>OW121740.1:80336433-90301433 GCA_933228675.1 Stomorhina lunata | reverse complement strand
TTAAAAATATTTGGTGGTGGAATCACAATATCTTAATAAAGTTTGGAGTATTAGCTTTACTATCTACAATAAATAAATAAATTAATTTTGAATAATTTTACTTATTTCGTAGGATCACCACATAATCGAATGCAACGTTCACGATTCAATTAATTTTGATTAATTTTAAGTGGCGTCATCTGGTATAAATTAGTCGCTCCAATAGTTTATTATTCAATAAAGGACATACAGACAAACATTAATTTATATATATAGATAACTCAGTAAATTAATTGCTCCAAATGTCCCGGCGGTCGAGATCTCGACCAACAGTTTTTAGGGTGACCACCCTACTTAAAAAAAATATATCAAACAAATTTACACCTGTTTCTTGCTAGCCATGAAAATTTCGTTAAGATATAAAAACATTTTTTACCCTGGTATAAAATAAGTTACATAAGTTAAAAAAATATAAATGTATTGAGCTTGCACTTGCATGTGTAAATGCCGTGTTAAGATCAGTTGGAGAAAAGTATGTCTGTCACAGCTTTAGAAAGCCGAAAAACTTGAATGCTTCTTTTGACACTTGAAAAGCATGTTTAGTCTAACGAACATTACACTGAATTTTCATGCCTAGAACATCAAAAGTTTCTGATTCCTAAAAATGTATACCAACCTTAATTACAGATGAAGAAACATGGTCCGTAACGCGTTTGTGTATTAACACACAAGCGCTGAAATCGACCTTATTTAAACGACCATAATTTTATATTCTTGATAGATCGGAGTTAAGCGTATCATTCAGGATTTGCCTTTTGAAATAGATCTCCAACATGCTTGGCCTATAGTTGAATGAATACGAATGACAAATGTTGCTATCATCTGCAAAAGAGTAAATATAGTTGGAATTTTGACATAAGTTTAATAAGTTTTGTTTCAAGTGCTCCTTGCCAAACCCTATCGAACGCAATGGAAATATAGAGAATAATAACTTTACTTTCGCTAAAACGGTTAATAAAACTGCAACGTTTTTCCGACAAAAAGGCTAATACATCACCCATAGAGAGGCCACTACGACATCTATACTGTCCGTGGTTTGGTAAGTTATTAGGCTCCAAATATTTGACTAGATGATGATGATTTACCATGCTTTCCATCACATTGGAAAGCGCGGAACAAATTGCTATTTGGCGGTAATTTCAAGACAGCCTTTTTGGAGATTGGCGTTACATTAGCAACCTTCCAAAACATAGGAAATTCACCGGCAAGGTGGTAAAAAGGTTGGCTAATGAATAAGCTTACGTCGAAGAGCACTGCTTCAAGAACAGTAATGGCATACCATCCTGCCCAGGAGACTTATCTATAATATTAATACGCAAGCACCCATTTATTATCCCCTTTTACGCTTTCATTATACACTCATTTCTTTTTATACCATTTGAAAGGTATTTTTCCGTAGATCAGACGAATCTATATTTTATTAAAATCGGTTCAGTTTAAAAAAATCGGTTTGGTATTTAAAAATCTTACTAACTCAATAAAGAAAACTCACATGCATATGAAATTCACTATTAAGAATCAAATAAAAGAAATTGTATGCAAACATGTTTTCTTTTGTTTTTATTATTTTTGGTGAGTGATGAGAATAAAAGAGCATATTTGTGGGAGATAGTGGTAGACAAAGACAAAAATAAAGAGTATTTTATTACAATTAAATAAATGTTTTTGTTTTGTTAAATAATAGCAACAAAAATTATTGGTATTGTTTTTATTATTAGTGGTGAGGGAGTGAAAGACAAAATTAATATTTTGGAAGATTTGACAAAAAAAAAGTGCTTAAAATGTAAACCTTTCAAATTTGAATTATTTGAAGTTAAATTCTTATGGAATTTTGTTTTCTGGGTTGGTATATTGGGATAAAATATTCGAGTGATTGAGGAATAAATATTGTGTTAAAAAATTAAATAATATTGCAGTTAAGGTCACACATGAGATCATTAAGAGCTATTTTACAATGCCAATTTTTTTAAGAGTCACAGTAGTAAAGAGTTGGATAAGAACATTGTGACTTATACCCAAAAAGGATGTTACCGATTAAAAAACAGTCTTTTAAAGGAAAGTTTATAATAATTACAGATTATCAAGAAAAGGAATTAAATGATCGGTCTGAATCAAATGTAAATTCAAAACTGATTAATGTTTAGAAAATGCTATAATATCAGGAGGGAATATTAAAAGGCAAATCTTGAATTGCGACTGGAATGGTTTAAAACTGTAAGCTTTTACAGATTCCAAGTACTTCGTGGTTCTCGCGGTTAATTATGCAGTAAAATGATAATAAATTTTAAATATTAGGATCTTTGTTAAAAAGTTAAATAAGACCTTAATTTCTCTATCATTTTTGTCAGTCCGTTAGTAACGATTACAAGTTTATCTGTTCATCACTTCACAGAGCATTTTGACATCGATAACGCAAGATGTTTTGATAAGAGCTACTAAGTCTAACACTTTTTTCTTCTCATTCACTCCTGAAGATGCAAAAACGTTTTATTATGAAATATCTTGAATCAGTAAACTCTTCGAGAGCTACACAATTTTTAATTATAGTTTTGCCAATTTGGCCAATTCGACGCTCTGTTGTATGGAGTGACATAGAAATCAATGAGATCAATTTCTCCACATATCCGTTTAGCCCGAGCAATTTTAAAAACTTGCTACATCGACACTGTCATTTGTGACATAAAGCTCTGATTGTATGAGTTTTTCTTTTTATAGAGAAGTAGCACTCAGGCAAATACTGCCTATACAATTGCATATGAAGTATATACGAATTGGGGAACCTTATTTGGACAGGGGATGGTAGGGAAGAGAAAGGTATATCTATTTTTAGAACAGTAAAGTTGCGCCATTTGTTGTTATTTAGACGCATTTTTTTGTTTTACAGCCAATTTATTTATTTTTCGTAGACGGCGTGTTATTGGTGTAGTCTTACTGCCGACGGAAGATGCTGTGGTAATTAATAATTTTAATTCTGTTATCATTGACTCCCAGTGGAGCATAGGGTCTTAAATTTAATAGATATTAATAATTACAGAAATTGTTGTTGCCGAGACCGGGGATCGAACTCAGGCTCAATGTGATATTACGTGCTAACCAACTAAGCCACAGCACGGGAAATTTGTATTCACAATGAACTAGATGACGGTCGATTGTGTCGACCGCAGGATACGCTAGTTTATGTTAAAACCCGTAATCTGAAAATAATGGTTGGTTTAATGTGGGAGTTCGTCTCATATGTGGACCAGAGAAGCGCAATGAATATCCGAAAAATGAGTAGAGTTGAATAATTTCTTGTATTCATACTCATATCCATTTGTATCTAAATATGCAAATTTTATTTATATTTATATTCAGAACGTTTTTCATTCTGTCTCTGCTTTACTTCATATATACAGCCTATGCAAAATAAGTATAAATAACTCTACAACATGGATATACCCTTTAGACGATCGTATTTGAAACAAACATAAAAAAAATGCAAGCCGAAAGACTCTGAAAAGCTGGATTGTTAGAAACCACAATTCACTGGGATTCACTGAATTTACACTGGAATTCACTGGATTTACACTGATGATTCAAAGAAGGAACAAGGTACAGGAAGTGGAATTTTTTGTGAAAAATTAGGAATAAATAGTAGTTTTACAATAAATACTGAGTGTAGAATCTTCCAAGCAGAGATATTTGCTGTATTGGAAGCAGCTCGTATGATATCTATGATGCCGATATTCAAAAGCGATATCGCAATTTACATAGATAGTCAAACAGGAATCAAAGCAATATGCAATAGAGAGAGCTACAGGTTTTGAACAAACAACACTTTTTAAAACTCTGCTAGGTACCAGACCATAATAATATACTGCGCAATGAGAAAGCAGATGAATTGGCACGCACTGGAGCAGACTTGAATGGAAATGCAGCTGTAAATGGACTGTACTCAATTTACCAGAATATGAGAAACAAATTTAGATCTGAATCAAATGCATTGTGGAATAACTCAACGCAATGTACTCAAGCGAAAGCTCTATGGCAGACAAGAGTTATTAACATACAAAAAACTACATTAAATATGGATAGAAATGATTTAAGGATATATGTAGGTATCAAAACTTAAGGTACTGTTTGAAAATAAGATACAGATTTATTACCACTTTTTTTTTGGTTTCTTTCATTTGTCGTAGGAAGTCATAGTTTTATTGTTCTATTCTCTATATCCAATTTATTTTTTTTACATCGACTGTGTGTTAATGCTGTAGTCTTTACTGCCGATAGAGAATAGTGTGGTAATTAATAATATGAATAAAAATTAATAACTACAAAAATTTATGTTAACGGGTTTGGACCCAGGCTCGATGTGATATGTAATGCTTAGTAGTGGACGTTTTGAACAACTAAGACACTCGCGACACTTTCGAAAAAATTTAACCGATTGCCATAGTATCAAATTTTAAATATCTATTTCTATTTTGATCCGAATACCTTAAAAATGGCGACCTTGACTTTAATTACTTAATGGAAAAAATTCATGATCCTAGTTTTTTAATATTATGTATTCCACGAGACATTTTTAGCTTTTAGGACATTTTTGTTATATCTACTAGATACAATCCAAATTATTCCCATTTTTATGCCATAAAATTCCTTACGACTATTGATAAAATGACGACAGTTGTTCCATCTTAAGATTGACAGGTCTCATTTGTCAAAATAACTGTAACAAAATTATGCACTTTACGCATCAATTACAATCTATTTGTGCTTTCAAAAACTTCTATGGGTTTAAAATTATCCTAACGCTACTAATGCCACCGAAATATGCGAATCAATAGCCAGACTGATAGAGAATATCAAATAACCATAAAATGGGGAAGAAAATATAAAAAGGCGCCCTAAAATCAGAAAACACTTTCAAAAGAAATCAATGACAAATACCGCACACATGTCAAAAGACCCCCTTTAAGTCAATAAACGAAAGTAAAATGAATGAATGTATGAATCAATGACAAAGAAAAGTAGTTCAACATTTGAGGGTGTTAGTGTCTGTCTGGACTGCTTATCAGCCCATAAGAATGCAAATATTTATTTAGGAAATATGAAAGCAGAACTTAAAGCAAACAGAATACACCGATTTTCATGCCCCACGAGAATTTCCTAAGAAAAACAGAAACTCTGACTGAATAAATTGGAAATAATGACACTCCCAAAAAATGCATACAAATACAAAAAGACGCCAGGCACTAAGTCAGCCAATTCTGGGAAATAATTTTGTAAAAAACAAGAAAACACGAAAAAATGTTAAACATAAGGAAAAAAAATATTTGACAAGAAATTCGTCAAACTCATGAAGTGAAAAAGAATTTAGGAATGAATAAAGGAAGAAGAAATGGTGGCTATTGGTGGTAGCAGTCCTTTTTAATGGCTTAAAAAGTGAATGTGAGTTTGTATTTGTAGTAATTTTAATAATAATGGTGTCGCGGGGATGATGGTAGTAGAAAAGCAGTGATGTTTGTTTGTCTGTCTGCTTGACAGTGAATGTTTGTCGTTGACAAACACACGGTAAAAGCATTTTTTGATGAATTCTTAAATATTGACTAACTGAAGTTGTCCTTTACCGTTAGACACGACACTTAAAAATATCACTTTAAATACAATAGCAATGCGAGGACAGGTTGATAAGTTTTTTTAAAAAGTGAGGAGAATACAAACATCATATTTGTTTACAAAGACAATCCTCTCCAAATGGCAACTTGACGCACTACTACTGCTTTCATGCATGGTTGCAATATTGGCTGCTATAACCACCGGTATAGGAAGAATGGCATAATCATCCATTTATCTTAAACTATTCAAAGATTACTGAAAGTGATACAATAAAAATTTCGAGATGTTAGTACATTTATGTCATTTTCCGGCAGAGGGTCTGATAACCAAATTTTGGTTATCGGTTTATATTTGAAAAAAAGTTTTAGTGAAAAAGTGCAATATATATAGTTGCAACACAACATTCCAATCGGAACGAGGGGTACTTCTCTCAGACAATGAGCTGCATCCTATTTAATTTAAGACTTATTTAAAGGGACCTACGTTTTAAACTCCAACTCCGAACGGCAAATGCATTAGTTAAAGAAGTTTTTCATAGCCTTATACACAATTTATTGAACAGATTTTTTTGAAAATTATATATTTTTTTCAAGTGGGTCTGGCTAGGGATCGAACTTGGGACCTCTGGTATGCTAGGCGGATGACTAAGCTGCTATACCACGGTTTTTCACAGAAAAAGTGCAATTACTCTTGGATTTATAAGCGTTGTTGTGCTTTTCTGGGTAATAAAGGACTTTTGAGATTGTTTCTTGTATGGGAGGGAGGTATAGTCAATTATGTGTGGAATCCTAAAAAATAGGTACACTTATTTTGGTTACCATAAGCAATATTAATGATAAAAATTTTTAAAATGCAATTAAATTTGTGGGTGTTAAGGGCTGTTCCTCCCATAGGGAAAGTCATCCCTATTGGAGGTACCCGAAATAGTAATCCAATATTGACCCAAACCCAGCCAGCCGGACGAACACCATTAAATCGGCTCAGGTAGTGAGCTGAGTCGATCGACATGGTAAAGGTGGTTCTCAGACCAATATTTCTATCCGCTACAACAATCAGCACAAACCAAATATACCCATTCCACCTATGGTGGTGGGTTCAAATGTAAAAAAATGGATTACGTATCAGGCTTGGAATCGTATATTTCAAAGAGTGGAAGTGAAAGTCGTGCACGATAATTTCAAGTTGATGGAAAATATTCTTAATGATATAGTAGTAGAAACAAACAGAAGAAGAGATCTTTATCGGACAGAAAAAAACTTTTGAACGAAGTGCAACAATAATCCGAAAGATCTTAACTTAACAAGAATATAGAAACAATTTTACAAATTTTTATAAGAGAAAAGCATGAAAAGAATTGCGATACGTATAGAAGAAATCACAATATCCTCGAACACATTCGGCAATGGCTAGGTTACTTTAGACAGGCAGCCGGTGGAAAAAGAAAAAAAAAATATGGTAATTAATTCTAGACCATCGGTGAGAGGCTTATTCAAGCCAGCCAGTAGCCTTAATTTTATGTATATCAATACTCGCTAGATCAGATAAATCATACAGAAAAAGCGCCCATAGATTAAAAGCCCTAAAAACTGAAAGAGTTGGGAAGTGGCAGAGAAGGTGAGTTACTGTCTCCTTCTCTTCGATGTTGTGACAACTGTGACAGTAGACATAGTGTTGAAGGTTATGTCTTCTGGCATACAACACAAAAAACGCAGTGTAGTATTAAGGTTAAGATTAGGTTGCGATGTTGGTGGCGAGGCAGAGATACCAATCATTTTAAACGTTTATTGTTGTAAGTATGCACTGTTTGCTGAATATTAAACAAGTGCTGACAATAAAGTGATTGTCTAATTTCTGATTTGCAGGCGGATAGCGGTAAATTGGTCGATATTCTCTTGACGCAGTAGAGCACCGGATTTAGCTAGTTATCAGGAATGTTATTGTGCCCGGCATTCAAGAGTAAAAACATATGTTATGTGGACATTAAATAGGGATCTTATGGCAGCCTAACTGTCGATAGAGAAACGAATATCCTGTCATATATTCTGTGGTATCTTATCCATTTAACTGCTTTGTATATGTTCGATATCTCGGCCTAAATAATACTACATAGCTCAGAAAACCTAAAACAAATTTCTTTCCGGAATAGCGGGATAAAGAAGCCGTGTATACCTCCAAATATCCCTTATTAAGGAATTTGGGGTCTCCAGAGATACTTACAGTTAAGAATTTGTCAAAGAGATTGGTGGATATGCAATAGTCAATGTTTTCAGGGATATTAGTGATTGGCTAAATAAAAGGTCTGAATTGAGAAGTTCTGCCATTGAGTTCTCTGAATTGAGAAGTTCTGCCGAACTCCTATAATGAAGGTATGTTAGTGAAAATACCAAAAAAGGGTGAGTCTTAAGACTGCAACAGCAACAGGGTAGTAATATTTCTTTCAGTACCGAACAAGATACTAAGTCGAATAATTTTGAACAGAATATCCTACACAGTTTCCTCTACACTCCGCGAAAGTTTGTTTGGAATCAGAGAGACTGTATGAAGACGTTCGACAGTATGACACATCAAAGTGTATAACGAGGTTATTGGATGTGTAGGTATCCTCAATTATCTGGGAAGTTTGGTATCTACAAGAGACGGCGCCGATGAAGACATCGAATCGCGTATTAATAAAGCAAAATCTGCATTCGGCATTCTCCGAACTATTTGGAAATCTTGGCATATATCAAAAACAACTAAGTTTAGAATATGCAACTCAAACCTCAAGTCTATCCTGAAACTTTGTATTAATTCCTCTAACGATTTTGACAAAATTTAGACACAAGGTACCCTTTTTACCGTATAGATCAAATATGAAGAGACTTTTGGAAGTTTTGCTACTATGGTAAAAACGGGTAAAAAAGGGCAAAAATCGAAAACGTTATATCTCCTAAAGTAATAGGTATAGAAACAAAATTAAAATTACGTTTTGAACAGCTATGAAAGTAAGCGGACAGGTGTTTGGTACTTTTTTGAAACTAAAAAGCTGAAAATAGTTTTTTTGGTAACCCACTCTTATTTTTTAAACAACAAAACATAGAAAGGAACTTTGTACTAAAGTCAATAGATGTGAATAAAATATTGAACACGTATTTGGTACGTTTTTGATTTTGGGGCAAAAATGGGTAAAAATGATAAAATGATAACTTTTAACATCTCAAAAAGTAATATGAATAGGAACATTTATTATTATATGAATAGGAACATTATTTGTTTGAAATTAGGGGATAAAAAGGGGGAAAAAGTAGTAATGTTATAACTTTTAAACAAATGAATTGTAAACTGTGCATTTCATCATGCTATGATCTTTGGCAAAGTTATAGCGCATGAGCCGGCGGAGGTTTCATAGTTGATGTGAACAATTTCCGACAGGTGGCGCTACTGAGTAAGTGAGTTAAATCGAAAACTATGTATTTGATCATGCTATGCTCTTTAACAAAGTTGTTGCATATGAGCCAACGAAGGTTTCATAGTTTATTATGAAGAAATATCGACAGGTGGCGCCACTGAAATTTACTCAAAGTCAATTAAATCGTAAGATGTACATTTAATCATGCTTTTATCTTTAGCAAAGTTGTTGCGGATAAGCGGACGAAGGTTTATTAATTTGTATGACCAAAGTCCGACAGGTGGCGCCACTGAAAATTACTCAAAATGAATTAAATCATAAACTGTGCATTAGAGCGGTTCGCCTTCCATACAAGAAAACAAAGTTGTGTCAGTCACCCCCTAGGATTAAACATAATGTTAAAACAATTCTAAAAAAAAAAAATGTATTTTTTTACCACGCCTACAAATACCGCCCTTTTAATATTTTGTTTACTGTGTCGCCATTTTAAGTCCGATCATAACATTTTATACTTCGGTGTTCGCGGCTCTATAGGGGTTTCTTTTCTCTATTTGATAGTTTTTTTCTACCACGTCAATTTATATTCATAACTTTTAAAAACTAGTTTTGTCATTTGCTTGTCATAAAGCTCCGAGCAAGGCACGGTCAACCAGGTACATTATATTAAACAAGAACACCTTTCTTTGCTTGTACTCTAAAAGCACAGACAAAAATGAATACTAAATATAGAAAAATAACAAAACACAGCAAATGCAATTTAGTACACATTCTCATTTTAAGATTGACCAATCTTATTTAAAAGCGCTCTCCGCTTTGGCCAACGTTGTTGTAAAGATACAAGTTTTGGAAAAACTTAGGGTTTTCAGAAGCAAGGATGTAAATTAGGTAAGTGTTCAATTGACCTAGAATTGCACCCCTCAGAATAGTACGCAGTCACCTCATAAAATATCTCTAGGGACCAGTTTATGTATAGTACTCTAATGTTCACGTTGCCTTAAGGATTTTATAGCCTCCAGAAACTTTTTGAATACAAGAAAGAGCAGCTTAGAGACAATATAATATGAGGTCTTCGAGAAGTAATAGTTTCCCCTTAATAGTTACATCAGAACTTAATTAGCTTTTTAAGTTCTGATTTACAGTTTCTTACAATTTATCTTTTTCTCTTAATTTTTGAAAAGTCTAAAATTATATTTATGGAAACATGACTTCAATAAAACCTTTCTTTATTTGACTCCTTTACAAAAGGCTTCTTTGAGAAAGTTTTTGCCATAATAAACTTTTCACACTATCCCCAGTAAGAAAAAAGGTTTATTCTCAAATTGAGGATGATTTGAAAATAAATGTTTTTTCAAAGGTCAAAGGTTTGATACTGATTTGATACTGATTTGAGAATAATAGCGTTCTCAACAAAAAGGGGACTTTATTCTCAAATTGAGAAATGCCTTTATTCTCAAATCATTATCAAACCTCATTCTCAAAGGTTTTTCAAATGTGGATATCATCTACATGTGGAACATAAATAAAATGGCGTTGTATTTTTGATATTTTTGAGTTTGCTTATTTTGTTTTTGAGAACGGTGCATCGTATTTGAATTCTTTTGCTTAAAATATATTTTTTTTATTGTTAGGTAAGAAAAATTTTAAGAAACAAAGAAAATTTACTTATGCATAGCAATATTATAGAATTTTTAATCTTGAGCAAGGTTTTATGGTCAAATATGGATCAATTTCAAAAAATCCGAATGAAATAACGAATTTCTTTGAAATGCAATGCCATTCCATTAAAATATCTTAAACATTAATTTTTTTAACATAAATTATTTTTTTAATGTTTGAAAAAAATTTGAAATAAGGTTTGATATCAAACTTATATAACACCATTTTTCAAATTATTCTCAAATCATCTTAGGGTTTGATAATGATTTGAGAATAACCTTTATTCTCAATTTGAGAAACTATCATTTTTCAAACGTTTATACTCAAATGAACCCTCATTTGAAAATGAATGTAAATCTCAAACATCTGTTTAGGTTTGAAAAAATTTTGAAAAAAACGTTTGATATCAAATTTAAAAATCATCATATTTCAAACGTTTGACACTGTTCTTACTGGGTCCTCGTGATAACAACCCCCAAATAGCTTTTAACTTGATTGTGTGTGTTTAATTTTTTTTTTGTTGATTTTTTGTTGTATTTTGCTCGCAACACTCCTGCCATTAGGAATTTTCTTCACACAAAGAAATGGAAAAACAAAAATGTCTGACATTGACAAATGTCATCCGTCATTGCGAACATAAGATTGATATAGATTGGAATGTGACATACACACACACAAATACATACAAATATTCACGAAATATTTACGCACAAACAACAAAAATTAGACTAATACACAGGCAACTACAACCACCACCACCATCATCGTCATCATCGTAGTCGTCGTCAACATCAACATAATCATCAGTCCCATAATCATTGGCAGGCATACAAAAAGAGAACTCAACGACGACGTTCTGCATAAAGAATTGACAATGGAGGGCAATGAATACAAACTGACGATGACAAAGCCAACACACCGATACTTAGATCTATAATAGTGCGTACAACAACCGTAAATGACAATACAACATAGAACAGAGCACATCACAGCACTCGCTACGTAATAGATGACGAAAGCCTCTGACGCTTGTCCGTCAGTCTCTCTATCAGTCAGTCAGTCACATCAGTCAACCCCATGTGCTGTTTAATTTCTATTGTTCTATCTAATGCGACTTAAGAATGTAGAGAAAGACAAAATAATCGCATATTTCAAATTATATCCTAACCAAACAAACAATAGAGTGACTTCTTCCTGAAAAAAAATACAATTATTTTTTTTTTATTTATTTTCTATGAAAGCCTTGGAAGAAAGAAGTGTCCAAAAAAATCAAGTTCATGAAAAAATATACAATAAATATTATTTTGAAGCTTGTCCCCATAATGTGTTAAAATGTATTGTTGTTCTTTTTGACCACAAGTTTTATAATGATTTCGGCATTAGCTTTAATACACTTAAGTAATATTGTGAATAATTGTCGTTTTATTTTAAGGCCTATTCCTCATTCCTGGTTAAGTTAGCGATGCTCATTAATAAGTTGCAGTTTTTATAGCTATAAGATCTAAGCTTTGGGTACTAAAATCGCTTTAAAATGGTTTAAGTGAACTTTATGTTTCTTGCCCCGTATAACAAGCACTGGTCTTTTATGTAACTTCTTCAATATCTTGGTCAGTCAGATCACACAGGTCAAACAGGATGAAACAGATTTTGCATATGGTCAAATCCGAAAAATCTTAAACCAAGGAAAAAATTGTAAACTGTAAGAATCAATCAATTTATGGAAAAATTTACCATATATTTTTCCTTTAGAGTATACAAAAGATAAAATATTTGATTGGTCTTTTGATGAACGGCTGGAATATATTTGCACCCATCTCGAATTTTTATAAATTTTTCAAAATGAAGGGTTTTTTAAATGCTCAAAAAAAAATAGCAAAAACATCCATATAGTATCGAGTCTCAGTAGGCGCTCAAAGCATTTTATAGAATAATATGCGTAGAAAGTGTGTAGCGTCTGTCACAGTATATAACGGGTTATCCATTTTGCGATTTTAAAAGTGAACGTAAATAAAACACATCTAAAATATTTTGTTAATGATATTTATTTTTTATTATACAGTTTGAGCCATAGATTATAAATAGATAGGAAAGAATCAGCTGTTCCATATGACAACTCACACGTATAGGTTGTGTGTAACTACCGCCATATTGAAGAATGAAAAATCAAAACAAATACAAACATTTTATTTACCTCTAAATTACATAAAATCAATTGCTTCAACAGCAGAAATTTTCCAAAAACAAGATTCTTATAATTTTTTTAAACATTTTGGTCATATTTTATTAACTGAAATATAATTTGTTTTCTATAAAACAAATAATTTTTTCCCCATTTTTAACGTTTTTTTTTTTTTATTAAGAAATGAAAATAAACTGAGTTGCTTTTTTTAGTTTCAAAAACATACTACTTTTTTTTAGATCGTACAACTAAACGTACCTTGCAGTTTGGAAATTTGAATAGTGAAGTTTCTAGCATGTTACTATTAATTTTAGAAAATAAAAATAATAATTTTCCTACTAATTTTTAGTACATTTTGAAAAATTATGCTATAAAAAAAAAAAAAAAAATTAAAAATTATCCCACAAAAATATTTAAAATTTTTGAAAAATTTCCTATAAAAGTAATCATTTTTTGAAAAATTTTCTATAAATATACTAAATTCTTGAAAATTTTCCTATTAAGATAGTAAATTTTTGAAAAATTTCCTATAAAAATAGTAAACTAAAAAAAACTCATAAAAATAGCAATTTGTTTTAAAAATTTCCTATATAAAAAGTAAATTTTTGAAAATTTTCCTATAAAAATAGTATTTTTTTTAATTTCCTATAAAAGTAGTAATTTTTTAAAAAATTTCCTATAAAAAAAGTAAAATTTTTAAAAAATTTTCTATAAAAATAGTAAATCTTTGAAAAATTTCCTTTAAAAATAGTAAATTTTTTACAAATTTCCTATAAAAATAGTAAATTTAAAAAAAAACCTATAAAAATAGCAATTTCTTTTAAAAATTTCCTATATAAAAAGTAATTTTTTGAAATTTTTCCTATAAAAATAAAAAATTTTTGAAAAATTTCCTATAAAAATAGTAAACTTAAAAAACCCTATAAAAATAGTAATTTCTTTTTCTTTTCCTATATAAAAAGTAAATTAAAAAAATTTTTGAGTAAAAAGTAAATTTTTTAAAATTTTCCTATAAAAACAATAGATTTTTGAAAAATTTCCTATAAAAATGGTAAATTTTTTAAAAATTTCCTATAAAAATAGTAAATTTTCGAAAATTTTCCTATAAAAATAGTAAATTAAAAAAATTCTATAAAAATAGTGAATTTTTGGAAAATTTCATATAAAAATAGTATTTTTTTTAATTTTTTATATAAAAATGGTACATTTTAGAAATCTTATCATAGTTAATTTTTTTTTTTCGTAGGAAATTTTCAAAAACTTTGGTTTTTAAGCCAGATTTTATATTTTGTTTAAAACTATTGAAATATTAATTATATCTTCAAAATAATATACAAATATTTTATTAAAAGTACATATTTTTTTCAGAACTTTTAATACAACTGTGCTTAAAAACCAACTGTGTGGATTTCATTTTTCACTAACACTACTAAAAAAAAAAATTTTCAAACACAATGATAGATTAAGGTTTTTTTGACAGCTAATTCAGGTTTATTTGACAGGTTTTCCCTTCTATGATTTTCTATGGTTTGAACGTTGACTACATCATTTAAATGACCACAACGCGAATTATTGCAAGCATTGATTCTTTTGAGTTAATTTTCGACCACTTTTTGACACATATTGGGCGGTATTTCAGCCATAACTTGACGAATGTTGGTTTTTAAGTGTTCAAGAGTTAAAGGTTTATATGCATGAGCACGATCTTTCGCGTGTCCCCACAAAAAAAGCCTAATGGTGTCAAATCGCACGATCTTGGTGGCCAGTTGATATCGCCACGACGAGAAATTACGGGGCCAGCAAATGTCTCTTGCAATAAAGCCATATTCGCTCGAGTTGTGTGGCATGTGGCACCGTCTTGTTGAAACCACATATTCTCCACGTCGTGTTCTTCAATAATTCCTGAGAACAACGAGGAATCGACACATTCGGGTCTCAGGAAACACTTTCACTTACAGCATCAACATTTTTAGCGGAACGAGCGAAACGATGATGCACAGGCCTTACAATATTTATAACCGCTCTAGTCTCTTCTAATTTATTTACAATTTTGCCAATTTCTTGCTTTTTTTGGACGATTGTGTAAACCATAATCTCCTCTTAAAGCAGTTTTATGGCTGTTGCAGAACCGCCATTTTTGTAGTATGTTTTGATCATTTTTATGCGCTGTGTGATACATAAGCGATCCATTTTTGTCACTGTCAGACTTTAAACTAAAAAGAAAAAAATTGGTTTAACAACTTAGTTTGATAGATGTCGAATTCCAGTCCTATACTTTCAAAACCACGAAATGGATAACGCGATATATGTAGTTCCACGACTTTTCCGTATAAGTTAAAAAAAATACAACTATCAATAGGTATAGAGAAGTAAATTGGCTCTCCCCTTTCCCCCCTTCAATAAATTGTGCATGGTCAGTACACCTAATTTTGAAAGTCTCACATGCACATTTTTTTATTTTCCAAATTTTTCACATCGTAATTGATTTTCACAAAATTTGACGCTCTGGCTGGTATTCATATATTCACTTTCTTGTGCTAAATTTTGTGCATGTAGCTATCATAGTTTTTCATTTATTGTCATTTAAATGTCTTTTAGCTATTTTTAAATGTAATGAAATTTTATATGCTGCCTAGTGCTTTCTATACATCATCACCTAGAAACAAAATTTTTTCTTCTGTGCAGTCTACTCTTGTGCTATTTTAACTGCTATAATTTCCAACTTAATTGTTACTAATAGAATCGCAATATCTAAATTTTTCATTCCTGATTTCTATGCTTTAAAGAAAATTAAGATAAATTAGTTACTACGTAACAGTTTTTTGACCAAACGTATTCGTATTAAAATATATTTTTGCATGAATAATTTTTGTAAAAACTATAATCAATTTACCAAATTTCGAGATTATCGGTCAACATTTGACCTTAGCTCTCATATAAGTCTAAATGACGGAAAAAAGAAAAAAAGAAAAGAAAATGTTGTTATGATGGCAAAATTTTGCAAATCTTTGTCCTTATACAGGAAAAATAACACCTTTGACCTTAGTGGTGAAGTGAATCGTATGGTCGTGCTTGACCGACTATATATATATATATATATATATATATATATATATATATATATATGTAAATATATTAAGTCCTTTAATTCCTTGTGGAACATAGGGCCTCCACAAATGTTTTCCATGTGTGTTTATTGGTAGTCAAGACTTTCATCTCGTTCCACGATACTCCGAACTCTCATAACTCGTTCTCAGTTTGCTGCCTCCACGTGTTTGCAGGTCTACCAGACCTCCTGGCACCTTAAGGATTATATTCGATGGCTTGACGATTTATATCAGTAGCTGGCTTTCTAAGTGTATGTCAACCATATTTCCGAGTATGAATAGTAGTTTGTAATGGTTCTTGATTGGTGCGCAACCATAAATCTTGATTTGAAATTGTAACGGGCCAGAAAATTCTTAGAATGCGACTGAGGCATCATTTGATGAATGCTTTTAGTCCGCTTATCTCTCGACTCGAAATATTCCATGTCTCACAGCCATATAAGAGCACGGGTTTGACATTAGTGTTAAAAACTTTGAGTTTGCTGATAGTCGAGATATTTCGAGATCTCCTGAACTTATTGAGAATATCAAAAGCTTGCTTTGCTTTGCATAATCTGTTCTGGATATCTTCTCTGCTGGCACCGCTTTTAGAGATTAAACTTCCTAGGTAGCAGAAAGCTTAAACCTTGTCAATATATGCCGATATATACCGACTATAGCACTTTTTTACTTGTTTTTGTTTCAAGAATTTCATTTTCTTTTAACAAAAAGAATGAAAAAAAAAATTTGGTAGATTAGTTTCCAAAATAATTTAATAAAACTGACATGATCTTTTTTGAAAACGCAAAAAACAGTAATCTTGATATATCTCAAATACTGTTCTACTTTTGACAATTCTGACTTTATATTCGGATTTAGCAAATAATTTTACATACGGATTAGGGTAGATTGAGTTGGTCACGATTTTATTTAATTTTTGTTAAGCAGTGTAATTCATCATCATTAAAGTGTAATAAAAATTTGATAAATTTTAGAAAATTGTCCGCAATACTGAATCCGCCATTTTAAATTTAAAAAATGACATCAGATTCGTAACCAGCAATACTAAATAAAAACCTTAAGACAACTGCTCTTATAAAAATAATTGAATCCATTTAAAGTAAATAATTTTGTCGCACTGGGGGTATGTAGGACATGTTGGATACCAACTACCAAGATAACTCTTGATAAGCCCAGAGTTATCTTGGTTATCCTTCATCTCAACTGTGGACACTGACCTCCCCGTGGTATCACCCGGATAACTACGTAAACACCCGTTAATATAGTTAGCTAACATGTCCCCCTGATATTAAAAGGGGACGTCCGAAACTTCGATTGAAAGACCAAGTAGAGAAAAATCTTTTAAAACTTGCCCTACGAAATTAAAGAACATGCGCTCATGGATTTCTAAAATATGCTCGGCTTTGGACCTTTGTTTGATATTGGAAAAGCTTTACCCTTTCTTTACCGTGGTCAAAAGCCAAAATTTGTAATTTTTATCACATGAAATTTACAAATTTTGCTACCAATTTCAACAAAAACGCTAAAAAGAAATTTTGTTTTCCAACAAAACATTTAGTTATTTTGTATTAAAAAATATAACCCTTAAAAGACTCCAAAATAAGTCTACAAAAGTTTGGGCCATTTTAGTCCTCATACCTGTTTAGGGTTAAAATATTTTTTTGATATAAAAAGCTTAATCCTGGTAAAAAAAAAACTTGGGAATCATTTCATGAATAATGGTTAAACAAGCTTGTAACACATAAATTATACTGGCGAAGTCTTGGAAAAAACTGTATCTTTCACACTTTCATCTTCGCAACTTCAATAATAAATAATAATAATGTAATTATAATAATACTTTCATATTAAAATAATAGAAAAATATTCGAAAATTAAAAGATGAATAAAATATTAAATTCAATTCGAAATTAAAGCAACATATCATTCTTTTTTAAAATTGCATACATTTTAATTATTCCTTCTAATACTTAAAATCAAATATTTCATTGATTTATTTTAAACTGAAACTTAAATCCCTAATACAAAAATTTTCTTATTTATATTGTTCAAAATTTTCTCTCTAAAAACCAAAAACTTACAAGTCGTTAGTCATTCTGTAAAGTGTTGAAAATTCCCAGAATAATAATCAAGTGTTAATTATTTTATGGTTTTCAAAAGTTAAAGTTAGCGCATTTAGTACTTTTTACTTTTTCTTTATTTGGGTCTTTATATATTTTTGGTAGCAACATGCCGCAAATTATCATTCAAGATACCCATCGATTTCGCCACACAAAGAAGACAACTTGGGATAGTAGAGACGACAGCCATTCGCAACCACACAAATAAACTTATATACACTCATACATGCATATATAGGTATAACTACTATGTAGTGGCCATATAGTTAGACTTCCTTTCGGTGTCATAAGTAATGAAACTTCCGGTTTTATTGTTGTTCGTTTTCATTGTTTTTTTTTTCAGTTTCTTAAGTGCCAAACAAATCCACTACACCCCCTCCATATTTCTTTCGCTGGCAACAGTGACAGTGGAAATGTTTGCCGTTAAACAAATGTGATGCCATCAGTTGACGAGATGGCATTCAGATTAAGCTTCTGGCAATGACTGAATGAACTCTGAGCGGTGATAAAAGCATTAATCATCAAAAGTAAAACAACAAAATATTATTACAAAAGTAACGTACGATGATACTCATACATACATACACATACTATTACATTCATTGTTTATACGAAAGTTTCTACTTTGCAGTAGTTCCTTTAAGTTTCTATAACAAACAAAGCTGAAGTTTATTCCTTATCTTTTTGGGAGGTGTAAAGTGGAAAATTTAAATAAATACTTTTCTATACGCTTGAAAGTATCTGCACAAGTTTTAAATGATATTTGGTTTTTAATTAAATTTTAATTTTTAAGGATTGTCAACAGACATCTTGATAAATTATTTTATTTTTTAATTAAATTAAACTGCTATAAATAAGTAAACAGGCCCACCTACCTGTAATTTGAATATACTAATAATACTAAGTCCAATATGGTTCTATTGGCTGTCAGGATGGGAAAGAACACAATCGGAAAATGCAATTCATTT
Source organism: Stomorhina lunata (assembly GCA_933228675.1). Taxonomy (NCBI): domain Eukaryota; kingdom Metazoa; phylum Arthropoda; class Insecta; order Diptera; family Rhiniidae; genus Stomorhina; species Stomorhina lunata. The sequence continues at coordinate 90,282,378 of OW121740.1, read as the reverse complement.
CGAAATTCTGGACTATAATAAAGTATCAAAATGGCTGACTTATAATGTCCTTATAACAGTGGTGATAGATATACTTCCTGAATTTAAGTTCAACTGTAAATTTCCGAATATCTCTCAATGAGATGACTAAGCTGTGGTATGGCACAGGGACATGGAAGGGAACCATAGAGCACAATTTTAATTCTATTATTATATAGAATTATTATCAATTATTTGTTATTATTGAGGTTTCAAAATTTTTTCTTTCAAATTTAAAAAAATAAAATTATCATTAAATTTTCTATTCAAAATGAAATTAAAAAGGAAAGCAAGTTTTCCTTAATGCATTAAACACATCGACAACAGCAGGCTACACGAACACCGACTACAAAAGTCGTTGGCTGCAATCGTCGCCTCGTAGTCAGCTACTTAATTATTTTGGGGACTAGCTGCCGTCCCCAAAATAATTAAGTAGCTGACATTTAAGATGGCAGCTACATTTCGAAACACCTGTTTATGAGTGGTGCCAATATCGCGTTTATAAGATGGACAAAATAACAATTTAAATTTTGATAAAAACGACATAAATTCATTTTATTAATTAACCTCCGAAATCAACGGTTTTCCTGTACCTGATGGTATGTCTATATCAAAAAAAAATTTATAGAAAGATTTTGGTGTGATCTCTAATAGTTTAAGAGTTATGGGCTTTTTAAATTTCAAGAATAATACGGTATAACTTTAGAAGTTTATATCCGATATTAACTTTTTTGGTTTCAAACAAAAGCTACTGAAAATATCTTGTATATTCTTATATATTCTAGGTAATATTCTTTATAATGGATTAAGAGCTCGTATACTATAAACTTATTTCTGCAACCGACTTTTTTTATAAAAATTCGTATATCTTAAAACAATATAAATATAAGTATGCTCTTTTATATAATGAATTTTATACTGGGCTTTTATATAACATGAACTACGTAGCTCTAGCACGCGTGTGAGTTAGACAGTTTAAAAAATAAATTTTTAAAATTTTACTTCTATTGAGTTAGAGTTATATAAATATAAATTTTTACATAATATTTTATTAGATATTATTATATACATTAAATACATAAATAAGTATGTAAATTGTTTACATAAATTCTCCCCTATGTATTTGTATTAAATAAATTCATTTATTTCAATATTATATGGTGTTGACAGCACTAAATCTTTTACTGTCGCCAACAAAAATAGAAAATAGTTTAATTTTGGCTACAGCTTCAACGGTGGTCGGTAGTCGTGTAGCCGTGTCGACTCTAAAAAATTTATTTCTATTTGAATGCATGTATTCTAATTTTGACAGGTTGTAGCCCGTAGCCTGTTGTTGTCTATGTGTTTAATGCATAAGTCTTAGAGACATACATATATGATGTGTAATTTTTTTTTCAAAATTTCGAGATTTATGTCATTTTTGGCTAAGGGTCTGATATGGGAGCTAGGGTCAATTAAGGACCGATTGTTACCAAATTTTGGTTATTGGTTTATATTTACAAAATATTTATCTGTGCAATGCTTTAGTAATCAAATGCATTTATCTTTAGAGTTATAAACGAAATTTACTACACAAATTTCGGATTAACCAGAATATGTTGGCATGCTTCTAGGCAATTGCAATCTCCTACTGCAGAGAAAGACTTCCCCATAAAATCCCGTCTTTCATGCTTTAAAAAAAAGGACATTTTTGCCGGGATAACAGGATATTGAAGCCGGTTAAATAGTAATCGTCCTCACATAAGTGAGAACACATAAGCTTGTGACGATTGAATTTTGTAGAAGTTTACATGAGGGAATGCCCTTCTAGCCGGAGAAATGTGCTTCTTTGTGCGATCAGAGGGAGGATCCTAATGTTGAATCACGGTCCACATTTCTGGGATGAGAGTATTCAGAGAGGATCAATTATTCGCTGCTCCTGGACTCGTAGGGGTGTGTGCAGGAGGGAAATCTGAACAAAAGATCGCGATTCCATTATACACAAAAAAGCACTGTGGGTTTTACCAGAAGCAGAGGGTTTGGTCATCGCAGCATGGTTCAGAGACACTTCAAAAATAATCATACCGTTACCGGGTGATTTTTTGTTCCGAGTAGAAGGACTGAACTTAGCAGGCATCCTTCCTGAACTATTGGCAACAGTTTTTCGGCTAGTCTGATTAGGTGCTTTCACCAAACCAGCCTTCGAACCTGTAGTAGGCAGACTAGCTTGGCCAGGTGTCGCCACCAATCTAGACGAAGTACTTTGAGAGAGGTAGTCCCAGTCGCATAATGCGCACCACAGCCCGTGACAGGTGCCGTGGGAACAGGGTTTCCGGAGATTATAAAGCCCTTGACAGCATACAGGGGGCATGATTTGTTAGACATTGTGGGGTTCATGAAAAATTTGGGGTTTTGAATTTCTAATTGCTACTAAGCCAATGTAACCCCACTGGGGAACAGACCCAGACCACAGAGCCGCCCAATCTGGGAAGCAAAAGCTCTGTGAATTTAGTTGCCGGACGGACATAATCGAGGATCGAAGATCCAAAGCGGACAGTTCTGTCGCCATAGCTCATAGTGCCGTCCATAAGGAAACTATAGAACAAAACAGTGAGTCCCAACATGCAGCCCAATATGGGAATATGCGCTCCATCTAAGCTTCCTCTAGGAAGCTGAAATTTTGACAGCGGGCACCTTTTTCGATGTCTAGATTTTTTTAGAAGGGTTTTTGAAAATTCGGTCCCAAAGGTGGTATAAAATGAGAAACCAGTAATGCTGTATCTCCAGAAGTAAACGTGATAGGAACAAAATTGCGTTGAGATCAGCTACAAAAATAAGAAGACGCGTGGTTGGTACTTTTAAAAAAGAGGGTAAAAAGACCAAATTTGACCCAAAGTTTTTTCATACCAGAGGTGGGCAACATTGGACCACTGTAGATTCCACTGTGCTACCGATAGATAATTCTTTAAACATTGCTCTAAAAGCCTGACTCCTATTCTATTAATGTTGCAACTTTCGTCAAAATCCGTCCAGCATTTTAAAAATTGCTAACGGGTTGTTTCCCAAATGATAACCAAAAAAATTTTTCTAACAAAAAAAATGTTGGTTGAAATAATGGTTATTCTTAACCTAAATATTTTTCCGATTGATATAATGGTTATTTATAACCAAAAATAAAATTTTTTCATTGTAATTGGTTAAGGTAACTAAAATAATATAAATGTGACGATAATGGTTAAAAATTCCCAAATACAGATACAGGGAATTTTTGCGTAACTTTTTTGCTCTGTAAAAAAATAACAATTATTTCGAGTCTCTGCTTATGAGTGTAAATTTTTATTTATAATTGTTTTCTAAATCAAAGATAAAATTCTTCTGATATGTTGATTTATCTGCATGGATTTTTTATCAAAAAATTAACTATTAAACAAAAATTGGACAGTGTTGGTGTCTGCTAGACTATCACGTTAGTCGCAAAGGGTTAATACCGAGAAAATCGCATAAATCTGGAGATAGTTGTTTGCTTTTTTTATGGAAAAAAATGATAAGTTGGTCCATATTTAACCTCAGTAAACAAGGTTATCAAATAGTGATCAGTATGATCACATTTTATTCAGACAAAAGCTAAAGATTTGACAATCAAAAAACGATTAGGTATATCACATTAGTCGCATCTTCTCAACTCATAACTATATATTGATTTACAAATCTCACTAAAATGAGACTATATTGATGACCTCGAAAAATCATATGTTTTGAAAAGAATAAAAAAATTCGAGAATCGTAGAACTAACCATGAATAACTCAAAATACACTTAATTAACTTTTTGTAAAATAAAAACATGCGCTTTGTTAAAAACAAGTAAGAATGTGCTAAGCCGGTTAAACCTGACCATACAATACCTTTCACCATTAAGGTGTTCTTTTTCCTTTATAAAGACAAATAATTGCTTAATTTTGCCATCATACAAACATTTTCTCAAAACATATATATTTAAGCTGTTTTCGTCATTTAGACTTATATGTTCTAAAGTGATTAAATTTTTCATCAAAATCAGTAGCTCATGCATCGAATATAGTTTCACAGCTTTAATCTTGATGTCGATTTAATTTAGATACAGAACCTTAGTTTTAGCCTGCAAAAGAAGACATCTTATTCTTGTATATAGTTTAGGAGATATCAGAAAGTCAAAAAAGCTCCACAAATTTCAGTGTTTTCGTTTTTCTTTGGACAAAAACTAAGTTGGCTCGGTTTTTCTCAGTGCTCCTACCATAACCACGTTAAAGGCGAAAGTCTCTTCTTTCGATTGAGCGAATAAAATTCACCGAAATCTACACCGATCGTAGGACAAAGTTCAAAATTTTCCGAGAAAAGTTATATAAATTGTTACGCATAATTTAAGCAAAAAGTGTTGCAGTTGTTTAGGCTTAACTTTTTAATCAAATTACATTTAAGTATAAGTCCATGGCAGGTACCATTAGGAGTCGACGGACTTCAACCGAAATTAGCAGAGCTCTTTTTTGAATCAACTAATAGACTTGCGCCTTATTTTATTTAATTATGTTGAGAATTGCGGCTTATAACGGGTGTTTTTTTTTAGAGGTATAGAACTTAGAATTGAAATAAAACACAAGAAAATCGTTTTAATGTCCATCAATTTGGCTTTATTGGAAGGATAATTTTATGCCATTAATGTTTAAATATGATTTCGGGCATGTGGCCGCCGCGGCTGGCTCGAATAAAGCCAATTCTACAGGTCCAATTTTCAACAACTTTTTCGAGCATATGGGGCCGTATGTTGGCAATAACGCCACGAATGTTGGCTTCCAAGTCCCCTAACGTTTCTGGTTTGTTTGCGTAGACGAGCGACTTCACATATCCCCAAAGAAAATAATCCAGTGGTGTCAAATCGCACAATCTTGGTGGCCAATTGACAGGTCCATTCCGCGAAATTGTGCGCTCATCGAATGTTTCCTTCAATAAATCAATTGTGACGTACGCTGTGTGGCATGTAGCGCCGTCTTGTTGGAACCACAACTCATCCACATTCATGCCATCCAATTGGGGAACAAAATAGTCGGTTATCATGGCTCTATACCGGTCTCCATTTATGGTAACTGACTCTCCAGCATTATTTCGGAAGAAGTATGGCCCAATGACTCCACCAGCCCATAGAGCACACCAAACAGTCAGTTTTTGTGGATGTAATGGCGTCTCAAGGGTCTCATGTGGATTCTCTTCACTCCAAATGCGGCAATTTTGCTTGTTGACATAGCCATTCAACCAAAAATGAGCTTCATCACTGAACAAAATTTTGCGATGAAAATCAGCATCGAGATCAATCTCATTTTCGGCCCATACACCAAAATCACGACGCATTGCATGGTCTCGCGGCTTTAATTCTTGCACAAGTTGGATCTTGTAAGGTCGCAAGCCAAGATCTTTGCGCAAAATCTTCCATAAAGTTGATGGACAAAGCTCCAATTGCTGTGCACGGTGGTGAATCGATTCATTCTTGTCCTCTTCAACACTTTGCTCTACAGCTCCAATTGTTTCTTCGGTGCGCACTGTTCGACGTCGCTGCGAATGCGTATTATCACATAGAGTAAACGTAGTGCGAAAACGATCCATGGTTAACCGAATTAATTGCTCTGATGGACGATTATGTCGACCATTAAATGGACGGAGCTTGCGGTAAACTTCGCGAACTGAACCATTATTTTCGAAATAAATTTGCACGATTTGCAAGCGTTGTTCTTTTGTCAACCTGTTCATGATGAAATGGCAAACCAAACTAAATATTAATCACTTGACAGCTGACAAAATGGCCGCCAGTTAAAAAAGTGATGCCAACTTAAAGTTCTATACCTCAATAAAAAACACCCGATATATTGAGAAGAAAACTAAGTGAAAAAATGGAGGTCCAAGGCATGTAACCAAAAGTGTGGATAAACTAATAGATGTGTGCGGAATTTCATCAAACTTAGTTGAGAATTCCGACATATATCGTCGTGCGGGAGTTTATGTGCTCTATCCACAATTTTACACATTTTGGTTTTCGACCATAAATTTTTCAAATCTGCAATCCGTTTTCGGCTATCTCGTTTAGTTTCTGAGATAAATAGTGTCTGTTTTGTTATATATCCATCCAAACAGTTTCTTTTTTGTGCTATTTTGCTCTATACGCCAAATTTATGGTGTAAAAAACACAAAAATCTATGTTTGTATGTATTTTTTTTTTTTTTTTTAAATTAAGTTAAAACTTTAAGATCGATTTTCACAAAATGGATTTTTAGCGTTTATAGCATATAAACTCCCGCACGGCGATATATTAAGAACAAAAATAAGTCAAAAAAGGGGTCCAAGGCAGGGACCTAAAGGGTCAATATTAGTATAACTTTTTCTTGCATCAAATAATAGACGTGTGCCGATATTTTTAAATTCTGTTGAGAATTGCGTTGTATATATTGATTTTTATTTAAAGGGGCTTATCTGCCTTAGTACCCAAGGAGACAATTGATTTGAACCAAAATTAGTATACTTCTTTTTTAGACCAAGGCAGGTGCCTAAGAAAATTAAAAAAAAAAATAGTGGACCTCTTTTTTGAATTGAAGATTGCGACATTGAGAACAAAAATGGGGGTCCAAGGCAGGTACCCCTAGAAGTCGACAGATTTCAAAAATTTGTTGTATTTTTCTTATCTATATAAAACTGAAAAAGTTAAATGTGGACCGATTATTTCGAAATTTGGCAAAATGATTACAGTTTTTACAAAAATTATGTATGCAAAAATAAATAATTGTCATTATCTTCAGATTTACGAGCGTTTTAATGATTTTTGTCTAATTTAAGGCATTTTGATAAAAGAGTTTGTATGGGAGCTATGGTCAAATGTGGACTGATTTCAACGAAATTTGGTACGATGATTTTGGCTTATATAAGCAGTATTTGTTGTAAATTTAATGGAAAAATATTAATATTTGTGGCCAAATTATCTATTCCGGGAAGTGGGACTTATGGGAGGTACCATACATAATGGACCGATTTTAACGAATTTCAATAGCCATGGTCCCACTATCAAAAAAATTGGCATGCCCTTGTAATACGGAATAACCATAATTTAAAGTTTCAAAGCAAAAATAAAAATTTGTTTTGTGAGATTAGCCGCGGCTTTACTGAAATGTCTCTTGGGGCCGTAAAAGTCTTAAGTAATAATTGTTAAAGTTTCATTAATTTCCTTAATGTAAACGAGCAATAATTGTATATATAGAATGGCTGTTTTGGAGAGCTCTAACGAATTTGATTTAATTTGAACGGTGGGTATCTTTTTTGATGTATGGGTCGAGTAAGAAGGGACTTTTGGAAACTTTGCCTCTAAGGGGGTAAAAACGGGTAAAAAGGGGAAAAATCGAAAACGTTAGGTCTCCTAAAGTAATAGGCATAAAAACAAAATTAATATTACGTTTTGAACAACTATAAAAATAAGTTGACAGGTGTTTGGTACTTTTTTGAAACTATGCCCGATAGGGGAGTACTTTTTTCATTTCGGGGGCCAAAATGGGTAAAAAAAAAGAACAAAATGATAACTTAAAATCTCATAAAGTAATATGAATAGAAACAATATATTAAGTTCGTTTTTATAAAATGTACTGAATTCAATTGGTACCAAAGAAATACCAATATGCAGATTGAACTTTTTTAAGATTAGGGGATAAAAAGGGGAACAAATTGGTAATGTTATAACTTTTAAACAGATGAATGTTTGTCTGTCTGTATGTGCTTTATAGAATAGAAAACTATGCATTTGATCATGTTATGCTCTTCAGCAAAATTGTTGAGCATGAGCCAGCAAAAGTTCTTAAGTTGACATGACAAATTTTCGACAGGTGGCGCCATTTCAAGTTACTCAAAATTATTTAGATCCTAAACTGTGTATCTTCAGAAAAGTTGTAGTGCATGAGCCGATGAAGGTTTCTTAGTTTGTATGACCAATTTCCACCAGGTAGCGCTACCAAAAATTAATCAAAGTGAGTTAAATCGTAATCTGCACATTTCATCTTGCTGTGATCTTTAACAAAGTTGTCGCGGATGAAGCGACGAAGGTTTCTTAGTTGGTATGACCGATTTCCGACAGGTGACGCCCCTTAAAATTAATTAAAGTTAATTAAATCGTAATCTGTGCATTTGGTCATACTATGATCTTAACCAGAGTTGTTGCGCATGAGCCGACGAGAGTTTCTAAGTTGGTATGACCAATTTCTAAAAATTATCTAAAATGAATTGAACTGTAAACTATGCATTTGATTGTGTGTTTATCGATCAAAATAAATAAAATGATTTAAAATTAATTGGATATTTGTGTGCGATGTCTTTCCTATAAATTCACTTATTTGGCTAATACTTTATACAAATTTGCCTGGAAATGCTTATCCTAAAGCTCCGAGCAAGGCTCGGTCAACCAAGTACTTCGTATTAACTACTAAAATTGTAATTATGACTCCAGACATTGAAAAGATCATTAATCCTAAACTAAATTAATGTTAAAAATATTCATTAAATTACATTATTAGAAACTATTTAATTTAACGCATATCAAATCTATAAAACAATTTGATCATTAATCAAGGAATGAAATGAAGCAGAAACAATTTAAGCCACATGACGAATGTAACCATTTAAGACACCAGGAACTGTCAAAACATGACCACGACACCATTCAACATTCCGGTCAACAACAACAACAACAGTCAGTCTGTAATCATTAAAACTGGAGATCATTAAAAAGGATTCTCAACACCAAAACCCAACAACGACAAACAAGACCATAACTAAATTTGTAAGTCCAAACAAACATGAGGCACAAACTCACGCAGGAGAGTCCAAATAAAAAAAAACAATAAAAATAAAATTAATTAACTGAAAATGTCTTTACAGATACAATAAAATACCAAAAGGCAGCAGAAACAAACAATCATTAGTAAATATTTAGTTTTTTTGTTGTTTGTTGTTTGCGATTAAAAGAATACAACCAAATAACAATCATAATAACAAATTCACAATAATTCTTTACACTTATAAATTATTGTTTTTTTTTTCTTTCTGCTCAAACTCAACTCAAAAAATAAACATTTTGTCGAACATCATTAATAACAAAATGCAACAAGAACAAGTAAATATTTTGGATTTAACAAAAACAAAACTTAAATGAATTAATGATTTCAACTGGAAGGGAACTACCAAAACACCTTCTTCTCTTCCCATTATTTATGATAAATTAAACAAAAAAACAGAAGAAACTAAAATAATTTGGAATTTTTCGCCAAGAAGTCTGGCATTTTGGTAGTATTAAGTTGAATTCAAATTGAAGTTATGCGTGTTAAATAAGTATTTAGACGGTCACACCATCGGGTAAAGCCCCTCAAACCAGTCCTGCTAAATGATGGATCCTTAAGAGGAAAATTAATGAAGTTTTACTCAAATAATTTTATTACACTTGAAATAAATTTCATCAAATTCTTTAATGAGTATAATTGTATTCAAGATAATTGAAATAAGAAAAATCAATAACAACTTGTTAAAATTTTAAATTCATTTGATTTTCCAATTACTCCCATATTATTGAAGAAAGTCTTACTAACAGTCTACTTTAGTTAAATATCTAAGCAAAAGAGTCTTGAAGTGTATGAGTAACTAGCGACTAAGAGTCATTTAGTCTACCCTGTATAGTTTTCATGTTCGTATTATACCCTTCACCACCTTTGGTGGAAAGGGTATTATAAGTTTGTGCTGATGTATGCAACGCATGGGAATATTTGTCTTAGACCCACCTTTTAGTATGCCAATAGGCTTAGAATCACTGTCTGAGTCGATTCAGCGATGTCAGTCCGTCGGTCTGGCTGGATGGCTGGAACTCCATGTAGAAAGACCATTTTTGTGATATTGGGACCATGGCTATTGAAATTCGTCAAAATTGGTCCAATATTAATTGTACCTCCCATAGGTCCCACTTCCCGGAATTGATATATTGGCCATAAATATCAATATTTTTTCATGAAATTTAAACCAAATACTGCTTAACTTATCTTATATTCTTAAAGGAGCGAAATTTGACAAAATGTGAGTCTTAGTGAAATTCTGCTGTCTTGACTTATATACAAATTTAATTTAAAAGAATTTTTTATTTAAATATAAGTTTTAACAGGTGCATATCTTTCGAAGATATAAAATTCTTATTTGGTCCATAAAATCGTTAATCCTTATAATATTTTGGTGCGCTTCAAATCTAAGGTAAAACTTTATTAAAGAATAGTTTTAAGACTATTCCTGATCAATTTTGAGCTAAATTTGGGATGTGCTTCATTGAAATGTTTTTAGAAAAAACCTTCGCATTCTCAGTTAAAGATATTTTTGACAAACTTTTAATGCAAATCGGTTATAAATGACATCGCTTTCACGCCTTATGTGATTTTGTCTCAGTTTGCATTCTAAAACCATTTAAACCAATCTGCACTTTTTTGCACGATTTTCAAAATCTTCATAAAATTTTAGAAAACAATGATTTTTTTGGTGCGCTTTTGCTTTTAGGTGCTAAATGGCAAAAAACTCGGTTTACGCGGTAGTTTGGATATTTTCATTCATATTTGCGAGTGTGCTCCACGAAAAACCGGTATTTTGAAAAATTTACGCTCAAAAACTCCTCATTTACACCTGTCGTATATTATACCTATATAGAGCACATTAACGAGATATATATCAAACGATGCGAAATTGAAAGATCTATAAATCGTTATCTATTTTTTTTTAAATTCTTTGAGGCGGCCAAAAAATATACGATAAAAATTAAAAAGTGGCGAAAACTATCTTCAAATTTTGGCAGCCATTAAGTAATATTAGAAGTGACAAAATTAAAATTTAGAGGGAAGTGGATTTATCCCCTAAGTGTGATGTCTATTTTGTAGAACAACGACTTGGATCCAAATGTTAAAACAAATGCAGAAGAAGGCGAAATACGAAGAAAAACTTGAATGCTTCAATCGATTTTTTTACGTTTTTTTAAAGTTGCATGCCAATTACACTTAGAAGCGCAAATTTGCGCAACTAAGAGATTGTGTTCAGTATACAGAAGTTTTTGGGAGTTTAAGATCTGTAATTAGATTTTCCGAACTCCTAAGGATACACAAATTATTCGAGTTGAAAGTCGGTTTCAAAGGAATAAAAACTGTTTGATTTTTGCCCATATATATATATAGAATGGCTATTTCGAAAACGGCTCTAACGATTTTGATTAAATTTGAACGGTACATCTTTTGATGTATAGGTCGAGTAAGAAAAGACTTTTGGATACTTTGCCTCTAAGGGGGTTAAAACGGGTAAAAAGGGGAAAAAATCGAAATCGTTATATCTCCTAAAGTAATAGGTATAGGAACAAAATTTAGATTACGTTTTAAACAGCTTTGAAAATAAGCGGCTAGGTGTTTGGTACTTTTTTGAAACTATGTCCGATAGAGGTAAAAATAGTTTTTTTTGGTACTTTTTAACCCACTCTTATTTTTTAAACTAAAGAATGTTTGTGAATGTTTGTCTGTATGTATGTTCTTTATAGAATTGTAAACTTCAACATCTCCTTTAGCGAAGATGTTGCGGATAAGCCGGCGAAGGTTTTTTAATTGGTAAGACTAATTTCCGACAGGTGGTGTCACTGAAATTACTAAAAATTAATGAAATCGTAAACTGTGCATTTGATTATGCTATGATCTTTAGCAAAGTTGTAGCGCATAAGCCGGCGAAGGCTTTTTAGTTGGTATGAATAATTTTCGAAAATTGAAAATTACTCAAAGTCAATTTAATCGTAAGCTGTACATTTAATCATGCTATAATCTTTAGCAAAGTTGTTGCACATGATCCGACAAAGGTTTCTTAGTTGATATGAAGAAATTTCGACGGAAATTATCTCAAAGTCAATTTAATCGTAAGTTGTACATTTAATCATGCTATAATCTTTAGCAACGTTGTTGCGGATAAGCCGACGAAGGTTTATTAATTAGAATGACCAAAGTCCAACAGGTGGCGTGTTGATCGGACAAAATAAATAAAATAATTCAAAATTAACTGAATATTTGTACAATGTCTTTCCTCTAAATTAATTTTAGTATTTTATAAAATAAAATATATAAAAACTTTAAAATTTGCCTCAAAATGCTTATCATAAAGCTCCGAGTAAGGCTCGGTCAACCAGGTACTGTAAACTTAAATCACTGTTCCAAATTTCGTTGAAATCGCTCCAGATTTGACTATAGCTAATGGGAATTTTAAGTTTTTTTACATAATTTTTGTAACAACTGTAATCAATTTACTAAATTTCGAGCTTTCATATAAGTACAAATGATGTAAAGAGCTTAAATATATAAGTTTTTAGAAAATGTTTGTATGATGGCAAAATTTAACAAATATTTGTCATCATACAGGAAAAAGAGCATCTTTGACCTTAGTGATGAAGGGTATCGTATAGTCGGGCTTGACCGACTATAGCACTTTCTTACTTGTTTTTGTATAAATTTTTCCAAACTGCATGATGCTCCTTCATTCTGTTTATTGGTATTGTATACATATTTACATGTTATTTTTAAAGTTTAATTTGCTTTTTTAGTTCTTAATCATTTCGTAATTAATTATATCATGTTAATGATCAATACTCAAGTACTTGACAAATTGTTTATTGGATTAATCCACTTGTAGTTTTTAGAAAGTATTTATCATTATCTTTCTCTTTGTTAAACCTGTGTATGTAAATACTTTAAATTTTTAATGTTTATTTTAACACTCATTCAGTCATGTACAACCTTTTTTGAATATCGATCAAGAATAATAAACATCTGAAGATAATGAGAATTTTAAGTTTATTTTTTGCATAAATAATTTTTGTAACAACTGTAATCAATTTGCCAAATATCAAGATAATCGGTCCATATTTGACCCTAGTCTTATATAAGCCCCAATGACAGAAATTTTGAGAAAATGTTTGTATGATGGCAAAATTTAGAAAATATTTGACTTTATATAGGAAAAATAACACCTTTGACCTTGTTAGTGAAGGGTATCATACGGTCGGTCTTGACCGACTATAACACTTTCTTACTTGTTTATTCAATGTTCAATGCGAAAAATATGTGAAATAAATGTTTGCAGTTTTTTTTTACAATGGTACATATTGTACCAAAATTCATAAGTCAAGATATTTAATTCTGTCCCCTAGAACGGCTAAATCTTACACTGTGCACTGTGCGCCGTATTTAATTTAAATTTCATGAAGAAATATTGATATTTGTGGCCAATATATCTATTCCGGGAAGTGGGACCTGTGGTAGGTACCATAAATAATCGGCCGATTTTGACGAATTTCAATAGCCATGGTCCCACTATCAAAAAAATGATCGGTGCAAAGTTTCATCAAATTATCTTTAGAATTGCGACCTGTACTTTGATTACATTGTTTACATGGTGGTCCAGCCAGACGGACGGACGGTCGGACGGACTGACATCGCTTAATCGACTCAGAGTGATTTTAAGCCTATTGGTATATTAAAAGATGGGTCTAAGACAAATATTTCTATGCGTTACATACATCAGCACAAACTTATAATACCCTTCCCACCAATAGTGGTGAAGGGTGTAATAACTAAGAAAATACAAAAGTCGGTCAATACCCTTCACTACTAAGCTCAAATATGGACCAACAATGTATTTCTGAATTCATTTTTTTTAATTTTGAGATATACGTATAGTTAGGTCATTTCCGGCAGTGGGACTGAAATGACTGATCCTTGTACCAAAGAAATGTTTGCGCCACATTTTGTTAAATTACACTCTGATACACTAAAAAAAACTCGTTAAACGACCTAATGTGGGTTGTAGGCCCTATCGAGTACATGACAAATCGTACAACAAAATTTCAGAAATATCTACGTCCAAATTTATGAAAATGATTTTAACGAGGTTTGTCAACTGATCGACCCGTAGCTCAGCCAGTTTGTATCCGATTTTGTTTTTTTTTTTTAACAGCAAATAAAAGAAAATTGCGCTTTAGAATGGAATATCGTTTCTGGTTCATTTGTAAATCAAAAATACTTTTTACAAAAGTTGCCCTTTTGTGACACCGTGTTATCTTTAAAGTTACGACTCCGAAAATGATTCTAAATCGATAGGAACACCAAATATACCCTTTACACCTATTGCGGTAAGGGGTGTAATAAAATAGATTGTAGGTAAATAAGTATTCGCTTTCGACCAATTTCTGTTGTGTTTTCGATATAATTTAAAAAGTTCATAAAAATCGGTTAAGCTTCTGAGTACATATCAAAACTAGTCAGATCAATGAGAGGGCATAACCTTTAAGCGAATTAATTTTGAGGCTTTTGAAAAGCAAACAAATTTATATTTTCCATATTTTCATATTTCTCCCATGTTCACACATTGACTTCCGTGACAATTACATCGGAAGTCTACTTCCATCAGCTGCTCAAAAGGAAAAGTGTATCATTTCTCCAAAATTGGTCACTCGCAAAAAACCTTTTTTATTAAAAGAAAATTGTCATTAATTCCCAAAAAAAAAAGAAATTACTTTCCAAACCTTACCCAATATAAAAATCGCAGTTATGAGATGGACCTATAATGTCCACATACACTAGTAAAATTTCAATATTTTCTTGTGTTAAAACAAAATATTTTTTAACGTTTTGTGTATTTTTTCGGTTTTAGGCCTCTTATTACTTTTGATAAACGATGTGCTAAACAATTTATATTTCAAAGTTGCAGTGGCAAACAAACCAAAGGCTAAATGCCTACAAAGTATTGGAAAAAGAAAATAAATAAGTGGTAAGTAACAAATGACAGATCGATTGATTTGACGCTTAACGCTAAACGCCTCATGCTACCGACAATAAAAAAGAACAACAACAACAACAACCAGCAACAATCAATATACGATCATTAAGTTTTACACTACGTACTTTTATGATATTGATGGTGATGATGATCATGATGACGATGACTATCGCAATGCCAATAACAACTGCAGACGCCCTTCTCCGGACTATTACGAGTATTTGCTGATTTCCTGCCTTCCACAATTCCACTTTATTATGGCACAAAAGCCACAGCCACATAAGACAGACATTAAATTATGCCCCTAAGCTCAATTTCGTTCACTTTTATCCACAAACTCACTCAGAAATACATTTAGATCTTGTATCAACATAAACCCATCAATCGATCGATCGCTGTTCCAATGATCGCGAATCATTAATTATCCTTGAAATACTTGTACGTTTGTTTGTAAAAAATATTTTTTTTAAAGAATTCGTTCAAAAAATTTTCTTTGAGTTGCTTATGGTTGTTCTTGTTGTTTGTTGTTCAAGTGGTTATTAATTTTTATTTATAGTTTTTTTTTTAATTTCTTTGTATTTTCTTCTTGTTTCATCTTTGAATATTTTCTTTAACCAACAGGTGCGCTGGGGTATTTCGCTTTAAAAATAATTGATTAATGTTGTTTGCTCGAATTTTGAACAATTTATTATTAGTTTTATTTTTAGTTTGTTTCTTTTTTTTCACTTTAAACACTTTAAATAAATTATTGCAAAGATATTTTGACAAATTGTTAAACAATTAAGTAAACAAAGTCACAGAATTTAAACATCTCTTTAATTTCATTTGTAAAGTATTAATTATGTATATGATATTTGAATGATTTATCAATAATATTTTTAAATGATCTTAATATAGGATTGACTAGATTTATATAAAATATTTAAAATCGAATTATCGACAGCTTATGAACCCATTAAGAATTTTCAATTTTATTAAGAATTTAAAGAATTTCAAAAAAAGCATTCAAAAGAAAAAATAATTCGCATTTAATCCCAGTCTATTAGGTTTATTAATTATTGTAATAAACAATTTATTGATAAAAGCAAAACAGTGTTTGTGGGGACAACCAATTCCTTGACGCCTTTTGATGATTGGTCATTATTCCACCATCAAAAAGAATGGGGTATATTGTAGGGGCTGTAACGGTTATGACATTTATAATAAAACTCAGAAAATTACTTTTACTTTTTGATTTTTATTTTTTTGATCAGAAATAAAAGTTGTTTGTGCTTTTTATTATTTTAGGCAAAAATAACAGGTTTTTTTCTTTATATTTTATTGCTCAAATTATTCCAATTATATTTGATTTATATTTTTTGCTCAATTCATACCGAGTATGTTTGATTTATATTATATCGCTCAAAGTATACCGGGTGTTTTTGATTCATATTTTACTACTCAATTATTACCGGGTATTTCTGATTTATATTATATCGCTTTATTATAACGTTTTTTTTTTATTTATATTATATCGCTCAAATTAAACCGGGTATTTATACCCTTCACCACAATAGGTGGAAAGGGTATTTTAAATTTGTGCTAATGTATGTAACGCATGGAAATATTGATCGTAGACTCACCTTTTAGTATACCAATAGGCTTAGAATCACTTTCTGAGTCGATTAAGCGATGTTCGTCCGTCCGTCTGGCTGGCTGCACCCCCATGTAAACCTTGTAATCAAACTACAGGTCGCAATTCTAAAGATGATTTGATGAAATTTGGCACAGATAATTTTTTTGATAATGGGACCATGGCTTTTGAAATCCGTCAAAATCGGTTCACTATTTATGATACCTCCCATAGGTCCCACTTCCCGGAATTGATATATTGGCCACAAATATCAATATTTTTTCATGAAATTTAAAACAAGTACTGCTCATGTAAACTTAAATCACTGTACCAAATTTCATTGAAATCGGTCCACATTTGACCATAGCTCCCATACAAACTTATCTTTATCAAGTAAGACAGTGCTATAGTCGGCCAAGCCCGACCATACGATACATTTCACCACTAAGGTCAAAGGTGTTCTTTTTCCTGTATAAAAACAAATATTAGTTAAATTTTGCCATCATACAAACTTATTCTCAAAACTTATACATTAAAGCAGTTTCCGCCATTTGGACTAATATGAGAGCTATGGCCCAATGTGGACCGATTATCTCGAAATTTGGCAAGTTGATTACAGTTGTTACAAAAATTATGTATGTAAAAAATAAACTTAAAATTCTCCTTATCTTCGGATTTACGTTTTAGTGAATTTTGTCTCCTTTAGTGCGTTTTTAGAGAAGAGTTTGTATGGGAGCTATGGTCAAATGTGGACCGATTTCGAATGAAATTTGGTACAGTGATTTAAGTTTACATAAGTAGTATTTGTTTTAAATTTCAAACAAATATTGAAAAAATATTGATCTTTGCGGCCAATATATCTATTCCGGGAAGTAGGACCTATGGGAGGTACCATAAATAATAGACCGATTTTAACGAATTTCAATAGCCATGGTCTCGTTATCAAAAAAAATTATCTGTACCAAATTTCATCAAATTATCTTTAGAATTGCGACCTGTATTTTGATTACAAGGTTTACATTGAGATCCAGCCAGCCAGACGGACGGACATCGCTAAATCGACTCAGAAAGTGATTCTAAGCCTATTGGTATACTAAAAGATGGGTCTAAGACAAATATTTCTATGCATTACATACATCAGCACAAACTTATAATACCATTTCCACCTATGCTGGTGAAGGGTATAAAAACTCACTAAATGAGTCAAAAATCACTAAAACATTCGTTAATCTAAAGATAATGAGAATTTTAAGTTAATTTTTTGCATACATAATTTTTGTAACAACTGTAATCAATTTGCCAAATTTCGAGATAATCGGTCCACATATGACCCTTGCTCTCATATAAGTCAAAATGACAAACACAGCTTAAATATAAAAGTTTTGAGAAATTGTTTGTATGAGGGCAAAATTTAGCAAATATTTGTCTTTATACAGGAAAAAGAACACCTTTGACCATAATGGTGAAGGGTATTGTACGGTCGGTCTTGACCGACTATAGCACTTTGTTACTTGTTTTGATTTATATTTTATTGCTCAATTCAAACCGGGTAAGTTTGATTTAGATTATATCGCTCAATATGTGACTGTTATTTTGATTTAGGAAAACTTAAAAATTTCCCATCAAAACGGGAAATTTGGAAAATTTCCCATCTAAAAGAAAAATATTGAAAATTTCCCATAAAAAGGGTAAATTTTGAAAATTTCTCATAAAAATTTTGAAAATTTCCCTTGCGGAACTTCTGAATCAATCATGAACTCATTTGGCAATATCCCATCTACAACTGTGATTCTCAAGTAAACCTGATAGTAACCTAAAGAAGTGCTTACCGATACCAAAAGCAATAAGTTTTGATAGGACTGCAACATGCCTAATTTCAATGATAGTCTTGAAAATATCTAAACTCTCAACTTTACTTACGGTGAATTAAAGGTAGCCATGTTTGGAAGGCCAGCAAGTAACCTGGAACGATTCCTATGTAATCCATACTGTTGATTGCTTAGAATATTGTAACCATCTAGTAATAAAAGAAAATAAAGTTATGACAAGGTTATAAATCAAATTTTCTACTCAACAATCCTACAATAAGACTTTGATAACTTTTTAAATCGTTTATGAATTAGAGGGTTAGACTATTAAAGCTTCAATTTTTGGAGATTCCAATAGATTGAATTTTTTAGATAGCACACAAATAAATTACAAAATCTAAATTCGGCAGCTCCCTGCCACCATTATCGCTGCAGCGACAGCAAGCGGCCGAACTTAGACACTAATTCCATCGTTTTATGAAACAAAGATTAAAAAAAAAACAGGAAAGAACGTGCTATAGTCGGTCAAGCCCGACCATACGATACCCTTCACCACTAAGGTCAAAGGTGTTCTTTTTCCTGTATAAAGACAAATATTTGCTAAATTTCGCCATTTTACAAACATTTTCTCAAAACTTATATATTTAAGCTGTTTCCGTCATTTGGACTTGTATGGGAGCTAGGGTCAAATGTGGACCGATTATCTCGAAATTCGGCAAATTAACTTTAAATTCTCATTATCTTTAGATTTACGAGCGTTTTAGTGATTTTTATCTCATTTAGTGCTACTTTAAAGAAGATTTTGTATGGTCAAATGTGGACCGATTTCAATAGTACAGTGATTTATGTTTACATAAGCAGCATTTGTTTCAAATTTCATGAAAAATATTTATATTTGCGGCCAATACATCAATTCCGGGAAGTGGGACCTATGGGAGGTACCATAAATAATGGACCGATTGTGATCAGTTTCAATAGCCATGGTTCCATTATCAAAGAAAATGATCTGTGTCAAATTTCATCAAATTATCTTTAGAATTGCGACCTGTAGTTTGATTACAAGGTTTACATGGGGGTCCAGCCAGCCAGATGGACGGACATCGCTAAATCGGCTCAGAAAGTGATTCTAAGCCTATTGGTATACTAAAAGGTGGGTCTAAGATAAATATTTCTATGCGTTACATACATCAGCACAAACTTATAATGCCCTTTCCACCTATGGTGGTGAAGGGTATAAAAACTCACTAAATGAGACAAAAATCACTAAAACGCTCGTTATTCTAAAGATAATGAGAATTTTAAGTTTATTTTTTGCATACATAATTTTTGTAACAACTGTAATCAATTTGACAATTTCGAGATAATCGGTCCACATTTGACCCTTGCTCTCATATAAGTCAAAATGACAAAAACAGCTTAAATATAAAAGTTTTGAGAAAATGTTTGTATGATGGCAAAATTTAGCAAATATTTGTCTTTATACAGGAAAAAAAACACCTTTGACGATAATGGGTATCGTATGGTCGGTCTAGACCGACTATAGCACTTTCTTACTTGTTTTGATTTATATTTTATTGCTCAATTCAAACCGAGTAAAGCTGCGTTTAGACTGTGCTAATATTTGTGCAAAACTATAAAAATTTTGTTTGTCTTAGCGTAAACACTCGAATTTGTTAGGCACCAAATCTTTTTCGACTGTTTGTTGGCTAAAAAAATCTTTATTTGTGAATAAAACTTTGCATAGTGTAAACACTTTGTCAGCTGGTCGTAACAAATATGTGGCTCGATATTTTGTTTGTTCTCACAATATTTTTGACGGAACAAATAGCGACAAATAATTGTAGAAATGTGGGTTACCAACAATTATTTTTGACAGTGCTTAGCATATAAAAAATTAAATAAGTTGAAATGGCAATACTGGGGAATTCGTTTGACAGATTGGTAAGTAAAAAGCGCTTTTTTGTAATTTTTTAATATAAAACATATTTTCTAAAAGAAAATGGAAAACATCAATGCAGCAATTGAATCGCCACCATCTGCCAAACAAACAAAAAGGAAGAGGATGACGCACGAATGGAGCGAAGAAAACATATTCAAATTGATCGGCGAAGTGGAATGCCATCCCTGCATTTGGAATGCATCAAGTGCTGACTACCACAAAAAACCCATGCGGGATAGCGCATGGACTGAAATTGGCGATATGTTCAATGTTATAGCGGAGGAAGTTTCCACAAAATGGTCGAATTTGAGGATTCAGTACCGGGGCTACCTTAACAAAAAAAAAAAAAAGAAATCTGGACAAGGTGCAGACAATACACCAATGTGAAAGTATTTTGATTCCATGGCTTTTGTTGGACGTGCGGAGGCTAGCCAGCGGCAAGCAACAACAACAAATTTAAATATTTTATCTGAAAGCGAAGGTAAACTAATGAGAATGCATTCATTAATTGTTAATATTGTTGTGATCAGAAAACCTTTTTTTACAGAATCAGTCCTATCATCTGCGCCTTTGTCGAACAACACAACGACAAATGTCATGGCAACATTTTGTGATGTTGTTCAATTTATTAAGGACAGGCGCAAATCTTTAAACCCTAATGAAGAATTCGGACGCTACATAGTCAGTGAGCTCAATGCTTTGAATGAAGGCGATGCTGCAAACATATGAAGTCTTGGAGGTTTTTGTTTAAAGAATTAAGTGAGCTCAAACAAAAACAAAATGCAGATGTTTGTCATTCATACCGGACAAATAAAATTATTAGTGCAGTGTAAAGGGGTATACAAATATTTGTACCAAACATGGCTGACACAAAATCTGCTGTTATTTGTGGAAATAAAATTTAAACAAATATTAGTGCAATCTAAACGCATGCCCAAATATTAGTCACAAACCATACTATTAGCCCAAACCATTATTTGTTGTATTTCGACAAATATTAGCATAGTCTAAACGAAGCTTAAGTTTGATTTATATTATATCGCTCAATATGTGACTGTTATTTTGATTTAATATTATATCAAGCAATGATTGCTTTTTCCATAAAAATAGGAAAACTTAAAAATTTCCCATCAAAAAGGGAAATTTGGAAAATTTCCCATTAAAAAGGGAAATATTGAAAATTTCCCATAAAAAGGGTAAATTTTGAAAATTTCTCATAAAAATGTCAAATTTTGAAAATTTCCCTTGCGGAACTTCCGAATCAATCACAATCACTCATTTGACAAGATCCCATCTACAACTGTGATTCTCAAGTAAACCTGATAATAACCTTAAGAAGTGCTTACCGATACCAAAAGCAATAAGTTTTGATAGGACTGCAACATGCCTAATTTCAATGATAGTCTTGGAGATATCTAAACTCTCAACTTTACTTACGGTGAATTAAAGGTAGCCATGTTTGGAAGGCCAGCAAGTAACCTGGAACGATTCCTATGTAATCCATACTGTTGATTGCTTAGAATATTGTAACCATCTAGTAATAAAAGAAAATAAAGTTATGACAAGGTTATAAATCAAATTTTCTACTCAACAATCCTACAATAAGACTTTGATAACTTTTTAAATCGTTTATGAATTAGAGGGTTAGACTATTAAAGCTTCAATTTTTGGAGATTCCAATAGATTGAATTTTTTAGATAGCACACAAATAAATTACAAAATCTAAATTCGGCAGCTCCCTGCCACCATTATCGCTGCAGCGGCAGGAAGCGGCCGAACTTAGACACTAATTCCATCGTTTTATGAAACAAAGATTAAAAAAAACAGAAAAGAACGTGCTATAGTCGGTCAAGCCCGACCATATGATACCCTTCACCACTAAGGTCAAAGGTGTTCTTTTTCCTGTATAAAGACAAATATTTGCTAAATTTCGCCATTTTACAAACATTTTCTCAAAACTTATATATTTAAGCTGTTTCCGTCATTTGGACTTATATGAGAGCTAGGGTCAAATGTGGACCGATTATCTCGAAATTCGGCAAATAAACTTTAAATTCTCATTATCTTTAGATTTACGAGCGTTTTAGTGATTTTTATCTCATTTAGGGCTTCTTTAAAGAAGATTTTGTATGGTCAAATGTGGACCGATTTCAATAGTACAGTGATTTATGTTTACATAAGCAGCATTTGTTTCAAATTTCATGAAAAATATTTATATTTGTGGCCAATACATCAATTCCGGGAAGTGGGACCTATGGGAGGTACCATAAATAATGGACCGATTGTGATCAGTTTCAATAGCCATGGTTCCATTATCAAAGAAAATGATCTGTGTCAAATTTCATCAAATTATCTTTAGAATTGCGACCTGTAGTTTGATTACAAGGTTTACATGGGGGTCCAGCCAGCCAGATGGACGGACATCGCTAAATCGGCTCAGAAAGTGATTCTAAGCCTATTGGTATACTAAAAGGTGGGTCTAAGATAAATATTTCTATGCGTTACATACGTCAGCACAAACTTACAATGCCCTTTCCACCTATGGTGGTGAAGGGTATAACAACAAAAACAAATTGTGTGGATTTTTTCATTAACACATCAAATACGTAGCGCATGTATCTGGCCAGATACACTTGTAGTTTGTATGAAGAATTAAGTATTTTATTTGCATTTTTTAATGTTTTTTGCGTTTATTTACTCAAATCAACTGAAACTGCACTATATTTCCACTCTGAATTATTAAAGCTTAGTACAAATTATATGTCAAATGATGACTATGCCTAAGATATCAAAAATGATTTGGTTATCGGCAATTATGATGCCGAAGATGTTTTCCTTGGTAAGGATGGTACTTTATGGTATAAAAATGAGCCAAATATTGGAACTCGTTTGCGTCAACAAATTTTAAACAAGGATTAAAGACAAAATTTCTATTTTTGGGGGGAAATAACCGAAAATTATCTCAAAAATATATCTGAAATCGATCGATTTCCATCACATGCCTGATATTTTTGAGACAATTTCGATTTTTCCCCAAAAAAATGAAAATTTAAGCTTTAATAATTTTGACTGGTATCTTTCATTTTGTTTAATTTTTTTGTGGACATGGCGAAAATTGTCTCAAAAATATATCTAAAATCCATCGATTAAAAAAAAAATCAAAAATATGTGATCTCCGAGAAAAGGGACCCAGTATGTGAAAATAAAGTTTTGCGAAAAATAAAAAAATCAAAAATAAAATTAAAATGTTTTTGAAATGTTTATCGTTTTTTTTTCGTTATGTAATACGCATACAAAATTCCTTTACAAAAGTTATATCCCCTCCAGTGTTGCCACTTCAGGTGTAATTACACATATCATGTGTAATTTTTATTTTCATGTGTAGCCGATGTGTAATTGGCTGCATGTGTAATTCATGTGTAATTTAAATTTTTGTCATTTTTGAGTACTAACAGTCTTCAAAACTTGCATTTTAAAAAATTTATGTGCGTCCTATTCGAAATCTAAATAATGCATATAATGCAAACTTTTTATTCTAACTATATAAAAATGTATGTTTTAAAATCCCAGTGCTTATGGGAAATCAATCATTCAGATTTAAATATATATGTTTATTAAAGGATGTGATATATTGGTATTGCTGCTCATGAATCTTTGACCACAATCTCTAATTCGGGAAAAAAATTGTACTTCATGATTTTCGAGAATTTTATATTCATCAAATTAAAACAATATTTAATTTAAGTAACGATATTTATTCAATTGCGGATATTGTTGATCCCAAAAGTGCCCAAACTTTTCAACTTCAATCATTATATGTGACCTTTTCCGAGAAAAGGAACCTAGTGTGTTAAAAAACGGGTTTAGAGTTAGCAGTGGATTCTGGTACCTAAAAGGGTTTAGAATAAGATGAAATGAGTTAGATTTCTGATAAAAATTTATTTGCCATAAAAACGTACAAAACGAAATCGATAAAAATGGGAAAAACATTAACCCCCTTATTTATAAAAGAATTATAAAATTATCAAAGTCTTATAGTTTGAATTTTGTATGGAAAATTTGAATTATAAGTTTGTCATAGCAATATTTTTTGTTTATAAATTTGGGGGTACAATTTTATTTTTTTAGTTTTTTCAAAATTTTATTTTCATACACTAGGTCCCTTTTCTTGGACCTATGTTTAACAAAAAGATTTTTATGCTTCAATGTCGATTTGCAAACTCTTGACATGCACTTTTCGATTTTGAAACTTTTGGGATAAACAGTTTTTGATTTAAAGAATTTCATAGAGATAGATTGTTTTCTACTTTGCAAAAATTTGTTAATGGTGGACCGATTTTTGAACCTACACAAAAAATGTTAAACAAGAAGTGGAAGATTTTCAATATAGTCGTTATGTATGTATTTCATTTTGTTTATTTTTAAGCGCTAAGTCCAGTTTCACGCAAATCAGGTTTACTTGATCAGTTTTTCTTTAAATTTCTTTTGAACCTGCATTCACGTTCATACACAAACATTATCTTCATCAGTTTTCATTTTATTTTCCTTAAAATTCATACAAATTTTCAAAATTTTCGTAAACTTGATAGTACGGTCAGGTTTGCTCAAGTTTAATTCTGTCAGTTTTTTCTCATACAAATTTAAGACTTGATAAGCCAAACCTGACTAATGTAAAAGTAGACTAAGTAACGATTTGAAATAGTATACATTTATTTTCTTTTCAAGCGTTATGAAATAAAAAAACGATGAACATTAATTTAAAAAACTACAAATCATTTTTTTAATTTTTAACAAAAAAAAAAATAAATAATTAAATTAAATTCAACACATGTTATTTTGCCAAAAAAAATCA
Organism: Stomorhina lunata; assembly: GCA_933228675.1. Classification (NCBI taxonomy): domain Eukaryota; kingdom Metazoa; phylum Arthropoda; class Insecta; order Diptera; family Rhiniidae; genus Stomorhina; species Stomorhina lunata. The sequence continues at coordinate 90,257,289 of OW121740.1, read as the reverse complement.
TGTGTAATTCCTAATTTCATGTGTAATTTTGGCACGATCCATGTGTAATTTAACATTTGGTTGGTGGCAACACTGATCCCCTCCCTCCAAAGAGCATTACGAAACACTTCAACGGCTCCTTTTTGTACACAATTTTAAGTACCAGAATCCACTCTTAAGTTCAAACCCGTTTTTTGACACACTAGGTTCCTTTCCTCGGAGTAGGTCACATATAGAACAAAAAAGTTACTTGTTTTTTATTTAATTTTTTAGGCTACATAAACTTTGAAGAATTTTTCTTTGTTGCAAAGTTTACATAAGGTCTGTTTCTTTACTTTCTGTTTGGGTTCCCGTAAATGAGAGTAATTTAGGAGTTACTCTCCCAAACAGCAAAACTTACACAGAAGTACGGGAACACAAAACACCAAAATTGAAGTCCACAATTGATAAAGGTTAAAAATATCGAATCAAACGTTCTTAAAACCATTAAACACATTTTAGTTTTCCTGAATTTAATTTTTAATAACAATTTTTCGAATTTTTTGTTTGTTTTTAATTGATAAATATTTTTTTGAAAATTTTTAAATGTTTGCCAGGAAAAATTTTTCTGGCAAAAACATAACTTGTAAAGAGAAAATTTTAAAATTTTCTCAAATTCGTTCTCAATTACATTTTTTTCAAGTACAGGAACACTTAATTGTAATTTCTGATTGAAACTTGTACAATATTGTACAGTATTGGTAGTTCTGGAACACAGCTATAATGAATATGTTTCTCTTGTAGTTGATTTAGAAATTTATAAGCAATCTTATAGTATTTTTTAAAAAATTGTTATCTAACCATAAGCCGAAAGAAGCTAAAAGTCATGTCAAAAATATCCAAAACAAATGTTGAAGTCAAATATCTCTGAATCTATAAGTGATTGAGTAGTGCAGTAAGCATGTTTTTAATTTTTTTAAGGAGTTTTCGAATCGTAACAAATTTGCGAAAGTTATATGGACACAAAGGATCCACTGTAGAACGATAGATAAACATTGCCTAAAAGCCAAACTCTTTATTTAATAATGTTCCAAATTTTATAAAAAGTAGTTAAGAAATTGATGAATTAATACCAAACATGCACTAAGCATAACAAATCATATCCAGCTTGGATTCGATTCCCGGTCACGGCAACATCAATTTCTGTAACTTTTAATTTCTAATCAAATTATAAATTACCACAGCATTCCACATCAGCGGTAATTTGCATTCCACAGCAATAACATAATATTATAAAAAAAATATATATTTTTTTCACACTAATGTATTGAAATACATAGTGTATCTGGCCAGATAAATGCGCTACGTATGTGACTATTGAAACATGTGCATGACGGAGGGTTAAAGTCAGAAAAAAACTGAATATTTATTCGTTTTCGTTAAGAAACTGAACCATTTTTTAAGTCAATCATTAAATATAGACGATCCAGTTAGTTTTATTATAAAACTTTTAACAAAATTAAGCAAAAATGTGACTTACATTTGATGATGAATTTCCAAAATTGACATGTTGCACAGTAAAATATTGAAACTAAACTGAAAGTGAAATTAGTCCATGACCGTTCACAAGCCGCAAGAACTTCTGAACGCACTTTGGCACACATGGACACAAATACAAGTGTCCGAATCTACTACCTAAATGCTTATGAACTCAGACAATAACTATTTCACAACAACACATATGCAAATATCCTAAATCAAATTTAATTGAAAGGACAAATACCGCTGGAAAACAATGGGACATAGAATTTGTAAAAACAAACAAATAAACAATGAAAACAAACATTCAATAAAATGCAAAAAATGTGTTGAACACCCAATAGCCCTAAGTCCTTACGAGGTTTTAAAACAAACTTTTACACACAAATTTGTCCTTTGAAAGGACTAAAGTATTAACAACAAATACGCATTTTAATACACATTCGCAAAATGCTAAACGATTGACATTTATGACCCTTTGCTCGATAGTGGGTCCGATGTCAGAAGCATTCCAACAGCGAGCGGACGTGTGTGTACGATGAATGTAGAGCAAAATTTTAAAAGGATTTAACTGGTAAGAGATTAACTTTTACTTTCCTTTTGTGTTTCTATCGCTGGATTAGGGCTTAAGTAAACATTTGCATTTCTTTCTGTTTTAGTTAAACCTATATCGTAGTGAGAAAAATACCTTCAGGAAGATCATAAAAATGTCAAGGTCAACAGGAGGATTAATGTTGGATTAAAGTCAATTTTGTGTAGGCGGTTTGTATGTAAATTCTATGAAGTTTCAGGTCACTTTACTTTCTTTCTTACTTTCTCTTCCAGTTTTTGAGTGTAAGTGATAGGAAGTGTTGGAGGATTTATGATTGATTCTTCAAATACTAATACTTTTATTGCGAAACCTTTCGAACATGTTTGAAATTCACAATAACCAAATAGAGTTGCAGAGGAAATTGTAATAGAATGAAAAATTGAAATTGTAATAGGATTGAAAAATTTAATTAAAATGGTAATTTTGTTTTTTAATAATATGTATTTCGGAAAGGTTCGGTATAAATTGTAATAATTACATGTTGGGGATGTTGGATACCAATCAACTGTTCCGAATGGTCTTAACTTGGTAAGCCCAGATATATCTTGGTTATCCTTCAGCTCAACTGTGGACACTGACCTCCTCGTAGTACCACCCGGGAAACTACGTTAACACACGTTATTGTAGTGAGATAACATGTGCCGCGAGTTCTCCCATAAGAACGAAACAAAATGTGATTTAGGACGTCGGGCTAGTAAGCCACTCCTTAAGAAAACAAAATAATAATAAAAACGGCTCCCCAGTGTTAGAACAGGATGTCCGATATCGATGAAAAGACAAAATAGAGGAAGATCTTTCAAAGCTTGGCTTACGATTGTAATACATGAGTACAAGATCGAAGCGCATCGAATTCTAAAATATGTTCGGCCTTTCACCTTATCATTTTGTAAATATAGGCCATTTAAGTAAATAAGTAAGTGAGATATCACATTTTAAAGCCATCTACCAGGAATTTGAACCCATGATTAAAAACAAAATGTTCCAGTCTGTTGTGATTTCTCAATCCATAAATAGTTTTGCAACTCTCTTATTGTTTATTGTGAATGTCAAACATGTTCAAAGATTTCTTGGTAGAAGTGCATAGTATGTATTAGTATTTTGAAAATTTATCTTCCAACAATTTCTATTACTCGCACTTTAAACCTGGAAGAGAAAGTGAAAAAAAAAATTGACCTGAAATTTTATAAAATTTACATACAAACCGCCTACACAAAATTGACTTTAATCCAACTTTAACCTTGACATTTTCATGATCTTCCTGAAGATGCTTTAGGATTGTCTATACTTTCAAAAAGAAAGAAATACAAATATTTAGTTTAACAGTAATCCGGCCATAAAAAAAAAACAAAAAGAAAGTAAAAGTTAATCTCTACAAGTTGAATCCTTTGAAACTAGCTCTACATTCATTATACATACATCCTCAAGCTGTTTAAATGCTTCTGAAATCGGACCTTCTCTTAAGCGGTCATAAATGTCAATCGTTTAGTATTGTACGAAGGAGTTCTGACTTTACGATCTGAAAGAACTCATAGAGCTTGATAAGGAAGATACGAAGTCGGAGCATGCACCTTTCGTAGAACTAATTCAATACTAAAAAGCTTAATTTCCTTAAATGCCTGCGAAACGTAAAACATTTTTGAGCTACACAGATGAATTAAGAGCTCTACCCCAAAAGTGGAAAGTGTTCTCGATTAAAGAACCTCATATTTAATGCGGAGCTGCAAGCAGCAAGCTATTATTGGAATGATGTATTCCGATATAGAAGGATGATTGAGGCCCTATTCTCCACTGGGAGTCATGGATAACAGAAGAGAAGAATATTTGCTAATGATAATGACCATCACCCGAAGAACTGCTGAAAACATCACCAATTTCCGTGACAAGGTGATTCGGTATCTCAATATCATCCACAACTTCATCACTGAACGTAACCTGAAGATACAACCAACTAAATACTCAGCGACCCTATTTAGCACCTAGACAAAAGAATTAAGTCTTGGCGTCGAGATTTCGACCGTGAACCACCCGAAAATACCGAAAGTTACACTAGACAGCCTTTTTACATCGTCAACACATCCCACAACTGTCGTTCATAAATTGCGATGTAGAAACAAGGTCCTTAAAGCACTAGCCGGTAGTTCTTAGATAATGGACAAAGAAACCGAGCTATCTAATTACAATATGTTGGTACGGCGTGGTCAGAGTCGCACAGTGCTACCATCCCAAACAACCAATGAACAAAAATCGAAGCTGTCGTCTTAGATGAATGGAATTTGGTATGTGACTTGATATGGATTCAACATGACCATGTTCGAAATTTTAACAAAATCGGTCGAAGCACACGCCTACCGCCCACATATATATTAATATTAAAAAAATATATAATTCGCTAATTTAAAATATCTCCTATCTGATTTACTTTAGACAAATAAAATTTGGCATATGATTTAATATAGAACTGGTAAAATTGTTTCAAAACTTTTGACAAAATCAACCTAAGGATACGGCAAGGATGCATAATCCTTAAATATCGAAAGATAGAAAAAATCACAAAATGAAAAATGTATCTGAAAGCAGTTGTCGTATATTAATTAAATTTGGTGTGTAACTCGGTACCGGATAGGCATATTTGTTTGCAAAATCTTAACAAATACATTAATACATCAATATTTTAGAATCGACAAAAATCACAAAACTAAAAATAAGTCTTAAAATAGTTGCCGTAGTTGTCAGGGACCCGCCTTTCACTCATATTTTCCTAAATGTGTCAAATTTAACTGAAATCATAAAAAAAATAACTACGTAGCATTTATTAAATAAGATTGACTTACATCTTACATTTATATTTATTTAACAATTAACAAGATAGATCCTCCTCCAGAAAGGCCTATTAGATAAGGATGCAGAGTGATACAAAATCCAAGAAGAAAAAGGTGATATTTGAGGTATTTTTTTAATTTTCCAGTAAAGTTTGGCAAATTTAAAAAAGAAAACGAAAAACGCCAAAATTTTATTCTACAAACATTAATAAATTAATGCTGAATTTAAAATCTAAATTTTTTGTATTTTTCCTAATACGCGTATGTAACAAACAAATCAAAAACCTTTGACCTTTTTTGTGAAGCCAACCAAAAACTGTTTTTGAACAACTACTTTTTTTATAATTTTGCTCAACTTTAGCGCCACCTGGCGGCAACAAAAAAGAACAAAATTAAAAAATTCTTTCTGATGTATGTTAATTGTATTGTTATCTATCGAAATCAATTACTTTTAATAAAATTTGCAGCAATATTTTTATTTTATTTTTGATCCACTGATGGTAGCACTGTGCGTCGCTAAATAATACTCAGTTGAGAAATAATTTTTTTATAGAAATAGAGAAATTTTCAATTGAAAATAAGAAATTTTCAATTGAAAATGTGAAGTTTTTAATTGAAATTGAGAATTTAGGAATTGGAATTGAGAAAACCCCAAATGAAATCTCAACCTCATTTTCAATTGGGTTTTCTCAATTTCAATTCTTAAATTCTCAATTTTAATTAAAAACTTCTCATTTTCAATTGAAAATTTCACAATTTCAATTAAAAAATTCAGTCTTCATTTTCAATTGAAAATTTCTTATTTTCAACTGAAAATGTTAAATTTCAATTAAAAAGTCTCAATTTCAATAGAAAATTTCTCAATTGAAAAATCTCAATTCCAATTGAATATTTCTCAATTTCAATTAAAATTTCTCAATTTCAATTAAAAATTTTTCAATCCAATTTGAAAATTTCTTAATTACAATTGAGAATGGTGTAGTTGGCCACTGCCAGAAATTGTCATCGAAAAATAATCTTTTTACTTTATATTCATAACTTTTAATAGTGAATATTAAAGTAAAAAAGACAAATGCATCCTGAAAAGATCAATATTTGGTGTGAAGGTTGGTCTGCCGGCGTCATCAGTCTCTATTTATCGATGATTATCAACTTCTTCTGATTTTGATGTCTACGGATAGACAGATTAATGCATCCCGATAAAATCGATGTTTAATGGGGATTTTGGGCTTCTGGCGTCATAAGTCCATATTTCATAGGGAACAATGTCCGAATTTGATGATGTGAAGACAGACGGGATGATGTTTTAACAGAAAGACGATACTTGTCTAACAGCTCAAGCCACATTTGATTGCATGGTCATCTCATGTTGAGATGATGTAAACTGGTCACCGAAAGGGTTCGATTTGACTCGTTATTAATCAAATACTGTCTGGTATGTTGGAAACCTTAGTCATGAAAAATTCAAATATTTTGAATGCGCTTCCAATATTTAAAGCAATTTTCGTTAATTTCTTATAATGCTTAATTAAAGTTTAAGCGCTATAACCTTAAAGTCGATTGGTTATCTTTAAAAACGCAAGATATTCTCTGAAAAGATAGTTTTGAAAGAAAAAGAATTTGTAAGAGTCAAACTTTTACAGAAATCTAGGTAAAGCTAATTCATATATTTTGAGGATATAGACATAAATGTATTTCTAACATTATTATTAAAAATTCGCATCATCTACTGCAACAAAATTGAAACCAATGATAGATATCCTACATCCTGTTGGATTAACATTAACACTAAAATCCAACTATTGCCCCTGCGACGGAATCGGCGTTTGGACACAAGATTTAAAATAAAAAATAATATTTCCTCTACCAGATGGCAGTAATCAAAAGTTAATTAGCCTGTGTTGTTCCTATTAATTAATTCATTCAAACGAATATTTGTTTTTACTCACAAAAAACATAAAAAGAAAAGTAAAAATCTTCTAAGTAAAACATAATAAAATGCATTAACGTGTTAAATGTGCATAAAATTGGAATGGCAAAAGAGTGCCTTTATAATTATTGTAATTTATATTTAATTATTTTTAATCAAGTGGAAGAAAAGAAAATGTTTTCACAATCTTTTTGTTGTGCGAAGTAAAATTCAATTCAAAAACACAAACATTCGCTAAATTGCACAAAACATCAGCGTCAATACGAGTATTTACGGGAATCATGTGAAGGCAAAAAATTCAAAGTTAAAATTTTCATATGAAATGAAGCGACAAACAAAAGAAAACTGAATAAATGCTAAACTTGAAATGAAATGGATAGAAAGATTAAATAAAATAAATATGCGCGAGTATATAAATATGTAAGTTTTTGAATGTTGCCAGCTCAAATCTGGATAAACATCAAAAATTACTTAAGCTTTTGATCGCGTTGCAAGTTTGATTGCGCTTACCACTCAAAGAAGAAGAAGAAGGATGATTTAAATTTCTAATGATGATGACCATGAAAGAGAAATGTTAATGTGTGTGGTCAAAATGTTGTAAATTAATGAATAAAAATACTAAATATAGCAAAATTGGTTGGTAGTAAATAAGAAATAAGTTTTAGCCATGTGAAATTTGAGAGGATTTTGAAATTATAACACAGTACGACAGTGGTTGATACACATGCGAAATGTTAACAGAATATGAAAATAGGCTTAAAATAAAGAAATACGTGTCTCGGCGTTTTGCTGTAGCACGTTAGAATTTTAAGAAAATCGATTTTAAAGATTCGAAGGTCCGTGGAGGTTCACTTGTAACGTAATACTATTATAAAAAGTTCTATAAAAATAGAATGGGTGAACCGATTTAAATGCTTGAGCCAGTTTTGAAAAGGGAATTAAATTTGGATTTGTTTTTATTAAATTTGTATTTGTTCTTTCGCTAGATGGTGCTTTAATTTTCATGTAAAATTAAAAAATATCCAAAAAATGTAATGTAATTCAATGTAATGTAAATGTAATGAAAAATACAAAAATTAATATGATATCTTAACTATTATTTTGTGTCAAAAATGTATTTTTAATGTATTTCATATATTTTTTGGATATTTTTTAATTTTACATGAAAATTAAAGCATCCTCTAGCGGAAATAATAACAAATTCAAATTGAATTCCCTTTTCAAAACTGGCTCAAACATTTAGATCGGTTCACCCATTCTATTTTTATAGAACTTTTTATATAAGTGAACCTCCACGGTCCGCGATGGGCCGGCTTTAAGAAGTTAAGGCGAATAAATTAATTTTCTTAAATCGTTTAATATTAACAAAAAACACTCAGTTATAATCACCGGTACTTGTACTACATTATCTTAGAAGTACGCCAACGCCAAAGGTTACAAATTTTTCGTTTCGTTTTTTTTTTTTTTTTTTTTTGTTAACACATAGTCTTACAATTTTTCGGGGATTTCGATAACTTATTGAAAGTTAATTTTACATTGCTATACATCGTTGATTTCCGCACAAAATATAGATCATTCCTGTTGACAAATTTGGTTAGTAAATGTTATTTGTATAGGAAAAAATTGTGTAAAAGTTGAAAAATTTTTTTTAACAAAAATGTTAAATATATGGAGGAAAATAAAAATTGCAGACGATTGCATACTTTGCAAACCACTACAAAAGTTAGACCATTTAGTAATGTTTAAGCCTAAAAAAAAATTGAGTCAGCGCGAAACCTAAGGTCCATTAATAGTACTTTTCAGAAAAATTACAGAAATTACTTATTTGAAGTTATTTGAAAAATGGTTTAAATTTAAGCATTTAACCAAGACTGAATATGTTGAATCACTGAAATTAAATGTTTATAATAGAAGACGCTCAAAAAGCCAGGACATATAACCAGTTTGCAAAAAATGTCATAAAATGAAAAATAATAATAATAATAACGAAATTTGTAGTGCAAGTGAACAATATCAGTTCATTATCTATCCTCGTCTTTGTATTACCATTCCTACTTCCGCACCAATTTTATGTGAAATCACATATAATTATTTGTAGAAAAACCATATTAATAAATTGTGGTTATTCTAATTCGAAAATATATAGATATTTTTTTTGTATGGAATGTGCCACGCCTACTATTTCTATAGCCTATAGATGCCCACAGCAAATTTGATTATCCTAGTTAAAATAGTGGGTTAGATATACTATGAAATAACTTTTTATAAGGGCGGGGCTACACCCACTTTTAATATCAGAAAAGTTCATATACAGCAATAAGCGCTGGAGGTGCAATAAAACACGTTGAAAAGTTCAGTGAAATTGATTAAATATATTTTTTTATATGTGCGGGGCTACTCCCACTTTAAATATCAGAAAAGTTTATAGACAGCATTTAGCGCCGGAGATGCAATAAAACACGGTGAAAATTTTAGAAATATCGGCTAGGCATTTATAAAGTTATGAATTTATTCCTGTTAAATATTCATTTCGGCCCATCGTGCGGTCCTTCGAATCTTTAAAATCGATTTTCTTAAAATTCTGACGTGCTACAGCAAAACGCCGAGACACGCATTTCTTTATTTTAAGCCTATTTTCATATTCTGTTAATATTACTCATGTGTTATCAAAAAAAAATTGATTTTGTCATACTGTGTAATAATTAAGTTCAGGTTTCAGGTACAAGTGTTTTAATAGAAACTATTTCGTCATATTAGATACATTTATATGTTTGTTGTGGTATTGGCGACGTAAAGCTTTGAAAAAAGTTTTTGTTTGGATTAAATTATTATTTGGTACTTGAACCCTTGAATTTTTTTTATAATAATATCGAATTAGGTATTTAAATGTTAATAAATATTACAATTAACAACCAGCTGTGTTGTACTTGATGTTGGGTGGTTAACCCATGGCGGAACTTATTCAGGTCATACCGGGCCTTCTTCTTAAGTTATCCTTGACTCCCTGTGGATCATAGGGCCTGTAATAGTACTATTTCCATTCGCCTTCGACAACGCATCTCACTAAACATCCTCTAGACCTCAAAAACTAGAAAAAAAAAATATAGTAAATTATCTTATAAAGTCCAAATTCTGACTTAAAGAACTACAAATTTTATATATAATGTTTAAGTTTCCCTCCAACTCTTAAAGTTGATATTAAAAATTAGATAAGGTAATATCATAATTCGATAAATTTTTCTATACTTGCTTTATATTAATATAATATTATCTATCTTTCATCACTTAAATACATATATACAAATTAGGGTTGCCAGTCAGGCTGGATTCGACTGGATTGTCCAGCTTTTTTAGTGCTTGTCCAGTGTCAAGCTAAAATTAAATTTGTCCAGCTAAAAGGTGAAGAATTTAATTTTTTATATTTTTAAAGAATAACTATCTTTATGATAATGAACGCAAAAGTGTATTTTTCTCTTTTTTACTAAGTGGTTTATTCGTTGATTAATTGATTACTTGATCAAGTTAATTTTGTAATAAAATTACCCTATATCAAATTTCCCCATTGTATTTACTTAAATGGCCTTTATTTACAACCTGTTAAAGCCAAAGGTCGAGCATATTTTGGAATTCTAATTCTTCAATTTCGTAGGTTTGGCTTTGCATTGAATTTTCGTATGTCCTCTTTTACAAGTTCATTCTGGATCGTTTTTGAATACTTTTCTTGCAGGAGTATTTTTATCCATTCGCACAACATATCCTAGCCAACGCAGCCGTTGCTGTTTGATGCGTTTTACTATGTTGATATTCATGGTTTATTCGATGTCGATATTCATTGTTGGTGCAAACTGGTCCAACGATTTTTCGTAGAATCTTTCTCTCAAAAACTCAAAGAATAGCTTCATCTGCTTGTGCAAGTGCCCATGATTACCGATTTATAGAGCGTGTCTTTAGTTCTAACAGAAAGAGCTTTATTTATTAACTGCCTGCTTATGCCAAAATAGCATATGTTGGCAAGCATGATTCGACGTTTGATTTCGAAACTTATATCGTTATTTATGTTCGCGGCTGTACAAAGGTAAACAAATTCTTTTACAACTTCGAAGTTTTATTTCTCAACGATCACATGTGGTCCAACTCTTCTGAACTTTCTGTTTGTAGAAACAATCAATTTTATTTTTGATTCATTGACAACTAGACCCATTTTATTAGATTTCTTCTCGATACGTGAAAAGGAGGCAGCTATCTCGTGCACTGTGCGAGGTACGATTTCAGGTAACGCAATATTGAAGAGATCTCATGACGAACTATCGCCTTGCCTGAATCCCCGTTTAGTTATGAAGGACTCCGAGAGGCTCTTACTTATTTTAACTGTTGAGGTTGTATCCGTTTATGTCATTCTGCATGTCTGCCAAACTCAGACATTGCATTAAACAAAGAGATGATATGTATCAATTTGTTTCTCTTGTGTTTTTCCAGGATTTGATGTAGGGTAAAGATTTGACCAGTGGTAGATTTACCCGGTCTAAAGCCACATTATTAGGTTCCAATTATTGCGTTAACTTTGGCCTTTTACCTTTCACTTAATATGGTCGTTATTGCAATTGAAAGAAGACTTATAAATCTATAATTGGCACATACATATCTAATTTGTTTGTGGACTGAACAAACAACACTCTAATCGTCCGGCATACGTTCCTCTAACTATATGGTTTTTATAAGCTGGGACATAAATGATTATCAACTCCCACCTCCTGCCTTAAAAAGCTCTACCATCGGCATCCGCAGATTTATTACTTTTCAGTTATTGTAATTCTAACCTCATTTTGATTTGTTCGGACATGTCATCTTGTCTACTTTCATTTCGTACTTACAATTTGCAAAATTTATTAATGTCCAGCTAATTTTTGGGTTGTCAAGCTTTTTTTGCCTTATGTCCAGTTTTCCGGGTTTGTTTCTGGCAACCCTAATACAAATGTAGTTAAGTCGACCCAGGACGGGACTTTTAAATTGTTCGGACGGAAGTATTTTTATAGTTTTGGCAACCATCGTCACAAAATAGATTCTTAAAGGGGAAGCCGGCGGCAAATTTTTGTTGACAAAAAAACATTGTTAGGTGGTTCAAAAAAGTCCCTAACTTTATTTTTTCCATATATAAAATTTTTGTTTTAAACTAATTTTTTTAACATTTTCTGAGAGATTAGGCTTCAGGGATGCGTCGAAAATCAGCAATTTTTCGGCAAAACTTTAGTTTCTATGCCTGGAAAAAAAATTCACGTTTTTTATATAATTGTAACATGTTCAATGTTCATAAAGTCTGTGCCAAAATCTGATTCGGCCCGGTCATAAATGGGGTTCCATGGGCCGTTTTTTTTTTTCAAAAAAAAAAAACTAAAATTTTCGAAAAGTATTAAATAAGTTAGTTAGAATTTGGAAACTCATTCTGAAATTCATATTTCTGAATTTCTAATATATTAGTCTATACTGTGGCCAAAAATAATGATAACTTTCTTATACCCTTCACCACCATAGGTGGAAATCGATTCACATTTAGTCATAGCTCCCATACAAAAAACTTACGGAAACAGCCAAAATTTCACCTAAAATACACTTAAATTCCAATAAATCTAAAACTATAACAGATATAACCACTAAATTTAGTACGATGTTGGTCAATGCCAATCGGTGTGCAAAATCGGTCATCATTTGACCATAGCTCCCATATAAAAAACTTACGGAAACACAAAAATACAAAAAGAAAAGGGGGTTTATGTCCGTCTGTCCGTCAGGTGAAACCACGATAGCGCCTTAACGAAAAGGGCTACAGCAACAAAATTTTACAAAAGGAAATTTTATGTGAATGCCAGCCAGTGTACAAAATTTTGTTACAATCGATTACTATTTGACTATAGTCCCATATAAAAAACTTACGGAAACACAAAAATACAAAAAGAAAAGACGGTTTATGTCCGTCTTTCCGTCAGAGAAAAGCGCGATAGCTCCTTAACTACAAGACCTAGAGACACAAAATTTATCAAAAGTATTTTCGATATTTTATAGAAATTGTATGCTATAAATGGCTAAAATCGGTTCACATTTAGTTAGATCTCCCGTATAACCCTGCCCCGGGAATCACATTTATGCTGATAAATTGAATAAAATTGTAAAATCTATGACTACTCAATTTAGAACAGAGAAGTTTTATGCAACTTTCAGTCAGTATGTCAAATTTTATAGGAATCGGTCCATTTTTGACCATAGCTTTCATATAAAAACCGCTCCCGGTAAAACTCTCGTACAACTTGATGGTGGGTAAATAAGATTCGGCACAGCCGAATATAACACTCTTACTTGTTTCTAATAGCTTACACAATTTTCAGCCCAACTGTTATTATAAAAAACTTATTAAAATATATTTGTATTTATTATCTATGCAAATAACTTTGACTTAAATTAAACAAAACGTTTTAAAACCCGAACTTTTAAATTTCCAACATCGAAATGATGTAAACAAAATTTACAAGAAATTATACATATTTTAACATAATATTTAGTAATTTACCTGAATCTAATATAAAAACTAGCGGCATTCTAATATTAATAAAAAAAAAACAACAGCAACATAATGCCTAAATCTGATCAGCCATTGACCTGAAAGAGTGTAACATTCAAAAGTAGAACCCCGACATTTAAGCAACCAGGCAGCAAATGCTCAAGATCAACCTTTTAACCAGTTTTTCATATTTACGCATTAAATTTGTGTAGATTTAATTCGTATCTAGATACAAAATTTCTACCATAGTGACTTGTCTGTCTGTCTGTCTGTTCTTGTGACTGACTTGCACAGTCCATTTAAGAAATACAAAAGATATAAATTTTCTACCTGTCAATGGCAACCAACTAAATACAACAACATTCTAACATACATATAACATACAACAACCACTAGTACAAGACTCTTTCACCTTAATGAGTAACATCAGCAGCACCAGCAACAACAATAACTACAACATAAACAACTATCCCCACAAAAACAACAACATTAAGAACACAGATGAACAAATTATGTATTCCATAGATACCAGCCAAAATAAAGTCAAAATTACTTGTTTCTTACTCAAACTCAGGGATACAGGGAAACTAAATGACTGGGTCAAGACAACAAGTCGATGTATCTATCGTTCGAATGGTCGGTTGATCAAATAGTTTGTTACCGTTGTTACTTTATTGTTGTTATAGTTTCTTCTATTTTAATTATTGTTGTTATTTGTGTTTATCAAAGAATATTTTCAAATGACTTTTATAATGGTGCCGCTAGAGATATGGGGTGAATTTGTTTGTTTTAAAATCTAAGTTAAAATTTCAAATATTTGGACAAAATGGTGGCATCTGGATTCAATACTTGTTTGCAATTATATAAAATTTTTGTGATTCCATTCAAATAAAACTAACTTTATATTTAAAGCGTATATTGTACTAGATTATCCATATGTTACTTCGAGTTGTTATAATAATAACCATAGATGGGCACTTTGCAGTACCAGTATTTTTTCAGTATTTTTTTTCTTTTACTGATTACTGAAAGAAAAAATCAGTATTCAGTAATTTTTACTGATTACTTAAAAAAAATTTCAGTATTCAGTAAATTTTGCTGATTACTGAAAAAAATTTCAGTATTCAGTAAATTTTACTGATTACTGAAAAAAAAATTTTCAGTAATCAGTAAATTTTACTGATTACTGAAAAAAATATCAGTATTCAGTAAATTCTACTGATTACTGAAAAAAAATTCAGCATTCAGTAAATTTTACTGATTACTGAAAATAATTTCAGTAATCAGTAAATTTTACTGAATACTAAAAAAATCAGTAATACTGATTATTGAATGCAGTATCCGGTGGTTTTGATTATATAATTAAAAAAACAAGAACTAAACTACACAACAAATGCACACAAATATTTAGAAAAGTGCAAGGCAGTGACTATATGGGTCCTATTCTACTATCGAATTGTAGTAAAACCCTATACTCAGTTTGCCTAGTTTAGTGACCGTTTTTTTATGGGCCACCAAAGTTTCCCAATATTAGCATGATGCCAAAAAAATCAGTTTTTCCCAAATAGCTAAACAGCACTTAAAAATATCGCTTAACTGTGTTGGGAAAAATGTAGCCAAGAGCATGTAAAATATTTCTTAATAAAATTTTATGATGTCTTTTTTAAAAATGTTTAAGAAAAAATTTTTTTATCATAACTTTTTGGAAATCCTGATTTTCACACGCTATATTTTGTAAAATTATAGCCACCGTAAAACTAAACAACTTTTGTGAACACACCAGCATAATCTGAACGTGTTTAGATGCCAAATGCCAGATGTCATAAACTCCCTTGTGCAAACAAACAGAGGTCCCAAGTTCGATCCTATGTTAAACTTTTCTAACTAATGCATTTGCCGTTAGGAACCGGAGTTAAAACGTAGCTCCCTTTCAATGAGTCTAAAAATAGAATCGGATGCAGCTCATTGTCTGAGAGAAGTACCCCTTGTTCCAATTGTAATGTCGTGGGAATTTTCTATGTATGTACTCAAGTCCCTAATTTTCTGCAATTGGTAAGTACTTACCTCCAATGACGTCACCATGTTAATGTAGATTTAAACAGCTAATGAGTAAGTAGTTCCTATTCAGTATTTTGCTGGGTTATTTTACACCCTATTTGTAATTTAATAATGAAGTACCATAGATGGGCTTTTTGTAGTACCATTACTTACTAAGTGCTTGTCTACAATGACATTTCTGTGTTAAAATAAAAAAGTTTTATTTTAATTTTTGCTGGAAAACTCTAAATACTGAAATCTAATCATTAAGCAGTAAAATATACTGATTACTGAATTTATTTGCAGTAATCAGTAAAATTTACTGAAATTTTTTTCAGTAATCAGTAAAATTTACTGAATACTGAAAAAAGTTTTCAGTATTCAGTAAAATTTACTGAATACTGATTTATTTTTTCAGTAATTAGTAAAATTTACTGAATACTGATTTTTTGTTTCAGTAATCAGTAAACATTTACTGATTACTGAAGCACTTCAGTAAAAAAGTAATGCAGTATGCCCATGTATGATAATAACCAATTTTAAAAAACAAAAAGTAAAGAAGATAAATGCGAATGCAAATGCTAATTTTTGTCATAATGGATCCTCTACATCGCACTATGGTATTTCTGCTGCAAAAAAGCCATTTTTTGACCACCAATTTTGAAAAATCGAATTAAACAGTTCTATAGAGAAGAGGGTAGATATTAAGGATCACTAATTGTTTTCAAGAAAAAGTTATATTATATTTTATAGAAAAGGTATTGAAATGTGCTTAACATTCTAAAACGAAAAGTTATGTAATCGAATATAGTTTCACAGCTTTAATCTTGATGTCGATTTGATTACTATACAGAACCTTCGCTTTAGTCGGCAGCAGAAAATGATTTAATCTCGTATATAGTTTAGAAGATATCAGGAAATAAGCTTTACAAAATTCAGTGTTTTCGTTTTTCTTTGGACAAAAACCATGTTGGCTTGGTTTTGCTTGGTGCTTCCACTATAGCAACGTAAATGGTGAAAATCTCTTCTTTAGATTGAGCGGAAAAAAATGCACCAAAATTTACCGAATATAAAACAAGGATCAAAATTTTCTGAAAAAGTGATATAAGTTCTTAAGCATAATTTAAGCAATAAGTGTTGCTGTCGTTTGGGCTTAACTTTTTAATCAAATTGTATTTAAATGTTCAATTCAAAATTATTAAAACTCTTTTCTGGGTCAACAAATAGACGTGTCCCGAACTTTATCAAATTTATTGAGAAGATAAATAAGTGAAGAAATGGGGGTCTAAAGCAGGTACCCCAAGAAGTGGAAGGATTTTAACCAAAATTAGTAGAGCTCTTTGATGGATAAACTAAAAGACATGTGCCGAATTTTATCATTTGTTGAGAGTTCCGTCTAATACATTGAGAACAAAAATAACTGAAAAATGGAGATACAAGGCGGGTACCTCAAAGAGTCAAGTTATCTCAACCAAAATTAGTAGAAATATTTCTTAGACCAATTAATAGACATATGCTGAATTTTTCCAAGGAGTTAACTGATTTCAACCAAAATTATTAAACCATTTTGTTAGAATAACTAATAAACGTGTGTCGAATTTAATCAAAATCAGTTGAGAATTGCGGATTGTACATTAAGAAGAAAAAATAGGTGAAAAATTGGGACTCAAAACCGGTACCGCAAGGAATCGACTAATTTCAAGCAAAATTAGTGAAACATTTTTTTAATTAAATAATTTCATCAAATGCTGTTTAGAATTGCGACTTGTGCATTGAGAAGAAAAATAGGTAAAATATGGGGGGTCCCAGGCAGGTATCCCAAGGAGTCGAACAAGTGTTTAATATTTCATCTGTTTTTGCACTTCGATGTATGGAGAAATACCACTGTGCATCGTCTCGATTGTGAAACTATTTTGTAAGAACGTTTCCCATCTCAATGGGGAAAATTGTTTCTGACGACCGATTTGATTTGTCAAATTAAACGCTCCCTCGTTTTATGATGCCAAATTTGTATTCGTAAGGTACCTCCAAGTCAGGCTATTTCAGCTGAGCGTAGTTCTCTGTAATGTCCCTGTGGCCCGACACTCACGTAAGGTGAAAATCGATGGAGGACGATAGAATCCATATACTTAATGGCAGATAATACATTTATCTGTTCCGTTGTGAGGACATTACACTTCATCTAATCTGCTACTTTTATAATGGACAGAAATCCGGTATAAAATTCGTTAAGTTTAGTAAAAGTGTTCCTAATATTAAGGATGGAGGGATGTATGTGATGTTGGATATCAAGCAACTGTTCTTATTGGTCTTAACTTGGTAAGCCCAGACTTATCTTGGTTATCCTTCATCTCAACTGTGTACACGTTAACACCCGTTAATGCATTTCACGTAAAAATCGGCAATTTTGAAATAAAACGTGAAATTTTCAAAATTTTACCATTTTTATGGGAAATTTTCAAAATTTCCCATTATTACGAGAAATTTTTTAAAAATTTCCCATAAAAATGAAAATATTTATGGGAAATTTTCAAAATTTACCATTTTTATGGGAAATTTTCAAAATTTACCATTTTTATGGGAAATTTTCAAAATTTCCCATAATTACGAGAAATTTTTTAAAAATTTCACACAAAAATGGAAAATTTTGAAAATTTCCAATAAAAAAGGGAAATTTTGAAAATTTCCTATAAAAATGGGTAATTTTCAAAATTTCCCATAAAAATGAGAAATTTTGAAAAATTTCCATAAAAATGGGAAATTTTCAAAATTTCCAATAAAAATGGGAAATTTTCAAAATTTCCCATAAAAATGGGAAATTTTCAAAACTTACTGAATACTGAAAACTATTTTCAGTATTCAGTAAATTTTACTGATTACTAAAGAAAAAATTTCAGTAATCAGTAAAATTTACTGATTACTGAAAAAAATGTTCAGTATTCAGTAAATTTTACTGATTACTGAAAAAAATTTCAGTATTCAGTAAATTTTACTGATAACTGAAAAAAAATTCAGTAATCAGTAAATTTTACTGATTACTGCAAATAAATTCAGTAATCAGTATATTTTACTGCTTAATGATTAGATTTCAGTATTTAGAGTTTTCCAGCAAAAATTAAAATAAAACTTTTTTATTTTAACACAGAAATGTCATTGTAGACAAGCACTTAGTAAGTAATGGTACTACAAAAAGCCCATCTATGGTACTTCATTATTAAATTACAAATAGGGTGTAAAATAACCCAGCAAAATACTGAATAGGAACTACTTACTCATTAGCTGTTTAAACCGTTACATTAACATGGTGACGTCATTGGAGGTAAGTACTTACCAATTGCAGAAAATTAGGGACTTGAGTACATACATAGAAAATTTCCCATTATTACGAGAAATTTTTTAAAAATTTCCCATAAAAATGGAAATATTTATGGGAAATTTTCAAAATTTACCATTTTTATGGGAAATTTTCAAAATTTACCATTTTTATGGGAAATTTTCAAAATTTCCCATTATTACGAGAAATTTTTTAAAAATTTCACACAAAAATGGAAAATTTTGAAAATTTCCCATAAAAAAGGGAAATTTTGAAAATTTCCTATAAAAACGGGTAATTTTCAAAATTTCCCATAAAAATGAGAAATTTTGAAAAATTTCCATAAAAATGGGAAATTTTTAAAATTTCCAATAAAAATGGGAAATTTTCAAAACTTCCTACAATCGCGAAATGTCATTAGTCTAACATTTCGCGATTGTAGGAAGTTTTGAAAATTTATGTTCATATTCTTCTTGTTCTTTAAAATACATGTAAAAAATTTTCGTATTCATTTCTTAACAAGTAGCACGAAAATCTTGTAAGAAATGCAACATTTGGACCCTCATCTCCTTAGGGCGGGTGGAATAATGCAGTTATAATTATAATTCAGTAATATTTGCCATTTTCATTGTGATGCGCTGTTAGTGCTGATAATGCTTTAAGATATATTAATTAAATATTATATATAATTCGTTCAAAATGATAAATATTCAATATTTGAATGCAACATTAAATAATAAGTTTTTTCATCTTTTAGCTGAAAATATAAAAACCAACCTTAAAATTCCGATCGACTATCTCTAAGATACATACTTCATTTCCAATCTTTTATCAAACACTTTTTGAGTCTTTCACAGATGCATTTAATTTAATCAGATTTTGCCGGAATTTTATAACAAAGTATGTATGTTATTAAATGATTTATTAAAAAATGTTGGCCTCATACAACCAATTTGCGGTTCACACGATATGTAAATTGTATAAATTGCGTTTTTCTATAATTGCCCTTAATTTATGAATAAATAATGAAGAAGTTAAAAAATAATTTATTGTCATTGCATGATAAGATGTCATCATAAAATGATGCTTTTTTTAAAAAAATATTTACATAATTGTAAAGAAAATCAAGTTTTTGCTCAACTTTAAAGACATTCATTAAAAGACGCTTATACATTTAACTAAAATTGTCAATTGATTGTTTTTCAAAAGTCATTAAAAAATTAACCAAGACAAAAAAGTTTTTAAAGTTTAAGTGGAAGTGTCATTTAATATTAAAAGCCATGAATTCAGTATCACCATGATTAGAATGGTCGAAGAATAAAGTGTTTTTTACCTAGAACATGTCCAATATGTTAAATACCCGCATTAAATATATTTTATCGAAGAACACTCTAGAAAACTGCAACAGTAGTAAGTGCCAATTACAAGCAGTTTAAAAGTACACACACAAGTTTAAAAGCTAAAAAAAGGAACTTACACGCAAATTGTGAAAAACCACTGGGGCTACGGCATCACCCAAGGAAAAAAGGAACATGGCCATTTTAATTAAGCCATTAAAATATCACCCTTATTACAATATTTAAAGTGATTGCAAACATATTAAGCGTGGACAACGACCAACCACTTCTTCCTTTTATTGTGGACTAAGGGCAACAAATTTAACAATATTCGCACTTCTTTCCATTAAGATTTTGTTTAGTCCATCCAATCTAGGGTTTGCAAAAAACCGTGAAAATGAGAAACTGCGGTTTCGGTTTTAAAACACCCAAAACCGGCCGGTTTCGGTTCGGTTTTCGGTTTTTTAAATAAAACTATTTCAGTTTAAATTTGTAGGAAAATTTAGATAACTTCATTAAAACATCCCAGCAAAACTTTTCATTACCAAATAATGAGTTAAACAGCTAAACTATTGAACACGAACTACTTACTCATTCACTGTTTAAGTCATTACATTAACATGGAGATGTCATTGGAGGCTAGTACTTACCAATTGCAGAAAAGTAATGAATTGGGAAAGCAATTGGAAAACAACAACAACAACTTTTGTTGTTGTTGTTTTATTTAAAAACATATTTTTTAAACAAAATACAATTTTTTTGTATGCCCCCATGGGGGCTCGAACCCAGAACCCTACGACTGCTAGGCGGAGACTCTTCCACTGAGCTACTTCATATGTTGAAAACTTAGCAGCTTATAACTAATATATACAATTTTTACTTTTAGATCCAAAATCATGTGAAAATAACCTTGTTTTCCCTGATTTTTTTGCTTTGTTGTAATTTTTGGAAAAATATTTCTACATGATTTTTTGTAAACGTTTAATAATAGTAAACAATAAAGAAGTTTTTTTTTTAAATTATTTTAAAACTTAAACAATTTAAATCTTCCTTTTTGTATAAGTTTTTATATAACATTGACTCTTACTTACTTTAATGGCCTATAGTTACAACCTGATAAGGTCAAAGTTCGATCATATTTCAGACTTCCATGGACTTTGATCTTGTGCAAATATTCTACAATTTTATAGGCCAAGCATTGAAAAATGTTCCTCTTCTTGGTCATTCCATTGAAGTTTCGGACGTCTCCTTCTTAGGTTAGTTGGTGGGACATTTTTATTATGATTTGATCCTCTTTATAGCAATTGTTTTTTCCAAGAGTGGGTTACTAGCCCGTCGTCCTAACCCATTTTTATCGATCATATGGAACAACTCTCGGTACATGTTAGCTCACTACATTAAGGGGTGTTAAGCTAGTTCCCCTGGTGATAACACGAGGAGGTCAGTGTCCACAGTTGAGATAAAAGATGGCCAAGGTATGTCTGGGCTTACCAAGTTAAGACCAATCAGAACCGTGTTTGGTGTCTAACATCCCCTACATAATCAAAAATGACTCACGATGGTAATTTTTCATTACCGTGTGTTAGTTTTAAATTTTTTTTTTACAGAAGGTAATATTTAAGTTCTTAAAATTCAAAAATCATTTAAAAAGACTTTTTTAATAAAAAGAAAATTAAAAAAAAATTTTTTGGTCTTGGTGGGATTCGAACCCGGGACATTCAGTTCAAATTACCATTTTAATTACAAATAAGTACTTCTTTAATAACTTATTAGTTATTTGGAGTGTATGTTGTAGTCTTTACAAGGTAACCAGTTACCAGAGTACTTGCTATTACCAAAGTTTTGCTGGGATGTTATAATTTAATACTAAAATTCAGGAAAATAATTCAGGTTTTTTAAATATGAGGGATTTCTTAAATAAGTCTTTTTTCTTTTGGAGAAACTACAGAGCCCCTTTAGCGTGAATAATATTTACATCCGAGCGACAAATTGCTTCAATAGTAATTTTTACAAATAGCA
The DNA here is from genome assembly GCA_933228675.1 of Stomorhina lunata. Taxonomy (NCBI): domain Eukaryota; kingdom Metazoa; phylum Arthropoda; class Insecta; order Diptera; family Rhiniidae; genus Stomorhina; species Stomorhina lunata. The sequence continues at coordinate 90,235,195 of OW121740.1, read as the reverse complement.
ACGATTTTAAAGAATTTACAACTTCAAAGTCGATAGAATGAAGCCAATCTAAGGTCGACAGCATTTCTAAACTCTCATGAATACTTTGTTTAGAAGCAGAAATCTAAGAGTAAACTTAGTTCATGATTATGATGCTTTTTAACTCTTGTTTGTAAAATATTATAACGAACTGACGAATTTTTGAAATACAGAACAGTTTTTCTTACAGCCAATAGGTTCAAATGTATATGGGCAATCGGTTTTAAATGAGTCAAAGTTTCATCGCCGCCGTCTTCAAAATTAATTTTCAGATACAAATTTGATATTGGCTGCTGCTCCATCTATAGATGTTTGCATCAAGTGAAATATTAAACTCCATTAGCCTTTGTCTAATGGTTTCTTGCGTTTGCTTGAATTACACGTTCCTAAAATACGGCCCAGGCTATCAAATTTACCATGAGAATCGTGAATATTTACGTTCATATACCGTCTTCCCCTTACACCTGTCCATTCGTACATTGTAAACAACTTTTGCTTGTTTCAATCTTCTGCTTCATTAAATAGAAAAATTACGTGCAAATTTATGATAAGCTATTGTTATTTCTGAATAATACCAACAAAAAATTATGAAAAATAAATAGCTGAAACCTCGGTTTTTTCTACGGTTTTCGGTTTTGAGGCATAAAAAGCCGAGGTTTCGGTTTCGGTTAAAACCGAACTGCAAACCCTAATCCAATCTGATCGTTTGTTTCAGCTGCATTGCGTGAAAGTTTCTTCAAACTACCTGTTGTGTTGTTGTGTAGCCCAAATAAAATCGAAAAATTACTTTTATGATGAAACTAAATAAATGTTCGTGTGAATTGTTGGTGATTGACTTTGCAAAATGTCTTCATTTAAGAAAGACTCATATGAAAAATGAAACACAAGTAACAAAGAGTTATAGACAATTTAGTATATTTCATACCCTACATCAAGTTCATTAAATGCTTACAAAATAATATAATTGTGTTTAATTTTGTCATTGTACGATATTATATAAATTGTAGACATTTGCGGGAGAGGGTCTGGGGTTAACTTATTACGAATTTCGGTTTTAGATTTATGTTAACACAGAACAAAGTAATGTTTATCTTATTTAGATGGCATTTCACAGGTATCTAACTAAAACAAACTTCCGGAATATAGCTGATATAGAGAAGTCGGTCGAGGAAGTCACAAAACTATAGCAAGCTATATGCCGCATTTCCCAGAAACAAATGTAGGGGGGCAAGCAACGGCCGCAATGGTGGTCTCAAGAAATAAGTACCTGGTAGACCGAGCCTTGCTCGGAGCTTTATGATAAGCATTTTGAGGAAAATTTTAAAGTTTTTATATATTTTATATTATAAAGTGCTAAAATAAATTTAGAGGAAAGTCATTGTAGAAATATTCAGTTAATTTTGAATTATTTGATTTATTTTGTCCGACCAACACATAGTTTGCATAGTTTACAGTTTAACTCATTTTGAATAATTTTGGAAATTATTTATATCAACAGAAACCTCTGTCGACTCATGCGCAAAAACTTTGCTAAAGATTATAGTCTAATCAAATGCACAGTTTACGATTTAATTCATTTTGAGTAGTTTTCTGTGGCGCCACCTGTCGGACTTTTCTTATTCCAATTCATAAACCTTCTTCGGCTTATCCGTAACAACTTTGCTGAAGATTATAGCATGATTAAATGTACAACATACGATTAAATTGACTTTGAGTAAATTTCAGTAGCGCCACCTGTCGAAATTTCTTCATACCAACTAAGAAACCTTCGTCGGCTCATGTGCAAAAACTTTGCTAAAGATTGTAGCATGATTAAATGTACAGATTACGATTAAATTGACTTTGAGTAAGTTTCTGTAGCGCCACCTGTCGGAAATTATTCATACCAACTAAAAAGCCTTCGTCGGCTCATGCGCTACAACTTTGCTAAAGATCATAGCATGATCAAATGTACAGTTTAGGATTTAATTAATTTTTAGTAATTTTCAGTGGCGCCATCTGTCGGAAATTAGTCTTATTAACTTTAAAACCTTTGCCGGCTTATCCGCAACATCTTCGCTAAAGAGCATAACACAATCAAAATCACAGTTTACTATTCTATAAAGAACATACATACAGACAAACATTCATTTGTTTAAAATAATACTAATTTTTCCCCCTTTTTATTCCCTAATTTCTAAAAGTTCCATATGTATATTTGGTACTTTTTTGGTGCCAATTGAATTCGGTACATTTTTTTAAAACGCATTTAACATAATGTATAATGTTCCTATTCATATTACTTTGGAGATGTTAAGTTATCATTTTATCCGTTTTTTACCCATTTTAGCTCCAAAATCAAAAAAGTACCAAATACGTGTTTCATGTTTTTTTTACATCTATTGATTGCAGTACCAAGTTTCTTTCTATATTCTTTAGTTTAAAATATAAGAGTGGGTTAAAAAGGTGCCAAAAAACTATTTTCACCCTTTTTTACCCCCTATCGGACATTGTTTCAAAAAAGTACCAAACACCTGTCCGCTTATTTTCATAGCTGTTTAAAACGTAATTTCAATTTTGTTTCTATACCTATTACTTTAGGAGATATAGCGTTTTAGATTTTTTCCCCTTTTTACCCGTTTTTACCCTCTTAGAGGCAAAAGTTCCAAAAGTCCCTTCTTCTTCGACCTATACATCAAAAAAGATACCCACTGTCCAAATTTTATCAAAATCGTTAGAGCCGTTTTCGAGATAGCCATGCTATATATATATATATATTTATATATATATATATATATATACAATTATTGCTCGTTTAAGAATATAAGATAAATTCCAGTTTTTGAACAGAGCTAATAAGGCATTTACATTACCTCAAAATCTAGTACTTACGAGATTTTGTTCAAAATCTAGTTGATTTTGACTAGATTTCCCATACAAAAATAAATCTAGTTACGAAGTAGATTTTGGCAAAATCTACTTGAAATCTAGTATTACTTATTGATGCAACCATGTCTTCTTTCAAAAAGTACTAAAAATACTACGCTGTATAAATCAAAATAACATTTCAATTGAAAAGGAATCAAAACAAATTAAAAAAGTTAGCTTATTCTTGCGGAAAAAAATTATAAAATAAATAAATTAAATTTAATTTCAATTAAAAAAATGAATGGAAAAGAAAAATAAATTGAATATCAAACATTATTTTAAAATACATAATTATTTGTGTCAACTGATTCTGTATGGAATCTAGCTCATGTCAAAAAAATGTAGTGTAAACGGTGTAGATTTGTATTGAGATTTAAAATCAAATCTACTAGATTTTAGAGTAGTGTAAATTGCCTATAAGTCCACAAAAACTTTACATAACTGAGACAATTATAAAGCAAACTTTAAAACATATACAAGTTGATTGAGGGAACCCATGTGTTAAAGTCCTGGATTGAATTGAACAACAATGTTGAAGTTGAGTTCAAAGCAGGGACCGTAACTGTTATAACCTTTATCGTAAAAGTCAGTAAATAAAAGTTATTTTTTGACTTTCATTTTTTCGAGTAGAAAAAAGTTATTTTTTGACTTTTATTTTTTTGATTAAATATAACAGTTATTTTTGACTTTTATTTTTTCAAGCTAAACTAAAAGTTATTTTTTCAAGCAAGAATAAAGTTATTTTTTGATTTTTATTTTTTCGAGCAGATATAAAAGTTATTATACCCTTGTTTGAATTCATGATAAATTCACTAAAAATTTTTTTCAAACAAAAATAATTTTTCAGTGCAAATAATCTGCATATGCTCAAAAATTAATGGAGTTGAGTTTTGCAATCATAATTGGGGTTGGAAACACAAAAATAACTTTTATTTCTGCTCGAAAAAATAAAAGTCAAAAAATAACTTTTATTTCTGCTCAAAAAAATAAAAGTCAAAAAATAACTTTTATTTATGCTCGAAAAATTAAAAGTCAAAAATAACAGTTATTTTTGCTCACAAAAATAAAAGTTAAAAAATAACTTTTATTTTTGCTCGAAAAAATAAAAGTTAAAAATAACTGTTATTTTTGTTCAAAAAAATAAAAATCAAAAAATAACTTTTATTTTTGCTCGAAAAAATAAAAATCAGATTTTTAAAAAGCATCGCATTTTATGAAAATTTGGTATAAGACTGTCAAAATGGTAAACTTGGTTTAATTCTTGAAAATTTCCTTGTGGTTGCTTTTTTTTTTATCAAAAATTCAAAAATAACAGTTATTTTCGGTCCTTGGTAGTCCTTGGAAGTCTCAATATAAAGGTGGTATAAATATAAGGAAATCAGAAGCTCTTGATGTTAAGGGCTTTGGGCATGGACGAAACACATATTTCAAGTATTGTAAGAAACATTTCAGAGCCTCGGCTTTTTGAAGCGACGTCTGCTCTCCTTGCTATTAATGATATCTAAAAACGACGGAGATGGAATAAAACTTTCATGCGAGGTCTCTTCAAAAAAAGGTAAATTTTAATTTATCTCAAAAAATATTTACTTAATTACCAATTTCCATTTCTCCTTCAAAGTAGTCTCCCTTAGATATCTGTGGCAATATGGAATAGTAGCTTAAGTCGACATAAGAGAGAATTGGTTTAAGGTGTTTATTGCATTAAAGAAGCAAAGGCGCTTAAATATCTTTAGTCCGTTTAAACAATTCGAGTTTTTGTCAATGTTATGAACGTTTACTTTAGCTTAAATTTTTTGAATCAATAATGCGTTGACCAAAACAACTTATGTACACATATTTTTATGTACATACTCATAATTTTCTTTCATCATATAACGATTTCGTTTATCTTTACTTAAGCTGTATAAATGTTGACCTTGAAAAAATAAAGTCATTATTTTCAAACAACTTATGTTTACATTAAACTACACAATATATATTTTTTATTTAAACAGAACCGCTTAAAGTTACTTAAGGTCCAGTTCATCGCATATTTTAGTTTCGGAAAAAATCTTAAGTAGAAAATACGTAAAATCTTCTGAATTTAACAATAAATATTTTTTAAATTTTCATCCTACTTCTCTAATAAACATGTTACCAATATATAAATTCATAGATTATTCGCAGAAATCAAGCAAAAGAAAAATTTAGCAAAATTGATGATATCTCAAAACTTCAATTTTCGACTTAAGTCATTCTTCCATATTGTCACAGATATAATACAGTAGTACGTTTTTTCCAATCCTCGAAGCAGTACTACTCTGAAGCTCTTTCTTTGTTTCTCTTGAGCTCTTTGTTTGTATCTCCTCAATCTTCTCAAAACGCCGTCCTTTCATGGGTTTCTTCAATCTTAGGAACAGGTAAAAGTCTCAGGGGGCCTAATCTGGTGAATATGGTGCCTTTTGTATGATTACGGTGTTGTTTTTGGCAAAAAAAAGAAAAACGAACAAGCAATGACGAGTGAGCAGGTGCATTATCGGACATTTTATTCGTATAGCTTCTCGCTGGCGATGCATTACTTCCTATTGAAGGCACGACCATGTGGTAAGAACACCTGATACGCCACGGCAGTCGAAAAAAATCCTTCATATTTGATCAAAACTTGGCGTGCTTTTCTTCGTCTAGACTTTTACATTTGGACGATTGTACTTAAGTTTCTATGTTATAACCATATACCCATGACTAGTCACCAGTTTTAACCCTTTTAAGCAATTCCAATTCCTAAAGCAATGCTCATGCGAGGTTTTTTGTCCAAAACTCCGCAGAAAATAGCCTAAAACGCAAAACTCTTTTAACAGCTAAAACTGTCACTTATATTCGTGACGAGTGTGCCAACTTAACAAAATAAAAAATTGATAACCGAATGTACATACGTAGCCAATGAAATTTAAAAAAATTAAACTTATTTTTTAAAAAAACCCTCGGCCAGTGCTTCAAAGTCTATTTTATAACTTCTCGACCGTGAACAAGAAAGGTCGAAGGTTGCTTATCGGTGATAGTAGGGTAACCAACTCTATTGACTAACTGGAGAATAGCTGCAATATGAAGTGAATACTTGTTTTTCTTCTTGATATAATTAGAGGAGTTCTATCTCCAGGGCGATATTCTGGTATTCTTAGAGGATATAAGTGCAAATGTTGCGCAGATGATGTACCAATACAAATAATTCTGAGTATACTCAGTGACATCTTTCAGAGAACCATTCTAATTATGAAAAAATGGTTAAACGATTATGGTCTTGCGGTAATTCCAACCAATACTTAATTAGTTCTTTACCAGGAGGTATACAATCCCAATGAAATCTATATCCTTGATGGCAGTAAATATCTTTCGCGGGCTGTGCGAAGTAAACTGAGGCATTATTGGATAAGGAACTGCGTTCTAAGCTCAATATTATAGACCGCCGTAAAATATCAGGTTAGTCATACCAGAGGTTGCAAGTTCGACCCAGTTAAAAAAAAATAAAAAAGCGGTCCACGGTTCATAACTCAGCTAGCCATACCTCAGTTGTCCTATACGTGTACCAATAAGGAAACTATGAGGATTGTAACTATGACTATTGAAATCCAGGGGCATAATTACGGCATTCGATTTCGATAGAAATTTTAGATATTTTCAAAACATTTGTATAGCATACTTTAAGGATAATCAAAATTATTTAAAAGATGCACAGTTTACTATATTTTTTGAAGTTATTTGCCAAAAGATGAACAATAGTAAAAGAGTTTTAATTAAACAATATATATATTTAACAAGTAAGAGTGGTATATTCAGCTTTGCCGAATCTTGGATACCCTTCACCAATGGTGTTCCAAAAGTAAAGTACAAAATCGTAAGAATATATTGATAATTATATAGTTCCTGATTAGTGACTTAGTTGAGCCCCACACAAATGCTTGATATGTATATTAATTTTCTTTTGTTCATACTAAATGTAATTCCTAGCAATATTAAGCTATGTCGGAAAACGAAAAGCTTTTCGGTGGCGTCATCATCAAGAATAGTTATGGATATTTAAGCCAGCCAGTAGCTTCGATATATGTGTCTATTCTACGAAAACTTAATAAAAGATGCTTCAAAATGTAGATGACCTTAGATTTGCAAGAGCACATCGATTTGATGAAGATTAAGTATTCTGGCATACAACCCAAAAACACAGTGCCCAGTGAGGGTTGTGTACTTTAATTCGTACGAATTATCCAGCAAGTAAAAGTTCTTGATTAGTTATGTTAAACTTTGAAGTTAGCGGACTGATTTAGGTCAAAGCTTTAACAATGATTGTCAATGTTAACAAGCCTTAGAATTATAGGGTATAAACTCTTAGTTTTAGATACATACGTGAAATATATGGCTTTTAAATGGAATTAAGATGAATACTTCATCAATAATAATGTATTGTTCTTTCGATCTGTCCGATGGATGTGTGGACAGTTTTGCTCTAGTTCATTGTGCAATTATAATGTGATTTAGTTTATCAGTATTAAAGTGATTCCCGGTAGGGATTATATGGGAGATTTCACTAAATGTAAACCGAGCTTGACCATTTTCAATACCGAACTTTTCAAGAGATCAGAAATACTTTTGTCAAATGTTGTGAATCTAGAAAGTTTATTTTAGGCGCTATCGCCCTGAATAACGATATTGTACAACGTCTTTATACTAAATTTCATCATCGTATCTATTATAATTTGTCATTTATTAGCTACTAAGTGATTGCCTCAGGTGAAATTATACGGAAGCAATTGTCAAACGTGAACGGATTTCTCCCAATTGCAATTAAAAAATTTAAATTTTTGTTGATATGTGAGATACATACATACATATGTAGGTTTTAAACGGATATCATGTACTCAGTTACATTTTTGTACTTCCTAGGAAGATTACCTATAATTTGATATATAATACATTCTCAAATGTTCAAAAGTCAGACACAAAATTAAGATAAATGCAGTGTGTCTGTCTGCTTTTATATTTGTGGAGCTCCTGGAAGGTATAAATATATGCATTTTACACAAAATTTTAGGATATCGTAAATTTCATCATTGTCGATCAAAACTTAAACACTAAATTATATCTACCACAAATTACCGAATGCATCAGAGTTTAGGTAATCCCCTGCGAAGTACGCTATTAAATTTCATCAAAATAAACATCTTAGATATCGACAAAACAGGAGCTCCAAAAACTTGACTACAACAGAAAAGAAGGACAGACAGGTAGACGGACGTACGGACGGACACACAAACAGACGGACGGACAGACAAACAGACAGACGGACGGACGTTGCGAAATCAATTCTCCTGCCGATTCTGAGTCGATCGGTACAATTTGTAGAGTTTATACATCAGATTTTTGGAAATCCTCCCACAAAGAACGCTGTCAAATTTCATCACAATCGATCTATAAACACCTAAGATATCGCTGAAACAATACTTACAAAATGTAAACAAAATTTCTTAGACACGTACTTTGGGGAATTTGCTGCACATCACAAGTAGTGTTTTGGCGATATCTCAGTTGTTTATGGACTGCTTTTGATAAAATTTAATAACATGCTTGGCGGGAGAATTTCCTAAAATCTGATATAAAATTTATGCATGCCCGTGCTAAAAGATGATGGTTTTTCCTATTTCTGCATTTCATTTTTTCAACAAACATTCTCTAATGCGTACTTTGGGCAATTTGCAATACATCAAATTTAGTGTTTTGGCGATATCTCAGTGGTTTATAGACCGATTTTGATAAAATTTTACAGAGTGCTTTGGGGAACTATTTCAAACAATCTGATGTATAATATATTATCACATGTACACCAGGAGTATATTTTTTCTCTTGTTATTCAAAAGTGTGTTTCAATCAAAAATTTTAAAATTTTCGTCTAATTTTTGGTATTTTTTCCATATTTTCGGTGTTTATAAACCGATTTTAATGAAATTTAATAGCGTTCATTGCGGGAGAATTTCCTAAAATCTGATATATAATTTATGTAGGTCCATCCTCCAGAAACTTAATCGATTCTCCTCCCGATTCTGAGTCGATCGGTATAATTTTTATGGGGTCTACGATTACTAATAAAAATTACAAACGGAATCACAAACTTATAATACCCTTTCACCTATTGGTGAAGGGTATAAAAAGGAATCAAAATGGATACCAAATTTCAATAAACTTATTGCATCGAAGTAACTTTGAACATCCCTAAAGTATACTTCACAATATTCGCTTAAAAGTCTGAGTTTTCGATCTATATCGAATGCGGTAGTTTGGCCACAGGTGTCCCAAGGTCGATGTTCTTTAATATAGAGGGGGAAATATATTATGTTATCTTATCTTATAGTAAAGTTATATCTCAATAATCAGGCCAATATTTCAAATTCTAGATGAACAATTGGCATTTCTCTACAGTCCTGCCTAGTCGTACATTAAGGTATTAACTCCGGCTGTTATATTATTATCTGGGTAATCTGACTCACGTAAATATTGACATACATTAGAGCTTTTTAAAATTAACCCGAAGGTTCAACTGGGGAGCTTGATTCCCTGCTAATGAAATAGACTTCACAGTCTAAGTTAGTCTGAATGACTTTCACTTATCCTTAGTGACTTTTGGTATCCCAACGAAGTTAATTAGGTTACGACATTAACAGTATCAGTTAAAAGGGGTAAGAGCTTATTGGAGTTCTTTATAACTGAACGGAGATTCATGCAAGGCTATAGTTTATCATGCGATCTCTTAAATATTGTGTTAGAGAAAATCCTGCGATATGCTGCGTTTGGCAATGACATTAATATCAGGCGCAGATTGCGAGAGGTATTGCCGCCTTTTCAAGTATCAAGAAGGAATCTAATAAACTGGGTTTAGTTGTCAATGAATCAAAAAGAAAAATTGGACCACATGTGATCGTTGAGAACCATGGCCTCGAAAACTATAGCCTCGTGAATTTGTTTACCTTGGTACCACAGTAAACATAAATAACGAATAAAGTCTTGGCCTACAAAATTGAAGAACATGTGCACAAGATCGAAGCACATGAAATTCTAAAATATTTACGTCCTTAGACCTCAACAGCTTGTAAATATAGGACATTTAAATAAAAAAGTAGTAACTTTTAAAGCAATGGTTGCATGGCAAGTATGATGAAATATGGGTAGATTCTAACAAAACATGGTACAGTGACTAACATTTATATGAGAAATATTCAATTTCGTAAGTTCGTTCTTGTAGAAGGTAAACAAACAGCCATGGCCGGTGCCAAATGATCAATATACCTTTTATTGCACACTGTACTGTGATTAAGTCTTACATGGATAACCAGCCAACAACGTTAAATCGAATCAGAAAATGATTTTCAGGCACTCGATATGCTTTAAAATGGATATCAGACAAATTTTTTTTTTATATCTTACAAACATTACCATAAACCTTTATGTTCCTATGGATAAGTAGGGTATAACAAGAATTGTGTGCATATTATCATAATTATGTTTATATATATTTTTTTATAAAATTTTATATTCATAAATTCATGTTCAGTTTCAATGAATGAAATTATTATTAAATAAATTTAAAATCATTCTTTAGAGAAGAGCATGAATAAAATCGCAATCTTTATGATGGAAAAAACATTTACAAGGTGCAAGGAAGCAATTTAACATAATTGCCTGCATTCTTATTAATCATATACTTTTCACTTACCCCCACGTGCATGACGGGATGACGAACACTTTTCCCTTATGCCCATCCATGTCCAACCAAGTTATTATATTATGGTCATGAAAAACATATTCATTAAGAATTCATTTAAAATAACATGATGAAATAAATACTTATTTATAATTTTCTTTTAAACATAATTTGTGGTTCTTCGATATTTCTTTTTTGTACGAGTACTCATAAATGTTAAAGCATTAAATTGTTTTATTTTATAAAGTTCATCGATTATTTACATATAAAACGTCATAAATCAAAATTTTCTGGCAACATTATTTGAAATAATCAGATTATCTTTTCAGTTTAATTTTTTTTTTGTGATCAGCAAGAATTATTACAAATCTTAGCTATAGAAATCAGTTTTTATTTCAGGCTTGAATTATGATTTTGGGTACAAGTTAATGCAAATCTTTATAAATTTTTATAATAAAATATTTTATAAATCATTGTTGTCTTGTTTCACAGACTAATTTAAACGACTGCAATAAATAAAACAATATAATTATTTTCATCACATACTCACATTGTATTACATATTCATTAAAATTTATGGTCTTTGGACTTAATTAAGTTTATTAATAAAATTGCGATTTCATTTAAGCGAAATAATAAAATATTAATAAAAACCTACCAACAATTATTAACATATTTTTAAAAATAATTTTTTACGTTTTTTACTAACAAAATTTATTATAAAAAAACTTCTTCATTTAGTATTAAAATTATAATAATCAAAAGCATCATTTTAATTATAAAAATTTCACGCATCGCCAAGAGTAATCATTACTCGTTGTATTTTTCAGTCCGTAACTTTCACATGAGCGTTGAAATATTTAAAGTTTATAAAAAATGGATGGAAATATTTTAAAATTAATTGAGTGCCTAAATAATACAAAAATAAATGCGAATTTATCAATTTTTAAGTGTTAAATTTATAGGGTTAAATGCAGACTAAGATTTTATACCAATATCAATAGGTGTACTACAAGTTTTTTAATCATTTTTCAGTTTTTTCATTGTTCATTTCGGAACAAAAAAAAATTATACCAATTAACTCTGAATCTACAGGAAAGTTGATTTATCATCAACTTTTCCGAATTACAGGTGTTTAACCATCAATTTTTCCCACATAGACCTTAATTTTTTCCTACATAAACCTTTCCTACCGACAACTTTTCTATAAAAAATCATTCCCAACCACAATTTTTCTATAGAAAACTCTTCCTACCGACAACTTTTCTATAGAAAACTCTTCCCACCGACAACTTTTCTATAGAAAACTCTTCCCAAAGACAACTTTTCTATAGAAAACTCTTCCCACCGACATTTTTTCTATAGAAAACTTTTCCCACCGACAACTTTTCTATAGAAAACTCTTCCTACCGACAACTTTTCTATAGAAAACTCTTCCCACCGACAACTTTTCCATAGAAAACTCTTCCCACCGACAACTTTTCTATAGAAAACTCTTCCCACCGACAACTTTTCTATAGAAAACTATTCCCACCGACAACTTTTCTATAGAAAACTCTTCCCACCGACAACTTTTCTATAGAAAACTCTTCCCACCGACAACTTTTTTTATAGAAAACTCTTCCCACCGACAACTTTTCTATAGAAAACTCTTTCCACCGACAACTTTTCTATAGAAAACTCTTCCCACCGACAACTTTTCTATAAAAAAACACTTCCCACCGACAACTTTTCTTTAGAAAACTCTTCCCACCGACAACTTTTCTTTAGAAAACTTTTCCCACCGACAAATTTTCTATAGAAAACTCTTGCCACCGACAACTTTTCTATAGAAAACTCTTGCCACCGACAACTTTTCTATAGAAAACTCTTCCCACCGACAACTTTTCTATAGAAAACTCTTCCCACCGAACACTTTTCTATAGAAAACTCTTCCCACCGACAACTTTTCTATAGAAAACTCTTCCCACCAACAACTTTTCTATAGAAAACTCTTCCCACCGACAACTTTTCTATAGAAAACTCTTCCCACCGACAACTTTTCTATAGAAAACTCTTTCCACCGACAACTTTTCTATAGAAAACTCTTCCCACCGACAACTTTTCTATAAAAAAAAACTCTTCCCACCGACAACTTTTCGTTAGAAAACTCTTCCCACCGACAACTTTTCTTTAGAAAACTTTTCCCACCGACAACTTTTCTATAGAAAACTCTTCCCACCGACAACTTTTCTATAGAAAACTCTTCCCACCGACAACTTTTCTATAGAAAACTCTTCATACCGACAACTTTTCTATAGAAAACTCTTCCCACCGACAACTTTTCTATAGAAAACTCTTCCCACCGACAACTTTTCTATAGAAAACTCTTCCCACCGACAACTTTTCTATAGAAAACTCTTCCCACCGACAACTTTTCTATAGAAAACTCTTCCCACCGACAACTTTTCTATAGAAAACTCTTCCCACCGACAACTTTTCTATAGAAAACTCTTCCCACCGACAACTTTTCTATAGAAAACTCTTCCCACCGACAACTTTTCTATAGAAAACTCTTCCCACCGACAACTTTCCTATAGAAAACTCTTCCCACCGACAACTTTTCTATAAAAAACTCTTCCCACCGACAACTTTTCTATGGAAAAGCGATCCGAACGACAAGTTTTCTATAGAAAACCCATCCGACCGATTACTTTTTTCAATTTATTAAAAATGTATTGTTATTTTTTGGTGCGGAGGACCATAGTTACATTTTTTGTCTATGAATTGTCATTATATGACCTAGACTGATGGCAGTACAATAAATCTAGCAATGACATAAAACTCCTTAGGTAGCTAAAGTGATATGGAAATTTTAAAACAAAGAAAAACGAGCAAATAAGTAGTTATCAGCATAAAAAGACTTATTTTCATATTATGCATAAGAAAAATTTCGGCGCATTACACTCTTTAAATAATTCACTATTTTTCACCTTTAAAAATATATTTTAAAAAGGTTGTATTAAAATGTATTTTATAAAATAAGAAAAAATTGAAATAAAATAAAAAATTATATAACCAACTCATGGTAAAAACATGAGGATAACATTACATAGAATCTACATTATGGTTTTAATAAATGAGTTCCCATTAAGAGTTTTATTATACACATTAGAAGTATTGTGTTGCTCTGTTTTTTTTTCTTCCCTTCCATTCATTCATTTATTCCATTTCTTCTTTCCTTTTTTTTAAACCTTTTAACTTTTGGATTTAGAATGAGCAAAAAAAGTTGAAATCATGAAATGCACACAATAAAAAAAAGGAACCAATTTTTCGCATTTATGTTTAAATGAATGAATGTCTTTATATAAACAAGACAGAGAAAAGTTAAGAGCAAAGTGGTCAGTCCATAGCAGCTTATAGATACATTAAATATCGGAAACTTATGTCAAACTTGTGCCTTAGACTCTGTGGCCTAGTAGGAATTGCCAATTCTTATAACCAGGCTATGTCCAGTAGACAAATTAAGGTTAGTCTTTCAGTAATGATATGCATATCCATGAGATAGTGATTTACTAATCTGTGTATTAGGAGAATATGTATCATTTTGCACACCAGAAGAGATCGTAGTTAACCCCTTGACGTATTTCCACGAGTCTGACTCGTGGTACAAATTCTGTGCCTAAATGAATATCACGAGTCTGACTCGTGGTACAATTTCTATGCCTAACATGATTATCACGAGTTTGACTCGTTTTGCGACTGTTCATAAACATCAAAACTGGTTTGTTTCGTGCAAGTTGTATGCGAACAGTTGGAAGCGAACTTAGTTGCGCTAATTGATACGCCAAGGGGTTAAATCCATTCATCCTCTGAATGTGGTTTTGAGTGGATCGGTCTACTTAAAAATGGGTGTTAGACTTATATTTCTATGCATTACAAACATCTGGACAAACCCAATATACCATTTCCTCTTATGCTAAAGATGGGATAGAAAAATTATTATAGCGACAAAGTAGCTCTTTATCAATAGATGATCGAGCTTAAATCTCAAAATGCAATCGACTTTAAAAGCAGAAATATATCATACCCTAATGCTAGTACTTAGGTCTGCCAGATTTGACCCCAAAAGTTATTAAATTCCGAAAATTGAATCAAATTTTTATACATATATTCTATGCCTATTGTCTTCTTCTTAGAACTACTTTTCTTGTACTCGTTTATTTCTTGAATCTTGGACCTTTTTATAATTCTTAGCATTACTTAACCCTTTGCTTTTTAAAAATATATCGTTTACCTTCATATCTACGAATTCTAGCTTAATTCCGTATAGCTCAATTCCATAGTCGCTTTCTTACAAACCGTGCCTGTGTATGTTGAGCCAGCGAATTGTATTTTCCAAAATATCTCCGAAATTTTAAATTTAATATTTTGCAAAACGTTAACCTTTTGTTTGTTGGGTTTCACTTCACTAAATAGGTAAGTATGTACATTAGATTGGGTCAATTTGTATGGACCAAACAAAAGACCCATCAAATCGTTGCACAGTCGGATGGTGGAAAAATAGAATGGTAATAAGTCCATAACTTCTAAACCGTTGGGCATATAGCAGAATATTGAAAATTTTGGTATCTTCTTAGAAAACTTTAAATTCTGTGCATTATGGAAAAAAATTGAAAATCTTAATTTTTGAATGAAATTTGGCACAGATCATTTTTTTTTTGATAATGGGACCATGGCTATTGAAATTCGTCAAAAGCGGTCCATTATTTATGGTACCTCCTATAGGTCCCACTTCCCGGAATTGATATATTGGCCACAAATATCAATATTTTTTCATGAAATTTAAATTAAATACTAGTTATGTAAACTAAAATCTCTGTACCAAATTGAAATCGGTCCACATTTGACCATAGGTCCCATACAAACTTTTCTTTAAAAACGCACTAAATAAGACAAAAATCACTAAGACACTCGTAAATCTAAAGATAATGAAAATTTTGAGTTTATTTCTTGCATACATAATTTTTGTAACAACTGTAATAAATTTGACAAATTTCGAGATAATCGGTCCACATTTGAGCCTAGCTCTCATATAAGTCCAAATGATGGAAACAGGTTTTGAGAATGTTTTGAGAAAATGTTTGTATGATGGCAAAATTTAGCACATATTTTACTTTATACAGGAAAAATAACACCTTTGACCTTAGTGGTGAAGGGTATAGTATGGTCGGGCTTGACTGACTATAGCGCTTTCTTACTTGTTATTTATAAGCAAATTACGATTAGCCTAGGCGAGGTTATACGGGAGCTTTGGTCAAATGTTAACCGATTTTGCCCAATTTCAATACCAAAATTTTTTCAGATATGAAGAATCTTTCTTCTAAGTTTCAGTGAATTAGCTCCTTTCGTTTATTGTGATTTCAAAAGACAGGCAGACTGACATCGCTCAATCGTATTAGAATTTCATAAGGATTTAGAATATAAAGAGTGTTCTAAAAAAAATATGCATTTACTATTTTAGACAAAATTTATCCATAGTGCAGGAAATAATTTATTTTTTGATCAAGTTAGTTTCTATAGATATGTCAGATACTATTATTTTAGAAATTATTAATTCTCAATCAAAATGGACTGCGAAAAAAAAGT
Organism: Stomorhina lunata; assembly: GCA_933228675.1. Classification (NCBI taxonomy): domain Eukaryota; kingdom Metazoa; phylum Arthropoda; class Insecta; order Diptera; family Rhiniidae; genus Stomorhina; species Stomorhina lunata. The sequence goes on along the minus strand of OW121740.1, from coordinate 90,218,919 downwards.
TCGTGAAAATATAATTAAAATTTTCAAAAAAATCCGTCATGGACTTTTAAAAAAATAGCTAAAAATTTGAAAGTTGACCCTCGAATGGTTTCTAATGCCATCAGACGGTATAAGGAAAACCTGAGCATTGAAAGAAAACCTGGATCAGGGAGGAAAAAAGGTCCTACAGATATTGGTAAGGCAAAAGAAGTCGAGCGACTCTTTCGAAAAGCGCCTAACACTTCTTTAAGAAAAGCAGCTCGTACGGTGAAATGTTCTACGAATTTTGCACATAGAGTCAAAGCTTATGCTGGACTGAAGACATACAAAGTCCAAAAGGTTCCAGATCGCAATGCTATAAAGAACTTAGAAGCAAAAAAACGAGCGAAAAAATTGAAGTCTGATTTTATAAAAAAATACACCTGTTGTGTGATGGATGATGAAACATACGTACTGGCAGACTTTTCTCAACTTCCTGGTCAAGATTTTTATGTTGCTGATAAACAAGGCAATGTTCGGCAAGAGTTTCGCACAAAAAAACAAACAAAATTTCCTAAGAAGTTTTTCGTGTGGCAAGCTATTTGCAGTTGTGGCAAAAGAAGTAAAGTATTTGTGGCATCTGGCACAATAAACACAGAAATTTATATAAAGGAGTGCCTACAAAAACGGTTGTTACCCTTTTTAAGAGAGCACAGAGTGACTACATTTTTTTGGCCCGATTTGGCATCATGTCATTATGGAAAAAGGGCACTTGAGTGGTACTCAAAGAATAATGTCATTTTTGTACCACGAGAGGCAAATCCACCTAACTGTCCAGAACTTCGGCCTGTGGAAAGGTATTGGGCTCTGGTAAAAAAGGAATTGAAGAACACAGGAAAGATTTCCAAGAACATGTCCGATTTTAAGCGCAGGTGGAACACATGCTCCAAAAAGGTATCAGAAGCAACTGTAAAATCTTTAATGGGAGGGTTTCCGAAAAAAGTCGATAATTTTGCAAAACCCGAGTACTAAGTAAACATTTTAATGCTAAATGATTTTGTATAATATGTCATTATATTTGCGTATTTTGTAGAGTTTTTATATTAAAAGTTTGATTTTTATTTAAGAAAATCCAACTACAAATTTTATTTAGAGCACTCTTTATATCGTTTTTGTCTTTTGAGCCAATATTAAGGAAATTTCAAACGGAGTGACAATCTCAATATAAGCCCCATTTTTTTGATGGTGGGTATAATAAAATCGAAGAGTAAAAATTAACAATACGAAAAGAAAACTTTCTCATTAAAAAACAGAAAGTCGATTTTAATTTTAGAGTCTTAACTAATCGTTTCTTAGGCAAATCTTCTTAGAATTCATCTTTTTTGTTTTCAACAACTGCTTAGTAGAGAAAAAATGTACCCACCCTAATGTTCATATATACGCATTCGAACACATTTTTGTACTTAATGGCTGTATCCGTTTTTTCTATATTTCTTTTTTTGATTTTTTTTTTCGCAAAAGCTTTCTATCATTGTCGCTGATGTTTTAGAGTTTTTTGTTGTACAAGTAAATTTTTTTCCGATTTTAGCATCATATCAACTCTTGGTTGGTTGTGATTGTGCTTTTTCGTCTTCTTTTTTATTATTTCTATTATAAACTTCACTTTGTTTCCTACATTTTTGTCTACTATATCGTCATCTACGTCTATTCCATAGTAAAGCTTGGATCTTTATGAATGGATGAATGTTTGTATGTATTTGAATGTATTTGAGAGTATAAATGTATTTGAGAGTGTGAGTGAATGTTTGCAAATGTTAGATTGTTTTGTTCCTGCATAGAAAACAAAGATAAATTGGTTAATTTCCCCTCGTCATTGTTGTGCACCCATCAATCGATGCCTCACAAACTTGTAATGGACTAAACTTATTAATATTCTTCTACTTCTTCTTCTTCTTCTGTTCCTGTTCCAGCTACTCTACATTCTACACCTACTTTTTTTGTCTTTATCCTTTTTGCTGTAATTTATATATTGACATACACACTTACATAAGCGTGCACATTTATGTTATTATATTTACACACATGCTATACATCGATTTAAGAGAAATAAAATTCATTCTAAATTACTCCTAAAAACTTTGATAATTGCCAAATATTAGTTTGGCAATTATAATTTTCAGAAGTCGATTTTTGAATTAAATCAAAAGTCACATGATTAAACATTGAAGAATTTCAATGGATTTAAGTGGAAGGCCTTATATAGAAGCTATGATCAAATATGCACCAACATCAACAAAATTTAGTACAGTGATCTTTTTATTTATGTAAGCAATATTTCTTCTAAATTTTATAACAATATATCGAGCCCTTATATTTTAATAATCGTAAGCGACATTCCGTTAAATATCTCTTAAACTATTAGAGATAGCGTAGTGCTGTAAGCATATTTTTCTTTCTTTCTTTAGTAGTTTTCGAATGTGTAAAAATCTTTTCGATAGGTTTATATTTACGAATGTTATACGGACCAATAGGTTTTACATACAATATTGCTCAACTTTGGCTCAGTGTAGAGGCCACTGTGCTAAAAATAGACTTGTTTTTTAAAGTTTGTTTGAAATTCCAACTACATATTGCTCCACAATCCGCCCAGTACCTTAAAAGTTATTGAAGTAAAACTAAAAAACTTAACATACAATACTTTGCATTATAACTTCTAAACCATTTGATAAAAAATTAATTAGTTTGTCGAAAGTAGCAAAATAACAAAGAACAAAAATGTTATGCACCAAAACATTCCCCGTTTTTGCTTAATTAAGATTTTTTGTCGCTTACGATCAATATTTTTACTGTCGCCTGCGATCATTTTAATCTAAGGGCTCGATATACCAGTTTGACCTTTAGGAGGTACCTAAAATATTGGACCAATGTCAAAAAATTTCACAAAAATAATGTAAAATTTGTGTCTTTAAAGAAAATAAATAACAGATTTTTTTTTTTGTTGCAACGCGAAGAACTCAAAAACCGTTGATCTCACAAAAATCTTGTTTTAGCACCTCTTAAGGGCAATTTTGGTCTTAATCCATTAATGGATTTGAAAAAGTATTTTTTTTGGTGAAATACGATAACCTCATCAAAAATTCCAAATTTTAGACAAAAAAAATCGGTCGTTAGAGTTTCCTTTTTTTATACTTTTAATTCAATGTTTTAAGAAGAAAATGTTTTCTACTCCATTTTTTTTTTTAATTTTTTTATCAAAAATTTTTCTATAAAAAAAATTTTTTATCAAAAATTTTTCTATAAAAAAATTTTTTATCAAAAATTTTTCTATAAAAAAATTTTTTATCAAAAATTTTTTTTAAAAAAGTTTTTTATCAAAAATTTTTCTATAAAAAAATTGTTTATCAAAAATTTTTCTATAAAAAAATTTTTTATCAAAAATTTTTCTATAAAAAAATTTTTTATCAAAAATTTTTCTATAAAAAAATTGTTTATCAAAAATTTTTCTATAGAAAATTTTTTTATCAAAATTTTATCTATAAAAGTTTTTCTGTAGAAAATTCTTTTATCAAAAATTTTTCTATAAAAAATTTTCTTACAAAAATTTTACTAGAAATTTTTTTATCAAAAATTGTTCTATAGCAAATTTTTTTATAAATAATTTTTCTATGGAAAATTTGTTATCAAAAATTTTTCTATAGGAAATTTTTTGGATCGAAAATTTCTTAAAACAAGTAAGAAAGTGCTAATGTCGGTCAAGCCCGACCATAGGATACCCTTCACCACTAAGGTCAAAGGTATTCTTTATCCTGTATAAAGATAATCATACAAACATTTTCTCAAACTTATATATTTAAGCTGTTTCCGTCATTTAGTCTTATATGAGAGCTAGGGTCAAATGTGGACCGATTATATCGAAATTTGGCAAATTGATTACAGTTGTTTCAAATTACGTATGCAGAAAATAAACTTAAAATTACCATTATCTTCAGATTTACGAGCTTTTTAGTGATTTTTGTCTCATTAAGTGCGTTTTGACAGAAGAGTTTGTATGGGAGCTATGGTCAAATGTGGACCGATTTCAATGAAATTTGGTAAAGTGATTTTAGTTCACATAAACAGTATTTGTTTTAAATTTCATGAAAAAATATTAATATTTGTAGTCAATATATCAATTCCGGGAAGTGGGACCTATGGGAGGTACCATAAATAATGGTCCGATTTCGACGAATTTCAATAGGCATGGTTCGACTATCAAAAAAATGATCTGTGACAAATTTCATCAAATTATCTTTACATGGTTTACATGGGGATCCAGCCAGCCGTCCAGACGGACGGACGCTAAATCGACTCAGAAAGTGATTCTAAGCCCATTGGTATACTAAAAGGTGGGTCTAAGACAAATATTTCTATGCATTACATACATCACCACAAACTTATAATACCCTTTCCACCTATGGTGATGAAGGGTATAAATATAAAAATCAAAATTTGTTTAATATTATAATTTATTTCTTATTTGAAATATATGCCAAATATTTACAAAAATATTCCCAATGTTTACAAAAATAATAGTGTCGTGGCAACAATGTTTAAGATTATATTTATTTGTTCCCTCGAACCATGTGTTTTGTTGCTCCTTAGAAAAAATACGTTGGAATTGATATCAGATAGCCCCGACCTTAAATCCTACACGGGTTAAATACCAGGATATACCACAATGAGGTAAGAGTAGGAATTGGATACAATTCTTAACTGGTAGCTGAAGACGCCAGACAACAGCTGCATCCCATTACATCCCTACATCAATTATGTGGCATTTATCTTACTGATATGTAATTCTAATAGGATGAAGCCAAATGGGCCACAGCAGGCCCTGCATTTGATTTACTTAAAGAAATTATTGGTAGAACAAAATTTAATGTAATAACCTAACTAATTAGTTACTTAGATCGTGTGATTTAACCCCTTTGGATTATTTTAATTAAATTATTACAGAAGAACTTATTTGAAATTAAAATGGTAATTTGAACGGGTTCAAATCCCACCAACATTAAACATTTTTTTAATTTTTCTTTCTTAAAAACTATTTTTAAATTATTTTAGAATTTTAAAAACTTAAATATTACCTTCTGTAAAAAAATTTTGGAAAACTAACTCAAAGTAATGAAAAAATACCATCATGAGTCAATTTTGATTATGTAGGTGATGTTGGTTACCAAGCAGGTTCTGATTGGTCTTAACTTGGTAAGTGGACACTGACCTCCTCGTGAAATCATCCAAAGAACTACATTAACACCTCTTAATGTAGTGGACTAACATGTACCGAGAATTGTCCAATAAGAACGATAAAAAATGGGTTAGGACGACGGAAAAAACTCTTAGAAAAAAACAAACTACTATGATGAGGCTAAAATTAGAATAAAAATGTCCCACCATCTAATGTTAGAAGAGGACGTCCGAAAATTCGATGGAAAGACCAAGTAGGGCAAAATTTTTCAAAGAACAGAAACACACAAAAAATTTTCAAAGCAACAAAGAAAAGTGTGGGAAATAAATAAATGATAAAACTGAAAAATGTTTGTGTGTTTCTGTTCAGATGATAATCTTCGCTTTATGTTGATATTTGTTGGACACAATAATAATTCGTATTTGTTCTGTCCCTCAAATAATATATAATGTGTGGCTTTCGCTCTCTATAGAATTAGGGATAATCCTCCTGATGACATGGCCTTACCAACCATCGAAACGCGACGAGGAAAGGTTTCCCCAAAAACATTTTTTGATTTTATCAAAAAACTATTTATTGCAATAATAAATAATTGTAATAAATTGGGATCTTAGTGCAATACACTGCAGTAAAACTTTTAAATTAAATCTTTGATGTCCCAAAATTTTGATAAACCTTTTTAGAAAAAGTTTTTGTTGTTGTTTTCCAATTGACTTGGGTAAGTAAGTCATTACTAATTGGTAAGTACTTAACTTCAATAACATCATGTTAATGTATTGAATTTAACAGCGAATGAGTAAGTAGTTCGTGTTTAATATTTAGCTGTTTAAACTCATTATTTGGTAATGAAAAATTTTGCGAATGTCTTATAGTTTCACATTCTTTAAAATAAAAAATGATGTTTTTGAAAAGAAGCGAGATCAATTATTCCCTAGACTTAAGGAAATCTCAAAAAGCATATCTCCCATTTTCTTCAATTCAATTCAAAAATGAAAAAATTTGATAATTAAAATTGAAATTTTCCAATATGAAAATATTAAACTATTTTACAAATGAGCTCATTTTGTAAAAACCTAGAAAGCAGAGACCGGAGATCGTTTTATTTTTTAAATCCATCAAGTATAAATATTATTGCCGATGAAAATTTATTTTCATTTCGATCGAAAAATAAAAAAGGAGGGATTTATATTTGAAATATAAATATCCCTCATGATGAAAATTTTAAATATCTATAACGATAAATATCCGAACAGAAAAATATTTTATTGATTGTTTTATTTTTGAACTTCTGTTTTGACTTTGAAAAAATAAAATGTTTATGAAATTTCAAGATTTTCAACGATGAATGTATGAATGTTTTCAATTTATTGCAATGTTTTAGGACATCGAAGTTAAAGATAATAGTTCTAATGGGAACTATTGGTGGTTTCTTTGATTCCCGTCGCTATTTCTAAAAAAAAATAACTTTTAAACGTATTAAACGCACTTAGACAATGACCATTTGTTGCCCAAACCCATTTCAATATAAAATTTGCAACAATAATTGAATTTATTGCTATTTAAACGTCCTGAAGGTGCTTTATACCCGGACAAATACAGAAATAAAATTTGAATTTTTTCTATCACAATTTATTTTCATCGGATGAAAAAAGATGAAAATTATTTTGAACTGTACTGATAAATATCCCAAACGATTTTTTTATATTTTATTTTCATCGGATTGAAAAAAGAAACAAAATTTTTGAACAAATAAAAATCATGAGGGATTTTTAATATTTTTTTAAACTTCAATGATTGTTTTTTTATGGATTTAAACATGAAAATATTGTTTTAAAAGTATTAAAATCCGGTCTCTGCTAGAAAGCGACCCTATAAAATTAGAAATTTTTGGAAAATTTTCTATAAAAATAAGAAATTTTTGAAAAAGATTCTTATAAAAATAAGAAATTTTTGAAAAATTTCTTATAAAAATAAGAAATTTTTGGAAAATTTCTTATAAAAATAAGAAATCTTTGAAAAATTTTCTATAAAAATAAGAAATTTTTGAAAAATTTCTTATAAAAATAAGAAATTTTTGAAAAATTGTCTATAAAAATAAGAAATTTTTGACAAAATTCCTATAAAAATAAGAAATTTTTGAAAAATTTTCTATAAAAATAAGAAATTTTTGACAAAATTCCTATAAAAATAAGAAATTTTTGAAAAATTTTCTATAAAAATTAGAAATTTTTGAAAAATTTTCTATAGAAATAAGAAATTTTTGAAAAATTTCCTATAAAAATAAGAAATTTTTGAAAAATTTCTTATAAAAATAAGAATGTTTTGAAGAAATTTTTGACAAAATTCCTATTAAAATAAGAAATTTTTGAAAAAATTCCAATAAAAATAACAACATTTTTTAAAATTTTTCTTTAAAAATAAGAAATTTTTGAAAAACTTCCTATAAAAATAAGAAATTTTTGTAAATTTTCTACAAAAATAAAAAAATTTTCTTTAGAAATAAGAAATTTTTGCAAAATTTCCTATAAAATAAGAAATTTTTGAAAATTTTACTATAAAAACAAGTAAGAGTGGTATATTCGACTTTGCCGAATCTTGGATACCCTTCACCAATGGTGTTCCAAAAGTACTTAATGTAATTCGTAGCAATATTTGGTTATACTAGTATTATATGCAAAGAGTCTTTAAAATTAAGAGTCGGAAAACGAAAACCTTTTCAGTGGCGTCATCATCTAGAATAGTTATGCACCCAAAGGTTAGGTTGGGCAGGTGGCTGATGTCTAGGGAAGCTTCACTTGGGTTCTAAAGTGGTCCCTTTGTGAAAGATAATGATTACTAGACTACAAGTAGAGAATGCATATTTAAGCCAGCCAGTAGCTTCGAAATAAAATAGACATATATTTTACGAACATTTAATAAAGTACGTGAAATATATAGCTTTTGAATGGATGGTTATCAGGTTTGTCGGAAAAGTTTACTTATTAATTTGAAGTTAGTTAATTAATTAAAATGAACACTTCATCAATAATATTTGGGATGTATAGTTCTTTCGATCTGTCCGATGGATGTTCGGAAAGTTTTGCTCTAGTTCTTTGTGCAATTTTAATGTGATGTAATTTATCAGCATTAAATCGATTCCCGGTCGGGTTTATATGGGAGATTTCACTAAATGTGAATAGAGCTCGCCTATTTTCAATATCGAACTTTTCAAGAGATCAGAAATACTTTTGTCAAATGTTGTCCCTCTAGAAAGTTTATTTTAGGCGCTATTGTCCTGAATATCAATATTGTACAACGTCTTTATACTAAATGTCATCATCGTATCTATTATAATTTGTCATTTATTAGCTACTAAGAGATTGCCTTAGGCGAAGTTATACGGGATCAATTGTCAAACGTGAACGGATTTCTCCCAATTGCAATTAAAAAATTTAAATTTTTGTTGATATGTGAGATACTTACATACATATGTAGGTTTTGAACGGATATCATGTAGTTAGCTGCATTTTTGTACTTCCTAGGAAGATTACCTATAATTTGATATATAATACATTCTCAAATGTTATCATAATGTTCAAAAGTCAGACACAAAATTAAGATAAATGCAGTGTGTCTGTCTGCTAAAACCAGATTTGTGTAGCTCCTGAATTGTCCCACCCTGAATTTCAACATTGTCGATCAAAACACCATCGCTTAAACGCTAAATTATATCTACCACAAATTACAGAATGCATCAGGATTTAGATAATCCCCTGCGAAGGACGCTATTAAACTTCATCAAAATAAACATCTGAGATATCGACAAAACAGGAGCTCCAAAAACTTGACTACAACAGAAAAAAGGACAGACAGGTAGACGGACGGACATGTAGACGAACGGACAAACAAACAGACGGACGGACGGGCAAACAAACAGACGGACGGAGGTCGCGAAATCGATTCTTGTGCCGATTCTGAGTTGATCGGTACAATTTGAATGGTATTCATAATCAGATTTGTGGAGTATATATATCAGATTTTAGAAAATCCTCCCATAAAGAACGATGTCGAATTTCATCACAATCGGTCCATAAACACCTGAGATATCGCTGAAACAATACTTACCAAATGTAAACAAAATTTCTTAGACACATACTTTGGGCAATTTGCTGTACATCAAATGTAGTGTTATGGCGATATCTCAATTGTTTATAGACCGCTTTTGATAAAATTTAATAACGTGCTTGGCGGGGGAATTTCCTAAAATCTGATATAAAATTTATGTAGGTCCGTACTAAAGGAGGATAGTTTTTCCTATTTCTGCATTTAATTTTTTCAACAAACATTCTCTAATGTGTACTTTGGGCAATTTGCGATACATCAAATTCAGTGTTTTAGCGATATCTCAGTTGTTTATGGACCGATTTTGATAAAATTTTACAGAGTGCTTTGGGAAAATATTTCCCACAATCTGATATATAACATATTATCACATGTACACCAGGAGTATCTTTTTTCTCTTGTTATTTAAAAGTGTGTTTCAATCAAAAATTTTAAAATTTTCGTCTAATTTTTGGTATTTTTTCGATATTTTCGGTGTTTATAAACCGATTTTAATGAAATTTAATAGCGTTCATTGCGGGAGAATTTCCTAAAATCTGATATATAATTTATGTAAGTCCATCCTCCAGGGGCTTTAGAAACTTGATTTCAACAGACAGACAGACAGACGGACGGACAGACAGACAGACAGACAGACAGACAGACGGACATCGCTTAATCGATTCTCCTCCCGATTCTGAGTCGATCGGTATAATTTTTATGGGGTCTACGATCACTAATAAAAAAATTACAAACGGAATCACAAACTTATAATACCCTTTCACCTACTGGTGAAGGGTATAATAAGAATGTTTAGAAAAATGTCCTATAAAAATAAGAAATTTTTGACAAAATTCCTATAAAAATAAGAAATTTTTGAAAAATTTTCTATAAAAATAAGAAATTTTTGAAAAATTTTCTATAAAAATAAGAATTTTTTGAAAAATTTCCTATAAAAATAAGAAATTTTTGAAAATTTTCCTATTAAAATAAGAATGTTTAGTAAAATTTCCTATAAAAATAAGAAATTTTTGACAAAATTACTGTAAAAATAAGAAATTTTTGCAAAATTTCCTATAAAATAAGAAATTTTTGAAAATTTTCCTATAAAAATAAGAATGTTTAGAAAAATTTCCTATAAAAATAAGAAATTTTTGACAAAATTCCTATAAAAATAAGAAATTTTTGAAAAATTTTCTATAAAAATAAGAAATTTTTGAAAAATTTTCTATAAAAATAAGAATTTTTTGAAAAATTTCCTATAAAAATAAGAAATTTTTGAAAATTTTCCTATTAAAATAAGAATGTTTAGAAAAATTTCCTATAAAAATAAGAAATTTTTGACAAAATTCCTATAAAAATAAGAAATTTTTGAAAAGTTTTCTATAAAAATAAGAATTTTTTGAAAAATTTCCTATAAAAATAAGAATTTTTTGAAAAATTTCCTATAAAAATAAGAAATTTTTGAGAAATTTCCTTTAAAACTAAAAATGTTTAGAAAAATTTCCTATAAAAATAAGAAATTTTTGACAAAATTCCTATAAAAATAAGAAATTTTTGAAAAATTTTCTATAAAAATAAGAAATTTTTGAAAAATTTTCTATAAAAATAATTTTTTGAAAAATTTCCTATAAAAATAAGAAATTTTTGAAAATTTTCCTATTAAAATAAGAATGTTTAGAAAAATTTCCTATAAAAATAAGAAATTTTTGACAAAATTCCTATAAAAATAAGAAATTTTTGAAAAATTTTCTAAAAAAATAAGAATTTTTTGAAAAATTTCCTATAAAAATAAGAATTTTTTGAAAAATTTCCTATAAAAAGAAGAAATTTTTGAGAAATTTCCTATAAAACTAAGAATGTTTAGAAAAATTTCCTATAAAAATAAGAAATTTTTGACAAAATTCCTATAAAAATAAAAAATTTTTGAAAAATTTCCTATAAAAATAACAAATTTTTGAAAAATTTCCTATAAAAATAAGAAATTTTTAAAAAAACTTCTGGGTAAACTTTAATTTCATCACATTTTCTTTCCAATTACAACCGTTTTATTGGTATTAAAAATATATTTCTCTGTTTTATTATGATATGACTCTATATAAAAACAAAAACCTGATATAATCTGTTATATCCCGATTATTTAGATTAACAACTTAATATTGTATTTATTTCAAAATAATATATTTTAAACTATATTTAAACACAGTTTAAAATATATTACAATATATTTTAGTAACACCATTTTAAAACTATTATAAAAGGCGCATAACGTGTAATTTAGCCACATATTTTAGTAAAATTAAACCAAATTCCACATTTAAAATTTTGTCTGTCTGTTCGCATTCTAGCTTCTGTTACTGTTGCTAATATCAACAATATAAAATGTAAGAACTATCTGGGAAAATGAGGGGCTAAAAGGGGCAAATAAGTGAATATAAAAAAATAAAACAAGTAGAACAAAACTGAAATACTGTTGCATCATTAAATTTAATATCATACTCATTTAATGAAATTGTTGTCGATTTGTTTCAAAAACACTCAAACCAAAAACAAATACAAAATTCTACAAAAACGAAAATTCTTATTGCAGAAAAAAAAAACACCCAAAACTCTCAAGCAGTTTGATGTTGTACAACTTGTCTTATTTTTCCAAATAAAATTGTTCCTTTTGTATCGTAATGGTTATATTGTATGAATTCTTTACAAATACAATCATTTTGTATATGAAAGACTACAAACACACTCGTTACACTGTGCCATTGAGGAAAATGCAATATAGATTGAGTACGACTACTTACATCCTTTTAACTTTATTTCTACAATTTTTCCTCGTGTATCTTTGGGTGAGTTTTTCCTCATATGAATGAATATGAACTCGTGTAATGATGACTCTGTTACCCAGGGCAATAAAGATGAAGAAAGTTGGTTAGTTGCAAGTTGTTGTAGGTAGTTTTTTTTTTTTGTATTTTTATTGTAATTTCTTTTTTGCATGAAAATATCTTTCCCATTAACAGTGTCCACACAAGTACTAAAACAATAATAACGTTATCAAGTCTTAAAACTGTAAAGTGTCGTCTCATTAGATTCAATCTACTCCATCCGTTAGCAGAACATTTCACCCCTTTTTTGAGTTAGAACATGCATAGAAAATACTCCTTTCTACAAAATTTTGTAATCTTTGTTAGTTACCAAATCATAGAAATGGCACTGGATTAGATTTTATGGGTTGATAAAAAATACTTTTCTAGTTGATAGATATTTTAAGGCAATAGCTTTAAAACGCTTAACGAATTACCAACAACATAACAATTAACACTATTAACCGCACATCCAATTTAATAAAACTCTTAAACAAAATTCATGATAAAATCTTTAGTATAATATACTTTGTTTGGTTTAATATTAAAATTTTAATATTTCAAATATTGTACATATATCGCTAAGTATTTACAAAAATGTAGTTAAGATTTTGTATTTAAAATTAAAACAAATTTTATAAGAAAACCTTTACAAAGTGAAAAATTGCGTGTTTGACTGTGAAAGGATTTTTTTTTCACAGATCGCCCCTGTTGAACATGAACATGGGCTTCTAGTTACTAGACCGACTTTACGTCATTATTCTTTGTATTCTTATATGTATGTACTTCATTCAACAGTATTGAGTCAAATCAAAAATTTTCAAACACAACTGAACCACACCATCTCCGATTTGGCTGAAATTTTGTATATACAAAAAAAAAAAATATAAATATAATATAAAAAAAATCACGTTGGAACGCCATAAAATCTGAACCGAAGCAAAATAGGAGAATTTTGCTTCGGTTCAGATTTTATGGCGTTCCAACGTGATTTTTTTTCAAGATTTTTTTCGAAACATACACATTTTATACCACATCATATTTTAGCGCATGTCTTATAGTTTCACATTCTTTTAAATAAAAAATGATGTTTTTGGAAAGAGGTGAGATCAATTATGCCCTAGACTTAAGGAAATCTCAAAAAGCATATCTTCCATTTTCTTCACTTCAATTCAAAAATGAAAAAATTTGATTATTAAAATTGAAATTTTCCAATATGGAAATATTAAACTATTTTACAAATGAGCTACTTTTGTAAAAACCTAAAAAGCGACCCTATAAAAATAAGAAATTTGTGGAAAATTTTCTACATAAATAAGAAATTTTTGAAAAAATTCTTATAAAAATAAGAAATTTTTGAAAAATTTATCATAAAAATAAGAAATTTTTGAAAAATTTCCTATCAAAATAAGAAATTTTTGAAAAATTTCTTATAAAAATAAGAAATTTTTGAAAAATTTCTTATAAAAATAAGAAATTTTTGAAAAATTTTCTATAAAAATAAGAAATTAAAAAAAAATTTCTTATAAAAATAAGAAATTTTTGAAAAATTTCTTATAAAAATAAGAAATTTTTGAAAAATTTCTTATAAAAATAAGAAATTTTTGAAAAATTTCTTATAAAAATAAGAAATTTTTCAAAAATTTCTTATAAAAATAAGAAATTTTTGAAAAATTTCTTATAAAAATAAGAAATTTTTGAAAAATTTCTTATAAAAATAAGAAATTTTTGAAAAATTTCTTATAAAAATAAGAAATTTTTGAAAAATTTTCTATAAAAATAAGAAATTTTTAAAAAATTTCCTATAAAAATTAAACATTTTCGACAAATTTCCTATAAAAATAAGAAATTTTTAAAAATTTCCTATAAAAATAAAAAAAAATTGAAAAATTTCCTATAAAAATAAGAAATTATTGAAAAATTTCCTATAAAAATAAGAAATTTTAAAAAAAATTTCCTATAAAAATAAGAAATTTTTGAAAAATTTCTTATGAAAATAAGAATGTTTAAAAAATTGTCTATAGAAATTAGAAATTTTAGACAAAATTTCTATAAAAATAAGAAATTTTTAAAGAATATCCAATAAAAATAAGAAATTCTTTAAAATTTTCCTTTAAAAATAAGAAATTTTTGAAAAACTTAATATGAAAATAAGAAATTTTTGAAAATTTTCCTATAAAACTAAGAATGTTTAGAAAAATTTCCTATAAAAATAAGAATTTTTTGACAAAATTCCTATAAAAATAAAAAAATTTTGAAAAATTTCGTATAAAAATAACAAATTTTTTGAAAAATTTCCTATAAAAATAAGAAATTTTTAAAAAACTTCCTATAAAAATAAGAAATTTTTGAAAAATTTCATATAAAAATAAGAAATTTTTGAAAAATTTCCTATTAAAATAAGAAATTTTTGAAAAATTTTCTATAAAAATAAGAAATTTTTGACAAAATTCCTATAAAAATAAGAAATTTTTGAAAAATTTTCTATAAAAATAAGAAATTTTAAAAAAAAAATTTCCTATAAAAATTAAACATTTTCGACAAATTTTCTATAAAAATAAGAAATTTTTAAAAAATTTCCTATAAAAATAAAAAAAAATTGAAAAATTTCCTATAAAAATAATAAATTATTGAAAAATATCCTATAAAAATAAGAAATTTTTAAAAAAAATTCCTATAAAAATAAGAAATTTTTGAAAAATTTCTTATAAAAATAAGAATGTTTGAAAATTTTTCTACACAAATTAGAAATTTTAGACAAAATTTCTATAAAAATAAGAAATTTTTAAAAAATTTACAATAAAAATAAGAAATTTTTCAAAATTTTCCTTTAAGAATAAGAAATTTTTGAAAAACTTAATATGAAAATAAGAAATTTTTGAAAATTTTCCTATAAAACTAAGAATGTTTAGAAAAATTTCCTATAAAAAAAAGAATTTTTTGACAAAATTCCTATAAAAATAAAAAATTTTTGAAAAATTTCCTATAAAAATAACAAATTTTTGAAAAATTTCCTATAAAAATCAGAAAATTTTGAAAGATTTCCTATAAAAATAAGAAATTTTTGGAAAATTTCCTATAAAAATAAGATATTTTTGACAAAATTCCTATTAAAATAAGAAATTTTTGAAAAAAATCCTATTAAAATAAGAATTTTTTGAAAAATTTCCTATAAAAGTAAGAAATTTTTGAAAAATTTCCTATAAAATAAGAAATTTTTGAAAAATTTCCTATAAAAATAAGAAATTTTTAACAAATTTCCTATAAAAATAAGAAATTTTTGACAAAACCCCTATAAAAATAAAAAATTTTTGAAAAATTTCCTATAAAAATAAAAAATTTTTGAAAAATTTCTTATAAAAATCTTTAAAAAAAATTCCAATAGAAATATTTAAAAAAATTTTGAAGAATTTCCAATAAAAATAAGAAATTTTCAAGATTTCGAAACACTTGCGAAAATTTGAGATATTCGCAAAAAATTGTTTTTGGGTAGGTCGTAGTACTTTAGTACCTCAAACTCGCTTTTTAGATTTTAAACAGTTTTAGAAAGCCAAGGGATCAAGCTTTAACAATATTTTTCTATAAAAACCTATTTTTTTACACAGTAAAAAAAAAAATTTTAAAATTTGTATAACAAAATATTTTCTATAGAAAAATTTCAATAACGAAACATGTTCTATACAAATAATTTAATAACGAAAAACTTTCTATAGAAAACTTTTAATAATGAGAACTTTTTATTAGTAATAAAATTTTCTGTTAGAAAATTTGTATAACAAAAAATTTGTATAGAAAAATTTTGATAACGAAAAATATTCTACAAAAAATTTTCACTAACGAAACATGTTCCATAAAAAGAAATGTAATTATGAAAAAATTTTGATGGAAAAATTTTAATAACGAAAAATTTCTATAGAAAAATTTAAATAACAAAAAATTTTCTATAGAAAAATTTAAATAACGAAAAATTTTCTATAGAACAATTTTAATAACGAAACATGTTCTGTACAAAAATTTTAATAACTAAAAACTTTCTATAGAAAACTTTCAATAATAAAAACATTTTATTAATAAAAATAGGAAAATTTGTATAACAAAAAATTTTTTATAGAAAAATTTTAATAACGAACATTTTTCTACAAAAAATTTTCAATAACGAAACATTTTCCATTCAAAAATTTTAATAACGAAAAACTTTTAATAGAAAATATTTAGTAATGAGAACTTTTTATTAATAAAAATTTTCTATTAAAAAAATTTTAATAACGAAAATTTTTTTTTTTTAAATTTTAATCGCGAAAAATTTTCTATAGAAAAATTTTAATAACGAAAAATTTTCTATAGACAATTTTTAATTAATTTAGATTTTATTTATTCGACCTTTTCAATTATTAAATTTTATGAAATGAAAAATTTTCTATAGAAACATTTATATATCGAAATAAATTCCAGAAGAAAAATTTGTATCAAAAAATTTAATATAAAATTTTATATTTCTAAATTTGTATACCAAAACACAAAACAATACTACATCGAAACCTTCGCGATGCGAATAAATCCAAAACCGTTTAATAAAATTAAAGTCGTTTTGAAGACATGGCAAACTAACTAGGACAACCTTATTAACCCTTATACACTCCTTGGGTCAATTTGACCCAATTTTGTTTTTCAAACGCAAAATTTTCCCCTTGAATAATTAGATATGAACGTGAAACTTGAATTTATCCATTGCAGGGACGAAAATGATGTTTCTAAAAGAAAATAATAAAATAAGAATTTTTCCTCCCCCCTCTACATTTCAAAACACGATTCACACACATTTAATGCCCTTTGGATCAATATGACCCAACAAGCGATATTTCAAGCTTAATTCCATTCTATCATTTTTTTTCCTGTTGAACATAATTGAATAGAATTCACCTTCATTTAGAATCATCATTACATCCAAACTAAAGCTTCAGTTAATGCACTTGACCAACTTGTTCTTAATTACACTTGTAAGCGCGTGGCTAAACTATGGCCAGTTGCGTTATTTTCAAACATGATAGATGTATTAGCGTACATCTCCTACGTCATATGGACTTAAATGAATCCTGACTGGAATTTTTATAAAAACTTCAAAGCCAAGCTTTATCTAGTAGAATTGGCAGATCAATGGAGTTCGATATAGTATGACGCGGAGCGCTTCTATCAAAACTTATTGCCTTTGGTGTCGGTAATAATATCTCTCGGTTTATACCGAGCTTCTCCAGAGATCGCTCTATACGAGTGGTTATAGTTCAAGATTAATTCAGGGGTACCGCAAGCTCTGTTCTTTCTACAATTCTATTTCTTATCTTTATAAATGAAATTCTACGTCAAACTTCCAATCCTATCTACTCTGTTGCAGATGATAGTAATATTTGCCATTCATATTCATACAATCGTAGGCCAAGGCTTCTTGAGGTTGGCGCTATGAGACAAAATATGAATTAATCATTAAACCGAGATTAAGAAACAATTTCAGAATGGGGTCGTACACATCGATGTTGTATGCTCACGTATAAACGCGAGGTAAATATACATATTGAGGAATCACAATGGTATTTCTATTTAAGTAAAAGGTCATGTCCAACATTCTTAAATCGACTAAGAAAATAAAAATGTGTTCATCAGTAGGTGTCCGAATTATATATCTAATAGTTACTAACATCATCAAGAGCCCAGTATACTATTTGCACCAATTTTAAGGCCCAAACAGCTTGAACCATTAAAAACTATTGGATGGACTCAAAATCTTAATTCCGAAAGAGTTGGAAATAATAAAGTATGATATACATAATACGGGTCCTTATATCACTTTTTGTATAGTTTTTATAAACTAATACTTTTCATATTAATTTTAATAAACATAAATATTTTTTCGAGGAAAATGCGGCGGTAAGTTGTCTCCTAATGAGAAAACATCACCAAATAATTGAGTTCTCAAATAAAATAAATTTGTTCGTATTAGAAAAATGACTGTAAATGTATGTAAATACTCGTATGTAAGAATGTGTGATTGTGAGAAGAGGAAAATGTTAGAAGAAATTAAAAATAATGTTTAAACATTTGTTAAACAATAAAAGAAGAGAACAACCAACAAACAACAACAAATGCACAAAAACTAATTCAAATGAAATTTATTTATTTAAAAAATAATAAAGAAGAGGAAGAATAAACACAAACAACAACAAAAACCAAATTAAGATATTCAAATCAATGTCAACACTTAATAATTTTGTCCATTGTATTCGAGAGTTATACTTTGGTTTTGTTTTTCCTCCTTTTTTTCATTTTTGTTGTCATTATAAAAAATGTTAAATGTTTAAATCTAATGGAAATGGAAATAGCCAACGGAAAAAGGCAACAACTATGAGAAAAATACAATAAATACCAAATAAGTATCACATACATACATACAACCATAAATACATAAATATTATATACATATATACACTTACGCCATAGAAAATGAAACGAACAAAAATTATATTTAAACAAATGTCAAAGTAAATGAGGCGCGCGCCGGCTGACAGTTTCAAATTTCAAAACATTTTTGTACGAGTTTCTATGAACAAAAGTATAAATTTTAATGCTCACGCATTTTGTGTGGAACCTCTCTGCTCCTTTTAAGAAATCTTTAGGTTTTTCTTACTTATTTTTTCCCAACAAATTCACTCTTAATCTATGAACGAACTCGAAGAAGCATAAGAAATAAATTAAAGCTTGTAAGCGAAAGTTTTTGTACAGTTTAAAAATTATTAGCTAAAGCTCTGGAAACTTTTTAACATTTTATTAATTTTCTATATATGGCCGAATCCGAAAAACATTAAACCAAGGACAAAATTTTAAAACTGTCAATATCACGCATTTGTGTTTTTGGAAAAATTTACCATATGTTGGTCCTTTAGAATATATAATGGATACAATTTTTGATTGCTCTCTTGATGATTTTTTTTGCACCCATCTCTAATTTTTAATTTTTTTTTTAAATAATAGGTTTTTTAAAAGTCCATTAAATCACAAAATCATCTGCCTAATTTTATACAATTAGATGTAAAAGATCCCATCAACAGTAATTAGAGTGATATAAACAACGTCAAGTAAAAAGGGCTCACAGTGTGTAGCGTCCGTCACAGAAATATTTTTTTAATTTGACTAGTGCAATTTTTCTTTTTTTTTGTAAAGAGAACTTCTAATATGCTTTACATTAGGCTAAAAATATATAGATGCTAATTTAGCATTTTACAGAATAATATGTAAAGGAAAGTGTGTAGCGTCCGTCACAGTATATATTTCTTACAAAATGATATTTATTAAATGTACTCTATTAACGAACACATATCGGTTTTATTCATAAAGCAATAACACTGTCTATATCCGCAGATTAAATTTAAGATATTAGGTGTTAAAAAAAATATACAGTGGGTCAAATTTGATGCTTTTGAAATTTGATTTTTTTTTTTGGATTTTTGGGACACTCTAACAGCTAGCCGCAGCATCTTTCGACGAAAAATATGATGTAAAAAGTGAAAAACTGTAAATAAATATATGTATGTAGCTGTTTTGTGAAATATTAAATTGTGCCCAAAAATCGCATTTAAACCGCGAACATGAAAAAGAAGGAGACGAAATTCGGGAACAAATAAAGCCATTATTTTCACTGATTAACGAATCCTTAAAAAAAATATGAAATATGAATTTTTTTCTCATAAAAAACATTCATATAAAAACTGTATTGTCCGTCACATAGCGTCCGCAACAGTTCATTTATGGATTTTTGGTGAAACTGGAAACTTTAAAATATTTTTCAAAAGATGTTTTGTAATCCTCTGATTTTCCAATTTGATGAAAATTACAGAAACATGTGCTGAAAAAATTAGTTATTCCATTTTTTGTAGCGTCCGTCACAGACTTTTAAAAGAGAATACCTTTTTCCTCCAAAACAAATATGTAAATTACAAATTCCATTCGATAGCACGATCGATGGGCTAATATTCTCTGAAATCTGTGCAATGATATCTAGTATAGAACGACAATGGGATACATTTAAGTACAACAAAATCCGTACAAATGTATCGTCCGTCACGCAGGAATAGCTTATATTCACAATAGCAAAATAATGTTATGAATTTGGGGGTTAATATGTTTGACATAAAAACCTAGCGAAAGCAGGACCTTTTCGAATTTTATTTTTAAAATTGGTTTATTACAACATTTAATTTTAATTATAAAATTTGAAATTTTTGTAACGGACTCGGAGATATTTGCAATTTCAACTAAAACAAGTATTTTTCTAGAAAAATTTAAAATTTTTACATTTTTTAAAAACTAAAGATGCCAAATAAATAGGTCGGGAAACGACCTAGCCTTATTAAGTAAATACATGATAAATCAATTTTAGAAGTACGTACAAGTTTAAGATTTATATACAAAAAACGATTTTAACGAGGTTTCTACTTATTAACCATAGCTCAGCCGGTTTGCATTAGTGGTGTAGTTTCTCTGCAGTTTCTAAGCAACTGGACGGATTTTGACTAAATCAGTAGAAGAGGAGTTTAGCTTTGACAACATTTAAGGATGCATCTATCTGTAGCACAGTGGGCTCTACAGCAGAGCAAAGTTGCCAACTTCGGGTATGTAAAACCTTTGGGTGCGTATAACTTTCGCCAATAGTCCGATTTAAAAGATTAAAAAAAATATAAGGGAAACTCTTCATAAAAACTTACCTAATTTCTTAAAATATATGCCTACACCAAATCAGATTTTTGAGAATATCTCGAAATTTTTCACGTGTTTCGATATCTTTAAAGCGAGTTTTTGTATGTGCTCACCTAGGCCTATAACCATTACTAGTTCGCTTTCCAAGTTTTTACAAAAGTTGCTCATATGTAACACCGTGTTAAAGCAACTATTATTATAGTTGTGTTATAGTTGCTCTTTTACGTATAATTTCCATTTAGGATGTCATAAATTTTATTATTTTGGGATTAAACAGATAATTAGTGTTTCTGAAAGATTTCGATTTTTTTTACTTTGTTCAAGAAAATAATCAGTTTTCGAGTTACGCGAATATTTATTGTGCAACCTCATCCATTTTTTTTATAACGCTATATCTCGAAAACTAGAGCTAACCTAAAAAACGGAAATATAAAACCAAAAAAAGTCGGGTAATGGGGGATCGCGAAAGAAATGAATTGTATTGTATAGTTCATAATATTTCAGCGCAAATTTTTTAATTTAAACTTTTTTTATGAATCGCTTGAAATTTTATAAATTTCGTTACTTTAGAATTTAGTTGTTTTACAAAATGGTAAATCAACCACTGACCAGATCTTTATTTTTGAAAACTGTACCACAAAATAAATTTTAAATTAAATTTCACTTCATTATAAAAACTAAAATAAGCTTTTTCTTGTTGTGTTGAAATGCTCATCATATTATGAAAAAAATTTAAATATTATCAGGGGTGTCATAGAAACCAATCTCATTGGTATTGGTTTTGAAAACGACAAAAATATTAAATTGGTGTCATGAATTCCAATATTAATGTTCGAGCTCCATTTTCTATTGGTTTTATGTGTCACAGAAAATATTATTATTGGTTTAGTATTGGAAAAAAACCAAGCAACTTACAGTTAACAGATTTCATTTCAAAATTGGTCTATCAATTTAAAACAAAGGCGTTACTGGCCAACTGGTGCCTTTTTCGATTTAAAGATCCACTAAGAATAGATTTTTTAAAATTTGGCCCTGTGGGGGATAAAAAAGGGAAAATTCAATAACGCTATAATTCCCAAACTAAAAACAATAGAACCAAAATTGAAATCGAGTTTGGATCAGTTACAAAAATAATAAAAAATAACAGTACAAGTGGTAGGTACTTTTCGAAAAAAGGGGAGAAAAAGAGAAAAAATATTTTTGGTACTTTTTAGCTTTTACTTTCAAATAAAAAGTGATGGGTGAAAAGTTTACATAGCATTTTTGATCATGTAATAAGACAAAAACAAGTTTTGGTACTTTTTGTCTTTTGTCTTTGGAATCAATGAACCGTATCGACAAACATAAAAAATATCAAAAATGGGGAAAATTTTAAGGCAAATGCATATCAACATATTTGTTTGCAATTTAATGAATATCGCATGTAAGAGACAATCGTCCTTTGATTGGCTGTGGTTTGTTTCTTGGTGTAGGTAGATTACATTTTTTCCAGTCCGCAATTCGGTCATTTCATGATGTTGGGGTATACAAGCTTCATTTGTCCAAATAGCAGCGTTTTCTTTATACCTATACCACAAACATCGGAAAACACAAAAGTTTTTCTTCAAATAATTTTTTTTTAATAATTTTTATTTGATTTTTGATCTTTCAAAAAAATTTCAAATGAAATAATAAACAATTGATTCGAACATTTTGTTTGATTTAAAACCAATAATAACAAAACCGACTTGGTTTCATGACACCAAATATAACCAGTATTGGTTTTCAAAACCGAGAAATTTAAAAACTGACTTGGTTTCTATGACACCCCTGTATATTTATGCTGTTTTGTCTAATGAATAAGAATTTTTGATAATATTTTGTTTTTGGAATTTTTTTAAATTTTATTTTATTATTTCTACTTATTGAAGAAAGCTTTTGTAATATTTGAATGTATTTGTTTAAAAATATTTTTTAAGTCTTATTTTAAAATTTTCTTATGGTACGCAAAATTGAAAAACTCGACAATAAAATCTGTTCTGTGGTTAGGCTGTAAGTTTTTTTTAATTTAAAATACAGTCTTGACTATAAACATATAAACAATAGAGGCCATAGGCTAGTGTCATTATATGCAACATTACAGATGAAAAAAGAGTCCACATAGGCACTAACACTAAAGTCCAATAATGCATAATTAGAAGATCTTCATGGATATTTTTGTAATTAAATCAATTTTGTCGCACAAACCCATAGAGATTGCTGATCATTAAAAGTTATGTTACTTGACGGATCCTTAAATAAAAAGTACAACCTTCGACGGGAAGTTCAGAATCAATAAAATATAAACTGCATAATAAATTTCATACGGAATTGAAAACATTCCTCAGTTGAACTACACTCAACCAAAAAAAGTCAGTAATATTAACAAAAAAATTTCGTAGACCCTTAACGAAAAAAATTTTTTAAATCAATAGATTTTTTTTCAATTCTAACCAAAAAATATTCAGAAGAACAATTTTATTTTCAAATCTACAGAACTTATTTAAGGTAAAATTTAACAGAAATATTTCGTTCCATTTAATACAATTTCGTTAAAAAGTGGCTAAAATTCCTTTAAAACAATGAAATTTTGTTATAAGGGTAGTAACTTTTCTTAAAAAATCTACACATAAAATTATTTAAATATACCTGCTTGTAGATGTCCAATTAACAAAATATTTTTGTTTTTCCAACAAAAATTTTTTAATTTAAATAATCAAGTATATCGATAGATTATATAGATTTTTTCAACTAAAAAATTTTGTAATATTGATAAAAACATTTTTAATTTTGTAATTGAAAAAATAATGTGTATTCGAAAAGATAATTATACAAAATATAGTTTCTTTTAACAAAAATATTTTTGTTACATTTATAATATTTCGTTAATTTAGTTAGAAAAATAAACGGGTGTAATATTAAAGAAAAAATTTGTTATTTTGACAATTAAAATAATAAAACTGTTCATCAAATAAAAAAAAAAACATACAAGCTCAATAAAAGCAATAATTTTATTGAGATAAGTAAAAACTAAAGACGTGATTAATAAAAAACAAACGATAGTGATAATAAATAAGGAGCAATACATAAAGAGGATTTAGGACAAAGGTAAGTTGGTTAAAAATAATAAAATAAAAAATCCAATGAAAATAAGAAATTAAAAATAAATAACTTTTTTTTTAATTTTGCTGTAAAAATAAGAAATTTTTTATAGGAAATTTTTCAAAAATTTCCTATTTTTAGAGGAAACTTTTCAAAAGTTTCCCATCTTTATAGGGAGTTTTTCAAAAATTTCCTATTTTTATAGGAAATTGTTCAAAAATTTCTAATTTTCTATTTTATAGGAAATTTTTATAAAAAATTTTTCAAATTTTTTTTTAACATTTTTTATCTATTTACAGATTTTTAGATAGATTTAAACATGTATATCTATCAGCTAAGAATCTTCGTAAGAATATTTCGAATTTGGTCAGGAATACTGTATATGAAGATCGTATTGAGGCAATGAAGGGTCTACACATTTGTCAGTTCGTGCAGTTCTTCCGATTTTTCATTTATATATCTTAATATTGTAATTTTTTATATTAGAATAATATATTTAATATTTAATGTACTCATATATAAATAAAAGATATTTAATACTACGAAAATAAATTGTTTTTTTTTAAGAATTCATTATTTAATATGAATAATTTGTAGGTAATTTTAGGAGTTAATTGTAATAAAAATTCTTCAATATGAAGCATTTAGCATTTTGTGGTTAGTTTGAAGAAAATTCTTCAATATAAATAAAATTTAACGAAAATTGTTTGTATATTGAACAGTTTTTTTCATTAGCCTAACAAAATTTTTGTAAAAACTATCTTAAATATAACAATAATAAATATGTTTAGTAGAAATAAAGAAAATTTATTTAAAACAACACATTTACTTAATTTGAAAAAAAAAATTCATTAAATTAAATAAAAGTTTTGTTAGCTGTATAATAACCTACTTTTCTTTAAAACTACATGTAATTTCACCGTATTTACGAAGTTTTTTGGTTGAGTGTAAGATCGAAATGGATTAGGTTCTATAGATACCGGCAAATTTTAAATAGAATACAATTCATAACACCATTTTGTTAATTGAAATTAATCACAATCTTTTTTTTTAACAAATAATTAAAGAAATTGTTCAAATATTAAATAAACAAAAAAAAAAAAACATACAAATTAAATTTTAAATAAAAAATGGTTTCATTCCAAAAAATGTTTCCTTAGAAACAAAATACGAAATTCATTCCACTTCCGAACCAAACTAAGCTCTGTGACATGGCTGTAAAATTATATTTTTCGTTTTTTAACAATAAGTCAATTTTTTATAAATTCAAGTATTTTTAAACTTTTCATTAAAAATTTTAAATGTAAAATCTTTTTCGTTTGCCAACTTTAAAATAAACATCTCCGTTTTGGTTGATAAACACATTTCACACACATGTTTCGGTTATTTTCTTTATTATTGTTGTTGTTATTGTTTTGGAACCCCAAAAAATCAGTGGGTTTGGGGATCCCCCAAAAAAAACACATATTTTTTCGTTTAGTAAAAACTGCTACTGCATTGATTTCTCTGCGTTATTATTATTTTCATTTGTGGGTGTGTGTGAGAGAGTGTTTACATAGGAAATGATGGCGCTACAACATTTCGTGTTTTTCACACAAACGCACATACTCTAGCAGGTTTCATCTTATGCTCACACTTTGTGCAAGCAAAGCAGCCATATTGAAATTCATTCAAGTATTTCGAAAAACGTAGGCGGAGTTTTTCTCGCTCTTTCTGTTTGTATGAATCAAAAGTATGATAGTGTTGTAACTGTTACTCGGGGCAAAGCAAGTGTTTGTGCAGGAAAAACACACAAGTGGAAATGTGTGTAACAGCTGTTGCCATACAGTTCAGCTTCATTGAAATTCATTATGGCTGATGTGTGTGAGTGAAGAGTACAGCACTATAATGCTTTAGTTATTTAAAATTTTCGTATCCGTTGGATATTTTGTGGTATCTTGTGTGTCTCATGCGCATGCTTTAAAATTGTGAAGTTGCCTGTAGCAGGACTTTTGGTCAACTGAACTAAAATTTCGAATTTAGCTAAAAACGAATATCGAAAAACTCGTTGTCTCTAGTGAGATAGTATGGGTTTTGAAATTGTCATGGTAGTGGTGGCAAAAAGGTTTTCGAAAATTCAAACTCAAGCAAATTCCCTCAGTTGCTGTAAATGTAGTGGTTTCGATATTTTTAAAATTCTCACTAATACTATTAAATAAAATTTTTCAAATTTCGAAAATCTCAAATTCAAAATAAAAATTCATCAAAAGAATTTGAAATTGTTTTACACTCTTTTAGAGAAAAAGAATATCATAGCCACTGAGCATGATGATACCTACCTGTTTTCTGCTCTGACTTTTACTAATTCGTATAAAAAAAGAATACTAGTTCTCAATGATTTCGAATAATTTTCTTCTTCAGGATTTCGTTAAAAACGACCAGAGAAGTTTGAATGTATTAACACGCTAAAAAAGCCACATGACCAAAATTGCGTTTTTGAAGTTAATATTCTATTAGAGGTTCATTTGTGGCGATTGCCATCAAAATGTACAAGGATATCGTTCTAAAGGTTTTATTTCCTGCTCCGTATACTTTTCCTCTTCTTTTTTTTTTTTTTGTTTTGTTGGCTGAAGAATTTGAATGTGGATTTGTGTGTTGGGGGGGTTAGTGACTGTAATGTATACTAATGTCCTTAGTAATTATGTCTGAATTTCTATTTTGTCGTTTCGCTCTGCCATTTTAGTAATTTAGTTTAATGGCAATGCAATTTTTTATTTTAACCACAGAAATAAACTGAAACAGGAACAAAAAAACCTCCAAAGTATTTGCTCACATTTCAGTTATTCATTCATATAAATATAATTTAGTTTAAAACAATTTTATACAATTTAAATATAAAATACTTTTAAGTTTTCAACCTTAGAGTTAGATTATTTTGTAGTTTGAATTGCAAAATATGTATTAATGATATATGAATTTTCAAACAAAAAATGGGAAAAACGTTAGAAAAACAAATGAATTTTAAATGATCAAAATAATATTTTTATATAAAATATAAAGTATTTGAATTTGACTTTTCATAATCGTTCTGTAATAAACAATTTAAAAAGTTTTAACAATTAATAAAAAGTTTTTATTCTTTGTCTCATTTTGTTTATAGTGTCTAAGACTAATGTAATTCAAAATCGAAATTAATAAATTACAAGGAGCACGTGTAGTTTTAGATTAATATTTAAAAATCGAATTTATATTTTGAATTTTGCTAAACTTGAATAGTGTGATATTCGCAGAATCTAGGTGGACTATAAATAGAACACCCATTTTTTCATTCATTGTTATATCCTTCACCAATAGGTGAAAGGGTATTATAAGCTTGTCATTCAGTTTGTAATTTTTTTAGGATTCGTCTTAGACCCCATAAAAATTATTCCGATCGACTCAGAATCGCCAAGTTTGTGGCGCTCCTGGTGGGTGTACCCAGACAAATTATACACCAACTTTTAGGAAATTTCCCTACTCAGCACGATACCTAATTTCATTAAAATCGGTCCACAAACACCCGAGATATCACTAAAATACTAAACTTCGATGACGAATTTAAATTTTTTTTTTTTAAATACAGTTTTTATACCCTTCACCACCATAGGTGGAAAGGGTATTCTAAATTTGTGCTGATATATGTAACGCATAGAAATATTTGTCTTAGACCCACCTTTTAGTATACCAATAGACTTAGAATCACTTTCTGAGTCGATTTAGCGATGTCCGTCCGTCTGGCTGGCTGGACGGCTGGACCCCCATGTAAACCTTGTAATCAAACTACAGGTCGCAATTCTAAAGATAATTTGATGAAATTTGGCACAGATAATTTTTTTGATAATGGGACCATGGCTATTGAAATTGGTCAAAATCGGTCCATTATTTATGGTACCTCCCATAGGTCCCACTTCCCGGAATTGCTATATTGGCCACAAATATCAATATTTTTTTATGAAATTTAAAACAGATACTGCTTATGTAAACTTAAATCATTGTACCAAAAATCGTTGAAATCGGTCCACATTTGACCATAGCTCCCATACAAACTCTTCTTTAAAAACGCACTAAATAAGACAAAAAATCACTAAAACGCTCGTAAATCTAAAGATATTCAGAATTTTAAGTTTATTTTTTGCATACATAATTTTTGTAACAACTGTAATCAATTTGCCAAATTTTGAGATAATCGGTCCACATTTGACCCTAGCTATCATATAAGTCCAAATGACGGAAACGGTTATTGAGGTCGCAAATGCTTGCAAAGAGATTTCAATGGAGTTTCTACAGTTCTTAGTGGATTCTATTCCGAACCTCCACCAAATCGTTTTAAATGCTAAAGGAGAATATATTTTTGATTAATTTAAATAATTATTATTAGTTTTTGTTGACCTTGAAGCTCTATTTTTTTTTTTTTTAATTTGCTCTGTAAAAATATGTCAAAATACTTATGCCACATCCTAAAATTTCCTTTTTTAGTTTTAATTTAAAAAAAAATATACAAAACTTTAAAAATATAAAAAGTCTTTTGTTGTCTAATAAATAAATTTGTTACATTTGACCCCAATAATCCAAATACAAAGTTTTATTCAGATCAGATATCGGGAAAGCGTGTGATATTGAGAAAGCGTGAAATGGGCTAACGTTAAGTCACTTTAGCATAGGACGAAAAATTTTTTTTTTCATACCGTTTTCAAAACTTCTTTTTTGTTTTTTTTTTTTTCAATAGTTTGTTAAACTAATTCGAAAAAAGTAAAAAAATTCCAGAGTGTTAGTAAAAACACCCAGCAGATTAGCACAAAAGAAGAGTTAAATCAATATATCTAACAACTGCGACTGCAGTAACTGCGACTTAAAGTCAAAGGATTTGGACAAAAACCCAATTTTTCACCAAAGTTACAAAAAAACACGCGAATTGTTATATATTAGCAGTTTTTATAAACAGAACTATAATTATAATTGTCTCAATGAGTAGAAATAAATATGGGAACTTTGGTTGAAATCGGATGTCATTAACCCTATTATTACCAGGGTCTAAAGTAAAATTTTTAAAATATTAAATTTTTTTTACTATTTTCAATATTTTGAATTTATTTTTTTAATTGCATAGGACCGGATATAAAAAAAAGAAGACAAACAACTTATTTGTCAAAATAATTCTGCCGACTAGTGTATTTTCATAAAAATTTTTGTTCCACTATTTCGAGCAAATTGCCAGCAATGCGAAAGCAAATGTCAAAATGAGTCACTTGATAATTTGCTTTCGAATAGAAACGAACAAAAGGCTTCGAAATAGTGGAACCAAAATTATTTCGAATTCGAGTTATTCACTTTTTTTTCGCGTAGAGTTTCTTTCCAAATCGTGGAACAGGCTATTAATTTTGATTTTAATTAAATTTAGAAAGGAAAGGGATATTGTTGACTAAGTTATTCACTTTCAGAGAAATTTTCAGAACCTCTTGATGACTCAGGATAATTCTCACCTTCCAAATCATTTGTTTTCGGGTCGTTTACTTGTGGTTCTTGTTATAAATTTTGTACTTGAGGAAAGAGCTTGTCGCTTTGGTTTTCGGTAAATGTCTAATGCTGTCTATATCAGAATCAGACGAAATATGTAGTCTATGGAATAATTTGGTATTTATTTTAATTCTGGAGTTTTTCGAGTAACAAATTCTCTATATTTTTTATAGTTATGTTTATTTCGCACTTTTTAAGCTTCCTCAGAAAGTTATCCAGTTGGGAGAATACGTGACGACATAATATTTTTCTGTGGCAAAATACCTTGTGAAGAGTTACAGGCAATGGAAAAACCTATATTTTTCAACGTATAACCCTGTGCTCATTTTGGCATATTCTTAAAATTTAATAAGCGTGGGTTTTTTTCTTTAATCATTTTAATATATATACAATTTCGGAACCAACGTTTGCCCCCGAAGTATAAATAACACATGGCAACAGCAAAAATATGCTCGAGTAACCACTATATACATTTGATGTATCATGGCTACCTTAGCACAAAAATGGTAAAATTTTTAAATTCTATGGCAAGATTTAAAAAACATTTTTTTTTTTTTTTAATTGCAATTTGTTTTAGACGTTTCTTCAAATAATTAATGATAACTCAAAAACTACTAGTCCGATATTAATAAAATCAAAAAAAAAATAAGATTTACATAGCCTTTGATTGGTCTATATATCAATCGGATCAATAGTATCAGAGTTATAATAAAAAATATAAGAAAAAAATATATTTTTTACATAAAAATGGCAAACATATTTGTTTTAAAAAAATCATGAAATATACAAAACGGCAAAAAATGTTCAGATTCATTATTCTGTCGCAAAGTCACAAATAATAGCAACAAAACGAGATATCGACCATTAAAATCGAATGATTATTTTCGAATTTATTCACAATTAAGTGAATTCACTCATTTTCACAAAATTTTATATTTTTGCTTGATAAACGTATACAGGGTTTTTCAAATGTGTGAAAAAATAGATTTTAGAATTTCAAGGAGTGCCGGTCGGATTATTGTAAGATTTGGTGAGGAACTTTCACCCATAAAATTTTAGCCAAATTGGACAACGCTAACACGTGTCGCCCAGCTGACAAATCAAGTTTATATCAGAAAAATTTTTAAGTTTTTGCAAAATTAACGCTATTTATTCCCCCTTTTGCAAAAAAAGTGGATCCTGGTCCTTAGGGCAAACACAAGGAGATTTCCAATAAGCTACATATCTTTAAAATCGGTTAAACAGTTTTCGAGTTACTACAATTTGCACTGGCCATTACCTTGAGGACTTGCCGAAGGCAATTGATCAAAAAATGTGACTAAGTCAAATCGATGGAATAGATCGAAAATGCATTTCATTGTTTTATTCATGTATTTTCTTTTATTTTATATTTTATTATTTAAATTTATTACAACTTATAAAATAAGGAAATAAATATTATAAACTACAAACTTTGGAATTTTCTTTTATGGCATTTTCTATTATTGTTGCTCTGAATGCTCCAGCAAAAATCAGCCATCATGTGTGCATCCCAGCGACCCTGGTATCTTTCCTCCATTGTCCGAATATCTTGGTGAAATCGTTCGCCCTGTTCCTTACTTAAGTCTCCTAGATTTTCAGGAAAACGATTTTAGTGGCTGTGAAGGTAATGTAACTTGATGCTCATGTTGCATCCAAGATTCTGGAAGTGAGTTAACATCTCTTCAATGTGCGCAATCATCATCCTTGTTCTTTCCTAAGAAATGTTGAATAACCCATACAAACGAATCCCATGCATTTTCCTCAATTTCTGACATTGTACTGAGAAAATCGGTATCTTTGACCAATTTGCGAATTTGTGGGCCGTCAAATATTCCTGCTCTCAGCTTTTCCTTACTCAAACTTGGAAACTTCCTTGAAATATACTGGAAACATTCACCATCTTTGTTAAGTGCTTTAACAAATTGCTTCATCAGACCAAGTTTAATGTGAAGAGGGGGTAATATGATGCGATCTCGCGGCACCAGAGGTACATTTATAACATTCGGCATACCTGGATCCAGTGTTTCCCTATAAGAACCAGAATTCACTTTTTTGCAAAAGGGGGAATAAATAATTTTAAAAAATCTTGCCATAGAATTTAAATATTTTACCATTTTTGTACAAAGGTAGTCATGATACATCAAAATTGTATAGTGGTTTTAAGAGCACATGAAAATTTTTTTATTTTGTTGTGCTGTGTAATTATTGTTTTTCTTCCGAACACGAAAATAATTTGAGAAAATTTTAGTTAGTCACTTTCGGTGGTTCTTGCATATAAACTGTAACACTTATCTAATAGAATTTGGTATAGTTTTCAGTCACTTTCACGTGGCATTAAAAATAATTTTGTAAATATGAACGAAAATGCAAAAAAATGGCTGTGAAGTTACACTATTTTTTCTTACAAAAAATACAAACTGTATTGTATTTTTCCTTCAAAAAAATATCCTCTAATTTTCCAATCGTTATATTTTATTTAATTTTGACTTTAGTTTAATACCAACTGGCATGTTTCCTACTATATATATAAACAATTAAGAAAGCGCTATAGTCGGTCAAGCCGACCATACGAAACCCTTCACCACTAAGGTCAAAGGTGTTATTTTTCCTGTGTAAAGACAAATATTTGCTAAATTTTGCCATCATACAAACATTTTCTCAAAACTTATATTTTCAACCTGTTTCCGTCATTTGGACTTATATGAGAGCTAGGATCAAATGTGGACCGATTATCTCGAAATTTGGCAGATTGATTACAGTTGTTACAAATTATGTATGCAAAAAATAGACTCAAAATTTCCATTATCTTTAGATTTACGAGCGTTTTAGTGATTTTTTGTCTCATTTAGTGCGTTTTTAAAGAAGAATTTGTATGGGAGCTATTGTCAAATGTGGACCGATTTCAACGAAATTTGGTACTGTGATTTAAGTTGACATAAGCAGTATTTGTTTTAAATTTCATGAAAAAATATTGATATTTGTGGCCAATATAGCATTTCCGGGAAGTGGGACCTATGGGAGGTACCAGAAATAATGGACCGATTTTGACCAAATTCAATAGCCATGGTCCCATTATCAAAAAAAAATGATCTGCGCCAAATTTCATCAAATTATCTTTAGAATTGCGACCTGTAGTTTGATTACAAGGTTTACATGGGGGTCCAGCCAGCCAGCCAGACAGACGGACGGACGGACATCGCTAAATCGACTCAGAAAGTGATTCTAAGCCTATTGGTATACTAAAAGGTGGGTCTAAGACAAATATTTCTATGCGTTACAAACATCAGCACAAACTTATAATACCCTTTCCACCTATGGTGGTGAAGGGTATAATAAATAGTGCTCATAATCAAAATATAACACAATAAACTTCAAATTTATTTACTTATGTTTATTATTTATTTATTTTTTTGGTAAATTATAATTAAGTAATCTATTGATGATGATTCAGAGAAAAATATTTAAAAAACATCCATACAACAACGCAACACAACACGACATGACATAGAATTCTCATAAATCATTAATCATTCAAAATAAGATGAAGTCAAATTTTTACTTCAAATTTAAAAAATCTTGAAAAAAAGAAGTAATCAAGGAAAAAACTAAAGACAAAAACAACTCAATATGGATGTCAATGAAGATAGAAATGATACGATCGTGATGATAATGATGATGCTGGTGTTGATGATGACGATGATGTATTAGAAACAACTTAAAAAGAGGAGTAGAAAGGAGGAGTATAGAAAAAAAGGAAGATGTCTTTCGTTACTTTGAATAGCACTTGAAATAGAAACATTATTTTCGATTTTACATTTTCATGATGGATCAGATACACGAACCTTGTTAATGACGATGTTTGATGAAGATGAAAATTGTATCGAACAAGTGATCATCATATGTTTATTTGTCGCATAGTTTATATTGAAATGGACGACTGACTCGAGGGAAAGAAAAATAAGTTGTTGGCACTATTGATTATACAGCGCAACAAGGTATTTGTTGATTAAGAACTGATATGCGGATTTAAAATACCACTTCACGGTGATAAAAAGCGGCCAGAAATGATTTTTATAAATTTTATAATTTTGATTAAATGTTGATGGTAGTTTATAACCAACACTCTAAAGTGTCCAATTTCATTTTATCTTTGACTATCGGATAACGCATTCGTTTTTTACACTAGCTCAAAGTTTATACTTTTTTGCCTAACATTTTAAAATTAAAAAATTTGATTTTAATATACCTCTGAATAAAAGCAGATATAATTTGTCCACTAAAGTTTTTATTCAAAATTTTAAAGCTCTTTTTATACCCACCATCAAAAAGAATGGGGGGTATATTGAGATTGTCATTCCGTTTGTAATTTCCTTAATATTGGCTCAAAAATCAAAAACGATATATATTCTGAATCCTTATGAAATTCTAAGACGATTGAGCGATGTCCGTCTGTCTGTCCGTCTGTCTGTCTGTCTATTGAAATCACGATAACGCCTAAACGAAAGGAACTAGCTCACTGAAACTTAGCAAAAACATTCCTGATTTATGAGAAAATTTTGGTATTGAAATTGGGCAAAATCGGTTAACATTTGACCATAGCTCCCGTATAACCTCGTCTGGGCTAGTCGCTTATTTGCTAATAACTGACAAATTATAATAGCTATGATGACAAAATTTGGTCTATAAGCACTAGGCAGCATGTAAAATTTCATCGAAATCGGTTCACATTTAACCGTAGCTCCCATATAAAAAACATACGGAAACAGCCTAAATTCCACCTTAAATTCACTTAAATGCCAATAAATGATAAACTGTAGTAGCTTTGACCACCAAATTTAGCACAAATAAGTCTTATGTGAATACCAGCCAGTGTGCAAAATTTTGTCACAATCGGTCGCCATTTGACCATAGGGGGGTTTATGTCCATCTGTCCGTTAGATAAAAGCGCGATAGCGCCTTAACTGAAAGGCGCTATCGCACAGCCAGTGTGCAAAATTTTGTCACAATCGGTCGCCATTTGACCATAGGGGGGTTTATGTCCATCTGTCCGTTAGATAAAAGCGCGATAGCGCCTTAACTGAAAGGGCTACAGCAACAAAATTTTGCAAAAGCAAGTCTTATGTGAATGCCAGTGTGCAAAATTTTGTTACAATCGGTCACCATTTGACCATAGCTCCCATATAAAAAACTTACAGAAACACAAAAATACAAAAAGAAAAGGATATTTATGTCCGTCTGTCCGTCAGATAAAAGCGCGACAGCTCCTTAACTAAAAAAGCTAGAGAGACAAAATTTTACAAAAGTATTTGCGATATGTAACAAAAGTTGTGTACTGAAAATGGGCGAAATCGGTTCACATTTAGTTAGAGCTCCCATATAACCCCGCCCCGGGAAACACATGAATGCTGATAAATTGAATACAATTGTAATAGCTATGACGACTAAATTTATTATAGAGAAGTTTTATACAACTATTGGTCAGTATATCAAATTTTATAGGAATCGGTCCATATTTGACTATAACTCTCATATAAAATACACTCCCGGAAACCAAAAAATATTTAGCAAGGACCAGTTAAAAGCTATTAAATTAGAAACTGTGATAGCTATTGCCACTAAATCGGTCAACATTTGGCTATAATTCTTATATATATATTACATCCCCTTTTTATATCTACAATTAAAAAGATTCTGAGGTACAAGCAGCATATTAAGATTTGTATATGGTAGATGCATTAGGACCTCCTTACAAAATATATGGACCAGTCGTATTACTATCAACTACTTTATCCTAACTAAATGTTAAGCTAAAGGAAAAGTATTTAACAACTTATTAATGTAAAACCATACCCGGTTGTGATAACGAATTTTGTTCAAAGTAAATAAATACTAGGGAAACCACTTACATACTTTTAAATGTTGAACTATAAAGCTACTGCAACCGAAGTTATTCCAAATATTTTACCAACAATGACAACTAGCGTAACAACTTTTTTCCAATTTGGTCCACGTTTTGAATTTGCTGCACCCTCGTATATATATGAGATATGTTTCTAAATTTAACACAACTTGATGGTGGGTATATAAGATTCGGCACAGCCGAATATAACACTCTTACTTGTTTAATATTGTTATTAGTGAATCGTTTTGTGTGGTTTTTGTGAATTTCTGTGGTTTAGTTTCTTCGAAAATTTAAGTGAATTTGAGAAATTAAAAACCTATTAAAAAGCATAAAAACAAAATTTTGGAAGGCCATATCTAAGCAAAAGAAGCTAAAAGAGGTTAAGCGTAAATCGGATCTTCTACGCCGAAGTACTAGAAGTATATATTTCAAATTTGAGCCGTATTCTCTTGCCGCTCTATTTACCAGAATCTTTTTAGTAACTTCATTTTTTTATATATTTAAAAAAATTTTTATTACACAGTACGACAAAATCAAATTTTTTTGAGTACACATAAGTAATGTTAACAGAATATGAAAATAGGCTTAAAATAAAGAAATATGTGTCTCGGCGTTTTGCTGTAGCACGTCAGAATTTTAAGAAAATCGATTTTAAAGATTCAAAGGACCGTGGAGGTTCACTTGTAATGTAATACTATTGTAAAAAGTTCTATAAAAATAGAATGTGAACCGATTTTAATGCTTGAGCCAGTTTTGAAAAGGGAATTATTTAATTTGGATTTGTTTTTATTAAAAAAAAAAAACAAATTCGTTTCCGCTAGAAATTCGAATACCAACATTTTTAACACAAAATAATAGTTAAGATATCGTATTAATTTTTATATTTTTACACTACATTTAATGTAAATTGAATTATTTACATTACATTTTTTGGATATTTTTAAATTTTACATGAAAATTAAAGCGCCATCTAGCGGATTGGATTTGTTTTTTTAAATAAAAACAAATCCAAATTTAATTCTATTTTCAAAACTGGCTCAAGCATTTAAATCGGTTCGCCCATTCTATTTTTATATAACTTTTTATAATAGTATTACGTTACAAGTGAATCTTCAAGGTCTTTCGAATCTTTAAAATCGATTTTCTTAAAATTCTGACGTGCTACAGCAAAACGCCGAGACACGTATTTCTTTATTTTAAGCCTATTTTCATTTTCTGTTAACATTTCTCATGTGTATCAACCACTGTCGTACTGTGTTATACCAGGATACAATTTAGTAAGAAAAATGTTCATAAAATACTTGAAAATAACCATAAATAGTATTTATTTAATGCTTCGATCAATATTTATATTTATTGCCAACAAAGAACCAATTTACGACAACAAATTATATAAGGAGTTCAAATAAGATAAAATGGCCTGTATATCGAAAATTTAGGCGTGGCGTTGCATTTTTCAGCCTACTTTGTTAGCTAACACGTTTTTGAGTCAAATTTCTATGATTCGATTGAAAAAAATATCACAATACTTTTTTTTTAAAGGAAATTTTGTAGGCAATACAAATTACACAGGTGGTGGCCACATTACAATGGACATATAAAAAATGCAGAAAGAACATGAAAATCACAGTCTTAAATAATTTCGAATGAATTTTCAATATTTTATTGAAATATTGAACTATTTGTTACGTTTTTTTTATAATACTTAAACTTGACTAATACATTTTTTTCAGAAATTTAAACATATCTCTGAAACTACTCTTCCAAATTTTACAAACTATACATCATAAGTTAGACAAAAGGCCTGTACATAAATGAAAATTATTGAGTATTTTTCAAAATTATTAAACACATTTTATGAATGTATCTTAAATGTCCCTTTTTATCTGGCCAACCACTTTTAGTTTTACCATAGCCTTTATACAATATAAAGACAAGATAATACCTTGTCAGCTCAATAAGTTTCAGTCAAAAATATGAAGAAATTAACAAGTTATTAATTTTTGGCCGTATTTTACCACCTTGCACTCGAGTAATAATTACGTTATTTTTTTACTATCTGGGTATGTTAATTTAATATGCTAACATGCGGGTGAAATCAAAATTTTTCGAACAAAAAATACGAATTTGGAACCTCACCTCACCATCTCCGATTTTGATGAAATTTTGAATGTACATTCTTCTAGCTCATTCAATTTATAGACTTCTTCAAAATTTTGAATTTCGCTTTGGTTCAGATTTTATGACGACTTAAGGCCTACAACTTTTGATACGGTTATCAGATTTTTATAAAACTAGGCTCATATTTCAGCACATGTCCCGTAGTTTCACAATCTTTTAATTAAAAATTCTTTAATATTTTTTTTTTTTAAATAACATAAGTTGTACAAAAAGTCTATTATTTCCTGATCCCCATTTTTATACCCACCATCAAAAAGAATGGCGGTATATTGAGATTGTCATTCCGTTTGTAATTTCCTTAATATTGGCTCAAAAATCAAAAACGATATATGTTCTGAATCCTTATAAAATTCTAAGACGATTGAGCGATGTCCGTCTGTCTGTCTGTTGAAATCACGATAACAAATAAATGAAAGGAGCTAGCTCCCTGAAACTTAGTAGAAACATTCTTCTTCATCTATGAGAAAATTTTGGTATTGAAATTGGGCAAAATCGGTTAACATTTGACCATAGCTCCCGTATAACCTCGCCTACGCTAATCGCTTATTTGCTAATACATAACAAACTATAATTGCTATGATGATAAAATTTGGTATATAGAAGAAGTGCATAAGCCCTAGACAGCATATAAAATAAATTTTATCAAAATCGGTTCACATTTAGTCATAGCTCCCATACAAAAAACTTACGGAAACAGCCAAAATTTCACCTAAAATACACTTAAATGCCAATAAATCTAAAGCCATAATAGATATAACCACTAACGAGGAGGTACTATGTCAATGCCAACCAGTGTGCAAAATTTCACATCACAATCGGTCACCATTTGACCATAGCTCCCATATAAAAAACTTACGGAAACACAAAAATACAAAAAGAAAAGACGGTTTATGTCCGTGTTTCCGTCAGAGAAAAGCGCGATAGCTCCTTAACTACAAGAGCTAGAGAGACAAAATTTAGCAAAAGTATTTTCGATATGTCATGGAAATTGTGTGCTGAAAATGGGTAAAATCGGTTCACATTTAGTTAGAGCTCCCATATAACCCTGCCCCGGGAATCACATTTGTGCTCATAAATTGAATAAAATTTTAAAATCTATGACTACTTAATTTAGAACAGAGAAGTTTAATGCAACTTTCAGTCAGTATGTCAAATTTTATAGGAATCAGTTCATTTTGGACCATAGCTTTCATATAAAAACCGCTCCCGGTAAACACTAAAATGCCACAAACGCCAGTTAAAAGCTATTAAATTATATACTATGTCAGCTATGACCACTAAATTTAGGAAAAATAAACTTTATATTAATACCAGCCAGTATGTAAAATTTTGTAGCAATCGGCCAACATTTGGATAGTTCTTATATATATATAACATCCCCTTTTTATATCTACGATCAAAAAGATTTGGAGGTACATTCAGTGAATCAATCAATGTTAGGTCCAGACTTTATACACGCTAGATGCACTAGGAACTCTTAACAGAAAATATGAACCTGCCGTGTTGCTATCAACATGTTTATGGCACAACGAAACAGCTTATTAATGTAAAACTATATTCGGTTATGGAACAGCATTTTGTCCAAGGTAAATACTTGGGAAACCACTTAGATACTTTTAAATATTGAACTGTATAACTATACCACTGCAACCGAATTTAGTCCAAATATATTACCAACAATACCACATTTTGAATTATCTGCACTCTCGATTGATGGTGGGTATACAAGATTCGGCACAGCCGAATGTAACACTCTTACTTGTTTTTTAATGCCATAGTCCGTATTACAGAGAATAGTCAATAGTACCTGGTTGACCCAGCCTTGCTATTTGCTTTATGGTAACTATTTTTATGAAAATTTTAAACTTTTCATATATTTTATTTTACAAAATACGCGTGTTGCCGCACCACCAACTAAAATACATTTAGGGGAATATTCAATTAATTTTAGATCACTTTGTCCGTTCCACACATGATCAAATACATAGTATACAATTCAATTCATGTTGAATAATTTTAGAAATTGATCATACCAACTTCGAAATCTCCGACGACTTATGTGCAACAACTTTGCTAAAGATCGTAGCATAGTCAAATGCACGGTTTACGATTTAATTTATTTTGATTAATTTTCAGTGGCGCCACCTGATAAAAATTGTTCGTACTAACTAATAAACCTTCGTCGGCTCATGCGTAACAACTTTGCTAAAGATAGTAGCATAATCAAATTCACAAATTTATTTTACTTTTAGTACTTTTCAGTGGCGCCGCCTATCGGAGGTAAGTCATATCAAGTTATAAATCTTTGTCGCCTCATGCACAACAACTTTGCTAAAAAGTATAATATGATCAAATGCATAGTTCACTATTATATAAAGGACATACATATCTTTTACTTTAAAAGTTATAACGTTACCGCTTTTTCCTCTTTTTATCCCCTAATTTCAAAAAGTTCCATATGCATATTTGGTACTTCTTTGGTATCAATAAAAATCGGTACATTTTATTAAAATGCTGTTAACATGTTATTCCTATACATATTACTTTATGAGATGATAAGTAATAAATTTGTCCCTTTTTTATCCATTTTGGACCATAAAATCAAAAAAGTACCCAATAAGTGTTTAATATTTTGTTCACATACTTATATTGATTGCAGTACAAAGTTTCTTTCTATATTATTTGGTTCAAAAGATAATAGTGGGTTAAAAATATTACAACAAAAACTATTTTCATCCTTTTTTAATCCCTTTCAGGCATAGTTGCAAAAAAGTACCAAACACCTGAGCACCTTTTTTATAGCTGTTCACAACGAAATAAAAATTTTGTTTCTATACTTATTACTTTAGTAGATAAAACGTTTTTATCCGTTTTTCCAAAAGTCCTTACTTGTTTGATTTATACGGGCCTTTTTCGAGATAGCCATTCAATTTTTTGCTGTGTTGAGTTAATCATTGCATTATATTCAATACTACATGCTTTTTTTCAGCTCCAGCAGCGTATCTCTAACTTAGTTCAGAACAGATTTTCTGGGCAATGTTACTATGAATTTATATGGAAAATAAAAACTTGAAATCAAATTTTCTCAAAACTACTTTTTTTGACTTTGCCCTTTTAGCACCAAGCCACAGATATACATATCGCACTTGATCAACAAGAGGGTATTAACTCAAAATTTTTAAATTTTCAGTAGAGTCAAAAAACTATTTTATTTGACTACTACTTTCATATAAGGAATAGGGGTAAAACTGTAGTTTTTTGGTGAAATTATAGTGAGAATGATGTCAGATTTTTACAGTGGGTAGATAAGACTACTACACATCAATTTCTTTAAAAAAGTGAAAATTTAAAAAATTTGAGTTAATACCCTCTTGTTGAACAAGTGCGATATGTATATACACAATTATTGCTTGTTTAAAGATATAAGTTTAAAGAATATGTAAAGGTAGAATTTTTGAAAATTTTATTCTACCCAAATAAGAAAAGTTGGACATGTAATACATCAATGGAAAGGGAATTTTATATACTTTTAAGTGAGGTTAATAATTTAACACAATTTAGAAAAAACTCTTAATTTTTGTCAAAAAAGTGCAACAACAATAAATTTTCATATGTTTTAATATCACTTGTTATTTTTTTTTTGCACAAATCTCTTAAACTAAACAAGGTATTACCATCATAGTTGGACATGGTATAGACCAATATATCAGAAATTCAGAACGAGTTCTTAATTAAATTTTTTTTAATTAACGTTTTTTAATATAGAAGAGTAGATTTTTCGAAAAACGGGGCGTGTGACCCATTTTTATCCGGACCTAATCAGATTTTTGCACACACCTTATGAACATTACACTAAATAAAATGTAATTAAAAACGGTTTCGAAATCTATATTAAAATTTTTTTAGAGACACAAAAAACTCTAGTTTTGTCCAAAAATTGCTGATTTTCGAACACCACTGGTTGTAGAGTGCATGTTCCAATTTATTCAAAATATAATTTACAAGCATCCCTGAAGTTTAATCTTTTAGAAAATTAAAAAAAATGAGTCTTTTGAAAAAACTTTCCAAATATATAGACAAAATAAAGTTATTTTTTTTTTAATTTTTCTGTTCTATAAGAATTTTTCTGTGCTATAAGCTTTACGCAATTATAATTTTTTTCTTCTAATTCATTTAGAAATTTATTAGTAATCTTAAAAAAAAAAATTCACGTCTTACAGAAAATGATTTATAAGCCAAAAAAGATCAGAAGTCACAATTATCTCTTAAACTATAGGAGACAAGGTAAAATTTTCTATAAAAAATTCTTGCATCGAAAATTTTTTATACAGAAATTTTTCAAAGAAAATTTTTGTTGATGGTCGTGGGTTCGAGTCGGGCTCAGGTTCATGTCATAAATTATTTTTTTTTTAATTTATGATTTTTAAATTAGATGAATAAATGTTAGGAATACTGAAAAAACTATGTGACACTTAGCAGTGTGGAATGCTGCATTTTCTGTCCCGCTACGGACTTCATCAGCACACTGTGTCACCAACTGTTAGATGCCAGTAGTTAAGATCATCTATTTAACTGAATTCTTAAGCGAAATTGAAAACGAGAATTATGTTAACACTCATTTCTATTTCACCTATGACCATATGATCGATTCAGTTAGACGAACTTATCCACCATAGTTTTTTCCTTTATGTTTTGTATCCCTATCCTTTATTAATCTACATTTACTTTGTACTTTAACCAACTGTCAGCTGGTAATGAAGACAAAGATTTTTGTTTTGACAAGTTTTGTTTTATTCTTTTACGTTAATGCAAATTTTGAATTTAGTATCAACTTGAAAGAGTTAATGAAAACATGTAAATCGCGGTGCCCATGCAATTTAATTGAAAGAAATTAATTTTAGTTGAACCAGAAATTTATGTTGATGGTCGTGGGTTCGAGTCGGGCTCAGGTTCATGTCATAAATTATTTTTTTTATTTTTTTTTTTTTTTTAATTTATGATTTTTAAATTAGATGAATAAATTTTAGGAATACTGAAAAAACTATGTGACACTTAGCAGTGTGGAATGCTGCATTTTCTGTCCCGCTACGGACTTCATCAGCACACTGTGTCACCAACTGTTAGATGAGTGTTAACATAATTCTCGTTTTCAATTTCGCTTAAGAATTCAGTTAAATAGATGATCTTAACTACTGGCATCTAACAGTTGGTGACACAGTGTGCTGATGAAGTCCGTAGCGGGACAGAAAATGCAGCATTCCACACTGCTAAGTGTCACATAGTTTTTTCAGTATTCCTAAAATTTATTCATCTAATTTAAAAATCATAAATTAAAAAAAAAAATAATTTATGACATGAACCTGAGCCCGACTCGAACCCACGACCATCAACATAAATTTCTGGTTCAACTAAAATTAATTTCTTTCAGAAAATTTTTTATATAGAAATTTTTCAAAGAAAAATTTTTATATGAAATTTTTCAAAAATTTCTTATTTCTATAAAAAAATATTCAAAAATTTCCAATTTTGATAGGAATTTGGTTTCTCCGCAAACATTTTTTGGCTTTTTATCAATAAATTGATCTGTTACATTAATAAATAAATGTAACAGGTTTGGGATCAAATGCAAATACACTTCTTTTTGAAGGAAAATTTTCAAAAATTTCCTATTTTTATGGGAAATTTTAAAAATTGTCCTAAATTTATATAAATTTTTCAAAAAGTTCCTATTTTTTTAGGAAGAAGTTTTCTAAAATCTAAAAATCTTTTGGATCAGATAAAACTGTCGAAAGTTATACAGACTCAAAGGTTTAACATACCTAAAATGGGCAACTTTTCGCCACTGTAGAGCCCACTATGCTACCAATAGATACGTCCTTAAACATTGCTCTTAAAATCTAAATTGTCTTCTGAAATTCGAAATTTCGTCAAAATCCATCCAACTGCTGAGTTAATATTAAAACAAGTAAGAGTGTTATATTCGGCTGTGCCGAATCTTGTATACCCACCATCAAGTTGTACGATGTTGACCAAATGTGGTATTGTTGGTAATATATTTGGACTAAATTCGGTTGCAGTTTAACATTTAAAAGTATCTAAGTGGTTTCCCAAGAATTAACCTTGGACAAAATGCTGTTTCATAACCGAATATAGTTTTACATAATTAAGCTGTTTCGTTGTGCCATAAACATGTTGGTAGCAACACGGCAGGTTCATATTTTCTGTTAAGAGTTCTTAGTGCATCTAGCGTGTATAAAGTCTGGACCTAACATTGATTGATAGCTATCTAATTTCGTAGATGCAATCTTAATATACTGAATGTACTTCCAAATCTTTTTGATCGTAGATATAAAAAGGGGATGTTATATATATAAGAACTATAGCCAAATGTTGACCTATTGCTTTTATACAGTGGCTGGTATTAATACAAGGTTTATTTGTGCAAAATTTAGTGGCCATAACTGACATAGTTTATAATTTAATAGCTTTTAACTGGCTTTTGTGGCATTGGCATGGTTACCGGGAGCGGCTTTTATATGAAAACTATGGTCAAAAATGGACCGGTTCCTATAAAATTTGACATACTGACTGAAAGTTGCATAAAACTTCTCTGTTCTAAATTAAGTAGTCATTGATTTTACAATTTGATTCAATTTATCAGAATAAATGTGATTCCCGGGGCAGGGTTATATGGGAGCTCTAACTAAATGTGAACCGATTTTACCAATTTTTAGCACACAATTATTTGTGCAAAATTTAGTGGTCATAGCTGACATAGTTTATAATTTAATAGCTTTTAACTGGTGTTTGTGGCATTTTAGTGGTTACCGGGAGCGGTTTTTATATGAAAGCTATGGTCAAAAATGGACCAATTCCTATAAAATTTGACATACTGACTGAAAATTGCATAAAACTTCTCTGTTCTAAATTAAGTAGTCATTGATTTTACAATTTGATTCAATTTATCAGAATAAATGTGATTCCCGGGGCAGGGTTATATGGGAGCTCTAACTAAATGTGAACCGATTTTACCCATTTTCAGTACGCAATTTCCATAACATATCGAAAAAACTT
Organism: Stomorhina lunata; assembly: GCA_933228675.1. Taxonomy (NCBI): domain Eukaryota; kingdom Metazoa; phylum Arthropoda; class Insecta; order Diptera; family Rhiniidae; genus Stomorhina; species Stomorhina lunata. The sequence continues at coordinate 90,174,224 of OW121740.1, read as the reverse complement.
TTGCTAAGTTTTGTCTCTCTAGCTCTTGTAGTTAAGGAGCTATCGCGCTTTTCTCTGACGGAGAGACGGAAATAAACCGTCTTTTCTTTTTGTATTTTTGTGTTTCCGTAAGTTTTTTTATGGGAGCTATGGTCAAATAGTAACCGATTGTAACAAAAATTTGCACACTGGCTGGCATTCCCACAAAACTTTCGTTGGTAAAATTTTGTTGCTGTAGTCCTTTTCGTTAAGGCGCTATCGCGCTTTAATCTGACGGACCCACTTTTCTTTTTGTATTTTTGTGTTTCCGTAAGTTTTTTATATGGGAGCTCTGGTCAAATGGTGACCGATTGTGACAAAATTTTGCACACTGCTTGGCATTGACATAAGACTTCATCGTATAGTTTTAGATTTATTGGCATTTAAGTGTATCTTGGGTGAAATTTTTTTTCTGTTTCTGTATGGGAGCTATTACTAAATCTGAACCGATTTTGATGAAATTTTATATGCTACCTGGGAAAATTTCTTTATACCAAATTTTATCATCGTAGCTATTACAGTTTGTTATTTATTAGCAAATAAGCGACTAGCGTAGGCGAGGTTATACAGGAGCTATCGTCAAATGTTAACCGATTTTGCCCAATTTCAATACAAAAATTTTCTCAGAGATGAAGAATGTTTTTACTAAGCTTCAGAGAGCTAGTTTAGGAGTTATGGTGATTTCAACAGACAGACGGACATCGCTCAATCGTCTTAGAAATTCATAAGGGATCAGATTTTGATTTTTGAGCAAATATTAAGGATATTACAAACGGAATGACAAACTCAATATACCCCCCATTCTTTTTGATGGTGGGTATAAAAACTCCATAGGTTAAGTCTAAAATCTACATTTTGAACTTAGGAAAAACTAGGAACATTAAACAAACAGTTGAACATGTACAGCTATAGTGTCGAACAAATCTTTTTATTTATTTATTGAAATTAAAGAAAAATTTAATCAAACCCGCAAAAGTTGATCGACAGAAATAGTGTTGCGTTCCATTATCAAAACTAAATACCAACATTGTATGAATCCATCATATACCCTCATTTTAAATTTCTACAATTTTACGTTTATAAATCTGACATTAAAATTAAGAATCAACAGAAAAGGCATATTTCGGTATTTATAAATCTAGTAACCTCTTACTCCAATTTTTTTTTTTTATATTTACTACATTTCGAAAACAAACTTTATTACATAATTTTACAAATTGAAATGTTAAAAATGTTATGTTCACTTAAACATTATAACCTTAACCCATTACAATATTTCATGTTTTTTTTAAAGAAAATGTTAAAAAAAAATAATTCATATCCCGCATAAAAACAGTAGAAACAATGTCCAAAGTTATTTTACTTTTACGACTTGTTTATTTTGAGACTCATTTGTATCTATTGAATTTATATCTGAATGCAACAAGAAACAAATTGAACAACAACGATAACAACAACAACAAGATCTGAAAACTTAAAGATACTCGTAACAATTCCATAAATACTTAAACCAAATTGATTACTGGTATGTCCTTCTTCAAAACGATCTTAATAATCTGACATCATAATAAGTCATTTATCAATCGGTATTATAATCAAATTATTATTTTTTATTATTGCTGTTTATTTTGTTTGCAGTGAGTTTATTCCAATGAATACAGAGCCAGAGCCAAAGTTGACCAATACCGCTCAATTCGCGATTTACAAAACCAAGAAATCTTATTAAAAAAACATGAAGAAAATCCCCGCAAAACAGCCAAAGAATATTTGAAATCTTTTTGTTCTTATTGTTAGAAGCCAGACTGTGGATAAGTTTTGAAATACAATTGTTTAATAAAACAAGTAAGGAAGTGCTATAGTCGGTCAAGCCCGACCATACGATACCCTTCACCACTAATGTCAAAGGTGTTCTTTTTCCTGTATAAAGACAAATATTTGCTAAATTTTGAAATCATACAATCATATTCTCAAAACTTATACATTTAAGCTGTTTCCGTCATTTGGACTTATATGAGAGCTAGTGGACCGATTATCCCGAAATTTGGTAAATTGATTACAGTTATTACAAAAATTATGTATGCAAAAAAAATAAACTTAAAATTCTCATTGTCTTCGGATTTAGGGGCATTTTAGTGAATTTTGTCTCATTTAGTGCGCTTTGAGAAAAGAGTTTGTATGGGAGCTATGGTCAAATGTGGACCGATTTCAACGATTTCAACGGTACAGTAATTAATAAGTTTACATAAGCAGTATTTGTTTAAAATTTCATGAAAAATATTGATTTTTGTGGCCAATATATCAATTCCGGGAAGTGGGACCTATGGGAGGTACCATAAATAATAAACCGATTTTGACGAATTTCAATAGCCATGGTCCCATTATCAAAAAAATGATCTGTGCCAAATTTCATCAAATTATCTTTAGAATTGCGACCTGTAGTTTAATTACAAGGTTTGCATGGGGGTCCAGCCAGCCAGACGGACGGGCTGACGGACATCGCTAAATCGGCTCAGAAAGTGTTCTAAGCCTATTGGTATACTAAAAGATGTTTATAAGACAAAAATGTATATGCATTACATACATCAGCACAAACTTATAATACCCTTTCCACCTATGGTGGTGAAGGGTATAATGAAGTAGTAGACACACTTAATTGTATTAGATTAAGGGCACTGGAAAAATGTATGAAATTCAAATTTAAAGTAGAATTGAATTGCAAAAAAAGGTACTTTTCTTCTGTTTTCCTTGACTCCCAGTGGAGGAAATATCTTCGAGTAATTTTTTTAGTATTTGGAATTTGTTTAAAACTAAAATCATAAAAATTAGAGAAATTTAAGAAATCTTCATTTCAGTCGATATAACTAATTTAGTGCTTAAATTGTGAAACCGTCTTGTTAAAACTACATTTTTAAGTTCAGTTCATCCATAATGGGAGAAAAACCAAAATGGTAGTGCTTGACATTCTCAGTAATTTCTCTGCCTACTTCGTTTTTGAAAAAATTTGGTCCAATGATACCAGCGGCCCATAATCCAAACTAAACATTGTATTTTTTGGATAGAATTGTTCTTGGAAACGTTGGTCTGCGCTTCACACCCAATGTTGCCACATATTGTTTTTTAAAAAGAGACCATTCCGAAAAAAATTGTTTTTCATATTTAAAATCTGCATTTTTGAAATTATATTAAAGAAAATGTGCGAAAGTAATTTTTTTTTTGGCTGAAATTTTAGAACTCAAAAAAATAGTTTCTTGGGCAAAAACCTGTTTTGCACTTTTAAAATCTTAACACCCAAAAAAATGCTTGCTTAATAAATACCGCTTCTAATTAAATTTCCTTGACTGTATTTACGCATATGTTTATACAAATACATGCATATACTTTACCATTTACCCGTATAAACATTAGGACGTCTCGACAAAAAAAAAATGTCCCAATTACCCTCTGAAAATATAGTTTGACGAATTTGAATATATATATATATCATCACGAAAAGTTGTTCCTATAAACTAACCTTGAAAAGTTAAGAAAAGTATTTCGACTACTTAGTATAATATATCACATTCATCTTGTTTAATTTCTATCAAAATTAACATCCTCCATCTGCGGTAACATACATACATAAATACATAATTCCCACTACATTCCAATTGGTACTTCTCTCAGACAATGATTTGCTTCCGATTCTATTTTTAGACTCATTGAAAGGGACCTACGTTTTAACTCCGGCTCCGAACGACAAATGCATTAGTTAGAGAAGTTTTACATAGTCCAATACTCAATAACCAGTGGCTAGCTGAGTTATGAGGTGAAACGCCGCTTTTTTAATTTTTTTTTCGAGTCTGACGAGGGATCGAAGTCGAGACCTCTTCTAAGCTAGGCGGATGACTAACCTGCTATACCACGGCGGTTACAAAGGAAGTATGACGAGAAAAAACTTAAATCTCAGCAAATTGTCACTGATTGTTCCAAAGGGGCAATTCAATTGCTAAGAGAGAATAACTCAAACGATATTTGCACACTATGGCAATATATTGCCAGCTCCATGAAGTCCAAATCCCTCATGCTAAAAACTCTTGGTACGACGAGGAGTGCCGCAACGCCACTGCTGGGAAAAATGCGGCCCACAGGGCAACTCTGCAGTCAGCAGCCACTCGTGGATGTGTAGAAAGAGGAGATTGAGTTGTATAACACAGAAAAAGAAGTTCGTAAAGTTTACCAAAAAATTAAGCCCCAGACGGATGTTTATGACAACCAGGGCGGCTCTCAAAGCTATTGTCACATTAAAATGGAACTTAGAAAACCTGTCCACAATCTTTAAGTAGCCAAAAAGGGTGATTAAAAATTAGATGGGATCATCTCGAATATATTTAACACCAGGTTCTCCACGATAAGAGCAAGAAGCATTCGGATCTGGTACATCATGTCTTGACCATGTCTTTAACAGCATTTTATATGACGTAGTCTAGTCATCGCTACCCTTCAAATGAGTCCCGAATAAAATAATAGCGATAATTGCCAATTGAGCTAATTATAGAAACGATTGAAATATTTTTGTTTTGGCCCTATTATTTAAATATTACTACACCATTTTCAACTGAAATTGAGAAATATTCAATTGAAATTGAGAATATTCAATTGAAATTGAGAAATTTTCAATTGAAATTGAGAATTTTCAATTAAAAATGAGAAATTTTCAATTTAAATTGAGAATTTTCAATTGAAAATGAGAAATTTTCAATTGAAATTGAGAATTTTCAATTGAAATTGAGAATTTTCAATTAAAAATGAGAAATTTTCAATTAAATTTGAGAAAACCCTAATTGGAAATGAGAAACATTCAATTAAAATTGAGAAATTTTCAATTGAAATTGAGAATTTTTGAATTGAAATTGAGAAAAGCCCAATTGAAAATGAGAAATTTTCAATTGAAATTCAGAATTTTTAAATTTAAATTGAGAATTTTTCAATTTAAATTGAGAAAAACCCAATAGAAAATGAGGTTGAATTTTTTAATTAAAATTGAGAAATTTTCAATTGAAAATGAGAAATTTTCAATTGAAAATGAGAATCTTAGAATTGAAATTGAGAAAACCCCAAATGGAATTTCAACCTCATTTTCGATTGGGTTTTTCTCAATTTCAATTGTAAAATTCTCAATTTCAATTAAAAATTTCTCATTTTCAATTGAAAATTTCTCATTTTCAATTGGAAATTTCTCAATTTCAATTAAATAAGTCAACCTCATTTTAAATTGGGCTTTTCTCAATTTCAATTGAAAAATTCTCAATTTAAATTTAAAAATTCTCAATTTCAATTGAAAAATTCTCAATTTCAATTGAAAATTTCTCATTTTAAATTGGGTTTTTCTCAATTTCAATTTACAAATTCTCGTTTTCAATTGAAAAATTCCCAATTTCAATTGAAAATTTCTCAATTTCAATTGAAAGTTTCTCATTTTCAACTAAAAATTCTCAATTTCAATTGAATATTTCTCAATTTCAATTGAAAAGTCTCAATTTCATTTGAAAAGTCTCAATTTCAATTGTAAATTTCTCAATTTCAATTGAAAAGTCTCAATTCCAATTGAATATTTCTCAATTTCAATTAAAAATTCTCAATTTCAATTGAAAATTTCTCAATTCAATTTGAAAATTTCTCAAATTGAAAAATTCTCAATTTGAATTTAAAAATTCTCAATTTCAATTGAAAAATTCTCAATTTCAATTGAAAATTTTTCATTTTCAATTGGGTTTTTCTCAATTTCAATTTACAAATTCTCATTTTCAATTGAAAAATTCTCATTTTCAATTGAAAAATTCCCAATTTCAATTGAAAATTTCTCAATTTCAATTGAAAGTTTCTCATTTTCAACTAAAAATTCTCAATTTCAATTGAATATTTCTCAATTTCAATTGAAAAGTCTCAATTTCAATTGTAAATTTCTCAACTTCAATTGAAAATTCTCAATTCCAATTGAATATTTCTCAATTTCAATTAAAAATTCTCAATTTCAATTGAAAATTTCTCAATTCAATTTGAAAATTTCTCAATTACAATTGAAAATGGTGTAGTCAGGGAAAGATCTGGGATAGTGACTTAAAATCTATCAAACTTAATTTTTAGAAGGTGACCGTGGCAACTATTTTTTAGGCACTCTAATGTACACATGTAGTATGTATGTATTTATATACTCGTATTTATTATAAACTCAAACACATTCAATTAATAAAGATACCAACTGTGAGTCGACAAGTATCCGTCCGTATGCAATTTTTTGTTCTTATTTAATTTTTTGGTTCTTTAAGTATAAAAATATAATATTTTTTCTATCTTACAGTTTCTGCTGCTGCTGTTTTTGTTCTTCTGTTCCCGAGTTTTGTTAACTGCAGTGTGACATGAAATAAAATGATAAATTTCTGAAGACATTTGTCATAAATGCATAAATACGTATGAAAATATACAAAAAAAAAATCGACTTGTACGACTGACATTTTGTATTGCAAAATCTTAAGAGAATTTTAGAATTTAATAAACACATCCGAGCGTTTGGCATTTACTTATGTGTTCCACGAGTTTGAATATATAAAGTTCAGTTTTATTTTCATTTGTATCTAGTTATTTTGAGAAAAAAAAAAATAGGTGTAACCACTTCTGTTTGATTACGAATAATGCACAGTGGCTTAATTTGACTTAAAATGTTAGAATTTATGAACTATTGCTGTGGGCTGGATTACTACACTATGCTAGTCGCAAATTTTAACAAGCTGGGCACCCTTTGGTAAAGCTAATTCGAGTACGCAGATTTCAGTGGCATTAGCCATTTTTCGAAGTTAGCGCTCGTATTCGCGATTTAAAATTTGTACGCTAAAGTACTATAAAAACGATGTTTTTATACTTTTTGACCATTTTTATACCCACCATCAAAAAGAATGAGGGGTATATTGAGATTGTCATTCCGTTTGTAATTTCCTTAATATTGGCTCAAAAATCAAAAACGATATATATTCTGAATCCTTATGAAATTCTAAGACGATTGAGCGATGTCCGTCTGTCTGTCCGTATGTTGAAATCACGATAACGCCTAAACGAAAGGAGCTAGCTCACTGAAACTTAGCAAAAACATTCTTCATTTATGAGAAAATTTTGGTATTGAAATTGGGCAAAATCGGTTAACATTTGACCATAGCTCCCGTATAACCTCGTCTACGCCAGTCGCTTATTTGCTAATAAATGACAAATTATAACAGCTATGATGACAAAATTTGGTAAGCACTAGGCAGCATATAAAATTTCATTGAAATCGGTTCACATTTAACCATAGCTCCCATATAAAAAACATACGGAAACAGCCTAAATTCCACCTGAAATTCACTTAAATGCCAATAAATGCTAAAATGTAATAGCTTTGGTCACCAAATTTAGCACAAATAAGTCTTATGTAAATACCAGCCAGTGTGCAAAATTTTGTCACAATCGGTCACCATTTGACCATAGCTCCCATATAAAAAAAATACGGAAACACAAAATTTCAAAAAGAAAAGGGGGTTTATGTCCGTCTGTCCGCTAGATAAAAGCGCGATAGCGCCTTAACTGAAAGGGCTACAGCAACAAAATTTTACAAAAGGAAGTCTTATGTGCAAAATTTTGTTACAATCGGTCACCGTTTGACCATAGCTCCCATATAAAAAACTTACAGAAACACAAAAATCTAAAAGAAAAGGAGATTTATGTCCGTCTGTCCGTCAGATAAAATCGCGACAGCTCCTTAACTACAAAAGCTAGAGCGACAAAATTTTACAAAAGTATTTCTGATATGTAACAAAAGTTGTGTACTGAAAATGGGCGAAATCGGTTCACATTTAGTTAGAGCTCCCATATAACCCCGGCCCGGGAAACACATGAATGCTGATAAATTGAGTACAATTGTAATAGCTATTTATAGGAATCGGTCCATATTTGACTATAGCTTTCATATAAAAAACACTCCCGGAAACCAAAAAATATTTAGCAAGGACCAGTTAAAAGCTATTAAATTAGAAACTATGACAGCTATTATCACTAAATTTTGTAAAAATAAGCTTTATATAAATACCAGCCAGTTTGCGAAATTTTGTTGCAATCGGTCAACATTTGGCTATAATTCTTATATATATGTTACATCCCCTTTTTTTATATCTACAGTCAAAAAGATTCTGAGGTACAAGCAGCATATTAAGATTTGTATATGGTAGATGCATTAGGACCTCCTAACAAAATATATGGACCACTCGTATTACTATCAACTACTTTATCCTAACTAAATATTAAGCTAAAGGAAAAGTATTTAACAACTTATTAATGTAAAAACCATACCCGGTTACGATAGTGAATTTTGTTCAAAGTAAATTAATACTAGGGAAACCACTTACATACTTTTGAATGTTGAACTATAAAGCTACTGCAACCGAAGTAATTCCAAATATTTTACTAACAATACCAACTAGCGTAACAACTTTTTTCCAATTTGGTCCACGTTTCTAAATTTAACACAACTTGATGGTGGGTATATAAAATTCGGCACAGCCGAATATAACACTCTTACTTGTTAAATTTGAAATTTAGAAATTTTGATATAATATGCACATAAGTAAATTGAAAATTTTAGCGCAAATTTTTTTTCGTGATTTTTTTCGCAAATTTTATTTGCTTAGAGTTTGAAATTAGTCGCGCTAGATGTTTTCAGAAGTTAACTTGATTTTAATCAATCATTTAACGAATTATGTCGTATTTTTCCAAGATTACGTGCTATGAAAATAAAAGAAGGTTTATATTAATTTATCTTATATTGATATGTAGAAAATTTGAATTCATATTTCGTTTTTTTACAGGAATACTTAATGGGCCGGATATCCGTCGCTTGATGAAGGATAAGTTATTTGAAGATGCCCTCAGTATTAGGGTTGCCAGACACAAACCAGTAAAAAGCTGGACATAAGGCAAAAACAGCTTGACAACCCAAAAATTAGCTGGACATTAATAAATTTTCCAAATTGTAAGTACCAAATGTCTTGTGCACTTTGACAAGATGACATGCCCGAACAAATCAAAATAAGGTTAGAATTACAATAACTGAAAAGTAATAAATCTGCGGGTGCCGATGGTTTGCCGGCAGAGCTTTTTAAGCCAGGAGGTGGGAGTTGATAATCATTTATGTCCCAGCTTATAAAAATCATATAGTTAGAAGAACGTATGCCGGAGTCTCAGTTAGGGTTGCCAGACACAAACCCGGAAAAAGCTGGACATAAGGTAAAACAAAGCTTGACAACACAAAAATTAGCTGGACATTAATAAAAAAAACTTGCTTTAAACTGAAAAGTAACAAATCTGCAGGTTCCGATGGTTTGCCTACAGAGCAAGAGGTGATGAGTTGATAAGGAGTCTGTCCCAGTTTATAAAAACCATATGGTTAGAAGAACGTATGCCGGACGATTGGAGTCTCAGTGTTCTTTGTCCAGTCGAGTCCACAAAAAAAAAATAAGATAAAACTGTATGTGTCAATTATAGAGGTATAAGTCTTATTTCAATTGCATATAAGATAATATCGACCATATTGTGTGAAAGGTAAAAGCCCAAAGTTAAGTTAATTGGAACCTAATAATTTGGCTTTAGACCGTGTAAATCTACCACTGGCCAGATCTGCACGCTAAGTCAAATTCTGGAGACACTTTTGCGTTCATTATCATTATCATAAAGATAGTTTTTCTTTAAAAATATAAAAAAAATTCAATTCTTCAACTTTTAGCTGGACAAATTTAATTTTAGCTTGACACTGGACAAGCGCTAAAAAAGCTGGACAATCCAGTCGAATCCAGCCTGACTGGCAACCCTAGTCTCAGTGTTCTTTGTTCAGTCCACAAACAAATTATTTTATTAGATTCTTCTTTCAATAGCATATAAGATAATATCGACCATATCGTATAAAAGGTAAAAGGTCAAAGCCAATGAAATAATTGGAACCTAATAATGTGGCTTTAGACCGGGTAAATCTACCACTGGCCAGATCTTCACGCTATATCAAATCCTGGAGAAAACACAATAAAAACAAATTGATACATATCATTTCTTTGTTTACTACAAAGCTGCTTTTGACAGCCCGATACGAACGAAGGTGTTTAATGCAATGTCTGAGTTTGGCAACCCTAGGAAGTTAATGAGACTATGCAGCATGACGGATACAACCTCAACAGTTAAAATAAGTAAGAGCCTCTCGGAGTCCTTCATAACTAATCGGGGATTCAGACAAGGCGATAGTTTGTCATGTGATCTCTACAATATTATGTTACCGGAAATCGTACCTCGCACAGTGCACGAGGTAGCTGCTGCCTTTTCACGTATCGAGAAGAAATCTAATAAAATGGGTCTAGTTGTCAATGAATCAAAAATAAAACTGATGGTTTCTACAAACAGAAAGTTCACAAGAGTTGGACCGTTGAGAACTAAAACTTCGAAGTTGTAAAAGAATTTGTTTACCTTTGTACAGCCGTCAACATAAATAACGATATAAGTTTCGAAATCAAATGATCTCGTAAAAGAGGTCGTATGAAAATTCGATGCAAAGGCCAAGTAGAAGTAGAGGAAAATCTTTTAAAGCGTGACCTACGAAATTGAAGAATTAGAATTCTAAAATATGCTCGACCTTTGGCTTGAACAGGTTGAAAATATAGGCCATTTAAGTAAAGTAAATACAATGGGCAAATTTGATAGAGGGTAATTTTATTAAAAAATTAACTTGATCAAGAAATCAATTAATCGACGCATAAATCACTTAGTAAAAAAGAGAAAAATACACATTTGCGTTCATTATCATAAAGATTCTTCTTCTGTTATCCTTGACTCCCAGTGGAGCATAGGGCCTCAACAGGTAACAGGTAATAACTGTATTCAATTCCTACTCACACCTTCTAGTGGTACATCCTGGAAACCTGAGCAACCTAGTTGAAGATGCGGTAAACAATCCGAGTGGGATTCTAGGTCAGGGCTAACGTGAGGGGGAGTTATCTTAGAACCATTCCGACGTATTTGGTCTAAGGGTCTAAGATAATTGTATTTGGTAAAGTACGAAATTGTAGCGTCTGTTCAACATGTTAGTTGCGGCTACAAGCGGGCGTCTGTCTCGGACCGAGCGGCTCGCTTTACAAACGTGGCTCTTGTCTTTGGACTCATCATCCATCGACTAAGCACTTACGATGTTTTAAGCATGGAAAGAAAAAACATTATAGAATATACTACTCCAAGGGGTAATCAAGCGAGAAATCCCCCTGCTACGGCAGCTGGCACAAGGATTTTGGAGGTGCCTAATCTATGCAAGAACATCTTGATGAATGAAACCATCATAAAGATAGTTTTTCGTTAAAAATATTAAAAAAAATAAATTCTTCACCTTTTAGCTGGACAAATTTAATTTTAGCTTGACACTGGACAAGCACTAAAAAGCTGGACAATCCAGTCGAATCCAGCCTGACTGGCAACCCTACTCAGTATGGATGAGCTTGAGGCATGGAACTCTGTAAAAGCAGTAATTGACAACGTTTCAGGAATTAATCGGTCTTGCAACTGGCGCATTCATATACAAGACATGCTTAACGCTTTTCATAGAATTAATGTAAAAATGTCTTTTAAAATTCATTTTTTGCATTCTCATACCAACAGGTTTGCTGAGCAATCACCAGCAGAGTCTGACGAGCATGGAGAGCGATTCCATCAAGTGACGGCTAGACTTGAACACTGGTACTGGTGGCATTCATTCAATTGGATTCGCTGTTAGGTGACATTTGCTGGAACCTTCAAGAAGAATTTGTTGAAACAGAAGAATCATAAAGAAATGATTAAACGATTTGACAATAAAGCACATTTTATAAATTAACAGTAAAATAAAAAAATAACAAAAAAAAATTCACAAAAAAATTATTTTGCGCCAATAAAAATTACCGTGTTTTTATAATTTTGTATTGATTTTTCACGAATAAAGTAGATTTTTGTAGAAAAAAATAAGAATCTTGTGTTTAAATACCGTTTATTACAATAGCGTACAATTTTTAAATCGCGAATATCGCGATACTCGAATTAACTTTACCACTAGGGTGCCCAGCTTGTTAAAAAAAAGTGTCAAATTCGAGCATAGTGTTATTTGTATGCTATTTTCTGCTGATATAAAACATACGGTTCAGAAACTTTGATAAATGTATAATTTTAAAATTAATCGATAACACAGGGCAACAGCAGAAATATGCTCGAGTAACCACTAAATACACTATATCAGAGTTATAATAAAAAATTTAAGAAAAAAATATATTTTTTACGTAAAAATGGCAAAAATTTTTGTTTTAAAAAAATCATGAAAAATAGAAATCGGCAAAAAAAATGTTCAGATTCATAATTCTGTCGCAAAGCCACAAATAATAGCAACAAAACGAGATATCGACTATAAAAATCGATTGATTATTTTTGAATTTCTTCACAATTAAGTGAATTCACTCATTTTCACAAAATTTTATATTTTTGCTTGATAAACGTATACAGGGATAGATTTTAGAATTTCAAGGAGTGCCGGTCGGATTATTGTGAGATTTGGTGAGGAACTTTCACCCACAAAATTTTAGCCAAATTGGACAACGCTAACACGTGTCGCCCAGGTCCTAAAGCTGACAGATCAAGTTTATATCGAAAAAATTTAAAAATTTTTAAGTTTTTGCCAAATTAATGCTTTTGCAAAAAAGTGGATCCTGGTCCTTAGGACAAACACAATGAGATTTCCAATAAGCTACATATCTTTAAAATCGGTTAAACAGTTTTCGAGTTACTACAATTTGCACTGGCCATTACATGTCCTTGAGGACTTGCCGAAGGCAATTGACAAAAAAATGTGGCTAAGTCAAATCGATGGAATAGATCGAAAATGCATTTCATTCTTTTATTCATGTATTTTCTTTTATTTTTTTTTTTATTATTTAAATTTATTACAACATATAAAATAAGGAAATAAATAAATAAATATTATGTGTGTTCCTTTACTTTAACGAAACAACCCAAACTTACTCAAAAGTGTTCCCGTACAAAATTTTCAATACAAATTGTTGTTTTTTTGGGTAGTTTCTGACAACTTCGGACTGTTTTGGGTAGTTTCGTTAGAGTACGGGAACAAACATATTATAAACTACAAACTTTGGAATTTTCTTTTATGACATTTTCTATAGGGTGGCCCAAAAGTCGCGAACGGATTTGAAAAATTAATAACTTCTCGTCATTTTAATGTGCGGAATTCACCATCCGAAACAATGATTCGACGCTTAGTGACACGTTTTCAGGAACAAGGCTCAGTGAGGAATCTTCCACGAAGCGGAAGACCACATTCTGTTATTAGTAAAGCAAATATTCAACGCGTTCTGGAGAGTGTTGAGGAGAATCCTGAAACATCAACTCGAAGGCGCTCTGCTGAGCTCGGCGGTTTTTACGCAAAATATTAAAGGGAATTTTACATCTTTTCACATACAAGGTGCAGTTAGTGCAAGAACTAAAGCCATGAGATTCCCAAGAACTATTAATTTATGCAGTTTGCTTTCCCCCCTTCGGCCTTTTTGGGCCACCCTGTATTATTGAATAACGAAGTGTTGCTCCAGCAAAAATCTGCCATCATGTGTGCATCCCAGCGACCCTTTCCTCCATTGTCCAAATATCTTGGTGAAATCGTTCGCCCTGTTCTTCACTTAAGTCTTCTAGATTTTTTTTCGATTTAAACGCTATTTTTCAGATTTGGGGCCTATGCGCTACGTGTTAACGTTGTCCAATTCGACTAAATAATATCGGACTAGTAGTTTTTGAGTTATCATTAATTACACTGCTCTGCAAAAATTCATTTTTTGTTTTTCCTTTTAATAAAAATATGCGGACTATATGGATCTTGATGCGCTAAACTCAGATCCGTTGTCGGTTTTTTTCCATCAGATCTGCATTTTTTTTTATGGGCGTGGCAAAATTTTCCCCTTAAATTAGTCAGGTACGGAGACCTATTTCGTCCTAACTCGAGCACGACTCATCTGATTTTCAAAATTAAAACACTTGAAGATGCATAACAAAATTGCATTTATTTTAGTCTAATATAATTTTTCTGTGTCTCTTATCGTTTTGGAGTTATTTAGAAATTAATGGAGAAAAATTTTTTTTCGTGCGAAATTCGTAAGAATAAAATAAGCTATAAACCATAAAAATCGGTTGAAAAATGTGAATTATTATCAATTTACCGCAGGTAACCAGTATTATTGAAATATGTGACATACATCAAACAAAACATCAATTAGGCTGTCGTCAGAGTGGGCGCCATAAGTACTAAAGCACCTTATATCATCAATGAGTGCGGTAAATTTGTAATAAAATTCACATTTTTAAACCGATTTTTATGGTTTATAGCTTATTTTATTCTTAAGATATGTAGCTCTTAGAAAAATGTTTAAAATGTTAAAATTTTACTTTATCTTTTTTTTAATTACATTTTTAACCTGAAAAAATTACGAGTTTCACACGAAAAAAAAAAATTTTCTCCATTAATTTCTAAATAACTCCAAAACGATAAGAGACACAGAAAAACTATATTAGACTAAAATAAATGCGATTTTGTTATACATCTTGAAGTGTTTTAATTTTGAAAATCAGATGAGTCGTTCTCGAGTTAGGACGAAATAGGTCTCCGTACCTGACTAATTTAAGGGGAAAAATTTGCCACGCCCATTAAAAAAAAATCCAGATCTGATGGAAAAAAACCGACAACGGATTTGAGTTAAGCGCATCAAAATCCATGTAGTCCACATAGTTTTATTAAAAGGAGGATTTGGCTGCAGAGCAGTGTTATTTAAAGAAACGTCTAAAAAAAATTACAATTTTACAAAAAAAATTAAAAAAAAAATCTATCCATAGAATTTAAAAATTTTACCATTTTTGTACAAAAGTAGTCATGATACATCTAAATTGTACAGTGGTTTTAAGAGCACATGAAATTTTTTTTATTTTGTTGTGCTGTGTAATATATTTGTTTTCGTACAAAGACGAACTTAAAACTGGACAAAACCACATTGCATGGATAAAGTTCAAAGACTTTTAACGTCAGCCTAAATCAAATTTTTCACAAAAAATTATCGATAACCTCGACAAATCCTATTTAGCGAAAGTATTTAAAAAAGTGAAAAGCATAGGACTAACTATATAAAGAAATTCGTTTGAAACTTTGCAAGGCTTTTATTCATTTGAAATTAGCTATCAATTTTCTTCTTTTTTTCATATAATAAAGGGATAAATAACACTGTGCAACGATGTCTAGTCTTACAAAAGGACAGCCTTATATGTATTCATAAAAAAAATATTTATTTTAATTACAGATACAAAAATGTTCGCTTATTTTAAAACTAATAATGTTTTATTCTATATATAAATATAATTTTCAATAAATGCAGGTGTTGATTTTAACATTTTAAATATTTTCTTTCAGTGTATTGTAAATTGTTTTCACAGTTGATGATAATATTTTTATAAAAAAAAAAATATTTTTAGAACTTAAAGAAATTTTAATTTAGAAAATTGAATGTTAGCCAATTTAGAAAACAACATGTAGGAAAGTACTAAAGTCGGTGAAGCTTGACTTTGTGATACCCTACATCACGATTATCAAATACGGACAAATTTTCTGTAAACAAACAAGCCTTTTTTATAGCTTAGAGGCATATCTTCTGTGCCTAATTTCCTCGTCATACAAACATTTGATCATTATTTAATTTAGAATATCAATCGTGCGGGCCTGCTATGGAAGATGGGGTCAAATATGGACCGATCGATTTTTGATCATACAAAACTTAGCTCTACAATCTATCTATCTTCTGTATATATGAAAAAATGTCCGCATTTGTTTGTCTGTTGTTTGTTGGGAAGGATCTCCGAAACTAGCGTACCGATTTTTCTGAAATTTTGACAGTGTAGTATGGTGTGGCCGGTGGTGTCTATAGGATATTTTTTTGTCGAATTCTCAAGTGGGCGTGGCCCTCTCATATAACTCATATATTAAAAATGACAAATATAGGCGACCGAGAGGCCCGATTTTTCTGAAATTTTGCCAGTATGTTAAGGTGTGACCGTTGGATAAAATAGATCAGATTTTTTTTCATATCTCAAGTGGGCGTGACCCCTCCTATATAAGCCAGATTTTAAAACATACAAATATGGATGAGCAAAAAGACCGATTTTTCTGAATTTTAGACAGTAGAGTAAAATGTGACAGGTAGTTAAAATAGCCAAGGTTTTTTCTGAAATCCCAAGTGGGCGTGACCCCTCCCATATAACACATATATTAAAAATGACAAATATGAATGACCGAGCGGCCCGATTTTTCTGAAATTTTGACAGTATGGTAAGATGTGATCGGTGGTTAAAAAAGGCTAGGTTTTTCTTGAAATCTCAAGTGGGCGTGATCCCTCCCATATAACTCATATATTAAAAGTTACAAATATAGATGACCGAGAGGCCCGATTTTTTTGAAATTTTGACAGTATGGCAAGGTGTGACCGGTGTCTAAAATAGGCAAGAGCTTTTTCAGAAATCTCAAGTGGGCGTGACCTCTCCCATATGACTCATATATTAAAAATGACAAATATAGGCGACAGAGAGGCCCGATTTTTCTGAAATTTTGAAAGTAAGTTAAGGTGTGACCGATGGATCAAATAGGCTAGATTTTTTTGAAATTTCAATTGGGCGTGACCCCTCACATATAAATCAAATATTTAAAATGACAAATATGGATGACCGATCTGACCGATTTTTCTGAAATTTTGACAGTGTGGCAAGGTGTGACCTGTGTCTAAAATAGGCAAGGGTTTTTGTCAGAAATCTCAAGTGGGCGTGACCTCTCCCATATAACTCATATATTAAAAATGACAAATATAGGCGACAGAGAGGCCCGATTTTTCTGAAATTTTGAAAGTTTGTTAAGGTGTGACCGATGGATAAAATAGGCCAGATTTTTTTTCATATCTCAAGTGGGCGTGACCCCTTACATATAAGTAAAATATTGAAAATGACAAACATGGATGACGTAGCGGCCCGATTTTTCTGAAATTTTGACAGTATGGTAAGTGTGACCGGTGGTTAAAATAGGAAAGGGTTTTACAGAAATCTCAAGTGGACGTGACCCCTCCCATATAACTCATATATTAAAAATGACAAATATAGATGACCGATCGGACCGATTTTTCTGAAATTTGGACAGTATGTTTTTTTTTGGAATCTCAAGTGGGCGTGACCCCTCCCATATAAGTCAAATATTTAAAATGACAAATATGGATGACCGATCAGACCGATTTTTCTGAAATTAAGACAGTATGATAAGGTGTGACCGGTGGTTAAAATAAGCAAGGTTTTTTTTCTGAAATCTCAAGTGGGCGGTGCCCCTCCCATATGACTCATATATTAAAAATAACAAATATAGATGACTGAGCGGACCGATTTTTCTAAAATTTTGACAATATATTAAGGTGTGACTGGCGGGTAAAATAATCCAGGTTTTTTTTTAAGTCTCAAGTGGGCGTGACCCAATATGGATGACCGAGCCGACCGATTTTTCTTAAATTTTTACAGTATATATTGAGTTACCGGTGGGTTAAATAGGCTACATTTTTTTTTGGAAATCTCAAATGGGCGTGACCCCTACCATATAAGTCATATGTTAAGGTGTGACGGGCAGGTAAAATAATCCAGGTTTCTTTTTAAATCTCAAGTGGGCGTGACCCTCCCATATAAGTAAAATATTAAAAATGACAAATATGGATGACCGAGCCGACCGATTTTTCTTTAATTTTTACAGTATATATTGAGTTACAGGTGGGTAAAATAGGCTACATTTGGTTTTGGAAATCTCAAATGGGCGTGACCCCTCCCATATAAGTCATATATTAAAAATGACAAATATGGATGACCGATTTTTCAGAAATTTTGATTGTATATGTGTGACCGGTGGGTAAAACAGGCTTGGTTGTTTATTAATCTCAAGTGAGCGTGACCCCTCCCATATAAGTCAAATATTGAAAATGACATTTATGGATGATAAGATGAAAACCAAGCAATTAATTAAAGTTTTAAATGTGGATATTTTTATACTATAGGACAGTTTCGTCCACAGTCTAATTCTGGTTTATGGTGTTAACACAGTAATAAGTTAAAAACTTTAACTACCAACCCGGACAACTCCGGGTAAAATCAGCTAGTATGTTTATAAGATTTTTGCTGATTATGATATACCACACTTCTTAATATATATACATATATCTATGGTGGTAAAGGGTATAATAATATTAGAATATAAATAACGCTACAAAATAAAGTAATGTTAACTACAAATTTTATAATATTTACTCATTTTCAAAAATATTTTCACATGCAAGTATTCGAATATTTATTAAATTAAAATTCAAAAACTATAAGTGTTTTTAACCAAAATAATTCGTTATTATTTATAGGATATTTCCTAATTCGTCGCCACCATCGCTAGTTTTCCCAAAATCTATGATGTGATGGCAGTTCTTTCATGTTTGAGCAAAGTTGATGAAGAATGTTAAATTTTCGGTCTGTTGAAATTAATTTAAAATTCTTGTTTAAATAAATGTTCTATAACGAATAGAAATTTAATTAAATCATTCACAATTATACAAATATTTTTAAAGCAAATTTTCTACTTTTTCCTCATTTCAGAAACGACAACTTTTGACTTTATCATATTTTTTTTTTTGGGGGGATTTTGTCAAATTGCTCAGAATTTTG
Organism: Stomorhina lunata; assembly: GCA_933228675.1. NCBI lineage: Eukaryota > Metazoa > Arthropoda > Insecta > Diptera > Rhiniidae > Stomorhina > Stomorhina lunata. The sequence continues at coordinate 90,155,378 of OW121740.1, read as the reverse complement.
CGATATTCATGGTTTTGTGAAAATCAATGTTCGTATTAATTTTTGTACAATAAATTATAATATAATTAAAAATACATTTGCTTTTAAGTTTATATAAAAAAATATTTACATTCTCGTCTATAGGAGGAAAATACAATAAATAAATAAAATGTAGTTTAATTAAAATGCAATTAGTGGATCATATATTATTAACTTTTTTATAAGTAATTTAGTTAAAGTGTATTTTATTTATTTATTTAATTTGCGCAATTAGTTGATGATGTTGATGATGATGATGTTAAGTTGATTGTAGTTTTTGCACATTTGGACACACAAAATTTGTTTCTGAAAGAGAAGATTCATTAAAATCATTAAATATTTTTGATTAATAATCTACAATTAATTCAAATACCTTTTTTGAAAAAAAGCCATGATCAACTAGCCTTAATTTATTTACTTATTGCAATTTTCAATCAAATGTTGTAGAGATGAAAGTAATATTTAATCCATCCGAACGTATTTATTATTTGAGTTTTTGATAATCTCGACTATCTCCTTGTGCACGGATATTAATACCCTTCACCACCATAGGTGGAAAGGGTCCCAGTAAAACTTTTCATTACCAAATAATGTTAAACTATTGAACACGAACTACTTACTCATTCGCTGTTTAAGTCATTACATTAACATGGGGATGTCATTGGAGGCAAGTACTTACCAATTGCAGAAAAGTAATGACTTGGGTAAGCAATTTGAAAGCAACAACAACAACAGCAACAACTTTTTTGTTGTTGTTTTATTAAAAACATATATTTTTAAACGAAATACAAAATTTTTTTATGATCCCATGGGGGCTCGAACCCAGACGATCCGACTGCTAGGTAGAGACTCTTCCACTGAGCTACTTCATATGTTGAAAACTTAGCAGCTAATAATTAATATAAACAATTTTTATTTTTAGATCCAAAATCATGTGAAAATAACTTTGTTTTTCTTTTTTGTATAAGTTCTTACATAAGATTGACTCTTACTTACTTAAATGTTACAACCTGTTAAGGTCAAAGTCCGAGCATATTTTAGAATTCCATGGATTTCGATCTTGTGCGAATATTCTCCAATTTTCATTACCAAATAATGTTAAACTATTGAACACGAACTACTTACTCATTCGCTGTTTAAGTCATTACATTAACATGGGGATGTCATTGGAGGCAAGTACTTACCAATTGCAGAAAAGTAATGACTTGGGTAAGCAATTTGAAAGCAACAACAACAACAGCAACAACTTTTTTGTTGTTGTTTTATTAAAAACATATATTTTTAAACGAAATACAAAATTTTTTCTATGATCCAATGGGGGCTCGAACCCAGACCCTCCTACTGCTAGGCAGAGGCTCTTCCACTGAGCTACTTCATATGTTGAAAACTTAGCAGCTTATAATTAATATAAACAATTTTTATTTTTAGATCCAAAATCATGTGAAAATAATTTTGTTTTTCCCTGCTTTTTTTTTGCTTTGTTGTAATTTTTGGAAAAATATTTTTATACGATTTTTTGTAATTATTTTAAAACTTTTTTAAAACTTAAACAATTTAAATCTTCTTTTTTGTATAAGTTCTTACATAAGATTGACTCTTACTTACTTAAATGTTACAACCTGTTAAGGTCAAAGTCCGAGCATATTTTAGAATTCCATGGATTTCGATCTTGTGCGAATATTCTCCAATTTTATAGGCCAAGCTTTGAAAAATGTTCCTCTACTTGGTCTCTCTATCGAAGTTTCGGACATCCTCCTCTAACATTAGGTAGTGGGACATTTCAATTCTAATTTTATCCTCTTCATTGTATTTTTTTTTCAAGAGAGGGTTACTAGCCCGTAATCCTAACCCATTTTTATCGATCTTATGGGACAACTCTCGGTATATATTAGCTCACTATATAAATGGGTGTTACACTAGCTCCCCGGGTGATACCACGAGGAGGTATGTGTCCACAGTTGAGATGAAGGATGACCCAGATAAGTTGGCCTTACCAAGTTAAGACCAATTTGAATCGTGTTTGGTATCCAACATCCCTTACATAATCAACATTGACTCATGATGGTATTTTTTCATTAACGCTAGTTAGTTTTACAAATTTTTTTTACAGAAGATAATATTTAAGTTCTTAAAATTCAAAAATCATTTAAAAAGACTCTTTTAATAAAAAAAAAGCTAAAAAAAATTGTTGCCCTTGGTGGGATTTGAACCGGGGCCATTCAGTTTAAATTACCATCTTAATTACAAATAAAGTGCTATAGTCGGGCTTGGCCGACTATAGCACTTTCTTACTTGTTTTAGATCGGTTAAGATGGTCGGTCAATGACTGACTCCGTTCCAAAATGATTACCGTCGTTAATAATACTGCTATACAAAAATTGAGCTTTTTGCTGAGGCACACACTTTTGGAATAATTTCTAGATAAACTTTGTCCGATGAATCTGAAAATCCGGAAAAAATAGTTTTGCACGACCAACATTAATACAAAAGTCGTCTTGCCGACATGAAACTTCACGAAATTTGGTACTTAAATCACTGTACCAAATTTCGTTGAAATCGGTCCACATTTGGCCATAGCTCCCATACAAACTCTTCTGTCAAAATGCACTAAATGAGACAAAAACCAATAAAAAAAGGCTTATAAGTCTGAAGATAATGAGAATTTTGAGTTTATTTTTCGCGTACATAATTTCTATATAAACTGTAATAAATTTGTTAAATTTCAAGAAAATCGGTCCACATTTGACCCCCATATAAGTCAAAATGATAAAAACAGCTTAAATATATAAGTTTTGAGAAAATGTTTGTATGATGGCAAAATTTAGCAAATATTAGTCTTTATACAAGAAAAAGAACACCTTTTACTATAGTAGTGAAGGGTATCGTATGGTCGGGCTTGGCCGACTATAGCACTTTCTTACTTGTTTTAGATCGGTCAAGGACTGACTCCGTTTCAAAATGATTACCGTCGTTAATAATACTGCTATACAACAATTGAGCTTTTTGCTGAGGCACAAACATTTGAAATAATTTTTAGATAAACTGTGTCCGATGAATCTGAAAATCCGAAAAAAAAAAGTTTTGCACGACCAACATTAATAAAAAAGTCGTCTTGCCGACATGAAACTTCACTCATAGAAAAATTAAACACATCCGTGAAAAAAAAATCTTATCGTTTGGGTTCAATTGTAGACCGTATGTCTATAAATCGAAAACAAATGTTTTCAATATTGCAACACAAAATGTTACCGTATTTCTGCTAGTTCAATACCGAACGTTGCAACAACGCGTTATTGAGTTGAAAACGTTTCGGAAAAAATGATTAATTTTTGTCCGACTTCTTAAAAAAAAACGTTTCCTTAACGCTGGTGACAGGGCTTTCTTTATGTCATCTTTTTTGGGTACCTCAAGCACTTAGAGGTTCTTCCTGTTTCTAATTATTAATAACGTCGGGCTTGACCGACATTTTTGATATTTTTCACTTTACGTTAAAGTTGAAAATGGAGCTTTTTACGATTCCATAAATGATAAGCCCTATTAGTCGCCTTTTACGACAAGCAAGGGACTACGCTGTGGATGTATTCTTGGTAAAAATTATTGCCCCAAGCCACAGGGCTTGTAAAAAGAAGAGTTTGCAGTTAAAAATGTTGGTGGTTACTTTGAATTTTTTTTTTTTTGTATTGAACCAACACTCACGTACGTATGCATGTGCATTGTGATGGAATTAGGAAAAAAGGTTGTGGGAGGGAGGATAGAGGGAGTAGTGTTTGTGGATATTTGATTGGAACCTTTAGATATCATAATTAGAGGGGAAGACTAATGCAGGAAGTTCATTCCACATTCGTGCTGTGCGGCTAAAAACTAGTTTTTTTCTATAGTGCATGAGTGCGATCCACTGTAAAATCGACTTCAAAGGGATAAGCCCTTGTTGAGTTGCGTGTGGTACAAAGAAATGTGCAAGTTTCAGGAACAAGATCCCTAATTTCGTTTGAGCAGATGCCATTATAGTGGCGATAGAACAGTGACAACCCACATTGCGACGATGCGCCAATGAGGCTACCCTACTGTCACCGATAAGCACCTTCGACCTCTCTTGTACAAGGTCGAGAAGCTTCAAAATAGACTTTGAAGCACCGGCGCCATACATGAGAGTTGCGTTCCATTTTCGGTCGGATATAAGTGGTATAGATATTAAGGAGATCAGTTGGTGTGAAGTACCTATGTCTTATACCGCTTTAGAAAGCCGAGACACTTGAATGCTTCTTTCGACACTTTAAAAACCTGATTAGTCTAATGGACATCACAAATATCTTGATTTTAAATATAAAATCTAATAAATTGTGTTTAATAAATAAAACCACTTTTCATTTAATTTTTTTTAATATTTTGTGTTTTTTTTTATTATTTTATTTCTGATTTCTTTACTCTAAAAAGTATATATTTAGATTATTTTATTTACAATAATAGTTTTTGTTTGTTAATAATATTACAAATATTTATTTTTCTTTATTTTTTTTATATTATTTTTAGTTTTATATAATTTATTGTATGTAAATACATTTAGAGTTTATTTATTTTTTATTTTTATTTTTTTTTCGATTTTTATAATTTTATTTTTTTTTTTTTGTAAAATGCTTAATAAATTTATTTTTAATTTTTCTTCTTTATTTTTTTTTTTTTGATAATTTCTTACAGAAACAGGCCTAAATTTACGTATCATGGGAGGTTTATATCTCTTTTTTTATAATTTTTGTGCCAACTACCATTTTCAAATATTTTTTTTAAATATTTTTTTTATATTGTTAAATTTTGAAAATATTAAACATTTTATATACCAATTAAAAGGGGTTTCACATTTTCGGATTTTTTTTACATTTATAATCTTGAAATAATTATAAATCGGAAAAAGTAACTGCTTACAATTTTTTTCATATTTTAAATTTTCAAGTTACTTTTCTCTAAACAATCACAATGACATTTTTAATAATTTTATATAAAAATCTTTTTTATGTGTTTTTTTTTTGTTTGCATTTTTAGTTTTTTAAAAAACAAAGTTATTAAACTATATTTTTTTAACTTAGTTCTAAATAAAATTATTTACAAAATTAAACATAAAACACTCTTCCAAGGAAGAAGGCTTTTAAAATGTAAAGGCTGTTATTTTGAAGTTCTTGGTCCAAATAGGAACCATTGGAACCAAATTGAGACCTATTGAAATCACTTGGAACATTCGTAGGCAATGTCAACTGAAATATACTAGAATGGTCGGCTCTATTTTTTTGTATTGCAGTATGGAACTAAAATTGGGTACATCTGAACTAGTGTGGCACAATGTATTAACCATGTCTCTGGTTCTAGTTTTACAACAGGAAATTGTCATTTATTCACTTGTCGTGTTAAGAACCTGATGAAACCCATTCACAACTCGATCCAGTCAAATTTGAGTAATTAGGATTTTGACCGATTTTAGTGAAAATTAAATTTCAATTTATCTTAATTATCGATTAAAATAGGTTGGTAGGGCAGGCATGGAGTTCATAAAATTTACTTTTATCGGTCACAAAAGCTTAAATGTTTGTGGATATATCTTGTTTATCCGAATAACCATTAAAAATGGATTTGTGAAATCAGTATACGCAAATTTTTGTAGACAAATAAATATGGGTTTATATATATTTACATTTATTCCAATAAAATATTTAGCAAAAATTTTATAGATCTTCAGAAGATCACTAGGACTGGTAAATGCTATCGAACGTACCATATACGATTTTCATATCGCACTTGTTCAACAAGAGGGTATTAACTCAAAATTTTTAAATTTTAACTTTTTAGAAGAAATTGATGTGTAGTGGCCTTATCATTTCACCATAATTTCGCCAAAAAACTACAGTTTTACCCCTTTATATGAAAGTAGTAGTAAAATAAAATAGTTTTTTGACTCTACTGAAAATTTTTAAATTTTAAGTTGATCAAGTGCGATATAATTCTAGGCTGAAATCAACCTTGCTTGCTTTATAAACTTGAACATGATGGCTTGTATAGGGTATAGTTTAAACGACAAACAAAACTTGAAACTACAAATTCCAGATAAACTAAAATCTTCTGGAATGCCTCTAGAAACTTGCAAGTTTCTGCTACTATAATAGGGTGATGTAGCTTATATGGTTAGCACATTGACTACTAAGCATAACATATCATAATCATCCTGAGTTCGATGCTCGGTGCATCATCGGCGGTAAACAAACAATAACACGCTATCGATGTTAAACAAATAAAATTGGCTGTTGAACAAAAAAGCTCAAATAATGAGTCATAATAAGTAAAGGGTGATTAAATTGTAAGGGCCGATGTTGAATGTGAACCACACCTAAACGCCACGTTTTTTTCCGAATTTTATTTGACATTTCTCTATCTCAGACTTACTCAATTTTAACCATGGAGAGATACACAATCCAACAACGGGTTAAAGTTATCCAGACTTATTATGAAAATGGGCCTTCAAATCAAAATGCATGTCGGTACATTTTCACCTCAGTGGATTCGTCTATAAACAGAATTGCCGCATTTGGGCGAATGAGAATCGAAGAGTGATTGTCGAAAAACCAATGCACCCACTAAGTGTGACTGTTTGGTGCTGTTTATGGGCTGACGACATCATCGAGCCGTATTTTTTCCAAAATGAGGCCGGTCAGGCAGTTACTGTGAATGGTGTTCGCTATCGTGTGATGATAACGAACTTTTTATGGCCCGAATTGGAAAATATGGATGTGGACGATATGTGGTTTCAGCAGGACGGTGTCACTTGCCAAACAGCTAACGAAACAATGGCTCTTTTGCGCAACAAATTCGATGGCCGTGTTATCTGACGTAATGGCGATGTCAATTGGCCGCCAAGATCATGTGATTTGACACCGTTGGACTTTTTTCTTTGGGGTTATTTGAAAGAAAAGGTGTACGTCGATAAGCCAGCAACAATTCAAGAGCTAAAGGATGAGATAATTCGGCACATTAACGACATAGAACCTCCATTATGGCTCGGGTAATCGAAAATTTGGTCCATCGGATGGAGGTGTGCCGCCGTGGTCGCGGCACCTATTTGGCCAATATTTTGTTCCATATATAATTGAGTAATACCAATATATCATAATAAAATAAAATTACAATAAGTTCCTAAATAGTTTGTGTGTTATTCAAAATCAACATCGGCCCTTGAAATTTAACCACCCGATATTTTAAAAATTAGCAATTACAGTGTCAAATAATTACAAGTAAGAAAGTATACAAACATTTTCACAAAACTTATATATTTAAGCTGTTTCCGTCATTTGGACTTATATGAGAGCTAGGGTCAAATGTGGACCGATTATATCGAAATTTGGCAGATCACAGTTGTGACAAAAATTATTTATGCAAAAAATAAACTTAAAATTCTCATTATCTTCAAATTTACGAGCGTTTTAGTGATTTTTGTCTCATTTAGTGCGTTTTTAAAGAAGAGTTTGTATGAGAGCTATGTTCAAATGTAGACCGATTTGAACAAAATTTGATACAATGATTTTAGTTTACATAAGTAGTATTCGTTTTAAATTTCATGAAAAAATATTGATATTTGTGGCCAATATATCAATTCCAGGAAGTGAGACCTATGGGAGGTACCACAAATAATGGACCGATTTCGACGAATTTCAATAGCCATGGTTCCATTGTCAAAAAAAATGATCTGTATCAAATTTAATCAAATTATCTTTAGAATTGCAACCTGTAGTTTGATTACAAGGATTACATGGGGATCCAGCCGTCTAGCAAGACAGACCGGGTATAAAAATGCGTTATATATTTACAATTTCTAAAGAAAGTAATCTAATCTGTATAAATATTTACAATTGTGTAGCAGTATTTGTCTGGGTGTTACTTCGCTTAAAAAAAGTATATCACTGTCATTACATCAGGACACCGTCTAATTGAAGTCAAACTTAGGTTTAAAATTGCGACAACTGACTTTTGCAGAAACTGTGATGCAAAAAAGTCTAGCTTTGAGCTTTATTTCTTTGGGGATCATGGTGATCTAGCTGACGAGATATTGGTTAACTTAATAGCTTTTTAAAGTTATTCGGGGAGCCAGCGATAAGCTTTACTGATAGCTTCACTTTCAGTTTTAGCTATATTGTTAAAAGCTTTCGCATTTATTATACCCTTCATCGCCATAGGCGGAAAGGGTATATTGGGCTTGTGCTTATGTTTGTAACGCATAGAAATATTGGCCTGAGACCCACCTTTTAGTTTACCGATGCACTTAGAATAACTCCAAGAGTCGAAAAGTCTTTTAAATAGCCACAAAACCGATAAAATATCTATAGGTTATTAAATTTTTACTAAAACATTGCACAGATTTGGTAACACAATTGAGCCCGGCTTCGATATGAGCGCTCTGCCGGAAATAATATGAATATAATTAAATCTCGTATGTATTTTTCTAAGACTTAAGAAAAACTTGTAAAGTTGTTGGTTCATATTTGACCTTAGTAGAGAAAGGTATCAAAAAGTCGAGGTTGGCCGACAATAGCCTTTTCTTACTTGTTTCTTTTAGCTTTATGAAGTTTAAGAAAAATGAATTTTTAAAATTTAGAAAAAAATGATGTCAACTCAAAAGCTTAAAGTTTTCAAATACTAAAAATCGAATTTTCTACTAAAAAAATTTTTCTTGGTAAAACAGCTTTTTGAAAAGTTTACCTTAACCCGAAGCTTAAAGCTTTTAAATATTAAAAAAAAACAATTTGTTACTCAAAAAAACTTCTTTGCAAAACAGCTTTTTGAAAAGTTTACCTCAACCCGAATTGCGCCTTTGTGTCCATATGCCTCTTTTTTGACATTATAAGCTATGAATGGAAAAGTTCAAAAATTCAAAATATTAAAAAAGTTTTGGGACAATTAGGGTTAAATTTAAAGTATTTAATGCTAAAACCCAACATTTTAAAAGTCTTTTTCCAATTATTAGGATTTATATAAAGAATGTGTTTCATGTTTATGGGACTTTGGTATTAAAAAGGTATTTTTCATTATTTTTATAGTTTTCTTTTTAAATTGAAAATAAAATATTTATGGTTAAAAAAATAACTTGAATTATAGAAAATTATACTAAATTAGATTTTTAAGGAAAATAATATAAAGTTAAACAAAAAGAATATGAAGAAGTTTTTAAATCATATTTTAGCAAAAACTAGGTTAAGCTTTTATGTTTCTAGATTGTGCAATACTTGTGCTGTCATCTGGTAACTAATGTCCTATAATAAGATATGAGTTATTTGATGTACAAATGCCTTTCGTCTAAAATCGATTGTTGTCCCTAAAAACATTGATACTGTGCTTGAACTGACGCAGATCGTAATAAAAATCATCGTGAGGTAACTTTACATATTTGTGGGGCAGATATAAACTTAACCCTCTGCGACTAACGTCATATAGATCTAACAATTCGAATGACATGGTAGACTACAAGCATTTCTATGGCTTATATTTTCAAAGATCCGTTTTGGAAAACTAATAAAACCTCACTTGTATATTGTTAATGAGTGTAAGTTATTTTTGTATAATTATTTTTTAATTCAAATTCGTGTTTTATGTTATTTATCGGCATGTCATGAGTTTTCTGTAACAAATTCAGACTTTATTGGTGTCTGCTGGACTACGCATCAGTCGCTGAGGGTTAAGGTTTAAAAAGCAGTTTCAGAACGACACCTTCACTCGGAGACCCATGGGCACCATTGTGATAGTTGCATGAATTATTATTGTAATAAATAATTTTTTGATAAAACCAAAACATGTTGGACAACCTATCATTGATGGTTGGTTGGGCCATCATCATCAGGGAAAGTATCCCAAATTCTAGACACGTCGAAAACCAAACAATATATCTTATTCGCGAGATAGAATAAACACGAATTATAGTGTTTTAGCAAATATCAAAATAAAGCAAAGATTAAAATCTGAACAGAAACACACAATACTTTTCAGTTTTAAAATTTCTTTATTTCCCACACTTTTCTTGTTCATTTGTTGGCTACTAAGACAAAAAGTAGGGGATGTTGGGTACCTAGCTGTGGTTCTAATTGGTCCTATTTTCGTAAGCTCAGAATTATCTAGGTCTATCCATTATCTCAACTGTGGACACTAACCTCCATGTGGTATTATGTGGTAGTGTGAGCCAACAAGTGCCGCGAGTTCTCTTATGGGAACTATAAAAGTATGGTGGGGCTTGTAACCCACTCCTGGAAAAAGCAATTACTATGAAAAAGCTTAATTAGAATATGTAAGAAGAGGACGTCCGAGACTTCAATGGAAAAACCAAGTAGTAGAAAATCTTTCAAAGCTTGGGCTACGAAATTGGAGAATAGCGCAGATGATCGAAGCGAATAGAATATTCGGTCTTTGACCTTAACAGATTGTAAATATAGGCCATTTAAGTAAGTAAGTTAATAAGACAAGTCCTATAAAGGGGATTCACATAAGATCCAATATAAAGAGACTCGTAACAATTGGTCAGGATCGCAGTGCCCCAAAACATCTGTATGAATTCCTTCTTCACAGGCGGCGAATCGTTGATCCACGTGTAGAGCCTATAAGAAATAACAGTGGAATGTACTTCACAATAAATGAACATCAGTTTTGTCGGAAAAACTAGCAAGTTTCAATTGTACAATTAGTGGATCGTGAACGGTCAATTCTTAAAGACAAACAAAAAGTTTGCTTGCCAGAAGTTTTCGGTGAAGTTGAGGTATAAACACAATTGAAATGAATGACTAAGTTTTTGAAACGAAAATTTGTCATTAGATAAGTGCACACAATAGTTGCGAAAGACGAAATTCGTCGTGCGTATCGAGCAGTGCGATAGGTTTAATTATATTTCATATGAACCAATAAAACAGCAGTGGAATGTATGTACTTTGCAAGAAATTAACGCTAGCTTTTTTGGAAAAACTGAACCAGTTTCAATTGTACTATTATTGGATCGTAGAACGGTCAATTCTGAATGGTAAACAACAAAATTTACTTCTCAGAAGTTATCAGAGAAATAAAAAAACAAAACAGAGAAATACGTATCATTCTATATTGCTACAAAGTGATCTTACACAAGAACTTTTTAAGCACTAAAAAGGTCGAGTAATTGAGTCATCCGCCGAATGGTCTAAAAAGCATTTTTTGGAGATAATTTTTATGAACACAATTGGGACGATGAACGACTATTTTTTTTGAAATGAAAAGCTAAATAATGTTAAATATATTAAACATGTAAAATAATCAAAGAATGAAATAAGAAAAATTTGCAAACGCTATGATAGAGTGATATTTAGGCAAGTGCACTTTTGTCTTAGTCGCCAACAAAGCAAAAACAAAAGTGTGGGAAATAAAGAAATGATAAAACTAAAAAAATGTTTGTGTGTTTCTGTTCAGATGATAATCTTCGCTTTATGTTGATATTTGTTGGACACAATAATAATTCGTATTTATTCTGTCTCTCAATATAAGATATAATGTGTGGTTTTCGCTCCGTCTATAATTAGGGATAATCCTCCTGATGAGATGGTCTAACCAACCATCGAAACGCATCGAGCAAAGGTTTCCCCACCAACATTTTTTGGTTTTATCAAAAAACTATTTATAACAACTATTTATGACAATATATAATTGTAGTAAATTGGGATTTTAGTGCAATACACTACAGTAAAACTTTTCATTTAAATTGAAATTACGTCAACAACATTTGTTCGTTCTAATTTTATTTAATTGACGAAGGAACATAACGAATTTTTTAAGTCGAATTCATCGTGGTGGATTAGTCATTCGTCCCAACTGTTTTCATACCAGGGATGGCAATCATGGCACCATTGTATTTTTTTTTTATACATTTTGAACTTGATTCGATACGTGGTACTACCGCGTCCTACTTGAAACAATTTGAATATATAAATATTTCCTAAATTGATTTGTATATTAAGCTTTCATTACTCTGAAGCTTGTAATACATAGACAAATTGGGCTGAGGCCAACTTGTAGTAGTGCGATTAGCTGAGCTTCACTTATAGACATTTCTTTTTAAATTGTGTGTAATCGATCGATTATTTCGGTTACTTGTTATAAGACTAGCACCTCGAAATTAAAATGTTAAATGACTGTATCAAAAATTTTGGTTTGAACTGGTTCATATTTGACCCAGTCAAGATCTTTTTTCAATAATCCCTTTGATAAAGTAACAAAATTGAACACATATATTTTTCTGAGCGTAACAAAATCTTCTACATCCGGAATGATTAAAACATAAATCGATTTTCAGCGCAGGTTCCGATTTACCATATAATTTGAAATTTCAGGTTTCTTAGTAAGATACGTCTAGAAAACATAAGACTTAGATAAAATAACTTCCATTTTAGGTATATTTTCGTTTCAAAGTAGGCCTTTTTTAAAGACGACATTTTTACTCTTGAAAACAATATATTGTATTTAATGGTACCCTTAGGTCTAAAAAGTACATTTTGGTTTAATGTTTGGTACAGAATCAAAATAGCCAACACTGGGTTATAACTGTATTCTAAATAATGCAAAGAGCATTCGTACGACAAAAAGTTCTGAATACCTATAGTTACAAAAAATTCCAAACTTTACTATATTAACTAGAATTAACTGATATCAGCACTGGCATTGTCCAATCTGAAAACATAAAATGCAACCCTGGTATTAATTCAAATTTAAATAAATGTGTAACTTCTGTTTGTTTCGGTGTGTAAGAGTAATAATCATAAATTCAAAATGAAAAAGAAAATGTGCCAATTGTTTTGGTGTAGTTTAAGTATAATAAGGTATATCCTGTATCCTGTTTTTTTTTTTTTTTTAATTTTAAATTTTGAAATTCAGTTTACTACAATAATTATGTTATATGAAATAAAAAATTTCAAAACTAAAATTTTTTTGGTAAATAAATAAAAAAAATGAAATTTTGAATTTTGTTCTTTTTTGATAAATTTTTTATTTTGTGTAATAATTTTGTTGGTTTTTCTTTTTATTTAATAATTTAATATTTTTCTCTGTGTTTGAGTGTTTGTGTGTGTAAGTGTAAATGTATGTGTTTAAGAGTAAATGTAAAGTTTAAAAACATTTTTTTTTGTAATTTATTTAATTAATTAATAATTATTTATTGTATATCGTTTGGTATATCTTTGTCTAATTTTATGTGTTTTTTTCTTTTATAAGTTAATTTCCATTTTATGTGTTAAAAAAATAAAACAATTTTTGAACACAAAAATATGAAATAAACTATAAAAAACAGAAAATTTGCTAGAGTTTTTAAGAAAACTCTGCTTTTTTTTATTTGAAAATTTTAATATTAAGTTTAATTTAATACATTTAGTTTAATTAGTTTGATTTTCTTTTGTTATAAATATAAATAGATTTTTTTTCGTTTTTTGTTTAAATACACCATAATCTTTAAATTTTATACATTGCAACTTTTTTTGAATTTTTTTTTTGTTCTTTTTTTTTTAATTTATAAGTAACGTTTTAATTTTTTTTATTTTATATTTAATCCTAAGGGGTTTTTATTTTTAAATTTAATATTTATTGTAATATTAGTTTTTACTTATTATTAAAATAAATTTAATTTTATTTAAATTTTTAAATTATTTCTTTTTTTCGTTTTTTTTTTTCTTTACTTTTTGTTTTTATATTAAATAACTTATTTAAATTTGAGGTCACATGAGTTGGTTTTGTTTGAGTTTACTTTACTATTATTATTTTTTTAATTTTAAATTATTTTCTTAAATATTTTACAGTTTGATAAATTATTATAAAATAAAACAATTATTAAAAATTATATAGAATCAAAATAATTTAGCAAAAATTTTAAATAAAGGAAACAATTTACACTGCCGTACGTTAGTTTATGACACCTCTATAATTTAATGTTGGCTCTCAATATCTCTTTAATAAATAATAGCAGGCACTTGTTTTTGTTTAAACTTATTAACCCTCGGCGACTGATGTAATATAGTTCTCACAATTCTAATGACTTGGTAGACTACCAGACATCATTTTCATAGCTTTTATCTTAAAAAAAAGAAAAACGTTTCGACGTATCATTAAATTTTTGTCTAAAACTTCGACTTTGTTGGTGTCTGCTAGACTACACATCAGTCGCAGTGGGTTAAAGCTCATTTTGCTCATTTTTTATATAGAATATATGGGCGAAATTCATATTATGGTTAACAAAGAAAATCTTTAAGAGTAACTACTCAACTAACTCAGAATTCGTGCCTCGATTTTTAGTTCCTCCGATTATGACAATTTCAATTAAAAAAATGAACAAAGTCTGCCTTCACAGCTACTGTAGGAGCTATCATAAGACTAAAAAGAAAGAGACGGCTGCCATATTTTCTGTCATTGACCCATCTGGCGATTCTTAAAGCCTTTCATCTGAGTAATTTATTTTTACTAGATTTATCTAACCTATCGAATATAAACGTTCCTAAAATAGACTCTAGTCTTTCAGTATTTTTTTGTCTCCTGCAGGCACTACAAAGAGACCATTTGTAGGACCCAAAGGACCATTTGTAGAACAAAATCTGTGCATCCTTTCCAAAATCTATCATTTAAACTTTGGGGGTTTATTTGCGATTTCACGGAAATTCAAAAAAGGAATGACAAATTAAAACCCAAAAATCGGAGACCCATAAAGAATTAGAATATAAACTAAGGGTGTCGTGGCTTCACTGGTTAGCAAGTCGACTACTAAGCATAAAATATCACCTGGAGCCTGGATTCTATACCAGGTCACGGCAACATAAATTATTTTTCACCACATTATCCCCAATCGGCGATAAGCCAGCCGAGAGCAATAACACGCTGTCGATGCAAAAGAAATAAAATTGTCTGTAGAACAATAAAGCTTAAGCAATGCAAAACTGGAAATTTAGTCTGCGTTAAATAAGAAATATCTAATCAAAATTGCATTAAATCTGCAAAGATTTTCCTCCTAAATCCGTTCAAATAGTGAAAATTGATCATTTAAAAAGTCATTTGCATCTAAAACCCATTCGGGGAAGATATCGCATTTTTCTTAAGACCAAATTATAAAGCATAGAAGACTTTGAGCGGGTTTCGCCAAACTAAAGACTCTATAATATAAAGATATTGCATTCCATACATTTTTTTCTATCAAAAGTGGAATTAAATTGGATAAATAAAGAACAATGAAAAACTTATAAACGCACAAACAAACATACATTTCATGAGCACGTGTGTATGCCTTAGCTTTCTATTATTAGATAATCGTCTTCATTAGTTGTTTCCGAATTAGAGTAAAAGCGGTATACTCTCTTTTTGATGGGACTTTTCAAAACGACCATACGGCAAATTAATGTATTAAAGTGCAACATCTTTCTATTGGCTAAACTCATACTATCGGGTTGGTATATAAAAAATTAATAAAAAAAAACTTGAAGACAAATCAAAACTTGAAGAAAATGTCAGGTAGAAATAAAGGGTCACCCGCAAATATTTTTTGTACCAACCATTGAAGGCTTACCCTAAAAGAAACCGTTTTTTACATAGTAACGACACTAATTGGTTGTCTAAAGTTTGAATTGGCGCCAGGGATGGAAAATGGCTTTCTTGATTTTGTACGAAATATGAAAGCAAAATGTACTTTTTAGACCATGATTGCAACATTTTTAGAATAGAATATGTTGTATTAAAAATTTAACATGTCGGCTACAAAAAAATGATTCATTTGATGGGTATTAAACTCGGAACTATAGAATGGATCTTATTTGATCCCTTTCGATTAAAACTTAACAATTGAAGTTCACAATTAAATTCCTATTAAAACATGGATATGAATCTTATGCAATAGGTACTTATATCTTCCAATTAAAAAAATCGAGTAATGAAAATGGTTTAATACCCACTTTTAAAAACCAATTTAAACAGAATTTTATAAAATAAATAAGAAATGAATATAGTCATTCTGGACCGATTCTGTGATACCCTAAACTACTAAGATCCGATAAACAATTGTCAACTAATTAAGAAAATTTTGTAAGGCTTAGAAACATACATATCTTGCGGTATGAGAGCTAGGGTCAAGTATTGGCCGCTTGTCACGAGAAAACAAATCATTTTTTAAATGAAGATCCTAAAGGGGCGATATGGTCAAATACGAACCATTTCAAACAAAATATGACACAGTCGCTTGTAGTAAGTATCCGAAATAATAAACCCATTTTCAAAAGAAATATCTTTAAAATTGCACTTGAACCTAAAATGAACTCAAAGTAAACTACAAGTTCGTCTTACACCCATTTCTATATGTAACAAATATCAGACTTATGGAATATAAAGTTAATCGTGTTATGTTGCTATATATGAAAATCAGTTTTAGTCTTCTGAAATTTAATTTTTAAACAGTAACAAATTAAGAATTGAAATTTTTGCAAGTAGGACTTGGTAGTATCATGGTACCAAACAGGTTAAAAATGTTTGAAAACAGTAGAATTGTACCATGTTTGCCATCCCTGACTGGCGCTTGTTACTGAGAAATCATAAAGCCAGAGTTCATAAATAATTCCATTCGAAATTTGTTATCAGAGGAACCAGAAATTTGAATTCGATTTTTGTATTTTTTTTTTTACTTAAACGTATATAACTCCTTAACCTTAGGAAATATTCTAGACATATATGAAATATTAATAAAAGACTAAATAATTTATAATTTAAAGAAAGAATAAAGTGCATTTAGTTATTTGCAAAAGAGATATTTATGACCTAAGTTAAGTTCTAAAGGTGTTGTAATCTAATGACAGGCAGTGTAATTCGATTAAATTTAATTTAATAGAAAAAACAAAAATTTTGAAAAATGTTAAAGAAATTTTAAAGAAATGTAAACAAAATTTTTAGTGAAATTTATGATAAACAAATGAAATTTCTTTAATATTCAAAAAAACCATAATTAAATATACAAATATAAATATTAAATTTTTCTTAAAATTTTGATACTGAAATTTAAAATATTTTTTTTTCTAGAAATTTATAATAATAAAAAAATTTAGAATATTTTAAGTCGATATCAAACCAAATAAAATTTAATAAATTTTACAATTTTTATACAGAAATTTCTAAAATAGTTTCTTTTTCATAAATTTAAGATTTTTAAAAATTTTTTAAATATTTTTCATAATAATTTAAATAGAAACAAAACAAAATTTTTTAATAAAATAAGTTAAAAAATTACAAATACTTTCAATAAAAAACGCTTCTTTTAAAAAAATTAAAAATTTAGACTATTGTTTTATTTATAATTTTCTTATTTTTTTTTTAATTTTTTACTTAAATTTTCTTTAATTTTATGTTTTAATGTCTGCTGAAGTTTTTATTGTGGACTATTTGGCGGTGTAATTTCATCACCTTCACCTCCCGAGCCGGGTTCACCCTTGGTCTTGTTTTCCTTTTTCCACTTCATGCGTCTGTTCTGGAACCAGATCTTTATCTGTCTTTCAGTCAAGCACAGAGCATGAGCGATTTCAATGCGTCTTCTGCGGGTTAAATAGCGATTGAAATGGAACTCTTTCTCCAGTTCCAAGGTTTGATAGCGAGTATAAGTTTGACGGCCACGTTTGCGTTCTGTTGTTGTTAGAGAAGAGAAGAACAAGAAAAAATACAAAATTATTTTAAATGTTTTATTTTTTTTTTAATATAAACAACAAGCCAACTAATTAACTACTTTCAAAAAATTAAATAATTTTACCAAAATGAAAACTTAAAATTTTGAATTAAAAAAAAAACACAACATGCTTTTTTCTTTTTATAAAAAATAAAAGAAAAAATCATAAAAAAAAATTCTTGTAGATAAAAAACAACCTTTCTTTGGTTTGAGGTTTTTGGTGCCGTTGTCTTTTGTTTGTTTTTATTTTCCTTTCGAATCCCCTTTTTCAAATTTGTACTTGTCAAATTCTCAACATGTGTTTTATATGGTCGTCGTCTTATTTTTCTTAAACCAAAATGGGATTTCATGCTCATTATCAAACATTTTACATAACCAAAACCCAACTACACCAGATTTTTTGATTTTGATTTTTTTTCTTTTGTATAAACTTTAAAACAACCTTGTCTCTTTTTCTTTAGTTTTAAGTCAAATCGAAATTTTAAATAATTATACGCACTGCCTTTTAAAAAATATAAAAAAAATTTTAAGGAAAAAATACTTCTTGTGTATTAAACCATCACTCCTAGAACTAAACGAACGCATCTAAGTCTTTATATCAAAAGATTTGTGTAGTTTTTCTTTTTCGATTTCTTTTAGATATTGTCTACCTTATGTATGTTTTTGATACATTCAGAAACTGAAATATATGCAGGCACTTTGCTCATCTTCTAGACAAGTGCCATCCATCAAGATTGAATGCAAGTGTCACCTTTAGAAGAACTAAAGATTTGTGTATGAGTTTTCTTACTTTTTTCCTATTTTCAGTTTAAGGTGATATTTGAAGAATTATTTGGGGTGTAGACTCGAACATGTATCTAAATTTTGTATCTTCTTAGATGGCGGAAAATTGTTTGATATTTATTTCTTTAAATTATCTCAAGAATCATAATGATAATTACATCATGTTAAAGAAAATTTTTAGCATCAAATGAAAATTCAATAAATTTTAAAACAAAAAGTCTCGGACAATCAACAAAATGATATGTATATACGAAAGTCTTGTCCATTTATGGCCAATAATTTTATTAAAATTAAAAAAAATTATTGAAAATCGTAAGAAATTCTACTGAAACTTTAGCGACCGAAGGTTACCGGATCACTACTTAGTTTTCAGTCCGAAATTGTGGCCATCAATAAATTAGCAGATTAGCTGAGATGAACTGACCTCATACCTAAATGTATGTATATATGTTTCTATATTATTTGATAGTAAAGCCAAAGACTCTAAAATAAAAAGAGTGCAACATCCTTTTACATACATTAACTTGCTATATGGTCGTTTTAAAAACTCCATAAAAAAGAGTGTATACCGCCTTTAAACTAATACGAAAACAACTTATGGTGACGATGACGATATGGTCGTTTTAAAAACTCCATAAAAAAGAGTGTATACCGCCTTTACACTAATTCGAAAACAACTAATGGTGACGATTATCCAATGAGAGAAAACTTAGAGATACACTCGTGCTCATGAAATGTATGTTTGTTTGTGCGTTTAGTCATTTTTCATTGTTCTTTATCCACTTTAATTTCACATCTGACGGACAAAAATGTATGGAGTGCAATATCTATGTCTTTGGTAAAGCTGTTATCAAAATTTTGGATTCTGATTATCTGAACTTAAAATAAGCCCTGGATTGTCGGTGACTCCATAACGAGATGGTCCTCATATAGAAGCTAGATCACAGAGCTAGATCTATAGAAAAATTTTTTATAACGAAAAATTTTCTATAGAAAAATTAAATAGATGATCTTAAAATTTTTTATAACGAAAAATTTTCTATAGAAAAATTTTTTATAACGAAAAATTTTCTATAGAAAAATTGTTTATAACGAAAAATTTCTATAGAAAAATTTTTTATAACGAAAAATTTTCTATAGAAAAATTTTTTATAACGAAAAATTTCTATAGAATTTTTTTTTATAACGAAAAATTTTCTATAGAAAAATTTTTTATAACGAAAAATTTTCTATATAAAAATTTTTTATAACGAAAAATTTTCTATAGAAAAATTTTTTATAGCGAAAAATTTTCTATAGAAAAATTTTTTATAACGAAAAATTTTCTATAGAAAAATTTTAAAACATTTCTCTATAGAAAATTTGTTAAAATTTTGTACAGAAAAAATTTTTAAAACGAAAAATTTTGTATAAAAAAAATTTTATAACGAATTTTCATAAAGAAAAATTTTCTAAAGAAAATTTTTTTATAAAGAAAAACGTTCTATCGAAAATTTTTTTATAACGAAAAATTTTCTTTAAAAAAATTTTTTATAACGAAAAATTTTCTATTGAAAAATTTTTTAAAACGAAAATTTTTTTAAAACGAAAATTTTTTTAAAACGAAAATTTTTTTAAAACGTAAACTTTTGTATAGAAATATTTTCTATAGAGAAAAATTTTTTATGGAGAAAAATTTTCCATAGAAACAATTTTTATAATGAAAATTTGTCTATTGAATAATTTTGTATGTGTAATTCAATGGAATTGTTGTGAGACTAAAAATATTAAGAGCGTAAGCGTATGTGTGTTATCTCCCGACTCAAATGAGTATAGCGTGGACCCGTTTCGCCTTCCAAACAAAAAAAAAAGCTGTATCAGTCACTCTCTAGGATTAAAGATAATGTTAAAACATTTCAATTTTTTTTAATTTTTTTTATTTTTTACCATTTTAAATCCGATTATAACATTTTATATATCGGTGTTCGCTGCTCTATAATAGATAGTTTTTTACTACCACGTCAATTTATAGTCATAACCAGAAGTAGGCAGCCCATACCACTAGTAGCCCATGGATATTTTTAATTTTCGTAAATACCACGATCATGAGTATCGAAATCATTCAGTTGAATTTGGCTGTTAACAGAGTTGATTGGTGCCGCTTTGTTAAAGAAAAGACGAAAACAAAATAGGCAAGAAACAAGTCAAAATCCAATTTATAGCAACAAAATACCTGGTTTGAGAGAACAAAGAAATATAATCTCGAACATTGTTGCCACGATACTATTATTTTTGTAAACATTGGGAATATTTCTGTAAATAATGTGAATATTTTTCAATAATATTCAACAATTTTAGATTTATTTGTTTTTTAGATATTTTCGACACAAACATTTCTTTATAGAAAAATTTTTAATAAAAATATTTTTTTTTTTTTTGAAAACTGTTCGATAAAAATTTGATTTTATAGAAAATTTTTCGATAAAAATATTTTTCTGTAAAAATTTTCTATGAAAATATTTTTATATCAAAAAATTTTGAAATCTTCTATAGAAAAACTTTTTATAAAAAAATTTTCTATAGAAAAATTTTTGACAAATAAAATTCTATTGATAAAAACATTTCCATAGAAAAATTTTTGATAAAAAAATTTTCGATTTTGATAACAAAAAATTTCTAAAGAAAAATTTTTGATAAAAAAAATTTTGTATAGAAAAATTTTTGATAAAAAAAAATTTTCTATAGAAAAATTTTTGATAAAAAAAAAATTTTCTATAGAAAAATTATTGATAAAAAAAATTTTCTATAGAAAAATTTTTGATAAAAAAAATTTTCTATAGAAAAATTTTTGATAAAAAAAAATTTCTATAGAAAAATTTTTGATAAAAAAAATTTCTATAGAACAGTTTTTGATAAAAACAATTTTCTATAGAAACATTTTTGATAAAAAAAAATTTTATATAGAAAAATTTTTGATAAAAAAAATTTTTCTATAGAAAAATTTTTGATAAAAAAAATTTTCTATAGAAAAATTTTTGATAAAAAAAATTTTTCTATAGAAAAATTTTTGATAAAAAAAATTTTCTATAGAAAAAAAATTTTCTATAGAAAAATTTGATAAAAAAAATTTTCTATAGAAAAATTTTTGATAGAAAAAAATTTTCTATAGAAAAATTTTTGATAAAAAAAAATTTCTATAGAACAGTTTTTGATAAAAACAATTTTCTATAGAAAAATTTTTGATAAAAAAAATTTTATATAGAACAGTTTTTGATAAATAAATTTTCTAAAAAAAATTTTCTATAGAACAGTTTTTGATAAAAAAAAATTTCTAAAGAAAAATTTTTGATAAATAATTTTCTATAGAATACCGCCTTTTTAACATATATATTAAAACATTATTTCAGAATGTTCTCCCATTGATGGGCCTTGGTCTATAATTGACCAAGGGTTTTATTAGATTTACAAATAGGATCTTGGAAAATATAAGCCATGGAAATGTTGTCTGGCATGCTACCGAGTCAATATAATAGTAAAAAATTTTCACGTCAGTGGCAGAGGGTTAAAAAAGCTAAAACATAGGAGTCTTGTAATATTATGATATTATTTCGAAATGGAACAAAAAATCCTTCTGTGTAACAAACTGAAGCCAAATTGAAGAATGAAAATCTTATATTTTGAGACTATAAATTCTTCTAATATTTCAAAAACTTCTATCATTCTCTCATACATACATATCGTTAATTTCACATATGCCTATATGTAGTCATTGCTATTGTCGTTCTTTTTTTCATTTTACCATAATTAAAAAGTAATATTAATTTATACTGCAAAACCCATAAAATATAATTATTTTTAATGATTTCCTTTGAGTTTAAGTTGCTAACGAAACAAAACTCAACTCAACTCTAACTTCGAAATGAAACAAAATAAAAAAAACGCACCCATTTGCCAGAGACTTTCATTATCAAAACCCAAACACAAACAATCCAATGTCGAAAGGCACTCGAGAGCCACTAGTGCCACTTAATAGTTGAGGTACTTGAGGTGGTGGTTACAACCAAATATGGCCAATGGCCAACTTTAGTTTAATATGATGGAGTCGCCACTTTTTATATCAAAAAAGGTAAGAGCTATGAAGGCAAAGTGGATGAATGAAGAAGCAGAAGAAGAAAAAAACTAAACTACTGGTAAAAATTATTATTATTTTTCTGAGTTTTTTTTTAATAACAAAAATGGTGGCCTAATCGCTATTTAATTACAATACGCTTTTATATCAAAATAAAATAAAAAAAAAATTGTACAAGAAGTATAAAAATTACAAAAATAAAACCAAAAAAATATGTAGAAAAAATAATTTATATAAATTTTTTTTATAAAAACACTAGTTTTGTTAAGTATTATTGGCTAAATGTTAAAGTATGAGTTTAGTTTTTCATGTGTATGTAAAAATTCCTTCTAATAACAATTTTCGTGCGTTTTTTACTTAATAGAAATTGTAGTTTTTTTTCAGGGTTTTTTGAAAGTAATTTTGATCCAAACATTTATTAGTAAAATGCGTGTGAGTTGTTGGCCAAAACCAAAAAAAAAAGATCTTTGTCTATATGATTTTAACGATTTATGGTGTTTAAAGCGATTTTTCATTTTATCTAAAAGGGTATGAGGTTAAAGATATCAGATATTTGGTCAGATATACATTCATAGTATATATTTTTGAAATTCCCTCTCTTTTTCTAGTCGGTAATTTTAATAAAGGCCGCTTTTTATTTTGAAGTTTGATGAACAATATCAATTTAATCAAATTTATCACTTGATGTTCCTTTTTTTAATTTCAAATTTTTTTCACTTTGAAAGAAAAAACAAAATGATAAACGCGTTTAAGGCGCCTTGCGCCATGTGGAAATATATCTATAGTAAAATTTTTTTGTTAAACATAATTTTTCTACTTGCAGGTCATCTTCAAAAACGAAATAACAACAACAAAAAAAATCCAAAGTCATTAAAATGTAATTTTGCTTATGACGGCCCGGCCCTTCCCTTCTCGAAAGCTTAAAACAAAAAAAAAATAGTAACAGCATTGACGATGACTGCCACTGCGGCCGTGGTTTAATATCTTCTTCGTTGGATGCCAAAGACGGGGAATTTGAAAAAATATAAATAAATAATTCAAGGTGTAAAACTCATATTTATAATGTTGCTGCTGCTGCTGTTGTTGTTATTATTTCCATAAGATTTTGCGTAATTTATCAAATGTATTTAAGGCAGGCAGGCTTTCATTCAAGAAACCCAAAAAAAAAATATCCCAGAAAAAAAACTGCACAGCCAAATCCAAATCATATACAGCTTTACCATCGCCATGGGAGATCGTCTTAAACCAAATACGAGAGAAAAAATATTAAACTTAAGAAAAATATAAACTCAAACAAATCATAGACCAAAAAATAGCTTAGAGTAGCAGAGCTTTAAGGGTATGAAAGCTTTTTATGGAAAATAAAGTTTACTAAAGCTTAAGATTGATTTTAGAAGCTTAGTTTTAAGATTTCAATCAATTACAGTTTTAGGTAGCGTTTTTTCACAGAGGAGCTTTTGAGAAATATTATATTAAAGAGTAAAAAAGCTTTGATAATAATTTAAGTCAAAAGCTTTGAAATGTCTAGCATCCCCATACAAAGATTATTTAAAATAGGAAGTACTATAAACTTGAAAAATGTTTGTGTTTATTTTTCTTCAGTCGATAATCTGAGCTTTTACCTTTGATTTACAAACATAATTCGTAATGATTGTGTTTGTACCTATTTTACAAATACAATCATTACGAATTATGTTTGTAAATCAAAGGTAAAAGCTCAGATTATCGACTGAAGAAAAATAAACACAAACATATAATAATGCGAGGTTTTCGATCTGTCTAAAAGTAGGGATACTCCTCCTGAATATAATGGCCTAACCAACCATTTAAACGCATCGAGGAATTGATTGTCCCCACAAATGGCTTTTACCAATAAATTGTCTATTACATTAACAAATAAATGTAATGCACTGGGATCAAGTGTGAATAAATTGTCTTTTTGAAGGGCATAAATCTAAGCTGTAATAAAGAGTTTAAATCTAAGCTTTAATAAAGAGCTTAAATCTAAGCTCTAATAAAGAGCTTAAATCTAAGCTTTAATAAAGAGCTTAAATCTAAGCTTTAATAAAGACCTTAAATCTAAGCTCTAATAAAGAGCTTAAATCTAAGCTCTAATAAAGAACTTAAATCTAAGCTCTAATAAAGAGCTAAAATCTAAGCTCTAATAAAGAGCTTAAATCTAAGCTCTAATAAAGAGTTTAAATCTAAGCTCTAATAAAGAGCTTAAGTCTAAGCTTTAATAAAGAGCTTAAATCTAAGCTGTAATAAAGAGCTTAAATCTAATCTGTAGTGATGAGCTTAAATCTAAGCTCTAATAAAGAGCTTAAATCTAAGCTTTAATAAAGACCTTAAATCTAAGCTGTAATAAAGAGCTTAAATCTAAGCTGTAGTGAAGAGCTTAAATCGAAGCTCTAATAAAGAGCTTAAATCTAAGCTTTAATAAAGACCTTAAATCTAAGCTGTAATAAAGAGCTTAAATCTAAGCTGTAGTGAAGAGCTTAAATCGAAGCTCTAATAAAGAGCTTAAATCTAAGCTTTAATAAAGACCTTAAATCTAAGCTGTAATAAAGAGCTTAAATCTAAGCTGTAGTAAGCTTTAATAAACAGCTTAAATCTAAGATCTAAAGATTAGCTGAGCTTCAAGAAAATAAAAGCTTTATATGAAAACTAAAGTTTTGCTAAAGCAGAAGATTGATTTCAAAAGCTTTAGTATTTCAAGATTTCAATCAAGAAAATTTGTATATGGTGTTTTTTGCAGAAGAGCTTTCGGATAATATTCAATTAAGATGTAACTAAAACTTCATAATCTCAAAGCTTTATTTAAATTTTTATTTTAGAGAAAAGCTTTAAAAGTTCTAGCATCCAAAACCAAGATTTTTCAAACGATATATAAAATAAAGAAGACATTTGGAAAGCAGCAACATCTTAAGTCCCGATTGGATAATTAAAGTCTTATATAACGATTGGTAGACGACCACATGGGAGATCGTCTTAAACCAAATACGAAAGAAAATTCAAAACCAAACAAATTTTAAACCAAAAATAACTTTAACAGACTAAAAGCTTTTTAACTTAAGCTTTACTTAAGCACAAGTATAAATTGAAAAAGCTTTTAAATTTCAAGAATTCAAAAATAAATGCTTTTAATGGTGATTTTTATAAAAGAGCTTTTAGGTAATATTCGATTAAAGCGATTTCAAGATTACGCTAGAGTAAAAGTCTGGTAAGACTCGCTTAGAAATAGAAGTCCATCATGTTAACGTTAAATTTTAGAAAGCATATCTCTGTCTATACCCATTAAACCATCCAGATCGATTTAAAGAGCTTTTAAGTTGGACAATATTACGTCAGCTAGATCCAAAGAAATACGAGGCCAGAGTTAGTTGCTGTAACAGGGCATATGCAGAAAGGCTTGATGGACTCCTAATCGTTACCACAACTTCTAAACAAGTCACAAACTTTAGCCTAATCGCTTAATTTTTAATCAAACAGGGTCGCGTCATAACGGATAGAAGTAGGAATACAACGTGTTAAAAGTAAAAGTTTGAGAATGTTTTCAAACAGGGCCACGTTTCTATGAAATGAACACATCTCCGTACAAGCGCAGACCTATTTGATAAATTGCAAACTGTCTCTTAGTAGAATCTTGCAAGTGGATATAAGCTATCCAATAGCTTTAAGTTCATCAGATAGTTATAAGGTAGTGTAATGCGTACATGTCACAAGCACTGCCCCAGGTCGTCTACAATTCCTTAATATGACTCTGAGGTCCGGCACATAAGATGGATACCGCATTGCTAAGACATTTATTGACAGCTCTACATCAATTAAGGGCTAATGTGAATTTAAGATGACAAAATTCGGAGACTAAATTAAAGCTTTTCAGAGAAATATCTCCATTATAAGAAAAAAGCATCTCAGCCGCTACTTTTTTAAATGCAAGAATTTCGATGTAATCCGGTTCGTCGGTAGATGGCTCTGGCGACAACTCTAGAAATATTCGTTCTTTTCCAAAATTAAAACACTCCTTTAAGTAACTGGTTACAATCACATAATGAATATAAGCAGCCGCAAAAAAACAGATGAAATCAAACAAACTAAAAGTTGTAGATGAAATAGAAGAAAAAAACACATCATATACAAAGTTTGCTACAAATCCCATTTTTTTACATCAACCAATGATTAAATATGGCCGCCTTAGGTTAAAGACAGACGGATGGACTAATGGACAGACTTAGATATACCGACATGGACACACACACACACACAAAAAAATGACAAGACATCTAGAGCACCAAAAAGCTGTGGTTTGGTCGGTCATGTCATTAACCAAAAATAAAAAGAAAATCTGAAAAAAAACAAAAACCTGAAAAAAGAATCATAGAAAAATAAGAAAAGAAAACTAAAATTCGGTATGAAACCGTTAAAATATTTTCTTCAATCAAAAATCTTCCTCAAACAGGAAGTGGTTTTGTGGCTGATAATACAAACAAAAGCTTTAAGAGTTAAATTTCTGCTCTTTAACAAGTTTTTTGAAAAAGTCTACAATATAAAGTTGATTACATTTTAGCGTGGCTAAAGTTTATGAATGAATTTTGAAATATCTAAAATTTCTTTAGGTTTTTTATTCAAAATATAATTTTTTCAAAAAATTTGGGTTATTTGTGGTTTTAATTCAAAATTTTGGCTACTGTTTCATTTAGTGTAATTAACCTTTTGTTTAGTTTTCTTTAAAGAAATTTTATGAACTAAAAGAAACCTCAACATAGGTTATTTCAACAAAAAAAGTTATCATCTAAAAATCTCACGGTTGACATTATATCTAACATTTATTGTGTTCGGTTAAATTCAGAAAATCGTAATTATTTGCTTGTAATTACTCCGTACATTTGTTTTGTACTTGTTTTTTTTTTTTGTTATAATATTTTGAAATATTATCAATTTCCATCTTTAGTCATTAAAGGGTGTAATTATTTTAATATATTACTTTTTGTGTGTTTTTATTTAAATCTATTGTAATATTTGGTTTCGAACGACAGCACAATAGAAATTTTTGGTTAATTATCATTATTTGCTTTTTATCTGGATTTTAAAGAACAATGAATCTGAAAGCTTTTAAGCTTTCTCTGGGTAAATTTTATAAAAATGGAGTTTTCTTTTGAAACTTTTGCAAACTACAAAAGCTATTGTTGTAGCCTTGATAACTTTTATTGTTGAACTTTAAGAGCTTTAGTTTTTGCAGCTTTTATTTGATAAAGCTTTAGGTAGTATTTATTTCAGAAAAGCTTTTGAGTAATATTATATCAGCTTAGGTTATATAGAACAATGAATCTGAAAGCTTTTAAGCTTTCACTGAGAATTTTTTAAATTGGAGTTGTCTTTTCAAACATTGGAAAAAATATAACAGCTATTGTAATCCATTTGATAACTTTTAGTGTTAAATTAAAAAAACTTTAGTATTTCCAGATTTTATTTGATAAAGCTTTAGGTAGTGTTTGTTTCAAAAAAGCTTTTGGGAAATATTATATTCTGGCTTAGGTTATATAGAGCAATGAATTTGAAAGCCTTTAAGCTTTCACTGTGAAATTTTTTTTCAAAATGGAGTTTTCTTTTAAAACTTTGGCAAAAATATTACAGCTATTGAAATCCCCTTGATAACTTTTAGTGTTAAATTTCAAAAGCTTTACTATTTCCAGTTTTTATTTGATAAAGCTTTATGTAGTATTTATTCCAAAAAAGCTTTTGGGTAATATTATATTCTAGCTTGGACTAGTTATCAAACTTACATAGACTATGAAGTTTGTTGTGTTATAACACACCTAAGCAAAAAGTATATTTCGAGTTAACCCATCCCAAAAGCTTTTAAAAGCTCTTAAGTCAGCCAATATATAACGTCAGATCAGATCGCCTAGGTCTTTAAATGAATAAGAGCCCACAGTTAATAGAACTGAAAGGAAGAGTCAGTTTTCACAATCGCCTGATCATGATATTCTAATCAGACATTGTTTCGACTTGAAGGACATAAGGGCCATATCTATCCGGAATCCTTATGTAAAACTTTAATTGTAATCGAGTTGTGTTTTTTGCGTGCAGACAATAAAACTTTAGAACAATTAAAATTTGATGAGGTTTTGTACAACCAACGCCCACTTACAAACATCGACCACACAAACGTTGCAATTAGCTTTGCAATCGTGTCAAGTTTCACCAACTTTCGCAGCGTCTCACAGTGGATTAAAAAAAAAATTAGGGAAATATTTCAATAACTTTTAAACGCTAAGCTCAATTATAATGAAGAGCTATTGAGGAGAAGTATTTGAGCCTTTGTTTGTAGTTTGGGGTCTGTGGACTTATCAGGAGAGGAGCTATATGCCCTCAAAGTTAAATTTTTTATCCGATATATTTTAAAATTTACGAAATCTACTAACTACTAAAAAAACATCGCTCCACGTATGGTATATCTTCTATAGTTTATGAGATATTCCACTTCGAACTTAGGCCTAGAGTTTTACTAATATCCGTAAGCTCAATTATCAAGAAATTTCATACGGCCATTGAAGAGGAGTATTTGAGCTTAAGTTTGGAATTTTAAGTCTGTAGACTCATCAGGAAAGGACCTATATGCTCTCAAAGTAGGAAACCTCGGGTTTTTCGAAAATTAAAAACGTTCCAGACGTCCCATTTTTTATGCGATATATTTGTATATGCACGAAATCTACTAACTGAGATCTACAATACTCTACGTATGTATGGTTTATCTCCTATACTTTATGAGACATTCGACTTGGAAGCAGAAATTTTTTCAACTTAGGCCTGGGTAAGCTCAAGTATCATGAATTATTCACACGGCTATTTAGGAGGAGCATTTGAGCTTAAGTTTAGAATTTGGGGTCTGTAGACTTATCAATAGAGGAGCTATATGCCCTTAAAAGTAGGGCAACTCGGGTTTTTCGTATATAGAAAACATTTTTATCCGATATATTTTAATGTGGACGAAATCTTCTAACTCAGATCTACAAAAAACATCGCTTCACGTAGGATATATCTCCAATAGTTTATGAGATATTAGACTTCGAAAAAAACATTTTCAACTTTTTGACGACTTAGGCCTAGAGTTTTGCTAATATATATAACTTTATATAACTTTAGAACAATCAAAACTTTATGATGTTTTGAGGAGGAGTATTTGAGCCTTTATTTGTAGTTTGGGGTCTGTGAACTTATAAGGAGAGGAGCTATATGGCCTCAAAGTTACATTTTTTATCCGATCCAAAACTTTATGATGTTTTGAGGAACGTTTCTGGAACGTTTTTAATTTCCAAAATGTTCCCGATTTTTTCAAAACATATTTTATTTCTAAGGAATGTGCAAATTACACAAAAAGGAATTGATGGAAAATCTTTAGCCGATCAAAAATTATATATATTTAAGTTTAAGTTTTCAAAATAAGTTAATATTTTTTTTGTTCAAATGAGATCAGTTTTGAAAGGAATTTCATTTGAAAAGTTTGCATCTTTCCAGGAATAAATAAAAAACTTTATCAGCTTAAAAGCTTTTCACATATTTCAGAATAGTCGTAAACATGCATGAGCATGCCTAATGATATTTTGAATTTTTCTTAAAGAAAATTGAAATCAATCAAAATGATTGGTGACCTAAAAAAGGCAACAAAGAGAGAAAGAAATAAAGATCTTTTATAGAATTCTGTAAATGTTTTTATAATTGCGGAAATTACAAGCTTAAGAAATCAAAATGAACAAAAAAATTGAAAAAATATAAATAAAAATAAAATTCTAACAATTCTTTTGTCATACCGAAGTGAATGGCTAAAGACAAAGTGAGGAGAAGATTCTATTAAAACAATTATTATACCTAAACATAAACAAAATTTTCAATATGTATAAATTGCAAAAAGACCTAAGTGTCATTATTTTAATATAAAAATAGACAAAACAGAAGAAAGGTTTTAATTTGAAATGGGAAGTGTTTTATAGTTTTGTGTATAACTTTAAAAAGAATTAAGATTTTTAAAAATAATTTGGTAGAGAAAGGGCTTATCACTAAGACTTTCATATAATGAAATAAAGTATTTAAAAAAATACACAGGGAACTTTAAAGAAGCTCAGGAATGTCTAAATAATATTTTTTAAAAAAATTGTATAATGAATTCAAAACATTTAATAAATAGTTCGTTATTAGGTCATTCGATTGAGGAATTAGCCCTCAACTTAGAAATATAAAAAGTGAATTTACAATTTTCTTAATAACTTTAGTACCTATCACAAGTTTCCTAAAATTATTTGGTAATTTCAAAGTATATCATTCAAGCTTTCTAACCATGTAATTTTTTTTCAAAAAAGTACACATAGACCATTCTGCCAGCTTTCAAAAGACACTACTTGCAAACCAAAATGGTCACAAGAAACCACACATTATTAATGAATATAAATTTATTATAGCCACAATAAAAGACGTAAGAATCTTGCAAAAAAGAAACAAAAACAAAAGACCAAGAAATAATCAAAAAATTCGTGTGTGGCATTTGTAATGTCATCACACAAAGCCAAATACGAGAGGCACATCATCAGACTCACACCTCTTGTATAACAAAGGTCTCTCTAAAAACAGATTTAACAAAATCTTTTTTTTTCACAAAATTTTGCCAAATCATCAGTAAATGACTTGAGGAATAAGAAATCAAGAAAGACCAATTCCTTAAGCCAAGAAAACTCTTTAATACTTAAACTTAAGAAATTAAAATGTAATAAAGCTTTTTTTTTCTTTTAATATAATAAAAGAAAAAATGAAAAAACCCAACAAATTTATCAATTTTATTTAAAATTATTTGAAAAAAATGGTACTATTGGTTGGTGAAAAATGTTGGTTAGGCCTTTGGGGATTTCTAGCAAAAAAAAAGAAGGACCTCACACATTTTATGTATATGTGAGAAATGAAAACATTATTTTAATTCTCTTAGGATATACCCAAATAATATTCTAATATTTTTTCATATCTTTTTGGTTTAATTTTTCGTATTTCTTTTTTCTATATGATTTTTATATTTCAAGCGAGTGATATAAAACCGAATGTAAGTCCCAAAAGTCAACTTCCTGTACGGGTTTGAAAAAAAAAGAACTTTCATTTTAGTTTTTTGACACATTTCAGCTGTTATGTTAAACTTTTTGTTGTTGTTGTTGTCCATCTAATGTTGGAGCTGTAAGTTGCTAACTTCAAACCCGGAATATATAGATATATTTTAGGCAGAGCAGGGAAGTGCTAGGTTAGGGCACTCAAAGTGAAAAAAACTAAAGTGTTCAGCGGATCTGATTGTGTAGCAAAACATGGAATTTTGACAGCTGTCAGTGAAACTTAGTTTTTGAGATATTTGATTTAAAAAGAAGATAATTTTTTGTTAGTTTCAAAAGAAAACGGATGAAAAGAAATTTTCGGTGTTGATTTTTGGGGAAACTATTAACAGTTGAAAACAAGATTGACCTCATACACGTTTTTCGGACCGGCACCAGAAAAATCAATAGTTGGGATATAATTTGCTGAGTTAAAGCAAAATTATCACCAAGACATCAAAAACAAGCTTTTTCCGAAGAAAACAAAAAAGTTTAAAAAAAATGCTTGGATCATCGTAAAGTGAAGTTGATCGGTATAACTGAGACTCTAAAGCAGGTGCCGGCACTCCTAACTACCAGGAACCGACAACTTTTCATAATTTTCATAACCAACAAGCAAACAGACCAATCACATTAATGCAAGTTTACAAGCTTGACGTCAGTAAAAAGCGCACACAGAATTTTTACTCCAGTTAGTTAAACGCACACTTTCGAAGTAGGATCATGTCGCTTTTTTTCATATTATGGAGTAATACATTCTCTTTGAGCAGACCGCTGCTCTAAAAATACCAAAGGTTCGTATTAAATATATCAGAGCTACCAGAGAAAATTTTCATGAGAAAACGTCATATTTTTCAAAAAAATCGGCTTTATTGGCAGTTAATTTTCAGAAAATCGGAATTGTCAAAAAATATATCACAAATGTAACCAAATATAAATAAAATGTTCATTGAAACTGTTTCTATAGCTCAAAATTTTATTGAAAATTTGTCTATACAAAAAAAGTTATATTAAAAATTCTTCTATACAAAAAAGCTTATATTGAAAATTTTTCTATACTAAAATTATGTATGGAAAATTTTCTATACAAAAAATTGTATATAGATCATTTTTCCATACAAAAAAAAAAATAAGCAATATATGATAAAAGGTCATATTTTTCAAAAAAAATCGGTATTATTGGCGATTAATTTTCAGAAAATCGGAATTGTCAAAAAATATATCACAAATGTAACCAAATATTAATAAAATGTTCATTGAAAATGTTTCTATAGCTCAAAATTTTATTGAAAATTTTTCTATACAAAAAAAGTTATATTAAAAATTCTTCTATACAAAAAAGCTTATATTGAAAATTTTTCTATACTAAAATTATGTATGGAAAATTTTCTATACAAAAAATTGTATATAGATCATTTTTCCATACAAGAAATTATATTTTGAAAATCATTCTATACAAAAAATAAGCAAAACATGATAAAATTTTTCTTTAAAAAAAATTGTATATGAAAAATTTTACTATAGAAAAATTTTACATGGAAAATTTTTGTGGAAAATAAATAAATTTAAAATTTACAAGAAAACTAATGCCTCTAAATTGTTCTATACAAAAAATTATATATAAAAAACTCTTCTTTACAAAAAAATTTATGTATTGAAATTTTCGATAGAAAAAATTTAAAGTAGAAAATTTCACTACAGAAAAAAGTTTTAATAGAAAAATTTTTCTATAGAAAAATATTTATATTGAAAGTTTTTCGACGGAAACAATTTTAAATTGAACATTTTTCTGCAGAGACAAATTTAAATGGATTTTTTTTTTCGATTTTATCTTAAAAATCGCTATAGCCATAATCTGCATATCGGCTATTTACTAGTTTTCAGGTTAAAAATCGCCAAAATGACGACAAGTCGGCAAATCTGGCAGACCTGGTCTGTTTGGTTATGCGAAAGCTCTACAATATCAACGAAAGTCAGCAGAGTGGATTGCACATAATAAATCGGCTTCGGTTATGGCAACAGCATTTTGGGATGCTCAATTTTTAATATACAAATATTTTACAACATATAAAGCGAAATCTTTTGTTATAGAGTTTAAGGGAGGAAATCTCGAAAAAAGCGGCACCTTTTGAAGAAAAAAATTAGGTGTTTTATCAAGATAATGCTCCTTTATACTATTTAATTAAAACGATGACAAAATTGTGTAAATTGTTCTTCTAGCTTCTTCCGAAGCCAAGGTATTATCAAAATCTCGGTGCCAGAGTCTTTTATCTATTCTTAGACCTTAAAAGTATGCTCTCTAAAAACTTATCTCATATGAAGAGATAATCGTCGAAAATGAGGCCCATCAAGAGTATAAGCAGAATGTGCGAACTTTTACAAAATAGATTTTGAGCTTTCACACCGACACACTATGTATGAGCGAGACGTAACTATGTTTTTCCCGCTCACACTTACGTAAAATTGTCTTTTCAAAGTCAGTATTGCCAGATTAGAATTTTTTTCAATTCAGTTATGTGAAAAATGTTCGAATATATGAAGAAAAATTTAAATTTGGTAACACTGACAGTAAGAGCTTTTAAAGCTTTTTACCACAAATGCAACTATTAATGTATGTATATGTTTTTGGACAGGTCTGGTCTAAAGACAAACCGTACTTTAAAAATGGCATTGATAAATTTTGAAGCCAAATTTATTAAAAAAATCATATTTTATCAAATTTTATTGCTATGTTAGATTTCGAACTTTTGAGCCCAGTTGTTCATCAATATTGAGATACAGCTTTTAAACTGAAAGAAATTAAACTTGGAAATTAACTTAATTGAGAACACTGAAGAAGCAAAGACTCTTTTATATAAAGATGTTGCACTTCCATTCATTGATCTGTCTTATGGTCGTTTTCAAAAATCCCCTTAAAAATAAAATATACCGCTTTTACTCTAATTCGGAAACAACTTATGAAGACGATTATTAGCTTTCGATGAAAGAAAGCTAAGGCACACACACGCTAGCATTTAGACAAATACGCCTATACAATTTTATATGGAGAATATAAGAATTGGGTTACCTTCTTTGGAAAGGGATTAGCAGAGAGAGGAAAGTTGTAAAAGGAAGTGATAAAGCTTTATTATACACTGTAATTGCACGTCGTGTCTATTTTGAGAAAAGTGATATTCTGACATTTGTTGTTATTTAGACGCATGTTTAGCCTTTTTTGTGTTATTGCGATAGGCTAACCGTCCATGGATAATGCTGTGGTAACTAATAATTATAAATATAAATTAATAAATAAAATATAAACTGATATTTTCGTGACTAGGAAACGAACCCATGCTGAATATGATATGTTATGCTTATACCAAGGCCCCCTTAAATTAAAATTTTGCCCATTTCTGCTCTTATCATATTTTTTCCTTCATAAAAACCCCATTTTTTACACATCTCTCTAAAAAATGAATTTCTGAACAAAATGCAAAAATGGTTTGATAGCTCTTGACAGTGTCTGACCATACAAAATCTATTTCAAAAAAAAAGCACAAGCCAAAAACTTTATATTAGAAAATGAAACGAAAAATAAAACTGAGTTAAAAATACAGTAGATTTTTCTCTAAAAAATACAGAAAAAAAAGAAACCAAAAGGGAGATTGTCAGTCAGTCATTCATTCAAAAATATAAAAAAAAATTAATAAAAAAGGATAAAAAAAGGGTTAAGAGCTCAAATATTTCAAATCATGTTGAAAATGTTGCAATTTCCAGGGATTTAGTGGTTGGTTAAAAAAAAACTTGTTTATAAAAATTTGATTAAATAACTAAGGGAAGAAAAAAATATTTAATTAACAATTTTTTTGGACTTTTTTCTAATAAAAAGGAAAATTTTTTAAAAAATAATTTCATTTTACAAACAAATTACTTTAGACTCGACTAATTAACAAAAATCTTGAGGTTCTGAATAAACAAATTTTCGAAGGGTTAAAAATTTGTATACAACCTGTTTTTTTACCAAAAAAAAAAGAAAATTAGTTTTTCTTTAAAAGATTATAAACATTTTTTCATTTGTTATCAAATCTTAAGTTAATGAAGTAAAAATTGATTATTTGGCTCCTAATTCTTCTTTTTATTTTCCCAAAATATTCATATGCATTTTTTTCCTTTAATTCATTTGTATTTTCTTCTTTGATTGCCTGAGTAGAGAGTAGAGGAGACATTAAAATTTTGTTCTTTCTCAAAACAAAATTTTTACCATTTTGAATTTTTCAGCTTGGAACCCATGTCAAAATATTTGACAGCTGACTAAAACATGCCATATGAAGCCCATGTCCCATTGCGAAGCGAAGCGTCCAGTGAAGCACAAACAAGCGAAAACAAAAACAACATCATACAATAATATAGAGAAATAATTGTTAGAAATAAAAACAACAAACATTAGAATAGAGAAAATAAACGTTATGATTTCGATTTTATTTTTCTTTTGGCCAAATGAATAGAAACGAATTTGTGTTGGGTATTGGCCATTTTTAAGGAATGAGAGCCATTATAAGGGAAATATCAAATAAAATATGGGTGTGTGTTTTTTTAACGCTCAAAATTTTGTGGTTAAAAATTGAATAGTTATAAAACCAAACAACCTTTAAGTAAAAGCTTTAAAAGCTTTCAATATTTCTTGCTTTTCATATTCTTCAAAATTCCAAAATTTTCTTGACACATTCCAAAAACTTAACACGTGTAACCTTTGGCCTCAAATTAAATTTCTTCCTTCTCTTAGATTTCTTAGATTTTCTTAACTATTTATTATTCATTGTCTAACTTCTGCTATAAAGGAAAAAAACGCTAAACTCTTAGAAACTTTGGCTACATTTCCACTCTTCTTGTTAAAGTTGAAAATTATCTTTTGATCCTTTTGTACTTATAAAAGTAAATCCATAGTCAAAAGGAAACGGAAATAAAAGTAAATAACAATTGCTTAAGTTGAATTTCAAAATATTTTCATGGCTTAAAAATATAAACAAAAGCATTATTACCAAATCTCAAATCATCTTAAAATTCAAAACAATTTTTAAGGGCCATTAAGAAGAAAAGGCTCCGACCCCTTTCCTGCTAAGTTATCACTTCTCTTTAATGTATTTTTAATATTTTTTTGGAGACATTTCAGCAAATGACAAAACAAAAAGTTGGAAAAATCTGGGAGTTTTAGTTTTTAGAGCTTTTGAAAGAAACAGAAGGTTAAGTTTTTGAGAGAAAGTTTAATGTAAAATCAAGTTTAATAAAGTTTAAGCTGTTTTTAAACTTCTATTAGCCTTAAACTTCTATTAATCTTAAACTTCTATTAACCTTAAAAAAGCTTTTTAGTTTTAAGAGAGCTTTATGAGAAAATGTATAATGAAAAATTAAGTTTAATAAATTCTAAGCTTTTTTAACATTTTTTAAACTTAAGTTTTAAAATGGTGTTAAGCTTTTTTAACATCTTTTAAACTTAAATTTTAAAATGGTGTTAAGCTTTTGAGTTTTAAGTAAGATTTATAAGAAAATGGGTGTGAAATTATTCTAGTTAAACTAAGCTAGTTTAAAAGGTAAAAGCTTTTGCAAGTAAAAGAAAGTTAAGCTTTAATATGAAAGCTTTGAAGCAGATCTGTTCAAAAACACATACATTAGTATTTGCATCTGTGGTAAACAGCTTTGTAAGCTCTTACAATCAGTGTTACCAGATTTACATTTTTCTTCATATATTCAAGCATTCTTCATATAATCGAAAAAACAATTCTAATCTAAGTGTGAGCGGGACAAACATAGTTGCGTCACGCCTATATATAGTGTGTCACACCTATATATTTTGAGTCGATATGTGACAATGGATGAAACATGATTTTATCATTTCAAACCAGCCTCCAATCGACAGCCGAGTGAACCGCACATGATGAACAAGCGTGGAAAGACGGTTATGACATTTTCATTTTGGAATGCGCATTACAAAGTGATATTTTATCAAGGCAATGACACCGTCAAAAGGCAACTTCAAATCTGGCCTCTATACTTTCTTTTTTACGGGACTTTTCAAAACGACCATACGACTAAACATTATATGAAAGTCCAATAAATTTAATTTTGTAATCTTTGGTTAAACTAAGCTCTGCTTAAACTCTTACCGCAAAACTTTGCCTTAAATCTCTTTCAACAATTTTGACTTCATTGTTTTACTTAAACATTTTCTTTAATTTTTTTCAGTTTTCTTTTTATTTTTCACTCCCCCGTATCTACTCTTTTAAAATAAAATTTTCTTAAGACATTTTACGTCACTTTAGTTTTCTTTTTTCATAGTTTTAAGCTTAGAAAATCGTCTTTTTAAGTAGTTATTGTCTTGCGATGTTTTTTTTTTCTCCATTGACTTGCTTTGAGCAGATCCTTGACGTTAGCAAGCTCAGGAAAATCCTTAAGAAATAAAAGTTTTTTGTTAAGAAATAAAAAAAGGGACAGACAAAGTGAAAACAGGAGTTGGACGAAGTAGAAAAAAAATACTGACAATGAAGAAAAAATAAAAGTTTTTGGCTTGACATTATTGTTGCTGCTGGCAAAATAGCGCTGAAAACTTTAAGTAAAAGTTGAAGATGACTTTGAATAGTTTTTTTCGTTGTTGTTGCTTTTGGTGCTTTAGTTTTTGACAAAAGAGGATAAATCCTGTTAAAAGGAGGCAAGAACTTTTTTTGGTTATTATATTTTGAAGCAAAATTAAGTGAAATTTATTTAAGGTTAAACATATTTTTAGAGGTACAAGATTATGAAATCTATGGAAATTTTTTATATTTTTTTTTTGGAAAATTTAAAAAAAAATGTTTTTTTTTTATTTTAAAAGCTATTTCTAATAATTTATAAATAGCTTTTAAAAAAAAATAAGATATTTTTTTTAATTTTCTGAAAAAAAAAATCATAATAAATTTCCATAGATTCCATAATCCAATGCCTCTAAGCTTAAAATTTTGCTCCCTCTTTCCATCTTCCCATAACCTTTTTCCTAGTTCCATCACAATGCAATGCATACGTAGGGATCATCCCCTGGGTGTTGGTCAAATTAAAAAAAATAACCAAAACAAGTTCTTGCCCCTTTTTTTATATGTTTTGGAGTAAAATTAAGTGAAATTTGGAGCAAAATTAAGTGAATTTATTTTAGAGGCATAAGATTATGAAATCTATGGAAATTTTTTATGAAAATTGTTTAGAAAATTTAAAAAAATATTTTTTTTCTGTTTATGAAATCGCGTAATATAATATTCATCGGCTATCTTGGAATAGAAAAACTTTAAATGACGACTAGTACTTAGCTTTATTGGACCGTTTGAAGGACGAAACAATTCAAGGCATTCGATATCGTTTGAAAACTCAGACTTTTAAGTAAATATTGTGTAACATACCTCAGGGATTTTTAAAATAAATTATTTTTAAACAAGTTTAATAAAATTTGATAACTAAACATATCCATTTGTTTGTCAAAATATTTAGTTCAAATTAAATTCTTTTACTATCAGGCAACTTTTGACAAATAAGTTACAATGTAGTTAACGTTGTATGTTATATATTATTTAGATTATCCTAAAAGTATGTTACACAAATGTTTCTAAAATATCTTACTTTTGACAATTTGGCCGCAGGTTTCATTGAGTCAATGATCTGTTTCACAAATCAATGGTAACGAAGACAAAATTGCTCTAATTGAACTTTAGATTTAGCTCTAGCTTTTTGTTTTCTTAAGAAAATACTCGCTTTAAAGAGGTTTAATAAGAATTTTCTTATGGAACATAAAAAGTCTTTAACAATTTTTTTAAATTTATTGAAATATTTCCCATTATCCTCCCAGGAGCCTTGGGAATAAATCTTACAAAAAAATGTGTCTCCATTATTAGAATTATATATATTTTTATCTTATTTTTTCCACATATGGTTGGTTGAATAAATATATAAGAAATTTTTCCTTTAATATCTAAAACATGTGCACATTATCATCAGCTTTTGAGGAAGAAAAAAAGCAAGCAAATTGCATGTAACAATTCTCTAATATTTGTATTGCCAGTGTTGCATACAAATTTATTTTTTTATAAGATATTTCTTCATACCCTAAACATTTTTGCTGTTTCTTAAGCTTTTTGAAAGGATTCTAAAGGGATGTAAGGAAAAAATACTAAATAAAACAAGACACTTGTTGCGAAAATTTGTTGAATGTCGCTTAAGGAAGTAGTAAAAAAGAAACAAATTTATGACAACACCAGAAAAAAGAAAATAAAGGATTTTAAACAGGACTTTAAATACTTAAAATAAAGGATATTGGTATATTAAAAACAATTTTTTTGCTGAAAAGTACATAACTTTTTTTTTTCAATTTGTCTTTATTCCAACTTAATCTTGGCTTGTTAATTTTCCTTAACATCTTAATTCAAAATATATTTTTTTTAGATTTTTTTTCAACTTTAAGCTACTCTTCTTCCTCACTTTAGAATTGTTTTGTTTTGGAAATCGTGACCTTAGATCAAAGTAAGGCTTAACTTTTTACCTCTCCTTCTCTTTAAAAAGGGATCTTTTTAGATTTTGCTTATTTTTTTTTTTCATCAAAACTTGGCCCAAACATATTTTAGAACTTAGTCACGTTTATAGAACTTTAGTGTTTTGTATTTTTTTCTTTTGCATCTTTTTTTAGTATATTTGTGTGATATTGGAGACTTTGGCTGGTCATTTATAATTTTAATGGATACAAGCAACTTAAACAGGCGTTAAGTGGTTATAAACGACAATTTACAGTGGGTCAAAAAAATGTATAGTTATGGAATTGAAATATATAGGAGTTTTGTTAAGCTTTCAAGGTTTTCGTAGCACTGTGCTGATGTTCTCAAAACGACTGCTTGTGGTTTGAACATTGAAACATTTTTCGACAAGATTTTATGAAATTTGTATTGAGTGGTAGAGGGTTTACACTGGCAATAAAATTAATTAATTTTTTCATTTCATAGAATAGTTATAAGAGATCTCACATTTTTAAACATTCTTTCAAATATTTAAAAATCTACAACTTTATCAAAATAATGACATTTGTGATATTTTGTTTGAAAGTGCGTTCACACTAGCACAATTAAAAAAAATTCTTAATTATCTTAAAAAAAAAGTTCATAAAACATTGAAATGTTTATAAAAATTAAAAAAAAGTTCATAAACATTGAAATGTTTATAAAAATTATATAAAATGCATTCAAATGTTTAAAAACATAATATATGTTTTTTGAATAAAATGCATTCACACTATCACAAAAATTATTTGAAAAAAATTTCAATTATTTAAAAAAATGAAAAAGTTATAAAAAATATTCTTAAATTCATCAAGACTTAACATTAGTGTTGTAAAGGGTGAAACATAGACTACTTTAATAGTAGTTAATAGTATTTAATACATCATATGAGTTTAAGGTAGTCCTAACCTCCAAAAACTATTCGCGTAAAAATTTGGCAGTCTTCGGGCTTTTAGTTTGTGAGATATGAGTTTTAGGTAGCCCTAACCTCCAAAAGATATTAACGTATACATTAAACAGCCATTGGGCTTTAAGTTTTTGAGGTACATATATAGACGACTCTAATAGTATTAAATCCATTACATGAGTTTTAGGTAGGCCTAACCTCCAAAAGTTATACACATATGGATTTGGCAGCCGTCGGGCAATTGGTTTGTGAGATATAGCATTTAGAGAAAAAAGCTTTTGATAATTTTGGAAAATGGAAAAACAAAATTTCGTCTATTACTAAAAAAAGGGTTCATATTTAGCCCCAAAACTCCGAAAGATATGTGAATAAATATGATGGCTGTCGGGCTTTTAGTTTGTGAGATATAGAATTTTGAGAAAAGCAAATTTTGTTAATTTGGGTAAAATAAATTTGGATAAATGAATAAAGAAAAGGCGATATTAGCACAGAGAACTACACACGCAGCATAGAAGCCCAAAGAGGCTATTACCGACAAAAGCATCAAAAAAATTCTACATAATATTTTAGGATGACCTTAAAGTTATTTTGAACGAAATAGCTGAAACCCTAAAGACATCCAAAGGAACGTGTTGGACGTATCGTGAATAATAATTGGTAATTGGGACGTATCGTGAATAATCTATGTGGGTGCTCAACAAAAAAGCTCACAATCGATCAAGAATAATAAGGAAATGATGAATCTGAGCAGTATTTGGAGCTTTTCTATGGTATAAACCGAAATATATTTAAATTGATATGTGACAATAGATAAAATATAACCCAATTTTTTAACACCGAAGTCCAGTAGAGATAGTCTGCCAAGTGGACTACATAAATGAGATGAACTGGGTCCAAAGATTGGAAAAATGCTGCAATCGACTGACATCTGATTTGAAATTTGAAGATTGTGGGTGCTGTGGCTTGAAGTCAAATTTCCAAAATCAGTTTGTAAAAAATAAGCTTTTTGGTTTCATTGTGACGTTAAAAAGACCTTAAACAAATCAAGAAAAATTATATCCGAATAAGCTTAAATAACAAAAAAGTCGATATTTTCAAAATTTTTTTTATGTGTTTATATATTTTTTTGCCTGAGGTGTGAGTTTTCAAGGCAATAACTGTACCATTTATCAGTACTTTTTATAAATGTTTTATGCATCAATGAAAGGGAAAACATGTCTAAATTAAGAAACTGTTAACTTTTTACTAATATTTAAAAACATCTTTAACATTTCTGGGAAAAAATGTACAAAAGAATTAAAAAGTGAATTTTTTACAAAATCATTTTTGAACTTTGAGGTCTAATTTCTGGAAGACTATACAAGGTTAATAAATGCTTTTTTTAAGAAATAAAGTATATTTAATTGTTTAAATAAAACTTTTTAAAAAATTTAAAAAAATTAAACCCAACTGTCCTTTTTTTGCTATCAAAATTATGAAGTATGGAAATTTGTCACTTTTTATAAAATCCTATTTTCAAAATTTGTTTATAAATTCGAGCTACTTTTTATTTTTGAAATCTAAGGAGAATACATAGGGCTTTATAACTGCATTTCAGAAAGTAGCAAAATCGTCTTAAGTTTTATGTCATATGTTTGAAAACTCAAAAATTCCTATAAAAATTTGTCAAATTTTGGTCAAAGCAGTACGTAGGGTACATGACTTAAAATTTGGATTAAAATCATTCTAGAATCTTATTATTTACGAATATATAATAAAACATTAACTTTTAATAAAAAAAAAACTTGAAAAGTGAAAAATCTTTATCTTTTTTTTTGAGAAATATATGCAATTTTTCCGATCATCGAAAAATATTTGACTTTTGAAATTTCTCCATTCAAAACGGTAAGAAATATTCCAAAACGCTTTTTAGAGTTTTATTTCCTAAACTGTTGACTATTTGTTAGTATTTTTTAGAAAATTATCGTTTAAATATCGAATGCACAATCGGCCAAAAACTAAAAAAAAGTCGAAAAGAAAAATGAATTTTTTTATTTTTGAAGTGAAATAACTTAAAACCCATAACAGTTATTATAGTGAAGTAATAATGTTTTTTCTTTGTTTTAAAAGCTCATTCCAAAATATAAAAAATCAACTATATCGGGCAATAATTTAAAAAGTTACACGTTCCAAAAGTTTTTTTACTTCTGAGTTGGGGTACTTTGACGCCAAATAATTCACTCTATAAGAACACAGGGTAATCTTAGATCCAAAATTCAAAAAGATTGGAAACTCTTTAATAATTCTCTCATACATTCTAATGCAATCAGACTTACAGTTTAGAAGTTACAGATTTATTACCACTGTGCGGCGGTCAGCCTACAGCAATAACACGCCGTCGATGAAAAAAATTAAATTAGCTGTAGAAGAAAAATCTCTGAATAATGGGTCTTACAAAGAAGCAAATTCCAAAACTGAGGTTAATTTTGAGGCTAGAAATAAATCGTCTATTGTATTATATTGTTATCGAAAAATGTTAGAACCGCTGCAATCGTCGTATCGCTCTCTAAGGCAACTATTGAATAATTAAATCAAAATGTCAGCCTACAGCACTAACACGCCGTCGATGAAAATAAATTAGCTAAAAATGTGAATACTGCGTCTAAATAACAACAATTTGGCGGCCATGAAGAAGCAAATTCCAAAACTGAGGTAAATTCTGAGGCTAGTAAACAATTGTACTTATTACATTATATAATTATCAAAAAATGTAAGAACCGCTGCAATCGTTGTATCGCTCTCTAAGGCAAATATGGAATAATAAAATCAAAATTAATTTATTTTTTATTTATAAAAAAATCTAAAAAAGTTTTAAATTGAAAGCAATATAACTCTTTTTCATTTCTAAAGCTAGTGTAAACGACCTTACCTTAAGGCCCGGCCTAAAGACAGATCCAAGTCAAACATTTTACAATAAGTGCGTTTCTTTTCGTTCTTCTAGAGTTAAACTTGAGAATATGCCAAAGCCTTCTTAGCTTTTTTTTTGCTCAACATCAACAAAAAAAACATGAATGAATGGAATTGTTGTATTTGGACAACAAACCAACAGCAACAAACAAATAAATGAAAAAAAGTGAATAACAAAAAAAATTGCTTAACAAAAATATTGTGTTGTTGGATAAAAACGCGAACCGTCGTGTTCCAAAGATTAATAAATTGATGGCATCCATTGCAGCACATAACGTGTAACTAATGGCTGTAATCAATTTTGCTTTACATCTCAATCTAGCAGCAACAACACACAAAAAAAAAAACAAAACCAACACGAAAACTAAACTCCAAACAAACAAACAAATGTTTCCAAGCTCTCAGGATCATTGAGCCAAAAACACAGGAAAAACTACCAGCCCAGCATCCATGTTGTTACTGTTGTTGTTTTCTGCTGATGCTTTTTTTCAAGAAAATATTTAAATTTTTGTTTGGTCAGCATATTAACAAGTATTTTTGGAATTTTTAAAAAGGATATGGAAAAT
This sequence comes from Stomorhina lunata, assembly GCA_933228675.1. NCBI lineage: Eukaryota > Metazoa > Arthropoda > Insecta > Diptera > Rhiniidae > Stomorhina > Stomorhina lunata. The sequence goes on along the minus strand of OW121740.1, from coordinate 90,110,678 downwards.
TCACACATGTAAACATTACAAAATTTTACATCATATTGACAAGAATTTTCAAAATTTGTTAAAATTGGTCTATACATACATTCGTTTTAAAATAGAATTTGCACTACATGCTGCTAAATAAAGGTTTTAAATTAGTTATGCTCTAGTTTTTCCTTAAAACTTTCTGGTCAAAAATCTTAGTGTCGACTATTTAAATTAAATACAAAGACGCCCCTTTTCTCACAACAGTCAAGATATCCTTTGGAAATCATCTGAAAACCTTAAGCCTCTATTTCTTTCTTATCTTATTTTGGGTTTTAATATACATATGTATATATGTATTAGTGTGTGTGTGTGTTCGTGTGCGATTGTGTTTATTTGTTTTTATCCCTTTTATAATCTTAATCCTGTTTAACTAGAATCCTTTAGTTTCCTTCTAAATCTGCTCTAATTTTTATATTGTTTTTGCTTTCCTTTCAAAATTAAATTTTGCAAAATTTGCTAAAATTTTGGTTTTCTTCAAAACCTTTGTCAGTCAGGTATTTTTGTCGTTTTAGTTAATTTAACTGGTTTGCAAATCTCTTGATTGATTGGTAAAGGTCTATAAATTTTAAATGACTTAAATCAAGGTCTTGTGAAAAAGTGGCAAAGTGTTGAAGTCAAGGTTATAGTCCTTTAATAGTTTTCAGTTTTATTGGAAAGAAAAAAAAATTGTATGTTCAAATTAAATAATTTAAAAAAAAAAACAGATTTTTAAGAAATAAAGTAATTTTGCAATCAAAAGGCAATTATAAAGATAAGGTCAAATATTTAAAGACATCTGTTTTGGTTAAAAATAAAGGACAATATACATACATATGTATTTGTATAATCGGTCAAGCCGCACAAAAAAATATATAGAGATACTTTTATTAGTTGAAGCGGAGTATCTCTATAGACAGATTCCTGGCCAATATTTATAAATCTTCTTTCTCTAAGCTAAATTTTAATAACATATTTATTTCTTTTAAATTTTGCATTTATTTGATAGGATCGAGGCAGGGAAAGGTTTCACTTATACTATTTTTCAATAAATTAGCACAAAAGTTAGGAAAAAAAATTAACGAAATAGGAAAAAGCTGGAATATTAAAATTATTTAAAGAAATTTAATTTCGTATTACCATTTAAAGGTAACAACAAAATGTCATTTAGAAACAAGTAAGAAAGCGCTATAGTCGGTCAAGCCCGACCATACGATACCCTTCACCACAAATGTCAAAGGTGTTATTTTTCCTTTATAAACACAAATATTTGCTAAATTTTGCCGTCATACAAACATTTTCTCAAAACTTGTATATATAAGCTGTTTCCGTCATTTGGACTTATATGAGAGCTAGGGTCAAATGTGGACCGATTATCTCGAAATTTGGCAAATTGATTACAGTTGTTACATATATATGCAAAAAATTATATATGCAAAAAATAAACTCAAAATTTTCATTATCTTCAGATTTACGAGCGTTTTAGTGATTTTTGTCTCATTTAGTGCATTTTTAAGGAAAAGTTTGTATGGGAGCTATGGTCAAATGTGGACCGATTTTAACGAAACTTGGAACAGTGATTTAAGTTTATATAAGCACTATTTGATGTAAATTTCATGAAAAAATATTGATATTTGTGGCCAATATTTCAATTCCGGTAAGTGGGACCTATGGGAGGTACCATAAATAATGGACCGATTTTAACGAATTTCAATAGCCATGGTCTCATTATCAAAAAATGATTATCAAATGATCTGTGCCAAATTTCATCAAATTATCTTTAGAATTGCGACCTGTAGTTTGATTACAAGGTTTACATGGGGGTCCAGCCAGCCAGACGGACGGACGGACGGACATCGCTAAATCGACTCAGAAAGTGATTCTAAGTCTATTGGTATACTAAAAGGTGGGTCTAAGACAAATATTTCCATGCGTTACATACATCAGCACAAACTTATAATACCCTTTCCACCTATGGTGGTGAAGGGTATAAAAACACAGATTTTTAAGAAATTAAGTAATTTTGCAATCAAAAGGCAATTATGAAGATAAGGTCAAATATTTAAAGACATCTGTTTTGGTTGAAAATAGAAGACAATATACATACATACATATGTATATGTATAATCGGTCAAGCCGTACAAAAAATATATAGAGATACTTTTATTAGTTGAAGCGGAGTATCTCTATAGACAGATTCTATAGACAGATCTTCTTTCTCTAAGCTAAATTTTAATAACATATTTATTTCTTTTAAATTTTGCATTTATTTGATAGGATCGAGGCAGGGAAAGGTTTCACTTATACTATTTTTCAATAAATTAGCACAAAAGTTCGGAAAAAAATTAACGAAATAGGAAAAAGCTGGAATATTAAAATTATTTAAAGAAATTTAATTTCATATTACCATTTAAAGGTAACAACAAAATGCCATTTAGAAATTAATAACAGAATTATTTCCAGTTTTTTTTTATATTCCACCCACTGTGAATAGTTTAAAAAATTAAGTGTTGTCAAATTAAAAAATTTCAAATTCCCGTTTTCTATCCGAAGAAATTCCCAATAAGAAAACCGATTTCCGTAATTTTATTTGGTTGGTGTCTTTGCTGCTGACGACATTAGGTTGTTGATTACACTTAGTAAGATCTCTTTTTCTGGTGGTTGATTCCGTTTGTTGTCGTCGGTGGTTGGTTTGTTCTGGGGCCAAATTACGGCATTCGTTATCGATCGAAATTTTAGAAATTTTTAAAACATTTGTATAGCATACTTTAAGGATCATCAAAATTATTAAAAATTTGCACAGTTTACTACATTTTTTTGAATTATTTGCCAAAAGATGAACAATATTAAGAGTTTTAATTATACCCTTCACCAATATAGGTGGAAAGGGTATTATAAGTTTGTGCTGATGTTTGTAACACATAGAAATATTAGTATACCAATAGGCTTAGAATCACTTTCCGAGTCGATTTAGCCATGTCCGTCCGTCTGGCTGGCTGGCTGGCTGGACCCCCATATAAACCTTGTAATCAAACTACAGGTCGCAGTTCTAAAGATAATTTGATGAAATTTGGCACAGATAATTTTTTTGATAATAGGACCATGGCCATTGAAGTTCGTCAAAATCGGTACTTTATTCATGGTACCTCCCATAGGCTCCATTTCCCGGAATTGATATTTTGGCCACAAATATCAATAGTTTTTCATTAAATTTAAACTAAACACTGCTGATGTAAACTAAAATCACTGTAGCAAATTTCGTTGAAATTGGTCCACATTTGACCATAGCTCCTATACAAACTCTTCTGTCACAACGCACTAAATAAGACAAAAATCACTAAAACGCTCGTAAATCTAAAGATAATGGGAATTTTAAGTTAATTTTTTGTATACATAATTTTTGTTACAACTGTAATCAATTTGCTAAATTTCGGTCCACATTTGACCCTAGCTCTCATATAAGTCCAAATGACGGAAAAGCTTAAGCGCAAGTCGTTAGAAAAATTTAGCAAATAATTGTTTTTATACAGAAAAAAAAGAACAAATTTGTCCTTAGTGGTGAAGGGTATCGTATGGTCGGTCTTGACCGACTATTGTTTTTGTATAACTTAGTACAAAAGTTCGGAAAAAATCTAACAAAATAGGAAGAAGCTGCAACATTTAAATGATTTTTAAAATATGAATTTTCTTATTTTAATTGGTAACAACAAAATGTCATTGAGAAATATATAACAGAATTACTTGGATTTTTGCTTTTTCCACCCCACTGTGAATAGTTTGAAAATTAAGTGTTGTCAAAAAATCAAGTGTTTTTATCAGAAGAAATTCCCAATAAAAAAATCAATTTCCGTGGTTGGTGTCTTTGCTGGTGCTGCCATGAGGTTGTTGATTACACTTTGCTAGGGGTCTCTCTGCTGATTGATTCCGGTTGCTGTCGTCGGTGATTGTTCTAGTTAAAACAAAGACGATTGTTGGTGAGAGGGAACAGTGGGGGAGTAGGAAGAACAATTTTTGTGCGTGGACTAAAAGGCGGCCGAGCTTAATAAATATAATAGGGGCACATCGTAAATTTAAAATCATACTTTAGAAGTTTTTAAAATGCGTACATTTAGGTACAGTGCAATCGCAATAGAGTGAACACTTGGTAATATGAACTACTTGATACTACGAACTCCCGATTTTTTCCATTAGTTACTTTATAGAGTGAACAGTACCCAACTCAATAGAGTGAACTTTTGTTTTTCTTATACATAACTGACAAAGACGCACCTTTTATAGTTTTTTTACATACTTTTTTATGAAACAGTTAGGATATCGCTTGAATTTGAAAACATTTTTGTTTTAATTTTCCTCTCTTTTTGTTTATTTTATTAGTTACTCTATAGAGTGAACTATACCAACTCAATAGAGTGAACTTTTGTTATGCAAAATTTCCAATTTCTGCTGAAGTCGTTTCCGATGCCATTTCTGAGACTGACACTGACATCGAGGAAGTAACAGTAACCAAACCAGACATTACAGCAGCGCAGGCCGTGTAGATTTTTGAAAAAGCTATTGACTGGGCAGAAAATAACACAAACAATTACGAAAATATTTTAGTTTTGCATAAATTCTGCGATTTAGCGGTGCAAAAAATGCTTGTACAAAGCAAAAAACTCTTGAAAATTACTTTACTTCTTTATAATTATATAATAATATTTAATAAATATAGATGTTTTTTATATAAAAAAGTGTTTTTTATAGACTCTTTAGAGTGAACTTTTTCAATAGAGTGAACAGGCCTTGCACGAATTAGTTCACTCTATTGCGATTCCACTGTATTTCTTAAATGCCCCGAAATATTTAACACCCCTTCAAGTTTTAAAATTTAGAAAATTTGTTCTGAGATCATACATTCATCGCTGTTGTAGATGTGTTGGATCACTTACACTATTAAGATCATATTTGGATTAATATATCGTCGTGCGTGAGTTTATGTGCTCTATACGCCAAAAATGCATTTTGAGACAATCTATCTTGAAGTTTGAACTTAATTTTTTTTTTAACTTTAGGATAGAATTTGAGATTTTTACACCAAATATTTGTCGTATAGAGCAAAATAGCACAAAAAAATAAGTTTTGAAGATATAGAACAAAACATACACTATTTATCTCAGAAACTAGACGAGGTAAAAAACCTAAAGTGGCATCATTAACTCAAAATGTTTAAATGGCGTATAGAGCACATAAATTCCGCACGACGATATGTCAATAAATAATTTGAATTTATCCGGTATGTGATTTCTGATATATTTTAAAGATAATTTGACCCATTTTCACGAAAAATTCAAACCAAATGTAATAAAAGATATCAGTCAAAAGGATTAAGTCCAAATTTTCATTTTTTTTAAATAACCGAAAATTATCTCAAAAGTATAACAGAAATTGATCGCTTTGAAAACGATCGATTCCCATCACATACCGGTATATTTTGATACTGTTACCATACTAACATTTTCCCAAGATTTTTTAAATACAAGCAACTCCCGGTATATGAAAATATTGGTCAGCTCTTAGTACACTCAGAATCAATTCCTATGTCGATTTAACAATTTGAGTCCGTTCGTCCGCCAGAATGGCTAGCCGGTCATGTAAACTTGTAATCAAAGCACAGGTGGAAATTTTGTAAGTAATTTGATAAAATTTGGTACAGATATTTTTTTTTTAAAGATTTGGTAACAAAATACAAACATTAAATAAATACTTTTTTGTGGTAGGACTATTGCCACTGAAATTGGTCCATTCTATCTGTTTTCCCAGAATTTTAAATTTCGGTATATTTTTTACGAAATTAGAGGAATGTATGTAGCAAATTTATGCTATTAATTAATAAAAATTATTTATATTTATGACGTCTAAATTTTTCCAAAATTTTTTTAACTTTTTTAAAACCTTGTAATATTGCATATAAAATGTGTTTAATATTCGCTATATGTGACCTTCTCCAAGAAAAGTGTGAAAATTAAGTTTTGAGAAAAATAAAAATTAAGCCCCTAATTCATGGTCCAAAAATGTTGCATACAAATTTCAAATTGCAAGAATTTAATAATTTTATAATTTGTTTACGAATAAGGGGATAAAATTTTAATGTTTTTCTCATTGCTATCGATTTTTCCCAAGTTCTTTGTGTACGTTTTTATGGGGTAAATAAATTTTTATCAGAAATCTAACTTTTTTCATCTTATTCTTCACCCCTTTGTACCAGAATCAACTCTTAGGTCCAAATCCGTTTTTTAGACATTAGGTCCCTCTGCTTAGAAGTGACATATAAGGTATTCAATGTAAAAAATAACGACGTTCGTTATGACAGATTTTCGTTAAATCCAGATTCTTTATAACCTGCTTTGCCAGTATAACGACATTGCTTTATAGTCAATATTACTTATCAGTGACTTTTGGGAATATATTTTAAAATGAGGGTTTAAATACGAGAAATTTTAAGAAACTTTCGTATATGTGAGCCAGTCTATGAAAAGGGAAAAGGTGGATTATGACTCAAAAACAAAATTTCGAAAAAATGTTCGAAATTTTAATTATTTTTCGAATTTGAATTATTTTTTGAAATTTTGTTTTTGAGTCATAAGCCACCTTTTCATAGAGAGGGTCACATATAAATAATGATATAATATTTATGCTTAGCTTAATTGAAATATAATTATTATGGAAAGCCTAAAAAAGTCTAAAACTGAATACTCGGCAGACCTATTGGGGAAGGTACTTTTAAGGTGGACAGTTAAATATTTCTAAATGAGGGTGTATGTAAAACAAGTCATATATTGGTTTTGATTCCTTTACATTGAGTGATTGCTTATATAATTTAGATTCCAAGTATCTGAATCGCATCTGCAGTCGTATAATTTGTATTTTGAAGTAATCTCTGAACTTTATATTAAACCAAAATTTCGAAAAAATTGTTTTTTTTTTAATCAAATGTATATAACAAACTTTTTCTTATTTTCCACCCCACTGTGTTTTTCACAACCTCTAGCGTCAATTTCTAAAAACAAAATTATACTTAGTCTTGACATAAACCTTTAGCATTTAACTTCCAATTAGATCCCTTTTCAATTCAATTTGTTCTAAGTAAGTCAAATGTTTCAATACAATTCCCATTGTTTCACACATTTTCAAAATGTTCCACTGAGAATTCGAACTTGTTTATATTAGGGCCATTCACATTTAGTTGAGCAAATCCTTTTTTTAAATGCTGAGAATTTTGTTTGTTTTTAAATTTTTTCATTAATTCATAAATTTTAAAAAAATATTTTAATAATATAAAATTAATACCAAATAAAACTAAAAATTACTACTTTTATTCCAAATCAAACTACTTTACAACAACATTTAGTTTAGGGATGCCAAGTTTTGAAAAAAAAAAATTAAATTATAAAATGTTAAAAAAAATATTGACATTTGTTATCACTCCCAAACAAAATCCCAATTTATTTATGAATATGTGTATCTAAAGAGTTACATCAAAATTTTTGTAACACTTATGGAACTTTATCATATTCGACTTCAAAATTTGATGTACGTATAATCCCAGCCCATACATTTTTTAAATTTCTTTAAAACTAGTTTTGGTTTTTATTTTAAATTAATTAATAGTTTTAATTTAAATTTTAGGCAAATATATTTAAATAGGTTTTACAATTTTTATAAATATTATGGTTCTGTAGTATTACATTGTTAAGAAGGATAGTAAAATACAAATATTTTAGTTTGTTTTCATATATTTTTTTTGTAATACCTTCCATACAAATGATTTTATAAAAATCGCTTAATATTATATCATAAATTCAAAGTTGATAATATATTGATATTGGAAAATAGCATAAAGAATTATAAAAATGGCTGGGGTATTTTAAAAAAATCAAAATACTAGATGGTAAAGTATTTTTCGTACTTAAGTTTCAAATTTGATTTAACTCTAAATGTTAAAAAATTTAGAAATGTAATGATTTGGTTCATAATTAGGTTCTTAAATTTTTTACGAAAAAAATATATTTTCTTTAAAAAAATCCCTAACAGCGATATTCTGTACTACAAGTTTTCTTGGACTTAAAATACTCCAATACAAGAGCTTTCGAAAAAGTATAAGGAAAATTAATATTTGCAACATAGTCTTGCAGATTGGGTTAAAAAATAAGTGCTCATATATCGTCGCGCAGGAGTTTATGTGCTCTATATGCCAAAAATGCATTTTATAAAAATCGATCTTGAAGTTTTAACTTAATTTTTCTGAAAAACTTTAGGATAGAATTTGAGATTTTTACACCATATATTGGGCGTATAGAGTAAAATATCACAAAAAATCAGTTTTGAAGGATATAGAACAAAACAGGCACTATTTACCTCAGAAACTAGACGAGATAGCCGAAAACGGATTGCAGATTTAAAAAAAATTAGGGTCGAAAACCTAAAGTGGCATCATTAACTCAAAATGTGTAAAATGGCGGATAGAGCATATAAACTCCTGCACGACGATATGTTTTGTTTAAAATGTTATTTGAAAATTTTAAAAATTATTTGGACATTTAAAAATCATTCAAAAAATATTTAATCACAAAAATTTAATATTTCACAAAAATCTTAGGAAATAATATGGAAAACTTTTCTTTTTCTATAATGGATTTGCACAAAGCTAGACCATTTACAACGAATTATGAACTGGGCTATTGACATTTTTCCTATCACTGAGCAAATATGAATTTAAACTATCTCAAACTAAAAGAACTCAAATTAAAAAGTATATTGAAATTCATTAAATTGAATTAATTTCAATATTACCGTAAATCATACAAAAATATAATATTAAAGAAAATTTTGGCATCCCTAAAACAAGCAAAAACTAATCTCTAAACTACACTCAAACATCTACGTAGAAGAAGAAAAAAAATTCCACTTAATACTTCGTGGAATTGTCGATCACTTTCCTTGACACTTACCAAATTGACTTCGCATCCAGGGATACAGAGGCGAAGGCATCCCTGATGGTTGCGAATTTGGATTTTGTGATGGTGGTGTATGCTGTCCCGGATGTCCTTGATGCATTTGAGGTGGTCCCTGACCCTGATGCATGCCCATACCCTGTGGTGGTACACCACCCACGGGTGGCACACCGGTTTGTTGCTGGCCATACATGCCCATATTGTGGTGGTTTTGATGGACCTAAGGAAGTGATAAAGATATTAGTATTTTATGAAATATAGGTCTAAGAAATCAAGATATATACAAAAAAAAAATCTACAAAAATAACTAAAAATGATTTTTGCTTAATAAAATTAAAAATATTTATATAATATGGTTTTTATCTAATAAATGTCTCTTATAACTTTTTAACTTTAAAAATTTTTACAAAAACTTGAAAAGTTTAGGAGATATACATTTAATCGACCCATAATACATATTTTTACTATATAAGAAAATTAATACAAAATTTCTATAAATATTAACTAAAATTTTTAACATAGGTTGGTTATTTACAATTTTACTACATTTTTTTACATGAAATCTTTAGGAGTCTTACCTCTGTAACATCGGGTACTCCGACATCATTGTAACCCAACTAAAATAGAAAGCGACAGATCGGGCATTGAATATAATTGATTTTAAACAAATATGTTCACAAATTTATAACAAAATAACTGAAATAATTAACTAAAATGTGTATAAAACTCGATTACAAGAATAAAGATATATCTCAAACGGAGTGTTTATACAAAAATTTTGAAAACTATCCTATTAAAGACTTAAATAATAACTTAGTTGTTAATTTAAAATAAAGATTGTTTTAATTAATTTCGGAAAGTTTCTAAAATATTCAATTTCTTTTATTGAAGGTTCTTCTTACAGGGATTTCCGAACTCTGTCAGTTGATAGGGGTCATTTTATTGAAGTTATATCTGTAAAATGATTGTGGGAAGTAATAAAATTGTATTATCGAAATAATGTTCTCTTCGGAAACGTACTTACTTACTTAAATGGCCTATATTTACAACCTGTTAAGGTCAAAGGTAGAGCATATTTTAGAATTTCATGCGCTTCGACCTTGTGCTCATATTCTCCAATTTCGTAAGCCAAGTTTTGAAAGATTTTACTCTATTTTATCTTTCCATCGAAGTTTCGGGCGTCCTATTCTAACATTAGGTGGAGCAGTTTTTATTCTAATTTTAGCTTTTTAAAGGAATGTGTTACTAGCCCAACGTCCTAAACCATATTAACACATTAACGGATGCTAACGCAGTTTCCCGGGTGATACCACGGGGAGTTTAACCAAGATAAGTATAAGCTTACTAAGTTAAGACCAATCAGAACCTTTGCTTGGTATCTAACATCCCCTACATCATCGGAAACGTACCATGCGAAAATAGACTTTTAAGCACCGGCCCATACATAAGTGTTGTATTCCATTTTCGGTCGGATATAAGTGGTATAAATATTAAGGAGGTCAGTTGGATATTAAGGAGATCAGTTGGAGTGAAGTTTGTCTTACATCACTTTAGAAAGCAGAGACACGTGAATGCTTTGGGTCTTTCGAGCGTTGAAATCGACCCTATTAGATAGACCCCAATTGGATACTCTAGAAAGGTTTGCCTCTTGGAATTGATATCCAACATACTTGGCCTATAGTTAAATGAATACGAATGACAGATGTTGCTATCAACTGCAAAAGAGTAGATAGGATTGGAAGTTTGACATAGAAGATCATTTAGAAAAATTAGAAATAGAGTAGGAGAAAAAACGAGCTATTAACAAACCACCGCAAATATACGGTCGCAGGTGTACGATCAAGACTAACATAACCTATAACATCGAGCAAATTCAGATTTTTGAGCCAGAGTCAGTTGAAAGTTAAACACTTTGAACCCAGATAAGACGTAGCAGAAATTTGTAGGATTCTATATTCCACCCGTAAAGAGAACAATAGGTTTTTAAAAAGATTTCACATAATATAGAAATTAAAAGATAGGAAGCGTGGAATAGAAGCCCCTTTATTTTTTGTATTTTTCAAATATTTCGCTACATATAATAAAGGATTATCCATTTCGTGATTTCAAAAGTATAGGTCTGGAATTCGACATCTGCTAAACTAAGTAGTTAAACCAATTTTTTTATTTTCAGTTGAAAGTCTGACATTGACAAAAATGAATCGCTTAAGTATCACACAACGCAAAAAAAATTATCAGAACATATTACAAAAATGGTGATTCTGCAACAGCCACATGTCGTGCTTTAAGAGGAGATTATGGTTTACATAATCGTCCAACTACGCCAGAAATTTGCAAAATTGTGAAGAAATTTGAAGACTGGGGCGGTTACAAATATTGTAAGGCCTGTGCATCATAGTTTCACTCGTTCCGCTAAAAATATCGCTGCTGTAAGTGAAAGTGTTGCCGAAGATCCGAATGTGTAGACTCCTCAGGAATGGTCATGTGATAACCGACCTTTTTTGACTGCTATTGAAGAATACGACTTGGCAAATATGTGGTTTCAACAAGACGGTGCCACATGCCAATAGACATTTCCTGGCCGCGTAATTTCTCTTCATGGCGATATCAACTGGGAATCAAGATCATGCGATTTGACACCATTAGATCTTTTCTGTAGGGCTACGCGGAAGACCGTGTTTATGCAGATAAACCTTTAACTCTTGAGCACTTAAAAAGGAGGTACCATAAATAATGGACCGAATCGACTCAGAAAGTGATTCTAAGTCCATTGGTATACTAAAAGGTGGGTCTAAGGCCAATATTTCTATGCGTTACTTACATCAGCACAAAATTATAATACCCTTTCCACCTATGGGTGAAGGGTATAAAAAGAAATATCATGAAAAAAATATATTTTATATGTGTTTTATTTACGATCACTTTTGAAACCCCTAAATGGATAACCCTGTAGTCTTACTAAACTGATATTTTAAAAACTTTCCAAATTTTATTAAATTTTTATTTAAACAAATTAGTTGTTCTCACCTGAGCTTGTGTATGTTGCATATGATGTGGCATTGACATTTGTGGATTCATTTGATGTGCTCCCACCATTTGATCTACCAGAGGAGGTGAACCGCCCTCAGGTACCATACCCAGACCACCGACGGCCGCCTGCAGTTTACAACTGGCATAAACGACGGGCTGTTGTTGTTGCTGCAGATGTTGATGCGTTGTCACCTGTTGCGTCACTTGCGGATGATGTTGCTGATGAGCATCGGTAAGCGGTTGTTGCTGTTGAGGTTGACCTTGTTGTTGTTGCTGCTGTTGACCGATTATTTGACCACCATTCGCCTGCGAAGGTGGCATGCCACCCACCTGACTTGAGGGGCTGTCGGGTCTCGAATAGACACCGTGCTGGTCCATGCCCTGACCATTATAGTAGGGCATACGATCGTAAGGCGGGAAACGTGGATAAGGCATATTGCCTTGATGATTTGGTGTCTGATTGTAGTGATGCATTTGTTGGGCATCGAGATCGGTAACACCATTACCCGGATAGTGACCATGGTGCATGTCTGCACCCATATAGGAGTTGGTAAAGTATGAGGTCATACTTTCGCAATTATTTGTACTCATAGTCATCTTGAAGGTTTTTTGTGTTTTTGTGTGTGTGTGTGAAAAGGGGGTAAGTTTTTGTTTTTATAGAACTTAAGATCTAGTGACTCTTTGCTAGAAAGCAAATTGGTTTAATTTTTTTGTTTTATTTTTTTAATTTATAAATTAATTCCTTAAAATTTCTGTTATTGTTCCGGGTGGTTGTTGTTGTTGTTTTTGTTTTAACTTTAGAATTTTAAACTATTTTTTGAAGTTTTTCTAATTCTTGAAGTTGCTTGAAGCTAAATTTTTTTCTATACAACTTATATTTAAAATATAAATTACTAGATTCCTTATAGATGTATTTTCTCAGTGTAAACCTGTAAGGGATAAACAATTATTAACAATTTTTGAATTTTGTAAGAATTTCGAAGATAATACTCACCTTAAAATTTAAACACTTAAGTACAAATTTACAATTTAGTGATCTTAGCGTTTAAGAGTTGAGGTATAAAATTATTACGTTTATTTGATGTTCCTTTTTTATTATGTTAGATTTTCTAATTCTTCCGTTTCCTTTAGATGTTGATTTTTTTTCTTATTATGATTTAATTGTAGAAAAATCCAATAAATTTTAATTGGTGTATAAGATGTGCATAAGAAGGATAAATTAGAATTTTTTTTGTAGCAGCAAAAATATATTTCCAAAAGATAGAGTTGGTTTTGGTTTTTTTTTTAGTGGTAGTTTTGTATTTCAGGCTTTTAGGTGATATTTTTTTTATCCAAAAAATTTTGATTTGTGTTTGAAACTCTGTAAAGATTAAGAAAAATATGTAATTATTAAAAAATATTTTTAAAAATTATTTTTAAATTTATGTTATGAGTATAAAATTATTGTTTTTTTTATTTTTTTTTATAAATATAATTATTTATTTAATTACTCTTCCTTTTTTTTTTTTTGATTATAATAAATGCAGATTTTTCCATAGACAATTTATTTATATCAATTATTTCATTATACTTTAGAATCCATTGTCATGTTAAATATTCAATTTCATTATATGAGAATATGTACATATTTGTATTATTATAATCAATGTAACCCCAGCTATGCTTCCGTTTAAATTGATTTAATTTCCTAGACCTTTTGTATTATTAACATAACACTTGACCCCATAAATCATAAAATTTCAAACAATACCCGATGTCCACAAACAGGCAAAGTCGGGTATAACGAATCTCGGTTTAACGAACGTTATAATTTTTTCCATTTCCCTTATATAGCGAATATTAAGCAAATTTTATACGCGATATAACGAATAATATAAGAAGTTAAAGAAAATTTATTTAAAATCAAACGTTATAAAAAACCAAACTAAAAATTTCTGGTTATCCATTTCGTGGTTTCAAAAGTATAGGACTTGAATTCGACATCTCTCAAACTAAGTTGTGAAACCAATTTTTTTCTTTTCAGTTGAAAGTCTGACATTGACAAAAATGGATCGCTTAAGTATCACACAACGCATAAAAATGATCAAAACATACTACAAAAATGGAGATTCTGCAATAGCCACATATCGTGCTTTAAGAGGGGATAATGCTTTACATAATCGTCCAACTACACAAGCAATTGTCAAAATTGTGAAAAAAAATTGAAGAGACTGGAGCGGTTACAAATATCATAAGGCCTTTACATCATCGTTTCGCTCATTCCGCTGAAAATATCGCTGCTGTAGGTGAAAGTGTTGCCGAAGACCTGAATGTGTCGATTCTTCGTTGTTCTCAGGAATTAGAATTTGAAAAATATATAGTTTCAACAAGACGGTGCCACATGCCATACAACTCGAGCGAATATATCTTTATTGCAAGAGACATTTCCCGGCAGCTTAATTTCTCGTCGCGGCGATATAAACCCACCCAGATCATGCAATTTGACACCATTAGACTTTTTTGTGGGGCTAAGCGAAAGACCGTGTTTATGCAGATAAATCTTTAAGTCTTGAGTACTTAAAAACTAACATTCGTCAAGTTATGGCTTAAATGCCGCAAAATATGTGTCAAAAAGTAGTCAAAAATTACCTCAAAAGAATCAGTGCTTGCAACATTTCATTCAAATGATGTAGAGTTTCACACATAATGTCAACGTTCAAACTTTATAACAAACAAGTAAGAAAGTGCTATAGTCGATGAAGCCCGACCATACGATACCCTTCACCACAAAGGTCAAAGGTCTTATTTTTCCTGTATAAAGACAAATATTTGCTAAATTTCGCCATCATATAAACATTTTCTCAAAACTTAAATATTTAAGCTATTTAAATTATTTGGACTTATGTGAGAGCTAGGGTCAAATGTGGACCGATTATCTCGAAATTTGGCAAATTGATTACAGTTTTAAAAAATTATGAGTGCAAAAAATAAACTCAAAATTCTCATTATCTGCGTTTTGACAGAAGAGTTTGTATGGGAGCTATGTTCAAGTGTGGACCGATTTCAACGAAATTTGGTACAGTGATTTTAGTTTACATAAGCAGTATTTAATTTGAAGTTCATAAAAAAAAAATATATATATATATATATATATATATATATATATATATATATATATATATATATATATATATATATATTTGCGGCCAATATAGCAATTGCGCGAAGCGGGACCTATGGGAGGTACCATAAATATTTTACCGATTTTGACGAATTTCTATAGCCATGGTCCCACTATCGAAAAAATGACCTGTGCGAAATTTCATCAAATTATCTTTAGAATTGCCACCTGTACTTTGATTACATAGTTTACATGGCGGTCCAGCCAGACGGACCGACATCGCCAAATCGACTCAGAAAGTGATTATAAGCCTATTGGTATACTAAAAAGTGGGTCTAAGATAAATATTTCTATTCATTACATACATCAGCACGAACTTATAATACCCTTCCCAATTGTGGTGGTGAAGGGTATAAAAAAAATGTTATGAAGAAAAATTATTTTATATGTATTTTATTTACGTTCACTTTTGAAACCGCAAAATGGATAACCCGATATTTTAGTCTGCATAAAAATTTTAATAAGCATAAAATTGGCATTATCGATAGACTTACGAGCTGCTTTTGACCACTTCCAATGAAAATTTCGTATATATACTACAAATTGAGGAAGATACTCGAAAGAACGAACCGATTTAAGTATCAATATCTATCGTGATGTAGACTATAAAAACTAAGCGATATAACGATTTTTTTCTGTTTTGCGAATGAGCCTGACATTATATATTTCATTATACCGGGAGTTGCCTGTAAATGCATAAGAATGTGGTTTTACAGACTCTCTAACATATGAAAGGAATTTCATAGAAATTTTCATAACACAGAGTTATGTGCCAACATACTCTTACAATTTGATAAAAAGGATAAAGAATCCTTGCATTTCATACTCAAAGATTGAGCTGAAATGGGGTTTCTTAGGTTTTTAAAAAATATAAATGGATATGATTTCTTGTGGAGGTAAAAACTGAACAATTTAATTTTTAAGAAATTCAAGTCAAATTTAGGATTTTAAATATTATAATTAAAAAAATAGGTTTTTTGAAAAACACGTAATATTTGAAAATATACATTATATTTTAAAAAACACTTTTTTAAAGAAATTTTGAATTTTCAAAAAATTTTTTAAGTTTTCTTAAAAACAAGCTTTTATTTGTCTTGGATTTTATAATTTCCTAAAAATTGTTTTCATTTTCTATTAAGATTTGGTAATTAATTACTCATAACAGATTTTTTTATAGTAAGTAAAGTAATTGTGGCAAAAAAGTACAAATATTTTTACAACCCTCATAAATGCTAAAGTAAAAATTTAACTTTCACTCCTTTTCTCTTCTTTTTTGAAATAAAAACTTTTGAATTAAAAACAAGATTTCTATTTGAAAACTAAGTAAGAGATGAGATAAAAATAGTGGGAGTACAAAAGTTAAACATACAGTAAAACTGACAAAACCAAAGCTTCCGTTTCAATTATAGTGAAATACCGTTATGGCAGAACAATGCCGTACCGGAAACAAATATGCGACAATACAACAACAATGGCTAAAAGGAAAAAACAAACAATCATGAAAATATGAAACAGTAAAATGGCAGCAGGCATTTAAATATTTTCAACAAAGGTAGAAGGAGTAAAAGCAGAAGTAGCAGCAGCCTTTAAAAGGACTAAACAGAGACAATCAGGACAGCCAGACAGACAGACAGACGAATGGAGAAACGGATGGACGGACGTATGGACAGAACAATAAATATGTAGACAGACACTGGGAGATAGTTAGGGATATTAAGCTATTAAATCTGTATGAATATTTGTTCTAATGGAAAAATATTTACAAACGAATCTTGTTGTATATCTGTCTGAGTTATCACAGCTTCTTTGGCAAGATGTAGGGAAAATTCTTAAATTCTATACAAAAGCAAAGAAATCTTCTTCAATGTAATATTTATCTAAAAGTGAATGTTCATATAAGCTGTTTGGTTTACATCATATTTATATACAAAAAACTATAAAATTCACTCATGTTGAAGAATTAAGATAATAACTTTTGTTGAAAATAAAAGAAAGTGACCAAATAAAATTTTGGTAGACTTCAAAACAATATTTTAGGCTAAAGTTAAATCTAATTTGCATTTAAATTTAAACTGCAAACTTTTGACATTGGAAGTAAAAATGCAAATTTTTAGCTAAAAATTTAAGTTTGTTTCGTGTTTTTTTTTTAATTTCAAAATAATATTTCTAATACTTATTTTCAAAAAATGAAGGAAATACCGATATTTTCTTAGTTCATTCAACTACGATTTCAATTTTATTCAACTACGATTTTACTTTCTATATAAAATAATTTTAACATTTATTATATTCAAAAATTTTTACCTTATTTTTTTGAGTGTAAGAACCCCTACAGTCGAGTAGCTAAAACATTTCAATACTAAAGACCACAACCTGCTTTGCTTAATTAGTCAATACAACAACAATGATTGGCAGTTTTACACACTATGCACTAGAGGGCACACATACATTTTTTTAGAGCCTTAGGATATGCTAAGGTTTTGCTAAACAAGTGAAATACACACACACGCATAAATTAGCTGATACCCAGTAAACAGTTATGTTTACTTACATAAATGAACAAAAACTAAGAAAATTTTAGTATTATTTTAAAATTTTGAAAAAATTATTTGAAAGATTATTTTAAAATTGAAAAAGCTGAATTATTCAATGAAAATAAAAAACAAACTTTAATTTTTAAGTAAAAATTTTAATTTCTACTTTTAATGAGAAAAGTTTGCATTAAATATTAGTACATTTTGACAAAGTAAAGATTTTGCTTTATTTAAAAATTTTGCCATTTTTGAAGTCTAAAATAATCTTTGGTCACTTTCTTTCAGGTTCAAGAAAAGTAATTGTAATTGAAAAGAAGTAATTGTTCTTGAATTTTATAGCTTTTTAAACCCTTCACCTCCATAGGTGGAAGTTGTATTATAAATTTGTGCTGATGTAAGTAACGCATAAAAATATTTGTCTTAGACCCTCCTTTAGGTATACCAATAGACTAAGAATCACTTCCTGAACCCATTTAACGATGTAAGTCCATCCGTGCGTCTGGCTGGACCCCCCGGTAAATTTTGTTATCAAAGTACAGTTCGCAATTCTAAAGATAATTTGATAAAATTTGTCACAGACATTTCTTTCCATAATGGAACCATTTCTATTGAAAATGGCTAAAATCAGTTCATTATTTTTGGTACCTCTCACAGGTTTAGTTTCCCTGAAAAAGATTTCGCTCTCAAATTTCAGTATATTGTCATGAAATTGAAACTAAATACTGCTTATGTAAACAGAAATCACAAAACAAAACAAAGTTTCGTTGAAATCGGTCCATATTTGACCATAGCTCCCTTGTAAAAAATTTTTTGTAAAAGCTGTAATCAAATAACAAAATTAAGATGCATATGGGCAAAAATCAAACAGTTTTAATTTTTTTAAACCCGACTTTTAAGACCGAATAATTTTTGTACTTTTAGGAGTTCGGAAAATCTAATTGCAGATTTAAACTTCAGGTATATTGAACACAAAACCTTAGTAGCAGCTCAAGTTTGCACTTCTTAGCGTAATTGGCATATAAATTTAAAAAACGTAAAAAAATCGATTGAAGCATTCGCGTTTTTTTCATATTTTGTCTTATTCTTCATTGGTCTAACATTGGGCCCATGTCGTTGTTTCATGAAATAGATATGATGAATTCATCTTTAAATTTTAATTTTGTCACTTCTAATACTATTTAATGGCTGCCAAAATCGGCGGCCTCAAGTATTTCCAAAAAATTGGATAAGGATTAGTAGATCTTACAGTTTAATTATTATGTACTCCATATAAGTATAGCATACGACAGGTGTGAACGTAAATTTTTCAAAATTTACTGAAAATTCTGTCCCGCAAATAAGATATAATGTGTGTTTTTCACTCTGTCTTTAATTAGGGATAATCCTCCTGAAGAGATGACCTAACCAAACATCGAAACGTGTCAAGGAAAGGTTTTCCCACCAACATTGTTTTTTGGTTTTATTAAAAAAACTATTTATTACAATAATAAGTAATTGTAATAAATTGGGATCTTAGTTCAATACACTACAGTAAAACTCTTTAATTAAATGTTTGATGCCCCAAAATTTTTGAAAAACCTTTTTTAATAACCATTTTTTGCGTTTTTTAAAAAGATGTTGTCATCCAAAATATTTATCGGATTATATTCTTGTTTATTCTTAATTGAATATAATAAAATTATTAAAGCAGCCATGGGTCGTACAAAATTTCAAACTTCATGAACAATTTTATGAATATTTTAAATTTCGCACTTTTGGTAATTTTAACTTTGGGCTTCTGTAACTCAGTCATTTCTCGACTATATTTTACAAACGATCTGTGTTTATTTCAATTTCTTTAATTATCTTTCAGTGAAAAGAAAGAAAAAAAAATCGGTGGACTACTTTCCAAAATAATTTAATTTAAGTGACATCATCTTTTTTTGCAAATGCAAAAAACAGTCATTTTGCCATTTTTTGACCATTCCGACTTTTTACGATTCGGATTTTGCAAAAAATGAAATGGTATCGTATGGTTGGGCTTGACCGACTATAGTGATAGTGAAATCCTTCAAAATCGGTTCATTATTATGGTACCTCCCATAGATCCCACTTCCCGGAATTGATATTTTGGCCACAAATATCAATATTTTTTCCATTAAATTTTAAACAAATACTGCTTATGTAAACTAAAATCACTGCAACAAATTTCTTTGAAATCGGTCCACATTTGACGCTTGCTCTCATATAAGTCCAAATGACGGAAACAGCTTAAATATATAAGTCTTAAGAAAATGTTTGTATGATGGCAAAATTTACTAAATATTTGTATTTATACAGGAAAAAAACCAGACCATAGTGGTGACGGGTATCGTATGGTTGGGCTTGATCGACTATAGCACTTTCTTACTTGTTTGCATATATCTATGTTTTTTTTTTTTAAATTGTAAATCTATTTTCCACAGGGTTTCTATTAACTCAAGAATTTCAAATTCCAGTTAAGCCATTTTGAAAAAAAAACATGCAACAAAATAAAAAGAAGTAAATCAATTTTATGTTTATAACAATCAATAACAACTAATAAAACTCGTAAAACGAAAATCAACCACTTTTCATAAAACGCTTATTATATGTATGAGAAAATCTGAAAGTATGTACTTAAATTAAGCTAAAAACCCAGCATATGCGACCGCTCCCATCATCATTGGCAGCAGCAACTGAAAGACAACGTCATAAAAATCGGTTTTGTGAAATCACAGACCATAAAATGGAAACGCAAACGAAAATTTGACCATACGTACAACTATAATATAACAGAAAAATCAGAAACAAACGCCTACAATTTTCGATAATGATGATAATAATGATAATGTGAAGCGGTGTGATGGCGGTAAATTCCAATAAAACTAAAACAAAAGCAAGGAAATAAAATAAAATACCCTCCTCACAAAAAAGAGATCTAAACGAGCACACCGGTAATCAAAAGAATGAAAATGCGTTCAAGTGTGTAGTTTTTGGATTTTTTTTTCTATAATGTTTTCCATTTTTTTGTACTTTTAAGGAAATAAAAATAAAAGTTTTAATTTGTTAAAGTAGCTGAAAAGTTTGAGACTATCTTTAATTAGGAGGGGGAAAGTACAAACGGCTGGTTTTAAGCTCATTTCATTTTAAGTGGATAAATGGTTGCTAAAATAATTAAGTAGATATTTAAAGACAACAAAACAAAATAAAAATAAGAATGAAAACAAAATTAAAAAGTTTTGTCTGCGAATAAGGAAATGAAAAAAAAGTACCGAAACTGTCAAAATCAGCTTTAAATAAAACGGAAGTCACCAAAGAGATTTAGCATTTATATACACCGTCTGTGTGTCTTCCATTATATTTACTCTTAGCTCCATTTTTTCATGAATTTGTTTGCTTTCTATATTCTTAACTTTGAGTGGGGGATTTATCCCCTGAAAAAGGGGGGAAACCAAAATTTTGCTTAAACCAGGCATAAATGTTAAATACAATGCCCTCAAAGCTGTTTTGAATAAAACATTAGAATTAACAATAGACAAAAAAAACTAAAAGAAAAACAAAATATCACACTGTTTAAACAAAACATCTAGATACTCGTATCATGAGAAAGAAAAAGGCAAATAAGCGCTTTTTTGCCTTTGTCTTTATAGTGATGTGGTTGGTGTTGCTGCTTCTGCTGCTGATGATGATGATGGCTGTGATGATGACGACGCATCACTGAGTTTCTACGCTTTCAAAGCCAACAATACCTAACAGTCGTAAATCAAAATGGTTGATAGCTAAATGTTTGAGCAACAAAAGTGAATTCAACAACAGCAGCAGCTCCAAAAGAAAGAAATAGATTTTGGAACAAGACTTTTTGAGATAAAAATGAAGGCAGAGTCTTAGTGAACAAAAAAACTAACAACAGAGCTAGTTCTTTCGACTTCAATCAACATCATCTTGTCATTTGTTTTGTTAAAGCAATGACACAACTACAAAAGGTACAATCAGTGAAGCTTAATCTTATGATTATTGAATGTAAATAAATTTTTGTTTTTGAGTGGGTTGTATAGGGTACAATTCTGTGGCTTGGTGCTAAAAGGGCCAATGTCAGTTTTCGGATATTTTGAGTTAGTCATTGCATTAGGTTCCTCTTTTAACTCTCTTTTATTTTGTTCCAACAGCCAATCTTTAGCTCATCCCAGAACAGCTCCATAAGAAATTTAAGGGCCAATGTCACTCTAAAATTGTTAGTGCTAAAAGGGTCAATGTTGACATTGGCCCTTTTATTACATACAATTTTTTTTTTTCATTTTGAAATAAAATCTAAATGCTAAAAGGGCAAATGTCAACAATTTATTTCACTTTTTTTTAGCAATTTTATACCATATTTTATTAGATATATATGTTATAAGTTATCAGATATATACATATCAACAAGAGGGTATTAACTCAAAATTTTTAAATTTTCAGCAGAGTCAAAAAACTATTTTATTTTGCTACTACTTTCATATAAGGAAGAGGGGTAAAACTGTAGTTTTTTGGTGAAATTATAGGGAGAATGATGTCAGATTTTTACAGTGGTTAGATAAGACTACTTACTACACATCAATTTCTTTAAAAAAGTCAAAATTTAAAAATTTTGAGTTAATACCCTCTTGTTGAACAAGTGCGATATATCCTTTAAATTCAATAACAGTTGCTAAATAATATTGATATTTTTGTCAATTTTTTCTAGTAAAAGGGAAAATGTCACAGAAAAATATATAAAATGTAAAAATTAGTTAGTGCTAAAAGAGCCAATGTCATACTTTTTTCTTAATTTGGATCTTTTTCAAAGAATTGATTTTACCATGCCCTCTATAGGATCATAATGCATGTCTAACCCAAATTTTATGATCGAAACTTAGAAACTGGCTGAGCTGTAAGGAAAACAAAATCTTATAAAAATTTAATTTCTAATTTTCTCAAAACTAGTTTTTATGACATTGGCCCTTTTAGCACCAAGCCACAGAATTAAAGAGTTATTTTTACCTAATTTCCTCATCTAAAAAATGTTGGGAATTTTAAGTTCGTACCCTTTATCACCATAGCATAGGTGGAAAAGGTATTAAAAGTTTATACTTATAGAAATATTGGTCATAGAACCACCTTTAAGTATCTTAATTGACTAGGAATCACTTCTTGAGTCAATTGACCTCAAATTTCAGTATATTTTAAACATTAATACTGCATATGTACCCATAAATCACTGTACAAATTTCGTTGAAATCGGTCTATATTTGACCATAGCTCCCATACAAACTCTTCTGTCAAAAGTCACTAAAATGCTCGTAAATCTATTTTATATTAATTTGTTGCACTCATAATTATTGTATAAGCTGTAATCTTGGTAATTTTGAGACAATTGGTCCACATTTGACCCTAGCTCTCATATAAGGCCTAATGACGGAAATAGCTTAAATACATATGTATATACATAAGTCTTAAGAAATTTAGCAAATATGCAAAAAAAAAATATTTATATATTTGACCCCAATAGTAAAGGGTATCACATGATCATGCTTGACCGACTTTAGCACTTCCTTAATTGTTTTTTAAATAAGACTTATGGCAAAGGGAAATATAAATTTTGAAGAAGATAACAAATTTGCTACAATAATTATTAAAAAAAAGAACGAAATTGGATACAAACTGGCTGAGCTATGGGTAATAAGATGAAGAAACTCGTTTAAATTGGTTTTTTTTGCATATAACTCTTAATTTAGGATGCCTTTCTGACATTTTTCCCACGATTTGTCATGTACTCAATTAAGCCTACCCAAACTACTAAATTTTAAACAATATTTAAAAAATGATACTCTGTTACACTAAAAAAAAACTCGGGAAACGACCTGGCTTGCGTTGTATGCTTAATTGAGTACATGACAAACGTGGTAAAATTTTCAGAAAGGCGTCCTAAATTAAGAGTTATATGCAAAGAACCAATTTTAACGAGTTTCTTCATCTTATCACCCATAGCTCAGCCAGTTTTTATCCGATTCGTTTTTTGTTTAGCTCCAAATAAAAGAAAACAAATTGCGATTTAGAATGGTATATCATTTTTGACACATTTGTAAATTAAAAATATTTTTTTTTGTTGAGAATATCAATAAAAAAAAAAAACAAAATTTGTCCACTTTTTTTTGACTTTAGTAGCTTTTTATTGTTTATTCTTATATGAAAGCTCATAAAAGTTTATATCAATTTAACAATAGTATTTGGTTTCTAATAAAATGTGGTCTTAATTCTTTAATCAGACGAAAAATTTAAAAGTAATTAAGCTTTTTATAAACCGACTAGGCCATGTACTATCATGATACTACCACTAAAAAAGTTTTTTGTTTGTAATCCAAAAAAGTTTAAAAAGTTAAATCACTTATATAAATGTAAACCGATAACACTAGCTTTAAAAGACTGTATAAAATAAAATAGGTTTTTATAGTAAAAAATTGAAATAATTGCTTTTGAATTTTAAAGAATACGAAAAAATTAAAAAAGTGAAACTTTTGATAAAAACTTAATTATTGTACACATCTTGTAAAAACTTGATCCCTTGACTTTCCAAAACTGTTTAAAATTTAAAAATCGATCTTCAAATATGAAAGTTGGAGCTACTAAAGTTCTACGACCTACCCGAAAACAGTTTTTGCGAATATCTCGAAATTTTGCACGTGTTTCAAAATCTTTGAAAATCGCTTTTGTATGTCCTCTCCTAAGCCTATAACCCCCACTAGGTCGCTTTCCGAGTTTTTACAAAAGTTGCTCATTTTATTAATCAATTATTTAAACATGTTTAAAAACTTGTAGCTTCTTTCACCCCCTTTTGCTCCTCCCTTTAATATGACGCTTCTGCTTTTAAACTATGGCTGTATAAACAATTTAGATTGGCCATAGTAAAAATGACAGCAATACCAACAATAACAACAACAAAAACAATCAGTAGCAGTAATAAGCAAACTCTTAAACTACACTAACAACTAAATACTCATACGTACTCTAAACTTCCAGTACACGTGAGTACATGTGTGTATTCTTACTCGTACTTGTACGAATGAATGTGTGTTTGAAAATTGTTCTCATCATATTTCTTCCATTATTCTCACATATCAATACATACTCGTAAATATACGACATTCGAATGTTTGTGTATTGATGATATTCATGCATGCATGTGAATGATCAAGGAATGATTGATTGTTTTTAAGAGAATGAGTAACATTTTTTCTTTTTCTTTGTTTTTTTTTTTATTTGTAGTTGTTATCTCTTTTGCTCGAAGTATGATTTGTTGCTGTGATTTGTTGGTGTTTTTATGATGATGATGAGATGTCTTGGATTTAATTATTGAGAAAAAAATTATGGATTCATAAATTCGTTTTGTGTAAGTTTTATCTATTTCTTCAAACATTTTTTTAGATTTTGCTTAAATCAAGTTGTTATTTTATACTTTTGTAGGAATTTGTATGATATGGTTTGTGTTAGTATTAGAGATTTGTCTGAGAGTTAGCCTAAGCTTTGGTAGTAGTTTAGAAGAGCTTAAGTTTGCGATTACAGGTTTTGTATTATTAACTACAGTTTGAGTTTATGTCTTTAATAAAATTTTTAATTTATTAAAGAGATCTTGAATTTCAAAGTTTAGTAGCGGTATTTGTTTGATAGATGCAAGAGTGTGTGTAATATTTCCAGTTATATTTATTAAAGGGGCTGGGTTTTCTTTGCTAACTGCTATGGTTTCTGTCTTGGCTAAATTAATCATTTGTAAAAAATGGCCGACGGTAAGAAATTATTGAATATGACTTTGATTTCTTAAGCTAAAAAAAAAGAACGTGATTCAAAGAAAAACAGGAATTTAAATAAAATTCTAATGAAATTAATACAAAGGGAATGAAAAGTTTTATTTTTGATAAATTTTGGATCGAACACTTTTGGGAATAAACGAGTTCTTAATTACACCAATAGTTGTTAGAGAAAAATGTTAATTTTGGATCATATTTTGTCATATTTTTTGTTTTTAATTCAAATTTTTAACATTTCAAAAATATTTTGAATGCTTGTTATTAATGCAATATGTCGTCGTTAGAGTAATTGTGTGTCGGTGTGACGGAAAAACAGGTATTTTGCAAGTTATGTACTCAGTAAACACGATTTGGGTCATCAAAAGACCCCTAACGTTTATTTTATACATATTTTGCAAAATTTTTCTTCAATAGTTTTCGAGGTATTTACTAAGACTTTTATATGAAATATTTCTTTATCATCAATAGAAGTTAGGAAGTGTTCCGAATGAAGTAAGCATTCACTGGGTATTTCAGGCAAAACTTATTTATATTGAAACAAATAATATTTAAAAAAAAGTAAAAAAGTGCTATAGTCGGTCAAGCTCGACCAAATGATACCCTTCACCACTAAGGTCAAATGTCTTGTTTGTTTCTTGCATATGTAGGTATCTGCTAAATTTTGTCATCATACAAACATTTTCTTAAGGTTTTTGTATATATAAGCTATTTCTGTCATTAGGCCTTATGTGATAGTTTTGATCAAAAGTGGACCGATTTTTTCGAAATTTGGTAATTTGATTACAGCTTATATAAAAATTATGAGTGCAACAAATAAACATAAAATTGTCATTACTTTCAGATTTATGAGCATTTTAGTAACGTTTGACAGAAAAGTTTGTATGAGAGGTATGATAAAATATAGACCGATTATAACCATACTTTGTACAGTGATTTCTGCTTACATAAGCAGTAATTAGTTTTAATTTCATGAAAATATACTGAAATTTAAGGCCAAAATCTCAATTCCAGGAAACCAGACCTATGGGAGGTACCAACAATAATGGACCGATTTTAGCCGTTTTCAATAGCAATAGTCCCACTATGAAAAGAACTGTCTGTGCCAAATTTCATCAAATTGCCTTAAGAAGTGCGATCTGAACTTTGATTACAAGGTTAACGGGCTGACTGACATCTTGTTAAAACCACTCAGTGATACTATTGATATATTTAAAGGTGGGTCTAAGAATAATATTTCTATGCGTTGCATACAGAGACCTATGGAGGTGAAGGTTATACAAATTTTTGATTATTATTTCATTTAAAATGAAATGTAAAATTTCGCTTTTTTATAAAAGAGGTGTAAGACTCAGGCAAATACTAGTGCATATATAAATTGGGTTACCTTCTTTCGTCTTGTTATTTGGTCGCATTGCTTAAACTTTTTGTTCTATAGCCAGTTTTATTTATTTTACATCGACGGCGTGTACTGCCGATGGAGGTAATACACAATGTTAATAGAAATTAACATCTACAGAAATTGATGTTGCCGTGACTAAGGGCTCGAACCCAAGCTGAATATGATGTGTTATGCTTAGTAGTCTACGTGATAACCAACTAAACCTTCTATTATAATTCAAGCTTTTTAAAAAATCCAATATGGACTTTAAAAAAAATAGCAAAAAATCTGAAAGTTGAACCCAGGAATGTTTCAAATGCCATTAAACCACATAAGAAAGACGTAAGCATTGAAAGAAAATGTGGAACGGGAAGAAAAAGAGGACCAACAGATATTGGTATAGCAAAATAAGATCAGCAACTCTTCCGAAGAGCGCCTACTATACGGTTAAATGCTGTAATACTTTTGTGCAAAGGGCCAAAGCTTATGCTGGGATGAAGTCACATAAAGTGCAGAAAGTTTCAGATCTTAGTTCGGTAAAGTACTTAGAAGCAAAAAATCGAAAATCAAAGTAAAATAAAAAAAAAAATGCCATGAAATAAAACTGATGAAATGATGAAGTCCTGTCAGATATTTTAAAACTTCCGAACCAATATTTCAATGTTGCTGATAAACTAGACAATGTTTAAAAAGACTATCGGACACAAAAGGTAAGAAATTTGAAGTTGTGACAAAAAAAGTCAAGCATTTGTGGCTTCACAGAAATTTATATAACAGGGTGACTCAAAAACGGCTTCTGAGACAGCACAGAGTGCCTACATATTGATGACCTGATTTGGTATGATGCCACTATTAGGCACTGAGTTTATTTTAACAATAATGTATTTTTTTCCAGAAGAGGCAAATCATACAACTGCCTAGAACTTTGGCCTATGGAGGGGTTTTGGGCTGTAGTAAAAAAGGAATTAAAGAACACAGAAAACGTGTCCCAGAACATGTACAATTTTAAGAGTAAGTGGAAAAAACTTCCTAATGGAAAAACTTCCTAGAAAAGTAGTTAAATTTGTAAATACTGAATTATATGTCAACATTTTAATATTTACCCTTGTTTTTTACCGTTAGGTCCCTTTCTCTATGCGCTGTCACATACAAAATATGTCAACAAATTTCAGTATTTTTAAAATTTTGTATATGACACGGTTTATTTTTTAGTTAACTTAAAATATCTAGAAATTTTATTTTGAACTCTCCTTTACTTCAAAATTGTATTTTTCAACTAAAAACTGTAAAAAACCCTAAAAAAAAATCCTTGCATGTTGCCTATGTCCTACCTTAATCAAAATCATTACAAGTCCCTCTCATGTCAACATGCAGCCTTACTATGTGTATTAAAACGATTTTAATATTTGATCATGTTTTGTTTTTTCCCAAACATTTTGCAACATAAAACTTAATTGTAAAAAATTAAATTTAACAAATCTAAAAGGCCAAATAAACGCCAAAGAAAAACGCTTAATATGAAAAAAAAAAAAAAATTTAAAAATAAATTTTCACACGCAAACTTTGTCCCCCTCTACGACCAGAGCGACAAGATACAACATAATTGTCTAAATTAAAAAATGGAACAACCTACTACGAATAAAAAATAAACTATTTAATGATTAAACATTTCAATTGGAAGTAGAAAAAGTGGACGACGAGGCATATGAGTCTATTGGTTTTTTGATAGAACACTTAAAAAGCCATTAACTACATAGATTCTGTCGGGTTGTGAGGATTTTTTGCTTAACATTTTAAACATTTTCTTATAGATTTAATAAAGAAAATTGGCAGGAATCTGGAAAAATAAAAACTCAAATAGATTTGAGGAAAAAAAAAACGCACAAGTTAAATGATAAACTTAAGTCACATAAAAAACAATATCAGTATTAAGTAAAGCTAATTTAGCGTTTAGTTTTGTTTAAGGTAAGCGCAGTGGGCGATGCCGAGCGGCTCGAAGCCGGCGCTGAGTCGCCGCCGAAAGAACCGCCTCGTGTCTGCTTAAATTTCAAGCCGAAATATTTTCATTTTTAGATAAATATATTTTTTAATACTTAATTTTTTAATAAGACTTGGTTTTTATATTTAATAAGAAGAAACATAAAAGTATTATCAACTTAATCTTTCATTTAAAGCTCGATTTTTGTACGCGAGAATATGAGGGCAGGTTAAAAAGTATATAATACTGGCAACACGTGTTATTACCCTCAATTTTTGTTAATTTGGCAACGCAGAAAATATCAATCCTTTTGTATTCGGCTTAAAGCCGGCGCACAGCCGCTGCTAGTCCATTTTTCTCCAGCTGCCGCCGCCGCCTACAATGTGTAGTCGGCTTCGCCCTCTGGTTAAGCGAAATCTTAAAGATCATCATGAAGAAAAAGTCTTTAAATTAAAAATTCATTTAGTTATTTAAGAAATTTTGTTTAATTTGAGTGCTTATTATTTAGCATAGTTGACATCACTTATTTCACCTTCTACTCTCAATTATTGCACTTGCATTATCTCCGCTAGCTTCTTCTTCTTGTCTGTTGCCTGGACCCATCCTCTTTACAAAATATGCGTGTTTTTACGCATTTCTGTTTACTTTTTATGCGTTTTTTTTTATTTTTTTGAATTTGCTGCATTTTTGCCTTAAATGTTGCAAAAAGTTTGAATAAAAAAATATCTAAAATGATCATGATGTTACTTTTGCCTTCAATACTGCAGCTGATCTTACTTCATTTGATGTTTTGTCATTGTTTTTTTTTTTGCCTTTTCTTAATTCTTATTCTTGATGTTGCATCTGATGATGACGTATTTATTTAAGTTTTTTCTGAAGTTTAAGGACCAGACTCTTTAGTGGTAAAATCTAAAAAGTCTCACACAAATCAAATTGTGATCGTGCTCAATGGAGTTTTTATTTTAACTTTATTATAGAGTCCACTGCTGCTGCTGATCTCTGCTGCCTCAATCTTCCTTCTTTTAGTTACTGACTAAATCGTGCTCATGTGCCAATCAAAGTGCCATGATGAAGTTACAATTTCTTTAAATGTTTTTTTTTTTTTAGTTTTATATACTGATGATCTTTAGAGGATCTTTTTTATAGCTTGTAGTTTCCTAACCAGACGCTTTAGACGCGAGTGTGGACAAAACAGACAGCAAACACAATAACACATCAGTTAAAGAAATTATAGAATTTTTATATTGTTGTTGCTTTTATTGGTAACATCCAAAAAGCTTAGCATGATCCGGGAACAAGAGCAAGCTTAGCGATCTTAGCTTGTTAAGTAATCAAGATCGATATTATGTAAGATCTAAATCGAAGAATCGATAATTTTTTCCAATGATTGGTAATGGATAAATTTGATATTAAGCTCTCGTTTTTAGGCGAGAATAATTAAGATAAAATTACTATTTATTCTGATGAAAGGATGTCCATTTTGTTGCTAACCAATCTCTCGGTCTAAGAAAAATTGATACTATTTACTCTCTCGGAAGGAATTGTTGCAATGAAAGGCAAGAACTTTTGTGAGCTGTAATATCTCTGATTCCATAAGCATCAGAAACTAGCCATCGGTACTTGCTTAGGTTAGTTACATGTCTTTCTGATTGATCTGTGATCTCAAGAGATCTTTCTAAGGACAGAACCTCAATTACAATTAACGATACTCTTGCGAAGGTCTGTATTTGTAGCCCCAGACAACCAGGGAGTTGTCATAAAGTCCAACTTTTTTTCCCATAAAAAATCTTGAATGATCTATCTCGACCTGTAATAAGGCTTAGGCTTGATCTGATCTTTCTGAATACAAAATAGATGTAGTAATTTATCAGCTACCGAGTTCTAGTAAGGTTCAGAATAAAAACTTAAGTAGGTTAAAATTTAATTAAAAATTATGGACTTTTTAAAAATAAGAAAAAATCTGAAGGTTGATCTTCACACTTTTTCAAATGTCATCAAACGTTATATGGATGATCTGAGCATTGAATGAAAATCTGGATCAGGAAGAAAAAAGTTCTAAAAGATATTGGTTCAGTAAAAGGAAACGAGTGACTATTTCGAAGAAGAACTATCGCATTCATGAGAAAAGCTTCTCTTACGAAGTGCATAGAGATAAAGCCTATGATGGGCTAAAGTCATATAAAGTTCAGAAAGTTTCAGATCGCAGTTCTATGAAGATCTTAGAAGCAAAAAAACATTGAAAGAACTCCTTGATCGAAAAGAAATAAAGATCAAACATATATTGGTAAAAAAAAGAAGCCGATTTACTTTTTCGAAAAGCTCCTAAAACTTCCAGATCACAATTCATCAACAAAATAATACAAAATTAAAGTCGAATATTATAAAAAATAAATTTGATGTTGATGAATGATTAAACAAATGTACTGGCAAACTTTTGATAACTTTCGGGCCAAGATTTTTATGTTGCTAATGAAAGAGGCAATGTTAAGGAAGACTACCAGATACAAATACAAAATGAAATTCTTCTGAAATTTGCAGTTGTGGCAAAAGAAATGAAAAATTCGTAGCATCAGGCACGATCAACACAGAAATTTATATAACGGGGTGACTACAAAAACGGCTTTTATGATTTATGAGACAGTACAGAGAGCTGGAAGGATTTGACATCATGTCACTATTGAAAAAAGGCAGTGGAGTGGTATTCAAACAATGCAATTGTTGTACCACGAGAGGTAAATCCATCTAACTGCCTAGAACCCCGGCCTACGGAAAGGTATTGGGATGTAGTAGAAAGGGAATTAAAGAACACAGAAAAAGTTGGTCCGATTTTAAGAGTAGATGACAACATTTTTCGAAAAGGTAACAGAAGCAACTATAATGTGACAAAATACGAGAATCGAAGTATAATATTCAAATGCGATAGTTTAGCACTAGATTAAAGAAATTGGGTAGATGTTTTCTTTAATCCAGTACTAAACTGTCATAGTCGAAGATATAACTTCGATACTCCTAATAAGGCTAAATACCTTTAAAGGACGTATTTTCGGAAAAATTTTATAAATTTGCAAATAGTCTTGTAACAAGAGTCGTATAGTATCTTCGACGAAGACAGTTTCATACCGGAATTTGTAGTGGCTGTGATTTTTTTTTGCAAAAAAATTAAAAAAAAATATTTAAATGGACCTATAATTAGCACATGTATGCCATCTATATATCCGACAATGCTTGGAAACTTTATTTTAAAATAAAACAAGATTTATTCTGTATTTTAAAATTTTCACAACTTTTTTTCTGACTTCTGTTTGTTTACAATTTTTCTTCTACTTCTTAGTTGCCAGTCACAATTTTCGATAACTTTTAGCAACTGACATGTGTTGCCATATACAATAAAACATTTTTACTGGTTGTGTTGCCAGTAGACGAAGCAACTAAAGCAACACTCAAAAGCTTTCGAAGAGTTTTTCGAGTATAAAAAAAATTTTCTGATAAAAGTCAAAACCAACATTGAAGGAATCAAAAGCTTTTTTCAAAGATATCAGGCTAATTTAGCGCATCGATCACTAAGCTAGCAGTGTTCATGTTCGAACAATATTATACTCCGTTTAAGACCGAAAGGAAAAAACTATAAATACCCAGTAAGAAAAAAGGTTTATTCTCAAATTGAGGATGATTTGAAAATAAATCTTTTTTCAAAGGTCAGACGTTTGATACTGATTTCAGAATAATAGCGTTCTCAACAAAAAGGGGACTTTATTCTCAAATTGAGAAATGCCTTTATTCTCAAATCATTATCAAACCTCATTCTCAAAGGTTTTTCAAATGTGGATATCATCTACATGTGGAACATAAATAAAATGGTGTTGTATATTTGAAATAAGGTTTGTTATCAAATTTATATAACATAATTTTTCAAATTATTCTCAAATCATCTTAGGGTTTGATAATGATTTGAGAATAACATTTATTCTCAATTTGAGAAACTATCATTTTTCAAACGTTTATTCTCAAATGAACCCTCATTTGAAAATGAATGTCGATCTCAAACATCTGTTCAGGGTTGAAAAAAGTTTGAAAGAAACGTTTGATATCAAATGTAAAATTCATCATATTTCAAACGTTTGACACTGTTCTTACTGGGTATTGTCCAGCTTTGAAAGCTCTTATGGTCAGTATTGTCAGATTAACATTTTTCTTCATATATTCGATTATTCGTCATATAATCGAGCAAAAAATTCAAATCTGACAGCACTGACTTTGAAAAGACTTGTCTTGCACAGACAATTTTACGTAAGTGTAAGCGGGACAAACATAGTTGGTCTCCGTACATCGTGTGAAATCTCAAAAGCTCTTTTGTAAAAGTTTACACATTGTGCTGTAGAGCTGGACGGCTCCGATATAAAGTAAGATCTACCGAAAGCTCTTTATGTATTTTGCTTAATTATTTTAAAGTTAAAAAACTTCAAGATATAAATCCAAAATGACTTCAAATATTGGCTTAAATCAAAGATCACTCTCATACATCAATTGTTAATCAATTTATATGCACATAATGTCCCACTCACGCAAATCTCTCACTATAAATCTTAAAATAAACAATTAAAATCATTTAACAATCTAAATGATTGTGATCATTTAATATAATTAAAAATCAGATAATACCTGGTTATTTGCAATGTTTTTTTTCCGACTTAATTACCAGTTGTTTAACAATAAATAATATTTCTTTTAACAAGGAAACAAATGGACTTTAGCTTTTTTGCTAAAAAAAAGCTTCTTTACCTCTCCTGTACCTATTGCTCTGTTTAGAGCTGACGATCTTGTACATTTTTCCGGAGTCTTTCTTACGTTTGACTAATCGATCATTATAATGTTAGCGCTGAACAATTGGGGGGTTTTTTTCTCTTTCTAACTCATTCAATCATTTATTGGCTGTGGCTGGATGGATGGATGGTTGTTATGTGACAATTAGATTTA
Source organism: Stomorhina lunata (assembly GCA_933228675.1). Taxonomy (NCBI): domain Eukaryota; kingdom Metazoa; phylum Arthropoda; class Insecta; order Diptera; family Rhiniidae; genus Stomorhina; species Stomorhina lunata. The sequence continues at coordinate 90,076,817 of OW121740.1, read as the reverse complement.
TTATCAGAAAATGTTGTTTAAACTGATTCACTGTCAAAGATAAGATATTTTATTCTGAGGCAGAAGTTGTATATTTAATTTAGATTTTTTTTCGAATAATTTGAAAAAAAGAAACATGAAAAAAATGATTACAGATCAAAATTGCTGATGTGATTTGTGTAGAGGTTTTTTTTTGTTTCAATGAAACGTTTCTCTTAAGCAGTTCTCAACTTTAACTGTCCAAATGACTGTTACTTGTCTGAATTTTGTATACAATATTTTTAGAGTTTTTACTGATATCGTGTGAGTTTCTGAAATCTTTCTTTCTTCCTCTTTTTTTTGTTCAACATTTTCATAACTTTGTGCACGCGTTATAAAATGTTAAAAAAATATTAAGAAATATTTGTACAACTGACTACATGTAGATAGATATTCCCAATGGTAATAATATTACATCGTACGTTTGTCTATAAAACCAACTCAACAATCTTTAAGATGCACGTCTTGATTTAAAATACAGAAACTACAAAAAAAAAAAAAACACCAACGAAATATAAGCAAAAAAATGAATACAAAACAGCCAGAGCAATATGAAGTTTTTAAAAATCTGTGGAAAAAAAACCTCTAAGTTGTAGTCGATTCTCCCCTGACGCAATCATTTAGTAAAGCTTAACTTTAAAAATGTTAAGTTTTTCTTATGTACTCCAAAAAGTCTGTTTTTATACCCTACAATAAAACAGGGTAATAGTGAACTTATTCTCAGTTTGCAACGCTCAGAAATATTGGTCTGACATCCAACTGTTGACAAACCGATTGCATCAGAATCAATTTCTAAGTCGTTTAAGTCCATATAAAACAACAGGAGTAGGCAGCCCATAACACCAGTAGCCGAAGAATTTTTTTTAATTTTCTTTAATACCACGATCATTAATAAAACTCGTGAAAATGAGTATTAAAATCATTCAGTTAAGATTTAGATGGTTGACGCTTTGTTAAAGAAAAGACAAAAACAAAATAGGTACGAAACAAATCAAAATCCAATTTATAGTAACAAAATACATGACTCGAGAAAACAAAGAAATATAATCTCGAACACTGTTGCCACGACACTATTATTTTTGTAAACATATGGAAATATTTTTGTAAATATTGGGAATATTTTTCAAAACAGAAATAAATTCTAATATTAAACAATTCTAATATTAAAAATCTATATTTTTTTAGAAATTTTCGGTCCAAAAAATTTTCTATAGAAAAATTTTTGATAAAAAAATTTTTGATAAAAAAATTTTCATAGAAAAATTTTAGATTAAAAAATTTTCATAGAAAAAATTTTCATAGAAAAATTTTTGATAAAAAAATTTCTATAGAAAAATTTTTGATAAAAAAAATTTTGGTAAAAAAATTTCCATAAAAAAAACAAAGAAATATAATCTCGAACGCTGTGGCCACGACACTATTATTTTTGTAAACATATGGAATATTTTTGTAAATATTGGGAATATTTTTCAAAACAGAAATAAATTCTAATATTAAAGAATTCTAATATTAACAATCTATATTTTTTTAAGATATTTTCGAACCAAAAAATTTTCCATAGAAAAATTTTTGATAAAAAAATGTTTATATAAAAATTTTTGATTAAAAAATTTTGATAGAAAAATTTTTGATAAAAAAATTTCTATAGAAAAATTTTTGATAAAAAAAATTTTCATAGACAAATTTTTGATAAAAAAATTTTCATAGAAAAGTTGTTGATAAAAAAAATTTTCATAGAAAAATTTTTGATAAAAAAAATTTTCAATGGAAAAATTTTTGATAAAAAAAAAATTTGGTAAAAAATTTCCATAGATAAATTTTTGATAAAAAAAATTTCCATAGAAAATTTTTTTAATAAGCAATTTTCCGTAGAAAAACTTTTGATAAAAAAATTTTCTATAGAAAAATTGTTGATAAAAAAAAATTTATAGAAAAATTTAAAAAAAATATAGAAAAAATTTTTATAAAAAAAATTTCTATAGAAAAATTTTTGATATAAATATTTAAAAAAAAGCGTTAGAACTATACATTGAAAAAAAATACCTATTTTAGTTAAAAGTATAAAAAACAGCAACTCTGTCGACCAAAACTTAAAACTTTAGAACTACACATTGAAAAAAATACCTATTTAAGTTAAAAGTATAAAAAACGGCAACTCTGTCGACTATTTTTTTGTTCTGTTCTCTTTGCGCCGACCCGTGCATATAAAACAAGGTTGGCCACATGGAGAGCATATACTCCTAAAAGTCATTTAAATGTTATGAAATTTCTACGTTATCTGGCTATATTTGTCTCTAGCTCTAATGTAGGAAATTATCAAATCGTACGACCGAGGCGGCCAATCGACTGAACCATTTCGTGAGATAACACGATCTCCACCAAGTTTGGAGATCGTGTTATCTCACGAAATTCAATAAATTGATTATTATATTCGCTGTGTGGCTTGTGGCTCCGTTCTGTTGGAATCACATGTCCTCCAAGTCCATATCATGCAATATTCGGTTATCATTGAACGGCGGCCCAATGACGGCGCCGGCCCATAAACCGCACTAAACCGTATTTTTCGGAATGCAATGATGACTCATGGAATACATGTGGATTGCTGCCTGATCAATAATGCATATTATGTTTATGGACAAAGCCATTCAGCCAGGAGTGAACCTCATCGCTAGAGATGATTTGTTGAGGCCACCGACTCCGAATTTCGGTAGTAATTTTTAATAATTTTGACTCGTTGTTGGCTCGTATATCTTTCCATCATGAAATGGCAAACCTTACTGAAGAGAAATGTCAAAACAGCAATAAATATGGCGTCGTCTGCTGTCCCTGTCGCTGTACTTTTGTAGCGTCCCTGTTGAAAAACCCGATATATCTTTTGTAGTTTGGCTATAGGGAGTACCTTTCAAATTCCAGATAAACTATAATATTTCTACTTACAAGTTCCTACTGCGAAAAAGTGAGTATAGTTTAGGAAATGATAGACAGGTGTGGTCCCGTTTAGATAGACTATCAAGACCTTGGATATAATATAACTTAGGTTTCTAGGTCTGATGCCCAGTACAATAACAATTTACATGTATAACAACAACTCCTACTGTAAGTGGGAAGTGGGCATCTCTGCTCTAAGCAATACAAATTTTAAAAGTCGTTAATAACTAGTCCACATTAACCTAAGTGATGTAGGGCATCATATAGTCGACTATTTTTAGCTTCAAAGGAAAAGGAGTTCACATATTCTCTAGCGTTAAAATCAAATATTATAAAAAAAACAAAGCTCGTATCTAAAAGCCATGGCAAAGCATTCTACCACAACTCCAATATAAACTTTACTTATATTCTTCTCCTTCTAGTTGTTGCTGTGGTACTTCTTTGCTATTAATGCTAAAGTATATTAACTGTCAAACTTTGACAGCGCATACTGATTGTGTGAAGTGGTGTGTTGAACTTTTAAACAGGTGCAAGCAGAGATTGTCTGCCATTCCATACACTTACTTTGTCTTTACTACAGCAAATGCTTCCATCGACTTCATTCAGTTTGATTCTCTACTAGTACTAACTCTTAAAGCTTTTGAAATTGAAGTTTCAAGAAAAAAAAGCAAAAAAAAATTTTAGACTTTCATACTTAAACTTCTTGTTACTGGCAGTCAGTCCGTCATTTGTGGCAGTTTTCAATACTGTTTATGGTTATAAGAAGACAGACATTTTTAGTGATTTTCTTTTTTTTTTGTTTTTTGCTCAAGAAAATCTTGAAAATGCTGTTGTTGAAATGTGTCCTTTTTGTCAGTTTTATTTAATTTTTTTGTTGTTTGTTTGTTTCTGTGCGTTTTAAGCCACAATTATTATTAGTAGCTGCTGCTGCAGCAGTTGCTTGTGAGCTTTTGGTGTCATTTACTATTTATAATTTAATACAATTATCAAATAAAAATCATGTATATTTTTATACTATATCTATTCCTAGTCCAGCTAAACAATATCAAGTGTTTTTTTGATTAAACAAAAAAAAAGCTTTTTGTATCCCGCAGTTTCCTTTAGGTGATTGATTATATTTACCATTTTTAAATGCTAATTTTGAAACCGTTTGCCAATTATAGCCAGTTAAATGTTTCTAGAATAGAAATGGAAAGGGATCAAAGTAATAAGATATTCCAAGCCAAAGACGCAAAAACAATCAATCGTATTTCACACAATTTTTATTGTGACTAAAAGAAATATGGGAATTTAGAACATAAATTCATACACTTAGAGAATATATTTCAGATTAAATTTGAACCACAAACATAGATAGAACTTTGAAGCTTAAATAGAGTCGTTTTTATAGACCAAAGCTTTAGCCATAGCTTTCAAATAGTAGTGAATAAATGTTTATAATTATGAAAGTTGTAAATGTGAAAGCTTTATATATAAAAACTACTAAATGTGAAAGCTTTTGATAAATATTTTTTTTAATTGAAAACTTTTGATAAAAAATTTTAAATGATAAAAGCTTTTCTTAAAAACATTTTTTTTAACGCGAAAGACATAAAAGAAAATAAATGCTTTTAATAAAGAAAGTTGTAAATGTGAAAGCTTTAAATATAAAAACTACTAAATGTGAAAGCTTTTGATAAATATTTTTTTTTAATCCAAAATTTTGATAACAAAATTTTAAGTGATAAAAGCTTTTCTTAAAAACATTTTTTGTTAAAGCGAAAGACTTTTTTGATCGTAGTTTTCGAATGAAGCGCGAAAAATGTTCGACAATTACATATAAATGTGAAAAAATAAAGCTTATAACTACAAACATATGATCAGGAGAGACGTGAAAAAGCTTTATGTTAAAAAGGTCTTCATTTCTAAATAAAAACAATTTAAATTTTAAGGTTTTTTAAATGATGTTCAGAATTCGACATTAGCTTTTAGAAGAAAGCTTTTGATAAAGAAAATGTAAAATCTTTAAAAAAACAAACATATGTTTAATGAGAGATGTAAAGCTTAATTTAAAAAGCTTTTAATTTTTTCATAAAAACAATTTAAATGTGAAGGTTTGTACAAAATCTCTTATATATATGAAATAGATTAAAACCTGAGAAAGTTTTTAATTCAAAAGCTTTTAGGGACGAATGAAAAAATAAAACAAAATTAAATTAAAACTTTTAAAGCCTAATAAAGTATAATTTTATACAAATTATCGATCTGTACAAAAATTTTCAACAATTAAATAGCACATTTAAAAAGCTTCTAAAGCTTCCATATTGTGATTTTTGCTTTAATGATGGCTACAAAATAAAAAACAAATATAAAAACGATTTAAAATAGGAAACGACATTAAAAAGCTTTTATAACTACACAATTGATAACAAAACTACTTTTACAAAGACTTTTTACAAAAAGAAATTTTATATTTTTTCTAATAACGTGAGAAACGCTTTAAAGCCAAAAAAAACAATGAAACCTGAAAGCTCTTTTACTTAAATTAGCCTTTTAAAGATTCTACGTCTTTTACAAGCTTTTGATATGAAACAAATAAAAAGTAAATACTTGTAACATGAAAGCTATTGTTCTAAAGCTTTCTCCAGGCTAGATATTGCAAGTGTTTTTAATTAAATTGTAAAAACGATGACAAATTAATACATTTGAAAAGCTTTTATAAAACAAAAATAAAAAAAAATATAAAGCTTATGATAAATAAAAAATCAAATTAACAAAAAGCTTTTAAAAAATGTGTGTGTTAAAAGAAGCTTAAAGCTAAAAATATGGGTTATTACTCATATTTAGTGATCTACAATAGCTTTTTGGGAGCTTTTGTGTTGTGAATGTTTTCGATGAGCAAAAACACAGGAAAAGGATAGAGAAGAAATTCGAAAAGCTTTAAGACAATTAATGTCAGATAAATCTTATTATAAATGATAACGATTTTGTAAAAGTTTCAATCAACCAAAGATTTTTGAATAAAAGACTATTATCAAAGCTTTTTGAAAAACGCAATCATATCTGAATGAAATGAATAATATCTAAAAAGCTCTCTTGATGAAATTAGCCTTTAAAGGTCTTTTAATAAAAATATTCAAATAAATTACATTCAAATTTTCCTAATTGCTCATGACTTTGAAATATTGCCAAATAATTTCATTCATTAATTACCCCAACACAATCTTAACCCTTGCAACAGCTTTAACACCCAAAAAGCATTTAATAATTATTTAGCCAACATTCAACAGGAGATTAAATATAACAAACAATTTAAAGACACTTTGAAATTGTCATTTGTCTATTTAATATTAAAGATTAATTTTTCTTTTTTTTTTGTTATTCATGTCTTTAAGAAAAATCGTTTATTAAAAGAATATTTTACTCGGTTTTCTTTTTTGTTGCTGGCGCAAGAAGTTAAAGAATGAAATAAAGAAAGAAGCCTACTCAAAATATGTCTTCTTTGTTGTTTAATAAAATGACAAATAAATAGCAATAACAACAACAGCAACAAAATAGTTGAAAGAAATTATAATATTCTTGGCACCATTTCATGAAACAAAACTGACAAATATTTTGTTGCATGTTTTCATTTTCAGTTTTTCTTTAATTTTTTCACAACTTTTTTTTTGTTTTGGATTTTCTTGTTGTTGTTGTTGCTGTTAAGTTTTTGCTTTTCCACTTAAAGAAAATTTTTACTGTCAGTTGTTACTTTTGTTGTTGTTATTGTTGTCGACGACGACGTTTCTTTTAGTATTTTCATATTTAAAGACTTAAATAATTCATTTATTTTGTTAAACTTAGAAGATGGGGGAGAACAGTGTGTTTAGTTTGTTAGAGCTTTTGTAACTCATGGAAATATTAGTGAAGAGCTCTTTTAAGAAGCTTTTATTATCAATAAGCATCTGAAATAGATTGTTTTACTATTTGTGCAGAAAGCTTAAAAGCTCTTAATGTGAAATAGTGTAGGATTAAACTATTCTCCTACATACACACAGCCTAAAAGCTTTTAATTTAACATCAATAAGCATCTGGAATAGATTGTTGTATTATTTATAAAGAAAGCTTTAAAGCTCTAAATGTGAATTAGTGTAGGATTAAGCAATTTTCTCTATATACGCACAGCTTAAAAGTTTTTTATTTAATATCAATAAGCATCTGGGATATATTGTTGTATTATTTATAAAAAAAAGCTTTAAAGCTCTTAAAAAAGCTTTTGAATTTATAAGTGCTTTTTAGACTTTTCAGAAGATTTATTTTTTCTTAGATATTTAAGATAATCTTAATATTTTCAAACCTTTTTCTGCTGCAAATTAAATTAGCTAAATTTTGCTGACGAGTATTTCTTATTCGCCTTGGATGCTTCTTATATATTTTGTTACTATTTCAATATTGTTTGTAGTATATTTCGGAGTATATATGTTTATATACATAGTATTTTGGTTTGTACGAGTGAGTTACTATATCTCAAGTCTAGAAGATTTGCTTATGCTTGTCTTACTGAAGGCTGACATTTCTGTGACAGGCCATGAACAACAAAAGAACAAATAACATTGTGAAAAAAACAAAACACACACTCTTAAGAGAGAAAAAGAAAAAAATATATCCAATAAGAATAAGAAAAATGAAAGCAAAAAAGTTTTGTTTTTAGCTACTACCGCTTCCACTTGACATCTTCCCTTATTTTGGAATTACACTCAAAGAAAAAGTTTAGTTGGATATGACAAATAAGAATTTTGTGATGATTTTTACTAAGAAACTTAGCTTTGGTACTAAAAAAGACATTTAAACAATTAATAATTAAGTTAGAATAATTTATATAATTAAAAAAGCTTTAAGCTAAGCCTTTACATATGAAAATAATTATTGTGAATGATTTCAATTATTCAATTATTGTGAATATCTTCTATTAAAAGCTTTTATGACTGAAAGCTTGCTATTAAAAGTGTAACTTCCTAAAACTTTACTCAAGTAATTAAGAAAAAATATATACATGAGACTATCAGAAAGCTTTTAAAGGCAAAAAGAAATAATTAACAAATTATGGTAAACAAAAGGAACAGAGTTTGAAGCTTTTCAAAAAAATTTGCAATTCAAAACTAAAAAGCTTTTTTAAAACGCCTTAATCAATAAAAGCTGCTTTAATAGTAGAACTTCCGATACATAAAATAATTCTCAAAAGATTGATAAAATACAAAAAAGCTTTTAAAGGTGACAAGAAATAATTTGTTAATAGGAAAATGGAAACTCTTTTTGAAAGTGCTAATGATAAAAAGCTTTTTGAAGCTCACGATATTGCTTAATACTTATAAAGCCTTTAAAGCTTGAAAGGAAGAATTAACAAAAATATATTTTTAATTTGGAAATAATAAATTATTTTGAAAAGTGTAAAAACCGTTTTTATAGCAAAGCTTCCATTTTATAAAATAGCCTTTAAAACATTTATTCACAATAAGCTTCAATTATTGTGAGTGTTTTTAAGAACAGTAACAATATATAAAAGCTTTTTAAAACAATATTATAATGCAAAATAAAGTTTTAAAAGTTAAAGCTTACTAATAAAGCTCACCCTAAAAGCTTCTTTAGCTTATTTTCTTAGGATAAAAAGATGATGTAAAGTCAAGAACATTAAGAGCGTTTTATGTACTTATTAATAAAAGCTCTTTTAACAGAACATTTGGTGTTCTTGATTAAATTAACAAAATGAGCTTTTATAAGCTTTAAATGAATTTTCCGGAATTAAGTCTTAAAAGTTTTAATTATTAAAAGCTTATTAATAAAGCTCATCGTAAAAACTTGTTATTATAATTTCTTTCTTAACACAAAATTATGTGGCATAAAAGTTTTTGAAAAAAAATTATTATTAACAGCAAAAAATGAATAGAAAAAGGCAGCTCACACCTGAAGAAGATAGATCGAGACAGGGAAAAACAGATGATGTTAAGTCAAGAATAGCAGATATTTTTTTTTTTTTTTAAGAATTAATGAGTAAAAGCTCTTTTAATAAAACATTTTGTATTTTGATGAAATTAACAAAATGAGCTTTTATAAGCTTTTAATGAATTTATTTATTGTGAATATTTAAAAAAACTCGAAATTCTAATCCGAAATTAAGTCTTAAAAGTTTTAATTATTAATTCTTTCTTAATACAAAATTATGTGGCATAAAAGTTTTTGAAAAATGTTTTCTTTTTTATAAATACAAGAAGATAATGGTTCCTGAAACTAAAAAGGGTAGCTGATACCTAAATAGAAAGAACGAGGGTGGGGACAAAAAGATGATGTGAGGTCAAGATTATCATCAGTACAATCATCTTTTAAGAATCGACAAGAAAATATTTACTTACTAATCAAAGCTCTTTTAATAGATAATTTTCCTATTTTCTATGAAATCAAAAGAAAAGTATTACAAAACAAGCTTTTAAAAGCTTTAATTAATTTATTTATTGTGAATATTTAACAAACCCGGGAAACAGTAAAAAGCTTCTTAGATCTGCTTTAAAAGCTCATTCCCATGCAAATTTGAAAATATAGTCAAAACTTTCTCGAAGAAAGATAAGAATTATCTATTTTGTTCAATTACAAAATATTAAACTTATTAGGAAAGCTTTTAAAGATTGTGATTCAACTTTATTTTGATACGGCCTAAAAAGGGCTCCCCCAGTATGATGTTATAATTGTGGGTTTGATTTGTAATAGTTTCAAAAGATTTGTGAAAGCGTCATTGCAAAATCGATACCGTCGTGATCAATTTCAAAAACCATCCTTTAAAATATATGAAAGCTTTTAAAGATTGTGATTTAACCTTATTTTAATTCGGTCTATAAAGGATGATGTAATAATTATGAGTTTGTTTTGTAATAGTTTCAATAGATTTGTGAAAGTTTTGTTGCAAAATCGATACCGTCGTGATCAATTTTAAAACCAAACTTTTAAATATATGTTGCCCAGTTTAGACAGGAAACATTCTCATAGATTATTGCAAGGCCCTACGTATCCTTAGATGGGTCCGTAATGACACTGATTTATTGAACAGTACTCGATTAGATTGAAGGTTGCAATGAGTTTTGGGACTTTTACAAAGGGTGTGTTGAAGTGGAAGAGGAGCATCTTACATGTATGTGGTCTGCTTGTGGTAAAATAGGATACTAACTTTGACCTCTTATTTGTTTGAAGACCAAGGCGATCTGGTTGACATATATATGGCCCGACTTAAGAGCTTCTATCTAACTATTCTTCCATGTCTAAGTGAATATGATTGTTATTAAGCCACACAAACCTAACCTAACTAAAAACTATAAAAACTAAAAGTTTTTGTTTTCAAAATATGACAAATTTGATTTAATATAATCTCCATTAAAAACATTATGCATTAGCCTAAAAAGGACCTACTCTCCTATATCTATCTCTAAACATATAAAAGTATGAGTAGGAATGTATGTAACTTTTTGTTTCATTAAAATGTATATGTATGTGTTAACCACAAACTCATTAGCCTCCATTTGGTTGCACACTAATTTGATAATTATGTTTTGTTTTGTGGTAAACCTTTTAAAACATTTAGCAAATAAGCAACAGAACAATGTTTATACGAGTATGTACCCAATGCAACAAACAGCAACATTTGTACCTACAACAGCAACAAAGTTACTAACTACTCGTATACATTGAAAAAAAAAGAGATCCTACAAATATTTAAACACAAAATAAAATGTAATGTAAAAGTAATGTACTCCTATAGTTAAAAACTAAGCCAAACATTGGCCAAAAACAAACAAGCCAACATTTTCATACATACATTACTTACATATTTGCTAACATGGCTTAAATATAGAAAAAAATGTATCTGAAACATACAAATGTAATGTAATAATTTCAGCCTTATTCGCCTGCCTGCGTTGGCCATAAAGCTTTTGGGTTTTAGTTTTTTCTGGGACAGCGTTTGCACAAATAGCACACGTCAATGTTAATTCAGTCAAAAAAAACCCAATAGCAAAAAAAGACTTCTAATATATACAAACAAATGAACAGGCAACCATGGGGCTAGTCCATGGGGCATTTACTTTTGACTACATTGAATCTTTTGCCAGAGAGTTTGGGTATCAAAAGCTCAACTACCGGGTGTTTTTTTGTTAATGTTGTTGTTGTTGGTGGTAATGTTGTAGCCGTGTGCTTTGGTCGTGGTTTCTATTTGTAAATGTTGCTAATGTTAAATAGGATTTTATTATTGTTGTTGTTGCCGTGTTGTTGTTGTAGTTTTTGTTTAGTTTTATTTTGTTACATTTAGTTTTTAGTCGTTTAGGGATTAAAATAGGATATTTCACTTCTATTTAAATGAATGTTTGCCTGTAGTTGTGTGGAGGGGGTGTTGTTTTCTCTTTATATGTGTGTGTGAGTATGTTTGTAAATATTTTACATGTGTGGCTATGTCAACTTTCATAAAATTTGTTTAGCTGGCAACATGATGAAGTGAAGTGAATGAAAGTTAACTGAAATGTACTTTTGGTCATCATTTTTACAACCAACACCACACGCCCCCATTTACAAACCAAACTAACCAAAATGAAATGTTTTAGTAGAATTAGAAAAAAAGAAAGAAAGAAAGAACATATTTACAAAACTAAAAGCATAATCAGTCTTAATGTAAAAATTACTTTAATAAAATGAAATGTCAACCTTGGGCTAAGTATATCATTTAGGCATACACACATGATCTAAATTAAGTCATAGTGGAGCTTGTCAAGGAAAAATGTTTTGCAGGCTAAAAAAATCATGGATATTTAGGAAAGGTAAAGGCTTTAAAACAACGTTCGTCAAACTTATAATAAAACATATTGTGTTTGTTTTTAATAAAAGTTTATACTGCACAGTGGGATAGCTTAAAAATAGAATGGAAATAAGTCTGTAACTTCTAAATCGTTGGGCGGATTTAAAAAAATATGTGGATATAGCAGAAGTGTTGAGGAACCTTAATTTTGAACCAGGAAAGTCGAGATTTTACTGCGGCGGCACAATCGGCCCCCAAAGTAGGGCGCCTCTGACTCATAAATCACTTAAAACGACATATTGTCATTTCCCAACTGATTTGAAAAATCATTATATATAACAAATATATTGGTCAATTTATACAAAAAACGTCGGTGGAAGCATATTCTATCTCTTACGGATATTCGACTTCAAAAAATAAAATTTTAAATTTTTGTCCCATACTACACCGATTTTTTACTAACATCTGATCTATATATAAACCGATTTTCTTGATTTAAAGTGTATTAAAAGTTTTACTGTGTTAAAAGTTATAAATGCTTGAAGTTAATATTTAAAAGAAAAATAAGAAAGAACGCGCTATTGTCGATCAAGCCCGACCATACGATAGCCTTCACCACTAAAGTCAAAGATGTTCTTTTTCCTGTATAAGGATAAATATTTACAAAATTTTGCCTTCATACAAACATTTTCTCAAAACTGATATATTTAAGCTGTTTTCGTTACTTAGACTTATACGAGAGCTAGGGTCAAATGTGGACCGATTATCTCGAAATTTGGCAAATTGATTACAGTTGTTACAAAAATAATATATGCAACAAATAAACTAAAAATTCCCATTATCTTCGAGCACTTCGATTTACGAGCGTTTTAGTGATTTTTGTATCATTTGGTTCGTTTTGACAGAAGAGTTTGTATGGGAGCCGATTTCAACGGAATTGGGTACAGTGATTTTGATTTACATAAGCAGTATTTTTTTTAAATTTCATTAAAAAATATTGATATTTGTGGCCAATATATCAATTCCGGGAAGTATGACCTATGGTAGGTACCATAAATAATGGACGGATTTTGAAGAATTACAATAAAAAATGATTTGTGCCAAATTCCATCATATTATTATTCTTTGCGACCTGTACTTTGATTAAATGATTTACATGGTAGTCCAGTCTGCCGCCCAGACGGACTGACATCGCTAAATCGACTCAGAAAGTAATTCTAAGCCTATTGGTATACTAAAAGGTAGGTCTAAGACAAATATTTGTATGCATAACATACACCAGCACAAACTTATAATACCCTTCCACCTATGGAGGTGAAGGGTATAAAAATAAAATGGAAATAAGTCCTTAACTTCAAAACCGTTAGGCGGAGTTTAAATTTTGAACCTGGAAAGTCTAGATTTTACTGCGGCGTCACAAACGGCACCCAAAGTAGGCCACCTCAGATTCATAAATCACTTAAAACGATATATAATTGTTATTTTTCCAACCGATTTGAAAAATCATAATATGTAACAAATATATAGGTAAATTTCTACAAAAAACGTCGCTACATGCATATGCTATCTCTGACGGTTTTAAAGATATACGACTTTAAAAAATAAAACTTAAAATTTGTATGCCATACTGCACTGATTTTCTACTAACATCTGATCTATATATAAACCGATTTTTTTGATTTAAAGTTCTCCAAAAAAAGAAGAAAATTTTAAATATTTTACAAGCGGGAAGTTTATTAAAAGCTTTACTAAGTAAAAAGTTATAAGTGCTTGAAGTTCATATTTAAAAGTAAAAACATTTTTCCCCGATTTTTTTGGGTAAAAAGCATTTTTAGTGTTTTTTAGTAATTTATAAAAGTTTCTTAAGGAACAAATAACATATTTATAATTTTCTTAAAGAAAACTTGACAAAATTTATAATTGAGTTCTAACTTCTTTTTTATTCTGTGTTAGTACCAGAGTCTCTCGAATTAGAACTATTGTTTACGGAAATTTCAATTTTGAGCCATAATTCCTCCGAAGGCACATGAGCTATAAAAAAAATTTTACCAAATTTTTATGGACCAAGGTGGTTTTAATTATATTGCAACAGTACTTTGTCGCTCTGAAAGTGGCCAAGCAACTAGAGCAAAAAAAAAAACAAAAAATACCCATTTTTGGAAATTTTTTAAATCTTTTTAGGAATTCAGGGATTTGTGTTACTAATTTTTTGTGTTACTATTTTTTTTAATTTTTGTATTTTTTTTTTTCTTAAAAAGTACTATGCCATCGCAAATTTTCATTAAAATATTTTTATAAATAATTTTTCTAATCCAAAATCTATTAATGCAAAAATAAAACAAAAATTTAAGCTGTTTTCAAGTTTTCCATCAAAAGTGTTATTTGATTTTTTAATTCTCAAATCCATCCAACTTTGAAGTTACGGACTTATTTCCATTGTATTTTAAAACCATCCCATTGTGCATTGTAAGAAAGTTTAAGCGCGTACGCGGGCGAGTTTTTGGCGAAGCCTGCTTTAGAGCAGTAGAGCGCTCTAGTACATGAACTCTTTGATCGAGTATACAAATTTCGCTTAAATCAACCTATAGCGCATTTTCTTTTAGACACAAATATTTTTTTATCAAAAATCTTATAAATCTATAATATTTATTTAATCATCATTATAAAATTTTGAGATTTAAAATAATTTTTACGATATAGTAATATTTATCCCCTGAGATAAATGAACCACTAAAACGTGGGTGTTATTAGAAAGATTTAGAAAACTCAAAAAAAAAACTTTTGAAATAATAATTTTCAAAATATATTAAAATTCTATTAGTATGAAAAAAAAAAAAAATAACAAATCTCATTTATTTATATATTCGATTAAGAAAAAAAAAAACTAAAAATATTTTCTTAAGTGTTTGGAAAAACAACTGAAGAAAACAACTCATCTACATGCACAGACATAGCAGCAAAAATTTTCCTTGGGAAAAGTGTGAAAAACTTGTTTTCTAACTTTTATTTTTAGGGGTTAGAAAACTAAAGTTTTTTTTTCCGGTTTTCAAATTTTATTGGGGGGTTTTGATGTTTTTCAAAAAGCAACAACATCAGCAAAAATTTTATTTTGAACGAAAAAAAAAAGAAAAACAAACAAACTTCCTAGAAGTAGAACATTAACAACAAAAATATTGATAACAAAATTTGTTAGGGAAAATAATGGGGGAAAACAAATGAAAAACAATTTTGAGAAAAGTAGGAAGAAATCAAAACGAATGGAAATGAAAGTCTGAAACTTAGACTCACACATATGTATGCATGTATGGCAAACTTGATTGCCAATATGAGTAATCCAAGAGGGAGGGAAAATGTAAGAGATGTAAAGGAATGAAATCATGAACAATATAAAGCAGCCTAAATGATTTTTAAGGGGAGTTATTCTTGGATTGTTTCCAAGCAAATAGAAGTTGTAATGTCATTAATGTACTTTAGCTCTTTATATTTTTAGAAACCTAAAAAAATTAGAAACCTAAAAAAATTCGGTTTTTGACAAAGTTCATTTGTTGGTTATAGCTTATAATATGTTATATCTCTAAAAATAATATTTGTATTAGAATTTGCTATAGCTTGTTTGAAACACATCACTTTAAGCTAAATCCTGTTGAAAACTTTGCAAAAATCGCATTATTCTATAAAAAGTTACCTAGGCTTAAAAATCAAAAACATTATTTCTTTTTTGTAACATTTCTGTGCAAAATATGCAATAATGGCGTAAGGTAAAAAAGCGCTGCAGGCAGTTTTAAAACCCTTTCGATCTAGATTAAGCTGAAAAACGATTTGAGCGGAACTAATGATGCTAGTGGTTAGGGTTGGTGCCAATTGAGCACGGAGCTAATTTCCATTTGCAACTGATAAAAGTAATGAAATGGAACCATTTATGAAGCAAATGATTGGGGTCAATAAAAGAGGTTTATGTACAAAAATGTTCATAAAAGAAAGAACTTGCCTCGAAGAAAGATAATGCTGAGTTTCTTGTAAGACTAGGATACAGTTGTTTTAAGATGGAAAAAATTTACATATTTTATGATTCATCAAAAACTAAGAGAGCTTGATTGGAAAGTTTTTATGTATCCATCATCTTGCCTGGACCTTAAACCTTCAGATTAGAATTTGTTTTGATCTCCACAAAACTTTTTAAATAGTGTAAACTGAAATTACATCAGAGGCCTGCAAAAATCGCTTGGATTATTGCTCACTTGGATCAGTTTTTTATACTGAATAAATTCGTTACACCAAAAAATGCCAAAGCTTTGCCGATCAAGTTAGAAATAAAGATACGAATAAACTAAAAAATCTGCCGTGAGTAGCTCTTTTCAAGCAATATTCAAAGCAACCATCGCATAAAAACTAAAAAGTGTATTTTTTACCAAATAATTTTTTTAACTTTGACGTATAATTTCTAAAAAACTGTACAAGGTACATTAATGTTTTTTTGCGGTTATAAAACTTATTTTATTATTTATTTAAAACATTTAAAATAATTTAAAAAATTTTAAGCCAACTGCCCTTTTTTTGCAATTAAAATTATGGTACATGAAAATTTGTCATTTTTTATAAGATCCTATTTTCTGGATTCTTTTATAGATTTGCGCTACTTTTTATTTTTGAAATCTAATGAGAACATATAGGGCTGTATAGCTGCATTTCACAAAGTAGCAAAATCGGCTTGAGTTTTTTGTAATTTGTCGGAAAACTCAAAAATTCTCATAAAAATTTGACAAATTTCGGTCAATGCTGGGTGAATGTTGTAGTGACTTAAAATTTGGTTTCAAATCATTCTGGAACCCCATTCACTACGAATATATAATAAAACATTAAGTTTTTTTTTATAAAAAAAAACTCTTATTAAGAAAGTGAAAAATTTATAGCATATTTTAGAAAAAAAAAAATAAATTT
The DNA here is from genome assembly GCA_933228675.1 of Stomorhina lunata. Classification (NCBI taxonomy): domain Eukaryota; kingdom Metazoa; phylum Arthropoda; class Insecta; order Diptera; family Rhiniidae; genus Stomorhina; species Stomorhina lunata. Next base: position 90,060,148 of record OW121740.1, on the reverse strand, counting down.
TTTCGAACAGTCAAAAATATTTGCATTTGGAAATTTCTCAACACAAAACTGTTTAAAATATTTAAAACCCGTTTTCAGATTTGTATTTTCTAAACTTTTGGCTATATGTCAGTATTTTTTTAAAAATTATGGGTTCAATATTGAATGCACCATGGGTCAAAAACTAAAAAAAGTAAAAGTGAAATATGATTTTTTTATTTTTAAAATGAAATAACTTAAAACCCATAACAGCTATTATAGTAAATTAAGCATGTCTTTTTTTCGTTTCTTCAAGCTCTTTCCAAAATGTAAAAAATCAACCACATTGGACAATAATTGAAAGAGCTACACGATCCATAAGCTTTTTTTACTTCTGAGTTGGTCTACTTTCACGCCCAAGAATTTAAAAAGCTTGGGTCCTTCATAGTGATTCTTTAATGAACACTGATGTAATCAGAATTACAGTTTATGAGATACAGATTGTAGTAATTGTTTTGTTTTAAACTACTTTGGATCGCTTGAACAGAGCTTTGATGATTTTCAAAACATAATTCGCATTTATTCTGTTTTAAAACCGGGAATCATATAGTTATGTGAGGTTTTCAATCATTCTGACGATCGTTAATGTCTGCCGAGGAATGGTTGACGCTATAATAATTTTTTGATTTATAATTTTTTTGATTTAATTTAATGGTGTAGAATTCATTAAATGCCTAAATTTGTTTAAATAAAGTTCGTTTTAAATATAAGAAAAACGTTGTTTTTCATCAAATTATATATAACCAAACATTTTCGAATACTTGGTATATTCTATTATCCATGACTCCTAGTGGAGCATAGGGCCTCATACTCAGTATATAAAAGAAGTTTTTCCCCACGATTTAATTCCTTCTAATATCTGCATTTTACTAATAATATCTAGGAAAACATTTGTGTGTTAGTTTTCTAAAATCGAAACTAACAATTTAGTCTGTTATTTTCTCACATTTTGATATCAACATTTCACAATTTTTTTTTTGTTGTTCTCGTCCTGCTTCTCCTTCTGCATTTGATATTTATTCATATAATGCGATTAATCGTATATATATGAAAGATATAGTAAGAGTGTTTCAAAGTCGATAGAACAGAAAGTAGTTGAAAAAAAAAACAAAAAATGAATTTGCCAAAGAATAACGACATATGTCGGGGATGTTTTTTTTCTAGTTCCCTTTAGTTTCCAAAGACGTAATGAAAGTTAAAGTAAAAAAACTAAGGTTTTGATGGCTGTACTAATGTGTAAGGAACCGATATTCTTACATACATACAAACAAAGTTCCACATACATTTATATAAACATGTGTAGAATTTGGTGTCAATGTAAAATGTTTGTAGTTTTACATTACAGAAACCTCCCCCTCTTTAAGAAATTCAAAACTTGGTAAGAAATGTTATAATAATGGCGTTTGTTTTCAATAATAGTTTTAGCTATTTAGGAATATTTTATAGAACTAAGGTCTCCAAAATAATATGTAATTTTTGAGGCTTTAAAAATTTCTGTAAATTTCTTTAAAATTTTGTGGTTTTAAAAATCCCTTAAGAATAAATATTTACAAGTAAAATTACAAAATAGTTTCAAAACTTTAACCATTGACAACTTCAAAAAAATACCCCGTTTTCGTTTTATTCAAGGTTTTTTTTATCAGGTTTCTTCTATTATGGTTTCCTAAAGCCCCTTAAACCCAAAATTCTAATGATTTTTTTGTTGGTTCCCTGGAGATATTTGTTGTCAGTTTGAAAACAACTCCACAGAAATGGAAAACAGGAATATTTTAGTTTTTTTTGTTTTCCAACTTTGGTCTGAAATCCAACTTTAATAGCTTAAAAAATACATATACACATGTGAGTGTTTGTATGTGTCGAGAGCTTTGGAAAACCTAAACAATTGCCATAAAAATATAGAAATAAATGAATGAATGATTTATCGATTAAACAAGAATTTTATATTGAATTCTAACAACTTGCAAATTTTTGTTTAGATTTTGAAATAAAATAAAAAGTTTTTTATAGAGTAAAGGGAAATATATAAAAATCAAGCAAATTAATGATTGAACTGCAATTTGAGTAAAAAATAAGTAAGAAATAAAGCAAGTCCGACTATTTGATACCCTTCATCACTAAAGTCAAATGTTAATGTAAAGTTTTTTCATATTTTGCTTAACTAAGTTTTCTTGTCACAACAACAATTTCTTTAGAACTACTGTCATTTTTGGTAACGGGTGGGAAATTGGCTCAAATCTGGATATAATGACGCGAAATAGCGCTTATCTGTTTATGTCTATAGAAGACTTTTATATGCGCACTTTTACCAGAAATGAACAATTAACTTTGTCATGGGTTTGTGATTTTGGGTGTATTTAAGTGGCCTTTGAGAGATGGTCTAGTATGGAAGGTATGGACAAATAAGGGGGCTTTCAACAAAATTAAGAACTTTGATTAAAGCTACTATAAGCAATATTTTCAAATACAAATAAAATCTCAGTTTCGGAAAGACCTATGGGAGGTGTCCAAAATAATAAACCGACTTGTTAAACAATCTATAGGGCTCATACTTGTACCAAGAAAAATGTCTGTACAAAAAGCGATCTGTTCTCTGAAAAACAAACTTTCGTGCAAATTTAGTCGGACGAATATCGTTAAATCAAAACAGAAAGTATTTCCGATTCTTGTAATGAGTTTCGTTGATAGCAGAAAAACAGGGGTCTAGTCGCCGCATTCGATAGCTATAAAAAAATCAGGCTTTTAAGAAAATATTTTGTAACATACCTTACAAATTTTCAAAATAACTTATTTTGAAAAAGTTTAATAAAATTTGATGTCTAAACGTATCCGTTTCTGGTAAAAATATTTAGTTTAAATGAAATTCTTTTACTGTCAGGGAACTTTTGATAAAGAAGTTATACTGAAGTGAAGCTTATGTCTGTGGCTTGATGCTAAAGTTTCCGAATTAAAAAAAATAGTTTTGAGAAATTTGGATTTTTTTAATTTGCCATAAAAATTCGTAGTAACATTGCCCAGAATTAAGTTGGTGATTAGCTGTTGGAGCCAAATAAAACAGGGCAACGAAGGGAATCTAATGAAATGATTAACTCAAAACAGCAAAAAATTGACATTGGCCCTTTTAGCACCAAGCCACAGATATGTAAATTATTAAGATTATCCTAAAAGTATGCTACACAAATGTTTCGTAAATAACTTACATTTCGCTCGATATCGAATGTTAGTAGTTAGTAGATTGTAAAGAATGTAAAATTTAGTCATGGAAATGTTTTTTTTTCTGTTTTAAACTCAAAACTTCACTTTCGAAGTTAAGTTAGAGAATTCGAAATTTAGTAAGAATACCAAAAAAGTGTTTCAAATTAAATTTTGTACATCTTAGTTGATAAATATAACAAAATATTCAATTTTATTAATTTCAGCGAAAGTTCGAAAATTCGAAATACATCCCACTTTGTGAACCGACAGCCACTGATGAGTAACTTCGTCTTTTTCATTTGAAAAGCTCCAAAACAAACTCTGCTCGAAAAAAAACTTATACATGAGTTATATTCCATTGGCTTTTGGATATAGGTCATATAAATCAGAGATTTGATGAAATGAAATATCTTTCGCTTTAAAAAGCCGAGACACTTGAAAAAGGTGTTTTGTTCACTAAAATTCATACTGGATTCTCAAGCTTAGAACATCAAGAGCTTCGGATTCTTTAATATTTATAAACTCTTAGATACAGATTATGAATTCCTAGCTTTTAAATCTTCACTTTTTATTCTCCCGACACACGATTTAGAGCTAGCATTAAGTTCCCGGCTTTAAGTTTTAGTCATATGTTACCTTATAGTCTCATTCTCCGAAAGCTTTGTTCTATTATTTCGAGTAAATCAGCACGAAAGACAAATGTTGCTCGTTCCCACGGCAGTCGGTTCTTCGTACCGGAACGACTCGGAATTCTTAGGATTCTGACCAAGGACTGCCACTTCTACGATATTACCAATAATATCGCAGTTACAACAACAACAAATGTTGCTTTTATCAGCAAAAATTTTGATAGGAAATGTACCAAGCTATGATCTATCTCTGTGGCTTTGAGCTAAAAAGGCCAATGTCAAAAAATTAAAATTTGAGAAAATTTTATTTACAATTTTTATTTTCCATTAAAAATTCATAGTAACATTGTTCAGAAAAATCCTTATAAATCTGAATTGAGTTAAGTTAGAGATTAGCTGTTGGAGCCAAATAAAGGAGAGTAAAAAAATGAATCTATTGCAATGATTAACTCAAAACAAATTGACATTGGCCCTTTTAGCACCAAGCCACTGATCTAATAACTTGAAAATATCTAAAGCGGTGTTGCCCAAACTTATACTTATATATACATGTATGAATATTGTGATCGTGAGTCTTTTTGCAAATCTTTTGGTGTCTCTTTTTGAAATTCTTTCGGCCAACACTTGTTTTCAAGAACAATTAGCAGATAAAGCATTTCGATACTATACAGAACTAGCGTTAAGATTTTGGTTTTGAGTTTCATTCTTCTGTTGCCTTATATCAAGTCTCCCGTAAAACTTTTTTGTTTCGATTTAAAACTGTAACAAATATTTCGGCTACATACTTTAAATTAATAATAACTAAATGCAACTATAAACTATTTTCTTCTTAAATAGCACAAATGAATATAAAACTTAAAAAAAAAAATAAAGGGGATTCAAGTCACCAAATATTGGGAGGTATTTTTTTCTGTTTTCTTAAGACTCCACCAGAAACGAAATGAATTGAAAATAAAATAAATGAAATAAATGCGCGCGCCAAACAAATTGTGAAACTGAACTTGACTGCGAAAAAAATATTTTTTTTCCAAAAAATTTGGGGATAAAAAACAGAAATATCTTTAGAATTTCCTAAAAAATACAACATCATCTTTTTGTTTTATTTTTATATTTTTCTTTAAAACTTTAACATTTCTTTAGGTTAAGTTTGGGTTTATTTTTATTTTAAATTTTCAAGATTTTTTTCTTTAGATATTTATATTTTTTCTTTGTACTTCTTACGATATTTTTTTCGATTTAAGGGAGTTGATATTTTATATCAACATAAAACAAAAAGTTTATCATTTTTATATTCCGTTTTAGTTTTATTAATTCTTTTCAAAAGAATTAGAACAAAATCTTAAAAAAAAAATAACTTTTTCTTTTTTTTAATAAATATGTTTCAGGATTAGAAGAGAAAAAAGAGTCTTTTAAAATCTTCTTTTCAAAAAATAAGTTAAAACTCTAAATTTTTTTATAGTGTATTTTTTTGACAAGTGCATACGTTTGACATGTGTGACACAGATTTAAAATTTTATGGTATTTGAAACATTTCTAATGTTCGGCGTTTAATTTGATTGTCATATTTTATGCTTTAACACGAATATTTAACGGATAATATTTCATATTTTATTTTTAAATATGGAGAAAATTAAGGCAACAATGTTTTGTTGTTTTCTTACCTACATTATGCAAATTAACAGCATGTGCTGCTTTGGCGGGTTAAAAATAGGGCAAAGAGTGTTGTCAACTTAGGAGTAGTGAGGAAAACCGCTGGTTTTGCAAAAAACAGTAATTTCTTTTAGTATGGACTTTAAGAGATACATAACATACATTGATGACTCGCCTTTTTAGTACTATCCAATTAAGTGCCCTTAAGTAATGGAATAAGAAGTGAATAGTAGATTTTTCTATCACTTAGTAAACAAGTATGGAGTCGAAAAGAAAAAGCCTGATCTGAAGCCAAAAGTGCATCGACAGTCATAATATTAAAAACCATATTTTTAATGCTTATTTATATTTATGATATATCGGTCATTGGGTCTTATATGGGAACTATGGGTAAATCGGAGCTAATCTCTTTATATAAGCAATAATTCTGCTAACATTTTTCAAACCATACCAAAATTTTTTGCTATAAGCTTCAGATCTAGAAGCATTTTTTATGATCTTCGTTTTTGTGAAATGTTTTTGACACTCAATCTTTCAGAGCTGAAGCAAAACTACCAAGATTTTTTTTTATAATTTTGGAATATGTGATCTCTACAGCTTATGGAAACATAATCAATGACTAGGTTTTATCATTTTTAGATCCTTTAAGATATTTCAGCAAACGCACAATTGATGCATCTCGGTTAATATTTTAAACTAAAACACATTTTTATTGCATGACACGATTTTAATTGATTTGGAATTTTAAAATGTATTATATTTTTTAGGTCATATACATATATGAACTTAGTTATTTGTAAGCCGACAATAATTTTGTAATGAAAGACATAACTTACTTTGCTAAAACTGTAATCTCCCTAAAGAATTTCGCAATAATTCAAGTAACGGTAAATCAAACAGAAGTGAAATGTGAGCAGCAAATATAGAAAACAATCAGCACAATCAATGCATGCCAGCCTATTTCATATTGAGCAAACAGAAGCAAACAATATTAAAACCGAAACCCACCCACACAATCGATGCATCATGGTTTGAAAGGGGTATGGGAGCTATGGTCAATTGTTAGCCGTTTACAGTTTATATAAGCAATTTTGATACTAATTTTTATATAAATTTTATTATAATTCGTAGTTAGACAAATTAGTCGGTTCCGGTAACGGTAAATCAAACAGAAGAGAAATGTGAGAAGCAAATATAAAAAAAACAATCAGCACAATCGATGCTTGCCAGTCTATTTCATATTGGACTAACGGAAGAAAATATATTGAAACCAAAACCTATCCGCACAATCGATGCATTACGGTCTGATAGGGGTATGGGGGCTATAGTCAACTTTGAGTCGTTTTCTGTTTATATAAGCAATGTTTATACGAATTTTAATTTAAAATTATATTGAAATTATATTTTGGACAAATTAGCCAATTATGGGAAGTAAGTTCTAAGTGAGTTACCCGAAATAATACAACTTTTTGCTTAAACGATAAAATAATATTTTAGTAGATTAATAAAATATTTAAGTAGATCGGTATTTTTATTAACCGGTCATAGACCAATATTTCTATTGATTAAATGATTAAAATACCCATACCCCCTGGCGATGTAGGCTATAATGAAGTCAAATGTCAGAAATTTGTTAAAGCTTTATATTCATAAAAATCGATTTAAGTATAAATCGAATCATTGAAAAAGCCATTAAAGTTTGAATTCAAACAAAAACGTAAGTTTAAAACTTAGTAGTAATATAATTATAACATTAAGATTACTTAACTGTCCCAAAGTAAACAAATTAGGAGTTCAATATTAAATATTGGTTTAGAATTTGTCATTGATAATAAAGAGTTTACTTCTTCAAAGTCCATCTTTGATATAGTAGATCAGCTTTAGTTCGTGAAATTTTGTAAATCAAGAGCAGTCAATTGTTTACTTTATTTTTCCTAATATTACTTTACTGTCCCAAAGTAAACAAACGAGGAGTTAAATATTAAAAATTGGTATAGAATTTGTAATTGATAAATAAAGAGTTAACTAATTTATAACCCATCTTTAATATAGATCAACTTCAAATCATGAAATTTTGTAAATCAAGAGTAATCAATTGTCTACTTTACTGTCCCAAAGTAAACAAACGAGGAGTTAAATATTAAAAATTGGTTTATATGTAATTTGTTACTGATAATTAAGAGGTAACTCATTTATTAACCATCTCTGATGTAGATCAGCTTCAGATCTTGAAATTTTGTAAATCAAGAGGTGTCAATTGTCTACTTTACGGTCCCTAAGTAATACAAGAATTCATTTATAAAATAGTTTAAATTTCAATTTTCTTTTTCTTTATTGAATCTTTGTTATTCAGAAATTTACAATAAGTATTGAAATCTTGACAAGTATATAAATAAAATTTGATTATTACACGGGCAACAACAAATGTCAGGCCTTTTAACCCTCTGCGACTGACTTGATATTGTTCTCACAGGCACCATTTTCATTTTTAAAACAAATAAAAAATAAAATTTTTTTGCTTATGAGTTTAAGAAACTATCATATATAAATATATATATTTTCAACTTTGACTTTGTTCGTGTCTGCTGGACTACACGTCAGTCGCAGTGGGTTAATATTAAATTATCTGATCAGATCAAAAAGCTCCCATTCTTTTTAAGAGCTCACACCTGAGGCTTACAAAAATTGAAGTTATGATAAAAAAAATCTTTTAACATATTTTTAAAGAAAGGGAGAATTTTTAACAAATTTTTTTTAAACCAAGAGGTCAATTGTCTCTAAGAATTCGAAATTTAACCCATTAAGATATTTTATTTTTCATAAATTGTTAAACTTATTACAATTTAATTACTCTATAAGAAAATAATAAGTTTGATCAGTTTACAAGCAAAATTATTTTAAAAGCTTAGAGGTCAATTGCCCATTTTCTGGACCCTAAGTAATCAAAATGTTAGTGGGTTCGTATATTTTGTCATGCTAATCATTCTTTAGGAAAATAATTACTGTCAAGTGGATCATCAGAAAGACTAAAGTCAAAAACTCTATAACATAAAGATGTTTTTACTCTAATTCGGAAACAACTAATGGAGGCGTTTATCCAAGTAGAGAAGGTAAGGCACACACACATGCTCATGAAGTGTATCTTTGTTTGTGCGCTTATGTGTTTTTCATTGTTCTTTGTCCACCTTAATTTCACTTTTGACAGAAAAAATATATGGAGTGCACTATCTTTATATCTGTGGCAATATGGAAGAAAAGCTTAAGTCGAATTTGGAAATTTTGAGATATCATCAATTTGGTGTAATTTTTCTTCTGTTTGATTTCTGTGAATAATTTAGGAATTAAGATATAGGTAACATGTTTATTAGATAATAGGAATGAATATTTAAGAAAAATATTGTTAAATTCACAAAATTTTACGTTTTTTCTATTTGAGCGCTTTTCGAAAGTGAAATTTGCCCTGGACTGGACCTTAAAGTAACTTAAGCGGTTCTGTTTAGATAAAAAGTATATCTGTGGCAATATGGAAGAGTAGCTTAAGTCGATATAAGAGAGAATTGAGTTGAGGCGTTTATTGCATGATAGAAGCAAAGGCGCTTATATGTGCTTAGTCCGTTTTAAAAAATTCGGGTTTTTACCAATGTTATGTACGTTTACTTTTTAGCTTAAGTTTTTTGAATCAATAATGCATTGATCCAAACAACTTATGTACACATATTTTTGTGTACATATTCATATTTTTCTTTTATTATATAACTATTTCGCTTAACTTCACTTAAGCTGTATAAATGTCGACCTTGAAAAATAAAATCATTATTTTCAAACAACTTATGTTTACATAAAACTACACAATATATACTTTTTATTCTAACAGAACCGCTTAAAGTTACTTAAGGTCCAGTTCAACGCAAATTTCAGTTTCGAAAAAGAGCTTAAATAGAAAAAACGTAAAATCTTCTGAATTTAGCAATATTTTTTTTAAATATTCATTCCTCCTCTCTAATAAACATATTACCAATATATTAATTGCTAAATTATTCTCAGAAATCAAGCAGAAGAAAAATTACACAAAATTGATGATATCTCAAAACTTTAATTTTCGACTTAAGCTATTCTTCCATATTGCCACAGATATATTGTGTAGTTTCATGTAAACATAAGTTGTTTGAATATAATGACTTTAAATTTTTAAGGTCACCAATGATACAGCTTAAGTGAAGTTAAACATATAATGAAGGAAAATCTGAATATGTTAACAAAAATATGTGTATATAAGTTGTTTTGATCAATGCATTATTGATTCAAAAAACTTAAGTTAAAAAGTAAACGTACATAATATTGATATGTCGACTTAAGCTACTCTGCCATATTGCCACATATTATAAAGTCTTTACCTAAAGTTCCATTAATGGGGAAAGATTTGTGGAAGGCTCAAAGGACTCATAGAAAATATAGCTTCAAAAAATCGCTAAAAAGTTCCACAAAAACAAGCTATATTGGCATTTTTCTCCAATAACTTACGTAATATTAACCAATACAAGACCTGCTATTCTTTAAGTCACAAACTATTGTATCTCTAGCTAAAGTCATAAAAACATGTATATTTAGACTAAATAGTACAGAACAGCTGTATTTTATGTTAAACGTTTTGCATTTTCTCTAGTCAATAGATAGAAAGAAACCTGCTGAACCTGCTGGTAGCAGCTAGAGCTGCTAGAGGCAAATATGTTAGGATTCCTCTATTACTTAATACCACAGAGATAGCCCAGCAGGCATTCTTTAATATAAGAGATATTTGCTTTTTAATAATATTAACACAGTAACACATAAAAGTAGTGAGACAAAAGAAAGAAGGAGGTGTTTAGATATGGAGGTCCTAAGAGAAAGTAACTAGATCTTTTGTCTACAATTTTCTAAGGAAATGTTTTTAGCTGCAAGCATTTAATATTACATCATCCTTTTGTGTTGTTAGAAAAATTTTGCATGTCGGTTTCTAAAATAGATCAAGGTTGTGTTTTGTTCTCTAGTCGATCTAAAAGTCAGGTAAAACAAGCCATAAATGTTAAACTCACAGACTCGGGCAAAATTACTTAAATTTTTAAATGTCTTGTTTACTAAAAGCAAGCAACAACAATAACAAATTAAACTAGATGTTAAATGTGAAAATTGAAAAGTATCTAGCAAATACTAGATGTATCTATTTAAGAGTTATAAAGTAATTAACCTTGTTTTATTGCTACTGAGACTCTTATAAAAAGTACTTAATCTTAATGTTAGCTGAATTTTGGAAGTCTGTCCTTTGATATGTCTGTCCCTACATACATCTTTAACTTATTAATTTAATGATTTTTTTTCGACAAATTTTCATACCTTTAATAAGTCATAAAGTTTTAAATTTAATTACTCCTTAAAAAACAAACCTTAGCTTTAAAGCTTATAGGTTAAATTAGTATGTAAGTCTGTTACTTTAGGTATCTTAAATAAATTTCGGCACATAACAAGCACTAAATGGAGTCATTAAAATAACACGTAATTGTAATTAAAAAATTTTGTTTTTTATTTGTAATAAAAAACACACTTTTAGTTTTTGTTTAATATCTGTCCGTCTGTCCGCCTGCCGGTAAGTGTTTATTTCAAATTTTTTCAAAAGCTATAAAAATTTAACGAGTTTTATGTGAGAATTGTTGGTTTTAATGGGCTTAACTCTCATTTGAAGAGATGAAAAAAATTTGATAACAAAAAAATTAATTTGTTAATTTAATTAAAAGTGGATTAAAATGTTAAAACTAACAATGACATGTGTTTGGATTAATTGAAATTATAAAGAGAGAAAAAAAAATATAACATAATACTAACAATTAAATTATATGAAATTCTACACCATTTACAGGAAGAATTAAAAAAAAGCTTTCTGTAAAAATCCATTTTGTTGAAGCTAGAAAAAAAAAATGAAAACTAGACAATGTTTCTTCATACAACAGTTAATGACACTGACTTAATTATTCCAAAGCTTTAATCTTATATAAAATATTTTAAAGATGCTTCGGTGGAAATAATAAATTTATAAGCTTTCTTTATTTTAAAACTTTAACATTATCCTCTAACTGTTAAACAAGTTTTAATTTTTTTATAATGTTCAGCTTTTTAAGGCTTTTTTATTACAATAAAGCTTTCATCTCTTTTTATTTTCAAAAACATTTGATGTCAATGCTCAAACTTTGCTTTTAAATCAATTTTGGGCAAAGTCTCTCTAATTCTCTCATACTTTGTATTTTGCCTACCCCTAGGGTTAGCAAAATTAAAAATCAGAGAGACTTTGCCCAACATTGTTTTAAATACATACAAAACTTGTGCTTTTTCCACACTTTGAAGTCTTCTTCATTAAGCTTTTAAATATAAACTGCCCATAAAAAAAAAAAAATATTTATAGTATTCAGCTTTTTCTAAGCACTTTCAGTTTCAGAATCTCAAAGCTTACATCTCTTGTAAAACATTTTGAAAAACGTTTGTTTTTAATGGTAAATGTTAAAGCTTATCCTAAAGCTTTGCTTTTAAATACATACAAAACTTTTGCTTTTTCCACACTTTTAAATCGTGTTCACTAAGCCTTTAAATATTCACTACCCATAAAAAAGAACTTTCAAAAAATTATTTATAGTATTCAGCTTTCTAAGCACTTTTAACTTCATGATCTCAAAGCTTTCATCTTTTACAAAGCATTTTAAAAACCATTTGGTGTAAATCAGAGCCATACAGCTCTACAGCACATTGTGCGAACTTTATCATAAAAGCTTTTATGATATCAAAGCTTTTAATCTCTTGTAAAGTATTTTAAAAACCATTTGGTGTAAATGATAAAGATAAAAACTTTTCTGAAAGCTTTGCTTATATTGCAAATACATACAACTCTTTTGCTTTTCCCGCACTTTGAAAGCTTCTTCATTAAGCTCTTAAAACTATAAACGGCCTACAAAAAATGAACCTTCATAAAATTATTTATAATATTCAGCTTTTTCTAAGCACCTTTAACTTCATGATCTCAAAGCTTTCATCTCTTGCAAAACATTTTAAAATCCAATGGTGTAAATCGGAGCCGTACAGCTCTACAGCACAATGTTCGAACTTTTAAAGAGCTTTTGAGCTTTCATGATCTCAAAGCTTTCATCTCTTGTAAAGTATTTTAAAAACCATTTGGTGTAAATGATAAAGTTAAATACTTTTCTGAAAGATTTGCTTATGTTGTAAATACATACAACTCTTTTGCTTTTCCCGAACTTTGAAGCTCCTTCATTAAGCTTTTAAATATAAACTACCCACAAAAAACGAACTTTCATAAAATTATTTACAACATTCAGCTTTTTCTAAGCATTTTTAACTTTACAACTCAAAGTTTTCATGTTTTGTAAAGCATTTTTAAATCAATTTAGTGTAAATCGGAGCCGTACAGCTCTACAGCACAATGTGCGAACTTTTACAAAAGAGCTTATGAGCTTACATACCTACACATTATGTATAATCGAGACGAAACTATGCTTGTCCTGCTCACACTTACTTAAAGTTGTCTTTACAAGGTCAATGGTGCCAGATTCGAATTTTTTGCTCGATTATATGAAGAAAAATGTAAATCTGACCGTAAGAGCTTTCAAAGCTGTTTACCACAAATACAAATATTTATGTATGAGTGTGTTTTTGGACAGGTCTGGTGTAAATAAGAAACTTTAAAGCTTTTCTAAAAACTTTAAAGTTCTTCTTTTAAATACATATACAACTTTTGCTTTTCCCACATTTTGAAAGCTTTATTACTAAGCTTTTAAATATTAACTACCCATAAACAAAAGAAAAGTTGAAGTTATTGCGATTCGAAGAGGATATCATCATTGAATAAGATGTGAAGTTTATAAAGCTTTGTAATTTTGTTGAATTTTTGAAGATATTTTTTTTTAAACAAAATCGATTTCTATTTGCTTTCCAAACATTTTGATATCCTTAATACAACTTCTTACGGATGGATATTTAAAATTCATTAAACAAATCTTAAAGACTTTGACATATTTTCGCTGTAAAGTAAAACATTAAGATTTCTTTATATTAGAAACTTTGAGCTTTTTTAAGCACAAACTAAAACTTTTGGTTGTCGCGTTTTTAAAAAGCGTTAAAGTAAACCTTAAAAGCTTTTCTCATTAAAAGCATTTAAGACTTTACTTTTAAACACATGCATTTAAAAGCTTTCTTTATAAAAACAATTTTTAGTTCTGTTTTTTTTTTATACATTTCTAATGTTTTTAACTTTTTGCGTTTTAAAAAGCGTTTAAGCTTTCTTCATTAAAAACATTTAAGACTTTACTATTAAACATATACATTTATAAGCTTTCTTTATAATAAGAATTTGTAAGTTTGTTTTTAAACACATTTACAACTTTTTCTCTTTCGATCTTTAAAAGCTTTTCATTAAGCTTCTAAATAAATAATAAATAAAAAACACGTTTCAAAGCTTTTGTCATTATAAAAACTTAAAGCTTTGTTTTTTAATACAAGAAATAATTTTACTTTTTCCTTACTTCAAAAGCTTTCCACAATGTGCATATTTTTGTTCATTGGCTAAAATTCATATCTGAAATCAAAAGCTTTGATTTTTTTTACACTTGACTTAAGTTCGTGACCCAAAATTCTAAAGCGTGCTGGCCTTTTTAAAAAGCATATAATAAGACATTAATTATTTTAACTAAAAATTGCATGACTTCCTTGACTGTATAAGCAAAAAGGTCCTTTCGTTAAAACAAGTGCCTGTCAAAAACCATCAGTCAACCAGAACAAAATGTACAGCTCCTAAATAACCTTCATAAATTCGAGTTTATACTTACAAAAATTCTAAACAAATGCCGGCGGCTTAAGAAATATGCCAAAAATGTTGAAATATTTACCTGTAACGAAAGAAAAAAAAAAGAAAATTATTTAATTAAATGTCATTTACATTAATACATAATTAAAATTCCAGCATAAATATTAAATGTAAGATTTATACAATAGAAGAAAAAATTACCCCAATTAAAGAAAAAAATCCCACCCCGAAAAAATAGTTAAACATTTAATGGTTTGGAATGTCAACATAAGTCGGGAGACCCAACCCACCAACTTTATATTAAAACAACTAGAGTTAATTAATTTTGAAAATAGAAATAGCAGTTGACCATTAGAAACTTATTTAGATTAAAACCTGTATATGTTACTAAGGAGTTGCTGTAACTACATCCAATTATACAATTCCAATTAAGCAGAAAAAGTTAGTTTAGTGGAAACAAAAAAGGGAGGGAGTTGTTAAAAGAACCCCCTTTCAACTCAAGGCTTTAAAGTAAAAGTTTTTGCTAATTGTCGGCTTTAGTTTTAATATAAACTATTAAAATGTGTTACCAAAAAATCCACCAACAACTAGAAATTTACTTACTTAATTACAAATGACATTTGGTTTTATAAAACTTAAATCTCATAAAAAAGCTTTTTACTCCAAAGCCTTACTTCATAAATGTTTAAAACATTTTATCTTAAATGGACCTCAAAAAAAGGTGTAAATTGAAATAATGAAAAATTCATTAAGTCATTCGTTTATGAAATTATTGATTCATTCATGCCGTCTTTTATACAACATTTGTTGTTGTCCTTGTCTTGAGAAAAAGTATTCAATCATTTTGATATTTATTCCTTGCGATTTCACTCATTATCACCTTCAGCCATCCAACCATCCATCCATCCATCCAGCCATTTCATTATAATTTTCAATCTTTAAATCAAAAGGAGCCTAAACAGGAGCCATGGTCATGTGATGCATACCAGGTATGTGTAAGAGGCATGTGTCAGGAGAACATATGAAAGGAACGCTTAGCTAATTATCACAATTATTGCTTAAATTTACAAATTGATATGAAATTGATTAGTTGATGTTGTTGTGTTGTGTCTGCAGCATTCGCTTTCGTCGCTGTTGTTGTGCTTTTAAGCTAAACATGAAGTTTTTTGTATGAAGCTTAAGAGGCAAACTACTTTAAAGGCAGAAGCTTAAAATGTTGCAAAGTTAACTAAACTGGCAATTAGTAATCAAGCTTTAGTGAAGAGAAAATGTTTAGATGTTTTAACTTAAAATTGTAATGAGCTTTAAGCTTAAAGAGTAAGGATGATCACATATGAAGCTTCATAATATTAATAGAGCTTCTTAATATTAATAAATAATACACTTAAAAGCTGTCTTCATTATAAGCTTTTAAATGCTTTGTTTGAAATATATATATTCAGAAGCTTCCTATAAGTATACAATACAAAAATAAAGCTTAATTTTTGACTAAGGTTTAATTAGAATTATTTAAAAATTGTTTTAATTAAGCTTCTTAATATTAATAAATAAAACACTTAAAAGCTTTTTTCATTATAAGCATTTAAAACTTTGTTTTTAAACATATACATTTAGAATCTTTCTATAAGTATAAAATACTAAAATGAAGCTTAGTTTTTGACTTTGGCTTTCTAACACTTTAAAAGCTTTTCAATATGCATCAAAATATTTATAATGAATACATATTAAAGATTTATTTTAAAAAAGCTTTTAGGCTTTATTGATTTCGGATGTTATTATTTAGAACTTGGAATAAAGATAGTTTTTTTTCTCCAACTTTAAAAGCTTTTCTCTAAGCTTTTAAATTTTAATAATGCAAACATTTTAAATATGTATCTTAAAAAAACTTTATGGATTTATTGATTTCGGATGTTATTAGAACTTAAAAGCTTGGAATAAAGACAGTTTTTGCTTCCCCTTTAAAGCTTTTGCTTTTAAATACATATTAAACTTTCTTGCACTTTAAAAGTTTTTCATAAAGCTTCAAAATATTTATTAAGAATAAATATTAAAGATTTATTTTACATAAGCTTTTAGGCTTTTTAACTTCGGATGTTATAAGAACTTGAAGTAGTTGAAATTGAGATGAAATAAAAAAGCTTCCTATACAATAAAAAATTAAAGCTTAGTTTTTGATTAATATTAAAATTTGACATTCTCGTACTTTAATAACATTTCATAAAGCTTCAAGATATTTATAAAGAATACATTTTAAAAATTAAAAAAAAGCTTTTGGGCTTTATTGATTTTGGATGTTGTTAGAACATAAAAGCTTGGAATAGAGACAGTATTTGCTTTCCCTTTTAAAGCTTTTGCAGACTGCATTTTGTTTTTGACTACATATTAAACTTTGGCATTCTTGAATTTTTGGATATTATATAAACCTAAAGACTTGGAATAGAGATAAATTTTTGCTTTTCCTCTTAAAGCCTTATTGATTTCGGATGTTGTTAGAACATAAAAGCTTGGAATAGAGACAGTATTTGCTTTCAATTTTAAAGCTTTTGCAGACTCCATTTTGTTTTTGACTACATATTAAACTTTGGCATTCTTGAATTTTAAAAGCTTTTAAATGTTTATAAAGAATTTATTTTTAAAAGATTTACATATTTTAAATAAGCTTTTGGGCTAGATTTTGGATGTTATATAAACTTGAAGACTATAAATAGAGATACATTTTTGCTTTTTCTCTTAAAGCTTTTTTTAATACATATTAAACTTTGGCTTTCGTGTACTTTAAAGGCTTTTCATAAAGCTTCAAAATATGTATAGAGAATACATTTAAAGGATATATCTAAAAAAAGCTTTTAGGGTCCATTGATTTCGCATGTTTTAAGAACTTGACATTTTGAAATAGAGATAATTTTTCCCTTTAAAAGCTTTTGCATTTTAGGTAGACTTTAAATTTGTAAAAGCTATTAATTAAAAAATATATATTAATAAAGATAAAAAAGCTTTTATAATTGTTATATTTTAAGCTAATATGAAATTGAAGTAGTTAAAGCTATAGAGTACCTATTGTTCCCACAGCTTCGAGATCAAATAAAGTATTTTTTTGAAATAAAGTTCTTTTAAAAAGCTTTATTACGTTATTGTTTTTAATTTTTCTAAAAAATATATTAAAGAAAGAAGCGTGATTCAAAACTTTTAAAGTTTTTGAACTCTTCACTTAAAGTAAAAGTTTTGGAGTCCAAATTTTTTTGTAGTTGCAAAAATAATCTAAAATTTGGAGTAAAAATCAGTATTTAAACAGTAAAACTTTTCTGTTGACAAATTCTGGGCTCTTCTGAGGAAGTGCAAACTTCAAAATAAATTGATGTGTTATCGGGTAAAAAGTCAAATAATTAAACTGAGGTCGTTTAAATAGTCATTAAAAGCTGAATTCGACAAAACTTTCACCGATCTCATGTGTAGTTATTAATCGATTTGCAAGAACTTATACCTTTAGCGAACTTTTACCAGCTTTAACTGGATTTTTGAACTTGTTGCTTTTTAGACATCAAAAGCTTGCCATTAACAAGGTTTTCAGCTTTAAATATTGGATAATGTGCCTTAATTTGCAATAAGAACTATTTTACGTTTGATGGCAAAAAAGCTATGATCATTTTATGAATTCTCGACTTTTCAACATTCAAAGCTTTATATGTTCTTAAAGTATAAAATTCTTAAAAGCTTTAGAATTAGCAAGAGTTTTTAAATTTTGGCAAGTGTTAGGCACTAAAATAAGAACTATATTACGTTTGGTGACAATAAAGCTTTGGTAATTTTAAAATTTTAAGACTTTTAACTTTGTATTTTTTAGAGTATGAAATTTTAAAAGCTTTAGAGCTAGCTAGAGCTTTTATATGTTCAGTAAATAATTTGTAAAAGTTTTGATCTTGTAAAAGAGTGCGATAGCCATAAATAAGCAAAATTAATAAAAGCTTTTAGCTCTCTTAATTTATGAAGTTTCTATTTAAATTTAAGCTTTTTCAACGATATCACTCCTTTAGATTATGAACTTAGTAAACATTTTGTTGTCTGACAACATGTTGCTAAACTTGTTTTATATATTTTCCGCTGTCTGTTTCTTAATTCATCTTTCTCGTCTGCCAACTTCTTAGTGGTGAGAACCTTAAGATATTTTTCTTTTTTCTTGCTTCTTTCTTATAATTTTATGTCTTGCACAAAAAAAGTGATAATAACAGAATTTTTAATTAAGTGATTTTTTAGCGCTTAAATACCTGCAACACTTTTTTCTTTCTTACAAAACGTTTTTCAATATATGAATCATTTAGTTGAACCGCAATCGTTAAAGAAAAAATTCTTGATAATTAAATGTAATTAAATTAAAAGTGTTAATAATGAATGTTATTTAAAAGAATTGAGCAAAAAAAGAAATATTTTGTCTTACAAAAATATTAACATAAAATTTTAGTTAATGTGTCACTTTTATAAATTATAAAATTGAATGAATTTTATAACTCAATCTCTTGAGTTTTGAAAACGTTAAGAATAAAACAAAGTTTTGACTTAAAAACAGCAGAAAACGTTTGATTGTCAGTTTACTATCTCAATAAAATGTTAATGTTTTTGACGTTAAAAATGCGCATTTATTGATTGAGAAATAATGGACAAAAAATAAGAAAATAACTGAAACTGTATTATAACTAAATACAATATATATCAAGAATTGAATTAAATTTTAAATGCAAGTTTATGATTTTGTTTACGAAAAGAGATAAAAGATTTTTTAACTTGTTATAATTTCTTTAAGTGTATTTTAAATAAATCTCTTATTGTATTTTTATGTCATTTGTGTGTGTGTTTTTTTTTCTTTTCCTTTTATATACATAAATAATATTTTCCGTACAAATTTTTCAATTAAGCCATTAATTTAGACATTTCACTCATTCTCTTTGTATTCAACACTTTATAGCACAAAATTTATTTATTTAATTCTCGACTTTATTGTAGTTTCGCGCTTTCGCGAACAAAATTGAAATGAAATGGTTTAGCAATATTTTATTTTTGAGTTCATGAGACATGATCATCATCATCAAAGTAATTTACAATTCTATTTACACACATCATTTACTCGTAGAGATCGTCACAATTCGCCAAACGTTTGAAGTCGAATCGAATACTTAACTCGGAGAATTGAAATGAAAACGATGACGTGTTGACAGCGATTTAAATTGAGTACAAGTGATGATTTAGTGCTGCGACTTTGGAAAAAATTGTACCGAAAATACTCGAAAGGGTCCAGAGAATGGCAAGTCCGGGCATCACGGGTGCCTGACATGCCAGACATTATTGACTACACTTTGGCTGTATCACTGTTTGATACAGTTTGATTTTGACTTCTATATTGATTGCTTTTAACTTAATAGTCAGTTAGGCTTTGGGATCTACAGGTTAACATCACACGAAGGCTATTTACTTTAGTATTTTTCAGTCCAAAATTTCGTCCATTAGTGGAAGTAACCTACGTAAGTTCTCATACTTACTTACTTAAATGGGCTATATTTACACCCTGTTAAGGTCAAAGGCTGAGCAAATTTTAGAAATCTAGCACTTGAAACTTGTGCGCATATTTTCCAATTCCATAGGCCAAGCTTTGAAAGTTTTTCCTCTACTTGGCCTTTCCATCGAAGTTTTGTACGTCCTCTTTTTACGTTATAGGTAACTGTTCTTATTCTAAATTTAGCTTTTTCATAGTAATTGTTTTTTCCAGGAGTGGGTTACTTGACCGACGTCCCACGTAAGCTTTCATTAAATCTCAGAATTCCAGATTAGCCCTGACTCAGCAGAAACAGAAGTCTGTTGACATGACTCTAGCCACTTTCAAATCCAATTTGTAGGACATCTTGTTGTCACATATCGAAATAAATAATACATTATACATGAAAACGATATCTTGAGGCAACAGTTAAAATAACAAGACAATTTGTAGCCGTAGCAAAATTGATGCATAGCTATCATCCAATCATACCCATGTATAATCGTATATACAGGTCGATACTAAACCCAACAGTTTTCCGGTTTGAAATACAAACAATTAATTTTCTTATTGTAATAAAAACCGGAGATATTTTTTTAGAAAAGTTGGTTTGTAATGTTAGGAACGTCTACTCTACTGGCCCTTTGTGATACATAAAGTGGTCATTATTTTTTTTGCAGACACTATTCCAAAACAAAATTACTTCGTAAGAGTCAAGTCTATTTTAAAAATTATTATATTAAAAAAATCCGGAGATATTCTTTTAGAAAAAATTGTTTATAATATTAGTAACGTCTACTTTGCGGACTCTTTGTGGTACATAAAGTGGTCATTATTTTGATAGTTTCTCTAAAACAAAATTTCCTTTTCTTTTTAGAGTCAAGTCTGATATAATAATTATTAGTTTTATAAAAATCGGAGGTTTTCTTTTAGTAAAAAGTGTTTGTTATGTTAGGGACGTCTACTTTACGGACTCTTTGTGCTACATAAAGTGATAATTATTTTGATAGTTTCTCTAAAACAAAATTTCCTTTTCTTTTTAGAGTCAACTCTGATATAATAATTATTAGTTTTATAAAAATCGGAGGTATTCTTTTAGTAAAAAGTGTTTGTTATGTTAGGGACGTCTACTTTACTGACTCTTTGTGGTACATATAGTGATTATTATTTTGATAGTGGCTCCAAAACAAAATTACTATATTCTTCAGAGTCAACACTGATATAATAATTATTATTTTTATAAAAATCGGAGATATTCCTTTAGAAAAAATTCTTTGTTATGTTAGTAATGTCTACTTTACTGGCCCTTTGTGATACACAAAGTGATATTTGTTTTAATGGAGGCTCCAAAACAAAATTACTTTATTCTTTAGAGTCAAGTTTAATATAATTATCATTATGTTAATAAAAACCGGAGATTTTCTTTTAGAAAAAGTTTTTTGTAATGTTAGGAACGTCTACTTTACTGACCCCTTGTAGTGCATAAAATATCAATTGTTTATAAAAAAGCATAAAATCTATTAAAACTAAGTTAAAAATCTGTTAAGGAACTCGAACTATGATTTTATGCTAGTGACTGTCTAAAGCATTATCCCTTTGGAATAGATAAAGTGGGTATTGCTTTTACAGTTTTAGCCCTTTAAAATACATAAAGTGACCCTTAGTGATACATAAGGTAATCATAATTTTAATAATGGCCCCAAAACAAAATTATCTTATCCTTAAGAGTCAACTATAATATAATAATTAAAAACTAAATTATAAACGTCTACTTTACTGGACCTTTGTAATGCGTAAAGTATCAATTGTTTATAAAGAAGCACAAAAACTAAGTAAAAAATACAGTTAAGTAAAAATACACTTAACTAAGTCAAAAATAAAGTTAAATAAAGTAAAAATACAGTTAAGGCCCTAGGACTGCAAGGTTGTGTTTGTGACTGTCCAAAGAAGTAACCCTTTGTAATGCATAAAGTGGCCAATGCTTTTAAAACAGCTAAAAACAATAATAAAAATATCTCTAAAATGTAGATCGGACCCTAAGACTACCAGGTTATATTCGTAACTGCCATTCTGTAATAAAGTAGCTACAGAAGTATTGCTAATTGTATAGAGTAGCAATTGGAATAAATATATAGTAGCTACAACCTATTCTTTTAGCTACAATTGCAATAGGGAGGAGGAAAAAAACTTAAACGTGTTTATTGATAGAAATCTTGAAATAATTGTCAATCAAACTTCACATGCGATATTAAATAAGAAATCTAAAATTAAAAAAAGCAAAATAGTAACTAGAATAACAAATGATATACAAACGACTTTAAAAATTAACAAAAAAAAAATGCACTTAAAGAAATTTTTTGAAATAAAACAAACAATTTTTAAAATAAAGCTTGAATCGGGCAAAAATGTTGCTAGCAACATTTTCTCATAATCTTGTTTCCCAAATACTACGATTTAGTGCTAGTACTAAAATAGAGTAAGTAAAGAAATGTTACGAAAATTAAAAGTACAAAAATGTTGCTGAAATAATGTTGCATGAGTAATAATTAAGTCAAGGTGTTTAAATGTATCTAGCAACATTAAGGCAATACTTAACAACTTCTGAATAAATATGACACTGTTAAGTGGAATTGGCAATATTAATATTTCAAATTTTCAGTTTCGAAAACTAAAATTCTAAATCAAATTATCGGTATTCAATGATTTTCAATATTTGCCTTTAAACAAAAAACAAATTAATAGACCTGTAAACATGTTGTTAGCAACATTTCTTATTGAGTGAAACCTAATTGTTAATTGTTTAAAAATACAGGTTACTAAAGTTATTATTTACATAAACATATCAGATTTTGCATGAAACTTCGAATATGTTGCTAGCAATATCATAGTTTTGTTTCCCTGTATATATAGGGATATTTTATACATATATAAATACATAAAGCCAAATCTTGATATATATTTTATTTGATAAACAAAGTGTTTTTTTAAATAAACATAAATGTTGCTGTTTGCTCAAAGCATCAACTTTTTTCAAAATGTTGCTAGCAACAAGTTTACTTTAAAAATTTTGTGTTTTACATGTAGCATAAAATGTTGCCAACATTTGTTGTATAGTATATATATATATCTGAAATGATATTGCACTTGTAGAGATAAGTACTAGGCGTGAAAACGTATAGAATGTACCTAGCAACATTTTAACAAAACATCAATAAATATGAGATTCTTGTTAACTAGTGCTGGCAATATTTTAGACAATATTTTAGGCAATATTTCTAAACATAAGATATTAAATCAACTCATCGATGTTTAATATTTCTCACCTTTTTTAAAATAAAACTTCATGAGCCGATGAAAATGTTGCTGGCAACATTCCTTATTCAAAATTTTTTAATTGTTTATAAATAAAAGTTATAAACTTTGACATATTATTTACATAAACATGTTTTTAGAAACAAAATGCTACTCGAAACTTAAAAATGTTGCTGGCAACATCGGAGACAATTTCGACAATATATTGGTACATTTTGCACACAAATAAATAAGTTGTTTAATTTTGATGTATAATTATACAAAACAAATTTTTATTAAACAAATATAAATGTTGCCAAAGATTTATCACTCAATATATCAACATTTTTCAATATGTGGCTAGCAACATTTTTAAAAAGCTTATATTAAAAGTTATGTGTTTTATGTTTAGAGTGAAATCTTGCCAAAATATATTTTACAGTATATATTTATATTTGAAATGATGTTGCAAAGTAAAGCTTAGAAATGTGTGTAAAAATGTATACAATGTTGCTAGCAATATTTAAGCAATACATAAATATTTACAATTTTTAGATGAATATGAGAATATTAGTATTGGCCATATTTTAGACTTTTAGTTTCTAAACTTAAAATAAAAATTCAAACTATTGATGTTTCTCAACTTTTTCCTTAAAATGAAATATTATGGGTATATAAAAATGTTGCTGGCAACATTCCTTAATCAAAATTTTTTACTTGTTTACAAATAAAGGTTTGATAACATTGATATATTATTTTTTTTAAATACAATGTTACATCAAACTTTTAAAATGTTGCTGGCAACTTTAGAGAAATTTTGGCAATATTTGAAATATTTTGGAGACATATAAAAAGTATTAACAAATCTTGATATATAATTGCACAAACCAAGTTTCTATTAGACAAACATAAATGTTGCTCAACATGTTTCACACAAATGAAAAACTTTTTGCCTCTTAAATAAGCCTTTAACAAAATGTTGCCAAAAGATTTATAAAAGTCTTTTCAAATTTCTTTAAGTGTATCAAAGCGAATTAAGTCTTAAACGAATATTGCTTGAGTATGAGTAAATTTGCAATATTTGCAGCAAATAAATAAATGAATATTTTTAGTGTTGCCACTGCGCTGGTGGCATTTAATGTGCTTTTAATAAGTTTATCAGCGCCATCAGCAATTTCGGTATCCGCTTTTATAAAACTTTATTATTATTTGCTGTAGATTGGCTGAGTGTGTGTCTGTTTGCCAGTCTGTCTGTCTGTCTCATTGTCTGTCCTTCAAATAAAGACTCTTTCATTTGTATACAATGTTTTGTTTGGTTTGTTAAATAATGTATATACACATGTTTGCCACAATATGTTGTACGATGAATTGTGTTGCTATTGTACGAGTATGTCACTTATATTTTTATTTCAATTTTTTTTTCTTCTTCTTCTTTTTTGCTTTTTTAAACAAGTGAATTTTTAATTAATTTTAAACAATACCGAGTTTAAGCAGTCGCCGTCACAAACAAAAAAAAATCCAAGTTATGTCTATAGTTTTATATAGAGAGTACAGCATGAAACATGTTTACAACAACATGTTGTAGGTATTATGTTGAAAAAGACTAAAAGTATTTAGATAAGCAAATTACTGGCGCTTTAGATCAAAGTTAATAATAATAAAAAAATAAGAAATTAAAAGACTTTTATATACAGAAATTTTTCTTAAACTTGAAAATTTGTCATGTTTTTTTAGATTTTTTTGTTTTACAATTTTTTTTGAAAAAAATTCTTTGCTGCTGCTTCATCTTTATGCTGTTGTAACATTAATTAAGTTATCGTGTTGTAAAACAATTGAACAATTGACTTAATCCATTGTTAAGATCAGCTCGTGCGACACAACCGGCAGCAGAAATACAAAATATAAAAAAAACAGCAGCAAATTTTTGTTTAACTAAAGCAAATGGAATCGGCAACATTTTTGTTTTCAAGCAACATCGTTAGTCACAACTCTGGTAAAGCCACCAACTTACCTACCGACAGACAGACTGACAGTTGTACCGCATTAGTGGAATACAAAACATTCTCTGGGGAGTGGTTATGTCGAAGTTGTATAAATTCAGTTGGTGTAATCACATGTTTAATAGAATTTTGTAAGAGAAATTTTATGATTGTAAACATGTTGAGAAACATAACGATTAAATTCTAATTATGACGGTTACAAATATTATTCGTGTTATTTATAAAAATTTTTATAAGAAACTTTAGAAACTTGAAAAAGCTTTTCGCTTTTAAGTTCAATTGAAGATTTTAGAGAATAAAATTTTCAGATTAAGACAAGTTCGGGAAATGACTTATCTCATATAATTTTTAATTCCTCTAAGGCTTACTGTTGTCTTAAGGCAACAAAGTCCAAAATCGTTTGTAACCCCCATTATTCCTAAATTTCGTATATATACTTAAGTTAGTTTTTACATAATTTGGATCTTAGAGCTATGATTTGCCGAAAAATTCTGTGAAAAATAAAATTCAAGCCACTTATGGCAACATGTTGCTGTATTTTAGCTTAAGCAACATGTTGCCAGAAGATTAAGAATTTCTTAATTTTTAAATAAGAACAAAATAAGCATTAATTTAACATATCTCAGTAATACATTTAGAATAAAATACGTTATATGCCACTTCTAACAATTTCATCAACATGTTGCTAATGATATATATTGAAGAATAAGCAACAAATTAAAATATCGTTAAAATTAAATGCTGTTTTGCTTAAGAACTCGACAAGTTTGTTTTAGTAAACTTGAGCCTAGCTTTTATAAAACACAATTTAAGTTCAGCGTTATTTAAAAAAAAAATATGAAAAAATGTTGCAGAAGCCGTACTTTGCTTAACATATTATTAAACATATGTATTGTATCTTGCAACATTTAAGCATCATTTTCTATAATGTTTCTTTAACAATTTTCATAAATAAGGTACTTAGCAACATGTTGCGAAAACCTTTTTACTTTGCTTAATTTAGAATTTCTTGGAAGCTTAAAGAAAATAAAAAGTAATCCAATCCAAGAAATCGAAGTTTTTTTTTTTGGTAAAGTTGACTTTGAATTACGCTTCGTTCTCTACGCAGAAAATTTATATAACTCAATTAAAGTTCAGCGATTAAAATAATATGAAAAAATGTTGCAGAAGTCGTACTTAGCTTAACATATTATTAAACATATGTATTGTATCTTGCAACATTAAAGCAGCACTTTCGACAGCATTTTTTCATAAATTTTCAGAAATAAGATACTTAGCAACATGTTGCGGAAATCCTTTTACTTTGCTAAATTTATAATTTCTTGGAAGTTTAAATAATAATGTTGCAAAAGTAATCCAATTGAAGAAAACGAAGTTTTTGGCAAAGTAGACTTTGAATTACGCTTCGTTCTCTATGCAGAAAATTTATACGACTCAATTGAAGTTTTGCGATTATTAAGAAAAAAAAATATGAAAAAATGTTGCAGAAGTCGTACTCAGCGTAACATAATATTAAACATATGTATTGAATCTTGCAACATTAAAGCATCACTTTAGACGGCGTTTCTTTATAAATTTTCAGGAATACTATACTTAGCAACATGTTGCGGAAGCCTTTTTACTTTGCTAAATTTATGTCTTGGAAGTTTAAGCGAAATAATGTTGCTAAAGTAATCCAATTCAAGAAAGCGATGTTTTTGGCAAAGTAGACTTTGAATTACGCTTCGTTCTCTATGCAGAAAATTTATACGACTCAATTTAAGTTTATGAAAAAATATATGAAAAAATGTTGCAGAAGTTATACTCAGCTTAACATAATATTAAGCATATGTATTGTATCTTGCAGCATTAAAGCATCATTTTAGACGACGTTTCTTTATAAATTTTCAGAAATACGATATTTAGCAACATGTCGCGGAAGCCTTTTTACTTTACTAAATAAAGAATTTTATAGAAATTTAAACGAAATAATGTTGCAGAAGTATTCGTATCTAAGAAATCGATGTTTTTGGCATAGTAGACAAATTATGCTTCGTTCTCTATACAAAGAAAAGGTCTAATCCCTTGTCCTAATATGTTTAAAAAGATATTTGAGACTCTAAAGATATTTAAGGAATATATTGAAGATATCTTGAATGATGGATATGCGAAAGAAATGTGGCTTCCGACTGAAAATAAGAACAAATGATGAACCAATTCAAAGGGACCGCACATACTGATCCCTGTTCTCAGATCTAGTGAGAATGCTCGCTTTAAACATTTAGCGTCGATGAAGAGGTAATCGTGGAAACTGAAGCCTATTTTGAGGATAAAGGAAAATCGTACTATAAACATTTATTGTTGTTATTCAAACCACTTTAATTTTATTATTTATTAAATAAATTTTCAATTAATTCATTCAACCAACAAATATTAAAAAAAATTTAAATCCCACTTGCAAATTTGTTTTCATTGTTGTTAATACTATTTTGACTGTTGTTGCAGGTTAATTGCAATGTTAATCCTTATTTGTGCAACAACTGTTTAAACAAAACTAGAGTATTAAGTTGTTAACTTCAATTAACAAAATTAAAACAAAACTCTCTACACTTGCCTCTCACTCGAGCAAAACAAAAACAACATTGTTGTCTGTTGCAACATGGTATTAAAGACATGTATACATACATGTTGCTCATTGTTGACAACAATGTCTGTGTGTGTTTGGATATTGTAAATTCGTTTTATATGGCGGTAAATATGTTAATTTATTTTATAGAAAACCAAACACAATAAAAAAAAACTCCAATAACAAACTGTGTTTAAACTTTAATTCTTACAACCATAAACAAAACACATTGCTTTCGTTGAATAGCAACATACAGTAAAAAAAACGTCCGCAGACATTAGCAACAGAATGAAATGGAAACAAAAAAAAAACACGTCTGCCAAAAGGGAATTCCTATTGTTTTAAAATTTCCAAAACACAACATGTGCTCATGCGCTTTTAACATTATTTAGGTCCTTTTAATTTTGTATATCTTTTCCTTTAGCTAAAGGTAAGAATTTCCTTGTTTTTCTCTTTAGGCCTTAGACTACATTAATGTCAAACGACTTTTTTATTTCATTTGATATTAAACCGCCTAAATAAAAAAGTCTCCTTCCTTTCAGCAACAACAAAAAAAAACTAACTGCTGTTTTCTGTAAACGTCCGTCTGTCTGTCTTCGTTCTCGTTATTTTAACAAAGGGATGGCTAAAATAATTTTTGTTTTTAGTATTAGGGTTTTGGCCATGTTTTTTTAAGGTTTTGTCATCCTTAAGTTTTTAGCGTTTTTATACCGCCAACTGTGTTCCGAGCGCATGAGCAGTTGTTGGTTTCTTGGATCTGAATATATTAAGTTACGAGTATTCCTGTGTCTTATTGTTTTTTTTTTTTTTGGGTTAGGGAAGTTTATAAATAACTTGACTTAAAGGTTATTTGGTCAGTTTTAACCCTTTCAACACATAATAAATTTTTGTTGCTCGCTTTTTTTTTTTTGTTTATTTATTAAACAAAAAGACAGTTTTGTTTCTTTTTAACGGAATTCTTTAAGTTTTTGTTAGTTCTTGAGAAAGGCTTTAAACTGGTTTGTTGCTAAAGGACACGTGCTATTTTAAAATTTATTATATTTAAAAAAAAAATAAAAAAAATTGAGATTATTTAACTTTTTATATAAAATTAAATTTTTTGTTAAGCAACATGTTGCTGAAAACTTCTTTTGTGGTATAAACATGTATAGAAACATGTTGCTTAAAGGCTTACTTCAAGTTTGGAGAATAAAATCTAATGTGGAAATACAATTAATACAAATAAAAGAATAATAAAATATTTATGAAATATCAAAAAATATACAAAATCAATATGAAACATTTATTTAAAGATGAGCTAGGAGTCTAGCAACATGTTGTAAATATGTCTAAGAAATCCAACTATCAACAAATTATCTCACAATATGTTGTAAATAGGTATAAGAAATCTAAATATCAACAAATTCTATAGGAAATATTTTTATGAGAAAAATGAATTTTGCGTTAAGCAACATGTTGCAGGAAGATTATGAGAGTTAGAGAAGATAATTAGCAATAATTTAATAAGTCTCGGTAAAAAGAAATTGTTATAAAAGTATCTTATACCTGTTTAAACTTTGCTAATATACCCAGCAACATGTTGCTAATAACATAAATTGAAAAGTTTTTAAATAATTAAAAAAAATAAAACAGAAAAATTAAAACTTTTAAAACTAAAAACTTGTATTCTTGCATTCGAAACATTGCCAAAATAAATTTTATTTTGAGTTAACTTAGGCCCAACTCAATTTAAGTTCAACAAATCTTGATACAAAAAATTATGAAATAATGTTGCAGAAGCAATACTTAGTTCTACATATCAATTAAGATATACATATAAGGAATCCCACAATATTAAAGCAACATTTTCTGCAGGGGTTTTTGAGACATTTTTAAGTATATGATACTTAGCAACATGTTGCTAAATCCTTTTTATACCAACTAAGTTTTGTTGTATGTTTTCTGTTAAGTAATAATCAGTTCAACATATGAATTAACATGTTTGCGGCAACTTTAAAGCTTTCTATAGCACTTCTTTAGAAATTTTCGAAAAATAATATTCCTAGCAACATGTTACTAAAACCTTTTTGTACTTAATTTAGCAAATCTTGTAACAAAATAAAACGAAATTATGTAATAGTAGTAGTAGTCAGTTTTACATATGACTAAATATATGAAATATATTCTGCAACATTAAAGCAACACTTTCTGCCGCGTTTCTTAAAAAATTTTAGAAATATGATGATTAGCAACATGTTGCTTAATCCGTTTTATACAAACTAAATTTTGCGTTAAGTTTTCTGTTAAGGAATAATCAGTTTTACATATGAATAAACATGTCTACCGTGTAGCGCTTCTTTAGGAATTTTCGAAAATAATATACTTAGCAACATGTTACAGAAATCTTTATATAATAAGTTTAGCATTTTTTGTTTAGAAAATAAAACGAAAAAATGTTGCAGGAGTAATACTCATCTTTTATATGACTAAATATATATAATGTATCCTGCAACATTAAAACAACACTTTCTAAAACATTTCTTTGCAATTTTGTAAATATAATTTATTTAGCAACATGCTGCAGAAACTTAGCAACATGCTGCAGAAACTTAGCAACATGTTGCAGAAACTTTGCAACATGTTGCAGAAACTTTGCAACATGTTGCAGACACTTAGCAGCATATTGCAGAAACTGTTTTTAAATAACAAGTGTTGAAAAAGTTGCTTTAAATTGAAAACTTTCGCTATTTAGTTAATTTAAAACATTTATACAACAAGTTTAGCATTTTTTATTTAGAAAATAAAACGAAATAATGTTGCAAGAGTAATACTCAACTTTTATGTGACTAAATATATGTAATGTATCCTACAACATTAAAACAACACTTTCTATAATATTTTTTTAATTTTTTTTTTTTATATATAATTCACGTAGCAACATGTTGCAGAAACTTGAAACATGTTGTAGAAACTGTTACCTTTTAGTTAATTTAAAACATTTTTAGAAATTTACGTGTTTAGATATGAAATTTAGATATTTAAAAACATCTCTCATTTTATAAAAATGCAAGATAATATAGTCTTAATGATCCTCTATTTTGCATTTAAATGAACATTTGAAATGTTGATAGATACATGCAAGCAACATTTTTTCAAAGTGTTTAAGAATCCTATACAAAGACGTAAACAATTTAAGAGAATTTTAATAAAATAAAAGTAAGTTGTGATTAAAAATGAACTTGAACTTTCAAATAACACTAGAAACAAAAGATGGCAAGTTAAAAAAGTTTGGCAACATTATCATATTCCATTTTTGTCAATCATATAAAGCATGATGTGAAATAAGTCTAGAATAATGTTGAAATAGTGATGTTTTATTTTATTTGATTATAAATATGTGAAATGTGTCCATTAACATTCAAGCAACATTTTTCCAAAGTGCAAATGAATCATTAGCAACATGTTGCTAAAATAATTTTGAACTAACAAAGTTAAAAAAAGAGTTTTTTTATATTGCAAATTTTAACTATTAAGTCAATTTAAAACCATTTTCTAAAAATATACGTGTTTAGATCTATAATTTAGATCTTTAAAAACATTTTTCTTTCTTTTTTCCTTTTTTTCATGTTTGATAATTTTCAACACTTAAGGTTTCCTCCTACATTATTTTTTTCGTTCTACATGTTATATTATATTTAAGTTAGAAAAGCAAACGAATATGAATGTTCTATATTAGACGAGATATATAATTTTAATATAATTTACTTTTTTACTATTATTCATGAACAATTTTTCCATTTTCAACCAAAGTGTTTATGCAAATATGGAAAATTACACCTGCTTATTTGTAGCCATGTTGCAGCAACTACGTACATATATATGTTGTGTATATGAATATACATATCCATAGATATCATAAAAATTTCTCAACCATATAATTTTTTATTACTTTATAATAGGCCCTGGTTGCATGTGTCTAAATTTTATAAAAGATAAATTTTTACAAAAAAATTTAATATCTATAATAATAAAATAGAAAATAGAATAAAGTTACACAAAAGTTATACAATTTTTTAGTTTTATTATAAGATAATAAAATTCTAAACAAAAACGCATTGTGATTTTGCTTTTTATAAACATATTTGTTAAATAATGTTGATATAAATGGTTGCTACTGGAGGCGAAAGCAAAAATTCTAACAAAAAATTTTGCTGTCCAAAGTTATAACAAACAAACACAATTGAAGCGGCAAACGAAAATTGTGTTCTAAAATAATAAAGATCATATTTCAAATGGGCGGAGTAAAAAAATATTGTAAATAAATTATCTTTAATTTTAAGGAGTTAAAAAAATTTAAAATACAATTTTAGGGATGGACAAAGTCTCTTTGATACCGAATTTCCTCCCTAAAAATGGGCGTGTTTTATTAAAAAATACTTGTAGTTCACATATAATGATTCATGTATTGTAGGTAGTGGTAAAAAATTGTAAAGTAGCTACTCTTTTTTATCTAAAGAACTCAATTAAAGCCCAATAATTATGAGCCCAGCGCTTTAACGCTTGACGTCACAATTGCATTTATAGTCCTCTAAGTACTTAAAATGTTCCTAAACAATATTGCTAACATGAAATTTTAAAAATTTTAGTTTTTAGTCAAATAAACTAGAAACAAGTCTGCAAAATTGTGTTTAAAACCCAAAATAAACACTAAGAATACTTAAAATTGCGTGCTAGCATGCAATTTCTATGTAGTTTTTCATTTTCCATCCATTTCTTTAACATTCATGTCAATATTTTTAAAAAAATTGTAAAACAAACACTGAATTTTGATTCATTTGAAACCAAACGCCATATACTTCATATAAATATTATGTAAAATAACATTTAAAATCGTTGTTAATACCTGAGAAGGTGGTAATTTCTAAGACCCAAAAGAAGCCTTAAAACCACAAGTAACAAAAAATGATATAATTTTTAAATTATGGTGGCAAAAAACTTAAAATTACCCATTAAAGCCAACACTTTTGAGGTTGAATATGCAAAATAACGTTGTTCTAAATAAAATTATGATTTATTATTTTAAACGGTCTCGAGAGCTTTTTTTTTGTGTGTTAAAAAAAATGTTGTTTTCAAAGCTTTAATTATATTTATTTACTGTTAATTTCAGTTGTTTTCAAGCAACAAATCTGACATTTTTGCCAATTTTTAACACATGTGTAAATCTTTTACATACTTTACAAACATTCAGTTTTTCAATATTTACTTTAAGGATACAACTTCATATGTATATGTCATTTTTTATGTAAATGTATATAAATTCATTTGAAAGCCTTTGTCTGTGTGTGTATCCCTTTTATTTGTTTTTCTGTATAAAAGGCAAAAAAAAAGTGGGAAAATCCTGTGAACTTTTTAATGGTTTTGGTTTGTTACCACTTTGGTTTAAGTACTCTCCGTTTTAACAAGTGCTGAACACAGTTGCTTTTGTTGTGTTTATTTGTTTTATATCTAAAGTTCTTAAATAAAAATTTATACCAAAAAAATGATTTTTTTCAAAAAAAGTTGTTAAAGTTTTTATTAATTTTTAAAAGAATTTAAATAAAATGAAAGTAATTTGGGTTTAAAAATGAACTTGAACTTTAAAATATCGCAAGAAACAAATGTTGCTGAGGTAAGATGTCTAGCAACATGTTCATTTAATGTTCTTAGCTTTGCCGGTTATATATAAAATTGCTTCATATAAGTCTAGCATAATGTATCATTGGTGAAATCTATATAAACATTTGAAATATGTCTATCAACATTCAAGCAACATTTTTCAAAATGTGAATTAATTCATTTAAACTAAAAAATATAAGAGAAAATAAGAATTCAAATGAAATGAAAGAAATTTGTGCTGTAAAAATAACTTAAACTTAAAAATAACTTTAAAGCAAAAAGATGCAGAGGTGAAACGTTTAGCAACATGTTTATATAAAGTTCCATATTTGTCAATTATATTAAAAATGATGTAAATAAGTATAAAATAATAAAGCATTAGTAATATGGAATTTTACTTGATAACACTGATATAATATAAGTCTAGAATAATATAGCTCTAGCATTTTTATGTAAATAAACATTTCAAATGTATCTATCAACATTCAAGTAACATTTTTGAAAGTGTAAATGAATACAATACGAAGCAATCTTAATCGCGGAAAGTAATTTAACTGATAACTAAAATTTTGGATAGACAAAAATTCTGAAATCATATTGGATTACAGTCATTTGACTCAAATTAGTATAATATTTTATGTAAAGTGTTAAAAAAATGTTACAGAACTTTTTATATTAATTTAAAAGTTAAAAGCATCTAACCACATTTCAGCTACACTTTTCCAAACATTAAGAATATGAAAAATATTCCTGGACTAACAAAATTACAAATGTTGCTAAGGTAAAAGAAAAGCAACATTTGAATTTTTCAGATTTTTTTTTTATCTATTTTTATGCAAATCGATTTGTGAAATGTATCCTACAACATATTTTTTTCATTTTTAAACTTCAAAATATGAAAAATATTCCTGGACTTACAATATTACTAATGTTGCTAAGGTTAAAGAAAAGCAACATTTGAATTTTTCCTAATTTTTTGATCTATTTTTGTGCAAATTGATATGTGAAATGTATCCTACAACATTTGTTTGAAATTGTTTAGTTATAAAATTATCATTCTTAGCAACATGAAGCTGAATTCTTCTATATACAGAATAAAATTTTAAAAGTTTGGTAAAAAAAACTTTTAATTCTAAACAAATTAAAATTTCTAATACCCATTTAGTCCCAATTACTTAAATATCATGCTGGGAAACCTTTTTTATGATTAATAAAAATTCTAGTATAAAAATGTATTATAATACTTAATTAGCCTTAGCAACATGTTGATAAAACCTACTTTTGTAAAGAAAGGTATGAATTTAAGATTTATACCAACGATTTACATATTAGCAACATGTTATTCTTCTTCTGTTATCCTTGACTCCCAGTGAAGCATACGGCAACATGTTGCAGATATTTTATAAAACATATTGAGATTTAACAAATTTTATTAAATTTCATGTATGTAATATTTGGTATATCAGCAACATTCTAGGAACATTTTGAAATTACGTTTAAGTAAATTGAACCTAGAACTTTATTTTGTCTGGAGTTATCACATACATTTTGTATTAAGTTTCATGTGAAATAATGTTGCTGTACTCATATTCACTTCTAAATTTAAAAATCATGTCTAATGTAGCTAGAAACTTTCAAGTAACATTTTAATTTCATAATATGACTAAGTTTAGGTCTGTAAAACGAACTTTGTCAGTTGAGAAAGTCAATATTTTTTACAAATTGAGTCTAGACAGTTATGACATACACTTTGTATTCAATTTATGTAAAACATTTTAGTTTCAAAATATGATTGAGTTTAGGTTTGTAAACATTGTTGCTGTACTCATATTCACCTCTAAATTGAAAAAACATGTGTAATGTATCTGGAAAATTGAAAGCAATATTTTAGTTTCAAAATATGATCCAGTTTAGGTCTGTAAAACAAACTTTGTCAGTTGAGAAAATCAATATTATTCAATATTTTATACAAATTAGAAAATAAAAAAATGACCGCAAAGTTTTGGCAACATTTTCCAACTTTTAGTAATAATAGCATTTTAAATATTAATTTTATGAATAAATTTTATAAAAGACATTTTAATTCAAATATTTTATAATTTTCACCAAGCCTTACCGAAACTTAGCAACATGTTGCTATTGAATTTGAGTCTCTAGGCAAATGTTGTCTTTAATTCAAACATTTTTTAAATAAAAAAAAATAATTTTCAACAAATTCTTATTCAATACTAGGACAAATAATAAAATGTTGCTGGCAACATTATTAACAATTGGAAGTTTGAGTATATTTCAGCGGAAGAAAATATTGATTAAATTAAATTTTAATTAAATTTTTAACATATGTGACCCGGTCTATAAAAAGATGGCTTACGACTCAAAAACAAAGTTTCGAAAAATTAGCTAATTTTTCGAAATTTTTATCTAATTTTTCGAAATTTTGTTTTTGAGTCATAAGCCAATTTTTACCTTTTCATAGACCGGGTCACAAATTACATTAACAAATAAATGTAATAGACTGGGATTAAGTGAGAATAATTTTTCTTTTGAATAAATATTTACTTCATATACCGACAATTTTTAAAATTTTTGATATTAATTTTATGAATAAATTTTATAAAAGACATTTTAATTCAAATATTTTATAATTTTCATCAAGCCTTACCGAAACTTAGCAACATGTTGCTATTGAATTTGAGTCTCTAGGCAAATGTTGTCTTTAATTCAAACATTTTTTAAATAAAAAAAAAATAATTTTCAACAAATTCTTATTCAATACTAGAAAAAATAATAAAATGTTGCTGGCAACATTATTAACAATTGGAAGTTTGAGTATATTTCAGCGGAAGAAAATATTGATTAAATTAAATTTTAATTAAATTTTTAACATATGTGACCCGGTCTATAAAAAGATGGCTTACGACTCAAAAACAAAGTTTCGAAAAATTAGCTAATTTTTTGAAATTTTTATCTAATTTTTCGAAATTTTTATCTAATTTTTCGAAATTTTGTTTTTGAGTCATAGGCCAACTTTTACCTTTTCATAGACCGGGTCACATATTACATTAACAAATAAATGTAATAGACTGGGATTAAGTGAGAATAATTTTTCTTTTGAATTAATATTTGCTATCCCGACAATTTTGTATATTTTTTTGAATTTTTTTCATATTATAAATCAATTATTTAAATAATATAATTTAAGACACATAACAATTTTTTAACTGAACGAATAGTATATAGGAATACAACAACATAAATAGAATTATATCACAACATGTTGATGCAACATTATACTGAATTTAATAAGCAAGAATAGTCCCGCTTTTTTGGTTTAAATTTTCTCTAAACATTGTATTTGGCAAATTTTTTTATACAAACACTTTCAAATATGTAAACGATATACAAATGTATCTATACATACAAATAAAAAATATAGTAGAAGGAAAAAAACTCAGAGCACAACAGAAAAATGTCAGTCAAAATGTCGCTTCCAACACGCGCTTACAATATTCAGTTTTATTGTCTACATATGTTTGTCTAAAAGTTTTAACTTTTGTCTGTCTTAGCAACAGTCTGTCTGTCTGTCTTTCTATATGTTAAATATTTTCTTTTTATACAAAGTTTTAAATTTTGTATTCATATACAAAGAAACATATGTAAATATTTCTATGTATTCCAAAATACGAGTATCTCAGTTCATATGCTTGCATCTCCGTCTAACTGAATTTGACTCTGGGTTTTGAGTTCACATAAAAAAAGAAAGGCAAAAAAAGCCAAGTTCCTAGTCAAAGTACTTGACTAACTGAATCACTCTGACTATCAAATAACAGAAAAGTGAAGAAAAAAGAAACCAAATGCTTGGTTGCATTTCAAAATCTAGACAGACTTTGAAAAGCTTCTACACATCTTAAAGCAGATAATGTTGTTCAATTTTTTTTTAAATACAATATTTGAATAAATACATACAAGTGTTTTTTTTTTATTTTGAATTTGAATAAACATTTTAAAGTAATTTTATAAACATACTTTAGTTATTTAAATTGAAGTCTTTTAAAATTCAAGTGTACTCATATCTATTTGATTTTAAATCTTTGTTTTTATAGAAAATTTATTCATTGAAATAGTTAACAATTACACCTATTCGTTAACGGAATTTCCCTTGGTTTTTTGTTTTAATATTTTGTCATGCATCTTGTCTTTGGTTACATATTAAGTAATTTTTTATTTTTTTTTTTACAATTTATTATAATTTTTTTTCTCTATATGTTTGCGCCGCCAAAGTTTAATGACGTTTTAGCTTCAATATTTATATTGTTGGGTTGTAAAGAAAAATTGTTATTGGCTAAGGTTGTGGCAATAATGTTAATTGTTGATAAGTGAGAGGTCCAAACAATGGCCCCAAAAGTAATACATTTTTAAATTGTTATATATAAATCTTTAGAATTTTATTTAAAAAATAAAAGAAATTTTTATTAAAGACAAATTTTTGTAAGTCAAATTATTGCAACTTGTGTTTTAGCAACATGTTGCAAAGTATAACTAACTGCAAAACATTCCCTCACATAAAATATTAGCAATTTAAAATGTTACATATAAATCTTTAAAATTTTATTTAAAAAATAAAAGAAATTTTATATTAAAGACAAATTTTGTTAAGTCAAATTATTGCAACTTGTGTTTTAGCAACATGTTGCAAAGTATAACTAACTGCAAAACATTCCCTCACATAAAATATTAGCAATTAAAATTAGCAAATTATGTTACATATAAATCTTTAAAATTTTATTTAAAAAGTGAAAGAAATTTTTATTAAAGACAAATTTTTTTAAGTCAAATTATTGCAACTAGTGTTTTAGCAACATGTTGCAAAGTATAACTAACTGCAAAACATTCCCTCACATAAAATATTAGCAATTAAAATTAAAATTAGAATTTAAAATGTTACATGTAAATCTTTAAAATTTTATTTAAAAAGTAAAAGAAATTTTTATTAAAGACAAATTTTTTTAAGTCAAATTATTGCAACTAGTGTTTTAGCAACATGTTGCAAAGTATAACTAACTGCAAAACATTCCCTCACATAAAATATTAGCAATTAAAATTAGAAATTTAAAATGTTACATATAAATCTTTAGAATTTTATTTAAAAAATAAAAGAAATTTTTATTAAAGACAAATTTTTGTAAGTCAAATTATTGCAACTTGTGTTTTAGCAACATGTTGCAAAGTATAACTAACTGCAAAATAATCCCTCACTTAAAATATTAGCAATTAAATATTCTATGGGTTATTTTTGTTATTGTTTCAAGCTAAAGGCAGCCAGCAACATGTTGCAGATAATTTAAAAATTTATTGATTTTATATGACTTTATTTGAAGCTCAATGTTATTAAACTTTGATAAAACTAAGCTTCTAATAAAATCACATTCAATCAATAAATCTTTTTAAGGTATCTGCAACATGTTGCTGGCTGCCATAGGAGTAATTTGAGAATCAACCCAAAATCCAAAGTCAAATTCAGTTGCAAGGAGATAGAAGCATTTGAACAGAGATACTCGTATATTGAAATATATATATACCTCACTATTGGATTAATATAAAAAATATGAACAGAGATTCTTCTGCTATCCTTGACATCCCAGTGGAGCATAGGGCCTCAATGAACAGAGATAAATAATCGTATATCGGAATATACATATTTATATGTGACAGGGCATAGAGAAAGGGAGCTACTACACAAAACAAGATGTAGGAACGACCTACACGCGTTTTCAGTGTTGATCAACACATTTCCGAACTCATGAGGTATGTCGCTTTCAAATTAGACCAATACCAATACGCTCAGTGATGGTACAACAAAGATGCACATATTTAAATCTTTAAAATGGCTCTCCTGAACAAAACCCTTAGGTCCCATTCTATTTTGCGCATCACATATATAAGCTTAAGATTGGTTTCTTTATATAAAAAATAAAGAAATTGAACAC
The DNA here is from genome assembly GCA_933228675.1 of Stomorhina lunata. Classification (NCBI taxonomy): domain Eukaryota; kingdom Metazoa; phylum Arthropoda; class Insecta; order Diptera; family Rhiniidae; genus Stomorhina; species Stomorhina lunata. The sequence goes on along the minus strand of OW121740.1, from coordinate 90,020,782 downwards.
AAATTTTACCTGCAAAATATTTCCATTGGTTTTTGTATGCTCTTCCCGAGCATAATATTTTTGTATATTTTAAGCTTATTTTAGATTAAAATTTAATATTTTTCTAAAAATATTTTGTTGCCTTAAAAAAATAGTTTCGACCTCTCTGCAACTTTTCCATTGAAAGCAATTAATGGTCTTGGTTTTTAATTGACATTAAACAATTCATAAAATGATGAATTAAAGTTAGTTTTAAAATTGTAGCAGTTAAATATTTGAATAAAAAAATCAACTATGCAAATTCATTAATGCAACTTATGTTGTTAGCAACATGTTGCTAAGGCATTTAAATTTCCTTATATTATATGTAAGCATTTGATATCATGATTTTATTTATCAGGTTATCATTATTATTATATAATAGCGAATGATGGCCAGCAACATGTTGCTTATTTTTTTCAAGGTTTTATATTCAAAATTTAAATGTTGTTTAAAAGTTTCTAAAATGTTGCTAGAATGTTTGATTTTTATTTTGGTTGTAATGTTTCCATTTAAAGCAATTAATGGTCTTGGCTTTTAATTGACTTTAAAGAATTCATAAAATGATAAATTAAAGTTAATTTTAAAATTGTAGAGTAACATATTTGAAAAATGTAATAAAAACAATTCTATTACGATTCAAACTAAATTATTGCAACATATTTTGTTAGCAACATGTTGCTTAGGCAATTAATTTTCCTCACATAAAATGTGAGCAGTTTATTTTATGATTCTATTAGGTTATCATTACTATAGACCGATGTTGAGCAAAGTCTCTCTGATTCTCACTTATTTTGCATTTTCCTAACCCTAGGGTTAGCAAAATACAAAATCAGAGAGACTTTGCCCAACATTGCTATAGATGCAAATGACAGCTAGCAACATGTTGCGGATATTTTACAAGGTTTTATATTCAAAATATAAATGTTTAAAAGTTTCATATTTAAGATGTTCATATACATAAATGTCTTTTTGAAATAAAAGTAAGGATAGCAACATGTTTTGGTTACTTTAGAAGGCTATATATACAAAATTTAAATGCTTTAAAGTCTCTTATATGTTACAAGGTTTTATATACAAAATCTTGTTGTCGTTTAAAAGTTTCTAAAATGTTGCTAGAATGCTTTAGCTGCCCAAAAGCTTATATAAATGTATTTTAAAGCAAACATTAGGATAGCAACTTGTTGCGGATACTTTAAAAGGTTATAAATTTAAAAAATTAATGCTAATAGTTTCTAAAATATTACAAGGTTTTATGTTCAAAATCGAAATGTCTAAGCTGTTCAAAAGCTTATGTAAATGTATTTTGGAGCAAACATTACGATATCAACATGTTGCGGATACTTTACAAGGTTTTTTATTCAAAATTTAAATGCTTAAAAGTTTCTAGAATGTTACAAGGTTTAATATTCAAAATTTAAATGTTGTTTAAAAGTTTTTCAAATGTTGCTAAAATGTTATTTAAAACGTTACTTAACGTTATTTGAAATGTTGCTAGAATGTTGCAATTATATAAAAGCTTACACATACATATAGACATATGTATTTTTAAAGACAACATTAAAAAAAGTTTTACTTAAATGTTTCTAAATACACTAAACACTAGACAATTACAAAATGTTGCTGGAATTTTGCGGCGATACAAAAACTGAAAAACATGTATTTTTAAAGCAAAACATTAGAAAAAGTTTCAAATAAATATTACAAGATACATTAAACTTGGCTTTCCATACCATTTTTATTTTGCAGAAAATGTTGCAAAGTTAAATTTTTGAAATATCAAACATTTAAAAGAATATTTCTATATTAATTTTTGAATTTTAACTAAACATAAGTTCAAAATGTTCGAAAAATATTGCGGCTGTATAAAAGCTTGTTTACATGGTTTATTAAAACAATTAGTGAAAATGTTGCTGAAATGTTTCTAGATACATTTCATATGATTTTTCACATCATTTGTAAATGTTAGCGAGGTGTTGCAAACTTGGCTATGCTTGAGGCACGAGAACACTAAAAACATGTTGCCAGCAACATGCTAATGATTAAAAAGCTTAAATTATAAGTTGTTTTAAAAATCTTTTTGTGTTGGTAAACAAATTTCTTGAATTTATTTATACAATTCATTCTTTGATATTTTTTTTTTTTTTGTCTATTTGTTAAGCAAATTTTTCTGCAACTTAGCAACTTTTTTTTTTGCTAACTGTTGTTTTACAAATGACGTTTTAACAATGAAACAAAACATTTAGAGTTAGAGTTGGAGTCAGTCAAGTCAGTTCAGGCACTTAAACTAATGTTTGAATAATGTTTAACTGAAGTTTTTGTTTTTATACCCACCATCAAAAAGAATGGGGGGTATATTGAGATTGTCATTCCGTTTGTAATTTCCTTAATATTGGCTCAAAACTCAAAAACGATATATATTCTGAATCCTTATAAAATTCTAAGACGATTGAGCGATGTCCGTCTGTCTGTCCGTCTATCTGTCCGTCTGTCTGTCTGTCTGTCTGTCTGTCTGTCTGTTGAAATCACGATAACGCCTAAACGAAAGGAGCTAGCTCACTGAAACTTAGCAAAAACATTCCTCATTTATGAGAAAATTTTGGTATTGAAATTGGGCAAAATCGGTTAACATTTGACCATAGCTCCCGTATAACCTCGTCTGGGCTAGTCGCTTATTTGCTAATAACTGACAAATTATAATAGCTATGATGACAAAATTTGGTATCTAGAAGTTTTCCATAAGCACTAGGCAGCATGTAAAATTTCATCGAAATCGGTTCACATTTAACCATAGCTCCCATATAAAAAACATACGGAAACAGCCTAAATTCCACCTGAAATTCACTTAAATGCCAATAAATGCTTAAATGTAATAGCTTTCGCCACCAAATTTAGCACTAATAAGTTTTATGTGAATACCAGCCAGTGTGCAAAATTTTGTCACAATCGGTCACCATTTGACCATAGCTCCCATGTAAAGAACTTACGGAAACACAAAAATACAAAAAGAAAAGGGGGTTTATGTCCGTCTGTCCGTTAGATAAAAGCGCGATAGCGCCTTAACTGAAAGGGCTATAGCAACAAAATTTTACAAAAGCAAGTCTTATGTGAATGCCAGCCAGTGTGCAAAATTTTGTTACAATCAGTCACCATTTGACCATAGCTCCCATATAAAAAACTTACAGAAACACAAAAATACAAAAAGGAAAGGAGATTTATGTCCGTCTGTCCGTCAGATAAAAGCACGACAGCTCCTTAACTATAAAAGCTAGAGAGACAAAATTTTACAAAAGTATTTCTGATATGTAACAAAAGTTGTATACTGAAAATGGGCAAAATCGGTTCACATTTAGTTAGAGCTCCTATATAACCCCGCCCCGGGAAACACATGAATGCTGATAAATTGAATACAATTGTAATAGCTATGATGACTAAATTTAGTATAGAGAAGTTTTATACAACTATTGGTCAGTATATCAAATTTTATAGGAATCGGTCCATATTTGACTATAACTCTCATATAAAATACACTCCCGGAAACCAAAAAATATTTAGCAAGGACCAGTTAAAAGCTATTAAATTAGAAACTGTGATAGCTATTGCCACTAAATTTTGCAAAAATAAGCTTTACATAAATACCAACCAGTGTGTAAAATTTTGTTACAATCGGTCAACATTTGGCTATAATTCTTATATATATATTACATCCCCTTTTTATATCTACAATTAAAAAGATTCGGAGGTACAAGCAGCATATTAAGATTTGTATATGGTAGATGCATTAGGACCTCCTTACAAAATATATGGACCAGTCGTATTACTATCAACTTCTTTATCCTAACTAAATGTTAAGCTTAAGGAAAAGTATTTAACAACTTATTAATGTAAAACCATACCCGGTTGTGATAACGAATTTTGTTCAAAGTAAATAAATACTAGGGAAACCACTTACATACTTTTGAATGTTGAACTATAAAGCTACTGCAACCGAAGTTATTCCAAATATTTTACCAACAATGACAACTAGCGTAACAACTTTTTTCCAATTTGGTCCACGTTTTGAATTTGCTGCACCCTCGTATATATATGAGATATGTTTCTAAATTTAACACAACTTGATGGTGGGTATATAAGATTCGGCACAGCCGAATATAACACTCTTACTTGTTTTGTTATGAGATTGTTAAGATAAGAAAAAAACAAGAATAAAGTAAATTAGAAACTTGTATAATAGTTTTCAAAGTTTTAAAAAACAAAAAAAAATTTGAATTTAAAGCAATTATATTTTTTTTTACAAAAATTTATTAATTAAAGTTAAAAATCTATAACATGCTTATTTTGTTGTAGCTGTTAGTTGTCATAATATTTAAAATTTTAATTTTAATATTTATCAAACTTAACACCATCATCATGTTTTTTTCCCCCAACATGTTGACAACTGAAAACTTGTGTTGCTGCAAATGATGCTAACTAATAGTTAATTTTCAATTGTTTAGAATTAGTAGTTTTTTTGTTTTAATGAAAATAATCATGATAATGATAATAACACTTTGAATTACAACAATAATGATAACAATTGAAAATACAATACAAAATAATTGAGCTGTCATTGTCACCTGTCACTGTAATCTGTTGAAAAACATCTATCTTTTTCTTTCTTTATACTAAATTGTGATTATCTAATATTCATAAGTATATGTATATAAACATCTAATATACAATACATTTGAGTATATGTATACATCTAGTTGCGTATGTATGTGTTGATTTGTGTGAAAGTCGTATGTATGTGTGTGAATGAGTAACTTTTGTGTAAATTTCATTTAACATCATTTTATTGTCATAATGTTTATTATATTTTTGTTTTGTCATTTTTGTTGTTGTACATGATATGTTCATGTTTATGTCATAAACAATAATAAATTTATAATTTTTGTAAAAAAATAAGGAAGATATAACTTAATTTAATGTTTTATAAGATAATACTAAGGTTCGAAGGACCAACTTGTTAAGAACCGAATCGGTATTTCTGGTACCTCCAACGGGTCTGCCCATAGATTTTGGCGCTTTACAGCTACAAAGTGTTTTATATTTGAGTTAAGTTGACAAAAAATTTTGCCTAAATCAGTGTTCCAAGTGGTCCCATATTGGATCATACCTTCCTTATAAAATCAACTCTCAAAAATCATCTTAATAATCAGAAAATGACAAAAACATTTTTAAATCTAATTATCTTTAGATTTAAAAACGTTTTTAATCCATTCTACTTAATAAGTCTTCTGTAAACATGATTCGTCACAACTAGGCCCACATTTCAACATTGCTCTCGTATCAGACCCGCTACCGGAAATGACATAGATACTTTGAAATCTCAAGAAATTGATGAGAGAAATAAGATAAGATATTTACATACATATGTCACAAAATATTAAGAATAACTTGTAAATTTGTTGACACTGAGTCCATATTTGACCTTTGTAGTGAAGGCTATCGAATAGTCGAGGTAGACCAACTAAAGCTCTTTTTTACTTGCAATAAGTAATAAACAAAAATGGTGACAATCTTCAAACTTGACAAAGACCGAACTATAGAATTAAAGAGGATCGGGGCAGGGGAAGTTTTTCGCCCATAAAAAGACACTTTTAATTTTCGCTTATTATTGAAATCAAAGTTAAGCTTTTAAAGTTTCTGCAACCAGTTTTGAGTAGTAGTTTGGTCTAAGTATGGTAGCATTGGTGCAGGGGGAACTTTTGCCCCCATGTAAATAAAACAATTATCTGCCTATAGTTTTAGAAATTTTGGTGGTAAAGTCTTAAACTCTGCATATAAATTTCAAATTATTAATTAAAAATTTGTATGCATCCGACATTTTGGTCGTACCAATACCTAAAATGTCGGATTGATCTTGTTTTACACTCTGCGACTGTTTGTACAACTTCAGAATGAAAATAAAGAACAAAACAGAATAATGTTGCACGAAAATGTTCACAAACGTTTCAATCGTATTGTACAACTTTCAAAAAATATCAAAACTTTTTAATCTGCAATCAGCTTTACAACCGTGTCAAGTTTTACCAACTGTCGCAGCGTCTATGGCTTGCTTAAGATAGCAGAGGGAGAATTTGGTCCTTCATACAAATAAAATATTTATCCGCATATATTTTTAGTTTTCAAAATTGGTACAAAAATCTTTGTTTTAATGATCAGGTTGGTAAAAGTTAACGAGGATCAGAACCGATATTTTTTTGTCATTCTTATAGAGTTTGTTTGGCTAAAAATCAGTATCTGTAAAGGGGAGTTTTGCCTTGGTGCATGGGGAACTTCAGCCCCCATGTATGCCCCCTGCGTACATTTTTAGAAATTTTGATGGTAAAGTTTTAAACTCTGGACATAAATTTCAAATTATTAATTAATTTGCTTATAATTTTTGTACATCCGACATTTTGGTTGTTCCAATACCCAAAATGTCGGATTGATCATGTTTTAAGATCGGCGAAGGGAGAATTTGGTTCTGCATACAAATAAAATACTTATCCGCCTATAGTTTTAGAACTTTAAAGGGTAAAGTCTTTAAAATTGGTACAAAAATCTTTTATGATCAAGTTGGTTAAAGTTAAAGAGGATCTGAGCAGAGGAGTTCCATTCCCCCAAAAAGAACAGTTTGTGGTAGAGTCATTAAACTTTGTGCAATGGTTAAAAAACAGTATCAGTATAGGGGGAGTTTTGCCTCTCATAATAAAAAAATACTAATTTTTGTGTAACTTCCTCATTATAAAAAAAGTCAGGATAGGGACAGGCGGAGCAAGTAATGTAACATCTTAATTTCAAGATTTCTTATTTGCAGTTGAGTTGAGTTTGGAAAAAAATTTGGCATAATAAGAGCAGGGGGAACTTAAAATATGTATTTAAATAAAAGTGGATCAAGAGAACGTAAATTATTGGAATATAAGGGCCGAATTTTATCTTTAGTTATAAATATATTTCAAAAATAGCGCATGCACACTAGCAAACTCATTGTTGTGTAACTTCTTAATTAAAAAATAACCAGGATAGGAGCAGGGAAAACTAGTTGTGTAACTTATTAACTACAAAAGTTATAGACAATATAATATAAAGATATTGCACAATTAAAGTGGCTAAAGAAAAATGAAAAACTTATTAACGCACAAACAAACATACATTTTATGAGCACGTGTGTGTGCCTTAGCTTTCTATCATTGAATAATCGTCTCCATTAGTTGTTTTAGAATTAGAGTAAAAGCGGTATACTCTTTTTTATGGGACTTTTCAAAACGACCATACGGCAAATCAATGTAAGTGCAACATCTTTATATTATAGAATCCTTGGTTATAGTCTTTAAACTTTGTACAGTTTTCTCATTTGCCATTGAATTGAGTTTAGGTAAAATTATACACGATAGGAGCAGGGGGAACTTTGTTCCCAATATTTTAAGATTACTATTCAAATTTAAGTTAAGCGAGAGGGCATTACCTGTATTATGTATAAACAGGAATTATTACAAAACACGGGCAATGGCGGATTCTATCTGTAGTAATATTATAATAATATTTCAAAAATAGTGCATGCACACTAACATCATTGTCATTCGAGAATAAAAATTGAAAAAGATAAATAGAAGTCATGGTGTTAAATGGTGTCATTCCAGAAATCGGTAGCAAAAAATATGTTTCTTTCTATAAATGACCCTATAATAATAATTTCTACGACAACATTCCAATTGGAACAAGTGGTACTCCTCTCAGACAATGAGCTGCATCCAATTCTATTTTTAGACTCATTAAAAGGGACATACGTTTTAACTCCGGCTCCGAATGGCAAATGCATTAATTAGAGAAGTTTTACATAGCCTAATATTCAATAACCAGGTGCTATTTGAGTTATGAGGTAAACCGCAGCTTTTTTGAAAATTTATATTTTTCAAGTGGGTCTGGCCGGGGATCGAACTTGGGACCTCTGGTATGCTAAGCGGATGGTTAGTCATAACTATACCACGGCGGTTGAATAAATGACCCTATAGATATAAAAATATGTGAAAAATCGGTTTATAATTTAAACTTCCAGTTTATATACATTATTTCTGTGGCTTGATGCTAAAAGGGCCAATAAATTCATAGGAACATTGTCCAAAAAAAAAAATTCTTATAAATCTGTTCTAAGTTAAGTTAGAGATTAGCTGTTGGAGCCAAATAAAAGAGGGTAAAGAAGGGCATATAATGCAATAATTAACTCAAAACAGTAAAAAATTGACATTGGCCCTTTTAGCTCTAAGCCACAGATTTTTTGTTAATGCATTGAAATTGATAAAGTAAACAAATGGGTTTTAAATTTAGACTCGAGTTATATAGTCAGATATTTTTTTTCGATAAAAAGTCTTATACATATATTGTGCATATACGCGGAAAATCGTTCTATAATTAAGACTTCCTTAAGATATACAATAAAAGTTGATAATGTCAATAAACTAAAATGTCACGTAGACTTAAACAATTTTTCAATTTGTTTTATAACACGATCTTAGGAAATGTTTTTGAATTGATTGATGTTAATTGATCAGCAATAACTTTTTGTACTTAAACTTTACCTTAAGCTTAAGTTGTTCTAAAACGGATCACGAATTTAACTTAAGAGAATGTTAAGTTTTAAGTAATTCGTGAAGTTTATGGTTTTTGACATTTACGCTTGTCAATGTTTGCAATTAGACAACAAAATCATTATTTTCAAAGGAAACTTACAAATTATAATAGAACATTTTTGAATATAAGGTATACTTTTAGTAAAGCTTTTACACTGACATAAAATTTGTTTAGATTTAGTGTTAGTGTAAATAAACTTTGAATTTCTTTAAAAAAAATCAGGCGGATTTGAATTTTAATTCAGTTCCGCCTAATAACAATGACGACATTAATCAAAGTAAAAATTTTTAATTTTTATTGCTAGTGTAAATGATGATTTTGAATGTGCAGCAAAAATTAACCTCGAGTTGCAACAAAAAAGACGAATTTTTTTTACAAAAATTTATAAAAAAAAAATGAAAAATGTCCAATACTCGTATATGAGTGCGAGTGTAAAAAAATATGAGTGAAAAATGATTTATGGCCCGAAATGATGATGATGATGACTGTGCTTTAGATATATTATTGAGGCACGTTTAATGGCAAAAAGTTCTTGCTTTTGGAAGATGATTTTATGGAAATGGTTGGGTTGAGTAAATTGAATGGTTCGACCAGAGGCTAACTTCTCTCTAGAATTAAGTAGTAGTTTGACACACTGGCATTAAAAAGGATGTTACAACTTACAAGCATACAATGTATAGATACATATGTATACTATATGTATATAAACATTTAAGTACAACAATTTGTGTTGTTAACTTGTTAAATAGTTTTTTTTTATAATTTTTTCTAATTATTTAAAATGTTTATTTGTCTAGAAAAAAAAAAGTTATTAACTAAGACTCTTGGTGTGGGTTTATATGTGTGGAAACTATCAATTATCTTTATTTTCATATGGAAATTTATCTTTATTTTTTTTTTATTTTACACTTTTTGTATACTCTACCCATTTGTCGTAAATTTTTTTATAAATAATAAATTATATTTCTGTTTTTTTTTTTTAAGTTTTCAGTTGTAAATTGTACGACTGCGACTACTTGTTTGATTCTCTTGACCCATGTTAATATCAAAACGTAGCAATAAGTTTTTTTCTTTCTTTCTAAATGAACATTAAAGTAGTTATTCTCACATAAATAAATGAAATATTGGAAAATATTACACGTTTTTTGTGTTTTTACTCAGTTAAAAGATTTGTAATTGCATATAATTATAAATTAATTGTACATTGGGTTAATTGTGTTTTAGGAGAAGGTGACGTTAAAAAAAGTACCAACTGATAGGTACTTTTTAACTTATAGCAATGTTTTTTACGAAATAGTTTAAGTATCGTGTAGAGATTACAAGGTGAGGACATATAAAAACCATTTTCAAAGATTTCGAAATAAGTGCAAAATTTTGAGATATTCGCAAAAAACGGGTTTCGGGTAAGTCGTAGTACTTCAGTACCTCCAACTCCCACATTAAGAGGGTTTTTTTTGGAAAGTTAAGGGGTCAAGCTTTCACAAGCTGTTTAGATTAGATGGTAAAAAATTAGGTAAGTTTTTATGAAAAGTTTCACCTTTTTTAATTTTTTCGTAATCTTTAAAATTCAATGGCAATTTTTTCAACTTTTTCTAAAACAAAACGAGATATTACTCATTGATATCGGTTTACATTTACTTTTTCCAAAGTTCAAATTTTTCGATTGCAAACCAAATACTTAGTGAACCGCCGTGGTATAGCAGGTTATTCATTCGCTTAGCATACCATTTTTTGTCCCCCTCGCGATCGCAAGTTTATCGAAAATATTTGGAGAATGTTTATATTTTATAATTTTCTTTTTGTTCTCAAAAATTGTTCTACTAAAATGCTATTAAATATTTATAAAAAGTTAAAAAAAAAATTTGAGTTTTCACATTTTTTTTTCAAGTTGAGTGCGTACGAATGTCCCGTTCGCGATCCTGGAAATGCCCATATATAAACCAAATACTTTAAATAATGAATTTCTGGTTAAAATTTTTACTTTCGTATTATGATAGTACATAGTACATGACCTAGTCGGTTTATAAAAAGCTTAATAACTTTTAGGTTTTTCGTCTGATTTAAAAAATAAAAACCACGTTTTATTGGGAACTAAATTCTCTTGTTATATTGGTATAAACTTTAATGAGCTTTCATTTAAGAAAAAGCAATAAATAGTTACTAAATTAAAAAAAGTTGACAAATCTGTCAAAAATGATATGGTGTTTCAAATCGCAATTTGTTTTCTTTTAAATCGTATACAAAGTGGCAGAGCTATGGGCCGATAAGTTGACAAACATCGTTAAAATCGGTATTTTGTGTATAACTTTTAAATTTTGACGTATTTCTGAAATTTTCGTGTTCGTTTCGAGAGTTTTTTTTTGTGTATTTTTTATTAATATTATTGTATGTATTATTTATTAATAAGTACAGGACAGAGGCTAAACTATGAATCTAGTTTAATAAAAATCCGATAACCGTATCAAAAGTTATAGACATATAAAATGGGTATGTTTTGAAAAAAATCTTGTAAAAACGAATTTTGGACCGCCATCAAATCTCAACCAAAGCAAAATTCAAATTTAAAGAATATAAAAGTACAGGACATAGGCTAAAGTATGAGTCTAGTTTGATCAAAATCTGATAACTGTATCAAAGTTATAGGCATATAAAGTAAGTATGTTTTGAAAAAAATCTTGTAAAAAGAAACTTTGGAGCGCCATAAAATCTTAACCGAATTGAAATTAAAAGAATATGTACATTAAATAGGCTAAAGTATGAGTCGAGTTAAATAAAAATCCGATAACTGTATCAAGAATTATAGGCATATAGAATGGGTATGTTTTGAAAAAAATCTTGTAAAAATCAAACTTTGGACCCCCATAAAATCATAACCAAAGTGAAAATTAAACTTAAAGAATATGAAAGTACAGGACATAGGCTAAAGTATGATTAAAATCCGATAAACGTATCTAAAGTTATAGGCATATAAAATAGGCATGTTTTGAAAAAATCTTGTAAAAAGAAACTTTGGAGTGCCATAAAATATTAACCAAAGTGAAATTCAAGTTTAAAGAATATGAAAGTACAGGAAATAGGCTAAATTATGAGCCTAGTTCAATAAAAATCTGATAACCCTATCAAAAGTTATATGCATATAAAATGGGTATATTCTGAAAAAAAAAACTTCAAAGTTCGTTTTTTAACTTTGAACCGTCATAAAATCTTAACCGACGTGAAATTCAAAATTTTTCGTTATTTCAATTTTGAAGAACTTTTAAAATTGTATGGACTAGGAGAAAGTATATACAAAATTTTATCGAAGTCGGAGATGGTGTGATTCAGTACGTGTTCAAAAATCTTTGATTTGACCCTTTACAAAAATTGTTAATTGTAGCAATTAAAACAAAGTAATTTGATTGATATAATCAAGGTCTTGAAAATGAAATATAAATAGAGTTAACCTAAAATCGATGGGTATGACTACCTAAAGCTTGAGCAAGTTAGATCAGTTTTATTGCTCATAACTAAAAAACTTAGTTGCTACAAATCATTTTTTTTAGAAGCATCAATTTTTTAGTTGAACTAACTAAATTATGATTGATACAATTAAAGCTTTCACATTTTAACTAACAATTAGTTGGAATAATTATGAGAATCAGTAGCTGTAAGAAAATATTTTTTTTAAAGTTACAATATCTTGACTGTATCAATTAAAATTTTTAGTTGTGGTAATCAATTATTAGTTAGGCTAATTTCGCAAAGTAATTAAAATTATCTTAGAGGAAACATACAATTTAGTTGCTTTAACAAAGTAAGTCCCGTTTCACACGAATCATTTTTACTTGATCAGTTTTTCTGCATTCACGTTCACACACAAACATTTTCTTCAGTCAGTTTTCATTTATTTTCCTTAAATTTCATACAAATTTTCAAAAATTTTGTAATTTTTGATAGTATAGTCAGTCAGTTTTTTTCATACAAATTCAAGACTTGATAAGCCAAACCTGACTAATGTAAAAGTAGACTAAGATTGTCTTATAATTTTTTTGAACTATATACTTTTATTTAATTCTACATAAAAAAGTACTTATTATTCAAATAATATTAAAAGTACCCCAGCTTCCATCACTGTTTATGGATGGTTTAGCAAAGAGATCAACCGCAATGACTGAGAGCTTTTTTTCTTGAGATTAAAATCAATTTATTTTCTAAGGCGTTTTTATTAGCTATTATTTATAAACTCATTTTAGTTTATCGATTCATTTGTTTATGGGTGTTTGAAATGAATGAAAAAAATAGAAGAAAAAAAGATTTATGTTTGCAATTAAACGCTCTTATTAATTAAATTGCAATTATAATTACAATTTGATTAACTATCATGTTTATAATTAATTATGTTAATTTATTTTGTATTTTAAATATAACAATTATATTTAAAAAAAATAAAATTAACTTCAAACAACCCCATATGACTATAAAAATAGAAAAAATCTTAAGAAATTTCAGAATTTAAACTTTTGAAAATAAGTTTTTGTTTTTCTTTTTTTTCAAAAAAAATCACTGATAATTTCAGAATTATTTTAATTAAAATGCTCAATTTCGTTGACTTTATTTCAAAAAATTGAATTTATTGATAATTTTCTTATTGTTTCCTTTATTGTTATTGTTGTTTTGCTCGAAATGTCATCGCTGATAAGAATCTGAATATAACATATAGATTTAAAAAAACTCACATTGTCTCACATTATTGGGTTATGCAAATTATTTTTATGTTGTTCAAAATTAATGAAACATTTATTTTTATGGCTTTTAAATAGTTTGAAATCACATTTTTTTTCGCTTCAAATTTTAATTCGAAATAAATTTGAAAATGTTTTATTCATTATTCAATTTTTTTTTACAGTTTCACACAATTTATTTGAAATTTTATTCAAATAATCGTAGATTTATGTTTGATTATGCTTAGAGCTTATTGTTTTAATTTTTTAAATCTATTTTTAATCATGTAATTAATTGCGAATGAATAAATTTGGGTATTTTATTAAAAATTTTCAAATGAAATAAATATTTTTTGGAATGAGATTTGATTAAGTCGATTTGGAAACTTCCATCGAGGGACATTCTAATAGGATACCCTACTTCCATAATATACTAATAAAATTTTGCAATAGTATAGTCAAAAGCCAGCACCTAAAAATCCTAAAGCAAGTGTTTACACTAGCTCAAAAGTCTTTGCAGAATTTGTTAAAGGTAACCTGCTAACCTGGTAACCTTGTCAACAACCTAAACCGGAACGTGAATTTCGACAATTTAAGAGGATACGAAATCCATAACTAGAAGACTTTTTAAACTTGATTACCAGGGGAATATCTTCAGTATAAATCCAAAGATCACCTGTAAGAGACTTAATTAAAAGATATTTTCCCAAAAAGTTTAAATTTCTTATTAGCCGTCGGTTTTTTACCTTCTTTTTTAACATTGGCCAAATCGCCGCATTCGATATCAATTGTAAACTTAGACTTTTAAACAAATATTGTGTAACATACCTTAAGGATTTTCACCAGATAATGCCGTATAGCATTATCGGCATTACTGCTGCTCTGTAGACCCAGTGAACCAATTTTTAAATAAAACTTATTTGAAGCAATCAATACTTTTTCTCAGTAAAATTATGTTGATGATTTTTTTTAAGATTTTTTTATATTTAATCATGAAAATCCCATTAATTTTTGGTCTTATCACAAACTATTTTTAGTGCAACAAATTCGGGTCATTCGTTTGATCTACATTTATAATGAGAACAAATTTAAAGATAATAGAATTTTTAAAATGTCATACAATTTTGCTGGGTAAAAATTCGGTTGTACAAAAAAAATTTTTTTTAGATCCAAAACTTCTCAATTTAAAGTTAAATAAGTGGAAAAAAATTATTGTCTCATATGTTCAATAAAGAACTTTTTTTGTAGAACTTTTCTAAATTTGATACTTTAATTTATGTTCAGAAATATATTTGGAAACGAATGTGAAAAATTTCATCACGTTATATTCAAAATTAACTCGTAAAAGTGGACGTCCGAAACTTCGATGGAAGGTCCAAGTAGAAGAAAATATATCCAAGCTTGTCCTACGAAATTGGAGTGTACGCGCAAGATCGAAGCGCATGGTATTCTAAAATATGCTCGGCCTTTGACCTAAACATATTGTAATAAATATAATAAATGCTGTAAAATTTAAGTAAGTAAGTAGTAGAATATTCAAAATTGCGACCTGTACTTAACTTGACACTTGAATATAAAGAGATTTTTTTTTTTCAAAAAATTAAAATGAATAGTTGAATTTTTAGTTGTGTTAAGCAAAATGATCTCGAAAACTATCTTTCCGGCTTTACAAATTTTAAATGATTTTAAAAAATATCAAAATCTGAGATCTGCAAAAGATTTTTTTTCAATCAAACTTAAAAAAATCGATTTGGTTATATCAAATAAATTGTTAGTTTTATTAATTTTTGTCGGTTTGATTGATTTAATTCAGCTGATAAAACCAATTTATCTCTTAAAGATTTTCAGTACAAACAAAAAGCAACAAAATTAAAATTGTCGGGATAGTAAATATTATTCAAAAAGTAAAATTGTTCGCTCTTGATCCCAGTCTTTTATGTTCATTTATTGATGTAATAAAACCAATTTATTGATAAAAACCAAAAAATGTTTGTGAGGACAACCAATTCCCTCGACAAGTATCGATGGTTGGTTGGGCCATCAGCTTCAGGAGGAATATCCATACTTTTAGACAGATCAAATATTGGCCTAATCAACCATCGAAATGAGTGGGTAAAGTGGTTGTCCCCACAAACATTTTTTAACTTTTACAATAATTTTTATATTACATTAATAAATAAATGTAATAGACTGGGATCATGTGCGAATAATTTGTTTTCTAAAGTTTTCAGTTAAAGATAACGGAAATTAGGAATTTACCAATAAACTTGAAATTTTGAAAGGGGGAGATTTATTCGTTACTCTTAGTATATCTCAAAAACTGGCTTAACGGTTTTAGTTGTATTAATCAAACCGATAAAAATTCAGTTGATGAAACCAATTTTCAGTTAAATATTTATAACCCAAATTAAGAATTTACCAATAGATTTGAATTGCTGAAAGGGAGAGATTTATTCGATATTTTTAGTAGATCTCGAAAACTGTTTTTATGGTTTTAAAATTTTCCAATAATTTCAAATCAGCGAAAACTGAAATTCATTCATTCAAACATATTTAATTGTTGTAAATAGTTATCAGGCCAGTTATGATGATTGTAAAGTAGTCGAAGATATTTTCGTAAAACGGTATTGGGTTCAGTTTATGAAAGGTTTTAAAAAAATAAAAGTCATTAATTTTTTTAAAACCTTTCATAAACTGAACCCAATACCGTTTTACGAAAATATCTTTTGTCCGATTTATTAAAAACTGAGTTTACAGTAGTCGGAGATCCTTTGGAAAACCGGTATAGGTTCAGTTTGATAAAAGCTTTAAATAACTATATGACTTTTTTATACAAGTTTCGTTCGATTTATTTAAACTTTCAAAAATATCTCAAAAACTGGCTTTACGGCTTTTAAATGGTATGATTTGAAATCAGCGAGAAGTGAGATATAGTGCAGAAAATATTGAAATATATCTTGTTTAAAAGCACAATTTACGGTTTAAAATTGGTGAATGTAAAGTAGTAGGAGATCCTTTCGGAGATCGGTAATAGGCTCAGTTTAATGAAAGCTTTAAATAACTATATGTTTTTCTTAATGAGATATCTTCTAAATAGAAAAATACTTATTTTGAAAACTGGGTTTACGGTTTTAAATTGGAACAATTTGAAATCAACGAAAAGTGAAGCGAAATTTATTTGACATAAAGAGATATCGAGAAAGTTTTGAAGATTTTTGAGTAGTCGAAAATCTTAAGAAAAAACGTTATTATTAAAAAAAAAAAACGTGGAAAACAAAGATACTAATGGGTTCAATAAATAAAATATTTTATTAAAGTGGCATTTCTAGGTGAAGACATAACAAACTTTCGGAAATCGGTAATAGGTTCAGTTTAATGAAAGCTTTAAATAACTATATGTTTTTCTTATACAAGTTTCGTTCGATCTTTCAAAAATATCTCGAAAACTGGCGTTACGGCTTTTAATTGGTATGATTTGAAATCAGCGAGAAGTGAGATATAGTCCAAAAAAGTACTGAAATATATCTTTTTTGAAAACTGAGTTTACGTTGAAGGGAGATATCTTCTAAATAGAAAAATACTTATTTTGAAAACTGGGCTTACGGTTTTAAATTGGAATAATTTGAAATCAGCGAGAAGTGAAGTGAAATTTATTTGGCATAAAGAAAGTTTTGAAGATTTTTGAGTGGAAAACAAAGATACTAATGGGTTTAATCAATGGAAGATTTTATTAAAGTGGCATTTCTAAATAGATGAAGACATAACAAATATAATAAGGTTAGTCCTTAGAAATCCTTAAACGCCTTCCTAGTGAGTTTAATATAATCTCGATATTAAAACATTCCCCGAAAAATCTCACTTTCATAAAATTCAAATATTTATTCAAAAACTGAGTATAAAGGAATGTCACCTTATAAAGCTATCACAAGCCTTTAAAAAAACGGCATCCTATGCAAACAAGATCCTGTATTTAAATTTTATTCATATGCAAAGAAAAAAAAGCGTGAATACAAAAAAAAATCTACAACAAATATGAATAAATAGAGGAAAGCCAAATATGAAATTGAAATAAAGGACTAAATTTACATTTTTCACATAATCACAGAAATATACAGATTTGAATGTAGATGTACATATGTATGTATGTTTGTATGTGATGGTATATAATGAAAGGACTAAATTTATTTGGGACTATGGAACGAAAAGGAAATAAGGATTCAATACATACCTTTAGTTGGGATTTGTGTATTTGTAGAAAAAGTTGTTGTTTGTTTTAATGTTAAAGTTGACTTTAAGTTTAATTTAAAAAAATAAAGCAAAAGGGCTTAAATATTTGATATAATTTGAAGTTGTTGTAGTAGAAATTGTTGAAGTTGTTTTATATACATTTAATTTTTACTTAATTTTATAAATGATTTAAAATTAATATCACAATTTTTTTTAGATTTTTTTTTTAATTTATACACTTAAATTTTTTAATGATTATTATTATTATTATTAATTTTTTAAAATAATAAACAAATTTAAAATATTTACACTTATTTTTTTTTATATTTTGGGTTTAAAGGATATTAAGGATGTTTCTTAAATACACTTTAATTTTAATTTTATTTCAAAATTTTTGTAATTTTTAATGTTTAACGATGTTATTGTTTTTGTTGTTGTTAAAGCACAAGGTTTTAATATTTTTTTATAATTTTTAAAACAATTTAAAAATAAAATTCGATAAATTGTTAAGAAATTGTTATTATTTTCGTGGAAAATTTTAGGGGTTTCAAATAAATTCCAAACGTTTTGTAGTAATAAAAATGTAGAGTTTGAAGTAAAAAATTTCAAGTAGGAATTATAATAATAATGATGATGATAATAAAGCGTTTTGATAATAATGATAAAATGCAAACGTAAATAATTTCGACAGTATCTTAAGGATTTTCGTTTTTTACCCATAAACATGGAGAATTTGGTTAAAGTCAAGAATAAATGATTCAATTTTTCAAACAGCAGAAAACACAACATTTAATATAAATTCAAGAAAATATAAAATTTTAATTTTTTTTCTTTCTTTTTTTTTTTTTTGTTAAATTTAAAACACAAAGTTTATCAGTGGCTTTTGTTCGATGATAATAATGAGCTTTTAGCTTTGGCTTTTGGCGATAATGATGACAAGGGAGAAGAAGATTTTATCACTGCGCACAGATTTTGGCAACATTGTTGTTGTTGTTGTTGATGTTTTCTTAAACAAGCATCAAGTGTTGCTGACATTTTTCAAATTTTATTATTATTTTTTTTCTGCTTTCAAACAATTTTTATTTTCAAAATTTTCTTTTGTTTATTAAAAAATTACTGTTATCTTTTCTAGACTTAAGCAGAGTTTGTCTTATATTTTTTAGTTCATTTTTTTAATTATTTTATTGAGTTTTAGCTTAAAAAGTCAAGGTTAGCTAAATGATAAGAAATTTCTTTTCCTACAATTTTTTTTTTTTTATGAATTTATTTCAAAAATTTTTAAACACATTTTTTTTTAAAGTGAAATATTTATGATTTTGTTTTTTAAATAAATTTTCACACAAATTAAAAAATTTTGTTTTTCAACAGTCACACAAATTTTTAAATTTCACATATTTTTGAAATTTCTTTAGCTTAAAATTTCTTACATTTTATAAACAATTTTTAAGTTATTTATTAAAACATTTAATTTATTCTTATTTATAACACAGCTATAATTTTGTTTTTTAAGAAAAATTATTTCATTTGGAATTATAAAAGAAAAAATGGCGTGTTTTTTGTAAAGAATTTGAAAATTTTTGGTCGTAATGCGCGCCCGTTGTGTTTTTACGGTGGAAACAGAAATTGTACGTCTATTTTGCACGTTCATTCAAAAACAACTAAACAAACGCGCTAACAGTGAATTCACAATGAGCTACAATTCTGTAAACATTCCAATAAATCTATTTCGCATGTTGCCAACCAACCAACCAAACATTCAAACTCCCAGCAACATTGTTTATACAAATGTGTGTGTGTGTGTTTTGTATATAGTACACACACGTAAAAATGATGAATTACTTAAGGAAATACAAATAAATTTATACTCTCTCTCTTTTAAAAACAGACAACAACAACCACCACCATCACCACTAGCAACATTTGTGTTTACTCAATTCTAGTTGGAAGTTTATTTGAAAACTAAAACATGTTTCAGCAATATTTTTGTATGAAAAGCACAAGCTTCGTTCGGCAACAAAATACTGGAAAATGTTGCTTTGGAAGTAAAAAGTTTCTCAACATTGTTTGTGAAACATTTAAATACAAATTTTGTTGTTTTTTTTTTGTCTTAAGTATTTTATCAATTTAGTTTTAATGCCTTTATATCTTGAGTTTTTCATTTTTAAGGAAACCTATTTAACACTTTTGCCTTATAAAATACAAAATAATAAATTTGATACCCAAGAAAAAAGTAAACGGCATCCATTTGTAGCACGTGCACTGATTCTTTTGCATTTCTGTTTCCAAAATGTTTCTGAGTTTTTATTTTTCTTTAGTTTTTTTGTTTCTGCTCCTTTTTTGCTCTCTCTTACTCTCTATTTTATGGTGTCTTTACAACATTTGCTTGGCAATAATAATGATAATAATGAGTTTATTTCTTTGTTGGCCTAAGTGACACTTTCGCTTTTATATGGTTTTGTTGAAAACTCAAAATTTATGGTCTTATAATTGTTGCAAAAGGATAATTTCAAGAGTTAAGTGGCGCAAAAAAAAATACAGAAAAAAAATTGTTATTATGAGTTTTTAATAAGAGATTTTAATCTGTAAGATTTTTTTCGGTTTAAAGATTTTTATGTCATCAGATAATTTTTTTGGGGGGAAAATTTGATTTAAGGAAATTTAAAAAAATCATAATTTATATGAAATTTGAAAGACCTAAAATCTATAAATAGTTAAGGAACATATAAGTCTAAAACCAAAATTTTAAATAAATCTAGTTAAAGAAAGTTTTAAATTTAAGATATTACGAGCAAAAAATTTGAAGTGAAACTTTTTCAATTTGAATGAAAAGAATACTAAATGATTTTTGTTTGAATTTTCTTTAGTACCCCCTTGATTAAAATTAAAAATGTAATGTAATGCCCTTTAAGATCACAAAACCAAAATTCTTAAGGTCGCAAAATTTGTTAAATCAACATTCTTTTCAGGCTATTATTTCCGCTTTACCTTGCAGGTTTTGAAAACATTATAATTCTTCTTTATTCTATTTTAAAACTTCGATATAATAACAAGATGTCATAAAATGAGCAACTTTTGTAAAAACTTAAAAAGTGACCTAGTGTGGGTTATAGGCCTATTTGAGGACATATAAAAACCATTTTCCAAGATTCCGAAACACGTGCAAAATTTTTAGATATTTGCAAAAAACTGTTTTCGGGTAGGTCGTAATACTTTAGTACCTTCAACTCTCACATTTGCGAAGCGTTTTTAAAATTTTAAACAGTTTTGGAAAGTCAAAGAATCAGGCTTTTACATAATAAAAAAATAGGTAAGTTTTTATTAAAAGTTTTGCTATTTTTAAAAATATTTCGTAATCTTTAATATTTCATTTTCTGCAAACAAAATACTTTTATATAATGAATTTCTGGTAAAAATGCTTACATGCATAGTATCATGATAGTACATGGCCTAGTCGGCTTATGAAAAGCTTAATAACTTTTTGATTTTCAGCCTGATTTAAAAGATAAAGCCTACATTTTATTCGAAACTAAATTCTCTTCTTTGGCATGTAAAAGAAATTTGAAAATGAAAAATATTGTTGTACTTCTGTTTATGCGATAATTTTAATTTTCCTTTTGGGTTTCCAAAAGATTATAATTCGTCTTTATTCTGTTTCAAAACTTGGGTATAATGAGTGGCTTTCGATTTTGATTTAAAATTATTATAACATTTTCATTTGCATTTTATGTTTCGAGCAATTAATGATTCTATACAGAGTTTGGCACTTTTGACAACTTTCGATGTGGATTTCGATAAATTTTTGGTGCCGAAACACCATCAAGGACCCTGGCTCTAGTTCAATTTTCTTAAACATCGTCCAAAATCAGTTGTTTTCCCCGAAAACATTAATTTTGTTTTTTTTTCTTAAAAAAGCCTATTATCAAAAGTGGTCAAAAAATTTTTCAGGAAATACGATCGAGGTCAAAATATGTGGATGTTGTCCTAACATTTCGCGAATTATGGATCTATACGTGTGATAAACAACCATTTACTTTCTAGAAGTCTTCAGGTAAATAAGAAAAATTAACTGCCCAAAACGCGAAATGATGCCCGCAAATATAAACTAATTTTTTAGATTATCGTTAGATTATCGATGTTAGATTATCGAATAAAATTTATTTATTATTCTTTCTCAAGGTCCTTTACCAATGTTCTTTATCCTTGAATATCCTGAAAAACGGTCTTTTAATTTTCTTTATATTTTTACAGTAAATAGGCAACTAAGTTGACTCTATTCAGTAAAAATATTGTTATGTTATAAAAATCTAAAAGAAAAATCCTTCCTAACTACGTCAATTATCTGACTACGCATTCAGAAGTTATTGAGTAGTAAACATTGCTAATTTAAAAATACCCGAGATGTCCAAATTTTTTAAGCCTGTATAATCTGAACCATAATATGGTAATGAAGCAAACAATAATATGGTAACAGCGCATATAGAAAGGAACCTAAGGGTAAAAACGAATTTAAATATTATTTTTTTACCTTATTTGATTACCCTTAGGTCCCTTTCTCTATGCGTTGTCACAAATAAGCTAGAGAAAAAAATTTGAATGCCATCTTATCAATATCTAAGCCAAAGTGGTTTACGGAGTGGGACGAAAAATTTTGGACTTACTCATAAGTTTATTGCACTAGAATCCCAATTTATAACAATAAATAGTTTATTTCATAAAACCAAAAAAATGTTGGTGGGGACAAGCTTTTCCGATGCTTATAGGTAGTTGATTAGGGCATCATCGTTAGAAGAAGTATCCCTAATTCTAAACAGATGTGGATATCAATCTGTTATATGTAATTTGCGATACAAAATAAATACGAATTATATTGTCTAAACAAATTTCAACATTAAGCAAAGATTATCATCTAAAGCGATTTTTTAGTTTTATATTTTCTTTTCATTTCTCCGGCGCCTAAAAAGAGGTTGATGCGTTCAAAGTAAATTTTTTTGAAGTACTCTCCAACAAAATGGGTTTTTTTTCCCATTCCGTTTGATATGATATTAAAGGTGTATTGATCTTCATGGAGAATATTTTAAAAGTAATGAAGCCCTTTTCAGTAATATCGAATTATAAAAGGCAAACTTCGTTATAATTTTGAAAATTTTTGTACTTTATTTCGATTTTTACTTAATTAAGAAATCACTTTCAAATAGTTTTGCATCAAAGTCCATTACGTATATTAAAATACGTATAGTTGACAAAATGTGAATTAAAAAATTAAAATTTATTGCTTCACGCAATTAACACATTACGGATCATCACACTCTTACTTAGAGCTAAATATTTAAATTTCGAAAAATAAGTTATGAATATGTTAATGTATGTACTTGAAAAGGACTAAAAAATACAAACAGGAGGCAGATTTTCATTTCCTACTAAAAAGCCAGCCACACATTCATTAAAATATAAATGAAGTTGTATTTCGCTTTCGAAATGGTTGACAAAAAAAAGCGCGTAAATTAAAATTTTTTTGAAAAAAAGACTAAAAATCAAAGGGCTCTTAAATTTCAGAACAATTGATTTGTTTTTTTAGAGGCTGCAAAAATAGCTGACGATGCTAAGGTTCTAGCTCAACAGCCTTTGACCATCCAATGCTAGTGTTGCTGTAGTCCTGGTTATTGTAAGGATAACAACAACCACTTTTGTAGGTTGTTTTTTTTTTGAATTTTAAAAATTTCAAATTTTTTCTGTTAGACATTTTTTCCACTTTTTTCTTAATAATTATATTAAAATTTTTATTTTTTAAATTTTGGATTTCTGCTGTAGATTTCTAAAATCATACCCCTAACATAAGGTTTTAGAGTTCAAAGATTGCTGTGGCGGTTTGATTGTATGTCTGTCTATCAGTTCCCCTATCCGTCTGTTAGTCAAAAATTTTTGTTATTTTGTTGTTGTTTTTTCTGCTTTAATAAAAACAACAACAAAAAAGCCATAAATCTTAAAAATGCTGTGCGTACACGTTTTTAATTCATTAGTAGTATTTTTTTCACTAGTTGTTGTCGTTCCACTATAGTTGTTATTTTTGTTTCTGTTTTTTTTTTCTATAGTAATGAATTTATTTATTTTTATTAAATTTTTTATTCCATTTGTTTGTTAATAACGGCATAGTTTTATTTAATTTTTTTCCTCCTCTCCAGCTAGTTTTTATACCCTTCACCACCATAGGTGGAAAGGGTATTATAAGTTTGTGCTGATGTTTGTAACGCATAGAAATATTTGTCTTAGACCCACCTTTTAGTATACCAATAGGCTTAGAATCACTTTCTGAGTCGATTTATCGATGTCCGTCCGTCCGTCCGTCCGTCTGGCTGGCTGGACGGATGGCTGGCTGGCTGGACCCCCATGTAAACCTTGTAATCAAACTACAGGCAATTCTGAAGATAATTTGATGAAATTTGGCATAGATAATTTGGGACCATGGCTATTGAAATTGGTCAAAATCGGTCTATTATTTATGGTACCTCCCATAGGTCCCACTTCCCGGAATTGATATATTGGCCACAAATATCAATATTTTTTCATGAAGTTTAAAACAGATACTGCTTATGTAAACTTAAATCACTGTATCAAATTTCGTTGAAATCGGTCCACATTTGACCATAGCTCCCATACAAACTCTTCTTTAAAAACGCACTAAATGAGACAAAAAATCACTAAAACGCTCGTAAATCTAAAGATAATGCAAATTTTGAGTTTATTTTTCGCATACATAATTTTTGTAACAACTGTAGTCAACTTGAAAAATTTCGAGATAATCGGTCCACATTTGACTCTAGCTCTCATATAAGTGCAAATGACGGAAACAGGTTGAATCTATAAGTTTTGAGAAAATGTTTGTATGATGGCAAATTTAGCAAATATTTGTCTTTACACAGGAAAAATAACACCTTTGACCTTAGTGGTGAAGGGTATCGTATGGTCGGCTTGACCGACTATAGCGCTTTCTTACTTGTTATATGAGAATTTCAGTTTCTTTTGGTTGAGTGCTTTTTTTTTCGGTATATTTTTGAAAAAAATTGTATCTAGATACAAAAGAAAAAAAAAACTGAAATCAAGTTTAAATTTCATTCATAATTATGCATGTAGTCGGACTACTTACAAAATGTAAAAATGTACATATGTAATTACATACGTATAAAATGTATGTAGAGACGTATCAGGCCATTATTAAGTAAAGAAAAAGGGTTAGTGTAACTTTACTTATGTCATTTTATAAAGAGCGATTCAAACCGTTATATTGAAAATCATTGAAGTGAATAGGTACATACATATGTATGTATGTAAATGTACGAGGGTTGCCTTTAATGTTTCCAGATTAGGCAATACCAGTAAGGCCTTCTTCAACGATAGTTCCTATAGTAAGATTCATTATTTTGAGAATATACTCAATGCTTAGGACATTGGTGCTTAGAACATTGATGATGTGCTAAACCGTCAAACTACAAAGACGATCCATTTTCCAAAACGGCAAAGCAAACTCACACATATCGACTTAGATAACGACTATTTGAGCAAATCAAGTAAATAAGTTACAAGTACTGATTTGTCACAAAATAAATTGTAAAACTGTACGAGGTACATCAATAATTTAATGCAGTTATAAAGTTTATTTTATGGTTAATGCAAAACAATTTCAAAAATTTCAATTGAATTTTTTTATACCCACCATCAAAAAGAGATTGTCATTCCGTTTGTAATTTCCTTAATATTGGCTCAAAAATCAAAAACGATATATATATTCTGAATCCTTATGAAATTCTAAGACGGTTGAGCGATGTCCATCTGTCTGTCTGTCCGTCTGTATGTCTGCCTGTCTGTTGAAAGCACGATAACGCCTAAACGAAAGGAGCTAGCTCACTGAAACTTAGTAAAAACATTCTTCATCTTTGAGAAAATTTTGGTATTGAAATTGGGTAAAATCGATTAACATTTGACCATAGGTCCCATATAACCTCGCCTACGCTAATCGCTTATTTGCTAATGAATGACAAACTATAATAGCTATGATGATAGAATTTGGTATAATTTGGCATCAGAATCGGTTGACATTTAGTCATACCTCCCATACAAAAAACTTACGGAAACAGCCAAAATTTCACCCAAAATACATTTAAATGCCAATAAATCTAAAACTTTAACTGATATAACCACAATTTAGGACTAGGAGGTCTTATGTCAATGCCAACTAGTGTGCAAAATTTTGTCACAATTGGTCACCATTTGACCATAGCTCCCATATAAAAAACTTACGGAAACACAAAAATACAAAAAGAAAAGGGGTTTATGTCCGTCTGTCCGTCAGATAAAAACGCGATAGCTCCTTAACTACAAGAGCTAGAGAGACAAAATTTAGCAAAAGTATTTTAGATATGTTATAGAAATTGTGTGCTGAAAATGGGTAAAATCGCTTCACATTTAGTTAGAGCTCCCATATAACCCTGCCCCGGAAATCACATTTATGCTGATAAATTGAGTAAAATTGTAAAATCTGTGACAACTAGATTTAGAACAGAGAAGTTTTATGCAACTTTTGGTCAGTATGTCAAATTTTATAGGAATCGGTTCATTTTTGACCATAGCTTTCATATAAAACCCGCTCCTGGTAACCACTAAAATGCCACAAACGCCAGTTAAAAGCTATTAAATTATAAACTATGTCAGTTATGGCCACTAAATTTTGCACAAATAAACTTTATATTAATGCCAGCTAGTATATTTAATTTTGTAACAATCGGTCGACATTTGGCTATAGTTTTTTTATATATAACATCCCCTTTTTATATCTACAATCAAAAAGATTTGGAGGTACATTCATTATATTAAGATTGCATCTACGAAATTAGCTATCAATTAATGTTAGGTCAAGACTATATACACGGTAGATGCATTAGGAACTCCTATTTTTAAAAAAAATTAAAAATTAAGTGGTGCAATTTAAAATACAGAAAAGAAGAATACATAATTTATGTGAACAGAACATCATGCACGTCAACAGTAGAAAAAGTTGAGGAAACCAAATTTCCGACGCGCACATCAAAGTAAAGCTGCCTTGAGAGCAGTAGAAATGGAAGATGATGCAAAAATACGATATTCAGCCCAAAGAGAACGCCACTATTCTTTTAGGGCTCATGAGACCGAAGATCATAGAAATATTAGACTATCGGAAAACAGCAGCTATAATAGCTGCAGAGACGGAGGATTAAGCCAATTAACGACATATTGCTCAAAGAGAACGCCAGTCTACTTTGAGAGCTCATGAGACCAACGATCATAGAAATATTAGACTATCGGGAGCAGCTTTAATAGCAGCGGAGACAGAGGCTTAAACCAAATCACTACATATTGCTCAAATAGAACGCCAGTCTACTTTGAGGGCTCATTAGAGCGAAGGCCATAGAAATATTCGACTATCGGGAGAACGGCGGCGGAGACGAAGGATGAATAAGCTTTACGACACATTACTCAAAGTGAATGATAGCTTACTTAAAGGGCTCATTAGACCAAAGGTCATAGATATATGCGACTATCAGAAGAAAAGCAGCTCAATAGCAGCAGATACAAAGTACTAAACCAATTTATGACGCATTCGGCAGGGTCTTGAGAACATTAGAGATGAAACAACAGGCTAATATACGAAGCATTAGGCAAAATCAACGTCAGGTTGAAAGAAGATTTGTGGACAAACTACACGTGCAACGCTGGGTACGACAAGCTAGTTATTAATAAAACTATTATTAATAAAACTATTGAACACGAACTACTTACTCATTCGCTGTTTAAGTCATTACATTAACATGGGGATGTCATTGGAGGCAAGTACTTACCAATTGCAGAAAAGTAATGATTTGGGTAAGCAATTTGAAAGCAACAACAACAACAACAACAGCAACAACTTTTTTGTTGTTGTTTTATTAAAAACATATATTTTCAAACGAAATACAAAATTTTTTTTATGATCCCATGGGTTCTCGAACCCAGACCCTCCGACTGCTAGGCAGAGGCTCTTCCACTGAGCTACTTCATATGTTGAAAACTTAGCAGCTTATAATTAATATAAACAATTTTTATTTTTAGATTCTAAATCATGTGAAAATAACTTTGTTTTTCCCTGCTTTTTTTTTTGCTTTGTTGTAATTTTTGGAAAAATATTTTTATACGATTTTTTGTAATTATTTTAAAACGTTTTTAAAATTATTTTAAAACTTAAACAATTTAAATCTTCTTTTTTGTATAAGTTTTTACATAAGATTGACTCTTACTTACTTAAATGTTACAACCTGTTAAGGTCAAAGTCCGAGCATATTTTAGAATTCCATGGATTTCGATCTTGTGGGAATATTCTCCAATTTTATAGGCCAAGCTTTGAAAAATGTTCCTCTACTTAGTCTTTCTATCGAAGTTTCGGACATCCTCCTCTAATATTAGGTAGTGGGACATTTCAATTCTAATTTTATCCTCTTCATTGTATTTTTTTTTTTTCAAGAGAGGGTTACTAGCCCGTAATCCTAACCCATTTTTATCGATCTTATGGGACAACTCTCGGAACATGTTAACTCACAATATTAATGGGTGTTAAACTAGCTCCCCGGGTGATACCATGAGGAGGTGTGTGTCCACAGTTGAGATGAAGGATGACCCAGATAAGTTGGGCTTACCCAGTTAAGACCAATTAGAATCGTGTTAGGTATTCAACATCCCCTACATAATCAAAATTGACTCATGATGGTATTTTTTCATTAACGTGAGTTAGTTTTACCAATTTTTTCTACAGAAGATAATATTTAAGTTCTTAAAATTCAAAAATCATTTAAAAAGACTCTTTTAATAAAAAAAAAAAACTAAAAAAAATTGTTGCCCTTGGTGGGATTTGAACCGGGGCCATTCAGTTTAAATTACCATCTTAATTACAAATAAGTACTTCTGTAATAACTTATTATTTATTCGGATGGTATGTTGTAGTCGTTACAAGGTAACCAGTTATCAGAGTACTTGCCATTACCAAAGTTTTGCTGGGTATATTGGAAATTTTGTTATTATCTGTATTTTTTTTTTTAATTTTTGAAAAAGAAAAAAATTTGTAAATATCATTTTCGTCATTTATTCGGATATAAATATCTCCAAAACTACTGAATGGAGTAAATATTATGTTAGATCAGCATGTAGGTAATATTGTAGCTAAATTTTGTATTTTTCCTTTCACTAAGTAGGTTAAACTGTTCATCAGTTATGTTATTCAAAACATAGTTACTATGTTATTTAAAAAAAAAATTATATCTCGAAAACTAGAGCTGATCTAAAAAGATGAGTTAGAGGAATGGGAGCACTTTATAAGATGCACATAAATAAACTCGTGATGGGCTGTGTTATTGTTAGATTTATAAGTTTTTTGCTACTTTATGAAATATTTTCGATAAACTGCATTCGAATAAACAAAAATATTGATTAATATGACTAATTTTTCTATAAGCTTAAAATTTTATTCGTTTTCCACATTTATTCCTTGCTTTCAAAATTATGTTTCTAGAAAGGTGAAATCAAACAAGTCATTACGGACACTGAATAATTCTACACCAAACGTGCAAATTCATTTATTGTTTCTTATGTTTTGTTAAGGTAATTTTATGCAGAATTCATGAATATATTAAAACAGGTGAAAAGAACTTGTAAGCGATTTGAATTTAAGATATTGCACACAAATTTGTGTGTGAGTTTTTTTGTGAATAAGGAAAATTCAAAAGGTTTTTATTTAAAAGAAGTTTCATTGAATAAAATTTCATCGAATCTGAACTCTTCTTCTATTAAGAGAGAGTCTTGTCGAATTTTCGAAAACTGTTGTAAGTCTAGAATAACCCAGTATCAGATCTAAGTATGTATA
This sequence comes from Stomorhina lunata, assembly GCA_933228675.1. Classification (NCBI taxonomy): domain Eukaryota; kingdom Metazoa; phylum Arthropoda; class Insecta; order Diptera; family Rhiniidae; genus Stomorhina; species Stomorhina lunata. The sequence goes on along the minus strand of OW121740.1, from coordinate 89,991,265 downwards.
TTCAAAAATTATGACCGAATGGGTTATACAACATTCAGAAGCATACACTTGCTAAACACAAATGGTTGCGCAACTTTATGATCATCATTGATATGATTAGTTTTCATAACTGCAGACATTTACAAAAATTTCTATTACAAGACGGAAGGAACAACAAAATGTTGCATGTTTGGAAAAAAAACAATAACCAGCAACAAACATCACCAACGTAGACAGCAAAAATCACAAAAAACACACACAAAGTATCCATCGCAAACATGTGATATGTTTGACTAACGTATTAGTCCTAGTGATGATTACAATGATGAAAATTTGCACTGTGTGTTATTATTTTTTGTTTTGTATTAAACTGACAGCTAAATGTAGTGGGAGATGACTAACGAGAGAATGAGAATGATAGAGAGTAGGAGGGGGGAATTACTCACATGTTTTTGATGATTATTCAGTTTTTTTTGTTGTTTTACGTTTTCATTCCCTGAACATTTCACATATCACACATGTATTCGTATGCATGATTTCCTACAGTTTTGACAGTAACGAAAGAACACAAACAAAGTAAGCAATACTTTTTTGTTGTTGCTTCTTGTGGGTTAAGTTTTTAAGGCCGCTTATTTGGTTTTGCCTGTATTTTGGGTTTATATAGTGGCTACATATCTGCCTGTTAGGAGTTTGGGGCCTTGAGAACAAATGCTAGGGTTTTGTTGTTTTCCTGAATTTGCGAAAGTCTGTGTTTGTATGTGTGTTTAAGTATGATGTGCGCCCATGTTTGTTCTTTTGACAGCAGTCAACCCGTCGTCATTTCATTTCTATTTCTCTGCAGCTTTTTTATGTTTCACTTTTTCTGTTGCTCCTTTTGTTTTGCTTCATGTTCGTGTTCATATTTTCGTATGAGCGGGTAAATTTTGAGATTATGTGTGTTTTTGATTTTGTTTCGAAATCTTAGTTTTTTTTTTATTTCTATTACGTTTTCCTTTTCGTTTTTGCGTTTTCACAAATTCATTCATTTGCTGGTTTTGCTTGTTTTTCATTGGAATCGTGTTTGGTTATTATTTCGTTCTTGTTTTTGTTTCTTTCCGTTTTGTGTTGTTGCTGTTGTTTGTTATCCAACACCCTTCTCTTGTGGCATTTCTTGTTTTTTTTCGAATATTTTCGGTCTAAACTCCCTCTTGTCCCTTTTGTGTGTCCCATTTTATACCCTTAACAATTTCATTTCCCGTAAGTGGTTACCACCAGAAAGAATACAAAAATTAACGAACGAACTGCCAACATATCCATACTCACATATGCCTCAGAGGTACGAGGTTCAACGGGAAAGTTGTTCACATATAAAGCGATGATTTCTAAAAAAAATTGTTTTGTTCGGTAATCTAGAAAAATTATGATTTGTGGGATCAATTAGTTATTCTAAATGATCCAGCATTTAGGAATGATCTATTACTTTCTCAAAGCATTAGGAAGAGACAGGGAAGAATATTAAGCTATGCTCATGTGATATGAGATATGACCAAGTATAATTATGATTCAATACTATCAAGCTAAGATCGTACGATTTTGGCTCTATATTGCATTAAACTATAATCGGAAATGTTAAATTAAGATCTAAGAGAGATTGGATATGATTAGAGATATCATTTTGTAATTTCATCTTTTTTAAGATTGATCCCCACCACCTACATCCGCCTGAAAAAGGCATACAACTCTCGTGTATGAGCCAGTGCTTAAAAGAATATTTTGAAGCTTCTCGAGCGAGTTCAGGAGAAAGCGAAAGTGGTCATCGGCTACTGTAGGGTATCCAACTCTATTGATTCACTGGAGCACCGTCGCAATGTGGGTTGTGTCACGCTGTACTATCGTTACTACTTTGGAATGTGCTCTAACGAAATAAGGGAGCTCGTTACTACTTTGGAATGTGCTCTAACGAAATAAGGGAACTCGTTTCCGAATCTCGTACTTTTTTACGCTATACACGTCATTTTATTAGAGCTTATTGGCCGACAGACCGAACAATATACTACAGAGAAAAGACGTTCTTCAGCCGTACAGTTCGTATGTGGAATTCACTCTACGCAGAAGTTTTCCCTGACAGTTGCTATATAGTTCAATTTAAATCAAATATTCATAAATATCCTCATATCCTCACTTCCATAACCTAATTTCCGAGTTCCATTGCATAAGTAGGGGTCATATCCTGAGTGCTGGTCCTAAACTAAAAAAATACATTCCCACCATCAAGAAGAATGGGGGTTATATCAAGATTGTCATTCCGTTTGTAATTTCATTAATAAAAAACTAAAATTGATGTATATTCTGAATCGTTATGAACATTTAAGTCGATTGAGCGATGTCCGTCTGTCTATCCGTTTGTCTGTTGACGGCACGATAAAACCTTCTTCTGTTATTCTTGACTCCCAGTGGAGCATAGGGCCTCAAAAACCTTATATATATATATATATATATATATATATATATATATATATATATATATATATATATATATGTATATATATAATTTCCACTACAAAATTCCATTTGGAACAAGTCGTACTTCTTTCAGGCAATGAGCTGCATCCGATTCTATTTTTCGACTCATTGAAAGGGACCTACTCTTTAACTCCGACTCCGAACGACAAATGCATTAGTTAGAGAAGTTTTACATATCCTAATACTAAATAACCAGTGGCTAGCTGAGTTATCAGGTTAACCGCGGTTTTTTTCAAAATTTATTTTTTTCAAGTGAGTCTGACCGAGGATTGAACTTGGGACCTCTGGTATGCTAAACGGATGACTAACCTGCTACACCACAGCGGTCCACACGATAAAACCTTACCGAAAGGTAAAATTTGCCACAAATATTCTTCATTTCTTTGAAATTTTTGGTATTGAAATTGGGCAAAATCGGTTTACATTTGACCATAGCTCCCGCATAACCTCGCAAAGGGCAATCGGTTATTCGCTAATAAATGACAAACTATGACAGATATGATGATAAAGTTTAGCACAAAGAAGTCTTACATGATTGTTATTCAGAGTTTAAAATTTCATCAAAATCGGTTCACATTTAACCATAGCTCCCATACAAAACACTTACGAAAATAGTCTAAATTGCACCTAAAATACACTTAAACGCGAATAAATGATAAACTATACCAGTTATGGCCACTAAAATTAGCACAAAGAAGTTTTATGACAATGCCAGATAGTATGCAAAATTTTTGAACAATAGGTCACTATTTGACCATAGCTCCCATTTAAAAAACTTACGGAAACACAAAAATAACAAAAAAATAAAAGCGCTATAGCGTTTTAACAAAAAGAGGTAGAGGGACAAAATTTTACAAAAGTATTTTCTATATCTTGAAAAAGTTGTGTATTAAAAATATGCGAAATTGGTTCACATTTAGTTATGGCTCCCATATAACCCCGCCCTTGGAATCACATTAATGTGGATAAAATAAATTCAATTGTAATAAATATGACAACTTAATTTAGAACAGAGAATTTTTATGCAACTGTTGTTCAGTATATCAAATTTTATAAGAATCGGTTCAAATTTGACTATAGCTTTCATATAAAAACCACTTAGATCTATAAAGCTACTGCAACCGAATTTAGTCTAAAGTCCAAACCAGCGTAACAAATTTTTCGAATTTAGTCCTCATTTTCCTGCACTTTCGTAGATATGTTCCTAAATTTAACATAATTTGATGGTGGGTATAAAAGATTCGGCACAGCCGAATATAACACAGCCGAATATATAACTTTTCCGCCTCCCCTCGTTAAACATATGAACAAGAAATGTTTGTTGTCTAAATGCCTGCGAATTTGGTACCTCTATGTATGAAATACACATACGCAAACACATTCAAACTAAATTGAAATGAAATCTTCTCTATTTGTGTGTGTGTGTGTGCATATGTCCGTCCTGCCATTTTGATTTATGGCCATTTCATATCATCGTTCAATATCCAAAATACGGAATTCTGAACAATACAAAAATATCAAAACCATTTCATATATGATTTCGAATTATTTGTTATTGTTGCTGCTGTTGCTGCTGCTGCTTTTCGCATAAAGTTCCTTTTCATTTCAATAGTCACCCAGAAAAAAAATTAAGAAACAACCACAATCAAATTGACAGCAAGAAAAACAAAAACTAAAATACTTTTTGAGAAAACTTTGTTAGGAAATTTGGAAAAAAAAACTAAGAAAAGTAAAACAAATAAAATCTAAATATCTTAAGCAAATTTCCTTTTATTTCATCCCCCTTTGAAGGGTGTTTGCTGAATTTTCGCAAAAACCTTTTAAATTTTAAACAACTTTTTCTTTTTGATTTCATTTGGCTTAAAAGCAAAATAAAATTTGATTAAACCAAATTATTTCCACTTTACTGGAAATTTTAGAAAAATTTCGAAAATTAAAACTGAGATTTTTCCGTTTTCATTATCTGAATTAGGCTGAGTTCCTTTTTTGGGGGTGATTTTTTTTTTCGGTCCCAAACTAAAATGTTATTGTAGTGATGAAGATGATGATGGTTTTGCCAGGACTCTGCCATCATGTTCAATTGTCATTTGCTTTTTGAGTTTGTTATTGTCTGCTCAATTAAGAGAATTGCCTGCTTAATGGATGTTAAATGATTTTTCTAGTTTTTGAAACAGATGCCGTTTTATATTAAATTAAATGACAAATATAGTGAAAATTTGTTGTAGTTGTTTGACTAAAGTAAAGGTTAGGCTTTAGTTAGATTTTAGTTTAAAAAACTTCATAGTTTGTTATTTTAGGTTTTTAATTAAATGAAGGAAGGACACATAGATTATGTGGGTTGCTTTTTATATTTCAAGCTTCAGTAACTTTAGTGCTTCTATGTTTAAAACGCACGTTCTTATGTTAACACCCGTTAATGTAGTGGGCTTATATGTGCCGCGAGTTCTCCCATTAGAACGTTAAAAATATGGGTTGGAGCATCGGGCTAATAACATACTTCTGAAAAAAAAAACAATTCAAACTTCATGAAAAAATTGATATTTTTGGCCAAAATATCAATTTCGTGAGACTATGGGAGGTACCGCAAATAATGGACCGATTTTGATGAATTTCAACAGCCATGGTCCTATTTACAAAAAAAGTTGTTAGTGTACTTTGATAACAAGGTTTACAAGGGGATTCAGCCAGACGGGCGAACGGACTGACATCGTTAAATCGACTCAGAAAACAAGTCTAAGTATATTGGTATGCTAAAATATGGGAGCAAGGGAAGAAATCTCCCCTTACAAAATTAATATGTCAGAACGTGTTAACCGATTTCGGCAATTTTTGAAATGTGGATGAAGTTCAATTGTATATGTCACATTTGTAAGACCTGGTTTGGGAAAGAGTAAATGGTTGTCCCTCCAACCATTTTGTCACTAAATTTGAGATGAAAAGTTAAAAACTTCAAACTAAATGACAGTAAATTTTTTTTTGGCAATTGACCTGTTTGATACAAAAATAAAAAAAAATCGGAGCGGGGGAAGTTTTTTCCCCTAAAGTTTAGGTTAGGTTAGACAGGAGGCAGACCAATGGTCCACGTCACTTGGGTCTTAGATGAGGTCGTTTTGTAATTCCTGCAAGGAAGTTATAAAGAGAATCAGTAAAGTTAAGTATATAAGAGAATCAGTTAGAGCCAACCTAGGGTTGCCAGTCAGGCTGGATTCGACTGGATTGTCCAGCTTTTTTAATGCTTGTCCAGTGTCAAGCTAAAATTAAGTTTGTCCAGCTGAAAAGTGAAAAATGGGATATTTTAAACGAAAAACTATTTTTATGAAAAACATTTTTAAAAGTGTATTTTATTTCACTTAAGTGATTGCCTGATCAAGTTAATTTTGTAATAAAATTACCATCTATCAAATTACCCTATTGTTGGCGAGTATGATTGATTTGGAACTTATGTCGTTAATTATGTTGACGGCGGTACCAAGGTAAACAAATTCTTTTACAACCTCGTAGCTATAGTTCTTAACGATCACATGTGGTCCAATTCTTAAGGATTGCCTACTTGTAGGAACTAGCAGTTTTGTTTTGATTCATTGACAACTAGGCCCATTTTATTACATTCCTTCTCGATACTTGAAAAGGCGGCAGTCGAATTGCGAAATGTGCGTCCGTCCCATGATATCAATGTCATCGACAAACGCAGGTAGTATGTATTTTCTGTTGGAAATAGTTTCAGATGTATTAGCTGCAGCATCTCGGACGATTTAATTTTCTTTCGATATCGCTGCTGTTAATTACGGTATTCGCTATTCGGTTTATCAAAAGTTGAAAGATTCATCGAAGCAAATTATAAAAGCAAGTTTATTATTAATGTCCAGCTAATTTTTGGGTTGTCAAGCTTTTATTTCCCTTATGTCCAGCTTTTTCAGGATTTGTGTCTGGCAACCCTAAGCCAACCGGAGGCACCAATAAAAGAGCCTATTTTACGAATGTTGATGTTCGAGATCTCCCATAGATCGTGCAAAAATGGGAATCCCATATGGAGGGTCCTAATATCAGCGAGGTCTGGGCAGTGACAGCTTCTTCAGTCTGGGCAGTGACAGCTTCTTCAGTCTGGGCAGTGACTGCTTCTTCAGTCTGCTTTGATTAAGATTAAGTCTTCTAGCATGTAAACCTATTAAACAGTGTCCTGTAAGTACTTGGCACGGAAAGCTGACCAAGATTGCAGAACGCTTACAGTCGTAAGTTGGCCATGTAAGTCTAGAGATCGAACAGGTCATTTCTGTCGACCAGTTGGTCTGTGCGGACTTAAAAAGAAAGTGCTTGATGAGCAGTTTGCATGCTGATAGCGGTATACCTATGAATTGGTCAATGCTCTCCTGACCAAGGCGAGCACCACCTTTTGCTTGATTATTCGTAGTAATGTTGCCTGGTACATTACTAAGACTGCGTACCCAGAAAAGTTCAATGTTGGAATATCTCGCCATCTCATTTAGGGATGCCCTGCATTCACGGATAAGAACGGATGTCGTGTAGACCGATGATAAAGTATGAATGGCGACAAGACTATCCGTACAGAAACGAATATCATTAGAGTATATTCGGTGGTACGTGAGCCACTTGCTTGCCCTATAAATAGCTGGGATTTCAGCTTGATTGTTTTGGGAGCTTGAATTTTATTTTTTTTTTCACAAAATATGGGATGAAGAGCCCCCACCCACACCATATACCAATTTGGATTCGTCCGAGTAGATTTCCAGGGTTTCAATCGTGGAAACGATTTGAGCCCCCAAGATATCCACAGAGAAAGATTGCTCGAAAACGGGTAAGGGAATGCAGTAGTCTTCCCCCATACAAAGATAATACTTATTCTTGATTACTTTTATAATAGGATATAGCTTTTTGCAAATTATCTTTAGAAAGTTCTTATCAATAGCTGTACAAAATAAATAATAAAGAATCGGTGCAGGGGAAGAAATCCCACTTATAAAACTAGAACGTCTTAACACGTTAAGAAGTATTATTTTTATAAAGGGCATTTCTTCCCCGATTCCCCGATGGATGAAAGTTAAAATGTGGATAAAGTAATACCCAAAAGGTTCAAAAATCTATCTAATATTTTAAAACCTGGTCAGGGATAGAGTCTAAATATAGGGCCAAATAGCATTTAATATTTGTCATTGAATATGTGACGAATATTTCGAAACTTTCAACTTAATATAAGCACTTTTTTTTGCACTTACCGAAGTTTAGATAAAAAATAAAAAGGGACGGATCAGGGGAATTTTATTCCCCTATATAAAAATAATAGTTATTTCGACTATCATTATATAAGGGTATAGCTTTCAAACCTTCGGCAATGAATCTTTTGGCCAATGGTAGTAGTTTGGACAAAAATAAAAAGGGACGGAGCAGGGGAAGTTTCTCCTCGTATATAAAGATAATACTTTTTTTCGAATATCTTTATGTAAGTGTATATCTTTCAAACCTTCTGCAATAAATATTTTGGTCAATAGTAGTAGTTTGGACGATATAAATGGATAGGGTATATTTAAAAGCTTTTAAGGTTAACTTTGTACATTAACCTCTTTTATTAATGAAAGTGGGTTAGTCAAAAGTGAGCAGAATAGGAGTAGGGGGAGTCCGAACCTCATAGAAAAAACCAATTATAACTAATCTTTTAGAAGAATTAGAGGTAGAGCCATTGAAATAAATATAACCGTCATTTATATAGAGTTTGGTTAGAAAAAAGTAGGATTAATGTAAGGGGGCTTCATTAACCCATAATAAAATAACTCATTGTTGTGCAGTAACTTAGATAGGTTTGGACAAAATTTAACAGCAAACGGGTTGGGGGAACTTTGTCTTTAATGTCAACAATTTATATGAATATTTAAGTATCTTCCAAATTATTAGTAACACGGGCAATGCCGGGTCTCCATATCTTGTATATTAGAGATATTAATTACAGCATTTAGGTTACTTTACGAATTATTAGGTTCTAGTTTTTACAATACTGATAAGGCAGAAAGCTCTCGAACTGAAATTCTCCATTTTTAACCCCCGAAACTTCTACGAAACAACAAATTAATCCGTATAAGTTGATATGGCCTAAATTAAAATTTTAGGGATTATAACTAATGACATAAAATTTTGCATGGCTTCTTCCCACAACTGACATTTAAACCATAATGGATGCTTTTTTTCCATACTCGCTATTTTTAATCATAAGTATACATCTCTGTCTTTCATCATATCGCCATCTCTTTTTTAATTCAATACTAAAGCATCACTTCACAGAGCAAACAAATTTTTCATAATGGCTGGTATCAGATTTGTTCTACATACAACAAAATTTTGACTGACATACAACTTGACATGTTGCCATCAAAATTGATGGGTAAGATGTTGATGGCGTTGCTCTGAATGATGTAGCAGAACGGGGATGTAGTTATACATTTTACACTTTAGCTATTAAAAGGTGGTTGTTTTCAGGAAAATTTTTCCAAGTAATGATTTCGTCTTATTACTGTTGAAGGTGGTGGATTTTTGAGTTAAAAATGATTAATTGTTTCAGTTTTTTTGAAATGATTAATTACAAATTCTGGTGGTAGATGATGGATTGGATACAGAAATACTTTAAGCAAATAAGGAGGAAGGAAATTGTTGTCCTTGTCGTTTACATATACATAGATCGTGATAAGTGGCTTTAGAAATACGTTTGTAAATTGAGATGTTTTTTTAGAGCTAAAAATGGAGTTTGAATTGAAAAGTAAACAACACAATAACTCAATTTTAGTGTAGCCTAGGACTTTAGAAGTTAAATTAAGGTAGAACTGAGGAAAAATATAGGTATGATTAAGAAAAGTACAGAGTAAATAAATTTCTTGGTAAATAAAAAAAGTTTACCCTTTAAGTAGAAATAATGAGTATCGCACACAAATAAATTCTTCATTAACGGCTATGTCCGCCTTATATTTAAAAGTAGCTGTTAAAGTTATCTATTACAATTTCTACCATATAAGTATTCCTGTTTATAAAGATTTTACTGTTTCTACAAGATTCATTCAATTTCATTCAAAATCTATTCCAAAAACTGAAATGGTATCTTACGCACATGATGTAATCGATACTCCAGAAACACTCAGTTGTCTACCAAAGCAGCCTATACTAATAGCCCAAAAAACATGATACTGGGTCAGGAAAAAAATAAGCCCCAATAGCAAGAACAACATGTCTGATGCTATGTAAAGTTGATAATGTCTGCATTCAACTTCCTTTCATTCATGCTGGAATATTCAATTGAAAAACAGAATATTGAAAGCAAGAAAAAATATTTTCAATTTTTAGATTGAAGTTTTTTACACATTCTATTCTTTTTTTTTGTTTTTTTCAGTTCATAACAGAACAGTTTGAAAAATTCTGTTTAAAAAGAGAAACAGGCCAGTTGCTTTGACTTGTCTTTTGATATTAAATTTTTTGCATTTGACATGTCTCTGACATTTCACACACAACACATGACACTTTGCTTTTTCGTTTTTGTTTTGGTTTTTTCATTTCAATTTTTTTCCGTTTCTAGCACCGATTTGTTTGAAGGAGCATTTGTTTGAAAAGCCATAACAAGATATATGATATTTATGGGTTTGTAGATTTCCTGGGGGCTATTTAGAGTGAGGGAGCTTTTTGTAATGGATGGAATTTGGGTATTTTAGATATTTCATGAGTTATGATGGAATGTTTTTTGAATGTGAGAATTGTTTTTGAGATGTGTTTTGTGTAGGTGTTTTAAGGTTAAATTTTTAGAAATTTAAAAGATTTTTTCTATAATCAGAATGATTTCATTAGTTTTTGGAAATGTCATCCTCAAATAAGTAGACTCTTTAAATGTGTCAGTTCTGAAATTATCTTAAGAATGTATTTTTAGCTTTTCCTTTCAAGCTGATTTCACATAAAATTATTTTTTAAAGATTTTTTTTCATAAAAAACCTATAAAAGTCGCTTAATCTTGGTATCGTTTGTTTACTGCAACATGTTGCACAACATTTTATTATAGATATATTCGCGTGAAATCTTCTCAGATTCAATTTCAAAGACGAATTTATAAAAATCTCTCTAGCAACATATTCGAATTTATGTTTTAGAAATACTACTGATGTTGCTAAACATTTTATCACATTATTCAATATTTAATTTTTTTCTATTGTATTGATAATATTGCATTGCATAAATGGAAGAAAGAAATCAATCAACAAGAAATCAATCAAAATATTTCTAGCAACATATTTATATGTCGCTAGCAAGATTTTTGAACTCAAAACTTGATTAAGTTTTAAACTCAAAACTTGAAATTTAATAGAAAATTGTATATGAACGAATCAAATAAAACAGAAAAAATTATAAAACAAGCTCAGAAACATTATAAATGTTGCTTAACAATTTATTACATTATTCAATATTCAATTTTATTCTATTGTATTAAATCAAACTTAATATCTATAGCAACATATGATATGTTGCTAGCAACATTTTGCTAGAAAATCCAATATTAAACTCAAAACGTAAAAGAATGAACAAACTTTGTATAAAAACGAATTAGATAAAGCAGAAAAAATTATAGAAACATTAAAAATGTTGTTAAACATTTTATAACATTTTCCAATATTATTGTTTTTCTATTGTATTTTTGATATTGCTTCACATAAATGAAGTGAGAAAAAACAATAAAAATATAAATCAAAATATCTCTAGCAACATAGTGATATATCGTTCGCAACATTTTAAACTCAAAACTTGAAAATTAATAGAATGTATAAACTTGTTATATGAACGAATCAAATAAAACAGGAAAAATTATAAAACAAGCTTAGAAACATTATAAATGTTGCTAAGCATTTTACCGCATTATATAATATTCAATTTTTTTCTATTGTATTATGATGATGTTGCTTTATATAAATGATATGGGGAAAAAACAAGAAATCAATCAAAATATCTCTAGCAATATATTTATATGTCGCTAGCAAGATTTTTGAACTCAAAACTTGATTAAGTTTTAAACTCAAAACTTGAAAATTAATAGAAAATTGTATATGAACGAATGAAATAAAGCAAAAAAAAAAAAACATAAAACAAGCTCAGAAACATTATAAATGTTGCTAAACAATTTATTACATTATCCAATATTCAATTTTTTCTACTGTATTGATGATGTTGCATAACTTAAATTACATAAATTGAAAATTAATAGAATGTATAAGGTTTTTATATGAACGAATCCATTAAAAAAGAAAAGAAAAACTACAAGAGAAGATCAGAAACATTATCAATGTTGCTAAACATTTTATAACATATCAACTGAAACATGTTGCCAAAGTCGATTTTAAACTTTTGAATCAGTTTAATATTCATACATTAATAAAAAATTGTAAATACCAACAGAAGTAAATTTAAGAACAAGTCAACTTATAGCGAAACACAATTTTGTTCATGTAGCGCAACATATTGATATGTTACAAGCAACATTTTGCTAACACATTAAGTTTTATACCATTTTTGAAATTATTATTTAGACTATGAAAATTAGTTTTTAAATCAACGAATTAAATAAAACTAGAAAAAGTTGTTTGTTAAGTTTTTGTTAGAAGCAATATTAGTGTTGCTAAACATTTCATAAGTCCAGTAAACATGTTGCTAAAGTGAATTTAACAATTTAAAAAAAAAACTATGTACAACACCACCAGAAAATTAAGAAATAAAGTTGTCTTCATATGGTATATATGAGGTCCTATGCTCCACTGGGAGTCAAGGATAAGAAGAAGAAGAATATGGTGCAATATATGTTATTAGCAACATTTTTCTTTTATACTAAATTTTATATTATTTAAGAAATCGAATGAAAATTGAGCAAATTGATGTAAGTCTAAACTTTTTATATAAATTAATCAAATTTAACTGAAAAAAAAATTATATAAACTTTTTTTAAGAAATTTTAAAAATGTTGCTAAACATTTAATCTCTTTAGTTACATGTTGCCAAAGTAAATTAATTTTTTAAACAGTCTAAAACTTTCAATTTTAAAAGAAAACTCTATAAATAGTAACCAGCAAGAGCAAATTTTAAAATTAATCGACTTACGAAGTTGTTTTCATGTGGGGCACTATATGGATATGTTACTAGCAACATTTTGCCTATAAATCAAGATTTATATCATTTAAGAACTCGAAAGAAAATTGAGCAAATTGATGAAATATCTAAACTTTTTAGATAAATTAATCAAATTAACATACAAAACAATATATTTTAAGCTTTCTTTAGAAGTTGTCAAAATGTTGCTAAACATTTGATCACTTTAGTTACATGTTGCCAAAGTAAGTTTATTTTTTTTAAAGCTTAAAACTTTAAATTTTTAAAGAAAACTATTTAAAGTACTACCAACAGAAAAATTTTAAAACAAATCGACCTACGAAATTGTTTTAATGTGTGGCAACATATGGTAAAGTTACTAGCAACATTTTGCTTATTAATTAAGTTTAATATAGAGTTAATGAAAATTGAGCAAAATGATTAAAAAAAAACTAAACTTTTTATTAAATTAATTAAATTACTAAACAAAATTTTATTTAAACTCTTTTCAGAAATATTAAAAATGTTGATAAACATTTTATCACTCCAGTTACATGTTGCCAAAGTAAATTTTAAACTCTTTTAACAGTTTAAAACTTTTAATATTAGGAGAAATTTATTTATAACACCAGCAACATAAATTTTTAAAACAAAACGACCTACAGTGGGACGAAATGGTTTTTATATAGTGCAAAATATTTTAAATATATCAAAAATTTGACAAATTACTTTATTAGTTCAAGGAAGAAGGAAGTATAGCATGAAGACGTTTTCTTAGGTGAAAATATTTTGTAATATTTATGATATAGGAAACTTCATCTAATAAATATAAAATATTTATTTTCTATCATATAAAACGAGGGTTACAGCAAATTATGAGGTAGTGAAATGTCTAAAAAGAAAAACCAAACAGCATTTTCTTCTTACTGAAATCATAACCGGAAAATAGGAAAAAATGTTAATTTGAAATGAAATATCTAGACTTACGCATTTGTTGAAAATCAGTCAGGTCTAACATTCAGACAGACAAAAAAAAAAGAAAAAGAAAAAAAAAAACTTGAAATAAAATAAAAATTTGTTATAGAAAAAGGAAATACAATAAGAAATTAAAAGACAACAATAGCAATAACTAGAAAAGGTAAAATATGCCATTGCCAATGAACAGCAAAAACATTTTTAAGGTGAGGGATAGACTGAATTTCATGAGTAAAATAAAGCTAAAGTAGACTATAGAGTAGATGCGTAGTTTTGTTTTAATTTTCAGTTGCTTAAAGATTATACACAAACGCACACATACATAAACATGTAATAGTAATAAGGTATTGTATTAAAAGATTGGGGTAACGCTTGTCTTAAATTGGTTGCGCTTGATGGCCATTGAGAGCACAATACGGAAAAATTTTTCAAGCCTTAAAAACTCAACCAATGTCTACAAAAATATACACTAAACTTAAAACAATATACGAAAATTTTCAAAAAAACACGAGAATGTTTGAATTATTAGTTAGTTCCGCTGGAATTTTAGAAATACCTACTACTTCTGTACAGTTAAAACTGGGGTTTCTTTTTTGTATTAGTTTATGTTATAAACCCCCCAAAATTTTTAAAATAGCATTAATTAAGGTTTATTCATGTTGCTTGAAAAAGGTACAAAATTTTTTATTAAATAAGACCCTATTAAGTCATGTAGTTTTTTTTTAACAAAATTCACAAATTTGTTAAAATTAAGGTTTTATTATGTGTGAACAAGTTTAAATTTTAACCCTCAACTTTTCGTCATTAGTCTTGTAAGTAAATGAAATAGGCTTAGAGTATATTTAAGCTTACCTAGTTGTACATTTTTTTTAATATGAAAATATTTTTGAAAAACACACCTGAAAAGAAACCAAAAAAAGATAAATTTAATTAGTATTTTATTTAGTCTCATTAATAAAAATAATAATCTCCAAGATATTATCTTAAAAAGAAGGCAAATTAAAACCTTATCTTACAATATATATTATTAATTCTTCTATTACTTTAAAAAATCTACTTAAAATTTTCTTATGAAGCAAAAAAAGAAATAAACAGCATTTGTTAATTTTGTTATTATTACGCTCAAATAAGCATTTTCTTTTTGTCACATGTCGAAAATATCTTAACAATTCTCTTAAATTAAATGTCGAAATCATACATTGAAAAAATATTTCCCCCCCCCCATTTCATATCCTTATTAATACACACACTCACACAAACACTTGTCATCCGTATCCAAAACACCCTCCATTATATTAGTATTGGTTCCATTGTGTTGTAACGAAATGGAAAGACAGACGTTTCGGATGGACGGACATTTAGACAGAGTTTGCAAACATTTCTATATGACATTGTTGGCAACAATAGTCGTCGTAAAGTAAAGTAATTTTCAAAATGACAACAATGTCATTTTTTCTATGCTTTTTAAGCCAAAAAAAAAGATGAAAAAAGCTAACAAAAAACCCAACACACCATCAAAAGGCAACAAAATGTTTAAGGCCTAAGAGGGAAATTAGCGGAAATGACTTTTGATTAAAAATTTATATAGACTGGTAATATTTTGCCCTTCTTCAAATATAATTTTTTTTTTTAGAAAAATATATTAAGACAGAAAATTTTTTGTAAAAAATGATATTGATACAAAAAAATTTCTATAGAAAATTAAGTTAAGACAAACAATTTTCTATAGAAAACCAATTTCAGACAGAAAATTCTCTATAGAAAACCATATTAAGACAGAAAATTTTCTATAGAAAACTATGTTAAGACATAAAATTTTCTACAGAAAATTATGTTAGAACAGAAAATTTCCTATAGCAATATTTTTTAAGATAGAAAATTTTATATAGAAATTTAGGTTAAAAACATAATATTTTCTATAGAAAATTATATTTAGAAGGAAGATTTGTTTATAGAAAATATGTTAAGACAGAAAATATTATATAAAAATTATGTTAAGACAGAAAATTTTCAATAAAAAGAAATGTTAAAATAGAAAATTTTCTATAGAAAATTGTGTTAAGACAGAAAATTCTATATAAAAAAGTCAGAAAGTTTTATACAGAAAAATGTGTTAATACAGAAAATTTTGTTATAGAAAATTATGTTAAGACAGAAAAATTGCTATAGAAAATAATACTAAGACAGAAAATTTTCTATAAAAAATTATGTTAAGACTAAAAATTTTCTATAGAAAATTCTGTTAATACAGAAAATTTTCTAAAGAATATTATGTTTAGACATAAAATTTTCTATAGAAAATAATGTTGCGATAGAAAATTTTCTATAGAAAATTATATTAAGACAGACAATTTTTTATAGAAAATTATGTTAAGACAGAAAAATTGCTATAGAAAATTATGTTAAGACAGAAAAATTTCTATAAAAAATTCAGTTAAAATAGAAAATTTTATATAAAAAAAGACAGAAAGTTTTATATAGGAAATTATGTTAAGACAGAAAATTTTTTATAGAAAATTATGTTAAGACAGAAAATTTTGTTAAATACAAAATTTTTTATGGAAAATTATGTTAAGACAGAAAATTTTTTATAGAAAATTATGTTAAGACAGAAAATATTCAATAGAAAAAAAATGTTACGATAGAAAATTTTCTATAGAAAATTATGTTAAGACAGAAAATTTTATATAAAACAGATGGAAAATTTTATATAAAAATTATATTAAGACAGACAATTTTTTATAGAAAATTGTGTTAAGATAGAAAATTTTCTTTAGAAAATTATGTTAAGGCAATTAATTTTCTATAGAAAAAAAGTGTTAAGAAAGAAAATTTTCTATAGAAAATTGTGTTAAGATAGAAAATTTTAAATAAAAAAGACAGAAAGTTTTATAGAGAAAATTATGTAAAGACAGAACATTTCCTATAGAAAATAATATTAAGAATGTTAAGACGGAAAATTTTCCTTAGAAAATTATGTTGAAAAATTGCTTTAGAAAATGATGGTAAGACAGAAAATTTTGTTATGTTATGACAGAAAATTTTGTTATGTTAAAACGAAAAATTATGTTATGACAGACAAAATAATGTTAATTCAAAAAATTTCGACAGAAAATTATGTGAAGGCAGAAAATTTTATTTAGATAATTAAGTGAAGGCAGACAAATTTCTATACAAAATTATGTTAAGATAGCAAATTTCTCATGGTTATGTTATGGCAGAAAATAACCTATAGAAACATCTGTTATTTTTTATTTTATTTTAATTTTCACCAAAAGCTCTTGGTTCTCGATTACTTTGTTTTGACTTTAACAAAAATCTTGGATATTTTGAATATTTCATAAAACTTAGAACTGTATGAAAAAGCTCATAGTAAGCTTTTGTTTTTTTTTCATGAAGAAGCTTACTATGAGCTTTGTGATACAGTTTTAAGTTTTTTTACTTAAAATAGTAACCAAGGAATCGTTAGATAAAATGTAAAAGTTTTATCACAAAAGTTAAAGCTTTTTCTATAAATAGATTTGGATTTATTAAAAGCTTTTTGATAAATTTAAAGTTTGTTTTTTCAAAAAGTTTCTTTATTAATTAAACCATTTCAAATAAAAGTGTGAAAGCTTTTTAAAATCATGAGAGCTTAGTCACAAAAGTATGCCCATATAAAATTTCAAATATCGAAAACACAAATGTATGTAAGTTAAAAGCTTTTAACTTTGATTATATTTGTTAATTTTTTGTACATCTTTATCAAAGCTATTGAAATATTCAAAAGCTTCAACTAAAGCTTTTTAGTACTAATAAAATGAAATTTACTATATTAAGCCACAAGGTGTTTAACCGACAATTTTCTATAGAAAATAATATTTATAATTTTAATCAGATTTCACCAAAAGCTTTTGGTTCTCTATAAATCATAAGAAAGCTTACAAGATCTGTTATTTATTCAATTTCAGAAGTATGAACCGAATTTTCACCATTTATATATTGCTATTTTATTACCTAAACATCTTTTACAAATCTTTTGAAATATATAAAAGCTTTCGACTCGACATCAATGATTACAAGACATTAACTGCGATGAAAGGCGAGCTTTGGATATGTACTTTTTGGAAATGTACTTTTTGGATCTTAAAGGTACTTTTTTTATGTTTGTCAACATATCGATTTCAAGAAATATTAACTCAATAACAGAAAAAACAAACAGATACAATTTTATTTAAAGTTTCCTTAACTTTAACAGATGACTCTTTTTTAAACATATATACATACAAACAAGATGATAAAAAGCTTCTTTTAAAGCTTAAGCAGTTGAGAGTACTTAAAGTTATTGCTTCTCATTAAATCGATATGGATTATGAAAAATTTTCAAGGTCCCAACAATATAAAATCTTTCCCAACTGGCCCTTTTGGCTAAACCATCTAAAAAAAACTATTCCTCAACACAAATATAGACACACTCGGAAAACCAAACAAAAAGCAAAATTCATTTAACTTACAACAATTTTTTTTCGGTTCATCATACTTTTGGTGTAAACGTGGGCGTATTTTCACCCCACTTTTCTTTGATATTCGCTTCAACGTAAGCAGTGGGGTATTGTGTTCACATTACCCTGAATGTTGTACATATGAAAGTTATTTTTGTCATATAGAACAACAAAAAGAAACACAATGTTTTTTTTTTTGTTGCAGAGTTTTCTGTTCATTTCATTTCTTGTCTACAACTTTTTACATACAATTTTGCAGCAGATATTCATTCACAAACATTTAACAAATATTCAACAAACGAGTGAGTAAATGGCTATGAACGACCGTAGGAATACAATAGTCAAGTTACAATATTTTTCAATTAGAAATTATTCTGTTGTAAATAATTCGATTATTTGCAGTCGGTCGGAGAATTTTTTTAATCAAAAATATTTTTTTTTGTGCAAAAAGAAAAAAAAAACAAAATTTTGAAATGTTTGCTTTCTTTTGTTTGTTGGCGTTTTCTTTTTTTAAGGATGAACAAACAATGAACATGTTGCAACAGCATTAGAAAAAGGATTGCAAGAGTTCATCTGGTGGCTGACAACTCCATTTAATATTAAAGTTTTCTTTTTTTGAAAAGAAATTTCATTTTTTCTTTAATTTTAGATAATTTTTGATTTTCTTCAATTTTCTTCAAAACTCATCTTTATAAGAAAAATTCAGTTCTAAATCAATTTAATTTCTGAAGACTTAATCGATCTTGGTTGCCTAGCAATGCGATCACAAAACTTACT
Organism: Stomorhina lunata; assembly: GCA_933228675.1. Lineage (NCBI taxonomy): Eukaryota > Metazoa > Arthropoda > Insecta > Diptera > Rhiniidae > Stomorhina > Stomorhina lunata. The sequence goes on along the minus strand of OW121740.1, from coordinate 89,972,441 downwards.
TACATTTTTTTCATTCTTGTGATTTGATCATTATTGTCATTATTATTTGTATAGTGAGGCATTTTTTTTTTGTTGTTACTTCACTCTAGACAGACAAACAGACAGACGGACATATCGACGAACATATCAAATACAATGATGTACAACATGCCAACAATTGCATTCAATTACTTTCATAATAATAAATTTATAAACTTGTTAAGATCAATGATCTTAACACAAAACAACAGTAATAACAACTTCATCAATTGTGTATGTTGCTGGCTCTTGCAACAGCTGAAAAAAACCCAAATAACAGCAGCAGGTTAAAAGCTACAATACAGTCAACTGCAACAACAACGGCAACAGCAGCAATGTTAACGCAGTACATCACCTGAACTGATAACATACATACATACACACGTTGCAAACATACATGATCGTCTATAGAGTGATGGTGAGTAGTAGTACATAACTTACAAGATGCCATGCCATGCACTACAATTCCATACGAGTCCATACCACTTACTTACTTTATGCCACAAACGGCAACAACAGCAGCAGTTGCAATAACAACAGCAACAACAACAACAACAAGACATCCAAAACAACTTAATTTTTTCAACTTTAGCTTTTTTCAGTTATTTCAATAGCAACAACAAAAACAAATGGAAAACAAAACAACCAACAATCCAGTCAAATTGTAAAATAACAACAGCAGACAACAAACAATTCTTGGCAACAATTGTTGTGTAGATGTTGTCATCATTGTCGTGAAAACGTGTGTTAAAGTCAGTCACCAGTTGTTGTTGAAAATGATGATGATGATGATGCTGTTGAAGACGTTGTTGCAGCATCAGTCCCAGAAAAGCATCTGCATCAGAACATTTCGTCTTTTAGCTTAAGACACTCATCTTTTTTCTTCCACTAGTCGTGGGTAGCACAGTAGTAAGTCCGGCTTACATGCCACCAAAAAAAAAATGGTTATCTGTCTTTATGGGGGTACAAATTCCAACTGTATTGTACGTGCAAAATTTATTCCAGCTTTAATGAAATGGACAGAAAAACTACATAACAATCACTTAAGTACAACAATACATAAACTAAGAGGACAATTGTTTGGACCAGAAAGAAAAAAAATCGCTAAAAATTCAGTATTTATTTACCAGAAGTGCGTTTATTTTGTCAGTTTTAGTTAAGGCGCAAGTGTACACTAAAGTTAAGAACTTAAGCACAATTGAGGCGACAGGATGCAGGCTGCAATACGTAGGAACTAAAACTAAAGTTCTTATAAGGAAAGGGCAGATTTTAGCACTTATGCGCTATTAAGAGTTTTTATTTTTACGGCCCTTTGGGATAAAGCTTTATTATAAAAAGAGTTTCGTGACCTTTGACCTGTAGCTTTGTAAGGTTAATTCGATTTAAATTTTTATAGTTCTAGTACAAAATACCCCCCTAATTCTTAAACGAATAATAAAATAATCAAAGCTTTGTAGTAGGAAATTTGTATGAACAATTTGTTTTATAAGCTTGTCATATCATTATTTTTTGTTTATGAATTATGGGGTATATTTATATTTTTGAGTTGAAATTAAAGGTCGGAATCTTAAGGGAATCCCAATTGCAATTTGCCTTTAATAAAAAATATTTTTCCGAAAAATTTCAGTCCAAACTATCAGCTGTCTTTAAACCCTTTAAGAAAGCTATTTTAAATTTCATCCACTTTCTTTCGAATATAGCTACTTGTTTTTTTCAGACTCGGTTATTGTTAAAAAACCTGCTCTAGTAGAAATTTCAAGCAAGAGCTTAAATAACTTTTGCTTGAACTCCCTAAAACATAGCTTTTTTGTGACGCAGTTTTTTTTTTTAATTACTATAACCTTTCAAGAGCTTAAAAGCCATAAAACTGTATCTTGGGCAGCTACTAAGCTTTCGCTCTCTTTTGGAAAGCTTTCTCATGTGTCTTTCCCTTAACTGCTAAACTTTATTTATATGCAATAACTCTTGCTTAAAGTTAATAAAATAAAGCTTTTTCTAAAGCAGTTTTTCGCCAAAATTGTGTTTTTGTAAAAACATAGTAGCTTTTAAAAATAACTTTAACTTGTACTTGGAAACCTGTTGAGCTGCCGGTAATAATGTGGTCATTGTGTCGGCTTTTGATTCTTGTATTGTAAATGGAATATCATATTTTTCCAGTATTATGTTGCAGCAACAAAAACTAATGACTTTACGACATTTTTCTTTCAATTTCTTACACCTACACCTACACCTACAATTACTAAACAATAATTTAGGAAATTAGAGGATAATACTATAATAGTTTTAATGGAACTGTGAAGATCCAAAGAGACTATGGGATACAAAATGAATTCGTAATTCTTGAAAAAATTAAAATTGATATGAATACATTTCGAAAATGATAATTGATGTTAAATTTAAATGTTCAAGGCAACAATGTTGCAGAAATATGTTTCCGAAGTTAAATTTTGTAAGGCTTTAATATTTTGCAAAATCTATAATTAAAGTTAAATTAAGATGTTTAATGCAACATGTTGCAGAAATGTATGTTGTCGAAGTTCAATTTTGTAAGTTTTCAACATTTTGCAAAATGTTGCAGAAATATATGCAGCTTTAACTAAGATTTGTATGACTTAAACACATTGAAGGAAATAATTAGGAAATTAATAGATATTGCAGAAAATAAATGGATAAATCAAACAATGTTGCTAAAATGTTTAAGTGTTGCAGAAATTTATGTTACCCAAGTTCAATGTTGCAGAAATGTATATTGCTTAAGTTAAGATTTGTATGACCTCAATCCTTTGAAAAAAAAAATAGCTAGGAAATTAATAGAAATTGAGTATAACAAATGGGTAAGTTAAACAATGTTGCTAATAAGTTTTTGTTGAGAAAATCACATAAAAAGCCGAGTAAGATTAAAGCAAGACATTTTGAAAAATGTTGCAGAAATTTATGTTGCTCAAGTTTAAATCTCTATGACTTAAACATTTTGCCAAGAATGATGTTAGACATATGCAACAAATGAATAAATTAAATAAAATAGATATGTTACTTTGTTCGAGTTATGAAAATTATATGAAAAGCATTCAGCAACATTTGAACACAACTTACAATTTAGATGTTTAAGGCAACATGTTGCAGAAATATATATTGCAGAAGTTAAATTTTGTAAAATTTTAATATTTTGCAAAATAAATTTATTATATTTAAAGTAAAATTTAGATTTTCTATGCAACATGTTGCAGAAATTTATGTTACTAAAGTTAAATTTTGTAGAATTTTAACATTTTGCAAAATGTTGCAGAAATATATGTTGCTTAAATAAGATTTGTATGACTTAAACACTCTGAAGAATATAACCAGGAAATTAGTAGATACAATTTCTACTACAAATGGATAAGTGAAATAATGTTGCTAATACGATTTAGTTGAGAAAATCACATAAAAAGTAACCAGTAACATTTGAGCAAGGCTTCGAAATTTTGCAAAATGTTGCAGAAATCTAAGTTGCTCAAGTTAAGAAATCTATAGTTTAACATTTTACCAAGAATATTTTTATATGCAACAAAAGTATAAATGTAATAATGCAAATGTGTTACTTTGTTCGAACTATGAAAAACATGTAAGAAGTATTCAGCAACATTTGAACAAAACTTTTGCCAGTTAAATTGCAGCCATAAAAATATTTAAAAAATTAAATGTATAATGATTTAAATGTCTAGCAACATTACAATCAGATTTGTTTATGTATTCGAATGAAAATTCACAAACGTTTGTAAAAAATGTTGCTAGCAACATGTTTATAAAATATGATTATATATAAATTTAATGATATGATATGTAAAAATTTATATTAAATTGCAACATGTTTCAGAAATTTGTGTTACTAAAGTTTGGCTTTTTAACGCTTCAACATGTTGCAGAAATGTATGTTGCTTAAATTCAACTTAAACATTAATAATGTTAAAGATTTGTGACCCTGTTTTGGTCTTGTTTAAATAATGATAATAAGAGAACGGATTTAATTGAATTAAATATTTGACAGACACCCTATATGTAGAATTTAATTCAATAACTTTTTCAATTTTGATCACAACAATGTTGATGCAACATTTTTGACCCTTTCGAAACATTTGTGTATTTAGCTTAAAATAGCTTTAAAATTTTAAACTAAATCTCTAATATTGTAAACTTTTAAAATTCTTGTGCAATTAATTTCCGAAATATGTATCCATCTGCTAGATTAATTATTTCTTCATTCTTATTTTATTCCATCCCTTATAATTGCCCTAGTTTGATACATCCTTTAATACATTCAAAACTTAATTGAAGCCTTAAATTTTCACATTTTCCCTTGAAACACCATAAAACTTCAAAGAAATCCACAGAGAAGAAAACAAAACTTTTCTAAACACAAGACACAATCCAAAAAGAAAAAAAAAAGAACTAAAAGGCTTAAACAAAAGCTATTCATTGATTGAATGTATTAAGGAAACGACAATTGGCAAATCCTTTCAAAAGTATGTGCCATGGAAATCCAAAGCCAATCAAATAAAATCCATATAGACACAAGCTCACATGTATCTTCAGGACAAAAAGAAAAAGAAAAAAACGTATGTCTACATGTCGTCGTCGTATGGTCAAATAAAAGGCCCAGCTTTTCTTTTTTTGTTATTGTTGTCTGCCGGTTTTCTTGGCCCAGCTTGTGGTAATTTTGTGGGCGTTTTTACTTATATTAGGTCAAGAACGTGCTTTGAATATTTTGATGTTTCGTAATACTTTCAATACAAACCTTAAACAAAAAAACAAAAAAACTTTTAGTTCAAAACTTCTTTGACTTCAAAATCTAAGTCCAAAAACGTTCCTTTAATAAAAATGTAAGTTTTTTTTTGATTTTTTTGAAATGTTTGCCAAATACCGCCAACCAAGAAGGAGTAGTCAAAAGAAAGTATTAGGTTTATTGAGGTTGTTAGTTGAAGTTCAAACTCACTTGGCCATCATGCATGTATGAACAAATGTGGGGAGTATCAAAACAAGCAATATTATGGAAATGTCTAAAAAGTGACCGGTTACTCTTGATGTTGCTGGCAAAGACAGTAAAAGTTTTTTTTTTCAAACTTTGGCAACATCAAATGTATAGAAGTATGTGTGTATGTGTGAGTGTTTGTATGGCCTGTGATATGAAATGCGTAATCGCATTAAAATTCAGTGTTCCATTTTCTCTGGTAAAAGTTGTTCCAAAAATTGATCCATTTTTGTGACTCCACTTGTTCGTTACTTTGTGAAACTGTTTTGTATTCATTTTTTTTGCTTCTTCGTAGCTTTGCTTAGAAGAACATTAGCTTTATTTGTAAGCGGTCAATGTTTTAGTTAGTCATCATTATTAACATCATCATCTTCATTGCTATAGTCATAGTAGTCATTATTATCATCCTTGTATTCTAAGTTTTTGCTGTGATTCTAATATTTAGTATAGACATCCCCTTCGACGTCTAAGTTTTTTTTTTATCGTGGTAGTCAGTTTTAGTCCATCGTTGCTGTTCGTTGTCTTACTTTTTGGCCCAATATATGCAACTTAAAAACATAAATCAATGTCAGCCATAATCATTTAAAATCAATCAAAATGCGAACGCTTTGGCTAAAACTAAAATTGCTCTGTTATTCTGTTTTCTGTCCGTCCGTCTGTCCATCTATCCGTCCGTCTATCTTTCTGTCCATGTGTTCATATTTTTTTGTTTGTTTGTATGAGAGTTATTTTATTTACACATACTCTCTTACAAGGTTTTACACTCGAAGAATGTTGTTAATAGATTTCATTGCATCAAAAGTAATTTCATCACCCCCATTATTTTTTCCATACAAAACAATAAGCCTTTGATAATTATATATATTTGTTTATAAATAAGGAGGTATAATTAAAAGCCGCATTCGATATCGATCGAAATGGAAGATATTTCAGAAACATTTGTGTAGCATACTTTTAGGCTAGTCTAAAAAATACATAACATATCTGTGGCTTGGTGCTAAAAGGGCCAATGTCAATTTTTTGCTGTTTTGAGTTAATCATTGCATTATATTTCCATCTTTACCATCTTTTATTTGACTCCAACAGCTAATCTCTAACTTAACTAAAAACAGATTTATAAGTTTTTTTCTGGGCAAAACTATATTTTTTGACATTGGCCCTTTTAGCACCAAGCCACAGATATAAGGTTGTAAAAGGGTCCCTAATAAAATTTTTATGCGTATATTTTACCAACCTCTTGCCTCGAGTGTATTGAACACTCTAGCTCTGAATTGGCTGCCTAAGTTGAATCATTTTTCCATCATTCTGTTGTTATTGCTAATATAATTTTTTGTTGTTGCTGTCGTTATTGTGATTTTTCGAAGTGTGTTTATGCCTGTGTATGTCCGCCTCACTATCTCCTGTCTAAGATCTGTTTTAGTTTTTTTTTTTCCTCAAATGCTCCTCATGTGATGGTCACTTACGAGTACTATGTAGTCGGAGTTTAAATCGTTGCTGAGCTGTATTTGTAGGGTACTTTTTTTTTCTAAAGCTTACCTGTCAAGTGTGTGTTCTGTTATAATAAAAAATTTGAACCGGAGCAAAAAAGAAACTAACATATTAAACTATTGAGGCAAAAAAAACAAGAACAGCTCTGGCTAACGCATGACTATCTAATATTTGCAGTATATTAACATATCGATTCCTTGTTTTTTTCCCAAGTTGGTTTTGAGCTCTTGTCTTCCTGGCCATTAAGAATGCATATGTTTTGGATGTGTATGAGTATGTATAAGTGTGTTAAAGTGCGATAGTGTATTTGTAAAACAAACGATTTTGTACGTGTCCGTGTCATGCGTCTAATGCCTGGCATAAAGTGACTGACTAAATGAATGACTGACGATTTGGCGCGTATTACTACAATATTTATTCATGCATGCATGTTTAAAGCAATTGCTGGAGTAAAGTTTTTCCTAAATAAAATAAACAATAACTCCTATATGTAAAAAAACATGGCATTACCACCGGGTTTTTAAATTTTCCTTTTTATTCAAACATTTTGTTTATTTTTTGATTATATAGAAAACCCGGTATATCCATTACTTGACCAGGTTTCATTACTCAAACACATGTGGTGGCTTGTTAAAAAGCTTTTAAAAATATATATATTTTTTTTTCATAATAAAACTTCTTGTTATTATTGTTGTCTTTTGCCATAATTTTTTAAATAGTTTAAGTTGAAATTTTTATTTATTATCATTTCTTATAAATTTTTTTCTCTGGGGAGTACGAGTTATTTTGAATATTGTATGACTTGTGTATTAGCGAAATTTTCAAGGTCTTGTGTCACATTAGAACCTTGGGCGATTTTCAATCATTTTTAAACGCCTTTTTCAGTTTAAGGTTTTCTTTCTGATGATTTTATTTTATTTTTTATTATTCTATTATATTATAAAACGTTTATTATAATTGAACTTTATATGCTTAAATAGAAGCAGTTTTGTTGAAATGCCTTTGGGCCATGTTAATTTTGAAAACTAGAGCAAAATAATTTTTATGTCATGTTGTAACAAAGTAGCAAAATTTTTGAATTTTTTTACTGAAATATTATGATATGTGTAATTGATGTTGAAATAATATATACAAATTTTCTAAAACTTTTGAAATTTTTTTGTTAACAAAAACTTTAAAAATCTTGATTTGTGAATAAGGAAAAGTACCTAAAGTCGACTTAAGCAAAATTTGAATTAAGGCCAGCTTTGAAATCTTCATATTCAAAAGTACCTATGAGCAAAGTTACAATTATTTTATACGATATTTTAGGAAGTTATAGCATAATTGCTATTTGCTTACCCTTTTTTAAAGGTGCAATCTCATTCGGAATAAAAGCTTAAAAAACAAGTAAGAAAGTGCTGTAGTCGGTCAAGCCCGACTATACGATACCCTTCACCACTAAGGTCAAAGGTGTTTTTTTTTTCCTGTATAAAGAGAAATATTTCCTAAATTTTGCCATTATTTTCTTAAATTTTCTAAATTTCGCCTACATTTTCTCAAAACTTATATAATTAAGCTGTTTCCGCCATTTGGCCTTATATGAGAGCTAGGGTCAAATGTGGACTGATTATGTTGAAATTTGGCAAATTTAATTACATTGTTTACAAAAATTATGTATGCAAAAAATAAACTCAAAATTCTCATTACATTCAGATTTACAAGCGTTTTACAGATTTTTGTCTCATTTAGTGCGTTTTGACAGAGGAGTTTGTATGGGAGCTATGGTCAAATGTGGACCGATTTCTACGAAATTTGGTACAGTAATTTGGGTTTATATAAGCAGTATATTTTTTAAATTTCAAGAAAAAAATATAGATTTTTGTGGCCGAAATACCAAATTCGGGAAGTGGGACCTTTGGGAGGTACCATAAATAATAGACCGATTTTGACGAATTTCACTAGCCATGATCCCATTATCAAAAAAATTATCTGTGTCAAATTTCATCAAATTATCTTTAGAATTGCGACCTATAGTTTGATTACATGGTTTACATGGGGGTCCATCTTTCTAGCCGTCCAGTCAGACGAATGGACGGACTGACATCGCTTAATCGACCCAGAAAGTGATTCTAAGTCTATTGGTATACTAAAAGGTAGGTCTAAGACAAATATTTCTTTGCGTTACATACATCAGCACAAAGTTATAATACCCTTTCCACCTATGGTGGTGAGGGGTATAAAAATAACAAATCTCCTTTAGAACATATTAATAACTACAGAATTTAGGTGATAGCCTTCATTAGAATAGGGCGACTTTTTTTAATTTCCCAAAAAAAAAAAAAATATATCTAATCACTTTTTCTTTATTGCCACAGAATAGTAAACACTGAATTTGTATATGACCAATTTTAATATGTACTTGTAACTTTAGAAATATTTTAAGATTTCCAAAATATGTTAAGAATTCCGAATTATCCTATATGTCTCATTCCCATATTACTGGACTTCTTGTACTACAAATTATTTATAATTCAGTGCCTGGCTAAACTAGATCAACTATGATACATTCCAACATGTTTCTAAACATGTTTGGTAAAAGCAATTGGCACTCAATCAAACAAGTGAATTAAAGCACTGTATATACCCAACTAATTCCTTTTACTTTCTTTTATATTAAACCCACCTTTCTGGGGAATACCTTTAATCCCAAAAAATCCACAAAATAAACCATAAAAATATAGTCATTAAATAAACACACTCCTCCTATACATTTAATGGCAAATTAAATGACACTTTATCTCTTGATTTTTATATTTTTTACGGGCAACAAATTGAAAAATAAAATCGTAATAAACATCCAAGTCAAGTGCAACCAAAAATATATAAATTATGCCACAACAAGCAGCAGCAGCAACAGTTTCCTAAACTACAATAAAAAAATAAACAGCAGCATTTATACATTTATACAACAACAAACAAACATCCAGCAACAAGAAGATAAATGTCGACAAAACCATTTGTTGTATTTAATTTTATGAGGTCATAAAAATGTTTGTAATCATTTTGCAATTTACAAGCAACTTACAAAATGATTCAAAGACTAAAAAAAGTAATAAATACATATAAAAAATAAGAGAGTAGAAAAAAAGTAGATATAAAAACAAGGCAATAATATTTTTGAAATGCAACATGTTGCCAGATTTTATTGTGACTTAGGAAATATTTTTTTTTAAAGAAGCGAATAAGTTAAAGGATTTGTTTAAATCTTATAATGGAATTTTGGAGTTAGGTATTACTAACAAAATAAGTTTGCTATATATTTTTTTTATATTTCGCTTTTAAAAGCTAGATTTGAGACAAGAAACAATGTTGCTGGCAACATGTTTATAATGTAAATTTTAGCAAATTTCACATTTTTTGAATAATGTATAATTGGTGAATTATTATATTGAATTTTCTACCAGATAGACTCTGGAAACAATGTTGCTAGCAACATGTTTATGAAAATTTGGGAACAAATTATGCAGTTTTTTAAACAACTTATAAAATTCTTTGATATAAAATCATATAAAAATACTTCCTGAAAATATAAATTAATAGCATTATTATGAGAATTGCAACATGTTGCTACAATTTATGACCTAAATAATAAAAGAAGCATTGTCCTAAAATCAACGCTTGAAGCAAAATGAACTTTAAAAACTGGTTTTGCAACGATTATCTCAATATTTCTCTGTAAAAAAAGACTAATTTTAAATAAACGATGTTGCTGGCAACATGTTTATAAAGTCATGTCATATTAAATCGATTTTTAGTGCTAATAAGTTGACTAAATATTAAATTTTCTTTAGCTTTATAGGGAAGAATCCTTAAATAATGTTGCTGAACAATGTTGCTAGCAACATGTTTATAAGGTTTGTTTCAAATAAATTAAAAAGAAATTATAAATTTAATTAAAAGGCATTAAATAAATGAAATTTTAAAATTTTCTTTAAGACAGAATATGCAAACAATGTTGCTAGAAACATGTTTCTGGCATTTATTGGTAAATTATTAAACAAATTATACAATTTTTAATTAAAAACCATATAAAAGTACATCCTTAATATTTAAATTAATAACATTGTTATAAGAAATTCAACATGTTGCTAGAATTTATGAACTTAATAATAAAGGAAGAGGCTTTATTTAGTCTACAAATTGACTCTTAAAGCTAACAAAATTAATAAACACTAGTTTTGCAACAATTATCTTATAACACTTTGCTTAAAGAAGCATTTTTTACTTAATATAATATTTACAATGTTGCTGGCAACATATTTATATGGTCACGTTATATTAGGTCATGTTATTGGTGGTAAAAAATTTTCAAAATATTTAATTTTCTTTAGCTTTATAAGGCAGAATCCGTATAAAATGTAGCTAAACAATGTTGCTAGCAACATGTTTATAAGAATTATTTTATTTAATTAAAAAAAAAATATATATAATGTACAAAGATAATTGATTGACATTGAAAAAAAATAGATATTCAATTCTGCAAACGATCTGCAAAAAAATGTTGCTAGGAACATGTTTATTGCATTAATTAAAAAAATTTTAATCAAATTATAAATTTTTTGATTTTTAATAATATAAAAGTATGTCCTAGATACTAAAGTAGAAAATGTATGACCTAAGTAATAAAAGGAGAAGCTAGCCAACCAATTGACGCTTAAAGGTAACAAAATTAATAAACAAATTTTTTCAACGTTTATCTAAATACTTCACTTTAAAAAGCATTTTTACTTTATATAATATAATATAAACAATGTAGCTGGCAACATGTTTATAAGCTCACATCATGTTAGGCCATGTTAAATCGGTTATTCGTGGTAACAAATATACAAAAAAATTATTTTCTTATTATTTAGCTTAAAAAGGCAGAATCCATAAATGTAGCTGGCAACATGTTTATAAGGTCACATTATGTAAGTTCATGTTAAATCGGTTATTGGTGGTAACAAATATACAAAAAAATATTTTCTTATTATTTATATTAAAAAAGCAGAATCTAGAAAAATGTTGCTAGCAATATGTTTGTAAACTTCTTCTTCTAAATAGTTCAATAAATAAAATTATTACTTATAAAATCAAAGCAACATATTAACATATTTTTTTGACCGGGGATATATTTATGAAAGAATATGCTTAAGTATTAAAATTTAAGTAGTAAAAACTGTTTGTCTTTTGATTTCGTTTCAAAAAGTCTAATTTTAGAAAAATAAATAATGTTGCGGGCAACATGTTTATAGCATTTTAGCAACCTTTAACAAATTTAATAAGATTTTTAAAATGAAAGAAAAATCGGTTATCGATAGTAATTAATACAATAGATGAAAAATTTTCTTTAAGCAAAATCTTTAAATAATGTTGCTAGGAACATGTTTATGAGTTTTTTTTTATAATATAACAATAAGTCTAAACTTTGATTTAAAATCATATACAAATGTATTAATGTTTAAAATAAAGTCATTTTCCATCCTTTTGCTCTGAAATATTGAAATATTCTTTACATTTTTTTACCTTTGGCGCCTAATTTAATTATTTACAATTCCTAACTAAATATAAAACATATGTTTTCTCTCATACCATAAATATTTTTGTGATATTTTCTTCAGAAAATATTACCACAAAAATTTTGTTTTTAACAATTTTTTTTATAAAAATATTTTTTATTTATAGTTTGTTGTTTTTGTTTTGTCTAAATAAACTTTTCAGACGCCACTTCCTAAAAACCTAAATTTTTTGTTTCCAATTCAAAATGCTCCAGAACTAAAGAAATAAACAAATAAAAAAAATGAAGAAAAGAACTTAAAAATGCCTTAAGAGTGTGATCTTCAATTATGATCATAAATCAATCGTCATACAGTCCTCCGTCCCTTTTTTTTATTTAAAATTGTCTATAGTTTTGTTCTCATTTAAAAGAACAATTTTCTTAATTATGTATTTCAAAGTTAGAAGAAGTTTTTCTTTTCTTTTGTTTTTGTTCTTTAATGGCGTATAACACTTTATTAACAGGGTCGGCCGGTTTGGTCTGGTTTTTTAGTCATATTTTTTTTTCTTTTTTTTTTTGATTTTACTTAATTCATTCAATACCTGATGGTGGTGGTGAAATTATGTATGAATATTAAATAGTTTTGTTATAAAAAGGAAGGAAATGAGAAACAGTGGGCAATAAAATTATTATTAAGGTAACATTTTTGTAAAGTTATATCAATGAAAGGTGAACCCCTATTAATTAAACGCGAAAATTTCGAGTGTCGTCTGCAAAAAATATCCCATCGAAGCAGTTTTTGCTATTGGCTGGAAATTGAGGTTGTAATTTTTATAAGCTTTCTAATCTCCTTTTTCATAAACGATTTATAAAATAATCTTGTAGAAGGAATTTCGTATGTAAAATTTGAATTATAAGCCTGTCACAACTTTATTTTTCGTTTATGATTTATTAGAAGAGACATTAATTTAACATCACTGTAAGTTTTTCAAAATTAAATGCATTTTTTTAACTTTTAAAGCAATTTCTCACACTTTTGTTACCCACTGTTTGTCTTTGTTTAAAACACACCAATTTATTTCTATATTTTTTGGAATTCTGCATAATTTTAGATAATCATATATAATAGTTGGTTCCTTTTCTTTTACTTAGCGTTTTGGAAAACAAGAGTGAAAGCTATAATTTAAATGATTTATGTCTAGTAATAATCAAAGTGAAAAGTTTCATTGGAAAACGAAACTAACAATTTCTAGTTAAAGCAATTTAAAATCAAAATCAAAAGTTTTTTGGACTGAGGAGTTAATTTTTTACACAAAATGTTTAAAAAAGGCAACTTGTTCATGTACTATCACGAGTTAGCAAATGTTTAGCAACATCACTTATGTTGCTATGGAATACTTATGATATGTTGACAATATGAAAATAGATTATATATATATATAGTCTTAGATGTCAATTTATTATATAAAATGTATACAAAGGAAACTTCTTTACGTGCTTTCTTGAGTTTGCAAATGTTTAGCAACATCACTCAAGTTTATGAGATGTTGACAATGTGAAAATATAATTTATGTATATAAATTTGCATTAGACCTAGATTTAATTTTGTAGTCTAAGAAGTTAATTTTTTATGTGAAATATGTTTTTTTCATGTGCTTTTACAAGTTAGAAAATGTTTAGCAACATCGCTAATGTTCCTACGGAAAACGAATGAGATGTTGACAATATGAAAATATAATTTCTTTAAATTAGCTTTAAGCCCGTATTTCATAGGAAATATTAAGCGAAACACTAAATTATAAGGACGAGAATACTCTGTTATGTTTAGAAACATTACATTCATGTTTAGCAACATTTCATATGTTGTTATGGTTAACTTATGTCAATATAAGAATATTATAGGAATTATTAAGAATAATTAACTATAAGAACCAGAGTGCCCAGAAATGTTTAGCAACATAATATTTGTGTTACCATAAATAATTTGCGATATGTGGATAATATTATTTGTACGAAAAATCACTTCTGAAACATTAAACTCCACAATTTTAATAATTATATTGTATTGTTGATTTCAATGCTATTTATTGACAATTCTTGAATATAATGTTGCGACTAAATTTAACATATTACAAATGTTTAGAAACATAACCTTTATTGCCTTAGAAAATTTTAAACATTTTGTAAATATGAAAATTTCATCCAAATTTTAGTAAAATTTGTATTCAAACTATATTATATTTTATAACAATCAAAACACTGCGCTTGAAAGTACGTTAATATTACAAATGTTTAGCAACATAACTCTTGTCGCCTTAAAACATTTTAAGAATGTTGCAAATAAGAAAATATCATTCAAATTTTAGTTAAATTAACTAAAATAGAGTTTAATGCGTCTCTATTTAACAAATGTTTAGCAACATCATTTATGTTGCTTCGAAAAATTTTTAAAATGTTGACAATATGAAATTTTTAAATTAATTTTTTTTTCTTAATATTATTTTAAATATATTTTTTACTGTATTTTTATTAAACTAGTGACAACAGTGACAAATTTCAAGTAACAGAGACAAAATTAAGAAATCAGCATCACAAAATTCTTTAAGTTACACCGAAAATACAAATGTTTTGCAACATTACTTATATTGTCTTTACATAAAAAAACATGACAGATTCGGTATTGTTTCACAAATATTTTAAATTTATTTATTTTATATCAACTACACAGAAATAGTTGAAAGCAATTCGTTTCTGAGACCGAATTGAGAAATGTTTAGCAACATCTCTTATATTTCCTTGAAAAGTTGATATTATTTCATATATATATATAAGTTCCATAGTTCCACATATGTATATTTTGATTCAATTTTCTTTAAAACAATCGTTTCACATAATTTCAGACTTTTTAATCCAACTATTTCACTTATGCTTAGCAACATCACTTATGTTGCATTGAAAAATGTTGACAATAATAAATAAATTAAAAATCATTTGCAAAGAACATGACATACCAATTTGCTTTACAATTGCATTTGTCACGAATAATGAATGCAATAATGGACTTAATAACTTACGTGATCGTAAATGTTTAGCAACATATCTTATGTTGTTATGAAAAACTTATGAAAAGTGTTAAATGTTTCACAAAAATTGTATATCAGTTCGATTAACTATTGTTGCTAAACATGATTACAAATGTTAGGCACATATGTTAATATAAGAAATTTGAGGAATTTGCTTAATATTCTCAAAAAATTTTAAATCAGTTCGATTTATGTTTCTATTAAAGTAGATTTAAAATTTAATGCTTACAACAATTTAAAATATTTAGCAAGATTTTAAATGTAGTTATGAAAATCTTATGAAAAGTGTTTAATGTTTCACAAACATTGTATATCAGTTCGATAAACTATTTTTGCTAAACATGATTACGAATAATGAATGCAATAATGGATTTCTTGACCTGCGTGGTTACAAATGTTTAGCAACACCTCTTATGTTGCTATAAAAAAAAACATACAAAAAGTGAGTAATGTTTCACAAAAATTAAAAATCAGTTTGATTAACTATTGTTGCTAAACATGATTACAAATGTTAAGCAACATATCATGTTATTATAAAAAAATTTTAGGAACTTGTTTAATATTCCCCAAAAATTTGATATCAGTTCGATTTATGTTTCTATTATAGTACACATAACATGTTTCTATTTAACATTTAACTCAAAGGTACTGTTTGCAACAATACCATTGCAACATTTCAAATGTTGCTAATCTTATGAAAACTGTTTAAAGTTTCGCAAACATTGTATATCAGTTAAATTAGCTATTGTTGCTAAACATGATTACAAATAATGAATGCAATAATGGATTTAATGATTACAAATGCTTAGCAACATCTTTTGTTGCTATAAAAAACATATGAAAAGTGAGTAATATTTCATAAAAAATTATAATTCAGTTTGACTAACAAAATCTTTAGCAACATTATAAATGTTGTTATGAAAAACTTATGAAAAGTGTTTTATGTTTCATACAAATTTTATATCATTTCGATTTACTATTGTTGCTTAACATAATCACAAATGTTTAGCAACATATCCTATGTTGTTAAAAGAAATTTGAAGAACTTGTTTAATATTCCACAAAAATTCAATATCAGTTCAAATTAATTTTGTTTTACACATTTTCCTATTATAATAGATATATATTACATTAAACTCTAAGGTAAGGTGTTTAAAACAATTTTAAATGTTTAGAAACATTTAAAATGTTGCAGAGACAATTTTTTAGCGGCATGAGTGTTAAAATTGTGTTGTAAACACAAGTCAAGTTATAAAAAATATAGTCTAGTTTGAAACTTTTCTTGTCCTTTTTGTGGCAAAGTCCCGTTCCTGGACAAAAAGTCCTCGAATCACTTTTGCTCTCTATTAATTAAAATAACATATAAAAAAAGCAAAAAACTGAACAAATACTTTTAACAAAATTAAACATTTTACCCTTTCTTTTTCCAAACTGTAAAACAGTTTTTCAATCAATTTGGCCAAAAATGTGTTTTAACTTTTAGCATAAAAAAAATCACAAACTCCCTTAAATATTAATTTCCTTGATTTTAATCGTGTAACATACAACCCCTTGGCTAGTAATCTCTGGCTGCTGCTTTTAGCATAAAGCCCACCCACCCATTTGCAACAAAAAACAACAAAATAATGTAAATTGTTGCAAACATGAAACCAACTACTGCTCTAGCAACATTTAGTAGACTAAACTTGTAATAGAAAAGAGCTGAAATGATTTGGGTAGACTGGAGTAAAAATCAATTGAATAATGCTTTTCATCACAGTGGCTGGCAGTGATGCGTGCCACAAAAAAAAAAACAATGTTATATCCTTTTAAAGGAGTTGTCGCTTAAAATGAAAACAAGAATACAAAAAACTTTAATATCATGATTGGAAGCAAAAAAAAACAAATTTTATGAAATAAATTTCTGAAAAGAATATGAATTCTACTGTTTTCATCACTAGTCGTACAACAGCAGCAGCAAAAATAATGATGATGATGATGATAAAAAAAAGTATAACGAACGCACTGTTTGAAAATGAACAAAATATTGCAAAAATGAAGGAAAGCAACATTTGGAACAAACAAAAAAATGATTTTTACTAGAGTTGAGAGTTAAGTGAACCAGCGAGCACAGCACAAATGGATGATTACAGTACCAACAAACAGACAAAGGCGGAAATTTTTGTGACGTTGTGATTTCTGGCATGCTGGGAATGAGTCGGTTATGCCTTGGCTATGACTGGCATGCTTTTTGGTTTGGCGGCTGGAGTTGATTGGGAATGGGTTTGAAAAAAAAAAAACGGTTTGTTTTCAAGTAATTGTTTGTTTGTTGGTTACAAAAGTTAGTTAGTTCGTTTGCTTGATGATACTCCTCAAACTGGACGACAACGACCCACTATGTAGATATGAGTATTTACAAATTTTAACCTTTTGCATACAAAAAGCATGAAAAAAAAAACTTTTATATGAAAACAAGTGAAGCGAAGTAAAGCAAAGTTCATGCACAGACTTACAACATTTTGTCTATATTCACATACTTTTTATATATGACAAGGATGATAATATGGCTGGGAGTTGATGGCAAACAATGAGCCTCAACAGCAGTCATCTGAGGCAAGCAAGAGACTGTGTCGTCGGCTGTGGCAAACAGCGACTGGTTAAATGGGAAACAGACACAGCTGGAGGGCAATATTATCAACACAGAGTAACAGCGGCAGCAGCAGCGGTAAACGACAATATCAACCAACGGCTTTGGCTACATGTAGCAGCAACATCATCACCCTCAGTTGTTGGTAACAACAGCGATGATGTTGATAGTATTTACTATTATTAAGAATAAAGTGATAATGGTGATGAGTTATTAAAAATTAATAAAATTTCCAAGTTTAATTAAATTGATTTTTGATATTTTGTCTCAAAATTTAAGCTTAAAGTAAATTTTAGAGCAAAATTTTCAGAGACAATGCTCAAACTTTCAACAATGACTTTTCTTTTTTTTTTCTTCTTCTCTTAATATTAACGGAAATAAAAATCTTATATTTGAAATACATATTTTTTATGTTTTTTTTTTATTTACATATTTTTTATGTTTTTTTTTTATTTATCATACCAAGAAATATTTACTTTTTATTATGTACTAAAGAGGATTTAAATTGTCATAACTGTAATTTCCGTTAAAGACATTCGCACACTCACATATACCAGGCAAAGTTTCAAACACCCCGCCAGGATATCCGTTGCAAAAATAAATATATGTATGTACGTATGCAAACATTTCATTTGCTTTCAATTCCTACAATTCTGTTTACAGCTTTACAAGTATTTTTAAGCTAAGTATAGGAACAGTTGTCTAAAGGAAAGGATTCTATGAATCTTTGTTCAAAACTTTTGCCTGCAACATTTTCAGGTTCTAAAGCAAAGTGTTGCATGAGTAGGATTTGTTCTCAGAGTAATCCAAACAAGTGAGTCCAATCAAAAAATAAATATATTAATATATAGATTTTATATCTATTGATTATACAGAAAGTTTTAACGTAAACAGGTAATATATATTTCCCAGCAACATTTAAACAACATATCATGCAACATTATAATGCTTGAATATTGCTGGAAACAATCTCTATAAGATTACTAATCATATCGATAAACTTTAATATTGCAAAGTATATATCAAAAGATTCTTATAAAATTAAATAAAAAAAAAACTTATAAAATGTTCCCAGCAACATTCAAGCAACATTATATTTTTAATATACATAATTGATTACTTTGAAAATTGCAGTACAATCGATCGGATTTACTTTCTTTTTTATTAATTTTATATAAAGAGTACAAAAAATTCAGCAACATGTTTCCAGCAACATTTAACCAACTCGTATATCATTGTAATTATGTCTTTAAAATAGATTTTATAATACGCTACATTTAAGTTAAATGATATCCACAATCATCATGATAGTTCTCAATTAAAAATGCGAAAGAGCCTGTAATATATTTCCAGCAACATTCAATAGGTTATATCTGTTTCCAAAAGATATTTCCTTAGATATTATCTTAACTCTGGAAATAGCTACAGAATCAATAGAATTTTCTTTTTGCATTTATATAAAATTAAAAAAAATAATTTTACTTGCAACATGTTTCCAGCAACATGTTTCAAGCAACACATTTACCTTCATATACATATGTATGTGCATTGGAAAGGTATTATCTTGTCATTTCGCTGCTTAAAACAACTTTTTAACCTTTTTATGTTTCAACATATCTAAATAGTCAATGTTGCCCAACATTTATGCAAATCTAAACAAAGGCCAATTAGTCCATTTTTTTAACCAAAGTTAAAAATACCTTAAAAACATCAAATTAAAAAATTATATAAATGTTGATATAATGATTATTATAAGCTGCTGATTAAAATGTATTATTAGCTACATGTTTATAAATCTTAAATACATTTTTAGCTATTTTTAACAATAAAATAGAAAACATTAATTTATTTTAAAAGTTTTGTAATGTTTCCAACATGTTTATAAGATTGCAACATGTAAAGTAATTTTAATTTCTTTAAAGTAATTTGAAGAAAAAAATATATAATATTATTTATAAGCCTGAAAAATCAATCTATGTTGCTGGCTACATGTTTGTAGTGTTTCGAACCGAAAATCATAAATAATATCGATTTATGTTTAAGCTTAAACTTAGCAGCAATGGAACAAAATTTAACAATAATATAAGATTAAAAATATTTATACATATATTCTGTCCTGTCAACATGTTTGTAGATTTTTATACAAATATAGCAACTTTAACTAAATTGTTTTATTACACTTTAATTTATTGAAGAAGTTTAATATTGCTAGCAACATTTATTGTTTTGCTGATAGCATGTTCAGGATGGAACGGGGATACATTGGCAACATGTTTATGATAACGATTTGAATGATAGTTTTATAAAAAATATGAAAAAATCTATGACTTATTCATTTTAAAGTAATAAAACGTCTCAAAATTGATTTTAAAAGTTTGATGTTACTTTCAACATTTATAATTTTTTTTGTTGGCAACATGTTTATCTACATTTAATGTAATAGAAAACAAGGCTGATGACATTTTTTTCTTGAAATTTTGAAAATATAAAATATTTGAGTTGAGCTGGCAACATTTTTATTTTTTTACGAGTTATGAAATCTTTAGCAACATGACTTTTTTTGATATGAAAAATTTGTGAAATGTTGACAATATGATAGCATTTGCTTATTTTATATAAATAAGCATAAAACCAACATTTAACAGGATTTATTGACGATAAAATACGAAAGCCCAGAAATGTTTAGCAACATGATGTAAACGCTTCCATGAATAATTGTCAAATTGTTGACAAATTCAAAGCTGATGCTTTTTCTTGCGAAATTTTTGTTTAACTAGAACTTGAATAGAATGAGGATAAAAATCTGTGACTTAATTATTTCAAAGTAATAAAACGTCTCAAAATTGATTTTAAAAGTTTGATGTTACTTTCAACATTTATAAATTTTTTTTGTTGGCAACATGCTTATCAACATTTAATGTAAAAGAAAACAAAGCTGATGACATTTTTTCTTGAAATTTTGAAAATATAAAATATTTGAGTTGAGCTGGCAACATGTTTATTTTTTTACGAGTTATAAAATCTATAGCAACATGACTTTTGTTGATATGAAAATTTTGAGAAATGTTGACAATATGATAGCATTTAACAGGATTTATCGATGACAAAATATTAAAGCCTAGAAATGTTTAGCAACATGGCAACATGCTTATCAACATTTAATGTAAAAGAAAACAAAGCTGATGACATTTTTTCTTGAAATTTTGAAAATATAAAATATTTGAGTTGAGCTGGCAACATGTTTATTTTTTTACGAGTTATAAAATCTATAGCAACATGACTTTTGTTGATATGAAAATTTTGTGAAATGTTGACAATATGTTAGCATTTAACAGGATTTATTGATGACAAAATATGAAAGCCTAGAAATGTTTAGCAACATGATTCCATTAATAATTGTCAAATCGTTGACAAATTCAAAGCTGATGCTTTCTCTTGCGAAATTATTGTTAAAACAGAATGAGAAATAATAAAATATTTATGTTGTTTACATTTTTGTGAGTTGTAAAATGTATAATAACACTTTTTATGTTGATATGAAAAACTTGCAAAATGTTGACAATATGAAAATATATTTTATATAAATTACAATAGTTTTGACGAGGAAATGCAAAAGCTCAGAAGCTAATGTTTAGCAACATAACATTTATAAATGGGAATGTTTGCAACATGTTTTTACGAGTTATTGAATGTTTATCAACATTACTTATGTTGATATAAAGAACTTGTGAAATGTTAACAATTGAAAAGTTTTTTCTTTATAATTTAGCATTACGCCTACATTTGAGAGGAATTATTAACGATAAAGCTAGAGCTTAAAAAAACGAAAGTTCTGAAATGTTTAGCAACATAACGTAGAATAGTTTTCAATTATCGATAATATCAAAGCTGATACAAGTTTTAGTGAAAGTTCAAACAATAACAAACGATTTATGAAATATCAAACGATTTATGATGCTGGCAACATGTTGCTGGCAATATGTTGCAAGTGTTTCACAGCACAAAGCAAAAAAAGTTTGAAATAATGTTTTAAATAAGTTAAATTTCTTAAAATTTTCAAAAATTTTGTGTTGCTGGCAACATGTTTATAAATTTTTAGGAAAATCCTAAAAAAAATTGTTATAAGTTTTAATTATTTTTACAAGAAATCAAACTAACCTTCAATAAAATTTTGAAATGTCTTTGAATTTTCGTATCAAAAACTTGAGTAAATTTATGAAAAAATTCCTTATTGAAACTGAAAATATTTCGCATTTCTGTTGTTCAACGAAACATACCACAGATGGTTTTGTTTTAATTTTTTTTTTTATATTTACATTCACTCTCATACTTTACATTTTGCATTGCGAAATGCTTGTTACGTTGTTTTTTTACATTACACTGGTATGTAAAATATGTATGGGATGAATGAATGAAAATGAGGAAACAACATTTTGCAACAAATGGGTGTGGAAATTGAAACAACAAAAAACAAAAAATAAAACGAAGATGATAACATTGAAAAAAAGAAATAGCACAAATATGGATGTAAGTATATTTATTTATAAAATAAAGTAAAGTATGTATATTTATAATACCAGCCAGCCAACCAACCAACCAACCATGGTTTACCACAGTCATACACAATGGGTGGTCAATAAGGCAGACGCAATACTCATCTACATCTACTTCAAACGTCATCTTCGTTTACCCTTGCCAATAGTTCGAAAGACTCTTTACCTTAACTATGGCTGTATGACGGTAAGTCTGTTCGTAGTCATCAACAACATCAGCCGGAATCATCTTCACCGTCAACAACAATAATAATAATAACAACGGCAATGGCAACGGTAACTACGGCAGAAAAAAAAACCGTTAATATCATCCATTGTTACAACAAAAGCTTTTGTGTCAACACCATCAACTCAGTTGAAATCAATTCAATGTAAAATGTATATGAGAAAGAGTTTTTTTTTCGTTCGTTGTTGTTTACTTTTATTTTACCTCTTCCTGTGCTATTTTACATACGTTTACATTTACATACATAAATCTTATTTCATTAGGTATGATGCAAAATACATACATACATACATATATACTACTTTCATATTTCTCCTACCAATTTTTCATATATTCTGATGATGTTCATTTTACCACCCACATTTGACTCTTCTTTCAGTCAAACCTTGATTGTTCTTCCCTGGATCCTTCACCGTTATTGTTATCTTAGAGTAAATAAATGGAGTATGAAGGTATGGGTGAGTTTTTAAACTTCATTCCTTTATTCACGTGTGTTCCCTGAATGTATGTTTATAAATGTTTGCTCTCGTTGTTGGATATGTATGTATCTTCCTTGCATATGTGCGTCTGAGTGTATTCTGTCACAGCAGGATCATAATCTTTTCATTATGATTTTCTTTCTTTTCGCTTCATATTTTCCTTTCTATTCTTTAAACTCAACAAAAATGTCAATCGCATTGTTACTTCAAAAAATAAAAATTATGAGTTTCTTTTTATTAACAAAAAAATCTCATATAGTCTCACATGGCTTTTGGAAAATAAAAATCCACAAACAAAAATGTTTGAATAAAGTGTGACTTTAGCAAAAAAAAAAAAATATTCAATTCAATTAAGAATTTAATCAACAAATATTTGAACATCTCTCGGGCAGACAGTTTTTGTTTGCAAAAAAAAAAATCTCTAATTTCTTTGAAATTTTCACTCGTTTTACATTTGTGATATTTTTTGTGCCTTGTGTTACTTTTGGGAGGGATGTAGGATTGGAAAAAAGAAATCCTTGCTTTGGCATTCAATTTTATCCATTTCATGGTTATTTGCATAAATTGTAGACAACAAAACAAGTAACAATAAAAATAAAAAAATTGGTAATTTTTGCATTTTATTAAAACATTGTGAGACATTTTAGGAATTTTTTGAAGAAATATGGGGCTTTTCACTATGAAAATGCTAATATTTGAATAAAAACATATATATGGCTGTCTCAAAAACGGCTCTAACGATATTAATAAAATTTGCACTGTGGGTACTTTGTTTATGTATACGTCCAGTATAAAGGGAATTTTGAAAATTTTGACTCTAAGGGGGTAAAAAGGATAAAAAAAAGCAAAAACGTTATATCTCTAACAGTAAAAGGCACAGAAACAAAGTTTAAATTACGTTTTGAACAGCTATTAAAGTAGGTGGATTGGTACTTTTTGGAAACTAAGCCCAATATTGCCCCCAATTTTGCATAGTTTCCAAAAAGTAATAGGGAGAAAAGTGTTTTTTTTTACTTTATTAGCCCACTCTTATCTTTTGAAGCAATGAATATATAAAAGAACTTTGCACTGCAATCAATAGATGTGAAAAAAATGTTGAACACATACTTGGTACTTTTTTGATATCGGGGGGCAAAATGGATAAAGGATAACATGATAACTTAACATATCATAAGGTAATATGAATAGAATCAAAATATTAATTGAGTTTTAATAAAATGTAACGAACTAAATGAATACGAAAGAAGTACCAAATATGCATATGAAAGGTTTTTGAAATAAGTTGATAGAAGGGGGAAAAAATTGGTAACAATTTGACTTTTAAAGTAATGATTATGGAAACAAAATTTGAATTGCATTTTGATCAGCTGAAAAAATAAAAAGACGAGTAATTGGTACTTTTTGGCAAAGGCCGAGTGGAACCAATAATTATTGGTTATTTTAATGTGTGAAAAATATTTTTGGTACTTTTTTACTTTAAAACAAATTAACTTGAAATGAAACATAAAGCTTATCGCAAGTATATTCTTTATGCCAAAAAATATATGAAAAGTTTAAAATCTGATTTGAAATGCTTATCATAAAACTCCGATAAAGGCTCGCTCAATCAGGTACTAGTATTATAAAATTAGTATATTTTGAATAATATTGAAAAAAAAAAACGGTCGTTGAACCGCCATTAAATCTAAACCTATGCGAAATTCAAAATTTTGTTGAACTCAAAAAATTGTATGAGCTAGGAGAATAAATATACAAAATTTCATAAAAATCGGAGATGATATGGTTCGATAATGGTTGTTTTGACTCATATCTCACAAAGCAAATGTAAAAACTTTAAATGATATACAAACAATATTTCATTTAATGGATTAATATAGCAAGAACAGTATCTGGGGGTCAAATCGCCACATTCAATATCGATTTAAAACTCAGACTTTTAAGCAAATATTGTGTAACATACCTTAGGGATTTTCAAAATAATTCATAATTCAGTCTAATAAAATTTGATATCTAAAGATATTCTTATATTTCTCAAAATATTTAGTTTAAATGAAATTCTTTTACTTACTATCAGAGAAATTTTGACAAATAAGTTACAATAAAGTGAACCTTATATCCGTGGATTAGTGCTAAAAGGGCCAATATCAAGTTTTTGCTGTTTTATGATTGCATTAGATTCTCTTCTTCACCCTCTTTTATTTGGCTCCAAAACTTAACTTAGAACAGATTTGTAAGGGTTTTTCTCGGCAACGTTACCATGAATTTATATAGCAAATGAAAACTTTAAATCAAATTTTCTCAGAACAATATTTTTGACATTGGCCCTTTTAGCATCAAGAAACAGATATGTTAAATATTATTTAGATTATCCTAAAAGTATGCTACACAAATGTTTCTCGAATATCTTACATTGCGATCAATAGCGAATGTGGCGTTTTGATCCCTGATTTTTAAGACGTCTCTTAAATATAAACAAGTTCCAAGTAAAATCTTTGGAAATTTATTGTTGCTTTCAATGGAGTTAAAAGACGATAACCAAAATTATTTCTAATATCGGCTGTTGCACACTTCGGTGAGATTTTTTTCTTATTAAAAACCGCCAAGAAATTAAAAACTTAGTTGTTAATTTGAACACGAAAAAAAAAATAAAGTTAGATCTCCTTAACTAAATGGCATAAAAGTAAATCTTAATTGCTTTAATCTCAGCTAAAACAAATAAGACAACCCTATTTGGGCACTTTTAGAAAATATACCAAAAAGGGCTAAAAGGGTAGGAACTATTTTTAAGTTTTATTTTTTAACCCATATGTATCTTTTGAAGAAATAAATTGGTTATCATATATAAACCGTTTTCGGTTGAGATAAAATATCAATAAAAACATACATTTCCAATATCATGAGGTGAAAAAGGGTAAAACCGGGAACAAATTTTATTGTTTTGTACATTTTTGAAGCTGTTTCCAGCAAAGCGCACAGCGTCCAACTAATTTAAAATAAAACAAGTAAGAAAGTGCTATAGTCGGTCAAGCCCGACCATACGATACCCTTCACCACTAAGGTCAAAGATGTTCTTTTTCCTGTATAAAGACAAATATTTGCTTAATTTTGCCATCATATAAACATTTTCTCAAAACTTATATATTTAAGCTGTTTCTGTCATTTGGACTTATATGAGATCTAGGGTCAACTGTGGACCGATTATCTTGAAATTTGGCAAATTGATTACAGTTGTTACAAAAATTATGTTTGCAAAAATTAAACTTAAAATTCTCATTATCTTCAGATTTAAGAGCGTTTTAGTGATGTTTGTCTGATTTAGTGAGTTTGTATGGGAGCTATGGTCAAATGTGGACCGATTTCAATTTGGTACAGTGATTTTAATTTACATAAGCAGTATTTGTTTTAAATTTCATGAAAAAATATTAAGATTTGTGGCCAATATATCAATTCCGGGAAGTGGGACCTATGGGAGGTACTATAAATAATGGACCGATTTTGACGAACTTCAATAACCATGGTCCCACTATCAAAAAAAGTACTTGTGTCAAATTTCATCAAATTATCTTTAGAATTGCGAACTGTACTTTGATTACAAGGTTTACATGGGGGTCCAGCCAGCCAGACGGACGGACTGACATCGCTAAATCGACTTAGAAAGTGATTCTAAGCTTATTGGTATACTAAAAAGTGGGTTAAAGACAAATATTTTTATGCGTTACATATATCAGCACTAACTTTAATACCCTTTCCACCCATCGTGGTGAAGGGTATAAATAGTATGACTTTTAATATAAATTATTCATGTAAACTCCCATATACATATACTACATCTTTATATTATTAGGCCATTTCAAGAAAAATGTCCCTTTAAATTTTAAAAGCATTACAAATTACTAAACAACATTGAATAAATTTATTAAAACAAAAAGTTCAAAAAAACACAAAATCCAATAAACTTCTTTATACAATTTACAACATCACAATCAATATTGACACTAGATGGAAGATATTAAAAAACTGAAAACTGTTCACATCCTTGTATCAATAACTAAAAAGTAATTGGCCATAAATTTTAAAGACTTCTTCTTCTTTTTCTTACGTCTCAACAGCATTTTCTACCCTTGTGACATGTGAGTGTAAAGTGACAATTTGATTAAAAAATTTTTCAAAATTGAAAATTGAAATCACTCGTGTTAAATAGAAAAACAGCTACTCCAATTAAAATCAACCAGACAATGACAACAAGTGACAGGAAAAGTAGTTAGTTCGCTAGTTAAAATAACAAATTAATTACAGTAAAAATGGAAAACAACAAAATAGCGAAGGAGGAGGAGTAGGAAAACGTGAAACAAAGAAGATAGAAAATCCACCTCAATCCACGCGCATTTTATGTGGTTAAAACTCATTCTGTGTACTTTTAAACAAATTGGTAAACACTCACAGTTGCTAGCAACATTCAGAGTGAGTTGAGAGCCAGTCAAGCTTCTAAAGCTGTTTTAAGCTTTAAAGTGGCTAATTTCAATTTAACAAATGACATTTCCTACACACACACTCATGAATATACACATGCACACTGAAAAATACCATGTGTATGTGCATAAACTGCATATTTTGTTGGCATTTAAGTTTGTATGTGTTTGAAAGAATGTTTCTGTATGAATATGTCCTTTTATATGGATTCTGCTATTGAAAACTATATAAAAGAATGTGTTTGTCTCCTAGTTATGCATAAAGCATAAGCGCACATTATTGTTATTATCCTGGCAGCAAATTCAGTTAACATCACCGCCAGCTCTGAAGTCAGCAACTGCTTTTTGGCTACAGCAAATTTAATATAACTTCGAAAACATCTATCCCTAAAAAAAACAGATACTGGTGATATATCAAGACACCAGACGTTAGGAGTGAGTTTAGACTTGAAAAATATCGAGTAAATACTTATTATATCTCGTGCCTCAACTTTCCAGATTCTTTGCTGGTACAATAAAAAGACCCTTTTTGTCTTTGGTAGATCCATAAAGGACCATATAGTAAACAGATCTGATTAATATTTACTTAGATCGCTTATCAAAAAAGCAAGGCAATGTATCAATTATTTGAGGATGTAGGGCAGAAGCTCGGAAGATTATCGTTAAAATAACCGTTTTTCACATTTGTCTATTTTTTATACCTACCGTCAAAAAGAATGGGGTTATATTGAGATTGTCATTCCGTTTGTATTTTCCATAATATTGGCTCCAAACCAAAAGGGATATATATTCTGAATCCTTATCAAATCTTAAGACGATTGAGCGATGCCAGGTCACTGAAACATGGCAAAGATATTCTTCATTTCTGGGAAAATTTTGTTATTGAAATTGGGAAAAATTGGTTCATATTTGACCATAGCTCAAGTATGACCTCGTTTAGGCTAATCGCTTATTTGCTTCTAAATTATAACAAAAATGACGATAATATTGGTAGATAGAAGTTTTACATTAGCACATGTAGCATTTAAAATTTCGTTAAAATCGGTTCACATTTAACCATAGCTCCCATACAAAACACTCGCGGAAACAGCCTAAATTCCACCACAAACCACTTGTTTGAAAAAAAGATGGACTGCAATAGCTATGGCCATTAAATTAAGCACAAGAAATTTTTATGTGAATACCAGTTACTGTGCTTAATTTTTGGACCATAGCTCCCATATAAAAAGACTTACGGAAACACAAAAATACAAAAAGAAAAGGGGGCTTATGTCCGCCTGTTCGTCAGATAACAGTGCGATAGCGCCTTAACGAAATTTCAATAGTATTTTCAATATCTTTAAAAAGTTGTGTATTGAAAATGGGCGAAATCGGTTCACATTTAGTTAGAGCTCCCATATAACCGCGCCCCGGGAATCGCATTAATGCTGAAAAACTGAATACAATTTTAATAGCTATGACAACCAAATTTAGAATAGAGAAGTTTTTTTGGAAACTATTGGTCAGTATATCAAATTTTATAGGAATCGGTCCATATTTGACTATAGCTTTCATATAAAAACCACTCTCGGAAATAAAAAACAAAATTAACAAAGGCCAGTTAAAAGCAATTAAATTAGAAACTATGACATCTATGGTCAGTAAATGCATAAATAAGCTTTATGTAAACACCAGTCAGTGTGTAAAATTTTGAAAAATCGGTCACTATTTAACTATAGTTCTTATATATATAAAGGGTTTTTCAATAAAAGCGCTACAAAAGTTTTTTTTTAATTAAAACAAAAACGGTTTTGGTTATCAATGAAGTTCTTTATTCCTGTAAAAGAACGTTTGACGCCATTATTTTTGGAACTCGATTTCTTTAGCATGGCCACCACGGAGCACGTTTGTAGAAATCCAGACACTGAACCGAATTTTTTACGGTTTTCAAGCAAAAATTGACCGATACTGCTGCAATTTCACGTTCGATATTCGTACGAAGTTCATCAATAGTCGCTGGCTTGTTATCATAGATCAAAGATTTGACGTAGCCCCGCAGGAAATAGTCTAACGGCGTCAAATCGCACGACCGAGGCGGCCAACTGACTGGACCATTTCGTGAAATAACACGTTCTTCAAACTTGGTTTTCAATTGATTGTGACATTCGCTATGTGGCTTTTGTCGCCGTTCTGTTAGAATCACATATCCTCCAAGTCCATATCATCTAATGTGGGGCCAAAAATATTCGGTTATCATTGATGATGAATATTTTCAATTTTCGTAAATACCACGATCATTAATAAAACTCGTGAAAATGAGTATTAAAGTCATTCAGTTGGAATTTGGTTGTTAACAGAGTTGCTTGGTGCCGCTTTGTTATAGAAAAGACAAAAACAAAGTAGGCAAGAAACAAATCAAAATTCATTTTATAGCAACAAAATACATGGTTCGAGAGAACAAAGAAATGAAATCTCGAATATTGTTGCCACGACACTATTATTTTTATAAACATTGGAAATATTTTTGTCAATATTGGTAATATTTTTCAAAACAGAAATAAATTCTAATATTAAACAATTTTATATTTTTATATTTTTAATATATTTTCGATCCACATTTTCTTTGGAAAATTGTTAGATAAAAATTAGATTTCATAGAAAAATTTTCGATAAAAATATTTTCCTGTGAAAATTTTGAATAAAAATATTTTTATATCAAAAAATTTTGAAATTATCTATAGAAAATTTTTGATAAAAAAAAAAAATTATAAAAAAGTTTGATAAAAAAATTTTTTATAGAAAAATTTTTCATGAAAAAATGTTCGATAAAAAAATTTTCTATAAAAAAATTTTTGATAAAAAATCTATAGAAACATTTTTGATAAAAGAAATTTTCTATAGGAAAATTTTTCATAAAAATATTAAAAAAATAGAGTAGAAAACTTTTTCTTTTTAAAACATTAGAACTACACATTGAAAAAATACCTATTTTAGTTAAAAGTATAAAAAAAACAGCAACTCTACTGTGTGTTTTTTGTTCTGTTCTCTTTGCGCAGACCCGTGCTTATAACCCTTTTTATATTTACAATTAAAAAGATTTTTAGGTACATTCAGTATGTTAAGATTGAACCTACGAAATTATATCAATCAATGTTAACTCCAGACCTTATATATTAGGAACTCCTCTTAACCGGGTATTGGCCTATACCCGGTTAAGAGGTTAAATTCTGTGCAAAGTAAATACTAGGGAAACCACTTAGATACTTTAAAATGTTGAACTATAAAAATACTGCAACAGAATTTAGTTCAAATATTTAATCAA
Source organism: Stomorhina lunata (assembly GCA_933228675.1). Classification (NCBI taxonomy): domain Eukaryota; kingdom Metazoa; phylum Arthropoda; class Insecta; order Diptera; family Rhiniidae; genus Stomorhina; species Stomorhina lunata. The sequence goes on along the minus strand of OW121740.1, from coordinate 89,941,672 downwards.
CAATTCCAACTAGCGTAACAATTTTTTTCGAATTTGGTCCACATTTTGAATTAGCTGCACCCTCGTAGAATGACATATGTTTCTAAATTTAACACAACTTGATGGTGGTTATATAAAATTCGGCACAGCCGAATATAAAACTCTTAGTACTTTCTCTTCAGAATAGTCCTCGGTGTCTTACAAATTGCAAACAATCTGCATAAGTATTTTACAAGAACAACAAAATCTTTCTCTTATTACAAACTCCTACTCAATGTCATTGTGTTGCTAAAGGATTCCTCGCAACATTTTGTCTAACACTCATACATACAAGCAGTGAAGTTGGTATTTGGTCCATAGAAAAAATTGAAAACAATTTTGAAAATTTGTTCCCCCCCTCGCCCTTTAATAAGGCTTTGCTCTTCTTCTCCCTACTACAACAATTCTATGGCATTTGTTATCTGTATTATTGTGCTTTTTTTATGTTGCCTATCGTAGATTATGGCAACAAAATATTTGAAGGAGGTTACGCTGAGCCAGTTTTGTTTAGCTCGATTTGAATGGTGTGGCATGACTGGTGCGAATAATGGGTGTCTGTGTTTATCTATCTATTTATGTATCTGAAGGAGAGTATGAGCTAGTTTTTGGCTTTAGAGGAGTGTAAATTTTACATTTATTGTTTGTGACAAAATATGAATTGGAAAATTAATATTATTGATTAAATAATTGAAATTGGCTGCTGTCAGACGAAATATGAATTATGTTTTTTCATATTCCCCAACATTTGGAATGGAATGTTGCAGTTTGCATATTTTTGTTTCTTTGGCAATTGTTGGTGATATTGGGAAAACAGGTCAGAATTTGTATATGAACAATTTTGGTTTAATAGGAATTTTGTTTTAATTAATAAAAGTTATAATTGCAGAAAATGGTTGGTGATAAAAAATTTAAAATAGTTTTCTTAATTTGAATTAGAGTCGACATTGAAACTAATTAAAGTTAAATATTTACACTAAATTTAGTCTTATAATGCTCTATGGATCCAGTTCTTTGATGTCAACTTGAAAATATACAATATTATTTTAACTTTTTATGTTTTGTTACTCTAAACCAGTTACAGAAAAATTTTCTATAGAAAATATTTTTTATTGTGAAATTCTATGGAAACATTTTATATTGAAAATTTTTTATACAAAATTGTATATCAAAAAATTTTCTATCGAAAATTTTTTATAGAAGAATTTTATATCAAAAATTTTTTATAGAAAAATTTTATATCGAAAAATTTTTTTACGTTTTGTTACTCTAAACCAATTACAGAAAAATTTTATATGAAAAATTTTCTATAGAAAATTTTTTTATTTAGAAACTCTATGGAAACATTTTATATCGAAAATTTTTTATAAAAAAATTTTATATCAAAAAATTTTCTATAGAAAAATTTTATATCGAAAATTTTTTATAGAAGAATTTTAGATCGAAAATTTTTTATAAAAAGATTTTATATCAAAAAATTTTCTATAGAAAATTTTATATCGAAAATCTTCTATAAAAAAATTTAAAATCGAAAATTTTCTAAAGAAAAATTTGATATCGAAAATTTTCTATAGAAAAATTTTATATCGAAAATTTTCTATAAAAAAAATTTAAAATCGAAAACTTTCTATAGTAAAATTTAAAATCGAAAATTTTCTAAAAAAAATTAAATCAAAAATTTTCTTTGAATTTAAATATCAAAAATTTTCTATTAAAAATAGAATATGAAAAATTTTCTACAGAAAAATTTTATATTGAAAATTTTTTATAGAAGAATTTTATATCGAAAATTTTTTATAGAAAAATTTTATATCGAAAAATTTGTTATCGAAAATCTTCTATAAAAAAATTTAAAATCGAAAATTTTCTAAAGAAAAATTTTATATCGAAAATTTTCTAAAAAAAAAATTAAAATCAAACATTTTCTATAAAAAATTTAAAATCGAAAATTATCTAAAGAACAATTAAATCAAAAATTTTCTTTGAATTAAAATATCAAAAATTTTCTATTAAAAATAGAATATCAAAAATTTTCGACAGAAAAATTTTATATCGAAAATTTTTTATAGAAGAATTTTATATCAAAAATTTTTTACAGAAAAATTTTATATCAAAAAATTTGATATCGAAAATCTTCTATAAAAAATTTAAAATCGAAAATTTTCTAAAGAAAAATTTTATATCGAAAATTTTCTACAGAAAAATCTTATATCGAAAATTTTCTAAAAAAAAAAATAAAATCGAAAATTTTCTATAGAAAAATTTAAAATCGAAAATTTTCTAAAAAAAAAAATTAAATCAAAAATTTTCCTTGAATTTAAATAACAAAAAATTTCTATTAAAAATAGAATATCAAAAATTTTCTACAGAAAAATTGTATATCGAAAATTTTTTATAGAAGAATTTTATATGGAAAATTTTTTATAGAAAAATTTTATATCGAAAAATTTGATATCGAAAATCTTCTATAAAAAATTTAAAATCGAAAATTTTCTAAAGAAAAATTTTATATCGAAAATTTTCTACAGAAAAATTTTATATCGAAAATTTTCTAAAAAAAAAAAAAATAAAATCGAAAATTTTCTATAGAAAAATTTAAAATCGAAAATTTTTTAAAGAAAAATTAAATCAAAAATTTTCTTTGAATTTAATTATCAAAAATTTTCTATTAAAAATACAAAATGAAAATTTTCTACAGAAAAATTTTATATTATAAAAAATTATATATGTTATAGAAAAATTTTATATCGTAAAGTTTTATATTGAGAATTTTTAATAGAATTATTTCGAGAACAAATGAATGAGTCATAGAAGATATACGAGTATTACTTATAAAATTTCGGGCTTCGTAAACATCAGATTTCATATATAATATAATATTGATGGAACAGTGAAACACAACTCACATTGCAACGATGTAAATCAATAGAGCTGGTTACCCTGGCATCACTTATGTATGGGAGTATTGTTAAGATGGACCCAATCATTCTAAATAGATTTATTTAGGTTTACCTACGGTTACCTTTTTTTCACAGAGTGAGTTATTGGGCCTCAAATCTCCACAATATTTGCTCGAGGGCATATTTTATGCCTTGAGGCGTATGTTTTTAATGTAATAATTGTACCTTATATCAATTTCTATTATATATATTTAATACGCCAATGGAAAGGAAAATATGTCTAGATTATCAAACTGTTAAGTTTTTATAAATATTCGAAAAGGTCTAAAACATTTTTGGTAAAAATGTTCAAAAAACTGAAGTTTTTAGTTTTTATCAAATCATTTTTGAAATTTAAGTTTAAATTTCTGGAAAACTACGAGATACTTAAATGATTTTTTGCAGTTATAAAATTTATTTTGTTGTTTATGCAAAACAATTAAAATAGTTTACCTTTGACCTTTTTTAGCAATTAAATTGAGCGTGTATGTAATATTATGTAATTTGCCATTTTTTATAAAATAAAATTTGTTGGATTTGTCTATGAATTCGTGCTACTTTTTATTTTCGAAGTCTAAGGAGAATAGATGGAGCTATATACTTACATTTCAGAAAGTTTCAAACTCGGCTTGACTTTTGTGTTATATGCTTAAAAACTCAAAAATTATCATAAACATTAGACAAGTTTCGGTCGATGCTGTAAGTATGCTGTCTTTAAATTTTAATAAAAATCATCCAAGAACCCCATTCTATACGAATATTTAATAAAACATTAACTTTAAATAAAAAGCTTCTTAGTAAAAAATTTGAAGCATCTTTTTGAGAAATGACACAAAACGGTTCGATATACATATGTCAGTATTTTTACAAAGTTATCCGTTTAATGTCGAATGCACAATAGGCCAAAAACTAGGTATAATAAGCACCTTCGCCCTGTCCTGTACACGGTCGAGTAACTCTAAAGTAGACTTCGAGGCACCGTCCCATACACGAGAGTTTTATTCCATTTTAGGTCGGTTAAAGTCCATAGAGAACATAGAATATATCGATGTATTGGAGATTTTACAAATAAAGAGACTAAAAACAAATACATATTTTCTTGTACTCTTTGGCATGTGTTTTGTTGTTGCAAATTCTAAAGTAAACCGACAAGAAGCTCATTCATTGGCTGCTATCAAACAAATGAGTATTTTTCGTATTTAAGTTTGTTTTTTTCTTTTTGGTTCGTGTTGTGTAAATGTGAAAATGACGATTGGTGCTCGGCCCCTAGTGGCTAACTTGCCTATCATGGGTTATATGTGTTATTAATAGTAAGTAGATCAAAAAGAATGAAATAAATATGTCCGCTTTAAAAAACCGAGACACTTGAATGTTTCTTTTAACATATTAGAGATTTGTTGGATCCAATGGACATCACACTGTAGTTTCATGTCTAGGACATCAGTAGCTTCTAATTCCCAAAGATTTATACCACGAATAAATTGTCACAGAGGAAGTAAAATTGTTCGTCATTCGTTAATGTGTACGAGTACGAACGTACGAACTTACGAGTACAACATTTCGTTGTATAGCATTAAAATCAATCCAAATCGCATGTACGAGTACAACATTTCATTTTTATGGCATTAAAATCAATCAAAATCGCACCACTCCATTCTTAAAATTGATATTAGGTCCAAATTTTATGCATTTATTATTTTGCCTGTAACCCTCAATGTCTAAGAGGCTTGGCTCTTGAATTTATACGAATGACAAATGTTGCTATCATCTACAAAATAGTAGATAGAATTGATAGTTTGACATAGGAGATTATTAAAAAATATTCGGAAAAGAGTAGGAAAATTCCGGTACCCTGAATTTATCTTAAACTCTTTGTTGTGCGGCCCATCACTATTCTAAACATTAATATGAATTGGTGTCATTTTAAGTTCTATTTAAAGCTTTTGGTGTTTTTACCTTAAGCAACTTTCATGAATAAAGGTAGAAGGCCAATGCACGCGGCAAGCTGCTGCGGGCGGGAATCAGCTGTTTTTTTTTTATTTATCAAATTTGAAGCGACAATGGAAAAAAGTAGAACTTTGTTCTACTTTTTCGCTCGGCAGATTTTATCATTGCTGCCAGATTTAATTATATCTAACTTAAATATTTTCTTATATGAATATTTTTGTAAACTAACGCGCATTTAATGTACCGGCAATACTACGACTGCCCGCAGCCGCATGCCGCGTGTTTTGGCCTTCTACGTTAACATATCTCTGGCTTTTTTAAAGAGAATGTTTTCGGTTATTTTCAAAAAACTATATACCTAGAGATATAGATATATAGAGATATATCTTTTGGCTTAATAATATTAACTTAAAATTGATGCAAAATATCGTTAAATTAATTAAATATTTCCATCAATACTATAAAACGCTTTAAATCCATGTCTGTCAAGAAAATGATTACAAAATTAAATTGTGTTCATAAAACTCAAATCAACTTTTCATTTTACTTAAGCAAAACCATTCAAACTAAGTTCATAAGTAGCCAAATTTAAATTTATCTTTATAACAAAAGAAAAACGACAAAATTCAATTGAATTTTACAATGTCACCATAATCATCGTCAATGGTGTCAACGTCATTTCCATTGACTAAAACGCATAGTGCTCAACACTTTAACTAAAGCAACTACTTACTCCGAAAACAAACAACAAAAAAAATACTCCAACGTCTCAACGTTTAAGTCAATTTCATTTCAAAAGATTGTAAAGTCTAAAACATGCTGCTCATTTCTTACAGATGTTGCATTTTTTTTTCTTAGCACGAAGCTTTGGCCCAAAATCTTGTCGTCAACATTCAATGACACAGAAAACAAAGTGTCTGCAACACTGAATCCGTTTTTAAGGCAATGAATGCAAAACAAATCCAAAGCCAATGTCAAATGTATAGCAAAAGATTTACTCCAATGTTATTGCTGCTGCTGCAGTTGCTTTCTTTAGTAGTAAAACGTTGAAAACGTTAAGAATTTTGTAAACGTGTGATAAAAATGTGCGACATTTGCTGGTTGTACGATGTAAAGGTTTTCATGCAACATATTGCATTTATGCTTTAAAGGAAAACAAAAAAAAATTTAAATCACAAAATGCAAAGTGTTCTCTCATACACAACCAAGATTCAAGACCAAAAGACATTTAGATTTCAGCCCAAGACCCGCCAACTCTAACCAACCTGCCAGCTACACATGCCACGAAACATTTTGCAAACAGAGAAGCCGAGCCAGTCGTCGTCATTCATACGTTTTTGTTTGTTGGTTGTTTTCTTGTTACTCGGCGGCATTTGTAAAGTCAAAACTATGTAAAGTGAAGAGAAAAACATCACATCAGAATGCAGTTCAACACTTACAGATGACAATGTTGATAATTCCTAATCGTATGAATAAAAATGTAAATTATGGTGATTTTCGCATACGTTCGTACTTTAGTTTCCTTTACAATTGCCAGCGATTTGCGGGTTACGAGACGCGATTTTGTGTGCATAAATTGAGTGGACTGTTAAATAAGTCATTTTATTTCAAATTTAAATAAATAAATAAATGAGATTGGTTGGATTTTCGTATTTGTAAGATAAAATCATTATTGCGTTATAGTTTTTTTTTTGTTTCTTTTGACTTATAAATGTTCTACGAGGGTTGCATTTTATGTTTTGGGATCTGAAGTACTGATTCTTAATAGCATTTAATATTTTTTGACCACTAACCAAAAAATATTAACAATTTGATCCGAAACAAAATCCTAATGCAAATCCATATTATAAATATCCCCTCTGCCTCTTAACTAAGTACTAAACTATGATCTAAACTTTTTATAAGCACAAGAAACTTACAGCCTGTTCACAAAACTGTCATACGTTAGAAGGCAATCGAATACTAGCCTAACGATTAAGCTCTAAATTGAGTTCATTTTCTTTTTTCGTTTGGAAGTAAAAGCTTCGTGATGAAATATCAAATAATAGTATTGCCATGAAATATTTTATTACTTTTCTGAAAGCTTTTCCTGTAGAACGAAGACTTTTGTAAAATGATGTTAACCCTAAAATTAAATAAAATCAAAAATAAATAAAAACAAAAAATAAAAATATTTTACATTTTTTTCAAAATTAAATTAAACATTTTTAATGATGTTCTCTTTATGAGAAAGACAAGTATTAAGTAAAAAAATTCGGATTTTAGTAACAAGTTGCATACCGACGAGCACATTTACCCTTTTCTACACTCAGTCGAGTAGCTCCTACAAAGACCCTATTCTGAGACATGTATTGCGTAAGAAGATTTGAGTTTGGGAACGAGTTCCCTAATTTCATTAGGGCACATTCCAAAGTAAAGACGATAGAAAAGTGTAACACTCCAGTGGTTCAATAGTGTTGGATACCATGCTGTGATCAAAAAGCACTTTCACCCTCTCTTGCAATCTTACATAGACCCTATTGCGAAACATGTATTGCGTACCAGGGAAATACAATTCTCATGTATGGGCCGATGCTTCAAAGTTTATTTTGGAACTTCTTGGCCGAGTACAGGAGAGAGCAAAAGTGCTCATCAGTAACATTAGGTTACCCAATTCTATTGTTCTATTGTTACTACTTTGGAATGTGCTCTAACGAAATCAGGAAACTCTACAGATAGACGGTACAGTTCGTATGTAGAATTTGCTTACCTCAGAAGTTTTTCCAACCAGTTGCAATATAGGAAAGTTTAAATCAAATGTCCACAAACACTACCTATTCCCCTCCCACAACCTTTTCCTAGTTTCAACACAATGCATTGTATTGTGATCATGTCCTAAAAGAAAATAAATAACCGTTTTTTGTTTTCCAGGCGATTAGTATTTTTTAATTGCCTGATTTGACATTTACTTTCGTCTATACATCTCATTTACGAACCAAAATTTTAAAAAACCAAAAGTTCAATTTTTTTGGTAAGTTGACGTACAATTTGAAAAAAATTTAGTTTCAAAAATAGGCTGTTAATCTTGTAATCACAGGCTTAAATGACAAGATATTTAAACTGAAGTCTAAACTCAAGATTGAGATTAAGAATATACATGAGATTTGAATTAGCAAAATGTTGCTAGACATTAAAAATAAATGTTGTATTCATTAAACAGTTACAATCTACAAATTATTTGCCCAATATAACGCCCCTAAATCCGTAAAGTACTCTTAATACTAATTTCTTAAATAATTACTGGATCACTCACAATAGACTCTAATCCTGTTCTGAACTCCTGATTAAGTGGGATTTTAATAAGATATTATAGTAACTGCATTAGAGGATTTAAAATTTTCTTTGCAACATTTGTGAGATTCCAAAAACAAATGTTGTCATTTAGTGTTTACAAACATGTATAATCGAATATAAGTGTCTCAAAAATGTTTATATGTGTTAAGTCAAAATAAACAGGTAAGAAGATGTAACAATTCTCTTTGCAACATTTGGGTAGACACAAATTTTGCCAACAAGTGTTTATAAACATGAACATTGTACAATCAAATGTTAGTAAGTGACTGTTTTTAGTAAAAACAGTCACTTACTAACATTTGAAACTTTTTACTTGGTAAGTGAAAACAAACATCAACAGATAAGCTCATGTTGCTAAATAAAATATAAATGTTGCCAACTTACTAACTTACTACCGGATTACTCAAACTGAGCCTCAATATTATAAACGCTAACTTAAAAGACAGAAGATTTGTGAGAAAGTGTAGTTAATAATATAAAATATTACACTATTTTCTTTGCAATATTTGAGATTTCTGTAACACAAATGTTGCCAATTTGTGTTTATAGGCATTTACAATCAATTTTTAATATGTGGCTGAAAAATTTTAATCTTTGTTATGTAAATACTAACTTTATTCCAAAAACAGGTAAACTCATGTTGCCAACTAAAATATGAATATTGCTGACAAAACTTACTTACTTAAATATAGAATTAAGCGATCTCACTCCTTTAAGCTAAATCCTTTACCCAAGGTTAAGTGGACTTTTAAAAAGATTTGAAAGTGTATTAAAGGACTTGAAATGTTGCCCATCTATGTTTATAAGCCTTTACAATCAATTTTGAGTATGTGGCTGAAAGATTTTAATCTTTTTTAAGTGAAAACTAAGTTTATTTCCTAAATAGGTAAGCTCATGTTGCCAAATAAAATATAAATGTTGATAACAAACTTACAAAATTAATCTTACTAAAAGTAAGAATTAATCTTGTAAATACTGACTTAAATGATGCCACTCCTTTAAACTGAAGTCCAAAATGCAAGATTAAGTAAAATCTAAATAAGATTTGAGTGTAAATGTATTAGAGGACTTCAAATATCAAACAATTCTCATTGCAACATTTGTAAAATCTCTAACACAAATGTTGCCAATTTATGTTTATAAGCTTTACAATCAATTTTGTATGTGTATGTATGTGAATGCAAAATGTTAATCTTTGTTAAATGAAAACTAAATTCATTTCCTAAACAGGTAAGCTCATGTTGCTTACTAGAAAACCACCGGATTACTCAAAGTAAGCCTTAATCTTGTAAACATTGACTTAAACAATGTCACTCCTTAAAGTATGTTAAAGGATTTAAATTTTGCAATATTTGATCCCAATCACAAATGCTACCAATGTTTATAAACATTTACAATCAATTTTGAGTATGTAGCTGAAAAATGTTTAATATGAGAGAGAATGTTGTTAAATATTGTTTATAAACATGTAAAATGTTTATATTGGTTGCATGAAAACAAACTTTATTCCCAACAACAGGTAACCAAATGTTGCCAAATAGCATATGAATGCTACTAACTTCCTTAATAACTAGCGGATTACACAAAGAACACCATAATCTCGTAAACGCCAATTTAGACGATCTCATACCTCAAAACTGAAGCTTAAACTTAAGATTAAGTGGGATTTTAATAAGATTTAAGAATAAGGGTGTTAAGAGATTTTTTATATTAAACAATTTTCTTTGCAACATTGGGCTTAGCAACATTTGTATTTATAAATGATCATAAATGTTGCTAAATAGTGTTTATAAACATGTAAAATCCAATTTGAATACATAAGTGGCTAGAAACATGTTTATTGTTATTAGTTGAGCGAAAATGTACTTCATTCTCATTTACGGGTAAAGACATGTTGCTAAGTGATATATGAATGATGCAAACAGATGTTTAGAAACATGTTTAAGCTACCGTAAGCATGAGCAACATACCACATGTTTACATAAATTGAATTACCTAAATTTTTGAGTTTACTAAATCTTCAAACTTAAATGAATTAATAATTTTTTAGAATCTAGACAGTATAAAGATGAATTTTGCAAAATGATATTTAATGATATCAAACATAAAGACAAGCAACATGTTGCTTGTTTAATTCGATTAAATGGAATAAATCTTTAAGAATTAAAAATGGCTTCCTCAGAGATCATTTTTAGTCTTTAACTAGTTCATATTCCAAGGACTAAGAATTTCAGTCGAGAATCAAACGAAATATTTAAAATCATGTACATTAGGGTGGCAATGGCTTGTATGTAAGAAAATTCTTGTTCGAATTTTATGGCTCTTTCAACGGAATATTGTAACAATAGGTCTAAAGGTTAAGGTCTAAAAATTTAAACTAAATCGGACAACGTTCTATGGGCTCGCATGGGGTCCAAAGATTAAGAGGCCATTTGTATGGAAAAAATGGGTAATTTTTTTGTTTTTGAGAAATTTCAACCAAAAATTAATAATTTTTGCAAAAAAAAAATAAAGGAATATAAAAAAACTAACACAACTTTATTTTAAATAGTTAAAGATAAAAATCCATGAAATAGTTTTGGAGTTATTGCAATTTTCCCACCGAAAATTAATGTCCCTGAAAATGCGCCTAAGAATATGTACCAACATTTTCTTTTGTAAATGAAGAAATTCCAAAGTTAAATATGATTTATTATTTATTGGCTTGTAAGTATTAAAAAATGCAGTCTTGTTAAAATTTAATAGAATTTACTTAGCTTTTTTAATTTTGGAAAATGGTACATATTTCTCAGGTCGGTTTCAAAAATTATTTTTTAATATTTTGAAAAATTTGTTCAACAAATATTACAAACTTAGAATTTGTTCCCCAGTATGTTGAAACAGACAAATGAAAGAATAAAATTAAAAAAAAAATACCGTTTTGCCGTACCTGTGATTTGAAATTGTCGAATTTCCCGAAAATGACTGTTTTTGGTCATAATTTCAGTAGATCCTTTATAAATGTTATTTGTGTTTTATTTTGATTAAAATATTTATAACCTACTTCTGTATAACTTCTTTTCTTTTAAATAGAACCAACAAATAGGGTATGGCACCTACTAATGCGTTGTATTGTCACAAATTATTGAAAAGACTTCTAAGGGCAGTATTTCCCCCATACAAACAATAAGTCTAAAGACCGAAATTTCTGTGTAATGTGAATCTATCTCTTCTTTTAATTAAAAGAAAATCTAAAGTCATTTTTATGCCGCTTAAACTGATGATTTCAAATGTGACACTACGATTAAGATCAAAAAATGTATCCACTAAAACAATAAAATTTCCTAACAAGTATCGGTGTTGGTTATCTAATTAAACAAATGCCAGTATCAACAAATAATAAAATAAAAAGAAATGTCAATTTTAGATCAAATATAAAGAAAAAACAAAAACACGTATTTCCTATAAAGGACTTAAGCGGACCGGCAAAATAAGTAATAAAAAAAAATGATAAGACGTGTGCTCATGGCAAATGTTTGACTCAAAACAAGGGTAAGTGACTTTGACCATCATCGTAGTCATCAGCAACAGCAAAAGGATACCAAATGGCCAACATCAACCAGTTAAAAAGATAAACAGTTAAAAGTCAACAACACATGGCAACAGCTGATATAAAAATGAGCCAAAAGGAGTATAAAGATAAAAGTGCAAAACGTACCAAAAGCAAGGGGCTGCTCTCGGACCAGCTGTTTTATTATTTTAGTTTTAGTTGTAACAAATATGTATGTATGAGTAGAATGTGATACATCTAGAAAAGGTTTTAGAGCAATTGTTTAAAGGAAGGTGTTGGTCTTTAAATGCTGTTGATAAAACAAATATATTACACGATTTTACACTCAATCTATTACACTTTTGCAGTATAATTTTTTTGAAAGAAACAGAAGTTAAAACAAATTTAAAACGGTTGCCAAAAATTTGAAATTAGGAATTTCTGGGCCTTATAAAATTGTTTGCTAATCCATCAATGCAAATTTTTTTTTGTCAAAATGTTAGTAAATATTTGCATTGAACTCAGAATCTTTAGAAATGTTAAAAACAATGAACAGAAACCTGCAGTTTTATGGCTTTATTTTGTATATGTATGTATACAAGCTCATGTTCATTTTAAACAAGTGTTTGGCTTTATATCCTTTTCATGTCCTTGTTAAGGTTTTTCCCCTTACAAATCGTGTTGATCGGCATTTCAAGCAAGTAAAAGTGTTTTGTGAAAGTGTTTGTCTTAGAAAATCCTTTTATATTCTGAAGGTGTTTTAATCTTTTAACTAAAAGGTTACACAAAACGCCTTCAGTTTAACTAGAGTTTAACTTTGATCTTAAGCAGAGAGTGAGATTATGGCAAGGAAAAGAGCCTAAATCTATTTAAATATTTTAATCTTCTGCCTCAAGGAAAGTGAAAATATCCTTGACTTTCGTTTCTAAGATTTGAAATTTATTATTTTGTGAATGTGTACATGTGCTACCTGGTATAGTTAAGTAGTCCTATGCCGGACAATTATGCAATTATGTAAAGCAAGGACATTTATGCAAATGTATGCAATTTTAGTAATAAGGTAAGATTAACCAGGAAACGTAAGTACTTATATATTTTAGAGCAGTTAATAGAAGCAACTTTAGCTTAGCAAAAAAAAAAAAAAATACACTCAAAAATATGAATGTGTCGTTTTACATTAAAGTACATAATTCAAACAAAACAAAAAAAGCTTAAGTCGGTCAAGATCGATTATATGATACCATTCACTACTAAGGTAAAAAATGGACCAACAATTTAACAAGTTTTCCTTGAGTCTTAGGGATCACCTAAAATACAAAAGGGCGTAACTAAACTTCTAGTTTTTTAACAGGAGAAACCAAAAACGTTATAACTTTTAAACTACAAGGAACATCAAATACAAATTTTGAAAGTGGCAAGCCATCAGCAAAGAAAACTCTTGAAACTAAAATGACAAAAAACGTTTAGTTTTCGAGCAATGGTGAATTAACAAAAAGCTTAACTACAAGTTGAATATTATGTGAAACTCAAAGGTCTTAAGGGGCTGTTCACATATTACGTAACGCCTTTTTCGCAGATTTTTAGAAATATTAATTCCAAATTTTGAAGTTTGCTCAACAATGCAACACCAAAGACATTCTGAAACCAAAAGGGCTTAACTACAAATTTGAGCAACATTTTAAACCTTTGGTTTTTAGTTTACACTTTTTAACTGTACGCATAAAATCATAATCAATCAAAAAACCAATTGTAACTTTTGTGTTAGATACGCTCCAACCTGACGATATGCTTTTTCCAAAAATTCGAGACTTAATTAGATTAATGTCATTTCCGCCTGAGAGTCTGATATGGGCGTTACGCTTTTTAGTGCTTTTTTGGATATTTAAAAGGCCTTTGAGAATGTGTCTTGTATGAAAGGTATAGTCAAGTATGGGCCAATTGCTACAAAATTAGGTACACTGATGTCAGTTATCAGAAGCAATATGTATGTAAAATTTTATAATAAAATTTGTGGCTGTAAAGAGCCAAAAACTCTATTCCGGGAAGGCATCCCTATGGAAGGTACTCGTATTGGCTATCTGATTTTGGCCAAATATGAGTCTGTGAAAAATTTCACAAAATTTACGACCTGTACTTTGATAAGGTCACATGGATATCCGGCCATCGGACATCGTTAAATCAACTCGGAGTGATTCTGAGCCGATCTGTATACTAAAGACCAATATTTCTATGCGTTACAATTTTATAGTGGTAATGGGTATAAAAATAGAGGGCACGCGATCTTTCAACTAAACTAAAAAGGCCAGTAGACTTTAGGTTCTAAATGTTATATCCAGTTCAAATTTCCCATTACCCCAATGTACTGATTCTATATAAAATCGTCAACAATGTTTAATTTTAAATTACCCATCGAGCTCATTACACATGGGCTACACAGGCTAATAAAAATACACCCAATATGTGTAATTACACATGAAGTGGCAACACTGATTTGCTGTATGTTTTGTTTATTTTGTTTTTTATTGTTGTTGTTAGTTTAGTATGCATTTCTATTTTTGTTTTTTTTGAGTACGAGTTAAGGAAAAGTTTTCTTGTTTAATGTTAATCAGACCTGTCCAAAATTACATACATTAATATTTAGTATTTGTGGTAAACAGCTTTAAAAGTTCTTACGGTCAGTGTTGCCAGATTTACATTTTGCTTCATATACTCGAGCATTATCCATATAATCGAGCACTGACTTTGAAAAGAACACTGACTTTGCAAAGACAATATTATGTACACAAGTGTGAGCGGGACACACATAGTTGCGTCTCGATCATACAATGTGTGTCGGTGTGAAAGCACAAAAGCTCTTTTGTAAAAGTTTGCACATTGTGCTGTAGAGCTAGACACTTCCGATGTAAATTGTCGTTATTCCCCTGACACACGAATAATTGCCAACCTTGTTCTAAATCTACAATATTTTCACCAGGTCTCTCGCCGAGATCAGATTCTTATTCATTTCGGCCATTGACAAATGTTTGATAAATCCTTTAGTTTACATAATCAGTTTTTTTTACCAGTAAAGACCAAACATTTTATGAGCTTCATGCTACTAAGTACTAGAAACAAGCCAAAAGGTGTAAAACTTTTGGCTTGTTTGTAAAATAAAACGAGAAATTACTTTTTGAACAACTTAAGCTTCTTTGTGTATTCAGCAACATTTTTAATATGTTTTTATAGAATTTTTTTCAGTAATTTGTCGACCAAAACGAAGTGTTTTTGACAATATTTTACTGATTTTTACTAATTTACTAAAATTCACGAATAAAAAAAAATATAATATTTGTACATACAAATTATTTTGAGTGTATCTCCAAATATGGGCAAAGGAAAGTACTTTAAACTCCTCAATTCTTTAAGAAATTTACTAAAAACAGGATTTTTGTCGGTTCGTTCCAACAACAAAACCAACCCAGATTCCAAAACTAAAAACACAAACTTACTAAGGCAGACTTACAAAAAGTCATTATGCCCAAAAAACGACTCCTTTGAACAGAAGAAGTAGGAAAAAAACCAAAACGATACAATAAATATTATGCAATAAAATGCCGTCGCCGTCGTGCAACACATTTGCAATATCGAACACACACAAAAAAAAAATCCAACAAAGTCAAGGTTGAATTTTTAAAATATATTCTAAAAAAAATACATTTGTTGCAAACAATACCCGTCATTCTATACTCAGACTAAAAATGGCTTAAACTTTTCCTGCTATTTTTTTGTTCTTAATTTCTTTTATTTAAAAATTTTTAAATATTTTAAAATTTAAAACGGTTTTATCCCAAACAGAGTGTGTGTGTGGTTGGGAAATTGTAGCAAGGTCACAAAAGTGAAAATTTATGATGTTTGACAAAAACAATAAAAGATAAAGCAATTAAATATTTCATAATTTTATGACCGAGTCCTTTTGTCTCAGTTGCCAGAAAATCCTCAAGTGCTCTAGTTTTAATTGTTTTTAATAACCTTTGATTTGAGTTTACTTGGGAAATTTTCAAAAATTTTGTAATTTTACGTAATTTGTACTAATAGTTCAAGGTTAAAATAATTTAAAATATTTAGTTAAACTAATGTGTGTCATGAATTCATTGTTAGATTTTGTTTTTAAATATTTTAATTAGCTTGAAGGTTTATATGAGTTCATATTATTTTGACTTGGCCTTATTATGTAAGTGCGTAGATTTCAAAAATTTTGTAAATTTAAGAATTACTTTCATTTTCAAGGAATTTTGAACAAAAATGTATTAAAATTAGAGCAATGTAATAAAAATAGGTATCTTAGAATAAATGGTACCTAATATTGAACAATAACTTAGCAAAGGCTCAAGGTTTCCCTTTTTGCATCCATAATCCAAACAAAAACATAACTTTTACTTATAAAAAGTCATTCGTCATCACGATCATGCAATATGACATCCGCGTGTAGAATGAGGGTTATAGTGTGTTAGCTTTCTTCTTTAAGTCTGGCCTCTATTTTTAAAGTGTCTGCTAAGTTCAAAGTATCTGCAATTTGCCAGCAAGATTCTTCGTTTTATTTCAATGTTGATATCATTTTGTTAAGGCGCCTATGATGTAGATAAAGTCTTCCTCAACCTCGATATTCAAATCACCGGGTTAAACTTTTTATCTTCTTTATTCTCGGCAGATCTCTTGTTGTTGCACTCATAATCTTAGTCTTGACTAGTGATGGGACAAGGGTAAATACCCAAATGGTAAATTGGTCATGTCTTCATGAAGCTCTTAATATATATTGAAAAGAATCCTCATATATATTTCTCCACTTGAGGGATATTATGTAAATTCTAGGAGTGAAAGATGAATTTGGTGCTGCGAAAAGTGGTACTTAATTGAATTGTTAAAAAGAAACAGCCAACATAATGACTTTAAAAGTTCAAGCTTTAAAAGCTCGAAAACATGAAGTTTTATTGAAAGATATTGAAAAGATTACATTAAAGATAAAATTATCCTTTTAAATTATTTGCAATGACGAAATAAAATAGGCTCATTAAATAATAGAGCCTTCCCTATATCAACGTTGGCCATTATTTGCATGGCAGGAGAATAACAGCAATTTTCATTGAACAAGAAAACTTTTTCCTTTTACTCCTATTCAAAAAATTACAAACAAATTGGTATACATTCACATTACATACATACATTCATTGTAAAACGCTCTACGTTTGTACAATCGCTAAAATGGGTCAAGACTAGAGATGGGTTTAGACCTGGGTATTTACCTAACGCTGGGTATTTACCTATTTACACCCACTTTCATACCCGGGTATTTATCTAATTTCGGGTAAATACTCATTTGAATAGCAAATACTCGTTGTTACATAGTGCAAAAGAATTTTGAACATTTTCGAATTTATCTGAGGTACCTCCTGCATTGGAATTCATTTACACAATGTCACAGGCGCTAAACATAAATGTAATGACATATTTTGCCAATTACAAGGCCAGAAATGATTTTGGGGCCAAAACTTTTGTTTGTATGAAATATCTCCGGTAAATTAGTGGAAATAAATTTGTGGAAGTACGCAATTAAGCAAATAAGATGTTCGAACTTTAACAGCTCCCTGTACTTCAGCTGCTTCTGAAAGTCCCCTTAGCACCCACAGCTTCTTCTTTTAAATTTTCTTCATTTTGATTTATACCCACATTTTGGGTAAATACCCAAGTGCTTGGGTAAATACCTGGGTATTTACCTTTTAATACCCAATTTACCATTTGGGTATTTACCCTTGTCCCATCACTAGTCAAGACTAAGATTATGATTGCAACAACTAAAGATCTGCCGAGAATAAAGAAGATAAAAAGTTTAACCCGGTGATTAGAATATCGAGGTTGAGGAAGACTTTATCTACATTATAGGCGCCTTAACAAAATGATATCAACATTGAAATAAAACGAAGAATCGTGCTGGCAAATTGCAGATACTTTGAACTTAGCAGACACTTTAAAAATAGAGGTCAGACTTAAAGAAGAAAGCTAATACACTATAACCATCATTCTACACGCGGATATATCAATTCTGGGCAACTTCGAGACAAAAATACTTCGAAAGATATATTATCCAAACTTTTTGAACTTTAAGATCTATTATTAAGCTGATAAATTTATAAAAATTGCGTTTTTTAGTTCATAATAGCCTAATTAAATCGGACACTCCAGCTAGAAAAGTGTTCATCGTTAAATTCTATAAAATGCACAGAAAGAACAGGCCGAGACTCCGTTGCATGTACCAAGAGGATGAAGATTTTGGATGCATGTGATTAAATGGAGACAGAAGTCTAAAGGCCGCAGTTCTTGGAAAAATATGTTATACCATATTCAGATCTACATAAATATATAACATCTAAATATAAAATTTCTTCAAACATCGGAAAAGTTTAAGTCTTTAAAGCAGATCTGTCCAAAAACACATACATTAATATTTGCATTTGTGGTAAACAGCTTTTACGGTCAGTTTGGCCAGATTTATATTTTTCTTCATATAATCGAGCAAACAGTTTTAATCTGGCAGCACTGACTTTGAAAAGACTCGACCTCGCAAAGAAAGTGTGAGCGGGATAAACCTAGTTTCTAGCTCATATATTGTGTGTCGGTGTAAAAGCTCAAAATCACATTGTGCTGTAGATATTGACGGCTCCGCTTTAAAGCTTTTTAAAAACGCTCATTGTCAGTCGATGTTCTCTTAATAGATATTAATAAGCTTATATATCAAAAGCTTTTTGCTTATTTAAGTAACTAAATTTCTCAGAAGTTTACATTTTAAATATTTCGATATGCCTTTATTTTTTTAAGTATTTGGCTTTATATTTAGGAGTTCTTAGCAGTTTATCTTAAAAATCTTAAAAGCTTTGAAAAATGTAGTTTAGTTGCACAAGCTTTTAAATATTTGTGAAGATTAGAATGTCTTAGAAGAGTACGTTCAAAACTTGAATAACAAAATTTGGGAAATAAAAGCATATCAAAATACTTCAAAGTGGCATATCGTAACTTTAATATAGAAAAGCCCTAACTAATATTTTTCTAACATTAGAGGAGAGGGAAAATAACTAAATAAAATCTTTTGTTTTGAAGATACAGACATTTTTAAAACGCAGTTTTTTACTTAATTCTCTAAAGTATTAAATACTGTAATAATGTTTTTTAAAATTTAAAGACTTTTATAAAATTATATTACATAAAGCTTTAAAAGAAATTTAAATGAAAAACGACTTAGGGCCTTTCTATATTAAAGTAACTATATGACTTCTCTATTCTTTTAAAATTGCGAAGACTCAAGATTATAAAAAAAGGTTGTAAACTTTTTAGTTAAGATCTGAAAAGCTTTACGAGATATTCGAAATAGTATTTTAATGAACAAGCTTTCCAAAAAATATAAATTAAAGCTTTCTTAAATACTTAGAAACTGTATATGTATTGATTTTTTCAAATATTTAGAGAAGCTTTATACATTATTTTTCAAAAACATCAAAAATTATTCAAACGCTGTAAGAAAAAATGTTACACTGTTTACTATTAGATAAGTTATATACAAAAGCTTTTTAAAATTGTTTAAATGTGTGTTTAATAGCTACAACTCTTTTATATATTTTAATATTTAAAAGCTTAAAAATTTTAGTATGGAAAGAGAATATCTTAGAAAAATCGCCATAGAAAAGTTTTAAAGAGCATCTTTTGTAGTTGCAGCCATTTTTTTAAAAGCTTTTTAAAGTTTTTATATCCTTCACCACCATAGGTGGAAAGGGTATTATAAGTTTGTGCTGATGTATGTTACGCATACAAAATATTTGTCTTATAGCCACCTTTTAGTATACCAATAGGCTAAGAATCACTTTCTGAGTCGATTTAGCGATGTCCGTCCGTCCGTCTGGCTGGACTCCCATGTAAACCTTGTAATCAAACTACAGGTCGCAATTCTAAAGATAATTTAATGAAATTTGGCACATATTATTTTCTGGAAAATGGAAAATTCGTCAAAATTGGTCCACTATTTATGGTACCTCCCATAGGTAAAACTTCCCGAAATTGATATATTTGCCACAAATATCAATATTTTTTCGTAAAATTTAAAACAAATACTGCCTATGTAAAATTAAATCACCGTACCTAATTCATTGAAATCGGTCCACATTTGACCATAGCTCCCATACAAACTCTTTTCTCAAAACGCACTAAATCAGACAAAATTCACTAAAACGCTCGTAAATCCGAAGATAATGAGAATTTTAAGTTTATTTTGTACATACGTAATTTTTGTGACAACTGTAATCAATTTGCCAAATTTCGAGATAATCGGTTCACATTTGACCCCAGCTATCATATAAGTCCAAATGGCGGAAGCAGCTTAAATATATAAGTTTTTGACAAAATGTTTGTATGATGGCAAAATTTAGCAAATATTTGTCTTTATACAGGAAAAATAACACCTTTGACCTTAGTGGTGAAGGGTATCGTATGGTCGGGCTTGACCGACTATAGCACTTTCTTACTTGTTAATATTAAGATTGAAAAGCTTCTGTCAAGAATAAATTATTTGCATCAAAACAATTTTTTGTGAGATTAGAGAATATCTGTGAAAAGGAAAAGTGCTTAAGTCGACTTAAGCAAAATTTGAGTTAAGGGCAGTTTTGAAAGCTTTATATTCAAAATTACCCATAAAAATGTTGAATTACGATATTTCAGGAAGTTATAGCATAATTGATTTTTGCTAATTTCTTTAATGTGCAATCTGATTTGCAATTATAGCTTATAATTTTATAAGCTATTTTCCAAATAACAAGTCTTCTTTCACAATTTTATTATTCTCATTAGAATAGGACTAATTTTTTTCAAAAATTTACTTCAAAATTTAAAAGACAAAAAAAACAGACTTAATCCCCTTTTCCTTATTGCCACAGATATTTAACTAATAAGTAGAAAAATTATAATAGATATTTCGAACTGTTGCTAACCAACGTTTAGAGTTTTACTTCTAAACTTAAAGAATATTCGGCATCTTTGATCTAACAAATATCTTTATTTTACTAAAAGTGACATCATTTAAACTTGAGTTAATAGTTTTAATTTATGAGTATACCTTGTAAATAATTTTAGTCATGTTCCTTAAATTTACCTGAAATTAAACAAGAAAAAAAATTCATTAAAATTTATTTTATATATGAAAAAATCCAAAAATAAACACTATTTTAAGTACATATCTGACATATTTAATAATCCCACAAATATAATTTTCAGTTTATATTTCAAGCATATAATAATTCTTTAAACAATTACCAGAGTAGATACATTTTCAATTAGAAGATACTTCCGACAACATCAAAAAATCTCTTGAGAATATTTGTACAACAGCAAAATTATTATTAAATGAATATAGGAATATTTAAAAAATTATATATATTCATGACTTTTTTTTAAGTAAAATCTTTCTAACAAGATTCATGTTTTCTCTGGCAAACAGTCTTTAACAAAAGTATTTAGTCAGACACTTTACTAATAGTTTTTACATGTTTAATATAGTTTTTGAGTATGTATGTATGTATCTGTTAGAATATTTAAAATAATATCCAATTTCCTTTTTATAAATATTCGTATGTATGTATGTATGTGTAAGTATTCTGCTTTTCATATCATTTCTCCTAAACAAGTCAAACTCAACAAGAGTTGAGTAGCAATAATATCCTGTAACATGTGGCAAGAACAAGAAATAATTTAATTTTGAATATCTTTTACCAACAATTTTCCACATTTTCTCACAAACACTTACATACGACAAAGGCTAAGGAAAAATTATTTAAATATTTAAAATATTTAGATGAGTTTCTAAAGAGGAAATATGATTATGTGTTACTAGACATAATACTTACATATTTCGAAAGAACGAACAAAAATAAACTACAAAATATTAAGTAAAACTAACAATATGGAGGGTTAAACAGGCGGAGTCTATGAGAATGTAGGAAGTATTCAAAATTCTAGAGTTTGAAAATTTTTAAGGGTTGCAAGCAGGCAGTTGAGAAGACGACAGACAACCCGACATTAATCATGTTTGTTTGCTGATTTTCATGTCGAGATTAAAATTTTTCTATGTTGCAAAGAGTTTGGGACAGTTTTTATCAATTATTATGATTATTATTATTATCACACTGATTAAAATGATTTGCCTGGATAATGAATTTGATTATATAGATTTATTATTCATGGGTTGTTATTTTTAGCAAGTTTTAGAAGGGCAACGATTTTAAATAATACTTGACAAAGGCGTAACAAATCTTTGCATTAATCTAATGAAGCTATTGATTTTGGTATTTGTACTTTAAGTTGAGCTTAAAGCTTAGTAGCGTAAAAAGCTTTCGTATGTGATTTAATATAATGATCATGATTATCATATTTAGTCTAAAAAGTTAACTTATTGTTAAAGCTTTCTGAACAATGAATAACTTCTTAATATGTACAGAAATTTTTCTTAACATATCTTAAGTTTAAGTAAAGTTTATGTTGAATAACAAATTTTTCAAGTTTTCGTAACACTTAAAAGCTTCTTAATATTAAAAGCTTTATTTAGAATTGAGAGCTTCTTAATATTGAAAGCTTTTTTTAACATATGTAAAGCAGCTCAGCTATCATTTTTTGAAAATTTTTATCAAATATGAGTCTTGTTTGACTCCAGTGCATGATTAAAATGATCGTTTGTGATATCACTTATGAGTCAAAAATTAATTTTTTGTGAGAGAAAATGGTACCCTTTGACCTCATACGTGACCTTTCATAAAGAGTCTTTAATGACTCGTTTTTTTGATCTTTTATGATTAGATTATGACTACATACTACATAAGCCTAAATTCGATCCTCATTTCCGGCAACATCAATTTCTGTAATTATTAACGCAACTTTGCTCTTCTAAAAATAGATATGACGTTTTATTTTTTTAACAAATCTAGCAAAATGTATGTAGTCATAATCTTTTAGTCGACGTTTTTACTAACTAAGCCACATCACCAATGATCGACCATATTAACCACCTGGACAAAAGAGGTAAGCCTAAAACTTGGCGTCGAGATCGATGGTGTACCAATTCCGACGGTGAACCACCCGAAAATCCTGGGAGTCACACTCGACAGCCTTTTTACTTCGTCAGCACATGCCACAACTGTCGCGCATAAATTGCCATGTGGAAACAAGGTCCTTAAAGCACTAGCCGGCAGTTCTTGGGGAATGGACAAAGAAACCTTGCTGTCTACCTATAAATCGATTGGTCGGTCAGTGACAAATTATGCTGCTCCAGTACGGTAAGCGTCGCTAGGTGATACTCAGTGGAGAAATATTCTATGCTGCCAAAATGCAGCCCTAAGAACTATAACAGGCTGCCTACAAATTACCTCACCACATCATCTTCATGAGGAAACAAAGATCCTTCCAGTAAAGGAACACAACATTTTGGTATCTCAGCAGTTCCTTTTGGGATGTCATCGGAGAAATCATCCAAACTTTAACATCACACAGTTGGCATCTTCCCCGAGGCATGTCAGGAAAGATCTTCTCGTGTATGAGGATAGCATACGAAGATATGTACTTGATCCTTTAGATCATACCTCGTACATGGCAGCATTAAACAACATTCATAAAGACGCCACCAACTCCGCGATTTCAGGTAATAGCATGAATGTTGTATTAGGAGGTCGCCCACCGCCCATAGCAGAAGAACAAAAGAACCTTCCGCGAAAATCAAGAGTCGTTCTGGCTCAACTGAGATCGGGATGGAGCAATAGATTAAATATCTTTTGGTCCCGCATAGACCGTGCCGTCCCCAACATATTCCCAGCATGTGGTCAGGGTCCTCATGAGACCCCCACATTTTCAACTGTACCGCCAACCCTACTTCACTTAGTCCTGAGTATTTGTGGACTCATCCAGTAGAAGTAGCACAATTTCTTGGCCTTGACCTACAAACAGATCCCCCATAAAAACAAAATTATAAATTTTAGAGCTGTCACAACAACAACAACAACCCATGATGAGATATGAGTATTTTTGTGGCACTTTTTATATTATGACTACGCACGTTTTACAATATTTTTTTTGTGCTATTTTTAACTAGTCGCTTGCTAAGCGTTTCTATGAGTCTTTTTGTACACTTTTTTGATCACCAAACTGATAAATCACTTTTTGATCATCTAAACGAATCCTAAAAGACTATTTTTTCTGATATTATCATAAACAATCTCCCAATTGCTAGCTGGGAGACCTGTCCAAAAACACATACATTAATATATGTATTTGTAATAAACAGCTTTGGAAGCTCTTACGGTCAGTGCTGCCAGATTTACATATTTGATCATTCTTTATACAATCGAGCAAAAAATTATAATCGGGCATCACTGACTTTGAATAGACCACTGACTTTGCAAAGACAATTTTACATAAGTGTGGGCGGGGCAAACATAGTTGCGTCTCGCTCCTACAAATTGTGTCGGTGTGAAAACTCAAAAGACCTTTTGTAAAAGCTCGCACATTTGTGTATGGCTGCATGGCTGGACGGCTCCGATCTAAAGTTAAAGTAAAGTTTATGAAGAATTTCTTATTTCCGAAGAATTTTCCTAATTTTGAAAGTTAATTAATAACATCTTAAGTCTAAAAAAAGCTTATGAAGAATTGAAAGCTTCTTAATAATAAAATCATTCTTAACACAAGTATATAAAGAGTTTAAGTAAAATCTGTGAAGAATAATTAAATTTGGAATAATTTCATTTAATTATAAACATGTAAGGACAGGCCCGTTTAGGGTTGATATATATTTTAATATATATTAAGAATAAAAATAAGTACATTTTTGTATTTTGAACAAAATTTGGTAATAAATTCTTAATATTCCGTCATTTTCCTATAATAAATTAAAAAACCTCCAAATTCTGACTTTGACCAAGGGGAAAGCAAGGGTTAAACATTTCCAATTTAAAAAAAAAACCAAAGCTGTGTACCTTCTATATAGACTGAGAAAAAATATCCACCATTTCTTTTATTAATGTTAAATATTGGCACAATTTAACAATTTTACAATTACAATTTTACAATTATTACAAAAAATTCACTTTTTCGCAAAATTCTACGATTTGGAATCGCAAGTACGGCGGAACGGATACAGATATCGACCTCAATTATTTGTATTTTATTCTCCCATTTGTTTGTTTTCTGATACCGAAAAGCAAATTTATTAGTTGTAAAAATTGTTGAACAAAATTTAAAAAAAATTTAAAAATGATTTTTGAAACCGTCCGGCCTAAGAAAAAAGTATAATTTTCTAATATGAAAAAAAACTAAGTAAATTCGGTTATATTTAAACAAAACTGAAGTATTTAGTACTTGAAGATCATAGAATTGTAAATTTGAAATTGAATTTGAAATTTTTTTATTCTGAAGTAAATTTTTTGGCATGTCGTTAAGAACACGAATTTTCGGGGCAAAATTGCAATAACTCCAAAACTACTTAATGGCTTTTGAATTTTGATGACTTAAAATAAGGTTACTTTAGTTCTCTTTTATATTTCATTACATTTTTTTAAATAATTTAATTCTTAATGGTTAAATTTTGGAGAAAACTGAAAATGCTCCAATTTTTTCCTATACCAAAAAGCTTAACCCGAAAATGCTACAGTTTTTTCCTATACCAAAAAGCTTAACACTTTTTGGGCGGATGCGGCACGTGTTCCCCTTCTGAAGTTAGAAAAGAATTTATGTTACGTAGAACATTTTTTGGGGAGTTACGGTTCAATTTTGCACTTTCGGAAAATAAAATGCACTCTAATATGTTTCAGGTCTACAATGTAAAATTCAAAAAGCTACAAACAAAAGCTTAGTTTTTTTTAAGTAAATTTAATAAAAATATAATTTTTAAAAAACTTAAGGAAAAATCCTTAAATATTCCTCCTGCCTTAATCTTCCTTAAACAAAATATTTAAAACCTTAAACATAAAAAAAGTCTTAACAAATTTACACTTTTTTTTAACTTTTTGTTTGTTTTTATCGGAAAGTAATAATTCATTACCAAAAAATGTGGAAAAAAGGAAAGAGATTTTCCCATTTTTTTTTTTTTTTTTTTTTGTTGGCCAACAAACCAGCCATCTATTCAATGCGTTAAGCACATTTTCTACGCCAAACAGACAGACATAGACTCTAAAAGTAGAGATATAGCCAGACATGATTGCAAGTGAATAGAAAAGGAATTTATAGCAGAAATTTATTAAGAGCTGAAGACAAGAGCCAATAAAAGCAAACAAAAAATATAAGCAAAAACAAAAAACAGGTGGATAAAAATCCTTAATTAATTCTCATTTCACATTTTTTGTACTGAAACGCAAAAAGCAAGAAATTTAACTTGTTAAATTGTTAAAAATTAAACATTAATTTTTTTAATTTAATACCAAAAAATCTCTAGTGAATTTTTTAAGGCTTGCTCTCAAAAAAGGACACGTTTTAAATATAAAATTCGTTAAATGAACAGAAAAACAAAACCCCTTGTCAAAAGTCGACAGTAAACTTGTTTAATTAAGTTGTGTTTTAGAAAAAAAAAATGTGATATTTAAATAGAAATCGTAGATATACTTTTATAGAAATGACCTTAGATATTTTTACTTTTTTTATATTTACATAAAATGCTTTAATTCCCCTTTTTGTGAAACGTAATACTTTTACTGACTGTTTAGTTTTTTTTTTTTTGCTAACATATGAACACATACATACGTACGCATGTGTAAGTATACACATGATGTAAAAGGGTCAATTAACTAATTATACCCAAAAGGTTTAATACTCCCACTCCCTGCATCATCATGTCTTTTTATACTTAACTGACATCTCGTATATGGACTGTAACGGGTCTAATTTATGCAAAAGGGTTGAGAGGATGGGAATGACGTAGAGACAAGGCGGTATATTTATTAATAAGCAAAAATATAATAAAATATCTTCCTTTTAAAATTTTTGCTATATTTATTTGTTACTAAGTGATTATTATATACACTGAGGGAAAAATCTAATCTAATCGGACTTAAATCAAGTCGGAAACGTCGTAAAAGTCTGTTAAGCTTGAAAATCCTAAAATCAAGCCGAAAATCTTATTTTTAGAACGATAATTTTTAGGTTGGTTTTTAAGCTGCTTCGTTCTAAATTTAAGAATAAAAATGTTGTTTTAAGAATCATGCATTCTTAAAGTAAGATTAATGTGGGCTTATTTCAAGTCTGACTCAGACTTAGTTTAAGAATGTTTGTTCTTATTTCAAGAACGTTGCCTCTTAATTTAATGCTTTTCGAAATTCGAATGTATTTTACGCCATAAACCCAGCAAACAAAATAAAAGATTTTTATTATTATTTTTTTTTTTCAATTTATTGTAGTTTTATTAAAATATATGTAATTAAAATAATGAAAATTCATACGCTTTTGTGTATATAATTCTATTTATATATACTTAAGTCTTATAAATGCTTTACCACTATTTATAAAATATACATGTAAAGGAGGGCTAGTAAAGTTACATATATTTATAATATTTACATTGAGTTTTCACAGTTTCTAGCCAGTCTTCCACTTTCGATGGCATTGACATTGTACCGTCGTCTATTCCAAACTATAATACATAGATGTTTATAAATATTCTATAATGATTAGTTTCTCTTAAAATATCTCTACCTGTTCTTTCTTCCAAAAAAACAATTTCTCACGAATTTCCAAGTCGAACTCTTTTAAAAGTTTTATCCCTGAAAAAAATTACGAATTTCGCACGAACAAAAATTGTTTCTCCATTAATTTCTAAATAACTCCAAAACTATAAGAGATACAGAAAAATTATATTAGACTAAAATAAATGCAATTTTGTTATGCATCTTCAAGTGTTTTAATTTTGAAAATCGGATGAGTCGTTCTCGAGTTAGGACGAAATAGATCTCCGTACCTGACTAATTTAATTGGAAAAATTTGCCAAGCCCATAAAAAAAAATCCAGATCTCATGGAGAAAAACCGAAAACGGATTTGGGTTTAGCGCATCAAGATCCATATAGTCCGCATAGTTTTATTAAAAGGAAAGACAAAAAATTAATTTTCCATTTTCCATTATTACCCAGCAAAACTTTGGTAACGGCAAGTACTCTGGTATCTGGTTACCTTGTAATGACTACAGCATACCCTCCGAATAACTAATAAGTTATTACATAAGTACTTATTTGTAATTAAAATGGTAAGTTGAACTGAATGGCCCGGGTTCAAATCCCACCAAGAGCAACAATTTTTTTTATTTTTTTTTTATTAAAAATGTATTTTTAAATGATTTGTGAATTTTAAAAACATAAATATTACCTTCTGTAAAAAAAATTTTGGAAAACTAACTCACGGTAATGAAAAAATACTATCATGAGTCAATTTTGATTATGTAGGCTACATACCTATTGGATACCAAGCAACGGTTCTGCTTGGTCTTAACTTGGTAAGCATAGACTTATCTTGGTTATCCTTTATTTCAACTGTGGACACTGACCTCCTAGTGACATCACCAAAAGAGCTACGTTACGTAGTGAGCTAACATGTACCGCGAGTTGTAAAATAAGAACGATAAAAAATGGGATGGAAAGACCAAGTAGAGGAAAAATTTTCACAACTTGGCCCATAAAATTGAAGAATATTCGCACAAGATCGAAGAAAATAGGTTGTATCTATAGGCCATTTAAGTAAGTAAGAGCCAATATTATATAAAAACTTATACAAAAGGGAAGATTTAAATTGTTTAAGTTTTAAAATAATTAAAAAACACTTCTTTTTTGTTTATTAAATGCATTAAACATTTACAAAAAATCGTATAGAAATATGTTTCCAAAAATTACAACAAAGCAAAAAAGCAGAGAAAAACAAAGTTATTGTCACATGATTTTGGATCTAAAAATAAAAATTGTTTATATTAATTATAAGCTGCTAAGTTTTCAACATATGAAGTAGCGCAGTGGAAGAGTCTCTGCCTAGCAGTCGGAGGGTCTGGGTTCGAGCCCAGATGGGGTCATAAGAAAAAATTTGTATTTCGTTTAAAAATATGTTTTTTAAATAAAACAACAACAAAAAAGTTGTTGTTGTTGTTGTTGTCTTCCAATTACTTACCCAAGTCATTACATTTCTGCAATTGGTAAGTACTTGCCTCCAATGACATCCCCATGTTAATGTAATGACTTAAACAGTGAATGAGTAAGTAGTTCGTGTTCAATAGTTTAACTGTTTAACTCATTATTTGGTAATGAAAAGTTTTGCTGGGTATATTATAGCCATTATTATACATTTGTACAGATTTTGTTGTACTTCAATGTATCGCATTGTCGTTCTACACCCCAGTAAGGACAGTGTCAAACATTTGAATTATGATGACTTTTACATTTGATATCAAACGTTATTTTCGAACTTTTTTCAAACCTGAACAGATGACTGAGATTTACATTTACTTTCAAATGAGGGTTCATTTGAGAATAAACGTTTGAAAAATGATAGTTTCTCAAATTGATAATAAAGGTTATTCTCAAATCATTATCAAACCCTAAGATGATTTGAGATTAATTCGAAAATACAACGCCATTTTATTTATGTTCCACATGTAGATGATATCCACATTTGAAAAACCTTTGAGAATGAGGTTTGATAATGATTTGAGAATAAAGGCATTGCTCAATTTGAGAATAAAGTCCCCTTTTTGTTGAGAATGCTATTATTCTCAAATCAGTATCAAATCAGTATCAAACGTTTGACCTTTGAAAAAACATTTATTTGAGCATAAACCTTATTTCTTGCTGGGACTAGATATCTTTGCACAGGTTTCAGAGAATATTAGCCCATCGATTGTGCTATCGAATGGCATTTGCAAATTTACACACTTCTTTTGGAGGAAAAAAATATTCGCTTTTAAAATGCTGTGACGGACAAAAAATGGAAGTGACTTTTTTGCAATACATGTTTCTGTAATTTTCATTAAATCGGTCATAGTAATAAAACAATTTTAAATACTTTAAAGATAGAGGAAAACCAGAGGATTATAAAACAGTTTTTATAAAATATTTTAAAGTTTCCAGTTTCAAGAAAAATCCATAAATGAACTGTTGCGGACGCTACGTGACGGACGATATAGTTTTTACTTGAATGTTTTTTACTAGGAAATAATCATATTTCATTTTTTTTTTTAAGATTCGTAAATCAGTTCA
Organism: Stomorhina lunata; assembly: GCA_933228675.1. Classification (NCBI taxonomy): domain Eukaryota; kingdom Metazoa; phylum Arthropoda; class Insecta; order Diptera; family Rhiniidae; genus Stomorhina; species Stomorhina lunata. The sequence continues at coordinate 89,911,636 of OW121740.1, read as the reverse complement.
AAAAATGCTTTTATTTGTTCCCGAATTTCATCTCCCTCCTTTTCACAAAACGGCTAAATACAAATATTTAATTGAAGTTTTACTTTTTCAAAATCAAAAAATAAAATTTGCCCCACTGTATATTGTGGATATAGACAGTGTTATTGCTTTATGAGTAACACAGACAAGTATTCGTAAATTCTGTATTTAATAAATATCATTTTGTAAAAAATATATACTGTGACGGACGCCACACACTTTCCTATACATATTATTCTATAAAAGCTATATATTTAAAGCCTAATTCAAAGCATAAAGTTCTCTTTACGAACCAAGTTCAATTGGAGAAAAAAGAAAAATTACACTAGTCAAATTAAAAAAAACCTTTATTTCTGTGACGGACGCTTTACACTGTGAGCCTTTTTTTACTTGACGTTATTTATATCACTCCAATTACTTATGATGGGGTTTTTTACATCTAATTGTAAAAAATTTAGCAGACTTTGAGTCCCTACTGAAACTTGATACCTAAATGGATGTTTTTGCGATTTTTTTAACTTTTAAAAAATCTATTATTTTAAAAAATGTATAACAATTCGAGATGGGTGCAAATAAAGACCTGCCATTCACGAAGAGAGTAATAAAAAATTGTATCCATTATATATTCTAAAGGATCAATATATGGTTAATTTTTCCATAAACACAAATACGCGATTTTGACAGTTTTAAAATTTTGTCCTTGGTTTATTATTTACTTAAGAAAAACTTACTATTCAATTACTACAATGTTACAATTTTGATTTAAGCTTAACTACCAAAATGACCAAAGCCGTTTTACGAAACAGTTAGCCGAAGTCGCTGTGCTAAAATAGTTAGCCTAAGCCACTGTACCAAAAGAATACATCCGCTTTACGAAACATTAAGCCGAAGCCGCTGTGCAAGGTGGGTTGTGAATTATTTTCAAGAATCTATGGCAAATTCTGCCTCGTTCGGACCGCCACTTCCTCATGCAAAACTTGAACACTTATATAGATTTACGTACAAACTAAATACGAATTATATTTGTGTATCCCATACATAAAATAAATACGAATATATTTGTAATAAGTAATGTTACTGCATATAACAGCAGTATTCGCCCTCATGTTAGCCGAAGTCGCTGTGCCAAAATAGTTAGCCGAAGCCAATGTACCAAAACAATCAGCTGAAGCCGCTGTGCCAAAACAATTCAGCCGCTTTACGAAAAAGTCAGCCGAAGACGCTGTTCCAAAACAGTCAGCCGAAGACTTTGCACAGGTGGTTCGTGAATTATTTTGATCCCTGGCCAGACCCACTTGAAAAAAATTTAAATTTTCAAAAAAAGTGTTACACCTCATAACTCAGACAGCCACTGGTTATTGAGTATTAGGCTGTGTAAAACTTCTCTAACTAATGAATTTGCCGTACGGAGCCAGAGTATAAACGTAGGTTACTTTCAATGAGTCTAAAAATAAAATCGGATGCAGTCCATTGTCTGAGAGAAGTACCCCTCGTTCCAATGTTGTGTGGGAACTATATATGTAAATAGAAAGGCACCTAAGGATTTTGTTCAGGAGAGCCATTTTAAAGATTTAAATACGTGCATCTTTCTTGTACCATAACTAAGCGTGTTGGTATTAGTCTCATTTGAAAGCGACACATCTCATGACGTCAGGAACGTATTGGTCAACCTTGAAAACGCAAGTAGGTAGTTCCTACCTATTGTTTGGTGTAGCAGGTCCCTTTTTCTATGCGCTGTCACATATACATATGTATATATTATAGAAATTAATAATAACAGAAATTGATAATGCCGTGACTTGGGGCTCGAATCCAGGAAGACTTTAATATATTATGCTTAGTAATCGACGTACTAACCATCTAAGCCACAACACCCTAGGAACGTTAAATGTTTTTGATTTGACAATATTTGTACCAACTATAATTACAGATTAAGTCACATTGTCATTTATGAGTTTATGTAAAAGCTACAACACTGGGTCTTCCGATCATTAAATACGATTCCATTAACTAATTGTGGTCTGAATTAAACATGGAACATCAAATTTTAAGATATAAGGTCATAAAGAAATGTAATGAAAAGGGTCGAATAATGAATGGAGCTTTGCAGTTACCCCAAATTTATCGTGAAATCATTTAATGATATGCCTTCTATAACAACTTTGGTAATGCGATTACTAAAGAAGCTCAAGAGAAGCCATTAAATCCTATAAGTACTTACTTTTACCGAAACGGTGAATATAGATCGCATTATTTTATAGATAGGAACTTTCGAATAGAAATTTGTAGTGCGGAAGATTTAAGATTATATCATTTGTAGCAGCATATAGCTAGAAATAAAAGCTTGAGTTTGAAAACGATATTTAACTATTTTGTAGCGATCTCGAATAAGGTTCAAGAATTGGAGACCATGATCTTAAGGTCTCCTCATCTGACATCTTTTCCGAAGCACACCAATTAACCTAATCCTTCACTGCAAATGCACAATCAAAATAATTTACCATAAATATGAAAATGCAAAATATAATTTAAATTACAAATTATAGCATAAATAACAAAAAACCAAATGTAGTCACATTTTAAAATGGAATTTTTATGACACACATGATCATCAATATTTTATGTGGCAGGAGAGTGTGTCTGTTGGTTGCACGTGAAATGAAATGAATGTATTTATTAATTTGTGAACAATTGAAAATCGACATGTGACACGCGTTTTTCGATTTTGTTGTTCAGTTATTTTGCTCTTGTATTTCGTATTTGTTGCAAATTTATGCAATGCACAACGAATTGCTCTGACACACAAACATACGTCGGGCAATCAACATTTTTGCATTTTTATGCAACTGAGAACAACTGAAATATTCATACACATACACAAGATATTTTCAAAAAATAAAAAAAAAAATCCTGCTGCTATAAAGCATCCTTTGAACAATTGAAATCATAGAGTCCTGATGATGGCTTGGTTGAATGGATTGAAGGGGGTTTTTTGGTACAGCCGATTTCTACTCTATAGAAATTCATTTAAAATTCTTTTAAAGGTAAGGGAAAATATGTGTGCGTTTGTATGTATGTCTGCATGTGCATATTCTATGAGACATGGTGACATCCTTTTTTGTCACAAACAATTTTGGAAAATTGAAAAAGCAATACAGGGTATAACAGTGCGGTAAAACACAACAATACATTCATGTGTAAACGCAGAAATGCAACGGAGGAAAAAACTGCGAAATTTTTCAATAATAAATGCAGCCATTAGTATGATTTCGTATAAGCAAATAAGAGTTTGACTAAAGGTATTGTTTGTTCGGCACTCACTGATTTTATATTTATAATATGTGTAATTTATAGTGGTAGGAGTCCTGAAAAGTCCTGATCATTGCTTTTGTCATTTAAAAGAATTGTCATCATCATAAACTCTTACTGCCATCATATGTTTGTATGTATGTGTTAGCAATGAGCGCAAACCTCGTCATCAGCTTTGTCGACCTCATCAGTATTATCATCATCACCATCTATATATGTATGTATGTATGACTGTTTGTACCTCGCCCTCATTTGGATTTTTGAACATTTACTTTGGCGTTTTCACATTAACGGATATGTTTTCCAGCATTTCATTGCATTTTTCGCAATATTGTACTTTGCAGTTGATTACAGTTCATTTTTTGTATACACTTTTTTTTCAAAATTTAAACTCATAAATCAATGTTCGATGTGTTTTTTTTGTTGTTGTTGTTTTGCTCAGTTCGCTCTTGTCTAAAGGACACGTGTACAAGGATACAGGACATTATGTTTTCGCCATGTTCTATATATATATTTTTTTTTATAAATTTTTATAGGAAAAAAATGTAGCTGGTAATATCATGAGTACAACAACAACAAATGAAAATATTTTTAAAAAATGCAACCATGAGAAATGTGCAGTTATATCCGTTACAATTGTCAATATTTGAAAAAATAAAGTAAAATGAAATGAAATAACATTCACAGGAAAAAACACAGGTTGACAATTATTATGAAAAAAAAAGGAAAACTAAATGGAATTATAAAGTAAATCCAGATGAAAATGGACTAAGGCAAGATGGATCTGTCGAAATTTGATTATAGCTTATTTTTACACTTTTGTTCATAACTTCTAAACTATCAAAAGCTTTAAATTGACATTAGTTATTCAAAAAATTTCGTAGTCTGACATAAGTTGAGTTTTTTATTAGTTGGATTTTCACCTTAACAAGTATGAAAGTGCTATAGTCGGTCAAGCCCGACCATACGATACCCTTCACCACTAAGGTCAAAGGTGTTATTTTTGCTGTATAAACCAAATACTTGCTTAATTTTGCCATCATCAAACATTTTCTCAAAACTTTTATATTTAAGCTGTTTCCGTCATTTGGACTTACATGAGAGCTAGGGTCAAATGTGGACCGATTATCTCGAAATTTCGCAAATTGATTACAGTCTTTAGAAAAATTGTGTATGCAAAAAAAAAGCTCAAAATTCTCAATATCTTCAGATTTGTGAGCGTTTTAGTGATTTTTGTCGCATTTAGTGCATTTTGACAGAAGAGTTTGTATGGGAGCTATGGTCAAATGTGGACTGAATTCAACGAAATTTAGTACAGTGATTTTGGTTTACATAAGCAGTATTTGTTTTAAATTTCATGAAAAATAAGTTATATTTGTGGCCAAAATGTCAATTCCGGGAAGTGGGCTCTATGGGAGATACCATAAATAATGAACCGATTTCGGCGAATTTCAAAAGCCATGGTCCCACTATCAAAAAAATGATCTGTGCCAAATTTCATCAAATTATCTCAAGATTTGGTCCTGTACTTTGATTACATGATTTACATGGGGGTCCAGCCAGACGGACGGACGGGCTAAATCGACTCCGAAAGTGATTCTAAGCCTATTGGTATACTAAAAGGTGGGTCTAAAACAAATTTTTTTTATGCTTTAGATATATCATCACAAACTTATAATACCCTTTCCACTTATGATGGTGAAGGGTATAAAAACATATTTTAATTAACTGCTGTCGAAATAGTAGTTTATGAGATATAGTTGACACCCTAAAGCTATCAAAGAAACATGTTAATTAACTGCATATTTAAATTAACTGCTGTCGGAAAAGTAGTTTATGAGATATAGTTGACACTCTAAAACTATCAAAAAAAAAACATGTTAGACCAATCGGTAATAAGCTTATAATCTAGTTCTAGTAAGTCTTAACATTAAAAAGAAATTTTTATTATTTGTGACTGCTTTCTGAATAATAGTTTATGAGATATAGCATTTTGACTGTTGAGAAATAGTCTTGTATGACATGAAAGTGAAGTTGGATGAGATAGCTCATACTCCAAAAATATCAAAGGAAAATGTTGGACCTATGGAAATAAATATTTGGGAAATAAACTCATAGTCCACCGTAGACCTCAACAGAATGATCGCTGGAAAGAAATATAGTGCCAATAAAGAGGAAATCTCGAGATAGTCATTAGAACTCGGAAAATAATTATGATAATTTGCTTTGTTTTAAGAAAAGGTTCTGATAAAATGTTTGAAGTTTACAATGCAGTAAGAAGGAAAGAGCTTTGCTCTTTTTCTATCTCATAATTCGGATCTTAAAGTGTACTTTGTTTTGGTCGACTAGTCACCAAAAAAAAGTCGATAGGATCATGAACATAAAGAATATATCATGTAACCAAGGTTGGAATTGACCGAACAATGCAATACTGCCTATATATAATTGTATATAGTCTAAACACGAATTGGGTTACCTTCTTTGGAAAGGGGATAGTAGATAAAAGAAAAGGAGAGATAAAGCTTTATATTATTCATTTTATTTGAAAATCTTCATGATGCATTGTTTAAGCTTTTTTGTTCTACAGGAAAATGATTTCTTTTACATCGACGGCATGTTACTGCTGTAGATTTATTGCCGATTGTGGATGCTGTGGTAATTAATAATTTTAATATAAATTAATAAATACAGAAATTAATGTTTTTGCGGATCGAACCCAAGCTGAATATGATGTGTTATACTTAGAAGTCGAAGTGCTAACCAACTAAGCCGAAGTACCCATTTTAACCTCTTCTATTTGATATTATCAATTATATAAAACCGAGCAGAATAGAGCGATAGAAAAGATTTCGCCTTCCATGCATCTTTTATGACGCGGCAGTAACTGAGAGTGCTTGACTGGAGTTTTGTTGATGGATTTTGAATACTCTTTAAATTGAATATCAGCAAAAAAAAGTCAATAAATAGTTGGGTTAGCGTCAAACCTATTGATTAAAAAATAAAATATGACCTAGAGTTCAAATAATTAGTTTCAAACCCCTTCGATTTCCCTCTATTCCAACCATCTGAACCAACCTCCTAAAGTAATTGTTGGCATTTAATGTATTTATTTTATATAACAAATAACAATTCCTCTTATCTTCAATCTTTTGATTGATTGGAACTTTTTTCTTTGTGGCCATTTTACTGCTGCTTTGTCTAAGTCTTAGCTCCATAACATTTTGATGAGTTCATTAAATAAAAAAATGGGAAGTTCATCTTTAGCAAATATTTACTAAATAAATCTTCTTTGTACTCATCTTCTCTGCGAACTTCATTATGAACTTTAAACTTTTTATTCCAACATTTCTTAAGGTTGTTTGTAATGTTTTTGTTGTGTACGAGTTGCAATTGTTCGTTACGTTTACATTTCAAACTCCTTTAAAGGCAACAGCTGCATTTAACATCTTCATTACCAATATTTCGTTTTTTTTTCATTTTATTACAGAAAGCCGATATTTTTTTTTTTTGTATATAGATTTTCTTGTAAAATGGATATTTTTTCTGTCATGAACTTTTTTATCTTTGGTCTAACCTTTTTGCGTTTTATGTTGAGTTTATTTTTTTTTTTTTTTGATGTTTGAATATTTTTTTCTTTATGAAAAATAGAGAAGTTTTGATACATCTTTATAATAAATGGCAGTTTAGAATGTTAATAAAAAATATATATTTTTAAATAACTTTATTTAGAAATATGATCTTGTGTTATTGGGAAATAATTGAGGTATCTTAAAAAAGAAAAATTCTGAAATAATTTTGGGTTATATAAGGTTTAATGAAAGGAGATTTGTCCATTGAAGCGGAGAATGCAACAGAAAGTCTATATAACCGTTTTTGTGCAACAACAAAATACATCACTCAATCGTCCGCTGCTTTAATTATATAAACAGCACATAATACTATCAATATTCGTTCCCACAACAGTCGGTTCTTCCTATCGGAACTACTCGAAAATCGTAAGATTCAGACCAATGACAGCAAGTACTGCGATATTACCAATAATATTGCGATTACCGCCGTGGTATAGCAGGTTAGCCATCCGCCTAGCATACCAGAGGTCCCAAGTGCGATCCCCGGCCAGACTCACTTGAAAAAAATAAAAATTTTCAAAAAAGCGCCGGTTCATCTTATAACTCAGCTAGCTACTGGTTATTGAGTATAAGGCTATGAAAAACATCTCTAACTAATGCATTTCCGTTCGGAGCCGGCGTTAAAACGTAGGTCCCTTTCAATGAGTCTAAAAAGAGAATCGGATGCAGCTCATTGTCTGAGAGAAGTAATTCCCCGAATGTTGTCGGGGAATTATATATACATATATATATATATATATATATATATTGCGATTACAATACCAACAACAACTATCGATATTCGAAACTAAGATCATGAACAAATTTAACTTATGTTAGTGACCTAATAACCGACTAAGTCATAAAATTTCGAAAAGTTTAAAAAGTTTTATAAAGAATTAAAAATTTCGCATAAAATTTTCCCTTTTTTCTTAAAATCTTTTAGAATCAAATTTGGCCCTAAACTAAGCACCACTAATTAAGTTTGCTCTACTGTAGAAATTTTATAAAATAGTTTTTTCTTTCCGTTGTCTAATTTTAAGTGGTTCTAACAACTAAATAATGATCGTGTGTTTATTATTAAGAATAACATTTCCGCAAGGAACCAACAAGAAAACATAAAAAAATATTTTACCAAAAGGATGTAAACTTCTTCTCAACTCCCAATGCCTTAGACACACGTAGCTTCATTTAGTTGTATGCAAACATTTTTTTTTGCCATTTTTCAACTGAGGAAAACCTCACCACAAACCGCAAACAAAACCAAAAGTAAAGTAAATCGTTAGTTAAACCCCAAAAAAACAACTGAAATAAAAACAAATGAATAAGAATAACTGGAGAACAAAAAAAAAAAAAAAACGTGATTGCAACCAAAAAGTTCTTCCAAAGGTTACACCTAAATGCAGCAGCATTGAGTCAAGAGAAGAGTATTGCTGTCAGGCTAAGTCGAACTTGAAGTGATACTTCTTCAAACTTTTTCTCAAATTTATCTACAGACTCCACTTTAACGGGAATGTGATTCTTGTTTCAGTGGAAGAAGAAAACCAATCGGCAACATAAAAATTTAATTGCTAACTGAAGTAGCCTTTCAAAGGAGGAATGGCCAAGTTTCCTACATAAGCCAACGGCTAACACAATTTGTCTTTATAGTGCGAAATCCACTATCATTATCAGCGTTGCCGTTATGGGACTAAAGTCGCAATTTGCCACTTTTTCAGTTGGGCTGCGACGCAACCTGCGACTTTTCTACAATGACCCTTTTTTGCGACTTTTTCGAACATTGAGCGACTTTTTTTGCGACTTTTTCAAATTTATCAGCGGTAACGCTGATCATTATATTCTTCTTCTGAATTTACTTCTAGCAGAGAAAACCTAATCGATACTAACCCAATGCTCTTTTAAAACAGACATGTTCAAGCATTGACTTTATAACCACCCGTGTTAAGAAAATTAGTTATATACGTTGTTGTTGACGCCCAGTGGAGCCTAAGGTCTCAACCATCTTTTTATATCCGGCTCTATTGCAAGATGTTAGACATACATCATTCCATGCTATTCATGTTTGCAACTCCGCATCAATTGATCTTCTCCACGTTCTAGCAGGTGCACCAACACGACGGCCTCTTCCTTGTGAATTCCAACTAAGCGCTTGTCGAGCAATGTTTGTACTTGGACTTCAAAATGTGTGGCCTATCCACCGCCATTTCCGTTAACATACCTCTGTGGAAGCAGGGATTTAGTTTGTGGCGTTAAGTAGATCTTCATTTCTTATCCGATTAGGCCACCATATATTAAGGATTTACCGTTTGTAAAGGTTTGCAGTCGTTTATCGATGGTATTTGTGAGTTTCCATGTTTCGCAGCCGTAATACAGGATGGACCTGACATTCGAGTTGCATTTTCGTAACTTGATTGTTGTTGATATTTGCCGGTATTTCTAAATAGCTCGAAGACTGCCGAATTCAGACTCCCAGTAGATCATAAGACCTCAAGGAGTGGTTTACTAGTACATATTTGTATCATTGTTATGAAAGAACTAGCGGCACATATTAGTTCACTGCTTTAACTGTACCATTCGGGGAGCTACGACCTCGGGTGATACTACGAGGCGGTTGAGATGAAGGATATATTTTACTTTCAGGAAATACATTCTATAGAAGGAAAGAGTCAAAATATAACGTTTAGAAGACAAAAGACATAGAAGATGGAATATATGTAATTCTTTCTCTGAAAGATAAAGACTCATTGCCAATTTATTACTTCCTCTGAAACCCAATCGCCAGAAGAAGTATCAAAACAAAAGTTAAGAAGTTTTAAACAAAAAAATGGTCTTCATTTCTAGATTTTCTTGGAGCTTATTGAAAAGAAAGCTTTATTATTTATTGAATAATATAAAGTTTGATCTCTTATTTTCACCACCTTGCACCACTTTACTATGCCTTTTCCAAAGAAGGTAACCCAATTTTTGTATATACTGTATTCAAGTGAATAGGCAGTTTTTGCCTGAGGATTACCTTTCATTAGAAAAAAATCTTTAAATCAAACTTTTCTGTAAGCTTTTCTATATATGACCTTGTTAGAAGCTTTTCTTAAAAACCTGACCAAACGATGTGTGTTCTTTTAGGTGTTACTAACAAATAACGTACACGTATGTCTGTATATTTGGTCCATGGTGTGATTTATCGTTATCCTAGTCAACAATAATTTAAAGCCGTGTTATCCAAAAACACGTACATTAATATTTGTATTTGAGATGAACAGCTTTGAAAGCTCTAACAATTTTTCGTTAGTGTGAGCGGGACAAACATAGTTGCGTGTCGCTCGTACATAGTGTGTCGGTGTGAAAGCTCAAAAGCTCTTTTGTAAAAGTTCGCACATTGTGCTGTAGAGATGGCCGGCAGCGATTTAAAGCTATGAAGTTTAAGGTTTTAAAAGCTTAGCTACAAAATACATATAAGCATATTTAAATATAATTTGCTCAAAAAGGCATATTTTTCAGTATACAAATTTCAATTCATCAGATTTTGTTTTTTTTTTTTTTTTTGCTAATAAAGGGTGGTTAAATTGTAAGGGCCGATGTTGAATGTGAACCACACCTAAACGCCAAGTTTTTTTCCGAATTTTATTTGACATTTCTCTATTTCAGACTTACTCAATTTGAACCATGGAAAGATACACAATCCAACAACGTGTTAAAGTTATCCAGACTTATTATGAAAATGGGCGTTCAAATCGTGCACTTCCTGATTTTTTTGGTCAATTTGATCGTCCAAATGTGCGTACAATCGCAAAAATCGTGGAAAAATTCGAGTAAACCGGGTCTGTAGAAGATGTGAGAACACCAGTGCATGCTCGTACAGCTCGTACTGCAGAAAATATTGCTGCTGTTCGCGATAGTGTAGCTGAGGCCGGTCAGGCAGTTACTGTGAATGGTGTTCGCTATCGTGAGATGATAACGAACTTTTTATGGCCCAAATTGGAAGATATGGATGTGGACGATATGTGGTTTCAGCAGGACGGTGCCACTTGCCACACAGCTAACGAAACAATGGCTCTTTTGCGCAACAAATTCAATGGCCGTGTTATCTCACGTAATGGCGATGTCAATTCGCCACCAAGATCATGTGATTTGACACCGTTGGACTTTTTTCTTTGGGGTTATTCAATAGGTGTACGTCAATATTCCAGCAACAGTTCAAGAGCTAAAGGATGAGATAATTCATCACATTAACGGCATAGAACCTCCATTATGCCTCAGGACCATCGTAAATTTGGACCATCGGATGGAATTGTGTCGCTGTGGTCGCGGCGCCCATTTGGTCGATATTTTGTTTCATACATAATTGAGTAATACCAATACATCTTAATAAAATAAAATTACAATAATTTCCTAAATAGTTTGTGTTTTATTCAAAATCAACATCGGCCCTTGAAATTTAACTACCCGATAGTTACTAGAAAGGCTTATTTGTTATTAAAGCTTAATTAAACGTGTAACGACCTAAGCTCACCATTTAAAAATTTAATTAGTTTGGAGAATTGGAAGTGAAAGTGGTGAGGACGAAAACTTGAGTTTTTGTTAGAAAAATTTAGATTTGACTCCTTAAGCTTTTCTGATATAATTAATATTATAGAATAAATAAAGCTTTTGTTACAAATCTTTTACTATACTTAAGCCACCGTCTTTGATCTTATGCCTAAACTATTAAAATATAATAAACTTTTTTATGGAGACTCTCAACTCAGTTCATCTTAAGCTTTAAGCTATAGTTAGAAAGGGGAGTAGTAGAGAAACAATAACTATGAGTAGTTAAAAGATTGTTAAAGTAAACTAAAAGCGACCTTAACCAACTTGTGGATTAAGTTGTGAATCGTGATTTGGCGGCCAAGTGTTGCCTTTGGGCTAAAACACAAAAAAAACTAAGAGTTATACAAAAAACTTAAAATAAAGTGAAGGTGGAAGATACAGGGATACTTTTTTGTTAAAGCAAGAAGAAAAAACAGCCACTCAACAAACACGCATCTTCGAACTTATACATTTTTATATAGTTATATTTAGATAGGTACTACAGCTGGCTTATCTCCCGCTAAAAAGAAGAAACAAATAAATAGAGTTCCATGGAAAGCAGGTTAATGTTTAATTTTTGTGGCTAAACTTAGTAAAGGTTTCATGAAACTACGACCATAAACGAGTGAGTACATGCAATTCTGTTTTACAGAAAATGCTGTAGTTACTTAGTAAATTTACAATGAAAAAAAAAAAAAATGCTAAAGCAAAACTTAAGTTGTTGGCTCTCGCTGCTTTGGCTGTCTTAAAGATTTGAATGGTGTGATGGTGATACTTAACCGATGATTATAATGTTTGTAAATTTTATTTCACCTTGTGGGCAATTTGTACAAAATGAACTTAACTTAGTGAAGCAAAAAAAAAATGAAGAAAAGAAAAATCTTAACCAACGATGTTAAAGATGATGAGGATGAGAATTATCCAGCTTAAATGAAACATGTTGCTGTTGCAAGGAAGGAAGTTAATCATTTGCTAAACTTTTAAATAAAATTGTTAAAGAAGAGTGTAGAAGAAAAATCTTTAGACTAAATGAAAATACGAAGATGAAGTGAACAAAAAAAAAAATAATCCCGATAACACAGCTGTTGTCGGTGGTTTATAGTGAGTTTTTTCAAGATTTTTAATTTTTTGTGGTCTTTACTAGTTCCCGTAGTTAGTCATAGTGTTGGGTTTTTTTTTTAGCACACTTTTTGCCTATAGTTAAGCAATTCATTATTGCTGCAAATTGATTTTTATCGAAGTTTAATCGATTGTTGGCTCATAAAAAAAATTAATCACAGACATACTCTATTGGAAGAGAGGTATGTGTTATATGATGTGCGATTAGTGGACTAATCTTATCAGATATGTAAAGGAATTCAATCACTATAATTAATTTTGGAAATCTTCATATATCCAATAATAAAATCGTTGTATTAAAAACTTTATATTGGGTGATCTAATAAGAAGTTTCTTTTAAATGAAGGAAAAAACAATGTTTTTAAGATTTAATGGATAAATATTTAAATTTGAAATAGAACGTATCTTCAGGGCTTCCAGATTTAGAGTTAAAACCTCAAAGTTGGGACATTTAATATTATGAAAATACTACAATTTTCAAAATTTTTACTGGAACATTCTATATGTATCGGGTGTTTTTTATTGAGGTATAGAACTTTAAGTTGGCATCACTTTTTTAACTGGCGGCCATTTTGTCAGCTGTCAAGTGATTAATATTTAGTTTGGTTTGCCATTTCATCATGAACAGGTTGACAAAAGAACAACGCTTGCAAATCGTGCAAATTTATTTCGAAAATAATGGTTCAGTTCGCGAAGTTTACCGAGAGCTCCGTCCATTTTATGGTCGACATAATCGTCCATCAGAGCAATTAATTCGGTTAACCATGGATCGTTTTCGCACTACGTTTACTCTATGTGATAATACGCATCCGCAGCGACGTCGAACAGTGCTCACCGAAGAAACAATTGCCGCTGTAGAGTAAAGTGTTGAAGAGGACCCGAATGAATCGATTCGCCACCGTGCATAGCAATTGGAGCTTTGTCCATCAACTTTATGGAAGATTTTGTGCAAAGATCTTGGCTTGCGACCTTACAAGATCCAGCTTGTGCAAGAATTAAAGCCTCGAGACCATGCAAAGCGTCGTGATTTTGGTGTATGGGCCGAAAATGAGATTGATCTCGATGCTGATTTTCATCGCAAAATTTTGTTCAGTGATGAGGCTCATTTTTGGTTGAATGGCTACGTCAACAAGCAAAATTGCCGCATTTGGAGTGAAGAGAATCCACATGAGACCCTTGAGACGCCATTACATCCACAAAAACTGACTGTTTGGTGTGCTCTATGGGCTGGTGGAGTCATTGGGCCATACTTCTTCCGAAATAATGCTGGAGAGTCAGTTACCATAAATGGAGACCGGTATAGAGCCATGATAACCGACTATTTTGTTCCCCAATTGGATGGCATGAATGTGGATGAGTTGTGGTTCCAACAAGACGGCGCTACATGCCACACAGCGCACGTTACAATTGATTTATTGAAGGAAACATTCGATGAGCGCATAATTTCGCGGAATGGACCTGTCAATTGGCCACCAAAATCGTGCGATTTGACACCACTGGATTATTTTCTTTGGGGATATGTGAAGTCGCTCGTCTACGCCAACAAACCAGAAACGTTAGGGGACTTGGAAGCCAACATTTGTGGCGTTATTGCCAACATACGGCCCCATATGCTCGAAGAAGTAGTTGAAAATTGGACCCGTAGAATTGGCTTTATTCGAGCCAGCCGAGGCGGCCACATGCCCGAAATCATATTTAAACATTAATGGCATAAAATTATCCTTCCAATAAAGCCAAATTTATGGACATTAAAACGATTTTCTTGTGTTTTATTTCAATTCGAAGTTCTATACCTCTAAAAAAAACACCCATTATAACTGCTCCTATAGTACCATGTCTGACCAAGCTCAAAAGAAGAAATAAGTTTACAGGGTAGATTTGTTACCCAAATCTAGATACCTCTGGTCTACTAAATCCAAAATTTTCGATAAAAAAATTTTTCTATAGAAAAATTTTCGATAAAAAAATTTTTCTATAGAAAAATTTTCGATAAGAAAATTTTTCTATAGAAAATTTTTCGATAAAAAAATTTTTCTATGGAAAAATTTAAAAAATTTTTCTATAGAAAAATTTTTTTTTTCGAAAATTTTTCTATAGAAAAATTTTAAAAATTTTTCTATAAAAAAATTTAAAAAATTTTTCTATAGAAAAATTTTCGATAAAAAAATTTTTCTATAGAAAAATTTTCGATAAAAAAATTTTTCTATAGAAAAATTTTCGATAAAAAAATTTTTCTATAGAAAAATTTTCGATAAAAAAATTTTTCTATAGAAAAATTTTCGATAAAAAAATTTTTCTATAGAAAAATTTTCGATAAAAAAATTTTTCTATAGAAAAATTTTCGATAAAAAAATTTTTCTATAGAAAAATTTTCGATAAAAAAATTTTTCTATAGAAAAATTTTTGATAAAAAAATTTTTCTATAGAAAAATTTTCGATAAAAAAATTTTTCTATAGAAAAATTTTCGATAAAAAAATTTTTCTATAGAAAAATTTTCGATAAAAAAATTTTTCTATAGAAAAATTTTCGATAAAAAAATTTTTCTATAGAAAAATTTTCGATAAAAATATTTTTTTTTATATAAGAATTTTCGATAAAAATTTTTTTCTATAGAAAAATTTTGGATAAAAATATTTCTCTATAGAAAATTTTCAATAAATATATTTTTCTATAGAAAAAATTAAAAAAAAATATTTTTCTGTAGAAAATTTTTCGATAAAAATTTTTTCTATAGAAAAATTTTTTGATAAAAATATGTTTCTATAGAAAAATTTTCGATAAAATTATTTTTCTATGGAAAAATTGTTGATAAAAATTTTCGAAAAAAAAATGGCGCGTAGGAGTAAATGTGTGTCTCTAAGGCAAAAAAAAAACCCTTGTTAAATTCTTGGTCCATATTTGACCTTAGTAGTGACTTCTGACTTGACCGACAAACTTTTTTACTTGTTTATGTTACAAATGCTATAGACAACTGTCTAAAGTCTCAATACTTTTAAAGCTCTGCATAAATATATGTATGTGTGTATGTGCTCAAAGTGGGCAGATCTTTTGCTGCACTCATTATATTCAGATTAAAAGCATCCTCCATGACTAACAGCAACCATTGAAAGAGGGAATAGACCAAGTTGGCCATAACTGCCGTTTATGGCCAAATGATGAGTTCCCATATGAAAGAGAATTTATATGAGAATTCATATCGATAATGCGGCTATAACAAGATGGATTAAGAAAATTATTTATGTTAGTTCACACGTTGTTTTACACATAATTTATTATACATAAAATAATCGAACTCCTAGATGACTACGACAAGAAGACTCGTTCCTATTTTATTTTTGTATGTGTAACAATTTTTCCTCATCATATATGAATATGACTAGGTAACAGTAAAGCCTCTTAAAACGTGTTAAATGGATACAAGAGTTAAATCTGTTGTTTTCAAATATTTTAAGAAAATTTGCAAACACCTGTTGATTTTTCGGTTTGCTTGCTTTTAAAGCGCCTACTGTTCTCAACTTCTCTTCACTAGTTACAATTTTTAATGACCTTGGGGCTAGTTTTCATTTGTCGTGTACAAGTATTTATTATTTTTTCCTAAACAAAACCATTTTGAATCTTTAAGTTTTTTTGTGTTATATGTCTCTTTAAACACCTCTTTATATTTTTCTTATGATTTTTTAGCAGCAAAAACTGTTTCGTATTTTCTCTTCATTTTTTTAGTTTTTCACATTTTTTTTACGTTTTTGTCTTACAAAATGACCATTTTGTGCATGATTTTGTAATTTTTCAAATCATTAGTATTTGAAATTTATGGCATCACGCTGTTGCCACTGCTGCTAATATGGTTTTGGCTGCCAATGATTCGGATTTGGCTTTTGCAGCTCAATTATGTTTGTAAATTCCATGTAATAACTAAGAGTACGAGTATAAGTAAAATTATTACATACAAAAATTGCAAAAATATACAATTTTGTTGGTTTTTTTTTTAATGGTTTAAGGGGATTTTGTGGTAACAATTTATTAGCCTGTTTTAAAGGTTTTGTTGGCTTATAAGATGTTATAATTGGTGCTAAAAAATTTACTTGATTTTTTTTTAGTTTCTTTGTAATCTACTAAACCTAAAGACATGATTAAACTTTTAATTGAAATGATGATGAAAAATATTGTAGTTGATGTAACAATTCACGTATGAAGTGATGACATGCTTTCAAATTGATTTAATAAGTTTGAGTGAAATATTTAAAATTTTAGTTGGCGGAAGATTAAATAGAAGTTTTAATTACTAAGAATTATTATATAAGAAGATTTCTAATGAAATTTGTTGAAGAAAATGTTTCTTTAAAACAAAATTAATCAGAAGAAATAAAGTAAGGGAATAAAATTGCGGCATTCGATGTAAACAGAAATTCGTTATAGTTCGCACGAAATTGTATTGCATACCTTTGGGGGTGTCAAAATAAAGACAAGATTTTTTTATAAACAGAAAAACTTACAATAATAAAGTTTACTATTTTATGGCTTTTTCTCTTCATTAGTTTTACATGTAGATAAGATTTTTCAATAGACAAAATAGCGCAGTGTAGAAATATATTATTTACTTACAACATTCTAAAAGTATACAATTAGCATCAAAATATCTAAAATTTTGAATAGAGTGACAGAATTTTAGTCTCGAGTTCCTGAATTCAAAGCTAATCCAATTTTTGGAGATTTTGCAGAACATTTTGGGACGTATATCTCCGGTTACAGGAAAATATTAATAGTTATTTTATGGTTCGGTAAATAGTATTTTCACACAAATTCATTTATTTCCCGAGTTATTTAAGTAACGAGAAAACATGAAGAAATATATACTACAAGCAGAGCCCGCCTGCATATCTGGACGAACCCTCTTTCCATCCCAATGTGCATTTTATAAGTTTTAAGATAAAATCCTTCATAGTGAACTTTATTTTAAGTTTAAATTGTTATTTTTGGGGTCTGGTTTTTATTCAAAACTTACCAAATGTACCATAAGAAAAAATTAAAAGTACTTTTGATTGATTCAAAAAAACATTGTAAAAGTATAACTTTTTGACCCTGAAGATTCAAAAGGTGCCAAAGTGATGTCATTTTAAAGTACCAAACCTTAATTTTTGTTACTTTTTAACCCACTAATTGAAAAAGTAACGAGCGGGTGTTTAATATATTTTTTTAAACTCAGTCAAATCGCTCCTGTCGCTATCAATTCATGAGATAACATATGATGATCCTTAAAGTATTAGAATTGTCATAGATATCTCTCGATTTGTGATTTGTATAAAATTCCATAAGGGGCGGATTACGTAACGCTCTTAGGGGTGGCGGATGGGTTATGACTTTGTATGCGTATTTCTATGAAAATGTATTACACAAAATCTGCGAAAATAGCGTTACATAATATTTAAACAGCCCCTAATTCGATCTCGAATTTTGTTTAATATTTCAGTTAAACTATTATTTAATTAGGGATGTAGTCAAAAGTATTCAATGCTAATCCATTATGGAAAATTTGTATAGCATACTTTAGGGACTAAAAAAATCTTTTTTCTTAGTTAAATTAGATAAATATATCTTTCGTTCAAAAACTGAAATGGATTCATTAAAACCGAATACTTTGTATTTGAACAATTAATGAAAAAATTATTTGTTTGTATATATCGCTTGAACTTAATTGTTCTTCTAAAATCCTTAAAGTATGCAACACAAACTTATAGTATAAATCTCTGTTAAGTAGAATCGTAACGAATACTTCCTTTTGGGATCCAATCTCAATGATATCTATCACAAAATAGATAAAGCATTGACATTCGAAACCGGAGTTAAAGCGTAGGTCCCTTGAGTCTAAAAATAGAATCGGATGCAGCTCATCGTTTGAGATAGGAACCCCTTGTTCCAATTGGAATGTCGTGGGAATTTTGTATGTATGTACTTTTATTTTAAATTTGGTTTGCGTTGTTTCTTAAAATCTTAAAATACGCAACACAAACTTATAGTAAAAATCTATATTATTAGATTAGGAAGCTTTGCTTCTTAGAAAATATAAATATTTTGAATTTTTTAGAATTTCGCTAATATGAAATTTTCCGTACATAATTTCAATTAAATAATAATTTTAAATTTATTAGATTCTCATTAATGTATAATCTGACACTGTTTTTTTTCTATTTATATTTGATTTCAGTCAATATTAAAAATTTCAGAATCACACCGGTATGATGGAAATCAATCGTTTTCATAGTGATCGATTTCTGATAAATTTTTGAGATAATTTTGGTTATTTCCCCCAAAAATAATGAAAATTTTGGATTGACTCCTTTTGACTGATATATTATTTTGGTTTGATTTTTTTGTGAAAATGGGGAAAATTATCTCAAAAATATATCTGAAATCGAAGGATTTGAAAATAGAATTCCATCACATACCGGAAAATACAAATTTTCAAATAATTACTACTTTCTATTACATTATATTTTTTGATTGATACCTGTAAGTTAGTGTTTTTAACAATTTTAAAATTATGGTAATTTTATTTACAAAAGCCTAAAAGTATGCACCTAAAGACTAAAAGTAGGCCAAACGGTCAAATTTTAGCAAAGAAATTATTTATACAAACCTTTGAAAACTAACAGCAAAATGAATTGAAATTTTACCCAATATAAATTAGCAGCATCAATTCCTTTCCTCCTAAGCGATATAAATGAAAAATCGCTTTAGCGTTAAACCCAATTTTAAAAGTCAAAACACAAAAGCTCGCGAAAAATGTATTTAAGTTAAATTCAAGATCGAAAAAAGTCTTCGTTATTTACGTATTTTTTTACGTTTAGTTCTAAGACGTATTTTACACTTTCTCAATATTGTCGTAATGATCAACAACAACAGGAATTGTGATGATGACGAGGACAATAATGATTTCAAGGATATAATTAAAAATGGCAGCAACATGTTCGTAATTTACAACAATGCCAACAATAACGCACAACAACAATAAATAACACGATAAAAGTTTGAAACAACATTTTATATCATGATGATTTCATTTATTTCAAAAGCAGGAAGATCTAACAACACCAAAAAAAAATATGTTACAAAGAGCCGACGGTAAAACAGAATTTCAAAATTTTTTTTTTTTAAGATTTCAGGATTTTCGGATCAAATCAATTTTTCACACTTTTTGTTTTTAATGATATTTTAATTTTAGTTTGGAACTGTTTTGTTTCAGTTATTAAATTTTATTTTAAATTTCTTTTATTTCCTTTAATTTTGCGTTAAATTTTCAGATGTCAACCCCATCGTTGCCTCGTAAATTTCCAACTACTCGAGTTTTGGTTTATTTTTTTGCCAACCATAAAATAAAAATATTTTATTTTTATATTCTCCAACTCCTCGGTTGTCCCTCCGTTCTTTAGTCTTTTCCAGAGTTTGTTGGTAATTTTCCTAATTTTATATTATATTGTGGGAATTTTTTTAGATAAAAAAAGAAAGTCTCAATACTTTTAAAGCTCTGCATAAATATATGTATGTGTGTATGTGCTCAAAGTGGGCAGATCTTTTGCTGCACTCATTATATTCAGATTAAAAGCATCCTCCATGACTAACAGCAACCATTGAAAGAGGGAATAGACCAAGTTGGCCATAACTGCCGTTTATGGCCAAATGATGAGTTCCCATATGAAAGAGAATTTATATGAGAATTCATATCGATAATGCGGCTATAACAAGATGGATTAAGAAAATTATTTATGTTAGTTCACACGTTGTTTTACACATAATTTATTATACATAAAATAATCGAACTCCTAGATGACTACGACAAGAAGACTCGTTCCTATTTTATTTTTGTATGTGTAACAATTTTTCCTCATCATATATGAATATGACTAGGTAACAGTAAAGCCTCTTAAAACGTGTTAAATGGATACAAGAGTTAAATCTGTTGTTTTCAAATATTTTAAGAAAATTTGCAAACACCTGTTGATTTTTCGGTTTGCTTGCTTTTAAAGCGCCTACTGTTCTCAACTTCTCTTCACTAGTTACAATTTTTAATGACCTTGGGGCTAGTTTTCATTTGTCGTGTACAAGTATTTATTATTTTTTCCTAAACAAAACCATTTTGAATCTTTAAGTTTTTTTGTGTTATATGTCTCTTTAAACACCTCTTTATATTTTTCTTATGATTTTTTAGCAGCAAAAACTGTTTCGTATTTTCTCTTCATTTTTTTAGTTTTTCACATTTTTTTTACGTTTTTGTCTTACAAAATGACCATTTTGTGCATGATTTTGTAATTTTTCAAATCATTAGTATTTGAAATTTATGGCATCACGCTGTTGCCACTGCTGCTAATATGGTTTTGGCTGCCAATGATTCGGATTTGGCTTTTGCAGCTCAATTATGTTTGTAAATTCCATGTAATAACTAAGAGTACGAGTATAAGTAAAATTATTACATACAAAAATTGCAAAAATATACAATTTTGTTGGTTTTTTTTTTAATGGTTTAAGGGGATTTTGTGGTAACAATTTATTAGCCTGTTTTAAAGGTTTTGTTGGCTTATAAGATGTTATAATTGGTGCTAAAAAATTTACTTGATTTTTTTTTAGTTTCTTTGTAATCTACTAAACCTAAAGACATGATTAAACTTTTAATTGAAATGATGATGAAAAATATTGTAGTTGATGTAACAATTCACGTATGAAGTGATGACATGCTTTCAAATTGATTTAATAAGTTTGAGTGAAATATTTAAAATTTTAGTTGGCGGAAGATTAAATAGAAGTTTTAATTACTAAGAATTATTATATAAGAAGATTTCTAATGAAATTTGTTGAAGAAAATGTTTCTTTAAAACAAAATTAATCAGAAGAAATAAAGTAAGGGAATAAAATTGCGGCATTCGATGTAAACAGAAATTCGTTATAGTTCGCACGAAATTGTATTGCATACCTTTGGGGGTGTCAAAATAAAGACAAGATTTTTTTATAAACAGAAAAACTTACAATAATAAAGTTTACTATTTTATGGCTTTTTCTCTTCATTAGTTTTACATGTAGATAAGATTTTTCAATAGACAAAATAGCGCAGTGTAGAAATATATTATTTACTTACAACATTCTAAAAGTATACAATTAGCATCAAAATATCTAAAATTTTGAATAGAGTGACAGAATTTTAGTCTCGAGTTCCTGAATTCAAAGCTAATCCAATTTTTGGAGATTTTGCAGAACATTTTGGGACGTATATCTCCGGTTACAGGAAAATATTAATAGTTATTTTATGGTTCGGTAAATAGTATTTTCACACAAATTCATTTATTTCCCGAGTTATTTAAGTAACGAGAAAACATGAAGAAATATATACTACAAGCAGAGCCCGCCTGCATATCTGGACGAACCCTCTTTCCATCCCAATGTGCATTTTATAAGTTTTAAGATAAAATCCTTCATAGTGAACTTTATTTTAAGTTTAAATTGTTATTTTTGGGGTCTGGTTTTTATTCAAAACTTACCAAATGTACCATAAGAAAAAATTAAAAGTACTTTTGATTGATTCAAAAAAACATTGTAAAAGTATAACTTTTTGACCCTGAAGATTCAAAAGGTGCCAAAGTGATGTCATTTTAAAGTACCAAACCTTAATTTTTGTTACTTTTTAACCCACTAATTGAAAAAGTAACGAGCGGGTGTTTAATATATTTTTTTAAACTCAGTCAAATCGCTCCTGTCGCTATCAATTCATGAGATAACATATGATGATCCTTAAAGTATTAGAATTGTCATAGATATCTCTCGATTTGTGATTTGTATAAAATTCCATAAGGGGCGGATTACGTAACGCTCTTAGGGGTGGCGGATGGGTTATGACTTTGTATGCGTATTTCTATGAAAATGTATTACACAAAATCTGCGAAAATAGCGTTACATAATATTTAAACAGCCCCTAATTCGATCTCGAATTTTGTTTAATATTTCAGTTAAACTATTATTTAATTAGGGATGTAGTCAAAAGTATTCAATGCTAATCCATTATGGAAAATTTGTATAGCATACTTTAGGGACTAAAAAAATCTTTTTTCTTAGTTAAATTAGATAAATATATCTTTCGTTCAAAAACTGAAATGGATTCATTAAAACCGAATACTTTGTATTTGAACAATTAATGAAAAAATTATTTGTTTGTATATATCGCTTGAACTTAATTGTTCTTCTAAAATCCTTAAAGTATGCAACACAAACTTATAGTATAAATCTCTGTTAAGTAGAATCGTAACGAATACTTCCTTTTGGGATCCAATCTCAATGATATCTATCACAAAATAGATAAAGCATTGACATTCGAAACCGGAGTTAAAGCGTAGGTCCCTTGAGTCTAAAAATAGAATCGGATGCAGCTCATCGTTTGAGATAGGAACCCCTTGTTCCAATTGGAATGTCGTGGGAATTTTGTATGTATGTACTTTTATTTTAAATTTGGTTTGCGTTGTTTCTTAAAATCTTAAAATACGCAACACAAACTTATAGTAAAAATCTATATTATTAGATTAGGAAGCTTTGCTTCTTAGAAAATATAAATATTTTGAATTTTTTAGAATTTCGCTAATATGAAATTTTCCGTACATAATTTCAATTAAATAATAATTTTAAATTTATTAGATTCTCATTAATGTATAATCTGACACTGTTTTTTTTCTATTTATATTTGATTTCAGTCAATATTAAAAATTTCAGAATCACACCGGTATGATGGAAATCAATCGTTTTCATAGTGATCGATTTCTGATAAATTTTTGAGATAATTTTGGTTATTTCCCCCAAAAATAATGAAAATTTTGGATTGACTCCTTTTGACTGATATATTATTTTGGTTTGATTTTTTTGTGAAAATGGGGAAAATTATCTCAAAAATATATCTGAAATCGAAGGATTTGAAAATAGAATTCCATCACATACCGGAAAATACAAATTTTCAAATAATTACTACTTTCTATTACATTATATTTTTTGATTGATACCTGTAAGTTAGTGTTTTTAACAATTTTAAAATTATGGTAATTTTATTTACAAAAGCCTAAAAGTATGCACCTAAAGACTAAAAGTAGGCCAAACGGTCAAATTTTAGCAAAGAAATTATTTATACAAACCTTTGAAAACTAACAGCAAAATGAATTGAAATTTTACCCAATATAAATTAGCAGCATCAATTCCTTTCCTCCTAAGCGATATAAATGAAAAATCGCTTTAGCGTTAAACCCAATTTTAAAAGTCAAAACACAAAAGCTCGCGAAAAATGTATTTAAGTTAAATTCAAGATCGAAAAAAGTCTTCGTTATTTACGTATTTTTTTACGTTTAGTTCTAAGACGTATTTTACACTTTCTCAATATTGTCGTAATGATCAACAACAACAGGAATTGTGATGATGACGAGGACAATAATGATTTCAAGGATATAATTAAAAATGGCAGCAACATGTTCGTAATTTACAACAATGCCAACAATAACGCACAACAACAATAAATAACACGATAAAAGTTTGAAACAACATTTTATATCATGATGATTTCATTTATTTCAAAAGCAGGAAGATCTAACAACACCAAAAAAAAATATGTTACAAAGAGCCGACGGTAAAACAGAATTTCAAAATTTTTTTTTTTTAAGATTTCAGGATTTTCGGATCAAATCAATTTTTCACACTTTTTGTTTTTAATGATATTTTAATTTTAGTTTGGAACTGTTTTGTTTCAGTTATTAAATTTTATTTTAAATTTCTTTTATTTCCTTTAATTTTGCGTTAAATTTTCAGATGTCAACCCCATCGTTGCCTCGTAAATTTCCAACTACTCGAGTTTTGGTTTATTTTTTTGCCAACCATAAAATAAAAATATTTTATTTTTATATTCTCCAACTCCTCGGTTGTCCCTCCGTTCTTTAGTCTTTTCCAGAGTTTGTTGGTAATTTTCCTAATTTTATATTATATTGTGGGAATTTTTTTAGATAAAAAAAGAAAGAAAATCAGAGAAAATTTTCTGCTCATTTTCATTGTTATACTATAATATTTTCTGTTGGAGTATTTGGGGAGAATTTTAAAAGAAAATGAAATCATTTCTGTAATGGAGCCGAAAATTTACACTTAATAAATTTCATTGATGATGGAGATAATACGTTTTTAAAGAGTATTTTATTTTAATATTTGGGTAATAAAACCATTATGAATAATTACCAGTAGCAGAATGAAACAATAAAAGAGAGCAAAATATTTTAAGTGCAGAATTCATAAAATTAGGGTGACCAGCTTTAATAATGTTTAAAAAGAACAAGTTTTTAGATATTTTATAAAAAGGAAAGAAGTCAATATAAATTTAACTAAAGGGAGTAAGATTTTGATAAATTCATGTTAAAGCGGGCATTTAATATATAAAGAAACTATTTTAAAAAAATCACGCTGCATACCTTAAGGAGTTTGTAAATAATTATTATTTCAAATAACTAATAGGAATAAAATTCATGACAGATTTTACCACTTATTTGAATCCAAGCTGTCGATATTTAAAACAAATTGTATTGATTTCATCCGAAATAGGCATTGCAAAATAGTAGATGATTTCATCATCTCCTTTGGAACGTCTGACCCTGATATAAATTAATTTTTCTATAGAAAAATTTGTCCCAAATTAATTTTTCTATAGAAAAATTTGTCCCAAATTAATTTTTCTTTAGAAAAATTTGTCCTAAATGAATCTTTCTATCGAAAAATTTGTCCCAAATTAATTTTTCTATAGAAAAATTTGTCCCAAATTAATTTTTCTGTAAAAAAATTTGTCCCAAAATAATTTTTCCATAGAAAAATTTATCCCAAATTAATTTTTCTATAGAAAAAGTTGTCCCAAATGAATTTTTCTACAGAAAACTTGGTCCCAAATTAATTTTTCTATAAAAAAAATTTGTCCCAAATTAATTTTTCTTTAGAAAAATTTGTTCCAAATGAAATTTTCTATAGAAAAATTTGTCACAAATTAATTTTTCAAATTAAAAATTTGTCCCAAATTAATTTTTCTATAGAAAAATTTGTCCCAAATTAATTTTTCTATAGAAAAATTTGTCCCGAATTAATTTTTCTATAGAAAAATTAGTCCCAAATTAATTTTTCTATAGAAAAATTTGCCCCAAATTAATTTTTCTACAAAAAAATTTGTCCCAAATTAATTTTTCTATATACAAATTTGTCCCAAATTAATTTTTCTTTAGAAAAATTTGTCCAAAATAAATTTTTCTATAGAAATATCTGTCCCAAATTAATTTTTCTATAGAAAAATTTGCCCAAAATTAATTTTTCTACAAAAAAATTTGTCCCAAATTATTTTTTCTATAGTAAAATTTGTCCCGATAAATTTTTCTATATAAAAATTTGTCCCAAATTAATTTTTCTTTAGAAAAATTTGTCCCAAATAAATTTTTCTATAGAAATATCTGTCCCAAATTAATTTTTCTACAGAAATATCTGTCCCAAATTAATTTTTCTATAGAAATATCTATCCCAAATTAATTTTTCTATAGAAATATCTATCCCAAATTAATTTTTCTATAGAAAAATTTGTCCCTAATTAATTTTTCTATAGAAAAATTTGTCCCAAATTAATTTTTCTTTAGAAAAATTTGTCCTAAATTAACCTTTCTATCGAAAAATTTGTCCCAAATTAATTTTTCTATAAAAAAATTTGTCCCAAATTAATTTTTCTGTAAAAAAATTTGTCCCAAATTAATTTTTCCATAGAAAAATTTATCCCAAATGAATTTTTCTACAGAAAACTTGGTCCCAAATTAATTTTTCTATAAAAAAAATTTTGTCCTAAATTAATTTTTCTTTAGAAAAATTTGTTCCAAATGAAATTTTCTATAGAAAAATTTGTCACAAATTAATTTTTCAAATTAAAAATTTGTCCCAAATTAATTTTTTTAATTAAAAAGTTGTCCAAAATTAATTTTTCTATAGAAAAATTTGTCCCAAATTAATTTTTCTATAGAAAAATTTGTCCCGAATTAATTTTTCTATAGAAAAATTTGTCCCAAATTAATTTTTCTATAGAAAAATTTGTCCCAAATTAATTTTTCTATAGAAAAATCTGTCCCAAATTAATTTTTCTATAGAAATATCTATTCCAAATTAATTTTTCTATAGAAAAATTTGTCCCAAATTAATTTTTCTATACAAAAATTTGCCCCAAAATAATTTTTCTACAAACAAATTTGTCCCAAATTAATTTTTCTATAGAAAAATTTGTCCCAAATAAATTTTTCTATATAAAAATTTGTCCCAAATTAATTTTTCTTTAGAAAAATTTGTCCCAAATAAATTTTTCTATAGAAATATCTGTCCCAAATTAATTTTTCTATAGAAATATCTGTCCCAAATTATTTTTTCTATAGAAATATCTATCCCAAATTAATTTTTCTATAGAAAAATTTGTCCCAAATTACTTTTTCTATAGAAAAATTTGTCCCAAATTAATTTTTCTATAGAAAAATTTGTCCCAAATTAATTTTTCTATAGAAAAATTTGTCCAAAATTAATTTTTCTATAGAAAAATTTGTCCCAATTTAATTTTTCTATAGAAAAATTTGTCTTAAATTAATTTTTCTATAGAAAAATTTGTCCCAAATTCATTTTTCTATTAAAAATTATTATTCAAATTTTGGCAGCCATTACCACTTAATGGCTGCCAAGTGACAAGAAGTGACAAAATTAAAATTTAGAGGGAAGTGGATTTATCCTCTATGTGTGGTGTCTATTTCGTATACCAACGACTTTTGTCCAAATATTAAATATGAAGAAAAACCTGAATGCTTCAATCGATTTTTGAACGTTTTTTTTTTTTAATTTGCATGCCAATTACGCTTAGAAAAGCAAATTTGCGCAACTAAGATATTATGTTCAGTATACAGAAGTTTTTG
Organism: Stomorhina lunata; assembly: GCA_933228675.1. NCBI lineage: Eukaryota > Metazoa > Arthropoda > Insecta > Diptera > Rhiniidae > Stomorhina > Stomorhina lunata. The sequence goes on along the minus strand of OW121740.1, from coordinate 89,884,049 downwards.
CGAGGTCAAGATCTGTAATTAGATGTTCCGAACTCCTAAGGGTACAAAACTAATTAGAGTTGAAAGTGGGTTTCAAAGGAATAAAAACTATTTGATTTCTGTCCATATATTATCTCTAAAATATTTTTGATCTTGTTTAAATTTTTTTTTTTTTAGTTGTCAAAATTAAGCGTCTGGTCACCTTAATCCCCAGCAGCATCCATAACAGAGCAACAAAAGAGAAATAAATATATTTAAGATAAAATATTACTTTCACATATTTAGACAATAATTTTCCAAAACTCTTATTTATATAGCAAATAACTCAAACATGCGCTTTCTAAAGACTAAAAGAGAGAAATTCTGTCCAATTTTTTTAACAAGAATAATTTTAATGTCAAATTAAAAATACAATTTTTTGTATGTGCTTTATAAACATTTGCCATATTTATTGTGTTGATAACAATAAGCGCCAAAAAATCCTTAACAATATTAAAAAGCACACAGAACCCCGAGACTTTAAAAGGACTTGTGGAGTATTCCTTGAATACAAACAACAAAAAATAACAAGTTCAAAAAGAAACAACAATAACAATTAATGTGACTTGTGTTGTGTGTCACCTGAATATGTAAGAACCGAGAACAAAAAACGATTTCTTGATAATTGAAATCAATATCAGCCAAAAATAAAAAGTAAAACGTGCTCTAGATGCTAAAAAAGTAATAAATGTTTATGATGCCATGAAATGGAAAACGAAATATTGTTTACTTGGCAAAGCTGCCAAACCTCATCTATATCGAAAAAATTGCAGGAAAAACAAAAAAAAATCTTGAAAAGGAAATCAAATAATTGAATAACAAACACAGCATATCATATTTAAACCTTCAGTCTGAAATTATCTAATACCTACTTGAACTCCATGGGTAATAATTTATGTAAATTAGATATTATTGATTTCTATTTTTTGTTCGTACTTTCGAAATTTTCAATGTTTTTCTTGGCTTTTTAAATTGAATTTTGGATAAATATGTATTTAATCAGACAAACAAAGTAATAATGATTTTGAAAATGGTAAAAAAAAATTTAAAGTAAAAAAAGACTAGCATAAGTTCTAGGTAATATTAGAGACAAAATTCATTGCCTACTTTTTGGAGACTTAGAAATTAATTTTTGAATTATTTCAAATTTACCAGTTTTAGAGGAATAAAAAATTATACAAAAATATACTGTATGTCTAAGACAAAATTTTCAGCATACTTGTCCGATAATTTTTCTTTTGAAGTGCTTTTAAAAATTAAATTTAATCAGACAAAAAAAACTATAAATGGTAAGAAATATTTAACCCATTATGTCCCAAGCCAAAAAAAAGTTTTTATATCTCAACGAAATTTTCGTGGCTGGTTAGAAACCGGCTCAAATTTTAATTTTTGTAATTTTTTTTTTTTTTTTGTAAGGTGGTAACCCTGAAAACTGGTGGTCGAGATCTCGACCGTTGGGATAATTAGAGCAATAAATTTACTTTACTATATTATAAAGATTAAAAGTATACTTACAGATAAATGAAAAATTCGATCAATTTATTTTACTTTAAAAGTTTTATTTATGTAAAGAAATTAATAAGTATAAAAAAATATTATTTCAAATTTGCGTGGTAAGTTTCGAAGCATTCACCTACATGTAAATTTATGTTGCACTTAGCACAAGTGTAAGCAGTATGCTTCTTGCATATTTTGCACCGGCGATAACATCCCTTAATACTGACGGACATGTGCATGGCCTTCACTCTTTTCGATGATGTGGGTTGCTGTGCGGTGTCGTCGACACCATCACTTTCTTCATCGGGCGGGATTGTCTTATACAGCAATAGTGTTTTTGTTATTGAATTTTTGAAATCAATTTGAGGCATGGATTTTTTATTGGTCTTTTCAGAAATCATGCAATGCAATTTCCATGCATTAACACACGCACTGTCCAAGCAAGTAACCCAAAGTGGCCACCACCATTTTTTTCCTCTTATTCCAATTCTATAATTAGCAACAGCATTGTCGTGTAGATCAACCCCTCCCATGTACTTATTATAATTGGCAATAAGGTTAGCCTGTAGTACAGCAATCTTTTTTTTTTCCTTTCTGTCGTACCGCATTATGTTTCTTATGGGATCCATTTGATCATAATTCGTAGCCAAAGTGGCTTCAGCATTGTCTCTCCATCGAACTACAGAAATTTTATGTATTTGGTCGAATGCATAGTCTATATCTGGTTGGCTAAATTTGTTTTTAGACCTGCGTTTGCCAGCCTATTTGCACAGATTGTACCTGTAGCACAAAATCCTTTCTCTTTCAAAAGATAGAGCAGGTGGTATCCAGTGAAAAAATTATCGAAATGCACAGTGTGTTGTCCAGGATGCTTGCAAACCGACAAAAGACTCAAAACCACGCTAGCTCCTAGGCCAAGTTGTTTATCGTATGTATCTGTTGCTCCAGCGTATGGTCGAAATTGATACAAATAACCTTTTGATGAACATAGACAACAATATTTGTATCCAAAGCGAATTGGTTTGCCTCTTATAAACATTTTGCAGCTATGACGACCAAAATATGGCACCATTTGTTAATCAATCGATAAATTCGGTTCAAAAACTCCAAACTGCATAAATCGAGCATTGAGAAGATCAAACAGAGGCCGTACTTTGGCAAATTTGTCATTTTTGTCGATTTCATCGTTATTTGCCAAATGAAAGTTTGATTTTATTTTCTGGAACTTATTCCGTGACATTGTTTGTTTTATTATAGGAATTCCATAGGTCGGTTCGTTGCTCCAATAATTTTGCACCTTAGGAACAGAATGATAACCGGAAAATAGTAAAATCCCAAAGAATCGACGCATTGTTTCCACATCGACCAAATTAACATCACTATTGTGTTGTGCTGCATATCTATTTGTCTCATTGACCAAATGCTGAGTAACCTCATCATCAAAAAATAGACAAAAAAGCTGATAGGGCGTATGTCCACCTACAAGAAAACAAATAATCACAAAAAATCAAATTAAGATATGCATTCTGTAAAAACTACCTAATTTGGAAACAATATCATCTTTTATTTCATCCAGTGGTTCATGGTCAGGAGCAATATCAAAATGCATACGCTTGGTCCTTTTCCATTTCTAATTATCCCAATGGTCGACATCTCGACCAGCCATGTTCAAGGCTGCTGGGCGGCTATCTGTAGTAGTTGTTATATTTAATTTGTACACGATATAGTTCATTTGGACTATTGGCTATTTAAATCAATAAAAAATTTTTTCTCTTTTGATTTTAACACAGCATTTGCAATAAATTTAAAAAAGGCCTATTTTTAGACTATTTTTGTGCCCCCCCAACGGTACCTTAAAAGGGGAGGTACGAAATAAAAAAAAATCATATATGAAAGCTGACATTCCAAACTTCATTACAAATTAAAAGAATAATAATAATTCTATCAGCAAATATTTTTAATTATTTTTTGAAAATCCACAAAAATTTCTGGTCGAGATCTCGACCAGTGGTACAAAATGGGTTAAAGTGAAAAAAATCCTAGCATTAGTTCTACTTTTTGGAGACTTAAAAATTAATTTTTGAATTATTTCAAATTTACGAGTTTTAGAGAAATAAAAAATAATACAAAAATTTTAGGGTATAATAAATCGACTTTATCATTTATGAGGAAAGCAATTTAGCTGAGTTTACTATATGTCTAAACAAAATTGTCACCATACTTCTCCGATAATTTTCCTTTTGAAGTGCTTTTTAAAATTTTATTTAATCAGACCAAAAAAGCGATAATAATTTTTTTTAAATGGTAAGAAAAATTTAAAGTTAAAAAAAGCCTAGCATAAGTTCTAGGAAATATTTAAGTCAAAATTAATTGCCTAGTTTTTGGAGACTTAAAAATTAATTTTTGAATTATTTCAAATTTACGAGTTTTAGAGGAATAAAAAATAATACAAAAATTTTAAGGTATAATAAAGCGACTTTATCATTTTGAGTAAAGCACTTAAGCTATATTTACTGTATGTCTAAGACAAAATTGTCAGCATACTTGTCCGATAATTTTCCTTTTGAAGTGCTTTTAAAAAATGTATTTAATTTGATCAGACAAACAAAGCGATAATGATTTTTAAATGGAAAGAAATATTTAAAGCGAAATAAAGCCTAGCATAAACTCTAGGAAATATTTAGAACAAAATTCATTGCCTACTTTTTGGAGACTTAAAAATAATTTTTTTAATTATTTGAAATTAACGAATTTTGTAGGAATGAATGAGAATATACCAATTTCAAGGCATTATTAAGCGACTTCATCATTTATGAGGAAAGCACTTAAGCTATATTTACTGTATGTCTAAGACAAAATTGTCAGCATACTTGTCCGATAATTTTCCTTTTGAACTGCTTCTAAAAAATGTATTTAATTTAATCAGACAAATAAAGCGATAATGATTTTTAAATGGTAATAATTATTTAAAGAGAAATATAGCCTAGCATAAGCTCTAGGAAATATTTAAAACAAAATTTATTGCCTACTTTTTGGAGACTTAAAAATTAATTTTTGAATTATTCCAAATTAACGAATTTTGTAGGAATGAATGAGAATATACCAATTTCAAGGCATAATTAAGCGACTTCATCATTTATGAGGAAAGCACTTTAGCTGAATTTACTGCATGTCTAAGACAAAATTGTCAGCAATTTTCCTTTTAAAGTGCTTTTCAAAATTTAATTTAATCAGACCAAAAAAGCGATAATGATTTTTAAAATGATAAGAAATATTAAAAGTGAAAAAAGCCTAGTATAAGTTCTAGGAAATATTTAAGTCAAAATTCATTGCCTACTTTTTGGAGACTTATATTTTTTTGAATTATTCCAAATTTGCGAGTTTTGTGGGATTGGATAAGAATATATCAATTTAAAGGAATAATTAACCGACTTAAAAGCACTTAAGCTAAATTTACTGTATTTCTAAGACAAAATTGTCAGCATACTTGTCAGAAAATTTTCCTTTTGAAGTACTTTTAAAAATTTAATTTCATTTTTTTTGTCCTTTTTTTCTCACCAACATCTCTTTATTTCCAGCTACTCAACAATAATGTCGTGTCCATGTTCAGACAACCTTTTACAATATTCTTAATTTTTTTTATTTTATAAACATTTCAGACATTTACTTTGTAATATATTTGGTCTGCAGCATAAGAACATGTAGTAGATATAGAAATTCTGTTTTGGATTTTATAAAACCGAATGTATTAACTTTAGTTTGTAAAAACTATTTGGTTTAACATAAAGAACAAAATGCTTTATAATTTTTTTCCTGAAAGTCTGCACAGGAATTTTAATTTTGACACTCACAAAGTGAAATTTTAATAAAGAAAAAGTAGTGGATTTGTGGGTGTTAGAAAGCATTTAAAATAATTTGTTCAAGGAAGTAATTTAGACATTAAAGAAAATTGTAGACATCCACACCAAAACGTAGAAATGACATTTTTTAAACTTTTAAGTAATATTAGAAAAAAATACAAATAACACTCTGATACACTAAAAAAAACTCGGGAAATGACCTAGCCTGGGTTGTAGGCCTTATTGAGTACATGACATATCATTCAAAAAATTAGAAATACATCCAAGTTTAGGAGTTATAAGCAAAAAAACGATTTTAACGAGGTTCGTCATTATATCGACCCACAGCTCAGCCAGTTTATATCCGATTTTATTTTTTTTAACAGTAAATAAAGGAAAACAGATTACGCTTCAGAATGAGATATTATTTTTGATACATTTGTAAATCAAAAGTATTTGTTTTTGTTAAGAATATCTAAAAAAAAATCAAAATTTGTCCACTTTTTTGACTTTAGAAGCTTTTTATTGCTTATTCTTATATGAAAGCTCATAAAAGTTTATTTTAAGATAACAAGAAAATTTAGTTTCTAATAAAACGTGGTTTTAATTTTTTGAATCAGACAAAAAATCGAAAAGTTATTAAGGTTTTTATAAACCGACTAGGCCATGTACTATACACAGTGGTTTGAAACCAAAAAAATGTGGTAATAAATATGTATCTTCTAAACTGTAAGTCTGATTGCATCAGTATGTATGAGAGAATTGTTAACGAGGACTCAAACTTTATATATTTTGTGGTCTGAAAAAAAACTTAAAAACTTGTAGGAAAAATCTACGAAAAATGCTAAAAAGTGTTTTATTTTTGAAAATTTGACTTGAATTTTGACTTCAAATTTCTGAAAAACTGTAAAATGTACATAAATAATTTTTTGCAATTATAAAGTTTATTTGATTGTTTATGTAAAACAATTTCAAAAAAGGAAACCCAGTTGACCATTTTTTGCAATTAAAATTTTGATATATAGAAATTTGCCATTTTTTAAAAAATTCGATTTTCTGGATTCGTTTATGAATTCGTGCTACTTTTTATTGTTAGAATCTAAAGAAAATATATGGGACTATATAACTTCATTTCAGAAAGTTACAAAATCGGCTTGAGTTTACTGTTATGTGTTCGAAAACACAAACGTTTTCTTAAAAATCAGACAAATTTCGTTCTATAAAGGGAATATTTCACTGACTTTGGTTCAAAATTATCTTAGAATCCCATTCCCTACGGATATATAGTAAAACATTAACTTTCGATAAAAAAACCTTCTTCGTAAAAAGTAAAAAATTGATACCATTTTTTTGACAAAAAAAAATTCACTTTTTTCGATCAGCGAAAAATATTCGATTTTGGAAAAATTTTTAACATTAAACGGTTTCAGATATTTAAAAACTGTTTTCACTATTTTCTTTCGTGAACTGTTGGCTGTATGTTAGTGTTTTTTTTTAAATTATGGGTTAAATATTTAATAGGTACTTAAGTACGACCTATCCGAAAAAAGTTTTTTGAGAATAACTCAAAATTTTGCACGTATTTCGAAATCTTTTAAAATGGTTTTTGTATGGCCTATAACCCACATTAATGTTGGGTTTACATAACTAAAGCGGCTGACGAGTTAAATTTACATGTATTTTGTTTTTGTTACAATTACAAAACACATGTAAATTTCTCTCAATCGTCAGTTGCTTTAGTTATATAAACCCTACATAAATCGCTTTCCAAGTTTTTACAAAAGTTGCTCATTTGTGAGGTCACAATTAATTCCTTACAACACGATTGAACGTACCAAAATGCATCAAAACGTTGAATTTTTAGTCCCGTTTCACACGAATCATGTTTACTTGATAAGTTTTTCTTGCATTTACGTTTATACACGAACATTTTCTTCATCAGTTTTTACTTTATTTTCCTTAAATTTCATACAAATTTTTAAAATTTTCATAAACTTGATAATACGATCAGGTTTGTATCAACTTTAATTTTGTCAGTTTTTTCTCATACAATTTCAAGACTTGATAAGCCAAACCTGACTAATGTAAGAGTAGACTTACCACAATTTTTCTGTTAAAACATTTGTATAGTTGGAAATAAATGTTTCATCAATTAGTCTTAATGTTTTCTCAATTTACCTAAAATGTTTTATTTTGCTATCGCTACGTTTTGGTGCGCATGTCTGCAAATATATTTTTATATCAAAGGAAACTGAGTCATTTTGAAATTTGAATAATTTTTTAAGATTTCTGATAGCACCTAATTTTAAAAAATTAAGAAAAAGTATATAGCTGAGTTATGAGTTGAATCGCTTTTTTTAATTTATTTTTTCAAGTGGGTTTGGCTAGGCGGATGACTTACCTGCCATACTTCTCCGATAATTTTCCTTTTGAAGTGCTTTTAAAAAATTTATTTAATTTAATCAGAAAAAAAGCGATTATGATTTATAAAATGGTAAGAAATATTTAAAGCGAAAAAAAGCCTAGCATAAGTTCTAGGAAATATTTAAGACAAAATTCACTGCCTACTTTTTGGAGACTTAAAAATTAATTTTTGAATTATTTCAAATTTACGAATTTTAGAGGAAAAAAAATATTACAAAAATTTTAGGGTATAATAAAGCGACTTTATCATTTATGAGGAAAGCACTTTAGCTGAATTTACTATATGTCTAAGACAAAATTGTCACCATACATATTTAAATGATTATATTCCAATTTTAAAGCCAAAATAGGCACAAAAACCAATTTACATCGGATAATTTATTAGTTTGTTTGCTTAGATATTTTGGTCTATTTTTTATTTTTTGAAAAAAATTTTAAATTATTATTTAAAAATTATTACATATTCAAAACTCCTATGATTTATCTACTGTATTCGATTATATTCATTTCTTAAAGTGTTTGAAACCATTTTTGTTTGATTGTCCAATATATTAGGAAATAGGAGCTTTAATAAATTTAAAAATTTTCCAAGTACACAATCAAATATCTGCAATAAAATATAAAATACCAAAACAATTTTTCAACACATTCACAATACGATTAAATAAAAGTAAAATCAAACAAAAACTAACAATTCAAAAACAACAAAAAAGTTTTTTTGAGGGAGATTTAACCCATTTTTTACCATACCAAAATGTAACGAAAGAATTTCAAGAAATATAGAAACACTTTCATTCTAAATAAGCTTTAACCCTAAAGTTTTATTTTATAACATTTTCTTAAACTTAAAGTATTTTATAGATTTTCTTACTTAAGGTAGAGTTAGGGTTAATTAACTTTTAAGCATTTCTGTTAAGGCCTGAAGTTGAGTCTTAAATATATAAAAAAGTGGCAAATCTTAAATTAAAATAAATACAAACAATATTATAAGAAAAAACTACAAAAACCAAAATACTTTGAAGCAGTAGCAAAAATAATACATAAATATTTGACATATTTCCAAAAACCATAAATCACTCAAAAAATGACACAATTTTTGGGTTTCCCTCATAATTAGGAAATGAGACGCCAAGATAATGTTGTAGTTAGTAAGTATTTGTATGTATGTTACATGTATGAATGTATGTGTACAATCATAGACTTAATAATATAAAAATAAAAACAAAAATTAAGCCAATTGAAAAGGATATTAAGGGTCATATCCTTTATATACCTACTATAAAAATGGGGTATATTGTCTTCAGTAATTTTGTTTGTAACATTGAAATTTTAATTTAGGTCCTATAATAGGTTAACTAAAATGATTATTATAAACAATCTTGGTCCATCTAGCAAAAACAATTTATTTCCAAGGCACGAAAAGTAAAAGGATTTAAAGAATATATTTCATATCAAATATTTCGAAAAATGGGCTAATTGTGATTAAAAATGGAAATAATATCGTTATTTCAAGTAATAATATTTGATACAAAATGTATTGGGCACTATTAGTATAAAATGGGCATGGTCACACACACCCAAAGGTTAATGTGCTAATAAAAACTTGTTTTGTGTACTTTTTACATGGTTTCATGTTAAAATGAAAAGAAAACAGGTTGAGATCTATATATAAGCCCTAGAACATAGGAATTAATATTAAATTTAGTTTATAACCCAGAACTAATGGTTTCACTAAGATACCAGGAATCCCTTTCGTTTAATTTAGAAATATTTAATTTTGAAATGTTTTCCTTATTTTGGAGTTTGAGTTAAATTGTAAATTGTTTTTTTAGTTGATTTCTTTATTGTTTGTTAAGAGTAAAGATTTTGCAGCATAAAATTTTTGGTTGAATAATGAAAATCATGTTCAAAACCTTTAACATGTATGAGATGATGTTGCAAGAAACTAAGAATTATGTATGAAAATTTTTACATATATAAAAGTGAGTAAACAAATTAGGGTCATACAAAAAAGTGTTATTAAAAAATATTTATTATAATTTTTTTAGGATTTGAAAAAGTATCTTTTTCAAAGTTTCAGATCTAAATGGAAACAATTATATCTTTGAATTACATAGCGAAATCTTAAATATACATACTTTCAGGAACAAGAATTTTAAATAAATCATATAGGTCCAGGGCTGCCAGATTTGGCAATTTTTGGCCAAAAAGTTGGGAACGATATACAAAATTTTAACAAAAAATTATGCTATATAAAATTTTTCTACAGAAAAATTTTTAATATTAATTTTTTTCTATGTTAAAATTTTGCTTTTAAAATTATTTCTGTAGAAAAATTTTTAATTTAAAATTGTTTCTACTGAAAAACTTTCGATTTAATTTTATATTTCTTTAGAAAAAAAATTTTTGTATAAAAATTTTTAATTTAAAATTTTTTCTGTAGTGAAATTTTCCATTTAAAATTTTTTTCGAAAATTTCCCTATATAAATTTTTTTTGCAAAGAAATTGTTAGCCTCTTCCACGATCTCGAAACAATGCTTTCTTTCTTATACTATACGAAAGAAATTTGGTTTTCGTTTCACTAACTTTATTTTATGCGAAAGATAAGTCGAAAAACAAGTCGAAAGAAAACGTAAGTATTTTCATACAAATTTCTGTTTCACTATTTCGAAAAAGTTACCAGCAATACGAAAGCAAATGTCAAAATGAGTCACTTGATAGTTTGCTTTCGAATAGAAACGAACGAAAGGTTTCGAAATAGTGAAACCAAAATTAGTTCGAATTCGAGTTACTCACTTTTTTTCGAGTAGATTTTCTTTCGAAATCGTGAAACAGGCTATGTATTTTTTTTTTTTTTTTAATAGAAAAGCTTGAAATTTTTTGTATAGAAAAATTTTTAATTTAAGATTTTTTGTATTACAGAATTTTTAATATTAAATTTTCTACGAAAAATTTTTTTGTATACAAAAATTTTCTATACAAAAATTTTTTATATAAAACTTTTTGGATAGAAAAACTTTTTAAATAAGATTTCTTGTATAACATAATTTTTAATATTTAATTTTTTTTGTATATACAAATTTTCGATATGATTTTTTTCTTTTAGAACATTTTCAATATAAAATTTGTTCTATAGAAGAATTTTCAATAAAAATTTGTGGTATATTTATAAAAAATTTTTGGGTACAAAAATTTTCTATATAAACTTTTTTGGATAAAAAATTTTTTCAATTTTAAATTTTTTGGATAGAAAAATTTTCTATAAAAATTCACATACATGACACACAACAATTGTTAAGAGCAGTGTGGCCATATCCAAAAAAATTTTACAGCTAAATCGGCTTTAAAATAATGCTAGAAAATGCGAAATAAAAAAAACTGCCAAAAAATAATGCTAACATTTTAATTGTATTATTTATTATTACTTTGGTAAATATATCTTTATAAATGGTTTATTTTTCCATAATTCTTCCCTATAAACACTTATTTCAAATCACTTTAATCAAACAAACTGAATAAAAAGTAACAGAATATTTATTGAAGTACGAGTATATGTACCTACACATTTGTATACATTTATGTACGTTATTTTGCCATTTGCTACCAGTTTTTAGAGAAATTGCGTATGCAACAAATAAACTCAAAATTGTCATTATCTTCGGTATACATAATGGATTTGTTTGAAATTTCATTAGAATATTCTGATATTTCTGGTCAGAATATCAATTCCGGGAAGCGAGACCTATGGGAGATACCCTAACTAAGTGACCGATTTTTACGATCAAAATAATTGCTTGTGTCAGATTATAAGGTCTTCGTGGGTGTTCAGTAGGGCTATAACCAAATTTTTTGGCATAGTACCACGGGTTGGCCAAGAATGTTGCAGTAATTATGATTTTTTAGATCCTTAATTTTTGGATGAAATCTGATTGGAAATGGTGATAGCTCTTTTAATAGCTAATAACTTAAGCATTTCGTGAAGGTGAAACCTGTTTAAATCGAATTATTGATTATGTTGTTATATCGCTTTAAACATAAGGTATATTATTTAGGTTTTTAAAAATAACGAACTTTAAACCGCAATAAATTGTTAACCGTAGAAAAATTTTGAAATCTAAAATAGTCTGTAGATTCGCAAACAGCATTTAAGTGATACGCATATGAATATATACAAATATTAGGTGTATAGCTTTTTCCGTGAAATGAAAATGGATGTTTTCAAACTTCAACCCTTTTGAACTTTTTAATGATCCGAAAAAAATATATTAATTTTTCTTAATAACTTTTAATGCTCTACACGACTAGACTATGCCGTTTTTAATATTCACAAAAAGTGTGAAAAAGTTTTAGCCCTAGTTTTCAGCCAGCCTTCCAGATGGAAAGTCATCTTAAAATCGACTGAGGAAGTGGATCTAAGACTAATATTTCTATGCGTTACATACATCAGATAGTGCCCTTTGTATTCTTCGACAGTTGTAGCAAGTTAATTTTTTTCTTAAAACATAAACAATGTGATGCCATTTCCATTCACTTTATAGCCGGGGTTACATATTTAAATGTGTAATCAACAAAAAATTGCATGGGTTTTGAAATTAAGATTACAAAATATGTATTTATTCAAATATAAATATTTTCAGTATAAAAAAGAATGCTAAAAAATGCTAAATATATAATTGAAAAATGCTAAAAATAATACTAACTGCAAAATGAAAAATTTGCAGCTAAATTAAAAATAAAAATGCTAAATCTAGCCGCAAAAATGCCAAAATGGCCACACTGGTTAAGAGTATTAAAAAGTTCTTACGCTATTGATTTTCTCTTCTTAACAAAAACAAAACACACTCGATAAATCGAAAACACATTACGAAGTTTTTTAAATTTTCTCTGCTGCTACCAGTACGCTCACAAATTTGTATATGAGTTTGTGCCCGTTACTGTTTTAGATCCAAATGTACAGTCGTACTTACCCCTGAATATTGCTGACACGAGTGTTTCCATACACTCAGTCAATGTAAGTTATACATAGAGAGTGCTTATCTGACAGCAAATTGATGTCTCTCGCTCTTACACAAATTAAGAGATAACTTGGAAAACAATAACCATTGTAGATACCTGGTATAAGAATTTCCAAAATACTACAAAATTTTGTTTAACGAAATTCAACTAGATCGGAGCTCTACACCGCAATGTGCTACTTTACATACTTACTTACTTACTTACTTAAATGGCCTGTAATTACAACCTGTTTAGGTCAAAGGCCGAGTATATTTTAGAATTCCAAGCACCTCTATCTTGTGCGCATATTCTTTAATTTCGTATACCAAGTTTCAAAAGATTTTCTTCTACTTGGTCTTTCCATCGAAGTTTTGGACGCCCTCTTCTACGCGTTCCCTCTGGATCATTATCGAAGACTTTTCTTGCCGGAGTATTTTCATCCATTCGCACAACATATCCTAGCCAACGCAGACCGCAATGTGCTAACTTTAACAAAAGAGCTTATGAGCTTTTACACCGACACACTATGCATGAGCGAGACGCAACTTTGCAAAGTCAATGGTCTTTTCAAAGTCAGTGCTGCCAGATTATAATTTTTTGCTCGATTCTATGAAGATTACTCGAATATGTGAAGAAAAATGTAATTCTGACAACACTGACCGCTAGAGCTTTCAATGCTGTTTTTTGTAAATGCAAATATTAATGCATGTGTTTTTGGACAGGTCTGAACTAGATTGTTTCTCAGCTCAAAAATAACCTCAAAAGTGTTAATGTGATCGAAGACCATGTATTCTTGTTGTGTTGATTTTATCACAGTATTGAGCGTTTCATTAAGATTTAATGCTGGTGGGATTCAATTCCTTGATCTTGGACAAATAATGTTTAGAAATTAAAGATCTTACTAGTTAAGTTCATAACTAAGTGCTCACCACTGATCTAGGCCCATGTAAATTTGTGTGTAAAAATATTGATATTTCTATATTTCAATTCCTGGATTATTACCAAAGTATGATTAGTAATCAAAATACTAAATGACGAAATTTGTTTATGTATTTCAAAAGCTTAGCAAAGCTCTTAAAAATTCTATTAATAATATCTACAAATTATTGTATTTCCTTACAACTTTGAACCCTTCTAATTTGTATATCGCTCTAAACGTGTGTTTAATATAACAATTTTAGCTTATTTGACAGACTATTATGCTTTCAAAAGGTTTACTTTTCTTTCACTTTTCACAGCAACAGAAACAAAAACAGCAGCAGCACAAGCAGGAATAAAACAAAAGCATAGCAAAAGTTATTCAGGCTGGCAAAACGTCATTCCGTCAGGCTTTAGTTTTTTGAGTTTTCTGCTTGTTTTTATTTCAGTTTTCTTTTCTTTTTTTTAATAAAAAACAAGTGGAAATTTTCTTTTACAACAAGACAAGCATTTTCTTAAATATGAATACAATGGCAGACGACATTGAGAAGACGACAGACAGACACCAAACCAACGGGAGGAGGAGTATGTATATATAAATATGGAATGAATATGTATTATTGTAAAGCTGCTGCATTACGTTTACGTTACGGAACTGTCATTTCCGTTTTAGTCTATGAACGAGCTGAAAGTTTTTGAAAAGAATGAACTCTCAGCAAAGGTTTAAGGAAGCCCGGAAAAAAAAGTAACACACAATAGCTTTAAATGTTTATGAGGGGAGTATGAGTATGAAGCAGTTTAAAGCTTCGGAAATCTTGAATGGATGGTTCAACAACAAACTGTGCTAGACAAAAAGACGGTCAGACAGGCAGGTTCAGCCACAAAACAACAAAAACACACAAGTAAACTTTAAGAAACCCTCTTCTCGGTAATAATGAAAATTGTCGGTAAATCGTATGTGTGTCTGTTTAAAAGAAAAACTTTAGATTTTCCTAATGCTTTTCAAATAAAACACAGACAAGTTGTTGTATATGTATGGAATATCGGTGTTGGAATATGTGTATGTGTGTGTGTGTGTACTCAAACTTGACTTGTGAGACACAACACATTATTTTGCGTTTAACAATTTCTCAAGAAAACAGCATAAAACTTTTCATGCTTCTGATATTCATTTTACGAGTATTTTCCTTATTCAGTACTTTTTTTTCGCTTTTTTGTAATTTTCATAAATTTGTTGTTGTTGTTGCTATTTCTGTTATTGTTATATGTTCATTCTTATGTTATATTTTTCTTAATTTTCTTTATATTTTTTTGCCAACTCAAGTCTTTTGTCTTAAGGATGTTTTAACTGATGTTGTCGCTAACAACACCAAAGCCTTGAGTAACTGGATCACTGGTTGAAAAGAACCCTAAAACAGTTCTAATTACCATCAAAAAAAAATTGCTGATACCTTAAGGCAACAGAATTAGTCTTAAAAATCAGTCAATGATTTCCAGAATAAAGAAGAGTCAAACATTTTTGGCATCACTCGTGGACAGCTTTAGGATTTGAAAAAAGCTTTTCTTTCCACTGTTCAAATACAATTTAACTGCGTTTCTTGAGGGATAGATGTAGCTCTACATATGTGCTTAATATATAAAAAATAATGATAATGACGATGATGATGACGACAATATTAAATTCAACTTAAAAGCTTTATTGTACTTTATATATACAAACATTATTTAGTCATACTCACATTATCCTTCAAATAGACAGAGCTTTAAATAATGAACTTTATGAAAAAGCTTATTAACTTATAAATATCTTATTAGAAACATAAAATCTATTTCTAAAGGCAAAAATTGGTATTTATTAAAATTCAAATATTGCTAGCAACATGTTGAGATTGAAAGTTTATTAATTTTTCTAAGATTATATAATATTTTTACTTGTATTTAAAATAACATTTTTAGAACTTGAAAATTTTTATTTGTCAACATGTTGCAAGCTTTAGCAACATTTAAAAGATGTTATTTAAGTCGCATTAAACTTTATATATATCTTAATAAAAGGAAAAAATCTATTTCTGAGGGCAAAAATTGGTATTTATTAAAATTCAAATGTTGCTAGCAACATGTTGAGATTGAAAATTTATCAATTTTTGTTAGATTAAATAATATTTGAATTTGTTTTTAAATAAACATAATTCGAATTTGATCATTTTTCTTTGTCAACATGTTGCAAGCTTAAGCAACATTTCAAAGATGTTGCCTAAGCTTGCTAATTTTACTTTATAAATAGCTTATAGCGATGAAATCAATTTGTTAAGGCAAACTTTGTTGTTTATTTAAACTCTTTTCTGACAACAAAAATTGGTATTTAGTAAAATTTAAATGTTGCTAGCGACATTTTGAGAATGAAAATGAATAAATTTTTGTTAGATAAGATAAGATTTTAATTTGTATTTTAATAAACATAATCAAAACTTGACTATATTTCTTTGTCAACATGTCGCAAGTTATAGCAACATTTCAAAGATGTTGCTTAAGTCATAATTAACTTCATACAAATTGTATTAAAATGAAAAAATCTATTTCTGAAGGCAAAATACTTATTTGTTAAAACACAAATGTTGCTAGCAACATGTTTAGATTGAAAATTAATAAATTTTGGCTAGATAAGTTAATATTTCAATTTGTATTTAAATAAACATAATAAAAACATAATTATTTTTCTTTGTCAACATGTTGCTAGTTTAAGCAACATTTCAAAGATGTTGCCTAAGCTTACTAATTTTACTTTATAAATGGCTCTTTTAGAGGGGGTTAAGTCAATTTGTAAAGGCAAACTTTGTTATTCAAACTCAGATGATGCCAGCAACATATTAAGATAATGGAAAAATTATTTTTAGCAACGTTTTAAATACATTGAAGCTAAGTATTGAATTAAATTTAAAAATAGTCCAATTTAGAAAATAAAATGTTGACTTGAATCATTTTCTTTATTAAACATGTTGCTGACAACTTCTTAAGGACTATTCTTTAGTTAAATGCCAAATTTTAATGAAAAGATGATAAAATCAATTTTTTAAGACCAAAATTGGTTTTTGTGGATACTCAAATGTTGCCAGCAATATGTTGAGAATGAAAATCACTTAATTTTTCTATTACATCATTATATTAAAGTTAAATTTTAATTTTGATGAAAATAAACATATTAAGAGCTTAGTATATTTTTGTTTGTCAATAAATTGCATATTAAAAGTTTGTTAAATTAACTTTATAAATGGCTTACTTAGAGTCTAAATTTAGACGATAAGATCCATTTTTAATAGCAAACTTTGTAACTTATGGAAACTTAAATGCTACTGAGATATTGAGAAATTTATTTCTAGCAACATTTTCAATATATTGAAGCTTAAAATTAACTCCAAATAGGAAAACAATGCAATTAACATAATATTATTTTTAAGAAGGAAATTCGATTAATTTTATCTATTCAACATGTTGCTAGCAACATTATAAAAATGTTGCTAGCAATATTTTAAAGATGTTGCTAGCAATATTTCAAAGATTTGCTAGCAATATTTTAAAAATGTTTCTAGCAACATTTTAAATATGTTGCTAGCAATATTTTAAAGATGTTGCTAGCAATATTTCAAAGATTTGCTAGCAATATTTTAAAAATGTTTCTAGCAACATTTTAAAGATGTTGCTAGCAACATTTTAAAGACGTCTCCTAAGTTTAATTTCATATTTTAGTTAAAAATGCTAGAATTTTCGATCTCAAAATCATAGCTTTTATCAAAAATTGAAATGCTAAAACATTTTGAAACATATTTCTATAACCAATACCTTGATAGTTCTGTTCAGCGCAACATTTCTTCTTATTATTTTCATTTCTAACTAACAAAGTAACTGACGGACGGGCTGGACTTGTGAATGTTAAAATTCTATCTTTACAAATAAGTTCGTTTTTTCTGTCGATCCGTCTATCTTTTGGTCGGTTATTGTTTTTGTTTTTATTGTTGTTGTAGCTATATTTTTGGGATACATTTACAAGGGTCGCTGTTGCCGTCGTCATCGTCATCATCATCATCGTCGTAGTGTAGCGTATATAAAACGTTAAAACGCAAAATTCGAGCTAACAAAATGCCAAAGAATAAGACAAGCAGAACTGAGCTGATACTGACAGGGGCAGCAATGAATTTCTGTGTTCTTCGTGAAGTTGCCTGCTATTGCCTTTATTTTCCTTATTTTATATGAAAAATTTTGTGCGAAAAATTGTTATTATATATCGCTTGATGTAAGTATATAAGTATGTAGCTTGGGATATGTTCATGTCGGTACTTGTAATGTTTTTCATTTTTGTCTGTTTTGTAAAAAAAAAATAAGAATTGTTTGTTGGAGGGTAATGGAATTGGTGCTATGAATAAAAACGAACGAAACGATGATTTTGAAGTGTGAGTCAATTTGAAGCAATTTTTATTAAGTGCAAAATATGCAGGAAATTGGAGCACTTTATTGTTGGGAGTTCGTATTTTTTGTTAACTGCGGATATAAATACTTGTACATAGAAAAGTGCTTATAGATCTAGGAGTTATGCACTTAAGTACAAGAATATTAAACTAAACAGTTGAAAATGATTTTGAATTTTAAATAGAGATTTTGAAAATAATTTTAGGTGTATAAGGTCCAGTTTATTCAATCTGTCATTTTTTTTTTTCGTACAAAGTAATGACTCTAATAGTCCAAAATGTTGTCCAAGGTTTGTCGATATAACTTGGAAAAAATTTGTTTCTCAAAAATGTTGCCAGCCTGATCTTGGGATAATAGAGGTAATATTTTTCAGAAGAATCTTTTTGATATTGAGTTCTAATGAATTTCTTGTTAAATTTAATTTAGCAAATTTTGTTTTTAATTTTGTAATCTTTCAAAAAAATTCTCTTCCTCAAGTTGTGTTGACATTTCCGGCCTCGAAATTAGAGTGACCAGCTGCAATTAATTATGAAATAGGTTTCACAAATGCTATTTCAATTTGGAATTAAATATTATGTCTTTGATAGCATTGCCCACCGTATTACTGGACTATACTAAATTTTTCCCCGATTCTGTGTAAATATTAAAAAACGTACCATGTAAAAAAAGTACTTAATAAAAAAATGAAAAGTGACCAAATTATCAATAAATGCGAAAAAAGTCATATATGAATTAAAACTGCCTCAGATCTAGCCTCACGGAATTATTAAGCTTTTGCCTTCTCTAAGGCCCATTTTTCCAAAAATACTAAATTCGTAATTTGATCTAAATGCTTTTAAACTTTCCGTATATACCTTTCAGTTTGGGAGATATAATATCACAGATTTTCTCCATGTTTGCCTTCCTAAAAAAATGTTTAAAGGTTTATGCCCTCAGTAATAGTTTTCCTAAGAAAGGCGAAACTTGAACTGCTCCGATCCTGTTCTTTTCTGACCAATTTGTCGATAAAATGTTTTTTGAACAAAGTTAAAAGATTTTTCTTCGAATGCTTTTGAAGATAGGTAGTAATAAGAATTGTATCTTTATGGGGGATAGAAATCCCCCTACTCCGATCCTTTTCACTTGTGAAAAAACTGTGCTCATTGATTAAAAAAATATGTTTATACAAAGAAGGCTTGACACTTAGCTCATTATACACGAAAACTAGCATTTTATTTGTAAGGGAACAAATTTTCCCTATTCTGTCCTATTTAATTTTAATCAATAGCTTTTATTTACAAAATAATTCTGAAAAGCTTAAAAATTATATTTACGTATAATAGTTTCAAAACTTTACTGACAATTGTTATGAATCAACATAAGAATATGCTTATAAAGCTTGTGTGGGGTTTGGGACTTATATTGACCCGATCTTCCGAAAATGTAAAGCCTAACTAATAAAACAGCCAAATCAGTCATACCCTTATCAGGTTATGCGATTGCACTTAAATTATGCGTTTACATGTTACTAATGTCAACAAGTTACTGATGTATATAAACATGTTGCCAACTTTTAGAAGTAGATGTGATATGAAAAGATTTCAAATAATTTGTAAGTTATAAAATTAGGTAAAGAATTCTTATATTCCTTTGAGTTGCCGTTATCAAGTTATGCGATAGTAAAAGTTATGTGATTACATAATCCTAATGTCAACATGTTGCTGATGTATAAAAACAAGTTGCTTACTTTAAAAAGTACATGTGATATGAAATGATTTCGAATAATTTATAGGCCACTGGTCACTTCTACTTCTGGTCACTTGGTACTTAAGTTATGTGTATATAATTCTAATGTCAACATGTTGCTGATGTATATGAACGTGTTGCTAACTTTTAGAAGTTTATGTAATACGAAATGATATCTAATAATTACTTGGATATAAAATTGGATACAAAAATCATGAATTCGAATATTCCTTTGAGTTGCCGTCCTCATAATGATAACATTGTCCTAATATCAACATGTTGCTTATGTGTATGAACATGTTGCTAACATTAAGGAGTACATGCCGAATAAGTTATCTGCTAATATTAAGCAAAATATTATAAAGTCTACTTCTGAAGGCAAAAATTGTTATTTGTTAAAACACTAATGTTGCTAGCAACATGTTAAGATAGAAAATTTATAATTTTTTTCTAGATTAGATAAGATTTAAATTTGTATTTAAATAAACATAATTAAAACTTGACTATTTTTCATTGTCAACATGTTGCTAGAAATATGTTGAGATTGAAATTTTATAAATTTTTTCTATATTAGATAAGTTTTCAATTTCTATTTAAATAAACATAATTAAAACTTGACTATTTTTCATTGTCAACATGTTGCAAGTTTAAGCAACATTTCAAAGATGTTGCCTAAGTTTACTAATTTATCTTTATTCTGGGCTTATTTAGAGATTGTGAAATCAATTTGTAAAGGCAAACTTTTTCATTCATTAAGATTCAGATGATTATTTTTCATTGCCAACATGTTGCTAGAAATATGTTGAGATTGAAATTTTATAAATTTTTTCTAGATTAGATAAGATTTCAATTTCTATTTAAATAAACATAATTAAAACTTGACTATTTTTCATTGTCAACATGTTGCAAGTTTAAGCAACATTTCAAAGATGTTGCCTAAGTTTACTAATTTACCTTTATTCTGGGCTTATTTAGAGATTGTGAAATCAATTTGTAAAGGCAAACTTTCTCATTCATTAAGATTCAGATGATGCCAGCAACATGTTGAGATAAAAGAAAAATTATTTTTAGCAACATTTTTAATACATTGAAGCTTAACAATGAATTTTGTTAGAAAAATTGTCTAATTTACAAAAAAAAAATTTGCATTATTTTGAATTTTGAAACAATTTCTTCATTCAACATGTTGCGGTCAATATTTAAAGGATGTTGCTTAATTTTAATGCCATATGTTAGTAGAAAGAGGATAAAATCAATTTGTCAATATCAAAGTTGGTTTTTTGTGGAAACTTAAATATTGAAACCAATATTTTAAAAATGAAAATTTCTCAATTTTCTGTTATATTATATTTTAAGTATGACTTTATTTTGTTTGTCAACATGTTGCTTAAGCTTGTAAAATTTTAATTATAATATATCATAGAATTTGTATAATCTTTTGACTTGTAAATAATTTGATTTAAAAAAAGTTATATAAAAACTTCTTCTGGTCACCCTATTTCGATGAAATTTCGGCAACAAAACTTTTAACATATTTTTTGTGTTAAAATGACTAAACGACTGTTTAAAATTTTCAACATTTTGTTGATGTTTTTTTGCAGTAAATATTTGTTTTCTCGTATTTAGTCAGTTGTTAGTTGTGCTAAATTTTCAAAATGAAATAAAAATTCTAAGAAATAACAAATACAAGAAAAAACTTAAAATATACAAAAAAACAAATATTACTATCAAGCAAAAAAGCTTCAAATAAAAGGAATTATATCTAAAAGAAGCAAAAAAAAAACTAAATACAAGAGAAAAAGTCAACCCAAAAACCCTAAAAATAAACAGACGACAAGCAGCAAAAAATATTTTTGTTTTTTTTTCTGAAAACGAGAACTTTGACATTTTAGTTTGTTTGTTACTGGAAAATAACCAAAATAACATTGACATGATATTCTAAGAAAGTTTTAAATAAAATTAAAAAAAAAGAAAAAAATTTGAAACTAGTTTCTTTGATCTAAAAAAAAAGTATTTAGCTAAAAATTTGTTAAAATTTTTGTTATTTTAGAAAATTTATTTCTAGTATATTAAAAAAAATTCTTACTTAGTTCCCTGATAAACACGTTGAAAAGGAAGTTTGTGTCAAAGTGTAGTTTACACAAAACGAAGCGTAAAATACCGGCCAAAGTGAAACTTCTTGTAACACAGACGCAATCACATACTCGTTCCTTCAAGCAAAAAATTTCAACATGAAAAAGTGTGAACTCTTTATATTATAAAATAAATTTTATTTTATTTGAGATTAAATGTTACTTTTTAGTACAAAAGGGGCTAGAGACATTAGAAAAACAGTTACCTCTTTAATAAAGTGAAATTTTTTGAAGACATGGGTAAAGCTTTTAAAGTTCTTTACGTTTAATTTTTGTATTACCATATTATCCTAGAGCTACCTGTTATCTTTAAAGCGTCTGCATTTAGTTAAACACCAATTAAAAATAAACGTACCACATAGATATGAATTCTTTTACTTTTTTGTATTTTTATTTAATTGTATTTACTTATTAACCCGACTGTAATTATCACATGCCTCTTGTTATACGAGCTTGTAATATTTTGCACCCAAAAAAAATTCCGCAACAACAAACCTGGTGGCCAGTCAACGAAGCATTGCGAACAGTTTTTTCTTTTCTGTTTGCAATTTAAATTATGTTTTCACTTCATTTTTTACTATAGTTTTCTTTCCATAGGTTTTATGTTTAAGTAACCCAGCGAAAAATATTTGAAAAATTTGTAAAAGAAAAAATATAAAAAAATTGTCGGGATAGTATATATTTACTCAAAGATGAATTATTCTCACTTAATCCCAGTCTATTACATTTATTTATGTAATAGGCAAGTTATTGATAAAAGCCACAAAATGTTTGAGGGGACAACCAATTCCTCGACGCATTTCGATAGTTAGTTAGTCCACCATCATTAGGAGGAGTCTGTATATACTTTATACTCTATACTTTTAGACCTATTTTACAAACACAATAATTACGAATTATAATTCACTTCAAATTACTTCCTAGCTTACCGACAAGCAAAACGGAAGGAGTAAGCAAGAATTTGCCAGTAAGTAAAAAGCATTTTGCTAACCGCAATATAAAATGAAAGTTCACTCAACATTTTAAGGGAAAGCTTTAAAGAATTTTCTAAAATTTTCCAATTACTTTACATTACTTCGTTGCCTCCCAATAATGCAATATAGTAGCTTCCCAATAAGGAAAAAGAAAGCAGTATTTAACATTATATAAAATAATATATAAAATAATATAAAATAAAATATAAAATAAAAGCTTATAAAAGCTCTTTAAAGAAAGTTTTTAGAAATTTTCAAAAGATATTTTCAGTTGATTTATATTACTGTCCAACTTATTATAAATACTTATTCCATGTTGAAACAGTACAAAATAGAAGCTCTATTATATGTCCAAAAAAACTTTAACTCAACGTCAACAGATAGATAAAGCTTTTGTCACATTATTCCATTAATTACTTTATTTTGATAAAAAAAAATTAAATATTGTTAACGCAGAATTGTTGGATGTTCGGAAAGTAACTTATGAGTTCCCAATGTTTTGAGGCAAAGAAATTTGTGCGTCGATGTCTTTGATTCGTTACTTGAACTAGTGACGAAAAAGGTGAACCAGCTTAAAGCATTTTAACATCCATAAAATAGGTAATGATGTCTTTTTAATGGGTTTTTAAGAAAATCGTTTTATGAGCTTTTGGCGGATAAATTCGGAAATCTTCTGTTATCAGCTGGAAAAACTGAGAAAACAGAAGAAATGTTCCGCCAAGACAATGCAAGACAACATGCAAGTTTGTTCAATTGCTATAAACTTTTAAAGCTTTAATGGGATACACTGCCACGCCTACCAAATCACTAGATTGCAATATCTTTTGGACGGTAAAAACTTTACTTCATATCAAGGGATCAATGAACTTCATGATCAAGTTTTTGTCAACAAAGAAAGATCAGAAATATGGCGAAAGGTTTTGCAATAGTTCCTAGAGGTTTGAAAGCTCCTAATTAGTATCGTAAGACATAGCTTTTGAGATGCTTTACAGTTATTCTTTTCTAGTTTATTGGTATACATAAGAGAATCATTCCTACTTTCATGAGGTAATAAAGAGATTTCTCAAAAAAAGAAAAGAAAGCTTTTTCCAAAAAGCTTTATTTATATAATAAGGCACTTAATCAATTCAGTATAGAACTAATAGCTTTCTCCAAAGCTTTATTTACATGATCAGAAGAAAATTTAGTGAATAAATACATTTTTCTTCTATGTTTCCTTTTAAAATTTATTGCGAACTTACTTTTAGAGCAACCAAATTGTTCGTTGGGTTGCCAACTACGAGTACAAAACATAAAATAAACAATTGCCATTGTTTAATTAGTACATTTAAAGAAAACTATAGCTTGTGAAGTCAAGATAAATATCATTTTAGATACTAACTATAGATAAAACTAGAAGATAAATAGCTTCATGTTAGTTAGTTGTACTCTATCATATTAAATACAAATCAGGAAGTTTTGAAGAGTGTTTTAAGTCATTTTTTAAATAATGGTTTCAGTAAACTTTGTTAAATGCACTCAAAATAACGCTAATAAAGAAAAAATCGATTAATCTTATGTTGCTTTGGGGTAACAACATCTTAGCAACATGTTTATAGGAAAATATTAGGAACTTAATACAAGAAAGTTTATTAGCAACATTGGTTATCAATATGTTTATATAAAAAGCTTCCTTAAATGGGTAAATGTTTAGCAACATTTTTATCAAAATTTTTGCCAATATTTTTAACTTAACATTTTACAACACTAAGAAAAACTTACTAATAAAACTTAGATCCACTTGGTTTGAGGTGTTTTGCATATTTTTAATGTATCTTCAAAAACTTCTTTGAAGCATGTTCAGAAACATAATATTTGTTGTAATGATTTCTGTTTGAAATAAAAATTTTATATTCTCTTTGAAATTAATTTAATTTTACAATAAAAAGCAAAAAATCTATCAAATTCTTTTAAAATAAAAAAAATAAGTTTGCATTAACATTTTACAATAGTTAGTTCCCTTGAGCAAGCAAAGTGTTTAGCAACATTGTTGTCAACATTTTAAAATTATCATATCAAAAAGCTAAAAATCTATCAAATTCTTTCAAAATAAAAATTTTATATTCGCTTAGGTTGAACAAATGTAAAGCAACATTTTTAAATAAGAATACAACAATACAAATACAAGAAAAGAGCTTAGCAACATTGTTATCAACACGTTTATATTGAAATTTTACAATACGAATTATTTAAAAATTTACCTGAGCAAGTAAAATATTTGGCAACATTGTTGTGAACATTTTTTAATGATAATTTTACAATATAAAGCAAAAATTCTATCAAATTCTTTTAAAATAATAATTTTATACTCGCTTAAGTTCAAAACATGTACAGCTACATTTTTAAATAAGAATACAACAATACAAATACAAGAAAAGCGCTTAGCAACATTGTTGTCAACAAGTTTATATTGAAATTTTACAATACGAATTATTTAAAAATTTACCTGAGCAAGTAAAATGTTTAGCAACATTGTTGTGAACTATTTTAATTATAATTTTACAATATAAAGCAAAAAATCTTAAACATTTTTTTCAAAATAACATTTTTATACTCGCATAGGTTTAAAACATGTATAGCAACATTTTTAAATAAAAATATAACTGTGCAAATACAAGAAATGAGCTTAGCAACATTGTTATCAATAAGCTTACATTAAAATTTTGCAATACAAATTATTTGTTAGTTTCCTTGAGCAAGCAAAATGTTTAGCAACATTGTTGTCAACATTTTAAAATGATAAATTTACAATATAAAGCAAAAAGTCTATCAAATTCTTTTAAAATAAAATTTTACATTCGCTTAGGATGAAAACATGTATAGCAACATTTTTAAAAACTGCTGTACAACACAAATAATTTGTAAGTTTCGTTGAGCAAGTAAAATGTTTAGCAACATCGTTGTCAACATTTTTAAATAATAATTTTTTCATAAAAAAAAATTTATAATTGTTTATGTCAAAAATATGTATATCAACAAGTTTTTATAAAATTATACAAATACAAGAAAAATGTTTAGCAACATCGTTCTCAGTAAGTTTATATTAAAATTTTACAATACAAATTATTGTAAGTTTTCTGAGCAAGTAAAATGTTTGTCAACATTTTTAAATGATAAGTTTAGAATACAAAGAAAGTTTATATTTTAAAGGGTTTTTTGGAGTATCATACCTTCAGCAACATAACTTCATTTTTGGTAATGACAACATTTAAACTGTTTGAAATGGTGACATTTGAACTTTATATTCTTAACGATTTTGTTTTAAAAATATTGCGACTTAGAAGGAAAGGTTATTCTAAATGATTTCTAGAGAAATGTTATAGGAGCTTCGGAAGTTCTCATAAATATATTTCTGTAAGTACTAAAAATTTTATTGTACTTATCTTATAAAGAGAAATTAAAGAGTTATCAAACCTATTAAAAATTACTGATTTAAAAAATGTTAATAAATTATTTTAAAAAGTCTATCGTGTTTCCACTCCTCTGCCTGTTGCTATATGAAATGAATAGATTATCTCAAACTTTGGGCTTTCCTAACAAATTTCTTAATTAACGTCAAAATTTCGAAAATTATAGGCGATTCGGATAACAAAATGCTGTATTATTATGCAGTTTTTTTTTTGCTTCAAAAATTATTCATTATTTCTTAAAGAACAAATTTTTTGTATTTAAACTTGAAAAGAACTGAAGCATATAAGCTTTTGATGCCTAGTGGAAATTTTGGTTGGCAGAAAAAAAAAATTAACATAAAAACTTCTCAGGGGAGTTTGAAAATCAGTGAAGCATGAAAATAATTGCAAGAGGCAAAATGAAGGATTTTCAGACAATCAAGCAAATTTCAATACCGACGGCATAATTTTTTTTTTAATTTATTGATTTTATAATATTTCTGTTTGACTTAAAAAGAAAACAACACTCTGTTGCTTTAACTAATAACGATGACGTAGTTTGTCTGAGTCTTATTTTTTTGGCGTATAAAAAAATGTTTGCCAATTCCAAAATTTAGCAAAAGAAGAAAAAGAAAAAATCACACAACAAAATTTTACGTTTTATTTGAAATGTTTCTTTTATTTTCAGTTTGTCTTAAATACCCAGAAAAATGAATAATGGCTGCTTTTTTGTTAGTCGACCTCCATAAAACACACATCCGTCGATTCACATTGATCAACCCATAAATATCCAAAACACACTCTTTTAAACATTCAGACATTCCAGACATACATTCACACTTACATACATACATGACTAAAAACGTACACACTTATAACACAATACACCGGCAAAAGATTTGAACGGAACACAAAGAAAACAGAGAGAGAGCACGAGTAACATGGCAACGTACTAACATACAACATGTGGTACAAACAAACAATAAAATTTAACCAGGAATCGAATTTTGCCAGCCAGCCATTGAAATGCCGTCGGCAAATAGTACGTAAAATCGTCGTCCAACAACCATTTTTGTATAATATCTACAGCTGCTCTGTTGTGGCAAATGTTTGTTGCATGTAGCTTCAGTGGTAGAACTTCAATTAATTTCAGTTCTGTGCGCTAAACTCCAACGAACTGTTGAAATATGAGAGCAGTTCTTTATGGTGGTGAATTTGCAAAATCAAAATATGTAAAAATCTCCCTCTCTTTCCTCTTCTCTTTTATTTTGGGTAATATTTATATCCTTGTTTACCGTTTTTTTCCAAATGTTAGTATGTGTGTGCTAAGATGTTTGTATGAGAGCAAGCGTAAAAATGATTAATTACTTCATTGTTTGTCTCTTTTCTACAAGTAGGAAATAAATAACTGTTTCTTTACTTTGGAACTCAATCAGCTGTTGCCCGCCAAAGTTGATTTCTCTTTCTACTACGCTCTTAGAATTTAAGAGAATCTTAATGTTTTTGTTTTGTGACTGGAAATATGCTCTTAGATTGTGAAAGAGTATGAAGATATCATTGGAAGGGTTTGAGTATTGGCTAAATAAAATTGAGATATTGTGGCCGAATGTTGCATAGCGTTTGCAACAGTCATCATACATATAAATATAGAAGTTTTAGAAATAAAAAATATTGTAGAGAGATATTGATGAGACAATTATTGTTAATGCACATAACGATGTCGCTATAGCAGTGTCAGGGGAATTTCTGAAGACCCTGTCACAGCGTCTTGAAACAGCTCTTAACTTACTAACTGCCTGGGAGTCAATCCGACAAAAACTGAACTTGTATCGGATTTTTTCAACAGGCACGCAACAAAAGTACAGCAACAGGGACAGCAGACGATGCCATATTTCTTGCTGCACTTTTGACATTTTACCATTTCATGATGAAAAGATATACGAGCCAACAACGAGTCGAAGTTATTAAAATTTACTACCGAAATTCGGAATCAATGGCCACAACGTTAGGAATCATCATAATCGAAAAATTATCTTCAGCGATGAGGCTTAATTCTGGCTGAATGGCTTCGTCAATTAACATAATTTGCGTTCTTGGTCAGGCAGCAATCCACATGTACTCCATGAGTCATCATTGCATCCCGAAAAAATTACGGTTTGGTGCGGTTTATGAGCCGACGGCGTCATTGGGCCGTACTTCTTCCGTGATGATCAAGAAAGGCCCGTTACTGTGAATGGGAATCGCCACCGTTCAATGATAACCGAATATTTCTGGCCCCAATTGGATGATATGGACTTTGAGGGCATGAGCCATAATCAATTTATTGAAAACCAAGTTTGAAGAACGCGTTATCTCACAAAAAGGTCCAGTTGATTGGCCGCCTCTGTCGGGCGATTTGACGCCGTTAGACAATTTCCTGTGGGGCTACGTCAAGTCTATGTTCTATGCCAACAAGCCAGCGATGATTGATGAACTATGTACGAATATCGAGCTTTTACAGAAATAAAGAATTTCATTGATATCCAAAACCGTTTTTGTTTTCTTTAAAAAAGTTTATAGTCTTCTTATTGAAAAACACTTTACTTTTCTCGCGGATACCCACTTTAACACTTCCAAAATTGAATAAGCCAGAACTTGTGCTCACTGACCATGCCAAATATCTTTCTGTCATTTTGGAATCAAAACTGACCTGGACCTTAAATACACAATTCAGGGTGTCCAAAGCATGCATTGAACCTTACTCATGTAGAGGGGCCATAGGCAAAACCTGGGGACTTAATCCGACAACACTGCCTGGCTCTTTGACCAGGGAAGGGGGGAGGTGGTATTCTTCATAGCGCTATTAGGGAAGGAAACTTGTTTTGGGCTTCCTGATGTATGTAGTATTCTTTAATCCGAAATATCAGCAATACACAAAGCAGTCAAATAGTTCAGATACCACAAAATATACGACAGGGATATTTGTTTCTATATCGATAGTCAGGCTGCCATAAAAACCCTATATAATGTCCACACGACATATGTTCTTACTCGCGAATGCCGGACATCTCTTAACGAGATGGCGAGAAATTGCAATATCGAACTTTTCTGTGTACCCGGGCATATTAACATACGTGGAAACTCCACTGCGGACAAACTTGCTAAGTCCGGCGCTCTCATAAGTCAGGATAACATTGACCAATACATGGGCTTAACGCCTTTTTTGCATGATTTATCAGATCTAGCGAGTATTCGTAAAAAACACTCATTTATACAGTCTGGCTTGACAAGTCTCTCACCGGGAGCCTGGAATAATTATCTATGTTTTCTTTTCCAGTCTTTTCCTTGCAGGCACCACAAAGGGACCGTTTTTAGAACCCAAGTGATGCTGACTTAACATCGACTGCCTGCTTAACCTAACCTATATATAAGCCCAAATAACATGGATAGGGAAAAATGCATCCAAGAGTCTTGACTTAAAAGTCTAAACCATCAGCTTTTAACTGAAGCTCGAATTGAAATTGAAATTGCCATTGAATAGATTTGGATTTGGTCGACATTCATGGGTAGTCATTTTAAGGCTTTCCCACAATGTCTCTAAGACTATGATCTAGGAGATGGTATTATTTCTTTATTTAGAAGATTCAATCATAACAAGCTGACTTAAATAGAATGATTTAAAGCTGATGTGTGATTCTCATGTTGGAAGGCCAGGTTCCCATCTGTGGGATCTATACAGCACTGGATTTATTAAACTGCTGAAGGGATCATTCCGATGTCTGATCTTTTCGAATGTCTTATCCTTGCTTAGATCCGCCCAACAATATAAATTCACAGAGTGTCCATTTCCTATATTGGTCGGTCCAGCTGTCTGAATTTGCTTTCCTGTGAACGGCAGTTTCTTTATCGACTTGGCAGCCAAGTATTAAATGCAAGCCCCTTGCCCTGGCTTCATCCCTTCATTTACTCACAAAATAGAGGACTGCGAACACCATTTTTCGAGTCCTCTTTAATCAGAACTTTCTTTTTCTCGAATGGATTTATTGAACTGCTGATTTGATTTGAATGTCTGATCCTCGCTTAAATCCGTTCAACAATATGAATCCACATGATGTCCATTTTCTGTATTGGTCGGCCCTGTTGCCTGCGTTTGTTCCCCAGTAGGCGGCTGTTGCCCTTTCGACTTGGCAGCCAAGTATTAAATACAATCCTTCTTGTCCTGGTTCCATTCCTTCACCTACTCATGAAGTAGGCAGAGGACTGCGAACACCTTTCTTCGAGTCTTTTTTATTCAGAACTTTCTTTATCACGAACTTCCACCGCTGAATACTTTAACATTGGCTGAACTTTCGAGCTAAGCTTACTCATAGTCTAAAGATGGCAATGTTCAGAGGAAGATATGATTTCCACATTGAACTTAGTTATCAGGTCAAATAGATCAGGTATATCTCTGAAGTCATCTTACACTAAAGTTTAATCTTTGTCTATTATCCCTTGAAACTGATAGGAAAATGTTTTCGATTTCATGTTCAATGTTTAGCTCGAAGATATGGTGTAACACTGAAGGTTTTGCAAATCCCAAAAGCTTCGCATTTGATATAGATTGAAATGTAAGATATTTCAGATACATTTGTAGCATACATTTAGGATAATCTAACTTATTTGTCAAAAGTTCCCTGCTAGTAAACGAATTTCCTTTAAACAAAATGTTTTGGTAAACAAACGAATATGTTAAGTTAAAAATTTTTATTAAACTTTATGCAAAATAAATTATTTTGAAAATCCGTAAGGTATGTTACATAATATTCGCTTAAAAATCTGAGTTTTCGATCGATATCGAATGCGGCGATTTTGCAGCTGATGAACACAAAGGCCCAATATTCAGAAAATAAGTAGATTTACAACAGAAAAACATTTAGCAGCTTTTGATTCAGAAAACCCAAAAATTTTTGTAAAAATCTTTTGCCAATGTGATATAAAATTTTAGAAACAAAAATATTTCATGAAAAAACCAGGACAAATTAACAAAATTTCTTTAAAATATCGTTGTCCTAACATAATAAAAATATCACTATTTTCGTACTTCTTATAATCTGATCCGATTACAATTACATTTTTTTTTAAATCCTAATATGTATTACCTTGGTTATACTAATGAATGAATAGTAAATTCTTTCACATCTTCTTTTTACAAAAAACAAGCTCCTTTACAACTCCTTCAAAAAAAACCAAAACA
The DNA here is from genome assembly GCA_933228675.1 of Stomorhina lunata. Classification (NCBI taxonomy): domain Eukaryota; kingdom Metazoa; phylum Arthropoda; class Insecta; order Diptera; family Rhiniidae; genus Stomorhina; species Stomorhina lunata. The sequence goes on along the minus strand of OW121740.1, from coordinate 89,852,422 downwards.
TTTGTGCTCATTTTGAAGCCAAACAAAAAATAAAACTGACCAACATCAACACAATCAATTCATTTGGCGGCAAATTGGGAGAATTGTCTTCAATCCTCATGAATTTACTGGGCAGACAGACTGAAATCTTTAGCAATAACTACTAAAATACACTTTAAGGTAAAAGTAAGTAATACACAAAATCCCAAAACCTAAACAATTGCAAAAGTCAAGTTAATAGTCAACAGTTAAGGCAAACACCTTTAAGATCTTTGGGGAGAAAGGAAAGAAAACGGCTGGGACCTAGCAAAGACTGTCAGCGAATTAAGTATTACTAAATGGTCAGTCTAAGAAAGCCAGCGAGGCAGGCATAAAGACAGACAAAGAGACGTACATATGAAAAGTAAGCCCAAAGGTTTATTAACAATGGCCAAACTAAATAAGTTTAAGTTCTTCCAAAGAAGTCAGGAGTAAGTGGTAGATACATGTGCAAGACGGCAGCCTAACTGGCTGGATAGTTGAACTAACAACAACAGTCCCTAAAAGGAAAGCCAGGTCATATACTAAACACTCAACATAACAAGACTTAAAACGCATATTCCAGCTAATGCCTTAAGTACAAAGTGAACGAAATAAGCAGTTTACAATACATCGTGTTGTACATGCAACAACAGCAGCAAACTTTAAATTTCAGCATAAGGGAATGAATATTGCTAAGGCTAACTCGTAGTAGTTCAAATAAATGGAGCGCTTTTATTCTTGACCGAGTCTTTTGGTTTTGGGATTGTTGTCTGTTTTGTGTTTATTGCGTAGCTGGACTTGGCTTTTGGTGTAACATGCTGCAAACAAAATGTCTTGTTTAGCAAAGTTTGAAACGGAAACAAGCAACATTTTGTAATGCTCTTGTTAGTTGTTCGATATTGTTGCTGTTGTTGATTTTTTTTTGCTGTTTTTGTTGTATTTATTTTTATTGTTGTTCTTATTATGTTTATTATACAACAACAAAAAAATAAGAAACGGGTAAGAAGGATGAACATTGTAACTTAAAAAAAGTGCGTTGAGTATGTTGTAATGTTATTGTTCTATATTAACTCGGTAAGGACCAGGATGACTATAATCTTCGGTGTCACATTCATCTTACTTCCCTAGATGCATCTTCCTTTCCTAGATCCATCTTCCCTCAAATTCTTCTAAACTTTTCTATTACACAGAAAAACATAACGCGATTAGGACCAATTATCTCCCTTATAACTTAATATTATACATAGTCGTCTTTTTTATTTTGGACCAAAACCCCTACTAATGCATTGCATTGTTATGGAACTAGAAAATAAGGTTATAGGTAGAAGGATAGAGGTAGTAGTGTTTGCGGATATTTGATTTGAACCTTTTGGTTTTGAAAGACGTCTGCAGGAAGTTTGTTCCACATTCGTACTGTGCACCTAAAGAACGAATTTTCCCTTTAGGGTGTTGACCAAATGACTACAAAGGAATGAACTCTTGTTGAGTTTCGTGTACTGCGAATTAATGTATGGGTTTCAGAAACAAGATATCGAATTTCGTTTGAGCACATTATGGTAGCGATAGAATAGTGAAACACAACCAACATTGCTACGATACTAAGGTGAGTCAATAGAGTTGGCTACCCTACTGTCACCGATAACCAGCTTCGCTCTCTCCTGTACACGGTCAAGTAGCTTTAAAAAAGACTTTCAAGCTCTGGGCCCTATTTCACTAAGCTTGTAATTGTAAACTTTTACAAGTGTTTTTGCCTGTAAAATTGTGAACTTGTAAATAATTGTGTTTTATTTAAATACAATTACAAGTTTGTAGTTACAAGTGATTTTTACAAATTACAAGTTTACAAGTCATACTTCTACAAGTGGTTTTGTTTCACTAATCTAAATTTGTACTTGTACACTTGTAGAATTGTAGAAAAAAAGCATAGGGTCGACGAAGACTCTCAAAAAAAATTTTACAAGTTACAAGTGAATGATAAACTGAATTCAAATTTGGTTTTTAACAATTTTTTAATCAACACAAATCAATATTAATTTCCATTTATTTATTTTGTTTGTTTTTATTTATGTAGTCCATTACTTAGTGTAACTTGACGAATTTAGTGTATTTTGACGAATTTTAATAGCCATAGTCACACTACCAAAAGAATTGTCTGTGCCAAATTTAATCAAATTAAATCGACTCAGGAAGTAATTCTAAGTTTTTTGGTATACTAAAACGTCTTCTAAGACCAATATTTCTATGCGTTACATACATCAGCCCAAACTTATAATACCCTTTCCACCTATAGTGGTGAAGGGTATGAAGATATAATCATGTATGCAGAACAAGGGAGATCAATAATGTCCTTTATTCAAGGATATCTCAAAAAGCATATCTTCTATTATCTTTATCACTTTCTTTAATGTGGATAATAGTGTAGAAAAACAAAAAAATGGGCCCATGGTGGATCGGGAAACAAAAAACTTTTTTCTAAAACAACTCATAACATTTCAGTACTAATTTGAATCTGAATACAAGGTTAATTTTTTTATTTAAAAGAACATAAAACTACAGGACATATGCTAAAATATGAGCCTAGTCTTATAAAAATCTGAGAACCCTTTTAAAAGTTATAGGCATATAAAGTGGATATGTTGAAAAAAAAAAACGAACTTTGAACCGCCATAAAATCTGAACCAAATCGAAATTAAAAATTTTGAAGAAGTGTAAAATATATATACAACATTTCATGAAAATCGTAGATGTATGGTTCAGTACGAGTTCAAAATTTTAAAATTCACTCCATATATTTATCAAAATAATTTATTTATTATAATTGTAGAAATTGTAATTGTGGAAATTGCTACAATTGTTGTGAAAATTTTAATGAAACACAATTGAACAGCACTTGTAAGAATTAGACTTGTAAATGTAAATTGTAAACTTGTAGAATTGTAGTTTAGTGAAATAGGGCCCTGGCCTATACATGAGAATTGCATTCCATTTTCGGTCGGATAAAGGTGGTATAAATGGTAAGGATGTCAGTAAGAGTGAAGTCTTGCTTCTTTCGAAATTTGAAAATGTGTTTAGTCCAACGGACATCGCATTGAATTTTCATACCTAAAATTTCAAGAGTTTCTGATTCCTTAATATTTGTACCACCCATAATTACAGATGAAGCAACATGATCCATTACACGTTTATGTGTTAGCAGACAACATTGGGTCTTAGGGGCATTAAAATTGACCCTATACACATGACCCCTACTGGAGTTTTAAGTCAGGTCGGAATTTAACATGTCATTCATGTTTTGCCTTATAGCGTCAATCTCCAAAATGCTTGGCCTATAGTTTAATGAATACGAAAGGCAAATGTTGCTATCATCTGCAAAAGAGTAGATAGGATTAAAAGTTTGACACAGAAGGTCATTAAGAAATATAAGAAAAAGTGTAGGAGAAAGAACGGAGCATTGCGGTATCCTCGTATTGATCTTAAACTCGTTCGATGATATGAAATCTATTAAAACTCTTATAGTAACTCATATAGTCTCTGCCTCCAGAATTAACTTCAACCCTGGGTTGTCGCAGATCTCTAAACGAAGTAAGGAATCTGTTATATAGTTCATATGAGAAATATAAGCAGTTAGGTTTGTAAATGGGTCAATGGAACCCTAAATACTCGTCTTTCTAGTATTAAAAGTCGCTCCCTATGACTTTTAATGAGTATAAAAATATATTTTTGGTATTTCATTTATGTTACTGAAGGGGACTCTTATTTCTAGTCAATAAAGTGAGAAACACCGAAAAACTAGGAACAAAAGCATCTCGCAAACGTTTGCTGAGTGATTTGATCTTATTTAATTTAACAGCGTATTGTGCTTTTACTACTTATTTTCTAGAGTTTCATTAATGATCGTGATATTTACAAAAATACAAAAACTCTTCGGCTCCTGGCACTATGGGCTGCCTATCTTAGCTTAAGCCAGAAAAGACTATTCGCAAACGTTTCTGAGGCCGTTTTTTTGTTAAACGTACGATTGATATGGTAAACTTAAGCAAAGAATGATTGTGATATTTACAAAAAATACACAAAGTCTTTGGCTCCTGGCAACAGAACAAACTATTCGCAAACGTTTCCGATGCCGCTTTGTTGTAAAACGTACGATTGGTATGGTAAACTTATGCAAAGAAGATGAGCGATAAGAATATTGTTTCTATTTTGCTCTTTGACTTTTTAAATGAATTTGTTTTGTTTATAGAAAGGAATGATTGAAGTAATGCTGAGTCTCTCTTTAAATTCTACAAACGTTTGCAAAGGTTTTGTTTCTTTTCATACTCTGGTTTTAACACAATAAACATAGTCTAAGTGAGTCTGATTACCAGTCTGTCACAAGAACCTAAACTATATTTACCGAAATTACAAAATGTCTTCGGCTGCTAGCAATATGGGCAGGCTATCTTAGCTTTATCCAGAACGAACTATTTGCAAACTTTTCTGAGGCTGTTTTGTACTTGAAACTAAAGCAATGAAGATAAACGAAAATAATATTGTTTTTTGTTTTTTGCTCTTTGACTTTTCAAATGAATTTGTTTTGTTCATGGAAGAAAACGATTGAAGTCAAGCTGAATCTATTTTTACATTCTACAAACGTTTGCGAAAGGTTTCGTTTATTTTCGTACTCTGGTATTAACACAAAGGACATTTAAGACTTAGTGAGTCTGATTACAAGACTGTCACAAGAATCTAAACTATTAATAGCCCTATGATTACAAAGTAATCCTTTAGGCTTAAACTGTCCTTATATATTATTTTTATATGAAGACTAGGACCATAAAGTCTTTAATTTAAAAATATTGCACTCCATAAATTTTTTTTCTGCCAAAAGTTAAATTAAGTGGATAAAGATCAATGAAAAACACATAAAAGCTCAAACAAACATACATACATTTTATGAGCACGTTTGTGTGCCTTAGCTTTCTCTCATTATATAGTCGTTTCCATTAGTTGTTTCTGAATTAGAGTAAAAGCTATAAACTATTTGTTTTATGGGACTTATCAAAACGACCATACTAGTCTTTGCTAAGACCCTTTATTTTATGCTTGAACTTTCCTAGATTTTCTCGTACTCGAGACACAAAGTTATTGATACATACATTTTATGAGCACGTTTGTGTGCCTTAGCTTTATCTCTTTGGATAATCGTCTCCATTAGTTGTTTCTATGTTTTTATGGGACTTTTCAAAACGACCATACGAGTCTTTGCTAAGACCCATTTTTATGCTTGAACTATCCTAGATTTTCTTGTACTCGAGACACAAAGTTATTGGGGGCTTAAATATTTATGCTCTGTTTTGGGAAGATGAGCTTTTAATTGCTTCCACCTGGCATATTTATATATGTATATATAAGGTTTGGAAGGTTGTGTCTTAGCACTTTTACTTGGGCCAACTTATCCCTAGCACAAACAATGTGACAACTAAAAGCTATGACTTTTGAATGTTTTAGAGTCCCAAAAAGAATTGGGTAACAGCAAGAACTCTAGTCTCTGCGTCTTACAGCAATAGCAGAAAAAATGTTCCATCGTTTCAAGTTCTGCTTCATCTTCGAAAATCATTCAAAAATCCGAAGTATACCTTAAACTACAATTGTCAAGTGAATATCAATGAAAGTACAGATTTTACCTCGATAGTCATTGACATACAAAAATTAATATCTTTTCTGACTGCTAATGCCTCAGCTAAAGACACATCTTATCCATGGAAGAAGACTATTTTTTATATTTTTCTGAGATCCCTTCAGATAGCCTATATTTGAGTGGTCATCAAATAACTACTAAATAGGATTATTACCTCATCTGAAGAAGAATTGTACCTTCCGCCAAATTCTGTACCTAAAGGGTTAATTTAGCGCTTGAAATCGTTGTTGTTGTAGTACTAAATGTTTAAGCTTGCGTTTAAACAAACAGATAATGTGTGCAAGCATGCGTACACTTTTTACTTTTTCATCGCATGGTCACGCACGCAACTTTTGTTTCTTTCTCAACTTCTTTTTTTCTTGCTTTTTTGGCTCTTCATCAAAAGGATAAACAGCTCCAGAAACCAGCAAAAAAATAGCCAATATTAAGTTCTTGAGATGAAAGTCAAGCAGAAATTAACAAGTCCCAAAACACAATTTCAGCTCATGCAAATTCGATGTCGAAAATAAAATAAAACAAAACAAAACAACATCAATGACTGGAACTGGAAAACGCACCAACATAGAACGCAACATTTTAAAAGATTAAAATAAAAAACTACAACATTTCTTCATTTGCAAATGATTTTAAGCTAAGGTTTTTCTCATCTGGTTTCTTGGCTTTTCTAAGAGCAGGCTATGTTCCTTAAAAAGTTTGTTCGTTTGGTTATTTGTATTAGCTGGGAGTATTTGGCAGACAAGTGATAAACTTTTGTGGCCTTATTTTAAATAAAAAAAAGTTTGAAATGGTTATTGCCATAAAGCAGTGATATCTGCTTGCCCCAAAATATTCATATACATAGGTATTGAACCTGGCTTTTGTAACAAAGTATAGAGCAAGAACTGAAAGATACTAAAAGGATGGTTGATGTTTCTATCAGTAAGGAAACTTTTAAACCCAGCAAGGTAGACATGAATGAATCTATGTGAACCAACACACTTAAACTTACATGTACCTACTATATACATACATACATACACGCACATGTCCAAAACATTAAACTTACATGTACCTACTATATACATACATACATACACGCACATGTCCAAAACATTATTGTGCTGTTTATATAACTCAAGCGTCTGACGATTGAGTGAAATTTACATGTGTTTTGTTTTTGTTACAATAACAAAACACATGTAAATTTGACTCAATCGTCAGGCGCTTGAGTTATACAAACCCATATGTCTTTTTATTTTCCATTTGCAGGTTCCTTTTCAGATTCCTGTTGCCTTAACTTTCATCGCCTTTCAGTATTGATTTCAGACTCAATTTCCATATGTAAATTTCAATTTAATTTTTTTTTTTTGGCATTTTGTTGCTTTACTTATACGAATGAAAGCAACATCTTAATACGAGAAAGAACCAAATAAGACTAATTGATTAGCACCAAACAAGATTTTTATCTTTTTGAAAACTTAATTATTTTTTCGAACCGAAAAAAAAATCTCAATGAAAAACTGATATTTTAGCATTCCTATGAAGTTGTATTATAATTCGATTAAAAACTGATTTAAACACTTAAAAAAAATTTATTCAAAAGGGATAAATCTATATCAGAATGTTTAAATTACTCCGGTAACTTTTTGGAGCTTTTTTAAAAATACTTATGTGGGGTTTATATAATTCAAGCGGCTGACGATTGAGTGAAATTTACATGTATTTGTTTTTGTTACAATAACAAAACACATGTAAATTTCACTCAATCGACAGACGCTTGAGATATATAAACCCCACATTAGTTATAGAAATTGTTCTTTAAAAAGCTCTTTAGATCTAACGACAGTTTTCCTGGGACGCATGGTTTTGGAAGCTTTTTCAGGATTCATTTAGCGAAAGTTAAAAGCACTTTCAAATTAGGTCTTCGAAAATTAGTCTCCACTAAGATTTTAAATAATTTCAAGGAATTTTTAGAGTAGGAGTAATGTTTATACACAGATTTCTTTTAACTTTATGGAATTTGGAAAAAGATTTAGTTTTCTTTAGTTCCATTTTTATCTAAAATCGGTTAAAAAGCAATAAGGAAAGACATATCGTCGTGCGTGAGTTTATGTGCTCTATACGCCAAAAATGCATTTTGAGATAATCGATCTTAAAGTTTTAACTTCATTTTTCTAAAAAAAACTATACATAGAATTTTATGAATTTTATCTCAGAAACTAGACGAGATAATCGATCTTAAAGTTTTAACTTCATTTTTCTAAAAAAAAACTATACATAGAATTTTATGAATTTTATCTCAGAAACTAGACGAGATAGCCGAAAACGGTTTGCAGATTTGAAAAATTTAGGATCGAAAACCTAAAGTGGCATCTTAAACTCAAAATGTGTCAAATGGCGGATAGAGAACATAAACTCCCGCACGACGATATATAAATCCCTTCTTTTGAAAGTGGATTTTGTATTTGAGTGTTTTTAAAAGTATAAGTGACCAATTTTAGTAAATTAAGTCTTAAGTTTTGATCAGAACCTATCAAATGTTTTCTTTCATAAAAATAAATTTATAGAAACGCATTCGGAAATGTGTTTTTTAACGGGCCGAATGGACTTATACCACTTTCAAAGCAAACATTTTAAAATATTTATTTTTTGAATTGAAAAATGTATGGGACTTAATCCACTTTCAAACAAATAAATCGAAAAATTTTGTTTCAAAAAATTTTGCCAAATATTTTTCATAGCGAAAAACCTATAAGAAGTAAATTTTTGAAAAAAATTCTTATAGAAACCAAATTTTTGAAAAAAAATTCCTATAAAACGCAAATTTTTAAAAAATTTTCTATAAAAAGTAAATTTTTGAAAAATCTCCTATAAAAAGTACATTTTTGAAAAATTTCCTATAAAAAGTAATTTTTTTAAAAAATTTCCTATAAAAAGTAAATTTTTGAAAATTTTCCTATAAGAAGTAAATTTTTGAAAAATTTCCTATAAAAAGTAAATTTTTGAAAAATTTCCTATAAAAAGTAAATTTTTGAAAAATTTCCTATAAAAAGTAAATTTTTGAAAAATTTCATATAAAATGTAAATTTTTAAAAAAACTTCCTATAAAAAGTAAATTTTTGAAAAATTTCCTATAAAAAGTAAATTTTTGAAAAATTTCCTACAAAATGTAAATTTTTGAAAATTCAATTTTTTGATTAACACATTCCTTAGAATTAAAATGAAATCAATTTTGGAAAATTTTGGAAACATTGGAAAAAAATTTGGATCCTAAATTAGCAAAATTGTAGGACTAAAAGTACAAATTTTCCTTCAATGTAGAATATCTCACAGACTATAGGAGATAAGCCATTTGTGTATCAATGTTTTTTGTAGATTTCGTATATATAAAAATCTTTTACATCGGTTTAAAAATGTGACTTCTTGATCGTTTTTAATTTTTGAAATAGCCGAAGTGACCTTCTTTTAGGGCATATAGCTCCCCTCCTGATAAGCCTATAGACGAAATTCTAAACTTAAGTTTGAATACTCCTCTTTAATAGCCATGTGAAACTTCATGATAATCGAGCTTACCGTTTAAAAGTTTTTGAATTATTTACCTAATTTTTTTTAACCCACTGTGGGACGTCGGGCTAGTAACTCACTCCTAAAAAAAACAATTACCACGAAAAAGTTAAAATTAGAATAAAAACTGTCACCCTGATGTTAGAAAAGGACGTCCAAAACATCGATGGAAAGATCAAGTAGAGAAAAATCTTTTAAAGCTGGCTTGACGAAATTGGAGAATATGCGCACAAGATCGAAACGCATCCAATTCTTAAATATTCTCAGCCTTTGACCTTAACTGCTTGTGTATATAATCCATTCAGTATGTAAGTAAATCCCAGTTCCACTATAGCTCTAAAAATTGTTCTGGATTCATTGGAAAAATAATGTAAATTGAACTGGGATAGCTCTTAAGTGGTTTCCCGAAACCTTTTCTAAAATAAATTATTTGTTCGGATTGGAGCCCAAATTAAGTGGCGATCGAAGTAACTTCGAAAAATTGAGAATCTTTTAGTAAAATTTATTGAAAATAAATGTTGAAGTGTGGGAAAGAAATAAAATACAGAACTGAAAAATGTTGTGTGTTTTTATTCAGATGGAAATCTTAGCTTTTTGTTGATATTTGAATAAACACTATAATTCGTATTTAGTTTGTGCATCATATTAGATGTTATGAGTAATTTTAGATCTTTGTAGAATAAGGGATACTCCTTTTGATGATGATGACCTCACTAACCATCAAAACGCATCGAGAAGGATTTTTTGGTTTTATAAAAAAATATTTATAATAATAATAAATTATTATAACAAATTGGGTTGCACTAGTGTCCCAATTATGCAAAACTTAAAAAAAAAATAAAAGTTGTAGAAAATAATATCAAAACTTTATTTGACCTCAATAATATCTGCCTATTAATAGATCTATTCGTGTTAGCTGTCGCCATGTTCAAAGAAGATATTTTCATAGCTACTAGTTTTTCTCTAAGTGTACGGTGTAAAGGGTCTATTATTTTATATCATCGAGTAATGTTCAAATTTTAGTTAAATTTAATTTTTTCCCCGCTTAAGATTTTTCCAGTTGTTGTTTTTAATGAAAATGTCTTTTGTCAAAAGTTAAATTGTTGTTGCTGTTGTTTGTTCTTATGTGAACAACATTTTATGTTGGCCTTATACGACTTATTTAAAATTGCTAAAAGACAACAACGGTCGGACGACAACAACAACATTAACAACCAGACAATATTTTATTGTATACAACATTAAATGTTGCTGCTCGGAAAGATGTGTATGAGTGTATGTAATGTTAAATATGCAATTTTAACATCTTCTTTAAAAGCCCTGATCTTGGACTATTCATCCGCTGACGTTTGGTCTGTCTGACTGTATGACCGTGTAGCTTGAGGCTGGCTCCATTCATACTATGTTTTAAATATTAAAACGAAAAAAAAAACCTTAAACAACAAAACGCGTTTAAAGCTGTGTTTAATGTCACATAAAAATGTCATTTAAGCGGAAAAAAAATGGAAAAAGAAATAATGTTGTACATTTACTTAATGTTGTTACTTTTTTTTTAACAAAATGTTTTTCTCAAGTGATTTTATTTTTGTTGTAGAGCAATTTTAAGAAAAATTTGCATACGTTTCCCAAATGTGTAGAAAATGTTTATACTTTTACACATTTTCCCAATCGTTAAAAAATTACCGGAAATTTGCAATCAATTTTAACAATGATTTCAATTTAAATTTGTACTTTAATATGATTATAAAAAAAAAACTAAATAAATAAAAGAGGAAAATTACCTGATTTTAAGAAGTAAGAAAAGAAAAACAGAAATTTCACATGAATTTCAAACACAGCTAATCCAAAAATATATTCCGAAATTGAAGAAGATCTGGAAAGTAAAGAAAAACAAAATGTTATTATTAAAAGATACAGTAATACAATTTATTTCAAAGATATGACTAAAAACGAGTGTTTTTGAATAATTTTCTCTATATCCTAGACCAGAACCTTTTGTTAAGTTTCAAATAAGAATTTTAGAATGAGTGTTTTTGTGAATATTAATTGAATGCGCATGTTCTAGAGTTAATTGTTTTCAAGGCGCCCTCTGTTATTTTGTAGTTAAAGTTTTTGATGTTGAAGATACATTGTTGCATTATCACATTCAACAGAGATGTGTATCTTTTAATTTTTGTTTTGTTGCTTTGACTGTTGCTCCAATAAGTTGCAGAATGAATGCCTGTGACTTTATTTGTACATAATAATAATTTTGTATATTATTCGATTTCTTAACATTTTTGCAACTTTTTGTATAATGTTGGCAGTTAATTTTGATTTGAGATTTTGGAGTGTTGTATTAGATAGATCAACTACTTTAATAAACAAAGCTTCAGGGATTCATAACGAAAGCTTAAAAATATTTTATATTAAGCCCGACTATATAATTACCTACTACATATGACCAATATGATACCAATATCTTAGTAATTTCGACATGAGATTTATATTAGGCATATGGATGTCATCGAAACATTATTTATGTGATATCGATAATTTCTTGAAATTAAACGAGAAATGTGGTCTAGAAACTTTCCGAAGTTGGTCCAATATTAGCTATGATTTAATTTATTTTTATCTATTATCACTTAATTGAGTACATGGCCATGAGTTTTTAGAAATTTCGGTCAGTTTTAGTGAACTTTAGTAATGAAAATCTGTCCTATTTGACCTATTTTAGTAGTACCAAGTAAGAGTGTTATATTCGTCTGTGACGAATCTTATATACCCACCATCAAGTTGCGATAAATTTAGAAACATATCTCATATATCTACGAGGATGCATCTAATTCAAAATATGGACCAAATTCGAAAAAAATTGATCAACATTTTACACACTGGCCGGTATTTATATAAAGCTTATCCCTGTAGAATTTAGTGGCCATAGCTGTCATAGTTTCTAAATTAATAGCTCTTAACTGGACTTTGCTACATTTTTTTTTTTGTTTCCGGGAGTGGTTTTTACATAAAAGCTATAGTTAAATATGGACCGATTCCTATCAAATTTGATATACTGACCAATAGTTGCATAAATTTAGTCGTCATAGCTACTACAATTGCATTAAATTTATCAGCATAATGTCATTTCCGGGGCGGGGCTATATGGGTTTTGCCCATTTTCAATACACAACTTTCTCAAGATTTCAAAAATACTTTTGTAAAATTTTGTCGCTGTAGCCATTTTCGTTAAGGAGCTATAGCGCTTTTATCTGACGGACAGACGGACGTCAGATAAAAGCTGACTTCAGATGGGAGCTATGGTCAAGTGGTGACCAATTGTGACAAAATTTTGCACACTGGCTGGCATTCACATAAGACTTATTTGTGATAAACTTAGTGGCCAAAGCTGTTACAGTTTATCATTTATTGGCATTTAAGAGTATGGAATTTAGGCTGTTTCTATAGGTTTTTTGTACGGGAGCTATGGTTAAATGTGAACCGATTTCGATGAAATTTTATATACTGCCTAGTGCCTATGTAAAACTTCTAGATACCAAATTTTGCCATCACAGATGTTATAAATTGTTATTTATTAGCAAATAAGCGATTAGCCTAGACGAGGTTATACGGGAGCTATGGTCAAATGTGAACTGATTTTTGACTTTGCTACATTTTTTTTTTTTTGTTTCCGGGAGTGGTTTTTACATGAAAGCTATAGTCAAATATGGACCGATTCCTATAAAATTTGATATACTGACCAATAGTTGCATAAATTTAGTCGTCATAGCTATTACAATTGCATTAAATTTATCAGCATAATGTGATTTCCGGGGCGGGGCTATATGGGTTTTGCCCATTTTCAATACACAACTTTCTGAAGATTTCAAAAATACTTTTGTAAAATTTTGTCGCTGTAGCCATTTTCGTTAAGGAGCTATAGCGCTTTTATCTGACGGACAGACGGACGTCAGATAAAAGCTGACTTCAGATGGGAGCTATGGTCAAATGGTGACCAATTGTGACAACATTTTGCACACTGGCCGGCATTCACATAAGACTTACTTGTGCTAAACTTAGTGGCCAAAGCTGTTACAGTTTATCATTTATTGGCATTTAAGAGTATGGAATTTAGGCTGTTTCTATAGGTTTTTTGTACGGAAGCTATGGTTAAATGTGAACCGATTTCGATGAAATTTTATATACTGCCTAGTGCCTATGTAAAACTTCTAGATACCAAATTTTGCCATCACAGCTGTTATAAATTTTTATTTATTAGCAAATAAGCGATTAGCCTAGACGAGGTTATACGGGAGCTATGGTCAAATGTGAACCGATTTTGCCCGATTTCAATACCAAAATTTTCCAAGAAATGGAAAATATTTATGACAAATTTCAGTGACCTATATCCTTTCGTTAAGGTTTTATCGTGCCGACAACAGACAAACAGACAGACATACGGACAGACTGACAGACAGACAGACTGACTGACTGACTGACTGACTGACTGACTGACTGACTGACTGATAGACAGACAGACAGACAGACAGACAGACAGACAGACAGACAGACAGACAGACAGACAGACAGACAGACAGACAGACAGACAGACAGACAGACAGACAGACAGACAGACAGACAGACAGACAGACAGACAGACAGACAGACAGACAGACAGACAGACAGACAGACGGACATCGTCTTAGAACATAAGGATTCAGAATATACTTCAATTTTGGTTTTTGTGCGAATATTAAGGAAATTACAAACGGAATGACAATCTCAATATACCCCCATTCTTTCTGATGGTGGGTATAAAAATATTGTAATTATGAAAAATATATTTCTTTGAATTTCATTAAATGAGATATTTTAACAGAAAAAAGTCCAGGAATTTTTGTTTATGATTTTCCAAATTAAAGCCTTTTTCGAAATATCGAATTCTTGACTCAACGGGACATATTTTAACGTTGATAGAATCCACCCATATTTGACTGTAGCTCCCACAAAAAAATCTACTCTACAATACACCAAAAATCACAAAATCGCTTCTGAATCTAAAGATAATTGAAATTTCTAGCAAAAACATTTCAGCATCCTCCATTGACGGAAAGTCCTACATCATTAACATGCCGTCGATGTAGAAGAAATGCAATTTTTTTTAATAATAATATGGTTCAAACTGTGAATTAAGAATAGGTCTGCTCGAACCGGCTTATAAAAGTAAAACGAAAACTGAGCATGAAATCAGGTTCAGTGATTAGACCTTTTCCTTCGAAAACTGTACGTTAAATTAGATTTTGGCCTTTAATAGAAATAGTTCTAGAGGTAAAATGGCTAGAAATATTTCTTAAAAACAAGATATTCCATTCAAAGGCTTAAAACTTTGCACATCGGAGCATGTTTGTACATATCTTCCATATCAGAAAAGCTGTCGGAAATGATGGAGTACCCTTAAATCTTGATAAATTGTGCTAAAATAAGAAATTTGAGCAAAGATTGTATTTTAAGAGCTAGGAACAACTTTTCCACACTTGAGTACCTAAATATCGTTACTTAAATATAGAATAGCCCTAACTAATATTTTTCTTACACTGCAGAAGAGAGGGAAAAAACTATATAAAATCTTAAGTTTGAAGATACAGAGATTTTTTAAACGCAGTTTTTTACTAAATCCTCTAAAGAATTTAATGCAATATTTTTTTTTTAATTAATAGATTTTTTTAAAAAGCGATTTGAAAAAAAACGACTTAGTGTCTTTCTATATTAAAGTAACGATATGAAGTTTTGCTAAAATTTGTATCTCCCAAACTAGTTTCTTAATTTAGTTTTAAAAAAATCTATTCCATAATTTCAAAATAATGAAGTTAGAACTCGACATTTAGTAAAAAAAAGTCCGCGCCTATTTCCCACTTGTGAGTTTAAAAGTTAGCATTGCCCTTCTTGAAACCGCTGAATATGGAGTCCTTTGGAATCTAGGGAATCTCAGAACTGCTTGTCATTCTTATTGACAACAGCCAGAGCTGTTTTTAACCATACCTCATCCAACTACATCAAAGCTGCACGAACCAATCGACAGTATCGTCAAATGGTCATCCAGTTTTTCAAAAATTTTAAATCGAATTTATCAAATCTTTCAAAGAGAATTTCGGCTGGCTCAGTCGGCTTTCGATTATAGGTTTTATGTATCTAAAACCTTATGTCACATAAAACCTTTTATGACAGTTAGAACAAGAATTGAAAAATATTTACCGATTGTGGTATAAGCGTTAGCGATTCGCTTAAATTTAGACGAATAAATCAGATATAAAAATTTAATGAAAGCTAAGTCCAAATTTTTTAATGCTTTTCGGTACCTATGACTTAATTGTGTTTCGAATATTTTAACGGATTCTATATAGAACACATTCCTTTAATTTCACTTAACCCTTTTAGTACCGGTGCTGAAAATATTTTTTTCTTAACGGATTTATTACATTTATATTTTTCTAATTAATTATGTACAAAATAGTCATAATAGAAAAAAATCACCTTGATTTGTTTTTACTAGAATTGCTTTTAAAATTTCAATATATATTTAAAACTGATCAAAGAATGCGGCCTACGGCTCAACAAGCAAAAACCCTCGTTATTAAATTCAAATTCAATATTTCAAATATTTCAATTTATTTCAATATAAATCACATTTCAATCAATCAATAAAACTGATAAGTGCCATAAATAAATTTAATGAAACGTATAAAGATACTGTTAAACTGCATATTTATGCATATATCCAAGACCACCCAGGGTTCAGAAAATATCACTTTTTTTATTAATTTAAATTTATTTTCTTACTTTGATATTTTTCATTCCTAATAAATTTTTTTTGTTTAATAAAAATTTATATAAACATAAATTAAATATTTGAAGCACAAACAGTAATTTAAGCGCCAAAACCATAAACTATTGTTGTGTCAATTAATGGAGTGTAAGGTAATAAAAAAAATTTCGAATCAAACCCCCAAAGCCCCACCCCAACCTCTTAATATTTCAAAGCAAAGTAGCACGATTTGGAACAAAAAAACCATTAATTGCAAATGAAAAATTAAAAAAATTAATAAATTATTATGGAAGAAAAAAAAATCAAGTCAAATGCATGTTCCTATATACTCGTACTAACATGTAATTGCTTATGTCGTTGTCAGTTTTATTGGCAAAAGGGAAAAAATTCAATTCAAGAAGCCACTAACAAAGTGTTTTTTATTATTATTTATTTCTAGAGAACGAGTATTTAGTATTCACATGTCGAAAACTGATTAATTGCATTCATTCAGTCGATAGTTTATTTATTTCTAATATAGAAAAAATTTATCAAACAAAATGCAAACATTTTTTACTGCCACACAATCACAATTGCTTAAGCGATCAACCATTTCCAATGATCGCAATCAGTCACATACATACGACAACTCACAGTTGCAACCGCAACATTAACAGCAATCAGTGGATCGAACAAAAAAAGTAATTTGCAATTAAACAAAAAAAAAAAAAAAAAAAATCTATTAAAATGATAAGCTTTTATGGTTGTTGAGCTTTTGCATATAATTACACTCAAACATACGCATGTTGCATATGTTGATCGCAGGTTGCATTGTATTGTTGCTTATGTCGTTTTTTGGTTTGTGAGCAGACAAAAGCAATAAAACCGAAACAATTTTAATTACCCAACCGAACTGTTGCATATTAATTTCAAATGACCCGCTAAAGCTAATAAGGAATTTTTTGCGTTAAAATAAAACTTTTAATGAAGGCTAAATTTAGGTTTAAACTTGGCGCTAAGTGGAGATATTGGTGTGATAATATATTGAAGTTTAGTACATGAATAAATTTTAAATAGTAAAGCTCCAAGATCGGGGTTAGAAGTTCAAGGTATGTTATTTGTATAGACGGTCAGTCAAGCCTTTGTTCCGGTAGTCGGTTCTTCACATCAGAAGAAAGTGTAAATCTTTGGGGTTCAACCAATGGCTGCAACTTCTGTCTTATTATTAAACAACAGCAAATTAACTCCCTAAGGTCCTGTTCGAATTTAGGAGCAATATATAATATTTTTTGCATTCAAAAAAGTTTAATTTAACCAACTTCAAAGAAATAAATGGAGTAAGTCCACTTTCTAAAAAACAAAACTGAGATAATGCTATTTTAAGCTGTAAATATGATTGCTATTAAAATCCATAGCATCCTCCATCGGAGGTAAGCCCTACAGTAAATACTCTTTAATATAAAGAAGTTGCACTTCCATATTTTGATATTGCCGTAGGGTCGTTTTGAAAAGTCCCCATAAAAATGAGATTATATATATTTTACTCTTATTTGAAAACAACGAATGGAGACGATTATCGAATGAGAGAAAGCTAAGCCACACACACGTGCTCATGAAATGTATGTTTGTGCGTTTATTTATTTTTCATTGTTCTTCTTCATTTTAATTTCAAATTTGTCAGAAAAAATTATATGGAGTGCAATAAATTTATATATAGAGTCTTTGCCAATTAACACGCTGTCGATGTAAAACAAATAAAATTGTCTGTAAAACAAAGGAAGGTAAAATAATATGTCTACCTAGCTATAGATGGCGCAACTTTTATGTTCTAATCATAGAAATGGTTCAAACTGTGAGTCAGGAATAGGTTTGCTCGAACCGGTTAAATGAAAACTGATCATGACTTCAAGTTCAGTGATTCTACCTATTCTTCCAAAACCGGTACGTTATATTAGATTTGGGCCTTTATTAGAAATAATTCTAGAAGAGGAGTTATAATAACGGCGAAATGCTCTCAGGATCATTGAGTCTCTAAAATTGGCTAGAAACATTTCTTAAAAACAAGATATCCCTTCAAAAAAAAAAAAAATTATAATAATACTAACGAAATTCAAAAGGCCTAAAGCTGTTGGCCACAAATGTTCAGAAGTCTTTACAAATCAAATGCGGCCTGGAAATGGCGGTACAGTTCTTAACAATTGAACAATTGAAGTATCATCTAAAATGCATTGTCTTCGGAGTATTAATGAAGGTCTCGGATAAACTATAGCAATTGGGGCTAGTTTCAGGGCAGATTGAAACTATCGTTTGTGGAAACAAACATTCTGTTAAATTTGATCGTTTACCTCTGAGGAATGTGGATTAGAAATGGTCAGATGCTGCTCTGGATTATGTCAATGAGATGTTATCCTGATCAGATCCAGAGGGTTCTGATAATTCTAGAGTACGCAAAATTCATAATCACCTGGCTTAAGAGTGTAATCCTAACTTTTCAACTCACAACCAGAATATTGCTCGAATGGACTCCGAGTTCTTTCGTGCCCCGTCAAATACAAAGGTTTGCCAATGTAAGACTCTAAGGAAATCTAAATAAACAATATAAGAGTCTTATGAAATGCGAACCATGTTAAAATTATATCTGTAGACGATATTAACTCGACGCAAGTAGCTAGAAAGTGTCTGAAAGAAGTTAGTGTTTCTTTCTGTTCTGATCCACTTGGAAGCGTGGAAAAACCTTTGCCACAAAACCAAGACAATAACTTTGTAAGCAAGAGCTTCTGGAGCCATTCTGATCCATTTAGGAGCATGGGAAACTCTTCATCACAAAACCAAGAAAAAAGCTATGTGCGGGGGTGCTCCTTTTCTGATCAATTTCTGAGTGTTAAATTCTTTCATTAGAAAATCAGCAAAGGAGCAGCGTCAAGATCTACAGCACAATGTGCTAACTTTTACAAAAAAGCTTTTGAGCTTTCACAACGACACACTTTGTATACCACAAATGCAAATTTAAATGTATGTGTTTTTGGACATGTCTGTTTTAGAGCATCTAAAAGGAACCTGATGTACTCATGACAAAATTCAGTGCAGTAAAATTTTTCGAAATGTATCTAAGTAATTGTCCGAATTTGAACCTTTTGATTGTTACGAAATAAAGTTTTTACTTAATTGTGTAAATTTTAAAGTTTTTACTAATTTTTTAGTTATGAAAGTTATGAATTTTTTTAGTTTTATGAAAGTTCGATTAATTTTGCGCTAGGATCTTGTACGGGAGATGTGATTAAATATTTTTATCTTAATAAAATGGCATCGAATTTTATAATATTTAAAGCTTCAATTGACCTAAAATATAATTTCGGAAGTAAAAATATCTATTAGTATATCACATATTAATAACTAATTCAATCGGTATACTCTTTCAATGAATTAATTCTTTTAAAGTTTCTTATAAAAAACCATTATTGAAATCAACATTAAATTCAAAACTTTAAACCTCTTCTCATTTATTTCCTCCTAAACAACAAAATAATGCAATTGTAGGGAAACAGGAATCAAATCGAAGCCACTATGTGACCAAAAAAATTTTCTTTTGTAGTGTCAATTGTTTTCATATTATTCTCATATTCTTGCAACAGAACTTAAACTAAACCGCAACAAAAGCAAACAAATTCCGCCAAGAGTTGCAACAACAAAAAAAAAAATCCTTAAATAAATAATAATAAACACCGACACAATTAACACTCTTTGCTGTGAAAACGTGTGTACATGGTGTCGAACCAAGTGCATACATGTGTCACTCTTTGCTAAAATAGAATCTCACAAAACAAACCACAACCGCAACTTAAACTTAACTTAAACAACAACTTCAGACACAACCAGAAAGGACGGCATCCTTTATAAGCCAAAAACAAAAAAGAAATAAAAAGCTCTGTTAAATTGTTAAAGCTTAAACAAACGAATTAACTTTGAATCATTTTGGACTACCAACTGTTGTGAATTTCGCAAAAAAAATGGTTAAAACGAAAAAAAAAATAACTAAAACGCTCAACTACTCTACACTCTGTCGTAATCTGTTTAACGAGGGAGTTTTACAAAAACACCGCTCCAAAACACTACAAACATTAACGAGTGTGAACCGTGGAAAACGACAAACAGAAGTTAAATTTGTAAATTGCTTTTGGGTGGTTAGAGACTTGGGTGATACTCTACTATACAACAGAGAGAGAGCTTTGAAAGCTTACACTACCTTACTTAAGCATAAGTTTTTGTTACCTAAAGAGTATATTATAAAAAGAAAGCTTTTTTAATTTGTATTTTTCCAAAAAAGTGGTGTCCATCAGTAGCCCAAGAGCTTTATAAAAAAGGTCATCTGTTAATACAAAATACCTAAAAGCTTTTAACTGTTAATTCTCTTATTTAACTGTTAAATTTCTTTCTTCTGTTACGGATTTTAAGGTCTTGTGTCTAAATCCTTTTAAGAACTTAACATTATCCTCTGCCCAAGTGCTTATGTTCTTGAAAAGTTCTATTATAACTAAACTTGGAAAAAACCAAAAACAAATCCAAAGCTTCAATAACCGCAAAAAACAAACAAAAATTCACATAAATGAACGTATTTGGCGAGACATTCATGGCGCAAATGAATGAAATCGAAAAGTGTCTGTTTCGATTATTCGCCTGCCTTTTGTTTTAACAGTTTCGCTGCTGTTTCCCTTTTAGACTTCAAGCTAAAACTTTGCCAATATGACACCATACAATTTTTTTTATATTTTTTTAAGGAGTTTTTGCCAACATTTTTGTCACAATTGTTTGTTATAAACAAAATTTTCTTTAAACTTGTGACTTTTTGCTGCTGCTAGTACTTTTAGGGCATCAGTAAATTGCTAAAAACGTTACATTCTTAGAGTAGAAGACTCTTTTATATGGTCCTTGTTTTGAGTTTTTTTTTCAAATTCAATTTTGATGTGTCTTGACATTAAAAGCTGGGAAAGTGTCAAATAAAAGTGGTAAGCGAAAAGAACTAGTTGTTATTCGGTATAAGAGAATAAATACATGTGAATTTTTTTATGGTTATTATTTTTATAATCCTAAAAGTTTAGTTTAGGTTTTCACCTATCTCTGACAAATTGACAATATTTCCTAATATGTATGAGTTTCTTTGGCTTTATAAAGCTTTTACAAAAATGCCATAAATGTATTTTTTTGTGGTGGTTAAATGAATGAGAATATGTATATCCTAACAGACATATTCAAAATATTTATTAGAGGTCTAAGATATAAAATCTTTATACAAATTATATCATATGGGAATTTGAGCTTTGAAAATAAATATTATGTTAAAAGAAAAGTTGACGACAGGAAGACTTTTCTGTAGAAAAGTTGACGATAGGAAGACTTTTCTATAGAAAAGTTGACGATAGGAAGACTTTTCTATAGAAAAGTTGACGATAGGAACACTTTTCTATAGAAAAGTGGAGGATAGGAAGAATTTTCTATAGAAAAGTTGACGATAGGAAGACTTTTCTATAGAAAAGTTGACGATAGAGAGACTTTTCTATAGAAAAGTTGACGATAGGAAGATTTTCTATAGAAAAGTTGACGATAGGAAGACTTTTCTATAGAAAAGTTGACGATAGGAATACTTTTCTATAGAAAAGTTGACGATAGGAAGACTTTTATATAGAAAAGTTGACGATAGGAAGACTTTTCTATAGAAAAGTTGACGATAGGAAGACTTTTCTATAGAAAAGTTGACGATAGGAAGACTTTTCTATAGAAAAGTTGACGATAGGAAGACTTTTCTATAGAAAAGTTGACGATAGGAAGACTTTTCTATAGAAAAGTTGACGATAGGAAGACTTTTCTATAGAAAAGTTGACGATAGGAAGACTTTTCTATAGAAAAGTTGACTATAGAAAAGTTGACGATAGGAAGACTTTTCTATAGAAAAGTTGACGATAGGAAGACTTTTCTATAGAAAAGTTGACGATAGGAAGACTTTTCTATAGAAAAGTTGACGATAGGAAGACTTTTCTATAGAAAAGTTGACGATAGGAAGACTTTTCTATAGAAAAGTTGACGATAGGAAGACTTTTCTATAGAAAAGTTGACGATAGGAAGACTTTTCTATAGAAAAGTTGACGATAGGAAGACTTTTCTATAGAAAAGTTGACGATAGGAAGACTTTTCTATAGAAAAGTTGACGATAGGAAGACTTTTCTATAGAAAAGTTGACGATAGGAAGACTTTTCTATAGAAAAGTTGACGATAGGAAGACTTTTCTATAGAAAAGTTGACGATAGGAAGACTTTTCTATAGAAAAGTTGACGATAGGAAGACTTTTCTATAGAAAAGTTGACGATAGGAAGACTTTTCTATAGAAAAGTTGACGATAGGAAGACTTTTCTATAGAAAAGTTGACGATAGGAAGACTTTTCTATAGAA
The DNA here is from genome assembly GCA_933228675.1 of Stomorhina lunata. Lineage (NCBI taxonomy): Eukaryota > Metazoa > Arthropoda > Insecta > Diptera > Rhiniidae > Stomorhina > Stomorhina lunata. Next base: position 89,829,983 of record OW121740.1, on the reverse strand, counting down.
AAGTTGACGATAGGAAGACTTTTCTATAGAAAAGTTGACGATAGGAAGACTTTTCTATAGAAAAGTTGACGATAGGAAGACTTTTCTATAGAAAAGTTGACGATAGGAAGACTTTTCTATAGAAAAGTTGACGATAGGAAGACTTTTCTATAGAAAAGTTGACGATAGGAAGACTTTTCTATAGAAAAGTTGACGATAGGAAGACTTTTCTATAGAAAAGTTGACGATAGGAAGACTTTTCTATAGAAAATTTAGAAGATAGGAAGACTTTTCTAAAGATTATTTAGAAGATAGGAAGACTATTCTATAGAAAGTTCTGGAGATTGGAACCCTTTTCTGTAGAAAATTTAGAAGATATTAAGACTTTTTTATAAAAAAGTTAGAAGATAAGAAAACTTTTGTATAGAAAATTTAGAATATAGGAAGACTTTTGTTTAGAAAATTAAGAAGATAGGAAGACTTTTCTATAGAGATTTTTTGACATATGCCCTCTATCGCAAAACTATTGAACTAAATATGAAATCCAAAAGGGGTTGCAAATGATTAGTCTAGACATAAACCAGCAAAAGCTGCAAGGGTTGTTCTGAACACAATTTGTGTGATATAGAAAAAACGAGGATAACAAAAAGGACAACTGTAAAATATGTAACATTACTTTTAAAAAAGCAGACAATTTCCAATGTTAAAGTTAAGGCCAAACAGCATTAAAATCCTGTTATACAACATTCTTGTTGCTAAAGCTTTAAAATAACAGTAATGTTAATGATAAAAACTTTTAACATTGTACAAAATGTTAAGTTTAAAGAAACTTCAGTAATTTTTTGTTTTTTTTTTCCTAGATTCAATGTCACCAGAGACCACACAAAAATTTTAATTTCATTTAAGTTAATTTCGTGTGTAGTTTTTGTACACGTTTTATTGTTAACAAAATTTAGTTAAAATGCGCTAACAATTTATAAATAACAAATTATTTCAACCGAACAAGACCAAAATCTACAACATAAATATTTTATAAGTTTTTTTTTCTTTTTTGAATGTTTTTTTGTTTTTTTGTTATTTAAAGTAATTTCCTTTTAATTTAACGACTTTGCCGACACGTTAAATATAACACAACATCTACAAAAATTTATAAATTTTTGAAAAAAAAAAAATTAAAATCACTTTAAAAAAACACAATATAAATAAAAATTACATGATTCGTAGTATCATGATCTATGATAAGTCATAAATACTAAAGAAAGACGGACGGAGGGGCAGACAGACATTCAAACACTCGCAGATATTTCGAATATAAGCGAATGAATGAATAAATAGCGCAAATAAAACAAATAACAGACAAAAAAGTAGCTTTTTGCTCAAAAAAGAATTAAGCACAATTTATGAGAATGAAATTTGGAGGCGCTACATTGGGCTATTAGGAGACTTTGGTTAGATGGAAAGCTTTGTAACGCTATTGGAATACTCATATAAAATTTGAGTATGTATTACCCACAAGGTGTATTTCAAAAGCATCTTTTAAAGCTTTAATTACATTTTTCTTAATTAAGTCCATAGCAAGCATAAATAGCTAGAATAGTGATGGGATGAGCCCTACATAATGCATTGTGTTGGAACTAGGAAAGTTAGTTTTCCCGATTCCTTTAAAGCACATTTTGAAGTAGCAACTTTCGAACATTGTTACACTACCTATGTTACAACTACTGGCCAATCCTTCACGAAGGGGTAACCTCTAAAAAAAAGACATGTTCGTATGACCTTATAATATTCTTCTAAACTTATTTTTCATATATAAAAAGTGTCATATTATCAAGAATCCCCATTCTTCCGTATTGCGGTAGCAATTTTGTCATCATTTAATTTTTATTTTTAAACAACCAGATTTGCATTTTGATGAATTACCCTCGAAAAATGTTTAAATTTCGGTAAATTGTGTGTGATTTTTGCTTTTTTTTCACAGCATTTAGTATTTTATACATTTGAGGTAAATTACCTGGTTCATGCACGTATAATTTAAATATAATACCATATTTTATGACATTATAACAAAAAAAAAAAATAAATGTAGACAAAAAACGTACAGAAAGACGGACATACTACACATCAGATATGTTATGTGGATACCCGCTTGGATACATATGAATAAATAAACCCTAAGTCCAGTTTGTGTTTTAGGTTTTTTTTTTGTTAACTTTTTCCTCTGTTTTCTGTGAGTTTCGGAGAAAATTTGTGTGACTTGAAATTTTAATTAAATTTCGAGTGGTCGCAAAATTTAAAATTTTTTCATCATTTTTAAAATTTTTTAACTTTAAGTCAATTTGAGATTTTTGCTTTTTAAATTAAAGCTTTTTTAATTGTTGTTATGTATTCGTAGTAAAAAATGCGCCAATTTTGTATCATATTAAAAATACTTTTGGTTAGCTAGAATTTTGTCTGTTCATTTTGCTGATCAAGCAATTGTTTGTTGAGTGTTTGGGCTAGATGATGTGTGACTTATGGAAGTCATCGCAAAAGTTCATGTCGGTCTTCTTTTCTCTGTATCTTGTATTTGTAAGCGTTTGTTCTAATGCCGCCTTTTATTTAGTAGAGATTTTTACTTTACGAGTGTTTCAGATCAGCTTAATTGTGGTCAGTGTTGCCAAATTAAAATATAAATACGCTAAAGCTTTTTATAAACTTCTTATAAAATCATTAAAAATCGTTTCTGGCTTAAACCGCCAGAAAATGCTGATAACACTACTTCACAAAATTCAACTTAATGCGTTACATTTAATTCATGTTTTTGTTATCGTTTCCGGATTTTAAAAACGATGGAAATTTAAGTTTTTTTTTATATTACTTTAATGATTTTTTTTTAGATTTTTCTATTTTGGAAAAGGTTGATCCATTGAGTTTTCCATAACTTTGGAGTGGGTTGTCCGATTTGTTGAAATTCACAGAATATAATAGTAAATAAAATTATCATTAAGTCGCTATAAAACAATTTTTTTATATTTTTAACGAATTTAGAGTAATTTGCACTTAAATTAAAAATATATTTTTTTTATAAAAAAAATATGTATATTTTTTTAATTTTTTAAAATCTTATTAAAAAGTGAAAATGACAAAATAATATAATTTTTATTACATGATCTTAAAACTGTGAGTGTTCCAAATAAAATAAGTCTTATTTCCTAAAAATCCATATACAAATGTTGATTTTATTAACAACAAAGTAAATAAAGTGGAAATAAACAATTGTGTATTTAAGTTATTTTGGTCATTGAGTTTTATATGGGGGAACTAGGGTCGAATATGGACCGATTTTTTTCAAAATAAAGCAATTGGATTCTAGATTATACAAAAATTATATGTGCCAGAAATTAACACAAAATTGTCGTTATCTTCAGACATAGGAGCTTTTGTGTGAATTTGGACTCATTTAAGTGACATTTTCTAGAAGGAAGCTGCTCGCATATACGGACTGATTTCAACAAAATCTGATACAACGAATTTTGTTTATTAAACCCACAGTTCTTCCTCAATTTCATAGAAATATGCTGAAATTTTCAGCCGACATCTCAATTGCGGGAAATTAGACCTATCAAAGATATTAGAAATAATGCCCAAATTTTGTCTAATTTCAATAACAATGGCCCTACTGACATATAAAAATGTCTGTGCTAAAGATTTTTTAAGATAAAATAAAATTTAAGGAACATAAAATTATATTCCGCTAACAAAATTGCTTGGGAGATACCCCAAATTTGTTAACGATTTTCTCTATTTTTAATAGGCTTTGTTCTTGTAGCAAAAAAAAAATATTTCAATCCAAGTCTGATGAAAATTTCTTGAAAATTGTGATCTATACTTTATAATTTCAAATAATAGATTTTCATATGAACATTTTTTGCTAAAATTGGGTATTTTTACTTAATTCTTAAAAAAATCACTACTAAACCATAGATTTGCATAATAAAAGGCTTTTATCATTTGGAATATCCATAGTTTTACAATCGACGAGTAATGATAAGTTTTTGACATTTTCGAAATTTTTTATGAGTTTTTAAAAAATTAAAATTCTTTGGTTTCTCAGAAAAAAAAATATTTTTTTACATTGCGATGTTAATAACTCTAAAGCCGTTCATCATATCAAAAATTTGTGAAAGCGAGTCTCAAGGGCAATTTAGTTCCAAATACATTGGTGTAATTTGTTAAAAAACGGACAATTTGTTTTCAAAATATAGAATACTAACTAAGGCAACCACTTCAAAAATTACAAATTTTGGAAAAACAATTTTTTTGACATTGTGATGCGAATAACTTGAAAACCGTTCCTCACATTTAAAACTTGTTTTAAAACGTCTTAAGGGCAATTCTGTTCTAAATCCATTGCTGTATTTTTTTTACAAAATGGGCAAGTCGTTTTCAAGATATACTAAACTAACTAAGACAGCCTCTTCAAAAATCCGAAATTTCGGAAGAGTTTTTTTTGGCATTGTGATGTGAATAACTTCCAAACCTTTCATCACATAAAAAACTTGTGTTAGAACATCTTAAGGCCAATTTTGATCTTAATCGATTGGTGTATTTTTGTATTAAATGGTCAAGTTGTTTTCAAGATATAGTAAACTAACTAAGACTACCTCCTTGAAGATCCCAAATTTTAGAAAAACATTTTTTTTTTGATATTGCGATAAGAACAACTTCAAAGCCGTTCATCACATCAAAAACTTATGTTGGCATATCATAAGCGCAATTTTGTTATAAATCCTTTGGTGCAATTTTGTGAAAAATTTGCAAGTCGTTTTCAAGATATAGTAAACTACGACTACATCTTTAAAGATCACAAATTTTGGAATACCAATTTTTTGATATTGCGATAACAATAACTTCAAAACCGTTCATTACATCATAAAATAATGTTGGCAAGTCTTAAGGTCAAATTTATTTTTAAGCCATTGGTGTATTGCTGTAAAAAATTTGGAAGTTGTTTTCAAGATATAGTAAACTAACTAAGACAACTTGTTGAAAAATTCCAAAATTTGGAAAAAAAAAAACATTTTTTTTTTACATTTTGATGTGAATAACTTCAAAACCTTTCGTCACATAAAACATTTATGTTAGCATGTCTTAAGGGCAATTTTGTTCTTAATCCATTAGTATATTTTTGCAAAAAATGGTCAAGTCGTTTTCATGACATGGTAAACTTAGTAGGACAATCTCTTTCAAAATTTTAAATTTTGTGAAATAAGTTTTTTTTTACATTATGATGTGAATAACTTCAAAACCGTTCCCCACATCAAAATCTTATGTCAGCATGTCTTAAGGGCTAAATTTGTTCTTAATCTATTGGTGTATTTTTGCAAAAAATGGTCAAGTCATGACATGGTAAACTTAGTAGAACAACCTCTTCCAAAATTTCAAATTTAAAAAAAAAAAAACTTTTTTTTTGACATTGCGATGTGAATAACTTCAAAACCTTTCGTCACATACAAATCTTATGTTAGCATGTCTTAAGGGCAATTTTGTTCTAAATCCATTGGTGTATTATTGTAAAAAATGGTCAAGTCGTTTTCATGACATGGTAAACTTACTAGGACAACCTCTTCCAAAATTTCAAATTAAAAAAAAAAAGTTTTTTTTTGTATTGTGATGTGAATAACTTCAAAACCGTTTATCACATCAAAACCTAATGTAAGCATGTCTTAAGGGCTAATTTGTTCTAAATCCATTGGTGTATTTTTGTAAAAAATGGTCAAGTCGTTTTCATGATATGGTAGACTTACTAGGGCAACCTCTTCCAAAATTTCAAATTTTGTAAAAAAAACTTTTTTTGACATTGCGATGTGAATAACTTCAAAACCTTTCGTCACATACAAAACTTACGTTAGCATGTATTAAGTGCAAATTTGTTCTAAATCCATTGGTGTATTTTTGTAAAAAATGGTTAAGTCGTTTCACTGACATGGTAAACTTACTAGGCAACCTCTTGCAAAATTTCAAATTTTGTAAAAAAAAGTTTTTTTTTATATTGTGATGTGAATAACTTTAAAACCGTCCATCACATCAAAATCTTATGTTAGCATGTCTTAAGGGTAATTTTGTTCTTAATCCATTGGTGTATTTTTGTAAAAAACGGGCAAGTCGTTTTCATGACATGGTAAACTTACTATTCTAAAATCTTTATTGTAAGAAAAACGTTTTTACATTTTTTTAAAATTAATTCAACTTTTTCGCAAGTCTTTGTCATATCAGCTCTCAAAATACATAATGACACTGCAGCCTAAGAGTAAAATTGGGTTCTTCTTCTACTGTTATCCTTGACTCCCAGTGGAGCATAGGGTTCGATAAATTATAATTAAATCCTTAACTGAGAAAAAACCGAAATAGTTTTCCGAGCAACTTAATATATTTCCTATCTAATTTCCATAATTTAAAATTGACTGAGGCAATTCAGTCTCTGTTATCTAAATACGAAGTCCTTTTTTTCTTTTGATACCAACGATTATAACGATACCTCCAAAATTTATGACAATTTAGTTTCTTTTTATTAAATTCAGTGTGTAGAGATCATTATAAAGACCATAAAGATAAAACCATAAATATTTTTTATTTGTTTAGAAATAGCAAGAGATTTATGAAAAGAAATATCTAATCTAAACGAAACAATCAAATATGAAACAATTTTGTTTCTGGTTATTTTTTTTTTGCATTAACAAAAGTGTTTCAAACATTTTCTAAGCAAAAATCTAAATTCTATGATCTCTACTCGTTACGAGTAGTAGCCAGTCATGGATGTATCTTTTTCAAAAGTAAATCGGTAAATCACATGAAAAAAAACTGTAACACAGATACCGAACCTTCACACTATTTACACACAACAAAAGAAAAATACCGCCTTCAATAATCAAAACGAATTGCGAAGTAGGAAAAAAAAAAGTAAATGTTGTTGTCATATAAGCGAGTAAAGTGATTTTTATCACAAACTTTTGATCTTTTCTCTTTGGGCTATCTCGCACTATCCATCATTTGTGTGGTTTCCTGAAAAGCTTTGAGACTTGAACCGCAAAAACAACAAAAATCATTACCTACATTCGCTTTAAAAGCTATGAAGTGCGTGTCTAGTCATGGCAAAATAAACTTCATGTCGTAATTCCATTGACCAATATTAATTTACTGACTAAATGACAAAGTGTCAGAGAGTGACTTGTGATAGGTATGTGCAAATATCTACATGTTACTAGAAATGTTAAATTCGTTCCGACTACGAGTATATATATAAAGCTGTTGAGACTAGATGTCAAAAGAGGAAGAGTAATAATAAAAAAAGAATCCAGCAATAACAAAAGCTTAATAAGTGATAAAATCTTACAGTTTATCATTGTTGTCTTGTCATTCATAACATGTGCGAATACTACGTTACTAAAGTACTAGAAAATATTCAAGTAACCATTTAGTAGTTTGCCGGTATTTATTAAAGTTGGGGGTATTTTATTTTGTATTTACTAAGATACAGAGTAGGACTGACTGATGGAATGACGGACAGTCGAAATAAAAGAATGACAGGCTCTTCAAATGAGTTTTGTTATGTAAAATTTGCATTAAAATATATTTCAAATTATAACAGTTTAGATTTTTAACTAGTGTTGGTAAAAGTTTTTTCTTGAGACTACAATCTTTCTTTTATCACTTCTCTAGCATATGGACAAATCCTGCGTAACGGACGATACATTTGTTGTACTTAAATGTATCCCATTGTCGTTCTACACTGGATAGCTTTGCACAGATTTCAGGGAATATTAGCCCATCGAATGTGCTATCGAATGGCGTTTGTTAATTTATATACTTGTTTCGCTTTTAAAGTGCTGTGACGGACGCTACAAAAAATGGAAGTGACACGTGTTTCTGTAAATTTAACAAAATCGGTCATAGAAATAAAAAAAATTGTAAATACATTGAAGATAGAGGAAAAACAGAGGATTTCAAAACAGCTTTTATAAAATATTTTAAAGTTTCCAGTTTCACCAAAAATCCATAAATGTACTGTTGCGGACGCTACGTGACGGCTAATACAGTTTTTACCAGGGACCGCAAATAACAGTTATTTTTGAATTTTTTATTAAAAAAAAGCAACCGCAAGGAAATTTCGGAGAATAAAACTAAGTATACCATTTTTATAGTCTTGGGCCAAATTTTCATAAAATGCGATGATTTTTAAAAATCTGATTTTTATTTTTTAGAAAAAATATAACAGTTATTTTTTAATATTTATTTTTTTTGAGCAAAAATAACAGTTAATTTCAACTTTTATTTTTTCAAGCAAAAATAAAAGTTATTTTTTAACTTTTATTTTTTTTTTTTGAGCAAAAATAACAGTTATTTTTTACTTTTATTATTTCGATTTTGAATAAAAGTTATTTTTTGACTTTGTATTTTTTCCAACAGAAATAAAAGTTATTTTTGTATTTTTAACCCTAATTTTGATTGCGAAACTCAACTCCATTAATTTTTGATTATATGCAAATTATTTTCACTGAAAAATTATCTTTGTTTGACAAACATTTTCAATAAATTTATCACGAATTTAAACAAAACTAACTTTTATTTCTGCTCGAAAAAATAAAAGTCAAAAAATAACTTTTATTTCTGCTCGAAAAAATAAAAGTCAAAAAATAACTTTTATTTATGCTAGAAATAATAAAAGTCAAAAATAACTGTTATTTTTGCTCGAAAAAAATAAAAGTTAAAAAATAACTTTTAATTTTGCTCGAAAAAATAAAAGTCAAAAATAAATGTTATTTTGTATCGAAAAAATAAAAGTCAAAAAATAACTTTTATTGCCGGTCGAAAAAATAAAAGTCAAAAAATAACTTTTATTTTCTGACTTTTACGATAAAAGTTATAACAGTTACGGTCCCTGGTTTTTACTTGAAAAAATTTATATTTCATATTTTTTTAAGGATTCGTTAATCAGTGAAAATAATGGTTTTATTTGTTCCCGAATTTCATCTCATTCCTTTTCATGTTCGCGGTTAAAATGCGATTTTTGGGCACAATTTAGTATTTCACAAAACGGCCAAATACTTATATTTATTTAAAGTTTTACACTTTACACTTATTCGTCCCAAAAATGCTGTGAATAGCTGTTAGAGTGTCCCAAAAAAAAAAAAAAAAAATCAAATTTCAAAATCATCAAATTTGCCCCACTGTTTATTTTTTTTTCACATCTAATATCTTAAATTTAATCTGTGGATATAGACAGTGTTATTTCTTTATAAATAAGACATATAAGTGTTCTTAAATTTTGTATTTATTAAATATTATTTTGTAAAAAATATATACTGTGACGGACGCTACAAACTTTCCTTTACATATTATTTTGTAAAATGCTATATAAATATTTATTTATTTTTAGCCTAATGTTAAGCATACTATAAGTTCTCTTTACGAACCAAATTCAATTGGAGAAAAAAACCTTTATTTCTGTGACGGACGCTACACACTGAGAGCCCTTTTTTTAGTAGACGTTATTTATATCACTTCAATTTCTTTTGATGGGGTCTTTTACATCTAATTGTATAAAATTAAGCAGACCTTGAGTCCCTACTGAAACTTGATTCCTAAATGTATATTTTTGCGATTTTTATGAACTTTTAAAAAAATCAATTATTTTAAAAAATGTATAAAAGTTCGAGATGATTGCAAATAAAGACCTGCCATTCACGAAGAGAGTAATCAAAAATTGTATCCGTTATATATTCTAAAGGGTGAATATATTTTAAATTTTTCCATAAACACACATACGCGATTTTAACAGTTTTAAAATTTTGTCCTTGGTTTATGGTTTTTCGGATTTGCCCATATTACAACAATTTTTAGTCTAGCCTAATTTTACAAATACTCGCATAACATCAGCCCCATACCTTATTTCCCTCCCAGTTCCATGTTTATTTTCTTAGAAAACAATTCCAGTCTATACACAACAAAATCCAGCCGAGTGACTATAAATGTCCAGACTTTTCTTTCTATATTTACTTTCAACAACATCTAAATTAAAATAAAACAGAAAAATATAAATAAATTAAATAAAAATAAATAAACCAAAAATGTTTAAATAACAAAATGAAGAATGTTTATGTAAAAAAATATGTAGTCGATATATTAGACTAAGTAACTAAAACAAGACTAGAGGAATATTCTGTTGGTACATTCATACCTACTCGCTTTTCAAATGATGATGCACTTGTTCTAAAATTTAAATAAACAACAACAGGGACAAAACAAGATGCCCTTTTTTAAACAGAAACTAAAAAAAGAAGACAATGATTAATGGTTTAATCGATAAAAATAAAATTGTAGGTATGAAGTAAATTTTACATGTTTTTAAGGTTAAACAACTTCGATACTTATTTACTTTAACGCACCAAAAAGTTTTTTTAAATGTTTTGAAAATAAACATTGGAAATTTGAAAATATTTTATTTAGAAAAATTTTCTTCAGTTACAAAAATGTTTCGAACTTTTCAAAATATCAATGTTTAAAGGAGCTTTTGTCGTTTTCAATAAAAAGCTCTTTTAAAATGCCTTTTATAACATAAAAGCTATTTTTAAATATTAAAAACCTAATTCATAAACGAATTATAAAATTGTCATAGTCTTTTAATATGAAAATATTTGTTTATGTTGAAAAATTTGGGGAAATTTTTAGTTTAATTTAGGAAAATTTTCTTAAGTTTCAAAAATATTTCGAACTTTTCAATATATCAATGTTTAAAGAAGCTTTTGTCGTTTTCAATAAAAAGCTCTTTTAAAATGCTTTTTATAGCTTTTATAGCTATTTTTAAATATTTACCCCCTAATTCATAAGCGAATTATAAAATTGTCATAATCTTTTAATATGAATTTTGTCTGGAAAATTGTAAATATAATCCTTTCATAGCTCTATTTTTCGTTTATGTATTAGGGGGTTAATGTTTTCAATTTTCTAACATTTCTTCTTTTATTTATTTATTTCTTTTAAAACTTTGTATTTTCAATATTCTTCATATTTTCTTCATATTAAAATTACGTCACTAAAGTTCAGATTAGGGCTTTTCTATTTTAAAGTATGCCTTAGTCAAATATATGTGGGCAAAAATCAAACAGTTTTTATTCCTTTGAAACCGACTTTCAACTCGAATAATTTGTGTACCCTTAGGAGTTCGGAAAATCTAATTAAAGATCTTGAACTCGAAAAAACTTCTGTATACTGAACACGATATCTTAGTTGCTCAAATTTGCGCTTCAAAAAAAATTTAGTGTGCGATCAAAAAATTTTTTGAATTTTTTTATTTCTGAAAATTAAAACTATTTGATTTTTGTCCATGTATATTTAAAATAAGACTTTTTATTTTGTTTACTTTAATTGTCGAAAAGCTTTTTTTATATAAATATGTGGTAAATTATTTTTTCGAAAGTTAAAAAAATGAAGCCCTAAAGCCAAAGACTCTATTTTAATACAAAGATGTTGCACTTCCATGCATTGATTTTCCGTATGGTTCATTAGAAAAGTCTCATAAAAAAGAGAGCTTGTTTATTCTATAAAGCTTTATAAAACTTTCCAAATACTTATCAAATACTAGGGAAATTCGATTTCTCTCAATAAGTTTTTATCATCATTGTAAAAATAAAGCCTTTGTCGAAAGCTTTTGTATATATTTTATACGATAAATTGTTCTTTCCCTTGCAAAAAAATAAAATAAAGATAAAAAGTATGTAAGTTTTAGTCAAATATATTTGTATAAATAATTATTTTTTTTTAATATTTTTACTTTAAGTGCCGAAAATTTATAAATAATAGTTTTATATGTATAAATATTTTAGACCAAAGTTCATTCAATAGAGCTTCCGATTTTATAAATCCTATTTTCGATGGTAGAAAAGTATAAACTCCTCTTGTTTATACCAAAGCTCTTTAAAATTAGCGAAAAGCTCTTTATTATATCTTTATATATCTTTAATGTATAAATTTTTGTCAAAAGCTTTTGTATTTATTTCCGATAACAAATAAGGCCCTAAAGTTAGTCAAATATATATTCCAAATCAGACTTTTCATTTTTTTTTACTTTAACTGCCAAAAAGCTTTTTTATGTATTTCAACATAATTTTATATAAATATTTTAAATGAAAGTTCATTCAACAGAGCTTCTTATCTTAAAAATCCCATAAATGCAACTGCTCTTGTTGAAATCAAAGCTCCTTCAAAGTAACTTAAAAGCACTTTATTATATTTTTAATATTTAAATTTTTTTCGAATGCTTATGTACTTATTTCATGTAATAAATAATTTTTTCGATAGTGTCAAAATTAATGCCCAAAAGCTAATAGAACTTTTAAACTCTTTTCAGTATTATAAAACCCTTTTTGGAACTAGTCAAACTTAATTTCTCTTGTTAAGATTAAACATTTTTTAGGTAAGGTAACAAAATTAAGCTTTTGTCAAAAGCTTTTTGCATATATTATACAATAGGTTCTTTAGGTTGTAAAAAAGTATAACGCTGAAATTAAGATCAAAGCCTATTTCAAATGTAACAAGAAGGTCCTTCTTAATTTTTAATATGAAAGCAAAGCTTTTATATACATACATACTTGCAGGAATGTTACAGCCAAATTTAATTTGATGGGTATACCTTTTTTTAAATTATAAAGGAAAGATACACAAATATTTAAGTTTCAAGCTTTTTCTATTTTAAAGAAAAACAATGTCTACTTAAAAGAAAGCTCACCGTAATACCTTAATATTAACGAGATAATACTATTGCCAGCAGAAAAGTTTTAAAATTGTTCTATTTCTTTGATCGTAGAACTTGAAAGCTATTAAAAGCTTAAAACCTGAACATTCCATAAAATTGTATTATTTCTTTGATCGTAGAACTTGAAAGCTATTAAAAGCTTTAAACTTGAACATTCCATAACCTGAGCATTCCATTAACTCGCTATTTCAGTTATAGAGATATTGCAAAAGTAGGAAGAAAGCATTATTTGATATAAACATTAATACTTTTTAAATGAAAACAATTCTCATAAATGTCATAATTAAAAGCTTTTTTCAAGCCTGAGATTGGAACTAGTTACGATTTTGAACTTAAAAATATTTATTATTCTATTATTTTTATTGCGTATAATGAATATTATTTCTAAAGCTTTTTTTGAAAGACTAATATTTTTAATTTCTCTGGTGTTCTTTTTCTAATTTGTAAAATGATTTGTAGTATTTGACATTAAACCGAAAAAATCTACAATTTATAGAATATAGTAATAACTTCTTTTTTTTTCTCATTTACTTGATGTAGTTTTTCCTATAAATACTTGGAGACTTTAAAATTCTGTTACTTAAAAGAATGTCTTCATTAGAATGAAATGTTTAAAAGATTTTTTTTTAATCTAAAGATGAAAGGAGATCTTGAGAAATTGTCAGTTCAAGGGTTAAAGCTTTCGTATGCTAATGCAGGAAATACTGTAAAGTGATCAATCTAGCAAAAGTAGTTATAAATATTATTGGAATCGAATATGTAACAAACACTCTAACAAAATATTTATTTAACAGATTCAATGATATGAAAATTTGTAGCGAGAATGTGGGAAGTGAAGGAAGATGAAACTGAAAAATGTTTGTGTTTACTTTTGTGCAGTCGATAATCTGAGCTTTAACCTTTGATTCACAAACATAATTCGTAATGATTATGTTTGTAAAATAGGTAATAATGCGAGGTTTTTCGATCTGTCTGGAAACTTCTTTTGAAGATGATGGCATAACCAACCATCGAAAAGAGTTGAAAATTTGTTGGTCCCCATAAACTTTTTTTGGCTTTTATCATTAAATTGTTTATTATATTAATAAATGTAATAGACTGTGATCAAGTGCGAATCATTTTTCTTTTTAATAATATTCACATCCTGACAATTCTGTTATTTTTTAATAATAATATTGGTCGATTAGGAGACTTAAAGAGAGAGTTCTTTTCACAAAAACAAAAGATACTTTTAAGTATCTGCCATATAAATAGTAAGTTCATCTAACATCAATTTAAATTCTGTTTTAAATATTCTGTCTTTTAATTGTTTGTTGTAAATGAAAGTTGGGTATGTGAGTATTTAAAAAAGGAACATTCATTACATTGCATTTGTGTAAGTTACCAAGCTCGTATAAAGGATACCATAATTTAAAATAGAAATTGGTAAAGTAACCCAAAAAACAAAAGAATTAAAGAATAAAAAAAATTTGTAAATATTTATGAATTTGTATACAAATTATGGAGCAGGGGCCAAATTACGGCATTCAATATCGATCGAAATCTTAGATATTTTAAAAACATTTGTATAGCATACTTTAAGGGTAATCAAAATTATTTAAAAGATGCATAGTTTACTATATTTTTTTTAAGTTATTTACCAAAAGATGAACAATAGTAAAAGAGTTTTTATTGAACATTATATATTTTTAAAAACGAATAAAAATGGATACCAAATTTCAATAAACTTTTTGCATCGAAGTAACTTTGAACATCCCTAAAGTATACTTCACAATATTTGCTTAAAAGTCTGAGTTTTCGATCGATATCGAATGCAGTAATTTGACCCCAGATCTTATAAGTTAATTCCAACCGATTTTGCACACAATTTTATTGTATACTTTTAGGAGGTTCTAGATAATGTTTAAGTATTTATAATTGATAAAATTTATAATTTCAAGAGTCTTATCTTATTATGAAGACAACATTAATGAAGTAAAGTTACAACAATCCAAATTTTTGTGTTTCTTTGTCTTAACATATCTGGCTTTAAAAAATTAAACATAATATCGAAAGCTCCTAAAGCTATACTATGCAATTATCAACAAAATCTTATCAATTTCGATTTGAAACTATATTATTATTTACTGATGTTGGCTGGGTTATATTTTGAGTATATTAAATCTAAAAACAAGTGAATTCCTTTTTTAAATAAACTTTATGACCATTGGCAGCAGCATCACATTCACTCCTAGTCAGTCTTGTTGGTCTATATTTAAGGGTTTAAATTCCATTTTCTATTCCTAACTTAAATGTGTAGCCCTTTTCCAGCTCCACAACAAAATTTCCATCTAAATAAAGTTTAATAAACGAGCCACTTGTAGTATGCCAACAAAAATGTCCGTCTGTCCTTATGGTGTTTTCCACTTAGTTATATGTATGTGTGTGTGTGTTCTTGTTTGTGTATTTAAATTGTGTATTTGTATTTAAGAGTAAAGGAAAGTTTATATTTTACTGTCACTTCTGTTTTAGTTTCTTTATGTAGTTGTTGTATTTGATACTACATACATATACTGTTGTTTGTTGTAAGTATGCTTGTATGTATGTTATGTATTTTTGTTGGCTATGTTACTTAATTTTGTACGTAGGACCATCTAACATGTAAAATGTTTCTACCAACAATGAATATTTTAATACTGTAATTTGACTTAAAAGGATGAATGTCTGTTTTTTTGCTGCTGGCGTTTGTTTCTTGTTGGTTTTCGGTATTTTTTTTTCTTCTTACCAAATAACTTTTTTTAAGCCAAAGTTTTGTAAAATATTTCTCATTTCAATTTTTGTGAATGAATATATATAAATAAAAAAATTTTGTTTGTTCTTTTTTCCATTTCACAGATGACCATATAAATTTAAATTTTTAAACAGTTTACAAATTGGAAAGATGTTAGATGATAAAGAAATATTTGTTTTACTGATAAGGGCTTAAGCCCAAGCTATAAACTGGGAAAGTATCTCAGATCATAACTGGCATCACATCTAGTCAAATTTAAAAATTTGTTATAAAACTCGTGTTGCCTACTTTTAGGAAGTCGCTACAAATCTTTACTGCTATCATGTTTATGGTGTAACATGACTTAAATTGTATGAAACGTGTTTTTTTTTCAGCACAAACTTATAATACCCTATACACCTATGGTGGTGAAGGGTATAAATACAAATTAATCAAAATATAAAAGTTAGTAAATCCCGTTGCATACTTTTAGGATTAGTCATTAAACGATTACACTGTGCTAGTATAATTACATTAGACTTTAAACGATTACACTGTGCTAGTGTGAAAAAGTAACTGAGACCAGGGACCAAATTACCGCATTCGATATCGATCAAATTCTTAGAAATTTTCAAAACATTTGTAAAGCATACTTTAGGGATAATTAAAATTATTTGAAGGATGCACAGTTTACTATGTTTTTTTAAAGTTATTTGTTAAAAGATGAACAGTAGTAAAAGAGTTTTAATTGAATTATATATTTTTAAAAACGAATCAAAATGGATACCAAATTTCAATAAACTTTTTGCATCGAAGTAACTTTGAACATCCTTGAAGTATACTTTACAATATTTGCTTAAAAGTCTAAGTTTTCGATCGATATCGAATGCGGTAATTTGGCCCCAGATATATCTACCAAAGATAATTCGCGCACGCTGATTTTAATGGAGGTATTTATTATTTTAAAGTTAGCTAAGATAAGGAAGATACTTGAATTTTTTATTTGGGAAAACCTTACCATATTATTGTGAAAATTTGGAGATAATTCAATGAAATTTGGCTCATACGCCTTTCTTTGAACAGGAAAAATGTCTACGGAATTTGGTTTAATTTGGTCGCTTATTTCGGGTACCTCCCATATGTAAAATATTTTTAATTGAGTTATGTGAATATTATGGAGCATACTTATAGGCTGCGAAAAAATCGATTCCTGGAAACCTTTTATATGGGAGGTACCCTAGATAATGGACGCATACAAACTAATTTTCGTATACATTGTTTTTTTTTCCAAAAAAATACATATGTGGAGTATACTTTTAGGAGATCCAAAACAAATTATGTACATAAACCAATTGAATTTAAATAGTTTTCTCTTCAAAACTTCATATGAATGAGATTTATATAAAAATCTTGTATTTTAATAACCAAATTTTTAAACTACAATTCAACATTTAATGTTTTACAAAGTATGCCTAAAAGTATGCAACACATTTTTGTACAAATTTCGATTATTTAAATATAAATCGACTGCGTAGCCCTATTGTAAGATTAGCAGACATTGAAAGATTACAAATTGGAATATTATTAAGTAATTGCATGATAAAATGTTACATATCTTTGAAAAACTGTAATATTTTCTTCATATTTTTTACAGTTTTTTTGAGAAATTTTAATGATTAATGACATTAATCAATATTTTTTTTTTTTAAATTTGTATTCTAGACAGTTAACGTTATGAGATAGGTGTTGTACCTTTCTCATAATATGAACACGGACTACAATATTTTAATATGAAATAGGCTTTTTGTTCGTTTACAAGCTTTAAAAATGTTCATTTAAAACATTTACAAATTAGCCTGTTTCATCATATTTATATGTAAATACATTGCAATTCATAAAAATTTATAAATTGCATTTACTTTATAATTTGTTTTATGCAAAATATAAACACCTGTAATTAAAAAAGTAATTCTATGCGAAAAATTTGTTTAATAATTCCAAAGCAATATTGAAAAAGTTACTCTTTCCGAAGACTTTCCTCTGTAGAGAGTCTTAAAAATGCAGACGTGCCATAAAATTACACATGTTTTTTTTCGTTTTACACACAAACATTCTGGCACGCACATCCATCCAAAGACGCATTTTACCTATTTTTCATTTTTTTTTTGTGTATCTGATGGTAACGTGTCTGATTTCGAGGCGGCTTTTTAAAATATTTACAAGTTTACATACACCACCAGCACCAGACTTCTTTCTTCCTTAACTACTTCGACGTTTCTTTAAGCGTTAATTTAATATTTTCTTTTAAGTTTTTAAAATTGTTTTATTTAAAAGTTTTTTAATTTGTTCAAACTTAATTTATTCTTAAACATCATAAACATAACGAGTAGTTATGGCTGGTTATATAATGTAGCAATTTATTATGTTTAAATAAGAAAAAGCTAAATTGTTTAAGTTATAAATATGCATTAATAAATGAGTTCTAGGAATACAAGCTGGCAGACCTAAGAATGTACCGGACAAAAATAACCCACTCATATTCATAAAAGCACAAAAAGGTGTAATAATTTGCTAAATTTACACAAGATTCAACAAAAATTTTCAGATACTCTTTATGAATTTCTAATTATGGCGCCTAAAATTTTCTGGATAACTACGCGTTTTTATACAAAGAGATTTGACTGATAAGTTTCAAGCATTTATGACTTAAAACTTTCGATTAATTCTAAAATTTTTTGGAAAACTTTAACAAATTTTATATTCCATCGTGTAACTTTAGTATCCTATACATAACATGAGCGTTCTAGCTCCAAATCGCAAAAGTAGCAATATTTCTGAAAATTATGTTGCCTAATCTCAGGAGTTCTGACTTAAAGTTTATTGCAATCAAGTAAATAATGTAAAAGGGAATGAATTATAATATAATCAGTTGTAGGCAGCCCATACCACCAGAAGCCGGAGAATTTTTCTAATATTTCAAAATAACACGATCATTAATTAAACTTGTGAAATTGAGCATTAAAAGCATTCAGTTGGGATTTGGAATAAAATATATGATTCGATGGAACAAAAAAATATTATCTAGAACATTGTTTCCACAAAACTATTATTTTTGTAAAATTTGTAAAATTGTCTGTATCTTCAAAACTTAAGATTTAGTTTAGTTTTTTCCCCCTCTCCTGTAGAGTATTAGTTACTTCTTTTCTATATAAAAGTAACGAATTTTAGATTTTTATATTTTTTAGACAATTAAATATTTTTCGGATATTTTCGCTACAAACGCTTTTTGGAGAAAAATGTTTGATCAAATTATTTTTCTTTGGAAAATTATTCGATAAAAATTATTTTTTACAGAAAATGGCCAAATTTTTTGTAAAAAATTTTTTCTATTGAAAAATTTTCGATAAAAAATATTTTTCTAAATTTCGCACAGATCATTTTTGGCTATGGAATTTCGTCAAAATCGGTCTATTATTTATGGTACCTCCCATGGGTCCCACCTCCCGGAATTTATATATTTTTTTCATGAAATTTAAAACAAATAATGCTTATGTAAACTAAAATCACTGTACCAAATTTCGTTGAAATCGGTTCACATTTTGACTATAGCTCCCATACAAACTCTTCTTTCAAAACGCACTAAATGAGACAATAAACACTAAAACGCTCGTAAATCTGACAATTTAAAGTTTATTTTTTGCATATACAATTTTTTTAAAAACTGTAAACAATTTACTAAATTTCAAGATAATCGATCCATATTTGACCCTTGCTCTCATACAAGTCCAAATCACGGAAACAGCTTAAATATACAAGTGTTGGGAAAATGTTTGTATGATGACAAAATTAAGCAAATATTTGTCTTTGTAGACGAAAAAGAATACCTTTGACCTTTGTGGTGAAGGATATCGCATGGTCGGGCTTACTTATTTTAAAATATTTTTATAAAAAATTTTTCTATAGAAAATTTTTGTATTAAAAACTTTTCTAAATTTTTGTACTAAAAATTTTTGTATTAAAAATGTTTTAATCAAAAATTTTTAAAAAGAAATAAAATTTTTATGGAAAATTTTTTGATAAAAAAATGTTTTATAGAAATATTTGTGGTAAAATATTATTATTCTTTTTAAAACATCAGAACTACACATTGAAGAAATACCCATTTTAGTTAAAAGTATAAAAAAACGGCAACTCCGTCGACAATTTTTTGTTTCGTTCTTTTGTGCCGACCTCTGAATATAAAAACCTAATAAAATATGCAACACAATACATAGAAAATGTTTACTCGAAGATTGCAATAAAGTATCGGCTCCTATAGCATAATCTTAGGATGTTCGAAATGAAAAATAGATTCTTTCGAATTTGAAATATATCAAATTTTGAATCGAAGGTAGTAATGAAGTACGAGTTGTTTTTCAATTACTTAGCTACTACTAGAAGATACTTTTAATAACACTGTGCTAGTACAAAAAGTAACAGGGACGAGATATGTCTACCAAAGATTATTCGGGCTTGCTGATTTCAATGGAGCTATTCATTTTTATGTGTTAGCTCAGATATTCTAATATTTTGTTTGGGAAACCCCATGATTAAAATAGTCGAAAATATTGAGAAAATTCAATCAAATTTGGTTCATATGCCTTTCTGGGAACAGGAATAATGCCTACGGAATTTAGTTTAATTCGACTGATTATTTCGGGTACCTCCTATATATAAATTTTGCCAAAATTGAGTTTTGAGAATATTATGGAGCATACTATTAGGCTGCGAAAAAATTGATTCCTGAAAACCTTTTATATGGCAGGTACCCTAGATAATGAATCCATACAAACCAATTTTTGCATACATAGTTTTTATAGCAAAAAATGTGACAAATTTTATCGATTTATCTCCAAATTTAAGACAATTTTAATCATAATAATATTGTCACGAATTTTAAAGTTATGCAAAGTACACTACTTTTAATTCTCCCCTAGTTTTCTAGAATGTTTCTGTAGGTGAAGTTGTTGTTCTGTTTGTGTCCATAAGCAGAACAACATTTTTCTCTTAATGTTTTGCTGTAAGAGTAGAGCAACAGTTTTCTCTTTATCTACACTCTTTCTCTGTTGCTGTTAACTTAAGATAATCCATTTGTACAACGTATGGATGAGTATGTTCTTGATCATGTGAGAATGTATTGGAACATGCATAAACATTCCTAAGCCGCATTGTTAGTGAAATCGACGACAGATGTTTACATCTGCAGAAAATGCTCCCTTCTCTACTATTTATAAAATGCTGACGTACCGAGTTTTAATTGAGACGCGTATAAGAGAAGAGTGAGACTAAGAATATTTGTAAAGGTATTTTGTGAAGTGTGTTTAAGTGATTAACTCTAAACTTAATAAAAATAAAACTTTGTAAAAACGACATAAAGTGTTTTAGTTTTGTTTTCGGTTGAAGAGATCCTTCCATGTTTTTAAAGGAAAAACGTAACAATATGTTTATAGTTTTCCAAACAAAAAATTTAAATATCTTCCTTATTTGAGCTAACATAGAAAAATTAGTGCTACCATTGTGTCCGAATTATTTTTGATAGATATGTCTCGTCTTTGTTACTTAAAAAGGTTTCAAATTTAAGCATAGTGTAATTAGTTTTAACACGATACTACCACCAAAGCTCTTTACTCTTCTTTCATTTTTCAAAATTTTCAACAAAATTTCATTAACCACTTTGGCGTGGCTGTTGAAAATTTAGAGGTGGTTCAAAGCGGAAAAACTAATTTTGCAATTAAAAAGTCATATAACACCTAACCAGCAAATAACTCAACATATTTGCCTTTATTTTCCTGCATATCCTTTTTTCATTATTAAAAAAAATTTCAAAACATTTCTACATACTCTTACTTATTTGTTAAAAACATGATTTTTCCCTTTTAATTTCATTTTACCAAACTACCAGCGTATTTGCACATATGCTAAAAAACACTAAAACAAAAATTACTAACACAAACGAATAACAAAGGAAATAAAACTTTAAAAAACACCTAAAAGTATGCTAAGTAATATTTTGAAATTTTCACTCTTACACACAAACACATACATTCTCATTCAACTAGAAATTAAAATCAAAAAATACAAAAAGGATGAATGAATATTTTTGATCTTTTTTTTAGCTTTAAAATAAAGACAAAAAAGTAAAGCATACAAACAGGCTGTATTTAGTGTCACAACATGTTGTTGCCCTGGTTGAATTTGAAAAAAAAGACTATAACAAAAAACTGGTTGGTTGGTTGTATTTTATAATAAATGAGCTTTGAGGTTTAAAGGCGTACGACTGTCTAGTAAATTAGCCTTACACATATACACACATACACACTCACTCATTCTAAGTAATTCACTTACAACCTATACACAGGCGTTAAATTGTATTTGCCTTTTAGATATGGCCTTTTAGAAAAGAGTTTTGTATCCTTAGTTCCCCTGTACCCCAGTTTCTAAAGCCTAAAGGGAAAACTCTAATGAACTTCTTTACCACAAATGCTTGATTGAGTTTTAGTCATAATCTTAAAATTGTTTATGTGTGTGTTCACAGTTTATCCTTTTTATTTGTAAATGTATGTAAAAAGGGCTGCATTTGATAGAATAGATTTTAAATACAAGACATTTTTGGTCTAGAGAACAAGGTCTTCTTACATTTCTCTGTCTCTGCCGTCTATGTATTTAGTCCTTGTGTGTTAATAATTTTTGGGTAGTTGGAGTATTTTGGTATAACTAACATTTGCTATTTAAATTATGTTTTTGTCATATGAATTAATGTATTTGTATGAGTCTGTAGTTAGTTGGATGCCAAGGTCATTCAAAATTCACCCCTTGCGTTTAAATGTTGTCACACCGAAGTTTAAGGCTGAAGGAGTTTTGTAGCTTCTGCAACTGCTGCTGTCTAATTATGCGGCAGTCATGTTTTTCTAGTAAAGTGGGATTTATTTTGTGACTAAATAAAGGCAAAATGTTTAAAGTTTTATAAGGACTTAATTTAAATTTAATGGAAAATTTCATATTAACTCATACGCAACGGATAGTGATCGAGGGAAGACTGGGAGGTGGGAAATTTAACATTTAGTAAACTTATATTTCGAATATTCGGTAGAATATGAAAGACAAAATTATTGGCCTTATTAAAGAGCAAAATATTGGTATGAAATGTTGGAGACTTGAAATAAAATAGTGTTGCATACTTTTACTATAAGTAGTTTATTTTATGCCCCTATTGCCGTTCTCAACTCAACTCAGTTTGGTCGTCTACCAGTCGACCCAACTCTAATACAACCAAATAATGTTTAATTATTGCGGAACTAAAAAACGTCGAGTTCCGCAATATCAAGTAGTATTGGTTGAGTGACAGTTAGGTCAACTGGCAGACGACCAAACTGAGTTGAGTTGAGAAGGGCAATAGGGGCATACAATAAACAACTTAACAGACAATAGGGGCAGTTGTAAAGTTTTTACACTCTTTTAACGGCACTACTTTTTTAAGAACTGGATTTGTGCAATAAAATCAATTTCTATCATAAATGTTAATTAAACAAATGTAAATTATATTATAATAAAAGTACGCAATAAGATTTCCTTAATAGCTCAGTATGCGATTGTAATGGATTCGATCATTCGGTCCTTTTATGATCTGAAATCAGAAAGATTTTAAAACTTTTTAGTATTGTAAGAAATCATTAGTTTTATTTTTATTTATTCAAATAAAAAGAGATCCTATAAAATTGTTAGTTTTACTTCTTGATTTAATTTTAATATATTAATATTAAATCTCTTACCTCCAAAAAGTATACCATAAACTTTTCATTGAAATATTATATGTAATTTCATTTTTTCCCGGTTTGTATTCCGGATTTCGATTTGAATTGAGATAAATGTGATTTTAAAAAAGAATGTATTGAACAACTTTTATTGTTCGAAATAAAGGCCACTAAGTTTATTATGATTTTTATAAAAATGCCCCTATTCCTTTATCTTAAAGTGGGCAGCATTATTTTCGGTCAAAAATCAGAAATTTATTTTAAATGCAAGAATCAGGTTCTCATCAGAAAATTTCTCTAAATAATGAATAAAATTCTGAATTATTTCAGAATGTTTAAAATATTGAAAGTTTAATATCTTAAAATTTATTAATCTTTCCAATTTACTTAACTTCAAACCCCCAAAAGTATGCAATAGAACTTTGTACATAATATTGTTGATTATTTTTCTCTCGACTTGCGGAATATTGTGATTGGAAACACTTTATATAAGTTGTTTCTAGTTAAAAGTATCATGATTTGAAACTATATTCTATTGCATACATTAAGGAGGTAAAAATGCGTTATACGGACTTATGGAGAAAAATTTCAGAAAATTATTCTAATTTCTTCTGATAAAAGAATATACTTTACTTAAGACCTAAGTGCAGGCATAAGAGCCATTATATCAATCGATATCGGTTATAAAAACGAGAGCTTTTAACCTATTTCTACCATAGGTGGAAAGCGTATATTGTATTGGTGCTCATGTTTTTAATGCATAGTAATATTGATCTGGAATCCATACCGAACGATTCAGAATCGCAAACGGTGTCGACTTAAAGGTGTCTTTCCGGCTGGCTGGCTTATATGGAGATCCATGTAAGTTTGCAATCAAAGTACATGTCGTAATTTTTAAGATAATTTAATAAAAATTGGCACATGTGCTTTTTGGTCTAGGGATGATCCCGATAATTTTTGGTCAAAATCGAATTACTATTTGGGGTATCTATTCGTGTACTATCTTCCCGAATAGAGTGTTTGATTTTTTACTTATGATAAGCAAAATCAGTGTATCAAATTTTCTTGAAATCGGCCCATATTTGACCATATCTCCCATATAAAACATATTCTTAAAAGTCTTTTAAATGACCTAAAAATCACAAAAACGCTTATAAATCTTAAGATAAACTGGCCCTAATCCCATGTCAGACGATCTAACGATTCTGATACAATTTAAACGTTGTGTTCCCTTTTTGCCATATAGATCCAGTAAGAAGGGACCTTTAAAAATTTTGCCTCTAAGGCGTTAAAAACAGGTAAAAAGAGGAAAAAAAAACGTTATACCTCCTAAAGTTTCCTATTACTTTAGGAGATATAATAGAACAAAATTTAGATTTTGAAGATCTACGGAAATAAGCGATAGGCGGTAAAAAGGGTGAAAGTAGCATTTTAAGTACTTTTTATTCCGCTCTAATTTGAAACTATGCCCGATAGGCGGTAAAAAAGGGTGATAATAGTTTTTTTGGTACATTTTTTGTTCCGCTCTTATTTTTTGAACCAAAAAATATGTAAAGGAACTTTGTACTGCAATCAATAGATGTGAAACAAATATTGAACGTGTATTTAATACTTTTTTTTTTATTTCGGGGGAAAAATGGTTAAAAAAGTGATAAATTGATAACCTTACATCTCATAAAGTAATACGATAGAAACTTCGCTTAACTGTGTTTTAATAAAATGAACCTAATTTAATTGTTACCAAAGAAGTATCAAATATTCAAAGGGAACTTTTTTGAAATTTGGGGATAAAAGAGGAAAAAATTGGTAAACTTTTTATGTTATAGGTATTTAAGCAAAATTTAAATTGCGTATAGCATACTTTAAGGATAATAAAAATTATATAAAAGATGCACAGTTTACTGTATTATTTTGAAGTAATTTCTCAAAAGATAAACAATAGTAAAAGAGTTTAAATTGAACAAAATATAAATTTTTTAAAACGAATCAAAATGGATATCAAATTTCAATAAACTTATTGCATCGAAGTAACTTTGAACATCCCTAAAGTATACTTCACAATATTTGCTTAAAAGTCAGAGTTTTCGATAGATATCGAATGCCGTAATTTGGCCCCAGGTTCCAGTGTATTATATAGATTATCCTAAAAGTATGCTACAAAAATGTTTCTGAAATATCTTATATTTCGTTCGATATCGGCAATTTGGCCCTTGATTTGTAAATATTAGCTCTAAATTTATGTTAAATGAAATTTTGTTGAATATAAATAGATATATGCCCAAATTTAAATTAATAACTTCCTTATGATATCTCATTAAATAGTTCAATTTCCTGTTTTGTCTAAAATCAATAAAGACGTATTTTCCAACTTAAATATAATTTTCACTCTTTCACTTCCGCCCTTTCAAAGGCTCACCAATAATTAATCATTTTCTTGATTCATATGAACATTTGCCAACATATAATTTTGTCCAATTCCCTTTAACCCATTTTCATATGGGTGAAAATTATTGCTATAAACAGTACCGAAAGCAGCTCAAACCTTCATAATGAAAAATTCATGTAATTGAAAATGTAAATACAATTTATTTTATATTTTATATTCGCGCGCTCATAAAAATTTGTCACAAAATTTACACACAGTATAAATTTCCTTCCTTTTGTTTTCATACAAAAAAAAGTCAATATCAAACCAACAGCAAGGAAAGACTTAACAAGTAAGAGTGTTATATTCGGCTGTGCCGAATCTTATATACCCACCATCAAGTTGTGTTAAATTTAGAAACATATCTCATATATCTACAAGGGTGCAGCTAATTCAAAATCTGCACCAAAACTGGAAAAATCGCTAAGCTATTTGGTATTGTTGGTAAAACCTTTGGACTAAATTAGGTTTCCGTAGCTTTATAGTTCAACATTCAAAAATATTTTAGTGGTTTCCCCAGTATTTACTTTGATCAAAATTCGGTCTCATAACCAGGTATAGTTTTACATTAATAAGTTGTTAAATACTTTTCGTTGTGATTAATATGTAGTTAGGCTAAACACGTTAATAGTAATACGACAGGTCCATATATTTCGTTATGAGTTCCTAATGCATTCATCATATATAAAGTCTGGGCTGAACATTGATTGATGCCTATATAATTTCATAGGTGCAATCATAATATAATGAATGTACCTCCAAATCTTTTTGATTGTAGATATAAAAAGGGGATGTTATATATATAAGAATTATAGCCAAATGTTGACCGATTATAACAAAATTTTACACACTGGCCGGTATATATAGAGAGCTTATTCTTGCAAAATTTAGTGACCATAGCTATCATAGTTTCTAATTTAATAGCTTTTAACTGGCCTTTGCTAAAATTTTTGGTTTCCGTGAGTGTTTTTCACATGAAAGCTAAAGTCAAATATGGACTGATTCCTATAAAATTTGATAAACTGATCAAAAATTGCATAAAACTTCCCTATTTTAAATTTAATCGTCATAGCTATTACAATTGTATTCAATTTATCAGCATTAATGTGTTTCCCGGGGCGGGGTTATATGGTAGTCTAACTAAATTTGAACCGATTTTGTCCATTTTCAACACACATCTTTTTCATGATATCGAAAATACTTTTGTAAAATTTTGTCCCTCTAGCTCTTTTCGTTAAGGCGCTATCGTGCTTTTATCTGACGGACAGACGGACATAAACAACCTTTTCTTTATGTATTTTTGTGTTTCCATAAGTTTTTTATATGGGAGCTATGGTCAAATGGTGACCGATTGTGAGGAAATTTTGCACACTGGCTGGCATTGACATAAGACTTCCTTGTGCTTAATTTAGTCTTACTAGCTCTTGTAGTTAAGGAGCTATCACGATTTTATCTGACGGACAGACGGACATAAATCCCCTTTTCTTTTTGAATTTTTGTGTTTTCGTAAGTTTTTTATATGGGAGCTAGGTCAAATAGTGACCGATTGTGACAAAATTTTGCACACTGGCTGGCATTGATATAAGACTTTCTTGTGCCAAATTTAGTGGTTATATCTGTTATACTTTTAGATTTATTGGCATTTAAGTGTATTTTGGGTGAAATTTAGCCTGTTTTCGTAAGTTTTTTGTATGGGACCTATGGCTAAATGTGAACCGATTTCGATGAAATTTTATATGCTGCCTAGTGCTTATCTAAAACTTATAGATACCAAATTTTGTCATCATAACTGTCATAATTTGTCATTTATTAGCAAATAAGCGATTAGCCTAGACGAGGTTATACGGGAGCTATGGCCAAATGCTAACCGATTTTGCCCAATTTCAATACCAAAATTTTCTCATAGATAAAGAATGTTTTTGCTAAGTTTCAGTTAGCTAGCTCTTTTCGTTTAGACGTTATCGTGATTTCAACAGACAGACAGACAGACAGACAGACAGACAGACAGACAGACGGACAGACAGACGGACAGACAGACGGACATAGCTCAATCGTCTTAGAATTTCATAAGGATTCAGAATATATATCGTTTTTGATTTTTGAACCAATATTAAGGAAATTACAAACGGAATGACAATCTCAATATACCCCCCATTCTTTTTGATGGTGGGTATAAAAACAAGGAGCAGAAAACCGGTGAAGAGCTTGAAATATTTCATAATGTCAGCGAATGATGATGATGATGATGACGATGAAGGTAAGGGTAAGGCGAAAGAAAATTTTAAAGCATTGCAAATGAAAAAATGAAAACAAATTGTAAAAGAATCAAGACTATTGTACTCGTAGTACCTGGTTATGGATATGCAAATTGTGATAGTAATTACAATTTTCACCCCATTCTCTTTCATCATCGTCAACGTGATTTCCCTCTGCAAAATTTACCGATGATGATAATCAGGATAATAATGATAATAATCATGATAGCCTTTTAAACACACAATCACAGATAGTATGTACGAATTTGTTGTAATGAAAACAAAAAAAAAGGAAAAAAGTGAAGAACAATAACAACAACTGGATGAGAATGAGTGTGTTAAATTGTTGTATGCATTTGTTTGTGTGTCAGTTTATGGACAACAGGACGTTGTTTTGATATTCCTGGGTTTTACTCGCACAACGTTCATTCATTCGTTCGTTCGTTCTTTCGTTGGTTCGTTGGCTCACAATGTTGAACAAATTTTATATGTAAATTTATGCAAAAGTAATTAATCATAGTCACACATACACAAACACATAGACAAACTGATATTTACATGCACACACATATATATAAATATTACAAATTTACTTTTACATAGTTCCAAAGTAAATGTACCTATACACTTACATACATGTAAATAGACAAACATGGGAAATATAACACATGGCTTCAAATGGCTAGAGGATTGAAACATACATATCAATACTTAGTACATACATATGCATATGTATTTAAACATATTTATAAACATTATATATCTACAAATGTATGTTTATAAACTGAAGTGCTTCTGTTTCATAGATGTAAAGTAACGAAAAACTTTTTGTACAAAATTCCAACTTGAGCCCAACATTGGCCATGATTAAAATTTTTTGTTCAAAAACAAACAAACAAAAAAAAATATAAATATTGTAAAAGCCTTTAGGTATATTTTTTAAAACATTCGGCGCCACTTGGTTTATAGTTGAGCTCGAAAAGGTAGAAATATCTCCAAATAATGTACATACAGCAACAACTAAATGAAATCAAGCACAAAAATTTGGTAGAAAAGTGTCATATACTTGTACTTTAGGGATTTTATTAAAAGCTCTTTGGGCTTTTACGCCGGCATGGCAGCCAGCTCCAAATAAATTTACATTAGTCTAGAGTGGTGGACAAGGTCTTTGGTGTTTTTTTCATTTTCATTTCAATGTAATTATGGAGAAAATTGGTCATACATATAAGTATGAAGGAATATGTTTGGCAAAAAAAGGATAAGGTGTGTTTTTGTGAGATTGTGGGCACGCACTTGACCGAAGTGCGTAAGCACTATGGGTTTAAAATCTCCATTCAACTCTTTAAATTTTAATTCAATTAAAATGTTTAATCAGACTTCAATATTTCAAGTGTAAAACAATTAATTTTATTGCTTTAGTTAAATTTTTTAAACCTCCTTAAAGTAGGCAATTAAATTCTTTAAACATATTTCAAATTCCAATTTGTATCGAATGCCTGGGGCCAAATTACCGCATTCAATATCGATCGAAAACTCAGACTTTTAAGCGAATATTGTGAAGTATACTTTAGGGATGTTGAAAGTGACTACGATACAAAAAGTTTATTGAAATTTGGTATCCATTTTGATTCGTTCTTAAAAATATATATTGTTCAATTAAACTCTTTTACTATTGTTCATCTTTTGGCAAATAACTTCAAAAAAATATAGTAAACTGTGCATCTTTTGAATAATTTTCATTATCCTTAAAGTATGCTATACAAATGTTTTGAAAATATCTAAGATTTCGATCGATATCGAATGCCGTAATTTGGCCCCTGAATTCTTAATATAAAACACAGTTTTAGTTTAATGAATTCACTATAATTTTTTTCAAAGTTTCTAAAATTCGACTTTTTATAAAAGTATCAAAGATAAAAATCTTGTAGCTATCTATATTGATTCTTCAATCTGGGTTTTTCAACTTATAACACCAGGGGCCAAATTACCGCATTCGATATCGATCGAAATCTTAGATATTTTCAAAACATTTATATAGCATACTTTAAGGATAATCAATATTATTTAAAAAATGCATAGTTTACTAAATTTTTTTGAAGTTGTTTGCCAAAAGATGAACAATAGTAAAAGAGTTTTAATTGAACTATATGTTTCATAAAACGATTCAAAATGGATACCAAATTTCAATAAATTTTCAACATCCCTAAAGTATACTTCACAATATTTGAGTTTTCGATCGATATCGAATGCGGTAATTTGGCCTCAGTAATTTAATTCAGAATTAAAAAACTTGAGTAAACTAGAAAATATGACTTGATAATACTCTTGTGAATACCCTACCCATTATTTAATCGAAATATTGATGTTTAAACATAAAATTCGAATCATGAAACATAAAATAATAAATTAGCCCCTAAAAGTATGCAAAACATTTCATGTTAAGCACATAAGAAATTTAAAATTTTATTAAGATTCGTTCTTTAAATGAATTAGAAATTAACGAGTTATAAAGTAGCATAGATACACAATTACATTTTATACAAATTAACCCTTGCGCACCCATGGGCTAAGAATGGGTACCATCAGGTATGTGATGGAAAACGATCGTTTTCAAATCGATCGATTTCAGATACAGGTATGTGATGGAAAACGATCGATTTCAGATATATTTTTGAGATTTTCGGTTATTTCCCCAAAAAACTCAAACCAAATGAAAGATAAAATATCAGTCAAAAGGATTAAAGCCAAAATTTTCATTATTTTTGGGGGAAATAACCGAAAATTAGCTAAAAAATATGTCTGAAATCGATCGATTTCAAAACGAAAATGTCCATCACATACCTGTATTTAAAACCCATTGATACGCAATTGTTAATTTGTATAAAAATGTATTTAAAGGCGCTTCGGAATGATTTTTTGAACAATCATTGAAATATAACAATAAAAGCGTATAATTTCTAGTACTTTTTTGAAAAAATTTAATTTTTGAAAAATTTTACTTTTGACCCTGGTTCCGATTTAAACCAAATTTCTAATATACATTTTTACCCATTAAAGCAAAAATAACTTAAGTTCTTGTTACAAAATTTCCTAATATATAACAATTAATGTGCCTTTTTATAACTTTAATGAAAAAATGGGGTTTTGTCGAAATCCTTTGATTTCAAGTCGCATCTACATTTAAGCCGTTAGAGATATCGATCTCATTTTTTTTGTGGTCATTTTCTGGTTATTTTTACTTACACTCCGGAACTTTTTTTTACTTTTTTTGAATTCGTTTAACAAACTTTTGAAACAATCAAAAAAGGAGTTTTAAAAACGGCATGAAAAAAACTACATTTGTTCGTCTTATGCAAAAGAGACTTAACGTTATCCCATTGTAATTTAAATTAAAATTTGAGGTCTCAAAAAAGTAACAAAAGTCAAACTTATTAAAAGTTTTCAAAATAAAATATTTTTTATTGCATATGCTCAGGAGAGTCTTCAAGAATGTAGAGTATTTTGGAAAACCCTTAATAACTAGGAAAGTTTTCAACTGATTTTAAAGTAATATATCTCGTTGGAAATCCCATATAGTTCTCAATTACATGATGTTAAAAACTTTTTTGAAAATGTATTCTAAGTGGATTTTTTTTCAAACATTTGAAGAATCCCCTTATTTTAACATATAACTAGCATGTCCAAACTTTGGCGTCAAGTCGACACGCTTTCTCGATATCCGATATGAATCAAACTTTCTATTTGGATTACAGAGGTAAAAATGTAATAAATTTGAAGGGTATGTCTTTCTGTATTACAAAGTTTAGTTAATTATCTCCATACAAAGCTGGGACACTCTAATTATGCATGCACAAAATATCCTAGGAAATCATATAGATTTAGTCTCAATTATGTGGCATACTTTTAGGATTATTTAGGTTAAGGTACATATTTATTTTACAATTTATTTTACTCTTATTATTTTACAGTATGTATTTGATCGAAACATTTGTTTGTAAATTTAATTTTTGAGAACAAATTCTACAAATCACAGTTTACCCCAAGTACCTACATCCTTTTGTATACTAGACCAAGATTTTGATTTTAAAACTGTTATCCAGGTGAATAATTTATGATTTAACAGGTGTATTGGAACCAAATATATTAGGCCAAATCGCCGCTTTCGATATCTATTGAAAACTCAGACTTTTAAGCAAATATTGTGTAACATACCTTAGGGATTTTCAAAATAATGTATTTTTCAAAAAGTTTAATAAATTTGATATCTAATCATATCCGTTTGTTTGTCAAAATATGAAGTTTAAATGCAATTCTTTTATTGCTAAGGAGCTTTTGACAAATGAGTTACAATGTAGTGAACTTTATTCATATGTTATATAGTATTCGGATTATCCTTAAAGTATGCTACACAAATGTTTCTCAAATATCTTACATTTCTATCGATATCAAATGCGACGATTTGCCCTCAAATTTGTTTCTCAAATATTTTACATTTTGATCGATATCGACATCGATATCGAGACAGGCACAAAATTTCCTCGAAAATCAATTAAACTTTAGTCTTAGTTGTGTGATATACTTTTACAATCTTTAATTGAAATATATATTTGTAAATATCATATGTGCACCCAAATTTTAAAAATAACCCAGATTTTAATATGGGAAACTATTATCCAAATGAATGGCTTATGATTTTGGTGATATAATTCTGATATTGGAACAAATTAGTTACAATATAGCCGTATTCGATCGAAAAGTCAGACTTAAGGTATTACATACCTTAGGGATTTTCAAAATATTTTATTTTTGTAAATAAATAGTTTAATCAAATTTGATGTCTTAACATCTTAACATCAGTTTGGTCAATGAAATTCAGGGATCTTTTGACAAATAGGTAACGAAGTACTGAACCTTATATATTTTATGTTATTTGTATTATCCTAAAAGTATGCTACACAAATGTTACTGAAATATCATATATTTCGATCGGTATCGAATGCGCCAATTCGTCTACAGTTTTTTTTTGTCATATTATTATGTCTTAAGTATTTTGCAAACTATGAACAATATTTTTTATTCAAAACATATCCATTTTCATGTCAAACTTCATCACAAATATTAATTTATCACAGTTAGGCCATAGTGCATTAGTGTTTTTAACTAGGCACAGATTTTAAATTGTTTAAAGGTTATTCTTGAATTTAAATGTTAGTGGGTACTTTTGAAAACTTGTTTATAAATATTTTTATATATAAATTATGTAGTATACGTTTAGGATCCTTGATCACTCATTTATTTCACAGTTCGACAGTGGTTGGTACACATGAGAAATTGTAACAGAATATGAAAATAGGCTTAAAATAAAGAAATACGTATCTCGGCGTTTTGATGTGGCACGTCAATATTTTAAGAAAATCGATTTTAAAGATTCGAAGAACCGTGGAGGTTCACTTGTAATGTAATACTATTATAAAAAGTTCTATAAAAATAGAATGAGTGAACCGATTTAAATGCTTGAGCCAGTTTTGAAAAGGGAATTAAATTTGGATTTGTTTTTTTCCGCTAGAGGAATATCCAAAAAATGTACGAAATGCATTAAAAATACAATTCTGCAATTAGAAAAAATTAAAACAAGTCGTCTGGGAAATCGATAGTTTCTAAGTTTGTCAAATGAATTTCTTACATTTTTTGGATATTTTTTAATTTTACATGAAAATTAAAGCGTCAAATCCAAATTGAATTCCCTTTTCAAAACTGGCTCAAGCATTTAAATCGGTTCACTCATTCTATTTTTATAAAACTTTTTATAATAGTATTACGTTACAAGTGAACGGTTCTTCGAATCTTTAAAATCGATTTTCTTGAAATTCTGACGAGCTACAGCAAAACGCCGAGACACGTATTTATTTATTTTAAGCCCATTTTCATATTATGTTAACATTACTCATGTGTACTCAAAAAAAAAATTGATTTTGTTGTACTGTGTTTTACAATATTTTCACAATATTTCTTACTCGAATCTAGCTTTGGAATTAGTTCTCACATAAATTTTTTTTGTTTTATTTTTTATGACAATTTAACCAACACTAGACATACACTGGACATAGACTTTAATTTGTTGAAATTATTATTTTTGAATACCAAAACCAAAACTGTGTGGTATACTTTTAGGAGCTTTGAACAGCTATTTATTTTTTAATCATTTCACAATATTCTTTACTTAAATCATACCTTGAAATATATCCTTATTCTGCTTTATATAAATATTGTTTATATTTTATATCACTTTTTTTATATTTTTATCACTGTTTGCCCATAGTGCATGGGCTTTAGTACACTAGTTTCAGATTTTATTTAGTTAAAATTATATCCTTGCGTATAGAAGTACTTGGGTACTTCTAAAAACTGGGCCATAAACGTAATCTTCCAATATTTTTTTATTAAAATTTTGTGGTATACTTTTAGGAACTTTGGTTAATTATTTATTATACAATTTTAACACAATATTCTTATACTTTGGAAATATTCTTTTTTACTTAAAACTTTTAATAAATATTTTTATATTTATATTCTATATCACAATAAACCCATAGTGCATGGGTTTTTCATACACTAGATATAGTATTTTTAATTCGTTTAAATGTTATCCTTGAATGTGAAAGTGCGTGCGTGCGTGCGTGTGTACGTTTGAAAGCGAGCGAGTGACTAAGTGCGTGCTAAAGTGGTCATTCTACGTAATCAATGAACTCGCATGTTGTCACTGCATACATTTCAGATTGTGGTAGAAACTCAAACTAATTTATTATAATTTTTAAAAAAAATTTCGACTTTCTTCTATGCTGCTTCCCAATACTACCAAAGAGACTGACTGTTCAACTTTATTTTTGGGTCTGTGTAATGGGGTGTGGTATTCGAACCGCACATTTGTAATCAAAAAGAAACAAATCAAGGGTGGATTTTTACTTCCACCAAAATAAGAAGGAATGATGGAAAACCTGAAAACTGATATTATGAGGTGTGAGAGTGCCATGATATATTACTTTTCCGTTTTTTTTTTTTTGTTCTGTTTTAATAATCCTAGCAATTTGTAAGGATTTCAGTTCCAAGAATATTAATTAAGAACTTGATATTGAAATTTGATATATTTAGAAAGAGAAGTATTTTGAAAAAAAAAAGAAATGAAAGGAACAAAAAAATTATCATATGTTAAAAATTCAATCAAAAATGGTGGTGGTAGAAGAGGCGTTCGATCGGTGGTGGTTGTCAGAGTTAGGTAGGCTGGCGGGCACTCGGCAAGAAGAATGCAAGGCAAAAAGGAAGTGTTAAATTCAAATAGGAATCTTCATCATCATCATCGTCATCGGTATTATCAGAGCACACACATGTGTTGGCCTTATGGTGGTGGCAAAACGAATATTGGTTGTGTTCAAAACAACAACAACTAAAACAAAAATAAAAATACAACATGGCAATGTAGATTTTTGGAACAACCATAAATCATACAACAAATAACAACAGAAAATGGAGCATGTTTTCGGAACGTTTGTTTGTAGCTGCTGCTGCTGCTGATGTTGCTGGTATTTTTCCTCTTTTTTTGTTCAGTTTACTAAAAAACTATATATAAAAATCGATTTTTTTCAAGCATTTGACAATGAATTGCTTACAAAAGAAAGAAGTTTTATAAAAATCCTTTAAATTTGAAAACATACTTTTAATTTAATTGTTAAAGGTCAAACACTTTTTCATAAATTTATGCAGAGTCAGTCCAGTCAGTATTTGAGACAGTGATACTCATATGTATGAAGATTTGCATGTTCTGGCGAAAAGAGGCTTAATATTTCAGTATTAATTTAAGCAAATTAAATGATAAAAACTTAAACTGCCCATTAGGGTGCACCTTATATTCAGGGGTATCATAGAAACCAATTTCATTGGTATTGATTTTGAAAACGACAAAAAAATTAAATTGGTGTCATGAATTCCAATATTAATGTTCGAACTACATTTTCTATTGGTTTTATGTGTCACAGAAAATATTATTATTGGTTTAGTATTGGAAATAAACCAAGCAACTTACAGTTAACAGATTTCATTTCAAAATTGCTATATCTATTTAAAACAAATGCGTTACTGGCCAGCTGGTGCCTTTTTCGATTTAAAAATACATTAAGAACGGATTTTTGATAATTCGGCCTTGTGAGGATAATAAAGGGTAAATTCAGTAACGATATGATTCCCAAACTAAAAACAATAGAACTAAGATTTAAATCGAGTTTGGATCAGCTACAAAAATAACAGTACAAGTGGTAAGTAATTTTCGAAAAAAAGGGGAGAAAAAGAGACAAATTATTTTTGGTACTTTTTAGCTTTAATTTTCAAATAATAAGGGATGGGTGAAAAGTTTACATAGAATTTTTTATCATGTTATAAGATAAAAGCAAGTTTTGGTACTTTTTTGTGTCTTTGGAATCAATGAACCTTATCGACAAACATAAAAAATTTCAAAAATGGGGAAAATTGTAAGGCTAGAATATTCTTTGCGTAAATGTACTGGCAAAGCAAATGCATATCAATTTAACGGATATCCCATATAAGTGACAATCGTCTTTGATTGGCTGTGGCTTGTTTCTTGGTGTAGGTAGATTAAATTTTTTCAGTCCGCAATTCAGTCATTCCATTATGTTGGGGTATACAAGCTTAGCACAAACATCGCAAAAAACTGAAAATTTTTCTTCAAATTATTTTTTTTTAATAAATTTTGTTTTATTTTTTACTTGATTTTGGATGTTTCACAAAAAATTCAAATGAAATAATAAACAATTGATTTGAACATTTTGTTTGATTTCAAACTAATAAAAACAAAATCGACTTGGTTTCATAACACCAAATAATACCAGTATTGGTTTTCAAAACCGAGAAATTTAAAAACCGACTTGGTTTCTATGACACCCCTGATTATGAAAGTGCAAGAGAATCGTAACTTCCCCAGAAATGTTCTACATAACTTAAAAACATGTTGTGCAAATTTGTTTCAAAATTGGATAAGGGTAACACTGGCCACATCCGCCCATAAAGTGATAAACTTTTTATGCCCTTCACCACCATAGGTGGAAAGGGTATTATAAGTACGTGCTGATGTATGTAACGCAAATAAATATTTGTCTTAGACCTCTCTTTCAGTATACCAATAGACTAAGAATCACTTTCTGAGTCGATTTAGCGAAGTCAGTCCGTCCGTCAGGCTGGATCCCCATGTAAACCATGCAATCAAACTACATTTCGCAATTCTAAAGACAATAGGGTCAAATTTGCAATAGATCATTATTTTGATAGTAATGGCTTCGTCAAAATCGGTTTATTATTTATGGTACCTCCCTTAGGTCCCACTTCCCGGAATTGATATTTTGGCCACAAAAATCAATATTTTTTCATGAAATTTAAAATATATATGTACTTATGTAAACCAAAATTACTGTATCAAATTTCGCTAAAATCGGTTCCCATTTGACCATAGCTTCCATACAAACTCTTCTGTCAAAACGCACTAAATGAGAGAAAAATCAGTAAAACGCTAGTACACCTAAAGATAATACATACATAATTATAATATGATAATAATACATAATTTTTGTAAAAACTGTAATCAATTTGCCAAATTTCGAGATAATCGGTCCACATTTAACCCTAGCTGCCATATAAGTCCAAATGACGAAAACAGCTAAAATACATAAGTTTTGAGATAATTATTGTATGTATGCAAAATTTAGGAAATATTTGTCTTTGCGCAGGAAAAAGAGCATCTTTGACCTTAGTGATGAAGGGTATCGTATAGTAGGTCTTCACCGACTATAGCATTTTCTTACTAGTTTGTATGTGAGTATTTTCCGTTTTGAATAACTAAGAATTACAATGTTTAAAACAAATAAATATAATATAAAAGAGAACTAAAGTAGCTTTATTTTAGGTTATCACAATTAAAAATCCATGAAGTAGTTTCAGAGTTATTGTAATTTTTTCGCGAAAATTCGTGTCCATAACGACACGTCTAAGGATATGCAGCCAAAAAAAATTACTTAAGAATAAATGAATTTTGAAGTAAGACATAATTTACAATAGCATGACCTGTAAGTACTGTTTAGTTGAGTTTTGTAAAAATATAGTCGAATTTATTTAATTTTTTTTTCATATCAGAAAAATATACTTTTTTCTCAGGCCAGTTTCAAAAATCATTTTTTAATTTTTTGAAAATTTTGTTAAACAAATATTACAAATAATAAATTTGCGTTTCGGTATCATAAAACCAATAAATGGGAAAACAAAATACAAAAAGAACGAGGTCGATATCTTTAACCGTTTCACCGTAAGTGCGATTTGAAATCGTAGAATTTTGGGAAAATGTGAATTTGTTGTATTGATTTGAGTGTATGCTTGTTTAAATGTTCAACATAAGTAAAAAGTGGACATAATTTACAACTCCTTGACCTGTAAATACTAATTAGTTGAGTTTTGGTAAAATATAATCGAATTAACTTAGTTTTTTCAAATCAGAAAATTATACTTTTTTATCAGGCCAGTTTCAAAAATATTTTTTTAATTTTTTGAAAATTTAGTTCAACAAATATTACAAATAATAAATTTACGTTCCGGTATCATAAAACAAACAATTGGGGAAATAAAATACGATAAGAACGAGGTCGATATCTTTAACTGTTTCGCCGTAAGTGCGATTTGAAATCGTAAAATTTTGCGAAAACGTGAATTTCTTGTATTATTTGAGTGTATGCTTGTTTAAATGGTTAACATTAATAAAAGTTATGGTGAGACATGATTTACAATTCCATGACCTATAAGTACTAATTGGTTGAGTTTTATCAAAATATAGTCGAATTTTCTTAGTATTTTTCATATTAGAAAATTATACTTTTTTCTCACGCTACTTTCAAAAATCATATTTTAATTTTTTGAAAATTTTATTCAACAAATATTACAAATAATAAATTTGCGTTCCAATATCATAAAACAAACAATTGGAAAAATAAAAAACAAAAAGAACGAGGTCGATATCTTTAACCGTTTCGCCGAACGTGCGATTTGAAATCGTAGAATT
Source organism: Stomorhina lunata (assembly GCA_933228675.1). Lineage (NCBI taxonomy): Eukaryota > Metazoa > Arthropoda > Insecta > Diptera > Rhiniidae > Stomorhina > Stomorhina lunata. The sequence goes on along the minus strand of OW121740.1, from coordinate 89,790,888 downwards.
TCGCGAAAATGTGAATTTCTTGTATTAATGTGAGTATATGATTGTTTAATTGTAACAATGTTCAACATTAATAAAAGTTTTAGTCATTTTTTTCTCAGACTATATAGAATATACTGGGCTTTGTTTTTTTTATATTGAAAAATCTTAAGCCTTTCTTCTCCAAGGTCAAAGGTCAAAATTGGAGTTTTTATCATTATCTATAGGAAAATTAAGGAATGTTAAGAATTTATTATTAAATTTTGTAAAAAATTCAATAATATATTAGTTTTATTAACATGAAGTCCTCTTATTAAAAAAATATATATTAACCCTTAACAGACATGGGACTAAAATGACCCCAAAATGAGCTTATGAAATGACTTAAAATGTTTATATGTATATAAAATCACAAAATAAAATTCAAAGATCATAAGAAAACAAATTCTGTCTGTTTAGGGTTAATATAAATTTTTAATAAAAAGACATAATGTTAATAAAAATTTATATATTTTTGCATTTTGAACAGAGTTTAGTAAAAAATTCTTAACATTTCTTCGTTTTCCTATAAAAAACATAAAAACTAAATTTATTTAAAAGGTTTTCAAAAATTTTGGGTCATCAAACATTTAATTCAAAAGTTTTATTTTAGTGTATTGCACTAAGATCCCAATTTATTGCATATATTATTGTAATAAATAGTTTTTTAATAAAACTGAAAAATGTTGGTGGGATAACCCTTCCTCGACGTGTTTCGATGGTTGGATAGGGCATCTCTTCAGGAGGATTATCCCTAGTTGTGCCCAGAGTGAAAACCACACATTATATCTTATTTGCGCGACAAAACAAATGCGAATTATTTTGCCCAACAAATATCAATATAAAGCGATGAATATCATCTGAACAGAAACTCACAAACATTTTTTAATTTTATCTTTTCTTTATTTTCCACACTTTTGTTGTTGCTCTATTTTTTTTTTTTTTTTGTAAATTGGTATATTAGTGCAATACACTACAGTAAAACTTTTTAAAAAACTAAAATTTTTGAAAATACTCACATTTTTTTAATACAAAAAAGTTTAACACTTTTTGGGTGGATAAGGCACGTGTTTCTCTTATCCAATTTTGAAAAATATTTGCACAACATATCTTTACGTAGAATATTTTTGGGGGGAGTAACGGTCCAATTTCGTACTTTCGTAATACAAGGTGCACCCTACTTCCCATGCTCGCTTATATGAATATAAAAATTCATTTGAATGTTTGAGTTTACACACATGCTACTCTTATAATTATTTGCAGTTTTTGCATTAGTTAGTTCCATCCATCCGTCTATTCGTCCACTGTTTGGTATTCCACCATGATCAGCATGATGCCACAGAGACCATTCAAAACAAATGTTGTCGTCGAGTCAGACGCGCTTATTTTTTTTTCCTCTTTATGCAACAACCAACAGTCCTTGTTGTCTTGCTGCCACAAAATTTTTGCTTTTCCATTATTTATGCAACTGTTACAAAATTCCGTTTCAGTAGCATTCCCTCGACAACATCTACTACATATTTACTCGTACAATGAATGTAGTCTTTCATATACAACATTTCTTTTTTAAAGGGCATTTTGCAACAAATTATTTTTGCTTAATTTTTGCCCATTTATTGTTTATTTCATTTCTAGTTGTCTGTCTTTCTGTCTACCAATTTAATGTTGAATTTCTGTTGTTTGTTGTTGTTTTTTTCTTTTGTCCTTAGAGTATTGCACGAGTATGTCATTTATTTTTTATTAAATATTTGTTGGCTTTTAATTTCTCTGTTTGTGCATTTCATAAGTTGCATTAATTTTAAATTTTAACAAGTGACCCCACAAATTTGTTTGGTGCAAAATGAATTTGGAACTAAAAGAACACCCTCGCTTAAAGTCTGCAATTTTATACTTAAAGAGTTGAGGGACAGTGAGGCAAAACGATTATTTTAACAGAAAACGCTTCACGTTTCTGTAAGTAAAAAAGTTGCCCAAAGTTGCCTATATATCTGTGGTAATAAATAATAATGGCTTAAGTCGAAATTTCGTGTTTTGAGCTCTAGCTAAATGTAAACCTATTTCGCCTATATTCATACAAAAAATTTTACAAAAGTATTTTTGATATCTTGAAAAAGTTGTGTATAAATATAGGCGAAATCGGTTCACATTTAGTTATAGCTCCCATGTAATACCGCCCCGGTATTGACATTAATTCTGATAAATTGAGTCCAATTGTAATATCTATGACAACTTAATTTGGAACAGAGAAGTTTTATGAAACTATTAGTCAGTATATCAAATTTTATGGGATTCGGTTCATATCTGACCATAGCTTTTATATAAAAACCACTTCTGAAAACCACTAATATGCCACAAACACCAGTTAAAAGCTATTGAGCTATTATAAACTATAACAGCTATGGCCAGGAAGTTTTGCATTAATAAGCTTTTTGTAAATACCAGTTAGTGTATAAAATTTTGTGACAATCGGTCAACATTTGGCTATAGTTCTTATTAGGCACAGCAGAATATAACACTCTTACTTGATAAATAATGACATTTTGTACTTGAAATTTTACTGATTTCAAAATGATTTATAATGGAATTGTTACATATTGGTCTACATTTATATTTGTTTACATTACATCGTCTACATAATTTCAACAATTTTGAATATATATGAACTTTAGTCATTACAAAATCTGTAACTAAACCAAGACTATTTTCAAAATTTTTTTCTTATTTATGTAAAAGTGATTTATGTTAAAGTTGTCAGATGGCATCACGGTTTCCTAATCTCAAAACCTAAAATGCCGTCTTCGTATGTAGAATTTCATTTTAGATCAGTTAGAGATGATTTAAAAAGTGCTTTGTCTGAATATCAGTAATATTTCTTATTGTCGTTCTAGGCAAGATACCACAGTTGCGGACGTTATAAAAAATGATTTAAAGCTCAACATTAAGCTCTTTAATAGTTATGCAAATAAAAGAAAGAGGACCAATTTAGGATGCGAAGAATATTTTTTAAGGATTCTTAAACTTTAAGATACATTCATTTTTAATTTTACAGTTGCGGACGTTTTTGACGACAAATTTAAATATCATGATTTCGAGCTTAAAATAAAATATCTTAAAACCTGACCAACTTTGATTATATTTGATTTAAATGAAAATGGTATTAAGATAAGTCGGTCTTAATATTTATTTGCGACGGTTTGTACAACTCTAATTGTAGTCAAGTTATACTTTTCGCCTACATACAATAAAACTTCAGTACAATATCAATATATAATTTTGTAAAAATCAAAACTTTTTGATCTTTTGAAACCCAACTTACACAAAATGATCATACAAACGTTGTAATCAACATTACAACCGTGTCAAGTTTCAACAAATGGCTTGCATAAAATTTTTTCCGAAAATTTCTTTCGGTCTTTGGGACATTTCTACTCCATCTAAAGATCTCTATAATTAGACTTTCTAGTCCTAGTAAAATTAAACATCTCAAATCGAAGTTTTTGTTAAATTGAAAAAACGCTCTTGTTATAAAACATATTTTTTTGACGGTGATCACGATAAATTCTTAATTTTGCTATAGTTTTCGAAATACTTTACCTTAAAATCTTTCTAATAATAACCTTTTAAAACCAATTTTAAAACTTTAGTCCAGCTTAAAGATAATTTTGTTGCCGAATTTCGATTTTTTATTCAATTCAATTAACTAAAGCGTTTTCAAGTTACTCGAATATTTGTTGCGCAACCTCCTTTATATCTTTTATAACGCTATATCTCAAAAACTAGAGCTAACCTAAAGTAGTAAGAAAAGTGCTATAGTCGGTCAAGACCGATCATACGATACCTTTCACCACTAAAGGAAATGTGTTCTTTTTCCTTTATAAAGACAAATATTTGCTAAATTTTGCCATCATACAAACATTTTCTCAAAACTTATATATTAAAGCTGTTTTCTTCATTTGGACTTATATGAGAGCTAGGGTCAAATGTGGATTCGAAATTTAACAAACAGATTACAGTTTTAATATAAATTATGTATGCAAAAAAAAAAACTCAAAATTCTCATTATCTGCAGATTTGCGAGCGTTTTAGTGATTTTTGTCTTATTTAGCGCGTTTTGACAGAGGAGTTTGTATGGGAGCTATGATCAAATGTGGACCGATTTCAACAAAATTTAGTACAGTGATTTTAGTTTACATAGGCAGTAGTTGTTTTAAATTTCATATTGTGGCCAATATATCAATTCCGGAAAGTGGGACCTATGGGAGCTACTATAAATAATGAACCGATTTTGGCGAATTTCAATAGTCCCACTATAAAAAAAATTATCTGTGCCAAATTGCATCAAATTATTTTTAGAATTGCGACCTCTACTTTGATTACATGGTTTACATTTGGGTCCAGCCAGCCAGACGGACGGACGGACTGACATCGCTACATCTAAATCTAAAATTAGACATTCTAGTCCCAGCAAAATTAAATTTCTCAAAAAAATCTAAGTTTTTGTTTGATATTGAAATAAAATTACCATTTTTAAAATTTCATTGACTATAAGTTCGTTAAAATTGGCTATAGTTTCCGAGATATTTTACCTTTAGCTATAGTTTCCGAGATTTTTTAAACACCCTTTTCAAACTAATTGTTTTCTTTGTATCGTGAAATTTTACTAAAAATTGGACTCCGGTTTTAAAAATATGCAATTAAATAAGATTTTCTTTTAATTGCGAATAACAAGAAGAAATTTAATTGTATATTCTTAGAATTTTACCTTAGATATCCACATAAATGTTGGAAATTTTAGATTTTTGTAGCTATTATTTATTATTATTTACCCCTACAACTTCATGCATTATGGTTGGTTAATTATACCCTTCACCACCATAGGTGGAAAGGGTATTATAAGTTTGTGCTGATGTATGTAACGCATAGAAATATTTGTCTTAGACCCACCTTTTAGTGTACCAATAGGCCTAGAGTCCGTCCGTCTGGCTGGACCCCCATGTAAACCTTGTAATCAAACTATAGGTAGCAATTCTAAAGATAAAATGATGAAATTTGGCACAGATCATTTTTTGATAGTGGAACTATGGCTATTGAAATTCGTCAAAATCGGTCCATTATTTATGGTACCTCCCATAGGTCCCATTTCCCGGAATTGATATATTGGCCACAAATATAAATATTTTTTCATGTAGCTTAAAACTTATACTCCTTATGTAAACTTAAATCACTGTATAAAAATTTCGTTGAAATCGGTCCACATTTGGCCATAGCTCCCATACAAACTCTTCTGTCAAAACGCACTAAATGAGACGAAAACCAATAAAAAAAGCTCATAAATCTGAAAATAATGAGAATTTTGAGTTCATTTTTCGCATACATAATTTTTGTATAAACCGTAATAAATTTGCTAAATTTAAAGATAATCCGTCCACATTTGACCCTAGCCCCCATATAAGTCAAAATGACAAAAACAGCTTAAATATATAAGTTTTGAGAAAATCTTTGTATGACGGCAAAATTTAGCAAATATTTGTCTTTATACAAGAAAAAGAATACCTTTTACCATAGTGGTGAAGGGTATCGTATGGTCGGGCTTGGCCGACTATAGCACTTTCTTACTTGTTTTTACTCCATTTAGAGCAGTGATGCCCAACTACACCTCATATTACAAGTAATAGGAAAATTGTTATGGTAGGCATTGCTCTTTTATGGTAAAATTTTAACTTCTAAATATTTATAAATTGAAACTTTCAATCTTAAAACTTTATATATTAGAAATTTTAATTTTAGATCTTTATGACTTTGTAAAGTCCATTTTTAAAGGATATATCTTATTGTAATCAATTTTTAAATCACTTTTATACTCAAATTTAAACTTTTATATTCAAATTCTCATAACTAAATCTTACCATTGCCAAATTTTTAACCACATTTAAATTCATACACATTCAGTTTAACATTCAAACCCAAGTAAATACTTGAGACTGCATTTCCTTAATGCAAAATGCATTAAATTTGCCAAACAAAAATGTGTAAAAATACATCCATAAGTATATTTTGTGTGTATGTGAATCCTATAATGGTTGACACCATCACACCAAAAAAAATCACTTTATGCGAAAAGGTTTGAGGTTAAAGTGAACCGACCACCAAAACTACAACAGCAACAACAACAATAACAAGTTGCATTAACCACAGGAAGTGGTAATAAGAAGTAAAACAAATACTTGACCCCTCTCAAATACACCTACACCTTTTAGGCGGCAAAAACTTTTGAGACTTTAGATATACGCGTGCGCAAAAAATAAATCGCCAACAATAAAATCTTTAAATCAGTAACAAAATTTGTTTCTTTTCTTTGTTAGTAACCGAGTATCGAATACAAGAGTGACCTAAAGTCTTTACAGCTCACATGAATGCAACTGTATTTGCAACAGTGCAACAACATATTCGTACTACAGAGCAGACATATCAACTGGCTGCAATTGCCTGAAAATGAAGAGATTTTTATCAGCGATTCTCACTGATTTCATGGCAAATAAATCGCTCATTTTCGCTTAATTGGAAAATTATGGCTGTTTTTATTTTGTGTGTGTGTGTGTGTGTGTCTGTGTCGAGTAATTTTTTGCGAGCTTTGTCGCTGTTGCTGCTTTATCCCAGTAAGAACAGTGTCAAACGTTTGAAATATGATGACTTTTACGTTTGATATCAAACGTTTTTTTCAAACTTTTTTCAAACCTGAACAGATGTTTGAGATTCACATTCATTTTCAAATGAGGGTTCATTTGAGAATAAACGTTTGAAAAATGATAGTTTCTCAAATTGAGAATAAAGGTTATTCTCAAATCATCATCAAACCCTAAGATGATTTGAGAATAATTTGAAAAATGGTGTTATATAAATTTGATATCAAACCTTATTTCAAATTTTTTCAAACATTAAAAAAAATAATTTTATGTTAAAAAAATAATGTTTAAGATATTTTAATGGAATGGCATTGCATTTCAAAGAAATTCGTTATTTCTTTCGGATTTTTTTTAAATTGATCCATATTTGAATATAAAACCTTGCTTAAAAAATGTCAACATTAAAAATTCAATAATATTCATATGCATAAGTAAATTTTCTTTGTTTCTTGAATTTTTTTTTACCTAACAATAAAAAAATATATTTTAAGCAAAAGAATTCAAATATGATGCACCGTTTTCAAAAACAAAATAAACAAACTCAAAAATACAACGCCATTTTATTTACGTTCCACATGTAGATGATATCCACATTTGAAAAACCTTTGAGAGTGAGGTTTGATAATGATTTGAGAATAAAGGCATTTCTCAATTTGAGAATAAAGTCCCCTTTTTGTTGAGAACGCTATTATTCTCAAATCAGTATCAAATCAGTATCAAACGTTTGACCTTTGAAAAAAGATTTATTTTCAAATCATCCTCAATTTGAGAATAAACCTTTTTTCTTACTGGGATGTTGCTGTTGTTTTTAAGCAGCATATTAATACAGAGCAAACAAAAATTTTTGCATTTTTTTCAAATGTTGCAAAAATGCAAAATACAATTTATACCACTCGGCTGTATAATTTACATACCCAGTAAGAACAGTGTCAAACGTTTGAAATATGATGATTTTTAAATTTGATATCAAACGTTTTTTTCAAAATTTTTTCAAACCTAAACAGATGTTTGAGATTTACATTCATTTTCAAATGAGGGTTCATTTGAGTATAAACGTTTGAAAAATGATAGTTTCTCAAATTGAGAATAAAGGTTATTCTCAAATCATTATCAAACCCTAAGATGATTTGAGAATAATTTGAAAAATGGTGTTATATAAATTTGATATCAAACCTTATTTCAAATTTTTTTCAAACATTAAAAAAATAATTTATGTTAAAAAAATTAATGTTTAAGATATTTTAATGGAATGGCATTGCATTTCAAAGAAATTCGTTATTTCATTCGGATTTTTTGAAATTGATCCATATTTGACCATAAAACCTTGCTCAAGATTAAAAATTCAATAATATTGCTATGCATAAGTAAATTTTCTTTGTTTCTTTTGCTTAAAATATATTTTAAGCAAAAGAATTCAAATACGATGCACCGTTCTCAAAAACAAAATAAGCAAACTCAAAAATATCAAAAATACAACGCCATTTTATTTATGTTCCACATGTAGATGATATCCACATTTGAAAAACCTTTGAGAATGAGGTTTGATAATGATTTGAGAATAAAGGCATTTCTCAATTTGAGAATAAAGTCCCCTTTTTGTTGAGAACGCTATTATTCTTAAATCAGTATCAAATCAGTATCAAACCTTTGACCTTTGAAAAAACATTTATTTTCAAATCATCCTCAATTTGAGAATAAACCTTTTTTCTTACTGGGTATAGACAAAAAGAAACACATAAGCATAAATTTACTCATACATGTTTACTATTTCATAAACACTGAAAAAAAATTAACGGTTACTATTTGAGGGACATTTTCCGGTGGCACGAAATGCACATGTCACAATACACAGACTTGTTATTCCCTTGACCAATTCGAGTATCTTGTCCAGTGATACTCCAAAAGGGATTTCAGTGTCCCCAAAGAGATAGCTTCTACTGGTGGGTAAATTCAGTAGAATTTATCCATATAATATTTTAAGTGTATATTCAAGAAATTCGCATACATTATTAAATGTATACCATTGCTGTATTTGTGCCTTATATATTCGTTGCAAATTCATTTATTCTTTTTTCTGCGTTTTTTTTTTTGGTTTGCACTTTTCATAAACATTAAATGCAAGTACATAAATTTTGCTAAAGGAAAAAACGTAGCACAAACAACTGAAAGCAATGCACAAAAAAACATATTTATGTTTGTATAATGTAAAATGTGTGAACTACAAAAATTACATTTGTTAAAATGTATGAATGAATTAATGAACAGTTGGACAGACACTGTGCGACATACCCACAGATAGAACATGATAAATTTATAGATAAATATAAATTAAAACAAATAAACGACCGTTACATATCTTTTTCTTTCGTTTGAAAAATGGCGAATTTGTACTGATTTTTGTTAGCGACAAGTATAAATGCAATGTCAGACACATAATTAGTGAATTGATTTGAATTCTGTTAACAAAAATTTGTTTGACTTTGGCGCTAAATTGTAGTAGAAATTTAATTAATTATAAAAGAAAGATTAAGACATTTTTTTTTCAATCAATCTAAGATTATTTGGCCTATTTCTTCAGTTAACAAAAACCTACGAAAGAAAGTTTAACAATAGTTAAAAAATTGAAGTCTTAGCTTTCTAAAGGTAAATAAATCATGTGCATATAATTGCATATTTAGAAAAAAAATACAGTAATTAGTACCCTATTACAGTAAATTTTAAAATTTGTCCAAAAAACGACAGAATTAAAGAGATCTAAGATTATTTGCTCTATTACTTTAGTTAACGAAAACCTACGATGGAAAGTTTAACAATAGTTAAAAGATTAAAGTCTTAGCTTTTTAACGATATAAAAATCATGTGCTTATAATTGCATATTTATAAAAAATCGGTAATAAGTGACCTAATATAATATAGCAGTTTTTAAAATATGCCTAAAACACGGCAGAATTAAAGTGACCTAGGGCTATTTAGGCTACAAATCATGTATTCAAAATTAAGGTTAGTAAGTTTTTACTCCTTTTAGAGCAGTGATGCCCAACTGCAACTCATACCACAATTAGTAGGAAAACAGTTACGCTCTTTTATGGTAAAGTTTTAACTCCTATATATCTATAAAGCAAAACTTTCAATCGTAGATTTTTATATATTAGCAAAGAACTACGAAATAAGTTTATCTCAAATTGAAAGACAGAATTCCCAGTTTTATAACAATATATTAATCATGTGCATATAATTGCATATTTTGAACAAAATCGATATTAGTAACCCCAACCAATAAAGTTACTTTTTGAAATATATGGCAGTCAAAAAAAAACCCTACTGCGTTATATGACAAGTGCATTGAATATGTTTTGTGGACTAGTTGTTACCACAGCTACTGCTAAAGTTATCGCAAACTTCAACCGCGTGTATTCCAATCAGGGCCTTGTCGTCACGAACAAAGATACATCGGGATAGTGTCTGTAATATGTAAGAACATATGATATCTACACTGGTCCAAATCTGTCCGGAATAAATACATACTGTAGCGGAAGATCTGCTATCATTTGCTGTATATCATGTGTTTTCTCAGACATTTTAAGACATTTTTTTCAATCAATCTAAGATTATTTGGCCTATTTCTTTAAATAGTTAACAAAAACCTACGAAAGAAAGTTTAACAACAGTTAAAAAATTGAAGTCTTAGCTTTCTAACGGTAAATAAATCATGTGCATATAATTGCATATTTAGAAAAAAAAAATACAGTAATTAGTGACCTATTACAGTAAATTTTAAAATTTGTCTAAAAAACGACAGAATTAAAGAGATCTAAGATTATTTGCTCTATTACTTTAGTAAACGAAAACCTACGATGGAAAGTTTAACAATAGTTAAAAGATTAAAGTCTTAGCTTTTTAATGATATATAAATCATGTGCTTATAATTGCATATTTATAAAAAATCGGTAATAAGTGACGTAATATAATATAGCAGTTTTTAAAATATGCCTAAAACACGGCAGAATTAAAGTGACCTAGGGCTATTTAGGCTACAAATCATGGGTTTAAAATTAGTGTTACTAAGTTTTCACTCCTTTTAGAGCAGTGATGCCCAACTGCAACTCATACCACAATTAGTAGGAAAACAGTTATGGTAATCACTGCTCTTTTATGGCAAAGTTTTAACTCTTTTATATCTATAAAGCAAAACTTTCAATCGTAGATCTTTATATGTTTTGTGGACTATATGTTTTGTGGACTAGTTGTTACTACAGCTACTGCTAAAGTTATCGCAAACTTCAACCGCGAGTATTCCAATCAGGGCCTTGTCGTCACGAACAAAGATACATCGGGATAGTGTCTGTAATATGTAAGAACATATGATATCTAAACTGGTCCAAATCTGTCTGGAATAAATACATACTGTAGCGGAAGATCTGCTATCATTTGCTGTATATCATGCTATTTCTCAGACATTTTAAGACATTGTTTTAAATCAATCTAAGATTATTTGGCCTATTTCTTCAGTTAACAAAAACCTACGAAAGAAAGTTTAACAATAGTTAAAATATTGATGTCTTAGCTTTCTAACGGTAAATAAATCATGTGCATATAATTGCATATTTAGAAAAAAAAAATACAGTATTTAGTGACCTATTACAGTAAATTTTAAAATTTGTCTAAAAAACGACAGAATTAAAGTGATCTATGATTATTTGCTCTATTACTTTAGTTAACGAAAACCTACGATGAAAAGTTTAACAATAGTAAAAAGATTAAAGTCTTAGCTTTTTAACGATATATAAATCATGTGCTTATAATTGCATATTTGTAAAAAAAATCGGTAATAAGCGACCTAATATAATATAGCATTTTTTTAAAATATGCCTAAAACACGGCAGAATTAAAGTAGCCTAGGGCTATTTAGGCTACAAATCATTTATTCAAAATTAAGGTTAGTAAGTTTTCACTCCTTTTAGAGCAGTGATGTCCAACTGCACTTCATACCACAATTAGTAGGAAAAGAGTTACGCTCTTTTATGGTAAAGTTTTAACTCTTTTATATCTATAAAGCAAAACTTTCAATCGTAGATCTTTATATATTAGCAAAGAACTACGAAATAAAGTTTATCACAAATTGAAAGACAGAATTCCCAGTTTTATAACAATATATAAATCATGTGCATATAATTGCTTATTTTGAACAAAATCGATATTAGTAACCCCAACCAATAAAGTTACTTTTTGAAATATATGGCAGTCAAAAAAAACCCCTACTGCGTTATATGGCAAGTGCATTGAATATGTTTTGTGGATTAATCGTTACCACAGCTAGAGCTAAAGTTATTTATCACAAACTTCAACCGCGAGTATTCCAATCATGGCCTTGTCGTCAAGAACAAAGATACATCGAAATAGTGTCTGTAATATGCAAGAACATATAATATCTAAACTGGTCCAAATCTGTGTGGAACAAATACATACTGTAGCGGAAGATCTGCTATCATTTGCTGTATATCATGCTATTTCTCAGACGCATTTGAAGCTTGTTAGTGGCTAAAGGTTGTAAGTGTAAGGTCCCAAGTCTCGCTTACTCGCCTGCTTTATAGTTCGCTGGGATATGGTATAAGATGAAGCCATCTGTTTGTAAGATCTGCGATAATAAAGGGCTGATGTTGAATTTGGGATTACGAAATCTTAAGACTTAATGACATATTGACTTTCAGATTTTGATCTGACAAAGACTAAAGTAATCTAGTAGTATTTGTGCTATATTTACTTAAAGGTCATTGTATAATTTACCAATGGATCTCTTATTCACGTAATTTAGTTTTTTGTCCAAAAGTCTCAAAAAATCTTGATACAATCCGTGAAGGTATTTTAAGTAGGGGTTTGGTACCTCTTGGTAAACTCAACTATTCAGTCTTTTTCGGATTTACCGCAAAGCCGTTATCGGCCGTCTATTTCTTTAAAGTGGCAAGGGCCCTCTAAAGGATGTATCTGAGTGTAATTAGACATATGATCCTGACTTGATATTTCCATATATTCAAAGTACATTTACATCAATCCTCCGAGTTAAGGCATAAATAAGTAGATTGTATTAGATGCTTCACCGAAAATCCCACCAAACACATTCCTGTAAGTAAATTCTGGCTTGAAAAACTTGTTCGCGAGCTGATTATTATTCTATCACGAACGTTTTTGGTTGATGCTGATGTAAGCGATTCATTTTTTGTCTGTAGTTATTACTAGTTCAACCATTTTGTCATAAACATTAATTTTGGTTTTTAGCAAATAAAAAATTGTGCATGTTTATACTGGTATAACTTTAGTTAATAGAAAGCTAGAAATCTAAATTTGACTCAAATATTTACTCAACGTCTTAGCTTTATAGCAGTATATAAATTGTCTGCATATATTTGCATATTCGGTTCAAAATCTATAGCAAACAAAATTATCAAAAAACAAATTTATTTATTTATTGCCCCAGCTGATTGGCAGCACGATTTTGCATCGCTTGATTTTGTCGTAGGGGATCCATTTTTATCTGTAGTTATTTTTGTTCAAGTGATTTTTCATTAACTTTTATTTCGTTTTCCAAAAATTTAAATATGTTTCAAGTTTATTCTGCCCATAACTTTTGTTAATGGAAACCTAAAAGACTTAATTTTATTCAAATGTATACTCCACATCTTAGCTTTCTAACGATATATAAATTGTCTGCATATATTTGCAAATTAAATACAAAATATTAAACAAATAAAATTATCAAATGAAAGTTTTCTTTTAATTTTCACATTTAAGCCTGCATGATAATTTCAAAACTATTGCGTCCATGTCAACCAGAAATATTGCATTTTATGCAGGACATATCTGTCTTTATGGCTATAGAAAAATATTGTAACTTTTCTTATTGTCTCTATTTTTATGAATTTTTGAAAAATAAAAAAATGTAAGTAATATTTTTTCGTCATTTATTCGGCTATATCTCCAAAACTACTGAGTGGAGTAAATATTATGTTAGGGCAGAATGAAGGTAATATTGTAGCTTAATTTAGGTTTTTTCCTTTTCACTAAGTGGGTTAAACTCTTGTTCAGTTATGTTACTCAAAATCGTAAAACTGCTAAGTTTTTTCAAAAAAAATTTGTATCTCAAAAACTAGAACTGATTCAAAAAAATGAGCTAGAGGAATTTGAGCCGTATACAAAAAGTATACAAATTGATTAAAAAATTTAAGGCACGATATTTCGTGTTGGGCTGTGTTAACAATTAATCGTTTTTTTAAATATTAAACAATTTTCAAGTTTAGTGAGGCTACAACTTTTTTTGATGGAAAGCTACGAAAATAAAATATACTAAGATGTAAGGTACACATCTTAGCTCAATAACGAGATATAAATTGTCTGCATATATTTGCATATTTTATTTAAAATATATAAAACGGAAAAGTGAGTCAATGATTATTTGTATTTTAAAATATTAAAAATTTCCAAGCTTAGTTAGGTTACAACTTTTATTGATGGAAAGCTACAAAAGTGAAATTTATTCAGATGTAAGGTAGACATCTTAGCTTAATAACTAGATATAAATAGTCTGCATATATTTGCATATTTTTTTTTTTTTTAAATATATAAAACGTAAAAGCGAGTCAATGAAAATGATTTTATTTTCAGCCTTTGTAAACCATCAGTGTATTACTATTTTTCAAGATCTTGTTTTAATTGTAAGAAAAATTTGAACTAATTTTCCAGCCTCGTTACATTGTCTTTTACATAGGGCCAACTCCGTAAAAAAAATTCTTCTATAAAATAAATTATTTTTTTTTTAATTCAACATAAATTAAATCACAAATACAGGTTAAAATAAACAAGAAAATAAACATTCATTATTACAGATTTCATTTTCCAAATGAATTTACAAAAATCCTCCAAAAAAATATAAATTAAAATAAAAAGCAACAAATGTATGAAACCAAATAATTCCATGCGTATGAATAAGTACATGCCGGGTAATATTTTCTCTGCATATTTTTAATATTAATTAAAAATGTAGTCATGCGAAATGGAAGCAGAAGCACATAATCACATATGGATACACAAATTTTTTTTCCAACAGCCAGGACCAGCATAAAAATTAAAATTTTTGCTCCACTTCAATTTCAGCTGAATGCCAATGGTACTTTTTGCTCATACCGGGTTCGGTGATATATATAAAAAAAGTTGTATATATAAAAATCTGCTCATATGTAAATCCCTTTGAAATACATTAAGTGTTCTAGAGCTGGATTTTTTTTTTGTTGCTGTAACTGGGATTTAATATACAATTCGCTTTGCCATTACTTATATGTTATATATTTAATGTTAAATAATTTTTATTTCAATTTTTTTTTCATTATTTTATTTCTGTTTTGCATAATGCGATATGGTGAAAATTTATGAAAAATTAATTTTTAAATTGTTAATTGAGTGTTTATTGCTTGTAAAAATTGCAAAAATCAGTGAAATGATGTTATATTTCTTCTTTTGCAACATTTTATTATGATATTGTTAACACAACAATAATACAATTATAATTAACCCCCTACTTTATTCACACGAATCATTATAATATGGTAAATTATTACGTTGAATGATAAGTTAACTACAGTGTTACGAAATCAAACAAATACTTGACAAAAAAATAAAAAAAATTTTTAAAGTACTTAAGCATGAACACCAATTATTTAATATTGTAAAACCGAAATAGGTTGGGTAAAACCACGAATACTTCTCGTCAAGCTATGATTACCGCTTTTAATTTAAATAGTTTTCAAACATCATAATTCGTATTTATTCTGTATTGAAGCTTTGGTATTGGTATGCGTGATTTTCAATTTATCTAGAATAAGTGTTTTTTTCCTTGTCGATATGGGTCAACGAAGCATTAAAGCCAAGAATACTTCTCGTCACGCTATGATTGCCGCTTTTAACTTAAATAGTTTTCAAACATTATAATTCGTATTTATTCTGTATTGAAGCTTTGGTATTGGTATGCGTGATTTTCAATTTATCTAGAATAAGTGTTGTTTTCCTTGTCGATATGGGTCAACGAAGCATTAAAGCCACGAATACTTCTCGTCAAGCTATAATTACCGCTTTTAACTTAAATAGTTTTCAAACATTATAATTCGTATTTATTCTGTATTGAAGCTTTGGTATTGGTATGCGTGATTTTCAATTTATCTAGAATAAGTGTTGTTTTCCTTGTCGATTTTACCAATTAATTATTTTTTAAAGGGGTTCATTGCGAACCTTCAAATTTTATTGTTGGTTGGCATCGTGTGTATCCTGTTTATGATGTCAATTGCTGTTGCATTTGAGGTTTCATATTTAAAGCAGTGATGGGCAGCACAATACCAAATTATATGCATAAAAATAACAACTCCAACAACTTGTGATAGGAGAACTAAAATGGCGCCCATCGCTGATTTAAAGGTTTCATTATTATAAATAAATTGCAGTATTGTGGTTTCAAACATCTATATTCAATATTTTCGAAATTATTTTTTTCGGGATGTTTTAAGTGTAACAGAACTGATGTTGCATTCATGGTTTCATGCAATCTGAATGAGAAAAGTGCTGCGTAAACAGGTTTCCATGTGTACCACTATTAAAATATTACTATAATTGTAAAAAATTTGAATTATAGTGCAATACACTTATGTAAAACCTTTAAATTGCTGAAAATTATTGAACTTTTTTCAATACATAAAAAAAAACTATAATCCTTCAAAACTTTTCTAATATTTTTTCATAATAAAACTAAAACGAATTTATTTATCTCTAGTTGCCTTTACTTTTACATTTTCTATATCTGCTAGATATTTAACAACCAGCCAAAATATTTATTTAGTTTTCAAGTTCCCTGTATATGAGAAATTCCCTTGCAGTACTTTGTATTTGAATAAGTCAAAAAGCATTATTCGGCAATAACAAATCTGATATACACTTCACCAGGTGAATTATTTTCAAATAACTTTGCATAATTTCTTCTAAAAAGACAACTTTTAGTAGTTTTTTTTTTGTAAGAAGATCTACTTTTTGTAAATAATTCGTTGATTACAAAACTTCAGGTTGTATTGTTCTATCTTCTGTCTAAGGCAGAGATGGACGCAAATACTTCAACATTTCGAATCTGTGTATACCAATGTGTGACTCCGAAGAAGAAAGTATTTCCAAAAGCAATATATCGTGGGATATTAACAAAATTTTGATTATGATATACCACAGACCAAATTTTAAAACTCAATTGGTCAATGGAATACAATACTTCTAACTCACATAGTTGGGGGCTTCTGAAACTTAATTAAGCGAATTATGTATTCTATAAGGATCTAGAATATATATACATACGTTGTCAATGGGATCTTAGACGAATATTGTAAAAATTACAAACCAAATGACAAACTTCTAATGCCGTCGGTCACCCACGGTGAAGGGTATAAAAAAAAAAAATAAATAGTGCAAACTGGCGTCGTCGGTACCAATAACAGCCGCAATAGCAACAAAAATGGCAACACCACATGTCATTCACTGTAAAAAATTTGCATACGAATCTAAATCATTTTGCAGCAAAAGCTTATAACTAAACAAGAACAAACTGTATTTCCCACATAAATTCACACTTTAACTAAACAATTTTGCATGTGTTCAGAGACACATGGGGGACAGTAGTTAAAAGGAATGGAATCTAACTAAGAACTGAGTGTAAAAAATACTGATACTAATACTGAAATAAATGATAATAATACTAGTACTGATCCTATTATTGATAAAAATACTAATACAAATACTGATACTAGAACTGATACTACTACTGATGCTTATACTGATGCACGTACTGTTACTAATACTGATACTAATACTGGTCCTAATACTGATACAAATACTGACACTAATATTGATACTAATACTGAACCTAATACGGATACAAATACTGATACTAATACTAAAACTAATACTGATACTAATACTGATTATGATCAGTATTAGTATCAGTATTATGATACAAATGCTGATACTATTACTAATGTTGATACTAATAATAAAACAAATACTGATACAAATACAGATACAGATACTGATACAAGTACTTATACTAATATTGACACTAATACTGAGCCTTATACTGATAGAAACACTGATACTGATACTAATACTGAAACTAATATTGATACTAATACTGATCATAATACTGATACAAATACTGATACTATTACTAATGTTGATACTAATATTAAAACAAATACTGATACAAATACTGGCACAGATACTGATACAAGTACTTATACTACTACTAAGTACTTATACTACTACAAACATAAAATATAATTTAAGTACTGGTACTAATGCTGATCCCAATACTGATACTTATACTAATTCCGATACCGATACTAATATTGTTAAAAAATACTGATACAAGTACTGATACTACTACTGATACTAATACTGATACTAATACTGATACTTATACTGATACTAATACTGATACAAATACTGATACTATTACTAATGCTGACACTAATACAGATACTATTACTAATGCTGATACAAATACTGATAACAATATTAATAGTGATACCAATACTGATGATAGTGACTAAAGCAGTTATACTGACATTATTACTGAGACCAATACTCATACTTATATTGATAACAATAACAGTACCTACACAAATACTAATACTCATACTAAAGCTAATGCTAATGCTGATAATAATACTATTACCGATACTAATATTAATACCAATACTTACTGGTTTCAATACTAAAATTAATACTGATACTGATAACACTGATACTCTTATATTATAACGCTTAGACTGACACTTTTACTAATACCAATAGTAATGCGAATACTAAGACGAGTAATATTGACATTAATACTATTGCTGATATTAATAAAAATACTAATAGTGGTACCAATGTTAACCGAAGTGGTATAGCAGGTTAGTCATCCGCCTTGAGTATTAGGCTCTGTAAAACTTCTCTAACTAATGCATTTGCCTTTCGGAGCCGGAATTAAAACGAAGGTCCCTTTGAATGAGTCTACAAATAAAATCACAATTCATGTGAACTGTGTATGTATGGTACCAATACTATTACTGATACCAATACTAATAATAATACCAATCCTTATAGTGATACTATCATTTTCAATTGTAATTGAGAAATTTTCAATTAAAATTTTGAAATTTTAATTGAAATTGAGAAATACTTAATTGGAATTGAGAATTTTCAATGGAAATTGGGAAATTTTCAATGGAAATTGAGAAATTTTCAATTGAAAAAATGCACTGATAACAACACTAGATTTCGAGATATAACTTTTTTTAATAAATAACGATGTCACACGAGTTTCAGTAAAAGAACAAAAATTAGCTACAATATTACCTTCATACCGCTCTAACAAAATATTTACTCCATTCAGTAGTTTTGGAGATATAGCCGAGTATTTGACGAAAAAAATTTGTTTCAATTTTTTTTTTGTTTTTTATAAAAATTCATAAAAATATAGAGATAATAACAAAAGTCCCAATATTTTTCTATAGCCACGTAGAAAAATATGTCCTGCATATAATGCAATATTTCTAGTTTATGAAACTACATCGTGGGTTTTGCTTGTTGTTTAGCAATAAAATTTAAAAGCAATAAATTTTTCGTTGCATGTATAACGAATTTTCTTTATATTTTATTTTGAATAAAATCTAAAATTTTGGACGGATTTTAACAAGATATAGCTTGTTATATGCGTAACGTATTTCCCTTTATGACTAAAGAAAAATAATGAAAAATTTGTTGTTCTCTCTATCTTTTATGAATTTTTGAAAAATAAAAATATTTATAAAAAAATGTCTCTCCAAAGTTGAGAGATATCTCCGAAACTACTCCATGGAATCAAAATAATTGCGGTGCAACATTTAGATAACATTGAAGCCAAAATTCGGTTTTTCACTTTTGAATAAAATTAACCATTTTTTTAGTTACGTCAATATAAATCGCGTAACTACAATTTTTCTTAAAAAAAATGATATCTCGAAAACTAGAGCCAATCCAAAAAAATTGAATTAGAGGCATTGAAGCTTAATACTAGATTCACACAAAATGACTAAAAACATTAAAGCATAAAAAACTTTTCATTTTGTCGGGCGGTATTATTTTGATTTTGATAATAAAACTAGTTTCAAGTTTAGAGGGACATAACTTTTTTTACTAAGAGCCTACTGAGCTAGAACTATTTGAAATTAAAACCTTGAGTTTTAGCTTTGCAACGATATATAACATAACTGCATATATTTGCATATTTAGCTGTAAACTAAAAATAAGCGACATAATCTATTCGTATAAAATTTATAAAATAATTCTAAAACATTCCAAATTGAAGGTTGTCCCCGGGTTAGGAAAATCCTAATTTCAAAATAAAATTCCTTTAGTTCTCTGTTAAGTAGATAGATTTACAAAAAAAAAACTAACCCCAGATCGTCACTAAGGTGGGGGTGCCAGCGAGTGAACGAGTGTGTTTTATAACTATACAAAATATTTATAAATGGAATCTTTTTTACAGACATGCAAACATTTGAACTCGTAACTGAATATACAACATATAGTCAGACATTTTTTTACAACTCAGAAAATACAAGTCAATTTTAGAAATATCTACTATGAATTTGTTTCTAGTTTATGGAGTCGGTTATGGAAGAAGACATTTTTTACACTTTTAAATTCAACATAAATTTGCATGATTGAGTTTGGCTTGTTTTTTTTTCCTTTTTGCTTCTGCAACATAAAGTTGCAAATTGGGTTGATGTGTTGGGTTTTATATTGAAAGGTATGAATGCTTAGTTTTGCGATAGTTAAAGGAAATCAAATTTGTATATATTTTTAGTTTTCTAGTTTATGAATAAATAAAGTTTTCTTGTCAGGTTTGCTAAAGGATTTTTTCCAACAGAAATATGGTTTATGATTTAACTAAATTGCTGTTATCAAGTATAATTTTCTTGAATATTTTATATCATATTTTCTTGAATATTACATATATTAAATTAAATATGTAAGTTTTTTAAAGAGATATTATTTTTAACAAATTTTCCTTTTGTTTGGTTAAAGTAATTTTTTATTTCAAATTTTTCTTAACTCATTAAAATTCATTTAATTTTTTTTTTTCTTTTTTATAAATTTTAAGCCTTTAAATCAAAAGCCATCACTTTAACTGACTAAACGCAAATTTCCCTTTTCAATTAATAAAATAAAAATTTTAGGCGAAAGTAGCCCAACTACAAACTGCCTTCCTTCCATCACATTTAGACCAGACACAAGCACAAGTAGTTTTTGCTGCCCATCTTTTTACTCGTTTAAAGTCATAAATTAATGTCAAGTGTTTGGGTTTTTTGCTGCATTTTACTTTTTGCTTTAGAAATTTTAATTATATGTTTTAAACAAAATGTAAAATACTTTAATAATAGCCTAAAAATTGTGTTTATATAAAACAATTTAAATATATGAAAATTTAATTATTCCAAACAAAAAATCCTGTTTATTTACAAATTGCTTAACTTAAATTTTCGAAATAAAAAAGTATGAACAAAAAAATACCCTGAAACATGTCACACTTAATAATTAATAAATCACCTCAAGGGCGGCAGCAGTAAATTTGTTTGGAAATTTTCATATCGCTCGCAAGGACCTAAGCAAATGTCAAACGCACATTCGCTAACTCCTACCTTTTTTGTATTTCTTTACCAGTTTTTACCACTTTTTAGATGTTACCAAAACCTCCTTCATTGTTGGCAAACTCATTTTTGTTACTAACTCTACCCCAATTTTTTCTTCTTTTAATCAAACAAATTCGTAAATAAGTTATAAACAAACACGACATTTAATTTAAGATTGAACTGAAAATATGAAATGTTTAAAGAACACGCATTTGCTGGAAGGAGTTGGAAAAGTTAAATTATTTTAATTAAATTTTGTTAAATGAACTTGATTTGCTTGAGAGCTGCAGGTTAGTTTTTATTTTTTCGGTTTTTTACTAACCGAAATTTTAAGGGTGTAGGAATACAGGGTTATAGCATTTAAGGAACATCTATATAAAGATTATGGGTATAACAGTATTAGAAATTACTGTGTATAACAGAATCTTCTATAGAAAATGTTGTTTATAACAGTATCTTCTATAGAAAATATTGTGTATCTTCTATAGAAAATGTTGTGTATAACAGTATCTTCTATAGAAAATACTGTGTATTAAGGTATCTTATATAGGAAATACTGTGTATAGCAGTATCTTCTATAACAAATACTGTGTATAACAGTATCTTCTATAGAAAATGCTGTGTACAACAGTATCTTCTATAGAAAATTCAGCGTATAACAGTATTTCCTATAGAAAATACTATGTATAAAAGTATCGTCTATAGAAAATACTGTGTATAACAGTATCTTCTATAGAAAATGTTGTGTATACCAGTATCTTATATAGGAAATACTGTGTATAGCAGTATCTTCTATAAGAAATACTGTATATAACAGTATCTTCTATACAAAATACTGTTTATAACAGTATCTTATATAGGAAATAATGTGTAAAGCAGTATTTTCTATAACAAATGCTGTGTATACACGGAATCTTCTATAGAAAATGCTGTGTATAACAGTATCTTCTATAGAAAATGCTGTGTATAATAGTATTTTCCATAAGAAATACAGTGTATAACAGAATCTTCTATAGAAAATACTGCGTATAACAGAATCTTCTATAGAAAACACTGTGTATAACAGTATCTTCTATAGATAATACTGTGTATAAGAGTATCTTATATCGGAAATACTGTGTATAGCAGTATCTTCTATAACAAAAACTGTGTATAATAGTATCCTCTATAGAAAATACTATGTGTAACAGTATCTTTTGCAGAAAATGCTGTGTATAACAGTATCTTCTATAGAAAATTCAGTGTATAACAGTATCTGCTATAGAAAATGCTGTGTATAACGGTATCTTCTACAGAAAATACTATTTATAACAACATCTTCTATAGAAAATGCTGTGTATAACAGTATCTTCTATAGAAAAGGTTGTGTATACCAGTATCTTCTATAGAAAATACTGTGCATAAGAGCATCTTCTATAGAAAATGCTGTATAGAACAGTATCTTCTATAGAAAATACTGTTTATACTGTATATAAGATACTGTATAGCAGTATCTTCTATAATAAATGCTGTGTATAACAGTGTCTTCTATAGAAAATGCTGTGTATAACAGTATCTTCTATAGAAAATAGTGTGTATAATAGTATCTTCTATAGAAAATACTGTGCATGACAGTATCTTCTATAGACAATACAGTGTATAACAGTATCTTATATAGAAAATACTGTGTTTAACAGTATCTTCTATAGAAAATACCGTGTATAACAGTATCTTCTATAGAAAATACTGTAT
The DNA here is from genome assembly GCA_933228675.1 of Stomorhina lunata. Lineage (NCBI taxonomy): Eukaryota > Metazoa > Arthropoda > Insecta > Diptera > Rhiniidae > Stomorhina > Stomorhina lunata. The sequence goes on along the minus strand of OW121740.1, from coordinate 89,767,727 downwards.
ATAACAGTATCTTCTATAGAAAATACTATGTATAACAGTATCTTGTATAGAAAATAAGGTGTATAACAGTATCGTCCATAGAAAATACTGTGTATAACAGTATCTTCTATATAAAATACTGTGTTTAACAGTATCTTCTATAGAAAATAATGTGTATAACAGTATCTTCTATAGAAAATACTTTGTATAACAGTATCTTCTATGGAAAATACTATGTATAACAGTATCTTCTATAAAGAAATATGTGTATAACAGCACCTTCTATAGAAAATAAGGTGTATAACAGTATCTTCTATAGAAAATACCATGTATCTTCCATAAAAAATACTGTATATAACAGTATACTCTAAAGAAAATACTCTGTATAACAGTATGTTCTATAGAATATACTGTGTATAACAGTATCTTTTAAAGAAAATACTGCGTATAAACACTTTCCTCTGACCCTGTATACAATTATATACAAATACAAAATGTTAAAGAAATTTAAATAAAAGCTGATGTTTTTATATACTAAAAATGATAAATGGTGTGGTAATATGAAAACAGAAAAAATAAACGAAACGGTCAAAACAGCAGGCGGTAATGAAAACCAAAAAAAAAAAGGAAAACAAAACAAAATATTGGACGGTTGCGTTTGAACAAATGGAAAACAACAAAAAAAGTTAAACTTTTGTTAAAGTTTTACATGGAAAAAAGTCCTTTACACAAAAAAGCAAATACACAGATAACACATACTATCACACACATTCGTATATACATACATATATACATTAAAGTAAAAATGATTTAATTCTAAAGTTTTGTTAGTGTTGTAGCTTTTCCAAAAGGGGAAAATATTCTAACTGTAAATAAAACTTTTGTTTATTTTGTAGACTTTGAGTGTGTTTTAGGTTTTATATGTAAAAGTGTATGTGTAAGTTGGAAATGGTGTTGTTTGTATCTGGTATTTTGGAGCCAAAAAGTGAAAAAGAAGGAAATTGTCACACCCAGTGACCTTAATTTTATAGTTAAGGGTAAAATTATATTTAAACAAAAAAAAAACATTCCTAAAGATAGTTTTCAAATTAAAGTTTTAGTTAAATTTACTTAATCTGTTATCTTCTCAGTCCCTGAAAATGAATTCAATTTTCGAAAAGTATTTCTAAAAGAATGCCTAAGATAAATAGTTAAATAAATGTTTTCTTTTTTTACAGATGAATTTAATTTATTTACTTGAGTTTATATATTTCTCTTTTTTTTCTATTTCCCTTAATATTTTCTTTCATTTAAGTTCAACAATAAACTTCCCTTTTGAGCCTCAGCTAGAGCTAGTGCTATCCTGATGATGAACTTAAGTTGGTTTTGTTTTCATCTAGATTCATTTTTATCAGTTGGTATGTTGTAACGCATGAATGAATTTAGGTCTTAAATGAAATTGGCAATGGAAAAAATGTTAACGAAAAAAAGTGAAGAAACAAAAAAAAAAAAACAAACGTTAAAAGGATCCCCTTCTGCTAAATATTTTCATTTTAGAAATAATTTAACAATTTTGTGTTTATTTTTTCTTTTGCGGTATAACTGTGTAAATGACTCACATTTTGCTCGAAGTTTAGGTTTGAGCCTAAATTTTTTTTTAGCCAAAGTAAAGTGAAATACAGAATTCTGTTATAGTATCTTCTAGCCTGCGTTACTCTTAGTTACATTCAACAAAAAAAATTCAAATTGTCTGCTGTTGCCTTTGATAATGATAAGAATGTAATTCTTTTACTTTTCCCCCATTTAAACATTCCCCTAAAGTTCTTTGTTTTTTTTTCGTCTTCAATTTTTTCCTCAAGTTAAAGCTTCTTCTACTTCCTTTGGCTTGAAATTGCCACGCGTATGTTTTTACTTTAAATGCTTTATTACCTCTATACAATTGTTGTGAGCCTAAATTTCTTTCTTAGGGTGGTTTTGCATATTTTTTTTTCTGTTGTCAGATTTTCTTAAGCATTTTGCAACTCCCTTAAACTTTTCTTAAACCTTGAGGCTTTTTTTTGTTTCTGTAAGAGATTTTATGTTAATGATAAAGAGGACACATGTGTTCCATTTTTTTTTCGTTGTTTTTATACTCTTCCTGCTTTTAAAGAGGGTTATAAAGTTTTTGTTAATTTTGAAAAGTTTGAAACTTTTGGCATTTTTTTAAATCGTTTTAGTAAGTAGAGAACTTAAAAAGTTTTGTTTATAAATTGATTATTTTGAATAAAATAACATTTAAAATGAAGAAGTTTTGAAATTTAGAATTACTTTGTTTTGTATATAAATACTTTATGAAGCTTAAATGAAATATGAGCTTTAAGTGACATACATAAATTTGAAAAGTTAATGTCTCTATTTTAATAATGAAGTTCTAAGAAACTTTGTTACATAATAAAGCTTAAAAAGCTATTAAAAGTTTTAATATTTTTCAAGCTGACCACTTAAGGAAAAACATTATTGACTTGAATTGAGCTTCTCTAGACAGAAAGCTTTCAAATTTAATTTTATAGTATAAAACCCAGCTTGAAAAATAAAGCTTTTTAGAAATAATAATAATAATATAATGAAAAATTTAAAAAAAATATATTAAGATATGCTGTTTTGTCTAAAGAACACACGATTTTCTTATGTGGGGTTTATATAAATCAAGCGGCTGACGATTGAGTGAAATTTGCATGTATTTTGTTATTGTTAACAAAAATATAATACATGTAACTTTCACTCAATCGTCAGCCGCTTGAGTTATATAAACCCTGCATTAATATTTTGTTTTAGGAATCTTTTTTAAATTTTATTTTATTATTTCTATTTATTGAAGAAAGCTTTGGAAGTATTTGAATGTATTTGTTTAATAATATTTAAAAAGTCTTATTTTAAAAATTTCCTATGGTACGAAAAATTACAGAAGTCGACCTTAAAATAAAGTCGATTTTACATAAAATCGACTTTAAAATTTGTTCTGTGTTAAGGCTGAAAGTCTTTCATTTTAAAAATAACCTGCATTTAAAAAAACGTAAAATTTTGTCAATTACTGCTTTAAATCTGTTTTTTCTTTCTCCTGCAAAGTTTTAAATAGGCGAGTTAGGGCCTTTCTACATGAGACCAAGGATGCATATGTTATGTCGATACAGTTAATGTATAGCTATGGGACCAGTGTATTCGCCATCATTTGTAGTTCACAATCTAAAATGTGATTTGAAAGGTTTAAGGCTACTAATGCAATTTTGTATTCGCTTACAATATTTCTTGCTAAAAAAAAAAGTTCGGGTAAAGGTTCTGTATGCAAAACTACAAAGAATATAACTCTGGTTTTTCTTCACTGGATATTGAATTTTTTTTTTATATAACCTGCTGTACACTGTGTTGCAGGCAGAGCTTTCATCCGTCTTGCAATGAAATATTAACTTCAAATTGATTCAAAAGCTTCCTATTAAGATTTATATAAATTACTAGCTGATTTTACCCGGCGTTGCCCGGGTTGGTAGTTAAAGTTTTTAACATATTACTGTGTTAATACTTTCTTTAAAAATTCCATGTTTGTCCTTTTTAATATTTGACTTAAAGGGGGGGGGGGCACGCCCACTTAAGATTTAAAAAAATTAGCTTATTTTAAAACCTTAATATACTGTCAAAATTTCAGAAAAATCTGTCCGCTCGGTAGCCTATATTAGTAATTTTTAATATATGAGTTATATGGGAGGGGTCACGCCCACTTGAAATTTCTGAAAAATCCCTTGCCTATATTAACCACCGGTCACACCTTACCATACTGTCACAATTTCAGAAAAATCGGGCCGCTAGGTCATCTATATTTGTCATTTTCAATATTTTACTTATATGGGACGGGTCATGCCCACTTGAGATTTCAGAAAAAAAACTAGGCTATTTTAACCACCGATCACACCTTACCATACTGTCAAAATTTCAGAAAAATCGGGCCTCTTGGTCATCTATATTTGTAATTTTTAATATATGAGTTATATGGGAGGGGTCACGTCTACTTGATAGTTCAGAAAAAACCCTAGGCTATTTTGACTACCGGTAACACCTTACTCCACTGTCTAAATTTCAGGAAAATCGGTCAGTTTGATCATCCATATTTGTATGTTTTAAAATCTAACTTATATGGGAGGGGTCACGCCCACTTGAGATTTGAAAAAAAAATATGGCCTATTTTATCCATCGGTCACACCTTAACAAAAAAAAATCGGGCCTTTTGGTCGTCTATATTTGTCATTTTTAATATATGAGTTATATGATAGGGGTCACGCCCACTTGAGATTTCGAAAAAAATTTAGCCTATAGTCACCGCCGGCCACACCATACTACACTCTCAAAATTTCAGAAAAATCGGTGCGCTAGTTTTGGAGATCCTTCCGAACAAACAACATACAAACAGACAAACAGACGCGGACATTTTTTTATAGATATAGATTTGATGTCCGAATTTAATATAATTCGTAAATGTTAAATCTTATGAAAGTTTAAAGGGCTAAAACTTACCTTAGTTGCACCGTTGTTTCCCTTTTAAAGTTAAAGTTGTTCAAAATTGTCTGAAATTAAAATAAAAAAATGTATTAGTTACATAAAAATATATGATAAACTTAATTTAAAGCTCTTTAAAAAAAACTTATTTTAAAGAATAAAAACCCCTTCTAAAAGCTTAATAAGTAATAATATTACAAATTTAGCATATAATTTTGTCTATTTTTTATATTCATTCAAATTTATTTCTCTGTTTTGTCTCTAAATAGACAATTTATTATCTTTAGTCTGCCATCAACTCTGTCTTATAGTTAATGGCCGCATTTTAAATAAATATTTTTGGTATAACAACTCTATCTAAAATCTCGTAGGAATGAAATAAGGCACCAGCCAAAAAATGCGTAGGTGATCCGAAATGGGAAAAAATCACAGAAATACTTAAAGTCAAAGAGTGAAGGCAAAGAAAATCATTGTACAAAAAAAAAAAAAAAAAACAACAGCCTAGAAGTGACAATAGAATTTGTCAAGTCAAGAAAAATAAGTCAACAGTTTATGACTCAACCAACTTAGGCTAACATACAATAGCACTAAGACGCGATGTGAAATGCATATAAAATAGTTTATTAAAGCGTTTAATGGCGGATGCAAACACTTTGAAAATTTGTAATGCCTTGAGAGGATAGAATGACGAGTGTGTAAGTATTTTTTTGCAATTTAGTTTTGTGGACTCTAGAAACAACAATACTAAACACGGATAGAAATTTATGAAGTTCTAAGCACCTGTCTCTGGCTGTGTGCGAGTCTAGTGAAAATGTTACGACTTTGGAAATTCATGTTTGCATTTAGTTATGGGTGTTTGTCAATGTCCACGAGTAAACATGCTCCTACATTGAAGTTTGTGTTGGACAATCTAAACATTTAAACAAATTTGCACGTTATCATCACTTAATGTTCGTAAAGTTACTTCTGGTTTTTCTTTTGAATGTTCAGTAAGTTGTATTTGTCATACGGTTGGTAACAGAGGATATTATTTTAAGGCATACAAAAAAAATTCTTTCATCATGTTTAAAGAAGGACTTTTTTAGTATACCCAAATATATTGAATTCTTTGGTAATATCTTTGTGTAGAGTATGTTATAAGTCTTTATTTCTGAATTCTACAAAAAATATTTTACATGCCTCGTTAAATTCTATTTTCCTAAGTCTAGTCAATGCGTGTCAATGTAATAATCTCCGGCTGTGATATTAAATATTCATTATTTAATATCAGGTAATTTTAAAGCTTTAAGCTATATTTTGCAAAAACAAAAAAAAATATGCTAAAAACCTTGTTAAAATGGTTATCGGAAGATCATTGAATATTTGATTCCTTAAGTATCCGTGTCTATGTCATTTCATTTTATAAATATTTTCGGATAATTACAATAAATGTTTTAGTCTTAAGTCAAAAAAGCTCTTTAAAAACATAGCCATTTATCAAATATGTTATCACAAAAAGCTTTTAAGTTCAGAATATTTAAAAATCTCGTTAAAACCAGTTACAATTATTAAAAAAAAACAAGTAAGAAAGTGCTATAGTCGGTCAAGCCCGACCATACGATACCCTTCACCACTAAGGGCAAAGGTGTTCTTTTTCCTGCACAAAGACAAATATTTGCTAAAATTTGCCATCATACAAACATATTCTCAAAACTTGTACATTTAAGCTGTTTCCGCCATTTGGACTTATATGAGAGGTAGGGTCAAGTGTGGACCGATTATCTCGAAATTTGCCAAATTGATTACAGTTGTTACAAAAATTATGTATACGAAAAATAAACTTAAAATTCTCATTATCTTCGGGTTTACGAGCGTTTTAGTGATTTTTGTCTTATTTAGTGCATTTTGAGAAAAAAGTTTGTATGAGAGCTATGGACAAACGTGGACCGATTTCAACGAAATTAGGTACAGTGATTTAAGTTTACATAAGGAGTATTTGTTTTAAATTTCATAAAAAAATATTGATTTGTTTGGCCAATATATCAATTCTGGGAAGTGGGACCTATGGGAGGTACCATAAATAATGGACCGATTTTGACGAATTTGAATAGCCATGGTCCCATTATCAAAAAATGATCTGTACCAAAGTTCATGAAATTATCTTTAGAATTGCGACCTGTAGTTTGACTACAAGCCAACCAGACGGACGGACGGATTGTCATCGCTCTATGCGTTACATACATCAGCACAAACTTATATTACCCTTTCCACCTATGGTGTTGAAGGGTATAATTAAGTTTTAAAACGCAAAAAGCTCAAGTATTTAGCTTTCTATTATATCTTCCTAAAACTAGGAATTCAATAAAGAAAAAATGTTTTACACTTTTGAAATAACATTTAAAATTTGAGTACAGAAATAAACATTTTTCGAGTTTAAACTACGTGCTTCAGTGTCAAGCCTAAAAAGCTCTAAATTTTAATTGAATAAAAATAAGTTTCCAATAAGGAACTTTACATTTTTTTAATTTTCAGTTTTTTTTTTTTTAATTAATTTAAAAAATTTAAGTTTTTATAAGAACTTTAAAGCTCAAATATTCAACTTCCGATTGTTAAAGATTATTAGCGTTTCAATTACCAAAAAAAACTTTAGCTATTCAACAAATTTTAAAATTGTTTTTAGAATATAAATCATTAAAAAGCTTTTATCTGGTGCCTTTGACTTAAGCTTAAAAAGCTCTTAAGTTTAATGTGTTTTTATATAAGAGCTTAAAGTTCAAAAAATTTTAAGTTTTCTTTTAAATCAAACATAATTATTTTTATAAATAAAAGCTTTCATAACGTAAAAAGCTCAACATTCACTTTTAAGACATTTAGGAATTAGTAGGACTCCAATTAAAAAAACAATGACGCTTTTGAATATTTAAAATTGGAACATAAATCGTTTTCAAATTTAGCAAAAAAAAACTGAAAAAGCTTTTTATTTCAAAATAGTAAATTATTAAGTAAATTAATTATTAGTAAATTATTATTATTAGTAAATTATTATTATTATTATTATTATTATTATTATTATTATTATTATTATTATTATTATTATTATTATTATTATTATTATTATTATTATTATTATTATTATTATTATTATTATTATTATTATTATTAGTAAATTATTAATTATTAATTATTAGTAAATTATTAAGACATTATTAAGGGATGAAAGAGTAATAATCTTATAAGCACAAAAGCTTTTATTGGCCTAAGCCCTAAAATCGTTTTAATAAGCTTTAACACTTAAGGGGCTATTACGTAACGCTCTTAGGAGGGAAGGGGGAGGGGGTATGACTTTGTAGTATACATATTACGTAACGCGAAAATAGCTTTACGTAATATGGGAACAGCCCCATATATAAAATATTGACCTTAATCACCTATTAATAATCTACTCGTAAATAAAAAAGCTTTTTTATTATGAAAGCATGTGAACAAAAAGCATTAAATACAAGTGTTATTAGAAAAAAAAATATAATTATATATAAGTATCTCAAATTAAACGTTATTGTATTAATATTATATAGGATTAGGATTAAAGCATTTTAGAAAATAAAAAAGCTGTAGATAAATTCTAAAATAAACTTTGAAAGGATCGAAAGCTTTTAAATTTCTTTTTTTAAGCTTTCATTTTTTATGCTATGTATATGAAACAAGCTTTTTGAACGACTACTTCGATTACAAATTAGAAAGTTAAACTTATTCCTAATGAAACCTATCAAAGGCTTATCGTATTTGCCTACAAAATTTGATTTTTAATCTTTTTATATCTTTATTTCTTATTTATGAATTGCAAGCTTTTCATATCTTAATTTTTCATTTACGAACAGTAAAACTAAATCTATATAATCTAAAGCTTTTGTAAAGAAAAATCTTCAATAGATTCTTTAAAGCATGAAACTTAAATATAAAGCATAAAACTTTAATATAAAGAGAGCTTTATAAAGCTTCTGAATTTCTATAAAGAAATTTAGATTTAAAATATAAAGCTTTTACTATTTTTTCTTGAATGTAAAATTCTATGCAAATCTTAAGCTTTCTTAAATACAATCTTGTTATTTATTCCTTTAAAGTTTCTTAATTTTTAAAGTCAAATATTTTATAATAAAAAAATAATAAAATAGGAAAGCTTTAGATAAATTCTAAAATAAACTTTGAAAGGATCGAAAGCTTTTAAATTTCTTTTTTTAAACAAATAATAAAATTATCAAAGGCTTATCGTATTTGCCTACAAAATTTGATTTTTAAGCTTTTCATATCTTTATTTTTATTTATGAATTATAAGCTTTTCATATCTTTATTTTTCATTTATAAACTATCGGTTATAACAGTAAAACTAAATCTATATAATGTAAAGCTTTTCAAAAGAAAAATCTTTAATCGATTCTTTAGAGTTAAGTTTAAAGCATAAAGCTTTAATATAATGAAAGCTTTATAAAGCTTCTGAATTTCTATAAAGAAATTTAGATGTAAAACATAAAGCTTTTACTAATTGTTCTTGAATGTAAAGTTCTATATAAATCTTAAGCTTTCCTAAAAATAATCTTGCCTTAAAAGTTTATAAATTTTTAAAGTAAATTATTTTTTAATAAAAAAATAGGTTAAATAAACAAAAATATGGCATTTAGATTCTCCGAGCTTAAATTTTGTTTTATCTTCTGTATTATGAATTGAAGAGTTAAAGCTTAATATAATTAAAAGCTTTTTAAACAAAGCTTCTAAATTCCTTATAAAGAGATCAAGATTTGGACCATAAAGCTTTAAGTTATTTTTCTTAAATTTATATAAGTCTAATGCTTTTCTTATTCAATCCCTTAAAGTTTCTTTATTTTAAAGTTATTTTTTTTTTTAATTAAAAGCTTGCAATAGAAATGGGTTATATAAACATAAAAATGAGATTTAAATTCTCCGAGACTAAAGCTTTTTCTAGCTTCTGTATCACGTTATTTATGTACTTCAAGTGCCAAAGCTTAATATAACCAAATGTCTATAATAGGCTATAAAAATATAAACATGAGATTTAAGTTTTCCGAGCTTAAAGTTTGTTCTAGCTTCTATATCATGACATGAAGTATATAAGCTTAATATGATTAAAAACTTTATAGAGCAAAGCTTCTAAATTCCTTAATAAGAGATTTATATTAGGAACATAAAGCTTTAAAAAAATTCATTAGCTGAAAAAAAGACTGAAAAAATTCATTAGCTGAACGTCAAAAATGCCAAATAATTGTCGATAAAAACGATACACTTTTCCGAGAAAATTTAGAACGTCTATCGATTTTAATCTTTGAAGGCTATGTTTTGTTCTAAAACCTGATCAGGAAACGGGTCTAAATTTGGACAGTATTTGATAGTTTTATTCATTATGTAAAACTTCAAACTTTTTATTAACGGCACTACTTTTTATATAAAAATAAAATGGATGGGAGCTGGGCAAGTTTCAATCCTGATACAAGGATAATTCATATTTAATGAAAAATTTTATAATGAAATAGATTTTAAACAATCTGCAAACGATTTATTTGTCAACAGTTTTAGTTTGTACAAAATGTGGTAGGAACGGGGAAGGGGAAACTTTCCTTTTCCATACAAATAAATTACTTAGAACTTTTAAATCTTGTAAAAAGCTTTGTTTATTAATAAAAGTAAAACAGACCTGTCTAAAAACACATACATTAATATTTGAATTTGAGGTAAACAGCTTTGAAAGCTCTTACGGCCAGTGTTGCCAGATTTACATTTTTCATATATTCGAGCATTCTTCATATATCATTAAAAACTTTATAGAGCAAAGCTTCTAAATTCCTTAATAAGAGATTTATATTAGGAACATAAAGCTTTAACTAATTTTTCTTCTTTTTTACATTTATAAGAAAGTCTATGTAAGTATAAAGCTTTCGCAATTCAATCCTTTTAAGTTTCTAAATTTTTTAAGTAAAATCATTTTTAATTAAAAGCTTTAATAAAAGTCATATAAATAGTTCATTAAACATACAAATGAAATTTAAATTCTCCAAGCTTAAAGCTTGTTCTAGCTTCTGTAGCATGCCATTATATGTACTTCGTGTGTAAAAGCTTAATATTACCACATTTTACAAAATGTTTCCCGAACATTCCTTCTAGCATAGATCAGATTTTTATATGTTCAGCACGTTCACGTCTAACAGAAACACACTGTTCCTTCGTGTCATTTTCTGTACGTGAAAGAGGCATCATCATCCATTCGAAATCATTACAACATGAGCCAAAGACAAAAACAAAGTAAACTACATATTTTGTTCATGTGATGTTAAGTTCATTATGAAAACAACTGTCAACTTAAAACCGTGATACTTTTTAATAAATGAACAAATATTTTTCTTATGCGCACCCTCTCCCTAGACTTAAATTATTAAAATATGCATCTTGGGGTTTTGCGCTTATTTGTAAATTATTGCGCTTTTTTGCCCAATGCTACTTTAACAAAGTATTAAATAGAATATTTTTGTATTTAATTAAGATTCTTTGCAAAAGGTGCAATGAATGAATCTATTGCAGTTGTGGCATTTTGCAAAAGGTAGCTTTAGACTATATGCAATTTTTTCTTGGTTATAAGAAATGGAAACTTTTTGTATTTGTATATAAATATTTGTCAAAATTTCTTCTAAATTTAAGCGTCAAATATAATTTGTATTGGGGTTTAAACTTTAAAGTCTTTATATGTCATGAACATATAGTGTAAATGGTGCTTTAATGAAAGCGTGTATGTTGAATTGCTTTACAATATCGCATGTTTTTTTCTACAATTTAAATGTCAGTTTTAGTTAAAGGCGTAATAATTAACTAAATACATATTTGCTCGTTCGTTCGTTCAATTGTTTAGTTAGTTTGTTTTTTTATATTTTTATGACATTTGCTAGTTATTTAATTGTTTAGCAGTTTTAGGCTGTTAATTGCTACTTTTTTCCAATCCATAGGTTAGTTTTATAGTTTTGGGTGTGATTTTTCATGTATTGATGGTATCGTAGCATATGTTATGAGTACACTTGAAAAAAATAAGGTAAAGAAATTTTAGATTACAAAAGCTTTTTTGATATAACAAGAAAATGTTCGTATAATTTACTAAAATGGCATTAAGGGAATAATATTTCTAGCCCTAACCGCCAAAAAGACTCAAGCGCCAGAAACTAAAATTTACAGGAGAAGCATTTTTTAAAATATCTTTGGACAGTGAATTGTACTTAAGTCTTTGTTGTTTTTGCTGTTGTTGCTGATATTTTGTGAGATGATACAGATGATCAAGAATAATAATTTTTAATAATAAAATGAAAATCGTCCATCATGTCGCTTAAGCCCTTTTGGCGGTTATGACTCGATTTAATCTTAGGATGGATGGAAAATCTCTCTCGATTATTTATGTGGAAGAAATATCTAGAATCATTAGATATTAGATTTACATATTTGTCCTAATTCATTTCAAATTTAAAGCTATGTTGCCAACAATTACAGGAAGCAGAGCTTGACTGGATAAGGTTTTAATATATCTGGGACTTTTAAATTATGTTTTTTTCAATTTCAACTGATTGGTCAATATTCATATTCAGTAGAAACCTGTAAAAGGTATATATTTCAATTTTATGCATAAAAAACAAAAAAACTCATTAGCTGAACGCCAAAAATGCCAAATAGTTTTCGATAAAAACGATGTACATTTCCGATAAAATTTAGAACGTCCAACGATCTTAATCTTTAAAGGCTATGTTTTGTTGTAAAACCTCATTGGGGAACAGATATAACTTTGTACAGTATTTGATAGTTTTATTCTTCATATGAAACTTCAAACTTTTTATCAATAGCACTACTTTTTATATAAAAACAAGTAAGTGCTATAGTCGGTCAAGCCCGACCATACGATACCCTTCACCACTAAGGTTAAAGGTGATCTTTTTCCTGTATAAAGACATATATATTATTTGCTAAATTTTGCCATCATACAAACATATTCTCAAAACTTATACATTTAAGACATTTCCTTCATTTGGACTTATATGAGAGCTATGAACAAATGTGGACCGATTATCTCGAAATTTGGAAAATTGATTACAGTTGTCACAAAAATTATGCAGGAAATAAAGTTAAAATTCTTATTATCTTCGGATTTACGATCGTTTTAGTGAATTTTGTCTCATTTAGTGCGTTTTGAGAAAAGACTTTGTATGGGAGCTATGGTCAAATGTGGACTGATTTCAACGAAATTTAGTACGGTGATTTAAGTTTACATAAGCAGTATTTGTTTTAAATTTCATGAAAAAATATTGAATTTTATGGCCAATGTATCAATTCCGGGAAGTGGGATCTATGGGAGGTACCATAAATAATGGACCGATTTTGACGAATTTCAATAGCGATGGTCCGATTATCAAAAAAATGATGTGTGTCAAACTTCATCAAATTATCTTTAGAATTGCGACCTGTAGTTTGATTACAAGGTTTAGATGGGGGTCCAGCCAGCCAGACGGATGGACGGACATCGCTATATCGACTCAGAAAGTGGTTCTAAGACTATTGGTATACTAAAAGATGGGTCTAAGACAAATATTTCTATGCGTTACATACATCAGCACAAACTTATAATACCCTTTCCACCTATGGTGGTGAAGGGTATAATAAAATGGATAGGAGCAGGGGTAGTTTCAATCCTGATACAAAGATTATTCATATTTAATGAAATATTTCATAATGAAATATATTTTAAACAATCTGCAAACGATTTATTTGTCAACAGTTTTAGTTAGCGAAAAATTTGGTAGGAACGTTGAAGGGGAAACTATTACCACCCCCCCCCCTCTCCCCATACAAATAAATGACTTATCCACGTGTAGAACTTTGAAATTTTGTAAAAAGCTTTTTTTATTAAAAAGAGTAAATTGGTCTAAAGCAGACCTGTCCAAAAACACATACATTAATAATTGCATTTGTCCTAAACTGCTTTGAAAGCTCTTACGGTCAGTATTGCCAGATTTACATTTTTCTTCATATATTCGAGCATTCCTCAAATAATCGAGAAAAAAATCTAATCTGGCGGCAATGACTTTGAAAAGACCATTTGTCTTTGCAAAGACAATTTTACCTGTGTGTGAGTGGGTCAAATATAGTGTGTCGGTGTGAAAGGTCTAAAGCAATGTTCGGCAAAGTCTCTCTTATTTTGCATATTACAAAATCAGAGAGACTTTGCCCAACATTGGTTTAAAATTTAAACTTTAAATTAAATTAAATTAAAAATTTAAACTTTAAATTAAACAGAATCAGAGCCGGATAAACCCAATCTCTCAAATGAATTAATTTAGCGTATAATAAAAAAATTTGGGTAGAGTCATTGAACCTAATAGGTGTTATTAGGCAAAAAGCTCGACTTAGCCGATAGTTTCCACAAGTGTGCTCCACGAAAAAACGGTATTTTTTAAATTTACGTTCAAGTTTTCGTCATTTACACCTGTCGTATGTTATACCTATATGAAGCAATAGTATATTAAATGATGTGAAACTGAAATCCTTAACCATTTTTTTTTGAATTCCTTAAGGAGGCCGAAAAATATGCAAAAAAAAATTAAAATGTATGTTTTCGATAAATAAATTTCGGCAGCCATTAAGTAGTATTAGAAGTGACAAAATTAAAATTTAGAAGGCAATGGCTTCTTCCCCTAAATGTGGTGTCTTTTTTGTAGAACAAATATGAAAAAAAGTGAATGCTTTATTCGATTTTTTATGTTTTTGAAATTATCATGCCAATAACGCTAAGAAGTTCAAACATGAGCTACTAAGATTTTGTGTTCAATATACCTGAAGTCTTGAGATTTGAAAATCTTTTATTAGATTTTTCGAACTCCTAAGAGTACCAAAATTGTTCGAGTTGTGGTCTTTTTACCTTGCGCTTTATCTACTTACGCTATAAATCTAATATATTCTATGACAACTTTACTGTACTCTTCATTTTATCTTTTACAAGAGCCCTGTATGGACTTGCCTCTTGTAGTATAAAAGTGACATACTCCATTATTGTCAAGATTGTAGTTTTGATAATAGCATGAAACCAAATTGGTTCTGGAATTCGCAGACACTCTGTGCTGCCTTAGTAAAGTAAAAGACGTTTTTGTGGACACTCTGTTATATAAATTTCTGTGTTTTTCGTATCTGATGCTACAAATTCTTAGCTGTTTTTGCTACTACATCAATTTTTCGACACCAAAATAAAATCTTTGGGAATATGTTCAGCTCTTTCTTCCGGTAGTCTTCCTAAACATTGCTCCCTTCATTAAGAACATACAAATGTTGGACCGGAAGTCGTGAAAAAAACGTAGGTCCCTTTCAATGAGTCTAAAAATAAAATCAGATGCAGCTCATTATCTGAGAGAAGTACCCCTTGTTCCAATTGGAATGTTGCCATGGAAATTATATATACACATGTATAAAGAACAATAAAAAACACATAAGCGTACAAACATGTATACATTTCATGAGCACGTGTGTGTGTCTTAGTTTTCTCAAATTGTATAATTGCACAGTGAACGGTCCCCATAGTAAAACTGGAAAAAAGTCAAAGAAGTTATGGTAGCATAATGAAATTTTTTGCACTATTATTTATTTTCAAAAATAAATTAACACTTTTAGAAATCCTTTTATTTTTCCGGTGCGGGGACAATTATATACCCAAAATTCCCCCATTTCAGTAAAAATTATTTTATTGAATTGCAATCTATCATTTCACATTCAAAATAATAAAGCGTGATAGTTTTTTTTATAAAATATAACTAATCTATAATTATTTAGGGTTGCCACAAAACTTTTTTGAATATAACATTATTTTAAACATTTTAGTGTTTAATTGTTAAAAGTAGTGAACCGCTGTGGTATAGCAGGTTAGTCATCCGCCTAGCATACCAGAGGTCCGAAGTTCGATCCCCGGCCAGACCCACTTGAAAAAAATAAATTTTCAAAAAAAAAAAGCGGCGGTTCATTTCATAACTCAGCTAGCCACTGGTTATTGAGTATTAGGCTATGTAAAACTTCTCTAACTAATGCCTTTGCCGTTCGGAGCCGGAGTTAAAACGTAGGTACCTTTCAATGATTTTTTGATCTGCCTATATTTGCTGATCCATCGAATCTGACAATTTTTTTTTAAGTAAATTTTTGGGTTAAAAACTTCAGAATTTTTTACAGTGTTGTTATAAATATTTGAATTTTAGAATTTTTGTATTCTTTCTGCTACATTTTTGAATAAAACAAATATAATTGCATGCATTTTTATTAAAAAAATAATTTGTGATACATATTTATATTTCTTAAGCCATTTTTTTGTTACTTAAAAATTATGAAAAAATTATTGAAACAATTCGACTTTAAAACTGTGTAGCTCTTTTAAGGTATAATGCACATGGAAAACCAAACCACCTCTGGAATTGTGGGTCTCTCAGCTTTCATTCCATATGTAATTTATTGATAAAATCGAAAGAATTTTTTCTGATTTTTTTTAACTATGCAGTTTACTGTGAATCGTCTCCATTAGTTGTTTCCGAATTAGATTAAAAGCTGTATACTCTCTTTTTTATGGGACTTATCGAAGAGACCATAAGGCCATAAGAAAGTGCAAGTGTTACGTGCTCTTCCTTAAAATTGTGTTCAAATTGAATTTGAAAGAAATCTTAAGTTTAAGAAACTTTAGAAGAATCTGTGTAATCTTATATTCTTAAACGAGCAATAATTGTATATATTTATATATATATATATATATATATATATATATATATATATATATATATATATATAGAATGACTATCTCGAAAACGGCTCTAACGATTTTGATAAAATTTGGACAGTGGGTATCTTTTTTGATGTATAGGTCGAAGAAGAAGGGACTTTTGGAACCTTTGCCTCTAAGAGGGTAAAAACGGGTAAAAAGGGGAAAAAAACGAAAACGCTATATCTCCTTAAGTAATAGGTATAGAAACAAAATTTAAATTACAGCTATGAAAATAAACGGACAGGTGTTTGGTACTTTTTTGAAACTATGTCCGATAAGGGGTAAAAAAGGGTGAAAATAGTTTTTTTGGTACCTTTTTAACCCACTCTTATATTATGAACTAAGGAATATAGAATGAAACTTTGTACTGCAATCAATAGATGTGAAAGAAATATTGAACACGTATTTGGTACTTTTTTGATTTTGTGGCCAAAAAAAACAAGGGATAAACTGATAACTTAACATCTACAAAAGTAATATGAATAGGAAAATTATGTTAACTGATTTCTAATAAAATGTACCGTATGCATGCATATGGAACTTTTTGAAATTAGGGGATAAAAAGGGGAAACAATTAGTAATGTTATAACTTTAAAACAAATGAATGTCTGTCTGTATGTATGTTCTTTATAGAATAGTAAACTGTGAATTTGATCATGTTATGCTCTTTGGCAAAGATGTTGCGGATAAGCCGGCGGAGGTTTTTAAGTTGGTAACCGAATTTCCGACAGGTGGCGCCACTGAAATTTACTTAAAGTCAATTTAATCGTAAACTGTACATTTAATCATGCTATAATTTTTAGCAAAGTTATTGCGGATAATCCGACGAAGGTTTATTAATTGGAATGACCAAAGTCCGACAGGTGGCGCCACTGAAAATTACTAAAAATGAATTAAATCGTAAACTGTGCATTTGATCAGACTATAAGTGAATTAAATCATAAACTGTGCATTTGATCATGTTATGATCATAAGCAAAGTTGTTACACATAAGCAGATAAATTTCTTAGTGGTATGAACGACTTCAGGCGGCGCCACTGAAAACTACTCAAAATGAATTAAATCGTAAACTGTGCATTTGATCAGACTTTAATCTTTAGCAAAGTTGTTGCGCATGAGTCGACGGAGGTTTCTGTTGGTATGACCAATTTTCAAAATTATTTAAAATGAGTTAAACTGTAACTGTATAAAATAAAATATATAAAAACTTTAAAATTTGCCTCAAAATGCTTATCATAAAGCCCCGAGCTAGGCTCGGTCAACCAGGTACTGTTCATTAAAGGCATTACCAGGTTAAAAATTAAGCCGAAGTTCTTTACCAGTCAGTTTAAGCGATTTAACGCTATTCGCCAAATGATATAATTTTTCTATAAAAATTTTTCCAGTGTATCAAACACTTCGAACTTTACAACTTTGCGAACATGATAATAATTTTGCTACTCCCTAATTGTAAAAAGGTTAATAATACTTTTCCTTTATAAAATTAATATTTTAATATTTCCGTTAGAAGTTAAATAAAATTGTTATTAAGACCTTAATTTTATAAAACTTTATAAACTCAATTTATTAAGCAAATAAATAAATTCCTCCACGAAAAAAAGTGTTAGTATTTAATGTTGATTTTTCCTAAGAAAATTTCAAAACTACTAACAAGAAAAATTAAATAAAATGAAACAACTTTCCAAGAATTTTAGTTTTTATATTGAAAAAAAAAAATACAAAATACTCGTTTACAAATTTAAAAAAATTGTAGTACAATTTCTATTAAAAAAACCCCCGAAAAGTAAAAAGTACGTGTCTTTTATTGTGTCATTTTGTGCCAACTTTGACATTTGTGACTTTGGTTGTAACCAAGTTTTTGTTAGTTTCTTTTTTTTTTGTGGATTTTTGCGACATATTCTTCTTGTTATTTTTTTTTTTAATGTATTTATTTTAAATTTGTTTTATTTTCAGTTTTCAGCAGATTATTTCGAAAATGTTTTATTGCATGTTTTGCCAACATGTTCTAACAAAACAAAAGAAAACATTAACCTTTTGAGACTTCCTGCAAAATAGAGTGACAACAAAAAAGACAACAACGATGATGACGACAACGACAATTCATCGTTTGCCGCCAACTTTTGACAAATATTTTGTAGTTGCCATGGGTTTTATATGAACGACTTAAGTATTCTATATATTTTATGACAGTGCCCAGCTATTTTTAATATATTTTTTTCAACAAAAAAGTTTACAAACGCCAACAAAAACACATCTATTGTCAATTTGTCATATTTTTCCCTGTCATAAATTAGTTCTGTAAGAAATTTTACAAAACAAGAACAAATTGAAAACTATATCATATGCAAAACAGGCCGAAATTAGAGCATTTCTAATTAAGCAACAGCTAAACAATAAAAATTCTTTGAAAAAAACTAGAAAAACTGTAACAAAACGGGAAATAAAAAGAAAATCCCAAAAAAATATTTTTTCATAATTTCATATTTTTTGAATCGTTCCAAAACAGCGAGAACAATTTTGCTACCGTTAAAAATATGAATTTTTATGGTTTTATGACTAGAAACATAAATAAACCATAAAACTCATATCAAAACATAGTCATATGACTAAAGTGTCCGTCTACCCATCCTGTCTGTCCTTTAAACCACCCTCATTTAGGCAGTTAAATAGTCAAATGACCTGACATATGCAAATGTTATGCAATATTTACCTCACACGCTCGTTTAAACATCTTTTTTTAAGATTTCCCTTATACTCTAAAATATTCAAGTCCACTTTTGAATATAACACCAACAAAACTTTTAAGATCTACATACTTTTACCGCCCACTGTGCCTGTTTTATCTGCTTAAATTTTATTTTTAAATTAAAAATTTCAAGTTTGATTTTTTTTCTTTTATTTTGTGAAATTTTTGAAGAGCAACTTCTTCTTGTTCAAGTTTTTTCTATTTTAAAGATTTATTGTCATCTTTTATGAATTATTGACTTCTACTTTTGTAAATAAATCATAAAACGTTCTAATGTTGTTTTATATACAATTTTTTTTCTATATTTGTTCGTTTATGTATTTCCCTCTCCAATTTCATCTCTTTCGGTTTCTTTTTCTATTGTAAATTGATGTTTGTGAAAACATTAGAAACTGATATTGATTTATGACTTTATATGAAATCTTTGGTTTTTTCTTTTATTATATCAATACATGAGGTTTTTTATTTAATTCTTTATATAAATAGACCGTCTTTAAACTTAAAATGTTGGCCTGGTTGGGTATTTTGTTCCTTGTATAATACAAATCTTACAAAAACTTGAAAATAGTTGATAATTCGGAACCGGAAATCCATGAAAAAATTTGGAATATTAGATAAACAATAGATTTTTTTTAAAGATATCCACTAATTACAATATAATCTTATATAATAACGCTATAACCAAAGACTCTATAATATACAAATTTTGCACTTCCATACATTGATTTGCCGTATGGTCGTTTTAAAAAGTACCATAAAAAGAGAATATACAGTTTTTACTCAAATTCGTAACAACTAATGGAGGCGATTATAGAGAAAGCTAAGGCACACACACGTGCTCATAAAATATATGTTTGTTCATGCGTTTATGTGTTATTCATTGTTCTTATCTACTTTTTCACATTTAACAGAAAACAAGTAAGAAAGTGCTATAGTCTGTCAAGCCCAAATATTTGCTGAATTTTGCCATCATACAAACATTTTCTCAAAACTTTTTTATTTAAGCTGTTTCCCTCATTTGGACTTATATGCGAGCTAGGGTCAAATGTGGACCGATTATCTCGAAATTTGGCAAATTGATTACAGTTGTTACAAAAATTATGTATGCAAAAATTCTCATTATCTTTAGATTTACGAGCGTTTTAGTGATTTTTGTCTCATTTAGTGCATTTTAATAGGAGAGTTTGTATGGATGCTATGGTCAATTGTGGACCGATTTCAACGAAATTTGGTACAGTGATTTTGGTTTACATAAACAGTGTTTGTTTAGAATTTCATGAAAAAAAATAATATTTGTGACCAATATATTAATTCCGGGAAGTGGGAATGTCAATAGCCGTGGTCCCAATATCAAAATAAAATGATCTGTTATAAATTTCATCAAATTATCTTTAGAATTGCGACCTGTTGTTTGATAACAAGGTTTATATGGGGGGTCCAGCCACCCAGCGAACCAGCCAGACGGACGGACATCGCTAAATCGACTCAGAAAGTGATTCCAAGCCTATTGGTATACTAAAACGTTGGTCTAAGGCAAATATTTCTATGCGTTACATACATCAACACAAACTTATAATACCCTTTCCTAGCTATGGTGGTGAAGGGTATAAAAATGTACGAAGTGCAAAATATTTATATTATATTCCGGTATGTGCACGTTTTCAAATCGATCGATTTCAGATACATTTTCAAGATAGTTTTCCCCATTTCGACAAACAAATTTAGAACAAAAGAAAGATAAGATATCAATTTAAAGGATTAAAGCCCAAATTTTCATTTTTTTTCTTTTTGGAAAATAAATGAAAAATATATCTAAAATCGATCGATTTGAAAACAATCTATTTACATCACATACCGTTTTGTCTTTGCTATAACCAATCAGATTATATTGGAGATAAACTAGAACTGAACTAGAACTGAACTAGAACTGTACTAGAACTGTGCTAGAACTGAACTAGAACTGAACTAGAACTGAACTAGAACTGAACTAGAACTGAACTAGAACTGAACTAGAACTGAACTAGAACTGAACTAGAACTGAACTAGAACTGAACTAGAACTGAACTAGAACTGAACTAGAACTGAACTAGAACTGAACTAGAACTGAACTAGAACTGAACTAGAACTGAACTAGAACTGAACTAGAACTGAACTAGAACTGAACTAGAACTGAACTAGAACTGAACTAGAACTGAACTAGAACTGAACTAGAACTGAACTAGAACTGAACTAGAACTGAACTAGAACTGAACTAGAACTGAACTAGAACTGAACTAGAACTGAACTAGAACTGAACTAGAACTGAACTAGAACTGAACTAGAACTGAACTAGAACTGAACTAGAACTGAACTAGAACTGAACTAGAACTGAACTAGAACTGAACTAGAACTGAACTAGAACTGAACTAGAACTGAACTAGAACTGAACTAGAACTGAACTAGAACTGAACTAGAACTGAACTAGAACTGAACTAGAACTGAACTAGAACTGAACTAGAACTGAACTAGAACTGAACTAGAACTGAACTAGAACTGAACTAGAACTGAACTAGAACTGAACTAGAACTGAACTAGAACTGAACTAGAACTGAACTAGAACTGAACTAGAACTGAACTAGAACTGAACTAGAACTGAACTAGAACTGAACTAGAACTGAACTAGAACTGAACTAGAACTGAACTAGAACTGAACTAGAACTGAACTAGAACTGAACTAGAACTGAACTAGAACTGAACTAGAACTGAACTAGAACTGAACTAGAACTGAACTAGAACTGAACTAGAACTGAACTAGAACTGAACTAGAACTGAACTAGAACTGAACTAGAACTGAACTAGAACTGAACTAGAACTGAACTAGAACTGAACTAGAACTGAACTAGAACTGAACTAGAACTGAACTAGAACTGAACTAGAACTGAACTAGAACTGAACTAGAACTGAACTAGAACTGAACTAGAACTGAACTAGAACTGAACTAGAACTGAACTAGAACTGAACTAGAACTGAACTAGAACTGAACTAGAACTGAACTAGAACTGAACTAGAACTGAACTAGAACTGAACTAGAACTGAACTAGAACTGAACTAGAACTGAACTAGAACTGAACTAGAATTGAGCAGGAACTGAACTAGAACTAAATCTAAGCTAGAACTGAACTAAGACTAAACTAGAATTTTAGATAAAAGGAAAGATCATTTAAATATACGGGAGAAAATCCCGTCAGTGTCAATATTGATCACTGTTATTTTTACATAAGATGTTAATATGAGGATTTTTCATATTCTACAATAAAAATGCAAATTTCGAAATTTGGTTCTGTTAGTTTATGGTTATGTTAAGAACAAAGTGAGATACAATTAAGATAAACTTTTGTATTTTAGGGACAGTCTAATGTTCATACATGTGTAGTTACAATCTAAAGAAATACTTGTATACCTAAAAGGAAGCGTTTGCTTTTAAATAGATAAAGCTTTTTATCAAAATTTTAAGATTAAGCTTTATGAATAAATATCTAGAGAGATTGAAAAAAACGCAGCTTGGATTAAGTCCTTACAGCGAAAAGTTATGTTGATTATAAAAAAGTTTTCATATGAAATATATTTAGATTAAAAAATTCGCTCACTTATGGGTATGGATTTGTATTTTTTTATTCATCAAATTTTGAACTAAAGAAATAATAAAATGAAAATTTTATAAATTTTCGTTATTTTGATGAAACTTTACGTTAGTTAGGCAATTCAAATAATTACAAAATTGACTTCATTTGACATTATTCTACAAAGCCATCTTTCCAAAGCAGTTTTGAGTTATCAAGAAATTTAAGAATAAAAGGAATTGTACTCCTAGACATTTATCATAAAACACCTTTCGTTTTTATTATATTTATAAATATTATTTTTTCAAAAGCAAAAAATCCTTCAGTTAACGAATAACAACTGCTGCAGTTTGTTAGGAAATATTTTATATTTCTTTTATATTTTCATTTTTCATTCTAATAATTTTCAATATGGTTGCAATATCCTTTTCTAAAGGATACAACAAATATTCTATACATAAAATACCACTGCAGTATTTTTGCCTTCGTCTTTTTTTCTTCTTTTTTTATAACATTGTTATTTATTCATTCTCTCACAATCTTTATCAGAACAGACAACAAAAGCAATAGTTCAGCAACCCTCAAAAAAGGAATCTACATTCTGAGCCTCCTTTTTGGTAGGAAACTAGGAAACATATTTCGAATTTTTGTATTTCAGTTTTTTTCAGTCTAAATAAGATTGTCTTTCGCTTTTTTAGAAAAAAAAAACAAATTTAATTTAATATTGTATTCTTTACCTAGTTCAAATGCAAAAAATACAAGCTGGGAGTTTTTGTTTAATAAAAAGTAATTTTTCAGAAAATTAGGATAGAAATTGAGAAATATGATACAAATCTAATTAAATATTTAAATTAAGAAAAATGTAACAGAACTAGAACATAACTACACTCGTATACTGAACAGAACTAGAACAGAACTAGAACAGAACTAGAACAGAACTAGAAAAGAACTAGAACAGAACTAGAACAGAACAGAACTAAACCAGAACTAGAACAGAACTAGAACAGAACTAGAACAGAACTAGAACAGAACTAGAACAGAACTAGAATAGAACTAGAACAGAACAAAGAACAGAACTAGAACAGAACTAGAACAGAACTAGAACAGAACTAGAACAGAACTAGAACAGAACAGAACTAGAACAGAACTAGAACAGAACTAGAACAGAACTAGAACAGAACTAGAACAGAACTAGAACAGAACTAGAACAGAACTAGAACAGAACTAGAACAGAACTAGAACAGAACTAGAACAGAACTAGAACAGAACTAGAACAGAACTAGAACAGAACTAGAACAGAACTAGAACAGAACTAGAACAGAACTAGAATAGAACTAGAACAGAACTAAGAACAGAACTAGAACAGAACTAGAACAGAACTAGAACAGAACTAGAACAGAACTAGAACAGAACTAGAACAGAACTAGAACAGAACTAGAACAGAACTAGAACAGAACTAGAACAGAACTAGAACAGAACTAGAACAGAACTAGAACAGAACTAGAACAGAACTAGAACAGAACTAGAACAGAACAAAGAACAGAACTAGAACAGAACTAGAACAGAACTAGAACAGAACTAGAACTAGAACTAGAACAGAACTAGAACAGAACAGAACTAGAACAGAACTAGAACAGAACTAGAACAGAACTAGAACAGAACTAGAACAGAACTAGAACAGAACTAGAACAGAACTAGAACAGAACTAGAACAGAACTAGAACAGAACTAGAACAGAACTAGAACAGAACTAGAACAGAACTAGAACAGAACTAGAACAGAACTAGAGCAGAACTAGAACAGAACTAGAACAGAACTAGAACAGAACTAGAACAGAACTAGAACAGAACTAGAACAGAACTAGAACAGAACTAGAACAGAACTAGAACAGAACTAGAACAGAACTAGAACAGAACTAGAACAGAACTAGAACAGAACTAGAACAGAACTAGAACAGAACTAGAACAGAACTAGAACAGAACTAGAACAGAACTAGAACAGAACTAGAACAGAACTAGAACAGAACTAGAACAGAACTAGAACAGAACTAGAACAGAACTAGAACAGAACTAGAACAGAACTAGAACAGAACTAGAACAGAACTAGAACAGAACTAGAACAGAACTAGAACAGAACTAGAACAGAAATAGAACAGAACTAGAACAGAACTAGAACAGAACTAGAACAGAACTAGAACAGAACTAGAACAGAACTAGAACAGAACTAGAACAGAACTAGAACAGAACTAGAACAGAACTAGAACAGAACTAGAACAGAACTAGAACAGAACTAGAACAGAACTAGAACAGAACTAGAACAGAACTAGAACAGAACTAGAACAGAACTAGAACAGAACTAGAATAGAACTAGAACAGAACTAAGAACAGAACTAGAACAGAACTAGAACAGAACTAGAACAGAACTAGAACAGAACTAGAACAGAACTAGAACAGAACTAGAACAGAACTAGAACAGAACTAGAACAGAACTAGAACAGAACTAGAACAGAACTAGAACAGAACTAGAACAGAACTAGAACAGAACTAGAACAGAACAAAGAACAGAACTAGAACAGAACTAGAACAGAACTAGAACAGAACTAGAACTAGAACTAGAACAGAACTAGAACAGAACAGAACTAGAACAGAACTAGAACAGAACTAGAACAGAACTAGAACAGAACTAGAACAGAACTAGAACAGAACTAGAACAGAACTAGAACAGAACTAGAACAGAACTAGAACAGAACTAGAACAGAACTAGAACAGAACTAGAACAGAACTAGAACAGAACTAGAACAGAACTAGAGCAGAACTAGAACAGAACTAGAACAGAACTAGAACAGAACTAGAACAGAACTAGAACAGAACTAGAACAGAACTAGAACAGAACTAGAACAGAACTAGAACAGAACTAGAACAGAACTAGAACAGAACTAGAACAGAACTAGAACAGAACTAGAACAGAACTAGAACAGAACTAGAACAGAACTAGAACAGAACTAGAACAGAACTAGAACAGAACTAGAACAGAACTAGAACAGAACTAGAACAGAACTAGAACAGAACTAGAACAGAACTAGAACAGAACTAGAACAGAACTAGAACAGAACTAGAACAGAACTAGAACAGAACTAGAACAGAACTAGAACAGAACTAGAACAGAACTAGAACAGAAATAGAACAGAACTAGAACAGAACTAGAACAGAACTAGAACAGAACTAGAACAGAACTAGAACAGAACTAAAACAGAACTAGAACAGAACTAGAACAGAACTAGAACAGAACTAGAACAGAACTAGAACAGAACTAGAACAGAACTAGAACAGAACTAGAACAGAACTAGAACAGAACTAGAACAGAACTAGAACAGAACTGGAACAGAACTAGAACAGAACTAGAACAGAACTAGAACAGAACTAGAACAGAACTAGAACAGAACTAGAACTGAACTAGAACAGAACTAGAACAGAACTAGAACTGAACTAGAACAGAACTAGAACAGAACTAGAACAGAACTAGAACAGAACTAGAACAGAACTAGAACAGAACTAGAACAGAACTAGAACAGAACTAGAACAGAACTAGAACAGAACTAGAACAGAACTAGAACAGAACTAGAACAGCACTAGAACGGAACTAGAACAGAACTGGAACAGAACTAGAACAGAATTAGAACTTAACTAGAACGGAACTAAACTAGGTTAATGCCAAGGCGTAGGATGAAAAGTTTTTGACTTAACACATACTTTTCGATTCTAGTAGTAAATCCAAATGTTTTAAAAAAGAAATGTGTATAAATTAGAAATATCGGGCCATTAGCTTGTGAGTTATACGAGTAGCATTTAGACTGAAGCTAAGTTTAAACCAAAGGAAGTATCAGTCGAAAAAAAAACACACAGTGTACAACGCAAACCAGCTTTAAGCGACATTAAGCTGAGACTCTTAAGGAACCAAATGAACATGCCGCAAATATTTATATCTATAATAAAATGTCCTCGTCTGTTTGTCTGTTTATATGTTTTTTGTTGGGAAAGATCTCCGGAACTATCGGACCGATTTTTCTGAAATTATTCAGTGTGGTGAGGTGTGGTCGGTGGTGAAAATAGCTTAGGTTTTTTTCTGAAATCTCAAGTGGGCGTGACCCCTCCCATATAAGTCAAATATTCAAAATGACAAATAAATATGTATGATAAGATGAAAACGATTAATTAAAGTTTTAAATGTGAATATTTTCATGCTATAGTATAGTTTTTCGCTTTTTTAATTTTTTTGAAAATTGACTACCGAGGACCTGGGAATTGAAAAATGGGAATAAAATTCCCCTTTTATTTAAAATTGCATATCATGAGAACTTTTTTTTTCTAAATGTTTTGTTTTAGTCCAGGTTAGGATTCTTTATAAGAAAAATTTACCATGTCCACTTTTACGTCCTCTTTTTTGATTTATCTAAAATAGGAAAACAAATGCACGGATATTGGTAATATGATTGGTGTTTGATAATAGTTTGACTGACGATCGTTTAAAGATTTTTCATGATTATTTAATGGTTGTTTGACGATTGTTTGACAGTTGTTTGATGATTGATTGACTGGTGACTGTTTAAAGATTTTTAATGATTGTTTGATAATTATTGCACGATTAACTGGCGATTTTATGACAGTAGTTTGATGATTTTTTAACGATTGATTGATGGTTGTATGATGATTGACTGACGACTGTTCAATGATTTTAAATGATTGTTCGATAGTTGCTTCTGGATTGACTGACGATTGTTGGACGATTATTTGACGATTGTTTGATAGTTTTTTTGACCAGAAACCAACAAAAATCACAAATCTATTAAAACGACGGAAACATCTTTGAATTGGACTTCAAATTGCTTCTGCACTTTGTCTTCAGATTTGGCCTCCAGCGACTTTTTATTGTTCTTAGACCTCAAAAGAATGCCCACGTACATAGCGCCGATGTAGAGGTAACGACGAAAATGTGGCATATTTTAAGGCTAAAAACTACAACGACTTTTTGCAAGTGCAGCACCGATGAAGAGGTAATAACTGAAACTGAGGCTAAAAGTAAAACGTAATACAAAACCGGAATCAAATTATTTTATGAGCGATCAAACATTATTAACAAAATTTTTTTCTAACCAACTGTTAGAAGGGGATTAAAATAGGAAATTCATTTTATAATATTGCAATTTTTTTTTGGCATTATGTCATGATAGTACACCTTATGAATCCTCTTATTATTTATTACCTTAAATCATAATTAGAATCTAATTATATCAAAAGATTATTTTGTTTTCCTAATATTTATATCATTTCCCTTTACAATGTCTGCATTTAAATTAGTTTTAAAATCTCAAAAACTTAAAGGAAAAAATACAGACAAGAACATTTTATTAATGTTGCTGCTATTTTGGCATCTTTAAATCCATCAAAATGTTGTCGTCTTGAAAGATTTTCTCGCAACAAAATGAAAAATTGTATTTAACTAAATGTAGGAATATTTACGACTTCGACATATCATGGATACACCCAAAAGACATTATTCTTTTTCTCACTTGCAACATCTTTAACATCAAAATAACAAACAAAAAAAAAAAGAAACTAGAAGATGTAGGAATAAAAAAAACATCTAGAAACAACAAGTTGAACATAGAATATAGTATTTTGAGACAACAGCAACGAAATGGTCTTTAGAGGAATATTTTAGGAAGAAAAAAGAATCTAAATACACATGAAATTACAAGAACCGAAACTGCAAAAAAAAGATAGAAAAAAATTCTATACAAGTTATATTTTTTTTAAAGGTAAAACTTACACACACTCACAAATAAATGTAATAAAATAAAAAATATTAAGAAACTTAAAAAACGGGAAATACTTGATCACAGCCATAAATCTTGGCACCAATGTAATCTATTTTGTCTGTTCTTCTGGTGCTAGAGCTTCCCTCTTCTTCCTAAATTAAACTATTTATGTTGAGGCAAGGTGTCTTTCTTTTCTATCTTTAATGTTCTTTTAAGGATTTTGCTGAATCGGCTGCCGTTGACGATAATGATGATGCTTTTTTTTGACTTGGAAGTTGAGGAGGTTGGTGATGAAAAATAAATTTATTGGGGATTTTTTTCAATGAGATATCTTTAAAATATTAGATTATAATAGAAATAGATTTCAAATTAGGTTTCTCTGATTTAACCAAGAAATTTAAAGAAAATTTTATATATTTTTAAAAAGTTTAAAGTGTTCTATATTCTTAAATTTATGAACATATTTGAAGACTTAAAAAGTCTTTAAAGACTTTAACATTAGATTTGGCTATCTAACAAAAACAGAAACAACAACAACAACAACATTATTAAAAGAAAATAAAAGAACCATTAGCCAAAGCAGCCATATTTAAAAGGGAAATAGTCAACTGCTTTTTTGTGTATTTGGGTGTGTGTGTTTAAGTCCATATCTGTGTGTGTGTGTAAATGTTGTGCTATTTGCGTCTGATTTCAGGGATGCATGATGCCATTTGTGTTTTACCATCTCTCAAAAAAGACATTCTTTCCCTTGTATAAATTTGTGTGTTTTGCTTCATTATTGGTGACGGGAGTGTGTGTGGCATAAGTATTCTTAGATTTTAGAAAAACTATGGCAGAAGAAAAAAAATCATGGCAACACATGTCTTGTCCAATATGAATTATAGATACATATACATAGATATACTTATATTTAAGCATATCTTACAACAAAATAATGCATTACCCTCTAATTTGATTTTTTTAAAGAAAAAAAAATGTAAGATTTTCCATTACATAACTTCATTCAAGTAATTACTTACGAAGCCAAATTAATCTCAAAGTAAAAGCTGAAGTATTAGCTTTATAACAGAGTATAAATAATCTGCATATTTTTGCATATTTACTCAAATAAAAAATAATAGTAATAAGCAAACGAATGCAACTTTTTAAAAAAAAAGTTTATCTAAAACAAAAAAAAAAAATACATAATCCGGTATGTGATGGAAGTCGATCGTTTTCAAATTTTTGAGATAAGTATCGGTTGTTTTCCAAAAAAAAAAAATAAAATGTTTCATTTGCTTTACAATTTTTTTTTTTCGAAATGGGGAAAATTATTCCAAAACAAGTAAGAAAGTGCTATAATCGTTCAAGACCGACTATATAATACACCTCACCACTAAGGTCAAAGGTGTGCTCTTTTTTGTGTTAAAAGACAAATATTTGCTTAATTCTGTCATCATACGATCACTTTACATTTCTGTTATTTGGACTTATTTGAAACCTAGGGACAAATGTATACCGATTATCTCAAAATTCAGCCAATTCATTACAGTTTTTACAAAAATCATGTATGCAAACATAAAGTTGTCATTATCTTCAGATTTACGGGCGTTTCTCTTTTAGTGCGTTTTGATAGAAGAGTTTGTATGTGAGCTATGGTCAATTGTGAACCGATTTCAACAAAATTTGATACAGTAATTTTGGTTTATACAAGCAGTATTTGTTTTAAATTTCATGAAAAAATATTGATATTGGGACCTATGGGTGGTACCTAAGATAATGGACCGATTTTGACCAATAACAATAGCCATGGTCCCACTATTAAAAAAATTATCTGTACCAAATTTCATCAAATTATCTTTAGAATTGCGACCTGCACTTTGACCGACTATAGCACTTTCTTACTTGTTTTGTCTTATGGTCAAATATGGACCGATTGTCTGTGCCAAATTTCATCAAATTATCTTAAGATTTGCAACCTACCAGCCGACCAGCCAGACAGACGGACGGACTGACATCGTTAAATCAACTCAGGATTCTAAGTCTATTGAAATACTTAAAGCTCTAAGACCATTATTTCTATGCGTTACATACATCAGCACAAACTTATATTGTTGTTGTAACTGCGATATTATTGGTAATATCGTAGAAGTGGCAGTCCTTGGTCGGAATCCTAAGAATTCCGAGTCGTTCCGGTACGAAGAACCGACTGCCGTGGGAACGAGCACAAACTTATAATACCCTTTGGTGGTGAAGAATATAAGTATATCTGAAAACGATCGATTTCAATAGGTTTGTTCCCGCACTTTTACAAAACTACCCAAATCAGTCCTAAGTTGCCAGAAACGCTTTTGGCTCAGTTTGGGCAGTTTCGTTAAAATAAAGGAACAAATATAATATGTATACGTAAAAAAATTGCAGAAGTTTTGATTTAGAAGTATAAAATTCTTCATCGCAACAGCTCTTTCTTAGCGCACTAAAGAAAATATTTATTTTCTGTTAATATTGTGAAAAAATAAAATCTATTTTATATAAAAATTAAAACTTTTTTATATAAAATAACTTTTTTAGTCACACTTCTCAAAAAGAATTTATAACATAAGTTAATGACTGAAGGCTTAGCTTTATAGCACAATTTAAATCAGTTGCATATATTTGCATATTTAGCCTAAAATCAATAAAAAGTAAATTAAGTAAAATAAGAACTTTAATGGGATTCTCCAGACTTAAGCTTTTATTTTAAAATAATCGTTAAAGCTATTTCAATCTCCAGTTAATGCCTTAAGTCTTAGCTTTACAGCACGATATGAGTCGACTGCATATATTTGCATATTGAGCCTAAAATCAATAAAATATGACATGAACTTATACAAGTAAATTTTTAGAGTCTGTTAAATATGAAAGAAAAAATAGTTCAATGGATTAAAATCTATTGCCTTGTTCGAATCAAACGTTTTGAGAGCTGATATAGTTAGCAAGCCATGTGTGAATGTTAATTAATTCTTTAAATATAGTCCTTTTAAATATAAAGAGCATTTAGCATTTTTGTCGTTATCCAATTTTTCTATTTTAAAATACAAAAGGTTAAAAACGCTGATTAAATAAATTATCCAATGTTTAGGGGGAAGACGTATTGGTAGTACGACTGTGACAGAACTGGTTTCTAAAATTTCGAGCAGGCAATTTTGATATCGAAGATGCTTCATGTTCCGGAAGGCCGCATGAAGCTGTTAAAGACCGATAAAGCTATTAGCTGAGATAGCTAAAAGTTGAAATTAATCGAATTTAACTTTTTATGACACCTAGTACCAGAAAGAGAAAAGTGTTGGTCCCTAATGATCAATATATTAGTAAAATATTTATCTTTTTCCGAACAATCCAATATATCGTTTAAGATCTAAATTCTTTATTTTAGAACTATTATTTTTATTTGACCAGTTTCAAAGTTATATGCTAATTTAGATTTAAGCTTAAGCTTTCAATAGATAAATTTATGGCTTTATTAAAGTTGTTCTTACCGCAAAGAATCCAAAAATTGCTCAATGTAAGCCGCCGTGGTATAACAGGTTAGTCATCCGCCTAGCATACCAGAGGTCCCCAGTTCACTCCCCGGTCAGACCCACTTGAAAAAAATAAATTTTCAAAAAAAAAAAAAAGCGGCGGTTCATTTCATAACTCAGCTAGCCACTGGTTATTGAGTATTAGGCTATGTAAACCTTCTCTAACTAATGCATTAGCCGTTCGGAGCCGGAGTTAAAACGTAGGTCCCTTTCAATGAGTCTAAAAATAGAATCGGATCCAGCTCATTTTCTCAGAGAAGTACCCCTTGTTCCAATTGAAATGTTGTCGGAACTAATCAATGTTCTAAATGAATCTGAACTTAAAGCTCACAAAAGTTGAATCTTTGGAAAGCGTAAATGATATCGATTATATCAATTGAGACTTCTCTTTCCTGAAAAAGTCAAAAATGTTTCTCTGTTTTTACAAGGTTTTTTTCTCGTGCATTTTAAATTTACTTAAACTTAAAGCTTCCAAACCATAAGCTTTAATGAGATTTATTAATTGCTTAGTATTGACTAAATCGGGATATTCCCTCGTAAATAAAATGCTTATTCTGATATCTCTTACAAATAATAACAAAAATGTTCTTAACTGATTCAAACTGAAAACTTTCAAGAACAAAACATTTAGCTTTTATAAGCTTAATTGCTATTGATTGAAGCTTCCCTTCTTCATCACAATCGATTAACTTCACTTCAGCAAAACAATCGATTTATTACTATTTTTCAATCAAAACCATATTACCAAAGCTCAGGACTGTATCCCAAAACACGTTGAGGGCAAGTAAATTGCTCAATTCCCTTGTTTTCACCTAATATTATTACGGTATTAAGTTACGTTAAAAAGCATACTGAGAGCAATTTGTTACGCCGATTAACTTAAACGTTTCATTATATACAAGATTACATTTTTATGGCCTCAACTTTATTCGCAAGTCGTAATAAACCCAAAACTTAACAAAGCAGGGAGCAGACAGAAAAAGGAAAGCGAAAACATCCTTTTGCTAAGATTGAAAACCAAGAATATTTTTTTCTTTAGGACTTGGGAGGGTTGAAGTCATAAACTAGTGGTTAGTTCTTAGCAAAATTTTGCCAAATAACCATTGCCTTTTATATTCTCAAACAAATATTTGTAGTTTTAAATAAAAAGCTGCTGAATTCAAATTAAGCTCTTTTAAAATATTGGCAAAGAAAAATTTTTAGAAAAGAATTATTTTTGGTGGTATTTAAAAATAAATAATATAAATTTTCTTTAAATGTAAACAATGAATAGAAAAAAAGGATATTTAAGTCAAAAGGATTCAAATAAGGATTAAGTCTTATAGACACACACACACACTCCCATACACACATGCTTTTCAATATTCTCACACTGTCAAGGCTTTGAAAAAATAAAGCTAAAGGCCAAATAATCTCGATAGTGTTGGTGGTGTAAGTATTTAGTCAAATATTTAATGGTGGTTGCCTTGTATTTCTGACAAAAAAATATATCTAATATAACTTTTATATAAATATTTCCCATCTTTTCTATTGTATTTCAATGCTCAGTTAAAATTCGATTTCTTTCTTTGTTGCTTTTGCCTGATACGTTTTCATTCATATTGACTTGGTGGTTTATAAATTATTATCATTGTCTATCTAATTCTTAATTTCTGTAGCTGTTTGCTAATGTTTACCCACTAACTGCCCTTATAATCTTTTAGCATTTTATTTCAATTTCTGTAGAGTTTCACTAAAAAAAAAGCATCACATCTCTAAACATTGTAAGCGTTGCCTTTGCCGTCGCTACGCTACGCTTGGCATCAAGATTAATTTTATTTGAAAAGAAGAAAAAAAAATTGTATATTTCAAAAAAAGAATCGAGCGTTGTGAAATGAAAAATAACAAAAAAGGAATGAAATAAGTCAAAATGATTAATGTGTTAAATTTTTTTTCGTTATTGTGGATGATTGTATTTCGTTTCAGCTTAAGTTTTTGAATACAAGATGAAGAAAATTATACAATAGTATTTGGGTAAAAGAGGCAAAAAATAAAAATACAAAATGAAAGCAGTTCCATAATAAATATATGAACAATTTATAAAAGAAGTTTTCTTGTATAGAGAATAAGTTTTATATTTCACTTCAAAACATGTGTGTATTTTTAGAGATCTACTCTATGATAGATCATGCTATAGAAATACAGATGAGTAATAGAATTGTATGTTTGAAATTAATATGTTATCACCAAAGTTTGGAAAGGAAATAAATCTTAGTTCAAACAAAGAAATCAGCTGTTCGAGTCCGGTATTTATTACTCAAAGGGTCTAGTTTAATAATACATATTTATATCAGAGTAGCGGAGGCATGGAATTGACATGCACGATATTGTGTATATAATATATCCGATTCACTTTTAGCTTCAAATCTACGAATAGATTACAACTCCATGTAAAAAGCCTTGAAATCTTAAATACTCTCATATATCTATTTGCTTATAACTTCAAAACTACATGAGATATAAGAATAATATGCAATTCGTTTTATTGATGGAAACATTTGCTTTATTGTACAAAAATTTTATGTTATTCTACCAAAGTATGTATGTAATTTATAAAGGAAATATCAGAAAATGTTCAGATTTTTTTTTAACGGTGTCTTCCGGAAAGGTATACTACTTTACCGTCATTTTAGGAAACTTAAGTCCTGACAGTTCGTATTTGGCAGTCGTGAAGTAGAGACGTGACAAATATATTATAAAAAATGTATAATGTATGTACATTAGGGTGACAATAAAATTTTTTTCTATGATTTCAAATGTTTTTCTACGGAATATTGTGACACTAGGTCTAAAAGTTTAGATCTGAAAATTTGAGCCAAATCGGACAACGTTCTATGGGCGCGCATAGGGTCCAAAGTTTAAGAGCCCATTTGTATGGGAAAAAATGGGTTATTTTTTGTTTTTGCGAAATTTAGACCAAAAGTAAATAATTTTTACAAGAAAAAATAATAGAATATTAAAGAGAACTAATACACCATTTATTTCAAATCATGAAAGACGAAAATCCATGAAGTAGTTTAAAAGTTATAGCAGTTTTCCCCCAAAAATGCATGTCCTTGAAAACGCGCCTAAGGATATGCACCAAAATTGTATGTTGTAAATAAAAAAATTCCAAAGTTAGACATGATTTATCATTTAATAGCTTGTTACCAGTAAATAGTTCAGTTTTGTTTAAATATTAACAAATTTACTTTACTACTTTTCTTAGGTCGGTTTCAAAAATGATTTTTTAATTTTTTGAAAATTTCGTTCAACAAATATTAAAAATTTAGAATTTTCTCTAAAAGCAGACATATGGGAGAATAAACCCCAAAAAAATTAGGTCGATATCTTGAACCATTTCGCCGTACCTGCGATTTCAAATTGAAGAATTTTGCGAAAATGTAAATTTTTGGGCTAAATTCGAGTAAATACTCGGTAAATTTTATTTGTATTCAATTTTAACGAAAAAGATAATTAAAAAGTTATAAAATTCGAAAAATCAGTTTCCTTCATACCAAAAATTGTCACCCTAATGTACTCGTACATGCAATTATCTGGCCTTACTTCTTTGAAACTGAAAACGGCGTAATGGTAACTTTGAATGTGGAGCGATACCGATCTATAATAAAAAAATTTGTTATTACCACAACTGCATGCTTTGGGCTTAATTAACATGTGGTATCAACAAGACGGCGCCACATCGCATATAGCCGGGATTAGAATGGAATTACTGTGAGACCTCTTTCCATAAAAAATTATTTTAAGAAATGGTGATCCTCTAGCCTTCACTGTGGGGATATCTGAAAAGCAAGAGTTTTGCAAACAAACCAAAAATCAAACAAAATATTCGTGATGAAATTAATTAAATACCGCATTTAATGTCTGAGAATGTTATAAAAAATGAACTCAAAAGAGATCGCATTTGTACATAGACTCCTGATAAGGGTACCCGTGAATACTAATTTTTCCGTTACGATAAAAATATTTCGCGAAATATATTTTGACTAACTGCAGAGGATAATTTAAAGAGTTCTTTTAAAGTGTTGCCTTTGTATGGCTATTGATCTGAAATCAAATCTCAAAACACGTAAAGTGTATGATGGTTGCCAAAGGCATACAAGTTTGGTCACTAGTCAAAAAGCTTGAATGGGATACACTGCCACGACCACTATGTTTTTAAGATCAAGTGCCTTCGGATTGTGTTTTGTTATGATCTCTGCAAAAATGTTTGGACTGTAAAATTGTTTACTTTAAATTAAGTTTTTTAAGCGTAAAATCATACTACTACCAAGATAGGTTTTGGTTCAAAATATTTAAAATATTTATTCATTATTCCAGAACAGCCTAATATATGTATATATTTTGTTTGTTTTTTAAAGAACATAATAGTCAATTAAATATACTTCATATATCGAGCCCTTATATTTAAAAACTCGTAAGCGACATTCCTTTAAATATCTCTTGAACTATTAGAGATAGCGTTGTACTATAAGCATATTTTTCTTTCTTTCTTAAATAGTTTTGGAATGTGAGAAAATCTTTTCGATAGGTTTATATTTACGAAAGTTATACGGACCAATAGGTATTACATACAACTTTGGGTCAGTGTAGAGGCCACTGTGCTAAAAATAGACATGTTTTTAAAAATTGGTCTAAAACTTCACTACCAATTGGCAGATTTCTGCATATTGCACGTCAATCCGCCCAGTAGCTTAAAAGTTATTGAAGTAAAACTAAAAAACTTCACATACAATACTTTGCACCATAACTTCTTAACCATTTGGAAAAAATTCAATTAGTTTGTCGAGAGAAGCAAACTAACAAAAAACAAAAATTTTATGCACGAAAACATTCCCCGTTTTTTTTCTATAGCCAATTTTATTTATTTTACATCGACGGTGTGTTATTGCTGTAGGTTTTACCGGCGATGGAGAATGCTGTGGTGATTAGTAATTTTAATAGAAATTAAAAGTTGCCGTGACTGGAGATCAAACCCTGGCAGAATATGATATGTTATACTAAGCCACACACACACATGTATATGAAACAAACTCTTAATCAATTATTTCCCGTTTTGTCCAGATTCCAAGATTAAAAAAAAAAAGATTGAAATAAGAACTTTTTTCAGGCCTTCACTTAATTTACATATACACCACAAAAATAATGTTGCAGATATCGAAATAAAAAGCAATCTAATGATGAATGTCTGGTCTATATGACAGATGTATTCAAACTTTTCAGATCTTCCAATTTCAAAAAAGTTTTGTATGGTTTAAGATTATCAATTCGTTTTAACTAAATTGCTTCGGCTTAGTTGGCTAGCACGTAAACTACTAAGCATAACATATCATATTCAACCTGAGTTCGATCTCCGGTCTCGGCAACATCAATTTCTGTAATAATAAATGTCTATAACAATTATTTATTACTACAGCATTCTCCATCAGCGGTAAGAATACAGCAATAACACGCCATCGATGTAAAATACATAAAATTGGCTGTAGAACAAAAAGATTAAACAATGCATGTGTTCTAAAAATAGATATAATGTTCAATTACAGTATTGAATAATATAAAGCTTTATCTCTTCAAAACTTTTCGACTCTCTACTATCTTTTTTCCAAAGACGGTAACCCAATTCATATAAAGGCAGTATTTGCCTAAGTGTTACTTCTCCTTAAAAAAATATGGAGCGATTTTAACGAAATTTGATTTAATAATTTGTTTGTAAATTAATATTTGTGCTAAATTTTATAAAAATATACTTAAATTTATTTTTGCGAGCCGTCAAGATTTTAATTACTGGAAGTTCTATAGGTTCTATAGGAGGTATCAGAAATAATAGACAAATGTCAGCAAATTTCAATACCGATGTTTAAGGTGGCAAATAATATAACATCAACAAAGAAAACTATAAAAGGACACTTTAAATACGTACTTGTTTGAATACCGAAAATATTTCCTTATTAACTATGTATGTATGTATTTTTAACAAAAATCGTCCTAATTCTCCTTTAAACTCAAATCATATCAAAATTTTGTAGAATTTAGTCAAAACTTTATGCAGGTTTTTCTAGAGCAATAAAAAACCAACTCAACCTCCAGCTAAATTCTTAAAATGATTAAAACAAGTCCCATTCAGTCCAAAAAAAAAAAAAATACAAACAAATTTGTATTTCTTTAAAAAAGATTCCTTTGACCAGTTTATCAACACCTTTTAAGAAACGAATACAATCGAATATGAAAATAACAATTTGTTTAAGAAATGCAAACGCAAAAATCAATAAAATTAAAAGATTAATGTATAACAAATTTACAAGAAAGGTGATAAATCAGGTGACAGCAAAATTAAATGAAATATTTTAAGCAAATATTAAGAAGACAGACAGACGTATAGAGAGACGGACAATCAAACAAACACTCGAATAGACTTAACACTAAATAAAAAATTCAACCCAAAACTAAAACGCCTCGTACAAATTTTAAGGCAAAAACAAGTAAATATTTAAAAAAAAATGCTAAAGATGTTGTTAAACCAGAGAGAAGACAAGCAATTCGACATTTGGTACCATCTTTTCCAATAACATGCAGATGATAAAATGTTAAGAAGACACACTTCCATTCAATCTTCGAACATTTACCAGAAGTTTCCTTTGCAACTCCAACTGAATACAACATAACAACTTTATTACTGATATTTTATTTCCATTTCCACTTCAAGGTATCCCATCCATCCATATAAGTATGACTTATAGAAATGTTTAACAAAAATTGAAATAAAATAAAAAAAATATAAAACTTAACAACTTCATCATCTTATGAAAAACAACTAATACAACATCTTCTATATCATCAATACTTTTTTTTAGATTTTTTTACACTTAAAGTCTTAAGTCTAGAGTGCGTATCACCAACGCATTTTGTGGGCTTTTTCTTTAAATGTCTACAAAAAAAATTGAAAAAAACAAGTGAAAAAACTTTAAGATTGTCTTGTCTTTAACTTGATTTTGGGATTAATTTGTTTTGTATTGAAAAAAAGAAAGAAAAACATTCATACATGTTCGTTTTACAAACATATTCAAGTTTTTTCAAGCCTCATCTTCGTCATCATCAGTAAAGTTGTTTCGAGGCTGGCTTTGCACAGTTTGTACACGGAATAGTATGGGTTTTAAACCAAATCGTATCATTACTTCAAGAACCTCCCATAGAACTTCCTTTTTATACCCACCATCAAAAAGTATGGGGAGTATATTGAGATTGTCATTCCGTTTGTAATTTCCTTAATATTGGCTCAAAAAAAAAAAAACGATATATATTCTGAATCCTTATGAAATTCTACGATTGAGCTATGTCCGTCTGTCTGTCTGTCTGTTGAAATCACGATAACGTCTAAACGAAAGGAGCTAGCTAACTGAAACTTAGCAAAAACATTCTTCATCTAAGAGAAAATGTTGGTATTGAAATTGGGTAAAATCAATTAGCATTTGACCATAGCTACCGTATAACCTCGTCTAGGCTAATCGCTTATTTGCTAATAAATGACAAATTATAACAGCTATGATGACAAAATTTGATGTGTAGAAGTTTTACATAAGCACTTTCATCGAAATCGGTTCACATTTAGCCATAGCTCCCATACAAAAAACTTACGAAAACAGCCTAAATTTCACCTAAAATACACTTAAATGCCAATAAATCTAAAAGTATAACAGATATAACCACTAAATTTGGCACAAGAAAGTCTTATATCAATGCTAGCCAGTGTGCAAAATTTTGTCGCAATCGGTCAACATTTGACCTAGCTAAAAAACTTACGAAAACACAAAAATTCAAAAAGAAAAGGGGATTTATATCTGTCTGTCCGTTAGATAAAATCGTGATAGCTCCTTAACTACAAGAGCTAGTAAGACTAAATTAAGCACAAGGAAGTCTTACGTAAATGGCAGCCAGTGTGGTCATAATCGGTCACCATTTGACCATAGCTCCCATATAAACAACTTACAGAAACACAAAAATACAAAAAGAAAAGGAGGTTTATGTCCGTCTGTCAGTCAGATAAAAGCGCGACAGCTCCTTAACTGCAAAAACTAGAGAGTCAAAATTTTACAAAAATATTTTTGATATGTAATAGAAGTTGTGTACTGAAAATGGACGAAATCGGTTCACATTTAGTTAGAGCTCCCATATAACCCCGCCAAGGGAAACACATGAATGCTGATAAATTGAATACAATTGTAAAAGCTATGAAGACTAAATTTAGAATATAGAAGTTTTATGCAACTATTGATTAGTATATCAAATTTTATAGGAATCCGTCCATATTTGACTATAGCTTTCATATAAAAAATACTCCCGGAAAACAAAAAATATTTAGCAAGGACCAGTTAAAAGCTATTAAATTATATAAATACCAGCCCATGTGTTAAATTTTATTACAATCGGTCAACATTTGGTTATAATTCGTATATATATATATATATTGCATCCCCATTTTTATTATATCTACAATCAAAAAGATTCGGAGGTACAAGCAGTATATTAAGATTATGTATATGGTAGGAACTCCTAACAAAATATATGGACCTGTCGTATTACTATCAACTTCTTTATCCTAACTAAATATTAAACTAAACGAAAAGTATTTAACAACTTATTAACGTAAAACCATACCCGGTTAAGATAACGAATTTTGTTCAAAGTAAATAAATACTAGGGAAACCATTTATATACTTTTAAATGTTGAACTATAAAGCTACTGCAACCAAAGTTATTCCAAATATTTTATCAACAATACCAACTAGCGTAACAACTTTTTTCCAATTTGGTCCACGTTTTGAATTTGTTGCACCCTCGTAGATATATGAGATATGTTTCTAAATTCAACACAACTTGATGGTGGGTATATTAGATTCGGCACAGCCGCATATAACACTCTTACTTGTTTTTTTTTTCAATTCACTGTGCTATAGCAGTTTTGGGGTTAATGATAAATCACGCTCCGAAAGCCAACTGTAAAAATATTCTAAACTTGAGGAAATTGTTAAAACCGACCTCTTGTTAGCACTGATGGCACAGGAGCTAAATATTGATGAAAAGGCGCTAATGCAACTCAGTAAAGTCTATATTTTCTAGAGGCGCGTAACAATTGGTGAAGAAGATAAATCACTTACGACAACAACAACAAGCGTACACGGTAGTGCTTGAGAGGCAAACTTTTTTCAAGGTAGTATGGAAAACCGAGAAGGTTTTTTTCTGTGTTTATGGGCTTAACCAAATGCGTAGATAGTCGAAAGCTTCGGAAGTTCAGTTGGCTTTTTACATACACCACATAGTCTGGACTTTTATATAAGGATCAGGGTTTCTATGATCTGTTTTCTGTTCTATTTTTATAACAGCTATATATAAAATTTATGTCGTGTACACTCTTTCTATCTTTGATAAATACAAATTCAAAATGCATTCATTCGCTGCAAAAATACCGGTATAAAATACTACAAAAAAACAACAAATCTACGTTCATGCGACACCTTACTTTTCCAAAGCCAAGATTTTGGGCCAGAATATTTATACATAAACGGATGAATACAAGTAAGTACTTCGACGGAATTGCCCAAAAGGAGTGTAAGTAAGTAAAAATGTGTAGAATTTTTTTTTCGTATATCATTTCGTTTGCAAAATGCCTTAAAATATTCTGTTTGTTTGTTAAGAAGGTGATTTCAACTTCTTTTTTTTATAAGGATTTTGTATAATTTTGTTTTTTTTTTTTGCGTTTTATAAAGATTTGAGGCTTTTGGCAAACATGATGATGATATATGAAGTATTTCATTGTATGACATTAACAGCACACAGAACATGTTGTTTCGTTATTTATTGAGTTTTCAGATATTTTGAAAGTATTAACATTGAAACAAATTATTATGATTAAAAGATTTATTAGGATGTATTTCTTTCTTTGAAAACACACACATTTCGTTTTTTTTTATTTCAATAAAAGATTAAACAAAAATATTTTACAAATTTTGTAAAAAATAAAAGTGATTTTATATTTGATTTACGAGTATTCCTTTAAATACACTCAGAATATTATGTAAGTAAAATTAACTTAAAATGTAATTTGAAATGAATGAATATTCATTTAAAAACCGGTCAACTGATATTTCATTCAAATTCAATAAATATTTCATTTAAAATTAACTGACAAATATTTAAACTACATTTTCAGTTTTAAAAACGGAATATTCATTTGTTATCAAAAGAATTACTGACAAAAATTTAAATTACATTTTTAGTATAAAAAACGGAAATTGTCATTTATTTTTAAAAAATTGAATTGTAAAAAACTACGTAAAATTTCCGTAAAACGGACAATTTTCATTTGTTTTTGTTATTAACGTAACATAAAAGATGAAACCATAAAAAGGTTATATCCTTTAAGGCATCAAAAAAACCAAACAGACAAAACAAAGTTTGTTGTTTGCTTAGGCCATACCCCGTGATAGGCGGCCAGAATTATAAAAAGTTTCTTCAGTAAGCAAACCTAAGATACTTAAGGAAAACCAATAATTAAACAAATACGAATTATATTTGATACAATAATTGAAAAAAATATATAAAAACTGAACAACTGATATTTTCAAATGTTACGGATTTTCAGTATTTTTTTGTAGGTTGTTTTTTAAACAAATGTATAAATATGTTAAAAATCAATTTTCATATAAATTTAAATGAATATTCATTTGAAAACAACAT
Organism: Stomorhina lunata; assembly: GCA_933228675.1. Taxonomy (NCBI): domain Eukaryota; kingdom Metazoa; phylum Arthropoda; class Insecta; order Diptera; family Rhiniidae; genus Stomorhina; species Stomorhina lunata. The sequence goes on along the minus strand of OW121740.1, from coordinate 89,724,974 downwards.
AACCGAAAATTTCCTAAACAACATACAATCAGTTACTGTAATAATTTCCTGAGTGTACATAATAAAGCAAAGATTCGAAACTAAAGAGATGGTTGTTTAAAAGAAATTTGTAACATTTTTCAAATTTTAAAACGTGCTAATAAAAAGGAAACAGGAACTTTAACATATATTTTGTAATTTTTGTTAACTATCATAAATCATCATATAAAATTTTAAAACATAAAAGAAAATAAACCACCAAAAATCATATTTTCTACCTGTTTCAAATCACTCATTTTTTGAAATTCACTGACTAAAGCAACAAAATCGTAAAAACTACATGTAACTAAAATTTGAAAACATCTTGAGTCCATTTTCATTTTGCTAATTATAAAAAGTCATAAATCTTTCAACAAAAGTCAAAAAGTTAAATATAGCTCAACTGTCTCCGAAAAGAAAACTGAAAGAAGGTGTTGTGAACAAAATCATAACGAAATATGATTTTTGAAGGTAATTTTGGGCTGTTACTAAGTTAATTACTGTTGAACGAAGGACGAAGGATATTAATTTTTATGAGCGTAGAAAATGATTGCATAATTTCGTTTGTTAAGACAATGTCGAACAGTATGTCATTTGCTGATGCCCGCAGCTTAAGGTTAATGGTTATTTCTTTTTTTTTGCAAGATTGTGTCGGGCCTCTACAAAGCAGGTGCCTTGGAACTCTGTTAGTTTTTTGGAATTACTCAAGATAATTTTTGATTTTTTTGTGTAAAATTATGAAAATGCAAGTGATTTTTAGAGAACGTAAAAGAATTTCAAGGTTTTTTAGTTGTTGGTGTAATTTCAAGGTCATGTCTGATGTTAAAAAAAGGAAACTGTAAAGATGCTTCTTTTATAAACACAGGTAAAAAAAAATTATCACAACTTAAAATATTAAGATATGAAGAAATGATGAGTGATATCAGCTAATATAACCAAACGGTAACAAATTCGACATTGACGCGGTATGCCCACCAGATATTTAATTGCTTTGAAAGTAATAGTATTAAATTGGTACAGCCTGTTAAGGTCAAAGACCGAGCATATTTTAGAAATCCATGCGCTTCGATCTTTTGCGCTTATTCTCCAATTGCGTAGGCTTACCAATCAGAACCGTTGCCTGGTATCCAACATCTCCTACATCACTAATCACTCTTAGTGTTTCTTTATCGTCAGCTATGCACCAAATTTCCAATGGGCTTAATCAAAAACAGTTCATCGATAAGCTCAATTCAATATTTGGCGAATAATATCTTCGCCAAATATTGAATTAAGTTTATCGATGAACTTTTACTTACTAACTTAGTTCACTCAAGAACGAGTTTTGAAAAGGTCGTTATCAATTCATGTTCTCAAAAACAAAAATGATGTACGTCAACCGATACAGAAATATTTGTGTATTGCAACCGAATTTTAGTTACATCATCTACTGGCTACACAACCCGTACAAAATGTTTTATTGCTTATGGCAACCTATGTCAGTTGCTAAAAGTTATCAAAAATTGTGACTGGCAACTTGACAATTCTAAGAAGAAGAAGAAAAAATTGTAAACAAACAGTCATTTTAATAAAAAAAAAAAGAAAATACAAATAATGGCGATAAAGCAGCAATAAGGGCCTATGTTAAGCGATAATTAACTGAATTTAATCTTCGTGAATTTTGCTTGAAATCGCATGATGTTCTCAGAAAAATTGATATTCTAAGTCAACTGATACTTCAAGATGATGTAAGGTATTGTTAGATTGTTTTGACTTCAAATATAAAAGCATACATTTAGTATTTAATGAACATTTGGATGTAAAAAAAATTGTTCTGATCATGAAATAAATATTAAAGGAAGTGCCACTTCAAAATTTTTGACTGTAAAGAATATCCTTGAAGTTTGTATATTTTGTCAATATTACACAGATCGTTGCCACACTCGTAGATTATTTTATGGAAATTTTTTAAACTAAAATGTGTAGTTTGAAAAAAAAAAATAAATAACGCTTAAAATAACTAATATTTTCAATAAATAGTCTAATAAAATTGGTAGTTTGTAGCTTTGTAGATGCTAAACACATAAGATCTCTATTATATCATTCAATTAAAAAATATTTCGTATGTTTTACTGAATAACGAATTACGGGCAAACTGACGTTTGAGATAGTATTCACAGCTTGTGTTCTTAAAATTTTAGGGAAGAACTGATAGACTTTGAAAACATGACATGAAAACACCCACCAGGAGCAATTTTGCGGATCTCAGTTCCAAAACTTTACTTACTTAGTTTCCCCAAACTCTACAAGTGAAATAGGGGAATTTTTTTTATTTAATTGCTGTAAAATATCGCTTTGGCGCCATACGAAAACCATATTTTCTTAAAATTTAGGAAATTTTCCTAAATTCTAGTTAATTTTTTTTCTGAGTGTAAATGGGATTTTTTTTTTGAAAGTAAGGTAGCCTCATTTTTTGAGTAAACTTCAGATATTCTTTCTTGTCAAATGGTTAATGTTTACAAAATAAAAAGAAAGTGGCACTTCCTTTAACATTTATTTCATGGTTCTGATTGGAACCCACATAATGATGATACAAAATTATTGTATCCACAGATCGCAAGAAACGTTTAGAAAATCAATGCCCAAACAAAAGTAATTTGGGGCTTAAGGCCATTTTTTATTTTGAAAAAGTAGAATTGACACAATCGTACCTATGAATCATCAAAGATTGATAAATTCTGAAAGTATACATCCATATGTTTTGTTTAAAGATAACAGCCTGTTCACAAAACTGTCATACGTTAGAAGTCAATCGAATACTAGCCTAACGATTAAGCTCTAAATTGAGTTCATTTTCTTTTTTCGTTTGGAAGTAAAAGCTTCGTAATGAAATATCAAATAATAGTATTGCCATGACACATTTTATTACTTTTCTGAAAGCTTTTCTTGTAAAATTTAAGACTTTTGTAAAATGATGTTAACCCTAAAACTAAATAAAATCAAAAATAAATAAAAACAAAAAATAAAAAAATTAAACATATTTTTTCCAAAATTAAATTAAAAATTTTTTTTCAATGATGTTCTGGGTATGAGAAAGATAAGTATTAGGTAAAAAAGTTCGGGTTTTAGGAACAAGTTCCCTGATTTCGATAGACCGGATTCCAAAGTAACTAGAAACGATAGAACATTATTACACTCCAGTGGCCGAATAGAGTTGCATACCGACGAACACGTTCACTCTTTCCTACACTCGGTCTAGTAGCTCTTACAAAGACCCTAATCTGAAATCTTCTGCGTAAGAAGATTTGAGTTTGGGAACGAGTTCCCTAATTTCGTTAGGCCAAAGTAAAAACGATAGAAAAGTAAGACACTCCAGTGGTTCAATCGAGTTGGATCAATGAGCACTGTCGCCCCCTCTTGCACTTTTACATAGACCCTATTCCGTAACGGTGAAATAAAACTCTCATGTATGGTCCGGTGCTTCAAAGTTTGTTTTGGAAGTTCTTGACCGAGTACAGGAGAGAGCAAAAGTGCTCATCGGTAACAGTAGGTTATCCAACTCTATTGTTCTATTGGAATGTGCTCTAATGTGCTCTTGTGTAAGAAAGTTCTCGATACATGAACTTTCTTAAACAATACACGTCTATCTGTTAGAGCTCATCCTTTCGTAGTCGATTGACCAGTAGACAGACGATACTCTACAGATAGACGATACGATAGCCGTACAGTTCGTATGTAGAATTTGCTTCCCGCAGAAGTTTTTCCAACCAGTTGCACTATAGTTTAAATCAAATGTCCAGAAGCACTACCTATTCCCCCTCCCACAACCTTTTCCTAGTTTCAACACAATGCATTGTATTGTGTTCAGGTCCTAAACAAAAAAAAATAAATATCCGCTTTTTTTTTTGTTTCCCAGGCGATTATAATTTTTTGATTGCCTGATTTGACATTTACTTTCGTCTATACATTTCATTTACGAACCAAAATTTGAAAAGCTTTTTCTCGTTTCACTCAAAAAAAAATTTCAAAAACCAAAAGTTCAATTTTTTCGTAAGTTGATGTACGATTTGAAAAAATTGTAGTTTCAAAAACAGGCTGTAAATCAGCAAGAGTTGGACAACATGTGATCGTTGAGAACTATAAATGTAAGGTTGTAAAAATTAGTTGGAACTGCCGTCAACATAAATAACGATATAAGTTTCGAAATCAAAGGAAGAATCATACTTGCCAACAGATGCTATTTTGGCCTAAGCAGGCTATAATCACGCTCTATAAAACACCAATACAACCGTGTTATGTTATGGTGCTGAATCATAGGCACTTGCACATGCAGATTAAGCTATTAAGGAAGATTCTACGAAAAATCTTTGCACCAGTTTGCATCAACAATAAATATCGACATCAAATGGACCATGAGCTGTCTGAATTATACGCTGACATAGACATAGTGAAACGCTTTAAACAACAGCGGCTGCGTTGGCTAGAACAAGTTGTGCTAATGAAAGAAAATACTCCACCATAAAAAGTGTTCGAAAATGATCCTGAGGGAACTTGTTAAAGGCTATTTAAGTAAGTAAGTAAAGACGGAACATTCTTCACCACACATTGGTTCATACAAGCGACTTTTTTACTCTCAAAATCTTGATTCAATCAGTCATCTGTCATATACTCCTGATTTGGCAAACCAATGACTTGTTTTTTTTACCCAAACATAATAAAGAAAGTGGGACGTCAATGTTTTTCAACTCCTGTTAAATTTATGTTTTGGAAGTTACTCAATCCGAATAGGAAAAGTGATTCAAAAATTGGATGACTCACATGCTTATTTTATTTGATTCACACTTTCAATTTTCTACAGAAAAAGTTGAAAAAGTTATGAAGAGATAGAAACAAATGTTAAACTCTTAAAATCTCGATTCAATGAGTCGTCATATAGTCCTGAGTTATCAACCAAAGACTTCTTTTTATACCTGAACATAATAAAGAAATTGCGTGGTGGTATTTTTTAACTTCAGTTGAAGCGTCTTTTGTATTCTAAATTCATGTTTTGGAGGTAACTTAATCGGAATAGAAAAAATGATTTAAAAATAGGATGACTCATATACTTATTAAATGGAAATACTTTAAAATAAAGCTGCCTTTGCATCTGCCAAAAACTTCTGGAGTTACTGGGAGAAAAATAGATGCAAGAGCTTTTTGAGAAAATTTTGAAGAGATCGAAACAAATTTTAATATTATTGAAATATATAGTGGAAGCATGAAAACCTCAAACTCAAGATATCTAAGTTTCTGCCGGGACGTATTAGTAGTGTGAAGTTAGACATTGTCGAGCCATGATCGCAAGCGACAGGAAAAATATTGATCGTAAGCGACAACAAAAATCTTAATTAAACAAAAACGGGGAATGTTTTGGTGCACAACATTTTTGTTCTTTGTTTTTTCGACAAACTAATTAAATTTTTTCCAAATGGTTTAGAAGTTATGGTGCAAAGTATTGTATGTGAAGTTTTTTAGTTTTACTTCAATAATTTGTAAGCTACAGGACGGATTGTCGCGCAATATGCAGAAATCGGCCAATGGGTAGTTGGAGTTTTAGACCAATTTTTAAAAACATGTCTATATTTATTACAGTGGCCTCTACGCTGAGCCAAAGTTGGGCACCATTGTATGTAAAACCTATTGGTCCGTATAACTTTCGTAAATATAAACCTATCAAAAAGATTTTTACCCATTAGGAAACTATTTAAGAAAGAAAGAAAGAAAAATATGCTTATAGTACAACGCTATCCCTAATAGTTTAGGAGATATTTAACGGAATATCGTTTACGATTATTTAAATCTAAGGGCTCGTTGTCATGTTGATCCTTTATTATTTGTGATTATCTCATTAATTGTTTAGAACAAAATCAATTGTTTAACCGAGTTATGGAAGCGTATATTGAAAAATTCTATTCCAAACCCACAAGATACAATTAACTTTCCGGAATCGTTTTGTCCGACCAGAGGAGTCAGAAGTTTTGGAACTTCGGTTTTATCCTGACGTTTGGTGTAGACGGACGTATGCTCGATGTGTAGTTGCATATATTTTCATTTGCTAATGTAAACTTCTTAATCAATTTAATATTTATCTTATAAAATCTTTTAAGCTAGTTACCAAATTTAAAATTATATCTTATAAATACAAAAGTTTAAGATTGAATTTTCTTCTTTTTACATCCTTCTTCATCTTTACTTTTGGTTTTAACTTTCTTTTCCAAAAAAACTTACTGAACTATTGGAAAATTAGAAAAGAAAAATCCCATAAATAACTCAAAGTCTAACGAATATTTTAACAAGTAACGAGAGAATGAAAAAAAGAACAACGTTTTTATTTCAAATACTTTTTGTAGGGGAAAACTTAAACATTTAATGGTCAGAACCGACCGAAAGATAACTCATAACTCTAAGTTATTTATGAATACAAATATTTCAACGATGTCGGTAATTAACCATTAGGAGCCCAGTATTAAAAAGCTCTGACGAGAAATAAGAAAAAGTCTAATAGATCAAATCGCACGATTTTTGAGGCAACCCAGTCAGCACTTAGAAGATTGTTTTTTGAAAAATCACCAAATCACCAAGTTTGGAAGACCAAAAAACGTTTTGTCGTCCGCACGATTAAAAAACTAGTCGACGTAGCTTATGCTTTAAAACTTACTATTTAAAAATACAACAACAAAAAGCATATTAATTAAAAATCAAACATTTAAGAAATTGAAATTCGATAGTTTGTAACGCTATTTTGCAAACAGATTTTGCACAGTTAGATGATAAAAAGGTAACTCCTATGGTGTTGCTTTTGAAATACTTCTTAACGCGCATAGGTAATGCGTGCTGTAGCTAAGTGGATTAGCACGCCGACTACTAAACATAAGATATCATATTTAGCCTGAGTTCGATCCCAGGTCGCGGCCGTCGATAAAAAATAAATAAAAAAACAAGAAATAGCGCAACTTCTTCAGTGTTCTAAAAATAGACTTTACACCACACTTCATCTCTCTACTCAATCACTCTAAGGTAACTCATTTCGTATAAACGCCGCACTCTACATATGTACAATTGTAAAGGCAATGTTACTTTTTTTTTTAATCAACTGAAAAAATAATCAAAATTGAGTCAAAAATGACTCGAAAATGGATCGTAAAAGACTCATAAAGGTGCTCATAAAAGATTCTCTCAAGGGAGTTGCAGCTAGGGTACCATTTTCTCCCGATGGCACAGTCTTTTTCTAATCGAAAATGATAGCATATTCAATTGTTTTAATCGTCTGCAGCAGTCGAAAAAGAGTCATATATGATTAGAAAATAACCAAAATGCTGACTGGGAACTTTTCATCAATTCTGCGTGAATTGAAAATGCATTTGAAGGCATTTTCCGCTTATGCGGAATATTCATCGGTACTTCTTATCACGCAGCTACGGGCACGGTGGTTATTCCGCATAAGTTACGTGAAGTCATATTCAATTCACGTAGAATTGATGAAAAGTTGCCTTCAAAATCATGTATGCAGATTATTCAATTTATGCCAACAAATTAAAGCAAGTAAGAAAGTGCCATAGTCGGTCATTCCCGACCATATGATACCCTTCACCACTTAGGTCAAAGGTGTTCTTTTTCCTGTATAAAGACAAATATTTGCTAAATTTTGCCATCATTCAAACATTTTCTCAAAACTTATATATTTTAGCTGTTTCCGTCATTTCGACTTAAAGAGTGTTCTAAAAAAAATATGCATTTACTATTTTAGACAAAATTTATCCATAGTGCAAGAAATAATTTATTTTTTGATCAAGTTAGTTTCTATAGATATGTCAGATACTATTATTTTAGAAATTATTAATTTTCAATAGTTATTTCAATCAAAATGGACTGCGAAAAAAAAGTTCGTGAAAATATAATTAAAACTTTTCAAAAAAAATCCGTCATGGACTTTTTAAAAAATAGCTAAAAATTTGAAAGTTGACCCTCGAACGGTTTCTAATGCCATCAGACGGTATAAGGAAAACCTGAGCATTGAAAGAAAACCTGGATCAGGGAGGAAAAAAGGTCCTACAGATATTGGTAAGGCAAAAGAAGTCGAGCGACTCTTTCGAAGGGCGCCTAACACTTCTTTAAGAAAAGCAGCTCGTACGGTGAAATGTTCTACGAATTTTGCACATAGAGTCAAAGCTTATGCTGGACTGAAGACATACAAAGTCCAAAAGGTTCCAGATCGCAATGCTATAAAGAACTTAGAAGCAAAAAAACGAGCGAAAAAATTGAAGTCTGATTTTATAAAAAAAATACACCTGTTGTGTGATGGATGATGAAACATACGTACTGGCAGACTTTTCTCAACTTCCTGGTCAAGATTTTTATGTTGCTGGTAAACGGGGCAATGTTCGGCAAGAGTTTTGCACAAAAAAACAAACAAAATTACCTAAGAAGTTTCTCGTGTGGCAAGCTATTTGCAGTTGTGGCAAAAGAAGTAAAGTATTTGTGGCATCTGGCACAATAAACACAGAAATTTATATAAAGGAGTGCCTACAAAAACGGTTCTTACCCTTTTTAAGAGAGCACAGAGTGACTACATTTTTTTGGCCCGATTTGGCATCATGCCATTATGGAAAAAAGGCACTTGAGTGGTACTCAAAGAATAATATCATTTTTGTACCACGAGAGGCAAATCCACCTAACTGTCCAGAACTTCGGCCTGTGGAAAGGTATTGGGCTCTGGTAAAAAAGGAATTGAAGAACACAGGAAAGATTTCCAAGAACATGTCCGATTTTAAGCGCAGGTGGAACACATGCTCGAAAAAGGTATCAGAAGCAACTGTAAAATCTTTAATGGGAGGGTTTCCGAAAAAAGTCGATAAGTTTGCAAAACCCGAGTACTAAGTAAACATTTTAATGCTAAATGATTTTGTATAATATGTCATTATATTTGCGTATTTTGTAGAGTTTTTATATTAAAAGGTTTGATTTTTATTTAAGAAAATCCAACTACAAATTTTATTTAGAGCACTCTTTATATGAAAGCTAGGGTCAAATGTGGACCGATTATCTCGAAATTTGGCAAATTGATTACAGAAATTATGTATACAAAAAATAAACTTAAAATTCTCGTTATATTCGGATTTTGTCCCATTTAGTGCGTTTTGAGAAGAGAGTTTGTATGGGAGCTATGGCCAAATGTGGTCAAATTTCAACGAAATTTGGTACAGTGATTTATATTTACATAAGCAGTATTTCTTCTAAATTTGATGGAAAAATATTGATTTTTGTGGCCAATATATCAATTCCGGGCAGTGGGACCTATGGGAGGTACCATAAATAATGGACCGATTTTGACGAATTTCAATAGCCATGGTCCCATTATCAAAAAATTGATCTCTGCCAAATCTCATCAAATTATCTTTAGAATTGCGACCTGTAGTTTGATTACAAGGTTTACATGGGGGACCAGCCAGCCAGCCAGACGGACGGACATCGCTAAATCGACTCATAATCTTATTCTAAGCTTATTGGTATACTAAAAGATGGGTCTGAGACAAATATTTTTATGCGTTATATACATCAGCACAAACTTATGGTAGTGAAGGGTATAAATATCGACATATAGAGCTTTTGGTCTTAGTTATTCTAAAAAAAATCGTTGTATATTTAACTCATACAGTGAATCTGAATCGATCTCTATAATATAAAGTGATTATTAGACTTATATTTTTTAATGTAAGTAATATCAGCGTAAATGGATCACCACCTATGGAGTAGGATATACAAATTACAAGTGTAAAAGCATAATGATTTGGAAGTCTATGAAATATGTACATAACTATATACTTATAAAAGAAATTCGCAGACTTTTAAATATATGTATAAAGAAATGAATTATTAATGTAGAGTTTTAACCAAGAGTAATGAGAAATACTTGATGTATTACACTACTTTTTTCAATATTTATTTCATCTTGTTTAAACAATACGAAAGAGTTTTTTTTGTAACTTGGAATTCGAATATGAATGTAACAACGAGTATTTACAATAAAAATTGGTTTGATATATTTTGTGAATGTTCTGTAAATATATTTTTACATTCAAACGTAGATACTTAAATACATTTATATACTTAATAAAAATATATACATAAATACATACATATATAGAATATATATAAATGTTATGCATCGAAAAGTACATAAGTACATAAATACGTATGTCGCGTATCTCTTTGCAATAAATCATTGTCACCCTCTCTTGTGCAATGTCACTGTAAGCGCCCCCTGCTGGGGCTGCAGCAGAAGAAGAAGTACTACATCAGCAGCAGCAGCACCAGCAACAAAAATTCACATACAATTTCCAAGTGTATTCTCGCATGGCGCATCGAGACAAAAACATAAACTCAAAAAATACTGAAAAAATTGCAAGTAAAACTGAAATCAAGCAAAAATAATTTTCGTAAAATGCAATCCCAAAAACAAAAAATAGTACCTTCATTCTATTCCCTGAGCTAGCCAAGCAAATACAATTTTGTTTTTGTTGTTGGTATTTGCAACAAAAAAAAAACCTCAAAAAATAGATTTTGCCAAAAATGAAGAAAAAATACCACCCAGCTATAGAAAATTTTCTATTTTGCAAACACTCACTCAAACTAATGCAATGGGAAAACTCCTGAAATATTTGTGCAACAAAAACCTTCACATATATATGTGTGTATGTATGAATAAAGTAGTTTCTACAAAGTATGGAAACAGTTATAGTAAAAGTACTGGAATACTCTAACGACTACACATGCAGAAATAGAACATGGTTACTGTGATCAAAATTTGGTTGGAAACGTATTTAAAATTCTAACAACGATCAATTTTATCGCAAATAATCATAATTTGTTCCTCTCATGATCTATTGATAATTTCTATAACGGAATTATAATTTATCATAACATGATTACACCGCATACAATATGGTAGCTAAGATTATAATATGCTCACAACTAACAATTTTTGTTATTTGTCCTTAATGGCGTTACTTAAGTCAGATTGTCGGGCAAATAGCCTATGATATATACCATTTAATCACTAAGATCTTTTTTGAAGCTTAACCCAAATCGTTCTATAAAAATGGTCTCGAAAATTATTATATATAACTTATCATACATACATATATAAGTCCCACGATATTATAATTGTAACAACATCTCTCAGTCCATGAGCTGCATTCGATTCTATTTTTAGACTCACTGAAATGGACCTAAGTTTAAACTCCGGCTCCAAACGCCAAAATGCATTAGTATGAGGAGTTTTATATAGCTTAATACTCAATATCCATTTTGATAACTTATTTTTTCAACTGGGTCTGGCCGGCGATCGTACTTGGGACCTCTGGTATGCTAGGCGGATGACTAACTTCCTATACCACGGCGGTTCATATCTTATCGCCCAAAATAATTACATAAGTTTTCAAATTACGCTAAACTTTTGGATAAGAGCAGATGAGAGCAAATCTTGACGTTATTTGAGGTGCTGAATTCAAATCCGGGTTTCGTTTTTCAAAATTTATTTGTGAGTCCGCAATTATACTGCATTATTGTTGGCGTCGCTAGAAATATTATTTAAACCGACAAAAGAAGACCGCAAATCCCGGATTTCAAGGAGTTTGTTAAAAAAAAACACTCTAATACACTAAAAAAAAACTCGGAAAACGAACCTAGCGTGAGTCATAGGCCTCATTATTGCATGACAAATCGTGCAAAAAAAATTTTCGGAAATACGTCCAAGTTTAGGAGTTATACACAAAAAACTGATTTAAACGAGTTTCGTCAATTTATCGACCCGTAGCTCAGCCAGTTTGTATACGGTTTTATTTTTTTAACAGCAAATGAAAGAAAATAGTCTGCGCTTTAAAATGGCACATCATACATTGATACATTTGTAAATCAAAAGTATTTATACCCTTCACCACCATAGGTGGAAAGGGTATTATAAGTTTGTGCTGATGAATGTAACATATAGAAATATTTATCTTAGACACCTTTTACTATAGCAATAGGCTTAGAATTACTTTCTGAGTCGATTTAGCGATGTCAGTCCGTCCGTCTGGCTGGACCCCCATGTAAACCATGTTATCAGAGTATAGGTCGCAATTCTAAAGATAATTTGATGAAATTGGGCACAGATCATTTTTCTGATAGTGGAACCTATTGAAAACCATCAAAATCGGTTCATTATTTATGGTACCTCCCATAGGTCCCACTTCCCGGAATTGACATTTTGGCCACAAATATCAATATTTTTTCATGAAATTTAAAACAAATACTGCTTATGTAAACCAAAACCACTGTAAATGTGTAACGTCGAAATCGATACACTTTTAACCATAGCTCCCATACAAACTCTTATGTAAAAATGCACTAAATGAGACAAAAATCTCTAAAACGCTCATAACTCTGAACATAATGAGAATTTTGAGTTTATTTTTTGCAAAATATATGTCTTGTGAAAACTGTAACAAACTTGCCGAATTTCGAGATAATCGATCCACATTTGACCCTAGCTCTCATATAAGTATAAATGACGGAAACAGCTTATTTCGATAGAAGAAAATTTAGTTCCTAATAAAACGTGGTTTTAATCTTTTAAATCAGACGAAAAATCGAAAATTTATTAAGCTTTTCATAAGCCAACTAGGCCATGTACTTCATACTAATAGTAAATATTTTTTTGATAAGAATATCTAAAAGAAAAACTGAATTTGTCCACTTATAAATATTTTTAACAGAAATTCATTATAAAAAGTATTTAGTTTGCAATCAAAAAATTTTAACTTTGGAAAAAGTAACAGCGAAACTTTTGATAAAAACTTACCTTATCTTTTAAAATATATGCTTTATGCGAATATTGCAAAATTTTGCACATGTTTAGAAATCTTTGAAAATGGTTTTTGTATTTCTTCACCTAGGCCCAAAACTCCCATTAGGTCGCTTTCCAAATTTTTACAAAAGTTGTTCATTTCTGACACCGTGATTGGAACTCGAATGTCTCCCAAAATACATTTTTTTGCATTCCCATCCCGATTTTCTTTTCTAAAAACTTGGGTAATAAAAGCCACTAGCAAGGAGAGTGACTACACCAAGATTTGGCGAAATTTGAAAAACGATACCAATGATAATGCTTTGATTTCCAATTAATAAAAATGTATTTATATAATATCTCGAAAACTAGAACCAATATCAAAAAATCGATTCGAAGACCCAAATAACCTTCAAAACAGTATATGGTTGCTTAGATCCTAAGCCATGTATACCTAACACAAGTAGTATTGCAGTACTGAAATATTGTAAAGGGTTATCCATTTCATGGTTTAAAAAGTATAGGTCTGTCAAACTTAGTTGTTAAACCATTTTTATACCCTTCAAAACCATAGGTGGAAAGGGTATTATAAGTTTGTGCTGATGTTTGTAACGCATAGAAATATTTGTCTTAGACCCACCTTTTAGTATACCAATAGGCTTAGAATCACTTTCTGAGTCGATTTAGCGATGTCCGTCCGTCCGTCCGTCTGGCTGGCCGGCTGGCTGGACCCCCATGTAAACCTTGTAATCAAACTACAGGTCGCAATTCTGAAGATAATTTGATGAAATTTGGCATAGATAATTTTTTTGACAATGGGACATTGGCTATTGAAATTGGTCAAAATCGGTCTATTATTTATGGTACCTCCCATAGGTCCCACTTCCCGGAATTGATATATTGGCCACAAATATCAATATTTTTTCATGAAATTTAAAACAGATACTGCTTATGCAAACTTAAATCACTGTATCAAATTTTGTTGAAATCGTTCCACATTTGACCATAGCTCCCATACAAACTCTTCTTTAAAAACGCACTAAATGAGACAAAAAATCACTAAAACGCTCGTAAATCTAAAGATAATGAAAATTTTGAGTTTATTTTTCGCATACATAATTTTTGTAACAACTGTAGTCAACTTGCCAAATTTCGAGATAATCGGTCCACATTTGACTCTAGCTCTCATATAAGTGTAAATAACGGAAACAGGTTGAATATATAAGTTTTGAGAAAATGTTTGTATGGTGGCAAAATTTAGCAAATATTTGTCTTTATACAGGAAAAATAACACCTTTGACCTTAGTAGTGAAGGGTATCGTATGGTCGGCTTGACCGACTATAGCGCTTTCTTACTTGTTTTATTTTCAGTAGGGCTACGTGTTTATGCAGATAAACCTATAACTCTTGAGTACTTAAAAACCAATATTCGTCAAGTTATGGCTGAAATACCGCCCAATATATGCCAAAAAGTGGTCGAAAATTAGCTCAAAAGAATCAATGCTTGCAACCTTTCGCGTAGTGGTCATTTAAATGATGTCAACGTTCAAACTTTACAATAAAAAAGAAATATCATAAAAAAAATATTTTATATGTGTTTTATTTACGTTCAGTCCTAAAACCGCCAAATGGATAATCCTGTATTATTATGAAAATTGAATCATTTAATGAACTGTAACAATATGCATATATGGTTGTAGTGACAAAACTACTATACTATTATGATTTTACTGTCGTAACATAACCTATTTAAGTCATAACCCAAATATGTTTGCTACAACAAACTATGATTACAGAAAAAATACAAATAATTAAACAACCCTGTCCAACCATGTTCTTTCTCTAAGTGCATCCATACAGCGGTAGCAACTATAACTACAGTTGCTTTACCAAATGTAAGTCAATGCTGCTGCTGGTTTTACAAAGTTAAAACGTGCAAGTATGTTGGGGTCCTTTTTAATCCTTTTGGTATTTTCTACAACTACCGCACTACATGTGCAGAGTCATACATCAAAATCACACAGGATGAAAGAATTTTTTTTCAAAAAAATAAAAAAAAAATGCTGTAAGCAGCAAAACAGTAAGAACAAAAAAAAACTTGCAATTGTGCATTTTGAAGTGCATTACAAAAAAGTGTTGGATGTTTTTCCTTGAATTATCCTTTTCTTTTTCTAAAATTTTCTTTTGAATGTCTTTAAAATAACTCAAGTTTTTAATATTAAAATTGTTTGGAAAGAAAAAAAAAACTTAAAATCAAAAGTTTCTTTTTAGGTTTTTTTTGTTACGGGAAAGGAAAATTGTTTGGTTGTGTCTGGCAGCTTTGATGACAGCTCGGTTTTTGTACTACTCTTTTATTTCCATTCTAGTTGACTTAGTCAGCCTATGCCATAACAATGTCTAGGATTAAGGGCTTTTCAATTTGCGCCAAAAATTTTTAACAAAAACTAAAATTTCGCCAACAAAATTCTTTTGTCATGAAAGCACAAAAAAGTTTTACTTTTGAATATTTCCTAAGTTTTGTGGTTGTAAAGAAAACAAGGTTAAAGTAATGTTGACAAATTTTACTAGCAAAATTAACCGTTTTATGCCCTTCCTCAGAAACAGATCAAAAGCTTTTACAATCATTGATATGGGAAACGATTCTACTTAAGCTTATAATATCTTGTTTTGGTATTAATTTTTAATTAAAGCTTTAATTTTAACAGATAAAGCTTAAATAAAGCTCTGTAATAAAACTCTGCAGTAAAGAAAAGAGCTTTAAAATAAATTAGAGATAAAGCTTTAATTTTATCATATAAATCTTTAAGTTTATCTAAAGCTCTATTAAAAGAACTCTTCAGAACCGAACATTATGCTCCAACCTACATTGCCTTACCAAATTATTAACTTAAAGCTTTAATAAGGTTCTATTTCAAAACTTAAGCAATGCTATAATAAAGCTTTGTGGGTTTAAAAATATATGTAGCTATAAAAATTTTAATAATATATTTTTGAAAAATAAAGATCTGCTGTAAAGTTTAAATAAAGCTCTACTTTAAAATTAAGTTAAAATAAAAGCTTAAATAAAGAACCAGTGTACACCTTAAACCAAGTTCTAATAAAAAACTTAAAACAACTTTAACGAAAAAGCTTAAGCAAAGCAAAGATTATAAAGCTTAAATTAAGTAATAAAAATATAGCTTTAATAAACTTATATAAGCTATATAATAAAACTCTTTAGTAAAGAAAAAAACTTTAAAATAAATCACAGATAAAGCTTTATTTTTATCGGATAAATATTTAAGTTTAACCTAAGCTTTATAAAAATCTTGAAAACCGAACATTTAGCTCCAAATAGCTTTGTCTTAAAATATTAACTTAAAGCTTTAATGAAGCTCTATTTTAAAAATTAGACAATGCAGTAATAAAGCTTTGTTTGTTTGAAATATATTTAGGTAGATAGAAAGAATTTCTTTTAAAAAAAGTTCTACTGTAAAGTTCAAATAAAGCTCTACTGTAAAAATTAAATTCTTCTTTTCTTCTGTTATCCTTTAAATTAAGTTAAAAAAAAGCTTAAATAAAGATCTAGCTTATATAGAAAACTTAAAAAAAAATCTTTAATGAAAAAGCTTAATTAAAGCAAAAACTAATAAAGCTTTAATTAAAGTAGTATAAATAAAGCTTTAATAAAGTTCTGTTATTGATTTCTTAATAGGATCTTGTATATTATTTTGAAATAAATTTCACTTTTTGTAAGTTTCACTGATACAGTTAATAAAACAACGTTACTAGCTGCAGCATTTTCTATCTCAAGTCTACAATACCACCTCCATTTTTATAGTGGCACACAAATAAGTGAACATTTTTGCCATGTGCTCTACAAAATTAAAACGAAAAATCAATAAATTAAGTTAAACAGAAATTGATTTCATTTGAACTTATAATTAAATAAAACTTTTAAGGTTATTTAAGTAAAACATGAACTTCTGACGATATTCAAAAGCTTTAAAGTTATTAACCAACAAAACATCTAAAAACTTTAAATATAAAAATATTATTGAAAAGTTTTTCAGATAATCAAAATTTTGGCGGACAACACGGTGTCACATATAAACAACTTTTGTAAAAATTTGGAAAGCGATCTATTGGGAGTTATAGGCCTAGGTGGGGACATACAAAAACCATTTTCAAAGCTTTCGAAACAAGTGCAAAATTTGGTGATATTCGCAAAAAACTGTTTTCGGGTAAGTCGTAATACTTTAGTATCTTCAACTCTCAAATTTGCAGAGCTATTTTAAAATTTAAAATAGTTTTGGAAAGTCAACGGATCGGGCTTTTATAAACTGTATGAATAGAGCTTATTTTTATATTCTAAGAAATAAGGTAAGTTTTTATTAAAAGTTTTACTTTTCCCATTGAATTTTTTTGAAATCTTTAAAATTCAAAAGCTATTGTTTCAACTTTTTTCTATAAAAAACTATTTTGTTTTCAAGAAAGACTTGAAGCTTGTTTTATATAGAAAAAAACGAGATATTACTTACTAATATCGGTTCACATTTACAAAAGTTATTTAATTTTTTCCAAAATTAATATTTCTCGATTGGAAACGAAATTCTTGTTATAATGAATTTCTGTTAAAAATGTTTATATGGACTGGTCGGTTTATAAAAAACTTAAGAACTTTTCGATTTTTCCTCTAATTTAAAAAATTAAAACCACGTTTTATTAGGAACTAAATTCTCTTACTATATTTAAACAAACTTTTATAAGCTTTTCTGTAAGAAAAGCTACTAAATCAAAAATTTGGACAATTTTTTTTCTTTGAAAAAAAAAAAATACTTTTGATTTACAAATGCATCAAAAGTGATATGTCATTCTAAAATGCAATCTGTTTTGTATTATTTGTTCTTAAAAGTAAAATCGAATACAAAATGACTGGGATTGGGGTTGAAAAGTTGATGAACCTCGTTAAAATCGATTTTTTGCTTATAACTCCTAAACTTGAACGTATTTCTAAATTTTTTTGCACGATTTGTCATGTACTTAATAAGGCCTACAACACACGCTAGGTCATTTCCCGAGTTTTTTTTTTTAAGCGTAACAGAGTGTAATCATTTTATAATTCATAAAAGCTTTGATAAACCTTAATGTAAAGTTGAAAAGCTTTGCTCGCATCTTTGGATGTAGTGTTAGATGAATCATTACTAAAAAAATGTGGGGGTCGGGACATTTGAGAATTGTACAAGAAGAGCTAGTCTTGACACTAAATAACAAGTGAGAGTGATTATTCAATTGAAAGACCTCTCGGATCTTATTTCTGTGGTAAACTGAGCGATCTGTCTGACGTAGATAATAATAAACTTCAGAGTATTTAAAAACCATCCGTATGGCGCATAGGGAAAACCTATGATATTATTTTTTTAACTTTCATAGTAACGCAGTGGACCTTATACTGTATATGAGTCTTTGTATTGATTTTAGACTTCATGTACATATCTATGGCAATATGGAAGAATAGCTTAAGTCGAAAATTGAAGTGTTGAGATATTATCAATTTTGTGTAATTTTGTTCCTCTTTGGTTTCTGCGAGTAATTTATGAAATAAATATTGGTAACATGCTTTTTAGAGAAGAAGGATTAATATTTTAAAAAAATATTGTTAAATTCAGAAGATTTTACGTTTTTCTCTACTTAAGCTCTTTTTCGAAACTGAAATTTGCGTTGAACTGGACCTTAAGTTACTTTAAACGGCTCTGTTTAAATAAAAAGTTAGTTTTATGTAAACATAAGTTGTTTGAAAATAATAACTTAATTTTTTCAAGGTCAATATTTACACAGCTTAAGTGAAGTTAAGCTAAATCGTCATGTACTTAAGTTGTTTTGATCAATGCATTATTGATTGAAAAAGCTTAAGATAAAAAGTAAACGTACATAACATTGATAAAAACCCGAATTTTTTAAAACGGACTAAACACATTTAAGTGCCTTTGCTTCTGTAATGCAATTAACGTTTTAACTCAATTTTCTCTTATGACGATTTAAGCTACTCTTCCATATTGCCACAGATATATAATTCCCACGACATTCCAATTGGAACATCCGATTCTATCTTTAGACCCATTAAAAGGAACCAACGTTTTAACTCCGTTACCGAACGGCAAATGCTTTAGTTAGAGTTATATTTATATTGAAATAGAGAAAGGAAAACATTAGGAAATGGCTTTCTGGGTCTTCGGAAAGCTTTTAATAGCGCTAATGAGTTTTAAAATTAACATTAAAGCTTAACCTTTTTAGGAAAACAAGCTTTGATATGCCCAGTCCTATTTTAGAGTAGGAGTTATGAATGTTTTAGAAAAGGAATTATGAATATGAAAAGTAGTATTGATTTGAAAAGCTTAAATAAGCTTTACAGTCATCCAAAGACTTTAGAAAGGTCGAGCAAAAATGAGTGTATTTGTGTGCCTGATGATAAGAAACTTTTCGCACTTTACAAAAATCTTCACATTGTCTCGTCTTATTAAAAGCTTTTTTTGGACACCACAAATTTTCAAAAAATTTGAGTCCATAAATTTATTTATTTCATTTCAACTTAAATGTCAATTTAATTAATGTTCGCTTTCAAATGTAACGCATTTCTTACTCTTGCCACTCATAGGCCACAAAAATATAGAGAAATACTTTTTTTTAACTTTTTCTATAAATTAAGACTGTTTTTTTTTCGTTTGTGGATTTAATTTAAATTTTCACATTGTTTTGTGCTGTCTAATGATTAATTAAGCATTTTTTTCTACTTCTTTGTCATCATTTATCATTTTGCAAAAAAGAAAAAGAAGACAAAAAAAAAATTTTTCGAAATAAATTAAATTAAAATTTTAAAATTTTTTAGCCAAAAATAAAAAAAAAAACAGAGAATTTTGTTATTTTAGCTGATTATAAAAATTCTAATTTAAACAAGTTTTTGTTTGTGTTGGAGTAACAGATGATATAAATAATATTTTTTTTTTCTTTTGTCACTTTTTGCTTAATTCAATGATTTTTGTTTTAAAATTTTAAGAAAAAAAAAAAATTAAAACAAAACCAAACAATATTTTAAAACATTTATCATTTAGTGTAGAAAGTTTTTGTTGATAATTTTTCTTGTTTTAGGATTTTTTTTTAAACTTTTGACAGTTTTTTTTTTGCTTAATTTTTTTAAATATGATTTAAGCTTTTGTATTAGTCAACAATATAAATTTAAGTATTTTAATTGAATAACAGATTTGAAAAATATATATATATATTTGTTATCTTATGAGATGAATATTAAAGAACCTTTTGGCAAATTATTTAAAAAAATTTAATAACCGTCGGGATTTAGTAATTGTAAACATTTTAACAGATTCAATATTAAAGCTTCTAAACGAAGTTTTATCACGTTTTCATTGAAAAAAAATTGCATAAAACTTTTTTGCAAAAAAAAAATATTTTTGTTATAATGTAACTTTTTTCTAGTAAGGACTTTTTCAACCAATTTCATTTCTAATTAAAGGCTATGGTCTTAGCTCTCTAACAGTATATAAATCATCTGCATTTATTTGCATATTATGCCTTCTTTTAAAAAGAAATGATATATTAAAGAGTGCTCTAAATAAAATTTGTCGTTGGATTTTCTTAAATAAAAATCAAACCTTTTAATATAAAAACTCTACAAAATACGCAAATATAATGACATATTATACAAAATCATTTAGCAATTAAATGTTTACTTAGTACTCGGGTTTTGCAAAATTATCGACTTTTTTCGGAAACCCTCCCATTAAAGATTTTACAGTTGCTTCTGATACCTTTTTGGAGCATGTGTTCCACCTGCGCTTAAAATCGGACATATTCTTGGAAATATTTCCTGTGTTCTTGAATTCCTTTTTTACCAGAGCCCAATACCTTTCCACAGGCCGAAGTTATGGACAGTTAGGTGGATTTGCCTCTCGTGGTACAAAAATTACATTATTCTTTGAGTACCACTCAAGTGCCTTTTTTCCATGATGCCAAATCGGGCCAAAAAAATGTAGTCACTCTGTGCTCTCTTAAAAAGGGTAACAACTGTTTTTGTAGGCACTCCTTTATATAAATTTCTGTGTTTATTGTGCCAGATGCCACAAATACTTTACTTCTTTTGCCACAACTGCAAATAGCTTGCCACACGAGAAACTTCTTAGGGAATTTTGTTTGTTTTTTTTTTGTGCGAAACTCTTGCCGAACATTGCCCCGTTTATCAGCAACATAAAAATCTTGACCAGGAAGTTGAGAAAAGTCTGCCAGTACGTATGTTTCATCATCCATCACACAACAGGTGTATTTTTATATAAAATCAGACTTCAACTTTTTCGCTAGTTTTTTTGCTTCTAAGTTTTTTATAGCATTGCGATCTGGAACCTTTTGGACTTTGTATGTCTTCAGTCCAGCATAAGCTTTGACTCTATGTGCAAAATTCGTTGAACATTTCACCGTACGAGCTACTTTTCTTAAAGAAGTGTTAGGCTCTCTTCGAAAGAGTCGCTCGACTTCTTTTGCCTTACCAATATCTGTAGGACCTTTTTTCCTCCCTGATCCAGGTTTTCCTTATACCGTCTGATGGCATTAGAAACCGTTCGAGGGTCAACTTTTAAATTTTTAGCTATTTTTTCAAAAGTCCATGACGGATTTTTTTGAAAAGTTTTAATTATATTTTCACGAACTTTTTTTTCGCAGTCTATTTTGATTGAAATAACTATTGAAAATTAATAATTTCTAAAATAATAGTATCTGACATATCTATAGAAACTAACTTGATCAAAAAATAAATTATTTCTTGCACTATGTATAAATTTTGTCTAAAATAGTAAATGCATATTTTTTTAGGACACTATTAAACTAAACATATTTCGAGTTTTAACTTAAAATACTGGTAAATAGCCAAATATCCATTCACGTTAAACATATTTTTTGAATTATGGTACAAAATCAGTAGTATTTTTAATAATTTCATTGATTTTGTGTTTTTTTTTTTTTTTTTTTTTGTACAATTTAGAATTTTTGAAGAGGTTGTCCTAGTTATTTTACTATATCTTGAAAACTACTAGTCCAATTTTTTAAAAGCATACATATATGTCTTGAGAACATAAGTGCCCTTAAGTTATGTTAATACAAGATTTTTGTGTGATTAACAGTTTTCGAGTTATTTATATTACAATATGTAAAAAAAAATATATATTTCTGCAAAACAGAAAAAATATTTTTTAAAAATTCATAAAAATAGCAAAAACTTACCATTGAATAATATTAATTTTATTAAGATAAATCTGACAATATCCAATTATTTTTTTCGCAAATTTTTTTGTTTCTTAAAATTTGGGCTTTTGAATATGTTGTCCTTGTTAGTTTACCATATCTTGAAAACTACATATCTAATTTTATCAATAGATACATCAATGTTATAAGAACAAAATTTTCCATAAGTCATGCTAAGACAAGATTTTTGTGTAATTAACAGTTTTGGAGTTATTAATAATGCAATGTCAAAAATATTTTTTTTTTGTGCAAATTTAGAAAAATATTATTTTTAAAAAATTCATTAAAAAAATTAAAATGGCTAAAACTTAACATCATTACTCGTTGGTCGGAAAACTATTAATATTCAAAATAATATAACTTCTATACCATGACAATCCATTAATTGGAAGAAGAATTATATGAAAATACCCAGTTTATTTTCGATTTTTCTTAATGAAAATCTTGTTATTTTAAAAATATAAATTAAAAGCCATAATTTTCCAGATACTTTCATAAGACTTGGCATGTGACATTTTTTTGCTACAAGGACAAAGCCTTCTTAAAATAAACAAAATCGTTTAAAATTTTGGGGTAACTCCCAAACTATTTTTTTACCCTAAATATAGTTAAACCCTTCTCAAAGCCACAATTTTGCTTTGATCTTTTTAAAATTTGTTACAGAAACGATTTTTTACAGTGTGACTATTTTTAATGAAATTCATTAAAGTCGATCATTTATTTCGTGTACTTCCCATAGGTCTCACTTCCCGGAATTGAGATTTTGGCCACAAAAATCATTATAGCAAATTTTGTTAAAATCGGTGTATATTTGGCCATAGTCCCCATACAAGACATTTTGACAAACAACTTTTTGACGAAATTCAAAAATGCTCCTAAATCTTACCATAATAATAATTTTATATTTATTTATTGCACACACAATTTTTGTATAAACTGTAATCAAATTGAAAAATTTCAAGAAAATCCTTTCACATTTGACCCTAACTTCCGCATAAGACCCAACAACCGAAATCGCTTAAATAGAAAATTATTTATTTGCACTTAATTTATATTTTTGTTAACAATATTAACATTTTTATATGGATTTTCAGGGAATTAGGCTTATTTTATTAAGAACATTTACATTTTTATGACCCTGCAATAAAAATTTTAGTTTTCTGCCATCTTCGAGTTTGTATGAATTAAAAAAAAAAAAAATTATTTTCATAAAAAAAATTGTTTTCTTTAAAGTTCAATAACTTCAAATCGATTAAGTATATGAAAATGAATTTCAAGCGGCTTAAAGATAATTAAATTGATATCTAATTCTGAAACTTTCAACAAAATTGAACAACCCGTTCTAGAGATATTGTAAAATCAATGGATCAGCCTTTTCAAGAAATGGCAAATTTTATAAAAAAAAAAACCGAAACAAATAAAATCAAAAAAACCAAAAAACTTACTCCCTAATTCATAAACGAAAATAACAAGCTTATAATTCAGATTTTCTATACAAAATTTCTACCATAAAACTTTGAAAATTTTATAATTCGTTTATGAATTTGAGGGTAAAAATTTAAGCTGATAACTCTATGAAACACGATTTTGGAACAGTCAGGTTGATCTAACTGGGCTTCCGGAACCAGTTCAACCTGGCTCTTCTTCACCACTGCTATCACGGATCTCAAAAGAGGTCCCTCTGAACCCCGACTCGAAGTCGGTGTCACTTTGACATCGTCAAAGTGTTAGCCGTGGAGCCGGCAGAGCCAGAGTGTTCCCTCTGAGTCTCTCCGACCAGCGGATCCCTAGATCCTGAAGGAGATCCCGACTGAGATCGTCCGGAATTTGAGATTACAGTAACCTCAAATTCCGAATCCGACTCAAGCGGGACGTCCGCCAGAGTCTGTGTGGCTCCAGTGGTATAAGAGGAGTCCAGATCGTCTAATAACCCCCCATCTCTTCCTAGTCAGTCAGTAATAGTCTCTCGTGATGGAGTATGTCCGCGTTAATGTCACTAAAATTGGTCAGTTCGTCAATTTCGTCCTTCCCTGGTGAGTCCCGTCTGGCAATGAAGCTGTCCTTCAAGGAAGTCCTGTCCGTGTTACTTTTGTTTTTATTTTTGTTTAGTTTATTAGGGGAACTGAGGTCGCCCGCGTCATAGCCCCTGGTAACGCAAGAGCGACTAGATACTGATGGAGGCGTTAAGGTATCCGCCAGGCACCGTTGAAATACAGTCTGCCGTTTACCCCCGACTGCAAACCGAAAGCCCATAGCACGGTAAAACGCTTGACACCGTGGCTGGGGGGATTAGTTTAGAGTATTAATCCACTACTACCTGTTTTCTCCTACCACCCACTCATGGAAAGGGGTTCCTCGCCACCTTTTTATGTGGCTGGTTCCCCACCCATGAATGGGAGGTATTCCCCTATCCGCCACCTGGGGAGGCGCCATCTAGGGATTAGGTTCCCCCGAAATATGAGCTTAGATTCATTAAAATCTGATTACCGTATCAGAAGTTATAGACATATAAAATGTCTATAACTAAAACGAAATTTGAATCGCCATAAAATCTGAACCAAAGCGAAATTCAAAATTTTGAAGAACTCTAAAAATTGTATGAACTTGGAAAATGTATACACAAAATTTCATCAAAATCGGAGAAAATGAGGTTCAAAATTCGTATTCGTTTGATTTCATCCACACCCTACACTTTCAAAAGGCGATAACTCCAAAGTTTCACCTACCAGCATCAAACGCTTTTGGGTTTTGAATACACTGGTCTAGTGCTTTCATTTGGCATAGAATTTTTTTGGCCCCAGAACATCACCCTCAAAATGTGTCATAGTGTAAGTCTTAAACATAAAACTAAATTTGACCCTAACTTCTATATAAACATCGTTGCCAAAGAGGATATAAATTTACTTAAATCTAAAGAAATTGTTGCTGTGATAAGGAAATTTTGTACAGAAATGTCTCTAATGTTTAAAAAATAATGGTACATTTTTGGAAAATTTGGGAATATCTGAGCTTTGTGTTAAATAAAGGGTATCAAATAGTTGGTCTTAACCGCATATTAAACGTTTTTACATGTTTTACAAAACTTTGAGAAAAAATTTATATTTTCTAAATCAAGCCACAATATTCTCACAATCAAATCATTTAATCAATAATTTCCGAACATTAATTGATGCATAAAGGTAGAAGGCGAATGTACGCGGCAAGCGGCTTAGGGCGGCAATCAGATGTTTATTTTTTCGCTTTTAATTGTTTATGGTAGGCCAATGAACGCGGCATTTCGAAGTATGAAATGTCAAAATGTTTGTTTAAATTAAATTGTGTTTTAGAAAAATAAAATTTTAAAATGGATGGAGAATTGGAGGAGAATATTTTCCTGTTTTTTTTGATTTTTCAAATGTACATCCAGCTAAATAAAATAAAAAAGAAAAGAAAAGTGTGGGTGCGTGATCTTTATTTGCAAAGAGATTCGTCCGGGTTTTTTGCAAATACTTTCGAACATTTGAAAACAAATGACAGGGAACAGTTTCAAATTGCTACTAGAACGACGCCGGAAGTGTTTGATGCCCTTCTGAATATGCTTCGCGACAAATTAGAAAAATGTTCGATAAGGACGTCAATTAGTCCAGAGTGCAGATTGTTCCTTACACTAGTGTAAATTGCTGTAATTGGTTATCGTTCTATTATTGATTATAACTCTTGTTATTTAGGTATTTATCACAAGGAGTCAGTAGACAATACCTTTCAATGACTTTTAAGATGTCTGTGCGATCTGTAGCGCGTATTATATTGGAAACGTGTGAGCTAATATGGACAGAACTAAGTAGCATTTATCTATCTACACCGAATCAACATGAATGGGAAAAAATTGCTGAGGATTTTGAAAAAATTTGGAACCTTCCAAATTGCATTGGATCTATAGATGGGAAACACATCGCCATTACGTGTCCACCGCATTCTGGATCTAATTTTTATAATTATAAATGTATGTAATGTACATACGAAATCATCATCATAAGTGGCAAGGGTATTATTTGTTTGTGCTGATGTTTATAATACCTAAAAATATTGGTAACAGTCCTACCTAAACTATGCTCTCCGTGAGCATTCTTTACTAAAGTTTGCCCTTTTTCTATCCTTGTGATCAAAATAGAGATAGAAATTTGAAATTGATACAATTCCTATAAATTTGTACTTAAAACAGTAAAAAATCGGCATAAACAAATTTTATATTGTCACTGACCCAAGTGCCCTTTGTGGGGCAATCTAAATTTTTAACATTATAATTTTAATTTATAAATGATTTCTATTAAAGCGTTTTATAGTGTCATCCTTCTTGCTACTTGTGACGCAAATTACACTTTTAGCGCTGTAGATATTGGGTCGTATGGCAGCCAAAGCGATGGCGGAGTATTGTCGTTTTCTGAATTGGGAAAACGATTAATTAGA
The DNA here is from genome assembly GCA_933228675.1 of Stomorhina lunata. Taxonomy (NCBI): domain Eukaryota; kingdom Metazoa; phylum Arthropoda; class Insecta; order Diptera; family Rhiniidae; genus Stomorhina; species Stomorhina lunata. The sequence continues at coordinate 89,698,381 of OW121740.1, read as the reverse complement.
GGTTCATTAGATGTACCACCTCCGCGTGAGCTACCAAACAGCAACACAATATTTAACTACTACTTGGTTGGAGATGCTGCCTTTCCCTTGGGTCCCAACCTTATGCGACCATACCCAGGATCTCTTCTGGATGAAAACAGAGAAAATTTTAATAAAAGATTGTCAAGGGCGCGAAGAGTAATCGAGAATGCATTTGGGATTCTCACGGCGAGGTGGCGAATATTAAGAGGAACTCTAAACATGTCCCCAGAGTCAGCAGAAAAGGTAATAAAAGCTGCAGTGGTACTTCATAATTTTGTAAAAATGAATGACGGATCTTATTGCCCCCCTGAATATGTTGACCATGAAGTTGATACCGTTTTTGTAAAAGGACTATGGAGAAACGAAACAACTTCATTACCTAATGTTAGGGGTTTGACGTCAAATAACAGTTCTCGGTCAGCATTTGTCGCAAGAGATTTATTGCGAGACTACTTGTGGGAACACAAAATATAGATTTCTTTGTCCTTTTTATGAACTCAACGACTTTAAAATTACTAGACGGATTTCGACGAAATTTTAAACATAATTAGAAAAGGAGTTTTGATCAATATTTAAAAATACATATGTCTACTGCAACACAGCGGACCAAAGTTGCCTTACTCAAGTATATAAAACTTATTGTTCAGTAAAGTGAACAAAGTTGGCCCACAGTTTATCCCACTGCTCAGTGGTATGGTGGGAAAATAGAATGGAAATATATATATCAGACGTTTTGAACCTGGAAAGCCTAGATTTTACTGGGGCGGCACAATTGGCTCCCGAATAAGGGCACCTCAGACTCATAAATCACTTAAAACATTTCCGAACCAATTTAAAAAGCATACTATATAGCAAATATTAACTTTAATCTCTTATAACTTTTTACATAGTAAAGCTTTTAATACACTTCATGCTTGTAAAATATTTAAATGTTTATTTGAAATAGATGCTTCCCAGTTTCAAAACTTAAGCTCCCAACACTTCTGCTATATCGACATAGTTTGTTTTTAAAATTCGGTTAGCGGTATACAAGTTAGGGACTTATTTCAATTCTATTTTTCCACCATCCCACTGTGCACTGTAATGTCATCACAGATGAGCTAAATATTTTATTCCACTGTGCTACCAATAATCATATTCTAGTCTAACTCCTCTTCAAATGATGTTCCTTATTTTATAAAAATCCGACTGGATGTTCAGAAGTTATATTTTATTTGTTATAATAAATAAAAAAAATTTAGTATACACGAAACAATTGTTTTTAATTATATTTAATAGAAATTAGTTTAACTACGAAATTCAGTCAGTGAGTCCGTTATAAAAACAGTAAATTTGTCAGTCGATATGTTAATATGTCAATTAGTCAGTCTGTGCAAGTGTTTAAATAAATTAAATTCAAGAGTTTAATAGTTTTATTTTACGATAAAAATAAAATTAAATAAAAATCTATGTTGAGGATACTAATATAATCCAAAATCATCGACACTTTCATTATTCTGCAGTTTTCTTGAATAACTAAAAACATATTTCATTATGTTTAACTGAATTATGTCCACATGCTGCTGAGGAATGTCTTCCAACTTTTGTTCTAACATTTTTAAAAAAGGTTCGTTTTTATTTGGTTGTATTTGTCGTCTTTCTGTCGTATACTTTGTAAATTGTGTTATAAGATCACACATTTTTTTTGTAATTGTATCTTCGGAGTCACGCTCACTCTTTCTTTTTCTAGAGTTTGATGGCGTACTAGATGAGTCTTCACTTGGTGCGAAGTGTAATGACTCATCCATAGACTGTGAACTTTCTTCAACCTGGGAAAATAAAATTGATTCATCCAACGCAATTTCTACCGGGGGCACACTTGATGCTGTTCTGCATTTTTAATGGAAATGAATTCATATTAAAAGAAAATCACTGTTTTATTTAAAAAGTAACATTACTTTCGCGGTTGAATATGGTCATTCAAAAATTCTAAATGGCTCATCAAACTCCACGATGATTCCGAAACAGAACTGCCACTGCCCGACGCAAGCTTTTTCTGGTTGAGTTTTACGTACCGGTCTCTTATATTCTTCCATCGCGTTTGGCAAGCAGCTTCTATGGATTTAAATTTTAAAAAATTTTAAAACGTTGCAACAGGGAGAATTTTAATCCGAAAAACTTACCATTTACATTCATGGCAGCGCTAATTTCTGCCCAAGCCTTGGCTCTTTTAAATTTGTTTCTATATCCTATAGAACCTTTTTCATAAAGATTAGTATATTTTTTCACCATTTCAATCAATTTTTCTTCATCCATTTTTTGTTATTTTAATTTGTTTATATTTGATATGTCAAATTTCAAGCGGCAATAAAAAAAGTAGAACATAGTTCTACTTTCCGCGCGGCAGATTTTTGCAGTGCTGCCAGATTTAATTATATCCTACTCAGATATTTTTTTATATGAATATTTTTGTAAACAAATGCACATTTTATGTACTGGCAATACTGCGACCGCCCGCAGCCGCATGCCGCGTGTATTGGCCCTGTACCTTAAATTTTGTCAACATTTAAAACCATTAAAATAAATCAAAATCTAATTTAGTACAAATTATCAATTCATAAATTTAATTAATCAAAATGTGAAGCTGCTAACAAGTTTATTAAAGACGAACGAATATTTGCATAAAATTTCTATTAAACTTAATGATAAATACTCGTATCAAACAAAATTATTTATAAGTATTTACTAGAAAAGTTTATATGAAAATAAATTATTCTAACTTCCAAGATTTTCTAATAATTGAGAAAAATATATAATTGTAATATAATAATTTAAGTCTAAACTTAAACAACTTTTGCAACAAAATATTTACACAATTATTTAGAATTTACATGAAAACTCTTAACATTTAGTCTGGGTTAATGTTGAGCAATTTTATTCGTCTTCTAACTCAAGCTACGAGTACAATAAATTTTTGAATAAATTTAAAGCATTAGTTTCTATTTATTAGAGACTACAAGTAGAGAATAGTTAGAAGTAATGGTAGCTTTGAACTTGGTACTTGGTTTTTGAATTATGATTATATACAATTAAATTACATGCATTTCTACATCATATTTATGCAGTTATTCATATTTTCACTCTAAGTCTACATACTTTCATACTTAGGCACTTGTAGGTCTATGTTTTATATATGTGTGAGTATAATTCTTTGGATATATGTATGTATGTGTATTTTGTAATATATGTGACTGCTGAAAATTTAGCATAGTTTTACTTCCGTTTTGTGTCATTGCATTTGCACACTCTCGACTACTGACTGCATTTTATGAAATTTTCTGCTGCGCATGTGAGTCAAGTCGATAGATAATGCATTTACACAGACATCACATCTATAAAAATCAAGCTTACGAATTATTTAATGTTACTGTAAAAGCAATAATTATGGCAGACATTGCCTTAAGGATATTTATGTAATTTTAAAGCTTGTAAGCGAAAAATCTTTGTAATTCTAAGATTGAAGTTTACTTATGTACCTGATACTGTGAAATCTGAAGTACAAAAAAAATGAAAATAAACTTTGATGGTTTCCAAAAATTTATAATTCTTACACAATCTGTTTTGAAGCCCTAGGTCTTCAAACTGTTTAGAATTAGGGAAGGCCGTTGGAAATTACTGTTCCTTAATTTTATGAAAAAAATTGAATTGAAATTTAGTAAATTACCAACAAATTCTCAAAAATGTATGTTTCAGTTTTTTCCGACTCAATCTACATAATTTAGGCTTTTTTTCAGTACTCACGATTATTTTTGTGGATGCATCCAAAAACTTTACTATATGTTATAACTTTTAAATTAGCACTTATAAAAATATCCGTCGGGAATCTTTTGCACCAAAACTCTATTTTAAATTTGCTTAAACATTTTAGTTTAACATTTCAAAAATTGATAAACTTTATGCATTAAACACATAGACAACAGCAGGCTACACGAACACCGACAACAAAAGTCGTTGGCTGCAATCGTCGCCTCGTAGTCAGCTACTTAATTATTTTGGGGACGGCAGCTACATTTAAGACGGCAGCTACATTTCGAAACACCTGTTTATGAGTGGTGCCAATATCGCGTTTATAAGATGGACAAAATAACAATTTCAATTTTGATTAAAACGACATAAATTCATTTTATTAATTAATCTCCGAAATCAACAGGTACAGGAAACCTGATAATATGTCTATATCAAAAAAAAATTATAGAAAGATTTTGGTGTGTTCTCTTATAGTTTAAGAGTTATGCGCTTTTTAAATTTCAAGAATAATACGGTATAACTTTAGAAGTTTATATCCGGTATTAACTTTTTTGGTATCAAACAAAAGCTACTGAAAATATCTTTTATATTCTTATATATTCTATATAATATTCTTTATAATGGATTAAGAGCTATAATATACCATAAACTTATTTCTGCAACAGATTTTGTTTTTAAATTTGCATATCTTAAAACAATATAGATATAAGTATGCTTTTTTATATAATGAATTTTATAAAGGACATACTAGGCTTTTATATAACATGAACTACGTAGCTCTAGCACACGTAGCGTGTGAGTTAGACAGTTTGAAAAATAACTTTTTAAGATTTTACTTATATTGAGTTAGAGTTATATATATATAAATTTTTACATAATATTTTATTAGATATTATTATATACATTAAATACATAAATATTTGATAAGTATGTAAATTGTAATGGTAAATAAAGTCAAGTGGTTTAAATCGCTCATTTATTTAAATATTATATGGTGTTGACAGCACTAAATCTATTATTGTCACCAACAAAAATAGAAAATAGTTTAATTTTGGCTACAGCAACAGCGGCGGTCGTTAGTCGTGTAGCTGTGTCGACTCTAAAAAATTATTTCTATTTGAATGCATGTATTCTAATTTTGACAGGTTGTAGCCCGTAGCCTGCTGTTGTCTATGTGTTTAATGCATTAGATTTGATTATCCTAAAATTTTTTGTCGCTGAAATAAAAAAAAAACTTTTTAATTTGGTTTTTTAACAAATGAAATCCTATATATGTACCATATTAAGCTATTTAAATGTTATTCACAAAACTAAAATCCTAGACTTAGACATTTTTCGATCTATATATCGAGAGGCTATATTCTTAATCTATTAGGCTATATTCTAAGTCTATTAACCAATTTTTATACACATCATCGAAAAGAATGGGGCGTATATTGAGATTGTCATTCCTTTTGTAATTTCCGGCAAAACCATTCTTCATTTCTGGTATTAAAATGGGGCATAATCGGTTCACATTTGACCATAGCTCCCGTATAACCTCGACCAGTTTAATCGCTTATTTGCTAATAAATAACAATTGTTACCAATAAAATTTCATCGAAATTGGTTCACATTTAGCCATAGTGTTATAGAAGTTGTGTACTGAAGATGGGCGAAATCGGTTCACATTGATTTGGATCTCCCATATCACATTAAAGCTGACAAATTGAGTACAAATGAAATAGCTATGACGACTTAATTTATAACAAAGAAGTTTTATGTAACTATTGGTCAATACATCAAATTTAATTGGAATCGGTCTATATTTGACCATAGCTTTCATATAAAAACCACTCCCAGATACCACTAAAATGACACAAACGCCAGTTAAAAGTTATTAAATTATAAACTATGACAGCTATGGCCAATAAATTTTGCATAAATACGATTTTATTTATAAATACCAGCCAGTGTATAAAATTTTGTAATAATTTGGCTATAGTTCTTATATATGTATATCGTCATCTTGAAGACCACATAACCTATCTGCGAAAATTTCAAAATTGAGTTTTTTATGGATTATTATTCCCTATATCAAAACGTATATCTGTGTAAAATTTTGATCATCTAATATTACAAATGACCAAATTATTACAGTTTTTGTACCTAGAGGACCGTTACGCACTTAAAAAAGAATTAACTAAATCATTAAAAATCTCGATAAAAGTTTAATTTTGTTGCATAATGTAATTTAAACCATAATAAAGTATTTTGATTTGCTTCAACTAGTAAAAGAAACTATAACTGTAATTATTAAATATATATAATATTCATATCTTACTTGATCAACAAGAGATTAACTCAAAATTTTAAAATTTTCAGTAGAGTCATATATATATATATATATATATATATATATATATATATTAGTACTGCAGATAATTTATTTGGTTTCAGAGTTTTGCAATTCCTAATAACCTAAGTGACATAACATAAGCTGTGTTTAGAAAAACAAAATTTTTTCAATCGGTATATATTTCTGGTTTCATTTTAATCTAAATACATAATTTTTGTTTAAATATTGCAAATAGTTCCAATTTTATAACGTTTTTCCCTCTCCTGTTAACTTTTGAAAACTGTAGATAGGTTATTTCGTCTTTTAGGTGACGATATAAATGTAAATCGATGAAATTTGGCACAGACAAATTTTCTTCATAGTACCATGGACCATCCCTATTGATATTAGTCGAAATCGATTCTTTATTTCGTTAACTCGAAATCGATTATTTTAGGCATGTCACAAAATCCATTCGGCATTAAAACCATTCCGCAATTGAATTCCGATCGAATTAGTTTTAGGTGTTAAAGATTCAAAAAAATTTCAAATATCTGAAAACATTTCAAAAGACGATGTTTTTAAATGAAATCAGAAACTCTATCTGTGTTTTAATAAATAACACTGATTAATTAAATACATTGAATAAACAAAGAAAAACCTACAAATTCAATTTCACTTTTAAAATAGAAAGTGGTTTCATTCCGAAAAACAAATTTTCGTTTTACATTTTTTGTAAAAGCAAAATACGGAATTCATTCCACTTCCGAACCGATTTGAGTTCTGTGACATGGTTGTTTATTTCACCCTCATATCCATAATTTTTACTATCAGACGTGTCACGAATTTAGTTCGGAATTGAAACCAATCCGTAGTTGAATTTAGATCGAAATGGTTTTAGGTTCTATAGATTCCAAACAAAATTTAAATTTATCAAGTATAATTTTCTATAGATTTTAAAGAAAGTTCTTTAAAGAGAATTCTTTTACAATCGGCTCATATTTGATCACAATTGTGTAGATTATCATATGACCGGGCTTGATAAATTCATTGTTAAATTTGCGCTTAGAATATTTAAAAAAATTCACCTGTCTGAGACGACAAGATCAAGTTTCTTATTGGAGAACAATCCTTTTTTGTCTGTTAATTTATCTATTATAATTTCCCGAAGACTTCTTGCAAAGAATTAGAATTAGACAGGCCTAGTTATTCGACAGGCCTAGTTATTCGGCCTAGTTTTAAGCCCGCATAATTTTCGTTCGTTTTGAAGCACCTCTATCATATTTATTGAGCTTTTATTATTAGCTATTTTAAAATTATTTGAGATCCAGAGCAAAAAAATTCTTCATACTCAAATGTTTTTCCGAAACAACTCCTAATTTTGAATGACATTCACTTGGAAATCGCAATCTTGAATCATAAAAAAAAAAAATTATTTTCTTATATTTTTTAAAGTTTCCGTCGCTCGAAACTTTGGCATGGAATTTAAGCCAAACATTTTTGAAGTACATACCTATTAGAGCAGCAAAACTATCGATGGTACTATCGATAATATTGATAGTTTCATTTTTAGTGTGCTATCGATTGTTTTTTTCCGATAGCGATACTGTCGACACAAATAGGTTGGCGGCATATTTTAAATTGATTGTTCGGAAAAATTTTGGTGTCGGTGTATATTTTTAAAATAAATATGAAATTAGTCAATAAGACTAAAATTATATCTTTAGTTCAGCAAATGTTAACCTGTGTAAGTGATATATTCAAGAAAATGATGGTCAAAACTGGCTACTTATATCGAAAGTCATCGTCGTATAATTACAATGCGGAAAATATAGTAATGTGTAACGGAAAAAGGAAAAAGCATCATTTGTTGCTGATAAAAACAGTACAATGATAGAAGCATGCGATTTATTGCAAAAAAGACATTTTGCCATTTTGCTCATACTCTGAATCTTGTAGTGCAACCCTGTTTAAGTCAAGACTGTATAAACAAATTTAGTTTAAATGTAAAAATACACTCAGAATATTATGTAAGTAAAATTAACTTAAAATGTAATTTGAAATGAATGAATATTCATTTAAAAACCGGTCAACTGATTTTTCATTCAAATTCAATAAATATTTCATTTAAATTTAACTGACAAATATTTAAACTACATTTTCAGTTTTAAAAACGGAATATTCAGGTATGTGATGGAAAACGATCGTTTTCAAATCGATCGATTTCAGATATATTTTTGAGATATATTTTTGAGATTTTCGGTTATTTCCCCAAAAAACTCAAACCAAATGAAAGATAAAATATCAGTCAAAAGGATTAAAGCCAAAATTTTCATTATTTTTGGGGGAAATAACCAAAAATTAGCTAAAAAATATGTCTGAAATCGATCAGTTTCAAAACGAAACTGTCCATCACATACCTGATTCATTTGTTATCAAAAAAATCACTGACAAAAATTTAAACTATATTTTTAGTATAAAAAACGGAAAGTTTCATTTATTTTTTAAAAATTGAATGGTAAAAAACTACGTAGAATTTCCGTAAAACAGACAATTTTCATTTGTTTTTGTAATTAACGTAACAAAAAAGACGAAACCATAAAAAGACAAACCAAAGTTTGCTGTTTGCTTAGGCCATACCCCGTGATAGGCGGCCAGTATTATAAAAAGCTTCTTCAGTAAGCAAACCTAAGATACTTAAGGAAAACCAATAATTCAACAAATACGACTTATATTTGAAGCAATAATTGAAAAAATATATAAAAACTAAACAACTGATATTTTCAAATGTTACGGATTTTCAGTATTTTTTTGTAGGTTGTTTTTTTAACAAATGTATAAATATGTTAAAAATCAATTTTCATATAAATTTTAATGAATATTCATTTGAAAACAACATAACAATCAGTTACTGTAATAATTTCCTGAGTGTAGGATTGAAAATGTAAAAGAGTTTTCGTTAGCAAGCTTTGGTATTAACAACTAAATCTGCTAGAGTATTTAAGTTAAAAAAATCTCGAATATTTATTCATAAACACTTTAATAAAATATTTAAAAATTTGTAATAATTATAGTTATTTGCTAGAATAATTTATGCTTTAAAAATTGCACAAAACTTTTCAATTAAAAATCTGTATCCAGAGAATATCTCTACATATTAATATGTATGTATAAATGTATGTATGTGTGTAAATCTGTATTTAGATATAATTATTATAATTAAATTTTTCATTTGTATCTTGTTGAATTATCTTTATCATTTATAAAATTTATTCAAGTGTATTTCTGTTAGTTTGTAGTTGTTGTTATTATTTGATGTCTATCCTTTTTTGCTATTGACTTAATGAAATGATTTAAAAATGGCTTTTTAATAAACCCAATTTTGTGCTACGGCTCTTCATAAATAAATTCATATTTTTTGGTTTTAATTTTAATGGATTTTTAGTTTGTATGAATGAGTGAGTGAATTCAATTGAATTGAATTGAATGTATGATAATTGTGCATCTGCATTTATTTACTACGTAACCCAAACAATACGAGCTAGTAAGTGAGTGAGTATTCTCCTAATTTTGCCTCAGTTGCTGATGTTGCAACAACATATTGTATCTTGTTGTATTGCATATATACTACGAGTAGATAGTAGATACTTGCAACATGGCAGTGAGAGTAATTATTATTGTATTATTCATTTATTTAAATGTTTGTTGTATTCGTAGGCAATTCGACAATTGTACAATTGTTTTGGCATGTGTTTTTGTTGTATTTTATTGATTTATTTCAATTGATATAAATTCTACTCAATATTTGTTGCTTTTCATATACTCGCAAAGTCTGAAAGTCTAGAGTATATAAATATTTATTTTATTATGTGTCAAACACGATGTTAGTGTTAAACAATTTTTTTTTAAATTTATTAACTTTATTACAGTTTAACTCTATTCATTAATTTATTAAATAATTTTTAAAATTTCCGGGAATTTTGAAAAGTTTTACTGAAGAATGTTAAGTCATTTGCGATACAACCAAAATAATTGGGGTAAATCTTCATCTACCAACGAAAACCTATAACAAAAATCATTTAAATTCTCAAAAATTTTTTGAAAATATCAGGTTTGAACAAGTTGTTCGAACAGTTTTATATAGACACAACGTGAGTATTAAAAGATTTCTAAAAAAGATGGGAATATTTGTCTTTTTCTAATATATTTACTGAATTAGATAGTGAATCTTACTCGGAATAGACGACATCCTATAATGAGAAGCTTGCATTTATTTAATTAGAAATGATCCGAAATTTTACCAAATCACAATGAAAGCATCTTTAAGTTCTTCATCCGTCGGTTCGTTTCCTTTTTGTATTAAATAAAACGAACCGACGGGCATCGTTTAACCGATTCAGAATGTTATTAGGAGTCATAGTATATATCTATCGATGATATTATCAGGCATGTCACAAACTCCATTCCATCTATAGATTTCAAAAAATTTTAAATGCGAACAAATTTTAGGATTTGAATAATATTACAATTATCTGATTCTGCAAACTCCCTAAAATTAAAATGAATAAAACCTATTCATTTGTATCATTAATGAATCCAACAACTCAAAAAGTACAAAAAATGTCAAAATATATTTTGAATCCTTTTATAGGTTCTTTTAGATCTACTGTGTATTTTCAAGAAAATAAGATTATTCAGTTTTGAGTACCGTTGCATGCAAAACTTATTGGTCCATATAACTTTCGCAAATATAAAGCTATCGAAAAGATTTTTACACGTCCGAAAACTACTTAAGAAACAATAAAAAATATGCTTACTGTACTACGCTATATCTAATAGCGCTGTGCGCCAAGAGATTTTTTTTTCCCGAATGAGACCAACTGTAAGTGAAAGTAGGCTATTAGTAAAGCAAAACCCCTAAAGGATTTTGAAAAGTTATCTCAAATTTTCAAGTTATAGCGCATTGAAGTTGGGCTATTTTAAGAAATATTTCTAATATATTTTGGAGTAAATCTGCAGACAAATTTAAAAGTTATTACTGTCTATTTTAATCACTTAATATTTAGATTTATTGGTTTTTATAATTTTTATGAATTTAATTTTAAATTTTATAGCATCTTCTTGCAAGATTAGGGAGAATTTCCAATAAACTGGTGAAATCTTCATTATATCGGCCCACAAAGAGTTAAATTGGCCTTAGAGGGGAAATATTTTGTAAATAAGCTTGGAAATAGATATAATAGATATAATAGATTCGAAATTTTATGTAAATCGATTTGTCGGAAATGGAACTAAACATTGAAATAAATTTCGAACACATATTGGGTAAAAATTGTTTTTTAAATTTATTTTTTTTTTTTAGAAATAATTCTTTAAATTGGGAAAGAAGTTTTATATTACTGACAAAATATATCTTTAATAAAAAAATAAAAATTTAATTCATAAATGAAAAATAATGATATCACAAGCTTATAGATCAAATTTTTCATAAATCCATATAAAGAATTTATTCTTAAAGACTTTATTCTTAAAATAAAAAAATACGCTAAAACTTATATTGTTCACCCGGCTTTTTGTCTTCCGAATTTATTCTGGTTAGCAAATTTGGAGTACATTGTTTTTACATAGTAAGGAACTACCTAAGACCCCTCCATAACCAATTTAACAAACTCTAAACAAATAAAATAGGAAATGTTACTCGATATAGTAATTTTCACCTAATTTTAGACTAAAATACGGAAGAGCTGAGAATAAAGTATAATAACCCAGTAAAACTTTTTATTACCAAATAATGAGTTAAACAGTTAAACTATTGAACACGAACTACTTACTCATTCGCTGTTTAAGTCATTACATTAACATGGGGATGTCATTGGAGGCAAGTACTTACCAATTGCAGAAAAGTAATGACTTGGGTAAGTAATTTGAAAGCAACAACAACAACAGCAACAACTTTTTTTGTTGTTGTTTTATTAAAAACATATATTTTTAAACGAAATACAAAATTTTTTTTATGATCCCATGGGTGCTCGAACCCAGACCCTCCGACTGCTAGGCAGAGACTCTTCCACTGAGCTACTTCATATGTTGAAAACTTAGCAGCTTATAATTAATATAAACAATTTTTATTTTTAGATCCAAAATCATGTGAAAATAACTTTGTTTTTCACTGCTTTTTTTTGCTTTGTTGTAATTTTTGGAAAAATACTTTTATACGATTTTTTGTAATTATTTTAAAACTTTTTTAAAATTATTTTAAAACTTAAACAATTTAAACCTTCTTTTTCGTATAAGTTTTTACATAAGATTGACTCTTACTTACTTAAATGTTACAACCTGTTAAGGTCAAAGTCCGAGCATATTTTAGAATTCCATGGATTTCGATCTTGTGCGAATATTCTCCAATTTTATAGTCCAAGCTTTGAAAAATGTTCCTCTACTTGGTCTTTCTATCGAAGTTTCGGACATCCTCCTCTAACATTAGGTAGTGGGACACTTCAATTCTAATTTTATCCTCTTCATTGTATTTTTTTTTTTTTTCAAGAAAGGGTTACTAGCCCGTAATCCTAACCCATTTTTATCGATCTTATGGGACAACTCTCGGAACATGTTAACTCACAATATTAATGGGTGTTAAACTAGCTCCCCAGGTGATACCATGAGGAGGTGTGTGTCCACAGTTGAGATGAAGGATGACCCAGATAAGTTGGGCTTACCAAGATAAGACCAATTAGAATCGTGTTTGGTATTCAACATCCCCTACATAATCAAAATTAACTCATGATGGTATTTTTTCATTAACGTGAGTTAGTTTTACAAATTTTTTTTACAGAAGATAATATTTAAGTTCTTAAAATTCAAAAATCATTTAAAAAGACTCTTTTAATAAAAAAAAAAAACTAAAAAAAAATGTTGCTCTTGGTGGGATTTGAACCGGGGCCATTCAGTTTAAATTACCATCTTAATTACAAATAAGTACTTCTGTAATAACTTATTATTTATTCGGATGGTATTATGTAGTCGTTACAAGGTAACCAGTTATCAGAGTACTTGCCATTACCAAAGTTTTGCTGGGAAATTCTCAAAAATTATGAAAAGTAATTTATATAATTATATTATGACTCAAATATACAGTTTTAACTGCTAAATTTATTCGCTGATTTATTCTACATGAAACTTTTATGGAAAATTTTACACCCAAATAGCCAAACTTCAAATAGCTATAACTTTGAAACTCGAGCTAACTTTTCAAAACCCATTTAGGATTTTGGTCTACTAATTGCCTTCTATCATCTCCATTTGGTCTCAGTCGGGAAAAAATCGATGACCCCTAATTTGGCGCACAGTGTACTTAAAGAGATATTTAATGGAATGTCTTTTACAATTATTTTAATCTAAGGGTTCGATATCTTAAATAAGAGAAGTTATAATTCGATATTCGAAACGAAAAGTCATTTGGAAATATCTTATTATTTTACAATTTTAACTCCTATGAATATAAATATGTATATTTAAACCAAAGGTTTTTTCATTTCTGAGGCCTATTAGAATCCAAAAAGTATTATGTTTCTTAAATACTGTTTATAGGTTTTAAAATATTTAGATTTGAATATCCTAAAGTTTTCAGTTTTCAAAAAAAGTATTCACAAAACTTAACCTAGTCAATATATTAAAACAAAAAAAAAAACAATATTTACTAATTTTTTTGAGATTTCAAACAATTTCGGAAAAATTTAGAGCAAACCTAGAAATAGGTTTTTATAAAAAAAAGTTGAAATAATTACTTTTGTAAGATTACGAAAGAATAAAAAAAACTAAACTTTTGGAAAAAAAAAACTTATCTAGTTTCTTAGAATATAAAGCTTGCTCTCTTGACTTTCCAAAACTGTTTTAAATTTTAAAATCGCTCTGCAAATGTGAGAGTTGGAGGTACTAAGGTACGACGACCTACCCGTTAACAGTTTTTTTGCGAATATCTCGCCTATAACTCCCACTAGGTCGCTTTCCAAGTTTTTAAAAATTGGTTACAATTTACATTTATCAGAAACTGCTGAATCGTACCAGATATCGACCTAAATGGTTTTGAGTTTGATTTTCTCAAATCTAAAATTTTCGAATACATCAACATCTAAGTTCTTCCGAATTTTAAAATTCTGACGATTTTGTGACGAAAGATACAATTTTTATATGTCTATAACTATTTGATACAATTATGCGATTTTAATGAATCGACTAGACTCATATTAAAGCGTATGTCCTGTAGTTTTATGTTGTTTTAATTGAAAGATTAAATCATGTATTAAAAGACACGGGAGTTCGATAATGTCATTGATCCTTATCTTTGTTTTTCTTTCAAAATATAAAAACCCAAAAAGTGTTCAAATGTGGGAATCGAAAAATTATAAACTAAAAGAATAATTATATAATTTCCGTTAATGTTGGATACTAAGCAACGGTTCTGATTGCTCTTTACTTGGCAAGCCCAGACTTATCTTGGTTATACTTCATCTCAACTGTGGACACTGACCTGATCGTGGTATCACGAGGTTCTTCCATAAGAAGGTTGTAATAAAGGTCATTTAAGTAAGTAAAAGAATTTCCTTACAAATTATTTAATATAAAAATTTCCTAACAAAAGGATCTCGAAATTTTTTATCACTACATTTTGCATAACGATCTACTTTAATATAAAACTCATTTGTAAAACGTTTTGGTATAAAACTTTATATCCAGATGAATCGATTCCAAAAGAATTTTACTTAGACTTTATAAATCAGGGCCAAACCGTCGCATTCGATACTGATAGAAATCTCGGACTTTTAAGCAAATATTGTGTAACATATAATAAACAATAATAAAATTTGAAATCTAAATCAATAAATAACGAAATATCGAGATTGTAAATATTATTCAAATTAAAAATTATTCGCACTTAATCCCAGTCCTTAACATTTCTTTATTATTCTAATAGACAATTTATTGATAAAAATCAAAAAATGTGCCGTCATTTTTAGCAGGAGTTCCCCAACTTTTAGACAGTTCGAAAACCTCGCAGTATTACCTATTTTACAAATACAATCATTACGAATTATGTTTGTAAATCAAAGGTAAAAGCTCAGATTATCGATTGAACAACAGTAAACACATTTTTCAGTTTCATCTTTCTTCACTTCCCAAGTTCGTTTTTTTTTGTCAAAACATTTAGTTTCAATTAAATTATTTTACTATCAGGGAACTTTTAACAAATAAGTAACAACTCAGTGAAGCTTTTATGTTATATATTATTTAGACTAAAAGTATGCTACACAAATATTTCTGAAGTATCTTACATTTCGATCGATGTCGAATGCGGCGATTTAGACCCAGACTTTAAGGTTCGATACGTAGTAAATGTTTTCTAGTGTTCAGGCTTTGGAGTCCGATGTACAGGTTTTGGAGTATGGTACAAATCTTTGGAGTATTATGTTTAAACTTTGAAGTTCAATAGCAAAACTTTGGAAGGCGATGTTTTACCAACATATTTTTGTACTTAGACTTTGGTATTTAATAGTTAGGCTATATTCTCTTTAATATCAAGCAATTATGTTTAAAACTCTGATTTTACAGTACTATAGGATCTAAATATTAGACCATTTCTTTGCGATAGTCAAATATTGGACTCTAATACTCAAACATGTGGTGTCTGATTAGGGTGTTCATTTTATTCGATTTATAATTGTTTGACTAATCAAACAACTTGAAAATGGGATCTTTAATTACTCGGAAAATTAAATTACGAGGAAAATTATTTAAATTAATCTTTATTTGAAATTAGGCGTTTTAATTCACTCAACCGATTAATCGATTTAAATTATCCGATTAATCGAGCAAACATTACTCGAGTAAATACCCTAAGTCTGATGCTTTAACTTAGTAGTATTATATCTAGACTGTTCGGAATTTATTTAATAACATCTCAGGTTATAAATTAAGGCTTTAAAGTTCAATAAACCAAAGCTTGGAGTCTTATAATCTTATAAGAAGTCCGATACTCCTAAGAATATGATTTTTTATGCTCATCCTTTAAATTTAGAAATTCAGAACTTCAAGACTAAGACTTTAAAGTCAAATACACCTAAACTTGAAGTCTTTTACTTAGATTCAGAATTGCGCTAATTTCATTTTTGGTTCCGATAATAACATTACTTATTATTTTATACTCAGACTTTATTTAGGCTCTAACCTCTTCAAGTCCAATACACCTAAACTTGGAGTCTTATACTCAGAAGTCGGAAACTCCCAAGAAGACTTTGGATTTTGATAATAGATTTAAGGATTCCTAGTGTTCTGGCTTTGGAGTCCGACGCACAGGCTTTGGAGTATTAAATATGCTCAAACTTTGAATTTTAGTACTAAAGCTTATGTTAGACTTTGGGATCTGATATATAGCTCTAACCTTTATAATCTCAAGCAATTAAGTTTGAAACTATGATTTTACAGTTTGATATTCGTACTATAGGATCTAACTATTTAGACCATTTTTCTTCTTTAGTCAAATATTTTAGTTTGATACTCAAACTTGTGGAGTCGTAGTCTTATATTTTGACTGTTCGGAATCTCAGGTTATAAGATTAGATATTCAGACCTAAAATTAGATATTTAGACCTAAAGTCAAATACACCTTAACTTGGTGTATTGGACTCAGACTCAAAAGTCCGATGCTCCCAAGAATATGATGTTTTATGCTCATCCTTTAAATTTAGAAATTCAGAACTTCAAGAGTAAGACTTTAAAGTCCAATACACCTAAACTTGAAGTCTTTTACTTAGACTCAGAATTGCGATACTTTCATTTTTGGTTCCGATAATAACATTACTCATTATTTTATACTCAGACTTTATTTAGGCTCTAACCTCTTTAAGTCCAATGCACCAAAACTTGGAGTCTTTCACTCAGAAGTCGGATACTCCTAAGTCGGAAACTCCTAATAAGACTTTGGAGTTTGATAATAGATTAAAGAAGAAACTAAATATTTTGTTTTATGCTCATCCTTTAAATTTAGAAATTCAGAACTTCAAGAGTAAGACTTTAAAGTCCAATACACCTAAACTTGAAGTCTTTTATTTAGACTCAGAATTCCGATAATAACATTACTCAATTTTTTATACTCAGACTTTATTTTGGCTCTAACCTCTTCAAGTCCAATCCACCTAAACTTGGAGTCTTATACTCAGAAGTCGGATACTCCTAAGAAGACTTTGGAGTTTGATAATAGATTAAAGAAGAAACTAAACATTTTCAAAATAACAGTTCTAAAACTTCCGATAATAACATTGCTCGTTATTTTATACGCAGACTTTATTTAGGCTCTAACCTCTTCAAGTCCAATACACCTAAGCTTGAAGTCTTATACTCAGAAGTCGGATACTCCTAAGTCGGATACTCCTAAGTCGGATACTTCTAGGAAGACTTTGGAGTTTGATAATAGATTAAAGAACATTTTCAAAATAACAGTTCCAAAACTTCCGAAAAAAAAAATTCAACTGTGCTAAAGATTAGTATCGAAAGGATTTTATAACATTGGAACAACCTTTTCTTCCTATGTACTTTATTTTCTACCTATATCCTAGTTCTACTCCTAAATGAAAATCAATTGGGTAAAAATACTTACATTTAATCCTTTAAAAGTTGAAAACGATTTCAAAACTTGACTCCTGGCAAAAGCACACAGACACTTGTGAATTTTTTTCTTATCTTTTTTTATGCACTTTCTTCTTGTCTGTTCTAAATTCTTCTCTACTCCTTTTTGATGGCAGAGTCCTTTTTATTGTTGTTCTTGCTGTAGTTTTTCTTGTTGTTAATGAAAGTTATGCTCTTTTTATGATGCACTTTCTCGCCAACACTATTTTTTTTTTTTTGTTAGGTTATTTTTGTGGCAAAAGAAATCCTTTTGCAATACAAACTCTCTTGTTTTTCAAAAAACACAGTGGGTTGCAATGAGCAAAAATGTTGAGAATATTATTTTAGAATTTTTATTATTTTAAAATTTTAAGTTTTTTATAAATTTCGATAATAAAGCCATTTTGTTAAATTATTTTAATTTCTTTAATTTTTTTTATGTTTTTTTTTATATAATAAGATTTATTTAGGATTTTTATTAATTTAAAATTTATAGCTAATATTTTTTTGTTGTTTTATTTTATTGGGACTAGAGAAGATTTATAGGTTTATTATTTTTTTAAATAATTTTTTTAATTTTTTGTTGTTAATTTTTCTTTACTTTAAATTGATTATGTGTAAAGAAAAGATTAAGAAAATTATGTTGTTTTATTAAAATTAAAATAAAATTTTGGCATTAATTAATTTTTTTGTTATTTGAAAAAAATTTTGTTTTTCTGTGTTAAACCAATAAATTTTGCTTAGGTAATTAAATATTATTGGCACAATTTTTTTTCTTTTATTAGTTTAAGGAAGTATTGCACTTTTTTGGGATTAAGTTTAAAATTTCACTGTTTCATTTTTATTTAAGTTTTATTTAATAATTTATGTTTTTTTTTTTGATTCTTTATTAAGAATTTTTTAAATTTATGGCCTTTTCAAAAAAACCGGCCTTAATAGTTTGTTTACACCTGTTTTTTGTATTTTCTTATTTTATAATTTTATTATTTTTTTTCCACTACTCCTTTTGGAATCACAAAAAAATCTGAATGAAAGAGAGAGTGTAAATGTGTTATTAAAATGAAATAAATTAATTTATGGTGTAATTTAGTTGGTGTAAATATGCAGCCAGTGTAAACACACTCTAAATAGTTTACGCGCTACCGTTTTATTGAGTTGATTTTGATTTGGTGACTGTAAACGTACGAATAAATTTTCGAAATTTTTACGATTATTGTTATGATTATTTTTATGACTGTTTGGTTGGTTGGATATTGTTTATGATGATATTGAGATTGAGATGACGATGTTGAACGTTGTTGTTGCTGAAGATGATGATAAAAATGCTGCTGCTATGTTTGAGGATGGCTGCTGCCCCGTCTTTGTATAGTGTTTAGTCAAGTCAGTCAATGCTGCTTGCTGACTTTGCTTGTTCTTTCTGTTTTCCCAAAATCCCAGCAGCCAGCCAGCCACCACTTGTGTCCGTCGTCTATCCTTGTTTCAAATTTTATGCTGCTGCTATTTTATTGTTGTTTTTGTTGTTGTAGTGTTCTATATCTAGTTCGGTACTAAATGTTTTATTTCTATTGTCATAAATTGCTTTAGTTAGCATTAGAATAGTTAGGAAAATCGCTCACACGCACATAGGGACCAAAAGAAACACCATTTGTTTTGATTTGAAATTTTGAATTCTATAAAGACTAAATAAATACACATTCATAAAATTTCAAGGAAAATCGAACAAGTAAATGAAATTTGAAAAAAGTAAACAAGTGCCTTAAGAAACTAGTGTTTTATTCAAAAAGTCCCACTCTTTCTTTTAAAAATTTTTTATTTTAATTAATTTTCCAAAAAAATGTATTATTTAATTTGTTCATTAAACTATTAAAAGTTATCCGTAAGTTGTGATTTAATCTCTCTATATATCTTTCTTTAATTTGCTTTTTCAGATATTTTCAATATTTTTCATTTAAATGTCTTTATTATTACTATTATTATTATTATTGTTTTTGATGATGTTGATTTCTTTACGACTTCTATCAAACTAAACCCATAAAGTATTCAATTTGTAGCATATACATGTGAAAAATCCGAGCAAAAATAATAGAGCCGCGCGTCGCGTTATATAGTTGTGGCAGTACAACAAATTTCTTAATACGAAACCGAAATGAAAATATATGCAATAACAAGAAAATTTTTCAAAAAAAAAAAACACAGAACGTTACCGTCTGGCTCTTTAACGTCGAAAGCTTACTGAGGCAGAATTTAAAAAAAAAAAAACACCAAAGGAAAAAAGTAATAAGCAAACATTTAGTTTCATTTGGTTCCACATAGCCTTTTAGTATTTAAGCTAAATCAAACCAAGAGTCAGGAGCTCTTTTGTTATAAAAACAAAAAAAAAAAACACAGAAATAAACAAAAGCCAGAACCCACAAACTTTTTGAAAAAAGGGGAAAATTTTGAACATCCTAAAGAGTATTAAAAGAAACAGAAGAAAATAAACAACAAATCCACAAAACTCACATATAAATAACTCACATATGATACGAAATACAAATGCCCTAGTACTTTTTAGATACATTATGGCTCTGGCTGCTCAGCCAACTGAGGGGGAGCAGAACAGAGCAGTTGTTGTCACTACTAACTGAAAACAGTATATAAATAATCTTATAAGATACTTACTACCAACAAAAACAACAAGCAACAACAATAGCTAAAACAAGCAACCACCACAACTCTTACAAGCAAACAAACAAAAATCAACCTTTCAGATACTCTAAACTTCAGCTAAACTAACTTTAGTTTGTACCATATGTAGCCACAAACAACAAACCCAAGCAAAAACCAACCTTCCCTTCATAACAACACACATCCACCTTAACTCTTAGACAAAAGACCTAAGCCCACTGTGCCAAGTTTCTCTCACATATACAATGTTTTTTATTATTTTGTTTTCCTCTTTTCTTTGTTATTTATGTTACTCAACGTCTCTGCCTGCGTTAACACTAAAGTCCTACATCAACGTTAACGCTACGTCTCGTAAATTTTGTGGTTCTTCACAATTTGAGTGACCACGCGTAGCGCCGAAGCAATAAAGTATTTCTGGGTCTGTTGCAAATTTATTGTGTGAATTTTTTGTTCAGTTTTGCCTTTTTCCCTCTTCTTGCTTAACATTTCTTTACATTTTTATTTTTCAATTTTCCTTTTTTTTTCACTTCATCTGGAAATTTGAGTTAAATAACTTTGCCCAGAGAGTGTTTATGGGTTTTGTGCGTGTTTTGTCCATAGATGTGTGTGTGTTTGTTTTTATGTGCCAGTGTGTGCTCTTACCCAGCAAATAAATGAGTGAGTATTGTGATTTTTATGTTGTTGTTGTTGCTAGCTCTGTGTTTATTTGCCTCTTGTTTTATGGCTTTTTTACATTTTGAGTTTTTAAATTGTGCAATTTATGTGAGAATTTTTGTGTTTTCTTTGATTTTTTGTTCTGGAACTTCTTTGTGTCTTTGCTGGTTTTGCTTTTGTTTAGTTTTTCAAAATTTAGTTTCATTTCTAAAGTCTGACTTCAATTTGTTCTAGTGAACTGTTTAAGTTCTTTAATTCTAGTGTTTTCATTTGTTAAATGATTCAATTATTAAATAAAACCAATAAATAAAAAGTGTTTAAGACCATAATTGAAAAGTTATAGGAACTTCAATTAAGATAATAGAGTTGCCAAGTCTTGAAAGAATTTACGGTTAAAAGTTCTAAGTGTTATTTCTTACAAATCGTCAAAATATTAAGTGAAAGTGTTTATATTTTTATATACAAATTTTATATAGAAACAACGATATCCAATGAAACCAACCATGACTGTTTATTCAATGGAATTTCAGACAGCCCACCAACAATACAAGAAGTGAAGAATGCCATTAAAAACCTAAAGCGTAATAAGGCCCCGGACAATGACAATATCTCAGCGGAGATGATTTTATGTAACGCTGAAGGATCGGCGAGACTGTGGCACCCATTTGTGCATAAATATGAGAAGAAGAAGCTCTACTAACCTCCTGGAATGAAGGTATACTAGTCAAAATACCAAAAAAAGGTGACTCCAAAGACTGCAATAAAGAATAAGCTCTACCAACCTCCTGGAATGAAGGTATACTAGTCAAAATACCAAAAAAGGTTGACTCCAAAGACTGCAATAACTACAGGGGAATAACACTTCTTCCAATACCGAGCAAAATACTAAGTTGAGTAATTTTGAATAGAACGTCTGACGCAGTTTCTGAAACAGTACGCGAAAATCAGTTTGGGTTCCGAGAGAATAGATCTTGTGTTGATCTAATCAACGCAGTAAGAATAGTACTGGAGCAATGTAATGAATTTCGCACCCCCATTTACCTAGTGTTTATCGACTTTATGAATAGGAGCTATTTATTTAGAATTCTGAAAAACCGTAACATACCAACGAAAATTCTGAAATTAATTCGGGCAATGTACGTGGACTTTAAATGCCGGGTTCTACATAAAGGTAAATTGTCTAATCCGTTCGAAGTTACTACTGGAGTAAGACAAGGATGTATCTTATCACCCAAGGATGTATCTTATCCTTGCCATCGACAATATAATGCGCACGGCACTGAATGGTAGACGTGGCATCCAATGGACAGTGTTTAAACAACTCGAGTACTTGAAATACGCCGATGACATATGTCTTCTAAGCCAAAGCCCAGGTCACCTTCAAGAAAACACTAGCGCTATTAGTGTTGAATCTCGGGCAGATGGGCTGGAAATCAATATCTCCAAGACAAAGATTACGCCTGGAGGCTATGGCGCAAACCCGTCGCCACACATCAATGTGGATAACGAGGTTATTAAATGTGTAGGTACCTTTAATTATCTGGGTAGTTTGGTATCTACAAAAGGTGGCGCCGACAAGGATATGGAATCGTGTATTAATAAGGCAAAATCAGTATTCGGCATTCTCCGAGCTTCTTGAAAATCTCGGCAAATGTCAACAACAACTAAGTTACGAATATATAACTCGAATGTCAAGTCCATCTTGTATCACGGCTGCGAAACTTGGAAACGCACAAATGTCATCGATAAGCGCCTACAATCCCTTGCAAACAAATGCTTGCGGCAAATCCTTAATTTATGTTGGTCAAATCGCATAAGATAAATACCAATCGCATAAGAAAATACCAACATTGCTCGACAAACGCTTTGTTGGAATCCACAAGGAAGCGGCCGTGTTGGTGCACCTGCTAGAACGTGGAGAAGGTCAGTTGATGCGGAGTTACAAGCAGCAAACTATTCATGAAATGATGAAACCTACACAGTAGTTCCTTTTGGGATGTCATCGAAGAAATCATCCAAACTTTAACATCACACAGTTCGAATCTTTCCCTAGGCATGTCAGGAAACCCGGAAACTACGTTAAGAACCGCTAGTAGAGAGTTAACATGTGCGGTGAGTTCTCCCATAAGAACTATACAAATATGGTTTGGGACGTTGGTCTAGTAACCCACTCCTGGAAAAAACATTTATTATATGATGTTGATGTTTCTGCTTTACGATCAGAACAGAACTTATTGGAGATATTTCAGAGTCTTTGACTTAATTAGAAAAATATTAGATAAATAAGATAAAACATATGAAATATCATTATGCTGCTTCAGTGTGGTCAGCGCCACTAAGTGATATTCAGTAACGCAGCCCTATGAAATATCATTAATCTTGCATTTGATTTTATTATTGATCAGAAATTAACTTATTTCTAAGAACAATTTTAGTTATCATTTTATCTAACCATTTAAAATCTTATATAAGCATGATTTTGAGAAGTTAGAGAGGTTTATTTAAGGAGGACTATCACATTTAAGAATAACTATGAAAACCATATCTCTATTACTCCAATTGATTAAGAACATTCCAATACATAATCCACGTAACTTAATGCATGAATCAAATATAATAAATTTATTAATTCAGTCTCAAAAACTACCCTACATCCAAGCATATCTTCTTTAAATATATAATTAATGGTTTTTTGTAATAACTTCTTAACCAAAAATCCAAGAATTCATGTTCATCTTTAACATAATTACTTTGGCAACTCTAAACAACAAAGAATTTATTTAGAAAATCACCCAAAATTGAGCTCATAAACCACACGAGACAACAAAGCTCCAGACTCAAACAGAAAAAAAAAAAATAAAGTAAATAAAAAAGAACATAATAAAATATACAAAAAGAGTCTCACAGTAACACAAATTCTCCAGTTGAAGGAAACTGAAACTAAAATCTCAACATAAAAATGTGAGACCATAAAATTTATTTCATTCATTCATTCAGTTCAGGCAAAAGTTGTGCTTAATTCATACGGAGAAGATTTAAAACACACTCTACTCTGCCTCTGCTCTGTGTATTGTGCTGTGCGATGTGCTTAGCTTTGGAAGCTTCCTGGGGATGTGGTAATGAGAATGTGTTCAAAATAGTGGAAAGAAAAGAAACATTGTAAAATAAAGTGGAGCATTTATTTGTACGACGGTGAAGGAATTTAAAAAGAACTAAAGGAAATGGTACTATTTACATTTGGAAAGGGTCTTTAGTTGAAAATACAGCTTGAATTTGTTTTAAAAGCATCTGTAGAAAAGCTTTAAGAAAGTGCTTGGGAAATTTACATTCAGTTCAAATAAAATGTTTACAGATACAGTATTTTTCGTTTACCTGCATTTCGCTTAACTGCATTTTTTGCCTATCTGCACAAAATACAAAGTATTATGTATGATGATTAATATTTGTATGAAAAAAAATCGTGTACGTGCATTTTGCTTAAGTGCATATTTTGAATAACAGCATTCGATTTATGTTCAATAATGTTTATTTTTAGTACAAAATATTACTTTTAAGTGCCTCATAAAAACAAAACAAAATTTTTGTTGAAAATCGCTTTTTTGAGGAAAAATAAACCCCCGTCTTCACGACGGCAATAACATTGCCGCAATGTAGGCCTTTTACATGAGCGTGAGCGAGACACACGTACTATATTTGTCTTGTACTATATGTGTCTTGCGGCAATAGATATTGCTCGTCTAGACGTGGGTTAAGGCAAAAAAGTTAACTCTAATGATATTTTTTAAAACACATCCGATATAGTTTATGTACTTCTTTATGTATAGTATATGTAGTTCATAA
The DNA here is from genome assembly GCA_933228675.1 of Stomorhina lunata. NCBI lineage: Eukaryota > Metazoa > Arthropoda > Insecta > Diptera > Rhiniidae > Stomorhina > Stomorhina lunata. Next base: position 89,673,438 of record OW121740.1, on the reverse strand, counting down.
ATTGATAATGTACATATATGTATGTATAACTTACTACGTGAATTTACTTATGTATGATCTCTTTTGTTTTTAAATGAATTGTTTTGTTTTTGTTGAAATTAATAATTAAATTATTCTATTATTACAATAAAAATTAACTTTTACTTAAGAGCACATTTATGCAGGTAAGTGAATTTATTTTATAGCATAAATAATGCAGCTAAGCGAATTGTGCGTAACAACACATTTTGCGTAAGTGCACAAATTTTCGTGCAAACTTGAATGTGCAGCTAAACGAAAAATACTGTACAATATTTAACTATCCTCCACAGATACACCTGATTTAATAAAATTATCCATCTCCGGTAGTCACAAATAAACTTAGTCGCAACTAAAAATTTAGAGGATCTAAAATTGTAGGCATTCGGAACATTATCATAAAAGAAGATCTATATAGATTTATTTCTCAACGTGAAGTCATAGTCTTCAACCAATTGACTCAAAATTTATTAGCAGCTCAAAAACATGATGTTTTTCGGAAAACGCTTCACCACCATGGGACTTATGAAAGAAGAATGCACACGATTTTTTCAAAGACCGATATGAATTTCGAAACACACTTCGTATATGGGTTAAACTAGAATTTCAGAGTAACGATTATTTCAAACTACACTCTAACTCAACATTTTTCAGTATAGCAAAACAATTATCTTAGACAAATGGTGCTCTTAAGGAGTTTCAAAATCCGTGATACTATCGACACTCTTGGCATGAAGACTAGCTTGACAAATGGGAGATTTGATGATGCACTGAGTTAACGTTTAGAGGCTAGTACCACTAAAACCATTAAAAAATCTCTAGAATAAATGACCGTAAAGTGAAGATGGTTGAGATGTGTGAGACATATCGTTATACCCAAAAAGGGTTAGTGAAAGATCTAACATTTCGGAGTTGCGAAAAGTCGAACATAGTTCAAATCGATTTCTTGAAGACCTTTCCATACTTATATTATATTTTGTACCTTAACTTCTTCTGTTATCACTGACTCCTAGTGGAGCATAGGGTCTCAACCATCCCTTTATATCGAACTCTATTGCGCGATGTTAGGCATACGTTATTCCATGAATAGTTTTCTGCTTGCAACTCCGCATCAATTGACAATTTCCTCGTTCTAGCAGGTGAACCAACACGACGAACGCTTTCCTGTTAATTCCAACGAAGCGTTTGCCGAGCAATGCTGGTATTTGGCCTTCGAAGTGTGTGGCCTATACACTACCATTCCACTGATATACCTCTATAGACTAGCTTGACAAATGGGAGATTTGATGATGTACTGAGTTAACGTTTAGAGGCTAGTACCACTAAAACCATTAAAAAATCTCTAGAATAAATTTGGATGACCGTAAAGTGAATATGGTTGAGATGTGTGAGACATATCGTTATACCCAAAAAGGGTTAGTGAAAGATCTAACATTTCGGAGTTGCGAAAAGTCGAACATAGTTGAAATCGATTTCTTGAAGTCCTTTCCATACTTGTATTATATTTTGTACCTTAACTTCTTCTGTTATCGCTGACTCCTAGTGGAGCATAGGGTCTCAACCATCCCTTTATATCGAACTCTATTGCGCGATGTTAGGCATACGTTATTCCATGAATAGTTTTCTGCTTGCAACTCCGCATCAATTGACCATCTCCGCGTTCTAGCAGGTGAACCAACACGACGAACGCTTTCCTGTTGATTCCAACGAAGCGTTTGCCGAGCAATGCTGGTGTTTGGCCTTCGAAGTGTATGGCCTATACACTACCATTCCACTGATATACCTCTATAGAAGCAGGGATTTGGTTTGTCGTGTTTAGTAGATTATCATTACTTATGTGATTCGGCCCCATATATTAAGGATTTGCCGCAAGCATTTGTTTGCTAAGGTTTGTAGGCGATTATCGATGGCATTTGTGCGTTCCCCAGTTTCGCAGCCGTAATACATGATGGACTTGACAATCGAGTTTTATATTCGTAACATAGTTTTTGTTCATATTTGTCGAGATTTCCAAATAGCTCCGGGATTTAATATTGTCGTCGGATCCACCTTTTGTAGATACCAAACTTCCAAAATAATTAGAGGTACATACAAATCCAATAACTCCGTTATAAACATTGATGTGTCTGAACCGGTTTGCGCCATAGCCTCCAGGCATAGTCTTTGTCTTAGAAATATTGATTTCCAGCCCAGCTGCCCGAGATTCAACATTGATAGCGTTAGTGTTTTCTTGATGGTGACCTGAGCTTTGGCTTAGAAACTCTTGTCTAAAGGGTGTCTATTGGATGCCGTGTATGCCATTCACAGCCATGCGCGTTATGTTGTCGATGACGAGGATAAAAATATACATCCTTGTCTTACTCCAGTAGTAACTTAAAACGGATTTGACAATTTACCTTCGTGTAGGACCCCAGATTTAAAACCCACTTATCTTGAACGAATTAAATTCATAATTTTCGTTGGCATGTTACGATTTTCTAAAATTTTTCATAGATAGCTCCCACTGACATTGTCGAAGGCCTTCATAAAATCGATAAACGTTAGGTAAATGGGGGTGCGGAATTCATTACATTGCTCAAATAATGCTACATAATCTGAAGATATGTATTGTGATTTTTCAGAATGCCCCTCAATCGTTTGTCGATTTTCGAAAAAAAAAATCGATTTTTAGGAATTCTAGAGATTAGTTAAATTTGACAGCTTCCGGATTATCAGTTTGTGAGATATAGCACTTTCAAACTTTTGCTTTTTTTAAAAAATGAGGAAAAAAAGACTTAAAAATAATTTCGTAGCCAGCACTTTTTTAATACTGCCGAGGACAATACACACAGTGAAATCTGTAACGAGGGTGGTACTGACAAAAATATGAAAAAGTTCCCAAAATAAATTTGGAGGACCGAAAAGTGAAATTGACCGAGATATTAGAGTCTCTTAAAACATCAGAGGAATGTGTTGAATATATCGTTATAGGCAAATAGGGTATGCGAAAGCTTGTTGAAAGTTATCGAGATCAAAATCAACCAAAAACAACAACGGAATGTACATTCTGAGCAATGTTTAAACTTGTACAATCTTAAAAAACCCAGTTTTTATGTCGATATGCGACAATGAATGAGAAATGGTTTTCACACCGGAGTTCAATCGATAATCAAATCGTGGAAAAAATATTCATACAGCAACAATTACATAACATTATTGGAGCGTTTGAAAGACGAAATTGCGGAATACCTTTCGCTTACGATCGCATATCAATGAAAACGAAGGCGAAATCTTTGGATTTTTTCCTGTTCTTAGATATAAATAAGAAGTAACCACCAGAACTTAGACCTAGTTTGAGGTGCTCAATTATTTGTGGTTTATCGACGTAGATAAGGAACTAAACATAACCCCAAAAAAATAATCTAATGGGTTTACGTCACACGATTTGGTGGCCAGTTAATTGGGTCATTATCAAGTTTCTTGAAGAAAATCAATTGTAGCGCTCGCTGTGTGCTATCTAGCTCCGTCCTATCGGAACCACATATCAGCAAGATTAATTCCGCGTAATTGAGCTACGAAGAAATTTCAAATCATGTTGCTATACCATTGACAGTAACATTCTGTCCCCCAAACTTGGTATTACTTCACGTGGATAAAAAGTGAAATCGGGAATTTCCGCTGTATTCGGAACCTGAAACTAAAGAAATCATCAGAAGGTTAGAACTGGCATTGGCGTCGTAGTTGCATATACCCAATTGCGATTGTTAACCACCCAAAAATTGTTCCAGTTAAATTGACACTTGTCGTTAGAAGACTTGAACTAAGATTGGAGTCGTAAGTTCAAACTTAAAATTCCGTTTTTAAAGCGTCCAAAAATTATGAGTGGAATCTCAGCAACGCCTTTTCCCCTTAAGTAACGTTTCGGAGGATTGATTTTACAGTCTTGCCGGTTTCTATAGCGACAAATGCATTTAATGAGTTGATGATAAAGTCGCTATATAGTTTAAAATTACGAAAATTATACTTTTCGGAGCAAATGTATGAAATTTGTATGATCAGGCTTATTTAATAGTGACATCCGCTTGTAGCGCTATATAGAGGTTCGAAAAGAAAGTGAAGTTTGGTTTTAGAAAATCGTTGGACAGAATCCGACATAATTAAATAAGTATGTTAATCAACAAATTACATAAAGTAACTAAAAAGTACCAAAACTCAAAAGTACTTGTGCCCACGAGTGCCAACATTAAGAATAAGCTTTTAGAAGTTTTAGTTCTTTGCTAAAGAAATTCACAAAGAAATTGAACTGAGTTTAGTTGCCTTGAAAGCGAGAGCAACTAGAAAAGATGTTCATAGCCAAAACTCCTTTGAGCCTTTTCACTTCGTTAGTTTTATATTTTATGACTCCTTGAGGCATTTTCTGCCAGCAGTAAGACTTTATTGTTGATAATGAAATGACACCAGTTATCTACGAGACATGAAATGATGAACATGCCACAAACCGCGTGATTTGAAAAACAATTCTTTAAATTTGAAAAGGAATAAATCTTAATTATCTTTTAGATTTTTTCTGTTTTAAATTAAAATGTTTCATGTTTAAGTTAAATATTTTTATAATTTATTTTGCCTTTGCTTAAGTATCCATTTAATTGATCGAGGCATCTTGTTAATTTTTATATGATTTATTAGTTGTCCAACAATTATGGCTGCCGCCTCGACTAGAACAAAATGTGTTGCACCAAGAACAACAACAACAAAATCACCACTTCAAGTTGTATCAGCTGTAGATTTTACAGAAAATCATTAACGGCGGCAGCCAGCAACAAAACAACCATATTTGCCGACGGCAAAATAATCATGGCGTAAAATCTACAAAACTACAACTACAACAACATAAATTATAACAGCAATTTTGTTATTGTTGTTGGTATGTGGTCGAAACTACACTCAAGTTCTCACATTAATCATTCATTTATTCAGGAAGAGACAAAGAGAGAGAGAGAGAGAAGAAAAATCAACCCTGCTCTCTTGGTAATTACTTGTGCTCTCTTTTCTTTCAAATATCACTCTCAATATTTTAACTCTCTTTGCATTTTTTCTCTTCTTAGGAAAACCACGTGCATTACACAACTTTTCATACATCCAACAACTGTAAATAATGCTTTATGTGAGACGTCAGACCGTCAAAACGTCATTTAGTCGCTGGGTCGAAACAACAGCCATCCTCAACCATACCAGTTTCCAATTGGCAATAAAACGGGCCACAAATAGGGAGGAGTCGAACTCATAAAGCATTTTCATTACATTTTTATGGCCAGCAGTGACAGCCGCAGCAGCGTTGGCAACAGCGTCACCAGAGCAGAGCAGCAACAAAATACAATATCAAACAGCTGCCGGCAAAAAATTTTGCATAGACATTGTTGTTGTAATTTTTTCTCATATAAATTTTTCTCTTCAGATAGGAACATGAAAGTGTGTGTGTGTATGTGTGTGCGTGTTCGATAGCCTAAATGAGCGATGGGTAATGACGACGTCTGCGAGAGTAATTCATAAAGATGAATGACTGTGTGCGAAAAGGATGATCGTATGTGAAATGACCGTGTGTTGGAAAGAGTGCGAATGCTTATGGATGCGTTAAGTGTGACGAATTACGTTATTATTTTATTTAATGGTTGTGTCCCGTCCCGTGAGTGAGCCATGTTGTTTTTTCTATCGTTAATGTTGTAGTTGTTGTATTTTTTTTTTATTTTTTCAGTTTGTGTTGAAAGTATTCACACATAAATTTTATTTCAAGACGATGCTGTGTCTACGACTACAGTGCAGCCGCTGAGCAGTTGACTTTGCTTGTACCCAGTTCTACACTTTGTTGGGAGTACGTTTTCCTTTTAAATTTTCTCTGCTGTTATATTTTTATTTTATTTTTATATCATTTTAATTTTTATTATTGAGTTAATGCACAAAACAACATAAATACAACTATAACAATAACCATAACAATATTAATAAAAAAAGAATTAATAAAAAAAATCAAAACAATCATAAACAATCATAATCATTTTTTGTTTCACTTTAAATGACACTTGGTTTTACGAAATGTAAATATTTTGATTTTTGACAGCCGGCATTTGGTCTCGAGTTGATGAAATGTCTTTGAATTTAAATTTATGTAGAAAAATGCCGTTGGCAAAGTAGAATATGAAATTTTTGTTTTGGGGAAATTTGAATTTTTAGAGATTAACTGTTTTTTCTAATCTACCCAAAATTTTAAATAAATCGGCCAATAGTTCTAGAATCGAAAATTAAAAAATATATATATATAATAGTGTAAACCACGGGATTTGTTCTGAACATTATCAATATTTTTCTTAATTTTCGCTTCGAGTTTTAAATGTCACCAATGAGTTCCAAATGCCTACTACTGTATTCTACCGTATTAAGAATGGAACATTCCTAGCATTTCGAAAAGGTCACATCTCTTAGATTAAATTAAAAAAAAAAAAACAAATCTTTGAACCCCTCTAACGCAAAAACTGTTTCACAGATCTTGCTGGAAATTAGTTTTTAAACTACTATCCATTCAAATTGAAAGACATCGATTTCAAAAGTTCGGACACTTGATGTGAACTCCCCCATATGTAAAATAAATACATAGGTATATGTATAATAGGGTGGAGCGAAAAACAACTTATTGAAATGTAATACGCCTGGGTTAAAAATCGATGCTCTACATACAAAGGTCCTCAGAAAAAAAAAATGTGTCTTCCTAGGTCAATGTCCTAAATTGGCGCACATGACATTTATTTCTAGAACCCATTTATATGGAAAAAAAATGGGAGTTTTTTCTGTTTTTGGTGAATTTCAACCAAAAACGATATGTTTTTGGCAAAACCAATAATTGAATGTAAAAGACAACTTAAGCAGCTTTCATTAAAGTCATAAAAACTTAAAATCCATGAAGTAGTTTTTAAGTTATTGCAATTTGCCCCAGAAAAATCGTGTACTTTTCAACACGCCCAAGGATATGTAGCAAAAAAATTAACTTAAGAGTACAGAAATTACAAAGTAAGACATACCTTATCATGTAAAGACTTATAAGTATTAAAGATAAAGAACTTATCAAAATATAATTAAATTTACTTAGTCTTTTTTTATACTGAAAAATGGTACTTTTTTAAGGACAGTTTCAAAACTCACTTTTTAAGTTTTAGAAAATTTTGTTAAAAAAATATTCAAAATTTTTAAATTTTTGGTCGGCATGTTAAAAAAGACAGATGTGCTAATAAAATCCAAAAAAGTTCAGCTTGATATCTCAAATGGTTTCGCCATACCTGAGACTTTAATTCTTAAAATTTTGCAAAAAACTAAATTTTTGGACATTATTTAAGTAGATGCATAGTAAATTTTAAATAATCTTTTAATAAAGCTAATACTGAGTTTTATTGCCCAAGACATTGAGGAATGTCCACTAGAACTTTCCTTGATATTGGGTGAGCTTAACCCATTTTTCATTGGGGTCAATGGTCAAAATTAGGATTTTTAGTAGCAAAGATAAGAAATGAATTTAGTGGTGAATTTCGATTAAAATTAATAAAAATAGTTATTTTTAAGAATGGTTATTTTGTTTTTTTTTTTTTTTTCAAAATATTTTTTTAACCCTTAACAGACATGGGGACTAAAATGACCCAAATTAGAGAAGTTTTGGTCAGTATATAAAATTTTATAGGAATCGGTCCATATTTGGCTTTCATATAAAAACCACTCCCGGAAACCAAAAAAAATGTAACAAATGCAAGTTTTTGTAACAAATAAAAAAATGATTTGTAGTTTTTTATATTAATGTTAATCGTTTTTTTATTTCATAACGCTTGAAAAGAAAACAATAAATGTATACTATTTCAAATCGTTACTTAGCAATTAAAAAAAACTAAAAATGAAATAAATAACGACTATTTTGAAAATATTCCACCTCATGTTTAACATTTTTTGTGTAGATTCAAAAATTGGTCTACCATTAATACATTTTTGCAAAGTAGGAAACAATCAATCTAAAAGGAATTCTTTAAATCAAAAACTTTTATCCAATAATCTTCTTGCTCCAAAGCCCAAAAGTTTCAAAATCGAAAAGTGCATGTCAAGAGTTTGCAAATCGACATTGAAGAATGAAAATCTTTTTGTTAAACATATATGTCACCTTCTCCGAGAAAAGGGACCTAGTGTATGAAAATAAAGTTTTGAGAAAAACTAAAAAAATAAAATTTTAATGTTTTTCTCATTTTTTTCGATTTTCCCAAGTTCGTTTTGTACGTTTTTATGACAAATAAATTTCTATCAGAAATCTAACTCATTTCATCTTATTCTAAGCCCTGTTAGGTACAAGAATCCACTGCTAACTCTAAACCCTATTTTTGACATACATGTTTCCTTTTCTCGGAAAAGGTCACATATATAATTATTGAAGTTGAAAAGTTTGGGCAATTTTGCGGTCAACAATATCCGCAATTGAATAAATATAGTCACTTAAATTAAATATTGTTTCAATTTGACGAATATAAAATTCTCGAAAATCATGAAGTATAATTTTTTTCCCGAAGTAGAGATTGTTTTCAAAGATTCATGAGCAGCAATACCAATATATTCTATTATTTAATAAACATATATATTTTAATCTGAATGGTTGATTTCCCATAAACACTGGGATTTTAAAATATACACTCTTATGTAGTTAGAATAAAAAGTTTGCATGGGATGCACATAAATTTATTTTTTAAAATGCAAGTTTTGAAAACTGTTAGTACTCAAAAATGACAAAAATTTAAATTACACATGAATTACACATGCAGCCAATTACACATCGGCTACACATGAAAATAAAAATTACACATGATATGTGTAATTACACCTGAAGTGGCAACACTGTTGTTTGTGTTTACAAGGACAATAACTTTTTCGTAGAGCAATAAAAGCTATTAAGGTTCACTCAGGGATCGGGTTGAAGTTTGAAAACATCCATCTTTATCTCACGGAAATTTAAAAAAATAACAACACTTGGTATTTGCATATGTAAAAGTTTATAATTTCATATCGCTTTAAACATAAGATATATTGTTCAGGTTTTCAAAAATAACGAACTTTTAACCGCTATAAAATGTAAATCGTAGAAAAAAAGGAATATATGTGACATTACATAGAAAAAGAGACCTAAGGGTATTTTGCGCGCATAGAGAAAGGGATCTTATTGTAAAAACGGTTTCGTTCAGGAAAGACATTTTAAAGATTTAAGTATGAAACACAATTGGAACGAACGACCAATTTTTCGGAACGAATATTCGTCGTTAGAAATAGAAGATATGGGTTTATATGAAAGTGCTCACAATAGATGCGTACGACGAAATTCGTCGTGCGTATCGAATAGTGCGATAGGTTTATTTCTATTTCATACGCAGACGAACGACGACTAAACTAGTTTAGAGTGGCTGTATTTCTATTTCTGTTGTAAAGTATTAGAAATTGTATGTGTTTTTGTAAAATATGGTCACCTTATAAATTGTAAACAAAAAAATAATTATTTCAAATAAAATTAATTAAATATTTTCTTTTTGTGAAAAAATGAAAGAATAAAATAAAAAAAATTGCAAATGTTGTGAGTGCGCGATATGTACGAAAGTGTGCGTAATTTGTGCTAATGAAAAATAAACAAAAATGGCGTCAGCAACGTTTATTCGTCCCAAATGTGTTCAATGGACGAATATACAAGACGAATTTTTAAAGCCGAATTCGTCGTGCTGGACGAAATTAGTCATACGTCCCAATTGTGTTTCTACCTTTAAATATTATTTTTTTTACCTTATTTTTACCCTTAGATCGCTTTCTCTAAGCACACGAAATACACTTAGGGGCCTTTCTCTATGCGCTTTCACATAAAGGGTGGTTGAATTGTAAGGGCCGATGTTGAATGACACCTAAACGCCAAGTTTTTTTTCCGAATTTTATTTGACATTTCTCTATTTCAGACTTACTCAATTTGAACCATGGAGAGATACACAATCCAACAACGTGTTAAAGTTATCCAGACTTATTATGAAAATGGAGGTTCAAATCAAAATGCATATCGTTCACTTCGTGATTTTTTTGGTCAATTTGATCGTCCAAATGTGCGTACAATCGCAAAAATCGTGGAAAAATTCGAGCAAACCGGGTCTGTAGAAGATGTGAGAACACCAGTGCATGCTCGTACAGCTCGTACTGCAGAAAATATTGCTGCTGTTCGCGATAGTGTAGCTGAGGCCGGTCAGCCAGTTACTGTGAATGGTGTTCGCTATCGTGAGATGATAACGAACTTTTTATGGCCCAAAAACGATTTACATTTTATCGCTGTTAAGAGTCCGTTATTTTTAAAAATCTGAATAATATATCTTATGTTTAAAGCGATATAAAAATATAAACAACCATTCGATTTCCACAGGGTGCACCTTTATGAAGTTGCTAGCTTTAAAAATACACCAATTCCAATTAGAATTTATGCAAACACGAAGGATCATAAAATCATAAAATAAAGGAAAAATTTAAAACTTATTTTAATAAGAAAGCATGGAAATTGTTCAGCATTTGTATATTGTTAAATTTAATTGTTTGAATAAATTTATAAAATATGTCTTTCAAGAAAATTGCTTTAATACAAACAATGTTTCTAAAAAAATTCCGTGGAAGGTTTTAGAAATTTGCTTCCCTGCGTGAGGTTTTTTTTTCGCAAACATTCTTGGCCACCCCGTGGTACTATAACAATTGGTTATAGCCCCTATTTGTTATTTTGCAATGATGGCCTAACCAACCATTCAAACATGTCAAGGAAAGCTTGTTTCCACCAAAGTTTTTTGTAATTATCAAAAAACTGTTTATTACAACAACAAATAATTCCAATAAATTGGGATCCTCGTGCAATACACTTATGTAAAACTTTTTAATAAAATATGTGATTTTGGAAAACATTTTGTTTTTCATAAAAAATCATCTTAAAATGTAAGATTTGACTGCCCAAAACTTAATAAAAATTGTATTAATGTATTTAAAGCCTTGATTTATTTCCTCCCAAGATTTCAAGTTTGGCAAATAAATTTACAGGTTTAATTTCCATTCATTATTAATCCAGTTTATCAATTTTTTGTTGTTCTTTGATTTTGCACTTGCTGTTAACATGTGACAAAAATCAAATACCATAAATAAAACAAGTAAGAAAGTGCATATATAAATTCGGAGCGCCAAATCAAATCATTGGATACCCTACACCTGTGAGTTGTTCATATGTGTTCTATATTATTTTAATGAATTTTGGGAATTATTTATCATTTTAAAGATTTAGTTAGATTCATTTAGGTGGCTTTTATTTAACTTAAGTTCCTATATATTTATATTAAACAAGTAAGAAAGCGCTATAGTCGGTCAAGCCGACCATACGATACCCTTCACCACTAAGGTCAAAGGTGTTATTTTTCCTGTATAAAGACAAATATTTGCTAAATTTTGCCATCATACAAACATTTTCTCAAAACGTATATATTCAACCTGTTTCCGTCATTTGGACTTATATGAGAGCTAGGGTCAAATGTGGACCGATTATCTCGAAATTTGGCGAATTGATTACAGTTGTTACAGAAATTATGTATGCAAAAAATAACTCAAAATTTTCATTATCTTTAGATTTACGAGCGTTTTAGTGATTTTTTGTCTCATTTAGTGCGTTTTTGAAAAAGAGTTTGTATGGGAGCTATGGTCAAATGTGGACCGATTTCAACAAAATTTTTTGCAGTGATTTAAGTTTACATAATGTTTTAAATTTCATGATATTTGTGGCCAATATAGCAATTCCGGGAAGTGGAACCTATGGGAGGTACCATAAATAATGGACCGATTTTGACCAATTTCAATAGCCATGGTCCCATTATCAAAAAAATTATCTGTGCCAAATTTCATCAAATTATCTTTAGAATTGCGACCTGTAGTTTGATTACAAGGTTTACATGGAGGTCCAGCCGTTCAGCCAGACGGACGGACGGACATCGCTAAATCGACTCAGAAAGTGATTCTAAGTCTATTGGTATACTAAAAGGTGGGTCTAAGACAAATATTTCTATGCGTTACAAACATCAGCACAAACTTATAATACCCTTTCCACCTATGGTGGTGAAGGGTATAAATACCCCCAAAAGATAGGCATGATTATAATAACAAATTTGATATTAACAAAAAATTTTTGCTTATAATAACTTTTTTAAATGGAGTTAAGTCCTAGTTTTTGTATAAATATTTCTTCACAATTCAAAACTATAGTCTTGTTTAGGGTGTAACAATTACAACTATTTTATTGAAATCAAAAAACGACCAGCGCTAAAATCATGTGCATTCTATAGTTTCATGAGTGTTTGCAACAGGACAATACTCGTAGCACAAATGCTATGCTATTCGTATTGTAAAAATTCAATGTTTCACCTCATAAATTGTATTTTCGACTTCATCGATCACTTTTGTTAAGCTTAAATGTAAGTTGACTTTTTTTTGGTCGTTTTTTGTTGATGTTGTGAAATTTTGTTGCTGTTCGATGTTGTATTTGAAAGTTTGTTGCACGCATAAATGTGTGGAACAAGTATCGAGAGCATGTATGTGTGTGTAAAATACATATGTATATGAAGGGCACGCGAATTTTGTAGTGGGAGTTCTTGGGAGTGTTTTTTTAAAAGAATAAATACGCACCACTGTGGATATTCTACAACTGACTTTATTTACTTTTGTTCATATTTATATAACATATTTTTAACATAAGTTTTTGTAAGTTCAGCTTAAATTACATTTTACAATTTTTGTTTACTTATGCTAAGTTTTGACCCAATTTCTTAATTATTTTATATTAATAATGAACGGTTGCAATTTCTGGAATTGCGACCGAAAAATAATTTTGTATATCTAAGCGGAAATGATTTTACAATTTTATTTATTTTGTGCTTATTATATTTTCAATAAATTTATCAATAGTGTCATTTTTTATATATGTGTGTGTATTTGAATTTGTATATGTAACTTCTCCCCCCTTTAGATTAGAATTCTCCTGAATTCTATTGTTTAATTTTATTTTAATATGTTTATGTTTGGTTACGATTATTATAAATAAGGTAAGTATTATAATTATGATTATAATGTTACAGCTATATGTGATTCTTTTGTGGAAATTTAATTCTTTGATATTTCTTACATTTACTTTATGTTCTTCTTTAATTTCTTCAAATGTTATCTTATTAGTAAAATTCCTTAAACTATCAATATTATTAAATATTTGTTTTTGTTCTATAGTTTCTACAATGTTTGAAAAATAATAATCTTTTATTTTTACTGAACAATTATTATAACTAATTAGATAGTTTCCATTTAAGATAATTTTCTCAGAATTACAAGTTTGATTTATATTTATATTAGTTGCATTTTTAACTATGATTGTGTCTACATCTAATTCCAATATTTCAAATTCGTTATGTTTTATTAGTTGACAATTATTTTTGATTATACAATGTGTGCTTATTTTTAAGTTTTTTAGATATTTGTGTTCTTCAAATTTATAAATTTTGTTGTTCAATTCAAAAATCTTTTCAATACTATAATCTATTTCATTACTTTCATTATTTGGTATGGGTACAATTGATCTTAATTTTACTATTTCAAAAGTTTTAGGTATTTTTATGCCAAAAACTAAGTGAGAATCGCTTAAAAACGTTGTTCCAATTTGTATATATTTTAACTTATCATAGTCTATTTTATATTTCTCTATTTCATTAAAAGTTAAAATACTAGGATGTATCATACCATACTTTGCGGAAATAACATTATCCTGTAAATGTTCTATCTTGTTTTTTATAAGTTGTATATTTGATAATTGTTCTAAGTATATGTGCTTGTTATTTTCAATATCCAGAATTTTATCTATAGAATTTAGTTTTGTCTCTATTATTTTTCTATCATTTTCGATAATCATTTTAAAATGGCTTATAGTTTCATTAAAATAGTTATTAATTATAATTTGTTGATTATTATTAGTAGTTATTTCATCAATATTAAATAGATGTTTTTGAATGTTCTGTCTGTCTTCATCGTCCATAGTGCCGAACAACCATTTTGTCATACTACCTATGCCATTAACTAGTCCTCTACGTTGTCTGATTTGTTTTGGTTTTAAAGTAGTTAATTTGTTCCTGGCATCCAATAATTCAAGTTGAAGTATTTCTTTATTGTTTGTCTTCATTAAAATAGCGTTTTTTGTCATTTGGTCCAGAATTTGTTCTATTTCTTGTAAGTTTATTATATGTAGTATTATGTCCGATTCCTTGACAATCTCCTGATTTCCTATAAAAATGTCTATAAATCCTGATTGGTCTGCTAGTTTGGTTATGGTCATTGTGCCATTACTCGGTTGCGTCCACGTTACCAGAACCAGTATCATAATTATTATCTGAAAATTTAGATTTAAATAATAGTTAATTATTGGGTTGATTTCTGAAAATTTAGATTTAAATAATAGTTAATTATTGGGTTGATTGGATTTCTACAATGTTTTTGTTTTTGTGTTTAGTTTTTATTTCTTTTAAACGTTGAGACATGTATTCGAAATCGATGTCATCGCTTTCATTGTTTGTGTCCGTGAATTTAAATGGTTTTTTAATATTGTTTAGATGTACTTTTTCTAGTTTTGCTTTTTTATATTTTGGTTGTTCCTTATGTCTGACCGCCTTGTAATTCTTAATATATCCTTCGTCTCTGATTTCTTTGTATTCTTCTCTGGTTTTATTTAGTCTTTGTATAACCCTTCTTTTGTTACTTTCTAGATTCTTCCTAACTTTTTCTTTTTCTATTTTTCCATATTGAACTTCATTCGGGGTATATTGGGTGCTTGAATGATAACGATCGTTATAATTTCTTATTGCTCTTTGGATTAATTGCTTTATCGGAAGTTCCTTATCTGTTTGATATAAAATTCTAAATTTTTCTGCTAGTGAACTATGCATCCTTTCTATGTCTGCATTACCCGTATGACTATTGGGTTTTGTTAAATGTAGTTGGACACCTTCTTGGTTCAAAAATTCCTGAATTCGTGCTGCTTTAAATTCGTTATCAGCTACAATTTTATCTGGTTTACCAATTTTTGCAAAATGTTCTTCTAATTGTTCGATTATTGTAATAGGATTTCTATCGTTCAGTGAGTAAGCTGCCCCAAATTTTGAGAATTTGTCTATTGTCGTTAAAAAACGATTACCTTTAATCACATATGTATCAATGTGTACAATTTGGTTTTTATCTGAGGGTGTTTCCGTAAATTGAAATTTATTTTTAATCGGTCGTCTATCGTATTTTACTTGTTGACAGAGGTCGCATTGGTTTATTACGATTTGAATTTACTCCATAAGTTTTGGGTAATATATTTTATTTTTTATGTTGTTATAAGTTTCTATTATTCCTGAATGTATACTTTCTCTAATATGATATAATGAAATTTGTTTTATGGCTTCAACTTCTGTCTCAATGTCCATTGCTCTCATGGTAGATTTTATGAATTTAATTTGATTATCGTCTGAATACATACTTATTAATTTTTGCTGTACCAAATTATAGCTATGCTCGGATAACTCCGAATAAATGCCTATTTTACCTTTGGAAATATATCTTCTAAAAATATCTCCCATCTGTTCAAAATCACATTCTGCAATAAAAATAATTCTCTTCCCATGTATTTCTTTACATTCTTCTGTTTTATTATTTGTTAAAATTATTTGAGTCCTATATTTATTCACGATTTCTTCTTTTATAAAAAAATGATCACCTAAATCTTCTTGTGCTGAGTGTATTGTTGCCATAGATATGTCGTCTTCAATATTATTAAATGAAAAAATATCAGAATCTTTTCCTCCCTCCTTTTCTGAAATAGTGTCCTCACTATTTTTTAATCTGCTTAAAAAATCTGCTACCTTATTCTCTTTGCCTTTTAGATATTCAATATCAAACTGGTATTCGCCTAATTTTAATAGCCATCGCTGGTGTCTGGGCGACATGTCTTTTCCTTTGTATTTGGAATGGAGATATTTGATTGGTTGGTGATCAGTAAGAATTTTAAATTTTTTACCATAAATGTAAGGCCTAAAATAATTTACACTCCACATTATTGCTAGGAATTCTTTATCCGTCGCAGAATAGTTTTTTTCATGGTTATTCAATGTTCTTGAAGCGTAGCACACCGGGTGACCTTCTTGTGATAATACTGCACCAATCGCATAATTGGATGCATCCGTAGTTAACGTGAATTGTTTCTGGAAATCGGGATAACGTAACACAGGATGTGTGCTTATTAAAGTTTTTAACTTTTCGAAAGCTTCAACATATGTTGGATCTTTCACATTAATTTTTGTGTCTTTCTTTAAATATTTTGTTATAGGTTGAGCTACTTTCGCATAATCCTTAATGAATTTGCGATAATAACCCGTTATTCCCAAAAAGCTTTTTATCTGTTTTTCTGTTTGCGGTAATTCTAAATTTTGGATAGTCGCAATTTTATTTGGGTTTGGTTTCATGCCATCCTTTGTTAAAATGTGTCCCAAAAATTCAGTTTCCTTTTTCAGAAAATTGCATTTATCAATTTGTATCTTCAAATTTTTACTTTCGAGAGTTTTGAAAATGTCTCCTATTGCTTTAATATGCTCAGTTAAAGAAGTGCTAAAGATCAAAATATCATCTAAGTATACTACACAGGTTTTATTGATGTAATCTCTTAAAATTTCATTCATCAGCCGTTGGAATGTGGCTGGCGCGTTCTTAAGACCAAAAGGCATCCTTAAAAATTCATACAAGCCATGTGGGGTTATGAAGGCAGTTTTTTCTCTATCCTCCTCTTTTACTAAAATTTGATGGTAACCTTTTGCTAAGTCTAATGTAGTGAAATACTGCGCTCTACCCAATTTATCTAAAATTGAATCTATATTGGGTAAGGGATATTTGTCATCTATAGTTATTTCATTTAACTTTCTATAGTCTATTACTATTCTATACTTTTTTTCGCCTGAATTATCCGTTTTCTTAGGTACGACTATAAGTGGGCTGGCATATCTAGAATAACTTTTTCTAATTATACCTTGCTCTTCCATTTCTCCGATCTGTTTTCTTACCTCCGCTTCGTGTTGAGGTGGATATCTATATAGTTTTGAATAAATTTGCTGTTGTGTAATAGTTTTTATCTCATGCTGAATTTCTGTTGTATTAGTTAATAAATCTCCTTCTCTAAACAATAATTTGTTATATCGGTTTAATAATTTTATAATTTCTCTACGTTCTTCATGATTTAAATGATTTAATTGAAGCCTTTCAAATCTAGGATCACCAACTTCAAGCGTGTAAATTTGATTAAATTTGTATGGGTTATTAAGAAAATAGGATACCTTTCCATTTAGTGTTATTTGTCCTTTTTCTATATTTATTTGTGCATTTAAAAAGTTTAATATATCGATACCTATAATGAAATCATAAGTTCTTCCTCTTAATGGGGTTATTTTCCAACGAATTCTGGCATTGTTAGGTAAATTAAATTGCTCCGGGCTTTTTGTATGTATTTCATAATTTATTGTGTCTTTATTCGTTATAGTGCTAAACGTTATAGGGTATTTCAATTTATGTATTTTAAAATCATTTATTTCTTTATTAATTAAACTAAGACTAGCACCTGTATCTATTAGTGCTACGTATTTTCTATTTTCAATGTTTAACGTTATTTTTGGTAGGCATTCTGTGGCTGCCTCGTAAAAAAAATGGTATCATTAATTTCAGGTCCTTCTGGGCTTTGCCTACCCAGGTTTAGGCGATTTTGGCCAAACCTGTGGTTAGGGTGTCCTGCCACTTGAGGATAATTGTAATTCCTTTCTACATTGTCAATTTCCATGGGTTCTGGTTGGTTATTTTTATAACGATTCCAACGAACTTGATTGGAATTTGGTCTTGAATTCCCTAATTGTTGAAATTGCCCTGAAAATTTGTTATCTCTTACATTGTTTTGGAATCTGTATCTTCCAGAATTATTATTTTTATTAAAACCGTTCTGTTCTTCCTGTCTATAAAAATTTGGGTTCCATTTATTTCTATCCTGATACTGTCGCTTATTAATTGCTTCTTTACCATAATATGCCCTGTCAATATTTTGTTTATTTTGGTACTGATTTTTATGTCTGTCTTCTTTAAAATATGTCTTGTATTCTGGTCTTATGCATGTATCTTCAAACCGTCTTTGGTTCATTATGTATAAAATATTTTTTAATTCTCTCTGTTCATAAATCTTGTCCAGTAATGTCCCTTGTGTTATTTCTTTAATGGTATTTACTAACAAACTGTCTATATTTGTTAAATCTATTCCACATTCATCATTATAATACACTATCAACTCATCAGTTTTATATTTAATTTTTTGAATCTTATCAATTAGTTCACTTACTGTATTAACTCGTAGATTGGAAATTCTTCTATAAATTTGGTGAGGCTCTGTGTCTGGCTTGTATCTCAACTTTAATGTGTCCTTGATAAGTTTCCAGTTATCCGGCTCGGGGATGTTGATAATTGAATTTTTTGCTTCGCCTTGGATGGTTTTATAGTATATGGCTCTAACTACCTCTTTCCTATGTTCTTCGCTTTGTAGCGTTGATATCAGGTATTCCACGCCGCTAAAAAATGAGTTCACGGTTACGTCTCCTATTCCTGTGAATACTGGAAGATGATTAACATTTTTTAGTGTCCTGTCCAGAATGTCATGGTTCTGCTGTTGTCTCTGCTGCAATTCAATATAAGCTAGTCTGAGTTGCTCCAGCTGCTGCTCCCTTCTTGCAAGCTGCTCTGCGATATCCACATTGGCCATTTCTTGTTGTATTTGCTCCATTCTTCTTACGTCAAATCTCCTTTGCCTTGCTTGTCGAATTTTGACTTTTTGATTTTTACTTTGCCGTTGTGGCTTTTGCTGATGTTTGTTGCACTTTCACAAGATTTTGATAGTTATTATTTTGTTTTCTATAGTGGTTCGTACACCGATTTTTCGTGTGTCGTTACTACACTATTATGAAAAATAACTGCTTTTTTTTTATTTAATTAATTAGTGGTTCGTACACCGATTTAAAGTATGTCGTCACTGCACTAATATTTATTTATTTCGTTTCACACTCCTTTCTATATAAAAGAGAAAAAGGAGTACCGACTGCGCCAATTTTGTAGTGGGAGTTCTTGGGAGTGTTTTTTTAAAAGAATAAATACGCACCACTGTGGATATTCTACAACTGACTTTATTTACTTTTGTTCATATTTATATAACATATTTTTAACATAAGTTTTTGTAAGTTCAGCTTAAATTACATTTTACAATTTTTGTTTACTTATGCTAAGTTTTGACCCAATTTCTTAATTATTTTATATTAATAATGAACGGTTGCAATTTCTGGAATTGCGACCGAAAAATAATTTTGTATATCTAAGCGGAAATGATTTTACAATTTTATTTATTTTGTGCTTATTATATTTTCAATAAATTTATCAATAGTGTCATTTTTTATATATGTGTGTGTATTTGAATTTGTATATGTAACTCGCGTTTTATGTTTTGTGTACTCAACTCCAATATTTGGAATGTTTTTTAATGTTAATTTTTTTTAAATCTCATTTTCAATTATATGATTTGTTTTGACAAAGGTTGCAATACTTATAGTCGTATATGTATATTCCTTTAATACCTATACTTACACACCAATATACCTACATTTATTTTATTATTAAAGTTCATAATTTCTCTTTTCATAATTACTTATTTTGAAACTTCTAGGATCTGGAAGTCCTAGTTTATAGTGTCTAAAGGTGCTAGTATATACATAGATATACTTATGTATATGCCTATACATATATACGTTTATCAAGACAAATATAGTTAATACATACATATGGTATTGTTAAATAATTTATTTTCATTAAAACCGCAAATTTCAGTGCACAACATAAAAAAGGGGCAAAATGAAAAATAAACACAAAATTATATAGAAATAGAAAAGCAAAATCTGGTCAATGGGCGTATATTATTCGAATGAAATATTACAAAATTAATAGAAAAATGCGTGCGTTGTAAAAATATGGAGAAAAAATGAAGAGAAAGCAAAACAAACCGTTCGAAGATAGTTAACGCCTTTAATGGTTGCACGCACACTGCCCCAGAAGAAGCAAAATATTGTTGACGTTGTAGTAGTACGACTATGTACCATGCGGGAAAAATTTGGCATATTTCTATATTTCACGGTAGATAATGGCTAGCCAGCTGCCTTCTAATCTTAGTTTTTCTAAAATATTAATACCTTTAAAGCCTGCGTCCACAGGTGGCTACATATTGTACCTTTGGAATCAACAGGACCAGACAATATTATTCATGATAGATTTCTAGAAATCCTGCTTACATGTTGTCTTGTGCAACATAAATTTTGAACAAAACTGGGCTCTTAATGTATAATTACCAAAGCATTCTCAATCCGTGATAGTCCCTATAACATTAGCACTCAACCGATGCACAGTGGGTTGAAAAAATATTAGGAAAATAATTCAGGATCTTTTCTACGGTTAGCTGAATTATCATGGAATTTCACGTGGCTGTTGAGGAGAAGTATTTAAGCTTAAGGTTAGAATTTTTAGTCTGTAGGCTTATCAAGAGCGGAGCTATATGCCCGCGAAGTAGGACACCTCGGGTATTTCGAAAATTCAAAACAATCTAGATATCACATTTTTGATACAAAGAAAGACTTTTACGTATGGTATATCTCCTATAGTTTATGAGGTATTTGACTTCGATTTCAACTTTTTGACGACTTAGAGTTAGAATTTTGCTAATACCTGATCCAAATTTTTCCCGAATACACAAAAAGAGATATTACGGAAAATCTTAAGCTCAAAATTTCTGTCTTGTTTAGAAACATATATATTATTTATTATGGTCCAAAAGTGTATTTTATCTTGATGCTAAAGGCTCTCAAAAAATACAGTGCAATCGCAATAGAGTGAACACTTGGTAATATGAACTACTTGATACTACGAACTCCCGATTTTTTCCATTAGTAACTTTATAGAGTGAACAGTACCCAACTCAATAGAGTGAACTTTTGTTTCTCTTATACATAATTGACCAAACTCAATTATAGAAAACATCTTCTTCATGGCATGAGTTGGAACCGAACATGATAAAAAAATGCTGGTCAAGTCTTTTGGGTGATTCTGTGCAGATAGAAAAAGATAGTGACGCCGACGAGGAAAATATGCCGTTAAACATATTGTAAAGGTCACTTCGGCAACAACATCTGGAAGAACTAAACCCAATTTTAGATATGCTTCAAACTGCTAACCCAAACGTGAGTTTGTATAGCATCCACCAAAGGTATATGTATTAAATTTATTATTTGCAGGAAGTTTTTACTACTGATGACATTACAGAATGGAACAATGCTGAAAGTTCATTTCCAATTTCTGCTGAAGGAGTTTCCGATGCCATTTCTGAGACTGACACTGACATCGAGGAAGTAGTAGTAGCCAAACCAGACATTACAGCAGCGCAGGACGAAAATAACACCAACAATTACGAAAATATTTTAGTTTTGCATAAATTCCGCGATTTAGCGGTGCAAAAAGTAAAAAATGCTTGTACAAAGCAAAAAACTCTTGAAAATTACTTTACTCCTTTGTAATTATTAAAAAACTGTTTTTTATAGACTCCTTAGAGTGAACTTTTTCAATAGAGTGAACAGGCTTTGCACGAATTAGTTCACTCTATTGCGATTCCACTGTAACAATTTTTTACACTGTTTTCCACTTTATGCCTAATTTTCGCCAATCGTGAAGCTAGAATCAAAAATTTAAAACAAGTTTTTTATATGTTTATGTGTAATTATTATCCAGTGCAAATAATTATCAAGAAAAATTTTCATAAAAAAAATAAACCGAAAATCCCAAAAAAAAAATTGGGGATTTTCAAAAAATTTTTGGGAATTGTCTGGTTCCTGCCGACATTTCATGATAATCGAGCTTACGGATTAAAAGTTCTTAAATTGTTCCCCTAAAAAGATATAAAATTACAAATTGAACAGACAATAGATGGCGCGACATTGCTGATTTAAAAATAGAAACGGAACTGTAAACGTTTATATTAGTTTAATTTTACAACTAATACAATTTTCAGTTTCACGGCCTGTTTTCTACTTCCCTTACCTTAAAATTTTTGGCCTATGGGTGCTATATGTTTTTACGACTACCTTAAATATGCATGGAATTATTAATCAACTAGTGAGAGATCACTATGGAGGAGGCAACTTCTAACAAAAAACAATTTGTCAAATATTTTCAGAATCTAGAAATTTTCTCGCTGGGTATTTTGTAGTAAATTGTAGAAAATGTTGTTATTGCTATTAGAAGAAAGGATGTTTAAGTGAATGAGGAATGTAATAATGTTAACTCATATGATGTGGTAACATATTTTCTGAAAATAAAAAAGCTTCACCCCAAAAATACTACACTCAAAAAATAATTTCTATATATTGAAAGTTAAAAATACTGAAATTTAGATATTTTTTAAAAATAAATTCATTTTTGAGGCTACACACTTATATATCTGTGGCTTGGTGCTAAATGGGCAAATGTCAATTTTTTGCTGTTCTGAGGTAATTATTGAATTAGATTCCCTTCGCCAGCCTTTTTTATTTGACTCCAAAAGCTAATGTTTAACTTAACTGAGAACAGATTTATAAATGGTTTTCTGGGCAACATTACTATGAATTTATATGGAAAATAAAAACTTTAAATCAAATTTTCTTAAACTATTTTTTGACATTTGTCCTTTTAGCACCAAGCCACAAATATAAAGAGATACAAATATAAATAATGCAAGTTCAAAGAGAAGAATCTCGATATTCCGGATCAATAATTATTTTTAAGTTATTATGTGTTATACAAAAAGGTATGGAGATGTGCTTAATGTTTTTAGACGAATAGTGATGAAATTTTTCATAAAACTCATGCATCGAATATAGTTTTACAGCTTTAATCTTGATATCGATTATTTTAAGATACAGAACCTTGGCTCTGTAATCTCGGACATAGTTTAGAAGATATCAACACATCAAAAAAGCTCTACCAAATTCAGTGTTTTCGTTTTTCTTTGGACAAAAACTAAGTTGATCGGTGCTCTCACCATAACCAAGTAAAAGGCAAAAGTTTCTTGTTTTGACTGAGTGAAAAAAATTCACCCAAATTTAACGATCGTAGAACAAAGTTCAAAATTTTCGGAAAAAAGTAAGGTAAATTGTTATATATAACACAGTACGACAGTGGTTGGTACACATGAGAAATGTTAACAGAATATGAAAATAGGCTTAAAATAAAGAAATACGTGATGTGCTGTAGCACATCAGAATTTTAAGAAAATCGATTTTAAAGATTCAAAGGACGGACAGTGGAGGTTCACTTGTAACGTTATACTATTATAAAAAGTTCTATAAAAATAGAATGGGTGAACCGATTTAAATGCTTGAGCCAGTTTTGAAAGGGGAATTAAATTTGGATTTGTTTTTATTTGTTTTTATCCGCTAGATGGCGCTTTAATTTTCATGTAGCATTAAAAAATATAATGTAATTCAATATAATGTAAATGTTATGTAAAAAATACAAAAATTAATATGATATCTTAACTATTATTTTGAGTCAAAAATGTTGGCCGTTTTGTTTTCGTACATTTTTTTTTGATATTTTTTAATAAAAACAAATCCAATTTTAATTAAGTTCTTTATAGAACTTTTTATAAAAGTATTAATGTTACAAGTGAACCTCCACGGTCCTTCGAATCTTTTTTTAAAATTCTGACGTGCTACAGCAAAACGCCGAGATACGTATTTCTTTAATTTAAGCCTACTTTCATATTCTGTTAACATTACTCATATGCACTCAATTAAAGTACAAAAGTGTTGCAGTCGATTAAGCTTAACTTTTTAATAAAATTGCATTTAAGTGTAAGTCAAAGGCAGGTACCGATAGGAGTTGAAGGATTTCAACCATGATTAGTTTCGTTCACACGAATCAGGTTAATTTAAAATTAAATTTCATATAAATTTTCAAAATTTTCGTAAATTTGATAGTATGGTCAGGTTTGCTCAATTTTAATTCTGTCAGTTTTTTCTCATACAAGACTTGATAAGCCAAACCTGACTAATGTAAAAGTAGACTTAAGGTACGGTCACACTGATTAAACATTTAAACGAAATTATCAAATATTTGATCCTCGTAGTCTGACCACAAAATATTTTTGAGGTTCAAACAAGAAACATGTTGATTAGAAGAAAACAAAATCATTTGCCAGCAAATACAAATTTTCCTAATGTGACCACGCAAGAGCAAATATTTTATTAAATTTTGATCAAATAATTATTTAATCTTACAAAGTTTTTGTAACATCAAACAGGGACATTAACAGCTGAGCATGTGTATTGCTTACTATTCAAACAGAAACAACAACATCAAATATGAGAAACAACAAAATCAAATTTGAGAAACAACAACATCAAATATGAGAAACAACAAAATCAAATTTGAGAAACAACAACATCAAATATGAGAAACAAATTGCTAGATGCTCAATTTTGTTTTGAAAAAATTTGATCAAATATTTTTTGGGAAAATATTTAATCTTCAGTGAGACCATAAATAAAACCTGTTTTTTTGTTTATACTTTGAACGTATTTTTTCTGTATTTTATCAAATAAAAATCGTCAAATAAATGTGCAAGTGTGAGCACAATTTTTTTTATTGTTTTGACAATATTTTACTCAAAATATTTGATTTAAATGTTTAATGAGTCTGACCGTACCTTTAGTAGATCTCTTTTTTGGGTCAACTAATAGACGTGTGTCAAATTTAATCAAATTCTGTTGAGAATTGCTTCTGATATATTGAGAAGAAAAATAAGTGAACAAATGGGTACAGGTACCCCAAGGAGTGGACGGATTTTAAACAAAACTGGTAAAGCTCTTTATTGAATAAACTTATAGACATTAATTAAAAATAAGTAAAAAATGGGGTTCAAAGTACCTCAAAGAGTCAAGAGATCACAACCAAATTTAGTATAACTCTTTCTTAAATCAATTTATAGACTTGTGCGGATTTTTTTTTAAATTCTGTTGAGAACTGCGGCTTATACTTTAAAATGAATTTGAAACATGGGGTCCAAGACAGGTACCCAAGGAGTCATCTGATGTAAACCAAAATCAGATCTTTTTCTTAGATCAACTTAAAATGTGTGCCGAATTTCATCAAATTCTTTAAAGAATTGCGGATTGCACATTAAGAAAAATTATGTGAAAAATTGGGGTATAAGACAGGTACCCCAAGAAGTTGACTAATTTTAACCAAAATAAGTAGAGCTGTTTTCTAATTTGATTAATAGATGTATGTCGAATTTCATCAAATTCTGCTGATAATTGCGACTCGTACATTGAAAAGAAACATTTATGAAAAATGGGGTTCCAAGGCGGTACCACAAATAATCGACGAATTTCAACCAAAATTAGTGGACTTCTTTTTGAAATAAATTCATAGACGTTGAATTTTATCAAATTCTGTTTAGAATTGCGACTTGTACATTAAGAACAAAAATATGTGAAAAACGGGAGTCCAAAGCAATTCGACAGATTTGAACATTTTTTTTAATTATTCTTATCTATATAAAACTAAATAAGTATGCAAAATTTCATCGTTGTAGGATCACTCCCTGTATGAACAAATACTACCGTGGGGCAGGTCAATAAGTCCGTTTCTTTTTGAATGGAATTCGGGATTTTATACAAATATTTTTGACTGTTTGGTCTTCGATCTATTGTGGTTGATCTATGTTTTGTCCACGGTAGTAAAAAAACTCGTCAAACGTTTGTGGTTGTACCAATAGACTTAAAAACCATAGGAGAGTCGTTATGTATGTCCGTCTGTTGAATTCAGATTTGTGGAGCTTCTGGAGGGTGGACCGCCAATAATTAAGAAATCTTCTAACCATCTCGCTTTTTCATCAAAATCGGTAAAAGCTTTAAATTAGTTGTTCTATTTCCATTCCAATTATATTGAAAATACCAATCATGTTAAAGATTGAGATAATTCATGAACGACACGTTAAACTTCCACCTAACTACAATCGCCAAATTGGCTCATACCCGATTTTAATATACGTAAAATGCTAACGAGAATCAGATACTCTTGATGTTCTGAGCATAAGCATTCAGATCGATGTCCGTATATCTAAGTGCGGAAATAGGCATTCAAGTGCCTCGGTTTTCTAAAGCGGTATAAGTACAACCCATATCCGACCGAAAATAGAATACAACAGTTGTATGCTTTTTAGTCTATTTTAAAAATTCAAGTTAGTCCAGTATAAAAAAATACCTACATAAAATTTTGAGTGTATATAATTCTTTGTATGAGTGCACGTCTATGCTTGGGAAACTTCTTGTTGTTCATTGTGGGTGAATCCAACTACACACGCACTTTTATACATTTCAAATTAAGCAACTACGAGGAGAGTTCTTCAGACACAACACATGGCACATATTGACTTCCGGTGCGTGATTCCAAGCAACAAAATACAACATTGAAGCTTCCACACATAAACTTTTGCAGGAGTCTTCGTTTGCGTGTGTGTGTGTGGGTGTGTGTTTACTTCTATTTTATGATTTCAATACAAGACAGATGGGTGCTACTTGAAGGATCCTTTTTGCACTTACTAAAACTTTAACAAGAAATTGAAACGCAAAAACGATGAGTTCTTTTTCTATTTTCTATTATTATTTAATGGAAGGGGGTGGAATATACATATATATGGAATCTACTGAAAGCATCAATAAATGCCGCATAGAAGGTCTCGAGAAAGCGTTCTTCTAACAAGCAAAGAAAGCAAGTTGGCAAAAAAACAAATAAACAAGAAAAAAAGATAAAATTTGCCCAAAAAAAATCTAAAATAGAAATAAATTCCTTTGTGTGCTCTTATCAGTATGATTTGTGATTTTGGGTGTCGTCGGTTGTGTGCCACTAGTACTTTTTCATACTTTGGTGTTTGTGTTGTTGCTGCTGCTGTTGTTCCTCTATTCCCGCAAGAAAATACAACATCTTTAGCGTTAGCAAGACTGTGTGCCTTGATATTTGTATTGTGTTGTTTGCCGATAAGTAGGCTTCATTTTTAAAAGAAATTTGCAAATCGAAGGATGGAGTTGGTAGGATATAAGACATGTTTTTTTTCACATACTTTAACACCCACTTTATATGGCAAAAGTAAAACCACACGCATTAAATGAAATTTAATATTTTATTTCAAAAATTTTCTTATTTGGCAAATAGAAAACGTAGCCTTTTTTTGTGCCAAAAGATATGAATGAATCGTTCGTTCTTCTTTTAGTAACTTCCATTTAGATCGGGCACATGTTTACCCAAAATTTAGGTGTTTCGTACATACATTTTCACTTAATGGATTTTTGTTTATTGTTTTGGTTTTTCTTTTCTCTTGTCGTGACATGCTACAAAATGGCAGTTTTTTTCTTTTCCTAGGCTGTAGACACCATAAGGTCCTTTTTGCGTATTTTCAAATTATTTCACACATAAATTTAAAAGTAATATCATATATCTTATACTTAATACAAATTTTGGTACTGTGGTTATAAAACTCTTTTGGGTGGAAATATTGGTAAGAAACTTTATAAAGAAATTAATGGTAGTTAACTGATTAGCTCGGATAGGATAGGATGCAAAAAGAGTTTTCGTAACTTGTGACAGTTCTTTTTCCATTTTCTATCGATCGCAAGTTTTCCAGGCTCAAAAATCTGGATCATTCTACCCTCAATTTCCAGCTCTCCAAGGACCATAGATGTTTACTGTCTTAACATCAACTTTCTTTGCCAATAAGTCACATTATCTTAACAATTTTTGCTGGAGGTTGGTTGGCTGATGACAAAGTCTGTGTCACTTGGGTACTGAAAACATGACCCTTTTACCTGCAAGGATTACAGAAGAAGGAAAGAGTATTACAAGAGCTCGATTAGAGCTAAAGGGTTATCAATTTCGTGGTTTCAAAGGTATAGGACTAGAATTCGACATCTGTCAAATTAATTTTTTCCTTTTCAGTTGAAAGTCTGGCATTGACGAAAATAGATCGCCTAAGTATCATACAACGCATAAAAATTATCAAACATACAACAAAATGTTGATTCTACAACAGCCACATATCGTGCTTTAAGAGGAGATTATGGTTTACATAATCGTCCAACTACGCAAGCAATTGGCAAAATTGTGAAGAAATTTTAAGAGACTGGAGCGGTTGCACATATTGTAAGGCCTGTGCATCATCGTTTCGCTCGTTCCGCTGAAAATATCGCTGTTGTAAGTGGAAGTGTTGCTGAAGACCTGAATGTGTCGATACGGTGAATTCGGAGCGTTGTGGTCATATGATAACCGACTTTTTTTTTGCCTGCTATTGAAGAATACGACTTAGAGAATATGTGGTTTCAACAAGACGGTGCTAAATGCACCACAACTCTAGCGAATACGGCTTTATTGCAAGGCCGCGTAATTTCTCGTCTTGGCGATATCAAATGGCCACCAAGATCATGTGACTTAACACCATTAGACTTTTTGTGGAGCTATGCGAAAGACCGTGTTTGTGCAGATAAACCTTTAACTCTTGAGCACTTAAAAACCAACATTCGTCAACTTATGGCTGAAATACCGCCCAATACGTGTCAAAAAGTGGTCGAAAATTACCTCAAAAGAATCAATGCTTGCAACATTTCGCGTTGTGGTCATTAAAATGATGTAGTTTTTCACACATAATGTCAACTTTCAAACTTTATAATAAAAAAGAAATATAATGAAAAAAATATTTTATATGTGTTTTATTCACGTTCACTTTTGAAATCGCAAAATGGATAACCATTTTAACATGACTGACTGACTCATTAAACGGTTAAAGCTAAGGAGCTGTAATTTTCGATGCATAGATCCGCTAAGAAGGGATTTTTGAAAATTCGGTCGCTATGTGGCTTAAAAGGGGTAAACAAGTGAAACAGTAAATGTGATATGACTAAAATTGAAATTGCATTGAGATCAGCTACAAAAATAAGAAGACACGTGTTTGGTACTTTTTGGCAAATGGAACAAATAGCGGGAAAAAAGGATAAAAATAAATTGTTGGTACTTTTACCATGTGTACCTTTTGAACCAATATACACAGAAACAAAATTTGAAACGCAAACGGTAAACAACAAAAAAATATGAATCACGTCTTTTGTACTTTTTTGATTTAGGGGATAAAAACGGAAAAAAATTTTAGGGTAGGTTCATTTTCGCTTATCTTTGTATATCACTTGAGACTTGAGTCGATTGCCAAGTACAAAATATCAAATACGTATTTGGTACTTTTTTCTATTTAGAGCAGACCTGTCCAAAAACACATATATTAATATTTGAATTTGTGGTTAACAGCTTTGAAAGCTCTTAACTTTAGTGTTGTCAGATTTACATTTTTTTCATATATTCGAGCATTCTTTATATAATCGAGCAAAAAATTCTAATCTACATAGTTGGGTCTCGCTCATACATAGTGTGTCGGAGTGAAAGCTCAAAAGCTCTTTTGTAAAAGTTCGCACATTGCGTTGTAGAGCTTGACGGCTCCGATTTAGAGAGTTAAATATTGAAGAATCAGTAACATTATATCTCCTAAACCAAAGGCGGTAAAATCAAAAATTACATTATTTTGAGATTCGCACTAAAGACTAAAGGAAACCTATTCGGTACTTTTTTAAAATTCGTCCGCTAAGGGGATATAACAAGGTAGAAAAGGGACAATTTTGTAATATCATATCTTCGAAACCAACTTTGATAGCAACAAAGATTTGGCTCGTCTAGAAGAATAAAGTGACGCATGTTTGGTACTTTTTTTAAATAGCACTAATAAGGGTAAAAAAGGGTAAAAACTATATTTTTCTACTTTTGTTAACTCATATCTTTTGATCTAATAAACATAGAAATATAATTTATGTCGTAACATGTTTCGTACTTTTGAAATTAATGGGGTACAAAAGGGTAAAACGGGAAAATATTCAGGGTAGATTTTTTGCTTTTATGAATATCTTTTAGTTCAATGTAGCCCGAAGTATAATTTATAGACGGGTCGATTGACATTGAAAACAAATTAAATACGTATTTGGTATTTATTTTTTTTTTTTTTAAGGAAAATCTGTAACGTTATATTAAACCAAAAGTGATAGAGAATTTTAGAAAACCGTAACATGCCAACGAAAATTCTGAACTTAATTCGGGCAATGTACGTGGACTTTAAATGCCGGGTTCTACATAAAGGTAAATTGTCTAATCCGTTCGAAGTTACTACTGGAGTAAGACAAGGATGTATATTATCACCTATACTTTTTATCCTTGTCATCGACAATATAATGCGCACGGCACTGAATGGTAGACGTGGTATCCAATGGACACCATTTAAGCAACTCGAGGACTTGGAATACGCCGATGACGTATGTCTTCTAAGCCAAAGACCAGCTCACCTTCAAGAAAACACTAGCGCTATTACTGTTGAATCTCGGGCAGCTGGGCTGGAAATCAATATCTCCAAGACAAAGATTATGCCTGGAGGCTATGGCGCAAACCCGTCGCCACACACCAATGTGGATAACGAGGGTATTGGTTGTGTAGGTACCTTTAATTATCTTGGTAGTTTGGTATCTACAAAAGGTGGCGCCGATGAGGATATTGAATCGCGTATTAATAAGGCAAAATCTGCATTCGGCATTCTCCGAACTATATGGAAATCTCGGCAAATATCAACAACAACTAAGTTACGAATATATAACTCGAATGTCAAGTCCATCTTGTATTACGGCTGCGAAACTTGGAAACGCACAAATGCCATCGATAAGCGCCTGCAAACCTTTGCAAACAAATGCTTGCGGCAAATCCTTAATATATGGTGGCCAAATCGAATAAGAAATGAAGATCTACTAAACACTACAAACCAAATCCCTTCTTCTATAGAGGTATGTCAACGGAAATGGCGATGGATAGGCCACACACTTCGAAGGCCAAATACCAACATTGCTCGACAAGCGCTTCGTTTGAATCCACAAGGAAGTGGCCGTCGTGTTGGTGCACCTGCTAGAACGTGGAGAAGGTCAATTGATGCGGAGTTACAAGCAGCAAACTATTCATGGAATGATGTATGCCTAACATCTCGCAATAGAGTTCGATATAAAAGGATGGTTGAGGCCCTATGCTCCACTGGGAGTCAAGGATAACAGAAGAAGAAGAAAAGTGATAGAAACAAAATTTTTAGTTTCGCTCTGGTTATGTTTTTATTGCGGTCCAAAATTCTCTTTTTTCTAAACATAGCCATTTTATAGGCCTATATGTTTTTTTTCAAAACATACCCATTTTATAGGCCTATAACTTTTGATACGGTTATCGGATTTTTATGAAACTAGGCTCAGCGTATGTCTTTCAGTTTTGTGTTCTTTTCATAAAAAAATAAATCATATATTGAAAAACAAGGAAGATCAATTATGTCCTTGATTCGAGGATATCTCAAAAAGCATATCTTCAATTTTCTTTATCCTTCTCCCAAATAGGGATTACAGTATTGACATCAAAATCCAAAAACCAAAAAGTGGGCCCATGGGGGGATAGGATAATAATAGACTTTTTGTAAAACAACTCACATTATTTCAGTGGTGCCTGGATTAGCACTAAATTGACCCTTCTAAGAGATTCTTTGATTTGGATTACTTACTCCAAAGAGCTCTAGAAACAACACTTTTGATGATACACCATCGCGCACAAGAATCGTGGATCTATCAGGATCTATCAATATCATTTCATAAAGCTTGTTCATTGTTTTCATAAGCAAATCATATCATTTGATAACTTTTTACATTTAGTTATGAAGAATGACCAAAAAACTTTAATATAAATTCAGAAATATTTATATGAATATAAACAAAACCTATACATATTTATATAGAAGAAACAATTTATATTAAAATGTTCCTATTTAAATAATATCTCATAATGTTGTGCAATATCCGCAGATCTGTAGAAAAGATACTTAGGCTCACTCAAAATCGCTTGTACCTTAAAGATAGCAACTAACTAACTTTAAGTGTTGCTATAATAGAAAACGAAAAGAAAAAAAACATAAAATATTAATAAAAAAAACAGCAACAGCGAGCGTTTGAGTTATCGCGACTTAAACACCAAAAAAAAATGAAAAAAATACCTCAGAATTGTACGAGTATCTTTCAAATACACAAATATTTGTGTGATTTTGAATGAATACGAACGAGTATCTTTGTTTGTATCTATAACAGCAAATAAATATCAAAGCGGTCTTTAGGTTGTTTTTCATTTTTGGCCATGGCTAAAAAAATAACATAAAAAAGCGACAAGAATTTTTTCATAACCATATTCTTCTACATATTCATACATTTCTTTACTTGTTTGCCCAAAACTCCAGATGTACTCATCGTCTCCATCATCATCATCATCGCCGTCGAAGTCGTAGCCGTATGCGTATACAAATACGGATAGAGATACTGTTTTTTTTTTCTTCTTCTTGCTTTGTAGTTACTTTTATACATACATTTATTATTATAATGCAGATAAAGAGATACAATTTCATTGATATCGTCTAAAAGTCCAATATAGAAAGATTTATTGCTCGGCCAGTTACGGGGACTGCAAAGAAATAATAAGAATAATCTTAAGAAATACGAGTAAGAAAACAACAAGTATTCATAATGTTTATGGGAATAGTAAGAACGACTTAAATATACCTTTTATATATAAGAAATACTTGAAGATTATGGCTCGAAAAATGTCCATTTCAATATTAAATGGTAATCCAGTGTCAGACAAAAGTAAAGAAATCAATATAGGTCGTGGGCTTACTGATCGTATGAATTGCGATGACATTTTGATTCTGATGTATCGATCATTTTAATGGAAACTAAAGTCCAGGGGATATCCGACTGATAGGAAGTTTAGCATTTACCTTAACATACATTTTCAGAAACAAAATAATATCGCGGAAATTAAAAAAAAATTACTTTTTGTCAAGACCTTTTTTTAGCCACCATCAAAAATAGTAAGGGTATATTAAGATCATTTCATTTGTAATTCCTCTAATATTGGCTCAAAACAGAAAAGTTAATTAGCCTAAACAAAACTTACCAAAAGAAACTTCATTTCTTGGAAAAGTATTGGTATCGATTCACATTAGACTATAGCTCTCATATAAACTACTTACGGAAACAACAGTCTGTCAATTATTTGATAGCACAATATCGCCTAAAAGAAAAAGTTAGGGCAATAAAATTTGATACGCATATTTCCCATTTCTTGAGAAAGTTTAGTTTTGAAATTGAAATCGGTTCATTTTTGACCATAGAAATGTATAGGGGTCAAATATTTTAGAAGTACCCAGCAAAACGTTGGTAATGTCAAGTACTCTGGTAACTGGTTACCTTATAAGGACTACAACATACCCACCGAATAACTAATAAGTTATTACGTAAGTACTTATTTGTAATTAAAATGGTAATTTGAACTGAATGGCCCCGGTTCAAATCCCACCAAGACCAACATTTTTTAAAATTTTTTTTTTATAAGAAAAGTCTTTTTAAATGATTTTTGAATTTAAAAACTTAAATATTACCTTCTGTAAAAAAATTTTTGGAACATTAACTCACGGTAATGAAAAAATACCATCATGACTCAATTTTGATTATGTAGGGGATGTTGGATACTAAGAACGGTTCTGATTGGTCTTAACTTGGTCAGCCCAGACTTATCTTATTTATTCTTTATCTCAACTATTTACATTGACCTCCTCGTGATATCACCTAAGGAACTACATTAACATTTCTTAATGTAGTGAGCTAACATGTATCGAGAGTTGTCATATAAGAACTATAAAAATGTGTTAGGACGACGGGCTAGTAACCCAATCATGGAAAGAACAATTACTACGAAGAGGCTAAAATTAGGATTTAAATGTCCCACCACCTAATGTTAAAAGAGGACGTCCGAAACTTTAATGGAAAGACCAAGTAGAGGAAAATTTTTCAAAGCTTGGCCTTTAAAATTGGAGAATATTTGCACAATAGACCATTTAAGTAAGTAAGAGTCAATGTTATATAAAAGGAAGATTTAAATTGTTTAAATTTAAAAATAAATAAAAAACTTCTTTACCCATTTACAAAAAATCGTATAGAAATATTTTTCCAAAAGTTACAACAAAGCAAAAAAAGCAGGGAAAAACAAAATTATTATCAAATAATTTTGGAGTAATAATAAAAACTGTATATATAAATTATAAGCTGCTAAGTTTTCAACATATGAAGTAGCTCAGTTTAAGAGTCTCCGCATAGCAGTCATAGGGGTCTGGGTTCGAGCCCCCATGTGGTCATAAAAAAAATTGTATTTCGTTTAAAAATATATTATTTTTAAATAAAACAAGACTTAAGATTAATATATTTTGATTTTGGGGTATATAAGATTCGACAAAGCCCATCAAAAAAGTTTTGCAGAGATCGAAACAAATGATAGTTAGAAGTCAGGTGGTTGTAACAAAAAATACTACTTTTATATTCTCTGTAAATTTTTGCCGCATATTAAAAACAGTAGGTACTACTTCGGCTATAAATGTCCCACGATTAGGGCCCAGTCGATCTTCAAGGTCTCCCGAAAAAATTGTACGGGTTGAAAGCAGTTTTCGTGAAATTCCGAGACTTTCAATATGGAAAGAACAGCCTCACTGGGACTTTCAGGAACGATTATTCAAGTTATTTTAAAAGATTCAAATCGTTCGAACTGAAAGAAAGTGACTTTGATTTGCACAAAATTATTCTTAAACGATGTTGGAAAGTTTTTGAACAGTAAATCTTATTTGTCAGGGACCGAAAATAATAATTATTCTTGAATTTTCAAAGAAAAAAAGCAATCATGTGGAAATATCGCAGAATTAATTTGAAAACATTATTTTGCTTGTTTTCCACTATATTTTCAGAAAATGACATGCTTTTTAAATTTTTGATTTTTATTATTTTTTTCAAAAATAATTTTTATTTTACGATTTTTATTTTTTTTGTCAAATATATTTGTCAAATTCTGACAAATATTTTTTTTGGCAAAAATATTTGTCAAGCTTTGACAAATATTTTTTTTTTTGGCAAAAATATTTGTCAAAAATTGATTTTTATTTTATTTGTCAAAAATATTTGTCAAGGTCTGACAAATATTTTTTTTGGCAAAAATATTTGTCAAGATCTGATTTTTATTTATTTTAAACAGAAATAATTGTTATTCTGATTTAATTTTTTTTGTCAAAAATATTTCTCAAATAAAAAACGCAAAAATAAAAAAATCAATACAGAATTTAAAAAAAAAATTAAAAATTTCCCATAATAACGTTAAATTTTAAAAATTTTCAATAAAAATTAAAATTTTTAAAATTTCCCATAAAAATGTAGTATTTGAAATTTTCCCATTAAAACGGGAAATTTTAAAAATTTCTTGTAAAAAGGGGAAATTTTGAATATTCTTTTTTAAAAAGTGAAATTTTTAAAATTTCCTATATAAATGGGAAATTATAAAAATTTTCTGTGAAAATGGGAAATTTTGAAAATTTCCCATATAAAAGGGAAATTTTGAAAATTTCCCATAAAAAAGGGAAATTTTGAAAATTTCCCATAAAAAAGGGAAATTTTGAAAATTTCCCATAAAAAAGGGAAATTTTGAAAATTTCCCATAAAAAAGGGAAATTTTGAAAATTTCCTATAAAAAAGGGAAATTTGGAAATTTCCTATAAAAAAGGGAAATTTGGAAATTTCCCATAAAAAGGAAAATTTTGAATATTTCCCATAAAAAAGGGAAATTTTGAAAATTTTACATAAAAAACGGAAATTTTGAAAATTTTACATAAAAAACGGAAATTTTGAAAATTTTACATAAAAAAGGGAAATTTTGAAAATTTCCCATAAAAAAGGGAAATTTTGAAAATTTCCCATAAAAAAGGGATGTATTGAAAATTTCCCATAAAAAAGGGAAATTTTGAAAATTTCCCATAAAAAAGGGAAATTTTGAAAATTTCTCACAAAAAAGTCAAATTTTGAAAAAATTTCCTATAAAAAAGGGAAATTTTGAAAATTTCCCATAAAAAAGGGAAATTTTGAAAATTTCCCATAAAAAGGGAAATTTTGAAAATTTCCCATAAAAAATGGAAATTTTGAAAATTTCCCACAAAAAATGGAAATATTGAAAATTTCCCATAAAAATTGAAAATTTCCGGGAAATTTTCAAAATTCCCCGTTTTATGGGAAATTATCAATATTTCCTTTTTTATGGGAAGTTTTCAAAATTTCTCTTTTTTATGGGAAATTTTCAAAATTTCCCTTTTTTATTTTTATTTTTAAAATTTCCCTTTTTTATGGGAAATTTTCAAAATTTCCCTTTTTTGTGTAAAATTTTCAAAATTTCCCTTTTTTATGGGAAATTTTCAAAATTTGCCATTTTTACAGAAAATTTTTATAATTTTCCATTTATATAGGAAATTTTCAAAATTTCACATTTTAAAAAAGAATATTCAAAATTTCACCTTTAACAAGAAATTTTTAAAATTTCCCATTTTTATGGGAAAATTTCAAATACTACGTTTAATGGGAAATTTTCAAAATTTTAATTTTTATTTAAAATTTACCATTATTATGGGAAATATTTAAATTTTTTTTAAATTCTGTATTGATTTTTTTATTTTTGCGTTTTTTATTTGACAAATATTTTTGACAAAAAAAAATTAAATCAGAATAACAATTATTTCTATTAAAAATAAATAAAAATCAGATCTTGACAAATATTTTTGCCAAAAAAAATATTTGTCAGACCTTGACAAATATTTTTGACAAATAAAATAAAAATCAATTTTTGACAAAAATATTTTTGCAAAAAAAAAAATATTTGTCAGATCTTGACAAATATTTTTGCCAAAAAAAAATATTTGTCAGAATTTGACAAATATATTTGACAAAAAAAAAAATAAAAATCATAAAATAAAAATTATTTCTGCCAAAAAAAAAAATAAAAATCGTAAAATAACAATTATATTTTGATTTTTATTATAAATGTCATAATTGTAAAGGTCCCTGTTATTTGTTGAAGAGATGAGACTCATGTTCACTTAAACGGCCAACTGCAAAACTGCCGCTACTGGTCTCAAAGCACCCTCGACTGAAACTTCAAAAACCTTTGCATTGTCCCAGGGTAACTGTTTGGTGTGCCCTATCTTAAATTCTCGAGACCAGTCGACTATTCTCAACGGTGAAAATTATCGACGTATGTTTACATAATTATTTTTGCCAAATATGTTTGCTCGTCTATCGTACTCTACACACACGTGTCTTCAATAGGATGTGGTGACTGCACACATAGTCAGAGCTTCGATAAATTTGCTTCGAGAAAACTTTCCCCAAAAACTAGTCGCCTGATCTGACTTCCATTGATTTTTTATGGGGCTACCTCAAACAGAGGGTTTCAAGGATAATCTCGAGTCTCTTGTGGATCTAAAGGAAAATATTGGTTGATAAATCAGCTAAATTAAAATTAAAAAGAGAGTGAAAAGTTCACATTTTCAACATCTGTGTTTTGTGCTTTTTGCTGGGAAATGTAAGCTCTCCTACTTCAAAACACTTAATTCGATGGTGAACCATCAACAATTATAACGTGTAAATCGATCATAAGTCCAATTAAACAGAAGTTGTCATTCATCCGTATAACGCATCTAAACTGATCTTAGATTAGGGAGGTTCTAATGTATAAACAATATAGTCTCTTCTTAAGCTCTAGAAATCGTATTGATTTTCTATCTAAAGCCTCTTTGAACGATATTTTGGCATTATTTGCTTGGAACCAAGAAGCTTGAAAGTGAAATTTTTAGTTTATCCAGTTCCAAGATTTGCTAACTCGTGTGCTCTACGATTCTCTGGAATGTAACAGTGCCCCGTTTACCACAGATGATAGAAACTTCTTTGCTGTGGTATTCCAGAGCTGATGTTGAATTTAGGATGAAAGAATCCATAATCTTAATAATAGCTTTAATATCGGAGATATTTGTCATCTCTACTGAAAAGACACTACATCTTAGCCAATTTGTTATTACCTTGATAACCACAATTTCGACCGGAAATCACTAGAACGGATTTAATAAAAAAACAGGATTGAAGTATGTGCATATAATTATATGTATCAGAGTAAGCGACACATTTTTTTGGCTCCTGACAAGTGCGAGGAGCCAAACGGAAATAAATGAACTATAACTTTCTTACAAAATAACTGTAGGGTAAAATAACATTAATGTAAACGACAAAGATTCTCTGGGTAAATTTTAGGTGGAAGAAAACTTATGACTTTTTGACTTTTCATATTTAGTAAAACGCAAAATATGAAGAAAAAAAATTGCCGTATATTAAATTTCGGTCTTTTCCTTCAAATGTTTTTAGATTCAGGTCTTTTTTTGATTTTTTCTGTTTGTAATTCAGCTGAGTTCAGCTTCAAAATATGTAGGTTGTGATATTAACCAAATCAAGCATTCAAATGCCACTTCCACTTTAATTTTAATACTAGTTCAGTTCAATGTGGATATGAAGACGGTAGATTTCTTTGTCAATTTTTAAGGTTTTTTGTTTTTTTATGTATTTATTTTGTGATAAATAAACGTTTTATTTTTGATTCATTTCACTGGACTTCTAAGCCATAAAGATGCTTTAATATCTCAATGGAAACATGTTCTTTTGTATTAGCATCTTTTAAGATATGCAGTATCAACAATGTGATATATATAAATAAATTTTGTTGCTATTGTTGGTTGTTTCCTCTGTCGCATCTTATTAAAAACATGAGTGCGAACAAATGATAATTGATAATAAGACGACTAAAATCATTTTTATTCGTTTTGTGATTTTTATTATTTTTTCTTGTTATTATTAAAGCAATAATTTGTAAACATTTTTGTTTTTGTGCTTTATTAAAATTAATAGCAATTTTCTTTTTTAAAGCTAACAAATAAAAAGATATTACTGTTAGTTCTTGTGGATTGGGGATAAATTCTTCGTAAAAGAGATGACTTTTGATATAGAAGAAATATGAAAGGCAAATATTTAAAATATCATAATTTTATATATGATAATTTAATCCAAAAAAGGTTAATATCGTAAAGTCTCGCCGAACCACACTGTGACTTTTTGGTGGCCAAAATTCGAAAAAGTTAAGTTCGCTGATCTTGGTGAGTATGTTTGACTTAAAAATGTATAGACAAAAACAACAACAATGAATAAAACGGTTCTAAAAGTTTAGTATTAGAAAATTTCGTCAACTTTTCTATAGAAAAGTCTTCCTTTGGTCAACTTTTCTATAGAAAAGTCTTCCTTTGGTCAACTTTTCTATAGAAAAGTCTTCCTTTGGTCAACTTTTCTATAGAAAAGTCTTCCTTTGGTCAATTTTTCTATAAAAAAGTCTTCCTTTGGTCAACTTTTCTATAGAAAAGTCTTCCTTTGGTCAACTTTTCTATAGAAAAGTCTTCCTTTGGTCAACTTTTCTATAGAAAAGTCTTCCTTTGGTCAACTTTTCTATAGAAAAGTCTTCCTTTGGTCAACTTTTCTATAGAAAAGTCTTCCTTTGGTCAACTTTTCTATAGAAAAGTCTTCCTTTGGTCAACTTTTCTATAGAAAAGTCTTCCTTTGGTCAACTTTTCTATAGAAAAGTCTTCCTTTGGTCAACTTTTCTATAGAAAAGTCTTCCTTTGGTCAACTTTTCTATAGAAAAGTCTTCCTTTGGTCAACTTTTCTATAGAAAAGTCTTCCTTTGGTCAACTTTTCTATAGAAAAGTCTTCCTTTGGTCAACTTTTCTATAGAAAAGTCTTCCTTTGGTCAACTTTTCTATAGAAAAGTCTTCCTTTGGTTAACTTTTCTTTAGAAAAGTCTTCCCTTGGTCAACTTTTCCATAGAAAAGTCTTCCTTTGGTCAACTTTTCTATAGAAAAGCCTTCCTTTGGTCAACTTTTCTATAGAAAAGTCTTCCTTTGGTCAATTTTTCTATAAAAAAGTCTTCCATTGGTCAACCTTTCTATAAAAAAGTCTTCCATTGGTCAACCTTTCTATAGAAAAGTCTTCCTTTGGTCAACTTTTCTATAGAAAAGTCTTCCTTTGGTCAACTTTTCTATAGAAAAGTCTTCCTTTGGTCAACTTTTCTATAGAAAAGTCTTCCTTTGATCAACTTTTCTATAGAAAAGTCTTTTTTTTGATCAACTTTTCTATAGAAAAGTCTTTTTTTGATCAACTTTTCTGTAGAAAAGTCTTCCCTTGGTCAACTTTTCGATAAAAAGTCTTCCTTTGGTCAACTTTTCTATAGAAAAGTCTTCCTTTGGTCAACTTTTCTATAGAAAAGTCTTCCTTTGGTCAACTTTTCTATAGAAAAGTCTTCCTTTGGTCAACTTTTCTATAGAAAAGTCTTCCTATGGTCAACTTTTCTATAGAAAAGTCTTCCTTTGGTCAACTTTTCTATAGAAACGTCCTCCTTTGATCAACTTTTCTATAGAAAAGTCTTCCTTTTGTCAACTTTTCTATAGAAGAGTCGTCCTTTGGTCAACTTTTCTAGAGAAAAGTCTTCCTTTGGTCAACTTTTCTAGAGAAAAGTCTTCCTTTGGTCAACTTTTCTATAGAAAAGTCTTCCTTTTGTCAACTTTTCTATAGAAAAGTCTTCCTTTGGTCAACTTTTCTATAGAAAAGTCTTCCTTTGGTCAACTTTTCTATAGAAAAGTCTTCCTTTGGTCAACTTTTCTATAGAAAAGTCTTCCTTTGGTCAACTTTTCAATAGAAAAGTCTTCCTTTGGTCAACTTTTCTATAGAAAAGTCTTCATTTGGTCAATTTTTTCTGTAGAAAAGTCTTCCTTTGGTCAACTTTTCTGTAGAAAAGTCTTCCTTTGGTCAACTTTTCTATAGAAAAGTCTTCCTTTGGTCAACTTTTCTATAGAAAAGTCTTCCTTTGTTCAACTTTTCTATAGAAAAGTCTATCTTTGGTCAACTTTTGCATTCGATACTTTTTTAGACTCATTGAAAGTGACCTACGTTTTAACTCCGGCTCAGAACGGCAAATGCATTAGTTAGAGAAGTTTTACCTAGCTTAATACTCAGTAACCAGGGCTAGCTGAGTTATAAGGTGAACCATTTTTTTTAATATTTTTTCAATTTGGCCTGGCCGCCGATCGATCTTGGAAATTCTCGTAATTTAAATATTGTTCAAAAAAAAAATGATTCGCACTTGATCCCAGTCTATTATATTTATTAATTAATGTAATAGACAATTTATTGATAAACGCCAAAAAAAATTGTGGGGGCAGCCAATTCCTTGACGAAGTTCAATGTTACATTCAAACATAATTCGTAATGATTGAGTTTGTAAAATAGGTAATAATGCTAGGTTTTTGATCTGCCTAAAAGTAGGAACACTCCTCCTAAAGATGATGATGGCCTAACCAACCATCCAAACATGTCGAGGAAATGGTTGTCCTCACAAACATTTTTTGGCTTTTATCAAAAAATTATCTATTACACTAATAAATAAATGTAATAGACTGCGATCAAGTGCGAATATTGTTTCTTTTTCTTTCTGCATTTGATTTTTATCTTAAACCAAGGACATCGAAAGAAAAGAGAAATCTTAAATATAATCAGTATATGGATATATTATCCCAGAAGACAGGTGATGTTGAATAGTAATTACGTCACGACATGATTAAAAACCATTAAATAAGACATTCAATGTCATCATCATTATCGTCATCATAATTTTCAAAACAAGTGTGTGATGGAATTTAAGAAAAATACCAAATTAAATTTCTTAAGCTGACAAAAGTCAAGTAAAAATTAAGGATGTACGTGTTTTTTGTTCAAAGTAAAAATGAA
This sequence comes from Stomorhina lunata, assembly GCA_933228675.1. Classification (NCBI taxonomy): domain Eukaryota; kingdom Metazoa; phylum Arthropoda; class Insecta; order Diptera; family Rhiniidae; genus Stomorhina; species Stomorhina lunata. Next base: position 89,631,331 of record OW121740.1, on the reverse strand, counting down.
AGTGTTTTTGAGAATTTTTAGATTTAATCTATTTTTATGTAATAACAGGCCTTAAACCTTTAAAGTACTTTTAATTATGTCTATGGTTTGACTTTCTTTCAGTTTTTCTATAGCTCTGCTTAATTGTCACATAGATTTTATTTATTGTATAATGTGCAAGGATATTCGTGTATGAGTGCAAGTGTAAGTAAGGATATAAAAACACAGATTGTGCTTAAATGTTACCGTGTGACTGTGTCCTTTTGGAAATAATATAATATTTTATGATCCAAAGCCAATGAGATAATAATAAAGCAATAAAGGTGTAATTGTGGCTGGAATATTTAGTGCAAGGCCACCGCAACCATTATTTTATCTTTGCGTCGTCCAAAACCATTATCAAGATCAAGGTTAATTGTTTTTTCGTCTTCGTTCCAAATTTCCAATGAAAAGAAAGTGCAAGTTATATAATATTTAGTGCTGGAATTACCTTGACAGAACTAATTAAAATTACGACAAAATCAAGGAACATGGTAACGTAGTCATATGAATTGTCAGTCAATGCCATCAACCTGGATTTTAGGGATTTTATGTCATATTAAGTGATGTAAGGTGATTTAATAAAATTTATGAGGTCAATGAGCTCGTTAAATGTCCATCGTTATTATTACTTATTACAGGTAGATACACATAACACTTGCATACAAAATGCAAAGCAGCTGAATCTAGAGTTGGTTGACTACCGGGTGTGAGTTTCTTTAGTATTATTTTAAATGGCCTTTATAACAGGAGAAATGGGAAGAAGTATAAGGATTTTAAATTCAAATTTAAAATATTGCGGCAAGGTTACACTCATGCATACAAGTACACTTTCATATTCTGTATATTTTCTTAAATTATAGCCTTAAATTTTTATTGACAGCCATAAATAACGTTTGTTTTCATTTTCTTATTTAGTAACAAAATAATTTATTTGATGTTCTAAAAGTTAAAAATTCAAAAAGTTTCTTTTCTTAACAAAAAATTTAGGAAAAATCGACAAAAAAAAAAACTTCTCTATTCACAAAAACTTTTTGTGTGTATTTTTCTTGTAATTTTTTTCATTTGGGTTTTAAGTTTCCACAATAACAAGTAATTAAAGTAATTTATAGATTTTACCATAATTTATGATTGTAGTTGTTATATTTTTGTGCTTTTTTCAATATTTTTTTCTTTACAGAAGTAGCATACGAAATCATATAAAATTACCCTCAAAATTACCACCCACTTTTAGTTCATACCCCAATAAATATTAGATATACTTTTTTTTAAAACATTTCCTATTTGTCAATTGAATAAAATTACAATAAATTCGAATACATTATAGATTTTTTTTCTTTGAACAAAACGGAATTTTGGTTGGTTGGACGACACGAGAAAACATAAGATTGGCACCACTTAAAGTAAGCTAGAAAGAAAAACTTATATTAGATACGACCTCAGAATTTTAGTGTTGCTATATTCACCATCAAAAAGAATGGGGGTATAATGAGATTGTCATTCCGTTTGCAATTTCCTTAATATTGGCTCAAAAATTAAAGTATATTCTGAATCCTAATGAAATTCGAAGACGATTGAGCGTCTGTCTGTCTGTTGTCGGCACGTTAAAACCTTATGTAGGTCACTGAAATCGGGGAAAATCGGTTCACATTTGACAATAGCTCCCTTATAACCTCGTCTTATTTGCTAATAAGTGATAACTTATAATAGCTATGGTGAAAAATTTGGTATATTGAAGTTTTACATAAGTACTAGCATATAAAATTTCATACAAATCGGTTCACATTTAACCATAGCTCCCATACAAAAACTTACGAAAACATCATAAATTCCACCTAATAAATGATAAACTTTAATAACTTTGGCTACTAAATTTAGCACAAGGAAGTCTTATGTCAATGCTAACTAGTGTGTAAAATTTTGTTACAATCGGTTACCATTTGACCATAGCTCCCATATAAAAAACTTAAGGAAACACAAAAATACAAAAAGAAAAGGGGGCTTATGTCCGTCTGTCCGTCAGATAAAAGCGCGATAGCGCCTTAACGAAAAGAGTTAGAGAAACAAAATTTTACAAAAGTATTTTCGATATCTTGAAAAAGTTGTGTATTGAAAATGGATGAAATCGGTTCACATTTAGTTAGAGCTACCATATAACCCCGATCCGGGAAACACATTAATGCTGATAAATTGAATACAATTGTAATAGCTATGACGACTAAATTCAGAATAGAGAAGTTTTATGCAACTATTGGTTTGTATATCAAATTTTATAGGAATCGGTTCATATTTGACTATAGCTTTCATATAAAAAACACGACCGGAAACCAAAAAACATATAGCAAAAGCCAGTTAAAAGCTATTAAATTAGAAACTATGGCAGCTATGGCCAAGGCTATGCTCTATATAAAAACCAACCAGTGTGTAAAATTTTGTTACAATCGGTCAACATTTAGCTATAATTCTTATATGTATATATATATATAACATCCCCTTGTTTACATCTACAATCAAAAAAGATTGCACCAATGTCCAGACTGTATATACAGTAGATAAATTAGGAACTCCTAATAAAATATATGGACCTGTCGTATTATTATCAGCTATGTTTATCCTAAATAAATATTAAGCTAAACGAAAAGCATTTAACAACTTATTATTGTAAAACCATACCAGGTTACGATACCGAATTTTGTCAAAAAAAAAGTAAGAAAGTGCTATAGTCGGTCAAGCCCGACCATACGACACCCTTCATCACTAAGGTCAAAGGTGTTCTTTTTCCTGTATAAAGACAAATATTTGCTTAATTTTGCTATCATGCAAACATTTTCTAAAAACTTATATATTTAAGCTATTTCCGTCATTTGTACTTATATGCGAGCTAGAGTCAAATGTGGACCGATTATCTCGAAATTTGGCAAATTGATAACAGGAATTATGTATGCAAAAAATAAACTTAAAATTCCCATTATCTTCAGATTTAGATCAGATTTGCGAGCGTTTTTGTGATTTTTGTCTCATTTAGTGCGTTTGATAGAAGAGTTTGTATGGGTGCTATGGTCAAATGTGGACCGATTTTAACGATATACGGATATATATTTCCGTCATTTGTACTTATATGCGAGCTAGAGTCAAATGTGGACCGATTATCTCGAAATTTGGCAAATTGATAACAGGAATTATGTATGCAAAAAATAAACTTAAAATTCCCATTATCTTCAGATTTAGATCAGATTTGCGAGCGTTTTTGTGATTTTTGTCTCATTTAGTGCGTTCGATAGAAGAGTTTGTATGGGTGCTATGGTCAAATGTGGACCGATTTTAACGATATACGGTACAATGATTTTGGTGTACATAAGCAGTATTTGATTTAAATTTCATGAAAAAATATTAATTTTTGCGGCCAATATAGCAATTCCGGGAAGTAGGACCTATGGGAGGTACAATAAATATTGGACCGATTTTGACGAATTTCAATAGAAAGTATCAAAAAAATGATTTGTGCCAATTAAGTTATCATTAGAATTCATTAAGTTATCATTAGAATTGCGACCTGTAATTTGATTACATGGTTTACATGGGGGTCCAGCCAGATGTCCAGACGGACGGACTGACATCGCTAAATCGAAAAAAAGTGATTCTAAGCCGATTGGTATACTAAAAGGTGGGTCTAAGACAAATATTTCTATGCGTTACATAAATCAGCACAAACTTATAATACCCTATCCACCTATGTTGGTGAAGGGTATAATAACAAAATACTTTTAAATCTTGAACTATAAAGCTCCTACAACTGAATTTAGTCCAAATATTTTATTAACAATACCAAGTAGCTTAACAATTTTTTTTTTTCAAATTTTGTCCACATTTTGAATTAGCTGACCCTCGTAGATGTATGAGAGATATTTCTAAATTTAACACAACTTGATGGTAGGTATATAAGATTCGACACAGCCGAATATAACACTCTTACTTATTTAGTTGTGTATTTAAGTAAGTAGTACCTGGTAGACCGACCCTTGCTCGGAGCTTTATGATAAGCATTTTGAGGAAAATTTTAAAGTTTTTATATATTTTATATTATAAAGTGCTAAAATAAATTTAGAGGAAAGACATTGTAGAAATATTCAGTTAATTTTGAATTATTTGATTTATTTTGTCCGACCAACACATAGTTTGCATAGTTTACAGTTTAACTCATTTTGAATAATTTTGGAAATTATTCATATCAACAGAAACCTCTGTCGACTCATGCGCAAGAACTTTGCTAAAGATTATAGTCTGATCAAATGCACAGTTTACGATTTAATTCATTTTGAGTAGTTTTCTGTGGCGCCACCTGTCGGACTTTGCTTATTCCAATTCATAAACCTTCTTCGGCTTATCCGTAACAACTTTGCTGAAGATTATAGCATGATTAAATGTACAGCATACGATTAATTTGACTTTGAGTAAATTTCAGTAGCGCCACCTGTCGAAATTTCTTCATACCAACTAAGAAACCTTCGTCGGCTCATGTGCAACAACTTTGCTAAAGATTGTAGCATGATTAAATGTACAGATTACGATTAAATTGACTTTGAGTAAGTTTCTGTAGCGCCACCTGTCGGAAATTATTCATACCAACTAAAAAGCCTTCGCCGGCTCATGCGCTACAACTTTGCTAAAGATCATAGCATGATCAAATGTACAGTTTACGATTTAATTAATTTTTAGTAATTTTCAGTGGCGCCATCTGTCGGAAATTAGTCTTATCAACTTTAAAACCTTCGCCGGCTTATCCGCAACATCTTCGCTAAAGAGCATAACACAATCAAATTCACAGTTTACTATTCTATAAAGAACATACATACAGACAAACATTCATTTGTTTAAAATAATACTAATTTTTCCCCCTTTTTATTCCCTAATTTCTAAAAGTTCCATATGTATATTTGGTACTTTTTTGGTGCCAATTGAATTCGGTACATTTTTTTAAAACGCATTTAACATAATGCATAATGTTCCTATTCATATTACTTTGGAGATGTTAAGTTATCATTTTATCCCTTTTTTACCCATTTTGGCTCCAAAATCAAAAAAGTACCAAATACGTGTTTCATGTTTTTTTTTACATCTATTGATTGCAGTACCAAGTTTCTTTCTATATTCTTTAGTTTAAAATATAAGAGTGGGTTAAAAAGGTGCCAAAAAAACTATTTTCACCCTTTTTTACCCCCTATCGGACATAGTTTCAAAAAAGTACCAAACACCTGTCCGCTTATTTTTAAAGCTGTTTAAAACGTAATTTTAATTTTGTTTCTATACCTATTACTTTAGGAGACATAGCGTTTTCGATTTTACCCCTTTTTACCCGTTTTTACCCTCTTAGAGGTAAAAGTTCCAAAAGTCCCTTCTTCTTCGACCTATACATCAAAAAAGATACCCACTGTCCAAATTTTATCAAAATCGTTAGAGCCGTTTTCGAGATAGCCATTCTATATATATATATATACAATTATTGCTCGTTTAAGAATATAAGATAAGATTAGAAAATATAATAAGTAGAAAAAACTATTTTTACATCGACGGCGTGTTATTACGACGTTATAACCAACTAAGCCACAGCACCCACAATTGAAACGCGATTAAACTGCTCCAAACACTGCTAAGAATTGTCATTTCGTTGTTGTTTCGGTCGATTGTGCGAAATCCATTCGCTGAGCTAAACATTCATTCACAATTTAGTCAACACTTTGATTACACAGGTCAACAAGATTTTGCGGCACGATACTTGTTAACCAAATATAGATGGCTTGTTGGTCGTATGCTTCTAATCCTATAAAAGGTACCCAATAATATGTGTCGATTTTTGTTTGAACCGAAACAATGTATATGTATATCGTTACTTTAATATAGAAAAGCCCTAACTAATATTTTTCTTACATTACAGGAGAGGAAAAATAAACTAAATAAAATCTTTAGTTTTGGAGATACAGAAATTTTTTAAACGCAATTTTTTACTAAATTCTCTGAAGGATTTAATGCCATAATAATGTTTATTGAAATCCAAATATATTTATAAAATTACATAAGATAAGGTTTTAAAAAGCAATTTGAATGAAAAACGACTTAGGGCCTTTCTATATTAAAGTAACGATATAAAGAATAAGATTTTCTTAGGTTACAAAAATAGTCTATGTTCTTAATTTCACAAAAAAATCAGTTACTCTTTCGGGAAATTTGCCTTCAAATCAAGGTCGGGTCTATTGCTTACCGCCTAAAGTGTGTTTGTCTCAATGATACTTAATGATAGAAAAACACCGAAAAAGCAATCAAGCAATACTTGTATATGATTAAATTTGGCAATACACTGAAAAAATTATCATCGAAAGAAAACCAAAAGTAAAATGAAGAGTAAAAGATATTTACTTTAGTTACTAAAATGTCGGATTTTAACAACAGAATTTTAAAAAAATATTTTGGCAGCTCAGACTGGCCAAGGGCAAATAATTCATATGATTTACTAGTAATATGAAAATAAATTCCACTAATCATTGAAAAAGTCGATCAAATTGTGGTAAGAATTTATACGCAAATGAGTCTCATAAATTTCTAGTGTCGGGTACCTTCGATATAACTGGCTTTCCGGAATAAATATTTTAACCCCTTAAAGCTAGAAATTTGGATTGCAATAAAATTCTGCATAAATATATATATATATTATATTCTTAAACGAGCAATAATTGTATATATATATATATATATATATATATATATATATATATATATATATATATAGAATTGCTATCTCGAAAACGGCTCTAACGATTTTGATAAAATTTGGACAGTGGGTATCTTTTTTGATGTATAGGTCGAAGTAGAAGGGACTTTTGGAACTTTTACCTCTAAGAGGGTAAAAACGGGTAAAAAGGGGAAAAAATCGAAAACGCTATGTCTCCTAAAGTAATAGGTATAGAAACAAAATTAAAATTACGTTTTAAACAGCTTTGAAAATAAGCGGACAGGTGTTTGGTACTTTTTTGAAACTATGTCCGATAGGGGGTAAAAAAGGGTGAAAATAGTTTTTTTGGCACCTTTTTAACCCACTCTTATATTTTAAACTAAAGAATATAGAAAAAAACTTGGTACTGCAATCAATAGATGTAAAAAAAACATGAAACACGTGTTTGGTACTTTTTTGATTTTGGAGCCAAAATGGGTAAAAAAGGGATAAAATGATAACTTAACATCTCCAAAGTAATATGAATAGGAACATTATACATTATGTTAAATGCGTTTTAAAAAAATGTACCGAATTCAATTGGCACCAAAAAAGTACCAAATATACATATGGAACTTTTAGAAATTAGGGAATAAAAAGGGGGAAAAATTTGTATTATTTTAAACAAATGAATGTTTGTCTGTATGTATGTTCTAAACTGTGAATTTGATTGTGTTATGCTCTTTAGTGAAGATGTTGCGGATAAGCCGGCGAAGGTTTTAAAGTTGATAAGACTAATTTCCGACAGATGGCGCCACTGAAAATTACTAAAAATTAATTAAATCGTAAACTGTACATTTGATCATGCTATGATCTTTAGCAAAGTTGTAGCGCATGAGCCGACGAAGGCTTTTTAGATGGTATGAATAATTTCCGACAGGTGGCGCTACAGAAACTTACTCAAAGTCAATTTAATCGTAATCTGTACATTTAATCATGCTACAATCTTTAGCAAAGTTGTTGCACATGAGCCGACGAAGGTTTCTTAGTTGGTATTAAGAAATTTCGACAGGTGGCGCTACTGAAATTTACTCAAAGTCAATTTAATCGTATGCTGTACATTTAATCATGCTATAATCTTCAGCAAAGTTGTTACGGATAAGCCGAAGAAGGTTTATGAATTGGAATAAGCAAAGTCCGACAGGTGGCGCCACAGAAAACTACTCAAAATGAATTAAATCGTAAACTGTGCATTTGATCAGACTATAATCTTTAGCAAAGTTGTTGCGCATGAGTCGACAGAGGTTTCTGTTGACATGAATAATTTCCAAAATTATTCAAAATGAGTTAAACTGTAAACTATGCAAACTATGTGTTGGTCGGACAAAATAAATCAAATAATTCAAAATTAACTGAATATTTCTACAATGTCTTTCCTCTAAATTTATTTTAGCACTTTATAATATAAAATATATAAAAACTTTAAAATTTTCCTCAAAATGCTTATCATAAAGCTCCGAGCAAGGCTCGGTCTACCAGGTACTATTGCTAATGAGAGCCAAATCAATATGTCAAATTTAAATAGAGAAGCTTTCATTTCAGACCGGCTTTCGAATAAGATATAAATTTACTTGAGTAGCGAAAAATTGGTTTTGTATTAAGAAATTAACGATACGTCTCTAAGTATTAAGAAAAACTTGTAATTCTATTCACAGCTGGTTCACATTTGGCATTAGTGAAGGATGTTTTTTTTTTATTTTGTAGGTTATTCTTTAAATTTATTGAAACTAATACTTTAGCGGTACAATAATTTGCAGAACGTCGTATTTCGGAATTTATGCACTTTACCGGATATATGGACAATATTGAGGGTAATTAACATCTTTGACGAATCTGAAGGATCACATAAAGACCGTAACAAGACACAATTCCGGTTGTCACATCAATACACACAAATTAATGACTTTCTTTGCAGTTTGCTGTTATTAAAATTCTCAATAAATACAAGACGACAAAGTTTATCTTCTAAATTTGCTTATTCTGATGACAAAAGATTGATTAAAAGATTATATATGTATAATGATGGGACAAGTATAAATACCCAAATGGTAAATTGGGTATTTAAAGGTTAAGTACCTGGTTGACCGAGCCTTGCTCGGGGCTTTATGGTAAGCATTTTGAGGCAAATTTTAAAGTTTTTATATATTTTATTTTATACAGTTACAGTTTAACTCATTTTAAAGAATTTTGAAAATTGGTCATACCAACAGAAACCTCCGTCGACTCATGCGCAACAACTTTGCTAAAGATTATAGTCAGATCAAATGCACAGTTTACGATTTAATTAATTTTGAGTAGTTTTCAGTGGCGCCGCCTGAAGTCGTTCATACCACTAAGAAACCTTCATCTGCTTATGCGTAACAACTTTGCTTATGATCATAACATGATCCAATGCACAGTTTATGATTTAATTAACTTAAAGTCTGATCAAATGCACAGTTTACGATTTAATTCATTTTGAGTAATTTTCAGTGGCGCCACATGTCGGACTTTGGTCATTCCAATAATAAACCTTCGTCGGATTATCCGCAATAACTTTGCTAAAAATTATAGCATGATTAAATGTACAGTTTACGATTAAATTGACTTTAAGTAAATTTCAGTGGCGCCACCTGTCGAAATTTCTTCATACCAACTAAGAAACCTTCGTCGGCTCATGTGCAACAACATTGCTAAAGATTATAGCATGATTATATGTACAGCTTACGATTAAATTGACTTTGAGTAATTTTCAGTAGCGCCACCTGTCGGAAATTATTCACACCAATTAAAAAGCATTCGCCGGCTCATGCGCTACAACTTTGCAAAAGATCATATTATGATCAAATGTACAGTTTACGATTTAATTAATTTTTAGTAATTTTCAGTGGCGCCACCTGTTGGAAATTCGGTTTACCAACTTAACAACATCTTTGCTAAAGAGCATAACATGATCAAATTCACAGTTTACTATTCTATAAAGAACATACATACAGACAAACATTCATTTGTTTTAAAGTTATAACATTACTAATTTTTCCCTGTTTTTATCCCCTAATTTCAAAAAGTTCCATATGCATAATTGGTACTTCTTTGGTACCAATTTAATTCGGTACATTTTATTAGAAAGCTGTTAACATAATTTTCCTATTCATATTACTTTTGTAGATGTTAAGTTATCGGTTTATCCCTTTTTTACACATTTTGGCCAAAAAATCAAAAAAGTACCAAATACGTGTTCAATATTTCTTTCACATCTATTGATTGCAGTACAAAGTTTCATTTTATATTCCTTAGTTTAAAATATAAGAGTGGGTTAAAAAGGTACCAAAAAAACTATTTTCACCCTTTTTACCCCTTATCGGACATAGTTTCAAAAAAGTACCAAACGCCTGTCCGTTTATTTTCATAGCTGTTTAAAATAAAAAATGTTTCTATACCTATTACTTAAGGAGATATAGCGTTTTCGATTTTTTCCCCTTTTTACCCGTTTTTACCCTCTTAGAGGCAAAGGTTCCAAAAGTCCCTTCTTCTTCGACCTGTACATCAAAAAAGATACCCACTGTCCAAATTTTATCAAAATCGAGATAGTCATTCTATATATATATATATGTATATATATGTATATATATATAAATACATACAATTATTGCTCCTTTAAGAATATATAAGAAAGATAAGATACGCAGGTATTTACCCAAGCACTTGGGTATTTACCCAAAATGTGGGTATAAATCAGAATAAAGAAAAATTTAAATAAATTTAAAGAATTTCATTATTTATTTTGACTTATTTAGATTTTTTAATAACAAATTAAAAAAAATTTAAATTTAATCGCAATCGTTGTCGCTATCCGTATCCGATAAAAACTCATATCGAGTAGATTTCGATATTCCGGTTGAGGTTGAAGATATATAGAAAGTACTCATTCTAATGAAAAAATTCTATATATATATATATATATATATATATATATATATATATATATATATATATATATATATAATTCCCCGACAACATTCCAATTGCTAGGCGGATGACTAACCTGCTATACCACGGCGGTTCACAATGATTGGAAAAATTATGGCATTTTAAAATTGACATAAGTACGCTGATTACTGGTTCTTATTAATAATTGTTGTTGTGTTTAAAATAAGTTTGAAAATGTTTACATATCTGTTACTCTACGTAACAACGAGTATTTGTTATTCAGATGCGTATTTATCCGAAATAAGATAAATACCCGGGTATAAAAATGGGTACAGGTATAAATGGGTAAATATCCAGTGTTGGGTAAATACCCAGGTCTAAACCCATCTCTATATATGTATGATGAGACTAAATGGAGAAACTACATATAGCGAGGATCATTAACAGAAATTCAAAAGTGAATTTATATCAAGAAGCTTCACTTTTCGCTGGATCCCAAAGACTTTTATGGGGTCATTTCGATCAAGATGTAAACAACATAAAAACAATAATCGAGGCAAATTCGACTTCAACTAATGATAATTTCAATGGCCTTTAAAAACAATTTCACTGTCTTTAAAAACAATAGTTTTGTTTCCGTAGTAAACGAATCTACCCAAAACAGCCAGAAGTTACTTAAAATTCTACCAATTGTACTTAATACTGCTTGACAAAATCTTTCCTACCAGAATGAGGTAAGGACTGCAATAGCGCAATGAAAAAATAAAAAAGCTGCTGAAGACGATGGCCTGACAGCAGAGCTATTTTATCCTGGAGGTAATGAGCTGATAAGGTATATCCCGGATATTGGAATCTCAGTGTAATTTGTCCAGTCCACAAAAAAGGAGATAACACGGTATGTGAAAATTATAGAGCCTCCTTTTAATTGCATATAAGATTCCATCGACCATACTGTGTGAAAGGCTTAAGCCCAAAGTTATCGAAATAATTGGGACGTACCAATATGGCTTTGAGCAGGTAAATCAACCACTGACCAGATCTTTACTCTACGTCAAATCCTAGAGAATATCATCATCTCGTATCATCTCTTTGTTAAATAAAAGCAGCTTTTGACAGCCCCATAAACAATGCCTAAGTTCGGCATCCCTACGAAGGTAATAAATTTATGCAGGATGACAGGTTGGATTTTCTTAAATAAAAATCAAACCTTTTAATATAAAAACTCTACAAAATACGCAAATATAATGACATATTATACAAAATCATTTAGCATTAAAATGTTTACTTAGTACTCGGGTTTTGCAAAATTATCGACTTTTTTCGGAAACCCTCCCATTAAAGATTTTACAGTTGCTTCTGATACCTTTTTGGAGCATGTGTTCCACCTGCGCTTAAAATCGGACATGTTCTTGGAAATCTTTCCTGTGTTCTTCAATTCCTTTTTTACCAGAGCCCAATACCTTTCTACAGGCCGAAGTTCTGGACAGTTAGGTGGATTTGCCTCTCGTGGTACAAAAATAACATTATTCTTTGAGTACCACTCAAGTGCCTTTTTTCCATAATGGCATGATGCCAAATCGGGCCAAAAAAATGTAGTCACTCTGTGCTCTCTTAAAAAGGGTAACAACCGTTTTTGTAGGCACTCTTTTATATAAATTTCTGTGTTTATTGTGCCAGATGCCACAAATAGATACTTTACTTCTTTTGCCACAACTGCAAATAGCTTGCCACACGAGAAACTTCTTAGGGAATTTTGTTTGTTTTTTTGTGTGAAACTCTTGCCGAACATTGCCCCGTTTATCAGCAACATAAAAATCTTGACCAGGAAGTTGAGAAAAGTCTGCCAGTACGTATGTTTCATCATCCATCACACAACAGGTGTATTTTTTTATAAACTCAGACTTCAATTTTTTCGCTCGTTTTTTTGCTTCTAAGTTCTTTATAGCATTGCAATCTGGACCTTTTGGACTTTGTATGTCTTCAGTCCAGCATAAGCTTTGACTCTATGTGCAAAATTCGTAGAACATTTCACCGTACGAGCTGCTTTTCTTAAATAAGTGTTAGGCGCTCTTCGAAAGAGTCGCTCGACTTCTTTTGCCTTACCAATATCTGTAGGACCTTTTTTCCTCCCTGATCCAGGTTTTCTTTCAATGCTCAGGTTTTCCTTATACCGTCTGATGGCATTAGAAACCGTTCGAGGGTCAACTTTAAAATTTTTAGCTATTTTTTAAAAGTCCATGACGGATTTTTTTAATTATATTTTCACGAACTTTTTTTTCGCAGTCCATTTTGATTGAAATAACTATTGAAAATTAATAATTTCTAAAATAATAGTATCTGACATATCTATAGAAACTAACTTGATCAAAAAATAAATTATTTCTTGCACTATGGATAAATTTTGTCTAAAATAGTAAATGCATATTTTTTTTAGAACAATCTTTAAATAATACAACATCATCTGTTAAGATAGGTAAGAGCCTATCAGAGTCTTTCATAACTTAGCGGGTATTCAGTAGTGCGATTCACTACGTTTTTTTAACCACAATTGTTTCTTCAAAATTATTAAACAACTAAATTAACCACACTGCTATTCACTAACACTTTAACGATTTCTGTTGACGTTTAAAGTCAGCTGTTTCAATCCGCTGTTATTAATAAACAAATAAATTGTTGTTTATTAACGCCAACATTTTTGATACTGTTTAATGTTAAAGAAAAGTGGTTAAGAAAAGTGATTTAGAAAAGTGTATTAAAAAATTGTTTCTTTATATAGATCGAAAATTATAATTAAAGAAAATATAATATAAGAATATAACAACAAATATAATTTAACTATATGACTTGGCTGCTCAGCAGACGACCGGCTTCTTTTGATAGTAGTATGTATTCATTCAGTAGTATTCATATATCATCAAAATAAATAAAAATGTATTTAAAATAATAATTATTTTTAATATTTTACTCAAGTTGTTCTTAAAATTTACAACAAAAATAGTTTTTGGCTTGTTTTTTTCTATTCTTCTTTGTGTTTTTCTCTTATTTTGACAAAGTTGCCACATAACTTTACCGTGGCTTAAACTAAATTAGTGAATAACATAGTGGTTAGTGCAAACATCAAAATGTGTTGTTAATGGTAGAACCTTTTGAAAGTTTTAAAAGTTAGTGAATCGCACTACAGGCAAGGTTACAGCCTACCTTTTAACCTCTTCAATATTGTGTTAGAGAAAATCTTGCGAGATCAGTTAATACAACAGGTACAATTTTCAATAGAAAATATATGCTACTCGCATTTGCCGATGACATTGATATTCTGGGACGCACTTTAAGAGAGGTAACTCAAACAAAATGGGTGTAGTTGTTAATGAATCAAAAACAAAACTGATGGTTTCTACAGGCAGACAGACCATTAGAACTGGATCACATATGTCCGTTGAGATCTAAAGAATTTGTATAATTTGGTACCGTTGAACATCAACAACGATATAAGCTTAAGCAAACAGCTGAGAAATAAAGTCCTCTCTGTAAGAACTAAAATTACACCCTATAAAACGCTATTCTTCTGTTATCCTTGACTCCCAGTGGAGCATAGGGCCTCATAAAACGCTATACTACCCATGTTTTTGTATGGGGCAGAATCATGGGCACTTGCGCAGGCAGATGAAGCTATCCTTGGAGTGTTTTTAAGAGGAAAATTATACGAAAAATCTTTGGACCGGTCTGCGTGAACAATGAGTATCGACATCGAATGAACAATGAGCTGTATGAGTTATACGCTGATACAGACATAGTTATAAGCATTAAGCAACAGCAGCTGCATTGGCTGGGACACGTTGTGCGAACGGATGAAAATACTTCGGTAAGAAAAATGTTCGATAATGATACTGAGGGAATTCGTAACAGAGGGCGTCCAAAACTTCGATGAAAAGACCAAGAAGAAAATCTTTCAAAACTAAAATATGCTCGGCCTTTCTAGCACAATTGGGACTCCTGTCTTAAGTTAAAATGCGCCCTTTTGTAGCAAAATTTGGAAATCCAAGGTAATATGTGCGCTGTCCTTAGTAATGATTATATCATGAATATCATCTGCTTGATTGGCGGACTTTAAAATTTGGTTATTTCGGGAAATGTTGAGGTCTTTAGTTTTATCATTCTTTAGTGTATGCGATTTTACTATGGCCTGGAATTATTAACGAAATCTTTGACATTGTAATTATTTAACGCTTCACATTTATTGAATTTAGGATGTAACAAAGATTTTCATAATAATTTTTTTCAGTGCACCTTTAACCACAACCATAAACAATAGCAAAAGTTGTTTAGAACGATTCTGTTTTTTTTTCGGCAAAGTTTTGTCAAAAGCAATCAAAACTGTATTGAGTACATGGAATCTCCCCTTTTTTGTTTCGAAAGAAAAACAAGCCTACGAAACAGAAAAACTTCTTGTTGTTTGCTGAAAGAATAACAATAAAAAAGATTTTTTTTAATTAAAAACTTAGAATAACACAAATAGAAACAACATTCCTAACAAAAACTTTTTTTGCACCAAAAAAAAAAAGATTTGAAGCAAAAAATTAAAAAAAAACAAGCAAAAACCGTAACCGTAAACCACACAATTTCGACATTTCAATTTCTTCAAAATTGTGTATCATCATTATCATGCTAAAACTTTTAAGAATAAAAAAATTAGGAAAAAATATAACAAAAAAACATATTCCCATTTTCAACCACAATTGAATTAAGAAATAACATCATCAAAACCACTGACATTGCCAACGCCATGAACATTTCCCATCTTCTGAAACCAACTCAAATCAAAGAAATGGGAATAAGACTAAAATTTCTTGGAGTTGGTAGATTCTGTTCTTGTTGTTGTTCTGGTTTTCTTTGGCATCAACCAAATCTTTGGGGAAATTGGTTTAAGTCAATTTTTTTCCAGCAATGTCTAAAAAATATTAAATAAATTCATTTCAAAATTGTTCAAGTCATTTTGTTTGTTCCTGTTGTGGATTGATGAAATTCGAGCAGCGATAAAACATTTCTTGTATGACATCATGTTACGACGACAACTCTCAAACCAAATATTGAAATTGTAAATGATCCTTGGGGATTTACATATGAAATAAAAATAGAAACTGATTTTCTTTTGTTCGTTGAGAGTTGTTTTTTTTCCCAATTTTTCTTAAGTGAAATATTTTAATTAAATTATTATTTCGTCGACATAAAAAAAAAATAAATTTAAATGAATTCCTGGAATTGTTATATCAATAAATTTATATATTTCTACTTAGATTGCTATTAGAAGAAGTGTTGGGAGATAAATTTCCTTCATTATATCCTACAAAACCATAGGTTTGGGGTACTGTTTGCAACGCATATAAATATTGTCTAATAACCCCTTCAAAGTGAAACATGTAAGAAAAGCTATAGTCGGTCAAGCCCGACTATATAATACCCTTCACTATTAAGGGCAAATATGAACCGACAATTAAACAAGTTTTCCTTAAGTCTTAGAGACATACATACATATACTATGTGCTATTTTTTCAAAATTTCGAGATTTATATCATTTCTTGATATAGGAAGTAGGGTCAATTGTGGACCGATTTTTACCAAATTTTGATTATTTGTTTATATTTACAAAATATTTATCTGTGCAAGTGAAAGTAATCAAATACATTCATCTTTAGAGTTATTAACGTTTTTGTGTATAAAAACGTCTTTTGAGAATGTGTTTTGTATGGGAGGTATGTTCAAATATGGGCCGATTTCTACAAAATTAGGAACACTGATTAAGGTTATGATAAGCAATATTTGTGTTGAATAATTTTAAAATACAACTAAATTTGTGGCTGTAAAGGACCAAAAACTCTATTCCGGGAAGGCATCCCTATGGGAGGTACCCGAAATAGTAATCCGAAAAGTATAGGGATCCCAAGGCAAAATTGTATCAAATTATCTTTAAATTTACGACCTGTAGAGTGATAACAAGCTTACATGGATAACCGGCCAGCCAGCCAGTCAGCCGGACGGACATCGCTAAAACAACTCAGGGAGTGATTCTAAGTCGATTGGTATACTAAAGGGTATCAGACTAATATTTCTATGCGTTACAAACATCAGCACAAACCCTTTCCACCTATGGTGGTGAAGGGTATAAATATCGATCGGTTAAGGTCCAATTTTAGTTGATTTGATTTAATTTGATATGACATATCTATATAGGTATTAAAATGTTAGTCATCTTAGCAGGATTTATTCTTCTTAGATTTAATAGATTAAGGAAGATGTAAGAATAGAAAACAATTGTTAATAAAAAACAAGTAAGAAAGCGCTATAGTCGGTCAAGACCGACTATACGATACCCTTCACCACTATGGTCAAAAATGCTCTTTTTTCTGTATAGAGACAAATATTTAGTAGTTTTGCCTTCATACAAACATTTTCTCAAAACTTATATATTTATGCTGCTTCCGTCATTTGGACTTATATGTGAACTAGGGTCAAATGTGGTCCGATTATCTCGAAATTTGGCAAATTGATTACAGTTTTTACATAAATTATGTATGCAAAAAATAAACTCAAAATTCTTATTAGATTTACGAGCGTTTTACTGATTTTTGTGAAAAAGTGAAATGTTTTTTCTTGTCTCCCTTATTGCACCACCTTCAAATACCATAATTTTTATACCCTTCACCACCATAGTTCGAAAAGGTATATTGGGTTTGTGTTGATGTTTGTAACGCAACCTTTTAGTATACCAATCGACTCAGAATCACTCCCTGAGTTGTTTTAAAGATAAGAAATTTAGATGTATTTTAATAATATTTAGCGCAAATATTGCTTATTATAACCTTAATCAGTGTACCTAATTTTGTAATAATCGACCCATATTCGACCATATCTCTTGTACAAGATACATTTTCAAAAGTAGTTTAGATACCCATAAAAGCACAAAAAAGCTGAAAAATCTAGAGATAAATGCATTTTTTTAATTAAAACTTTGCACAGATAAATATTTTGTAAATATAAACCAATAACTGAAATTCGGTAACAATAGACCCACAATTGACCCTAACTCCTATATCAGGCCCTTAGCAGAAAATGACATGAATTTACTTAAATTTTGAAAAATAGCATATAGTATATGTATGTGTGTTTGTTAGACTTAAGGAAAACTTGTTAAACCGTTGGTCCCTATTTGACCTTAGTAGTAAAGGGTATCATATAGTCGGGCTTGACCGACTATAGCTTTTCTTACATGTTTTAACTTATTTTTTCACAACAATTACCTTAAGTTATAATGCTCAGTGATGATATCTACATACTCGTACATCGTAAGTTCATTTGTAAATAAATTTTTTATACTCACTCCCATATCACCAGTAGCCGAAGACTTTATGTAATTTTCGCAAATATTACGATCATTAATGAAACTCGTGAAAAAAAGTATTAAAAGCATTCAGTTGGGCTTTGGATGTTAGCGAAGTCGGTTGGTGCCGCTTGGTTAAAGAAAATAAAAAAAATAATAAAATTAATAGCAACAAAATATGCAATACAAACATTATTTTTTACAGAAAAATTTTATTATTTTTTATGGAAAATTTTTCCATAAAAATATTTTTCTGTGAAAATTTTTAATAAAAATATTTTTCTGTAGAAAAATTTTCGATAAAAATATTTTTTTGTAGAAAAATTTTCAATAAAAGTATTTTCTAATAGAAAAATTTTTGATCAAAAATATTTTTCTTTAAAAATATTTTTCTATAGAAAATTTTTCGATAAAAATATTCTTCTATAGAAAAATCTTCGATAAAAATATTTTTCTATATATAGAAAAATTTTCAATAAAAAATTCCAAAATTTGTAAATTTTATAAAAAAAATTTTTGATAATTTTTTTTTTAATTTTCGATAAAAAAAATTTTGATTAAAAACAAGTAAGAAAGCGCTATAGTCGGTCAAGCCGACCATACGATACCCTTCACCACTAAGGTCAAAGGTTTTATTTTGCCTGTGTAAAATCAAATATTTGCTAAATTTTGCCATCATACAAACATTTTCTCAAAACTTATATATTCAACCTGTTTCCGTCATTTGGACTTATATGAGAGCTAGGGTCAAATGTGGACCGATTATCTCGAAATATGGCAAATTGATTACAGTTGTTACAAAAATTATGTATGCAAAAAATAGACTCAAAATTTCCATTATCTTTACATTTACGAGCGTTTTAGTGATTTTTTGTCTCATTTAGTGCGTTTTTAAAGAAGAATTAGTATGGGAGCTATGGTCAAATGTGGACCGATTTCAACGAAATTTGGTACAGTGATTTAAGTTTGCATAAGCAGTACTTGTTTTAAATTTCATGAAAAAATATTGATATTTGTGGCCAATATAGCAATTCCGGGAAGTGGGACATATGGGAGGTACCATAAATAATGGACCGATTTTGACCAATTTCAAAAAAATTCCACCTATGGTGGTGAAGGGTATAAATATTATATGGAAAATTTTTGATAAAAAATCTTCTATAGAACATTTTTGATAAAAAAGAAAAAACTTTTTTGTTAAAGTATTAAAAAAAATGAAGCAGAAAACTTTTTCTTTTAAAAACACCATAGCTACACATTGATACCATGATATTTCTCTTTGTCTAGCGAGTTATGTCTTTAGTATTCAACTTTTCTTTTAAAGATTTGATCACCATAATCTCTGAATTCCACGTTTTTCTTAATAATAATTTCTTCTTAGAGACGTGTATTCGTTTATTCTATTAGCCTTTTGGCTATTTGGTCTAAGTCTCAGGTGTGATCTTGTTTAGATGTGGTGGATATATATTCAAAATATTCAACACTTTGCTTCAGTTTACTTGTCCAATATCGACAAACAATTAAATTATCCGAATATTTTTTTCCAACCTAAGAAAAGACTTACGCAGTTCATGGACCACCATAGGTAGAAAGTTTTTGTCCTTTTTGACAAAAGTTACTAAATACTAAAAAAATCACAAAAATGCTAGCAGATCTGAAGATATGTAATTACAATTTAATCTTAATTTCACATATAATTGCAGTACAAACATTTGTCCCTAGTTTCCATATAAGGCCCAATACGACTAAGGAAAATTTTGTGTGATGACAAAATTTAGCAAATATGTACATGGTTGGACTTAAACGACTTGTGCACTTTCTTAATTATACCCTTCACCACCATAGGTGGAAAGGGTACTATAAGTTTGTGCTGATGTTTGTAACGCATAGAAATATTTGTCTTAGACCCACCTTTTAGTATACCAATAGGCTTAGAATCACTTTCTGAGTCGATTTAGCGATATCCGTCCGGCCGTCTGGTTGGCTGGACCCCCATGTAAACCTTGTAATCAAACTACAGGTCGCAATTTTAAAGATAATTTGATGAAATTTGGCGCAGATCACTTTTTTGATAATGGGACCATGGCTATTGAAATTGGTCAAAATCGGTCCATTATTTCTGGTACCTCCCATAGGTCCCACTTCCCGGAATTGCTATATTGGCCACAAATATCAATATTTTTTCATGAAATTTAAAACAAATACTGCTTATGTCAACTTAAATCACTGTACCAAATTTCGTTGAAATCGGCCCACATTTGACCATAGCTACAAATTCTTCTTTAAAAACTCACTAAATGAGACAAAAAATCACTAAAACGCTCGTAAATCTAAAGATAATGAAAATTTTGAGTCTATTTTTCGCATATATAATTTTTGTAACAACTGTAATCAATCTGCCAAATTTCGAGATAATCGGTCCACATTTGACCCTAGCTCTCATATAAGTCCAAATGACGGAAACAGGTTGAATATATAAGTTTTGAGAAAATGTTTGTATGATGGCAAAATTTAGCAAATATTTGTCTTTACACAGGAAAAATAACATCTTTGACCTTAGTGGTGAAGGGTATCGTATGGTCGGCTTGACCGACTATAGCGCTTTCTTACTTGTTTTTTTTGTTAGAATTTTTGGGATAAAAATGTTTTTAAATAAATTTGGTTTTCCATGATTTCCCTCAAGTTGAAATATATACTTTCAAATTTAAATTCAGGTACTGATTTCAAAAGAGTTTTTCAAATGTTGGTGGCCAGTTTAAACAAAATTTTTTTATAGGCAGGTCTGATTGTAGTAATGCAATTTTCGACTGCAACAATGTTCCTAAACAGTTGTTTTGCATTAAAGTAAGTGCATTCGTTGCATGTAAATCTGCTCATCATATCAAATGGAAAATTATAATGAATTGTGGTCACATTTTTGTACCCCTCCTATCTAGTCATAGACCACATTTAAAACTTACATACAGACGTATTGGGCGTGAAATGAGTAACCAAAATGTTGGCAATGACACAATCATAATTACAAATAAGAACAGGGTAGACACAGCTTACAGTGGATACTTGGCATCATTTCTCATTAGTATTTCGGTTAAAATTATATTTTGTTCAATGGACAGTTGGACATTTTAAAATCGTTTAGCCTATAATAATAGGCTAGAAAACATATATACAAATCGTTACGGGACTTCTGATAAAATATGTCACTGTACAAATAAGGGGTTCGAATAGTCTTGATGACATTATTCAAAACTTTTTAAAAGTCTGTATTTTGATGTGTTACCTCTATAAAGAGTAGAAAAGTCATTAATACTAAAAGTAATTATCCAGTACAGGAAAGAGTGAAATCAATCATTAAAATATAAAAAAAACTTCAATAAAATTAAAAATATACATACATAAGTAGGTACTTCAAAATTAAAAAAAAATAAGAAAGAAAGTATTGAGGCTATAGGATTCACCGGTAGTCAAGGATAACAGAAGAAGAAAGTACTGTAGCAGATCGACCGTCGGTGTAGAATACCCGACATTAAATAGTTTGATTGATTTTCGAATTTTCTAAGACCCCAATACATTGGATTTATGTGCTATGGTGACTTAGTCTTATTGCTTCTCATAAAATTTATTAATTTAGGATTTTAGATTTTAACAGACTATTTATATTTTATATTGTACATTTAAAAGAAAAATAGGAGAAAAGGAGTAGATTAATTTCAATAAAAATTAGTAGAACTTTTTTTGAATTAATTAAAAATTAAATTCTGTTGAGAATTGCGACTTGTACAAAATAGGGGGTTCAAGTCAGGTAAACAAAATTATTGACGATTTCGAACAATTTTTTAATTTTTTATCTATACAAAACTGAACAAGTGTGCAAAATTTCATTGTAGTAGGATTACTCCTTTATTTTTGCTCTTCGATGTATGAAGAAATGCAACTGTGCGACGAGACAAACATCAGGAGTTTTAACCGTTTGCAACTGACGTGATATAGTTCTCACAATTCTTATAATGTGGTAAATTACCAGACATCATTTCAGTTGCCTATATTTTCCAAAATACGATTTTGAAATTTTATATTGTTTATGAGTTTAAGTTTTAATCAAGATATATACACATATATTCTCATATCATGGTTTTAATATACATATGTGATAGCACATAGAGAAAGGAACCTGAGGTAAAAAAAATATCGGTAAAAAAAATGAGATACAAAAATATTTAAATCTTTAAAATGGGTCTCCTGAACATATATGTATTTTTTATTTGTATCTGCTAGACTACACGTCAGTCAAAGAGGGTTAGTTAGATAAAGTGTTGTAATGCAAAACAACTTTTAATGGTCTCTACTCCAACTTTGCATGTAGTTAGTAAATATTAAGCGCTTCCAATTTGAAGATTTAAGTAAATTTAAGTAAAACAAAGTTTGTGTGAGATATAATCAAATGTCCGTCACTAAATGTTTAATTTTCTTGTCCATAAATAAGCCTGAATATATCCGATGGAATCCGCTACATTGGCTTTAAGAACCGTTGTGGTTTATTCATACACATAGTTAAAACTACAACTTAAGAAAAGCCTACAAGGGGCATTTCGCAACATTTCCACAAATCCATCTTGCGGAATATCCACTATTGAGTGAGCTGTGTTTTATGTAGCTCCGTCCAGTTAAATCTACAAATCGTTGGTATCCAGATTATCCAATTTAGGTTAAACAAGTTGGTAATTATCGACCTATTGTGCCCACCGTTGATAATGTTGGCCTAGTCAAAGTCTCGGCCTTGTCAAAGTCTTTCTAAAAGAAATGTGAACTATCATCCCAAATTCCAGAAATGGGTTTTATCGCGTTGAGAAACTGAACACATATTTATAATTATTTGTATATAATGCATAGAAATATTGGTCTTATTCACATCTTTTTGTATAGCCAATAAACTTAGAATCTTCTCATGAATCGATTTAATGATAGCTGGACCCCCATGCAAAGTTTTTTTTTACCAAAGTACAGGCCTCAATTCTAAAGTTAATTTTCTGAAATTTGTTTTTTTTTTTAGAGAAGGATCATTGCTATTGAAATTGGTCAAAATCGGTAAATTATTTCTGGTAGGTCTAACTTTACGGAATTGAGTTTTTGAATACAAATTTCAGAATATTTATGTAAAGTTCAAAATAAATACTGTTTTTATAAACAGAAATCACTAATTTAACAGTTGTTGCATGTTGCAAGATGTCCATTATAAGAAATTCATATAGGAATCATTCTGAATCAAACCAAAAAATTAAAACGCCATCTGGGAGAAAGATATAATGTTTACTCGTGTTATGTTTGCTCGATAAATCGACAAAATAAAATCGATTAATCAATTATAAGCTTTTTTTCTTTTGAATGTTTTTCATTTTGTGATCCGTTTAAAAAAAAAAAAATGATAAGTCAAAATTAGAAATTTTTCACAATTTTTAGTCATTAGATACATTTAAAAGTTAATTTCTTTCAAACATATTAAGATCATATAGCAATTGTTGTTTTCTATTATTTTTTTCTCAAAAATGTAATATTTTTGATAAAATTGATGATCACTTAAAAAATTTTTAGTCATATTATGGAAAAACTAAAAATACTAAGTTATGCTGTTTTGTCTAAAGAACACAAAATTTTCTTAATATTTTGTTTTTTTTTTAATTTTTTTAAATTATATTTTATTATTTATATTTATTTAAGAATCTTTTGTAATATTTAAATGTATTTGTTTAAAAATATTTTTAAAAAGTTTCGATAGCTCGCTTATTACTCCAAATGGATGAACAAGTCATTACTCCTTTGTTGCTCGATTATGGATTAATACATATATTCTTTACTGGGAAGTGTTATTTTAAAAATTTCTTATAGTATAAAAAATTAAGAAAGTCGATTTAAAATAAAGTCCATTTTATATAAAATCGACTTTAAAATTTGTTTTGCGGATAGGCTGTATAATTTTATAATAAAAATTGTTTTCTTACTTCTTATTAAAAATATAAATATTAAAAGCTTATGGAAAAATCTTACTCGAGTAATTTTAAGATAAATATTTTATCAACTCGAGTAATTTTTAACGATTAATCGATTTTCCGAGTAATTCAAAAACCCCATTTTCAAGTTATTTCATTACTCAAACAATTCAAAGTCAAGGAAAATGAACACTAGAGCGTCTCGACTTATATGGAAGAACAAAAAGTTCACCGTAAACCACCGAATATAAAGTATTGTTATAAGACAGTTTCGAAAAAAAATTAAAAAATTTTTTTCGCCGCACATTGGGGTCGCCAAAAAACACTTTTCGTTATATTTTCGGCATTTACAGTCGGATCTTAAAGTGTGAAATATCGATGTTTTTGTCTCGAGGAGTCCAATATTTTGCTTTAATAGTCATTGATCTCAAATATCCTGTTGTTGTATTTATTAATCAGACCCCAGTTCCTACCATCCTAATGTACCACTTTAACATCACAAAATTAAAGCTCTTAAAAAATTGTTATACATTTACTAAGGAAGTTTTTCGATAATTCTAACCGAACTATTGAAAACAAGCAATTTTCGTTTTGCCGCTCATTGAGATAGCCAAAATACATTATTCGTTATATCTTCGGACGACGTTCAACAAATCATTCGTCGGCTCATAGAAGAGAATATTTTGTTGTCGATGATAATAGAACAAGATCCGCTAGTACGTTCAGATGGTAGGCATTCGTCAAATGTTTGGCCCACAATTTCAGAATTTTATAAACTTCGAGAGGGACTCATATTTTGATATGATTAATTGGAAAAAATTTGAATTGACTCTATATGAAAGAACAGCTAGAAGCATTACAGTTATCCAATAATATAATCGAAAATAAGGAAAATTCTTTCTTTTGATATTTTTATTTGCTAATCTTAATTATTTTTACAGCTTCAGTCATGGCTATCACCGAGGAGCAACGCATGGCTCACAGGTGTTCTAAATTCGAGAGTCGTCAAAAATATAGCAAACTTTACAAGACATCAAGACATGATTAACTAAAATTTTTTAATTTTACATTAATTTTTTTATTTTTATTGCATGAGTTGTGATATCATGTGGGAGTACTAAAAGAGTGTACTTGAGTACTCAATGATTATTAACACAAAACATTGGCCTTCTTTTGACAAAAACATCGATGTATAACACTTAAAGATCCAACTGTAAATGGCGAAGATATAACGAAAAATGTATTTTGGCGACCCCAATGTGCGGCAAAAACAAAAATTCCTTGTTTTTAATAGTTCGGTTGGAGTTTAACTATTTTTTAAGAGATTTAATTTTCTGATATTAGAGAGGTACATTAGAGTGGTAGGAACTGAGGTATGATGAATAAATGCTAGAACCGGATATCTGATACCAATGACTATTAAAGCAAAATATTGGCCTCATCGAGACAAAAACACGTATATATCACACTTTTTTTTTTTTTTTTAAAGAGAAGTAACACTCAGGCAAATACTGCCTATACAATTGTAATGGGTGTTTTTTTTTAGAGGTATAGAACTTCGAATTGAAATAAAACACAAGAAAATCGTTTTAATGTCCATCAATTTGGCTTTATTGGAAGGATAATTTTATGCCATTAATGTTTAAATATGATTTCGGGCATGTGGCCGCCGCGGCTGGCTCGAATAAAGCCAATTCTACAGGTCCAATTTTCAACTACTTTTTCGAGCATATGGGGCCGTATGTTGGCAATAACGCCACGAATGTTGGCTTCCTAATCCCCTAACGTTTCTGGTTTGTTGGCGTAGACGAGCGACTTCACATATCCCCAAAGAAAATAATCCAGTGGTGTCAAATCGCACGATCTTGGTGGCCAATTGACAGGTCCATTCTGCGAAATTATACGCTCATCGAATGTTTCCTTCAATAAATCAATTGTGACGTGCGCTGTGTGGCATGTAGCGCCGTCTTGTTGGAACCACAACTCATCCACATTCATGCCATCCAATTGGGGAACAAAATAGTCGGTTATCATGGCTCTATACCGGTCTCCATTTATGGTAACTGACTCTCCAGCATTATTTCGGAAGAAGCATGGCCCAATGACTCCACCAGCCCATAGAGCACACCAAACAGTCAGTTTTTGTGGATGTAATGGCGTCTCAAGGGTCTCATGTGGATTCTCTTCACTCCAAATGCGGCAATTTTGCTTGTTGACGTAGCCATTCAACCAAAAATGAGCCTCATTACTGAACAAAATTTTGCGATGAAAATCAGCATCGAGATCAATCTCATTTTCGGCCCGTACACCAAAATCATGGTCTCGCGGCTTTAATTCTTGCACAAGCTGGATCTTGTAAGGTCGCAAGCCAAGATCTTTGCGCAAAATCTTCCATAAAGTTGATGGACAAAGCTCCAATTGCTGTGCACGGTGGCGAATCGATTCATTCGGGTCCTCTTCAACACTTTGCTCTACAGCGGCAATTGTTTCTTCGGTGCGCACTGTTCGACGTTGCTGCGGATGCGTATTATCACATAGAGTAAACGTAGTGCGAAAACGATCCATGGTTAACCGAATTAATTGCTCTGATGGACGATTATGTCGACCATAAAATGGACGGAGCTTGCGGTAAACTTCGCGAACTGAACCATTATTTTCGAAATAAATTTGCACGATTTGCAAGCGTTGTTCTTTTGTCAACCTGTTCATGATGAAATGGCAAACCAAACTAAATATTAATCACTTGACAGCTGGCAAAATGGCCGCCAGTTAAAAATGTGATGCCAACTTAAAGTTCTATACCTCAATAAAAAACACCCGATATATAGAGTATATACGAATTGGGTTACCTTCTTTGGAAAGGGGATAGTATAGAAGCGAAAGGTGGTGAAAGGGAGAGATAAAGCTTTATATTATTCAACACTGTAATTGCACATCATATCTATTTTTAGAACAGTGAAGTTGCGCCATTTGTTGCTATTAGACTCATTTATTTAAGCTTTTTTGTTCTACAGCCAATTTTATTTCTTTATCGTCGACGGCGTGTTATTGCTGTAGGCTTATCGCCGACGGAAGATGCTGTGGTAATTAATAATTTTAATAGAAATTAATAATTACAGAAATTGATGTTGCCGAGATCAGGGATCGAACCCGGGCTCAATCACACTTTAAGAACTATCTCAAAACAATACTTTATATTCGGTGGTGTACGGCGAACTTTTTTTTTTTTTTTTGAGACGCCCTAATGAACACTCTAGAGAAAGAGCAAAACAACCCACTAATTTCGGTCATTATTTCTCATTATTCAAGAATGATCTTGTATAAATTGGCGAGAGCTCACTATTTCATTCCTAGTTTTAAGCAATCTGAAGAACTAATTCATTCAGAGCCCTGTACATAAATTGTAGCACGTTGACAAGTACTTCCAAGTAAGTTTTATAACTTAAAACACAACGGCAAACTCTATGCTAAATCAACTTTTGTAAGGACTTGCAGTGCAACGAATTTAAATTTTGATTTGACATGGAAAAAACTCATCAAAAATATGCATTTTGGTTTGGTCGCCTGCATGTAACGCCACTACGCAAAGTTGCACGTTGTCTGCTTGTCAATTCAAGTAAAATGAGAGTGATTTGCAGTCATAGTACAATGTGTTAAATTATTAGTTTTTATTTTTAGCTTTTTTCTCTGGCGAAGTTTATTCAACGTTTAGTTTTCCTATTTCTATATGAAACTTATTCATGCGCATGGATGGATGGATGGATGGAGGAATCGACGAATGGTTGGCCGGACGGACGGACTGTCAGACATGAATTTAATTTAACATTTTTCTAAATTTAAACGATGCGTTCGTCGTCTCTTGGTTTGTCGAATTTGCGTTTCTGTTTTAGACACGTACTCAAATTAGGTTTTTTTTTATTTGCAATTTTTCTATTTTTTGTTTTATTTTATCTTACGATTTGCAAAATACGTTTTAGGAATTAAATGGTTTTTTTTCTGTCCGTCCATCTGTCTGTATGTAACATATTAAGACCAAATATTAGTTTGGTATAGTTTAACAAACTGACTGACAGAATGACTGACTGACTGAATGTTGGTCTGGATGTTTGATTGGAATAGTTGGTTTGTTTGCCGTTTTTGATGAGCCAAATTGCCAGAATGTGTTGGAATTTTTATGACTTTATTTATATTTTTTTGTTTTGCAAAATATGAGTACGAGTCGAAAAATATCAACAGCTTTTTATTCAACCTACCGCATATCGGTTTATTCGAAAAATTTATCTGTTTTATAAAAATTTATTTGCAAATTTGTTTAGCAATAAAATGATTTGAGCTTAGCCAAATTGATATTACTAAACAATTCTAATAAATGTTTATCTAGGTAATTATTACAATAAGAGTTCAATACTTATACAAATCGATGGAAAAACGTGAGTTAATTGAATAATCAATGGACGCTTTTGGAAATTGGAAATATTTGAAGGGCTTTATATGCGAATTTAACGTAATATAATTTGTCATTAAATCATCTTAATCTTTTTATTTTATCGTCAAATTAATTTGACACTAAATATCATTACGAGGGTTATTTCATTTTGATAGCTTAAACATCAAACCTAAATCGCAAATAGTTAAGTTACTATTAAGTTACATTTTCCAAAAAAAAAAAAAAATGGTACTTCCTACATAGATATATGGGCAAAAATCGAACAGTTTTTATTCCTTTGAAACCGACTTTCAACTCGAATAATTTTTGTGCCCTTAGGAGTTCGGAAAATCTAATTATAGATCTTGAACTTGCAAAAACTTCTGTACACTGAATGCCAATTCTGCGGTAAATTGGTAATAAAACACATTTTCACATTTTTAAACCGATTTTTATGGTTTATAGCTTATTTTATTCTTAAGATATGTAGCTCTTAGAAAAATGTTTAAAATGTTAAAATTTTGCTTTATCTTTTTTTTAATTACATTTTTAACCTGAAAAAAATTACGAATTTCGCACGAAAAAAAATTTTTCTCCATTAATTTCTAAATAACTCCAAAACGATAAGAGATACAGAAAAATTACTAAAGACTTAAATAAATGCAATTATTATGCATCTTCAAGTGTTTTAATTTTTTTTTTTTTTTTAATCGGATGAGTCGTTCTCGAGTTAGCACGAAATAGGTCTCCGTACCTAACTAATTTAAGGGAAAAAATTTGCCACTCCCATAAAAAAAAATCCAGATCTCATGGAGAAAAACCGAAAACGGATTTGAGTTTAGCGCATCAAAATCCAAATGTGGACCGATTTCAACGAAATTAAGTACAGTGATTTGAGTTTACATAAGCAGTATTTGCTTTAAATTTCAGGAAAAATATTGATTTTTGTGGCCAATATATCAATTCCGGAAAGTGGGACCTATGGGAGGTACCAAGATAATGGACCGATTTCGACGAATTTCAATAGCCATTGTTCCATTATCAAAAAATTGATCTGTGCCAAATTTGATCAAATTATCTTGAGAATTGCGACTTGTAGTTTGATTACAAGGTTTACATGGGGGTCCAGCCAGCCAGCCGGACGGACATCGCCAAATCGACTCAGAGTGATTCTAAGCCTATTGGTATACTAAAAGATGGGTCTAAGACAAATATTTCTATGCGTTACATACATCAGCACAAACTTATAATACCCTTTCCACCTATGGTGGTGAAGGGTATAATCATAATTTGCTAAAATTTTATGAAAACTTTGAAAATCGTACAAAAAAAGTGCATATTGGTTTAAATGGTTTAAGATTGCAAACTGAGACAAAATCATATAAGGCATGAAAGCGATATCATTTATAACCGATTTGCATCAAAAGTTTGTCAAAAATCTCTTAATTAACTGAGAACGTGAAAGTTTTATCTAAAAACATTTCAACGAAGCAGATCGCGAATTTAGCTCAAAACCGATTGGGAATAGTCTTTAAACTATTCTTTAACAAAGCTTTACCTTAGATTTGAAGCGCACCAAAATATTATACGGATTAACGATTTTATGGACCAAATGAGAATTTTATTTCTTAAAAAGATATGCACCTATTAAAACTTATATTTAAATTCTGTTAAATTAAATTTGTCCATAAGTCAAGGCAACAGAATTTCACTAAGACTCACATTTTGTCAAATTTCGAGAAAATCACGGTAAAGAAAATAAAAACATATTGTTAAAAAATATTTTTTTCACTTGCATAATTGCATTATTTCTTGGTGTTAAGGCATATATAAATTACCATAATACCATGGAACGACAGAACACCTAATTTTTGTCCATATACTTACTTTAAGAACTATACTAGATATTTACATGCTTGCAAAATATCATGGCTTTCGAATCCATATGTGATGAATGATATGGCAACCTTTTCTAATATAGTCGACATGCTTTCGTTCAACCTATTTTTGCTCTTTTAAAATGTTTTCCAACAAGGACTTTCTAACAGTTGATAGCGTTCATCTTGTTTAAGCTACATTAGCTACATCTGTCATATTCTACTTCTTCTATCTAGACTCCCAGTGAAACATAGTTCATCAACTATCCGCTTATATCTTACTCTATTACGAGGTGCGAGGCATATGTCATTCTATGAAATTTCTGTAGATTTTAAGGAAGCGCATGTTGAGCAATATTTGGTTTCTGAAATCTGTGGCCTATTCACCGCCATTTTCGCTGACATACCTCTATAGCATTAGTAATTTCTTTAGTGTTTAGTAGATCTTTATTTCTTATGTGATTCGGCCACTATATACAAGGTGGCGCAAAAATAACCTTCCGATGTTTTTTGGCTGTAATTTAAAAAAAAAAATGAAAGACTTTGATTCTTCTTGTGGATTATTTTTATTTGGTCTTTTAGCTTTTTTTTACATCAAGTCGAGAATATGATGTCATGTAAATGGCCGCCGCCACAGTTGATTGTCATTTGAGCCCTTTTTATGGGATTTTCCATCACTTTGGCCGAAACTTCCGGCGATAGGTCCTCACATTCTTGACGGATATTGTCTTTAAGAGCTGCAAGAGTCTGAGACTTGTTGACATAAACCCGCGACTTCAAAAAGCTACACAAAAAGAAGTCTGCAGCGGTCAAATCAGGCGATCTTGCTGGCCAGTGCAAATCGCCAAAACGGGAGATTAAGCGCCCGGGAAATGCATCCTTCAGCATATCGATTGTGGCACGTGCAGTGTGTGTCGTTGCACCGTCCTGTTGGAACCACATGTTTTCCAATCCAAGTTCATCAAGTTGCGGCAAAAAGAGCTCGTTAATCATTGCTCTGAAGGATTCACAGTAAACGTTTGGCCCGCGACGTCTTCGAAGAAAAAAGGTCCGAAAACAGCACACCATACAGTGACTTTAAGCGGGTATAATGGCTGTTCGTGTGTTACACGCGGATTTTCAGTGCCCCAGAAGCGTAAATTCTGCTTATGTACGTACCCGCTAAGATGGAAATGGGCCTAATCACTCATGATTATTTTCGATGAAAAATCATCTTCCTCTTGCTGGTGACTAAGGATGGCTTGACCGTATGTTAGACGCAATTGGCGGTCAGCAGCTTACATGGCGCTTCCATGACATCTTCGTCTACAGCAGCAATTTTCTCTGCAGAACGGCTACTTCGGGGTCTCCACGCCTGGCAGCATCTCGTGTTGTGCCACTCTCTTCGAGGCGAGCGGCTAAACGTCGCAGTGTTTCAACAGTAGGCATTGGACGGCCAGGAAATCTGCGACGAAATTCACGTTGTGCCAAAGTCACCGACCGATTATTGGTCAAATAAATAGTCACCAATATTCCGCGTTCTAGAGCAGTGTAGCGTAACATTGTTTATTAACGTGTATTTCGCAAGTGTTTACTACACAAATGTCAAAACAGAATTGACATTAGGGGTCAACCGCAAAATTTTAAGCATTTTCTGATAGGAGGATTACTTTTTTGCCACCTTGTATTAAGAAATTGAATAAAGTATCTAATTGCAAAAGTTTGTAGCCGTATATTGAAAGCATTTGTGAGTTTCCAAGTTTCGCAACCAAGTTTCCATACCATATAAGATGGACTTGACATTCGAGTTGTATATTAGTAGCATATTTAGTTGTTGAGATTTACCAAAAATTCCAAATAGCTCGGAGAATGCCGAATGCCGAATGCAGATTTTGCCTTATTAATTCGCAAGTTAATGTGCTCGTCAGCGCCATCTTTTGTTAACACCACACTTTCCAGATAATTGAAGGCACAATTACCTCGTTATCCACATTGATGTGCTGCGATGGGCTTGTGCCATAGCATCCAGGTATAATCTTTAAACGAGCAATAATTGTATGGATATTACATACAGATGTATATATCTATGGCAATATGGAAGAGTAGCTTAAGTCGACATAAGAGAGAATTAAATTATTGCATTAAAGAAGCAAAGGCGCATAAATGTTTTTAGCTTTAGTTTTTTGAATCAATAAGGAATTGATCAAAACAATTTATGTACACATATTTTTGTGTTCATATTCATATTTTTCTTTCATCATATAACGATTTCGCTTAACTTCACTTAAGCTGTATAAATGTTGACCTTAAAAAAATAAAGTCATTATTTTCAAACAACTTATGTTTACATAAAACTACACAATATATACTTTTTATTTAAACAAAACCGCTTAAAGTTACTTAAGGTCCAGTTCAACGCAATTTTCAGCTTCGAAAAAGAGCTTAAGTTGAAAAAACGTTAAATATTCTGAGTTTAACAATATTTTTTTTTAAATATTCATCCTTCTTCTCTAATAAACCTGTTACCAATATATTAATTCATAAATTATTCGCAGAAAACATGAAGAAGAAAAATTACAGAAAATTGATGATATTTCAAAACTTTAATTTTTGACTTAAGCTATTCTTCCATAATACCACATGTATATATGTATATAGAATGGCTATCTCGAAAACGGCTAACGATTTTGTTAAGTTTAGACAGTGGGTACCTTTTTGATGTTTACGTCGAGTAAGAAGGGTCTGGTCAGGTGTTTGGTACTTTTTTCAAACTATGCCCGATAGGGGGTAAAAAGAGTGAAAATAGTTTTTTTGGTACAATTTTTAAGCCATGCTTATCTTTTGCACCAAAGAATATAGAAAGGAATTTGTAATGCAATCAATAACAAATACGAACAAAATATTAATCAAGTATTGGGTACTTTTTTGATTTCGGGGGCCAAAATGGATAAAAACAAGGCTAAAATGATAACTTTACACCACATGAAGTAATATGAATAGGGACAATATGCTTGACTGCTTTTTATAAAAGGTACCGAATTCAATTGGTACCAAGTACCAAATATACATATGGAACTTTATTGAAATTAGGGGGCTAAAGGTGAATGTTTTAAACAAATGAATATTTGTCTGTCTGTATGTCGTTTATAGAATAGTACACAATACATTTGATCATGTTATGCTCTTTAGCAAAGTTGTTGCATGAACTGACGAAGGTTTTTAAATTCGTATGACAAATTACTTAAAATGAATGAAATCCTAAGCTGTGCATTTGATCATGCTATGATCTTTAGCGAAGTTATTACGCATGAACCTTAGTTAGTATGACCAATTTTTGGCACCACAGAAAATTACTCAGAATGAATTAAATCGTAAGCAGTGTATCTGATCAGGCTATGATCTTAGCAAAATTCTTGCGCATGAGCCGACGGAGGTTTAATTTGTTATGACCAATTTCCAAAATTATCCAAAATGAATTAAACCATAAACAATGCAGTTGATTATGTGTTGGTAGAACAAAATTAATAAAATGATTCATAATTAATTGGATATTTGTGTAATGTCTTTCCTCTAAATAGTGATTGATGGACCTTCAAAGTTCGTAACCTCGAGTTCTCGACTTTTTTAAAAATTCGCCCAAACTACATTTATGGATGGATTGAAAGGTAATTTTAAACTTAAGTTGTCCTTGAGAAGATCAAAAAACACATGTATAGGTTATCTAAATATCTTTGGCTTTCGAGATATTTAGGTAAATTTTGGGTAAAAATATTTTTAAAACTTTTTTTTGGTCTGAGGACCAAAAAGAATATTTCTTAAATTCTTTATAAAATTCTGAATACGGTTTGTGCAAGTTGGCTATAGATATCTTCTTTCATTTAAAAGTAAAAAATATTCAAAGTTGAAACATAAAAAATAACGCTTTTATTTGAATTTTTCCCTAAAAGATAGCTAATTTTTTTCACTAATAAAAAAATATCTTCTTAAGAAACATTAAAAGATGTTTAAAGTTTTTAAAAGAAACCATAATGAGAATACGTATAAAATAAATTTCTTGTCAATTCAGCTTTTGGTCCTCGCACATGCCCTGTCCAAAAATGCCATTTTTTTAAAAAAAAATTTAGTTTCAACAAAAATTTCTCAAAAGGCAAAGCACCGATTTGAAAAAAAATTATAATGTTTATATTTTCTAGCATATCGTCGGTGCGCCGAAGAAAACACCTATGTGTAATTTTTCGAATTTTTTTTATTTGTTTTTGATTAGAAAAGTTCTTTCTAAAACGCGCTGCAAATAGAGTCAGGGTTGCCATTTTTGTAAAAAAAACTCATTTTTTTAAACCCTTTTTTCCCGAGTTGGAAATTGGGGAATTTTTTAGTAAAACTTGGGATTTTTTAATTGCCTTTAAATCTTATTGGTCTATATAAGTACAAAATTTCATTGTGATACCTTTATCCATGTTATTTCTACAGAATATCAAAGACTGACAATGTAAACTGATTGGTCAACGATTTACGAGCTCCGGAACAGCAGTAGAGCGTTTAGAAAAAAACGACATTTAAAAACGTTTGTCAATCGCATTACGTATAGATTCCTAAAGGGTCGAAAAAGGTTTATGTTTTTAAAAACGATTCTAGTTAATAATAGTTTTAGCATCAAAAAAGTTTTTGTATCGAAGTAGCTAAAGACCCTCACTATATGAGGGGTAAAAGCTCAATCTATTTTAGTTTTTATGGATCGTTTTAAAAAGATATGTTCACTGAGTGAACGTATTGTGATCTTGTCAAAATAACTAATACAATTACGAAAATTCGTATGTATGTAGTAACTACTCTAAAAATTAAACAAGTACATATATATTTAGTAATAAAAATAATTAAAGTTATTTTTTTTTAAATTAAGCTTACGAGCTTCGCACTTGAACTCGTTCATAAATATATTCTCGTACTCGTTTATCATTCACCCGTTGTAATATTTCAAGATGAGGCAGTAAATGGGAAATGCGAAACAAATAATTCATTCAGTTGTTTCCTTTTTTTCCCAAGGAAAACTGAGAAAAAAAGGAAAATTTTTCCATAAGACAGATGCTGTTTCTTGAGGAAAATACTTAATATGCACAAGAATCTAATACCGGAGTAAAAATGGGGGAATGGACAAATGGGTGGTGAGGCTTAGTTCCCTCTTTAGCTTACTGCAAGTGTATGTATGTTTGTATGTATTTGTATAGAAGACGCTGTTGTTATTTGTTTAATATCCTTATATATTTGCTTTTTTCTTATTTATTTGTTGTACCTTTAATATCCTTTCTTTTCGCACTTTTAAATGAGTTTCTTTTCAATTCTATTACTTTAGAAGAAGTTTCACCCAACAACAACAGACGAGTCCCAATAACAACAACAACATTTCTTAGAAAGAATATGCGATAATAAAACATTTTTTTTTTTTGTTCATTTTCATTTATTCAGCTCATTGTATATAATCCTGGAAAATATATCACACTTAGTGCGTGCATAGGTTTATTTTTTTTTCTATTGTTGTTGTTGCTGCTGCTTTGTGCTGTATGTATGCGAAATTGTTTATATCACCAGTATCTCTCAGTAATAAGTCGAAGAAATTATTCAGCCTTCTTTATATTAATATATTTTATTTCTTTTTCTTCAGCGTTTTCTACTCACCCGCACTCTCAAACACTTCCTCCATGTTCCTTTAGTTGATTCGGCCCTATACACGTACAAGTCTAAGAAGGGTACAAGGCAGCAACAACAAAAACTTTAATTTCTTATAAAATTCTAATGTGTCCTGCTGTAGAAACAGAAAGTGTATATGTATGTGTAAATACGTGAGTTGTATGTATAGGAGGGCAGGATATTAATTTGTTGGATAAGCTTTGTAAACTTTTTAATTCTTCTGTGAGAGTAGAATATCAACACGACTTCAAAATATCCATGGTGTATTCAAAACATTTAGAAAGAAAGTCTGACGGGGTTCAAAATTTAAAAGAATTTTGTTATTTTTTGTTACCGCCAGGTGGCGCTAAAGTTGAGCAAAATTACGAAAAAAGTAGTTGTTTAAAAATATTTTTTGGTGGCTTCGGAAAATAGGTCACCAAAAATCCGTTTTTTCGAAGATTTCAAAGATTTTTGATTTAAAATTCAGTTTTAATTTAGGAATGTTTTGTAGAATAGAATTTTAACGTTTGATTTTATGTCACTCTGGAACCTTATCTAATAGATACAAAAAAAAATCTTAAGCACTTCGGTCCACTTTTACAAGATACACTCACGGTCACCAGAATAGGTTCACTTTTTTAGTACTGAATTAATTACCATGGACCAAATTTAAATAAAACCGATAGAAAATACTTCTAGAGTTCCATTTTATTAAATGCTTAGATATTTTGTACTCAAAATTTCCACAGATAATCACAAAACTGAAATTTATTTAGTGAACCTATTCAAGTGACGCAAAAAAAATTCCTATTTTTCTGCACCAATTACAAAAAGTGGTATATATTTCAACTGTCAAATTTTTTTTTTTAACTTTCTTTATTTTCACTATTTATCTAAACTATTCGGCCTTTCAGAAAAAGTACATCACAATCCTAATCATGAAATATCAAAAGAGCAGTATGCTTAAATTTAGTATTAAACAATTAAGAAAGTGTTATAGTCGGTCAAGACCGACCATACAATACCCTTCACCGCTAAGGTCAAAGATGCTCTTTTTCCTGTATAAAGACAAATATTTGCTAAAATTTTGCCTTCATACAAACATTTTCTCAAAACTTATATATTTAAGCTGTTTCCGTCATTTGGACTTATATGAGAGCTAGGGTCAAATGTGGACCGATTATATCGAAATTTGTCAAATTGATTACAGTTTTTACAAAAATTATGTATGCAAAAAATAAACTCAAAATTCTCATTATCCTCAGATTAACGAGCGTTTTACTGATATTTGTCTCATTTAGTCCGTTTTGACAGAAGAGTTTGTATGGGAACTATGGTCAAATATGGAACGATTTCAACGCAATTTGGTACAGTAATCTACAATGGTTTACATAAGCAGTATATGTTCTAAATTTCATGAAAAAATATTGGTATATGTGGCCTAAATATCAATTCCGGGAAGTGGGACCTATGGCGGGTACCATAAATGACGGACCGATTTCGACGAATTTCAGTAGCCATGGCCCCACTATCAAAAAGATTATCTGTGAAAAAATTTCATTAAATGATCTTTAGAATTGCGACCTGTAGTTTGATTATATGGTTTATATGGGGGTCCAGCCAGCCGTCCAGACGGACTCAGAAATTGATTCTAAGTTTATTGGTATACGAACAGGTAGGTCTAAGACAAATATTTCTTTGCGTTACATATATCACCACAAACTTATAATACCCTTTCCACCTATGGTAGTGAAGGGTATAAAAATTATTTTCTTGTTGCCGAAAATGTACTAAATACCTATGGGGCTGTTCACATATTACGTCGCTCTATTATCGCAGATTTTGAAATACGCATACAAAAGTCATACCCCCTCCCCCCTAAAAGCGTTACGTAATATGTGAACAGCCCCTATGGAGAGGAAGAAAGTGCCGAACGGTGATTTTGACGTCAAAGAGAAAATTTTCCAAGTAGCAGAATTGGAGACTCGTATTAAATGCAAAAAAAATTGTCGGGACCATTGGGAGGGAAACAACAAGCCAATTCAAAACACCTAAAAGACATGGGAATGATTCAGAAACAAAAAAATTGGGTGCCTAGCATTAAAAGACGGCTACAATACAGCGAGGGGCATGACGAAATGATTTTACTGCAGACAACGCTCGACGCCATGTTGCGAAAGTGGCCAAGATATAACGTTGAAATGGAAAGTTCTGTCCCACCCGCCAAATTCTCAGACATTGCTCCCACGGACTAGCACTTTCGGTTTTACGAAAAATTCCACAATTGGATTGATTCGTGGCTTGCTTCAAAAGATGACCACCACAAGATTCGTACGCTGCCCAAATGATGGGAGAAAGTAAATTCGAAAAAAACTGCGGAAGCAAAGTTCTGCAGATAATATTTAAAAATAAATAACAAATACTGCCCTATTTACACCCTTCCCGGATACAAAGTCCACTTCAATAGGAAATATTAAATAGCTGTGAGGCTAAGTTTCAAAAGGTGACAAATAAGTCAATAAAGATCTTTAGCATACTCTGTTTCTTTTTTTCATAAACGACCTTCCTTACCCAACATTCAATCCTACATATTCATTTGCGGATGGTTTCTACAGATAGACTATCCACAAGAGTTGGACCACATGTGATCATTGAGAACTATAACTTAGAGGTTGTTTAAGAATTTGGCTACCTTGCTACCGTCGTCGCATACTCCTTTTTCTTAATTTGCAAATGTGTTAACATTATGCACACCATATTAAAGCGGAGATGTTCAGGATCAATAAAAATTGTATTTTTAATTGAAATATAAGTTCCTGACAGAAGTTTAACAATAATTAAAATTTTTCAGTTTTTTGTTAGTTTTTAATATTATTAATATGTAATTAAAACTTAGTACATAAAACAAATATGTATCTAATAAAATTTATGTAAACAAATAGCAGCGCCATCTAGCGATCTTTATAATTATATAACTGCTTTAATCATTTATGGGCATATAGGTTTGCCCGTAATTTGTTCAGAAACACTCAAAAAGAATACTATAAAAAGATTTTGTTTAATTCTGCACATTATGGCAACACTGTAAATATGAAAAATCCAATGTATTTATGTAACATTTATACTAGTAATATGGAAAGGAAAATGTATTATGGGCGATTTTTGTAAATTATACTAATCCCTTGCGGTTAAAATATCCTGATATTTTCCAATTTTATATATTTTCTAACTGGGCTAAGGTCTACTTATGCTGTAAATTTTATGGCTATAAATTTATTTCTTCTAGTTTTTTCAAATTTTACTACATGCTTAAATCACTGTACGTCGGCCTTTGACCTTAACAGGTTGTTAATAAAGGTATATAGGTTTAAGTAAGTAAAG
This sequence comes from Stomorhina lunata, assembly GCA_933228675.1. NCBI lineage: Eukaryota > Metazoa > Arthropoda > Insecta > Diptera > Rhiniidae > Stomorhina > Stomorhina lunata. Next base: position 89,591,955 of record OW121740.1, on the reverse strand, counting down.
TAAAGTATTTATTTGCGGATGATAGTAACATTTGTCACTAGAATTAATTCAATTGTGGACCTAGCCTTTTAGAGGTTGGGGATGTGGGCCAATAAAAGAAACAATTATTAAACAGAGACTTGGATACAAACTCCGAATGGGGTCTTCCAAATAGTGTCGCATACAACGCTCGAAAATCGCAATGGTAAAAGCTTACGCATATGCACACAGTGGATGGTGTGAATAGTCAGGACTCAGGTGATCTTGTCGTTCTGAGCATAATAATTCAGATTGGACCAACTAATTTTTGATTTGTTAACCCTGCTTCTACGTAAGGGGTCTTTTGATGACCCAATGCGTATTTACTGAGTGCATAACTTGCAAAAAAACCTATTTGTCTGTCACACCTACACACAATCACTCTAACGACCCCATAAAAATTATACCGATCGACTAGAATCGACTCTCCGATTTAGCCATGTCCGTCTGTCTGTTGAAATCAAGATTTTGGAGCTCCTGGTGGGTTTACCCATACGAAATTTTAAATTTTTTTCGAAAAATACAGTTTTTTAACAAAAATTTTTCAAATTCTCATCGATTTTTGAATTTTGGCGATATCTCGGTGTTTATAGACCGATTTTGATAAAATTTAATAGCTTGTTGCCTTGGAGTATTTTCTAAAATCTGATATATAATTCAAACAAATTTTTTTTAAAAAAATACTGTTTTTTAAAAAAAGTTTTTAAAATTTGTCAATTTGCGTACATCGATATCTTTTGCTTTGGCGATATCTCGGTTACTGATCTACCGATTTTGATGAAATTCAATAGTGTGCTGCGCTGAATTATTTCCTAAAATTTGATATACAGTTCAACAAACTTTTTTTTTTTTAAACTCAGTTTTTTGACGAAATTTAATTTTTTTTTTTGGAAAAATACAGTTTAAAAAAAAATTTAATTCTCATCGAATTTTGAATTTTGGTGATATCTCTGGTAATTATAGACCGATTTTGATGAAATTTAATAGAATGCTACGTTGGAGTATTTTCTATAATCTGATATATAATACAATTTTTTTTAATAAAAATAATATACGATTTTTTGTAAATGTTTTATGCATTAATTAAACAATAACGATTTTTTTTCAATTATTTTTGAATTTAAACAATTTAGATCTTTCTTTTATATAATACTGACTCTTACTTACTTAAATGGCCTATAGTTACAACCTGTTAAGGTCAATGTCCGAGCATATTTTAGAATTCCATGGTCTTCGATCTTGTGCAAATATTATCCAATTTTAAAGGCCAAGCTTTGAAATATTTTCCTCTACTTGGTCTTTCCATCGAAGTTTCGGACGTACTCTCCTAACATTAGGTATACATTTTAATTCTAATTTTAGACTCTTCATAGTAATTGTTTTTTCTAAGAGTGGTTTACTAGCCCGTCGTCCTAACCCATTTTTATCGATCTTATGGGACAACTCTCGGTACATGTTAGCTCACTAAATATGTTGTGTTAAACTAGTTACCGTGTGATGAAGGATGACCAAGATAAGTCTGGGCTTACCCAATTAAGACCAATCAGAACCGTGTTTGGTATCCAATATCCCGTACATAATCAAAATTGATTCATGATGGTATTTTTTCATTATCGTGAGTAAGTTTTCCAAAAATTTCTCGACAGAAGGTAATATTTAAGTTCTTAAAATTTAAAAATCATTTAAAAAGACTTTAAAAAAAATTGTTGGTCTTGGTGGGATTTGAACCGGGCTCTTCAGTTCAAATTACTATTTTAATTACAAATAAGTACTTCTGTAATAACTTATTAGTTATTCGGAGGGTATGTTGTAGTCATTACCAAAGTTTTGCTGGGATATTTTCCTAAGGTCCTCCTTCTGAGTGTGGGTCCTAAATTATACAGAACTATCTAACTATTTTTTTTTCGGATGAACAATTAATACGATGGATGAAACACTTCCAGTCAACATTAAACAATCCCATTGGATTAGAAGCGCTGACGGAAGTGCAAAATGAAACCAACCATGACTGTTTATTCAATGGAATTTCAGACAGCCCACCAACGATACAAGAGGTAAAGAATGCCATTAAAAGCCTCAAGCGCAACAAGGCCCCGGGCAATGACAATATATCAGCAGAGATGCTTTTATGTGACGTTGAAGGATCGGCGAGACTGTGGCACCCATTTGTACGTAAAATATGGGAGGAGGAAGCTCTGCCAGCCTCCTGGAATGAAGGTATACTAGTCAAAATAGCAAAAAAAGGTGACTCCAAAGACTGCAATAACTACAGGGGAATAAGACTTCTTCCAATACCGAGCAAAATACTAAGTCGAGTAATTTTGAATAGAACGTCTGACGCAGTTTCTGAAACACTCCCCGAAAATCAGTTTGGGTTCAGAGAGAATAGATCTTGTGTTGATCTAATCAACACATTTAGAATAGTACTGGAACAATGAAATAAACTCCGCATTCCCATTTATCTAGCGTTTATCGACTTTATGAAGGCCTTCGACAGTGTCAATAGGAGCTATCTATGGAGAACTTTAGAAAACCGTAACATGCCAACGAAAATTCTGAACTTAATTCGGGCAATGTACGTGGACTTTAAATGTCGGGTCCTACATAAAGGTAAATTGCCTAATCCGTTCGAAGTTACTACTGGAGTAAGACAAGGATGTATATTATCACCTATACTTTATATCCTTGTCATCGACAATATAATGCGCACGGCACTGAATGGTAGACGTGGTATCCAATGGACACCCTTTAAACAACTCGAGGACTTGGAATACGCCGATGAGGTATGTCTTCTAAGCCAAAGCTCAGACCACCTTCAAGAAAACACTAGAGCTATTACTGTTGAATCTCGGGCAGCTGGGCTGGAAATCAATATTTCCAAGACAAAGATTATGCCTGGAGGCTATGGCGCAAACCCGTCGCCACACATCAATGTGGATAACGAGGTTATTGGATGTGTAGGTACCTTTAATTATCTTGGTAGTTTGGTATCTACAAAAGGTGGCGCCGACGAGAATATTGAATCACGTATTAATAAGGCAAAATCTGCATTCGGCATTCTCCGAGCTATTTGGAAATCTCGGCAAATATCAACAACAACTAAGTTACGGATATATAACTCGAATGTCAAGTCCATCTTATATTACGGCTGCGAAACTTGGAAATGCACAAATGTCATCGATAAGCGCCTACAAACCTTTGCAAATGAATGCTTGCGGCAAATCCTTAATATATGGTGGCAAAATCGCATAAGAATTGAAGATCTACTAAACGCTACAAACCAAATCCCTTCTTCTGTAGAGGTATGTCAATGGAAATGGCGATGAATAGGCCACACACTACGAAGGCCAAATACCAACATTGTTCGACAAGCGCTTCGTTGGAATCCGCAAGGAAGCGGCCGTCGTGTTGGTGCAACAGCTAGAACGTGGAGAAGGTCAATTGATGCGGAGTTAGAAGCAGCAAACTATTCATGGAATGATGTATGCCTAACATCTCGCAATAGAGTTCGATATTAAAGGATGGTCGAGGCCCTATCTAACTATTTTAACATATTCTTTCAAAAACCTACAAATACCACAACATAATGAAAAACTTTTCAGATCACACTCGTATTGTTGCACACACTTTGTGTACCCTTAGAAAAAGGAAAAACAGCCAAAAGGAGCAAGAAAAAAGTCTATACACACACTCGTATATTAAATTGCGAATGGTGAAAATGCTTTATGGCTTTTTAGTAAGATTTATTTCTTTTTTCTGAATGTTTTATTTATTTATTTTTTTCTGATGCTGCCTGATACATATTTATGTGTTTTTTTTTTTAATTTGGGGTTTGGGTGTATATGATGGGTTTTTGTTGTTTTTGTAGGAGTCTAAAGCCCGTAACATATTTTCGTTAAACTTTCCTTTTTCAGTTGCTGTTGTTGTTTTGGTGTGCGCTGTTCCTTTCGTTATAGGGTGGCGAAGGCAATACTAGTAGTAGTTAGTGGTGGTGGTTGTCAGATTGGGTTGCGAGTTCTTTTCACAAAGTTCTTGTGCTGATGCTGGTTAAGTTGGTTGTTGGTGGTGGTGGAAGTTATTTGTGTGTATGCCTGTTCATCTGAGGACGAGTATGTGAATTGTTAAGATGGATGTGTTTCATTTCAAATACGAACGAGTACGACTACATATTTACTACATTCACTATAAGGATGTGCCAAATATGGCTGGAATGGATGTTGTGCTAAAGCTAGTAGCTGGCAGGAATGATAGCGAAACTAATCGAAAAATAATTCGTTGTTGTTCTTAGTGCTACTGCTGGCGCTATATTCTGTTGCTACTCACGCTTTCAAATTGTATGGTTTGTTTGTATTATTTCGTTAGTTTGATTGTTTTCATAAAAACGAAAAACAAAAGTTCCTTTTCCTGTTTTCATTTTACAATCAGCCATAGAAAAGAAATAAGCCAACAAAAACAATTCAAAAAGTATAAAGAATTGATATTCCCAGATGTGTGATAACAAATGTTGAATTGAAATGAGAATATTACGAAATTTAGTTTCTTTTACAAACAACAAACATACACACACGCACATACAAAGATCTAATCACATTCACACATACGAAAAGATAAATGTGTGGCCATTATAGTTTATTGCTGCAACTTGAAAAACTTGAGCTAACGATACAAAACAGCAGCTACAAAAAATTTAACTTAAAACTAATTTCTTAACTGTGTTAATTTCAAACAAAAAAATTAAAGTTCCAAATGCTAACATTTTCAAATTTTTCTAGTAACAGGCACAAAAATATATCCAATAAGAAGCATATAACCATAGTAACTATTAATTCTATAGTTGAAGCTTTTTTTCAATTCGATGGCATCATTGAAATGATATATATTTATTATGTTTTTACCCTAAGGCGCTATGAGGCAAAACATTGTGTAAAAAAGTCGACTTCAATGCTCGGATAACTCAATGCACGGTGTACAATGTTACTTCAGTTGTTCAGGGCATGATAAAGCAGAGTGATTTTTGTTGGTCTTATCACTTTTTTCAAGTATAGAAAGAATCATTCAAGTGCCTAGTCCCTACCTTTTGCTTCACCAACATACCTATATCCAACCGAAAATAGACTTCAAAGTCTATTTTCGAGCTTATATGTAGACCGACTGTAGAAGTTTTCCATGAAAATTTCAATATAGAGAAGTTCAAATTATATGTCCACAATTACCAGACTATCTACTGCCCCTAATATAATATCGCCACCTAAAATGCAAAAGGACGTAATTACACTTTTTTTACAAGAGGAGCAAAAAACGTTATAACTTTTAAACTATCTGGTGTTTTTTATTGAGGTATAGAACTTTAAGTTGGCATCACTTTTTTAACTGGCGGCCATTTTGTCAGCTGTCAAGTGATTAATATTTAGTTTGGTTTGCCATTTCATCATGAACAGGTTGACAAAAGAACAACGCTTGCAAATCGTGCAAATTTATTTCGAAAATAATGGTTCAGTTCGCGAAGTTTACCGCAAGCTCCGTCCATTTTATGGTCGACATAATCGTCCATCAGAGCAATTAATTCGGTTAACCATGGATCGTTTTCGCACTACGTTTACTCTATGTGATAATACGCATCCGCAGCGACGTCGAACAGTGCGCACCGAAGAAACAATTGCCGCTGTAGAGCAAAGTGTTGAAGAGGACCCGAATGAATCGATTCGCCACCGTGCACAGCAATTGGAGCTTTGTCCATCAACTTTATGGAAGATTTTGCGCAAAGATCTTGGCTTGCGACCTTACAAGATCCAGCTTGTGCAAGAATTAAAGCCGCGAGACCATGCAATGCGTCGTGATTTTGGTGTATGGGCCGAAAATGAGATTGATCTCGATGCCGATTTTCATCGCAAAATTTTGTTCAGTGATGAGGCTCATTTTTGGTTGAATGGCTACGTCAACAAGCAAAATTGCCGCATTTGGAGTGAAGAGAATCCACATGAGACCCTTGAGACGCCATTACATCCACAAAAACTGACTGTTTGGTGTGCTCTATGGGCTGGTGGAGTCATTGGGCCATACTTCTTCCGAAATAATGCTGGAGAGTCAGTTACCATAAATGGAGACCAGTATAGAGCCATGATAACCGACTATTTTGTTCCCCAATTGGATGGCATGAATGTGGATGAGTTGTGGTTCCAACAAGACGGCGCTACATGCCACACAGCGCACGTCACAATTGATTTATGGAAGGAAACATTCGATGAGCGCATAATTTCGCGGAATGGACCAGTCAATTGGCCACCAAGATCGTGCGATTTGACACCACTGGATTATTTTCTTTGGGGATATGTGAAGTCGCTCGTCTACGCCAACAAACCAGAAACGTTAGGGGACTTGGAAGCCAACATTCGTGGCGTTATTGCCAACATACGGCCCCATATGCTCGAAAAAGTAGTTGAAAATTGGACCTTTAGAATTGGATTTATTCGAGCCAGCCGCGGCGGCCACATGCCCGGAATCATATTTAAACATTAATGGCATAAAATTATCCTTCCAATAAAGCCAAATTGATGGACATTAAAACGATTTTCTTGTGTTTTATTTCAATTCGAAGTTCTATACCTCTAAAAAAAACACCCATTATAAGGAACATTAAATCCAAATTATGGAATTGGGTTAACAGACCATCAGCAAGAAACTTTAAAAACTTAAATGATAAAACACGTTTAGTTGTTGAGCAATTGAGAAAAAACAAATAGGGTTTAACTTCTTCTGTTATCCTTGACTCCCAGTGGAGCATAGGGCCTCAACCATCCTTTTATATCGCACTCTATTGCGAGATGTTAGGCATTTGGCCTTCGAAGTGTGTGGCCTATCTATCGCCATTTCCGTTGACATACCTCTGTGGGAGCAGGGATTTGGTTTGTTGCATTAAGTAATTCTTCATTTCTTATGCGATTTGGCCACCACGTATTAAGAATTTGTCTTAAGCATTTGTTTGTAAAGGTTTGCAGTCGTTTATCGATGGCATATGTGCGTTTCCATGTTTCTCAACCGTAATACAGGATGGACTTGACATTCGAGTTGTAAATTCGTAACTTAGTTGTTGTTGATATTTGCCGAGATTTCCAAATAGCTCGAAGAATGCCGAATGCAGATTTTGCTTTATTAATACGCGATTTAATATCCTCGTCTGCACCACCTTTTGTAGTTACTAAACTTCCCAGGTAATTGAAGGTATCTACACGACCAATAACCTAGTTATTCACATTGATGTGTGTCAACGGGTTTGCGCCATAGCCTCCAGGCATAATCTTTGTCTTGGAAATATTAATTTCAAGACCAGCTATACGAGATTCAGCAGTAATAGCGTTAGTATTCTCTTGAAGGTGGCCCGAGTCATCGGCATATTCCTCGAGACGAGGATAAAAAGTATAGGTGATAATATACATCCTTGCCTTACTCCAGTAGTAACATCGAACGGATCTGATAGTTTACCCTTGTGTAGGACTCGACATTTAAAATCAACGTACATTGCCCCGATTAAGTTGAGAATTTTCGTCGGCATTTTACGATTTTCTAAAATTCTCCATAGATAGCTTCTATTGACACTGTCGAAGGCCTTCATAAATAGGAGTGCGGAATTCATTACATTGCTCTTATACTATTCTTGCTGTGTTAGTTAGATCAACACAACAACGGTTTTCTCTAAACCCAAACTGATATTCTATTCAAAATTATACGACTTAGTATTTTGCTAGGTATTGGGAGAAGTGTTATACCCCTGTAGTTATTGCAGTCTTTGGGGTCACCCTTTTTTGGTATTTTGACTAGTATACCTTAATTCCAAGAGGTTGGCAGAGCTTCTTCTTCCCATATTTTATGCACAAATGGGTGCCACAATATCGACGATCCTTCATCACATCAGCATCACATAAAAGCATCTCCGCTGAAATATTGTCATTGCCCGGGGCCTTGTTGCGTTTAATTTTAATAGCGTTCTTCACTTCTTGTATTGTTGGCGGACTGTCGGAAATTCCTCTGAATATACTATCATGGTTGGTTTCATTATGCACTTCAGCCAGTGGTGTTAGTGCTCCATCCATCGTATTAGTTGTTCATCCGCAGTTGAAAAGAGTGTGCCACTACTACTCAAGATAGGACTGTTACTGTAAGTAGGTTTGCCACACAACGCCCTTGATATGTTATACAAGGTCTTCATATCGCCTTTGCCTTCAGCTGATTCGACTTGGCTCGCTTGCTCGTCTATCCACATTCTCTTGTCCCTTCTTGCAGACTTCTTTATATTATTGGATAGATCACGATATGTTGCATTGAGGGCTCCATCATCTCCGTTTTCATTTGTATTTTTAAGATATTTTTTCTTATATCTAGTCTCAGTTAATTGTTTGGAATCATCTGTATACACTTCGATCAATTCAATATTTTGATTCATGTTCTCCCAATTTTCTCTACTGAGATAATCTCCTTATGCCAATTCACATAAACTAACGTTTAGTATTAAAAATATTGATACTAAGGACAAATGTTGCCTATGAGCAACATTATGTTAATAAGATTCCTGTCATAACAATAATACTAATAAGTTTCTCCTACTTTATCTAATTTCCAAATTCAAATTCACTTTTGTAAAATAATTTTTTTATATCTAATGCATTTTTAGTGCAATTTACAATATTTATTAAAAATTGAATTTGGTTTAAATTTAAAAGGATACAGGTGTTGGAAAATTAACATAAAGTTTCAAATAAAGTTAAACTTTTAAAATAATTTTCAATTAAATATTTGTCATAAATTGTTCAAATGCAATGTTTGCTAGAAATAGGTCCACAAACCAAACAGATTATTCGTGACATGAAAATTCTATGGTCAACTTACTATTAACGGGATTTCATTGTTTTCAATGGAACAACGCCAGGGTGCACCGTGCTCCACTGGCAACAACAACAACAAAGAAGCATAATGATGAACATGCATTACAATAACAATACCAAGTACTGGTCGAACATTTACGACTTTGTCGATATGTACTCGTAACATCCCAGTAAGAACAGTGTCAAACGTTTGAAATATGATGACTTTTACATTTGATATCAAACGTTTTTTTCAAAATTTTTTTTCAAACCTGAACAGATGTTTGAGATTCATATTTATTTTCAAATGAGGGTTCATTTGAGAATAAACGTTTGAAAAATGATAGTTTCTCAAATTGAGAATAAAGGTTATTCTCAAATCATTATCAAACCCTAAGATTATTTGAGAATAATTTGAAAAATGGTGTTATATAAATTTCAAATTTCAAATTTTTTTCAAACATTAAAAAAAATAATTTGTATTAAAAACAATTAATGTTTGAGATATTTTAATGGAATGACATTGCATTTCAAAGAAATTCGTTATTTGTTTCTTTTTTAAAATGGATCCATATTTGACCATAAAACCTTGCTTAAAAAAAGTCAAGATTAAAAATTCAATTTGTTTCTTAAATTTTTTTTTACCTAACAATTAAAAAATTATATTTTAAGCAGAAGAATTAAAATATGATGCACCGTTTTCAAGAACAAAATAAACAAACTCAAAAATATAAAAAATACGACGCCATTTTATTTATGTTCCACATGTATGTCTGTTCCACGTTTGAAATATGATGACTTTTAGATTTGATATCAAACGTTTTTTTCAAACTTTTTTCAAACTGAACAGATGTTTGAGGTTCGCATTCTTTTTCAAATGAGGGTTCATTTGAGAATAAACGTTTGAAAAATTATGGTTTCTCAAATTGAGAATAACCTTTATTCTCAAATCATTATCAAACCCTACATTTGAAAAACCTTTGAGAATGAGGATTGAAAATGATTTGAAAATAAAGTCATTTCTCAATTTGAGAATAAAGTCCCCTTTTTGTTGAGAACGCTATTATTCTCAAATCAGTATCAAACGTTTGACCTTTGAAAAAAGATTTATTTTCAAATCATCCTCAATTTGAGAATAAACCTTTTTTCTTACTGGGATACGATGGTACAAGTATGAAAGTATAAAAGTGTGTTAATAAGTAGTAGAGTTGAACAAAAAAATCAACCAAAATGGTAAAATGCCAAATGCAATCTAGTGAAAACATGAATAGCGTTGAAATGGCCCCTACTTTCAGCTATAATTGAGGGAAGACCATTTTACAAAATGAACAAACATCGACCCAATAACAGAATGGAATGGAATGAATGAATGACTGAATGGATGGAATGAATGCAAATTTGAATGTTTGTTGAGAGAAAACAATGGGCGAAAGTACATTATGCGTTTTTTGTTTGATGAAACACAATGCAAACGAAAAACCACATTTGAATGACCACACTCTATGGTCACACATGTATTTAATTGAAAAATTTTTAACTTTCTTGGTAATTCTACTGTTTTTCTATTGAAAACATACAATTTTAAAATATAATTTTAAAATTTATTTGTAAAAGTCTTAACATTTTTTATTTCCTTTATTCCTGTGATATGTCCTTTGAAGACAAAAAATTAAATAACAATGCACAGTTTTTTATTTTGTTCTTTGTAAAATTATTGTGGATTCCTCGGCCGTTGCATATTTTAAACATTTATTATAAATTCAATTAATTCATTCAATGAATTTTATTATTCAGAAAATTTAAATTGTCATCAATTCTTTATGTTCATAAACGCTTACTTCCCAATGACATTTGCCACTGTTGATAATTTTAAGCATTTTTGTTCTTTTTTTCCTTTTTGTCGGTTTTTATTAAATTATTATTTTTGGTTTCATCGTTATTCAAATTTGAATATATTAAAAAAATTCTGTATAAAAAGTTTGGTATGCGAGTATGTATCCGCGAATATCTGCGTTCGAAACATATTTTTGTTCACATAGAACATAATTGAAAATACATACCGTATTTTAAATACAATTTGGAAAAAAATTGAAATAAAGAATGACAAAAGTGTTGAACCACAACAACCACGATAATAAAAATAATCAGTTAACGACAGCAATTCATTCACTCACTCATTTATGAGTCTATTCATATGTAAATTAACTCATCATCAGTAAAAAATTATTAAGCGACTAAATTGAAATAATCTAAATTTTCAGAATTGTTGATTGTGTTTATTGATGGTTTGAGTTTATATAATTGACTTTAAATTGTTTATAATATTTAAAGTTAAAACCATTGATGGTTGATTGAAGTCCTTTTCGTTGTTTCATTATAGATAAATACATATTTAAAGTACTGGTTTCGATCATTTCAATCAACTATGGTGAAATTGTTAAAACTAATCATCCAACTGAAACCATTGCAAACAACGTCTCCATTCGGCATCTTCGGGTTATCCCGCCAAATAAAAAATCAATTTTTATATGACGACTTGCCTTTGAGACTACAACTGCTGATATCGAGGGCTATATTAAAGCAAAATTCAATCCCGATCTTCACTCTAACTTTATTATTAAAAAATTTAATTATTCTCAACCAAGAACTATTACCTCTTTCAAATTAACTGTGTCCAACAATATTTTTGAAAATCTAATGGATTATCGTTTCTGGCCTGAAAGCACACTAGTCCGTGAATACGTCTACAAATAAAACGTTAGATCTGTCAACCCTATCCGTATACCATCTGATTTCTCAAGTGTTCAAAAAAAAAACTGAATAATGTAACGAATCAAATAATTTTTGTCTATCAGAATGTTCGAGGTTTAAATACAAATTTATCTTAATTATATACCGATAGCTTTAACTTTTCTCAACATGTTTATAATCTTTACGGAATCCTGGCTCAAACACAATATTTTAAATTCTGAAATTTTATGCGATATATATCATATCTACAGATTAGATAGAAACACGTGGACTATTGGCGGTGGTGTTCTTATTGCCGTTTCTACTATGTTTCCATCCGAACAGATATCGATAGAATCTGGAAGCAACTCTGAAATTATTGGAGTTATTATTACATTGAACAAAATGAAACTGTTTTTAATATGTCTGTATATTCAACCAAACTCGAATTCAGTCATTTTCAATGAATACGTGGAAATTATCTTCTTCTGTTATCCTTGACTCTCAGTGGAGCATAGGGTCTCAACCATCCTTTTATATCGAACTCTATTGCGAGATGTTAGGCATACATCATTCCATGAATAGTTTGCTGCTTGTAACTCCGCATCAACTGACCTTCTCCACGTTCTAGCAGGTGCACCCACACGACGGTCGCTTCCTTGAGGATTCCAACGAAGCGCTTGTCGAGCAATGTTGGTATTTGGCCTTCGAAGTGTGTGGCCTATCCATCGCCATTTCCGTTGACATACCTCTATAGAGGAAATGATTTGATTTGTAGCGTTTAGTAGATCTTCATTTCTTATGCGATTTGGCCACCATATATTTAAGATTTGCCGCAAGCATTTGTTTGCAAAGGTTTGTAGGCGCTTATCGATGACATTTGTGCGTTTCCAAGTTTCGCAGCCGTAATACAAGATGAACTTGACATTCGAGTTATATATTCGTAACTTAGTTGTTGTTGATATTTGCCGAGATTTCCATATAATTCGGAGAATGCCGAATGCAGATTTTGCCTTATTAATACGCGATTCAATATCCTCATCGGCGCCACCTTTTGCAGATACCAAACTACCAAGATAATTAAAGGTACCTACACATCCAATAACCTCGTTATCCACATTGATGTGTGGCGACGGGTTTGCGCCATAGCCTCCAGGCATAATCTTTGTCTTGGAAATATTGATTTCCAGCCCAGCTGCCCGAGATTCAACAGTAATAGCTCTAGTGTTTTCTTGAAGGTGGTCTGAGCTTTGGCTTAGAAGACATACGTCATCGGCGTATTCCAAGTCCTCGAGTTGCTTAAATGATGTCCATTGGATACCACGTCTACCATTCAGTGCCGTGCGCATTATATTGTCGATGACAAGGATAAAAAGTATAGGTGATAATATACATCCTTGTCTTACTCCAGTAGTAACTTCGAACGGATTGGACAATTTACCTTTATGTAGAGCCCGGCATTTAACGTCCACGTACATTGCCCGAATTAAGTTCAGAATTTTTGTTGGCATGTTACGGTTTTCTAAAATCCTCCATAGATAGCACCTGTTGACGCTGTCGAAGGCCTTCATAAAGTCGATAAACGCTAGATAAATGGGGTTGCGGAATTCATTACATTGCTCCAATACTATTCTTACTGTGTTGATTAGATCAACACAAGATCAATTCTCTCGGAACCCAAACTGATTTTCGACTTAGTATTTTGCTCGGTATTGGAATAAGTGTTATTCCCCTGTAGTTATTGCAGTCTTTGGAGTCACCTTTTTTTTGGTATTTTGACTAGTATACCTTCTTTCCAGGAGGTTGGTAGAGCTTCTTCTTCTCATATTTTACGCACATAAAAGCCACAGTCTCGCCGATCCTTCAGCGTCACATAAAAGCATCTCCGCTGAGATATTGTCATTGTCCGGGGCCTTATTACGCTTAAGGCTTTTAATGGCATTCTCCACTTCTTGTATTGTTGGTGGGCTGTCTGAAATTCCACTGAATAAACAGTCATGGTTGGTTTCATTTTGCACTTCCGTCAGCGCTTGTAATCCAATGGGATTGTTTACTACATTGACGGGTGTTAATGTAGTTTCAAGGGTTATATTCAACATCCCCTACATCACCCCATATCAAGGTATAGCTTTAAAAATAAACTTACAACAAAAAATTATTATAATGTATCATTTTAAGATTTAAAGGCATTGATCTCAATAAAACCGGCGTTCTAATAGAGTTTTTTTAGAGAACATCAGAACAATCATACCTAAAAATATTCAAATGTAAATTTTTTGTTCTAATTCCTTTACTATTCTCTGTTAAGGTAAATGAGTGAAGATGTACTCTTACTTATGTCTGTGTCTCCAGCATTTGGGTACTATTTTCTTTTTGCTCCCCTACTTATTGTTGTTGTTTGTCTACTAGTATAACCAGTGCATAAATAGCATTTTTCCAGCATTGCGACTGAATTTCCATCTATCTTCATGTCACGCTTTACAATGTTTTAATGTTGATGATGGTTTGGGGGCGATGTTACTTCGCTGTTCCCGGCATGTCAGGAAGGTGATAGCGAGGATGGTAATTGTACTCTATTATGGTTCATTGTGCCCATCGTTATCGAAGGTTCTTTTAACTGGGATTCATATCTCAAATTATAAGAATATTGTTATTTAACATCGAATAATCGATTATTATTTTTCTTTGTAAAAATTAAACGTTGTTGATATCCAAAACTGTAAAGGTTTCTTGATATTTCTTGATGGAGGCCTTGAAGCTTTGAAGGTGGGTTCAACTTCAAGGAATTTACTTTAAATAATTCACCCGAGGACTTATATAGAATGTTTCTTCATTTGCTTCAGATCGCTTGAAAAAGTGCTTTTAAATGTATTTCATTACTTTAAAATGTCTGATTACTAAAAATTTATTGATCCAATACTAACTCCTCATTATGTATTATTATATAACTGAGAGTAAAGATTATAGAAAGGAGGATTTGAACGTTTTGATAAAATAAGTAGAAGGAAGTTTCTTCTTCATTCGAATTTTGTGGTCTATGAATTTTTTTTTTTATTTTGTTAATTGTGCCACGAAGAACTAAAGAGCTTTCATACTATGTTAGTATATTTATGGCTTAGTATAAAAAGGCCTAACCCGATTTTTGTTACTTTACAGGAGAAGGCAAAAACTTAATAAAATTCGAAAAATTTTAGATACATTAAAAGATTTCATACAATTTTATATATAAAAATAGCAATACATATTATAATTAAAAAAAATTTTTGTTGTATCTAAAATTTTAGGATTTACATTATGTTTTTTCCTTCTCCGGTAAAGTAACATAAAATCGGCTTAGGTCTTTTTTACATATCGATATATAGAATATGGAAACATAACTCAAGCTGCGACGATGTTCCAGTGAATCAACTGAGTTAGTTACCCGACAGACACCAATAAGCACCTTTGCTTTAAATTGCTACATTTCATTTGCGGCTTTAGAAAGTTGAAAACTCATAAGCATTGTGTGTAGACTTACTGATATCGCACTGTGTTGTATCACAAATATCAGGTGAAGCGCCATCAGTAAGGTCGGAATTTGCTCGTAGCGTGACCTTCATATCAGGTGAAGCGTTTGTGTGTTAACATAGAAACCTAAGTTTTACGGGCATTTAAATCGGTACTATTCGCACGACCGCATTTGAAGATTGTAGTAAGTTTGGAATTTACACGTACCGAGACATATTTTGAAGAAGAAAGTATTACAGTATAGTTAAATAAATATTAAAATATCCTATTTATAGCAATTTTTATAGTGCGAAATATGGTTAAGCCCGATATAAACCGGAAGAAGAGAAGTTGTCACCGATTCTAAATGCAATAATATATATCGACGCTTTATATTCAAAAAGTGCTATCTACATTTTCGACCAAAATGGTTTTTAATGGAAACGTGTTCCTTGGCTTATTTCTCATATGTTATATAAATTTTAAGCAAGAAAAATAATTTTAAAACATTTTTTTTTTATAAATTGTGTTTGTGCTATCTACACATAATCAAAAAATAGTGGTATCTACATTAAAAATATTTGTGGAAATAATAACAATTGTTATAAAATATACATTGTAATTTGTGATAAACCAACAAAATGGACCACAATTTCCTGCAACGTACTGTAATAATGGATTTCTAAAATATACTCGGCCTTTGACCTTAACAGATTGTAAGTAAACGTCATATAAGAAAGAGAATACCCTGAATTATATTGACATATTTATAATAAATCTTGTTTTATTCAAAAAACTTGTTATTTTAATTAAAATTCATGATATTTTGATAAAAGCTTCAATTTTCGTTATATTTTATTTTTTTCTTGTTAAAATAATGCTATCTACTTGCTTTAGTACTTGAAACGATAAAATTTTAACTCGTAAAAAGTGCTATCTACTTTAGAACCGAAAATATAAGGAGTTAATAAAAAAACTTAATTTGTACAAGATCTTAGCCCCGATTTGTATGGTATTGTAAAACAAAGTTTATTTATTTCTCTTATAGTTAATGACAAAAACAGTTTTTTCCCTCTCCTGTAAAATTGTGAATTTGTAGATAGCACTTTTTGAATATAAACCCTCGATATAATAATATATATAATAACACTCTGCAAAATGTCTTGGTGCAATATTTCTCCAGAGTCTATCAAATGCGTTTGGGATGTAGGGGATGTTGGATACCAAGCAACGGTTCTGATTGGTCTTAAGTTGGTAAGCCCAGACTTATCTTGGTTATCCATCATCTCAACTGTAGACACTGACCTCCTAGTATTTTCATCCGGGGTACTACGTTACCACTCGTTATTAAAGTGTGCTAACATGTGCCGCGAGTTCTCCCATAAGAACGATAATAATATATGATGGGACGTCGCTCCCAGTGGAGCATAGGTCCTCAACCATCCTTTTATATCGGACTCTATTGCAAGATATTAGGCATACATGATTCAATGAATAGTTTGCTGATTGCAACTCGGCATCAACTGATCTTCTCTACGTTCTAGCAGGTGCGTTCTAGCAGGTGCGTTCTAGCAGGTGCAACACGACGGCCTCTTTCCTGTGGGTTCCAACTAAGCGTTTATCGAGCAATGTTTGTATTTGGTCTATGAAGTGTGTGGCCTATCCACCGCCATTTCCGTTGACATACCTCTGTGGAAGCAGGAATTTAGTTTGCTGCATTAAGTAGATCTTCATTTCGGCCACCATATATTAAGGATTTGCCTTAAGCATTTGTTTGTGAAGGATTGCAGTAGTTTATCGATGGCATATGTGCGTTTCCATGTTTCGCAACCGTAATACAGGATGGACTTGAGATTGAAGTTGTATATTCGTAACTTAGTAGTTGTTGATATTTGCCGAGATTTCCAAATAAATTGTAAGTTAATTAATTAATTAAATTGTAGGGGTCGATGTTGAATGTGAACCACACCAAATTTTTTTTCCGAATTTTATTTGACATTTCTCTATTTCAGACTTACTCAATTTGAACCATGGAGAGATACACAATCCAACAACGTGTTAAACTTATCCAGACTTTTTATGAAAATGGGCGTTCAAATCAAAATACATATCGTGCACTTCGTGATTATTTTGGTCAATTTGATCGTCCAAATATGCGTACAATCGCAAAAATCTTGGAAAAATTCGAGCAAACCGGGTCTGTAGAATATGTGAGAACACCAGTACATGCTCGTACAGCTCGTACTGCAGAAAATATTACTGCTGTTCTCGATGGTGTGGCTGAAGAGCCGTCCACCTCAACTCGGCGTCGTGCCCAACAATTGCACCTCTCACGCTCGTCGTTGATGAACATTATGCATAAAGACTTGCATTTACACGCTTACAAGGTGCAATTGGCTCAAGAACTAAAGCCTCTTGACCATTCCAAACGTCGTGAATGGGCAGAATGGTGGCAAGAAATGGCAACAGTGGATGATAAATTTTCGAAGAAAATCATCTTCAGTCATGAGGCACATTTTCACCTCAGTGAATTCGTCAATAAACAGAATTGCCGCATTTGGGCGAATTAGAATTCAAGAGTGATTGTCGAAAAACCAATGCACCCACAAAGAGTGACTGTTTGGTGCGGTTTATGGGCAGGCGGCATCATTGGGCCGTATTTTTTCCAAAATGAGGCCGGTCAGGCAGTTACTGTGAATGGTGTTTACTATCGTGAGATGATAACGAACTTTTTATGGCCCGAATTGGAAGATATGGATGTGGACGATATGTGGTTTCAGCAGGACGGTGCCACTTGCCACACAGCTAACGAAACAATGGCTCTTTTGCGCAACAAATTCAATGGCCGTGTTACCTCACGTAATGGCGATGTCAATTGGCCGCCAAGATCATGTGATTTGACACCGTTGGACTTTTTTCTTTGTGGTTATTTGAAAGAAAATGTGTACGTCTATAAGCCAGCAACAATTCAAGAGCTAAAGGATTAGATAATTCGGCACATTAACGGCATAGAACCTCCATTACGCCGTGGTCGCGGAACGCATTTGGCCGATATTTTGTTCCATACATAATTGAGTAATACCAATATATCATAATAAAATAAAATAAAATTACAATAATTTCCTAAATAGTTTGTATTTTATTCAAAATCAATATCGGCCCTTGAAATTTAACCACCCGATAACTCCTGCGCCACCTTTTGTAGTTACTAATCTTCTCAGGTAACTAAAGATATCTACATATCCAATTACCTCCTTATCTACATTGCGCCATAGCCTCTTTGTCTTGGAAATATGCATTTCCAGACCTTCATAAAGTCGATAAACGTTAGGTAAATGGGAGTGCGGAATTTATTATATTGCTTTAGTACTATTCTTACTTTATTGACTACATCAATACAAGAACGGTTTGCACATCGCCTTCCGGGCGGCCGGATTAATGAGACACAGTGTTTTCATTCCGTGTCTCCCCTTGCCCTGTCCATCTTGATTCTTGCACCGTCAACAAATCATTTTTATAACGCAACATTTCTCATCTTAGTTGTTCTAATTTATACGTTCCGTATAGCGTGCGTACATTCCATGTCGCAAACTTTGACCTTAAGAGGTTGTAAATATAGGCTATTTAAGTAAGTATCAAATACGTCCCCGGAAGAAAGACCACTAAGAAATTCATACTGTCGGCGGTTAACTTCACTAAAGAGTAGCTAACTAACAATACTTTGTATTACTTTGGAAAGTACCAAAAGAAATTATGCCTTTTACAGATTTCCCGCTCTTCCTCAAGATCACTTATGTAACTTATTTATGTTAGGATCTGCTTAAACCTTTTTAGACATTTAAGAAATGTTATCTGAAAATCTTTGCTTTCTAGAACAAACCATTCCACAACAATAATCGTTAGGTTCTCAGAGTTAAGAGACATTGATATTTTTTCAGATAAGAGTGAATAATTTAGATCGGGTAACCGATAAACCAACCAGATGACACTAATCTTCCAAAATTTAATATCCTTTAGCTACCAGATCACGTTCTTCACACTATAGATATAAAATGTTTCTATAGTTCGAAGAAATGAAGAGCAAAGTAAAAACTAAATAAACCGTGTAACTCCATATATTTTCTATCTACTTCCACTGACTACAGCCTCTTCCTTCAATAAATTCGTTTGTATTGGATGTGCTCCTGTGTATTTTTGGGGTTGCGAATGTTTGTGGTTTCTTTTTGCCTTTTCTACTGATACGAGTATCAGCTCCAAAATAGTATTGCATTTTTTCCTCTTATTCCAAACACTTGTTCCAAAGTTTTATATGGATTTGGTTGTAGTGTTCATGGACAAGGGTGCCTTGTGATGATATTAATAACGGTGATAGAGGAGGTGATTGGGGTGTTGGTAGTAGAAGACGCGATTCGTAATTCATGTATTTTTTGTTTGAATTTTGGAGCAAAAGGAAGAATTTCTGCAATTGTTTTTTTTTTGGTTATTCTGCAGTAGCAACAGCTACTAGTGCCAGTGGTGTCCCAAACGTGATTTATTACTCACGACCCTGAAACATTGCTCATCGTTTAGGTTTTTCGTTATTGTAGATGTTGCTATTTTTTTTTTTTGTTCTATTGCAACAGCTTGTATTAAAGAAGATGAAGAAAAAATTAAAATGAAATTATTTAAATTTATTTAATTTATCTTTGTACTATTTTGGCTTTATTAGTTTAGGATTGATCATTAGAGCATTTACTGAGGAAGTGATGATCTTTTAGTACATCCTAAAACAGTTAATAACTTAATGCAAAATCCACTTAATAGCTATTGTCTTAGGAGCTTAAAGTTAGCTTAAGCAACTGGCTGATGCCAAAAATCAGCAACGGTGCTAAAAATTGTCCCTTTTTGGTATTAAAAAGAAGGGGTTCAAGACTAGCAGTGATTTAACCCAAGTCTTTTTTACGAACGTTTATGTTAGAGATATTCAAAAAATCGTAAAGATGAAAGTCAACAAGTTGAAGAGCCCTGAGATTCGCTAGAGCTGACGAAGGGTACTATCGGGAATAGCTAAAAAATAACACACATTTTTAAATGTAAATAGCTTCATTGTTTATTGACATATTGTCCTAGGTGATGTAGGGAATGTTGGATACCAAGCAACGGTTCTGATTGGTCTTAACTTGGTAAGCCCAGACTTATCTTGATTATTCTTCATCTCAATTGTGGACACTGGCCTCCTCGTGGCCTCCTCACCCGGGGAACTACATTAAAACCCCTTAATGTAGTGAGCTAACATGTGCCTCAGGTTCTCCCATAAGAACCATAAAAACTATGGGTTAGGACTAGTAACTCACCCCCGGAAATAACAATTACTATAAAAATGTCAAAATTAGAATAAAATCGGTCCCCCTAATGTTAGAAGAGGACATTCAAAACTTTGATGGAAAGTCCAAGTAGAGCAAAATCTTTTCGAACCTGGCCTACTGCATTGAAGAATATGCGCCCAATATAGAAGCGCATAGATTTCTAAAATACGCTCGGCATTCGACCTTAACAGGTTGTAAATATGGGCCATTTAAGTAAGTAAATTTTAAAGGAATTTTCAATAAAAGCGCTACAAAAGTTGTTTAAAAAAAACATCAACATGGATATTAGAGTGTCCCAGAAAAACTGAAAGTCGTTGTTCCAAAAGACGTACCCCCAAATTTGTCACATTCGACCCCAATATTCCAAATACAAAGTTTCATTTAGAACAGATATCGGGGAAGCGTGCCGCCTTGACGCCAAATTTTGGACATCCCAGTTATATAGGAAAACTGAGGGGTTTCTTTAGATTTCTTCAAAATGTTTCTACTTAGAATATGTTTTTAATACATTTTTAGCAGCATGATACAGATAACAAAATGAGTTTTCCAACAAGATATAAGACATTAATATCGGTTGAAAGGTTTCCTAATGAATAAGGGTTGAAAGGTTTCCTAAATAATAAGCTCCTGAACATATGCAATAAAAAAATTTATTATTTTTAATAAATTTTATAAAACTTTGACTGGTTGTACTTTTTTGAGACTTCAAGATATTTAATTATCCATTTTCGTTGCAATGGGCTAACGTTAAGTCACTTTTGCATATGACGAAAAAAAAAATTGTTTTCCATATCGTTTCCAAAACTGCTTTTTTGGTTTTTTCAATAGTTTGTTAAACAAATTCGAAAAAAACTAAAAAGAAAGTACCAGAGTGTTAGTAAAACCACCCTGCGGATTAGTACAAAGAAATAATTAAATCGATACTTCTAACGGCTTAGCCGTACCTGCGACTTAAAGTCAAAGGATTTGGACAAAAACCCAATTTTTCACTAAAGTTATAAAAAAAAGCACGTGAATTGGTATGTATTAGCAGTTTTTATAAACAGAACTATAATTATTATTGTTTCGATGGACAAAAATATATATGTGAGCTATATTTGAAATCGGATGTCATTAACCCTATTATTACCAGGGTCAAAAGTAAAATTTTTAAAATATTCAATTTTTTCAAAAAAGGTACTAAAAACTACATGTTTTTATTACTACATTTTAATAAAAATTTTTATACAAATTAACCGTTGCGTACCCATGGATATCAATTCCTGTAAAAGCACGTTTGATGCCATTATGTATGGAACTCTATTTGTTTAGCATGGCCACCACGGGCTCACTTTGCAGAAATCCAGACATTGAACCCAATTTTCGACGGTTTCAAAGCATAAGTTGCCCGTTACTGCTGAAATTTCCCGTTCGATATTTTTGAAGTTCATCAATTATCGCTGGCTTGTTGGCATAGACCATAGACTTGATGTAAAACCACAGGAAATAGCCTAACGGCGTCAAATCGCAAGACCAAGGCGGCCAATCGACAGGACCATTTAGTGAAATAACACATTCTCCAAACTTGGTTTTCAATAAATTAATTGTGACATTCGCTGTGTGGCTTGTGGCTCCGTCCTGTTGGAACCACATGTCCTCCAAGTCCATATCATCCAATTGGAGCCAAAAATTTTCGGTTGTTATTGAACGGTAGCGAATCCCATTCACAGTAACGTGCCGGTCTTGATCATTACGGAAGAAGTACGGCCACATGAAGCCGCCGGCCTATAAACCGCACCAAACCTTAATTTTTCGGTATGTAATGATGACTCATGGAGTACGTAAGAATTGCTGCCTGACCAATAACGCACATTATGTTTATAGACGAAGCCATTTTGCCAGAAATGAGCCTAATCGCTGAAGATGATTTTTCTCTTAACGTTGAGGTCACTGAATCCGATTTAGTAAATCTTAATAATTTCGACTCGTTGTTGGCTCGTATATCTTTCCATCATGAAATGGCAAACCTTACCGAAGAGAAATGTCAAAAGAGTAGCAAGAAATATGGCGTCGTCTGCTGTCTCTATACTTTTATAGCGTCCCTGTTGAAAAACTCAATACCATTCCACTTAAGACACCTCCAAAAAAATGTTTGCTTAATTGGTACTGGTCGTTTAGAAGTCATTGGATGCCCAGCTAGGACTGTACGGAGCTTGATTCTTTAGTTTTATGTTTTGACTGCACAAAAATTTAATTGTTTTAATTTGATATATAAGAGCTCGCATTGTCATGATAAAGAACGAATTATGATAGTTTAATAAATTTCAATACTTCCGTGAAGCAAATGATGTACCCTTCAAACTTGACAGTTCTATTTTTCTCAAGTGGAACAGTAGTATTCGAACAGTTTCTGTTGGATTTAGCTTGTCTTGGATAAAAGGCTATACCTCGTATATATATAATATATAATTCCCCAACAACATTCCAATTGGAACAAGGGGTACTTCTCTCAGAAAATGAGCTGCATCCGATTCTATTTTTAGACTCATTGAAAGGGACCTACGTTTTAACGCCGGCTCCGAACGGCAAATGCATTAGTTAGAGAAGTTTTACATAGCCTAATACTCAATAACCAGTGGCTTAGCTGAGTTATGAGGTAAACCGCCGCTTTTTGAAATTTTATTTTTACAAGTGAGTCTGGCCAGGGATCGAACTTGGGCCTCTGGTATGCTAGGCGGATGAATAACCTGCTATACCACGGCGGTTCACAGGCTATACCTCCTACATCCCAAAAATCAGTTGGCATGACTTTGTTGGCTGACAAATGCATAGTTTTGGCTACTGTAAATATAGGCATAAAAAATACTATAAAGGTCAGGAAGCTTGAAATTGGATGTGCACTTTTAAATTATGTTTTTTCTCAACAAAAGAAAAACATTCATTTTTGCATCTTATGAGAATTTTAGCATCTAAACACTTGGGATTACGTTATTGAGATATATTTATTTTCATTTCTCACGGCAGTAGGCGTAAACATCCTTTATTTCTAGGGTAAGCATTTTCATTTAAATAACAATCCGATCTAGTTTTATTTTATTTTTACTATCTTTAAATAACAGTATTAATACATCTCCATGATTTTTTTTACTTCTTGTAAACTTAACACAATCCTATTCATAAATACTTAGTGTTGCAACTTCCAAGTAGCAGTTGTACCCAGTTAGTAGCAACAATAACCAACCAACTTGTTGAGAGTTGCTGAAAAGTGTTAAAATAATAAATAATAAGGCTAAGTACTAGTTTAAGAATTTACATGAACATTTTGTACCAAACTCATTCATACTTGAAAACGAGGCGAATTTATTTCTATAGTATGTAGTTGTGTTTTTACTTTAACTGTATGATTTCATTTGAATCTAGACTTTTTTTTGAAAAATTTATTATGAATTCATATGAATTTTTGGAGTTAAAGCGGAACACACACATTCATGTTTTTATAAAAGTATTAAAAAGGTGCCATGCAAAACCCACTAAATCTAAAACTGGAAGCTAGATAGCCGACATTTTCAAAGCTCATTACAGTGATGCCTATTGAAATTTGTTTAGACCAGACTACTAGTAGTAATTTGCGAAAATTGAGAAATAGAAGAAAGTTTCTCGGTTTCGTGTTTTGTAATTGAGATAACCACAAGTTTGTTGCTTGAATTAACATGCAAGTTGTATTGTGAGAATCAAAAAATACACAATGAAGTTCAATAGTTTCTGCGTCCGTTATTGCTACCTTTGCTGGCTTTACCCATGGGACATAAGGCTTTCCTGAAGTCATTTACGGGACTCGTGACCTGCTTGACCTACCGCTCGTAATAGTACCTTAAAAATATATTGCTAAATGTTTCTTTATATTTCGCTTTCTGAACACAGGTAAAAAGGTGGAATATTAAATGCTTTGTAAAACAAAAACGAATGTCGGAGATCTGAAAAGCTATAATTGTTAAGATTTACACGATTTCATCTGTTGGTTCAATGAAAAGAGTGACATCTAGTGCATCTTTTCTATTTCTGGTTGTTGTTGTAACTGAGTGTCACTTCTTGGCCGGAATTCTGAGATTTCCGAGTCATTTCTGTTAACAAGAGTTTGTTCATTGTCATAGCTCTTTTGTTCAAATATATTTATTCAATAACTGACTCACCCGTTAGTCTAAACTATCGGAAAAGTCAAAGCGCACACTGACGCTATTAAGATTGAGATGTCGGTGTATTATCTGGTGATCGCATCCTACTGTCTGGTACACGTTACAACTAGGTTTACTAGTCGGATCCCACTCTTTTCCAAATAGGAACACGACAAGTCTATTTTATTTTCAGAACCCGGTTTGACAGTTTCTGAAAGATTTTTTTTTATTAGGACCAGCACTCGGGGATGAGCCCTATTTATGCTATGTATTGTGTTGGAACTGCAAAAATAGGTTGTGGGGAGGATAATAGAGGCAATAGTGTTTGTGAATATTAGATTTGAATTTTCCTATATTGCAACTGGCAGGAAGTGAATTCCACATAAGTACGGCTAAAAAACAAATTTTGTTTATATATTGGTGATGCGTGTTGCGCATGAATGTACGTGTTCCATAGACGAGAACCCAGATTTAGATTAGAGCACAGTCCAAAATAGTACCGGCAGAACAGTGAGACACAACCCAAGTTGCTTCGGTGCTCCAGTGAATCAATAGAGTAGGATACCCTACTGTCACCAATGAGCGCTTTCGTCCTCCCTTGTACGAGGTAGAGAAGCTTTAAAATAGACTTCAAAGCACTGGCCCATACATTAGAGTTGTATTTTGGTCAGATATAAGTATTGTAAATATTCAGTCAAGTTTTATGTTGTTGATGTGGCCGTATAAATAAAAATGAAAATGCGAATAAGCTTTAACATCGTTCCACGTTGCATAAATCAATGTCACTTTGTTTTAGTTCTTGATCGATTTGTGTTTTAAAAAGATGTAACTTCAGATACTTTTTTAAAATTTCAAGAATAATTGTTTTTGGAAATTTCTGTGAGGCTTCTATTTTCTATATTGAATGTCTCGGATTTTCACCTAAACTACTTTCAACCAGTTCAATGTTTTCGAAAGTCGTTGAAGATTGACTGAACCCTGGTTGTGGGACATTCATAGTCGAAGTAGTTGCGCGGAATCTCTTTATTCAAATATTCGGCACCCTTCTTCCGCACCGTTAATCGTACTTGAAAATATAAATTCGCTACCAGACACCCTGTATATTAAAGTTTTTGAATTCAGAAAGTAGGACCTAAATATCTTCTTCTTCCTCTTCTGTTATCCCTGACTCCCAGTGGAGCATAGGGCCAAAATATATTTGAAGAGAATAGATTCACTACCATTATCTTTTAATATAATTAAAAATTGATATAATTAAAATTTTTAAATATCATCATAAAATCTTCTTCTTCAAAATGCTTAAATGACCAATTATATTTAAAGTGTTTACTGTGTCACCAAAGAACTACATATTAGGTTTAGTTCTTGATAAACATATGACCATATTTTTTACTCATATTTAACCAAAGAAAAAAAATCTCAAGCCAAAATTTACCGACAAAACTTTCAGTTCCAAAAATAAACGAACACTTTGAATAATAGTTGCGAAAGCGCTTTGAATGCAATGCACAAAATTTACATAATGACGGTCGGTTAGTCGGTAAGTGTGAATACAACTAGAACTACAAACAGTCAAACTCAAACATGTGTGTTTGTTTGTTTGTTTGTTTCTTACGCTAATCCTTTTGAGCTTTGCCGCATTTTATACGAAACCAAGAAAACTCTAATGCCTTCTGACACAAACAACAGCAACACGGAATACAAAGGAAACAGTTTAACGGAACTGTTGGATTCAACAAAAAATGCAATATTTATTTGTTGCCACAGTATTAGAGTAAATAATATTCATCATTTGGAGAGGAGATATTTCGGGAAGAAAATTCACTTGCTGTTGAAAAATTTTATTTATGAATAAATGTACGAATGAATTGATTGATTGTTTTTAGAATTATATACAATGTATATATGTAAGTATACAATTTAACGAAGGAAATGTAAGGAAAAGAAAAGGATAGAAAGTTTAACTTTAAAAATTACACTCATCTATATCTATATAATATTAATACGGAAGCACCCATTTATTATCCCCTTTTACGCTTTAATTATACACTCATTTCTGGAAAATTTTATACCATTTGAAAGGTATTTTTCCGTAGATCAGACGAATCTATATTTTATTAAAATCGGTTCAGTTTTAAAAAATCGGTTTGGTATTTAAAAATCTTACTAACACAATAAAGAAAACTCACATGCATATGAAATTCACTATTAAGAATCAAACAAAAGAAATTGTATGCAAACATGTTTTCTTTTGGTTTCATTATTTTTGGTGAGTGGTGAGAATAAAAGAGTATATTTGTGGGGAGACAGTGGTAGACAAAGACAAAAATAAAGAGTATTTGATTACAATTAAATCAATGTTTTTGTTTTGTAAAATAATAGCAACAAAAATTATTGGTATTGTTTTTATTATTTCTGGTGAGGGAGTGAAAGACAAAATTAAAATTTTGGAAGATTTGACAAAAAAAAAAGTGCTTAAAATGTAAACCTTTCAAATTTGAATTATTTGAAGTTAAATTTTTATGGAATTTTGTTTTTTGGGTTGGTTTATTGGGATAAAATCTTCGAGTGATTGAGGAATAAATATTGTGTTAAGAAATTAAAAAAATATTGCAGTTAAGGGCACGCATGGGATCATTAAGAGCTATTTCACAATGCCAATTTTTTAAGGGTCACAGTAGTAATGGATAAGAACATTGTGACTTATACCCAAAAAGGATGTTACCGATTAAAAAAAAACAGTCTTTTGAAGGAAAGTTTATAATAATTATAGATTATTATCAAGAAAAGGAATTAAATGATCGGTCTGAATCAAATGTAAATTCAAAACTGATTAATGTTTAGGAAATGCTATAATATCAGGAAGGAATATTAAAAGGCAAATTTTGCATTGCGACTGGAATGGTTTAAAACTGTAAGCTTTTACAGATTCCAAGTACTTCGTGGTTCTCGCGGTTAATTATGCAGTAAAATGATAATACATTTTAAATATTAGGATCTTTGTTAAAAAGTTAAATAAGACCTTGATTTCTCTATCATTTTTGTCAGTCCGTTAGTAACGCTTACAAGTTTATCTGATCATCACTTCACAGAGCATTTTGACATCGACAACGCAAGATGTTTTGATAAGAGATACTAAGTCTAACACTTTTTCCTTCTCATTCACTTCTGAAGATGCACAAACGGTTTATTATGGAATATCTTGAATCAGTAAACTCTTCGAGAGCTACACAATTTTTAATTATAGTTTTGCCAATTTGGATAATTCGATGCTCTGTTGTATGGAGTGACATGGAAATCAATGAGATCAATTTCTCCACATATCCGTTTAGCCCGAGAAATTTTAAAAACTTGCTACATCGACACTGTCATTTTTGACTTAAAGCTCTGATTGTATGAGTTTTCTTTTTATAGAGAAGTAACACTCAGGCAAATACTGCCTATACATATGGAGTATATACGAATTGGGTAACCTTATTTGGAAAGGGGATGGTAGAGAAGAGAAAAGTATATCTATTTTTTGAACAGTGAAGTTGCACCATTTGTTGTTATTTAGACTCATTTTTTTTACAGCCAATTTTATTTATTTTTCATAGACGGCGTGTTATTGCTGTAGTCTTCCCGCCAACGGAAGATGCTGTGGTAATTAATAATTATAATTCTGTTATCATTGACTCCCAGTGGAGCATAGGGCCTTAAATTTAATAGAAATTAATAATTACAGAAATTTTTGTTGCCGAGACCGGGGATCGAACTCAGGCTCAATGTGATATTACGTGCTAACCAACTAAGCCACAGCACGGGAAATTTGTATTCACAATAAACTAGATGACGGTCGATTGTGTCGACCGCAGGATACGCTAGTTTACTTTAATCTAGTAAGACATTTAGAATAGTAAATTAGGCGTTGCTATTGGGCGGATAGTCAGTCCTATTTCGGGAAGCACTGATTTGAGATTTTAGCAGCTTAGAGGCACATTCGAATATATTTTAGTAATATTTAGCAAAGTTATTGTATTGCTTTTTGTTGGAATGTCTTTAATTTGAGCCGAAAATCACAATAGCGTTCTAAAATCTAGAGATAATGTTCTTACTATATAGAGGGATACCAAAGTAGTAAAGCGTGTTTTTATAGAGGTTTGCAACTTTAAATTACTTACTTACTTGTCCTTTACAGGTTGTAAACTGTTAAGGTCATGGGCCGATAATATTTTAGAAATACATGCGCGATCTTGTGAGTATATTCTCTAATTGCGTAGGCCAAGCTTTGAAAGACATTCCTCTACTTGGCCTTTCTATCGATGTTTCGGACGTCCTCTTTTAACATTAGAACTCTTCTTTTAACATTAGAACTCTTCTTGTGCGCAACAAATTCAATGGACATGTTATCTCACGTAATGGCAATATCAATTAGCCTAATTATTCGATATTAAAGCCGATCTAATAAAATATTATTATTCGACGTTGTGTTGATCAATTATCATAAAAATTACTTTAAAATATTTAAAAAAATCTAAGAACGGAATATATTAAAATAGTATTTAAGAAACTTCTTTTTGGCACAAACTTCGTATAGAAAATTCGAAGATAAAATAGAAAAAGGAAAAAAGGCAAAATAAAATTTTGTGGGTGAAAAGTATAAAACATTTTTATTTAGGGAGAGAAAAAGCCAAAAAAGCAAGAAAAAAAACAACAACCACTACAAAAATAACAAAATAAATATCGTTTATATCGAAATAAACAACCACCAAACCCTCTGTTTAGTACACTTCACCATAATTTATGATGTCATTCATCATTTTTATCGAAAAAAAAATACTAAAGAAAGGAAAAAATTTTCCTGCCTCAGCCTTATGTCATTGGCCAAGGACTTTCACTGCTGACAACAAATACCCCAGAAAAAAAAAACGAAGGAACATTTTTCCTTACAAACTTTGTTGTTCTCTTCCTACCTCTTTTCAAGCTTAAGAAATTTACTTCCCAAATTATATGATTTTGTCAGCCGTAGTAAAAGCTGGATGGATGATGATGATGAAGAAAAGAAAGGAAGAAAAAATTTAATTTATTTTTTCTTTTTTTTTCTGGAAAAATATTTTTAGCATGATTTTAATGATTTTTACAACCCTCGCCTGAGTAGAGCTGTAACTTATGATGATAATGACGATGAATACTGGCGATGTTGATGTTTAATTTTACCTCCTTTTGTGTCCCCCTTTAGATGATTTCAAGTGTAAGAAGACAAGTTTCTTCCTGAACAAGTATCAACTTTTTTTTGTTTTCGTTTCTATAATGACATAAATAGCAATATTTATGGCTTTCGAATATTTTAGACCCTCATTGAGAAAAGACAATTTGTTAACGCTTTAAATGGTTTAATTTTGTATCTTCAAATATGCATAAAGAATTGGTTGCAATCAATAATTGCGGTTTGGTCTAGTCAATTTGGGGTTGTTCAATAGAAAAAATATTTAAATTTTTATTTGCTGAGATAAATGATTTTATAATAAGGCTGATTTTGTCAGTTGACTTTAATGATTTTAAATATTTGGTATCATTTGGTTTTTATTTTTTTTTTTTTTTGATCTGGGCAAAATATCTTTAAATTGATTTATAAACAATTGTATAAGTTAGAACTACAACGTTTTAGGTCAATCGATGAAGCTTAACATGTATCGCCAACCAATAGAATTGAGAAAATGTGTTTATAGTAGAGTTTATAAGGTCTTTCCAAAATACAAATATACCCTAACTCTTAGCAAATGACAAACGGATTTAAAATTAATTAAAGAGATATGAAAATCGTAAAACTAATTTTGGAGTTATTGCAATTTTTAAATTCTGAAAATTTTAGGCATTCTAGGGAGACAGTATAAATATCTTGAAAAAAATGAATCTAGACTTAGAAATTTTAGTACAAGGTGTCTCTAGGCCAGTATGTACCATTGTGAAAAAAATTGGTGACATTGGATCACTGCTACTCCCTCCTCCCATATAACTGCAGATAATTTTATATGTATTTACCCTTAATTAGGTATTTCAGACGTTCCACAGTGATTTGATCCCATAGTAAAATTGGAAAAAACAAGAAGGAATACATATACAACGATGAATTTTACAGCATGAATAGACTTAAGCCCAGTTAGAAAAAATCTATCTATATCTATATATCTATAAAAAAATGTCCGCGTCTGCTTGTCTGTTGTTTGTTGAGTAGGATCTCTGAAACCAGCGGACCGATTTTTCTAAAATTTTGGCAGTGTAGTATGGTGTGACCGGTGGTTACTATAGGCAAACCTTTTTTTCGAAATCTCAAGTGGGCGTGACCCCTCCCATATAACTCATATATTAAAAATGACAAACATAGGCAACCGAGAGGCCTGATTTTTCTGAAATTTTGACAGTATGTAAAGGTGTGACGGATGGATAAAATAGGCCTGATTTTTTTTCAAATCTCAAGTGGGCGTGACCCCTCCCATATAAGTCAAATTTTAAAACATACAAATATGGATGATCAAACCGACCGATTTAGACAGTGGAGTAAGGTGTGACCGGTGGTTAAAAAAGCCTAGGTATTTTTCTGAAATCTCAAGTGGGCGTGACCCCTCCCATATAAATAAAATATTGGAAATGACAAATATGGATGACTTAGCAGCCCGATTTTTCTGAAATTTTGACAGTATTGCAAGGTGTGACCAGTGGTTAAAATAAACAAGTTTTTTTTCTGAAATCACAAGTGGGCGTGACCCCTCCCATATAACGCATATATTAAAAATGACAAATATAGAATTATTTTTTCTGAAATTTTGACAGTATGTTAGATGTTACCGGTGGGTAAACTAGGTAAGTTTTTTTTTGAAATCTCAAGTGGGCGTGACCCCTCCCATATAAGACAAATATTTAAAATGACAAATATGGATGACCGAACTAACCGATTTTTCTAAAATTAAGACAGTATGGTAAGGTTTTAGAATAGGCTACATTTTTTTTAAATCTTAAGTGGGCGTGACCCCTGGTTAAAATGGTGGTTAAAATAGGCAAGGTTTTTTTCTGAAATCTCAAGTGGGTGGTGCCCCTCCCTTATAACTCATATATTAAAAATGACAAACATAGATGACCGAGCGGACCGATTTTTCTAAAATAATGCAATTATGCAAGTGAAAAAAATAATTTTTTTAACAATATTTTTTAACCGCGATTTTCGGGATATTTGACAAAATGTGAGTCATAGTGAAATTCTCCTGCCTTGACTTATGGACAAATTTAATTTAAAAGAATTTTTTATATTTAAATATAATTTTTAATAGGTGTATATCTTTTTTGAAAATATAAAATTCTTATTTGGCACATCAAATTGTTAATTCTTATAATATTTTGGTGCGCTTCAGATCTAAGGTAAAGCTTTTTCTAAGAATAGTTTAAGGCCATTCATGATTAATTTTGAGCTAAATTCACGATGTGCTTCATTGAAATGTTTTTAGATAAAACCTTCGCGTTCTCAGTTAATAAAGAGATTTTTGACAAACTTTTGATGCGATTTAGTTATAAATGACATCGCTTTCATGCCTTATGTGATTTTGTCTCAATTTGCAATCTAAGACCATTTGAACCAATATGAACTTTTTTGCACGATTTTCAAGGAAGTGATAAAAATGAAAGGAGCTTCAACCAAATATTGAAATAAAAATAGGATTTGGTAGTATTTTTAAACAAAAAAATTAATTATTATTTTATAATTATAATTATTATGGCAAAATATAAAAGTTCTCATAATTTTTTCCAGGCATTTAAAAAAAAAAAAACAAAAATTTTAAAAAATTATGCAGAGCTGCTTTTTCTTTTTATATTTTTAGATAGTCCAACTGAATATGTTTAATTTAACGTAGTTACTTCATTTTATTTATGTAAGAGTAAGAAAAAATTAAGAAAATATGCAATTTTTTACCCGTTCTTATTATTTTTTCCACCACTGTGTATATAGTTTGTCAAGTAATTGTTTGCATTCAAAAAAAAAATATTGAAAATGCAATTTTAATTTAGAAAATTAATGTAATTACTCCGTCACTCTTCTTAAATGAAACCTCTGAGTTCAAGTGTTAATTCTTAACTGGTCTCTTTATTAATTAGGATTATTCTTTAACCTTATTCTAAATATTAAAGTAATGAGTACAGGAATAGTTGTGTATAAAAGGTAATAAGGAAAGGTTGATATAAATTGTATTGATAGAGGTGACACTATATTAAACATCAAATCGTTTAAGTTTCTTTCTTTTGTGTAACACATACCGTTAATGTAACTGTTTACTACAAAAAGTCGTAAAAAAATTGAAATAAATACATGCATTGCAACAACAATAAAAAAAGAAATATACCCAATTTAAAAGGCGTCAAATAAATGTTTGCGCAATGAGTAAAAATAACACCAAATGTTCTTATTTCCGTTTTATTTTTGATTTTATAATGTTTTTTGAGTGTTATCCAATGAAATTAAAGTTATAAAAAGTATTGTAAAAAAAATTTGTACATTATTTGTCCTAAATTTAAAAAAATGCCTTGGAAATTAATTTCGAAAGGCGTTATAGAAATAGCGTACTTCCATCACTATAAGGGCAAATCCGCCAGGGAAATCGCAAAAATGTTCTCCCGTATGGTTAGGACATATTTATTTTAATTTTTTTTACCACTTTTTGCAGTAAACAGTTACATTAACGGTATGTGTTAATCAAGATAAACAAATTTAAACGATTTGATGTTTAATTTTCGAAATTTAATTTGCATTTTCACTATTTTTGTCTAATGCAAACAATTACTTGACAAACTGTATATTTTAAAAATTAAGGTATCTCCACTACATAAATTTGAGTAACTTGAAAAAGGTTTACCAAAAAATAAACAAAATTCGTCAACAGCATTATCTTTATGCTGTGCTGATATTTGTTTAAAGTTGCCCAGTAGTTTCTGGGACATCATTAATGGCATGTTCTTTTAACTCATGTGATTTCTGAGGTGAACGTTTTCGAGGCAGACAGGTTCGTCTGAAATTGAGTTCTTAGAAAATATTCGTCAGGCCTACGTTAACTTACGTTGTGCTTTTTCTCTTTTTAAATTTGTTGGTTGCCAATATATCTCAACACGAAAGCTTTTCTATTTTTTCATACAAAATTTTTAATTCAAAATGAACAAGTAAGAGTGTTATATTCGGCTGTGCCGAATCTTGTATACCCACCATCAAGTTGTACGAGAGTGCAGCTAATTCAAAATGTTGACCAAATGTGGTATTATTGGTAATATATTTGGACTAAATTCGGTTGCAGTGGTATAGTTATTATAGTTCAACATTTAAAAGTATCTAAGTGGTTTCCCAAGGATTTACCTTGGACAAAATGCTGTTGTTTTACATTAATAAGCTGTTTCGTTGTGGCATAGCAACACGGCAGGTTCGTATATTTTGTTAGGAGTTCCTTAATGCATCTACCGTGTATAAAACCTGGACCTAACATTGATTGATAGCTATCTAATTTGGTAGATGCAATCTTAATATGTACCTCCAAATCTTTTTGATTGTAGATATAAAAAGGGGATGTTATATATATATATAAGAACTATAGCCAAATGTTGACCGATTGTTACAAAATTGAATATACTGGCTGGTAATAATATAAAGTTTAGTTGTGCAAAATTTAGTGGTCAAAGTTGAAATAGTTTATAATTTAATAGCTTTTAACTGACGTTTGTGGCATTTTAGTGGTTACCGGAAGCGGTTTTTATATGAAAGCTATGGTCAGAAATGGACCGATTCCAATAAAATTTGACATACTGACTGAAAGTTGCATAAAACTTCTCTGTTCTAAATTTAGTAGTCATAGATTTTACAATTTTATTCAATTTATCAGCATGTAATTTCCGGGGCAGGGTTTCTTTTTGCATTTTTGTGATTCCGTAAGTTTTTTATATGAGAGCTATGGTCAAATAGAAATCGATTGTAACAATATTTTGCACACTGGCTGGCATTCACATAAAACTTCCTTTTGTAAAATTTTGTTGCTGTAACCCTTTTCGATAAGGCGCTATAGCGCTTTTATCTGAGGGACAGACGGACATAAACCCCCTTTTCTTTTTGTATTTTTGTATTTCCGTAAATTTTTGGGAGCTATGGTCAAATGGTGACCGATTGTGACAAAATTGCACACTGGTTGGCATTGACATAAGACCTCCTCGTGCTTAATTTGGTAGTTATATCTGTTATAGTTTTAGATTTATTGGCATTTAAGTGTATTTTAGGTTGTTTTCGTAAGTTTTGTATGGGAGCTATGACTAATACATGAAACACAATTGGAACGAACGACCAATTTTTCGGAACGAATATTCGTCGTTACAAATAGAACATATGGGTTTATATGAGTATGTGCACAATTAATGCGTACGCCGAAATTCGTCGTGCGTATCGAACAGTGCGATAGGTTTATTTCTACTTCATACGCAGACGAACGACGACTAAACTGGATTAGAGTGGCTGTATTTCTTTTTCTGTTGTAAAATATTAGAAATTATGTGTTCTTGTTAAATATGGTCACCTTATGAAATGTAAACAAAAAATATTTATTTCAAATAAAATTATTTAAATGTAATACCAAGGCGAATTCATTACAGGTAGTGGCAAGAATACAACAAATACA
This sequence comes from Stomorhina lunata, assembly GCA_933228675.1. Classification (NCBI taxonomy): domain Eukaryota; kingdom Metazoa; phylum Arthropoda; class Insecta; order Diptera; family Rhiniidae; genus Stomorhina; species Stomorhina lunata. The sequence goes on along the minus strand of OW121740.1, from coordinate 89,556,697 downwards.
ACATGACAAAATGAAACCCCATGTTGTTCTTGTAGTTTTGCTTACATTTTGTCAAATTTTTGTATGTAAAATTTCAAGGCGAATTCATCAGCTGGGCTCTTGATATCACTTTCATTATTACACTATGTGTAATACTCTTGTGTAATAATAAAAGAATAAAATAAAAAAAATTGCAAATATTGTGAGTGCGTCATATGTCCGAAAGTGTAAGTGATTTGTGCAAATAAAACATCAACAAAAATGGCGTCAACAACGTTTATTCGTCCCAAATGTGTTCAGTGGACGAATTTAGAAGACGAATTTTTAAATCCGAATTCGTCGTGCTGGACGAAATTAGTCATTCGTTCCAATTGTGTTTCTACCTTAAATGTGAACCGATTTTGATGAAATTTTATATGCTGCCTAGTATTTATGTAGTATTTTATCACCATAGCTATTATAGTTTGTCATTTATTAGCAAATAAGCGATTAGCGTAGGCGAGGTTATACGGGAGCTATGGTCAAATGTTAACCGATTTTGCCCAATTTCAATACCAAAATTTTCTTAAAGATGAAGAATGTTTTTACCTAGTTTCAGTAAGCTAGCTCCTTTCGCTTAGGCGTTATCGTGATTTCAACAGACAGACAGACAGACAGACAGACGGACGGACATCGCTCAATCGTCTTAAAATTTCATAAGGATTCAGAATATATATTGTTTCTGATTTTTGAGCCAATATTAAGGAAATTACAAACGGAATGACAATCTCAATATACCCCCCATTCTTTTTGATGGTGGGTATAAAAAGGTAACTCATAAAAATGCTACAAAAATAAAAATTAAACATTTCTAAAATCATTTAGGCTAATATAATTTTAATGAAATGAGTTTAATTTTATTGTGATCGATGCACAACTTTACTGGGAAAGCCGAATTGATAAACGTAAATCACATGGTTCAAACAATTTATGAGCGGTTGATACAAAGACATTGAGAGAATTCATACTAGTTTTGTCACAGATCGAGTGAGATACACAGCCACATCCCACATATTCTCCAGCTTTGAAGAAGTCAAAAATCACCTAGGGGTTTTTGAGCAAATACCAAAAATTTTACATGCTACTATCATTATGGTTTAGATCTAAAGACCACTCGAAGGTTTAACCTTTGAACTCGGTACTGAAATGATTCAAGTCATACAATTGCTTCTTCGAGTCAAACACTACTGAAGGTAAAATGGCTATACATATATGAACAAAAGTGTGTGTAAATATATTCAAAATAAACTTTGTTTCAACATAACGATCCTTTGACCACAATTCGTATAATCAAAAGTCTATTACGATTATGAATGTGAATTGAATAATAATAAATAAACTTAAACTTAATAAGATTTTAGATACATTTTTATTTCTTCCTTCAGCCGACATGAAGGAACCCATTCAAGTGGATAATAAATCTCTGTAAACAACTACAATAACAACAACTACAACAACAGAGGAATAAGGAACAAACGAACGAACAAAAAAGTCAAAAGCAAAAATAAAAGTATTCGAGTTTGAATTTGAATTATAATGGAGTTTATTGAATGAATATTGCCATTATGTCACATACAAGTAAAATACAACATAATAAACACAAACTTTTACCATATTCTACAAATGTAACATAACATAAGAATATTCTACATATGAACTTACAAATACATACTCGTATTTATATGAATTTCTACATATAAATAATTCTTCTGATTTTTTTCTTGAAATTTTTATTGGAAAATATTGTAAATTTTGAACAAAGGTGACCAGTGAACTGTGAATGAAAAATGAATTGGAATTCGATTGACAAAATAAAAATAAAATGGTACAAAATAAAATAACATTTCATTATAATATACATACTTACATTTATACATGTTTACACATGCATGAATGTATGTAGAAATATATTTTTACTTACATTGTACGAGTATTTTCAAGCATTTTTTACATTCATTCTCTTATATGTGAAGTCTTTCGTATCATGAGCACTTTTTGCCTTTTCTAGCCAAGGATTGATGTTGTGGAAGAACTCTAGAATCGAAGAAAATTCTAAGTGATTCCAATAATTTTGTTTATTTTATACATTTTGTAAAAATATAAATAATAAAAACAAAAAAAAAAAAAATAAATGGATACAAAACTCGAGTGTACTCTGGAGCAGAAACTAATAAATATCGTTGCATATTTTCTTGTATTTATGTTAATTATAATTTTTGATTCCAGCAACCATAAGTATTGTATATAAATATTTTCAAATCGATATTAATATAAAATTGTAAAATATGTAAAATAATATGTAAAATAACTTAATAATAAAAATGAAATAAAATAATTTGGTTTGTGTTTTAATTATTTGTTTTTTTGTTGCCTAATTCTTGGTTAAATACATCTCCGGAACATTTTCCCCATAACTATTATACATATATATATATTAGGGTGGTCATTTTTTGACTTTTGTGTCTGATCGTCTTCTAATAGAGAAAATAATGTAGCCAAATTATGTCAATCGGAAGTGCGCAAAATATTATTGATTTATATTTTACGATACGAGCCCGCTCAACGGGTGCAAAGTTTTTGATCCCATTTGTATGGGGAAAAATGAGAGTATTTGCAGTTTTTGCTACATTTCGTCCATTTACAATTTATTTTTTTTTAAAGAAAAGGTAAGGGAATTTAAAAGTGAACTTCCTTTAAGTCATAAAAATTTGGATATTACGTACTTGAAATACAAAAAAACAAACAAAAAATCGAATTTTTCACCGTTGACCCCGGAAAAAAGGGTTAAGTTTACCCAATTTTTATAAAAACAACCTTTTTTATATTTTCCATTCGAACACAAAGTACGGGAAAATGGTTTAAGATATCGACCTCAATTGTTTTGGGTTTTAGTGTCTCATTTATCTTATATTCTTAAACGAGCAATAATTGTATGTATATATATTTATATATATATATATATATATATATATATATATATATATATATATATATATATATATATTTATATATTAGAGCGTCTCGACTTATATGGGGAAAAAATAAAGTTCCCCGTACACCATCGAATATAAAGCATTGCTATGAGGCAGTTTCGAAAATTTTTTTTTTAATTTTTTTCGTCGCACATTGGGGTCGCCAAAATACATTTTTCGTTATATCTTCGGCATTTAAAGTCGGATCTCGAAGTGTGATATATCGATGTTTTTGTCTCAAGGAGGCCAACATTTTTCTTTAATAGTCATTATTCTCAGGTATCCGGTTCTGGTATTTATCTATCAGACCCCTGTTCCTACCACCCTAATGTACCACCCTAATATCAGAAAATTAAAGCTCTTAAAAAATCGTTAAACTTTTACTAAGGAAGTTTTTCGATTTTTCAAACCGATCTATTACAAACAAGGAATTTCTTATTTTGCCGCACATAGGGATCGCCAAAATACATTTTTCGTTATATCTTCGCCATTTACTGCCGGATCTTAAAGTGTAATATATCGATGTTTTTGTCTATCTTGGGTAGGTACTATGTAGAAGAATGTATTTAAGCTCAATGATTAATATCGCAAAACATTGGCCTTCGTTAGACAAAAACATCGATATATTACACTTTAAGATCCGACAGTACATGGCGAAGATATAACGAAAAATGTATTTTGGCGATCCCTATGTGCGGCAAAATAAGAAATTCCTTGTTTGTAATAGATCGGTTTGAAAAATCGAAAAACTTCCTTAGTAAAAGTTTAACGATTTTTTAAGAGCTTTAATTTTCTGATATTAGGGTGGTACATTAGGGTGGTAGGAACAGGGGTCTGATAGATAAATACTAGAACCGGATACCCAAGAATAATGACTATTAAAGAAAAATGTTGGCCTCCTCGAGACAAAAACATCGATATATCACACTTCGAGATTCGACTGTAAATGCCGAAGATATAACGAAAAATGTATTTTGGCGACCCCAATGTGCAACGAAAAAAAATTAAAAAAAATTTTTTCGAAACTGTCTCATAGCAATGCTTTATATTCGATGGTGTACGGGGAACTTTATTTTTTCCCCATATAAGTCGAGACGCTCTAATATATAAATATATATATATATATATATATATATATATATATATATATATATATATATATATATATATATATATATATATATATATATATATATATATATATATATATATGTATATATATATATATATATATATATATATGTATGTACGATTTTGATAAAATTTGGACAGTGGGTATCTTTTTGGATGTCTAGGTAGAAGAAGAAGGGACTTTTGAAACCTTTGCCTCTAAGAGGGTAAAAAGGGCATAAAATCGAAAACGCTATAACTCCTAAAGTAATTGGTATATAAACAGAATTTTAATTACGTTTTAAACAGTTATGAAAATAAGCGGAGAGGTGTTTGGTACTTTTTTGAAACTATGTCCGATAGGGGTTAAAAAAGGGATAAAATAGTTTTTTTGGTACCTTTTTAACCCACTCTTATATTTTAAACTAAAGAATATAGAAAAAACTTTGTACTGCAATCAAAAACTTTTTGAAATTAGGGGATAAAAAGGGGAAAAAATAAGTAGTGTTATACCTTTTAAACAAATGAATGTTTGTCTATATGTATGTTCTTTATAGAATAGTAAACTGTGAATTTGATCATGTTATGCTCTTTAGCGAAGATGTTGCGGATAAGCCGGCGAAGGTTTTCAAGTTGACAAGACTAATTTCCGACAGATGGCCACTAAAAATTAATTAAATCGAAAACTGTACATTTGGTCATGCTATGATCTTTAGCAAAGTTGTTGCGCATGAGCCGGCGAAGTCTTTTTAGTTGGTATGAATAATTTCCGACAGGTGGCGCTACTGAAACTTACTCAAAGTCAATTTAATCGTAAGCTGTACATTTAGTCATGCTATAATCTTCAGCAAAGTTGTTGCGGATAAGCCTAGGAAGGTTTATGAATTGGAATGAGCAAAGTCGGACAGGTCTTACTCAAAGTGAATTAAATCGTAAACTGTGCATTTGATCATGTTGCAATCATAAGCAAAGTTGTTACGAATAAGCAGACGAAGGTTTCTTAGTTAATATGAATAACTTCAGGTGGCACCACTGAAAACAAGTCAAAATGAATTAAATCGTAAACTGTGTTCAGACTATAATCTTTAGCAAAGTTGTTGCGCATCTGTTGGTATGACCAAATTCCAAAATTATTAAACTGCAAACTATGCAAACTATGTGTTGGTCGGACAAAATAAATAAAATAATTTAAAATTAACTGAATATTTGTACAAATGCTTTCCTTTAAATTTATTTTAGTACTTTATAAAATAAAATATATAAAAACTTTAATATTCGCCTCAAAATGCTTATCATAAAGTTCCGAGCAAGGCTCGGTCAACCAGGTACTATATTTTATTACACCGATGAGAGATTCAAATTTGCAATATTTGTTAAACAAAATTTTCAAAAAATTAAAAAAATGTGTTTTGAAACCCATATAAGAAAAAAGACTCATTTTCGAGTATGAAAAAAAACTAAGTAAAAATTTGTATATTTTAACAAAATTAAACTATTAAGTACTTACAAGTCCTTAAATAATAAATCATGTCTTATTTTACAAGTTTTTTTATTTTTTTTTTTTTTTTGGTGTATCCGTAGGCGTATTGTCAAGGACACGAATTTTATGGGAGAAATCGCAATAACTTCAAAACTGTTTTATGAATTTCAAATTTGTATGACTTTAAGAAAAGCTACATTACTTCACTTTTAAATTCCATTATCTTTTCTTTTAAAAATAAATTGTAAATGGACGAAATGCAGAAAAACGACGAAAAACTGCAAACAGTCTCATTTTTCCCCATACAAATGGGATCAAAAACTTTGGGCCCTAAAAATAAATTAACAATATCTTGCACACTTCCGATTAACATAATTTGGCCCCATAATTTCACTATTAGAAGTCGATCAGAGACATAAGTAAAAAAACGACCCACCCTAATGTATATATCAATTCACATACATATATAATTCCCACGACATTTCAATTCGAACAAGGGGTACTTCTCCCAGACAATGAGCTGCATATGATTCTTTTTTTAAGACTCATTGAAAGGGACCTTTCCGGCTCCGAACGGCATCTGCATTAGTTAGATAAGTTTTACATTACCTAATATTCAATAACCAGTGGCTAGCTGAGATATGAGGTGAACCGCTTTTTTTTGAAAATATAGTTTTTTTAGATGGATCTGGCCGGAGATCGAACTAGGGACCTCTCGTAGGCTAGGCGGATGATTAACCTGCTATACCACGGCGGTTCACAATATATCAATTTAGTTTTGTTAAACCTTCAGACATCAAAAGAATAACTTGACACAAGTACAGGGATGGAAAATGGCTATATTGATTTTATACCAAATGTAAAAACAAATTGTACTTTTTAGAGCATGATGGTATCATATTTTATAGCTATTGAAAACACAAACATATTAACTTATAATTTTTCACAAAAAACTGTAGAATGGACTGAATTATACAATTAATCGAAATCTGTGCCGGCTATGGATTTAAAAACTCGGTAAACAATTCTACTTTGTTGAATTGCAAAATAAATTCCTTATAAAAATTTTTTTTTGAAGATTATATTGAAATCTTAAAATATTGGAAATTTAATTTTCTAATTGGGATAAAAATGTTGCAATACACACATTTAACTGGAACTAAGTCAAATTATACTATTTTCTGTGTAAAACCACTTAACCGTTTAAGGTCCCAGGAGAAATAATTTATGTTAAAATTTGTCATCACACAAACATTCTATACGGGGTTTATAAATAATTACATTATTTCAGGCGGTGAGTGCAATATGAGGATAAGGTACAAATATAGACCGATTGTCAAATAATTTTTTAAAGTTATTAGTGCATATTTTTGCATATTTCGTGACAGATCAAATAAATTGTGGATATCATGGGCCCAAATCTCGATTCCGGATGTCAGTACTGCAGCATTATTTTATGATTTTTTTTAGGATGATAATAGACCATTTTTTGCCAGTTTTAATTTTTTATAGAAATATATTTTTATCAAACAAATATTTTTATACAAAAATAAAAAATGTTTTAATTAAAAAGTATTACTGTCGTGTATTGCACTAATATCCCAATTCATTACAATTATTTATTGTTGTAATAAATAGTTTTTTGATAAAACCAAAAAATTTTGGTGGGGAAACCTTTCCTCGACGCGTTTCGAAGGTTGGCTAGACCATCTCATCAGGAGGATTAATTAATAAATAAATGTAACACTTTGATTCAAAATTTGCAGATAAAAATATTTCTCTAGTAAAAATTTTTGGAAAATACAAAATTTTGTAAAAACATTTTTCTATTAAAAATTTTTAAATAGAAATATTTTTCAATTAAAATATTTTTCCTATTGAAAATTTTTCGATAAAAACATTTATCTATAAAAAATTTTACGAAAAAAATACTTTTCTCTTAATTTTTGACAAAAGTATTTTTTCATTGAAAAATTTTTCGAAAAAGATATTTTTCTATTAAAAATTTTCAGATAAAAATGTTTCTTCATAAAAACTTTTTGATAAAAAAATGTTTCTATTAAAAATTTTTAAATAAAAATATTTTTTTATAAAAATATTTTCCTATTAAAAATTTTTCGATAAAAACATATATCTAGAAAACATTTTCCGATAAAAATATTTCTATATAAAAATGTTTCCATAAAAATATTTTTCTATTACTTAGTTTTTGATTAAGATATTTTTCAATAAAAATATTTTTTTATTAAACATTTTTCGATAATAACATTTTGCTATCAAACATTTTTGCACAAAAATATTACTTCTATTAAAAATTTTTCGATAAAATTTTTTTATTAAAAATTTTGTAAAAACATTTTTCTATAAAAAATTTTTTAGATAAAAATATTTTATCTATTTAAAATTTTTCGGTAAAAATATTTTTCTATAAAAATATTCTTTTATAAAAAATTAAAAAAAAAAATTTTTTCTTTTTAAAATTTTAAAATAAAAATATTTTTCGATAAAAATATTTTTCAATTAAAAAGTTTTACTTACACTACAGTCCCAATTCATTACAATTATTTTTTAGTGTAATAATTTTTTTATATAAGATTTTTCGATAAAAAAATTGTTCAATTAAAAAATTCTTTGAAAAAAAAAAAGAATTTATTGTAAATTTTTCGATCAAAATATTTTTTACTGAATATTTTTCAGTAAAAATATTTATTTTTCTATTAACAAAAAGATTTTGTATTGAAAATTTTTCGATTAAAAATTAATAATTTGAAAATTAAAAATGAACTCAAGCCTGAATAAACCTAGTTTTTCAATTAATTCTACAGTTCAAATAATTAACTCAAAAATATTTTACTATTGATTATTTTTGGATAAAAAATTTTAAGGTTAAAAAAGGTTAAACAAGTTTTCTATTGATTTCAAGTTAGAGCCGACCAATTGACATCGCAAGAACGAGAAATTTCTCGACCTAGAAATTACTCATGCAATACTAAAATGCTTCACGACAAACGCCATCTTGTTAAAACCAAATTTTGATATCTGTGCAACATTAGCCAATTGTGGAAACAAAAAATCGCATAGCTTGGTTTGGTAGAGCAGAAAATTCGCGGTGAAGGCGTTTTCTTGACCATTTTCAAAAAAATACGGGCCAATGATACCTTCTGACCGCAAGCCATACCATAAGGTCACTTTTGCTATCGATTATTGGTTTTTAAGGAAAGTTTTTGTTTCTTTACATATCCGCCTAATCAAAACTGGGCCTTATATATTTAATCCTTTAATTCCTGGTGGAACATAGGGCTTTTATATTTATATTTATATTTGTTTTGGTTTCATTAATCTTTTAAATTTTCGAAGAGAATAGGTGATTGGTCTATTGCTCCCCTAGGCTGGTACTGGGGCTGCCAGCTAAGCCACCAGCCTGGCTTGAAAAAATAGTCAGTAGCAACCTTAGCGCGAGCGCCAACTTCCCGAGACGCCATAATAATGGCCATTCGGACATGCTAGACCGCCGCTCGAATTCGCTCCACCTCAAATGAGATGGACCCAGGGAGCACCACGTGGAGGCCACTGTACAGGCAATGAGGTTAAAACGCTAACCTACGAGTCGACTTAAATGATTTATTAAGGATAGTGGGAACACTTTACCTTATGCTAGTTTTACTTAGTCTTACTAAGGGTTGCTTTTTCCATTTTACCTTATACACTTCTTACTCCCTAAAAAACTGGGCCTTATCACTAATAAAGATTTGTCGGTATACTCTCCAGAAGCATGATATATACATATATTATTTGATAGTATTTATCACTAGTAGTATATGCTAAATATTAAAGGATAATTGACTCCAATTTCCAAAATTGTGAAAAATTCTTTTAATCACTAATTTTCAAGGGATGTCGAACTATTGATGTTTCTTAAAGTTTGACACAAACATTTACTTTATCAAAGACCTAATCAAAAAAAGAAAAAAATATTCAGACAGCTTATTAGCCATAGATCAATAATAACCATAAAGGATTAAAATCTACATAACTAGTATTTTTTTCCAATATTATTTTGTGGAAGTGCGTTTTCCCTTTAGGGCTTAGATAGCACTTTTACTACATAATAATCATCTTCAAATTAAGCCATCAATCATATTTAGCATTTGAGCAGCATAAGTTTACCGCTTGCTGTGCAATGATTTCCACTTCTGCAATTGAACATTAAACAATTCTTTGGATCATTATGGAAACATAACTTTTGCGAATAAGAAAACCAATTCTTATTTTTTTGTCTGCAAAAAAATCTTTTGTTTTATACTTATGCATTTATGTATATCAGTGTGATTAAAGCGGTGCTATAAAGACTAAAAAGTATATTTTCGCATGCCATGAAAAAAGAAGCAAAAAAAAAATAATATCTGAGCAACGGATTTACTTGAACTGCTGATACCTCTTAAATAAAACATATGAATTCATATGCACCAAAATACTGAAGGACGGACGAACGAACAGACAGTCAAAGAGTCTTATAAATGTTTGATTTATGTATTCAGATATTTCACTTGAAGCCAATAGTTTTATTTGATGTTGCTTGCATTCGGTTATTCGGATTTGTGGTAATAAAGTTTATTTCTTTTCATTTTCCTTCAGATTTTAGTTTTTGAATTGCACTCTTCACACTTAAGTTTTCAATGCAATTGAAATCTTTTTGTCTTTTGGAAGGAGATATTGGCAGTTATGAGGTGGTGGTGGCGGTGTCGGAGAAATATAAACGGTATTTTTTCCATCATTCATAAGCCACATGATGGAGCTTATCCTTTGTGGAGTAGAGTATTTAACAAATATTGCACATGAGACCATTAAAGTTACATCAGTGTAATTTTGTAAATGCTGTAATGTTGTAGAGCTTCGGTATTTAGATTGTAGCAATAATCATATTGTAATCATTTCAATCTCCTTATGAAATTTTTAAAGTTATATTTTTATACCCTTCACCACCGTAGGTGAAAAGGGTATATTGGCTTTGTGCTGATGTTTGTAACGCATAGAAATATTGGTCTGACACCCACCTTTTAGTATACCAATTGACTTAGAATCACTCCCTGAGTTGTTTTAACGATGTCCGTCCGGCTAGCTGGCTGGCCGGTTATCCTTGTAAGCTTGTTATCATTCTACGGGTCGTAACTTTAAAGATAATTTGATGAAATTTGGCACAGGCTCATATTTTGGTCCAAGGACGATCTCTATTTTTTTTGAGTGATTACTATTTCGGGCACCTCCCATAAGGATGCCCTCCCGGAATAGAGTTTTTGGTCCTTTACAGATACAAATTTAGTTGTATTTTAATAATATTCAGCACAAATATGGCTTATCATAACTTAAATTAGTGTTCCTTATTTTGTAGAAATCGGGCAATTTTTGACCATACCTCCCATACAAGACACATTCTCAAAAGACATTTATATACACATAAAAGCACAAAAACGTTAATAACTCTAAAGATAAATGCACTTGATTACTTACAGCTTATCCCACGATATCGAACGTTTTCAATCGTTCACATTCTTAACGAAAAACAGCTGATTTGCGTCCCACTAAAAGTTTTCAGTACGACAAGTCGAACGAAAATGAATGCGAACGATAACGTAAACACTTTAATATAAAATTGCGTCCCACTATGTCATTTATCTGCCAGCTGCACGAAAACATATGTCATAATCACTCACATAAATATGTTTTAGCTTTCGTTTTTACCAAAAAAACTTTATTATTTAAAAAAAATGAACTTTATTTTATTGAAAAAAAATTTTTAGACATAATTTTAATATTCAGAGATTCGTACAAATCAAGGCATATATACTGAAGGTAATTTCACTTGCTTTCATTAAATTTTAATAAGGTTTTTTGAAGTTTGTTTTTCTACGTCATATCAAATATAACGTTACCATATTATAAAAAAGGTATTTTTTTATTTTGTACTTTTTTTTAATAAAATGTGTAATGTGTACAATATAAATTGTATACGAACAAAAACTACTAAAAGAAAATACAAACCACGTATTTTTTCCCGAGGGATCTCAAACTTGAAATTGCTCGCTTTAGCCAATAATGTACTAGTTACAACTGAAATACGCAAACAAAAATAAAAATGCATCAGATATAAACTGAATCAAATCGGAAAAACGTAGCCAAGCGGATTCATAGAAGAAATTCTGTACGCAGCAAGGGAAGGTATTGTCAGGATCAATAATATGATCAATTACACAATTAAAAGCAATATGATGAAAATATTGAAAACATTAGTAGAGGTCTAAAGTGTCAGAAATGCCCGTAAATCACACTGCAAAGTATAAACTCATCATCATACCCCAGTTCTATCATACTCTAAAAAACAGGAATATAAAATGTGCTTTTTCTTTTTAAACATCTACAGTATCAATACAGTTTATATGGTTTAAATGATCAATAAAGTAGAAATTGACGCCTTTTGTTTTTGATATTTCCCAATAGCGCATTCCAAAGTTCCCTCATCTACCAAATTTTAAGGAAAGTTCCTAGAGCCAAATTTTAGGGAAAGTTCCTAGAGCCAAATAAGGAGGCAACAAAGATCATGCGCCTGTTAGAGAGTGACGTTTTTAGAACAATAATAATATTTTTCAAATATATTAAAGCAAGTGCGCCATTAAGGAGAATCAGCAGGGAAACAATGCACCATTAAAATTTGGCAGGGACTCCTTCCGTAATCGAGAAGGATTTGTCGAATTTTTAAAAAGAAGTTCTGCATTATAGTGACCCCATTTATTTTAATTTTTTAATACAAATTCATTTTCTCAGCATCTGATTGTTCATATAGTGCAGCGCATTTCCTCCAAAAAATTAACCAATGAAAATACTGACAATATTACATACGAAGCATCAAACTCTTCATCAGGATGAGAATGAGCAACTAAATTAAGGTTCTGTGCTAAAGGATGATGACCACAATGTTTTGCTAAAAAGAGATCCACTTTTTCTACAAAAAATATAAAATATTATTTCTATTTTACAATTTATTTAATATGTTACCTTTTTGCTTTTTGAAATGACGATTTTATTTAGAATTTTTTAATTAATTTCTAATACTTCAAATTGCCGTTGTGACTACAACATGAGCTATGTGTCTTTTTAGAGATAAAAATAATTAAACAAAATTGTATTATATGTGAATAGGAATTATATGAATCAGCTTTATTTCTCCACAAATAGGTAGATAATGGTTTAACAGTTAAAAAGTTTAACAGCAAAAAAGAAAGTGTTTACATTTTTACACATAACTCATATTGTCGACGCAGCGACGAATAAAAAGGGAAAACTTAACATAATATGGTAGCTTTATTTCTATTGAAATGTCAGAACCCTTAAAATTGTCAGAAAGTGAAATTAAATTTAGTAACCTGAAGTGAAATTACCTTCAATATAATCTACCTTGGTACAAATTGTATTAAAAAAATATTTTGGAAAAAATTTTATTTACCTTAAATGCACAATGTTGTATATTAATAGTAAAATTTACAAATTTCAGCACTTTTTTTTCTTAAATTGTCGATAAATTTGTCGAACTATCGATTAGGCAACATTGAAATTTGACAATTTTCAAATATCCTACGTTTTAAAACGTAAAGCCAGAAGAACGATAAGGCGAAAGATAGTGGGACGCTTATTAGGTCCTTAGGCGGAAATGATATATATCTCGAAATTTTGAAAAAATAGTATATAAGTATATGTATTAGGGTGGGTCGTTTTTTTGACTTTTGTCTCTGATCGACTTCTAATAGTGAAATTATATGGCCAAATTATGTCAATCGGAAGGGTGCAAAATATTATTGATTTATTTTTAGGATACGAGCCCGCGCAACGGGCCCAAAGTTTTTGAGTCCATTTGTATGGGGAAAACTGAGAGTATTTGCAGTTTTTGCTACATTTCGTCCATTTACAATTTATTTTAAAGAGAAAAGATAATTGAACCTAAAAGCGAACTAATGCAGCTTTAATTGAAGTCATCAATATTTGAAATCCAAAAAACAGTTTTGAAGTTATTGCGATTTTCCCCCAAAAATTCGTGTCCTTGACAATACGCCTAAGGATACACCGCTAGAAAAAACTACTTTGGACAAAAGCTCACAAAGCAAGACATGATTTATCATTTTAAGACTTGTAAGTACTTCATAGTTTAATTTTGTTAAAATATAACAATATTAACTAATTTTTTTTATAATCGAAATTGGGTAATTTTTCTCAGGTGGGTTTCAAAACGCATTTTTTAATTTTTTGAAAATTTTGTTAAACAAATATTACAAATTTGAATTTCTCTCATCAGTGTGTTAAAAAAAATAAAAGAGACAATAAAACTCAAAAAAATTGAGGTCGATATCTCAAACCATTTTCCCGTACCTTGTGTTCAAATTCGACGAATTTCGCAAAAAAGTATTTTTTTGCTCATAATTTGAGTAAATGCTTCATAAATCTTATTTATGTTCAATTTTAATAATGTTTATATGGAATAAAATTATCCATACTATGGAAAATATAAGCAGGTTCTTTGTTTTTAAAATTAGGTAAACTTAGCCCTTTTTTTTCCGGAGGCAAAAATGAAAAATTTGATTTTTTGTATTTTTTTTTATTTTTAAAAACGTAAAGTTATTAATCTATTACTGAATTTTGATAAATATACTTAAAAGTAATTATTTTGCACTAAAACAAAGTCTTTTTTATTAAAAAAAAATATTTGTCCAAAGTAGTTTTTTCTAGCGGTGTATCCTTAGGCGCATTGTCAAGGACACGATATTTTGGGGGAAAATCGCAATAACTTCAAAACTGTTTTTTGGATTTCAAATATTGATGACTTCAATTAAAGCTGCATTAGTTCACTTTTAGATTCCATTATCTTTTCTCTTTAAAATAAATTGTAAATGGACGAAATGTAGCAAAAACTGCAAATACTCTCAGTTTTCCCCATACAAATGGACTCAAAAACATTGGGCCCGTTGCGCGGGCTCGTATCCTAAAAAATAAGTCAATAATATTTTGCACACTTCCGATTGACATAATTTGGCCACATAATTTCACTATTAGAAGTCGAACGGAGACAAAAGTCGAAAAACGACCCACCCTAAGTTTTCCTTAAGTCTCTAAGACTTAAGGAAAACTTGTTTAATTGTTGGTCCATATTTGACCTTAGTAGTGAAGGGTATGATATAGTCGAACTTGAGCGACTATAGCTTTTCTTACTTGTTTTTGTTTTCATTTGTTAAGCATTTTAAACTTGAATAGATGTAGTCCTTTTCAAACTTATATTAAAGGTTTTAATAATCCAGAGCACTTGGCCTAGTAAAAGAGTAAAGAAGTAATGTAGCACTTTACAAGAACAAAATGCATACATTTAAAAGGTTTTTTTACTTTTTTACCCTTTTGATGTTTCGAAAAGGTAGTCATTTAAATTATTTTTAATTGAGAACAAAATTAATATTTTAATTACTAAGAGCCACTTTTTGACTTTGAGATCAAAATTAAATTTATTTTCTAATTAACTAATCTAAAAGTGCATAATTTTTGCGTTTAATTTTTTGGGTGGTGGCTTAAACTTCATGGTGTTGCCATATCTATCAACAAGAAATGGTAACCTTCTTATGCAAATGTCAAATGTGTTGTCAAAATGACATAACTTTTTTTGTAGAAGAAGAAGACATTGCGCGAATTTCATAGTTTACAAATAAAATTAAAATTTGATTTATTGATACCTAAAAGAAATTAATACAAAAAAAATGAAAAACTATTACATGTGTAGCAATATGGAAACAAAAAGGTAGGCGAATTTCACAACAGAAGAAGTCGAGAACTTAATAAAACTAGTAAATGAAAAGAAAGACATCATAGAGTGTAAAAAGACTGATAGCACCACAGCTGCGGAAAAAATGGACTGCTGGGTGGGAGTCCAGGATGATTTTAATGCTCAATTTAGAGGATACCTAAAAACCTAAAAAAGAATGCAAAAAAAAATTATGCCTTAGACAAGTAGGAAAGATACAACACGGGTGGCGGTCCAAAACCGCAATCCAATTTATCTTCAATAGATGAGGACATTATAGAAATGCTGTAGAGCGAGAAAATTGAGGGCTTGCCATCTACATATGACGATGATACCAAGTATCACCAATTTCTTTTTTTTTCCAAATTTCAACAAAAAAACTTTTCTTTTTAGAAATTAAGAAAGATCTTGACAAAACCAATTTGGATAAAAATTTCCAGTATTTCGGTATGCTAATTTTATACTTTTTATACAATATTGAATTATTTTTAGACGAAAAATAAGTTGAATCTTCTTTCCTCCAAGAAAGTCCAAAACATAAATGGGACAAATATACTCCCAAAATGCTAATAGCCTCTAAACACCCTGCACTTGCCACAGAAAATAAGAAAACAACTAAAGATGTGTGGGCAGTTGTTGCTCGAATAAAGTTAAAGAAATATTAGCTAAAGAAATAAAATTAGAATTAGAAATTGAAGAGTTGAAATATAAAGTTGTAAAACGCTGTACACTGATTTTTTGGACAACCGGAATCTTTGAATGAACTCTGCGTCATTATACAAATAAAAATAATTTGGCCGTGTTCTAATAGTTCTTGGCTTTCTTATAATTGTTTTATTTAAATTTTCATAAATTTCGGAGTCCCTAAAATCTTCATTTGCACTAGAATAATCAATTTTTGTCGGCTTCCAAAAAAATATTTATAAATTTCTGTGTGTTTACGTACATATTATGTATTTTTAACAGCTGTTTATTATGCATGTATGTTTTGACAGTTCTCACTGAAGATAAAACCACCAACATTGACCGCTTAAACTAGAGCACAAAATAAGATAATCGACCACCCAAAAACAAAATTTGGCGATTAACATTAATTTAATCTTCGATATCGAAGTCTAAAAGTGGCTCTAAATGGACTAACCAAATTAGAGATTAAACGATCAGTAGTTCCTGCGCCCTACCAAATAGTTCACAAATTAGGCAAAGTAAATATTAAGTGTGTTCTCATTTTTTTCATTGCTCTTTTGCTTCATTATTTCTTTACTCATTTACTATACAGAGTACTCTGGATTATGAATACCTTTATTGTTTTTATTTTCTTTAAAATTAAAAAAAAATCCTTTTTGCCTTTTATTAGGCAAAGTGCTCTGGATCACTTTGGTATTAGACTACTTTATCATGACTGCAATATACCATATGTTTTATTTACTCACAAATGTAGTAATGAATTATGCTTTTTTACCCTACCCTACCTTAATTGCTTCGAAATTACATAATCGGTTCTAAAACTGAAAAATAAGCTATTTATCAGGGGTGTCATAGAAACCAAGTCAGTTTTTAAATTTCTTGGTTTTGAAAACCAATACTGGTTATATTTGGTGTCATGAAACCAAGTCGGTTTTGTTATTATTGGTTTTAAATCAAACAAAATGTTCAAATCAATTGTTTATTATTTCATTTGAAATTTTTTTGAAACATCAAAAATCAAATAAAAAAAATTAAATAAAAATGATTAAAGAAAATTATTTGAAGAAAAACTTTCAGTTTTTTGCGATGTTTGTGGTACAGGTATAAAGAAAATGCTGCTATTTGAACAAATGAAGCTTGTATACCCCAACATCATGAAATGACCGAATTGCGGACTGTAATCTACCTACACCAAGAAACAAACCACAGCCAATCAAAGGACGATGCCACTTACATGCGATATTCATTAAATTGCAAACAAATATGTTGATATGCATTTGCTTCGCCAGTAGCTCCACACAAAGAATATTCTAGCCTTACAATTTTCACCATTTTTTGATATTTTTTATGTTTGTCGATACGGTTCATTGATTCCAAAGACAAAAGTACCAACACTTGTTTTTATCTTATTACATGATAAACTTTTCACCCATCTCTTTTTATTTGAAAGTTAAAGCTAAAAAGTACCAACAATTTTTTTCTCTTTTTCACCCCTTTTTTCGAAAAGTACTTACCACTGTTATTTTTTATTATTTTTGTAACTGATCCAAACTCGATTTCAATTTTGGTTCTATTGCTTATAGTTTGGGAATTATAGCGTTATTGAATTTTCCCTTTTTTATCCCCCATAGGTCTAAATTTTCAAAAATCTGTTCATAGTAGATCTTTAAATTGAAAAAGGCACCAGTTGGCCAGTAACGCCTTTGTTTTAAATTGATAGACCAATTTTGAAATGAAATCTGTTAACTGTAAGTTGCTTGGTTTATTTCCAATACTAAACCAATAATTATTATTTCTGTGACACATAAAACAAATATAAAATGTAGCTCGAACATTAATATTGGAATTCATGATACCAATTTAATTTTTTTGTCGTTTTCAAAACCAATGAAATTGGTTTCTATGACACCCCTGTATATATCTCTTTACTTAACTTCGTAGAAATATCTAAACAAAGAATTTTTTGTTAATAAACACCATGTCCCCACATTGGGACGTATATATCCCAGGGCATTTCTTCAAATCTAATAATATTTTTCATTTTTATACCCACCATCAAAAAGAATGGGGGGTATATTGAGATTGTCATTCCGTTTGTAATTTCCTTAATATTGGTTCAAAAATCAAAAACGATATATATTCTGAATCCTTATGAAATTCTAAGACGGTTGAGCTATGTCCGTCTGTCTGTCTGTCTGTCCGTCTGTCTGTCCGTCTGTCTGTCTGTTGAAATCATGATAACGTCTAAACGAAAAGAGCTAGCTAACTGAGACTTAGCAAAAACATTCTTTATCTATGAGAAAATTTTGGTATTGAAATTGGGCAAAATCGGTTAGCATTTGGCCATAGCTCCCGTATAACCTCGTCTAGGCTAATCGCTTATTTGCTAATAAATGACAAATTATGACAGTTATGATTTGTTATCTAGAAGTTTTAGATAAGCACTAGGCAGCATATAAAATTTCATCGAAATCGGTTCACATTTAGCCATAGCTCCCATACAAAAAACTTACGAAAACAGGCTAAATTTCACCCAAAATACACTTAAATGCCAATAAATCTAAAAGTATAACAGATATAACCACTAAATTTGGCACAAGAAAGTCTTATATCAATGCCAGCCAGTGTGCAAAATTTTGTCACAATCGGTCACTATTTGACCTAGCTCCCATATAAAAAACTTACGAAAACACAAAAATTCCAAAAGAAAAGGGGATTTATGTCCGTCTGTCCGTCAGATAAAATCGTGATAGCTCCTTAACTACAAGAGCTAGTAAGACTAAATTAAGCACAAGGAAGTCTTATGTCAATGCCAGCCAGTGTGCAAAATTTCGTCACAATCGGTCACCATTTGACCATAGCTCCCATATAAAAAACTTATGGAAACACAAAAATACATAAAGAAAAGGTTGTTTATGTCCTTCTGTCCGTCAGATAAAAGCACGATAGCGCCTTAACGAAAAGAGCCAGAGGGACAAAATTTTACAAAAGTATTTTGGATATCTTGAAAAAGATGTGCGTTGAAAATGGACAAAATCGGTTCAAATTTAGTTAGAGCTCCCATATAACCCCGCCCCGGGAAACACATTAATGCTAATAAATTGAATACAATTGTAATAGCTATGACGATTAAATTTAAAATAGGGAAGTTTTATGCAATTTTTGATCAGTTTATCAAATTTTATAGGAATCAGTCCATATTTGACTTTAGCTTTCATGTGAAAAACACTCACGGAAACCAAAAATTTTAGCAAATGCCAGTTAAAAGCTATTAAATTAGAAACTATGATAGCTATGGTCACTAAATTTTGCAGGAATAAGCTCTCTATATATACCAGCCAGTGTTATAATCGGTCAACATTTGGCTATAATTCTTATATATATAGCATCCCCTTTTTATATCTACAATCAAAAAGATTTGGAGGTACATTCATTATATTGAGATTGCACCTATGAAATTATATAGGCATCAATCAATGTTCAGCCCAGACTTTATATATGATGAATGCATTAGGAACTCATAACGAAATATATGGACCTGTCGTATTACTATTAACGTGTTTAGCCTAACTACATATTAATCACAACGAAAAGTATTTAACAACTTATTAATGTAAAACTATACCTGGTTATGAGACCGAATTTTGATCAAAGTAAATACTGGGGAAACCACTAAAATATTTTTGAATGTTGAACTATAAAGCTACGGAAACCTAATTTAGTCCAAAGGTTTTACCAACAATACCAATTAGCTTGGCGATTTTTTTTAGTTTTGGTCCAGATTTTGAATTAGCTGCACCCATGTAGATATATGAGATATGTTTCTAAATTTAACACAACTTGATGGTGGATAGCAATGAAATTCTTTATTCCTGTAAAAGGGCGTTTGATACCATTATGTATGGAACTCGATTTCACCACGGCACGCTTGCAGAAGTCCAGACGCTGAACCCAATTTTCGACTGTTTTCAAGCATAAATTAGCCGATACTGTCGTCGCTAAATTGTTGGCATAGACCATAGACTTGACGTAGCCCCACAGGAAATAGTCTAACGGCGTCAAATCGCACGACCGAGGTGGTTAATCGATTGGACCATTTCGTGAGACAACACGTTCTCCAAACTTGGTTTTCAATAAATTGATTGATTGACATTCGATATGTGGCGCCGTTGGAACCACATGTTCTCCAAGTCAATATCATCCAAGTGGGGCCATTCACAGTAACGTGCCGGTCTTGATCATCACGGAAGTAGTACGGCCCAATAAAGCCGCGGCCCATAAACCGTACCAAACCGCAATTTTTTCGGAATACAATGATGACTCATATAGTACGTAAAATAGCCCTCAATTTACTATATAATACATTCAGATTTTAAAAAATGTTTTCGTAGCAGTTTTGTGCGTGAAAGGGTTAATAGATATGATTTTTAAAATAACAAAATTATTTTTTTTTGTTTAAAAATAAAGCAATATTTAAATGTTTCCAAGAAAATTTTTTCTATTGATAAGTTTTCACTACAAAATTTTTTAAAAGTTTTACATTTGCGTATTGTTTATTGTTGAAATAAATTGTTTTGATAAAACCGAAATATGTTGTTGGGGAAAACTTTCCCTTGAAACGTTTTGATGCATTACAATATATCAATCCATGAAATAATAATAACAAGGAAGTTTCATTCTCTCTCTTCAAAATTATTTTGAAGTATATTGGGTTTTTGAAGTTTGATATTTGAAAACAAATGAAAGAAAAATGTTGCCACATTAAGAAAAGGGGTACGAAATACATTGGGAATAGTTATCAAAAATGTATAATTTTGAAGTTAAACATATAATGAAGACATTCAATATTAAAGAAATAAATTTGTATGATTGTATGATTGTTTATTGAACATTTGTAGTAAATATTTATAAGTTTTTTATACAAAAATTTTGTCATCATACAATATTAGAAAAGTGGGATTGTCGGCAAAAATATGGTAGCACAAACTTTTACAATCCTAACAAACGTCAGAAAGTTATCATGGCGACAAAAAGAGAGAATGGAACAACCTTCAGTATTATTAAGTCATGTATCAATCACCATATTCTTATCCAACTCTTTATTATGGTGGCTTTCGTAGAAAGTGGCCCGTCCCTGGTATGTAGAAACAAAATGCTAGTTGGCCAAGTACCCAAAAAATAGTTATGGTTAACTTAATTTTATGTTCTAGAACCAATTTTCTACTTAAAAGATTAGATTAGAGAACAGGAAGCTTTAAGTCATTGTTTTCAAATCGAAGTTTGTATTCCCTTAAATTCTTCGACCTATGTAAGTATTTCACCTCTTCAAATAATTCCTGTGCTGGTTAAAACTAAGTTTAAAAATTCATTGACCATATTCGCTAAACATTGAAAATGAATAAAAATTAAACAAATTCAGCAACCAGTAGAAACATGAAACAAAAATAGATTGAATGCATTAATATTAAAAGAAAAAAAAAAACGGTGATTTATCAGTAAATTCAGTGTGGCGCTTTGGAAAATTTACGTTACGTGTTGCAAATGTTAAATATGTACGAACTACAAGTACAAGTACTTCACTTGTAGTAAATTTGCATTAATGCAAATTCAACTGGCTAGACCACTTCACTTCAGTTCGCAACGTAAATACGCAAAAATATTGCAGATCTCTCTACATTTTTTTCTTTGATTTTTTTTGTATCATATGCGCCGCCTAGCGAGCAACGGAGTCCACGGTATGGGACTTCATATTACAGTTCTTGGGGATTGTTGTTTTTTTTTTCTTTTCCACTGCTATAGGTAGAATAGATGTATTTGTTGCATTTTTGTCATTGGAGTTCCTAAAATATTGTGCACAAAACCTTGTTCAGAGATTTACATACACACGCTTTGATTGTCCTGAAAGTATTTAAAGGAGAGATGTCAATGCAAAAAAATATGGATGCTAAAACTATGACATTTCTCATGCCTAAACAACAACAAGGACAATAATAGCAACTACAGCAAAAGAACAACAGATGATGGTGTTCATTTTGTTCTGTTGTTCAGGTTAAGCCAGTCCAGCGAACGTTTCGTTTTTGTAGGTGCAATTCATTAATGGTATGAGTACACGCCTGCATTGGTAATGGATCACATACGAAATGCCAACATGCCTGTACAAGTGCAAACTTTCATACACTGTAGCAGTTTTTATTTCATATAAGCCATAAACAGAATTTGAACCACAAAGCGAAAGTTTATTTACTTTTACAGAGATTAAAACTCTGAAAGAACTGGAATACTACTCCCGTTCCTGCGACTTGAATCCGTAGATTTCCACAATCTTTTAGAATACCTAAATAGTTTTATGTTTTTAATAATAGAATTTTGGAATATACCCGTCTTACATTATACCAGGTTCCCGGCATTCGAGTTAAAGCTGTTGTGCATAAAAGTGAATACAAATGCATAAATTTTACACATACAACTCCATATCTATGCATTTTTACAGTACGAAATTGTACATATTTTTTGTACATTTGTATTGTTTCTTTCTGTGTAGGAAAAAAATATGTGTCCATACGCAAATGCAGCCATGATTTATGATCTGAAACAATATTGAGCGTACGAAAATTTATGGAGTGCTCCTCTTTTGCAAATAAAAGGAAATAAAATTTTTTGTCAGTTAAAATGTATGTTCGAGTACAAAAAAGTATGAGAACATACAATATTTTCATAGAAAACCATTTTTTTCAGCCTCAATTTTTTGTTTTAACTAAATATTTGAAGCTGGTGTTAGTGTACCCTACAGTTGGCTATTTTAAATTGATATTTTGATAATCAAATTTATCGGTTGCAAAAGTTTTCTATTTAAATGTTGACACTTTAACAAGTTTCTTATGGAAAATTTGACAGTTTGAAAAGTTTTCTATAGAAAAGTTGTCATTAAAACAATTTTTTTTTCATTTCAAGCATCTTCACAAACACCTGATGTACCTTCCCACCTATAATAGACTTGGCTAAAAAGCTTTTGTATTATAATTTTAATGGTACATCTATATTAGGGTGCACCTTATATTACAAAAATGCGAAATCTCACCTTATTCCCCCCCCCCCCCCCAGAAATGTTTTACGTAACAAAAAAATGTGTTAAAGAAAATTGTATGTAGATTACATAAGAAAAAGGCGTGCCTCATCCTCCTACAAACTTTAAAAATCATTTGTATGGGGAATAATGGAAGTATTTATAAAAAGTTTTACTGTAGTGTATTGCACTAAGATCCCAATTTATTACAATTATTTGTTATTGTAATAAATAGTTTTTTCATAAAACCAAAAAATGTTGGTGGGAAAACCTTTCTTCGACGCGTTTCGATGGTTGGTTAAAGAGTGCTCTAAATAAAATTTGTAGTTGGATTTTCTTAAATAAAAATCAAACCTTTTAATATAAAAACTCTACAAAATACGCAAATATAATGACATATTATACAAAATCATTTAGCATTAAAATGTTTACTTAGTACTCGGGTTTTGCAAAATTATCGACTTTTTTCGGAAACCCTCCCATTAAAGATTTTACAGTTGCTTTTGATATCTTTTTGGAGCATGTGTTCCACCTGCGCTTAAAATCGGACATGTTCTTGAAAATCTTTCCTGTATTCCTCAATTCCTTTTTTACCAGAGCCCAATACCATTCCACAGGCCGAAGTTCTGGACAGTTAGGTGGATTTGCCTCTCGTGGTACAAAAATGACATTATTCTTTGAGTACCACTCAAGTGCCTTTTTTCCATAATGGCATGATGCCAAATCGGGCCAAAAAAATGTAGTCACTCTGTGCTCTCTTAAAAAGGGTAACAACCGTTTTTGTAGGCACTCCTTTATATAAATTTCTGTGTTTATTGTGCCAGATGCCACAAATACTTTACTTCTTTTGCCTCAACTGCAAATAGCTTGCCACACGAGAAACTTCTAAGGGAATTTTGTTTGTTTTTTGTGCGAAACTCTTGCCGAACATTGCCCCGTTTATCAGCAACATAAAAATCTTGACCAGGAAGTTGAGAAAAGTCTGCCAGTACGTATGTTTCATCATCCATCACACAACAGGTGTATTTTTTATAAAATCAGACTTGAATTTTTTCGCTCGTTTTTTTGCTTCTAAGTTCTTTATAGCATTGCGATCTGGAACCTTTTGGACTTTGTATGTCTTCAGTCCAGCATAAGCTTTGACTCTATGTGCAAAATTCGTAGAACATTTCACCGTACGAGCTGATTTTCTTAAAGAAGTGTTAGGCGCTCTTCGAAAGAGTCGCTCGACTTCTATTGCCTTACCAATATCTGTAGGACCTTTTTTCCTCCCTGATCCAGGTTTTCTTTCAATGCTCAGGTTTTCCTTATACCGTCTGATGGCATTAGAAACCGTTCGAGGGTCCACTTTCAAATTTTTAGCTATTTTTTTAAAAGTCCATGACGGATTTTTTTGAAAAGTTTTAATTATATTTTCCCGAACTTTTTTTTCGCAGTCCATTTTGATTGAAATAACTATTGAAAATTAATAATTTCTAAAATAATAGTATCTGACATATCTATAGAAACTAACTTGATCAAAAAATAAATTATTTCTTGCACTATGGATAAATTTTGTCTAAAATAGTAAATGCATATTTTTTTAGAACACTCTTTATTTAGGCCATCTCATCAGGAGGATTATCCCTAATTCTAGACAGAGCGAAAACCACACATTATGTATAATTTGAGGGACTGAATAAATACGAATTATTATTGTGTCCAACAAATATCAACATAAAGCGAAGATTATCATCCGAAGAGAAACACACACACACACACATTTTTCAGTTTTATCATTTCTTTATTTCCCACACTTTTGTTGTTGCTTTGTTGGCGACTAAGACAAAAATGCTATAAAGGGGGTTCAAAGAAAGATTTAAATAAACAAAAGTTTATTTTAAAACTTGGCACATGTGCAGCCGTATATTTATTAAAAAGGTTTATTACAATTTTGGAATATCAAACATTTAATTAAAAAGTTTTACTGTAGTGTATTGCACTAAGATCCTAATTTATAACAATTATTTATTATTGTAATAAATAGTTTTGTGATATTTTTGTTTTGCCTTAATTTTAAATAATAATAATATTTTTTTTCAAAAAACATAAAGATAATAATATCGTAAACTAAAATATAAAAGGGCGTAACTACACTTCTAGTTTTTTTACAGGAGAAACAAAAAACGTTATAACTTTTAAACTACAAGAATTATCATCAGCATCAGCAAAAAAAATCTAAAAAAATGTTTAGTTTTTGAGCAACTGCGAAAAAAAGGGCTTAACTAGAAGTTAAATATGTCTAAGACCAAGAGGGCTTAACTAACATACAAATTTTGAACAACAATTTAAATCTGTCGAAATGCATAAAGCTTTTTTTTTGTCAAAAACATAGAGATGGGTCTAAAAATAGTACGAGTTTATTTTCAAAGCATTATTCAATGTAAAAAGATAAGTTTTAAAGAGCTTAACATTGAATATGCAGAGTTCTTTTTAAGGTTATTTCAGAAATAACCCCGTAACTTTTAAACGATTAAAGATACTTAAATGAAATTTCATATAGTTAGAACAGAAGAGCTTTAAAATTAATATGCAAACAATCAGGTTAACGTACGGTCGGAAAGCTAACAAAGCTATAGCCTTTAGAAAATCTTAGTTTTGGATAATCATTTTTTATACATTATAACTTTTTTTATAACATTATAAGTTTTAAACTAAATGAAATATTAATTCCAAATTTTGAAATTTGTTCAACAATACAATAGCAAAGACATTCCAAAAAACTTAAATGACAAAAAACGAACAATTTTTGTGTAATTGCAAAAAAACAAAAGATCTGAATATTTTCTGAAACCAAAAGGCTTTGAGCAACATTTGTAACATTTAGTGAATAAAGTTGCTGTTTTTGACTGTACGCATACAAAATTTTGTAACTGAATGGATTTTGGGTTGCTGTGCTAGTTACGCCCTTTTGCATTTCAAGATATTATTAAATGATTAGAGGTAGAGTTGTTGGACTTAGTGCTACCGACATTTCTTTTGTTTTTGCATTGGACCAACACTCGGGGGTTGATTCCTACATATGCATATGTATTGTGATGGAACTAGGAAACAAGGTTATGGGAAGGAGAATATAAGGAGTAGTATTTGTGGATATTCGATTTTAACCTTTGGTTATCATAATTAGAGTGGAAACTGATGTAGGAAGTTAATGAGTTTTCTCTATAGTGCGTCGTGCGATCCACTGGAAAGTCAACTGCAAAGGGTTGAGCTTTGTTGAATTGCGTGTGCTGCGAAGAAATGTACGGGTTTCAATGGTCAATAGAGTTATCTACTCTGCTATCATCGATGAGCGCTTTCGCCCTCTCTTTTACACGGTCAAGTAGCTCCAAAATAGACTTTGAAGCACCGGCCCATACATTTTCGATCGGATATAAGTAATATTAAGGAGATCAGCTGGAGTGAAGTATGTCTTTTGACACTGAATTTTCATGCCTAGAACATCAAGAATTTCTGATTCCTCAACATTTATACTACCCATAATTACAGATGAAGCAACATGGTCCATAACTCGTTTGTGTGTTAACACATTAAGGTAGAAGGCCAATGAACGCGGCAAGCGGCTGCGGGCGGCAAGCAGCTGCGCGCGGCAATCAGCTGTTTTTTGATTTGTCAAATTTGAAGCGGCAATGGAAAAAAGTAGAACTTTGTTCAACTTTTCCACGCGGCAGATTTTTTCAGTGCTGCCAGATTTAATTATATCCTACTAAAATATATTTATATATGAATATTTTTGTAAACAAACGCACATTTTATGTACTGGCAATACTACGACCGCCCGCAGCCGCATGCCGCGTGTATTGGCCTTGTACCTTTATGCCTCTTGCCATTTTGATCTCGAACATATTTGGCCTATGGTTGAATGAATACGATTACAAATGTTGTTATCATCGGCAAAAGAGTATGTAGGATTAAAAGTTTGACATTGAAGGTCATTTAGAAAAATAAGAAATAGAGAAGAAGAAAGAACGGAGCCTTGTGTTACCCCGATTAAATCTTGAACTCGTCGGACGACGCATGGTGCTACCATCAGTGGACCAAAATCAAAAAAATTATTGCTGCAAATTATATTAAATGTTATTGATTTCGATAGATAACAATACAACTAAAATAAACGTAAAAGAAATTTTTAATTCTGTTATTTTTTGTTGCCGCTAGATGACGCCAAAGTTGAGCAAAATTACGAAATAAAGTAGTTTGGTGGCTTCACAAAAAAAGGTCGCCAAAAATATTTTTTTTCGAAAATTTCAAAGATTTTTTGTTATATAAGCATATTTGAAAAAAACAATGTTTTATAGAATAGAATTTTGACATTCTTGTTTTTTTTATAAATTTGCCAAATTTTAATGGAAAATTAAAAAAAATATATATCAAATATACGGGTATGTTATTACTGAAATGGGGGAATTTTGGGTATTTAATTGCCCCCGCACCGGAAAAATAAACGGATTTCTAAAAATGTTATTTTTGAAAATAGTAAGCTCAGAAAGATATGTGCAAAAAAATTCCTTTAAGCTACCGTAACTTCTTCATTTTTTCAGTTTTAATATGGGGACCGTTCACTGGGCCTCGGCACAATTTAAAAAAAAAATATAATTTTTTCACGCTCATATCTTGCAAAGTTGTAGCGCTACCTAAACGGTGTTAAGAGTCATTAGTAGGATGTTCGTTTTATTTCTAGAAAGTTGTTTAATGAGATCTTGGGTACATTTTGAACGGTTTGCTACCTATGGACCTGAACAGGAGAAAAAAAGTAAACAATACATTTTTTTCAAGTTTTTGATTTTCAAAACGAAGTTTTTTTAAATTCATATATTGACAATTTTGAATTAAAATTCCAAACGATTTGCAAGATATGAGCCTGAGAAAATTATCACTTTTTTGGAAAATGACACCGAGGCCCCAAGTCCCTGTGATCCCCTAAATATAGTAAGAGTTTGGTAATGGTAATTGGTTATATATAAAAATATTATTTAAATAGCATTGACTTGTCTACTTTTACTTAATTTGTTTTATATTTATTTTTATACCCGCCATCAAAAAGAATGGGGGGTATATTGAGATTGTCATTCCGTTTGTAATTTCCTTAATATTGGCCCAAAAATCAAAAACGATATATATTCTGAATCCTTATGAAATTCTAAGACGAATGAGCGATGTCCATTTGTCTGTCTGTCTGTCTGTTGAAATCACGATAACGCCCAAACGAAAGGAGCTACCTCAATGAAACTTAGTAAAAACATTCTTCATCACTAAAAAAATTTTGGTATTTAAATTGGGCAAAGTCGGTTAACATTTGACCATAGCTCCCTTATAACCTCGCCTATGCTAATCGCTTATTTGCTAATAAATGACAAACTATAATAGCTATGATGATAAAATTTGGTATATGGAAGTTTTTCATAAGCCCTAGGCAGCATATAAAATTTCATCAAAATCGGTTGACATTTAGTCATAGCTCCCATACAAAAAACTTACGGAAACAGCCAAAATTTCACCTAAAATACACTTAAATGCCAATAAATCTGAAACTATAACAGATATAACCACTAAATTTAGCACGAGAAGGTCTTATGTCAATGCCAACTAGTGTGCGAAATCGGTCACCATTTGACCATAGCTCCCATATAAAAAACTTACGGAAACACAAAAATACAAAAAGAAAAGGGGGTTTATGTCCGTCAGACAAAAGTTCGATAGCGCCTTAATGAAAAGGGCTACAGTAACAACATTTTACAAAAGGAAGCCTTATATGAATGCCAGCCAGTGTGCAAAATTTTGTTACAATCGGCTACTATTTGACCATAACTCCCATGTAAAAAACTTACAGAAACACAAAAATACAATAAGAAAACACAGTCTATATACGTCTTTCCGTCAGAAAAAAGCGCGTTAGGTCCTTAACTACAAAAGCTAGAGAGACAAAATTTAACAATAATGTTTTCGATATATTATAGAAGTTGTGTGATAAAAATGGGTAAAATCGGTTCACATTTAGTTAGAGCTCCCATATAACCCTTTCCCGGGAATCACATTTATACTAACAAATTGAATAAAATTGTAAAATCTATGACTACTACATTTAGAATAGAGAAGTTTTATGCAACTTTCAGTCATTATGTCAAATTTTATAGGAATCGGTCCATTTTTGACCATAGCTTTCATATAAAAACCGTTTCCGGTAACCACTAAAATGCCAAAACGCCAGTTAAAAGCTATTAAATTATAAACTATGTCAGCTTTGGTCACTAAATTTTGCACAAATAAACTTTATATTAATACCAGCCAGTATGTAAAATTTTGTAACAAACGGTCAACATTTGGCTATAGTTCTTATATATTTAACATCCCCTTTTTATACCCACGATCAAAAAGAATGGGGGGTATATTGAGATTGTCATTCCGTTTGTAATTTCCTGGTTCAAAAATCAAAAACGATATATATTCTGAATCCTTATGAAATTCTAAGACGATTGAGCTATGTCCGTCTGTCTGTCCGTCTGTCTGTCCGTCTGTCTGTTGAAATCACGATAACGTCTAAACGAAAAGAGCTAGCTAACTGAAACTTAGCAAAAACATTCTTTATCTATGAGAAAATTTTGGTATTGAAATTGGGCAAAATCGGTTAGCATTTGGCCATAGCTCCCGTATAACCTCGTCTAGGCTAATCGCTTATTTGCTAATAAATGACAAATTATAACAGTTATGATGACAAAATTTGGTATCTAGATAAGCACTAGGCAGCATATAAAATTTCATCGAAATCGGTTCACATTTAGCCATAGCTCCCATACAAAAAACTTACGAAAACAGGCTAAATTTCACCCAAAATACACTTAAATGCCAATAAATCTAAAAGTATAACAGATATAACCACTAAATTTGGCACAAGAAAGTCTTATATCAATGCCAGCCAGTGTGCATTTTGTCACAATCGGTCACTATTTGACCTAGCTCCCATATAAAAAACTTACGAAAACACAAAAATTCAAAAAGAAAAGGGGATTTATGTCCGTCTGTCCGTCAGATAAAATCGTGATAGCTCCTTAACTACAAGAGCTAGTAAGACTAAATTAAGCACAAGGAAGTCTTATGTCAATGCCAGCCAGTGGCTGGAAACACAAAAATACATAAAGAAAAGGTTGTTTATGTCCGTCTGTCCGTCAGATAAAAGCACGATAGCGCCTTAACGAAAAGAGCTAGAGGGACAAAATTTTACAAAAGTATTTTGGATATCTTGAAAAAGATGTGTGTTGAAAATGGACAAAATCGGTTCAAATTTAGTTAGAGCTCCCATATAACCCCGCCCCGGGAAACATATTAATGCTGATAAATTGAATACAATTGTAATAGCTATGACGATTAAATTTAAAATAGGGAAGTTTTATGCAATTTTTGATCAGTTTGTCAAATTTTATAGGAATCAGTCCATATTTGACTTTAGCTTTCATGTGAAAAACACTCACGGAAACCAAAAATTTTAGCAAAGGCCAGTTAAAAGCTATTAAATTAGAAACTATGATAGCTATGGTCACTAAAGAATAAGCTCTCTATATATACCAGCCAGTGTGTAAAATTTTGTTATAATCGGTCAACATTTGGCTATAATTCTTATATATAACATCCCCTTTTTATATCTACAATCAAAAAGATTTGGAGGTACATTCATTATATTAAGATTGCACCTATGAATTTATATAGGCATCAATCAATGTTCAGCCCAGACTTTATATATGATGAATGCATTAGGAACTCATAACGAAATATATGGACCTGTCGTATTACTATTAACGTGTTTAGCCTAACTACATATTAATCACAACGAAAAGTATTTAACAACTTATTAATGTAAAACTTTACCTGGTTATGAGACCGAATTTTGATCAAAGTAAATACTGGGGAAACCACTAAAATATTTTTGAATGTTGAACTATAAAGCTACGGAAACCTAATTTAGTCCAAAGGTTTTACCAACAATACCAAATAACTTAGCGATTTTTCCAGTTTTGGTGCAGATTTTGAATTAGCTGCACCCTTGTAGATATATGAGATATGTTTCTAAATTTAACACAACTTGATGGTGGGTATATAAGATTAGGCACAGCCGAATATAACACTCTTACTTGTTATATCTACAATCAAAAAGGTTTGGAGGTACATTCTGTATATTAAGATTGCATCTACGAAATTAGATAGCTTTCAATCAATGTTAGGTCCAGACTGTATACACGGTAGATGCATTAGAAAATCCTAACAAAATATATGAACCTGCCGTATTGCTATCAACATGTTAATGGCACAACGAAACAGCTTATTAATATAAAACTATATTCGGTTATGGAACAGCATTTTGTCCAAGGTAAATACTTGTGAAACCATGTAGATTAGAGCTGCAAAACTATCGATGGTACTATCGATAATATCGATAGTTTTATTTTTAGTGTGCTATCGATTGTTTTTTTCCGATAGCGATACTATCGACAAAAATAGGTTGGCGGCATATTTTAAATTGATTGTTAGGAAAAATTTTGGTGTCGGTGGATATTTTTAAAATAAATATGAAATTAATCAATAAGACTAAAATTATATCTTTAGTTCAGCAAATGTTAACTTGAGTAAGTGATATATTCAAGAAAAAAATGATCAAAACTGGCTACTTATATCGAAAGTCATGGTGGTATAATTACAATGCGGAAAATATTGCAATGTCAGGTGTAACGGAAAAAGGAAAAAGCATCATTTGTTGCTGATAAAAACAGTACAATGATAAAAGCATGCGATTTATAGTAAAAAAGACATTTTGCCATGTTTCGCTCATACTCTGAATCTTGTAGTGCAACCATGTTTAAGTCAAGACTGTATAAACAAATTTAGTTTAAATGTAAAAATATTGTCACCTATTTTAAAAACATTGTTATTGCCTATGAGAAATTCAAAGCTGAACAATTAAAAGACAAGCCATATACAATAATTTACTCCAGGAGGTACCTACGCGATACATAATTGCCTCTAAGAGGGTAAAAAGGCGAAAAAATCGAAAATTCTATATCGCCTAAAGTGATAATATTTAAACAAAATTTAAGTTATATTTTTAACAGATGTTAAAATAATCGGACAGGTACTTTTTGGAATTATGCCCAATAGGGGGTAAATAAGGGTGAAACTAGTTTTTTTGGTACTATTTTTAAGCCACTCTTATCTTTTAAACCAAAGAATATAGAAATAAACTTTGTAATGCAATCAATAAATGCGAAAAAATATTGAACACGTATTTGGTACTTTTTTGATTTTGGGGTCCAAAATGGGTAAAAAATGAAATAAAATGATAATTTAACACCTCATGAAGTTATATGAACCATTGACCAATATGTTGACTGCGTTTTTATAAAATATACCGGATCCAAACGGTATCAAGTACTAAATATGCATATGGAACTTTTTTGAAATTAGGATAAAAAGGGGAAAAATTTTTAATGTTATAACTTTTAAGCAAATGAATGTTTGTATGACCTTTATAGAATAGTAAACTATGTATTTGATCATGTTATGGTTTTTAGCAAAGTTGTTGCGAATGAGCCGACGAAGGTTTTTAAAATGGTATGACTAATTTCCGACAGGTAGCGCCACTGAAAATTACTCACTAGAAAAGTTGTTACGCATGAGCTGACGAAGGCTTCTTAGTTGGTAGGACTAATTTCCGTCGGGTGGCGTAACTGAAAATAACTCAAATTGAATTGATCAGGCTATGATCTTTAGCAATGTTCGTGCATATGAGTCGACGGAGATTTCTAAGTTGGTATGATCAATTTTCAAAACTATTCAAAATGAATTGAACTGTAAACTATGCATTTGATCTGATGTGTTGATTGGACAAACTGAATGAAATGATTAAAAATTAATTTGGTATTTGTGTAATGTCTTTTTTCTAAATTTATTTTAGTTTGTTAGTACTTCATAAAAAAAAATATATGAAACCTTTAAAACTTGCTTCGAAATGTTTATTATAAAATTCCGAGCAAGGCTCGGTTACCCAGGTACTATAATTTAAAGCAAATATTTGTAGATATATGTACTTAAAGTTAACAATTGTTTCTGCATGCAATTTTTAGAATTCGATACTATCGATAGTTTTATGACAGACTATCGAAACTATCGAATGTGACCACTATCGACTATCGAAACTATCGAGTGGGGCGACTATCGATAGTTTTGCAGCTCTAATGTAGATACTTTTAAATGTTGAACTATAGTAACTGTACCACTGCAACCGAATTTAGTCCAAATATATTACCATCAATACCACATTTGGTCAACATTTTGTATTAGCTGCGTTCTCGACGGTGGGTATACAAGATTCGGCACAGCCGAATATAACACTCTTACTTGTTAATATTTTTTGTGTTCCCAAATTTTTTTTCTATTTTATGTGTGACTGTCTGTATTCAGATAAATGTACATATGTATGTATTGTTTAGCAAATGTATGTACAGAAGTAGATATTTGTTTTATACTTGGCAACTTTTGTCCTTTTGGTCCAGTCCATTCATTTTATATACTATTCATTCATTTCGCTCTCGATTTATTTCATTTCCGTTTTCTCGGTTTATTTGCTCTTGTGTAGGTGTATGCTTATTCACATGTACATATACATACATAGATGAAAGGGAGGGAGCTGGAAATATGTGGCTCATAGGCCCATGTTATAATCACATTCACATTTTTGTTCGGTTTGTAGAAAAATACTATTTTTTTTACAATATTGCTGTTTAAATATTCATACGGCACAAAAAAGCAAAAAAATCTTTTATATGATTTGGTTTTATTCAGTGTTAATCTAGCACGACTATTAAATCAAATAGTTTTGATATTAAATGTTATAAAAGAGCATTAAATTAAGTGTGAATTGTTGACATTCCATGTAGTACAACACATTTTATTATATTCCAAAATGATGACAAAAAATTATATTAATGCCATTAATCTTTGATTCGTAAAAAGCCATGTTTAATGCCTTACAACATCTTTTACAATGGATTCATATTAAATATTTATTTAAATATTTAAAGTAAACGTTTATTAAAGTTTAAACTAAACATTTTATTTCAAAAAACTTAAACATAAAATATTAGCTATTCTCCTATTTTTATTAGAAAAAAACTAATAATTTCACAAAAACGAGATAAACATTTATGCCAATGATTTTGCCAATAATTTCTCATGTAAATAAATACAAAAAAAAAACAATAAATGGCCAGAAACATGATTTCATAAATTTATTTTGCAATTCATCTCTAATAAAAGATTTTACCAAATTGATACTGTCGATGGAGTAATTAAAGTGCAATTTTTATGAGACATTTCGGACAGCAGACCCATATTATCTAAGATCGAATAAATTATAGAAATTCACAAGCCATATACAGGCGGCAGAGCTGAACCAACACCGGAACAACAGAAAACAACGACTATCAATACAAACTTACACAAATAGGGATTTATGCAAATTTACATATGCACGTGTGTGTGTGTGTACGTATGAATGTATGTATTAGAGAAGCTCATGAAAAAGAGAAGCTTATTTAGAAGTTTGTAAAGTTTTTGTATTTAGATCCTGGTCTAGTTATGGCAGAGACTAAAGAGGACATTGGTTCTGAGTTTTTTTACAACTTTGCTTTAAAGGAACAATTTATTTTTTATGGAAAGGTTCACAACGAACCTTCAATAGGTCTCCTTACTTTATATTCGAAAGAAATGGAACAGTTTTGTCCTTTTGAACTATATATAATTTTATTTCAACTTTTTAATATCAAGCCCTTAGATTTAAAAAATCGTAAAGAACATTCCGTTAAATACCTCTTAAACTATTAGAGATAGCGTAGTAAGCATATTTTTCTTTCTTTCTTTCTTAAGTAGTTTTCGAAAGCGTAAAAATCTTTTCGATAGGTTTATATTTGCGAAATTTATTCTAACCAATAGGTTTTTCAACTTTGGCACTCTGTAGAGGCCACTGTGCTAAAAATAGACATGTTTTTAAAAATTGGTCTAAAACTCTGACTACCCGTTGGCAGATTTCTGCATATTGCGCCACAATCCGGCCAGTAGTTTTAAAGTTATTGAAGTAAAACTAAAAAACTTCAAATGGTGCAAAGTATTGCACCATAACTTCTGAACTATTTGGAAAAAATTTAATTAGTTTGTCGAATGTATGTACATTCCCCGTTTATGTTTAACAAAGATTTTTTGTCGCTAACGATCAATATTTTTCTTGTCGCTTGCGATCATTTTAATCTAAGGGCTCGATATTGTGTTTAGTTAAAAAAGTATATGTGCTATCGGTACCAAATTTTTTTTAAAGCGTCTTTGAACAGAGGGTTGGGGGGAGGATGTTGGTGCAGTAGATGTTGAATACTAAGCAACAGTTGTGATTGGTCTTAACTTGGTAAGCCCAGACTTATCGTGGATCATCCTTTATCTAAACTGTGCACACTGAGCTCCCCGTGGTATCATCTGGGTAACTACGTTAACATCCGTTAAAGTAGCGATAAGAAAGATAAAAATATGGGTTGGGACGTCGGGTTAGTTACCCACTCCTAAAAAGAAATATTAACTATGAAAAAGGAAAAAGTAAGAATTAAAGCGGGCCCCTAATATTGACGACTATCGAATATGAAAAAAGGACCATGATTTAACGATCAGTACCTGGAACATCCAAAGTCTAAACAGAGATTCAGATTCAGTTCATGGATGTTCTTGATACATATAAGTGTAATGTGACTGCCTGCACAGCTGCCGTGAAAGTAGGTATGAATTTGGTTGCGGATTTATGATCAACAAAAAATGTTGAATCTAGTCTCCAGGTTCACCCCAGTAAACGAAAGGATAGCTAGAGTACGAGTCAAGGGGAAAGATGATGAAGAAGCCTTTTTTGGTCAACTTCCTCAAGTTGACCAAAAAAGGCGTCAAATTAATACTGGGTGATTTTAAAGCAAAGATTGGGCAGGGAAGTTGCTTTGAGCCCATTACTGATAAATTTAGTCTCCACAACGTCACATCCGACAATGGTTTGAGGTTGATTTCATTTGTGACTGCTCGCAGTACCAGATTACGACATCTTGATATCCACAAAGCGACGTGAGTGTCTCCCGATCAAATTACAAAATTCAGAAAGACTTTATTTTAGTTGACGAAAGGCACTCATCAAGTGGATATGTACGTACGTCAATGTACCTACAAGTCTAGGAGCCAATATGTACCCATTGCCTTGTTGCAGTTAAAGTGATAATACCTCGGAGTGTGTCGCGGAACATACATACATACAATCACAATGAAAGTTTGACGTTACTTAGAGAAGATATACCCAGTTCAAACGATTTCTGTACGCTATTTAGTTCCAAAATCCTCTCCCTAAAAACTCTTGGCATGACGAGGAATGCCGCAATGCCACTGCTGACAAAAGTGCAGTCTATAGGGCAAGTCTGCAGTCAGCAGTTATTCGTCAAACTTTAGAAAGATATCGAGAGAAAAAGGAGCGAAGGGAAACGCATATTCCGAAGGAAAAGAAAGAAATGTATAGACGTGTGTTTGAGAAAATTGATATGTATAAGAGTTGTAATGAAATGCGTAAATTTTAGCAAAAAGTTAAACACCAATCGGATGGTTTTGACAGTTGTATTCCCCTGAACGGACGTGACAGATACATAAAGCGTGCTTAAACTATGGAAAGAGCATTTTTCCAAATTTTTGGTATCAAATGAAAGCGATCAAGATGATACGCCTGAACAAATCAATGAATGTCTACCACCAATCTTAATGATGTCTGTCAGCAGAGCTTAAGGTAGAAGGCCAATGCACGCAGCAAGCGGTTGCAGGCGGCAATCAGCTGTTTTTGATTTGTCAAATTTGAATCGGCAATGGAAAAAGTAGAAGAAAGTTCTACTTTTCCGCGCGGCAGATTTTTTAGTGCTGCCAGATTTAATTATATCCTATTCAAATATTTTGTATATGAATATTTTTGTAAACAAACTCACATTTTATGCACTAGCAATACTACGACCGCCCGCAGCGTTGCGTTGCAAATAGTGTCAGTGTTGCCATTTTTGTAAAAAAAAACTCATTTGAAGAATTTTTCAGTTAAAATTGGAATCGGATTAAGATCTTATTGATCTACATAACTACAAAATTTCAATGTGATAAATTTTTCCATGTTATATCTACAGAATATCAGAGACTATTTTCTTTGTTAAGTAGCAAAATATTTACTTTTTTTTGTTACGATACAAAGAGTAAACAAATTAACGCGCTTAAAAAAATGTTTGTGTAAGTCGCCTGGTCTATCTCGATCCGATGATGCTAAGAGCGTATATTAAGCTTTAACTTAGTCTTTAAAAACTCTCAAAACTTTGCCCTCGTAACATTTTTACGATGCATATTGGAGTGAAGGAAACGAATGTGTGCATTAGGGCTATTACTTTTTTTGCACAAAATTTGTTCACCGCGAGTGGTGGGGTGGATAAGCAATTTAGTACTGATAGTAAAAAAAAAAAATTTCGACCATTTTGGCCGAAACTGTCTCCTCGTCAAAAGCAATTTCTAAAGCCTCTTAATTATACCCTTAACCATCATAGGCGGAAAGGTTATTATAAGTTTGTGCTGATGTATGTATTTGTCTAAGATCCAACTTTTAGTATACCAATAGACTTAGAATCAGTTTCTGAGTCGATTTAGCGATGTCAGACCGCCCGTCCGTCCGTCTGGCTGGACCCCCATGTAAACCCGTCCGTCCGTCCGTCCGTCTGGACCCCCATGTAAACCATGTAATCAAAGTACAGGTCGCAATTCTCAAGATAATTTGATGAAATTTGACACAGATCGTTTTTATGATAGTGGGATAGCGGATATTGAAATTCGACAAAATCGGTCAATTAATTTTGTTACTTCCTATAGGTCCTACTTCCCGGAATTGATATTTTGGCCACAAATATCAATGTTTTTCATTGAATTTAAAGCATATACAGTTTATGTAAATCAAAAACAAATTTGTACCAAATTTTGTTGAAATTTTACCATAGCTCATATACAAACTTTTCTATCAAAACGCACGTAATGGACCAATTTTGTTAAAATCGGCCCACATTTGACCTAAAATGCTCGTAAATCTGAAGATAATGACAATGATGGCAAAATTTAGCAAATATTTGTCTTTTTACAAGAAAAAGAATACCTTTGACCTTAGTGATGAAGGGTATCATGTGGTCGGGCTTGATTGACTATAGAACTTTCTTACTTGTGTATTAAAAGTTTGATATGCTGGCTTAGTTTTCTTTATTATATTCGACATAAAAATGGTTTATTAATTGACAAAATATTAACTAAACATGTAAATGTGGTTAAATTGTAAGGGCCGATATTGAATGTGAACCACACCTAAACGCCAAATTTTTTTCCGAATTTTATTTGACATTT
Source organism: Stomorhina lunata (assembly GCA_933228675.1). Taxonomy (NCBI): domain Eukaryota; kingdom Metazoa; phylum Arthropoda; class Insecta; order Diptera; family Rhiniidae; genus Stomorhina; species Stomorhina lunata. Next base: position 89,518,037 of record OW121740.1, on the reverse strand, counting down.
CTCTATTTTAGACTTACTCAATTTGAACCATGGAGAGATACACAATCCAACAACGTGTTAAAGTTATCCAGACTTATTCTGAAAATGGGCGTTCAAATCAAAATGCATATCGTGCATTTCGTGGTTTTTTTGGTCAATTTGATCGTCCAAATGTGCGTACAATCGCAAAAATCGTGGAAAAATTCTAGCAAACCGGGTCTGTAGAAGATGTGAGAACACCAGTGCATGCTCGTACAGCTCGTGCTGCAGAAAATATTGCTGCTGTTCGCGATAGTGCGGCTGAAGAGCCGTCCACCTCAACTTGTCGTCGTGGCCAACAATAGCTCCTCTCACGCTTGTCGTTGATGAACATTATGCATAAAGACTTACATTTACACGCTTACAAGGTGCAATTGGCTTAAGAACTAAAGTCTCTTGACCATTTCAAACGTCGTGAATGGGCAGAATGGGCAACAGTGGATGATCAATTTTCGAAGAAAATCATCTTCAGTGATGAGGCACATTTTCACCTCAGTGGATTCGTCAATAAACAGAATTGCCGCATTTGGGCGAATGAGAATCCAAGAGTGATTGCCGAAAAACCAATGCACCCACAAAGAGTGACTGGTTGGTGCGGTTTATGGGCTGGCGGCATCATCGGGCCGTATTTTTTCCAAAATTAGGCCGTTCAGGCAGTTACTGTGAATGGTGTTCGCTATCGATGGCCCGACTTGGAAGATATGGATGTGGACGATATGTGGTTTCAGCAGGACGGTGCCACTTTCAACACAGCTAACGAAACAATGGCTCTTTTGCGCAACAAATTCAATGGCCGTGTTATCTCACGTAATGGCGATGTCAATTGGCCGCCAAGATCATGTGATTTGACACCGTTGGACTTTTTTCTTTGGGGTTATTTGAAAGAAAAGGTGTACGTCGATAAGCCAGCAACAATTCAAGAGCTAAAGGATGAGATAATTCGGCACATTAACGGCATAGAATCTCCATTATGCCTCAGGGTCATCGAAAATTTGGACCATCGGATGGAGGTGTGCCGCCGTGGTCGCGGCGCCTATTTGGCCGATATTTTGTTCCATACATAATTGAGTAATACCAATATATCATAATAAAATAAAATTACAATAATTTCCTAAATAGTTTGTGTTTTATTCAAAATCAACACCGGCCCTTGAAATTAAACCACCCGATATAATATTTTCTAAAATGCATTGCAAATAGTGTCAGTGTTGCCATTTTTGTAAAAAAAAACTCATTTGAAGAATTTTTCAGTTAAAATTGGAATCGGATTAAGATCTTATTGATCTACATAACTACAAAATTTCAATGTGATAAATATTTCCATGTTATATCTACAGAATATCAGAGACTATTTTCTTTGTTAAGTAGCAAAATATTTACTTTTTTTGTTACGATACAAAGAGTAAACAAATTAACGCGCTTAAAAAAATGTTTGTGTAAGTCGCCTGGTCTATCTCGATCAATGATGCTAAGAGCGTATATTATGCTTTAACTTAGTCTTTAAAAACTCTCAAAACTTTGCCCCCGTAACATTTTTACGCTGCATATTGGAGTGAAGGAAACGAATGTGTGCATTAGGGCTATTAAATACGAGTGGTGGGGTGGATAAGCAATTTAGTACTGATAGTAAAAAAAAAAAAAATTTCGACCATTTTGGCCGAAACTGTCTCCTCGTCAAAAGTAATTTCTAAAGCCTCTTAATTATACCCTTAACCATCATAGGCGGAAAGGTTATTATAAGTTTGTGGAGATGTATGTATTTGTCTAAGATACACCTTTTAGTATACCAATAGACTTAGAATCAGTTTCTGAGTCGATTTAGCGATGTCAGACCGCTGGCTGTCCGTCTGGCTGGACCCCCATGTAAACCCGTCCGTCTGGACCCCCATGTAAACCATGTAATCAAAGTACAGGTCGCAATTCTCATGATAATTTGATGAAATTTGACACAGATCGTTTTTATGATAGTGGAATAGCGGGTATTGAAATTCGTCAAAATCGGTCAATTTATTGTGTTACTTCCTATAGGTCCTACTTTCCGGAATTGATATTTTGGCCGCAAATATCAATATTTTTTCATGGAATTTAATTTGTACCGAATTTTGTTGAAATCGGTCCAAATTTGACCATAGCTCCCATACAAACTTTTCTATCAAAACGCACGTAATGAGACTAATTTTGTTAAAATCGGTCCACATTTGACCTAAAACGCTCGTAAATCTGAAGATAATGACAATGATGGCAAAATTTAGCAAATATTTGTCTTTTTACAGGAAAAGAACACCTTTGACCCTAGTGATGAAGGGTATCATGTGGTCGGGCTTGATTGACTATAGAACTTTCTTACTTGTGGTTTATTAATTGACAAAATATTAACTAAACATGTAAATGTATTAATAACAAATTTTTACCAGTTTAAACGCATAAATGAAATAATATGTACATATATAACAATTTACTGTTTGTTTTCTTGTCACATAAATGTCTCTTGGAAATGCTGTTAATTTCATTGTCACCATTAAATGTCTCATAAAAATTGTTCAACAGTTGGTTTCATTTTAGCAAATAAAAAAATTACCAAAATAAAAATCTAGTAAAAATTTATTTTTATTAGCTGCTGGTTTATTTGTGATGACAAGCAAACAAAAAAAACTAAAATTGTTTAAATGTTGCTAAATTTGTCTGTTTGTAAATTGAAGACTTTTGGTAGAATAAATATTTATGTTTCACATCCAATTTTTATGATTTTTATTATCAATAAACTAGAATTTTATTCTCAATTTAGTGGTAATTTAATGAAGATTATCCAAAATTAACAAAGTATTATAAGGGCGATAAAATAGTTTATAGCCGAAGAATATTTTGTTTGGTTTTGTTTAACCATTTTAATTGTATTGACAAAATATATTCAACTGGTACATAAATTATACAAATTTTAAATAAACTATTAACAAAAATGCACACTAAATTCCTATAAGAATTTCCTGTACTTTAAACAACATTTCCAACTTAATAAATTTTTAGAAAATTTTAATAAATTTATTTCCTTACAAAAACCAACAGAGAGAATGGAAGTTGAGTAGATATTTTTTATTATGTTCATACAAGTATATTTAATTATCCTGTTTCTTGTACATTGTTCTAAGGAACAACAAAATCTACTCATACTTCAAAAAGAACCGAAAAATAGACTAAAAACAAAAAACATTTTTCAAACATGGATTCTTAATTAGCTCCAATGTTCCTTTTTAGAGTTTTAGTATCCTTAAATAAGTACAACGTACACTTTTCGTACTCTATAGTACGTTTCATTAACCAAAATAAAGGAAGTAACAAAAACTCCAACAACCACAAGGAACAAAATATAACAAAGATACTTTAATATACATACATACTTACAAACTCCTTTTAACCACTTGAGAAATAATGAGCTTTTTACCCCCTTTTGGGGGTTTTCGAACAATGGTAGCAAGACATACACACAGACATAAGTAGATGTAGATGTTGTACTTATGAATGATATTTTTTCTTAGAATTCGCATGTTTTCCGTGCGTCTTATAATGCGCACTAATTAATCCTGCAAGAGATCCGATTTAGTCGACATAATTATATTCACTGTTTCTCATACAGTCTCATACTTACTCACCCACAAAGACAACATTTCGTTAGAGTGAGAATTATGTATGAAATTCATATTTTTACCCTCAATTCGAAAGGATCTTTAAAGAATGAAATTGTCATACAAATTACAATATGAACAAAATGAAAAGTTCTTGAATAGTACACGAATTTGACAGTATAGGTTCGATTTCACTTTAAAATTGTAGCAAAACCTATCTATATTTATTGGTATCAAAAGTTTTTTAATATAAACGCTACCTCAAACAAATAAAATTTGTAAGGATTATGTAATCCATTGCTTTAAATTATGAAAAGCCCATAAATCGACAAGCTTTATAAATAGAATTTCCAAAACTTTGAAAATTAAACAAAATTATGTTTTTAGATATTGGACCATCTAGAGTTAACGATTTTAAAAAAGTGAAACTCTATATCCAACATGGTTTTGAGCAGGTGCCGGCGCTTTAACTACAAGGAGCCCACTAGTTTTCATAAGTTTCGTAACACAACGCGATCGTTAGTTTTGAGCCATATTTATCATCGGTTTCTTTTGGACTAATAACACAGTATCACAATTGAGCAAGTTTTATAAAAATTTGGAAAGCGACCTAGTGGGGGTCAAAGGCCTAGCTCAAGACATACAAAAACCATTTTCAAAAATTTCAAAAGCATTTTAGTACCTCCAACTCTCACATGTGCAGAGCGATTTTAAACAGTTTTAGAAATTCAAAAAATCAAGCTTTTACAAGTTGCACGCACATACTTCAAGAAATTAGGTAATTTTTAACAAAAGTTTCCCTTTTTTTGTAATTTATCGTAATCTATAAAATTCAAAAGCAATTATTTCAATTTTTTTCTATTAAAAACTTGTTTGAAAGAAATTAATTTTAGTTGAACCAGAATTTATGTTGAGTGTTAACATAATTCTCGTTTTCCATTTCGCTTAAGAATTCAGTTAAATAGATGATCTTTGAGGCCCTTTGCTCCACTGGGAGTCAAGGATAACAGAAGATGATCTTTACTACTGACATCTAACAGTTGGTGACACAGTGTGCTGATGAAGTCCGTAGCGGGACAAAAAATGCACCATTCCACACTGCTAAGTGTCGCATAGTTTTTTCAGTATTCCTAAAATTTATTCCTCTAATTTAAAAATCATAAGTTTAAAAAATTATTTGTGACATGAACCTAAGCCCGACTCAAACTCACGACCATCAAAAACTTGTTTGTTTTGTACCATTTTTTTAAGCTAGTTTAAGTTAGTTCTATATAGAAAAAACCAGACATTACTAATTGATATCGGTTTACATTTACAAAAGTTATTTAACTTTTTTCAAAGTTAAAAATTTTTTTTAAATGAATTTCCGGTAAAAATGTTTACATGCGGTTTATGAAAAGCTAAATAACCTTTTCATCTGATTTAGAAAATAAAAGCCATGTTTTATTCTCTTGTTATATTAAAATAAACTTTTATGAGCTTTCATATAAGAATCTAAGAATACTTACTTCTTCCCGGTTGGTGGGTAGAGGGAACAGTGTTGATAACTCATTTAAATTTTTTGACATCTAAAAGTTTAATTCTGAAAATTTGAGCCAAATCGGACAACATTTTCTGTTCTCACATTGACTATAATGTTAGAGGCTATTTGTATGGCGAATATGGGACTTTTTTTTGGTTTTATCGAAATTTTACTTAATAAGTATACAGTTTGCCTTACAAGTAAACTTTAAGTACCCGAACATTAACAGTTTCTAATTTTCTAACCGTTTAATGTCATTTGTTGCCTATAAGCAACATTGTAAATTTTTGGTTATACTTCCTTCAGTTTTTGTTTTTTTGGTGGAAAACCAAGAGAAATTAACATTTATAAACTATTTATTACTAAGATACATTTTTAAAAGCTGTACTTGTAAGTACTAATTTGTGAGATAGTTGGAGTGATGTAAAAACGTGGATAAAATATTAATAACGAAAAATGGGAGGATTTAAAAAAAAACGAATTTTGTTTTAAATAATATGTAGTTAAGGAAATTAGATAAAGTTGTTTAAACTTAATAATGGTTCTTATTGTTATATCAGTAATTTCATGAACACAATGTTGCTTATAGGCAACATTTGTCCATAGTAGTAATGTTTTTAGCCTGGAATTAATTTAAAAAAATTTGCGAGGAAGTCAAATTTTCACTAAAATATTTAATGAGTTCTTCGATGAAGAATCTAGATTTGCAACGAAATAAATCTATTTTCGATACACGCGATTGGCGGGATAAGGAAATTGCATCAGTTATACCGCCTAGAGAAAATTGGGAGACCATGATTCGAAATATTGAAGGAATCGAGGTGTTGGGTACCAAGAGAAGTATGAACTTAGAATGCTAGCAGATATTGCTTCTGGCCATAGTTGGCTAAAATATTTCTTTAAGAAAATACGACTATATAGTGACAATATCTGCTGATGGAGGATCTCTGTCAATCTACTTTATTTAATTCTTAATTAGTTAAAAAGCTAAGTTAAATTATAGGACTAGATCCTATGAAAAAGTTAACAAAGTTATATAATGGCTCTTGAAGACTAATAACGACAGCTTATGGCACATAATCCTGAAGATCACTCTTGAGCAAATATATGGTCTGGTGAACCCTCCCCACAATTCTGTGGAATCCTCTTTATACCCTTCACCACCATAGGTGAAAAGGGTATTATAAGTTTGTGTTAATGTTAATGTCTCAGAGCCACCTTTAAGTATACCAATAGACTAAGAATCACTTCCTGAGTCGATTTAACGATGTCAGTCCGTCAGTTGGGCTGGAAGGCTGGCTGGATGAACGACCATGTAAACCTTTTAATCAAAGTACAGGCCGCAATTTGATTAAATTTGCACAGATAATTGTTTTGATGTTCGCCATAATCGGTCCATTATTTATGGTAACTCCCATTTCCCGGAATCGAAAATTGTCCACAAATATTAATACTTTTTCATGAAATTTAAAACAGATACTGCTTGTATAAATCAAAATCACTATACAAAATTTCATTATGGGAGCTATGGTCAAATGTGGACCTGCATTTGACCATAGCTCCCATACAAACTCTTCTGTCAAAACTTACTTAATGAGAGGCAAATCACTAAAACGCTCGTAAATCTAAAGATAGTGACAATTTTTATTTTTTTTTTTTTTGCAAACACAATTTTTGTAAAAATTGTAATCAATTATCTAAATTTCGAGATAATCGGTTCACATTTGACACTCGCTCTCGAAAACACGAAAAAGAACGTCGGTCTTGACCGACTTAGCACTTTCTTACTTGTTTTAATGTAATCTAAGATCAGACAATCATGGGTCAAAATATACTTGTAAATTAACAGCGAGTATTACTGTGCATTGTTGAAGCGATTAAAGGCCGAAATCGCTGCAAAACTGCCTCAAATGAAGCGAAATACAAATTTTGTTTTTGCAAGACGCACAAGAGCATCGCAACCATAGCAAAAATCAATGACTTACGCCTCGAATTGTCGCATCCGATTTAGCTTATACACGGAGGAGTATTTTGCAGACCGTCCGGAAAATTACTTTTCGAACGTGAATAAGTGTATCGAGTTAAAATGGGACTATATTGAATAAAATAAAAAAAAAAGAAATTTGTCCACATTATAACACCTATGAACCTAGTCCGTCGTACGTTTGACTATAAATGTACAACTTTTAATTGTTCTGGCGTAAAAATCAAACCTAATTGTATGATTCTATTTAGAGATTAGGATTTCCGATTTTCTTAATGTCTAAGAGTTTGTAACTGAAAAAAAACGAATAGAAAGTCTAACAAGTAACCCGTAACCTCACCATTTCTTGGCATGGTTTAGTGTACTAAAAAGTGGGCCAGATCACCATACAGCACTATGTGCTAAAGGACCAAGTCAAGCTCTTTTATTTATGGGTCCCCAAAGTTTTCGTGCCTTGGTGTCATTTTTGCAAAAAAGTGAACCTTTTTCTAAGACTCGTATCTTTTTGATGGGCCCCAAAGATTATTGTCCTCGGTATCATTTTTGCAAAAAATTTTCTGAGCTTCATATCTTCTAAACCATTTGAAATTTATTCTCTGTACCTCTTGTCATAAAGAATAAAAGTTATGACTTGGAACAAAACTGGGAAACACAATCTTTATTATCAAATCCATACTTAAAAAATTACACACAATGTAAAAGCAACCAAATTTTTCACCAAGTCTGTGGCAGCCTTGATTTTATAGATAAATCAAACAATTCAATATTCTAAACTTCTGGAATGACAGAGCCAAAGAATATTGAAATTACAAGCTACAACGATTTCACTTGAGTTTCTTTCCAACATTAATTGCAAATTTATCGACCTATTCCGATTACTCTTGAAAATATAAGACCCTTGTAAGATTTAAGAACTAGTAGACACAAAACTATTCAATTTCAGAAAAATCCGAAAAACATCGTTTTCATGTTAATATGTTCAAGTTTCCGCACTTGAAATCGACTGTTAAAAAATAACTGAAAAGATATTACGTCGATATCTCCTCACTTTAAGTATTTGGAGAAAAATTTAGAAAAAATCGTGAAATCAGATGTCTAAGCGGTGGGCAATATTATCTTTAAAAAATATTTTCCTTGGCACCTTTTTACAAAAACTTAATGAAATTCGAACTTTAAAGCTCTGATCGTCCTATACAAAAATAAAGTATTGTATTATTTGAACATGCATTCATATTATGTTGCTTTTTGTATGTTTTATAATTTTGTATTTTTTGTGTTCTTTTTTTTTATACTCTATATTTTTATTGTGTATGTTCGAGTACTTAATACTTGGTCGTGTTAGAAAGAAATTCATTTAAGTTTATAAAATGTCGGTTGTGTGAATGTTTTCATTCTATTGTTACGTTTATGGCTTATAAAAATGCGAATAGAAAGGATTTTTCTTTTCGTGGATCTTTAGAATATTCCTTGGCTCTAAAGGATGCTCTGAGCAGGCAACTAACAACAGGATATTAAATTAATTTTTAAGTTCGAGAAACTCATCATCAGAAGTTGAGGTGTAGAATTATGTTTCTACATGTTTCACCGCATCTCTTTCTTTGTGGGTCTGTTTATTATAATTTTTTTATTATTTTGTTTTTCTATTCTATATTATTTATCCTTCATTTAAGTTGATAAATTATGAAATACGAACATATTTTACTTGTTAGAGTTATGGGCAGGCACCCACACAAAAATACAAAAAAAACGGAGAATTTATAAGATTTCATATAATAAATGTAAAATATAAATAAATACAAATGAATGATATATTTTCTATTCGAAATAGAAAAAGGAGTTAAAAACTAAGAACATTCAACTAAATTCATTACTCAAGGGTGACCAAAGTTTAAGGATAAACTTTTAGTCCTTTGTTAAGATTTTTTTTTTATTAGAACATTTCCTCTAACTTTTATGATGTTTTATGAGGCGCAACATTTATTATTTGAAGAAGGAAAAACTAAATAAAACAAAACAATATGTTTCATTTGTTATCATTAATTGTTTAATTCATTGCCTATTGGGTATTTCAAAAATTTAGAAAATTATAATTTAATGGTGAATTTAAAGAACGATTCGAATGTTCTGTTTTAACACTTGAATAATTCGGATTTTAAATTAACTTTTTTAAAACTGTTTATAACATATTCAATGAGTTATATAAAATACTGCCCTATTTAAACATCGTCTTAAACTAGGATTTGCAATAAAACATAGCCTATTGCCACTAGAGTGTTTACTCGAGTTATGTTTGCTCGATTAATCGGAAAAATAAAATCGATTAATCGCTCGCGTAAAATAAAATGGCTTATTTCAAATAAAGATTTATTTGAGTAATTTTCCAGTAATCCAGTTACTCGAGTAAAATTATCTATAATATTAATACGCAAGCACTCATTTATTATCCCCTTTTACGCTTCAATTATACACTCATTTCTGGAAGATTTTATACCATTTGAAAGGTATTTTTCCGTAGATCAGACGAATCTATATTTTATTAAAATCGGTTCAGTTTTAAAAAATCGGTTTGGTATTTAAAAATCTTACTAACACAATAAAAAAAAACTCACATGCATATGAAATTCACTATTAAGAATCAAACAAAAGAAATTGTATGCAAACATGTTTTCTTTTTGTTTTATTATTTTTGGTGAGTGATGAGAATAAAAGAGTATATTTGTGGGGAGATAGTGGTAGACAAAGACAAAAATAAAGAGTATTTTATTACAATTAAATAAATGTTTTTGTTTTGTAAAATAAAAGCAACAAAAATTATTGGTATTGTTTTTTTTATTATTTGTGGTGAGGGAGTGAAAGACAAAATTAATATTTTGGAAGATTTGACAAAAAAAAGTGCTTAAAATGTAAACCTTTCAAATTAGAATTATTTGAAGTTAAATTTTTATGGAATTTTGTTTTTTGGGTTGGTTTATTGGGATAAAATCTTCGAGTGATTGAGGAATAAATATTGTTTAAAAAATTAAATAATATTGCAGGGTACGCATGAGATCATTAAGAGCTATTTTACAATGCCAATTTTTTTAAGAGTCATAGTAGTAAAGAGTTGGAAAAAACATTGTGACTTTTATCCAAAAAGGATGTTACCGATTAAAAAAACAGTCTTTTGAAGGAAAGTTTATAATAATTACAGATTATGATCAAGAAAAGAAATTAAATGATCGGTTTGAATCAAATGTAAATTCAAAACTGATTAATGTTTAGAAAATGCTATAATATCAGGAAGGAATATTTAAAGGCAAATCTTGCATTGCGACTGGAATGGTTTTAAACTGTAAGCTTCTACAGATTCCAAGTACTTCGTGGTTCTCGCGGTTAATTATGCAGTAAAATGATAATAAATTTTAAATATTAGGATCTTTGTTAAAAAGTTCAATAAGGCCTTGATTTCTCTATAATTTTTGTCAGTCCGTTAGTAACGATTACAAGTTTATCTGTTCATCACTTCACAGAGCATTTTGACATCGATAACGCAAGATGTTTTGATAAGAGCTACTAAGTCTAACACTTTTTCCTTCTCATTCACTTCTGAAGATGCAAAAACGGTTTATTATGGAATATCTTGTATCAGTAAACTCTTCGAGAGCTGCACAGTTTTTAATTATAGTTTTGCCAATTTGGCCAATTCGATGCTCTGTTGTACGGAGTGACATAGAAATCAATGAGATCAATTTCTCCACATATCCGTTTAGCCAGAGCAATTTTAAAAACTTGCTACATCGACACCGTCATTTTTGACTTAAAGCTCTGATTGTATGAGTTTTCTTTTTATAGAGGCAAATACTGCCTATACAATTGCATATGGAGTATATACGAATCGGGTAACCTTATTTGGAAAGGGGATGGTAGAGAAGAGAAAGGTATATCCATTTTTAGAACAGTGAAGTTGCGCCATTTGTTGTTATTTAGACGCATTTTTTTTACAGCCAATTTTATTTATTTTTCATAGACGGCGTGTTATTGCTGTAGTCTTCCCGCCAACGGAAGATGCTGTGGTAATTAATAATTTTAATTCTGTTATCATTGACTCCCAGTGGAGCATAGGGCCTTAAATTTAATAGAAATTAATAATTACAGAAATTGTTGTTGCCGAGACCGGGGATCGAACTCAGGCTCAACCAACTAAGCCACAGCACGGGAAATTTGTATTCACAATGAACTAGATGGCGGTCGATTGTGTCGACCGCAGGATAAAATTTGTCTCAGCGTATTTCTAAACTGTTAAGTTCGTAAAAAAACGTTGGCCAAATGGAGAGCTAAGATACTACTTGCTGTATGTTTTGTGTTTTTTTTTCTTGATTACAAGTAAGAAAAAGTTTTCTTGTTTAATGTAAATTGTTGTTATTCCCCTGCCACGCAATTTCTTGAAGTATTTGCTGGTACTAATGATACTCGTATATTCCATTTTATGCAATAATCAAGGGTTCAAATTATCTACCGTTCTATGGTCCATGGTTCTACTGTAGTTAATTTAAAGTAATAATCGAGGGCTTTAGTATAGTAAGTTTTCCATTTATGAAATAATTGTGGATTTTAACATTGTCAATTCTAAGCAATAATCGAGACTGGTAAATTACAACTTTTAATATAGTCCATTGTGTGTATATAGTCCATTGTATATATATAGTCCATAGCCTAAACTACCATAGACTTGTTGCGGTATCCAATATATTCGTAATTTCTACTATTGTTTATTTAAAGGTCCTAATGTAATCGTAGCTCATGTTATAGATTATAGATTGCAATCGTAAAACCTACTATAGTCCAATTGAAGTCTCCAATGTATTCGTAGATACTACTACAGTTTATTTGAAGATCCCTGTGTAATCGTAGGTCCTACTATAGTTCAGTTAAAGGACGCAATGTAATTATAGATCCTACTTTAGTTCAGTTGAAGATCCCATTGTAAACATAGGTAAAAGGTAGTAGTAGAGCTTACTAATCTATTAGATCAAACTCAGGATTTATGAAATCGAAAGATTGCTATTTATATATAAAAGTAAATAAACCCACTTAAAATATTTATTGTGACAATATGTTACAAATGTTAATTTGTATTAAAAATATTTTTTTTTTATTTTTGTTTTATGTTTTTTTATTGCAAATCAGAAAAATCTTACTCGAGTAATTTTAAGATGAATTTTTTCCTCGATTAACTCGAGTAATTTTAAATAATTAATCGATTTTTTGAGTTAATAAAAAACCCCATTTTCAAGTTATTTGATTACTCAAACAACTAAAAGTCGAGTAAAATGAACACCCTAATTGCTACCGAATATTTAATAATTTGTTGCAAGTTAAATTCTACATTACCATTTTATTTCTTATTGAATATAATTGAATTGAGTTCATCTATATTTAGAATCATTGGTCAATCATTATTTTAGTAAAATTATTAATAGCATAACTATTATTGAATATTTTTTCATTCAATATTTTAGTATTCTCAAACTGTTTGTGGGGTTTTACGAGGATGTCAGTAGAACTAATCTCCTTGTGTGGCACTGAAATTCCATTGGTGCGTTTTGACAGAAGGGATTGTGTGGGAGCTTTTGTCAAATGTGGATTTTAAATTTGGTAAAGTGATTTTGGTTTACATAAGCAGTATTTGTCTTAAATTTCATGAAAATATATTGATTTTTGTGGCCAAAATATCAATTCTAGGAAGTGGGACCTATGGAAGGTACCATAATAAAAAAAAAATGATCTGTGCCAAATTTCATGAAATTATCTTAAGAATTGCGACCTGTACTTTGATTATATGGTTTACAGAGGGTCCAGCCAGCCAGACGGTGGACTGACATCGCTAAATCGCAGAATGTGATTCTAAGTCTATTGGTATACTAAAAGGTGGGTCTACGTCAAATATTTCTTTTTCTACCTATGCACAGTAGGAAATAACGGCCAAAACCCCATTAATGTTTTTTTTTCAGAAATTTTAGTGTCAGATTAGAGCTGACATTTCAAAACATGTAATCCCAAAATTTTACCATACTGCATTGCCTAATAAGGCTGTAATAATTCCTCAAAGTTTGAATATTTGTTGATATGTTCTTAATAAAATTATTTGTATATTTGAACGAATTTATAAAATTCGCCTAATTTTGGAATACGTGTAAAATTTTGACTTTTTATTTTTTGGATTAAAAAGTATATACCTTTTACTAATCAATCGCGTCAATTTTAATATTTTTTGACCTATGCATAGGTATGCATAGGCATAGCTATGCTTCATCTAGAATTCTAGCGGTTAAAACAACCATAAAAAATTAAAAAAAAAAAATTAAATACAAAGTTTGATAGACTGCGAATTTTTTTTTAGAGATTTTTAGAGGTTGGAGCACAACACTCTCTAATAGCTGAATTGCATCATTAATAAGCTCTATGAATTTCATATCCCTTTGCATCCTATTTAAAGAAATATAGCGTTTTTAGTAACACCCCTTTTTTTTAAATTTTTTGCAATTTATCGCGTAAAAATCACTACTTGAAGTGAAATATAGGCGTGATGTAATATTTTTATGCCATTTTCTTTAGTTTCCTTTCTAATTCTATGCAATATTTATATATAAAGATAAAAAACAACAAAAATTTTAATTTTGAACGATCTTTGTATAATTTATTTAAATATATAGGTAGTGGTCACATAATTGTGGACGCAATAAAAATTGTAAAATTTGCAAATTTTATATTATTCAAGAACTCGTAATCTTTATTATAAAAATGTTTAATGTTTAGAGTTTTTCTGTAGGTTTGTTAGAAGCATACAAAATCTGGTTATAAGCTCAAAGTTTGAGCCCAATATCTCTAAAAGAACATATCCGGTTATGACAAGTCATGTATCCTAGGATAGGTATTCTTTTACGGTCTTATGCTAAAAAAAATCTTAAATATTGCTTAAAGAACACATTAGTTACCAAATACTTTAAGGCTAACAAACGATTGTTAAAAAATAGTATCCAAAAACAGTTCTTTAACTAATGAATACGTCAAGTCAATTTTACATGTTAATGCTGGCAACATCGTCATTCTCTCTTGTCTTTTTATAGTTAAAGATACAAAACAACGAATTAATTATTCATTGTTTCCTCCGGGTAGTCGAATTTCTAAATAACGTTTTGTATGTTTTTAATATAAAATAACATTTTTCTTCTTTTCTTATAGTAAAATTGTGTTTATGTTATATAAATAAGCACATTTATAATACAGTAAAATAATAAATAGACAAATTTTTACTAAGGGTTTAAGCCGGTTATTTAAAAATCGAGTAATTTTAACTCATGTTGAATATATATACATCACTATAATGTTTTTTGTAAATTTCATTGACCGAAGTCTGTTTTTTGTTGAAAACACGAATTTTTTGTTAAAAATTAAAATTTGTATTATCAATTTCTTTGAAAATTTTGATTTTAGTATGAAATATGTAAAATAGAGTATGAAATATCATGGAAATTATATTTCATAAATTCCCCACCCCCGAAACCTTTCATATGATAAAAAATAGCAAATCAGAAAAAATATGATAACTAAATTTAGCAAAAATATTATTTTTTATTAGAAAAGTCTGAAAACTTAAATATTTTCTTTAAAAGTTTTCACAAAATATTATTTGTCAAAACAGTAAAATATTTAACGTAGCTTTAAATTATGTAGACAGCTACTTTAAATTATTTGATGTTAACAAAAGATTAACATCGGTTTGTTAAGCTAACAATCGTTTTAGGATAATACTTTAAGGAATTTTGCTAAACTTTAGTTTACCAATCGTTGTTAAATTTTTTTGCATAAGACCGTTAATTTATAATCGCCAGCAAAGATTTTTTCAGCATGTTTAGTAGTCCAGTTTTATGTGACCACAGACTTTATATTTTCTTAAAAGAACTATTTCAGTTTAACTAAATGTATATTATTTATATACACTAACCGTTACGGTCTTATGCAAAAGAAAATCTAAAATATTGCTTAAAGAACACGTTAGTTACCAAATACTTTAAGGCTAAGAATTGTTAAAAAAAAGTATCCAAAAACAGTTCTTTAACTAATGAATACGTCATGTCAATTTAACATGTTAATGCTGGCAACATAATCGTTCTCTCTTGTCTCTTTATAGTTAAAGATACAAAACAACGAATTAATTATTCATTGTTTCCTTCGGGTAGTCGAATATCTAAATCATGTTTTGTATGTTTTTAATATAAAATAACATTTTTACTCTTTTCTTAATGTAAAATTATGTTTATGTTATATAAAAACAAAAACTAAACACATTTATAATACAGTAAAATAATAAATAGACAAATTTTTACTAAGGGTTTAAACCGATTATTTAAAAATCGAGTACTTTTAACTCATGTTGAGTAGATATACATCACTATAAAGTTTTTTGTAAATTTCATTGACCGATATCTGTTTTTTGTTGAAAACATGATTTTTGGTTAAAAATTAGAATTTGTATTTTCAATTTATTTGAAAAGTCTGATTTTAGTATGAAATATGTAAAATAGAGTATGAAATGTCATTGAAATTTTATTTTATAAATTCCCCACCCCAGAAATCTCTTATATGATAAAAAATAGCAAATTATAAAAACATGGTAACGAAATTTAGTAAAAATATTATTTTTTATTAAAAAGTCTGAAAACTTAAATATTTTCATTAAAAGTTTTCACAAAATATTATTTATCAAAACAGTAAAATATTTAACGTAGCTTTAAATTATATAGACAGCTACTTTAAATTATTTGATATTAACAAAAGATTAACATCGGTTTGTTAAGCTAACAACCGTTTTTGGATAATACTTTAAGGAATTTTGCTTAACTTTAGTTTAACAATCATTGTTAAATTTTTTTGCATAAGACCGTAAAACTTTCAAGAACAAAAGTCAAGAAATGACCAAGTTATTGAGTTTTGTCCGTATTCTCCCACTGTGCTATGGTGGTGAAGGGTATAAGGACAGACAAAGTTTTGACCCTTGATTGCACTCTACTTTATTATTTTCTGAAACGTAACACATATGCCTATTTATTTTCAAATTTGACCTTTTGATGATTTTTTAATTTCCTAACTCTTTTAAGTTTAAAGAAATAATTTTAGAAATTTCTTTCTATTTCAACCCGTTTCACGATGGGCCGAAATGAATATTTTACAGGAATAAATTCATAACTTTATAAATACTTAGCCGATATTTCTGAAATTTTCACCATGTTTTATTGCATCTTAATGCTGGTTATAAACTTTTCTGATATTTAAAGTGGGAGTAGCCCTGCCCATATAAAAAACTATATATTATCATCGGTTTCTCTGAAATTTTCTTCGCGTTTAATGCTAGCTATGAAGTTTTCTGATATTTAAAGTGGGAGTAGCCCCGCCCATATAAAAAAAATTTATTTCATCGTATATCTGGCGCACAATTTTAACTAGGATTATCAAATTTGCTGTGGACATCTTGACATTTAAGGTGTATAAGTACGATAAAAATGGAGGCTATAGAAATAGTAGGCGTGGCACCTACTATATACTATATAGAGACTTGGTACATTGTATGTTCTTTTAATTAAAACATAATAAAAGTCAACATTACAATATTTTAATAAGATATGAATACAAAGACAACTATAGATAATGAACCGATATTGTTCACTTACATTTCAAACGAGTTGTGGCGTTTTAAAAATATTGATAACATAAAATTTAATTTTTTAATTTTAATGCATTTTTTTGCAAATTGGTTATATATATCATGGTTTTTTGAGTATCTAGTATTATAAACATTTAATTTCAGTGATTCGACATATTCAGTCCTGGTAAAATGCTTAAATGTAAACCATTGTTCAAATAACTTCAAAAAGGTAATTTCAGTCATTTTTCTAAAAAGTTATATAAATGGACCTTGGGTTGCGCCCTGACTCAAATTTTTTTCTTTAATTTTAAACATCATTAAATGGTCTAACTTTTGTAGTGGTTTGCAAAGTTTGCAATCGTCTGCAATTTTTATTTTCCTCCATAAATTTACGATTTTCGTTAAAAAAATCTTCAACTTTTAGACAAATTTTTTTTTCTTATACAAATAACCAAATTTGTCAACAGGAATGATCTATATTTTGTATGGCAATGTAAAATTCACTTTCAGTAAGTTCTTGAAATTCTCGAAAATTTGTAAGATTATGTGTTGGCAAAAAAAAAACGAAACGAAAAATTTGTTACCTTTGGCGTTGCCGTACTTCTAAGATAACAACCAAAGTAATTAATTTTTGATTTATGACATAATATAGCGCAAGTACCGGTGATTATAATTGAGTGGTTTTTGTTAATGTTAAAAGATTTCAGAAAATTGATTTATTCGCCTTAACTTCTTCTAGCCGGCCCATCGTGATTTTGGTCCTAAAAATCAATATGGGCCAAAAAAAAAATTAAAAAAATTTGTTCTATTTAAATTTTGTATCTATATCTTTTAGTTTTGGAGATATAATGTTTTTAATATTTTGTACCCTGTTGTACTCTAGAGTGGTTCGAAAAAAACGTTTACCATGTCTACAAATATCGCCCCTTTTGTATTTTGTTAACTGTGTCGCCATCTTTAGTCCGAGCACAACACTTTATATATCGGTGTTCGCTTTGTTGATCGGACTTAAAATGGAGACACATTGAACAAAATACTTAAAGGGTGGGCTGAATTTGTAGGCGCGGTATGGAAGACGAACCGCTTTATTTTCCCTAAAGTGCCGATTTTCCAAAAAGTACTGAATACGTGATTGCTGATATCAACGCAATTTTATATTTGATCCCTTTTGGCTTCAGTGATATAATGTTACTGATTCGAAATATGACCTTAATTGAAAAAAGTACCTAATCTATTTAGATTTACTTAGAAACAAAGAACATACTGCTTAATTTTTTAATCACCAAATATTTGTTTATGTTTATCCATTTCTATAAAAATTGTAATTCTGTGTTCATTGGTAAAAAAAAAGATACATATGGGTTAAAAAAAAGTACCAAAAATCTGATTTTATCCCCGATTTTTCATATTTTTGAAAAAGTACTATACGGGTCCCCTTATTCTATCACTTACTTTCAGGTATGGATATGGCGATAATAAAAGTTACCTTAACGGCTGAATTTCTAAAAATACCATCTAGATTTACACATGAAAAAATTTACCCACTGTATCAATTTCTGCTCTCTATGCCATTTCGGCAGGGCGGTGATAAATCAGTCAATCAGTCAGTAGCGCTAGAGTTGAGAAGGGCTCTCTGAAGAATAATTATGACTGTACTCAGAAAATTGCCTCTGGCTGCTATGTCATATTTTCTATATATCAGAACGAGTTTCCACAGTAAGAAAGATAGAGAAAAGGTATTCAAGTCAGACGACCTTAATTTGGCCCTAAGAAGATGATTTTAAAAAAGATTTCTAATACTAACGTCCACTACCATTTTAGATAGAAATTTATCATTTCAAATTTAAAATTACTGGGCATATAAATCAGTTAGATTATATGTCTTGGAAGTCAGCTCATATACACTAGTCGTCATATATATTTTGTCATACCAGTTGTTTTTCTTCTTTTTTTATTTCCGGTCCTATGCAATTAAAAAAAATATTTAAAAATATTGAAAATAGTAAAACATATTGTAATTTATTAGAAAACAAAAGACCTTTTACGTTTTAAATGTTTTGTATAATTTTTTTTTAATTGAAACTAAAAAAGGAAATTTCAAGAAGTGACATAAGTATTTTGACATGTTTTTATAGAGCGTATTTAAAAAAAATTGGGAGCTCCAGGTCAACAAAAATTAACCCTTAAGAGAACACCAAAATGTATCCACATAAGCGAACCCCAGGCCCTGGCTGAGACTTCTAATATTTTGTATGGATTTAATAGGATTTTTACAAAATTTGCAAAAGAATTTTGTGTTGCATTCCACATTATCTTTGTCCTTACAAATAGCATACTTGCATTTGTTTTTTAAAACCTCAGGACCGCTTTCTTGGCCTAGGCTCCAATAATAAATAAAAAATTAATTTCCTTCGATTTTCTTTACCTAAATGTTTTTATTTAAAAAAGCTTCTATTCCCGATCTACTAACAAAATTTGTAGTAACTTTTTTGTTGTTACTACATTCTTCAACACAGGGGTCAAGCTGTTTTGAAAGACGAGTCAAAAATTTTCTTTTGGCACCTTCTTTGTTCTTCACACACACCACATAGAAGATTATGCCATAATTTCAATCATAATATTATTATGTCAATCACAATATTATTGTAAACAAGTAAGAGTGTTATATTCGGCTGTGCCGAATCTTGTATACCCACCATCAAGTAAGTAAGATTGTGCAGCTAATTCAAAATGTTGACCAAATGTGGTATTGTTGGTAATGTATTTGGACTAAATTCGGTTGCAGTGGTATAGTTACTATAGTTCAACATTTAAAAGTATCTAAGTGGTTTCCCAAGTATTTACCTTGGACAAAGTGCTGTTCCATATCCGAATATAGTTTAACATTAATAAGCTGTTTCGTTGTGCCATTAACATGTTGATAGCAACACGGCAGGATCATATATTTTGTTAGGAGTTCTTAATGCATCTACTGTGTATAAAGTCTGGACCTAACATTGATTGATAGCTATCTAATTTCGTAGATGCAATCTTAATATGTATCTCCAAATATTTTTGATTGTAGATATAAAAAGTGGATGTTTTCTAATAGCTTTTAACTGGCGTTTGTGGCATTTTAGTGGTTACCGGGAGCGGTTTTTATATCAAAGCTATGACCAAAAATAAACCGATTCCTATAAAATTAGACATACTGACTGAAAGTTGCATAAAACTTCTCTGTTCTAAATTTAGTAGTCATAGATTTTACAATTTTATTCAATTTATCAGCATAAATGTGATTCCCGAGGCAGGGTTATATAGGAGCTCTAACTAAATGTGAACCGATTTTACCCATTTTCAGCACACAATTTCTACAATATATCGAAAATACATTTGCTAAATTTTGTCTCCGTAGCTCTTGTAGTTAAGGAACTATCGCGCTTTTCTCCGAAGGAAAGACCATATTTTCTTTTGGTATTTTTGTGTTTCCGTAAGTTTTGTATATGAGAGCTATGGTCAAATAGTAACCGATTTTAACAAAATTTTGCACACTGGCTGGCATTCACATACGACTTCTTTTTGTAAAATTTTGTTGCTGTAGCCCTTTTTCTTAAGGCGCTATCGCGCTTTTATCTGACGGACAGACGGACATAAACCTCCTTTTCTTTTTGTATTTTTGTGTTTCCGTAGGTTTTTTATATGGGAGCTATGATCAAATGGTAAATAAAGTGGTTATATCTTTTATGGTCTTAGATTTATTGGCACTTAAGTTTTTTAGCTGAAATTTTGGCTGTTTCCATAAGTTTTTTGTATGGGAGCTATGACTAAATGTGAACCGATTTTAATGAAATTTTATATGCTGCTATATACCAAATTTTATAATTATAGCTATTATAGTTTGTTATTTATTAGCAAATAAGCGATTAGCGTAGTCGAGGTTATACGGGAGCTATGGTCGAATGTTAACCGATTTTGCCCAATTTCAATATCAAAATTTTCTCATAGATGAAAAACGCGTTTACTAAGTTTCAGTGAGCTAGCTCCTTTCGTTTAGGCTTTATCGTGATTTCAACAGACAGACGGACAGACAGACAGACAGACAGACAGACAGACAGACAGACAGACAGACAGACAGACAGACGGACGGACAGACATACAGACAGACAGACAGACAGACAGACAGACAGACAGACAGACAGACAGACAGACAGATAGACAGACAGACAGACAGACAGACAGACAGACAGACAGACAGACAGACAGACAGACAGACAGACAGACAGACAGACAGACAGACAGACAGACAGACAGACAGACAGACAGACGGACAGATAGACAGACAGACAGACAGACAGACAGACAGGCAGACAGACAGACAGACAGACAGACAGACAGACAGACAGACAGACAGACAGACAGACAGACAGACAGACAGACAGACAGACAGACAGACAGACAGTCAGACAGACAGACAGACGTCGCTCAATCGTCTTAGAATTTCATAAGAATTCAGAATATATATCGTTTTTGATTTTTGAGCCAATATTAAGGAAATTACAATTTTTAAGCATTTGGTCCACAACGTCTACGCCTGATTTTTAAGATAATAATGCATGATTGCCTCAGGTATTTTCTTAAAGCTAATAATGGTTGTATTGTAGTGAACTGTTGACAATAGTATAGCGCCCTTATTTTTCTTGGGAACATAAGAGCATATTCCAATATTATAATGATAATAATTCACGTTTCGGATGATTGCTGTGGAATGGGGCTATTGTTGCTTCTGAGAGTAAAAACAAAACTAAGACCAGTAATATATTACATAATCTAGGGTTGTAAAAGAGATATCAGCGATAATTGTCCCTTGAATCGCATTGCAAGGTGCTTGAGCACGTTTTTCCCCTACTTTTCTGCTCGAATTTCTCCCTGATCTTGGCTAGCATATACATATTTCACCTTTTAAATAGAAGTGCGTTTTTGCATTACATACCCACCCTATTCTTATGCCATATTTAGCATAATTCGATAGGATATACTGGGTGAACGAAAACTCATTCACTGTAATATTTTTATGCAGATTGTAATCATTTTTTAGGTTTCTGTTTAAAAAGTTCCAAATATTTCGTATAGGTGCTTTGTAAGACAGAGCTCGGAAAGACATAGTGCGGCCATCATCAAATCGTGTAAGGTGAAGGACAAAATTAAATCAATGACATGGTTGTGCAAAATAATGGTACATTTTTCTATTTCCGTTCCATAGCTCCGAGATAGCTTGTGTATAGTTGTGGGATGCCCGCCGCAAATTAATATACCTATGAAACCATACAGCTCTCCATAGTCATTGGATTCCAAACCTGCGGTTTATCGTCATTATTTTTATTTGAAAAATCATAAACCTTTCTGCTTTTATTAGCTGTACTACCTATATAATGGTACAGGGTATGGCTGGGCCCTGGTGTTACAAATATGAACAAATATTTTCTGAGAGTAATGACTACGCCCAGATATTAAAAATTTTAGTTTTTTTCAATTTTTTTTGTAGAAAACTCCTTCATTGAGGAACTCATAAATGGCTAAAGGGCTCCGTCTAAGCTATCTATGCAAAAAACTATAAAAATGTTCAAAAATGCCTGGCCAGGCATTGGTAATCGCTTAAGGGCATTTAAAACTTTTTGGAGGTGGTTCGGAACATAATCTACCAAGAACTGTAGAAACTTCATTGAAATCTCCTTCCAAGCATTTGCGACCTCAATGACCATTTTATCTTGAAAATTTAATGATTCTACGATCAATTTATGGTTCCAGTTTGAAGAGAGCTGTCAAACTTTATATAAAAAAATTTGTCCGGACAAAAATTTTGTTAGAACATAATGGGTGAATCCAACTTAAGTAATGTAATTTCCTGCAATTAAAAAAAATTGAAATGACCAGGTCTTTAGATTTATTGAAACAAATTTTCTCTTGTATGCAAAATATGAGAAATTGAAAATGTAAGAATTGATATACATATAAATTCAATATATTATTTCATTATTTTTATTTCATTTAAAATTTACTAGTTACATATTTAGTTAAATAAAAATTCGCATTTATTATTTTTCCTTTTCAATTGGTTTTTCATTTTATTCTTCTCTTATATTTTGTTTAGTTTAAGTCAGTTCCTACGAAGAACGTCTGTGTCTGCTTACAATATTTGTTGTCTGTACGTCCGTTTGTCTGTGATAAAGTTGGAAAACTTTTTCCCTACAATTATTTTGTTCTTTTTCTACGTATGAGAATAATCAATTGGAACGTATCCAAATTGTAAGTTTTTACCCCACCATTTGATTTCAATATAAAAACGTATCTAAGGCGCTCATTTGTCGCGTTTTGAAATTTCTTTTTTCTACATGATGCGACAGATTTGTTTTTCATTTGTGGACTTGTGAGGTTTTCTCCTTTACATTTCAGACCATTCATAGTTTTGAAAAAATATTTTTTTGTTTGTTTGCAGAATTAAAATTTTTCTATACATTGATATTGAAAAAAAAAAAATTATTATACTTATATTATAATGAAAAAGAATGAAAAAGTTTAATGGAACCAATATAAAAGTCTATAGACCACACTAGTTTATATGTATGAACAGTAGAATATGTAACCACACTTGGAGACTTTTATACCCTACATTGCCTGAGTACTTATATTAGTTAACATACTTATTTCTGACTTTTTTTCAGTACTATTGGCACAGAAATATATTTAATTTCAAATACAAACCCTACAGATTTTATATTTTATTGAACTTTGGAGTCAATTTAAATGGATCAAATAGTACTTAAGGAAATTATATATTACCGAAGATGGACGAGGTTAAACTTACACTCAGGGCTGCCAGATTTGTGGTTTTGGCCTCAAGTTTGGCGATATTTAATCTCCAAAAAGGCGAAACAATTGGATTTGGGGCTTGGGGATTTTGTTGGGGATTCACTCAAATTTGTTGGAGATTTTTTGGGCAAATTTTAACTTGTGAATTTAAAACTTCATATTTTATTAATAAAGGAAAATATTTTGTCATAAAGGATGATTCGTTTCTTGATATAAAAATTGCATCCGATTATGGGTCAGAATTCGAAAAAGAACTACACTCAGGGAAAAAACGTGCTGATAATAAGATTTTCTGCTTGAAATCGAAACTTTTTCTGCTTGAAAGTAGAGTAAATACGAAAAATCTTATTTTGAGAATAAAATCTTAATTTTTTAAGATTCTTTGTAAGATCGCAATCTTAAAAAAAATCTAAGCACAGAATGCACTCTTAATTAATAAGAACATAATCTTAAATAAGAAGAACGCATTCTTAATTATCGATCTTGTTCTTAGAACTTTTTCAAGATTGCGATCTTACAAACAATCTTGAAAAATAAGATTTTATTCTTAAAATAAGATTTTTCGCATTTACTCTACTTTCAAGCAGAAAAAGTTTCGATTTCAAGCAGAAAATCTTATTATCAGCACGTTTTTTCTTATTATAATATTCGTATTTGGTGATAAAATAAAACACATTTTTTATTATTTTTTTTCCCCTTTCGAGGATTGTAATAGTATTCCTATATTTTAAAATTTTGATTTATTTATTTTAGATTACAGGTAGTTAGTAAAAAATTGTATCCAAAAATACCTTGACTTCATCTTCCGTTGGAAAAAGTGTGCATATTTCTGTCAATATATCTTGGAAATCGTGAAATTCTAAAAAAGGATATCGCACTATCCTTTTTTAGAATTTGATGTTCTATAATCTGGATCAGCTCATCACGATAGTTATTGTTTAAATCTTTGTGTGAAGCATAAAATTCTAGGATGTTTATGCCACTTACTGATTCATTCAATAATAAAGCTAAATCCTATATAAATAAACGAAAATATTTTATGTTTTGTACACATTTTAATGTATTAAGTAATTATCTAATACTTTTACCTTGTCAAACACTTTTTTGTTAGCTTCCACATTTACAGAAGACGATGGAGTGGAAGTTACATCCGGACATTTTTGTAGCCATTGACCTACCTTCGACGGCATCGAAAGTGTATCTTCATCAATTCCAAACTAAAGGACAAAACTATTAGTGGTGTAATTTACTTTCTAAATAAAATATTAAAACCTGTTTTTTTCCAGAAGTCGAAGAGTGGAATGGCTTCCTTTACATCTTCTGCTTTCATATACTGCAGACTTCTTAAAGTTACATTTGAGCCTGAAACAAATTAAATCAATATAATTTTTTATAAAGAAATTTACTTATGTATTTATAAATATGATGAAAAACTTACGCTGCAGGTACGGAAAAATGCATTCCAGATCGAATTCTTTCAAAAGATTTTTCAGCAACGCGTCATCGTCCGAGAAATCTGATGAAATTTCTTGTGAAGGGCAGTTCAATTCATACTCCCCATCACATACCGGAACTAAATTGCCTTCTATTGGAATATTTAAAAGGATCACTTCATCCGGATTAAGGTTTTCCATTTATATTTCATATTAAATTTATATTTTTTCTCAAAAAATTAGTTTTTCACTTTTTCACAACTACTTTGGTCGGCTGATTACAATTTATGACAAAATCAAGAATACGATCTTAAGATTAGAACTTACAATCTTCAAAATAAGAATAAAATTTTGAAATCAAGACCACAATCTTAAAATAAAGAATACGATCTAAAATTAAGATTTAAAATCTTATAATAAGATTAAAATCTTAAAACCAAACAAATTACAGTTTATTTTTAGATTGTATTCTCATAACTAAGAATTTATTCTTAAATTTAAGAATATAAATCTTACTGGCTATATTTTCAAGATTGAAAATTCAAGATTTCGCAATCTTATATTGTAGATTTTTTTTCTTGAAATCAGATCGTCATTTTTCTCTTAGTGTACCAAACTGTAATCTGTCAAGTCAAGAAAGGTACATTTAAAAATTAATTGTTTCAATTATAAAAAAAAAACAAGTAAGAAAATGCTATAGTCGGTCAAGCCCGCTCATACGATACCCTTCACCACTAAGGTCAAAGATGTTCTTTTTCCTCTATAAAAACAAATATTTGCTAAATTTTGCCATCATACAAACATTTTTTTAAAACTTATATATTTAAGTTGTTTCCGTCATTTGGACTTATATGAGAGCTAGGGTCAAATGTTTACCGATATCTCAAAATTTGGCAAATTGATATCAGTTTACAAGAATTATGTGTACAAAAGATAAACTCAAAATTCTGAGTTTAACAAAAACAACAAAACATAATAATAACAAAATTTGTTGTCAAGAATTTCAACCGACAACTGAAATGTTAACAAAACGATCTCTTCATTTAATTGAATAAAAATGTAAGAAAATACGCTTTTTTATGAATTGGGGATTTTTGGGGCTAACAATTTTAAAATTTGAGGATGGTGACCAAAAAGTATCTGGCAACCCTGCTTACACTCATTTACATGCCAAATATCTTGAGTTCATTTTGGACCCCAAGTTGTCCTAAAGCCTCAATACCTAATCTAGGGTATCTCAAGGATCAATTGCTCTTAACTTATGCTAATACTACCGAGCCTTTCGAGATGCTTATGAAGCCTATATATTGCAAAACTCTGCAGTATTCTAAGATACTACAGAATATACGATAGATACTTGGTGGCTCTATCGAGCACTTGTTTAGTTTGTAGTCAAGGGACTTACCTTATCATGCCAAACTATTATTTGACCTAACATTATAAGTCTTACTGTGAGTGCCTGCGTACTCATTGTGGTCGGAACGACTTGGAAATCTTAGGATTCCGACCAAGAACTTAATCTTCTGTAATATTAGCAATAATATCGCAGGTACAAAAGCAACTGAGAATTCGTAGGGGACGCTCTACAACTGAACTACTACTTAAAATATCAAAAAATTAGGCCGTTCCCATTACCATTTCGATGAAAGTAAAATTTTTAAGATATTTTAAAGGCCTTCGATAGATTTTATCATAGTGCACTTTTATCAAAACTTGTAGCTCTTGATTTTGGTATAACTAATTTCGATTTTTATCTAGATTTCTCGGAAATCGGACTCTAAGAGTTGTAGACGGGAGCTCATCAATTCTGGGGTACCACTCTCCTAAAGTTATCATATATTCACCTACTTATACAAAACATTAATGAATCATTAAACGCGATCTCGAAGCATTCCCAGAATGGGACGAGTTTTTCTCACATAAGCTCTTAATATAACAAAGTCTGGAGGTTGATCCACTCGCTGTTTCAAATGCCTTTAAACAGTGACGACTTAAGCATTGAAAGAAAATTTATATCCTAGAAAAGAAGGTCTAAAAATATTCTTAAATAAACTATTCTTTCAAAGAGCTTCTGTTATCCTTGATTCCCAGTGGAGCATAAGGCCTCAACCATCAATTTATATCGAATTCTATTGCGAAATATTAGGCATATGTCATTCCATGAATAGTTTGTTGCATGCAACTCCACTCAATAAGACCATATGTTCCACCAGGAATTAAAGGACTAAATATATACTTCACTCAATATCCTCATCGGATCCACCTCTTGTAGATACCAAACATCCGAAATAATTAAAGGTAACTGAACATCCAATTACCTCGTTATCCACTTTGATGTGTGTCGACGGGTTTGCGCCATAACCTCCAGGCATAAGCCCAGCTCTCCGAGATTCAACATTGATGGCGTTAGTGTTTTCTTGAAGTTGACCTGAGTTTTGGCTTAGAAGACATACGTCATCAGCATATTCCAAGTCCTAGAGTTGTTTAATGGGTGTCCATTTTATGTCGTGTCTACTATTCAGAGCTGTGCGCATTTTGTTGTCGATGACGAGGCCTGACACTTCTTAAATGCTCTCCTTCTTATGTGCTTAAAGCGAAAGACATACAGTTCAGAAAGTTAAAAAATTTAGGTGTACTTACTGGTAGACTTTTCCCAATTTCGGGCAATAATTTCTATGTTGCTGATGATTGAGGCAACGTTCCGAAAGACTATCGGCCAAAGAAATAAAACAATCCTCAAGAAATGTCTTGCATGACAAGCAATTTGCAGTATGTAGTGGCAAAAAAGCTAGGCATTTGTAGCATCGGGAGCTATAAATACGGAAATTTATATAACGAAATGAATACAAAAACGGCTATTAGAGTTTCTGAAACAGCATAGAGTGCCTACATATTTCTGACCCGATTTGCCGTCATTTCATATGGCACTTGAGAGGTATTCAAAAAATATTACAATTTTTGTACTACGATAGGCGACTCCATTCAAATGGCTACAACTTCGGCCTGTGGAAACGTATTACGGATTTGTACAAAATAAATTGAAGAGCAGAGGAACAATGTCAGAGAATATGTCCGATTTTTTGCCTAAGTAAATCCGAAAAATTAACAAAAGTAAATTTGATATCTTTAATGGAGGTACATTCGAAAATGCCGATAAATTTATAAATACTACATAATAAATATGTTTTTTTACTTTCGTGCAAATGAGAGGAATTTAGTAGTTACTCCCTCAAACAACAAAACATACACAAAAGTCCGGGAACACAAATCTCCAAAATTTAAGTCCACAATATATTTTACTTCAAAAATATTCAAGCTAATATTTTTTAAACTGTTGAAAGCATTAAATTATTCTGACAATTTAGTAAAGCCACAAACCAAAACATAGTACGGTAACACAATAGGATGGGTTTTGGGTAACTTCGGACTGGATTGGCTTGTTTCGTTAGAGTACGGGAACGCATCTAATATATATATAGTTCCCACACAATATTTCAATTGGAACAAGGGGTACCTCTCTCAATGACAATGAGCTGCATCCGATTCTATTTTTGGACTCATTGGAGGGTCCTACGTTTTAACTGCGGCTCCGAACGGCCAACGCATTAGTTAGAGAAGTTTTTCATAGCCTAATACTAAATAACCAGTGGCTAGCTGAGTTTGAAGTAAACAGCTTTTTTGGAAATTTTAATTTTTTTCAAGTGAGTCTGGCCAGGGATCGAACTTGGACCTCTGGTATACCACGGCCGTTCACAGTTCACACAACTAATAGTCGACACATCAATGCCAGATGAATTTGTTTAATATTTCAATAAATTTCTGTATTATTAAGAATTTATATAAGGAAAATCCTGCGTGACGGACGATACATTTGTACGGACTTTGTTGTACTTAAATGAATCCCATTATCGTTTTACACTAGATATCTTTGCACAGATTTCGGAGAATAATAGGCCATTGATTGTGCTCTCGAATGGCTTTTGTTAATTTACAAACTTGCTCTGAAGAAAAAAGATATTCGCTTTTAAAGTACTGTGGCGGAAGCTACAGCACTTGACTTTTGACTTTTTTTTCAACGTGACTTTTTTTTCAACACGTATTTCTGTAATTATCATCAAAACGCTCATAGCAGTAAAAAATTTTAAATACATTGAAGATAGAGGAAAATCAGAGGATTACAAAACAGCTTTTATAAAGTATTTAAAAGTTTCCAGTTTCACCAAAAATCCATAAATGAACTGTTGCGGACGCTACGTGACGGACGATACAGTTTTTACATGTACGTTTTTTTATTAGAAAAAATGCATATTTCATATTTTTTTTAAGGGTTCGTAAATCAGTAAAAATAATGGTGTTATTTGTTCCCAAATTTCATCTCTTTCACCTTCATGTTCGCGGTTAAAAATGCGATTTTTTGTTCACAATTTAATATTCCGCAAAACGGCTACATACATATATTTATTTAAAGTTTTTCACTTGATGTATCTTATTTTTCGTCGAAAAAATGCTGCGGCTAGCTATTAGAGTGTCCCAAAAATCAAAAAAAAAATTAAATTTCAAAAGCATCAAATTTGCCCCACTGTATGTTTTTTAACACCTAATATCTTAAATTTAATCTGTGGATATAAACAGTGTTATTGCTTTATGAATAAGACAAAAATGTGTTCGTAAATTGTGTATTTAATAAATATCATTTTGTAAAAAGCATATACTGTGACGGACGCTACACACTTTCCAATACATATTATTCTATAAAATGCTATATTGACATCTTTATATTTTTAGCCTAATGCAGAGCATACTAAAGGGTGGTTAAATTGTAAGGGCCGATGTTGAATGTGAACCACACCTAAACGCCAAGTTTTTTTCCGAATTTTAATTGACATTTCTCTATTTCAGACTTACTCAATTTGAACCATGGAGAGATACACTATCCAACAACGTGTTAAAGTTGTCCAGACTTATTAGGAAAATGGGCGTTCAAATCGTTCAAATCAAATGCATATCGTGCACTTCGTGTTTTTTTTTTTTGGTCAATTTGATCATCCAAATGTGCGTACAATCGCAAAAATCGTGGAAAAATTCGAGCAAACCGGGTCTGTAGAAGATGTGAGAACACCAGTGCATGCTCGTACAGCTCGTACTGCAGAAAATATTGCTGCTGTTCGCGATAGTGTAGCTGAGGCCGGTCAGGCAGTTACTGTGAATGGTGTTCGCTATCGTGAGATGATAATGAACTTTTTATGGCCCAAATTGGAAGATATGGATGTGGACGATATGTGGTTTCAGCGGGACGGTACCACTTGCCACACAGCTAACGAAACAATGGCTCTTTTGCGCAACAAATTCAATGGCCGTGTTATCTCACGTAATGGCGATGTCAATTCGCCGCCAAGATCATGTGATTTGACACCGTTGGACTTTTTTTCTTTGAGGTTATTTGAAAGAAAAGGTGTACGTCAATATTCCAGCAACAATTCAAGAGCTAAAGGATGAGATAATTCATCACATTAACGGCATAGAACCTCCATTATGCCTCAGGGTCATCGTAAATTTGGACCATCGGGTGGAGGTGTGTCGCTGTGGTCGCGGTGCCCATTTGGCCGATATTTTGTTCCACACATAATTGAGTAATACCAATACATCATAATAAAATAAAATTACAATAATTTCCTAAATAGTTTGTGTTTTATTCAAAATCAACATCGGCCCTTGAAATTTAACCACCCGATATATGTTCTCTTTACGAACCAAGTTCAATTGGAGTAAAAAGAAAAATTGCACAAGTCAAATTAAAAAAAACCCTTATTTCTGTAACGGACGCTTTACACTGTGAGCCCTTTTTTACTTGACTTTATTTATATCACTCCAATTAAATTTGATGGGTTCTTTTATATCTAATTGTATAAAATTTAGCAGGCTTTGAGCTCCTACTGAAATTTGATGCCTAAATGCCTGTTTTTGCGATTTTTATGAACTTTTAAAATAACTATTATTTTAAAAAATTAAAAAAAAAAATCGAGATGGGTGCAAATAAAGATTTGCGAAGAGAGCAATCGAAAATTATATCCAATATATCTTCTAAAGGATCAATATGTAGTAAATTTTTTCGTAATTATAAATACGTGATTTTAAAATTTTGTCCTTGGATTGATGTTTTTCGGATTTGCCCATATTTCACGTTTTAAATTATATTTAACTAAATATTATTACAAATTTCATTCTAGACACTCCTTATTTATTCGATTACTTTAATTTGTTATCCAGTAACCAACACAATATATTTAAAATTATATTCTTATATTTCTAATATTAGCTTTTAGATTATAAATACTTGATGAAGGGTACTTAAGATTCGATAATGTCGACTTATATTTTCTATGACTACCACAGCATCATGAAATGAGGGTAACATCTGAAATGACAAGTAAAAGCTATTTATTATTTCGTTTCTAAGAGTTTTTGTGTTCTTTTTTTTTCTACTACTTTTTTTTGGCTATAACTTCTACTAGTTAGTAGATATTCAAGAAATAGTACATTCATGCGAAAAAAAACTAAGTACTGAAACAACAATTGTGAACCAACAGCAAGTGTATGAAAGTTAGTTTATGAATATTGTCTTTTAAGTATCTTGCTCAAAGGAAGTGCTACTCGTATTTTATAAATTCATACTTAAATACATAAGGATAAATATTGTAACATTGTACTAACACTATATAAAAAGGAATAAACATACAACTTTTCAAACCTCCTTCTTTCAAGAAAAACTACGAAACTATTACAAAGCATTGCGTAAGTATATGTGTAGCATCAATGAAGTATTGGTGTAATACAGCGACTCATTATGAACTTCCTGCTAATTTATATTACGATGAATATTTATATACAAAATTTTCTTTCTTCTGTTATTAAGAAAAAAAAAAAAACTTTACAAATTTTTAAAACTAGAGTGAAAAAAAATTATACAAAATAATTTCAATTCATGTTGAAAACGACGTCTTTATTTCGATTTAATTGAAATTCTTTTTCCACCACAATTGTTAAACTCTGTCACACATTGTTTCGAAAGGCATAATTTATGTAGAACATCTGATTATATGAAAGCAGACAAAAAAAATTTTAACAGAATAATGGAACGAAAATATTTTAATGGATTTCATAAATTTGTTTCAATTTTTTGCCGCTTTTTGTAGAACTGACATTTTTAAGTGTTTTTTTAATTAGACCTAATAAGAGAAGTGATTGAGTATTTTAGATTGAAACAATTTTTGGCATGGAATTTCATTAAGTTTAGTTTATTCTCTGCTTACATTTGGGGATATAAATTGTATTTAATAAAAATTAAGGACATTTTTAATTTATTTAAAAATGCATATAACATTTTGTACAATTTTTATGGTTTTTATAGGTGGTAAATGTATTATAAGTTTGACTCAGAATCACCTCATGTCCCCCCGATGTCCGTCTAAACGGCTGGCTATTCGTTCAGATGAAGACTTTGTACCTTCATATAAATATATTAGTTATGTACTCATAACTATTAATAGTACATCTTTTAATATTTTAAGTCATCATTATACCCTTCACCACCATAGGTGGAAGGGTATTATAAGTTTGTGCTGATGTATGTAACGCATAGAAATATTTGTCTAAGACCCACCTTTTAGTTTACCAATAGGCTTAGAATCCTTTCTAAGTCGATTTAGCGATGTCACACAGTGGTTTACGGACGTTTTTTTTTTTGGAAATAATTCTGTAACTTTTCAACGACTTGAAATTTGGCACGGTGGAGTATTCGAGTTGGTTTTCAATAGCAAGGGTCCATGAGGGGTCGGGAGAGTGATTGATGGAGCTTTAAAGCTGGTCACCTCGGGTGTTCGACATTTTTAAAAATTCGCCAAAAATTAATTTATGGATGGATTGAAAAGAAATTTTAAACTTAAGTTGTCCACGTCCTTGAATCTACAAAAAAAAAACGCTTACATGTGTAGGTTATCTCCTTTGGATTTCGAGATATTTGGGTAAAAAGGAATTTTTGGGTTGATTTTTGACCTATCTTTTTAAGCTTTTTTTGATCTGGTGGACGCATCTAAGAACCAAAAATTTTTTAAGAATATACATTAAATTTGTAATAAAATTCTGAATAATTTTTGTGCAAGTCGGTTATAGATATCTTCTTTCGTTTAAAAGTTAAAAATATTCAAATTTGAAACATAAAAAAAATGTCGCTTTTTTTGAGTTTTTCCCTAAAAGATAGCTATATTTTTCACTAATAAAAAAATATTTTCTTAAGAAACATAAAAAGATTTTTAAAATTTTTAAAAGAAATCATAATGAGAATGCGTATAAAATAAATTTCTTGCTAATTGGACTTTTGGTCCTCGCAAATGCGCTCTCCAAAAAATGCCAATTTGTAAAAAAAAAAAATTGGTTTAAATAAAAATTTCGCAAAAGGCAAAGCACTGATTTCAAAAAAAAAATATAATGTTCATATTTTCTAGAAAAGTATTTTTTTGAAAGGAGCTGCAAATAGAGTCAGTGTTGCCATATTTGTAAAAAAATTCATTTTTTGAAACCCTTTTTTCTCGAGTTGGAAATTGGGGAACTTTTTAGTTAAAACTGGGATTTTTTTTTTAGTCTATTGCTTTTAGTTGTTATTGGCCTACATAACTACAAAATTTCATTGTGATATCTTTATCCATGTCATTTCTACCAAATATCAAAAATTTAAATTATTTTCCTTAAAAAAGTAGAAAAATAATATTTTTTGTTTTACAGTACAAAGTGTAAAAAGATAAACTCACTTAAAAAAGATTTTTTAATGGTGTTCATCTTCTGGTCCCTCCCGATCCAATGATACTAAACACGTATATCAAGCTTTACTACATAGCCTTTAAAAGCTCTGAAAACTTTGCCTCCCATGGCATTTTGAACCTAAATATTGGAGTATTGTAGAGTAATGTGTGCAAATAAAGAAAGAACATCAATAGAAGAGATACATATGAGGCTTTTAGATCAATGTTTAAGAAAGTATTTGTCGGTAGAACAGTGGGCTCTACAGTGGGCCAAAGTTGAATACCTCGGGTATATAAAACATTTGGGGGCGTATAACTTTCCTGAATTGGGTCCGATCTAAAAGATTTTTACGTTTTCGAAAACTCCTTAAAAAAATTAAGAAAAAAACATGCTTACTTTACTACCTTATCTCTTATAGTTTAAGAGATATTTGACTCCATAAAATTTTAGTATAATATTTTAACATTACTTTGTAATTTTTCGCAAAAATCTCTAAAACTAAACAAGTAATTGCGACTATTTTTGTACATAGTATGGACCTGTGTGTGCGAAAATCAGAAATATAAATTTCGGAACAAGTTCTGAAATTTAAATGAAAAGCTTTTTACGTTTTCGAAAACTTCTTAAAAAAATTAAGAAAACACATGCTTACTGTACTACCTTATTTCTTATAGTTTAAGAGATATTTGACTACAAAAAATTTTAATATAATTTTTTGATATTACTTTGTAATTTTTAGCAAAAATCTCTAAAACTAAACAAGGTATTACGACCATTTTTGTACACAAGTTCTGAAACTTAAATCCAAATTTTTAAATACAGAAGAGTACGCTTTTCGCAAATTTTAATTTTTTTAGAAAAGAATTACATTTTTGATAATAGAACCATAGCTATTGAAATTCGTCAAAATCGGTCCATTATTTATGGTACCTCCCATAGGTACCACTTCCCGGAATTGATATATTGGCCACAAATATAAATATTTTTTAATAAAATTTAAAACAAATACTGCTTATGTAAACTAAAATCACTATACCTAATTTCGTTGAAATCGGTCCACATTTGGCCATAGCTTCCATACTCTTCTTTAAAAACAAATATATATACACATGTAAAGACTCTACCATAAATTGTTTGAAAGATGGGGGGACATAGTTCCTCTTATCGCGATCCTATCATATTTTTCAAAATACAACCACTTTTAAAAAACAAGTAAGAAACAAGAAGAAATTTTGTTGTATTACTTCTCATTGAAAATATTAGAATAAACCGCATATGAAAAAATCTTACTCGATTTATTTTAATATGAATATTTTACTCGATTAACTAGAGTAATTTTTGATGATTAATCGATTTTCCGAGTAATTCAAAAACCATATTTTCAAGTTATTTGATTACTCAAACAATTTAAAGTCGAGTAAAATGAACACCCTAATATTTAAGCTGTTTCCGTCATTTGGACTTATATGAGAGCTAGGATCAAATGTGGACCGATTATCTCGAAATTTGGCAAATTGATTACACTTTTTACCAAATGTATGCAAAAAATAAACTCAAAATTCTCATTAGTGATTTTTTGTCTAAATGAGTGCGTTTTGACTGAAGAGTTTGTATGGGAGCTGTGGTCAAATGTGGACCGCTTTGGTACAGTGATTTTGGTTTAAATTTGATGACAAAAATATTGATATTTGTGGGCACAATATCAATTCCGGGAAGTGGGACATATGGGAGGTACCATAAATAATGAACCGATTTTAACGAATTTCAATAGTCATGGTCCCACTATCAAAAAAATTATATGTGCCAAATTTCCTGAAATTATCTTTAGAATAAGTCGACTCAGAAAGTGATTCTAAACCTATTGGTATACTTAAAGGTAGGTCTAAGATAAATATTTTTATGCGATACATCAGTACAAACTTATAATACTTTTTCCACCTATGGTGGTGAAGGGTATAATAATATTTAAATCTTTAAAATGGCTCTTCTGAACAAAACCGGTCTTTACCCTTAGGTCCCTTTCTATGTTGCGCATCACATATTCCCAACTAAAATGTATGCATTACATACATACATTTTAGTTGGTAATATTATATGCACAGGTGTAAAGTAGAACGATCGATTTTAAATATTTTCGAACCATTTGCTTATTAAAATCTTCGTAGGAAGAAACCAACCGACAAAGACGGACTATTTTTTAATGCAACATTTTTAAACAAGAAGAGGTTGTGGGGTTTAAAATGGATGTTTTGGAACCAACCCAAACGGAATAAAAATATATCTTTATGGAGAGTTTTTTAAGAAACAATTACAGTCAAATTTGATTTTAAATGTTTATGTTTTTATAATCTCGAAATACAGAAGGCAATCCTAGTATAAATTTTAAACAAATAAACATTATAAATTAAAGAAAAAAATTTATACGCTCTAAAAGCGGAATAAAAATGCAAGTATATGAGATAAGTGCGAACACGAGAATGTAAACTATGTAATCATCTAAAAACTTATGTATTTCAACTCAGGCATAAAGAGTGCTCTAAACAAAATTTGTAGTTGGATTTTCTTAAATAAAAATCAAACCTTTTAATATAAAAACTCTAGAAAATACGCAAATATAATGACATATTATACAAAATCATTTAGCATTAAAATGTTTACTTAGAACTCGGGTTTTGCAAAATTATCGACTTTTTTCGGAAACCCTCCCATTAAAGATTTTACAGTTGCTTCTGATACCTTTTTGGAGCATGTGTTGCACCTGCGCTTAAAATCGGACATGTTCTTGGAAATCTTTCCTGTGTTCTTCAATTCCTTTTTTACCAGAGCCCAATACCTTTCCACAGGCCGAAGTTCTGGACAGTTAGGTGGATTTGCCTCTCGTGGTATAAAAATGACATTATTCTTTGAGTACCACTCAAGTGCCTTTTTTCCATAATGGCATGATGCCAAATCGGGCCAAAAAAATGTAGTCACTCTGTGCTCTCTTAAAAAGGGTAACAACCGTTTTTGTAGGCACTCCTTTATATAAATTTCTGTGTTTATTGTGCCAGATGCCACAAATACTTTACTTCTTTTGCCACAACTGCAAATAGCTTGCCACACGAGAAACTTCTTAGGGAATTTTGTTTGTTTTTTTGTGCGAAACTCTTGTCGAACATTGCCCCGTTTATCAGCAACATAAAAATCTTGACCAGGAAGTTGAGAAAAGTCTGCCAGTACGTATGTTTCATCATCCATCACACAACAGGTGTATTTTTTTATAAAATCAGACTTCATTTTTTTCGCTCGTTTTTTTGCTTCTAAGTTCTTTATAGCATTACGATCTGGAACCTTTTGGACTTTGTATGTCTACAGTCCAACATAAACTTTGACTCTATGTGCAAAATTCGTAGAACATTTCACCGTACGAGCTGCTTTTCTTAAAGAAGTGTTAGGCGCTCTTCGAAAGAGTCGCTCGACTTCTTTTGCCTTACCAATATCTGTAGGACCTTTTTTCCTCCCTGATCCAGGTTTTCTTTCAATGCTCAGGTTTTCCTTATACCGTCTGATGGCATTAGAAACCGTTCGAGGGTCAACTTTCAAATTTTTAGCTATTTTTTTAAAAGTCCATGACGGATTTTTTTGAAAAGTTTTAATTATATTTTCCCGAACTTTTTTTCGCAGTCCATTTTGATTGAAATAACTATTGAAAATTAATAATTTCTAAAATAATAGTATCTGACATATCTATAGAAACTAACTTGATCAAAAAATAAATTATTTCTTGCACTATGGATAAATTTTGTCTAAAATAGTAAATGCATATTTTTTTTAGAACACTCTTTATAACAACATAATTATATTTACAAGTAACTACCCACGAAGCAATTTGATCAGAATACAGTAAAGCATCCCATCAACATTCCAGGTATGTATCAATGGTTCTATGCAAAGTTTAACTAACTTCCTAGAAAAATTAATTTAATGTACTCAAAAATATGGGCCAATGTCGGAATTATTGAAATTGACCCTAGTATACTTAACATGCCTAAGTGCCAAAGATTTTTCAATTTATAAAAAAATATTTTTAAAGTGGTATAAGTCCTCTGAACCTTCTTAAAACCACTTTTGTAAAAGGTTTTTATAACATTATTTTTATGGAAGATATAAAAGATCTGATCAAAATGAACAAAAATAAAAAACTTGGTCACTTCTGTATCCGACCTCTTCAATTATTTGAGCTAATTTCGGTTCTTTTGCAGATGAAGTATTTCCTGAAGCTAGTTCATCTTTTATTTTGACATTATGAATGCTATAAAAAGGTGCTGATGGTTCCAAATTTTTCTTTTGTTCATAAATTCTTCGAGACTTCTGTTTTATAGAATTCGCATTTAGTGGTGCACGTTTTTGAACATAATCTTCAATCCATGAAAAAAGAACCTATTTTTATACCCACCTTCCAAAACAATGAAGGTATATTGAGATTGTCATTCTGTTTGTAATTTCCTTAATATTGGCTCAAAAACCAATATTATTTTCTGAATCCTTCGGAAATTCTAAGATGATTAAGTGATGCCCGTCTGTCTGTCTGTTGTCGGTACGATAGAGCCTGGACGAAGAAGGTAGGTCAAAATTGGCAAAAATATCCCTCATTTCTTGGAAAATTTACATACATAATCTAACAGGGATGATAATACAATTAAATACAAAAATATACTTTGATATAAATATCATCATATATCTGTGGCTTGGTGCTAAAAATGCCAATGTCAAAAAAACTAGTTTTGAGAAAAATTGATTTAAAGTTTTTATTTTCCATATAAATTCATAGAAACATTGCCTAGAAAAACACTTATAAATCTATTCTTAGTTATCTTAGAGATTAGCTGTTGGAGCCAAATAGAAGAGGGTAAAGAAGGGATTCTTATGCAATGATTAACTCAAAACAGCAAATAATTGACATTGGCCCTTTTAGCAAAAAGCCAAAGATATCTACTTAGAATATTTCTTCCACAAAAAACAAAAATCAAACAAAGAAACATACATACAATTTAATATAGAGAAGTTTCGCATAAGCACTTGCCAGCATATACAATTTCATCGAAATCGGTTTACATCAAACCATAGCTCCTAAACGAAACACTTACAGAAACAGCCTAAATTCCACCTTCTTCTGTTGTCCTTGACTCCCAGTGGAGCATAGGGTCTTCACAGTTAGTTAGAGCTCCCAAAAAGCCCAGCGCCTGGAATCACATTAATGCTGATAAATTGAATCCAATTGTAATAGCTCCGAAGACTTAAATTAGAACAGAGAAGTTTTGTACAACTATAGGTCAGTATATTATACTTTATAGGAATCGGTCCATATTTGATCATAGCTTTTTTAAAAACCACTCCCGGAAACCACTAAAGTACCACAAAAAGCTATGGTCAAATATCGACCGATTCCTATAAAATTTGATATACTGACCAAAAGTTGCATAAAACATCTCTGTTCTAAACTTAGTCGTCATAGCTATTACAATTGTATTAAATTCATCAGTATAAATATGATTCGCGGCGCGGGGTTTTATGGGAGCTCTAACTAACTGTAAACCGATTTCGTCCATTTTCAGTGCACAACTTCTATAACATATCGAAAATACTTTTGTAGAATTTTGTCTCTTTTGCTCTTGTAGTTAATGCGCTATCGCGCTTTCATATAATTATCGAAAATGGAAAAATATGAAATTCATTTATGTACAGTCAGGGACTAATGTCTTCATACGTAACCAAAATTTCATATATTCGTCAATAAGCAGGAAAAAAGTTTATACCAAAATTAGTCAAATCGATTTTAATTATCATATGAAAAAAAATTTTCATTCATTTTCATTAAAATAACAAGAAAACCAGAAAAACACAAATTATAATTTATAAAAAAAATTAAAATTATAACAAAAATGTATAATTAAAAGAGCGGATAAAAGAGTTCATACACAATAAAAGACTTCTTAATAACATTTAATAAAAAATATAATTTTAAAAAATTTTATTTTAAATTAGTATTTTGTTGGTTTACCGTTACCATTATTCACTGCCTGCAGACACTTGCATTGATGCAACAAGATTTTCTGTCAAATCAGGGGTATTTTCCGACCAGGCCCTGTGTAAAGCTTTTTTTGACTTTTGTTTGTAACATAGACATGAGCAACTTTTCGTTTTTAAATATCCCAAATGTGCTTAATGGGATTAAGGTCTGGCGATTGTAGAGGGTGTTTCCATCAATAAACACTAGTCGGCCAACTTCAAATTCTGCTATTGCGCCCCAAGCCATTACGTTGTCACCACATGTTTCACAACATTATTTGGCTTGAGAGCTGCATTTTTTTACGACAAACCTTTTCCCGTCCATCATTTCCGAACAAGTTAAACTTGCTATCTTCCATAAATAAAACATTTTTAAAAAAACCAATACCTTTTTTATACCCTTCACCAATAGGTGAAAGGGTATTATAAGTTTGTGATTCCGTTTGTAATTTTTTTATTAGTGATCGTAGACCCCATAAAAATTATACCGATCGACTCAGAATCGGGAGGAGAATCGATTAAGTGATGTCCGTCTGTCTGTCTGTCTGTCTGTCTGTCTGTCTGTCTGTCTGTCTGTCTGTCCGTCCGTCTGTCTGTCTGTTGAAATCAAGTTTCTGAAGCCCCTGGAGGATGTTCTTACATAAATTATAAATCAGATTTTAGGAAATTCTCCCGCAATGAACGCTATTAAATTTCATTAAAATCGGTTTATAAACACCGAAAATATCGAAAAAATACCAAAAATTAGACGAAAATTTTAAAATTTTTGATTGAAACACACTTTTAAATAACAAGAGAAAAAAGATACTCCTGGTGTACATGTGATAATATGTTATATATCAGATTGTAGGAAATAGTTTCCCAAAGCACTCTGTAAAATTTAATCAAAATCGGTTCATAAACAACTGAGATATCGCCAAAACACTGAATTTGATGTATCGCAAATTGCCCAAAGTTCGCATTAGATAATGTTTGTTGAAAAAATGAAATGCAGAAATAGGAAAAACCATCCTCCTTTAGCACGGACCTACATAAATTTTATATCAGATTTTAGGAAATTCCCCCGCCAAGCACGTTATTAAATTTTATCAAAAGCGGTCCATAAACAATTGAGATATCGCAATAACACTACATTTGATGTACAGCAAATTGCCCAAAGTACGTGTCTAAGAAATTTTGTTTACATTTCGTAAGTATTGTTTCAGCGATATCTCAGGTGTTTATGGACCGATTGTGATGAAATTTGACATCGTTCTTTGTGTGAGGATTTTCTAAAATCTATACTCCACAAATCTGATTACGAATACCATTCAAACTGTACCGATCAACTTTGAATCGGCAGGAGAATCGATTTC
Organism: Stomorhina lunata; assembly: GCA_933228675.1. Lineage (NCBI taxonomy): Eukaryota > Metazoa > Arthropoda > Insecta > Diptera > Rhiniidae > Stomorhina > Stomorhina lunata. Next base: position 89,476,733 of record OW121740.1, on the reverse strand, counting down.
GCGACCTCCGTCCGTCCGTCTGTTTGTCTGTCCGTCCGTCTGTTTGTTTGTCCGTCCGTCCGTCTGTTTTTTTGTCCGTCCGTCTACCTGTCTGTAATTTTTTCTGTTGTAGTCAAGTTTTTGGTGTTCCTGTTTTGTCGATATCTCAGGTATTTATTTTGATGAATTTTAATAGCGTCCTTCGCAGCAGATTACCTAAATCCTGATGCATTCGGTAATTTGTGGTAGATATAATTTAGCGTTTAAGCGATGGTGTTTTGATCGACAATGATAAAATTCAGGGTGGCCCAATATCCTAAAATTTTGTGTAAAATCCAGGAGCTCCACAAATCTGATTTTAGCAGACAGTCTGCATTAATCTTAATTTTGTGTCTGACTTTTGAACATTATGATAACATTTGAGAATGTATTATATATCAAATTATAGGTAATCTTCCTAGGAAGTACAAAAATGCAGCTAACTACATGATATCCGTTCAAAACCTACATATGTATGTAAGTATCTCACATATCAACGAAAATTTAAATTTTAATTGCAATTGGGAGAAATCCGTTCACGTTTGACAATTGATCCCTTATAACTTCGCCTAAGATACGATGATGACATTTAGTATAAAGACGTTGTACAATATTGATATTCAGGGCGATAGCGCCTAAAATAAACTTTCTAGAGGGACAATATTTGACAAAAGTATTTCTGATCTCTTGAAAAGTTCGATATTGAAAATGGGCGAGCTCTATTCACATTTAGTGAAGTCTCCCATATAACCCCGACCGGGAATCGATTTAATGCTGATAAATTAAATCACATTAAAATTGCACAAGGAACTAGAGCAAAACTTTCCAAACATCCATCGGACAGATCGAAAGAACAATACATCCCAAATATTATTGATGAAGTGTTCATTTTAATTAATTAACTAACTTCAGATAAATAAGTAAATCTTTAATAACTTTTCCGACAAAGCTGATATCCATCCATTCAAAAGCTATATATTTCACGTATGTATTTAAAACTAAGAGTGTATACCCTATAATTTTATGGCTTATCATTGTTAAAGCTGTGACCTAAATCAGTCCGCTAACTTCAGAGTTTTACATAACTAATCAAGAACTTTTACTAGTTGGATAATTCGTACGAATTAAAGTGCACAACCCTCACTGGGCACTGTGTTTTTGGGTTGCATGCCAGAATACTTAAACTTCATCAAATCGATGTGCTATTGCAAATGTAAGGGCATCTACATTTTGAAGCATCTTTTCTGCATGGTTTATCTGGTCTATCGAACTTTATTAATTAACTGGCTGGCTTAATAATGCATTCTCTACTTGTAGTCTAGTAATCATTATCTTTCACAAAGGGACCACTTAAAAACCCAAGTGAAGCTTCCCTAGACATCAGCCACCTGCCCAACCTAACCTTTGGGTGCATAACTATTCTTGATGATGACGCCACCGAAAAGCTTTTCTTTTTCCGACTCTTAATTTTAAAGACTCTTTGCATATAATACTAGTATAACCAAATTTTGCTTGGAATTACATTAAGTACTTTTGCAACTCCATTGGTGAAGGGTATCCAAGATTCGGCAAAGCCGAATATACCACTCTTACTTGTTTAGAAGTGTTTTTGCAAATTCTAGAATGTATGAAATTTTAGGTGTGTATGAAGATTTAAGTCCCTGACTGTATTAAGTTTTGTTCAGACTGTCTACTAAAATCCAAAACCGATCAGAAGTGTCTGTTAGTTTAGTTTCCTGGGTATGAATATCATTTGTTCATGTGTTTGAACTTTAAAATATACTTTCGATTACTTGATGGCAAACATAATTAAGTCATTTAATTTATGTTTACATTTATATCAACATGATATTCTTTCTTTATTTTTTTTCCCCCAGTCCCTCATTTATTCTCGTATCAGTAGAAAACAAGAACATAACATATGCGAAACGATACGATAGTCCCTATACGACTATACAACATGAATTCACACTCGTTCAGACATACCAAAATAAAATATCTCTAAAATAATTTTTAGGGTTTGAAAAACATACATACAAAAAACCAAGTGGAAAATATATGCATATATAACACATCCTTTAGAATGGGCTCGTCAATATGTTTAAAAAAAATATTTATTATTTAATTTAATTTTATTAAAAGTAAGACAGTGGCTGCCAACGAACAAACAACCAATAAAATAAATTCTTATTTCTTTTTTCGTTCCCCGATACAGTTTGAGACGTGTATGTTTAAATGGAACATTTGAATCAGTATCTGAGCTTGTTAAGCATAAGGGGATACAAACACTTATGAGTGGATGGATGTACGTTTAACTCATAGATACAGATACATAAGTGGGAGAATACAAAAACAAGGCAGAACATGAGACATCAAAAGCTGATCGAATTTTAACGATTTGTTTTGATATTTTTATGATTATGGCATCGTTTGCACTACATAAATAGAACATAAAAATTCACATAACATAGCGGGACGCTTACTTATCCTCATAGATACACAGATACTCCACACCAAAGCATTTCAATTCATTCGATACGTCAGCATCACTTGTACTCATATGAGATACTCGTACGAGTACTTTTCACTTAATTCTTGTTCTATTTTATAGATAAAAACTGTTTTTGTTGTAGGTACTTCACCATTTTAGTAGTTGTTTTTATTCCTTAAGTATCATTTAATGTTATGGAGAACACTAATACTTATACACTTATTTTCAAAAGGAGCGAAAGGGAAGTCAATTTTATTTATGAATTAAGGACATGTGTTAAAGGCTGTGTTAGAGTATGCGTGTGTTCTAACGAGCGAATGTAAAAATAATAAAAATACTTAAAATCTTTGTTTTATCTGTTCAAGAGATTTTCTTAGTAATTAATTTTCTTATGATGAAATTCTATAACTTTAGATCCAGGATTAATAAATTAAGGTAGTACCTTTGAACTTATCATCTTTCTGCTATAATTCATATTATTGGCTTAACGACCCATATTATTGCAGAGTGTAGTCTACAATTAGGTTTGACATTAAACGAAGTATAAATTGTAAATCTTTTTGCATTTTTTTTTCTTGTAAGTAAATTTTAAAATATTAATGTATTGCTTTAAGGAATCACACTTAAAACAAATTAGTCCAGTGAAAAAAATGTATCTCTATATAGCTCAGATGTAAATACAAAGCTTATATCGGGTGGTTAAATTTCAAGGGCCGATATTGATTTTGAATAAAACACAAACTATTTAAGAAATTATTGTAATTTTATTTTATTATGATATACTAGTATTATTTAATTATGTATGGAACAAAATATCGGGCAAACAGGCGCTGCGCCCACGGCGCACTGTTGCGCCTTTTGAGGATTTACGTGGCAAAAATACAAAATTTGATGGCAAGGTTTTAGAAAGTTAATGGATGAATCATGTAGGGAACTTTCCACTGATCATAAATCCGAAAAAAAAATTTATGTGGGTCAAAGATTGTGGCTGGCAGAGATGCTCAAAGTCGACAACTTTTTGCAAGTCGGGAAAAAAGGTGATTTTTAAAAAATATCTGAAATTTAGAATTCAATTGTAAAAAGTATTGCGAATGGATCATAACTTTTTTAGTATTATATTAAAGGTACATCTATGTTATATTAAAATAAATGAAAAAAATTCGCTCAGCTACCCTACTTTTCCGGTAGTGGCCATTTTTCAGGACATTTTTGCACATAAAATGAAGGATATCTAAAAATGGCCAAAAATGGTATCCTCAATATTTTCTGAGCATATTTACCAGACAGTGCACTAACTAGTTTTCTAAAATGATCCACGACCATCCCAATAAAACTTTTCATTACCAAATAATGAGTTAAACAGTTAAACTATTGAACACGAACTACTTACTCATTCGCTGTTTAATTCATTACATTAACATGGGGATGTCATTGGAGGCAAGTACTTACCAATTGCAGAAAAGTAATGACTTGGGTAAGCAATTTGAAAGCAACAACAACAACAGCAACAACTTTTTTGTTGTTGTTTTATTAAAAACATATATTATTAAACGAAATACAAATTTTTTTTGTGATCCCATGGGGGCTCGAACCCAGACCCTCCGACTGCTAGGCAGAGACTCTTCCACTGAGCTACTTCATATGTTGAAAACTTAGCAGCTTATAATTAATATATACAATTTTTATTTTTAGATCCAAAATCATATGAAAATAACTTTGTTTTTCCCTGCTTTTTTTTTGCTTTGTTGTAATTTTTGGAAAAATATTTTTATACGATTTTTTGTAATTATTTTAAAACTTTTTTAAAATTATTTTAAAACTTAAACAATTTAAATCTTCTTTTTTGTATAAGTTTTTACATAAGATTGGCTCTTACTTACTTAAATGTGACAACCTGTTAAGGTCAAAGTCCGAGCATATTTTAGAATTCCATAGATTTCGATCTTGTGCGAATATTCTCCAATTTTATAGGCCAAGCTTTGAAAAATGTTCCTCTACTTGGTCTTTCTATCGAAGTTTCGGACATCCTCCTCTAACATTAGGTAGTGGGACATTTCAATTCTAATTTTATCCTCTTCATTGTATTTTTTTCAAGAGAGGGTTACTAGCCCGTAATCCTAACCCATTTTTATCGATCTTATCGGACAACTCTCGGAACATGTTAACTCACAATATTAATGGGTGTTAAACTAGCTCCCCGGGTGATACCTTGAGGAGGTGTGTGTCCACAGTTGAGATGAAGGATGACCCAGATAAGTTGGGCTTACCAAGTTAAGACCAATTAGAATCGTGTTTGGTATTCGACATCCCCTACAAAATCAAAATTGACTCATGATGGTATTTTTTCATTAACGTGAGTTAGTTTTACACATTTTTTTTACAGAAGATAATATTTAAGTTCTTAAAATTCAAAAATCATTTAAAAATACTCTTTTAATAAAAAAAAACTAAAAAAAATTGTTGCCCTTGGTGGGATTTGAACCGGGGCCATTCAGTTTAAATTACCATCTTAATTACAAATAAGTACTTCTGTAATAACTTATTTTTTATTCGGATGGTATGTTGTAGTCGTTACAAGGTAACCAGTTATCAGAGTACTTGCCATTACCAAAGTTTTGCTGGGATCTTGCGCTTTTCGATAAAATTAAAGAAAAGTGTTACAACATCAAAGTAAAAATCCAAAATAATATGATTGAAAGTTAATTATTTTATACACATATATATGAACAAAACGTTTGATCGATTTTCATGAAATTTAGAATATAGATAAACACTTAGCATGCGTGGGCAATTAATTTTTTCATTTTTGTCGTCCGATATCCTTTACATATGCAAAGGAGTCTCCTGAAATAATCAAATCTACAGTAAACGATATAAAAAAGCAAATTTCTAAACTAAAGCCGTCTGTTATTGAAATGAAGAATGGAAAAACTGTTTTCGTTGATTATGAATTTTGTCTTACAATGATCGATGGCAAAGTGTTAAATGTAATAACAGATACTTCGTCAACTTTGAAGTGCGCGATTTGCAAAAAGTCACAGAAAGACTTTGCAAATGATGATCAAAACTATGAATATGGAATTTCTCCGTTACATGCCAGAATTAGGTGCATGGAGTTTATTTTAAAACTAGCGTATACGATTCCGCGAGAAGACGAATATTTCGGTAAGGATGTAACACCAAAAGAAAAACTATCTGCTCGAAAAAAAATTATACAAAATGAATTTTTAAAGGAGCTTGGACTGAAAATAGACTGCCCAAAACAGGGGTATGGAAATATTAATGATGGCAATATGTCCAGAGCATTTTTTGAAAATGATGAGGTAACAGCTCGAATTACTGGGGTCGACAATCATATTATAAAAAGGTTGGCAGTTATTCTAAATGTTATAAACTGTAAAGAAATCGTAAACGGTCCAAAGTTTCATGATTATGCATTGAAAACTGCCCAACTTTTGGCTAAAAAGTATCCTAACAAAAAACTTACTCCTACGGTCCATAAGATTTTGTCTCATAGTAAAAATCTGATTGAATATCAAAGCTTACCTATTGGAGAATTATCGGAAGAAGCCCAGGAATGCAAAAATAAAGATTACAAACACTTTAGATACACAAATACTTGCAAAATTTCACGGATTAGACAGAATGAGGACCTTTCCAATATGTTGGCGGCCACCTCAGACCCACTTATTTCATCATGCAGACATGTAAGATCTCGAAAGGATTTGGAGGAACATAATTATAGTCCCGAAATGATAAGTCTACTAGATATCGCTCTCAATGTCAATGCATATTTTAGAGAGAATTAACTAATCAAAAAAAAAAAAATTATACCAACAAGTTTTACTTTTTTTATTTTCGTGAATCTTCTAATTTTTTATCTACTGATTATTTTTTTATTTACATGGCATAAAAAAATTTCCAGGATTATTTAACGAAAAATGGTCCTGTCTTTTCATCAAGATAAATAAAATAGTTTGGTCAAAAGGAAATAGGATAGGGCATGGGTGAGTTTCTCTGCCTATGCAAGGAAAATACCTTTTGCACTTGCACTGTATATTCAAAACTTTTCAAACTAGTGTCTACGGACTTTTTTGAAATTTTTCTTACCATTAAGTGCATTTCCCAAAAAAAAAAATTACAGGATCGGAGCAAGGTGTGATGTTTTCCCCGTACAAGTAATAGCTGGGAGCACTTGGTGATTTACGACAACTTAGTTTTAATTTCGAAATGTCAAGTTTATTAAACTATTTAGTAGGGATATGTAATATACAAAAAAACAAAAATAGGGATTATTTATTCATCAAATATAAAATGACTCTCACTTAAGTGCTAAACTGTGCTAGAAATGTATAATTGCGATACGAATAATATTTCGTTACGAAAAAAACGCATAGAATTTATACCAGAAAATTTTTCTAGATTTGACTGTAATTTTTGTAGCACTGTGTAATGCCATCAGCATCTAGTGAACACCGTCTGAAAGTTTAAGGTGTTTTGCTTGAACATCGTTTTAATTTTTTAAAATACCTTTATTACTTCAGAAGATATGATTTTTGCAACGAAAAAATCAAAAGGCCCCAATGTGCGGCGGCACACCTCCATCCGATGGTCCAAATTTTCGATGACCCTGAGGCATAATGGAGGTTCTATGCCGTTAATGTGCCGAATTATCTTATCCTTTAGCTCTTGAATTATTGCTGGCATATCGACGTACACCAAAGAAAAAAGAAAGTCCAACGGTGAAAAGAAAAAGTCCAACGGTGTCAAATCACATGATCTTGGCGGCCAATTGACATCGCCATTACGTTAGATAACACGGCCATTGAATTTGTTGCGAAAAAAAAGCCACTGTTTCGTTAGCTGTGTGGCAAGTGGCATCGTCCTGCTGAAACCACATATCGTCCACATCCATATCTTCCAATTCGGGCCATAAAAAGTTCGTTATCATCTCACGATAGCGAACACCATTTACAGTAACTGCCTGACCGGCCTCATTTTGGAAAAAATACGGCCCGATGATGCCGCCAGCCCATAAACCGTACCAAACAGTCACTCTTTGTGGGTACTTTGGTTTTTCGACAATCACTCTTGGATTCTCATTTGCCCAAATGCGGCAATTCTGTTTATTGACGAATCCACTGAGGTGAAAATGTGCCTCATCACTGAAGATGATTTTCTTTGAAAATTGATCATCCACTGTTGCCATTTCTTGCCACCATTCTGCCCATTCACGACGTTTGGAATGGTCAAGAGGCTTTAGTTCTTGAGCCAATTGCACCTTGTAAGCGTGTAAATGCAAGTCTTTATGCATAATGTTCATGATCGACGAGCGTGAGAGGTGCAATTGTTGGGCACGACCAGGGCTGCCAGATTTGGGGTTTTGGCCCCAAAGTTGGAGATATTCAATCTTCAAAAAGGCAAAAAAAATTGGTTTGGGGCTTGGGGATTTACTCAAATTTATTGGGGATTTTTTGGGGAAATTTTAACTTGTGAATTTAAAAGTTCATATTATATTAATAAAGAAAAATATTTTGTTATAAAGAATCATTCGTTTCTTGATACAAAAATTGCATCCGATTATGTGTCAGAATTCGAAAAAGAACTATCAAACTGTAATCTGTCAAGTCAAGAAAACTAATTGTTTCAATTATAAAAAAAGTTATTATGAAATGGCATTACGTTTACCAGATAATTTAAATATTTTCAAGCAACGAATACTTTGACATGCAAAAATGTATAGACCCAATATCTCAACCAAAATTCAGTGAACGAGATACTCCCAATTGATGTCTACGAAACTCAATGGAATAAACTTTCTTTTACAGATTGAGAAAATTTTGGTATTGAAATTGGGAAAAATCGGTTCACATTTGACCATAGCTCCCGTATAACCTCGTCTAGGCTAATCGCTTATTTGTTAATAAATGACAAATTATAACAGCTATAATGTTAAAATTTATATAGAAGTTTTACATTAGCCCTAGGCAGCGTATAAAATTTCATCAAAGTCGGTTCACATTTAGCTTAACTCCCATACAAAAAAATTACGAAAACAGCCTAAATTTCATCTAAAATACACTTAAATGCCAATAAATCTAACAGTATAACAGATATAACCACTAAATTTGGCAAAAGAAAGTCTTGCGTCAATGCCAGGCAGTGTGCAAAATTTTGTCACAGTCGGTCAGCATTTGACCATAGCTCCCATATAAAACTTATGAAAACACAAAAATACATAAAAAAAGTTTGTTTATGTCCGTCTGTCCGTCAAATAAAAGCACGATAGCGCCTTAACGAAAAGAGCTAGAGGGACAAAATTTTACAAAAGTATTTTGGATATCTTTAAAAAGATGTGTGTTGAAAATGGACAAAATCGGTTCAAATTTAGTTAGAGCTCCCATATAACTCCGCCCCGGGAAACACATTAATGCTGATAAATTGAATACAATTGTAATAGCGGCACCCTTGCAGATATATGAGATATTTTCTAAATTTAACACAACTTGATGGTGGGTATATAAGATTAGGCACAGCCGAATATAACACTCTTACTTGTTCTAATATAAACTTAAGACTTTATGAGCCAAACTTGGCTGGTGTGAAAGTAGACTTATGTAAAGTTTTACTCATATAATTCTCAAGTTCGTAAACTAGATTTCTAATATTTTATTTATTGAATAAAAAATGTAAGCAAATACGCTTTTTTATGAATTAGGAATTTTTGGGGCAAAAAATTTTGAAATTTGGGGTTGGTGACCAAAAAATATCTGGCAGCCCTGGGCACGACGACGAGTTGAGGTGGACGACTCTTCAGCCACACTTTCGCGAACAGCATCAATATTTTCTGCAGTACGAGCATGCACTGGTGTTCTCACATCTTCTACAGACCTGGTTTTCTCGAATTTTTCCACGATCACGAAGTGCACGATATGCATTTTTATTTGAACGCCCATTTTCATAATAAGTCTTGATAACTTTAACACGTTGTTGGATTGTCTATCTCTCCATGGTTCAAATTGAGTAAGTCTAAAATAGAGAAATGTCAAATAAAATTCGGAAAAAAACTTGGCGTTTAGGTGTGGTTCACATTCAACATCGGCCCTTACAATTTAACCACCCTTTAAAATTAAATCTGATAGTTTAGCTGAATTTGACGTTCTTTATGGCAATTTAGTTTTTTGTAGATTTTTTTTTGTAATTTTGGCAGGGGAATGACGAAAATTTTAAAAATCTCTAAAATAACAATTTAAATACTAACCTTTAGTAGGCGATAAGGTATTATAAGTTGTTTTTTTTAATCTTATAATGAACGACTTAGAATCGCAGTCTGCCTAATTGAAAAGTTTTTGATAAAAAATTTTCTATAGAAAAAATTTGATAAAAAAAAAATTTACAGAAAAATTTTTGATAAAAAAAATATTTTGTTATTTTTTCTATAGACAAATTTTTGATAAAAAAAAATTCTATAGAAAAATTTTTGATAAAAAAAATTTCTATAGAAAACTTTTTGATAAAAAAATTTTCTATAGAAAAATTTTTGATAAAATAATTTTCTAAAGAAGAAATTTTGATAAAAACATTTGGTACAGAAAAATTTTTGATCAAAAAAATATAGAAAATCTTTTGACAATAAAAATTTTTATGGAAAATTTTTTGATAAAAAATTTTTCTTTACAAAAAGTCACACTTTAACATACTATCGAAATTTCAGAAAATCGGGCCTCTCGGTCACCTATATTTGTCATTTTTAATATATGAGCTATATGGGAGGGGGCACGCCCACTTGAGATTTCAAAAAAAAAAACCTAGCCTATTTTAAACACCGGTCACACTTACCAAATTGTCTAAATTTCAGAAAAATCGGTCAGTTCGGTCATCCATATTTGTAATTTTTAATATTTGACTTATATGGTAGGGGTCACGCCCATTTGACATTAAAAAAACCTATTCTATTTTAATCACATCTTACCATACTGTGAATATTTCAAAATAGGTAGTGTTTGTGGACATTTGATTTAAACTTCCCTATATTGCATCTGGATGGAAAAACTCCTGCGGGAAGCAAATTCTACATACGAACTGTACGGCTAGCATATCGTCTATATGTACAGTATCGTCTGTCTTCCATTCAATCGACTACGAAAAGATGAGCTCTAAAAGATAGACGTGTATTGCGTAAGAAAGTTTATTTATCGAGAACGAGTTTCCTGATATCGTTAGAGCACATTCCAAAGTAGTAACAATTGAACAATAGAGTTGGATAACCTACTGTTACCGATGATCACTTTTGCTCTCTCCTGTACTCGGTCAAGAAGTTCCAAAAATAAACTTTCAAGCACCGGCCCATACATGAGAGTTGTATTTCACATGTTTCGGAATAGGGTCTATGCGAAAGTGCTCATTGATGACAGCAACTCTATTGAACCACTGGAGTGTCACACAAAATAAACTTTGAAGCACCGGCCCATACATGAGAGTTGTATTTCACCGGTACGCAATACATGTTTCGGAGTAGGGTCTATGCGAAAGTGCTCATTGATGACAGCATGGTATCCAACTCTATTGAACCACTGGAGTGTCACACTTTTGTATAGTTTTTACTTTAGAATGTGCCCTAACGAAATCAGGGAACTCGTTCCCAATCTCAAATCTTCTTACGCAATACAAGTCTCAGAATAGGAGCTACTCGACCGAGTCTAGGAAAGGGTGAACGTGCTCGTCGGTATGCAACTCTATTGAGCCACTGGAGTGTCACAATGTTCTATCGTTTCTAGTTACTTTAGAATCCGGTCTAACGAAATCAGGGAACTTGTTCCTAAAACCCGAACTTTTTTACTTAATACTTGTCCTTCTCATAAACAGAACATCATTGAAAAAATGTTTAATTTAATTTTGAAAAAAATGTAAAATATTTTAATTTTTTGTTTTTATTTATTTTTGATCTTATTTAATTTTAGGGTTAACATCATTTTACAAAAGTCTTAAGTTTTACAGGAAAAGCTTTCAGAAAAGTAATAAAATATTTCATGGCAATACTATTATTTGATATTTCATTACGAAGCTTTTACCATAGAATAAATAAATACCTAGAAAGTCAACGAAACGTCAAAGTACACCTGGGACCTGTCAATAGTACGGTTTAGTAATAGTGTATTGGTAAGCCTAAAAAGAGCTTTTACTTTTCTTAATGAATACAAACAGTTGCACAAAAAAGTATGATATGATGGGACGAAAATTTTCTTCAAGATTTTCTCCGTAATTTTAAGAAATTTTCTTGAGAAATCCATATTTTAAGGTATAGAATGAGTTTTACTTGATTTTAGGATAATTAAAATCTATAAACAATTTTTTATTCTAAATTTCATTATTTTTTTTAATACCAAAAATTGCAGCCCTACTTGTTCAATACAAATTAAGCAAAAACAAAAAAAAGAATGTCGAAAGAAAACAAAAAAAAAAATTTTCAGTTTGTAAAAAATAAAAAGTGTTTCGACATCAAAATAATGTTAAAATATTTAAAAAAAAAATAACATTTTATGTGTGCAATTTAGAACAGTGCGTTTCATTCAAAATAACGCGTAATTTTTCAAACAAAATTTTGAGTACAAAAAGCTTTTCTGTTTGTCAAAAAAGCTTTCATTTCGTGTACGTGTGATTTAGTAGAATACTAAATTTTAGTGGATCAGCTGACGACCTTCTATATATTCTTCTATGGCTTTTACCATAGATTTAATATTTTAGCATTATTTTAATGTTGAAACACTTTTTATTTTTTACAAACTGAAAATTTTTTTATTTTGTTTTCTTTCGACATTCTATTTTTTGTTTTGCTTAATTTATATTGAGCAAGTAGGGCTGCAATTTTTGGTATTAAAAAAATGAATGAAATTTAAAATAAAAGATTGTTTATACATTTTAATTATCCTAAAATCAAGTAAAACTCATTTTATACCTTAAAAGATGAATTTCTTAAGAATATATCCTAAAATTACTGAAAAAATCTTGAAGAAAATTTGCGTCCCATCATATCATACTTTTTTGTGCAACTGTTTGTATTCATTAAGAAAAGTAAAAGCTCTTTTTAAGCTTACCGATACCATATTACTGATCCGTACTTTTGACATGTCCCAAGTGTACTTTGACATTTCGTTGACTTTCTAGGTATTTATTTATTCTATGGCTTTTACTTCCAAACGAAAAAAGAAAATGAATTCAATTTAGAGCTTAATCGTTAGGCTAGTATTCGATTGCCTTCTAACGTATGACAGTTTTGTGAACAGGCTGATAATATTTGTTAATTTCCTTGATATTAAAATGGACTTTAAAATCTATATAAGTGATTACTGCTCAGTAACCTAACCGAGTCATTTTCGTTAAAAAAAGGTAAGCCATACAAATATGTTCTCAAATCATTCAAAACATTCAGGTATGTGATGGAAAACGATCGTTTTCAAATCGATCGATTTCAGATATATTTTTGTGATAATTTTCGGTTATTTTCCCCAAAAATTCAAACCAAATGAAAGGTAAAATATCAGTCAAAAGGATTAAAGCCAAAAATTTAATTTTTTTGGGGGAAATAACCGAAAATTAACTAAAAAAATATGTCTGAAATCGATCGATTTGAAAACGAAAAATGTCCATCACATACCTGATTATTTCAAATTCCTTGTGTTTGATCATATTTATTTTAAAAGATTTTAATTAAAACATTCTCCTCAAGATTTGGTTGACTTAAAACAGAATCAGAATACAAACCAGACATTTAACAAAACTACATTAATATTTCTAAACAACAATAAAATTATAAATTAAAACAGAAACGCCTTAGAAATAAAAGTGTGTTCCAATTATGGCAGTTGCTAGTTTTTATAGTTCACGGATTAACTTCCTGTCTTACTCTCAAACTGTGCCATGAAATAAAAATACTTATAAGAATAAAAACTGAAGCATACTCATAAATATTAAAGCTTTAGTATCCTGTAAATTGTCGCTATGTGTGGTCGTGCAATATAAGGATGTATCACGCAATTGTCCTGTTGAGATCTTCCTTTAAGTGTATAACTATTGCATAGTACGAGTATTGTAAATATACTAAAGTTAAAGTGTAGTGTTTGTTTGATGCATTTCAAGTTGTTGTTTTACTTTTCACTTCAACTATTGGCGTTGTAGCTGTTGCTGCCGCTGCAGCAATTCGTGCATAATCATAAATTATACTCCGCATGCAGATGTGGAAAGAAAAATAAAATATTATTCAAACTTTGTAAAAAAAATATATTTATATTTTTTATAATTCCTTTTGTAATATCCTTCAGTTTGCCAGACGCTCTGAGCACCCAAACAAACACATGTCGCTGTTGTTCCGCATTTAGAAAAGACGTCCATATGCAAAATAGTTAAACGTACCGCGTTTAATGTTTATGTACACACAAAGTCCGAACATAAATATTTTGCATATGATTCGAATCGGACTGAATTGGCTAGAGGACTAAGTAACTAACAATGAATGAAAACAACAAGTAATAGTACAAACGGACACACATGATAACTAAGAAGGAACGTACGTGTGCATCCATCCAATTGTCTGACTTAGCGAGTGCCTGTCTTATTTTCCTTTTTTGCCTGCAATGTTTTGCTGTTTCCTTGAACTAGTGGTTTAGTTTTCTTTTCAAAATCTCAAAAAACTAGTGTTACTTTTTGACGTCGGTCTTGTTGACGATTAATATTTTTATGATTTATGACTTTTCGGGCTGGTAAACAAAGGCAAACACTTTTGACTTTTTGACTAACACAGGGTCAAGCAATTCTACAAAATTCCTAAAAAAAATATTGAAAGCATGAGTGTTAAAATAACTAAATATGAGTTTTCAAAATATGTTATACTTTTTAAAATAAGGCTATTTCCTTTATTATATTTGATCACTTACTTCAATATAAAAAGTAGTTCAGGTAATAATGAAACTTTTTGTTAAATAAGACACTGCGACAAATAAAATGAAGTAAAAGTTTCTGGGATTTTATCCATTTTTCTGTTATATACTTTATTATATTTATATATTTACTACAAAAATATTTTGATATTACTGTTATTAATGGGTGTTTTTTTTAGAGGTATAGAACTTCGAATTGAAATGAAACACAAGAAAATCGTTTTAATGTCCATCAATTTGGCTTTATTGGAAGGATAATTTTATGCCATTAATGTTTAAATATGATTTCGGGCATGTGGCCGCCGCGGCTGGCTCGTATAAAGCCAATTCTACAGGTCCAATTTTCAACTACTTTTTCGAGCATATGGGGCCGTATGTTGGCAATAACGCCACGAATGTTGGCTTCCAAGTCCCCTAACGTTTCTGGTTTGTTGGCGTAGACGAGCGACTTCACATATCCCCAAAGAAAATAATCCAGTGGTGTCAAATCGCACGATCTTGGTGGCCAATTGACACGTCCATTCCGCGAAATTATGCGCTCATCGAATGTTTCCTTCAATAAATCAATTGTGACGTGCGCTGTGTGGCATGTAGCGCCGTCTTGTTGGAACCACAACTCATCCACATTCATGCCATCCAATTGGGGAACAAAATAGTCGGTTATCATGGCTCTATACCGGTCTCCATTTATGGTAACTGACTCTCCAGCATTATTTCGGAAGAAGTATGGCCCAATGACTCCACCAGCCCATAGAGCACACCAAACAGTCAGTTTTTGTGGATGTAATGGCGTCTCAAGGGTCTCATGTGGATTCTCTTCACTCCAAATGCGGCAATTTTGCTTGTTGACGTAGCCATTCAACCAAAAATGAGCCTCATCACTGAACAAAATTTTGCGATGAAAATCAGCATCGAGATCAATCTCATTTTCGGCCCATACACCAAAATCACGACGTATTGCATGGTCTCGCGGCTTCAATTCTTGCACAAGCTGGATCTTGTAAGGTCGCAAGCCAAATTCTTTGCGCAAAATCTTCCATAAAGTTGATGGACAAAGCTCCAATTGCTGTGCACGGTGGCGAATCGATTCATTCGGGTCCTCTTCAACACTTTGCTCTACAGCGGCAATTGTTTCTTCGGTGCGCACTGTTCGACGTCGCTGCGGATGCGTATTATCACATAGAGTAAACGTAGTGAGAAAACGATCCATGGTTAACCGAATTAATTGCTCTGATGGACGATTATGTCGACCATAAAATGGACGGAGCTTGCGGTGAACTTCGCGAACTGAACCATTATTTTCGAAATAAATTTGCACGATTTGCAAGCGTTGTTCTTTTGTCAACCTGTTCATGATGAAATGGCAAACCAAACTAAATATTAATCACTTGACAGCTGACAAAATGGCCGCCAGTTAAAACAGTGATGCCAACTTAAAGTTCTATACCTCAATAAAAAACACCCGATATATGTGACCCGGTATATGAAAAGGTGGCTTATGACTCAAAACCAAAATTTCGAAAAATTAATTATTTTCTTCTCATATACCGGGTCACATATATGTTGTTTTTATATATTTTATTCGAGGAGACCTTTTCGAAATAAATTTCATTGAATATACAAATTTTGAGGAAAAAACAATATTAATATATAAAATTTTATTAAAAATCTTCTTTAGAAAACAAAGTAACTAAAATATTTCAAAACTATTGTATTTATTTTATCCTAGCTGATTTTACCCGGCGTTGCCCGGGTTGGTTAAAGTTAAAGATTTTAACTTATAACTGTGTGAACCGCAGTGGTATAGTAGGTTAGTCATCCGCCTAGCATACCAAAAGGTCCCAAGTTCAATCCTCGGCCAGACCCACTTGAAAAACAAATGTTCAAAAAGCGGCGGTTCACCTCATAACTTAGCTAACCACTGGCTATTGAGTATTAGGCTATGAAAATCAATCAATCAATCAATCGTCAAACAACTGTCAAACATCCATCAAATAATCATGAAAAATCTTCAAACAATCGTCAGTCAAACTATTATCAAACACCAATCATATTACCAATATCCGTGCATCTGCTTTCCTATTTTAGATAAATCAAAAAAGAGGACGTAAAAGTGGGCATGGTAAATTTTTCTTTTATAGAATCCTAACAGGGACTAAAAAACAACATTTAGAAAGAAAAATGTTTTCATTTGTCCAGCCGTTCTCAAGATATGCAATTTTAAAGAAAACGGAATTTTATCTCCATTTTTCAATTCCCAGGTCCTCGTTGGTCCATTTTCAAAAAATTTTAAAAGCGAAAAACTGTACTATAGTATGAAAATATCCATATTTTAATTAATCGTTTTCATTTTATCATCCATATTTGCCATTTTGAATATTTGACTTATATGGGAGAGGTCACGCCTATTTAAGATTTCCAAAAAAAAAACGTAGCCTGCTTTACCCACCGGTAACTCCTTATATACTGTAAAAATTAAAGAAAAATCGGAAGGGAGGGGTCATTCCCACGCCCGCCAGTCAAACCTTAACATACTGTCAAAATTTCAGAAAAATCGGTCCACTCGGTCATCTATATTTGTCATTTTTATACCCACCATCAAAAAGAATGGGGGTATATTGAGATTGTCATTCCGTTTGTAATTTCCTTAATATTGGCTCAAAAATCAAAAACGATATATATTCTGAATCCTAATGAAATTCTAAGACGATTGAGCGATGTCCGTCTGTCTGTCCGTCTGTCTGTCTGTCTGTTGAAATCACGATAACGCCTAAACGAAACGAGCTAGCTCACTGAAACTTAGCAAAAACATTCTTCATTTATGAGAAAATTTTGGTATTGAAATTGGGCAAAATCGGTTAACATTTGACCATAGCTCCCGTATAACCTCGTCTAGACTAGTCGCTTATTTGCTAATAACTGACAAATTATAATAGCTATGATGACAAAATTCTATCTAGAAGTTTTCCATAAGCAATAGGCAGCATATAAAATTTCATCGAAATCGGTTCACATTTCACATTTAATTCCACCTGAAATTCACTTAAATGCCAATAAATGCTAAAATGTAATAGCTTTCGCCACCAAATTTAGCACAAATAAGTCTTATGTGAATACCAGCCAGTGTGCAAAACTTTGTCACAATCGGTCACCATTTGACCATAGCTCCCATATAAAAAACTTACAGAAACACAAAAATACAAAAAGAAAAGGATATTTATGTCCGCCTGTCCGTCAGATAAAAGCGCGACAGCTCCTTAACTACAAAAGCTAGAGAGACAAAATTTTACAAAAGTATTTCCGATATGTAACAAAAGTTGTGTACTGAAAATGGGCGAAATCGGTTCACATTTAGTTAGAGCTCCCATATAATCCCGCCCCGGGAAACACATAAATGCTGATAAGTTGAGTACAATTGTGATAGCTATGACGACTAAATTTAGTATAGAGAAGTTTTATGCAACTATTGGTCAGTATATCAAATTTTATAGGAATCGGTCTATATTTGACTATAGCTTTCATATAAAAAACACTCCCGGAAACCAAAAAATCGGTCAACATTTGGCTATAATTCTTATATATTTATATTATATCCCCTTTTTTATATCTACAATCAAAAAGATTCGGAAGTACAAGCAGCATATTAAGATTATGTATATGGTAGATGCATTAGGAACTCCTAACAAAATATATGGACCTGTCGTATTACTATCAACTTCTTTATCTTAACTTAATATTAAGCAAAACGAAAAGTATTTAACAACTTATTAATGTAAAACCATACCCGGTTACGATAACGAATTTTTTTCAAAGTAAATAATTACTAGGGAAACCACTTACACACTTTTGAATGTTGAACTATAAAGCTACTGCAACCGAAGTTATTCCAAATATTTTACCAACAATACCAACTAGCGTAACAACTTTTTTCCAATTTGGTCCAGGTTTTGAATTTGCTGCAGCCTCGTAGATATATGAGATATGTTTCTAAATTTAACACAACCTGATGGTGGGTATATAAGATTCGGCACAGCCGAATATAACACTCTTACTTGTTAATATATGAGATTAAAAAAAAAACCTGACCTACCTTACCCATCGGTTACACTTTAACATACTGTCGAAATTTCCGAAAAATCGGTCCGCTCGGTCATCCATATTTGTCATTTTAATATATGACTTATATGGGAGGGGTCACACCTTACCATATTGTCGAAATTTCAGAAAAATCGGTCCGCTAGTTTCGGAGATCCTTCCCAACAAACAACAGACGCGAACATTTTTTTTATAGATATAGAGATGGCGGAGTTCACGTCAAGTGACCGAACTTTTGAAATCGATCTCTTCCAATTTGAATGAAATTCAGACCAAGGTTAGTCCTAACGGATAGTAGTTTAAAAACAAATTTTCATCAAGATCGGTTAGAATTATACAATGAGCATTTCCGTAGTTTCAAGCGAAGTTCGGCTAAAGAAGGGTAGGATCGAAAAAATGTTAGCTCCACGTCCCATAAAAATATGATTTTTTATATCATTTATCTTAACAATTATAAAAGACTTTATATCATAAGCTTCATAAACCTATTTTATCTAAAAGAGTGGGGGAATGAAAGTGCTTAGTCGTTTGTAGCATTTAAAAAAATTATAAAAATTCGATTATAGATCAATATTTAATTTCCTTTTCGGTGAACATTATAAACCTATTTAAAACTTCACAACACATACATACATATGCATGTATATAAAATAAGTAAGAAATAATTCAAATTGGAAAAAAAAGCTTTTTGTTACACTGAGTAACAAAAGTGTTTATAACAATATAGTAGAACTTTTTCCATATTAAAAAGTTGACTTGTTCATTAGTATATATGTAATTTGAAATTAATACGTAAATTTAAAAACGTGTCGGAATTAATTTTAATGTTGTAATATTGGGAGTAATTTAGTTTCGAATTTCGATTTCGAATCCTAAGTATTTTTTAAGTTCAGACTTTTACACATCTAGTCAGCTTGTAGGGCTTATTAGCGAAAAGTAGTTTAGTGTAAATTTAATTAAATATATCGCACTGAACCATATAAATACATACATTTTTTTGTATATATTTAGTTATCATTAAGTGATTTTTCAACACTCAGACCGTCCTGTCGAAAAATAAGAAGTTTTCTTAAATAATACGCGTCATTTAATAAAATTGCTACATTTGTTTAGTTTTTCGTTAATTTAATTTATTTCTTTTCTTTTTATTTTGAATTTTTCTATATCTGTCTGTTCAACCACGAGTACAATAGAGATATGTATTTGAAGTAGGGTATCCATTCCCAAAATGTTCGTTAGATTATTCGACAAAATTTATGCGAATAAATAAATATATCTATTTATACCCTTCACCACCATAGGTGGAAAGGGTATTATAAGTTGTGCTGATGTATGTAACGCATAGAAATATTTGTCTTAGACCCACCTTTTAGTATACCAATAGGCTTAGAATAACTTTATGAGTCGATTTAGCGATGTCCGTCCGTCTGGCTGGCTGGACCCCCATGTAAACCTTGAAATCAAACTGCAGGTGGCAATTCTAAATATAATTTGATGAAATTTGACACAGATCATTTTTTTGATAATGAGACCATGACTATTGAATTTGAAATCGGTCTAATATTTATGGTACCTCACATAGGTGCCACTTCCCGGAATTGATATATTGGCCACAAATATCTATATTTTTTCGTGAAATTTAATTTAAGGGTATCGTATGGTCAAGCTTGACCGACTATAGCACTTTCTTACTTGTTAGATTCAAATGTGGACCGATTATCTCGAAATTTGGCAAATTGATTACAGTTGTTACAAAAATTATGTAAGTAAAAAATAAACTTAAAATTCAAATTATCTTCAGATTTATGAGCGTTTTAGTGATTTTTGACTCATTTAGTGCGTTTTTAAAGAAAAGTTTGTATGGGAGCTATGGTCAAATGTGGACCGATTTTAACGAAATTTGGTACAGTGATTTAGGTTTACATAAATTTCGTGAAAAAATATTGATATTTGTGGCCAATATATCAATTCCGGGAAGTGGGACCTATGGGAGGTACCACAAATAATGGACCGATTTTAACGAAATTTCAACAGCCATGGTCCTATTATCAAAAAAATGATCTGTGCCAAATTTCATCAAATTATCTTTATAATTGCGACCTGTAGTTTGATTACAAGGTTTATATGGGGGTCCAGCCAGCCAGACGGACGGACGGACATCGCTAAATCGACTCAGAAAGTGATTCTAAGCCTATTGGTATACTAAAAGGTGGGTCTAAGACAAATGTTTCCATGCGTTACATACATCAACACAAACTTATAATACCCTTTCCTCCTATGGTGGTGAAGGGTATAAATATGTGCAGTATGGGACAAAAATTTAAAATTTTAATTTTCGAAATCGAATATATTTAAAACCGTAAGAGATAGGATATGCATGTCGCTATGTTTTTTTAAAGATCTTGACCAAATCGATTGGGAAGTGTCTATTATATATCGTTTTAAGTGATTTAGTGAGTCTGAGGTGCCCAGTAAAAGCTAGACTTACCAGGTTCAAATTTAAAGCTTCCAACTAGGGTTGCCAGACACAAATCCTGAAAAAGCTGGACATAAGGAAAAAAAATTTACAACAAGCAGCGATATTAAGAGAAAATAAAATCGTTCGAGATCTAAAACAATTTTCAATAGAAAACACATGCGTTTGTCGATGACTTTGATATCATGGGATGCACATTGCGCGATTTGACTGCCACCTCTTCAAGTATCGAGAAGGAATCTAATAAAATGGGTCAATGAATCAAATCAAAACTGCTGGTTTTTACAAGCAGGTAATCCTCAAGAATTGGACCTAATGTGATCGTTGAGAATTATAGCTACGAGGTTGTAAAAGAATTTGTTTACCTTGGTACCACCGTCAACATAAATAACGACGTAAGTTTCGAAATCAAACGTAGAATCATACTTGCCATCAAATGCTTTACTTTTTGAAAGAACTTAAACTACGCTGTACAAAACGCTTATACCACCTGTATTATTATATGGTTTTGAATCATGGGCACTTGCACTTGCTGTTCTTGCAGTTTTTGAGAGGAAGATGCCACGAAAAATCTTTGGACCATTTTGCATAAACAATGAATATCGACATTGAATGAACAATGAGCTGTATGAGTTATACGTTGACATCGACATAGTAAAACGCATCAAAAAGCACCGGCTCCGTGGGCTGGGACATGTTGTGCGAACGTATGAAAATACTCCAGAAACAAAAGTATTCGAAAACGATCCCGAGTGAACTCGTAAAAGAGGACGTCCGAAAATTCGATGGAAAGGCCAAGTAGAGGAAAATCTTTCAAAGCTTGACCTACGAATTGGAGAATATGCGCAAATAACAGGTTTTTCATATAGGTCATTTAAGTAAAGTAAATACAATGGGGAAATTTGATAGAGGGTAATTTTTTTACAAAATGAACTTGATCAAGAGATCGATTAATCAAATAATTATTTGCGTTCTTTTTCATAAAATTAATTTTTAAAAATTTAAAAAAATTTAAATTCTTCACCTTTAAGCTGGACAAATTTAATTTCAGCTTGACACTGGACAAGCACTAAAAAAGCTGGACAATCCAGTCGAACCCAGCCTGACTGGCAACCCTACTTCCAACACTTCTGCTATATTCACATACATTTGTTTTAAAGCGCCGGCTTATAAGTAACAAACTTATTTCCATTATATTTTCAACGCGACGGCATATTAATGCCGTTGTCCTTACCGCCGCGGCGCCATTGGCGAGTCGATGGAGTATGATACGGTGATCCTTACTTTAACACTTCAGACCACATTTAAAAATATTCTAATTGCATCATTTACTGTTTATTCCTTTACAGTATAATATAAAATAAATTTCAATGTAATAAAAACAAGTAAGAAAGTGCTATAGTCGGTCAGGCCCGATACGATACCCATTTACCACTAAGGTCAATGGTGTTCTTTTTCCTATATAAAGACAAATATTTGCTAAATTTTGCCATCATACAAACATATTCTCAAAACTTATCCATTTGAGCTGTTTCCGCCATTTGGACTTATATGAGAGCTAGGGTAGATCTTCGGATCTACGAGCGCAGGGCTGCCAGATTTGGGGTTTTGGCCCCAAAGTTGGGATATTCAATCTTCAAAAAGGCGAAAAAATTTGGTTTGGGGGTTGGGGATTTTGTTGGGGATTCACTCAAATTTGTTGGGGATTTTTTGGGGAAATTTTTACTTGTGAATTTAAAACTTTATATTTTATTAATAAGGAAAAATATTTTGTAATAAAGGATGATTATTCGTTTCTTGGTATAAAAATTCGAAGAAGAAATACCAAACTGTAAACTGGGAAGTCAAGATAAGGTAGATTTAAAAATTAATTGTTCAAATTATTTAAAGCAATTATTAAATGAAATGATATTACGTTTACCAGATAATTTAAATATATTCAAGCTACAAATACTTTGACATGCAAGAATGTATTTACCCAACATCTCAACCAAAATTCAGTGTAGTTAATAAAGAAGTTTTAAACAATTTTGTGGACCAGAATACTCCCAACTGATATTTATCTACGAAACTCAATGGAATAAACTTCCTTTAACAAAATGGAATATCATATTCGAAAAAATGCCGTCAAAATTAATTGAATTTTGGCCAAAAGTTTATAAATTTCAAGATGTTGCCGGTACACATTACTACAAAGAACTTGATCAAGCAGTTTTTAATATATTATCGATTCCTACAAGCGAGTTAAAAAAAACTTTGTTTTGAGCTGTACTAGAATCTTTATTAAGAATATAACAACAAAAATTGTTGTCAGGAATTTCAACCGACAACTGAAATTTTAGCAAATTTCGTTAAAAAAAAGTCCTGTTTCATATACGTCAGGTTCTCTTGATCAGTTTCCTTTTAACATTTCTTTTGAATATGTACTCAAGTTTATACACGAACATTTTCATCATCAGTTTCCATTTTAATTTCATATAAATTTTCAAAATTTTTTCTCAACTTGAAAGTTCGGTCAGGTTTGTAATCAATTTAAATTCCGTCATCTTTTTCTCATACAAACTCAAGACTTGATTAACCAAACTTGACTGGTGTGAAAGTAGACCTATGTATAGTTAAATTCATATAATTCTCAAGAATTTTATGATTCTGAATTTTACGAAATACGACATTTATAAAATAAAAAACTATTTTTATTTTAATAGAATCGAATTGAATAAAAAGAAATGTAAGCAAGTACTCTTTTTTATGAATTGGGTATGGGAGCTATAGTCAAATTTGGACCGATTTCAACGAAATTTTGTGCAGTGATTTAAGTTTACATAGGCAGTATTTGTTTTAAATTTCTTGAAAAAATATTAATTTGTGTGTCCAATATATCAATTCCGGGAAGTGGGACCTATGGGAGGTACCATAAATAATGGACCGATTTTGACGAATTTCAACAGCCGTCGTCCCATTATCAAAAAATTAAATTATTTTTAGAATTGCGACCTGTAGTATGATTACAAGGTTTACATGGGGGTCCTTCCAGTCAGCCAGACGGACGGACGGACATCGCTAAATCGACTCAGAAAGTGATTCTAAGCCTATGGGTATACTAAAAGATGGGTCTAAGACAAATATTTATATGCGTTACATACCTATGGTAGTGAAGGGTATAAATAACAAAAGGGAGACCTAGTGGGTAAAGATAACTCGAGTACGCTGAATTCAATCCTGCTAACCGTATTTTTTATCGAGATATAGCGTAAGTTAAAAAAAAAATATTTTTTTTTGCAAACAAAAAAAATGTATTTCCAAAGCTCGGATTAAAAAAATAATAAGTGGCCTAAAAGATAATTTTGTTACCTAATTTGCGTTTTTTATTTAGTTCAAGAAAGCAGTTTTCGAGTTATGCGAATATTTATTGCTTCCTCAATTTTTGATAACGCTATATCTCAAAAACTAGACCTCACCTAAAAATGACTAGCGCCATTAAATTCAGCGTACTCGATTTATTCTCTTTTGTCGGTAAAAAAAAGTTGTAAAAATCGAGCAAATTTATTTAAAAGTGTTTAGCTTAAAAAAAACTAGTTGATGGAAAATGATTTGAAAATGAAAAAAGCACTTTTCCATCAAATATTTTTTTTTTTTTTTAAGCTGAACCTTGTTTGAATATGTCTCAATATCTTATTCGAATAAATTAAATTAAATGTATAACAATTGGAATACCCTTATAGATACATTCGTATTTATTTTATAAAATTCAACTAAACAAGAAATTGAATTATTTTTCAAAAAATGTATAAATAAATATGTATCTAGTATATGAAAATATACAAAATAAATAAATAAATTGATGAATAAGACATGGGGAAGTGTGGAGTGGTACGATGATAGTGTCTCTGGAATTCAAGTAGTTCTTCTTCTGCTCCTGCCTTATCGTCCACACATTCGCATGCACTTGAGTAAATTGGAAATATCACAGCAGGAAAAAAAAGCGAAATATTCGTATAAGAAAAACAATAAAAGCCAACAACAAGAGCAATTACAAATAAACAAATACGCCTCGTCATCGCGGGCTAGAAAAATGTTTGATATCATTGGCAGTAGCATTGTGATCTACAGTATACGGCATCGGTGCCGATAATTGCAACAAATACACGTCTAAAATATGTATAGGCTATTCCCACTGTTCTTTGGACTCAAGTTGTAAATGATGATGACGACGACCCACGGAATAATTCTGTTGAAATGAGGTGCGAAATTTTTTATATTTAAAAAGGCGCTCAGTGGCGTTTGTGTATCCAAAGGGGGTCGTCACAATGGCTACAATTCCTTGCAGCGATACAAAATATACAAAGTGATACATAAACAATTTTTATGGCATGCTCGATTTACGTTTTCTTTTTTTTTTCTCATTAATGCTTTTTATTTGTAATTATAAATTGAAATCTTAATACATAATCGTGGTAATAATGGTCTATTTGGGCGTTAGATTGAATTTTATTATATTTTTAATAAGTTTTAATAAATTAAATAATGAAATTTGAAATCAATTCGTATGTAAATATTAACAAGTAAGAGTGTTATATTCGGCTGTGCCGAATCTTATATACCCACCATCAAGTTGTGTTAAATTTAGAAACATATCTCATATATCTACAAGGGTGCAGCTAATTCAAAATCTGCACCAAAACTGGAAAAATCGCTAAGCTATTTGGTATTGTTGGTAAAACCTTTGGACTAAATTAGGTTTCCGTAGCTTTATAGTTCAACATTCAAAAATATTTTAGTGGCTTCCCCAGTATTTACTTTGATCAAAATTCGGTCTCATAACCAGGTATAGTTTTACATTAATAAGTTGTTAAATACTTTTCGTTGTGATTAATATGTAGTTAGGCTAAACACGTTAATAGTAATACGACAGGTCCATATATTTCGTTATGAGTTCCTAATGCATTCATCATATATAAAGTCTGGGCTGAACATTGATTGATGCCTATATAAATTCATAGGTGCAATCTTAATATAATGAATGTACCTCCAAATCTTTTTGATTGTAGATATAAAAAGGGGATGTTATATATATAAGAATTATAGCCAAATGTTGACCGATTATAACAAAATTTTACACACTGGCTGGTATATATAGAGAGCTTATTCTTGCAAAATTGAATGACCATAGCTATCATAGTTTCTAATTTAATAGCTTTTAACTGGCCTTTGCTAAAATTTTTGGTTTCCGTGAGTGTTTTTCACATGAAAGCTAAAGTCAAATATGGACTGATTCCTATAAAATTTGATAAACTGATCAAAAATTGCATAAAACTTCCCTATTTTAAATTTAATCGTCAATAGCTAATAGCTATTAGCTATTACAATTGTATTCAATTTATCAGCATTAATGTGTTTCCCGGGGCGGGGTTATATGGGAGCTCTAACTAAATTTGAACCGATTTTGTCCATTTTCAACACACATCTTTTTCAAGATATCCAAAATACTTTTGTAAAATTTTGTCCCTCTAGCTCTTTTCGTTAAGGCGCTATCGTGCTTTTATCTGACGGACAGACGGACATAAACAACCTTTTCTTTATGTATTTTTGTGTTTCCATAAGTTTTTTATATGGGAGCTATGGTCAAATGGTGACCGATTGTGACGAAATTTTGCACACTGGCTGGCATTGACATAAGACTTCCTTGTGCTTAATTTAGTCTTACTAGCTCTTGTAGTTAAGGAGCTATCACGATTTTATCTGACGGACAGACGGACATAAATCCCCTTTTCTTTTTGAATTTTTGTGTTTTCGTAAGTTTTTTATATGGGAGCTAGGTCAAATAGTGACCGATTGTGACAAAATTTTGCACACTGGCTGGCATTGATATAAGATTTTCTTGTGCCAAATTTAGTGGTTATATCTGTTATACTTTTAGATTTATTGGCATTTAAGTGTATTTTGGGTGAAATTTAGCCTGTTTTCGTAAGTTTTTTGTATGGGAGTTATAGCTAAATGTGAACCGATTTCGATGAAATTTTATATGCTGCCTAGTGCTTATCTAAAACTTCTAGATACCAAATTTTGGCATCATAACTGTCATAATTTGTCATTTATTAGCAAATAAGCGATTAGCCTAGACGAGATTATACGGGAGCTATGGCCAAATGCTAACCGATTTTGCCCAATTTCAATACCAAAATTTTCTCATAGATAAAGAATGTTTTTGCTAAGTTTCAGTTAGCTAGCTCTTTTCGTTTAGACGTTATCGTGATTTCAACAGACAGACAGACAGACAGACGGACAGACAGACAGACATAGCTCAATCGTCTTAGAATTTCATAAGGATTCAGAATATATATCGTTTTTGATTTTTGAACCAATATTCAGGAAATTACAAACGGAATGACAATCTCAATATACCCCCCATTCTTTTTGATGGTGGGTATAAAAACTATATACGTACATAAAATAAGGTTTAAATATTGTATTTCATATTAGTAATGGGAAAATCATCTCAAATCGAATAAAAGCAGGAGTTGATACCTTTGGCACTTATTTAACTTACTGCGGATCCATCGTTTGTATTGATTGACTGTCACTGAAATAAAACGTTTCTGTTTATAACCAATCGGTTATATATTGAAAATTAATTATAACTAAAAAACTAACAATTAAAAAGTTTTACTGTAGTGTATTGCACTAAGATCCCAATTTATTACAATTATATATTTTTGTAATAAATTGTTTTTTGATAAAAACCAAAATTATTGGTGGGGAAACCTTTCCTTGACGCGTTTCGATGCTTATTACACTAATAAACAATTGTAATAAATTGGGATCTTAGTGCAATACACTGCAGTAAAACTTTTTTAATCAATGTTTGATGTCGCAAAATTGTTGATAAACCTTTTTAAAAAACTTATTATCTTATATTCTTAAACGAGCAATAATTGTATATATATATATATATATATAGAATGGCTATCTCGAAAACGGCTCTAACGATTTTGATAAAATTTGGACAGTGGGTATCTTTTTTGATGTATAGGTCGAAGAAGAAGGGACTTTTGGAACTTTTACCTCTAAGAGGGTAAAAACGGGTAAAAAAGGGAAAAAATCGAAAACGCTATGTTTCCTAAAGTAATAGGTATAGAAACAAAATTAGAATTACGTTTTAAACAGCTTTGAAAATAAGCGGACAGGTGTTTGGTACTTTTTTGAAACTATGTCCGATAGGGGGTAAAAAAAGGTGAAAATAGTTTTTTTGGCACCTTTTTAACCCACTCTTATATTTTAAACTAAAGAATATAGAAAGAAACTTGGTACTGCAATCAATAGATGTAAAAAAAACATGAAACACGTATTTGGTACTTTTTGGATTTTGGAGCCAAAATGGGTAAAAAAGGGATAAAATTATAACTTAACATCTCCAAAGTAATATGAATAGGAACATTATACATTATGTTAAATGCGTTTTAAAAAAATGTACCGAATTCAATTGGCACCAAAAAAGTACCAAATATACATATGGAACTTTTAGAAATTAGGGAATAAAAAGGGGGAAAAATTAGTATTATTTTAAACAAATGAATGTTTGTCTGTATGTATGTTCTTTATAGAATAGTAAACTGTGAATTTGATTGTGTTATGCTCTTTAGCGAAGATGTTGCGGATAAGCCGGCGAAGGTTTTAAAGTTGATAAGACTAATTTCCGACAGATGGCGCCACTGAAAATTACTAAAAATTAATTAAATCGTAAACTGTACATTTGATCATGATATGATCTTTAGCAAAGTTGTAGCGCATGAGCCGACAAAGGCTTTTTAGTTGGTATGAATAATTTCCGACAGGTGGCGCTACAGAAACTTACTCAAAGTCAATTTAATCGTAATCTGTACATTTAATCATGCTACAATCTTTAGCAAAGTTGTTGCACATGAGCCGACAAAGGTTTCTTAGTTGGTATGAAGAAATTTCGACAGGTGGCGCTACTGAAATTTACTCAAAGTCAATTTAATCGTATGCTGTACATTTAATCATGCTATAATCTTCAGCAAAGTTGTTACGGATAAGCCGAAGAAGTTTTATGAATTGGAATAAGCAAAGTCCGACAGGTGGCGCCACAGAAAACTACTCAAAATGAATTAAATCGTAAACTGTGCATTTGATCAGACTATAATCTTTAGCAAAGTTGTTGCGCATGAGTCGACAGAGGTTTCTGTTGATATGAATAATTTCCAAAATTATTCAAAATGAGTTAAACTGTAAACTATGCAAACTATGTGTTGGTCGGACAAAATAAATCAAATAATTCAAAATTAACTGAATATTTCTACAATGTCTTTCCTCTAAATTTATTTTAGCACTTTATAATATAAAATATATAAAAACTTTAAAATTTTCCTCAAAATGCTTATCATAAAGCTCCGAGCAAGGCTCGGTCTACCAGGTACTTTAATAAACAAACGTCAAAACATATTTTTTCGCAACTGGCAGTTAACAATTTTATCTCAAAATAAGCAAGAGTGTTATATTCGGCTGTGCCGAATCTAATATACCCACCATCAAGTTATGTTAAATTTAGAAACATATCTCATATATCTACAAGGGTGCAGCTAATTCCAAATGTGGACCAAAAATTAAAAAATCTCTAAGCTAATTGGTATTGTTGGTAAAATCTTTGGACTAAATTCGGTTACAGTAGCTTTATAGTTCAACATTTAAAACAAGTAAGAAAGTACTATAGTCGGTCAAGCCCGACAATACGATACCCTTCACCACTAATGTCAAAGGTGTTCTTTTTTGTGTAAAAAGACAAATATTTGTTAAATTTTGCCATCATACAAACATATTCTCAAAACTTATACATTTAAGCTGTTTCAGTCATTTGGACTTATATGAGAGCTAGGGTCAAATGTGGACCGATTATCCCGATTATCTGGTAAATTGATTACAGTAATTAGAAAAATTATGTATGCAAAAAAATAAACTTAAAATTCTCATTGTCTTCGGATTTAGGAGCGTTTTAGTGAATTTTGTCTCATTTAGCGCGTTTTTTAAGAAGAGTTTGTATGGGAGCTATGGTCAAATGTGAACCGATTTCAATGAAATTTGGTACAATGATTATAATTTACATAAGCAGTATTTTTTTTTTTAAATTTCATGAAAAAATATTTATATTTGTGGCCAATATATCAATTCCGGGAAGTTGGACCTATGGGAGGTACCATAAATAGTCGACCGATTTTGACGAATTTAAAAGCCATGCTTCCATAATCAAAAAAATTATCTGTGACAAATTTCATGAAATTATCTTTAAAATTGCCAACTGTAGTTTGATTACAAGGTTTACGTGGGGGTCCAGCCAGCCAGACGGACGGACGGGCGGACGGACATCGCTAAATCGACTCAGAAACTGATTCTAAGTCTATTGGTATACTAAAAGGTGGGTCTAAGACAGTATTTTTTTTTTTAAATTTCATGAAAAAATATTTATATTTGTGGCCAATATATCAATTCCGGGAAGTTGGACCTATGGGAGGTACCATAAATAGTCGACCGATTTTGACGAATTTAAAAGCCATGCTCCCATAATCAAAAAAATTATCTGTGCCAAATTTCATGAAATTATCTTTAAAATTGCCAACTGTAGTTTGATTACAAGGTTTACATGGGGGTCCAGCCAGCCAGACGGACGGACGGGCGGACGGACATCGCTAAATCGACTCAGAAACTGATTCTAAGTCTATTGGTATACTAAAAGGTGGGTCTAAGACAAATATTTCTATGCGTTACATACATCAGCATAAACTTCCAATACCCTTTCCACTTATGGTGGTGAAGGGTATAAATACACACATAAAATTTAGAAAACTTGGGTCCTCTTTATTCTCTCATACATACAGATACAATAAGACTTACAGTTTAGAAGATACAGATTTAAACAATATTTCTAAAGTTCTTATGGGCACTCACTACATTAACGGGTGTTAACG
The DNA here is from genome assembly GCA_933228675.1 of Stomorhina lunata. NCBI lineage: Eukaryota > Metazoa > Arthropoda > Insecta > Diptera > Rhiniidae > Stomorhina > Stomorhina lunata. The sequence goes on along the minus strand of OW121740.1, from coordinate 89,445,743 downwards.
CAGTTTCCAGGGACATACCACAAGGAGGTCAGTGTCCACAGTTAAGATGAAGGATAATCAAGATAAGCCTGTGCTTACCAAGTTAAGACCGATCATTACCATTACATGGTATCCAACATCCCCTACATCACCCATAGCGATTACGTCCAACTCTGTCTTGCTTTGGGACCAGCACTTTATTTTCAACTTAACCTAAAATTATTCCCATGATATTAACTATTTATCTAAATTTTGTATACACGAGCTTATGATACAAGCTGACATTTACAAATACTATTCATACATTAATCATAATGAACACGCTTCCTGACAATCGATTTGCTTCGATAAAATTTTCTGTTATCTCCAATAACAGTCAAACAGTTTTCTCAAGCGTGTCTAAGTCATGCATGAAGTCTATGTTTAAAATTTCAAAATGGATGACAGACATCCATGTTCATTTTAATGTTTTCTTTTAAAGTGGATGTATTTTTATTGATTGATATTTTACATACAAATGTACATATGTTATTCTACATATAAATGTATGAGTTTTGTAGAGGAAACGTTAAGTCAAAAGCCAAATTTTAGACGTAAAGTCTAACATAGCAATGAGAGGGACTAGCAGAAAATTGAAATATCAACAGCAACATTAGAACAACTACAACAACAATTAACTTCCTTTGTTAAGGATATGTCTAATGACAAATATACAACTTAAACATACATATATTTTTAATATTGTTTATTCCATTAAGTGGCTTTATGTTTTCGTATATGTGTTCTTGTATTTTTACAAAAATGTCTTTCAATACATTGACATAAATACGTTCAACAACCGGAGCCTAAAGTACAGAATTGGAGCAATTGTCAACAAAAATCTATATTTTCTAGTTCAAGTTGTTGTACCAAATGTTAGATATTTTGAAAATCTTTGATTATTCAGACAAAGTCATGTGAAGTCAATTTGTTGATACCAAGTATTTGTACAATGTTTCTCATTGTTGTTTTTGTTCGTTTTCATTTGTACCAGAAATAAGTGATTCTCAGTCATTCATTTCTTCATTCATAGAATTTTCCTAATCATTCACTGGCATTTTCCAAATTAAATTGAAAAGTCATAAAAAATGTCCGCTGACAACAACATAAACGAACGAACCAACTTCAAGTTGTGATGCCATGATGCAGTAAGGGCGGATCTGTGCTAAATTTATTGGGTTATTTGAATATATTGGAGGGTAAGACGGACGACATGTTTGTCATCATCTCAACTAAACTAACACACATTTCCTCATTCGAATGCAATTGTAGTTTTTCTATTAAAACTTTTTTTTTTCTTTTGGGAGGGTTGTGCGTGTAAGGAATGTCTGACATTCTAATCTATTTTGAATTGATATTTGAAAACAAATGTTTTCAAAATCATTTGACTGAACACAAAATCAATCTACACGTGACTTTCTGATTCTATTTAAAAATATTAAAATTTTGCTCTACAATTATGCATGAATTTGTGATTTATTGTCGTGTCATCTTTGTTCTGTAAGAGGGGAAAATGTTCTAAATTAAAGTATGTACGTACTCCTTTCAATTGTATTAATTCTAATTTTATACCTAAATTTTTACACAATCCAACATCCAATAAATTAGAAAATTGTATAATTTGAATTTGTGACCTAAAGAATACAATTTATTATACATTTAAAAAAGATGACGTAGAAAACTGATAATTTTGAATCTAACAAGTAAGAGTGGTATATTCGGCTTTGCCGAATCTTGGATACCCTTCACCAATGGTGTTCCAAAAGTAAAGTACAACATCGTAAGAATATATTGATAATTATATAGTTTCTGATTACTGACTTAGTTGAGCCCCACACAAATGCTTCATATGTATATTAATTTTCTTTTGTTCATGCTAAATGTAATTCCTAGCAATATTTGGTTATACTAGTAAAAGGTGGCGCAAAAGTAATCCTCCTATCAGAAAATGCTCTAAATTTTGCGATTGGCCCCTAATGTCAATTCTGTTTTGACATTTGTGTAGTAAACACTTGCAAAATACACGTTAATAAACAATGTTACTCTATACTGCTCCAGAACGCGGAATATTGGTGACTATTTATGTGAACAATAATCGGTCGGTGACTTTGGCACAACGTGAATTTCGTCGCAGATTTCCTGGCCGTCCAACGCCTACTGGTGAAATACTGCGACGTTTAGCCGCTCGCCTCGAAGAGACTGGCACAACACGAGATGCTGCCAGGCGTGGCAGACCCCGGAGTCGCCGTTCTGTAGAGAATATTGCTGCTGTAGCCGAGGATGTCATGGAAGCGCCGTCGACATCGACCAGACGACGTGCCACGCAAATGGGTATCAGTCGACGGTCTTTGCAGCGAATTTTGGTAAAAGATTTGAAGATGTTTCCGTACAAAGTCCAGACGGTGCATCAGCTGTTAGCTGCTGACCGCCAATCGCGTCTAACATACGCTCAAGCCATCCTTAATCACCACCAATAGGAAGATGATTTTTCATCAAAAATAATCATAAGTGATTTCCATCTTAGCGGGTACGTAAATAAGCAAAATTTTCATGAAAATCCGAGTGTAACCCACGAAGAGCCACTACACCCGCTCAAAGTCACTGTATGGTGTGCTGTTTTCGCTGGAGGAGTCATCGGACCTTTTTTCTTTGAAGACGTAGCGGGTCAAACGGTTACTGTGAATGGTGAGCGCTACAGAGCAATGATTAATTGGGATTGGAAAACATGTGGTTCCAACAGGACGGTGCAACGGCACACACTGCACGTGCCACAATCGATATGCTGAAGGGTGCATTTCCCGGGCGCCTAATCTTCCGTTTTGGCGATTTGCACTCGCCAGCAAGATCGCCTGATTTGACCGCTGCAGACTTCTTTTTGTGGGGCTTTTTGAAGTCGCGGGTTTATGTCAACAAACCTCAGACTCTTGCAGCTCTTAAAGACAATATCCGTCAAGAATGTGAGGACCTATCGCCGGAAGTTTTGGCCAAAGTGATGGAAAATGCCATAAAAAGGGCTCAAATGAAAATCAACTGTGACGGCGGCCATTTGCATGACATCATATTCTCGACTTGATGTAAAAACTAGTAAGAGTGGTATATTCGGCTTTGCCGAATCTTGGATACCCTTCCCCAATGGTGTTGCAAAAGTGCTTAATGTAATTCCTAGCAAAATTTGGTTATACTAGTATTATATGCAAAGAGTCTTTAAAATTAAGAGTCGGAAAAAGAAAAGCTTTTCGGTGGCGTCCTCATCTAGAATAGTTATGCACCCAAAGATTAGGTTGGGCAGGTGGCTGATGTCTAGGGAAGCTTCACTTGGGTTCTAAAGTGGTCCCTTTGTGAAAGATAATGATTACTAGACTACAAGTAGAGAATGCATATTTAAGCAAGCCAGTAGCTTCGAAATAAAATAGACACATATTTTACGAACATTTAATAAAGTTCGATAGACCAGATAAACCATGCAGAAAAGATGCTTCAAAATGCAGATACCCTTACATTTGCAATAGCACATCGATTTGATGAAGTTTAAGTATTCTGGCATGCAACCCAAAAACACAGTGCCCAGTGAGGGTTGTGCACTTTAATTTTTACGAATTATCCAACTAGTAAAAGTTCTTGATTAGTTATGTAAAACTCTGAAGTTAGCGGACTGATTTAGGTCAAAGCTTTAACAATGATAAGCCTTAAAATTATAGGATATACACTCTTAGTTTTAGATACATACGTGAAATATATAGCTTTTGAATGGATGGATATCAGCTTTGTCGGAAAAGTTATTAAAGATTTACTTATTAATCTGAAGTTAGTTAATAAATTAAAATGAACACTTCATCAATAATATTTGGGATGTATTGTTCTTTCGATCTGTCCGATGGATGTTTGGAAAGTTTTGCTCTAGTTCTTTATGCAATTATAATGTAATTTAATTTATCAGCATTAAAGCAATTCCCGGCCGAGGTTATATGGGAGATTTCACTAAATGTGAACAGAGCTCGCCCATTTTCAATACCGAACTTTTCAAGACATCAGAAATACTTTTGTCAAATGTTGTCCCTAAAGAAAGTTTATTTTAGGCACTATCGCCCTGAATATCAATATTGTACAACGTCTTTATACTAAATGTCATCATCGTATCTATTATAATTTGTCATTTATTAGCTACTAAGAGATTGCCTTAGGCGAAGCTATACGGGAGCAATTGTCAAACTTGAACGGATTTCTCCCAATTGCAATTAAAAAACTTAAATTTTCGTTGATATGTGAGATACATACATACATGTGGGTTTTGAACGCAAATTATGTACTTAGCTGCATTTTTCGTACTTCGTAGGAAGATTACCTATAATTTGATATATAATACATTCTCAAACGTTATCATAATGTTCAAAAGTCAGACACAAAATTAAAATAAATGCAGTGTGTCTATCTGCTAAAATCAGATTTGTGGAGCTCCTGGATTTTACACAAAATTTTAGGATATTGTCCCACCCTGAATTTCATCATTGTCGATCAAAACACCTGAAATATCGCTTAAACGCTAAATTATATCTACCACAAATTACCGAATGCATCAGGATCTAGGTAATCACCTGCGAGGAACGCTATTAAATTCCATCAAAATAAACACCTGAGATATCGACATAACAGGAGCTCCAAAAATTTGACTACAATAGAAAAAAGGACAGACAGGTAGACGGACGGACAGACATGTAGACGGACGGACAGACATGTAGACGGACGGACGGACAAACAAACAGACGGACGGAGGTCGCAAAATCGATTCTCCTGCCGATTCTGAGTTGATCGGTACAATTTGAATGGTATTCATATTCAGATTTGTGGAGTATATATATCAGATTTTAGATAATCCTCCCACAAAGAACGATGTGAAATTTCATCACAATCGGTCCATAAACACCTGAGATATCGCTGAAACAATACTTACAAAATTTTATATCCTAAAATCTGATATAAAATTTATGTATGTCCGTGCTCCAGGAGGATGGTTTTTCCTATATCTGCATTTCATTTTTTCAACAAACATTCTCTAACGCGTACTTTGGGCAATTTGCGATACATCAAATTTAGTGTTTTGGCGGTATCTCAGATGTTTATGGACCGATTTTGATCAAATTTTGCAGAGTGTTTTGGGGAACTATTTCCTACCCATGTAATATCTTTTTTCTCTTTTTTATTAAAAAGTGTTTTTCAATCAAAAATTTTAAAATGTTCGTCTAATTTTTTGTATTTTTTCGATATTTTCGGTGTTTATAAACCGATTTTAATGAAATTTAATAGCGTTCATTTAGAAACTTGATTTCAACAGACAGACGGAAAGACAGACAGACAGACAGACAAACAGACAGACAGACGGACATCGCTTAATCGATTCTGAGAGGTATAATTTTTATGGGGTCTACGATCACTAATAATTACAAACGGAATCACAAACTTATAATACCCTTTCACCTCTTGGTGAAGGGTATAAAAAGATAAATTTGTGGCTGTTTTAATTCCGTGATGTCAGTCTCCTCCGGGGTGTATTTTGTGTTATTTTAATTGGCCTGGTTCCGGTATCTAAGCAAATTGCGACCTGTATATATAGCTTACAAGCTTTATATAGACAAACGGTTGTTGTCTAATCAATTCGGAATTTGTGTCCATTGGCATGTAAGGCGGTTTAATGTCTGTGAAATACAGGCAACAGCACAAACCCAACATTCCTTTTCCGCCTATTGTGGTGTTGGAGGCAATACTTTTAAAACTTCCAGAAACTACTTCTATTACACCTTATCAAATCCAATATAAGTTATTTAATACTTAGATCATCATTATCTATACGACAGTAACAAGATTTTTAATTGCAAAAAGTCTAATTTTCAAAACCAAATAGTAAATACTATCTAAGCAATAAAATCATAAAAACATATGTACACTAGTCGGCAAAATTATTTTGACATACCAGTTGTTTTTCTTCTTTTTTTATTTCCGGTCCTATGAAATTAAAAAAATAAATTAAAACAAGTAAGAAAGTGCTATAGTCGGTCAAGACCGACCATACGATACCCTTCACCACAAAGGTCAAAGGTGTTCTTTTTCGTGTATAAAGATAAATATTTGCTAAATTTGGCCATCATACAAACATTTTGTCAAAACTTATATATTTAAGCTGTTTCCCTCACTTGGACTTATATGAGAGCTGGGGTCAAATGTGGACTGATTTTCTTGAACATTATTTGTGCAAAAACTGAACTTAAAATTCTCATTATCTTCATATTTACGAGCATTTTAGTGATTTTTGTCTCATTTAGTGCGTTTTTAAAGAAGAATTTGTATGGGAGCTATGGTCAAATGTGGACCGATTTCAACGAAATTTGGTACAGTAATTTTAGTTTACATAAGCAATAATTGTTTTTCATCAAAAAATATTGATATTTGTGGAAAGTGGGACCTATGGCGGGTACCCATTACCAAAAAAATGATCTGTGCCAAATTTCATCAAATTATCTTTAGAATTGCGACCTGTAGTTTGATTACAAGGTTAACATGGGGGTCCAGCCAGCCAGACGGACGCACATCGCTAAATCGACTCAGAAAGTGATTCTAAGCCTATTCGTATACTAAAAGTTGGGTCTAAGACAAATATTTCTATACGTTACAAACATCAGCACAAACTTATAATACCCTTTCCACCTATGGTGGTGAAGGGTATAAATATTGAAAATAGTAAAAAATATTGTAATTTAATTTTAATGCTTCTCCGATCAATTTATCCGCAGAGGAAAATGCATATTCATTCAATACTCTTAAATATTGATGATGGCTCATGGAACTGTCAACAGCAACCATGTTCCCTACTCCGCTTCATGAATATATCCCCAGGCCAGAATATATGATATGGAGGTTAATGCGTTATCACCTCCATATCATACTTTCTAGCCTACGGGTGCACTCTCATCACACAAAATAGTTTTTGTCAAATTAAATAAAAATAATCCATTAAAATGTGGCACCTGTATGCCAGAAAGTAAGTCATGGAGCTGGAAGTGTTATGTTCTAGGGATATATTCATGTAGTGGAGTTGGAAACATGGTTACTGTTGACGGTCCCATGAGCCATCATCAATATTTAAGAGTATTGATTGAATATGCATTTCCCTCCGGCAATAAATTGATCGGAGAAGCATTAATTTTCCAACAGGGTAACGCTTTATGTCATAAGAGCAAAATGATCACAAAATTTCTAACAAAGGCTGGTGTTTAAACTCTGGATTGGCTCCCATAAAGTCCAGTTTTTTATATAATAGAAAATGTGTAGTCTTATAGAAAGCAAAACAGTTCTGCGGATTTGACAAGATTAAATGATAAAACGGGTTTTGAAAACGGATTTTTAGTCTCAATTAAAAAAAAATATACAAAACTTTTTAATTATGAAAGGTCTTTTGTTTTCTAATAAACTACAATACTTTTTACTATTTTTAATATTTTAAATTTATTTTTTTAATTGCATTGGGCCGGAAATAGAAAAAGAAGAAAAACAACTGGTATGTCAATATAATTCTGCCGACTAGTGTACATGGAATTGCAGACATAAATGGATATTGTAGTGTGGGTTAATCTGTTTCTACTAATTGATTGTCGAGCTTTATTTCTTTAACAAGTACTTTTTCCTTTTTTGTTTTATATTTATTATAATTATCAATTTGTATTACCATTATTAATCACCACAGCATCCAATATTAGCGTTAAGCACTACATCATTAACACGTCGTCGATGTAAAATAAATCTACATAACAGTAGATGGCGCAACTTAACTGTTACAAAATTAGACACTGCGTGCACGTCTATAAAGCTTTATCTCTCTTCTATTTCCTCGACTTATTTCTAAAGAAGGTTACCCAATTCGTATATTTATCCATTTAAAATATTATCCAATATCCAAGTTATGTTTTTCATGCTGATGTATTTTAACCCTTAACTACGGATGTCAAATTTTATTAACGTTAGTACAGACAACCGGTATAAAATACTTAAAATGTTTGTAACAAAATTAAAAAAATTCCGAGATTTTTAAATAAAATTAAAATTAAAAATCCAAATTTTGATCTTTGACCCGAAAACTTTTAAAATTTTTGCATAGACTAGACAATAAAAATGGGGGGTATACTGAGATTGTCATTCCGTTTGTAATTTCCTAAATATTGTCTTAAAAATGTATATATATTCTGCATCCATATGAAATGCTAAGACGTTTGAGCAATGTCCGTCTAGCTGTCTGTCTGTTGAAATCACGATAACTCCTGAAGGAATGAAGCTAGATCACTGAAACTTACTAAAGACTTTCTTCATTTCTGGGAAAATTGGTGTTCAAATTGGGCAAAATCGATTCACATTTGACCATCATAGCTCACGTATAACCCTACTTAGTCGAATCGCTTATTTGCTAATAAATAACAAACTATAATATTTAGCTATGATGATAAAATTTGGTATATAGAAGTTAAATATAAGCACTACGTAGCATATATTTCAAAATCGTTTCACATTTAGCCATAGCTCCCATACAAAACACTTATGAAAACAGACTTAATTGCACCTTAAATACACTTAAATGCCAATAAATTTAAAACTTAATAGCTGTAACCACTAAATTTAGCACAAGGAAGTCTTATGTCAATGCCAGCCAGTGTGCAAAATTTTGTCACAATCGGTCACCATTTGACCATATCTCCCCTATAAAAAACTTTCGGAAACACAAAATATCAAAAAGAAAGGGGTTCTCTGTCCGTCAATTGACTACAAGAGCTAGAGAGACAAAATATGACAAAAGTATTTTGATATGTTATAGAAGATGTACATATACTGAAAATGGGCGAAATCGGTTCACATTTAGTTAGAGCTCATATATAACCCTGCCCCGGGAATCACATTTATGATAAATTGAATACAATTGTAATAGCTATGACAACCAAATTTAGAACAGAGAAGTTTTATGCAACTATTGATCAGTATGTCAAATTTTGTACGAATTGGTCCTTATTTGAACATAGCTTTCATAAAAAACCGCTCTCGGAAACCAATAAAATGCGTTGCAAACATATCAGTGTTGCAATTTTTGTAAAAAAGACTAATTTTTTAAACAGATTTTTCCAGGTTGCGAATTATCTTTGATATTATGAGATATGACATGGGATATCTACAGAAATCAAAGATTGAATTTATTTTCTATAAAAAAAAAAATCGATGTTTTATTTTTCTTTAATATTCTGTAGATATGACATGGGATATCTAGAGAAATCAAAGGTTGAATTTATTTTCTATAAAAAAACAATATTTTTGTTTTACGATACAAAGTGTAAAAAATTTACGCACATAAAAAATTGTACTTGGTGTAAATTTCCTGGTCTTTTCCGATCCAATGATACTAAACACGTGTATTAAGCTTTAAAAACTTTGAAAATTTTGCCCAGCGTTGCATTTTTACGCAGACATTTATTTTTAACGTTCGGGAATAAAATGAAGTCATTGGTACTATAGGGTAGATGACTCATAAAATTCACGTTTGGAGTATTCAAATGATTGTTGTTGCGTTTTGATAAAAAGATAACAATACAAATACATATTTAAGCATTCTATGCAATAAATTTATCCTTTTTCTGAGTAATTGTCAAATTATGTGGATTAATCTCATAAAAAGTAGCGTTCAGTATTAGCTTAAGTATAATATCAATGTTTTTACGAATAAGTTCCGATGAGATTTTGCACAGATTTTCTTTGGTGTAAGAACGATCATTATACCCCAGCCTTCCTGGCCCTTGACGGCAACAAAAATTAACAATTTTTGTTGAAATATTTGACCATACTTCCCACACAAGATCAACTCTTAATATGAAATCGGTTTAGTTAGAGCTCCCATGTAACCCCGCCCCGGGAAACACATTAATGCTTATAAACAGCTATGACGACTAAATTTAGAGTAGAGAAGTTTTGTGCAACTATTCGTCAGTATGTAACCTTTTATAGTAATCGGTCCATATTTGACTATAGCTTTCATATAAAAAACACTCCCGGAAACCAAAAAAAATGTAGCAAAGGCCAGTTAAAAGCTATTAAATTAGAATCTATGATAGCTATGACCACTAAATTTTGCATAAATAAGATTCATGAAAATACTAGCCAGTATAGAAAATTTTGTGACAACATTTGGCTATAGTTCTTATATTTATAACATCCACTTTTTATATATACAATTAAAAAGATTCGGAGGTACATTTAGTATATTAAGATTGCACCTACGAAATTAGATAGCTTGAAGTCAATGTTAAGTCCAAACTTTTTATATGGTAGATGCATTAGGAACTCCTTACAAATTATATGAACTTGCCGAGTTACTATTAACATGTTTATTAGGGTGGGTCGTTTTTTGACTTTTGTCTCTGATCGATTACTAATAGTGAAATAACGTGGCAAAATTATGTCAATCGGAAGTGTACAAAATATTATTGATTTATTTTTAGGATACGAGCCCGTGCAACTGGCCCAAAGTTTTTGAGCCCATTTCTAAGGGGAAAATGAGAGTATTTGCAGTTTTTGCTACATTTTGTCCATTTAAGATTCATTTGCAAAAGAAGAGGCAATGGAATCTAAAAGTCATAAAAATTTTAAATCCATAAAACAATTTTGGAGTTATTGCGATTTCTCCCCCTAAAATTCGTGTTCTTGACAACACGCCTACGGATAAACCTCAAAAAAAAATACTAGGTACAAAAACTGGCAAAGTAAGACATGTTATATCATTTTAAGACTTGTAAGTACTTAATAGTTTAATTTTGTTAAAACATACAAATATTTACCTAGTTTTTTGCATATTCGCAAATGGGTCATTTTTCTCAGGTGGGGTTCAAAACTTATTTATTAATTTGTCGAAAATTTTGTTAAACAAATATTACAAATTTGGGTTTCACTTCTTCTCCTGTAATCCTTGACTCCCAGTAGAGCATAGGGCCTCAACCATCCTTTTATATCGAACTCTATTGCGAGATGTTGGGCATACATCATTCCATGAATAGTTTGCTGCTTGTAACTCCGCATCAATTGACCTTCTCCACGTTCTAGCAGGTGCACCAATACGACGGCCGCTTCCTTGTGGATTCCAACGAAGCGCTTTACGAGCAATGTTGGTATTTGGCCTTCGTAGTGTGTGGCCTATCCACCGCCATTTCCGTTGACATACCTCTATAGAAGAAAGGATTTGGTTTGTAGCGTTTAGTATATCTTCATTTCTTATGCGATTTTGCCACCATATATTAAGGATTTGCAGCAAGCATTTGTTTCCAAAGGTTTGTAAGCGCTTATCGATGACATTTGTGCGTTTCCAAGTTTCGCAGCCGTAATACAAGATGGACTTGACATTCGAGTTATATATTCCTAACTTAGTTGTCGTTGATATTTGCCGAGATTTCCAAATAGCTCGGAGAATGCCGAACGCAGATTTTGCCTTATTAATACGCTATTCAATATCGTCGTTGGCGCCACCTTTTGTAGATACCAAACTACGAAGATAATTAAAGGTATGTAGGTACACATCCAATAACCTCGTGATCCACATTGATGTGTGGCGACGGGTTTGCGCCATAGCCTCCAGGCATAATCTTTGTCTTGGAAATATTGATTTACAGACCAGCTGCCCGAGATTCAACAGTAATCGCGCTAGGGTTTTCTTGAAGGTGGCCTGAGCTTTAGCTTAGAAGACATACGTCATGGGCGTATTTCAAGTCATCGAGTTGTTTAAAGGGTGTCCATTGGATACCACGTCTACCATTCAGTGCCGCGCGCATTATATTGTCGATGACAAGGATAAAAAGTATGGGTGATAAGATACATCCTTGTCTTACTCCAGTAGTAACTTCGAACGGATTAGACAATTTACCTTTATGTAGAACCCGACATTTAAAGACCACGTACATTGCCCGAATTAAGTTCCGAATTTTCGTTGGCATGTTACGGTTTTCTAAAATTCTCCATAGATAGCTCCTATTGACAGTGTCGAAGGCCTTCATAAAGTCGATAAATGCTAGGTAAATGGGGGTGCGGAATTCATTACATTGCTCTAATTCTATTCTTACTGTGTTGATTAGATCAACACAAGATCTATTCTCTCGGAACCCAAACTGATTTTTGCGGAGTGTTTCAGAAACTGCGTCAGACGTTCTATTCAAAATTACTCGACTTAGTATTTTGCTCGGTATTGGAAGAAGTGTTATTACCCTGTAGTTATTGCAGTCTTTGGAGTCACCCTTTTTTGGTATTTTGACTAGTATACCTTCATTCCAGTAGGCTGTCGGAGCTTCCTCCTCCCATATTTCACGTACAAATGAGTGCCACAGTCTCGCCGATCCTTTAACGTCACATAAAAGCATCTCTACTGATATATTGTCATTGCCCGGGGCTTTGTTGCGCTTGAGGCTTTTAATGGCATTTTTTACTTCTTGCATTGTTGGTGGGCTGTCTGAAATTCCATTGAATAAACAGTCATGGTTGGTTTCATTTTGCACTTCCGTCAGCGCATCTAATCCAATGGGATTGTTTGATGTTGACTGGAAGTGTTCCATCCATCGTATTAATTGTTCATCCGGGGTTGAGAGAAGTGTACCCCTACTACTCAGGATGGGTCTGTCGTTGTAGGTAGGTTTGCCGCACAACGCCCTTGATATATTGTATAAGGTCCTCATGTCGCCTTTACTTGCAGCTGACTCAGCTTGGCTAGCTTGTTCATCTACCCACATTCTTTTTAGAGCTGCAAAACTATCGATGGTACTATCGATAATATCGATAGTTTTATTTTTAGTGTGCTATCGATTGTTTTTTTCCGATAGCGATACTATCGACAAAAATAGGTTTGCGGCATATTTTAAATTGATTGTTATAAAAAATTTTGGTGTCGGTGGATATTTTTAAAATAAATATGAAATTAATCAATAAGACTAAAATTATATCTTTAGTTCAGCAAATGTTAACTTGAGTGATATATTCAAGAAAAAAATGATCAAAACTGGCTACTTATATCGAAAGTCATGGTGGTATAATTACAATGCGGAAAATATTGCAATGTCAGGTGTAACGGAAAAAGGAAAAAGCATCATATGTTGCTGATAAAAACAGTACAATGATAAAAGCATGCGATTTATAGTAAAAAAGACATTTTGCCATGTTTCGCTCATACTCTGAATCTTGTAGTGCAACCCTGTTTAAGTCAAGACTGTATAAACAAATTTAGTTTAAATGTAAAAATATTAGGGGTACTCGTTTAAACTACTAAATGCCTCTTATACCTCTTAAAGCTTAAATATTTAAGACATATTAAAAAATGTGTCAAAAATTGTATAGAAATTTTTTTACAAGGCTATTAAAGTTTTAAGCAACAATTTTGGCTCTTAAACTGTCTGTTAAACATACGAGATGGGGTTACCAAAATAGTATTTTCAATGTGTTTCAAATATTTCATAGAAAATAATTTTATCAGGGCAACACTGTTCTTTGATAAAAAATAAAAATAGAAAAAAAATATTAAAATTTAAATTTTTGGAACAATAAATAAGAAATTATAATGACAGAGGTAAGAAATACGAAAAAACTATTTTCTATGTAATTTAATTTGTTCCATTATAGCCATTAGCTTTTGGAAAAGAAAATGAAGCGCAAGCGTGATAAACCTATACAAAATCATAAGGAAAAATAATTTAAGTATTAAGTTTAAGAGGTGCGTTCGTTTAACATTATTGCTAAATAGAAAAAATTTAAGAGTTGCTAAAGTTAGCAGTTTAAACGAGTACCCTTATTGTCACCTATTTTAAAAACATTGTTATTGCCTATGAGAAATTCAAAGCTGAACAATTAAAAGACAAGCCATATACAATAGTTTACTCCAGGAGGTACCTACGCGATACATGATTGCCTCTAAGAGGGTAAAAAGGGGAAAAAATCGAAAATTCTATATCGCCTAAAGTGATAATATTTAAACAAAATTTAAGTTATATTTTTAACAGATGTTAAAATAATCGGACAGGTACTTTTTGGAATTATGCCCGATAGGGGGTAAATAAGGGTGAAACTAGTTTTTTTGGTACTATTTTTAAGCCACTCTTATCTTTTAAACCAAAGAATATAGAAATAAACTTTGTAATGCAATCAATAAATGCGAAAAAATATTGAACACGTATTTGGTACTTTTTTGATTTTGGGGTCCAAAATGGGTAAAAAATGAAATAAAATGATAATTTAACACCTCATCAAGTAATATGAACCATTGACCAATATGTTGACTGCGTTTTTATAAAATATACCGGATCCAAATGGTATCAAGTACTAAATATGCATATGGAACTTTTTTGAAATTAGGATAAAAAGGGGAAAAATTGGTAATGTTATAACTTTTAAGCAAATGAATGTTTGTATGACCTTTATAGAATAGTAAACTATGTATTTGATCATGTTATGGTTTTTAGCAAAGTTGTTGCGAATGAGCCGACGAAGGTTTTTAAGATGGTATGACTAATTTCCGACAGGTAGCGCCACTGAAAATTACTCTCTAGAAAAGTTGTTATGCATGAGCTGACGAAGGCTTCTTAGTTGGTAGGACTAATTTCCGTCAGGTGGCGTAACTGAAAATAACTCAAATTGAATTGATCAGGCTATGATCTTTAGCAATGTTCGTGCATATGAGTCGACGGAGATTTCTAAGTTGGTATGATCAATTTTCAAAACTATTCAAAATGAATTGAACTGTAAACTATGCATTTGATCTGATGTGTTGATTGGACAAAATGAATGAAATGATTAAAAATTTATTTGATATTTGCGTAATGTCTTTTTTCTAAATTTATTTTAGTTTGTTAGTACTTCATAAAAAAAAAATATATGAAACCTTTAAAACTTGCTTCGAAATGTTTATTATAAAATTCATGGCTCGGTTACCCAGGTACTATAATTTAAAGCAAATATTTGTAGATATATGTACTTAAAGTTAACAATTGTTTCTGCATGAAATTTTTAGAATTCGATACTATCGATAGTATCGATAGTTTTATGACAGACTATCGAAACTATCGAATGTGACCACTATCGACTATCGAAACTATCGAGTGGGGCGACTATCGATAGTTTTGCAGCTCTAATTCTTTTGTCCCTCCTTGCAGACCTTTTTATTCTGTTGGATAGGTCACGGTATATTGTACTAAGCTCCTCAACATCCACGTTTGAATTTTAAATCCACGTTTGAATTTAAAATCGGTGTGTTAAAATAGATAAATAAGACAATAAAACTCGATATCGCAAAAAAGTAATTGTTTTATTATAATTTGAGTAAATGCTTCATAAATCTTATATATGTTTAATAATGTTTATGTGGAATAAAATTATCCATACTATGGAAAATATAAACAGGTTTTCTTCTTAAAAATTGGGTAGATTTTACCCTTTTTTCAGGGGTCAAAGGTGAAAAATTTTATTATTTTTTATATACGTAATACTATAAATTTATTATAAAATTTTAATAAATTTTCTTAAAAGTAATTTTACACTAAGATTAAGTTTTTTTATCCAAAAAAAATTTTGACCCTTTATAGACATGGGGGCAAAAATGGCCCAACATTTTTTTTTGACACTTTGTTCAGCAAATTTTAATTAAATTAAATAATATAAGTTATTACTTAACACTAAGATTAAGTTTTTTTTACTATACAAATGATTTTAACAGGTACAGTGGAATCGCAATAGAGTGAACTAATTCGTGCAAGGCCTGTTCACTCTATTGAAAAAGTTCACTCTAATGAGTCTATAAAAAAACACTTTTTATACAAAAAACATCTATATTTATTAAATATTATTATATAATTACAAAGGAGTAAAGTAATTTTCAAGAGTTTTTTGCTTTGTACAAGCATTTTTTGCTTTTTGCACCGCTAAATCGCAGAATTTATGCAAAACTAAAATATTTTCGTAATTGTTTGTGTTATTTTCCGCCCAGTCAATAGATTTTTCAAAAATCTACACGGCCTGCGCTGCTGTAATGTCTGGTTTGGCTACTGCTACTTCCTCGATGTCAGTGTCAGTCTCAGAAATGGCATCGGAAACGACTTCAGCAGAAATTGGAAATTTTGCATAACAAAAGTTCACTTTATTGAGTTGGTATAGTTCACTCTATAGAGTAACTAATAAAATAAACAAAAAGAGAAGAAAATTAAAATAAAAATGTTTTCAAATTCAAGCGATATCCTAACTGTTTCATAAAAAAGTATGTAAAAAAACTATAAAAGGTGCGTCTTTGTCAATTATGTATAAAAAAAACAAAAGTTCACTCTATTGAGTTGGGTACTGTTCACTCTATAAAGTAACTAATGGAAAAAATCAGGAGTTCGTAGTATCAAGTAGTTCATATTACCAAGTGTTCACTCTATTGCGATTGCACTGTACACTAAAATTTTAGGGTACTTAAATTGAACACTTTGTTACGTATGTGACTATGTACCGAACTTATTTTAGAGTATTTTCTTCGAAGCTTGCATAGCCATCCTAAAAAATAAAAGTTATTTTGCTGGACATTTCCAAAATACCCATAATTAAAATCAGACCAATGTTTTATTCTTATACTTTAATTTTTCACATTTATATAAAAGAAAAATTTAAACCAAATGACAATTCAAAATAATAGATACGCTAATTTTAACAAACATTTGCCTAGTCTGAAGTCACACTCATAAATAGTGTCATAATAAAATGCAAAATATGTACATGCCTCTTAACTGCGCAACAAGGACAATAATTATAATCATGATCATGATCATAATCATAAGAACGAAGATTATGATGAAGATGATTACGGCTAGAAAATAAATAAAATGAAATTTCAACAAAAGGATTAAAAGTGTCAGAGTGTCATAAAGTCATCATAATTTAGCACTTTGGTTTTTACGAAAATTGTATAACATACTTACATACATTTTATGT
Source organism: Stomorhina lunata (assembly GCA_933228675.1). NCBI lineage: Eukaryota > Metazoa > Arthropoda > Insecta > Diptera > Rhiniidae > Stomorhina > Stomorhina lunata. Next base: position 89,428,718 of record OW121740.1, on the reverse strand, counting down.
ACTTACATACAAACTACTCGTACAAAAGCATTAAAGAAATGAATGAATGTCTAAAAGGATAAAGGAGTGCAATGAAAGGAAAAGACAGGCAAGAAAAGGATATTATACACATAATAAACTCAACAAAAGGATATTAGAGCATTTGTCAGTCATTCTGTATGTCTGTCTGTTGGCCGTTCTTTCATTTCTTTGGTCTGTGTGTTTATGTTTGCAATAATTAACTACTTTTATATGCAAAGCACCCACAAAAATCGGACTAACTACTCGCACTTCCATTTTTAACCAATTTTAAATCATATTCTCGCCCAACAGCCATTCTATTGTACGTAGATACTACTTATGCAGTAGATCCACACCACACAATAGTTAAACTTCCACAGCTGCTAAACAAAAGGAAGGAAGGATGGATGAATAGAAGGAATACTCTGGTGTCATGATCTGTGTGTAAAAATTCCATTTTTATTATTACCTCTTTGCACAAAATACACACACAAACATACACTTTTCCAACCATAAACAGATAAATTTTGAACTATACAAAAAAAAAGGAATTTGAGCACAAATGAAAGAAGTTACCGAAATTAAAACCAAAACTAAATTAAATCCATTTCATTTGAGTTCTATTGTTTTGCTTCAAATAAGCCTGAATATTTAATATTCAAAAATAATTGTATGCAACTTCTTTGGTTAGATATTTGGGTTCGTTAGTTGCTTTTGTTGCCAAAAAAAAAAAAATAATGATTCTAAAAGATTTTAAAAATTCATGCTTTAGGATTCGAAGATTTGTGATTCACCATGAAAGTTTTGTGACATAAAGAAACGGGGATTCCTGCGTCTTATTCCAAATGCCAAAACAGATGAGAAGTTTCGTAGAGCTTATACTTAGACAATGTCAGTTTTAAATCCGTCTAAGAAAATTATATTTTTTGCAAAGTTTTCTTTGAAATTAAAAAAAAACAATGGAAACATTGTTTAATTTTATTGTTCTTTGCAGTGATTTTATTGGATTTGGAAAAAAGTAGTTATTCATGGTTTTTATTCGACTTGCAAATACTTATACTCGTATACCCAGCTAGTAATTGGGAGATTGTTGATGATAGAATCAGCAAAATGAGTCTTAGTATTCCTTTAGATGATCAAAAAATGATTAATCAGCTTGGTGATCAAAAAAGGTTTACAAAAAGACCCATAGAAACGTTTAGAAAGCAACTAGTTAAAAGTAGCACAAACAAATGTGTTAAAAAAAGGTCACTAAAAGACCCATGGCATATTGTGTGTCACATTCAACCTGCGTTCGATTCTCTTTCTGTAATTATTAACGCAACTTCACTGTTCTAAAAATAGATATGACGTGCAATTACAGTCTTAACAAATCTAGCAAAATGTGTGCAGTTCAAAAAAGTTCAAAAAAGCGAGTCGCATGAAGGTTACCATTTTCTGGCACAAAAAACTAATTTTTGACACATAAGTGATAAAATAAACGATCATTTTAATCGTGCAGTGGAGTCAAAAAGATTAACGGTCTTATGCTAAAAAATTTAACAACGATTGGTTAACTAAAGTTAAGCAAAATTCCTTAATGTATTATCCTAAAACGATTGTTAGCTTAACAAACCGATGTTAAACTTTTGTTAACATCAAATAATTTAAAGTAGCTGTCTACATAATTTAAAGCTACGTTTAATATTTTACTGTTTTGACAAATAATATTTTGTAAAAACTTTAAAAGAAAATATTTAAGTTTTCAGACTTATCTAATAAAAAATAATATGTTTGCTAAATTTAGTTATCATATTTTTTCTAATTTGCTATTTTTGCCATATAAAAGGTTTCGGGGATGGGGAAGTTATGAAATATAATTTCCATGATATTTCATACTCTATTTTACATACTAAAACCAAACTTTTCAAAGAAATTGATAATACAAATTCTAATTTTTAACAAAAAATTCGTGTTTTTAACAAAAAACAGACATCGGTCAATGAAATTTACAAAACATTGTAGTGATGTATATATATTCAACATGAGTTAAAAGTACTTGATTTTTAAATAATCGGTTTAAACCCTTAGTAAAAATTTGTCTATTTATTATTTTACTGTATTACGAATGTGTTTAGTTTATGCTTTTATATAACATAAACATAATTTTACAGTAAGAAATGAAGAAAAATGTTATTTTACATTAAAAACATACAAAACATTATTTAAAAATTCGACTACCCGGAGGAAACAATGAATAATCAATTCGTTGTTTTGTGTATTTAACTATAAAGAGACAAGAGAGAATGACGATGTTGCCAGCATTAACATATAAAATTGACGTATTCATTAGTTAAAGAACTGTTTTTGGATACTATTTTTTAACAATTGTTTGTTAGCCTTAAAGTATTTGGTAACTAACTTGTTCTTTAAGCAATATTCAAGATTTTTTTTAATATAAGACCGTAAGATTTTCTAAAAATGCTAGATGGGTTATTATTTATTAGTTTCTAAGACATTCCTTAATTTTTCGTTTAGTTAGAAAGCACTTGGAAATTCGGATCAAATGCATAATTTCTGACTTAATTCTGTTTTCCAAAAAATTGTTAAAAACATAAGTTTGCTAGGGAGGAACATTTTATTCCGAGAAAAAAGTCTTCGATTAGACAACAAATCTTGGTTTAGCCATACGTGCAAAAATGCAGTCAGATAGTCGAGAAACTGATTCGCTATGAAAGAAGCGAGATCTTCGGGTACCTAAGTACACGAACGAGTAAAACATAATGCTAGATCATCAACTCCGACTAATAAAGCTAACCTATTCGCTGAGCTTTTCCAGAAAGCAATTAATCACATCTAGAACCTAAAAGAATATCAGTAACTACACTCTGATACAGTAAAAATACACTCGGAACAAAACCAAGCTCAACCAGTAGAACTCGGTTAGAAGATCATTTTACCATTTTTAAAATTTTCGATATACCCTCAAAATCGAAAGTTATCGATAAAAAACGATTTTTTTGGACTTAGCGGAGAAAAGAAGGCTTAACTGAGTCATTTTTACATCGATTTTAAATTTTAAAATATGTTTCGACAGAAAACAAAATAGGCTTTCACTTCGTAAAGACCCTTTTTTAACATGACCAATTTATTATAAAAATATTTTCCGCTAAAGTTAAAATTTTATTTTTTTTTCGATTTTTTCAACTTCGGAAGCTTTTTTTTCGTAAAATTTATCAGAAGACCTAATATATTTTGACTTAAAAAAAAATCATGGTTACCATTTTGTAAAACAAGAGTACTTTAATTAAAATCGGAAACATATTAACAGAGATATAACAATTTCAGTAAAAAAGGTGAATTCAGTATTATTTGTATATTAGAAAATTTTCTATACAATACTACGTTAGAGTGTTTTTTCAACTTTTTTCGGTGGGAAACTTCAAATAACAAAATTTAAGCCAAATCGGACTACGTTATCACGTGGCGCCCAGGCCATGAAGTTGAAAATTGCGTTTATAAGAAAAAATATGGCCAATTTTTTAGTAAACATTTTAACAAAGTGTAAATATTAATTCATAATGTAGACTCAATTAGCTTTCTATCTACGTAAGTAGCGTATAAATCGGCTAAGGATTTTTTGAATTATCGGAAATTTTTATAGAAATTTTGGGTCCTTGAAGACATCTATTTGATTTTATGATATTTGTTGATGGAAAACAAATTGGGTCTAAATTACAAATTAACATTCAGATTTTGTCGAAAAGTTAAGCTTATAGGTCAAAATTTGCAAAAACCGAAAAATTGCAATACCAGAAAAGGGTTTGGTCGTGAAAGTTGGGATGATTTCAAGACAGTCAAACCGAGAACGGCAATAGAGGCATAAATAGAGCTTGGACATTATGTCGTACTTCTTTGTTTCTATCCTTTTTTAATTTCATTCATAAGTGCGTATAAATATAAGTACTTATACGTATATAGTACGTTAATTAAACTGGCCCTTTTACAAAAAAAACTTATATTTTTTTAATTCGCTGTTAATTTAAATTTAAATAATCTAGGTTCACAAAATATTTAATGCACTTTTCAAGTAAATATAAAAAAGTTTGGCATTCCTAACAAAATACTGCGGAAAACGGCGTCCCAATGTGAAAAATCGAAAAAAAAAAATTTAAATTTTTTTTGAAAATATTTTTGTGATAATTTAATGAAATAAAAAATCTTTTTTAACAAGAAGAAAGCCTGATGTCTTGTCTATATCAAACCGTGTTAAAATTTCAAATCGATAAACAAATGACTTAGCTAGGCCTATTTTTGTTCGAGAAGGCCAAAAAAATCGTTTTTTATCGATAACTTTCGATTTTGAGGGTATATCGAAATTTCTAAAAATGACAAACTGATACACTCAATAAGGCCTATCGTTTGATATAGGTTTCCTTAAAAGTGTATTTCTTTTTCCTCAAAATGTATCAGTGTGCTATTAGGGTATTCTATTATTCGGAGTTTTGGCTTGATTGTAAGAGAAATTAAGAGGTAAGCATTTTATAGGACATTTAAATTTTTAGTCCTTTTTTAAGTCTCGCAATAAACGTATTGATACTTACTTGTATCGGTCAAAATAAACCTAATAAGTATTGCCACTAGTGAATATTTGCTTTCCAAAAAATGTACACCAAAGATGTTTTTTTCATGCATTTAGTCCATATATCAAGCGGGACACAAAATGCAAAAGCTTTTAGAAAATTCTAATTTTACGCTGTCATATCTGTCACATAAGAATTTTTTAAAATGAGTAACAGAAGAAACTTTATAATAAACAATTGATTTCATTTTTTAACTAATTAAAATAAAATTTTCTTTTAAACTTTAAACTTTTACGGTCTTATGCACAAAAATTTAACAACGATTGGTAAACTAAAGTTAAGCAAAATTTCTTAAAATATTATCCTAAAACGATTATTAGCTTAACAGACCGATGTTAATCTTTTGTTAACATCAAATAATTTAAAGTAGCTGTCAATAAATATTTTATTGTAAAAATACACTCGGAACAAAACCAAGCTCAACCAGTAGAACTCGGTTAGAAGATCATTTTACCATTTTTAAAATTTTCGATATACCCTCAAAATCGAAAGTTATCGATAAAAAACGATTTTTTTGGACTTAGCGGAGAAAAGAAGGCTTAACTGAGTCATTTTTACATCGATTTTAAATTTTAAAATATGTTTCGACAGAAAACAAAATAGGCTTTCACTTCGTAAAGACCCTTTTTTAACATGACCAATTTATTATAAAAATATTTTCCGCTAAAGTTAAAATTTTATTTTTTTTTTCGATTTTTTCAACTTCGGAAGCTTTTTTTTCGTAAAATTTATCAGAAGACCTAATATATTTTGACTTAAAAAAAAATCATGGTTACCATTTTGTAAAACAAGAGTACTTTAATTAAAATCGGAAACATATTAACAGAGATATAACAATTTCAGTAAAAAAGGTGAATTCAGTATTATTTGTATATTAGAAAATTTTCTATACAATACTACGTTAGAGTGTTTTTTCAACTTTTTTCGGTGGGAAACTTCAAATAACAAAATTTAAGCCAAATCGGACTACGTTATCACGTGGCGCCCAGGCCATGAAGTTGAAAATTGCGTTTATAAGAAAAAATATGGCCAATTTTTTAGTAAACATTTTAACAAAGTGTAAATATTAATTCATAATGTAGACTCAATTAGCTTTCTATCTACGTAAGTAGCGTATAAATCGGCTAAGGATTTTTTGAATTATCGGAAATTTTTATAGAAATTTTGGGTCCTTGAAGACATCTATTTGATTTTATGATATTTGTTGATGGAAAGCAAATTGGGTCTAAATTACAAATTAACATTCAGATTTTGTCAAAAAGTTAAGCTTATAGGTCAAAATTTGCAAAAACCGAAAAATTGCAATACCAGAAAAGGGTTTGGTCGTGAAAGTTGGGATGATTTCAAGACAGTCAAACCGAGAACGGCAATAGAGGCATAAATAGAGCTTGGACATTATGTCGTACTTCTTTGTTTCTATCCTTTTTTAATTTCATTCATAAGTGCGTATAAATATAAGTACTTATACATATATAGTACGTTAATTAAACTGGCCCTTTTACAAAAAAAAAACTTATATTTTTTTTAATTCGCTGTTAATTTAAATTTAAATAATCTAGGTTCACAAAATATTTAATGCACTTTTCAAGTAAATATAAAAAAGTTTGGCATTCCTAACAAAATACTGCGGAAAACGGCGTCCCAATGTGAAAAATCGAAAAAAAAAAATTTAATTTTTTTTTGAAAATATTTTTGTGATAATTTAATGAAATAAAAAATCTTTTTTAACAAGAAGAAAGCCTGATGTCTTGTCTATATCAAACCGTATTAAAATTTCAAATCGATAAACAAATCGAAATTTCTAAAAATGACAAACTGATACACTCAATAAGGCCTATCGTTTGATATAGGTTTCCTTAAAAGTGTATTTCTTTTTCCTCAAAATGTATCAGTGTGCTATTAGGGTATTCTATTATTCGGAGTTTTGGCTTATTCGATTAATCGTACATGATTGTAAGAGAAATTAAGAGGTAAGCATTTTATAGGACATTTAAATTTTTAGTCCTTTTTTAAGTCTCGCAATACTTACTTGTATCGCAATACTTACTTGTATCGGTCAAAATAGTGAATATTTGCTTTCCAAAAAATGTACACCAAAAATGTTTTTTTCATGCATTTAGTCCATATATCAAGCGGGACACAAAATGCAAAACCTTTTAGAAAATTCTAATTTTACGCTGTGATATCTGTCACATAAGAATTTTTTAAAATGAGTAACAGAAGAAACTTTATAATAAACAATTGATTTCATTTTTTAACTAATTAAAATAAAATTTTCTTTTAAACTTTAAACTTTTACGGTCTTATGCACAAAAATTTAACAACAATTGGTAAACTAAAATTAAGCAAAATTCCTTAAAGTATTATCCTAAAACGATTGTTAGCTTAACAAACCGATGTTAATCTTTTGTTAACACCAAATAATTTAAAGTAGCTGTCTACATAATTTAAAGCTACGTTAAATATTTTATTGTTTTGACAAATAATATTTTGTGAAAACCTTTAAAGAAAATACAGTGGAATCGCAATAGAGTGAACTAATTCGTGCAAGGCCTGTTCACTCTATTGAAAAAGTTCACTCTAAAGAGTCTATAAAAAAACACTTTTTTATACAAAAAACATCTATATTTATTAAATATTATTATATAATTACAAAGGAGTAAAGTAATTTTCACGAGTTTTTTGCTTTGTACAAGCATTTTTTGCTTTTGCACCGCTAAATCGCGGAATTTATGCAAAACTAAAATATTTTCGTAATTGTTTTTGTTATTTTCTGTCCAGTCAATAGCTTTTTTAAAAATCTGCACGGCCTGCGCTGCTGTAATGTCTGGTTTGGCTACTGCTACTTCCTCGATGTCAGTGTTAGTCTCAGAAAAGGCATCGGAAACGCCTTCAGCAGAAATTGGAAATGAACTTTCAGCATTGTTCCATTCTATAATGTCATCAATGGTAAAAACTGCATGCGAATAAAAAATTTAATACATATACGTTTAGTTTTTCCAGATGTTGTTGCCGAAGTGACCTGTGCAATATGTTTAACGGTATATTTTCCTCGTCGTCGTCACTATCTTCTTCTATCTGCACAGAATCACCCAAAAGGCTTGACCAGCATTTTTTATAATGTTCGGTTCCAACTCATGCCAAGTTAGCATTAGAATACAAATCGTCGCCCCGAAGTTATCTTCACGTATATCACAAAATCGAAAAAATTGAGATAAGACCATTTTCTTGTATCTTTTATTTAGATCTATCGATCTACTTGATCGCCATGTCCCTACCTTTTATAGTTACGGAGATATTATGAATGCACTTTGTTGTATATCCACCTTTCGTAAAAAGTTATTGCGTTATCTTAACGTATGTAACATTTTTGTGGATATACAATACAAAACATATGAAATTTGACAAGTACAACATTTTTGCGTTATCTTCACGTAAGTACAATAATTATTGGTATTTGAAGGCGATACAACACAAAATATATGAACAAATGCAATTTAGAAATCTTGAGTTATCTTCACGTATTCGCAAGCAAAATATATATTGAAAAGTAGATTTGTAAAATATATAATTTTGAATTTATTTCATTTATGACTGTTCTGGAAATGGGTTTCTATTGTTTATATAATTAGATAGAAATTAATGACTTTTTTTAGGAATTCACTTTATTACAAAAAAAATTAAAATTAACTTAAAAAATACTATTTAAAAATATATTTTTACAGAAATATTTATCATACGAAAAAATTAATTCTTGGTAGAAAATTAGCTAAATTTGATTTATTTATTTTTTTTTCTACACACTATATATACACATACTTACATATAATCACATAAAAGACGCAATTGCGTATCACAATTTTTTAGAAATTTTAAGTAGGCCAAAAAATCACAATAAAATGGAGACTATTTCTTAAGTTTAATTACAGTTTAGTCCAGGCTTTAAAATCTTGCAAATAGTTTACATATTATTACTTATTTAAAATTTTTGAAAAAAGATAGAACGCGTCGTATTACGTCTTTTAGTTGATTATACATATATAATACATACATTAATTTACTTAAATAAATCGTCATAGAATTTTACTTCATTTTCTAGAAGATAAACGTAAAGACTTTCAATGTCTTTCTTTTTGTCGTTGGAGATACCTATTTTTGCACATGTGCTTATTTTTAATTTTAAAACTATTACTTCTTTATCTTAGCATTTATCCAATCATTATTGAAATGATAAGGTACGTATTTCGTGTGAAAATTCGATTTATATGGATAGAGCAGTCATAGTATTTTTTTATATATTTAAATCTCACTGCAAAGTTTTTGTATAACAGGAGAAATTTTAAGTATATTTTCTCTCAGAAAAACTATGAATTGATATTTAGTATAATAGATTTTAGATTTTTTTTCTTAAAAAATCATAATATTATGTGGGTACATACGTGAAGATAACTTAAAAAAAAATTGTTTGTACTAACATTTTCACGTATATGACATATATTAATAAATGTTTAATAAAATGTGTCCTTTACGGCAAATTGTGAAAATTTCTTTAGAGACAAAAATGCCAATAACTCGGAAATATTCTTCCATGGCCTTGAATATTTTTAACCGATTTGATTAAGAACTTCATGGACTACAACTGATAAAAATATTGGAACACATTTTTCGAGTAAATTCTTCTGCAACTAATGTCAAATCTTTAAGTTCAATTTCCCAAAAAAAAATTTTTTGCACTTACGTGAAGATAACTCCGGGGCGACGAAATGACGTCTTTGAGTGTTAATTGTTTAAAAAACTCGTTTGAATTGTCCTTTTTAATGGCCCGTTGAAGAAGATGTTTTCTATAATTGAGTTTGTTCAAATATGTATAAGAAAAACAAAAGTTCACTCTATTGAGTTGGGTACTGTTCACTCTATAAAGTAACTAATGGAAAAAAATCGTAGCATCAAGTAGTTCATATTACCAAGTGTTCACTCTATTGCGATTACACTGTATTTAAGTTTGCAGACTTTTCTGATAAAAAATAACATTTTTGCTAAATTTAGTTATCATATTTTTTCTAATTTGCTATTTTTTTTATCATATAAAAGGTTTCGTGGGTGGGGAATTTGTGAAATATAATTTCCATTATATTTCATACTCTATTTTACATATTTCATACTAAAATCAAACTTTTCAAAGAAATTGATAATACAAATTCTAATTTTTAACAAAAAAACTAGTGTTTTCAAACAAAAAACAGACATCGGTCAATGAAATTTACAAAAAACATTATAGTGATGTATATATACTCAACATGAGTTAAAAGTACTCGATTTTTAAATAATCGGTTTAAACCCTTAGTAAAAATTTGTCTATTTATTAGTTTACTGTATTATAAATATGTTTAGTTTATGCTTTTATATAACATAAACATAATTTTACATTAAGAAAAGAAGAAAAATGTTATTTTATATTAAAAACATACAAAACATTATTTAGAAATTCGACTACCCGGAGGAAACAATGAATAATTAATTCGTTGTTTTGTATATTTAACTATAAAGAGACAAGAGAGTATGACGATGTTGCCAGCATTAACATGTTAAATTGACTTGACGTATTCATTAGTTAAAGAACTGTTTTTGGATACTATTTTTTAACAATCGTTTGTTAGCCTTAAAGTATTTGGTAACTAACGTGTTCTTTAAGCAATAATTAAGATTTTTTTTAACGGTCTTATGTTAAACTTTAAACTCTTTAAATATTGTTTCTGTCTGTGCAATATGTAATGAGTACTTTTAACCAATAAGGGTACTTTTTACCGATACCTACTTGGTAGTTAATGGTAAAGTATCGACACCAAAGGTACTTGGTATCGGAGAAAAAGTATCGATTACTGGTAAATAATTATGTATATCGTTTCATCTCTACTTATTAAACAATTTTATGTAAAACTTTTGCAAATGATGTAGCATCAAAGCTGGATACATTTAAATTAGATGTGTATTAATATAAAAAAAAAACACTATTTTGCTTAATCGACACATATTATTCGGTTATTTTCAAATAATTGATAAAAATAAAAAAAATAAATAAATCGGTTAATCGAATAAAAGTTAATCGATTGAATACCCTAGTAGCTATACCTCAAATATTTTTTTCGAGTTAGTGCAGTAAAAAGGGTTGTAGCGGACCCTGAAAATAAATAAATCCCCTGAGCCGAATTGCATTCCAGCACTGATCATAAAGCAGTGCTTTTCGACATTACTTCGTTAATTACCTAAGATCTGGAGTTTAACAACCTACTAAGCGACCGGCAGTAAGGATTCAACTACCTTCTAAATTCAATATACAGTGCAATCACAATAGAGTGAACACTTGGTAATATGAACTACTTGATACTACGAACTCCCGATTTTTTCCATTAGTTACTTTATAGAGTAAACAGTACCCAACTCAATTGAGTGAACTTTAGTTTTTCTTATACATAACTGACAAAGACGCACCTTTTATAGTTTTTTTTACATACTTTTTTATGAAACAGTTAGGATATCGCTTGAATTTGAAAACATTTTTGTTTTAATTTTCCTCTCTTTTTGTTTATTTTATTAGTTACTTAATAGAGTGAACTATACCAACTCAATAGAGTGAACTTTTGTTATACAAAATTTCCAATTTCTGCTGAAGTCGTTTCCGATGCCATTTCTGAGACTGACACTGACATCGAGGAAGTAACAGTAGCCAAACCAGACATTACAGCAGCGCAGGCCGTGTAGATTTTTGAAAAAGCTATTGACTGGGCAGAAAATAATACAAACAATTACGAAAATATTTTAGTTTTGCATAAATTCTGCGATTTAGCGGTGCAAAAAATGCTTGTACAAAGCAAAAAACTCTTGAAAATTACTTTACTTCTTTGTAATTATATAATAATATTCAATAAATATAGATATTTTTTATATAAAAAAGTGTTTTTTTATAGACTCTTTAGAGTGAACTTTTTCAATAGAGTGAACAGGCCTTGCACGAATTAGTTCACTCTATTGCGATTCCACTGTACCACACTATGGTATTTCTGCTACAAAAAAGACATTTTTTTACCACCGCTTTTGAAATATCGAATGATGCAGTTCTATAGAGAAGAGTCTAGGATCAAAAATTATTTTTAAGAAAAAGTTATACTATGTGTTGTAAAAAAGTTATTAAAATGTGCTTAATGGTCTAAAACAAAAAATTATGAAGTTTTTCATCAAACTGAGTAGCTTATGCATCGAATATAGTTTCATAGCTTTAATCTTGTTGTGAATTTAATTAATTAACAAAACCTTGTTTTTAGTCTGCAGAAGAAAATAACTTAATCTTGTATATCGTTTAGGAGATATCAGGAAATCAAAAAAGCTGTACAAAATTCAGTGCTTTCATTTTTCTGTGGACAAAAACTAAGTTGGCTCGGTTTTGCTCGGCGTTTACACCATAGCCACTTGAAAGGCGAAAGTCTCTTTTTTAGATTGATTGAAAAAAATTACCGAAATTAACCGACCGTAGAACAAAGTTCAAAACATTCTAAAAAAAAATGCAAGCAAATTGTTCCGCATAATTTAAGCAAAGAGTGTTGTAGTCGTTTAGGCTTAACTTTTTATCAATTTGCATTAAAGTGTAAGTCCAAGGCAGGTACCCCTAGGAGTCTACGGATTTCAACCAAAATTAGTTAGGCTCTTTTTGGGTAAACTAATAGACATGTACCGAATTTCATCAAATTTTGTTTAGAATTCCGGCTTATACATTGAGAACAAAAATATGTGAAAAAAATGGGGTCCAAGGCTGGTACCTTAAAGAATTAAGGGATCTCAACCCAAAATTAGTATAACCCTTTTTGGATCAATTAATAGAGGTGCGCTTGCGACTTATACATTGAAAAAAAATCGGTGAATTGGTTAAGCCTTGAACCCCCAGACTCAACTCTATCATTCGGCACACATCATTAACTAATAGATGTGTGCCGAATTTCAGCAAATTCTGTTAAGAATTGCGGATTGTACATTAAGAAGAAAAATAGGTGAACAATTGGGGTTCAAGACAGGTACCCCAAAGAGTCTACTAATTTCAACCAAAATTAGTAGAGCTATTTTTTTTAATTAATTACTTAAGAGACGTGTGTCGATTTCATCAAAGTTTATTGAAAATTGCGACATGTACATTGAAAAGAAAAATAGGTGAAAAATGGGGGTCCAAGGCAGGTTCCTCAAGGAGTCGACGGATTTCGAAAATTTTTTGAATTTTTCTTATCTATATGAAAGTTACCAGGAACGTTCATATCAAATGTCTTCAAACACTACTCCCTATATCATATATTCAATCAAGGTTCGAAAAAATACTCTAAAATACTGTATTTTTAATGTACCGTACTGCACTGTACTTAGGCAAGTTCGGCACAAAGTCACATAGATAACAAAGTGTTCAATTTAAGTATATTTTTATAGTGTTCAATTTAAGTATAGACACGATGAGTACTTTGTTAAGTACTAAAACGCCCAGTAAAACTTTTCATTACCAAATAATGAGTAAAACAGTTAAACTATTGAACACGAACTACTTACTCATTCGCTGTTTAAGTCATTACATTAACATGGGGATGTCATTGGAGGCAATTACTTACCAATTGCAGAAAAGTAATGACTTGGGTAAGCAATTTGAAAGCAACAACAACAACAGCAACAACTTTTTTGTTGTTGTTTTATTAAAAACATATATTTTTAAACGAAATATAACAGTTTTTTATGATCCCATGGGGGCTCGAACCCAGACCATCCGACTGCTAGGCAGAGACTCTTCCACTGAGCTACTTCATATGTTGAAAACTTAGCAGCTTATAATTAATATAAACAATTTTTTTTTTTAGATCCAAAATCATGTGAAAATAACTTTGTTTTCCCAGTAAAACTTTTCATTACCAAATAATGAGTTAAACAGTTAAACTATTGAACACGAACTACTTACTCATTCGCTGTTTAAGTCATTACATTAACATGGGGATGTCATTGGAGGCAAGTACTTACCAATTGCAGAAAATTAATGACTTGGGTAAGCAATTTGAAAGCAACAACAACAACAAAACGAAATACAAAATTTTGTTTATGATCCCATGGGGGCTCGAACCCAGAGCCTCCGACTGCTAGGCAGAGACTCTTCCACTGAGCTACTTTATATATTGAAAACTTAGTAGCTTATAATTAATATAAAAAATTTTTATTTTTAGATCCAAAATCATGTGAAAACAACTTTGTTTTTCCCTGCTTTTTTTTTGCTTTGTTGTAATTTTTGAAAAAATATTTTTATACGATTTTTTGTAATTATTTTAAAACTTTTTTAAAATTATTTTAAAACTTAAACAATTTAAATCTTCTTTTTTTTGTATAAGTTTTTACATAAGATTGACTCTTACTTACTTAAATGTTACAACCTGTTGATGTCAAGGTCCGAGCATATTTTAGAATTCCATGGATTTAGATCTTGTGCGAATATTCTCCAATTTTATAGGCCAAGCTTTGAAAAATGTTCCTCTACTTGGTCTTTCTATCGAAGTTTCGGACATCCTCCTCTAACATTAGGTAGTGGGACATTTCAATTCTAATTTTATCCTCTTCATTGTATTTTTTTTCAAGAGAGGGTTACTAGCCCGTAATCCTAATCCATTTTCATCGATCTTACGGGACAACTCTCGGAACATGTTAACTCCCAATATAAATGGGTGTTAAACTAGCTCCCCGGGTGATACCATGAGGAGGTGTGTGTCCACAGTTGAGATGAAGGATGACCCAGATAAGTTGGGCTTACCAAGTTAAGACCAATTAGAATCGTGTTTGGTATTCAACATCCCCTACATAATCAAAATTGACTCATGATGGTATTTTTTCATTAACGTGAGTTAGTTTTACAAATTTTTTTTACAGAAGATAATATTTAAGTTCTTAAAATTCAAAAATCATTTAAAAAGACTTTTTTAATAAAAAAAACTAAAAAAAAAATTGTTTCTCTTGGTGGGATTTGAACCGGGGCCATTCAGTTTAAATTACCATCTTAATTACAAATAATTACTTCTGTAATAACTTATTATTTATTCGGATGGTATGTTGTAGTCGTTACAAGGTAACCAGTTATCAGAGTACTTGCCATTACCAAAGTTTTACTGGGCGTATCTGTACATCATAATAAAATGGTGTCACCAATGCAAACGGAATTAACATGCTATGCATATAAATTTTAAGAATTTACTAGCAATTCCAAATTGATGGAGTGTTTTTAAGTTTTACCAACCTAAAAATACCAAAAAAAAAATTGTTGAAATGCTGCGCATTTTATCAGTATTGAATATAATTTTTCAACTTAGAACTGTTTGGTTTGTTTGTGAAAAATATGTGAGTTATTTATGGATGCACAACAACAATACTTTCTCAAAATATCTAAATATTAAAATATCTAAAAATTCGTAACTTAGTACTTTTTGGTACTCTATGGGACTCTAACTCTCTTTGGTACTCTAAAAAATACTCTAAAAGAACGGTATGTTATTATAACGTACATTTACCCAACTTTGTTTACGACTTAGTTAGGTACGTACAAATTAATAACTTTCAATATAATATAATAACGAACTGTATTTTTCGAACCTTGATTTTAATCCGTGTTGGGGCAAGCAATAAAAAAATATGTGCCTTATCATTCAGATAACAATTGAATGCTTTATTTTTAAAACGTGTTAAACAACAAAAAATAAAAATCGAATTTTAAGTCGATTAATGCTTTATGAAGGTAAATATCGGGTGTTTTTTATTAAGGTATAGAACTTTAAGTTGGCATCACTTTTTTAACTGGCGGCCATTTTGTCAGCTGTCAAGTGATTAATATTTAGTTTGGTTTGCCATTTCATCATGAACAGGTTGACAAAAGAACAACGCTTGCAAATCGTGCAAATTTATTTCGAAAATAATGGTTCAGTTCGCGAAGTTTACCGCAAGCAATTAATTCGGTTAACCATGGATCGTTTTCACACTACGTTTACTCTATGTGATAATACGCATCCGCAGCGACGTCGAACAGTGCGCACCGAAGAAACAATTGCCGCTGTAGAGCAAAGTGTTGAAGAGGACCCGTATGAATCGATTCGCCACCGTGCACAGCAATTGGAGCTTTGTCCATCAACTTTATGGAAGATTTTGCGCAAAGATCTTGGCTTGCGACCTTACAAGATCCAGCTTGTGCAAGAATTAAAGCCGCGAGACCATGCAATGCGTCGTGATTTTGATGTATGGGCCGAAAATGAGATTGATCTCGATGCTGATTTTCATCGCAAAATTTTGTTCAGTGATGAGGCTCATTTTTGGTTGAATGGCTACGTCAACAAGCAAACTTGCCGCATTTGGAGTGAAGATAATCCACATGAGACCCTTGAGACGCCATTACATCCACAAAAACTGACTGTTTGGTGTGCTCTATGGGCTGGTGGAGTCATTGGGCCATACTTCTTCCGAAATAATGCTGGAGAGTCAGTTACCAAAAATGGAGACCGGTATAGAGCCATGATAACCGACTATTTTGTTCCCCAATTGGATGGCATGAATGTGGATAAGTTGTGGTTCCAACAAGACGGCGCTACATGCCACACAGCGCACGTCACAATTGATTTATTGAAGGAAACATTCGATGAGCGCATAATTTCGCGGAATGGACCTGCCAATTGGCCACCAAGATCGTGCGATTTGACACCACTGGATTATTTTCTTTAGGGATATGTGAAGTCGCTCGTCTACGCCAACAAACCAGAAACGTTAGGGGACTTGGAAGCCAACATTCGTGGCGTTATTGCCAACATACGGCCCCATATGCTCGAAAAAGTAGTTGAAAATTGGACCTGTAGAATTGGGTTTATTCGAGCCAGCCGCGGCGGCCACATGCCCGAAATCATATTTAAACATTAATGGCATAAAATTATCTTTCCAATAAAGCCAAATTGATGGACATTAAAACGATTTTCTTGTGTTTTATTTCAATTCGAAGTTCTATACCTCTAAAAAAAACTCCCATTACATCATTTAGTGAAATCATATTTACAAAATTTTCCTCAGTGATGGTAAAACAATGCTATATCTCGAAAATTAGACCCAACCAAAGAAAATCGATTAGCACTACTGTATTCAGAGTATTTGAAAATTTTTTACACAGTATCAGAAAATCAATTTTATCTTTTTTAGTTGTAAGGCCTTTTGCATTTTAAGAGACGATATGTCTTTATAAAACATCATTATCTTTATAAGTTGATGGTATGATTATACAAAAGTTGATAGATATTTATCAGAAGCCGAATACTTCCCGTTTCACATAAATATGATACAATAAAGATTCTTATGCAGACAAATCTCAGCGAAATTAAAGTTTTTCTCCACTAATATTTGAGTTTGATTAAATGAAAATTTGACAACAATATATCCAAACAACTGAAATAGTTTTCATTATTTTCAGTTGCTATTTTTATACTTGAAACTCTTCTTGGTTAGCAAAAGTTGTTTGTGAACTTTTTTCGGTTCCGTTTTCCGGTGTGTGAATCAACTTTGTCTTCTGGCATGATTTTATGTTCATTGTTTTTAATTCTGCTCGTTCATTCATTCATTTATTTCGTTTTTATTTGTCTTAACTTCTCCTCTGTCACAGCAGTAGCAGAAATACCAATAACATTAGCAACTGCAACATAACCAATTGTTTTGCTGCTGCTTCTGTTTCGACTCTTTTTCATGTATGAAAGTACGAGTATTTGCTGCTGATATCCATTCAATTCCTTTGAATTCATATTGTAAGGACATGATGTTGTTCTTGTTGTTGTTGTTGGGGCATAACTAAGTACGTGTGAGTATTTTCTAACAATAAGTTTAGTTCAATTACAATTATGGCAAATTACTTTATTACATCCGTAATTGTGTGACCATGGAAGCGTGCAGTTTTTCGTTGTGTAGTTAAATTAAATAAAACGCCACAAGTGGTTTTTCTGATCCCCAAAGTAGTAAAAAACAAAAGCAAAACTAGAAAAACAAGAATAAGAAAAACAAACAAAAGAATCTTTTTAATAACGGCCAAACTTTTAACAAACAACCGTCGGCAAAATAATGTTAAGTTTTCCTATTACCAACTGAGGTAGAATTCAATTTAGTTGGTTTCAGTTGGTGAGAATTTCAGTTCAAATTTTAGAAAGGAATTTTACAGCGATTATAAATATGCTATAACCTTGACCGTCTTTATAATACTCTTCACCATAGTTCTATACTTATGTATAAGTTATCCTTTGCTGTTAGATTGGATTTAAGTATACGGACCGATTGTCCCGAAATATGTATTTTTTGTTGCAAAAAATCTAACAAAATTTATATTTTAAAAATACTTAAAAAGTCGGAAATTATTAAAACTTAGAATCATAGACGATTGTAAAACTATGACTGTTCCAAATAATTTAAATCTTATATTATTAAAAATAGAGTGAAAATACTTATTTCTAGCGAAAAAATTGAATATAAATCCTGTTAAAAAAAAAACAAAGTCGTGTTAAAGTTTAGAGTACATACATACATAATTCCCACGACATTCTATTTTGATACTCATTGAAAAACCTAGGTCCCGTTTTAATCCCGGCTCCGAACGGCAAATACATTAGTTAGAAGTTTTACAGCGCCTAATACTCAATAACCAGTGGCTAGTTGAGTTATGATGTGAACCGTTTTTTTAATTTATTTCTTCAAGTGGTTCTGGCGGGGGATCGAACTTGGGACCTCTCACGGCGCTTTGGAGTACCTCCCAAAAAATGTTCTTTCCACTAAACGGTTTAATGTTCCACGAATTTGCTTTGAAATCTGAAAAATACGTTTTGTTAACAGTTGGACCATTACTATTAATATTGGCCAAAATCGGTTTATTATTTCGGGTATCTGCCATAGGTCTTGGTTCCCGGAATTGAGATTTTGCTAAAAATTTTAGTATATTTTTGTGAAATTAAGAAGAAATATTGCTTACTTGATCCTATCTTCCATATAAGATCCAATGACAGAAATGGCTTAATTACAAAATTATGTATTTTAACTGATGGATTTACTATTTCATATATTTTCAAAATAAGTTGTTTTGTTATGAGTATTTGTTTTAAAAATGCCTATATTAACCCTTAACAGACTGGCAAATAACACAAAAAAATGTGGATCATTTTAATCCCCATATCTATTTCTTCTGTTATCCTTGACTTCCAGTGGAGCATAGGGCCTCAACCATCCTTTTATATCGAACTCTATTGCGAGATGTTAGGCATACATCATTCCATGAATAGTTTGCTGCTTGTAACTCCGTATCAATTGACCTTCTCCATGTTCTAGCAGGTGCACCAACACGACGGCCGCTTCCTTGTGGATTCCAACGAAGCGCTTGTCGAGCAATGTTGGTATTTGGCCTTCGAAGTGTGTGGCCTATCCATCGCCATTTCCGTTCACATACCTCTATAGAAGAAGGGATTTGGTTTGTAGCGTTTAGTAGATCTTCATTTCTTATGAGATTTGGCCACCATATATTAAGGATTTGCCACAAGCATTTGTTTGCAAAAGTTTGAAGGCGCTTATCGATGGCATTTGTGCGTTTCCAGGTTTCGCAACCGTAACACAAAATGGACTTGACGTTCGCGTTATATATTCGTAGCTTCGTTGTTGTTGATATTTGCCAAGATTTCCAAATAGCTCGGAGAAAGCCAAATGCAGATTTTGCCTTATTAATACGCGATTCAATTACCTCGTCGGCGCCACCTTTTGTAGCTACCAAACTACCAAGATAATTAAAAGTACCTATACATTCAATAACCTCGTTATTCACATGGATGTGTGTCGATGTGCCCAAGATTCAACAGTAATAGCGCTTGTGTTTTCTTGAAGGTGCCATGAGCTTTGGCTTAGAAGACATACGTTATCAGCATATTCCAAGTCCTCGAGTTGTTTAAAAGGTGTTCATTGGATACCACATTATGAACCACACCTAAACGCAAAGATTTTTTCCGAATTTTATTTGACATTTCTCTATTTCAGACTTACTCAATTTTAACCATGGAGAGATAAACAATCCAACAACGTGCTAAAGTTATCCAGACTTATTATGAAAATGGGCGTTCAAATCAAAATGCATATCGCGCACTTCGTGATTTTTTTGGTCAATTTGATCGTCCAAATGTGCGTACAAGCGCAAAAATCGTGGAAAAATTCGAGCAAACCGGGTCTGTAGAAGATGTGAGAACACCAGTGCATGCTCGTACTGCAGAAAATATTGCTGCTGTTCGCGATAGTGTGGCTGAAGGGCCGTCCACCTCAACTCGTCGTCGTGCCCAATAATTGCACCTCTCACGCTCAAGAACTAAAGCCTCTTGACCATTCCAAACATCGTGAATGGGCAGAATGGTGGCAAGAATTGGCAACAGTGGATGATCAATTTTCGAAGAATCATCTTCAGTGCTGAGGCACATTTTCACCTCAGTGGATTCGTCAATAAACAGAATTGCCGCATTTGGGCGAATGAGAATCCAAGAGTGATTGTCGAAAAACCAATGCACCCACAAAGAGTAACTGTTTGGTGCGGTTTATGGGCTGGCGGCATCATCGGGTCGTATTTTTTTTCAAAATGAGGCCGGTCAGGCAGTTACTGTGAATGGTGTTCACTATCGTAAGATGATAACGAACTTTTTATGCACCGAATTGGAAGATATGTATGTGGACGATATGTGGTTTCAACAGGACGGTGCCACTTGCCACATAGCTAACGAAACAATGGCTCTTTTCCGCAACAAATTCAATGGCCGTGTTATCTCACGTAATGGCGATGTCAATTGGCCGTCAAGATCATGTGATTTGACACCGTTGGACTTTTTTCTTTGGGGTTATTTGAAAGAAAAGGTGTACGTCGATAAGCCAGCAACAATTCAAGAGCTAAAGGATGAGAGAATCCGGCACATTAACGGCATAGAACCTCTATTATGCGTCAGGGTCATCGAAAATTTGTACCATCGGATGGAGGTGTGCCGCCGTGGTCGCGGCGCCCATTTGCCCTATATTTTGTTCCATACATAATTGAATAATACCAATATATCATAATAAAATTACAATAATTTCCTAAATAGTTTGTGTTTTATTCAAAATCAACATCGGCCCTTGAAATTTAACCACCGAATATTGTCTTTGACAAGAATAAAAAGTATAGGTGACAAGATACATCCTTATCTTACTCCAGTTGTAACTTCGAATGGATTTGACAATTTACCTTTATGTAGAACCCGACATTTAAAGTCCACATACATTGCTAGAATTAAGCCAGAATTTTCATTGCATGTTACGGGTTTCTAGAATTCTCCATAGATAGCTCCTATTGACACTATCGAAGGCCTTCATAAAGTCAATAAACACAAGGTGCGAAATTCATTACATTGCTCCAGTACTATTCTTACTGTGTTGATTTGATCAAATGATTTAATAAAAAGTAATTTTAAATTAATGGAAATTTATTTAAAAACAGATCAACTTTATTTAAATTTATGGGTCCACCAATTTACCGATAAAAATTTAAGGTACAGTATTATAAAAAACGGAAATGAATGGTCAAAAAAGTACTTAAAATGTCCGTAAAACGTACGATTTTCATACACGGGTTATGTCTTTTAAGTTTTCTCGTTGCGACCAGTATTATAAAAAGCTAACTCAGTAAACGAACCTACGATACTTAAGGAAAATGAAGTATTCAATAAATACGAATTATATTTGATACAATAATTTAAAAAACGTTCTTTTTTGTAACAAAAAATCATTTTATGTCACAGGCCCGCAACAATTTTCAGGTGTTATTTTGTGGTGAGAAGGACCTTGATACAAAGAATAAGTTCAATAAATGTGTATGTATATATATATATATATATATATATATATATATATATATATATATATATATATATATATATATATATATATATATATATATATATATATATATATA
The DNA here is from genome assembly GCA_933228675.1 of Stomorhina lunata. Lineage (NCBI taxonomy): Eukaryota > Metazoa > Arthropoda > Insecta > Diptera > Rhiniidae > Stomorhina > Stomorhina lunata. The sequence goes on along the minus strand of OW121740.1, from coordinate 89,407,064 downwards.
TATATATATATATATATATATGTATCTACATATATATATTCCGTACTACATTCCAATTGGAATAAGGGGCGTTGCAATGAGCTGCATACGATTATATTTTTGCAATAGTTATATTTAGCCTAATATACCCCATAACCAGTGGCTAGATGAGTTATCAGTTGAATTTTTGAAAATTTTATTTTTTCAAGTGGGTCTGCCCAGGGATCGAACTTGGGGCTTCTGGTATGCTAGGCGGATCACAAAATATGTTAAAAATCTGTCGTATTTATAAAATATTTAAAACGATAGGTTTATATAAAATTTTTTCTAGAACGTATGTACAGTTTGTCAAGTAATTGTTTGCATTCAAAAAAAAATTAAATTTAGAAAATTAAACATCAAATTATTTAAATTTGTTTACTGTTAATGTAACTGTTTACTACAAAAAGTCGTACAAAAAATTGAAATAAATACACGCATTGCAACAACAACAACAAAAAAAGAAATGTGCTCAATTTAAAAGGCGTCAAATAAATGTTTGCGCAATGAGTAAAAATAATACCAAATGTTCTTATTTACCGTTATATTTTTGATTTTATAACATTTTTTGAGTGTTATCCAATGAAATTAAAGTCATAAAAAATATTGTAAAAAAAAATTGTGCATTAGTTGTCCTAAATTTAATAAAATGCCTGGAAAATTAATTTCGAAAGGCGTTATAGAATTATCGTATTTCCATCACTAGAAGGGCAAATCCTTCAGAGAAATTGCTAAAATGTTCTCCCATATGGTTAGGACATCCCCGTACTGAAAATGAAGGAGTATTGGAATTAAAATGGTAATCTTGCAGCCCAAAATAATATACAATATGAATTAAAAGTAAAATTATTAACCCTTATGTGTATACCAAGGTACCCCGGTACCTTTAGCACTTTCATCTTAACTTTTTTAATGGAAACAGATGGTTCACAAACCTCAAACTTCTTGAGAACTCCTAACTATTGAAATAGTTTAAATTATTATTACTTTTAAGCTAAAAAATTATATTGTATAGGCGCTGTGGTCCAATTTATATCTTATATACGTAACCGTACGGCAAGGTACCCGGGTACCTTCATACATTATATATGAAAAAACTGTAATAAAAAGTAAAATTTTATTGACAGATAACTAAAGCAAAATTAGACAGATTAATTATAAATATTTTATATATGAATATTTATGTAGAAACAAGATTTACACTATTTTCTTTGTTTTATACATCGTTTCGAATTTTTTTAAAATTTTATTCTTGACCCTGGTTATAAAAGGGCTAGTGACATCAAATTTCAACCAATATTCTAAAATATATATTTTTATCCGTTGTATCAATCATAATTTCAGTTCTGCTTATAAAAACTGCTAATATATAACAATTTACGTGCTTTTTTATAACTTTGGTGAAAAATTATGTTTTTGTCGAAATCCTTTGATTTTAAGTCGCAGGTACGACTAAGCCGTTAAAGATATTGCTCTAGTTCTTTCTTTGTGGTAATCTGCAGGGGGTTCTAACTATAACGGGAACTTTTTTTTTACTTTTTTCGATTTCGTTTAACAATCTATTTTAAAAAACCAAAAAAGGAGTTTTTAAACCGGTATGAACAAAATACTTTTTTTCGTCCTGTGCAAAAGTGACATATCGTTAGCCCATTGCATCAAAAATGGGTATTTAAATATCTTAAAGCCTTAAAAAAGTAAAACTAGTCAAACTTTTTAAGGTTTTTTAAAAATAATAATTTTTTTATAGCATATGGTCAGGAGAGTCTTCAAGAACATAGGATATTTTATAAAACCTTTGATAATTAGAAAAGTCTTCAACCGATTTTAAGGTTATGTATCATGTATTTGGATTATTGGAGTCAAATGTAGAAAAATTGGAGGCTACATCTTCCTGTAGTACGAAACTTAATTTACTTAATACAAATTTATGGTATACATATATATTCGCCATGACTTGTATCCTTAAATTCACCTTGAGATTTACTATTTACTATAAATGAACGTGCATTGTAACTCTCAGAGTTATTTTCCGAGATCACTCATTTATTTTCTCCAAAAATGTTTGTTTACAATAATTTTTCCATATAGGTACCCGGGTACCTTGCCATTCTCTTAAAGGTGTTTTTTTTTTTTGCCATACACATAAGGGTTAAAACCGTCCAGAAAAAGTGGCACTCCAGCACTAGGGGCTCACCTCCTAAGTGAAAAATGATCATGTGTATCCCAATAATCCGAAATATACCAGTAAACCTGAAATATTAATCTACAGTGGCTAGGAAAAGTATACTGCTATCAACGCAAAATATTAAAAATCTCTTCTACAGGGCACTTAACTCCGCTTCCAAACTTTTAGGGATCCATCATGATAATACAACATCATTTTAGCACGACTAGAGAAAAAAATGTACCCTAATACTAAATCTAAGTGCGAAATAGAAAGCATGAAGTAATTTTCAATATTTTATAATAATAAGTATATTTTTCCTAGCCACTGTAGATGAATACTTCGGTTTTACCTGTATAGTTCGGATTGCTCCTTGGGATACACTTAGCCCACGACCATTGTTCATTTCGGACTTAAGCCCCTAGTGCTGGAGTGGCACTTTTCCTAGAAGGCTTTAATAATTTTACTTTAAATTTGTATTGTTTATATTTTGGACTACATTGTTACCCTCTTTATTCCAATATTCCTCCACTTTTAGCACGGGATATGATGTCCTAACCATACGGGAGAACATTTTAGCGATTTCCCTGGCGGATTTACCCTTATAGTGATGGAAATACGCTAATTCTATAACACCTTTCGAAATTAATTTTGCAGGCATTTTTTTAAATATACGACAACTAACGCACACATTTTTTTACAATACTTTTTATAACTTTAATTTCATTGGATAACACTCATAAAACATTATAAAATAAAAAATATAACGGTAAATAAGTACATTTGGTGTTATTTTTACTCATTGTGCAAACATTTATTTGACGCCCTTTTAATTGGGTATGTTTCTTTTTGTATTGTTGTTGTTGCAATGCATGTATTTATTTCAAATTTGTTTACGACTTTTTGTAATAAGCAGTTACATTAACGGGATGTGTTGAACAAAATAAACAAATTTAAACGATTCGATGTGTAATTTTCGAAATTTAAATTGCATTTTCATTATTTTTGTTTAATGCAAACAATTACTTGATAAACTGTAAGTATTTTAAAAAGGAAATAGGTACATACTACAATTTGTTAACTGCTAATAATTCTGGAAATTGGTTAATTTTTTAAAATCTCTATTAGGTATCTAAAGCAATATTAATTGTATGTTTTATTTTAAGCAATGAAATGACTCAATTCATAAAAAGGAATCCTAAGAATGTTTCCTAGAGAACTCTTGCTTGAAATACAACTAATATTTTACTGTATTGAAATAATATTTATGGAATAAGCTATCGAAAATTGTATAATTTACAGAGTTGAAATCATAAAATTTCAATAAATTCAATTCAACTCATAAACTACTAAGTCATTTTGCCGACGGAAAACTGACATCATTAACATTTGAGCGATTTATGTATCTAGTTAAAGATTGTTATCAGTGAAGTTGAACATTGTCGAAACATTTCTCGCCTCTTTGACACACACTTGCATTTAAAATGCAAACGTAAATTATGTACTAAATGCATTGCAGCCTATATCGCTCCTGTATCTTTGCACAGTAACCAGAATGTGAAAATACATTCAAAACTTCTTGCATTAGACAGACACCAAATAAAGTTGCAAGCCACAAAGATTAGCCTGAAGCCAAAATCTACCAACTGAAGAAAAATAAGAAAACAAGTTCATCCAACTGAGCTCACACTATTTTCTGTTTTTTTTTTAATCTACAAAAAAGGAAACTTGCTGCGAAAAATTCTAAGTTACAGCAGAAATACTCTCTTATTTTCTGGCACTTGTGATGTACAAATTCAAATAAATCAAGTCAAATGTAAAACGCGCCAAAATTTTCCATTTCAAAATACGCAAACTCTTTTTCCCAAAACAAAAGTGGGCAACATTCGCAAAAATAAATAACACTGAGAGTACCCAAAACTGATGAGAACATAAAAATACGATTTTCGTTCGGCCATGTTTATTTATGATGTAAACAAACAATTAAGGAGAAAAATTACGAGCTCTGTCGCAGAGCAACATACTTCTGCCGCTGCTCAGTTCACATGAGAATCAAATGGCTGAATGCTTTGCTGCCAAGTCAAGCGTATGAACTGAGAGCAGAGCTGCTCAAGTTCACTCTACAAATAAATCTCATTTAATATCCTTGGATGTTGTTTATGGGCTCATTCCATCCCTGTCGCTCTCTTGACATTAATGGGACAGTTGTTTCGGTCGCACAATGTTTTATGGCTGCCGGGAATGCTTTATTGCCCATGTGCGTGCCATAACTGTTGGTTGTGCTTTTGTTTATTGCGTGTGTGTTTTGTTGTGAAATTATTTTTTGTGTGCGCGGAGAGCACTTATGAGAAATTTCCTCGAAACATTCTCTTTCTCTCCTTGTTTGTATGAGAAATTTACGATGTGGTGTGCGTGTGTGTATAATTTGTGTGAGTTAGGACCAGCTGTTTTCGATATAAACCATATGTTAAGTTGTTTTTGTAGAAAAAGCAAGAAAATCAAAGGCAAAACAGTAAAGAAAACCGAAAAACGGAGATTCATAAAAACAAAACAAGCAACAACAATTTGAAAACGAAATAAATTTATGGCCACGCAAAACTCCGCCTTTCTAGTGTTGATAAACGTAAATATTATTTTAAAAAATTTATTTTTAGAACTTGAAAAAAGTAAATTTGTAAATGTTTCTTAAATACGATACAATATTTAGTTAAAATTAGTTAAATTTAAATTTGAGGGAAATTATTAGAATGTTTTACAACACTATATTTTACGCCAGAAATGACCTGTTAGAGTTGCCCAATAGTAGCACGTGTTTGTCAAATTTATGACCTTCCTTTGTATAACCCAGCAAACAAAAATATTGGTACTTATTAAAATCAAAATTTATAGGTATCTTTATAAATGTATTAAATTTTTGTGTTACTAATATAGGGAAGAAATATAGAGTGACAAAGTCCGCAGTATCTGGAATAAAAATGCATTTTCAAAATGCATCAACAATACATTCATCGGACCTGGAAAAAGAAAAACTATGCGACCGTCGGATTACCCAAAAAATCGTTGTAGGTATAAATGTTTTATACGTATGAGGTACAAAAAAATCCACATCAGAGGACTTATGATGAAAGGAGAGGCCAGGAAGCTTCATTATAATATTAAAGAAAATATAAGATAATGAAAATATAATAGTGAATAGTCGTGGTATAGCAGGTTAGTCATCCGCCTAGCATACCAGAGGTCCCAAGATCGATCCCTGGCCAGACCCACTTGAAAAAAATTAATTTTCAAAAACGCGGCGGTTTACCTCATAACTCAGCTAGCCACTGGTTATTGAGTATTAGGCTATGTAAAACTTCTCTAACCATTGCATTTGCCGTTCGGAGCCGGAGTTAAAACGTAGGCCCCTTTCAATGAGTCTAAAAATAGAATCGGATGCAGCTCATTGTCTGAGAGAAGTACCACTTCTCTCAGAATGTTGTCGTGGAAATTATTATTATAATAAAAAATATAACGCGAGTGACGGATGGCTATAGAATTTTAAAAAGAAACTCGGTGTAAGATTGCTTCAAACTTCTGGAGAAAAACTTTGTTCCCAACTCCAGTTGGTTAAACCATTTAAAGTGGCTTGAATTAAGTATTGAACAAATTTATAACGCTGATGAATCGGGTTTATTTTGGAAAATGTTGCTAACCAAAACTTACTTGTCGTCACAGGAAAAATCTGTCCCTAGTGCAAAAACTGAAAAGCAAAAAATTACTTTACTCTTCTGTGCTAATGCTATGGGATCTCATCAGCTCAAACTGCTCATGGTCGGAAAGTAAAAAAAATAAACATCTATTGTTTCCAGCTTTTTAATTTCCCTGTTCACTACCGCCATTCTAACAATATCTGTAACATTTTTAAAGACTGGTTGCATTGCTCATTTGTTCCAAACGTTTTTATATTGACATTAAGCCTTTTATAGTTAAAGGAAATATTTTTCCCAACAACTTTTTTTCATTAATAAGGTAACTTATCAATCGTAGTTAATTTTTCGATTTGAAAACAATAATGAAAAGGAATAAGTTATCTTTTATTGTAATTGTACTGACAGATTATAAGTGATTTTTTCGAAACGGGCGTTGTGTAAATTGAAAACAGCCGTTTTTGCAACTGCAAACGAAATCGGTATATATCTTTGTGTTATCGTGGTGATATATAGTATGTTCTTTTATGTTTTATAGATATATATTTCATATCTTAGAAATGAAATATATTTTTAACTTATCTTGGACAATTTGGAAGAACAATTCCTTCAAAGATTTTTTTGGTAGAAAGAATACTTCTTCTAACCTTAAAAATGACTGTTTTTATTATGTGGAAAGGCTATTATAAGTTTGTGCTGGTGTATGTAACGCATAGAAATATTTGTCTTAGACCCACCTTTTAGTATACCAATAGGCTTAGAATCACTTTCTGAGTCGATTTAGCGATATCAGTCAGTCCGTCTGGCTGGCTGTACCCCCATGGTTAGGTTAGGTTAGGCAGGCAGCCGATGTAGGTCAGCGTCACTTGGGTCCAAAAAGCGGTGTTACCTGCAAGGGATAGACTGGAAGAAAAGAACAAAGGCAATTACTCCAGGCTATCAGTGAGAGGCTGATCAAGCCATCCTGAAGCCCTGATAAATGAGTCTATTTTACGAATGCCAATACTCGCTAGATCCGATAAATCATGCAGAAAAGGTGCCCCCAAAATGAGAGCCCTAGGGGTCGAGAGGGCGGGGCAGTGACAGAGAAGATGAGTCACTGCCTCCTCCTCTTCTATGTTGTGACAGCTGCGACAGTAGTCATAAAATTGAAGATTAAGTCTTCTGGCATTAAGCCCAAAAACGCAGTACCCTGTTAGGGTCGAGATAAGATTGCGAAGTCTATGATGGGGTAGAGTTACCAAGATATTTGAACGTTTAGTGTTGTAGGTGGGCCATGTGGGCTGTACCCCCATGTAAACCATGTAATTCTAAAGATAATATGACGAAATTTGGCACAGATCATTTTTTTTTTTTGATAGTGGGACCATGGCTATTGAAATTCGTCACAATCGGTCCATTATTTATGGTACCTCCCATAGGTCCCACTTCCCGGAATTGATATATTGGACACAAGTATCAATATTTTTTAATGAAATTTAAAACAGATACTGCTTATGTTAACTTAAATCACTGTACCAAATTTCGTTTGAAATTGGTCCACATTTGACCATAGCTCCCATACAAGCTCTTCTGTCAAAACGCACTAAATGAGACAAAAGTCAATAAAACGCTCGTAAATCTGAACAAAATCAGAATTTTATTTTTTGAATACATAATTTTTGTAGCCACTGTAATCAATTTGCTAAATTTCAAGAAAATCGGTCCACATTTGGCCCTAGCTCCCATATAAGTCCAAATGGCGGAAACAGCTTAAATATATAAGGTTTGAGAAAATGTTTGTATGATGGCAATATTTAGCAAATATTTGTCTTTATACAGGAAAAATAACAACTTTGACCTTAGAGGTGAAGGGTATCGTATAGTCGGGCTTGACCGACTATAGCACTTTCTTACTTGTTTTATATTATAGATTGTCTGAAAATGAGCAAGATAGTACTAAAAGAATATGAAATGAATTGCTACTGGATGGTTTACTATCAGATTCAGACCAGTCCGAAGACGATAATATTTTAGATCTTAGGCATATATAATTTTTTTACCCGATGGAAGCAGAGGGAATATTTTTACCACCAATAAAAACCAAAAAACTAAATTTTTGTTTTATTTTATATTTTTAGTCATCAATGAAAAACAGATTTTATTTATCCTATTCCGATCTCTACTCGTATGTCCGTTAAGGGCTTAATCAATATATATTCATTTTAAAAAATGTCTTACATAATTAAAGTGGAACAATCTGAAACAAAAACTATCTCTTAATAGATAATGCCTTATCTCACCCACCTGAGGACGAATTAAAATCTGAAAACTCCACTCATTCAGCCCATGAACCAAAAAGGATCACAAAGCTATAATACAGAAATTGCTTTTTGTCTTCCATTTTTTCTATAGAAAAATTTTCATTAAAAATATTTTTCTATAGAAAAATTTTCATTAAAAATATTTTTCTATAGATAAATTTTCATTAAAAATATTTTTCTATAGAAAAATTTTCATTAAAAATATTTTTCTATAGAAAAATTTTCATTAAAAAAATTTTTCTATAGAAAAATTTTCATTAACAATATTTTTCTATAGAAAAATTTTCATTAAAAATATTTTTCTATGGAAAATTTTTCATTAAAAATATTTTTCTGTAGAAAAATTTTCATTAAAAATATTTTTCTATGGAAAAATTTTCATTAAAAATATTTTTCTATAGAAAATTTTTATTAAAAATATTTTTCTATAGAAAAATTTTCATTAAAAATATTTTTCTATAGAAAAATTTTCATTAAAAATATTTTTATATAGAAAAATTTTCATTAAAAAATATTTTTATATAGAAAAATTTTCATTAAAAATATTTTTCTATAGAAAAATTTTTATTAAAAATCTTTTTCTATAGAAAAATTTTCATTAAAATATTTTTCTATAGAAAAATTTTCATTAAAAATATTTTTCTATAGAAAAATTTTATTAAAAATATTTTTCTAAAGAAAAATTTTCATTAAAAATATTTTTCTATAGAAAAATTTTCATTAAAAATATTTTTCTATAGAAAAATTTTCATTAAAAATATTTTTCTATAGAAAAATTTTCATTAAAAATATTTTTCTATAGAAAAATTTTCATTAAAAATATTTTTCTATAGAAAAATTTTCATTAAAATATTTTTCTATAGAAAAATTTTCATTAAAAATATTTTTCTATAGAAAAATTTTATTAAAAATATTTTTCTATAGAAAAATTTTCATTAAAAATATTTTTCTATAGAAAAATTTTCATTAAAAATATTTTTCTATAGAAAAATTTTCATTAAAAATATTTTTCTATAGAAAAATTTTCATTAAAAATATTTTTCTATAGAAAAATTTTCATTAAAAATATTTTTCTATAGAAAAATTTTCATTAAAAATATTTTTCTATAGAAAAATTTTCATTAAAAAACGTCTTTAAGGAATGGAATGAATATGAAGATAATGAAGTAGAAGATAAACCGATGAAGATGAAAAAATGTAACTAAAAAGTTTTTTAATTTCCCATTAAAAATTATTAACATGGAATCTATGCCAGCCGAGAAGGTAAGTAAATTAAATATGGCCTCGAATTTGGAATTTTCCAGAGGTCAATTTGGTGGCATAAATGGTAGTGTGGACTATTAGAAAAAGTGGATCTCGTTTAGAATTTCACTGAATTCTTAAGGTGAAATTAAAGGAGAAACAATGGAAACGAACATTAGGTGGACGGCGATTTTTCGAACAAAATTTTCTTCAGCGATTAAGCGATTAAGGTATGTTAATAAACAAAATTTTCGTATTGGGGGTTCTGAGAAGCCTTAAGTAATTGAAGAAAAGCCATTATATCCAGAAAAAGTCACTGTTTGGTGAGCTCTTTGGTCTGAAGGTGTGATTGGACCTTACTTCTCCGAAAACGACGATGGAACGACTGTCACCGTGAATTCGGAGCGTTATAGTCATATGATAACCGACTTTTTTTTACCTACTGTTGAAGAATACGACTTGGAGATTATGTGGTTTCAAGAAGACGGTGCCACATGCCACACAACTCGAGCGAATATGGCTTTATTGCAAGAAACATTTCCTGGCCGCGTAATTTTTCGTCGTGGCGATATCAACTGGCCACCAAGATCATGAGAATTGACACAATTCGACTTTTTTCTGTGGGGCTACGCGAAAGACCGTGTTTATGCAGATAAACCTTTAACTCTTGATCACTTAAAAACCAAATTCGTCTAGTTATGGCTGAAATACCGTCCAATATGTGTCAAAAAGTGGTCGGAAATTACCTCAAAAGAATCAATGCTTGCAACATTTTGCGTGCTGATCATTTAAATGATGTAGTGGTTCACACATAATGTTAAAGTTCAAACTTTATATTCAAAAAGAAATTTCATGAAAAGAATATTTTATGTGTTTTATTTACATTCACTTTCGAGACCGCAAAATGGATAATCCTGTATGTCTTTATGAAAGAAAAAAAATACATTTGGTTTTAGAGGTGAAGGGTATCATAAGCGACTTTTGAAGCGTCTTAAATTTTTTCGCTGTTATATCAATATCTATAATATAGAGATTGTATTTCCAAACATTGACTTGCGATGGTCGTTTTGAAAAATCCCATAAAACAGAAAGTACACCGCTTTTACTCTAATTTGGAAACAACTAATTGAGGCCATAATCCAATGAGAAAAAGCTAAGGCACACACACAAGCTCATGAAATGTATGTTTGTTTGTATGTTTATGTGTTTTTGATTGTTCTTTATCCACTTTAATTCCACATTTGACAGAAAACATGTATGTATGTATAAAATGTAACACAAAAAGTTTTTACAATCAAATGTAACACAAAAAGTTCAATTTTGGAACGACAACAACATCATCACAACTTTGATTGAAAAGGTAGACGTCAAGTTAAAATATAAACTTAATTAAAGAGCATAAATTGCTGCTTAAAATACTTTTATGTTACATAGTTTGAACTGTTATCATATGATAAATCAGAAAGACAAAATGGAAATCGGAATAAACAATTTAATAAATTTACTTCTAATTTATTAAAATGTGTTGAAAGTTATCCATCAATCACATCCCGCTAATATTCTTTCTTTTACAAAGCCATGTTTACGTAATGAAAAGTATCTATGTAGAATAATTAATTTCATGCTTTTAAATTTAACATTCCATAGGACAAGAACGAAACCGAAATTTTTAATTTGCAAAATTTAATCAGTAAATTTCTAAAATTTAAGTAGGTTCCATTTTTCGTTTTCTTGCGACTTCTTCTTGCTACATGTAAACTTACTTTAGGTCTATAGCACACCCAAGTAGATGAAATGAAGCCAAAAGGCACTAAAAGAACAACAACAAAAGTTATAAAAATAAAACAATGACACAAAGTCAACAAAATTAATTACATACCTGAAGGTATTCATGTATTTTTTATACTTTGCAAAGAAAAAAAAAAAAAAACAAATAATAAAACCAACAACAAGACAAAAAAATAAAACATTTGCATTTGTTTAAAATGTCGACCAAAAAACACTCAGTCATACTCATGGAGTTTGTATGAAATTCGATCTTGAAAAATGATTCGAATTAAAAAGAGTTAAAATGAAAAGTTGAACTAAACCTCCAAACCAAGTAATAAAGCAAACTCCAACAATTTTTAAAATCATATCAATCTTTTGAGTGAGCAGGGAGCACGAGTTTTGGCCGGAATCGCTAGCACCAACACCCGAATTAAATTATTTAAAGTGTAAAGGGTGTGAAGTATTTTTTTTTCTCGTCTTGGGTTAGCAAGTAAAGCACTAAACACTAAACAGACAAACTGGCTTGTTGTAGAAAAGCAGTGGAGAGCAAAATAATAGTAGTGGTAGATTATAATCCCTTTCCTCCTGCCTGACTTTCTGTTGGGTTGCATAAGGTCCACGTAACCTACTTTTTTATAAAGATTATGTACCAGATAACTACCAACCTAGAAAAAATTCTTGAGCCAAAAAAATTCTTACAACCAGCACTCAGGGGGATGACACCTACTAATGCAATGCATTCTATTATAATTGTGGGCATTTGATTTGAACTTTTCTATATTGCAACTGGCTGGGAAAACTTATGCGGAAAGCAAATTTGAATTTTCTCTGTAGTGTTTGTACCGCGGTGGTATAGCAGGTTAGTCATCCGCCTAGCAAACCTGAGCTCCCAAGTTCGATTCCCGGCCAGATCCTCTTGAAACAAAAAAAAAAAAATTCAAAAAAAAGTGGTTCACCTCATAACTCAGCTAGCTACTGATATTAGGCTATGTAAAACTTCTCTAACTAATGCATTTGCCGCTCGGAGCCGGAGTTAAAACGTAATTCCCTTTCAATGAGTCTAAAAATGGAATCGGATGCAGCTCATTGTCTGAGAGAAGTACCCCTTGTTCCAATTGAAATGTTGTCTACTGACCAATCGACTACGAAGCGATGAGCTCTAACACATAGTGTATTGCGTAAGAAAGTTCAGTATCTGGAACGAGTTCCTTGATATTGTTAGAGCACATTTCAAAGTAGTATTGATAAAACAGTGGGACGTAACCCTCATTTCGACGGTAATCCAGTGAATGAATAGAGTTAGATACCCTACTGTCACCGATAAGCACTTTCGCTCTCTGTTGCACTCGGTCGAGATGCTCCAATATAGACTTTAAAGCACCGGCTCATACATGAGAATTGTATTCCTTTTTAGTCGGTTATAGGTGGTGTAAATAGTAGGGAGTTCAGATGTAGTGAAGTATCTCTTACACCGCTTTAGAAAACCAAGGCACTTAAATGCTTTCTTCGAAACTTGAAAAATGTGATTTGTCCAACGGACATCACATTGAATTCACATGCCCAGAACATCAAAAGCATCTGATGCATATGAAGTAACATGATTTACTGTGCGTTTATGCGTAAGCATACAACATTGAAACGGTTTTTAAATCGCGGTTTAATTATTCATTTATATTTTTTCTCATAGCGCCAACCTCTAAAAGGCTTGGGTATGATTGAATAAATATGAATGGCAAATGTTAATATCATTTGCAAAGGAGTAGATAGGATTGGAAGTTTGAAGTAGAAGGTCGTTTATAAAGATCAAAAATAGAGTAGGAGAAAGAAAAGAGCCTTGCGATATCCCTAAAATAAACTTGAACTCGTTTGATGAGATCCCATCTATAACGACTCGTATAAAGTGATCTCTGAGGAAGCTCATATAAATCGAGAAAAGTTATTACCGACACCAAAAACAATAAGATTAGATAGAAGTTCTTCGTGCTATACTCCATTAAAAGCCTTAGAAATATTCAGAGCCACGCCATTTCTGCTATAGACATGTTAGCAGGTCTCCAGTAGAGCGCATATCAGCGATCGCTTAGTAGGTTGTTAGATTACAGATATTTAATAAGATGAAGAGTGCATAACAAATTGCTATTGGTCGGTAATTTTCAAGATTGTAAAAGTCTCACTTTTTGGGGAATCTCGAAACATTAGCAACTTTCCAATATCGAGGAAATTTACCGGCATGGTACAAGGTGCGGAAGAGATTTGTTTGGAGACTTGTTTATGTTAAGATCCCCTAATACCCGTTTTATAGCACGAGCGCCAAAAAATATCTTTGGAATAGTTACATGCACTCTCTTGAGCTCGGCTCGAGGTTTAGTACTTTGCGGCAAGCTAAGCAGCGGTAAAGCAAAAGCTCGTGAGAACTATTGACTAAGAAGAACAAGTACAATATACATATGGGCAAAAATCAAACAGTTTTAGTTCCTTTGAAAACGGCTTTTAGCTCGAATAGTTCTTGTAATCTTAGGAATTTGGAAATCTTACAGATTTTAAACCCCCAAGATTTCAGATATACTGAACACAATGTTTTAGTAGCGCAAGTTTGCGCTGGTAAGCGTATTTGGCATGCAAATAAAAAAAAACGTAAAAAAATTGATTAAAGCAATTACGTTTTTTTTTCATATTTCGTCTTTTTCTTCATTCGTTTCAACATTTGGACCCAAGTCGTTGTTCAACGAAATAGACACTACACTTGGGATAAAAATAGCCTCTAAATTTTAATTTCGCCACTTCTAACTTAATGGCTGACAAAATTTGAAACTCGTTTTCTCCACTTTTTAATTTTTTAGCATATTTTTTGGCCGCCTCATGAGGCAAAATCATATAAGGCATGAAAGAGATGACATTTGTAACCGATTTGCATCAAAAGTTTGTCAAATATCTCTTTATAAGCTGAGAATGCGAAGGTTTTATCTAAAAACATTTCACTGAAGCACATTGCGAATTTGGCACAAAATTGATTAGGAATGGTTTTAAAACTTTTCTTTAATAAAGCTTTACCTTAGATCTGAAGCGCACCACAAAGACTCAAGACTTAATTAAAAATATTGAAAATAGTAAAAAATATTCTAATTTATTAGAAAACAAAAGACCATTCACATTTTAAAAGTTTTGTATATTTTTTTTTAATTAAAACTAAAAACGGAAATTTTTGGATGTGGCATAAGTATTTTGACATATTTTTACAGAGCGTATTTAAAAAAATTGGGAGCTTCAAGGTCTACAAAAATTAAAAATAATTATTTAAATTAATCAAAAATATATTCTCCTTTAGCATTTTAAACGATTTGGTGCAGGTTCGGAACAGAATTGACCAAGAACTGTAGAAACTCCATTGAAATCTCTTTCCAAGTATTTGCGACCTCAATAACCGTTTTATCGTTTGATCTTGTCAAATCCGCAGATCTGTTTTGCTTTCTGTATGACTACACATTTTCTATTACATAAAAAACTGGACTTTAGGGAAGCCAATCCAGAGTTTAAACACCAGAATTTGTGAGAAACTTTGCGATCATTTTGGTCTTATGACAGAAAACGTTATCCTGTTGGAAAATTAATGCTTCTCCGATCAATTTATCGCTGGAGGGAAATGCTTATTCATACTCTTAAATATTGATGATGGCCCATGAAACCGTAAACAGTAACCATGTTCCCTACTCCACTACATGAATAATTTTTTTGTTTGTTTTTAACTCCGAAAATTAAACCTATTTGATTTTTGCCCATATACATTTCTTCATACACACAATTTCGAAGAAGTACTATTTTAATGAACAGAACTGTTAAAATTTAACATCATAAAGCATAAGCATCAAGTTGCCCGCAAAACTAACAGTACAGATGAAGAATGGCGACCAACAAAAGCTCTTAGCCTAAAAAGACTTAAGTAACCAAATAAGTCTATGAAGGCACGTTTGTAGACGTGTGCAAATGTGTTGGAGTTAAGAGTAATAATGGCTTAAGATGAAGTTTTTGCATTTGGCCAAACTCAAGTAAGTCGACAAAAAAATATAAAAATTATACGAGTATAATAAGAAAACTAAGAAAAAAATCATTAAGGAGCAAAGTTTACAAGCCACACATGTTGCCATTTCCAAATACATAGAAGGATATAATACCAACCAGTTCTTTTTTTTCATTAGTTTTGTTTTAACGAACAAGTATGTGACCAACGAACCATTCAACTAACCAACCATATACAGTTTAAAGTTTTTCCTTTGCAAGCTTTAAAACCTTTTTACACCAATAACATTTGCAGCCCCAGTCCCAGCACCAGCCCAACAGCTAAAGCAACAGTATCGGTTGCAAAAAGAAACGTATTTACTTGATACTCGTACTCGCAAGTCTTACCCTGGCTGAGTAAGTTTGGATTTTGAGATGGTCGGTCGGACGTTGGTCGTACTGGTGCGATTGTGTGACAAACTATCTTAATGGGTTTTCTCAGCTTGGCGGCTGTTAAATGTGATATTAATTAATTGGACACTTAAGTTAACGACATTTCTACTTTGACTTCTTTTTATTTTCCAACTTGTAGGTACGAGTACATACGAGAGTATTTTATTTTGTTAAGTTTTCCTTGCAACGTGTTTGTTGTGTTGCCTGGTTCGCTAGTTGGTTGTGTGTGGCGATATGGTTGGTGGTGGTGGTGCATTTCGCTTGAAATAAACTTGAGTCAAGCAGTTTTATTTACTTGACTTCACACGGAGACAATTTTGATTAATTGTCAAAATGGAGGTGGTAAGTTGAGCCTCTGTATGCTGGAGTGATTAATGTTCTACATAATACTTCCTCCACTTCTACCAAGTCCAACTACCACGTTCACAATTTCGCTAACAACACGAAGTCTAAAAAAAATATCAAAACCACAACTAAACTAACTAACAACTGGCCATGGCTTTAGTTATCAAACGAAACAACTTCCAAGGGACTTGTATTTATGGATGTTTGTATGTCGTTTCAAACTTAAAAATGTTTAACAAATATTAGAATGAATGAGTATTGGAAACCATTAGTTGTAGCTATGTCAAATGATTTCCTATGAATGACTTTAGAAAAAAAGGTAAAAACCAGTTAATGTTTATATTTCATTTTAAATTTCTTTGTAGTTTTAAAAATTTGTATAATTGTATTAAACTTTTATTTACTAATCTTTAAATATTTTCATCAATTTTAGTTTTAGAAAAACATTTTAACCTTAAAGAAAAAGATCCACCTTAAGGTATATCAATCGTTCAAAATCACTCCCTGTGTCGCTGACGATGACCGTGAGTCCATCTGGTCAGATATGTAAGCCTGTAATCAAAGTACATGTCGAAATTTTTAAGATAATGTGATTTGAAAAAGTCTTAAACCGGTCCATTACTTTCATCACCCATAGGTGGCCTCTCGGAATTTAGATTTTAATGTAACCCTTTTTCTTTTGGTAAATAAATAAAGAATAAGTGATTGGAACAAAATGTATGGAAATTTTATGAATTGACGATTTGAGATTTTTTAAGGGACCGACAGTTTATTACAAATTACTGGAAATAACGATTTATCGGGTTATAATTTATCAGGATTTCACTGTAATTGAATTTCTTAATATTTAGTAAAAATCGGTTCACATTTGGTCCTAGCTCCCATACGGAAATGGTTTCAGAAAATTTTTGTATGATGACAAAATTTGGCAAACTTACTGGTGAAGAGAATCATATGTCGCTTTCTTACTTGTTTTTTATGTGTTAGGTCCCCTAAGTACAAAAACACCACAAATTTTAATTTTTTCATCGATTTTTTCAAAATCTTTTTCCAATCGATATATATGTGACAGCGCATTTTCTCTATGCGCTGTCACATATATATCGACCTTAGGACCTTAGGATAAAAAACAAGGTAAAAAAGATAATATTTAAATCTTTAAAATGGCTCTCCTGGACAAAACCGTTTTTACCCTGAGGACCTTTTCTCTATGCACCCAAAATAGCCTTAGGCCCTGTTCTCTAAGCGCTGCAAAACTTCTCAAACTAATGCATTTGCATTTCGGAGCCGGGGTTAAAATGAATGAGTCTAAAAATAGAATCGGATGCAGCATTGTCTGAGAGAAGTACTTCTTGTTCAATTGGAATACTGTCGGGGAATTGTATAAAGAGTGTTCTAAAAAAAATATGCATTTACTATTTTAGACAAAATTTATCCATAGTGCAAGAAATAATTTATTTTTTGATCAAGTTAGTTTCTATAGATATGTCAGATACTATAATTTTAGAAATTATTAATTTTCAATAGTTATTTCAAATTTGAAAGTTGACCCTCGAACGGTTTCTAATGCCATCAGACGGTATAAGGAAAACCTGAGAATTGAAAGAAAACCTGGATCAGGGAGGAAAAAAGGTCCTACAGATATTGGTAAGGCAAAAGAAGTCGAGCGACTCTTTCGAAGAGCGCCTAACACTTCTTTAAGAAAAGCAGCTCGTACGGTGAAATGTTCTACGAATTTTGCACATAGAGTCAAAGCTTATGCTGGACTGAAGACATACAAAGTCCAAAAGGTTCCAGATCGCAATGCTATAAAGAACTTAGAAGCAAAAAAATGAGCGAAAAAATTGAAGTCTGATTTTATAAAAAAATACACCTGCTGTGTGATGGATGATGAAACATACGTACTGGCAGACTTTTCTCAACTTCCTGGTCAAGATTTTTATGTTGCTGATAAACGAGGCAATGTTCGGCAAGATTTTCGCACAAAAAAAACAAACAAAATTCCCTAAGAAGTTTCTCGTGTGGCAAGCTATTTGCAGTTGTGGCAAAAGAAGTAAAGTATTTGTGTCATCTGGCACAATAAACACAGAAATTTATATAAAGGAGCGCCTACAAAAACGGTTGTTACCTTTTTTAAGAGAGCGCAGAGTGTCTTCATTTTTTTGGCCCGATTTGGCATCATGCCGTTATGGAAAAAAGGCACTTGAGTGGTACTCAAAGAATAATGTCATTTTTGTACCACGAGAGGCAAATCCACCTAACTGTCCAGAACTTCGGCATGTGGAAAGGTATTGGGCTCTGGTAAAAAAGGAATTGAAGAACACAGGAAAGATTTCCAAGAACATGTCCCATTTTAAGCGCAGGTGGAGCACATGCTCCAAAAAGGTATCAGAAGCAACTGTAAAATCTTTAATGGGAGGGTTTCCGTAAACATTTTAATGCTAAATGATTTTGTATAATATGTCATTATATTTGCGTATTTTATAGAGTTTTTATATTAAAAGGTTTGATTTTTATTTAAGAAAATCCAACTACAAATTTTATTTAGAGCACTCTTTATATATGTATATATATACATAGGTATATATATAAAGTGAAAAGTATCCTCCTCTTCTTCGTTGCACCACCTGCAGATATCACCATTACATAATCATATTTTTAAGAAAGTATTAGTATAATAAGTATAATAACACCTATTTACTACAATTCTAAGTTCATACTTTTCCAAGTTTATTAGTTTTTCTAGTTTTTGTATGATCTCCACCTAACAACAATGTATTTGCTTCTGTTTTGAATTATTTTCTTACATTGTAGAACATAAAGTCCAGTCCAGGGTATACATCCTCAGAAATAGCAATTTCGTTGCCTTGAATATTATAATCGCCTGGTACCCAGCACAGTTTTAAAACGTGTTGTTCGTTGAGGACCCCAAGTTCTCTTCGACAACGGCTGACCACATCTGACCTAATATTCCTATTAAAAGTGCCTTCATAATAGTTTGATTATCTATATATTTATATAGTGATATCTCTTTTATATATCGGTCTTATAGATATTCTTGCTGCTTCAGACACCGCATAGACTTTTCATTTGTAGCGCTATTTTATGTCTAATTTTTCACAAAAGACACCACAACCTGTCCCAGTTTCTTTTTTAAAACCATCTGTATACACCTCTTTCCCTTCAATATTTCGATTAATGGTCTCCCAATTATCTCTAGGTGGTATTACTGCCGCAATATCCCTATCCTAATTTACATATGATGTTATGTTGACTGTTTTGATATTTACACAGGCACATATGTTAATTAGAGATTGGACCCCTTTCTCAAAAGACCACTTTGATTTGGTCTAATTTGTATCTTTAATGCTATTTTCTTGAATGTGCAAATAGAGCGGATCCATGTCCAAAATTCTGCACATTAGCTCCCGATTCTATTTACACGCTAAAGAAATGTTGGGTGGATAGGCCACCAAACGAGTGAGCCATGTGTAAGAATTGGCCTTACAATGGCTGTAAATTATTCGAGGTTTCAGGTCCCAAGTTTAACTTATAAGTTTCTGACATCGTTGCATAAAAATGGCCTTCCTCCAAGAAATTAAAGAAAAAATGTTCTTCTCGTAAAAATTACCATGTCTGTTTTTGATGGATTTACGATAAGTTCGGATTTTGTTGCCTACTTAAGCAACATTTTTAATGCTGTCACTACGATTTTAGAAAAACGTTTGAAGTTAATAGAATATATTTAACCTCTGTAGTGAAGGGTTTCAAATATTAGGACTTGTCTGACTATTGTTCTTAATATAGAGTTAAATAAAAAACTCACCATCTCCGAATTAGATGAAATTGGGTATATGTGACTGCGCATAGAGAAAGGGACCCATTTTTAAGATTTAAATATTGTTTTCGTACCTTATTTTTTACCCTTAGGTCCATTTCTCTATGCGCGAAAAATACCCTTAGGTCCCTTTCTCTATGCGCTGTCACATATAAATTCTGATAACTCATACACATTTTGAAAATTTTGCCTTTAAGAGGGTAAAAAGGGGGAAAAATCGAAAACGAAATTTAAATTACGTTTTGAACAGCTAATAAATTAAGCGGACAGATGTTTGGTACTTTTTTAAAACTATGTCAGATAGGGGGTCAAAAGGGTGAAAACAGTTCTTTGTTACCTTTTTAAGCCCCCTCGTATCTTTTGAAGCAATGAATGTAGAAAGGAACTTTGTACTGCAATTAATAGATGTAAAAAAAATTTTGAATACGTATTTGGTACTTTCTTGATTTCGGGTGGGAAAATGGATAGAAAATTAATAACATTATAACTTAACATCTCATAAATTAATATGAATATAAAAAAAAATGTTAACTGAGTTTTAATGAATTCGATTGGTACCAATGAAGTACTAAATATGCATATGGAGCTTTATTGAAATAAGGGAATAAAAGAGGGGAAATTGTTTACATTATAACTTTTAAAGTAATAGGTATGGAAACAAAATTTAAATTGCGTTTTGATCATCTGAAAAAATAAGAGGAACTTCTTGGAAGAAAGGCCGAGCAAAACCTATAATGTGTGAAAAATATTTTATGAAAACTTTTAAATTTTCTTTAAAAGTTTTATCACAAAACTCCGAGCAAGGCTCGGTCAACCAGGTGCTCCCATTTAAAGCTTACGTAACTGAACAATTCTGGTTAATAATCTCTAAAAAAATTTAGGAGGATAACGTCAAAAAGATATTTATAAGCGAATATTTTAACAAAGGCCTGACATCAGCCAAGATTACTTATGATTGTGCTTTGAACTAAAGTTTAATCAAACTCTCCAAAATAAAAAATTTAAAAATAAGTACAAATTGATTTCGTACCGAATCTTATATACCCACCATCATGTTGTGTTAAATTTAGAAACATATCTCATATATCTACAAGGGTGCAGCTAATTCAAAATCTGGACCAAAACTGAAAAAATCGCTAAGCTATTTGGTATTGTTGGTAAAACCTTTGGACTAAATTCGGTTGCCGTAGCTTTATAGTTCAACATTTACATATATTTAGTGGTTTCCCCAGTATTTACTTTGATCAAAATTCGGTCTCATAACCGGGTATAGTTTTACATTAATAAGTTGTTAAATACTTTTCGTTGTGCTTAATATGTAGTTAGGCTAAACACGTTAATAGTAATACGGCAGGTCCATATATTTCGTTATGAGTTCCTAATGCATTCATCATATATAAAGTCTGGGCTGAACATTGATTGATGCCTATCTAATTTCATAGGTGCAATCTTAATATAATGAATGTACCTCCAAATCTTTTTGATTGCAGATATAAAAAGGGGATGTTATATATATAAGAATTATAGCCAAATGTTGACCGATTTTACACACTGGCTGGTATATATATAGAGGTTATTCTTGCAAAATTTAGTGGCCATAGCTATCATAGTTTCAAATTTTATAGCATTAATGTGTTTCCCGGGGCGGGGTTGTATTGGAGCTCTTACTAACTTGGAACCGATTTTTTCAACACACAACTTTTTCAAGACATCCAAAATACCTTAGTAAAATTTTGTTCCTCTAGCTCTTTTCGTTAAGGCTTTATCGTGCTTTTATCTGACGGACACAAACAACCTTTTCTTTATGTATTTTTGTGTTTCCATAAGTTTTTTATATGGGAGCTATGGTCAAATGGTAACCGATTGTGGAAAAATTTTGCACACTGGCTGGCATTGACATAAGACTTCCTCGTGCTTAATTTAATCTTACTAGCTCTTGTAGTTAAGGAGCTATCACTATTTTATCTAACGGACAGACGGACATAAATCCCCTTTTCTTTTTGAGTTTTTGTGTTTTCGTAAGTTTTTTATATGGGAGCTATGGTCAAATGGTGACCGATTGCGACAAAATTTTGCACACTGGCTAATATAAGACTTTCTTTCTTTAGTGGTTATATCTGTTATACTTTCATATTTATTGGGATTTAAGTGTATTTTAGGTGAAATTTAGGCAGTTTTCGTAAGTTTTTTGTATGTGAGCTATGGCTAAATATGAACCGATTTTGATGAAATTTTATACGCTGCCTAGGGCTGTCGCAAAACTTCTATATACCAGATTTTATCAGCATAGCTGCTATAATTTGTCATTTATTAACAAATAAGCGATTAGCCTAGACGAGATTATACGGGAGCTATGGTCAAATGTGAACCGATTTTGCCCAATTTCAATACCAAAATTTTTTCAGAGATGAAGAATATTTTCACTAAGTTTCAGTGGGCTAGCTCCTTTCGTTTATGCGTTATAGTGATTTCAACAGACAGACAGACAGACAGACAGACAGACAGACGGACATCGCTCAAACGTCTAAGAATTTCATAAGGATTCAGAATACTGTAAGAGGGGGACCATTTGCCATAGGGGCGCATTTGCCACTACTAATTTTCTTGAAAACTAACTTATCCTTTTCGATGCTGTAATCGATTTTATAATTGTTTATCATTGATATTCTATATGTAAAATTTTGACTGCTGTAGCTTTCATATTTAAAATATCAGGCGTGATTTACTGTTTTAGCAGATCCTGAAAAAATATTTTGCTACAAGTATTTTCGTAATATTTTCCTTAGTTTTTTGTTATCCTAAGAAATTTTTCAATAGTTTAATAAACAATATGGTATAGAAAACAAATACTTTAAGTTTTTATCAATAAATCTATTTCTTATGTGAAAAATTGTTCTTTACATCTAAGGACTCTACTTGGGGCACATTTGCCATACATATATAACATAGCTACTCGTCGACATTTTTTTGAGCCCGACATTCGTAATATCCCTAAAAAGGATATCGTATTTTGGTTCCAAGGTTCATTCCATCTTCCATCTTAACAATTTTTTTTTTAATGTTGATATGTCACAGTACAATGTTAACAGAGGCCCAATAGTTTAAATTTTGATCTCTGAATTTTTTACTGTTTTGTTTAATTTATCCATGTGAAATGAACTTGAATTAATTTTTTGGTTTGTTTGTTTTGTATATTAAAGCTTTGTAGCAATAAAAATTTACTTTATTACAACAATTTTTTTACTTCTTTTTTGTACCCAACTTATTGGCAAATGTGCCCCATGGGTGGGGCACATTGGCCACTTTTAGTTAATTTGCTATTTTTTAAATTTAATACATAAAGAAAAGTCGTAGGCAATCTGAACCAACACATTTTAAAGCTAACATATATAGGTACCTATGAAGAACAAAAAAAATTGTGATAACTCTCCCGGTAGGAAACCTAGAGCCCTTTAAAAAAAAGTGGCAAATGCTCTCCCTTCTACCCTATATATCGTTTTTGATTTTTGAGTCAATATTAAGGAAATTACAAACGGAATGACAATCTCAATATACCCCCCATTCTTTTTGATGGTGGGTATAAAAAGGATTTTGTGCCATTGTAAAAACTCTTGAGTATATACCCACCAACTTTTATTCACCCAAAAGTATTTGCATTTCCTTACAAAAAAAGAATCTTTGCAATTTCAAACATTAGATCCTTGCAACAAAATGCAAGAGGAGACCTAGAGTTCATTTAGCTTTTTCTTTAGGGAGTTCATACAAATTCATTTAATTAGTTTGCGTAGCAAATTTTTCTTGTCCTTGTTCCTTTTTTTGTAAATTTTATTTATTTTGTTATTTCATCTTCTGGTTAGAAACTTCTTTTGTATCAAGTCTTTTGTTATTTTGTTTATAATTAAAATAAATTTTATGTTTCTTCCACTTTACCGCAAGGATGTCGGTGAGAAAAGAAAGGAAATACATCTTGCAAATTTAACCGAAACAAAAAGAAAAGTGAGGTTGGTCTCATGAATAATGGTTGAACTATTTTGAGTTGTTCTTATTTGAAATATTTTCTTCTAAATTTCTTCTATTTTTAATGGTACATATTTATTTATTTATGTAAGTAATTAGTAAATTTAAAAAATTGAATGCGTAAAAAATAAAAGTTTGGTCATTATAATGGACAATTCGAGAGTTTGGTTAAGTATCGGGAGATTTTTAGCAACTTTCTTTTTGACAAAACACTTTCTTGTCAAAGTTGGTCTGTATTTCATGCTATTTAATTTCATTAAAATCGATCCATAAACATCCGAGATATCGATAAAATACTAAAATTCGATGACGAATTCTAAAAATATTTTTTAAAAAATACAATTTAAAAAAAAAAATTTTAATTCTCATCGAATTTTGAATTTTCTCGATATCTCTGGTGTTTATAGACCGATTTTGATAAAGTTTATATTTTTAAAAATATTGTTTTAAATTTTTTTTTTAATTTGTCAATTTGCGTACATCGATAACTTTTGCTTTGGCGATATCTCAGTTATTGATCTACCGATTTTGATGAAATTCAATAGTGTGCTTCGTTGAATGATTTCCTAAAATTTGATATACAGTTCAAGAAACTTTTTTCTTTAAAAACACATTTTTTTGACGAAATTCAAAGCTTTTTTTGAAAATATAGTAAAAAAAAAAAAATTAAATTCTCATCGAATTTTAAATTTTGGGGATATCTCTGGTGTTTATAGACCAATTTTAATGAAACTTAATAGCATGCTGCGTTGGAATATTTTCTAAAATTTGATATATAATTCGAAAATGAAACCAAAAAAATTGTTTTTTAAATTTTTTTTCTAAAATTTGCCAATTTGCGTACATCGATAACTTTTGCTTTGGCTATATCTCAGTTATTGATTTCCGATTTTAATGAAATTCAGTGGTATATTGTGTTGAATGATTTCCTAAAATTTGATACACAGTTCAAAAAAGGTTTCTTAAAAATAAACAATTAAAAAAAAAAAATTGAATTCGGTAATTTTCCGGACATCGAATTTAAAGTTTTGGCAATAACTCAGAATGTAATGTACCTATTTTGATCATATATAATATCCTTTTGCTTTGGAGGATTTTCTAAGATCTGATATATAATTCATGTTGGTATAATATCCGCATGTTGTTTTATTTTAAACAAAAAGACGGTTTTTATACAAATTAAATTAAAAGAAAATAAAAAATTTAATTTAGCATCGAATTTCGAGTTTTGGCTATATCTCAGTTGTAAGTAGAATTATGTGTTGCAATTTAATAGTGTACTTCGTAGAATACTATTAACATCTAATACCTATACATATAAGTAATGTCGGTATGCCATCTAGAAGCTCATCAAACTTGATTTCAACATACCGAAATATGTCTTAAATAAGTGACTTTTGAACATTATGATGGCCTTTATTCATATCTTAAGTTGCCAAAAGTCTAATCTAAATAGGTCCGCTAAATATTCTCACTTAAGCAACCAATTAATCGGTCCGCAAACTTTAAAGATATGATCATTTAAATACGACCTCTCTCAAGGTGCGAAATGTTACAATGTTCTGTGATATCTGAAATTGTTTGTATTTCAATCTACCTCCAAAATGTTTTAGACCCAATATAATACAAGGTTATTCACTAATTAAAGTATTATTCATATATCGCCTAAAAATTAAATATATGAGGACATACATACATTTAAAAGCCATATTAATTACACAGCACAACAAAATAAAAAAAATTTCATGTGCTCTTAAAACCACTATACAATTTTGATGTATCATGACTAGCTTTGAACAAAAATGGTAAAATTTTTAAATTCTATGGCAAGGTTTTTTTTTAATTTTTTTTTTTTAAATTGCAATTTTATTTAGACGTTTCTTCAAATAATTAATGATAACTCAAAAACTACTAGTCCGATATTATTAAAATAAAATCAGAAAAATTAGGATTTACATAGCCTTTAATTCGTCTATATATCGCGTTTCAATCGGGTCAATACTATCGGAGTTATAATAAAAAACTTAAGAAAAAAATATATTTTTTACATAAAAATGTCAAAAATTTTCGTTTTAAAAAAATCATGAAAAATTGAAAACGGCAAAAAAGTTCCAGATTTATTATTTTATCGCATAGCGACATATAATAGCAACAAAATGAGATATCGACCATAAAAATCGATTGATTTTTTTCGAATTTATTCACAATTTAGTGAATTCGCTCATTTTCGCAAATTTTTAGTTTTTTGCTTGATATACGCATTATAGCGGGTTTTCAAATGTATGAAAAAAATAAATTTTCCAATTTCAAGGGGTGCATGTCGGATTATTGTGAGATTTGGTGAGAAACTTCCACCCACATAATTTTAGTCGAATTGGACAACGTTAACACGTAGCGTATAGGCCCCAAATCTGAAAAGTAGCGTTTAAATCGAAAAAAATTGACAAATTTTCAGTTTTTGCAAAATTAAAGCTATTTATTTATTCCCCCTTTTGCAAAAAAGTGGATTCTAGTTCTTAGTGCAAAGGCAATGATTTTTCCAATAAAGAGTTAAAGAGTTTTCGAGTTATTACAATTTTCACTGGCCATAACATGTCATTGAGGACTTAATAATATCGGACTAGTAGTTTTTGAGTTATCATCAATTATTTGAAGAAACGTCTAAAAAAATTGCAATTTAAAAAAAAAAATTTTTTTTAAAAATCTTGCCATAGAATTTAAAAATTTTACTATTTTACTGGCCATAACATGTCATTGAGGACTTAATAATATCGGACTAGTAGTTTTTGAGTTATCATCAATTATTTGAAGAAACGTCTAAAAAAAATTGCAATTTAAAAAAAAAAAAATTTTTTTAAAAATCTTGCCATAGAATTTAAAAATTTTACTATTTTTGTACTAAGGAAGCCATGATACATCAAATGTATATAGTGGTTACTCGAGCACATTTTTGCTGTTGACCCGTGTAATCGAGATGTGAAACTTTTTTAGATCAGTAGTTCCTTTTCGAATTCTGGTAGTTCCTTTTCGAATTCTGACCCATAATCGGATGCAATTTTTTTTTTTCAAGAAACGAATCATTCTTTATTACAAAATATTTTCCTTTATTTATAAAACATGAAGGTTGTAAATTCATAATGTTAAAATTTCCCCAAACAAGCCCAAACAAATTTGAGTGAATCCCCAACAAAATCCCCAAACAATTTTTTTCGCCTTTTTGAGAATTGAATATCCCCAGCTTTGGGGCCAAAAAACCCAAATCTGGCAGCTCAGGATAAAATAAAAATATTTATTGATACAATTATGTACCAACTTACTTACTTACTAATCCGACGTCCGAACCCATATTTTAATCGTTCTTATGGGAGAATTCGTTAATTATATTAACGGGTGTTAATGTAGTTATCCGGGTGATACCATGAGGAGTTCGTTTTCGAAGTCTAAAATTCATACCAAATAGTGACTTTTTCATGATGTATCATACATGGATTGGTATAGTCTTACTTGTACTTGTTGCTGTATTCTTCCATGCTGATCTTTCATAAATATTAAAAAACATATACACCATATTTGAAAGTTAGTCCAGATAAAATCTAATTGATATTTTTGACACATTTTTGGTCATAGGCATCCAAAAATTTATTATAATTTATTATTATTATGACCCCATTTCATGTCAAAGAGCGATATGTAACCTACATGTTTCCCCGCTAAGAAAAAACGTTTTCTTTTATGTACTTTATAAATAAAATTCTAGTTTATTCTCAAGTACAATAATTAAACCACCTCTTACATGAATATGTTCTATCTAAAACTCTTTACAATTCATTCGTGGTTAAAAAAAGAGGAAAGAGCGTGTGAATCCGTTTTTTGTGGAAATGAAGAATGTGAATTGTTATCAAATAATTGCTGGCACTTGAAATTATACAATTAACAGACAAACAAAAATAATAAATAAAAAAGAAAAATACATACATACCTTCTATACATATGTATGTATGTATGTATGCACTTATACCTATTTAATCTAATACACTTGCCCATATAAACTTTTGAATGCAATGTCACAACCCTTAAGGGTTAAATGTCCTAGTGTGGGAGCACTTATTATCCACCATCTTTTTAAAGGTATATACATTTTTTTCGTTATCCAAAAATTAAAAAAAGTAATGAAAAATAGTAAGTTCCTTTGCCATGAATTCCCATATCATTTGGAGTCCTTTTTATAAGTTGTTTTTTACTTCAAACATTATTCCTCGCCAGACCCCTTGATTTTTTTCATATGTTTGTCTGTCTGTCCTTTCGCCCATCTCGGTTGGTGGCGGATGTGTGAGTATGTGTATACATATTTTTTTAAACACTTACAAAGTCTATTTTACTAGTGTTAAAGGAAACTTAAAAAATCCTTTATGCTGGTTCACGATTCTATTTTTTTTTTGCATCCGTTTTTAGCAATTTAAGTAGCGGTAAATATGGTCCACATTCGTTTTATCTTTATGGTCGCGTTTAGTGAGTTCGAAAGAGTTATTGCACAATTTTCACTGTTAAATAAATATTAATTCTTTCTTTTTCATTTGCAAACAAAAAAACAAGTACATATCCCAATGTTATAGTCGTTCAAGACAAACCATATGATACCCTACTCTACTAAGATGAAATGAAGTCCAAAGAATTTAAATTTGTGTGCTTATATGTAAGCTTTAGTCAATGATGGACCTATATCAATATAATTTTTAACAATGATTTACGTTTGCGTCAACAATATTCTTCCTAAATTTCAGAAAAATATACTGGAATTTTCTACCAAAATCTTAATTCCGGGCAGTCAGATCTAAGGGTATTACCCGAAATCGTCCTTTCAGGCCTAGGTTATTTTAACCACCCGTCACACCTTACCACACTGTCTAAATTTCAGAAAAATCGGTCGGTTTAATCATCCATATTTGTAATTTTTAAAATCTGACTTATATGGGAGGGGTCACGCCCACTTGAGATTAAAAAAAAAATCTGGCCTATTTTACACACCAGTCACACCTTAACATACTGTCTAAATTTCAGAAAAATCTTGCTTCATTATCTGCTATATTTGTCAATTTTAATATATGAGTTATATGGGAGGGGTCACGCCCACTTGAGATTTCAGAAAAAACTCTAGACTATTTTTACTATCGCTCACACCTTACTCCACTGTCTAAATTTAAAAAAATTGGTCGGTTTGATCATCCATATTTGTATGTTTTAAAATCTTACTTATATGGGAGGGGTCACGCCCACTTGAGATTTGAAAAAAAAATCTGGCCTAGTTTATACATCGGTCACACCTTAACATACTACCCTATAGTCACCACCAGCCACACCATACTACACTGTCAAAATTTCAGAAAAATCGGTCCGCTAGTTTCGGAGATCCTTCCCAACAAACAACATACAAACAGACGCGGACATTTTTTTATAGACATAGATTGTAATTAAAGACACAACTTTCTTCCGCGGCTCATTTTGCTGAAAGTGAAATGTGACTGAAGAATTTTGCAATTATTCAAATCAAACAGAAGACATATGTGGGAAGCAAACATAAAAAAACTATAAGCACAATCGATTCATGTTAGTCTATTTTACATTGGGCAAACATAAGTAAAAATATTGGAACAGAAACTCACCCGCACAATCGATGCATCACGTTCTGAAAGGGATAGTGCATCAGTTTTGGCTAATTTCAGTAACTCTGGTACCACTATAAAAGCAAGTTTTCAAATTTTATTAAATTGTTTTAAAAATTGCGACCAGTACTTATATACCCACCTATGGTAGTGTAGGGTATACAAAATAGAGGGTTTGCAAGTAAGTAATTCCAGAGTTGAATACACCAAAGTATTTGGAACAAAATTTTTGTCTGAACAATGATT
This sequence comes from Stomorhina lunata, assembly GCA_933228675.1. NCBI lineage: Eukaryota > Metazoa > Arthropoda > Insecta > Diptera > Rhiniidae > Stomorhina > Stomorhina lunata. The sequence continues at coordinate 89,377,329 of OW121740.1, read as the reverse complement.
AAATTTGGAATGTTTGGGGTAGCTCATTCTTGCAAAATAATTAAGTAAAATATGTTTGTATGTATTTTTATACATAAATATTCAAAAATTTTAAATTTACGAAATTTCAGGTTAGTCATCCGCCTAGCATACCAGAGGTCCCAAGTTCGATCACCGGCCAAACCCACTTGAAGACAAAATAAATAAAAAAAGCAGTTCACCTCATAACTTCGGTAGCACTGGTTGGTTATTGAGTATTAGGATATGTAAAACTCCTCTAACTAATGCATTTGCCGTTCGGAGCCGGAGTTTAAACGCAGGTCCCTTTCAATGAGTCTAAAAAAATAGAATCGAACAAGTGGTACTTCTCTCAGACGATGTGCTGCCATTGTCTGAGAGAAGTACCATTTGTTCCAATTGGAATGTTGTCGTGGGAATTATATATACATATATATTTTATATATATATTTTTAGAATATCGGTCCGTATTTGGCCTTAATTCCCAATGACAGAAATAGGTTAAATACTAAATAATTTTTAATATTAGTATTATTAAAAATTGAATTATTTTTGTGATTTTCTAGTTTTAAAATATGGGCCGAATACGATAAGCAATATTAAATACTAGCTTACTTAAATGGCCTATATTAACAGTCTTTAAAGTCAAAGGCCAAGCATATTTTAGAATTCTATGCGCTTCGATCTTAGATGTCCTATTAACCCATATTTTGATCGTTCTTATGGGAGAACTCGCGGCATATGTTGGCTCATTACATTAAAGGATGTTAACGAAGATACACTTATAATACCACGAGGAGATCAATGTTCACAGTTGAGATGAAGAATTAAAATTATAAGTCTGGACTTACCAAGTTAAGACCAATCAGAACTCTACCCAAAAGCAACATTTAGCCTAAGTTTTATAAAAACTACCAATAAATTTAAGGATCTAAAGGAAAGGCCCTAAGGGAGCTACCCGAAATAATAATCTCCTTAAACCAAATTATGTACATATATATGTACAATTTTATTGAATTATCTTTAAAGTTACAACCCTTTGATGATAAACTTACATGGACATTAGGCTGCTAGTTATTTTACAAAGTTTGAATTTGTTTGAAGTCAACCAACAGATTGGTTCGAATTGCTAAATAAAAATAGTCCCTTAAAAGTTTGCAAGTCCTGGTTAACTGCGTAACCTGGCGCTCAGTTGTGTCTCTAGCTTCAGACCATTTGGCTGTAATCGTTAGACTTGAGCGACCAAACGAGTTTATCGTCTCTGAACGTCGTATGTACATAAACCAAAAAAAATCAGACTGGAATGGCTTTAAAGAATTTACCGCTTGCCACTAAAGAGATCTCCAATAACCTCCGAACATGGACGACAAAGACAGGAATCTTCCTAACCATCAACGCTGCAGTCACTCTTTTCATTCCCGCTGGTGGAATATCCCTAGTTAGGCCGCACTTTCCAGCTGAAGCAGTGGTGATCCCAGGATCTTCCAGCTAAACCGTGATATCACCGAGCCGTTGGCTTGATCACTTAAAGTACTGCAACCTTGACGCAGGAATATGTAAGTTGTGGTCCACTGTTCGACATCTCTCAAACGCTATGGCAAAAGATGATCGGGTTGCGATTAAGTTTGCCGACAACACCATATCCGACCCGAAAGCTTGCTCACTTTGAGCTTTGAGCCGATTATTTATTGAGCACCCCGAAAGAAACAAGGCGAAAAGGAGTATTGTTCGCAAGCTGCATGATCTCCCAGTATCGGAACCACCATGTCAAGGCCATCCGTACAACTAAGCCTTCTAACACAATTGGCCCTGACGGAATTTCTGATGCTAAAACACCTAGGCAAGTGGGGAGTCGAGTTCTTGACAGGTGTCCCAAATCTGTCTATGTCTAGCCTCCCAATCCTAAAACCTATAAAACCCGCGAATGAGGAAATATCGTACAGACCGATATCCCTCCAGTCATCAATCGCAAAGACAGTTGAGGCTCTACTCCTCCCCCAGCTGACCAGCCAATAGCATGGATTCCGCAAAATCCACAGCATTATTAGCCATTACCACTCAGATCGCACAAGGCTTAAACCAACAGAGGTCTTGTGAAATAATGGTTCTTTTTACTCTTGACTTGCAAATAGTCTTTGACACGGTATGCCATGCCACCCTTTTGCAGTATATCCTGCTACAATGCAAACAAGTTTGAAGAGATGGATAGTCAGTCGTTCTTAGAGTTTAGAGACCAGCGCTCAAAACACCGTAGAGTCAAACAGGGAGTTTCTCAGGGCAGAATCCTGTCACTTCTCCTCTAAATATCATCCACAATTTCTTTACTGAACATAACCTGAGGATACAACCAACCAAGTAAGATGAAGTAAGCCTCCAACTTGGCGTCGTGATCGATGGTGTACCAGTTCCAGCAGTGAATCACCCGAAAATCCTGGTAGTCACACTCGACAGCCCTTTTTACTTTGACAACACATTTCACAAGTGTCATCAGGGAATGGAATGGACAAAAAAACCTTGCTATAAAGCGATTGCTATAAAGCGATTGCTATAAAGCGATTGATCGGTCAGTGGGAAATTATGCTGCTTCGGTGTGGTCAGGCCTAAAAACAACAACAAATTCCCCCACCACATCATACTCATGAGGAAACAAAGAACCTTCCAGTAAAAGAACACAACATTATATCTCAGCAGTTCCTTTTAGGATGTCATCGGAGAAATCATCTAGACTTTAACATCACACAGTTTGCATCTTCCCCGAGGCATTTCAGGAAAGATCTTCGCGAGTATGAGGATAGTATGCGAAGATATGTACTTGAACATTTAGATCATACCTCGTACATGTCAGCATTAAACAACATTCATTGAGACGTCACTAACTAAGCGATTTCAGATTATCGCATGAATGATGTATTGTAAAGTCGCTCACCGCCCACAGCAAAAGAAGATAAGAACTTGCTGCGGAAAACAAGAGTCATTCTGGCTTAACTGAGATCGGTATGGAGCAACAGATTAAACTTCTTTTGGTTCCGCATAGACCGCGCCGTCCCGAAGATGTGCCAAGGTTATGGTCAGGGTCCTCATGCCCCCACATTTTCAACTGTTCCGCCAACTCTACTTCACTTAGTCCTGAGGGCTTGTGGGCTCATCTAGTGGAAATAGCACAATTTCTTGGCCTTGATCAATTAACAGGCCCCTCATAAAACAACAAAATATAAAATTGTAAATGTTAGGGCTGTTACAACAACAACAACCCACCCACAATTTTCAAAACACCTGATAAGGCAGAAGGAGTCTGAAACCTCTTGTTTAAATGATAAGTGAGATCATTTCTTATCATAAAAGAGTTCCTCAAAGTTGCTGGGTTATTATATCGGCTTTCAGGTTTGAAACCGCACTAATAATATCCATAATGTGCAGTTGAGAGTTAATGCTTCAGAGAAGGTTTTTACGCCAAAATTTGGCTCATATAGTGGATCTAGTAGGTATATAATATTAAAATTCATTTTTAGTATAAAGGGTTTTATAAGTAAACATTAAAGCCTGTTTAAAATACATATTCAAATTCGAATTTTAACATAAAATATCACAGTGTTAAGTATACAAGCCATGAATATGTTCTTTTTTGCATAAAACAAAAAATAAAGAGCAATATTCTCCGTCCTTTTAAAGCATTTCACAATCTCATCCAGATTCTGCTGTCATCCCAGAGTACAGGTTAATTTATCAAATTTTTAACACAACCTGAAAACAAGAACATGATTAATTTCTGACAAATTAGAAACAGAAACTAAAGAAAAATATGTGACACACCCCGACATTTAAAAACACAAAAAAAAACTAAAATAAAATAAAAATAGTCCAGCTAAAAATGTAAAATCTTTAACAAGAATGTTGGTTCCACTGGCCAAAAAACAGGATGTCTTCTTGGTTGGGATTGGATAATGGCTCAAAGCCGTAATTCATTCGAAAGGTGTCGCTTAAGCTGAGTTTGGTGTTGCTTTAGTGCGTTTGCTTCACATCGTTGCACTGATAAACGAGTCCAGTTTTGAAAAATGACACTTATATTCTTACGACACAAGAAGGTAGAGCAGAAAAAAAACCAAAAGTAAAAATTAACGATGATACACTTGCTTAAACCTGATTTAAGCGGGACCACGTTTGGCTCGTGATCTCTTTTTTTTCAGTTCAGCTCCAACTGCGTAAAAATGCACACGAACGAACAATGATCGATGTTTGTGCTCAGTTCCTGCGAAATTTCTTTTATAAGTCAAAGCTGCTCCTTCGTTGCTGCAAGCGTTTGAAACATTTTTCATTCTTATCAAAACAACTCTCAAAAGGGTATCAGTTTAATTCAAATGTGTGACACTCATAATTTTTTTGGAAATATTTTTTTGGCAAGATTTATTACTTTTAAGTATTTGAATTTTTGGTCTTCTGCAAAATAATATTTTGAAGGAAAATGTTTTGGCTCGAAAAGTTATATGCAGAAGGTTTTATTTCTAAATTAAAAAAATACCTTGGCAATTTTTAAAGAGCAATGTCTTTTAAAGTCACGAAATCATAAGATTGGATATATGTATGTATGTCTCCTAGGTCTGTTGTATTTACAAACTCCTTGGATTGACTTTCATTCAATGGTATAAAATTGAGTTCACACTTAAAATTTTTCAATAATATCTTAGTTCCTGGTTGACCGAGCCTTGCTCGGAACTTTAGGATAAGCATTTCAAGGCAAATTTGTATAAAATATTAGCCAAATAAATTAATTTATGGGAAAGACATCACACACAAATATCCAATTAATTTTACATAATTTTATTCATTTTGTCCGATCAACACATGATCAAATTCATAGTTTACAGTTCAATTCATTTTGAATAATTTTTGGAAATTGGTCATACCAACTAAGAAACTCTCGTCGGCTTATGCGCAACAACTTTGGTGAAGATAATAGTATGACCAAATGCACAGTTTAAGGTTTAATTAACTTTGATTAATTTTAAGTGCCGCCACATGTCGGCAATCGATCATACCCACTAAGAAACCTTCGTCGGTTCATCCGCAAGAACTTTGTTAAAGATCGAAGCATGATGAAATGTGCAGATTACGAATTAATTTTTCGTGGCGCCACCTGCTGGAAATCGATTATACAAATTAAGAAACCTTCATCGGCTCATGTGTTACAACTTTTCTAAAGATCATAGCATGATCAAATACAGAGTTTACGAACTAAATTATTTTGAGTAATTTTCAATGGCCCCACCTGTCGGAAATTAGACATGCCAACTTAAAAACCTTCACTGGCTTATGCACAACAACTTTGTTGAAGAGCATAACATGATCAAATGCGTAGTTTACTAATCTATTAAGAACATACAGACAGACAAACATTCATTTGTTTAAAAGCTATAACATTACCAATTTGTTCCCCTTTTTATCCCCTAATCTCCAAAAGTTCAATCTGCATATTTGGTACCAATTGAATTCAGTACATTTTATAAAAACACAGTTAATTTATTGTTCCTATACATATTACTTTATGACATTTTAAATTATCCTTTCATCCCTTTTTTACCATTTTGGCCCCCGAAATCAAAAAAGTACCAAATACGTGTTTAATATTTTTTTCACATTTATTGATTCTAATACAAAGCAAATTTCTGTATTTCTTCGTTCAAAAGATAAGTGTGGGTTAAAAATAGTACCAAAAGAACTACTTTCACCACTTTTTACCCCCTATCGGGCATAGTTTCAAAAAAGTACCAAACACCTGTCCACTTATTTTTATAGTTGTTTAAAATGTAATATTAATTTTGTTTCTATGCCTATTACTTTAGGAGATCTAATGTTTAAAATTACTTCCCCTCTTTACCCCCTTAGAGGCAAAATTTCCAAAAGCCCTTCTTACTCGACCCATGCATCAAAAAAGATACCCATCGTTCAAATTTAATCAAAATCGTTAGAGCCATTTTCGAGATAGCCATTCTATATGTAAAGGGTGGTTAAATTGTAAGGGCCGATGTTGAATGTGAACCACACCTAAACGCCAAGTTTTTTTCCGAATTTTATTTGACATTTCTCTATTTCAGACTTACTCAATTAGAACCATGGAGAGACACATAATTCAACAACGTGTTAAAGTTATCCAGACTTATTATGAAAATGGGCGTTCAGATCAAAATGCATATCGTGCACTTCGTAATTTTTTTGGTCAATTTGATCGTCCAAATGTGCGTACAATCGCTAAAATCGTGGAAAAATTCGAGCAAACCGGGTCTGTAGAAGATGTGAGAACACCAGTGCATGCTCGTACTGCAGAAAATATTGCTGCTGTTCGCGATAGAATGGCTGAAGAGTCGTCCACCTCAACTCGTCGTCGTGCCTAACAATTGCACCTCTCACGCTCGCCGTTGATGAAAATTATGCATAAAGACTTGCATTTACACGATTACAATGTGCAATTGGCTCAAGAACTAAAGCCTCTTGACCATTCCAAACGTCGTGAATGGACAGAATGGTGGCAAGAAATGGCAACAGTGGATGATCAATTTTCGAAGAAAATCATCTTCAGTGATGAGGCACATTTTCACCCCAGTGGATTCGTCAATAAGCAGAATTGCCTCGTTTGGGCGAATGAGAATCCAAGAGTGATTGTCGAAAAACCAATGCATCCACAAAGAGTGACTGTTTGGTGCGGTTAATGGGCTGGCGGCATCATCGGGCCGTATTTTTTCCAAAATGAGGCCGGTCAGGCAGTTACTGTGAATGGTGTTCGCTATCGTGAGATGATAACGAACTTTTTATGGCCCGAATTGGAAGATATGAATATGGACGATATGTGGTTTCAGCAGGACGGTGCCACTTGGCACACAGCTAACGAAACAATGGCTCTTTTGCGCAACAAATTCAATGGCCGTGTTATCTCATGTAATGGCGATGTCAATTGGCCGCCAAGATCATGTGATTTGACACCGTTGGACTTTTTTCTTTGGGGTTATTTGAAAAAAAAGGTGTACGTCGATAAGCCAGCAAAAATTCAGGAGCTAAAGGATGAGATAATTCGGCACATTAACGACATAGAACCACCATTATGCCTCAGGGTCATCGAAAATTTGGACCATCGGATGGAGGTGTGCCGCCGTGGTCGCGGCGCCCATTTGGCCGATATTTTGTTCCATACGTAATTGAGTAATACCAATATATCATAATAAAATAAAATTGCAATCATTTCCTAAATATTTAGTTTGTGTTTTATTCAAAATCAACATCGGCCCTTGAAATTTTGCCACATATATATATATATTTATATACATATATATATATATATATATATATATATATATATATATATATATATATATATATATATATATATATATATATATATATATATATATATATATATATATATATATATATATATATATATATATATATATATATATATATATATATATATATATATATATGTATATATATATATACATACGTACAATTTTTGCTCGTTTAAGACTTATTATGCGGAACACACTTAAAGTACCAGTTCGAATGATTTTGCGTTAGCTCTAGTTTTTGAGATATAGCGTTAAAGAAAAAGGGAGCTTACGCTATATCTCGAAAACTAAAGCTAACATAATCAAGTAAGAAAAGCTAAAGCTAATACTTTTTTCAAAATTTAAGTAGATTTATTTTATTTCCAGCTAAGGACCCGATATGGGAGCTATGGTCAATTGTAGATCGGTGGTTACCGAATTTTAGTTATACAATTATCTTTAGATTTAGAAGCATTTTGTGCTTTCTGGGTAAGATTTCTGAGAATGTGTTTTGTATGGGAGGTATGGGACGATTCCTACAAAATTGGGAACACTGATTTAGATTATTATAGGGAACATTTATGCTTACTCTTATTAAAATATAACTAAATTGTGGACTTAAGGGCCAAAAATTCTATGGGTGGTACTTTTGAATAAAGATTTAATCAAAATATCTTTGAAGTTACTGCCAGTATTTGATAACAAGCTAACATGGATATCCGTCCAGCCAGAAAGCCGGCAGACATCGTAAAAACAAATCAAGAAGTAATTCTAAGCCGATCGGTATACAAAAAGCTGGGTCCCAGAGCAATATTCATATGCCTTGCAAACATCCGTACAAAACCAATATATGTACCTATGCCACCTATGTTGTCAGAAAAAGTGTCAAAATCGAGCACAGAGCACAACAAAACGGTCCTCATATGACCTTAGTGATGAAGAATATTATAAAGTTAGTGCTTCATTGATATCGGTTATTGAATAGAAAAAAATAATACTTCAATTAGGGTTATCAACATATTAAGCTTGTTTAAGAACTTATTATACCACAAATCTTACTTGTAGACGTTCGCACCAAAACGTAATAATTAAATTTTGAATATAAATTGGTTAAAAAAAATCATATGACATAGCATGAGTTATCTGAATAATTAATTCGAGAATGATTTGAAAAGGTATAAAATAACGTTTTGGTGCAATCATAACCTAACGTTTACGATTTGAAACGATCGAAATAATATATGTTCTATTTTTTAGTACAAAAACGTTATAAACAAGTAATAAAAGCTATAGCCGGTCAAGCCCGACTATATTATACCCTTCACTGCTAAGGTCAAATATGGACCAACAATTTAACAAGTTTTCCATATGTCTTGGAGACATACATACATATACTATGTGTTATTTTTTCAAAATTTCGAAATTTATGTCATTTCCGGCTAAGGGCCTGACATGAGAGTTAGGGTCAATTGTGGACCGATTGTTACCAAATTTTGGTTATTGGTTTATAAATACAAAATATCTGTGCAAAGTTTAAGTAATCAAATGCATTTATCTTTAGAGTTATAAACGTTTTTGTGCTTTTATGTGTATATTAGGGTGACAGGAAAATTTTTTCTTTGATTTCAAATATTTTTTACGGAATATTGTGACACTAGGTCTAAAAGTTTAGATCTGAAAGTTTGTGCCAAATCGGACAACGCTCTATGGGCGCGCATCGGGTCCAAAATTTAAGAGCCCATTTGTATGGGGAAAAATGGATTATGTTTTGTTTTTTGCGAAATTTAGACCAAAAATAAATATTTTTTATAAGAAAACAAAATAGAATATTAAAGAGAAGAATCGAAAATCCATGAGGTACTTTAAAAGTTATTGCAATTTTCCTTCAAAAATGCATGTCCTTGAGAACACCCCTAAGGATATGCACCAAACATTGTATGTTGTAAGTAACGAAATTCCAAAGCTAGACATGATTTATCATTCAATGGCTTGTTACTTGTAAATAGTTCAGTTTAGTTAAAATATAATCAAATTTATATAGTTTTTTTTCTTGTTGGAAAATGGTACATTTTTCTCAGGTCGGTTTCAGAAATCATTATTTAATTTTTGGAAAATTTTGTTCAATAAATATTACAAATTTAGAATTTGCTCTCCAGTGTGTTAAAACAGACAAATGGAAGAATAAAAAATTAGATCGATATTTTGAATAAAAATAGTTATTATTATTGCTTAGTTGATGAAAAACCTATGCTGAAAGGTTTTTTAATATTGGAAGAGATTAACCCTTTCTTCACCGGGGTCAAATGTCAAAATTTGGATTTCGATAAAATTTTCATAGCGAGATTACGAAATATCAAGTAATAATCAGCGAATTTTAATTGGATTTTTTTTTATTTTATTCTCCCATTTGTCTGTTTTAACACACTGGAGAGAAAATTCTAAATTTGTAATATTTGTTGAACAAAATTTGCCAAAAATTAAAAAATAATTTTTGAAACCGACCTGAGAAAAATGTACCATTTTCCAACATGAAAAAAACGAAGTAAATTTGATTATATTTTAACAAAACTAAACTATTTACAAGTAACAAGCCAGTAAATGATAAATCATGTCTAACTTTGGAATTTCTTTATTTACAACATACAATTTTTGGTGCATATCCTTAGGCGCGTTTTCAAGGACATGCATTTTCGGGGGAAAACTGCAAAAACTTTTGAACTACCTCATGGATTTTCGTCTTTCACGATTTTAAATAAAGCTGTGTTAGTTCTCTTTAATATTCTATTGTATTTTCTTCTAAAAATTATTTAGTTTTGGTCTAAATTTTGCAAAAAACAAAAAAATAACCCATTTTTCCCCATACAAATGGGCTCTTAAACTTTGGACCCGATGCGCGCCCATAAAGCGTTGTCCGATTTGGCTCAAATTCTCAGATCTAATCTTTTAGACCTAGTGTCACAATATTCCGTAGAAAAAGTTACACAATTCGAAAAACCATTTTCCTTCATAAAAAAAAATTGTCACCCTAGTGTACATCAACGTCTTTTGAGAATGTGTCTTGTATGGGAGGTATGGTCAAATATGGGCCGATTCCTACAAAATTAGGTACACTGAAGGTTAAATAAGCACAAATATTGCTTATGATTAGCAATATTTGTGCTGAATATTATTAAAATACAACTAAATTTGTGGCTGTAAAGGACCAAAAACTCTATTCCGGGAAAGCATCCCTATGGGAGGTACCCGAAATAGTAATCCGATTTCACCCAAAAAGTGTAGGCATTGATATGAGCCTATGCCAAATTTCATCAAATTATCTTTAAAGTTACGATCTGTAGAATGATAACAAGCTTACATGGAAAACCGGCCAGCCAGCCGGACGAACATCGTTAAAACAACTCAGGAAGTTATTCTTATTAAGTCGATTGGTTTACTAAAAGGTGGGTATCAGACCAATATTTCTATGCGTTAAAAACATCAGCACAAACCCAATATACCCTTTCCACCTATGGTGGTGAATGAATACTCTTACAGCGTTATCAACATGTTAAGCTTATTTAAGAGCTTTTTATACTACAAAGCTTATTTGTAGACGTTCGCACCAAAACGTAATTTGCACATTTCGGATGTGATCTGGTATTTCTTTAAATACCACAGTATTTGATACTGGAATATTTACAACTTTCATAATACATTTAGATAAATTTACAGAATGATTGTCTTGTTAGCATTAATATAGACTCCATTTAAACGGCTCAGTTAAAATATATATATTTTTTTTTATCAAAATCTCGATTTAATGATTTATTTATATTTTGCGTTATATACCCAATATCTGAAAAAATGAAAAGATACATAGATTTGTAAGTTTAACAAGTCAGAGTGATATGTATATTCCACTGGGCCTAAGAGATACGAGTATATCCAGTATCAAATTGTATTCAATTTATAAGTGTAAAGAACATTTTCGCTACACATGTATCCGAAAGAGCAGCAAAGGTATAAATGTGTATCGATCTTGATACAATATGTTACACTGTTTGGTATTGTTGTAATTAATTTCGTCATTCCAGCTATTACAGTTAAGACTAATTAAAATTTAACTTCTCAACCAAACTTTTTGTGATTTTTAAGTGCTTTTTGCGGACCGCTTGCTGGTCGATACACTTACGGTGCAATCACTACTCTGTGATTATTTAAAAAACATCTATATTTTTTAAATTTAGTTATAACAATTATCATTAAGATATGTATATGATTTTATCATAGGTTTTTCGGTAATGGGTTTGTATAAAAGCCATAGCCATAGAAAAAAACTAAGTAAATTAAATTATATTTTGACAAATCTTAACTATTTAATACTAACAGGCAAATTGTTTTGATGCATACCCTTAGGCATATCGTTAAGGACACAAATTTTCTGGGAAAAATTCCAACAACTCCAAAACAACTTCATGAATTTTTTATTTCGATGACTTCAAATCATCTTTTAAATTCCATTACAATAACTTTTTTTGATAGTGGGACCATGTCTATTGAAATTGGTCAAAATCGGTTAATTGTTTATAGGTTCTACTTCCCGGAATTGATATTTTGGCCACAAATATCAATATTTTTTCATGAAATTAAAAACATATACTGCTTATATAAACCAAATTTCTTTGAAATCGGTCCACATTTAACCATAGCTCCCATACAAACTCTTCTTTTCAGACGCACTAAATGAGAAAACAAGTAAGAAAGCCATCATACAAACATTTTCTCAAAACTTAAATAATGGTCCTTTTATCAAAAAAATAATCTGTGCGAAATTTCATCAAATTATCTTTAGAATTGCGACCTGTAGTTTGATTACAAGGTTTATATGGGGGTCCAGCCAGCCAGACGGACGGACGGACATCGCTAAATCGACTCATTCTGATTCTAAGCTTATTGGTATACTAAAAGATGGGTCTAAGAAAAATATTTCTATGCGTTACATACATCAGCACAAACTTATAATACCCTTTCCACCTATTGTGGTGAAGGGTATAAAAATTAATGTCGAACGTCTTGGCAATTCAACTTACAAAATTCATTGAGTGTAAAACATCTCATTTAACTCTTAACAAATCAATATTCAACTGATCGATTGATGTTGTGGCTATTAAGACATTAATTGAAATTCTTATCAGTGTTTAACAATAACTTTGGATCATCATGTTCAATCCACTTTCGATTTGACAGCTCAACGACAGACAAGTGACATTTTATAAATTATGACTTCATGATGACTCTTTTAAAAACAAACTATTTATTGCATTTAGCCATCATCTTTAAAAAATGTAAAAAATACCCAGATACTACCAATGAATACTCTTACAGTCGTATGAGAGTGTAACTCCAATAACTCGAAACGTTTAGTTTATTGGATTTTAGCCTTTTTCTGTTTTTTTTTTTGGTTTTTTTGTTTCTTTTTTTCCAAGTCGTGAGTACATATTTATTTAACAGACATAAGTGAGTGAGTGACTGAGGGAATGAATGATTTTGTCGCTTTGTGTTGTGATGTCAAATGAATTATAGACTGGAGTCCTTTTGTTTGTCTGACTGGCTGTAAGATTTTATTTATGTACTTTAAATAAATGTCTGTATATTTGTATGCATGGATTCCTTTTAGGTTATATGTGTGTGTGATAGGCTTAAAGCACGGGCTGTATTGGTGCAATATCAGAAACAACACGATTTTCCATCAAAATGACCAAAACTAACATGAGTTAACAACATACGATTAGCCATGACGATGACGTTATTGCAGTTGATGATTGTTTTTTGATGACGATTTTGCGCATGCTCAACACGAACTTAACTTCGAATATGTTAAATCACTGGACTAATGCCGCCACATTACACGTTACAAACTAATACAATATGACCAATAAACTAAAGAAATAAATAAATTTAAGAAACTTGTAAGTTATGCACCTTTAAGTTGCAGTAAAGACCACTAAACAATAATTGTATAAATTTTATTTTTACAACTGTTTCGGACGATTGTGAATATTTCAGTGTCCATTTATCCGCCTGCAAATACGCGATTATTGAATACTTAATACCAGTTGCAAACTCTTAACATTGCTTCGATTCCATTCAACTCTAATCTACCTCACAATGCAGTTCCACTGCTTACGATTCCAATACGGCTAAAAGTCAATACATTTGCAGTTGCTTGGCTCAGTGGCTGGATTGTTAGTTATTTGATGTGGTGGGCAGACACAGACAGTTTTGGATTCATTGTATTCCTTTAAATAATTTTATATCACAACAAGTTAGTACCTCTCTTCTCGTACCTTCGTTTGTCTGTCGAAATGCAATTGTTTTGGACATTTCAACAACATAATTGATGTTATTGCTTTTTAATTCGTTTAGTTAACGTGGTGTGAATAAAAATTATGTTTTTGGTATTCAAATAAATACATACCATCAAAATGTTAAAATACGAGAGATATAACAAAACGAAAATTATGATTAGATTTAATTATTTAGCAAGAAATTGCACCCAAGTTAACCCTTAACCTGTATTAATGGGTCAAAATTGCCCAAACAGTTTAATTTGCTCAATATTTTTTTATATACACTGATATTTTTAAATTTTGTACGATTATTGTTAGGAATTACTACTACAATTTAAATTCTTATTTTTGTAGACCTTTTGACAAAGCGTTTTTAAAAAAACTTAAGCAATTGGTACATTTAGTTTAAAATATTAAAATTTTTTAAATTGGGCAAAATTGACCCACAAATGTCATATGCGCTATACTTTTTTAAATACAGGATAAGGGTTAATTGTTAAACATATTTCAATTAAAATTGCTGTATTCGACTGTAACAAATCAGATACACCTTTTCCTAAAAGCACAGCCTTGCCTTATAAAAGAAGTTTAAAATTGAGTTAAAATTTTAATTTTATTAAAAACAAGTAAGAGTGTTATATTCGGCTGTGCCGAATCTTGTATACCCACCATCAAGTTGTACGAGAGTGCAGCTAATTCAAAATGTTGACCAAATGTGGTATTATTGGTAATATATTTGGACTAAATTCGGTTGCAGTGTAAACGTCTGCAAGAGTATACAATATTGTTCATCAAAAAACGAATACACCATAGTAGTACTCAATACTTGTAGTATAAATGAGAGAATGAGTGTAACCGATATTGTCTGCTTTTGTTTTTGCTCATCCACTCTACCCACAAAGTCAGTAACTGATGCTTTTGCTTATAAGTTGAGAAAGATAAATTTATCTGTTTACAACTGTTTCTTGTTCCAAAATACTTAGATAACTTTAAGTATTTATGAGTATTTCGAATAACTTGTGGTAAATGCAAAGACAATTTCGTAGCAATAATGTTTCTATGTTGAAATACTAACATTTTTCAGTGTTTGTGTGTATATATTTTAATTGCAATACTTAATGGGAGAATACAACAATACTCACTTATAACAAAAAACTTAACTACTCATCAATACACACTCAAAATGGTAAAACACAGAAATGGATATACACGGATGGAACTATGCAGATGTTTATTGCAGTGGTATAGTTACTATAGTTCAACATTTAAAAGTATCTAAGTGGTTTCCCAAGTATTTACCTTGGACAAAATGCTGATCCATAACCGAATATAGGTTTCACATTAATAAGCTGTTTCGTTGTGCCATAACCATGATAGCAACACGGCAGGTTCATATATTTTGTTAGGAGTTCCTAATGCATCTACCGTGTGTAAAGTCTGGACCAAACATTGATTGATAGCTATCTATTTTCGTAGATGCAATCTTAATATACTGAATGTACCTCCAAATCTTTTTGATTGTAGATATAAAAAGGGGATGTTATATATATAAGAACTATAGCCAAATGTTGACCGATTGTTACAAAATTTTATATACTGGCTGGTATTAATATAAACCCAGTAAAACTTTTCATTACCAAATAATGAGTTAAACAGTTAAACTATTGAACACGAACTACTTACTCATTCGCTGTTTAAGTCATTACATTAACATGGGGTTGTCATTGGAGGCAAGTACTTACCAATTGCAGAAAAGTAATGACTTGGGAAAGCAATTTGAAAGCAACAACAACAACAGCATCAACTTTTTTTGTTGTTGTTTTATTAAAAACATATATTTTTAAACGAAATACAAAATTTTTTTTATGATCCCATGGGGCCTCGAACCCAGACCCTCCGACTGCTAGGCAGAGACTCTTCCACTGAGCTACTTCATATGTTGAAAACTTAGCAGCTTATAATTAATATAAACAATTTTTATTTTTAGATCCAAAATCATGTGAAAATAACTTTGTTTTTTCCCTGCTTTTTTTTGCTTTGTTGTAATTTTTGGAAAAATATTTTTATACGATTTTTTGTAATTATTTTAAAACTTTTTTAAAATTATTTTAAAACTTAAACAATTTAAATCTTCTTTTTTCTATAAGTTTTTACATAAAATTGACTCTTACTTACTTAAATGTTACAACCTGTTAAGGTCAAAGTCCGAGCATATTTTAGAATTCCATGGATTTCGATCTTGTGCGAATATTCTCCAATTTTATAGGCCAAGCTTTGAAAAATGTTCCTCTACTTGGTCTTTCTATCGAAGTTTCGGACATTCTCCTCTAATATTAGGTAGTGGGACATTTCAATTCTAATTTTATCCTCTTCATTGTATTTTTTTTTCAAGAGAGGATTACTAGCCCGTAATCCTAACCCATTTTTATCGATCTTATGGGACAACTCTCGGAACATGTTAACTCACAATATTAATGGGTGTTAAACTAGCTCCCCGGGTGATACCATGAGGAGGTGTGTGTCCACAGTTGAGATGAAGGATGACCCAGATTAGTTGGGCTTACCAAGTTAAGACCAATTTGAATCGTGTTTGGTATTCAACATCCCCTACATAATTAAAATTGACTCATGATAGTATTTTTTCATTAACGTGAGTTAGTTTTACACATTTTTTTTACAGAAGATAATATTTAAGTTCTTAAAATTCAAAAATCATTTAAAAAGACTCTTTTAATAAAAAAAAAAACTAAAAAAAATTGTTGCCCTTGGTGAGATTTTGTACTTCTGTAATAACTTATTATTTATTCGGATGGTATGTTGTAGTCATTACAAGGTAGCCAGTTATCAGAGTACTTGCCATTACCAAAGTTTTGCTGGGAAGTTTATTTGTGCAAAATTTAGTGCCCATAGCTGACATAACTGGCGTTTGTGGCATCTTAGTGGTTACCGAGAGCGATTTTTATATGAAAGCTATGGTCAAAAATGGACCGATTCCTATAAAATTTGACATACTGACTGAAAGTTGCATGAAACTTCTCTGTTTTAAATTTAGTAGTCATAGATATTACAATTTGATTCAATTTATCAGCATTAATGTGTTTCCCGGGGCGGGGTTATATGGAAGCTCTAAATAAATGTGAATCGATTTTACCCATTTTCAGCACACAATTTCTACAACATATCGAAAATACTTTTGCTAAATTTTATCTCTCTAGATCTTGTAGTTAAGGAACTATCGCGCTTTTATCTGACGGACATTTTTGTGTTTCCGTAAGTTTTTTATATGGGAGCTATGGTCAAATGGTGACCGATTATGACAAAATTTTGCACACTCGTTGGCATTGACATAAGACCTCCTCGTGCTAAATAAAGTGATTGTATCTATTATAGTTTTAGATTTATTGGCATTTAAGTGTATTTTACCAATATGGCTTTAGACCAGGTAAATCCACCACTGACCAGTTCTTGACCCAATGTCAAATCCTTGAGAATTCACAAGAAAAACTAATTGATACGTATCATCTATTTGTTACCTACAAGGCAGCTTTTGACAGCCCAATTCGGAAGAAGGTGTTTGAAGTTATACAGGATGACACTAACTAATAACATGTCAGAGCCTGTCATAAATAAAAGGGGATTCAGGCAAGGTGATAGATAGTCTATCATGTGATCTCAAAATCTTGCGAGGTGCAGAAGTTAATACAACCGGTACAATTTTCAATAGAAAACATGTACCACTTGGGTTTGCCGATGACATTGATATTCTAGGACTCACTTTGCGCTAGGCAACTGCCGTCTTTTCCAGTATCGAAAAGGAATCAAACTGCTTTAAAAAAATAAAAAACTAAACTGATGGTTTCTTCAGGCAGACAGACCACTCGAATTGGATCAGATGTGCCCGTTGAGAACTATTGCTTCGAAGTTGTAAACGAATTTGTATACCTTGGTACCGCTGTAAACATCAAGAACGGTATAAGCTTCGAAATTAAAGGTAGAATCATACATGCTAATAAATGCTATTTTGGCCTAAGCAAATAGCAAAGAAATAAATTCCTCTCTATAAGAACTAAAATTAGGCTTTATAAAATGCTTATACTGCCCGTGTTATTGTATGGTGCAGAATCATGGGCACTTTTACAGGCAAATGAAGCTATGCTTGGAGTGTTTGAGAGGAAAATTCTATATGAAAAATCTTTGGACCAGTCTGCGTAAACAATGATTGAACCATGAGCTGTATGAGTTTTACGCTGATAAAGACATAGTAAAACGCATTAAGCAACAGCGGCTGCTTTGGTTAGAGGTCTTAAACTAAATTTAAACATATCCGGACTTGTCATATTTATAAGTGAGCAGTGAATTATGGTATTGTAACTTCTAACTTCGGAAATTATACCTAAGACCTCTAGGGAAATATCTCGTAAATACTACCTATTTCTTATACCCTTCACCACCATAGGTGGAAAGGGTATTATAAGTTTGTGCTGATGTATGTAACGCATAGAAATATTTGTCTTAGACCCACCTTTTAGTATACCAATAGGCTTAGATTCACTTTCTGAGTCGATTTAGCGATGTCCGTCCGTCTGGCTACCTGGCTGGACCCCCATGTAAACTTTGTAATCAAACTACAGGTCGCAATTCTAAAGATAATCTGATAATATTTGGCGCAGATAATTTTTTTGATAATAGGACCATGGCTATTGAAATTCGTCAAAATCGGTCCATTATTTATGGTACCTCCCATAGGTCCCACTTCCCGGATTTGATATATTGGCCACAAAAATTAATATTTTTTTTATAAAATTTAAAACAAATAATGCTTATGTTAACTTTAATTACTGTACAAAATTTCGTTGAAATCGGTCCACATTTGACCATATCTGCCATACAAATTCTTTTCTCAAAACGCACTAAATGAGACAAAATTTACTAAAACGCTCGTAAATAAGAAGATAATGACAATTTTATGTTTATTTTTGCATACAAAATTTATGTAGCAACTGTAATCAATTTGCCAAATTTCATAATAATCGGTCCACGTTTGACCCTAGCTCTCATATAAGTCCAAATGGCGGAAACAGCGTAAATGTATAAGTTTTGAGAATATGTTTGTATGATGACAAAATTTAGCAAATATTTATACAGGAAAAAGAACACCTTTGACCTTAGTGGTGAAGGGTATCGTATGGTCGGGCTTGACCGACTATAGCACTTTCTTACTTGTTGTATCCTAAATTGTGTTCATTAAATAGTAGTTGTGTCCATTGAAAGTAGTAAGCGTTTACACAGATCGCAGTCACTATAAGATGCTTGCGAATTTTAAGTGCTAGGATTGCCCTACCCCAGAGACAAAATGGGTCTAAATCTGTACACATATTTCTTTAGCGACTTACTTTATCAGTTTTTAATTTTTTTGTCTATTTAATTGCATTAATTTCACATATGTATCTTTCAGTTAGTATTTCCAATCTAATCATAATAAAATAAATTTACACAATTTAAAATTAAACAATATTATTGTACATATCTATATAATATATCTCCTAACTAAACATAAATATGTATCTGAAAATAAATATATTTAAAAAAGCTACGCACGTTTCGGTCCCAAAAGAAGTATATACTTGAACAGAAGTGTAAGAGCAACAACAATAGAAAAAGCTTTACCCGCACGTAAACTTTTTATACCCTTCACCAATAGGTGAAAGGGTATTATAAGTTTGTGATTCCGTTTGTAATTTTTTTATTAGTGATCGTAGACCCCATAAAAATTATACCGATCGACTCAGAATCGGGAGGAGAATCGATTAAGCGATGTCCGTCTGTCTGTCTGTCTGTCTGTCTGTCCGTCCGTCTGTCTGTCTGTCTGTTGAAATCAAGTTTCTGAAGCCCCTGGAGGATGTTCTTACATAAATTATATATCAGATTTTAGGAAATTCTCCCGCAATGAACGCTATTAAATTTCATTAAAATCGGTTTATAAACACCGAAAATATCGAAAAAATACCAAAAATTAGACGAAAATTTTAAAATTTTTGATTGAAACACACTTTTAAATAACAAGAGAAAAAAGATACTCCTGGTGTACATGTGATAATATTTTATATATCAGATTGTAGGAAATAGTTTCCCAAAGCACTCTGTAAAATTTTATCAAAATCGGATCATAAACAACTGAGGTATCGCCAAAACACTGAATTTGATGTATCGCAAATTGCCCAAAGTTCGCATTAGAGAATGTTTGTTGAAAAAATGAAATGCAGAAATAGGAAAAACCATCCTCCTTTAGCACGGACCTACATAAATTTTATATCAGATTTTAGGAAATTCCCCCGCCAAGCACGTTATTAAATTTTATCAAAAGCGGTCCATAAACAATTGAGATATCGCAATAACACTTCATTTGATGTACAGCAAATTGCCCAAAGTACGTGTCTAAGAAATTTTGTTTACATTTCGTAAGTATTGTTTCAGCGATATCTCAGGTGTTTATGGACCGATTGTGATGAAATTTGACATCGTTCTTTGTGTGAGGATTTTCTAAAATCTATACTCCACAAATCTGATTACGAATACCATTCAAACTGTACCGATCAACTTTGAATCGGCAGGAAAATCGATTTCGCGACCTCCGTCCGTCCGTCCGTCTGTTTGTCTGTCTGTCCGTCCGTCTGTTTGTTTGTCCGTCCGTCTGTTTGTTTGTCCGTCCGTCTATCTGTCTGTAATTTTTTCTGTTGTAGTCAAGTTCTTGGAGTTCCTGTTTTGTCGATATCTCAGGTGTTTATTTTGATGAATTTTAATAGCGTCCTTCGCAGGAGATTACCTAAATCCTGATGCATTCGGTAATTTGTGGTAGATATAATTTAGCGCTTAAGCGATGGTGTTTTGATCGACAATAATAAAATTCAGGGTGGCCCAATATCCTAAAATTTTGTGTAAAATCCAGGAGCTCCACAAATCTGATTTTAGCAGACAGACACTCTGCATTGATCTTAATTTTGTGTCTGACTTTTGGACATTATGATAACATTTGAGAATGTATTATATATCAAATTATAGGTAATCTTCCTAGGAAGTACAAAAATGCAGCAAATCACATGATATCCGTTCAAAACCTACATATGTATGTAAGTATCTCACATATCAACGAAAATTTAAATTTTTTAATTGCAATTGGGAGAAATCCGTTCACGTTTGACAATTGATCCCTTATAACTTCGCCTAAGATACGATGATGACATTTAGTATAAAGACGTTGTACAATATTGATATTCATGTCGATAGCGCCTAAAATAAACTTTCTAGAGGGACAATATTTGACAAAAGTATTTCTGATCTCTTGAAAAGTTCGATATTGAAAATGGGCGAGCTCTATTCACATTTAGTGAAATCTCCCATATAACCCCGACCGGGAATCGATTTAATGCTGATAAATTAAATCACATTAAAATTGCACAAGGAACTAGAGCAAAACTTTCCAAACATCCATCGGACAGGTCGAAAGAACAATACATCCCAAATATTATTGATGAAGTGTTCATTTTAATTAATTAACTAACTTTAGATTAATAAGTAAATCTTTAATAACTTTTCCGACAAAGCTGATATCCATCCATTCAAAAGCTATATATTTCACGTATGTATCTAAAACTAGGAGTGTATACCCTATAATTTTAAGGCTTATCATTGTTAAAGCTTTGACCTAAATCAGTTCAGAGTTTTACATAACTAATCATTAACTTTTAATAATTGGACAATTCGTATGAATTAAAGCACACAACCCTCACTGGGCACTGTGTTTTTGGATTGCATGCCAGAATACTTAAACTTCATCAAATCGATGTGCTATTGCAAATGTAAGGGCATCTACATTTTGAAGCATCTTTTCTGCATGGTTTATCTGGTCTATCGAACTTTATTAAATGTTCGTAAAATATGTGTCTATTTTATTTCGAAGCTACTGGCTGGCTTAAATATGCATTCTCTACTTGTAGTCTAGTAATCATTATTTTTCACAAAGGGACTACTTTAGAACCCAAGTGAAGCTTTCCTAGACATCAGCCACCTGCCCAACCTAACCTTTGAGTGCATAACTATTCTAGATGATGACGCCACCGAAAAGCTTTTCTTTTTCCGACTCTTAATTTTAAAGATTCTTTGCATATAATACTAGTATAACCAAATTTTGCTTGGAATTACATTAAGTACTTTTGCAGCACCATTGGTGAAGGGTATCCAAGATTCGGCAAAGCCGAATATACCACTCTTACTTGTTCTATTTAATGCAACAAAAAGATGCCAAACTGAGGAAAACCCAAAAAAAATGGAAGAAAAAAAATGTTGAAGAAACAATAACAACATCTATCCCAAAGAAAGATATAAGAAAGAAAACGGAATGAAATGAAAGAAGCATAAGACCGTCGGCAACGATGATAGCATGAGGGATTACAGTCAGTGATTTATATGGGATTCCGAAGAAATATGGCCAGAATGTGTCGGCAATTTTTATTGGACATTTTAAAAAGCAAGTAAGATGTTTTATTCGCATTTGCTCTTGTTTCGCTCTCATTCCCCAGTTGCCTGTCCCATTGCAAGATACTTAGAGCGACCGGCCGACAGACAGACAAACATTTAGAGCAACGCCAAAGAAAGGAAAAATACCAACTTGTAAGTTTTAAAATCACATTAAAATGGCAGAATGAGTGTTGGTGGCTGACTGGAGTAGTGGTGGGGTGACGAAAATAAAGAATAAAAAAACATGAACATGACGGTTTTACATTTTCTTACATTTCCCTACAGTTAATAGGATGGCAGATTCGATTTTACTACATTTTTAAAACTATAAAGAAAGAAGCATAAAATTGCCTTCATACATTTTATAAAGTTACCATGAAGTATCGAGAAAATCTGACTTAAAAAACACTATTGCCGTCAAATTCGACCCACGTCTGAATCCCTATTAGTATCTGGGAGAAGCTCTCCCTCACAAAGCTCATTACTTGGTTTTGAGATTTAAAGTTTACCCACACGTACAAAAAAAAAAACACAAAATGATATACTCTTTCACGAGTTCTTTAGACCCCTGAAGCTCTTTTTCACAATGTTATTTGTGGTTAATAGATTTCCTACTCCAAAAAGTCCTTGGATTGGATTTCCTACATTTGCAAGTCCTTGGATTGGATGAGACTCAATAGACACTCTGCATTCAGTATAAATAAGCATACCAAAGAAATCCACCTGCCTCATCCACTTAACCACCTTTCCGATAGTACTCTGGGTTTGGTCGGGATGTTATCCTTTCTACAGCGATACGTTTGATATAGCTTTATAAGTGACATTCATAAATTTTTGCTTCAGAGACTTTCTTCGCATAATAGTCGGAATTTTTGAGAATTCTTAACTTTAAAAAACCGGATCTTAGATAAGTTCCATGTTAAAAAAAAAAGCTCCCAAAGTCTATAAAAGACTTAAAACATTATAAATTAATTTGAAACAAAAGATAATTTGACGCAAATTCTTGAGCAGTCGAGTAGTTTCATTAGCATTAGATTTTGAACCCACACTTTTACCACAATATAAGCCCAAAGTATGTGTTGTAGAGAACCTCCGGTTAGTCCGGATTTGAAGCTGGAATATAGCTTAGTAGCGTTCAGACTTCTTTACTTCAAATAAAAACACTTCACTCTTTTGCTTGCACTCACTTTCACTTTATTCGTTTTTTTCTGTAATTGACTTTCTTTTCTTAACTGTAAAAAGAGATCTTTAAGTGCACATTAAACAATCCAACCGCTGGCATTTCAGACAATTCCCCAACAATACAAGAAGTTAAGAACGCCATTAAAAGCCTTAAAGGTAACAAGGCCCCGGTCACAATATCTCTGTGGAGATGATTTTGTTTAATGTTAAAGGATCAGCGAGACTGTGGCACCCATTTGTGCGTAATATATGGGAACAAGAAACTCTGCCAACCTCCTGGAATAAAGATATACTAGTCAAAATACCAAAAAAGGATGACTCTAAAGACTGCAATAACTACAGGGGTATAACACTTCTTCCAATTCAGAGAAAAATACTAAGTCAAGACTTTATAAAACCCTTTGATCTATGAAGAATTTTAGAAAATCGTAGCATGCCAATGAAAATTCTGAATTTAATTCGGGCAATGTACGTGGACTTTAAATGTCGAATTATACACAATTGTCAAATCCGTTTGAAGTCACTACTGGAGTAAGGTAAGGACGTATCTTGTCATCTATACTTTTAGCATAGACAATATATTGCGCACGGCTTTGAATGGTTGACGCAGTATCTAATGGACACCCTTTTAATAACTCGAGGGCTTGGAATATGCTTTTAAGATAAAGCTCAGGTCATCTTCAAGAAAATACTAAAGCTATCACTGTTGAATCTCGGGTAGCTGGGATGGAAATCAAGACTTCTAAGACAAAGATTATTATGCTATGGCACAAACCCGTCAACACAAATCAATGTGGATAACGAGGTTATTCGATGTTTGGTTTATACAACTACCTTGGATGTTTGGTTTCTGCAAAAGGTGGCACCGACTATGAATCGCGTTTTAATAAGGCAATCTCCGAGCTATTTGGAAAGCACGGCAAAAATTTTAACAACAACAAAGTTACGAATATACAACTCGAATGTCAAACCTTTGCAAACAAATGCTTACGGCAAATCCTTAATATGTATATGGTGGCCTAACCGCATAGTAAATGAAGATCTAAACGCGACAAATCAAATCCCTGCTTCTATAGAAGAATGTTAACGGAAATGTCGTTGGAATGGTCACACACTTCAAAGGCCAATAACAAACATTGCTCGACAAGCGCTTTGTTGAAACACAAAGAACAGGCCGTCGTGTTGGTACACCTGCTACAACGTGAAGAAGGTCAATTGGTGAGGAGCTGCAATCAGCAAGTTAATCTTGATATAGAGTCAAGAATAACAGAAGAAGAAAAAGAGATCTTAGAAAGTCCCTTGATTGCTACGTCTCTTGTAGGAAACCAGAGTTTTTGCAAGTGAGAAAAACCTAAACTTTCTTCATTCCCATCGTTTTCTTCCAGGAACCGAACTAGTTACTATCAGCTATTTACCTAGCAAAAACGTTCCTATGTACTTTCGAGTGTAATCTTCAAGGAAGTTCTCTCCTATCCGTTGCCAGTACTTGTTTTGAGATCAGTACTCTTGTTTGGAACTTGTTAAATTCCAATTTAACTTCTCCTTGAATCACTTCCAATGATTGTATTCGATGTGATCAAATTCAATATCCCACCTCTGTTACTGATTTGAAGAAAAACTTAAACTGGCTTCGTTTCCAGTATTTTCTTCCAGGAACCGAACTAATTACTCCCAGCTTTTTACCTAGCCAAAATTTTCCTATGTTTTTCGAGTATAATCTTCAAGGAAATTATCTCCTACTCATTGCCAGTTATTGTTGGGAAACCAGTACCCTTTTTGGAGTTTGTTAAATTCGAACTCAACTCCTTCTTGATTCTCCAATGATTGTATTCGACAATGTTATCAACTCAATTTACCTGTAGCTTTATCTTGCCACCATGTCTTCCACGTTCCGCTGTAAAATACAAGAGAGCGATTACTTTTTTATTCTGGCTTAAGTGCCAGAATAAGTGTAAACCAATGGCGGTTGTAAAACCTTGAAATATAATATCGTGTTGAGCTCTCTTTTTCACACTGTTTGAACACCTGACCCTCACTTGCGTGGCACACTTCTCTTGACCCTTAGCTTTTATCTTCTCCTTGGCGTATCGGAACTCCTGGATCACCTGATTTATGGGGTCCTCTGGATATCCTGAAACGAAAAAAAGCTTTGGCGGATGTGATAAGCCGCCATTGGGATGGATGTAATCCATCACACCTAGTAAAACTGCAAAAATATTTAATATAACAACGTTCATTTGCAGAAACAGTATGCCAAAGGAAGGAGAAATAGAATTTGAATTCATCGGTACCCATTTCCTTAACAACGATGTTGACCATCACTCTAAACTGCGAATATGTGGATCGATAATTAACAACTTGTCTTGGCTTGATTCAAATGATCATCAGTCCAGATGTTTTAAGTGAAAGTGATGTGAACTACATACATAGATCGTGTGATCTTATTCTGTTAGACATTTTTATTCGTCAAAGGTGTATGGGAATAAGCTACAAACTAAAACGGTCATCAAAGCCGACATAGCCTTCATTGATCAAATTCAGATTAATTCACCGGAGTCATGAAAACTTGACTATTCTTGATGCGCTTCGTCCAAAGGAGTAGTGTCGGACATTTGAACGATATAACATTCCACACATATATATATAAACTATCCAGAAACACATTAAAATTATACCGCCACACATAAGTCTACTTATGCCGTCATTTTCTTCACCCAATTTAAAATATTGTAAAACAGCGAATATTTCTTATTGTTGTAACTGTTTTGCTAATGTTCAGCTCCCCCTATTTGGAATGATGTGATGTTTCGAATATTTATGATTAGATTTTTAAAAACGAACAGCATTAAGAAAAATTGAAAATAAAAAAAACGAAAATAAAAACCTTGGAAATTTTTCTTACATTCTTGGGATATTTTGGTGAGCTTTTGCCATTAATTTAAATTTTAAATGCAAATGAGCCAATTTCAATGATACTGAGAATATTGTGTGAATACAATATTTCTTCAAAAAAATTTCTTTACATTCTTATTTGCCATTTAAGTGGCCACAGCTCCATCAAAATGACCAACAAAGAATTAAATTTTTTTATTTAGCTTTTTTTAACAAAGTGGAGGTGTTTTAAACTCAAGCCCTTGCTAATTTTCAATTTGATAAATTGCTCGAGTTGGAAATGAATAATCGAACATCCGTTTTACTTTTAAATATTAGTTTTGTACAAGTGTTTAGTTTATCAAATTAAATAATGGAGACTCATATTCACCGTTTTAAATAACTTCAGCTTTGTTATGTCAATGTGGATATGTGATTTTCTTAAATAAATTGTGACATTGTTTTGCTCTTGTTATTTCTGTTGCTGTTTGACGCTACAAATGGCGTCAAAATGATTTAGTTGTCGGGTTTTGGAAAAAAATGCTGCAAGTACAATGTTTAAAATAGGGTGGGTCGAAAATTAACTTTTTGCTGAAATCATATTCATAATAGTTGTTGTAAATATAATTAGTAAAAAAAACTCATCGAAAAGATATTTAATATTTACACAATTAACAATTTATGTTGATCTCCAATGAGAACAATTAATTCGGAGGCACCGCATAACTTCGTTCTTTCTCCTATTCTCTTTCTTATATAATATTTCTTAATTACCTTCTATGTCAAACTTCCAAAGCTTTTTACTATTTTTTGACATTGAGAGAACCGTCGTTGTATAATAGGCTAATCATCCGCATAGCATACCTGTTGTCCCAAATTCGATCCCTGGCCAAATCCTTTTGAAAAAAAATAAAATGTTAAAAAAAAAATCAGTTCACCTCATAACTCAGCTAGCTACTGGTTATTGAGTATTAGGCTATGTCAAACTTCTCTAAAACGTAGGTCCCTTTCAATGAGTCTAAAAATACAATCGGATGTAGCTCATTGTCTGAGAAAAGTACCCCCTGTTCCAATTGGAATGTTGTTGGGGAATTATATACATATACATAAACGTGAATAATACCAATAATTTTACTTAATTTCAATATTTGAATGGGCTGGTGCGAATAGGATTAATTTTAATGACAGTTGTACATTAACAAATAATTATTTGTCCGCCATATAATTATAATTATATGGCGGACAATATTGTTAAATTTTCCGAATTTTTGAATTTCCTGCTTTTTCTCTTGTGTTATCTTTGACTGACAGTGGAGCATATGGCCTTAACCATTCTTTTATATCGAACTCTATTGCGAGATATTAGGTTTACGTCATTCCATGAATAATTTGCTGCTTGCAACTCCACATCAATTGACCTCCATGTACTAGCGCGTTCAAAAATACGACCGCCGCTTTCCTGTGGATTCTGTCGAAACTAGGGTTGCCAGTCAGGCTGGATTCGACTGGATTGTCCAGCTTCTTTAGTGCTTGTCCAGTGTCAAGCTAAAATTAAATTTGTCCAGCTGAAAGGTGAAGAATTAAAATTTTTTTAATATTTTTAAAGAAAAACTATTTTAATGAAAAAGAACGCAACAAAAACTTTTGCAAAAGTTTTTTTTTCTTTTTTATTAAAGGTTAAAGGCCGAGCATATTTTAAAATTTCACACACTTCAATCAAGTGCTAGTATGAAAGATTTTCCTATATTTGGCCTTTCCTTTTCGTAGAATCTTCCTCTCAAAAACCCCAAGAATAGCTTCCTCGCGTTTTGTATAGAGTAGTTTAAGTTCTTACAGGGAAAGCTTTAATTCCTTTTTGCCTGTTTATGGCAAGTATGATTCTACGTTTGATTTCAAAACTTATGTCGTTATTTATGTTGACGGCGGTACCAAGGTAAAAAAATTATTTTACACCCTCGTAGCTATAGTCATAGAAGAATATATAGAAGGTCGTCAGCTGATCCACTAAAATTTAGTATTCTACTAAATCACACGTACACGAAATAAAAGCTTTTTTAACAAACAGAAAAGCTTTTTGCACTCAAAATTTTGTTTGAATAATTCCGCGAAATTTTGAATGAAACGCACTGTTGTAAATTGCACACATAAAATGTTATTTTTTTTTTAATATTTTAACATTATTTTAATGTAGAAACACTTTTTATTTTTTACAAACTGAAATTTTTTTTATTTTGTTTTCTTTCGACATTCTATTTTTTGTTTTGCTTAATTTATATTGAGCAAGTAGGGCTGCAATTTTTGGTATTAAAAAAATGAATGAAATTTAAAATAAAAGATTGTTTATACATTTTAATTATCCTAAAATCAAGTAAAACTCATTCTATACCTTAAAAGATGAATTTCTTAAGAATATATCCTAAAATTACTGAAAAAATCTTGAAGAAAATTTGCGTCCCATCATATCATACTTTTTTGTGCAACTGTTTGTATTCATTAAGAAAAGTAAAAGCTCTTTTTAAGCTTACCGATACCATATTACTGATCCGTACTTTTGACATGTCCCAAGTGTACTTTGACATTTCGTTGACTTTCTAGGTATTTATTTATTCTATGGCTATAGTTCTCAACGATCACATGCAGTTTGTTGTGATCCTTTGACAACTAGACCCATTTTATTAGATTCGATATCAAACGCATGTGTTTTCTGTCGAAAATTGTTTCAGATGTATTAGCTGCAGCAATTCGATTTATCAAACATTTAATGATTCATCGAAGCAAATTATTAATGCAAGTTTTTTATTATTTATGTCCAGCTAATTTTTGGGTTGTCAAGCTTTTTTCCTTATGTCCAGCTTTTTCAGGATTTGTGTCTGGCAACCCTAGTCGAAACGCTTATCGTGCAATGTTGGTATTTGGCCTTCGAAGCGTGTCCACCGCCATTTCCGATGACATACCTCTACAGAAGCAGGGATTTGGTTTGTCGCGTTTAATAGATCTTCATTTCTTATGCCATTCGGCCACCATATTTTAAGGATTTGCGCAAGCATTTTTTTGCAAAGGTTTGTAGGCGCTTATCGATGGCGTTTTTGCAGTTTCGTAATACCGTAATACAAGATAGACTTGACATTCAAGTTATATATTAGTAACTTAGTTGTTATATATGTTGGCCGAATGAAGAGTTTGCCTTATTAATACACGATTTAATATCCTCATCGGCGCCACATTTTGTAGACCCCAAATTACCAAGATAATTAAAGGTACCTACACATCCAATAACTTCGTTATCCACATAATCTTTTTCTTGGAAATAATAATTTCATGCCCAGCTGCCCGAGATTAAACAGTGATATCGTCAGTGTTTTCTAGAAGGTGACCTGAGTTTTGGCTTAGAAAACATGCGTCAGCAGCGTATTCTAAGTCCTTGAGTTGTTTAAATGGTGTCCATTGCATATCGCGTCTACCATTCAGTGCCATGCGCATTATCTACCATCCTACCTATAAAAAGTATAAATAGGAAGGTATATTCATCTTTGTCTTACTCTAGTAGTAACTTCGAATGGATTTGACAATTTTCCTTTGTGTAGGACCCGACATTTAAAATCCACGTACTTTGCCTGAATTAAGTTCAGAATTTTCGTTGGCATGTTGTGATTTTCTAAAATTCTCCATAGATAGATTCTATTGACACTGTTGAAGGCCTTCATAAAGTCGACAAACGCTAGGTAAATGGGGGTGCGGCATTCATTACATTGCTCTAGTACTATTCTTACTGTATTGATAAGGTTAACACAAGATCGATTCTTTCTTAACCCGAACAAATTTTCGCAGAGTGAAGCGGAAACTGCATCGGATACTCTGTTCAAAATTAATCGACTTACGGTCTTATGCAAAAAAATTTAACAACGATTGGTAAACTAAAGTTAAGCAAAATTCGTTAAAGTATTATCCTAAAACGCTTGTAGCTTAACAAACCGATGTTAATCTTTTGTTAACATCAAATAATTTAAAGTAGCTGTCTAGATAATTTAAAGCTACGTTAAATGTTTTACTGTTTTGACAAATAATATTTTGTGAAAACTTTTAAAGAAAAGGCTTTTCTAATAAAAAAGAATATTTTTGCTAAATTTAGTTATTATATTTTTTCTAATTTGCTATTTTTTATCATATAAAATGTTTCGGGGGTGAGGAATTTATGAAATATAATTTCCATGATATTTCATACTCTATTTTACATATTTCATACTAAAATCAAACTTTTCAAAGAAATTTATAATACAAATTCTAATTTTTAACAAAAAATTCGTGTTTTCAACAAAAAACAGACATCGGTCAATGAAATTTACAAGAAACATTATAGTGATGTATACATACTCAACATGAGTAAAAAGTACTCGATTTTTAAATAATCGGTTTAAGGTTAGGTTAGGTTAGGTTAGGTTAGGCAGGATGCAGACTGTAAGGTCCACCTCACTTGGGTCCATAAAGAGCTCCCTTTGTAATTCCTGCAAGGATAGAGAAAATTAAATTCTTAAAACTAGCGAGTGTAAGAGGCTCAGTTAGAGCCAGCCAGATGCACCGATAAAAGAGCCTATTTTACGAATATTGAAGTTCGAGATCTCTGATAGATCGTGCAGAAATGGGAATCCTAGATGGAGGGTTCTAAGTTCAGCAAGTGCTGGGCAGTGACAGAGGAAGTGGGATATTGTTTCTTCCTCCTCTGCATTGTGACAACTTCTGCAGTAGTCATTGCTTTGAAGATTAAGTCTTCTAGCATGTATACCTATAAGACAGTGTCCTGTGAGTACTGAAATAAGGGTGCGAAGTCTATGGCGCGAAAACCTGACCAGGATTGCAGAGCGCTTACTGTCGTAAGTTGGCCATGTAAGTCTGGAGATCGTACAGGTACTTTCTGTGGACCAGTTGGTCTGTGCGGACCTAAAAATAAACTGCTTTATGAGCAATTTGCATGCTGAGAGCGGAATACCTATGAATTGATCAATGTTTTCTTGACTAAGAAGAGCACCATCTTTTGCTAGGTTATCCGCTATGATGTTGCCTGGTACATTACTATGACTACGTACCCAGAAAAGTTCAATGTTGGAATGTCTCGCCATCTCATTTAGAGACGCCCGGCATTCACGGGTAAGAACGGAATAATCGGTTTAAACCCTTAGTAAAATTATTATTTTACTGTATTATAAATTTTATTTATTTTACTGTATTATAAATGTGTTTAGTTTATGCTTTTATATAACATAAACATAATTTTACATTAAGAAAAGAAGAAAAATGTTATTTTCTATTAAAAACATACAAAACATTATTTAGAAATTCGACTACCCGGAGGAAACAATGAATAATTAATTCGTTATTTTGTATATTTAACTATAAAGAGACTAGAGAGAATGACGATGTTGCCAGCATTAACATATAAAATTGACTTGACGTATTCATTAGTTAAAGAACTGTTTTTGGATACTATTTTTTAACAATCGTTTGTTAGCCTTAAAGTATTTGGTAACTAACGTGTTCTTTAAGCAATATTTAAGATTTTTTTTAGCTTAAGACCGTTACTATTTTGCTCGGTATTGGAACAAGTGTTATACCCCTGTAGTTATTGCAGTTCTTGGAGTCACTCTTTTTGGTACTTTGACTAGTATATCTTCATTTCAGGAGGTTGGCAGAGCTTCTTTACCCCACATTTTACGCACAAATGGGTGCAAAGTCTCACCGTTCCTTTAACAACACATAAAAGCATATCCGCTGAGATATTGTCATTTCCCGGGGCCGTTGTTGCACTTAAGGCTTTTAATGGCGTTCTTCACTTCTTGTGTTGTTGTGGATTGTCTGAAATTCCACAGAATATACTGTCATTGGCTGCACTTCCGTCAGTGGTGCTAATCCAATAGGATTGTTTAATGTTGACTTGAAGTACTTTATCCAGCGTAGTAATTGTTCATTCGGTGTTGGTGTAGGTAGGTATGTCACACAACACCCTTGATAACTTGATTTGTTTAAGGGGTTCATGTCGCAATATCTTAAATGTATCAAAAAACTTTGTGAAAATTAATAAATGTTCAAGTGCAGTGCAATTTTATAATCTTCTTTTATAATTACAAAAACAAGAAGTCCATTAGTTTTCGTATTCTAAAATTTAAATTTACTCAAAGTTAATCATAAATTTCGGGCTCAGGTGGAACTACTACTAGGTGTTTCAATTGCTACCTATTCAAGACACAGTTTTTATCTAGTATATAAACCTTTTAGAATAAAGAACATTTTCGACTCGCCCTACTGAACAATATTATACAAAAAATCAGCTACTATTGCAAAACTTTATGTCTGTATAAGACTTTTGGGGCATTTTAATGTGTTTTTAAATATATTAGTAAATGGTAGCGCCACTAAACTCCATATGGGGTGCATAAGGAATGACAATCGGGCAAAAAAAAATAAAACACAATATAATGAATTGTTATGTTTTAATGTCTGTTTAATATATGCCAGATTAATGACTTAAACTGAACATCAACTACTAAAATTGTTCATATGCTGTTATACTATGTATGTGCAATTGTTGTTTCTGATGGTGATGGTAGTACTAGTAGTTGACGAACGACCATTTCTTTTAAATTGTTAAATTCACAAATTTGCAACTCATAGCACGTTATAATGGAAATTAATTAACACCATCTTCTTTAAATATCCGCCCTTGGAGTATTACAAATATTATAAATGTACTCCAACATCCAGTAGTACATAAATAGTGTCAGCAGCAACATACAGCAGCGGCAACAACAATGCCATCAGGAACAACAACAGTCAACACTACTCGTTCTTCTTCTTGAACAACAAAATTTAAAGCTCACTCAACACTTAATGGTTTCATTATTTCACTTTTAATTTAGTGGGTGTCGTCTTCTCGCCTGGCATATTAATTTCAGCGACTTTGCTAATTTATTACACTAATTTGTTTATATCTCTACTAATGTTTGTTGTAGTTACACGCAAATAAATGACAACCAAAACTCATTCATTTCAACAAAAATCACTTTTAAAATAAAAGAAAAATATCTGCAGAATTTCGAAACTTCGGTGAAAAAATAAAATAAAATCGTGAATATTTTTTACAACTTCTGAGGGTTTAATCGACGAACTCTTACTTAATTTTCAGAGATCAATGTATGTATATTATGTATATGTACCAGTATATATTTTATATTGGCAATCATTTCATGGGTAAGTCCAACACAAAAAATATATAAATATAACGCAACAGCTACTCCGCATTAAAGCCCTTCCCAGATAAAGCAGATGAGCTTGGTTCGTCCCAGTGATTGTCCAGATGAAGGGACATAACACATTGGTCAATGGGGATAAGCGGAAACGATGATTATATCATTTATATAACGGCAACTCAAAAAATTAGAAGTTGTGATCCACAGTTTGATCTTTTTCGAACCTAGAAAAGAAGAATGATCTGGTCACGATCTTGCAGATTATTTATTGAGCACCCCGAGAATGATAAGTCGAAAAGAAGTTTTGTTCGAAAACTCAACATTATCCGAGCTACGGACACACTAGCGAAATATCCAAACCGATACTAGGATAACGGAGTGTTGATATTCCCAAAGTGATCACAATTTGGAATACCTGCGAATGAGAAATCATTGTATAGACCGATATTTCTCCTATTAACAGCTGCGAAGACTCTAGAGACTCTACTCTGTAGTAGCTTGGTCTACAAGCTGATGGTTTACCAATTTTGACGATGAGCCACACGAAAATCCTTAGCGTCACAATAGTCGGGCATAAAATCTCATGCAGAAACAAAGTCCTGACAGTTAAGATCAGTGGTAAATTATGTTGCTCTAGTGTCGTCAGCGCCGTTGAGTAAGGATCAGTAGAGGAAGGCTCAAAAGTTCTCTTTTAAAATGTTCTCATCACACCAGCTTCAAAAGCAAAAAAACAAAAAATTAAATATGGTCAATGTAGTTTATGAAAGACACTCATCATTTGTGTATAAGATGTGCGATCCATGCAAGTAGCTTACATCCCAGCAAAACTTTTCATTACCAAATAATGAGTTAAATAGCTAAACTATTAAACACGAACTACTTACTCATTCACTGTTTAAGTCATTACATTAACATGGGGATGTCATTGGAGGCAAATACTTACCAATTGCATAAAAGTAATGACTTGGGTAAGCAATTGGAAAACAACAACAAAAACTTTTTTGTTGTTGTTTTATTTAAAAAAAATATATATTTTTAAACGAAATACAAATTTATTTTGTGACCCCATGGTGACTCCAACCCAGACCCCTACGACTGCTAGGCGGAGACTCTTCCACTTCCAGCTACTTCATATGTTGAAAACTTAGTAGCTTATAATTTATATATACAGTTTTTATTTTTAGATCCAAAATCATGTGACAATAACTTTGTTTCCCTGCTTTTTTTGCTTTGCTATAATATTTGGAAAAATATTTCCATATGATTTTTTGTAAATGTTTAATGCATTAAAGAAACAATAAAGAAGTTTTTTAATTATTTTAAAACTTAAACAATTAAAATCTTCCTTTTTGTACAAATTTTTATATACCATTGACTCTTACTTACTTAAATGGCCTATAATTACAACCTGATAAGTTCAATATCCGAGCATATTTTAGAATTCCATGGACTTCGATCTCGCGCAAATATTCTCAAATTTTATAAGCCAAGCTTTGAAAAACCTAAAAAAATCTACTTGGTCTTTCCATTGGAGTCTTAAACGTCCTCTTCTAACTTTAGATGGTGGGACATTATTATTCTAAAAATTACTTCTTTATAGTAATTTTTTTTTTCAATAGTGGGTTACTAGCACGTCGTCCTAACCCATTTTTATCGATCTTATGGAACAACTCTCGGTACATGTTAGCTCACTACATTAAGGGATGTTAAACTAGTTCCCAGGGTGATACCACGAGGTTGTCAGTGTTCACAGTTAGGATGAAGAATGACCATGATAAGTCTGGGCTTACCAAGTTAAGACCAATCAGAACCGTTTTGGTATCCTACATAATCAAAATTGACTCATGATAGTATTTTTTCATTACCCTGAGTTAGTTTTACACATTTTTTTTTCAAAAGGTAATATTTAAGTCCTTAAAATTCAAAAATCATTTAAAAAGATTTTTTAATAATAAAAAATTTAAAAAATGGTTGGTCTGGGTGGGATTTGAACCGGGGCCATTCAGTTCAAATTACCATTTTAATTACAAATAAGTAATTCTTTAAAAACTTATTAGTTATACGGAGGGTATGTTGTAGTCATTACAAGGTAACCAGTTACCGGAGTACTTGCCATTGCCAAAGTTTTGCTGGGATGGACACCGATCATTACCTTGTTTTAGCCATGGTGAGAACACGTCTAAGTGTGTCGAGGAGAGTACAGAAAGAAGCGCAAAAGATGTTTGACGTAAAAAAACGCCAATTCCAGCAAATTTCCCCTAATAACTCCAAACGAGCAACTTAATTACTAAGAGAAAATAATTCTGGCCTAAACGACATTTTCACGCTATGGCAAAATATTGCCAACACCATGAAGTCTGCTGCAAAATCTGTAATAGAGTACCAAATCATTCATCATAAAAACTCTTGGTTAAAACATATCGAGAAAAAAGGAGTGAAGAAAAACGACTATTTCGCAGAAAATAGAAAGCTATGGATGGAAGTGTGTTCGAGGAGATTGAGGTCAATAAGATTCAAAATGAAGTACGAAAAATTGACCAGATGGATGGTTATGACAGTTGCCATAATCATCCGTCTGGTGCTTAACTTTTTTCTAGTAAGGACAACCAAGGAAATCTTGTTACAGATAGAGAAAGCATTTTTAAACTATAGAATTAGCACTTGTTGATTGACCAAGATGCATGTCTGAACAAATCAACGATGACGGCGTTATATGTCCACCACCCAAACAGAATGAGGCTTGAACTGGAATAGCACGAATAAAAAATAACAAAGCTGCCGGTGCCGATGGTTTGCCAGCAGAGCTTTTTAAGGCTGCATTGATAAGGTGTATGTCCCGGCTTTTAGAATACATATGGTCAGAAGAACGCATGCCAGACGATTGATATTTCAGTGTCCTTTGTCAAAAAAGGAGATAAAACTGTATGTGCAAATTATATAGGGTTAAGCCTCTTCTCAATTGCATATAAGATTCTATCGACCATAATGTGTGAAAAGCTTAAACCCAAAGTTAATGAAATAATGATTAATGAAATGGCTTAAGACTAGGTAAATCAACTACTGATCAGATTTTTACTCTACATCAAATCCTGGAGAAGACCTAAGAGAAACGAATTGATACATTGATGGCCTGTTACGGAAGAAGGTGTTTGAGGCAATGTCTGAGTTCGGCATCCCTACTAAGCTAAAAAAAAAATATGCATGATGACACTAACTAATACAACATCATTTGTTAAGATAGGTATCAGAGTCTTTCATAGCTTAACGGGGACTCAGGCATGGTGACAGTCCATCATGTGATCTCTTTAATATTGTGTGAGAGAAACTCAATAGAGAACATATGCTACTCGCGTTTACCGAAGACATTGACATTCTCGACAGCACTTTGCGCGAGGTAACTGCCGCTTTTTCCAGTATCAAAAAGGAATCAGAGAAAATGGGTCAATGAATCAAAAACAAAACTAATGCCTTCTACAGGCAGACAGACCACTAGAATTGGATCATATGCGTCCGTTGAGAACTAAAGCTTCGACGTTGTAAAATAATTTTTATACCGCTGAGAACTTGCGCAGGCAGATGAAGCAATCCTTGGAGGGCTTAAGAGGAAAGTTCTACGAAAAATCTTTGGATCACTCTGCGTCAACAATGAGTATCGTCATCAAATGAACCATGAGTTGTATGAGTTATACGCTCATATAGACATAGTGAAATGCATTAATAAACAGCGGCTGCGTTGGCTAGGATGTGTTGTGTGTATGGATGAAAATATTCCGATAAGAAACGTGTTCGATGGAGAGACCAAGTTCGAGAATATGCGCACAATATAAATATGTTGGTCTTAACCCAAACAGGTTGTTACTATAGTCCATTTAAGTAAGTACGAAAGAGCTTGACACCTAGGTGACAAATAATGAAATAACGCGTATGATTCCGAAAATAAACAACAGTCAAATATTTAGATCATCCAAGACAAGCATAACTTAACACAAGGATTCTGGACTCGACGAAGTTCAAATCCATTGGACGGTTTGCTTTCCATTTTTTTTTATACCCTTCACCAATAGGTGAAAGGGTATTATAAGTTTGTGATTCCGTTTGTAATTTTTTTATTAGTGATCGTAGACCCCATAAAAATTATACCGATCGACTCAGAATCGGGAGGAGATTCGATTAAGCGATGTCCGTCTGTCTGTCTGTCTGTCTGTCTGTCTGTCCGTCCGTCTGTCTGTCTGTTGAAATCAAGTTTCTGAAGCCCCTGGAGGATGGACTTACATAAATTATATATCAGATTTTAGGAAATTCTCCCGCAATGAACGCTATTAAATTTCATTAAAATCGGTTTATAAACACCGAAAATATCGAAAAAATACCAAAAAATCGACGAAAATTTTAAAATTTTTGATTGAAACTCACTTTTAAATAACAAGAGAAAAAAGATACTCCTGGTGTACATGTGATAATATGTTATATATCAGATTGTAGGAAATATTTTCCCAAAATTTTATCAAAATCGGTCCATAAACAACTGAGATATCGCCAAAACACTGAATTTGATGTATCGCAAATTGCCCAAAGTACACATTAGAGAATGTTTGTTGAAAAAATTAAATGCAGAAATAGGAAAAACTATCCTCCTTTAGTACGGACCTACATAAATTTTATATTAGATTTTAGGAAATTCCCCCACCAAGCACGTTATTAAATTTTATCAAAGCGGTCTATAAACAATTGAGATATCGCCATAACACTACATTTGATGTACAGCAAATTGCCCAAAGTAAGTGTCTAAGAAATTTTGTTTACATTTTGTAAGTATTGTTTCAGCGATATCTCAGGTGTTTATGGACCGATTGTGATGAAATTTGACATCGTTCTTTATGGGAGGATTTTCTAAAATCTGATATATATACTCCACAAATCTGATTATGAATACGATTCAAATTGTACCGATCAACTCAGAATCGGCACAAGAATCGATTTCGCTACGTCCGTCCGTCCGTCTGTTTGTTTGTCCGTCCGTCTACCTGTCTGTCCTTTTTTCTGTTGTAGTCAAGTTCTTGGAGCTCCGGTTTTGTCGATATCAGGTGTTTATTTTGATGAAATTTAATAGCGTCCTAAATTCTGATGCATTTGCGTTTATGCGATATTTCAGGTGTTTTGATCGACAATGATTAAATTCAGGTGGGACAATATCCTAAAATTTTGTGTAAAATCCAGGAGCTCCACAAATCTGATTTTAGTTGACAGACACACTGCATTTATCTCGATTTTGTGTCTGACTTTTGAACATTATGATAATATTTGAGAATGTATTATATATCAAATTATAGGTAATCTTCCTAAGAAGTCCAAAAATGCAGCTAAGTACATGATATCCGTTCAAAACCTACATATGTATGTATGTATCTCACATATCAACGATAATTTAAGTTTTTTAATTGCAATTGGGAGAAATCCGTTCACGTTTGACAATTGCTCCAGTATAACTTCGCCTAAGGCAATCTCTTAGTAGCTAATAAATTACAAATTATAATAGATACGATAATGACATTTAGTTTAAAGACATTGTACAATATTGTTATTCAAGGCGATAGCGCCTAAAATAAACTTTCTAGAGGGACAACATTTGACAAAAGTATTTCTGATTTCCTGAAAAGTTCGGTATTGAAAATGTTCACATTTAGTG
This sequence comes from Stomorhina lunata, assembly GCA_933228675.1. NCBI lineage: Eukaryota > Metazoa > Arthropoda > Insecta > Diptera > Rhiniidae > Stomorhina > Stomorhina lunata. The sequence continues at coordinate 89,338,199 of OW121740.1, read as the reverse complement.
AAATCTCCCATATAACCCCGACCGGGAATCACTTTAATGCTGATAAATTAAATCACACTATGATTGCACAAAGAACTAGAGCCAAACTTTTCAAACATCCATCGGACAGATCGAAACAACAATACATCCCAAATATTATTGATGAAGTGTTCATTTTAATTAATTAACTAACTACAAATAAACAAGTAAATCTTTAATAACTTTTCCGACAAAGCTGATATTCATCCATTCAAAAGCTTTATATTTTACGTATGTATCTAAAACTAAGAGTGTATACCCTATAATTTTAAGGCTTATATACATTGACAATCATTGTTAAAGCTTTTACCTAAATCAGTCCGCTAACTTCAGAGTTTTACATAACTAATCAAGAACTTCTACTAGTTGGATAATTCGTACCAATTAAAGTGCAGAACCCTCACTGGGCACTGTGTTTTTGGGCTGCATGTCAGAATACTTAAACTTCATCAAATCGATGTGCTATTGCAAATGTAAGGGCATCTACATTTTGAAGCATCTTTTCTGCATGGTTTATCTGGTCTATCGAACTCTATTAAATGTTCGTAAAATATGTGTCTATTTTATTTCGAAGCTACTGGCTTGCTTAAATATGCATTCTCTACTTGTAGTCTAGTAATCATTATCTTTCACAAAGGGACCACTTTAGAACCCAAGTGAAGCTTCCCTAGACATCAGCCACCTGCCCAACCTAACCTTTGGGTCCATAACTATTCTAAATGATGACGCCACCGAAAAGCTTTTCGTTTTCCGACTCTTAATTTTAAAGACTCTTTGCATATAATACTAGTATAACCAAATATTGCTAGGAATTACATTGAGTACGAACAACAGAAAATTAATATACATATCAAGCATTTGTGTGGAGCTCCACTTAGTCAGTAATCAGGAACTATATAATTATCAATATATTCTTACGATTTTGTACTTTACTTTTAGAACACCATTGGTGAAGGGTATCCAAGATTCGGCAAAGCCGAATATACCACTCTTACTTGTTTTTTAATTAGGACCAGCACCCAGGTGATGATCCCTACTAATGCAAAGAATTGTGTTGGAACTATTAAAATTGGTTATGGGAAGGGGGATAGAAGGAGTAGTGTTTGTGGATATTTGTACGGCTAAAAAACGAATTTTCTCTGTAATGTGTTGTTCGGTCTGTGAAGGGATGAGCTCTAACAGATGAACATATATTGCGTATAAAAATTCGAGCTTCAGGAACAACTTCATTTATTTCGTTGGAGCACACACCAAAGTAGTAACGATCGAACAGTGAAACACAACCCACATTACGAAGGTGTTCAAGTGAATCAATAGAGTTGGATACCCTACCAATAAGCACCTTCGCTCTCTCCTGTACTCGGTCGAGAAGCTCCAAAATATACTTTGAAACTCCGGCCCATACATGAGAGTTGTATTCCATTTTCTAGAATCTGGCTCTATAGAACCATTTTCTAGAATCTGGCTCTGTAGAACCATCTATATTCGCTCAAATGAGCGTCCGCGGTATAGTCCTAATGTAGCATCCAATATCTTTATACATATATTTTTCATACATATACATATATTGAGATTGTCATTCCGTTTGTAATTTCCTTAATATTGGCTCAAAAATCAAAAACGATATATATTCTGAATCCTTATAAAATTCTAAGACGATTGAGCTATGTCCGTCTGTCTGTCCGTCTGTCTGTCTGTCTGTTGAAATCACGATAACGTCTAAACGAAAGGAGCTAGCTAACTGAAACTTACCAAAAACATTCTATATCTATGAGAAAATTTTGGTATTGAAATTGGGCAAAATCGGTTAGCATTTGGCCATAGCTCCCGTATAACCTCGTCTAGGCTAATCGCTTATTTGCTAATAAATGATAAATTTGATATCTAGAAGTTTTACATAAGCACTAGGCAGTATATGAAATTTCATCGAAATCGGTTCACATTTAGCCAAAGCTCCCATACAAAAAACTTAAGAAAACAGCCTATATTTCACCTAAAATACACTTAAATGCCAATAAATCTAAAAGTATAACAGATATAACCACTAAATTTGGCACAAGAAAGTCTTATATCAATGCCATCCAGTGTGCAAATTTTGTCGCAATCGGTCACCATTTGACCTAGCTCCCATATAAAAAACTTACGAAGACACAAAAATTCAAAAAGAAAAGGGGATTTATGTCCGTCTGTCCGTCAGATAAAATCGTGATAGCTCCTTAACTACAAAAGCTAGTAAGGCTAAATTAAGCACAAGAAAGTCTTATGTCAATGCCATCCAGTCACAATCGGTTACCATTTGACCATAGCTCCCATATAAAAAACTTATGGAAACACAAAAATACATAAAGAAAAGGTTGTTTATGTCCGTCTGTCCGTCAGATAAAAGCACGATAGCGCCTTAACGAATAGAGCTACAGGGACAAAATTTTACAAAAGTATTTTGGATATCTTGAAAAAGATGTGTTTTGAAAATGGACAAAATCGGTTCAAATTTAGTTAGAGCTCCCATATAACCCCGCCCCGGGAAACACATTAATGCTGATAAATTGAATACAATTGTAAAAGCTATGACGAATAGATTTAAAATAGGGAAGTTTTATGCAATTTTTGATCAGTTTATCAAATTTTATAGGAATCAGTCCATATTTGACTATAGCTTTCATATAAAAAACACTCACGGAAACCAAAAATTTTAGCAAAGGCCAGTTAAAAGCTACTAAATTAGAAACAATGATAGCTATGGCCACTAAGTTTTGCAAGAATAAGCTCTATATATATACCAGCCAGTGTGTAAAATTTTGTTACAATCGGTCAAATATATATAACATCCCTATTTTTATATCTATAATCAAAAAGATTTGGAGGTACATTCATTATATTAAGATTGCACCTATGAAATTATAGAGACATCAATCAATGTTCAGCCCAGACTTTATATATGATGAATGCATTAGGAACTCCTAACGAAATATATGAACCTGCCGTATTACTATTAACGTATTTAGCCTAACTACATATTAATCACAACGAAAAGTATTTATTTAACAACTTATTAATGTAAAACTATACCCGGTTATGAGACCGAATTTTGATCAAGTAAATACTGTCTGAGAGAGGTACCCCTTGTTCCAATTGGAATGTTGTCGGGGAATTATATATATATATAAACTGGGGAAACCACTCAAATATTTTTAAATGTTGAACAATAAAGCTACGGCAACCGAATTTAGTCCAAAGGTTTTACCAACAATACCAATTAGCTAAGCGATTTTTTCAGTTTTGGTCCAGATTTTGAATAAGCTGAACCCTTGTAGATATATGAGATATGTTTCTAAATTTAACACAACTTGATGGTGGGTATATAAGATTCGGCACAGCCGAATATAACACTCTTACTTGTTTATTCTTGACAATAAAAAACACTAAATGCCTTATGTTGACGTTTTTCGACAATTGGTGAAGTGATTGATGCTTTAAAATTTCATGATTTAGAGGAAGGGAAAGATATATTTCGAAAATTGGTGCTCACGTATACAAAAGTGTTTTGATCTTCATAGAGAATATTTTTAAAAGCAATAAAGCCATTTTTGATGATAATTATTTATTTATTTTCTCTAGTTTCAAAACATAAAAGATAATCCTCGTATTATCCTAAACAAGTAAAGATCCCGTGATAAATATAAATATGTATTAGTAAGTTAGTATGTTATCCTATGACCAATAAAATATAATATTTTTGAAGGTTAAATAACACAAGCATTCTTTATTTGATTCAAAGGCCATAGGTAAAAATTATCTTTAAACACTTTTGTTTTTATTTATTAAATTTTAGAATTTTTCAAAACAATCAAATCTTATGCAATGTGTCCTAATTTAAACCACTGGCAGACAAATTCTAACCTTGAATTTTATTAATGGTCATAATGAAATTATTTATTTCGTAACGTGAGTTCTCAGTCGAACTCAGTACCTGTTGATTTGTTTTGACTGTCTGGTATTTTCCAGGTGATGATGATGATGACGATTATTCGAAACTGAAAGTAAATGGCTGCTAATAATGTCAAATCATAATGGGTGTCATAAAATGTGGGAACATTCGTTACGACAAACAATTAAAATAAAATCTACTGACCTTCAAAATTCACACCACCTGATATTTGTCTCTAAAAATCAAAGGCCATAAATCGTTTCTGGGTTGGAGATGGAGAAAGAAAAAGGGAAAGTGTTTTTGTTACACATAAAGACACGAATTTTAGTTTCGCTTTTGTTTTTTCGAATCTGTCAAAATACATTCACGTAGAATCTACAATTTAAATGATTTATTAGCCGACCAACAAATTCATACGAAATTTTATAAATATCGTCGTCGTTTAAGCATTATTGTAATTTTCAAATACAAAAAAAAGTTAAACGAAAAAACTGAAAAGATGAAAAACAAAGCAAACTAAAATTTTAATAGTGATTTATGTATTTTAAAAATTTCAGATGTTCTATATCAAAAGAATTAGGAAGATTATTATATTTTGGTATTCAAAAATGAAAATACACACATGGATACAATTTTTATTGCTAAAAATATTTTTTTGTACATTTAATTCATAAAATTATGAAAAGTATATGGAAAATAGTTTAAAATTTCGAATTCAATAAATATAAGTAAAACAAGTAAGAGTGTTATATTCGGCTGTGCCGTAGCTTTATAGTTCAACTTTTAAAAATATTTGAGTGGTTTCCCCAGTATTTACTTTGATCAAAATTCGGTCTCATAACCGGGTATAGTTTTACATTAATAAGTTGTTAAATACTTTTCGTTGTGATTAATATGTAGTTAGGCTAAACACGTTAATAGTAATACAGCAGGTCCATATATTTCGTTATGAGTTCCTAATGCATTCATCATATACAAAGTCTGGGCTGAACATTGATTGATGCCTCTATAATTTCATAGGTGCAATCTTAATATAATGAATGTACCTCCAAATCTTTTTGATAATAGATATCAAAAAGGGGATGTTATATATATATATATAAGAATTATAGCCAAATGTTGACCGATTGTAACAAAATTTTACACACTGGCTGATATATATATAGAGCTTATTCTTGCGAAACTTAGTGGCCATAGCTATCATAGTTTCTAATTTAGTAGCTTTTAACTGGCCTTTGCTAAAGTTTTTGGTTTCCGTGAGTGTTTTTTATATGAAAGCTAAAGTCAAATATGGACTGATTCCTATAAAATTTGATAAACTGATCAAAAATTGCATAAAACTTCCCTATTTTAAATCTATTCGTCATAGCTATTACAATTGTATTCAATTTATCAGCATTAATGTGTTTCCCGAGGCGGGGTTATATGGGAGCTCTAACTAAATTTGAACCGATTTTGTCCATTTTCAACACACATCTTTTTCAAGATATCCAAAATACTTTTGTAAAATTTTGTCCCTCTAGCTCTTTTCGTTAAGGCGCTATCGTGCTTTTATCTGACGGACAGACGGACATAAACAACCTTTTCTTTATGTATTTTTGTGTTTCCATAAGTTTTTTATATGGGAGCTATGGTCAAATGGTAACCGATTGTGACAAAATTTTGCACACTGGCTGACATAAGACTTTCTTGTGCTTAATTTAGTCTTACTAGCTCTTGTAGTTAAGGAGCTATAACGATTTTATCTGACGGACAGATGGACATAAATTCCCTTTTCTTTTTGAATTTTTGTGTTTTCGTAAGTTTTTTATATGGGAGCTAGGTCAAATGGTGACCGATTGCAACAAAATTTTGCACACTGGATGGCATTGATATAAGACTTTCTTGTGCCAAATTTAGTGGTTATATCTGTTATACTTTTAGATTTATTGGCATTATTAAGTGTATTTTAGGTGAAATTTAGGCTGTTTTCTTAAGTTTTTGTACTAACAACCAGCACAAATATTGCTAATGATAACCTTAATCGACATACCTAATTTTGTATGAATCGGCCCATATTTGAGCAAACCTCCAAAACAATACATTCTCAAAAGCAGTTTAAATATCCATAAAAACACAAAAACGTTCATAAATCTAAAGATAAATGCATTTTATTACTAAAACTTAACCGAAATTTTGTAACAATCGATCCACAATTGACCCTAGCCCATAGCCGAAAATGACAAAAATCTACTTAAATCTCGAATTTTTAAAAAATAGCACATAGTATATGTATGTATGTTTGTCCGTATTTGACAATAGTAGTGAAGGGTATCATATAGCATTTTCTTACTTGTTTTTTTTTTTGCATTTGCTCAGGAGAGTCTTAAAGAATGTAAAATATTTTGGAAAGCCCTTAATAATTAGGAAAGTTTTCAATCGATTTTAAAGTAGAATATCTCGTTAGAAAGCCCATTTAGTCTCAGTGCCATGCTGTTAAACACTTTTTTGAAAATGTATTCAAAGTGGATTTTTTTTTTAATTTTAAGAAACCCCTAATTCGATCTGAATGAAACTTTGTATTTAGATTATTGTAGTCAAATGTAAAAAAATAAGGGTGTAAGTCTGTCTGCAAAATATGAGACACTAATGCATACATATAAAAAATATTTCTATCAAATTATGGGTATAAAAATGTATATATGATTAAACTCCTTGAATTCCATAAAAAGCATTTAAGCACTATTTACGATGACAGAAGTATTTGTTGGCCATCGAGTGGGCCATTTTAAAGTTTACATTAAAAAATGCAATCAAACAAACGCGGTTTAAAATGAAGCCAACGTTTTTGTTTGTGGCTTAACAGTCCGACACTGTTGCCAACTATTTCCCGAAATATATTGCAAAATCGTTAGAAAATAGCTAAACTTAAAAGCAAGTAAAAAATTTAGCGATGAATCGCTAAAAAAAAGTATTAACATAAACTCAAAAATGTATGTAATTGATCATGCTATTATCTTAAGCAAAGTTGTTGCACATGAGCCAAAGTTGGTATGATCAAGTTCCTATAGGTGGCGCCACTGAATTTTACTCAAAATGAGTTAAATCGTAAACTCGGTATTTGATCATTCTATGATAATTAGCAAAGTTGTTGTGCATAAGCCGACGAAAGTTCCTACGTTAAAGTTAGTAAAAATGAATTGAATCGTAAATTGTGCATTTGATCATATGTCGATCAGACAAAATCAATAAAATGGTTACAAATTAATGGGATATTTGTGTAATGTCTTACAGCCTGTTTTTGAAACTACAATTTTTTCAAATTGTACGTCAACTTACGAAAAAATTTAATGTGGGGTTTATATAACTCAAGCGGTTGACGATTGAGTGAAATTTTCATGTATTTTGTTTTTGTTACAATAACAAATCACATGTAAATTTCACTCAATCGTCAGCCGCTTGAGTTATATAAACCCCACATAACTTTTGGTTTTTGAAATTTTTTTTTGAGTGAAACGAGAAAAAGCTTTTAAAATTTTTGTTCGTAAATGAAATGTATAGACGAAAGTAAATGTCAAATCAGGCAATTAAAAAATTCTAATCGCCTGGGAAACAAAAAACGGTTATTTAATTTTTTTTGTTTAGGACCTGAACACAATACAATGCATTGTGTTGAAACTAGGAAAAGGTTGTGGGAGAGGGAAAAGGTTGTGGGAGGGGGAATAGGTACTGTTTGTGGATATTTGATTTAAACTTTCCTATATTGCAACTGGTTGGAAAAACTTCTGCGGGAAGGAAATTCTACATACGAACTGTACGGCTAGCGTATCGTCTATCTGTAGAGCATCGTCTGCCTACTGGTCAATCGACTACCAAAGGATGAGCTCTAACGGATAGACATGCATTGCGTAAGAAAGTTCATGCATCGAGAATGAGTTTCCTGATTTTGTTAGAGCACATTCCAAAGTAGTAGCAATAGAACAATAGAGTTGGATAGCCTACTGTTACCGATGAGCACTTTTGCCCTCTCCTGTACTCGGTCAAGAAGTTCCAAAATAAACTTTAAAGCACCGGCCCATACATGAGAGTTGTATTTCACCGGTACGCAATACATGTTTCGGAATAGGGTCTATGTAAGGGTGCAAGAGAGGGCGAAAGTGCTCATTGATTACAGCATGGTATTCAACTCTATTGAACCACTGGAGTGTCACACTTTTCTATCGTTTTTATTTTGGAATGTGCCCTAACGAAATTAGGGAACTCGTTCCCAAACTCAAATCTTCTTACGCAATACATGTCTCAGAATAGAGTTTTTGTAAGAGGTACTCGACCGAGTGTAGGAAATGGTGAACGCGCTCGTCGGTATGCAACTCTATTGAGTCACTGGAGTGTCACAATGTTCTACCGTTTACAGTTGCTTTGGAATCCGGTCTATCGAAATATGGGAACTTGTTCCTAAAACTCGAAATTTTTTACTTAATACTTGTCTTTCTCATATCAAGAACATCATTGAAAAAATGTTTAATTTAATTTTGAAAAAAAAATGTTAAATTTTTTTATTTTTTGTTTTTATTTATTTTTGATTTTATTTAATTTTAGGGTTAACATCATTTTATAAAAGTTTTAAAGGAAAAGCTTTCAGAAAAGTAATAAAATATCTCATGGCAATACTATTATTTGATATTTCATTACGAAGCTTTTACTTCCAAACATAGTGTAATAATAAAAGTGATATCAAGAGCCCAGCTGATGAATTCGCCTTGAAATTTTACATACAAAAATTTGACAAAATGTAAGCAAAACTACAAGAACAACATGGGGTTTCATTTTGTCATGTTGTATTTGTTGTATTCTTACCACCACCTTTAATGAATTCGCCTTGCTTCCAAACGAAAAAAGAAAATGAACTCAAGTTAGAGCTTTATCGTTAGGCTAGTATTCGATTGCCTTCTAACGTATGACAGTTTTGTGAACAGGCTGTTAACTTCAAGTTTATTTTAGTTGAAAGCACAACAAAGCGCACAGGGTACAGCTCGTTCAATATAAAAGTAATTCAAATTAAAAAGTGTTCAATACTTATCAGCAAATTAAATATTTAAATTAGTTTTAACTGAATAAATAATTTATATTTAGCTAAAGATTTGGAGCCATCAGCATTTTTATTTTCATAAGTAGAATTTGTACCTATTTTTAACAAATCCGATTTTGGTACCTAATTGTATATATATTTAGTCCTTTAAATCCTTGTGGAACATAGGGCCTCAACAAATGTTTTCCATGTGTGTTTATTTGTAGTCAAGACTTTCATCTCGTTCCACGATACTTCGAACTCTCGTAACTCGTTCTCAGTTTGCTGCCTCCACGTGTTAGCAGGTCTACCAGACCTCCTGGAACCTTGAGGATTATATTCGATATCCTGACGATTTATATCAGTAGCTGGCTTTCTAAGTGTATGTCCCAGCCAACCATATTTCCGAGTACGAATAGTAGTTTGTAATGGTTCTTGATTGGTGCGCAACCATAAATCTTGGTTTGAAATTGTAACGGGCCAGAAAATTCTTAGAATGCGTCTGAGGCATAGATTGATAAATGCTTGTAGACCGCTTATTGTGGCAACCAGTATATTTTAATTTCAAGCCGTGTCTATAAATATATATAAACATTTAATAATAAAATTTAGTAAATATCTACAATTCAGGATATTTTATCTTACATATAACGACGCATTTACTGCATCAGTCATCATCCTATTTCAAAAATTAAACTTTCTATAAACAAGTAAGAGTGGTATATTCGGCTTTGCCGAATCTTGAATACCCTTCACCAATGGTGTTCCAAAAGTAAAGTACAAAATCGTAAGAAGTTAAGTTGAGCACCACACAAATGCTTAATATGTATATTAATTTTCTTTTGTTCATACTAAATGTAATTCCTATCAATATTTAGCTATGTCGGAAAACGAAAAGCTTTTCGGTGGCATCATCATCTAGAATAGTTATAGACCCAAAGGTTAGGTTGGGCAGGTAGAGAATGCTTATTTAAGCCAGCCAGTAGCTTCGATGTATGTGTCTATTTTACGAACACTTAATAAAAGATGAGGGTTGTGTACTTTAATTCGTACGAATTATCCAACTAGTAAAAGTTCTTGATTAGTTATGCAAAACTTTGATGTTAGCGGACTGATTTAGGTCAAAGCTTTAACAATGATTGTCAATGTAAACAAGCCTTAGAATTATAGGGTATACACTATTAGTTTTAGATACATACGTGTTCATCAATAATAATGTATTGTTCTTTCGATATGTCCGATGGATGTGTGGAAAGTTTTACTCTAGTTCTTTGTGCAATTATAATGTGATTTAATTTATCAGCATTAAAGTGATTCCCGGTCGGGGTTATATGGGAGATTTTACTAAATGTAAACCGAGCTCAACCATTTTCAATACCGAACTTTTCAAAAGATCGGAAATACTTTTGTCAAATGTAGTCCCTCTAAAAAGTTTATTTTAGCCGCTATCGCTCTGAATAACGATATTGTACAATGTCTTTATACTAAATCATCATCGTATCTATTATAATTTGTCATTTATTAGCTACTAAGAGATTGCCTCAGGCGAAGTTATACGGAAGCAATTGTCAAACGTGAACGGATTTCTCCCAATTACAGTTAAAAATTTAAATTTTCGTTGATATGTGAGATACATACATACATATGTAGGTTTTCAACGGATATCATGTACTCAGTTGCATTTTTGTACTTCCTAGGAAGATTACCTATAATTTGATATATAATACATACTCAAATGTTATCATAATGTTCAAAAGTCAGACACAAAATTAAGATAAATGCAGTGTGTCTGTCTGCTAAAATCAGATTTGTGAAGCTCCTGGAAGGTATAAACATATGCATTTTACACAAAATTTTAATAATTGTCATAATTGTCGATCAAAACACCACAAATATCGCTTAAACACTAAATTATATCTACCACAAATTACCGAATGCATCAGAATTTAGGTAATCCCCTGCGAAGTACGCTATTAAATTTCATCAAAATAAACATCTGAGATATTGACAAAACAGGAGCTCCAAAAACTTGACTACAACAGAAAAATGGGCAGACAGGTAGGCGGAAGGACGGACAGACAGGTAGACGGACGGACAGACAAACAGACAAATTTCATCATAATCGGTCCATAAACACCTCAGATATCGCTGAAACAAATACTTACAAAATGTCAACAAAATTTCTTAGACACGTACTTTGAGGAATTTGCTGCACATCACAAGTAGTGTTTTGGCGATGTCTCAGTTGCTTGTGGACCGCTTTTAATAAAATTTAATAACGTGCTTGGGAGAATTTCCTAAAATCTGATATAAAATGTATGTATGTCCGTGCTAAAGGAGGATGGTTTTTCCTATTTCTGCATTTAATTTTTTCAACAAAAATTCTCTAATGCGTACTTTGGGCAATTTGCAATACATCAAATTTAGTGTTTTGACGATATCTCAGTGGTTTATGGACCGATTTTGATAAAATTTTACAGAGTTTTTTGGGGAACCATCTACAATCTGATATATAATGTATTATCACATGTACACCAGAAGTATCCTTTTTCTCTTGTTATTTAAAAGTGTGTTTCAATCAAAAATTTTAAAATTTTCGTCTAATTTTTGGTATTTTTTCGATATTTTTGGTGTTTTTAAACCGATTTTAATGAAATTTAATAGCGTTCATTGCGGGAGAATTTCCTAAAATCTGATATATAATTTATGTAGGTCCATTCTCCAGGGGCTTCAGAAACTTGATTTCAACAGACAGACAGACGGACAGACAGACGGACATCGCTTAATCGATTCTCCTCCCGATTCTGAGTCGATCGGTATAAAAATCGCTAGATTTCCCGCTAATAGCTAAATCAAGTTTTTTTGAATAAAAATCGCTAGATTTGACGAGCGAATAGCTGAAATCCGATCGAATGAGGCCGATCAGACCAATTTTGAACACTTTTTCGAGTGCATTAGGTCGTATCTTGGCAATGTTATTACGAGTATTGGGGGCTAATTTCAGTTAATTTCATTTTAATTAAGCCATTATTAAAAATTGTAAAATTTAACCAATTGTAAATTGCATAAACGTAAATAGATTAATTTCAGCCACAAAACTTTGTGACAGATTAGGATTACAAAAGTAAGTATTGCGAGATTCAAAATAACCGGTGGTTAAAATAGTAACCGAAAGATGGCCCACCTGATATAAACAACCATTAAAAGTAAAACAAAAGTGAAAATTTAATGAAAGTTTTCTTAACAAGAAATTCCTTCATAACTAAATTTCAGCTGAGAAAATAGGTAGAGCTTCTACTGTAAGAATTAACAATTAGTCTACGCTTTTGGTAAAACATGTTTTTTGAAGATCGTCCCGGAAAGTTGGAATTCTGAACAATAAATAAATATGTGTTAAGATGACATGGGAGTCGCCCTGAAGGTGGCGAAACATAGAAAAGCAACCAATTGATAAACTTAGTCCCTGATGGCCTGGGTAAGACGCCAGAAGATGAAAGGTATTACTTTTTTCAAAATTTAATGCAACTAATTTATTTTATTGTTACTTTATAAAATTTTATTTTAAAATTTTAGATGTTTATTTACATTAACTACATCTCATGTAACTTTTGCAAAGGGAGTATTAAATATAAAATATTAAGATTTTTGGTGATATAAAAATGCATTTGTTTAGAACAATATAATGAACCGCGTATGTAAAGAGTTTTTTCTTCTTTGAGATTTAAAAAAATGACGCCAAAATTTCGTACGATAAGATAAACTTAAATGTGTTGCCAAAACGAAACTCATAAATCTTTCGCTAAGGATGCCAAAATAAAAACAACCAAAATAAAAAAAATCTGAAAAAAAACAAATCAGACATTCAAGTAAAATCATGTATTATTGCAATGAGATTGTTTCGTAATGTAATGCGAAATGATGTGTTTGTTACAACACCAACATGAGAACCAACAACGATAACTTTTACTACGCCGATGATGATGATGACGATGACGACGACAGCAGCGACAACAACGGTCTCGAGAAGATGATGATGATGTGTGTCTTTGTCTGTTTCTATATTTCGGTACTTGCAAAAGTTTGAGGAACAAACAAAACTAACCCAGAAACAAATATCGTCAACATCCATCCATTCGTTGCTCAACCTAAAGTCAACTGATTTATTTTCACAGTTTGCAGCGATTGTTTTTGATGCAGTATAAGAAGACAGCCAAAAAAACCAAAAAGATAAATGGCGACTATTGGCTGCTTAGCCGATTTCGATTCCACTTTGGAAAATTATGCACAATGACAAGCAGGCAGACACTCAGTCATTGGTCACATGCTCAAGGAAAAGCGAAAAACTCCGAGGTTAAAGCGACAAAACTTATTCCAGACAATAAAGAATTCTCATACTTTCCTATCCAGCGGCGACTCAAATATATACCCAGCGGAAAAAGTTATTTGAAAAAGGTTTTTTTTGGATCCGGATAAATTCTAAGCAATTTGACACATTGATGTCTCGAGAGTATGATTACTAAATATCAAGTTAAGTCCATTGGACTTAACATCATTCGGATGTCTACTTTTAACAACTGGACAAGTTCAATGCTGTTATAAACCAAATACGGCCTGAATTTATCAATCTCAAAGGGCTCATATTTCACCAGGACAACACTAGGCTGCATACTCTTTGGACACTCGCCGACAACTACGAGAGTTTGGCTAAGAACTTTTGATGAATCCAATATAGTTCGAAAATTTTCTCTAGAAAAATTTTCTATCAAAAATTTTCTATAAAAAAATTTTATATCAAAAATTTTCTATAAAAAAATTTTATATCAAAAATTTTCTATAAAAAAATTTTATATTGAAAATTTTCTATAAAAAATTTAATATGGAAAATTTTCTATAGAAAAATTTTATATCGAAAATTTTCTATAGAAAAATTTTATATCGAAAATTTTTTTATTAAAAATTGTTCAGTCGATAATCTGCGCTTTTACTTATGGTTTTGAACATAATTCTTAAAGATTTTGTTTGTAAAATAATTTATAATGAGACGGTTTCGATCAGTCTAAAGTTGGGAACACTCCTCCTAAAGAGATGGCCTAACCAACCATCGACAAGCATCGAGGAATTCTGATTTCTCCGCAAACATTTTTTGGCTTTTTATCAATAAATTTGTTTGTTACATTAATAAATATATGTAACAGATTTGGGTTCAAATGCGAATACTCTTTCTTTTTGAAAAAAAAAAATTATATTAAAAATTTTCTATTGAAAATTTTATACACAAAAACTTTATATCAAAAATTTTCTATAAAAAAATTTTAAATCGAAAATTTTCTATAGAAAAACTTTATATCGAAAATTTTCTATAAAAAAAATTTTTATATCGAAAATTTTCTATAGAAAAATTTTATTTCGAAATAAAATTTTTCTATAGAAAAATTTTATATCGAAAAATTTCTATAGAATTATTTTGTATAGAAAATTTTCTATAAAAAATTTTATATCGAATATTTTCTATTGATAATAATATCGAAAATTTTCTTTACAAATATTTTCTTTAGAAAAATTTGATATCGAAATTTTCTATAGAAAAATTTGATATCGAAATTATCTATAGAAAAATTTTATATCGAAATTTTCTATAGAAAAATTTTATATCGAAAGTTTTCTATAGAAAATTTGTATATATTTATAAAAAAAAATATATCACAAATTTTCTATAAAAAAAAATTTCTATCGAAAGTTTTCTATAAAAAAATTTTATTTCAAAATTGTTTTATAGAAAAACTTTATTTCAAAAATTTTCTGTAGAAAAATTTTCTATAGAAAGATTTTATATTAAAATTTTCTATAGAAAAGTTTTATTTTGAACATTTTCTATAGAAAAATTTAATTATCTATAGAAAAATTTTGTATCGAAAATTTTGTATAGAAAAATTTTATATCAAAATTTTTCTATAGAAAAATTTTATATTGAAAATTTTCTATAGAAAAATTGTATATCAAAAAAAATGTATATCGAAAACTTTCTATAGAAATATTTTATATCGAAAGTTTTCTATACAAAAATTGTATATATTTATAAAAAAAATGCATGTATATCACAAATTTTCTATAAACAAATTTTATATAAAAATTTTCTTTAAAAGAAATTTATTTCAAATTTTTTTATAGAAAAACTTTATTTCAAAAATTTTTTTTAGAAAACTTTTCTATAGAAAAATTTTATATTGAAAATTTTCTATAGAAAAGTTTTATTTTGAACATTTTCTATAGAAAAATTTAATTATCTATAGAAAAATTTTGTATCGAAAATTTTGTATAGAAAAATTTTATATCAAAATTTTTCTATAGAAAAATTTTATATCGAAATATAGAAATATTTTATATCGAAAGTTTTCTATAAAAATATTGTATATATTTATAAAAAATGTATATCACAAATTTTCTATAAACAAATTTTATATCAAAAATTTTCTATAAAAAAATGTATTTCAATTTTTTTTTTATAGAAAAAATTTATTTCGAAAAATTTTTTAGAAAAATTTTATATCGAAAATTTTCTATAGAAAAATTTTATATTGAAAATTTTCCATAGAAAAATTTTTATATAGAAAAGTTCTATTTCGAAAATTTTCTATAGAAAAATTTTATATCAAAAATGTTCTATAGAAAAATTTTATATCGAAAATTTTCTTTAGAAAAATTTTATATCGAAAATTTTGTACAGAAAAATTTTATAAAAATTTTTTTTTCTATAGAAAAATATTATATTGAAAATTTTCTATAGAAAAATTATATATCAAAAATTTTCATATAAAAATTTTATATTGAAAATTTTCTTTTGAAAAATTTTATACCGAAAATTTTCTATAGAAACATTTTATATCGAAAATTTTTTATAGCAAAATTTTATATTGAAAATTTTCTATAGAAAAATTTTATAATGAAATTTTTCTATAGAAATATTACAATTTGTTTCGGTCCTCGCAGAGCTACTAAAACGGTAAAACTTTAAAGGATGATGACCATGAATGTGGAATCATTGAGTTGCCAGAAAGATGGCGAAAGCTAATCGAGCAAAATGGAACATAGTCTGTACTTGGTTAAAATTCATGGCAAGAGTTTGAAAAATGGTTACTATTAGGAGTACAATTATGATTCTTTTTCAACTCTGGCCACTACTTTCTGTTATCTTTCGGGCAGCTTTAAAAAATCTGGTTATCTTTTGAAGTAATCTACGAATCTATATAATTTTTTAATTCCTTATTAGCCCGGAAGAGCGGGTCAGCCAGGACGTGTGCCATTGATCGAATCAAATAATAGTTCGATGAAACAACGTCTAGACTCTAGAGAATATAGCGAGTGGGACTTTCCATCTCGACGTTTCTAAGTATGTTTTTACATATTGTAAAAATCACTTTATCATGTCTCTCGTTGTGTTGCTCAAAGTATCAAGGCTCAAACGCCTTAATTGCGTTCGATAAAGATCGCCTATGATTATTTCAATCGGTTTTAACAACTCAAACGCCATTCCAGTCTTCAAACGCCATTCCAGTCTTCAAACGCCATTCCAGTCTTCAAACGCCATGCCAGTCTTCGATGTCAAAATCACCGTTCTTGAAGCTTTGAACCAGCCTCGGTACATTTTTTCACTAATAGCGGCCTTGGCAAAGTTGTACACCTAATATTTACTTATTATAAAAAATCCGCAAATATATATGAAACGACCCAATATTATGCTGGGATATAAATGAAGCAATCGTTCTATTTCTGTCTTTTAAAGGCATGAATGGAATGATGACGATGTTAAACCTCAGAGACATTAGTTTCATTTGCGTTATGTGTTGATGCATTTAAAACTCCAAAAATTTTAATTAAACACTTAGATTGTTGCAATGCATTTGTCAGACGTCGAACAGAAAAAGAAATTGAATTATTTGAAATTTTAATAAGTTACAGACAAATTACAAGACTTTAAACATTAAAATTATTGTTTATCAGACAAGTTAAACTACATTCGAGACTAGTCTTATGTAAAGCTAATGCAGCATATGATCACGAAATTTTCTTTTTAAGACAAATGCCATTTTAATTTAAAAAAAACTCGCAGTAGAGATACAATTTGAACATGGTTGGCATCATCTTCTTATCAGCTCATTATTTTTCCTCTATCACACGTTCTTTGCACAAAACATACATTCAAACATTCATCCATCCATCCATCCATCTATCTAAACATTCATTATTTCATTCATTTTAGCCTGTCTGCCATCCCGTAAAGTGAAACCACCCCTGGTTGCGTTGCTATCACCAACATCCATATAAAAGTGTTCATATCCATCTGACTGTATATCTGTCTGTCTGTCTTCGTAAGTATGTAAGAATATCTAAAGGTAAAAATACATCCATCCATTGTAACATAAGTCAACATTTTGGGTCATAAATTACTTTCAATCCTCTAATTTGTTGTTCTTTATTTTTTGTATGTATTTCAGTTGTTGTTGCTGCTATTTTTATTTCCATTCCTCCAACAAAAGGTAAAATCCTTTATCTCATCCTAAAGCAAATTCCTGCTGCATAACGAATAAGTATGTTTTCCTACATACATACAAACTTACATACATATGTATATACATATGTATGAATACATGTGTAAATGTTCATATGTATTGTATAATTTTGTAGTATTGTTAAGAATTCATAAGGCTCAGAGAATCTATAGTTTTTATCTGTGTATGTTTGTAAGTAAGTCCGTGCAAATGTAAAATGAGAAACAATTCATGGATTTTAAGTTTTTATTTTATAAAAAATCTACACATGCCAACTTACATGAACACGTACCTTTTTCTATTGCGTTTGTATCGATTTCAATACTCCCCCTTTAGATATTTTTTTTTTATCTTTTGTTGGTTTCAAAAGTTTTAATGTGATTTAAAGGATTAAAAATTGAATTTATTTATGTCGAAAAGGAACTAGACTCCTAAACTATTCAAAATCATAGAAATGTTAATATTTAATAATACATAGTTAGCTTTAATTTTGAATCCGAGTTTTGTTTGAGACTTAATTCGTTTTTTCACTTTCTAAAAGACTAGGCTTTAGGGATCATTATAAACTACATCTCCCTACAACCAGCGGTAGTCGAAAATCAGTCGTTTTTTAAAAAAACTTGAGTTTTTTTTTGTGACTGTAAAAACAGTTTTTAATGGATCTCAAAACTGTTCTTAATAAAATTGTATTAAGTATAATGTTTTTAAGGTCTGCTCAAATATTTTATAGAACCCGGCTATAAATCGGGTCATACCGGCCGTTTTTCTAAAAAAAACTAAAATTTACGAACAGAGTACTTTTCTGTATTCAAAAATGTTAATTCATATTTCAGAACTTGTTCCGAAATTTATATTTCAGATTTTTTTATATACAGGTCCTTACTGTGTACAAAAATGGTCATAATATCCTGTTTAGTTTTAGAGATTTTTGCGAAAAATTATAAAGAATGGCAAAAAAATTATATTAATTTTTTTTTAATCAAATATCTCTTTAACTATAAAAGATAAGGTAAAACAATATGCATGTTTTTTTAATTTTTTATAGAACTTTTCGAAAATGTAAAAGTTTTTCAGATCGCACCAAATTGGCGATAGTTATACGGACCCAAAGGTTTTAAATACCCGAGCTGGGCAACTTTGGCCCACTGTGCTACTGACAGATATTTACTTAAACTAATCTAAAAGCCTAACACCTCTTCTATTGACGTTCGACATTTTGTCAAAATCCGTCTAGTAGTTTAGAAATTGCAGAGTCAATACCACTGTGCACTATTTACTTTATATAGCTTAAAAAAATAGGTAAAAAATCAACCCAAAAACCTCTTTTTACCCAAATATCTCGAAAGCCAAAGAAGATAACCTACACATCTCAAGGACAACTTAAGTTTAAAATTTCTTTTCAATCCATCCATAAAAGGATTTTTGGCGAATTTTTAAAAAAGTGGAACACCCGAGTTGAAGGTCCATCAATCTCTCTCCCGACCCCTCGTGGACCAGTGTTTTTTAAAACCAACTTGAATGCTCCTTGACTACCACCGTAGCAAATTTCAAAAAAAGCATCCGTAAACCACTGTGCGACATAAGTTAATTGAATAATAAAATTATTACACTTAAAAAAATTGTTTTAATTTATCAATGCTTAGCCCCAAAGTTGCGGGACCGAAAGCGTGTATGAGATTGTATGGCAAACATTAAAATTTGTCTACTTCCATTAATTTTTTTACAGATTGGTCTATAACGCCAAATATAAATGAATCATTAAATCTCGATCTCGAAACCTTTTTTGAATTGGTCATTTAAATAGAATCGAAATTAAAACAGGCAAGATTCAGTGTTGTAATACCAGGGATTTCGTTACCTAAAACTGAAGATTCTCAAGTAATACACTTGAATACCTTAGATCACATCTATCTGTCTTCATTTAGTAGTAGGATAGACCGTATGATCCGCAACTTGGAGTTGGGACTCTGTCATTATGTCAGAGTCATTGTTGGTGTTGTCGAGGTAGTTGAAGTCGGTTTGGATAGAACTCAGAGATAAATTGCATTATAAGACTTTGGTTATATGTTGCACTTTCGGTACATTGTCTAAGTAGTTTGATGGGACCGCGAAAAAAGTTTTTACAATATTCATGAACTGTAACCGTATATATTCACTGTTGCACCGAAAAGTTTAGAAAAAGAAAGTGATTCTTTAAGGATATTAGATATGTTTCACGACGTAAACCAGGTTAATATCATTCCACGGATTTTCAATTGGATTCACATAGAGCTTTGAGCTGGTCTTTGGGAATTTGTAATTTTACCATCATTTTTATTAACTTGTGACACGGTGCATTTCTTCAACAACACTTTCTTCATCAACTTGTTTCACTAAAAATATTGTATGTCACAAGCTAATCGATATGTACAATTCGAAGATTTGGGCTAACTAACACAGCCTTTAGATGAAACGTCTCGGATTATTCACGTTATTGGAGTAAAATGGGGTGAAAAAAGGTTTTTGGTGAAGAAAGTAATATTTCATCTAGACAATGCTTCGTGTAACAAATTAATGGAAATAGTAACAAGTAAGAGTGTTATATTCGGCTGTGCCGAATCTTATATACCCATCATCAAGTTGTATTAAATTTAGAAACATATCTCATATATCTACGAGGGTGCAGCAAATTCAAAACGTGGACCAAATTGGAAAAAAGTTGTTACGCTAGTTGGTATTGTTGGTAAAATATTTGGAATAACTTCGCTTGCAGTAGCTTTGTAGTTCAACATTCAAAAGTGTGTAAGTGGTTTCCCTAGTATTATTTACTTTGAAAACAATTCGTTGTCGTAACCGGGTATGGTTTTACATTAATTAGTTGTTAAATACTTTTCGTTTAGCTTAATATTTAGTTAGGATAAAGAAGTTGATACTAATACGACAGGTCCATATATTTTTTTAGGAGTTCCTAATGCATTTACCATATACATAATCTTAATATGCTGCTTGTACCTCCGAATCTTTCTGATTGTAGATATAAAAAAGGGGATGTAATATATATATAAGAATTAGCCAAATGTTGACCGATTGTAACAAAATTTCAAACACTGGCTGGTATTTATATAAAGCTTATTTTTGCAGAATTTAGTGGCAATAGCTGTCACAGTTTCTAATTTAATAGCTTTTAACTGGTCCTTGCTAAATATTTTTTGGTTTCCGGGAGTGTTTTTTATATGAAAGCTATAGTCAAATATGGACCGATTCCTATAATACTCACCAATAGTTGCACAAAACTTCTCTATTCTAAATTTAGTCGTCATAGCTATTAAGGTACGGTCAAACTCATTAAACATTTAAATCAAATATTTTGTGTAAAATATTGTCAAAACAATATAATAAAAAATTTGTGGTCACACTTGCACATTTATTTGACGATTTTTATTTGATAAAATACAGAAAAAATATATTCAAAGTATAAACAAAAAAACAGGTTTTATTTATGGTCACACTGAAGATTAATGTGGGGTTTATATAACTCAAGCGGTTGACGATTGAGTGAAATTTACATGTATTTTGTTTTTGTTACAATAACAAATCACATGTAAATTTCACTCAATCGTCAGCCGCTTGAGTTATATAAACCCCACATAAATATTTTCCCAAAAAATATTTGATCAAATTTTTTCAAAACAAAATTGTGTATCTGGTAATTTGTTTCTCATATTTGGGTTGTTGTTTCTCAAATTTGATGTTGTTGTTTCTCAAAGTTGATGTTGTTGTTGTTGTTGTTGTTTCTCAATACAAATGCACAGCTGTTATTTGCCCCTGTTTGATGTTACAAAAATTTTGTAAGATTAAATAATTATTTGATCAAAATATAATAAAATATTTGCTCTTGCGTGGTCACATTAGGAAAATTTTTATTTGCTGGCAAATGATTTTGTTTTGTTCAAATCAACATATTTCTTGTTTGAAACTCAAAAATATTTTGTTTTCAGACTACGAGGATCAAATATTTGATAATTTTGATTAAATGTTTAATCAATGTGACCGTAGCTTTACAATTGTATTTAATTTAACAACATTCATGTGTTTCCCGGGGCGGGGTTATATGGGAGCTATAACTAAATGTAAACCGATTTTCAGTACACAACTTTTGTTACATATCAAAAATACTTTTGTAAAATTTTGTCTCCCTAGCTTTTGTAGTTAAGGAGCTTTTATCTGGCAGACATAAATCTCCTTTTCTTTTTGTATTTTTGTGCTTCTGTAAGTTTTTTATATGGGAGCTATGGTCAAATGGTGACCGATTGTTGCTGTAGCCCTTTTAGTTAAGGCGCTTTCGCGCTTTTGTCTAACGGACAGACGGACAGAAACCCCCTTTTCTTTTTGTATTTTTGTGTTTCCTTAAGTTTTTTATATGGGAGCTGTGGTAAAATAGTGACCGATTGTAATAAAATTTTGCACACTGGCTGGCCAGAGCTGTTACAGTTTATCATTTATTGGCATATAAGTGAATTTCAGGTGGAATTTAGGCTGTTTCCGTAAGTTTTTTTTATATGGGAGCTTTGGTTAAATGTGAACCGATTTCGCTGAAATTTTATATGCTAGTGCTTATGTAAAACTTCTAGATACCAAATTTTGTCATCATAGCTGTTATAATTTGTCAATTATTTATTATTGTAATAAATAATTTCATTTACGAACTTTTTTGTCCAACTGTTAAGTGTACCCCAACTAAGTAAACTCATCAAATTAAATGAGAAAGATATAACTTATGATTATACATTTTTGTTTGCTTATGCTATGAAATCCAACAAGTTGCAATTAAATGAAATTATTTAAAAAAAGAAACAATGCATCATTTTTATTACACTTTCTAACAAAGAAAATATTTAAGTGTATATGTATATTTTTATTGTGGCGCTAATACGAAATTATCCATGTTCACTCTATATGTAACAATAAGTTTGTTAAGTTGCATGTGTAAATTTTATCAGAAACCATATTTATATTTTATGAGCTTAAAAATACTTATTTACTCCAATATTCAATTGTACAGCCAGAAATGTAAATATATTTATTTACAATCATACAACTAGTAAATATTTATTTGTGAATGTTGCAACCAATTCTAGCCCCATATGAGTATTAATGCCACCAATCTACTCAGGCACATCCATACATAGATTCACCCCCAACTGTTTTTTTATTGTTTTTTGTGTTTCGCAAAACACATATTGTACAAATTTGTTCTCTATAAATTTTATAAACAAAAATAATACAACAAAACAACAAATATTTAGTTATGGAAAAGTCCAGGGAAAAATTAAAAGGAAGTAGAGAAAAACATGCAACAAAATAAAATAAAATTCTCATATTACTAAAACACAAATACAAACAGACAGACAGAAACTCACACAAACACTCAAGTTTAATTTCGAATTGGATCTTTATTCTGAAGTTGAGAAAAACTAAAATATTCTTTTTTTGTTTTTTAACCAGTTTTTTTAATTTTTAAGGCTGTAAAAAGTTTATTTAAAAAGAAAAACAAAGTCGGGTAAATAATATTCACCAAAATGGACTGTGGTTTAGCTAGAACTTAAAATATGGGGAAAATGGTATTAATTTCTAATGCATAAACAGTTTCTTGAAGAGATAATAACAGTTACTTATCAAATCTTATGTGGGGCTTATATAATACAAGCGGCTGACGATTGAGTGAAATTTACATGTATTTTGTTTTTGTTACAATAACAAAACGCATGTAAATTTCACTCAATCGTCAGGCGCTTGAGTTATATAAACCGCACATTAAACTGTTGCCATACTCTATAATAACTCTAAAATATAAAGATTTTTTTTTATATGCTTGTATTTTATTATTGAATCTTTCTGAAAAGAAAATAACTATAAGTAATCAAATCTGTAAACCGCCGTGGTATAGCAGGTTAGTCATCCGCCTAGCATACAAGAGGCCCAAGTTCGATCCCTGGCCAAACTCACTTGAAAAAATAAATTTTCAAAAAAGCGACGCACAGTGAGATTTCTTCATACATCTAACTGCAAAAAATAGAAGGAGTTATCCTACAACGATGAAATTTGGCACACTTATTTAATTTTATATAGATAAGAAAAATTCAAAAAAACTTTGAAATCCGACGACTCCTTGAGGTACCGCCCTTGGACCCCCATTTTTTCACTTATTTTTCTTCTCAATGTATAAACCCCAATTTTCAATAGAATTTGATAAAATTTGGCACTAATTTTGGTTGAAATCCGACGACTCCTTGAGGTACCTCCCTTGGACCCCCATTTTTTCACATTTCAATGTATAACCCACAATTTGATAAATTTCGGCACACTTTTATTTTCTGATCTAAAAAAGAGTTCTACCAATTTCGGTTGAAATCCGGTTAAAGCCAATATTTAAAATATTTTATTCATTAATTATCATTTCCTTAACTACATCATCCAATTCCGAAACATTTTTATAAGGTTGTCGTCTTAAATTACTTATATATGGATCAGAAGACTCAAGTAAACGATGAAAAACATCGGTATTTGTTGCAGTTCTACTGCACTTTCTAGAAAACATTAATCTGTAATTCCTATAATCTTTGTTTCGAGCTTCTTCTGCTTCCTCGGAGAGCATACCAATTGGGAGTATATATATATATATATATATATATATATATATATATATATATAATTCCCCGGTAACATTCCAATTGGAACAAGGGGTACTTCTCTCAGACAATGAGCTGCATCCGATTCTATTTTTAGACTCATTGAAAGGGACCTACGTTTTAACGCCGGCTCCGAACGGCAAATGCATTAGTTAGAGAAGTTTTACATAGCCTAATACTCAATAACCAGTGGCTAGCTGAGTTATGAGGTAAACCGTCGCTTTTTTGAAAATTTATTTTTTCAAGTGAGTCTGGCCAGGGATCGAACTTGGGCCTCTGGTATGCTAGGCGGATGACTTACCTGCTATACCACGGCGGTTCACAATTGGAGGTAATTTTTTTGTTTTTTTTAATTTCTTATGCACTTTTTCCAAATAGCTGTCAATAAATTATTAATAAATTGTTGTTATAAAAGAGCTAATGTTAGGATTAATAACTGCAATTTGATTAAAAACTTAAGCCTGAAGGTATGCAATGGTTTTTTATTATAAGCAATATTCCTGACTTTTTTTTACTAAATTTTGATTTTTTCAAAAGTTTGACAAAAATTGCTAAATTTTTTTAGCTAATTCGAAAGAAAAGCCTTTTGTCTTTCATTTCATTATACTAAGAGCACGGAGGTAAACCGAGCCAACTGACTTTTTCTCCAACGAAAACTGCCAATGCTAAATTTTATAGGACAATCTTGATGCGCTCATATCTCCCAAACTATGTATGCAGTAAACTTTTTTTTTTCTTTAAAACAAGCACAAGATCTCAGACTTCAATAAAATTCACACCTACATTTTGCCACTTGAAATATCTTCGATACATAAGCCTTTAAATTTCAATAATTTTACCATAAATTTTTGTTTCACAATATTTAGCTGACTTCAACCGATTTTTTCTATATATATGTATATATATCTTAGGAAAAAAATATAGATTTTTCATTGCCAGATTCTTCTCTATCAAATGGCATTATTACATTTTTGAAAAGTGATAGTCAAAAAATGCCTTTTTTGCAGCAGAAATACCATAGTGCGACGGTTCACTTCATAACTCAGCTAGCCACTGGTTATTGAGTATTAGGCTATGTAAAACTTCTCTAACTAATGCATTTGCCGTTCGGAGCCGGCGTTAAAACGTAGGTCCCTTTCAATGAGTCTAAAAATAGAATCGGATGCAGCTCATTGTCTGAGAGAAGTACCCCTTGTTCCAATTGGAATGTTGTCGGGGAATTATATATATATATATATCAAATCTTAATCTAATATTAAATTATATAGAAGTTGCCAGTGCAACTCTATTTAAAATTTATTCGAATTAAAAGAAAATTAGTTAGTGAGCTAGGTTTAAGGATCCATCCTTCTTAATCGTTGGTGACCTTCAAATTGCAAAAGCTGCCTTGCAAAATTATTTGGGTGATCATTCAGCTTGGAAATATATTTTGCACAGAACCTCCAGGGGGTGCCGGTTATTAAACGTAAGATCCTTGATTGTCTTCACTGTTCAATGTTCGAAGCAGAGGCCGTTCCCCATAACTGAATACCATACATCTATATTGGTTTAATTATTGATTTATACAAAAGAACCTTGTCTAACTCCAGAGTAGATTGTTTTCCAATAAGCCAGTTTAGTTCCGCGGATTTCAATTTAATCTGAGTTAACTTGCAGTCAATGTGATAGGATCATGTGAGACGGCGGTACCTAACGTGTGAACATTCGGGAATCGTCACGTTGTTGATCATGACTGCAGGACAGTTATGTCTTCTCAGAGTAAATGTTACATGAACACACTTTGTCGGATTTACCTTAATTTTCCATCTGTTCAGCCATATTTCAAGCTCGTGGATATGAGATTGTAATAGTGCAGAAGCAATTTTAGGATCGGAATTGATACTAATAAATGCTGTATTATCTGCGAAAGTAGATTTATATGTTTGAGCATTCGTTGGCATATCTGCTGTAAAGATAATATATATCAACGGACCCAAAATACTACCATGTGGAACTCCAGCAGCGATTTTTCTAGGGGAAGAATATTCATCTTTGGATCGAACTCGGAATGTTCTATTGGACAAATAACTTTTCAAGAGTTTGTGTGTACTTGCTGGTAGCAGATTTATTATTTTGCTTATAAGTCCTTCGTGCCAGACTTTATCGAATGCTTGTGAAATATCAATAAACAAGGCGGAGCAGTATTGTTTTCCTTCAAAGGCTTTTCTGATCATTGTTGTTATTCTGTGTACTTGTTCAATGGTACCATTTTACCGAATTGAAGAATCGCGTCATAAATATACAATAGAATTCTAACAGCCGAATTAGGATAATCATTGACGAAGACATTTTGTCAATGCCAGGAGAGTTTTTTTGATCAAGCTTTTGAATATTTGATATAAGTAATGCTAATAAGAACTAATATCAGAGTTTGTTTCGTTTGGTGTGAAAACTTTTTCTATGTGGTTAGCAAAAGCATTAACTTTTTCAGATGGATCTCTTGTTTTCTTTGACATTGGTTTAAACGGCTTTTTAAGGCAGGACATCGACGTTCTTGCCACCGTCTTCTTAGCCTTCTTTTTTCAATTACTAGACTTTGAATGTCTTCTTGAATGTTCTGGCTGCCCTTTTTCTTCGGTTTAAAAATTGGAGTCGCTATACATTCTGCATTAGTGAGAATTTCTGAAAAAGTATTAATTGCAGATTCGATGTCAGTTGGATTCCATGTGTGTAAACATTTTTTAGTGTTAGAACTGCCCACCAAAAATTCTTATTTACCTTAAATTGAAATATTTTAGTGACAAAGAGGTTATTGTTCTAAAAGAAATCGTGATTTTTTTATACCCGAATAAGATGAAATCAGAGGCATTTTGTCAAAAAGAAATTAATCTATGAAAAGCCTATGTTGCCTAGACGTTTATTTTTTAAAAAGGCTCAAATCAGAGTTGGATGATAATATAAATATGATTTTAATTGAAAAAGACGATGATATTTCTATGGAAATGAAATTGAAAAACGCAAGTGAAAATTGTGTAAGTCCAACCAAATCTGTTTTTAATGAAGAAATAGATTTAAATTTATTGAAGGAAATTGAGTTATTTGTGGCAGGGGCACATAAGGAACCAATTTAATAGCTGCCGATGCACTGCTTCTCTTCCGCAAGAGAAGCCAATTAATTTGATTTTGTCGAATATAACACTCTTACTTGTTAAAAAAGAAAGATGACAAATAGTCAGCTTAAAATATCCGCCAAAGTTTTTCATGATTTAAAAATTAAAAAATAATTTTTAAAACCGACCTGAGAAAAATGTATCATTTTCCAACACGAAAAAAACTAAGTAAATTTGATTAAATTTAAACAAAACTGAACTATTTACTAGTAACAAGCCATTAAATAAAAAAAAATCATGTCTAACTTTGGAATTTCTTTATTTACAACATACAATTTTTGGTGCATATCCTTAGGCGCTTTTGCAAGGACATGAATTTTCGGGGGAAAACTGGAATAACTTTTAAACTACCTCATGGATTTTCGTCTTTGAAACAAGGCTGTGTTCGTTCTCTTTAATATTCTATTATTTTTTTCTTGTAAAAATTATTTCGCAGAAACAAAAAAATTACACATTTTTCCCCATACAAATGGACTCTCAAACTTTGGACCCGATGCGCGCCCATTAAACGTTGTCCGATTTGACTCAAATTTTAAGATCAGAGCTTTTAGACCTAGTGCCACAATATTCCGTAGAAAAAGTTATAAAATTCGAAAAATCATTTTCCTTCATACAAAAAATTGTCACCCTAATGTTAATTGTTAATGTTGTTGTTGTTAATTTGCTTCATCGGATTCATCTGAGAGGATTTTGATGAATATTTTATAACAAATTGGATCGGTTCAGTTCTTCTTTTCATGAAAAGTAAATTCTTCTTGTTGTATAACTTCATAATTATTTCCTTTTTGAAGTCGGCGAAATTTGGTTGGAAGGGGTTAACTTACATATAAATCGTATCACGCATTGTCTGAACTGCCAGGTGTCCAAAATAAAGGTATCATTTAAATTCTAAAATTGCTACATCTTGCGAAGCTTTCTGTTGTGAAAAGTTGATAATTTAGATGTAGTGAGTATGTAGTTTTAACAGAATGTTATCACTTGTCGCCAGAAAGAGAAATAATGAAGCTTTTGAAAGAAAATTTCGTTATTTGTCGTTGAGGTGGAGTAAATTAGCCAAAAAGATTGTGTGATTGTCAAGATTAGATTTTTTGTGGGTTTTTTTCTAAATAGAAAGATTGCAGAAATAATTCCACAGTAGTTCAATAGCTTTAAACTATCATAGTGTAGAATAGGAGCCTGTCGATCCAGTAGTATCTCACAAACATATAACTGGATAGCTGTCAAACTTATACACGTATTTCTTATGGTCAGAGCTTAAATTCATGTGGATTTAATACTAGTAGAGCCATCAATGTATTTATTTATAATTTTTCGTTTGTAAAACAAATTTCTGCCAAATTCATCAAAAGTATTAACTTTTAGTCAAATCATATTACAAATTACGATTTTTCTTAGGAAATCAAACTTTTAAAGAACTCTTTTACTATTTTCAAATAATTCTATCATCCACAAATCAGAACATATATACTACATTTTAATCACTGTGCAGTATTGTGTGTATAAACTTGTATAAAAAATATACAATACACACATACACACAGTCTAAAAACAGAAAAATAAAAATTACAAAAAAAAAGAAGTGAAAAACTATGTTCGGCGAGAGATAAAGCAATAAATTCTGTCAGAAATTTAATTTGATAATAAATCTTTGCTTCTAGCGCTACAGAATTTATTTGACTCTCTCACACACATACTAAAACATTTGAAGGCACGCTCACAGATACATATACACAAAAAGCCTTTATATTTTGTTTTCTGTTGATTTTTGTTTTATATTTATGTATATATTTTTATTATACTCGTAGTTCCTTACCCTAATATCCCCCACCCAGTCCATCAATCGTAGATGCGAGTTAAACACCCACACATGAACATATGTATGAGATGTACAAGTGCCAGTTGGATGAAATAGAATCTGAAAAGGAACGGATGAATGAATGAATGGTTTGTATCCAAAAAGTCTGTTAATAAACGTGCGTATATTTAAAGAATGAATTTAATGGAATAACTACTCGTAGAATCTATTGAAAAACATGACACTTATGGATGTACTGCAACATATCCTCACGTATATATGATTACATATGGATCTACGATATACAAACATACCCACATGTATTACCTTCTAAGTATTAAACTTGATACTTTCCATACAGAAATACAAAAGAAGACTTACGGACCTCTGTATAAAATATAATTTCTTATCCTTTAATTTGGTTTTATTTTACCATTTTTTGGTATTATTTCGGCCATAGACAGAGGAAACACACACATACACTCATCCATATATTCTAATCTTAAGGTTACGTTTAACATTCATCTTTTTTACGAGGATTGAAACTCTAGAATGTGATATATGTATGTATGTAAGTATGTGTTCGAGAGTCTTTGTATGGATCTGGCCTACCCTTAAGTTATGCTTTAGCAACCACGCGTAAAGTCACCTTAATGTCTTTCCCTGTTTTCAATATAATAAATGGCTATCTTTCACATTTGGGCCAAATTAGGAACAAAAACACTTTCACTGGCACATGGTGTTACTTATCATTTTGTTGCTTTTATATTGTAGTTCTTGTTCTTAGTATTTTTGTTGTTATTGTTATTTCAGTTAAAAAGGAAAAGTCCTTTAGGCAAAAGGGACGTTTAAACTGAACAAAAAGATGAGTTTTTTAAGAGTAATACATCTCTTATCACTGACACATTTTGTATTATTTTGTATGAAAGTATTTTAGAATATTGTATCTGGATATGAAGTTAAACATGTACCATGTAAAAAAATGTATGTACATATTAATATGAGTATGAGATGTGTACTCTTGGCAAACTTTATTTCAGTCATTAAAATCACTTTCGTACCAACAATTTAATAATAGCTATTTTGAATCGTAATTACATACGCCCATTTTTATAGTGATACAATTTAAAAAAAATATAATCTATAATCCAAATAACATATATTTTACAACTTGATTGCCCTCATTTAAATGGGACTATTTTCCCTCATAAGAATACCTATTTACTTAAATGGCCTATATTTACAACTTGTTAAAGTCAACGACTTGGTATAGTTTAGAATTCCATGCGCTTTAATCTTGTGCGCATATATTCCAATTTCATAGGCCAAGCTTTGAAAGATTTTTCTATACTTGTTCTTTACGTAGAAGTTTCGGACGTCCTCTTTTAACATTAGGGGGAGCGTTTTTGTTTTATTTTTAGCGTAGTTTGAAATAAATGTGAATATTGTTCGAAACAGAAATAAGGGGCTGTTAACAAATTACATAACGCTATTATGGCATATGTTCTTGACGAAGCGCATTCTGGACGTCCAATTTTGGGCCACTTTTTCGAGCACTGCTTGCCGTATGTCACGAATAACACGAACAATATTGGCCTCCAAGGCGTCAATTGTTGCTGGTTTATCAGCATAAACCAGTGACTTCACGTAGCCCCACAGGAAATAATCGAGAGGTGTCAAATCGCACGACCTTGGAGGCCAATTGACAGGTCTGTTTCTCGAAATCAACTTATCGCCAAATTTTGATTTCAATAAGTCGATGGTTGCGTTCGCCGTATGGCACATAGCGCCATCCTGTTGAAACCACATCTCCTCGGATCAATGTCATCCATATTTTCAAACAAAAAATCATTGATCATGGTGCGGTAACGATCTCCATTGGCCGTAACGCGAGCTCCGGCTTCATTTTTGAAGAAATAAGGTCCGATGATGCCACCAGCGTGAAAACCGCACCATACGGTCCATTTTTCTGGATGTAATGGAGTCTGTAGGGTCTCTTGTGGATTGGTCTCACTCCATATGCGGCAATTTTGATTACACAGGCCTACAAATATTGGGGTCATGGAAGTTGTTGGAAAATGGAGGGTCATTTCCGAAGTAATTTTTTCCGTAGAATCCGAATCCGGGGTCCGAATTGCTCTATCACGTCAGGATTTTGAGATATTTGAGGTTTTTTACCCAAAAAATGGCGTTTTTGGCTACTTTTGAGGTTATGTACAGAAGAGACAAAATTTTTTGGGAGTTTTTTTTTAGTTGCATCTTATAGCACTACTCTTCCTCTTTAATTTAAGAGTCGCAGAGTTCAATTACGATTTTTCTACACCAAGTTACGTCAATTTGAAATTACGAGATATGTCCTATTAATTGCATGACCATTTGCATTGAATACGTTGAGGCAGACATTTGTCTACTGGGTATTTTCTCTTCAAAATTTTTACTTGGGGATTTTTGGGGTTACTGATTACGAATATGAAGTTGAGATATTAAAATTATCAAATTCAAGATGGCGGATTCAAAATGGCGTATAAAAATTTTGAATCCGCCATCTTGAATTTGATAATTTTAATATCTCAACTTCATATTCGTAATCAGTAACCCCAAAAATCCCCAAGTAAAAATTTTGAAGAGAAAATACCCAGTAGACAAATGTCTGCCTCAACGTATTCAATGCAAATGGTCATGCAATTAATAGGACATATCTCGTAATTTCAAATTGACGTAACTTGGTGTAGAAAAATCGTAATTGAACTCTGCGACTCTTAAATTAAAGAGGAAGAGTAGTGCTATAAGATGCAACTAAAAAAAAACTCCCAAAAAATTTTGTCTCTTCTGTACATAACCTCAAAAGTAGCCAAAAACGCCATTTTTTGGGTAAAAAACCTCAAATATCTCAAAATCCTGACGTGATAGAGCAATTCGGACCCCGGATTCGGATTCTACGCAAAAAATTACTTCGGAAATGACCCTCCACTTTTTGACAACAAAACCATGTTGGCCTGTGTTATTAACAAACCCGTTAAGCCAAAAATGGGCCTCATCGCTGAACACAATTTTGCAATAAAACAACGGGTCAGTCTCCAACTGCTCTAGAGCTCAATTGGCGAAAGAACGACGCATATAATGGTCTCGTGGCTTCAATTCCTGCACCAGCTGGATCTTATACGGGCTTAGGCCGAGATCTTTGCGCAAAATTTTCCACGTAATGGACGGAGCAATTCCTGCGACCGACGACGAATCGATAAATTTTGATCTTCTTCCACACTTTCGTTTACAGCAGCGATATTCTCTTCAGTACGCACATTCCTTCGACGTGCTGGTGTTATTGCATCCTCTAGAGAGTATGTGGTACGAAATCTATCCACAGTTCGACGAATGGCTTGTTCAGATGGACGTTTATGTACGCCATACAAATGACGTAGTCGTCTATAAGTTGAGCGAATCGACGACTGATTTTCAAAGTAAATTTGGATAATTTCGTAGCGCTGTTCAAGCGTGAGTCTATTCATCAAAAGTTTCATCAAAAATTAATTTTTTGTGTTACTTTTTACAATTTAACAAGTTCTATCTAGCTTAAAAAAACACACTTTACATTTTTCGTTATATCTTCGGCATTTACAGTCGGATCTTGAAGTGTGATATATCGATGTTTTTGTCTCGAGGAGGCCACGCGAAGTAATAATGGAAGCTAATTTCACTGGAGATAAAATTTAACACACCTGAGGATCACTCTGGATCAACTTATGGTCTTGTGAACTCTCCCACAATCCTGTGGGATCCTCTTTATCATCTAATCTAATCTACACCTCCAACAACATTCTGATTTAACCCCCAGGCAACACGTCATATTATACCCTATGTAATATGCCACACTAATGAATCCTTAAGCACATATCTAGAAGGACTAGATGCATCGCCGTAATCTAAATATTCGCTTTGGCGAGTAGCTAAAAGTCCTAAAAGGAAGCGACTCTGAAAAAGGTGAACTGTTTGTAAATCACTTAAAATATGTATTTACCCCAAATTCATCAAGTGACGCGGTGGAGTTGCCTCCAGTTGTAGAAACAAGTGAAACAACCATTATGTTTGAAATTTGAGAAGTAGAAAAGGCAATTCTTGAGTTAAAGAACAAAAAAAGCAGCTGGGTTTTTGTAATTAACCTAACAAAAAAGACGAAACCATATGAAGATTATATCCTTTATGGCATCAAAAAACCAAATAGACAAAACAAAGTTTGCTGTTTGCTTAGGCGATACCCCGTGATAGGCGGCCAGCATTATAGAAAGCTTCTTCAGTAAGCAAACCTGCGATACTTAAGGAAAACCAAGAATTCAACAAATACGAATTATATTTGATACAATAATTGAAAAAATATATAAAAACTAAACAACTGATATTTTCAAATGTTACGGATTTTTAGTATTTTTTGTAGTTTGTTTTTTTAAACAAATGTGTAAATATGTTAAAAATCAATTTTCATATAAATTTAAATGAATATTCATTTGAAAACAACATAAACGAAAACTTTCTAAACAAAATACAATCAGTTACTGTAATAATTTCCTGAGTGTATGTATTGTAACATAGGTCTAAAAGTTCAGTTCTGAAAACATGAGACAAATCCAACAACGTTCTATGCCCATTTGTATGGGGAAGAATAAGTTTTTTTTTGTTTTTGCAAAATTTCAACCCAAAACAAGTATGAAAGTGCTTTAGTCGGTCAAGCTCGACCATACGATACCCTTCACCAATAAGGTCAAATTTTTCCTCTATAAAGACTAATATTTGCTAAATTGTGCCATCATATAAACATTTTCTCAAAACTTATATATTTAAGCTGTTTCCGCCATTTCGACTTATATGAGAACTAGGGTCAAAGGTGAACCGATTATTTCGAACTTTAGCAAATTGATTACAGTTTTTACAGAAATTATGTATACGAAAAACAAACTCAAAATTCTCATTATCTTCAGATTACAAGCGTTTTAGTGATTTTGTCTCATTTAGTGCGTTTTGACAGAAGAGTTTGTGTGGAAGCTATGGTCAAATGTGGACCGATTTAAACGAAATTTGGTACAGTGATTTTGGTTAACATAAGCAGTATTTTTTTAAATTTCATGAAAAAATATTGATTTTTGTGGCCAAAATATCAATTCCGGGAAGTGGGACCTTTGGGAGGTACCATAAATAAGGGACCGATTTTGACGAATTTCAAAAGCAATAGTCCCACTACCAAAATTATCTGTGCCAAATTCCATCAAATAATCTTAATAATTGCTGTCTGTACTTTGATAACATGGTTTACATGGGGGTCCAGCCAGACAGACGGACGGACTGACATAGCTAAATCGACTTAGAAAGTGGTTCTAAGTCGATTGGTGTCTAAGTCGATTGGTGTCTAAGTCGATTGGTATACTAAAAGACTCAAATCCATGAAGTAGTTTTAGAGTAATTGCAATTTTACCCCGATAATTAATGTCCATGAAAACGCGCTTAAGAATATGCACAAAACTTTTTGTTGTAAATATAGAAATTCCAAAGTTAGATATGACTTATCACTTAATAGCTTTCTATTAAAAAATTTATTATAAAATTATTTTCAATAGAAAAATATTCATTATAAATTTTTTTTTTATAAAAAAAAATTCTTTATAAAATTGTTTCTATAGAAAAATTTTCGTTATAAAAAGTTTTCTATAGAAAATTTTTCATTTAAAATTTTTTTTATAGAAAAATTTTCAAAAAGAATGTCTATTCGCATTTAATCCCAAATCTGTTACATTTATTTATTAATGTAACAGACCAATTAATTGATAAAAAGGGAAAAATTGTTTGCGTTTCGATGGTTGGTTAGGCCATCTCTTCAGGAGGATTATCCCCAATTTAGATTAGCCTAACCAACCATCGAAACGCGTCGATGAATTTTGGTTTCTCCGCAAACAATTTTTCCCTTTTTATCAATAAATTGGTCTGTTACATTAATAAATAAATGTAACAGATTTGGGATTAAATGCGAATAGTCATTCCTTTTGAATAATATTTACATCCCGACAATTTTGTTATTTTTTGAAAAATTTTCAATATAAAATTTTTTCTATAGACAAATTTTCATTATAAATTGTTTTTTTTTTTTCTAAAAAAAATGTTCATTAT
Source organism: Stomorhina lunata (assembly GCA_933228675.1). Classification (NCBI taxonomy): domain Eukaryota; kingdom Metazoa; phylum Arthropoda; class Insecta; order Diptera; family Rhiniidae; genus Stomorhina; species Stomorhina lunata. The sequence goes on along the minus strand of OW121740.1, from coordinate 89,302,898 downwards.
AAAATGTTTCCTATAGAAAAATTTTTATTATAGATTTTTTCTTTTATAAAAAAATATTCATAATAAAATTTGTTCTATAGAATTATTAAAAAAAATAGGTTTCGCATTTGACCCCAATCTGTTTCATTTATTAATGTAACAGAAAATTGATTGATAAAAGCCAAAAAATGCTTGTGGGAATAACCAATTCCTTGGTTAGGCCATCTCTTCAGGAGGAGTATCCCTTTTTTTGAGACAGAATGAAAACGTCGCATTATTAGTAGGTATAGTGCTCCTGAAGATATGACCTTACCAACCATCGCGAAGCGTTGAGGAATTGCTTATCCCCACAAACATTTTGTGGTTGTTACATTAAAAAATCATTCTTCGATATCCATTGGATATCATCATTATTTCACAAAAAAATTTTTTTTGTAGAAAAGTTTTCGATATAAAATTTTTTCTATAGATAATTTTTACTGAGTTAATACAAAAAAAAACTCAAATTCACCACTGTGCAATTATAACAACAAACCGAATTTGTATAAAATGGATCCAAATTATTTTTACAATAAGGGTAAGCATCGTCAGTGTTTGCGGCCTATGTAAACGGATCTCCACAAAATATACGATCATTTTTAAAAATGATTACATCTCGCACGATTACCAGAATAAAAACTTTTTATTGAAATCACATTATATTTTCTCTGAATAACGCACCAAATATCCAATTGAATTAAATATTCATTCTTTTTACATAATAAGTAACTAACATGACAAACTGCCGCCTACATACGCAGAGCAATAAGACCCATAATTCTTAATATTCGCATGAACAGGAATTTCCCCAATAAAAGTTCAATGTCGTAAATTAACTTCAAACTTTTGGCAGAGAATAAAAATGGAGTATGTATGGAAATGAAGAAAGGAGTAGAGCGAAGATAACTACTAGCAAAATAAATGCATACGAGTACAAAACATGACGAAAGTTAAACACGAAGTATTGTGGTAAGTCGGAGATAAAAAAGTTTCCTTTTATAATGTCCTTATTTGTGTGTTTAAAAAAATCTTTATGTATTGGTTAGGAAAAAAATACATTGAAACGAACATGTGCTAGAAAAATATGAACTAAAAAGGAAGTTAGACGATCTGTTAATTCATATATATCCGTTTGGTGTTTTTAATATATTTCCTATTTATTTTCCGGTTTTCCAACATTTCTTCACACATTCATTTATGTATATTTGTATGTGTGTATGTATCTTGTAGAATCATGGCCATGGTAGCAAGAGTTTAAGTTAGCAATACTCGTATTTAACTTTATGCTAAAATGAGTTTATCTTTGGCTGAAATAAACTTCATTTGGTTTATTTGTAATAAATTGCCAACTTATTATACAACACATACTTTCGTCAATTGCATTTAAAATTTGCATATAAAGTGTAAACTAAAAACATTAATCTCACATGTTGCATGTTGCAACAGTATGTTGCACAGTGGTTAGAACTTTGTTGAAAACTGCATAAATAGTTCATTAATTTTAAGAATTTAATTTTTGATTTAAATAGATACGGGGGAAAATTATGTTTAACAAGTAAGAGTGTTATATTCTTATATACCCATGTATTAAATTTAGAAACATATAGTATGTCATATATCTAGGAGGGTGCAGGTAATTCAAAATGTGGACCAAATTCGAAAAAATTTGTTACGCTTGTTGGTAAAATATTTGGACTAAATATGGTTGCAGTAGCTTATGATAAACATATAAAATATATGGCGGCAGGTCCATATATTTTGTTAGGAGTTCCTAATGCATCTACCGTATATAAAGTCTGGTCTTATCATTGATTGATAGCTATCTAATATACAATCTTAATATACTGAATGTACCTTCAAATCTTTTTGATTGTAGATATAACAAGTAAGAGTGCTATGTTCGGCTATGCCGAACCTTAAATATCCTTCACCAATGGTGTTACAAAAGTAAAGTGCAGAGTGGAAAGAGTTTTTGGTCAATTACAAGTACATATGTATGTTTCTGAAGACTGATTTAGGTGAATCCTACAAAAATACTAGTATATGTATATTGATTTTCGAATCTGAAAAACTTTCAAATCATGATAATTAACACGCCTCATACATTTAATTTTAGGGCGATATATGAATATTACTTTAATTAGTGAATAACCTTGTTTTATATTGGGTCTACATTTTGGAGGTAGATTGAAATACAAACAATTTCAGAAATTACGCAACATTGTAACATTTCGCACCTTGAGAGAGGTCGTATTTAAACGCATATATCTTTAAAATTAGAGGACCGATTAAATTGTTGCTTTTATGAGAATATTTAGCGGACCTATTTAGATTAGACTTTTGGCAACAACAATTTCGTAAGATATAAAGCAAAATATGTCGGTGAACACAAATTTGGCATATTTTAGAAAAAAAAAATGTTAAAAAACAATATTTAAAAAAAATCGAATTATATACCAGATTTTAGAAAATACTTCATTACAGCATGCTATTAAATTTCATCGAAATTAGTCTGTAAATACTAGAATTCAAAACTCGATGAGAACTTAAAAAAATTTTGTTAAAAAAACTGTATTTTTTCATAAAAAAAAATTAATATTTTCAAAAAAAAAACTGTGTTTTTTTAATTGAACTGTACATCAAAGGAAATCATTCAACGCAGCCCACTATTAAATTTCATTAAAATCGGTGGATCAATAAGCGAGATATCACATATTTTAATTTTTTTTTAACAGTATTTAAAACAAATGTTGAATTATATATCAGATTTTAGAAAATACTCTAACGCAACATATTATTAAATTTTATCAAAATCGGTCTATAAATACCAGAGATATCGCCAAAATTGAAAATTCGATGAGAATTTAATTTTTATTTTTTTAAACTGTATTTTTCAAAAAACATTGAATTTCGTCAAAAAATTGTTTTTTTTTTAAGATTTTTGAACTGTGTTTCAAATTTTAGGAAATTATTCAACGCAGCACATTATTGAATTTCATCAAAATCGCTAGATTAATAACTGAGATATCGCCAAAGCAAAATTTATCGATGTACGCAAATTGACAAATTTTAAAATTAAAAAAAAACAGTATCAGATTATAGAAAATATTCCATCGCAACAGGCTATTAAATTTTATAAAAATCGGTCTATAAACATCAGAGATATCGCCAAAATTAAAAATTCGATGAGAATGAATTTAAACAATTTTTTATAAAAAAAACTGTGTTTTTCAAAAAAAAGTTTTGAATTTTGTCAAAAAACTGTGTTTAAAAAAAAAAGTTTTTTGAACTGTATATCAAATTTAAGGAAATCATTCAACGCTGCACACTATTGCATTTCATCTAAATCAGTAAATCAATAACCGAGATATCTCCAAAGCAAAAGTTATCGATGTACGCAAATTGACAAATTAAAAAAGAAATACAAAAAAAAAACAGTATTTAAAAAAAATTTTTTTTGAATTATATATCAGATTTTAGAAAATACTCCAATGCTACATGCTATTAAATTTCATCAAAATCCGTCAATAAAGACCAGAGATATCGCCGAATTACAAATTCGATGAGAATTAAAACTTTTTTTTAACTGTATATTTTAAAAAACATTTTAAAATTCGTCATCGAAGTTTAGTATTTTAGCGATATCTCGGGTGTTTATGAACCGATTGTAATGAAATTAAATAACGTGCTGCGTAAAATCTGGTGTATAATTCGTCTGGTTACACCCACCAGGAGCTCCACAAACTTGATTTCAACAGACAGATAGACAGACAGACAGACAGACGAACATGGCTAAATCGACTCTCCTGGCGATTCTGAGTCGATCTGTATAATTTTTAAGACGAATAATGAAAAAATTACAAACTGAATGACATACTTATAATACCCTTTCACCTATTGGTGAGGGGTATAAAAAGGGATGTTATATATATAAGAACTATAGCCAAATCGGTCAAGATTTGGCTATAGTTCTTACGCACTGGCTGGTATTTATATAAAACTTACATACATATCTAATTTCCACGACATTCCAATTGAAAAAGGGGTACTTCGCTCAGACAATGAACTGCATCCGATCCACGTTTTGTCGCCGGCTCTGAATGGCAAATGCATTAGTTAGAGAAGTTTAACATAGCCTAATACTGATTAACCAATGGTGAGATGAGTAAAAGTGAACCGTTTTTTTTTTTTTTTTTTTTTGTAGGTCTGGGCGAACTTGGGACCTCTGGTATGCTATGGGGATGACTAACCTGCTATACCACGGCGGCTTACGTATAAAGCTTATTTATGCAAAATTTAGTGATTTAGTGTGTCATAGTTTATAATCTAGTGGTTTCCGGAAATAGTTTTTATATGATGATTTTATGCATAAAGCTTCTATAATAGCTATTACAATTATTTTCAATATGGCCATTAATGTGATTCTCGGTGTGGGGTTATATGGGAGCTCTAACTAAATGTGAACCGATTTCGCCCATTTTCAGCACACAACTTTTTCAAGATATCGAAAATAGTTTTTAATTGACAAACGGCTTTTTTTTTGGTATTTTTGTGTTTCCATAGGTTTTTATATGGGAAATAGGGTCAAATGGTGACTGAATGAAGCAAAATTTTACATACTGGCTAGTATTGTAATGAGACTTCATTGAACGAAAGTGGCCATAGCTAGTATAGTTTATCATTTATTCGGGTTTAAGTAACTTTAAGGTAGAATTTAGGGTGTTTTTAGTGTTTTGTATGGGGACTATGGTTAAATGTGAACCGATTTGAATGAAATTTTATACGCTGAATAACGATCATGTAAAACTTCTCTATGATAAATTTGATCATCATATCTATTAAATTTTGTTATTTATTGGCGAATGAAGGATTAGCCTATGCCAGGTTATATAAATGTGAACCGATTTCGCCCAATTTCAATACCAAAAATGTTCAAGAAATAAAGAATATTTGTGCCAAATTTTTGTGACCTACATCCTTTAAGGTTTTATCGTCTTAGAATTTTATAAGGATTTAGAATATACATCAATTTTGGTTTTTGAGCCAATATTAAGAAAATTACAAACGGAATGACAATCGCAATATACCCCCTATTATTTTTGATGGTAGGTATAAAAACAAGTAAGAAAGTGCTAAAGTTGATCAAGATTGACTGCGTGAAACCCTTCGTCAATAATATCCTCCCAACAATTTTTTTATGAATGATTCTAAATTTATCGTTATTTTTAAAGAATTAAATTTTTTAATTAATTTGATTACACATTTTACATGGACAACCAGCCAGAGGTTCCGACAGATGGACATGATGTCCACAATGCCAACAAATTTGAAGAGATGAATTGTAAATTATCTGAGTGGACGTCAGTCGTTTGTAGAGTTTAGAGACCAGCGCTCAAAACACCGTAGAGTCAAACAGGGAGTTCCTCTGGGCGGAGTCCTGTCGCTACTCCTGTTTAACCTCTACTACTCTAAACCTCCAGCTCCACCGCAAGGCGTTGAAGTGATATCAGATGCAGACGACTGCACGATAATGGCAACCGGCCATAATGTGTAAGACCTATGCGGTAAGGTGAATCGTTATCTCGGTATCATCCACAACTTCTTCACTGAACGTAAACTGAAGATACAACCAACCAAATCCTCAGCGACCTATTTACCACCTGGACAAAAGAAGTAAGCCTACAACTTGGCGTCGAGATTGATGGTGTACCAATTCCGATAGTGAACCATCCGAAAATCCTGGGAGTCACACTCGACAGCCTTTTTACTTCGTCAGTACATGCCACAACTGTCGCGCATAAATTGCGATGTAGAAACAAGGTCTTTAAAGCACTAGCCGGCAGTACTTGGGGCATGGACAAAGAAACCTTGCTGTCTACCTATAAAGCGATTGGTCAGTGGCAAATTATGCTGCTCCAGTATGGTCAGCGTCGCTAAGTGATACTCAGTAGAGAAATATTCAATGCTGCCAAAATACAGCCCTAAGAACTATTACAGGCTGCCTACAAATTACATCACTACATCATCTTCACGAGGAAACAAAGATCCTTCCAGTAAAGGAACACAACATTATGCTATCTCAGCAGTTCCTTTTGGGATGTCATCGGAGAAATCATCCAAACTTTAACATCACACATCTTCCCCGAGGCATGTCAGGAAAGATCTTCGCGTGTATGAGGATAGCATACGAAGATATGTACTGATCCTTTTGATCATACCTCGTACATGGCAGTATTAAACAACATTCATAAAGACGCCACCAACTGCGCGATTTCAGGTTATGTTGTATTAGGATGTCGCCCACCGCCCATAGCAGAAGAAGAAAAGAACCTGCCGCGGAAAACAAGAGTCGTTCTGGCTCAACTGAGACCGGGATGGAGCAATAGATTAAATATCTTTTGGTCCCGCATAGACCGTGCCGTCCCCAACATATGCCCAGCTTGTGGTCGGGGTCCTCATGATACCCCCACATTTTCAACTGTACCGCCAACCCTACTTCACTTAGTCCTAAGGATTTGTGGACTCATCCAGTTGAAGTAGCACAATTTCTTGGTCTTGATCTCCAAACAATAAAAAATTGTAAATATTAGATCTGTTACAACAACAGACGGACATCATCAGCTCGATTCTGAAAATTATTTTAGTCATTCGGTAAAATTACAAATTTGTATTCTGGCCCATTGTGCACTGCAACACTTTAATACTTGGAGAAGATTCAAGGAAAAGTAACATCTTTTCAGACTCTGTACTCGTTGTAACACTTTGATGTTTAGAAATAATATCAAATATTCCCCACACACACAAACACACAGGCACAAAATGTATACAACTTTTATTAAGCGGGATGGCCGATCGAATTAAGAGTTGTACAGTATTAAAAACAACAACAGTTGGTGTCCTGGGTGCATTGCACACGGTAATAGATTTATGGCCAAAGTCCAGACAAAGTGTCTGTGTGGTGCGACTGAGTTTTGTACAAGTGAAAACAGCAGCAGCCGCAATATCATTTATGTATAAAAGCTAAAACAGTAACAATCTTTGAAAAGAAAGAAAATACTTGTAGAAAACCACAAGTTTAGGAATTTCTTAAAACTGCAAAACTGGCAGTAGAAAAAGAAGGATAAGTAAGAATAATTTACATAAATAAAAGTTAACTTTAAGTCAACAACAAAAACACAACCACAAAAAAATACAAATTCTAGAAAGAAATATAAACTTAAACAAAAATAAATAAAAAAAATAAAATAAAAATTCGTTAAAGTAAAACTTTTTCTATGTAAATCCAACTCTTTCCTTTTTGTTATAAAAAAGTTTTTTCCTTGACTCTTTCTTTTTCATTTTTAACATTAAACTTCTTGGTTAATTCCCTACTTTGGAATTTATTTAGATATTTTTTATACTTAGGTTTTCAATCCGGACAATGTTCCATCATGTATTTTCTGTCAGCTACTAAGTAAATGTTTATCAAGTATCAAGGCAAAATGATGAAACTATATTCTTAAAAACATTTATTATTTTGAAGATGAAGAGAAAAAGTTGAACTAAAACAAAAATGTATGAATCTAAACAAAAATAAAGAATTAAAGAAAGTTTTAAATGCTTGTGGCTTAAAACTTTGTTGTTTGTCAACTTGAATATACTTATTTTTTCAAAAATGTCATAAGTTATCTTAACATCTGACTAAACTTATAACCTTTTACCACAATTTGCATTGATTTTTCTAACGCCTACACAGCCTCATTTAATTATAATTTCACATTTTTAAAGATTTTAATTATATTTGGAAATATATCTGTGGCTTGGTGCTAAAAGGTCCAATATAAATTTTTTTGCAGTTTTGAGTTTATCTTTGCATTATTTCCTTATTTGCCCTTTTTTATTTGGCTCCAACAGCTAATCTCTAAATTCACTTATTTCAGATTTATAAGGGTTTTTTGGACAATGTTACTATAAATTTATATAGAAAATAAACCCCCTAATTTATAACACAGCACAACAAAATAAAAAAAATTTCACGTGCTCTTAAAACCACTATACAATTTTACCAAAAATGGTAAAATTTTTAAATTAAATTTTGTGAAAATGAGCGAATTCCCTAAATTGTGAATAAATTCGAAAAAAATCAATCGATTTTTATGGTCGATATCTCATTTTGTTGCTATTATATGTCACTATGCGATAAAATAATAAATCTGGAAGTTTTTTTTTGCCGTTTTCGATTTTTCATGATTTTTTTAAAACCAAAATTTCTGCCATTTTTATGTAAAAAATATATTTTTTTCTTTAGTTTTTTATTATAACTCCGATAATATTGATCCGATTGAAACGCGATATATAGACGAATTGAAGGCTATATAAATCTTAATTTTTCTGATTTTATTTTAATAATATCGGACTAGTAGTTTTTGAGTTATCATTATCTATTTGAAGAAACGTATAAAAAAAATTGCAACTTAAAAAAAAAAATTTTGCCATGGAATTTAAAAATTTTACCATTTTTGTACTAAGGTAGCCATGATACATCAAATGTATATAGTGGTTACTCGAGCACATTTTGGCTGTTTCCCTGTGTAATCAAAAAATAAAAAAAAATAATATAGCAAGCTTATAATTCAAATTTTCCATACAAATTTCAAATTATAAGAATTTGATAATATTAAAATTTGTTTATGAATTAGGGGGAAAGACTTTAAATCAAAACTTCCAAGACGATTGAGCGATGTCCGCCCGTCTTTCCGTCCGTATGTCTGTCTGTTGTCGTCACGATAAACATATATGTCTATCTATATCTAAATTATAACAGTTATGATGATAAAATTTGGCATATATAAGTTTTACATAAGCACTAGGCAGCATATAAAATTTTATCAAAATCGGTTTAACCATAGCTCCCATACAGAAACAGCCTAAATTGTATCTAAAGAGCATAAGGAAGTCTTATGTTAATGCCAGTATGCAAAATTTTATCACAACCGGTCACCATTTGACCATAGCTCTCATATAAAAAACTTACGGAAACACAAAAATACAAAAAGAAAAGGGGTTTAAGTCCGCCTGTCCGTCAGATGCTGATAAATTGAATACAATTGTTATAAATAGGTATGACGACTAAATTTAGAATAGGGAAGTTTTATGCAACTATTGGTTACTATATCAAATTTTATAGAAATCGGTTCATATTTAACTACAGCTTACATAAAAAATCCCTCCCGGAAAGCAAAAAGGGCCAGTTAAAGACTATTAAATTAGAAACTATGACAGCTATGGCCACTAGATTTTGCAAAAACAAGCTATATAAATACCAGCCAGTGTGAAAAATCTTGTTATATATATATATATATATATATATATATATATATATATATATATATATATATTAGAGCGGGTCAATTTGTATGGGACGGAAAAAATGAAAAAATCGCATATGCGGGAAGTAATCTACGAACAATTCTAAGAAAATTTGCCTAAGAAACTATGTGTGTAAAATCGATTCGGATGCCGCGATTTTTAAAGGGAAGTTTCATATTCAGGTTATAGAAAATTTTGTTAGAAAAACTTAAACAGATAGCTTATTTATGAGTGTGAGGGACCCACTGAGGGTAAAAAAACGCTAAGTTTTCTTCTAAACCCTTTGTTTTTACTTCTTATTTTTAAAGTACACTTATCCCTCGATTTACACAATACTTTTTTTAAGGTGTTAATCGAGGGAAAGGTATACTTTTGTTTGTTGACCATATATTGAAATAAAACTAAAATTATCCTTTAAGTTTTCTACGATTTATTGTTTTATTTGCAGTTATTAATTTAGCAATAAAATCAGAAAGAATAAAATAAATTTTAAGTGTATTGTTATTAATACAAAGTTAGTTTCTAGATTTGAAAAAAGAACTAAATAACTAAGTTTTTAAGTCCTGCCTGCTTTCCAAGCGTGGATTTTTTTTTCGACTAACATCAGTCACAGCCATAATACTTTCACGATTTTTTTCCGTTACGCGCCGAGAAACACTGGTTAAAAGTTTAACGCATCGTTCAGTTCCTTGAATGTGGCATGGAACTTGTGGGTCAGGAAGTGGTGGATCTTGAAATTCTAAATATTCCTTCAAATAGTCATACGGAATATCTCTTGTAATTGGTGGTTCTGATAAAATACTGTCATCATCTAAATCTATCATATTGAAATAATTGCAGCAGTCAAAATTAATTTTACATTTTTTGTACTCTCTAAGTTTTTCTGCATCGCAAAGTTTGTTACGGTAGTACAAAATTTTTTGTATTGCCTGGTCGCGTATTGATTTACGATCATCGTAAAGCATTGAAAGCATAACATTTTCTGGATGAGCAAAGTATGAGTTATTTTGAACTACAGAGTAAACAATTTGCCGCACATTCAAGGGAAGAAACTGTGTGAGGCGAATAAACTTAAATAAAAAAGGCACCACTTGTTCAAGCGATTTTTTAATTTAACGAACGAGCCTATCTATTAACACTTTTTTTTCAAAAAATTAAACCTTCCAATTATTGTCAAAAAGCTAAAAATATAAGTTTTGTACATGTAATTTACTTCTATGTAAACATATTTGATACAATTTTTTATACTACCTAAAACTAAATTTCCCCTTAAAAATCGCGGCATCCAAATCGGTTTTAGACCCATACTTTCTTAAGCAAAGTTTCTCAAAATGATCCGTAGAACATTTTCCGCATATGCGATTTTTCGAAAAAAAAATCGACCCGCTCTAATATATATATACATACATAAAACATCCCCTTTTTATACCCTTCACCAATAGGTGAAAGGGTATTATAAGTTCGTGATTCCGTTTGTAATTTTTATCGTAGATCGTAGACCCCATAAAAATTATACCGATCGACTCAGAATCGGGAGGAGAATCGATTAAGCGATGTCCGTCTGTCTGTCTGTCTGTCCGTCCGTCTGTCTGTCTGTTGAAATCAAGTTTCTGAAGCCCCTGGAGGATGGACTTACATAAATAATATATCAGATTTTAGGAAATTCTCCCGCAATGAACGCTATTAAATTTCATTAAAATCGGTTTATAAACACCGAAAATATCGAAAAAATACCAAAAATTAGACGAAAATTTTAAAATTTTTGATTGAAACACACTTTTAAATAACAAGAGAAAAAAGATACTCCTGGTGTTCATGTGATAATATGTTATATATCAGATTGTAGGAAATATTTTCCCAAAGCACTCTGTAATTTTATCAAAATCGGTCCATAAACAACTGAGATATCGCCAAAACACTGAATTTGATGTATCGCAAATTGCCCAAAGTACACATTAGAGAATGTTGAAAAAATTAAATGCAGAAATAGGAAAAACTATCCTCCTTTAGTACGGACCTACATAAATTTTATATCAGATTTTAGGAAATTCCCCCACCAAGCACATTATTAAATTTTATCAAAAGCGGTCTATAAACAATTGAGATATCGCCATAACACTACATTTGATGTACAGCAAATTGCCCAAAGTACGTGTCTAAGAAATTTTGTTTACATTTTGTAAGTATTGTTTCAGCGATATCTCAGGTGTTTATGGACCGATTGTGATGAAATTTGACATCGTTCTTTATGGGAGGATTTTCTAAAATCTGATATATATATACTCCACAAATCTGATTATGAATACCATTCAAATTGTACCGATCAACTCATAATCGGCACAAGAATCGATTTCGCGACCTCCGTCCGTGTCCGTCCGTCTGTTTGTTTGCCCGTCCGTCCGTCTGTTTGTTTGTCCGACATGTCCGTCCGTCTACCTGTCTGTCCTTTTTTCTGTTGTAGTCAAGTTTTTGGAGCTCCTGTTTTGTCGATATCTCAGGTGTTTATTTTGATGAATTTTAATAGCGTCCTTCGCAGGAGATTACCTAAATCCTGATGCATTCGGTAATTTGTGGTAGATATAATTTAGCGTTTAAGCGATGGTGTTTTGATCGACAATGATAAAATTCAGGGTGGCCCAATATCCTAAAATTTTGTGTAAAATCCAGGAGCTCCACAAATCTGATTTTAGCAGACAGACACTCTGCATTAATCTTAATTTTGTGTCTGACTTTTGAACATTATGATAACATTTGAGAATGTATTATATATCAAATTATAGGTAATCTTCCTAGGAAGTACAAAAATGCAGCTAACTACATGATATCCGTTCAAAACCTACATATGTATGTAAGTATCTCACATATCAACGAAAATTTAAATTTTTTAATTGCAATTGGGAGAAATCCGTTCACGTTTGACAATTGATCCCTTATAACTTCGCCTAAGATACGATGATGACATTTAGTATAAAGACGTTGTACAATATTGATATTCAAATATAAAATAAACTTCCTAGAGGGACAATATTTGACAAAAGTATTTCTGATCTCTTGAAAAGTTCGATATTGAAAATGGGCGAGCTCTATTCACATTTAGTGAAATCTCCCATATAACCCCGACCGGGAATCGATTTAATGCTGATAAATTAAATCATATTAAAATTGCACAAGGAACTAGAGCAAAACTTTCCAAACATCCATCGGACAGATCGAAAGAACAATACATCCCATAATATTTGGGATGTATTGTTCTTTCGAATGTTCGAATGATGAAGTGTTCATTTTAATTAATTAACTAACTTCAGATAAATAAGTAAATCTTTAATAACTTTTCCGACAAAGCTGATATCCATCCATTCAAAAGCTATATATTTCACGTATGTATCTAAAACTAAGAGTGTATACCCTATAATTTTATGGCTTATCATTGTTAAAGCTTTGACCTAAATCAGTCCGCTAACTTCAGAGTTTTACATAACTAATCAAGAACTTTTACTAGTTGGACAATTCGTACGAATTAAAGTGCACAACCCTCACTGGGCACTGTGTTTTTGGGTTGCATGCCAGAATACTTAAACTTCATCAAATCGATGTGCTATTGCAAATGTAAGGGCATCTACATTTTGAAGCATCTTTTCTGCATGGTTTATCTGGTCTATCGAACTTTATTAAATGTTCGTAAAATATGTGTCTATTTTATTTCGAAGCTACTGGCTGGCTTAAATATGCATTCTCTACTTGTAGTCTAGTAATCATTATCTTTCACAAAGGGACCACTTAAAAACCCAAGTGAAGCTTCCCTAGACATCAGCCACCTGCCCAACCTAACCTTTGGGTGCATAACTATTCTAGATGATGACGCCACCGAAAAGCTTTTCTTTTTCCGACTCTTAATTTTAAAGACTCTTTGCATATAATACTAGTATAACCAAATTTTGCTTGGAATTACATTAAGTACTTTTGCAACACCATTGGTGAAGGGTATCCAAGATTCGGCAAAGCCGAATATACCACTCTTACTTGTTATATCTACAATCAAAAAGATTCGGAGGTACAAGCAGCATATTAAACTTGCACCAATGTCCATACTTTATATACGGTATTAGGAACTCCTAAGAAAATATATGGACCTGTCGTATTACTAAGAAAAGTATTTAACAGACTATTAATACTAAACAATACCAGGTTATGAGATTAACCCTTAAGCGAACACCAGGGCCTGGCCAGGCATTTTTGCAGATTTTTATGGTTTTTTACTCAGATATCTTAGGCGGAGCGCTATAGCCTTTTATGAGTTCCCCAATGAAGGTGTTTTGTAGAAAAAAAAAATTCATAAAAAACTAAAACTTTTTATCTGTGGGCGTGGTAATTACTCCCCAAACATTTTTTTTCATGTTTGTAACACCAGGGCCCAGCCAGGCCCTATACTATTATGTAGAGAATGCAGCAAATAAAATCAAAAAGATAACGATTTATCAAATGAAAATGATGAGGAGAAACAAAAGATTTGGAATCCAATAACTATGGAATAGCTGGATGGTTTCAAAGGTATATAAATCTGAAACCCACAACACACATGCTACCTAGGAGCTATGGACAGAAATTTACAAATATACCATAGCCGTACTAGGTCATTCCTATATTACTCTGATTTAACAGCACCTATACGAATTATTTGAAACTTGTTAAACAGAAACCTAACAAAAATTGCAAACCGCACTAAACATGTTACAGTGAATGAGTTTTCGTTCACCCAGTATATTCTATTGAAACCGGCTATATATGAAATAAAAATATGGTAGGTTGTGATGCAAAAACGCACTTCTCGTTGGAAGGTAATATATACACAAGATCATGGAGAAATTCGAGCAGATAAGCATTGAAAAAACGTTTTCATGCGTCTTACAGTCCGATACAAGGGATCTGAAAGAACAATCATTTTTGATATCTTGTTTACAACTTTAGATTTATGTAATAGATAATTGGCTACTGGTCTTAGTTTTGTTTGTACGCAAAAAAATAACAAGATGCGCATTTCACAGCAAATATCCTAAAAGTGAATTATTATTAAGTGAATTCGGATTTTATGATATCATTGTCAACAGTTCACAAAACGCTTTCAATGATCTAGTACTAACTGTCTTAGTCAAAATTATAGATTCGACAACCGTAATAAGGCTGAATATATGATAAAAGTATGAAAATTTTTAAATTGCCTTTGAGAGCTGCAACAAGAATTATGGCAAATTTTGTTAGTACGAGTAGATTGGGACTAGAAACTTTTCGAAATAAAACCATTTAGGTAAAGCAAATCGAGGGAAATTAATTGGAATATATAATAGTTTTTAATTTTTAAGGGAACCTAAACCCATTTTGAGTCAAGAAAGCGGTCCCAAGGTCTTAAAAATAAATCCAAGTATGCTATTTGTATGGACAAAGATAATGAAAAACGCAACACAAGATTCTTTTGCAAATTTTGTAAAAATTCTATTAAATCCATACAAAATATAGGAAGTCCCAGTCAGGCCCTGGGGTTCGCTTATGTAAATACATTTTGGTTTGTTTTAAATTTTGTTTGTTTTAAATTTCATTACCAAATATTAATATTTGTGGCCAATATATCAATTCCGGAAAGTGAGACCTATGGGAGGTACCATAAAAAATGAACCGATTTTAACGAATTTCAATAGTCATGGTCCCACTATCAAAAAAATGATCTGTGCCAAATTTCATCAAATTATCTTTAGAATTGCAACCTGATTACATGGGGGTCCTGCCAGCCAGCCTTCCAGACAGACAGACGGACTGACATCGCTAAGTCGACTCAGGAATTGATTTCAAGCCTATTGGTATACTAAAAGGTGGGTCTAAGACAAATATTTCTATGCGTTACATACATCAGCACAAACTTTTAATACCCTTTCCAGCTATGGTGGGAAGGGTATAAAAAATACCAAAAATATTCAGCTTTATTACGGTTGTCGAAAATACGACTCCGACAGTTATTACTATATTAAAGGAAACATCAAGACAACTTATTAATATAGTACTAACTGTCAAAGTCGTATATTCGACAATCGTAATAAGGCTGATTACACTGCACAACAATGAAAAAATGCAAGCTCGTGACTATATGGGTCCTTTTCTACTATCAAATTGTAGTAAAACCCTATACTCAGTTTTTCCTAGTTAGTGATCGTTTTATTTTTATGGGCCGCCAAAGTTTCCCAATATTAAGGTGTCATCAGTTTTTACCAAAAAGCTAATCAGTACTTAAAAATATCGCTTAACTATGTTCGGCAAAAATATAGCCAAGAGTATGGGAAATATTTTTGCTAAAATTGTATGACAAAAATTTAATCTATCTTAGACCTTTTTTTTTAAGTTAAAGCAAAATGTTTTTGTTTTTAATTTTTTGATCATAACTTTTTAGAAAGCCTGAATTTTTCTACACTGTATTTGGAAAAATTGTAGCCACGGTAAAGCAAAACAACTTTTGTGAACACACCAATATAATCTGAAAATCATAGGTCATAAAGACTCCCTTTTGCCAACAAATTGAAATGTTTAACTCAAATTTATGCAGGTAACAAATTTTTAAAACTGCTGTCTGATGGAATTTCTTTAACTTTTTTTTTTAAAAAGTCTAATGTAGGGTTCATATAACTCAAGCGTCTGACGATTGAGTGAAATTTACAAGTATTTTGTTTTTGTTACAATAACAAAACACATGTAAATTTGACTCAATCGTCAGACGCTTGAGTTATACGAACCGTACATAAGATAAAATACGTTTTCATCATAAGATTTTAGCAAGAAATATTCCCCATACTCTTGGCTACACTTTTGCTAAACATAGTTGAGCGATATTTTTAAGCGCTCATTAGCTATTTGTTAAAAACTGATGACACCTTTTTTCGGCATCATCATAATATTGGAAAACTTTGGAGGCCTATAAAAATAAAACGGTCACTAACTTGACCAAAATGAGTATAGGGTTTTACTGCAATTTGTTAGTAGAATAGTTACAACCTTGCACTTTTCAAAAGATGTTCATGTGTTGTGCCGTGTTTTTATATAGACATTGAAAATCAAAACAATAAAAAGTAGCAACAATCAGTACCATCTTTTAAAGTATTTTTATACCCACCCATCAAAAATAATGGGGGGTATATTGAGATTGTCATTCCGTTTGTAATTTCCTTAATATTGGCTCAAAAATCAAAAATATATTCTGAATCCTTATGGAATTCTAAGACGATTGAGCGATGTCCGTCTGTCTGTCTGTCTGTCTGTCTGCCTGTCTGTCTGTCTGAAACCGAAATAAAAAGAAGAGAAAATTTGCGATAATGTGCGATGAAACGCTTGAACAAACTGAAACGAATTATTTACGATACAGTCGCGAGCTCTGATGTGCTTCCGAACAATAGTTTTAACTGTGGCACCAATCCCATCAATGCACCCTTTACCATGCGAAGTGGCGAAGTAATTCCAGATTATTTTAATTTGGAATCTTTCTTGAAGAACTGGAATAACAGCGGCTATAAACTTGTTCTTAAATTGTGAAGACGGGCCATCACTCCAAATCTTTAAAATAGTCACAGATTTTGGCAAGTCTGTCTGTCTGTCTGTCTGTCTGTCTGTCTGTCTGTCTGTCTGTCTGTCTGTCTGTCTGTCTGTCTGTCTGTCTGTCTGTCTGTCTGCCTGTCTGTCTGTCTGTTAAAATCACGATAACGCGTAAACGAAAGGAGCTAGCTCACTGAAACTTAATAGAAACATTCTTCATCTATGAGAAATTGGTATTGAAATTGGGAAAAATCGGTTAGCATTTGACCATAGCTCCCGTATAACCTCGTCTAGACTAATCTCTTATTTGCTAATAAATGACAAATTATAACAACTATGATGACAAAATTTGGTATCTAGAAGTTTTACATAACAACTAGCAATAAAATTTCATCGAAATCGGTTCACATTTAACCATAGCTCCCATATAAAAAACTTACGGAAAAAGTCTAAATTCCACCTGAAATTCACTAAAATGCCAATAAATAATAAACTGTAATAGCTTTGCCCACTAAATTTAGCACAAGGAAGTCTTATGTGAATGCCAGCCAGTGTGCAAAAGTCACCATTTGACCATAGCTCCCATATAAAAAACTTAAGGAAACACAAAAATACAAAAAGAAAAGGGGGTTTATGTCCGTCTGTCCGTTAGATAAAAGCGAAATAGTGCCTCAACTAAAAAGGCTACAGCAACAAAATTTTACAGAAGGAAGTCTTATGTGAATATCAGCCAGTGTACAATCGGTCACCATTTGATCATAGCTCCCATATAAAAAACTTACAGAAACACAAAAATACAAAAAGAAAAGGAGATTTATGTCCGTCTGTCCGTCAGATAAAAGCGCGACAGCTCCTTAACTACAAAAGCTAGAGAGACAAAATTTTACAAAAGTATTTTTGACAAAAGTTGTGTACTGAAAATGGCCGAAATCGGTTCACATTTAGTTAGAGTTCCCATATAACCCCGCCCTGGGAAACACATTAATGCTGATAAATTGAGCACAATTGTAATAGCTATGACGAGTAGATTTAGAATAAAGAAGTTTTTTGCAACTATTGGTCAGTATATTGAATTTTATAGGAATCGGTCCATATTTGACACTTGCTTTCATATAAAAAACACTCCCGGAAACCAAAAAATAAGCTTTACATAAGTACCAGGCAGTGCGTGAAATTTTGTTACAATCGGTCAACATTTGGCTATAATTCTTATATATACATTTCATCCCCTTTTTTATATCTAAAATCAAAAAGATTCTGAGGTACAAGCAGCATATTAAGATTATGTATATGGTAGATGCATTAGGAAATCCTAACAAAATATATGGACCTGTGGTATTACTATCAACTTCTTTATCCTAACTAAATATTAAGCTAAACGAAAAGTAATTAACAATTTATTAATGTAAAGCCATACCCGGTTACGATAACGAATTTTTTTCAAAGTAAATAAATACTAGGGAAACCACTTACACACTTTTTAATTGTTGAACTATAAAGCTACTGCAAGCGAAGTTATTGCAAATATTTTACCAACAATACCAACTAGCGTAACAACTTTTTTCCAATTTGGTCCACGTTTTGAATTTGCTGCACCCTCGTAGATATATGAGATATGTTTCTAAATCTAACACAACTTGATGGTGGGTATATAAGATTCGGCATAGCCGAATATAACACTCTTACTTGTTTTTAGATTAACATCACCCCATATAGGGCAAATTTATTATTTTTTTCATAATACCTTTAAGACCAAACTTAGTTTTATAGACAAGCAAACAATTTTCTAATTTGAAGTCTTCTTCAAGCTTTTCATTATTTTTTTATAATTTCAAATTATGATAAATTATATTGGAGACTAATGAACAATGTTATGTTTAATAAATAGAAAGTATTACTAGAAAGCTAAATAAATGATTAATTCAGGGAAAGATCTTATAGGTTATTTCACTTAATTTAACTAAATTTACAGAAAATATGTGTTTACTTTAAAAAGCACACTAAAAGTTCCATGCATTATTTCCCCCTTCCTTATTCATTTCCACATGCGCCACACGTATACGAACTTATTTGAAACGGATACCGGATGTATTCCGCCATTCAATCTGAAAAAAGAAGAAAATGTAGAAAACAGAGTAAATATCGTATACGAATGCGAATAAAGTGCTGAAAACTTGTTTTCTTAACACACTAAAAAATGACAAATATTATATTTATTTAAATTTCTTAAGTAAAAAAAAACTGTAGGTAAGTAAATATTTTTCTTAAGCAAATATTTTGCCAGAGTACGTTCTTGTACTTTTTTCGTATGTACTAGTACTTGTTCATATTATGTATATGAAATATATTTTTGTAAATATCCTTTTTATTACGAGTATCCTACTAGATTTTCTTATTCATATGCATAAAATGGTAGTATGTGTGTATGTTATTTGAGTTTGTAAGTGTATTGTGTTCTAGTAACTTCTGCTCTGGCAGTTAAATCAAGAAAGCTCTTCTTGCAACATCAGCATTATTCCTTCCAATGACAAAAAGAGAGAAGTTGAACGAAAAAACTGCAACATTTTTCATCAAGTTGTGTTTCATAGTGACTTAGTACATCCGGCAAGAGGAAGATGAATGTTGTCATGCCGACACCATCATGACGCCAACAAATAATTTTGTGAATATTCGTATGTTCGTTTGTGAGTTTGCAATTTTATTATCTGGGAGTTTGTTTTTCAATTTTTTTTTCTTTTTTGATATATCCACTTACGTACATATTAAATAATATTTTTTTGCGAATCATTATTGTCATCGAACGGAAACATGTAAGTAAAGATACATTTATGTTAACTTATTTTTTGTTAAGAATTTTTCTTGGAGATTTGCTTTATACTTTATTTTTCTCATCTTATACAAGAACATTTAAAACTCGTATGCTATGATTTTAAAATCAGTGAATTTAAATTATAAACGATTATTCCAATCTTCGTATTATCTGGCGCCAATAAATTCAAATTCTTAAAAATGTTATATTTAGTTATTTAGCTATATCGAATAATCTTATCTTATATTCTTAAACGAGCAATAATTGTATGTATATATATATATATATATATATATATATATATATATATATAGGCCAAGGCCGTGGGCTGGAACGTCACCAGTTTGCGCAATTTTCGACGTATATTTGAATTAAAACTTACAGCAATTTGAAGTTAACTGGAACGTCACACTAAAAGAGAAGTGGTCTAAGAGCTTATACAACATTTTCCAAAATTTCGTTTCCCTCTAACATATCGTAGGTGAAAGATCAAAGAATACTCTACGCACAAAAAATATACAAAAAATTGCATTTATAGTTGTTTTGGATGCAAAAATGCGAGACTGGAACGTCACCAAAAAAAAGACTGAAACAACACATAAAGTTCTCTTACTTAGCAGCCATGCAAAAACGATCAATGTGAATAAATAAAACACTAAAATTTACTTAAAAAATTTTATTTGTTTATTTTTTATTGGATAAAAAAAAACAACATCACTTCATATTTGATTATACTATTCAGTAGATACGTAAATTCTTTCAAAAACAATATTAAGTGAAATTATTTTCTCATAAAGTTGTAAAGAAAAAATTAAATAAAATAAAATAGAAACCGAAATAAAAATAAAAAGAAGACAAAAGAGTAGGTTATACATAATTATGTTTTCATCAATGATTTGAATTTGGTGTGCATTCGAGATGTCACGCACAGTTTCAGCACGAGTATAAATATCAGCGGTTTTTAAATCATTATTTATTGTCTCGAAGTCATTATCAGTCACTTCCTCGACTATAATTTGCGATAATGTGCGATGAAACGCTTGAACAAACTGAAACGAATTATTTACGATACAGTCGCGAGCTCTGATGTGCTTCCGAACAATAGTTTTAACTGTGGCACCAATCCCATCAATGCACCCTTTACCATGCGAAGTGGCGAAGTAATTCCAGATTATTTTAATTTGGAATCTTTCTTGAAGAACTGGAATAACAGCGGCTATAAACTTGTTCTTAAATTGTGAAGACGGGCCATCACTCCAAATCTTTAAAATAGTCACAGATTTTGGCAAGTCTGTTAATAGCTTAAATAAATAGGGCACAATTGTTACTTTTGTATGGTTTAAGTTATCCGATATCATTACTTTTGATCGGAAATGTTCATTATGGTAAAGAGCGCTCGTAAATAGGGTAAGCTGCCGCTGATTCCAATGCGCACTTTGCACTTCATGCTGCATTTCGCATACAAAGTTTTCGGCAAAGTCGATTTGAAGCACTTCTTCAGATTGGAAGGCGGTACTTGCTGCTCTTGGCCGATCAAAAGTTATGAACGTGTTTGACTGTGAACGTTTGATATAGCTGTGACGCAAGAATAGTGGTGCAATTGATGTTAAGTGTGTAATCAGATTTACCAAATTACCATTTTCTTCGTGCTTTTCAATTCGGTTAGTGTTGGAATTTTTTTTCCATACCATCCATTTTGCATAACGATTTAAATGAGAAGAATCAACTTCAAGCACATTTTTTACCGCAGGAACAGTAATTCCAGAACAATTACAGCATTTGCCGAACCAACAATTAACCTCGGGTTCTATGCACAAAAATTTGTTTACGAAACCTTGATCGTAATCAGGCACGGTTGGAACATACTTATGTAAAGCTGACACTGCTTCTTTAAAATTGGCATGGTAGATACACAAACACAAATGCTTTGGTAGATCGCCAATAGTTTTAATATTTGGTGGCCGGTTTTCTTTAAAAAATGTCAAGCCACATGAGTCTGTGCAAAGAAAAAGTAAAAAATGTTTAACACAATTGATATGTGCTTGCAGTTACAGTTGTACTAACCTTTTCCAATGTTGTTTCTTTCCTGATCGAATAATCCATAAGCTTCCTTTAAAGTCAATGTCATGTGTCTAGTGGGCAAAAGAATTTCCTCACCTGATGTTGACAAATATTTCTTAACATCCTTGACTTTTGGCGATGTTACGGACCACATCGTCCCGTTCAAAAAATTGTCGAATGTCGGTAATCAATTCAAGATTTTTATTTGATACGACTGGTACTTGGCTAGGCTTTAAATTTTTAAGTAATTGGCTTTGATCCTTCATATTATTAAATAAATTTATTTTTCGATGGTGACCGCGGGAGAGCTTTCTTTGCTTTTGTTACTGCCTTTTTAAGAGCAGATTTCGTTTTGAAGGCTTCTTTTTCTCCATTTAGATCAACAATTTTATTTTTTTTTTTATTTGCTCTATATTTTTGTGTTCTTTTACGACCAGCGCGACGCCGATCAAGCAATATTTGTTTAAGTTGCTTAAGCGGCAATTTCTCCTCCAGTATTTTTTTCCTCTGACGTCGTTCTCGCAGTTTATCAGCTTTACGCTTTTTGTATTCTTCGTATTTACCAGTGGCTTTTAATTTTTCTAGGTAATTATGATTTTTCTGAGCTTTGCTCAGGTTTGCCTGTAAGAATGTTGATGGATTTAATAATTAAGTAACACATGTTTTTTCTAAAGAAAAAGACTGGAACGTCACCATATTTTGGCGGATAATTACAATAATTTTTCTAATATTTTTCCCGATTTTTATATTTATTCTTATTCTTATCAGAAAAACACATCAAAGAAATTTAATTTTTACAACGTCTTTATGAGTTAGACTTTGCTTAAAAAAACTTTTTCATAAAAAAAATGGAACGTCACAAGAAAATTTGGCATTCAAATCAAAGCCATCGAAAATGGTTCCAAATAATATTTTCACGTAAATATTAAATTAAGTCAGTTAAGTACATTATTATTTCATAAAACGATTGAAAATTACATAAAAAAATTTTGATTTAATCAATTATTATTACCTTTTTAAATGGTGCGATATTATCACTTATTTCTAAT
The DNA here is from genome assembly GCA_933228675.1 of Stomorhina lunata. Classification (NCBI taxonomy): domain Eukaryota; kingdom Metazoa; phylum Arthropoda; class Insecta; order Diptera; family Rhiniidae; genus Stomorhina; species Stomorhina lunata. The sequence goes on along the minus strand of OW121740.1, from coordinate 89,280,047 downwards.
GCGAACGGTAAACTGCAACTTAATGCTCAAAAATTTTGATATATTAATACTTCACAAATGTACTCTCTTTGTTTTGTGAGGCTTTGGACTGTAAACAAACAAATGACAATTACAAAAGCACTAGATAATAAGAAAAAAAATTTTCATTGAATTCCCCTTTTCCGCGGCCTTGGCCATATATATATATATATATATATATATATATATATATATATATATATATATATATATATATGTATATAGAATGGCTATCTCGAAAACGGCTCTAACGATTTTGATAAAATTTGGACAGTATAGGTCTTTTTTGATGTATAGGTCGAGTAAGAAGGGACTTTTGGAACATTTGCCTCTAAGAGGGTAAAAACATGTAAAAAGGGGAAAAAATCGAAAATGCTATATCTACTAAAGTAATAGGCATATAAACAAAATTTAAATTATGTTTAGAATAGCTGTTAAAATAAGCGGACAGGTGTTTGGTAATTTTTTCAATCTACGCCCGATAGGGAGTGAAAATAGTTTTTTTTGGTACCATTTTTAGGCCGCTCTTATTGTTGAACTAAACAACATAGAAAATAATTTTGTAATGCAATCAATAGATGTGAGAAAAATATTGAATAAGTGTTTGGTACTTTTTTGATTTCTGGGGCCAAAATGGGTAAAAAAGGGATAAAATGATAACTCAACACCTCATGAAGTAATATAAATAGAAACAATATGTTAACTGAGTTTTTATAAAAAGTACTGAATTCAATTAGTACCAAGTACCAAATATCCATATGTAACTTTTTAGAAATTAGGGGATAAAGGGGACAAATTGGTAAAGTTATAACTTTTTAACAAATTAATGTTTTTCTGTCTATATGTCCTTTATAGAATGTTATGCTCATGCATAATCTTTAGCTAAAGTTGTTGCTCATGAGACGACGAAGGTTTTTAAGTTGGTATCACTATCCGACAGGTGACGCCACTGAAAATTACTTAAAATGAATTTAATCGTAAACTGTGCATTTGTATCTTTAGCGTAGTTGTATATGATCCTTAGCGAAATTGAATATGATCCTAAGCGAAGTTGTTTCAAATGAGCCGGTGAACAAATTTTTATTTAGTATGTACAATTTCCAACAGGTGGCGCCACTGAAATTACTCAAATTGAATTAAATCGTAAACTGTGCATATGATCGTGCTATGATCTTTAGCAAAGTTATTACGCATGAGACGACGAAGGATTCTTAGTTGCTATAAATAATTTTCGATAGGTGGCGCCACTGACAATTACTCAAAGTGAATTAAATCGTCAGCTGTACACTCAGAATATTATGTAAGTAAAATCAACTTGAAATGTAATTTGAAATGAATGAATATTCATTTAAAAACCGGTTAACTGATTTTTCATTCAAATTCAATAAATATTTCATTTAAATTTAACTGACAAATATTTAAACTACATTTTTAGTTTTAAAAACGGAATATTCAGTTGTTTTCAAAAAAATTACTGCCAAAAATTTAAACTACATTTTTAGTATAAAAAACGGAAATTTTCATTTATTTTAAAAAAATTGAATGTTTAAAAAACAACGTAAAATTTCCTTAAAACGGACAATTTTCATTTATTTTTTGTAATTAACGTAACAAAAAAGACGAAACCATATAAAGGTTATATCCTTTAATGCATCAAAAAACCAAACAGACAAAACAAAGTTTGCTGTTTGCTTAGGCCATACCCCGTGATAGGCGGCCAGTATTATAAAAAGCTTCTTCAGTAACCAAACCTAAGATACTTAAGGAAAACCAATAATTCAACAAAAACGAATTATATTTGATACAATAATTGAAAAAATATATAAAATCAAAACAACTGATATTTTCAAATGTTACGGATTTTCAGTATTTTTTTGTAGATTGTTTTTTAAACAAATGTCTAAATATGTTAAAAATCAATTTTCATGTAAAATTAAATGAATATTAATTTAAAAACAACATAACTGAAAACTTCCTAAACAACATACAATCAGTTACTGTAATAATTTCCTGAGTGTACATTTGATTATGCAATGATCTTAAACAAAGTTGTTGCACATGAGTCGACGAAGGTTTCTTAGTTGGTATCAACAATTTTCGATAGATGGCGCCTCTGAAAAATAATCAAAATGAATTAAATCGTAATTTATCGGGCTATGAGTTGATGGAGTTTTTTAAGTCTGTATAACCAATTTCCAAAATTATTCATATTAAACTATGCATTCGATCATGTGTTGATTTGACAAAATAAATAAAATGATTCAAAATTAATTGGATATTTGTGTACCGTACTTTCTCTAAATTTATTTTAATTGGTTAGTGCTTTATAAAATAAAATATATAAAAACTTTAAAATTATCCTCGAAATGCTTATATAAAGCTCGTCCAGGTACTATATACCAAAAATTTTAAATTGATCAATTATTCCATTATCTCAGATTTTGAATTCCCGGAAATATTGGGGTATATATTAGATATTTCATAAACTTTGTATTAAAAACTACCTACGTATGTATATACAAAGTTCGTTAGTAAGTTCTTGTCTTTAAAAATAAAAAAAATAAAATAATTTTTTAGTAAAGTCTTCTTTAAGCCCAATACATTTCTGCAATTTTTGTATTCCTTCCGAAAAGTATGATTTGATAAACTTAAGCATTTGTTTATGTAATGCATACATTGATTGAATAAAAGCTTTTCCACCTAACGATTTCTTCGAATTTGGAAACAAGAAATAGTATTTCGTTGCGATATGAAGCAATAGTCCAATTAATGGATATGGAAACTGTTTATGTGGACACCGTTGCAATGTTCTGGTGCAAGAGAACTTATTTCTTGGCTAATACGATAGTTTATTATACCCACCATCAAAAAGAATGGGGGGTATATTGAGATTGTCATTCCGTTTGTAATTTCCTTAATATTGGCTCAAAAGCCAAAAACGATATATATTCTGAATCCTTATGAAATTCTAAGACGATTGAGCGATGTCCGTCTGTCTGCCCGTCTGTCTGTCTGTCTGTCTGTTGAAATCACGATAACGCCTAAACGAAAGGAGCTAGCTCACTGAAACTTAGTAAAAATATTCTTCATCTTTGAGAAAATTTTGGTATTGAAATTGGGCAAAATCGGTTCACATTTGACCATAGCTCCCGTATAACCTCGTCTAGGCTAATCGCTTATTTGTTAATAAATGACAAATTATAGCAGCTATGATGACAAAATTTGGTATATAGAAGTTTTACATTAGCCCTAGACAGCGTGTAAAATTTCATCAAAATCGGTTCACATTTAGCCATAGCTCCCATACAAAAAACTTACGAAAACTGCCTAAATTTCACCTAAAATACACTTAAATGCCAATAAATCTAAAGTATAACAGATATAACCACTAAATTTGGCACAAGAAAGTCTTATGCCAATGCCAGCCAGTGTGCAAAATTTTGTCGCAATCGGTCACCATTTGACCTAGCTCCCATATACAAAACTTACGAAAACACAAAAATTCAAAAAGAAAAGGGAATTTATGTCCGTCTGTCCGTCAGATAAAATCGTGATAGCTCCTTAACTACAAGAGCTAGTAAAATTAAATTAAGCACAAGGAAGTCTTATGTCAATGTCAGCCAGTGTGCAAAATTTTGTCACAATCGGTCACCATTTTATCATAGCTCCCATATGAAAAACTTATGGAAACACAAAAATACATAAAGAAAAGCTTGTTTATGTCCGTCTGTCCGTCAGATAAAAGCTCGATAGCGCCTTAACGAAAAGAGCTAGAGAGACAAAATTTTACAAAAGTATTTTGGATATCTTGAAAAAGATGTGTGTTGAAAATGGACAAAATCGGTTCAAATTTAGTTAGAGCTCCCATATAACCCCGCCCCGGGAAACACATTAATGCTGATAAATTGAATACAATTGTACTAGCTATGACGATTAAATTTAAAATAGGGAATTTTTATGCAATTTTTGATCAGTTTATCAAATTTTATAGGAATCAGTCCATATTTGACTTTAGCTTTCATATAAAAAACACTCACGGAAACCAAAAATTTTAGCAAAGGCCAGTTAAAAGCTTTTAAATTAGAAACTATGATAGCTATGGCTACTAAATTTTGCAAGAATAAGCTCTATATATTTACCAGCCAGTGTGTAAAATTTTGTTACAATCGGTCAACATTTGGCTATAATTCTTATATATATAGCATCCCCTTTTTATATCTACAATCAAAAAGATTTGGAGGTACATTCATTATATTAAGATTGCACCTATGAAATTAGATAGGCATCAATCAATGTTCAGCCCAGACTTTATATATGATGAATGCATTAGCAACTCCTAACGAAATATATGGACCTGCCGTATTACTATTAACGTGTTTAGCCTAACTACATATTTACGAAAAGTATTTAACAACTTATTAATGTAAAACTATACCCGGTTATGAGACCGAATTTTGATCAAAGTAAATACTGGGGAAACCACTAAAATATTTTTAAATGTTGAACTATAAAGCTACGGCAGCCGAATTTAGTCCAAAGGTTTTACCAACAATACCAATTAGCTAAGCGATTTCTTCAGTTTTGGTCCAGATTTCGAATAAGCTGCACCCTTGTAGATATATGAGATATATTTCTAAATTTAACACAACTTGATGGTGGGTATATAAGATTCGGCACAGCCGAATATAACACTCTTACTTGTTTTTAACTTACAACGATGGCAATTGATTGCTCCTCTTGCAGGTAGTCATCCCAAAAACAGTTGATTATATTGCTAAGCCCTTTACTGGCACAACTTCGTCCTGAAAAAACCCCCTATTAGGTCTCTTGTATTATGTGGTTAATTCACGTTTCGTCATTTTTACGAGAGACCCAACTGGGCGTCCAGAATACATGTACGGTTATATGAAATTCAGTAAAACCAAAAAATCCATAATGTAAAGATGTTGCACTTCCATATATTGATTTTCTGTATGGTCGTTTTGAAAAATCCCATAAAAAATAGAGTATATCGCTTTTACTCTAAATCGGAAACAACTAATATAGACGATTACCTAATGAGAGAAAGCTAAGGCACACACACGTGCTCATAAAATGTATGTTTGTTTGTGCGTTTATGTGTTTTGCATTGTTCTTTATCCACTTCAATTTGACATTTGACGGAAAGGATGATATGGAGTAAAATGATCTTTATATTATAAAGTCTTTGGTAAAACACTTCTTTATCATGGAAGTGAATAGTTCAGAGTCCATAAAATATTTCTCAAGTTAAGCCTTGGCTTCATGGATTTTTGACGAAAATGGATCGCTTAAGTATCACACAACGCATACAAATTATCAAAACATAGCCCAAAAAATTCAGATTCTGCAACAGCCACATATCGTGCTTTAAGAGGAGATTATGGTTTACATAATCGTCCAACTGCGCAAGCAATTGGCAAAATTGTGAAGAAATTTGAAGAGACTGGAGCGGTTACAGAAATTGTAAGGCCTGTGCATCATCGTTTTGCTGAAAGTGAAAGTGTTGCCGAAGATCCGAATGTTCGATTCCCCATCGTTCTCAGGAATTAGGACATTATTGAAGAATACGACTTGGAGAATATGTGGTTTCAACAAGACGGTGCCACATGCCATACAACTCGAGCGAATATGGCTTTATTGCAAGAGACATTTCCTGGCCGATTAATTTCTCGTCATGGCGATACCAAGATCATGGGATTTTACACAATTACACTATTTTTGTGGGGCTACGCGAAAGACCGTGTTTATGCAGATAAGCCTTTAAGTCTTAAGCACTTAAAAACCAACATTCGTCAAGTTATGGCTGAAATACCGCCCAATATGTGTCAAAAAGTGGTCGAAAGTTACCTCAAAAGAATCAATGCTTGCAACATTTCGCGTGGTGGTCATTAAAATAATCTAGGGTTTCACACATAAAGTCAATGTTCAAAATTTATAATAAAAAATAAATATTACGAAAAAAACAATAGTTAATATGAGTTTTATTTACGTTCACTTTTGAAATCGCAAAATGGATAACCCTGTATTTTGCTGGAAATTTGACTTTTGGACAAATTTTTGTCTTTTTTTAAAGCAGTTTCGCAAACAGACATGACTTTTTTCCTCTAATTTAAGCGAACTTTCAATGTTGCCTATAGGCAACATTGTGTTTACAAAATTCCTGACATAACAATAGCAACTATAATAAGTTTTAATTAAAAAGTTTTACTGTAGTGTATTGCACTAAGTAAGTTTTACTAACTTTATCTCATTTTCTTTACTATGGTTTAAAAATATCACTTTTTCTAAAATTTTTAAAATTTTTTTATATGCGTTTTTACACCACTTCAACTATCTCACAAATTAATACTTATAATGCTTTTGAAATGTATAACATACGTTCATATCTTTGGCATTAAATGGTCACAAATGTTAGTTTCAGTTGAAAAAAACTGTTAGCAAAACCAACAAAAACTAAACGAACTATAACCAAAAATTTACAATGTTGTTTATAAGCAACAAATGATATGAAACTGTTATAAACATAGAAAGCAAAGAGAAGTGCAAATAAAATAGCTTTTGAAAAAAAAGTTTCACTGTTTTTTTGTCTCTCCTGTAAAATTTTAAAATGTGGAGGCGATATCGGAAACTATATTAATTTAATTTAAAATTTTATTTAAAACTACAAAAAAAATTAATTTCTCTCAAATAATTAAAGTTTTTAGAATTTAAATTTGCTTAAAAAACTAATACAACAAGTGTTACATTTTGAATGGAAATATATACCAAAAAACCAATAAAACAAGTAAGAAAGTATTTTAGTCGATCAATCACGACCATACAACACAGTATATATATATTTGAAAGTTAACAGGAATAGAAAATACGAGTATAAAGAGTGTTCTAAAAAAATATGCATTTACTATTTTAGACAAAATTTATCCATAGTGCAAGAAATAATTTATTTTTTGATCAAGTTAGTTTCTATAGATATGTCAGATACTATTATTTTAGAAATTATTAATTTTCAATAGTTATTTCAATCAAAATGGACTGCGAAAAAAAGTTCGTGAAAATATAATTAAAACTTTTCAAAAAAATCCGTCATGGACTTTTAAAAAAATAGCTAAAAATTTGAAAGTTGACCCTCGAACGGTTTCTAATGCCATCAGACGGTATAAGGAAAACCTGAGCATTGAAAGAAAACCTGGATCAGGGAGGAAAAAAGGTCCTACAGATATTGGTAAGGCAAAAGAAGTCGAGCGACTCTTTCGTAGAGCGCCAAACACTTCTTTAAGAAAAGCAGCTCGTACGGTGAAATGTTCTACGAATTTTGCACATAGAGTCAAAGCTTATGCTGGACTGAAGACATACAAAGTCCAAAAGGTTCCAGATCGCAATGCGATAAAAAACTTAGAAGCAAAAAAAAACGAGCGAAAAAATTGAAGTCTGATTTTATAAAAAAATACACCTGTTGTGTGATGGATCACGAAACATACGTACTGGCAGACTTTTTTCAACTTCCTGGTCAAGATTTTTATGTTGCTGATAAACGGGGCAGTGTTCGGCAGGAGTTTCGCACAAAAAAACAAGCAAAATTCCCTAAGAAGTTTCTCGTGTGGCAAGCTATTTGCAGTTGTGGCAAAAGAAGTAAAGTATTTGTGGCATCTGGCACAATAAACACAAAAATTTATATAAAGGAGTGCCTACAAAAACGGTTGTTACCCTTTTTAAGAGAGCACAGAGTGACTACATTTTTTTGGCCCGATTTGGCATCATGCCATTATGGAAAAAAGGCACTTGAGTGGTACTCAAAGAATAATGTCATTTTTGTACCACGAGAGGCAAATCCACCTAACTGTCCAGAACTTCGGCCTGTGGAAAGGTATTGGGCTCTGGTAAAAAAGGAATTGAAGAACACAGGAAAGATTTCCAAGAACATGTCTGATTTTAAGCGCAGGTGGAACACATGCTCCAAAAAGGTATCAGAAGCAATTGTAAAATCTTTAATGGGAGGGTTTTCGAAAAAAGTCGATAATTGTACTAAGTAAACATTTTAATGCTAAATGATTTTGTATAATATGTCATTATATTTGCGTATTTTGTAGAGTTTTTATATTAAAAGGTTTGATTTTTATTTAAGAAAATCCAACTACAAATTTTATTTGGAGCACTCTTTATATTTGAAAGTTAACAGGAATAGAAAATACGAGTATATCAAAAATAAATCAGATTTGAAATACAAATGCCCATTATAAATAAAATGACCTTGTAGCGATTTTGGACACCTGGTAATGCAGTTTTTCTCATTTTTATCGATTTTCCCAAGTTCGTTTTGTACGTTTTTTATGGGGGTAAATAAAGTTTTATTAGAAACCTGACTCTGTTTGATCTTATTCTACATCCTTTAAGGTACCAGAATCCACTCTTAAGTCCAAATCCGTTTTTTTGAGACACTAGTTACTTTTTCTCGGAGAAGGTCAAATATTATGCTTTTGAACATTTTTTCAAGTTATCTACACTTTTTACAAAACTATCACCATATTAGAATACTACTTCCCTTTTGTAGGGTACCAAGGTATTTTCGTATGTATGAATGTATAATAAAAAACTGAAAAAAAGGAACTGTTGAAACGGCAGGCGGGAACGCGTAAAATTAATAATTGCATAAATTTACATGTGTGGCTTCATGAAATATTGCTCGCACAGCATAAATCGCAAATAATGTGTGCACTGGCCGTGTGAATATTTATTGTTTCGATTGTAAATCATCAAACCATAAACGCATTTTTGCAACGAACTGCTTGCTGCTGCTACTGATGTTGTTGTTGTTGCTATTGTTTTTGTTGCCATTGTTGTTTGGTCGCAAACAACCAACTGTAGGCAAGACCAAACAAAGCACACAAACATACTCACTCACAAATATGCCTACATGCAACAACTAATATCCTAGATACGATTTTAATTGTTGTTGTTTTTGTTGTTTGAACAATGACACAAGAGTCATTACATCATCGTACTACAACATCAGTGGAATCAGGATATAAACTAAAGGAATAAAACCAACAGTTGAACTCTATTTGGTGTTGCCCTGATCCCACACACACACACACACATACAAACATAGCACATTTGATATACAACCCACACATACTCGTGTTTTACTTTATAGGATTTTTAATATTTCAACAACAATACATTATCCCTCTTTTTATTAAAAATTCATATAAAATACGAATGCTGTTGCAGCAATTTTCTACTACTACGAACTTATAAAATTAAGCCTTTTTTTTGTTTTCCTCACATACAAAAAAGAAAAACATAAGTAATAAAAACAAAAAATATAATCGATAAACGAAGTTTTCTTCTCAAAATGGATCATTTATTTCGGAATTCAGAAGAATAAAACTAAAATAAATAAGTACTACAGTCGGTCACATCCGAATATACCATTAAGGTTATATGTGAACCCAATGTTAAACAATTTTGAATATTCTAAGGGCTTTTTTATTGAAAAGTTGACGATAGGAAGACTTTTCTATAGAAAAGTTGACGATAGGAGGACTTTTCTATAGAAAAGTTGACGATAGGAAGACTTTTCTATAGAAAAGTTGACGATAGGAGGACTTTTCTATAGAAAAGTTAACGATAGGAGGACTTTTCTATAGAAAAGTTGACGATAGGAGGACTTTTCTATAGAAAAGTTGACGATAGGAGGACTTTTCTATAGAAAAGTTGACGATAAGAGGACTTTTCTATAGAAAAGTTCACGATAGGAGGACTTTTCTATAGAAAACTAGACGATAGGAATACTTTTCTATAGAAAAGTTGACGATAGGAGGACTTTTCTATAGAAAAGTTGACGATAGGAGGACTTTTCTATAGAAAAGTTGACGATAGGAGGACTTTTCTATAGAAAAGTTGACGATAAGAGGACTTTTCTATAGAAAAGTTCACGATAGGAGGACTTTTCTATAGAAAACTAGACGATAGGAATACTTTTCTATAGAAAAGTTGACGATAGGAATACTTTTCTATAGAAAAGTTGACGATAGGAAGACTTTTCTATAGAAAAGTTGACGATAGGAAGACTTTTCTATAGAAAAGTTGACGATAGGAAGACTTTTCTATAGAAAAGTTGACGATAGGAAGACTTTTCTATAGAAAAGTTGACGATAGGAAGACTTTTCTATAGAAAAGTTGACGATAGGAAGACTTTTCTATAGAAAAGTTGACGATAGGAAGACTTTTCTATAGAAAAGTTGACGATAGGAAGACTTTTCTATAGAAAAGTTGACGATAGGAAGACTTTTCTATAGAAAAGTTGACGATAGGAAGACTTTTCTATAGAAAAGTTGACGATAGGAAGACTTTTCTATAGAAAAGTTGACGATAGGAAGACTTTTCTATAGAAAAGTTGACGATAGGAAGACTTTTCTATAGAAAAGTTGACGATAGGAAGACTTTTCTATAGAAAAGTTGACGATAGGAAGACTTTTCTATAGAAAAGTTGACGATAGGAAGACTTTTCTATAGAAAAGTTGACGATAGGAAGACTTTTCTATAGAAAAGTTGACGATAGGAAGACTTTTCTATAGAAAAGTTGACGATAGGAAGACTTTTCTATAGAAAAGTTGACGATAGGAAGACTTTTCTATAGAAAAGTTGACGATAGGAAGACTTTTCTATAGAAAAGTTGACGATAGGAAGACTTTTCTATAGAAAAGTTGACGATAGGAAGACTTTTCTATAGAAAAGTTGACGATAGGAAGACTTTTCTATAGAAAAGTTGACGATAGGAAGACTTTTCTATAGAAAAGTTGACGAATAGTTGACATAAATATAAACGAAAATTTTCGAACACTTCATAGATTTTTTTTATAAATTAGTAAAAAGATGTTAGTCATCTAAATTTCGTATCCATTATTTTACTAGAACATTTATACAACTTCCTTCCTTTTTCGAAATGAAAATAAAAGTAAAACAAATAAATAAAAAAAAAAAATTATTTGCATGCCAATATTAAGGTTTCATTAAGAAAATCCTTTTCATTAGAAAAAATCAACTATCGATTAAACTCCCATGTTTTTCCCAGCTTCATGTTTACATAATTGAATGTTATCCTGAGGGGATACAAGTATTACCATGTTTAGCTGTTCCTCATTTAATGCACCCACTCAAATAACACCCATACAAACATTTGAACATGTCCTTGTTCATTATACAAGGACAACCAAAACAGTCGGTGTAAAAGCAAAAAAATTAAAGTTGTGCTTCTGTACAGGAAACACCAATAACCAAACTTATTTAGGTTCAATATGCCAGGAAGCTCTAAAATACAGCTGCAAAATAAATATAGAAATTATTCCAAAAATAAGATTCGAAAATATTATTTCAACTGAGAGCTGAGAAGAGTTCGTTTAAAAAGGTTTGTTAATTTAGTAGCCCCATACTCATATAAACATAACTTTTTCATATTCATAGATAATTTACTTTACAAATACACATCTAAAGGAAACATGATAAATTAGATTCTATATGATAGTGTTTTTTTCGTGTATTTTTTAAGTCGGTGGTACATAATTTTTGGCTCCATTAACATTATTATATAGTTGTCCAAAATGAGGGTCATCTTGAACAATTATGAATTAGGAAAATATGGTGAAACAGAATAACGTTTCCCTCATAGTACATATGGGCAAATCCTGCGTGACGGACGATACATTTGTACGGATTTTGTTGTACTTAAATGTATCTTTTACATATTTGTTTTGGAGGAAAAAGATATTAGCTTTTAAAGTGCTGTGACGGACGCTACAAAAAATGGAAGTGTCTTTTTTTAAAACGTGTTTCTGTAAATTGTATAAAATCGGTCATAGAAATAAAAAAAATGTAAAAACATTGAAGATAGAGGAAAAACAGAAGATTACAAAACAGCTTTTATAAAATATTTTAGAGTTTCCAGTTTCACTAAAAATCCATAAATGAACTGTTGCGGACGCTATGTAATGGACGATACAGTTTTTACTTGAATATTTTTTATTAGGAAAAAATTCATATTTTTTTTTTAAGGATTTGTTAATCAGTAAAAATAATGATTTTATTTGTTCCCGAATTTCATCTCTTTCTTTTTCATGTTCGCGGTTAAAATTCGATTTTTGGACACAATCTAATATTTCAAAAGACGGCTACATACATATATTTATTAAAAGTTTTACACTTTTGACATCTTATTTTTCGTCGAAAGAATGCTACGCGTCGCTGTTAGAGTGTCCCAAAAATCAAAAAAACAATTAAATTTTAAAAGCATCAAATTTACCCACTCTATATTTTTTAAACACTTAATATCTTAAATTTAATCTGTGGATATAGAGAGTGTTATTGCTTTATGAATAAGACAGACATGTGTTCGTAAATTTTGTATTTAATAAATATCATTTTGTAAAAAATATATACTGTGATGGGCGCTACACACTTTCTTATACACATTATTCTGTAAACTGCCATATAAACATCTATATATTTTAGTCTAATGTAAAGCATACTATATGAACATACTTTTAGAACCAAGTTCAATTGGAGAAAAAAGAAAAATTGTGCTAGTGAAATTAAAAAAACCTTTATTTCTGTGACGGACGCTACACACTGTGAGCCCTTTTTTACATGACGTTATTTATATCACCGAAATTACTTTTGATTGGGTCTTTTACATCTAATTGTATAAAACTAAGCAGACTACTGAAACTTGAACTTTTAAGAAACCTATTATTTTAAAAAATGTATCAAAATTCGAGATGGGTTCAAATAAAGACCTGCCATTTACGAAGAGAGCAATCAAAAGTTGTATCCATTATATATTCTAAAGGATCAATATATCGTAAATTTTTTCATAAACACAGTTTTAAAATGTTTTCCTTGCCCATATGGGCAAATCCGAAAAACTTTTAACCAAGGACAAAATTTTAAAACCAAGGACAAAATTTTTAAACGAACCCTTAATATATCTAAAATAGGAATTAATTGTAATCAAAAACATTCAGGAAAAAATGTAGCGTCCGCAACAGTATATTTATGATTTTTTGATGCAACTGCAAACTTTGAAACTCTTATGAAAGCTGTTTTGTAATTCTTAGATTTTCCTATCTCTTCAATGTATTTTTAATTTTTTCCTAAAAATTACAGAAATACGCGATGAAAAAAAGTCACTTCCATTTTTTTTGTAGCACTTTAAGCGCTAATATTTTTCCCCCTAAAACAAGTATATAAATTACCAAAAGCCATTCGAAAGTACAATCGATGGGCCATAATTCTCTAAAATCTGTGCAATGGCATCTCTTGTAAAAAACAATGGGATTCATTTAAGTACAACAAAAGCTGTACAAATGTATAGTCCGTCCATATGTACATTGACTGCTTAAAATTTCCTCAGAATATATAAATCTAACATTTTAGAAATTTGCACATCTGGGCGTATAATCATTTATTTTGTTTTTTTTTTTGGCGCCAAACTGTCTAACTCTTCTATGCGGCAGTATTTGTAACTAAGCGGTTGTCGTCTTCACTAAGCTAAGAATATAATTTTTAGCCACAAGGTATGCTACAAATGATCGGATATTAGAGTATATCGAAGCCACTAAATTGATTTTAAACTGCGTTTAAATTACGTGCAACAAACTTTGAAAATAAATGCATATAAAAGTGTAACTACAACGATGGATTTCGTCGAGCACATTTAGAACGAAACAAGACATCCTATTACCAGAAATCCCAATTTTTATACAAAAATTAAAACCTTAATAAAATCATTTAATACACACCAATTAATAAAGTACTATTTAAGTAAAGAAATCTTTTTTTGTTATTTTTTGAGCATTTTTCTGTTTTAAGATAAAATTTTCTTAAACATTTAAAGGAAAATAAATGCTAAAACTTATAATAATATTCAAAATCATATATGTATATTTAAAAAGTGTTGCCATTATTTTTCCAAGCATTTCCGTCAAATGAGGGTGTCGAAATCGCTAGAAGCCGCTAAAAAATCTATTTAGCGGGAAATAATAAAAAATAAAGCTAAATCACAAAAAAAAAACAGATTTTTTCTGCATTAGACCATGGAAGTGACAAAACCTCCAATGCAAATTCAGACTGTTCTTTAAACGGGTTGTGGTATCGTTTTATATGCCATTTCGGCGAAAATAAAGTTGTGGCCCTAGACATCTACAAGGAGTTCGATAGAGTGTGGCGTACTGCACTTTTATCAAAACTTGTTGCTTTTGGTGTCGGTAATAAATTCTCTCATCAAACCAGTTCAAGATCAATTCAGGGGTACCGCAAGGCTCTGTTCTTTCTCCTACTCTATTTCTTATATTCATTAATGACCTTCTATGTCAAACTTCCAATTCAATCTGTTCTTTTGCAGATGACAGTAACATTTGTATTCATTTAATCAAATGAATACGAATGCAAATGGGTTGGTGCGAGAAGGGATGACTTTAATGTGTTTACGCATAAACGCTTGGCAGATCATGTTACTTCATCTGTATTTATGGATGGTATAAATATTCAGGAATCAGATGCTCTTGATGTTCTGATATGAGAATTTAATGTGATGTCCGTTTGACTATGCACATCTTTCAGTGTCGAAAGAAGCATTCAAGTGTATATATATTCTTCTTCTTCTGTTATCCTTGACTCCCAGTGGAGCATAGGGCCTCAAGTGCATATATATATATATATATATATATATATAATTCCCCGACAACATTCCAATTGGAACAAGGGGTACTTCTCTCAGACAATGAGCTGCATCCGATTCTATTTTTAGACTCATTGAAAGGGACCTACGTTTTAACGCCGGCTCCGAACGGCAAATGCATTAGTTAGAGAAGTTTTACATAGCCTAATACTCAATAACCAGTGGCTAGCTGAGTTATGAGGTGAACCGCCGCTTTTTTTTTTTTGAAAATTTATTTTTCAAGTGAGTCTGGCCATGAATCGAACTTGGGCCTCTGGTATGCTAGGCGGATGACTAACCTGCTATACCACGGCAGTTCAGCAAGTGTATCAAGTGCATAGGTTTTCTAAAACTGTGTACGAGATACTGATCTCCTTAAAATTTACATCACCTATATACGATCAAAAATGGATTATAACTCTCAGGTATGGGCCGGTGCTTCAAAGTCTATTTTGGATAGAAAAGTGAATTACACTTTTCTATCGGTACTACTTTGTTCTAACGATATCAGGAACCTCGTTCCCGAAACCCGATTCTTGCGCAACACTCGTCAATCCGTTAGATCACATGCATTTGTGATGAACAACTCCCGCAGAAGTTGTTTCTGCCAGTAGCAATACAATAAAATTCAACCCTTATGTCTACAAACACTACTCCCTCATTTCGACAACCTTTTTTTCTAGTAAGAGTTATACCCTGAGGGCTAGTCCTAATTCAAAACAAAAATAAGATAGTAAAGGGTGTGTAAATATGCAAAAATTATGTTCTAAAATAAAACCGCTAAACGATGTTGGAAAAAAGCTAGAAATCCCGCTAACCGCTGAAACACATTTTTTCACGCTAAAGGCTCTTAAAAAAGCTACATTTGACGTGAAAATAGCCAAAATTGTACTTAAATATAAAGAAATTCAAAAAATATAAAATAATTTAACCTCTTCATGTCTTTATTAAAGAGAACATAGTTAAAAACATTTTATATCTTTATCACACCTGGCTCAATGCAGTAAACATAGGTAGTAGATTTAAAGGATTTCATGTATGCTATGAAGCAAAACTATTTTTTTTTTGTGGGTTACAACAAAAGTGTACCCTAAATTTAAAGAATTTTGCTCAAAGTTCCGTCTGGAATATTTGTATGGCATAATCTATACCTTTCATTTGCTCCTCATTCTACCTAATGATCGATTTGATCAAAACCCATGATCGTCTGATCTTAGACTAGATAAAGGCAATGTTGGGCAAAGTCTCTTTGATTTTAAATTTCTCTTTGATTTTTCTTACCTTTGGTTAGCAAAATACAAAATCAGAAAGACTTTGCGCAACATTGGATTAAAGAGAAATTCCAGCAGAAGCAAAAACAGCAAGAACATAATTTTAAAACTGTCAAAATCGCGTATTTGTGTTTATGGAAAAATTTACCATATATTGATCCGTTAGAATATATAATGAATACAATTTTTGATTGCTCTCTTCGTGAATGACAGGTCTTTATTTGAACCCATCTCGAATTTTTATACATTCCACAAAATAACAGGTTTTTTAAAAGTTAATAAAAATCGCAAAAACATCCATTTAGGTATCAAGTTTCAGTAGGGGTTCAAAGTCTGCTTAATTTTATACAATTATATGTAAAAGACCCCATCAAAAGTAATTGGAGTGATATAAATAATGTCAAGTAAAAAAGGGCTTTCAGTGTGTAGCGTCCGCTACAGAAATAAAGGTCTTTTTAATTTGACTAGTGCAATTTTTCTTTTTTCTCCAATTGAACTTGGTTCGTAAAGAGAACTTATAGTATGCTTCACATTAGGCTAAAATTATATAGATGTTAATATAGCATTTTACAGAATAATATGTATAGAAAAGTGTTTAGCGTCCGTCACAGTATATATTTTTTTACAAAATAATATTTATTAAATACAAAATTTACGAACACATGTCTGTATTATTCATAAAGCAATAACACTGTCTATATCCACAGATTAAATTTAAAATATTAGGTGTTAAAAAATATACAGTGGGACAAATTTGATGATTTTCAGCAAGCCGCAGCATTTATGGGACGAAAAATAAGATGTAAAAAGCGTAAAACTTTAAATAAACATATGTATTTAGTCGTTTTGTGAAATATTAAATTGTGCCCAAAAATCGCATTTTAACCGCGAACATGAAAAGGAAGGAGATGAAATTCGGGAACAAATAAAACCATTATTTTCACTGATTTACGAACCATTAAAAAATATGAAATACGAATTTTTCCTAGAAAAAAAACATTGAAGTAAAAACTGTATCATCCGTCATGTAGCGTCCGCAACAGTTCATTTATGGACCTTAAAATATTTTATGAAAGCTGTTTTGTAATCCTCTGATTTTCCTCTATCTTTAATGTATTTAAAATTTTTTTATTACTATGACCGATTTGATAAAAATTACAGAAACACGTGTTGAAAATAAAGTCACTTGCATTTTTTGTAGCGTCCGTCACAGCACCTTCCAAGCAAGTATATAAATTAGCAAATGCCATATTTTTGACAAAAATAAATATCAAAATTTGACAAATATTTTTACAAAAAAAATATTTGTCAGATCTTACCAAATATTTTTGCCAAAAATAATATTTGTCAGAATTTACAATAAAAAAAAAAATTGAAATCGTAAAATAAAGATTGTTAAAAAAAATATTAATAATCAAAAATTTAAAAAGCATGTCATTTTCCGAATATATTGTGGAAAACAATCAAAATGATGTTTTCTGATAGCTCTCCGATATTTCCATATTATTGCTTTTTTTCTTTGAAAATTCAAGAATAATTTCATAATAACTGAAAAAAATCGAGCTAACTTTTCAAAATCCTTTAGGAGTTTTGCTCTACTGATAGTCAACTTTCACTTACATTTGGTCTCATTTGGGAAAAAATTCCTTGGCACACAATGTTACTAGTCTTATTTTCGACTCAGTTTTTTTCTACAAGAATTTCGATTTTTGCGTAACTAAATGCGGAAACTTAATTGAAATTGATTTGAATTTTTTATAAAAATTATTTATAATGAAAACAGTTAAAGTAAAATGTAAATTCGCTTCTTGTCTACTGTAACACACGTCAGGTTTGGCTTATCAAGTTTTCAAAAAGTATATGATAATGTTAAAAAATATATCTACGCTTTACCGACAAGATTTGTTATGTTTAAAAATATAAAATTTCAGTATTACACAGTTTGAAACTTTTGTATAATGCATCAACACATCTAACCGTTTAACGTGAAATATAACTTGGAAAATGTATTTCAGATGCGCATTTTTATATCTTTTTTGATCTCCTAAAAACTTATAAATGAACATTTAACTAATATTGTTTTTATTTCCCATACAACATTCCAATTGCAGACAATGAGCTGCATCCGATTCTATTTTTAGACCCATTGAAAGGGACCTAAATTTTAACTCCGTCTCCGAATGGCAATTGGATTGGTTAAAGAAATTTATTGTAGCCTAATACTCAATAACCTGTGGCTAGCTGCTTTTTTTTCGAGTGTGTCTGGCCATGGATCGAAATTGGGATCTCTGGTATATTAGGTGGATGACATGGCGGTTCACAATTTAGTGCCTATGTATCGTTTTTGTCAAAAAAGCAATGATTTTCCCAGGCTCATATCTTGCAAAGCGTTTGAAATATCAGAGGCAAAGTTGAAGCTCTTGACATATATTTAGTCTTTTAATTCCTTGTGGAACATAGGGCCTCAACAAATGTTTTCCATGTGTGTTTATTGGTAGTCAAGGCCTTCATCTACACCGAACTCTCGTAACTCGTTCTCTGTTTGCCGCCTCCACGTGTTTGCAGGTCTACCAGACCTCCTGGAACCTTGAGGATTATATTCGATGGCTAGACGATTTATATCAGTAGCTGGCTTTCTATCTGTATATCCTAGCCAACCATATTTCCGAGTACGAATAGTAGTTTGTAATGGTTCTTGATTGGTGCGCAACCATAAATCTTGATTTGAAATTGTAACGGGCCAGAAAATTCTTAGAATGCGTCTGAGGCATCGATTGATAAATGCTTGTAATCCGCTTATTTCTCGACTCGAAATTATCCATGTCTCACAGCCATATAAGAGCACGGCTTTGACATTAGTGTTGAAAACTTTGAGTTTGGTCATAGTCGAGATATTTTGAGATCTCTACAACTTATTGAGAATACCAAAAGCTTACTTTGCTTTGCATAATCTATTTTGGATATCTTCTCTGCTGCCACCGCTTTTAGAGATTATACTTCCTAGGTAGCAGAAAGTTTCAACCTCGTCAATATATTGCCCATCAAGATAAAATTTGGACTCATTAATTGAGTTTAATCGCAATAACTTAGTTTTTTTTTCAATGTTAATTTAAAGAAATGCTAAGGCAGCACGGGATGCAAAGGTTTGGATTTTTAACTGCATGCTAGAGAAACGGTGAGAAAGAGACATACGTCATCGCCGTAGTCGATGTCATCTAATCTATCATGAAGGCCCCACGATATACCATGTTGGCCAGACATCAAATTATGTTGAATAGCAGTGGAGACAGCACACAGCTCTTGACATAAAAAACAAAAATTGTGAACATATAAAACCGAAAAACTTTATTTTCAACATCATTATACCCTTCACCACCATAGGTGGATAGGGTATATTGGGTTTGTGCTGATGTTTGTAACGCATAGAAATATTGGTCTGTGACCTACCTTTTAGTATACCAATCGACTTAGAATCACTCCCTGAGTTGTTTTAACGATGTCCGTCCGGCTGGCTGGCTGGCAGGCTGGCCGGTTATTCATGCAAGCTTGTTATCACTCTACAGATCGTAACTTTTAAGATAATTTGATGAAATTTGGCACTGGTTCATATTTTGGTCCAAGGACCTATACTTTTTGGGCGAAATCGAATTACTATTTCGGGTACCTCCCATAGGGATGCCTTCCCGGAATAGAGTTTTTGGTCCTTTACAGCAACAAATTTAGGTGTATTTTAATAATATTCAGCACAAATATTGCTTATCATAATCTTAATCAGTGTTCCTAATTTTGTAGAAATCGGCCCATATTTGACCATACCTCCCATACAAGACACATTCTCAATAGACGTTTATATACACATAAAAGCACAAAAACGTTAATAACTCTAAAGGTAAATGCATTTGATTACTTAAACTTTGTACGGATAAATATTTCGGTCCACAATTGACCCTAGCTCCCATATCAGGCCCTTAGCCGGAAATTATATAGATCTCGAAATTTTGAAAAAATTGCACATAGTTTATGTATGTATGTCTATAAGACTTAAGGAAAACTTTAATTTTTGGTCTATATTTGACCTTGGTCTATATTTGACCTTGGTGAAGGGTATTATATAGTCGGGCTTGACCGACTATAACTTTTCTTACTTGTTTTAATTGATTTCAAAACACATTAATAAAAAGTGATTTCAGAACATGTTTGTATGCGTGATTTAACATCAACGTTAAAAGACATAAGGGAAATATATTCATGTAAATTGTGTGTTTTCATTTTACAAACGATTTCCCTTTACCTTTATCTACTTTAAATACTAATCGTGTAAAACCATCTTAACAAAGAATCTAATTTGTTTAACTCATTGGATTGTGTGGATTCTGTAGCCTTCGTAATAGACTGCAATTTTTAGTACATATTTATTCCTTAAGTCACTACATACCGTTAGATGGCGCTATTGATATGTTTATTCAAAGCAGGGACCGTTACAATTATGACATTTATAATAAAAATCAAAATATAATTGTTATTTTACGATTTTTATTTTTTTTGGCAGAAATAATTTTTATTTTATGATTTTTATTTTTTTTGTCAAATATATTTGTCAAATTCTGACAAATATTTTTTTTTGCAAAAATATTTGTCAAGATCTGACAAATATTTTTTTTTGGCAAAAATATTTGTCGAAAATTGATTTTTATTTTATTTGTCAAAAATATTTGCCAAGATCTGACAAATATTTTTTTTGGCAAAAATATTTGTCAAGATCTGATTTTTATTTATTTTTAACAGAAATAATTGTTATTCTGATTTAAATTTTTTTTGTCAAAAATATTTGTCAAATAAAATTTCCCATAATTACGGTAAATTTTATAAAATTTTCAATAAAAATGAAAATTTTGAAAATTTCCCATAAAAACGTAGTATTTGAAATTTTCCCATAAAAATGGGAAATTTTAAAAATTTCTTGTAAAAAGGGGAAATTTTGAATATTTTTTTTGCAAAAATATTTGTCAAGATCTGACAAATATTTTTTTTGGCAAAAATATTTGTCGAAAATTGATTTTTATTTTATTTGTCAAAAATATTTGTCAAGGTCTGACAAATTTTTTCTTTGGCAAAAATATTTGTCAAGATCTGATTTTTATTTATTTTTAACAGAAATAATTGTTATTCTGATTTAAATTTTTTTTGTCAAAAATATTTGTCAAATAAAATTTCCCATAATTACGGTAAATTTTATAAAATTTTCAATAAAAATGAAAATTTTGAAAATTTCCCATAAAAACGTAGTATTTGAAATTTTCCCATAAAAATGGGAAACTTTAAAAATTTCTTGTAAAAAGGGGAAATTTTGAATATTCTTTTTTAAAATGTGAAATTTTGAAAATTTCCTATATAAATAGGAAATTATACAAATTTTCTGTAAAAATGGGAAATTTTAAAAATTTCACCTAAAAACGGGAAATTTTGAAAATTTCCCATAAAAAATGGAAATTTCGAAAATTTCCCATAAAAAAGGGAAGTTTTGAAAATTTTCCATAAAAAAAGGGAAATTTTGAAAATTTCCCATAAAAAAGGGAAATTTTGAAAATTTCCCATAAAAAGGGTAATTTTGAAAAATTCCCATAAAAAGGGAAATTTTGAAAATTTCCCATAAAAAAAAGGGAAATTTTGAAAATTTCCCATAAAAAAGGGAAATTTTGAAAATTTCCCATAACAAAGGGAAATTTTGAAAATTTCCCATAAAAAAGGGAAATTTTTTATGGGAAATTTTCAAAATTTCCATATTTTATGGGAAATTTTCATATTTCCCTTTTTCATGGGAAATTTTCAAAATTTCCCTTTTATATGGGAAATTTTCAAAATTTCCCTTTTTTATGGGAAATTTTCAAAATTTCCCATTTATATAGGAAATTTTCAAAATTTCACATTTTAAAAAAGAATATTCAAAATTTCCCCTTTTTACAAGAAATTTTTAAAATTTCCCATTTTTATGGGAAAATTTCAAATACTACGTTTTTATGGGAAATTTTCAAAATTTTAATTTTTATAGAAAATTTTTTAAAATTTACCGTAATTATTGGAAATTTTTAATTTTTTTTTTAAATTCTGTATTGATTTTTTTATTTTTGCGTTTTTTATTTGACAAATATTTTTGACAAAAAAAATTTAAATCAGAATAACAATTATTTCTGTTGAAAATAAATAAAAATCAGACCTTGACAAATATTTTTGACAAATAAAATAAAAATCAATTTTTGACAAATATTTTTGACAAAACAAAATATTTGTCAGATCTTGACAAATATTTTTGCCAAAAAAAATATTTGTCAGAATTTGTCAAATATATTTGACAAAAAAATAAAAATCGTAAAATAAAAATTATTTTTGAAAAAAATAATAAAAATCAAAAATTTTAAAAGCATTTAATTTTTGAAAATATAGTGGAAAACAAGCAAAATTATGTTTTCTAATTAGTTCTGCGATATTTCCATATGATTGCTTTTCTTCTTTGAAAATTCAAGAATATTTATTATTTTCTGTCCAAAGTAGAGTGATTCAAAGCAGAATTTGTATTTGGTGATGCCTGACTAAACCAACTTGATATCAATTTATGAACAATTTACCTTTATGTATTTAGTAATGATTTGTTAAATAAGTTATTCAAATGATAAATAAAATATTGGGAATTTTTAATTTCTCAAATGTATTTTTAACCCTGCCCAATTTCAAGAGAAAATATATATATATATGGCAGCACTTTAACAATGGAATGCATTATTGTGGGTCAAACACACCATCCAGCCTCAACTAGTTTTTCATGGTTGGCAAGGCATGCCTTTGGTTTGTGTATTTGCTAACAAATTATTAGTCTAAAGTGGTTGTAGGATTTAGTACTAATTGGATTTTATTGCTACTTATGAATACAATCCAAAAGTTATCTTGAGTTGTTGTTTACACGATAAGGAATTGGAAAATGTAAATATTAAGTAAAAGTAGATACAAGAGTATACCTATTAAAATTGAACTGGATACTTACTTTTTTCAATTCCCAATTAATAAATATAACAATTTTGAATTTATTTTTTGAAATTTTCCATTTATTTACCATTCATTCATTTAGTTTAATTTATCTTTTTTTCTTTGTGTTGTGTGGTAATTTTCTGTCATTATTGAAATTCCCTTTGACGTCTACGAACGCACAAATACATTTCAATAATAAATCGCTTTTATATAATTTATATTTAATAATAGTATTTATTAATTAATTAGTTAATAATAATATGTATAATTTACAACTTATGACCTAATGAAAAATTAAACTATTTATTGTTAGGTGTAGTTTCTTGTATATTATAAATTTTTTTTTTTCAATTTTTCCATTTTTTTTTTGCAAAAGAAAACATTAAATATTTTGTATTTTTATGGTTAAAAATTATTATAGGGATTGATCCAATTTTGTATTCAATAATAACATCAATACAATGATATATTGATTACAATTAAGTTTATAGTAAAAGTTGTAGTTTCAAAAAAAGAATCTATAAATTAAAACGAAAGATTCTGTTATCAAATTTACAGAGATTTTTTGGTTTTGCTTTAAGGTTTGCTTAAAGAATCTGCTGTAGAATTGAATATAGAATGGGGCGGGGGAGTAATAAGAAAATGTAGTTAAAATCTAAATTTGAAATTTAATTTTTATGTTTTTATTCATTATAATTTAAAAAGCCATAATTTACAGTTGTTTTTTTCTTTATTTAAGTAATAATTTGCAATAAATTACACTAAAAAATAGCATTTATTGTTAATATTTCTTGTTATTTTATTTATACTATAATTAAAAATTTTTAATTTGTATTTTTGTAATATTACGTATATTTGTTGCATTTCACATTATCTCACAATATTTAGGGAATTTTTTATTTGTTATGTTAAATTTTATACTTAAACTTATAAAGTTTGTAAATATTTTACGTATGTATAATTATTTTTTTATATTATTAAAACTCTTTATTTTTTAATATATTATTTAATTACATTTTTGTGTTTTTTTTTTGTTTTTTTGTTTACTTTTAAAGTTAAGTTTTATTTTTTTGTTTTATTTTTAGAATTTAATAAAATTTGTATTTTATTGTATTTTGTTGTCTTAAGCCCTATTTACGTATACATTATGTTCTTGTCTGACTTTAGTTCAATATTTTTTTGTAATAAATTTATTGGTTTCTCTAATAATTTGTAATATTTAAAGGCCCGAAAGAGCCTTTTTTAATTTTATTTTACAAAACAAAGAAAATGTTAAAACAAAACGAGTAATAAATTTAAAATAAGAAAGAAATTAAACAAAGTTATTTGGTTCTAATAAAAAAATGGAAACTTAAAGAAAATGTCAAAAGATAATTTTGTATTAAAAAATAAATTGATAACCCAACTCTAAGTAATGAAAATTTAGATAAACACTTTTTCTGTGTGTCAAAAGAAGTATTCAAATGTCTTGGTTTTCTTAAACGGTACCTCAGATACCTCCTACACTATAAACGACCAAAAATGGAATACATTATCATATATGGCTTATCATTATATGCTTTAAAGTCAATTTTTGTGCTTCTCGACCCATGACAGAAGAAGGCGAAAATGTAAATCGGTAACAGTAGGTTTTCCAATGCTACCGATGGTTTGTGTCTCACTGTTCTATCTTTACTTAATATCGAAATTTTTGGTATAGGTTTCATTATTTAGTTTACCATCCACATAAAAGTTTTCCAGGAATCGATTTTTTCGCACCCTAAAGGTATGCTCCATAATATTCACAAAACTCAATTCAGGCGTCAAATTACGGCATTCGATATCGATCGAAATTTTAGAAATTTTCAAAACATTTGTATAGCATACTTTAAGGATAGTCAAAATTATTTAAAAGATGCACAGTTTAGTATATTTTTTTGAAGTTATTTGCCAAAAGATGAACAATAGTAAAACAGTTTTAATTAAACTATATGTTTTTAAAAACTGTATAATAAGATTTCAATAAACTTTTTGCATCGAAGTAACTTTCAACATCCCTAAAGTATACTTCACAATATTCGCTTAAAAGTCTGAGTTTTCGATCGATATCGAATGCGGTAATTTGGCCAAAGGTAAATTTTATATATGGGAGTACCCGAAATAATAGACCGAATTAAACCAAATACCGTTGACATTACTCCTGTTCCATGAAAGGCTTATGAGCCAAATTTCATTGAATTATCATACAATTTTCGACCATTTAATCATAATATGGTTAGGGTTTCTCAAACAAAAATTTTAAACATCTTCCTCATCTGAGCTACAATAGACAAATGAATGCCTCCATTGAAATCAGCTGATATATATCTTGATTCTGTTACTTTTTCACACTAGCACAGTGTTATTTAAAACTCAGGGTCAGGAGTTTTTTATGTTACAATTAATATTGTACAAGCCTTTAAAACGGTTACATTGATTGTAATATAATTAAAACTATCAGAAAACCTATAACTTTTGGTCGTTTGATCCTATTTTATAAGTCTTTTGGATCAATGGATCTTTTGTATGGTCTTCAGAGTCTTCAGTATTATCTTCAGAGTAATATTTATCATATTTAAAGGAGGTACTGTGCTATTTTTTGTAGCAAAAGGTTACTCAAGTTTTTCTGTATAGGACCAACACTCAGGGGATGACCCTTACATATGCATTGTGATAGAACCAGGAAAAATGTTGTGGGAAGGAGGAAAGAGGGAGTAGTGTTTATGGATATTCGCTTTGAACCTTTGGATATCGTAATTAAAGCGAAGACTGAAGTTTTTTCCACATTCGTGCTGTGCAGCTAAAAAACGAATTTTCTCTATAGCGTAGAAAATCGACTACAAAAGGATGAATTTCGTATGCCACGAAAAAATGTACGGGTTTCAGCAACAAGATTCCTCATTTCGTTTGAGCACATTCTATTATAGTAGCGATAGAACTGAGAAACGCTACTAACATTACGATCAAAGAAGACATTATAAGTTTGCTTTTGGGTAAGTGATTTTGTAAGCAACTTTTATGCACTTAAGTCCCTTTAGATATATAATTTATTTCTTATACGTCTTTTTTACAATATTTCTAGAAGGCCTGTTTAGAAAAGGTTATTGGGGAAGTGTAAGATGTGTAATACCAAAAGTTATTGATATAATAAAAAAAAGGGTGAAGATAAAGAAAGAGAACTCCTTCTTTCAGAATGCTTTTAAAAATAAAATAGTTAAATGCTTCAAAATTTAATTTGATAATTTTGAACATTTAATTTAGACAGTAAAGAAAATTCTCTCCTTCAGTGCGACAACAATTTCTGTAATTATTAATTTCTATTAAAAAAAAAATTATAAAATTTTTAATTACCACAGCATTCGTTGACATAAGCATACTGCAATAACGCGCTGACTATGGTATTTCTGATGCAAAAAAGCTA
Source organism: Stomorhina lunata (assembly GCA_933228675.1). Taxonomy (NCBI): domain Eukaryota; kingdom Metazoa; phylum Arthropoda; class Insecta; order Diptera; family Rhiniidae; genus Stomorhina; species Stomorhina lunata. The sequence continues at coordinate 89,253,565 of OW121740.1, read as the reverse complement.
TTTTTTGACCAGCTTTTGAAAAATGGAATGATGCAGTTCTATAGAGAAGAGTCTAGATATTAAGGATCAATAATTTTATCCAAGAAAAAGTTATATTATGTGTTATAAAAAAGGTATTGAAATGTGCTTAATGTTCTAAAACGAAATGTAATTCAATTTTCATCAAATTCAGTAGCTAATGCGTGGAATATAGTTTTACAGTTTTAATCTTGATGTCTAATTAATTAAGATACAGAACCTTGATTTAAGTCTGCAGAAGAATATAACGTAATCTCGTATATCTTTTAGGAGATATCAGGGCCAAAATTACCGCATTCGATATCGATCGGAATCTTAGATATTTCGAAAACATTTGTATAGCATACTTTAAGGATAATCAAAATTATTTAAAAGATGCTCAGTTTACTTTTTTTTAGTAATTATTTGCCAAAAGATGACCAATAGTAAAAGTGTTTTAATTGAACTATATGTTTTTAAAAACGAATCAAAATGGATAAAATTTCAAAAAACTTTTTGCATCGAAGTAACTTTAAACATCCCTAAAGTATACTTCACAATATTTGCTTAAAAGTCTGAGATTTAGATCGATATCGAATGCGGTAATTTGGCCCCAGGAAATCAAAAAATTTCTACAAAATTCAGTGTTTTCGTTTTTCTTTGGACAAAAACTAAGTTTGCTCGATTTTTCTCGGTGCTCCCACCATAACCAAGTGAAAGGTGAAAGTCTCTTCTTTAGATTGAGCGAAATAAAAATTACCGATCGTAGAATAAAGATTTTCTGAAAAAAGTCACATAAATTGTTATGCATAATTTAAGCAAAAAGAGTTGCAGTCGTTTAGGCGTAACTTTTCAATTAAATTGAACTTGAGTGTAAGTCCCGTGGAGTGGACGGATTTCAACCAAAATTAGTAGAGCTCTTTTTTGGGTCAACCAATAGATGTGTGGCGAATTTTATCAAATTTTATCTGTTAAAAATTGCGGCTTATATTGAGAAGAAAAATAAGTTAAAAATGGGGGTCCAAAGCATGTAACCCAAGAAGTATATGGATTTAAATTAAAATTGGTTGAGCTCTTTCTTGGATAAACTAATAGATGTAAGCCAATTCCGACTTATACATTGAGAACAGTAATAAGTAAAAAATGGGGGCCCAAGACAGGCAACTAAGGAGACAACTGATTTCAACCAAAGTTATCAGACCTCTTTCTTAGATCAACTTATAGACGTGTGCCGAGTTTCATCAGATTCTGTTAAGAGTTGCGGATTGTACGTCAAAAAGAAAAAATTGGTGAAAAATGGGGGTCAAAAACAGTTATCTCAAGAAGTGTTCTTATTTCAACCAGAATTAATAGAGCTCTTTTTTAATTAAATAATAGACGTGTGTTGAATTTCATCAAATTCTGTTAAAAATTGCGACTTGTACATTAAAAATAATAATTGGTGAAAAAATGGGGTTCCAAGGTACGTACCCCAAGGAATCGACGAATTTCAACAAAAATTAGTAGACCTCTTTTTTGAATTAATTAAAAGACGTGTTTTGAATTTCACCAAATTCTGTTTAGAATTGCGAGAAGAAAAAATAGGTGAAAATGAGGGCCCAAAGGAGGTACCCCAAGGAGTTTCTTATCTATATAAAGTTTCTTAACCATATAAAACTGAACAAGTGTGCAAAATTTCATCGTTGTAGGGCCACTCCTTCTTTTTTTGCACTTCGATGTATGAAAAAATACCACTATGCGCCGTCGACGTAAAGTAAATCAAATTTGCTGTTGAACAAAAAATAATGAGTCTAAATAACAACAACTGGAGCAACTTCACTTTTCTAAAAACTGACAAAGCGTTCAATTACAGTATTGGATAATATAAAGCTTTATCTTTTTATACCTTTCCAAAGAAGGCAACTCAATTCGTACATACAATTGTATTGACAGTAAATACTTCTTTGAAGAAAATGTTGTAACTATCAAAAACTTCGCCATAAAGGTTCTGTTAGACAGCATTTGGTATTAACATGATGCTCACATAAGCAGTCCGATCATAGCGAAGCTCCAACAAAAAATATCGATAAATTTCATTATTTATTGGCTTGCAATTCCACTTACATTAGTATCGAGTTTTGTTAAAAAATGCAGGATCAGAGCAAGCTTCATGGCTCGATTGCGTATTGCAACTCAACTTTATTTGTGTTACCAATTACGCAATGCAACTGATGACCAATAACAGAACTTCAGTTGTCTTGCCAATTACACTCAACATATAATTTGTTTTGTAGGATATTTTTTACCGATTTAGTACAGATTATGAAGTAAGTACCGAGTTTTGGCCCTTATTTTTTGAGTTATCGAAAATCAACAATTTTAGAATTGGTTTTATTGAAACATCATACATTTCTTAAAACTTCTAAAGCATCTTTTTTTAATTTTCTTAATTAATGTGTAAAAAAAAACTAAAAATCTTTTCAACAACTAAAAACTCAAACTAAAATTTTCATGTTTAAAAAAAAATAGTGTAAAATTTTGTTTTTTAAAAAAAATTTTAAATTTATTTAAAACGAATTTTTGTTTAATCTCAGCATTTTTTGTTTGTTTCAATTTATTTTATACTAAAATTAATTATTTTTTTATTAGCATTTGTTTTATTTTTATTTTAATTAATTAAGTTTAAGCTTAAACTCTAAAGAGAAATGATAAAAAAAAACTAAAAAAGAAACAAGATTTAAAAAAATAATAAAATTTCAATTACTTAAAAACAATTTAATTAGGGTAATTATAATTAATTAAAAAAGACAAATTTAAACAATTTAATAAAAAGAGAGATTGAAAGTACAGAGAAATAAAAAAAGAAACTCTTAAATAATAATAAGCGAGTCAAGAAGAGAAAAATAATGTACAAACTTAAAGATAAACTAAAAGGCTCACATTTTAATTAAATTCTATTTTATTTTATTTAGTAATTAAATATCAACAGTATACGAAAAGTATCATCATTTTTTGTTCAAAAAAAGTTTTCAAAAATTTTCCTTTAAGTTTTCTTTTTATGGTAAATAAACAGGAAAATTTTTCCAACTTTTTTTTTGTTTAATTATAATTATTTATAACATTTGTTTTTTGTTTGTTTAATTAATTATTTAAGGAAAATTATTACAAATAAAATAAAAAATAATAATATAATAATTAATAATAAAAACTTAAAATTAAAAATAATTTGCACAGGTTTGTTTTGTTACTTAAAATTAGGGTTTTACTTGCTTTTATTTTATACAGTCCGAATCACTTAAATATAACCACCCAAAATGATTTAGTAAAATGGCTTTATTAAGAAATTAGGTTGGAATAAATCGGTTTATTTTAAAGGAAAAATAACGTGGACGATACTTCATATTTTAAGCATCAAATAACGGTTTAAAATTCATGATATTTAGGAGTAGGCAGCCCATACCACCAGAAGCCGATGATTTCTTTTCATTTTCGTAAATACCACGATCATTAATAAAACTCGTGAAAATGAGTATTAAAATCATTCAGTTAGAATTTGAATGTTAACAGAGTCGGTTGGTGCTGCTCTGTTAAAGAAAAGACAAAAACAAAATAGGCAAGAAACAAATCAAATTCAATTTATAGCAACAAAATATATGGTTCGAGAGAAAAAAGAGAAAAATAATCTCGAACATTTTAGCCACGATAATATTAGGAATATTTTTCAAAACAGAAATAAATTCTTAAACTAAACAGTTTTAGATTTTTTAGATATTTTCGATCCAAAAATTTGTTTAAAGAAAAATTTTTAATAAAAATATTTTTCTTTGGAAAATTGTTCGATAAAAATTATATTTTATAAAAAATTTTTCGATAAAAATATTTTTCTGTAAAAATTTTCTATAAAAATATTTTTATATCAAACAATGTTCAAATATTCTATAGAAAATTTTTTGTAAGAAAATTTTCTATAGAAAAATTTTTGATAAAAAAAATATCTATTGAAAAATTTTTGGTAAAAAAATTTCCTTATGAGAAATATTTGATAAAAAAATATTGAAAAGAAATATTTTTGATAGCAAAATTTTTGTAAGAAAATTTTATTATGATAAAAAAAAAAAATTTTATAAAAAAAATTTTAATAGAAAAAATTTTAATGAAAACAATTGTCTATAGAAACATTTTTCTAAGAAAATTTTCTACATAAAAATTTTTCATAAAAAATTTTCTATAGAAAAATTTTTGATAAAAAAATTTTCTATAGAAAAATTTTCCAGAGAAATTTTGATAAAAAAAATTTTCTATAGAAAAATTTTTGTTAAAAAAATTTTTGTTAAAAAAATTTTCTATAGAAAAATTTTCTTTAGAAAAATTTTTTAACAAAAATTGTCTATAGAAAAATTTTGTATGAACAAATTTTCTATTGAAAAATTTTTGACAAAAAATTTTCTGTAGAAAAATCTTTGTAAAAAAAATTTTCCATAGAAAAATTTTTGATAAAAAAATTTTTTATAGAAAAATATTTTTGAAAAAAATTGTTTTTTGAAAAATTTTTGATGAAAAAATTTTCTATTTAAAAATCTTTGATAAAAAACTTTCGGTAGAAAAATTTTTTATAGAAAAATTTTCTATAGAAAAATTTTTGATAAAAAAATTTTTTATAGAAAAATTTTCTATAGAAAAATTTTCTATTGAAAAATTTTTGATAAAAAAATTATTTATAGAAAAATGTTTGTTAAAAAAAATTTTCTATAGAAAAATTTTTGATAAAAAAATTTTCTATAGAAAAATTCTTTAACAAAAATTGTCTATAGGAAAATTTTGGATTAACAAATTTTCCATTGAAAAATTTTTGATAAAAAAATTTTTTATGGAAAAATTTTCTATAGAACAATTTTTGATGAAAAAATTTTCTATAGAAAAATTTTTGATAAAAAAATTTTCTATAGAAAAATTTTTGATAAAAAAATTTTTTATAAAAAATTTTTGATAAAAAAATTTTCTATAGAAAAATCTTTGTAAGAAAATTTTTGATAGAAAAAAAATTTCTTTATAAATATAGAAAAATATTTGATAAAAAAATTTTCTATTGAAAAATTTTTATAGAAAAATTTTCTTTAGAAAAATTTTTGATGAAAAAATTGTCTATTGAAAAATTTTCTATAGAAAATTTTTTGATAGAAAAATTTTATAAAAATTTGCTAGTTGTTTTTTCGGCAATTAAAATATTGAAATTAATTTTAAAATATATTTAATTATACGAAAATTTAAAGTTATTTTTTAACATTCAAATTTAAATGAATTTTTCTTTGAATTGGAATAAAAATTTAGACAACCGGTTTTTAAATGAAAATTCATTTATTTTAAACTACATTTTCATTTATTTTTACCAACATTATATTCTGAGTGTATAGAAAAATTTTTGATAAAAAAATTTCTATAGAAAAATTGTTGTTTTGTTAGAAAAATTTTTTATAGAAAATTTTTTCATAAAAAAGTTTTCTATTGAAAAATTTTTGATAAAAAATTTTTCTACAGAAAAAATTTTGGATAAAAAAATTTCTATAGAAAAATTTTTGATAAACAAATTTTCTATAGAAAAATTTTTGTAAGAAAATTTTCTATAAAAAAATTTTTGATAAAAAAATTTTCTATAAAAAAAATTTTTGATAAAGAAATTTTCTATAGAAAAATTTTTAATAAAAAAATTTTCTATAGAAAAATTTTTGATAAAAAAATTTTCTATAGAAAAATTTTTCATAAAGAAATTTTCTATGGAAAAATAATTGTAAGAAAATTTTTGATAAAAAAAATTTTCTATACAAAAATTTTTGATAAAAAAATTTGCCATAGAAAAATTTTTAATAAAAAAATGTTTGATAAAAAAATTTTCTATGTATCCGATCTATTTTTAGACTCATTAAAAGGGACCTTCGTTTTAACTCCGGCTCCTAACGACAAATGCATTAGTTAGAGATGTTTTACATAGCCTAATACTTAATAGCCCGGGGCTAGCTGAGTTATGAGGTAAACAGCTTTTTTTTTAATTTATTTTTTTCAAGTGGATCTGGTCAGGGATCGAACTTGGGACCTCTGCTATGCTAGGCGGATGACTAACCTGCTATACCACGGCGATTCACATTGAACAACTTTTACAGGCATAAATTTTGACTTCATTCCGGACAAGTAAAAAAGTTGGCATTTACTAATATTTGGGAAAGATTTTTGCTGCTAAAAGTATGAAGGGCAATCTTCTTAATATCTCCTATAAAAATTAACTTATTTACTCCAGCCAATTTCTTAATATAGTCTTTTTACTAAGACTTTTTAGTTGGGTATATTTAACGGAATAGGACTGTATTAGTTATTATTCGTATTTGTTTTTTTTAATTATTTAAATTATAATAAATTAATTTAAAGCAAACAAAAATTGCAATGAAGATGGGTTGGTTGTTGTTGTTTTTTTATTTTATTAAATTATTTTTATATTTATAACGTTTATTTTGTTTCATTTTTTAAGTATATTTTTTAAGTTTTTTCCTTTGTTATTTGTTTAATTAATTTTTAATTTTAGTTTAATTTCTTTAACCTAAAAGAGAAGATTTCTTTAAAAGATCATTTATAAAATAAAAAAAAAAAAATATTAATATGAATTTTTTATGAGATTTTTTTTTTTGTGTGTGTTTTTTGTTAATTTTACTTTAGTTTTATTTAAATAAAAAACAGGAAGATTTGATATTTTTTTCATATGAGAATCTAAATAGGACGTCTATCTTTACAGCAACTTGTAGTTTCAAAATGGCGTTTTTTCAGAATAAACCTCATCATCTTCCGCCGGATGACACTCAAGTTTAATGGTGGTCGAATTAACAGGATGATGACGATATCTTTTATCTATTAAAATTTGAGTTGTAGCACCAGCTCTTCTCCAATCATAATGATGTTCTTGGAAATGAAGATCACTTCGTTCATGAACACCATAAGAATGATGATGATGTTGTATTTGTAGCTGTTGTTGTTGTTGATGATTATGAGGGTAATGATAAAAATTATTATAATTTAATTTTGTTGCCTCAAAATCATTATGATTTTCCATGGTTGTTATGGATGAAGAAGATGATGGGGTTGGAGCTGTTGAGGTGGTGGCATTTATTGAAGAATTAGTTAAAGTTGCTGATGTTGATGTTTCTAGTATTTCTGTTGCTACTACGGCATTTGTTGTTGTTGTTGTTGCTGCTGTTAAATGTTTAATAGTATTGTTATTATCCTCTCTATTATTACTATAATTATAATAATAATTTATAAATTTTTCCTAATTTTATTCGCCTAAATGTTGCGCTGCCGCCGCTGCTGCCGCTTTTTGTGCTTGGGCCTGTTTTTCTTGTTCGTTCAACTCTTTGATGGCTTGGATTTCTTTTTTCAACTTCATGCGTCTATTCTGGAACCAGATCTTTATTTGTCTCTCTGTCAGACACAAAGCATGGGCCATTTCGATTCTTCGTCGGCGGGTTAGATAGTGATTGGTGTGGAATTCTTTCTCGAGCTCGAGTGTTTGATAGCGGGTATATGTTTGACGACCACGTCTTCGTAGACCATTTGTACCTGGAAAACACAAAAAAGAAAATTGGAAAATTAGTTTAATTGGTTAAACAAAAATATTTCAAATATTTCAACATCATTTTATTAACGGCAAATTATGAAAAGATTCTGTTTTGAATGCGTATACAAAAAGTATTGCCTACATTTAGGCTTTTGGAAATTATAAAATACCATATCTAACCACCTAATTCATAAACGAAAAATAATGATATAACAAGCTTATAAATAAAATTTTTTGCAAAATTCCTACTATAAAGCTTTGATAATCTTATCATTCGCTTATGACTTAGGGGGTAGAACTTTAATTAGAATTTTAAATTTTAATTTTTACAAACTAAACTCAGTTTTTTAATTTAATTAATTTAAAAAAAATAGATTTATTTGATACTTTCATGGCATTAAATTTAAGTAAAACTTCAAATATTTAGAATTTATTGCTTGTTAATTTACATTTATCTCCCTTATATAAAAAGTATTGCATACATTTAGGCTTTTTATAAAATAACAATTCTAAAACTTTAATTAGAATTTTAAAAGCCTGAGATAAGGGTTTTTTATTTCGAATTTTTCAAAACTAAACTCAGTTGTTCTCTTAATTTTAAAAAATTTAGATTTATTTATTACTTTCATGTTATTAGATTTTGAATAAAGCCTCAAATACATATTTTGAATTTATTACTTGTTAATTTAATTCCATAAGAGTATGAACCTAAAGTCAGATAAATATTTTCAAATAAACCATAAATTAATAAAATAAAACATAAATACTTATTATTATTTTTTGTAAATATTTAAATGCATTTTCAAACTTTACGCATGTCAACATAAATTATTGACTCAAAATACCTTGAGGTCAAAAGCTGAAAACATTTTAAAAGCAAATAAATGTCTATAAATATTTTAAACATTTAAATAAACAGCAATAATAGCAGAAAGAGAAAAAATTTGTATTAAATAATGGCTTAAATAACATAGACAAGTTTTTTTTTGTAAAGATTTGAAATAAATGAAAATAAATGTGAGAAATATTTAAAAGAATAAAATCTTTTTGAGAAAAATAATGAAAAAATAAAATAGTTAAAATAATTGGATGAAATATTAAACTTTTTGTAAGGAAAAGTTGAAAGTTTTAAGCTTTTTAAAAAGTGTTGCCTACATTTAGGCTTGGGAATTTTTTAATATCTAAGGCTTCTAATAGGGTTTCTTTTTAACTGTTTCTAGTGTCTCAAAAGCACTGATTGCAAGAAAAAGTTCAAAGTTTTGTGCTTTTTTAAAAGTATGGCCTACATTAAGGCTTGCGAAAATTTTAATATTCAAAACTTACTAATAAGCTTTCTGTTTCATCGATGCTAGGGTCTCTTAAGCATTAATTGCAATCTAATCTAAAGTAGAGTTAAATATGCTAGGATATCTAAGAAACTGAAATTAAATTCCATTAATAGGCTTTAGATATTAAAATGTTCCAAGCCTAAATGTAGGCCATACTTTTTAGAAAGCAAAAAAACTTTCAACTTTTCTTTGAACTTTTCTCACTTCTGCCATTATTACCTGGTTCGTCAAATAACGAAGGTTAGATTTTGACTTTTTCCAAATTTTAGAAAAATAAAAATTTTTCGATTTAAAAAAAAAATTTACATTTTTATGTGAAAAACTCCACAACCGTTGACCATATCTTAACCAGGCTTAAAGAAAATTGTGTGGTGAATCTGCCGGTGTTTCTTTTAATGAATTAAGATAAGCCATTCCCAAGATATAATAAAATCAATTGAACAAACTCTGTGAAAATCCGTAATTTTAGAAAAAAATAGAGTAAATAGAATTTAAAATTGTTGGTGTTTTTGTACTTAGGGGCCATAATACATCGAAATTAAGTATTTAGACTTCAAAGTAAGATGTTATTTGTCAAAATATATAGTTAAAATAAAATTATTTTACTATCAGGGAACTTTTAACTTTTATTTGTTATACTATATTATTTACGTTACCCTTAAAGTATGCTGCATAAATGTTTCTGAAATATCTTACATTTCGATTGATTTATCATAATTTAACTATTCGATATTTTATTCTTAAATGTTTTTAAAATAGACTTCACTTATTGTAGTATTTAGCTCTATTGTTAAATCTCTGATAGTCCCTAATAGATTTAACAAAGGGACTCTTCTTAGGATCCAAGTGATTGTGACTTCGTCTTGATTTCCACTTGGAAATAGTCAAATATAGAAAATCTATTGATATTTGGAGTTATAAATCTGTAAGAGTTAAAAATTGTTGGTAGACTGCAATAACTGCAAAACTTGCGACAGCCATGAAGGACATACAGGTTCAGACAAAATGTCCTTATTCACAAAAGCAATGAAGGTAAAATTTACCTATACTCTTCAATATAACTCACTCATACTTTAGCATTATAAATATTATACATATGCAAAAACATACGTTTTCAAAATCACAGAGGAATGAGTAAAATGATGATGATTGTAAATGTTAAAGGAAGAAATACATATGAATGTATGTGTATAGGAGAGTTTAAGTGCATAAAACATCTCTGTATCCTTTACTATATGGAAATGCAAGTATAAATGTAAATATGTTTGCAATTGCTGGCTGGTTTGTCTTCTCTCTACATAATAAAATTGAGTTATTGCTCTTGAGGCAAATTAAACTTCATAAATATGTTAAATCAGAGATTAACTGCCAAAGTATTCACAAAAGATTTTATGAGCCATTAAAGTGTGAGATGCCATATAAATTATAAAATAATGAAAATAAATGTTAAATAATGACCATAAATGTCCTTAAGACAATTTCTATTAAAAAATATATGTATGTATACGAACACTTCAAAACACATACACACACATACACAAATAAATAAAAGTTTATTTTATATTAAACAATACTTTCAATATTTTAAGTAGAATTGCTAAAATTGTAAGAAAAAAGTCTAAAACAAATATAATTTCATTTCGAAATTGTGTAAATGTTTGCCTATTTTAGTTTGACCATTAATTTTAGTTAGTGTTAAAAACAAACATTTTTCGATTTTATTTTTCTACGATCAATTTAAAATAATAGTCTTTTACTTAAGTTGTTGCTAGTTTTTTTTTCTGCTTCTTTTCTTTCTTTCTTGAATTTGTGTAGTGTCGGCAGTTGCCTGAAGTTGATATTGTGGATGGAGTTGCATCAAAAACATTAACTGAAAGACCATAAAAATGAAATGTGCTTTTTTGTAGAGTTGCAGTGATTTTTTAGTTTATTTACCTGTAACCATGTTCAATTGCAAACAGTTACAGGATCAGCAACAACAACTACAACAACATATATAAAACTAACAACAGCCTCATTGGAGTTTGTCTTTTATGGTTTTACGTGGCCAAATACGAGCGAGTATCAAAAGCTTTTCGATCTTTTAAACATGAACATGATTTGGAGAGGATTCTTAAACCTTTAGGGGGAAAGAAATAAATCAATATAGAAAAAGACACGATCAAAAATATCTAATATATATTTATATAGAAACTCCTGAAAGTATACAACATTTTTTCTACTAACTGAACAACAGCAGAAACAAAATATTCAAAATTTCAATGAAAATCAAGTATAAGGAGCAAAAATCATTTATATAGCATACTTTTGGGACATTATACTTGGGTGTTCAATTAAAATTTTCTTTGACTCATTGCAATAGAAATAAATTCACTTGGGTCCTACAAATGGTTCTTTTGTGGAACTTGTAATTGATTAAAAAGAAAGAAAGATTTTTGTACTATTTATTTAAAAAATTTATTTTTAGAGCCAACCTGGGACCAAATCGTCGCATTCGATATCGATCAAAATGTTAGATATTTGAGAAATATTTGTGTAGCATACGTTTAGGATATTCTAAATAATATATAAATATAGGGTTCACTACGTTGTAACTTATTAGTCAAAAGTTTTTTTTATAGTAAAATAATTTTATTTAAACTAAATATTTTGACAAACAAACGGATATGTTTAGATATTAAATTTAATGAAAGTTTTTTTGCAAAAAAAATTATTAAATTTTAAGAATAAATAAAATAGAGCTCGATTCTTTTGAAAATCTCAAAAGTATGTTACACAATAATTGCTTAAAAGTCAGAGTTTTCGATCGATATCGAATGCAGCGATTTTACCCCTGATGCTACAATAAACGAGTCTATTACTAATATTTATGTTCGAATCGTCCAAGAAGAGTTTGCCTGATAATAAGCCCTATGATTTGCCCATGCTAGGCAACGGTAGAAAAGTGGCAAGACCATGTTTCTCTTAATAATATGACAATTTTGACAGAAGGTATTACTTAAATCCGAGAATTTAAATTAGACTGGAGAACGTTTGCTATCATAAGTTGACCAGGTTTGTTTTGAAACTGAACAAATGGTCTGAAAAGACCTCTATGTCTCTAATCCCTCCGGTTTAGTTGTCTATTCAACAAATGGTCAAATTCTTGAGATTATATTCAAAAGAAATGTATCGTTGTTGATTCAAAACATAACATCTGAGATTTTAAAGGAAAAAGTATTAAAGCTTAAAAGTTATTTGAGTAGATTCTAATACAAAAAATTTTTCTTAGAGCTTTTGTGTTGAAATTGTATGAAAAAGAGAACTCGGGCTATTGAATTAGATTTTGAGCTTTAAAGTAACAAGAAACATAAATGAAAAAAGCTTTTGTCTAAATGTTTTCACTTTTTAAACGTTAAAGTACAAAAGCTTTTCTTAGAATAGTTAAAGCTTATGATGCAACTTAAATCAAATGAGATTATAAAGGAAAAATATTAAAGCTAAAAATTTGCTTAAGAAACTTTTAATATAAAAATATTGGAAAAGCTTTTGTGTTAAAGTTGTATTAAAAACAGGATTTCAGAAATGAAGTTAAATTGCAAACTTTAAAAAAATATAAAAATGAGATGAAAAAAGCTTTCGTCTAAATCTCTTAGCAGTTTAGGCTTTAAAGTGTAAAAGCTTTTCATAGAATAAAACAGGTGAAATTTTGATAAAAAAAAAGATATATTCAAGCTTAGGATTTCATTAAGTAAACTCTAATATAAAAAGCTTTTCTTAAAGCTTTTGTGCTCAAGCTGTAAAAAGTACAGATTTGGGAACTTGAGAAAGATTTTAAGTATTAAAACACCAATAAATATGGGATAAAAATGATTTCGTCAAAACATTTGTATCTTCTAAGCTTTAAAGCTTAAGTCAAATGAAAAGTAGAAAGCTTAAGATAAAGAAGCTTTTATTAAAGCTTTTATATTTAAGTCTAAGTGCCATTGATGTAAAGTAGCATAATTGGTTGAATTAGGGTGTATTTTAGGATTGAAATACTAAAGCTTTTAATATTAATTTGTATACAATTTCAATGATCGAAACATCTTAAAGCTCAAAGTTTTTTTTTTAAAGAAAAGTTACATATACAACTTTTTCGTGAGCTTTTCTTCACTATTTACACTATTTAAAGTTTTATTGATAAAAAATCAAAATGAGGAAATGGATTGTATTATTAGCTTAAGATCTGATCTTCTTTAAACTTTAGGCTTTCAATGGGTTAAAAACAACAACCTACATGAAACCAGAAAGAAAAAAAATCTCAAACTGTTTTTGTTGTTGTTGTTCTTGCTGTTATGTATGATGTTGTTGCTGTAGTGTTGTACTGTTGATGTGCTGGTTCATGTTGCACTGTTAAAACTGATGATCATTTTAAGAAAAATGCTTATTTATGACATTGCTTAAATTTACCACAACATCCATAACAACAACAGCAACAACAAATGAGATCTCAACATGTTGGTAAAATAAATGTATGACGGCAATTTTCAGAATTTCAGAACCATCAATGCACGTGTAGGTTTTAGTTATTTATAAAAAATAAAACAAAAATCAATAGTTTTTTTTTTCTATATAAAAAAAAGAATTATTTTCAATTTAATTTTGTGAGAAAAATATCAAAACAATTTTCAGATAATTTATAGGCTCAGAAGAAAATGTTCGAAGTCTTAAGATTTTTAATCAAAAGAATCAACAAATAAAATGATCTCAACTTCAAGAAAAGTGATTGTCGCCGGCTTGGTAAGGAATAGAAGCCGAGGCAGCAGTAATATCAGCCTTGGCATCAAACACTACCGAGTGACTACTTTGTGATAAAAATTTGATACCAAGTTTTACAATAAAAATGAGTTTCAATGAGTGGCTGGTGTTGCTTTGTTTTTGTTAAGAGTTTGGTTTTGTGGCTGGTTTTAACCATTTATGTTGAATGAGTAGAACGTGACTTTTATTTCAAAAATTAGATTTTAAAAGATAATGGCGTATATTTTTTCATTCTCCCGGTTTTGTTACATTATCAAGTGCTGATGGAACCAAAAAGGATACCAATTCAATTTAACCAAAAAAAAGACAAAATAAAAAGTATGTACTTAAGCTAAATAACAAAAAAGGAAAAACTTGTTGTTTAAATGCATTAAATAATAAATTTTGTGGCAGCCGCCAGTCAACAGCAGCGGCGGCAGCAGCAGCAAACATTTTTTAATTTTATTTTATATTGTTTGTGAAGTTTGTGAAACAAGTGGCACCCAATTAAGCTAAATTTATGCAACAAGACATTCTTCAAGTTAATTGGCAAAAAACGCCATTTTTGTTTAAAATTCCTTTTTTGATAACAATTTTTTTTCTGCTCTTGAGCAAATAAATTTCTATATAAAGTGTAACTCTAATTTGAAAAACTGAAACGGCGTCTATATATTTAAAACATTTACTTTTAGTTATGGCAAAAATACCTTTTGCATTTTATTTATTTGTTTTCATTATTTTTCTTTATTTCTTGTCAGGTTTGAGAGTTTCTAAAGCCTTAGCAAAAAAAAAGCTAACACCATCTTGGTGAAATATTTGAAAGACCAACCAAGTCCATTTCGAATACCACAAAAACCGACATAGCAAAAACTTGCCACCATTTTTATATGTACAATACGAGCAGCATGTTGCGAATGTTGCAGCTGTAAAAACGTTTAAATATTTACGCAATAAAAACTGAACTGAACAGCAGCAACAAAAAATATTTAACTAAAAACATTAAAATATGCTAACAATCTTAAGTTTTGTTGTTTGTTTTCTTAACAATTTTTTGTTGTTATTTTTTTGCTTCAATACATCATTTTAACTTAACTCAACTTAACTTTTTCCTTTTTCATTTGTTGCAACATCAGCTTTTCAAAACTTTGTTGTTTCGTTTCTTTTCTTTCTTTCCCTGTCGTTGGAAAATTTTATGCGAATTGAAATGTAAAAAATGTAAATTAATGCAAACCATTTTTACTTTTTTTTTCGTTTGTTGTATTTAGAGTTTTTGTTGTTGAGAATATGTTTAAACAATTCCAAAGCCTTATTATTTATACAGTCTGATGAAATAAAATGCCATGAAGGAAACACAAACAAGCAAAACAAAAAAAAAGGATTTTTTCTTGTTTCTTGAAAGTTTCTGTTGCAAAAAAAAAGAGGGGAATGTTTTGTATATTCTTTTTTTATTTTAATTATGAATAAATACATTTGTAATATATTCAATTATTTGTACATAAAATATAAAGTTTCTATCAGGGCCATTTAAGTTTTAGCTCAGTCCCTCGAGAGTTAAGTCATTAAGAGAGAAAAGGTCAGCCAGAAAGTATGCTTTAATTTATTTATGAACATTTATGATGGAAATTTGGTATTTAAATCAAACTAACATATCATATGTACAGTATTTCTTGTTTCTAAGGCTAAGTCTATCAGTCCGATTTAGCGAATTTGATATCTACAGAAAATGAAACTTATGAGAAAATATTGTGTAGTAAACTTTTGGGATGTTCAAATAACACGTTGTCACAAATAAGCAACTTTTGTAAAAACTTAGAAAGTAACCTCGAGAGGTTTATAGGCCTAGTTGAGGACATACAAAAACCATTTTCAAAGATTTCGAAACACCTGCAAAATTTTGAGATATTTGCAAAAAACTGTTTTCGGGTTAGTCGCAGTACTTTAGTACCCCCAACTCTTACAATTGCAAAGCGATTTTAAAATTTTAAACAGTTTGGAAAGTCAAACTATCAAGCTTTTACAAGCTGTATGCAAAGGGCTTATATTCTAAGAAATTAGGTAAATTCTTATCAAAAGTTTCGATATATTTTTTTTAATTTTTCGTCATCTTTAATGTTCAAAAGCAATTATTGAAATTTTCTTCTATAAAAACCAGGGGCCAAATTACCGCATTCGATATCGATCGAAAACTCAGACTTTTAAGCGAGTATTTTGAAGTACACTTTAGGGATGTTCAAAGTTACTTCGATGCAAAAAGTTTATTGAAATTTGGTATCCATTTTGATTGGTTTTTAAAAATATATATTGTTCAATTAAAACTCTTTTACTATTGTTCATATTTTGGCAAATAACTTCAAAGAAATATAGTAAACTGTGCATCTTTTAAATAATTTTGATTATCCTTAAAGTATGCTATACAAATGTTTTGAAAATATCTAAGATTTCGATCGATATCGAATGCCGTAATTTGACCCCTGGTTTGTTTGATACAGTTTTTTAAAGCTAGTTCTATATAGAAAAAAACGAGACATTACTTTTTGATATTTTTTACGTTTACAAACGTTATATAACTTTATCAAAAGTTAAAATGTTTCGTTTGCAAACAAAATAATTTTTATAGAGAATTTCTGGTGTAAATGTTTCATGCGTAAATAGTGTCATTTTAGTACATAGTAGGTTTATGAAAAGCTTAATAACTTTTCGATTTTTCATCTGATTGAAAAACTTAAAACGAAATTCTTTTGTTTAATTAATATAAAGTTTTATGGACTTTCATATAAGAATAAGCAATAAAAAGCTAATAAAGTCAAAAAAGTGTACAAATTTTGTGTTTAGAAATTCTTTGAAAAAAACTACTTTTGGTTTATAAATGTATCACAAATGATATGACATTCTAAGGCGCCATCTGTTTTCTTTCATTTGCTGTTAAAGAAACTTAAGTTGGTTACAAACTAGCTGAGCTACGGCTCGATAAGTTGAAGAACCTTATTAAAATCGTTTTTTTGCGTATCACTCCTAAACCTGGACGTATTTCTGATTTTTTCGCCCGATTTGTCAAATAGTCAATATGGCCTATAACAAAAGCTTGGTCGTTTCCCGAGTTTTTTTTTTTTAAGTGTATCAGAGTATAATTTAAATATATTGAAAAGGGGTCTATAAAATGATATTCGTTTACATTCAGGCAGCTGTTGAAAGTTTTCGATTGATATTGATTTATATCCCATTTCGAATATAAATTAATGAAATTTTGAAGAAAATACTTTTGCATACTTTTAAGGGATACTGAATTAATTAAATTTAAACCATTTTTTATTTTTCTTTTTCACTTTTTATAAACCCGGCTGCACCTGTGCCAAGTTTTTAACCCTTTCAGACCGTAATGCATCGATTGTGCGGGTGGCTTTCGGTTTGAATATTTTTGCTTCTGTTAGCCCAATGTCAAAAAGACTGGCATGCAACGATTGTGCCGATAGTTTTTTAATATTTGCTTATGACATTTCTCTTCAGTTTGAAATTCTTAATTCTTCGTTTTGTTTTAATATTTTGCATAGACACTATAATTTGTATTTATTTATCTTGCAAACAAGCTATAATAAATGGTTTTTGATTTGTCTAAAGTTTTTCTCCTGATGATGACATTCAATTTTTTTGTTTGGGAAACCCTAACCATATTATTATGATTTAAATTGTCTTAAATTTGGACATAAATTAATAAAATTTGCCACAAATGTATTTTTTGGGAAAATTGGTTTGTATGGGTCCATTATATAGGGTTTTCTGTTATCCTTGCCTCCCAGTGAGCATAAGGCCTCCTTTATCTAGGGTACCTCCCATGTAAAAGTTTTCCAGGAACTGATTTTTTTGCAGCCTAAAGGTATGCTCCATCATATTCACAAAATACAATTCAAGCAAATTTTATACATGTTAGGTACCCCAAATAATCGTCCAAATTAAACCAAATTCCGTAAACATTATTGCTGTTCCAAGAAAGGCATATGAGCCAAATTTCATTGAATTATCTCTAAATATTCGTCTATTTTAATAATAATAATATGGTTAGGGTTTCGCAAACAATGAATTCAAATATCTTCCTTATTAGAGCTAACATAGAAAAATTAATACCTCCATTGAAATTAGCAAGCCCGAATCATCTTTGGTAGATATATCTCCCCTCTGTTACTTTTTCAGCGCCAAATTACGGCATTCGAAATCGATAGAAATCTTACATATTTTCAAAACATTTGTATAGCATACTTTAAGGATAATCGAAATTATGCATATTTTTTTTTAGTTATTTGCCAAAAGATAAACAATAGTAAAAGAGTTTTCATTGAACTCTTTGTTTTTAAAAACGAATCAAAATAGATACCAAATTTCAATAAATTTTTTGCATCGAAGTTACTTTCAACATCCCTAAAGTAAACTTCACAATATTCGCTTAAAGATCAGAATTTTCGATCAATATCGAATGCGGTAATTTGGCCCCAGTATTACTATCGTAGAAATTGAAGCTCCTAAATGTAGGCTAAATTGTCAACAACTTTTAGATTTCAGTTTATCCTCAAAGTAGGCTTTTATTTCTTTTAAATAAATTTTACTGAAGCAAAATTCTACAAATTTATTTAATATCTAAATACCTATTTTTATTTTAAATAAATAAATCTTTTAATAAAAAAATATATGGAAAAATTCTTGAATGAAAAGCTCATATTTTGTTAAGCTTCGTTAAAACAATATGGGATTATGGGCATGACAATTTTTATTGTATCTATAGAAAGTAATAAATTACTCAATGAATAAAGTAAATCAACAAAAAAAATCAACAAATGACATTTAAATAGAATGACTGAAAGAACGAGGGTTATGGGGGAAAGGACAGATGGATGAATGAATAGAAGGACAGACAGATAGACTTGATTTAAGAGAAATTAAATATAAATATTTAAAAAAAATCGAGAAATAGAAAAATCAAGCCTATAATAAATAAATGAGGCATATGAAAAAAATTTATAATCAAAGAACTCCATTTGAATAAATACGAGCATATTTCTATGGATAGATATAGAAAAATCTTTAAATGTACATAAATATTTAGACATTTAACAAAACATATATTTTTCGTTTTATATAATAAATACATATATAAATGTACATAAAATAAGTGTGTAAATGTGTGTATATAAAATATGTAAAACATAGGCAAATGTAGATGTAGAATATAGCATTTATATACTGTCACACATACAACATTTATCAGCAATGCGACATGAGGAATAACAGCAGCAAATATAGCAACAACAACAATAACAACAACTACTACTACAGCCAGCAATATTGCCATGAATATAGTGTAAACCTTGTGATTTATTAGCCATGTCGCATGCGGCACCAGTGGCAAACAAAGCAGTACATTTAAACTTGCTACAAAATCGAAAAAACAAAAAAAATTACAACAAGACAAATGTTACAATGGAAATTGTATCAATTCATATGAATTAAAACAAAAAAACACACACTCTTAATTTTTTTCTATATAGATTTTCATATCAGTTTTTTTTTCGTATGAACTTTAATACAGAAAGTAGGGTGTGATATAAGAATGTAAATGCAAACGAATGGGAATGTATAAAAGAGATATTGAGTGTGTAATATGGTGGCATATTTACAGCATAAACAATCAATGAATAGACAGACTTTTGTTTCAAATTGTACTTTCTATCATCAAACTAAAATCCCAAAAAAATCAACAACAAATCTCCTTAAAAAATTGTATTTTTTTCTTTATAGCAAGTGTTAGAAAGCAACTTAGAAAAAAAGAAAAAAAAAATTGAAAATAAAAAGAAATAAAACAAAAAACGATTTGACGCTTTGAAAACTTTTCAAATCCCTTAAGTATCAAAAAAGTCACAGCTGTGTTAATAAACTACAACTACTTTATCTTTTTAAAACTCGCACTCACACTCTCTCAAAAAAATATATATATATAACAAAGTCTCCAATACTTACACACATACTAAGCCAAAGCATACAATTTACAATTTACAACAACTTTTTAAATTTTTCTTTTTTTTCTTAAAAAAAAGAAATAAAATTCTAAACTTTTATTCAAAACGTGCTAAATGTAAATTTTTCTTCTATCCAAGGCAGCTTTTGTTATATTACTTTACTTATTTTAAACTTTGTTAGCTGGCAGAAAAAAATTTACACACTTTCAAACTTTCCAAAAAAAAGTAACACAGATCCTATTTTAATGTTGTCTACCCATTATTGCCTTAAATTATCAAAAAAAAAAAGCGAAAGAAGCTTACAAAAATAAAAACTCACACCGAAAATTGTTAGTCAGGATTTTAAGGTTTATAGCCTGTTCCAGCAATTTAAATTATATACTTTTTCTTCGGCATTACTAACATAAAATATATGTTTGTTCATTTTTCTGTATATACATACAATTTTTCTTCTAA
The DNA here is from genome assembly GCA_933228675.1 of Stomorhina lunata. Taxonomy (NCBI): domain Eukaryota; kingdom Metazoa; phylum Arthropoda; class Insecta; order Diptera; family Rhiniidae; genus Stomorhina; species Stomorhina lunata. Next base: position 89,233,448 of record OW121740.1, on the reverse strand, counting down.
ATTTTCTTTTGTTAAAATGACAGCTTTAAGCTTTAAGGCAGCCAGGAGGCAACTGCTGCTGCTGCAACACAACATGTTTCCACAAAAGAAGAGCAAAGAACGCCAGCAAACAAATAGTAGAAAAAAAAAGAATTGGGCTTAAGCGCCAAAATGAATTTCGCACTTTTTCGCATAATAAATTTGAAGTTTTGCTATGTAAATTCTTTTTTCATATGAAAGAAATAGTGGCAAAAACAATAGTTGAAAAAATATGAAAACTTTTTTTGATGTAAGTTTATTTTTGCCTAAAATATTGCTTCGAAAAAATAAGTATAGTAAGTATTTACTTAAAAGAATTTTGAAATTTTTTCTGGCATCTTTTAGGCGTGACAAATTATATTCTTTAAATTTATTATGTTGAGTTTTAGATATGATTTTTAAGTTTAATTTAATAAAACTAGTTTCTTACAAAAATACCAAAGAATGTTTATAGTCAAAAAGTTACTTTTATATTCTCAAATAAAAATTATAGTAAGAAGTTTTTTAAAGTTATTCAAATAATTATATTTCCAAAAACTTTCACGAATTTGACATTGGCTTTAAGTCACAATTTGGAAATTGATTTTTGCATTCGATTCAAATCAAAATTCAGAAAGAAATTAACAAAAATCTGTAATTATCAAGTTTTCCTAAAAGCTCCTTAAAATATGCAACACTTAATTTAATCGCTGAAACTAATGTGGGGTTTATATAACTCAAGCGGCTGACGATTGAGTGAAATTTACATGTGTTTTGTAATTGTAACAAAAACAAAATACAATGAAATTTCACTCAATCGTCAGCCGCTTAAGTAATATAACGGTATAAGAAACGGTATTTAGTAAAAATCAAAATATGAAAAATTTGGAAAAGATTTTGCTATAAAGTTTGGGGGATTCGAAAAAAATTAGGAAAAGCGTTTATCGTTTAACACTTAACACAATTTTGTTTGCTTTTGTTATAGCCCCTTTTAGTCCTATAGAGATATTCGAAATTATTCGCACTTGATCCCAGTCTATAATAAGTACTATTATCAGTTTGAGTAGCAGTATTAGTATAAATATTAATATAAGTATGTATGAGTATTATCAGTATTTCTATTAGTATCAGTATGGGTATTAATAATAGTATTAGTATAAGTACTAGTATCAGTATTAGTATATGTATTAATATAAGTATCAGTATTATCATTATTTCTGTTAGTATCAGTAAAAGTATAAGTATTACTATTAGTATAAGTATTAATTTCAGTATTTCACCAGAATTAGTATCAATATAAGTATCAGTATGGATATTAATATCAGTGTTATTGTAGTATCAGATCTAGTAGCAGTATTAGTATAAGTATTAATGTAAGTATCAGTATTATCAGTATTTCTATAAGTATCAGTAAAAGTATCAGTATTATTATTACTATTAGTATTAGTTTGAGTATTACACCAGAATAAGTATCAATATTAGTGTTAGTGTAAGTACTGGTATCAGTTTTAGTAGCAGTAATAGTAAAGGTATCAGTATTTCTATTACTATAAGTAAAAGTATAAGTATTACTATTAGTATAAGTATTTTTTTCAGTATTACATCAGAATTGGTATCAATATTAGTATCAGTATGAGCTTTAATATCAGTGTAAGTACTAGTATCAGTTTTCATAGCAGTATTAGTATAAGTATATATATAAGTATCAGTATTATCAGTATAAGTATTAGTAGTATCAGTATTATCAGTATTTCTGTATTTCGGTTATAGTAGCAGTATTAGTATAAGTTTTATTATAAGTGTATCAGTAAAAGTATAAGCATTACTATTAGTATTTGTTTAGACCTACACCAGAATTAGTATCAATATTAGTATCAGTTTGGGTATTAATATTAGTATAATTATTAATATAAGTAGAATAATATCAATATTACCACAAGTATTATTATCAGTATGACTATTAGTACCAGGATGAGTATCAAAGATAGTAAAAGTATAATTGTTAGTATTTTATCAGGATAAGTATAAGTAAATATTAGTATCAGCATTAGAATCTGTAGGTATAAGTAAATGATAGGCTCAGGAGGTAGAGGGGATGCGCTGGAGAGGAGGAAGGAGAATTAACCAAAGGTTCTCTGAGCCAATGAAACCAATATTGGTATTCATATTAACATCAGTATTAGTTTCAGTTTTGCTACATTTGACCGTGGTATACTTCGAAAATATCATATAGCATACTTTTAGGCGACCTGATAAAAAGTCAATAAAAAATCTAGAAATAGAGCAATTAAGGCTAATTAAAATGAATTGAAATTAACAAGTGATAGAGCAAAATTGTAAATGTGGCATACTTTAAGAATGATTTAAACAAAGGTAAAGTTAATAAAGATACTTATATGTCAAAACTTTTTATAAGCCTTAAACTGGAAAAATTTTGTAAAGTTGCTAATTTACCCAGCAGATTAATGAATGGGATGAATGAGTCTCTATTCGGCTCCGTTTTTGATTCTTATATGTATATGAAGACAATTTAGTAATTGAATTTACTAATTAAAATTCAAGGACTCATTGTAATATTTCATTAATGCAGACTCTGAAGACTAAATCAAACGTGAAAACACCTTTCAATGCTTTGAATATCCAGCACCTACTGCATTAATAATAAAAACACGTTGCTAATACTAAACACTAAAATGAGACAATGCCACAAAAGGTTGCAAGACAATTAACAGCAAACAAAAACAAAATCTTCTAAAGCAAGAAAGATGAGTGCTACTGCAATACAAAGCCAAAATAACCGCAGAGTCAATACCACTGTGTGGCGGCTTAAAATTTTACCTTTCAGAAAATGAATATTCAAAAGGAAATAAAGGACTAAAAAGCCTAAAAGAATACAAGAATGCAAGAGTTTAAATAAGAAATAATCAAAAATTTCCAGCTACTGTTACCTTAGTCTAAGTTTTGGCTCATTTCTACTTTTGAAAAGAACTGCAGTAGTTCAGATGATTTCTGGGTTTAACCCAAAGCTTCTGTTCATTTCAATTTTGGAATGTTTTTTTTCTTTCGTTTGACTTTAATGCACTTCCAGTGTTTTGACTTTGTGTTTTTCGATTGCAATTCAAAGATTCTTCTACTAAACGCCTTTAGATTTTGCCGATTTTTTTGTTTTTTTGATTTGGTATTTTTCAAACAACCACATAAAAGTAATTAAAATGTGATTGCTTTTAGCAACAATCTCTCTGTCTCTCATACGCAAAACTTGGCAAAATTGATAAAGAAAAAAAAGAAAATTATCAAGACTACATACAAAAATTATGGCTGCAATGGTATCAGTCGAATAGAAATTCTATTGGAAAACACTAAGTTCTAACGAAAGAGAGACAGACAAACATTTTGCACAAGTCGAAAGTAATGAAGAGTGTTCCTCTTTGAATTATTTAGTCGTATTGGAAATCTACAATTTCAAACCAATCATTTATTTACTAAGAAGAGGTGGGACCTACTTCTTGCCACAGAAAATAATTTACAAATGAACTAAGATTTTAGGTACTAATAAGGGAGTCCCTTGAAAGTAAAAAATTGTAAAATTAAAAATAAAAATTTTTAAAACTATTTGGTTTTATCAAAAAACTATTTATTACAATAATAAATAATTGTAATAAATTGGGATCTTAGTGCAATACACTATATTAAAACTTTTTAATTAAATGATTGATGTCCCAAAATATTTGATAAACCTTTTTAATATTTTTCATTAAATTGAAATTATTAATATTCTCCAGAATTTTAAGCCTAAAAATATGCGATTTATTTTCAAAAAGTTCCTAGTAATGGGTCACCCTTTTTTCTATGTGCAAATTACTCAATTTTAATTTTGTTTTCTTTTTTTTTCTTGTTACTTTTGTGCCAAATGTTTTTGTAACAATTGCCTGCATTATTGTGTAGCCCGAGATCATTGTTGAATTTTCATTAATAATTATAAAGTACTTGTTCGAGAATCTTGCACCTCCCAGCCAATCGAATGCTGTAGCACGAGTTTATTACCTTTGAATTGTAGCATTAATTTCATTTCGATTTGTAACAATTGCGTGGTTAAAGTAGAATAAACTATTTGAACGCACACCCTGCCGGCAATTTAATTGACAGATTTAGTGGTTTACGATAAATGCAAAAAAAAAAGACTCACTTCGAAATATGTATATATGTACTGTAAAATAAATTTAATACATCTAAACCCCTTAAACCATGCTTTAGCAATCAAGCAAAACAATTCAACAATACCAGCATGCCAACCTCATCATCCTCATTCTCTTCTTTTTGTGTAAAACTCCTTAGTTTAGTTTACAATTCGCAACTACCAGTTTTTCATTTGATTATAGGTTTTTATTAAGAAAAACTTTTCAAGTGTTTTTCTTATTATTTCTCTATTCTTGGCTGTTAATACCTTGATTGTAATGATTCTGCAGACTCCAGAGTCTTTTGATTGCTTGTACAAGTACTAACCCTCCTTTACCACATCATCTCTACTGAGAACGATACAAAAGTAATGTTACGCCTTTTTATCCACCCCATAAACTATGTGATACAATTGTAATTTAATTTGATTTTATATCTTTTTGTAAAACAATAAAATGAAAACAGCAAAAAAAAAACAAAGATTTTTTTAATGGAAATAAATTGTTAAAAGGATTTAAGAAAGTTAATTATTATATTTACTAGTTTTCATTATAAATGACTAAACAAACACTTGTGTCTTTGTTGTGTTTTCATGTAGCATATTTCAAGGAGGTTTTTGGAAAATAATCAAATGAAGCATAAGTTAGGGATGTTTGTTGTTGCAAAAAGGGGCTTAAAATAGAGAAAATAATTTAAAATGTAAATAAAAAATTCTTAACTGAAAACCCGTAATTTAAATATGTTTAATAATAATGGAAATTTGTTGAGATTTTTAAAACATCATTAGAACTTATTTAAAGCTTTAATTTATGGCTGAAGAAATTTATTATTTTTGTATTAATGTCTTGATTTTATGCGTTTTTATCTATTTTCTTTCCTTTAAGATTTTTATCTTATTTTTTAATGTTTCGTAGATTTTATCTAGTTTTCGTAAATGACTTCCTTCAGTTCATATAAAGGAAACTATAAACATTTTATGCAACCCTAAATGCATGCTTTGGAAATAATATAAACATTGAACAATATTGATACATATGTATATAAATAGAAACATGTGTTATAGGAAGAAACAGTGGTCAAATAGAGTCATTTTGGAACTGAAAACTTATATTTTTTAATATTTTCCAAAATAGCAATTTGACTACTTAATGCGTTACTGGTGATAACAAGCTAAATACTTAACCTCGGAAGGTTAACCTAATTTTTTACATTTGTCTCTTAGGGTAATTCCTAGTGTTAACCAGACCAAGTGAATTCCTTTTATTCTAGTTTTTGAAAAAAAGTAGCTATTGATATGAACAGACCATTTTTTCTTATGACTGATTGTTCATGAAGAGCTTCCGACGAAAATTGAGCTTTCAAACTTAGAGCTATTGAAAACAGAGCTTTCAAATTTGACTACCTATTGCTTTACTTAGTGTTCGAAAAGTAACTTACGGTAACAAAATTGAATTACTTATTTCATATATGGATACGATAGCTTACATTACCCATCTATAATTATACCAATAGACTAAGAATCATTTCCTGAGTCGATTTAACTATGCCCGTCCGTCTGTCTGTCTGTCCGTCCGTCCGTCTGGCTGGACGGCCATATAAACTTTTATGATCAAAGGTCGCAATTCCAAAAATAATTTAATGAAATTTGGCACAGACATTTCTTTTCGTAGTGGAACCATTTCTATTGAAAATGGCTAAAATCGGTCCATTATTTTTAGTACCTCCTATAGGTCTGGTTTTCCGGAATTGAGATTTCGGTCAGAAATTTCAGTATACATATTTTCATGAAATTGAATCCGAATACTGCCTATATAAACAGAAATCACTGTATAAAGTTTCCCTAAAATCAGTCCATATTTGACCATAGCTCCCATACAAAATCTTCTGTCAAACGTCACTAAAATGTTTGTAAAAAACACTAAAATGCTCGTAAATCTGAAGATAATAGCAATTTTGATGTTTACACATTTGACTCATATAGGCCTAATGAAAGAAATAGCTTAAATATATACGTTCACTCAAATTACTGTCCCACAGTTTTTAAGTTCTCTACGAATAGAAATTTTTCGCATAAAACGGGGAGATTGGTGGCTAAAATATTGACGTAGGACTGTGCAATCATTTTTCCAACAATTTTGTGAACTGTTTCAACACCTTTAGCCACCATGCAACCCTGTATCGAAGTTGGGTTCTTGAAGGAAAAGGTCATTTTCCAACAGACAATGACCCCAAAAACACCGCCAAACTAACACAAAAACGCCTCAATGCCAACGGGTACAAAGTTCTTGACTGGTCTCCAAAGTCACTCTATCTAAACCCCATCGCGTATCTCTGTGACGTTCTTAAGAGAGGTGCTTTCGGAACCACTAGTAATTTAGATGAACTGAGGGCAGATGTGGTGGAAGCTCAGAATGACATTGCTTCAAGTGATTGTAAACATTTAGTAGAGAGCATGTCGCTTCGTACGGAAGCTGTTATTACTGGATATAAAAGCTATATAAAATATTAAATTAAAAAATGTAAATAAACCGAAAGTAAACAAACCGTCCCAATAAAAATTTGCTTTTGTTTTATTTACTTTTTTTTATTAACGGTAAGTATCACAATGATATTTTCCAATTATAGTTGCCAACACGAGTCCGATAAAGAATAATACCAAATATCAGAGAGATTGAGCCAACAGCTTTGTTGTTACACTCATATTCATTGGGATCAAATGCAAATACACTTCTTTTTGAATAATATTTACATCCCGACTAATTTGTTATTTTTTGATAAAACTGCATGCATTCAGCTTAATTTTTAAAATAAACTTGTTTATTTTAAAACATCTTACCCCCCCCTTCTTCACAGCATTCTGCATATAGTAGCCGACGGCTACAGCAAGAATGTGGGAAGTGAAGGTAGATGAAAACTGAAAAATATTTGTTTTTGTTCAGTCGATAATCTACGCTTTTACTTTTGGTTTATGAACATAATTCTTAATAGTTATGTTTGTAAATTTAGTAATAATGCGAGGTTTTCGATCTGTCTAAATTGGGGATAATCCTCCTGAAGAGATGGCTTAACCAACCATCGAAACGCGTCGAGGAATTTGGTTTCTCCGCAAACATTTTTTGGCTTTTTATCAATAAATTGATCTGTTACATTAATAAATAAATGTAACAGGTTTGGGATCAAATGCAAATACACTTCTTTTTGAATAATATTTACATCCCGACTAATTTGTTATTTTTTGAATTCGTAAACACCTTAAAAACATTGGGACAGTAATTTGAGTGACTATAAGTCTTGAGAAAATGTTTGTATGATGATAAAATTTAGCAGATAAGTAATGGGAAGTGAAGAAAGACGAAACTGAAAAATGTTTGTGTTTACTTTGTTCAGTCGTTAAATCGAGCTTTAGATTTGATTTACAAAACATAATTCGTAATGATAGTGTTTGAAAAATAGGTAATAATGCCTTTCCTTTGATTTACAAAACATAATTCGTAATGATTGTGTTTGTAAAATAGGTAATAATGAGAGGTTTTCGATCTGTTTAAAAGTAGGAATACGCCTTCTGAAGATGATGGCCTAACCAAACATCGAACCCGTCAAGGAATTAGTGGTCCCCATTTTTTGGCTTTTATCAATAAATTGTTTATAATAAATATAATAGACTGGTATTAAGTGCGAATATTGTTTTTTTTTTTAATAATATTTACTATCCTGGAAATTTTGTTATTTTTGATTACGAAAAATTTTGAGAATTATTTTTCACTTTGACTTCCCTTAAAAGCCCCACTGTGCAATCTAAGACGCCAAAAATATTTACAAATATTTTTTGTCCAAACTTACATACACGATTAAATGATGGTTGAAATTGAAAAATTATTACAAAACAAAAATACAAAATCAAAATACATGAATTAAACTTTGTCCTTCTCGAAAAATGGTCAAATTATACCATAATCGATAATGATGTTTGTTAGAAAATTAATGTAACTTTAATAGACACAAAAACCAAAAAGACGCCATTTTTGGTAAATGAGGAAAACAGACGGAAACGAAAAATGGTATCTAATAAATGGAAGTTTATACAATAAAATTTGAAATTCAAACTTTATGGATGGAGAAAAAAACTAGCAAATTTTTTTTAATAAAGAAATACATATTTATACAAATAAAATAGAGACATTTGATTATCATAAAGTTCACAAACGATGAAATCTTCAGATGATGACGACGATAATTATAATGATGATGACGATGCAGAGGCGTTTCTAGTTTTTTTTTGTATTATTTCATTTCAGACAAAACACTTCATTTATAAGCTAAAAGGCATAAATAAATATATTTGAAAAAATATAAAGAATTTTATGAAAAAAGATCGCGTGCTGTGAAGAAATTAACAGAAATATCTTAAATAGATTTATTAGGAAAAAGAAGCAAGAAAGAAAAGAAATAGAAATATTTATTTTTAAATGGTGGCAAAGTTGGATAATAATGATGTTATTTGAAAAAGATAGAAGAACTTCGCCTCTGAAAATATGTTAATAAATTGAGACATTTTTCAAAAAAAAAAAAAAATATATATATATATATAAAAATTTAGAAGGTCAAAGATTTTTTAGGTTTTTAGCTTTTTTTGGGTTAAAAATGATGTCATTAAAAATTTGGAAACCCCTTAAAGATTTCTAATAAATTATGTTTATTCTGGAATATAATTTATTGAATAAAATTGTATAAAGATATTTACTTTATAAGCTTTTAAAGTCAACGCTTAATAAAGCAAATCATTATTTTAACTTATGGACCATTGTAAAGAGTCATTATGCTACCGTTCCTGGTTTGAAATGATTTTATAAGTTTCTTTTTTTTTTTTTTTTTTGAAATGAAGAGCTGATATTTTATGCATGAGAATTTTTTTAAAACAGACGCGTGTGCTTGAAATCAGCAAAAGTCTGGAAATTTTAAACTTAAAACTTGTATATGAGAAGTTTTTTTCTTTCATTTTTAAATTGCAAAAATTATCATGTGATTGTTTAAAGTATTTTTTTTTTGTTGGTTTTTTATGAATTTTATAGAGTCCCCAGCAAGCAGCCATATTGTTAACTAAGGCAGCAGCAACCAGTTTATCTGCCTACTTTTATGCAACAGCAGCCTTAAAAAAAAAAACATAAAAAATGAATCCTTTTTAGTAGATTTGAAAAGTTTCTTTAGAGTCTTCTTAAGTTCTGGTAATACTATCTTACCTTTTAGGCTTCTTTTCAAAAAAATACAAAAATTCAGCCTCATCTTGAACAGGCAACCAACCTACCTGTTACCTGCTGCAAAATGCGTTTTTCTACTCTAGGCTCATCAATATTATTTTATACACAATTGCTCTTGCGTTCGTCCTACCTTTATCATACCTATAATGAATTATTCTGATGACTTTTTTCATCATCTTCTGCTTTATGTTGTTAGGTTTGCTGTTGCCAGACAGAGATCTAGACTTATGGTAACCCAAACCAGCCTCAACAGACCAGACCCAACCACGCTTTTACATACAAACTCCCATTCAGGTTGCTACACGTTCTGAACAATTTATGATCATCGTTTTATGATAATATACACGATCACAATGTTTTTTATTTTTTTTTTTTTAACTTTTTTTCGGATTTGGTAGTGAAGAATATAAACAATATACCGCTTTAATATAGGATCTCTTCTGTATTTTCTCCTCCCAACAGGAATGGTACAAAAAAAAACTTTGGTGATCTTAAGTTGGCAAAAGAGATCCGAAACTTGTTTTTTAAGGGCTGTTTATAATGCCACATTAAAAGGAAATTGTGATTATGCTCTCAGCATAAACACTTAACCAAAAGACTTAACTCATATTGCTTAAAATAAATAAAGATTAAGGGTATTCACTATAAACTAAAGAAAAGAAACAAAATTCAGAAAAGTTTAATTTACTTTATCCAGGCCTAAATTTTGTATTATTATTATTATATATTATTAAGCTTTTATAATCTACTTAAGAAAAAGATTATGTGGTTCATAAATGAACTTTCATGATTCATTTATTATACCCTTCACCACCATAGGTGGAAAGGGTATTATAAGTTTGTGCTGATGTATGTAACGCATGGAAATAGACCACCTTTTAGTATACCAATAGGCTTAGAATCACTTTCTGAGTCGATTTAGCGATGTCCGTCCGTCTGGCTGGCTGGCTGGCTGTACCCCCATGTACCCCTTGTAATTAAACTACAGGTCGCAATTCTAAAGATAATTTGATGAAATTTGGCACAGATAATTTTTTTGATAATGGGCTATTGAAATTCGTCAAAATCGGTCCATTATTTATGGTACCTCCTATAGGTCCCACTTCCAGGAATTGATATATTGGCCACAAATATCAATATTTTTTCATGAAATTTAAAACAAATATTGCATATGTAAACTTAAATCACTGTACCAAATTTCGGTAAAATCGGTCCACATTTGACCATAGCTCCCTTACAAACTTTTCTTTAAAAACGCACTAAATGTGACAAAAATCGCTAAAACGCTCGTAAATCTAAAGATAATGGGAAGTTAATTTTTTGCATACATAATTTTTGTAACAATTGTAATCAATTTGCCAAATTTCGAGATAATCGGTCGACATTTGACTCTAGCTCTCATATAAGTCCAAATGTCGGAAGCATCTTAAATATATAAGTTTTGAGAAAATGTTTGTATGATGGCAAAATTTAGCAAATATTTGTCTTTATACAGGAAAAATAACACATTTGATCTTAGTGGTGAAGGGTATCGTATGGTAGGGCTTGACCGACTATAGCACTTTCTTAGTTGTTTTAGATTTAAAATTTGTTAACTTATTGTTAGTTCATTAGCAAATAAAGATACAATAAATAAAAAAGACGAAATGAAAATTTTTTTTTTTAAACTGAATACCCCTATTGCCTTGATCTGCCACCAAGATATGAACTTGTTTATCTTTTTTCGAAAGTTCACTGAGCTTTTAGCCAATTTTCTTTAAATTTCTTAGATCCTTTGATTGCTTTTAGGTCATAAATTTCTTTTTTAAAGGTTTTTTTCTGCTAAGCTTTTTACTTTTGCCAAGAAAAAGATCAGTAATCAATCTTAAGGAAATTACTGTACTTTGATCACTTTTTCAATTCAAAAGCCTTAGCTTTTTTGTTTATATCACTTCCCTGGCTTGGTCATTGACCATTGACTTTTTTCATAGTTCTTACTATTTTTATGTGCCTTTCTTCCACAAAAAACCTGTTACTAAAATCCTATTAACTTGAAAATGTCGTCGTAGTGTTTCAATATTGTCGTCATGTTGTTGTCTTTTTTTTTGTTGTCCGCAAAATTTAAAAGATGTTCAATTCCAATTTAAACTCTGGTGTCTTTGGCTGGCTCGTTTAAGAGTAGAACAAAGTATCTTGATGATCTTAGAAGAAGTGAGTAAGAAGAAAAATAATGAATTCTAAAATATTCCTAACCAAGTCTGGGAATCTAGAAACAAACATAGAATAATCTTAAAAGTTTTGGTTTTAGAAAGTTTGTTCTTAGAAAAAAAGGCGCTTCTTGTGAAACTCTGGGAGTCCGGAAAGAGAAAGCTTTTATTTACTTATTGAAAATAAGAGCCATTTTGGAGAGTTTTTAAGCTGTTTTCTATATTTTAAGAAGCTTTAGCATAAGAAAACCTACTTAACCTTTTCTTTTATTGAGTTTTTAATTTTTTCTTTTAAGAATTTTTACTTAGAATTTAAAGCATTTTTCATTTTGTAAATTTTTACTAAAAAGTGCAGCATACTGCTAGGCGGATGTTCAAAGTGATCAGATTTAAGCAAACATAAAACCAGAGGCCAAATCGCCTTATTTGATATCGATCGAAAACTCAAACTTTAAGCAAATATTGTGTAGCATACCTTAGGGATTTTCAAAATATTTTTTTTTGCAAAAATATTAAACAAATTTGATATCTAAGCATAGCCGTTTGTTTGTCAAAACATTTATAGTAGTTTAAATGAAATTGTTTTACTATCTGGGAACTTTTGACAAATAAGTTACAATGTGAATCTTATCTGCTATATGTTATTTAGATTATCCTGAAAGTATGCTACACAAATGTTTCTTAAATATCTTACATTTCGATCACTATTAAATGCGGCGACTTGGCCTCAGAGTTATGTAAAGAGATATTTCGAATGCAAATGCTTTAATTTTTATAAAGATTAAAAAGTGTAGGATGCTTTTGGGCTCTGTCATAAATTTCAAATGTAAATGAATTAAAGTTTTAATATTGTGGCATGATCGCCATTTTTGATATGGTTTAAAAATATAGAATTTTTAAAGAAAAAATAAATTTTAATATTTTACTATAACCTTTTTCTTAATAAAACTCGTAGTTGCAATTAAATTATTTAACTTTATCTATCAATTTTTTCGTAGCCTAAAGTTATGCTCCATAATATTTACAAAACTCAATATAGGTAAATTTTATACATAGTATATATGTCTCGTCTCTGGAAATAGGCATCTTTTGATGTAAAATGTTTAAAATAACTTTAAATCTACTAAAAGTATGCTACGCAATCGGGATATAATCGAATGTAATGTTTTGATCCCGGTGCCATATATAGCACTTCTCCAGATTTTGAGTTTTATTGTTGTTTTTGTCTTTACTTGTTATATAAAGTTTTTATTTTAAAGTATTTTTGTACCCAAAGGCATTATAATGCATTTTTATTATTTACTTGTTAGGCTTGTTTAGGCTTTCTTAAGGTGATCTTGCAGAAGAGGAAGAAATGATATTTTTTCTTAAACTAAATTCCAAAAGAGGAAGATGGTTTTAGGAATTATTCATGAAGTGAATAAAATATCAAATAATGATCAGTTCAATGGCAATAATTTTAAAATAAAGAGTAAAATAAGTAGAAAATAAGAAAAGGAAATTTATTTTAAATTGTACGATATAAAAAATGTTCATAATAAATTTTCTAAATAAAAAATTACCAAAATTTTTGTTATAGTTTTGTCAAAGACTCTTTAATATAAAGATATTGATTGCACTTCATACTTTCTTTCTCACTTATTTATGTGATTTTTCAAAGCGACCATACGGCAAATCAATGTACGGAAGTGCAACATGTTCATAGTCTTTGGTTTTGTATTCAAGTCCCCTGAAAGCTGTCTTTAGTTTTTGAGAAACTCTCATTAACTTTAATATGTGAAGAGTATATCCCGTGAATGTCAAATTTGGTGGACAATATTGGCCATTTCAACTTGAGGACAACAATTTTTGACGACTTGAGTTCGGAAGAAAACAAATTTAAAAACACCTAAAAATAGGCTTCATTGTAAGATAACTCAAATCCCTTAAAATATACCAAATTTTCTAAAAACTTCTTTTAAAATATACTTTATTTTTTCCTTTTTGGTATATTTTCAAGAATATTATTTGCCAAAAATCTACTCATAAATTCAATAATTATTATGAATCTTTGACTTTTTGTAAGCAATTAAAATAATTTATTACCCAAATTTTTTTTTCTAAAATATACCAACAAATTTATAAACTCATACATCTAGACTTAGGGAATTTATAGAAAATATAGAAAAATTATCTACAAAAACCAAGAAAAAGTTTATGTTTATTTTGCTTCTTTCTGCTCTTTTAGTGCTGCAGCATTTTGGGAGATTTTGTTGGCCATAATAAAATTAATGGTAATAATAATCTAACATAAATAATAAACAACAAAAATAATAGCTTTTATCTGTTCGAAAACATTCAGGGAAAAATGACAAATAATGGACATAAAATATAATTACTTAGACAAACAGTTTGTGTGTTTGTATTAGTTTGAGCTTATTTTCTTGCTTCCTTTTGTGGAGGTCTACAAAGTTTTTTTTCTGTTTTGCTTATTTTCTTTGGAGGTAAGGGGATAAGTACAACAATTATGTTTCGCGCATGAGTTAATACCCTGTTATAATTAACTTAAGATTTATTAGTGTTTTTTTTTTTTTTTTGGAAAAATCTTTCTTTTTTCAAAGGCGCGTGCTTTAAATAAAGTTTGCAAGTTTTTATTTTTGGTGGGCAGTATGGCCTTAATAAACACCCCCTTTTATAAGAATTATTATTTTGGAGGCAGAATAACTTCTTGGGAATCTTACAAAACAATGAGTTTTCAAATAAGGCTAATTTATCAGTTTTTAGCTCGGAAAATCTAAATTTGATAGTGTAAGTGTGTGTGTGTGTGTTTGGTTAGATATTTGCTACAACTGTTACTTTACATTTAGAGAACAACCTAAGTCCTTAGGCAAAATACCCAAAATTAGGCTTTGGCGGCAGTAGCAGCCAAACACCTACTACTTAAGGCCATAAATAGCTCATGGATATAGAAATAAAAAGAAAACAGCAAATAAAAAAGAAGAATGTTGCAAAGATATTAAATGTTACTCAAGGGATACATTACGATGAAATATTTCTTAAAAAGTGTCTACAACGTTTTTTGTTCATTCGCTGAGGAAACAAATGAAAAGAAATGAAATGTGCGTGCAACATTTTTGTTGTTGTTGTTGGTTTTTGGCTTGAAGGACTAAATAAATAAATAACAACAAAAACAATAATTTGAAAAATAAAACTTTCTCTTTTGTATACAATTTTTTAGAAATTTTCTTAAAATATCCAAAAAAAAGGTAAAGAAATTCCTCTAACAACAAGAAGAAGTTTTGAAAAATTCGTTACACGCAGCAACTCCGAAACAAACAAACAAAAAAGTATCTAAAGCAGGAGCAAACAACCACCCTCTCCCACTTTCTAGAAAAAATAAAATTTCTTTCTTTGTTATAGACTTTCAAATAAAAAAACAGGGTGTTCTGGCAGCATCTCCTCTAAGTAAAAGCAAAAACACTAAAAGGAGAAAAGAATTATTACAAGCCAAATAAGCAATATATCTCGAGGGATGAATGTGCTTTGGTGCGTGTTTTATTTTATTTCGTTGAATTACAACATGGTATTTTGTATATTGTTGCAAGTATCTATAAAATGGTATGTATCTATGTATGTATGTCTAAATGTTCAAAGTAGAATGGTGTAAAATGTATAAGTTCATGCTACATTATTAGGGGGCGACTGTCTTTTCAACGTAAGCTCGTATATAACAAAAACAACATTTGTGTATTTTATATGGATGGATGGATGGCCTTGTTTAGGATGTTTCAAATAACAGGAAAATGTCGAATGTTAAATTAAGAAAAACATGGCAATCTAGCACCACATGTTCCTACTACTACTACTACTACCCAGATATATTTACTTTTCACAACAACATTAGAAGCCAAGAATATCATCATGTTGCCATAAATCATGGGCCCAAAAGCCAAAAGGTTTACAAATAATTCCTTTACTTTGTCATATACTATACATACATATATACTTTATATATTTGGTGTAACAGTAAAAAGTATAAAGAAAAAAAAATACCGGAAACATTAGAGGAAGAAAGGCAAAGAAAAGCTTTAACACAAAGCAGCAAAATCAAATAAATATAATTACAGGTGTAAAGTAATAAATTTTAGAATTTTTTATACAATAATATTTAATTTGATTTTAAATTTATTTGTTTAAAATTTTTCTTTTTAAAAGGAAAATATGTAGAAAAAAAACTAAAGCCTAAAAATAGACTTTAAAATTTATTATATATAACTCCTAAAAGTAGGCCATAAATTTAAATTTTTAAAAATTTTCCGGCTATATTTCTTTTAAAAGTAAATATTTGTTATCAAATATATACCATTTTTAATGTTTATTATTTGAAATATTTTAAAGAATAAATTAGGTTGACACAAATGATTAATATTTTGAAGCATATATTTAGGCTACAAATTTTTTTATATTATTTTATTTTGAATTCATTTGTATAAATTTTTCTTAAAAAAAATATAAAGAAAAAAACTTAAGCAAAAATTAATTATTATATATAACTCCTAAAAGTAGGCAATAAATTTTAGTTTTTAAGATGTTTTTTCGGCTTTATTTCTTTTTAAAGTAAATGTTTGTTATTACATATAAAACATTTGTAATCTTTATAATTTTTAATATTTAAAATTTTAAAGAATAAATTAAGTTGACGCAAATGTGTTAAATTTTGAAGCATATATCTAGGCTTCAATTTTTAAGGCCAATGTTATTTTAGTATAACAATATTATGATATATGATATTGAGGTTATTATTTTGGATAACTTTAGATTTTTTATAAAAATTTGTACTGCATACCTTAAGGAGCTTAGGTAAAATCTTTATTGTAATCAAGTTCATTAAACAAAAGTAAAATTTGTTTAATCCATACAATAGAACATTTTCCATAAAGTTTAGGGCAAAAATTTAGCTTGGAAAAATGCTTTAAATTAAAAAGCCTGGGGTTAAATCGCCATATTTGATATCGATTAAAAACTTAGACTTTCAAGCGAATATTGTGTAACATACTTTTTTCAAAATAATTTATTTAGCAAAAAGTTTAATAAAATTTTATATCTAAGCGTATCCGATTGTTTGAATATAGTGAGCCTTATATCTGTTTCCTGGTGCTAAAAGGGCAAATGCCATAAAAAGTAGTTTTGAGAAAATTTGATTCAAAGTTTTTTTTATACCATATAAATTCATAGTAACATTGCCCAGAAAAATCCTTATAAAATAAAAGAGGGTAAAGAAGGGAATCTAATGCAATGATTAACTCAAAACCGCAAAAAATTGACATTGGCCCTTTTTTTGTATTACATATAGAAGCGCCGCATATGAACAATAATTTAGTGGAATCGATAGGTATTTGTAGTGCATATATTAAGGAGATTTGGGGTAAAATATTAATTACTTTTCCCTATTTTCGATATTAATGCAAACAGTAAAGTTTTAGTAAATATCTTAAAAGAAAATGTTTACATTTTTTGTTTGGGGAACCCTAACCATATTATTATGATTGAAGTTGTCTAAAATTTGAAAACTGGTTTGTGTGGGTCCATTATCTAGGATACCTTCCATATAAAAGGATTTCAGGAATCGATTTTTTTCGCAGCCTAAATGTATGCTCTATAATATTCACAAAACTCAATTCAGGAAAATTCAATATATGAGAGATACCTGAATTAAACCAAATTACGTAGACATTATTAATATTTCAAGAAAGGAATATGAGATAAATTTCATTGAATTATCCATAAATTTTCGACTATTTTAATCATGATATTAGGGTTAGGGTTTCCCAAACAAAATTCAATATCTTCTTATCTGAGCTAATATAGAAAAATGAATACCTCCATTGAAATCAGCTTGCCTGAATCATTTTTGGTTGATATATCTCGTCTCTGTTACTTCTTCACACTACCACAGAGTTACTATTTAAACGAAGATTGTAATGATTTTTATATAGTAAACCTTTGAGGGTAAAACTCGCCATTTGTTTTCAAGGGGTTACAGTTTGTTACCGGGAAATCGGTCAAGAAAATTTATAGTTATGAAAGTAAGTATAAAATTTTTATAGTATTTAAGAGATTTTAAAACAAAATCAACAATTTTCCACTTCTTTAAATTCCACCTTAATCTAAAACGTGTCGCAGGTTAAGTTGTAAACTCTCTATATTTTATCCTTACGCTCGTCTATCTTATACTTTAACATGATTATAGAAATAACAATTTAGCTTTTGTTGTTGTTATAATGAACTTACAAAGTAATTATGCACTAAAACGCGTTTATATATCCTGTTAACCCTTTAACACATACATACACTTAAACACCCAAATCCCTGAAAACTTCTGTGATAAAAATACGTATATCCTTTTATACTGTCTTCTCGGTTTTAGTTTTTGTTCATTGGCGCCCACGTTAAAATAAACTTATTACAAGTTTTAAGGATAATAAACCCTTTTTTTTTGGTGTGTAAATATTGTTGCTAATATTACAGAAGATCCTAACACGATTTAATAACATATATAAAGGCTGGTGATGGTGTATATGTAAGTATGTGTTGAATACAATGTGTAATTGTTGATGTTTTAAGAATCCTTTAGAACAATTTTTGGGGAAATCCAAAAAATTTATATACAAACATATATAAATCAAATAACGGATGCATGTGTTTGTATGTGTGAAGTTCTTTGGAAAAAATTATTTAACTGTATTTGTGTTATATAAATTGTATAGAAATATTTCTTTCTTTTTTCTTCAATATTCTTATATTTCTGTTTTAACTTTTTTTTGGTAACAAATGTTTCTTCTTGCTTTCCTTATATTTTTTATAAAAATTTCTTTTTTTTGGGTTCTTTTTGTCCAGATGGTGCAGAATACGAGTAAAGATGCTACTGGCTGTTGGTTGGTTTATATTTCTTAGCTGTCTTTTCCTAGTGAGTTACAAACTTTGAACACAAAAGATTGTAATTACACGCTTCATTGTTTGATTGTATAGAGTTGAAGCTTTGGAATATAATAAAAGAAAAAGGAAGAGGTATAAAACTGGTATAAAAAAACACTGAGATACCTAACACCCTCGCTATACATTTTAAAGTTTTGCTAAAGGAAAATTTACACTTTTCTGCTAGATTTCTAGATTTACTTCATATACAAAAATGTTGGAAAACTAAACGTCTATAGTTCAAGTATAAAATTGTCTTCATAGTTTAGGTTGTCTATTAAAAATTATACATATAAGGTTACATTACAACCCTACCTATATCATGATGTAAATGTACACATTTGAATTTATACAGTTATTACTGTAGGTAAGGCTGTATGTGTGACTAAAGTAATAATGTACAGGATATATGTATGTATGTCTCTTTCTCCATTTATAACACCTACATTTATACTTTAATATATTTTGTTAATATACCCATAATATGTAGATTTTTTCTTCTTGGTTTTTTATTTCCTTTCTCCTCCTCTCCTTATACATTTCCTTTATTTTAGGAATTTTCTTTTTGTTTAATACACTAATAAAGTGTTTTCTTTGTATTTTGCTTTATATTTATTTGGTTAAGTGTTAAATATCGTATATCTTGTGGCTGCGTTGCTTTTATTTTTCATTTTAATTGGTTATTCCATCTTTCAGTGGCATATTTTTGGGGGTTAACATTAATTAGAGAGTTTCGAGCTAATGATACATTTTATATGATATTTCAATTTAAATTATGGACTTTAATAAAACATAATCTCGAAATTTGTAAGTTAATTTTGTAATTATAGTACGGGAATTTTGTCTAAGGTGTTATTAAAATTTAATGATGTTATTAAAGAATATGAGTAGAAAAAAGGTGATTAAGAGAAAGGTGAAAGTATAGGGAAATTTAAAATAAATGTTCTAGAATATTTCAAATGATAAAAAATAGTGTTTACAGGTCCTAATTATGGTTTATGAATACGTCTTTTTAGTTTTTTAAGAAAATCTGAGATTTTTCACAAAATACAAATCATATTGCATACTTTTGAGCTTCCAAGAAAATTCTTTTACATTAAGACCATGTTGTCGATGTTGTTTTACAACCGATGTCATTTAAAGTTATAAAACCGACATTATTCATATAGGTCATTCGAGTTTGGCTAGGATTTAAGAAGGGGAAGTTCCTCCTCCTATACTATAAAAAAACACTAGTTGTTTTGTAACTTCCTAGAATAGTTAGGACAAAATTAAGCAGGAAAAAAGCAAATTTTCCCTTAAACTATTAAAATGGAGTAATAAAAGCTCTTGGTATCAGGATCGTCGTTAAGTAAATAGCTTTTATTACTATGTACGGACTAAAGACCTTAGAAAACACGGGCGTTTACATATAGTTTTAAAATATATAACATTTTCTATATATATATATATATATATTTTAAAACTAAAAGTAATACTGAACTTGAATTTGAAATTTTTATTTAGTAACAAAGATGAGACATATCTATCAATAATAATTCGGACACGCTGATTTCAATGGTGGCATTCATTTTTCTATGTTAGCTCAGATAAGGAAGATTTTTATTTTTTATCTGGGAAACTCTACCCATATTATGATTGAAATGGTCTTAACTTTGGAGATAAATCAATAAAACTTGGCACACATTTTTGCTACAAAAACAATGTATAAGAAAATTGGTCTGTTGGGGCACCTCCCATATAAAAGGTTTCCAGGTATCGATTTTTTCGCAACCTCAAGGTATGCATCATAATATTCACATAACTCAATTTAGAAAAATGTATATATGGAAGGTACCCGAAATAATCGAATGAATTTAACCCAATTCCGTAGACATTATAACTGTTCCAAGAAAGGCGTACAAACCAAATTTCATTGAATTATCTCAAAATTTTCGAAAATTTTAATCATAATAATATGGTCAGGGCTTCCCAAACAAAAATTAAAATATTTTCCTTATCTGAGCTAATATAGAAAAATGAATACCTCTATTGAAATCAGAGTGCCCGAATCATTTTTGATAGATATAGATCGTTTCTGTTACTTTTTCGCACTAGCACAGTGTAATTAAGTAATTATTGTTTAACTATTATTTAATTTGAAGGTTGTGAGTAGGAGTCGGTCCATGACATAAATTATTTTGGAAATTTATGATTTTAAAATTGAGCCATCCAGCTCTATAGCACAATTCGCGAACTTTTACAAAAGAGCTATTGAGCTTTCAAACCGACGCACTATGTATGAGCGAGGCGCAACAATGTTTGTCCCTCTCACACTTATGTAAAATTATCTTTGCGAAGTCAATGAATGGTCTTTTCAAAATAAGTGCTGCCACAAATTTTTGCTCGATTATATAAATAATATATGAAGAAAAATTTAAGTCTTTCAACAGTGACCGTACGAGCTTTCAAAGCTGTTTACCACAAATGCAAATATTTATGTACGTGTTTTTGAACAGGGCCCAAATTACCGCATTCGATATCGATCGAAAACTCAGACTTTTAATTAAATATTGTGAAGTATACTTTAGGGATGTTCAAAGTTACTTCGATTCAAAAAGTTTATTGAAATTTGGTATCCATTTTGATTCGTTTTTAAAAATATATATTGTTCAATAAAAACTCTTTTACTATTGTTCATGTTTTGGCAAATAACTTCAAGAAAATATAGTAAACTGTATATATTTTAAATAATTTTGATTATCCTTAAAGTATGCTATACAATTGTTTTGAAAATATCTAAGATTTCGATAGATATCGAATGCCGTAATTTGGCCTCAGGTCTAATTTAAAACATAACAAAAAGTGTCCATAGAACCTCAATATGGTTTACAAAATGATAATTCTAAGAGGTTTTAAAACAAGCATTGAGTAGCATACCTTAAGGAGACTTAAAATATGAATATAGAAATCTAAGAGATTACAAAAAGAACGTGTTGCCTACTTTTAAGCTTTAAAAAGGAATTTTTCATCAAAATTTTTCCCATATTTTTTCTAGACATTTTCTTAATTTAAAATTTCATTAATTAAACTCATGTAATTTATTAGCTTAACATAGTATATCTCTAAAACACATAAATTAAATGTTAATTTGCAAAATGTTTTTAATTAAAAAATTTCAAAATCAAATCAAAGTTTTTTTTCCCCCCCTACAGAACAAAGTCCATGAAGGCAATATAAAAAAAAGCTTTTCTAAAAAATTAAATGAAATACCCTTCAGCCAATTAATTGCTTTTAATTAAACCCAAGACAAGTAAATGTTTTATTGCCTTACAATATTACAACAAAAGCCAGCTACTAAATACTTTATAAGGCTTGTTGCAAGCAATTGTTGCTGCTGTTAGTTATTGGCTACAATTGTAGTGAAAATGTAAAGTTTTACGTGTAAAGAACTTTAAACTGGTTTCATGTTGTCATAAATTATTTAAGCACGGATTTCGTCACGCCTACTCATTTAACGCCATTCCTAAGAGTATAATATTTTTTCAGCCTAAGAAAATAAAACGCCAGTCATTTAGTCAGTCAGTCATTCATTTACTCATTCATACCTTCCTGTTAAATTCTATACTATTTACTACACGTAGTAGAAGTAAATACTGCTGCTGCTGCTGCTCAGACTGGGTAAAAAGTTCTTTCTTAACGTATAACGTGTCGTTTAGGAGTTTTTTTTTGCCTACAACGTACTCACAATTATTTTATATACTCATACTTGGAGTACGAGATGTACGTGCATTAATTTTTTTTTACTCCGATATTTCGTTTTTTTTTTTTCTTAATTCAGACAAGCCTCTGTTTTTATTATCACAAGTATAAAATCTTACTTTGCAATGCGTTTTTAATTGCTTTTTTCACAGTTTATAGAGAGGAAGAAAAAAAATTTACACGAAATACTTAGGAAAAAATGGGATTTATTTTTCCACAATTGAAGGCAGAGGAAAGCTGAAATTAAGGCAGAGCCTTAAAGGTATGATTTGGCCAAAAATAAAAACAAATTGTAAAGCTTAATCACTGTAAAGCTTGAAACATAAAATAAAAGCTCAAAACAAGCTCAATAAAATCTTAAACTATAGCTGGATCATATAATTAAAAAGCTATTGTATGTAAACATAGCTAAAAGCTTATTCAGATTCACGTTTAAATAGTTTTATTATAAATTGAGATTTATTAAAAGCTATTTTAGATAAATATTAATTAAACAATGCTTTAAAGACCCTCTACAAGCTTTTCAGATATCATCAGATATGTCATATATACCAATGAGATTTTTCGAACGCTTATTTCGGCAAAAATCTCTCAATTATAGTTAGAATATTAAAAAAGCTATAATTTAGTTTATTAAAAGGCAAATAAAAGTGAGTAGCTTTGAAAAGCTTATTTTAACAAAGTTCTCTTAATAGTTGTCACATGACAATAATCAAGTTAGGTTTAGTAAAAAGCAAACAAAAGTGAGAAGCTTATTTGGAAAGCTTATTTGAATAAAGTTCTCTAAATACTTAACACATGACTTCAGATTCTTGAATCAGTTAATTTTAAGCAAACCAAAGCTTTTTAAAAGCTCAAATAGATTAAATTCTTTAAAGCTCTCTAAATTTCTTTTCATACCTTTACAAACTGTTAACCCATCATTTTTTGTACTTAAAACAAAAATAGATTTTGGTTAAAACCAAACTTCAGTTTTTTTTTTGGTAAAGGCACAAATTTATAAAATGAATGTGGGGGCCTTAAGGCGGAAACACCCAATACAAAATACAACAAAATTTATAACATGATTTTAATTGGCTGTCTCTTATGCTGGAAAAAAATCGAAATTCTTAACAAAAAAAAAAAATCAAACCTAAACAACTTTTTTCCATTTTTAGAATACAAAAGAAATTAAAATAATTTCCAGTTTCCTTCAAGAAGAATTGTTAATTGCCAATTGAAAATTCTAGGTTTTCTTTTTATCTTCAAGAGGAAAAAAAAGTTAACAAAATATAAAAAATTCAGCCACAAAATGCGTGGCTCTATAAATTAAAAGATTTAGGATTTTTTTGAGAATTTTTTTCACAGAAATTTATTGCCTTAAATTAAGTAAGAGTTTAGAATTTGTTAAGCTGTTAACAAGAAGTTTAAATTTTTTTTAGCAAAAAATAGGGATAAAATTATAAAATTAAAGTTTTGCCTTTTGAAAGTAAAATTTAACTCAAGCCCCAATTAGAAAAAGTTGTTTGAGCTTTAGTAAAAAGCTTGTAAATTTTGTAGTTTCCAAATAAAGTTAAACTCAAGACATAATAAGAAAAAGCTGTTTAAGCTTTGGTAAAAAGCTTTAAAATATTTTATTACAAAATTTTTAAATAATTAAAAAGTTTTTCAGAGAATTTTGTAAATTTTTTCATTCAAGTTCTTTCTTAAAAATTGTTTACAAAAACTGCTGCATACCTTTAGGAAGTGGTTCTTTTATACAAAAGCTCAAAGCTTTGAATCATGTTCTTTAGTTGAAGCTATTAAATTTATGTTTTATATTGTCCAAATTAAGTTAAACTCAAGCCGTAACAAGAAAAAGCTGTTTAAGCTTTTAAATTTAAGTTTTGTATTTTACAAATAAAGTTAAGCTAAAGTCGTACTAAGAAAAAAGCTATTTAAGCTTTAGCAAAAAGCTTTAAAATATTTTATTACAAAATTTTAAAATATTTGAAATGTTCTTCTGAGACTTTAGTAAAATTTTTCAATCAAATTCTTTCTTAAAAGTTGTTTACAAAAACTGCTGCATACCTTTTGGAAGTGGTTCTTTTATACAAAGGCACAAAGGTCAAAGCTTTAAACCATGTTCTTTAGTTGAAGCTTTTAAATTTAAGTTTTATATTTTCCAAATAAAGTTAAACTCAAGCAGTAATAAAAAAAGGCTGTTTAAGCTTCAGCAAAGAGCTTTAAAATATTTTATAACAAAATTTTAAAATATTTGAAATGTTTTTCTGAGATTTTAGTAAAATTTTTCAATTAAATTCTTTCTTAAAAGTCGTTCACAAAAACTGCTGCATACCTTTAGGATGAACTTTAAGTGGTTCTTTTATACAAAAGCTCAACGGTCAAAGCTTTAAATCTTGATTGAAAGTTAAAAACAACTACTATTGCCTACTTTAAAGATGGTAAGGGCAGCTAAAGTTTAAAATATCTCTAAGTAATATTTCAATATAATGGTTTGTCTTTCCCAAATAAAATTTAGTTTCTTAAAAAAACTTTTGAATTTGTTATTATAAAATTTTCTGTTATTAAAGAAAATATTTAAAGCTTTCAACTAAGCTCTTTCGCACAAGTTGTATACAAAAACTGTTGCATATCTTTAGGATTTTAGCTAAAATTTCGTAATTGTACTAAACAGTTATAATTTTAAATCGAGTTATCTTCCTAAACAAAAAACAAAAATCATTGCCTACTTTAAGGATGTTGAATATAAAAAATCTTATGTTATAAATCCAATCAAACTTTTTCAATTGTCCTGGGAAATGGTGTAAATTGTACAAAATTGAAAAACAATTTTTGGTTGGTTATTACTTTAGTTTTTGTTGTTTGTTTTCATGCTCTTGTTTTCCATTTTCCTGTATATTGTTGGAAATTGTTAACCCGTTAGACAGTTAAAACAGCAACAGCTGTTGTCAAAACTACAACAACAACTATAAGAACAAAAACAAATTTCGTAAATTTTGTATATATTTCTTTGGCTAATTTATGTATTTTGACAGCAAAACGGCAGAAATAGCAGCAACAACATATTAGAAGTAACAGCAGTTGTTGGACTTTTAAATTATAAAGAAATTAAATTCAATAAATTTGTAATATAAAAAATGGCTTCTGTTTGGAGTAACAAAGACAACAACAACAAGGATAAGAATAATGTTTTTTTTTGTTTTTCAGTTTTTTATATTTAAATCAAATAAAAAGACAATTTTAAGCCGGAGCTGAAGTGGAAATAAAACACAAGATGATGCTAGTGAATTTATATGAAAAAAGTTTTTTTTTTTTTTTTTTTGCAACATATGGTGTTGAGAACATTATGTTCCATGTATATGAGAAGAAGAAAAATATAATAAAATTGGTTTAAGTGTTGAAAAATTTATAACCATAAATAATTTATATTTTATACTTGACAGTTGGTTTTTTTTTGGTGCTTTCAGAAAACTCAAGAAGAAAAAAAGTGTCGCATTTTTGAAAATTAAAGCAATAAAAAATTATTATTTATGCTAAACATGAGTCATATTAAGCAGAGGATGAATAAGTATTATTGTATTAAAAATTTCTTGAAAAAATTTGTATGTTATAACTTAAATATATAAAAAATTAGATCATCTATTACTTCCTGTTACATTTCAAAGTTCCTTTACTTTTCTATAATTTTTTGTTGGTTCTTTTTGCTTAATTTAGCTCATAATTTCTGGCTATATAAAATACAATAAAATTGTTGCATATCTTAGAGAATCGTTTTATTTTGTATTTCCTTTACTTTAATATATTACATTTTTCTACATACTTACATTACATTTTTTACTTTACTTTTGCATTCATATATGAATATACAAAAATTCAGTTGTGCTTAATATCCTCAAGCTTTAAAGTAAAGCCGTAAAGTCTTTTTGCTCAAAGAAAGCAAAAAAAAAATCCTCAAAAAAAATTGTTGACTATAGATGCAGCCGCCTTTTGGAAAGATTTATGCAGTTCATATTCACATTTTAACAAACGCCGCATACTCTAACATCTAACATCCTTTCAATACCGAACGAACTCTCCTCATACATTTTATGTTGCAACATACTCAAACACTCACCCTACTCCATCCAGCATTCTTCTCTTAACACATAAGTGCCCTGGCATACCAGAGATTCTTTTCTATAAAACGTATGAAAGAACTAACAGAACTCGAGTGTATGACAGAAGTCAGGGTTGGAAGTGTGAGTTTTGTGAAAAAAATTAAAATCAAGTTTTTAGTGCCTCATTCGATATCCATTGAACAATGAAATATGTATTTTGATAGATATCGAATAATTAGGTTCCAGAAGTTGATTCGTTACAAATTTTATATTATATCCTACAAATATAGCACTTTGGTCTTAATTGAACTCTAATACTTTTCAAAAACTAGCACGAACATTCCCTTTTGGATAGCAGTGACTAACTCCGGACACTTTCTTCCTTGGATACCCAGGTGATCTGGGACCAAATCCCCTTTTCGATATTAATAGAAAACTCAGAATTTTTAGAAAGCATTATCTAACATACCTTAAGGATTTTCATAATAATTAATTTTGCAAAAAGTTCTATAAAATTTGATATCTAAATATATCCGTTTGTTTGTCTAAACTTTTAAATAGTTAAAATAAAATTCTTTTTTTATCAGGGAACTTTTGACAAAAAAAAGTATAGAAATCAATATATTATATATAATTTAGTATATCCTAAAAATATGCTACACAAATTTTTCTCAAATATCTTACATTTCGATCGATATCGAATGCGGCAATTTGGCCTGTGTTAAAAACAGAAATTGAGCAATTTAAGTGCTTTTAAAAATGATCCGGAAAGCTCAATAAGGAACCTGTGATATAATCTTTTGTTAACTTTTTGGTAAGATATTAAACTTTATAGTCTAAATGCGTTAGATAATCAGACCAACACATTTATCTTACCTAGGCGCCTAAATAATGAGGATAGTCTTAAAATACTTATGTAAAAAGTACCATCTCTGGTTAACAAAAAACTCATTTGATTTTTCGTTATGAATAAAATTGTTTGCATACAAACGCATATATTTTAAATGTCCATCATTGCCAGAGGCAAAACTATTTCTATTTTAGGGGCCCAGGAGGTCAGGAGCCAGTAAAAGGTATTATATATAAATTTAAATCAAGGACCGAATTACGGCTTTTGATGTAAAATGTATGAGGATATTAAACAAATTATGTTGCATACTCTAAGGAGGTTCAAGGAAAACTATATTATAATTAAACGGCGAATGTTAAAAGTTAAATTGTATCTAAATAATCATTTTTTCATGATAAACGTTAACGCTTTCAAGCCTAAAACCGTGTGGGATTCTAGACAACCCGTGTGGGAATCTATGTCAGGCCATATGGGAGCCATTTCACCCTTAATGGCCTAAGGGTCTAAGATAATTATTCTTGCTAAAGAACGAAATTGCAGCGTCTGTTAAAAATGTTAGTTGCGACCTTAAGCGGGCGTCTGTTTCGGATCGAGCGGCTCGCTATACAAACGTGGCTTGTGTCAATTACGACTTAGCATTGAAATAAACAACATTACAGAATATATTACTCCAAGGGGTAATTATGCGAGAAATTCCCCTGCTACGGCATCTGACACAAGGATTTTGGTGGTGCCTAATCTATGCTAGAACATTCTGATAAATTAAACCAATTCGAGGTCCTATGCTTCACTGGAAGTAAAGGATAACAGAAAGTGTGTTAGAAATTCTTGTAATTTGTAATGTAATAAGTTCTTGGAATGAATTTTGAGAAAATAGTGTTACCTAGTTTAAGGAGCAAATTCCATAGATTAGTAAATATTAATTGTCAAAGTTACTTTTGAGTAAATAGTGCCTAATTTTAGGGGACTACATTTTTTTGTGTAAATTTCATAGAATCCATTTCACGAAAATATATACCGCAATCAAAAGTTTATTGGAAAGTCTTGCTGATTGAAATGTAATGAAGAATGTGTGTAATATAACATGAAGGCCTTGTGGAAGTTCTTTAAATTAAAGGCCTTAATATTTTCCTTCTAGGTGTGCTGACCATTTAATAGAACTCATATATGTAGTACAGGCAACTCCCGGTATAACGAACGATATAATGTCAGGCTCATTCGTAATATAGAAATATTCGTTATATCGCAAAGTTTTTATACTCTACACCACCATAGATATATTGGTCTGACACCACCTACTAATCTACTCATAATCAATAACTGAGTCGATTTAACGATGTCAGTTCGTTCGACTGCTGTTCAGGCTTGTCATCCATGTAATCTTCTTATTAAAGTCCCATTTTCAAGGATAATTTCATGAAAGTTAGTACAGACATCTTTTTTATAGTTAGACTAACAATACTGAAATCGGTTCTTTATTTCAGGAACCTTTCATAGGTCTGGCTTCTCGAAATTTAGATTTTGCCCTCAAATTTTATTATATTTATACAAAATTAAGAGGAAATATTTCTTTAAGATTTAAAAATCACTGTACAAAATTTTCGTTGGAATCGGTCAAAATCTTAGAAAACGACAATTTGATTCTTTTTTTTGCACAGTTTACATATTTTTTACTTGTTTTTTTACTGTCTTTTTAGTGGGTTTTCAAATACACATTAATAAAATGTTTAAATTCATGGAAATTTTACATAACTTTTTTTATTATTCGTTATATCGCGTATTAAATTTGCTTAATATTCGCTATATAAGGTATTCAATGGAAAAAATAATAGCGTTCGTTATATCCAATTTTCGTTAAATCGGGATTCGTTATACCCGGCTTTGCCTGTACTTATTATTACAGTATGTGTATGCGTGTGTGTGTGCTTAACCATGAAGGAGAGTGTAAATTTTTGCCGCCATAAAATTTAGCATATGAGTAGGCAGACGCAACGACAGACATACAAACCCAATGGTAGGGGGTTAATATTTTGGAAGTATTAGATTCGTTTTTTTCTTTTTTGTAATTTATATATCGTGCAAACAACTCGACTCGACTTGCATAAATATTTTTGCTTAAAAACGCATTTATCACACACTTGCTATTTAAAACTTATATCATCTCTACCTTCTTCTTCATTTTCGTCGTCTGCTGCTGTTGCCGCTACACGCTTCTCCAGCCAGGATTGCATGTAAGGATTTTTTTTAAATGCAAAAAAGCTAAAGCTAGAAAAGGCCGGAGGGTATTAAACATATTTCAGTAATGTAAAATTTTCTATTCATGATTTTAGATTTGAGTACTCTACTCAAATATACAAGTTGCAAACATACTTACATACAATCATAGCGTTCCAACAATTCATAGCATGTTTGTAAGTATGACAGTATATGACTTTTAAGTTTGTTCATTTTTGAACAGTTAGTTTTTTTTTTGTGTGTTTCTCTGTTGCTGCTGCTGTATATTAGAGAAACAGAGATAGAAAATATTGCATATTAAGTTATTGTATATTAGGTGTTAAATCAGATAAATTTTCGCATAATACCGCATGCAGCACTTGGATTTTACAAAGATTAACAATGTGTGCTTCAGCATTCGGTATCTGAGTATATCAGAGAAATTGCAGCAGCTTCGAAGCTACAATGTTAGTTAGTAGTAATAGCAAAAGCTACAACAACAACAGCAATAACATTGGCCATAGGAAAATGGCTATAACTATGTATAGCCAACATTTATTCATTGGAGTTTGCCGACTACAATCTTGTTATTATTGTTGCTGCTGTTGTAGTTGTTGTTGCTGTTTGTTGTTGTTTTTGTTGCTGCTGTTATTTAAGCATAAACTATGAGTGAGTCCAAAACCATCGAATACTACATATAAATGTTTATACAACAATAATTTTTGTTATATGTTGTTGTTGTTGTTGCTATATATTGCCATGCTCATGAAATTGTTTAGTATTTGCTTTATATTGTTGCTGTAGTTTATTTTGGGTTTGTTAGCAATGTTTTGTTGCCAGTCGTTGTTGTTGTTGTTATTTTTGTGTGCTATTTTTGCCTTGGAGGCATGAATTTTGTGTATTTGTATACGGAATTGTATTATAATGAAGTAAAAAGTGCTTCATTTAAAAATGTTTAACATAAAAGCTTCGAGTATTTTCCCGCAATTAACCCATTATAGGACGGGAGATTACAGAAAATTATTTTTGCTAATGGCTATTAAGTAATTTTGTTTTAAAAAAGGAATATCAAATTCTCCTAAACGAATTAATGAAATTTATTTTAATTTATGCTGCATATTTTTGGGAGAATATTGAAAAAATATGAATTGAACTTCTGGGGCCAAATTGTGGCATTCGATATCGATCGAAATCTTATAAATTTTCAAAACATTTGTATAGCATACTTTAAGGATAATCAAAATTATTTAAAAGATGCGCAATTTACTATATTTTTTAGAAGTTATTTGCCAAAAAATGAACAATAGTAAAAGAGTTTTAATTGAACTATATGTTTTTAAAAGCGAATCAAAATAGATACCAAATTTCAATAAACTTTTTGCATCGAAGTAACTTTGAACATCCCTAAAGTATACTTCACAATATTCGCTTAAAAGTCTGAGTTTTCGATCGATATTGAATGCGGTAATTTGGCCCCTGGAGTCAAATTTTAGTGCTAGATATTTATCAAAAGCAGGACCTAAATACTGCCTTCAAATTTGTTTGAAAATATTATTCAGTGCAGCTTTTGGGATTTTGGAAATTATTTCTTTTGTGAAGGGTTAATAAGGGTTAATTAATTAATTAGGCCCTACGGGCTTGCGGCATCCATTTTTAATAAATAAAATAAATAAATAAATAAATAAAATTAACTTAACTTTAAGATATATAGTAATGAAATATAATGATGTTTGCATTATAAATTATTTTAAATTTCTTAAATATGATTTCTAAGATATATTATTTTTGAAAAAAATTGAACAAATTCTTAATATATGCTTTTAGGAGATACCAAGGAATGAATAATGTGATATTTTGATGAATCAAAGTTAAAGAGATATCAATTTTTCTTAAAAGCGCTTTTTTTAAACACGATTAGTAAGTGAAAGGCTATTTGTAGACTTAAATATCTCAATATAACTTGTTTTTCTAAAAATATGCTCTACGATGTTTAACTTAAGCCCCTATTGTCTTTTATTTTTGAAAACGGTTTGTCAAAAAATGCCTTTTTACAGCAACAATATCATAGTGCTCCGTAAACGATATCGATTGAAATGTAAGATATTTTAGAAACATCTGTGTTGCATACTTTTAGGAGAATTTAAATAATATAGAACATATATCATTTACTATATTGTAACTTATTTGTCAAAAGTTCCCTGATAGTAAAATAATTTAACTTAACGTAAATGTTTTGACACATAAACGGATATGTTTGGATTTTAAATTTTATTAAACTTTTTGCAAAATACATTTTTTTGAAAATCCCAAAGGTATGTTACAAAATATTTGCTTAAAACTCGGAGTTTTCGATCGATGCAGCAATTTGGCCACAGTAGAGATTTAGTAGGAAATTGTGTTGCATACATTTGGGATGCTTTAAGATAGAGCAATAGAGTAACATAAGTTCTTTATGATAAAAACTGATTTCAAAAGTAAGCTACATAATTGTGTTCTGTAATTTTAGGTGGTTTAAAATTTAATTTTACAAATTTTTCTAATTATATTAAAAGTTTTCTTTTAGGAAATTAAGCGGAATTTGTAAAAATTGGCAACATTCAATATTAAAATTAAGTGCAAATCAATTTATGAAAGACTCCCTAAAAGTATACAGTACAATTTTTGAAATTTCTAATATTTAAATTGTAAAGATTTGCTGTTACATGAGCAATCAAGTTTGTCTCAAAATGGGTTAATTTTCTAATATTTGCTGTTAAGTTCATATATTGTCTAGGCTTGTTGCTAAGATATGATTTAATGTTTAATACCCCCAATATATTTGCTGTGTTTTCGTGTTGTTGTTGTTATTGCTGGTTAAATCTATAGATGTGCAATGCAAATGTATGTTATAGATTCATTTTTTTGGGGTTTTTAACCATCTCATGCTGATATTGACTTTTGTGAGAGTTTTTATTTGTTGTTTGTTGCCTATAACTTTTTTTTACAAAAATTCTAGCAATAAAGGACTTTCTAAAGCTAAGAGAAGGTATTAATTTTTGCCGATTTATTGAAAGTTTTAAGCCCATTCTAAATTATGTAGGATATGAATGAAAATAACTAACAAAAGACTAGAAATTGCTTAAAAATTATTTATGGGGATTATTAGCAAAATTTTTAAGAGGAAAATTTTTTTTTAATTAAAAAATAATAAAAATTTAAAAGAAATACAAAGTTCTTCTAGTCGTATGTTATATTCAAAATTTTTAAATTGTTAAAAAAAAAAATTAATATTATTTTTAAATATTTTTAAATAATTTTTTTAATAAATTTGTTTTGTTAATATTTCATTTTAGATTTTAATCTTATAAACTTCAACATTTTATTTGTTTGTAAATTATAAAAAAATTCATGAAATTTTTCATATGAATTTTATAATTTTTTTTGCATTTAAACAATTGTTGTTGCTGTAGTTGTTGTGGTAAATCTCCGCTATAAATTTGCATAAATTTCACTATTTATTTTTTTTTTATTATTTCGTATTATTAAAACAATGAATGGATGAATAGTATGAACAGAAAAACAAATTATATATTGTTTGTTGTTGTGAATGAATAAAATTTATTTATGAAACATAAAAAATTACAACAATACAAAAAAAAGGAGCAACTTATAAATGCTGACCATCGTTGGTAAAATTTATTATGACAAGTTGCTCTGGCACTTTTATCGCTATGAACACAAATTTTCTTCCCTTTCCACAATAAAGGATGAACACAAAATTTATATACAAGATATATAGTAGTCCGGTATAATATTTGACTTTTATTGAAGCCAATTCTGGGTTTGAATAAAATTTGCTATTATTTTCAGATTACAGGTGAGGGGTCAAAGGTTAAGGAAAATAAGTATATTTTTAAATTTATTTAAAATTTAGTTAAGATTCTAATCTAAACCTAAATTTTCAGTCAATTCAAATGAACATTAGGAAAATTTCATATAAAATACTATTGCATACTTTAAGGTGTTTGCGAAAAATATTGTGAAATGTAAATATTTTAATCAAGTTTTCTGAACTTTATTAAGTTTTTGACACCTCCTTAATATTTTCCTACCCCAAAGTGTGATGTCCCATGTAAATTATTGTTTGTTTTCCTAGTTGTGGTGTAAACAATACATATGATTTTCTCTATATATATATATTTTTTTTGCCAATATTTTGTCTAAATTTACCGTAGGCTTATGTACGTGTTCATAAATATTATTAGTTTTTTTCCATAAATCCATAAATATGAAATAGTAATTCTAACACTAAATAATCAACTAAACAATAGAGTAATTTTTATTTAAAAAGGGATAAACTCATAAAACAGTAGACAGATTATTCAGAGTTTTTTTATTTGTTGCTCAAAGGATATTAAGGAAATTTGTGTTATTGTTAAATTAAAAAATATTAAAAACTTGGTTTAAAAACATTAGGAAATTATATTTTAAACTTTCAAACCATTCCTTTTTATTGTAAATAAAATATTAGCATATTAGATGGCATACTTTTAGGAGGTTAAAAATATTATGGCAATAATGTAAATATTCATCTTTAAAAGCTTAATTTACCTCATCTAGAGATTAATATAGATATAATATAAAATTGTATTAAATGCTTCTAAGATTATGCAACACAATATTGATGGGAATCGATTATTGCAACCAGTAGTAAATTCGACTCTGTAATAACCAGGGGCCAAATTACCGCATTCGATACTATCGAAAACTCAGACTTTTAAGCAAGTATTGTAAAGTATACTTTAGGGATGTTTGAAGTTACTTCGATGCAAAAAGTTTATCCATTTCGATTCGTTTTTAAAAAAATATATATTGTTTAATTAAAACTCTTCTACTATTGTTCATCTTTTGGCAAATAACTTCAAAAAAATATAGTAAACTGTGCATCTTTTAAATAATTTTGATTATCCTTAAAGTATGCTATACAAATGTTTTGAAAATATCTAAGATTTCGATCGATATCGAAAGCCGTATTTTGGCCCCAGGGACCGCCACATTCGATATCGATTGAAATCTAAGATATTTCGGAAACTTTGGTATAGCATACTTTTAGGATAATATAATTAACAATTATAAATTTTCTAAAAGGCTCTACAAAGTATTGAAAAATCAACACAGCTTGAAACTCTTCTTCATTTGACTTCCTCTTTAAACTCAAAAGCCAGAAAAATCATATATGAACTTGTTTTCCTTAAGAGGCTTTTCAACATAAACCGTATTTTTCATTTTTGCAAACATGATTACTTTTTATTATAACTATTTTGGACTATATATTTTTTTTTTGCTTAAAGATTTTTCATTTCTTATGATTGGCTTACAATTGAAGTTGTTACCCTAAATCATATTTTTAGTATGTGTTAAGATGTGAACGTTAAATATCGTTAAATAAATTTTGTTCACTCGTTGCATTCATAAAATATAGAAAAAATGAACAGAGTAAATGTGAAAAGTCCATAGTAATGCGGTTTCATTTTACTATGGATGTTTAATATATGGTTGCAATTTTTTTATGTTTTTTTTTTGTTTTGGTTCGGGTTAGAAAAAAACAAGAAATATTTTATTGTGGTATATTGTGATTAAAGTTTACACGTTAAATGTTAATAAATTTTAATTTAAAGTTGGACTATGGCGGCTATTTGTGATGTTAAGTAAATGAGGAGCTCTTATTTTTGACTTAAAATGAAAAATTATATGACTAATTTTGAGTTTTTAAGCTTTTATGACACTTAAAGTATGCAATACAATTTAATTTTCTTGTTTTCTAAAACTGAGAAATTGTATTGCTTTAATGGTTTTAAGCTTTTTATTGATATTTTCTTACCTCCTAAAAGTAGGCAATATTGAGAAATTTTATTGCTTTAATATTAAAAAGGTTTTTATTGATTTTTTCTTACCTCCTAAAAGTAGGCAAAAAGAGAAATCGTATTGCTTTTATGGTTTAAAGCTTTTCATCTAATTTTTTTTACCTCTAATATTGATAAATTGCATTGATTTAACGCTTTAAAGCGTTTTATTAATTTTATCTCCTTAAAGTAGGCAATATTGAGAAATTCTATTGCTTTAATGGAAAAAGGCTTTTTTATTGTTTATCACCTCCTAAAAGTTGGCAATGTTATGAAATTGTATTGCTTTAATGGTTAAAAGCTTTTTATTGATTTTTATCTCACCTCCAATATTGAGCAATTTTATTGCTTTAATGTTTTAAAGAGTTTTATTGATTTCTCCTTACCTCCTAAAAGTAGGCAATATTAAGAAATTTTATTTTTTTTATCGTCAAAAGATATTTTATTGTAAAAATTTGCTAATCAAAGCTTAAAAGCAAAAATATTAAATACTTGTCGTCTTCAGTATCGGACGCAGACATACCCTGTACCAAATTCGTACCAAGAGCTATTTAATGATACAAGTCGTTTTGTGAAAGAAAACATTTGTAATTTTTAATTATTCCAGAAAAGACAAGGGGTTAAGATAATAATTTCTGATTAAGATTAAAAGCTTTGTTTTCTTTATCAAAGCTCTCATCAAAAAAAAAAATAAAATAGTTTTAACGCCTTAAAGAAGGCTTAAGCAATTTCATTCCATTCAAAATCATTTGTATTGCCGGATTTTGTTAATCCAAGCTCTGCAGCAAAAATATTATAATTCCAAAGCCTTAAAATAGCCTACACTAGTTAAATGCACTTTATTTTTAAACATAAAAGCTTTAGAATATGACATTTTAAAAGTTTTCTGTAATTTGGATTCTTGAAATCAGGTGACAAATCTCTATCTATATCGGAGGAGTCAAGATCTACAGCACAATGTGCGAAGTTCTGCAAAAGAGCTTTTAAGCTTTAACATCGACACACAACGAATGAGCGACAATGTCTGTCCCGCTTACACTTACGCAAAACTGTCTTTGCAAAGTCAGTAGTCTTTTCAAAGTCAGCGCTGCTAGTCTAGAATTTTTTGCTCATTTTTATAAAGAATTATCGAATATATGACGAAAAAGTAAATATAAAATGGCAACACTGGCAGTAAGAGCTTTCAAACCTTTTTATCACAAATATTAATGTATATGTTTTTGGACAGGTCTCCTCTATATCGACCGAAAACCTATACTTTTACGCAATTATTGTCTAACATACCTTAGGGATTTACAAAATAATTTATTTTGCAAAAAGTTTGATAAAACTTGATATCTAAACATATCTATTTTTTAGTAAAAACATATAGTGTTAAGGAAATTCTTTTACTGTCCTTGAACTTTTGAGAAATAAGTTACAATGTAGTGAACTTTATATGTTGTATATTATTTAGATTATCCTAAAATGTTTCTAAAATATCTTACATTTTGATCGATATCGAATGCAGCGATTCGGCCCCAGTCGTAGCATTTCTCAGTGTCCGCCTGTACGTCATAACATTCGTCCATCTTTCTATTTCTCTGTATTCTTAATTTAATGCCAAGCTTTATAATTAAAATCAATTACTTGATTTTTATATTATTGAAATTAAAATTTATTTCATCTAAAATAAATTATTATTAAATACAGGTTTCCGTTTAAACAAAAGAAAAAAGCCCAGTTTAAAAATCATTAAATATTTAAACGATCTGCCTGTCTTCACAACTCGACACTTTTAATAATGCCTTAACTTTAGCTCTCTTTAGTCATTTTTATCTTTTTTTTCCATTTTATCAAAAAGACATATAATTAAGCCTTGTCTTTATAGACTCATTATAATAATAAAATTACTGATCATGGCCATAATCAAGCTACTTTATAAAACGCTTTGGCTACCACAACTTGGGTGGTCGCCTAAGCAGCAAGAGCAAAAAAAAGCTTTAGCTTAAAGCTAACAGATATTTTGAGAGGTTTTCGTTTAATAATTATAATTAGAGAAAATGAAATTTTGAAAATTTCTTTGTAATAAATGGCATGTAAAAGGCTAGTAAATGGTTAAAGTTTGTTAAAGAAGAGGATTATAGTAATTGAAAAGAAGACTTTAACAAAATATTTATTTACCGAAAAATTGTTAGGAGTAATACTTAAAACTTAACGAATAATCTTGAGGATTTAATTTAAAGCTTAAAAATTTAGCACGCCATTCTTTAGTTATTTAACAAAAATTAATTTGTTCATTTTTAATTTGATTAAAAACTCTTAATAACATTTAATATTCCAACTCAAATTAACTATAATCTAATGTATTATAAAATATAAAATTAAATATAACTCATGCTATAAAGAAAAAAAAAATATTTTATACTACAATTAACTTTCAACCTTAGTTTCATTTTCAATTTCGTTTAAAACAAATAATTGTATTATAAACATGAAAATTGCAAATAACATTTAACCCAAAACGAATCATTATTTTACAAACTTTCATAAGAGTCTAAACATACGAGTAGAGTAGAGTAAAGTAAAATCGTGTAACATCATTCCCTCCATTCATATACATTAACAATTTTCTTTAACAATTACTGGAGGTCTTTTACTAACTTTTGTTGCTTGATCTGTTTGATTTTCTTTTCTTTACCTTTTTTTTTGTTTCATAAATATTGAATATAACATGTTGCAAGGTGAGGTAAGATAAGTGGAGTGTAAGTTTTGTGTAAATGTTTACCTTTTCGTGTTAAGTTTGCAAGTTTGACTGTGTAAAAAGCAACAGAGTAAAATAAGTTTAAAACGTACTTAAAATCAATTTACTTAATAACCCACAATTTAAGTGTGCGCGCATTCGCATTACTCTCACAATTTGGAAAATCATAGTGTAAAAATGTTGAAGACTGTCATTTAAAAGAGTATTTTCTTTTGGTTAATTAAAATCTTTAAAAAATTAAACTTTTTTGCACTCCCCAAAGTATGCCATACAAAACAGTATTGAGTTCGCCCCTAGCATATGCTACACTAACTATTAATTTCGTTCTTAAGCTTGAAGAACTTTAAAGTTACCCATTAGTAATTCTGTTAATATTTTTAATATCCGGTATGTGATAGAAATCAATCGTTTTCAAATCGATCGATTTGAGATTTTTTTTAAGATAATTTGACTCATTTTGCACAAAAAATTGAAACCAAATAAAGGATAAGACAGTCAAAAGGATAAAAGCCAAAAATTTCACGTTTTATGCGGAAATAACCGAAAATTATCTCAAAAATATATCAGAAATCGATCGTTTTAAAAACGATCGATTTCCACCGCTCTAAAGCTTAAAGAAATTATCTTTGTTCTCTTTTCCAGTCTATCCCCTGCAGGTACCACAAAGGGACCGCTTCTAGGACTCAAGTGACGCTGCCTGCCTAACCTAACCTAATCTAACCTAGCTTAAAGAACTTTTAAGTCTCCAATTAGCAATTTGTTAATATTGTTACTATAAGATCGTTCGAAAGCTTAAAGAAGTTTTGAGTTATCCTTTAGAAATTGTATTATTGCTAACAATAGATTTATGCCCCTATTGTCGTTCTCAACTCAACTCTGTTTAGTCGTCTGCCAGTCAATCCAACATTCACTCAACAAAATTATATTTTGATTTTGCGAAACTAAAAATATTTTGGTTGACTGAAATTTGGGTCGACTGGCAGATTACCAAACTGGGTTGAGTTGAGAACGGCAATAGGAGCATTAGTAATTCAATTTACTATTAATATAAAAAAACTACCTATCCCCTAGAGTATACTGCACTTAATTCTTAATTCACTCTAAATTATAATAAGAGGTAGTACCATGTTTTACAATGAGAGAATTAAGAAGGCCAAAATAATGTAAAACAGTTGTTTTTGAATTTCATATAAATATTTACTACTCTTAAAGTACTTATAGAATTAAGTCAAATTTGACACATAAAATGCTTGCGGGCAATACTTCTAAGAAGACCTTTATTTTTGTTGAAATGTCACCTAATGTTTTCTTATAGGTTTTGATCTTCTAAAATTAGAAAAAGTATTCAAAACATTCTATCACATCCGCATTTACCCACAAAATCTTAAAAATTTTTTTATAGGGAAAAATGGGAGTACTTTTGTACAGCCAACATTTTAACCACGAAGTATTGAATTTAAAAAAAAAACTTAGTGAAATATAAAAGAGAACTAAATTAGCTTAATTTTAAGTTATCAAAATATATAAATTTCATAAAGCGGTTTTGGAGTTATTGCAATTTTCCCCGAAAATTAAAGTTCTGGACGTCATGCCTGAGGATATGCAGAAAAAAATTTACTTAAGAATAAATAAACTTCTAAGAGTGAAAAGATTTACAATTCTATGGCCGATAAGTACTAAATAGTTGAATTATCAAAATATAATAGAATTTGCTTAGTTTTTTTATATAAGAAAGTTATACACCCATTTCTCATGTGGGTTTCAAAAATGATTTTTTAATTTTTTTAAAATTTTGTTCAACAAATTTTTAAAATGATGAATTTTTTTCAGTGTCATAAAATTAACTTAAGGAAAAATAAAAATCAAAAAAATTGAGGTCGATATCTTGAACCACTTTGAAGTATTTGCAATTTGGAATCGTAGATTTGCAATTTTGAATCGCGAATGTAAATTTAAATTAATAAAAACAGAAAAAATATTCAAAGCATTATATGACCAATGTAATAGAGAAAAATGGCTATCATTTTTAAAATCAGCGGATTCTAAAATACATAATTCAGTGAAAATAGCTCATTTAGCTAAAAAAATTTTCATTTTGTAGACCATTTAGTTGTTACCGATCTTGAGTAAAAGCGGTATACTCTCTTTTTAATGGGACTTTTCAAACCGACCATATGGCAAATCAATGTATGGAAGTGCAACATCTTATATTATTAGTTGTTTTCGATTTTGAGCAATAGCGGTATACTCACTTTTTTATGGGACTTTTCAAAATGACCATATGTTAAGTCAATGTATGGAAGTGCAACATCTTTATACTATAAAGTCTTTAATATAAGACTTTTCAAATAAATTCATTCTTTTAAACTTCAGCATTATTATTAACAATATGTGGGCTTTTGAGTATAACAACTAGCTTTGCATGTGTATTAAACGTTTTCATATACAAAAAAAAATCAGCTGCAACAACAACAAAATCTTTAACACATACAAAATAATAATAAGCCTAGTGCTAAAAGAGCGGAAGGGCTCCCTTAATAATACCGACAAACTGGCGAATCAAAAGTAATTTATAACAAACAAAATGCAACAGCTAAAACAACTTAAGACAACAACAACAACAACAGCAACAAAACAGTGTTACAACAAAACCAGCTACAGCAACAATAACAAGAAAGTAAAGAAAAATATTTTTGAAAATTTACTTGCAACTTACAAAAATAAGAGTAGAAGCAACATCAGACATTAACAACAACAGCAACAAGAAGAACAAAAATAAAAACAAAGAATCAAAACACGTGAAATTTTTGAAGCATATGTTAAATTGCATGCAACATGCGAATAATCTCAAACAAAGTTTATCAAAAAAAAAAAAGCTTTTACATTGTTCCATATCCTTTTCATATAAATGTATGTGTGTGTGTGTGCTTATACCTTTACAAGTATCATCGTTTATGTACAAGTATTCAATGGACTTTTTTTGCAATTTTTTTATGTTGCTTGCTGTTGCTGCTGTTCTTGTTGCTGGATGACAGTGTAATTATGGTTGTTGTTGTTGCCGCTGCTTTTTTTTACCAGTCTGGAGTATGTAGTTTACATACCCTTTAAATGTTTGAACAACATATAGTCATATATAGCAGCAGCGTCAACAACAACAACAGCGTCATTCAAATTTAGCATAAACGAGCAACATCGCCCAAAACAAAATTTATTCAAAGTTTTAAGGGCAATTATAGCCATGACATTTAAATAAAAAAAATTATGCTCGTTATTGTATGAAGTTTTGAAAATTTGTTTCGTGTTTTTTTTTTGGATTTTGAAAAAAATTAAAATATTGAAATTAAAAAAAAAAGCAGAAGTTTATTTATGTATGTAAATATGAGAACCTTAAGCTTATGGATTCACTTTAAATACACTTCTTGTTTGACTTCGGGAATTTTTGTATATAAGTACTAGTGTTTCTAAGCTCTTCCTGATTCCATGCTGCACTAGAAGAATGGAGCAAGTAAGCAAAAGTAGCATTCATTGTTACCAAAATTTCTTCAAATCCGGATCTCGGCAATAATCATATGTTTCTTCTTTATCTCAAAAACTAAATAAATTTGTGCTGATGTTTATTATTCTCAGAAATATTCTATTGATACCTGAAAATTAAAATATATCTCGATTTCTAAGCATTTATAATAAATACAATAAAATGTTGGTCACAAAAGGGTTAATACTTTTAGTTTAGAACTAAATAGTTTTTTGGAGAGCTTATAATTTCCACGACAATATTTCATCCGATTCTATTTTTAGCCGATTCTAGCTGAGTTATAAGGTGAACCGCCAGTTTTTGAAAATTTATATTTTTCAAGTGGGTCTGGCCAGGGATCGAACTTGGGACCTCTGGTATTCAAGGCGCATGACTAACCTGCTATACCACGGCGGCTTAGAGAGCTTAGCTATAGGATTTTTTTTTTTGAACCACAGCAAAAGCCAAGATATTCCTAAAAACTGGAAAGTTTGCATAAAAATTGATTTTGATCCCCGGTAAAGCAAGGGTTAAACATTTTCAATTCTGGAAAACTATATTCACTGATTCTACATACTGTTACGCATAATCAATAAATTTATTTTTGCTAAAAATGTAAACAAATATAAAATTATTAAATTTTTTCTAAAATTTCTCATAAAAAGCTACTTTTGCCGAAATCTTTTGACTTTAAGTCACAGTTGCGGGAATACTGGTTAAGCTATCGATCTAGCTTTTTTGCGTTTTTATACTTAATTCATTCGTAAAAAATTACTGTGGTTGGAATTGCAAATTTCCAAAATTAGCTTAACAAATTTTTTTAAAAACATAAAATAGTCATTTGCAAATCACTTGAAAAAATCTCAATTTTGCGCCATCAAAGTAATAGGAAGCCACGAACCCATTTTATAGAAATTATATATTTTATTACTTACAGGCCTAAAGTAAGTAAACAAAGTAGAAAGAAAATTTAAATCTACCATTTTTTGGATAAATTTATCTATTTAAGTTGCCAAGGCAATGAATTTCGCTGAAAAACGCTATAACTCAAAAACCGTTTGTGCTATTTATAGAACATCTACTTCAAGGGAAAGCTTGTTAAGTTTGTATATACAAATCAATGCTCATTTATTATAAAAATTAGTCCAAATGGCTTTAATTTGGCAAAACCTGAAAAAGACCCATTTTTCCCTTAGTAAACGGATTTTCAACTTTAGGGCCTGGGCGCCGCATGTAAACGTTGGCCGATTTGGATCAAATTTTCAGGATTAATGTTTCTCACCGAATGATGCAATAATCTGAACGGCACTTCTCGAAATTGAAAAAAAAAACTATTTTTTTATACAAAAAATATAGAACCCAAAGTATTTTTTCATACAAGAAATATAGAATCCAAACTATACATCAGAACAGTTTTCGAAGTCTATCTTTAATGAGTCCCTAAATACTAAATATCCCACTACTTTCCCATTAACTATAACCATTAGTTCTGTACTAAATATCATCTCCTTGACTATATAATTAATTTCACGCTCACCAATGATCTTGGAGGCCAATAACATTCAATGTTATAGCGTCGTGCTGTCCAAAATCACATACATACTTACATTAGTATTTGGTAAAACGCATTAAAAGCTCTGACAATTTTATCAGTGTGAACGGAACAAACATAGTTGCATGTCGCTCATATATAGTGTGTTGGTGTGAAAGCTCAAAAGCTATTTTGTAAAAGTTCGCATTGTACTGTAGAGCTGGACGGCTGTTTCTTGCGTTTAAAAACGACCTGTCCAAAAACATATACATTAATATTTGCATTTGTGGCAAACAGCTTTGAAAGCTCTTAGTGTCGGTGTTGCCAGATTTACATTTTCTGATCTGGCAGCACTGACTTTAAAAAGACAACTAACTTTGCAAAAACAATATTCCGTAGGTCTGAGCGGGACAAACATAGTTGCGTCTCGCTTATACATAGTGTGTCGGCGTGAAAGCTTAAAAGCTTTTCTGTAAAAGTTCACTCATTGTCCTGTAGAGCTGGATAGATCCGCTTTAAAATGATGAGACCTCAAACAAAAGCTTTATTTTTTGTCAGAATTAATCGATAATTAAAGCTTTATGAACTTTTATTTGTGTGAAATATAAGATATTTAAAGAAGCTTGATTTTATTCCTAAGAAATTTTTATTTCTCATTAACACATAAACGAGAAAAAGTCTAAAATTTATAGACATTAATTGCAACTCCGCAAACCGACTTAATTAACAAATTTTTAATG
Organism: Stomorhina lunata; assembly: GCA_933228675.1. NCBI lineage: Eukaryota > Metazoa > Arthropoda > Insecta > Diptera > Rhiniidae > Stomorhina > Stomorhina lunata. The sequence continues at coordinate 89,189,586 of OW121740.1, read as the reverse complement.
ATCATTAAATTTTTTTCTCGTTTTCATTTCCATTTTTCTTACAATTTCCCCCAAATATTAAATTCTAATTGAAATGTTTTAATATTAAATTTATTAAATGTAGTTATTTCCACACTTAATTATAACAAATACATATGTTTTATAACAAGTTATCGTAAGTTATCTTCCAAACCAACCATAAACACATACACAAATTAATTTATTCATAAAGAAGGATCATTTTGATTCTCTTACTGATATTCCTCGACTTTTCCGCTTTTCAATTAAAAACACTCCTCCAACTCCCTCATAAAAAAGCCAAGACACAAATTTTTTATTTCTTAATAACTCAAAGTAATCACTTGATAAATTAACTACATAATTTTATTTTTCTTTTTGTTACGGTTCAAAATTTATATATTTTTAAACACTTTCAACTTAAGATGATCTATAATGTAAAGAAAATAAAGATCTTAAATCTTAAACATATGGTTTGTTACTTTTTTTCTTAACGGCCGCGCATGCGTTTCAAAACACACAATTCAAATGAAACCGGTCTTTGAGAGATACTGAGACTGAAACTCTGAGACCACGCATTACGAAATAAGAAAAGCAAGAAAAATATTAAGAAACAGAAACAACAATTCAAAAAGTAGTGGCTGCCATAATGTCTTCTTATCTTAATGGAAACCCAAACGAAGAAACACAGATACTTACGCACACAAACACATAAATTGTTTGGGTATATTTGATTATGTGTAAAGAAGTAAGGAGGGAGGGTAAAGCAGAGAATGTAGAGAAATGCTGATAAAGAAGGTTTCAAATATTAATGTTAATGGTGGTAGTGGTGGTGGAAGTTGTAGTGGTAGTTGTGACTTTAATGGCTTCCGAAATAAAAATCATAGTTTAAGAAAAATTTTTAATGGCTGTCTTTATAGCCACACACATTTACACTCATTCACTTTAAAACACAGATACATAAAATATTTTATAATAAAAAAAACTAACAAATCAATAAAATTTAAATTTATTTGAAAAAAATTTATCAAATCATTAGAAAATTAAAAAATTTTATCAAAATTCTTTTTTTTTATAAAGACTATCAACTGAAGTTATTTTTTATTTATTTATTAAAATTTTTAATATTTTTTTTAAGATTAAATTTACTACCTTCCCTTTCTTTTGCCATTTTCAATATTTTTTCAATTTTTTAACAACATATAATTTAAAAAATCGTTTATTATATATAAGATGAAAAAAAGATTTGTTATAGAAAAACAACCATTAATCAAAAAAATTCAATTCTAAACTTAACATGAGAACTGAAAATTATGAAGAAGAAAAAATTATAAAAAAATTATTTGTAATATTATTAAAAGCATTGAACAGAGGTGACCTTATGAAAGTTTAAAATATTTATATGACCACTCAGAAGTTGGAAAAATAAAAGGAAAAAAATTTAAGAAAAAAAATGTTTACAAAGAAAATCCACCGAAGACGTTTAAATTGCATTGACCGACCGTTCGTTTAGCTTTAGTTGGCCATTTTCTTCGTCTTTAAGCCAACAAATAATACAAGTAATTGTAAATACCCTTTAGGGTTATATGTTGGACTATTATAATCAAACGTTTAAGGCTCTTTTGCTTTTTGTTGCTTTAGCTGGAGCTTAAGCTATTGTAATATAATAAATTGCTATAATTTTGTAAAATGAAAGAATGAACAGAAATTACAATTTTTGCTGAACTTATTATTTTTTTGATGTTTATAACCATTAACCAAATCTAAACATATTTCTTTTTTATATATAAGAGTCGCATTATGATGAAGAATAAAAATGTAATCAATATAATTTTTGTTTTAAAGCGAAACTTTAGAAAGGGAATTTTATAGGGAAAGGATTAAAATAAAAGTGTATCTTGGAGAAAAATATTAGGCAGGCTCAAAGAAGTTAAGGGTTTAAATAATGATTAAAGTGATGATATGTTCTAGTTCTAGCTTTTTTAAAATTATGCTACAGCTTTGCTAAAAAAGTGTGTTATAACTCTGTTATACTAGTTCTGCTATAATCATATTCTGCTTCTAGTTCTGTTATGTTAAATCTCTGCTAAAAAAGATCTGTTATAACTCTGTTATACTAGTTCTGTTACAGTCATATTCTGCTTCTAATTTTGCTTTAGTTCTAGTTTTAATTCTGTTCTAGTTCCGTTCTAGTTCTGTTCTAGTTTTGTTCTAGTTCTGTTCTAGTTCTGTTCTAGTTATGTTCTAGTTCTGTTCTAGTTCTCTTCTAGTTCTGTTCTAGTTCTGTTCTAGTTCTGTTCTAGTTCTGTTCTAGTTCTGTTCTAGTTCTGTTCTAGTTCTGTTCTAGTTCTGTTCTGTTCTAGTTCTGTTCTAGTTCTGTTCTAGTTCTGTTCTAGTTCTGTTCTAGTTCTGTTCTAGTTCTGTTCTAGTTCTGTTCTAGTTCTGTTCTAGTTCTGTTCTGTTCTAGTTCTGTTCTAGTTCTGTTCTAGTTCTGTTCTAGTTCTATTCTAGTTCTGTTCTAGTTCTGTTCTAGTTCTGTTCTAGTTCTGTTCTAGTTCTGTTCTAGTTCTGTTCTAGTTCTGTTCTAGTTCTGTTCTAGTTCTGTTCTAGTTCTGTTCTAGTTCTGTTCTAGTTCTGTTCTAGTTCTGTTCTAGTTCTGTTCTAGTTCTGTTCTAGTTCTGTTCTAGTTCTGTTCTAGTTCTGTTCTAGTTCTGTTCTAGTTCTGTTCTAGTTCTGTTCTAGTTCTGTTCTAGTTCTGTTCTAGTTCTGTTCTAGTTCTGTTCTAGTTCTGTTCTAGTTCTGTTCTAGTTCTGTTCTAGTTCTGTTCTAGTTCTGTTCTAGTTCTGTTCTAGTTCTGTTCTAGTTCTGTTCTAGTTCTGTTCTAGTTCTGTTCTAGTTCTGTTCTAGTTCTGTTCTAGTTCTGTTCTAGTTCTGTTCTAGTTCTGTTCTAGTTCTGTTCTAGTTCTGTTCTAGTTCTGTTCTAGTTCTGTTCTAGTTCTGTTCTAGTTCTGTTCTAGTTCTGTTCTAGTTCTGTTCTAGTTCTGTTCTAGTTCTGTTCTAGTTCTGTTCTAGTTCTGTTCTAGTTCTGTTCTAGTTCTGTTCTAGTTCTGTTCTAGTTCTGTTCTAGTTCTGTTCTAGTTCTGTTCTAGTTCTGTTCTAGTTCTGTTCTAGTTCTGTTCTAGTTCTGTTCTAGTTCTGTTCTAGTTCTGTTCTAGTTCTGTTCTAGTTCTGTTCTAGTTCTGTTCTAGTTCTGTTCTAGTTCTGTTCTAGTTCTGTTCTAGTTCTGTTCTAGTTCTGTTCTAGTTCTGTTCTAGTTCTGTTCTAGTTCTGTTCTAGTTCTGTTCTAGTTCTGTTCTAGTTCTGTTCTAGTTCTGTTCTAGTTCTGTTCTAGTTCTGTTCTAGTTCTGTTCTAGTTCTGTTCTAGTTCTGTTCTAGTTCTGTTCTAGTTCTGTTCTAGTTCTGTTCTAGTTCTGTTCTAGTTCTGTTCTAGTTCTGTTCTAGTTCTGTTCTAGTTCTGTTCTAGTTCTGTTCTAGTTCTGTTCTAGTTCTGTTCTAGTTCTGTTCTAGTTCTGTTCTAGTTCTGTTCTAGTTCTGTTCTAGTTCTGTTCTAGTTCTGTTCTAGTTCTGTTATAGTTCTATTCTGGTTCTGTTTTAGTTCTAGTTATGTTGTAGTTCTGTTCTGGTTTAATAAAAATTGTTAGAGTTGCAAGCGCGATATCTCTTTAACTAGAGCCAATTTTCAATTTTAAAGACTATATATGGATTGAGCGGACTAAATACTATAAACTTGTTTATTTTTTATCAAAATCAATTCTCTTGTAGCCCAGTGTTATTAATTTTAAATCTTATTCTTATCCTTAGGTGTTTAATGAACTTATTTGTCTTTCTTTTCCGCCGTCAAAAGAAAATTTATTTCTTATTATTAAACCACTCACCACAAAAATCTATGCAGATTCCCACAATATAAATAAGAAATAAAATAATAAATTAAATTATTTACGCTGTTGTTAAATATTATATATAAAATAAGAAAAAAGAGGAAAATTTCTTATTTTTCTTTCTTTCGCTTTTTTAATAATAAAAGACTATATGTGACATTTTTCATGAAAATTATTATTATTTTCATGGTACTTTATATTCCTCGAGTATAGGGAGACAGAAGCAGCAGCAGCACATGCTCTTGGCTCGATACGAGTATTCAGGCTCTTGGGTTGTTCATCTTCGAGTTAAGCCACATAAATAATTTTTTCCTTTCTTGCATTTTTTCTGTTGGTTTTTTTTTCTGTTATTGCGAATAAATTTTTAAACATACCAGCTTATGTATAAGATTCATATTCGTATATATAATTTATATGTATTTATATGCAATGACATCCTTTTTATATATATTTTATATATACACACATGCATATTTTCGTAAGTATGTGTAAATGTAAAAGTGACTTCTTTTGCAATAAAATTGTAATAAAACACATTGGTCACGTAATTTCGTTTGTCTGTAGGATTTTATTGCCATATTTCAGTTGCTCTTGTTTTTTTTTTTGTGTTGTTGTTGGTTATGCACAATTTATATCCTTATTTTTGTCTGGTTGTTGTTGTTCTCTGTTAGGAGCTGATTTTCCTTTGTTTGGGGGTGTATTGTTGGTGGTGGTAGTATGTGTTTGTTATTATTTCTGATTAAACTTTTGTTGTGGTGCATCACCATCATTTTTATATGATTTTTGTTGCAACAAAATTGATTTACGAGGTGGAAAATTACTAGCGCGGAAGTATTTACTGGTTTGTCAAGGATATTAAGGATTAAATCATTAAAAAAAGGAAATAAATTTGTATAATTTTTTAAATATTTTACTGAAATTTTATCATTTTTCTTGGTTTTACAAAACAAAACAAAAAAATGTTAAAGGATTTTCTTGGCATCTTTTTCACGTTTATGTTATGCTCTTAATCTACAGCCCATAATTTTGAACCCCATAACCTGAGGTTGTTGTTTAAACTAAATTATAACAGCATTTATTTTGAAACATGACTATGGAAACTCTTTTTTTGTTCTGTTTTGTCTTCCTTTTATTCTGCTTCTCGGTTTTCTTTTAGACAAACAAGGCTTTAGCTTTTAGCTGAAAATTATAGACTGGTCATATGCAAATAAAAAGGTAATAAGTGGGTGTTTAATAACTAACTAAACTCTTTGGCAAAATAACTGTTTGGTTTGTTTTGGTTCGTTTCGGTTTGGCTGACTGGCTAACAGCCATCAAGCAGAAAAGGCGGAGAAATTCTCTTTTTTTTTGTAACCAACAAACATTCTACAAATAAATTGTCACTTGTAAAAAAAAGGAAGAGACAATGAAATCTCATACGAAGCAATACTAAGCCAAACTGAAAAAGAAGACCAAAAGGTGGTAGAGAAAATCCATAGGAAAAGGGACTTAATTGGACTCTTTAGATTCAATATCTCTAAATTCTTGTAGCAGAGGGCGAAGTCGATAGGCTCGATGCCATCACTCAACCGCCGCCGAACGATTTTTTTATATTTAGCCGCCGCTGAAAGAACCGGCTCATGGTGGCTCAAATTTCTAGCCTAAGTATTTTAATTTTTATATAAATATATTTTTTACTACTTAATTGTTTATTAATGACTGTTTTTTTTTTTTCTTTTTATGGCCGGCTTGATAGGGGATGTTGGGTATTAAGCAACGGTTTTGATTGGTCTTAACTTACCCAAACTTATCTAGATTATCCCTCATCTCAATGTGAGAAGAGGACGCCAGAACCTTCGATGGAAAATCTTTCAAAGCTTGGCCTAAGAAATTGTAGGATATGCGCACAAGATCGAAGAACATGGAGTTCTAAAAAATGCTCGGCTTTTGACTTTAACAGGTAGTAAGTACAAGCCATATAAGTAAGTAAGTCGGCTTGAAGCCGGCGATCAGCCTTCGCTGGTCCATTTTATGTTGAACCACCGCTAATAATTTGTAGTTGGCTTTGCCCTCTGCCTAGTAGGCAGTTGCAAAACACTATTTTTGGGTAGGTCGTAGTTCTTTAGTACCTCCAACTCCCACATTTGAAGAGCGATTTTAAAATTATAAACAGTTTTGGAAAGCCAAGGGATCAAGCTTTTACAAACTTTTATGTAAGCAGGGCATATATTTTACGAAATTAGGTAAGATTTCATCAAAACTTTCGCTTTTTCATAAAATTTTTTTCGTAATCTTTTTCTATAAACCCCTATTTTGTTTTATACAGTTTTTGAAAGCTAATGTAAAAAAACGAGGTATTACTAATTGGCATCGGTTTACATATACAAATGTTATATAGCTTTTTCCAACCGAAAAGCTTTCTAAAATTAGAAATGTTTACATGCCGTATTATGATGTTAGTAATAAGTGCATGGCCTAGTCGGTTTATGAAATGCTTTATAACTTTTAGATTTTTCGTCTGATTTAAAAAATCAAAACCACGTTTTATTGGGAACTAAATTCTCTTGTTATATTGATATAAACTTTTATGAGCTTTTCTTTAAGAATAAGCAAAAAAAAGCTACTAAAGTCAAAAAAGTGTAGAATTTTTTTTAGATATTCTAACTAAGCAGATACTTTTGATGTGTCAGTTATATTTAAGCTAGTTTAATGCTTAATCTGTTTTCTTTTATTTGCTGTTAAAAAAAGTGAAATCGGATACAAACTGACTGAGCTATGGTTCCATAAGTTGACGAACCTTGTTAAAATCGGGCTTTGCGTATAATACTTGAGATCTAAGAGCATCTCATGCATCCCCAATAATTGGTGTGGATTTTGGGACGGCGGATTTAATGTCAGCGGAAAGCTTAATAGGTCGATGATTATAGTTTGCTTTGACATTTGGATGATCTTGACACCAACAGTTCATACCACAGTGGATACTCTATACAAGCGATTTGAGGCGAGGATCATCTTATATGGAGGTAATTTGAAATGGAAAACATATGACATTTTCTTAAGTTGCAGTTGTATGCAAATAAACCAAAAGCCACTGGGAACCTTAAAGTCAACATATTTCATTTTATTGGTAAAATTTAGCCTAATTCAACCGCCAGAGTCAACGGAACATTATTATCATGGATCCACCCATTATGTAAAGCTTTAAGCCAAAAAATAAATAAAAATTGTTACATATACTCGAACACATATAATAACTTTTAAGGCCAAAACACACACTCATTTAACAAAAAAGAAAAAAAGTAAACTAAGAGAAAAAGGAAGAATAAACGAATGAACAAAAAAAAAGAAGGATGTTTAATTTGCGTGGCATTTGCAGCTGCCTGTGGCAAAAAAGATAACGACAATTTGACTTTTTTGCTGTTGTTATTGTTGTTGGTGCCACAAAACAAGGCAACATCAGCAACAACCAGCAGAGCCATTAGTAGAAGAAGAAACATGAATGAGTTGAAGGTAAAAATGAAAAATGTACAACAAAATTTTTAAGGACAATTTATTGTATATTTATAAAATTTTTAAAATAAAATAAAACGTTTTGCTGTGATTTTCGGGGTTGGGGGAGAGTGTGGGATTGTGTTAATTATGCTTTACAATTATACAATATAAATATTTAAAAAGCCATTAAAATATTTAATATAAACCAAATTATAGCGAAAGCAAAATTTTTTCATTAAAAATAAATTCAATTAAACCTTTAAGAGACAGGAAAGCTAAGAAATGAAATGCTTATATTTTTGCATACAATAAAAATGTGTTATATTAATATAATGTTATTATAACGAAGAGTTTAATTGAATCAATTAATTTCTTGGTTTAGCTTTTAAGATGCCTTAAAGGTTTAATTTAAGCCTTAATATGAATTAGGTCAAAACATAAAGCTTTTATGTTTGATGAAAAGTTTAATTGATTCAATTATTTTCTTTTTTCTGTATATTTTAAGAGTTTAATTGAAACAATTAAGTTCTTCGTTTTGCTTTTAAGATACCTTTAGATTGATTAAAGTTCATATATCAATTAGGTCAAAATATAAAGCTTTTACGTTTTATATGTTTAATGTAAAGTTTAATTGATTCAATTAATTTCTTCGTTTTGCTTTTAAAGTGCCTTAAAGATTTAATTCAAGTTTAAACATGAATTAGGTTAAAATATAAAGCTTTTACGTTGTTTATGTTTAATGAAAAGTTTAATTGATTCAATTATTTAATTTTTTCTGCATGTTTGAAAGATCTTAGGGGTTAAATATATTTAAATATATAAATAATTTTTTTAGATTTGCACCTTAAAGGTTTAATTCGAGTCCAAATATGTAATAATGTTTATTAATTTATACTTGTGTGTTTAAATAAACTGCCAGGAATTTATAGAATTGTATGTCGACTAATTGAAACTCTAGCAAATACAATACGCATTCATATACTCTAAACTCGCAAATATTTTCGGTTAAACTACAAAATAGGCTAAAAGGTTTACAACCTGTTTTCAGAAGAACAACAAAAGGACTTTTATTTAAAGATATTTGAAAGGGAAAATTGAGTTAACGCTAGAAAAAATAATTTTGTCACATAGTCCAATTTGAAGGCAATAGGATAAAATGTTCATATGTGTGTTCACATACCAAACAAACAATAAAACAATTGCTGCAACAAATAACTAACTGTCAACTGACACTAAATAAATTAACTTTTGTCGTATTATACAATTATCATCATCATCATCGTCGAGGAGAGTGAGCCCAGATACTCGGTAGTAAGAGGAAAAACTAATTGCAAAAGTTTAGCATATAGAAATAGTAATTTACACTCACACACACACACATTAATACACACGACGATACAAATTTGAAACCAACAATATTTTTTTGGGGAATAACACCCGCATTTGAAACTAGACTTTGTCCTGCTCCTTTCTGCAGCATATTTCTATTAACCACATACAAACAATTCGTTCACTCATTGTCGCATACACAAATTTCCTTTGGCATAAATAAATTGTGGAAAAACTGACATTTTCTATGATTTTCCACAACGGCCACAAAATTAATTGCAAAACAGGCTGACAATTTGAGGGGCGTGTGTTAAATATTAGCAAATAGAAAGATACTACCCAGACCTAGTATCCAGCCGTCATCACGTGCCACAGTTAGTTTCTTGGTTAAAAAGCAAGAAAATTTTCGTCATAAAATATAATTAAATTTATTGATGTTCAAAAAGACTTAACAGAAATAAAAGTAATTAAGTTTATAGCTAAAAATGTTCAAAGAATATTTAATTTTCATGGTCAGAAAATAAATTGTTAAAGGCTAAAAGATCAAATGAAATATTTTCTTTAGTTTGAACAAATATTTCAAATATTTTTTTATAACATCCCGAACTTTTTGGCTTTCAACTTTTAGTTTTCGCAAATATTTCCGCCATCCCTTAAAGTATGTGAACCTTAATTAGTGCAAAACTATTTGTTTTGTGTTTTAAACTTTTTTCTCCTTTATTGTATAAATATTGTATTTTGTTAGGAGAATTTTTGAAAATTAATTTTGTTATATTTTGGGCTTTTTGTTGCCATTGTTGTTGTAGGGCAACAATTTGTTTTTGATTTTAAAAAAAGTTGAAAGTCATAAAACTTAGAGACAATAGCAATTTATCAATGTTTTAGTTTAAGTTAAATAAATTTTTCAAAAGTTTTTTTTTTGAAAATTTGAGTCTTAAAAAGGTTGTTTCAGGTCTAATCTTTAGAAAAAAATAATGAAACGAAAATAGTTTAAAAAGCAATCAAATAATACCAAAATTTCTTTCAAGAATTTTGAAAGAATAGGAATAACATTTGAAAATAGCATACTCTTAGGAGTTTATGACAAGTGCTTAATTAAGAAGATGTTTTCGCTTAGACTCCAATAAATCCATTTTTTCTCTCGATTTAAATAAATTTTGAATCCCCTAGAAGTATGCAACAAGATTTTTCTGAAGTCTTCATTCTTAATAATTAAAAGATTTCTTGGCTATTCTATTCTTGTTCTGTTCTAGTTCTGTTCTAGTTCTGTTCTAGTTCTGTTCTAGTTCTGTTCTAGTTCTGTTCTAGTTCTGTTCTAGTTCTGTTCTAGTTCTGTTCTAGTTCTGTTCTAGTTCTGTTCTAGTTCTGTTCTAGTTCTGTTCTAGTTCTGTTCTAGTTCTGTTCTAGTTCTGTTCTAGTTCTGTTCTAGTTCTGTTCTAGTTCTGTTCTAGTTCTGTTCTAGTTCTGTTCTAGTTCTGTTCTAGTTCTGTTCTAGTTCTGTTCTAGTTCTGTTCTAGTTCTGTTCTAGTTCTGTTCTAGTTCTGTTCTAGTTCTGTTCTAGTTCTGTTCTAGTTCTGTTCTAGTTCTGTTCTAGTTCTGTTCTAGTTCTGTTCTAGTTCTGTTCTAGTTCTGTTCTAGTTCTGTTCTAGTTCTGTTCTAGTTCTGTTCTAGTTCTGTTCTAGTTCTGTTCTAGTTCTGTTCTAGTTCTGTTCTAGTTCTGTTCTAGTTCTGTTCTAGTTCTGTTCTAGTTCTGTTCTAGTTCTGTTCTAGTTCTGTTCAAGTTCTGTTCTAGTTCTGTTCTAGTTCTGTTCTAGTTCTGTTCTAGTTCTGTTCTAGTTCTGTTCTAGTTCTGTTCTAGTTCTGTTCTAGTTCTGTTCTAGTTCTGTTCTAGTTCTGTTCTAGTTCTGTTCTAGTTCTGTTCTAGTTCTGTTCTAGTTCTGTTCTAGTTCTGTTCCAGTTTTGTTTTGTCCTATTTGTCTTTAGTTCATATTTTATTAGAAATATTTAGATAAACCTTATTACTGACCTTTGTTGTCCCAAAAGGGTTAAGGCCTGAGCATTATTTGTTATTTCCGAACTAATATTTCATTTTTTTTAACTCCTTACGTAATTTATGTTACATTTAACCCTAAACGGCAAACAAGTTAAAAATAACATCCATCTTTCTACATCAGTGTAACTAATTAAGCAATTAATGCCCGAAAAAAAGCATGGAAATCAAGCCACAACCCAAAATTAGCTTTGAAAAAACTGCATATGGATAAATGTGTATCTTTTAACCCTTGATACTTTTCAAACAGTGGAATGACCATCCAATACCATCAATTTTAAATATAACATAATAATATACAATGTTCCTTGAAAAATACGAGTAGAGAAAAAAAAAATTTTTTGTTAACGCCTTAATTCTTGTTAAACTTTTTTTTTATGTATGACTCGTATTCATTCCATAAAACATTATTTTACATATTTTAATTATAATGGTGGTGTTTTAAAATACATTAATTCATTGGAGTCTGTTATATAAAAAATATTTAGTTTTTTTTTTGGTATGAATTTTATAATTGCTGTAAAAGCAATTAACACAGCCGTTGCTTTAGATGTTAAGAAACAACAAGAGTTATTTGAAAATTAAAGGAACACAGCTTATATACTACATACAACAAAACACAAAATAAAAAAACTGACGGTAATGGTTTTAATACGAGTTAAGAAGTTGTATGTTAAAATTCATACTTTTAAATATTTAAACGTGTTTTATGTATTACAATAAATATTGTATCCAAATAAGGCCTTAAAGCATAAAATTTGTTATGCCATTTTTTTACGGGATGTTCTGTTTCTTATCAACAAAAACGAAAAAAAAAACTTAAAAGATTTTATATGCTTTTACTGCTGTTGCTGATGATGACGATGACTTATCATTTTAATGTTATGTTCGCTTGAGGAAAGGATGCTACTGCTATCGTGAGAGAAGGAGTGATTTTGAAGTTCTTTTTTGTCACATCAATTGTTTTGCTTTGAAGCTATAGCTTTTTTCTTTTTTTTTTTTTGTACAGAAAAATGCTTTGGGCTTAACTTATTTTTTGTCATGAAAGCTTTAGTTTTCTGTTTAATTGTATGTTGTCATTCAACTCCAAAGAATTCATGGAGTTAATTTACGAGAACACACTTCATTTTGTCAAAAGCCCCTGGGGTAGTATTTTTCCATATTGATATATTTGATGTGGTTAAAGATTAGAACAAGTAACTTTGACTTTAAGCGAAAATTAAATAAATTTAAATAGTAATTTCATTTAAAAGCTCTTTAAAATTTATTACATCATTTATAGTTAGAAATCAATTAAGTTTAAGGAGTCATTTAACTGGGAATTATTTTAATTGGTTTATAAATTAGCTTTAAAAGCTCTTTTTAATAAATAAGTTTTAAGGGCCTTAACTAATTCAATTGATTGGCTGTTTATCCTAATAGAAATTAATTTCATGGAGCTTAAATATTTCTATGACATGAATTTTTTAAGCTTTTAAAATTTGAAGTTTAAAATTTAAAGGAGCTATAAATAGAAGCTTTAAAGCAATTTATGACAGATAGTTTATATAAAGCTTTAAAGCTCTTAATATAAACATGGTTTAAAGACATATTGAGCTTGTTTTTTGAATTAGCTTTAGTTTCTTCATTCTTTAAGAATCTTAAGTTGCTTAATTTTAATCTCAAGTCTTTATGAATGAAAGCTAAGAAAATAGACTAGGAATTGAGTCGTTAATTATTTACATCAAGGTTGGCCATAATTTGCGTAATAGGGGAATAACAAAAGAGCTTTTGAGCTTTCACACCGATCTACTGCACAATGTGCGTACATTTACAAAAGAGCTTTTGAGCTTTCACACCGATACACTATGTCCCAGCTAGAAATTTGGTGATTGTTGATGATAATATCAGCAAATGAGTCTTTTGGGATTCGTGTAGATTATCAAAAACTAATTAATCAGCTTGGTGATCTAAAAAAGATTTCAAAAAGACTCCTTAAGACGCTTAGAAAACGACTAGTTTACAAAAACACAAACAATTCTTACAGAATGTGTGTAGTCAAAATTTTATCGTGCAAACGATCTTAATACGACTGTTTTTTATGTTTTTCTAATCAGTTTGGCGATCAAAAAAGACCACAAAAAGATTTAGAAAATATCTCGAAAGCGACTATTTGAAAGCAGAATGTGTGCAATCAGTTTGGTGATCAAAAAACAGAAAGATTCATAGACGCTTAGCAAGTGACAAGTTAAAAATAGCACAAAAAATTTTGTAAAATGTGCGTAATATAACTAATTTTAGGTGATAAAAAAAAATGCCACAAAAAGACTCGTATCTTATTATTGGTGATGTGGCTTAGTTGGTTAGCACTTTGACTACTAAGCATAACATATCATATTCAGCAGCCTAGGTTTGATCCTCGGTCTCGGCAACTTCACTGTTCTAAAAATAGATATGACGTGTTCTAAAAATAGATACATCACAGTAGAGTAATAAAAAAGTTGCTTTATTATTTTTTTAACAAATCTAGCAAAACGAGTCATTAAAGACTCTTTCTGAAGAGTCGCATGAAGGGTTCCATTTTCTCACACAAAAAGATCAGTTTTGACTCATAAGTGATATCATAAATGATCATTTTAATCGTGCAGTGAAGTCAAAAAAGGCTAATATTTGATTAGCCAAATATGTTAGCTGGGGTATAAGCGAAACGCAACTATATTTGTCCCGCTCACACTTATGTAGAATTTTCATTTTCTGTCTTTTCAAAGTCAGTGCTGCCAGATTAGAATTTTTTGCTTGATTATATGAAGAATAATAGAATATATGAAGAAAAATGTAATTCTAGAAACACTGACCTTAAGAGCTTTCAAAACTGTTTACCACAAGTGCAAGTATTAAAATACTTATGTGTTTTTGCACAGTTCTGATTTAGATTATTCCAAAAGTATGCTACAGAAATGTGACATACTTCACAGTTCGAGCAATATCGACTGCTAGGATAAGAACCCAGATCTCTATTTTAAATAAACTTTGCTATTTGCTAGTAAAAGTCGGACTTGACTGGCTATAGCACTTCCTTACATGTTTTTATTTACTTAAATTTTTTCAATAAATCTTATTTTATATAGTGAATTTTATGTTCCATAAAAGACACTATTATTATGACAAACTTTTTGGCAAAAACTCAATGTATTTGAATTTCATACCACACATTTTTCTTCAATGTATTTATAATCCTTTTAAGTACTTAAGGACATCCCCTATACTCAGTCATTTTTCCAAAAAAAAAAATCCTTACAATAAAATTCAGATAAAAAAAAGCTTTTTATAGCTTATTTTATATATATTTTTATATATTTCTCTTAATATTACAATTTTGCAAATTGCCAAACATAATTCAAATTTTATACATCCTTTTCGTCTTTATCATTTTTATTAGACGCATTAACAACAAGGACTTTAAGCAGAAAAAACCAAAATAAAAACGATTTCTAAAAAAACTGAAATGAAGAAAAATTAACAAATTGTCTGGATCTGGATCTATTTTTTTTTCATTTTTTTCTTATAAACCCAACAAATGATATGAGATAATTGATTGGATGATTCCCTGACTGAATTTGAATTGTTAATATATTGATTTGAATGAAAGTTTGATACAAAAAATAGCCAAAGATAATATATCTTTTATATTCTAGAGTTAATAAATGGTATTGAATAATTTTACATATTAAATTTTTTTAGGTTGCGATTACATTGATGAGTTTCCCTTAAAGCTGGGAAAAATTGCAAACAAAAAAAAAAAAAGAAAAACTTTTGTTAAAGTTAGAAACATTTTATCTCAATGATATGCATAACAACCAGCCAGCCTTGCTTTTGCTTTTCGTATATAAAATGTTAAATGTAATTTTTTTTATTCATTTTATCCTGCATCCTTTTCATCCACTAGATTTTTAGAGTGTGTGTGTGTGTTGGTGAAGGACAGAGTAAGAGAGAAAGACTCAAAGTGAGGAGGGCTTTTCCTTTTAACATTAGCAAATAAATTTTATTTTTATTGATTGAACCTGATTAACTATGCCTTTGCCTTGCGAAAAAATAAGATTTCCATTTTTTTTCCAAACGGTGGGAGTTTTTCTTGTTCTTTCTAAATCTATATTTATTGATTTCTATTTTCTTTCATTCAATGAAAGTAAATAAATTCAAATGAAGGCGTTTTGAAATTTTAATTTATTATAATTAATTTATGTTTGTGTGTATTTTTTCGCTATTAGCAATTTTCCGCTGGTGGTGGTTTATTGTAGCGCATTTTATCATGGTTTTTCAAATCGGCAAACTCATGAATATTTTAATTTTTTTTTTCAAAATTTTAAGTACTTACTTTAGTTTAGAGCAATATTTGATTTATTTCATTTCATTACCATCGTTTTAATCTTTTCATAATTTGCCCTTTTTAGAATAATGTAGAATTTTATTGGGATTTTCATTTCAACTTACCTAGAAAAGAAAGAGATTTGAAAAAAATTTAGAATTAGTATTAAAATTTCTATTTAGAATAAATAAATTGATATTAAAATATTGAAACATTTATTTGTATTTAAATTATTTTTAAGAAGCTTAAGTTTTAGGCAGCCATATTTTACGTTTATTTACATTTAGTCAATTCACAAAGTGTTGTAAGAAGTGTAAGTAGATACAAATAAATCAAATGTTACATAACCAGCAAGAACAAAGATTTATTCTGATATTTAGAATGATTTGAAAGTCAATCTATCAAACATTTCAAACAGATTTAAAAAACTTTTGAAAATAATAACTTTCTCAAAAAAAGGGGGGTGTATTGTCAAATTGAGGAATGCCCTAATTCTCGAATTATTATCAAACCTCAAACTCAATTATTTCCAAATATAGAAATTTGGAATATAAATACAAATACTTTGAAGTTTTGTAGGTCTTTCGAGTTGGAAAATAGTTTGAGAATAATGTTAGATAAAAGTTAAAAAGCTTTTGAAAATAATAACTTTCTCAACAAAAAGGGGGTATATTGTCAAATTGAGGAATGCCTTAATTCTCATATCATCATCAAACCTCAATCTCAATTTTTTCCAAATATAGAAATTTGTAACATAAATAAAAATACTTTGAAGTTTTGTAGGTCTTTCGAGTTGGAAAATTGTTTGAGAATAATGTTAGATAAAAAGTTGAGAAAACTTAATTTTTCAAATTATTTTCTAATTATCTTTGGGTTTGATAATAACACTGTGCTCGATTTTGACAAATTTTTTACCGACAAAAGGGAGACCTAGTGGGTAAAGACAATTCGAATAAGCTAAATTCAATAGTGGTAACCGTTTTTTAGTTTAGTTCTAGTTTTCGAGATGTAGCGTTATTAAAAAAATGGATGAAAAAATATTTGCGTAACTCGAAAACTGTTTATTTTCTTGAGAAAAGTGAAAAAATCTAAATTCGGTAACAAAATTAACTTTCTGGAACACTAATTATTATTTTAATCCGTTGTGGAAATAATTTTTTTTTGGCAAAAAAATATTTTTTTTGATTTTGTTTTGGTAACTTTTGTAATTTAAAAAAAAAAAATATTTTTTTTGCTAACAAAAAAACTTATTTCCAAAACGACTCTTAGGATTAAAAAAATAATTAATATTCTGAAAGATAATTTTGTTGCCGAATTTCAGTTTTTTACTTAGTTCAAGAAAATAAACAGTTTTCGAGTTACGCGAATATTTATTGCGCAACCTCAACCATTTTTTTAAATAACGCTATATCTCGTAAACTAGAGCTAGCCTAAAAAACGGTTAGTACCATTGAATTCAGCGTACCCGAATTATCATTATCCACTAGGTCTCCCGATGTTGAAAATAAACAAAAATTTCAAAAATAGACCCACATTTGAAAAAGGTTAGAAACACGTTTGATATAAAATGTTACATCAAACATTTCACATCGTTCTTACTGGGTATAATGTAACCAAATAGATGTTATAATTAACATTTAATAAGTCACTACAACAACTTGTGAATTGTACAAATATTAAGACACAACTTTAAATTTAATAAATTAGGCCAGTTCGCAATCCAAGGCAAGTAGAGAAGCATCATGGCATTTGAAAATTAGTATAGGAAATGAAAGACTGTCAATATATTACACAGCCCGACAAAATGAAAACTTTTTTGGTTCCTCAGATTTCTTAGTCAATTTGTATTTGTACTTGTGCTTCAATGGCTCTAATTCACTTTTTTTGTATCAGCCCTAGTTTTCGAGATATTAACTTTTTAAGAAAACTAAGTAGTTACGCGATTTATAGTAATGTAACTAATAAACAGTTTATTTTAATCAGTAAAAATTAAAAATCGAAATTCGACTATAATATTATCTTTATGTTGTATTAACTTTATTTTGATTCCATGAAAAAGTTTCAGAGATATCGCCCAACTTTGAAGGAAAAAAAATTTTTGTATACATTTTTTATTTTTCAAAAATCCATCAAAAATAGAGAAAATAAAAATTTTCCATTATTTTTCCTCTATCATATAGAGAAATATGTTATGCACATAGTAAGCTATATCTTGTTAAATTCCATTTGCAACTGTAGGTTTTATTCAAAATAAAGTAACTCTATATCATTAAAAGAAAATATTTCGAAGTTTCACAAAATTAATAGTAAAATCAAAACTATGACGTCAATATTAACAAAAAATACTGCATTTTATGTAGGACCTATCTGCCTTTATAGCTATAGAAAAATATTGGAACTTTTGTTATTATCTCTATTTTATATGAATTTTTGAAAAATAAAAAAAAATAAATAATATTTTTTCGTCATATATTCGGCTATATCTCCAAAACTACTGAGTAGAATAAATATTATTTGAGGGCAGCATGAAGGCAATATTTTAGCTAAATTTCGATTTTTTATTATTACCAAGTAGCTTAAATTGTTCTTCTGTTATGTTACTTAATATCGTATAACAACGAAATTTAAAAAAAAATATATATACATATCTCGAAAACTACAGCCAATTCAAAAAAATGAGTTAAGAGGAATTGGAGTCGTACAAAAGATATATGAAAATTGACTAAAAATTTAGTTCACCATTTTTTGTATTGGATTGTGTAATTTTTCATTTTCTATAACGATTTGCAAATGCTACAATGCTGGACTATTTGCAAGATATTGTGAACAGGGCTAGTAAGAAATTATTGAAATAAAAACCAAAATTTTGAATTTTTAAAAAAATTTTCTTCAATATTTTTTTTAAGCCAATTAAATAATAATTCTTATGAGATCGATTACAATATTTAAGCTAATTAATAATATTAAAATCTGGTAAATTATAAAGACACCAAATACAACAACAACAACAACGATATCTATAATATAGTAAGTATAGCAAAAATATTTGTAGCAAATTTACAACACTTTTAAAGCATTTACAATAACAACAAACATACCCACAAATGCCGAAATGCCTTAGTCCAGCTCAGCTACAAAAACAACAAGAACAACAACAATTGAAATGGAAATTTATGACCATGGCACACGTTCATTTGGAACTTTTATTACACAACTACCGATTTGGCCAGGTAACACAATTGGACACACTCACATACAGACACACACACACAGAAAACTATCACTCGACTCGAACTTAAACAGTTGCCACAGAGATTCTATAAAACTGTAGCAATTTTCACAATATTAAGCCTTTTTATTACAATAGCAGCAGCAACAGCAACAACAACACAAATAGCAACCAGCAACAGCATTAACAACAACAACTACAGCAAAATGCCAGCAACATTAAAGCCATTTTGGTAGGTGGCATGAAATATTTTATGGCATTTAATGGAGTGATAATTGAATTCAGCTTTAGTATTTTTTTTACGCGCTCACTCATTCATGGACTTATAAACAAACAAACGAAAAAAATAGTAAAAACTAAATTATTATTAAACATTACTGTGATTTTGTAGGCAAAGTGACTTAAGTTAAGATATCGAAATATTAAAATAATGCTAAAGTTTAGTTGTTAAAATCTGGCTAAGCAGAAATTGAATTAAGGATTTAGATTTCATGTTATTTTGTACTTATTTTTATATAATTTACAAATTTTGTTCAACGTAACTAAAACTTTTAGTTGATATAACTAAAAAACTTTATTGACATTAACAAATTTTGATATTAGTTTTGTTAGGTTATATAGAAAAGCTTAATTTTTTGCATCGTGCTGAGCCGTGTTTATAAAACATATTAAGTTAAGAAATTTGTAACAAAAACTTAGTTAATATTACTAAAAAAATAGTTGATATAACTAAAAATAGTTGATATAACTAAAAAAATAGGCAATATTACAAATCAAAAATTATCATTGTCTCCAAAGAAAAAAATTTTGTGTTAGAAAAGGAAAAAATTAGTTGATACTACCGAGTTATTCTAATGTCAGCAAATTTGATTGAGGCAAATTAAACTTTTTATATTACGAATATATTACTTTGGTTATATCAACAAATAATTATAATTAGTTAATATAACTAAATAAATAGTTGATATAACTAAAAATAGTTGATATAACTAAAAATAGTTGATATAACTAAAAAAAATAGTTGATATAACTAAAAAAATAGTTGATATAACCAAAAAAATATTTGGTAGAGGCAATATTACAAATCAAAAATTATCATTGTCTCCAAAGAAATAAATTTTGTATCAGAAAAGGAAAAAATTAGTTGATACTACCGAGTTATTCTAATGTCAGCAAATTTATTTGAGGCAAATGAAACTTTTTATATTACGAATATATTACTTTGGTTATATCAACAAATAATTATTCAATTTAACTAAAATTGAATAAAATCTTGATGGCTCGTTAACATAGAACACGTTCTGAACAAAATATCAGTTATAAAATTAGTAACTAAAACTCAGTTGATATAACTAAAGATATAGTTTATATAACTAAAAAAATAGTTGATATAACTAAAAAAATAGCTGATATAACTAAGAAAATAGTTGACATAACTAAAAAAATAGTTGATAGAGATAATATTATAAATCAACAAAGATCATTGACTCCAACAGAATAAATTTAGCGTTTAAATAAGAAAAAATAGTTAATACTATCGAATTATTCTAATGTCAGCAAATTTGTTTCATACAAATTAAAGTTCTAGTAGTGGGAACTTATTACTTTGACTACATTAACTAATATTTCTTCAATTTTACTAAAATTGTATTTCTGGTGCATCAGATCACAATACAGAATAAATGAAAGCCATTCGAAGTTTATTTGCATGAAAAAAAATTTTCTCTTCACAATTTATTCGTTAGAAGACCCAAAAATAAGAAATTGAAGCCTACGCTAGCGTGAAAAAGTAACAGAGACGAGATATATCTACCAAAAATGCTTTGGGCATGTTGTTTTCAATGGAGTTATTCATTTTTTTACATTAGCTCAGATAAGGTAAGATTTTAGCTTTTTGTTTGGGAAACCCTAACCATTTTACTATGATTAAAATAGTCGAAAATTTGAAGATAATTCAATGAAATTTCCATATACCTTTCTTGGAACAGGGATAATGTCTACGAAATTTGGTTTAATTCGGTCGATTATTTCGGGTACCTCCCATATATAAAATTTACGTTAATTGAGTTTTGGAGCATAACTTTAGGCTGCGAAAATATCGATTTCTGTAAACCTTTTATATGGGAGGTACCCTAGATAGTTCTGGAAACAGAAATAAACTCTACGGAATTTGGCTTAATTATTTCGGTTACCTCCCATATATAAAATTTAACTGAATTGAGTTTTGTGAATATTATAGAGCATACCTTTAGGCTAAGAAAAACTCGATTCCTGGAAACCTTTTACAAGGGAGTAGGCTAGATAATCGACCCATACAAACCGATTTTCGAATACATTGTTTTTATAGCAAAAATACATATGTGGCAAATTTTATTGATTTATTTCCAAATTTAAGACAATTTCAATCACAATAACATGGGTAGGGTTTGCCAAGCTAACATTTTAAATATCTTCTTTATCTGAGCTAACATAGAAAAAAGAATACCACCATTCAAATCAGCATGTCTGAATTATTTTTGATTATTAAATTTCAATATACCAAATTTTTCTTCGATTTTAACAAATTTAAACAAAAGTCCACAGAATTTAAATATTGAAACTTTTAAGAAAATGATGCCTTGATTATCACGGTCAAAAGGAAACTAAGGACTAATTTGCAAATAGAATTTTTTTCCCAAAACAAAAATTTACGAAACTGTCATAAATCATAAAAATCTTTTTCACTTTCTTAGAATTTTAGTTTCTTTTTTAACAAACAAATTTCAAAAACCTCCAGCTGTTTTTTTACTTAAACAAAAAAATTTCTAAAATTTAAAAGGCAGCTGCAGGTCACTTAGTGACTCTAACTAAAAACCGCAAAAATGTTACTAATATTTGCAAAAATCCTCAAGACAAATAAAATATGAAATTTCATATTTTTCATAATTTTTCTAAAATTACAAAAAATTCTCCAGAACAGGTAAAAAGGACACATAAATTCTAAAACTAAAGGATATACTTACAAATGAACAGTAGTTTAGTGCAACGAATTTTTAGGAGATTACGTAACAATTGTAACAAAAAGAGAAAGTTGGCAAAATAGAAAATTTTCTCAAACCGAGTCAAAAAGGTACCAAATTTGCATGAGGCTCAAAAAAAGGATATGGTTCATTTGAAAAGTGTGTGTGTGTGTTTTGATGTTTAAAAAAGATACAGGTTCCTGTTTGACTTTAAAAGTTAATTAAAATTTATGACTTTAAAAGAAAAGTCATAAATTATGCAAAACTAGACAAGAGTCTTTTTAAATTTATGATTTTTAAAAGGAGGTTTTTGTTGAAAATGTTAAAGTAAAAATATTTTGGTTTTAAGAAATTTCACACTCAACGGCTACTGTTAAGTTATAAATACCTGTTTATGTTGAAATTGAAGGAAATTTCATAAAATTTCTTTGATTTAAATTTAAGATTTTATGGTTTAATATTAAAACCTCAATATTTTAAGGATATATTGAAAATTAGTTATAGTTTAGATTTAAAATCTTATGGTTTAATAAGGAAACCACAAATATTTGGAAACAAATGATAAACAAGAAATTTGAAATTTTGATAAATTTGATAATGTTTTGCAAAAAAAATTATATTTTTAGATATTTTAAGACCAAAATATGGACTTGGCATTACTAATCAGAAAATTATATTAGTGATAACATTAGAATGTTTTCCATATTTTAAACAAAACCATCAAAACGCCTCGAGGAATTGGTTGTCCCCACAAACATTTTTTGACTTATATCAATAAATTGTCTTTTACATTAATAAATATATGTAATAGACTAGGATCAAGTGCAAATAATTTTTCTTTTTAAATAATATTTACATGCCGAAAGTTGTTTTTAAATTGTTTTTAGGTTTTAAAAAATTACTACTAATTGTATTCAAGTCTTTTGATATATGGCGGGCATAGCCCGTCAATGACAAGTTTGGTTCCGAAAATGTTTCTGGGTGACACTTAAGGTTTAATTTTGGCCTCACCAATTTTTGTTTTTATACCCTTCGCCACCATAGGTGGAAAGGGTATATTGGGTTTGTGCTGATGTTTGTAACATATAGAAATATTGGTCTAAGACCCACCTTTTAGTATACCAATCGACTTAGAATCACTCCCCGAGTTGTTTAAGCGATGTCCGTCCGGCTGGTTGGCTGGTCGGTTAGCCATGTAAGCTTGTTATCATTCTACAGGTCGTAACTTTAAAGATAATTTGATGAAATTTGGCACAGGCTCATATTTTGTTCCAAGGACGATGCTTCTTTGGGCGAAATTGGATTAATATTTCGGGTACCTCCCATATCTCCTCCCATACCTCCAGCAATGGAGTTTTTGGTCCTTTACAGCCACAAAGTTGCTTGTATTTTAATAATATTCAGCACAAATATTGCTTATGATTACCTTAATACACCTAATTTTGTAGGAATCGGCCTATATTTGACCATGCCTCCCATACAAGACACATTCTCAAAAGACGTTTATATGCACATAAAAGCACAAAAACGTTTATAACTCTAAAAATAAATGCATTTGATTACTTAAACTTTGCACAGATAAATATTTTGTATATATAAACCAACCAACCAAAATTTGGTAACAATCGGTTCACAATTAACCCTAGCTGCCATATCAGGCCCTTAGCCGGAAATGACATAAATCTCGAAATTTTGAAAAAATAACACATAGTATATGTAGGTATGTCTCTAAGACATGAGGAAAACTTGTTAAATTGTTGGTCCATATTTGACCTTAGCAGTGAAGGGTATGATATAGTCGGGCTTAAGCGACTATAGCCTTTCTTACTTGTTACGTTTTGGTGTGCAACTCTTCAAATATTGTATATAAGCTATTGTTATTTTCTATCAAAATTCCCTTAAGATTTATTTGAAATATTTTCTGCCTGAAAAAGTATATATCTTTTCTCCTTTAAAGTCTTCAAAAAAATCTTTGGCTAAAAATTCTCTTAGGAATTTAAAAACATTTTTATGTTAAAATATTTAAAATAAAAAATTCAAACTCTAAAACTTAAAAAGACAAATTTTATTTAACAATGTTGGCAATTTTTATTATTTCTTTTTTAATTTTATTTTTTATCACAAAAAAGAAGAAAAACTAAAAAAACAAGCCGCCATTCTAAAAAAGACGACAAACCATTAAAACATTTTATTTGGCGGCTGTCAATTGGTTTAAATTGGTCAAGATGAGCCACAATAACATATAGTCAAAAGGAAACCAAACGAAAAAACTCGCACACATATCATTCCATATCATTCATTCCCGGTACAAAAAAAAAAAAACTAAACAGGCAGTAAAACTAACAAACAGAAAATTCCCATTTAAACCAAATACAAAAGAACGTAAGCAAAAAAAAAAAAACAGCTTAAATAAAAATGACATTTCAAAAACCCCGTGTGTAAATGCTGAAGGTATCCACTAGCTCCTTTTAGGGATTTCAACCCATTATACAGTTTAAAAACTTAAATACAATCGCCTTTTCTGGTGATTCCCCTGTTCCCCGGCAAAAGCCTCTCTCGTCGGAATTATATTTTGTAGCACAAAACACATCATTAAGTATAAAAATTCTTAAAATGGAATTTTAAATCATTAAAAAGCTTTATGTGTAAACTCATACATTTAAACAGAAACGTATTCAACATTACTCGTATGTATTTTGCTGATATTCGTTCTTCAGCTTCTTTCGCTCTTCCTACTTGCCACAATGACTGTAGCCTTAACAAAAACATATCTTTTTTTTTATACGAAACAACAACAATCTGTTTTAGGTTTTTTTTTCTACGTTTCTTAAACATTTTTTTCCTCTTTAGAGAAAATGCCATAAAAGAAGAAGAATTTCCAATGCATTTGCTTTATTTGGTATGTTGCAATCACATACAACAACAGCAACATCAGTAACAAAGCAACAAAAACATTAAATGTCTGCGAAGAAAAAAATTAAAGAAAATACTCTAAATAAAAGATGCAACAATGATGGCAACATGAGGAACGGCAAAAAGAACAAAAAACAAAACAAGAATGTTGCAAGTTAACTTAACGAACCTTTAGTTTGTATAAGGAGCCTGAAAAAGCAATATCAGCTGGCACAGTGTAGCGACACTCAATTTGGATATCGTTAAGTTAAATAAAAAGCTTTAAAATTATATTAAATTTCTTTTATTTCTAATTTGAATATGTTTTTATTTTTAGCCTATTCTCCGATTTTGCTTAGTAACAAAACTTTGCTTACCAGTAAGCTGTAGTGTAAGTACTCCCTTTTTGGTAAATCAATATAGTTAAGGAACCTCTGCTTAATAACTTATGTTACTTATTTTTTCCCCTACTTATATCCAACGCATATAAGATTCTGGCTAGTGAATATGTGAATGTGTGTGAATGATTGAAGACGAAATTCGCTACCGCAGGATGATTTGCTTTATTTAGGAATCTACGCTTACTGGTAAGCTATAGGGTAAGTACTTCATTTTCGCTGAACTAATATATTTAAAGGAACCTTTACTTAATAACTTATGTTATATATTTTTTTCTTCTTATATCTATCGCATATAAGATTCTGGCTACTAAATGTGATATATGTGCAGTGTTTGTACGGCTACTCTAATAGTAGCTGTAGCGACGAAAAAAGCCTACTTTTTAAGATACAAAATTGTTGAAAAATAGCAGCCAATACCCATCTACTCTACTGCTACATTCATATATAAATAGCAAATCATTGCATACGGCTACAGCTCAAACTTTTTCAAGTAGAAGTAGCAGTAGACGCTGTATTATTTCGAAGTATTTATATTTTTAAGCTACTGCTATTTTTCAAAAAACAAAAGTGGCAAGTAGAAGTAGCTCTTTGCTATTTCAACTAAAAATATTGGTAGGGGTAGAAAACAGCAAAAATATTCTATTTAATTTTTGCTTCAATTTGAAGAGTAGCCAAAATCGAAAATAGTTTTTCTGGCTACTTTCTGGATATTTTGCAGCTACTTTCTGGCTACTTTATATGAATGACTTATTCTTGGAGCTGTGCAATACAAATATTTACTTCTGGCTACACACCGACAATAAGAAGAACAAAAAAAGAACGTATGATATTTTATTTCGTTTTTTCTTTTGTCGGGTATGTGAAACAAATTACAAAAGAGAGAAAAAAAAAACGAAACAAAATAATACACAATCTTTCTTCGTTGTTATTATTGTCGATAAGTAGCCAGAAGAAAATATTTGTGTTGCGTAGCTTAAAGCATAAATTATTTATATAAAATAGCCAAAAAATAGCTGCAAAATAGCCAAGAAGTAGCTGCAGAAAAGCCAGAAAGTAGCCAGGAAAAATATTTTCGATTTTGGCTACTCTTCAAATTGAAGCAAAAATTAAATATAATATTTTTGCTATTTCTACCGCTACCAATATTTTTAGTTGAAGTAGCAAAGTGCTACTTCTACTTGCCGCTTTTGTTTTTTGAAAAATAGCAGTAGCTTAAAAATATAAGTGCTTCGGAATAATACAGCGTCTACCCCTACTTCTACTTGCAGCTTTTGTTTTTTGAAAAGTAGCAGTAGCTTAAAAATTTAAATGCTTCGGAATAACACAGCGTCTACTGCTACTTCTTTTTCAAAAAATTGGAGCTGTTGCCGTAGCAGTAATTAAAAAATGGTAGCTAAAGTAGGAATTCAAACACTGTATATGTGTGTGAATAATTGAGGAAGAACACCGCCGCCTCATGAAGAAGTTGTCGATTATCGAAATTGTATTAAAATTCCATTAATTTTAACTTGACTATCTTTATGAAGAAATCTAAGCTTATCGGTAAGCTGTAGTGTAAGTACTTCCTTTTCGCTGAACTTATACATATAACGAAAGCTCTACTTAATAACAATTATACATATAACGAAAGCTCTACTTAATAAGCTCTACTACATATAACGAAAGCTCTACTACATATAACGGAAGCTCTACGTAATAACACTTAATAACACTGTACTTTATTTTATAACCTTTTTTTAGTAACAAAGACGATACATATCTATCAGGGTTTCCCAAACAAAAAAAATTAAAATATCTTTCTTATCTGAGTTAATATAGAAAAATGAATACCGCCATTGAAATCAGCGTGCTCCAATTATCTTTGGTAGATACATCTCCTCTCTGTTACTTTTTTACACTAGCACAGTGTAACTTATGTAATTATGTTTTTTTCCTTCTTATATCTATAACATATAAGATAGAGCTTCAAGACTTTCGATAGTCGACACCATTTGATAGTTTGAGTAAAACTATCGATATCGACTATTTAATACTATAGGATCTGCAAAATAAAACAAATAAGTATAGTCGGTCAAGACCAAGACCAATCATGTGATACCCCACACTGCCAGACCTATATGAGTTACCCGAAATAATTGACCGATTACATCCAATAGCATTGGTTACACTACCACTATAAATGTCTATACCAAATTTTCTACATAACTATCTATAAAAATCGGGCACGCACTTTGACCACAAGTTTACAGGCCAGCCAAACATCCAGATGGATGGACATCGTTAAAACGATTTAGGAATGATTCTGTGTAGATTCGATTTTCTTAAAAGTGGACCCATATTTCCATAAATTGAATACATCAGCACAAATTGATTATAACCTTTAAAGCAATAATGATTTATGCTATACATACTTAACAGATTTCTTTCATTAACGAAAAACAAAGTCGATTATACTAAGGCCGACACTTAGCAGCTGGCGCCGGCTCAATGTGAATGTTTTATTTTACTTAAACAAATCTGTTAAATTACATGTAACAACTGTTTTATCAATTAACTTCTGCTGGATGATGCTGGATACCAAGTAAGAGTTTGGAGTGGTCTTAATTTGGTAGGCCCAGACTTACCGTGGTATCCTTCATTTCAACTGGGGACACTGACTTCCTCGTAATATCACCCGGAGAACTACGTTGACAGCCGTTAATGTATTGATATAACATGTGTCGCGAGTTCTCTCATAAAAACCTATAAAAGTATGTTTTAGGAAGTCGGGCTAGTAAATCACTCCTGGAAAAAGCCATTGCTATGGAAAAGCTAAAATTAGAATAAAAACGGTACCCTTATGTAAAAAGAGGATGTCCAAAACTTCGATGAAAAGATCAAGTTGAGGAAAGTCTTTCAAAGCTTGGCCTATGAAATTTTAGAATATGCGCATAAGATCGAAGCGCATGGAGTTTTAAAATAGGCTCGGCCTTTGAGCTTAACATGTTGTAAATATAGGAAATTTAAGTAAGTAAGTACTTCTACTCTTCATTGGACAAATGCAAGATATAACTTTAAAAATTTGACGGCGGCTAAAAAAACTACGGAAAATATGACGTTGGATACATCAAATCGACTTCGTATTAACTATTTAAATTTTCGATAGTGAAAAAAACTCCAGGTGATCAAGGTCACGATTACAGCTGTTAGAGAGCTATCAAAAAGATGAAGTGAAAGACTTTGTCTTTTTTGTAAATAAAATGATTGATCGCATAAGCGAGATCTTTGTTATTGTTGTTGTAACTGCAATATTATTTGTAATATCGCAGAAGTAGCAATGCTTGGTCGGAATCTTACGATTTCCGACTAGTTTCGTTACCATGAACCCATGGCAGTGGAAACGATTAGCGCGGTCTTTCGAGACGTTTGGTATAAATAATTATAGAAGGTACGATTCTTGAAAATCATACAAAATTTATTTGAGCTTTTTCAACAAACTTTCTTTGTAAGTATTTTAAAATGAAACAAGTCATGGCTTCTCAAGCTTTTATTAGCTTTAAAAAGTATTTAAAAGAAAATCCAAGAGTAAAACTAATAAATATCTTAAATAAATTTTTTACTTTTTTGCCTAGAACCAAGCACTGTGCCATATAATGTGTAAAGTAAAAGATGTGCTGTTTAAATTTTTTTATTATAATTCACTATATTGTTATTGTTGCTAGATGGTTTTTTGTTCCATCATTTTAGCATCATCATCTTCTTCTTCTGCCACTTACATTACTACTTCCAAGAGGTAGCAGAAGCGGCAGCAGTAACTTCACAAATGTTTACGCAAAAAGAAAAAAAAGCACAAACATTCGAAAAAAATTAAAAGAAATCAACTTAAACTTTGAGTAACCAAAGCTACAATGAGACATTAGGAACAAACGGCAGCAGCGGCGGCATTTGCAATGTTCGAATTTTTCTTTTATTGTTGCTGTTGTTGTCATTGTTGTTGCTGCTAAAGTTATATACTTTATACAGCATGTTGCACGTTGCACGAAATGCATGTTATGTTTTAGAGTTCTTTTTTTCGATTTTTTTTTCTGGATTTTTGTTGTATATTTTTTGTATTTTTTTAATGTCTTATATCTTTGCAAGTACTTTTGTGGAGCTCGTTAAACATTTTTGTGTGAATATTTTTCCTTATTTTTATTTATTTTATTCAATTTCTTTAAACATACGAAAACAACTGATTCTATAGCTGTTGCATTTCGCCTGGTCTTGATATGGCTACACAAAAAAAAAGAAAAATTCAGAAATAAAACTCCTTTTTATAGAACAAGAAAAGTGGTTCCGTTTCGTTTATCTTAGAGGTTTTTTTTGGTTAGGGTTAAGGAAAGATATTTAATTTCTTGTTTTTGAAAAAAGTATATAATAAATTCAATTTAAGTAATTACCAGTACAAATTTTTCTTTTTTATTCAAATTTTTTTTTTTAAATTTCAAAATTAAATTTTTTTTTTAATTTCGAATTTCTTAAAATTCCAAATTTTTTATAGAAATTTGTTTTATAATATTTCCTTTAAAAGATATTTTAATTTATTTTGCTCACTTTTCTTGGTCACTGTATTTTGATGTATTCCTTTTGCTTTTACAGCAGCCGTCTCTAATGGAGTTTATATAACTAGATAAGAAAATTCGTTTGGTAGCCGCTGAAAATTATTTAAGTAAATGCTTTGGTTAACGAGGTTGAATTTTTAAAAATACTGGACACTCTCTTTTATTTAAACAAGAAAATTTCAGTATTTCCAAATTAAATTCATTCGAATTTCTATAATTTTAAGACTACTTAAGTCTATTGTGGAAAATATGGCAAAACAACTTAAATCATTTAAGTAAAACGAATAAAAAAGCTTAATTTTATAGTAAATAGAACCTTCTAATTGAAACTTCAAGTTTAAATATGTTACGAGTCCAAATGAGAAAGATATCAAAATTGTGTAGCATACTTTAAGGCGGGCTCAAAATGGAGTGTATTGCCGAGTAAAATTATTTAAGAAAATGCTTTATTTAACGACGTTAAATTTTTGAAAATACTGGACGCTCTCTGTTTTTTAAACAAGAAAATTTTAGTATTTCAAAATAAAATTCATTCGAATTTTTATAATTTAAAGACAAATAAAGCCTTTTAAGGAAAATATGGCAAAACAACTTAAATCATTTAAGTAAAACGAGTTACAAAGCTTAATTGTGCAGTAAAAGCTTTAAATATGAATGTTACGAATCTAAATGAGAGATATAAAAATTGTGTTGCATACTTTAAGGTGGGTTCGAAATATAGTGTATTACCGAGTAGTAGCCGCATAAAATTATTTAAGGAAATACTATATATAATAGGGGACAAATTGGACACTCTCTGTTTTAAGATAAGAAAATTTTAGTATATCGAAATAATTAAATTCGAATTTGTATAATTTTAAGACCAATTTAAGTCTTTTATGGAAAATATGGCAAAACAACTTATATCATTTAAGTAAAACGAGTAACTAAGCTTCATTGTGTGGTAAACGCTTCTAATTGAAACCTAAAATTTGAATATGTTATGAATCCAAATAAGAGAGATACAAAAATTGTGTAGCATACTTTAAGGCAGGCTTGAAATTGAGTTTATTAATCAAATGCTATATTTAATGGGGGAATTTTTGGAAATGCTGGACACTCTCTGTTTTTCAGACAATAAAATTTTAGTATATCGAAATAAAATTTATTCGAATTTCTATAATTTTAAGACTAATTAAGTCTATTATGGAAAATATGGCAAAACAACTTAAGTCATTAAAGTAAAACGAGTAACAAAGCTTAATTTTGAAGTAAAACCTTTTAATTGAAACTTAAAGTTTCAATGTTTTACGAATACAAATGATAAATATATAAAAATTGTGTTGCATACTTTAAGGCGGACTCGAAATGGAGTGATTTATACTCAAAATTTGATCAAAATAAATGTATAGTTAACTACTACAAATGATAAAGATACAAAAATTGTGTTGCATACTTTAAGGCGGACTCGAAATGGAGTGATTTATACTCAAAATTTGATCAAAATAAATGTATAGTTAACTACATTAGTGATGTAGGGCATATTGTATACCAAGCCACGGTTCTGATTGGTCTTAACTTAGTAAGCTCAGCCTTTCTTGGTCATCTCTACTGCGGTATCACCCGGATAACAACGTTAACACCCGTTAATGTAGTTAGCTAACATGTGCCGCGAGTTCTGAAATAAGAATGATAAAAAATATGGGTTAGGACGTCGGGCTAGTAACCCACTCTTGAAAAAATAAACAATTACTGTGAAAAAGCTTAATTTAAAATAAAAACGGTGCCTCTAATTGTTAAAAGAAGGCGTCCAAAACTTCGATAGAAAGACCAAGTAGAAGAGGAGGCTTACGCAATTATAGATTACCAAAATATGCTCGACCTTTGCCCTAAACAGGTTGAAAATATAGGCCATTTAAGAAAGAAAGTCACTAGAAAATAAATTTAATTTGAAACAATTGTATTGAATTGAAATGTATTGAACCAAAATTATATTGTATTGAACCAAACACAAGCTCACTATCGACCAAAAGCAATAACGATATGATTATCTTAAGCATTTACAAAATATGGTTTTATAATTTAAGACCGGAGCGTGATGGACCAGCTTTAAAGAGTGGATAGACGCAGCAGTCGTCTGACAAGGTTATGGCATCGGAATTTTGACTATATCGACTATTTTATTAAATTGCATACACCGAATTTGCTAGATGGTACAAAATTAAGCGTCGAGAGGTAATCGCTTAAACAGAAGCCTATTTTGAGGCTAAAGACTGATCTTTTTATAAAAATAGTATCAGCAAATGGTATAGTTACATACATAGTTCCCACGAGATTCTAATTGGAGCAAGGGGACTTCTTTTAGACAATGATTTGCATCCGATTCTATTTTTAGACTATCTGAAAGGGACCTACGTTTTAACGCCGGCTCCGAACGGCAAATGCATTAGTAAGATAAGTTTTACATAGCCGCTTTTTTGAAAATTTATTTTTTCAAGTTGGTCTGGCCAGAGATCGAACTTGGGACCTCTGGTACGCTAGGCGGATAACTTACCTCCTATACTAAGGCGGTTCACATGGTATAGTTAAATATATATGCCATAAATAATAGTTGTATCGCATTTAACGGCATCTTTTTAAAAAAAAATAGATCAAATTTTCTCAAAAAAATAATGTTTTATATGTTAGACTACAAACTTTTAGTACATCTCTTATATTAAAGCTCCTCGTGTTGAAACAAATTTTATATTTTATTCAAAAATACGAATTATTACCAATTTTTATAAAAATTTTCTACCATGTACCATTTTGAACACAATAATTTTGTTCTGTGTTTTTTTTATTCCCCAGAAATTCAATTGAATCTTTCAAATCTTTTGAATTATTTCCTTTCAATGACAATTTTTTTTTTTGCTTTGCTCCATATCTTAAATCCTTTAAACATTTTATTTCAATTTTTTTCCTTAGTCCTAACCAAAAACCTTGAATTTCAACTTGGTCACATTTTTGTTTTATTAGCCTCCAAAAAACCCTTAAAAAATATCAATACCGAACCTGTTTGGTTTTTTGTAGGTTCATTTTAAATTGATGAATATCTTAAAAACCCCAGGAAAAGGAACTGGTTTTCTCACTATACCTATAAATTTTGTATTGTTTGTTTAAAATATTCCTTCAATATACATTTTTTTTTTTCTTGATTTTGCAATTTCCTTAACAGTTAAAAGGCCTTAAATGTGAAAAAAGACAAAGTTTTATGTTAAGGCTAGCGAGCGATCATGCTGAACTTAAACGAAGATCCTTTTTTCAAGATTGCCAACAGACAATGACCGTCCACTAAAGGAAAGTGTCTTTAGCCTTTTAACAATGTCGCTCTCGGTCGTCGTCTCATTTGTCTGGTCGTTTTGGATTTGTTTGGCTTAAAACATTATCTTTTTTTCAAAGTTTTCATACATATTCGTTTATATTTTATTTGATGATTGTTTAAGGTATTTTATAGAGTGTTTAAGAAAACATTGAAATCAAATTTATTTACTCCAGAAATAAAGCCAGGAAAGAAATTGTGTGAAATCCACTAAAAAAATTACTTAAGAAATAATAAATGTGGGTAAATTTTAATAAGGTAGATTTAAGAAACTTAAGTCTTGAAGACCTAGAGGGAGGAGATTTCATAAAACCATTTTAAAACCAAAATTTGGGTTTTCGGTTGTAGTCAAGAAATAAAATTTGAGTTCCCAAAGATAATGATCTTAAAATTGCATGCAGGCACTTTTCTATAAATTTTCAATTGGTATACATTTGGTGTAGGGCACCATATGACCGAGCTTGTCCGACTCTTACACCTTTTTACTTGTTTTTATTGTCTTTGTTAGTTCTCTAAAAACAATTGTTGCTTGTTCTAGAATTTTTTTCTATTTTGTCTATTTTTGTATGTTTCCCCCTTAGTTTTCCCAGTTTTTCTGCTGGCCAGTTTTTTTTTGTGAAGTTTGGCCGTATGGTTTATGGCATTGCATGTTGCCGGTTTAGAATCCACAGAACAACAAAAAAAAAAAGAACTAAAACATTTTCAGACTAAAAATAAAACAAACTCTTAAATATTTGTATTTAACTAGAGTTAACCAAACCTTGAGGGCAAATAATCGAACTCAAATCAGGAAAACGGGGAAAAAATACTTAGAAATACAAGAAAATCTAAAAATATAAAAGTTATAACGATTCAGAAGAAAAAGAAGTTTAAGAAGAGTTTAGAAGCTAAAATTAACACCTTTGACAAAATTTGATTTGAAATCTGAGAGATTTTAAAATCCATGGAAATTATGAAAATCTTTAAATCTGTACAACTTCTACAAAATTTCACCAATTTCAAAAAAATTAAATTAATTTAAAAGCTTTTATCTTAAACTCTCCTGTGACATAAAAAAGTTTTGATTTAAGTTAAAAACTTTTTTTTTTAAATCCTCTCAAATTTTTTTTTTAATTTTTGGATA
This sequence comes from Stomorhina lunata, assembly GCA_933228675.1. NCBI lineage: Eukaryota > Metazoa > Arthropoda > Insecta > Diptera > Rhiniidae > Stomorhina > Stomorhina lunata. The sequence continues at coordinate 89,155,892 of OW121740.1, read as the reverse complement.
ATTGCGCCTTTGACTAAGAATCATAATTAAGGGCCTAATTAAGGCTTTGGGTAAGATTTGAAATTTGAGAGATTTTAAAATTCATGAAAATATTGAAAATTTTCAAATCTATACAACTTAAACAAAATTTCATCAATTTTAAAATAACAAAATTTTTTTGAAAGCTTATTTTTAAAACTCTCCTGTGATATAAAAAAAAGTTTTGTTTTCTTTAAATTTTTTGTTTTTTTGAAATCAACTCCGAAAATTTTTTAATTTTTTTTATAATTAAAACTTTGAATATGAATCAAAATTAAGAGCGTATTTAAGACTTTGGGTGTGATTTGAAATATAAGAAATTTTAAAGGCTTTAGTTAAGATTTTAAATCTGAGAGATTTTAAAATTCACGAAAATGATGAAAATGTTCAAATCTATATAACTTTAACAAAATTTCACCAATTTCAAAATTATTAAATTCATTTGAAAGCTTATATTTAAAACTTTTCTGTAACATAAAAAAAGTTTTGATTTTTTCAAAAAATATCTCTAAAATCCCCCAAAATCTTAAAATATGAAAAAATCAATAATTTCTAAATAAAATATGTTTATGCAAATTTCTATTTTGCAACAGTAAACAGCATGTGTTTTTTTGCTGTATAAGAATAAACAACAGAATTTTAAAATAGTGAAACAAATGTACATGATCACAATTCAAACGAATGCAATAGAAAGAAAATTTACATGAAAAATCAAATGAAAACCCACGTCATAGAATTTAAAACGAATGTATATAGAAAATTTTGGTTGTTATTGCATATATCACACATTTAAATATTGCATTTGAAAACTATTATATTATTATACACTTTTTTTTGTTAAAATTCTTATAAAATTGATAATTTATAGTTTTGCTAAAGATTTGAGAATATTCAAAAATTTTGAAAATATCAAAAGAAAAATAATTCAAAATTTCTAAAACAATTCAGAGCAACAATGTAAGCCTTAATAGTTTTTTCTTATAATTTATATTACTACTAAAATTTTTCTAAGAATTTTTCTAACACTTGTCAACTCATTTATAAAATGTTTTACATTAACATTCCATTAAATACAATTTTGTTTTTAATTTTTCTTTTTTGAAATATTTTTACAAAATTTTTAAAAATTAATTTAAATTTTTGCAAAATTTTAAAGTATAATTTTTCTATACTTAAAACTAAAAATAATGTCTAGTTCTCTAGTATTTATGCGTTTTTAAGTTCTTTAAGAAATATCTATCTATATGTCTTTTAAATTTCTCGGTACTATAAAGAAAAGACAAACTACCTTTATTTTATATTTATAGACCTTCTACTTCATTCATACAATTTCTTTTATAAAACAACAGCAACAACAATCAGAAATTCTAGCAACAAATATAAACTACCAACATTCTTAAACTTCTTTGAAAATTTTCTATTTTTTTATGCATGTGTTTGTGAATATATTCCATTTCCCCTCCTTTTTCGCAATATAAACTAATATTTATTATAGAAATTTTGCTACACAGTCCTTAACAAATTCATCCTTCTTAACAGTAATAAAATGCATCTAAAGCTTTTTTTGTTGCCTTACAAGACTTGAATATTTACTCTTTTTTTCATTTTTTTGGCTCTAAACATTAAAAATTTGTTTTGTTTAAAGACACAGATACAAACATATATTCCTGCAGGGCTATATTTTGGACTTGCAAAGAACGAATTGTAGAGTCACTAAAAAGCTTTACTAAATAGCTCTTTGTATGGAAAAAGCTTAAGTGTCCCATTAATGCATTACTTGGGGTTAAAGAAGTAGCTAGTGATAGCTATTATGGTCCCCACTTTGTATAACTTTTTGCATGTGGGATAATTAATACCATCAAACCTTCTTTAATTTCTTATCTCTTAAAGAAAACGTGTTGCATACGTTTAGGCATAACCTTTGCAAACTTGACTATTGCTATTTTTTAAAACTCCATTTTTTTTGTTTGTTAAGGATATGCAGAGGAAAATAGTGAAATAGAGTTATTGTATTGTGTCTGTTCATGTGTATGTATGTGTGTGTACGAGTCTACACATTGCAGCTTAAGTAAAATAAATTTTCTCAAAATGTCTAGAAGGATGTGCAATTTTTCAAAAACACAACGAAACGAAACAAAAACAAATAAAGTTTTCACTGTTTTGTTGTTAAGACTTTTTCTTTTTCGAAAGTTATTTTTTTAATAACGCTTTCAGGGAAAGCTGAAAATAAAACTTGAGATACTTAAACATTGCAAAGCTTTAAGATGGAAAGCTTTAAAATTGAACTCTGGCTTAGAGGTAAGCTTTTTTAACATATTTTTTATGATTGAAGAAGCTAGTGCTTAAAAGCTTATTAACAAATTTGTTTCTGTTTTTGAACAAAAATTAAATTTAAAGAACCTTAAAAGCTTTTAGTAATAAGGTAAAAGCTAGTCTGTGATTGAAAGATTTACTGCTTAAAAGCTCTAGTTAGCTAAATTACAAAGCTTATCAATCATTTTGTTTTCTAGTTAAGAACATTTAAAGCTTTTATTAATAAAATAATAATAAAAGCCAATATGCGATTGAAAGAGCTTTTGCTTAAAAGCTATAGTAAACTAAATTCAAACGCTTATCAATCATTTTGCTGTTTATCTAAGAGCCTTTAAAGCTTTTAGTAATAAAATAATAATAAAAACTAATCTGTGATTTAAAGAGCTTCTGCTTAAAAGCTCTAGTTAACTAAATTCAAAAGTTTGTCAATAAATTTGCTGTCTATTTAAGAACCTTTAAAGCTTTTAGTAATAAAATAATAATAAAAGCCAATCTGTGATCGAGGGAGCTTTTGCTGAAAAGCTCTAGTTAACTAAATTCAAAAGTTTGTCAATCAATTTGTTGTCTGTTTAAGAACCGTTAAAGCTTTTAGCAATAAAATAATAATGAAAGTCAATCTGTGATTTAAGGAACTTTTACTTAAAAGCTCTAGTTAACTAAATTCAAAAGCTTGTCTGTCATTTTGTTGTCTATTTAAGAACCTTTAAAGCTTTTAGCAGTAAAATTACAATGAAAGCCAATCTGTGATTGAAGAAGCTTTTGCTTAAAAACTCTAAATAACTAAATTCAAAAGCTTGTAAATCATTTTGTTGTCTATTTAAGAACAATTAAAGCTTTTAGTAATAAAATAATAATAAAATCAACCTGTGATTGAAGGAGCTTCTACATAAAAGCTCTAGTTAACTAATTCAAAAGCTTGTCAATCATTTTGTTGTCTATTTAAGAACCTTTAAAGCTTTTAGTAATAAAATAATAAAAAAGCCAAACTGTGATTGAAGAAGCTTTTGCTTAAAAGCTCTAACAAGCTTATCCATCATTTTGTCGCCTATTAAACAAATTTTAATATTTAAGTAAGACAGAAGCTTTTAATTTTTAAATAAAATCATTTAAGCTTTTAACTTTGGTTCAATGATTATGATTAAGTTATAGCTTAAAGCTTAACTGACCTAATTCATTTTATTTTTAAACATTATATTTAATTGCTTTAACAACTGAACCTTTTTCAAGGGTTAATTTTTCCCTGACTTTGAAAAACGTCTTGTTGCTTAAACAACTACAACAGCAACAAAGGCCACAACAAAATTGGGAAAAAAGTTTATTTTTTTGTTGTTTTTCTTTTTGTATTCTTTGTGTCTTGTTAATGAAAATTCAAATTAAGCTCAACTGGAAGAGAAGACTGGCATAAAACAAGACGTACAAGTCTACAAATAAAACAAAAACTTAACTTCTTCTACGACTTTGAATAGGGAAAAATCCAAACAAAAGAAATTATTTACTTATTTATATTTAAAAAAAAGAGACAAGGAAAAATGAAAAATAAAAAGAAAACTCTTGGAACAGTGGTTTTTAGATGCTCTCCTGCCACTCAAAGAAATAATATAAGGATTCAGGATGTGTGAGATAAGACAAATGAGTACTAGAATGATAAGGTTGCTATAGAGAGAGAAAAGCTTAGATTGTTTTATTAACATGAATCTTTAGGCAATAAATTAAATTATTTCGAACCTCCTAAAAGTAGGCAATAGAATCTGAAAAAATCTCTGATTGGAAGTTAATGTATAGAATAATATGTTATTGACTATTTTGTGATTATTTTAGATGTGTATGAATATTTAGGCAATAAATTAAATTATTTTGAACCTCCTCAAAGTAGGCAACACAATTTGAAAAAGTCTCTGATTTGAAATTAATATACAGAAAAATATGTTATTGATCATTTTATGTTTATTTTAGATGTTTATAAAATTATTATAGGCAATTTGAGTTAACTTATGAATTTTTTGAACAATCCTAATATTTTTCATTTCACATGACTTTAATTTCCTATGTATACATGAGTATTAAAAGGCTTAAGGATAATAAATGTTATTTTTTGAAATACAAGACTTTCTTTTTTATATATCTTTTTTTCTTGGTTCAAGTATTTGTTTTATTGATGTTTTTCCAGATTTTTTTCTCATTCTACGTTCATTATTTTCCTTATCATTCTGAGAGTGAGATCTTTTTATTTGTTTGGTTTCATTCTCATGTACTCGTATGTTCTGTTTATTTTTCTTTTATTTAAAAGAAAATTTATATTGCGGTTTTCTTAACATGGTAAAATGGATTCATTAAAGATGAAAGAAAAAATACAATATATAAATATTTGCATACATGAGTGGGTTTTTTTGCTAACTATTGTCATTGTTAAGGGGTTGGCTGTTATTTTAAGATTTTTGGCTAAAACATGAAAAGCTTTATTTAAAGCTAGATTGAGGTTTTTAGGTGGTTAATTTTAGAATTTAAGCTTTAGATTCATGTTAGGAGATTGGAAAAATAAAAAATGAATTGAAAATATTTTAAAAGAGATTATAAGCTATACTAACATCGTATTTTAAGGGTTTAATAAAACTTTCACCTTTTCCTTTAAATTTCCTACAAACCGGTTTAATTGGCAAGTTTTCCATTCCTTTCTTTTAGGATTTGATTTGAACAATTGTCCTTATTAAATATGGCCTTGTTTCGGAAATGTCAAAACTCCATATTGTTACATAAATTTTGATTTATTTGTTTGAAGATTTATTTTTTTTAAGGGTTTCTACAAATAATTAAACCATTACATTATAATTCTTTTATAATCATGCTAAGGCAACTATGGCGTTTTGTAAACTTCTACCTAGATACATATGTTGCCCGTTAATTATTATTACAAATATTGCTACATATGTTAAAAACGAAATAGGGGTTGATTTGAATTTTGAAATTTGTCTCTATAAGAAAATCTAATCAAATGCCTAAAGGATAATGATGTATGATTGTTTACGTATAAAATAAATTTGAAAAAATTACAGGTATTGAAAAAATTGAAAAGTAATTTTATTGAAACATATGTAGACTTCATTCCTTAATTCAATTTTTTATCTTTTTTTAAATTATTTGAGTTTTATTGGATTTTTTTTGAATTTGTTTCAAATTTGGCAAAAAATTGTATTCGTATTTCCTTCCTTCCGTTATATTAACATTTTCTACATTGAAGTTATAATAAATAAAATAAATTTTATTACACTTTACAGTTTTTTTACAATTCCCATTATAAATAGAAATGAAAATGAAATGTGTATTTATTCTATTCCTTTTCTTTTCAAATTTTTTATTTCAGAAATTGTATTCGTTTTTATACCCTACACTAATACAGGCTTAAAATTCTCTTTTTCAGATGAAAACGAAATTATTTTGATTTCTTGAAATAATAACAGGGGCCAAACCGCCGCATTCGATATCGATTGATATGTAAGATATTTCAGAAACATTTATCTAGCATACTTTTAGGCTAATCTAAATAATATATAAGATATAAGGTTCACTACTTTGTAACTTATTTGTCAAAAAATCCCTGGAAAAGAATTTCATTTATACTAAATGTTTTGACAACCAATCGGATTAGATATCAAATTTCATTAAATTTTTAGAAAAATAAATTATTTTGAATATCCTAAAGATATGTTACACAATATTTGCTTAAGAGTCTGAGTTTACGAACGATATCGAATGTGGCGATTTGATCCCAGGACGTCTGACACATATCACTTAGGCTACTAACAAAATCAACACATGATTTAATGGTTAGGCCCTTTAAAAGACCTTTTAAAGATGCGTGTACTAATTTGACAGCTTTCGGGCTATTAGTTAGTGAGTTATATCATTTTGAAAGACGAAACGTTCCGTGAAGGTGCTCGAGATAGCTGAGAGTCTTAAGATAACAAAGTATAGTTTTTTTTTGCAATTGAAGGCGATAAATTAACTTTTTTAGTTATTCAAATTGCAGTATATGTGACCCGGTCTATGAAAAGGTGGCTTATGACTCAAAAGCAAAATTTCGAAATTTTTAACTAATTTTTTTGAAATTTTAATTTTGAGTCATAAGCCACCTTTTCCCTTTTTATAGACCGGGTCACATATATTACATAAAAGATCCTAAAAGTATGCAACAACATTTTATTAACTCTTATTATAACACTGTGCTAGTGGAAAAAACGACATAAGGGAGGCCTAGTGCGTAAAGATAAATCAAGTACGCTGAATTAAATGGTTCTAACCATTTTTAAGGTTGTTTTTGGTTTTCGAGATGTAGCGTTATATCAAAAATAGAGGAGGTTGCGCAATAAATATTCGCGTAACTCGAAAACTATTTACTTTCTTGAACTAAGTAAAAAAATTCAAATTTGGCAACAAAATTATCTTTCAGAAAGACTAATTATTTTTTTCAATCCGAGCAGTTGTTTTGGCAACACATTTTTTTGTTTGCAAAAAAATAATTTTTGAAAATGGAAATTTTTATGATTTTTTCAAAAAAAATATTTTTTGAAAAAAAAAAAATTAGAAAATCTTAAAAATTCTAATTATTTTTGCTAACGGAGCAATCGTTTTGAAAATACATTTTTTTATTTGCAAGAAAAATATTTTTGAAAATGGAAATTTTTGTGGTTTTTTCAAAAAAAAAAAAAAAATTGCAAACAAAAAAACTTATTTTCAAAACGACTGCTTGGATTAAAAAAACTAATTAGAGTTCCTGAAAGATAATTTTGTTACCGAATTTCGGGTTTTTTACTTAGTTCAAGAAAATAAACTGTTTTCGAGTTACGCGAATATTTATTTCGCAACCTCCAAAATTTTTTTATAACGCTATATCTCGAAAACTAGAGCTAATGTAAAAAATCGGTAAGCGCATTTGAATTATATTTACCCACTAGGTCTCCCTTTTGTTGGTAAAAAAATTTGGCAAAAACTAGCACAGTGTTATAATATAAAGGTCCTAAAAGTATACAATAACATTTAATTAACATTTCTTATAATTAAATAACTTTTAAACGATTCAAGTGAGAGAATTTGATGAAGAAAAATATAATTTGTGATGATATTTAAGAAGTTGATATATTTATTTATTTTTTATTATATATTTATTTATATATTTATCGGTCTAAATGCCCCTCAAAGTCTTCAGATATATCCAGTCTTACTTAATGAATAAAATTAACAACATGAGCCTTTCTTGAGAAAATTTTAAAACTTTAATTAAACTTTTGCCTATAACTCAATTCTGCAGGGTACTATAAAGTCGTGCTAAACAGCCTAAAATACTTTCTTATTGTACTATTATTGCCACCATTCTTCTACCACATTTATATATATACAAAAACTGTCAACACTTTTCTACAACTGTCATGTCATGAATGTAATTTTCGAAAACAACCACAGCCATAATGATAATAAAAATAAAAACAACTACAACTATAACAATCATGAAATATAAAGAAAATTTTATAAAATATGTATGGAAAATGTCTAGCTCTTGTTTTTCAGACGAATATACATAATATGTTGTTTTGGAAATCTTTATCTCTTTTATGAAGATAGACAACTAAAAAAGAAAATTCATGAATATTTACGCGGATTTTCTTTCCAAAAGTTATTATATATAAAAAACTAAGAGTTGTCTGAAATACATATACATACAAATTTTTAAAAATATGGAAATCTTTAATATAAATTAAATAAAATCCTTAAAGTATGATATTATAACATTTCATTTCTAAATCCTTAAGATATGCTTCACTATTTAAATTTGAAATATTTAATATATTTTTATATTACATATATGCCTAAATATGTGTCTCTTTCTTTATATATCTGTGTCTGTATGTGAGTTTGTAATTTGTTATATATCTTAAAACATTTTTGGCTTGTAAATTACCAAGTGTTAAGCCAGACATATGCATAAAAGTTCACTAAAGGTCATTAAATTTATGTAGAGCTCTATGCAAATATGCCAAATATTTAAGGGGTTTATTACATTTTGGCCTTATGTTAGTTAAGAACATCAACAACTGCAAGAACAAAAAAACTTTATGAACTTCTGGCTAACTAAACAAAATTCAAGCTGAAAGCCAGATAAAAGCTTTAGCTTTAGAGAGAGAGAAACAAACAATTTGCCTAAAACTAGATAATAAATTTTGAATTTTAATATAAAGCCTAAAAGTAGGCTCAATTAAACTTGAATTGTTTTGTTTTTTGCTTAGCCATAACCAATTTAGGTATTTATTTCTTAATAAATAAAAATTCTGCTTGTGTGTTATAAATTCTAAAAGGAAATAAAATACAAGGGACATAATTATCGAGTTATCGCGTTTAATAAAAAAATCTCCTGCTGTATGAATATATGTATGTGTGTATAAATGTAGAGCTTAGTTAAAAGACCAGCCAGCATTTACAGCCATATTTTAGCATTTATCGAATGTTGTTGCTGTTGTTTTTATTGTTTTATTTCATGCCCCTATAAATTGCTTTCGCGCCTAAACCTATGCTACAGAAAATTTTTGTTTTGAATTTTCTTATTTGGTTTTTAGTTATTGGTGTTGGTTTGCTGTTGTTGCTGCTATTGCTTTGCCCCTACAAATAACAATCGACAACTAAAGCTGCACTAACAACAACAACAACAAAAAACATTCAGCAATTGTTGTAGTTTGTTGCTGTTCCTGGGATAACCCGCAACGAATATTTGGCCAACAAAATTTATGACTATATGGATTTTATTGTAGTTGATGGTGTTGCTTTCCCCCCTCCCCCTTTCTTCTACACTCTCTTGTTTATTAAAGCTTTTGATGCTGGAATGCTTTGAATCGTATAGTATTCATATGCTGAAATGCTGACCCAATACAATATTGTATAGTATTGTATAGTAAAAAGGCCAAATGACCAATAGCCCATTCATTTCATATCTTTCAGAGGGTATGTAAATTTCAGTTTTATTCTTGCTTTTTTTTATTTGTATCACAGCCATACAATATATAGCTTTTACAGATGGGGGTTTCATGTGTCCAGAGGAGCATAAGGATGAGAAGGATATTTGTTTAAAGGCCAAAGATCTATGGCTTGTTGAGCAAGATAAACCAAAACCAAGCAAACACTACAAACATTCAGACAAATAGACACAAAATGTTAGCCAGTCAGCCAGCATTTGCCGCCAACAGCATTTACATACACATCTGCAATGTAGAGTCAAGTGAGATAAAATACATTTATATTTAGGGGGAATATGAGATGGTTTCAAGGCCCTGTAATGAATAAGTGGTTTTATAAAGAAATTGGATTGTATACTTTTAGGAGTTTTGTAAGAAATTTAGAGCTTTAAGTTTTAAAAAGTAAAGTTCATACTTAATCTTCAACATCCTAAAAGTATGTAATATGAATTGCTCTAAAAAGTAAAAGAAAGGATCATACTTAATTTTCAACATCCTAAAAGTATGCAATCTGAATTGCTCTAAATAGTAAAAATGAAGATCATACTTAGTCTTTAACATCCTAAAAGTATGCAATCTGGATTGCTTCAAAGTTGAAAAAACCGCCAAAAGTGAGACCTAGTGGGTAAAAATAATTCGAGTACGCTGAATTCAATGGTGCTAACCGCTTTCTTAGGTTGGCTCTAGTTTTCGAGATATAGCGTTATTTAAAAAATGGAGCAGGTTGGGCAATAAATGTTCACATAACTCAAAAACTGTTAAGTTTCTTGAACTAAGTAAAAAACGGAAATTCAGCAAAATTATCTTTCAGAAACACTAACTATTTTTTTTGATCCAAGCAATCGTTTTAGAAATAAATTCAATTAATTTTTGAAAATGGAAATTTTTGCGATTTTTCAAAAAAAATATTTTTTTTTTTTGCAGACAAAAAAAATATTTCCAAAACGACGATGGGATTGAAAAAATAGTGTTTCTAAAAGATAATTTTGTTGCCGAATTTCGGTTTTTTTATTTAGTTCAAGCAAATAAACAGTTTTCGAGTTACGCGAATTGTTATTGCACAACCTCCTCCATTTTTTTTAAACGCTATATCTCAAAAACTAGAGCTAACCTAAAAAAATGGTTAGTGTACTCGATCACAGTGTAACAATCCCATTTAACAGTATATTTTTATTGGAGGAAGATATTTTTAATTCAGTTTTAATATGATCCATAAAAAAAATGTTTTGTAAAAATATGTTGTTGTCTACTTTTGGGTGGAAATCTATGTTGTAGCTTTTAAGAAGGAAAATATACACATTGTAAAAGTCTTTCTTGGAAGGTTTCAAAAAGCTAAGCCTTTATTTTTATCCCGCTTAAAATTATTTACAAACTTGTATGTGTAAAATGAATAAACTCTCTTTCTCTTTCAGATTTGAATACACTTGAAAAGTTTTCGAAAACTAAGGAAGGAAGTTCACGACAAATATGTAAGTAGACACAAGCCATCTCATACTTATAGGACAATTCAAAACCAGCATATGAATATGAAAATACAAATGTTTGTTTCAATATTTTCAAATAAAAATGAAAAAAAAAACTTTTTATTTTTGGTATACAACTGATCATTATTTCGATGCTGTTGTTCGTGCCTCAATTGTATGGAGTATTTGACAGTCAAAAAGCAATAAAAATGTTGCTGATTTCTTGTTTTTTTTTGTTGAATTTTTATTTTTTGGGAAAATGTTGCCAAGCGCTGTAGTTTTTTTTTTTTTGTTTTCAGATTCTGTGATATAACATCAGGAAATGGCAGTATACAAATACATATCAACGACATGTAGCATATGTTCAGGCTTATTCATATGTATATGAAATTGTAGCCTACCCAAAAGGCGTTAAATAAGTTCACAAAATAAAACGCGAATTTTATGTTTTTTTTTTCACTTTTTTTATTTTTGTTTTTCTATAGCTGTTTGTAATTTCAGCTGAAAATTATGGTTTAGCAATAGATTGAAAATTTCGATAAAACTCGTAAACAAAAGATGGTTACAAACAACTACTACTACTACTACCCAAAACAACAGCAGGTTCAAAAACGGCAAAAGAATGAAAAGTTTAAAAAAATCTTTTCATACACTTGCTGTTATTGTTGCGAAAACAACATCATCAATGCCATTATATGAAATGTGAACAATACCTACATACATCCAATCCAGCCAAGCATCATCATCGGTCTCATCATCATCAACTATAACACCAGGGGAATATTCAATAAAAAATTGGGCGTTTACATAAGTGAAAATGCGTTGCAATTTTATGGCTCCATTATTATACAATTTTTTATTATTTACATTGAAGCTAAAAGCAAAAATTACATCACATAAAAAAAAATCCTTAAAAAATATTTTTCAAAAAAAAACTTTCTTTTTAATCTGGGTTTTTTGTTGTTTTGTTATGAATATGAAAAATATATAAAAAATGTTACATAAAAATATTATTGTAAAAATTCTTCTTTTTTTGACTCACTATCTTCAATATGTCGAGCATTTGAATGCATTGTTTTAATACTGCAGTCCGGCACAGTGTGACGACACACACAAAACAATGCAGTTTTCAGACAACAACAACAACAAAAATCACAATAACAACTGCTCGAACAACGACTACATCGAAAATGAGAAATATTGTTTATGAGTTTAATACTCATAAACTGTAAAAATGCTTTTTAATTGAAGTAGACCTTTGGGACTTAATAATATCTGACTTGTTGGGTTTTTTTTTTTTTGGTTTGGTTTGGTTTTCCAACGAGCTTTGTTTTTAACTCTTGATGATGTCCAGTGTCAGTGCACTGGCAGTGCCAGGCCATCCATTTGGTTATGAACTCTTTGCTGACAATTTTTCTGATTCAGTGTGTGAGTATGTTTAAACAAATATACGCTTTTTAATAACAATAAATCATTTAAGGCTATTATTTTTATTGGAAAATTGGTTATATGCAGAGAATTATTGGTGAATACTGGTGCCATAAACCTTAGGTTGATAAAAAGATTTTTAATTAACATATTTTAAAAAGGAAAATTATCAAAGGAAATTTAAGAAATATTTAAATTTTTTTAGTTCATTTCCCTATAAATTTTCTTTAAAATTAAGCAGATTTTGATTTTTGCCTACTTTTATGAGTTTCAAAATTAATGTTATCTTAAAAGAAAGGTTTTTAATTGCTTTAAGTAAAATGAATTATTAGCTTTGATTAACCAGGGGCCAAATCGTTGCATTCGATATCAATCGAAATGTAAGATATTTAAGAAACATTTGTGTAGCATACTTTTAGGATAATCTAAAAAATATATGAAATATTCACTATATTGCAACTTATTTATCAAAAGTTACCTTATATATATAATATAATTCCCCGACAACATTCCAATTGGAACAAGGGGTACGTCTCTGAGACAATGAGCTGCATCCGATTCTATTTTTCGATTCATTGAAAGGAACCTACGTTTTAACGCCGGCTCCAAACGGCAAATGCATTAGATAGAGAAGTTTTACATAGCCTAATACTCAATAACCAGTGGTTAGCTGAGTTATGGGGTGAACCGCCGCTTTTTGAAAATTTATTTTTTCAAGTGAATCTGGCCAGGGATCGAACTTGGGCCTCTGGTATGCTAGGCGGATGACTAACCTGCTATACCACGGCGGTTACTAAGGTTACTAAAGATTACTAAAGTTACCTTATAGTAAAAAAAATCAGTTAAACTAAATGTTTTGACAAACAAGCTGATATGTTTAGATATCAAATTTATCAAACTTTTTGGAAAATAAATTATTTTGAATATCCTTAAGGTATGTTACACAATATTTGCTTAAAAGTCTAAGTTTTCGATCGATATCGAATTCAGAATTAACAATTTTTTTTAATATTTAAACTAAAACATTATTAAGTTCTTTTAAATATATTTTATCTACAGCCTCCTAAAAGTATACTATACAATATGGTCTTAGAAATTGTTTTGTTATAAATCGTCTATGGTAATTAGGCTTTTGATCATGTTTTCTTTAAAATATTTAATAACACATTTAAATTTAATATTTAACCTTCTTCCACAAGCAACATCTTAAGCCTTTTCTGAGCCCTAAACTGTCTTCATGCCAGACAAAAAAGAAAAAAAGCTTAATTTTTTTTCCTCAACCTATACTCTTTTTTACCATTAAAATATGCATATGTATATGAAATATAATCTAACTACAAAAAAAAGAAACGTCTAAAGAAATAGTGTGAAGTAGTAGTTAAAAGCCAAAGATATATAGAAAAACCTCTAGTTTAGGGAGAAAAAAAAACTTTTATAAATTATCCTTGAGAGAGATCCTTATTTATGGCTCATGTGCAATTTTCATTTTATCGCAGTAACAACACAGATCTAAAGTAATAGAAACCAAAAGCAGACAGACAGACACACAGACGTTCTGACATTCTTCGTTTTAGCCGAAAGTCTTTAGTTGAAGAGGAGATAAAAAATTATACAAAAAACATCCTATGAATTTTCATAAGACTTATACTTTGTATTAGATATTTACTCATATGCATATGTATTTAAAACATGTTGCAAGTGTATGTATTTCGTGCCAAAGTTTTAGTTAATTTTAAGCTTTTTCTCTATGGCTTGTCAAGCACGTTTACTGCTAAGCTTTTATTTTTTTTTGGTGAGGTTTCAGGTTTTGTTTTAAACTATTTAAAAACTTTTTGTTTGAGCAACTACTTTCTCTTTTATGAATGGTAAAAAAAGTTTTATAAAGCTTTATGTTTTCTAAACTGAAGGATTATAAAGTTCGTTTTTTTATAAAAAGCTTGAAAAGCTAACATTTAGGAGCATTAGTTTGAAAACTGGAATATTTTAAACAATATCTGGGGTAAACTTTGGATTAACAAGAGTAATTAAAGCTTTTAAATAATATATAACATAAAAAGCTTTAACGCTTAGGCAGATATCAGAATTATATTGACAAAAGCAAAAATCTATAAGGCTTTATTTAGAGAACTCAAATATTTTAAAAAGACTCTAGAGTAAACATTAGGTAAATTACTTAAAGCTTTTATGAATGGGAAAGTTATATAAAGCTATGTTATAAATTGACCTTGCCAAAGCTTGAAAAGCGAATATTTAGGAGCTTCAGTTTGAAAGCTCGAATATTTTAATTAACGTTGAATTAATTAGTTAAAGCTTTAAAGTAATATTTAACATAAAAAGCTTTAATGCTTATGCAGATATCACAATTATTTTGATAAAAACTAAAACTTATAAGGCTTTATTAAGAGAACTCAAATTTTTCAAACAGGCCCTAGAGTAAACATTAATTAAATTAGCTAATTAAAGTTTTATGAATGGGAAAAAGTTTAATAAAGCTTTTCAAGCAAACATTTAGGAGCTTAAGTTTGAAAGCTCGAATATTTTAAACAGTATCTAGGGTAAACATTGGATAAATAAAAGTAATTAAAGCATTAATGTAAAATCTAACATAAAAAGCTTTAATGCTAAAGCAGATATTGCAATTAGTTTGACAAAAAGCAAAAACTTATAAGGCTTTATTTAGAGAATTTAATCATTTTAAACATGCTCTGAAGTAAACATTAGAAAAAATAACTAATTAAAGCTTTTAAATAATATGGAGCAAAAAAAGCTTAAGTAGATATCACTAGTATTTTGTTTAAAACGAAGCCTAGTCAGCTTTAAAAGCTACATTTAATAGCTTTAGATAGAGAGCTTGAAATTTCTAAGTATACTTTAGAGCGGAGCCGTCCAGCTCTATAGCATGTGCGAGCTTTTACAAAAGAGCTTTCACGCACTGTTTTTTCCGCTTACACTTAAGTGAAATTGTCTTTGCCAGTGATCTTTTCAAATTCTGTGCTGCCAGATTAGAATTTTTTGCTCAACTATATAAAAAGAGTGCTCGAATATATAAAGGCAAATGTTAATCTGGCAACACTGACCGTAAGAACATTCAAAGCTGTTTACTACAAAGGCACAAATGCTTTTGAACAGGTCTGCTTTAAAGTAAACTTAAGCTAAATAAGAGTAATTAAAGCTTTAAACTATTATCGAGTACTCCAGCACTAAAAGCTTTTGAAGATGTCACAATTATTTCGTCAAAGCTTAATGTGGCGAATAAAGAAAAAACTTGAAGAATCTTCTTAAATTGAGATAGTGTAAACTTTAAGTAAATTAGAGTAATTAAAGCTTTTAAATAATATTGAGTGGTCTAGCATTAAAAGTTTAAAAGCTTTTGCAAATATGATTAATTTTGTCTAAAACAAAGCTTAGTGGGGCAAATTAGAAAAGTAACTTGAAGTCTCTTCTTCAAATTGTGATAGAGTAAACTTTAAGTAAGTTTAAATAATGAAAGCTTTAAACTAACATTAAGTGCTCTAGCATTAAAAGTTTTAAAGCTTTTGGCAAATATGATTATTTTGTCTAAAACAAAGCTTATTGGGCAAATTAAGAAAAAAGCTTAAAGTATCTCCTTTAAATTGAAATATTTTAAAGTTTTTAATTTTAAAGTTCTAAAGCTCGAGTCTTCATCTGAAAGAACGTCTGTCTTTTACCCCTTTTTGAAATGAAATATCTAACTAATTTGTTTTGTTGCTATTCAAAAAAATAGTTTTTCTTTTGTTTTAAGTTTTAATGGTTTTATTTTGTTAAATTAGATGTATTTTTGAAAACGTTATTGTCTATAGATGCCAACACAAACAATTATACCTAGAACACAGAGAAGTTATAACTAGAAAAAGGAAAACTCTGCGCGTGAAAAGTTTTATTGGTAAAATCTGTTTATGGATTTTGAATTTTAATTAGTTTGTACATATCTAAAATGAAAAATGTTGCCACAGACAGACAGACAACAAATACTAAAACAAAAATCTCTAGCCAGACGGAAAAAATAAAGATTTTCAAAAATATATTCGTATAAAAAAACAAAAAATTTTCATTTTAAATTCTTTAATTAATAAGCTTTTTTCCCATCAAGCTCTTAAGAGTAAAATTAAAAATACCAAAAAAATAAAAATCAAAGAAGAAAAATAAATTTATTTACGTTTAAATAATAAATTTATTTTTGGCTTAATAAAAATGACAACATACTCATTAAATTAAATTATTGTCCATTTATAATGAATCAACCATAAATGTTTGGTTTTTGCAAAATGTTTTACATCAAATCACCTTAAAACTGAAACGAACAAAAAAAGAAAAAAACTCATTGGAAAAAATCGAAAAATAATGGCATTTAAACGTTGTTAAAGCCGCCACAATATAAAAACGTAGATTTATATAAAAATGTTTTAAATGAGAGAAAAATACGAAAAAAAAACAAACGTAATTTATTTGTCAACGATTTGTTGACAATAAATCAAGCAATCACAAAAATGCTGACATGTGAATATGTTTTTTTTTTGTGTTTTTGTTCCTTTCTGCTCTTCTACAGCTTGAAATGGAGAAAAACGCTTAAATGTTCGCATACAATTTTTGCCGTCTTTTAGAAATTACTTGTACACAAAAAAAAGTAGTTGCAACTCATATAAATGGCTCCGCGCTCAGCTGAAAACTTTGAAACCCAGGACTCGATAAACGGCTAGAAATAGGTTTAAAAGAAAAAGCAAAAATTTAAAAATTTCGAACATTTTTTGCATCATAAACAACAACAGATAGAAAGGGTACATGGGGTTTGTAACTCATCCATATATTGGTCTGATAGACATCTTTATTAAAGCATATTTTTGCATATTTTACTTAACTGGCATATTTTTCCATTTTTTTAAATATTCAAGTTTTGTAACATTTGTATTAATAATGGAACTTGTATTGATAATATAGACTTCTACACTGATGGCTCTCGACTCAGTTATCAGCTGGGCCTAGGGATCTGGTTAAAAGACCTCCAGATATACTTATAGCATGAAATGTTTTTTTGGCTGAAATTTTGGACATTAAAGAATCACATATTTTCTCATGACATTAAATTTTTGTATTTCAATATCAGTCTGGGTTGTCGGAGTTATCTTAATATAAAGGCTCTTATGTGAATGTCGGACTACAGTGCCATACCAGGTAACTGTAGAGCAGTAGCAGGAAAAACTTGGGTCTTGCTTTTAAAATCCAGATTAACTGAAATCTGTTGGCATGAAAAAATTGTCGATATAAGATTTATATATAAAAATATTTTCTATAGAAAATTTTTACACAGAAAACTTTCGATATATAATTTTTTATAGAAAAATTTTCGATATAAAATTTTTATATAGAAAAGTTTTCGATATAAAATCTTTATATAGAAAAATTTTCAATATAAAATTTTTTTATAGAAAACTTTTCAATATACAATTTTTTTTAAGAAAAATTTTCGATATTAAATGTTTATATAAAAAAATTGTCGATATACAATTTTTATATAGAAAAATATTCGATATAAAACTTTTATATAGAAAAATTTTCGATATAAAATTTTTTATGTAGAAAAATATTTGATATAAAATTTTTTATGTAGAAAAATTTTCGATACTAAATTTTTATATCGAAAAATTTTCGATATAAAATTTTTATAGAGAAAAATTTTCGATGTAAAGTTTTTATAAAGAAGAATTTTCAATATTTAATTTTGATATAGAATTTTTAATTTTTGATATAGAAAAATTATTGATTTCAAATATTGATATAGAAAATTTTTCCATATGAAATTTTGATATAGAAAAATTTTCGATACAAAATTTTGATATAGAAAAATTTTCGATATAAAATTTTTATATAGCAGAATTTTCGACATAAAATTTTTATATAGAAAAATTTTCGATACCAAATTTTTATATAGAAAATTTTTGGATATAAAATTTTTATATAAAAAAATTTTCGATATATAATTTTTATAAAGAAAAATTTTCGATATAAAATTTTTATAAAGAAAAATTTTCGATATAAAATTTTTACATAGAAAAATTTTCGATATAAAATTTTTATATAGAAACATTTTCAATATAAAATTTTTTTATAGAAAAATTTTCGATATAAAATTTTGATATAGAAAAATTTTTGATATAAAATTTTTATATAGAAAAATTTTCAATATAAAATTTTTTTATAGAAAACTTTTCGATATACAATTTTTTTAAAGAAAAATTTTCAATATAAAATGTTTATATAGAAAAATTGTCGATATACAATTTTTATATAGAAAAATATTCGATATAAAACTTTTATATACAAAAATTTTCGATATAAAATTTTTTATGTATGTATATAAAATTTTTTATGTAGAAAAATTTTCGATACAAAATTTTTATATAGAAAAAATTTCGATATAAAATTTTAATACAGAAAAATTTTCGATATAAAATTTTTACATAGAAAAATTTCGATATAAAATTTTTATATAAAAAATTGTCGATATAAAATTTTTTTAAAGAAAAATTTTCAACATAAAATTTGTATATAGAAAAATTTCGATATCGAAAATTTTTTGATCTTAAAATGTTTATATTGAAAAATGTTCAATATAAAATTTTTTTATAGAAAACTTTTCGATGTACAATTTTTATAAAGAAACATTTTCGATTTAAAATTTTTATATAGAAAAATTTTCAATTTAAAACTTTTATATAGAAAAATTTTCGATACAAAATTTTTATATAGAACAATTTCCGATATATAATTTTTTCAAAGAAATATTTTCGATAAAAAATTTTATATAGAAAAATTTTCGATATAAAATTTTTATATGGAATATCTTTCGGTATCAAATTTTTATATAGTAAGAGTTTCGATATAAAACTTTTATATAGTAAAATTTTCAATATAAAATAAAAATTTTTATATAGAAAAAATTTCGATATAAAATTTTTATATAGAAAAATTTTTGATATAAAATTTTTATAAAGAAAAATCTTTTATTAAATGTGAAAATTTTTCTGTTAAATGTGATACTAAAGTGGATAAAAAACAATGAAAAACACATAAACGCACAAAAAAACATACATTTCATTGGAAAATCGTCTTTATTAGTTGTTTCAGGAATTAAAGCGATATACTCCCTTTTTTATGGAGTTTTCTAAACGGCCATACGGCAAATAAATGTTTTATAAAAATCACATTTTTATATTATAGAGCCTTTGCTGCTACTGAAGCTCTGGTTACAAGGAGAGTAGGTGTCCACAAAACCTTTTTTCTGAACTTGCCATGCTTTGTCGTATAGTAAATTAACAGATTTCGCTATTTTTGCTAATTTTCATACATGAGATCTTATTTCATTGGTGATCTTGGCAGTTTGGCAGATTTAGATATTGGACTTAAAAGCGATACCAATTTTTAACGGAGGGAGCCAGTAATATGTATTCTGCTTTCTTAAGTGGTAATACAATGGACTTTATGGTCTATACGAGTATGATTACCAGACTATTACACTAACCTATTCTGGCATACTGCTATTATATTCAATATTAAATACGAAATTATATAATTTTGCTTTCTTTTGAAATGTTTTAGCCTATTTTGAGCTTTTTTGTTGAAATTTGTTCTTTAATTGTATTACTAATAAATTTTATAATAAACTATAGTCTTAAAACAAAAATTTCATAAGAATCCATTCAAAAACTTGAGTTTAAAGATTGAAAAGACGTTTTTGCATATTTTACCAAGAAAAGCATATTTTTGCATATTTGAGAAAAGAAGCATTACTTTGAAGGATTTTATTAGATATTTTTCGTTAATGGTAATATATAAGTGTCAGGAAGTATTTTGAGATCCAAAAAAGCATTTGTATACAATTGTTTATAAACAAATAACGCCCGTTGTCGAGTATCAGGTGTACCCTAACTCTCTGCTTTTTTGCACTTGCTCATTTTTGTTGAACGTTTTTCATGTTGATATTTTTTGTTTGTTGCTGTTGTTGTTTTTCGTTTTAAATAAAAACGCTGAAGTGGATACAAAAAAAAAAACCTCTAAGATTTACGATCATGTAACCTGTTTCTTTAATTGCACATTTGCAGCTCGTTTTAATGGAAATAAAAAACTAAAAAAAAAATATCGCAAAAAAATTCGCAGATAAAAACTATTTAACAGAAAATAACATACAATAATAAAAACAAGCATTTTTCTAAATTAAACGATTCATATAAGGTAAAAATTAAGCGAAGAAAAAAAAAAAGACAATTTCAGTTGTTTTATATAAATAAAAATGGTAGCAAAACGTTTATTTATTTAAAAAAATTTTTTTTTTCTGTAATTTTCAGTAAATATCAAGTAGCAGCCAATTGAAGGCAGAAATAATTATTGGTTAAAGTGATTTCGAGTATATGTGGCATTATCGGTTTATTTGTTTGTTTATTTGTCTGTTTGTCTGTCCCGCCGGCCGGTTATTTGCCAGCGATTGGCCTTTGTTTGCTATTTTTTCTGTAACAAGCTTTTAAATATTTGCGAGAACAAAAACAACTAAAAAAAAATATTGTTGGCAATTAACATTAAGTAGTGATTATTTTTAACAATCTAAAATAATAAAAATAAAATATAAATTCTTCTTGTTCGAGTTTTGTTGTAGTTCGTTCCGATTTTTTTGCTTTTTTATAAAATTTTTGTTAAGATTTAATTTAAGACATTAGTTTTCTAATTGTATTAGATGTTAAACAGCTTTTACAATGTTGTTTCTGTTAGAAACTGGTAGTTTTGAAAGAATTTAGAATAATTTCTTAAGAATTACGGTAATTTTATATTTAAATTTAAAGTAAAAGGTTAAAGCGAAGCACTGTGCCTATGTCTAAGTACGTAGTTTTGTGTTGTATTACTCAATTCTTAGCTAAATTTACTTTAGATTCCAAATTCTGGCATTTGTGAAGGAATCTTGTTTTAAATACCCATTATCATGAGTCTAAAGTATGTCCTAAAAGTATGCTATACAATTTCTTTTTATCAGAATTTATGTTTAAAGACAAAGTTAGCCACTTAAGTTATTATAAAACCCTTCACCAGGGTTTTATAATAACTGATGTCTCAGATGCCTTTAAGAAAAGCATATAGCCTACTTTTAGGAAGTTTGCAAAATTAAACTAATTTAAAGTATAAAAAACATAAGATATTGAAAACTACTAAATAATGTGAAAAGTTGGCGATCGCTCAAGTTTTCTTTAGAAAAGTTGGCGATCGCTCAAGTTTTCTTTAAAAAAGTTGGCTATCGCTCAAATTTTCTATAGAAAAATTGGCGATCGCTCAAGTTTTCTATAGAAATGGTGGCGATCGCTCAAGTTTTCTATGGAAAAGTTGGCCATCGCTCAAGTTTTCTATAGAAAAGTTTTCTATAGAAAAGTTGGCGATCGCTTAAGTTTTCTTTAGAAAAGTTGGCGATCGCTCAAGTTTTCTATAGAAAAGTTGGCGAACGCTCAAGTTTTCTTTAGAAAAGTTGGCGATCGCTCAAGTTTTCTATAGAAAAGTTGGCGATCGCTCAAGTTTTCTGTAGAAAAGTTGGCGATCGCTCAAGTTTTCTACAGAAAAGTTGGCGATCGCTCAAGTTTTCTATAGAAAAGTTGGCGATCGCTCAAGTTTTCTATAGAAAAGTTGGCGATCGCTCAAGTTTTCTATAGAAAAGTTGGCGATCGCTCAAGTTTTCTATAGAAAAGCTGGCGATCGCTCAAGTTTTCTATAGAAAAGGTGGCTATCGCTCAAGTTTTCTATAGAAAAGTTGGCGATTGCTCAAGTTTTCTATAGGAAAGTTGGCGATCGCTCTAGTTTTCTATAGAAAAGTTCGCAATCGCTCTAGTTTTCTATAGAAAAGTTGGCGATCGCTCTAGTTTTCTATAGAAAATTTGGCTATCGCTCTAGTTTTCTATAGAAAAGTTGGCGATCGCTCAAGTTTTCTATAGAAAAGTTGGCGATCGCTCAAGTTTTCTATAAAAAAGTTGGCGATCGCTCAAGTTTTCTATAGAAAAGTTGGCGATCGCTCAAGTTTTCTATAGAAAAGTTGGCGATCGCTCAAGTTTTCTATAGAAAAGTTGGCGATCGCTCAAGTTTTCTATAGAAAAGTTGGCGATTGCTCAAGTTTTCTATAGAAAAGTTGGCGATCGCTCAAGTTTTCTATAGAAAAGTTGGCGATCGCTTAAATTTTCTATAGAAAAGTTGGCCATCGCTCAAGTTTTCTATAGAAAAGTTGGCGATCGCTCAAGTTTTCTATAGAAAACT
Organism: Stomorhina lunata; assembly: GCA_933228675.1. Lineage (NCBI taxonomy): Eukaryota > Metazoa > Arthropoda > Insecta > Diptera > Rhiniidae > Stomorhina > Stomorhina lunata. The sequence goes on along the minus strand of OW121740.1, from coordinate 89,133,379 downwards.
TGAGCGATCGTTTTCTATAGAAAAGTTGGCGATCGCTCAAGTTTTCTATAGAAAAGTTGGCGATCGCTCAAGTTTTCTTTAGAAAAGTTGGCGATCGCTTAAGTTTTCTATAGAAAAGTTGGCGATCGCTTAAGTTTTCTATAGAAAAATTGTCGATCGCTCAAGTTTTCTTTAGAAAAGTTGGCGATCGCTCAAGTTTTCTTTAGAAAAGTTGGCGATCGCTCAAGTTTTCTTTAGAAAAGTTGGCGATCGCTCAAGTTTTCTATAGAAAAATTGTCGATCGCTCAAGTTTTCTATAGAAAAGTTGGTTATCGCTCAAGTTTTCTATAGAAAAGTTGGCGATCGCTCAAGTTTTTTATAGAAAAGTTAGCGATCGCTTAAGTTTTCTATAGAAAAGTTGGCGATCGCTCAAGTTTTCTATAGAAAAGTTGGCGATCGCTCAAGTTTTCTATAGAAAAGTTGGCGATCGCTCAAGTTTTCTATAGAAAAGTTGGCGATCGCTCAAGTTTTCTATAGAAAAGTTGGCGATTGCTCAAGTTTTCTATAGAAAAGTTGGCGATCGCTCAAGTTTTCTATAGAAAAGTTGGCGATTGCTCAAGTTTTCTATAGAAAAGTTGGCGATCGCTCAAGTTTTCTATAGAAAAGTTGGCGATCGCTCAAGTTTTCTATAGAAAAGTTGGCGATCGCTTAAATTTTCTATAGAAAAGTTGGCGATCGCTCAAGTTTTCTATAGAAAAGTTGGCGATCGCTCAAGTTTTCTATAGAAAAGTTGGCGATCGCTCAAGTTTTCTATAGAAAAGTTGGCGATCGCTCAAGTTTTCTATAGAAAAGTTGGCGACCGCTCAAGTTTTCTATAGAAAAGTTGGCGATCGCTCAAGTTTTCTATAGAAAAGTTGGCGATCGCTCAAGTTTTCTATAGAAAAGTTGGCGATCGCTCAAGTTTTCTATAGAAAAGTTGGCGACCGCTCAAGTTTTCTATAGAAAAGTTGGCGATCGCTTAAGTTTTCTATAGAAAAGTTGGCGATCGCTCAAGTTTTCTATAGAAAAGTTGGCGATCGCTCAAGTTTTCTTTAGAAAAGTTGGCGATCGCTTAAGTTTTTTTTAGAAAAGTTGGCGATCGCTTAAGTTTTCTTTAGAAAATTGGCGATCGCTCAAGTTTTCTACTGATTGTATGCTCTTGTTACTTAAAAGCTTTTAAGTAAGTTGAGGCTTGCCAACTGATTTAAGCTTGTTTCAATTCTAATAACTTTTTTGTTATATTGAATACCATTTTAATTGCCTTAATTAAATATTTGTTATATTTGCTATTATCAAAGATATGCAAGAAAAATGTTAAGAATTGTTAGTTTTTTAAGTAAAAATCATTAAAACTGTTAAATTTTGTTAAACCCAAAAATAGTTTCTTTTAATTAATTAAAAAACGGTTTAATGAAAAACAAAATTCCCCAGAAAAAAAAACTGAACTGAACTTTATCATCTAGAAAACTATAAATAAAGCCCAGGCCAGGAACTAAAATAACAAGAGAATGTTAGAAAAGATCTTTACGAATTAGGATGTATCGAATAGTTGAATCTATAAAAAAATACAACAAGCAACAAACCAAAATCGCTTATGCAACATGTGCTTCATTAGAGAGACACAAAATGCAACAAGCAGCAAAACTGTTTGCTGCTAAACAAAAACCATTAGAATCCCACTTAAAACGTTTAAAACCAGGAAAAATCCTAAGAAATTCCTATTACTAACAGACATTAAACTTTGAAAACATTTGAGATCTTTCCTTTTTTCCTCTTCCTCGTCTGAAGTTAAGGTTTTTGTGGCCGGGTTTGAAAGCATGTTTTCTATGTTGGTTTTAAAAAAAGCTTTTTTTTGTTTCTTAGCATTGAAGAAAATAAATAAAAGATCGAATCATGACAAGCTTTTCGTGCACTCCCAAATGAGATACAATGTACTGTTTTTTTTTTTTTTGTGTGTTTCTTACAACATAAAGTTGTGGCTGTTGTTGTTTGGAGTAAAAAAAGGCACGATAATTCTGTATATTTCAACAGGAAAATGTTGTAAATTCTCAAAAAGGCACGAAGTTTTTAAAAGAAAATCTTTTTTGAGTCTTAAGAAAGCAAGAAATCCCGATTTAGTCTTAAAAAAAGGACAAAAAAATCACTTTTTTGAAAACAAGACTAAATATAAGACTACAATTTTTTGGGAAAAAGTTTGTATATAAAGTCCTTTTGCCTATTTACGAATGTGTGTGTCTGTTATCGAGACAAAAACACATGTTTTACATTTATCCTTAAGGATATATGTAGCAAAAAACTACTTCAAGACAAGGTTAACTAAAACATTAAAATCTAAAAAAAATATGATAAAAATGAAAATTCTTTTAATATTTAATAATTCATAATTAATACAAGGACTTTTCATAATTTTGAAAATTTTTTAAAAACTCAAGGATATATAACTTTAGAATTTAAAAACTCAAGTCAAGGATTTTTCTCACATTTGTTCAAGATAAATAAATTTTTTTATTAAAACTTTTTAAGATTTTTAAAACCATGTGTTTTTTTTAGGAAAAATCTTAAGAAAAAAATGTTAACGTTTCTGTTTTTTTTTTCGTACATTTTCAAATACCTAATAAAATTTAATTAATGACTTTTTGCTAAAAGGCTGACATGCATGTATGTTTTTTTCAGGTTTTTTTGTCCATTTTTAGCAAAAAACCGTTTACAAATCCTATCAGATTTTTCGTTTAACATTTCAGTTCTTGTGTTTGTTTTATGATACGTCAAAGATTAAATCAGTCATATAGACAGGTCAGGACAAAAATGGCATATAAAGCAATTTTAACTTAAAATGTATTTACTCAAACATATGGGGGTCTTTGCCAGCCAAGCAGGCAGGCAGGCAGTCAACCAAACATTTTACGAAAAACTAACGTCAAATGACAGTTTTTTTGTTGCTGCTGCTAAACTTATACTAAAGTTTAAACTAACAAAAAACTTAGGAAAAAAACAGAATATTTGCTTAAGACAAAAAAATTTAGATAGAAAAAAAGAACTGGTCTAAACCACCGTTAAAACAAACTTATTATGCAAACAATTTATAAATGAAATAGACGTTTTTACATAGGTTGGTCCGACATTCAAGTCACTTTTTATACATATGCCCTACTTTAATATAGGTATTATGAGTTTAAGGTAATGTAGGTAACACTCAAATATATCGGTCTAAAATCCATTTTAAGGTATACCCTTAGTTTTGGAATCACTTTTTCAAGCGATTTGGAAATGTATACCTGATCATCATCTAAAACAAATGATTTCTTCTTTGTTGACTACAAAAATGAATGAATATCAAACTTTATTGAAATTGGGGGTAGCTTATCACTCTACCTGTTCAATAAAGTTTGATACTCCTTCATTTTTGTGATCAAAACCGAGGACATTTTTTGATTTTGACTTAAATTAGTTTAATATTGATGGGACCTCCGATACAAATGTTCCTCTGGGAACAACTTAAATATTCAAAATTTTGGTACTAACCAAAAAAATAACTCTCAATGTTATTCTGAAAGCAATTATAAAAATGAAATTCAGAACAAAATGGTTTCCAGGTCTCACAGTCTTAAAAATTGCTGTATAATTACCCTAGAACTCGCACTACCAGGACTTGTATATGACTAATACTTGTATTGTGAAGCTTTTTTTATACCTTTTAAAGAACTTCCTGGCTGTAAGGTATCTTATGGTCGTTCTAGATCTCATTATTTTGTCTAGTTTGATTCTTGTCTTTTGTTCCGTTTATTTTAAGAAGTTTGCACTCGTATTAAAAAAAAAAGAGTTGGGAAAAAAGGTTTAAGACCCAACCAATGAAACCATACCATGTTTTATATATTTTTTTATATATAACTAAACTTTACATATTTTTTTTTAATACCTATATTTGTATGTATATAGTTACAGTTTTTTTGTGCTCTTGAAGTTTTCCTTCATTTGTTTAAAACATATTCATTTGTTTAAACACTCCATAAAGATTAAACTAAGGTCAAAAAAGGAGTGATATATGGACTAGGAAGAATTAATTGTCAAATGAAATTTTAGATCATAGACTAAGGTTTGATTAATGTTAAATCAAAATACAAAAATATTGTTTTTATAGCTAAAATATGCTTAAATAAGCTTTAATATAACCGGATATACCATAATATACCAAAATATGCCTTAAATAAATTTGAGCCTTTTTAAACATATTTCAGTATTTGAGGTCATGTTTGATCTTTTGGAACAAGTCCGTAAGATTTCTGTGGTGTCTTTAGAGCCTGAGCATATTGGTGCATATTTTTACATATTTTAGCATATTTCCAATAAAATATTACTTTTTTATTTTTTTCCCCGATTTATAAGTTCCCTGATATGTGAACTAATTGTCAATGGAAATTTAAGATCATAGAGAGTTGCTCGAAAGCTTTCATTTATATCTAAAATACACTCAAATAGGCTTTAATATAACCAAATATGCTAAAATATGCTTTAATTTGTGAACCCAGGAAAATTAACTGTCAATTGAAATTTTAGATCATAGACTAACGTTTGATTAATATTAACACAAATTGTTAGACATTTTTCATTTATATCTAAAAAAGGCTTTAATATAATCAGATATGCCTTAATATGCAAAATATGCTTTAATATGCAAAATATATACCTTAATATGCAAAATATGCCTTCATGTGCTTATTATGCTGAAATATACATAAGACTATTTTAGCTTATTTTAGTATATTAAGTCATATTAGACCTTATTTTAGGTAATCCGGAGCAAGTTTGAAAGGTTTTTGTAACGCTTTTGGTTTCTGAGCATATTATTACATATTTTAGCATATTTCAAATAAAATATTACTTTTTTATGTTTATGCTGACATATGCATGAGCTTATTTAAGCATATTTCAGTGTATTAAATCATATTTTACCTTATTTAAGTCCATAACATTTCTGTGGTGCCTTTGGTGCCTGCGTAGTACTCAGTGAGTATATAAGTGCATATTATTACATATTTTAGCATATTTCAAATAAAATATTACTTTTTTATTTTTATCCCGATTTATATGCTTCTTGATATGTAAACTAATAGTCGATTGGTATTTCAGATCATAGAGAAGATAGAAAGCTTTCACTTATATCTTAAATATGCTCAAATAGGCTTTAATATAAAAAATATGCTAAAATATGCTTTGATGTACTTATTATTTTGAAATACATAAGCATATTTGGACATATTTTATTATATGAATTCAGTCTTATTTGATTGATGCAAGATTAAAGTTCATCCTTTCGTATCTGATCATATCGAAGAATATTAGTAGATTTAAGTTCATCCTTTCATATCTGATCATATCGAAGAATATTAGTAGTAGTTTTGCATATAAAGTCATATCTCAAATAAACTATTTTTCCGATTTGTGTATATCAAGAAATTGGTTCATAGACGGGGTGATGAGAACCAAGCAATGGTTCTCATTGGTCTTAACTTGATAAGCCTAGACTTATCTTGGTTATCATTCATCTCAACTGTGTACACGGACCTTCTCGTGCTATCACCCGGGAACTACATTAACATCCATTAATGTAGTGAGCTAACATGTGCAGCGAGTTTTCCCATAAGAACGATAAAAATATGGGTTAGGGCATCTGGCTTGTAACCCACTCATAATATCGAAGCGCATGGATTTCTAAAATAGGATCGGTCTTTGACCTTTATTGGTTGTCAATACGGGACATTTAAGTTAGTAAGGCGGCATTGAATTACGGCTCTCGATATGCTCTTTGATTTGCCAACTAAGTATAAGTAAGTGTGAAATTTTCTATTATACAGGCATGTCACGAATTCCGTTCGGAATTGAAACCATTCCGTATAGATTCCGAAAAATTTTAAATGTCCAAAATCAGTACAAAATAAGATTTTTTAATTGAAATTTTCAACTCTATCTTTGTTTTAACAAAAAACACTGATTAATTGAGGAAATTGTTCAAATATTGAATAAACAACTAAAAACATATGAACTCAATTCCACTTTGGAAATAGAAAGTGGTTTCATTCCGAAAAATTTTTTCGTTTTACTTTTTCAATAGAAGCAAAGTGCGGAATTCATTCCACTTCCGAACGGAATTGAGTTCTGTGACATGGCTGATAGACTTGGAATTTTTAAATGTTATCTTATAATTATTTAAAATGAATTGTTTATATCTAAGATCTCAAATATGCTTTAGCTCAAATATGCTTTTATATAATTAAATATGCCCTAATATGCAAAAATATGCTTTATAATATTGAAATCTAAGACTATTTTTTAGCTTATGAAATCTAGACTATTTTTTAGCCTATTTTGATCTTATTTAAGTTAATCCGGCGCAAGTCGGAAAGACCTCAGTGGCATATTTTCTAAGCATATTAAAGCATATAAATGCATATTTTAGCTTATACATCAATATATCAAATATAATATGATTTTTTCACTTACCCCCGATTTATATGATTTATTATTTGATTTTCTTTATGAAAACTGATTATTACCCTAATCATATGTATGACACTATGAATTTAGTGATTTTTTTTTCTAGACTTTCAAACTGTTTTACCTATGCGAAAGGTGCTTAGTTAGCCTCATTTAGCAAACATTTGTTATGCAATGCCAACATTTGTATTCGTTACAAAAATATTAAACTTTTTTTTCTTTCCTTCAAATACTAACAATTTCTTTCGCTTTTTCCTAATACTCGTAGCTATAAGTATAATTTTTTGCTTTTTTGTTAGCAAAAGGTTTTCTTTCCTCTACATATCGTGTAGCAAAAATGATAATATTTGAAAAAAGTCTTTAGAAAGCAAAAAAAAAAAAAAAGACAAGAAAAAGGTAAAAGGAATTGTTTGTTATAAAACCTCATGGTGCCATTTTCAAACTGTTTGCATTTTAAATGCAATGATTTCCTTTTTCTTTTTTTTTGCGCTAGGCTCTTTCTTTAAAACCGTAAATGTATGCATTCGCTTTTTTTCACATTTCCTCTGAAATTCGCAAAAGTTGTTTTAGGTTTTAGGTATATGAGGTCTAACTAACTAGATGACTAGATGTGTAGCCTTCCTGTGTCTCCTGTATGACTTCTAATACTTTTGTTTAAACTTCCAAATGTTTTTGGTTTTTTTTAATATGTATTTATAGGATTTTTTTTGTTTTGAGATTTTTGGCTAAGACTGTTGCTTTTTGAGTCACCTTTTTGAAATTTTACATTCTAGATTTTCTATAGTTTCTTGTTTTACTCTTTTTTTGTGTGGATTTTTGTTACAAGTATTGTTTGCTAAGGACTTCGTGATTTTTAAAAATGATTGTTAACAGCTAAGCAAAAAAGTTTTCAAAAAAACAAAAAATCTGTATTACCACTTAAATATCGGGTCCCAAAAAAAGTGGCTAGTTGTCAACCAAACCTTTCTAAACGCCTATACTTGCAACATACAAGTTAAACTTGCAACTTATGTGTTTTTAACCCTTTAAGTGTAAAGGAAAAGTGTAAGAGTGTTACGCAAACATTTTCTGTTACAAATTTGACTTTGACGAGTTATACCCGTCACACATTTAAAGGCTTTAAAAGTAGTAGTAGTAAATTTATTTTATGTAAAAATAACTAAAAATATACAAAATTGTCGGTATACTAAATATTTTATTCAAAACAAAAATTATTCGCACTTAGTCCCGGTCTATTACATGTATTTATCAATGTCTATTACATTAATAAATAAATGTTATAGACTGGGATTAAGTGTGAATAATTTTTCTTTTCAATAAAAATAACTGTTTTTATATTAAGAGTAATATTTTTTGATGAAATTAAATTGTCAGCCAAAGGGTTAAGCAAATCTCTAAGTTTAAATATCGTTTTTCTAATATGAGGGTTTTAGGCCAAAACCTCTACTATTTTTCTTTTGTAACTCAGTTGACAATATTTTTCCTTTAAAATCTTTGTACAAAAAATACCTGGTCGTGTTTCATGTTTTTCTAAGTTTCTTTGTTCAGATTTTTATTTCTAAGCAAATTTTCATTCAAATTTTAAAGAAATCCAGAAAAAAAGAATCATATTCCAAATCAAACTAAATTTATTTAATTTACGTGAAATGTATTTATAAACAAAAATTTCGTGACAAATCTTATAAAACTAATCTTTTTTCTTCCTATGTCTGTCTTGTCTGTTTCTTGGTTTAAATAGAAATATTTACTTTGAAATTTCAATTTATCTTTTTAAATCATTTTTTTTTTCAGACATTGTCCAAACTTTATAAGTTGTGGGTATCAGTATATGGCTTTTTTTTATATAACAGACCCGCATTTATGTTTAAATTTGTTAAACTTCGGTCTGGAAATTGTAAAGTTTTTATTATTAATCTGTTGAGAAGATTTATGAGCTCTGTAGATGTGTTTAAGCATCCCGCATTTTTTATTTTTTTGAATTAAGACTCTTTAGATTTCTTGTGGCTTGGGATTAACAAGAAGACCCTAGAGATAACTTCATTAAATTTTTTTTTATTGTATAAATTTATTTGTGTAAATATCTATGTATTTCTTTAACATGGAAAAGATATTTTTATTAAACAATAGTCAAGAAAAATTTCAATATCAAATTTTTTTATATTTCAAAAATAGTATCCAAAAATTTCTTTAAAATTTGCTTGCAATTTTTGGTATATCTTTAGTATAAGTCATACGATTTTGAATATTAAAAGCAATTTACAAACGCTGAAGTGTCTAGTTTGTATTGGAAATTCTTTGTAATTCCAAAACTGTAAGGAAAAAACGGAAAATTGAGAAATTTTCAGTTTGAAGTAAAATACAAAAATAATGCGGCTTGATAGGAAATAGTTATTATACTCAAATGAAAGCTCGATTTATATAGCTTTTAGCATAACATTCATCGTTAGAAAAAAAAGAACAATTTTCCCTCAAAAACATAAAATATACAAATGCCGGAACATTGCCTATTAGTGGGTACAAAAATTCTCACCTTCAAAATGATTTATAAATTTTGTCTTATCATTCAAAATTTTGTAAATATTAAGTAACTTTAAAAATACAAATAAAAATTTTTTTTTGAAATTTGTTTGCAATTTTTGGAATATCTTAAGAATATGTCATTCGATTTTGAAGATTAAAAGCAATTTACAAACGCTGAAGTGGCTAGTTTGTATTTTATTAATTATGCATAGAAATTGTTTGTAATTCCAAAACTGTTAGGATAAAACGGAAAAATTAGAAATTTTCAGTTTGAAGTAAAATACAAAAATAATGCGGTTTGATAGGATATAGGCCAACTTCAATAGTCCCCAGCACAATATTCATCATCAGGAAAAACGGAATGATTTTCCCTCAAAAACATGAAAGATACAAAAGTCGGAACATTGCTTATTAGTGGGTATAAAAATTCTCACATTAAAAATGTTTTATAAATTTTATCTTATCATGTAAATTTTGTAAATATTGAGTAACATTAAAAATATTAAGCAAATTTTTTTTTTAAATTTTTTGCAATTTTTGGAATATCTTTTGAATGTGTCATTCGATTTTGAATATTTAAAGCAATTTAGAACCGCTTAAGTGTCTAGTTTGTATTTTATTAGTTTTGAGTAAAAATTGTTTTTAATTCCAAAACTGTAAGGATAAATCTTAAAAAGCGATAAATTTTTAGTTTGAAGTAAAATTCCAAAAAGGAAAAAACTATTATACCTACTATATATATATATATACATATATATATATACTATATTTCTATAGTTTCCAGCATAATATTCATCATCAGGAAAAACGCACGATTTTCCTTCAAAAACATGAAAAATACAATAGCCGGAACATTTTCCATTGGTGGGTACACAAATTCTCACCTTCAAAATGATTTATAAAGTTTATCTTATCATTATAAAAAGCTTAAATTTTTAAAATCTAGAAATATTTGCATTAATTAATCATTTTCTTAAGGTAACATTTCATTTTGTATGGAAAGCTATAAATTTTTTTCAAAAGACAAAATTAAGAAATTAATATAAAAAAAATTTTAGACAACAAAAAACTTGTTCAAATTATAATAAAAGCAACTTCATTAAGAAGGCAGTCAGAGGGACAGACAGCATAATATTCATCATCAGGAAAAACGCACGATTTTCCTTCAAAAACATGAAAAATACAATAGCCGGAACATTTTCCATTGGTGGGTACACAAATTCTCACCTTCAAAATGATTTATAAAGTTTATCTTATCATTATAAAAAGCTTAAATTTTTAAAATCTAGAAATATTTGCATTAATTAATCATTTTCTTAAGGTAACATTTCATTTTGTATGGAAAGCTATAAATTTTTTTCAAAAGACAAAATTAAGAAATTAATATAAAAAAAATTTTAGACAACAAAAAACTTGTTCAAATTATAATAAAAGCAACTTCATTAAGAAGGCAGTCAGAGGGACAGACGGACTTAAAAAAACGCCGTGACCACAAAAAAATATTTTAACTAATAAACCAATAAATCATTAAGAAGAAAAAAAAAAATTAAACAAAAAAATATTTTTTTGAATTTATTTTCAATTAAGAACCACACACACTTTTTATGAAAAAATAACAAAACAAATCATAAATAAATTTAAATAAAACAAAAGACATTAAGAAAAAATTTTAATATAAATCAAAATATCTAAATAAAAAGAGTTTAAAATAATTTTTTCTTAAATATCAACCCCTTAATTCATAAACAAAAAATAAAGCTATAGCAAGCTTATAATTCAAATTTTTCATACAAATTTCAAATTATAAGAATTTTATAATTTTAAAATTGGCTTATGAATTTGAATAAAACAAAAATTAGTTGCAAAAATTGCTAAAATAAAATTTAAAAAAATTCCAAAATAAAATATTTAAATGAGAAATTAAATCTTAAAGGATGATTCTTTAAAAATATTGAAATAAATGTTTTATCCCAAGAAAAATATTACCCTTCAATAAATAAAAGTACCGTCGCTATAATATTTTTTTGAAGAAATTTTAAACAAAAAACTAAACACAAACTTAAAGATAAAAAACTTTACTAAAGTGCAGTTTTATGAAGAACGTACAAAAAAAATCGACTAAATAAAAAAACGAGATAAGAAACTAATGAAGAAAAATCATCATCATCTTCCGCCGCCGCTAAAAGATAAAGAAAATCCTTAACAATCTTCCATTCCAGCACAACATTATTTAGGAAACTCGAAACCATCAACTGCTGATAAGAATAATTTTATGTTTCTTTGCACATCTATAAAATACATAAAATAAACTGAAGAAAAAAGAAGCATTAAACCAGAAGAAAAAAGTACGTAAAATAAAAATGTACCCAAATATTGGAAACTTTTTAAAGAAGAAAAGTACCCACTTGTGCGCAAATATTGTGTGCCAACGATAAACACTTCAGAGCGGCCATTAAAATCAAAGAAAAGTCAAATATACGTTATGGTGGCAAAAATGTGAGAGCATAAATTACAATAAAGTAGAAAAAACAACAAGAAAACACACAAACACACGCACACACAATCGTATGCACAGCAACAGCAACATCAACAACAATAACAAAAACAACAGCAAACACACAAGCAAATTTAGTATGAGAGCAATTTCTTGTTTACGTACTCTTTATTATTGTTTTTAAACAAGAGAGAAAGAGAAGTAAACAAAACTAAAATTGTTAGTGTTTGCTTGTGTGTGTGTGTGTGTGGATTTGTTTCAAACTTAAAAGAGAGAGAGTAAATAAATTTCAACCGGCTTATGAAAATAGTTGTGAGATGTTGTTGTTGTGTAGTCTTTAGTGCATGGGAATGAATGAATAATGGCGGTTGCTGGAAGACAAATAACCCAACCTCCTTCTTTGTTTGTTTGCAAACGTTTATTGCTCATTTTCTGTCTGTTCTTCTTTAGATTTGAGCTATTGCTATTTTGCTTTTGCTAAATTTTATTTGAGTTTTGCTAAAATGTTATTGCTTTTGCGAATTCTATTTGTGTGTGTGCGTTTGTTTTTCTCTTGGCCATCCCTTTTTTCACTTGTGCCTTTGGTTTATGATTTTGTTTCCGAGTCATCGCTTAAAAATGAGTAACTGTAGCGAGAAAATACCCATGATTTATTTTTATAGCAAAAACAATCTCATAAATACCGTGAATACAAGTGAATGCAAAAAAATATTTTTGTTATAAAACTGAGTTTTTTCTGTTGTTTTGTTTCAAATGTGTGCCACTGATGTTCTTTTCTTTTATGTTTTCTGGAAGGGAAGATCAAAACAAACCAGATGAAAATTCCTTCACATAAAATTTCTTAGGAGGATACAGATTTTTTGAGGGTAATGGTAGAGGGTAAAAATATTTTAAGGGCAAAAATGCTAAGGGCAAAAATGCTATGATTTAAAGTGAATAAATTACACGGTGTTACAAATGAGCAACTTTTGCAAAAAATTGGAAATCAACCTAGTGGGGTTATAGGCCTAAGTGAGGACATACAAAAATCATTTTCAAAGATTTCAAAACAAGTGCAAAATTTTGAGATATTCACAAAAGAAAACTTGTTTTCGGGTAGGTCGTAGTACTTTGGTACCTCCAACACTCACATTTTCAGAGCGATATTAAACTTTTATAAGCTGTATGTATGCATAGGGCTTGTTTTCCAAGAAATTATCAGCCTAACCACAGAACATTTAAAGTCGACTTTAAACCGAAAAAGTCGACTTTATTTGGAAAATCGTACCACAAAACAAATTTTAAATTATATTTGAAAACTTCATTTTAAAAACTAATTTTCAATATTTTTCATTTTGTGATCCTTTGGAAAAAAATGTTAAGTCGAAATTGGAAATTTTTCACAATTTTCAGTCATTACATACATTTTAAAGTTAATTTCTTTGAAGCGGGTTGGGATCATATAACAATTGTTGTTTTCTATTATTATTTCACAAAAAAATCATTATTTTTTTGTAAAAACTGATGAGCATTTTTACAATTTTTAATCGTATTATGAAAAAATTAAAAATATTAGTTTATGCTGTTTTGTCTAATGAACACAGAATTTTCTTAATATTTTGTTTTTGTAATTTTTTGTTAAATTTTATTTTATTATTTCTATTTATTGAAGAAAGCTTTTGAAATATTTGAATGCATTTGTTTAAAACTATTTTTAGTCTTATTTTAAAATTTTCTTGTGGTAGGAAAAATATAAAAAGTCGACTTTAAAATAAAGTCGATTTTACATAAAATAGACTTTAAAATTTGTTCTGTGGTTAGGCTGTAAGTTTTTATCAAAAGTTTTTCTATATTTTTCATTTTTTCGTTATATTTAAAATTCAAAAGCAATTGCAGTACGAGCTCGAGAGGAAACCGGGGTTGTTGTTTTTACCGAAAAGTTGTCATAACTGATCACTAAAAATCTTATAGGTATAAAAACTCAACTTAAATTTATTAAATTTTATTTTCAAACATGAAAAAATAACTTATAAAGCAAAATGAAACCCAAAATTAAATCAGTTTTCCTTTTTCACTTTAAATGGTAAAATCACGGATTTTTAAGAATTTTTTAGCGAGTTTCGACAAAAGTACTCAAAAGAAATGGTTTTTTATTAAGAATAAGATATTTTATAAAACAAGAAAAATGATTTTAGCCCTATAAAAAAATGGGGTCTAAAACGACCTTAAATTTATTTTCAAGACTTAAACCACATGTTAAATTATATTTTTTAAATAAAAAAAAAAAAATAATATTAGTATATAAGAATTACTTTTATACAGTTTTATTGAAATCCAATGCTGAATTTATAAAGTTTCATAATTTTGTATAAATATTTCAAAAAAAAGAAAATGTTGACCTTTGACCTCGGAGGTGAAATTTTTTATTTTATCCAATTACGTTTGGAAATCATTCTGCGAAAATAAAATCAAAGTAAAAATGAATTTAAATTTTATAGAAAACAAAAATTTGCACTTATCAAGACTGTTTTTTTTTAAGTTGAACTTATAAAGATTGTAATGTAAAAATATAGCGTGTTTCACAAATACTACTTTACAAAATTTAACTTTTTGCATTACTATTGACCAAAACTATATTTTTTTTAATTTTTGTGGTCTCCTAATTATAAAAAGATCGAGATTTAAAATTCTATGGATACATTATTATTATTATTATTATTATTATTATTAATATTATTTTTATTATTATTATTATTATTATTATTATTATTATTATTATTATTATTATTATTATTATTATTATTTTTTTAATAAAATTTGTCATTTTTCAAGAGGCTGATCCATTAATTTTATCATATCTTTAAAACGTATCGTTCGATTTTGCTGAAAATTACAGAATAGATTTAAAAATACAAATATCTTTAAGTGCTTCAAAGATCATTTTTTGATATGCTTAACGGATTCGGAGTTATTTGCACTTCATTGTAAACTTCTTGTTTTCTTCAAATTTCAAATTTTCTTTAAAATTCAATGATAAAAATATACCATTTTCATTACATGGTCACAAAACTGTGAATGTTTCAAATAAAATAAACCTCATTTTCTAAAAAATCCATTCATAAATAGTGATTTTGTTAACAAAAAAGTAAATGAAGTGAGTAGCAATGCCAAGTCCAATTAAGTATTTTGAAAATTGTACCCGTAACTTAATTTTTTTTAATTTTTCATATGCAAAATGTTTGCTAATTTTCACTTTATTGTCAATAAAACCAACATTTATTCATGTAATTCGGCTTCGGTTATTTATAAAATATACAGGCTTAAAATCGTGAAATAGAAATGGTGAGTTTTTGAAATTTTCGTTTTTTTTTTATTAATTTTTGAAGAATAAAAATTTTTCAATTTTTTAAAAAAGAATTTTATTTTTATGTGAAAATTCCACAACCTTTGACCATATCAAAAAATTGTCTAAATAAGGCTTTAAGAATGAATGGTGAATCCGCCGGTGTTTCTTTGAACGAATTTAGATAAGCCATTCCCAAGATATGATAAAAATCAATGGAACGACCTCTGTTAAAATCTGTAATTTTAGAAAAAAATTAAAAAAATCGTATCCATTAGAATTTAATTTTAAATTTTTGGTGTTTTTGTATTTAGGGGGCCACAATACATCGAAATTAAATAGTTAGACTTCAAAGTAATTTCTCTTGTTGATGAGTGTTACATATTTGTATGCCAATTGGAGCCACCCTAACCAAATAACAGCAACTTCTTAAAATTACTATTAAGAAAATTCTTTTGAAAATTTTATTTCACCAAAGAATTTCATTCCAAAATACGAGCCTATTTTATTAGATTATTTTAAATTTATTTCATTTCTGCAAATTTATTATGGAAATAAATTAAAATTATATTTAAATCCCATAACTTATGATTATTATAAAGAATCTAAACATTTTCTTTTATCTAAAGATGTTTCTAAGCCTTAGCAACATTTCTTTACGCTTTGCAACACACTCAAACCTCTGAGTTGTGTTGCAGCAACTTAAACATAAACATTTTGCTTAGAATGTTTACAAAGATTTATTACGGCAACATTTCAAATTGTGTGAAACAAACACACAACGAAACACATATGGTCGCACACAAAACTCAGCAACAACAACAACAACAAACACACACACGAAACACATAAAAAAGATGAATTACTTGTTTTCACGGCGAATTGAATTTACGACGGCCATATTTGTTAGTAGCAACAGCAACAACAACAACTAACCCTGACTCATTCACTCTTTGGGCCGAGAGTATCTCGTAGACATTTTTCATTAGTTTTAATAAAAACGGCGAACTTTTAAGATTTATTTCCTAAATTTTCAAAACTTTTGCTAAGCGTTTGATAAATTGTATTAAATTAAATAGTTTTTATTGAATTTATAAAAGATAATAGAGACTAATTAAGTAGAGAAAATTTGAACAAAAGATTTGTTTAAGAAATTATAAAAGAATTTGAATTGATTGTAAATGTTTGTGGTTAAGATTTTAAATGAAGAAAAAAATGTCACCATTCAAAGACCGACGGCCGCTTGTAAAGAGTTTAAATTTTGGATATTTCAAAGTTTTAAGGCAGTTTAATTGAATATGAAATCTTGAATTTTATAAATCTTTGAAAATTTCATTATTGCCAATTTATTTATTTATAAAATTTGATTTATTAAATTTTATTTCTTCTTTTAATATTGTTTTGCGCATGTTTATTTTTATGTATTTTTTTTTCCTGTTTTGTTTTGCTTTTTAATTTTCTTGGCATTTACAATACAAAGACCTTTTAAGTTTTATGGTCCTTCATGATTCAAAGTAAAAGAAGCTACAACAAAAAAATAACCGAACAAGAAGAACAAAACGTATGGACGGATGGATAGATGGATGTGGCAGAAGAAAATGTTGCTCAACTTGCGCGTGGATTTTAAATGCTTTATAGCCTTTAGGGTTGTTAAATTTATAACATTGCGAACAATTTTCATACACACGGCCATAAATTCCAAAACTCAGAGAGAAAAATTTTGCTGTGAAAATTGTTGAAAAAAAAAAATACAAGAAAAATTGAAAACGATTTTCCAAGGCAGGAAAAAGAAAAAGCTGAAAATTGGAAAAAAATTTTCTATACAAAGAAAATTTTGAAATAAATGAAAACAATTTCGATATATTTTTGACAGAAAATTTAAAAAATCATCAAGAATTTTAAAGAAATTTGAAGATTTGTTAAAAAATTTTTAATCAAATAAAATTTTTAAAAAAGACAGAAACTGTAATAAAACACCCAAAAAAGTGTTGTTAATAATAATAGAAAAAAAAAAACGCTTAAATCTCCATAAGAATTATATATAATTTTATCAAAATATTCTTGAAAATCCTCAGATTTACGATGATAATCATCGCTTTATATTGATATTTGTATATACATTATAATTCGTATTTATTTTGTCTCACATATTCTAATTTGAGAATGGCTGTCGATCTGTCTAGAATTAGGTTTACTTCCCTGATGATGATGGCTTAACCGACGATCGAAACGCTTCGAGAAAAGCCCAACAAAATTTTTTGGTTTTATTCAAAAAACTAATATTTAGTCCAAAACTTTTAATAAAATCTTAAAATGTTGCGAAAAATTTGATTCAGTTTTTGAAGTCTTTTTAAATAACACACTGATACACTAAAAAAAAACTCGGGACCTATGTTGTAGGCCTTATTGGGTACATGACAAATCATGCAAAAAAATGTCAGAAATACCTCCAAATATAAGAGTTATACGCAAAAAACCGATTTTAACAAGACTTATCAACTTATCGACCCACAGTCCAGCCAGTTTGCATCCGAACCTAGCTTGGTTTGTAGGCCTTATTGAATACATGACAAATCGTCATGTCAGAAATACATCCAAGTTTAGGAGTTATACGCAAAAAACCGATTTTAACAAGGTTCGTCAACATATCGACCCATAGCTCAGCCAATTTGCATCCGATTTTACTTTTTTCAACAGCAAATAAAATAAATCATGGCGCTTTAAAATATAATCTTTGATACATATAATCTTTGATGCATTTGTAAATCAAAAGGGTCTTTTTTGTTAAGAAAATCTAAAAAAATTGCCAAGCTTTTTTGACTTTAGTAGCCTTTTATTGCTTATTCTTATATTAAAGCTCATAAAAGTTTGTTAACCTAAACTTATTTCTTAAAATATATGCCCTTAGCATGCAGTTTACAAAATCTCGATCCTCTGACTTTCCAAAACTGTTTAAAATCTTAAAATCACTCTGTCAATGTGAGAGTTGGAGGTACTAGAGTACTACGACCTACCCGAAAAGTGTTTTTGTGAATATCTCAATTTTTTGCACGTGTTTCGAAATCTCTGAAAATGTTTTTTGTATGATCTAACCTAGGCCTATAACCCCCACTAGTGGTTTTCCAAGTTTGTTCCAAAAGTTGCTCATTTGCGACATCGTGTAATCGTTTATAAATATTCCATTAATAAATAAAATAAAAATAAAATTCCTGCTCTGATACTGTTTTATTTCTAACCAAATTCTACTAAGTATAATGACTCTACCTCTTATTGTTTTGTACCATTCACAGAAAAAGTCGGTGGAATACAGTTTAGAAGCTAAGCTTTTGTATAAATTTAGAAGGTAATTAGGACTATCTTTGTATGGGAGTAAAACTTCAATATTTTTTATTCTTGTCTAAAGTGCGATCATGTCTAATGAAAATATTTGCTAAAGCAAAAAGGCTCATAACTCTTTAGCATTTAAGGTATGAAAAAATTAGACTCAGGCTAAAGGAAGGAATTTATATAACATTTATGCCGAAAATGAAAAGAATCTCTTTAGTAGTTTTAAAGATATTCAATGTTAAACTTGAAAAACTAATTTCTAGTCATAATTTTAAAAACTTTCAAAATTGTGAATAAACGCTATAAGCGTCTAACTTTTTGTTTGATATATTTATTGCCATTTTAATAATTACCAAAAAGGAATAAAACATGAAATTTTCCCAAATTTTTCTAATGAAAATATTTGCTGAAGCAAAAAGACTCATAACTCCTTAGCATTTATGGTATAAAAAAATTTGATTTAGGCAAATGGAAGTAGTTTAAATAGATAACATTTATACCAAAAATGGAAAGAATCTCTTTAGTAATTTTAAAGATATTCAATGTTAAACTTGAAAAACTTGAAATTTCTAATTATCAATCTTAAAAGCTTTCATTATACCCAATATAGGCTAAAAGAGCCTTATTTTTTGTTTGGTATATTTATTGCCATTTTAATAATTACCAAAAAGGTTTTAATAATTACCAAATTTTCCCAAATTTGTCTAATGAAAATATTTGCTGAAACAAAAAGGCTCATAACTCCTTAGCATTTATAGTATGAAAAAATTTGATTTAGACAAATGAAAGTAAAATAAATAGATAACATTTATACCAAAAATGGAAAGAATATATTTAGTAATTTTAAAGATATTCTATGTTAAACTTGAAAAAGTGATTTTTACTCATAATTTTAAAAGCTTTCATTATACCCAATAAACGCTAAAAGAGCCTTACTTTTTATTTGGTATATTTATTGCCATTTTAATAATTACCAAAAAAGGAATAAAACATTTGCTCGAAACCATAAACACCCTCTCCGAGACATAATACAGACACACTTTCAACAAAATGTGGGTCATTCCACTGGGAATTGAAAAGCCAAGGTTGTGTTCATTTTTTTTTCCTTCTTTTATTTCGGATAGACACAAAAAACTAAAACACAATCCACTTTTAAAACCAAATAAAGCTCATGCTCTAAGTTAAGGGAATAAAGTACATATAAAGGAAAATGTAACCAAAAAATACTTAACAAACAAATTTTTATATAAACTTTAAGATATGGAAGCAAAAAATAAATTTATTGATTTTTTATATAAGATTTATAAGCTTTTATGAATTATTTTGGATAATAAGAAATTAAATTAAGTTCATTTTATTTTCATTTTATGTTAAACCAAATGATTTTATTATTATTTGTTATAACAAATAATTATTGCTGTTTAATAAAACACCTCATAAAAAATTATCACTTCTCCCTTTTTGACTTTGGGGAAGAGTCTTCATTGATTCCTCAACAAAATTTATACAAAATCAAATGTTTTGACTGAACTTGTTTGGAATAATAATTTTTCTTGTCTTCACTTCTTTTTTCAACTTTTCAAAACAAAACTCCCTAAATATAAAATTTTATATTTAATCATGTTTAAAAATATTCAATGTCAATTGTTGTGTTTAACGTTATTTTTTTTTTCTTTCTTCTTTTCTGTATGTTAAGGTTTTTTCTTGAGTTTTTTGTTTTTTTACCTTAAAACGCTTTAATCTTTTGTAACTCTATTTTAAAAGTTTTTGTCTCTTCTTTAAATTGTTGGTAAATAATAATAAAGACATTGTTTTGTTAAAAAATGTGTGATAAGAATTCATTAATTTTTTACTTTAATAAATTTTTCTTTTCTTTCATTACTTTTTTGAAAAGTGCAAAATTGTGTGTGATTTTTACACTCACTGAGAAATGTTGGTTAATTTTGAAAGTTTATGGTTTTAAGTTAAGATTAAAAGCTTTAATTTTATCTATAAAGTTAGTTAAGTTTCTAAGAGATGGCGTTATTGGGTTTGTTTAAGATTTTTGCCTTAAGCCAGACTTTTATTAAGTCGTTTCTTTCCTAAATCAATAAAAAAACTGTTATCGTAAGGGTTTAATGCTTAAATTTCAAACAACAAAACCTTTTTTTCTTATTCCGCTTTGACTCGCACATTCAACAAAAGCTTTTGTATACACCGAAAAAAATGTTAGAAGATATGAAAAGACGAGTTTAAATCTACATTTAAAAGTAAAATAAACCAATTAAAAAAACTAAAGTAGGTCAAACGCAATCATATCGTTGGATTGGAACTTAGACGTAGAAGTTAGAAGAAATAGAGTAGAATAAAGAACGAAGCCATGTGGTGCCCTTGAATTAATCTTGAATCCGTTTGATGAGATTCCACCCACAATAACTTTTATAATATGATCTCTGAAACAGCCCGATTTAAGTCGGAATTAGTTACTACACCGAAATCAAAAAATTTGCTCAAAAATGTGACCTTTGTAGTCAAATGCGGACCGAAAACCACATTAGGAGGTTTCTTTTTAATACTTATATAACATATTTGGTGTATTTTTCCATTATACAAATATTTTTTCGAGATTTAAATCATTTCCGTCATTGGGTCTTATATGTTAGCTAAGCTCAAAAGTGGGCCATTGGTCTCAAAATTTAGCACATGTTGTTATGTGTTCCCAAAACTTATCTGCTAAAGGTTTTAATATAACTCATTCACCTAGAGCTTAGCCGTCCAGCTCTACAGCACAATTTGCGAATTTTTGTAAAAGAGCTTTTGAGCTTTCACCCCGACACACTATGTATGAGCGAGACGCAACTATGTCTATCACGCTTGTCTTTTCAAAGTCAGTGCTGCCATATTATAATTTTTTGCTCGATTGTATGAAGAATACTCGATTATAAGAAAAAAAATTTGCTGTTTACTACAACTTCAAATATTAATATATGAGTTTTTGGACGGGTCTGACCTAGAGCCTTATTTACTTTATGAGATTTTTGCTATTTTTGGCCCAATTAAGTGACATTTTAGAATAGGGTACGTATGAGAGTTATAGAAAAATATGTACCGATTTCAATGAAATTTGGTATAGTAATTTCTATTTATACAAACAATATTCTTGCTCAATATTATTAAAATATAATAAAATTACTGAATTTGAGGGGTCAATATTTCTATTCCGGGTAGTCTCCCATAGTAGGGAGATACCCCAAATAATCGGGAGAGATGAGGAAGCGATCCTGAGTCGATTGGCATCCTAAATTTGGGTGTCGGACTAATATGCTATGCGTTCAAAATATCAGCGCACTGAAAAGTTCACAAATATAATTCTTATAAATATAAACCGGCTTTCAAGATTCTACGTTACACATTGTCACAAATAAGCAACTTTTGCAACAACTTTTAAAGCGACCCAGTAAAGATCATGGGCCTAGTTGAGGACATACAAAAACCGTTTTCAAAGATTTTGAAACACTTGCAAAATTTTGAGATATTCACAAAAAACTGTTTTTGGGTAGGTCGTAGTACTTTAGTACCTCCAACTCTCACATTTGCAGAGCGATTTTAAAATTTCAAACAGTTTTGGAAAGTCAATGAATCAGACTTTTACAAACTGTATGCATGGGGCTTATATTCTAGGAAATTAGGTAAATTTTTATCAAAAGTTTCGGTATTTTTTTTTTAATTTTTCTTTATATTTAAAATTCAAAAGCAATTATTTCAATTTTTTCTATAAAAACCTTGTTTATTTTATAGTCTTTTAAAGCTAGTTCTATATAGAACAAAACGAGATATTACTTATTGATATCGGTTCATATTTACAAAAGTTATTTAACTTTTTCCAAAGTTAAAATTTTTCGATTGCAAACAAAATACTTTTAGTAATGAATATCTGTCTACGTGGCCTAGTCGGTTTATGAAAAGCTTAATAACTTTTAGATTTTTTATCTGATTTAAAAAATTAAAACACATTTTATTAGGAACTAAATTCTCTTCTTATATTAAAATGAACTTTTATAAGGTTTCATATAAGAATAAGCAATAAAAAGCTACTAAAGTTCAAAAAGTGGAAAAAATTTTGTTTTTAGTTTAGATATTCTTTGCAAAAAAAAAAAAATACTTTTGTTTTACAAATGTTTCTAAAATGATATTATATTCTAAAGCTTAATCTGTTTTCTTTTGTTTGGCATTAAAAAAAATAAATTCGGATACAAACTGGCAGAGCTACGGTCGATAAGTTAACGAAACTCTTTAAAATCGGGTTTTTGCGTATAACTCCTAAACTTGAATGTATTTCTGAAATTTTTTTACACGATTTGTCATGTATCCTATAAGGCTTTAACCCTTGCTGGGTTGTTTCCCGAGTTTTTTTAGCGTATAAGAGTATATATGCCATTATCCAGCTCTAAAGAACTTTTGGGGATTCTGAGTAAAAAAAATATTTACAATAATTGCATTTTGCAGTCTTTTACTAAATTTATGCTTTCAGAAATCGAAACAAATTTCAATCTGAAGAAGCAAGAGCCGGATTAAAGGGTTGAATTTCTTCTATGTTGACAGTTAAACAATTAGTATCTGTTTTCATGGTGACATGATCTTTCATCCATTATCTCTTTCATACATTATCATGGAACTTAATCCACTTTTAATCATTCGTTATCTCTCGCTTTAAAATAGTTTCACTTCGTAACATTTTAGCAGATAAACACATTAAAGCTTTTACCAAAAGCTCTACCTTTTCTTTTCTCTCAGTGTATATAATGATTTAAAGATTGCTTTATCACTAATGCTAGATGTTTTATGTTGCTATAACTTTTTCAGAGTTTATACTTATTTGTATGTGTCTAATATAAAAATGGGTAAAAGTATGTTTGTATGTTAAATTTTATTTTTGTATAACAACAAAATGTTTTAATGGCTTTTTATGGGAACAAAAACATACGCATTTTATACAAGCAGCAGCCAATTCAAGTCCTATGATAAATGTTAATATTTCCCTTCAGCGATTCTCCCCCTTTCACAAATACCACACACGGATTTTAGTGAATGAAATGAAATGTTTGAAGCGAACATAATAATAGAACCCAACAAACAAAAAGGTTGGAGCTTAAAGCAGTGGCCGACAAAGCAGAGAGTGCAAATGAAAGAGTGAATATCAATTTTGTATCATAATAAAGTGATCGCGGTCGATGTTTTAGAGATCATATTAAAGTAAAGATTGAAGCATTACTAAAAGAAAAAAGTACCCTACGATGGTTTTACTTAGCAAAGTAAATATATTCAAATATAAATATTTTCTCATTAAAATAAACTGAGATTCAAATGTGATTTTTTAAGCTTTTTTGTTTTATAAAAATTTTCTGAAAATTTGTTTCCGGTTTCTGTTTAAAAGTCTATTAAACTTTTACTTCATTTTAGCTATTTTTCTCCGTGTGCTTTTCTACCCTTTCAAACCTTTTTTTTTGGGGTATGTGTTTCTCAAAAAGCTAAAATGTTTTTATTCCTTTTTAACTTCCTGTTCTAAATAAAAGATCCTTTTTACGCTCAGGCAAGTGTTTTTAGTGGAGCTTTTTAATAAAAGCATTCAGGCGTTCATTTGTTTGTTTGCCTGCCTTTCAGTGGCATATTTACAAAAATGAATCAAGATATTTTTGTAGGTTAAAAATGGCTTTGAATTAAGGTATTAAAAAGTAGGAATGTGTGTAAGGATAAAAAGACACATTAAAACATCCTACTTTTCACGCATTTGTAAACAAACAAACAAATGCGGGTATATAAACCCATACATATGAACTTCAGTTATTAAATATATCTTTAAATATACCTTCATACACATGCATGTATACGTGCGAATAAATGTATCTGACTAAATGTATCTGAAACTGAAGGTGTGTTTTTGAAAATGTTAGTTTGTTTTTCCATTGTTGTTGTTCTTGCTAGCTTTACAAACCCAGAAAACTATCATAAATCAAATAAAATTTATACGCTTTCAACTGCTGAATTTGCAGAAACCCCCAAAAAATGTTTTTTTATTTTGCTTTATGTAAATCTTTACACTAAAAACCAAAATCCAGCATACAGCCTCCCCCCTCCCCTAACAGTGTTTTTTGGGAGCTGCTGCTGCTGCTCCACCTCCTTAGAATCTTTGGTATATAAAGAAGGCCATCCAACCAAAGAAACAAACAAAACCAGCAGCTGATAATGGAAACTGGGTAATTGTGCTATGTATTGTTATTGTCCTTATTCCTGGCTGTTGTCGGTTTTTGTTGTTGCTGCTTGCCTTACAAAAACCTAAAAAATCAATAAAGGGCCCTGTTAAGAGACAGAGGTTGGAAAATAAATGATAAATGACTGCACACAAATACTTTATTTCCTTTTTTTCCCTTTTTTTTTGGGTAAAGACTTTTGTAAATGTTGTTTTTTCGGGGGGTATATAGAGATACGTAGAGGTTAAAACTAAAGCTGGTGAGGAATTTGTTGAAAATTACTTTTGCTTGAGCTTGATTTTTAGAGAAGGTAGTTTCCCAACTATTTCCTTTCATTTCAATTAGAAATTTCGAAAGTAATTTAAAGTTGTAAAATGTTAAATTTTTGGATTAAAGTTTTAGGTTTGAAGACAATTTCTTAATTAACACTATTGGAATTTATAAACAAATGTTTAAGTGTTAATTGTTGTTGGGCGATTTTTTTTAGAAAGTTTGTTAAATGGACACAATGAGCAAAAAAATACATCTTTGGTGAAACAAAATAAAAACAAAATTGGGTAGAATCAAAGACAATACAATATAAAGATATTGCACTTCATACATTGAAATAAAAGTGGATAAAAAACAATGCAAAACACTTCAAGGCACAAACAAACATACATTTCATGAGCAAGTGTGTGTGCCTTAGCTTTCTCTCATTAGATAATCGTCTTCATTTGTTGTTTCCGAATTAGAGTAAAAGCGGTATACTCTCTTTTTTTTATGGGATTTTTCAAAACGACCATACGGCAAATCAATGTATGAAAGTGCAACATCTTTATATTACAGAGTCTTTAATAAAATTATTTGATTCGATGGAATTTTTAGTTATTGGTCGACTAGAGCGAAGTACTTCTTGAAACTCACAATTATTGGATCAAAAACCAAAATACGAGGATTACGTTTGAGATAAAAGAAACCAAACAAATATTTTATAAGCTTTTTTCTAAATTCCTATTAGAGCACCTCCAAAACATGCATTTAAACCAGCGAAGGGCAGTATTTTTATTTTCCTATAACCAGAAGTAGGAGTTTTTGTTGTTATCATACATATTATTTGTTATTGTGCTACCCATCTCTGATTTAAATGCATAAACCGTTTATAAGGTATCAACAATTTTCAACCTCGCCATATTTTTTTTTGTGAATAACAATAAGTCATTAGATACTAAACCAGGACTAGAAGGCGGATGACTCGATTGACTCAAAGTAAAAGCTTACGTTATCTTGGTGAGAAATGAACCCCCTTTGATGGTTTTATTATTTCTTTTGGCAAGTGTCGTTCAGCGTTCCACCAATGGAATAAGTTTGATAGGTTAAGTTTTTCCTAAAAAATATCCCTTTAAGACCTCACGCAAAGCTACCTAGATGTTTTTTTATAATTTTAGGAATATATGGTCTCTACAGCATTTGAAAATATAAACAGTGATTCGAATTTTCAAGACACGCACAATTGATGCATCTCGATCTATTTTTATAATAAAATAATATGTGGTCTCTACAGCTTTTGAAAATATAATCAATGATTAGGTTTTATAATTTTTATATCCTTTAATTATTTTCAGCACATGCACAATTGATGCATCAGTTTTATATTCTTCAAGGATTTTCAGGACACGCACAATTGATGCGTCTCGGTCAATTTTGATAATACAACAAAATGTGGTCTCTACAGCTTTTGAAAATATAATCAATGATTAGGTTTCATCATTTTTATATCCTTCAACTATTTTCAGCACAGGCACAATTGATGCATCTCGGTCGATTTTTATTATAAAATAATATGTGGTCTCTATAGATTATGAAAATATATTTAATGGTTTTATCATTTTCTTTTATTCTTCAAGGATTTTCAGGACACGCACAATTGATGCATCTCGATTGATTTTTATTTTAAAATAACTTAAACTTATATGATATATTTTTTTAAACTCTTTTATTTGTTCGTATGATACATCATCAAAAATTATATATGTATGTACACTTTTTTTGACATATTTATAAATGATTATTAATTTTGTAATTTACTTTCACGGCATTTTGCTAAGACTGAAATGTGACTGAAGAATTTCGCCATAATTCAAGTAACGGTTAATCAAACGAAAGAGAAACGTGAGAAGCAAATAAAAAAAACAATCAGCACAATCGATGCATGGCAGTTTTTTTAACATTGGGCAAAAATATTGAAACCGAAATTCCACCCGCACAATCGTTGCATGACAATCTTTTTCTGAATTTTTAACTTTTTCTAAATTTCGATTGTATTTGAAATTTCATATATATAAGAGTAGATCCACCATTCTTTATTTGTCACGTTATCACATACATATTCTGAAGAATCGCCACAGTGTGACCAATTAACATGAGATTAACGATTTTAACGATTTTTAAATTATATGAGATCCAATGCGAATAAATCTTTTTTACAGCCGCATGTCCCATTAAATTTTGAATGTTTAACAATCCACAGCACTCTCCTCCGAAAAGGCGCCCATGGGCAATTATACTCTCACATATATTTTTCATACTGATATAATTATAATAACGAAATAAATCATTCCCTAATGAATATTCAAAAAAGCAGGTTGTGATTATTAATCTTAGGAAATTATAATTATTAAAATATAACAAAATTGTCGGAATGTAAATATTATTCAAAAAGAAAAATTATTCGCATTTAATCCCAGTCTATTACAGAAGGTATACACCTCCTATAGATTATAACCAACCATCGAAACGCGTCGAGTAATTGGTTGTCCCCACAAACATTATTTGGCTTTTATCAATAAATTGTATATTACATTAATAAAAGTAATAGAGTGGGATCAAATGCTAATAATTTTTCTTTTGGAGATTATAATTATTAAAATCGTTAACGGAAGAGTTTTAAAAACTCACACAATTGCAACATATATTAGTATAAATATGGGAATGATTGATCACTTCAAGTAAAACTACCACCGATTTTGATCAGAAATAGTCCTTACGTTATGGTTTTTGAGTGATTTTCGTCCAAAATCGGTTAAAGTTCTGAAGTGATACTGTAGATCAGCCTTTCCCATACTCATACAAATATACGTTGTGCTTGTGAAAATTTTTCCAACTCTTTCTTTCGACAATTTTAATAATCATAATTTCCGAATACTAAACCGGTGATAATCACTGTTTCTTGGTGGTGATTTATCCCCAAAAATCATCGATTTACTATTGTTGATTAAAACCAAGTCGGAAGTTCTAAAAATAAATCATACGAAAATATTGAGGTTTTGATAAGTTGAATTTTCCAAGTCCCAACGTTCAGAGCCCATATAGTGTCAAAAATGTCAAACTTTATTTTAAAAACGAGAACAGGGCCGAATTACGGTATTCGATATCGATCGAAATCTTAGATATTTTTAAAACATTTGTATAGCATACTTTAAGGATAATCAAAATTATTTAAAAGATGCACGGTTTACTATATTTTTTTTTTAAGTCAAAAGATGAACAATAGTAAATAAGTTTTAATTAAACAATATATATTTTTAAAAACAAATCAAAATGGATGCCAAATTTCAATAAACTTTTTGCATCGAAGTAACTTTGAACAGCCCTAAAGTATACTTCACAATATTCGCTTAAAAGTCTAAGTTTTCGATCGATATCGAATGCGGTAATTTGGCCCCAGGTATTACTCAAAATACAAAAGTCAACCCTCTTAAAGCATTTTGAAAAGAAAAGCTTTCACTTTAATTGGAATTAATGAAAAAGAAAACTAGTATTAAACAAAAAGGACTTTAAGCTAAAATGATAATTTCCCCAATTTCCGGTTTTAATAAGGTGGCATTTCCTTTCACTCACACCAACACCAAAAAAAAAAACGGAAGAACCCTTAAAATCTCTACTAACTCAAACAAAAATTCAATACAACTAATAAATTGATTTAATTCAATTTGCAAACAATTTCATAGACCTTTTTTGTTGCTGTTGTTGTTCGTAATGTTATTGATGTTGTTGTATTGTATAATTTTATTATCATATACATACAACAAAAACCACACACATGAAAAAACCAAAATAAAAATTATTAATTTTCTAATGGATGATGATGATGCTAAGTATAGAAAAAGATATTCAAGATCGAAGTAAGGAATGAATTGAATTTTATAAGGATGGATAAATGGATGAATGGATCGATAAATGAATGGATGACTGAATGAGGCAGTTTGGAACATTTATAGTAGGAAATCTAACAATAAAGCCAATTTTTTAATGTAAATGCTTTTTATACATTTTCCATAAACGATGGCTAAGCAATTTCTCTAAAAGTCGAAAATTTATATTTGTATGTTGTTAACTATTTGGGTTCTTCTTAGACAAAAAATTTATTTATTTATGTTTTTATCATAGGTTTGAATTTCTACTTCTCAATGTTTTGTAAATTAATGTAAAAACCGAAAATGTTTGTATATAAAATATTGTCATATGTAATATTTAATGGGTATAAAATCAACATAAATTTTATGCTTCTAAAAATAAATGACATTAGTTTGTTATAGACATATAGAAATAGAAATAGATTTTCATTATTTATTTTTTACACTTACTTTTGTGAAATTTTTCGAACGATTTTCTTAAGAATTTTTCCCCAGGAATGTTTTTAATGGGTTTTTTTTTTAAGGTTAGCAAAAAAATTTGTGTAATTTATTTAGAGAATTCTAAGGAAAGGAAGAACTAAGGCATAAAACTCAAGAAAAGAAAAAAGCTTTTAAATAAATGAATTTATTTTTTGTATGCAAAAAAAAAAACTACAATTTATAAACATTAAATTATGCATCAAACAGACATGATAAATGACAATTAAAAATTTTATGTAATTTTTTTCTACTATTTTACAAATTTTGTCTCTCTTTATATTTACAAGACTTGACTTGACTTGACTGGTTTGTTCGGATTTAATTACCACAAATCATAACATTATGATTTACAAAGTGTTAATAAGTTTTAGAGTTGTTTGTATTTTATAAATAAAGTTTATAGTACAAATTGTTTGTTTGTAAAAATTGTTTGAATTTTTTTTCTATAAAAAAAGTTTAAGTTTTTTGTCGTTTTTTTTTTTCTAAATAAGTGTAAAGTTTCATATTCATTCATTTTGTTAGGCATGCGTGTTTTGTATATGATTTTGTTTCTGCTTAAACACCAACACATTTTTTGTTAAACACAAAAATTTTTTAATTAATTTATAGTAATTTGTTATGAATTACAATTAAAAATCTGTGTTATTATGTACAAAATGTTGAGATGTTTTTTTTTTTTGTTGCAAAAATTGCATGTCTATGTCTCATTTTAGTTCCAAAGCTGTTATACGAAAAAAATTTTACATTTTTCAAAACTAAATTTTGAAATTTCTTAACATATTTTCAAAAAGATTTTGCATTTTTCTGAAAGCTTAAAGTCTTTAGAATGTATATATTTAAAAATCTTCGAAATCGTTTTCATGTAACTAAAGATATATAAAAAATTGTAAGAGTACAAAAAATATAAAAAAATTTATATCTTCAAACTTGAATTTTAAAACATATTTTTCTAAAAGATTTTAAATTTTTCTCAAACATTAGAGTATGTAGAACTTAAGTATGTAAACATTTTTTTAATTATTTTGATGAAACTAAAGTTAAATAAAAAAAAATGTAAAAAATAAAAAAAAATATAAAAAAAATTTTACATCTTCAAATCTAAATTTTGAAATTTTTAAGAATATTTTCAAAAAGATTTTACATTTTTCTCAAACTTTAGAGTCTTTAGAACGTAAGTATGTAAAAATTTTAAAAATTGTTTTGATGAAACTAAAGTTATATAAGAAATTATAAAAATAAAGAAAAAAATTTAAAAAAGTTTACATTTTCAAATTTAAATTTCTAAACATATTTTCAAAAAGATTTTACATTTTTTTGAAACCTAAGAGTCTTTAGAACGTAAGTATTTAAACAATTTTCATGTTATGTAGATTAAATTAAAGTTATAACAAAATTTTAAATTTTACATTTTCAAATCTTAATTTTGATATTTCTTACGATATTTTCAAAAAGCTTTTACATTTTTCTCAAACTTTAAAGTCTTTAGAACGTAGGTATGTAAACATTTTCAAAATTGTTTCGATGAAACTAAAGTTATATAAAAAATTGTAAAAATAAAAAATATAAAAAAATTTTTCATCTTTGAAGTTAAATCTTAAAATTTCTAAACATATTTTCAAAAAGATTTTACATTTTTCTCAAACTTTAGAGTCTTTAGAGCCTAAGTATGTAAAAATTTTCAAAATTATTTAGATGAAACTAAAGTTATATAAAAAATTCTAAGAATATAAAAAAATTTTAGATCTTCAAATTTAAATTTTGAAATTTTTAAACAATTTTTTTTTAATATTTAACATTTTTCTGAAACTTTAGAGACTTTAAAATGTAAATATGTAAACATTTTTTAAATTATTTTGATGAAACTAAAGTTACAAAAAAATTGTAAAAATAAAAAAATATAAAAAAATTTTTCATCTTCAAATTTAAATTTTGAAATTTCTTAACATATTTTCAAAAAGCTTTTACATTTTTCACAATCTTTAGAGTCTTTAGAATGTAAGTATGTACAAGTTTTCAAAATTGTTTTGATGAAACTAAAGTTATATAAAAAATTGTAAAAATAAAAAATATAACAATTTTTTTCATCTTCGAAGTTAAATCTTAAAATTTCTAAACATATTTTCAAAAAGATTTTACATTTTTCTCAAACTTTAGAGTCTTTTGAGCCTAAGTATGTAAAAATTTTCAAAATTATTTAGATGAAACTAAAGTTATATAAAAAATTGTAAGAATATAAAAAAATTTTAGATCTTCAAATTTAAATTTTGAAATGTTTTAACAATTTTTTTTAATGTTTTACTATGTAAACATTTTTTACATTATTTTGATGAAACTAAAGTTACAGGAAAAAAATTGTAAAAAGAAAAAAAAATTGTTTTTATCTTCAAATTTTGAAATTTCTAATCATATTTTCAAAAAGATTTTACATTTATCTCAAACTTTAGAGTCTTTAGAACGCAAGTATTAACAAATTTATTAAATTACTTTGATAAGACTAAAGTTATATAAAAAATTATAAAAATAAAAAAATTTTAAAAAATTTTACATTTTCAAATTTTGAAACATTTCAAGTTTCTATAATAATATTTACAAACTCTATCTGTGTTGTTTATAAAAACTTGAACTAATAAAATATTTACAAATGGAACCAAATCTAGAATTTTTTCGTGTGATTATTTTGTACTACTTTTATCGGGGATTTAATTTACAAAAGTACATCGATAAACTCAATTCAAGTTTTGACGACGAAGCGCAAATATCACGACGACGAAGCACCAATATCAAAAACCAGTGTTTAATATCGATTGGATTCAATCGTGACCACATTTCCCTTAAGTACAAGTTTCGTAAAGATTTTTTTAAAACGGTTATGGTTTCAAAGAGCTTGAAAAGACTTTTACCCAAGACTCTATAATATAAATTTGTTGCACTTATATACATTGATTTGCCGTATGGTCGTTTTGAAAACTCCCAGAAATAAGAGAGTATACCGCTTTCACTCTAATTTGGAAACAATTAATGGAGACGATTATCCAAGAAGAGAAAGCTAAGGCACACGCATGTGCTCATGAAATGTATGTTTGTTTGTGCGTTTATGTGTTTTTAATTTTTCTTTATTCACTTTAATTTCACTTTTGACAAAAAATGTATAGAGTCCAATGTCTTTATATTGGTACAACGATAAACTCAATTCGAGTTTTGACGATGAGGCACCTTATGGACCAGTGTTTTATAACGATTGGATTCAACCGAGACCGTATTACGCTCAAGTAAGAGTTAATGAACTTTTAAAAGAATATTTTGTTTTCTCTTTTCTTGAAACATTAAAAACAATTTTTTAAAAGTTTGAAGTTTTGGAAAAATTTTCTATTTTTCTATTTTCATAATTTAATTTTCTAAAAGGTAAAACAATTTTCGTTTACAAGCTTTTTTTGAACTAAATTTATTATTAATGTATATTAAGTGTTGCAGATTTAATAAAATAAAATGTTAATAAAAAAACTAACAAATTATTTTCAAATCTAGGGGAAGGGGTATTTTACAGTTTAAAAGATATTATCTTTTAAATTTCAAAAATAAGTTATCATATCTCATGCTCATGCATTTTTTCTTTGGTTTTTTTTTTAATTTTGAATAAATAGGTATATATTTTTGTTTAAAATAAATCATTTAACTATAAAACATCTATAACATTTATTTAAGAAAACACTTATTTATGATTACCTCCTTTTGTTTGAATGCAAAACGTTTCTTTAAATCACTCCTGGGCTCTTACTGTCTTAACATTTCTCACTTTTCTTTCAACATCTTAAGCATGAGACTTGTGATTTGTATAACAAAATTAAAATCAAAATCAACTTAAAAATTCAAAAACTCCCAGAATAGTTTCAAAACTTTAAACTATTCTTTTGGAAACAAAAAAAAAAACATAAAAGAAATGAAAATTTCGGTAAAAAAGCTTTTCTAAAAAATAGGCCAATTTTTATATCTGAGATAGATTTTTCGTTTTCTTTATAACAAACCAATGCAAAAATCAAAATAGTTTTTTTTTCGTTTTTCTAAAATTTCAAAATTTTGGGTGTCTTGTTAAAAAAAATTATATTAAATATGACTTGCAACTTATTTCCAAAAAAAGTATAAAATCATAAAAATTTGCTTCGTTTTTTTTTTCAAAAATTATAATATCAACTTAAAATTGTTTTGTAAAAAATGATAATTATAAAAAAATTATTTGTACTTACCTAACCAATCTGGTAGAAGTGAGCCCGCAAGAGATTCTG
This sequence comes from Stomorhina lunata, assembly GCA_933228675.1. Classification (NCBI taxonomy): domain Eukaryota; kingdom Metazoa; phylum Arthropoda; class Insecta; order Diptera; family Rhiniidae; genus Stomorhina; species Stomorhina lunata. The sequence continues at coordinate 89,100,044 of OW121740.1, read as the reverse complement.
AATATCTCTTACCTAAAACGATAAAAAGAAGAAAAGGAAAAACGATGGTAAATAGAAGAAAAATTATATTTCAATTTGTGGTTAATTAGAGTTATTACACCATTTCCTTTACAAATTTGTAAGATTGGAAAAAAGAATTAAATTCTTAAATAGTTTTAACAAAGATTCTATAATATAAAGATTTCTCGCGTATGGTCGTTTTGAAAAGTCCCATAAAAAAAGAGATTATACTACTTTTACTCTAATTAGGAAACAAATAATGGAGACTATCATCCAATAAGAGAGAGCTAAGGCACACACACGTGCACATGAAATATATGTTTGCTTGCTCGTTTATATATTTTGCATTGTTCTTTATACACTTTAATTTCACATATGACAGTAAAAACGTATGAAGTGCAATATCATTATACTTTATTGTCTTTGTTCATAAGGTAAGAAAGATATAGTCTCTTAGATCCCATATAACTTGACAATCGCTCAAGAAAAGGCTCAGATCAAAGGCTCAGCAAAAGCCGAACAAATTTGTTCGTTCTAAAACATCGAAAATAATGGTAGCCTATTTCTTTCGGAAAACTGGACTTGTTTTAATTGTAGCTTTGATGGAACGAAGAACGTTCAATTCTTAATGATACACTAAAATTGGTTTGTCTAAAGACTCTACTGTATAAAGATCTTGTACTTGAATACATTGATTTGCTTTATGGTCGTTTTGAAAAGTCCCATAAAAAAGAGAGTACAGAAACAAATGTATGGATATGGAATATATTGCCTTTGTTTATAAGGTTATCGTGAATTTGAGGTAACCCTTAATACTGAATAAATTCAACATTGAATGAACTTTTGGTTGTAAGAAAGATATATCCGCGTTTAATCCCACTTAACTTGACAATCGCTCAAGAAAAGGCTTAGATCAATAGTTCGGAAGAAATAAAATAATTTATATGACACTTCGTGGCAAGTGACCAATTGTGGATTTACGAAAGTAAACAAAAACAACTGACAAAAATAAATTATTCGTTCTTGAAGAACTTCGAATATAATGGTTCCCTATTTTTTCGGAAAACTGGACTTATTTTAATTGCAGCATTGATGGAATGAAGAACATTCTATTCTTAATGATACATTACCATTTTATTTATTTTACATCGGCGGCGTGTTATAACTGTGGTCTTATCGCCGATGGAGGATGCTGTGGTAATTAATAATTTTTTAATAGAAATTAAGCAAATAGAGAAAATTGATGCCATGGACGAGGTTCGAACCCAGACTAAATATGACATGATATGCTTAGTATTCAATGTGTACCCACAAATTAAAAAATTTCCGAACTTGTGGACCCTTATATTATCCGTTTTAGCTGAAAACTTTTTGGAAGAAAATTTTTAAAATCTTGTCAAATTTTTAAGGAAATGGTGTAATAGAGTGTTAATAAAATAATTAATTGTTAAACAAAATAAAAATACAAAAACTAATTTATTCATAATAAAACTTTTCCAGCGAAATATAGAATATAAAATAAATTTTGTATTGTTTCAAAATTTATTTAAAATTTTTTTTGTTATTAAAATTTGTTTAAAACTGAATTTTATTAGGAATAAATAGCAATAACTTATAAAATAAATTAATGTGTGTTTAGTAAAATTTAAAAAAAGGCCAAAAATTTTAAAATAAAACAAATAAAAACATGGTTTTGAAACAAAAAAGTTCAAGAGGTTAGGGCAAATTAAAAATTTTTGAAACTAATTACACTGTTCTCGATTTTGACAACTTTTTTTTTACCGAAAAAAGAGAGACCTAGAGGATAAAGATAAATCGAGTAAGCTGAATTCAATGGGGCTGATAGTTTTTTTAGGTTAGCTCTAGTTTTCGAGATATAGCGTTATAAAAAATGGAGGAGGTTGCGCAATAAATATCGCATAACTCGAAATCAGTTTATTTTCTTGAACTAAGTAAAAAAACCTAAATTCGGCAACAAAATTATCTTTAAGGAACACTAATTATGTTTTTAATCCGAATAGTCGTTTTGGAAATAAATTTTTTTATTTGAAAAAAAATTACAAAAATTTTCAAAAATAATTTTTTTGCAAACAAAAAAATATATTTCCAAAACGACTACTCAAACGAAACACGTAATTAATGTTTCTGAAAGATAATTTTATTGCCGAATTTAGATTTTTTACCTTCTTCAAGAAAATAAACAGATTTCGAGTCGTTTTGGAAATAAATTTTTTTGTTTGCAAAAAAGAAAATATATTTTTTGAAAAATTACAAAAATTATCATTTTCAAAAAATTTTTTTTTGCAAACAAAAAAATTTATTTCTAAAACGACTGCTCGGATCAAAAACATAATTAATGTTTCTGAAAGATAATTTTGTTGCCGAATTTAGATTTTTTTACTTTGTTCAAGAAAATAAACAGATTTTGAGTTATGCAGTTAGTTCAACTTTGTTCAAGAAAATAAAGTTTTCGAGTTAAGCGAATATTTATTGCGCAACTTCCTATATTTTTAAAATAACGCTATATCTCGAAAACTAGAGCTAATCTATCCACCATTGAATTCAACGTACTCCTAATATTCTTACCCACTAGTTCTCCCTTTTGTCGGTTTTTTTTTAACTAGCACAGTGTTGTATTTATAAAAACAAAATATTCGTTATAATTGAAAAAAATTAAGCGAAAATTGCAAAAAAAAAAACATAAGAACATAGAACATAAATATTTATATGTTTATTTATACAAAGATATTGAAGAAATTTTCCACTTTTTTTTGTTTAATTTAAATGTTTATAAAAAATTATTGAAAAGTTAAAAGCATTAAACATGCAGGTAAAATATAAATAATTTTCTATTTCCATTCTAAAATATGTAAATCCTTATTAGAAAGAACAAAAAAAAGTAAAAGAATCAAATTTCGGAGAAACCATTCCACTGTGTGTCCAAAATTAGCTAAAAGCTTTATTTATGTCCTTAAAACTTCTTTGAATGTGTATGTTCAAAACTTTTAATATAACCCAGAGCCAGATTTCACGATTTTTAAACAACTTTTGATGACCTCTCTTCCTTTTGAAACTGCCCGGCTACGAATAAATAACAACTTATGTGCAAAAAAAGACTAAATCAACATATGTTCATTATTATAAATAATAAAGACAAATAAACTGCTGGTAAATTTAGTAGAAATGGCTGAAATTTTAACAATTGTATAAAATACGTGACATTAAGAGTGATTGTTATTGTAGATATTTTGTCAAATGAAAACAAATAAATATACAATTACACACTTAAGTGATTTTGCGGCTCGTAAATGTAAACATTTACTCATACTCTTACACTCTCACACTCCCATTCCCTTTAACATATACTCTCTAGTGTTTTATAATAATAATAACGGCACTTACACTTACAATATACATCAGCAATAATAACATTTACAACGAGTTAAACAATAAAATTTGCAACATGGTTAAACATTTACTGACTAAATAGTAATATAAGACAACAAATACAATGATAAATAAAAAATAAATATACGAATACATATAGAATTATTCTTACATCCTTTGATATACATTATGTATGGATGTATGTGTGTTAAAAGCAATTGCTTGTTTGTATGTAAGTATTTATGTGTGAGTAATATATAAACAAAAGCTTTAACATCAACACCAAATGAGATATGAACGAGTGCTTTAAAATATCTCTCTATTTGTGTGTGTGTGTGTAACCTTTTTTGTAATTGTTTAAATGTATATACTTTCTTTTATTTCCCTTTTCTGAGCTTTAAAAGAAAAATTAAACAAAAAAGGATTTTTATGGGTATGTCTTTCTTCTATGTATGTGTGTATAAATGTGTAAAAGTATAAATAAAGTTTTTTTTTGTATAATAAATTGTATTTTTATAAATTTATTTATTTGTTTAAATTTTTCTCTCCACCATAAATATCAGTTCTGTTCTTATCCGAATGAAATAAATTTTCTTTAGCTTAACATAAATTTCAAAATCAAATTAAACTTAAATTTTTAAAAATTTTACAACTTTTCTACATACTTTTTTGTTAACACAATTTATTTGTTTAACAATTATTTAACACTTGTTTCAGCAAAACCTTTTTCACACATGTTTCACACTTGTCCAAAAAAAAAAAAAGGGAGAGGAAGGCCAAATAAACTTAATTTATGGACTCTCCCTAACAGCCTTTCATTTTTCCACAATAACTTTTTTTTGAAACATTTTCGTAAAATCTATACTACTACCACCTTTAACATTAATTTTACGCATGTTTACACAAAACAAACATACATACATATACAAAGTTTAAACTTTTCATATCCCAGCTAGCATTTTTTGGAAAATTTCAATCAAATATGAGTCTTTTTTGACTTCACTGCACGATTAAAATGATCATTTATGATATTACTTATGAGTTAAAAATGATTTTTTTGTTTGAGAAAAAGGTACCTTTGATGCGACTTTTCAAAACGAGTCTTTAATGACTCGTTTTGCTGATTAGAATATGATTGCACACATTTTGCTAGATTTGTTAAACACAAAAAAAAAAGATTAAAACTTTTTTATACTCACAGTATATCTATGTTTAGAACACGTCATATCTATTTTTAGAACAGTGAAGTTGCGTTAATAATTACAGAAATTGATGTTGCCTAGACCGAGGATCGAACCTAGGCTGCTGAATAGGATATGTTATGCTTAGTTGTCGACGTGCTAACCAACTAAGCCACATCACCCATAATGAGAAACGAGTATTTTTGTGGCATTTTTTTATTACCTAAAAATAGTTATATCACGCACATTTTAAAATATTTTTTGTGCTATTTTTTTTAACTAGTCGCTTGTTAAGCGTTTATAAGACTTTTTGTACACTTTTTTGATCACCAAACTGATTGCACACATTTTGCTTTTAAATAGTCGCTTTCAAGGTATTTTCTGAGTCTTTTTGTGGACTTTTTTTGATTACCAAACTAATTAAAATAACACAAAAAACAGTCGTGTTACGATCGTTTACACGATAATATTTTGACTGTACACATTCGGCAAGAATTGTTTGTGCTTTTGTAAACTAGTCGTTTTTTAAGCGTTTTAAGGAGTCTTTTTGGAATCTTTTTTAGATCACCAAGCTGATTAATCAGTTTTTGATCATCTACACGAATTCCAAAAGACTCATTTTGCTAATATTATCGTCAACAATCACCAAATTGCTAGCTGGGATGTAAAATCATATTCATATGTATTTATGTGCATGAGTAAGTGTGTGTGTGTGTGTCCTTTTTTTAAATATTGTAGACAGGGTATTACTTTAATTTATTTATTGGCATTTCATTGGCGAATTTATGCATATATTTCGAAGCCCATGTTATAAATTTTAGGGAAAAATGTGAAAATTGTGCATTTTCACAGCATGACTTGCTGCTGATAAATATTTTAAAGCAAACCATCATACCAAACATTCAATATACAAAACGAATCAACTACCGTATGAACGCCTGGTCTCACTTTATACAAAAACGGAGGCAAAATTTATCAGTCGCAAAAAAAAGAAGGGATTTTCATTATAAAATATCACATAGCAGCGAAATATGTATGATGATATGAAAAAGTACTAAGAGAGATATACATGAATTTATATAAATGTTGAAATAAATGTTGGCTTTCATACGAGATATTAACCCCAAAAAAAAAAAAAAAATTGCCACATCAAAAAACGGAAAAAAAAATTTTTAAATAATTTTGCAGAAAAATCCTCGGTCTACTACTGCATCATTTAAAATCGGGGAAAAAGTTCTTTAAAGAAAAAAACACATGACAAATAGTGTGAGCTATAATTTAAGAGACTGCATCTGTAAATACATTGTTTGGATAGATGTATCCATGCAGTTTATATACATTTTTTGCTCTAGTACTCATATCTTTTTTGCAGAGCTTTAAAAGAATCATAACATTTAGTTTCAAATATTCCTAAAACTTATATGTTTACACAGTTAAAATCACAAAAGCTTTCTTAAGACATATAGGATTTGGTGTATTACATAAACTTTTATGTCAATTTAAAATTTGCAAAAAAAATTTTCTAAATCTAATAAAATGAGAATGTATGTCAATATCTTAATAATTTATATCTCATTTGAAAGGTTGATATTACTTCAATGAAAAAATGTTAAAAATTAATTAAAAATTTACACGAAAGCAAGTAAAAAAAAGTAAGAAAGTGTTATACTTTTTTCTACAAGTATTTTTATACAATTCCTGAAATTTGTTTCATATTAAGGCTAGGGTCAATTATACTTTGATTGCGAGTTTAAAATGGACAGCACTCGAGTCCACGTTAACCCTATATGCTTACAATGTTCAGATCACAACAACTTTCTTAAGACTAGTAGGATTTGGTGAATTACTTAAACTTGTATGCCCATTTAAAATTTGCAAAAAAATGTTTTCTAAATCTAATGAAATGAGTATGTGAGTCAATATCTTTATAATTTATAGCTCATTTGAAATATTGATATTACTTTAATCAAAAAATGTTAAAATTAAATTAAAAATTTAGACCCAAGTAAGTAGAAACACATAAGAAAGTGATATACTTTTGTTCAAGGTTTTTGTTGGAGTATATTATCCATTTCCCATAATTGGTACAATATTAAGGCTAGGATCAAGTATACTTTGATTACGAGTTTAACATGGACAGATCTTTAGCCACCCGAATAAACGGACTTTCCTTAATTTGCTCATAAAGTGATTTGTCAGTATAAACTCAACGTAACTTTCCCACGTGTGATGGTATAAAGCTTAAATAAACATATCATGAAGCCAAATAATGTAATGCCCTGGTCCTGAGTGGGATTGAAAACTAGAAGCGAATTGTTATTGCGATAATGCCAATCTCAGCGGCCAAAGATTGTAGAGACCTTCAAAGCACCATTAAATTACACAGCCCGACAAAATGAAAACTTTTTTGGTGCCTTAGTTTTTTTAGTCAGTTTGTAAGCATTTACTATTGGGCTTCAATAGTAACTTTTGTACCAGCTCTAGTTTTCGAGATATAAATTAAAAAAAAACTACGTTGTTACGAGATTAATAGTAACTAGTAAACGATTATTTTTATTCATTAAAAATAAAAAATCGAAATTTGGCCACAAAATTTTCTTTATGATGCATTAACATTATTTTGATTCTATGAAGTAATTTTCGAGATATCGCTCAACTTTGGATGGAATTTTTTTGTATAAATTTTGTTATTGTTTAAAGATTTATAAAATATAGAGAAGACAGCAAAATTTTTCATTAGTTTCAAATCTGTCACATGGGGAAATATGTTACGCATATAACAAGCTATATCTTACTGAAATCCAGCCAAACTGTGGATTTTATTCAAAATAAAGTAATATCAACAACAGAAAATATTTATGTTATACTAGAAGAAAATATGTATATTGTACTAGGGTGACCAAATAAATCCGATGTCGGAATTTTGTTCATCTGAAACAAAATTCCCCTTTCTAGATATTGAGATAACCGAAATTTGAGCTTAATTTAACAACGTTAACCCTTGCCGCTCGTCGATTAGGGTTTGAACCAATTTTTGGTCAAAAAGTTAATATATGGAGCCATAACTCCAGAACGCTAAAAAATAAGAACACGATTCATATATCAAAAGAAAGCTAATATTGTTCTTCAAAATTGATATTGTATACATAATTGTTGTAAGTTTACGCCAAACAGAGTTACCACAGCTTTTGAGTCCAAAAACAAAAATTTATTGGTTTTAAGTTTTTGTAAAACCACAAGCAAAAATCACGATGTAGTTTCACAAAATTTATAATAAAATCAAAACTATTGAGTCCATTTTAACAAGAAATACCACATTTTATGCGAAACATATCTGCCTATATGGCTATAGAAAAATATTGGAACTTTTGTTAGTATCTCTATTTTTTTGATAAATTTTTGAAAAACAACAAAATTTTTTCAATAATATTTTTTTCTTCATATATTCGGCTATACCTCCAAAACTAATGAGTGGAGCAAATATTATGTTAGGGCAAAATGAAGGTAATATTCTAGCTAAATTTTGGTTATTTCTTTTTACTAAATGGGTTAAACTGTTCTTCAGTCATGTTACTTAAAATCGTATTACTACAAAATTTTCATAAAAAATTATATCTCGAAAACTAGATCCAAAAAAAGTGAGTTAGAATGATTGAAGCCCTATATTAGAAGCATACAAATTGACAAAAAAAATTAAGGGCACCATTTTTCGTATTACTACGAAATTTTCTTAAAAAAATTTTATCACGAAAACTAGATACAAAAAAAGTGAGTTAGAAGAATTGAAGCCCTATATTAGAAGCATACAAATTGACATTAAAATTAAGGACATCATTTTTCGTATTACTACGAAATTTTCTTAGAAAATTATATCTCGAAAACTAGATCCAAAAAGAGTGAGTTGGAAGAATTAAAGCCCTATATTAGAAGTATACAAATTGACAAGAAAATTTAACGCACCATTTTCGTGTTACTACGAAATTTTCTTAGAAAATTATATCTCGAAAACTAGATCCAAAAAAAGTTAGTTAGAAGAATTGAAGCCCTATATTAGAAGTATACAAATTGAAGAGAAAATTTAAGGCACCATTTTTCGTGTTACTACGAAATTTTCTTAGAAAATTATATCTCGAAAACTAGATCCAAAAAAAGTGAGTTTTAAGAAAACTAGATCCAAAAAAAGTTAGTTAGAAGAATTGAAGCCCTATATTAGAAGTATACAAATTGACAAGAAAATTTAAGGCACCATTTTTCGTGTTACTATGAAATTTTCTTAGAAAATTATATCTCGAAAACTAGATCCAAAAAAGTGAAAAGTTAGAAGAGTTGTAGCCCTATATTAGAAGTATACAAATTAACAAAAAAAAAAACTTAAACACCATTTTTCGTGTTATTTGTTAATCAAAAATGACAGAAGTTCTACAAAAATGGAATAATGGAAGTATTTTATTTCAGATAACGTCACTACCAGTTTTTAGAAAATCCCAAAAGCATTCCTTTCCAACCCTGCCTCCCTGCTACCATGTATGAGTTTATTACATTAAAGTACCAACTTTATATGTTTGCCTGTGTATGCGCATATGTATTTCTCTGCGTGTATTTGTACGTGAATGTAAAATGTTCTTTTTTAAATCGTGCGACTTATGGCTGAACGTTAGTGATTTATTTGCATATAAATGGTGCCATAGCAAAAATCTAAAAGATGGTCATAAACATTTAAAAACAAAAATAAATTTTAAAATAAACGATTCCTCTTTTTTATTTTTATAATAAAGAAATAAAACAATATAAGAATTATTAAAAAACTCCATAAGACTTAAAAATTTTTTTATGTATAAAAACATTAATCTTTAAATATTTGAAGTAGAAAAAAACGAAAACATTTATCAAACTCTTAGCATAAAATTAAGAGAAATAGGAGGGAAAGCAAGAAAAAAGTTAAGAAGGTAAGAAGAGTAAATGTGTGAGACAACATTTTGTTTTTACTAGAAATTTATGTAAATTTTACATGTTTCACTTAAGACTAAATACCTAAGAGGGAGGATGGAGTGCAAAGGAGGGAGTAAGGATAAGCTAAAACTTAGACTCCCAGGAGAAAGGGAGCTTTGCTGTTTCAAACTTTCTTTAAGAAAAAGTAAGCTTTCGGAGGGTAAGAAAAAACTCTGTAGCAAGATTGTGCTATTATTTAAAACTTTTATAAAATGTGCACACCTGACGCATGTTCCGGCTTTGGTTTATGTGTGAGTTAAAGTGTGTTTTAGTTGCACTAGAATATACTTAAAGATGCCTTGATAGCACTTCATCATACTCATTTTTATTGCAGGTATGTTGGTTAGTTCGTTGGTGTTGTTCTTCTTTTTTGCATGTATTTTTCATCTTTATACCCACGTTTATGTTCTTGCTGATTTCTTTTTAGACAGTTTGTTTTCTTTTACCTTTTTTTGTTGGTTTTGTTGTTTTATAGCCCGTTTAAAACAAATAAATTTTCTGACATTTTAAAAGTTATTAGATTAGCATTATGTTTTTTTTTCGTTGTAGATGTTGCGCTTGATGTTTATGTTTGAATATATATGAATTCCTTAGGTATTTTGTTGAGTTTGTTTGGAAGAATCTTTAAGATATGAAATATATACACTCTAAAAATAGCATAAGATTATACCTGTCAAATGTGAAATCTAGTTAGAAGTCTTTAAAACTACAATATCATTATGTATATGTCATAAACTTCACGCTTACTATCTGCCTTACACTTGTGCTTCTCTACAGCTTACTTTCTGCCTTAAGGTACAAGGCCAATACACGTGGCATGCGAGTACATAAAATGTGCGTTTGTTTACAAAAATATTCATATAAAAATATATTTGAGTAGGATATAAATAAATCTGGCAGCACTGAAAAAATCTGCTGCGCGGAAAAGTAGAACAAAGTTCTACTTTTTTCCATTGCCGCTTCAAATTTGACAAATCAAAAAACAGCTGATTGCCGCCCGCAGCCGCTTACCGCGTGCATTGGCCTTCTACCTTTACACTTGTGCTTTGCTCCTGCTTACTTTATAGCTTACATTAATGCAGCTTGAAACAGGGATGGAAAATAGGTTTCCTGATTTTCTATCTATTATAAAAAAAATGTACTTTTTAGATAAAGAAGGAACCATTTTTTATTTGCAATATATTCTATTGAAATATCCCCTCTTAAACGGGTATCTAATTCTAAACTATACAATCTATGTATCTTATCTTATTTTGTTACTTTGTATCCACTTGCACTTACTATATCTTCGAATTTTCATATAAAATAGAGTACAAATTGTAGTTTAGAAAATACTATTGTAATGCTCGAGGGATTTTGTGATATCCTAAATCACTAAGGTCAAAAGGGCGATTTTCAAAAAATCTAGAAAATTTTGTAATATTTAGAAAAATATCTGTATTATATTTTGACATCATTCGAAAACAGAGATCCAGTCAAATATCGACCAATACCAAATAAAATTTGATGCTGTCACTTAAAATGATTCTTTATACTAAAATCTTCAAAATTCCTAAAAATTGTGGCTGTCATGGGTCTATCAGGTATATGATGGAAATCGATAGTTTTCAAATCGATCGATTTCAGATAAATTTTTCCCAAAAAAATGTAAACCAATTGAAGGACTCTTGTATATCTACTATCAGTCATAAGGATTGAAGCCCAAATTTTTATGTTTTTGGGAAAATAACTTAAATCGATCGATTTTAAAACGTTCGGTTTCCATCACATACCATGTATGTCTAAATTTAGGCAAATCGAAATAATCGACCGATTTAACAGTATTTTTCTACCCGAATTTAAAATTAAAACACAAAGAGTGATGTTGAATCAATCGGAATACTATAATTTGGACTCAGACCCATTTGTCTATTTGACAGCGAAAAGTTAAGATTTGCAAATTGTATCAAGTAGAACGCGGTGGTATCACGGTACCAAACAGGTTTGTAATGTATCAAAAATAGTACAATTGTACCATGTTTGCTATTCCTGGCTTGAGAGCCTATTTTTGGATTCGACTTATATTGTACAGAGTTTGGAAAATATTCTCCTAAAGCTTTTAAAAATATATTTTTTTTTTCAAAAGAACTTCATAATTTTTCATTTTGAAATTATTTGAATATATTAAACAATTTTTTTTATAAATTTCTTTAAGTGTTTTATATTTATATACAAAAGCGCTGGCGTTTCTGGTCATATTTGAATACTCATCTTAATAAAGTTTCGTGTTTTTTCGAATGGTTTGAGTTTAAAAGAAAATTTATAATATATTTAGCTTCAAAAAAGCTACAAAGGTAACATATGTTATATTTAAATGATTTATTCAAGACTAATTTACATAAAGTACAAATTTAAAATTATTAAAAAAAAGAGATTATCTAATTACTTTTAATGGCTGAGAATTTTAAAGAAGCTATAAAAAGAAAATTTATAGAAAATGAGAAGTTTTCGAGGGCAAATATTAATCATTTTTATTTAAAATCAGTCTTCGGCATAACTTGGGCCGCGGGAACTTACACTTCTTTAATCTTAAACTCATTTAAAGTATCAATCCTAAGAAAATAGGAGTAAAACTTAGTAGGTACAAAAATGTAGATCTATATATGAGCCATAGACTAGAACTAGACTGAGAACATATGGTCTACTTAGGAACCAAAGAAAAAAATGTACCTTGAAGTTTCTAATTTGTACCATGACGTTTCAAAAATGTACTTTGATAGTTCGCCCTCAGTCTAGTTAGAGTCTATGTTATCGGCATCTCTTCCGATTTTACTTCATTTTCAAAAATAGCATTGAACTTATTTTCAAACGTATCCAAATTTTTTAAAACAATTTTTATCGGGGATCGAAAATAATTGTAATTTTTAATTCTTGACTAAAGAAAAGCAATCTGATAGAAATGTCGGGGAATAAAACCAAGTATACCATTTTGGTGGTCTTGAATCAAATTTTCATAAAATGCGAGGCTTTTTAAAAATCTGATTTTTATTTTTTAGAAAAAAAAGTAACAGTTATTTTTTGATTTTTATTTTTTTTAGCAAAAATAACAGTTATTTTTAACTTTTATTTTTTCGACCAAAAATAAAACTTATTTTTTAACTTTTATTTTTTTGAGCAAAAATAACAGTTATTTTTAACTTTTATTTTTTCGACCAAAAATAAAACTTATTTTTTAACTTTTATTTTTTAGAGCAAAAATAACAGTTAATTTTTACTTTTATTATTTCGGGCTTTTATTTTTTCGAGCAACAAAAAAAATATACCCTTTTTTCTACTCGAAAAAATAAAAGTCAAAAATAACTGTTATTTTTGCTCAAAAATAAAAGTCAAAAAATAACTTTTATTTTCTGACTTTTACGATAAAAGTTATAACAGTTACGGCCCCTGATTTTTATTTAAAAGAAAAATTATTCCCACTTAATCCCAGTCTATTATATTTATTTTTTAATGCAGTAGATAATTTATAGACAAAAGTCAAATTGTCTGTTACATTAATAAATAAATATAATAGACTGGGACTAAGTACGAATAATTTTTTCTTTTGAATAATATTTATATTTAATATTTTTACTATCCCCACAATTTCTGTTATTTTTTGATAAAATAATTTTGATTTTAAATTCGATTCTCAAAAGCTTATTTTTACCTATTCTTAAAATCTTAAACCAAAACTAAAAAATTCCCCTTAAAACCATTAAACTTTTTTTTGAAAATCGTGAAAAAAAATCTTTAAATAAACCTTTTAAATATAAATAAATGTTTTTTTTTGCTATTTTTTACACATTGTTGCTAGTTTTGTGTAAAACTTGCTATAGCTTAAGTTGAAGTTGTGTTTTTTTTCGAATTTGCTATTGTTTTGTTTACTTTTGACCTTAACGGTAAATATCTAGATATCCAAAATGACACAAACTCCCTTACTCCCAATATTTACCCAACAGTTTCAATATGAAAGAGCAATACTAAAAGTAGTTAAATGACTAGAAATATAACATTAAATGACATAAGTGGTAGACAACAGATTGATAACCATCAGTCCCCTGGCAGGGAAATAACTACAGTGGACTTGCGGAAGAGAAATTTTTCTTTTGAACTTCATTGGTTTATTAGATATGAACGATTTTTAAGAATATTCCGGTATGTGATGAAAATCGATCGTTTTCAAATCGATCGATTTTATATATATTTCTGAGATAATTTTCCACAAGAAAATTCAAACTAAATGAAAGATAAGATATCAGTCGAAAGGATTAAAGCCCAAATATGGGGGAATTCCGAAAATATCTCAAAAATATATAAAAAATCGAACGATTTGAAAACGATCGATTTGCATCATATACCGGATTAGATTGCTTAGATCTTTGGCCCTTTAATTAAGGAACTACTGCCAGTGGAATTACTTACAAACAATTAAAAATCGAACTCGAGAGGGAAAATTGACTTTCGGTTTAGCCTTCATTGGTTTATGGGTTAAATTCAAGAAGAAAGTTCATTAGAATTATTTGAAAAATAGAAATAGGCCCTTCATTTTCCCAACTACTGGGTACTTACACACAAACTTAACTTAAGAGTTACCTACAAACATAGCTACCACTCATGCCAAACGTTTGCTTGTTTGTTCATTTGTACTATCTCCAATAAACCCCAACTCAAATGTACATAAATACATAGAAACTCTACACATTGACAGTTAATTTTGCAATTGTATTTCAATAACAATAAATTTTAACCATTCGACATAAAATACGAGTATTCAGTGAGTAAAATGCAATCCAACAACAGCAGCAGCAGCGGCTGTAGAGTAGAGTAGTACGAGTAAGAGTAAAAATACTGGGCAAATAGGTTGGCTGGTTCGGTTGAATGTTCGACACATACTACAGTTTAACAAACAACAATAGTTTAAAAAAAAGTGTACACGACTTGTATGCAACTTCTATTGTAAACAGTTTACTAACTAATACTTGAAACACTTGAAACTTTTTAGACGGCTTTGAGGTCGATTTTAAAGGGGTTTTAGGTAACTTAAAGCTTTAGAATCTAATCTAAAGTTTAGATCAAAGCAGGCCAAACGGAGATCGTTTTTGAATGAGAGTAGTCAATCTTAAAATGGGAATGAGCTTTGGGATTGTATTTGCTGTGTATTTTGTTATTGTTATGTATTGTTGTTTTTAGTTTAGCATACATTTTTGTTTGCATAAATTGTTGTTATTCCCTTACCACGCAAATAATGGTCAACCTTGCTTTAGATCATTCAAATGCTTAGAAAAGCTTTAGAATATTAAAGGTAATGATAACCTATTTCTTCATAGTTCATAAAATTGATGACATAGTAAATGAAAATCATACATAAAAGAGTAAATATAACACAGTACGACAAAATATGTGTCTCGGTGTTTTGCTGTAGCACGTCATGACGCGTCAGAATTTTAAGAGAATCTATTTTAAAGATTCGAAGGACCATGGAGGTTCACTGGTAACGTAATACTATTATAAAAAGTTCTATAAAAATAGAACGGGTGAACCGATTTAAATGCTTGAGCCAGTTTTGAAAAGGGAATTAAATTTGGATTTTTTTTTTATTAAAAAACACTATTTTTTCCGCTAGACGACGTTTTAATTTTCATGTAAAATTAAAAAATATCCAAAAAATGTTTGAAATTCATGAAAAATACAATTCTGCAATTAGAAAAAAATAAAACAAGTCGTCTGGGATTTGAACCTTATGGCGGTCGATCGGTTTTAAGTTTGTCATTATATTTGTACATTTTTTGGATATTTTTTAATTTTACATTAAAATTAAAGCGCCATCTAGTGGAATTTGGATTTGTTTTTTAATAAAAACAAATCAAAATACTGACTTAAGCATTTTAATCGGTTCACCTATTCTATTTTCATAGAACTTTTTATAATAGTATTACGTTACAAGTAAACATCCATGGTCCGAATCGAATATTTACAATCGATTTTCTTAAAATTCTGACGTGCTAGAGCAAAACGCCGAGACACGTATTTCTTTATTTTAAGCCTATTTTCATATTCTGTTAACATTTCTCATGTGTACCAACCACTGTCGTACTGTGTAATAGAATGATAGTTACTTGTATGTATTAACTCTTTTACGTATAATTTTATTTCATCAATTTCATCAATTTTATTAACTTTAGGATATATATATTTATATATAGACGTTGTGGGTAGATTTTTATCATTCAAGGGCTTGTTTTGTTCGTTTTCTCTAAGCGTATATTAATAATAACTTCAAAACTGGATTATGTAACTTTAAATGAATTTTTGAAATTGGAAATATTTGTGATTTAAAAAAAAATATTTTTTTGCGCAAACAAAAAATTAATTTCCAAACCAACTACTCGGATTAAAAAAGTAATTAGTATTTCTGAAAGATAATTTTGTTTCCGAATTTTGGTTTTTCACTTTCTTCAAGAAAATAAGCAGCTTTCGGAGATGCTATATCTCGAAAACAAGAGTTATTTTTACCAACTAGGTCTACCTTTTGTCGGTAAAAAAAAGTTGTCAAAACCGAGCACAGGGTGTATAATTATTAAACTTAACACCGTTAATCCTGACCATGGTGTTTGTCTATATTTACAATCAAACATACATATATAGAGGTCTATATACATACATATATTTTACATTCAAGTATTTTATGTAGAGTACACAAAATACCGGCTATGTTTAGCAAAAGAAGAGTAATGATGTTCCTAAGAATGGTTAGAATAAACATCAATATATATGTATATAAAATGTTGTCTAAAAGTATGACTATTTATATGTATATAAACATATCTATAAGCAAATATCGAAATATACATACATACATACACATCTAAAGAACTGTATGAAAATGTGCTATTTTTGGTCTAGTATTGTTTTGTGGTAAAAGGCAAAGTGCAATCGAATACTGAAAATCCAAGTTTAAGTACGTAAATATAAATATTAAATAAACATTCTTACTTATCATATATTATATACTTACACACATTTTCAAATATACCCACATATACATCTAAACAATTGCATGTTAATACATATGGATGTGTAGAGTCTTTTTTGAGTTTACTTATATGTAATTTTACTTTAGTTGTATGCATTTGCTTGATTGTGTACTTTTTTTTTACATTTTAGCATATGTATGTTAAGTAAAATATAATTAAATTTTAGCATTCGGTTCAAAAATAAACATTTATCTCTTGCTAAACACTTACACACATTATTTGGGTATATGTGTATGTAAATTTCTCTATGTGTAGAATATTTGTTTATGGCTGTGATAGTCCAACATTTGTTACATATCTCATTCTCTAATATTTTAGCACCAAATGAGAGCTGAGTAAATATTTTTGGGCTATTCTAGAATAAAGGCGCAAGATAATACGAAATACGAAAATGCTATTTTTATTTGCAAAAAATAGGTAAAAAGCAGGACTAACATTCGGAAGGGCAGGCAGTCGGAGATGTCTTACTCATATGTGCTAATGCCTAAAGGTAGGACCACATGATTGACGCAAAGTACCAAATATTGGTATATTTCATATTGTATGAATTCACAATTTATTGTCCCATACGCCAATCAAAAAAAATTTGTGCTAATTTGTACAAATTTGATGTTGTTTCTCATATTTGGCATGTAGTAGTAAAATCGTGTGACAGGAGTTGGACAATTATAGCCACTTGATAGTTTTGCGCCAACTCGCGATAATAAAATTTATGTAAAACATGTAAGAAAGTGCTATAGTCGGTCAAGCCCGACCATACGTTACCCTTCGCCACTAAGGTCAAAGGTGTTCTTTTTCCTGTATAAAGACAATTATTTGCTAAATTTTGCCATAAGAAAAACATTTTCTCTAAACTTATATTTTTAAGCTGTTTCCGTCATTTGGATTTATATGAGAGCTAGGGTCAAATGTGAACCGAATATCTCGAAATTTGGCAAATGGATTACAGTTGTTACAAAAATTATGTATAAACTTAAATTTCTCATTATCATTAGATTTACGAGCGTTTTAGTCATTTTTGTCTCATTTAGTGCGTTTTAACAGAAGAGTTTGTTTGAGAGCTATGGTCAAATGTGGTCAAATGTGGTCTGATTTCAACGAAATTTGGTACAGAGATCTATATTTACATAAGCAGTAATTTTTCATGAAAAAATATTGATATTTGTAAGTGGGACCTATGGGAGGTATCATAAAAAATGGACCGATTTTGTCGAATTTCAATACGCATTGTCCCTATTTCAATATCCACTACCACTACCTTTAGAGCATTTAGAAATGTGGCAGGCGTAGCCCGTTAAAGTTGAGATAGTAACAGAAAATTAAAAACTAATAATTTCCATGTAAGGGATTAAGCAAACTTAAAAAATTTTAATATTTCATTTAAATTCGTTTACTTCTAGGATAGGGCAGATAAAATTTCGTTTTAAACTAAAGCAACGAGCATTTATAAATGTGGCGGGCATAACTCGTCAAAGTCTAAATTGTAAAAAAAATTAAAATTAATAATTTCTATCTAAGGTTTAAGACAATTTCAAAAATTTTATTATTTCATTCAAATTCGTTTACTTCTGGCATAGGGCAGATAAAATTTCATTTTAAACTAAAGCAAAGAGCATTTATAAATGTGGCGGGCATAGCCCGTCAAAATTATTACAGAAATAAGGAAACTAATAATTTCTACTTAGTTAATTTAAAAAAGTTTAATATTTCAAATTCGCTTACTTCTAACATAGGGCAGATAAAATTTCGTTTGAAACTAAAACAAAGAGCATTTGGAAAAGTGGCGGGCATAGTCCGTATGAATCGAAATTGTTACAGAAAATAGAATCCAATAAGAAAAATTTCAAAAATTTTAATATTTCATTAAAATCCGCTTACTTCTTCCATAGGGCAGATAAAATTTCGATTTAAACTAAAGTAAAGAGCATTTTAAAATGTGGCGGGTATAGCCCAACGAACTCGAAATTGTTACAGAAATAGAAAACTAATAATGTGTACGTTTATTATTACAGAAATTTTGAAACTAATAATTTCTACTTAAGATGTTAAGATAATTTAAAAAAGTTTAATATTTCATTCAATTTCGCTTACGGGTACTTCCAACATAGGGCTGATAAAACTTCGTTTTAAACTAAAGCAAAGAGCATTTAGAAAAGTGCCGGGCATAGTCCGTATGAATCGAAATTGTTACAGAAAAAATTTCAAAAATTTTAATATTTCATTCAAATCCGCTTACTTCTTCCATAGGGCAGATAAAATTTCGATTTAAACTGAAGTAAAGAGCATTTAAAATTGTGGCGGGCATAGCCCGTCAAACTAGAAATTGTTACAGAAATAGAAAACTAATCATTTTTACGTTTATTATTACAGAAATTAGGAAACTAATAATTTCTACTGAAGATATTAAGATAATTTAAAAAAGTTTAATATTTCATTCAAATTCGCTTACTTCTAACATAGGGCAGATAAAATTTCGTTTTAAACTAAAGCAAAGAGCATTTAGAAAAGTGCCGGGCATAGCCCGTACGAATCTAAATTGTTACAGAAATATAAAACTAATAATTTCTACTTAAATATTTAAAACAATTTCAAAAATTTTAATATTTCATTCAAATCCGCTTACTTCTAACATAGGGCAGGTAAAATTTCGTTTTAGACTAAAGCAAAAATTATTTAGAAATTTGGCGGGCATAGCCCGTCAAAATTGTTACAGAAATTCAAAGCTAATAAGTTCCACTTAAAAAATTAAGAAAATTTCAAAAATTTTAGTATTTCACTTAAACTCGCTTACTATTTACTTCTAACATAGGGCAGATAAAATTTCGTTTCAAAACTTAAGCAAATTTTTGGGAGATGAAGGGTTAACATAGCAAAACTGCCAGCAAACTTGCTTGAGTTTATTATAAAATATTTAAAATTTATACAAATATACATATAAATATATAAACATTCATTTAAATGTACTTTGATCAATTAACAAGCAATATTTTCATTTGTCAATGGATTTATTTATAACCTCAAACTTTTTCCTACTTTTGCCAGTATTATCTATAATTTAAATATGAGAAAATAAAATGAAAATTGGAAAAAGAAATCATAAGATTTATTAAGTGAAATACATATAGAAAGAAAATTGCTATTGTAAAAGGAAATAGGAAGGAAGGAAATAAGAACGGAACCGGAGGATGGTAGTGTTAAAGTACACACTGTGATTTATAAATATTCTTTAAAAAAAACAACTATATTTTTGTATATACAGACAAAACAATTACTTTAAGGAAAATCTGTTACACCTACTCCTAAATGGTCATTTTAGTAATAAGGAAAACTCAAACAAATGTAAGTGTTCATGTATGAATGTGTAAATTTTAAGTTTAAGGATAATTGTGTATGGTTTTACGTATGGATAGAAATAATAATGAGCCCCACAGCCAGGGCATACAATTATGGCCGACAGGTGCAGCCATGATGCATGAACAGGCCATTGTATAAAATATGGTTACACAATGCGCATTTTAGGCAAACACACACACACACTTTCCCTTATAAAGTTAAATTTAGGGGTGGTAAAAAAGTATGAATGTTGATGTAAAGAATGTTAAGTAGGGGTGTCCAGAATCTACAAATTGTATGTCTTTTTAGAGTTACAATTTTATTTTGAATGTTTGATTTTTCACCCCAAATGTGGCAAAATTTCATATTTTTAATAAAAAGTTCAAGTTCATAAAATTTACTTAAAAATGTAATAAAAATGCTATGTAAATATTTCAATAAAAAGAAAATCACTTAAAAAACCATTAAACACCTCATTAACGGTTAAATACCCCAACTGTGCATTAACTTAACCATTACAATATTTAACAAGAAAAACTGCAGTTGTTTGTTTTTTTTTGTTGTCATGTCAAAAATGCCACATTTATATAGAATATAAAAATCATATGCACATCATGGTTCATGGCCTGCAACCTCATCTTCATCAGATGCAGCAGCAATTTAATAATGAAATGTCATTTTTTTGCTTGACATTTTTTGTGTTGCATTAACAGAAGAACAAAAAAAAAAAAGCAGTGGCAGTTAAATGTTAAACAAAATTAAAGCATCATCAACCTCAACCAAACAATTAATTTGAATTTTGTGTTTTTCGCTAAAGGGAAATTTAAGGCAAGAGATTCCTTTACTTAAAGCTTTTACTGTTCAAAAAGCTTGGTTACATTATAATAATGATGATGATAATGATAATGATGCTCTTCATTATTATCATATCCAATTCAATTTACTAGACTTTTACACATTCAGTCAGCATCATCAACCGCATTGTGTGTGACGTTGCAGGCAGCCAGAGCTGAATGAGCTTTCAAATACTTACTTACACAGCAGTAGCAGGAGCAGCAGCATTTAAGTTGAAGTTGCAACAGGAGTGTGCTTTAGTGGCCTTTTTTGGATTAATGCAACAACTTGTAGGCGGTACACGTTCATGGTTCAACTGACACATATATAGCAAAAGTTATAGCTTACGTTATTGTTGTTATTGCATTGAAGACGGTTTTGGTTTTTGCCGTAGTTTGTTGACCAGCAACATTTTATGTGCCACGTAAATATATTCCCTCAAAAACCATTTGAATGACATGTTGTCACTGCAGCAGCAGCAGCAGCAGCAACAAGCAACATCAGGTCTTTATTATGAATCAATGTTGGTGATTTTTAATTTAATTTAGTTAAAATTTAATAAGTTGAATTATTAAGCAAATATGGGTCATTTCATAATTGTTGGCATATGAAGAATGTGTAAACACATTAAAAGCGTTGAGCGACAGAAGTTTATAAAAAAGCTTTTGAAAAAAAAAATTAATTTGGGAAAATTTGGAACCATAAAAATATTTATTAAAAATATCTCAAAATATTAAAAGCTTAGCCCAAACTGTGTTATATCATACAAATCATACAGAGCTTTATGTTCAAACATATAGTAATAGTATGAATGTGTATAAAGCTTTGAATAATTACACTGTGCTCGATTTTGACAATTTTTTTTAACGACAAAATTGAGACCTAGTGGGTAAAGATAAATCGAGTACGCTTAATTCAATAGTATTAGCGTTTAGCGTTTAGGTTAGCGTTTTTTTAGGTTAGCTAAAGTTTTCGAGATATAACGTTATACAAAAATGGCCATGTTGCCCAATAAATATTTACGTAACTCATAAACTGTTTACTTTCTTGAACTAAGTAAAAAAACCGAAATTCGGCAACAAAATTATCTTTGAGAAGTGTTAATTATTTTTTTAATGTTGTTGTTTTGGAATTAAAATTTTTTGTTTGCAAAAAAAATACTTTTTTTTGAAAAATCATAAAAATTTCCATTTTCAAAAATTTATTTAAACAAGCCCTAAATGATAAAAATCCACCTAAAACTTTTATATATTATTTCCCGTAATGATAATGATAATTTGAGTACGCTGAAATGTGCCTTTTCAGGTTAGCTCCAGTTTTCGAGATATAGCGTTACAAAAAAGGTAGGAGATTGTGTAATAAATTTTCGCGTAACTCAAAAATTTTTTCTTTTCTTGACATAAGTAAAAAAAAAACCAAAATTCGGCAACAAAATTATCATTCAGAAATACTAATTATCTTTTTTAATCCGAGCAGTCGTTTTGGAAATAAATTTTTTGTTTGCAAAAAAAAACTTTTTTTGGAAAAATCACAAAAATTTCTATTTCCAAAAATTTATTTAAACAAGCCCTAAGTGATAAAAATCCAACCTCAACTTATATATATTATACCTTGTAATGATTAGTGCGTAATGATAATTTGATTACTCTGAATGGTGCTTTTTAAGGTTAGCTCTAGTTTTCGAGATATAACGTTAGAAAAAAATGGAGCAGATTGCGCATTAAATATTCTTGTAACTCGAAAACTGTTTATATTCTTGAACTAATTAAAAAAAATCATAATTCGGCAACAAAATTATCATTCAGAAACACTCGTTTTGGAAATAAATTTTTTTGTTTACAAAAAAAATATTTTTTTTTTTTTGAAAAATCACAAAAATTTCCATTTTCAAAAATATATTTAAGCAAGTCCTAAATTATAAAAAATCCACCCACATTATTATATATTATTCCTCGTAATGATTAGTGCGTAATTCAGAGTAATCTTAATGGTGCCTTTTTAGGTTACCTCTAATTTTCGAGATATAGCGTTTAAAAAAATGGAGGAAGTTGCGCAATAAACATTCGCGTAACTCGAAAACTGTTTATTTTCTTGAACTAATTAAAAAAACCATAATTCGGCAACAAAATTATCATTTAGAAACACTTAATATTTTTTTTTAATCCTAGTAGTCGTTTTGGAAATAATTTTTTTTGTTTACAAAAAAAAATATTTTTTTGAAAAATCACAAAAATTTATATTTTCAAAAATTTATTTAAACAAGCCCTAAATGATAAAAAATCCACCCACAACTTCTATATATTATCCCTAAAGTTCATAAAACTGAAGTTTAATTTAATTACTGATACTACTACTATAAAAGCATTTAAATATGTGACGGGCATAGCCCGCCAATATCGAATTTTGTACAGAAAATGTTTGTGAGCTACACTCATGACTTTCTCTTAAGGTAATGTACGAATTTTAGTTATAAAAAGTTGTACTTACTAAAGCTTTCAATCTAAGTTGTGTCAAATTATTCGATAGACACAATTTCAAAGCTTTTAGAAAGCTTAAATCAATATAAGGCTTTAAGTCCTAAATAAGAAAAAAAAGGGGAGACTATTTATTATCTAGACAAGGGTAAAAGCTTTACTAAACAATTAGAAAAACAGCAAAGCTTTAACAGTTGTTTACTACTACAATTTTAAAAATATGTAAATATGCTGAGGACATTGCCCGTCTATGAAAAATTTCATATAGAAAATGTTGAGAAGATGGCTCGTCATCAGAGATATATTAAATGTAAATATTTTAAAGTTACAAAATGTTTAAATTTCTCAAGCTTTTTATCATAAATTTTTCATATTATTCACAAGATATAAGTGTAGAGCTTTTTAAAAGCTTTAAGCAATTCAAGGTTTCTGTTCGTAAATAACGGGAAAAAGGAAAATATTTATTATCCCAACAGGCTTTTGTAGGTCATAAGTAAAAAGCAAAACTTTAAAAATTAAAGCTTCGTCGCTTTCATTGTGTTTACGAACTCCTGATCATTTTTAAACCTTAAATTTTTTTTATCAATTAATTCACATTTAATATTTTCCATTTATTTACGTGGAAAATCTATTAATAATTTTTTAACACACATTCATTTAAGATTAGTTTTCCTAATAAAGCAAATGGTGGCATTTGACTTATGGCTAACACAAACATATGCGTCTCTATTTTCCTTACCAGCTGAATATTATTGTCCAGCTTTTGCAATTTGATCATAAAAAATTATATTAAATAATAAAGAAACTAAACAATTTGGACTAGCGCCTACTTAACATGATATATTATGAAGTTATCTTTAACGAATAGAGGCGTTTAACATTTTGACGTGCGTTGCATGATAATAATATTTAAAAGCGAAACGTAGCAAAAAAAAAAATGTTGCTAAACAAATGTCTTATATGTTGCAAATGGTTGCAAACAACATATGTAAAAGTAAATGTAAGTAATCTCATTGCTGTTGGCTTATAATTTAAACCAAGTTAGAATTTAAACCGGTAACTAAGAAAGATTTTTTAAAAATTTTGATTTTTTTCCCTTAGACTGAAAAGAGCATGAATATTAATTTTAAATAGAGATTTCATTGTTTGTTAGGTTTGTTTGCTGCTGACATTGCGACTGTTTGACTTGTCTTTAACCGCGTCTTGTACAACAAGTGACAGTTTATGTCATTATTGTGTTTTTTGGTTTATAAAGTGACAATTGCCTTAAAGTTAAGCCAACAACAACAAAAAATCCGCTTTTATATCAAAAATAATGACATTTGTAGAATGTTAAACAATCGAGAGTTAACGTTCCAACCTATGAATACTTACGCGAAAATATGCATATAAAATGACAGCTGTCATTTGTCTTAGAATTTGACATAATAAAAAGTGAAGGTTGTTGGCTAAAATTAAAGTATATGTAAAAATGTTAAAATATCAGAAATAACAAAAGAAAAAGATATACCGCCTTTCGTTTTTTTAAAGGGAATATTAAAATTTGGTAAAAAAAAACAAAGGATTTCAGTTAAAAGAAACATTTAAGGTCCTGGTATTTGAGAACAATCGTGACAATTTTAATTTCTTAATAATAGTTTTTTTGAAAAGATTTTAACATATTCGAGTCTTACACTGTAAAATACAATACTTTAAGGTGTTTTTTACACACAGAAAAAAATTCAGTTGTTGATTTTACAACATGAGAAAATGTTGGTTCTAGTCAATTAATTTTTTTAAAGAAAGCTCCCTTTTTTTGTTCAAATCTTCGAAACTTTGATATATATAATTGACTAGTATACAAATGTAGTCCGATTTAATCAATTCATGCCTTAAGCGTAAATAGCGGCTCTTGCCCGCAATCATTTTCTGTACCAATTTCTACCTTGACGTTTTATAGCCTCCGCCACTTATAAAGCTTGTCCTACAAAATTAAAGAATTTGCGCACAAGACCGAAGCGCAAGGATTTCTAAAAATAGGTTCGACCGTTGACTTTAATAGGTTGTAAATATAGGCCATTTAAGTAAGTAAGTAATGAAACTTCTAGCAACTGTTATGATCGGGCGTAGGCAGCCCATACCACCAGAAGCCGATAACTTTTTACAATTTTCGTAAATATCACGATCATTAATGAAACTCGTAAAAAAGAGTTTTTGAAAGCATTCAATAAAAGCTTTGTTAAAGAACATACACAAGAAACAAAATCAAAATCCAATTTATAGCAACAAAATACATGGTTCGAGAAAACAAAGAGATATAATCTCGAACATTGTTGCCACGACATTATTATTTTTGTAAACATTGTTTGAAATAAATGTAACCGAATTGGGACTATTTTTCGAAACAGAAATAAATTCTAATATTAAACAATTTTAGATTATTGTATTTTTCAGATATTTTCGATACCAAGACTTTTTTACAGAAAAATTTTTAATAAAAATATGTTTCTTTGAAAATTTTTCGATAAAAATTATTTTTTGTAGAAAGCAAATTAATACAAATTTCACTGAAAATTCAAAAAAAAAACCTATAAAACTTTTTTTCTAAAGAAAACTTTTCTACACAAATATTTTTCAACAAAAAAATTTTCGATAAAAATTTTTTTCTATAGAAAAATATTTCATAATAAAATTTTCGAAATCGAAAAATTTCTAAAAAAAAAATTCTATAGAAAACTTTTTGATAAAAAAAAATTTCTGTAGAAAAATTGTTAATAAAAGGATTTTTTATAAAAAATTGTTAATAAAAAGATTTGCTATAGAAAAATTTTTGATAAAAAAAAATTTCTATAGACAAATTTGTGATAAAAAATTTTCTATAGAAAAATTTTTGATAAAAAGATTTGCTATAGAAAAATATATAGACAAATAGACAAATTTTTGATAAAAAAAAATTTCTATAGAAAAATTTGTAATAAAAAGATTTACTATAGAAAAATTTTTGATAAATTTTCTATACAAAAATTTTTGTAAAAAAATTTTCTATAGAAATATTTTTGATAAAAGATTTTCTATAGAAAAATTTTTGATAAAAAAAATTTCCTTAACAAATTTTCTATAGACAAATTTTTAATAAAAAAAATTTTCTAAGGAAAAATTTTTGATAAAAAAATTTTCTGTAAAAAAATTTTTGATAAAAAAATTTTCTGTAGAAAAATTTTTGATAAAAAAATTTTCTGTAGAAAAATTTTTGATAAAAAAATTTTCTGTAGAAAAATTTTTGATAAAAAAATTTTCTATAGAAAAATTTTTGATAAAAAAATTTTCTATAGAAAAATTTTTGATAAAAAAATTTTCTATAGAAGAATTTTTGATAAAAAAATTTTCTATAGAAAAGTTTTTGATAAAAAAATTTTCTATAGATAAATTTTTGATAAAAAAAATTTTCTATAGAAAAATGTTTAACAAAGAAATTTTCTATAGAAATATTTTTGATAAAAAAAATTTTCTATAGAAAATTTGTTATCCAAAATTTTCTATAGAAAAATTTTTGATAAAAATATTTTCTATAGAAAATTTTGGATAACAAATTTTCTATAGAAAAATTTTTGATAACAAAATTTTCTATAGAAAAATATTTGATAAAAAAATTTCTATAGAAAAACTTTGGATAAAAAAATTTTCTATAGACAAATTTTTGATAGAAAAATTTTTGTTAAAAAAATTTTCTATAGAAAAATTTTTGAGAAAGAAATTTTCGATAGAAAAATTTTTGATAAAAAATTTTCTATAGAAAAATTTTTGATAAAAAAATTTTCTATAGAAAAATTTTTGAGAAAAAAAATTTCTATAAAAAACTTTTGATAAAACAATTTTCTATAAAAAAATTTTTGATAAGAAAATTTTCTATGGAAAAATTTTTGTTAAAAAAAATTTTCTATAGAAAAATTTTTGAGAAAGAAATTTTCGATAGAAAAATTTTTGATAAAAAAAATTTTCAATAGAAAAATGTTTGATAAAAAAATTTTCAATACAAAAATTTTTGATAAAAAATTTTTCTATGGAAAAATTTTTGATACAAAAATTTTCTATGGAAAAATTTTTGATACAAAAATTTTGTATAGAAAAATTTTTGATAAAAAAATTTTCTATAAAAAAATTTTTGATAAAAAAATTTTCGATAAAAAATTTTTGATAAAGAAATTTTCTATAGAAAAATTTTTGATATAAAAATTTTCTATAGACAAATTTTGGATAAAAAAAATTTTCTATAGAAAAACCTTGTTTCATTTCTTTCTTTCCGTGTTTAGGTATAAAGAGTTCCTTTACGCGTGTATCTAAGTACTTTATGTAAAATGGTAATAAATCTTATTTGAACATGCCACAATGCCCATAAAATACTAAAGACTGTCATCTAGACAGTCACCTAACTAACTAACCAACCACCAAACACCAGTCGTCACCCAGCCACACTAAAGACTTGACACATATGTTGCCATGATTGTAGCGATTAAACCTAGAAATGGTGTTGTGTGTGTGGCGCAATGGTGACTCAAAACTCTTGAAAAAAGGATAGAAAATTACAAATTTGTTTTCAGCAAAACAAGTGCGTGTATTTCATATGAATCCCATAATCCTAGAAACTAAACCCAACTCTACTCTCACTCACAAGGAATGAATGGACTAAAGAAAGTGTGAAAATTTTCAAAATACCTGAGTGTCATCAATACAAAATTGAAGGCAAACAAACAAAACCAAGAAGAAGAAGAAGAATATTAACCCTAATATCAAGAAGACATATTGAAGTGTGAATGAATTCTTTGGAAATCAAAAAGATAATAAATCTAAAGAATTGACTTTCCAGCATAATAAATATTAAACAAATACGGAGTTTAGAGTTTAAGTAAGAAAAATAAATGAATGGAGCCTTAAACTTATATGAGAAAAGGATATACTTTTTGATTTTAAGTAAAAGTGATAAGAATGTAAATCATTTTATTGTTTAAAAAATGTTTTAATAAAATCTTTAAAACCTTAAAAATGAAACCTGTTTATTTGAAAACCAAACAAATAAAACAAAATTTGGTTTTATTGTTTTATATTTTTTTTAATAAAATTTTAAAAACTAAAGTTTCAAAATTTTTATTTGGGCGTGTTTCGTTTCATTTCTCGTAACCGAGAAAAAAAAAAGAACAATAATAAAATAATAAAAACGGTGAAAACATGGCTGGAGTAGAATGTAGAAATTTTTTGGTTAAGACAGCTCAACAAGACAGTTGTATATAAATCTTCGTAACATGACACTTTTGGCAATGAAATTAAAATTATGGTCAAGACTTTTGAATATGTCGCACAAACTTTACAAAAAAAACACCAACTATAAAAAAAAAAACAAATAAAAAAAGAATTTAAATAATTTCATTTGGTCTTTTTCTTATATTTTTTTCTTTTTTGAACCCGGGACTTATTAAATGAAAATTAACAATTTTCAACTTTAAAGTCACATGGTTGTCAAAAATGTGTCATTTCTTATAAGTCTTACAACATGAGACTTTTCTGTGTTTTTTTTTTAATTTTTAAAAGATTTAAGCTTTAAGGCCATTTCAGAAATAAAGCTACTTGCTTTGGTTTTTTTGAAGCTCACTCAGGCTTTATTAAGCAGCAACTACAAGAGAACATAACTACTCGTACAACAGAAAATTATCTTAAGTGACATGCGTGCTGTAAGCTACAATAATAAAGCATAAAGAAATACTTAAACAACACACGACGATGATCATGGGCAACAAAAAAGTGATCTAAAACGATCTAGGGTAAAGTGTTATAAGTCGTTATATGATTTATATATCGAGAAAAGCTTTATCTGAATATTGAGAAAAGTTTTATCTGAAGTCAGAAAGAAATACTTAAGTAATATACGACGATGATTATGGGCAAAAAGTGATCTATGGTAAAGTAAACCGTTATATGATTTATATATCGAAAAAAGCTGCATCTGTTACCTTAAGACAAACAAATTTAACTATAAAGTTTGATTTGTAATCATAAAGCTTTAAAAGCTCTATATGTGTTATTGAAAAAAACTCCGTCTGTTACTTTAAGACGAAAAGTTTTAACTTTTCATTTCGATTTCTAATCATAGAATGATAAAAGCTGTGAATTTAGTATCATGGTGATAAAAATTTATAATCGTGGCGAAGGTAATAAAAGCTCACTTTGTTATATAGGACTGATAAAGGCTAATCCATTATACTAGAGCTATATAAATTTGGTCTTTAAAATATTTAAGAATAATGAAAATATTGAGAGCTTTTAACACTTTTAGTACACAAATATGATAAAAGCTTAATTATATTTAAGACTTATTTAGTACATTAATGGGAAGCGAACGCATAGTCTCAGCACTACCACACGAACTCCTGGCCACAATAAAATTTATATTTGTAATATTATGCCGAAAAAAGCGACATACCATATAAAGCTCACTTTGTTATATTCCGTTTGTTAAAGCTCAGTATTTATATAAGAGTAATAAAAGCTTTTTTGTAAGATAAATATTACCTTGATTAATTAAAAAGCTTATTACAATCGTAAAATTTTGGTATTTATGTAAGAGTAATAAAAGCTCTTTTTATGGTGTAAATATTACGCCGATAAAATCAAAATCTTAAAAGATAAATGTCTTGTTTAAAATATAAGAACGATAAAAGCTCCATCTAAAATTCTAATACTTTGCAATATTTCAATTGTTAAAGCTTAGTATTAATATTAGAGCAATAAAAGAAATTTTTGTAATAGATAATAAAAGTAATACAATAATAAAAGTTTAGTATTTATGTAAAAGTATAAAAAGCTCTTTTTGTAGTGTAAAAATTATGCTAATAAAACCAAAATATGCAGAGATATGTAAATGCTTTATATAAAAAATAAGAACGATAAAAGCTCTACCTAAAATACTAATACTTTAAAATATTTCAATTGTTAAAGCTTAATATTTATATAAGGGTTATAAAAGCTTTTGTCAGTAGAAAGATTTTCGTTGATAACCGCTTAATTAAAAAGCTTATTATATTTGTAAAATTTTGATAAATTATGTTAGGGTAATAAAAGCTCTTTTTTTAGTGTAATGATTATGCCGAAAAAACCAAAATCTTGAAATCTTGAAGCTCTACCTAAAATACTATTACTTTGCAATATTTTAATTGTAAAAGCTTAGTATTTATATTAGAGTAATAAAAGCTTTTTTGTAATAGAAAGATTAACGATAACGAGCTTTATTAAAAAGCTTATTACGATTGTAAAAATTTGGTATTTATGTAAGGATTATAAAAGCTCTTTTTGTAGTGTAAAGATAACAATAAAAATCTTGAGAGATAAATTAATTATATATAAAATAAGAATGATTAAAGCTCTACTTAAAATACTAATACTTTACAATATTTCAATTGTTAAAGCTTTGTATTTATATTAGAGTTGTTAAAAATTTTTTTTTGTAATAGAAAGATTAACGTTGATAAAAGCTTAATTAAAAAGCTACTTACAATTGTAAAAGTTTGGTATTTATGTAAGGGTAATAAAAGCTATTTTTAAAGTGTAAAAATTATTACGATATAAACTGAATCTGAAGAGATATGTATATGCTTCATATAAAATATACGAATGATAAAAGCTTTACCTAAAATATAAAGATGATAAATGATATATCTGCATTATAAACTTTTATATAATGTTTCTAAATGAACAGTCAATATATTCTATAAAAGCTTAAGAAGCTGATATAGCAATATTTATAGAACAATAATTTTAAAGAGATAAAAGCTTACTTTATATAAGATCAATAAAAGTATGAAGCTTTTATTTCATAGAGCCAATCGTAATTACAATAGAATACCATGACGATGAAAGCTTTATAATAAATATTTGAAGGTATTTCTGTAATTAAAAAAGCTTCAGTTAAATCATTATCTGGTATAAAAAAAGTGTAAATGTTTTTTCTGTAATATAAGGGAGGCAAAATCTCTAAACGAATCCACAATATTAAAACGATCGACTTAATAATCCTTTTTACAATGTTGGAGTAATAAAAGCTCACCTTGTTTTAAGGGAGTGGATAATGTTTAAGCGATAAAAGCTATTTCAGTAATTTAAAAAAGCTCTAGCTGAAGCAATATCTTATATATAAGGAGACAAAAGCTCGTTCTAAATCTTTAATAACAAGGTTAAAATCCTATTTACAATGTTAGAGTAATGAAAGCTCACTTGTTATAAAAAGAGGTGAAAAATATCATTCCATCATGTTAAAGCTGTTAAAGCTGTTAAAGCTTTATTTGGAACATTAAAGCAAAAAGCTTTGTGTAAGTAAAACATAGAATAGGCTAAGTTTGAAACATTTCAGAATATCCTAAATCTATAATATAAAAGCCATAAAAGTTCATAATATAAAGTTAAAATCCTATTTACAATGTTAGAGTAATGAAAGCTTACTTGGTATAAAAAGGGGTTAAAAATATCATTCCATCATGTTAAAGCGGTTAAAGCTTTATTTGTAACATTAAAGCAAAAAGCTTTGTGTTAGTAAAACATAGAATAGGCTAAGTTTGAAACATTTCAGAATATCCTAAATCTATAATATTAAAGCCATAAAAGTTCATGATACAAAGTTAAAATCCTATTTACAATGTTAGAGTAATGAAAGCTCACTTGGTATAAAAAGGGGTTAAAAATATCATTCCATCATGTTAAAGCGGTTAAAGCTTTATTTGTAACATTAAAGCAAAAAGCTTTGTGTTAGTAAAACATAGAATAGGTTAAGTTTGAAACATTTCAAATATTAACAAAATTTAAAACTTCAATTTAATTTTTCGCCTAAATGGACTTAATCATTCTATGATTAAATTATTTTGTATTTTATTCATGTTTAACAGAAATGACACCCTTTTTCAGTGACTTAAAATTTTTTTTTCTTCTTACAAACATTTTATTTCGGTTTGGGTCAAGTCTTAACTCCTTAACTCCTTTTCATTGTGCCCCAAAAAAACTCTAAAATAAAATTCTGGAATCTCTTTTTTTAAATGACAAGTAAAATGAAGCAAAAAAGAACAGAACAGAATAAAAAAAAATGTTTTGTTAAGGAATTCTTATGCGTGGTTAAATCTCTGTTAAAAATCTGCATAAACGCATATAAAACTGTTAACTAACTCAATTTTGTTGCTGTCAGTTTTTGTTTAGCTGGTGTTTTGTAGATGTTTTGGGTTGTTGTTTTTTTGTTTCTCTGCTGTTTCCAACGTTGGTGCTCAACAATGTGTCGTCCTCATCTAACTCTGAAATAAGCAAAAGTTGAATGGGGTTTTGAGATGTGACCACATGGACTCCTGGCTTCATCGTTATAATTTTGTGTTATTTTTTCTTTTTGTATTATTTTATGTTGATTCATTTCTATAATGCCAAGTGTTTTGTGTTCAGTTAAGGTTTGTAGTTGTCAGAAAAATATCTTTTATTGTGTGTTGTAATATGATCAAGACCAGACCAAAGGAATGAAAAATATGAATGGTGGAGTTAACGAGAAAATCAGCGGCTAAACAAGCGGGGATTTTACAAAATTTTAGTTTCAAGAAGAGTTCTTTTGCAAAGGAGTTTCAAAAAAAAGGATTTGATTTTAAAATTGTGGCAGTTAGAGTTCAGGCAGAGGTTAATGAGGTCTTTAAGAAAAAAAAATGGATTTGATTAATAACAATATGGATTTTTATTAGTTGCTGCTTATCCAAGTTGATTTCAATTTTGATCAATCATTAAATATTAAATCTAACTGACATCCGTTTGACAATTTAGCTTTTAAATCTATTAGGATTTTAAGATATGTATTAATTTCAAAGATCTTTCAAAATTCTATTCAGATTTTCAAAAAGGAAATCTTAAAGATATCTTTATCAATCATAAAAATTCCCTTTAGATTAATAAATCCAATCAGATTCCTTTTCTTACCAAAAATCTTATATCGTATACGATCAACAGGTGAGTAAAATAAACGAAGATCTTTAAAAGGTGTTAAAATTAAGGTGAACAACATAATTGAGGTGAGTTTCTAAGTAAGACACACACACACAAACAGACTTAAGCACTCAAACTCAAACACAACATTAAGATGATTAATGATCATGGTTAAGAGAGTAAGATAACAAGAAAGAGAGCCTGAAAGAGAGAAACTTAGCCAAATAAATTTACCTGATCATCATTTGCGGTCATGATGGTGTTTTTAGTTTTGTTTTTATTTTTCAAGAGCTGTCAAAAGATTATGCTGGTTCTTCTTCATTAGCCAAATAAAGTCTGAGTGTTGTTGGTATGTTAAGCTGTCAAAAATTTTGAAACAAAATGGGAACAAAAGTCAAGATGACATAACATTAAAACTGTTTTAAAGCTCTCCCACTTATATATGTTGAAAGCAAAGGGTTACAATAACTATTAATTTCTTTTAATTATGAACAAACAAAACAGTTTTTAACCCTTTTGAACTTAAATCAAATCTCTCTTACAATAATAACATAAAAAGAAACCCTCTCTGCCTCATACTCTTTTTTTTTAAAAAAAGGTAATTAATCATTTTAAATTTGCTAGAGAGTGTAGAGCAAAAATCCTTTGAATCTTGATAAAAACATGTAGAAAAACTATAATTTTTCTGAAGCTGCAGAAAAGCAAAAAAAAAAAAGAGTTGATAACCCAGTTTTAAGTTGTTTTCTTTTAGCGCCAAAAACTATAAATTTACTCATAATTAATGTTCATTTCCCTTGCTTTGATTTTGGTAAACAAAACGGAAAAGGAAATTTCAAATGCATTTTAGTTTACTCTTTCCCGGCGCTAAAAGCTTACAGCTAAATCAAACATAGATATTTCATATAAACAAAATTTCCAGCCAAAAAAGTTCTTGGGGTTTTGTATTTTTTTCCGTACACTAAATTTTAAAGAACTATTTTTATAATTTAGTTTTTTTTTTTTAATTAATTACAATAAAAAAACAAGATTTTTCTTCTTGTAAATTTTCGGAAAAATATGGAAAATAAAAATTCATTCAGCTCAAAAATTTATTGTTTGTGGCACTTTTATGCACTTCATTTAAACTGTAGGCTTCTGTGTTAAAAGCAAAAATTTCAATATATTCAATTTACCGCCGGCATTTTAATAACGAACAAAAATATACACATTTTAATATTAGCGCATCAACTAAAAAATGTATGTATGAGCAAAAAAAAAGTATCTACGCATTGATATTGAAACATTTTGTCTTGAAATGAACCAGCAAACAAATTTATAACATTCACAAACAATTTTTTTTTTGATTCTTTATATTATTCAAAGTTGGCCTTTTGGTTTCTTTTTTTTCATTAATAAAAAAAGCAGGCCAACACTGGAGATGAGGGTCCCTGAATAGTGGCAAAACAAAAAAAGCAAAAAAAAAACTGTTGGCCAACAAAAATTTTATTTTGGCAGTTAATAAATTTTCAAACAAATTGACTAATTGCATACCTACAGCAAAGTCAAGCAACTTTGAATATATTGAAACGGAGAGTGAGAGAAAAGAACTTAGGAATAATGTGTAAATTAAATAAAAATTATGGCAAAATGAAAAAAATTTATATAAAAAAATGTTTTATTGAAGTTTAATTACATTTTGCAGTCCAAAAGTCTCTGAGGTATTTGTGTGTATGTAAGTTAGACAAATGTATTGGTGCATTACTCACACATTAAGTGAATTTGAGTGCATTAAATGGACTCTTGGGAGTTAAAAGTTACAAGGCTCTTAAATAGGAACCCTTTTAACAGGTCATCTCAGTTCTTAGATTTAAAAGGATCCGCTACAAAAGAGGGCATTTGCTATTATTACTAAAAGCAAAGCATATAAACCAAAAGCTCTTAAAATATTAAGCAAACATCATATCTCCAACTTAACACTTTAAAAATGTTAAGCTTTCAAAAAAATGAAATCCAAAAGCTTTATTTTTTCTGTTAAGACTTTAATAGAACCCTCAAAGTGTATTTAGAAAATTCTGTAACGCATTTATAAAAGTGAAGTTTATTAAGCTTTTTAAGAAAAGTTTAAGAAAATCGCATTTTAGAAAAATGCTTTAATTTTTAAAAGCTTTTCAAGAAAATTTAGTTCTATGTTGATAAAGTTGTGTGAAGAGCTTTAGAATTGCAAGTTTTAACAAATTAAAAGTCAGTAATTAAAATATAATTTAACATATTTTAAGCTTTTAGTTAAATCTCGTTTTACTGGAAGTCAAGGAAGACTGAAGTTAAACCTCGAAAGCACCGATTGGCACTATTTCTAATTTCCTATTACCAGTGATAGGAGCTTTTTTTGTCAATTTGTTATTGTGCCGGCCTTCACTGATCTAAATATATACTCGTACCATTTTAAGAAGACGTGAACTATGACAGATTTTTCGATTTTGACCTTACATAAGATGTTACCAGTCCCCTAAATTTCATTTGTTTCCAGCTTTAAACTTGTGCCCCAACATATTCATTCTAGGAGGAAAAACGAATTGAGCTTTCATGTTAAGAGTTTTTAAAATAACATTATCTTCGTTTTTCAAATAAAACATTAATTTACATCTTCTAGGAATTTGATTTGCTTTCTAAAACGTTTCAAGAAAGTATGAATGTTTGATTTTAAAGTTTTATAAAAAGCTTTTGTATTACAAGCTATTAGAAATTTTAAGTCTGTACTTAAAATGTTTTAGAGCTAGAATCAAAAGCTTTTACTCAAAGCTTTTTAAAATTAATATTAATATTAAGAGTGAAATAAAGCCATCTTTTTAGATGTGGCCCTTACCAAAGCTGTAAAAAGACCCTAAAATTATATCACTTCCCCATATTGCCCTTTTGCTCTAACACATTCATTTTATCCATGTGTGGAAATGCGAAATACGAATTGAGCTTTCATGTAAATAGTTTATTTTCGTTTTTTCGGAAGAGCTTTCAAATAAAACTTTAATTAATTTATAACATATAGGAATTTGACTTTCTTTTTTAAAGAAAGTCTGAATGTGTGATTATAAAGTTTCATAAAAAGCTTTTGTATAACAAGCTATTACGAACTATAAGTCTGAAATTAAAATGTTTTAGAGCTGGAGTCAAAAGCTTTTACTGAAAGCATTTTAAAATTGATATTAAAGAAAGAGCATAATAAAGCCATATTCTTAGATGTGACCCTTACCAAAGCTATTTAAATGCCTTTCCTCGTTTTTGAAATAGCAGTTTATCTCTGTTTTTCTGAAGAGCTTTCAAATAAAACATTAATTTACATTTTCATTAAAACGCTTTAAAGAAAGTCTGAATGTGTGATTTTAAAGTATTAAAAGAGCTTTTGTATTACAAGTTATTACGAATTATAAATCTGTACTTAAAATATTTTAGAGTTCAAATCGAAAGCTTTTACTTATAGCCCTAACGTATTATTATTCAAAGAAGAAAAATATAATGGCAGATTCTTAGATGTGGCCCTTACCAAAGCTATTAAAAGGCCTTGAAATCACATCACTTTCCCTCTTTGCCCTTGTAACCCAACACATTCATTTTATTCATGTGTGTAAATGCGAAATACGAATTGAGCTTTCATGTTAGACGACAATCAAATTACAGATAAACATCAGCTCTGTTGCATTGTGTTTTAGTTTGAGTCTTAAAATATTTAATATTTATGATTTATTAAATGTTAAAAATCAATTAGTATTATTTTTTTTTGTTTCTAAAATTTTCTTGCTGCATTTTTGTTTGCTTACAACGAATGGACTTTTATTATATACAAAAAAAAAAGTGCACGTGATTTTTTTGAAATTGCATGTTTATTTTCAAACCAAAATAAGCCATTAAACAAAGAGATTTTTTGTTTAATTTATGGGCATTGAAATAATGCAAAATTCCATAAACAATTTAGCGGTACTGGTCTTTTAAATAAGATTTTATTAGACTATTAATTGTTTTAGCGGAAGTAGATTGCTGGCGAGACGCGCCAAATGAAAGCTTTCAAGAGCTTTGATATTTAAACTAACTGTAGATGACTATTACTTTAGCTTTTCAAGTAATGTAGAAGGTATTAAGTGACAAATTAAGGTTAGACTTTTTAGTGATCCATTTTTAATGGGAATAACTTCGATTTTTTGATAACATTTGTTTGTATCATAAAGCTTTTCCTTCCTGTCTACGTTATATTTGTGCAGCTTGAAAGCTTGTTCGAGAATGATTCCAAACTATTCAAATATAAGGCAAACAGTAAGGAAAAGCTTTAGGACTCACTCATAAGCAAAAAGCCACAATACCGATAAACCAAGTCCTATTAAAAATGTACCACTTTAAAGCCGAACCTGTATTTTTTACCCATTACCTTGTGCTATACTTTGGAAGATAACTTCAAACTCAGCAACAGTTAGTTGGTATATCATAGATATTAAAAAAAGCTTTCGCTTGTCGTAACTCGCCTTTATTGTGTTTTCGCTGGAACAATTAATAGACTATTAAACCAATAAATACCATTTATCTACTGTAGATGTAGACTGTTAACTTATAAAATAATTTTATTTAAATTTGCCTTAATTTATTCAAACTTAAAATAGTTTTATTGCAAAAAAGCCGTTGAAATCAAAGTTATTAAAATAATAACAGTTTGAAACCTGAACTAAAAGCTTTAAGATGAAGAAAGCTCATGACCTCAAGGTATTATTTATTAATTGATTTTGACCACATTCTCTGCTTCAATTTTTCGCCAACATTTACATACATATAAAAAAACAAAGACCCCCTTGCGCTTCCAAACGCTTCAGCATTATGGCAACTCTCGAACTTGTAAAAAATATTTCCAAAAAAATTCTGAGGGTGTAAAAATAACAAAAGAGTAAAAGGAGGTGAAAAAAAGTGTAAGTTTATAATATGACAATGTTGTCCTAAAAATGTTGTACAACTAAAATGTTGGTTAGTTGGTGTTGCAAAACATATTCATTCCACTGGACTGATGAGTATGAGGACGACAACGACGAGGACTTTTGGGTACATGAATGTTTGAATATGTCTGGCTGGATGTCTGAACATTTTATGAGCTGTTAAGACCACTTAAAATACAAAATGCTCCCCAGTTAACCATTGGGAAGTGTGTAAAATCAAATATGTGTCCGGTTTATGGCTGTTTTTTTTTTTCTTATTTCTTCCTTTTTTTCGTTTTTATTTTGTAGCTATAAAAACTACAACTAACAGAAACAGTAAAATCTGCAGAAACAGTGTTTCAAACTTAGTTTAGTTTAGCTGCTTTTGTGGCTAAAGATGATTATGAGCTTTGTTATCATCATAATTGTGGGTTGAATGATTATAAAAATGTTGCTGCTGCTGAGGTTGCCTTTGGTGGTGGTTTGGTGGCAAGTGCCAGTTGCCTGTTTATTAGTTGTCTACATGTTGTTGACATATCGTTACACTGTGTGCTGTGTTTTCTCTTACTTAGGTGGGCTTATTTTATATTTTACTACCATCTCTATAATTGTTAATCAAAAAGCTTTTTTGTTTCTTTTAAAGACCTTGATAACACTGTGCTCAATTTTGACAACTTTTTTTTTGCCGACAAAAGGAAGATTTAGTGGCTAAAGATAAATAGAGTACTTTGAATTCAATGGTGCCAACCGTTTTTAAATTAGCTCTTGTTTTCGAGATATAGCGTTTTAAAAAATGGAGGAGTTTGCACAATAAATCTTCGCATAACTCGAAAACTGTTTATTTTCTTGAACTAAGTAAAAAACCGAAATTCATCAACAAAATTATCTTTCAGGCACACTAATTATTTTTTTAATACGAGCGACCGTTTTGAAAATAAAAAATATTTTTGAAAAATAACAAAAATTTTTATTTTTAAAAATTTATTTAAACAAGCCCTAAATGATAAAAATCCACCCACAATTTTATATATTATCAATCGTAATGACGAGTGCGTAATGATAATTCGAGCTCGCTGAATGGGGCTTTTTCAGGTTAGCTCTAGTTTTCGAGAGATAGCGTTATAAAAAAGTAGAGGTTGCGCAATAAATATTAGAGTAACTCGAAAACTGTTTATTTTCTTGAACTAAGTAAAAAAAACGAAATTCTTCAACAAAATTATCTTTCAGAAACACTGGTAATTTTTTTGGACCGATTAGTCGTTTTGGAAATAAAAATTATTTATTTGAAAATTCATTTTTTATTTTCAAAAATTATTTTTTTCGCAAACAAGAAAATTTATTTCCAAAACGACTCTTTGGATTAAAAATGTAATTAGTGTTTCTGAAAGATAATTGTGTTGCCAAATTTAGGTTTTTTTACATAGTTCAAATAAATAAATAGTTTTCGAGTTATGCGAATATTTATTGCGCAGCCTCATCCATTTTTTAAATAACGCTATATCTCGAAAACTAGAGCTAACCTGAAAAACTAACAACTTTTTTGAATTTAGTGGGCTCGAATTATCTTTACCCACTAGGTCTCGCCTTTGTCGGTTTTTTTGCAACTAGCACAGTGTAATTCTAGTAATTAATTTTTAAAATCTATTATCCATTTTCTTAATAATGAAGTGATTTTAAGAATCTTTGCTGCTTTAATCAGTTTTATTATGCAATAAAATAAATAACTAACTTTAATATTTCATTATAATATATTTTTTGTTTACTTCTAGCTTTTCTTTTAGCCTTTTTTAATAATTGTTTACATATACTAGACTTTAATTTACTCACGTAACAGTGGAAAAAAATTCCTAAAAAAAACAAATGAAAATAGTAAAAATATAAGAAAAAAAATAAAATCCTGAGTATTTTGTCGCATTTATATGAATGGCTATGTTGCATGTATTTACTTATAAAAAGAGAATGTGGCATGTGTTTAAGTTTTTTTTTGAAGTTATATCAAACATAGAAATTTTTGTCGTATTGCAGGTGCTTTTGTTTTGGCCACATCTATTTATCTGTGTCCAACTGTTCGTTTTGACTGTCCTTTCAACCTTCTGTGCTTCTGACTGCCAACATGACTTTACCAGGGCCAGCCTTGTTTTTTAGTTTGTATTTTTTGTTCTGTTATTTTCCTTATACAAATTCTGTGTCCTGAGTCAAAGTCTGAATGTCCTTTTAAACCCTTCATATGTTACAAACTGTTTGTATTTGTGTGTATTATAAGTGTGTGTGTGTTTTTGTATAGGAAAACTTTGTATGTTTCATATGAATATGAATTATGGAAATTATATAACACAAAAACAACACTTACAAAATGTTTAATAACAACAATTTTGGTTAAATTTTTTTTTATAATTTTTATTTCTGTATTTTATTTTACCTTGTCAACCACTTTAGTTTCGAGTCTTTACACCGAAAATTTTGGATTTCTTTCTTTTTTCTGTTTTAAAATTGTTTTTGTCAAAAGGGTTCTTTAATAATCCTTATTCATATTTTTTTGTTGGCTCTTGTTTGTTTGTTTAAATATGTATTTAACAAAGGAAATTACTAATGGTGGTTATTTATGCAGTATCAAGCGACGCAAAAAATAACAGAGGGTTCAAAATTATATCCAAAAACATATTTAAAGTCCTAGGTTTTTGGCTGCCGACTTTCATAATAATCCTTCATAAATATTGTGTGTGTCCATTTGAAATAATGTGTTCCAGTGACCTGAATTCTTTCCTTTTTTTCTTCATTTAATAAATGTGGGAATATTTGAAAAAAGTCTTAGGAAGTGGTGGAAAATAATGAGTTAAGGCAAAAATTCAATGACTTATGACGTTATTTAGCATAAGTTAATCATTATCATAAGATTTAATCAAAAATTGTAATATTTTTTTAAATCATTAGGTAATTGGGGCAAAATAAATTAACAAAACTGCTAATTTTGAATTTTTTTACATTATGTAAACTAGTATGTAAAACATTTAAATGTTGTTTGTTCTTCAAACTTGACGGAAAATTATAAATGTTGATACATTTTGAGCAAAATTTCGAATATCTCGAGTAAAAACCATTTTTTACATGATGTAAACTATGTATGTAAAACTTTAAACTTGCCGGAAAATTATAAATTTTGATACATTTTGTGCCAAAATTTCAATATTTAGAATAAAAACCATTTTTTACATCATGTAAGCAATTGTGTAAATTATGTAAACAATTGTGTAAATTATGTAAACAATTGTAAAATTATGTAAATAGTTGTGTAAATTATGTAAACAATTGTGTAAATTATGTAAACAATTGTGTAAATTGTGTAAATACATTGTGTATACATTAGCTTATGTAATTTAATGAGTAACCATTGTTTTTAAGCAAAAAAAACTTAAAGTTTCATTCTTTAAAATAGCAATAAAATGAAAAATTGTAATACTGTTTGGGCAAAAATGTTAGTATTTTGATGTAAAATATTCCTTATTGACATTATATATTCATTTTTGACATTATGTAAGCTTGTATATAAAAATGTTAGTGTTGTATTCTCAATACACTTGCAGTAATAATGATATATTTTGATAGTTTACTAGCAAAAATTGCAATATTTAGAATAAAAATCATTTTTTACATCATGTAAAGAATTGTTTAAGTCATGTAAATAGTATATTTTAATAGATTTTATGATAAATAATAAAAGGCTTCTTCCTTGTTAATATTTTCCCTAATATAATTACATAGGTTTTCAATGTAAAATTTCATAAACAGGGACAATATTTTGTGATATTTTCTGACA
Source organism: Stomorhina lunata (assembly GCA_933228675.1). Lineage (NCBI taxonomy): Eukaryota > Metazoa > Arthropoda > Insecta > Diptera > Rhiniidae > Stomorhina > Stomorhina lunata. The sequence continues at coordinate 89,058,089 of OW121740.1, read as the reverse complement.
TTATGTAAACTTGTATGTAAAAACGGAAATGTTGTATTCTCTATAAATTTGCAGTACATTTGATACTTTACGAGCAAAAATTGCTATATTTAGAATAAAAACAATTGTTTACATCATGTAAAGAATTGCTTAAGTTATGTAAATAAAACATTTCAATAGATTTTATAGTAAATAATAAAAGGTTTGTTCTTTCTGTATATTTTACCTTGTATAATTACATAGGTAATCAATGTAATTAATCATTATTGATAGGTTACATTCCATAGACAGGGACAACTTTTCGTTAGTAAAAAAGTATAAAATTTACTTCATATACATATGTTATAATTAACATTCTTCATAAGGTATAATTTACATGATTTAAATGATTATTTACACAAACTGTAATTAGCATGCCTTTTATTGAAGTTTACATGAAGTAAATATTTAATTCTCTATGTAAATGTTTAAATTTTCTATGACTTTTTTTTACTTTTTGAAAATTATTATCAATTGGATAAGGTCTTGAAATTCATGTTAATACGTAATTATTTACATTTTTACAGAATGTAAATGTTAATGGAAATGATGTAGAAAAAAGGAAAGATCTAAAATTTCCAAAAAAAATTGAATAAAACTATTTCAAAATTAAGAATTACTCCAAGAATTTTTTTTACAAAATTTAAACATCTTTTTTTAATTGAGTAAATATTTACAATTTTCCAAACATTTCCACTTTACATTAGGTAAATAATAGGGTAAATAATTTTAATTTTTTATAATAAATTAACATTTCAGCTCATAGTTTGTAAAAAACAATTTTTACAACATAATATTTAAATCATGTAAATAATTGGGTAAATAATGTAATATTTTATAGTTTTGTTTATTTTTAACAATAACTTAAAGAAAATTTAAGTTTAATGTAATATTTGGGTAAATTTCAAATTTTACATCATGTAAACAATTATGTAAACTTTGTAATAATTACATTTTCAGGTAAAAATATGGGTAAACAATGTATTTTCAGTTTTTTTGTGTTAAAAATCGTTTGACTTAGACACTTTACATTATGTAATAAGATATGTAAACTATGTAATAATGAAAATAACATGTTAACAAATATTTAAGTTTAATGTAATATTTGGGTAAATTTTAAATTTTACATCATGTTAACAATTATGTAAACTATGTAACAATTACATTTTCAGGTAAAAATATGGGTAAACACTGTATTTTCAGTTTTTTTTATGTTAAATATCGTTTGATTTAGACACTTTACATTATGTAATAAGATATGTAGACTATGTAATAATGAAAATAACATGTAACCAAATATTTTAATATGTAAACGTTCTGTTCAGTTTCATTATATATTTGAAAGAAAGTAAGGTTGTGTTGAATATTTAGGCAAATTTACATTTTATACATCATGTAAAGAATTATGTAAACTATGTAATGTCAACATATTCATATAAAAGCATGGGTAAACAAAGTATAAGCAGTATTTTTTATATTAAAATTCACTGGATTTACAATACAATAAGACAATAAAAATATTAAAATAACATGTAAACAATTAAAATAACATGTAAACAATTAGGTAAATAACATATGAGGTAAATTTTGTATATATTTTTGACATAAATTTTAAGGAAAATCAGGTTTTATTTAATATTTGATTAAGAAACATTTTACACGTCATGTAAACAATATAACAACTATAGGCTCGTGTAAAATTATAGGTAAACAATGTAATAGCAGTACTTTATATTTTCAATTTTACTTGATTAAGACATTTTATATAATGTAGACTATGTAATAATTAAAATGACATGTAAAAAATTAGATAAAATTATGTAAACTGATATAATAACTACGTATACATCGTGTAAACAATATAACAACTACATGTGTGTATGAAAGTATGGGTAAACAATGTATTAGGAGTAATTTCCATTTTCAAGTTCTTTTAATTTAAACATTTTATATTATATACTCTTTGTAATAATTAAAATAACATGTAAACAATTAGGTAAATAATGTCAAATATAAATTTTTTGTTAAGTTATGATAACAAGTTGAGTGAAAATCAAGTTTAATTCAAAATTTCAATAAATTTTAATTTTTACCTCATGTAAACAATTATGTAAACTATGTAATATTTACATTTTCAGGTAAAATATGAGTAAACAATGTTTGTTATTAAGTTTTTAATAAATTTAAGATAACTTTAACTACAATTAATTTACATTGTTTACACTGTGTAAGCAATTAAGACAAACGTATAATAATTGCTGAATAGGTACATTAGGAATATTTTAATAAATTATTTTTTTCCAAACAATTTCTTTATAATTTCAATTTAATTAAACAATTTTATCATAATGTCACACATACTAAGTTGTTTTTGTTTTTTAATATATTTAAGGTGTTGTTAGTAATTGCACCTTTCGGCTAATCAGAAGTTGAGTTTTATTATAAGATACTCCCCCTTTTTTTTGCTACGAATATAATTTGCATTTTATACACAATGTAAAGTTAATATAATTAACCCTTTCTCTGACATAAAGCAAAAGGGTAAACAAGTTAGAAATGCAAATTTTTAAGAAAGAGTCAAATTTTGTTATTAGAAATTTTTGAATTTAAAAGGTTTCTTGGTTTAAAAAAAACTTGTTTGGTCCCTAAAGGGTTAACTCTATAACTATTCGCTACATCAAAGCTTAAAGACCTGACTTCACAGTGAATACAATTTTACTGAAAATAATATTCAATTAACGATTTGAATATGAATTTATTACACATTTTATAACAATAACTATGTTTAAATGTAAATATGAAATGTTTAAAGAAAATTTACATTCATATGTGGCGGCGGGGCATGTGGAATCAAGTATGTAGTAGCTTTAACTTGGACAAGGTACTCGTAGTTGTGGCAACTGCATATACATGCATTTGTTTTTGTGATGGTGTTATGTTGTTGCTCTAGTAACTGTTTGTGCCACAAAAGTCAAACGATACAAAACAACAAGTGCTTTTTTTATTGCACAAGGTAAATATCAAACAAACGTCAAAAGGTAGAGAATAACACAAAAATTGCATGCTCCGATAGCTATGAATTCCCGGCAATTGCTACTTTATGAAATTTTTGAAATAAAAAATTATTTCGATGAAATCTTTAAGGCAAATTTTTGAGAAAAGAAGGAGTTTTCTGGGTTTTATAATGTGTGACTTCTAGAGTAAAGCTCTCATTTCCTGAAACAGAAAATATTGGTCATGTATATTTTAGAAAGAATTCAAAATTTCCAGTTTTGGGGGCAGATATTTAATTTTTTCCTTTATTTTTTGTCAGTATCTACCTTTTATGATGTATTATTTCTCTAGCTATAAATTATAACAATAATTTTATAGAATGTAAGTTAAGCCCAACAAAATATCGTGTTTTCAAGTTTACTCACATGCCACAAGTAGAATCAACGAAGCATGTTGTAATAAATGAATGAATGAGCGACTGAATGAATGAATGTAAAGCTCAAAGAACGCACGAAACGGAAGCCCAAAGGTGGCAAACAAACACAATGTCCCTCTATTATCATAGATTTTATTTAATTGTTTTTAATTTGAACTTATTTTTCATTTATTTATAATGAAAAAATCAATTAATATTATTAGCTTTTAAAACGAGGGGAAAGAGTTGGTTAAGAAAAAAATTATTCAAAAAATAATCATAATGTCATGTTTAATGTCATCGGCATGTTAACGTTTTTAACTACCAAAACGGCTACTGTAAAATACAAACAGACAGAAAGATAGACGGACAAACAGATATTCGCATAAAAATGTAATAGTTTTTGAGATTACAACACTTTAATACGAGTTTTAAGATACTACCACAAAAAAAAATGTAAAATCTGAAAAAACTCCAAAGGAAACAAGTGCATGGCAAACTTTACTCTTGACGGTGGTGGTGGTCGCTTTAGACGTTTTGGTTCCGTTTAGTTAAGTTTTGGTGTTCGTTGGTCATATAGATTTGTTTTGCAATTAAATCTTGAGTTTATTGCTAAAGCCGGAGAATCGTGGTGGTTGCCTTTGATTTTATATATTTAAGATCATAAGACAAAAATATAAGCCAACTCAAGTTAACGGAGTCAAGAGCTACGAAAACATATGTAGCTACAAAAAAATATTGTATAAAACTAAATCTAAGCTGGCGTAGATCTGTTGAGGATCAGGTGTCGATCTTTAAAATTTTGTAGTTCTGTTGACTTAACACTCCAGAGGTTATAACTATGTCAAATATTAACAAAATTTAGATAAAACTCTTAAAATGCTGCAAAACAACAGGCGAGGATCAGGTGTCGATCTTCAAAAATTTATATATTTCAATGTAATTTTAATACCTTTAATGTTAATGATATACTATTTAAAGATCGTTTAATATTCTTTAACTCTGATGGTGATTTTAGATTCTTGATATTCAATTTTTGTCATATTTATCTTAATTTAGTCGGATTTATAAAGGTTTAAAACTTTTCTGATAAATAAATATGTCCACAATGTAATACGAAAAATGTCAAAAACAACGGCTCGTTTAGCTCTGAAGTTCTCTAATGATATATTCTTTACACATTGTATAGTAAAAATATAAAGATTTTAATAATTGCGAAATACTTCTGATACTGAACAAAGATTTTCCATTAAGATTTTCATAATTGAGAAATACTTCTGATACTGAACAAAGATTTTATAGATATTTGATTCCATTTTCAAAATTTTACCCAAAATCGATGTTGTAATGCTTAAATTTAAGACGCTATTTTATTTAAGAACCTAGTTCCTTATTAGATGGATAGTATATTTTATCTGAAACTCAGGCTGAAAAAATCAGTAAAATCGTTTCATAAATCTCAAAGATATGAACTTTAAAACACAAACATTTTTATTCTAAAACTAAATGTAAAGAACTGTCAATAACTATTCAAGTTTGCACCTAAGATCACTCCGATAATGCTATGGAAAGCTTAAGTATTGGGAACAAAGTTCCACCTGGTCCTCTTCTGCTTAATTTTGCCAATTTAGATTTAAACAAGTATTTTCTTAATATGGGCCCGTTCCTTTTTAATTCAATAGAATGATAAAAATGTCGGTTGAACTAAGCGATTTTATCTCGTATTATTCCGAAATACGCTAATAAGTTTATTTTTTCTTTGGAAACGTAACTAGCCCTGCCCTGATCCTGCTTTTATATGATCCTCCTAGGCTGGTTATAGAAAAATATTTGTATACAAAATCTTGAGACTTTATTTTTAAGACTAATGAAGATGTACCGGAATAAGTATTTTATTTGTAAGGGGAAAAAAGTTCCCCTTAAACTGATCCTAACAAATTTTACCCAAAGTACTAACATTGAACCAAAATCGGTTACAGAAAGTTAAAAAGCTATATTTTATTATACATGACATTATGTACTATATATGTACGTAGAGGGGGTAAAGTTTCCCCTGCTCCGATTTAGTAAAGATTTTTCTAACTCTAGAAAAATAATAGCTTTATCTTAGTCTATATTTAGAAATTATCTTCAGTAATTGATATCACACTTTCTACTTGTCTAATATCTCCAAAAGGGGCTTCCGATTTTCAACTCGGGTGTTAGTAACATCATGCTTTACCGCGTAGATCTCAGTCTTTTATGTACCGTTTTGAATTATTTGTTTAGCAAAGATAATATAGAGAACAAGTCCTAATGATCCACAAAAGAACTAGTTTTGTAGATGCTATAGGGGTCTCAGGTTTTACAATCTTATTTAGATTTTGGTTAGTTCGTATTTTATCGCCTATATCTCAGACGTATCTGAACCGATTTGAATTATTTCTTAAGCAAAGATAATCTAGAGTACCAGTCCAATTGATCAACAAAAGAACTAGTTTCATAGATGCTACAGGTTTTTTAAGGCTTCAGGTTTTTTAATTTAATTTAGATTGTGGTAAGTTCGTGCTCGATCTCAGAGGTATGTGAACCGATTTGAATTATTTCTAAAGAAGAAATTGTTTTGAGAACTAGTCCTATTGATCCACAAAAGAACTACTTTAGTAGCTGCTACTGGGGTTTTAGGTTTTACAATTTTATTTAGATTTTAGTAAGTTCTTGCTTTATTGCTTATATCTCATGTGAACCGATTTGAATTTCTTCTTAAGCAAAAAAATTCTCGAGAACTAGTCCTATTGATCCAGAAAGGAACTAGTTTCGTAAATGCTACAGAGGCTTCAGGTTTTGTAATTTAATTTAGATTTTAGTAAATTCGTGCTTTATCGCTTATATCTCAGACGTATGTGAACCGATTTGAATTATTTCTTAAGCAAAAATAATCTAGAGAGCTAGTTCCATTGATCCTCAAAAGAACTAGTTCTTAAGCTGCTACAGAGGTTTCAGGTTCTACAATTTTATTTAGATTTTAGTAAGTTCGTGCTTTATCGCTTATATATCGGAGGTATGTGAACCGATTTGAATTATTTCTTAAGCAAAAATAATCTAAAGAACTAGTCCTATTGATCTACAAAACTATTACTTTTGTAGCTGCTAAAGGAATTTCAGGCTTTACAATTTTATTACGATTTTAATTAGTTCGTGCTTTATCGTTTATATCTCAGATGTTTGTGAACCGATTTGAATTATTTATTAAGCAAAAATAATCTAGAGAGCTAGTTCTATTGATCCTCAAAAGAATTACATTCGTAGCTGCTACAGTGGTTTCAGGTTTTATAATTTTATTTTGATTTACGTTAGTTCGTGTTTTATTGCTTATATCTCAGACATTAATGAACCGGTTTAAATTATTTCTATAGCAAAAATGATCTTAAGATATTATCTTACGGACCCGGAAAAAACTAATTTCCTAGCTTTTACAGGGGGGGAGATTTGACATTTTAATTTAGATTTTAGTCAATTCGTGCTTTATCGTTTATATCTTAGACGATTTGCACAGTATAAACCTATTACTCCTACTTTTCCTTATCTTTTGAACAAATAAAGTACAATGTAATAAATTATAAAAATTTTTCCATTTTCATGAAATTTATACCTTCTCGGTTCAATTCTAGCGCCAACAAAGTGTAAATTAATTGCTTCTTTTCTTATAAATTGCGAAAAAAAAAAATTTTTTAAAAAAAAATTATTTGCCATATTTTATTTTTGTATAATAAATTCTGAACACAACTTTTGCTAAATGATTGATAACCTTTTATAACCAATGAATACAAATAAAAGCAAATAAATAACTTTATCAAAATTATAAAACCAAGAGATGGTCACCTTAGAACAGCTGAAACTTTGTTGATAATCGCTAAATACAAAAAAAAAAAAAAAAAAAAGAGAAAAGAAAGGACAGACTGAAAGACGAATGGTCAGAAGGACGTATGGAGAGACGTTTAGAGATATGAATGTTTAAGTTTGTATAGAGTGGCAGACTAAACGTATACTTTAAATCACTTTTTAAATAATAAGTTTAATCAGCCCCTAGAATCTATAGAAAAATCTCAAGGTACAAAGTTAAGAAAGGAAAAACTAAATACAAAGAAAAAAAGACTTGAAAGCGGCGTAAAAAGCTTAGTAATAAAAAACGCTGCAAAGATCAATCATTTCCACACTTAAGCATGTACGATCATGAATGATCATGTAGGTATGTAAGTAGGTTTGGCCAGAACTAAGAATGATCTACTACTATTGTATGATCATACTAGTAGAGTTGGCCCAAACTGCAAGCTGCAGCTGTAGCTTTGAAAAGCCACTAACTGATCATCATACATGTGGTCTGCAATATACATACATACATAAGTATGTGTGTATGTATAACTTGGTGCTGCCAACTTAACAAGGAAATTTTCTTAACAGATTTGCTGAAGAAAAACTCCCGGTTTAGTAGAACAAAATTTCAAATGCTAGATATTACATGTTTGACTTTAACAGTTTAAAATCATTATCAAGGTAATTTTAACTTTTAGACACCCATATTACCCGGCATTACTATACATAACAAGCCGCTGCAGAAGCCACAAGAAAAGGCCAATGTAAAATTAAAAACAAAGAGGTGTTTATCGTGGCTGATTAAATGCGGGGCTTCTGATTTTTTCTTCTTCCATAACAGTAGTTTAAAAGAGCTTTTTACATGTTTTTATTTGTTTTTGATTGATTTTCTTTTAGTGAGTTTTGGTCTTTTTTTTTTGGTAGGACTTAATCTAGGGTTAAGGTTTTGATTAGTGTTTTAGCGTTTTTAATTTGGAAAAAATAAAAATATAGTAAAATGTGGAAAATTTCTTACCCATGTCTGGTGATATGCCGCCGTATTGTGTTAAATCGGATCTTATCTTACCTGGAAGGAAGAAAAAATGGATTTGTTTTAGAAAATTGTTAAAAATATAAAGAGTTATATAGTAATAAATCATATAATAAAGCAGGGACCGAAAATAACTGTTATTTTTGTATTTTTGATTAAAAAAAAGCAACCTCAAGGAAATGTGGGAGAATAAAACCAAGTATACCAAGACTATCAAAGTCTTGAACCAAATTTTCATAAAATGCGATGCTTTTTAAAAATCTGATTTTTATTTTTTAGAAAAAAAAACAGTTATTTTTTGATTTTTATTTTTTTGAGCAAAAATAACAGTAACTTTTAACTTTTATTTTTTCGAACATTAATTTTTAATCATATGCAAATTATTTTTACTGAAAAATTATCTTTGTTTGAAATTTTTTTTAATGAATTTATCATGAATTTATACAAAATTAACTTTTATTTCAGGTCGAAAAAATAAAAGTTAAAAAATAATTTTTTTTCTGCTCGAAAAAATAAAAGTCAAAAAATAACTTTTATTCATGATCGTAAAAATAAAAGTCAAAAATAACTGTCATTTTTGCTCGAAAAAATAAAAGTTAAAAAATAACTTTTATTTTTGCTTGAAAAAATAAAAGTCAAAAATAACTGTTATTTTTGCTTAAAAAAATAAAAGTCAAAAATAACTGTTATTTTTGCTTAAAAAAATAAAAGTTAAAAAATAACTTTTATTTTCTGACTTTTACTATAAAATTTATAACAGTTACGGTCCCTGTAATAAAGGATTTTATTTTTAGAAGGCCTTATTGAGAAGCAGTTAAGTAAGCTGTATTGCAAATTACATGTTCTCAAAACTATTTAGGATTATAAAACAATTTAACAAAGGAAAAGTGGCTGATAAAAGCTGCTATAAAAAATATACAATAAATTATAAAAAAAATAATTTTATTGTCAGAAGGCCTTACAGAAAAGTACTTTAGTAAGCTGTATTTGTAAGAAAAATACTCTTAAAACTATTTCAGATTCTAAAACAATTCAAACATTGTAACTACATATTTAAAAGCTTTCCAGAACAAAAGGATATTTTTTTTAAATATAAAATGGCTGATGAAAGCTCCTACCAACAAGTGGTTGCAAAACAATCTCTTTGTCTCAATTGAAGGTTCGAGTTAATTTTTTTTTAAATTTTATTTAAATGCATTTATAACCAATAAATTACTTAAACTTGGCCAAAAGTTATTTAAGTTTCTAAATGTGGCATCATCAGCCACCCTGTATTACAAATAATCGCTAAAGTTCGTATTTTATCGCTTATATCTCAGATGTATGTGAACCAATTTGAATTATTTCTTAAGTAAAATTAATCTAGATAATTAGTCCTGTTGGACCTTAAAAGAACTAAAAAGTTTTAAAGATGATACAGGGGTTTCAGGTTTTCTGAATTAAAAACATATAAATTACTAAAACTTTACAAAAAGTTATTTGAGTTTCTGAATGTAGCCACCCTGTATTACAAATAATCACTTAAGTAAAGTTAGAGTGAAACAATTTTAAAATGCCTTAAAGTTCTTATACACAAACGATATCATTATAATGATTTTCTTGCCAAAGGCTTCACGTAGAAGCTGTTAAGTAAACTGTGTTCAAATATTATATAATCAATCTTCCCAATACTTATTCAGATTTTAAAGCCGTTCAAACTTTTATATTAAAGCTTTCTCTAACAAAAGCTATAATGTGTTTTAAAAAAGCTTACCTATATACTACCGGTAATCACTTAAGAAAAGTTCAAGTTTAATTTTGAGAGCGTCATTAAAAGTGGTAGTAATTGAACAATAACATTTAATAGATTTGCTTACCAAAAGGCTTTAGTGAAAAGCTTTTAAGTAAGCTTTACTAAAATAATACAAATTCCATATTCCTTGTACTAATTCATGTTTTGGAGCAATTCAATATTGCAACTCATTAAAAGCTTTCTCTTCAAAAAGCTCTAATTTTGTTAGGAAAGGGATAAAGTAAATATTACCAAGAATTATTAAAGAAAAGCTCAACTTTTAAAATGTTTAACAGCCTTAAAGTGTGCTAATAAGATTAGTAATCAGTCAGTTATGTAACTTAATTTATTGTCTTGTCAAAAGGTGTCACTAAAAAGCAGTTAAATAAGCTCTAATGAAATATTTCACACTAAAAGTTTCCAACACTATGTAAGCTTCTAAAGCTATTCCAGCAGTTGAAGTAGTTAAAAGCTTTATCATAAAAACCTATAATTGTTATGAACAAGGTTGCAAGGAATTAAAGCTCTAGTGAAATGTTGCCCAAAGTTTATCTGATATTGTATTTTATTAACCCTAGGGTTAGCGCAACATTGCTCTAGTAACTAGAGTCTAGTTTCAAAATGTTGGCCAGCTTTAAATTGCATCACAACAAAAAGGTTATCAGTGAGCGACTTAATTAAATTTCCAAAAAAGCTCTCCCTTCTAGAAGCGCTTCCAGGTAATTAGTTCCATACTTAGTAAAAAGCTTTTGTCAAATCTTTTTATTTAAATCATTAAAATAATTTCCCACTTCCGAACTTCACAAAATTTGTTTATTTAGCTTAAATTTTAATTATGTTCTATTTAATCATCTCTATCATAATTATTTGCCCTTCTTTCAAATTAAAACAAAATGAACTAAGCGTTTTATATTAATAATGTTTATTTTAACAAAATTTTTTTATGGCGCTTTTTATTCATGTTCATGATTTTTTTTCTTTCTTTCTTTTTTGTGTAAGTTTAACACTGTTCAACACAAGTGTGTGTTTATTTAAAAAATAATGAACAACAACTACTAAAAAACAATATAAAAAAACATAAAAATGTGCAAAATGTAAACAATCAAAATGCCACCGGTAACAAACAAACAGTGGGGCAAGATTATGAAAAATATACATGAAAAAAGAAACAAAAACAAACTACACTTTAAAATACAAGAGTATTAACAATAAAACACCAAAAACAAAACAGAAAAAAATATAATAAAAAACAGAAGAAAATTGTTTGTAGAACAAGTTGTGGCATCATCATCACCATCACTCCGTGCAGCAGCAGCGGCAGCAAATGTAGTAGAAGCAGCAGAAGAAGGTATAAAAATATGATTTAATGTTGGCGATAAACCACGTGTGTATTTAAATATGCGCGCCTGGCTGAGTCTGGCGCCTGAATAAACGTAATTTTAACACACAGATACAATACATAGATACAGTTTACTAACACTATGTCAAAGTGGTGTAGAAAGAACTCTCCACTTCAATTTATATATTTTCTTTTGTTTAATGTTGTCTATTACCAAATATATGATTTAAAAGAGTGAATTCATTGGCTATATAGAACTCACCGAAAGAAAAGCTCTTCAGAAAGCTTCTGCCAAGCCTTCTTGTTCAACAGTCTTTTAAACTTAATTCTTGTTTATATTAAGTGGAAGCTTTACAAAAGTTTCTTAAAATTAAGAATTTTTCCTCAGTTAAAAAAAAATTGACAACATGTTTTGATCAGCAGTCAAAGAAAAGTTCTCTAGAAAGCTTTTGCCAAGCTTTTTTGATCAAAAGTTTTTTTAAATTTTTTGTATATCTTAATTCTAGTTTATATTAGGTAGAAGTATTACAAAATTTTTTTTAAAAAAATTAAAAAAAAAATTATCGTCAGTTGAAAAAAAGCTTTTGACAAGCTTTTTTGATCAGAAAACACAAATAAATAGTTCTTACATTATTTTGTATTTAATATTAAATTGAAGTTTTAACTATGACTTTAAAACATAAATTTAAAACTTAAACTTTAAAAAATTTGCATAGTTTCTATAAAAAAAAGCTTTTTAAATGGAAAAAGTTATATATTGATTTGTTTTATATGCTTTAATTACTTGTATACATTTGACTAAAGCTTTATAGAATAAAAATTTTTACATAAAATACAATTTTTTTAAAGTATCTTCGTCAGCATTTTAACAGTTAAAAGCTTCATTGGCACTCTATTTTAAAAAAGTTTATTGAATAAATACAGCTTTTTAGGTTTTAGATTTTCACTTAAAATATATTTTTTTTAAGTTGCCAAATTAAGCTTGAACTTACTTAAAGCTTTTGCTGTAAACTCTTACACTTCTTTTAAAAAAGCTTTGTATATAAATTTCTTTTACAATAAAGCTTTTAAAGGATTTGTTTAACTTTGTTTTAATTGTTTTTACAGCTTTTAGCTTTTAACTATTGTATCATATCAAAAGCTTTTACCGTGAAAGCTATAGAAACATTTTTTAAGTGCCTTGAAAGCTATAGAAACATTTTTTTAAGTGTCTAATTTACGTTAAAAGCTTTATTGGTAATCTACTTTAATAAGGTTTTTTTTTGAGTAAAACTTATTTACATGAAAGTTTATACTTAAAAGCTTAATACATTTATTTTACCATGAAGTTTTTTAAGAATTTGTTTAACTTTGTTCTATATCTAAAATTGTTTCAACAGCTTTCTAGGCAAAAGCTTTTGACTAATGTGTCATTTTGCAATATGCTCCACTGGGAGTCAAGGATAACAGAAGAATGTGTCATATAAGAAGCTTTTACCTTGAAAGCTGTAAAAATAGTTTTTGAAAGTGACCCATTTACTGATTAAAAGCTTTTATTGACAATCTACTTTAATTAAGTCGTTTTGAGTAAAACTTATTTACATAAAAGTTTATACTTAAAAGCCCCTTAAATAATTTGCTTTAAAATAAAGCTTTACTTGTAGAAGTTTCTTAAAAGTATTGTAAGTAAAAGTTGTCTACATAAAAGAGATTGAGGTAAATGGAATTATAAGTAGCTTTTTTCAAGAGTTTAAGAAACCTGATGTAAAAGCTTTTTCAATATTTTATTTGTAAAACAAATATTTAATGATTTCGAATTAAAAACCTGATGGAACCTTTGTATAAGAAAGATTCTTATATAAAAAAAATTCTTATGTAAAAAATAGTTAAAAGTGTATTAAACAAGATGAGCTTTTATAATGAATATTTTTAAATTTGATTGTCAAAAATCTTATTTTTATCATTAAATGAAAGCTTTTTACTCTAGTTTCAAACTTTCAATGATTTCATACATAAAGACTTGTAAAAAGCTTTTTTATGAGAATTTTCAAAAGCCTTTTTTATAAATAGTAGTTCGAAGCTTTTAAAATAAGATAAACTTTAAAGAATTTATGATGATTATTAATTAAAATTAATTGCAAAAAAGCTTATTTGATGCATTGGATAGAAGCTTTTTATGCTTTTTTAATATCAAGTTTTTTTTTAACTAAAAGCTTTTTAAATAATATCTTCAATTTTAACCATAATTTCCATTAATTTTAATACTTTAAAGCTCTGCATTTAACCGTGCGTGTATTATTTTTTCGCTTACTACTAGTTATAGTGAAATAGTAGAAAATAAAAATAAAGCCTTTGGAAAAAATTTATAAAATATTATGCCAGCATAAACGAAAGTAAACAAACGCAAAATTTATATAAATAATATAAAAAAAAGCTCACAAGAACAAAAACAACAAAATGATGACGACGACAACAACGGCAAGCATCAAAAGCAATAAAGAACTTTCCGATTTGCTTTGTTTTTCCGCAGCCAAATGAAAAACTTACAAAATTTTCCTAGTCAAACACCTTTGAAGCAGAGCAGCAACAAAGGCAGAAAGAAGCAGTAGCACAGATCATTTCAATTTGTTTCATAAGATTGTAAATATTTCGGAAGATATTAAAATCCAGGGTTTGAATTGTACAAGAGTGAGAGCATGTTTGCCCTGAGTTGTTATCATTATCTGGTGCTAAAATTTATAGGCTTTTAAATACAAACGCCCCGTAGGCGAATAATGCATAAAGTTCCCATTAAGTTTATAGTTTTTTGTTTTCTTTTTTTAATTTTTTCATATTTTAAGCAAACATTTATGAAGAAGCACCCCATTTAAAGATGAGTTATAATGATGGCAATAAAACTGCACACGGCGGCGGTGGCAGCAGCAACAACAGCCCTGAGAACTCATATTAAAATCTTTAAGTAGTTGCATGCAGCAAGTGTCAGGCAGGCTGGCAGTCAGTCATTTATACATTCAGTTTGTTCAAGCATCCACTTTACAGTCAAAGATGAGATTAAGTTTATAATAAAATATAATTTGTTTAGAATTTACACTCACTCTTTTAAAATTTATTAGATTTTATTTGAATTTGTTTTTTTTTAAGAGTAGATTTATAATTTGATTTTTTTTTGTGGTTGTTCTAAGATTAGCAAAACCAAACACCATTAAAATGAATAAATCTTTTGAATATTTAACTTTGAAATATTCAGTAGTTGTTTTTGAAGATAAAAATCTTAATTGTTATCCCAAAACTTAATGCAAATCATGTTTATGGTTTTATTTATTTTATTTTTATTTTATTGCTATTTATTTAAATTCTTTTATTTTTGGTTTTAGTTAAGCAAATTAGAAAATTATACTTTGCATAAAAATTTAAATTTTTTTCGGTTACAGAATTTCGTCTTCGATTCAAATTTAATGAAGGAACCTTTATAGTCTAGACAAGAACCTCATAAGTATTGCTTGAGATTAAAAACTGAGTATAAATACATTTTTGTTAATATCTCCATAATTTATGAACCGATTTCAACAATTCCTATGGCAAAAATAATTTAGAGAAATTATTCTATTGATTTGGTAAGATATTAGATCACTAGATAATACTATAGCCTCGAGTATTTTGTTAAAAAAAAAAACTCAGAAATAGAAATTCTTAAATGTGGTATTTGTTTCTATATAATTAAATTTTTTAATTTTAAAAAGCAAGAAAACCTATCCCGACTATATGATACCCTTCACTACTAAGGTCTAATATGGACCAACAATTTAACAAGTCTTTGAAATATAAATCCATATACTATGTTCCATTTTTTCATAATCTAGAGATTCAAGTAGATTTATGTCATTTTCGGCTGAAGGCCTGATATGTGAGCTAGGGTCAATTGTGGATCTGTTATTACCAAATTTCGGTTATCGGCTTATATTTTCTAAATATTTATCTGCGCAAAGTTTTAATAATAAAATGCAATTATCTTTAGATTTATAAGCTTTTTAGTGCTTTTCTGGATATTTAAAAGGCTTTTGAGAATGTGTCTTGTATGGGAGGTATAGTCAAATATTTCGGTTAATAAGCTATATTTAAGGTGCATATTATTAAACGAACCGCCGTGCTATAGCAGGTTAGTCATCCGCCTAGCATACCAGAGGTCGCAAGTTCGATCCCCGGCCAGACCCAATTGTCAGCCACTGGTTATTGAGTATTAGGCTATGTAAAACTTCTCAAACTAATGCTTTTGCCGTTCGGAGCCGGAGTTAAAGCGTAGGTCCCTTTCAATGGGTCTAAAAATAGAATCGGACTCAGTTCATTGTCTGAGAGAAGTATCCATTGTTCCAATTGGAATGTTGTCGGGGAATAATATAATAAATTTGTAAAAACAATTAAATTTGTAGCTCTAAAGGGCCCAAAAACTCTATGCCGGGAAGGCATTTTTATGGGAAATATTTATCCGATTTTGCCCAAAAATAATGAGGGTTGTCCTTGGACCATAATATGAGTCTGTGCCAAATTTCATCAAATTATCTCTAAAGTTACGACTTACCTTGATAACAAGCTTACATGGATAACCGGCCAGCCAGACGGACATCGTTATACCAACTCAGGGAGTGATTCAGAATCGATCGGTATACTAAAAGGTGTTTCTAAGACCAAATTTTATATGCGTTACAAACATCAGCACAAACCCAAGATACCCTTTCCATTTATGGTGGTGAAGGGTATAAAAAGCTCAAGTTTCATAATAATTGTTTGGGGTTTCCTATTTTGTCTTCACTTAGAGCTGGCTACGTATTCTAGACAACAACCTAATTTATTATATTATACCACATTAACCTTCTGCGACTGACGTGCTAAAGTTCTGACGATTCTAATGATGTGGTAGACTAACAGACACCATTTTCATGTCTTATATTTTCTAAGATCCGTTCTGAAAAACTAATAAACCCCTTTTTATTGATTTTTATGAGATTTTTTTTTAACTCAGAGCGAAAATTCCTATTTTATGTTTTTTTTTTGACATGCCATTCAATTTCTGTCTTAAACTTTAACATTGTTGGTGTCTACATGACTATACGACAGTCGCAGAGATTTAAATTATATGAGCTTTTTTTTTGCTGATATCTCCTTAATTTATGAACCGATTTGAATAATTCCTTCAGCAACAACAAATTAAGGTTGATATAGTTCTTGGTAGACTACCAAACACCATTTTCATGGCTTATATTTTTTTAAGATCCATTTTAGAAAACTAATAAGCCCCTTTTAATTGATGGTTTATGAGAATGATATTTTTTTTAATCAAAGCAAAATTTCGTTTTATATATTTTTTCAATTTCAGTCTTAAACTTTGTTGGTGTCTGCAAGACTATACGCCAGTCGCCGAGGGTTAAAGTATTTTAGCTTTTTTGTTATTATCTCCTTAATTTATGAACCGATTTGAATAATTCCTTCAGCAACAACAAATTCTCACAATTGTAATGACTTGGCAGACGACCAAACACCATTTCCAGGGCTTATATTTTTCAAGGTCCGGTTTGGAAAACTAATAAGCCCCTTTTTATTGATTGTTTATGAGAATGATATTTTTTTAATTCGAAGCGAAATTTCGTTTTATATATTTTTTGTCGACATGACATTCAATTTCAGTCTTAAACTTTGTTAGTATCTGCTAGATTACACGTTAGCCGCAGAGGGTTAAAGTTTTTGGGCTTTTTTGTTTATATCTCCTTAATATATGAACCGATTTGAATAGTTCCTTCAGCAACAACAAACTAAGGGCATTGTTCCGTCATTTTGTTAAGTTTTTAGATCCGTTTATTTTATAGAGGGTTGAAGTTTTTGTGCTTTTTTGTTTATATCTCCTTAATTTATGAACCGATTTGAATAGTTCCTTCAGCAACAACAAACTATGGGCATTGTTCCGTCATTTTATTAAGGTTTCAGATCCATATATTTTACATAGGCATCAGTTTTTTTGAATAAATTTTGTTAAGTTTTTAGATCCGTTTATTTTATAGATGGTTGAAGTTTTTGTGCTTTTTTGTGTATATCTCCTTAATTTATGAATCGATTTGAATAGTTCATTCAGCAACAACAAACTATGGGCATTGTTCCGTCATTTTATTAAAGTTTCAGATCCATATATTTTACATAGGCATCAGTTTTTTTGAATAAATTTTGTTAAGTTTTTAGATCCGTTTATTTTATTGAGGGTTGAAGTTTTTGTGCTCTTTTGTTTATATCTCCTTAATTTATGAACCGATTTGAATAGTTCCTTCAGCAACAACAAACTATGGGCATTGTTCCGCCATTTTATTAAGGTTTCAGATCCGTATATTTTAAATAGGCATCAGTTTTTTTGAATAAATTTTGTTAAGTTTTTAGATCCGTTTATTTTATAGAGGGTTGAAGTTTTTGTGCTTTTTTGTTTATATCTCCTTAATTTATGAACCGATTTGAATAGTTCCTTCAGCAACAATAAACTAAGGGCATTGTTCCGTCATTTTATTAAGGTTTCAGATCCATATATTTTACATAGGCATCAGTTTTTTTGAATAAATTTAAATAAATTTTCTAAAATATTCACATTCAAAATATTTAAAAATAAAGAAATTTCTTCAAAAGTATTTGTTGCTTAATATGTAAATGAATACAAAGCATTTTTGTTAAAATATTGTTTATAATAAATAGTTTAAGATTTATTCACAGAAAATTTTCAGTTTTCGAACAAAAGCATCGCGCCAATTTGTTAATATTATTCGCCATATGAATGAATGTGTTAGAATCTTGAAATAAATTTAGAAAATGTTATTTATCTTTTGTATCTTTTAGAGTTAAGCACACGGTTAATCAACAAATGTTTTTTTGCTGTTTTTTTATAAAACATTAAATCATTATTGCCACTTGTGAGCGCCTTTAAAACTAAAAGCTTAAAATATTTTAAACAAAACTGACTAAAAAGCTCAGTCGAGGACAGCCTAAACCGCTTCAAGTTTAAGTTTATTTGTTATAGGTTTTGGTAAATACCCCCAAAGAAAACATAAGATAAAACAAAAATAGTAGTAGCAGTTTATGTTTGCCGGAATTTTGTGGTATTTAGTTATAAATATGCATATTTTGATGTTAATAATGATTTATTACGAATAATTCATTATATTAAAGACCAATAAAATGTATATTTTAATACCCTACACCACACACGATCGTCATAAATTTGTATATATAAGCAAAACAGTGGAGAGCAATATGACACTCTCAATAGCTTTATCTAAAAAAGGCCCTTTGTTATCTTTTCAACTAAAGATTTTGTATTCCAAAAGTAGAGAGATCTTATGTTAATGTATTTTTTGTCTATGATTAGTTTTCTCCTTAACATAATATTTTAACATTAGTTCTCTTTTAACTTGAAAAACTGCCTAACACTGATCTTTTTTAACTGTTAGATCAATGTTCGGCGTTTGTTTTCTTTGCAAAACTTTTAGAGTATTCAATAACTCTTTTGTCTAAGTACTTTTACTTTCACAAAAATTCTGTATAAATTTTCACAAAAAAAAATGTAAGACCTACTTAACTAATTAAATTAGTAAAAACCATTAAAAATTTTTAATCAACATCATAAATCACTCAAAAAATGCCTTTAAAACAAACATTTTTATTTTGAATTATTTAAGATACTTCTTTGGCTAAGACTGATCCTAACAATTACATTTAATTATTTTATTAACATTTATAATTGTAACACACATTTATTTGGTTACACTTCGTTAAATTTCTTTGGAATTCTTTAAAGCCCCTTGCGTGTTTAATTTGGAATTAGAGTAAGTTTAGTCTATGAATTAAATATAAATACTTGGGTTAACATGTGCGTATTTTAAAGATCATTTCCGATTAAAATGATATACAAGTTAATTAAAAAAATATAATGTTATTGCTTGAGAACATCAGATGATTGAAGGGTTTGAAAGGTATTATTATAATTTCAACATAATGTTAAAATACTAATATATGAGTTATACAAAATGATCATGGTTAGGATTAAGAAGATCGTGGGACCAATGTACGAAAGTTAAAGAAGTTAATCAAAATTTATACACCAACTTTGAAAGCTTACATGAGAGCTTTGGAAAAAAAGGGATGAGATATTTGAAAAGCTTTAACGATTTTTAAAATTGGTAGCTGCAACAGCTAAAGCGGAAAGAGTGGTAAGAGATCACTTAAGATCGTTTACTGTTAAGGCGATAAAATGTTAAATAGAACGAAAATCGTTGCGGAAAGAGAGAAAGAAGATCGCAGGCGATTTAGATATTTTACCAATGTCATACTTTTAAGGTTTTAACGAGATGTGGAAGAAAAGGAAACATGATCAAGTGGTAGATCTAAAAGCAGAGCCAATTAACAGTTGCACAAAAGATAAAGGAGTTTATCAAAAAAAAAAAAAAAAAATACACTTAAGAAAGTTTACATAAGAGTAAAACAAAGAAAGAGTGAAGATAATTGAAAAGCGAATTAAGAAATTGGTAGCTGAAAAAGTTAATCGCTAAGCGTTTAAGATCGTTTGCTATTAAGGCGATAAAATGGATAAAAAAAATCGGTAGCTATTAAGGCGATAAAATGTAAAATAGAACGAAAATCGTCGCGAAAAGTGAGAAAAAAGATCGCTGACGATGAAGAAAGAAAAAAACAATTAAAGCAAAGAAAGAAAAAAACAATTAAAGCAAAGACTCTATAATATAAATATATTGCACTCTATACTTTTTTCTGTCAAAAGTAAATAGAAAACAATGAAAAACACATAAACGCACGTAAAAACATACATTTCATGAGCACGTGTGTATGCCTTAGCTCTCTTTCTTTATATAATCGTATCCATTAATTGTTTCCGAATTAGGGTAAAAGCGGTATACTCTCTTATAGAAGGAACTTATAGAATGGACCATACGGCAAATCAATGAATGGAAGTGCAAAATCTTTATATTATAGAGACTTAGTCAGAAGTTCAATAAAATAATTAGATAAAGAGAGATCTTGTGATCATAAAAACTGTAAAATTTGAAAGCTTTAACCAGAGAAAAGTTCTGTAAAACCAACGATTCTCTATCTTTGCTAAAATGGAAAGAAGAACGAAAATCGTTGAGGAAAGAGGGAAAGAAGATCGCAAGATTTTGTGCCTAAAAAACGAATGCTTTCAAGGTTTCGACGAGATCTCGAAGAAAAAGAAACATGATCAACTGACAGCTCTAAAAGCAAAGCCATTTAATGAAAAAACTAGAAGTTCATAAAAATAATTAAAGAAAAAGAGAAGATCTTGTGATCATAAAAATTGTAAAATTTGAAAGCTTTAGCCAGAGAAAAATTCTATAAAAGCTATCAATTCTCAATTTTTGCTGTTAAAGCTTAAAGGGAGAAGGTAACCAAAAGTATATTAACTATAGAAATTAACAGCCTGTCCCACGATATCGCACGTTTTTATGATCGTGATTCTCAACGAAAAACAACAGATTTGCGTCCCACTAAAAGTTTTCAGTATAAGTCGTAAGAAAATGAATGCGAAAGATAACGTAAATTTTGCGTTCCACTATGTGATTTATCTGTCGGCTGCACAAATTTACAAATTTTAGCCCTTTTTTTTTTCTTAAATTGTTGATAAATTTGTCGAACTGTCGATTAGGCTACATTGAAATTTGACAATTTGAAAATATCTTACGTTTCAAAACGTAAGGCCAGAAGAACGTCAAGTCGAAAGATAGTGGGACGCTTTTTCGAACGAAAATGAGTTACTTATGTACTTTCGTTTGCATAATTTTTCGTTCGACATCGTGGGACAGGCTTTAAATACTTTTAAAGTTTTAGCGAAATTGAAAAATGTTGTTTTTACTTTAATTCAGTCGATAATCTGAGCTTTTACCTTTGACCTACAAAACATAATTCGTAATAATTGTGTTTGTAAATTAGGTAATAATGCATGGTTTTCGATCTGTTCAAAAGATGATGGCTTCCTGAAGATGATGCAATTGGTTGTCCCCACAATTTTTTTCTGCTTTTATCAACAAATTGTCTATTGCATTAATAAATAACAGTAATAGACGGGGATTAAGTGCGAATAATTTTTCTTTTTAAAACTCTTTATATGATAACTTTGCAGTTAAATAATGAGAGGAAAAGGGATCTAGAAGATCGTTATTATATAGCTCTTTGAAAGTTTTAACGAAATAATGAGAAAAATTGTTATTTTACGGAAGCTTTGAAAGTTTAAAAGTTTTAGAGCAAAAACGAGAAAGACTCTTTTTCCACCTTGAAATCGGATGCTTTGAAAGTTCGAAAGACCATTAAAATAGCTTTATGTTAAGGCGATAAGAGAGAAAGAGGGGAAATAGATGTAATTCGTTTTTTTAGAGTTGAATTAAATTCAAAAAGAATGACTATTCGCATTTGATCCCAAATCTGTTACATTTATTTATTAATGTTGAATTAAATTATTATTGAAATCAGTTTTAATATTATTAATAAAATTCTTAATTAGCCTGACAGTTTTTAATTTTCAATTTCACTTTTCTGTTTAGCATTTTTTCCTTAATATCAAAATAAATTCATATTCTTGTGGGCATCTTTACTTTCATATTTTTTCAATTTAATTAAAAAATTTACATAAAAATCAAGTATTTCGCACATGCTTTGCAAATTATAATAGGGGTAATCAGTGACATAACAATTCACTGGTCCAGAAGATGTATGTCAGCGAAAATGGAGGTAGATAGACCAAACACTTCGATTAGCAAATGTCGACATTGACAAGCGCTTCGATCTTTCAAATGCTTTATTGAGAATCAAGGATAGGGAAGAGGAATATCACTAAAATTTAACCCATTTTTTACCAGACATTGTTACTGCTAAGGAACAAATTGTTAACTAGGAATCTATATAAGTAATTAAAAAACTCATAGGAAACAAACAATTTGTTCCTAAGCAGTTAGAACGTCTGGAAGTGCACTAGGCGAAAAATGGGTATATTTAAAAATTTAAGTTCAACTTTAACTTAACTATATTAACCCTCAATTTACCTCAATAATGACGTCGATCATACAAAAGTACCCAATATCGATCTTGCAATCGTATCTAGAATGGTTATGACAATCCTATCCGAGATCGATCTTATATTTCTAACTAATCCCGATTTTTAAAAATTCACAATATTTTATCACTATTGATTAACATAAAGTGAATACCCTTAATAATATGATGAATTCAATTTACCCACTGACCAAGAGGCCAAAATACAGTGGGCTGAAATAAATTAAAAAATTTCAGCCGCTATAGGAAAAATTTATTAAATAAATAAAACAAGTCATAAATCCTTATAAATAACCAGCAGCAGCAGAAACAGACAAAATTAGCATATCAGGAAAAGTCAAAAAATAAAACATAAATTTTAAATATTAAATATTTTAATATTTGTTTACAATTTCAAAAGGAATTTTATTAATAAACTAAAAAAATCAAAACCTTGAAATTATTTTAAAATAAAAGCATTTAACCTAAAAACTCAGCAAAACGTGCTAGAACCACATAATTTACAAAAATTTTTCTTTTATTTTTGAAAAATTTTAAGAATTTCCGTTTGTAGATGAAAGAAATATTAAATCACCAAAAATCCCACTCAAAATAATTATCGAAATTAGGTGACTACACAACAGGTTTCTTATGACTTCTCAAGACAATCTTCAGCTGCTTTTGTTCTTCTTTATTATCTTCTTCAAAAGATCACAAATTAACTAACTCTCTATAGCTGTTTCTTTCTAACAAATATTCAAACTTAACTAATAAACCATAATTTTTGTTACCTAAAACTGACTTTTAACGAGTATCTTCTGTGACTGTGAAGCCACATTAGTGACGCAACCTCAGTTAACCTTTAAAGTCATATTCTTAACAAAAGAATCCAAGAAAATAGTCAACAACAAACAATTCATCACAAAATGATCAATATGATCTATGTAGGTCCGTGATGATCAGTGTCTTTCCGTCCGTCCCTCATTCTCATGGTGTGTGAAAATTATGAATATTTTTAGTACGTGCAAAATATTGAAAATTATTATTTTCAAGGTCATATTTTTGTAGAAAAAAATTTTTCTGTTGACTAGATTTTTAGGTTCTTTTCCTTAAGTAAATTTTCTCTAGATGATTTTTAAAATTTTGTTGTTTTTTTTTCTTTAAATTTTAAAGAAAAAAATTTGCTAAAAAAATTGTTTAAAACATAAATCACAAAATCACCAGGCAAACAAATATTTGGAAAATTTATGTTGAAATTTAATGATAATGACTTAAAAGCCTTCAGGACATGATTTAAGGCCTTTAAAAACAAATTTCAAACAAATTTAGGCAAATCTGCAGTCGACAAAAAAAAAACAACCACAGAGACAAAAAAACAGGCAGTTTATTTGAGAAATAAAGAAATAAATAAAAATCAATGGATTTTATAGTAAAAAAGATCGTATTGCAAAATTCAATAAATACAGTGATCGACGCACAGTGGTAAAGGAAGACAAAAATTCAAATTTATTAATCATGATCTTTTAGTTTCTTAAATTGCATTTAGAATTTATTTAAAACATTTGCTTATATCAAAATCATGATATTTTTTGTTATCGATCATGTTATGATCATTTTGTATACATCAAGCTATAGATCATGTCAATTGGGGAATTTGTTCTTTTATTAGTGAATATCGAAATTCGTAATTTTCTTCTGGGTCTTTTAATAAATAAAGCATTTTTGTTATAACTAGTCTAAAGTTCAAAGTCTCTTATAAGATCATTTAATAGGATTGTATGTATGAGGAGCTTACAAGGAAATCAATCTGCTACTATGGAAATGTTTGAGAGAAATGACCGAACAACTTTCAAATTTCTCAAACTTCAGGATAAGCAATTCCATCTGAATATAGAAACTTTCGATAGCGGTTTACAACGGGATATAGGATCAACTGTGCGACGATTGTGACGAAATTACATATACATTTTTTTCGAACTAGAGCGCATATTCCCCAATTTTGTAGGCCAAGCTTTAAATCACTTTCCTCTACTTGGTCTTTTAACCGAAGTTTCGGACGTCCTCTTCTAACATAAGCGCTTCGAACTAGTGCGCATATTCCCCAATTTCGCAGGCCACGCTTTGAAAGACTTTCCTCTATTTGGTCTTTTCATTGAAATTTCGGATGTCTTCTTCTAACATAAGGGGAACCGTTTTTATTATAATTTTAGCTTTTTCATAGTAATTGCTTTTTCCAGGAGTGGGTGACTAGCCCGACGACATTTTAAATTATTGTTTTCTTGAAATTTACCATCTAAAATTTTAGCGCAAAACTTATATTTTATAACTCGTCAATGTGCAATTTGGTACAGGCTCTTGTCATTTCCACTTACGGTATTTAAGCTTAAAAATTGCTTAAGTTATGTCTAAAATTACTGAGGGGTTTAATCTGATTTAAAGCAAGGTTGATTTAAGAAGGAAGAACGGTTGTCCGAGATTGTATACTTTTCAGTCAAATTTGGCCCTTTTAGAAAGTAAACCTACTTTTACGATCAAATATATATGATACTTTACTTGTGTCCCTATTCGGAGACCTGGGCGATCTAATCAATCTAGATATAGGCCGACTTAAGACCTTTTCAAAGCGATCCGGTTTGTTTAACTTTAGAATCCAAAAAAATGCGAAAGCCTGCAAACTTTCGTAGTAACAGAATGGACTTCATAGTCTAAATGAGTCTGATTACTAGACTGTGACGATCTTAAACAAGTTTTAGTTTCAAAATTTTCTAACTGAAAATAAATTTTGAGATACATTTTAGATTTATAAAATGTTTCTGTCGCTAAAGTTAATTTTAAGGATAAGGGTTAATTTCAACAAAATAGAAAAGGGTTTTGATTTTTGTTATCATGGAGCTTATCTGTTCCATTAAAATAAAAGAAAATTTGTGGTCTTGAGAAACGTATAACTAAATTTCCGGGATAAAAATTGGAATTCTGGACGATTTTGTTTACTTTCATCAGAATTTGTTATTTTTGTAAATTTGTGGCTTTGAGCAAGGTAAAGCTTTATTTCGGGAAGACAAATGTTTAGAGGGTACCCTAGAACTCTGGACGATTTTGTTTATTTTTAACAATTAAGAATATTCATAGTTATATGATTTTAGGGTATCGATGGTAAGTTTTTCCAATTTTACATTTTTTATGATTTAAAAAAATAAATAAAAATTTTTCGATTTTCCACAAAAACAAGATTTTTTACACTGTGATGTCAATAACTCTAAAACCGTTGATCAGACAAAAAACTTGTATTAGCATGTCTTAAGGGCAATTTTGTTCTTAATCCATTTTTGTATTATTAATAAAATTAGACAAGTCGTTTTCAAAATATATGGTAAAACTATCTAAAACTACCTCTTCAGAAATAAATTTTTAAAAAACAAGAATAATAAATAATTGTAATAAATTGGGATCTTAGTGCAGTACACTACAGTAAAACTTTTAATTAAATGTTTGATGTCCCAAAATTTTGAAAAACCTTTTTTAAGAATTTTTCGAATTTGCAGAAAAAAAATATTTGTTTTGCATTTCGATGAGAATAACTCCAAAACCGTTGATCAGACCAAAAACCTATGTTAATTGGTCGGAAGGGCACTTTTTTTCCTAATCCATTGATGTATTTTCCAATAAAATTAGACAAGACATTTTCAAGATATGATAAACTGGGACAACCTCTTCAAAAAATTCCAAATTTTAAATATATACAAAATCTTACGATAAATAATTACTGTTTTGATTAATATTACTTCGGTTATCGATCATGAGCCCTAAAGATCTCTAAAAGTTAGAGACTTTTATTTGACTATAAACGAAACTTAATTTATTTTAAAATAATTTGAATATTTCTAATCTAAATCACTGTTTTGATAACTTGAAATTGAAAAAAAAAAATAAAACCTGAACAAAATTTATTTTTGATGATCATAATATAGAGAGTGTTTAAGTTTAAATCACACATTGTTTAGATTAATTTTCAGTTTCTTTTCGGTTTGATCGCCCCCCCCTCCTTTACAAACGATCGTTAATATTTTTTTACTTTTTTCTTCAATATTTTAATAAAATTTAAATTTTATTTTAGTTGTTTTGGTTGTTTCTTAATCATTTATTTAGTATAAAACAGAGGAAAAATGAAAAAAATAAAGAAAACTGAGAAAACAAGACAAAAAACCAAACAAGGTACCGGCACGGTCAGCTGGCGGACAGACTAAACGATCGATCGATTGAACAGAACAGAGCGACCGAATCACAAGGCAGAGGAAAGGAAAAAAAGTAGTTGATAAGAATCAGAAAATCAAAGTATCAGTGAAACTAATAAATTTTAAAATTCTCACATTAATAACACAAGCAAAGTGGCTGCAAAATACGAGTAAAAATTGATTCCAAACATAAACGTAAGTGTGGTGGATCTGTTATTTTCCAACCTATACAAATTACACTGAAGACTCAGACAACGGTTTGGAAATTGAATATATTTTGCTTAAATTTCTAGTAGATTTTTCATAAATTACTTTTGAAATTGAGAGTTTTAAGTGTAAAATATGTATGTTTTGGCTTCATTTGTTTAAGGGGAGAAATGGATCTTGAAGTGAGCAGGAAGACACAAAATAGTATCCGCCAAGTAACCGCATCGTTATAAGTACAATATAACATTTTGCCATATAAATTCATTTTAGATACTATTTAGATCAAACAACTAAACTTTTTCAATATTCATCATATTTTTTTCACTTTTTTTTTGTGGATTTTGTAAATTTTTATTATTACGCCGCCACTGCTGATGATCATGATCAGGGCAATGATGAAGATCAAATAACTGCGGCGGAGGTTTTAATTTTTTGTTTCTTCTCTAAATTTTACTTATGACACACACTCTCTCGTAACGAAAAAAATACGAAATTTTTAATTTATCATAAAATGTAAGATTTTATTATTATTTTTTCTGTTATACAGGTTTAAATCATGTTAAATAATTTAAAATTTTTAATAGAGTAGAATCCAAAAAGAGTGTGTGTGTTATTTCTTTTGAAAAAACTGACATTTGAAAAAATAGAAATTAATTTATTATTTATATTTAGGAAAAAAATAACAAAAAAATATACAAAATTTTAAAATATAAAGTATTCAATTTGAGGAAAAAATATGAATATTTATAGAAAATAAAAACAACAATTTAAGAAATTATTTATGTTTTAGTTTTAATTTAATTTAAATTTTGTTGTTGTTTTTATTAGCGCACCTTTTTTTCTAAGATAATTTATGGGAATTTTAGTCCGCTTTTTTTGTATTTGTCTTTTAACTTTAAATAATTTTAAATAAATAGTTCGCTTTTATCTCATTTCATTGACTAGAAGACAGGCGGACTTACAAATATTCTAATTTTATTAATGATGTATATTCGATGGATTTCCTCCCCGGCTTGTTAGGCTACAATTTAAGAGTTAATCCAATTTAAAACTTATCAAAATAGTGTCAAGACCTTCCCTGTTTAGCAAAATTTTGTAAAAATATTCCAAAAAAAATGAACTAAATATAGTTTCAAGATTATGAAAAAGGTTTAAAAAAAAGCTCTTTCAAAGCTCTACTAAGTTTTTTATAAAAAAAAGCTCTTCCAAAGCTTTACTAAAATCCTCATAGACATTTAAAGCTACATATAAAGCTACATATATATGCCCAAAATTATTTCATAATTTTAATTTGAAAACACAAAAATGTCAAACAGTAATTTAGCGTGGACTCTATGCGAGCCGATCTTAAAAGCTTTTTCAAATTCCCTTCATAATTAATAATTTTTATACCCTTGCCTTGCAATTTAATTTCCCAGCAAAATATATTGATAAAAAGCTCTAAATTCATAAAACATCTTTTACAAAACTCCCAGTACTGTTGTCTATAGAGGGAGAATTTAGATACAAAGCTTTTAAATGTGTGTCGAATTAGGTACTGAACATGTAAGCGAAAAACTTTTGTCATTTCCACTTACAGGGTTAAGCGTTTTTAAGCTTAAGGGTTGTTTAAGCTTTTACAAGTTGTCTGAAATTATTGAAATAAAAGAGCTTTTAAGCTATTTTTATTAAGAATTTTATGTATTTATATGATTTAAAGACAGGACGTTTGTCTGAGAATGTATACAACCCAGACAGATGTGGCCCTGTTTAAATAGAAAACGTTCTCACAGATTACAATTACTATCAAGGGCAGATGTGAGACCTGAGCGATATGGCTTACGTTGATATTATCCGACTTAAAAACTTTCTAAAACTTTTTGCATATCCAGTGCTATGCTTTTTTATGGATTCCGTGGACTAATTGGGTCTGTTTACTAGACTGCCATACACACTATACCCAACCTGTGAATATTTTAAATAAGTTTCGGGTTCAAAAGTTTTTTTTATAAAAAGTAAATCCGGTCTGTGCTGGAAATTGATCGTTTTTAAATCGATTTAAGTTAAGTGTTGAGATAATTTTCGGTTATTTTCCAAAAAAAAAAAAAAATTGGGCTTTAATCCTTTTGACTAATATCTTATCTTTCACTCAAAAATATATCTGAAATCGATCGATTTCCATCACATACCGAAGTATTTTGTCAATTTTTTTTACCAAAAATTATATATATATATATATATATATATATATATATATATTATATATATATATATATATATATATATATATATATATATATATATATATATATATATATGTATATATATATAATTCCTCGACAACCTTCCAATTGGAACAAGGGGTACTTCTCTCAGACAATGAGCTGCATCCGATTCTATTTTTAGACTCATTGAAAGGGACCTATGTTTTAACGCCGGCTCCGAACGCCAAATGCATTACTAAGAGAAGTTTTTCATAGCCTAATACTCAATAACCAGTGGCTAGCTGAGTTATGAGGTGAACCGCCGCTTTTTTAAAATTAATTTTTTTTTCAAGTGGGTCTGACAGGGATTGAAGTTGGGACCTCTGGTATGCTAGGCGGATGACTAACCTGCTATATCACGGCGGTTCACCAAAAATTTTACAAAAAAATAAAAAACTTTTTGTTTAACGAACTTTTAGTATTTTTCCCAGTTTATTAATGTATCACTTCCACTTTATCCTCTACTGCCAAAGGTCAAATATACATAGAAAGGGAGCTAAGAATTTTGTTTAGGAGAGCCATTTTACAAATTTAAATACGTGCATCTTTGGTCTCACTTGAAAGCGACACATCTCATGACGTCAGGAACGTGTTGGTCAACCTTGAAAATGGGCGTAGGTAGTCCCTACTGCTTGTTTTGTGTAGTTTTGTGTAGTAGGTCCCTTTCTCTATGCGCTGTCACATATATCAAACCTTTTAAGATTTCCATATAAAATTAAAATGAATTCGATCATTTTTTAGAAGAATTTAATGTGATTCCGATTCAAGTTTCTATTAAACGAAAAAAATATTAAAAGCTATATAAGATAAAACGATCCATCGCGGTAAATTAGTCCATATTTTTGGAGCTTCAGAGTCAGAGATCAAATAAACACTAAAAAATTAAGGTCTTCATTAAAATTTCTGTAAAAATAGATAATTTTGAAAAATTATTGAAAATAAAATTATGAAATACTACAATTTTTACCTCAATTTATTCATTATAAGAAACGAATTTTTTGCTCTTAATTTTTCAATTAATTTTATTCAACTTCAAAATTTGTACTTGATCCTCTATTAGCCCAACAAAACAGGTTCTCTGTCCCTGACAAATGATTAAATGGAATGAACGCCTTGCAGGGAGGTTTCAGCAAGGAATGACATCATAAAATTCTACAAAAAACATGGGTTTCAAAAGACAACCCTCAAGAAGTTAAGTAAGAGAAAGAGAGATCTCTGCTAAAGTGAAAGAGTAAAAGAGATAGCTATAGTCTGAGTGACAGGGAGATTATTGTGAGTATTGCGATCTGAGGTGGTGGTGAATTTGACTTAAGTACTCAAGATGTTACGATATAAGTTTTAATAACAGGTAAGTAGAATTTTTACACCTCTAAGAAAATCATAATTCTGATAAGAATTAAAAACGCCACCTGGTAGATCTTAAGAAAATTAAAACTAAAAATGAAAAGTGTCAAATGATGACAGGTAAGATTAAGATTTTAAATGGAAATATGACAAGATTGAAATATGATAAATCGAATTGGAAGGATACATGTTTTAAAGGGAAATAGGTTAAAAAACTGATAAGATAGAAGAAAAGGGAATTATCAAGGAAATAAATTTGACTGTTTAATATCTGCAAAATTATTTAACACTTTTTGAAAAGCTTAAGTTTAGAACGGACTTGTAGTTTTATGAAATTTTTTTTATCGTTTTTAAATTAGTTTTGTTTTTATAATTTATTAACTTTTGTTTTTTAATTAAAAAGCCAAAGCATCTTCTTGATTCCCTTTTTATATTTTTTGACGTAGGTGGCCGGCCAATCATACAAGTATGCCCGATAAGTTTAACAAAGTGAAATTTTAATACGTCACAAAACAAAAATATTTTATTAAAAAAATATCATAAATTTTAGGAGCTTGAAGTGTCAAGAACACATAATATTATGGAAGGGTTATACAAAAATATACAAAAATTGATGTAGTACCAAAATACATTCCGGTCACAATTTGGATTTACGGCTGATAACTTTTGCTGAAAATTTTTAGCATTAGAACTAGGTTTAAGAGTTAATAGGATATCGGAATAAGATCTTGCTACTTCTATCATTAGGGACGTCTATTTAAAAAAGATAAATTTGAAAAAAATCGATTAAAATTTGGAGCCATTATACCAACATTCCCAAAATTTTTCCGAAGCTAAACAAGTAAGTAATTAGTAAAATTGGTAATTCGCATAACATTAAATTGATCTTTCCGATAAAACGAAAGTTTGCATGCAAATAGTTTGTAAATCGATACTTTAAACTCCCCTTAAGCGTTAAATATATTTAAAAAAAGTAAACATTTTACTCTCAGCCTTTGGGAAATTAAATGAACATATCAAGAAGCTTTAACGACAATATTTATGAAAGCTCAGAGCTTTCAAGCTATAACGAGTTTAAATTGTTTATTAAATTAAAGTGTTTTTAATAACTAAAAAGCTTTATTGCACCCACCTCCGGTTTATTGATAATAGGAGTTTGACTTGGTTTTCTTTCAGCATTTGGAAAATAAGAAGCTTTTAAGTTCATATTTTATTAAAGCTCAACGTTTAACAAAGCTAAATAGACAGATTTAACAATTTTAAGCTATTTATTTATTTAAAGCTTTTTGGAAACTTTAAAGCTTTAATACATAGCGAATCTTTTATATTGTAAAACGGTCGTAAAACTTTAATCTCTAAACGAATTTTCTAAAGCTTTTGAAAAGCTAAGTCTCGTACCTTTGAAAGACGAGTATAATTAAAAATTGTTTGCAAAACAACAAAATTATTAATTTTTAAACTTTTCGAAAAGTGTTTTATCGCTAAAAGCTTCAAGTACCTTATTTTTTATATGGGAAACTCAGCTTAGCCTGAGTTTCATATTAAGAATTTCAGAAATGAAACTGCGAAGTTTTTTTTTGAGAGTCCAAACCTTGAATTTATCATGGAAGATAACCATTAAGTCTAGGAAGATTTTAAAGAGTCCAAAGCGATCTTAGTTTAAAGAAGGTTGTTTTTGGAAATATTTTTTTTCAATTTCTTACACCATTTGGCCAACATTGATCTAAAGACTCAAAAAGTCATTAGGAAAGTTTCTTGTACTGAAAAAACTGATTCCAAAGAAATAATATTTGGAACCAGTTTATTGAGTACAAGAAACTTTTCTAATAACTATAACACAGGGCAACAGCCAAAATGTGCTCGAGTAACCACTATATACATTTGATGTATCATGGCTACCTTAGTACAAAAATGGTAAAATTTTTAAATTCTATGGCAAGATTAAAAAAAATTTTTTTTTTTTTAACGTTTCTTCAAATAATTAATGATAACTCAAAACTACTAGTCCGATATTATTAAAATAAAATCAGAAAAATTAAGATTTACATAGCCTTTAATTCGTCTATATATCGCGTTTCAATCGGATCAATTATATCGAAATTATAATAAAAAACTTAAAAAAAATATATTTTTTACGTAAAAATGGCAAAAAATTTTGTTTTAAAAAAATCATGAAAAATCGAAAACAGCAAAAAACTTCCAGATTTATTGTTTTATCGCATAGCGACATATAATAGCAACAAAATGAGATATCGACCATAAAAATCGATTGTTGCCGTTTTCGATTTTTCATGATTTTTTTAAAACGAAAATTCTTGCCATTTTTATGTAAAAAATATATTTTTTTCTTAAGTTTTTTATTATAACTCTGATACTATTGATCCGATTGAAACGCGAAATATAGACGAATTAAAGGCTATGTAAATCTTAATTTTTCTGATTTTATTTTAATTATATCGGACTAGTAGTTTTTGAGTTATCATTAATTATTTGAAGAAACGTCTAAAAAAAATTGCAATTTTAAAAATAAATTAAAAAAAAATCTTGCCATAGAATTTAAAAATTTTACCATTTTTGTACAAAGGTAGTCATGATACATCAAAATTGTAGAGTGGTTTTAAGAGCACATGAAATTTTTTTTATTTTGTTGTGCTGTGTAATTGATTCTTTAGATCAATGTTGGCCAAATGGAGAGCGTTTTCAAAAAAGTACACCTTGTTCCAACCGGAATATTGTCGGCGAATTATATGTATATATTCAGTGCCTTTTATTTGTTAAAGCTTTTTTGGCATCAGTAGGTAATAAATTTGATACCCTTAAGTCAATAAACAGAATAAAGAATCTGTTGTTGAATCTGAACTATTATTTCTAGGTCTAGATCCAGTTCCTCAAAAGATTACTAAAAATTATTTGAAATATATATTGTTATATTTCTTTTAAAGCTGTAATATTTTGCAGATATTTCTTAAGTTTTCTAGCATTAACTTAATTTTATAAAATATATAAGTTTTTAATGGGTTAATTTATATCAAAATTCACTCAAAAGATTAATAGAGTTCCTAAGTATTCAAAAATAAAAACACATACTTGTTTTCTTTAACAAAAAATTCTACAATTTCTTTTTGAACAAAAAATATTAGAAAAAAAATATCAAAAGAATAAAAATATTATCGCTTTAGTGGATGATCTTTAAGGGTCATAATACATTTATTTAGGTCCGTCCGTCCGTCTGTCTGTCTAGATTGAATGTTTGAGAACAACACTTTTAAATGTTAAATTACTTTATTAGAAACCATATTTTGTTCATAGAGAGATAGATTTAAGTTTTTAGTCATACTAAATTATATATTTATAGAAAAAAAAATTTTAATAAATTTAAAATGGAGGAACAACTCAAAAATAGACAATTTATAAAAGAAAAACCCAAAGAGTTTTAATATGTGTGACATTCCTAATGAAAAGAATTTTTTTGAAATAACTTTAATTTCATAATTTTCTAGCTGTGCGCACTTATAGTAACATTCCTATAAGGTGACCCGAAAGAGTTCATGAAGGCAAAAGTGTTGACTGCCTGCATCCTTTTTCGGTTGTTTAGTTGCTTCTTATATCCTTTGATAAAATCCTGTAGTTATTTGTTGCCAGAGTTAAAACTCTTGCTGTGTATAAAAGTTAAACGACAATTGTTGAAATTACTTGGTTATAGTATATGGACAAAAAAATGTATATAAGTAATAATTACATAATTGTATTAGAAAAGATTGGAGTTTTGTTCATAAACTATAGCTAAAGTCAAGAACTATGTAACTATTGTAATAACTTGAAACAAAGATCATGTGGTGATGCTTTTTCTTCACAAACTCTTTCAAAATGCGACGGTCTTAATAAACATTTAGCAATAACAACTAAAACTCTTTTAGTTATAGTTTAATTGAAGCAGCTAAATACTTTGCAACGCTCAACGCTTGAAACTCTAGAACTAAATAACTGTCTTTTTAGCAATCCGTCCGTTTCTTGTAACTTTTACCCCCTAGGAAAAAAATCTTAACAGTTTTTGTAAAAAAATATAGGTTTTTTAGCTTAAACTAAAGCAAAAAATCAGTAAAATACTAACAAAAAGGAAGTATGAAAAGACCAGATGCTTAAGGTGTGTTTGAGAGTTACATCGTGCTGGGCTAACTTTACTTTATTTTCTATACTACAGGGTTTTAAACGCTTTTAAACGGCTCGTTGATGTTCTCAAATTAAAAGGATTGTTTGCACAATTTTTTTACACACATATTTTCCTTTTTTATTTTTTTAGGTTTTTTTTGTTACCTTGTGTTAATTTCTGTAGCGAAAGGTTGTAACATTTCCTAACATCCTGCAGTTCTTACACGGTTCTGGTAATAACTTCACTTCACGTGTTAAATAAAAGTCATAATTTTTGTTACATTTTTTTCACACTTTTTTTTCTTTTAGCTAAAGGCTAAAACAAACAACAAATGGTTGACAAATTGTTAAGATAAATTACTGAAACAGTTGTTTTTTTTCGCACAGTTTGCGGTAGGTTTTTTTTAATTACTGGCAGCTAAAACAAATTTTTATTAAATTAAAAAATTCAAGAAATTTTTCAAAAGTTTATGTTATAAATAGTGCTCTAGATTCCTAAAGCTTCTAAGCAAAGATTCTATAATATAAAGATTTTAAACTTCTGTACATTGATATGCCGTATGGTCGTTTTGAAAAATCGAAACTCTAACTCGGAAACAATTAATGGAGACGATTATCCAATGAGAGAAAGCTAAGGCACATACACGTGCTCATAAAATGTATATTTGTTTGTGCGTTTATGTGCTTATAAGTTTGCTTTTAGCAGAAAAAAAGGTATGGAATGGATTATTTTTATATTAAAGAGTCTTTGGTCTTAGCCTAAAAAAATAATAACTGCCTTCTTACACCCAGAGTAAAAAATTAAAAAAAAAATTGTGGCAAATATATCGCTCCATATTCCCGGAGTATGGCCTACAAAATCAAATGGTTTTGGTTTTTTATCAATATTTATTACAAAATAATAATTGTAATAAGCTTAAGGAATTTAGAGCACTACATTTATGCAAAATTCTAGTTTTAGAAAGCTTTTCAATGTCTAAGAAATTAAATTTCTAAAAAATTTTAAACATAATTCATTCATTCTTGAATGGGGTTCGATTCCTACCAAAGACTGTAGCATGTTACATTTAAAAGAGCACCGCGTTCGGTATAATTAAAATATAATTTAAGTTATGTTGTTATTAAATAAATAAATATTTTAATAAACGAGAAATTAGGGCTTATCATTTATTTGATAACAACCTCCTAAACATATGCTATAAAATTTGATTTAATACATGTACATTTGGAATCGAATCGATTACGGATATTTGTATTCTGGGCCCAAATCGCTGCATTCGATATTGTTTGAAACTCAGACTTTTAAGCAAATATTTTGTAACATATCTTAGGGATTTTTAAAAAAATATATTTTTCAAAAAGTTCAATAAAAGTTAATAGCTAAACATATCCAATTGTTTGTCGAAATATTAAGTTTAAATGAAATTCTTTTACTATCAGGGAACTTTTGACAAATAAGTTATAATGTAGAGAAGCTTATACGTTATATATTATTTAGATTATCCCAAAAGTATGCTACGCAAATGTTTATAAGATATTATACATTTCGATCGAAATCGATTGCGGTGATTTGGTCCCTGGTCAATAATAAAATTCAGAACTAAGTCCACAAAGTCAACTGAGTTCAAAGCACTTGCTTTATTTAGTTTTTGGAACCAGTTTACTCAGGGTTTAATAATCAAAAATTTTCAAGTGACTATTATTGATTTTCCTGGTCAATCATAAATTTCAGAACTAAATCTACGAAGTTTTTAAAGAGTTCGAACTGATCTCAGTTCAAATTAGGCTCTTCTTATAACCGGTTTTTTTTAGTTTTCTAAACCAGTTTTTTCAATGCTTTATATAGAAAGCTTTTCTAATGATTCTCTAAAGCTTTATTTCGGAACCAATAAGTGATGCAGAGTTACAAGTAGCAAACTATTCATGGAATGATGTATGCCAAGGAAGTGATGGGAGTTAAGGAAAACAGAGAAAGAAGAAGTGATTCATATAATCAAGTTCTGTCCATATAAAAGTCATTCCCAAGTACTAGTTTCCATAGTATAATCTAAATTAATCTGCCTCCGCGTCTGTTTTAAATTTCAGAACTAAATCTACGAAGTTTTTGGAGAATCATAACCGAAATCAGTTTAAAGAACTTGTTTTGCCTCCGAGTTAATAAGTTATTTCATAACTAAGCCTATAAAGTTCTTAGGGAATCTAGAGAGGACTTAGTTTAACCCTTTCAGACCGTGATGCATCGATTGTGCTGGTGGGTTTCGGTTTCAATATTTTTGCTTCTGTTTGACCAATATTAAAAAGAATGGCATGCATCGATTGTGCTAACTGTTTTTTATATTTGCTTCTAACATTTCTCTTTTGTTTGATTTACCGTTACTTGAATTATTGCGAAATTCCTCGGTCACTTTTTAGGTTTAGAAAAATGAGCCATGAAAATAACCAAATTATTAATTGTTTACAAATAACGAAGTGCACATATATTAACTAAGAAAATGAAAATTTTATTATTTCTAACTAATTGAAATCATTTCATGCAATAAAAATGAGATGCATCAATCGTGCGTGTGCCTGAAAATTCTTGAAGAACAAAAAAATGATAAAACCTTCTCATTGATTATACATATTTTCATACGCTGTAGTATTGTCGCTACAGCGTATTATTACTTATTCCAAAAATTTGCATCAGTTCTAAAAGGGTTTAAGAAGGCCTTTATTGGAGTTAGTTTTTTAGTTCCAAAAGCCAGTTTTAGATGATATAAAAAGAAAGTCATTGTAGAATCTTAATAGTTCTGCCCGGATCCAAAATTATATGTTTGAAACGGAACCGCAAATAATTGTTTTCCGACGCAAGTTGGTTATTTTTAGAACAAATTTATAGAATTTCGTTTTCAACATCGATTAGTTTTAATGACAAAATGACACTTACAATTTTTTCCATGGAATTGATTCAAAATTAAAGGAGAACCAATTTTGAGATTGTATAAAATACGCTTTTTTCTTTGATTTTTAAAAGCTTTTAGATGAATTTTTGTAATTCGGAGAAATTTGAAACACTCAATAGAATTTTATAATAATTTTAGTAAATGATTAATAGAAAAGTTAGGTCCTATCTTCGCTGAAGTTATGAAAGAATCTGAATTAATGATTTTTTAACAAGAAACTTAATATTTAAAGGGTTTCATTAAATTTTCCTAAAATTATCATTTTTATGCCTCAGGACATACCTGATATGTAGGTCAATTTATGGTTCAAGCTGCAACTTTGTGCTTTTTCTACTGTAATATTTCTTGTTTCTTTTAATTTTTGAAAATTTTACGAATTTCTGTATTGAAAAAACAATAACTGACGAAATAATTGATTTAATGTTGTGTTGATGATATTCATAAATTTGTGTAACTGTCTTCTTTGTGAATTCTTAAGTTTGCATTTCATTGCCTGGACTGCAAAAAAGACTTTATGAATTTTTGGAAAAAAATGCAAAGCGTTTAAAATACTTAAACAGAATAGGAAAAACATTTGCTTATATCTCCAGAGCTTTTAAAGTTATAAAAGTTTGTACTAAAAAAGAAAAATGACAATTGTTTTTTTTTTTAAACTGGTCCCCTTATCTACAATTACAGATTTTTTGATAGAAATGAAAGCCAATTTATGCCAATTTAATCTACTTTTAAACATTTTAATCTGTAGCTGGATAAACTCGACTTTGGTACAAAAAATATTTGCCGACGATATTCGCTATTTGCACTTCAGGTGTTAAAAATGATCGAACAACACATAGGATAATTTGTAAACAATCTGTTTTTTCTGTTAAATAACTGAAAGCTTTTTTGATTTCGTCTGTTTGACTGACTGTCTGAATGTCTGTATGACTGATTGCCTTTCCCAATTGTCTTTGCCTTGATTTTGAATGTTTAGTTTGCGATTTATATAGGAAACTTTAATATGAAAAGAAAATCATAATAATTGCGGAGCAGCCAACTTTATCAAACAATTTGCAATGCCATCAAAATTATCATTCTTTTCACGAGATGAAAACAATTTTTGATTTTTTTTTTTTTTTTAAGGGGATGTGTGCCATTAAGAATTTTTGAATATAAGCAAAAATGTTTAAGGAAATAAAGTTATTACACAGAAATTTTAAAGGTTTTTAAAATATATAGATCTGGGGACAAATCGCCGCATGTGTTATCGATTGAAAACTCAGACTTTTAAGCAAATATTGTGTAACATATCTTAGGGGTTTTCAAAATAATTTATTTTGGAAAAAGTTTAAGTCTAAATAAAACCATTTGTCAAAACATTTAGTTGAAATGAATTTGTTTTTAATACCAGGGAACTTTTGAGAAACAAGTTATAATCTAGTGAACTTTATCTGTTATATATTATTAAGATTATCCTAAAAGTATGCCACACAAATGTTTCTGAAACATCTTCTTCGATTTGGCCACTGATTTTCCATATGATTTTGAAATATTTTCAAAAACCTTAAGAAAATTTTTTGACTTTAGAAAATTTTTAAATAAATTTTTAAAAAATTGCTATAATTCCTCTTGTAGAAAATAATTTTTTTGATGAGATTTTTTTAAATGTTATAACTTTTTTTTTTGTTTAAATTCTTAATTTTGCAAAAATTGTTGTAAATCAAAATTTAAATTAATCTATTTTTAAATATTTAAATTTCCTTAAACATTTTTTTATTTATTGTCATTTTAATTTATTTGAAATATATGCATTTTATTAATAAGTAATGCAAAGGTGTGACGGCAAAGCGAAATTAGCAAAGTTTTAAAAGCTCCACCTTGAAGCTTTATGGGGATTTCCCAAACATAAATATTAAGAAGTTTTAATTAAAACATAGAATATTGTAGAACATGTTTAATCAAAGCGAAAATTTTAGAAACTTTTAAAAAAACTTAAATTTTAAAATTAAAAGAATTTTTTATTTTTTGAGACAAATTTTGGAATATTGAAAGATTTTCTTATTAAAATTATTAAAGATTTTAATAAGAAACAAGTCAAAATCATTTGAAAATATCGTTATTATTTTGAATATTTTAACAAATAAAAAAACTTTTTTTCTTAAAATTTTTTTATATAATAATTTCTGAAAATTTGTATGAAAAGCAAGAAAAAAATTTTAAACTTATTATAAATCAAGTACTTTTTAAGCTATTTTTATGCGCCTTAGCTTTATTGAAACCTAATTTAGTAAACCATTTGCTAAAGTTTACGCTAAAAACTTTTAAAGTTCCTCGCGCCAGTTAGAGCGGATAAAATATCAAAATGTATGAAATTTTGGAAACATTTAAACACAACTTAGTATAACTCAAGTACTTTTTAAGCTATTTTTATATATCTTAGCTTTATGGAAAGCTAATTTTGTAAACAATTTCCTTAAGTTTAGGGTAAAAACTTTTAAAGATCCGCGCGCCAGCTAGAGCGATTAGAATATCAAAATGTATGAAATTTTAAGAACATTTTCATAAAATTTGGTATAACTTAAGTACTTTTTAAACTATTTTATGTATCCTAGCTTTATCAAAAGCTAATTTAGTAGACAATATCCTAAAGTTTAGGGTAAAAACTTTTAAAATTCAGCGCGCCAGCTAGAGCGGATAGAATATCAAAATGTATGAAATTTGAAGAACATTTTCAAAAAACTTCGTATAACTCAAGTACTTTTTAAGAATTTTGTATGTATCTTAGCTTAATGGAAACCTCTTGTAATAAACAATTTCCTAAAATTTAAGGTAAAAACTTTTAAGGCTCCGCGCGCCAGTTAGAGCGGATAGAATATCAAAATGTATGAAATTTTGGGAACATTTTCACAAAACTTAGTATAACTCGAGTACTTTTTAAGCTATTTTTATGTATCTTAGCTCTATGGAAAGCTTATAAAATTTCCTAAAATTCGGAAAAAACTTTGACTGCTCGGTGCTCATTTTGGACCTGCAGAATATCAAAATATTTAGATTAAAATCTTTAATTTTATAAAAAAAAATTAAGTACAAAGTAATATCTGAAGAATACTTTCTTAAATACCAATTTTTGTTGCTCAAATTCTATTCCTAATCGAAAATATCAGGAGTTAAAAAAACACTTTTTTGGCCAAATTTCTAATTCTTAACGTTTTTTTTTTTTCCAATGCATTAAAAATTTAAATTTTTCTAAAACATTATTTGTTTTTTGTTTCAAATTCAAATTTTACAAATATTGGAGAATTTGAGAGTTATTTTCATAACTTTTTGAAATTATTTTTAAACATTCTGTCTTTAAACAAAAATGTCGGAAATTTAAAAAAAAGTCCTATTAACACTTTTTGTGAACAAATTTCTAATTTTTTAAATTTTTTAAAATTGAAAAATAAATATTACATGTTTCAGAATCTACAAATTTTGTAGATTTCAGGAGTTAATTTCTAAATTTTTGAATGCGTAAATTTGTCTGTTTATTTTTCAGATTTCATCCCTAAGCAAAAATATTGAGAATTTTTAAAAACTTTTTGGTCTAAACGCTTAATAACAAATATTTGAATGTTAAAATTTTTCTGTTTTATTTTTTCAGATTTTTCAGATCGCTAAGCAAAAATATCGGGAGTTTTCAAAAATCTTATGGAAACTTTTTGGTCTAAACGCTTTATAATAAATTTCACAAAACTGGGATTTTAAGTCTTAACTTTAACACTTTTTTATCCAAGTTTCTAAATTTTAACACTTTTTCTTAATTAAAAAAAATGAAAACTTCAAAAAATTCCCCACTCACCTGCGATAGCCATCCAGGGATAAAATGTGTGATTGCTGGCCTGGTGTAAACTACTTGCTGTTTGTGCGGCTGCCGCTCCCGAAATTGTACAATTTGCATTCCAGGCTGTAGCAGCACCACCGCCAGCCGCGCCCACACCGCCAACATTGCCACCCTGAACATTACCGCCACTGCCGCCACCCGAACCCCCAGTACCACCGGCACTGCCGCCACGATGACTAACCGGACTCCCGCCCGATGTATCCAAATAGCCACCGACCCGTGAATCGGGTGTACACGCGGAGGGTCGGACCGGCATGCCACCGGCCGCCGTATTTTGTCCTCCATTGGCGGTATTCTGTGAAGCATTCGCTGAGCCAGCGGAACCACCGCCACCACCACCGGTACCGCCGCCACCACCACCAGCTCCCCCATTCGAGCTGGTATTCCAAATATCCTTATAGCCATTCACCGAATCGCCTTTGATATTGAGACAGTCCTGTTTGTAGGCCTGACTGCCATCGCCATAGATTTTATTGCAGGCCGCTGTAATGCTGGCATCGTAGGGTGAATCTTGTGTCGAGCGCTGTAGATGATGATTTGTATAGGGGGTCATGCCCAGGGAGAGGGGGAAACCTCTGTAGGCCGCTGCTGCGGCTGTGGCGGATTGATCGTGATGGGCCGTTGAGCCCATGGACATGCCGGTGGCCTGATGCGGATGGCCATAAAAGCCAGAAGCTTGTTCGAAATAGGAATTCATGCTGCTGGTGGTAAGAATTTTGGCGGTTGTTTTTAGCGGGTTTTAAGTTTTTTTTTTTATTTTTTTTGTTATAAATTAAATTTTTTTATTTAAGTTTCTTATAAGGATTGAAAGGTTTATTAAATGTTTTTTAATTATTTTGTTGATAAATTTTAAACTTTTTAAAATATTTTTAATAATTTTAAAATTTTTTTAAAATTTTAAAATTTTCTTTTTATTATTTTTTTATTATTATTATTTTTTATTTTATTATTAAAGTTTAAAAATTAGTCGAAATTTTTTAACTTTTTTGTAGTAATTTTAAAACTTTTTTTTAATAATTTTAAACCTTATTTGTGATTTTAATTTTTGTTTTTCGTTTTTAACATTTTTATTTAGGTTTTTATTTTCTTTTGCTTAAGTTCAAAATTTTTCTTCTTTTTTAATTTCTTATTGCACTTTTTTTAAATAATTGAATTATTTTTTTTTTTTTTTGTTTGTTTTTTGGAAATTTTTTTAAGTAAATTTTTGTGGTTTAATTTATAAAAATCGTATACTTGTTTTCAGTTTAATAAGCACTTTTGTTTAAAGAATTTTTTTAATTAAAATTTTTATAATTTATTTCAAATTTTGAAATATTGAAAATATTTTCTATGTCACTTGTTTCTTTTTTTTTAAATTTTGAAAATTTTTTCAAAATTTTTCTGGTTAAAACTTTATAATTTTTAGGATTTTTGTGGATAAATTTTTGTTGTGGATAAACCAAAAGCCAATTGTTGGATGTTAATGATGATTTAGATGATGTTGTTGCTTAAATTTGTTGTATTTATTGTTATTGTAATAAAATTAATAATTACTATTATTTTTATGATTATTATTTGTTATTATTGTTGTTTTAATTTTTTTTTTCTTTTTTACGTTCTTCTATTTTAAAACATTCAAGTATCTTTGAGATATTATTATTATGATAATTGTTATTATTGGTATTGATAGCAGTTAAAGTTGTTGGTAGTTTATTTTTTAGTTGGTATTTTCATAACGACCGTTGCAGACAAACTGACTAAACCATTGAAATAATCATAAAGATATTGAAGTGCAGCAGCAGCAGAATCAGATGAGGAATCATATTAGTTCTACTATAAAGAAGAGTTGTATGGATTTGAAAGACAGACAGACAAACGGGCAGAACAGTCACAGAAACGTCTAAATGGATGAATGAATGAGCCACTAGTTGTTGGCTGTTCTGGGTTTTTTTTTGTATTATTTTGTTCTTCCTCTAAGTCAAGTTGGATTTGAGAGGGTTTTAATTGGGAAGTTGGGGAGATTTTTCTTCTTTTTGATATCAACACACACACTCACTCAAAACACTTTTACTACTTTTGAAATGGTTTTGTTTTCAGTTATAAAAATGTAAGTAAATTGTTCAAATAACAATAATAATTGGCGATAAAATTTTGTAATAAAAGAAAGCGCGCGCCTGTTAACCAAACCGTTGCCATCGAACGAATAATCCAGCGTTTTGCTGTTGGTTGTGTTATGACTGAAGAATGTTGTTGGATGTACGGACGGACGGACGGGCTGAATGTGCTGTTTGTTGTATCTCAGCCGTGTATGTAGGGTTGTATAAGTGTATCTATGTGAGTGATGATGATGATGATGACGACGACGACTACGATGATTGTGATAGCGCACAGCTAACAAAAAAAAAAAAAACAACACAACAGAAACACACACTAAACTCGCAGCTTACAGTAGTCGGTTAAAGAGCAACGGCAAACGGCAGCAGCAGCAAAATCCAACATTTATTCAAGATAGTAGTAAATTTTTGGGTCTATGCTTTTAATATGTTCCAACAGAGAGGAGTTTGAAATCCCCCAAAAACAACAAGAAAAATGAAAAAAAAAGTTCAACATTTAAGAGAAATCCCCCAGAAATAAAGAGTATTTCCATATAATGATGAACTATGCCATAACCAAAAAGAAAACAGGCTTAAAAGTACCATAAACTTCACAATGAGTTAAATTTGACCAGGAAAACACCTCAAACTTTAAAAGCCACCATCAAGACCATAAAGTAAAATCCCTCAAATAAAACCAAAATTTTGCTCTTAAAACCTTAAATGATATAAAATAGAAGAGCATACACAAATTTATATACATTCACTGATTCTAAAACTCTTTCTTACTCTTGATTTGGAGTCAAAATCTCAAATAACAAAATTTTTTTGAATTAGATAATAACTCAAAAAAGAAACACCATAAAAAAAATTTATGAAAATTTTTTTAAAAAATTTTCATTCAGAAAAGAAAAACACATTAAATATAAACCAATAATAATTTTCCCCCAATAAATCTGGGCAAAACAAAACTTTAAAACGTTTTATTTAACAAACCGACGGTATTTTTCTTTCTTAAATAAAATTTTGCTTAAATTGCCATAATTTTTTTTTTTTTTGTTTAACACGGGACGGAGATTTATTTTGTTTAGTTTAGAAAAATACTACGAGTGTTTTTAAACCAAAGAAAAAAATGATTTAAAACTGGCACGTTATAGTTGAACACTAAACTAAACACCATAATATAATGGACAATAGAGCAGTATAAGGCCCAAAACAAAAAAAAAAAATACAAAAAATGAGCAAAATTCAAACAAAACAAACACAGATACTCACCAATACACTCATGCGACATAAACACTCACACACCAAAGACTGCATTTCCAACTTAAACAAAAACATTCATCAACAAAATTGCATTCGAACCTACGAACATTAAAAAAGACAAGCAAGCAAAACCAACTCAAATGAGCCAAACAAACTCTAAGAAAAAACACTCTGTTTTAAAT
This sequence comes from Stomorhina lunata, assembly GCA_933228675.1. Lineage (NCBI taxonomy): Eukaryota > Metazoa > Arthropoda > Insecta > Diptera > Rhiniidae > Stomorhina > Stomorhina lunata. The sequence continues at coordinate 89,013,113 of OW121740.1, read as the reverse complement.
GAACCTCAAACATGTTGCAAGCTCCAGCCACAACACAATCATTAACACTCAAACATTTTAGTTACAAAATCACTCGTTTTGTTTTTTGGTTCGTAATCATTCATTTTAACTTTGCGGGTGAAATATTTTCATTTTGAGCGCAATTTTTTTTTCGTTTGTTGTGTGAAAACACAAAAGTATGAAAGGAAAATTCATCATGGAGGGAGGGCGAAATTTTCTTATAGGCCAAAATGTATAAGTCAATGTTAATGCTTGTTGTTGTTGTTGTATTTGTTTTTCCTTATGAAAACCCATGTGAACAAAAGGCAGCAGCAGCATAAACATTCATCTCTCTTTTCGATTTTGCTTTATTTTATTTTGTTGTATCTATAAAAGTGAGCAAAAATACTACTTATTTTACCCGAGTCCCGTAGTTCATACAAAACAAAAAATTTTTTTTGTTAGTTCAAAATATCGTAGTTGTTGTTACAATTTTCTGTGTTTATTGTTCAGTAGATACTAGTAGATACTTTTTACTATTCATACATACAACAATTGCTAAAGTATAAAATTTTTACCATAAATACAAAATTTTCGTTTAAATTTTATTTTATTTCCAATTTTTTTTTTTTTTTTTGTTGAATTTTATTTTCGTTGCAATTTTTTCGTATTTGGTTTTGGTTTTCCTAGCGCTCGTTACTTTATAAATTTTACGCTAGTTTGTGCACCGAAATTCTAGTTTATTCTTTTCTGCGGAATTATAGATTTTTCTGTCAATCATCCAGTTTTTTTATACCCACCATCAAAAAGAATGGGGGGTATATTGAGATTGTCATTCCGTTTGTAATTTCCTTAATATTGGCTCAAAAATCAAAAACGATATATATTCTGAATCCTTATGAAATTCTAAGACGATTGAGCGATGTCCGTCTGTCTGTCTGTCTGTCTGTCTGTCTGTCTGTCTGTTGAAATCACGATAACGCCTAAACGAAAGGAGCTAGCTCACTGAAACTTAGCAAAAACGTTCTTCATTTATGAGAAAATTTTGGTATTGAAATTGGGCAAAATCGGTTAACATTTGACCATAGCTCCCGTATAACCTCGTCTACGCCAGTCGCTTATTTGCTAATAAATGACAAATTATAACAGCTATGATGACAAAATTTGGTATCTAGAAGTTTTACATAAGCACTAGGCAGCATATAAAATCGGTTCACATTTAACCATAGCTCCCATATAAAAAACATACGGAAACAGCCTAAATTCCACCTGAAATTCACTTAAATGCCAATAAATGCTAAAATGTAATAGCTTTGGTCACCAAATTTAGCACAAATAAGTCTTATGTAAATACCAGCCACAATTTGTCACAATCGGTCACTTACGGAAACACAAAAATACAAAAAGAAAAGGGGGTTTATGTCCGTCTGTCCGCTAGATAAAAGCGCGATAGCGCCTTAACTGAAAGGGCTACAGCAACAAAATTTTACAAAAGGAAGTCTTATGTGAATGCCAGTCGGTGTGCAAAATTTTGTTACAATCGGTCACCGTTTGACCATAGCTCCCATATAAAAATCTTACAGAAACACAAAAATCAAAAAGAAAAGGAGATTTATGTCCGTCTGTCCGTCAGATAAAATCGCGACAGCTCCTTAACTACAAAAGCTAGAGCGACAAAATTTTACAAAAGTATTTCTGATATGTAACAAAAGTTGTGTACTGAAAATGGGCGAAATCGGTTCACATTTAGTTAGAGCTCCCATATAACCCCGCCCCGGGAAACACATGAATGCTGATAAATTGAGTACAATTGTAATAGCTATGACGACTAAATTTAGAATAGAGAACTTTTATGCAACTATTAGTCAGTATATTAAATTTTATAGGAATCGGTCCATATTTGACTATAGCTTTCATATAAAAAACACTCCCGGAAACCAAAAAATATTTAGCAAGGACCAGTTAAAAGCTACTAAATTAGAAACTATGACAGCTATTACCACTAAAAAATAAGCTTTATATAAATACCAGCCAGTGTGCGAAATTTTGTTGCAATCGGTCAACATTTGGCTATAATTCTTATATATATCTTATATATATATTACATCCCCTTTTTTTATATCTACAATCAAAAAGATTCTGAGGTACAAGCAGCATATTAAGATTTGTATATGGTAGATGCATTAGGACCTCCTAACAAAATATATGGACCACTCGTATTACTATCAACTACTTTATCCTAACTAAATATTAAGCTAAAGGAAAAGTATTTAACAACTTATTAATGTAAAACCACACCCGGTTACGGTTACGATAACGAAATTTTTTCAAAGTAAATAAATACTAGGGAAATCATTTACACACTTTTGAATTTTGAACTATAAAGCTACTGCAACCGAAGTTATTCCAAATATTTTACCAACAATACCAACTAGCGTAACAACTTTTTTCCAATTTGGTCCACGTTTTGAATTTTCTGCACCCTCGTAGATATATGAGATATGTTTCTAAATATAACACAACTTGATGGTGGGTATATAAGATTCGGCACAGCCGATTATAACACTCTTACTTGTTTTAAACTATTTTTGTTTTTTGAACGTTTAATTTAGTCATTATTTTGGGCTGTTTTATTGTGTTAAATCGAAATTTAATTGGGATTTGAATGGCTTGTTTTCTAAGTTATGATTTGTAATTTTGAATAAATTTAATTTTTTGTTTTTTTTTTTTAATTAAAAATCTGTTATCTATAATATAACACAGTACGACAGTGGTTGGTACACATGAGAAATGTTAAGAGAATATGAAAATAGGCTTAAAATAAAGAAATTCGTGTCTCGGCGTTTTGCTATAGCATGTCAGAATTTTAAGAAAATCTATTTTAAAGATTCGAAGGTTCACTTATAACGTAATACTATGTAAAGAGTGCTCTAAATAAAATTTGTAGTTAGATTTTCTTAAATAAAAAACAAACCTTTTAATATAAAAACTCTACAAAATACGCAAATATAATGACATATTATACAAAATCATTTAGCATTAAAATGTTTACTTAGTACTCGGGTTTTGCAAAATTACTTTTTTCGGAAACCCTCCCATTAAAGATTTTACAGTTGCTTCTGATACCTTTTTGGAGCATGTGTTCCACCTGCGCTTAAAATCGGACATGTTCTTGGAAATCTTTCCTGTGTTCTTCAATTCCTTTTTTACCAGAGCCCAATACCTTTAAACAGGCCGAAGTTCTGGACAGTTAGGTGGATTTGCCTCTCGTGGTACAAAAATGACATTATTCTTTGAGTACCACTCAAGTGCCTTTTTTCCATAATGGCATGATGCCAAATCGGGCCAAAAAAATGGAGTCACTCTGTGCTTTCTTAAAAAGGGTAACAACCGTTTTTGTAGGCACTCCATTATATAAATTTCTGTGTTTATTGTGCCAGATGCCACAAATACTTTACTTCTTTTGCCACAACTGCAAATAGCTTGCCACACGAGAAACTTCTTAGGGAATTTTGTTTGTTTTTTTGTGCGAAACTCTTGCCGAACATGGCCCCGTTTATCAGCAACATAAAAATCTTGACCAGGAAGTTGAGAAAAGTCTTCCCGTACGTATGTTTCATCATCCATCACACAACAGGTGTATTTTTTTTATAAAATCAGACTTCAATTTTTTCGCTCGTTTTTTGCTTCTAAGTTCTTTATAGCATTGCGATCTGGAACCTTTTGGACTTTGTATGTCTTCAGTCCAGCATAAGCTTTGACTCTATGTGCAAAATTCGTAGAACATTTCACCGTACGAGCTGCTTTTCTTAAAGAAGTGTTAGGCGCTCTTCGAAAGAGTCGCTCGACTTCTTTTGCCTTACCAATATCTGTAGGACCTTTTTTCCTCCCTGATCCAGGTTTTCTTTCAATGCTCAGGTTTTCCTTATAAAGTCTGATGGCATTAGAAACCGTTAGAGGGTCAACTTTCAAATTTTTAGCTATTTTTTTAAAAGTCCATGACCGATTTTTTTGAAAAGTTTTAATTATATTTTCACATTCATTCATTTTTTTCGCAGTCCATTTTGATTGAAATAACTATTGAAAATTAATAATTTCTAAAATAATAGTATCTGACATATCTATAGAAACTAACTTGATCAAAAAATAAATTATTTCTTGCACTATGGATAAATTTTGTCTAAAATAGTAAATGCATATTTTTTTTAGAACACTCTTTATTATAAAAAGTTCTATAAAAATAGAATGGGTAAACCGATTTAAATGATTGAGCCAATTTTGAAAATAGAATTAAATTTGGATTTGTTTTTATTTAAAAAACAAATCCAATTTGCTAGATGGCGCTTTAAATTTCATGTAAAATTAAAAAATATCCAAAAAATGTACTGTAATTCAATGTAATGTAAAAATACAAAAATTAATATGATATCTTAACTATTATTTTGTGTTAAAAATGTTGGTAGTCAAATTTCGTACATTTTTTTAGATATTTTTTAATTTTATATGAAAATTAAAGCGTCCTCTAGCGAAAACAAATTTGTTTTTTTAATAAAAACGTATCCAAATTTAATTCCCTTTTCAAAACAGGCTCAAGCATTTAAATCGGTTTACCCATTCTATTTTTATAGAACTTTTTATAATAGTATTACGTTACAAGTGAACCTCCACGGTCCTTCGAATCTTTCGATTTTCTTAAAATTCTGACGTGCTACAGCAAAACGCCGAGGCACGTATTTCTTTATTTTAAGCCTATTTTCATATTCTGTTAACAATACTCATGTGTACTCAAAAAAATTTGATTTTGTCGTACTGTGTAATAAGTGCCTAATTAAATAAAGTTTTATAAATCATTTTTATTTTGCAAGATCATCAATAAAAAACAAGTAAGAAAGTGCTATAGTCGGTCCAGCCCGACCGTACGATACCCTTCACCACTAAAGTCAAAGGTGTTCATTTTCCTGTATAAAGACAAAGTACCTGGTAGACCGAGCCTTGCTCGGAGCTTTATGATAAGCATTTTGAGGAAAATTTTAAAGTTTTTATATATTTTATATTATAAAGTGCTAAAACAAATTTAGAGGAAAGACATTGTAGAAATATTCAGTTAATTTTGAATTATTTGATTTATTTTGTCCGACCAACACATAATTTGCATAGTTTACAGTTTAACTCATTTTGAATAATTTTGGAAATTATTCATATCAACAGAAACCTCTGTCGACTCATGCGCAACAACTTTGCTAAAGATTATAGTCTGATCAAATGCACAGTTTACGATTTAATTCATTTTGAGTAGTTTTCTGTGGCGCCACCTGTCGGACTTTGCTTATTCCAATTCATAAACCTTCTTCGGCTTATCCGTAACAACTTTGCTGAAGATTATAGCATGATTAAATGTACAGCATACGATTAAATTGACTTTGAGTAAATTTCAGTAGCGCCACCTGTCGAAATTTCTTCATACCAACTAAGAAACCTTCGTCGGCTCATGTGCAACAACTTTGCTAAAGATTGTAGCATGATTAAATGTACAGATTACGATTAAATTGACTTTGAGTAAGTTTCTGTAGCGCCACCTGTCGGAAATTATTATTATAGCATGATCAAATGTACAGTTTACGATTTAATTAATTTTTAGTAATTTTCAGTGGCGCCATCTGTCGGAAATTAGTCTTATCAACTTTAAAACCTTCGCCGGCTTATCCGCAACATCTTCGCTAAAGAGCATAACACAATCAAATTCACAGTTTACTATTCTATAAAGAACATAAATACAGACAAACATTCATTTGTTTAAAATAATACTAATTTTTCCCCCTTTTTATTCCCTAATTTCTAAAAGTTCCATATGTATATTTGGTACTTTTTTGGTGCCAATTGAATTCGGTACATTTTTTTAAAACGCATTTAACATAATGTATAATGTTCCTATTCATATTACTTTGGAGATGTTAAGTTATCATTTTATCCCTTTTTTTTACCCATTTTGGCTCCAAAATCAAAAAAGTACCAAATACGTGTTTCATGCTTTTTTTACATCTATTGATTGCAGTACCAAGTTTCTTTCTATATTCTTTAGTTTAAAATATAAGAGTGGGTTAAAAAGGTGCCAAAAAAACTATTTTCACCCTTTTTTACCCCCTATCGGACATAGTTTCAAAAAAGTACCAAACACCTGTCCGCTTATTTTCAAAGCTGTTTAAAACGTAATTTTAATTTTGTTTCTATACATATTACTTTAGGAGACATAGTGTTTTCGATTTTTTCCCCTTTTTACCCGTTTTTACCCTCTTAGAGGTAAAAGTTCCAAAAGTCCCTTCTTCTTCGACCTATACATCAAAAAAGATACCCACTGTCCAAATTTTATCAAAATCGTTAGAGCCGTTTTCGAGATAGCCATTCTATATATATATATATATATATATATACAATTATTGCTCGTTTAAGAATATAAGATAAGATATTTGTTAAATTTGCCATCATACAAACATTTTCTCAAAACTTATATATTTATGCTATTTTCGTCATTTGGACTTATATGAGAGCAAGGATCAAATGTGGACCGATTATCTCGAAATTTTTCAGGTTGATTACAGTTGTTACAAAAAATGTATGCAAAAAATAAACATAAAAATCTTATTATCTTGAGATTTACGAGCGTTTTAGTGATTTTTGTCTCATTTAGCGTGTTCTTACAGAAGAGTTTGTATGTGCCAAATTTCATTAAATTATCTTTAGAATTGCGGCCTGTAGTTTGATTACAAGGTTTACATGGGAGTCCTGCCAGCCAGCCATTCAGACGGACGGACGGACGGATTGACATTGCTAAATCGACTCAGAAAGTGATTCTAAGCCTATTGGTATACTAAAAGGTGGGTCTAAGACAAATATTTCTATGCGTTACATAAATCAGCACAAACTTATAATACCCTTTCCATCTATGGTGGTGAAGGGTGTAATTATAATCATATTTTGATCGATAGATTAACAAATTTTGAGTATAACACAAAGACTATTGCTATCTTAACTCTTTAGAACTAATGAACATTAAAAATATTTTTTTGCAAAATAAGAAATTTATCAGCCATGTCACAGAACTCAATTCCGTTCGGAAGTAGAATAAATTTAGGTGAAAAAAAAGGAAAGCGAAAACAATTGTCTAAATAAAACCATTTTATATTTTTAAAGTATCGGGTTATCCATTTCATGGTTTAATAGAACTGGAATTCGACATCTGTCAAAATATGTTTTAAAAACAATTTTTTCTTTTCAGTTGAAAGTCTGACAGTGACAAAAATGAATCGCTTGAGTATCACACAACGCATAAAAATTATCAAAACATACTACAAAAATGGTAATTCTGCAACAGCCACATTTCGTGCTTTAAGAGGAGATTATGGTTTACATAATCGTCCAACTACGCAAGCAATTGGCAAAATTGTGAAGAAATTTTAAGAGACTGAGTCAGGCCTATGCATCATCGTTTTGCTCGTTCCACTGAAAATATCGCTGTTGTAAGTGAAAGTGTAGCCGAAGACCGGAATGTTTCGATTCCTTATAGTTCTCAGGAGTTAGGACTGTTTTACGTCACATTATTGAAGAATACGACTTGAAGAATATGTGGTTTCAATAAGACGGTGCCACATGCCACACAACTCGAGCAAATATGGCTTTATTGCAAGAGACATTTCCTGGTCGCGTAATTTTTCGCTGTGGTATCAACTGTCAAGATTTTACGATTTGACACCATTATATTTTTTTTGTGGGGCTACGCGAAAGAACATGCTTATGCAGATAAACCTTTTACTCTTGGGAACTTTAAAACCAACATTCGTTAAGTTATGGCTGAAATACCGCTCAATATGTATGTATGCTTGTAACATTTCTCGTGGTGATCATTTAAGTGATGTAGTGTTTCACACATAATGTCAAAGTTCAAACTTTAAAATAAAATGTCAACATCAACTTTCACTTTTGAAACCACAAAATGGATAACCCTGTATAATTGAAGACCTCATTTTGAAAGTGGATTAGGTCCATTTTTTTAATCGAGATATAAAGGAACCTATCAAATTTATTCTTCCATACAAAAAATTAATAAAAACCATTTCGAAATGCGTTTTTTAGTGGGATGAATGTACTTATATCACTTTCAAAACAAACATTTTAAAATATTAATTTTTTGAATTGAAAAATTCATGATATCTAAACTGTTTTCAAAATAAATAAAATTTAATTTTATTTGTTTTGTATAAAAATTTAGAATTGAAAAACGTATGGGACCTTAATCACTTTCAAAACAAATAAAATGAAAAATTTTGTTTTAAAAATTTTTTCATAGCAAGATTAACAAAGAATCAGTAATTTCGAATAATTTCTTATAAATAGCCAACTTTTTAAAAATTTCCTATAAAAAAAAAATGAAATATTTCCTATATTAGATAAATTTTTCAAAAATTTACTATAAAAAGTAAATTTTTGACAAATTTCCTATAAAAAGTAAATTTTTGAAAAATTTCCTATAAAAAGTAAATTTTTGAAAAATTTCCTATAAAAAGTAAATTTTTGAAAAATTTCTTATAAAAAGTAAATTTTTGAAAACTTTCCTATAAAAAGTAAATTTTTGAAAACTTTACTATAAAAAGTAAATTTTTGAAAAATTTTCCTATAAAAAGTAAATATTTGAAAAATTTCCTATAAAAAGTAAATTTTTGAAAAATTTCCTATAAAAAGTGAATTTTTGAAAAATTTCCTATAAAAAGTAAATTTTTGGAAAATTTCCTATAAAAAGTAAATTTTTGAAAAATTTTCTATAAAAAATAAATTTTTTAAAAATTTCCTATAAAAAGTAAAATTTTGAAAAATTTCCTGTAAAAAGTAAATTTTTGAAAAATTTTCTATAAAAAGTAAATTTTTGAAAAATTTCCTATAAAAAGTAAAATTTTGAAAAATTTCCTGTAAAAAGTAAATTTTTGAAAAATTTTCTATAAATAGTAAATTTTTGAAAAATTTCCTATAATAAGTAAATTTTTGAAAAATTTCCTATTAAAAGTAAATTTTTGAAAATTTTCCTATAAAAAGTAAATTTTTGAAAAATTTCTTATAAAAAGAAAATTTTTGTAAACTTCCCTATAAAAAGTAAATTTTTGAAAACTTTCCTATAAAAAGTAAATTTTTGAAAATTTTCCTATAAAACGTAAATATTTGAAAAATTTCCTATAAAAAGTAAATTTTTGAAAAATTTCCTATAAAAAGTAAATTTTTGAAAAATTTCCTATAAAAAGTAAATTTTTGAAAAATTTCCTATAAAAAGTAAATTTTTGAAAAATTTTCTATAAAAAGTAAATTTTTGAAAAATTTCCTATAAAAAATAAAATTTTGAAAAATTTCCTATTAAAAGAAAATTTTTGAAAAATTTCCTATTAAAAGTAAATTTTTTGAAAAATTTCCTATAAAAAGAAATTTTTTGAAAAATTTCCTATAAAAAGTAAATTTTTTAAAAATTTCCAATAGAAAGTAAATTTTTGAAAAATTTCCTATAAAAAGTAAATTTTTGAAAATTTTTCTATAAAAAGTAAATTTTTGAAAAATTTCCTATAAAAGGTAAATTTTTGAAACATTAAAAATCATCCCTATAAATATTTATTTTGTTTGAATAATTTTTTCTTTTAATTTGAAAAATTTTATGGGACTTAAACCACTTTTAATATAATAATTTGTATCAAATCGTTAACTACAAAATGTTTGCCGATATTTTAGCATGTTTTGTGAATTTAAAATTAATTATTTTCCGCATAGTAAGATCCACAATTGCATAATCTTTCCCCATCAACAACTCATTTTTTTTTGGAATGTGGACTTATTCCACTTTCAAAATAAAGGGTTTATATAAACAAATATTAAAAATTTCGTTGCTTTTCTGAACTTCAATTAAAGGTATTCTTTATTTATAAGAAAATAGAAATATTTAAGAGTAAAAATCGTTAAAAAGAACAAAAGATTGGGCCAAATATACTAAGAACAAAAATTGCACGAATTTCCGTGTTCATAGAATCAGACGCAGCTATAATCGCTCAAGTTTGTATATTCGTAAACATAAAGAATTTTTTCGTGTAGTATCATGTAAATCGCAAAAATTAATTTGGCCGAATTTGACCACGTTCCGTTATGAAATTTCTCCATTATATGCAAAAGTATATACAAATACAGAATTTATATCTTAGGAGCGAAACCCCCTAATTTCCCATCAGAGATGGCAAACATGGTACAATTGTACATTTTTGATACATTTTAAGCTTGATTGATACAATTTAAAAATATTCAGCCTAACCACAAAACAAAAAAATTATTTAAAAATTATTTAAATGATCATAAACTTTTACATTAATTTGAGTTTTTCGGTTTAAAGTTGACTTTAAATGTATTGTGGTTAGGCTGATTCAGTTTTTCTCAAAATTGGTTTTTATATGTAGACAAATTGGTCGAAGGCCAATTAAATCAGAGTCACATCACATTACAAATTTTATACATTTCTACCGGACCAGATCCCCGGTATTGAAATGAATAAGTGAATGTATCAAAAATCACTTTAATATGGTGACAAAATTTAACACAAAAAAAATTTCCTAAGCATAACAAAATCATCTAGTATTCGTTCAATTTTTGTATTACAAAAGCGGTTAAGAAAACATTTCCATTTTCTCGAATTTACCATTACCAAAACAGTACCTTTATGGTCTTAAAAGTACGTTTTAGATTTATATTTGGTACAAAATCTGGAAAGCATCCCTGTTTCCTACAACTTAAACTTTTTGGACTTAGCTGGAAAGAAATTTATATTTAAATCTATATAAGCCAAAAAAATCTGATCTACATTAAAAAAGGGGTGAAAGTTTTCAACACAAAGAGGATTAAGGAGTTTGGATCTAAGCTGACTCCAATCATAGGGAAACCCTATAGATTTTAAAATGAAAAATGTTTCTATATAAGTTTAAACATATTATAATTTTAAGTTTATAGTACTTTAAACAAAAATTTTATTGCTACTAATACACTAAGAGAAAAATGACGATCTGATTTCAAGAAAAAAAATCTACAATATAAGATTGCGAAATCTTGAATTTTCAATCTTGAAAATATAGCCAGTAAGATTTATATTCTTAAATTTAAGAATAAATTCTTAGTTATGAGAATACAATCTAAAAATAACATGCAATTTGTTTGCTTTTAAGATTTTAATCTTATTATAAGATTTTAAATCTTAATTTTAGATCGTATTCTTTATTTTAAGATTGTGATCTTGATTTCAAGATTTTATTCTTATTTTGAAGATTGTAAGTTCTAATCTTAAGATCGTATTCTAGATTTGTGTGCTTGTTTTAGGGAAATTTTGTCATAAATTGTAATCCGCCGACCAAAGTAGTTGCGAAAAAGTGAAAAGCTAATTTTTTGAGAAAAAATATAAATTTAATAAGACCTGCAGCGTAAGTTTTTCATCATATTTATAAATACATTAGTAAATTTCTTTATAAAAAATTATATTAATTTAATTTGTTTCAGGCTCAAATGTAACTTTTAGAAGTCTGCAGTATATGAAAGCAGTGAAAAATTATTTGTCTGGAAAAATAAACAGGTTTTAATATTTTATTTAGAAAGTAAATTAAACCACTAATAGTTTTGTCCTTTAGTTTGAAATAGATGAAGATACACTTTCGATGCCGTCGAAGGTAGGTCAGTGGCTACAAAAATGTCCAGATGAAACTTCCACTTCATCGTCTTCTGTAAATGTGGAAGTTAACAAAAAAGTGTTTGACAAGGTAAAAGTATTAGATAATTACTTAATACATTAAAATATGTACAAAACATAAAATATTTTCTTTTATTTATATAGGATTTAGCTTCATTATTGAATGAATCAGTAAGTGACAAAAGCATCCTAGAATTTTATGCTTCACACAAAGATTTAAACAATAACTACCGTGATGAGCTGATCCAGATTATAGTACATCAAATTCTAAAAAAGGATCTCGCACTTCATCCTCACGATTTCCAAGATATATTGACAGAAATACTCGTATGCACACTTTTTCCAACGGAAGATGAAGTCAAGGTATTTTTAGGATAAAATTTTTCACTAACTACCTATAATCGAAAATAAATAAATCAAAATTTTAAAATATAGGAATACTATTACATTCCTCGAAAGGGGGCAAAAAAATAATAAAAAATGTGTTTTATTTTATCACCAAATACGAATATTATAATAAGAAAAAACGTGCTGATAATAAGATTTTCTGCTTGAAATCGAAACTTTTTCTGCTTGAAAGTAGAGTAAATGCGAAAAATCTTATTTTAAGAATAAAATCTTATTTTTCAAGATTGTTTGTAAGATCGCAATCTTGAAAAAGTTCTAAGAACAAGATCGATAATTAAGAATGCGTTCTTATTATTTAAGATTATGTTCTTATTAATTAAGAGTGCATTCTTAAAAATTAAGAATTTAATCTTAATTAATAAGAACACATTCTTAGTTATCGATCCTGTGCTTAGATTTTTTTTAAGATTGTGATCTTACAAAGAATCTTAAAAAATTAAGATTTTATTCTCAAAATAAGATTTTTCGTATTTACTCTACTTTCAAGCAGAAAAAGTTTCGATTTCAAGCAGAAAATCTTATTATCAGCACGTTTTTTCCCTGAGTGTATATTAGTCTATTTTCCTTTGTTTATTTAATATTTGAATAATTTAATTAATTAGTGTTATTTGTTGTTCAATTAATAAAATCGAGTTTCGTAACGGTTTAGAGGAAAAAGTTGTAAAAAAATCAAAAATTAATTTTTAAAACCGATCTTAGCAAAAAGTATAATTTTTTAATATGAAAAAAAAAAAAAACAAAGTGAATTTGATTATATTTTAACAAAACTTAGCTATTTGAACTTACAGGCCATAGAATCGTAAAAGTTGTCTTACTTTTTGATTTTTTTTCTAAAGTGTTAATTAAATTGTTCACAGTCAAATAAAAAAAGGTATTTTGCAAATTTTGGGCAGGTAATGGGCACGCTTTCCCCCCATCCGATTGACCTCAAATTTTCAAGGAATAATTTTTGAAGGTCGGAAACGTATTACTTTAAAAAACTTTTCCATATAGACTATTGACACTCTACTATAAAGGTGTGTGATGGAAATCGACTGCTTTCAAATCGATCGATTTTAGATATATTTATACCCTTCACCACCATAGGTGGAAAGGGTATTATAAGTATGTGCTGATGTATGTAACGCATGGAAATATTTGTCTTAGACCCTTTTAGTATACCAATAGGATTAGAATCACTTTATGAGTCGATTTAGCGATGTCCATCCGTCCGTCCGTCCGTCTGGCTGGCTGGACCCCATGTAAACCTTGTAATCAAACTACAGATCGCATTTGTAAAGATAATTTGATGAAATTTTTCAGAGATCATTTTTTTGATAATGGGACCATGGCTATTGAATTGACGAGTTTCAATCTGTTTTCAATCGGTTCATTATTTATGGTACCTCCCATAGGTCCCACTTCCCGGAATTGATATATTGGCCACAAATATCAATATTTTTTCATGAAATTTAAATCAAATACTGCTTATGTAAACTTAAATCACTTTAATAAGTTTCGTTAAAATCGGTCCACATTTGACCATAGCTCCCATACAAACTTTTCTTTAAAAATGCACTAAATGAGACAAAAATCACTAAAACTCTCGTAAATCTGAAGATAATGGGAATTTTAAGTTCATTTTTTGCATACATAATTTCTGTAAACAACTGTAATCAAATTTCGAAACAATTGGTCCACATTTGACCCTAGCTCTCATATAAGTCCAAATGACGGAAACAGCTTAAATATATAAGTTTTGAGAAAATGTTTGTATGATGACAAAATTTAGAAAATATTTGTCTTTATACAGGAAAAATAACACCTTTGACCTTAGTGGTGAAGGGTATCGTATGATCGGGCTTGACGAACTATAGCACTTTCTTACTTGTTTTGATATGATTTTTGGTTATTTCCCCCCCCAAAAAAAAAAAATTTGGCCTTCAATCCTATTGATTGATATATGATCGATCTTTCGTTTAGTATGAATTTTTTGGGGAAATAACCGAAAATTATCTCAAAAATATATCTAAAATCGATCGATTTGAAAACAATTTCGTAATTGATCATAAACTTTTCTAATAAGTATTAAACAGATATCCACTAAAAATCGATATATTTTATGTATATACCTAAAAGATATATTTTATGTATGCACCTAAAAGTATTTTATGTATGTAATATAAGTAAACAAATTCTACAAAATATTTTTTTTCTTTTTTTTTTACCGTGGTATAGCAAGTTAGTCATCCGCCTAGCATACCAGATGTGCCAAGTTCAATCCTCGGCCAGACTCACTTAAAAAAAATTAATTTTTAAAAAAGCGGCAGTTCACCTCATAGCTCAGCTAGCCACTGGTTATTGAGTATTAGGCTATGTAAAACTTCTCTAACTAATGCATTTGCCGTCAAAACGGAGGTCCCTTTCAATGAGTCTAAAAATAGAATCGGATGCAGGTCATTGCCTGAGAGAAGTTTCCTTGTTCCAATTGGAATATTCCGGTATGTGATGGAAATCGATCGTTTTCTAATCGATCGATTTCAGATACATTTTTCAGTTAACTTTCCCCATTTCCGCAAAAAAAATTACATCAAATGAAAGATAAGATATTAGTCAAAAGGACTAAACCCAAATTTTAATTTTTCTTGGGGAAATAACCGAAAATGATCTCAAAAATATATCAGAAATCGAACGATTTGAAAACGATCGATTTCAATCACATAACGGATTGTCGGGGAATTATATTTATATATATTTTACATATTAAAGTAAAATTTTCAATTTATATAAGTGTGTTCAAAGAAAACTTTTAAGTCTAAATACCTTTGAAACTAAATCTTAAAAAATAATTGCAAATTCGTGTTTTCCGAAAATTAGAAAAGAAATGTGAAGTAATATTATTTCATGCTAATCTGAATGTGTGTAATTATTTGAATTAATCTATGTTTTCGTAAATACATACATATGTATGTTATGCATGTATTAAATTACATATCCTTTTTTACCAACGTTCTTCTATTTGTCAAACTTAGACCATTTTTAATGAAGTCACTTCCGAGTTAAATAACTAATAAATAAGTCAAATAAAACTTTGCTACCACAAGTGTTTGTATTTGCCACACACTCTCTTTTACACAGGCCAACAAAACAAAACAAAAAAAGTAAAAATGAAGTTATTTTAAGAAATTTACTTTGTATTTCTGCTAAATAAACATCATACAAGTACTATAATATTTTTGTTTCGGTTTATTATTTTCTTCTTTTTAGTTTTGGTTGAAAGTTGCAAACATTCTAAGTTTAATACGAAATGAGAAACCACATATGAAGAATATAATTTGGAAAAAAATAAAGAATCCAACAAAAAGAAAGAAAGACTGCAGCGATTGTAAAAAAAAAATGAAATGAGTTCAATATTCCTACACTCGCACATCCTTTAAGAACATAAACTTTGTTGCATCTTCGTAGAGTAGAAGGAATACAAAGGAAAAACTAACTGGATGTTTAAAATATGGATTTGTAAAGTATTCATTCAGTTGTTAGTTTGTTTGTTTGTTTGTTGGATGGTTGATTCTTTAGTTGTTTGGTTGGTTGGCTGACTGGCTGCTTCAATTGTATCCTTGGCGACATTTCCCACAATACAAGTGAAGAAGAAAAAATTGAGAATAAATAAAAAACACAGTAACAGAAAAAATATAGAAACCTAACAAAAGCTTTGGCAACTAAAAAGTTTCATTGCCAGCAGCTGAAAGGGGTTGTGGCAATAACAACATCATTTGCCATCAAATAATATTGCCACCGGCCGGCTTCATTCCTCATCGTCATCATCATCATCCTTGCACTCTTCATCAGCACCTTCATACACTAACGCTAAACAAATCGAAAACTATATAGAACAAGTTAGAGTGTTATATTCGGCTGTGCCGAATCTTATATACCCACCATCAAGTTGTGTTAAATTTAGAAATATCTCTCATATATCTATGAGGGTGCAGCTAATTCAAAATGTGGACCAAATTCGAAAAAAGTTGTTACGTTAGTTGGTATTGTTGGTAAAATATTTGGAATAACTTCGGTTGCAGGAGCTTTGCAGTTCAACATTTAAAAATATTTTAGTGGTTTCTCCAGTATTTACTTTGATCAAAATTCGGTCTCATAACCAGGTATAGTTTTACATTAATAAGTTGTTAAATACTTTTCGTTGTGATTAATATGTAGTTAGGCTAAACACGTTAATAGCAATACGACAGGTCCATATATTTCGTTATGAGTTCCTAATGCATTCATCATATATAAAGTCTGGGGTGAACATTGATTGATGCCTACATAATTTCATAGGTGCAATCTTAATATAATGAATGTACCTCCAAATCTTTTTGATTGTAGATATAAAAAGGGGATGTTATATATATAAGAATTATAGCCAAATGTTGACCGATTATAACAAAATTTTACACACTGGCTGGTATATATAGAGAGCTTATTCTTGCAAAATTTAGTGACCATAGCTATCATAGTTTCTAATTTAATAGCTTTTAACTGGCCTTTGCTAAAATTTTTGGTTTCCGTGAGTGTTTTTCACATGAAAGCTAAAGTCAAATATGGACTGATTCCTATAAAATTTGATAAACTGATCAAAAATTGCATAAAACTTCCCTATTTTAAATTTAATCGTCATAGCTATTACAATTGTATTCAATTTATCAGCATTAATGTGTTTCCCGGGGCGGGGTTATATGGGAGCTCTAACTAAATTTGAACCGATTTTGTCCATTTTCAACACACATCTTTTTCAAAATATCCAAAATACTTTTGTAAAATTTTGTCCCTCTAGCTCTTTTCGTTAAGGCGCTATCGTGCTTTTATCTGACGGACAGACGGACATAAACAACCTTTTCTTTATGTATTTTTGTGTTTCCATAAGTTTTTTATATGGGAGCTATGGTCAAATGGTGACCGATTATGACGAAATTTTGCACACTGGCTGGCATTGATATAAGACTTCCTTGTGCTTAATTTAGTCTTACTACCTCTTGTGGTTAAGGAGCTATCACGATTTTATCTGACGGACAGACGGACATAAATCCCCTTTTCTTTTTGAATTTTTGTGTTTTCGTAAGTTTTTTATATGGGAGCTAGGTCAAATAGTGACCGATTGTGACAAAATTTTGCACACTGGCTGGCATTGATATAAGACTTTCTTGTGCCAAATTTAGTGGTTATATCTGTTATACTTTTAGATTTATTGGCATTTAAGTGTATTTTGGGTGAAATTTAGCCTGTTTTCGTAAGTTTTTTGTATGGGAGCTATGGCTAAATGTGAACCGATTTCGATGAAATTTTACATGCTGCCTAGTGCTTATCTAAAACTTCTAGATACCAAATTTTGTCATCATAACTGTCATAATTTGTCATTTATTAGCAAATAAGCGATTAGCCTAGACGAGGTTATACGGGAGCTATGGCCAAATGCTAACCGATTTTGTCCAATTTCAATACCAAAATTTTCTCATAGATAAAGAATGTTTTTGCTAAGTTTCAGTTAGCTAGCTCTTTTCGTTTAGACGTTATCGTGATTTCAACAGACAGACAGACAGACATACAGACAGACAGACAGACGGACATAGCTCAATCGTCTTAGAATTTCATAAGGATTAAGAATATATATCGTTTTTGATTTTTAAACCAATATTAAGGAAATTACAAACGGAATGACAATCTCAATATACCCCCCATTCTTTTTGATGGTGGGTATAAAAAGGGGATGTTATATATATATAAGAATTATAGCCAAATGTTGACCGATTGTAACAAAATATTAGACACTGGCTTAGACACTAATTTTCGCGCTTGTTTGCGCGAAAATTAGTGGCCATAGCTGTCATAGTTTCTAATTTAGTAACTTTTAACTGGCCTTTGCTACATTTTTTTTGGTTTCCGGAAGTGTTTTTTTATATGAAAGCTATAGCTAAATATGGACCGATTTCTATAAAATTTGATATACTGACCATTAGTTGCATAAAACTTCTCCATTCTAAATTTAGTCGTCATAGCTATTACAATTGTATTCAATTTTCAGCATTCATGTGTTTCCGGGGCGGGGTTACATGGGAGCTCTAACTAAATGTGAACCAATCGATCATTTTCAGTACAAAACTTCTGTTACACATCAAAATTACTTTTGTACAATTTTGTCTCTCTAGCTCTTGTAGTTAAGGAGCTATCTGGCTTTCATCTGACGGACAGACGGACATAAACCCGCTTTTCTTTTTGTATTTTTGTGTTTCCGTAAGTTTTTTATATGGGAGCTATGGTGAAATGGTGACCGATTGTGACAAAATTTTGCACACTGGCTGGTATTCACATAACACTTCCTTGTGCTAAATTTAGTGGCAAAAGCTATTACAGTTTATCATTTATTGGCATTTAAGTGTATTTCAGGTGAAATTTAGGCTGTTTCCGTAAGTTTCTTGTGTGGGAGCTATGGTTAAATGTGAACCAATTTCGATGAAATTTTATATGCTACCTAGTGCTTATGTAAAACTTCTAGATACCAAATTTTGTCATCATAGCTGTTATAATTTGTCATTTATTAGCAAATGAGCGATTAGCCTAGACGATGTTATACGGGAGCTATGGTCAAATGTGAACCGATTTTGCCCGATTTCAATACCAAAATTTTCCAAGAAATGAAGAATATTTGTACCAAATTTCAGTGAGCTATATCCTTTCGTTAAGTTTTTACCATGCCGACAACAGACAGACAGAAGCACATCGCTCAATCGTCTTAGAATTTCATAAGGATTCAGAATATACTTCAATTATGGTTTTTGAGCCAATATTAAGGAAATTACAAACGGAATGACGATCTCAATATACCACCCGTTCTTTTTGAATTTGAATTTATACCAACACTATCAACTGTATTATACACTTGTACAAGTATTCATATGAATACGAGGGAGAGTTTCAAAGGGTATTTAAAGTAAGTCTTATTTGTTTTAATGTATTAGGAAGAGGTGAATTCTTTTTAGCAGTGTAAATATATATTCCGTAAATTTTTAAGAATTTACAAAGCTAACGATGACAAAAGCTTTTACTAGGTCAAACGCCACTAGGTCCGTTCTTGTACAAGGGGTCTGCTGGTGTAGACTTGTGCGATTTGAGTTATAGTTGCGAATAATGCAAAATCCATGCTGGCTTGTCATCTGGAGGAGTAGTATATAACGGATATTGAGTCGGAGCCAATCGCTTTGGGAGGCTTTGGTGTCCTCTGCAACTTCACCTGTCCTCTGCAACTTCATCAGTCCCCTGCAACTTCATTATGGTTTATCAGAGACTGGAATAATTTTCTTTGCGAATACGCTAGCACGCTTTCTGAAAAAATATGAACCTGATCATTCTATATCCCAGGATTCGATAAATATCGAAGTGTGGACCTAAACTTACCACATCCTGAGCATAAGTTTCAGTTTTTCTGGGTATCTAGCCAACGGTTTCTCTTGCGTTCATTGACCAACCTGCCTGTATTACGATTCAGCTGGACAATCCTAACATCGTCATTGCGAATCACATCCCGCTCATCTACAAGTCCCATTGCTTTTGCAGGGAAGTGCGGCCCCACTACGGGCATTCTATCAGCCGGGATGAAGGAAGCAGCTACTAAATTGATTGTTTCGCGAAATTCCCTCTCAGCTTTGTGCATGTGCGACGGTCGTTGAATTCTCTAAAGCCGTCCGTGTCTGTTTTCTTCTGGTGGTTGAATACTATAAAATTGTTATTTCGTTATAGCAACTAGAATCTAGTCTAACAATTTTGGTAAGAGTTACTGCAATAACTACAGGAGTGTCACATTTCTTCCAATACCGAGCAATACTAAGTCGAGTAATTTTGAAGAGAATAGCCGATGCAGTTTCCGCTACAGTCCGCGAAAATCAGTTTGGGTTCCACATAAAGGTAATCCGTTTGAAGTTTCTGCTGAAGTAAGACAAGTATGTATCTTGTGACCTATACTTTTTATTCCTGTATGCGAGAACACAATGCACGCTGCTCTGAATGCTACACACTGTATCCAATGGACACCCTTTAAAGAACTCAAGGACTTGGAATACGCTGATGACGTATGTCTTCTAAGCCAAAGCTTAGAAGATTGAAAGGTGACCTGACCTTCAATTAAACACTTACGCTA
The DNA here is from genome assembly GCA_933228675.1 of Stomorhina lunata. Lineage (NCBI taxonomy): Eukaryota > Metazoa > Arthropoda > Insecta > Diptera > Rhiniidae > Stomorhina > Stomorhina lunata. The sequence continues at coordinate 88,992,816 of OW121740.1, read as the reverse complement.
TTACAGTTAAATCTCCGACATCTGCAAGGAAATCGACCATACAAAGGAAATCGAGTTCCATACATAATAGCATCAAACGTGCTTTTACAGGAATAAATAATTTTATTGATATCCAAAATGGTTTTTATTTTATTTTAAAAAAAACTTTGTAGTGCTCTTTTTTTAAGCAAAAATAAAAGTTATTTTTTAACTTTTATTTTTTTCGAGCAAAAATAACTGTTATTTTTGACTTTTATTTTTTCGAGCATGAATAAAAGTTATTTTTTCAAGCAGAAATAAAAGTTATTTTTTTTATAAACCTCTGTTTATTTTAAACATCTTACCCCCCTTCTTCACAGCATTCTGCATATAGTAGCCGACAGCTGCAGCAAGAATGTGGGAAGTGAAGGAAGATGAAAACTGAAAATTGTTTGTGTTTTGTTCAGTCGATGATCTACGCTTTTACTTATGGTTAATGAACATAATTCTGAAAGGTTTTGTTTGTAAAATAAGTAATAATGCGCGATTTTCGATCTGTCTAAATTGGGGATAATACTCCTGAAGAGATGGCCAAACCAACCATCGAAACGCGTCGAAGAATTTTGGTTTCTCAGCAAACAATTTTTGGCTTTTTATCAATAAATTGGTCTTTTACATTAATAGATAAATGTAACAGATTTGGGATCAAATGCGAATAGTCATTCTTTTTAAATAATATTTACATCCCGACAATTTTTTTTATTTTTTGATAAAACTTATTATTTATTATTATTATTTGTATTATTTTTTACTTTTATTTTTTCGAGCAAAAATAAAAGTTATTTTTATTTAAATTCATGATGATTCATGATAAATTCATTAAAAAAAATTTTCAACCAAAGATAATTTTTCAGTGAAAATAATTTGCATATTCTCGAAAATTAATGGAGTTGAGTTTCGCAATCATAATTGGGGTGAAAACACGAAAATAACTTTTATTTCTGCTCGAATAAATAAAAGTCAAAAAATAACTTTTATTTATGCTCGAAATAAAAAAAAGTAAAAAAAACTGTTATTTTTGCTCGAAAAAATAAAAGTTGAAAAATAACCTTTATTTCGAAAAAATAAAAGTTAAAAATAACAGTTATTTTTGCCCGAAATAAAAAAGTCAAAAAACATGTTGTTTTTGCTCGAAAAAATAAAAGTTAAAAATAACCTTTATTTCGAATAAATAAAAGTTAAAAATAACTGTTATTTTTGCCCAAAAAAATAAAAATAAAAAATAACTGTTATTTTTTTTTCTAAAAAATAAAAATCAGATTTTTGTGAAAATTTAGTTCAAGACTATCCAAATGGTACACTTGGTTTTTGTCTCCGACATTTCCTTGAGGTTACTTTTTTATTCAAAAATAACAGTTATTTTCGGTCCCTGTAATATAATGCTCTAATCACAAAAATATCAAAATCATTTTTTTAATTAAGTCAATGAAATTTTAAAATTCAACTCATTCAAATCTACTGCTAAGTATAACTACGAGAATATCAGCAACAGAGCCATTTACTTTGTCAGTTAGTCAGACAGTCAGTCACTCATACATTTTATAAACTGAACTAAGTCTCTTTACAAAAACAGTAATAGCAACAACCACTAACGTGCATCAGGGCGTTTCAGTGGCGACAGACAAAATAGCATCATAATCATTTAAAGTCATTCGAAAGCGCATAAAAGGATCACAACAATCGCCGAAATGGCCCATAATGAGCTCGTAAAAATATTTGCTACCTAAATAAACTTTGCAATCTTACTTACTACTTTATTGTTGTTCTTGTTGTTGTTGTTGGTGTATTTGTTTTTGTATCTGAATCTGTATCTTTGTTTCTTTTATACTTTAATGAAAAAACTTTTGATTTCAACATAGAACGAGTATGTATGTAGTTGAAATTTTGTAGGTATGTATATAAAAGTCTCTATAGTAGGGATGTTTGTCTGTAAAAAATAGTATAAGCAAAGGACTTAAAAGAATATGAATATTATGTGTGAGTGTGTGTGTGTCTGAAAGTTTAAGCCCCAAGTATGGTGGTCTTTTGTGAAGGTGATGTTGCAGGTTTCTTTTCTGCTTTCGGTGATTCAATAATAAGTTTATGGAAAAGTATCTCGGTACTTAAGTGTGTGTTTCTTAGCGATTCCATTCTCAACCGTTTTGGGGGAAGAAAAATCAAAGAAAAAAAAAAAAACGAACAAAAAATAAAATAGTTGCCAACTAAGTTGATGTGATTGTGTGGTTATGTGCTGTGATTGTTGAACACTCTGAATGTAGCTCATAAAAAATATCGTAATGAAAATTGTTGTGTTTATTAAATAGTCAATGTAATTTGGAACATGATTTTTAGTAAAGTGGAATCGTAAACTTCATCATAAAAGCTTAAGAATATTGAACACTAAAAACACTTAAAGATTGAAGTTGATTTTGAATGTGCACTACTGTCGCATAAAATAACTTAGAGTCAAGATTTTGGTATCTTAACGATAGGAACTTTATTCGTAAAGAAACACTTGTTGATGTTTTACAAATTGAAATGTTTGAATTTAAAAGTTAAGGTGAAACCGTTTACAAAGTACAAAAATATATATTTTTATTCCCTGCACCACCATAGGTGGAAGGGGTATTATAAGTTTGTGCTGATGTATGTAACGCATAGAAATATTTGTCTTAGACCCAACTTTTAGTATACCAATAGGCTTAGAATCACTTTCTGAGTCGATTTTGCGATGTCCGCCCGTCCGTCTGGATGGCTGCCTAGACCCCCATGTAAACCTTGTAATCAAGCTACAGGTCGCAATTCTAAAGATAATGATGAAACTTAGCACAGATCATTTTTTTGATAATGGGACCATGGCTACTGAAATTCGTCAAAATCGGTTATTTATTTATGGTACCTCCCATAGGTCCCATTTCCCGGAATTGATATATTTGCCACAAATATTAATATTTTTTCATGAAATTTAAAACAAATACTGCCTATATAAACTAAAATCACTGCACCAAATTTCGTTGAAATCGGTCCATAGTTGGCTATAGCTCCCATACAAACTCTTCTAACAAAACTCACTAAATGATACAAAAATCACTAAAACGCTCGTAAATCTGAAGATAATACAAAATTTAAGTTTATTTTTTGTACACCTGTAACAACTGTAATGAATTTGCCAAATTTCAAGATAATTTGTCGATAGCTCTCATATAAGTCCAAATGACGAAAACAGCTTAAATATATAAGTTTTGAGAAAATATTTGCATTATGGCAAAATTTAGCAAATATTTGTCTTTATACAGGAAAAAAACAACTTTCCCTTAGTGGTGAAGGGTATCGTATGGTCGGTCTTGACCGACTATAGCACTTTCTTACTTGTTTATATTAATTTCTGTCAAAATAATTACATCAGTATTATAAGTTAGGAAATTGTATAGTTTACACAATAAAATCTACGCTGCACAGTGGACCATTTTAAGAAAAGCCTATCAAATTTGATTTTTTACGATCACCACTTGTAAAATGTATAAGTTTATTCGAAAGTAGACACTTGCATACCTCGGAAACCAAAAAATTTAAACTTTATTTTAACTTTATCACAGTGAACAGAGTGATTAAAATTGATATTAACATTATTTTGCCAAAGTGACAAATTTCTTAATGTTTTAAATCTTTAAACATCTATAACTTTTTTGTTTAAAAAGATTTCTAAACAAAATAAATTTTGTATAATTGCCTTATTAAATATATAGTAGCTAAAATATGTTGATAACTTTTAGAAATTACACTTTTTTACCGACAAGAGGAAGACCTAGTGGGTAAAGAAAAATCGAGTACGCTGAATTCAATGGTGCTTAGTTAGTTAGTTCAAAAAATCAAAAACTGTTTTGAGTTACGCGAATATTTATTGCGCAACCTTCTCCATTTTAAAATAATGCTATATCTCGAAAACTTAAGCTAACTTAACCATCTTTTTTTTTAAGTTCCAAATTTTCCTAAATCCTCCTACTTACTAGAGTATAACTTCTAAGGTTCGTATAAGTTCCTAAAGATACCAGTGCTATCTTATAAACCAAACTCTCCTCTACACTCTTATACCCCGGCACGATCCAACCGCGAGCACCAGGGCAATTTTTCTGATACAAGGTAAAATATTTTTTGAGTTGAGTTTGTGCTGATGTTTATAACGCATAGATACCCAGCAAAACTTTTCATTACCAAATAATGAGTTAAACAGCTAAACTATTGAACACGAACTACTTACGCATTCACTATTTAAGTCATTACATTAACATGGGGATGTCATTGGAGGCAAGTACTTACCAATTGCAGAAAAGTAATGACTTGGGTAAGCAATTGGAAAACAACAACAACTTTTTTTGTTATTGTTTTATTTAAAAAAATATATATTTTTTATATTTTTAATTTTTTTAACGAAACACAATTTTTTTTATGACTCGAACCCAGACCCCTGCGACTGCTAGGCGGAGACTCTTCCACTGAGCTACTTCATATGTTGAAAACTTAGCAGCTTATAATTAATATATACAATTTTTATTTTTAGATCCAAAATCATGTGACAATAACTTTGTTTTTCCCTGCTTTTTTTGCTTTGTTGTAATTTTTGGAAAAAATATTTCTATACGATTTTTTGTAAATGTTTAATGCATTTAATAAACAATAAAGAAGTTTTTTTTAATTATTTTAAAACTTAAACAATTTAAATCTCCCTTTTTGTATAAGTTTTTATATAACACTGGCTCTTACTTACTTAAATGGCCTATATATACAACCTATTTTCTTCGATCTTGTGCGAATATTCTTCAATTTTATAGGCCAAGTTGTGAGAAATTTTCCTATACTTGGTCTTTCTTTTTTATCGTTCTTATTGGACAACTCGCGGTACATGTTAGCTCACTACGTAACGTAGTTCTTTGGGTGATATCACTAGGAGATGAAGGATAACCAAGATAAGTCTGGGCTTACCAAGCTTACCATTGCATGGTATCCAAAATCAAAATTGACTCATTATAAATATTATTTTTTCATTACCGTGAGTTAGTTTTCCAATTTTTTTTTTTTACAGAAGGTAATATTTAAGTTTTTAAAATTCAAAAATCATTTAAAAATACATTTTTAATAAAAAAAAAATTGAAAAAAATTTTTGGTCTTGGTGGGATTTGAACCCGGGCCATTCAGTTCAACTTACCATTTTAATTACAAATAAGTACTTATGTAATAACTTATTAGTTCTTTGGAGGGTATGTTGTAGTCATTACAAGGTAACCAGTTACCAGAGTACTTGCCATTACCAAAGTTTTGCTGGGTATATTGTTCTGAGGCCCACCTTTTAGTATACCGATCGACTCAAAATCATTTCTTGAGTTTATTTAACGATGTCCGTCCGGCTGGCTGGGCTCGTATCCATGTAAGCTTGTTATCAAAGTACAGGTCGTAACTTCAAAAATAATTTAATGTATGAATGCCTTCCCGGAATTGAGTTTTTGGCCATTTACAGACACAAATTTAATTGTATTTTAATAATATTCAGCATAAGTATTGCTTATGGTAACAGAAATTAGTGCACTTAATTTTGTAGGAATCGGTCCATATTTGACCATACCTCCCAAATAGGGTTGCCAGACACAAATCCTGAAAAAGCTGGACATAAGGGAAAAAACAGCTTGACAACCCAAAAATTAGCTGGACGTTAAAAATAAAAAGCTTGCTTTAATAATTTGCTTCGATGAATCTTTCAATTTTTGATAAACCGAATACCGCAATTAACCGCAGCGATATCGAGAGAAAATGAAATCGTCCGAGATGTTGCAGCTAATACATCTGAAACAATTTTCAACAGAAAACACATTCTACTTGCGATTGTCGATGACATTGATATCATGGGCCGGACGCACATTTCGCGATTCGACTACCGCCTTTTCAAGTATCGAGATGGAATGTAATAAAAACGGTCTAGTTGTCAATGAATCAAAACAAAACTTAAGAATTGGACCACATGTGATCATTGAGAACTATAGCTACGAGGTTATAAAAGAATTTGCTTATCTTGGTACCGCCATCAACATAATTCACGACATAAGTTTCAAATTCAAACATAGAATCATACTTGCCAACAATGGGGAAATTTGATAGAGGGTTATTTTATTGCAAAATGAACTTGATCAGGCAATCAATTAATCAACGCATAAATCACTTCAGTAAAAAAGAAAAAGTTTTTATTGCGTTCTTTTTCATAAAAATAGTTTTTCTTTAAAAATATTTATTTTTTGACCTTTCAGCTGGACAAATTTAATTTTAGCTTGACACTAAACAAGCATTAAAAAAGCTGGACAATCCAGTCGAATCCAGCCTGACTGGCAACCCAAACAAGGCACATTCTCAAAAGTCTTGTAAATACCCAGATAAGCACAAAAACGCTTATAAATCTAAAAATATTTTTATTTTATTACTAAAACTTTAAACAGATAAATATTTCATAAACATAAACCGATAACCGAAATTTGGTAACAATCCATCCACAATTGAGCCGAGCTCCTATATTAGGTCCTCAGCCGGAAATGATATAAAACTACTAAAATTTCTAAATTTGAGAAATAGTACATACGATTATTTGTATGTCTCTAAGACTTAAGGAAAAGTTGCATATGCTTTTAGTTGGGAATATAGACTTATTATATATCAATCTAAAGGAAGTTGTGTTCTCTGTACAAAAATATAATAAAATATCTAAAAAGATGAAGAATTAAATAAGCAAATAACACTTTTGGTAGAAGACATGAAAACAGCCTAAATGTTTGTTTTATTTACATTAACAATAATAGATTTTGGATTAGAAAAATTATTTACAAATACATCCCAGCAAAACTTTGGTAATGGCAAGTACTCTGATAACTGGTTACCTTGTAACGACTACAACATACCATCCGAATAAATAATAAGTTATTACAGAAGTACTTATTTGTAATTAAGATGGTAATTTAAACTGAATGGCCCCGGTTCAAATCCCACCAAGGGCAACAATTTTTTTTAGTTTTTTTTTATTAAAAGAGTCTTTTTAAATGATTTTTGAATTTTAAGAACTTAAATATTATCTTCTGTAAAAAAAATTTGTAAAACTAACTCACGTTAATGAAAAAATACCATCATGAGTCAATTTTGATTATGTACGGGATGTTGAATACCAAACACGATTCTAATTGGTCTTAACTTGGTAAGCCCAACTTATCTGGGTCATCCCTTATCTCAACTGTGGACACACACCTCCTCATGGTATCACCCGGGGAGCTAGTTTAACACCCATTAATATTGTGAGTTAACATGTTCCGAGAGTTGTCCCATAAGATCGATAAAAATGGGTTAGGATTACGGGCTAGTAACCCTCTCTTGAAAAAAAAAAATACAATGAAGAGGATAAAATTAGAATTGAAATGTCCCACTACCTAATATTAGAGGAGGATGTCCGAAACTTTAATAGAAAGACCAAGTAGAGGAACATTTTTCAAAGCTTAGCCTATAAAATTGGAGAATATTCGCACAAGATCGAAATCCATGGAATTCTAAAATATACTCGGACTTTGACCTTAACAGGTTGTAACATTTAAGTAAGTAAGAGTCAATCTTACGTAAAAACATATACAAAAAAGAAGATTTAAATTGTTTAAGTTTTAAAATAATTTTAAAAAAGTTTTAACATAATTACAAAAAATCGTATAAAAATATTTTTCCAAAAATTACAACAAAGCAAAAAAAAGAAGGGAAAAACAAAGTTATTTTCACATGATTTTGGATCTAAAAATAAAAATTGTTTATATTAATTATAAGCTGCTAAGTTTTCAACATATGAAGTAGCTCAGTGGAAGAGTCTCTGCCTAGCAGTCGGAGGGTCTGGGTTCGAGCCCCCATGGGATCATAAAAAAAATTTTGTATTTCGTTTAAAAGTATATGTTTTTAATAAAACAACAACAAAAAAGTTGTTGCTGTTGTTGTTGTTGCTTTCAAATTGCTTACCCAAGTCATTACTTTTCTGCAATTGGTAAGTACTTGACTCCAATGACATCCCCATGTTAATGTAATGACTTAAACAGCGAATGAGTAAGTAGTTCGTGTTCAATAGTTTAACTGTTTAACTCATTATTTGGTAATGAAAAGTTTTACTGGGATTTTATTGAAAATTTGCATTGGAATAAAACTTTTTAAAGGAAAAAATGCAAAAATTAAAAGAAATATTTTTAGTAACACAAATCCCAGAATTTCAAAAAATTTTTGCAAAATTTCCAAAAATGGGTATGTTTAGTTTTGTTGCTCTAGTTGCTTGGCCACTTTCAGGGCTACAAAGTAATTTTGCAATATAATTAAAAAAACTTGGTTCATAAAAATTGTGTGAAACTTTTTTTACAGCTTACGCGTTTGGAGGAATTATGGATCAAAGTTGAAACTTTCGTAAACAATAGGTCTAATCCGAGAGACTCTGGTACTAATACCGAATGAACAAGAAGTTTTTTTTTTTAACTCAATTATAAACTTTGTAAAGTTTTCTTTCAGAAAATTATAAACATGTGATATGTTCCTTAAAAAATTGTTAAATAACTAAAAAAAATTAAAAAAGGGGGAAGATGATTTATTTTTTAAATATTAACTTTAAGCACTAATAACTTTTTGCATAGTTAAGCTTTTAATACACTTCTTGCTCGTAAAATATTAGAAATTTTGTTTTTTTTAGAAAACTTTAAATCAAGAAAATCGGTTTATATATTGATCAGATATTAGTAAAAAGTCGATACAGTACAGGACAAAAATTGAAATTGAATTGAATTTTTGAAGTCGAATATCTTTTATAACGTAAGAGATAGCATAGGCATGTAGCAATGTTTTTTTTTTAGATCTTGACCTATCTATTTGTTATATAGTATGATTTTTCAAATCGGTTGGGCAATAACAATTATATATCGTTTTAAGTGATTTATGAGTCCGTGGTGCACTACTTTGGCGGTCTATTGTGCCGCCCCAGTACAATGTAGGCTTTCCAGGTTCAAAACTTAAGCTCCCCAACACTTCTGCTATTCCCAAATAATTTTGTTAAAATCCGCCTAACGGTTTGGAATTTATTTCCATTCTATTTTTAAACCATCCCACTGTGCAGTGTAAGATTTAGCCATTCTAGGAGACAGAAATAAATATCTTGGACAACAATAAATCTAGACTTATGATTTTTGTTAAAAGGTGTCAGTAGGACAATATGTTCCATTGTCAAAAAATGGGCGACATTGGACCACTGCCACCACGACCACCTCCAATACAAATGCAAACATTTATTTCTAATAATTTTCCTTTGGATAGTCAAAAAGTAAAAAAAATCAGTGAAAATACATGAGAAAGTTTCAAACAAATAAAAAGAGGTGGATTTTTTTTTTAATTTTGATTTACATTTTTTTTATTTTTAATTTTAAAATAAGAATATATTTCATATGTATTAATATTAGACCAACTTAACACTTTTCTACTTCTGATTGATTCAAAAAGTTTTTGATTAATGTCGGAATCACTGTAAATAATTTTCCTCTTTTTATTATATGCATTTTTTAATACCATTTTTTGTTGTTTCTAACTATTTAATCTAAAAAAAATTTTTACTTAACCTTTATTATATTCTTTGAAAAAGCACCAGAAATTTTGTTTTTAAATTAAATAATTTGAAATTCAAATCATTTCATGTATTAGACATTTATCTATAACAAACATTATATTAAAGCATAACTGAAGCTTTTCCAATACGCACTAATATTGAGATTAAAAAAAATACAATATTATAACAATAATAATAGAAATTTAAATAATAAAAATGAAAAATCTATTAACAATTTGAATTTTCCATTAGAAATATTTTCACTAAATGGCGCGAGTATCATTTTCATTTCACATCGTTTAACTGTATTTAATAATTCAATTACCAAATTTATATTCCAGAACTGAACCGTGAGTCGGGTAAAACAATTCATTCGACAATTAACAATTATCATTATCAAAAGGAGAGCATCATCATCATCGTCGTCGTCCTCGACGTCACTATAAACAGTTGCACCAACATACGAGTATTTCTCAGTTCATACACAAAATTTCAGGAAAAATATGTAAAATATCTGAAATATTTACACAGTTTTCACAATTACAGTGTAAACATACCCTGTAGGTCTCGGAAATAGTTCTGTTAAGTCGATTTTACTAATGACAAAGAAATTTTTTATGGGTAATGTTTTATCATAGTTTTGTTTTTTTGTAAAATAAAGAGTGTTCTAAAAAAAATATGCATTTACTATTTTAGACAAAATTTATCCATAGTGCAAGAAATAATATGCATTTACTATTTTAGACAAAATTTATCCATAGTGCAAGAAATAATTTATTTTTTGATCAAGTTAGTTTCTATAGATATGACAGATACTATTATTTTAGAAATTATTAATTTTCAATAGTTATTTCAATCAAAATGGACTGCGAAAAAAAAGTTCGTGAAAATATAATTAAAACTTTTCAAAAAAATCCATCATGGACTTTTAAAAAAATAGCTAAAAATTTGAAAGTTGACCCTCGAACGGTTTCTAATGCCATCAGACCTTATACCTTATAAAACCTGAGCATTGAAAGAAAACCTGGATCAGGGAGGAAAAAAGGTCCTACAGATATTGGTAAGGCAAAAGAAGTCGAGCGACTCTTTCGAAGAGCGCCTAACACTTCTTTAAGAAAAGCAGCTCGTACGGTAAAATGTTCTACCAATTTTGCACATAGAGTCAAAGCTTATGCTGGACTGAAGACATACAAGGTCCAAAAGGTTCCAGATCGCAATGCTATAAAGAACTTAGAAGCAAAAAAACGAGCGAAAAAATTGAAGTCTGATTTTATAAAAAAATACACCTGTTGTGTGATGGATGATGAAGCATACGTACTGGCAGACTTTTCTCAACTTCCTGGTCAAGATTTTTATGTTGCTGATAAACGGGGCAATGTTCGGCAAGAGTTTCGCACAAAAAAACAAACAAAATTCCCTAAGAAGTTTCTCGTGTGGCAAGTTATTTGCAGTTGTGGCAAAAGAAGTAAAATACTTTACACAGAAATTTATATAATGGAGTGCCTACAAAAACGGTTATTTTTAAGAGAGCACAGAGTGACTACATTTTTTTGGCCCGATTTGGCATCATGCCATTATGGAAAAAAGGCACTTGAGTGGTACTCAAAGAATAATGTCATTTTTGTACCACGAGAGGCAAATCCACCTAACTGTCCAGAACTTCGGCCTGTGGAAAGGTATTGGGCTCTGGTACAAAAGGAATTGAAGAACACAGGAAAGATTTCCAAGAACATGTCCGATTTTAAGCGCAGGTGAAACACATGCTCCAAAAAGGTATCAGAAGCAACTGTAAAATCTTTAATGGGAGGGTTTCCGAAAAAAGTCGATAATTTTGCAAAACCCGAGTACTAAGTAAACATTTTAATGCTAAATGATTTTGTATAATATGTCATTATATTTGCGTATTTTGTAGAGTTTTTATATTAAAAGGTTTGATTTTTATTTAAGAAAATCCAACTACAAATTTTTTTTAGAGCACTCTTTATTAAGGTCTTCAAAAAAAAAAGCTACATCAAAGTTTCTAGTTTATATATATTTCTAGATATCTATATAATTTCCTAGTTATGTGCATCGATTGAAATTTTATTGAACTATGGGGCATGTATGTGAATGCAAATGTGTTTTCTGAAGGTGCAAATGTAGTTACCAATACATGTTTAAATATATAAACGGACTTAATGAAAGTACATACAACGAGAATCAGAATGTCAACAATCATTGGAATTAAATTTGAAAAATACTGACCAACAGCAAATTGCTTGCTCCTACTAAACCTGGAATTTTTCCTATGCAAGTACTGTTCTGGGCCTGTCATAATGGGAGCAAAACTAGAGTTAAGAGGAACGAATATAAACGAAGAGGTCAAATAATTTAATGATGCAAAAATAATGGGAAGTATATTGTGATTGTTATTCCTTTTGTAATTGGTAAAATAATGTCTTAAGGCCTTATAAACGATATCCGTCTGTCGGATGAAAATTCGATAGGGACTACACAAAAAAGACCTTAGATTGCGAAATTTTGCAAATAGCATTTCTATTGAAATGGGTCTCTAATTAACCATAGCTCCCATAAAATTTCTACTCCGAAAATCAGCAAGAGAAGTTTGTGTCCACTAGCTAGTACATACAAAAAATATGCTACAATCGATCCATATTGATCCATTGCAGCCATACAACCCTAAAAAATATTTTCTATGTATATTCTTTGGTATTTCATCGATGACACGACTTTTCGGGGTGAAATTACAATAACTCTATAACTACTACATGGATTTTTGATTTTTTTTGACTTGATTTTTAATACTTGAAACAGTCGTCAAAAAAGCAACTTAACTTATAACTTAAAAATGCTGGTTATATTGAGCTCATAAGAAAAATCGAAATTTGAGAATATTTTTATGTTTTAGTTAAATATATTCACTTCTATATTATTCCATTATGATGTTGTAGAGATATTGAGATGTTCGTTTTTAAATAAAATCATACAAAATGGAAGAAACAACAGATATTCAGTTTTTTTCTTTTATTATATACATATGTCACTGGTTCCCAAGCGGTAGTCCGCGGCCCCTGGGGTCCGTGAAGACATTCTAGGGGGCCAGCGATCTCTAGCAAATTGTTTTGGTTTTCAATGACTATATAATAATATTTTTGGTGTTTTTTTGTCATATTGTATTAAATTTGAAATACATCCCAGCAAAACTTTTAATTTCCAAATAATGAGTTAAACAGCTAAACTATTGAATACGAACTACTTACTCATTCGCTGTTCATTACATTAACATGGGCATGTCATTGGAGGTAAAAACTTACCAATTGCAGAAAAGTAATGACTTGGGTAAGCAATTGGAAAACTACAACAAAAACTTATTTGTTGTTGTTTTATTCAAAAAAAATATATTTTTAAACGAAATACAAACATTTTTTTATGACCCCATGGGGGCTTGAACCCAGCTCCCTACGACTGCTAGGCGGAGACTCTTCCACTGAGCTACTTCATATGTTGAAAACTTAGCAGCTTATAATTTGTATATTCAATTTTTATTTTTAGATCCAAATAATAATTTTTAGAAAAATATTTCTATACGATTTTTTGTAAATGTTTTATGCATTTAATTAACATTAAAAAAGTTTTTTTTTTATTTTTAAATGTAAACAATTTAAATCTTACTTTATAAGTTTTTATACAACATTGAGTCTTACTTACTTACTTAAATGGCCTATAGTTACAACCTGTTTAGGCCAAAAAATATTTTACAATTTCTTGGACTTCGATTTTGTGCTAATATTCTTCAATTTCATAGGCCAAGCCTTGAAAAATGTTCCTCTACTTGGTCTTTCCATCTATGTTTGTAACATTAGGGGGTGGATGTTTTTATTCTAATTTAAGAGTGGGTTACTAGCCCGTCGACTTAGCACATTTTGTATCGTTCTTATGGGAGAACTTGCGGTACATGTTAGCTCACTTGTTAAGGGGTGTTAACGTAGTTCCTCGGGGAGGTCAGTGTCCAGAGTTGAGATGAAGAATAACCAAGATAAGTCAGGGTTACCATGTTAAAACCAATCAGAACCGGTATCCAATACCCCTACATAGTCAAAATTGGCTCATGCTGGTATTTTTTTTTTCATTACCGTGAGTTAGTTTTCCAAAATTTTTTTACAAGAGGTAATTTTTAAGTTTTTATAATTCAAAAATCATTTAAAAAAAATCTTTTTTAATAAAAAAACAAATTTTTAAAAATGTTTGGTCTTGGTGGGATTTGAGTCCGGGCCATTAAGTTCAAATTACCATTTTAATTACAAATAAGTACATACGTAATAACTTATTACTAATTGGGAGGGTATGTTGTAGTCATTACAAGGTAACCAGTTACCAGAGTACATCCCATTACGAAAGTTTTGCTGGGATGTTATAATTTCAGATTAAAAATAGATTAAATCATACATACGCAGAAAACGTTCGTCTGTAAAATTCAAGTGGTGCCAAATTGTTCGTCAATTTCATTACTTAATACCTTAAAGAGATTAGTAGTAAATCATTTGGTAATACTAAACGGAGAATTTGAAAGATATTTTCCTGAAATTAAAATGGAATCTTGGGAATATGACTTAATTAGAAATCCTTTTAGCATTTATATAAGCAAAATACCTAAATCACATCAAGAAGAAATAATAGATCTTAAATGCAATTCATGTGCTTAGTCCGATCAATGGAAATTAAGTTATTTTGGATGAAATACTACAAAGTTTTTGCATTTATTGGCTCAGAAGCGTCTGTTTCTGCCAGTCCTTCTGCTCTTTTGTTAATAAAGACGAAGAGTAGAGCACAACTGGATCCGGAAAAATGATATCCGATGTGCACTGTCAGAAATAGTTCCAAACATTAAAGAACTCGTTAAGCAGAAAATATGTCGAAATACTAATTCAAATTGTAAATTTTTGAATAAAAGTGAAATGAAGGCTCGACTTTGGTTGGGAGGCGGCTTTTTGGAAAAATCTGAAGGGGCCAGGAAGCAATAGTTCGTGGGAACCACTCATATAGTTATATGTATGTTCACTATACTAATCAAATAAAGGCACGACTTTGTTTCTACTGCCTTTTTGGAAAAATCTCAAGAGGGCCGCGAACCAATAGTTCGAGGGAACCACTGATATAGGTTAATATGTTCTTATTAAAACAAGCTATATCATAGTGAAATCGATTACGAAATTTTTAAAAACGAAGCAAAGCTTTATCAAGTGTGCAGATTTATCTGTTTTTTGCAGATTTTTAAAGTGAAAAATAGCAGGGACCGAAAATAACTGTTATTTTTGAATTTTTGATTAAAAAAAGCAACCGCAAGGAAATGTCGGAGAATAAAACTAAGTATACTATTTTGATAGTCTTGGACCAAATTTCCATAAAATGCGATGATTTTTAAACATCTGATTTTTATTTTTTTAGAAAAAAATAACAGTTATTTTTTGAATTTTATTTTTTTGGGCAAAAATAAGGGTTATTTTTAACTTTTATTATTTCGATCATGAATAAAAGTTACTTTTTGATTTTTATTTTTTCGAGCAGAAATAAAAGTTATTTTTTGACTTTTATTTTTTCGAGCAGAAATAAAAGTTATTTTTGTGTTTTCAACCCTAATTTTGTGTTTTCAACCATTAATTTTTGAGCATATTTAAATTATTTTTTTGTTTGACAAAAATTTTCAATAAATTTATCATGAATTTAAACAAAAATAACTTTTATTTCTGCTCGAAAAATAAAAGTCAAAAAATAACTTTTATTTCTGTTCGAAACAAAAAAAAAGTCAAAAATAACTTTTATTCATGCTTCAAATAATAAAAGTCAAAAATAACTGTTATTTTTGCTCGAAAAAATAAAAGTTAAAAAATAACTTTTATTTTTGCTTGAAAAAATAAAAGCCAAAAATAACTGTTATTTTTTTATCGAAAAAATAAAAGTCAAAAAAATAACTTTTATTTCTGCTCGAAAAAATAAAAGTCAAAAAATAACTTTTATTTTCTGACTTTTACGATAAAAGTTATAACAGTTACGGTCCCTGAAAAATAGTTTTTAGAAAGCTGTTTTTTAAATACTATAATTTGTTAATTTTGCATATAAAAATATATATTTTTTACATTTTCTTGAATTTAAAAAAAAAATTGGCAACACTGTTTGCAAGTCACATGAAAAAAATCTCAATTTTGCTTCATCAAGAATAATTGGAAGATAAGAACCAATTTTAGCAAAATTTATATTATATCACTTACATTTGTCTTCGTAAGTCGTCAAGAAGATCAAATTCGCGGAAAAAACGATATAACTCGAAAATCGTTTGAGCAATTTATAAAAAAACTACTACTTCCAAAGAAAGTCTGTTAAGTCTATATTACAAATCAATGCTGACTATTTTACAAAAGTTAGCTCAAATAGCTTTTATCTAGCAATTCCGGAAAAAGATCCTTTTTTTCCCTTGTAAACGCATTTCTACACTTAGGCCTTGGCCCCTTGTGTTAACGTTATCCGATTTTTCTTAAATTTTCAGGTGTAATGTTTCTCACCAAATGACACAACAATCCAACCTGCACTCCTAGAAATTTAAAAAAGTAAAAAACATCCTAAATACGAAGATAGCAACAATTTATATTTAATGTTTTGTACAAATCATTTTTGTATAAACTAAAATAAAATTGATATACTTCCAGACATTCGGTCCACATTTGATTATAGGTCCCATTTTATTCTTAAAGTCAGAAATGACTGAAATATAATAAGTCTTGAAAATATGAATAAAATATTGACTCTTTGACCTCAGTGATTTAGGTAGTAGGGCTTGACTGAAAATAATACTTTCTTACTTGTTTTTTGTAAGTAAATAAACAATTTCACGTAGGGTATCTGTAGGGATGCAGTAACTTTGTATGTGTTGCGATGCTGTTGTTAATATTTTTCATTCCGGCCATTTTATGTATCTACATACTTATTTTTTCATTAAAATATAAAATTCATTTACACAAACTTAAATAATTATTGTTGTAGTTGTTGTTGCTGGTGATTTTTTATTGTTGGAATATTTTCTGATCGTTATAAGCGCACGCATGGATTAACTTATTAAAATGCAATTTTAATTTTCAGTCTCGTGCAACTTTATTACAAAATTGGTTTTATGGAAAATAATATCTGAATATATGTTCAAATACAAACAAACAATATCAAAATGTATGAATAACTATGTGTGTATGTTTGCATATTTTCATATGAATAAGTACGATTGAATGAATGAATAAATAAGCGAAAGAATGAATAAATACTATGTATGAATTGCATAGATAAGCAAAAATATAAAATCACAATCAAACAATATTTTAAAGGTAAATTATACACAGTATTTGGTAATTTTATTACAGCAATAAAGTTATCAGAATATGTGGCATTTTAGTAATTTGTCGCCTCTTTGGTAAAATAAAGGATTTCCTCAATGAAACACATCTCAAACCAAGTAAGATAGTATAAATGGGTCAAATCCGACTCTATAATTCCCTCCAACTTAATGATTCTATAAGAAAACTGAAACTGATAATCACGGGTCGGCGCAATGAGAACAGAACAAAAAAATAGTCGGCAGAGTTGCCGTTTTTTAATACATTTAACTAAAATAGGTATTTTTTTCAATGTGTAGTTGTAACGTTTTAATAAGAAAATGTTTTCTACTCCATTTTTTTTTTAATCAAAAATTTATCTATAGAAAATTTTTCTATCAAAAATTTCTCTATAGATATTTTTTTTGTCAAAAATGTTTCTATAGAAAATTTTTTTATCAAAAATGTTTCTATAGAAAATTTTTCTATCAAAAATGTTTCTATAGAAAATTTTTCTATCAAAAATGTTTCTATAGAAAATTTTTATATCAAAAATGTTTCTGTAGAAAATTTTTTTTTATCAACAATGTTTCTATAAAAAATTTTAATATCAAAAATGTTTCTATAGAAAATTTTTATATCAAAAATTTCTAAATTGAAATTTTTTTTATCAAAAATGTTTTTATAGAAAATTTTTTTATCAAAAATGTTTCTATAGAAAATTTTTATATCAAAAATGTTTCTATAGAAAATTTTTATATCAAAAATGCTTCTATAGAAAATTTTTCTATCAAAAATTTCTCTATAGAATTTTTTGTTATCAAAAGTTTCTCTATAGAATTTTTTTTTATCAAAAATTTTTTTATTGAAATTTTTTTTTATCAAATATTTTTGTATTGAAAATTTTTTTTATTAAAAATTTTTCTATACAAAATTGTTTCATCAAAAATTTTTCTATGCAAAATTGTTTTATCAAAAATTTTTCTCTAGAAAATTTTTTTATCAAAAATTTTTTTACAAAAATTTTTCTATAGTTTTTTTTTATCAAAATCGAAAATTTTTCATCAAGTTCTTCCATGGAAAATTTTGTATCAAAAGTTTTTCTATAGAAAATTTTTTTATCAAAAATGTTTCTATAGAAAATTTTTTTATCAAAAATGTTTCTATAGAAAATTTTTATATCAAAAATGTTTCTATAGAAAATTTTTCTATCAAAAATGTTTCTATAGAAATTTTTTTTATCAAAATTGTTTCTATAGAAAATTTTTCTATCAAAAATGTTTCTATAGAAAATTTTTATATCAAAAATGCTTCTATAGAAAATTTTTCTATCAAAAATTTCTCTATAGAATTTTTTTTATCAAAAGTTTCTCTATAGAATTTTTTTTTATCAAAAATTTTTTTATTGAAATTTTTTTTTATCAAAAATTTTTGTATTGAAATTTTTTTTTTTTTAAATTTTTTTTTTAAAAATTTTTCTATAGAAAATTGTTTCATCAAAAATTTTTCTATACAAAATTGTTTTATCAAAAATTTTTCTCTAGAAAATTTTTTTATCAAAAATTTTCTTACAAACATTTTTCTATAATTTTTTTTTATCAAAATCGAAAATTTTTCATTAAAAGTTCTTCCATGGAAAATTTTGTATCAAAAATTTTTCTATAGAAAATTTTTTTATCAAAAATGTTTCTGTAGAAAATTTTTTTATCAAAAATGTTTCTATAGAAAATTTTTATATCAAAAATGTTTCTATAGAAAATTTTTCTATCAAAAATGTTTCTATAGAAATTTTTTTATCAAAATTGTTTCTATAGAAAATTTTTCTATCAAAAATTTCTCTAGAGAATTTTTTTTTTTTATCAAAAATTTTTTTATTGAAAATTTTTTTTATCAAAAATTTTTCTATTGAAATTTTTTTTTATTAAAAATGTTTCAATAGAAAATTTTTATACCAAAAATGTTTCTATAGAAAATTTTTATATCAAAACTGTTTCTATAGAAAATTTTTTTATCAAAAATTTTTCTATAGAAAATTTGTCTATCTAAAATTTTTCTATAGAAAATTTTTCTATAGAAAATTTTTCTATAGAAAATTTTTTTTATCAAAAATGTTTCTATAGAAATTTTTTTTATCAAAAATGTTTCTCTAGAAAATTTTTATATCAAAAATGTTTCTTTAGAAAATTTTTTTATCAAAAATGTTTCTATGGAAAATTTTTCTATCAAAAATTTCTCTATAGAATTTTTTTTTTATCAAAAATTTTTTTATTGAAAATTTTTTTTTATCAAAAATTTTTCTATTAAAAATGTTTCTATAAAAAATTGTTTCATCAAAAATTTTTCTATACAAAATTGTTTTATCAAAAATTTGCTTACAAAAATTTTTCTATAATTTTTTTTTATCAAAATCGAAAATTTTTTATCAAAAGTTCTTCCATGGAAAATTTTGTATCAAACATTTTTCTATAGAAAACTTTTTAATCAAAAATTTTTCGATAGAAAATTTTTTTATAGAAGATTTGAAAATTTTTTGATATAAAAATATTTTTATTAAAAATTTTTAAAGAAAAATATTTTTTCGAAAAATTTTCTATAAAATCTAATTTTTATCGAACAAATTTCCAAAGAAAAATATTTTTATTTAAAATTTTACTATAGAAAAAATGAGTGGATAGAAAATATCTAAAAAATATAAAAATCTAAAATTGTTTAATATTACAATTTATTTCTGTTATGAAAAATATTCCCAATATTTACCAAAATATTCCCAATGTTAACAAAAATAATAGTGTCGTGACAACAATGTTCGAGATTATATTTCTTTGTTCTCTCGAACCATGTATTTTGTTGCTATAAATTGGATTTGGATTTGTTTCTTCCCTATTTTATTGCTATCTTTTCTTTAACAAAGCGGCACCAACCAACTCTGTTAACATCAAAATTCCAACTGAATATTTGAATACTGATTTTCACGAGTTTTATTAATGATCGTGGTATTTACGAAAATTAAAAATATTGATCGGCTACTGGTGGTATGGGCTGCCTACTCCTGCTGATAATGGAACGCAATCAGATTTCGATCGACTTCCACATGGTTGAAGCTACCGGAAGCAACTTAATATTCATTAGGGTAGGTCGCTTTTTCACTTTTATTTTTGATAGACTTTTAATAATGAAATTATATGGCCAAATAATGTCAGTCGGAAGTGTGCAAAATATTATTGATTTATTTTTAGGATACGAGCCCCGCAACGGTACCAAAGTTTTTTTGACCATTTGTATGGGGAAAAATAAGAGTATTTTCATTTTTTGCTAAATTTCGTCCATTCAAAATTTACTTTTGAAAGAAAAAATAATGTAATCATAAAGTAAACTATTGCAGCTTGCCTTAAAGCAATAAAAATTTTAAATCCGTTGAACAGATTTAGAGTAATTACGATTTCTGCCCTAAAATTCGTATCGATGACTACACGCCTAAGGATGCACTGAAAAAAACTACTTTCAATAAAAACTACCAAAGTAGGCTATAATTTACCATTTCAAAACTTGTAATTTTATTAAGATATAAAAATATTTACTCATAATTTGAGTAAATGCTTTATAAATCTTACTTGTGTTTAATTTTAATAATGTTTATATGGAATAATATTATTCATATTATGGAAAATATATATAGATTTTCTTCTTAAAATTCAGTAGACTTAACCTTTTATTTTCGGGAGTCAAAAGTAAAAAATTTCGATTTTTTGTATTTTTTAAAGAAAATTTTTATAAAGATGCTTAGAAGTAATTATTTTACACTAAGATTAAGTTTTTTTATTTAAAAAAAATATATATTTTGGGTTGAAATTTTAAAAAAAATATTACAAATCTATTCAAAATTTTTAAGTGAATCCTAATATAATATTTAAATTGAAAATAAAATTTTACAAGCAAATGCAAATTAAGCGAATGTCATTCATATCACACCTATATTTGACTGCACGAATGACTATTCCTCTAGGAGAATCGCCATGAACCATGAGCAAATGGTAATGTATAAATGTAGACAAGCCAATGGATTAAATGTTCTTTATTAACTGTTAATAAATCACATTTTTGTATATTTACATTACAAAGTCGTGTATGTATTTGAGTGTATATTTTAGTGTACATATTCATTTATATGTATGAGTATAGTAAGTATATGAGTTTTGCTGGTACATATGTAACTTACGAAAAAATTTTACATAAGACCCTTTGGTGACTTATAAAACATCATATATGTATTTGTTGAGTTACAAATCGCCTGAAATAGTCCCTTAACAGTAGAAGTCATGCATAAATGTAAGTTTAGTAACTAGAGACAAAGAAATTGAAGTTGGTTAACATATAAAGCCACCGTTTTGCACTTTTAACATTTGGTTTCATTTAAGTATTCGTCAGTTCATCGTTCACTCATATCGATTACTTAGTTGGGGAAAAAAGTAAGTTCGATTATTTCATTAGAAGCTTTTGGTATTTCTTTGTACAAATTATGACATAGTTGTGACTTTTGATATTTCCAAGACATTCGATAGAGGGTGTCACACTATAAGAGTTCTTATAGATATTATCAAACGAGTTTAATATTAATTCGGTGGTACCGCAAAGTTTCATTGTTTATCCTACTCTTTCCTTATATTTCTGACTGATCTTCTATGTCAAACTTTCAATACTATATGATCACTGACAGATGATAGCGGCATTTTTCATTCGCATTTTTTAAATTGCATTTCAAGCATATCCGATATAAGGGAAGGAAATTTGTTTTAGACTTTCTGATCTATATAGTATTATTTATTTAAGCCTAGATGTCGGCCATATATAAAGAAATTATTTAGATAAGATACCACAGAATATACGACAGGAATATTTGCTTCTGTATTGACAGTCAGGCTGTCATAAAATCCCTATCTAATGTCCATACGACATCTGTTCTTACTCGCGAATGTCGGGCATCTCTTAACTAGATGGCGAGACATTGAAATTTGTTGCCAGGAAAACATCGACCAATTTACGGGCTGATCGCTATCCGCCTGCTAATCACTAATTATGCCATCTCTCTACGGGTCAACCCAGAACACTTGGTCCACTGAAACCACTTGTTTAATATCCAGAAAAAAATGGTCTACTTCTAACAATAAACGTCCTCAATACTTGGTTTCTCTACCTCGCAGGATATTGCGTTTTTGAGTTGCATGCCAAAAGACTTAACCTTCAATACTATGACTGATGTCGCAGTTGTTACAACATCGAAGAGGAGGAGACAGCTACTCATCTTCTCTGCCATTGTCCCGCTATTTCAAGGGCTTTCGAGGGCTCTTAATCTGGTCGCGCTCTTTTCGCATGATATATTCGATCTAGCGAGTATTGACATTCGTAAAATAGACTCATTTATCAAGGCTACAGGCTTGCTTGAATAAGCCTTTAATCGATGGCCTCGAATTAATTACTGTATTTTTTTCAGTCTACCCCTTACAGGGACCGTTTCTAGGACCCAAGTAACGCTGACTTATCATCAACTGCCTGCCTAACCTAACCTATGTCCGATATTAGACTTTACCAGAATTTCTAAATGGGATCGTTCTATTAGGGTCAATTTTAGTTCTCGAAAGATCCAGTTTTGTATGCTCAAATACAATCCGATGACGGACAATGTGGCTTCATCCGTAATTGAAGGTATTACAAATATTTTGGAATTAGAAACTTTGATGGATAGATCGAACACATTTTTGGAAATGCCGCTTTAGAAAGCCATAAATTATTCTTGTGTCATGGCATTCTCAAGCGCTGAAAGATATACCTTAACCTATATGATTTCCTTACTATATTCGAGTCTATTTTAGAGATCAACTGCCTTAAAGAGAGAGTAATAGTTCTAATGAAATTAGGGATCCTAAAAACCGCATGTTTCTACATAGTAAAGCACATTTCTTTTTAGTCTATTGGAAGGTGGTTCGCATAGCCGACTACAGAGAAAATACGTTTTTAATGCACAAAAGATGGCTGTGGAAGAAATAACACGCAGAGGTCTTCCACGTTTTTATACCCTTCACCACCATAGGTAGAAAGGGTATTATAAGTTTGTGCTGTTGTATGTAACACAAAGAAATATTTGCCTTAGACCCACATTTTAATATACCAATAGGCTTAGAATCACATTCTGAGTCGATTTAGCGATGTCAGTCCGTCCGTCTGGCTGAAAGCTGGACCGCCATTTAAACCATGTAATCAAAGTATAGGCCGCAGCTCTTAAAATACTTTGATGAAATTTGGCACAGATAATTTGTTTGATAGTGGGGCCATAGTTATTGAAATTCGTCAAAATCGGTTCATTGTTTATGGTACCTTCCAAAGGTCCCAGTTCCCGGAATTAATATTTTGGACACAGATATCAAAATTTCCTCATGAAATTTAAAACAAATACTGCTTATGTAAACCAAAATCACTGTACCAAATTTTGAAATCGGTCCACATTTGACCATAGCTCCCATACAAACTCTTCTGTCAAAACGGACTAAATGAGGCAAACATCTCTAAAACGTTCAGAAATCTGAAGATAATGAGGACTTTGAGTTTTTTTTTCATATATAACACAGCACAACAAAATAAAAAAAAATTTCATGTGCTCTTAAAATTTTTTTTTTTAAATTTTCAATTTTTTTTAGACGTTTCTTCAAATAATTAATGATAACTCAAAAACTACTAGTCCGATATTATTAAAATAAAATCAGAAAAATTAAATAGCCTTTGATTCGTCTATATATCGCGTTTCAATCGGATCAATAGTATCGGAGTTATAATAAAAAACTTAAGAAAAAAAAATATTTTTTACGTAAAAATGGTAAAAATTTTCGTTTTAAAAAAATCATGAAAAATCGAAAATCATGAAAAATCGTTTTAAAAAAATCATGAAAAATCGAAATCGCATAGCGACATATAATAGCAATAAAATGAGATATCGACCATAAAAATCGATTGATTTTTTTCGAATTTATTCACAATTTAGTGAATTCGCTCATTTTCACAAAATTTTAGTTTTTTGCTTGATATACGTAAACAGGGTTTTTCAAATGTGTGAAAAAAATAGATTTAATAATATCGGACTAGTAGTTTTTGAGTTATCATTAATTATTTGAAGAAACGTCTAAAAAAATTGCAATTAAAAAAAAAAAAAAATTTTTTAAAATCTTGCCATAGAATTTTAAAATTTTACCATTACCATCAAATGTATATTGTGGTTACTCGAGCACATTTTTGCTGTTGACCTGTGTAATTTATGTAAAAACTGTAATCGAGATAAGCAGTCCACATTTGACCCTAACTTTTATATAAGTCCAAATGACGAAAACAGCTTAAATCTATAGTTTTGAGAAAATGTTTGTATGATGGTAAAATTTGGCAAATATTTGTCTTTGTACAGGGAAAATAACATCTTTGACCTTAGTAGTGAAGCATATCGTAAAGTCGGGCTTGACCGACTATAGCACTTTTATATCAAAAGATTCAAATCGAATATCCGCTAACACTATTACCTTTATCCTCTACATCATAGCACTTATTCCTAGATCCAGCACGATTTATGAAACGATATGAATTATGTATTTAATTTAATATGTGGCAATTGGTACATCTTTGACCTCAGTAGACAGACCAACTACATTGCTTTTGTACCTGTTTAGTCTAATATTGTTTTCGAAATATAAAATTCTAAAAATTAACCTTCAGTCGAATTTTATTTTCACACCAACCCAACTTGGTATCAGAGGAATTGTGGGATTGGGTATGTTGTGCATAGTTTGCGTTGTGTTATTAAGTCTAGTCACCAATGTTGTCATAAACCATCTCTACATATAACACCACCACAACTTAAATGCGACAGTGTCAAAACATAAATCCAAATAATAATTCAAAACATTGATCACCATTGACATATGGACGGACCCAGTAAGCAGCAACTGAAAGATACTTCACAGTAAAAGTGACGCGAGTAGCCATTCATATTTATTTCCAGAATGAACGAAACTGACTTACAGACCGACAGTCAGACATAACGACATCAATTCCGTTGACTTTATTCACTCTTTGGATTTCGACGGCAAAATTGTCGTCGTCGTTGTCGTTTTTATGATTTGAAAAATTCAAATTACATTATGACAAATAGTTTTGACGCTTATTTTTCTCCTTTTTTTTGTTGTTGCTGTTTTGCTTTCGTTGCGATTGTATTTAGGAAGTGCGATGTCAGCAGACAAACAAACATATAACCAAACAAACCATGAAATAGTCTGACAATTAAGACATACATTGTGTATGGTCATGGATGGACTGAATGAGTTTCAGTGCGATACTATATCTTCATATGAATATTACAAAAATAAAATCGAATAAAATGTGAAGTAAACCCGAACCGAAAGACCATTAAGACAAAAAATATAAACTTGCAACTACTGGGCGCTGCTTCATTTAGTACATTTTGATATGTAAATACGGGAACATTCATATGTGTGACATACAAAATGCACAAACTGTTAAATACTTAGAATTAGGAATATTTAGCTGATATGTTTTCAGAGGTTTTCTTTTCAAATTGCATTAGAATTCTATGCGAGTCCAGGGATGGAAAACTGATAATATAATAATTTCAATGATCTGCAAAGTAGTTGTATTGTGCAGTTTATTCCTAACTCAAAATTATTTTTCAGAATTTGAACTTTACAGTAAAATGCATCCGAATTCGCCTTGCTTTAAGAATGTCAGCTGGTTTTGAATCACGTTTTGAGTCAATTTGATATCATCCGACTGTTTAATTGAATGTTTGTCTGCCCATGTAAAGCTTGTTATCGAGTACAGGTTGCAATTTGTAAGAAATTTACAAAATTCTTTCTTAGAGTTGATATTTCGAAGTGCATAATAAAACCAACCATGAAAGTATATGCAATAAAATTTCAGACAATCCACCAACAATACAAGAACGCCATTTAAAGGCTCCAGTCAATGACAATATCTCGGCGGAAATGATGCTTTTTTTGTGATGTTAAAGGATTGATGAGACTGTGGCACCCATTTGCGAGTAAGATATGGGAAGAAGAAGCTCTACCAAGTCAAAATACCAAAAAGGCGACAGTGGTATAACACTTCTTCCGTGCAAAATACTTAGTTGAGTAATTTTGAATGGAAATTCCGATGCAGTTTCCTTTACACTCCGCGAAAATCAGTTTGGGTTCAGAGATAATCGATCTTGTGTTGATCTACTCAATAAAGTAAGAAAAGTACTAGAGCATTGTAATATTTTCCGTACCCCTATTTACCTAGCGTTTATCTACTTTCGTAATATGTCAACGAATTTTAAACATAATTCGGGCAATGTACGTGGATTTTAAATGTCGGGGGTCCTACACAAAGGTAAATTGTCAAATCCGTTCGAAATTACCACTGGACTAAGATAAGGATGTATCTTGTCCCCTATACCTTTTATCCTCGTCATCGACAACATATTGCGAACGGCTCTGAATGATAGACAAGGACACTCTTCAAACAATTTAAGGACTTGGAATACGCTGATGACGTATGTCTTCTAAGTAAAAGCTCAGGTGACCTTCAAGAAATGACTAACTATATCACTGTTGAATCTCGGGCAGCTGGACTGGAAATCAATATTTCCGAGACAAAGATTATGCCTGGTGGCTATGGCGCCAACCCGTCGACACATTAATGTGCATAACGAGGTTACTGGATGTGTAGGTACCTTTAATTGTCTTGAAACTTTGGTATTTACAAAAGGTAGCGCTGACGAGGATATTCAATTGCGTATTAATAAGGCAAATTCTGCATTCGGCATTCTCCGAGCTATTTGGAAATAGCAGCAAATATCAACAACTCCTAAGTTACGAATATACAAATCGAATATCAAGTCCATCTTGTATAACTGCTCTGAATCTTGGAAACACACAAATGACATCGATAAGCGCCTACAAACCTTTGGGAACAAATGCTTGGGGCAAATACTTAATATATGGTGGCAGAATCGCATAAGAAATGAAGACCTACTAAACGCGACAATCCTAATCCCTGCTTCTATAGAGGTATGTCAATGGAAATGGTGGTGGATAGGCCAAAAACCAAAATTGCTCGACAAGCGATACATTGAAAGCCACAGGGAAGCAGCCTGTGATGCATCTGCTAGAACATGAAGAAGGTCAATTGATGAGGAGTTGTAAGCAGCAAGCTATTCATGAAATGACGAAGGCCTGACATCTTGCAATAATAATTATATAATAATTTCCGCGACAACATTCCATTTGGAATAAGTGGTACTTCTCTCAGACAATGAGCTGCATGCGATTCTATTTTTAGACTCATTGAAAGGGACCTACGTTTAAACTCCGGCTCCGAACGGCAAATGCATTAGAGAAGTTTTACATAGCCTAATACTTAATAACCAGTGGCTAGCTGAGTTATTAGGAGAACCGCCGCTTTTGTTGAAAATTAATTTTTTTCAAGTGGGTCTGGCCGGGGATCGAAATTGGGACCTTTGGTATGCTAGGCGGATGACCAACCTGCCTATTCTGAATCGGTATGAAATTCTTTGACGATTGAGCGATGTCCGTCCGTCTGTCTGTCTGTTGAAATCACGAAATTTGCTTATAAATAACAAACTATAATAGCTATGATGATAAAATTTGGTATCTAGAACTTTTACATAAGTCCTAGAGAGCATATAAAATTTCATCAAAATCGGTTCACATTTAGTCATAGCTCCCATACAAAAAACTTACGGAAACAGCCAAAATTTCACCTAAAATACACTTAAATGCCAATATATATAAAACTATAACAAATATAACCACTAAATTTAGCACGAGGAGGTCTTATGCAAATGCCAGCCAGTGTGCAAAATTTTGATACAATCGGTTACTATTTGACCATAGCTCCCATATAAAAAACTTACGGAAACACAAAAATACAAGAAGAAAAGACGGTTTATGTCCGTCTTTCCATCAGAAAAAGCGCGATATCTCCTTAACTACAAGAGCCAGAGAGACAAAAGTATTTTCGATATGTTATAGAAATTGTGTGCTGAAAATGGGTAAAATCGGTTCACATTTAGTTAGAGCTCCCATATAACCCTGCCCTGGGAATAACATTTATGCTGATAAATTGAATAAAATTGTAAAATCTACGACTACTAAATTTAGAACAAAGAAGTTTTATGCAACTTTCAGTCAGTATGTCAAGTTTCATATAAAAACCGCTCCCGGTAACCACTAAAATACCACAAACGCCAGTTAAAAGTAATTAAATTATCAACTATGTCAGCTATGGCCACTAAATTTTGCACAAATAAACTTTATATTAATACCAGCCAGTAAATAAAGTTTTGAAACAATCGGTCAACATTTGGCTATAGTTCTTATATATATATAACATCTTTTTATAGCTACAATCAAAAAGATTTGGAGGTACATTCATTATATAAAGATTGCATCTACGAAATTAGATAGCTATTAATCAATGTTAGGTCCAGACTTTATACACGGTAGATGCACTAGGAACTCCTAACAAAATATATGAACCTGCCGTGTTGCTATCAACATGTTTATGGCACAACGAAACAGCTTATTAATGTAAAACTATATTCGGTTATGGAACAGCATTTTGTCCAAGGTAAATACTAGGGAAACCACTTAGATACTTTTAAATGTTGAACAATAAAGCTACTGCAGCCGAATTTAGTCCAAACATATTACCAACAATACCACATTTGGTCAACATTTTGAATAAGCTGCACTCTCGTACAACTTGATGGTGGGTATACAAGATTCGGCACAGCCGAATATAACACTCTTACTTGTTTATTTTATCGTAGTCCAAGAATTTCCCCAATTCATGAACAAATTTTAAAATTATTAAATTCTTATAATTTGAAATTTGTATGGAAAATTAGAATTATAAGCTTGCTTTATTTTAGCTTTATTTTTTGATTATGAATTAGGGGATAAATCTATTGTATCGAGACTAATTAATCATATTAACTAATAACATTTTACAATTTCCAAAATCCCATTCCTGCCTATAACTATAAGTTCTTAATCGTAATTGTATGTAGTTGCAATAGTATTTGGAGTGTTAGGGTTACATGGAAGGCGCCATCACTTTTGGGTCATTAGCCTGCATTCTATTTGGCTCACTTTTTTTTGCCCCGATTGCTGTTGCTATTTCTTCTCGGCAAAAGTCTATTTGTTGTTTCTCTCCAATTCCATTTCCTTGTGTGTGAGCGACGAGTGTTTCCATTGTGGCATTAAAAAGTTTTTCATAGAATTTTGTTCCTTTTTTTTGAGGAAATTTTTTTTAGTTTTCATTTTTGTCTGTTTTTAATAATAAAATAGTCGTAAAATTGCATTTCGTTTTATTTATACTTTATTTTTTATTTATATGCAGATTTTTTTTTTAATTTTTTGCCCAGTTTTGCTTTTTAATGAAGTTTATTATTTGTCAGTCTATTTGTGTGTCTGTCCGTTTGTGAGTGAATGAATGAATCGATGGATACATTATAGTATTCGGTATTCGGTTGTATGTTTCATTGTGATAAGCCAAAAAGTCATAACTTTTGCTGTCCGTTGATAATTTATGTTTAGTTTCGTATTAAAATCATATTTATTTTGTGGATTAAAAAATAAAAATATACTGCAAAATATTTAGTTATGGCCCGTGTATATGAATGGGTTAAATATAATATATAACCATGGGTATTAAATGTTTTTACATACGTTTGCATTAAATATAAATATAATTTTAAATATTTAAGTTTTTTTCTTATCAAATAGTTTTTACTTGATAAAACTTTAAAAAGGTTTGAAACAGTGGGAACATTCTTGCTGAAAACTATAAATATTCCGTATTTGTTATGTACCTTTAATAGGTATTAATATCAGCGTTATCAACGTAATACCTCGGATCTTAAATTTTCGACAAAGAAAGTTTTCAGAAAGTATTTCCGATTTACCAAAAGATAATTAAAATGGTCGCCATAGATAAAATATTATAATCCGAAATGGATGTTATCCATCATTGCACTGTTGTTGAAATATAATTTTGAAACATTTTTCGGTATGTTAAAATATCTCCCTATGTAACTTTGGCAATGCTAAAATTATAAACATTTTGACATCGATTGGAGCACAATAACAATTTTTTATTTTTTTTTAATGTGTTACGCTAGTTGGTATTGTTGGTAATCTTTGGACTAAATTAAGTTGCAGTAGCTTTTTAGTTCAATATATAAAAGTACCTAAGTGGTTTCCCTGCATTTAGTTGCACAAAATTTGGTCTCATAATCTTTGGACAAAATTCGGTTGCAGTAGCTTTTTAGTTCAACATTTAAAAATATTTTAGTGGTTTCTCGGTCTCATAACCGGGTATAGTTTTACATAATTAAGTTGTTAAATACTTTTCGTTGTGCTTAATATGTAGTTAGGCAAAACACGTTAATAGTAATACGGCAGGTCCATATATTTCGTTAGGAGTTCCTAATGCATTCATCATATATCGGGTGGTTAAATTTCAAGGGCCGATGTTGATTTTGAATAAAACACAAACTATTTAGCAAATTATTGTAATTTTATTTTATTATGATATATTGATATTACTCAATTATGTATAGAACAAAATATCGGCCAAATGGGCGCCGCGACCACGGCGGCACACCTCCATCCGATGGTCCAAATTTTGGATGACCCTGAGGCATAATGAAGGTTCTATGCCGTTAATGTGCCGAATTATCTCATCCTTTAGCTCTTGAATTGTTGCTGGCTTATCGACGTACACCTTCTCTTTCAAATAACCCCAAAGAAAAAAGTTCAACGGTGTCAAATCACATGATCTTGGCTGCCAATTGACATCGCCATTACGTGAGATAACACGGCCATTGAATTTGTTGCGCAAAAGAGCCATTGTTTCGGTAGCTGTGTGGCAAGTGGCACCGTCCTGCTGAAACCACATACCGTCCACATCCATATCTTCCAATTCGGGCCATAAAAAGTTCGTTATCATCTCACGATAGCGAACACCATTCACAGTAACTGCTTGACCAGCCTCATTTTGGAAAAAATACGGCCCGATGATGCCGCCATCCCATAAACCACACCCAACAGTCACTCTTTGTGGGTGCATTGGTTTTTCGACAATCACTCTTGGATTCTCATTCGCCCAAATGCGGCAATTATGTTTATTGACGAATCCACTGAGGTGAAATTGTGCCTCATCACTGAAGATGATTTTCTTCGAAAATTTATCATCCACTGTTGCCATTTCTTGCCACCATTCTGCCCATTCACGACGTTTGGAATGGTCAAGAGGCTTAAGTTCTTGAGCCAATTGCATCTTGTAAGCGTGTAAATTCAAGTCTTTATGCATAATGTTCATCAACGACGAGCGTGAGAGGTGCAATTGTTGGGCACGACGACGAGTTGAGGTGGACGGCTCTTCAGCCACACTATCGCGAACAGCAGCAATATTTTCTGCAGTACGAGCTGTACGAGCATGCACTGTTGTTCTTACATCTTCTACAGATCCGGTTTGCTCGAATTTTTCCACGATTTTTGCGATTGTACGTACATTTTTACGATCAAATTGACCAAAAAAATTACGAAGTGCACGATATGCATTTTGATTCGAATGCCCATTTCCATAATAAGTCTGGATAATTTTAACACGTTGTTGGATTGTGTATCTCTCCATGGTTCAAATTGAGTGAGTCTGAAATAGAGAAATGTCAAATAAAATTCGGAAAAAAACTTGGCGTTTAGGTGTGGTTCACATTCAACATCGGCACTTACAATTTAACCACCCGATATAAAGTCTGGGCTGAACATTGATTGATGCCTATCTAATTTCATAGGTGCAATCTTAATATAATGAATGTACCTCCAAATCTTTTTGATTGTAGACATAAAAAGGGGTTGTAATATATATAAGAATTATAGCCAAATGTTGACCGATTGTAACAAAGTTTTACACACTGGCTGGTATATATATAGAGCTTATTCTTGCAAAATGAAGTGGCCATAGCTATCATAGTTTCTAATTTAATAGCTTTTAACTGGCCTTTGCTAAAATTTTTGGTTTCCGTGAGTGTTTTTTATACGAAAGCTAAAGTCAAATATGGACTGATTCCTATAAAATTTGATAAACTGATCAAAAATTGCATAAAACTTCCCTATTTTAAATTTAATCGTCATAGCTATTACAATTGTATTCAATTAATCAGCATTAATGTGTTTCCCGGTGCGGGGTTATATGGGAGCTCTAACTAAATTTGAACCGATTTTGTTAATTTTCAACACACATCTTTTTCAAGATATCCAAAATACTTTTGTAAAATTTTGTCCCTCTAGCTCTTTTCGTTAAGGCGCTATCGTGCTTTTATCTGACGAACAGACGGACATAAACAACCTTTTCTTTATGTATTTTTGTGTTTCCATAGGTTTTTTATATGGAAGCTATGGTCCAATGGTGACCGATTGTGACAAAATTTTGCACACTGGCTGGCATTGACATAAGACTTCCTTTTGCTTAATTTAGTCTTACTAATTCTTGTAGTTAAGGAGCTATCACGATTTTATCTGACGGACAGACGGACATAAATCCCCTTTTCTTTTTGAATTTTTGTGTTTTCGTAAGTTTTTTATATGGGAGCTAGGTCAAATGGTGACCGATTTGCACACTGGCTGGCATTGATATGAGACTTTCTTGTGCCAAATTTAGTGGTTATATCTGTTATACTTTTAGATTTATTGGCATTTAAGTGTATTTTAGGTGAAATTTTAGGCTGTTTTCGTAAGTTTTTTGTATGGGAGCTATGGCTAAATGTGAAACGATTTTGATGAAATTTTATATGCTGCCTAGGGCTAATGTAAAACTTCTATTTACCAAATTTTATCATCATAGCTGCTATAATTTATTAACAAATAAGCGATTAGCCTAGACGAGGTTATACGGGAGCTATGGTCAAATGTGAACCGATTTTGCCCAATTTCAATACGAAAATTTTTATGAAGAATATTTTTACCAAGTTTCAGTGAGCTTGCTCCGTTCGTTTAGGCGTTATCGTGATTTCAACAGACATATAGATAGACAGACGGACAGGCAGACGGACATCGCTCAATCGTCTTAGAATTTCATAAGGATTCAGAATATATATCGTTTTTGGTTTTTGAGCCAATATTAAATTAATTACAAACGAAATGACAATCTCAATATACCCCCCATTCTTTTTGATGGTGGGTATAAAAAGTTTAGGTGTTTTCTATGCCAACTTTTGAAATATAATGATTTTAAAAATCATCCATATATGATATTTTTATCAAAATTATCAGTTGATATCCTTAATATTTGAAAATGTATGATAATATGTAGAAGGTAATGCATTACACGGTAGTGAAATTGTATTTGACTTAATAACTGAAGCAATGTCAGCATCCCCAATCCTAAATCATGACTCTATGGAATCGAACATTATTCCTTTTTATTTTAATTTAAAAATATTGTTTGCTAATTCCTCCGTTGCCACCTCATCAGACCACTGTATTTTTGTACAGTGGTCAGCATATTTATTTTGACATACCAGTCGGTTTTCTTCTTTTTTATTTCCGGTTCAATGTAATTAAAAAAAATAAATTAAAAATATTGAAAATAGTAAAAAATATTGTAATTTATTAGAAAACAAAACATCTTTTACATTTTAAATATTTTGTATAATTTTTTTTAATTGAAACTAAAAAAGGAAATTTCAGGATGTGGCATAAGTATTTTGACATGTTTTTTATAGAGCGTATTTAAAAAAATTGGGAACTTCAAGGTCAACACAAATTAATAATAATTACTTAGATTAATCCAAAATGTATCCTCCTTTAGTACTTAAAACTTTTTGGAGGTGTTTCGGAACAGAGTCCACCAAGAACTGTAGAAACTCCATTGAAATCTCTTTCCAAGCATTTGCGACCTTAATGACCATTTTATCTTTTTTTGCTTCCTGTATGACTACACATTTTCTATTACATTAAAATCTGGACTTTGTTGAAACCAATCCAGAGTTTGAACAACAGCCTCTGTTAGAAATTTTGTGATCATTTTGCTTTTATGACATTTTGCGTTATCCTCTTGGAAAATGAATGCTTCTCCGATCAATCTATCGCCGGAGGGAAATTCTTATTCATTCAATACTCTTAAATATTAATGTTTTCTCATCGAACCGTCAACATGAACCATAGAAGACTGACTCATCATGGTATTTATACCCTTCACCAGGTGGAAAGGGTATTATAAGTTTGTGCTGATGTATGTAACGCATAGAAATAGAAATTGTCTTAGACCCACCTTTTAATATACCAATAGGCTTAGAATCACTTTCTGAGTCGATTTAGCGATGTCAGTCCGTCCGTACGTCTGGCTGGACGGCTGACTGGACCCCCATGTAAACCTTGTAATCAAACTACAGGTCGCAATTCTAAAGATAATTTAATGAAATTTTGCATATATAATTTTTTTGATAGTAGGACCATATATATATATAATTCCCCGCCAACATTCCAATTGGAACAAGGGGTACTTCTCTCAGACAATGAGCTGCATCCGATTCTATTTTTAGACTCATTGAAAGGGACTTACGTTTTAACGTCGGCTCCGAACGGCAAATACATTAGTTAGAGAAGTTTTACATAGCCTAATACTCAATAACCAGTGGCTAGCTGAGTTAGGGGGTGAACCGCCGCTTTTTGAAAATTTATTTTTTTTCAAGTGGGTCTGGGCCGGGGATCGAACTTGGGACCTCTGGTATGCTAGGCGGATGACTAACCTGCTATACCACGGCGGTTCACATAATAGGACCATGGCTATTGAAATTCGTCAAAATCGGTCCATTATTTATGGTACCTCCCATAGGTCCCACTTCCCGGAATTGTTATATTGGACACAAATATCAATATTTTTTCATGAAATTTAAACCAATTGCTGCTTATGTAAATCAAAATCACAGTACCAAATTTCGTTGAAATCGGTCCACATTTGACCATAGATCCCATACAAACACTTCTGTCAAAACGCACTAAATGAGGCAAAAGATCACTAAAACCCTCGTAAAAGAAGATAATGAGAATTTTGAGTTTATTTTTTGCACACACAATTTTTGTAGAATCTGTAATAAACTTGAGAAATTTCAAGATAATCGGTCCACATTTGACCCTAGTTCCCATATAAGTCGAAATGACGGAAACATCTTAAATATAAAAGTTTTGGGAAAATGTTTGTATAATGCCAAAATTTAGGAAATATTTGTCTCTATACTAGAAAAATAACGTCTTTGATCTTGGTGGTGAAGGGTATCGTATGGTCGGCCTTGACCGACTGTAGCACTTTCTTACTTGTTTTTTAATACCGTGAGTCTGTGTTCTTCAAAATATTTAAGAAAAGCAAATAGTTAAATTTATTGAAATTTAAAAGTTATTTAAAAAAAGAAAAAAACAAGTAAGAAAGTGCTATAGTCGGTCAAGCCCGACCATACGATACCCTTCACCACTAAGGTCAAAGGTGTTATTTTTCCTGTATAAAGACAAATATTTGCTAAATTTTGCCATCATACAAACATATTCTCAAAACTTGTACATTTAAGCGGTGTCCGCCATTTGGACTTATATGAGAGGTAGGGTCAAATGTGGACCGATTATCTCGAAATTGATTACAGTTGTTGCAAAAAATATGTATGCGAAAAATAAACTTAAAATTCTCCTTATCTTGGGATTTACGAGCTTTTTCATGAATTTTGTCTCATTTAGTGCATTTTGAGAAAAAAGTTTGTATGGGAGCTATGGTCAAAGTGGACCGATTTCAACAAAATTTGGTACAGTGATTTAAGTTTACATAAGCAGTATTTGAAAAAATATTGATTTTTGTGGCCAATATATCAATTCCGGGAAGTGGGACCTATGGGAGGTACCATAAATAATGGACCGATTTTAACGAATTTCAATAGCCATGGTCCTATTATCAAAGGAATGATCTGTGCCAAATTTCATCAAATTATCTTAAGAATTGCGACCTGTAGTTTGATTACAAGGTTTACATGGGGGTCCAGTCAGCCGTCCAGCCAGACGTACGGACGAACGGACATCGCTAAATCGACTCATAAAGTGACTCTAAGCCTATTGGTATACTAAAAGATGGGTCTAAGACAAATATTTCTATGCGTTGCATATATCAGCACAAACTTATAATACCCTTTCCACCTATGGTGGTGAAGGGTATAAAAAGCCTGTATTGGTGGGACTTGAATCAGATTCCTTCGGTTTAAATTACCATTCGAGTTACAAATAAGTATTTACTGTAATAACTTATACTTTAGAAATTCGAAGTGTAAGTTGTAGTCATTGCAAGGCAATAAATTACCAGTTTTTTGGGTAATTTTCAAAAAATTAATAAGTGATTTTTGAAACCGACCTGAAAATAATGTAAAATTTTCCTGTATAAAAAATTATTTCATTTGAACAAAGTTTAACTAAAGTATTCAAAAAATACTAAAAAATTAGAAAAAATTCTTATGTAGGAATATTCTATTAATGTGGGGTTTATATAACTCAAGCGGCTGATGATTAAGTGAAATTTACTTATATTTTGTTTTTGTTACAATAACAAAATACATGCAAATTTCACTCAATCGTCAGCCGCTTGAGTTATATAAACCCCACATGGCAAACTAAAATATGTATGTATAAGGACCACATCCGATGTTTTTCTGAATAGGACCTCACAGGAGACTGTAAGATTATTATCTT
Organism: Stomorhina lunata; assembly: GCA_933228675.1. Taxonomy (NCBI): domain Eukaryota; kingdom Metazoa; phylum Arthropoda; class Insecta; order Diptera; family Rhiniidae; genus Stomorhina; species Stomorhina lunata. Next base: position 88,955,983 of record OW121740.1, on the reverse strand, counting down.
ATTTATTTTATATAAAAATATTACAAATTTATTTGTATATCATCTACATGTAATTATATTTTTCATTACATTAAATTCTGAATATATTAAGCTGCATATCACAAATGCAACCGCACCAATAATAATTGTCATCAATTTATATTCAATATAATAAACTATAATCATCGCATCTACTCACTTTAACCCTATCAAATATTTTATAGTTATCATAAATAACATAAGACTTCATCCCACGACATATTTTTCATAAATTATTTATTTATGTTAATATTCGCGCATTTACTTATTTATAAGACGAAAAAAATGTTAATTGTATTGAACTAGAAATAATTTGAAAATCAAATTTTGATTGATTTCCATCATTAACAAAAAAAAAGAAAGAAAAAAATTGCAATCAATTTGCAAATGGAAAACAAGACGTTGTTATGGTAAATGTTCTTCTCGCTATTTGAGTTGGTGTGGTCTCGTAGTTGCCAGATTTTTCAGGTCAGAGATTGTTGATATACATAAGTCTTAGATTATATACAGGCATGTCACGAATTCCGTTCGGAATTGAAACCATTCCGTAGTTGAATTCCGATCGAAATGGTTTTAGGTTCTATAGATTCCGAAAAAATTTGAATGTCCAAAATCCTTACAAAACACGATTTTTTCTATTGAAATCTGTAACTCTATCATTGTTTTAACAAATAAGACTGATTAATTGAGGAAATTGTTCAAATATTGAAAAAAAAAAAACAAAGAAAAACATACGAATTCAATTCCACTTTGAAATTAGAAAGTGGTTTCATTCCGAAAAATGTTTTCGTTTTACTTTCATTCCATTCCACTTCCGAACGGAGTTTAGTTCTATGACATGGCTGATAAAATAGTGTGTAAACTCTTAAATTAAATTACCGGAAAATTTTAAGATCATAAGTGAATGTTCGGATCTGGCAGCAATGTATGATCTTTAAATCTATTTGTTTCTGTTCTTGCAAATTTTGTTTACAGTTAAGCCCACCAGTGCTGACAGCATAAACACAGGCCTTTCCAAGATATTCGTATGAAGATTTGCAAAAGTTATGATGGCAAAACTCATTCACTCATTGCTCAGATTTAAACATTTACTTACATTCGTTTGAATGTTAGTGTTTTATTGTGAATGACAGAGGGCGTTATGATGCATTTTTAAATGTGTGCATTTATTAAAAAAAAAAATCATATAAATAAATAAAATACTAGCAAATGGAGTTTAATATGAAGCTAAAGATTGTTAACGAAAAAAAATTTTTAGTTAATATTATTCAATTAACGTCTTTCAATTCTGTCAAAATGGGTATTCGTATTTTCATATCTCTCACTGTTCAAAATTTTGTTATTTCTCGCGGGATGTTAATATTCTCTGGATACAAGCCCTCGATAAATGCCCATATTTTTTAAACCCCTCTTGTATAGGGAAAATTGTAGTATTTTTAGTTTCTGTGAAATGTTAATCAAATTATAACCACCTTCAGTTTGTAACTTCGTTAATATTGGCTCAAAACAATAAGGGACTTACATATATTCTGAATCACTATGAAATTCTAAGAGGAGATGTCGGTCTGTTGTCGGTACGATAGGGCCTGAAGAAAAGAAACTAGATCACTGAAATTTTGCAAAAAATTCTTTTTTTCTTGGAAAATTTTGGAATTAAAATTAGGCGAAATTAGTTCAAATTTGACCATGGCTCCCGTCGCTTAGGCCAATAACAAATTAAAATAGATCTAAAATTTCATCGGAATTGGTTCACATTTAACTATAGCTCCCATACAAAACACTTACGGAAACAGCCTAAATTGCACCTAAATTATACTAAAATGCCGATAAATAATAAACAATAATAGCTGTGGCCACTAAATTTATCACAAGAAAGGGTTATGTCAATACCAGCCAGTGTGCAAGATTTTGTTACAATCGGTCACCATTAGACCATAGCTCCCATATAAAAAACTTACGAAAATACAAAAAGGGGGTTTCTGTCCGTATGTCCGTCAAATGAAAGTGCGATAGCGCCTCAACAAAAAGAGCAAGATTTTACAAAAGTATTTTATAAAAAGTTGTGTGTGAAAAATGGGCGAAATAGGTTTAGTAAGAGCTCCTATATAACCTCAGGAATCACATTAATGCTGATAAATTAAATGCAATTGTAATAGATACATACATAATTCCCATGACATTCCAATTAGAACAAGGGGTAGTTCTCTCAGACACTGAGCTGCAGCCGATTCTATTTTTAGACTATATGAAAGGGATCCACGTTTTAACTCCGGCTCCGAACGGCAAATGCATTAGTTAGTGAAGTTTTACATGGCATAATACTTAATAACCAGTGGGTAGCTGAGTTATGAGATAAAGCGCTTTTTTTGAAAATTTATTTTTTAAGTGGGTCTGACCAGGGATCGAACTTGTGACTTCTGGTATGCTAGGCCACGGCGGATATGACAAGTTAATTTAGAACAGAGAAGTTTAATGCAACTATTAGCCAGTATATCAAATATTATAGGTATCGGTTCATATTTGACTATACCTTTCATATAAAAACCACTCCCGGAAACCACTAAAACGTCAGCTTAAAGCTTTTAAACTATAAACTATGGCAGCTATAGTCACTAAATGTTGCATAAATAAGCTTCATATAAATACCACCCAGTGTAAATTTGGTAACAATCGGTCACCATTTAACTATAGTTTTTACAAATATGACATCCCATTTTTATATCTACAATCAAAAAGACGATTTTTTTGGGATGTAAATGGGATGCAGTTGTTTCCTGGATTTCCGGCTAACAGGTAACAACTGTATTTAATTTCTACTCACACCTCCTCGTGGTACATCCTGGAAACCTGAGCAACCTAGTTGAAAATGAGGTAAATAACCCGAGTGGGATTCTTAGTCAGGGCCAACGTGAGAGGGAGTTATCTTGGAGCCATTCCGAAATATTTGGTCTAAGGGTCTAAGATAATTGTACTTGGTGAAGTACGAAACTGTAGCGTCTGTTCAACATGTTAGTTGCGACTACAAGCGGGCGTCTGTCTCGAATCGAGCGGCTCGCTTTACAAACGCTGCTCTTGTCTTTGGACTCATCATCCATCGACTTAGCACTTACGATGTTTTAAGCATGGAAAGAAACAACATTATATAATATATTACTCCAAGGGTTATTCATGCAAGAAATCCCCCTGCTACCACAGCTGGCACAAGGATTTTGGAGGTGCCTAATCTATGTAAGAACATCCTGATGAATGAAACCAAGAGACCCTATGCTCCACTGGGAGTCAAGAATAACAGAAGAAGAAAAAGACGACTAGCTTCATTTAATATATTAAGACTGCACCTCCGAAATTACATAAATATCTAGCAATATTAAGTCCAGACTCTATATACGGTGGATGCATTAGGAACTCCTAACAAAATATATGGACCTGCCGTTTTAGTATCAGTGTATTTGGCCTAACCATTAAGCACAAAGTATTTAATAGTTAAGGTATAAATGTAAAACAATACCCCGTTATGAGACCAAATTTTATGCAAAGTAAATACCTGGGAAACCATTTAAATATCGGGCTATCCATTTCGTGGTTTTAAAAGTATTGGTCTGGAATTCTGACATCAACACTACATCGTTTAAATGACCATGGAAGCATTGATTCTTTTGAGGTAATTTTCGGCCACTTTTTGACACATATTGGGCGGTATTTCAGCCATAACTTGACGAATATCTGTATAAACACAATCTTTCGTGAAAAGAAAAAAATAGTTTTAAAAACATTTTTCTTTTTAGTAGAGAGGCGAAATGTGGTGAAAGGTGGGAGTAAAGAACTATTTTATTCAACACTGTAACTGCACCTCATATCTTTTTCTACAACAATAAAGTTGCGCCATTTGTTGTTGTAAAGTCAAATTTATTTCATTTACATCGACGGCGTGTTACTGTCTGAAAATATATTATGCTTAGTCTCAATTGGGAGTTTAGGCAATTATTTTCAAAACTTTATTTATGATGTATTAAGTTTCAAATGAATTGAAACAAAAAAAATTACATGAACTTTACAAAAAGTTATTTGATTAAAATATGTCATAGACTCTGTATATAAATCCTAAACTGTCGGTATTTTTAAAAGGTCAGGAGTTCAAATTTGACCAATTTCAGGTAAATTTTGTCTTTACGAGTATATGTTTATGAACTTTTCAGGATGTAACGATTATGTGGTATATCATATATATGGGTGTTTCCATGGCTACGTACGTGACATTTGAACACGTTTAATTGTCTTTGAATATTGTGTAAATAGAAGGATTGAACTTTTTGAATGCAATTTTAGAATCGTTACATTATATGTGATGAGTACTTTTCAAAAAGTATATACATTTATATAAAATTGAGCACTGTGTACCCAAGTTCCATGCAATCAAAATTGACTCAATCACGTGACAATAACGTAAGTGCCTTTTCGAGCCGTAAGAACTATTGCGAAAGTAAGCGAATTGTAGGAGATTTTTACTGCGGAAAAAATGTTTTTATAAATGTTTTTAATAGACCTGCTTTGTTCAAAAACAAATATGCATGGATTGATTAAGAAAAAAGATTGTTGATTACCCATGTGACACTTTTTACCGTCATACATATTTTAGTTACTTACTTACTTAAATGACCTGTATTATAACCTGTTAAGGTCAAAGGCCGAGCATATTTTAGAATTCCATGCGCTTCGATCTCCAATTTCGTAAGCCAAGCTTGGTTAAATTTTCTTCTACTTGGTCTTTCCATCGAAGTTTCGGTCGTCCTCGTCTTCGAGTTCCCTCGGGATCATGTTCAAACACTTTTCTTGCTGGAGTATTTTCATCCATTAGCACCACATGTCCTAGCCAACGCAAACGCTGCTGTTTAATGCGTTTTACTATGTCAATGTCAGCAAATAACTCATACAGCTCATGATTAAATCGATGCCGAAATTCATTGTTAATGCTGATTGGACCATAGATTTTTCGTAGGATTTTCCTCTCAAAGACTCCAAGAACAGCTTCATCGGCTTGTGCAAGTGCCCATGATTCAGCACCATATAATAACACTGGTAGTATAAGCGTTTTGTTGAGCGTAATTTTAGTTCTTGTTGAGAGGATTTTATTCCTAAGCTGCCTGCTTAGGCCGAAATAGCATCTGTTGGCAAGTATGATTCTTCTTTAAATTTCGATACTTATGTCATTATTTATATTTACTGCGGTACCAAGGTAGACAAATTCTTTAACAACCTCGAAGCTATAGTTATCCACGGTTACGTGTTGTCCAATTCTAGTGGATTGCTTGCTAGTAGATACCATTAGTTTTGTATTGGATTCATTGACTACTAGACCCATTTTCATTGATTCCTTCTCAATACTGGAAAATGCGGCAGTCACCTCACGCAATGTGCGCCCCATAATATCAATGTCATCGGAAAAAGCGAGTAACATGTGCTTTCTGCTAAAAATAGTGTCAGTTGTATTAACTGCAGCACCACGCAAGATTTTCTCTAACAAAATATTAAAGAGATCACATGATAAACTGTCGCCTTGCGTAAAACCTCGCTTAGTTAAAAAGGGTTCTGAAAGGCTTTTACCTATTTTAACTGACGATGTTGTGTCCGTTAATGTCATCCTGCACAACCTTATTAACTTCGTAGGAATGCCAAATTCTGACATTGCTTTATACAGCTTTGTTTGTATTGGGCTGTCAAAGGCAGCTTTGTAGTCAACGAAGAGGTGGTATGTGTCTATTTGCTTTTCTTGGGTCTTTTCCAGGATTTGATGCAGAGTAAAGATCTTGTCAGTGGTGGATTTACCTGGTCTAAAGCCACATTGGTAGGCCCCTATTAGCTTTGTTATTTTTTAGACGAGATATTGCAGCTCTTATCTCACTTATGTTGGGTGGTGGGCATATAATGCCGTCATCACTGATTTGTTCAGGCATATCATGGTCACTTTCACTTGATACCAGCAATTTGCAGAAGTGCTCATTCCATAATTTCAGGACGCTCTCAGTATCCGTCACCAGGTTTCCTTGATTGTCCTTACACGAGAGAACACAATTGCTAAAACCTTCAGTTTGGTGTTTGATTTTTTGGTAAAATTTTCTCATCTCATTTCGGCTCTTATACATCTCAATTTCATCAAAAACGCGATTCTCTATTTCTTTCTTTTTCCTTCTGAATATGCGTTTTTCTTCCCTCTTTTTTTCGCGGTATCTTTCCAAAGATCCTCGCGTAACTACATTCTGTAGAGTTGCCATATAGGCTGCATTTTTTTCGTCTGTGGCATTACGGCATTCCTCATCATACCACGAGTTTTTAGGGCGAGGGGTTTGGAACCCTAGTGCCGATTTTGCAGCAGTTTTTAAAGCGTTGGCAATATGTTGCCACTGCTCATTTATATTACTAGAACTCGGAGCATTTTCTCTGAGAAATTGAGTTGCTCTTTGCGAGAAGTCGATGGCAGTTTGCTGGGATTTTAGCTTCGCAACATTAAACTTTCTTTGCGCTTCCGATTTTATCTTCCGAGAGACACTCAAGCGTGTTCTTACCTACGACTGCTGCAGGTGGTGGCAACAAAGTTAAGGCTTTCAATTTATCCACATACGCCCCAGGTTTAAATTACAAATAAAACAAATATCTACCTTTTGCGAGTATTTAATAAGAAGAAAACCGTTTTTAACTTAACATATTTTAGTAATTTAAAATATATTTTCAGTAATTTTTAACAAAAAATTGAACTTTTATTTAAAAATGATTTTTGATTTTTTAACTAACGGTGGACTATTTCATGGAAATATCCATATAGTAGACATGCATACGGATATCAAATAAATTTGTGTCTGTATTCTTATAATTTGACGTTTGTAGTTAAGGGTTAACGAAATTTTTTTCCGTCCTCCGTCTTTAACTATGACATGAGTAACTTGAGCATGGAATAAGCTACGACTGCTGCAGGTGGTGGCAACAAAGTTTAGGCTTTCAATTTACCCACATACGCCCCAGGTTTAAATAACAAATAAAACAAATATGAAAATAACAAATTCGAGTATCTACCTTTTGCGAGTATTTAATAAGAAGAAAACCGTTTTTAACTTTTCTAAATTGCTACTTTGTGTGCAAATGAAGTAACACAGAGTCAGTCATTTAGTCGGACAGACAGACAGACATATAAACTAAAACTATAACCAACAATGGCAACATCAAAATGCCAAGAAATCGAAACGAAAAAAGTCAGAAAAAACAAAAAAATGAGCAACAAAAACTAAAACCAGAAGTTACAAATGGAATGGAGAAATATTAAATAAACCAACAATTGTTTTTGATAAAGTATAACTAAGTAGATGGATGGATGGATGGATGGATGGTTGTTGGTTGTATGCAACAAAAAATAAAGAAACATTGCAAACTGGGTGCATGGTCGTTTGTGGATTGTTGGTTTGTTGACTGGTTGAATGGAAATAGTTTTTGTTGGTTGTGCCTTCAAAATGATGTGATACGAGTATGACCGACCGTGTTGACTGGTAGCCACCTCATGCATAAATATCTTTAAATAAAATCTTTTTAGGAATATTTTAAATGACTTAAAACAACGACATCAAGAGGGAAAAAAACTTGCATACATTTGCACAACCAACTAAACAAAAAACAAAACACCACAAAAAACATTAAACATTTTAGAAGAAATAACTGAAAATGCTTAGATTTTGCTAACAAAAAACCTTAAACAGTCAACAAATATACAATTGCAAAAAAAAAAACAAATGATTTTTTTTGTCATTTTCCCCTTTTTATAATGTTCCTCGGCTGCTGCATTTATTAGATTGCATTGCTAGAAATGCAGCCCCGGTCTGTCTTTACTTCAAGACTTAGTCCGCAGATTGTTTGTTTACCAGCCACTAAATACGGAATACGAGAACTTTTAGGCTCTCCAATGTCACAAAAGCTACAAACGCTTTCTAAAGTATTTTTGCTTTGTTTTGCTTAAACCACATGGGTCGGGCAATTATTTTTAAATGATTTCGCGTCATATGACAACTAACTGCATATCAAATGTTTTGCTTTGTACTGGCAGAGGTTTGAAGGAATGGCTTGATAATTTAAAAAACGAAATCACATTTTTTTAAGTTTGGAAATCTAAAATTTTGTTGACAACAATTTCGATTCGACACTTATCAAAAGCTTGTTTCTATAAAGTGAGATTTTGATGACATACCTAATCTTAGGCGGTATAGTCTGAGAAGATTCAATCCGACAACATCGATTTATTTGTGTGAAATGTCCATGAAGTTTAAACACTAGGGTGGGTAATTTTTTGACTTTTGTCTCTGATCGACTTCTAATAGTGAAATTATGTGGCCAAATTATGTCAATTATTGATTTATTTTTAGGATACGAGCCCGCACAACGAGCCCAAAGTTTTTGAGCCCATTTGTTTGGGGAAAACTGAGAGTATTTGCAGTTTTAGCTACATTTCGTCCATTTACAATTTATTTTTATATTGCCCCCATATATTTTTAATTTTTGCTCCCATGTCTTTAAAGGGTTAAAATATTTTTTATAATAAAAAAATTTATCTTGGTGTCAAATAATAACATTAATGGTTTTTAATCAAAATTTGAAAAAAGTGCCAAAAAAAAACTTGGGTCATTTTTGACCCCATGCCTAAAATGGGTTAAAATATTTTTTTTTTAATAAAAAGAACTTTACCTTAGTCTAAAATAATTACTTTTAAGTTTATTTATGAAAATTCAGTAATAAATTAGTATTATTAGTATTTAAAAAATAAAAAATAATACAAAAAATCAAATTTTTCATCTTTGACTCCGAAAAAAAAGGATTAAGTTTACCCAATTTTAAAAACAAAGAACGTTTTTATATTTTCCGTAGTATGGATAATTTTATTCCATATAAACATTATAAAAATTTAACATAAATATGATAAGATAATGAAATCTAAAAGTGAACTAATGCAGCTTTAATTGACGTCATCAATATTTTAAACCCATAAAACAGTTTAGAAGTTATTGCGATTTTCCCCCAAATATTCGTATCCTTACCAATACACCTAAGGATACACCGCTAGAAAAAACTACTTTGGACAAAAACTCGCAAAGTAAGACATGATTTATCATTTTAAGATATGTAAGTACTTCATACTTTAATTTTGTTTAAATATAACATATATGGGGTCAATATTGCCCCCATAAATTTTTAGGATTAATATTTTTTAATAAATAAACTTAATCTTAGTGTAAAATCTAAGCTTAGTGTAATCTTAGCAAAAATTAAAAATGTATGGGGCAATATTGCCCCCATATATTTTTAAATTTTGCTCCCATGTCTTTAAAGGGTTAAAATATTTTTTATAATAAAAGAATTTATCTTGGTGTCAAATAATAACATTAATGGTTTTTAATCAAAATTCGCTGAAAAAAGTGCCAAAAAAAAACGTGGGCCATTTTTGACCCCATGCCTAAAATGGGTGAAAATATTTTTTTTTAATAAAAAGAACTTTATCTTAGTCTAAAATAATTACTTTTAGGTTTATTTATGAAAATTCAGTAATAAATTAGTATTATTAGTATTTAAAAAATAAAAAATAATACAAAAAATCAAATTTTTCATCTTTGACTCCGAAAAAAAAGGATTAAGTTTACCCAATTTTAAAAACAAAGAACGTTTTTATATTTTCCGTAGTATGGATAATTTTATTCCATATAAACATTATAAAAATTTAACATAAATATGATTTTTGAAGTATTTACTCAAATTATGAGCAAAAAATTACTTTTTTGCGAAATTCGTCGAATTCGAACACAAGGTACGGAAAAATGGTTCGAGATATCGACCTCAATTTTTTGAGTTTTGTTGTCTTTTTTATCTATTTTAACATACCGAGAGAGAGAAATTGAAATTTGTAATATTTGTTTAACAAAATATTCAAAAAATTAAAAAATGAGTTTCGAAACCCACCTGAGAAAAATGACCCATTTTCGATTATGAAAAAAACTTAGTAAGTATTGCTTTTAACAAAATTAAAGTCTTAAAAAGATAAATCATGTCTTACTTCGCGAGTTTTTGTCCAAAGTGGTTTTTTTCTAGCGGTGTATCCTTAGGCGTATTGTCAAGGACACAAATTTTTGGGGGAAAATCGCAATAACTTCTAAACTGTTTTATGGATTTCAAATATTGATGACGTCAATTAAAGCTGCATTAATTCACTTTTAGATTCCATTGTCTTATCTCTTAAAAATAAATTGTAAATGAACGAAATGTAGCTAAAACTGCAAATACTCTCAGTTTTCCCCATACAAATGGGCTTAAAAACTTTGGGCCCGTTGCGCGGGCTCGTATCTCAAAAATAAATCAACAATATTTTGCACACTTCCAATTGAAACAATTTGGCCACATAATTTTACTATTGGAAGTCGATCAGAGACAAAAGTCAAAATACGACCCACCCTATTAAACACATACTTCTAGCAACGATTCCCACATTATGTAGGAGAAGACTGCAGTTACGATATTGCCACCGCAAACCTGATTCTTTTAAAACTTTATAATTTTAACTATATACTTAGTGATTTGCTATTTAAGATAATTTTTTTCTGGCGATCAGACACACTTAGACTGCTTAAATCATAACTGATCTACCCTTTAAACGACCCAGATCTCTAGAAGGATTTGTAATTTGCAGTTAAAACAGAGGCGTACGACGTTGTCAAAGCTTTGCGAACAATGACAAAGCTACGATTGACTTATAAAAGAGTTACGCTGTAGGAGGGATTAATACGTTTTTCTGAAGGGATTAATATGTTTTTACAACCTAACCAAACAATTATTTTCAATTTCTAACGTCAAAAGTAAACGATTTAACAAGAAAGTTAAATATAACGAATAGTAAAGGTATTCAGTTCGATCAACGACACAAGATCACACATATTTTTAATGATACAACAGAGACAAAAAAAAAAAAGATTGACTAGATTGTTTTGCAGCAGTTCCCATATATTCGAACATATCAGCTTCAGGTTATCATTTTATATCAAAATATCTCCATAGAACTCTGTTAATGATGTAGTTTGCGCCGAAACCATTTTAAATGGCCTATATTTCCAACCTGTTAGGGTCAAAGGCCGAGCATATTTTAGAATTCTATGGGATTTGATCTTGCGTACATATTGTTCAATTTCGTAGGCCAACCTTTAAAAGACTTTCCTCTACTTGGTCTTTTCATCAAAGTTTCGGACGTCCTCTTCTAAAACAAGCTTTTTTTTATTCTAATTTAATCTTTTTCATAGTAATTGTTTTTTTCAGGAGTGGGTTACTAGCCCGACGTTCTAACCTATATTTGTATAGTTCTTCTTCTGGAAGAACTCGCGCCGCATGTTTGCTCACTACTTAAACATATGTTAATGTAGTTCCCTGGGTGATACCACGAGGAGGTCATTGTATACAATTGAGATGAAGGATAAAGATAAGTCTCTGCTTAGCAAGTTAAGATAAATCAGAACCGTATCCAACATGGTATCCAACATCCCCTACATCACCCAGTGCAAGTACAGTGAATGTGTTTTGTAGACTCCTTATCTTTTCCACAGTTTCTGCAAGAGTTCCTGCAAGTGTTCCTTCTGATAACGCAGTGTCTAATCGTGGCGAACACAACTAATGATACATGGGATGTTGATAGTCACAACAATCTACGTAGATGCGTCTATATTAGCTCAATTTGCGGTATCCAGAGTCATTACAATAGGTACTAGTTTATCAGGAATTTTTTAGGTAGTCCCATGTCTTGCTCACTGGTCAACTCTGCAGCTTCCGCGTATATCAAAGAATATATGAATGCTTACTTTTGTGAGGACACTTCAGTAGAGAACGGAATTCGGTACTACAAATGTAAACTATGAGGCACATTGTGTTTCAACGAAAGTTAGCTAAAAGTACATCGCTAGCTTTCGCTTTTAAAAACTCCAGATCGTTTTAAAATGATTTTGAGTCGGCGAACAAAAGTAAGAATAAAGTGGGTTTTGATAGTGACAACATTTTGTTTTTTTTTTTTTTTGTTTTTTTTTTTATTTAGGATCACAACTCCGGGGATGACCCCTACTTATGCAATGCATTGTATTGGAACTGGAAAGTAGGTTATGGATGGGAGGTAGATGGAGTAGTGTTTGTGGACATTTGATTTCAATTTCCCCTTATTACAACTGACTGGTAATAACTCTGGGGGAACCAAATTCCACATAAGAAGAGATGACCCTTATCAAATCGACGTGTATTGAGTGAGAAAGTTCGAGTTTTTGAAACGAGTTCCTTGATTTCGTTAAAGCACATTCCAAAGTAGTAACGATAGAACAGTGTGATGCCACCCAAATTGCGACGGTGCATGAATAGAGTTGAATCCCTACTGTCACCGATGAGCACTTTTGCTTTCCCCTACATCGGCCGAGATGCTCCAAAAAGGACCTTGAAGCACTGACATATACATGAGAGTTGTACTCCATTTCCGGTCGGATATAGGTGGCGTAAATAGTACAGAGAAGTGAAGTATCTCTTACACCGTTAATCTTGAACACGTTTGATGAGATCCTATAACGACTCGAATAGTGCGATCTCTAAAGGAGCTTGATATAAATCAAAAAAAGTTATCACCGACACAAAAAGCAATAAGTTTTGATAGATAGGTATATTGATGACACCATTTTTCCGATAGGAAGGCTAGCAGGTCTGGCAATCGTTTAGTATTTTGTTAGATTCTAGATATTTAACTTTGGAGAGTGCAGAATAAAATACTATATTTCAATAGTTTTCAGGGTTGTTAACCTCATCCTTTTTAAGGGTTTGGCGTAACATTAGCAACCTTCCAACACCGAGAAAATTTACCGGCATGGTACAAGGCGCTGAAGAGTTTAGCTAATGGAACAGCGCTGCTTCAAGACCAGTGTTGGACTTTCAGCTGTCCCTGAGAACTTGTTTATGTTAAGATACGCCAGAGCCCGTTTTACAGCACGGACGTAAAAATATATCTTTAGCATAGTTACAGATACCTCTTGAGCTCGGACAGAGGTTAAGTACTTTCCGGCGAGCGAGAATTAGTTACGAATAATTCAGCTAAAAGGTTAGCTTTGTCAACTGGGTCTGTTAATGTCTAACCATCCTTTAAAAGAGAAGAAATCCAACGAACGACCAGAAACTCTTGCTGCCCCATGAAGCTGCAAAGAATCTTATATTCTATATTACGGTAGGAAACAAACAAATTTGGTGCGTTATTTCACTTTAGATCTTTAAAGAATACCCCAAAGCCTATGTGATTATTCAGTGTAGAAGTCAACATACCGCATTATTCTTATCTGTTGTAAGATTACTATACTTCTGTTAAAAGCAGAGTTTTGAAGAAAGGCTTGCACTGCGATGATGACAATCGCGAAAGATATTTTAATCTAACTATAACTAACTAACAGTTTTCTTGCTAATTATATCCTAATGTAGTTGCATTTAATGTAATAGATGTGGTAGTACATTCATGATATACGAGTTCCGACTTTTTACGTTATGGCAATTTCGACCGCTGTGTGCAAGTGAACAAAGTTACATATCAACCCAATTTCCATAGTGCACAATATCCAACACTAATGAATTTTGTAAATTCGCTAAGCCAGCTTCATTTGTCAAATTCAGAAAAAGAGAATGGCTCTTCAAAGATGTCTCTAAATGCATTCGGATACTTCCTCACAACTGCTAAATGTCACATTATCTGCGTATACTACAACTATTACGCCAATGTCGTCTAGGTATAACAGAATGTAGTTCAAAGAGTACATCCATAGTAAGAGAGATATACAGCCTTATATTTCGGATATTTCGAATTTAAGATTCAATGTATAAGAAAACTTACAAATATTTGAAGACATTCCTTTAATATCTGACAGTTTAGCTAGTGCACTTACTATTTAGTTGACTTTTCGTTTTCAGCTCTTTGGTTGGTTGACTTCACTTGTCCCACAATCAGGCAAAAAAAAAATAAGACCCCTTTTTAGAATGGGTTCGTTTGTGTGAATGTATGTAGACATGTATATATAAAGTAATCTATGATTGCTAAAATGTAAGTATGTATGTTATATTGGAAGTCTAATATGTGTTGACTGTTCAAGGCATTTGTTTTGTTGACGAATCGTGTCGCCGTTGGTGGCACAAACTGTAAACCCCTATTAGTGCAACTTTAAGTAGTGACGAATAGACGGACATTGCATAAATGATTATTCTATTCTGAAATGTTACCAACTTTAACTGCAACTGAGTGAATAGGTGAATGTGAATGGAAATGTGGGGCTGCATTAATATGTCGTTCCAAACGTTTGTCTTCCCCAACTCAAAGTATTGAATTGGTAGCCTTTTAACTAATGTACACCCAAATGTTGCACGTTTATTGACAAACCACGGCAAGTCAAGTTATTCATCAATTCGTCAAAATATACAAAATAATCATGTTAACATACTCATACTGGGATATACTATACATATAGCAATACATACTAATATTCTTACACATACGAATACATATACCAGTTCAATTGTGGCGACTTTAAACTATCATTTATTAGAGACTTTAACATTTTAGTCGTTTTGTTTTTTTTTTTTTTGCAGTTTTTGAATTTTGTAGATTTTTTCTATTTAACAAACGACCAACTCACGATTTATTTGTCATTTACAGTAGTCGTTTCAATAGTCTCTTAATTGGTTTTCTTACGAACAATTTCAAACATTTTATATTGCATAAAATTATCATTAGAAACATGTTTTGTTTGAAATTCTATTTAAAATGCCAAATAAAAGACTTTTTGGAGTGTGTTTCGTTTTCGAGAGGAAAAACCAAATTAGTGGAAAAAAAATATTAGAAATATTAAGGTGTAAATTGGAATTTTGTATTCCAAATCTAAAGCCATTGATATTCAATTATTCCAATCAAAGTGTGATAATGATTGAATATTTGCCAGAAGATAAAGGCAATAAAATTAAATTTTAACACTAAGGGGAATAGTGAACAAATAGTTTTTAAATAAACTAAAATGTTTGGGGACAATTTGTCCACAATTTTTCTTATAGACGTCCATTTCCAAATAGTAATCAATCATTTGAAAGCAGGATTAAAGAGTATGCAATGCTAAATCTTATATACCCAATTATTGTTTTATTTGTCGGGTAGTTAAATTTCAAGTGCCGATGATGATTTTGAATAAAACACAAACTATTTAGGAAATTATTGTAATTTTATTTTATTATGATATATTGGTATTATTCAATTATGTATGGAACAAAATATCGGCCAAATGGGCGCCCCTACCACGGCGGCACACCTCCATCCGATGGTCCAAATTTTCGATGACCCTGAGGCATAATGGAGGTTCTATGCCGTTAATGTCTTTTAGCTCTTGAATTGTTGCTGGCTTATCGACGTATAAGAAATAACCCCAAAGAAAAAAAGTCCAACGGTGTCAAGTCACATGATCTTGGCGGCCAATTGACATCGCCATTACGTGAGAGAGAGAGAGAGAGCCATTGTTTCGTTAGCTGTGTGGCAAGTGGCACCATCCTGCTGAAACCACATATCGTCCACATCCATATCTTCCAATTCGGGCCATAAAAAGTTCGTTATCATCTCACGATAGCGAACACCATTTACAGTAATTGCCTGACCGGCCTCATTTTGGAAAAAATACGGCCCGATGATTCCGCCACCCCATAAACCGCACCAAACAGTCATTCTCTGTGGGTGTATTGGTTTTTTAACAATGACTCTTGGATTCTCATTCGCCCAAATGCGGCAATTCTGTTTATTGACGAATCCACTGAGGTGAAAATGTGCCTCATCACTGAAGGTGATTTTCTTCGAAAATTGATCATCCACTGTTGCCATTTCTTGCCACCATTCTGCCCATTCACGACGTTTGGAATGGTCAAGAGGCTTTAGTTCTTGAGCCAATTGCACCTTGTAAGCTTGTAAATGCAAGTCTTTATGCATAATGTTCATCAACGACGAGCGTGAGAAGTGCAATTGTTGGGCACGACGACGAGTTGAGGTGGACGGCTCTTCAGCCACAATGTGTACGCATATTGGACGGTCAAATTGACCAAAAAAAATCACGAAGTGCACGATATGCATTTTGATTTGAACGCCCATTTTCATAATAAGTCTGGATAACTTTAACACGTTGATGGATTGTGTATCTCTCCATGGTTCAAATTGAGTAAATCTGAAATAAAGAAATGTCAAGTAAAATTCGGAAAAAAACTTGGCGTTTAGGTATGGTTCACATTCAACATCGGCTCTTACAGTTTAACCACCCTTTATATAATGCAAAGTGAGTGTCTTTCGAATGAAATAAATTATTCCATATTCCACAACCCGAATAATCAATGTCAAGATATAAATATTTCAAACTCAAACCAGCACTTATCACTTTTCTTAAAAAGATAAATCCAAAATCTTCAAAAGAAATCGTTGATAGATTATTTTCGAATACATATTTCCTAAGATCATTAAATTTATAACCTTTTCCAGAGCAGACGCTCATTAAAACTTCAACACATATGTCGGCTAGTCAAAAGTTTTACAACTGTCTTGCTAGAAATAAATCTCAACAACTACGAAAAGAAGCGCCCTTCAAAATATTTGGAGTTTTTTTTTCAAATTATCCAAACATTTGAAAAAATCGCTTCCAATTTTGCGTACTTCATATTTGTAAACTCTATCAATTCAACAACAAAAGGCAACAGGTGCCTTTTGTTTCTATTTCCCCGAATAATTTAATTATCATTAAATAAACAAATAAAAATTTGGTCCAAACTTAGAAGAAATAAACAAAATTACGATAATTGTAGCGCCACCATTTCCCCAGACCTAGACTAATTTTATTATATAAAATACTTAAGGTCTCAAACAGACAATCCTCTTATCAAACTGCGTGTATTTATTTGTAAAAAGAAAATTATTTTGTTTATTAAGACAACAATTTTTCTATCGTTTTTTTTTTTGTTGATCATTCATTGATTTTAGATATTTTTTTTTGTTTTTGTCTTAATTTGGTTGTTTTAAAAGTATTTTGTCGGTTTGAAAACGCTTTGATGTTTCTTCTGTTAACGAATGTGGATTTTTCTTATGGGAGAAATTACAAACAACAGATTCTCATTAATGTTTTATTAGCTAAAAATTGTTGTGGAAAATATGCGAAACATATTCGGTTAATACTTACAGTTATGGGAAAGAAAATATCAAAAAAACGGAACACATTTTAATTTTAAGACTATCAGGGGTGTCATAGAAACCAAGTCAGTATTTAAATTTCTCGGTTTTGAAAACCAATACTGGTTATATTTGGTGTCATGAAACCAAGTCGGTTTTGTTATTATTGGTTTTAAATCAAACAAAATGTTCGAATCAATTGTTTATTAGTTCATTTGAAACTTTTTTGAAACATAAAAAATCAAATAAAAAAATGAAATAAAAATTATTAAAGAAAATTATTTGAAGAAAAACATTTAGTTTTTTGCGATGTTTGTGGTATAGGTATAAAGAAAACGCTGCAATTTGGACAACTGAAGCTTGTATCATGAAATGACCGAATTGTGGACTGGAAAAAATGTAATCTACCTACACCAAGAAACAAACCACAGCCAATCAAAGGACGATTGTCACTTACATGCGATATTCATTAAATTGTAAAAAATATGTTGATATGCATTTGCTTCGTCAGTACCTCCACACAAAGAATATTCTAGCCTTACAATTTTTCCCATTTTTGATATTTTTTATGTTTGTCGATACGATTCATTGATTCCAAAGTCAAAAGACAAAAAGTACCTAAACTTGGTTTTATCTTATTACATGATACAAAATGCTGCGTAAACTTTTCACCCATCTCTTTTTATTTGAAAGTTAAAGCTTAAAAGTACCAATAATATTTTTTCACTTTTTCTCCCCTTTTTTCGAAAAGTACTTACCACTTGTACTGTTATTTTTTATTATTTTTGTAACTGATCCAAACTCGATTTCAATTGTGGTTCTATTGTTTTTAGTTTGGGATTATAGCGTTATTGAATTTTCACTTTTTCATCCTCCATAGGGCCAAATTTTAAAAATCTGTTCTTAGTGGATCTTTAAATCGAAAAAGGCACCAGTTGGCCAGTAACGCCCTTGTTTTAAATTGATAGACCAATTTTGAAATGAAATCTGTTAACTGTAAGTTGCTTGGTTTATTTCCAATACTAAACCAATAATAATATTTTCTGTGACACATAAAACCAATAGAAAATGTATGTGTCACAGAAAATAATATTATTGGTTTAGTATTGGAAATAAACTAAGCAACTTACAGTTAACAGATTTCATTTCAAAATTGGTATATCTGTTTAAAACAAAGGCGTTACTGGTCAGCTGGTGCCTTTTAAGATTTAAAGATCCACTAAGAACGGATTTTTAATAATTCGGCCTTGTGGGAGATAAAAAAGGGTAAATTCATAAACGATATGATTCCCAAATTAAGAACAATAGAACTAAAATTTAAATCGACTTTGGATCAGGTACAAAAATAACAGTACAGGTGGTAAGTAATTTTCGAAAAAAAGGGAGAAAAAGAGAAAAATTATTTTTGGTACTTTTTAGCTTTAACTTTCAAATAAAAAGAGATGGATGAAAAGTTTAAATAGTATTTTTTTATCATGTAATAAGTTAAAAGCAAGTTTTGGTACTTTTTGCGTCTTTGGAATCAATGAACCTTATCGACATACATAAAAAGTTTAAAAAATGGGGAAAATTGTAAGGCTAGAATATTCTTCGTGTATCTTCTTTGGTACTGGCGAAGCAAATGCATATCAATTTAACGGGTATCCCATGCAAGTGACAATCGTCATTTGATTGGCTGTGGTTTGTTTCTTGGTGTAGATAAATTAAATTTTTTTCAGTCCACAATTCGGTCATTCCATTATGTTGGGGTATACAAGCTTCATTTGTCCTAATAGCAGCGTTTTTTTAAACCTACAAACATTGCAAAAAACTGAAAATTTGTTTTTAAACTATTTTTTTAATAATTTTTATTTTATTTTTTATTTGATTTTTGATGTTTCACAAAAAATTCAAATGAAATAATAAACAATTGATTCGAACATTTTGTTTGATTTCAAACCAATAATAACAAAATCGGCTTGGTTTCATAACACCAAATAATACCAGTATTGGTTTTCAAAACCGAGAAATTTAAAAACCGACTTGGTTTCTATGACACCCCTGATTGTCGCATTTTTGTCATTTCCTTATATGAAAGTTTTAGAAACAAAATAACCCCTATCCAAGATGAACTTTTTAACATGAAGCCGGCTTTAATGGACAGCCACACGAACAGACATTGTTCGAAAGGTGTCAAATATAAAACAAGTGAGACCTTTGAGAGACCCGATTGTCACGAAATTTGCGATATTAAAGTTTTTCATCAGATTAAAATCAATCGTTTCGATTTTGACTATTTCTTAATAGAGTATTTCTCATGTAAAAAGTCGAATTGATTACCCAATTTTTACTTATTTCTATTATCAAATTTTAACAACTAAGAGTGTTATATTCGGCTGTGCCGAATCTTGTATACCCATCATCAAGTTGTACGAGAGTGCCGCTAATCCAAAATGTTGACCAAATGTGGTATTGTTGGTAATATATTTGGACTAAATTCGGTTGCAGGTTCATTTGTTTTGCTAGGAGTTCCTAATGCATCTACCGTGTATAAAGTCTGGACCAAACATTGATTGATAGCTATCTAATTTCGTAGATACAATCTTAATATACTGAATGTACCTCCAAATCTTTTTGATTGTAGATATAAAAAGGGGATGTTATATATATAAGAACTATAGCCAAATGTTGACCGATTGGTCACATAGTAACCGATTGTAACAAAATTTTGCACACTGGCTGGCAATCACATAAGACTTCATTTTGTAAAATTTTGTTGCTGTAGCCCTTTTCATTATCGCGCTTTTATCTGACGGACAGACGGACATAAACCCTCTTTTCTTTTTGTATTTCCGTAAGCTATGGTCAAATGGTGACCGATTGTGACAAAATTTTGCACACTGGTTGGCATTGACATAAGACCTCCTCGTGCTAAATTTAGTGATTATATCTATTATAGTTTTAGATTTATTGGCGTAATTTAGGTGAAATTTTGGCTGTTTCCGTAAGTTTTTTGTATGGGAGCTATGACTAAATGTGAACCGATTTTGATGAAATTGTATATGCTGCCTAGGGCTTACGTAAAACTTCTATATACAAAATTTTATCATAGCTATTATAGTTTGTTATTTATTAGCAAATAAGCGATTAGCGTAGGCGAGGTTATACGGGAGCTATGGTCAAATGTTAACCGATTTTGCCCAATTTCAATACCAAAATTTTCTCAGAGATGAATAATGTTTTTACTAAGTTTCAGTGAGCTAGATCCTTTCGTTTAGGCAGTGCCGTGATTTCAACAGACAGACGGACAGACAGACAGATGGACAGACGAACAGACGGACATCGCTCAATCGTCTTAGAATTTCATAATGATTCAGAATATATATCGTTTTTGATTTTTGAGCCAATATTAAGGAAACTACAAACGGAATGACAATCTCCATATACCCCACATTCTTTTTGATGGTGGGTATAAAAATGTTGGTGGGGAAACCCAATAAAAGATTTTTTGGTTTTGAGGAACGCAAAACTATATCCCGGGAAGAAAACTGCTTGGGAGGTACCCAAACATTTTTAACGATTTTGTAAATTTTAAACAGACTTTGTTTTTGTAGCTAAAAAATACTACAAGCGGAGGTATCTTGAAAATTATAGCCTTTACTTCATCTTTTGAAACTAATAAGATTTATATGACACAATTTTTCATAAAAATGTTGTATTTTGACGTTATTTTTAGCACGTTTTAGCTTATTTCTGAATAGAACACAATTTCGGCATTTTATTGCTGAGTTT
The DNA here is from genome assembly GCA_933228675.1 of Stomorhina lunata. Taxonomy (NCBI): domain Eukaryota; kingdom Metazoa; phylum Arthropoda; class Insecta; order Diptera; family Rhiniidae; genus Stomorhina; species Stomorhina lunata. Next base: position 88,934,940 of record OW121740.1, on the reverse strand, counting down.
TATTTAATTGTTGTCTAGAGTACGGCCTATAGTAATAACTTTAATGTCATTTGTTGCTTATAAGCAACATTGTAAAATTGTTGGTCACAGTTCCTTTTCTTCCCAAACTACAATTAACATTTGTGTGCTTTTTAAATAAAAAGAAACATTTTAAAAAGCTTCACAAGTATTAATTTGTGAGCTTGTGGAATAGCGTAAAAACGTGTATAAAAAATGTGTAAAAACTTGTTTTTTGCTTTAATTTGAATTTTTAAATTAAAGCAAAAAGTAAGAGGATTAAAAAAAATTGATGTAAATAAGAGTTAAGAAAATGAAAAAAGTTGATAAAATTTAAAAATATTTTTTATTGTTATGCCAGGAATTTTATAAACACAATGTTGCTTTTAGGCAACATTTATCAACAGTAGCAATAGCTTATGCACTTAAAGTTTGTTTGAAATGGAGGAACAAAATCCTGTCTATTTGAGAAACTATTTTAAAAGAAGTAAAAATTTTGTCGAGAAGTCAAATTTCCAGTGAAATATTTCAATAAGTCTTCGCTGATGAAATTATAATCAAAAAAGTGTAATGGTGTCAAATCGCATGGTCTTGGTGGTCAGTTAATTTAAAAATATTTTTTATTGTTATGCCAGGAATTTTATAACACAATGTTGCTTTTAGGCAACATTTATCAACAGTAGCAATAGCTTATGCACTTAAAGTTTGTTTGAAATGGAGGAACAAAATCCTGTCTATTTGAGAAACTATTTTAAAAGAAGTAAAAATTTTGTCGAGAAGTCAAATTTCCAGTGAAATATTTCAATAAGTCTTCGCTGATGAAATTATAATCAAAAAAGTGTAATGGTGTCAAATCGCATGGTCTTGGTGGTCAGTTAATATCGCCACGACGAAAAATTACGCTGCCAGAAAATGTCTCTTGCAATAAAGCTATATTCGCTCGAGTTGTATTTCATGTGGCACAGTCTTGTATAAACCACATATTGTCCAAGTCGTATTCTTTAATAGCAGGCAAAAAAAGTAAGTTACCATATGACCATAACGCTCCGAATTCACGGTAATAGTTCCATCGTCGTTTTCAAAGAAGTAAGGTCCAATCACACTTTCGGACCAAAGAGCGCACCAAACAGTGACTTTTTCTGGATATAATGGCCTCATTTCAATTACTTGAGGATTCTTAGAACCCCAAATATGACAATTTTGTTTATTAACATAAACAATATTTTCTAAAGATTTTTGTTTCTCCAAGCTTTCCAAAGTTTTTGGCTTAGGCTGTGGATTCACCGAAAGTCAAATATTCCTAACCCTCCTGATAAGGGTACCCGGGTACCAGTAAGAAAATTAAGGCATTATATATGTAAAAAAGTAATGGATATGATTCTATTTTTTATTTTAGTTTAAAATGTGTGCATTTAATTAATAATTTGACAACTTAACTTTACACTTTTATAATAGATAAACTTCAGAAAATTACAATTCTGTTAAGCGTGAAGCAATAATTTGGTTGTGTGTATTACATATTGGCCTTTGGCAACCATCATGCACTTTATGTGTTTTGAAATTTGATTTCAGATTAATAGCCATGCAGAGGTAACAATTTCAAAGCTGTTATATCTTCTGAATTCTTCTAGTAAACATTTAATGTTAATTAACTTTTCAAATTATCCTCTGCAGTTAGTCTAAATATATTTCGCGGAATATTTTAATCGTAACTGAAAAATTAGTATTCACGGGTACCCGGGTACCCTTATCAGGAGTCTACGTATAAAAATGTTATCAGTACGGTTAGGGTTAAATTTTCTTTATAATTTTGCCAATTGCTCCTCCTAAAGCACGATATGTGGCTGTTGCAGAATCACCATTTTTGTAGTATGTTTTGATAATTTTTATGCGTTGTGTGATTCTTAAGCGATCCAATTTAGTCAATGTCAGACTTTCAACTGAAAAGGAAAAATTAGTTTAACAGCAATTAAATTGGAAGACCATGAATCGAAACGCTGAGGGGATCGAGGTGTACACGGATGGATTGGGCACAGGTAGTTGTGTCTTCTGTTGAAAATTAGGCATAAGATACAGCTGCAAAATAAATGACGCGTCCAGTAAAGTTTTTGTAGTGTCTGAAGCAGCAAGAATTATGTCTAGAAGACCGATATTAAGAAGCTATATTATATAATTATATATATAGATATTCAATATATTCATGATACTATGGATATTCAAATATCTCTTTAACGATAAATGATACAAAGTTGAGGTTTTGTAAGTTCCTAAAACTATTTATTTTCTAAAGATTTTTGTTTCTCCAAGCTTTCCAAAGTTTTTGGCTTAGGCTGTGGATTCACCGAAAGTCAAATATTCCTAACCCTCCTGATAAGGGTACCCGGGTACCAGTAAGAAAATTAAGGCATTATATATATAAAAAAGTAATGGATATGATTCTATATTTTATTTTAGTTTAAAATGTGTGCATTTAATTAATAATTTGACAACTTAACTTTACACTTTTATAATAGATAAACTTCAGAAAATTACAATTCTGTTAAGCGTGAAGCAATAATTTGGTTGTGTGTATTACATATTGGCCTTTGGCAACCATCATGCACTTTATGTGTTTTGAGATTTGATTTCAGATTAATAAATAGCCATGCAGAGGTAACAATTTCAAAGCTGTTATATCTTCTGAATTCTTCTAGTAAACATTTAATGTTAATTCCATTTTCTGTAAAGAACTATTCAAATTACCCTCTGCAGTTAGTCTAAATATATTTCGCGGAATATTTTAATCGTAACTGAAAAAATAGTATTCACGGGTACCCGGGTACCCTTATCAGGAGTATACGTATAAAAATATTATCAGTACGGTTAGGGTTAAATTGTCTTTATAATTTTGCCAATTGCTCCTCCTAAAGCACGATATGTGGCTGTTGCAGAATCACCATTTTTGTAGTATGTTTTGATAATTTTTATGCGTTGTGTGATTCTTAAGCGATCCAATTTCGTCAATGTCAGACTTTCAACTGAAAAGGAAAAATTAGTTTAACAGCAATTAAATTGGAAGACCATGAATCGAAACGCTGAGGGGATCGAGGTGTACACGGATGGATTGGGCACAGGTAGTTGTGTCTTCTGTTGAAAATTAGGCATAAGATACAGCTGCAAAATAAATGAAGTAAAGTTTTTGTAGTGCCTGAAGCAGCAAGAATTATATCTAGAAGACCGATATTAAGAAGCTATATTATATAATTATTTATATATATATAGATATTCAATATATTCATGATACTATGGATATTCAAGGCACCGTGATATATAAATGTTAGGACTAATGTTGTCAGCCGTAGTCGCAGAAAGCTTCGGTTTCGCAACAAGCAAACTACATGTTTGTGCTAGGACATTATAACAAATTGTGGATGAATTGGCACGTGCTAGAGAAGTCATGGATATAGGAAATACTTTTAAGGATATATACCCTGAACTTGACTATATTTTTTACAGTTTAAGATCCTATGGATCCTATGAAAAATTAAGCAATGTTTAATAATTACTCTTGAAGACTAACAGTGAAAATAAACGCAACAAAATGAACGCAAATAATAATGGATGCTTACTCACTCTGGATCAATCATTTGCTCTTATGAACCCTTCCCACAATTTTGTGGAATCCTCCTTTTAATCTTCTCTAAAATCAGATTAGACTATGCCATACAGACATTCCAAAAGAAACTACTACACGAACTACTTACACATTCACTGTTTAAGTCATTACATTAACATGGGGATGTCATTGGAGGCAAGTACTTCCCAATTGCAGAAAAGTAATGACTTGGATTAGCAATTGGAAAACAACAACAACAAATTTTTTGTTGTTGTTTTATTAAAAAATATATATATTTTTAAACGAATTACAAAATTTTTTTTTATGATCCCATGGGGGCTCGAACCCAGACCCCTATGACTGCTAGGCGGAGACTCTTTCACTGAGCTACTTCATATGTTAAAAACTTAGCAGCTTATAATTAATATATACAACTTTTATTTTTAAATCTAAAATCATGTGACAATAACTTTGTTTTTCCCTGCTTTTTTTGCTTTGATGTAATTTTTAGAAAAATATTTCTATACGATTTTTTGTAAATGTTTAATGCATTTAATAAAAAATGAAGAAGTTTTTTTTTAATTATTTTAAAACTTAAATAGTTTAAATTTTCCTTTTTGTATAAGTTTTTATATAACATTAACTCTAACTTAGTTAAATGGCCTATAGTTACAACCTCTTAAGGTGAAAGTCCGAGCACATTTTAGAATTCCATGGACTTCGATCGTGTGCTAATATAGGCCAAGCTTTGAAAAATATTCCTCTACTTGGTCTTTCTATCGAAGTTTCGGACATCCTCTTCTAACATTAGGTGGTGGGACATTTTAATTCTAATTTTATCCTCTTCATAGTAATTATTTTTTTCAAGAGAGGGTTACTAGCCCGTCGTCCTAACCCATTTTTATCGATCTTATGGGACAACTCTGGGTATATGTTAGCTCACTACATTAAGGGGTGTTAAACTAGTTCCCCGGGTGATACCACGAAGAGGTCAGTGTCCACAGTTGAGATGAAGGATGACCCAGATATGTTGGGCTTACCAAGTTAAGGCCAATGTGAACTGTGTTTGGTATCCAACATCCCCTACATAATCAAAATTGACTCATGATGGTATTTTTTCAATACCGTGAGTTAGTTTTCCAAAATTTTTTACAGAAGGTAATATTTAAGTTCTTAAAATTCAAAAATCATTTAAAAAGACTCTTTTAATAAAAAAAAATTAAAAAAAAAATTGTTGGTCTTGGTGGGATTCGAACCGGGGCCATTCAGTTTAAATTACCATATTAATTACAAATAAGTACTTCTTCAATAAATTATTAGTTATTCGGAGGGTATGTTGTAGTTATTACAAGGTAACCAGTTACCAGAGTACTTGCCATTACCAAAGTTTTGCTGGGTCACAAATAAAGTGATACAAATTGTATGGAAAATTGTTAGCTCTTTAATTTAGGCTCACAAATCTGAACAACTTGTTTCGAAAAATTTTCGATGAAATACTTACATATGTAAATGCGGTAATAGAAAGTATGTAAATACGGTAATAGAAAGTACATTAATACCTATTAAAATACACAAGCTTAATTCCACATTTTAAACTCCTACTATAATTTTTTACAACTTTATCATCAGAATCTGCTATTAATTTATTCACGATTGTATTCAGTAGCAAGAAACAAATAAAAATAAACAATAGAATAGATTTGAGATACTTTTGCATACCAACTGCTACTTCACACACTCTTAATGTCAATAAACACTTCCATGTAGGAAATATAAGCGAATTTCAAGGCCTACTTATAGGCATCAATTCTAACTATTAATTGAATTTCGAACAGATTTCCATTTTTCTAGTTTGCATTTATTTTTTTTTGGGTTTTGAAGGAAGATTAAATATAGACTTCAGGGACATAATTTACTTTTATTAAAAAGATCTTAGTCTTAATTAGTATGGAGTCACTTTAATTTCGCTTATTATGGAAGACAAATACAAATGCTTCAAGATTTCTAATATGTGAATTCAAATTCAGTTTCATAATTCAAAAAATTAAAAAAAACACATGTTTGACATTTTTTGAATGTTAAGTGATCGCTGTTTAGTTTTTTTTGGTGATGGCAATTCTTAAAAAAAAGCTTACGGAAGAAAATCATATATAGCGAGTATTTCGGAAAGATTTTCAATTATTCCCAAAACTCTTTATAACTGAAAGCCCCGATATTTTTCCCGCTGGTACTTTACTTTAGCTGCTGTCTATGTATGTTATTTAATATACGAGTGTATTTTTAGTTTATGTTTTCATATAAATACTTATGTTTGTATCTAAATATTGTATCTGTTTGCTTTTGTTGGTGTTTTCTGTTGATTTTGTGGTAATAAGCCTGAGATAATAACAGTGACTAATTAAACAGTGGGTGTGGTAATTAAATGAAGCTTTTTAGTAGGCATTTAATGAGATTTCGTGGTGTTTGTACTTGTGGATTGCTTAAGAAAAATTTAAGGAGTGTTTTTTCAAGTAATATTTATTTGACTGATATTTGTGTATTTAATTAAATTGGTATCCCTAATTGGTTTAATTGAATATTTTCAGATCAAATTTGATTTACAATTTGAAAACTATTTAATAGGGGTTTAAAATGTGGCATCAATAAGAGGTATGGGATGGTTTATATGTATATCTCATTCATCTAATTTAAGAAGAAATTGTCTATACTTCGTTCCATTTATAGTGCTACTATTTTCAGTAATTGCATAAAATTCCTGATTAAACTCTTTTCACAGTACAAAAAGTAACTGTTTTCTACATACATAAAAATGAAACGGCCTATGTATGCAACCTCAAAACTTTAGAGTGGTAGCAACGATTCGACTGATTCGTTTGTAAAAAAAAACATTCAAAAATTATTGGTTCTTCATAATAACTACTTGGAAAATTTAAATTTTTTAAATATCACCTTCCTTTAAATTCTGATTCTTTTATGTCATGATATGTTAGAACTTAAAATTTCCAAAAAGTGTCAGTTTAAACAAAAATGTGAACATTATCAAAAGAAGTGAACAAAGTTGTTTCCATATTGACAACTTTCAAAAACCAATTTATGACCCTTTTATATAACTATTTTGATTTCTGAGCCGAACGATTTGATGGCAAACGATTTTGAAGCAAATAAATTTTTACTAGAGATTTGTGCTTTTTCTCTTTTCTGTTTTGTTTAATAAAAAAATTATTCAAAATAAACAACACAATTTGTTTTGAAGTATTTTGGAGACTTTGGTAAAACTCGGTTAATTTCTAAGTTAATATTTATTGAAAAGCTAGTTTAGATTTAAATAACTTGCAGAGCAGGTTGTATAGTTTAACGGATAATCTCTGAGCCAAAATTAAGTAACTTTTTCTCTCAGTGCAATACTCGTACCAACCAATTATTTAATTGTGGAGTATTTATAAACATATAAATTATTATTTCTTCATTAAAGGATCTTTTTTTCTAAAATGTACTTTATATTCTTAAAGCTACTTTTTATTCTAAAAGGTACCTTTCATTTTAAAAGGTACTTTCCATTCTAAAAGGTACTTTTTATTTTAAAAGGTACTTTTTATTATAATAGGTACTTTTATTCTAAAAGGTACTTTTTATTCTAAAAGGTACTTTTTATTCTAAAAGGTACTTTTTATTCTAAAAGGTACTTTTTATTCTAAAGGGTACTTTTTATTCTAAAAGGTACTTTTTATTCTAAAAGGTTCTTTTTATTCTAAAAGGTTCTTTTTATTCTAAAGGGTACTTTTTATTCTAAAAGCTACTTTTTATTCTAAAGGGTACTTTTTATTCTAAAAGCTACTTTTTATTCTAAAAGCTACTTTTTGTTCTAAAAGCTACTTTTTATTCTAAAAGCTACTTTTTATTCCAAAAGATACTTTTTATTCTAAAAGGTACTTTTTATTCTAAAAGGTACTTTTTATTCTAAAAGGTACTTTTTATTCTAAAAGGTACTTTTTATTCTAAAAGGTACTTTTTATTCTAAAAGGTACTTTTTATTCTAAAAGGTACTTTTTATTCTAAAAGGTACTTTTTATTCTAAAAGGTACTTTTTATTCTAAAAGGTACTTTTTATTCTAAAAGGTACTTTTTATTCTAAAAGGTACTTTTTATTCTAAAAGGTACTTTTTATTCTAAAAGGTACTTTTTATTCTAAAAGGTACTTTTTATTCTAAAAGGTACTTTTTGTTCTAAAAGGCACTTTATATTTTATAAAGTACCTTTTTCTGATCGTCTATTTTTCACTCATCAGATGTACAAAGTTTACTTACAAAAACTATAAATTTGTAAAAGCTTTTAGTTCTTATGCTTTTTACTCAAACAGAAATGGAATTCTTATTACAAAAAACGAAAACCTAATTTTTCTACTCATATGGCGAACGATTCGAAATGAAACTATTTATATAAACAGGCCATTAAAATGATGTTACGACTAAAACTAACGAAGATGGACTAATTTTGATATCCAAAGAAACTGAGCTCTTCTACAGGCTCCATCGAGTTTAGCAACTTGCACAATACCAGTTCAACTGAAAAATTCGTAAGCTAACCTAAAAAATTGTTTACATTTGATTTGATCAATTGCCTTCGGGGGCAACAAAAAAATCATAATCGTCAGAGATTAGTATAACTTATTTGCAGCCTTAAAAGCTTTCTCAGTCTTTGAGATTACCTTTTCATCGTCACTTAATTTCTGTCCAGCGAGAATTATCTAAAGTTATGACTGTAGGCTCCGGTGTAAAATTATGGAGCCATTTTTGTTACAGTACGAGCTCGATTTGCGCAACCAAAAGGAAACCGAAAAGTTGTCATAACCGGCCACTAAAAATCGTATATAAAAATTCAGACCTCTTTAACTTAAATCCATAAAATTTTATTTTCAAAAGTGAAAAAATAACTTATAAAGCAAAATGAACCAACATGAAATAAAAAATGTTCAGCTTTTTCTTTCCCGGGTCAAAATTTGGATTTTTTATTTTAATAGTAAAATCGCGAATTTTTAAGAATTTTGTAGCGAGTGCTCAAAAGTAATTGTTTTATACCAAGATTCAGTTATTTTATAGCAATAGGGTCTGAATTTAGAAAATTTCATAATTTTGTAAAAATATTTCGAAAAATTAAAAATTTTGACCTTTGACCCGGGAGATGAAAGGTTTTATTTTATCCACTGACATGCGGAAAACATTCTGCAAAAATAAATTCAAAGAAAAAATTATTTTAATCACAAAAAATTGCACTTATTAAGACTTGTCTTTTTTGAAAAAGTTGCACTTTTAAAGACTATAATATAAAAATATTGCGTGTTGCGCTAATCGTGGTATTGGAGTTATCGGTGGTTGCAAAAATCGAGCTCGTATTGTATATATATTTTTTTTTTATATTTATTCATGATAATACGTTTTTTTGATGTTTTAAGAATCTATGAGATATATTTCGATCAACTTCAAAGTCAATTTGACTGACTTTTTGTTGACTTTTTTAACATTTTTATCGGCAACAGCTTTTTTTTAAATGGCATATATATTACAAGTATAGCCAAATATTAAAAAATGTTTTAATGAAAATGTTTGCTATAGAAAAATTTTTATTTGAATTTTTTCTATAAAAAAATTTATATTACAAATATTTCTAAAAGCAAAAATCATATTGAAAAGTTTTCTATACAAAAAATTGTATATTAAAAATTTTTCCATACAAAAAATTTTATATGTAAAATTCTTCTATACAAACTTTTTAATTAAATGTTTGATGTCCCAAAATTTTGATAAACCTTTTTAAAAAAATTTGATGTTAAAAATTTTTCTATATAAACATTTTTATACGGAAATTTTATATGAAAAATTCTTCTCTATAAAAAATTTATTTAGGGAAATTTTCGATAGAAAAAATTTTAAATGAAAAATTTCAATGAAGAAAAAATTTAAAATTTTTCTATAGAAAAAATTTTAATTAAAGGTTTTTGGTAGAAAAAATTTTAAATTATTTTTTTTTTTTTTTAAAGAAACAATTTAAGAAAGAGTCCTTAAGACGTTTGCAAAAATGAAATGAAACGTTGGAAAATGTAAATCAAAATTTGAAATTTTATTTACACCAAAAATTAAAAACTGTCCATATCAGACTAAAGATAACCCCTTATGAAATCGAAAAAAATTATATTGAAAATTTCTTTCTGAAATTTTGACCCTGTAAATTCCATTATATTGGAGTTATAATCTCAAAAATCGCCAAATTTTTAGCTAAAATTTTATTTACACGAAAAATTAAAAACTGTCCATATCAGACTAAAGGTAACCCCTTATGAAATCGAAAAAAATTATATTGAAAATTTCTTTCTCAAATGTTGACCCTGTAAATTCCATTATATTGGAGTTATAATCTCAAAAATCGCCAAATTTTTACCCAAAATTTGCATACCGATACTTTACTATTTTTCAGGCAAAAAATCGCCAAAATAGCGATAAATTGGCAAATCTTCCCTCATAAGTTTGAAACTGTTTGCTCATGCAATATAAAGCCAATATGTTATTTAGATGTTTTGAACGATTTTGTTGATATTTTCTGGGTTACCGCCTCATTTGGACGTCCACTACGCTCTGCATGTTCGGTGTCTCTAGAAACTTCCGCAAAAAACTGTGAATGAAACTTTACTACTTTTTCGGTAGTTGAGTTTATCTACCGCTGATCATTTCCTTTGCTATCCGTTATACTCTATTTATCTGCCATCCTTGATCACCTTAAGAATTGTTGTCTTAAAATAAGTCTCATTATCCTAAAACAGATTTATTTACATAATCACTCTAATCTGAAATAATCCTTAAACCATAACTAAAGTAAAATAAGATCTAACTAATTTAAAGACTCAACAAGTAAATTTTCTAAATGTGTTCAAAATAGTTAACTTTATGGATTATTTAAATTGAAAGTAGTTAGTTAAATAGTTAAGTGTAGTAATCGTAACTAAGTAACCACCTTAATCCACCGCAATCCATTGGAAACCTTTAGTTGAAAATAATCTTAACTAAGTAAACGAAATAAAGTAATTACGCCCATTATTTAAACGACCATAATCACGTTTAAGCCGTTCAACCGCAATTCATCAAACAAACAATATTCGTTGAAGACAACAACAGATAGATACACACACATAGACACACACACATACAGTCATAGGTATTGCACTACTTGCAACAATATTTGCATGTCGTTTATGGGTGCTACTTGTGAACTTGCCTCACACACACACCCATAAACAATTCTATACACATTTACTTTCAATATTTTTCTATTGTTTGTTGTTATTCTCTTAGTACTCGTAAGCGATTAGTTTAGTTTAGTAAGTTGGATTTAAATTAGTGTATGGTATATTTTTGGTGGGTTGGTTTTTTCGCTTTTCTGGTTCCGTATCGTAAAATACTTAAATTTAATCTTTTGCGATAACCCTCAAAAGTCAAAATGCTCACTTCATTATTTTTACCGATAATGAATCTGTGTGAAGTAAATGTTGAACACTTTTCATCAAAGTCATGCCTTCAAGACATTCAAAATATGACACACATTCACAACCACTTTCAAACATCAAAAATGGCTGATAGACATGGTATTGTTTAAGTCAATCAGTTAGACACTTAGTCCGCATTCAGCCCCTTTACTCACGGCATCATTGTTTAACAGTAGATTTAACAATTATGACCTGCTGCTGTTGCAAGCACTTCAAGGAAGGCTATAAATCGTGCCTAGAGATTTCAATGCACGATTGTCGGTTGGATTCATTAAATTTACTTGCAACTTGCAACACATAACATAACAATGTTTAACTAAAGATTTTGCTATTTTTTATACCTAAATAATTTGGAATGATAGACCGTCCGTCTGTTTGATTGTTTAAAGCTAAGGAAGGATCATTTGATTTCTTTTGATTGTTTAAACTTCTCTAGAAATTATGATTTAATAAAGTTATTTTAGAACTTTTTATACCCTTCACCACCATAGAAGAAAAGGGTATTATAAGTTTGTGCTGATGTATGTGACGCATAGAAATATTTGTCTTTAGTATTCCAATAGGCTTAGAATCACTTTCTGAGTCGATTTAGCGATATCAGTCAGTCCGTCTGGCTGTCGGCTGGCTGGCTGGTTGGACCCCCATGTACACCATGTAATCAAAGTACAGATCGCAATTCTAAAGTTGGTTGGACCCCCATATACACCATGTAATCAAAGTACAAATCGCAATTCTAAAGATAATTTGATGAAATTTGGCACAGATAATTTTGATAGTGGGACCATGGCTATTAAAATTTTTCAAAATCGGTCCATTATTTATGGTACCTCCCATAGGTCCCACTTCCCGGAAATGATATTTTGACCACAAATATCAGTATTTTTTCATGAAATTTAAAACAAATACTGCTTATGTGAACCAAAATCGCTGTACAAAATTTCGTTAATCGGTCCACATTTGACAATAGCTCCCATACAAACTCTTCTGTCAAAATGCACTAAATAAGACAAAAATCAATAAAAAGGCTCGTAAATCTAAAGATAACGACAATTTTGCGTAATTTTTGTTTAAATTGTAATCAATTTGCTAAATTTCAAGATAATCGGTCCACATTTGACCCTAGCTCCCATATAAGTCAAAATGACAAAAACAGCTTAAATATATAAGTTTTGAGAAAATGTTCGTATAATGGCAAAATTTAGCAAATATTTGTCTTTATACAGGAAAAAGAACACCTTTGATGTTAGTGGTGAAGGGTATCGTATGGTAGGGCTTGACCGGCCATACTTGTTGCTTGTTTAATGTTAAGTCTTGTTACTAGTTTAATGTTAAGTCTTAATTAACAATTGCTCAACTTTGATGTAGTCAATTACGAAATTTGGTTTTTATCTGATGATCTTAAAAACCGATTATCTTGCTTAAATAAAGAATGGCTATAAACGCCAAAGTCAAGAGGCCAAAGAAATGAAAAGAGATGAATTAGACAGAAGACTTAACATCTCACTTCCAACTAGTACCCAACAAAAACTTTATATTAGATCTATAAGCAAAATGCTACGAGGAGAGGTCAATAAGTCCGACCTTTTTTAAATTTCCCTCCTACCTATTGAAATCGCAACACTGCACCCTGTTATTTTAACAACCTACGTCATTAATGGTGATTTCTTATCTAGAGAAATGTGCTCCCTAAATATTGCATTAAAACTATGCACATTTTTTGGGTTTTACCAGTTCCCTTGAATAGTAATACATTTTTTGCCACTAAAAACGAAATAAAAATTTTCCATTTTTTATTTAATTAGTTAATGTTCATTTATATGTAGTTTTAAATAAATGAACTATTTAAATCACTTTTTAACCAAGATGATAATGTTTTCAACAATTCCCTGACTAAAATTTCTCTATCGTCCATTTTATTTGCCGCTTTATAAATATTTTTATCATATTCTTTCAAAAGCAAATAAGTACACACAAAAATAACATAATCAAAAAACCAGGGTTGTAAAAAAGTGGTACTTTTTGCATGCGCTCGTCGAGTGAGTATAGAAAATATAACATTTTCCCATGTTTTCGATGCAATATATTATGAAAAGAACATGATGAATGCCGTTCAAAGTGAACTACCTCTCGTTTCATTCATCACAATGTTCTTGCATAGATTAGTCACCTCCAAAATCCTTGTCACACCTACCGTAGCAGGGGCATTTCTCTCATGATAACCACTTGAAGTAGAATATTCTGTAATGTTTTTTCTTTCCATGCTTAAAATAAGTGCTAAGTCGATGGGTGATGGGTTTAAAGACACTAGCCATGTTTGTATAGCTAGCCGCTCGATTCGAGATAGACTCCCAATTGCAGCCGCAACTAGCAGTTGAACAGATGCTGCATTTTCGTTCTTTACGAAAAGTACAATTATCTTAAACCCTTAGACCAAATACATTGGTATGGCTCTAAGATAACTCCCTCTCATATTAGCCCTGACCAGGATGTACAACAAGGAGGTTAGAGTAGGAATTGGATACAGTTCTTACATGGTTGCTGGGGACATCAGGCAACAGCTGTATCCTATTGCATTCCATATATTCCACATATGACGCCCTATGCTCCACTGGGAGTCAAGGATAACAGAAGAAGATCTCGCGTTTTAAGAAGAACATGAAAATAATGAATTTTGAAGCTTAATAAGCATTATTTTTTGCGAAAAATAAACACTTTAAAGGGTTAACCATTTTGCGGTTTCAAAAGTGAACGTTTAAATTTTTTTTTACGATATTTCTTTTTTGTTATAAAATTTAAAGGTTGACATGTATGAACCACTACATCATTTAAATGACCACCACGCGAAATGTTGCAAGCATTGATTCTTTTGAGGTAATTTTCGACCACTTTTGACACATATTGAGCGGTATTTTAGCCATAACTCGATGAATGTTGGTTTTTAAGTGCTCAAGAGTAACAGGTTTATCTGAATAAACACGGTCTTTCGTGTAGCCCTACAAAAAAAGTCTAATGTTCTCAAATAGCATAATCTTTGTGGCCAGTTGATATCGCCATGATAAGATATTGCCATGATAAGAAATTATGTTGTTTCTTGCATATCGGTCGAGTTGTGTGGAATGTGACATTGTCTTGTTGAAACCACATATTCTTCAAGTCGTATTCTACAATAGCAGGCAAAAGAAAGTCGGTTATCATATGACCATTCCTGAGAACGACGAGGAATCGACACATTCGGGTCTTCGTCAACATTTCACTTACAACAGCGATATTTTCAGCGGAACGAGCGAAACGATGATGCACAGGCCTTACAATATTTCTAACCGCTCCAGTTTCTTCAAATTTCTTCACAATTTCGCCAATTGCTTGCGTAGTTGGACGATTATGTAAACCATAATCTTCTCTTAAAGTACGATATGTGGCTGTTGCAGAATCACCATTATTGTAGTATGTTTTGATATGCGTTTTATGCGTGTGTGATACTTAAGCGATCCATTTTCGTCAATGTTAGACTTTCAACTGAAAAGAAAAAAATTGGTTTAACAACTTAGTTTGACAGATGTCGATCTCCAGTTCTATACTTTTAAAATCACGAAATAGATATCCCTTTAAATACTTTTTTGACAATTCCCATTCATTCATTTAAAATCGAAAATTTTCCTGTCCAGAATATAAAGTTCTGCAAAATTCGGGTTGTTCCAAATGAAATTTACATAGAGATGTCGCAAGTATTAAGCATCTTATCCGAATCCTATATGATTTTGTGTCCTTAAAAGAAATTTATTAATCAAATTTTATCGATGTGTTTTTTTATGATGTAGGGGATGATTGGTCTTAACTTGGTAAGCCCAGACTTCGAATTATAGATTAATATGGCCGAAACTTCGATGATAAGATCAAGTAGAGTAAAGTCTTTCAATGCTTTGACTAAGAAATTGGAGAATATGCGCACAAGATCGAAGCACATCTAATTCTAAAATGTGGCCATTTGCTTTCTTTCAAAAGTGTAATTAAAGTTGATTAAAAGCAATGAAAAACACATAAAAGCACGCGTGTGTGCCTTAGCTTAGAGGTATACTCTTCTTTTTATTGGACTTATCAAAAAGACCATACGACAAATCTATGTATGGAAGGTTTTAAAGAGTCTTTGCTGAGGCTCTAAAGATATTAACGGAACTTGTTGGACATATCGGGTATGTTTGGTTTCAAAACAATTTCTTGGACCAGTTCACATCACTTTCTTTCACTTTATGACTATGACACTTTCTCATATTATGACTATGCATTTAAAACTCTCGTATTGAATATCCGAATTGGCATAAGATATGTGATCCCAAAGATTTCAATCGTCTTAAACCAAAAAATGTAGGTTATCCTCGAACTATAGCTCTCTCTGTTGACAGTTAAGGCCCGACCAAGGTTGTTCCCACAGAAATATGAACCGATGACGCCAACTCAACCATAACTTTTCGGAATGGATTAGACGTTTCTGGATCTCATGAGAATCGGTTTCATTCTAAATTGTTGTTCCCACAGAAATATGAACCAATGACGGTTTCTGGGTCTCATGTGAATCTGTATTGTTCTTAATTCGGTCATTTCATTTGATCATAATGATTTAATAAGACCGACAGAGTAAACGACCAGTAACTTTATAAATGTAACCGTTAAATTGTCAAAGTTTAAAAGTCTCTGTTAAAAGAACTTTAAAGGGTGAAAGTTTTAAGTTTTAAGCTCGTTAGAAAATACACAATAGCTTAAACCAAAAGCATTTAGACTCGAAAACATTGAATTTGATAGGACACTTGCATTATTTTATGAAATTTAAATTGGAGAGTGGTATATTGGGTTTGTGCTAATGTTTGTAACAGATAGATATATCAGTATGACCGATCGACTCTTCTTTCTTCTTTATTTTCCAATTCGTTTTCCGAATATTAGCGACCAAATGCAATTAATTACATTTTTTTTAAGAAATACATTTTTTTTACAAGTTTTGCAATATTTCCGCAAAAGCATCTCTATTTCTTGCCTCGTCCACACTTGGATATTGTTAAGCCATGTTGTTTCTTTTCGTTTTTTAGTAGGTCGTCCTTCTATATTTGCAAGTAGTATTATTTGCAATGGCTTGTATTTTGAGTTTCTCATAATATGCCCAAGGTATGCTGTCTTTTATGATATCAAAAAGCTCTTGAGGCCGATGTATTTTTCTTAACACTTCGTCGTTTGATACAAAGTGTGTTCATGGTATTTTCAGAAGCCGTCGATATGTCCACATCACGAAGGCTTGCAGTCTTTTTAAATCCGCCGACTTTATTGTCCATGCTTCCATTGCATATAGTAGAACGGACCATACGTATGTTTTAACAAATCGAACTTTAGTTTGAAGATTAATATCATGGCTTGTTAATACTTTTTTATATTTAAAAAATGAATCTTTTGACATCGCAATTCTGCGTCTTATTTCTTGTGAGTTATCCCATTCATCATTGATTGTAACTCCAAGGAAGTTGAAACTTCGGACCTTCTCCACGTAGCTATTATTAATTTCTAAGGTTGATGTATCGTGACTATTTTTTCTACTTACAATCATAAATTTAGTTTTTTGAATAATAATATTCAGAATCACTTTTTTGTATCGCTAATTGAATGACATTAGGCACAAACATTTTCATTGGTACAAGAATGATCCCTATTGATACCAAAACGGATCCATATTTCCAGTACACATACATATATACGTATAGTAGCTGAAATCAGTGAACAAAATGTTATTGCAATTGGCCCATATTTGACCTTTTAGACGGTCGATAAAAAACTATTTCAAAATTAACTTAATTTCTGTAAAGTTTGAACATCTAGAAAACATCGAACTCAATAGCATTGTCATCCTTTAATTGGTTTCAGTTCAGGCCATAATAATATACTGGGTAATGAGAAAGCAGATGAATTGGCACGCTCTGGAGCAGACTAGAATGCAAATGCAGCATGTGAGGAAGTTTACCCTGTGCTCTGATCTATTTACCAGAATATGAGAAACAAATTTAAATCTGAATCAAATGCATTGTGGAATAGCTTAACGCAATGTACTCAAACGAAAGCTCTATGGCAGACAAGAGATATTAGCACACAAAAAACTATATTAAATATGGATAAAAATGATTTATGGATGTATGTAGGTATCATAACTGGGCATAATAACTTAAGGTACTTTTTGAAAAAAATACGTTTAAGAAATGACGATATATGTAGATGGTGCAACGAAGAAGAAGAAGATACATACCAATTCCTTTGTCAATGTGTTGCACTATCTAACAACCGATTTAAATGTTTTGATTCTTACTTTTTTCAGAATCTAGAAGATCTAAGGAACGTGATAAAATATATCAAATTGTCGAAGCTTTATGTGAACTGATAAAGGAGACAAAAAAAAATGTGCTTACTGTTGGGAATGCTTCTGGAAATGAAGCTATTTATTCGAGGACGCACTATGGATCAACACCCATGGTCTTGTGCATAATCTCACAGTTTTTCTGTGGGGTCCTCTTTCTAATCTAATCTGATCTACTCTTGCAAAAACTTTGCACAAATAAGTTTATGTTCATATTCAACCCATACCAGATACGCTGTCAGAACTAACATAAATATAGTAAAATTTCTATTCCGTGAGGGAAAATGGTTCACATTTGCCCGCAGCGTTGTAGGAAAGACTTTATTATATAAAGATGTTGTATGTCCATACATTGATTTGCCGTATTGTCGTTTAGAAAAGTCCCATAAAAAATAGAGTGCACCGCTTTTACCTCTATTTTGGAAACAGCTAATGAAGACGATTATCCAATCAGAGAAAGCCAAGGCACACACACGTGCTCATTTTTATTATTATTTATCCACTTCAATCTCACTTTTGATAGAAGAAATACATATGGAGTGCGATATCTTTATATTATAGAGTGCGATATCTTTTTATTACAGAGTCGGGTCTAACAGGCTCCTGTACTTTCGTACTAATCTTATATTCTTAAACGAGCAGTAATTGTATGTATATATATATCTATATATATATATATATATATATATATATATATATATATATATATATATATATATATATATATATATATATATATATATATATATATATATATATATATATATATATATATATATATATAGAATGGCTATCTCGAAAACGGCTCTAACGATTTTGATAAAATTTGGACAGTGGTTACCTTTTTTGATGTATAGGTCGAAAAAGAAGGGACTTTTGGAACCTTTGCCTCTAAAAGGGTAAAAAGGGAAAAAAATCGAAAACGCTATATCTCCTAAAGTAATAGGTATAGTAACAAAATTAAAATTACGTTTTAAACAGCTATGAAAATAAGCGGACAGGTGTTTGGTACTTTTTTGAAACTATGTCCGATAGGGGGTAAAAGGTATGAAAATAGTTTTTTTGGTACTTTTTTAACCCACTCTTATATTTTAAACCAAAGAATTTAGAAAGGAACTTTGTACTGCAGTCAATAGATGTGAAAGAAATATTGAACACGTACTTGGTACTTTTTTGTTTTTGGGACCAAAATGGGTAAAAAAGGGATAAAATGATAACTTAACATCTCAAAAGTAATATGAATAGGAATTATGTTAATTGCGTTTTAATAAAATGTACCGAATTCAATTGGTACCAAAGAAGTACCAAATAAGCATATGGAACTTTTTGAAAGCAGTGGATAAAAAGGGGAAAAATGTTAATGTTATAACTTTTAAACAAACTGTGAATTTGATTATATTATGCTCTTTAGCGAAGATGTTGCGGATAAGCCGGCGAAGGTTTTTAAGTTGGTAAGACTAATTTCCGTAAGGTGGCGCCCTGAAAATTACTAAAAAATAATTAAATCGTAAACTGTATATTTGATCATGCTATGATCTTTAGCAAAGTTGTAGCGCATGAGCCGGCAAAGGTTTTTTTAGTCGGTGTGAATAATTTCCGACAGGTGGCGCTACTGAAAATTACTCAAAGTCAATTTTATCGTAAGCTGTACATTTAATCATGCTATAATCTTTAGCAAAGTTGTTGCACATGAGCCGACGAAGGTTTCTCAATTGGTATGAAGAAATTTTGACAGGTGGCGCCACTGAAATTTACTCAAAGTCAATTTAATCGTAAGCTGTACATTTAATCATGATATAATCTTTAGCAAAGTGCGGATAAGCCGACGAAGGTTTATTAATGAGAATTACTAAAGTCCAACAGGTGGCGCCACTGAAAATTACTCAAAATGAAATAAATCTTAAACTGTGCATTTGATCAGGCTATAATATTTAGCAAAGTTGTTGAGCATGAGTCGACGGAGGTTTCTGTTGGTATGACCAATTTCAGACATTTTGTGTCTGACTTTGTACAAGGCCACTGTGCAGTTCTTCGTTTAAATATTAAGGTTGCTCTTTAATCAAATTAAAGTCGGCTAATTTACAAATTATAATTTAATAATAATAATTATTATTCACAATGTGTCCAAAATAACAGAAAAAAATGGCAAAAACCTAATGTTTGAAAAAAAAAAACTAAAATACCCAAATATAACGACGAGAAAACGTGTTAAGTGGGTGTAAATAAAGGTATCAAAATTTAAGATTGTTCCTTCAGTACGAGTATCTACTTTGTACTTTTATTCCTTTTTTGTCTAACTCTTTTTAACGAGACTTTTGCACACAAGTTTCAAATTAAACGTTTTTTTTTTGTTATTTGTTGTTTGTTTTCTGTCTCTCAATTTTTCTTCATTTAAGTTCATTCTTTTTTTATCAAGTGCAGTTGCATGCAACAAATACGAGTACTATAATTGTACGATTAAACCTTTCATAGAATATCAATAAATTTTGTTCTACAAAAAGTTAAGGGAACAAATAACAACTAAAAAAGAACTGCCATGGATTCATTGTAATAATATTTGAACTTTTCGTTTGGCCAATTTGGGTTACATTTACCGAAATGTTAAATTTATGAGTTCTTCTTGTTTTTTTTTTGTACTTTTTTCTTTGAGAATTTTGTTTAATTAAGTCATTCGGGTAATGGCTTTATTTGTCGATGACGTGGAATGGCACATTTATGTAATTTAATGATGGTTTCAAAAAGTTATTTTATAATTTTTGAATTACAATTACTTGTTAGCAGAGTATATTGAAGTTTAAAGGAGATTTAAAAGTGGATGGATTGTGTTTTTAGGTATTGGTTATTTATTTTCCTGATATGCATTTACATAACAAATAACAAAGTGCTATAGTCGGTCAAGCCCGACCATACGGTACCCTTCAAAGGTCAAAGATGTTATTTTTCCTGTATAAAGACAATTATTTGCTAAATTTTGTCATCTAATAAACGTTTTCTAAAAACTCATATATTTAAGCTGTTTTAGTCATTTGGACTTATATGAGAGCTAGGGTCAAATGTGGACCGATTATCTCGAAATTTGGCAAGTTGATTACATTTTTTACAAGAATTATGTGTTCAAAAACTAAACTAACATTCTCATTATCTTCAGAGTTATGAGCGTCTTAGAGATTTTTGTCTTATTTTGTGCGTTTTTGTAGAAGAGTTTGTATGGGAGCTATGTCAAATGTGGACCGATTTCAATGAAATTTGGTACAGTGATTTTGGTTAACATAAGCAGTATTTGTTAAAAGTTTCATAAGATATTTGTGGCGAAAATATCAATTCTGGGAAGTGGGACCTATAGCAGGTACAATACAAAATGGACCGATTTTCACAAATTTCAATAGCCATGGTTCCACTATCAAAAAAAAATCATAAAAAATATTGATATTTGTGGCCAAAAGATCAATTCTGGGAAGTGGGACCAATAGGAGGTACTTTCAAAAATGGACCGATTTTGACGAATTTCATGGTTCCACTATCAAAAAAATGACCTGTGCCAAATTTTATTAAATTACCTTAAGAATTGCGACCTGTACTTTGATTACTTGATTTACATGGGGGTCCAACCAGCTAGACGGACGGACTGACAAACTGACATCGCTAAATCGACTAAGAAAGTGATTTTAAGCCTATTGGTATACTAAAAGGTTGGTCTAAGACAAATATTTCTATCCGTTACATACATCAGTACAAACTTATAATACCCTTTCCACCTATGGTATATATAGTATAAATAGTATCTATGGCCATAGATACTATTTATGTAGATAGGGAGACCTAGCGGGTAAAGATAATTCGAGTACGCTGAATTTAATGATGCTAACCGTTTTTTTTAGTTTTATAGCGATATAAATAAAATGGTGGAGGTTGCGCAATAAGTATTCGCGTAACTCGAAAACTGTTTATTTTCTTGAACTAAGTAAAAAATCAAAATTCGGCTACATAATTATTTTTCAGGAATACTAATTATTACACTACACAACAAATGAACATCTTTTGAAGAGTGTAGGGTCGTGACTATATGGGTCCTATTCTACCATCACAGTATAGTAAAACCCTATACTCAGTTTGTCCATGTTAGTGACCATTTTAGTTTCATGGGCCTCCAAATTTTCCCAATTTTAGCATGATTCCTAAAAAAGGTATCATTAGTTTTCACGAAATACCTAATCATCTCTTAAAAATATTGCGTAACTATGTTCGTTATTTTATTTTAAACTTTTTTTAAAAAATTAACTATAATGAATAATTGTAATAAATTGGGATTTTAGTGTAATATACTACAGTAAAACTTTTTAATTAAATTTTTTATTTAATTTTTGATCATAATTTTTTGGAAATACTACCCAGCAAAACTTTGGTAATGGCAAGCACTCTGATAACTGGTTACCTTGTAACGACTACAACATACCATTCGAATAAATAATAAGTTATTACAGAAGTACTTATTTGTAATTAAGATGGTAATTTGAACTGAATGGCCCCGGTTCAAATCCCACCAAGGGCAACAATTTTTTTTAGTTTTTTTTTTTATTAAAAGAATCTTTTTAAATGATTTTTGAATTTTAAGAACTTAAATATTATCTTCTGTAAAAAAAATTTGAAAAACTAACTCACATTAATGAAAAAATTCCATCATGAGTCAATTTTGATTATGTAGGGGATGTTGAATACCAAACACGATTCTAATTGGTTTTATCTTGGTAAGCCCAACTTATCTGGGTCATCCTTCATCTCAATTGTGGACGCACACCTCCTCATGGTATCACCCGGGGAGCTAGTTTAACACCCATTAATATTGTGAGCTAACATGTTCCGAGAGTTGTCCCATAAGATCGATAAAAATGGGTTAGGATTACGGGCTAGTAACCCTCTCTTGAAAAAAAAAATACAATGAAGTGGATAAAATTAGAATTGAAATGTCCCACTTTCTAATGTTAGAGGAGGATGTCCGAAACTTAGATAGAAAGAACAAGTAGAGGAACATTCTTCAAAGCTTGGCCTATAAAATTGGAGAAAATTCGCACAAGTTCGAAATCCATGGAATTCTAAAATATGCTCGGACTTTGACCTTAACAGGTTGTAATATTTAAGTAAGTAAGAGTCAATCTTATGTAAAAACTTATACAAAAAAGAAGATTTAAATTGTTTAAGTTTTAAAATAATTTTAAAAAAGTTTTAAAATAATTACAAAAAATCGTATAAAAATATTTTTCCAAAAATTACAACAAAGCAAAAAAAAAGCAGGGAAAAACAAAGTTATTTTCACATGATTTTGGATCTAAAAATAAAAATTGTTTATATTAATTATAAGCTGATAAGTTTCCAACATATGAAGTAGCTCAGTGGAAGAGTCTCTGCCTAGCAGTCGGAGGGTCTGGGTTCGAGCCCCCGTGGGATCATAAAAAAAATTTTGTATTTCGTTTAAAAATATATGTTTTTAATAAAACAACAACAAAAAAGTTGTTGCTGTTGTTGTTGTTGCTTTCAAATTGCTTACCCAAGTCATTACTTTTCTGCAATTGGTAAGTACTTGCCTCCAATGACATCCCCATGTTAATGTAATGACTTAAACAGCGAATGAGTAAGTAGTTCGTGTTCAATAGTTTAACTGTTTAACTCATTATTTGGTAATGAAAAGTTTTACTGGGTAATTATTCCTACACCACAGTTGAGAAAATTGTAGCCACTCTAAAGCTAAACAACTTTTGTGAACATACCAATATAATCTGAACGTGTCTAGATACCAAAAATAGGTCAAAAAGACTCCCTGAAATTTTTCATCAAACTCAGTAGCCCATGCATCGATTATAGTTTCACAGCTTTAATGTTGAAGTCGTTTTAATTAAAAGACTTAGGAGATATCAGCAAATCAAAAAAGTTCTACAAAATTCTTTGGACAAAAACTAAGTTGGCTCGGTTTTTCTCGGTCCTCCCACCATAACCATTTGAAAGGCGAAAATCTCTTCTTTAAAGTGAGCGAAAAAATTCCACCGAAATTTACCGATCGTAGAACAAAGTTCAAACTTTTCTGAAAAAAAAAATCATGTAAATTGTTAGCCATAATTTAAGCAAAAAGTGTTGCAGTCGATTAAGCTTCACTTTTTAATCAAGTTGCATTTAAGTGTAAGTACACGACAGATGCCCCTAGGATGATTTCAACCAAAATTATTACTAATAGATATATATCAAATTTCATCAAATTTTGTTAAGAATTACGACTAATAGGTAAAAAATGGGGGTACAAAACAGGTACCCAAGGAAGTCGATCTTTTAAACTGAGCAAGTATGGAAAATTTATTTATTTTGTCCCGCAAATTATATATAATGAGTGGTTTTCAATCTAGAAGTAAAGTTACTCCTGCTGATGATGACGGCCTAACCAACCATCGAAACGCGTCTAGGAAAGGTTGACCAAAAAACATTTTTTGGTTTTATCAAAAAACTATTTATTACAATAAAAAATAATTGTAATAAGTTGGGATCATAGTGCAATACACTATTGTAAAACTTTTTATTTAATTCTAATTACAACAAAAGCAATTAGTTAGACTGATGCTACTGAGAACAACACACATTTTGATAACCCGGAAAAAATTTAGAAAGCTTGGCTTGGAAGTTTTCATGAATGTACTTTGTAAGTTGGACCTATAGAACATAACTTGCTTCAAATTCTTCAAAATTGAGAATTTGGATGAATTTTTCGTTTAGAAATGGCTTTGACAAATAATTTGTATGACGCATGCAAGTATCCAGCTAGTAATTGGGAGATTGTTGATGATATTATCAGCAAACTAAGTTTCTTAGGACTCATTTAGATGATCAAAAACTGATTATCAGCTTAGTGGTCTAAAAAGTTTAAGAAAGAAATCTTTAGAAAGCGACTAGTTAAAAAAAGCACAAACAAATCGTTCAAAGTGTGTGTAATCATAATATAATCACGCAAATGATCCTAATATGACTGTTTTTATACTGTTTGTTTGGTGATCAAAAAAGTCATAAAAAGACTCATGACTCAATGTGGATGCTGTGGCTTAGTTGGTTAGCACGTCGACTACTAAGCATACTTATCATATTTAGCAGCCTAGGTTCAATCATCGGTCTCGGCAACATAAATTTCTGTAATTATTAACACAACTTTACTGTTCTAAGAATAGATATGACGTGAAATTACAATGTTGAGTACTAAAAAGCTTTATCTCCAGTGTTGAGTACTAAAAGCACGCAAAATGCATGCAGTCATAATGTAATCAGGAAAACGAGTCACTCTTTAATGACTCGTGGCATTCTTTAATAACTCTTTTTGAAGAATCGCATGAAGGGTACTATTTTCTCACACAAAAAAATTAATTTTTGACTCATAAGTGATATCCAAAATGATCATTTTAATCGTGCAGTGGAGTCAAAAAAGACTCATAGTTGATCAAAATTAAAAAAAATGCTAGCATTTGTATATGTATTCTCATGGTCTACAGTTTCTCTAAGAGCATTCGTCATTTTTATAAAAATATATTTCCTATAAATCTATTATAAATCTTTTAAAAATGCATGTAACCAACATAAAATGTATTTAAAAACAAATTCAATATCATAAAAATCAAATGTACTTGTCAGTCATTTAGCAATTGACATTAACCGTCGTCTGTCTCTTCAAATACACAAACAACTCAAAACTTAAATACCTGGATATTCCACTTTCCAAACTATGTCAAACTCGTAAAATTCTAAAATTATTAACTAAAATCAAAGCTGACAGTCATCACAGCAACAATCTCGATAAAAAAAATCTCCAATAATTGAATGTCAATGAAGCTACCAACAAAAAAACGCACAAAACGAATCGAAACTTGAATAAAACGATCAATTGATTTAAAAAGCAATAAAAATGCAAAAATGACAAGTTGATTGATAAAAAAATCCATACAAATAATAGTTTTAATGGCAAACGTTTTACACTGATTTTTAATGATAATCGCGTAAAATAATCGTTAAATTTGACTTTTATTAAGCAAATTGACAGAGTCGGCACCAAAACAAAAACAAACAAACATTTACCTCACATAAAGACTCACACAGATACAAACTCATTCCAATTTCAATTCCAATCCAAAGCAGCCAAACTCATTCACTCACTCGCTCATTTAACCATTTTAACCGCTAAAATTGAAAATCCCGTAACATAAGGCAACTACAACTACTGGAAGGGAGGGTGAGCGGGTGCTAAAGGTATGGAAGTTACAATAACAGTTTCGATTTAAACCACAAAATATCTCGTTAAATGTTGGGAGTAGTAGATACAAAGATACAAGTAGAACCTGATTCAGATTTTTGTTATTTTTTTTCTTCTTTCTTTGTCGTTCACTTAAAAGTCATCTCGTAGTCGTCGTCAATAATATTTCGAATTTATGGCAGATGAATTTGTGTAGAAGTGAAACCAAGCAACTGACGACCGTTTTAGGAAGATGGGCCAGAAAACCTGATTATTGTGAAATTTGTTCATCGTTTTCTAAAATGGTGTCAAGTTTATTAAAAAACATACAATAAAAGTCTTATTTAACAATGTGTGAAATAATTATCACAAAATTTTGCATTTTTTTTAACCGAGACAGAAATTTTTAATCGCACACAAATCTTTCACATATCATCAATGCTAGAATATTAAACCCAAATGTTACTTTTCTCATTAAATTATTTCCGTGCTTAATTTTATGATGACCCACCCTCCATACATGACAAAGTCAAAAATCTTTTAAATAGCCAGAAAAGCACAAAAACGTTTATAAACATAAAGATAATGGCATTTTACTACTAAAACTTTGCACAGATAAATATTTTGTAAATAAAAACGGATAACCGAAATTTGGTAAAAATCGATCCATATCAGGCTCTCAGTCAGATATATACTAAAATGTCGAATTTTTGTATAAACCCAGTAAGAACAGTGTCAAACGTTTGAAATATGATGACTTTTACATTTGATATCAAACATTTTTTTCAAACGTTTTTCAAACCTGAACAGATGTTTGATATTCACATTCATTTTCAAATGAGGGTTCATTTGAGAATAAACGTTTGAAAAATGATAGTTTCACAAATTGAGAATAAAGGTTATTCTCAAATCATTATCAAACCCTAAGATGATTTGAGAATATTTTGAAAAATGGTGTTATATAAATTTGATATCAAACCTTATTTTAAACTGTTTTCAAACATTAAAAAAAATTATTTTAAAAAAATTTAATCTTTAAGATATTTAATGGAATGACATTGCATTTCAAAGAAATTCGTTATTTCTTTCGGATTTTTTAAAATTGATCCATATTTGGCCATAAACCCTTGCTTTAAAATGTCAAGATTAAAAATTCAATAATATTCATATGCATAAGTAAATTTTCTTTGTTTCTTAAATTTTTTTTACCTAACAATAAAAAAATTATATTTTGAGCAAAAGAATTCAAATATGAAGCACCGTTTTCAAAAACAAAATAAACAAACTCAAAAATACAACGCCATTTTATTTATGTTCCACATGTAGATGATATCCACATTTGAAAAACCTTTGAGAATGAGGTTTGATAATGATTTGAGAATAAAGGCATTTCTCAATTTGAGAATAAAGTCCCCTTTTTGTTGAGAACGCTATTATTCTCAAATCAGTATCAAATCAGTATCAAACGTTTGACTTTGAAAAAAGATTTATTTTCAAATCATCCTCAATTTGAGAATAAACCTTTTTTCTTACTGGGAAAATAGTACACATGGGCAAATCCTACATTTGTACGGATTTTGTTGTACTTAAATGAATCCCATTGTCGTTTAACACGAGATATCTTTGCACAGACTTCAGAGAATATTAGGCCATCGATTGTGCTCTCGAATGGCATTTGTAAATTTACATACTTGCTTTGGAGGAAAAAGATATTCGCTTTTAAAGTGCTGTGACGGACGCTACAAAAAATGGAAGTGACTTTTTTCAAAACGTGTTTCTGTAATTTTCATCAAAACGATCATAGTAATAAAAAAATTGTAAATACATTGAAGATGGAGGAAAATCGGAGGATTACAAACCTGCTTTTATAGAATATTTTAAAGTTTCCAGTTTCAACAAAAATCCATAAACGAACTGTTTCGGACGCTACGTGACGGACGATGCAGTTTTTACTTGGAAAAATTAATATTTCATAATTTTTTAAGGGTTCGTAAATCAGTAAAAAAATGGTGTTTTTTCTTACCGAATTTCATCTCCTTCATCTTCATGTTCGCGGTTCAAAATGCGATTTTTCGGCACAATTTAATATTTCGCAAAACGGCTACTTACATATATTTATTTGAAGTTTTTCACTTTTTACATCTTATTTTTCGTCCCAAGAATGCTGAGGCTAGATTTTAGAGTGTCCCAAAAATTAAAAAATTTTTTTTTCAAAAGCATTAAATTTGCCCCACTGTATGTTTTTTTAACACCTTATATTAAATTTAATCTGTGGATATAGATAGTGTTATTGCTTTATGAATAAGACAGATATGTGATCGTAAGTTTTGTATTTAATAAATATGATTTTGTAAAAAATATATACTGTGGCGGACGCTACACACTTTTCTACACATATTATTCTGTAAAATGCTATATTAACATCTATATATTTTTAGCCTAATGTAAAGCCTACTAACGACCCAAAATTTTTTTGTCAAAATATACGCCCAATGTCTTTTAAGGGTTATATTATAATTTGTTCACCACCATAGGTGGAAAGGGTATTATAAGTTTGTGCTGATGTATGTAACGCATAAAAATATTTGTCTTAGACCCACCTTTTAGTATACCAATAGGCAATAGTCGATTTAGCGATGTCACTCCGTCCGTCTGGCTGGCTGGACCCCCATGTAAACCTTGTTATCGAACTACAGGTCGCAATTCTAAAGATAATTTGATTAAATTTGGCAGATATCATTTTTTTTTTTTGATAATGGGACCATTTCTATTGAAATTCGTCAAAATCGGTCCATTATTTATGGTACCTTCCATAGGTCTTACTTCCCGGAATTGATATATTGGCCACAAATATCAATATTTTTTATGAAATTTAAAACAGATACTGCTTATGTAAACTAAATTCACTGTACCAAATTTCGTTGAAATCGGTCCACTTTTGACCATAGCTCAAATATAAACTCTTCTGCAAAAACGAACTAAATGAGACAAAAAACTCTAAAACGCTCATAACTCTGACTATAATAAGAATTTTAAGTTTATTTTTTGCACACATAATTCTTGTAAAAACTGTAATCAATTTCTAAATTTCAAGATAATCGGTCCACATTTGACCCTAGCTCTCATATAAGTCCAAATGACGGAAACAGCTTAATTATATAAGTTTGGAGAAAATGTTTGTATGATGGCAAAATTTTGCAAATATTTCTCTTTATACAGGGAAAAGAACACTTTTGGGGTTATTGGTGAAGGATATCGTTTGGTCGGGTTTGACCGACTATAGCACTTTCTTACTTGTTTTAAATAAAAACTTTAAGGTAGAAACACAATTGGGACGAATGACTAATTTCGTCCAGCACGACGAATTCGGCTTTAAAAAATCGTCTTGTACATTCGTCCATTAAACACAGTTGGGGCGAATAAACGTTGCTGACGCCATTTTTGTTTATTTTTCATTAGCACAAATTACTCAAACTTTCATATATATCGCGCACTCACAACATTTGCGTTTTTTTATATTTTATTCTTTTATTTTTTCACAAGAAGAATATCTTTAATTATTTTTATTTGAAATAATTATTTTTTTGTTTACAATTTATAAGGTGACCATTTTTTTAAAAACACATATAATTTCTAATATTTTACATCAGAAATAGAAATATAGTCTCTAAACCAGTTTAGTCGTCGTTCGTCTGCGTATGAAATAGAAATAAACCTATCGCACTATTCGATACGCACGACGAATTTCGTCGTACGCATCTATTATGAGCATATTCATATAAACCCATATGTTCTATTTCTAACGACGAATATTCGTTCCGAAAAATTGGTCGTTCGTTCCAATTGTGTTTCATACTTTAATCTTAATTTATAAGAATTACTTTTACCCAGTTTTATTGAAATTTGCTACCGAATTTATAAAATTTCATAATTTTGTATAAATATTTCAAAAAATGAAAATTTTGACTTTTGACCCCGGAGATGAAAAGTTTTATTTTATCCACTGACGCACAATGGGTCGACCAGAAGAATTTAAGGCGAATAAATTAGTTTTCTTTAATCGTTTAATATTAACAAAAACCACTCAGTTATAATCACCTGAACTTGTGCTATATCATGCCATAACAAATTAATAACTTTGGTTGTTTTCTTAGAAGTACGGCAACGCCAAAGGTAACAAGTTTTCCATTTCGTTTTTTTTTTTTTTTTTTTGTCAACTCATAGTCTTACAATTTTTCGGGGATTTCGACAACTTATTGAAAGTTAATGTTACATTGCCATACATCGTTGTTTTCCGCACAAAATATAGATCATTCCTGTTGACAAATTTGGTTAGTAAATGTTATTTGTATAAGAAAAAAATCGTGTAAAAGTTTAAGATTTATTTTAACGAAAATCTAAAATATATGGAGGAAAATAAAAAATTGCAGACGATTGCATACTTTGCAAACCACTACAAAAGTTAGACCATTTAGTGATGTTTAAGATTAAAGAAAAAAATTTGAGTCAGGGCGCAACCTAAGGTCCATTTATATTACTTTTCAGAAAAATGACAGAAATTACTTATTTGAAATTATTTGAAAAATGGTTTAAATTTTCGTTTGAAACGCATGTGAACAATATCAGTTCATTATCTATCCTCGTCTTTGTATTACCATTTTTACTTCCACACCAATTTTATATGAAATCACATATAATTATTTGTAGAAAAACCATATTAATAAATTTTGTTAATTCGAATTCGAAAATATATAGATAATTTTTTTTGTATGGAAGGTGCCACGCCTACTATTTTTCGCGTACTTATACACCTTAAATGTTAAGATGCCCACAGCAAATTTGATCATCCTAGTTAAAATAGTGGGCCAGATAAACTATGAACTATTTTTTTATATAGGCGGGGCTACTCCCACTTTAAATATCAGAAAAGTTCATATCTAGAATTACTTTTTAAAACAAAAAAAGTTGCACTTATCAATACCGGTTTTTTGAAAAAGTTGCACTTATAAAGATAGTAATGTAAAAATATTGCGTGTTGCGCTAATCTGGGTGTTGCAGTTATCGGTGGTTTCCCAAATTTAGCTCGAACTGTATTAATACATAAATTTGTATCTTCTAAACTGTAAGTCTGAATGCATCAGTATCAGATCGATGATGATAATTATAAAAAGTTAGTCATAGCCGAATATAATAGTCCTACTTATAATATAACTAATTTTAAGAACAATAACGAACCCCTTCAAGACAACGAAATATTTATACCCTTCACCACCATAGGTGAAAAGGGTATTATAAGTTTGTGCTGATGTATGTAACGCATGGAAATATTTGTCTTAGACCCAACTTTTAGTATACCAATAGGCTTAGAATCACTTTCTGAGTCGATTTAGCGATGTCCATCCGTCCGTCTGGCTGGCTGGATCCCCATGTAAGCCTTGTAATCAAACTACAGGTCGCAATTGTAAAGATAATTTGATGAAATTTGATAATGGGACCATGGCTATTGAAATTCGTTAAAATCGGTCCATTATTTATGGTACCTCCCAAAGGTCGCACTTCCCGGAATTGATATATTGGCCACAAATATCAATATTTTTTCATGAAATTTAAATCAAATACTGCTTATGTAAATTAAAATCACTGTGCCAAATTTTGTTAAAATCGGTCCACATTTGCATAGCTCCCATACAAAATTTCTTTACAAACGCACTAAATGAGACAAAAATCACTAAAACGCTCGTAAGTCTGAAGATAATGGGAATTTTAAGTTTATTTTTTGCATACATAATTTTTATAACAACTGTAATCAAATTTCGAGATAATCGGTCCACATTTAACCCTAGCTCTCATATAAGTCCAAATGACGGTAGCAGCTTAAATATGTAAGTTTTGAGAAAATGTTTGTATGATGGCAAAATTTAGCAAATATTTGTCTTTATACAGGAAAAATAACACCTTTGACCTTAGTGGTGAAGGGTACAATATGGTCGGGCTTGACCGACTATAGCACTTTCTTACTTGTTTTTTTTACGATCAAGTTAAACATGACAAAGTATTCGAACATCCTCTTTAAATGATACGAATTTTCACCACTTCCGGACCGCTGTGGTTTCTTTTTTGTTGTTTTTATATTATTTAACTAAATTAATAAAAATTTTCAATTTTCAAAATCTCCCAAGTTGTGTATTTTAGCCAATTTGTCTCTAAATAAATACTCACACTTATCGTTGATAATCCAAAATATTTTGAATGAAACGATTAACAAAGAAAGAGCAAAACACTTAATAAGTCGTAAAAATTTAATAACTTTTTTATTGAAATTTAAGCGGATCATTAAAAAGTCGTAAAATCTATGATGACAATAATTAAACGTCAAGCAAATTGAGTTACAAACCATCAAATCGTCAAAACAAAACAAGTAAATAATAAAAATAAATAATAAAAAATACATAAAAATAAAAGTGGCAAGGAATACCAAAAAAAAATAAACAATTCAGATAATTTTGCGGTCTTTTTCGAAATGATGAGGAAGATGCCAAGAAGCCAAACATTCAGGCATTCAGTCTTTCATTTAGTAGCAACAATGTTTTGAATTAATCCAACACATTCGTATAAGAAGATTTTTATGGCCTTTTTACGACTTAGCGCCAGTTAATAAGTAGATACATACGATTATTTGAATTTTATGTTTTAATCTTGTTTCCCTAGATACAATATCTTAAGGTTTCACTCAAAAAATATAACGAAAATAGAATTGAGTAAATATGTATTTTGATGAGTTTGATGCTCTAATGATCTTTGGTGATCTCTAAAATGTTTTGAGTAAAATCCTGAATGTGTGTGCATGATCATGTGTGAGTATCTCTCGAACATCAAACATGATGTTTGTGAGTTTGTTGGAAGTCCTTTCTTTCCTTTTCTTTAGTTTCATGATGTCTTGAGTGTGTTTTGAGTTAATTTTCCAATACTTGAGTTTTGTTTTCCTTTTGACTTTTGCTCTTCATTTTATGATGATTTTTATGATCTCTCCCATTGTTGATGTAGTTGTTGTTATTTTAACTAATAAGTTGATATGTATTCAGTCAGTCAGCCATTCATTGACATTGACATGATGACATCTCATAAAAAAGATATAAAAATTTTATTTAATTTCATCTATTCTGTTCCTAGAGCTCCTCGGTCTAATGTGAAGTACATACATAAATATAAGAGTATGGATGTCTGTATTTCCGTGACGTCTTCAATAATTATGACTTTTGATGTTTTTCTTTCTCTCTCCACTTTTGTTATTAAATTGTTGGTTAAATGACTGGTTGGATTGTTTGGTTGGTTGGTTGGTTGACTGGATGGCTGATTCGTTGAATGTGTGTTGGCATCATTATTCTTAGATTTTATTACTTTTATGAGGTGTTATTTCGAGTATTATTGCTTGCAACTGCCACCGCTTTCTTGGTGTTTGCCACTGATTTCACTGTCACATACAATATTGTTATAATTTTGTATTTTTATTACTTTTTTGATTTTTTAAGTTGTTTATTTAAATGGGAGGTATGTCATTTTTTATCACTTAAACTGTCTGATTGAATGTTTTCAGTTTTGTTCTTTGTATCATCGCGATAAAAGTGAAATTATATATTTTATGCGAATGTAGTTGATTTTAATGTCATTTTAACAATTTGTTATGTTGCCTTCAAACAACGGAGTTGTCTCATTAGTTGTTTAAACATATGAGAGTTTGATAAAGGTAATGAAATGATTTGTATCTTTATAGTTATGTATGTCCTGTATGATATCTATAAGTAAAAAGAAATAAAAATTTATATAAAAGTATGTGAACATAATATTTATATACTTATCATTATAATGTTAATTTGAACATAAAAGTACTTAATGAAGAAAAATAGATCTGCGCAGAATTTTAACTGATTCCATTCCTATTATTATTGTCTATTGTTAGTCTCATTGATTAGGAACATCCCAGTAAAAAATAGGATCATCCAAAGAGTACTCTTGGAGCGCTCCTTTGCGAGTAATGGATTACTCCATAAAACTCCGAAACTCATAGGATTTTTAACACAGCATGTCCGCAGACACGAGTACTCCTTTTAAGCTCCTTATGGAGTACTCCCTTTAGTCTTGAAAATGACGACAGAGGGAGTAATCGTTTTTGTCTCCTAAAGGAGCATAAAGGGTGTAAACATTCATATGAAATAAAAATTTGGTTATTTTTTACAAAAATCAGAAACTATTAATTTTTTTTACATTGGAAACGTGTCTATAAGTGCTTCTGCAAGAAAATTAAAGAAAAGACAACGCGTAATATATTATTTAAAACATGCAATTAAAAATTCACCAACTACCGAAATAAAAAAAGTAAAAAACATTGTATTTTTTGATCCATACAATTTAATTTGAACAAAATATTTTTTGTAATGTCAAAGAAAAAAAAACTAACTGATGCATCCCTTGTTGATCCATTTGGAGTATTAAGCGAGGCATAAACAACAAAACAAAATAAAAAGTTTCGATAGCTCGCTTATTACTCCAAATGGATGAACAAGTAATTACTCCTTTGTTGCTCGATTATGGATTAATCCATATATTTTTTACTGGGATAGAACATGTATTTACATACATACAAGGTGTAAATCTGAAGTTTTTATGCCCACCATCAAAAAGAATGGGGGTATATTGAGATTGCCATTCCGTTTGTAATTTTCTTAATATTGCCTCAAAAATCAAAAAAGATTTATATTCTGAATCTTTATGAAATTCTAAGACGATGAATTCCAGCCAGTGTGCAAAATTTTGTCACAATCGGTCACCATTTGAATATAGCTCCCATATAAAAAACTTACGGAAACACAAAAATGGGAAAAGAAAAGAGGGTTTATGTCCATCTGTCTGTTAGATAAAAGCGCAATAGCGCCTTAACTAAAAGGGCTACAGCAACAAAATTTTACAAAAGGAAGTCTAATGTGAATGCCAGCCAGTGTTCAAAATTTTGTTATAATCGGTCACCATTTGACCATAGCTCCCATATAAAAAACTTACAGAAACACAAAAAATACAAAAAGAAAAGGAGGCTTATGTCCGTCTGCCCGTCAGATAAAAGCGCGACAGCTCCTTAACTACAAAAGCTAGAGGGACAAAATTTTACAAAAGTATTTTTGATATGTAACAAAAGTTATGTACTGAAAATGGGCGAAATCGGTTCAGATTTAGTTAGAGCTCCCATATAACCCTGCCCCGGGAAACACATGAATGCTGATAAATTTAATACAGTTGTAATAGCTATGACGACTAAATTTAGAATATAGAAGTTTTATGCAACTATTGGTCAGTATATCAAATTTTATAGAAATCGCTTCATATTTGATTATAGCTTTCATATAAAAAACAATCCCGGAAACCAAAAAATATTTAGCAAGGACCAGTTGAAAGCTATTAAATTAGAAACTATGACAGCTATTGCCGCTAAATTTTGCAAAAATAAGATTTTTATAAATACCAGCCCGTGTGTGAAAGTTTGTTACAATCGGTCAACATTTGGCTATAATTCTTATACATATATTACATCCCCTTTTTTATATCTACAATCAAAAAGATTCGCGCATGATATAAGATTTATCGACATTCTTAAAAAGGAAAAACCATACCGTTATTGGATTATCTGAAGGTCGAAATCGCAAAAAAACAGCCGCTATTAAAGAAGAAAGTGCTTTATCAAGCTAGTGTCACAAATTATTTAAATTTCTGCTAAAATTTTTGGATTTTTCCATTCGCATTCACAGTATTCTTCAGATCTGAAAGAGAATGTTCGCTGAAAATAGTTTAAGTGCCAAGTTTATCGTCCAAACTTGAGGCTAAAAGCTTAAATACGTCCGTATCTAAACAATTTTTCATAAAATTCGGAAATATAAATAATGACAAAACTATTGTTAAAATTGACCTAGAAAGTCATAATCACAAAAAGGCATTTTCCCGACATTTGTATGTTATCTTATGTGCGGAATTTCAACAAACAATGACTTATTTTTACAAAAAAGATAATAGTTTTGTTGCTTTTATTTATGTTCAGTCGATAATCTGAGCTTTTACCTTCGATTTACAAACATAATTCGTAAAGATTGTGTTTGTAAAATAGGTAATAATACGAGGTTTTTCTAAAAGTAGGGATACTCCTCCTCAACATGATAGCCTAGCAAACCATCGAAATGAGTAGAGGAATTGGTGGTTCCTACAAACATTTTGGGGCTTTTATCAATAAATTGTCAATTACATTAATAAATATATAAATGTAATAGACAGGGATTAAGTGCGAATAATTTTTCTTTTGAGGAAAAACAGATTAAAGAACTTAAACCCGAACTGCTTTCATTAAAATCATAAAAATAAAAAATGTGTGGTTTTGGAGTACTTTCCATTTTCTCCCGAAAATTAGTGTCTTTGATGATACTCCTAAGGATATGCAGCAAAAAAATTATAAAAAATATTGATAACTTAATTTATGATTTACCACTTCATGACTTGTTAGTAGTAAATAATTTATTTTTGTTAAGATATAATTGAATTTTCCTGCTTTTTTCATATTGAAAACTAGAACATTTTTTGTCTCAGGCCAGTTTCAAAATACCTTTTTAAGTTTTTTAGAAGTTTCGTTTAACAAATATTACAATTTTTAAATTTTTTCATCGGTGGCCTTAGAAACATAAATGGAGGAATAAATCCAAAAAATTTCGCGGAATTTCGTGAAAATGTAAGTTTTTTTTCATAATTAGTAAATGTTAAACAAAACTGTTAATGAATATTGATTTAGGGCATGTTGGATACCAAGCAACGGTTACGATTGGTCTTAATTTGGTATGCCCAGACTTATCTTGGTTTATCCCTTATGTCAACTGTGGACACCGATCTCCTCGTTATGGGTTAGGCCGTCGGGCTAGTAAGCCACTATGAAACAGCTAAAATTAGAAAAACGGACAACTTAATGTAAGAAGAGGAAATCCGAAACTTCGTTGGAAATACCAAGTAGAAGTAAATCTTTCAAAGCTTGACCTACGAAATTGGAGAATACCACATAAGATCGAAGCGCATGGAATTCTAAAACATGCTCGGCCTTTGACCTAAACATGTTGTAAATATAGGCCATTTAAGTAATGGATAATGTATGTAATTTTGTTGGAAATTGTATGAGACCCTTTCATCCCTGGGAAAAATTATGTAATTTAAGAATTTATTAGAGAATTTCGAATAAAACTCATTTTTGTCAAATGAATAAATTTTAGGTTTAGATGGAACCTAAATTTAGCAAAAAAAAAAACAGTTTGGGACATTAAGTTTTTTAATAAATAACATAATTCTGGTACTCAATAGTTACTTTTAAACTATTTTATGTAAATTTGCTATAAAATTATATAAAACCATGATTTTACCATGAAAAATTAAAATTTTGATCTTTGAAAGGAGGATAAAACTGGAGGGTATGCGCGAACTACAGCTACTGACCGCGCTAATCTGTCTTGTATTGATGGCTTAGGTTGTACTTATTACTATGAAAGATCAAACCGATATATGACAAAAACAGATTTTTTCAAAATTATGGAGGTATTTGGCCAATTTGAAAACTTTAATGAA
Organism: Stomorhina lunata; assembly: GCA_933228675.1. NCBI lineage: Eukaryota > Metazoa > Arthropoda > Insecta > Diptera > Rhiniidae > Stomorhina > Stomorhina lunata. The sequence continues at coordinate 88,897,541 of OW121740.1, read as the reverse complement.
AATGGGCATTGTAAGGTAGCTTTAAAAAATTAACTATAACCTAGGCAACATTAAGAAAAGCCAATAATTTTTCTCGAATGTCTAAGAAAGGTAAATATATAATTAAGTTTAAACTAAACATAACAACTAGTGAAATTTTACCATGAATTTTTAACAAACTTAACACGAGCCATAATCTCAGATCGGCAAAGAAATCTTAAACAGAAGCCTTAAGCCTATTGCAAATAAAGCCAAATTATTGCAATTGTAGCACTTAACAATAAAAATAGTATTTAGCAAAAATCTACTATTTAGACTTTGTTTCACTAACAATCAGAAACAATTGTTCGAAAACAATTTGCCAAGCGCCGATGAAAACAATTTCACATGCCAACGACAAAGCCCAAAATCAATTGTAAAATTAAAGAAATTCAGTCATAAATCATAAAAATCATATTTATCTAGTATTTTGTCTGCTTATTTTAGGGTGTAAAATTGGTATAACAAAAATATTGCACAACAAGAAATAAAATATCCTAAACGGAAGGACGGACATGCAAAAGAGAAAGTTTTCAACTTCATTGGTGGTTTGGTTATCGGAACTATGAGGGCGCGATCCTTCCACACACATTTAGAAAAAACACAAACATAACAAATCTCTCTCTTTTAAGCCAGGTTTAAATTGACTGAGTTTGGTTTACTTAAATAAACCAAAAACAGTGCAAGATTTTTCTTTTTTGTTAATTTGAAATAAGAAAAATTTTACAAACTAATTTTGGCAATGCACCGTGTAACGAGCCAAGTCGAGACAACCGAAAAATATTATAAATTTTTGTAAATATTGAAAATAGTTTGGAATGTCAAAAGTAATGGACAGACATTTAAAATTGTACCTTTTTATAAGTATTTTGTTATGGTGCCTGTTTATATTTTTTTCTGTTTTGTGCCTTTTCGTTTTGGTAAAACAAAAAACACAATAAAAACATATTTTTATGATTTATTACCTTTACCGCTGTAATAATCGAGCTAAAGGAAAAAATATGTAGTAAGAGTAAGGAAGATAATATGCACAAATATTGAAGAAATTATTATTGCAATACACTAAAAGAAATGTGCTTGTTAGAAAGTTAAAATGTATATTGCATTCAAAGATATTAAGAAAACAAATAACAAAAGACTATAATCGTCAAGCTCGACTATATGATATCCTTCACCTCTTCCTTCAAAATAAGGTTCACTAATTTCGGTTACCATAAGCAATATTTATGCTAATTATTATTAAAATACAGTTAAATGTATTTCTGTAAATGTATTTCTGTAACGGGCCAAGAACTCTATTCTGGAAAGCTATTCTGGAAAACTGTGGAAGGAACCCGAATAATCCGATATTACCCAAAAAGAATATTCTATTAAATTATCTTTAAATTTACTACCAGTGGCCAAATTACCGCATTCGATATTGATCGAAAACTTACAGCCTGTTCACAAAACTTTCATACGTTAGAAGGCAATCGAATACTAGCCAGACGATTAAGCTCTAAATTGAGTTCATTTTCTTTTTTCGTTTAGAAATAAAAGCTTCGTAATGAAATATCAAATAATAGTATTGCCATGATATATTTTAGTACTTTTCTGAAAGCTTTTCTTGTAAAACTTAAGATTTTGTAAAATGATGTTAACCCTAAAATTGAATAAAATCAAAAATAAATAAAAACAAAAAATAATAACATTTAAAATTTTTTTCAAAATTAAATGGAAATATGTTGTTGCTGAGTTGACAGCCCTTGGCAGGGACATGGACATGGAAATTTAATGTGATGCCTGTTGGACAAATCACATTTTCAAGTAAGACAAATTTTACTTCATCTGATCTCCGTTCTATTTACACCACCTACATATATCCGACCGAAAATGGAATACAACTCTCATGTATGGGCCGGTGCTTCAAAGTCTATTTTGGAGTTCTCGAGCGAGTGCAGGTGAGAGCAAATAGTAGGTTATCCAACTCCATTGCTTTATAGTTACTATTTTGGACGAAATCAGAGAACTCGTTCCCGATACTCGAAATTCTTACCCAAAACATACGTTGGAGCGCATCCCTTCTTAGTCGATTGGCCAGTAGACAGAACAACAACACTACAGAGAAAATTCGTTATTTAGCCGTACAGTTCGTATGCAGAAATTGCTTCCCGCATAAGTTTTGCCAGTCAGTTTCAATATAGGGAAGTCCAAAACAAATGTCCATGAACACTTTTCCACACAACCTCCCACAACCTTTTCCTAGCTCCAAAAAAATGCATTGCATAAGTAGGGTCATCAACTGAGTGCTGGTCCTAAACAAAAAACTAAACAAACGTATTTTTGTTTCCCAGACGATTGGAATAATTCAATTGCCTAATTTGACATTTACTTTCGTCTACACATTTCATATACGAACCAAAATTTTAAAAGCTTTTTCTCGTTTCACTCAAAAAAATATTTCAAAAACCAAAAGTTAAATTCTTTCGCCAGTTGACGTACAATTTGAAAAAATAGTAGTTTCAAAAACAGGCTGTTAGACTTTTAAGCATATAATGTATAGTATACTTCAGGGATGTTCAAAGTTACTTCGATGCAAAAAGTTTATTGAAATTTGGTATCCATTTTGATTCGTTTTTAAAAACATATAGTTCAATCAAAACTCTTTTACTATTGTTCATCTTTTGGCAAATAATTTAAAAAAATAATATAGTAAACTGTGCATCTTTTAAATAATTTTGATTATCCTTAAAGTATGCTATACAAATGTTTTGAAAATATCTAAGATGTCGATCGATACCGAACGCGGTAATTTGGTCCCAGTACTTTGAAAACATCCGAAATCTATTCTGAGTCGATCAGTTTATAAAAAAGTTGGGTCTGGGAAACATAAGCACAAACCTACCTATAGTTATGAAAAGTATACAAATTCGTGAATACTAAAAATTCTGGAATATGATAAGATAGTCAAGATTAATTTATACATTCCTTTGTACTTATAAATAAAACGGTTCAAAAAGGGAATTCAATCTTTTAAGCCAATTTGGAGATGTTTTCAATTCTATCTTCAGTTCATAATAGACATCCATAGAAAAGACAAAAGGGTAAATTTTTTATTTAGAAACAGGACTATAATGTGAAACTCTTCAAATTAAAATAATTTGGTTAGGGCAAGAAGAGGACTATTTGTAATATCGCGACTGAAATAACATTTCTAGAGAATTGTTTTAGAATACAATTTGGTAAATTTCGCCTCTCTTTTATCCATAGAAAATTTAACTAACTGATGTTTGTTCACTGAATGTGCGAAAACAGATAAAATAGTAACGAAAACAGATAAAAATTTGCAAATTTGGGAAAATATCAATATACATGAGATCTAAAGCTTCCAGTGCGCCCGAAATTTGTTTGATAAGAACGACATTGTGCTATAGCTTGATCATAACTGACTGTTTTTAGCCAAAGTAGGGTTATATGAACACCAAGAATAAGTCGTTTCAACAAGACGGCCCGAGAAGGGTTATCTAAACACCAAGAATAAATGGCTTCAACGAGATGGAACTACATGCAATACAGCTGCATGCAATCACACTTTATACAGGGTTATCCATTTTGCGGTTTCAAAAGTGAACGTAAATAAAACACATATATAATATTTTGTTCATGATATTTCTTTTTTATTACAAAGTTTGAACGTTGACATAATGTGTGAAACACTACATCATTTAAATGACCACCACGCGAAATGTTGCAAGCATTGATTCTTTTGAGCTAATTTTCGACCACTTTTTTAGACATATTGGGCGGTATTTCAGCCATAACTTGACCAATGTTGGTTTTTAAGTGCTCAAGAGTTAAAGGTTTATCTGCATAAACACGGTTTCGCGTAGCCCCACAAAATAAGTCTAATGGTGTCAAATCGCATGATTTTGGTGGGCAGTTGATATCGCAACGACGAGAAATTGAGCGTCCAGGAAATGTCTTTTGCAATAAAGCTATATTTACTCGAGTTGTGTGGCATGTGGCACCGTCTTGTTGAAACCACATATTCTCCAAGTCGTATTCTTCAATAGCAGGCAAAAAAAAAATCGGTTATCATATGACAATTCCTGATAACGATGAGGAATCGACACATTCGGGTCTTTGGCAACACTTGGTTTTTAAGTGCTCAAGAGTTAAAGGTTTATCTGCATAAACACGGTTTCGCGTAGCCCCACAAAATAAGTCTAATGGTGTCAAATCACATGATTTTGGTGAGCAGTTGATATCGCAACGACGAGAAATTGAGAGTCCAGGAAATGTCTTTTGCAATAAAGCTATATTTACTCGAGTTGTGTGGCATGTAGCACCGTCTTGTTGAAACCACATATTCTCCAAGTCGTATTCTTCAATAGAAGGCAAAAAAAATCGGTTATCATATGACAATTCCTGATAACGATGAGGAATCGACACATTCGGGTCTTTGGCAACACTTTCACTCACAGCAGCGATATTTTTAGCTTAACGAGCGAAACGATGATGCACAGGCCTTACAGTCTCTTCAAATTTCTTCACAATTTTGCCAATTGCTTGCGTAGTTGGTTTACATTACCATAATCTCCTCTTAGATCACGATATATAACTATTGCAGAATCACCATTTTTGCATTATATTTTGATAATTTTTATGCGTTGTGTGATACTTAAGCGATCCATTTTCGTCAATGTCAAACTTTCAACTGAAAAGAAAAAAATTGGTTTAAAAACTTAGTTTGACAGATCTCGAATTCCAGTCCTATACTTTTGAAACCAAGAAATAGATAACCCTTTATAACGATCGGCACAGATTCACTTTATAATCAAAGTATAGGAGCCAAACCGCCGCATTCGATATTGTTTTGTTGCACAATATTTGCTTAAATGTCTGAGTTTTCGATCGATATCGGATGAGGCGATTTGACCCCTGGTCATTTTAACCCGTAAGAGAACAAATTATGAAAATTTCTTGGCCAACTATAACATTTTTTTAAAGTGGTTTTGAATATTCGAAGACTTAAAGTTTATCGAAAACCACCCGACATCACCTTTAGACAAATGTTGGGCATAGCCTAGTTTTTTTTTTAAGTTAAAGCAGAGCGTACACCCAAATCAATGGCTAATTTTACTAAAATTTGTAGACAAACTAATTTTTACTTTAATTAAATTTTTTTTTCAGTGTACTTTTCTCAACAACGATTACGTAACAAAAATCACCTTAAACATTCCTTTGACAAAATAAAAAATTGTATTTCAAGAAACAAAATACATGGAAATTTAGACCAAGATAATAACTAGATAACAACAAGCCCCGTGTAAATCCAAACACACACACTCAAAAAGTCACAACAAATCATCCTTAAAATTATAAAAACCAAGAACTAGACGACAACCATAAAACAAGGACCAATAATTTTTATAACAACCGCCTAAATAGTAAAAAGGAATTTCTCCTTGAAATCGTGAATTTTTTCCTAAACATTTACTTTTTTATAAGTTTTAAACACAAATGACATGATGACAGTTTTACTTTTTTTATAGGTACAAAAAGTGTTTTTCAGTTTTATTGTTTTGATCCTGGTAAATTTTTACCAAGTTACGAGTATTTATTATGTAATTGAGCATCATTGCTTTAATGTGTGTGAGCGAGTGTGAGACCATCGCGGGATCATAAAATATTTTTTTATGACGTTATGCATTTTTATGATTTATGAATTATTTTGGTTTTTGAAAAAAAAAAACTTTTTAGTTTCTTTTTTTATTGTTCAAATTTTAAAAATGTCCTTGCTGGCCATTGTTCTAGTTCTTCCACATATTTAGTGTAAGTCATTTTCATATTTAGCGTTTTTCATTTATATTAATTGTTGTTGTAATCTGGTGTAATGTAAGGAAAGTTGTTTTATAAGTTGCATGAAAATACAACAACATTAACCATTTAGACATTAGTTACATCATTTTCCTTAAATATGTCTTATGTGCCTTTTTAAGATGCTGTGACTTTTAGTGGAATAATTATTGCATATCTTTTGTAGAGTTTTTTTTATGATTAGTGTTTTAACCTTGAGTTGAGTTTTTTCGGGAAATTATGAGTATATAATTATATTTTTTCGCAGTCTTTTTTAGGTTTTATGGCCTGGTTTTTGTTAAAATTTTTAAAAATATTCCTAATTCCTGGAGTTTTGTTCTATTTTTTATTGTCACTTTTAGGTTATGTTATAGATTTTCGAATGAAAAAAGGAAATGTGTAGCATAGAGTTTTTAAATTTGTGTTCTTTGTCCGTTTGGGCAAAATAGTTTTTTGAAGGACAAAAAAATATTTGGAAATACATATTAGCAAAAACTAAAAAAAAAAACTTGAATATTTGTATGAGACTTTCTCAGTAATATTTTTTGCGTATATAACTAACAGGATAAACATTTCACGTTTTTGTTAATTTATTGTTATATTAAAAAATATTACTGTCATTAAAATTTTTTCAACAAAAAATATAAATATTTCCAAGGCATATATAATTTCACTTGTTTTCAATAAATTTTAATAAGGGTTTTTGAAGTTTGTTTTTCTACGTCATATCAAATTTAACGTTGCCACATTATAAAAAAAGTATTTTCTTTTTTTTTTTGGAAATTTTTAAATGAAATGTGTAAGTGTACAATATAAATTGTAGATGAATAAAAACTACTAAAAGAAAAATACAAGCCGCATATTTTTTCGTGAAGAATCTCAAACTCGAAATTGCTCGCTCAATTTTTTTTTTTTAATTTTGTCAATTTGTGTACATCGATATTCTTTGCTTTAGCGATATCTCGGTTATTGATCTACCGATTTTAATGAAATTCAATAGTGAGCTGCGTTGAATGATTTCCTAAAATTTGATATACAGTTCAAAAAACTTTTTTTTAAAGCACAGTTTTTTTGACGAAATTTAATTTAATTTTTTTTAAATTCTCATCGAATTTTGAATTCTGGCGATATCTCTGGTGTTTATACACCGATTTTGATTAAATTTAATACAATGATGCGTTAGAGTATTTTCTAAAATCTAATAATTCGGTCATCCTCATGCTTCCAAGCATTGTTTGCGCAAGCTTGGTATTAATGGCAGTTTGAAAAACTTTATGTTTGAGTTTTTGCAAAGAGTTTTTGAATTTAGGTTTTTGAATTTACTCATTTTGAATGGCTATTACCATGATACAAGTACAAGGTAGTTCCAATAGTCTTACTAAATTTTTAATAAGGATTTTTGAAGTTTCATTTTTATACCCTTCACCACCATAGGTGGAAAGGGTATTGTAAGTTTGTGCTGATGTTTGTAACGCATAGAAATATTTGTCTTAGACCCACCTTTTAGTATACCAATAGACTTAGAATCACTTTCTGAGTCGATTTAGCGATGTCCGTCCGTCCGTCTGGCTGGCTGGCTGGACGGCTGGCTGGACTCCCATGTAAACCTTGTAATCAAACTACAGGTCGCAATTCTAAAGATAATTTGATGAAATTTGGCACAGATAATTTTTTTGATAATGGGACCATGGCTATTGAAATTGGTCAAAATCGGTCTATTATTTATGGTACCTCCCATAGGTCCCACTTCCCGGAATTGCTATATTGGCCACAAATATCAATATTTTTTCATGAAATTTAAAACAGATACTGCTTATGTAAACTAAAATCACTGTACCAAATTTCGGTCCACATTTGAAATCGGTCCACATTTGAACATAGCTCCCATACAAACTCTTCTTCAAAAACGCACTAAATGAGACAAAAAATCACTAAAACGCTCGTAAATCTAAAGATAATGAAAGTTTTGAGTTTATTTTTTGCACACATAGTTCTTCTAACAACTGTAATCAATTTGCCAAATTTCGAGATAATCGGTCCACATTTGACCCTAGCTCTCATATAAGTCCAAATGACGGAAACAGGTTGAATATATACGTTTTGAGAAAATGTTTGTATGATGGCAAAATTTAGCAAATATTTGTCTTTATACAGGAAAAATAACACCTTTGACCTTAGTGGTGAAGGGTATCGTATGGTCGGCTTGACCGACTATAGCGCTTTCTTACTTGTTATATTTACATTTGAAAAAATATTGCCACTTTTTAAAAACACAGCTTTGAATATCGAACGGCATCAAATTTGCATATCATTATAAACACATTTTGACCTTGTAATTGTAATAATGGTTGTCTAGAAGTATTCCTTTATGATCCAGGCTCTCTTAAATTCAATATTTAATATTTTTTTTGTTATTTATATTGAAGAAAAATAATTTCAATAAAAATATTAAATATTTACAAAATTGAAAACAAATCCAAACATACATATATGGTAGCTTTATTTTTTCACAAAAGTCATAATCCTTATATATGTCAGATAGTGATTTTTAAATTTAAAAGTGACAATGGAACTACCGTGTACATATATATATATCTTGGCTATTACTGTAAAGAAAGAAAAAAATTAAAAAATTTATTTCAATTACATCCAGATTTTCGTTACTAAATGCAACCTAAAGACAATTCAACTAAATTTTCAGCGTTCCTATCAATCACTAGTACAAAGAAAGAACACTATTGCTTGTCGTCGAGGTCAGTGGTGTGCCAATTTCGACAGGGTACCAGAAAACCCTAAGAAAAAAAAAAAAAAAACGGACCTACGCTCCGGAACGACCCGATTGCAACACAGCCAAAGATTGTCAACCCAGCGAATGCTAAACATAACATCAGTGCCATGTAATGGTTGCAAGAATTGGTGTCATATGAGGCGATGTACAAATTAACGTTCGCACAGGGACTTGAGAGCCAGTTTTGTATCTCCCTGTTGTATAAATAACCCCCAAGCAACAGTTTCCAAGTAATAGAATGCAATCAACACCAATGCGTAACGCAATGCGAGACCCCCGCCTACGCCTTTACCACAACAACAAATAATCCCGGCAATTAGCCTTCAACAAAAGCGGGCAAATTTCCAACAAAAGCCCCCGGCTAACAGCCCTTAGTTAATCATTACCACAGCCGATCGATTGCCAAGACCGCCTCACAGCGACTAGTATCACCTACTGATTTCCAACCATATCTTCTGGACATGTAACTAAACTGCAATGGCCTAAGGAATAAGGTTGGGGAAATCACAAAACAACATCCCAATTACCATATGATACCCTTTACCATTGAGGTCATAAATCAGTTTTTGTTTATAAAAAGACAAATAGTTGCTAAATTTTGTCATCATGCTAATATTTTCTCAAGACATATATTTAAGCTTTTTTCGTCACTGTCACTTATATGAGAGGTAGGGCAAATATGGACCGATTATCTTGAAATTTAGCAAACGGATTGAAGTTTTTACAAAAATTATGATGCAAAAAAAACTTTAAATTGTCTTTATCTTCAGATTTACGAGCGTTTTATTGATTTTTATCTCATTTAGCGCGTTTTGATAAAAGAGTTTGTATGTTTGTTTGTAACACATTACTAAATTTTATCAAAATCTGTAAATTAATAACTGAGATATCGCCAAAGCAAAAGATATCGATGTACGCAAATTTGCAAATTTTAGAAAAATTAAAAAAAAAAATTATCAAATTATATATCAGATTATAGAAAATACTCCAACGTAGCAAGCTATTAAATTTCAAAATCGGTCTATAAAGACCAGAGATATCGCCAAAATTCAAAATTCGATGAGAATTAATTATACCCTTCACCACCATAAGTGGAAAGGGTATTATAAGTTTGTGCTGATGTTTGTAACGCATAGAAATATTTGTCTTAGACCCACCTTTTAGTATACCAATAGACTTAGAATCACTTTCTTAGTCGATTTAGCGATGTCCGTCCGTCCGTACGTCCGTCCGTCCGTCCGTCTGGCTGGCTGGACCCCCATGTAAACCTTGTAATCAAACTACAGGTCGCAGTTCTAAAGATAATTTGATGAAATTTGGCACAGATAATTTTTTTGATAATGGAACCATGGCTATTGAAATTCGTCGAAATCGGTCCATTATTTATGGTACCTCCCATAGGTCCCACTTCCCGGAATTGCTATATTGGCCACAAATATCATGAAATTTAAAACAAATACTGCCTATGTCAACTTAAATCACTGTACCAAATTTCGTTGAGATCGGTCCACATTTGACCATAGCTCCCATACAAACTCTTCTTTAAAAACGCACTAAATGAGACAAAAAATCACTAAAACGCTCGTAAATCTAAAGATAATGAAAATTTTGAGTTTATTTTTCGCATACATAATTTTTGTAACAACTGTAATCAATTTGCCAAATTTCGAGATAATCGGTCCACATTTGACCCTAGCTCTCATATAAGTCCAAATGACGGAAACAAGTTGAATATATAGGTTTTGAGAAAATGTTTGTATGATGGCAAAATTTAGCAAATATTTGTCTTTATACAGGAAAAATAACACCTTTGACCTTAGTGGTGAAGGGTATCGTATGGTCGGCTTGACCGACTATAGCGCTTTCTTACTTGTTTTTTTTAAACTGTATTATTTCAAAAAAATTGTAAATTTCTTAAAAAAAATGTGTTTTTAAAAAAAAAGTTTTTTTGAGCTGTATATCAAATTTTAGGAAATCATTCAACGCAGCACACTATTGAATTTCATAAAAATCGGTAGATCAATAACCGAGATATCGCCAAAGCAATACATATAGATGTACGCAAATTGACAAATTTAAAACTTTTTTTTAAAAACGGTATTTTTAAAAAAATTGTTTGAATTATTTATCAGATTTTAGAAAATACTCCAAGGTAACATGCTATTAAATTTTATCCAAATCGGTCTATAAGCACCAGAGATATTGATAAAAATTCAAAATTTAATTTTTTTTTTAAACTGTATTTTTACAAAAAAAATTTAAATTTCGTCAAAAAACTGTGTTTTTTTAAGTTTTTTGAACTGTATATCAAATTTTAGGAAATTATTTAACGCAGCACGCTATTGAATTTTATCAAAATCGGTAGATCAATAACCGAGATATCGTAAAAGCAAAGAATATCGATGTATACAAATTGACAAATTTAAAAAAATATTTTAAAAAACAGTTTTTTTTTAAATTGTTTGAATTATATATCAGATCTTAAAAAATACTCCAATGTAACATGCTTTCTTAATTTTATCAAAATCGGTATATAAGCACCAGAGATAAAAATCAAAATTCAAAAATTGTTTTAAAAAAATAGCATTTTTTAACAAAATTTTTTAAAATTCGTAATCGAAGTTTAGTATTTTAGAGATATCCCGGGTGTTTATGGACCGATTTTAATGAAATAATATAATTCGTCTGGGTACACCCACCAGAAGCTCCACAAACTTGATTTCAACAGACAGACGGATATGGCTTAATCGATCTAAGTCGATCGGTATAATTTTTATGGGGTCTAAGACGTATAATTAAAAAATTGCAAACTAAATGACAAACTTATAATACCTTTTCACCTATTGATGAAGGGTATAATAACAGCTATTTTCCGTTTTTGGACTTGAATTTTTCTTTTATGTTCTTTACCGAAATGCGATTTGAAACTTTCTGAACTTTATATGGCTTCAGCTTTGGCCTTATGCTTGAAAGTGTTAAGGCATTTTCTTTACCAGCAACTTTTCTTTTACCAATATCTGTTGAAACTATTTTATTCCTGATTAAGGTTTTTGTTCAACGCTCAGGTATTTGACATTTCGTCGTCTTAGCATGCAAACCTGCTATATCCAATTTTTAGGCAAAGTGAGGTTTGGATGCCGTTCGGTAGAGAATGACATGACGCATCTACCAACGTATAATTTTTCTTCAATTGTAGTTTTAAAGTATGTAAAAAGCTCTGATGAGAAAATCTGCCAAATCCACATATAGAAAATTTTTTGTAAGATCTGCTAAATCCATAACATTGATATTCTTTTTTTTTTTTTTTGTTAATTAAAAACTCCAAATTAGCTGTTTTTTATCGTAATATGGGCAACACTCTAGTGAATTGTCAGTTTAATTTAAAAAACTTAATTTTTCTTAGACACCGTTGAATTTTGGCGAAAAATTATATATTATTTTTTGTGATTTTTCTGCTGAAGACTTGAAATTTTTTTAAATTCGGTTAAATTTGTGTGAATTAGTGGAACAGTACATATGTACTTAGTATGTTTTTTTGACTTGGTGGGCGTTATTTAATTCAGTTTATGAAGAAACGGAGTTTTATTACAATGGTTTTGACTTGAAACTTACTGTTGCAGATGTCAGATGTTCCAGATGAACGGGGTTCTGCCATTTTAATTTCACCAATAACAAGTGATTATGAAGATCTGACAACTGCCAATAGTGGACTAACGGGTTTAGTTCCTTATGACATTAATTCAGATTCTGAAACTGATAGTAACTACCCTGAAAAGAGCAAGAAAAGAAGTAAAAGATCACAAACGCAGAAGTCTAATTGGTTTGCAGAGAAAAACAAAAAATTGAGAGAGCCTGGTAAAAGATATTTGGGTAAACGAAAAAAACAAACATGGGACTATGAAGTGCCGAAAAAACCAAAAATAATAAAACAAAGGTGCAACTGCAGACAAACGGAACGTGGTACTTTTAAGTGTGGGACTACAGAAGATGACAGAAAATATATTTTTAAAAACTTTTGGGAAATGAACTGGAAAGAAAAAAAGGTATACATTACAAGACTTTTAACATCAGTTCCAATAAAAAGATATCGGGGAAAAAAAATCTGATCAAGGGTCTAGGAGACATCAGTCCTTCATATATTATCTAAAGAAACAAGATAATCGAAGCAAAGTATGCAAAACTATGTTTCTTAATACCCTCGGTATTGGAAGATGGAGTGTGCTTCATTGGAAAAATGAACAAATACTTTCTGAAGACTCCAGTTGTTCTTTCGTAGCCGTAGCCCGTCGTTCGGTTACCCAAAAAGTTTCCTCTACTCGCTACGCTATGGATCGCGAAGAGCTAAATCTATTCTTGGATTCTCTGCCTACTATGGAGTCCTATTACTGTCGCGCCACATCCACAAAAAAATATTTACAACCAGAGTGGCAAACAAAAATATCCCTTTACCAGTTTTATGAAAAGGATTGGTGGAAAAGTCGTGATGTGAGGAGTCTTTGCTGCATTTTGTAATGCTTTCGACGAAAAAAATTTGGCTCTATACATTCCAAAAAAGGACCAATGCGAAAAATGTTCATTATTTAAAGTTGGAAATTTAGCGGAAAAAGAATATTAAGAACACCAACAGAAAAAAGATGAGGCTAGGAGAGAAAAAGAAAGAGACAAAAGTGATAAAAATGTCGTATTTACTGTTGATATGTAAGCAGTTCTGATGGCTCCTAAGTCAAAAATTAAAAGATAGAAACGGATACTGTTTCTTATGGAACGAAACCGAAGGAGGGCTAGGCTCCGAAGAGTTTGCGAGCATATGGGTGAATTTAATTGAAAAGGTTGTATTGCCGAAAGTGGATTCCTCGGAGACACCTCAAATAATATTTTACAGTGATGGATGTAATTATCAGAATAGAAATTGTGTGATGTCTAATGCTTTGTTATCTACGGCCATAAACCACAAAATTATTATTGAGCAAAAGTTTCTAGAAGTAGGCCATACTCAAATGGAAGCTAACTGTATTCATCCACCATCGAGCGGGCACTAAAGAATAAAGAAATTTTTGTTCCTGCAGATTATGTTGAAGTCTGTAAATCAGCTAGGAAAAGACCAAAGCCATACAATGTAAATTACCTAAACTACTCGTTTTTCAAAAAAATTGATGCTGTGCAGTTCTTCAAAAGTATCCGACCTGGGCGCAACAAAGGTGATGTGAAAGTCACTGATATTCGTGCATTACAATATAACCCAAATGGTGAAATACTTTTTAAGTTAAGATATACTGAGGAGTGGCAAAAGTTGCCTCAAAGAAAATCATCTCAGATAGTTCCCAAATCCTTTTCTCAACTTCCAAACCTCTACGAAAATCGAAGAAAGATCACTGTCAAAAAGTTTGAATACTTACAACATTTAAAGAGATCACTTCCCGAAGATTACCGTTCCTTTTATGATAACTTACCTCATGAATAATTTTAACAACTAAGAGTGTTATATTCGGCTGTGCCGAATCTTATATACCCACCATCAAGTTGTGTTAAATTTAGAAACATATCTCATATATATACGAGGGTGCAGCAAATTCAAAACGTGGACCAAATTGGAAAAAAGTTGTTACGCTAGTTGTCATTGTTGGTAAAATATTTGGAATAACTTCGGTTGCAGTAGCTTTATAGTTCAACATTCAAAAGTATGTAAGTATGTATTTATTTACTTTGAACAAAATTCGTTATCACAACCTGGTATGGTTTTACATTAATAAGTTGTTAAATACTTTTCCTTTAGCTTAACATTTAGTTAGGATAAAGAAGTTGATAGTAATACGACTGGTCCATATATTTTGTAAGGAGGTCCTAATGCATCTACCATATACAAATCTTAATATGCTGCTTGTACCTCCGAATCTTTTTAATTGTAGATATAAAAAGGGGATGTAATATATATATAAGAATTATAGCCAAATGTTGACCGATTGTAACAAAATTTTACACACAGGTTGGTATTTATGTAAAGCTTATTTTTGCAAAATTTAGTGGCAATAGCTATCACAGTTTCTAATTTAATAGCTTTTAACTGGTCCTTGCTAAATATTTTTTGGTTTCCGGGAGTGTATTTTATATGAGAGTTATAGTCAAATATGGACCGATTCCTATAAAATTTGATATACTGACCAATAGTTGTATAAAACTTCTCTATACTAAATTTAGTCGTCATAGCTATTACAATTGTATTCAATTTATCAGCATTCATGTGTTTCCCGGGGCGGGGTTATATGGGAGCTCTAACTAAATGTGAACCGATTTTGCCCATTTTCAGTATACAACTTTTGTTACATATCAGAAATACTTTTGTAAAATTTTGTCTCTCTAGCTTTTATAGTTAAGGAGCTGTCGCGCTTTTATCTGACGGACAGACGGACATAAATCTCCTTTTCTTTTTGTATTTTTGTGTTTCTGTAAGTTTTTTATATGGGAGCTATGGTCAAATGGTGACCGATTGTAACAAAATTTTGCACACTGGCTGGCATTCACATAAGACTTGCTTTTGTAAAATTTTGTTGCTATAGCCTTTTCAGTTAAGGCGCTATCGCGCTTTTATCTAACGGACAGACGGACATAAACCCCCTTTTCTTTTTGTATTTTTGTGTTTCCGTAAGTTTTTTATACGGGAGCTAGGTCAAATGGTGACCGATTGTGACAAAATTTTGCACACTGGCTGGTATTCACATAGGACTTATTTGTGCTAAATTTGGTGGTCAAAGCTACTACAGTTTATCATTTATTGGCATTTAAGTGAATTTCAGGTGGAATTTAGGCTGTTTCCGTATGTTTTTTATATGGGAGCTATGGTTAAATGTGAACCGATTTCGATGAAATTTTACATGCTGCCTAGTGCTTATGGAAAACTTCTAGATGCCAAATTTTGTCATCATAGCTATTATAATTTGTCAGTTATTAGCAAATAAGCGACTAGCCCAGACGAGGTTATACGGGAGCTATGGTCAAATGTTAACCGATTTTGCCCAATTTCAATACCAAAATTATAAATGAGGAATGTTTTTGCTAAGTTTCAGTGAGCTAGCTCATTTCGTTTAGGCGTTATCGTGATTTCAACAGACAGACGGACAGACAGACGGACATCGCTCAATCGTCTTAGAATTTTATAAGGATTCAGAATATATATCGTTAAGGAAATTACAAACGGAATGACAATCTCAATATACCCCCCATTCTTTTTGATGGTGGGTATAAAAATACATAACAGCGAGCTTCTTTAAAGAGCTACGTATTGTACTGTCAGCATTAGTTCTTTTCTTACTTTTTTGTTTTCTTGAAAATAATTTTTTTGTTAAATTCCACTTAGCTACAATTATTTTATTATTATTCTTAATTTTTAGTGTTATTACATGGATTTTTGTAATGAAACGTACTTTTGAAATTTAAAAAGAAAACCTGCTGAAATTTAAAAAGAAAAGCTGCTAAGTTACAAAATCGGTTATAACTCCGTAATTACCATATTTATTTTTTATAGATTGAAGTCATGGATGTAGAATACCATAAAATAAACCAACAATATTTTTGTTTTTCTTCTATAGTTGCAAATATGTTACATAGGAAGTTTTTGTCTCTCCTGTAAAATTTACTGAAAGGGAGTTAGCAGGTTTTTTTTTTTTATTTTTTTTTTATTTAGGACCAGCACTCAGGGGATGACCCCTACTTATGCAATGCATTGTGTTGGAACTAGGAAAATATGTTATGCGAGGGTGGATAGATGGAGTAGTGTTTATGGACATTTGATTTGAACTTCCCTATATTGCAACTGGCAGGGAAAATTTCTGCGGGAAGTAAATTCCACATACGAACTGTACGGCTAAAGAATGAATTTTCTCTGTGGTGTGTTGTTCTGTCTACTGGCCAATCGACTACGAAGGGATGAGCTCTAACAGACAGACGTGTATTGCGTAGAAAAATTCGAGTTTCAGGAACAAGTTCCCTTATTTCATTAGAGCACATTCCAAAGTAGTAACGATAGAACAGTGTGACACAACCCACATTGCGACGGTGCTCTAGAGAATCAATAGAGTTGGATACCCTACTGTCACCAATAAGCACCTTCGCCCTCTCCTGCACTCGGTCGAGAAGCTCCAAAATAGACTTTGAAGCACCGGCCCATACATGAGAGTTGTATTCCATTTTCGGTCGAATATAAATAGGTGGTGTAAATAGTAAGGAGATCAGATGGAGTGAAGTATCTCTTACACCGTTTAAGAAAACCGAGACACTTGAATGCTTCTTTCGACACTTGAAAAATGTGATCAGTCCAACGGACATCACATTGAATTCTCATGCCCAGAACATCAAGAGTATCTGATTCCTCGATATTTTCACCACCCATTAATACAGATGAAGTAACATGATCCGCCGTACGTTTGTGCGTAAGCATACAACACTGAGTTTTCCGCGCATTAAAATCGACTCTATTCGCTCGACCCCATTCTGAGATTGTTTCTAAGGTTTGCATGTTAAGACGACGATTTACAATTTTAGCGCGAAGATTACACTTTTAATTTTTTTAAAGTCATAACAATTAGAGATTTTTTGAAAAGTTCTAACTATACCCAGCAAAACTTTTCATTACCAAATAATGAGTTAAACAGTTAAACTATTGAACACGAACTACTTACTCATTCACTGTTTAAGTCATTACATTAACATGGGGATGTCATTGGAGGCAAGTACTTACCAATTGCAGAAATGTAATGACTTGGGTAAGTAATTGGAAGACAACAACAACAACAACAACTTTTTTGTTGTTGTTTTATTTAAAAAACATATTTTTAAACGAAATACAAATTTTTTCTTATGACCCCATGGGGGCTCGAACCCAGACCCTCCGACTGCTAGGCGGAGACTCTTCCACCGAGCTACTTCATATGTAGAAAACTTAGCAGCTTATAATTAATATAAACAATTTTTATTTTTAGATCCAAAATCATGTGACAATAACTTTGTTTTTCTCTGCTTTTTTGCTTTGTTGTAATTTTTGGAAACATATTTCTATACGATTTTTTGTAAATGTTTAATGCATTTAATAAACAAAGAAGTGTTTTTTAATTATTTTAAAACTTAAACAATTTAAATCTTCCCTTTTGTATAAGTTTTTATATAATATTGGCTCTTACTTACTTAAATGGCCTATAGATACAACCTATTTTCTTCGATCTTGTGCGAATATTCTTCAATTTTATAGGCCAAGTTGTGAAAATTTTTCCTCTACTTGGTCTTTCCATCCCATTTTTTATCGTTCTTATTTTACAACTCGCGGTACATGTTAGCTCACTACGTAACGTAGCTCTTTTGGTGATGTCACTAGGAGGTCAGTGTCCACAGTTGAAATAAAGGATAACCAAGATAAGTCTATGCTTACCAAGTTAAGACCAAGCAGAACCGTTGCTTGGTATCCAATAGGTATGTAGCCTACATAATCAAAATTGACTCATGATAGTATTTTTTCATTACCGTGAGTTAGTTTTCCAAAATTTTTTTACAGAAGGTAATATTTATGTTTTTAAAATTCAAAAATCATTTAAAAATACATTTTTAATAAGAAAAAAAAAAAATAAAAAAATTGTTGCTCTTGGTGGGATTTGAACCCGGGCCATTCAGTTCAACTTACCATTTTAATTACAAATAAGTACTTATGTAATAACTTATTAGTTATTCGGAGGGTATGCTGTAGTCATTACAAGGTAACCAGATACCAGAGTACTTGCCGTTACCAAAGTTTTGCTGGGATATTCTTACATTCTTTTTTCACGCAGTCCATTTGGAATAAAAAAAAATTGAAAATTCAGATTAATTGAATAATTTATCATTGTTCGTACATTAGTCAAAATGCTTTTGATAGTCAAACTTGAAATTAAGCGATTGAATATTTTTTTTCTTAAAATATACGCAAGTGCACTGATGAAAAATAGTTGCTTTAAGCAACAAAATGAACCCCCTTTTTTACTCTTTATTTTAATAAATTAATAACAGTCGATTCATTTTTATCTACTTTTTCATAAAATTCTTACCACAAAATTCATAATAATATTCTTGCATCTGGAAACATATTTTGTATATGAATTTTGGTGGAAAAGGAATATGAATCCATTGCTATAGGAAGCTAAATCAACCATACCATACCCTACAATACCATTTATTCATTCAATGTTGTAACTAATTTCATTGGAAATCTTATTCTATAATTTATTACAACCACATGATTTATTCAGAATAGAAACATTCACATTTCTATGATTTACATTTATTTAAGAGGGGCTGTACAACTCGAACGCTTTTATAATCAAGTACTCTCTAATAATGCCTTCCTTCATATCTTGTTTGTTGTTGTTGTCCACATTTAAAACTACAGACTTGGGAAGGAGTCTCTAAAATATTTACGCGACATATGTTACAATTTCCGTATTTAACACTGAGAAAGAGAGACAGACAGAAAGACAGTTTCAAATTGGCTGAGCCGACAATTCTTCCAGAATTCGATTACTTGTACGAATACACACCCTTGACAAAATGTCAATGGTCCACTACAAAATACGCACAAGCAAACGGATACAAAAATCATATAATGTAAGTCTTGTAGTTTTGTAAAATATATTTATTTAATACATGTTTACAAGATGGAATCCATCTTAAGAAAAAATCTACTCGAACTGATCAATTACCAACGAAATTCATTTTTACAAATGTCATGTGTTTCAAAACTAATTCATTTATACAGAAACGACTACGAGTACTTGTAGATACATATGAAATCAAAACTAATATCTAAATACTATTTTATATTTATAACTTATTCAAGAACGCATTTTAGGGATCATCCTCTTACAATTTTTCCACAAAAGAATAGAATTATCTTCTAGTATCAAAAATATCAATATTAATAATGACATTGATAATTATGATATTTTGAAGCAGTTGCTTTTCAAAGTTATTTATTGGTTTGAGTACTCGTACAGTTTGGTTTAAGATCTAAAACTTATCTAGAAAATTAAATTGTTTTTATTTCTAGATTTTTTATTCCCATTTCTACATTTTGGCAGTTTTTAAGTAAATTTGTGACTAAATCCAAAAAGAAAAATTATTCGCACTTAATCCCAGTCTATTCTATTTTTTTTTATTAGTGTAATGGACAATTTATTGACATAAGACCTCCTCGTGCTAAATTTAGTGGTTATATCTGTTATAGTTTTATTGGCATTTAAGTGTATTTTAGATGAAATTTTAGCTGTTTCCGTAAGTTTTTTGCATGGGAGCTATGACTAAATGTGAACCGATTTTGATGAAATGAAAATTTATATGCTGCCTAGGGCTTATGGAAAACTTCTATATACCAAATTTTCTCATCATAGCTATTATAGTTTGTTATTTATTAGCAAATAAGCGATTAGCGTAGGCGAGGTTGTACGGGAGCTATGGTCAAATGTTAACCGATTTTGCCCAATTTCAATACTAAAATTTTCTCAGAGATGAAGAATGATTTACTAAGTTTTAGCGAGCTAGCTTCTTTCGTTTAGGCGTTATCGTGATTTCAACAGACAGACGGGCATCGCTCAAGCGTCTTAGAATTTCATAAGGATTCAGAATATACTTCAATTTTGGGTTTTGAGCCAATATTAAGGAAATTACAAACGGAATGACAATCTCAATATACCCCCCATTCTAAATAAAAAACAGGCAATGTTCTTGCGAATAACATTTTTGTTCTTTGTTAGTTTGCTACTTTCGACAAACTAATTAAAATTGTTTAGAAGTTATAGTGCAAAGTATTGTGTATGAAGTTTTTCAGTTTTAACTTAATAACTTTAAAACTACTGGGCGGATCGTGGTGCAATATGCAGAAATCGGCAAATGGGTAATTGGAGTTTTAGACCAATATTTTAAAACATGTATATATTTTTACAGTTTCCTCTACAGTGGATTTAAGCCAAGCAACTCTTGTTTGTAAGACCTATTGGTCCGTATAACTTTTGCAAATATAAAACCATCGAAAAGAATGAAAAATATGCTTAACGAAATGTCATTTACGATTATTTTATTCAATATATATTTAATCGATATATTTATTCATCAATATTTTGTACCTTTCAAAGTAGATCCCTCAGGTATAACACACTTACACCAGTATTTTTTTCAATCTGGTGATATGTACTTTTTGGTAGGCACTTGAGCTCTCTCTCAATTCGGTTTGTATCTCCTCAATAATCTCAAAACGCCGTTCTTTCATGGGTCTCTTCATTCCTAGGAACAGAAAAAAGTCGCAGGGGACAAATCAGGTGAATACGGTGGCTATGGTATGATTACGGTGTTAATTTTGGCCCAAACATTTCGAATAAGCAATGACGAGTGATGCAAAAGTCATGAATTTTCTCGCAAGCGGAGCAAAACTTCTATATAATAATCTTTTTTGACCATACGACCATGTGGTATGGACTCCTGATGCACTACGCCACGGTAATCGAAAAAAACAGTCAGCAGAACCTCACATTTGACCGAAATTGGCGTGCTCTATTCTGGTATATAACATCTGTATAATGTCTGCCCCGGCTTCTCTGAGTTCAGCGCACGGGAATGTCGAAATTTTTATAACTCTGAAGCATAAATGTAACTGAGTTGGGTTATGTTGGCTTATAGGACCACTACGACGAAAGAAAATTACAAGTTTAAATAACCTTTACGTGGATTTACCATGAATAAAACTCGTACCATCGATGGAAGTCGAACGGTCAATTCCAAGTGGTACAAATTCATTTGTTTTCCTAAGAGCCTTTCTTGGTCATTCTTCACCATGAAACTTCGAATTTGCAAATATCCACTTAGACATGAAGTTTTTAAGAGTTTTAAACGGAACCAAATGGCTAAATTTTATTACTGAGCATAAAAACCTGATAAAACGGTAAAATGCAAGTTTTGAATTAACCGCAATCGGAATAAAAGGCGCAAATCCTCGTTATTGAAAAAATTTATTATTCTGATTTTTGATATATAATATTGGTTATTTTAAACTTGAGACATTCGTAGCCTTCAAAATTGGAAGTGTTATTAAACGATCAGTGAAAAAACTTAATATTTTTTTTTTATTCAAACAGCAGAGCTTAATTTATAACTGCAACCTATTCTGAGTGTGTGAAATCGGCTTCCTAAAGCTGCTAGAAGCAGGGATTTGGCTTGTCGCGCTTCTTCTTCTTCTGTTATCCTTGACTCCCAGTGGAGCATAGGGCTTCAACCATCCTTTTATATCGAACTCTATTGCGAGATGTTAGGCATACATCATTCCATGAATAGTTTGCTGCTTGCAACTCCGCATCAACTGACCTTCTCCACGTTCTAGCAGGTGCACCAACACGACGGCCACTTCCTTGTGGATTCCAACGAAGCGCTTGTCGAGCAATGTTGGTATTTGGCCTTCGAAGTGTGTGGCCTATCAATCGCCATTTCCGTTGACATACCTCTATAGAAGAAGGGATTTGGTTTGTAGTGTTTAGTAGATCTTCATTTCTTATTCGATTTGGCCACCATATATTAAGGATTTGCCGCAAGCATTTGTTTGCAAAGGTTTGCAGGCGCTTATCGATGGCATTTGTGCGTTTCCAAGTTCCGCAGCCGTAATACAAGATGGACTTGACATTCGAGTTATATATTCCTAACTTAGTTGTTGTTGATATTTGCCGAGATTTCCATATAGTTCGGAGAATGCCGAATGCAGATTTTGCCTTATTAATACGCGATTCAATATCCTCATCGGCGCCACCTTTTGTAGATACCAAACTACCAAGATAATTAAAGGTACCTACACAACCAATACCCTCGTTATCCACATTGATGTGTGGCGACGGGTTTGCGCCATAGCCTCCAGGCATAATCTTTGTCTTGGAGATATTGATTTCCAGCCCAGCTGCCCGAGATTCAACAGTAATAGCGCTAGTGTTTTCTTGAAGGTGAGCTGGTCTTTGGCTTAGAAGACATACGTCATCGGCGTATTCCAAGTCCTCGAGTTGCTTAAATGGTGTCCATTGGATACCACGTCTACCATTCAGTGCCGTGCGCATTATATTGTCGATGACAAGGATAAAAAGTATAGGTGATAATATACATCCTTGTCTTACTCCAGTAGTAACTTCGAACGGATTAGACAATTTACCTTTATGTAGAACCCGGCATTTAAAGTCCACGTACATTGCCCGAATTAAGTTCAGAATTTTCGTTGGCATGTTACGGTTTTCTAAAATTCTCCATAGATAGCACCTGTTGACACTGTCGAAGGCCTTCACAAAGTCGATAAACGCTAGATAAATGGGGGTGCGGAATTCATTACATTGCTCCAATACTATTCTTACTGTGTTGATTAGATCAACACAAGATCTATTCTCTCGGAACCCAAACTGATTTTCGCGGAGTGTTTCAGAAACTGCGTCAGACATTCTATTCAAAATTACTCGACTTAGTATTTTGCTCGGTATTGGAAGAAGTGTTATTCCCCTGTAGTTATTGCAGTCTTTGGAGTCACCCTTTTTTGGTATTTTGACTAGTATACCTTCATTCCAGGAGGTTGGTAGAGCTTCTTCTTCCCATATTTTACGCACAAATGGGTGCCATAGTCTCGCCGATCCTTCAACGTCACATAAAAGCATCTCCGCTGATATATTGTCATTGCCCGGGGCCTTGTTACGCTTGAGGCTTTTAATGGCATTCTTCACTTCTTGTAATGTAGGTGGGCTGTCTGAAATTCCACTGAATAAACAGTCATGGTTGGTTTCATTTTGCACTTCCGTCAGCGGTTCTAATCCAATGGGATTGTTTAATGTTGACTGGAAGTGTTCCATCCATCGTATTAATTGTTCATCCGGGGTTGAGAGAAGTGTACCGCTACTACTCAGAATGGGACTATTGGTGTAGGTAGGTTTGCCACACAACGCCCTTGATATATTGTATAAGGTCCTCATGTCGCCTTTATTTGCAGCTGACTCAGCTTGGCTTGCTTGTTCATCTACCCACATTCTCTTGTCCCTCCTTGCAGACCTTTTTATTCTGTTGGACAGGTCACGGTACATTGTGTTAAGCTCTTCCACATCAGCGTTTGCATTTAGACTCGAATTTTTTATGGTTTTACGTTGTTGAACCAGGTCCCATGTTGCTTGGGTGAGCCATACTTTCCTTTTATGGTCTTTAAAACCTAACATTTGTTGACCAACCTCATTGTATGTCTGAGTGATACACCTTCCGATTTCGTTTATATTTGCGGCGTTGTTGTTTAAAATATCTGGAAGCCGATTCCTTATGGATGTTATAAAGGCAGTTCGGTGTCGCTCTGATTCCAGTTTCCCAACATCAATTTTCCGATCGACTTTTGCCGTTTCTGACCTCAGAGCCGCTACCTTCAAACGAACTTTAGATATAACTAGATGGTGGTCGCTGTTTATATCTGCTCCGCGCTTCGAGCGTACATCAAGTAAAGATGATCGCCACTTAGAGTTGATCAAAATGTGATCAATTTGGTTGTTAGTGACACCGTTCGGCGATATCCAAGTTATTTTATGGTGGAGCTTATGAGGAAAAATTGTGCCACCTACAACCAGTTTCCTTTCACAGCATAGTTCGATTAATCTTTCTCCGTTGTCATTTCTTACTCCGACACCGTGCTTACCAATGTAGTGTTCCAAACCGGTGTTGTTTGAGCCAACTTTGGCGTTAAAGTCGCCCAGTATCATAGTAATGTCACAATTATGTACATTACTGTTCATCCAACTGCTTAATATATCGTAAAATTCGTCTTTATCGTTTTCAGATTGGATTTCAGTAGGGGCGTAGACATTGATAATTATCATATTACGAGCTTTGGTCTTAAGTTTTATTGCCATTAGCCTCTCATTGATAGGGTACCATTCTATCATGGCTTTAGCTATTCTTTTAGTCATCAGAAAGCCAACACCCCTACTATGTTCATCACCATCCGGGCGACCGGAGTAAAGAAACACAGTATTTTCGTTCCGAACTTCCCCTTGTCCTGTCCATCTAGCTTCTTGCACCGCCAGCAAATCAATTTTATAACCCAACATTTCACGCCTTAGTTGTTCTAGTTTCCCAGTTTCGTATAACGTGCGTACGTTCCATGTCGCAAACTTTAAACTTTCTTTCATGCCTATATTAGTTTTTATAGTTCGATTTCTTTGGATAGAATTGGTTTCATTCATCAAGATGTTCTTGCATAGATTAGGCACCTCCAAAATCCTTGTGCCAGCTGCCGTAGCAGGGGGATTTCTCGCTTGATTACCCCTTGGAGTAGTATATTCTATAATGTTGTTTCTTTCCATGCTTAAAACATCGTAAGTGCTTAGTCGATGGATGATGAGCCCAAAGACAAGAGCCACGTTTGTATAGCGAGCCGCTCGGTCCGAGACAGACGCCCGCTTGTAGCTGCAACTAACATGTTGAACAGACGCTACAATTTCGTACTTTACCAAGTACAATTATCTTAGACCCTTAGACCAAATACGTCGGAATGGCTCTAAGATAACTCCCACTCACGTTAGCCCTGACCTAGAATCCCACTCGGATTGTTTACCGCATCTTCAACTAGGTTGCTCAGGTTTCCAGGATGTACCACTAGGAGGTGTGAGTAGGAATTGAATACAGTTATTACCTGTTAGCTGGAAACCCAGGCAACAACTGCATCCCATTTACATCATGATAGTAGATATCATTTTTTATGCGATTCGACCCCCATATATTAAGGTTTTGCAGTAAGTATTTGTTTGCAATGATTTGCAGACACATATCGATGAAATTTGTTCGTTTTCAAGTTTCGCACCCCTAATACAGGATGAACTTGACATTCGAGTTGTGTATTCAAAACTTAGTCATGTTGATATTTGCTGAGATTTGCAAATAGCTCGGAAAACGCCAAATATAGATTTTGTCTTATTAATAAACGATTCAATGTCTTCATCGGTGTCACCTCTTGTAGATACCAAACTTCTAGATAATTGAAGGTACTTACCTACACATCCAGTAACCTAGTTTCTCTCATTGATATGTGGCGACGGGCTTGCGCCATAGTCTGAGTTTTGTCTTAGAAGACAAACGTCATCTGTATATTCAAAGTCATCGAGTTGTTTAAACGCGGTAGCCAATAGGCACCATTGGCTACCGCGTCTGCCATTCAGGGCCGAACGGTATAGGTGGCGTGATACATCCTTGACTTATCAGTAGTACTTTCAAACGAAATTGACAATTTACCCTTATGTAGGACACTACATTTAATATCCAAGTACATTACTTAAATCAAGTTTAGCATTTTCGCTATCTTATGATTTTCTAAAATTCACCACAGATTTTTATTAACACTTTTAAAGGCCTTCAAAAACTATCTAAGTTAACTTAAACCATAAAATCTGTACGATTTATAATATAAAATTTTTTTACAAAATAAAATCAGATTCCTAGAGCTCACACTTCTATTTTTATATCCACCATCAAAAAGAATGGGGGGTATATTGAGATTGTCATTCCGTTTGTAATTTCTTTAATATTGGCTCAAAAACCAAAAACGATATATATTCTAAATCCTTATGAAATTCTAAGACGATTGAGCTATGTCCATCTGTCTGTCCGTCTGTCTGTTGAAATCACGATAACGCCTAAATGAAAGGAGCTAGCTCACTAAAACTTAGTAGAAATATTCTTCATGTCTGAGAAAATTTTGGTATTGAAATTGGGCAAAATCGGTTCACATTTGACCACAGCTCCCGTATAACCTCATCTAGGCTAATCGCTTATTTGTTAATAAATGACAAATAATAGCAGCTATAATGATAAAATTTGGTATATAGAAGTTTTACATTAGCCCTAGGCGTATAAAATTTCATCAAAATCGGTTCCCATTTAGCCACAGCTCCCATACAAAAAACTTACGGAAACAGCCAAAATTTCACCTCAAATACACTTAAATGCCAATAAATCTAAAACTATAATAGACATAATCACTAAATTTAGCACGAGGAGGTCTTATGCTAGCCAGTGTGCAAAATTTTGTCGCAATCGGTCACTATGTGACCTAGCTCCCATATAAAAAACTTACGAAAACACAAAAATTCAAAAAGAAAAGGGGATTTATGTCCGTCTGTCCGTCAGATAAAATCGTCATAGCTCCTTAACTACAAGAGCTAGTAAGGCTAAATTAAGCACAAGGAAGTCTTATGTCAATGCCAGTCAGTGTGCTAAATTCGGTTACCATTTGACCATAGCTCCCATATAAAAAACTTATGGAAACACAAAAATACATAAAGAAAAGGTTGTTTATGTCCGTCTGTCCGTCAGATAAAAGCACGATAGCGCATTAACGAAAAGAGCTAGAGAGACAAAATTAAGCACAATGAAGTCTTATGTCAATGCCAGGCAGTGTGTTAAATTTTGTCACAATCGGTCACCATTTGACCATAGCTCCCATATAAAAAACTTACGAAAACACAAAAATTCAAAAAGAAAAGGGGATTTATGTCCGTCTATCCGTCAGATAAAAGCACGATAGCGCCTTAACGAAAAGAGCTAGAGGGACAAAATTTTACAAAAGTATTTTGGATATCTTTAAAAAGATGTGTGTTGAAAATGGACAAAATCGGTTCAAATTTAGTTAGTGCTCCCATATAACCCCGCCCTAGGAAACACATTAATGCTGATGAATTGAATACAATTGTAATAGCTATGACGATTAAATTTGGAATAGGGAAGTTTTATGCAATTTTTGATCAGTTTATCAAATTTTATAGGAATCAGTCCATATTTGACTTTAGCTTTCATATAAAAAACACTCACGGAAACCAAAAAGTTTAGCAAACAATTTAAAAAAAAAATTAGAAACTATGATAGCTATGGTCACTAAATTTCGCAAGAATAAGCTATATATATACCAGCCAGTGTGTAAAATTTTGTTACAATCGGTCAACATTTGGCTATAATTCTTATATATATAACATCCTCTTTTTATATCTACAATCAAAAATATTTGGAGGTACATTAATGATATTAAGATTGCACCTATGAAATTATATAGGCATCAATCAATGTTCAGCCCAGACTTTATATATAATGAATGCATTAGGAACTCCTAACGAAATATATGGACCTGCCGTATTACTATTAACGTGTTTAGCCTAACTACATATTAACGAAAATTATTTAACAATTTATTAATGTAAAACTATACCCGGTTATGAGACCGAGTTTTGATCAAAGTAAATACTGGGGAAACCACTAAAATATTTTTAAATGTTGAACTATAGAGCTACGGCAACCGAATTTCGTGCAAAGGTTTTACCAACAATACCAATTAGCTTAGCGATTTTTTCAGTTTTGGTCCAGATTTTGAGTTAGCTGCACCCTGTTTCTGAATTTAACACAACTTGATGGTAGGTATATATAATTCGGCACAGCCGAATATAACACTCTTATTTGTTTTAAATACCATTAAGTAAAAGCTTTATAACTGTGGGCAGAAGCTAGAATCTCACTTCTTAGAATTTTGTGTAGGTTTAGATTTTTCTATACGCCTACTGCGTTTTTTCTTAAGCAAAGAAATTGACCTACCCATAATATACCAGACTTAAGATATTCTTAAGAGCATGCGATAAAGAAATTGTCCATATACCTCGATTATAAACAGAACCAGAGACAGAAATTGTTTGGTTTGATATTTTAAAATCTTGTGCTGTTGCAATATTTTTTCTCAAGAATTACTACTTACTTACTTAAATGGCCTATATCACAACCTGTTTAGGGCAAAGGCCGAGCATATTTTTGAATCTTGTGCGTATATTCTCCGATTTCGAGGGCCAAGCTTGGTAAGATTTTATTCTACTTGGTCTTTCCATCGAAGTTTCGGACGTCCTCTTCTACGAGTTCTCTCGGGATCATTTTCATACACTTTTCTTGCTGCAGTATTTTCATATATTCGCACAATATGTTCTAGCCAAAGCAAAAGACATTGGTATTAAATTTATCCTTAATCAAATTAACAAATTTTCAATTTTATATATTTAATAAAGAATTTTTTTTTTAATCAGCACCAAAAAAGTATGTTCATATGAGCATGCATATGTTTTGTTCTTAAATAAGCAAAACCACAACAATAATTGCAACAAAAATAAATAAAATTAATTCTACACCTCATTGCAATTGGGATAAAAATCTCAATTGCCACGTAACGGTATAAAAACAATTGAAAACATCATAAAACTGAACATTTTTAAAATTAACCAAAAATAAAATTCGGCAAAAACTACAAAAACACATGCAGCAACGGCAACAGCAACCAGTTGCATCGTCTAAAAGGAAACATTCATACATTCTAACCAACAGCAACAACAACAGTCGCCCAGCCAACCAATACACTCTACAAACAGACTTAGAGGTATTTACTTATTTAGCCAACAACCGGCAACATATGAAAAAAGAAAGAAACTGAATTGCAATAAAAAAATACTGCATGCAACATGAACAAAGTTGCAACAGCAACAACAATATCGATATAATGAAAACCAAGTTTAACAAGAACCATCTCAAGAACTTGTACTTGAATTTCTTTAACTTTTTTCGTTTCTTTTTTTTGTTGTTTTCACCAATAAATGTTTAAACGAGTTGTTGGCTGATGGTTCAGTTTCTTATAGTTTTTGTAGTTGGTGTTGTTGTTGCTTTTAAGATATAAACGTAATAAGAATGTTTAAGAAAATCATCATAATCATCAACATCAGCACTGCAATCGTCTCCATAACTTCAATCCTTTTTACAGAAGTACCCTACAAAATCACTGGTGGTGTTTCAAGTTAGACATCACACCAATTTCTAAGATTTCAACAGAAGGCAAGGTAAAACTTCTGGGCTTATTCTTGTTATCTAAGACAAAACCAGGCAATACTCACCTTCGGCATCGGAATATTAAAAGGAACATGACATATTTGGGTAACTTTTTAACAAGTTTGGTCCATTTTGGAACATAAGTACTTTACACAAGTGTATGAAATAGTCTCAATATTCTGAGCTATACTATAGTCTAGGGTGACAATTTTTGTATGAAGGAAAAGGATTTTTCGAATTTAATAACTTTTTGTACGGAATATTGTGACACTAGGTCTAAAAGCTTAGATCTGAAAATTTGAGCCAAATCGGACAACGTTCTATGGGCGCGCATTGAGTCCAAAGTTTAAGAGCCCATTTGTATGGGGAAAAATGGGTTATTTTTTTGGTTTTGCGAAATTTAGACCAAAAATGAATAATTTTTACAAGAAAAATCAAAGAAAAAAAATTTTCTGTCACCCTACTATAGTCATATCAGACAATATAATATAAAGATATTGCACTCCATACAATTTTTTTTTCAGTCAAATGT
The DNA here is from genome assembly GCA_933228675.1 of Stomorhina lunata. Taxonomy (NCBI): domain Eukaryota; kingdom Metazoa; phylum Arthropoda; class Insecta; order Diptera; family Rhiniidae; genus Stomorhina; species Stomorhina lunata. Next base: position 88,867,467 of record OW121740.1, on the reverse strand, counting down.
GAAATTAAACTGTTTGCACAAACAAGCATACATTTCATGAGCACCTGTGTGTGTGTGTCCGAATTAGAGTAAAAGTGGTATACTCTCTTTTTTGGGACTTTTCAAAACGACCATAAGCCAAATCAATGTATGCAAGTGCAACATCTTTATATTATAGAGTCTTTGATCATACCAAAGCGTCAAAACCCATCAACTTCAGCTTATACCCAAACAACAGATCCAACGCAGAAAATTTGAAAATAATGATAGAGAGAGCGAAAACTTAAAAAACAACAAAGAATATTGAATGTTTTAAAATAAATTAAACAAAAAAATAAACTAACAAGTTCAACATTTATTTTGTGTTCAAATTAATGAAGCCAAACTCTTGAAAAAGGATGAAAACAACAAAAAAGCTAAAATAACAAAAATGAAGAAAATTGCAATGTTTGTAAGGCCATCAAACAAAAAAAAAAAACAACTTAAAGCGCCAAGAAACTTATTAACAAGAACAAGTGCATGAAACATTTATAACAAACCATTGACTTACGCTACACAACCACTCATCCAGTCAGCGAAATTAACAAACATTTGATGTGATAGCTTGGCATTTCGAGGAGTAAATATGGCACCACCAATAAAGAATTGTATAGGAATAGTTTAAGTAAAAGGTATGAATTCTTATGCTTCATAGGTACTTACTTACAAAAATGGCTTATATTTACAACCTATTAAGGTCAAAAGCCAATATTTTAAAATTTCGTAGGCCAAGCTTTGAAACATTTTCTTCTACTTGGTTTCTCTATCGAAGTTTCGGTCGCTATCTTCTACGAATTCCCTCGGGATCATTTTCGAACACTTTTCTTGCTGCTAAACAAAATTTCAATCATTGATCGTGAGGTCTCTAGAGTTAAATCCTAGGGAAATACTTTCATTATTAGTTATTTTGTGTGTTTAGCTCTAATAATGCGTATGCGGAAGATTTAGCGATATGAGCCAAAACAACTCTTAACTACCTTACTACCACTGCGCATCCTTTTCTTAGTAGAAAACTTTCAGATATTTTTATTAAAATCTACGGTGCCCCTTTTCTTTTTAAGCGCTTAATATTCACAGAAGCCTAAAGGAATCTTTAAAGCTACTGTCCTGAAGTATGAACAAACTAGTATGTCTCATGCATATATTGCATTTTTTATATAGAAAAGACAATATGAGGTCCAAAAAGCGCTTGGCTCTACGAGATGATTGCCAAGCCCATACTAATGTTTGGTTCCCTTGGATTCCATTTTCTATAAATTTTTTTAGACCCTAAGCTCTGATGATTACAGGTTCCCTTGTGTCAAAGTTTTTTCATCCTAAACTGACTTTCGGTTGAATGAATCCTCAACTTAGGTTAAATATTATCCAATCCTGGTCTCCCTTACCACGAAAATATTCTGAATATACAAAACAATATGCCTAACTTTTACTGTGAATTTCTCTGGAAGTCCGATTACTTTGGATAAAGAACTTCTATATATAGATGGAAGTAGGAAAGGAAAAGTGTTTTCATGCCGATCTTAGGAAAAATATTTTTTATCCAGCTTTCCGTTCCTTGTATTCTACAGACCAAAAAAAAAAATAAACGAGAAAACCCACTGGTTTAAATACAATGGGTTATATTTTTTAGATTGAGTATCTCCACCGACCATACCAGCGCATGGAGGAGAAGAAAAGTTGTTATCTTTCTGAATTGGAATTTGAATTAATAACAGGCCCAAAGCACTTTAAGCATTTTTACGTTTAAAATAACTTATGTTCAATGCAATCTATCGATCTACAAAGAAAACATATAGAAGATTCTTTGTCTAGACTTCTCAAAATCTTCAAAGAAAACTGTGAAGATAAAATTGTATTAAATTCAATAGCACCTGCCGTCGGAATCACACTATTGACAAGATTGCAAGGGATAAGGAAATCTTAAATGTCAAAAACAATATTAACAATGATTTGAGGAATTCGATAATCGGAAATATTTTCCTAAGAGGTATACGAATTGTAATACCGTCATCGGAGCAGGAAGAGAATGAGAATGAGGAACCCATGAAAAAGAATATTCGTTTTTGTAGTGACAGTTAGGCTACCACAAAACACGTAACTAATGACTTCGCGGCATCTATTCCCACTTGTAAATACCGGACATCTCTCGAAGAGACATTCCACTATACACTGTTTTGAAAACCCAATCATAATAACAAACTTTTCCTTCTTCTTCTGTTATCCTTGACTCCCAGTGGAGCATTAGGCCTCAACCATCCTTTTATATGAAACTCTATTGCGAGATGTTAGACATACATCATTCCATGAATAGTTTGCTGCTTGCAACTCCGCATCAAATGACCTTCTACATGTTCTAACAGATGCACCAACACGACGGCCACTTCCCTGTGGAATCTAACTAAGCGTTTGTCGAACAATGTTTATATTTGGCCTTCGAAGTGTGTGGCCTATCCACCGCCATTTCCGTTGACATACCTCTATAGAAGCAGAGATTTGGTTTGTCGCGTTTAGTAGATCCTCATTTCTTATGCGATTCGGCCACCATATATAATGGATTTGTTTGCAAAGGTTTGTAAGCGCTTATCGATGGCATATGTGCGTTTCCAAGTTTCGCAACCGTAATACAAAATAGATTCGACATTCTAATGTCAAACTTAGAGACATTATTGTGTATTATCTCGTCAAATTTGGAGCTCTTCTTTATAACTTTAAAGGACAGCTTAGGCTATCTGGCACAAAGGAACTACATGTTCAGTCTCAAATATTAATCGTTCTTAAGTTTCAAAATCTTTCCAGAGTCCTGGACTTAGAAATTTAAATTTAATGGTGTAAGGACATTGTCTTTAATTTGTACGCTACTAGATCGATCTCCTCTGTCACTGATAGTTTACAAATTTTTCTTTCTATCCATTGCAGGCCATTCCAACAATCTGGATAAACTAAACTTAAACTATTCCTAACAAGATTGACTACTTCGACTGATCTTTGCAAACTTAATATCTCTATCTCGCCGAGGGGGAAGAAACGGTCACTTACCCAGCCCTTGTTGATCTGGGATACTCGTTTCTGCACGATCTATTTGAGCTTTCGAATATTAATGTTCTTAAAACAGACTAATTTTTCATAGCATCTCGTTGTCTCTTCTTTTCAATCCCTTGCAGATAACACACATTGAGCACTTTCCAGGACTTAAATGCATGGACTGTGTCGTCAGCCACATGCTTAAAATTAGTAGTTAGTTTCTCTTGCAGGCACTAATAGGTACCATCTGTAAGAACCAGGTGATCCCTACATTGTCGTCAGCCACCTAACGTCTTTATAAAGGCTTTCGTTGGTCTGACTTAAAGTATGATGCTTCAGAATGGACGTTATTCCCTTACGAAAAATTATATGTTTACAAAACTTTCAAAATAATGCAAAGCGTCGAATGGTGTCCTCCAAGTGGTAAATCGTTTCGGCGTAGACTTGGGTCTTCGCATATTCTTACAGAAAACAAGTAAGAAAATGCTATAGTCGGTCAACCCCGACCATACGATACCCTTCACCAATAAGGTCAAAGGTGTTATTTTTCCTGTATAAAGATAAATATTTGCTAAATTTTGCCATCATACAAACATTTTCTCAAAACTTATATATTTAAGCTGCTTCCGACATTTGGACTTATATGAGAGCTAGGGTCAAATGTGGACCGATTATCTCGAAATTTTAAATTTATTACAGTTGTTACAAAAATTATGTATGCAAAAAATAAACTTGAAATTCCCATTATCTTCAGATTTACGAACGTTTTAGTGATTTTTGTCTCATTTAGGGCGTTTTTAAAGATGAGTTTGTACGGGAGCTATGGTCAAATGAGGACCGATTTTAAAGAAATTTTGTACAGTGATTTCGGTTTACATAAGCAGTATTTGATTTAAATTTTGTGAAAAAATATTGATATTTGTGGCCAATATATCAATTCCGGGAAGTGGAACCTATGGGAGGTACCATAAATAATGAACCGATTTTGACGAATTTCAATAGCCATGGTCCCATTATCAAAAAAATGATCTGTGCCAAATTTCATCAAATTATCTTAAGAATTGCGACCTGTAGTTTGATTACAAGGTTTACATGGGGGTCCAGCCAGCCGGACGGACGGACGGACATCGCTAAATCGCCTATTCTAAGCCTATTGGTATACTAAAAGGTGGGTCTAAGACAAATATTTCCATGCGTTACATACATCAGCACAAATTTATAATAACCTTTCCACCTATGGTGGTGAAGGGTATAATAATCTAGCGACTTTTATCGAACGATCTTATAGGACAATTAACGATCCAAAATTTGAAACTATGCGGTTACGAAAATGAGTTTTACAGGCATCGGTATATTCATATTGAAACGCCAAAACAACCTAAACATAAATCACTTGACAGCTGAAAAAATGTCCGCCAGTTAGAAAAGTGTTGCCAACTTAACTTAACTGTTATAATTCTATTAATGACACATTTTATATTCTAATTGATATATATTTTTGGAAACAATGCACTCATTTGTCATATATTTCAAATGCAAAATTTTTTCACATAAATATTGCATATTCTCCGTGGTATTGCGACAAAATTTATTTAAACTTTAGTATCGTTAGAATAACATGTTTTTAACTACTGTTTTTTTACGTTAACTTTTTTGCTGGGAAATATTATTTTTCAAAATAAACCTTAACCAGAACATTAGTGAGAAAAAATTGTGAAATGTACTTAAATTTTGGAAACCAACTAAATAATTTTCAAAAGATTGTTTCACATGGTCCGAAAATATTCACATGAAACCTAAAACTTAAGATTATGTATTCCGAATTTAAGTGAATTTGTCGTGAGTTGATGGTGCTAATTATTATACGTTTTCTTTTCATGTTATTTTATTCTTTTGTTTCATTTTTGGCTTGAAACCTAACAGCTCCAAAAGTTTTTTTAAGTACCTTGTCATTAGCCAAAAAGATTCTGGTTGTGAGCAGAAATTCCTTCCATCCATCCTTGCAGCAACATTTTTTAATTTTAGTTGTACTCGTATTCTGTTTTTTTTCGGTATTTATCTTGCAACAACGGCCATCCTTCATTAGCAGTAAACTTGTTTTTCCTTAACAGGTTGTTTGAGTTTCTTATATTTTTTGTTCATTTAATCATTAAATCAATATTCGTTGTATTGATTTTTAATGAAATGTTTTTGTTACATCATTGATACTTAATTTATGTTATTGGATCTTGATTTTATTTGTATTTTTTTTAGTTTTAGGACTTTTAAAAATTAAAGATATTTTTTGTGAAAAATATACATTAGAGCCACTCAACTTGTATGGAAGTGAAAAATGTAATTTTCTTACCCCTCTAAAAATAAAGCTTCATATTTTTTATGATTATTCCCAAAATATTTTGGTTCTAGCGTTGATCATCCGAAAGCTGGACCATTTTTGAAAAGGGTATTTTTTCATTTTGATTAGGGTGTTCATTTTACTCGACCTTTAATTGTTTGAGTAATCAAATAACTTGAAAATGGGGTTTTTGAATTACAAGAAAAATCGATTAATCGTCAAAAATTACTCGAGTTAATTGAATAAACTATTCATCTTAAAATTACTCGAATAAGATCTTTTCATGAGCTTTTTTTAATAAAATTATAGTGTTTTATAAACAACAAATTTAACAATTCACATAAACATAAAAACAAAACATAAAACAAAAACAAAGAATTTTTTTTAATAAAAATTAACATTAGTTTATTAGTATTTGTTAGAAACATATCGTCACCAAATATTTAAAGTGAGTTTATTTACATCTATACATGTTTACACTGATAGCCTTAATCTTTCGATTTGATAAATCCTGATTTTGATCTAATAAGTGGAATCTACTACTACCTTTTACCTACCTTCACAATGAGATCTTTAACAAGACTGTAGTAGGATCTACGATTACATTGCTTCCTTTAGTTGAACTGTAGTAGGACGTACCATTACTATGGTATAACCTACGATTACATAATAATCTTCAACTTAACTATATGAGTACCTAGGAATACATTAAAAAAATCCACAGGACTATAGTAGGTTTTACCATTACACTGGTGCCTTCAACAGGACTATAATAGATGCTACGATTACATTAGGACCTTTAAACAAACAATAGTAGAAATTACTAATACATTGGATATCACAACTGGTCTATTATCAAACTATTATTTCTGAACAAACAACCAGCTATATTTGAATCTCCAATGGACTCTATTACAACTCTCGATTATTACTTACAATATTAAAACCCACGATTATTTCACAAAATGGACTATATTTAAACCCTCTATTATTGCTTAAAATAAACTATAGCATAACCATCAATTATTGATTAAAATGGACCATTGAACGGTAGATAATTTATTTAAATGGTCTACATTTAAAATCCTGATTATTGCATAAAATGTAATATATTATTAGTAATTTAACGTTGGCCATTATTTTTCTTTACTTGTAACTCGATTACTCGTGGAAAATTACTCAAATAAATCTTTATTTGAAATTAGTCATTTTTATATACTCGAGCGATTAATCGATTTTATTTTTCCGATTAATCGAGCAAACATAACTCGAGTAAACAGCCTAATTGTGATGTAGGTTATTTTTAATGTTGGATACCATGCAACGGTTCTAATTGGTCTTAACTTGGTAAGTTCGAACTTATCTTGGTTATCCTTCATCTCAACTGTGGACACTGACCTCCTCGTGGTATCACCGAGTTCACACCCGTTAATCTGGTGAGCTAACACAAGAACGATAAAAACATGGGTTAGGACGTCGGGCTAGTAACTCACTACTGGAAATAACAATTACTATGAAAAAGCTAAAATTGGAATAAACACGGCCCCCGTGGGGGGAAGGTTCGGAGGTTGTTTGTTTGTGCGTTTATGTGTTTTTAATTTTTAGTTCCACTTTAATTTCACTTTTGGCCGAAAAAATCTTTAGAGTGCAATAAATTTATGTTATAGATTCTTTGGGTTGATATTGCAAAGTCTCGCTATCCCATTCACGAGTAAGAACGGATGTCGTAGATCTAGAGCTAACATGTACCGCCAGTTGTCGAATAAGAACGATCAAAATGGGTTAGGAAGTAGTTAAATTTTCTGAATTTAATAACGTTTTTTTTTTTTTAAATATTTATCCTTCTTCTCTAATAAACATGTTACCAATATTTCAATTCATAAATAATTCGCCGAAATCAAGCAGAAGAAAAATTACACAAAATTCATTTTTCGACTTAAGCTATTCTTCCATATTACCACAGATATAAATTATAAGCTGCTAAGTTTTCAACATATGAAGTAGCTGAGTGGAAGAGTCTCCGCCTAGCAGTCGTAGGGAGCTGGGTTCAAGCCCCCATGGGGTCATAAAGAGAGTTTTGTATTTCGTTTAAGAATATATTATTTTTTAATAAAATAACAATAAAACAAGTTTTTGTTGTTATTTTCCAATTGCATTAATTTGTTGCAATTGGTAAATACTTACCTCCTATGACATCCCCATGTAAATGTAATGACTTAAACTTCAATGGAGTAAGTAGTACATATGCAATAGTTTAGCTGTTTAACTCATTATTTGGTAATGAAAAGTTTTGCTGGGATATTTTATAAACTTTAAAAAATAAAAAAAATTTAGATTTTCCAAAAAACGATATTTTTAATTGCGATATAAAAAACTCCAAAACCGTTGATCATACAAAAAACTAGTGTTATCACTACTTAGGATCAATTTGTTCTTAATCCTTTAATGTGGTTTTAAAAATTCGGTCACTTTTATACTTAAGGGAAATCACGCAAAAAAAAACAAGTAAGAAAAGCTATAGTCGGTCAAGCCCGACTACATCATACCCTTCACTACTAAGGTCAAATATGGACCAACAATTAAACAAGATTTCCATAAGTCTTAGAAACATACATACATATACTATGTGCTATTTTTTCAAAATTTCGAGATTTATATCATTTCCGGCTAAGGGCCTGATATGGGAGCTAAGGTCAATTGTGGACCGATTGTTACCAAATTTTGGTTATTGATTCATATTTATAAAATATTTATCTGTGCAAAGTTTAAGTAATTAAATGTATTTATCTTTAGAGTTATTAAAGTTTTTGTGCTTTTATGTATATATAAAAGTCTTTTGAGAATGTGTCTTGTATGGGAGGTATGGTCAAATATGGGTCGATTTCTACACAATTAGGAACATTGATTAAGGTTATGATGAGCAATATTTGTCCTGAATATTATTAAAATACAACTAAATTTGTGGATGTAACGGACCAAATGCTCTATTCCGGGAAGGCATCCCTATGGGAGGTACCCGAAATAGTAATCCGGGATCGTCCTTGGACCAAAATATGAGCCTGTGCCAAATTACATCAAATTATCTCTAAAGTAACGATCTGTAGAATGATAACAAGCTTACATGGATAACCGGCCAGCCAGTCAGCCGGACGGACATCGTTAAACAACTCAGGGCGTGATTCTAAGTCTATTGGTATACTATAAGGTGGGTCTCAAACCAATATTTCTATGTGTTACAACATCCGCACAAACCCAATATACCCTTTCCACCTATGGCGGTGATTGTATAAATACATAGTTTAACTGAAATGTAATTTTGGCTTTTGACTAATAAGAATAATTCCTATTAGAAAAATGTTAAGAAAGTCATACATATTTTAATGTTAGTCATATGAACATTAACATAACATTAATTGGGTTGATAAGCATAACATAACAGATGCGTCTAACAGTACAACATATATGTTACTGTTAAACAGTTATGCAATCAACATATTGCAACATAGTGCAGACACAAACCATCAAACAATAAAACTTGGTAGCATTGTGTAGTTCCGACGGAAATGAAAGCAGAGCCATCTAAGAGTGGAAAAGAGAGTTTCAAATATAAAAAGGGATATTATTTGTTCCTTTGTTTGAATGTGTTTTTATTTTGGGACAGGTATACATTTATAATCATTAAAAAGAACTTTAATTATTATGAAATCACAAAATTAATTAAACAATACAAAATAGGTAAATATAATTTTTTTAAATTTTTAACACACATTCGAAGAACACACGTAAATTATAAAACAAATTAAAGTTACTTAAAGTTTTTTTTTTTCACTTTTTTTTTAAATAAAATATTTCAAACTCTTTTTTCCACCAAGAAAATATATATAAAAAAATCAGATTAACGATTTTTTATATTATAGTAAAAGTTGATTTCCTGTATGCGACGGCTAATCTAAATTTTTTCCTTATTTTTAACGTCTGCGCTGTTTTATTGTTCGACTCGTAATGATGGCTGACTGTTTGACTTTGTGGTTGAGGAACAACTACATAGAGTAGAAAACAGCCAACAAAACAACAAAAATGAATCAAAAAAATTCCATTAATTGAGTGGATTTGAGTGTTTTGTGCTGAGCCATGCTATTCCATAATATATACGAAAATACTAAATACTAATACGAGAACTGAAAAATTCATAAGACCTAAAGAGTGAAACGAAATGGTGGTAGTTAGTTGTTGGCCGTATAAAGTCGGAATGTATCTATAATACATACAATATAACATTTAATCATCATCATCATCGTCATTATGATCTTCATCATCATCAATATTGTTATGAATTTTGTTATATGTTATAAAACATTTTTTTATAGGAGTGTTTTCATTAATTTTCATTTGGTTTAATACATTTGTATTACTAGAATGAATATAAAACGGAAAAAATATAGAATTTGTAAAATTTTAAAGATTTTGTTCATTTGTTTTTTTCGATTTAAGTCGTTGGATTTTTATTTTTGGATCTCAGAATCAACCCAATATATATATTGAGTTGATTCTGAGATTACCGGTTAATTTGCTTATCCTTTGTATAAAAATATTTGTCTTCATACACGAAAAAGAATATCTTTGATCTTAGTGGTGAAGGGTGTCGTATGGTTGGGCTTGACCCACTATAGCACTTTCTTACTTGTTTTAATTCAATATTTTTCATAGTATTATGTAATTTTTTTGAGTAGATTTTAAATATTAGCTTCTTATATACAATTTTAAAACTTAGGTATTTAAAAGCGAATTTTGTAGAATTTGTCATTCCCCATTTTGTATGAGAAATTATTCTCATACAAAATTTAACAGGGAAATGGCGATTTTTTTTAAAAGTTGTATTATTCGGTTGTAAAGTTGTGAACCGCCGCGCTATAGCAGGTTAGTCATCCGCCTAGCTTACCAGTGGTCGCAATTTCGATCCTCGTCCAGACCCACTTGAAAAAAATAAATTTTCAAAAAGGCGGAAGTTCATCTCATAGCTCAGCTAACCATGTAAAACTTCTCTAACTAATGCATTTGCCGTTCGGAGTCTAAAAACAGAATCGGATGCAGCTCATTGTCTGAGAGAAGTACCCCTTGCTCCAATGTTGTCGGGAAATTATAAAATAACACTTTTTCTGTGTAACCGACTAGTTCCATTTTCATACTAAAGACTCATCTCTAGATTTTACAAAATTAGAATTTCATGCACTTCGATCTTGTGTGCTTACTCTCCAATTTCGTAGACCAAGCTTTTCTCTACATGATCTTTTTATCAAAGTTTCGGACGGCCTCTTCTAATATAAGGGGCCGTTTTCATTCTAATTTTAGCTTTTTAAATAAACAGATATTTTGAGATCTCTAGAGTTTGTTTAGTATGCCAAAAGCTTGCTTTGCTCTGCGTAACCTATTTTGGATGTCTTCTCTGCTGCCTCCACTTTTTGAGATAATAATGGGTGTTTTTTTTAGAGGTATAGAACTTCGAATTGAAATAAAACACAAGAAAATCGTTTTAATGTCCATCAATTTGGATTTATTGGAAGCATAATTTTATGCCATTAATGTTTAAATATGATTTCGGGCATGTGGCCGCCGCGGCTGGCTCGAATAAAGACAATTCTACAGGTCCAATTTTCAACAACTTTTTCGAGCATATGGGGCCGTAAGTTGGCAATAACGCCACGAATGTTGGCTTCCAAGTCCCCTAACGTTTCTGGTTTGTTGGCGTAGACGAGCAACTTCACATATCCCCAAAGAAAATAATCCAGTGGTGTCAAATCGCACGATCTTGGTGGCCAATTGACAGGTCCATTCCGCGAAATTATGCGCTCATCGAATGTTTCCTTCATAAATCAATTGTGACGTGCGCTGTGTGGCATGTAGCGCCGTCTTGTTGGAACCACAACTCATCCACATTCATGCCATCCAATTGGGGAACAAAATAGTCGGTTATCATGGCTCCAGCATTATTTCGGAAGAAGTATGGCCCAATGATTCCACCAGCCCATAGAGCACACCAAACAGTCAGTTTTTGTGCATGTAATGGCGTCTCAAGGGTCTCATGTGGATTCTCTTCACTCCAAATGCGGCAATTTTGCTTGTTGACATAGCCATTCAACCAAAAATGAGCCTCATCACTGAACAAAATTTTGCGATGAAAATCAGCATCGAGATCAATCTCATTTTCGACCCATACACCAAAATCACGACGCATTGCATGGTCTCGCGGCTTTAATTCTTGCACAAGCTGGATCTTGTAAGGTCGAAAGCCAAGATCTTTGCGCAAAATCTTCCATAAAGTTGATGGACAAAGCTCCAATTGCGGTGCACGGTGGCGAATCGATTCATTCGGGTCCTCTTCAACACTTTGCTCTACAGCGGCAATTGTTTCTTCGGTGCGCACTGTTCGACGTCGCTGCGGATGCGTATTATCACATACAGTAAACGTAGTGCGAAAACGATCCATGGTTAACCGAATTAATTGCTCTGATGGACGATTATGTCGACCATAAAATGGACGGAGCTTGCGGTAAATTTCGAGAACTGAACCATTATTTTCGAAATAAATTTGCACGATTTGCAAGCGTTGTTCTTTTGTCAACCTGTTCATGATGAAATGGCAAACCAAACTAAATATTAATCACTTGACAGCTGACAAAATGGCCGCCAGTTAAAAAAGTGATGCCAACGTAAAGTTCTATACCTCAATAAAAAACACCCATACTTCCTAGGTAACAAAAAGTTTCAACTTTATCAATAAATTGTCCAGCAAGATGAAATTTGGCGTCATTTAGTGAGTTAATTCGCATTGACTTAGTTTTCTTGATGTTAATCCGAAGACCAACTAGAGCAGCACGGGAGGCAAAGTTTTGTAGTTTGGATTGCATGCATGATAATCGATGTCATCTAGTCTATCGTGAAGACCCCACGAGATACCATGTTGCCTATTCATCGAATTACTCAATACAACATCAAGAACTATGTTTAATAGCAGTGGGGATAACACACATCCCTGACGGACTCCAATCTTAACACTAATGGGCTTGCTTTGACAACCTTCATGGATAATACAGCAAAACGCGTTATTTTAAAGCTCTTTTATGAGTCGTATGATCCTCTCGGGGACTCCTATGCATTTTAAAGCTTCCCAAATAGCGGTGTGCTCTAAAGTGTCAAATGCACATTTAAAATCAATAAACAATAGGTAAAGGTAAGATCGCCATTCAACCGATGGTCCACAATAACCCTAAAGCTATTGATGTGATCAATACAGGATTTATTCTGTCTAAATCCTGCTTGTTCGCGTCTAAGCTGTGGATCAACAATGGACGCAATGCGACTGTGCAGAATATGGGAATTTATTGACCATATTAAGAAGAGTGATACCCCTCCAGTTTGAACAGTAGTGCAAACTCCCTTGTTTTAGGAATTTTTATAATTAGGCCACTCTGAGAACATTTGGCGTACTTCAGTCATAACTTGACGTTTATAGATATCTCAAACCATTTTCCCGTACCTTGTGTTCGAATTCGAGATATCTACATCAATGTTTTTGAGTTTTATTGCCTTTTTTATCTATTTTAACACACCGATGAGAGAAATTCAAATTTGTAATATTTGTTTAACAAAATTTTCAAAAAATTAAAAAATGCGTTTCGAAACCCACCTGAGAAAAATGACCCATTTTCGATTATGAAAAAAACTAAGTAAATATTGTTATATTTTAACAAAATTAAACTATGAAGTACTTACAAGTCATAAAATGATAAATCATGTCTTGCTTTGCCAGCTTTTGTCCAAAGTAGTTTTTTCTAGCGGTGTATCCTTAGGCGTACTGTCAAGAATTTTTGGGGGAAAATCGCAATAACTTCAAAACTGTTTTATGGATTTCAAATATTGATGACTTCAATTTAAGCTGCATTAGTTCACTTTTAGACTGTATTATATTTTCTCTTTAAAATAATATGTAAATGGACGAAATGCAGCAAAAACTGCAAATACTCTCAGTTTTCCCCATACAAATAGACTCAAAAACTTTGCGCGGGCTTGTATATATATATATATATATATATATATATATAATTCCCCGACAACATTCCTATTGGAACAAGGGGTACTTCTCTCAGACAATGAGTTGCATCCGATTCTATTTTTTGACTCATTGAAAGGGACCTACGTTTTAACGCCGGCTCCGAACGGCAAATGCATTAGTTTGAGAAGTTTTACATAGCCTAATGCTCAATAACCAGTGGCTAGCTGAGTTATGAGGTGAACCGCCGCTTTTTTTGAAAATTTATTTTTTCAAGTGAGTCTGGCCAGGGATCGAACTTGGGCCTCTTGTATGCTAGGCGGATGACTAACCTACTATACCACGGTGCGCGGGCTTGTATCCTAAAAATAAATCAATAATATTTTGCACACTTCCGATTGACATAATTTGGCCATATAATTTCACTATTAGAAGTCGATCAGAGACAAAAGTCAAAAAACGACTCATCCTAGTTTATATATATAACCACGGTTTCGCGTAGCCCCACAAAAATAGTCTAATAGTGTGAAATCTCTTGCGATAAAGCCATATTCGCTCGAGTTGTTTGGCATGTGGCACCGTCTTGTTGAAACCACACATTCTTCAAGTTATATTCTTCAATAGCAGCAAAATAAGTCGGTTATCATATGACCATAACGCTCGGTGACAGTCGTTTCTTCTTCGTTTTCGATAATAAAACAAAGCACCAAACAGTGGCTTTTTCTAGATATAATGGCCTCTATTCAATTACTTGAGGATTCTCAGAACGCCAAATACGACAATTTTGTTTATTAACATACCCACCGAGTGAGAAATCATCGTGGAGGAGTTTATGTGCTCTATACGCCAAAAATCGACCTTGAAGTTTTAACTTAATTTTCTAAAAAACTATACGATAGAGTTTTGAGATTTTACACCATATTTTTGGCGTAAAGAGCAAAACAGCTCAAAAAAATATGTTTTGAAGGATATAGAACAAAAAGACAATATTTATCTCAGAAACTAGATAAGATAGCCGAAAACGGATTGCAGTTTTGAAAAATTTAGGAACCAAAAACTAAAGTGGCATCATTAACTCAAAATGTGTAAAATGGCGGACAGAGCACATAACTCCCGAACGACGAAATGTGCTTCATCGCTGAAGAAAATTTTGTTAAAAAAATCGCCGTTCACCTCGTGTTGTTCAAGCTACGCCATTGAGAATGGTCAACTGGCTTCAGTTGTTGTGTATGCTGGACTTTATGGATGTAGGTGCAGATCTAAATGCAAAATACGCCATAATATGCCGTAAGACAGTCCTAATTCCTGAGAACGACGAGGAATCGACACATTCGGGTCTTCGGCAACACTTTCACTTACAGCAGCGATATTTTCAGCGGAATGAGCGAAACGATGATGCTCGGGCCTTACAATATTTGTAACCGCTCCAGTCTCTTCCAATTTCTTCACAATTTTGCCAATTGCTTGCGTAGTTGAACGATTATGTAAATCATAATCTCCTCTTAAAGCACGATATGTGGCTGTTGCAGAATCACCATTTTTATAGTAGGTTTTGATAATTTTAATGCGTTATGTGATACTTAAGCGAGCCATTTTCGTCAATGTCAGACTTTCAAGTGAAAAGGAACAAATGGGTTTAACAGCTTAGCTTGACAGATGTCGAATTCCAGTCCTATACTTTTGAAACCATTAAGTGGATAACCCGATATAATCAAATAGTTAGTTAGCCTTCTTGGGTTAAGAATAAATTTGATAATTTATAACCTATAAACTAATCGCAATGGTATGCATATGTATCTTAAGCTGAACATTATCAAAACTCAATCCAAAATTTACACGAATTTTAATATAGTTCAGCAACTCATATAATACAAAATTTCAATTATTTCAATCTTACAAAAATGCTAAAAGAAAATCTGTAAATATGTAAATGCGTTTTCATAAATTTTACCTTCGAATTTATTTCACACGCAATTCATTTGGGAAAAAAAATCCATTATGTTTTTTTTTCTCACATTTCTAGTCATTTGCAAATATATTTTAACACATTTTATTAGAAAAAAATGCTAAAGAATTTATTAATTTATTTAAAAATTTAAGAAATCGAAACAAAGAATAAAATTCATGAAATGAGGGCAAAAAGTAGATGATGACTGTCATCATAAAATGGTTCATTAATGATGACACCGAATTCCCAATGCCATCCATCCATTCATCCGTCCGACCATTCTATACGTTTTATCAAACCAAATTTTAATTTTTCGTATTTGAGTTATTTATGTTGATTTTATGTCGTTGGTATTCTGGTATTCTTTATTTGAAATTCTTTGATAAAACGTTTTTAGAAATTCGTCTAGAGATATTTTTAAAACGAGTCAAAAAAAAAAAAAACCTAAAAAAAAGATTTTTTATACTAATTCAATTTATAGAGATACAAAAATAAAAAATTCTGATGACATCAAATGTGATTTTAAACTGTTTAAATTTTATTGATAACTAATTGAAAAATAGAATTTTAAGTATAAAATAGATAAATATATTAAATCTGAGTTCTAGGCTTGAGATTTAATGAATATTTGTATAATAATGTGAAGATTTCAAAAAATATTTTTTTTAAATTTATCTTTACGATAAATTTGGTTTCTTGGTAAAAATTGTTTACCCTTCACCACCATAAACAAAACACCCACCTTCAAGTATACCGATCACTTGCGAATTATATCCTGAATCTAATTAAATTGTTTGTTACCAAAGTAGAGGTTTTAAAGACCTTCTCTTAATAGAGATTTTGGCATCAAATTTCAATCAAATCAATATTTTAGAAACGGTCCATATTTGACCATACCTCCAAAAAAAACCGACTATTCATGTCGAGAAATTTTATTTGCTGTCTTTAAACGTGACAGTGGTTTGAAACATAAAAAAGTGGTAACAAATCTTTATCTTCTAAACTGTAAGTCTAATTGTTACATACGAGAATTATTAAGTAGGGCCCTAGCTTCCTTTATATTTATGGTCATCCTGTGTTTACACAAAAGTAAAAAAGCTTTTTGATCGTGTAGCTCTTTCAATTATTGTCAAATATGGGGTTATATTATAATTTAAACAAAAATTTAAGTTAATAAAAAATTCATCCTACATACAGCATGAACGAAATTCGCCAAAGTTTTATGAAAATTTTAGTGTTTTCGAACATATAACAAAAAAGTCAAGCCGATTTTACAACTTTCTAAAATATAGTCCCACAAATTCTCTTTAGATTGCAAAAATAAAAAGTAGTTCGAATTCATAAACGATCCAGTAAATCGAATTTTATAAAAAATGCCAAATTTCTATACACCATAATTATACCCTTCACCAACATAGGTGGAAAGGGTATTATAAGTTTGCGCTGATGTATGTAACGCATAGAAATATTTGTCTTAGACCCACCTTTTAGTATACCAATAGGCTTAGAATCACTTTCTGAGTCGATTTATGGTACCTCCCATGGGTCCCACTTACCGGAATTGATATATTGGCCACAAATATCAATATTTTTTCTTGAAATTTAAAACAAATACTGCTTATGTAAACTAAAATCACTGTACTAAATTGAAATCGGTCCACATTTGACCATAGCTCCCATACAAACTCTTCTTTAAAAACGCACTAAATGAGACAAAAAAATCACTAAAACGCTCGTGAATCTAACGATAATGCAAATTTGGAGTTTATTTTTTGCATACATAATTTTTGTAACAACTGTAATCAATTTGCCAAATTTCGAGATAATCGGTCCACATTTGACCCTAGCTCTCATATAAGTCCAAGTGACGGAAACAGGTTAAATAAGTTTTGAAAAAATGTTTGTAAGATGGCAAAATTTAGCACTTATTTGTCTTCATACAGGAAAAATAACACCTTTGACCTTAGTGGTGAAGGGTATCGTATGGTCGGGCTTGAGCTTACTTACTTGTTTTAATTGCAAAAGAGTGCAAATGGGTTTCTTTTTTTTAAATTTTTGAAATTGTTTTATATCAAATTGAAATTGTTTTATATCAAAAATGATTTTGTAAAATCAATCATATTAGGCTATAATCGAAAGAGCTAGGTAGTCTACTTTGAAAACTAATAATTCACCTTGTGAAAACACAAACTAAACATAGATTCTAAATACAGAAAGCTTGGATCCTTCTTTACAATTTCCTCATACACACTGATGCAATAAGACTTATAGTTTAGAAGATACCATTTTTTTGTTTCAAAACACAATGCGTCAACTTGCAAAGATGCAATATTGTTAATAAGGCAGATTATCGGCTGTATTATCTGCCTAATAAACTGATGAGTAGTGGCTTGAACTAGAATAGTTCCACCATAAAATGCTATAGGTGTGATCGCCTTAGACGTTTTGACGGCTGCTCAACAATCCAACTGGTTGCTTATTGCTATATTGTAGCTGGCGGAAATTATCTTAACTGTAGGCGATGATCTTTCGGTTGATCATCTTACCGGTACTCGGTTAAATGGTCCTGGACAGTTCATGACTAAAAGCTACCTTGGGAATTGCTAAAAAGCTGAAGCTAAATGGTGGTTTTTGAAGTAGATTAGATGCACATTTTCCCAACGGCTTACAATCATCTGAAATAGGATGTTATATACATAGATTGACATGTTCCAAACAAAACGAGCTACATCTTATTATGATCCATCAAGAACTATAGGTTTTATTAAAAATTAAGTAAAAATATTTTTTTTATCGGTAGTAGATTTTGTTCCAATTTTATTAGATTTAATAAAATGAAAAGTTCTTTTATATCCATTTATATTACTTTTCAGAAAAATTACAGAAATTACTTATTTGAAGTTATTTGAAAAATGGTTTAAATTTAAGTATTTAACCTGAACTGAATATGTTGAATCATTGGAATTAAAAGTTTATAATACTAGACGCTCAAAAAGCCTGGATATATATAACCAGTTTGCAAAAAATGTCATCAAATAAAAAATATTAAACTTTGTTTTCTAAAACCGCCACAACTCGTTTGGAATGCAAGTGAACAATATCAGTTCATTATCTATCCTAATCTTTGTATTACCATTCCTACTTTCGCACCAATTTTATGTGAAATCACATATAATTATTTGTAGTAAAACCATATTAATAAATTTTGGTAATTCTAATTCGAAAATATATAATATATTTTTTTTGTATGGAAGGTGCCACGCCTACTATTTCTATAGCCTTCATTTTTCGTGTGCCTTTACACCTTAAATGTAAAGAAGCCCACACCAAATTTGATTATCCTAGGTTAAATAATGGGTCAGATATACCATGAAATAATTTTTTTATATGGGAGGGGCTACTCCCACTTTAAATATCAGAAAACTTCGTATCCTGCATTAAGCGCCGGAGATGCAATTAAATACTTTGAAAGTTTCAGAGAAATCGACGAAATATATTTTTTTTTATATGGAAGTTTATATCCAGCATTGAGCGCCGGAGATGCAATAAAACACGGTGAAATTTTTAGAAATATCAGCTAGGGATTTATAAAGTTATGAATTTATTCCTGTTAAATATTCATTTCGGCCCATTGTGCGTTAGGTCGTTTCCCGAGTTTTTTTTAGTGTATCAGAGTGTAATTGATTTATTTGCTACAAATTTGCACCGATAAGTCTTTTGTAAACATAAACTGATAACCGGAACATGATAACAATAGGTCAAAATTTGAACCTAGTTCACATATCAGATCCTCTGGTGGAAATGACATGAATTACTAGTTAGAAAAGCTCTTAAATTAAAATAGTCTATAAAAAAAATTGTAAAGTTGTTGGTCCATATTTGACCTTAGTAGTGAAGGGTACAAAATGGTCGAGCTTTCGAATGGTGGTTGGCTTTAATAATTGTATGGCTTCTTATTATTTATTTTAATGTTCTTTTGTTGTTTATGTATTTTAAATTTATGTCTTAATTGTGGACGAGATATTTAAGGCTAAAAATCCAGAAAATTTTAAATGGAAATAAAAGAATATTTAATCAGAGGTTGTTCAAGAAATCCCCAAGGTTCCCGGAGATTTGGAGCATGGATTTACTACATTTCATAAAGACCAGTCGGTGCACAGTAAACGGTTCCCATAGTAAAACTGGAAAAAAGTCGAATGGTAGATAAATTAAATTTTGTTTCACATTCATTAACACTTTTAGAAATCCTTTTTATTATTCTGGTGCTAGGACAATCAAATACCCGACATTCCCCCATTTGAGTAATAATTATTTTTATTGAATTTTAATCTATCATTTCACATGCAAAATGATAATGCGTGACAGTTTTTTTTTACAAAATATAACCAATCTCTAATTATTTAGGGTTGCCATATACCTTTTTAGAATATAACATTATTTTAAACATTTTAGTATTTTTATTGCTTAAAGTATTGAAAATACTCATAACTATTGGTATTCAAATGACATAGGTATTCATTACCGTGTAATGCATTGCCTTCTATTTTCAAATATTAAAAATATCAACTGATAATTGTGTTAAAAATATCAAATATGGATGATTTTTAAAATCATTATATTTCAAAAGTTGGCATAAAAAACACCTAAAGTTTGTTTTTCACATATACTAAAATATAACAGAAAATAAGATTATCGATTCACAAAAGTAGTTTTTTGATGTGCCTATATTTTCGGGTCCACCAAAGCTGACTATTTTTTTTTTTGAAAAGTAGATTTTTTGGCGAAAAATTTCACAATTTTTTTTACAGCATTTTTAAATTTTAATTTTAGGATTTTTGTATTTTTTCTGCTACATTTCTGAATAAAACAAGTATAATTGCATGCAGTTTTGTTAAAAAATTGATTTGTGATATTTGTTTTTCTAAAGTCATTTTTTGTTACTTAAAAATTATGGAAAAACTGCGTAGCTATGTATAGGTACTACGCACATGAAAATCCAAACCACCTCTGAAATCGTGGGTCTCAGTCTCAGCTTTCATTCCATATGTATTCGGTGTGCGGTGTGAAGCTTATAACGAACATAAAATTGTACTTTGTCCGAACAGAACATCCATTTTGACAAAACAATTTTGTTGAATGATATATACGCTCATGATGCATATTCAGAATAGACTAAATAAATAACGACACATTTGAAAGATGTAGCTTCAACAAGACTTTTCGAAAGTTCCCTTTTGAAAGACCCTTTATATCTACACTAAATTTTGGCTTTGTGGTTTCTAAAACTAAGTAATCGTCAATTTTCACCAAATTCAATAGGTAGGTCGGTGTTATTGATCCAGATATATGTACAAGATGTTAATTAAGAATAAAATAAGAATTTCGGGTGCATGTGAAATAAAGTAAAATTTTAAGTAATTAAACTCATATCTTATTGATGAATTAATTCATTTGTTTTCTGCCCTCATCTGCAATAAAAATGTTTTGCCATATGTCTTTTTAATTAAAATCGTGTTTTTATCGTGTAGCTACATTTTCAAATTTTTTTAAATATTGAAAAATATCAATTTCATGTTAACATAGAATTCATGTACCAACCACTTGGAGGTGAAGGCTTATGGCTTTACAAAATATTATTTGGTGTAAAATGTTACTTTAACGTTTTGTTTTTTTCTCTTTACCAAAAATATTGAAAAGCATTTGTAAGGTTTTGAGTTATTTCTTGTTTATTTTTTTGGATACTTTTTGTAATTTTCTTGTTTTTATACCCTTCACCACCATAGGTGGAAAAGGTATTATAAGTTTGTGCTGATGTTTGTAACGCATAGAAATATTTTTCTTAGACCCACCTTTTAGTATACCAATAGACTTAGAATCACTTTCTGAGTCGATTTAGCGATGTCCGTCCGTCCGTCTGGCTGGCTGGACGGCTGGCGGGCTGGACCCCCATGTAAACCTTTTAATCAAACTACAGGTCGCAATTCTAAAGATAATTTGATGAAATTTGGCACAGATAATTTTTTTGATAACGGGACCATGGCTATTGAAATTGGTCAAAATCGGTCCATTATTTATGGTACCTCCCATAGGTCCCACTTCCCGGAATTGCTATATTGGCCACAAATATCAATATTTTTTCATGAAATTTAAAACAGATACTGCTTATGTAAACTTTAATCACTGTACCAAATTTCGTTGAAATCGGTCCACATTTGACCATAGCTCCCATACAAACTCTTCTTCAAAAACGCACTAAATGAGAAAAAAAATCACAAAAACACCGTAAATCTAAAGATAATGAAAATTTTGAGTTTATTTTTTGCATACATAATTTTTGTAACAACTGTAATCAATTTGCCAAATTTCGAGACAATAGGTCCACATTTGACCCTAGCTCTCATATAAGTCCAAATGACGGAAACAGGTTAAATATATAAGTTTTGAGAAAATGTTTCTATGATGGCAAAATTTAGCAAATATTTGTCTTTATACAGGAAAAATAACACCTTTGACCTTAGTGGTGAAGGGTATCGTATGGTCGGCTTGACCGACTATAGCGCTTTCTTACTTGTTATAAGTTTTTTGAAAACGTTTCTCGAATGAAGAAAAGAAGGAAGATAATAAAAGAAATGCACTCAATAATTCTTAACAAGATGGTTTTTTAATTTTTATGGTCTGTTTTATTTTTTTAAATTTTATTCTTTGTTCATTTTACGAGTGAAACCTCTTGACTTTTTCATTTAGTTCTTCTTGGGTTCTTCTGGATTTCTCTTTTTTCTTCATTTTCTTTAGATACAAGTAGTAGATATTTATTTTAGATTATTTGTAAAATGTTATTCTTCATTTTGTTTAATTTTTGTTTTGCTAAAGGTCGTTGACATTGACATCGAACTATTATTATGTAGATAATATTTACTCGTAGTGTGAACGCTCTATAGTTGGGCTTCCATGAGGCGTTTTTATGTTCTTTTAAATTTGATTTAGTTTTTTTTTGGTGTTTATGGTCTTCATTTGTTGGGTTAAATCATCGTCTTCATCGCCATGATCATTAAATGTGGCAGTTCAATTGCTTTTTTTATGATCATCTCTTTAAAATTTGTAATTTTATGGCTTCTAATTATTTATTTTTATGTTTTTTTTGTAGTTTATGTATTTTAAATTAATGTTTTAATTATGGACGAGATATTTAACGCTAAAAAACCAGAAAATTGAAAGTGAAAATAAAGGATGTTTAATCAGAAGTTGTTTAAGAAATTGCTATAGTTGATTAAATGCGAATAATTTAAGTTTGTATCAAATTTTAACCAGTTTATAAGTTTTTCTTAAATCTTAAAGGCATATCTGAGCTTAATTTTCTTAATGCAGCAACAATTTCCCGAGATTTAGGTATATTTTTTAATTTCTTTCAACAAGTCTTGTATAGGAACTAGGGTAAAGTGGACCGACTCATAGCTTTAATTATCTTAAAATTTGATAACGTTTTTGTGGTTTTCGGCGTATCTAAGTGACTTTTAAGAGTAGGTCCTATATTTTCTAAAATTTTTAATTCCGCCTGTTATCTTCAATGGTCACTTTTTGTGCTGGATACCAATAATGGTTCCTCCAGAAAGTTCGACGGAATACTTCAATATATCACAGATGAATCGATTGGGGAAACTAAAGGGTGTTCATAATCGTTTTGGGCAATGATGCACAGTAGGATGGTGAAAATGAAAATAAGTCCGCAAATTTAAGTTAAAGAAACAAACTCAAGATTGTGGAGAAAGCGTTGGAATATATTTTTACTTCTCCATACAAGCATGGGCCACTCTAATGTCTACCCAGTAAGAAAAGAGGTTTATTCTCAAATTGAGGATGATCTGATAATGATTTGATACTGATTTGAAAATAATAGCGTTCTCAACAAAAAGAGGACTTTATTCTCAAATTGAGAAATGCCCTTTCAAATCACTACCAAACCTCATTCTCAAAGGTTTTTCAAATGTGGATATATGGAACATAAATAAAATGGCGTCATATTTTGTAATATTCTTGAGTTTGTTTGTTTTGTTTTTGAAATCAGTGCATTATGTTTAAATTCTTTTGCTTAAAATATAATTTTTAAAAATCTTACTTATGCGTATGAATATTATTAAATTTCTTATCCTACTCCTAATAGGTGTAAACTTTAATCGAAATAATTTGATACAATTTAGACATTTGCTTCGGTAGGGGGACTACCACAATGAAATTTGGCTGATTGGTCCCTAGTTCTATGGTCAAATATGGATCAATTTTAAAAAATCCGAAAGAAAAAACGAATCTCTTTGAAATGCAATGCCATTCCATTGAAATATCTTAAACATTAAATTTTTATACCCTCCACCACCATAGATGGAAAGGGTATTATAAGTTTGTGCTGATGTTTGTAACACATAGAAATATTTGTCGTAGACCCACCTTTTAGTATACCAATAGGCTTATAATCACTTTCTGAGTCGATTTAGCGATGTCCGTCCGTCCGTCTGGCTGGCTGGACCCCATGTAAACCTTGTAATCAAATTACAGGTCGCAGTTCTAAAGATAATTTGATGAAATTTGGCACAGATCATTTTTTTGATATGGCTATGGCTACATGGCTATTGAAATTCGTCAAAATCGGCCCATTATTTATGGTACCCCAATAGGTCCCACTTCCCGGAATTGTTATATTGGCCACAAATATCAATATTTTTTCATGAAATTTAAAACAAATAAAATCACTGTGCCGAATTTCGTTAAAATCGGTCCACATTTGACCATAGCTCCCATACAAACTCTTCTTTAAAAACGCACTAAATGAGACAAAAATCACTAAAACGCTCGTAAATCTAAAGATGATGAGAATTTCAATTTTGCACACATAATTTTTGTAACAACTGTAATCAATTTGCCAAATTTCGAGATAATCGGTCCACATTTGACCCTAGCTCTCATATAAGTCCAAATGACCGAAACAGCTAAAATATATAAGTTTTGAGAAAATGTTTGTATTATGGCAAAACTTAGCAAATATTTGTCTTTATACAGGAAAAATAACACCTTTGAACTTAGTGGTGAAGGGTATCGTATGGTAGGGCTTGACCGACTATAGTACTTTCTTACTTGTTTTATACTAGAGGTATTATAAAACTCTTGTAATTTACATATTTTTACTTCATTTTTTGAATAACAACTTAATTAAATTTATAGAAAATTATACCCTAGAGATACATTTTTTCAATGGAAAAACATTTTATAGCTTCAGCAAATACACACTTATTTTAATATGTTACAGTATCTTTGATATATATGTATCTAAATGCAACAATATTTAAATTTTTATATAATTCAGCTAAACATGTTCTAGAGATGATATTCGGTTTTTGCTTTCCAATGTTTTTTTAATGTAAATTTAATTCAAATTACACGAATTTCTAATTTAACGGAAGATCTATTTTATGCCGAGTTCTTAGGGAGAATTTGTTTAATAACATTTGAATACTTATTAAAGCAAATGCGTCAAGGGCATTTAAACAAGTATTTTCTTAAGTTGATATTAAGGAAATTCTTTTAGAGATAAATATTAACATTTTTAAAAGTTGTTCTGTAGTATTCCTTGCGAAGATACATTAAATATGATATTTAAATAAACTTTTATAAAACGACTGACTTAAATTGTTTCATATACTAACGTCATCTTTGGTCATTTTTACTACGGCATACCAGGTAAGCATTTTTGGAAAATTATTTGATTAAAATTTTCAAAACATGTCTTTTTTGACTTCACTACACGATTAGAATGATTATTTATGATATCACTTATGAGTCAAAAATGATATTTTTGTGTGAGAAAATGTTACTCTTCATGCGACTCTTCAAAACGAGTCTTTAATGGCTCGTTTTGATGATTAGAATATGACTATGTAAAAAAAAGAATAAAGCTTTTTATTACTCAACACAGTATATCTATTTTTAGAACACGTCATATCTATTTTTAGAACAGTAAAGTTGCGTTAATAATTACGGAAATTGATGTTGCCGAGACCGAGGATCGAACCTAGGCTGCTGAATATGATATGTTATGCTTAGTAGTCGACGTGCTAACCAACTAAGCAACATCACCCATAATGAGATACGAGTCTTTTTGTGGCGTTTTTTTTATCACCTAAAAATAGTTATATTACTCACATTTTACATGATTTTTTGTGCTAGTCACTAGTCACTTGCTAAGCGTCTATGAATGTTTTTGTACACTTTTTTGATCACCAAACTAATTTCAGACATTTTGCTTTCAAATAGTCGCTTTCAAGGTATTTTCTGAGTCTTTTTTGATCACCAAACTGATTAAATTAATATAAAAACAGTCGTATTAGGATAGTTTGTACGATAAGATTTTGACTGCACACATTCTGCAAGAATTGTTTGTGCTTTTGTAAAATAGTCGTTTTCTAAGCGTTTTAAGGATTCTTTTTGGAATCTTTTTTAGATCACCAAGCTAATTTATCAGTTTTTGATCATCTATACGAATCCCCAAATACTCATTTTGCTGATATTATAGTCAACAATCACCAAATTGCTAGCTGGGATACTTCAAGAGACTATAAAACATTTCGTGAGCAAAAATGGATACCAAAATAGATTTCTTATGTGTTAATAGACTCTTATTAATGAGTATTTAATTTGAAAATAAAATCTTCCATCGTCATTTTAACGATGGATGACGTTCTAGGGTTAAAGAATATTTTTTAAACTTTTTCTAAAATAATTCGTTCTGGAAATGATCAAATTAAAACAATTTAGATTTCCCCGATTGAGTCCTATGTATAATAATAATTTTTCTGAGACCCACCTTTTAGTATACCGATCGAATCATGGTCATTCCCTGAGTTGATTTAACGTTGCCCGTTTCCATGTTCCGCTTGTTATCAAAGAACAGGTCGCAAATTCCATGATAATTTGATTAAATTTGGTACAAACTCATATTTTAGTCCAGGGATGATCCAAATACCTTTTTTCCAAAATCGGATTAATATTTCGAGTACCTCCTATAGGGAAGTCTTCACTTCCCTTTACAGCCATAAATTGATTTTTTTTTAATAATATTCAGCATAAATGTTATTTATGGTAACAGAAATCATGGAAATTACAATTGTACACAATTTATCAGCATACATGTGTTTCCCGGGGCGGGGTTATATGGGAGCTATAACTAAATGTGAAATACTTTTGTAAACTTTTGTCTCCCTGGCTTGGACAGACAGACAGACAGACAGACTGACATCGCTCAATCGTCTTAGAATTTCATAAGGATTCAGAATAAATTTTGGTTTTTGAGCCAATATTAAGGAAATTACAAACGGAATGACAATTTCAATATACCCCCCATTCTTTTTGATGGTGGGTATAAAAATAGAGACCTGATAAATCGACTCAAGAAACAATTCTGAGTCATTTGGTATACTTGCAAGCAATAGTACCCTTCGCAACTTTCAGGTTGCGAAGGGTACATCAAGGAAAAACTTATTATCCAAATGACATCGACAAATCGAGAAATTTTTCTATAACTAAATTGCTTGGGCTGTTGGGTGGCTTGTGGCTCGTCTGGCCGAAACTCATGATCACCGATGTCAACATTAGCCAATTGAGACGGTGACGGCTGTTTCTTACAACTGACCACTAATTGAACTCAGAAGGAATCGGATAACTAGGAAAGTGAATTCAAAGTGAATTTTGACCATTTTCATAGTAAGATTCTTTAACAAGAATATTTAGAAGATATTGTTCTTTTGATGTGTGTCGGTTTCGGAATCCTAAGGTTCACACTTTAGTATATACAATTTTTTAAGGGTATTATAAGCTTTTGCTGATGTATGTAACGCATAGAAATATTTGTCTTTTAGTATACGAATAGGCTTAGAATCCCTTTCTGAGTCGATTTGGCGATGTCAATACGTCCGTCTGGCTGGAGGGCTGGCTGGCGGGCTGGACCCCCCCATGTAAACCATTTAATCAAAGTACAAGTCGTAATTCTTAAAATAATTCGATAAAATTTGGCACAGATAATTTTTTTGATCATAGCTATTGAAATTCGTCAAAATTGGTACATTATTAATGGCACCTCCCTTAGGTCCCAATTCCCGGAATTGATGTATTGGCCACAAATATCAATATTTTTTCATAAAACTTAAAAAAATACTGCTTATTTAAACCAAAATCGCTATAGCTACCATACAACTCTTCTTCTGTCTTGAGACAAAAATCGCTAAAACGCTCGTAAATCTTAAAATAATAAGAATTTTGAGTTTAATTTTTGCGTACATAATTTTTGTTAAAACTATAATCAATTTGCCAAATTTCGTGATAATTAGTCCACATTTGACCCTAGCTCTCATATACAGTGGTGGTCACATATTTAGCACAAATAGTATTTGTTATCTCTTATAGGAAATAATAAGTCCTAATTCAATTTTTTTCACTACTTTCTTTTTGTAATGTATTATACGTGATGTGAAGATGAAGTCGAATTCCTTTTATATACATATTTTTTAAAAATTATATTTATTTTTGCAATTATTTAAAACTAACCCATAAAAAATACTGGACATAAGTTTAGCACAAATTAAAAACAATATTTATTAAAAATCAAAAACAAGTTATTCATTTAAATTTCTTGAAAAAAACTAATACTTTGTAGGATATCCTTTATTTTGTATAACTGCTACACATCTTTTAGGTACACTCTTCACAAGAGCCATTTAACGCTCATTTGGGATAGCGTGATATGCTTTCTGGATTTCCGTACATAAATCATTTAAGTTGTTAGGCTTTATGCTTGTTATATGATTCTCTATATCATTCCAAAGATTCTCAATATGATTGAGATTCGGTGATTGAGCTGGCCATTTCAAAACATCTATTTGACTCTCCTCCAAGCAACATTTCACAGTACGTGAAGTGTGTTTAGGATCATTGTCATGCATGAAGCGCCAGCTATGCCACCTAGCTGGCGCTTTGTCTCTGCATATGGTATAATGATATCGGCTAGGATATTTTATCCATACGTGTGTCAATTTTGTGTATTGGACCAATTCCATGCCCTGAGAATGCAGCCCAGACCATCACATTTGCTCCACCATGTTTTACAGTCTTTGACGTATACTTTGGGTTGTGCTGCATGTTCAGAAGATACCATACATATCTCTTTCCATCAGATCCAAATCTGCAAAACTTTGATTCGTCGCTCTAATGTATGTTTTTTTCAAAAATCTAATGGCTTTTCCAAATGCTATCGGGCAAAAGAAATTCGTGACTTCACATTCTTTTTTTGACAATTTTTTTCATTAAGGCTTCATCGTATCGTTCTGTCGGATACATCAATATCATATTTTGATGACACTTCACTATTTATTTCACTGGAGCTCTTAAAAGGGTCGACCACTGATCACTATCACTATATTAAAGAATCCTCTTTGTTGTCGGTTTTCTTGGTCTAGGTGCCCGTGGACCCTTTTTAATTGTTCCTTGTGCTTTTATATGGCTCAAAGCATTATATACCATCTTTCTGGAGCAATTTCAAATAATTGCTAATTTACTTACAGGGAATCCTCTCGAATTCATTTCATAAATCACCTGTCGTTGCGCATCTGTGCACCATTTATTTTTGGCCAAGTCTAATAAATATTTTATTTCTAAAAAACCTTCAATTTCAAAAAATAATAGAAATGTAAAATGTTTAATATTTGTGCTAAATTTGTATGAAGCATTTGAAGAAAGGGAATAACAAAAAAAGTAACGGGACTTGTCGATCACACCATAAGCTACTCCAACAGAAAAATATACAGTTTTTAAAACAACGCATAACTAGTGTGCTAAATATGTGACCACTACTGTATTTAAGTTCAAATGACGGAAACAACTTAAATATATACGGTCTTATGCAAAAAAATTTAACAACGATTGGTAAACTAAAATTAAGCAAAATTCCTTAAAGTATTATCCTAAAACGATTGTTAGCTTAACAAACCGATGTTAATCTTTTGTTAACATCAAATAATTTAAAGTATCTGTCTACATAATTGAAAGCTACGTTAAATATTTTATTGTTTTGACAAATAATATTTTGTGAAAACTTTTAAAGAAAATATTTAAGATTTCAGACTTTTCTGATAAAAAATAACATTTTTGCAAAATTTAGTTATCACATTCTTTCTAATTTGCTATTTTTTTTTATCATATAAAAGGTTTCGGGGGTGGGGAATTTATGAACAGAAAATTCGTGTTTTCAACAAAAAACAGACATCGGTCAATGAAATTTACAAAAAACATTATAGTGATGTATATATACTCAACATGAGTTAAAAGTACTCGATTTTTAAATAATCGGTTTAAACCCTTAGTAAAAATTTGCTTATTTATTATTTTACTGTATTATAAATATGTTTAGTTTATGCTTTTATATAACATAAACATAATTTTACATTAAGAAAAGAAGACAAATGTTATCTTATATTAAAAACATACAAAACATTATATAAAAATTCGACTACCCGGAGGAAACAATGAATAATTAATTCGTTGTTTTGTATATTTAACTATAAAGAGACAAGAGAGAATGACGATGTTGCCAGCATTAACATGTAAAATTAACTTGACGTATTCATTAGTTAAAGAACTGTTTTTGGATACTATTTTTTAACAATCGTTTGTTAGCCTTAAAGTATTTGGTAACTAACGTGTTCTTTAAGCAATATTTACGATTTTTTTTAACATAATACCGATAAGGTTTGAGAAAATTTTGCAAATACATCTTTATATTTGAAAAAGAACACCTTTGACCTTAGTGGTGAAGGGTATCGTATGTTCGGGCTTGACCGACATAGCACTTTCTTACTTATTTTGAATTAGTTTTGAAAACTAATGTACAAACTTATTTATATGTCGTAATTGTAGGTCCTTCACAACATTCAAAATTCGGACACAGATTAGGAACAAATTGAGTAGTAAATTTGTAGTATTTGACAGTTTTGGAATATCTCGCACCGGCTTTTACCATATTTTAACATACGGAAAAGTCTAACACAAATACTTATCTGTGGTTTTTTATAGATTTTGGTAACATTTTAATTAATTTTATATCTACATAAATTCATAGCACTTGAAAGGCAAAGTGTCGAAAACGTTTTAATTCAAACAAGTTTCGGGCCGAATCAAAATGTTCAGTGCGTGAATAAATAAATCGCTATATTATTTCAAAACTCTACAAAATTGATGTAAGAAAATAAAGTCATTATTTTAGCAAACAAAATAATGATCCATGATGAAATTTAATTTCACGCTAATGTGAAATACAACATTTGCTCGCCATAGATTAAGGGTCGTTTGGAAATTAAAAATAACATAAAATATCTTATTCTATGTTCTAAAGTCGTAGATTATACATATAAAATAAAAAAAGGACCACCTTTATGCGAAACCTTAAAATAAAAAATTAAAAAATATCTTTAAAGCTGATTTTCATAAAAGCGAACAACAAAAAAAAAAGAGGTGGTTTTATATAAGATAAAAAAATCAGCCTCCAATGAAGAATATTTTAAAATTATTTATTTAAAAAGCAAAACCAAACAATATGAAGGACTAAATAACAAAGAAATAGAAAATATTAGAGCACCCCAGGAGCGTCTTAGGGTAACCAAAATATAATCATCTTTAATAAGAATCTAAGAAAAAAGGGAAACATTATACAAAGAAATGAAAAATTATTGTATATAGAAAATTAGAATGAAACAATTCTTTGCAGCAGGCTTTTCATTTGGAATAAATGATAAATTATCACATGGCTCAATGGGTCCAAAAAAAAAAGAAGGAAAATTGTAGCATATAAAGAACCCAAACAACTTTTCGTAGCAACAACAACCCCTAAAAGTCAGGCAACAAAACAAGTTCAAAGACAGCAGCTAAACCAACAATACAACCACTCGTCGTATCTGAGAAAAATAAGAAAAACTAAGAAGACAGAAAGAAAAACAAATGGGAATAGATAAATATGTACATAAAAATGAGTTACGACTTCTGCCATTTTTTTTTAAATTAAGCCGACACAAATACTCACACACACACATGCTGACGATGAGACAAACAGCATCCGTTACAGGGCTTATATTTTACTTTAGAATACACACTCACACTCTGCGACAGAAATACTCGAAGTGGTGACACAAAAAGGTCAAAGGATGCTCTATCATGCATTAGGCAGCCATTCTAGAAGGGCAACAAGCATTTCCACCCCATTCTATTCTATTCATTAAAATGTTTGTTATTAGAACACACACACACTCACAATCTCTCTCACTGACATCTACACAAATTATAATTCATTGTAATGTTCTGTATTTTAGAATTATTGCTACCATTACAATAATTTTTCATTTGAAATACTGGGTGCTTATAAAAAAATGTCTACTAATTAATATAGGTCTATTTGTAAAAAATATACAGGCAAAGCCGGGTATTACGAATCTCGATTTAACGAAAGTTGGATATAACGAACGTTATAATTTTTTCCATTGAATACCTTATATAGCGAATATTAAGCAAATTTTATACGCGATATAACGAGTAATATAAAAAAGTTAAAGAAAATTTACATAAATTTAAATGTTATATAAATGAGTTTTTGAAAATCAAGTAAAAAAAGTTAAAAAAAAACAAGTTAAAAGTATTTTAGTCTATCAAACCGATTGGTCGGTACAAAAATTATTTACACAATTTTCATTCTCGTTAGATTTGTGAGCTATTTTGCGACTTTCATGTATTGAAGTAGCTTTTGACCAATTTCAACGAAAAATTCTTACATATACTTAAATTTGAGTCCATAGTCTAAATTCCGTGAACCAAGACCTATGGAAGGCAACCGATTTCAGAATCATATACTTTAAAAAATATGTCTAAACCAACTTTCATCAAATTGTTTCAGAAATTGTGACTTCGATAAGATTACATCGACGACAAGCTAGCTGTTCAGGCAGACGAACGGACTGGCATCGTTTAGTCGATACAGTTATTGATTATGAGTAGATCAGTATTATCAAAAGTGTGGAGTATAAAAACTTTGCGATATAACGAATTTTTCTGTATTACGAATGAGCCTGACATTATATCTTTCGTTATACCGGGAGTTGCCTGTATATTAGATTTTAAATTTTATTATTTTAGTTTTGTTTTTATACCCAACATTAAAAAGAATGGGGGGTATATTGAAATTGTCATTCCGTTTGTAATTTCCTTAATATTGGCTTAAAAATCAAAAACGATATATATTCTGAATCCTTATGAAATTCTAAGACGATTGAGCGATGCCCGTCTGTCTGTCTGTTGAAATCACCATAACGCCTAAACGAAAGGAGCTAGCTTACTGAAACTTAGTAAAAACATTCTTCATCTATGAGAAAATTTTGGTATTGAAATTTGGCAAAATCGGTTAACATTTGACCATAACTCGCGTATAACCTCGCCTATGCTAATCGCTTATTTGATAATAAATAACAAACTATAATAGCTATGATGATAAAATTTGGTATATAAAAGTTTTGCATAAGAACTAGGCAGCATATAATTTCATCAAAATCGGTTCACATTTAGTAATAGCTCCCATACAAAAAACTTACGGAAACAACCAAAATTTCACCCACAATACACTTAAATGCCAATAAATTTAAAACTATAACAGATATAACCACTAAATTTAGCACGAGGGGGTCTTATGCCAACTAGTGTGCAAAATTTTGTCACAAGCGGTCACCATTTGACCATAGCTCCCATATAAAAAACTTACGGAAACACAAAAATACAAAAATGAAAAGGGGGTTTATGTCCGTCTGTCCGTCAGATAAAAGCGCGATAGCGCCTTAACGTAAGGGGCTACAGCAACAAAATTTTACAAAAGGAAATCTTATGTGAATGCCAGCCAGTGTGCAAAATTTTGTTACAATCGGTTACTATTTGACCATAGCTCCCATATAAAAAACTTACGGAAACACAAAAATTCAAAAAGAAAATACGGTTTATGTCCGTCTTTCCATCAGAGAAAAGCGCTGTAGTTCCTTAACTACAAGAGCTAGAGGGGCTAAAGTATTTTTGATATGTTATAGAAATTGTGTGCTGAAAATGGTAAAATCGGTTCGTATTTAGTTAGAGCTCCCATATAAACCCGCCTCGGAAAACACATGAATGCTGATAAATTAAATACAATTGTAATAGCTATGACGACTAAATTTAAAATAGAGAAGTTTTGTGCAACTATTGGTCAGTATATCAAATTTTATAGGAATCGGTCCATATTTGACTATAGCTTTCATATAAAAAACACTCCCGAAAACCAAAAAAAATGTAGAAAAGACCAGTTAAAAGCTATTAAATTAGAAACTATGATAGCTATGGCCACTTAATTTTGCAAAACCAAGCTTTATATAAATAGCAGCCTGTGTATAAAATTTTGTTACAATCGGTCAACATTTGGCTATAATTGTTATATATATATTACATTCCCTTTTTAATATCTACAATCAAAAAGATTCGGAGGTACAAGCAGCATATTAAGATTCTGTATATGGTAGATACATAAGGAACTCCTAACAAAATATATGGACCTGTGGTATTACTATCAACTTCTTTATTCGAACTAAATATTAAGCTAAATGAAAAGTATTTAACAACTTATTAATGTAAAGCCATACCCGGTTACGATAACGAATTTTTTTCAAAGTAAATAAATACTAGGGAAACCACTTACACACTTTTTAATTGTTGAACTATAAAGCTACTGCAACCGAAGTTATTCCAAATATTTTACCAACAATACCAACTAGCGTAACAACTTTTATCCAATTTGGTCCATGTTTTGAATTTGCTGCACCCCCGTAGATATATGAGATATGTTTCTAAATTTAACACAACTTGACGGTGAGTATGAAAGATTCGGCACAGCCGAATATAACACTCTTACTTGCTAAATTATATTTTTAAATAAAAACAAGTAAGAAAAAGCTATAGTCGGTCAAGCCCGACTATATGATACCTTTCACTACTAAGTTTAAATATGGACCAAAAACTTTTTCTTTAGTCTAAGAGACATTTAAATACATTTTTCATTTCCGGCAGACGATTTGATATGGGAGCTAGGGTCAATTATGAATCGATTATTACCAAATTTTGGTTATCGGTTTATATTTACAAAATACCTTTATGTGCAAAGTTTAAGTAAAAACTCTGGAGATTTATAGGCTTTTTTGTGCTTTTCTGGATATTAAAAAGATTTTTGAGAATGTATCTTGTATGAGAGGTATGGTCAAATACTGGCCGATTACTACATAATGTGGTACACTGATTTCGAGTACCATATGCAATATTTATATTAAATATTGATAAAATACAGTTACAGTCACCCGAAATAGTAATGCGATTATAATTACAAAGTGTAGGGTTCTTCCTTGTACCAAAATAAGGGTCTGTAAAAATTTAATTAAATTATCTTTAAAGTCACGATCTGTAATTTGATAACAAACATACATGGATATCCGACAAGCCAGCTGGTAGGACATCGTTAAATCGATATACTACGGTATACTAAAAGATTTTAGACCAATATTTCTATGCATTACAAACATCAGCACAAACCCAATTATACCCTTTCCACATATGGTAGTGAAAGGTATAAATAACATATGAGATGATACTAGTAAGCTAAGGTAATACAATTTATCTCAATTAATTGACTAGGGTCTTAGCTTTATCCTAATATGTAAATAATCTGCATATCTTTGCAAATTAAGTAAAATATTTTTAATGAATGCATTATGCTTAAAAGTAAACTAACAACCAGGTTATTTTTGTCCCTTTTTTTTGAAGTTTAACCTCCAAAAAATAATACAATGACGGAAACAAAATCGAAAGGCGCCAGATCTATAGAATATGGTTTGTCTGGAAATGTTTTTCTCAATCAAAATATAAACGCTTTAAAAACTTTTATAAGTTCTCGCATTATGAGACTATTAATGAAGCCTACAATCTAAATTATTATATTAAAAAGTTTTACTGTAAAAAATTATTTTTGTAAAAAAAAACAAATCAAAAATTTAAAAAGCATGTCAATTTCTAAGCATGTCATTTTCTGCTTTCAAACTAGCTCTGCGATATTTCCATATGATTGCTTTTATTTCTTTGAAAATTCAAGAATAATTATTATTTTCGGTTCCTGTTTTGAACGACTGATATTAAAATAACTGAAAAGCGGCATGCCCTATTTAGTTTTATCAAAAAACTATTTATTACACAAATAAATAATTGTAATGAATTGGGATCTTAGTGCAATACACTACAGTAAAACTTTGTATTGCACTACACTACAGTAAAACTTTATAACAAAAAAATTAAAAAATTTTGTTAGTACAACTTAAAGACAATACTGTTACTTTTTTAATAGGGCATGCCGCTTTTCAGTTATTTTAATATCAGTCGTTCAAAACAGGGACCGAAAATAATAATTATTCTTGAGTTTTCAAAGAAAAAAAAAGCAATCATATGGAAATATCGCAGAGCTAGTTTGAAAATAGTAAAGACATGCTTTTTCGATTTTTATTTTTTTTTCAAAAATAATTTTTATTTTATGATTTTATTTTTTTGTCAAATATATTTGTCAAATTCTGACAAATATTTTTTTTTGGCAAAAATATTTGTCACAAATTGATTTTTATTTTTTTTTTGTCAAAAATATTTGTCAAGGTCTTATAAATATTTTTTTGGCAAAAATATTTGTCAAGATCTGATTTTTATTTATTTTTAACAGAAATAATTGTTATTCTGATTTTTATTTTTTTTTTTTTTTTGTCAAAAATATTTGTCAAATGAAAAACACAAACATAAAAAAATCAACACAGAATTAAAAAGAAATTTAAAAATTTCCAAAAAAACAATAAATTTTGAAAATTTTCAATAAAAATTAAAATTTTAAAAAATGTCCCATAAAAACGGAATATTTAAAAATTTCCCATTAAAATGGGAAATTTTAAAAATTTCTTGTAAAAGGGGAAAATTTTGAAAATTTATTACAAAAATGTGAAATTTGAAAAATTTCCTATGTAAAAGGGAAATTTTCAAAATTTTCTGTTTCCCATAAAAACGGAAAATTTTGAAAATTTCCCATAAAAAAGGGAAATTTTGAAAATTTCCCATAAAACAGGGAAATTTTGAAAACATCCCATAAAAAGGGATACTTTGAAAATTTTCCATAAGAAAGGGAAATTTGCAAATTTCCCATAAAAAAAGGCAAATTTTGAAAATTTCCCCTAAAAGGGAAATTTAAAAACTTTCCCACAAAAGGGAAATTTTCAAAATTTCCAATAAAAATGGGAAATTTTGAAAAGTTCCAATAAAAGTGGGAAATTATGAAAATTTCCCATAAAAAATGGAAATTTTGAAAATTTCCCATAAAAGTTGGACATTTTCAAAATTTTCCATTAAAAAGGGAAATTTTGAAAATCACAGCATTAAAAAAGGGAAATTTTTAAAATTTCCCATAAAAATGGGAAATTTTTAAATTTTCCCATAAAAATTGAAAATTTTGAAAATTAATCCTAAATACGGGAAATTTTAAAAATTTCCCTTTTTTATGTCAAATTTTCAAAATTTCCCTTTTTAATGGGAAATTTTCAAAATTTCCCTTTTTATGGGAATTATCCAAAATTTTCCCTATTTAGGTGAAATTTTCAAAATTTCCTATTTTGATATGAAATTTCCCATTTTTATGGGAAATTTCCAAAATTTCCCATTTTTATGGGAAATTTTCAAATTTTCCCTATTTAGGTGAAATTTTCAAAATTTCCTATTTTTATATGAAATTTCGCATTTTTATGGGAAATTTTCAAAATGTCCCATTTTTATGGGAAATTTTCAAATTTTCCCATTTTTACGGGAAATTTTAAAATGTTTTACGGGAAATTTTCAAAATTTCAAATTTTTATGGGAAATTTTCAAAATTTCCCATTTTTATGAGAAATTTTGGCAAAAAAAAATATTTGTCAGACCTTGACAAATATTTTTGACAAAAAAAAAAAATCAATTTTTGGCAAATATTTTTGCCAAAAAAAGTATTTGTCAGAATTTGACAAATATATATGACAAAAAAAAAAAATAAAAATTATTTCTGCAAAAAAATAAAAATCGTAAAATAACAATTATATTTTGATTTTTATTATAAATGTCATAATTGTAAAGGTCCCTGGTTCAAAACCTTTTTTTCGAAAACAAATTTATATTTCATTTTTGGATTCTGCAGACATAATAAAGCTGAATTTGTTTAAAGCTGTGTAATCTTAGTAATGACTTCGACGTGATTTAAGAAATGGTGTACTCCGCGATTTATACTATTATATCGGATATAGTATTTTATTCTGAATAAGAGATGTTCAGTGCAACAACAACATCGCTGATCATAATCAAAGGCACGTATCTGACAAATTATGAAATATCCTTTGATCTGAGCTATGTTTTTCACAATATTTAAATCTAAAGCATCAATCCGTCAATACTTTGGACCATATTTAGGGTTAAAGCTATGGTTTTTGTAACTATAACCCAGAATATGGTATAAAAGTTTTTTTGATTCTCTCTGATTTTGCTAACCCTAGGGTTAGAAATACTTTGTCTAATATTGATGTAGCTAATAAACTGTGATCTAAACCAGTGGCTATGTGACCATTTATTTGTTTGTATCGAGTAGTCTTCTTTTTCTTCTGTTATCCTTGACTCCCAGTGGAGCATAGGGCCTCGAATAGTAACATATAACATATAAAAAAACAAAGTACATTCTTAAGGGCTGCCTGTGTTTATATTTATATTTTGTAATTTAACTCATCACCCTGTATAGTTGCACATGAAACTTTGTCTTGGTATAGAGAATACGGAGGCAGTTATATATACTCTACGAAATGATTATGTTGACAGAAGTAAATCTTTTGAATTATCGCATTAATATGCCACATTGACTGATATAAATTTGTTAAAAAAAAAAAATGAACAGAAACAAACGAGGCAGCAGCAACAAAATGCAGTCCTTGCTACAGGACTAAAAAAGTGGAAGAAAACTAAATACACTAAAAACTGGCTGTAACAACAAAAAATAAATATGTATAGTAAAAAAAAAGGGAGATGAAGTCATGTCGTAAATAATCTCGGCAATACTTTAGCATTATAAAGGATTTTTTCAGCTTCTACTGAGTTTGTACGGAAAAAAGGACTCAT
The DNA here is from genome assembly GCA_933228675.1 of Stomorhina lunata. Lineage (NCBI taxonomy): Eukaryota > Metazoa > Arthropoda > Insecta > Diptera > Rhiniidae > Stomorhina > Stomorhina lunata. The sequence continues at coordinate 88,828,806 of OW121740.1, read as the reverse complement.
TCTTTATATTTTTTGTTTAAGGCACTTTATTATTATTGTTGGTAAAAAATGGTTTCTTAAAAAGAAAAAAATATAAAAAAAAATGTAATACAAAACCCAGGGTGTCATTATCAGTTAATTCAAAGAATTTTCAATTGTTTGTTATTTTATGCAAAAAAAGTTTTTTGTTCTATTTTTTTCATAAGCATCTTTATTATTATATACTTTTCTTATACAAAATTTACAATTTTTCCTCATATTTTAAAAGATAAAATATTTTTTATAATTTATACAATTGTTTTTTAGGTCTATTCGCGCAGGGGTTAAAAAATTCAAATTTTTATTTGTAAATTTTCTTTTGTTCGTCTACTATGAGTTTGTATGTGTATTATTTACTTATTTTTTAATATATGTAGGTATATAGAAGTAATAGATTTGAAAAAAGGATTTAATTTTGTCACACCAAATTTTTGGTTTTCTTTATCCTTGATTAAGTCATAAAATTAGTTTCACCTTTGGGACGCATTTACTTCCTTTTGTTGTTATATGATAAATGTTTTAAAAGATGATTTTCTGGAAAAAAAAGATAAGAAAATAGAAAAATAAATTTAGATTAGCGATTTTGTAAGGTAAAATATTCTTAAGCTAATTTTGTAAAAAACACATATTTTGGTTTCAGGAATTTAAGGAAATCAAAAAATATTCTATTACACACTTAAGTCATTTCTATTATATCCTTTCTGTCTTTATGGGCTAATCCACGGTTTCATTTAAAGCAAATTTTAAAAATCACTTTGATAAATCTGTTTACATTTCGCCATAGCTTAATTCCCAAGTCGAAAACCAATCAAATTAAAAAACAAGTAAGAAAGTGCTAGAGTCGGTCAAGACCGACCATACGATACCCTTCGCCACTAAGGTCAAAGGTGTTCTTTTTCCTGTATAAAGACAAATATTTGCTAAATTTTGCCATCATCCAAACATTTTCTCAAAACTTATATAAAGGGTGGTTAAATTGTAAGGGTCGATGTTGAATGTGAACCACACCTAAACGCCAAGTTTTTTTTTCCAAATTTTATTTGACATTTCTCTATTTCAGACTTACTCAATTTGAACCATGGAGAGATACACAATCCAACAACGTGTTAAAGTTATCCAGACTTATTATGAAAATGGGCGTTCAAATCAAAATGCATATCGTGCACTTCGTGATTTTTTTGGTCAATTTGATCGTCCAAATGTGCGTACAATCGCAAAAATCGTGGAAAAATTCGAGCAAACCGGGTCTGTAGAAGATGTGAGAACACTAGTGCATGCTCGTACAGCTCGTACTGCAGAAAATATTGCTGCTGTTCGCGATAGTGTAGCTGAGGCCGGTCAGGCAGTTACTGTGAATGGTGTTCGCTATCGTGAGATGATAACGAACTTTTTATGGCCCAAATTGGAAGATATGGATGTGGACGATATGTGGTTTCAGCAGGACGGTGCTACTTGACACACAGCTAACGAAACAATGGCTCTTTTGCGCAACAAATTCAATGGCCGCGTTATCTCACGTAATGGCGATGTCAATTCGAAGCCAAGATCATGTGATTTGACACCGTTGGACTTTTTTCTTTGGGGTTATTTGAAAGAAAAGGTGTACGTCAATATTCCAGCAACAATTTAAGAGCTAAAGGATGAGATAATTCATCACATTAACGGCATAGAACCTCCATTATGCCTCAGGGTCATCGTAAATTTGGACCATCGGATGGAGGTGTGTTGCTGTGGTCGCGGCGCCCATTTGGCCGATATTTTGATCCAAACATAATTGAGTAATACCAATACATCATAATAAAATAAAATTACAATAATTTCCTAAATAGTTTGTGTTTTATTCAAAATCAACATCGGCCCTTGAAATTTAACCACCCGATATTTAAGCTGTTTTTGTCATTTTGATTTATATGAGAGCTAGGATCAAATGTGGACCGATTATCTCGAAATTTCGCAAATTGATTACAGTTGTTACAAAAATTATGTATGCAAAAAATAAACTTAAAATTCTCATTATCTTTAGATTAACGAGCGTTTCAGTAATTTTTGCCTCATTTAGTGCGTTTTTAAAGAAAAGTTTGTATGGGAGCTATGGTCAAATGTAGACCGATTTTTGGTAAATTTGGTACAATAATTTTGGTTTACATAAGCAGTATTTGATGTAAATTTCATGAAAAAATATTGATATTTGTGGCCAATATATCAATTCCGAGAATCGGGACCTATGGGAGGTACCATAAATAATGGACCGATTTTGACGAATTTCAATAGCCATGGTCCCAGATCAGAAAATGATCTGTGCCAAATTTCATCAAATTATCTTTAGAATTGCGACCTTTAGTTTGATTACAAGGTTTACATGGGGGTCCAGCCAGCCAGCCAGACGGACGGACGGACGGACATCGCTAAATCGACTCAGAAAGTGATTCTTAGCCTATTGGTATACTAAAAGGTGGGTCTAAGGCAAATATTTCCATGCGTTACATACATCAGCACAAACTTATAATACCCTTTCCACCTATGGTGGTGAAGGGTATAATAACATTAAATCATTAAACATTAAATTATTAAATTCAATGTTGAGAATCAAAAGAAAATTGAAAAAATATTTTTTAAAGTTGTAAATTTTTGAACTTTTGTAAAAAATTTGCAAAAATCTTAAAGGACTTAAAACCATAATTTATATTCTTTGGCGTGTATATAATTTTTCCAATTAAAAAATCATTAACATATTTGTTTTTTTTTTAATTAGGCTACCCAAAATAAATATACCTCATTTTGAAAGATCCTTGCAGAATCCTGAAAGATTTTTGATTAAATAATGCCAATATTATACTTTAACGAAAGCTAAACTTCCACATATTTAAGTCCAATCAACAGTTTAATTCGTTTAAAAAAAAAATCGCGATATTTCACTTAAATAGATTTTTATTAGAGTGTTCAATGGAAAATTTTAACTCAAAATATTTTCTACAGTAGAGCTAAAAGCCAATTCACACCAATTTAAAATCTCGTACTTACGAGATTTCATTGCAAATCTACTAGATTTTGATGAGATTTCCCATACAAATCAAAATCTTCTTCGGCACTAGATTTTGGCAAAATCTAGTAGATTTCGGCTACTACCTCGCAACACAACCCTGATTTTCTTCAAAAATGACAAAAAATTACAACACTGTGTAAACAAACTTGACAGGTGGTTGGCAAATCTAAAAAAAAAGAAAAAAAATTTAAGCTGAAAAATTTTAATTATTTAATCTCGGAAATTTAATAAAATGGATGCGTAAAAAATATTAAAGGATGAGTATCAGGTACTTGAACAAATCCAAATCTCTTTAACTTTGGAATCACAAAATAATAAAATATTTGCTGTATTTTCCATTGTATCAATTTTTTGCCGGTTAATTTTTTCTTTTATTTACATTTGAGTCAGCTGTTTTTGTTATAAAGTTGAAATCTAGATAAATGTCAAAAAATGTTGGTGTGAACGATGAAGATTTCGATCGAGATTTCAACTCAAATCTACTAGATTTTAATGCTGTCTGAATGCACTATAACTTCTGAAAGATTTTTACATTTTCGAACTCAGCGACCCAAAGTTAGTAAAGCTATTGGCCTTTTTTTTCAAAGGTACGAAATAGTTTCAATTTTGTGGAACAGTGTAATTAGGAAAGTTTTCAACCGATATCTCGTTGGAAAGGCCATTAGGTCTGTTCTCAGTACAATGCTGTTAAACACTTTTTTGAAAATGTATTTTAAGTGAAAATTATTTTAAAACATTTGAATAAACCCCTTTTTCCCATATAACAGGCATGCCAAACTTTGACGCCAAGTCGGCACGCTTTACCGGTTCCCGATCTGAATGAAACTTTGTATTTGGATTAAGAGAGTCAAATTGAAAAAAAATGAGGGTACGCCTTTCTGTAAGATGACTTTAAATTACTTGGAACACTCTATCCTTTATTCAGAAAAGATTTGTAAAATTATCAAAGGCTTATTTGAGGAATTTCGTATGAAAATTTGGTCTATAAGTTTATCTGATTTGTAAGTTTTTTTTTTTTTTTGTTATGAATATGGGGTAAATTTATTTAAAATGTTTTTAAATAACTCCACCAATTTTAAACATCTGTCTTCGTAAAACTCTTAAATAAAAAAAACTAATATCTCACAGCAAATAAATATAAATGAAATAAAAATGTTCATTTGTTCATAATTTTGTTAAAAACCATAGCAAATGATTAGTAAGTGTCGGGTATACCTAAAACAAATACTGCTTTCTCTGTCCGACTTCATTATTTTAATATCGAATAATAGCGTTATAGTAACGATGAGTGACGTTTCTAATTCCATTTATATTCAAATAAAATGAATTATGAGCATTTAATAAATTAATAAAAGAGTGTGTTAAGCTCGTTAATAATTTTATGGCCTGCCCTGGCCTTCACACAAGAAATTCAATTCAATTCAATTTTCAAACACTAAAAAACATGAAGTTCCTTTTTTAATTATGAAAACCAAGTCAAGATACGTGTACCAACATCCATGCATGTGTGTTCGAACTGTATGGAGTAGTTATGATGGTACATTTTTATTATTTATGGTCATACACATCCATATATTCTGGATTGCTTTTGTAAGACCACTAGGTATGTAGGTTGAACGAAAAGTGGACCAACCACAGTGAATTAATTTCTGAAAACTTTCCCTTAAGTTAGAAGAAGGGTTTGCAAAATATGCAAATGAGCTTTTTGATATTCCTTTTTTTTGCCGTTTTTTTTTTTGGTAAAATACGCCCAATGGTCAGTTACAATTTTCATGCTGGGTTCCTTTTTTTTTGACCATTCGTCCGTCCTTTCATTTTTTAGTTCATTTGTTTGTTTTGTTAATTATTTCCCAAGTGTTGTTGGAACATGTTCGTTGGATTTGTTTTTTGGGTCTAAATGTAGTTGTGGCGTCATTTCACCTACATTTGAAAACTGTGAATATTTTCATTTAAAAATTCAACCCAAATAATAAAAAAAACTAAACTTTAAGGGCAATGGCACAAATTATATTCATATCTCATACTTATACATGGAAATTTACATACTGGAGAGTGTATGTGTGACTGTATATATGTCCTTTCTTGCTTTTTTTTTTGATAAATGTATGCCATTTAAATTGAAACATTTACACACAAACGCTTGTTTAACATACGAAATACAACACTGAATTTAAAGCAAAAAACACGCACTCAGTAAATTACCGAGGAGACCAAAGTATGAGTAGAAAGAATCTATGTATGTAAATATGTAAATAACAATCTACAAGGATATTTATCATTTTGTACAACTGGCCTATATTAACTAGCTCATATACATACACACATACATACATACGAGTATGTATGTACTATATCTTCATGCATATATTTAGTCATTTGAGTATTTATGTATTACCACACTTACACATCTACATAAGTGGCCATGTATACAAGTTTAAATGGTCAGTTAGTGTCCTGTTTTGTACTCGTTTGCTGTTACAAATGTTAACAAATGGTCATGGAAGAAATGATAGAATGAATGTATTTTGAATGCATATTTAATTGGCTGTAGGTTGTGTCTGTTTTATGTGTTATGAATTTCAATTTCATATTTGTATGTATGTATGAAGGTACCCATCTGTTAACAGATCAAATTGGTTTAATCAAAATTTAAATTTTAAAGACTGTTTAAAATAAAACGAGGACTAAAGTAAAAAAGTGTTTTTTAAAAAGTTTTAGAATATTTCTTAAAAGGCCTCTTACAGCCTGTTTTTAAATTTTTTTTTTTTGAGTGAAACGAGAAAGAGCTTTTAAAATTTTGGTTCGTAAATGAAATGTATACACGAAAGTAAATGTCAAATCAGGCAATTAAAAAAATCTAATCGCCTGGGAACAAAAAAACGGTTTTTTTGTTTTTTTTTTGTTTAGGACCTGAACACAATACAATGCATTGTGTTGAAACTAGGAAAAGGTTGTGGGAGAGGGAAAAGGTTGTGGGAGGGGGAATAGGTAGTGTTTGTAAACATCTGATTTAAAATTCCCTATATTGCAGCTGGTTGGAAAAACTTCTGCGGAAAGCAAATTCTACATGCAAACTGTACGGCTAGCATATTGTCTATATGTAGAGTATCGTCTGTCTATTGGCCAGTCGACTACGAAAGGATGAGCTCTAAAGATAGACGTGTATTGCGTAAGAAAGTTCATATATCGAAAACGAGTTTCCTGATTTTGTTAGAGCACATTCCAAAATAGTAACAATAGAACAATAGAGTTGGATAACCTACTGTTACCGATGAGTACATTTGCTCTCTCCTGTACTCGGTCAAGAAGTTTCAAAATAAACTTTGAAGCACCTGCCCATACATGAGAGTTGCATTTCACCGGTACGGAATACATTTTTCGGATTATGGTCTATGTAAGAGTGCAAGAGGGGGCGAAAGTGCTAATTGATGACAGCATGGTATCCAACTCTATTGAAACACTGGGGTGTCACACTTTTCTATCGTTTGGAAGAGCTACTATCGAGCTTCTCCACCGAGTGTAGGAAAGGGTGAACGTGCTCGTTGGTATGCAATTTTATTGAGCCACTGAAGTGTCACAATGTTCTATCGTTTCTAGTTATTTTGGAATCCAGTCTATCGAAATCAGGGAACTTGTTCCTAAACCCCGAAAGTTTTTGAATTGAAAAAATGTTTAATTTTGAAAAAAAGTTTTCAAAATTATTTTTGATTTATTTAATTTTAGGGTTAACATAATTTTACAAAAGTCTTAAGTTTTACAGGAAGAGCTTTCAGAAAAGTAATAAAATATATCATGGCAATACTATTATTTGATATTTCATTACGAAGCTTTTACTTCCAAACGAAAAAAGAAAATGAACTCAAATTAGAGCTTAATTGTTAGGCTAGTATTCGATTGCCTTCTAACGTATGAAAGTTTTGTGAACAGGCTGTTAATATTGGTTATAAACTTTATTTAAAAATCGTTTCATTTATTCTATATTTTGCTTCATGACCATATTAATAATCAAAATTCTTATATAATTCCTTGTCAACATTTTTCGAACGAAAAATTTGAATTTTGTTCCATAGCTCAAACAATATTTAAAGTTTACACAACATGCCCATTTTATACGCCTATAACTTTTAATACAGGATGATGGATTACCAAGATAAGTCTGGGCCAACCATGTTAAGAATAATCAATACCCTTGCACAGTGGGATGGTGGAAGAAAATAATGGAAATAAGTCTGCAAACCATTAGGCAGATTAAAAAAAAAACAATTAAGAGTGTTATATTCGGCTGTGCCGAATCTTATATACCCAACATCAAGTTGTGTTAAATTAAGAAACATATCTCATATATCTACGAGGGTGCAGCAAATTCAAAACATGGACCAAATTGGATAAAAGTTGTTACGCTAGTTGGTATTGTTGGTAAAATATTTGGAATAACTTCGGTTGCAGTAGCTTTATAGTTCAACAATTAAAAAGTTTGTAAGTGGTTTCCCTAGCATTTATTTACTTTGAACAAAAATTCGTTATCGTAACCGGGTATGGATTTACATTAATAAGTTGTTAAATACTTTTCATTTAGCTTAATATTTAGTTCGGATAAAGAAGTTTATAGTTATATCACAGGTCCATATATTTTGTTAGGAGTTCCTTATGTATCTACCATATACAGAATCTTAATATTCTGCTTGTACCTCCGAATCTTTTTGATTGTAGATATTAAAAGGGGATGTAATATATATATAAGAATTATAGCCAAATGTTGACCGATTGTAACAAAATTTTATACACAGGCTGCTATTTATATAAAGCTTGGTTTTGCAAAATTAAGTGGCCATAGCTATCATAGTTTCTAATTCAATAGCATTTAACTGGTCTTTTCTACATTTTTTTTGGTTTTCGGGAGTGTTTTTTATATGAAAGCTATAGTCAAATATGGACCGATTCCTATAAAATTTGATATACTGACCAATAGTTGCACAAAACTTCTCTATTTTAAATTTAGTTGTCATAGCTATTACAATTGTATTTAATTTATCAGCATTCATGTGTTTTCCGAGGCGGGTTTATATGGGAGCTCTAACTAAATATGAACCGATTTTACCATTTTCAGCACACAATTTCTATAACATATCAAAAATACTTTAGCCCCTCTAGCTCTTGTAGTTAGGGAACTACAGCGCTTTTCTCTGATGGAAAGACGGACATAAACCGTATTTTCTTTTTGACTTTTTGTGTTTCCGTAAGTTTTTTATATGGGAGCTATGGTCAAATAGTAACCGTTTGTAACAAAATTTTGCACACTGGCTGGCATTCACATAAGACTTCCTTTTGTAAAATTTTGTTGCTGTAGCCCCTTTCGTTAAGGCGCTATCGCACTTTTATCTGACGGACAGACGGACATAAACCCCCTTTTCTTTTTGTATTTTTGTGTTTCCGTAAGTTTTTTATATGGGAGCTATGGTCAAATGTTGACCGATTGTGACAAAATTTTGCACACTAGTTGGCATAAGACCTCCTCGTGCTAAATTTAGTGGTTATATCTGTTATAGTTTTAAATTTATTAGCATTTAAGTGTATTGTAGGTGAAATTTTGGCTGTTTCCGTAAGTTTTTTGTATGGGAGCTATGACTAAATGTGAACCGATTTTGATGAAATTATATGCTGCCTAGTTTTTATGCAAAACTTTTATATACCAAATTTTATCATCATAGCTATTATAGTTTGTTATTTATTATCAAATAAGCGATTAGCATACACGATGTTATACGGGAGCTATGGTCAAATGATAATCGATTTTGTCCAATTTCAATACCAAAATTTTCTCATAGATGAAGAATGTTTTTGCTAAGTTTCAGTAAGCTAGCTCCTTTCGTTTAGGCGTTATCGTGATTTCAACAGACAGACAGACGGACATCGCTCAGTTGTCCTAGAATTTCATAAGGATTCAGAATATATATCGTTTTTGATTTTTGAGCCAATATTAAGGAAATTACAAACGGAATGACAATCTCAATATGCCCCCCATTCTTTTTGATGATGGGTAAAAAAATAATGTGCATATAGCAAAAGTGTTGGGAAGCTTTAGTTTTGAACCTGGGCCGATGGGCCCCAAAGTAGGGCCGATGGTGCCTAAAACTATATATAGAATCATACTATATAACAGATACTTAGGTCGATATCTACAAAAAAACATCGCGACATGCGTAACCAATTTGACTTAAAAAATTAAGATTTTAAATTTTTGCCCCATACGTGCTTTTTTTTATTAAAATTCGCTGATTATTACTTAATATTTCGTAATCTCGCTATGAAAATTTTATGAAAATCCAAATTTTGACATTTGACCCCGGTAAAGAAAGGGTTAATCTCGTTCAATATTAAAAAAGCCTTTCAGCATAGATTTTTCATCAACTAAGCAATAATAATAACTATTTTTTTTTTTTAATTTAATACAAGTAAAATTTACTGAGCATCTACTAGAATTTGGCCCAAAAATTTTAATTTCCGCGAAATTCTTCAATTTGAAATTGCTGGTACGGCGAAACGGTTCAAGATATCGACCCAATTTTTTTGGATTTTATTCTCCCATTTGTCTGTTTTAACATATTTGTTGAACAAAATTTTCAAAAAATTAAAAAATGATTTTTAAAACCGACCTCAGAAAAATGTACCATTTTCCAACATGAAAAAAACTAAGTAAATTTAATTATATTTAGCAATATATCAAAAACGGCTTTTTGCGAAAAAGAACTTTTTTATTGGAGAAAATGAATCTCTGGGATTATAAAAATAATGTTTATTTTACAACTTTTTTGTTTCTAAATTCTGTTAAAAGATGGCGCTATTTTTAGGTTACATATGAAAATCGCATTTTTAATCATTAAAAGTTAAAAATTTGGTTTGACAATGTTCCGCGACTTTGTTCAGGAGTATTTAGTCTAACTTTTTTCTGAATATACCAACATCGAAAAAGATCTAAATAACATGTATTTGATACATTTGCAATAAACATGTCAATACCGCCGCCTTGCGGCAATCTTTTGTAGCATTTTTAAAAACACAAAAATATATGCTTTCAAAAACTTTCAAAAGAGATATCTGCGATGAAATTCCGACAAAAAATAAGAATTCTAGGGGCAAAAGTAGTTAATAGTATACCAATTCTGATACTTTTTTGAACGATTGTTTTAAAATTTTGTGTAAAATTTAGTCACTGTTTACAATGTTAGAAGTACAAATAATGTTTTTGTAATAAGAAAGGGTATGGCTTAAATTCCATATAAAAGTGAAAGTTTTTAACTTTTCTTTAACTTCAGCATCCATATGCAAAAATCTTGTTAGCCAGATTTTTTTATCGCGAAATTGGTTAGTTTCTTAATATGTTAATTTGTTTTTTAAGTCCATTTAATTTTCCATCTCTACTTTTAAAAAATATAATCGCTGTAAATCGATGAGGTATTAAATACAATTTTTTCGTCGGACTTTTTTTTGGTGGCAAGTGTCCATATTACCAAATATTTAATTTTTAGTTTCCTAGAACACAAAACGATCAGAAGAAACTGTTGTCTTGTTACATTTTACGCATTTAAGAGGTTCAAAGTAGGCTGTATACACACTTTAAGATGAAGAAGAAAATCAATGGTCGCGATTTAATCGTGTATTATTTTTGCTTCACTGTAGGCCTCAGGATATTCGTTCGTGAATTTGAGCAATATACCTTTAAGTACCACATTGTTATTATACATCAATGTGTCTTTCGAAGGTGAACAAGTGAAAAATGACACAAATAGGCTTGCTTGTTTTTTAAATGGCACAAAAATGGCTAAGTATTTTTCTCGCAAAATTTACACACATATTAAGAACATGTTTATCTAAAATTTTGATATGGCGCTTCTCGATGCGTTTCTTAGTTAATGAGTTATAGGAAGACAAATATTAAAAATGCAGAATTTTTACCCTTTTTTCATTTTTTTTGTTAGTTTTTCTCAATTTGTCGAAGAACCAAACATTTAATCGGGAAGCGCCATATCAAATTTTTAAATATCGATAGTAGCTATCTGTACGTAGAATTTGGCCTCAAAATCTTTATCCGCTTTTGTGCCATTTTAAATGCAAATTTTATACTTTTTTTACTCCTGCATTATCTTTTATACCTATCTTTTCTCTAAGTGTACTGATGTTTTTTTTTATGGTGATGAAATGTTTTACACTTATCTAACTATACAAATTTAAAAAAGTATAATTTATGACCTATTAAGAAAGTTACAGCGCAAAATTTGCTTCTAGCTTAAAAGCCAAAATTATAGAAAACACCCTGTATTTCAGGAACCAAAATAGCTTGGGCCATTTTATGTAGCACCAAGGATAGCTGAATATGTATCTGAAAAAATGTATATAAATTCATGTGATTATCTTGAAATTTAAAAACCTACTTTTTTTGATATATTGCTAATTATATTTAAATAAAACTGAACTATTTACTAGTAACAAGCCATTTAATAATAAATCATGTCTAACTTTGGAATTTCTTTATTTACAACATACAATTTTTGGTGCACATCCTTAGGCGCTCTTTCAAGGACATGCATTTTTGGGGGAATACTGCAATAACTTTTAAACTACCTCATGGATTTTCGTTTTTGAAATTTGAAATAAAGTTCTCTTTAATATTCTATTATTTTTTCTTGTAAAAATTATTAATTTTGGGTCAAAATTTTGAAAAAACAAAAAAATAACCCATTTTTCCCCATACAAATGGGCTCTTAAACTTTGGACCCGATGCGTGCCAATAGAGCATTGTCCGATTTGGCTCAAATTTTCAGATCTAGACTTTTAGACCGAGTGTCACAATATTCCGTAGAAAAATATTTGAAATCAAAGAAAAAAAATTTTCGTGTCACCCTAATGTGCATATAGCACAAGTATTGGTTTCAGTTTTCAGTTTTTAACCTGGAAAGCCTAGATTTTACTGGGGCGTTACCATCGGCCTCAAAGTAGGGCATATCATTCAAAACGATATATAGAATCATATTATATAACAGATACTTAGGTCGAGATCTACATAGAACATCGCGACCTATCTCTTATGGTTTTAAAGATATTCGACTTCAAAAATTAAAATTTTCAATTGTTGACCCATACTGCACCGACTTTTTACTAATATCTTATCTATATATAGACCGATTTTCTTGATTTAAAGTTTTCTAATAGATAATAACATTTATTGTAAGATAATTAAATAAAATTTTGAATATTTTACAAGCTAGAAGTGTATTAAAAGCTTTACTATAGTAAAATAAATAAAATATAGTAAATAAGTGCTTAATTTTAATATTCGAAAAAAACCTTTTATTTATTTAAAAAATTTCTTAATAAACATATTTTATTATAATTTTCTAAAAGAAAACTTTACAAAGTCTACTTTCACACAAGTCAGGTTTGGTTCATCAAGTTTTGAGTTTGTATGAAAAAAAGCTGACAGCATTGAAATTTATACAATAAAGTTTACGAAAATTTTGAAAATTTGTTTGAAATTTAAGAAAAATAAATTGAAAACTGATGAAGGAAGTGTTCGTGTGTGAACGTGAATGCAGGTTCAAAAGAAAATGTAAAAAAAACTTATCAAGTAAACCTGAAGTGTATGAAACGGCACAAAGTTAAGAATTGAGTTAAGCATGGATTAGTTGAACTTGGCGTGAGGCCGCCTTAACGGAACGTCACAGCTTATCGTTTCTATTGCGTGTAAAGCAGTTGGAGCAGTTAGTGAATTCTGCAGTCACTTTACCTTAACGTCCGAATCTGTTATAAATAGACAATGTTTAACTTCTTCAGTGACATTAATCAAGAGTGTTGTCAATATGTTGATATGGAAAGACACTTAAATGAAAAATACATTGTAAAAACGCTTGCATAATTTTGGTAAAAAGTTTAATCAATTTGCTAAGTTTCAAGATAATCGGTCCACATTTGATCTTAGCTTTCATATAAGTCCAAATGACGGAAACAGTCTTGAGAAAATGTTTATATGATGACAAAATTTAGCAAATATTTGGGTTTATACACGAAAAAGAACAGACCTTTGACCTTAGTTGTGAAGGGTATAATATGGTCGGGCTTGCCCGACTATAGCACTTTCTTACTTGTTTTGTAATCGATCTTTTACTGTTTTGAGTTGATATTGCCTGATAGTGTGTACTACACACAACAACGTCTTCGAAGATTGGATTATTCCATTCCATTAGTTTATGTGCCTGGGAATTATAAGTTGAAAAATTTAAAACAAAGTCTATGAATTTATTTGCGAGATATATTCTATAAATGATCTAAATAATTATACATTATTTAACGTAATCTAGGAAGATAACACTTTGCAAAAATAGAACTGTATGATAAACGAAGAAAAATATATGGGCAAGTCCTGCGTGATGACTATACATTTGTACAGATTTTGTTGTACTTAAATGTATCCCATTGTCGTTCTACACTAGATATCTTTGCACAGATTTTAGAGAATATTAGCCCATCTATTGTGATATCGAATAAAGTTTGTTAATTTACATACTTCTTTTGGAGGAAAAATATATTCGCTTTTAAAGTGCTGTGACGGACGCTACAAAAAATTGAAGTGACTTTTTTTTCAACACGTGTTTCTGTAATTTTCATCAAATCGGTCATAGTAATAAAAAAAATTGTAAATAATTTCCAGAGTCGAGTTAACAATGTCAGTCCGTCCGTTCGTCTGGCTGGCTGGCAGGACCCCCATGTAAACAGAGTATAGGTTGCAATTTTAAGGATAATTGGATGAAACTTAGATAAATTCAGATAATTTTTTCGATAGTGGGACCAAGGCTATTAAAATTCTTCAAAATCGGTGCATTACTTATGGTACCTCCCATAGATCCCACTTTCCGGAATTGATATTTTAGCCACAAACATTAATATTTTTCATGAAATTTAAAATAGATACTGCTTATGTAAATACAATCACTGTGTAAAATTTTTAAAATCGGTCCATATTTGATCATAGTTGCCATACAATCACTTCTGTCAAAACGCCCTAAATACAAAAATCACTAAAACGCTCGTCTGAAGTCTGAAGATTATGACAATTTCAAGTTTAATTTTTGCAAACAGAATTTTGGTAAAAGTGTAATCAATTTGCTAAGTTTCGAGATAATCGGTCCACATTTGACCTTAGCTTTCTATAATATCATTTTGTAAAAAATATATACTGTGACGGACGCTACACACTTTTCTTTACATATTATTCTATAAAATGCTCTATAAACATCTATATATTTTTAGCCTAATGTTAAACATACTATAATTTTTCTTTACGAACCAAGTTAAATTGAAGAAAAAAGAAATATTGCACTAGTCAAATTAAAAACAAGTAAGAGTGGTATATTCGGCTTTGCCGAATCTTGGATACCCTTCACCAATGGCGTTGCAAAAGTACTTAATGTAATTCCAAGCAAAATTTGGTTATACTAGTATTATATGCAAAGAGTCTTTAAAATTAAGAGTCGGAAAAAGAAAAGCTTTTCGGTGGCGTCATCATCTAGAATAGTTATGTACCCAAAGGTTAGGTTGGGCAGGTGGCTGATGTCTAGGGAAGCTTCACTTGGGTTCTCTTGTGAAAGATAATGATTACTAGACTACAAATAGAGAATGCATATTTAAGCCATAGACACATATTTTACGAACATTTAATAAAGTTCGATAGACCAGATAAACCATGCAGAAAAGATGCTTCAAAATGTAGATGCCCTTACATTTGCAATAGCACATCGATTTGATGAAGTTTAAGTATTCTAGCATGAACCCAAAAACACAGTGCCCAGTGAGGGTTCTGCACTTTAATTCGTACGAATTATCCAACTATTAAAAGTTCTTGATTAGTTATGTAAAACTCTGAAGTTAGCGGACTGATTTAGGTCAAAGTTTTAACAATGATAAGCCTTAAAATTATAGGGTATACACTCTTAGTTTTAGATACATACGTGAAATATATAGCTTTTGAATGGATGGATAACAGCTTTGTCGGAAAAGTTATTAAAGATTTACTTATTAATCTGAAGTTAGTTAATTAATTAAAATGAACACTTCATCAATAATATTTGGGATGTATTGTTCTTTCGATCTGTCCGATGGATGTTTGGAAAGTTTTGCTCAAGTTCCTTGTGCAATTTTAATGTAATTTAATTTATCAGCATTAAATCGATTCCCGGTCGGGGTTATATGGGAGATTTCACTAAATGTGAATAGAGCTCGCCCATTTTCAATATTGAACTTTTCAAGAGATCAGAAATACTTTTGTCAAATGTTGTCTCTCTAGAAAGTTTATTTTAGGCGCTATCGCCCTGAATATCAATATTGTACAACGTCTTTATACTAAATGTCATCATCGTATCTATTATAATTTGTCATTTATTAGCTACTAAGAGATTGCCTTAGGCGAAGTTATACGGGATCAATTGTCAAACGTGAACGGATTTCTCCCAATTGCAATTAAAAAATTTAAATTTTCGTTGATATGTGAGATACTTACATACATATGTAGATTTTGAACGGATATCATGTAGTTAGCTGCATTTTTGTACTTCCTAGGAAGATTACCTATAATTTGATATATAATACATTCCCAAATTACCTGGCGTTTATCGACTTTATGAAGGCCTTCGACAGTGTCAATAGAAGCTATCTATGCAGAATTTTAGAAAATCGTAACATGCCGACGAAAATTCTCAACTTAATCCGGGCAATGTACGTTGATTTTAAATGTCGAGTCCTACACAAGGGCAAACTATCAGATCCGTTCGATGTTACTACTGGAGTAAGGCAAGGATGTATATTATCACCTATACTTTTCATCCTCGTCATCGACAACATAATGCGTACGGCTCTAAATGGTAGACATGGTATCCAATGGACACCCTTTCAACAACTTGAGGACTTGGAATATGCCGACGACGTATGTCTTCTAAGCCAAAGCTCTGGCCACCTTCAAGAGAATACTAACGCTATTACTGCTGAATCTCGTATAGCTGGTCTTGAAATTAATATTTCCAAGACAAAGATTATGCCCGGAGGCTATGGCGCAAACCCGTTGACACACATCAATGTGAAAAACGAGGTTATTGGGCGTGTAGATACCTTTAATTACCTGGGTAGTTTAGTAACTACAAAAGGTGGCGCAGACGAGGACATTAAATCGCGTATTAATAAGGCAAAATCTGCATTTGGCATTCTTCGAGCTATTTGGAAATCTCGGCAAATATCAACAACAACGAAGTTACGAATATACAACTCGAATGTCAAGACCATCCTGTATTACGGCTGCGAAACATGGAAACGCACAAATGCCATCGATAAACGACTGCAAACCTTTACAAACAAATGTTTAAAACAAATTCTTAATATATGGTGGCCGAATCGCATAAGAAATGAGGATCTACTTAATACGACAAACCAAACCCCCGCTTCCACAGAGGTATGTCAACGGAAATGGCGGTGGATAGGCCACACACTCCGAAGGCCAAATACCAGCATTGCTAGACAAGCGCTCCGTTGGAATCCACAAGGAAGCGGCCGCCGTGTTGGCGCACCTGCTAGAACGTGGAGAAGATCAATTGATGCGGAGTTACAAGCAGCAAACTATTCATGGAACGATGTATGCCTAACATCTCGCAATAGAGTCCGATATAAAAGGATGGTTGAGGCCCTATGCTCCACTGGGAGTCAAGGATAACAGAAGAAGACATTCTCAAATGTTATCATAGTGTTCAAAAGTCAGACACAAAATTAAGATTAATGCTAAAATCAGATTTGTGGAGCTCCTGGATTTTACACAAAATTTTAGGATATTGTCCCACCCTGAATTTTATCATTGTCGATTAAAACACCATCGCTTAAACGCTAAATTATATCAACCACAAATTACCGAATGCATCAGGATTTAGGTATACCCCTGCGAAATTATTAAATTTTATTAAATTTCATCAAAATAAACACCTGAGATATCGACAAAACAGGAGCTCCAAAAACTTGACTACAACAGAAAAAATTACAGACAGGTAGACGGACGGACAAAAAAAACAGACGGACAGACAGACAGACAGACAGACAGACAGACAGACAGACAGACAGACAGACAGACAGACGGACGGACGGACGGAGGTCGCGAAATCGATTCTCCTGCCGATTCTGAGTTGATCGGCACAATTTGAATGGTATTCGTAATCAGATTGGTGGAGTATAGATTTTAGAAAATCCTCACACAAAGAACGATGTCAAATTTCATCACAATCGGTCCATAAACACCTGAGATATCGCTAAAACAATACTTACAAAATGTAAACAAAATTTCTTAGACACGTACTTTGGGCAATTTGCTATACATCAAATGTAGTGTTAAGGCGATATCTCAATTGTTTATGGACCGCTTTTGATAAAATTTAATAACGTGCTTGGCGGGGGAATTTCCTAAAATCTTATATAAAATTTATGTAGGTCCGTGCTAAAGGAGGATGGTTTTTCCTATTTCTGCATTTCATTTTTTCAACAAACATTCTCTAATGCGAACTTTGGGCAATTTGCGATACATTTAATTCAGTGTTTTGGCGATATCTCAGTTGTTTATGGACCGATTTTGATAAAATTTTACAGAGTGCTTTGGGAAACTATTTCCTACAATCTGATATATAACATATTATCACATGTACACCAGGAGTATCTTTTTTCTCTTGTTATTTAAAAGTGTGTTTCAATCAAAAATTTTAAAATTTTCGTCTAATTTTTGGTATTTTTTCGATATTTTCGGTGTTTATAAACCGATTTTAATGAAATTTAATAGCGTTCATTGCGGGAGAATTTCCTAAAATCTGATATATAACTTATTTAAGTCCATCCTCCAGGGGCTTCAGAAACTTGATTTCAACAGACAGACAGACGGACGGACAGACAGACAGACAGACAGACAGACGGACATCGCTTAATCGATTCTCCTCCCGATTCTGAGTCGTGACGGACGCTACATACTGTGACGTTATTTATATCACTCAAATTACTTTTGATAGGGTCTTTTACATCTAATTGTATAAAATTAAACCCATACTGAAACTTGATACCTAAATGGATGTTTTTGCGATTTTATGAACTTTTAAAAAACCTATTATTTTAAAAAATGTATAAAAATTCGAGATGTGTGGAAATAAAGACCTGCCATTCACGAAGAGAGCAATCAAAAATTGTATCCATTGGGTCTCATGCATAAAAACGAGTAAAAGCGCTTGTAAGTATTGTTTCAGCGATATCTCAGGTGTTTACGGACCGATTGTGATGAAATTTGACAGTGTTCTTTGTGGGAGGATTTCCTAAAATCTGATATATAAACTACACAAATCTGATTATAAATACCATTCAAATTGTACCGATCGACTCAGAATTGGCAGGAGAATCGATTTCGCGACGTCCGTCCGTTTGTTTGTCCGTCCGTCCGTCTACCTGTCTGACCGTCTGCCCGTCTACTTGTCTGTCCTTTTTTCTGTTGTAATTTTGTCGATATTTTAGATGTTTATTTTGATCAAATTTAATAGCGTTCTCCGCAGCGGATTACCTAAATTATGATGCACTCGGTAATTTGTGGTAGATATAATTTAGTGTAGTAGTGTATAACATTTGAGAATGTATTATATATCAAATTATAGGTAATCTTCCTAGGAAGTACAAAAATGCAGCTAACTACATGATATCCGTTGAAAACCTACATATGTATGTATGTATCTCACATATCAACGAAAATTTAAATTTTTTAATTGCAATTGGGAGAAATCCGTTCACGTTTGACAATTGCTCCCGTATAAGTTCGCCTAAGGCAATCTCTTAGTAGCTAATAAATGACAAATAATAATTATCTAATTAATTATAATTATCTATCTATTATAACAGATACGATGATGACATTTAGTATAAAGACGTTGTAAAATATCGTTATTCAGGGCGATAGCGCCTAAAATAAACTTTCTAGAGAGACAACATTTGACAAAAGTATTTCTGATATTTTGAAAAGTTCGGCATTGAAAATGGGCGAGCTCGGTTCACATTTACTGTTATCTCCCATATAACCCCGACCAGGAATCACTTTAATGCTGATAAATTTAATCACATTATAATTGCTCAAAGAACTAGAGCAAAACTTTCCACACATCCATCGGACAGATCGAAGGAACAATACATCCCAAATATTATTGTTGAAGTATTCATCTTAATTAGTTAACTAACTTCAGATTAATAAGTAAATCTTCAATAAATTTTCCGCCAAAGCTGATATCCTTAAAAACTATATATTTCACGTATGTATCTAAAACTAAGAGTGTATACCTTATAATTCTAAGGCTTGTATACATTGACAATCATTGTTAAAGCTTTGACCTAAACCAGTTCAGAGTTTTAAATAACTAATCATGAACTTTTAATAGTTGGATAATTCGTATGAATTAAAGTACACAACCCTCACTGGGCACTGTGTTTTTGGGTTGCATGCCAGAATACTTAATCTTCATCAAATCGATGTGCTCTTGCAAATCTAAGGGCATCTACATTTTGAAGCATCTTTTCTGCATGGTTTATCTGGTCTATCGAACTTTATTAAATGTTCGTGAAATAGACACATATCACTTTAGAATCGAAGTGACGCTGCCTTCGACATCAGCCACCTGCCCAACCTAACCTTTGGGTCCATAACAATTTTAGATGATGACGCTACCAAAAAGCTTTTCGTTTTCCGACTCTTAATTTTAAAGATTCTTTGCATATAATACTAGTATAACCAAATATTGCTAGGAATTACATTTAGTATGAACAAAAGAAAATGAATATACATATGAAGCATTTGTGTGGGGCTCAACAAACTATATAATTATCAATACATTCTTACGATTTTGTACTTTACTTTTGGAACACCATTGGTGAAGGGTATCCAAGATTCGGCAAAGCCGAATATACCACTCTTACTTCTTTAATATTTATATGCATACAATCGATCACTCCAATTGCAAATGGAAAGCAATAATTTGCTTGCCATTTCATTTGAGCATCTTTAATTTCATCTGCATCTTTCGGGAATTTTATCCACTCGCTTACTTTGGCAGATATAAGTTTCGCAACTTCCGCAATAGTTCGCGACACAGTTGATTGATGGACTGCAATATTTGTGGCTATACCATTTTGGAATCCAGGATCGGCACAAAATCTTAGAAACAGTTTAATTTTATCATAGTTGCTGAGGGCACCACCACGTGTTTCTTCTGACTCCTCAAAAAAGTAATTAGCCAACCAACCTACTATCATCATACCTATGTATTTATCATTTTGTTATTAATAAAATAAAAAAAAATAATAACTACGAATACAAACCTGTACAGTTTTTTATCCTCACTTGCTAATTTTTTGTTACGCTGTTGATAACATTTTGTATTTCTTTGCGGTACAAAATATTCAGCCATGATTCCTTTTTAGTGGACGCGAGTCAACTGTAAGGCATGCTCAACAAAATTTGAGCAAGAGCTCACAAAAGAAAGCAAAAGCTTGTTTTTATGCATATGAAAATGAGCACATGCTCATCTAACTTAGTTCAAACCGAGAAAGACGAGTTCAAACGTATGCAGTGAGTAAAAGCAAATTCATGAAATTTTATTATGCATACGACAAGCCCCTTTTACTCAAAAAAACGAGTCAGAGCTCAAGCACACGTTTTATGCATGAGGCCCATTATATATTCTAAAGGATCAATATATGGTAAATTTTTCCATAAACACAAATACGCGATTTTGAAAGTTTTAAATTTTGTCCTTGGTTTAAGGTTTTTCGGATTTGCCCATATGTAAGTGTAGTAATAAATTTTATACATTCTCTTTTCTGTGATTGTTTTCTCTTAATCCGAAACTAATTTTTCTAATAATTCAAAGTTCAAGCCTAACAATGTCCAATACTTTACATATTTTTATCACCATGAATCCTTAGGATCTAAAATTAACTCTTTAAGGCTCTATCCTTTCAAGCACTGCAATTCTCTAATTAACTATAATAATTCATAATAATTGCAGTATTTACAACCTTCAGGCCAAAAGCATTACTAATAAAGCAAAAAAAAAAAGGATTGAAAATCCTTTTTTAATTTGACACAACAGCAGACGCGCCGTGAAATGTTGAAAACAATTTGAAACCAGAACACAACAACTCAGAATATACGAGTATTGTCCATTTAACAACTAACTAGGACTCCATTAAATGATCATTTCGCTAGTTAGTTAACAAAGACAAACACACGAACATACAAAACAGTCAACGAAATGAACAAATAAACAGGAATATGGACTAAAACTAATTTAAACTCGAATACTTGTACAATATAATATAAAAAAAAAATCACAAAAACTACAATAGTGTTTCCTTAACGCGGACTTTTTCATTTAAAATGAACAAAAAACTGAAAAGGAGCAGAAAAAGTAATTGAAAGTTCTTGTAAATGTACAAACGGACATTAAGGGACACACAGAAATATACAACAAAAACTAGATGAAAAGAAAGGATTTAGTCATTGGCAACATATTTACCTCCGTACATACTGAGTGTTGATCACACAGCACGTTGCGCATTGTATTTTTAAGAAACAACAATAACATCTACTCGTATGAATTGTATTTAGATATTTTGCTATTTTGCTGCTGTGCATAGAATTCATTTAGTTGGGTTATGTTGTGTAACTAAGTTTGTTACTGCTGCATAGCATAGCGTAGCAATTACGTGACATGTCATAAATTTTATCCTTTCACGGACAACAGCAATGACCAACTAAATATAACCATCAGATGGACAGACGTGCATACATATGTACACAACAATCCTTACTGCAGAGTCTTGTAAACAGAAAGGAGTATATGTCAACGGGATACATCAGAGTGTAGCTAACACTCTTATGTATGTATATACCACCATATGCTTGATTTTGTTACTTCTGCTGTTTTCAGTTTTTTGAGCCCTACGAACACATGGCTCGCACACACTTTAGGACACGACAGCATTGGCTATTAGAACTACTCTATTTGTAGCTTAACTGAAAGTTCAAGCAAGTGGTTAGAGGACCTTTTGTTGTTTAGATGACAACAACTTTGGTACATATACGAAGATGGTTTACGAATGTTACTAATAGAGAAACTGATATTTCAAAGCATTGTTTAGTAAAGATAATCTAGTGAAAGATAATCTAGTGACTGCAATAACTACAGGGGAATAACACTTCTTCCAATACCGAGCAAAATACTAAGTCGAGTAATTTTGAATAGAACGTCTGATGCAGTTTCTGAAACACTCCGCGAAAATCAGTTTAGGTTCCGAGAGAATAGATCTTGTGTTGATCTAATCAACACAGTAAGAATAGTACTGGAGCAATGTAATGAATTCCGCAACCCCATTTATCTAGCGTTTATAAACACCTGTCAACAGGTGCTATCTGTGGAGAATTTTAGAAAACCGTAAATTCTGAACTTAATTCGGGCAATGTACGTGGACTTTAAGTGCCGGATTCTACATAAAGGTAAATTGTCTAATCCGTTCGAAGTTACTACTGGAGTAAGACAAGGATGTATATTATCACCTATACTTTTTATCCTTGTCATCGAAAATATGATGCGGACGGCACTGAATGGTGGACGTGGTATCCAATGTACACCCTTTAAGCAACTCGAGGACTTGGAATACGCCGATGACGTATGTCTTCTAAGCCAAAGACCAGCTCACCTTCAAGAAAACACTAGCGCTATTACTGTTGAATCTCGGGCAGCTGGGCTGGAAATCAATATTTCCAAGACAAAGATTATGCCTGGAGGCTATGGCGCAAACCCGTCGCCACACATCAATGTGGATAACGAGGGTATTAGATGTGTCGGTACCTTTAATTACCTTGGTAGTCTGGTATCGACAAAAGGTGGCGCCGAAGAGGATATTGAATCGCGTATTAATAAGGCAAAATCTGCATTCGGCATTCTCCGAACTATATGGAAATCTCGGCAAATATCAACAAAAACTAAGTTACGAATATATAACTCGAATGTCAAGTCCATCTTGTATTACGGCTGCGAAACTTGGAAACGCACAAATGCCATCGATAAGCTTCTACAAACATTTGCAAACAAATGCTTGCGGCAAATCCTTAATATATGGTGGCCAAATCGCATAAGAAATGAAGATCTACTAAACGCTACAAACCAAATCCCTTTTTCTGCTAGAATGTGGAGAAGGTCAATTGATGCGGAGTTACAAGCAGCAAACTATTCATGGAATGATTTATGCCTAACATCTCGCAATAGAGTCCGATATAAAAGGATGGTTGAGGGCCCTATGCTCCACTGGGAGTCAAGGATAACAGAAGAAGAAGAAGAATCTAGGAATGTAGGGTGGTGTGTTCGAGCCTCACAAAAATACTAATTATTTATAATAATTATTACTATTTTGCATTTGTATTAAAATAAGTTAATATATTTTTAATATTCCGCTGTTTTGCTATGGAAAATTAAAAAAAAAACTAATTTTGACCTTTGACCTCGGGAAAAAAGTGATAAACTTTTCTAATATTAAAAAACATAACCACATACATTCTCTACAGACTGAGCAAATATTAATTATTACCTTTATTAGAATTGAACTTAGGTACAATTTAACAAGCAAATACTCAAATTATAACCAAAAAATTACATTTTCGTGAAATTCTAAGATTTCAAATCGTAGGTACGGCGAAATGGTTTAGGACACCAAAGACAACAAAATTTTACAAAAATCAAAAAATGATTTTTGAAACCGACCTGAGAAAAAAGTATAATTTTTGAATATAAAAAACTAAGTAAATATAACAATATTTTGACAAAACTCAGCTACTTAAAGAGTGTTCTAAAAAAAATATGCATTTACTATTTTAGACAAAATTTATCCATAGTGCAAGAAATAATTTATTTTTTGACCAAGTTAGTTTCTATATTATTTTAGAAATTATTAATTTTCAATAGTTATTTCAATCAAAATGGACTGCAAAAAAAAAGATCGTGAAAATATAATTAAAACTTTTCAAAAAAATCCGTCATGGACTTTTAAAAAAATAGCTAAAAATTTGAAAGTTGACCCTCGAACGGTTTCTAATGCCATCAGACGGTATAAGGAAAACCTGAGCATTGAAAGAAAACCTGGATCAGGGAGGAAAAAAGGTCCTACAGATATTGGTAAGGCAAAAGAAGTCGAGCGACTCTTTCGAAGAGCGCCTAACACTTCTTTAAGAAAAGCAGCTCGTACGGTGAAATGTTCTACGAATTTTGCACATAGAGTCAAAGCTTATGCTGGACTGAAGACATACATAGTCCAAAAGGTTCCAGATCGCAATGCTATAAAGAACTTAGAAGCAAAAAAACGAGCGAAAAAATTGAAGTCTGATTTTATAAAAAAATACACCTGTTGTGTGATGGATGATGAAACATACGTACTGGCAGACTTTTCTCAACTTCCTGGTCAAGATTTTTATGTTGCTGATAAACGGGGCAATGTTTGGCAAGAGTTTCGCACAAAAAAACAAACGAAATTCCCTAAGAAGTTTCTCGTGTGGCAAGCTATTTGCAGTTGTGGCAAAAGAAGTAAAATATTAAAATATTTTTTATTGTGCCAGATCAATAAACACAAAAATTTATATAAAGGAGTGCCTACAAAAACGGTTGTTACCCTTTTTAAGAGAGCACAGAGTGACTACATTTTTTTGGCCCGATTTGGCATCATGCCATTATGGAAAAAAGGCACTTGAGTGGTACTCAAAGAATAATGTTATTTTTGTACCACGAGAGGCAAATCCACCTAACTGTCCAGAACTTCGGCCTGTGGAAAGGTATTGGGCTCTGGTAAAAAAGGAGTTGAAGAACACAGGAAAGATTTCCAAGAACATGTCCGATTTTAAGCGCAGGTGGAACACATGCTCCAAAAAGGTATCAGAAGCAACTGTAAAATCTTTAATGGGAGGGTTTCCGAAAAAAGTCGATAATTTTGCAAAACCCGAGTACTAAGTAAACATTTTAATGCTAAATAATTTTGTATAATATGTCATTATATTTGCGTATTTTGTAGAGTTTTTATATTAAAAGATTTGATTTTTATTTAAGAAAATCCAACTACAAATTTTATTTAGAGCACTCTTTAGTACTTACAGGCCAGATAGTTGTAAATCATCTTTGGCTTTGGGATTTCTTTATTCTAAAGTATTAATGAAGTTATTGACAATCAAAGTAATAAATCAGGGCCCTATTCCACGAAACAACTTATCAACTTTTCACTTTGCACTAAGTGATAAGTTAAAACTGATAAGTATAACTTGCAAACTCTTCTTCGCAATTTTTTTATTCTCTTTGCAATTTCTGTTCCATGTACGTTCTCTTTTGCAAAGTGCAAAGCTAAAATTGAAAAGCGTAATTTGCAAAGACTTTGCAAACAACTATGCTGTTTCGTTCCACAAAAACTTTAAATTATATTTCTGCAAAGCAAATTTAGATAAGTTTATCAAAGATTTGCAAGGTAGACGATCTCTTTGCAAAATCGTATTGTTATAAGCCCTATGCTCCACTGAGAGTCAAGGATAACAGATAACTACGACTATCGTGAAAGAGTGGTTATAAGAAGAAATTATAGAGTCAGAATTAATTTTTCGGAACTACATAACTTTAATTTTAAAGAGTGCTTTAGATTAAATAAAATCCAAGTTGATTTTATTTTAAGTAAAATTAAAGAAAAATTAGAGCACAAAACACAACACAGTCATGCGCTATCTGCTGGAAATCAACTGCTACTGTACCTGCATTATCTTGGAAATGGTTTCCAGTACCATTCAGTTTTAACAGTTTGCAGAACCATCCATATGGTTGTCGACATTTTAATATACGTTTTATTTAAAAACACAGTGCGGTGTCCCGATGATGTTAGTGGTGTTGCTGAAAAGTCTTTTGAGATTGGTGGATTCGCCTGTGTACGTGGTTGTGTGAATGGCACAAGCGTTAAAATTAATGCGCCTTTATTACACGAGAAAGCATATATGGAACGGCATGGTAATCACTCATTAAATGTAATGACGATATGCGGGAAAGACTACACATTTTACGGTGCAAATGCAAGTTGGCAGGGTAGTGTTCATAATTCAAGAGTTTTACGGAATTCGGCTATAAGCCAATGGATGGAGACCATTTCAGGTCTCCACGGACTGAAAAATTGGTTGATACCACCATTACGCTGAAATTCTGATAACTCTGCTGAAGAGGCTTTCAAGCGTTGCCACAAAAAAAAAAAACACGGAGCATAATTGAAAATAGTTACCTGCGACTAAGGGCAGAGTTTGCAGGTAGTTGTTGTTTGTGGCATCTTACACAATACTGCCTGCAGCATTGGAAGAATTAGTGAAACATGCCGTCCACTGAAGACAATGGCGGTGAAATCGATGAATTAGATCAAGAAAATGCTGAAGAAGGGAACGATACCCTTAATATGGATCATTATCTCCTGCAAAACTTTTCCTAATGGTATCTGCTATCGCAAATGCAAAGTAGGTTAAATGCTTTGTGAAACACTTTTCACATTCACTTTTCAAGAGAGCGCAAAAACTTTGCAAGAGCGCGCAAAGACTTTGCGAGAGATTTGCAAAGAATTTTGTGGAAGAGAAACAGTTATCACTTTGCCAAAAAAAATCAATTTGATAAGTGAAAAGCTGATAAGTTGTTTCTTGGAATAGGGCCCAGGTATTTTGCAAATTTTGGGCGGGTTATGAGCACGCTTTCTCTTCATCTGATTGAGCTCAAATTTTCAAGTGAATATTTTTTTAGAATTTGGTGTAAAAAGAACTTCTTCAAAAAATTTCCATATAAGTTATTGCCACTCTAATATACATACAGACTTTAAAATTTTACACTTTTGTAAAGTTTTGTAAAAAACTTAACAAGACGTTATAACAAGCTTATAAAAAAATATCAAAATTGTCGGGATGTAAATGTTATTCAAAAGAAAAATTATTCGCATTTGATCCTTGTCTATTACATTTATTTATTTATGTAATAGACAATTCATTGGTAAAAGCCAAAAAATGTTTGCTTGTCCCCAAGCAATTTCTCGGCGTGTTTCGATTGTTAGTTAGACCATCATCATCAGGACATATCGAAACCTTGCATTATTAGTTATTTTAAAAACACAATTATTATGAATTATTAAAAAGGGCTTTTCAAAAATTTTGGGACGTCAAACATTAATTTAAAAAGTTTTACTGTAGTATATTGCACTAAGATCCCAATTTATTACAATTAATTATTATTGTAAGAAATAGTTTTTTGATAAAACCAAAAAATGTTGATGGGTACCCTTTTCCTCGACGCGTTTTGATGGTTGGCTGGACCATCTCATCAGGAGGAATTATGTTTGTAAAAAAAAGGTAAAAGCTCAAATTATCAACTGAACAGAAGTAAACACAAACATTTTTTAGTTTAATATTCCTTCACTTCCCACAATAAACTGTCTATT
The DNA here is from genome assembly GCA_933228675.1 of Stomorhina lunata. NCBI lineage: Eukaryota > Metazoa > Arthropoda > Insecta > Diptera > Rhiniidae > Stomorhina > Stomorhina lunata. Next base: position 88,801,166 of record OW121740.1, on the reverse strand, counting down.
ACATTCATAAATAAATGTAATAGACTGGGATCAAGTGCGAATAATTTTACTTTTTGACCAAGCTTATAAATCAAAGCTTGATTTTGATTTTTAGACTAATGGTTTTTTTATACAATCTTTCTTAGAATTCTTTTTTTTTATTGATAAAGATATTTTTAGAAAATCTTGATAAGAATCACGTTTAAATATTGGAGCATACACTTATCGCCTGACCAAAAATATACAAATACTATCACTGAAGTTCAAATGAAATTCATATCTTATCTTATATTCTTAAACGAGCAATAATTGTATGTATATATATATATATATAGAATGGCTATCTCGAAAACGGCTCTAACGATTTTGATAAAATTTGGACAGTGGGTACCTTTTTTGATGTATAGGTCGAAGAAGAAGGGACTTTTGGAACCTTTGCCTCTAAGAGGGTAAAAACGGGTAAAAAGGGGAAAAAATCGAAAACGTTATATCACCTAAAGTAATAGGTATAGAAACAAAATTAAACAGCGTTTTAAACAGCTATGAAAATAAGCGGACAGGTGCTTGGTACTTTTTTAAAACTATGTCCGATAGGGGGTAAAAAAGGGTGAAAATAGTTTTTTTGGTACCTTTTTAACCCTTTTTAACTTGGTACTTTTTTGATTTTGGGGCCAAAATGGGTAAAAAAGGGATAAAATGATAACTTAATATCTCAAACGTAATATGAATAGGAATTATGTTAACTGCGTTTTAATATAATGTACCGAATTCAATTGGTACCAAAGAAGTACCAAATAAGCATATGGAACTTTTTGAACGTAGTGGATAAAAAGGGGAAAAAATGAGTAATGTTATAACTTTTAAACAAATGAATCTTTGTGTGTATGTTCTTTATAGAATACTAAACTGTGAATTTGATCATATTATGCTCTTTAGCGAAGATGTTGCGGATAAGCCGGGGAAGGTTTTTAAATTGGTAAGACTAATTTCCGTTAGGTGGCGCCACTGAAAATTACTAAAAATTAATTAAATCGTTCAAATACTGCGAAATTAAAATAAAGTTAATAACTTTTTGCAAAGTAGGAAACAATCTGTCTTCCAAGGTATTCTTTAAATCAGAAACCTTTATCCAATAATCTTCTGGCTTCAAATTGCTGTGAAGCCCAAAATTTCAAAATCTAAGAGTGCAGTTGCTATTTTGGGATCACAATATACACAATTGTATAAATATCTTCACTAAAATTAAATGTTTTTTTTAATATGACGAATTGCCTCGATATAAAACTCTCGGCTATCTTGAACATTAAAAAGTTTGCATTATATTAATTATTTCGATTTCGAAAGGGACGTACAAATATTTACTTTTTAAAATGCATGTGTTAAAAACTGTTAAAAAAATATTACGATAGCTAGCACTCAAAAACGACAAAAATTTAAATTACACATGAGTTACACATGCAGTCAGTTACACATCGTCTACACATGAAAATAAAAATTACACATGATATGTGTAATTACACCTAAAGTGGCAACACTGATTGGGATATTTATAAAAACAAACCATAATTTAACGAGTGACAGTATATGACGTCCTGTCCCAAATGTGTTAGAATTATATGAATCGGGCGGGCCATATATCGGTAAAAATTTACTATATTATCTCCATTGGATATAATGAATCGATTAACGCTTGAGCAAACGTTTGATGGCCGTACAATTAGATGAAAAGGTGTTGTCAATTTTATTCTGTGGGGCGCCATTAAAGACAAGTGTTATGCTGACAAACCAGAAACTATTGAGCATTTAAAGTCTACATTTGTAAAGCCATTACCGAGATGCGATGCGAAAAAGTTTTCGAAAATTGGTCAGATAAAATGTTTTGCTGTGAAGCCAGCCGAAATAGCCATATAAATGAACAATTGTACTTTACAACAAAAAAATAACTTTGGCAAAAGTAATTTTTGACCTCTTCATTTGAAGTAAAGTTTTTACTGTTTGTACAATGACCAAAACAAATAATAATCCGAAGGTATCTGATCTGCTAAATGTGATGGTTTTATCTCTGTAAAAATAAGAGATAAACCCAAGCCCTTTCAAATGGTCATAAACAGTTTGATGGGAGAAATTAAACATCCCACTAATTTCACATGTAAACAGTCGCCTATTTGCATCAACTAATACCTTACTAAAAGGTACCAAAATCTCAACCCCGGAAAGTCAGTCCTATGAGACGCACTAGACATAATAAAGCGATTTCGACCAGTTTCAATAATCTTTTAACACACTCCCTATCCTAAGGAGGAGCAGGATATAAAAAGTTGTAATAAATTGGGAACCCTATGTAATACACTTGATATAAAAACTTTAAACTTATATAATTACGTTGGCAAAGATAAACGACTTTAACTTTCCACAATAAATAAATTGTTAATAACTTTTGATACTACCCTCCTACTAAAACGAAATCACAGTTTTATTGTGTTCATACTCTTTATTATACCATTCACCACCATAGGTGGAAAGGGTATTATAAGTTTGTGCTGATGTTTGTAACGCATAGAAATATTTCTGAGTCGATTTAGCGATGTCCGTCCGTCCGTCTGGCTGGCTGGACCCCCATGTAAACCATGTAATCAAACTACAGGTCGCAATTCTAAAGATAATTTGATGAAATTTGGCACAGATAATTTTTTTGATAATGGGACCATGGCTATTGAAATTGGTCAAAATCGGTTCATTATTTATGGTACCTCCCATAGGTCCCACTTCCCGGAATTGCTATATTGGCCACAAATATCAATATTTTTTCATGAAATTTAAAACAAATACTGCTTATGTAAACTTAAATCACTGTACCAAATTTCGTTGAAATCGGTCCACATTTGACATAGCACCCATACAAACTCTTCTTCAAAAACGCACTAAATGAGACAAAAAATCACTAAAACGCTCGTAAATCTAAAATCTAACTGTAATCAATTTGCCAAATTTCGAGATAATCGGTCCACATTTGACCCTAGCTCTCATATAAGTCCAAATGACGGAAACAGGTTGAATATATACGTTTTGAGAAAATGTTTGTATGATGGCAAAATTTAGCAAATATTTTTCTTTATACAGGAAAAATAACACCTTTGACCTTAGTGGTGAAGGGTATCGTATGGTCGGCTTGACCGACTATAGCGCTTTCTTACTTGTTTTTATAAAAACTACTTTAAAAAGTTGTTATTTCTTCCTCATCTTTTTTAGTTTTTATTTATGATTCTTTTTTTTTGTATATATTTTTATACTTTTGTTGGCCGAAAATACAAAAAATGAAAAAGTGGTGATGCCCTGCTTTGCCCAGTGCCTGGCCTGACTTAAAATTTCGACCGAAATTGAAGATGGTTTATTTTTAACAGGATTGTTTTTGTTTCTTGACTCTTGTTCTTGTTTTTTGTTAAAGTTGGGTCGTGTTGCATGTCATATACAACATACATACATGTATACACATGTAATATAAAAAAGCACGCAAAATATTTTCCAAATTTCATGCGAAAAAGGGCACAGCCCTTGCTTTCCCTTACAAATATTCTTTATTGACAGATTCAAGAAAGAATTGTATCTTGATCCTAAATTAAGTAATTTAACTAGTTTTTTATTAATGACTTATTGTAGGAATTTTGTGTGAAAAAATTTAGTTATAAGCTTGTGATTGTTTTATTTTTCGTTTATGAATTAGGGGGTAAGTTTTTAGTTTAATAATAAACTGTTTGAAATTCCTTTACTTAAACTTATGAAGTGAAACTATTAAGATTGTCATTCCGTTTGTAACTTCCTTAAAATTGGCTCAAAAACCAAAATTGATATATTCTGAATCCTTATGAAATTCTAAGACGATTGAGCGATGTCTGTCTGTCTGTTTGTCTGTTGTCGGCACGATAAAACCTTAACGAAAGGATAAATATCACTGAAATTTGGCACAAATATTCTTCATTTCTTGGAAAATTTTGGTATTGAAATCGGGCAAAATCGGTTCACATTTGACCATAGCTCCCGTTTAACCTCGTCTAGGCTAATCGCTAATTTGCTAATAAATGACAAATTATAACAGCTATGACAAAAATGACAAAATTTGGTATCTAGATGTTTTACATAAGCACTAGGCAGTATATAAAATTTCATCAAAATCGGTTCACATTTAACCATAGCTCCCATACAAAAAACTTACGGAAACAGCCTAAATTAAACCTGAAATACACTTAAATGCCAATAAATTTAGCATAAGGAAGTCTTATGTAAATACCAGCCAGTGTGCAAAATTTTGTCACAATCGGTCACCATTTGACCATGGGAGCTATAAAAAACTTGCGGAAACACAAAAATACAAAAACAAAAGGGGGTTTATGTCAGATAAAAGCGCGATAGCTTCTTAACTACAAGAGCTAGAGAGACAAAATTGTTACAGTAAATACTAGGGAAACCACTTTCATACTTTTAAATGTTGAACTATAAAGCTCCTGTAACCTGATTTAGTACAAATATTTTGCTAACAATACGAACTAGCGTAACAACTTTTTTCGAATTTGGTCCACATTTCGAATTAGCTACACCCTCGTAGATATATCAGAGATATTTCTAAATTTAACACAACTTGATGGTGGGTATACAAGATTCGGCACAGCCGAATATAACACTCTTACTTGTTTTCTAATATATTCAAGCAAAAAAATCTAATTTGATCCCATTCATTTATAGCTCTGTCTATAGAGTTTAAAAGTGTTTTTATTTTTGTGTTAACTAACAAAATCTGGAAAATAAAATAAGGCAACAAAAAAGCTTGTAATCAACTTTTGGTTTATTTTTTCATATATTTTTTTATTTTAAACATTTTTCATGTCATAAACATAATTTATTTACTGTAAACTTACAACTTATGACCATGTTTACAGAAGCATCGACTGCACTAACGACAACACATACTTACATAGAAAGAAGTCTTATACTCAAGTATTTTATCTGTGGTCACAAGCAATAACAACTTAAGTCAACTTATGAAAGAGTTAAAAGCCAGATTCTGAAGAAAAAGATCTACATTTATCTAATTTTTATATACCATAAACAAGACATTATAAACTATAACAAGCATATCTGTGGCAATATGGAAAAATAGCTTAAGTCGAAATTTGAAGTTTTGAGACATCATAAATTTTGTGTAATTTTTCTTCTGCTTGATAATTTATGAATTAATACATTGGTAACATGTTTATTAGAAAAGAAGGTAAATATTTAAAAACAATATGAGAAGATTTTACTTTTTTGGTACTAAGCTCTTTTTCAAAACTGAAATTTGAGTTGAACACGACCTTAAGTAACGTTAAGCGGTTCTGTTCTGTTTAAATAAAAAGTATATATTGTGTAGTTTTATGTGAACATAAGTTGTTTTTATAAAAACTTAAGCTAAAAAGGTAACGTTTATAATATTGATAAAAAAAAACAGAATTTTGAAAAATGGACTAAACACATTTAAGTGCCTTTGCTTCCGTAATGCACCAAACGCCTTAACTCAATTCTCTATTATGTCGACTTAAGCTACTCTTCCATATTGCCCTAGATATAATCAAATTATGACCAAAATATTACATTTTCGCGAAATACTAAGATTTCAAATCGTAGGTACGGTGAAACAGATCAAGATTTCGACACCATTTTTTCTGTGTTTTATTCTCTTATTTGTTTTTACTATGAATCTAATTTATAATTTGTAATATTTGTTGAAAAAAATTTCAAAAAATCAAAAAAGGATTTTTGAAATCGGCCTGAGAAAAAAGTAATATTTTGTAATATGAAAAAAAAAACTAAGCAAATTAGAAAATATTTTGACAAAACTCAGTTATTTGGTACTTACAGGCCATAGAATTGCAAATCATTTCTTACTTTAGAATTTTTTTATTCGAAAGAATTAATTAAGTTATTTGCAATCAAAATAAAAAAATCAGGTATTTTGCAATTTTGGGCGGGCCATGGGCACGTTTTCCCAACATCCGTTTCACATCAAGTTTTCGAGGGATTATTTCGAATAAATCTGGGGATTGGCCGGAAACGTAATTCTTCAAATATATTTCTCAATATACGCTATTGGAACTCTAATGTCATATACTCATTCTGTAGAACTATAAAAATTTTAAACTATGCTATGAAATAGGGATTAAGTAAATATTATTATTTTTAAAATTTTAACAATGGTTGATTAAATCCAGAATAAAATAAATAATTTTCTAAAAGACCCATCGAATAAAGAAAGAATATTTTGGCTAGTGAAAGCTTCTGAATTTTCTAGTTTGTGACCCAAAAGTTAATTTTTTATATAAGGCAGTTCTAATGTTCTTATTCATATACTTAACTGACTATTCTTTAACAAGCGTTGAACATTAATTCGAAAACTAAATTGTTACAAATTTTATTTAAGGACTTAAGGCGTTATTGCTTGTTACCACATCTAATAATATTAAAACTAGTTCTGTTAAAATTGTATATTTTTGGTAATATTTTTCACAACTTTTGTATGTGAGAGTATAGTATGTAAGCCAGAAAAAAAGTTATATCAAAGCTGATGTTTTTGGACTTTAAGAGTTGTTTAAATTTTAACTGTTAGTCACAAAATGTGCAAATAAAGTAATAGTTTTTGGTTACTCGATTAATTGAACTTACTTTCTTAAATGACCTATAGTTAAATCCTGTTTAGGTTAAAGGCCGAGCATATTTTAGAATTCCATGTGCCTCTATCTTGTGCGAATATTCCCTAATTTCATAGGCCAAGTTTTGAAAGATTTTCTTTTACTTGGTCTTTCAATCGAAGTTTTGGACGCCCTCTTCTACGAGTTCCCTCAGGATCATTATCGAACACTTTTCTTGCCGGAGTATTCGCACAACATGTTCTAGCCAACGCAGCCGCTGTTGCTTAATGCGTTTAACTAAATATGTCTATGTCAGAGTATAACTCATACAGCGTATGGTTTATTCGATATCGATACTTAATGTTGACGCAGACTGGCCCAAAGATTTTTCGTAGGATTTTCCTTCAAGCACGACAAGGTTAGCTTCATCTGCCTGTACAAGAGCCCATGATTTAGAACCTTACAATAACATGGGTAATACACACATAATTCCCACGACATTCCAATTGGAACAAGGGGTACTTCTCTTAGACAATGAGCTACACCCGATTCTATTTTTAGACTCATTGAAAAGGACCTACGTTTTAACTCCGGTTTTACATAGCCTCATACGCAATAACCAGAGGTGACCCGTTTTTTTATATTTTTTTCATGTGGGTCTGGCCGGGGATCGAATATGGGACTAACCTGCTATACCACGGCGCTTCAAATAACACAGGTGGTATAAGCGTTGTATAGAGCATAATTTTAGTTCTTATGGAGAGGACTTTTTTTCTTAGCTGTTTGCTTAGGCCAAAATAGCATCGATTGGCAAGTTTGATTCTATATTTGATTTTAAAGCTTATATAGTTGTTGATGTTTACAGCGGTACCAAGGTATACAAATTCTTTTACAACCTCGAAGCTATAGTTCTCAATGGACACATGTGATCCAATTCGAGTATAGGCAGACAATATAAATTATCAGTTTTATGTTTGACTCATTTGCAGCTAGACCTATTTTGTTTGATTCCTTCTCGCAAATCGCGTCCCAGAATATCAGTGTCATCGAAAACGCCAGTAGCGTATGTTTTCTATTGAAAACTGTACCAGTTGAATTAATTGCTGCATCCCGAAAAATTTTCTCTAACACAATATTGAAGAGGTCACAAGATAGACAGTCACCTTGCCTTAATCCCCGTTTAGTTATGAGGGACTCTGATATTTTCTTACCTATCTGATGTTGCATTAGTTAATATTCTTCAACATAACTTTATTAGCTTCGTCGAGATGCCGAACTCAGACATTGCCTCAAACACCTCCTTCTGTATCGGCTGTCAAAAGCTGATTTGTAGTCAATAAAGAGATGATACGTATCAATTTGTTTCTCTTGGGTCTTCTACAGGATTTGACGTAGAGAAAAGATCTGATAAGTGGTAGATTTGCCTCGTCTAAAGCCACATTGGTACGTCCCAATTATATTGTTAACTTTTATTTTGTTAACTTTTCATACAGTACGATAATAGAATCTTATATGCAATTAAGAGGAGGCCTACCCCTTTTTAATTTCCACATACAGTTTTATCTCCTTTTTTTACACTGAACAAAGAACACTGAGATTCCAATCGTCTGGCATGCGTTCTTTTGACAATATGTATTCTTAAAGCCGGGATATACACCTTATCAGCTCATCAACTCCAGCCTTAAAAAGCTCTGCTGGCAAACCATCGGCACCAGTAGCCTTGCTGCTTTTTATCATTCTGGTTGGGTGGTGGACATATAAGGCCGTCATCATTGATTTATTCAGGCGTGTCATCTTAGTCACTTCATTTGCAACCAACAACTTGCAAGAGTGCTCCTTTCCTAGTTTTAATACGTTTCCTATATCAGTAACCAGATTTCCTTGGTTATCCTTTCAGGAAAAGATACAGTTGCCATAACCATCCGCCTGGTGCTTAACTTTTTGGTAAAATTTGCGTACTGCATTTTGAGTCTTATACATCTCAATCTCCTCAAATACACGTCCTTCCATATCTTTCTTTCACCGGAATAGTTGTTTTTCTTCCCTCTTTTTCTTTCGATACCTTTCTAAAGACCCAGGAGTAGCTGCTGACTGCTGAGTTGCCTTTTAGGCCGCATTTTTCTCAGCTATGGCGTTGCAGCACTTCTTGTCGTAACAAGTGCTTTTTAGGATGAGGGATTTGGTACCCTATTACAGATTTTGCAGCAGACTTCATGGAGTTAACAATATGTTGCCATAACGAGCAAATTTCGTTCCCTTAGTAACTGAGTTGCTCGTTTGGAGTAACCAGTGGCAATTTGCTAAGATTGAAGTTTTTTTACATCAAACTTTCTTTGCGCTTCTGCCTTTATGCTTCTCGTCACACTTAGACATGTTCGTACCTTGGCTACAACTAGGTAAGGATCGGATTCCATGTTAGCTTCTCGTATGGAACGCACATCCGTCACAACGTCTTCCATCAACTACAATATGGTATATTTGATTTTTTGTTATTTGATAAGGATACATCTATGTAGCTTTGTGGATTTTAAGGTGTGCAAACCTGGTGTTGCTTACGACCATATTGCGAGCCGCCGAGATTAACCTCATAACATTTTCTGTTGTTACTCTACGCAGACCAACTGTAGGCGCAAAGCAACTTTCCTGCCCTAACTTTGCGTTAAAATCACCCAATATTATTTAAACGTCGTGATTTGGGGAGCTATCGTAAACTTCCTTAAGTTGTTTATATCATAATTTTTCTCCTCTGTTAGAGCGTGAGCACAAATCAAGCTCAAATTAAAGTACTTAGCTTTGATGTGTATTGTCGCTAGCCTTTCGTTTACTGGGGTGAACCTGGAAATAAGATTTCGAATTATTTCGTTAACCATAAAACCAATTCGTAACTACTCTCATGACAGCTGTAATACAGAACGCCTTTTGGTGTCTTGGCTATGCCGTGGCAATTTTATCTTAATTCCTGGACAGCAGTCACATCAAATTTATATTCATCGAGAACATCCATCAACTGGATCAGAGCCTCTACTCTGTAAAGGGTTCGGTCCTGTTTTCGTTTGCCATAGTCGTCAACATTAGTAGCTGATTTTTTCCAGGAGTGGACTTCTAAGCCATGTTTTTATCGTTCTTATAGGAGAACACGCGGCACTGGCTTGCTCATCATCTTTTCGCTCGCTCCGCTGAAAATATCGCTGCTGTAAGTGAAAGTGTTGCCGAATAACCGACTCGATAACCGACTTTTTTGCCTGCTATTGAAGAATATGACTTGGAGAATATGTAGTTTCAACAAAACGGCGCCACATGCCACACAACTCGAGCGAATATGGCTTTATTGCAAGAGACATTTCCTGGCCGCGAAATTTCTCGTCGTGGCGGTATCAACTGGCCACCAAGATCATGCGATTTGACGCTATTAGAGTTTTTTTGGGGGCTACGCGAAAGACCGTGTTTATGCAGATAAACCTTTTACTCCTGACCACATAAAAACCAACATTCGTCAAGTTATGGCTAAAATACCGCCCAATATGTGCCAAAAAGTGGTCGAAAATTACCTAAAAATAAATAATGCATGCAACATTCCGCTTGGTTGTCATTTAAATGATGTAGTGTTTCACAAATAATGTCAACGTTCAAATATTATGAAAAAATATAAATATCATGAAAAAAATATTTTATATGAGCTTTTGAAAGCGCAAAATGGATAACCCGGTATAAGATGTAAACAAACAATACCATAAAAAAGGTGACATCTGACATGAGAAGAATAACTAGCTATAGCTTTTAGAAGACGCAGCATAAGCCCAAGAATTGCGAGAACTATATACAGTCACACAGATAATTATACGTACCCCAATAAATTCTGATTTTCTCTTAAAATTTTGTGCATAAAATAAAAATATAATACACAAGGTTTTTATATTCAAATAAAAATATTTATTCCAACGTTTTTATATTAAAAAACAAAACTTTTAAAGTAAGAAAAAACACAAAAAACAAATTTCACAGATAATTATTCGTACGCTACCTAAAAATTTAGTGCTAATGATAATTTACACACTTAAACTATTTTTTAAGTTTTTTTTTAGTATTTAGTTGGGCCTCCCTTTGAATTTACTACCGCCTTCAATCGATTGTTCATTGAAAATACCAATTTTTTTGTTGTCTCAGCCGTTATTTGGTTCCACTCTTGTAGCAGGCAATCCTTTAGCTCCAGTTTATTTCGAATAGTTTTTCTACGTATACGGCATTCTAATTCGTCCCACAATTGTTCGACGAACTTAAGATCTGGTGATTGGGGTGGCGAATGGAGCTGTTTTTAAGATCTGGTGATTGGGGTGGCGAATGGAGCTGTTTTGGGACATTGTATAGCAACCATTCCCTAACAATATGTGAGGTATGCTTTGGGTCGTTGTCTTGTTGGAAATACCAATTACCACTAAGACCCAATTTGGTTGCGGATTCATTTAAACTGCTTTTTAGAATATCCAAGTATACATAACGGTTCAAATTTGTCTCCACAAATTGCAGTTTTCCAACTCCATTCGCCGACCGTTGAAATAAGATTTTTCGGTTGCAGCTCTTCATTTGGTTTGCGCAAAATTTTTTGCTTTCCATCACAACCGAACAAATTGTATTTGCTCTCATCACTAAATAGTACAAATGGTAAATGGTTTTTTTTTATCGGAACTCGGCTGCGGAAACCGTTCTTTCTCAAAACACTTCGAACTGTTTCGGAATGCACACTGACATTGTGGTCATGCTCCAAGGGATTTCGTATTTCTACGGCTGTAGTCCTAGGATTTTTATCCACAAATCTTTTATGTACCGGGCCATCCTTGAAGAAATTTTTGGTGGTCGATCAAAAATATTAAAGAATTGGTTATACAGAAATTTTGCAAAATTGTTTGAGCTGTTGACTTGGCACTCCCGACAGTTTTGGCAATTGAATTCAAAGAATTTCCTTCTTTTTTTAACTTTATTATCAATTCACGTATTTCTAAACAAACATCCTTTGATTTTCGACCCACTTTCTTCGAATCTCTTAAAACTTCTCCGATCATTACAAAGATAAATACTAAAGGTACAATGTTCATATAAAAAAATATTTGAGTAGGATATAATTAAATCTGGCAGCACTGAAAAATCTGCCGCGCGGAAAAGTAGAACAAAGTTCTACTTTTTTCCATTGCCGCTTGAAATTTGACAAATCAAAAAACAGCTGATTGCCGCCCGCAGCCGCTTGCCGCGTGCATTGGCCTTCTACCTTTAACCAGTTTTGTGCATTTGGTTTGTAAACATTCAAGAAATACCGTTATTCTTGACGTCGTACGTATAATTTTCTGTGTTGCCATATCGGTTTTAAGTAAACTGCAGTCACAAATGCATAAATTTTGGGAATTTTTTTTCTTTATTTAAGGGATTGCGTCATTACAGTCACTAATGTTAAGAAATTTTTGATTGATAGTTCATGGCTTTCATTAGAAATGATTTTTATGGGTGGTACGTATAATTATCTGTGTGACTGTATATATAACTATACACCGAAATAGATGGAAAATCATTTCCAAAAATTTAAAATTTATAATCATAGGAGCAAATTTTCAATTGTAGGATCAATATAGTACACAGTTTTTTATGAATTCTACGTTCTTATGTAGTCGAAGTTTTTAATTGTCAATTAAATTTTCAATCGTAAGTCCTAATCATTTTTATACCCTTCACCACCATAGGTGGAAAGGGTATTATAAGTTTGTGCTGATGTTTGTAACGCATAGAAATATTTGTCTTAGACCCACCTTTTAGTATATCAATAGACTTAGAATCACTTTCTGAGTCGATTTAGCGATGTCCGTCCGTCCGTCTGGCTGGCTGGACCCCCATGTAAACCTTGTAATCAAACTACAGGTCGCAATTCTAAAGATAATTTGATAAAATTTGGCACAGATAAGTTTAAGATAATGGGACCATGGCTATTGAAATTGGTCAAAATCGGTCCATTATTTATGGTACCTCCCATAGGTCCCACTTCCCGGAATTGCTATATTGGCCACAAATATCAATATTTTTTCATGAAATTTAAAACAAATACTGCTTATGTAAACTTAAATCACTGTACCAAATTTTGTTGAAATCGGTCCACATTTGACCATAGCTCCCATACAAACTCTTCTTTAAAAACGCACTAAATGAGACAAAAAATCACTAAAACGCTCGTAAATCTAAAGATAATGAAAATTTTGAGTTTATTTTTTGCATACAACTGTAATTAATTTGCCAAATTTCGAGAATATCGGTCAACATTTGACCCTAGCTCTCATATAAGTCCAAATGACGGAAACAGGTTGAATATATAAGTTTTGAGAAAATGTTTGTATGATGGCAAAATTTAGCAAATATTTGTCTTTATACAGGAAAAATAACACCTTTGACCTTATTGGTGAAGGGTATCGTATGGTCGGCTTGACCGACTATAGCGCTTTCTTACTTGTTAATGATAGATTAAGGGAATGTGTTCTTATTTTTCATAACTAGAAGCAAATTTATTGAGTACAAATATAACAAAACTTCCCTTTTATTGTAAATATATGTCTTGGGTTGTAATAAAATATTTTGCTCAGATATCGCGTTCTAGAAGGGAGATCTGTAAATTCAATTCCAAATAAAAATCCCCAATAAAAACAATCAATATTTCATACATTTTATTATATTTTCAAAACTTTAAAACCATAAATTAATATTTTACCTAATCCCACAAAATCGATAACCCGAAATGAATTTGCATTCGAAACCAAATCAAAACAAGGCAAAATTTTTTTTATTAGTTGTCAAACCAATTTTAAAATTGTTCTAACTTCAATAAAGAAACGATTTTATATTAAAGACAAAATTATTTATAAGTCGTTAAAATAAATTTATTTCCTATTAAAGTTAATAAATTTTTTATAATGTTTTAATTTAAAATGTAGAAAAGGAACAACAATAAAAAAGTGTTACAAACGATTCATTAACAAGTCATGAAGAATAAATAAATTTTAAAATTAATCAAATACGAAAAGAGACAAAAAAGGAAACAAAAATTGAATATTCTTCTTTCGAAAAAAATAAAACAATAATGGCGTAATCGTATGAATGTATGTTTGAAACTTATTTAAAATTATTTGGTTATATGTATATAAGTAAAACCAAAAAAATATATGAATATTTAGTCATAAATAAATTATCCTTGAACAAAATTTTAACAATAAAGGTAAAATATCTCTTTATTAAAAAAAAACATTTAAACTCACTCTTATACATTCAAAATCATTACATATTTTTTAAGACTCCATTGATTTTTAAGAACCACAGACAGACGATTCTCGTATGACTACGAACTCGAAATATCCATAAGTAAATTCAGATTCAGTATTTTAAGTTTACGAGTATAAATTGTGCGAGCCTGTTCAAAAAAATGAAAAAGACAAAGAAAATGTTTTTTTCGAAATGGAAGTGGTAGAAGAAGAGCGTTAAAGAAATATTACTTAATTAAAATTCAAACTTGGCCATAAACTTATGCATGAACGTGTTCATACCGAGATATTTACATACATATGTATATTTGTGTTTTGCAGAGTTTAAAAAGAGTTAAATTATCTAGATGAAAATCGTTTTTAAAAGAATTATTTAATCGTTATTTATCACTTTATCAAATCAGGAAGTGTCTTCGAATAAATGGAGTCGAAAGACTAGATTAAGATAGATGGAAAAGAAACAAAGAAAAATAATATAACTGGCTTCCCACTTGACCGATGTTTTTTAAAATGCTCTTACTACGGCGTCAGCCAGATAGCGCAGGCATTTAACTAGATAAGAATCCCCTTATTTACAACAAATGGACTTTTCGTTTCCATCACATCTTTTACAAAAGTCACTCGCCGTGAGGGGCTGTTTACATATTACGTAACGCTATTTTCGCAGATTTTTAAAATAGAAATACAAATTCAAAATTTCTCCACCATAACAAAAGTCATAACCCCCTCCCCCTTAGAGCGTTACGTAATATGTGAACAGAACCTAACCTGCAGCCTAATCCCATTCTTAGGCCCTGCCTTAACGGGTTCATATCAGTCTAAATGCATATGTGTGGGTGATGTTGGTGATGTTGGTTACCAAGCAACGGTTCTGATTGGTCTTAACTTAGTAAGCCCAGACTTATTTGGTTATCCTTTATCTTAACTGTGGACACCGAACCCCGTGGGGAACTACGTTAGCACCCCTTAATGTTGTATGCTAACATGTGCTGCATAAGAATAATGTGTTCCATAAGAACTAAAGCTAAAATTAGAATAAAAACGGCCCCTAATAGAAGAGGACGTCCGAGACTTTGACGAAAACACCAAGTAGACGAAAGTCTTTCAAAGCTTGGGCTACAAAATATGCGTACATGATCGAAGCGCATGGAATTCAAAAATATGCTCTCCCTTTGACCTTAAAAGGTTGTAAATATAGGCCATATAAGTAAACAGATTCAAGATCATCCGGAATTTTTAAAGTTATAATAGTAAAACTGCTTTCTATCGAAATAATCGACATTTCCAATACCGTGGAAAGATTATTGCATGTCGAACTTCTATCAAAACTTGATTTTGGTACAGGTCTCCTCGATTTATATCGACCTCCTCAGATATCGCACCATAATTTTCATAGAGGGGATATCATCTGACGAGTTCAAGATTAACTCAAGGGTACCGTAAGTCTTTGTCCTTTCTCTTAGTTTTTTTTCCTTCAATTTCTATCTGGCCTTTCATGTCAAACTTCTGTTCTATCAACTCTTTTGCAGATGATAGCAATATTTGCCATTCGTTTTCATTTAGCTACATCCCACGAAAATTATAGATTTATGCCATGACCCAAAATATAAATGTCAAGCTAAATTTCGACCTAACTGCAATCTCCAATTTTGAAAGAGCTTGAAGTTAATGAAGGCAAAACTCAATTTTGTATGTTAATATATTAATCCATGGGGGATCATGTAGCTTCAACTGCAGTTATGGGTGATACTACTTTTGAGGAATCAGAAGCTCTTGATTATTATGTCGGCATAAAAATCCAGCCCGATGTCCAATTTTAGAGCATCTCTACCTATTAGCGTTTTCTTACTTTAAATGTTGGTTCAATAATATAAGAAAACAAGTAAGAAAGTGCTATAGTCGGTCAAGCCCGACCCTTAACCACTATGGCCACATATAGGTTTCTTCTATAAAAAGACAATTTTTTGCTAAATTTTGCCATCATACAAACATTTTCTCCAGATTTATATCGCGTTATCCATTTCGTGGTTTCAATCGACAAAAATGGATAGCCTAAGCATCACACAACGCATAAAAATTATCAAAACATACTACAAAAATGGTGATTCTGCGACTGCCACGTATCATAATTTAAGAGGAGATTATGGTTTACATTGCCAAAATTGTGAAGAAATTTGAAGAGACTGGAGCGTTAACAAATATTGTAAGGCCTGTGTATCATCGTTTCGCTGAAAATATCGCTGCTGTAAGTGAAAGTGTTGCCGAAGATCCGAATGTTGCCGTAGATCCTAATCCCTCAGGAATTAGGACTGTCTTACACTATTGAAGAAAACGACTTGGAGAATATGTGGTTTCAACAGGACGGTGCCACATGTCACACAACTCGAGCGAATATGGCTTTATTGCAAGAGAGATTTCCTGGCCGCGTTATTTCTCGTCGTGGCAATATTAACTTTCCACCAAGATCATGCGATTTGACACCATTCGACTTTTTTGTGGGTCTACGTGAAAGACATTCGTCAAGTTATGACTAAAATATCGTCCAATATGTGTCTAAAGTGGTCGAAAATCATTTAAACGATGTAGTATTTCACACATAATGTCAACGTTCAAACTTTATAATAAAAAAGAAATATGACAAAAATATCTTATATATGTTTTATATATTTACATTCACTTTTGAAACCGCAGAATGAATAACCCGTTATATTTAAGCTCTTTTCATCACTACTACTTATATAAGAGTTAGGGTGAAATCTGGATAGAAATGTTTGTATGGGAACTATGATCAAATGTATACCGATTTCAATGAAATTTGGTACATTAATTTTGGCAAGCATAAGCAGTATTTGTTTTTGATATTGACGAATTTCAATAGCCATGGTTCCACTATAAAAAATATCTGTGCCAAATTTCATCAAATTATCTTTAGAATTGCGACCTGTACTTTGACCGCAAAGTTTACATGGGGGTACAGCCAGCCGTCCAAACGGACGGACTGACATCGTTAAATCGACCCAGGTAGTAATTTTAAGTTTTAAGTAAGTTGGGTCTAAGACCAATATTTCTCTGCGTTACATACACTACTCGTCATAATTATTTTGACATACCAGTTGTTTTTCTTCTTTTTTTACTTCCGGTCAATCAAAAAAAAAAATAAATTAAAAATATTAATAATAGTATAAAATATTGTAATTTATTAGAAAACAAAAGACCTTTCACATTTTAAATGTTTTGTATATATTTTTTTAATTGAAACTAAAAGAGAAAATTTCGAGATGTGGCATAAGTATTTTGACATGTTTTTAAAAAAAATGAATGAAATGAATGCTTCTCCGATCAATCTATCGCCGGAGGGGAATGCATATAAATTCAATACTCTTAAATATTGATGAATGCTTATGGAACCGTCAACATGTTCCCTACTCCACTACATGAATATATCCCCAGGCCAGAAAGTATGATATGGAGGTGAATGCGTTATCACCTCCATATTACACTTTCTGTCCTACAGGTGCATAAAATAAAATAGTTTTTGTCAAATTTAACAAAACAAATCTTTTAATGGATCTTTTTTTTGTTAAATTTGACAAAAACTATTTTATTTTATGCACCTGTAGGCCAGAAAGTAAGCCATGGAGGTGGAAGTGTTATTTTCTGGGGATATATTCATGTAGTGGAGTAGGGAACATGGTTCCTGTTTACGGTTCCATAAGTCATCATCAATATTTAAGAGAATTGAATGAATATGCATTTCCCTCCGGAGAAAATGGAAAATGATCGGAGAAGTATTCATTTTCCAACAGGATAACGCTCCATGTCATAAGAGCAAAATGATCACAAAATTTGTAACAGAGGCTGGTGTTCAAAACTCTGGATTGGCTTCCCCAAAGTCCAGTTTTATATGTTATAGAAAATGTGTAGTCATACGGAAAGCAAAACAGATTTGCGGATTTAAAAAGAACAAATTATAAAAAGGTTATTGAGGTAGCAAATGCTTGGAAAGAGACTTCAATGGAGTTTCTAAGTTCTTGTCGGATTCTGTTTTGAACCACCACCAAAAAGTTTTAAATGCTAAAGGATTTTTGTTTAATTTAAATAATTATTATAATTTGCTGTTGACCTTGAAGCTCAGAATTTTTAAAATGCGCTTTGTAAAAATATGTCAAAATACTTATGTTACATCCTGAAATTTCCTTTTTCAGTTTCAATTAAAAAAAAATATACAAAACTTTTAAAATATGAAAGGTCTTTTGTTTTCTAATAATTTACAATATTTGATACTATTTTCAATACTTTTAATTTATTTTTGTAATTGCATAGGACCGGAAATAAAAAAAGAAGAAAAACAACTGGTATGTCAAAATAATTATGCCGGCTAATGTATCTTATATTCTTAAACGAGCAATAATTGTATATATATATATTGTATATATATATATATATATTGTATATATATATATATATATATATATATATATATATATATATATATTGTATATATATATATTGTATATATATATATATATATATATATATAGAGAGAGAGAGTGGCTATCTCGAAAACGGCTCTAACGATTTTGATAAAATTTTGACAGTGGGTACCTTTTTTGATGTATAGGTCGAAGAAGAAGGGACTTTTGGAACCTTTGCCTCTAAGAGGGTAAAAACGGGTAAAAAGGGGAAATAATCGAAAACTATATATCTCCTAAGGTAATAGGTATAGAAACAAAATTAAAATTACGTTTTAAACAGCTATAAAAATAAGCGGACAGGTGTTTGGTACTTTTTTGAAACTATGTACGGTAGGGGATAAAAAAGGGTGAAAATTGTTTTTTTGGTACTTTTTTAACCCACTCTTATTTTTTAAACCAAAGAATATAGAAAGGAACTTTGTACTGCAGTCAATAGATGTGAAAGAAATATTGAACACGTATTTGGTACTTTTTTGATTTTGGGGCCAAAATGGGTAAAAAAGGGATAACATGATAACTTAACATCTCAAAAAGTAATATGAATAAGAATTATGTTAACAGCGTTTTAATTCAATTGGTACCAAAGAAGTACCAAATATGTATACGGAGCTTTTTGAAAATAGGGAATAAAAAGGGGAAAAAATGAGTAATGTTATAACTTTTAAACAAATGAGTGTTTGTATGTATGTTCTTTATAGAATAGTAAACTGTGAATTTGATCATGTTATGCTCTTTAGCGAAGATGTTGCGGATAAGCCGGCGAAGGTTTTTAATTTGGTAATACTAATTTCCGTTAGGTGGCGCCACTGAAAATTACTAAAAATTAATTAAATCGTAAACTGTACACTTGATCATGCTATGAACTTTAGCAAAGTTATACCGCATGAGCCGGCGAAGGCTTTTTATTTGTTGTAAATAATTTCCGACAGGTGGCGCTACTGAAAATTACTCAAAATCGATTTAATCATAAGCTGTACATTTAATCATGCTATAATCTTCAACAAAGTTGTTGCGGATAAGCCGATGAAGGTTTATTAATGGGAATGACCAAAGTCCGATAGGTGGCGCTACTGAAAATTACTCAAAATTAATTAAATCGTAAACTGTGCATTTGATCATGTTATAATCATAAGTAAAGTTGTTACGCATAAGCAGACGAAGGTTTCTTAGTTGGTATGAACAACTTCAGGTGGCGCCACTGAAAACTACTCAAAATGAATTAAATCATAAATTGTGCATTTGATTAAGCTATAATCTTTAGCAAAGTTGTTGCGCATGAGTCGACGGAGGTTTCTGTTGGTATGACCAATTTCCAAAATTTTTAAAATGAGTTAAACTGTAAACTATGCAAACTATGTGTTGATCGGACAAAATCAATAAAATAATTCAAAATTAACTAAATATTAGTACAATGTATTTCCTCTAAATTTATTTTACTACTTTATAAAATCAAATATATAAAAAATTTTAAAACTTGCCTAAAAATGATTATCATAAAGCTCCGAGCAAGGCTCGGTCAACCAGGTACTATGACTGTTATCTATAATACTATCTTATCGTCTGAAAGCCTTCCAAAATTCTTAAATGTTTGCAAATCACACTTTCTATTTAGAGCTTAAATTTTAGACAATGCAGAATAATTTCTATTTAATTTTTGAAATTTCCCACAAATGTTTATTTTCTAAATGGCTTTCCAATGTAATTCAAGAACTTCCCCGTAATATCACTTAAAGTAATAACTTTTGAATTTTTTACAGTTCTCCCTTTTAAATTCATAACTAATTCCCCCAGTTAAGGTTTATTTTTTTCATTCTTTGGAATTCCCCCCCACACAAAAACAAAAGAAATCCAAAACTTTTTGTGTATGCTAAAGCATAAAGAGAAAGAAAAAAAAATCGATAACTTTTCCATTTAAACACGTTTATTTTGACAGTCTTTTGTTTCGTTTTCTTTTTTATCTGAATTTCAAACGAAAGTTATACATATAAATATTAGGAGGGTTCCCAAAATAATAAACTCGTATTAAAAAAGTTATCAAATTTTTATTTTCCGGGCTGACCAAAAGAAGATTTATATTTGTATTGCAATCCAATCAAATTCGAAAAAAAAACTTAGTTTTGAATAAAGTATTTTTATAAAAACACTTAAAATTACAAAAATGTACAAAAAAATAGTATGTGTTGTTCTATTCTTAAATACATATAAGAAAGAGACCTACTACACAAACCAAGAACTACACAAAACAAGAGGTAGGGACGCGTATTCAAGATTTGACCATCACGTTCCTGACGTAATGAGAGTTGTCACTTTCAAATGTGACCAATGCCAACACTCTCAGTGGTACGCCAAAGATGCACGTATTTAAATCTTAAAAATGGCTCTCCTGAACATTTGCTTGTCACATATGTAGTTACTAAACAGTTCTATGTTCGTTAAACTTACTAATGGGACCTCCTTAATACTTCTTTATACCGACTTAAATACATACTCGTACATACATACATACATATAGGAATAATGTTAAGTTATAAGCCTTTAAATAATATTCAAATTTATTTATGTTGTCTTCAGATTTTAAGTAAAAATCTTAAATCAAATGAAATACAAAACTTATAATGTAAAAAATAAACTTTTAATACTTTTATTTTACTAAAAACATTGGGGTCTATCAATATCGCCTACATACAAATTGAAATGATTACACTCTGCATTATTTGAATAAGAAACTTTCGTAGTTATTTATTTATTTTTTTGATTTAGAGGGTAAAAAGGCAAAAATTGGAAAGTTTGAATATTTTTTGTTATAAATTTTTCAGAAATACAAATTCAAAAAAATCGCTTTTAATTACATTTTTATCCAAATTAACCCTTACGTACCCATGATCTCAAATGGTTCCAGTTGTAAAATGATAAAGAACTACTTAAATATTTATGTGTTATATAATTTTTTATCCAAATTAACCCTTGCGTACCTATGGGCTCAAATGGTTCCAGTTGTAAAATTACCAAGAACAACTTAAAAATGTATGTGTTATATAATTCGAAATTTGGTTGAAATAGGATGTAACTAACCCTTTTATTATCAAGGTCAAAGGTTATAAAAGGGTTAATGACATCCGATTTCAACTAAATTTTCTATATACATTTCCACCCATTCAGCCAATAAAAATGTTAGTTCTGCTTATTAAAACTGGTAATATATAACAATTTACGTGCTTTTTATAACTTTGGTTAAAAATTGGGTATTTGTCGAAAGCCTTTGATTTCAAGTAGCAGTAAGACTAAGCCTTTAGAGATATCGACGCAGTTCTTTCTTCATAATAATATTAAATGAGTTGTTTCACAAAAAGTCTATTATTTTGCGATCCTCCATGGGCCCACTTTTTTGGTTTTTATATTTTGATGTCAACACTATGATCCATATTTGAGAGAAGGATACAGAAAATGCTAGATATGCTTTTGAGATATACTTGAGTCAATAATGTTATTGATTTCGCTTTCAAAAATATGATTAATAAAGAATATAAAACTTCAGAACGTACACTGAAATATGAACCTAGTTTTAAAAAAATCCGATAGACCTATTAAAAGTTATATACAATTAAAATGGATATGTTTTGAAAAAATCGTATAAAATGAACTTTGAACCGCTAAAAAATATTAACCCAAGCGAAATTTGAAATTTTGAGGAACTCTAAAAATTAAGGTGAACTTGCCAATTTGTTTCGAATAAAACTTTAGTCCGGACAAAAATTTGTTTATATGTATTTCAAAGCATAACTTTTTGAGAAAGAAGAAATATTTTGTCAAACTTCATTCATTTTGTCCGGACAAAAATTTTGTTCGAAACAAAATGAATTTACAAAATTTCATCAAAATCGGAGATTGTGAGGTTCAAAATTCGTATTTTTGTTCGAATAATTTTGATTTCACCCGATAGTCCTCAAGGACGTAAAATATTTAGGCAAACCCATAATGATTAGAAAAGCTTTTAACTGATTTATCAGTATTATAGACTATTAAGAGATTTTTTGTGGAACTTTTTTTGAAGAAATACCTTTCCGATCGAGTAATTTACAATCGAAGTAAAAAAACACGTGTTATGCAATTTTGATCGGGCGATGGGCACGCTTTCCCCCATTAGATTGATCTTATATTTTCAAGGGATTATTTTTTTTAGCATTTGTATGCGGGGGTTCGCCGCATACAAATTCCAACTTTGAAAAATAACTGGCACCCTAATAATACACAAAAACCTACTTTTTGTTGCTTTTGTGGTGTCGACTTTTTTGGGAAATGGTAGCTTTTATACCCCAGAAAACCCTATCAAATAAAGGGTCAATCCAAGCACTCTTTTTTAATTTTTAAAGGATCTTGCGAATGCGGTATAGTTCTTGTTTGTAAGTCCATTGAACATATGTTTAAAAAGTTTTAAACAATTTGTTTAACTTTTTTCACCCCAAATTTTCTCAGTTTTTGAAAAAGTACCAAACACCAATTATTAGGATTGTCCTCTAATTTTTGTGAGTGATCCAAATGTTATTAAAATTTTTACAATCGCTTTTATTCTATGAGATATAGTGCCATTTAATTATCTACCTTAGATGAGGATCATTTTTCAAAAAAGTACCAAACATTTTTTTCCCTTTTTTGTCAATTGTTTTTTGAACAGTACTAATCACGTGTTCTCTTAAGTTTGTAGCTGACTTAAACTCAATTTCGTTTCTATTGCTTTTAGAATCGGAAAAAAAAGAGTTACTGAATCTCTTTTTTAAACCCTTCACACCATAGGTGGAAAGGGTATAAGTAAGTTTGTGCTGATGTATGCAACGCATAGAAATATTGGTCTTAGAGAATACCAATAGGCTTAAAATCACTTCCTGGGTCGATTTAACGATGTCAGTCAGTCTGTCCGTTTGGCTGGCTGGACCTCTTGTAATCAAGGTAACGGCCGCGATTCTAAAGATAATTTGATGAAATTTGGTACAGAGTGATAGTGGGACCATGGCTATTGAAATTCTTCAAAATCGGTTTATTATTTATGGTGCCTCCCAAAGGTCCCACTTACCGAATTGATATTTTGAAAATCAATAAAACGCTCGTAGATCTGAAGATAATGAAAATTTGTATTTATTGCTTGCATATATAATTATTTTATTTATTTTTTGCATATATAATTTTTGTAATAAATTTGCTAAATTTCGAGATAACCAGTACATATTTGAGCCTAGCTCTCATATATGTCCAAATGATGACGGAAACAGCTTTAATATATAAGAAAATTTGGCAAATATTTGTCTTTATACACGAAAAAGAACATCTTAGACATTAGTGGTGATGGGTATCGTGTGATCGGGGGGCTTGACTGACTATAGCACTTTCTTACTTGTTTTTACTGCCATTAGGCATTATTTATAAAAATCCCTTATTATTAAATATATACATCAAAGAAGGCCTTAGTTATGTAGATCATATTGTAAGTGAATATATATATTTCTGGGCCGATTTGATATCAATGCACTATGGAAATAAGGCACTTGAGTGGTATTCAAAAACAACGTTTCGGGTAATCCATTTTTCTTGTTGAAACCACATATTCTCAAAGTCGTATTCTTCAATAGCAGGAAAAAAATCGGTTATCGAATTCACGGAATCGACACATTCGGGTCTTCGGCAACACTTTCACTTACATCAGCGACATTTTCAGCGGAACGGGCGAAACGATGATGCACAGGATGATGCTTGCGTAGTTGGTCGATTATGTAAACCGTAATCTTATATTCTTAAACGAGCAATAATTGTATATATATATATATATATATATATATATATATAGAATGACTATCTCGAAAACGGCTCTAACGATTTTGATAAAATTTGGACAGTGGGTATCTTTTTTGATGTATAGGTCGAAGAAGAAGGGACTTTTGGAACCTTTGCCTCTAAGAGGGTAAAAACGGGTAAAAAGGGGAAAAAATCGAAAACGCTATATCTCCTTAAGTAATAGGTATAGAAACAAAATTTAAATTACGTTTTAAACAGCTATGAAAATAAACGGATAGGTGTTTGGTACTTTTTGAAACTATGTCCGATAAGGGGTAAAAAAGGGTGAAAATAGTTTTTCTGGTACCTTTTTAACCCTCTCTTATATTTTAAACTAAGGAATATAGAAAAAAACTTTGTACTGCAATCAATAGATGTGAAAGAAATATTGAACACGTATTTGGTACTTTTTTGATTTTGTGGCCAAAATGTGTAAAAAAGGGATAAACTGATAACTTAACATCTACAAAAGTAATATGAATAGGAAAATTATGTTAACTGCTTTCTAATAAAATGTACCGAATTCAATTGGTACCAAAGAAGTACCAATTATGCATATGGAACTTTTTGAAATTAGGGGATAAAAAGGGGAAAAAATTAGTAATGTTATAACTTTAAAACAAATGAATGTTTGTCTGTATGTATGTTCTTTATAGAATAGTAAACTGTAAGTTTGATCATGTTATGCTCTTTAGCAAAGATGTTGCGGATAAGCCGGCGGAGGTTTTTAAGTTGGTAAACCGAATTTCCGACAGGTGGCGCCACTGAAAATTACTAAAAATTAATTAAATTGTAAACTGTACATTTGATCATACTATGATCTTTTGCAAAGTTGTAGCGCATGAGCCGGCGAATGCTTTTTAATTGATATGAATAATTTCCGACAGGTGGCGCTACTGAAAATTACTCAAAGTCAATTTAATCGTAAGCTGTACATATAATCATGCTATAATCTTTAGCAATGTTGTTGCACATGAGCCGACGAAGGTTTCTTAGTTGGTATGAAGAAATTTCGACAGGTGGCGCCACTGAAATTTACTTAAAGTCAATTTAATCGTAAACTGTACATTTAATCATGCTATAATTTTTAGCAAAGTTATTACGGATAATCAGACGAAGGTTTATTAATTGGAATGACCAAAGTCCGACAGGTGGCGCCACTGAAAATTACTCAAAATGAATTAAATCGTAAACTGTGCATTTGATCAGACTATAATCTTTAGCAAAGTTGTTGCGCATGAGTCGACGGAGGTTTCTGTTGGTATGACCAATTTTCAAAATTATTTAAAATGAGTTAACTGTATAAAATAAAATATATAAAAACTTAAATTTGTCTCAAAATGCTTATCATAAAGCCCCGAGCAAGGCTCGGTCAACCAGGTACTCTCATCTTAAAGCACGATATGTGGCTGTTGCAGAATCATCATTTTTGTAGTATGTTTTGATGATTGTTATGCGTTGTGTGATACGTATGCGATCCGTTTTCGTCAATGTCGGCTTTCAACTGAAAATAAAAAAATGGTTTAACATCTCAGTTTGACAGATGTCGAATTTGAGTCCTATGGTTTTGAAACCGCAAAATGGATAACCCTTTAGTTTTTAAACAACTAGAATTAAATCCATCTAACTAACACAGAACAAGGTATTGATTGGGCTCTTGTAAAAAAATATATGCAGAACAAAGATAATGTGAACCAGAACCTGTCCGATTTAAAGCTTAACTTGATCACATCGTAAAAATTTAACAGAAGCAACAATAAAATCTTTAATGAAACAACTTTCCGATTTTAGTATCTTTAAGAATTTTTATATTTTATGGTTTAAGTTTTATTAAAGTTATATTTATACTTTTTATACGTTTTGTACATACCTAAAAAAGTGTTTTATATATATTTTTAACATTAAAACTATAACTTAAAAATAACATACTCATATTAATTTATATTTTTCTTGAAGTATTTTTCGCTTTTAATAACAAAAATTTATTTTTTCCATAAATTTTGTTAAATTTTATATTTGATATTAAAGCTTAAATTCTAAAATTTTTGTGTAAATGCTAAAACTTTGTGTGTAAATTATTTATGTATTAAATTTATAAATTTTGTTGACTTAAATTATTAAATATTACCTAATCTTTTTGTTGACATTTTTTTGCTTTTTGGTTTATTTAATGCCCGAAACAGAAGTAAATTATTATTTCATTTCATATTTAGTTTCGCCGCTTTTTTGCTTCCGTCTGTATTAAATGGCCAAATTAAATCACATTTTTGTTTGTGGTCGAATGACCATTTCGTTTTTGTGGAAATTTCTAACGTTTAAATAAAAGCAAAACTGCGTATAAAGCCCTTCCCCCTAGAGGCAGTGAAGAGAACCTTCATAAAACCATAAATAACCAAATGCCGCAAAAAGTCTTTCCAACAATTCCGAATGTTATAAATATTTTTCCATTTTATTTTGTCGAATAATTTTATGTTTTCAGACCAAACGGTGCCGCATTTATTTATTTTATGGCAGAAAAATATTGTTTTTATCGATTTTATTTCATTTTTGTTTGTTTTATTTATTAAGATTTAAGAATTTAAAAAAAAAGTTTTTACATTAAAATGGAAGATTGATAATATTAAAAATTATGTATTTTTATAACAATAATTTGTGGGATAAATTAGAAATTAAATGGAAATGTATACAAAGAAGTAAGAAAGTGCTATTTCTATAGAAATAGAAAATTTTTGAAATTTTTTTTTATAGAAATAGAAAATTTTTCAAAAATTTTCTATGAAAAAAGAAAGCTTTGGAAAAATTTTCTATAAAAATACAAAATTTTGGAAAAATTTTCTATAGAAATAGAAAATTTTTGAAAAATTTCCTATAGAAATAGAAAATTTTTGAAAAATTTCCTATAGAAATAAAAAAATTTTTAAAACTTTCCTATAGAAATAGAAAATTTTTGAAAAATTTCCTATAGAAATAGAAAATTTTTGAAAAAATTTCTACAAAAAAAAGAAAATTTTTTAAAAAATTTGTGTAGAAATAAATTTTTTTTTAATTTTCTGTAGAAAAAAACATTTTTTTAAAATTTACTATAGAAATAGAAAATCTTTTAAAAATCTTCTATAGAAACAGAAAAATTTTTAAAAATTTTCTATAGAAATATAAACTTTTTTAAAAATTTTCTATAGGAATAGAAAATTTTTTAAAATTTTTCTATAGAATTAGAAAATTTTTAAAAAAGTTCCAATAAAAATATCAAATTTATGAAAAATTTCCTATAAAAATAGCAAATATTTGAAAAATTTCCTATAAAAATAGAAAATTTTTGAAAATTTTCTAGAGAAATTTTCTATAGAGATAGAAAATTTTTGAAAAATTTCCTTTAAAAATATTAAATTTTTGAACAATTTCCTTAAAAATATAAAATTAAAATAAAAAAAATTGAAAATTATCAGAAAGTGTCTACAAAGATATAAATAAAATAAAAATAGAAAATTTTTTCTAAAAAAGCAAATTTTTGAAAAATATAGAAATTTTTAAACATTTTCTATAAAATATAAAGTTTTTTGAAATTTTCTATAAAAATATGTAAAATTTCCGAAAATTTTGTAAATTTTTATGAAATTTAAGGAAAATAAAATGAAAACTGATTAAAAAAATGTATGTGTGTGAACGTGAATGCAGGTTCAAAAGAAATTTAAAGAAACACTGATCAAGTAAACCTGATTCGTGTGAAACAGGGCTAAAGACTATAAAAATAGCAAAATTTTTGAAAAATTTCCTATAAAAATAGCAAATTTTTGAAAAATTTTCTATAAAAATAGCAAATTTTTGAAAAATTTCCTATAAAAATAGCAAATTTTTTAAAAATTTCCTATAAAAATAGCAAATTTTTTAAAAATTTCCTATAAAAATAGCAAATTTTTGAAAAATTTCCTATAAAAATAGCAAATTTTTGAAAAATTTCCTATAAAAATAGCAAATTTTTGAAAAATTTCCTATAAAAATAGCAAATTTTTGAAAAATTTCCTATAAAAATAGGAAATTTTTGAAAAATTTCCTATAAAAATAGCAAATTTTTTAAAAATTTCCTATAAAAATAGCAAATTTTTGAAAAATTTCCTATAAAAATAGCAAATTTTTGAAAAATTTCCTATAAAAATAGCAAATTTTTGAAAAATTTCCTATAAAAATAGCAAATTTTTGAAAAATTCCCTATAAAAATAGCAAATTTTTGAAAAATTTCCTATAAAAATAGCAAATTTTTGAAAAATTTCCTATAAAAATAGCAAATTTTTGAAAACTTTCCTATAAAAATAGCAAATTTTCCTATAAAAATAGCAAATTTTTGAAAAATTTCCTATAAAAATAGCAAATTTTTGAAAAAATTCCTATAAAAATAGCAAACTTTTGAAAAATTTCCTATAAAAATAGCAAATTTTTGAAAAATTTCCTATAAAAATAGCAAATTTTTGAAAAATTTCCTATAAAAATAGCAAATTTTTGAAAAATTTCCTATAAAAATAGCAAATTTTTGAAAAATTTCCTATAAAAATAGCAAATTTTTGAAAAATTTCCTATAAAAATAGCAAATTTTTGAAAAATTTCCTATAATAGCAAATTTTTGAAAAAATTCCTATAAAAATAGCAAATTTTTGAAAAAGTTCCTATAAAAATAGCAAATTTTTGAAAAATTTCCTATAAAAATAGCAAATTTTTGAAAAATTTCATATAAAAATAGCAAATTTTTGAAAAATTTCCTATAAAAATAGCAAATTTTTGAAAAATTTCATATAAAAATAGCAAATTTTTGAGAAATGTTTTATAAAAATAGAAAATTTTTAGAAAAATTTGTGTATAAATAGAAATTTTTTCAAAAATTTTCTATTTTTATAGGAATTTTTTTTAGAAATTTTCTGTTTTTATTGGAATTCTTTCAAATTTTTTCTATTTTAATAGGCAATTTTTCCAAAATTTTTTTATTTTTATAAGAAATTTTTCAATTTTTTTTTTTATTTTTAAAGGAAATTTTTAAAAATTTTCTATTTTTATAAAATTTTTTTCAAAAATTTTCTGTTTTTATAGGAAATTTTTATTTTTACAAGAAATTTTTCTATTTATATAGAAAATTTTATATTTTTCTATTTTTATTTAGGTATATAAAAAATTTTCTATTTCTATAGAAAATTTTTAAAATTTTTTTTATTTCTACAGAAAATTTTTCATAAATTTTCTATTTTAATAGAAAATTTTTTAAAAATTTTCTATTTTTATAGAAGAATTTTGAAAAATGATATATACAAATACAACATTTTTGAAATATTTCCTATAAAAATACAAAGTTTTTTAAAAATGTCCTATAAAAAAAGTAAATTTTTTAGAAATTTCCTATAAAAATAGAAAATTTTTGAAAAATTTCCTATAAAAATAAAACAGTTTTGAAAATTTTTATTTAAAATGTCTTTTGATCAATACCACATTGAAATTCATTTTAATAATTTGATTTATTTACAGATTTAAAGTTAATTTATTTTTTTAATAGAATAAAACCGGTTCCAAGCTGGTTGTCTATCAATATTAAAATTCCATACGAATCAAGTCCCATTTGACTACAAGATTTCTGAAATAAAAATATTTCAAAACTGTGTCCAATAGTTTAAAACCATAAACTAAAAAGTAGACAATGAAAACAAGAATACTCGTAAATTCTATTAAATTTCATTTAATTTTTTAAACAAATTTTTAGTAGATATTCTGGAGGTAGGTTTGCACACCTTTAGATAACATATCTTCAAATCTTTTAAATTTTATTATACCCTTCACCACCATAGGTGGAGAGGGTATTATAAGTTTGTGCTGATGTTTGTAACGCATAGAAATATTTGTCTTAGACCCACCTTTTAGTATACCAATAGACTTAGAATCACTTTCTGAGTCGATTTAGCGATGTCCGTCCGTCCGTCCGTCTGGCTGGACCCCCATGTAAACATTGTAATCAAACTACAGGTCGCAATTCTAAAGATAATTTGATGAAATTTGGCACAGATATTTTTTTTTGATAATGGGACCATGGCTATTGAAATTGGTCAAAATCGGTCCATTATTTATGGTACTTCCCATAGGTCCCACTTCCCGGAATTGCTATATTGGCCACAAATAGCAATATTTTTTCACGAAATTTAAAACAAATACTACCTATGTAAACTTAAATCACTGTACCAAATTTCGTTCAAATCGGTCCACATTTGACCATAGCTCCCATACAAACTCTTCTTTAAAAATGACCTAAATGAGACAAAAAATCACTAAAACGCTCGTAAATCCAAAGATAATGAAAATTTTGAGTTTATTTTTTGCATACATAATTTTTGTAATAACTGTAATCAATTTGCCAAATTTCGAGATAGTCGGTATACACTTGACCCTAGCTCTCATATAAGTCCAAATGACGGAAACAGATTGAATATATAAGTTTTGAGAAAATGTTTGTATGATGGCAAAATTTAGCAAATATTTGTCTTTATACAGGAAAAAGAACACCTTTGACCATAATGGTGAAGGGTATCGTATGGTCGGCTTGACCGACTGTAGCGCTTTCTTACTTGTTTTTAAATAAAATCAAATATCTATAACTATTTCAAGTTTATATTAAAATCAATTTTAAAATACTTCGCCGACGGTAACTGCCAGTCAGTCAATTTAATTTTAGGAGAATTAAAAGAAAAACTTAAAAAAACATACAATAACGATAACAATAATAACAACGAAAAAAGCAACACATCGAACAACATACAACCAAATCGAATACAACATTTAGATACAACAAATACAAAAAATATATTTTATGAAAATACCTACAACAACTAAAAACTCGAAATGAAAAAAAGAAGGAAAAACAAATGAAAGAAAGCAATAAGAACAACATACGATTCAATTAAAAAAGTTTTTGGCACGCACTAAAAGCCATAAAAACCATAAAAACCCGCATAAAAACTATAAAATGAAAATGAAAAGAATATTAAAGATATTCAAGCAGGAAAAAAAATGAACAGCAAAAGCAGCGACTGCACGAAGAACGAAACTGGAAAAACAAATACGAATTCAAGCGGAAAACATAAGAAATTACGATGAAGAAAAAACAAGAAAATTCTAAATTCAGTAAAAGTTTAATTTTATTAAAAATATCAAAAACAAACAAAAACTTCATCCACAGCCAAATGAACATCGAACTCAAACCATATTTTTTATCGAACGAACCCAGAAAACCCCACAACCAAAAAAAAACTTAAACTTAAAAAAAACTCAATTTCAAGAATGAATTTTCTTTTTTTCTAATCGAGGGAGTTGAAGGGTAGGAAATGGGAAAAACAACAACTGCTACTTTCAGTAGTAGTAAGAAATTAGTTGTTGTTGTTCTGTGTTTTTTTTTATACACATTTTGAAAAATTTTATTTTTCAATCACTGCCTGGTAAAATGATGATTTTTATTTTTATGCGCGTAGTTAACGATCTCGTTTCCACTTACTTAAATCTACGTTTTTACGGCGCATTTTACATTTTATGTCGCATTCTGCCATACAAAAAGGTGTGGAATAAAACCAAACGAAACACAAAAACAACAATAAAAAAATATACAAAAAATAATGTATCCCTGAGATACTTTTAGCTAAACCCAGAGATACTTTGCCAATATGCTCTTTTTGGGGGGCTCTTTTTTCAAAACCATATTTCAAATGAAACTGTTCA
Organism: Stomorhina lunata; assembly: GCA_933228675.1. NCBI lineage: Eukaryota > Metazoa > Arthropoda > Insecta > Diptera > Rhiniidae > Stomorhina > Stomorhina lunata. The sequence goes on along the minus strand of OW121740.1, from coordinate 88,769,210 downwards.
AAGGGTAGAACATTTCCTAAAGAGTATTTCTTTTTAAGAGAATTTTTATTATAAACTCTTTGCACGCTCTTCATTTCAACCATCAGAAATTTCCAACAATTAAAAACAATATCAAATGAAGTGTTATTTAATTGAAATTATTATTGGGCCAAATTAGACATTTAAACAATTGACAATTGATAAAGAACAACAACAACATTCAAACAAAAAAAAAAAAAAAAAACTGAAAATAAAAATAACCCAGCCACTTAATCAGTCCATTTACGTCAACTTTTATGAGGGGCCATTGTGTTCAAAGATTTTATGTTCCTTCGCTTGTTTTCATCGTAAACTGCATATTTGATGGTCTTAAACTGTTGGACACAGTTTTGAATTATTTTCGTTTCAAATATTTTGTAGTCAAGTGGGATTTGATTAATAATATTATTTAGTCAACCCGTTTAGAACCTGTTTAATCCTATTAAAATTATAAATTTATCTTTAATCTTTAAATAAATCATATTAATAAGATGAATTTCAATAAGCTTTTGAATCAAAGTTGTTTAAAATAATTTTTTCTTGACTCAAAATTATTTAGTTAAATACAAAATTTTAAACAGAAAATTGTTATATACAGGGATGTCATAGAAACCAAGTCAGTTTTTAAATTTCTCGGTTTTGAAAACCAATACTGGGTATATTTAGTGTCATGAAACCAAGTCGGGTTTGTTATTATTGGTTTTAAATCAAACAAAATGTTCGAATCAATTGTTTATTATTTCATTTGGAATTTCTTTTGAAACATCAAAAATCTAATAATAATTATTAAAGAAAATTATTTGAAGAAAAAATTTCAGTTTTTTGCGATGTTTGGGCTATAGGTATAAAGAAAACGCTGCTATTTGGACAAATGAAGCTTGTATACCCCAACATCATGAAATGACAGAATTGTGGACTGGAAAAAATGTAATATACCTTCACCAAGAAACAAACCACTGCCAACCAAAGGACCATTGTCACTTACATGTGATATTCATTAAATTGCAAACAAATATGTTCCTCCACACAAATAATATTCTAGCCTTACAATTTTCCCCATTTTTGATATTTTTATGTTTGTCGATATGCTTTATTGATTCCAAAGACAAAAGACAAAAGGTACCAAAACTTGTTTTTATCTTATTACATGATAAAAAATGCTATGTAAACTTTTCACCCATCTTTTTATTTGAAAGTTAAAGCTAAAAAGTACCAAAAATATTTTTTTTCTCTTCTTCTTCCCTTTTTTCGAAAAGTACTTAACACTTGTACTGTTATTTGTTTATTATTTTTGTAACTGATCCAAACTCGATTTCAATTTTGGTTCTATTGTTTTTAGTTTGGGAATTATAGCGTTATTGAATTTTTCATTTTTTATTTTCAAAAATCTGTTCTTAGTGGATCTTTAAATCGAAAAAAGCACCAGTTGGCCAGTAACGCCTTTGTTTTAAATTGATAGACCAATTTTGAAATGAAATCTGTTAACTGTAAGTTGCTTGGTTTATTTGCAATACTAAACCAATAATATTATTTTCTGTGACACATAAAACCAATAGGAAATATAACTCGAATATTAATATTGGAATTCATGACACCAATTTAATTTTTTTGTCGTTTTCAAAACCAATACCAATGAAATTGGTTTCTATGACACCCCTGTATGTATATATATATATATATATATATATATAATTCCCCGACAACATTCCAATTGGAACAAGGGGTACTTCTCTTAGACAATGAGCTGCATCCGATTCTATTTTTAGACTCATTGAAAGGGACCTAGGTTTTTACGCCGACTCCGAACGGCAAATGCATTAGTTAGAGAAGTTTTACATAGCCTAATACTCAATAACCAGTGGCTAGCTGAGTTATGAGGTGAACCGCCGCTTTTTTGAAAATTTATTTTTTCAAGTGAGTCTGGCCACTGATCGAACTTGGGCCTCTGGTATGCTAGGCGGATGACTAACCTGCTATACCACGGCGGTTCACACCCCTGTATGGCTTGGTGCTAAAAGGTCCAATGTCAAAAAAGATAGTTTTGTGAAAATTTGATTTAAAGTTTTTATTTTCCATATAAATTCATAGTAATATTGCTCAGAAAAATCTTTATAAATCTGTTCTGGGTTAAGTTAAAAAAAAAAAATAAAAAAAATTAGTAACGAAAAGATGGAATACTTTTTTTGAATTCCTCATATAAAATACATAACGATTGAGAAGAGACAAAAAAAATAATTTTTGCCGTTTTCTCCATTTTAATAAAACGAAAGAAACATTTTTTCGGTGTAAATTCCTCAATATCTCTAAAATTTCTAAATGAAATATGAAAAAAGTAAATAGAACTTAAACATGTACCTTAGGGTGACAGGAAAATTTTTTTTCTTTGATTTCAACTGTTTTTCTACGGAATATTGTGACACTAAGTCTAAAAGTTTAGATCTGAAAATTTGAGCCAAATCGGACAACGTTCTATGGGCGCGCATCGGGTCCAATGTTTAAGAGCTCGTTTGTATGGGGCAAAATGGGTTATTTTTTGTTTTTGCGAAATTTTGACCAAAAATAAATATTTTTTAATAATATAATATTAAAGTGAACTAACACAGCTTTATTTGAAATCACGAAAGACGAAAATCCATGGGGTAGTTTAAAAGTTATTGCAGTTTTCCCCCGAAAATTCATGTCCTTGAAAACGCGCCTAAGGATATGCACCATAAATTGTATGTTGTAAAAAAAGAAATTCCAAAGTTAGATATGATTTATCATTTAATGGCTTGTTACTAGTAAATAGTTCAGTTTTGTTTAAATATAATCTAATTTACTTAGTTTTTTTCATGCTGGAAAATCTTACATTTTTCTCAGGTCATTTTCAAAAATCGTTTTTTAATTTTTAGAAAATTTTGTTCAACAAATATTACAAATGGAAGAATAGTTAGGCAAATAATTAGGCAAAAAAACTGAGATTTGATAAAAAAAATATGTCTCGAAAACCAGTGCCAGCTCGGAAAAACATATGAATATAAATAATAAAATTTTACGGGAATCGCTCCAAATTTAACAATTGCTCTAATACAAACCTACTACCGGGAATCGTCATAAATATCGCGGAAGCCTCTTAAGTGATAATAATTCTTAAATAATAAGAGTCATTCGGTGCAAAGAGTTTTGAACTCAAATCGGTCGACAGCCGATCTATATTAAGTAGCACGGAAAGTTTTAAAACAATTTTAAATAATATAAGGCATAAACCGCCGTGGCAATGCAAGTTCTATCCCCGACCAGACCCACTTGAAAAACAAATTTAAAACTGCTGTGATATAATTCATAATTTATAAACACATTAACTATTTTCGAAGTCCTTCCATTAAAGATTTTGCTTTTGTTTCCTTTCTGGAGAAGATGGTTCACATTTGCCTAAAATCGGACTTGTCTTGGGATACTTCTCCTTTATCTTTAATTTATTTTTTACAAAAACCCCAAATTCCAGATAACACAAGTAAGAAACAAGGAATATTCTTGACAAATTCTGTTAATCTATCACTCTCTGTTTAGGGCCTAATGTATATTCAACAGACAGACATAAATCTTTAGACACTCTGAGATGTCTCAGAAACGATTAAAGCCATTTTGTAGGCACTCCGTTATATAAATTTCTGTGTTTACCGTGCCTGATGCCGCAAATGCTAGCCTCACAAGTAATTTCATCGGAAATTTTTTATGTTTTTCTTTTGACATTCTTCTTTAATAGGAAACACAAGAATTTTAGCCCTGAAGCTGTGAAAACTCTGACAGAAAAGGTGTATTTAAGAAAAAAAATACTCAAATTTTCTCTATCTTTTTTTAAGTAATTGTAAGTTCTTTACAAAATTGAGATCTGCAACTTTCAGAACTTTATATGTATGTATGACTTCAGCCTAGCACAGGCTTTGAGTCTATGCACAAAAGTTTTAGAAAAAATTACCATAAAAACTGCTTTTTGGCATTTGGCACACTGCGGCACAAGTCCATAACGTATTTGGTACTCTTTTGATTTTGGGGACAAAATGGGTAAAAAAGGGATAAAATAATAACTAAACATCTAAAAAATTAATATGAATAGGAACATTATGTTAACTGCGTTTTACTAAAAATTAATTAAATCGTAAACTGAATATTTGATCATGCTATGATCTTTAGCAAAGTTATAGCGCATAAGCCGGCGAAGGTTTCATAGTTGGTGTAAACAATTTCCGACAGGTGGCGCTACTGAAAATTACTCAAAGTGAGTTAAATGGTAAACTGTGTATTTGATTATGCTATGATCTTTAGCAAAGTTGTTGCACATGGGCCGACTAAGGTTTCATAGTTAGTGTAAAGTAATTTCGACAGGCGGCGACACTGAAATTTACTCAAAGTCAATTAAATTGTAATCTGTACATTAAATCATGCTATGATCTTTAGCAGAGTTATTGCAGATAAGCCGACGAAGCTTTATTAAATGGTGTGACAAAAGTCCGACAGGTGGCGCCACTGAAAATTATTCTTAATGAATTAAATCGTAAATTGTGTATTTGATCATGTTATGATCATTAGCAAAGTTGTTACGCATAAGCAGACGGAGGTTTCTTAATAGGTATAAACAACTTCCGACGAAGGTTTCTGTTGGTATGACCGATTTCCAAAATTATTAAAAATTTGGTCGGACAAAATAAATAAAATAATTCAAAATCAACTGAATAGCTATTTGTGTAATGTCTCTAAATTTATTTTAGTACTTTATAAAATAATATGTATGAAAACTTTAAAATTTGCCTCAAAATTCTTATCATAAAGCTCCGAGCAAGGCTCCGTCAACCAGGTACTTAAAAATTAAGCACATAACATAACTTTCTATAGAAAATTTTGTATCTCTAAAACAGATTTTTTAATTTGAAAATTAATATAAATATAATACCTACATACTATTCTTAAAAAACTCCATTGTACACAATAATTTCCACTGAAAACTTATAATTTTCAAATTCAAATAAATTTTGTATTAATCCAAAGGGCAACCCTAAAACACATTTATATTTGTCGTTTACGCTCTAGAAATACCAAAAAGAAAAATACTCGGTAATATCAATTTTATTAAAATCGTTTAACAATTGAAGCAAATAGAGACTTTTTGAAATGAGAACCAGAAGCAAAAACACTTGCGCAATAAAAACAATGTAAACAAAACATTAAAACGAATATAAAAAAGCAATGAAAAGATTGTTCATATGAACTTACACAGAATTAAATGTACAAACGGACCAAGTGTAGAGTATTGAAAATTTTCTCACGGCCGTAATCACAGCAGTAAAATCGATTATACTCAATTTTTATTAAACTTCCCACACTCTAAAATACACAATTTTATGGACGACGCGTGTCTATACGATATTCATTTCGAAAAGTATCTAAGACCGCAACTTGAATAAGTTAAACAGAGATACTTTTTAATACACAATACTTTATTATGTTCCTTCTCTTTCTATCGTGTTTAGGCGCATGCAATAACTCTCACTCAAATTACTTTTTTTAATGGCTGCTCTTTTGTATAAAAACAAGAAAAACACAAAACAAAAACATATACTCCTGACTTTGCACTCCACTCAGTTGAATGGCCTAATAATAGTTCCATCTCTTTCAATAAAACACTCATACGCCATTAGGGCTCTCTTAAAAATTTGTGGCTGCGTGTGCGAGATTTCTTGAGGGTTGTTGCATGTGTGTGTGTTCGTGTGTGAGTTCGTTTGGTGAGTAAGCCGAACATCGTTTGACTTGAGTTATTGGTAATTTCGTTAACAGTTATGGCTTCCGTGTAAAACACTCACATGTTGTTGTTATTTTTTTTTTTCGTTGCTGTTGGCACTGAAAGCCATGAAACAAAGTGATGCTATTTTTTTGCTGTTTCTTTTTCTGATTGCCTCCCATATTGTGACTTTTGTTGTTGTTGTGTGTGCGTGCACTGTTTTCTTTGCTTTGAAACTGATTGAAAGAGGGCGTGGTTTAAATGCAGTAGCCTTGTTTTATTATGATTTTATGTATATTTTATTGTGATTCTAATGGTTTTTATATCTCGTTTACTCAAGTGCCGCTGTTAATTTTAGCGTCGGTAAAATGTTGTTCATTTTGCCTGACTCTGAAGCAACAGTGGCTTCTTTTGCAGTAAAAATCTACTGGCTTCAACAGAAGTATTACTTTGTCTATGTATTATGTTGTTATTATTGTTAGTAGTATAATTATTTATATTGTTATTAGATTGTTGCAACAACTATAAAAATGAAATAAAGTTCCTATATTCTTTATTTCATTTTAAATGATTTTCACTAGTTTTGTTGTTTGTTTTTTTTTTGTCATTATTAGTATTATTGTCGGCGTTATCGTTGTAGTTCTATTAATAATATTTAGGCTGTCTAGAGGTGTTTTGAACATGCATTTTTATCGTCTTGATTTTGATAAAAATAGTAAATTATTTTACGATTTGTTTTACTTTTACTCGAGACAAATGACATAGATTTTCACTTTATTCAAAAATTTAGCGTAGGAACACTTTTATAACCTAAAGTAAGTATAATGACATCGACTGAAAGATGGACATTTTTATACCCTTCATCAAAAAGAATGGGGGGTAGGTATACTGAGATTGCTATTTTCTAAATATTGGCTCAAAAATTATTACCTTTCTTCAATTGCTTCACAAAGAGTGTTCTGAAAAAAATATGCATTTACTATTTAAGACAAAATTTATCCATAGTGCAAGAAATAATTTATTTTTTGATCAAGTTGGTTTCTATAGATATGTCAGATACTATTAAATATTTTAGAAATTATTAATTTTCAATAGTTATTTCAATCAAAATGGACTGCGAAAAAAAAGTTCGTGAAAATATAATTAAAACTTTTCAAAAAAATCCGTCATGGACTTTTAAACAAATAGCTAAAAATTTAAAAGTTGACCCTCGAACGGTTTCTAATGCCATCAGACGGTATAAGGAAAACCTGAGCATTGAAAGAAAACCTGGATCAGGGAGGAAAAAAGGTCCTACAGATATTGGTAAGGCAAAAGAAGTCGAGCGACTCTTTCGAAGAGCGCCTAACACTTCTTTAAGAAAAGCAGCTCGTACGGTGAAATGTTCTACGAATTTTGCACATAGAGTCAAAGCTTATGCTGGACTGAAGACATACAAAGTCCAAAAGGTTCCAGATCGCAATGCTATAAGGAACTTAGAAGCAAAAAAACGAGCGAAAAAATTGAAGTCTGATTTTATAAAAAAATACACCTGTTGTGTGATGGATGATGAAACATACGAACTGGCAGACTTTTCTCAACTTCCAGGTCAAGATTTTTATGTTGCTGATAAACGGGGCAATGTTCGGCAAGAGTTTCGCACAAAAAAACAAACAAAATTCCCTAAGAAGTTTCTCGTGTGGCAAGCTATTTGCAGTTGTGGCAAAAGAAGTAAAGTATTTGTGGCATCTGGCACAATAAATACAGAAATTTATATAAAGGAGTGCCTACAAAAACGGTTGTTACCCTTTTTAAGAGAGCACAGAGTGACTACATTTTTTTGGCCCGATTTGGCATCATGCCATTATGGAAAAAAGGCACTTGAGTGGTACTCAAAGAATAATGTCATTTTTGTACCACGAGAGGCAAATCCACCTAACTGTCCAGAACTTCGGCCTGTGGAAAGGTATTGGGCTCTGGTAAAAAAGGAATTGGAGAACACAGGAAAGATTTCCAAGAACATGTCCGATTTTAAGCGCAGGTGGAACACATAATCCAAAAAGGTACCAGAAGCAACTGTAAAATCTTTAATAGGAGGGTTTCCGAAAAAAGTCGATAATTTTGCAAAACCCGAGTACTAAGTAAACATTTTAATGCTAAATGATTTTGTATAATATGTCATTATATTTGCGTATTTTGTAGAGTTTTTATATTAAAAGGCTTGATTTTTATTTAAGAAAATCCAACTACAAATTTTATTTAGAGCACTCTTTATATAATATATTTGTTGGTAATACGTAATTGGAGCTGGACACAAATTTAGCACAAATATTAACGATTTTACATTTCTGTAATTTTTTGAATTTTTAATAAATTTTTGGTAAGTTTTTCATCATATTGTGTACAGTTGAAGGTTTTTCAGAAATAAAATATTTATTAGACATGGCCAAAAATAAATGGTGCACAGATACGCAGCGACAGGTGATTTGTGAAATAAATTCGAGAGGATCCCAATAAGAACAGTGTCAAACGTTTGAAATATGATGACTTTTAAATTTGATATCAAACGTTTTTTTCAAACTTTTTTCAAACCTAAACAGATGTTTGAGATTTACATTCATTTTCAAATGAGGGTTCATTTGAGAATAAACGTTTGAAAAATTATAGTTTATCAAATTGAGAATAAAGGTTATTCTCAAATCATTATCAAACCCTATGATGATTTGAGAATAATTTGAAAAATGGTGTTATATAAATTTGATATCAAACCTTATTTCACATTTTTTCAAACATTAAAAAAATTATTTATGTTAAAAAAAATTAATGTTTAAGATATTTTAATGGAATTGCATTGCAATTCAAAGAAATTCGTTATTTCATTCGGATTTTTTAAAATTGATCCATATTTGACCATAAAACCTTGCTTAAAAAATGTCAAAATTTAAAAGTTCAATAATATTCATATGCATAAGTAAATTTTCTTTGTTTCTTAAAATTTTTCTTACCTAACAATAAAAAAATTATATTTTAAGCAAAAGAATTCAAATGTGATGCACCGTTTTCAAAAACAATAAAGAAAACTCGAAAATATCAAAAATACAACGCCATTTTATTTATGTTCCACATGTAGATGATATCCACATTTGAAAAACCTTTGAGAATGAGGTTTGATAATGATTTGAGAATAAAGGCATTTCTCAATTTGAGAATAAAGTCCCCTTTTTGTTGAGAACGCTATTATTCTTAAATCAGTATCAAATCAGTATCAAACGTTTGACCTTTGAAAAAAGATTTATTTTCAAATCATCCTCAATTTGAGAATAAACCTTTTTTCTTATTGGGATGTCCTGTAAGTGAAATAGCAAGTATTTTAAATTGCTCCAGAAAGATGGTATATAATGCTTGAGCCATATAAAATTACACGGAATAATTAAAAAGGGTTCACGGGCACCTAGACCAAGAAAAACGATAACAAAAGAGGATTATTTAATACATAGAATGTCAGTGGCCGACCCTTTTTAGAGCTCCAGTGAAATAAATAGTGAAGTGTCATCAAAATACGGTATTGATGTCTCCGACAGAACGATACAAAGACGCCTGAATGAAAAAAATTCGCGTGGCTGCATTGTGCATTGGAAATCACGAATTTCTTTCGCCCGATAGTATTTGAAAAAGCCATTAGATTTTTGGAAAAACATACTTTGGAGCGACGAATCAAAGTTTTGCAGATTTGGATCTGATGGAAAGAGATATGTATGGTATCTTCCGAACATGCAGCACAACCCAAAGTATACGTCAAAGAGTGTAAAATATGGTGGAGGAAATGTGATGGTGTGGCTTGAATTCTCAGGGCATGGAGTTGGTCCAATACACAAAATTGACACACGTATGGATCAACACGTTAATAAAAATATTCTAGCCGATATCATTATACCATAAGCAGAGGCAAAGATGGCACTTAGCTGGCGCTTCATGCATGACAATGACCCTAAACACACTTTACGTACTGTGAAGTGTTGCTTGGAGGAGAGTCAAATAGATGTTTTGAAATGGCCAGCTCAATCTCCGGATCTCAATCCTATTGAGAATCTTTGGAATGATATAGAGAAGCATATAACAAGCGTAAAACCTAACAAATTAAATGATTTATGGACGGAAATCCAAAAAATATGGCACGCTATCCCAAATGAGCGATACCTGGCTCTTGTGAAGAGTGTGCCTAAAAGATGTGCGACAGTTATACAAAATAAAGAATATCCTACAAAATATTAGGTTTTTTTTTTCAAGAAATTTTAATTAATAACTTGTTTTTGATTTTTAATAAATATTGTTTTTAATTTGTGCTAAAAATATGTCCAGTATATTTTATGGGTTAGTTTTAAATTATTGCTAAAATATATAATTTTTAAAAAATATGTATATAAAAGGAATACGATTTCATCTTCGCATCACGTGTAATACATTACAAAAAAAAAGTAGTGAAAAAAATTGAATTAGGACTTAATATTTCCTATAAGAGATAACAGGTACCATTTGTGCTAAATGCGTGACCACCACTGTATATTCTGAATCCTTATGAAATTCTAAGACGTCTGTCATTCTGGTGAAATCACGATAATGCCTAAACGAAAGGAGTTAGCTCACTGAAACTAAGTCAAAACATTCTTCATTTCTGGTTTTGAAATTGGGAAAAATCAGTTAACATTTGACCATAGCTCCAGTATAACCTCGCCTAGGCTAATCGCTTATTTGCTATGAAATAACAAACTATAATAGCTATGATGATAAAATTTGGTATCCAATAGAAATTTTACATATGGGCAAATCCTGCGTGACGGACAAAACATTTGTACGGATTTTGTTGTACTTAAATGAATCCCATAGCCGTTATACACGAGATATCTTTGCACGGATTTCGGAGAATATTAGCCCATCGATTGTGCTATCGAATTACATTTGTTAATTTACATATTTCTTTGAAATGAAAAAAATATTCGCTTTTAAAGTGCTGTGACGGACGCTACAAAAAATTAAAGTGACTTTTTTTCAAAGCGTGTTTCTGTGATTTTCATCAAATAGGTCATAGTAATAAAAAAAAGTAAATAGGAAAATTGAAGATAGAGGAAAATCAGAGGATTATAAAACATCTTATATAAAATATTTTAAAGCAGGATTGAAAATAACAGTTATTTTTTAATTTTTGATTCAAAAAAGCAACCGCAAGAAAATGTCGGAGAATTAAACCAAGTATAGAGTTTTGATAGTCTTAGACTATCTTAGACTATAAAATGCGATGCTTTTTAAAAATCTAATTTTTACTTTTTAGAAAAAAAAAAATAACAGCTATTTTTTGATTTTTATTTTTTGAGCAAAAATAACAGTTATTTTGAACTTTTATTTTTTCGAGCAAAAATAACTGTTATTTTTGACTTTTATTATATCGAACAGAAATAAAAGTTATTTTTTAACTTTTATTTTTTTTAAAGTTATTTTTTGACTTTTATTTTTTCGAGCAGAAATAAAAGTTATTTTTGTGTTTCCAACCCCAATTATGATTGCAAAACTCAACTCCATTAATTTTTGAGCATATGCAAATTATTTTCACAGAAAAATTAACTTTGTTTGAAAAAAATTTTCAATAAATTTATCATGAATTCAAACAAAAATAACTTTTATTTCTGCTCGAAAAATAATAATCAAAAAATAACTTTTATTCCTCCTTGAAGAAATAAAAGTCAAAAATAACTGTTATTTTTGCTCGAAAAAATAAAGCTTAAAACATAACTTTTATTTTTGCCTGAAAAAATAAAAGTCAAAAATAACTGTTATTTTTTATCGAAAAATGAAAGTCAAAAAATAACTTTCATTTCTGCTCGAAAAAATAAAAGACAAAAAATAATATTTATTTTCTGACTTTTATGATAAAACTTATACAGTTACGGTCACTGCTTCTAAGTTCTAAGTACTTATGTATATCCAACATACAAATGAGTGGTTTTTATTCTTTTTATATATTTTCTTCCAAAAAAATATATTCGCTTTTAAAGTGCTGTGACGGACGCTACAAAAAATGTAAGTGACTTTTTTTTCAACACGTGTTTCTGCAATTTTCATCAAATCGGTCATAGTAATAAAAAAATTGTAAATACATTAAAGATAGAGCAAAATCAGAGGATTACAGTTTCCAGTTTCAACAAAAATCCGTAAATGATCTGTTGCGGACGCTACGTGACGGACGATACAGTTTTTACTTGAATGTTTCTTATTAGGAAAAAGTTCATATTACATATATTTTTTAAGGATTCGTTAATCAGTGAAAATAATGGTTTTATTTGTTCCCGAATTTCATTTACTTCCTTTTCATGTTCGCGGTTAAAATGCAATTTTTGGGCACAATTTAAGATTTCACAAAACGGCTACATACATATATTTATTTAAAGTTTTAGACTTTTTACATCTTATTTTTCGTCCCCAGAATACTGAGGCTAGATGTTAGAGTGTTCCAAAAATAAAAAATCAGATTTGAAAATCATAAAATTTGCCCCACTGTATATTATTTTAACACCTAATACCTTAAATTCAATCTGTTGATATAGATAGTGTTATTGCTTTAGAATAAGACAGACATGCGTTCGTAAATTTTGTATTTAATAAATATCATTTTGCAAAAAATATATGCTGTGACGGACGCTACACACTTTCCTATACATATTTTTCTGTAAAATGCTATAATAACATCTGTATATTTTTAGCCTAATGTAAAGCATACTATAAGTTCTCTTTACGAACCAAGTTCAATTGGAGAAAAAAGAAAAGCCAAATTAAAAAAGAACTTTATTTCTGTGACGGACGCTACACAATGTGAGATCTTTTTTACTTGACGTTATTTATATTACTCCAATTACTTTTAATGGGGTCTTTTATATTAAATTGTATAAAATTAAGCAGACTTTGAGCCCCTACTGAAACTTGATACCTAAATGGATGTTTTTGCGATTTTTATGAACTTTTAAAAAACCTTTTATTTTAAAAATTTATAAAAATTCGAGATGGGTGCAAATAAAAACCTGCCATTTATGAACAGAGCAATCGAAAATTGTATCCATTATATATTCTAAAGGCTCAAGATATGGTAAAAATGGGCTCTTAAACTTTGGACCTGATGCGCGCCCATAGAACGTTGTCCGATTTGGCTCAAATTTTCAGATCTAAACTTTTAGATCTAGTGTCACAATATTCCGTAGAAATAGTTATAAAATTCGAAAAATCATTTTCCTTCATACAAAAAATTGTCACCCTATATTTATTTAAAGTTTTAGACTTTTTACATCTAATTTTTCGTCCCAAGAATGTTAGAGTGTCCCAAAAAAATATCAAAATTCGAGATGGGTGCAAATAAAAACCTGCCATTTATGAAGAGAGCAATCGAAAATTGTATAGTATGAAACACAATTGGAACGAACGACCAATTTTTCGGAATGAATATTCGTCGTTAGAAATAGAACATATGGATTAATATGAAAGTGCTCACAATTGATGCGTATGACGAAATTCGTCGTGCGTAACGAACAGTGCGATAGGTTTATTTCTATTTCATACGCAGACGAACGACGACTAAAATGGTTTAGAGTGGCTATATTTCTATTTCTGTTGTAAAATATTAGAAATTATATGTGTTCTTGTAAAATATGGTCACCTTATAAAATGTAAACAAAAAAAATTATTTTAAATAAAATTAATTACATTAAATAATCTTGCGAAATAATACAAGAATTAAATACAAAATAATTGCAAATGTTGTGAGTGCGCGATATGTACGAAAGTGAGTAATTTTTGCAAATAAAAAAATCAACAAAAATGGCGTCAACAACGTTTATTCGTCCCAACTGTGTTCAATGGACGAATGTACAAGACGAATTTTTAAAGCCGAATTCGTCGTGCTGGACGAAATTAGTCATTCGTCTCAATTGTGTTTCTACCTTATCCATTATATATTCTAAAGGCTTTAGATATAGTAAATTTTTTCATAAACACAAATACTTGATTTTGACAGTTTTAAAATTTTGTCCTTGGTTTAACGTTTTTCGGATTTGCCCATATATCAGAGCCCAATAGCTTGAAATTTTATAAAGTTTAGGGCTAACTAAAAATCTATGTACAAGTCTTTGAACTTTTTAGTTCCTATTAAAATATACTTATATACCTTAAGTTTAACTGAAGTAATTTAGGTAAGTTCTTTCTTACTTATTTTGGTACTTTATTCCATCTTAAAGTTCTTTCTTAAATTTTAAACAATTTTTTCCAAATATCATAATATGATGCCGCTAATAAAATTGTATTGTTCATAAAGAAACATAAATAATTGCTAAAGGTCAGAGAAACTTATAATAAATGTCTCATAAAAAATTAATTAATAACTAAAATATGAAAATTAGTAATGGTTAATAAAAATTATTAAATAATAAACGAAAGAACAGCAGCTGAGAAAAAAAAAACAAAAGGGAAGATAAAACACCTTCAATCTATTTTAAAAAATTCAAAGAAAGGTGCATACATCAAACTACACAAAAATTAGAAGAAACCGACGGACAGTTGTCAGGTCAAACACACTCAAGCAGACACAACTGACAGACCTTGGCATTGAACTAATGACTTGATAAAAGGCAAAAAAGCAATTAAAAAAATAAATAACAAATGAACAACGAAAACTAAAAAAAAGACAACAAAAAAAATACATTGACCTGACGAAATTGTTGATGGACAGTGAAGAAGTGAATATGTTTTTTATTGACATTTATTATGTTGAGTCAACAAAAGACGTCAAAGTATGAGAATTTCTAGAATAGAGGTCAATCCACTTCATTCCACTAGCATTTACTTATATTTAATTTTTGTTTTGTTAATTTAAAAAATTCCAAATATGTTAAGTGCATTTGTATTTAAGAAAAAAGAAATTCCAAAAATTTTAATAAATTTTCTTATTTTTTCATATTTTTTAAATGTAAATGATTTAAGAATTTGACAAGACAAAGGCACCAAATTAATAAATTTAATTTTGTTTTTTATTTTTACCAGAATCCAACAAATTTCAGAAAAGTTGTAGGCAGTTGTTGTTTTCATAAATTGCTTAATTATGGCAATTTCTTTTTTTAAATTGTCCCAAATTTATAAATGTATGTAAATGTTAATAAATGTACATTAGGGTGACAGGAAAATTTGTTTTCTTTGATTTCAAATATTTTTCTACGGAATATTGTGACACTAGGTCTAAAAGTTTAGATCTGAAAGTTTGAGCCAAATCGGACAATGCTCTATGGGAGCGCATCGCGTCCAAAGTTTAAGAGCCCTTTTGTATGGGGAAAAATGGGTAATTTTTTTTGTTGTTACGAAATTTAGACCAAAAATAAATCATTGATAAAAGAAAACATAATAGGATATTAAAGAGAACAGCTTTATTTCCAATCATGAAAGATGAAAATCCATGAGGTAGTTTTAAAGTTATTGCAGTTTTCCCCCGAAAATTCATGTCCTTGAAAACGCGCCTAAGGATATGCACCAAAAATTGTATGTTGTAAATAAAGAAATTCCAAAGTTAGACATGATGTATCATTTAATGGCTTGTTACTAGGGAATAGTTCAGTTTTGTTAAAATATAATCAAATTTACTTAGTTTTTTCATGTTGGAAAATGGTACAATTTTCTCAGGTCCCCAGTAAAACTTTTCATTACCAAATAATGAGTTAAACAGTTAAACTATTGAACACGAACTACTTACTCATTCGCTCTTTAAGTCATTACATTAACATGGGGATGTCATTGGAGGCAAGTACTTACCAATTGCAGAAAAGTAATGACTTGGGTAAGCAATTTGAAAGCAACAACAACAACAGCAACAACTTTTTTGTTGTTGTTTTATTAAAAACATATATTTTTAAACGAAATACAAAATTGTTTTTATGATCCCATGGGGGCTCGAACCCAGACCCTCCGACTGCTAGGCAGAGACTCTTCCACTGAGCTACTTCATATGTTGAAAACTTATCAGCTTATAATTAATATAAACAATTTTTATTTTTAGATCCAAAATCATGTGAAAATAACTTTGTTTTTCCCTGCTTTTTTTGCTTTGTTGTAATTTTTGGAAAAATATTTTTATATGATTTTTTGTAATTATTTTAAAACTTTTTTAAAATTATTTTAAAACTTAAACAATTTAAATCTTCTTTTTTGTATAAGTTTTTACATAAGATTGACTCTTACTTACTTAAATGTTACAACCTGTTAAGGTCAAAGTCCGAGCATATTTTAGAATTCCATGGATTTCGATCTTGTGCGAATATTCTCCAATTTTATAGGCCAAGCTTTGAAAAATGTTCCTCTACTTGGTCTTTCTACATAATCAAAATTTACTCATGATGGTATTTTTTCATTAACGTGAGTTAGTTTTACAAATTTTTTTTACAGAAGATCATATTTAAGTTCTTAAAATTCAAAAATCATTTAAAAAGTCTCTTTTAATAAAAAAAAAAACTAAAAAAATTGTTGCCCTTGGTGGGATTTGAACCGGGGCCATTCAGTTTAAATTACCATCTTAATTACAAATAAGTACTTCTGTAATAACTTATTTTTTATTCGGATGGTATGTTGTAGTCGTTACAAGGTAACCAGTTATCAGAGTACTTGCCATTACCAAAGTTTTGCTGGGGATCGGTTTCAAAAAGCATTTTTTAATTTTTTGAAAATTTTGTTCAACAAATATTACAAATTTAGAATTTTTTGAATAAAACCCAACAGAAACTAGATCAATATCTTGAACCGTTTTGCAGTACCTGCGATTTCAATTTTTGGGACAAAAATTTAAATTTATATAAATAAAAAAATTTATACAAATAAAAATAGTTATTATTATTTCTTAGTTGATGAAAAACCTATGCTGAAAGGTTCTTTAATATTGAACGAGATTAACCCTTTCTTCACCGGGGTCAAATGTCAAAATTTGGATTTTCATAAAATTTTCATAGCGAGATTGCGAAATATAAAGTAATAATCAGCGAATTTTAATAAAAAAGCATGAAAATAATTGTATTTGCCAAGATTAGATGCTTTTTATTAAAAAAAAAAGTAAATACGAACATTGATTTTATGGAAGTCCAAATTTTGACATTTGACCCCGTTGAAGATAGTGTTAATCTCGTCCAATATTAAAAAACCTTTCAGCATAAGTTTTTCATCAACTAAGCAATAATATAATTTTTTTTTTTTTAATTTAATACAAGTAAAATTTATTAAGCATCTACTAGAATTTGGCCTAAGAATTTTCGTTTTCTCGAAATTCTTAAAATTTAAGTCGCAGGTACGGCGAAGCTGTTCAAGATATCGACCTAATACTTTTTTGGATTTTATTCTCCAAATTATCTGTTTTAACACACTATAGAGCAAATTCTAAATTTGTAATATTTGTTGAACAAAATTTTCAAAAAATTAAAAAATGATTTTTGAAACCGACCTGAGAAAAATGTACCATTTTCCAACATGAAAAAAACTAAGTAAATTTAATTATATTTTAACAAAACTGAACTATTCACTAGTAACAAGCCATTAACTGATAAATTATGTCTAACTTTGGAATTTCTTTATTTACAATATACAATTTTTGGAGCATATCCTTAGGAGCTCTTTCAAGGACATGAATTTTCGGGGGAAAACTGCAATAACTTTTAAACTACCTAATGGATTTTCGTCTTTCATGATTGGAAATAAAGCTGTGTTAGTTCTCTTTAATATTCTATTATTCTTCTAAAAATTATTTATTTTTGGTCTAAATTTCGCAAAAACAAAAAAATAACCCATTTTCCCCATATAAGTGGGCTTTTAAACTTTAGACCCGATGCGCGCCCATAAAGCGTTGTCCGATTTGGCTCAAATTTTCAGATCTAAACTTTTAGACCTAGTGTCACAATATTCCGTAGAAAAAGTTATAAAATTCGAAAAATCATTTTCCTTCATACAAACAATTGTCACCCTAATGTACATATATGTATTTATAATAAATACATACATATATGTATGCATATACACATGTTTGTAATGTTGTAGCCTGTTCGCGAATTATAAATAATCGTGTAAAAAATTTATTAAACATTTTTTGGTTGATAAAATCCACTTTCATATAAAAATTGCTTTTAATATTTTAAAACATATTAATTTTGAAATAAATTTTAATTATAAATTAATTAATGTTTGGATTAATTTAAAAAGTAAAATTTTTATAAACATACAATTTTATGTACATATGTAAAATCACACAAACTCACTTTATATGTAAATCTTAATACACAGAAAAAATTAATCAGAATTTATAATTTTTTCCTTCTTCTTTAATATTATGAAAAACACATTAAAGCTCTTAAGCCGCGTTATATCTACGTCAGCCAGGTCGTCAGCTAGATCTGGTCACCATAGCTTCGGTTAAAGTCGCTCGTTCCATTCAACCTTACCGAATTTTTTCCATTCTGTAATGACGGACACAAATAAGGATATATAGGGACTTGATAGTATCAGTTATCTTTCTGTGATAAATTCATTCGGACAAAAGAGAGGTAATGGTAGTAATGGGTTAGTGCTTAACCCATTACTACTTAAAGTTTGTTGTAGTGAAAATTTTTGTACTCGGTTTGGTACACTTTTCATATTTTTATACCCTTCACAAATAGGTGGAAGGGTATTATAAGTTTGTCATTCAGTTTGTCATTTTTTCATTATTCGTCTTAGACTTAAAAATTATACCGATCGACTCAGAATCGCCAGTAGAGTCGATTTAGCCATATCCGCTTGTCTGTCTGTCCGTCTGTCTATTGAAATCAAGTTTGTGGAGCTCCTGGTGGGTGTACCCAGACGAATTATACACCAGATTTTATAAAATTTATTTAATTTCATTAAAATCGGTCCATAAACACCCGAAATACCAAACTTCGATGACGAATTTTATTTTTTTTTTTTTAAATACAGTTTAAAAAAAATTTAAATTCTCTTCGGTGTTTATAGACCGATTTTGATAAAATTTAATAGCATGTTGCGTTGGAGTATTTTCTAAAATCTGATATATAATTCAAAATTAAAAAAAAACAAACAAGTAAGAAAGTGTTATAGTCGGTCAAGCCCAACCATACGATACCCTTCACCACTAAGATCAAAAGTATTATTTTTCTGTATAAAGACAAATATTTGCAAAATTTTGCCATCATACAAACATTTTCTCAAAACTTTTATATTTAAGCTGCTTGCGACATTTGGACTTATATTAGAGCCTGGGTCAAATGTGGACCGATTATCTCGAAATTTGGCAAATTGATTATAGTTGTTACAAAAATTATGTTTGCAAAAAATAACATTCTCATTATCTTCGGATTTACGAGCGTTTTAGTGAATTTTGTCTCATTTAGTGCGTTTTGTGAAAAGAGTTAGATATCTCTTAAACTATTATATATATAGCGTAGTACATCAAGCACATTTTTCTTTCTTTCTTAAGTAGTGAATTTTTTTGTCGCTTACGATCAATATTTTTCCTGTCGCTTGTTATCATTTTAATCTAAGGGCTCCATATGTATGGAGAAAACTAAACCCTGTAACACAGAAAGACCTGTCCCTCAATTTTTTTTTTACATTTGACCTTAATAATCCAAATACAAAGTTTCATTCAGATCGGGTGTCGGGCAAAATTTCCACTTAGAATACATTTTCAAAAAAAGTGTTTAACTGAGAACCTGCGTGACGGACGATGCATTTGTATGGATTTTGTTGTACTTAAATGTATCCCATTGCCGTTCTACACTAGATATCTTTGCACAGATTTCAGAGAATATTAGGCCATCGATTGTGCTATCGAAAGACATTTGTTAAGTTACATACTTCTTTTGGAGGAAAACGATATTCGCTTTTAAAGTGCTGCGACGTACGCTACAAAAAATGTAAGTGACTTTTTTTCAACACGTGTTTAATAAATATCATTTTGTAAAAAATATATACTGTGACGGACGCTACACACTTTCCTATATATATTATTCTGTAAAATTCTATCTTAACATCTATATATTTTTAGCCTAATGTAAAGCATACTATAAGTTCTCTTGATGAAACAAGTTAAATTGAAGAAAAAACAAGTAAGAAAGGGCTATAGTCGGTCAAGCCGACCATACGATACCCTTCACCACTAAGGTCAAAGGTGTTATTTTTCCTGTGTAAAGACAAATATTTGCTAAATTTTGCCGTCATACAAACATTTTCTCAAAACTTATATATTCAACCAGTTTCCGTCATTTGGACTTATATGAGAGCTAGGGTCAAATGTGGACCGATTATCTCGAAATTTGGCAGATTGATTACAGTTGTTACAAAAATTATGTATTAGACTCAAAATTTCCATTATCTTTAGATTTACGAGCGTTTTAGTGATTTTTTGTCTCATTTAGTGCGTTTTTAAAGAAGAATTTGTATGGGAGCTATGGTCAAATGTGGACCGATTTCAACGAAATTTTGTACAGTAATTTATGTTTATATAAGCAGTATTTGTTTTAAATTTCATGAAAAAATATTGATATTTGTGGCCAATATAGCAATTCCGGGAAGTGGGACCTATTGGAGGTACCATAAATAATGGACCGATTTTGACCAATTTCAATAGCCATGGTCCCATTATCAAGAAAATGATATGTGCCAAATTTCATCAAATTATCCTTAGAATTGCGACCTGTAGTTTGATTACAAGGTTTACATGGGGGTCCAGCCAGCCAGACGGACGGACGGACGGACGGACGGACGGACATCGCTAAATCGACTCAGAAAGTGATTCTAAGCCTATTGGTATACTAAAAGGTGGGTCTAAGACAAATATTTCTATGCGTTACAAACATCAGCACAAACTTATAATACCCTTTCCACCTATGGTGGTGAAGGGTAAAAAAATTAAAAAACCTTTATTTCTGTGACGGACGCTACACAATGTGAGTCTTTTTTTACTTGACGTTATTTATATTACTCCAATTACTTTTTATGGGATATTTTAAACCTAATTGTATAAAATTAAGCAGACTTTGAGCCCATACTGAAACTTTATACCTAAATGGATATTTTTTGCAATTTTTATGAAATTTTAAAAAGCCTATAACTTTAAAAAATTATAAAAATTCGAGATCTCAGGCTATGTAAAACTTCTCCAACTAATGCATTTGCCGTTTGAAGGCGGAGTTAAAACGTAGGTTCTTTTGAGTCTAAAATTAGAATCGGATGCGGCTCATTGTCTGAGAGAAGTACCCCTTGTTTTAATTGGAACATCGTGGGAATCATGTATGTATGTGAACATGTTTAATACTCATGATATACCAAGGGAACTCACAAACCAAAGTCTTCAATTTTCAGAAACATTCATTATTCACTTTTGATTTTTGGAGCACCATTGGTGAAGGGAATATAAGACTCGCCATAGCCACTAGTACTTGTTAACACCATAAATATCCAAAATTTTTAAAGTCACAGACACGAATGTGATATTTTTATATATGGGGGGTATATTGAGATTGCCATTCCGTTTGTAGTTTCAGAAACCAAAATTGAAGTATATTCTGAATCCTTACGAAAAATCGGTTTACATTTGACCATAGCTCCCGTATAACCTCGTTTATGCTAATCGCTTATTTGACAATACATGACAAATTATAACAGCTATGATGATAAAATTTTTTATGTAGAAGTTTTATATAAGCAAATAAGTAGGAAGCATATAAAATTTCATCGAAATCGGTTCACATTTAACCATAGCTCCCATATAAAAAAACTTGCGGAAACAGCCTAAATTCCACCTAAAATATACTTAAATGCCAATAAATGATAAACTGTAATAGCTTTGGCCACTAAATTGAGCATAAGGAAGTCTTATGTCAGTGCCCACCAGTGTGCAAAATTTTGTTATCAGTCAACATTTGACCATAGCTCCCATATAAAAAACTTAAGGAAATACAAAAAGAAAAGGGGGTTTATGTCCGTCAGATAAAAGCGCGATAGCGCCTTAACGAAAAGAGCTAGAGGGACAAAATTTTACAAAAGTATTTTCGATATCTTGAAAAGTTGAGTATTGAAAATCAACGAAATCGGTTCACATTTAGTTAGAGCTCCCATATAACCCTGTCCCGGGAAACACATTATTGCTGATAACTTATTAATGTAAAACCATATCCGGTAACAATAACGTATATTGTTCAAAGTAAATAATATGGAAATCACTTACATACATACTTTTAAATGTTGAACTATAAAGCAACTGCAACCGAATTTAGTCCACATATTTTACCAACAATACCAACTAGCGTAACAACTTTTTTCGAATTTGGTCCACATTTTGAATTTGCTGCACACTCGTAGATATATGAGATATGTTTCTACATTTAACACAACTTGATGGCGGGTGTATAAGATTCGGCATAGTCGAATATAACACTCTTACTTGTTTGTTGTGGAATGATATGGGAAAATGTCGTTTGATTCGATCAAACGACTTTTACCCATATGTTATAAAATCAGATAGAAGGTTTATATAAATCATCAGGATTTGTAAAAATCTAGGCTTATTTGTTGAAATTAGAAAAACCACAATAATACGCCGATTTTGTTTCATACAAAATTTTAGATTCGAGTGAAAAGTGATAAAAAGCTGATAGTAAAGCTTTTCTCACGGTGTATTCCACTTTCCATTCATTCGCTTTATAGAGTTGACGTTTTTATTGAATTTTAAATAAGACATTGTTGAAAAAACAATTAAATGACTTTTAATTTTAAATTAATGATTAATAAAAATTTATTTAACAATCACAAGCTCAACAAAAACAACAGCAACTGAATAAAAAACATTTTGAATTTTTCTCTGTTTTAAATAAATAAATTTGTTACTTATTTATTAAATATTACACAACGAACAAACGAAACTGTCATTAAAAGTTTAGCATTTTATAAACATAACAAGCGAGTACATATTTTGATAAATTTTATAATAAAATTTAACGATTATTTTCTTGTTGTTGTCATTGTTTTAATTTTTTTTTAATTTTATTTTCAAAAAAAAAAATTGATCAAAATGGATTTATTTACTGTTCTAGTATCAAAAAAATGTAAAAGCCATTAAATTTAATACATTTTAATTTAGATAAAATTTTTCTGAATTTTTTAAAATATTTAAGTAGTTTCTTTTCCTATGAAACTTATTAAAATTCTTTAAGGGTTTTAATAGAAAACAAATTCCTATTTAAATTTTTTTAGTTTCGGTTTGCCACAAATAGATTTTTTCTTATAATTTTTCTGGTTTTTTACAAAACATTAATCTTATTAAGACAAAGAAATAAATCAACTCGTATGTGGAATTTTAATTGTAGATATCGTTTAAGGAACCGGGAGTGTTGAAGTTTTTTTGTATCGGGTGTTTTTTATTGAGGTATAGAACTTTAAGTTGGCATCACTTTTTTAACTGGCGGCCATTTTGTCAGCTGTCAAGTGATTAATATTTAGTTTGGTTTGCCATTTCATCATGAACAGGTTGACAAAAGAACAACGCTTTATTTCGAAAATAATGGTTCAGTTCGCGAAGTTTACCGCAAGCTCCGTCCATTTTATGGTCGACATAATCGTCCATCAGAGCAATTAATTCGGTTAACCATGGATCGTTTTCGTACTACGTTTACTCTATGTGATAATACGCATCTGCAGCGACGTCGAACAGTGCGCACCGAAGAAACAATTGCCGCTGTAGAGCAAAGTGTTGAAGAGGACCCGAATGAATCGATTCGCCACCGTGCACAGCAATTGAAGCTTTGTCCATCAACTTTATGGAAGATTTTGCGCAAAGATCTTGGCTTGCGACCTCACAAGATCCAGCTTGTGCAAGAATTAAAGCCGCGAGACCATGCAATGCGTCGTGATTTTGGTGTATGGGCCGAAAATGAGATTGATCTCGATGCTGATTTTCATCGCAAAATTTTGTTCAGTGATGAGGCTCATTTTTGGTTGAATGGCTACGTCAACAAGCAAAATTGCCGCATTTGGAGTGAAGAGAATCCACATGAGACGCCATTACATCCACAAAAACTGACTGTTTGGTGTGCTCTATGGGCTGGTGGAGTCATTGGGCCATACTTCTTCCGAAATAATGCTGGAGAGTCAGTTACCATAAATGGAGACCGGTATAGAGCCATGATAACCGACTATTTTCCCCAATTGGATGGCATGAATGTGGATGAGTTGTGGTTCCAACAAGACGGCGCTACATGCCACACAGCGCACGTCACAATTGATTTATTGAAGGAAACATTCGATGAGCGCATAATTTCGCGGAATGGACCTGTCAATTGGCCACCCAGATCGTGCGATTTGACACCACTGGATTATTTTCTTTGGGGATATGTGAAGTCGCTTGTCTACGCCAACAAACCAGAAACGTTAGGGGACTTGGAAGCCAACATTCGTGGCGTTATTGCCAACATACGGCCCCATATGCTCGAAAAAGTAGTTGAAAATTGGACCTGTAGAATTGGCTTTATTCGAGCCAGCCGCGGCGGCCATATGCCCGAAATCATATTTAAACATTAATGGCATAAAATTATCCTTCCAATAAAGCCAAATTGATGGACATTAAAACGATTTTCTTGTGTTTTATTTCAATTCGAAGTTCTATACCTCTAAAAAAAACACCCATTAGTTACTTTTGTAACTAAATATTTAAGCATTTTTAGGTAAAACTACGAAAAGAAACTCGTTGACAATGTTTTTGTATGTAAGGACTTAGTTTCTTAACAGTTAATACCAATAAATTCAAAATACGTGGTCTTATTATTTTTGGTGGAATAGACTGGGAATACGTAATTTAAACGTTATTCATTTCTAGATTAAATACGGAGTAGGCTAGGAAATGTCATTTTCTATATAGAAGTATTCTTATCCTATAAACCAGAGGTTTCCACAAGCCATTGCTTCGCGGCCCCTTGAGATATTTTTTTACAATTTGAATTAGTTATTTCGACATATTTCCTACTTAAGCAGTTCTTTAATATTTGGAACTATTCACATCGGATATCACTTTCCTGATCCAGTCTTATTGGCTTCTGAGCCAAAAAGTTAATAAACTTTGTAATATTTCATCCAAAACAACTCAATTTCCATTTTTCTCGATACGATTCAGGTGTTTTGATTATGTCCATGCTAAAAGGATTTCTATTTAAGTTATATTCCCAAAATTTCGTTTTAATTTCTGAAAAATATCTTTCAAATTCTCCGTTTAGTATTTCCAAATGATTTACTATTAAACTCTTTAAATTATAAAGTAATGAAAATGACGAAAAATTTGGCATCACTTGTACGAAGGGTAAACCTATACAAGGCAAAGATCTTACAGACAAAAATTTTCTGGGTATTTATGATTTAAGCTATTGATACCCTTCACCACCATAGAGTATATTGGGTTCGTGCTGATGTTTGTAACGCATAGAAATATTGGTCTGAGACCCACCTTTTAGTATACAAATCGACTTAGAATCACTCCCTGAGTTGTTCTAACGATGTCCGTCCGACTGGTTGGCCGGTTATCCATGCCTGTTATCATTGTACAGGTCGTAAAGATAATTTGATGAAATTTGGCACATGCTCATATTTTGGTCCAAGTATGATGCCTATACTTTTTGGAGAAATAGGATTACTATTTCGGGTACCTCCCATAGGGATGCCTTCCCGGAATGGAGTTTTTGGCCCTTTACAGCCACAAAATTACTTGTATTTTGATAATATTCAGCACAAATATTGCCTATAATTACCTTAATCAGTGTACTTAATTTTGTAGGAATCGACCCATATGTGACCATACCTCCCATACAAGAAACATTCTCAAAAGACGTTTATGTACACATAAAAGCACAAAAACGTATATAACTCTAAAGACAAATTCATATGACTAGTAAAACTTTGCCCAGTTAAATATTTTGTATATATAAACCAATAACCAAAATTTGGTAAGAATCGGTCCAAAATTGACCCTAGCTCTCATAAAAGGACCTTAGCCGGAAATGACATAAATCTCGAAATTTTGAAAAATAACACATAGTATATGTATGTATGTTGTGGTATAGAAGGTTAGTCATCTGCCTAGCATACCAGAGACCCAAGTTCGATCCCTGGCCAGACTCACTTGAAAAAATAAATTTTCAAAAATAAATAAAATAACTCAGGTACCCACTGGTTATTGAGTATTAGGCTATGTAAAACTTCTCTAACTAATGCATTTGCCGTTCGGAGCCGGCGTTAAAACGTAGGTCCCCTTCATTGTCTGAGAGAAGTACCCCTTGTTCCAATTGGAATATTGTCGGAGATAAGGAAAACTTGTTAAATTATTGGCCCATATTTGACCTTAGCAGTGAAGGGTATAATATAGTCGGGCTTGATCGACTATAGCTTTTCTTACTTGTTTTATTCTGAAATTATCAGCCATGTCACAAAACTCAATTCCGTTCGGTAGTGGAGTGAATTCCGTATTCTGTTTCTATAAAAAAAACAAAACTATTTTTTTTTTTTCGGAATGAAACCACTTTCAATTTTTAAAGGGGAATTGAATTTGTATGTTTTTCTTTGTTTTTTCTAAAATTTGAATAATTTCTTCAATTACTCAGAATTCTTTGTTGAAATGAAGATAGAGTAGCTGATTTCAAATGAAAAAACAAGATTTACATTTTTCGGAATCTATAGAACCTAAAACCATTTCGATCGGAATTAAACTACGAAATGGTTTCAATTCCGAACGGAATTTGTGACATGGCTGTATAAAATGTATTTCAAATTATATATTATATTATAATATAGTCATTGAAACCAAAGCCATAACAAATAGCAACAATTTGCTAGAGTTCTTCGCGGCCACCGAAGGCCGCGGACCACCACTTGGGATCCAGTGCTATAAACCATCAAAAATTCTACTTCACAGGAAGGATTTAAGTTCATCAAATTAAAGCTTTGACTTTCAATCTTATAAGCTGTACATGGGAACTTGATATATGTAGACTAGAGTGCACCTTATTCTACGAAAGTGCGAAATTGAACCGTAACTCCCCCCAGAAATGTTCTACGTAACATAAAAACATTTTTTCAAAACTGCATAAGGGGAACACGTGCCGCATCCGACCACAAAATGTTAATTTTTTTTGGATGGTAAAAAATGGGAGTATTTTGCCCAAATTTTAATTTTGTAATTGTCAAAGTAATGCTAGAAACACAATCACGACAGCAGGCTACACGAACACCGACTACAAAAGTGGTTGGCTGCAACAGTTGCCTTGTAGTCAGCTACTTAATTATTTTAAGACGGCGACTGCATCGAAAACAGCTGATATAGATTTTTGACGTTTGGACCATAAAATTTTTTAATTTGTTTTTTAAAATAATGGACTTCCTCTATAATTATTTCATCCAAGTCCATACCTGAAATATATTAAGAAAAATTAATAATAAATAAAGAAAAAGTTATAATAAACTTACCAAATAAAACAAAAGCCAAACAAACAGATAGAAAAATTAAACAAAATAAATCAAAATGTCCACAATAAAAACAGCTGCTTACGAGTGATGCCAATATCGCATTTATAAGATGGGCAAAATGACGATTTATATTTTGACAGATATTACATAAATCATTTTTAGTAATCAACCTCCGATATCAACGGTTTTCATGTACCTGATAGTATATATAAATCAAAAAATTCTAATAGAATGATTTTAGTGGAATCACTTATAGTTTGAGAGTTATGAGCTTTTTAAATTTTAAAAATTGTAGGGCATAACTTTAGAAGCTTACATCCGATATTAACTTTTTTGGTATCAAACAAAAGCTACTAAAAATACTTTTTAAATGATATATATATTCTTCCGATTTATAATGATTAAAAAGCCCATATTCTAAAAACTTATTTTCACAACCGACATTTTTTTATAAAAATACGCATATCTTGAAACAACATAGATATAAGTATGCTCTGTTAAATAATAGATTTCATACAGGACATATTAGGTTTTATATAACCTAAACTACGTAGCTCTAGCACATAAAGCGTATGAGTTATGATGGTTTAAAAATTAACTTCTTAAAAATGTACTTTTATTGAGGTAGAGTTATATAAATATACATTTTTATATCATATACTTATCAGATATTATTATATACATTATATATATAAATATTTGATAAGTACAATTAATAGTTTATTTCAATTTCCTTCATAATTATTGTAAATAAAGTTAAGTGGTTTAAGTCGCTCATTTATTTCAATATTCTATGTTGTTGACAGCACTAAATCTGTTATTGTCGCCAATCAAAATATAAATTAGTTTAATCTTGGCTACAGCTACAACAGTGGTCGGTAGTCGTGTAGCTGTGCCGACGCTAAAAAATTTGTTCCCATTTGAATGTGTGTAACCTAATTTTGACAGGTTTTAGCGCGTAGCCTGTAGCCGTGATTGTGTTTCTAGCATAATGCATTAAACACATAGACAACAGCAGGCTACACGAACACCGACTGCAAAAGTCGTTTGCTGCAATCGTCGCCTCGTAGTCAGCTACTTAATTATTTTGGGGATGGCAGCTACATTTAAGATGGCAGCTACATTTCGAAACACCTGTTTATGAGTGGTGCCAATATCGCGTTTATAAGATAGACAAAATAACAATTTAAATTTTGATAAAAACGATATAAATTCATTTTATTAATTAACCTCCGAAATCAACGGTTTTCCTGTACCTGATGGTATGTCTATATCAAAAAAAATGTATAGAAAGATTTTGGTGTGATCTCTAATAGTTTAAGAGTTATGGGCTTTTTAAATTTCAAGAATAATACGGTATAACTTTAGAAGTTTATATCCGATATTAACTTTTTTTATATCAAACAAAAGCTACCAAAAATATCTTTCATATTCTTATATATTCTAAATAATATTATTTTTAATGGATAAGGAGCTAATATACTATAAACTTATTTCTGCAACCGACTTTTTTTTATAAAAATTCGTATATCTTAAATCAATATAGATATAATTATGCTCTTTTATATAATGAATTTTATAAAGGACATACTGGGCTTTAATATTACATGAACTACGTAGCTCTAACAGACGTAGTTTGTGAGTTAGACAGTTTAAAAAATAACTTTTTAAAGTTTTACTTCTATTGAGTTAGAGTTATATAAATATAAATTTTTACATAATATTTTATTAGATATTATTATATACATTAAATATATAAATATTTTATAAGTATGTAAATTGTTTACATAAATTCTCCCCATTGTATTTGTGGTAAATAAATTCAAGTGGTTTAAATCGCTTATTTCAATATTATATGGTGTTGACAGCACTAAATCTTTTATTGTCGCCAACAAAAATAGAAAATGGTTTAATTTTGGCTACAGCTACAACGGTGGTCTGTAGTCGTGTAGCCGTGTCGACTCTAAAAAATTTATTTCTATTTAAATGCATGTATTCTAATTTTGACAGGTTGTAGCCCGTAGCCTGCTGTTGTCTATGTGTTTAATGCATAAGACATAATTTACAATTGGATGATCTGTAAGTACTAAATTTTCTTAGTTTTTTTTTGCATATAGAAAAGTTTTACTTTTTTTCAAGCCGGTTTTAAAAATAATTTTTTAATTTTTTGAAAATTTTGTTCAACAAATACTACAAATAATAAATTTGCTTTCCGGTATCACAAAGAAAATAAATAGGAAAATAATTCACATTTCCGCGAAATTCTTCGATTTCAAAACGGTTAAGGATATCGATCTCATTTTTTTCGATTTTGGTTAACAAGTTAAAAGGATTATTTTTTTTAATCTTAGGGACATACATATACTATGTGCTATTTCGAGATTTATGTCATTTACTAAGGGCCTGATAGGGAGCTAGGGTTAATTGTGGAACTATTGTTACCAAACTTCTACAAATACAAATTTTGATTTGAATCGTTCTAAATTTTAAAGTAAAAAATATATAAAATATAAAAAATCTTAAACGATTCATGAAAAAAATTTCAAAACTTGACAAAAATAATGTGAGTTGTTTAGCAAAAGTCTATTATTTTCCAATACCCATATGGACCCTCTTTTTTGGTTCTATAAAAATGGAAATATTTTGAACAAAAAAATAAAAAAAGAAGAACTTTAAAAAAATCGGTGATGGTGAGACTTAAAATTCGTATTGAAAATTTTTGATTTTACCCTTTATTTTTTTTAATTTGTGCACATCGAATTTTAGTGTTTTGGGGATAATTCAGATGTTTGTGGACCGATTTTGATGAAATTTCATAGTGTGTTGATATATAACACAGGTCAACAGCAAAAATGTGCTCGAGTAACCACTATATACATTTGATGTATCATGGCTACCTTAGTACAAAAATGGTAAAATTTAAAAAAAAATTTTTTTTTTTTTAAATTTCAATTTTTTTTAGACGTTTCTTCAAATAATTAATGATAACTCAAAAACTACTAGTCCGATATTAATAAAATAAAATCAGAAAAATTAAAATTTACATAGCCTTTAATTTGTCTATATATCGCGTTTCAATCGGATCAATAGTATCGGAGTTATAACAAAAAAATTAAGAAAAAAATATATTTTTTACGTAAAAATGGCGAAAATTTTCGTTTTAAAAAAATCATGAAAAATCGAAAACGGCAAAAAACTTCCAGATTTATTATTTTATCGCATAGCGACATATAATAGCAACAAAATGAGATATCGACCATAAAAATCGATTGATTTTTTTCGAATTTATTCACAATTTAGTGAATTCGCTCATTTTCACAAAATTTTAGTTTTTTGCTTGATATACGCATTATAGCGGGTTTTCAAATGTATGAAAAAAATAAATTTTCCAATTTCAAGGGGTGCATGTCGGATTATTGTGAGATTTGGTGAGAAACTTCCACCCACAAAATTTTAGTCGAATTGGACAACGTTAACATGTAGCGCATAGGTCCCAAATCTGAAAAATAGCGTTTAAATCGAAAAAAATTGACAAATTTTCAGTTTTTGCTAAATTAACGCTATTTATTCCCCCTTTTGCAAAAAAGTGGATTCTAGTTCTTAGTGCAAAGGCAATGATTTTTTTTTTTTACTATTGATACGATTGAAACGCGATATATAGACGAATTAAAGGCTATGTAAATCTTATGTAGGGTTTTTATAACTCAAGCGGCTGACGATTGAGTGAAATTTACATGTGCTTTGTTATTGTTACAAAAACAAAATACATGTAAATTTCACTCAATCGTCAGCCGCTTGAGTTATATAAACCCCACATTAATTTTTCTGATTTTATTTTATTAATATCGGACTAGTAGTTTTTGAGTTATCATTAATTATTTGAAGAAACGTCTAAAAAAATTGCAATTTAAAAAAAAAATTAAAAAAAAATCTTGCCATAGAATTTAAAAATTTTACCATTTTTGTATAAAGGTAGTCATGATACATCAAAATTGTATAGTGGTTTTAAGAGCACATGAAATTTTTTTTATTTTGTTGTGCTGTGTAATTCATATGGATAGACCTACCAAGAGCCTCACAAGCTTGATTTCACCAGACAGGCGAACATGGCTAAATCAACTTTACTGGCGATCTTGATCGACCCAGAATCCCTAGGTATAATTTTTATGGCGTTTGTTTTTGGTTTCTAAATGATTCAGAAGAGAAGGATTAGCCTTTCTTGACAAGCTATCCACAGAATTTTATTCTTTGAGCACTACTTTAACAGCCTTGTCTGCAAATTGAAACTTTTCAAAAAAAACTGTACATAGGATTTTTATAAATAACAAAAGTAGGTGTTTTTTAAAATCGAATGGAGTATTTTTCAAAACTTTTTAATAATTTTTTTCTGTTCTCTGTTTACGCGACACATCATGAACTTAATTGCATTAATCCATATTTACCTGTTTAAAAACACTTTAAATAATTGAACCCTTTTTGCTGAAAAAAAGATGAGATATTATTTATAAAAAGCTGCATTGCACTCGTAAATTATAATGTGTAAGTATGTATATATAATTTTTTTTCTTTCATTGAGTTGACCACAGCAATTCAACTTGAAGATGTATGTAAATGTCCCCTAGTGACCGCTTCAGGCATGAGTAAAGTAAAGAGATGTCTGTCCTATCGCTGAATCTGAGTGCATGTGATCTTATAAAATGATGAATCGTCTGATGGATGTTTCGTGTTAAGACTGAAATAAAGGAAAGATGCAATAAATGAAATTACGTTAAATGCTATAATTGCTCTATAATTATCTTAACAACAAAAAGAAAATTAACTTTTAATTATTTAAATGATGTTGCAGATATTTACATGCACAGGGGGTAATGTGTAATATTATATTTATACCCTTCACCATCATAGGTGGAAAGGGTATTATAAGTTTGTGATGAGGTATGTAACGCAAAGAAATATTTGTCTTAGACCTACCTTTTAGTATACGAATAGACTTAGAATCACTTTCTGAGTCGATTTAGCGATGCTAGTCCGTCCGTCTGGATGGACGGACGGACGCCCATGGTTAGCATGGGGGTCCAGCCCCCATGCAAACCATCTAATCAAAATATAGGTCGCAATTCTAAAGATAATTTGATGAAAATTTTCATGAAATTTAAAACAAGTACTGCTTATATAAACTCAAATCACAGTCCACATTTGACCATAGCTCCCATACAAACTCTTCTGTCAAAACGCACTAAATGAAACAAAAATCACTAAAACGCTCGTAAATGAACACAATGAGAATTTTAAGTTTTTTTTTGCATTCATAATTTTTGTAACAACTGTAATCAATTCGCCAAATTTCGAGATAATCGGTCCATATTTGACCCTAGCTCTCATATAAGTCCAAATGACAGAAACAGCTTAAATATATATGTAAGTTTTGAGAAAATGTTTGTATGAGGGCAAAATTTGGCAAATATTTGCCTTTATACAGGAAAAACACCTTTGCCCTTTGTGGTGAAGGGTATCGTATGGCGAGCTTGGCCGACTATAAAATTTTCTTACGTGTTTTTTAACTAATTTTTATTTTGCTCATAAAACTTAAGTATTTATGAGCAAAATATAAATATTCATTCGTTTTAAGGCTTTTAATAAAATAACAATTTTACTTTCAAATGAAGTTTGTAATTCTTGGTTGTCAAAATTAATAATTTTGTCTAATTCTACATTTATGTTATTTTCTGTGATAGATTTTTTACTGAATATAACAAAGAAATGTGGATATACTAAAAACATTAATTTTTGTTCATGTTGAAGAATTTTCTTCCTAAAACATCCAAACTCTTGTAAACTAGAAAAGAAGGCTAAGAAGACATTGGCAAGAATGTCGATCATCAGCCTTAAAAAGTCGTTTAAATGATTGTCAGAGAAAGCTAAAAGCCGCACTGAAGATTAATCAACAAAAATCTCTTGAGACATATTTAAAAAATTTAGATTCCTGTGGAAGGCTGTTAAACACATGCAATGTCCAATTGAAGGTAAGCCTCCAATTAGGCTCGAAAACGGTATTTGGGCAAGAGATCCACGTGAAAAGGTTGATATTTTTGCCAATCACTTAGAAGAGGTTTTTACTCCAAACGAAACAGACTCTAACATAAGCCCTGATATTATAGACAAGAACGTGCATTCTCCATTGAAATTTCGCCTTCCATTGCTTCTATCAAATATACATAAACTTGAGCGTAAAAAGTCTTCTGGAATTGACAGAATTTCTCCGTCAATGATTACACAGCACAACAAAATAAAAAAAAATTGCATGTGCTCTTAAAGCCACTATACAATTTTGATGTATCATGACTACCTTTGTACAAAATGGTAAAATTTTTAAATTCTATGGCAAGATTTTTTTTTTAATTTTTTTAAAAATTGCAATTTTTCTAAGACGTGTCTTCAAATAATTAATGATAACTCAAAAACTACTAGTCCGATATTATTAAAATAAAATCCGAGATTTACACAGCCTTCAATTCGTCTATACATCAGAAAAAAATATATTTTTTAAATAAATTTTCCAATTTCAAGGGGTGCATGTCGGATTATTGTGAGATTTGGTGAGAAACTTTCACCCACAAAATTTTAGTCGAATTGGACAACGTTAACACGTCGCGCATAGGCATAAAATCTGAAAAATAGCGTTTAAATCGAAAAAAAAAATTGACAAATTTTCAGTTTTTGCAAAATTAAAGCTATTTATTCCCCCTTTTGCAAAAAAGTGGATCCTGGTTCTTAGTGCAAACGCAATAATTTTCCCAATAAGCTACATTTGCTCTTTAAAATCGGTTTTCGAGTTATTACAATTTTCACTGGCCATTACATGACCTTGAGGACTTGCCGAAGACAATTTACAAAAACATTTTACTTAGTTTAAAATTTTTTATTTTTTTCTTTTTTAACTTTTACTTTTACATGTAAACAATAAAATATAAAATTTCGCTAAAATTGACTGATATCTTCCTATTACACAACTATACAATATCCAACGGAGGAAAGATGCCAGGGTCACTGGGATGCACATATGATGGCAGATTTTTGCTGGAGTATTCAGAGCAACACTTCGTTATTCAATAATAGAAAATGTCATAAAAGAAAATTCCAAAGTTTGTAGTTTATAATATTTATTTGTTTCCTTATTTTATAAGTTGTAATAAATTTAAATAATAAAATAAAAGAAAATACATGAATAAAACAATGAAATGCATTTTCGATCTATTCCATCGATTTGACTTAGTCACATTTTTTGGTCAATTGCCTTTGGCAAGTCCTCAAGGACATGTAATGGCCAGTGCAAATTGTAGTAACTCGAAAACTGTTTAACCGATTTTATAGATATGTAGCTTATTGGAAATATCATCATGTTTGCCCTAAGGACCAGGATCCACTTTTTTGCAAAAGTTGGAATAAATAGCGTTAATTTTGCAAAAACTTAAATATTATAAAATTTTTCCGATATAAACTTGATTTGTCAGCTTTAGGACCTGGGCGACAGTGTTACTTACTTACTTACTTAAATGGCCTATATTACAACCTGTTAAGGTCAAAGGCCGAGCATATTTTAGAATTCCATGCGCTTCGATCTTGTGCGCATATTCTCTAATTTCGTAAGCCAAGCTTGGTTAAATTTTCTTCTACTTGGTCTTTCCATCGAAGTTTCGGTCGTCCTCGTCTTCGAGTTCCCTCGGGATCATGTTCAAACACTTTTCTTGCTGGAGTACTTTCATCCATTCGCACCACATGTCCTAGCCAACGCAAACGCTGCTGTTTGATGCGTTTTACTATGTCAATGTCAGCAAATAACTCATACAGCTCATGATTAAATCGATGCCGAAATTCATTGTTAATGCTGATTGGACCATAGATTTTTCGTAGGATTTTCCTCTCAAAGACTCCAAGAACAGCTTCATCGGCTTGTGCAAGTGCCCATGATTCAGCACCATATAATAAAACTGGTAGCATAAGCGTTTTGTAGAGCGTAATTTTAGTTCTTGTTGAGAGGATTTTATTCCTAAGCTGCCTGCTTAGGCCGAAATAGCATCTGTTGGCAAGTATGATTCTTCTTTTAATTTCGATACTTATGTCATTATTTATATTTACTGCGGTACCAAGGTAGACAAATTCTTTAACAACCTCGAAGCTATAGTTGTCCACGGTTACTTGTTGTCCAATTCTAGTGGATTGCTTGCTAGTAGAGACCATTAGTTTTGTTTTGGATTCATTGACTACTAGACCCATTTTCATTGATTCCTTCTCAATACTGGAAAATGCGGCAGTCACCTCACGCAATGTGCGCCCCATAATATCAATGTCATCGGCAAAAGCGAGTAACATGTGCTTTCTGCTAAAAATTGTGCCAGTTGTATTAACTGCAGCACCACGCAAGATTTTCTCTAACAAAATGTTAAAGAGATCACATGATAAACTGTCGCCTTGCCTAAAACCTCGCTTAGTTAAAAAGGGTTCTGAAAGGCTTTTACCTATTTTAACTGACGATGTTGTGTCAGTTAATGTCATCCTGCACAACCTTATTAACTTCGTAGGAATGCCAAATTCTGACATTGCTTTATACAGCTTTGTTCGTATTGGGCTGTCAAAGGCAGCTTTATAGTCAACGAAGAGGTGGTAAGTGTCTATTTGCTTTTCTTGGGTCTTTTCCAGGATTTGACGCAGAGTAAAGATTTGGTCAGTGGTGGATTTACCTGGTCTAAAGCCACATTGGTAGGCCCCTATTATTTCGTTCATCTTGGGTTTTAGCCTTTCACACAGGATGCTCGATAAAATTTTGTAGGCAATTGAGAGGAGACTTATGCCTCTATAGTTAGCGCATACGGATTTATCACCTTTTTTGTGCACTGGACAAAGAACACTGAGGCTCCAATCGTTCTTCTAGCCATATAGAATTCAGGAGTTGAAACATGTACTTTATTAATTCATCACCTCCGGTCTTAAAAAGCTCTGCTGGTAATCCATCAGCACCCGCAGCTTTGTTATTTTTTAGACGAGATATTGCAGCTCTTATCTCACTTATGTTGGGTGGTGGGCATATAATGCCGTCATCACTGATTTGTTCAGGCATGTCATGGTCACTTTCACTTGATACCGGCAATTTGCAGAAGTGCTCATTCCATAATTTCAAGACGCTCTCAGTATCCGTCACCAGGTTTCCTTGATTGTCCTTACATGAGAGAACACAATTGCTAAAACCTTCAGTTTGGTGTTTGATTTTTTGGTAAAATTTTCTCATCTCATTTCGGCTCTTATACATCTCAATTTCATCAAAAACGCAATTCTCTATTTCTTTCTTTTTCCTTCTGAATATGCGTTTTTCTTCCCTCTTTTTTTCGCGGTATCTTTCCAAAGTTCCTCGCGTAACTACATTCTGTAGAGTTGCCATATAGGCTGCATTTTTTTCGTCTGTGGCATTACGGCATTCCTCATCATACCAAGAGTTTTTAGGGCGAGTGGTTTGGAACCCTAGTGACGATTTTGCAGCAGTTTTTAAAGCGTTGGCAATATGTTGCCACTGCTCATTTATATTACTGGAACTCGAAGCAATTGAGTTGCTCTTTGCGAGAAGTCGATGGCAGTTTGCTGGGATTTTAGCTTCGCAACATTAAACTTTCTTTGCGCTTCCGATTTTATTTTCCGAGAGACACTCAAGCGTGTTCTTACCTTTGATGCGACTAGATAATGGTCGGAGTCCATATTTGCACCACGTATAGAACGCACATCCATCACACTTGATGCGTGTCTCGCATCAACTAAAATATGGTCAATCTGGTTTTTCGTTTTCTGGTCTGGTGAAACCCATGTTGCCTTGTGGATGTCAAGGTGTTTAAACCTGGTGCTGCTCAATATCATATTTCGGGCCGCCGCAAAGGAGATTAGCCTCATACCGTTGTCGGTAGTTACATTATGGAGACTGAACTTACCGATAGTAGGTTCAAAGATGCTTTCTTTTCCAATCTTTGCATTAAAATCACCAAGGATTATTTTCACATCATGACTGGGGCAGCTATCGTAGACTTCTTCAAGCCGGTCATAGAAAGCTTCTTTCACATCGTCGTCTTTATCTTCTGTGGGAGCGTGTGCACAAATAAGGCTTAGATAAAAGTATTTAGCTTTGACGCGAATTGTTGCTAACCTTTCATTTACTGGGGTGAACCTTGTAACAAAATTTCGCAATCTTTTGCTTACCATGAACCCGCAACCAAACTCATGCTTACTATTATGACAGCTGTAATGCAGGTCGCCTTTTGGTGTTTTGGCGACGCCGTGGCCATTCCATCTTATTTCCTGTACAGCAGTCACATCACATTTATATTTATCGAGAACATCCATTAACTGGATCAGAGCACCTCCTCTGTAAAGGGTTCGGATGTTCCAGGTGCTGATCCTTAAATCATGATCCTTTTTACGTTTGCCATGGTTGTCAACATTAGGGGGGCCGTTTTAATTCTTAAAATTTGCTTTTTCATAGTAGCTGATTTTTCCAGGAGGAGGAGGTAAGTGACCACAGTTGAGATGAAGGATAGACCAAGATTAGCCTGGGTTTACCAAGTTAAACCAGTCAGGACCGTTACTTGGAATCCAACATCCCCTACGACAGTGTTAGCGTTGTCCAATTTGGCTAAAATTTTGTGGGTGAAAGTTCCTCAGCAAGTCTCACAATAATCCGACCGGCACTTCTTGAAATTCTAAAATCTATTTTTGTTTCACACATATGAAAAACGCTGTATACGTATATCAAGCAAAAATATAAAATTTTGTCAAAATGAGTAAATTCACTTAATTGTGAATAAATTCGAAAATAATCAATCGATTTTTATGGTCGATATCTCGTTTTGTTTCTATTGTTTGTGACTTTGCGACAGAATAATGAGTCTGAACATTTTTTGCCGTTTTCTATTTTTCATGATTTTTTTTTAACAAAATTTTTTGCCATTTTTACATAAAAAATATATTTTTTTCTTAAAGTTTTTATTATAACTCTGATACTATTGATCCGATTGAAACGCGATATATAGATCAAAGATATAGATCAAAGGCTATGTAAATCTTAATTTTTCTGATTTTATTTTAATAATAGCGGACTAGCAGTTTTTGAGTTATCATTAATTATTTGAAGAAACGTTTAAAAAAAATTGCAATTTAAAAAAAAATCTTGCCATAGAACTTAAAAATTTTACCATTTTTGTACTAAGGTAGCCATGATACATCAAATGTATATAGTGGTTACTCGAGCACATTTTTGCTGTTTCCCTGTGTTATCCATCTTCCAATTTCAGCTATAGGAATTTTATTATTTATATTAAGTGCGTTCATGTAACGTTTACTCTAATCCCCGAGAGTTCTCACGTTAAGTATCTTGGTGTTCATTTGAATCGTCGCCTTACATGGTCCTATCACATTGACAGCAAGATAACTCAGATAAAATTAAAATCCGCTGAACTAAACTGGCTTATTGGCACACAATCTGCTTTAGAGTTAGACTACAAGGTCCTTTGTGAACCGCCGTGGTATAGCAGGTTAGTCATCCGCCTAGCATACCAGAGGCCCAAGTTCGATCCCTGGCCAGACTCACTTGAAAATATAAATTTTCAAAAAAAGCGGCGGTTCACCTCATGACTCAGCTAGCCACTGGTTATTGAGTATTAGGCTATGAAAAACTTCTCTAACTAATGCATTTGCCGTTCGGAGCCGGCGTTAAAACGTAGGTCCCTTTCAATGAGTCTAAAAATAGAATCGGATGAAGCTCATTGTCTGAGAGAAGTACCCCTTGTTCCAATAGGAATGTTGTCGGGGAATTATGTATATATATATATATATATATATATATATATATATATATATATATATATATACAAGGTCCTTTTGTACAAAACGATAATTAAACCAATATGGACCTATGGTATTCAGCTATGGGGAACGGCTTCTACCTCGAACATCGCCAAATTGCAAGCTGTTCCGTTTAATAACCTGCGCCCCTTGGCATATACGAAACAACAACATTCATAAAGACTTAAATGTTCCCCTTGTCCAAGAAGAGATCAGAAGGTTCTGTACCAAATACATCTCCAAGCTGCACGTTAACCCAAATCATCTAGCAAGGCAGCTTTTGCACTTTGAAGGTCATCAATGCCTAAGAAGGATGGATACCTTGGACCTGGTCAGCTAGGACCTTCTTTTTATCTATGGTAACTGAACAATTTCCTATTAATTCGAATATATATCAAAAAGAGTTGCACTGGCAATCTCTATATAATTTCCATTAGACTAAGATTTCATTACTTATTGATATTTTCTTTACAGAAAGATTCAATAATAAAAACAAGCATAAAAAAATATTGAAGAATTTTCTTCAAATAAAACTTTTTAATCTTCATATTTATTTTGAATAATTTTATTTAAATTAACAAATTATGAATAGGTTTTTATTACAAATCTGAAACAACTTCTTGTTTAGTGAATTCATATATTTCTATCTCTGGGATTAGTCACCCTCATTGGTTGTCTGGTTGACTAGTTGGTCTTGGTTTATACCACACCGGTTGTGAGGCGAAACGTAATAAATAGACGTCACATTGTTCGCAAATCTATAAATGTGTCCCCGATTTAAATAAAAAATATAAATTTCTATATTTTTTTTATTCTGCTTACTTTATATCTAAAAATAAGACATTTTCCGTAAGCAACTTTGTCACATTTTACAACATTTACAATAAAAGAAAAAATTGCAGCCAGCATTATTGCAGGCAATAATAACAGCGGCCACTACCCTGCAGTTAGGAGAACCAGATTTCCGGTTCTTGGATTCTAAAGCAAGATATTTATGAAAACATTATAGTAAATTCGCTGGCAAAAGGATTTTAATGAACTCAAAGAACTTATAAAAGTGTAGGGTTGCAAGCATCTAGACAATTACGACTGAAACGGCCCCGATATCAACAAAAACCACATCCAATATAAAAAGTCATCTATAATGGCCACAATCAGAAATATTTATTTTATTCGAATATTGTGGCATGACAGTTTGTACTCGAACAAGTAAAGTGACTGTTGTTTCTCGTTTATCATTGAAAATATACAATAATTTAAAAAAATGTGTATAAAGTTTAAATATCGTCATCTAGCTTGCAATTTGGCCTATGTATTATAAAATAAGCTAAATTAAGAATTAGTCAAAAATTGCAGGAAGTCATACCAAATTACTTAGATACGCCAAAAATTACTATAAAATAAATAACTTTTAGTATTTTCGGATTACAAGAATTCTTAAAATGCAAATGGGTATTTCTTTAGTCCAGGTGACTATATGTTTTAAATTATATGTACACTTATACATAGTAATACACATCAAGAGATGGATGTAAATTTTGTACCAATTTAAAAGTTTTATGCATTTAAACATTAAGTTCCACGTAATACTATTAACGCCCACATAAGTTGCAAAACGTACGTCGACTATAAGGTCCAATTGATCTAAGGTCCCATTTGGCTATGAATACCAATTACCTACTAGCTTTACAAAATTAGCGGTTCCTATTAATTCTGGCATCCTGTCAGAAATCGTGGTGCCTCAAAACCTGATCTGAAGTATTAAACATTAGCTTATGTCGGTTCGAACCTTTTATTTCAATATGTACAACAAGTGTAAAGTATTTTATTATATGCTTCTTCAATAAATGGCGCCAAATAGATGACGAAAGTTGAGAAATCGAATGTTCCTTCATTTTTTTTTTAGATTAGTGGAAAAGAAGGAATTTCAAAGACGCAAGACTTATGTCTTTGAAATTCCTTCTTTTCCACTAAACTTGAATGATGGTAATGTTTACTAATTAAAGACTTAGGAAAAAAATATTTTATCCTTGACTCCCAGTAGAGCATAGGGCCTCAACCATCGTTTTATACCGGACTCTATTGCGAGATGTGAGGCATACATTATCCCAAGAAAAGCTTGCTGCTTACATCTCTGCATCAATTGACCTTCTCCAACATCTAGCAGGTGCACCAATAAGACGTCCTTTTGCTTGTGGATTAAAACGAATCACTTGCCCAGTAATGTTGGTATTTGGTCTTTAAAGTGTGTGGCCTATCCATCGCCATTTCCGTTGACATACTTAAAGTAGGGGTTTGATTTGCAGCGTTAAGTACTTCTTCATTCCTTTGCTGTTCGGCAATCATACATTGAGGATTATCCAAAAGCATTTATTTGCAAAGGTTTGCAGGCACAGACACGGTGTCATTTGTGTGTTTCCAAGTTTCGTAGCCGCAATACAGGATAGACTTGACATTCGAGTTTTATATTCGTAACTTGGTTGTTGTTGATATTTGCCGAGGTTTCCAAATAACTCGGAGAATGCCAAAAGCAGATTTTGCCTAGTTAATACGTGATTCAATATTCTCGTCGGCGCCACCTTTTGTATATACCAAACTTCCAAGGTATTTAAAGATACCTACACATCCAATAACCTCGTTATACACATTGATGTGTGTCAACGGGTTGTCGCCATAGCCTCTAGGCATAATCTTTGTCTTGGAATTATTGATTTCCAGCCCAGCTGCCCGAGATTGAACAGTGATAGCATTAGTGTTTTCCTAAAGGTGACCTGATCTTTGGTTAATAAGACATACGCCATCAGCATATCCCAAGTCTTCGAGTTGTTTAAAGAGTGTCCAAGTGATACCTCGTCTACCATTAAACTCCTTTCCTTGTCGATGACAAGTAAAAAATTATAACGTCAAGATACATCCTTGCCTTAGTCGGATTTGACAATTTAGCCTTATGTAGGATTCTTAGTGATTTTCGCGAAGTGTAGAGGAAATTGCGTCGGATATTCTATTTAAAATTATTCGACTTAGTATTTTGCTTGGAATTAGAAGAAGTGTTATAGACTATTAGACTGGTATATTTTGACTAATATACTTTCATTCCAGAAGGTTGGCAGAGTTTCTTCTTCCCATATTTTACGTTGTACATCTACAAATTTCGTTCATACTAACGTCGTTATGGAAGTGGTAAATTCAATTTCGATATCTTTCCCATTCCAATTTTCCTACATCAATTTTCCGATCGGCTTTTGCCATATCAGACCTCAGAGAAGCTACCTCTGATCGAACTTTACATGTTGCTAAATTGGTGGACGCTATTAATATCTGCTCCGCGCCTCGAGCATACATCAAGTAAAGATGATCGCTAATTGGAATTGATTAAAATATGATCAATTTGGTTCGGCGATATCCAAGATATTTTATGGTGAAGTTTATGAGGAAAAATAGCGCCACCAACAAGTTTTCTTTCACAGCATAACGATCAATCTTCCTCCATCATCTTTTCTTACTGAGATACCGTGCTTAATGCTCTAAACCGATATTGTTTGAACTTGGCGTTAAAGTTGCCAAGTACCGTAGTAATGTCACAGTTGTGTATATTGTGGTTCTTTTTTAGACTGAGTTTCAGTTGGAGTGTGGACATTGATAGTTATCAAATTACAAGCATTTGTCTTGAGTTTGATTGCCATTTGCCTCTTTTTTAAGTCAGGAAGCGCACACCCATACTATGATCATCGCCATCCGAACGATCCGAGTAAAGAAACACAGTATTTTCATTCTGTACCTCCTTCTGCTTCCTGCACCGTTAACAAGTCAATTTTATAATGCGACGTTTCACGCCTGAGTGTGTTCTATATTTCCAATTTGGTATAACATGGGCATGTTCTACGTCGCAAACTTTAAGTTTCGTTCATGCCTATATTTAGTCTAATAGTCCAATATCTTCGGATAGAATTGGTTTCATTCATCAAAATGTTCTCTCATTGATTAGGCACATCCAAAACCTTCAGCTGCCAGCTGCCGTTTCAGGGGATTTCTCGCATGATTACCCCATGATTACGCTGCAGTACAATTATCATAGACCCTTAGACCAAATCGGTTGGAATGACTTCAAGATAACTCCCTCTCATATAAGCCCCGACCTTCAACTAGGTTACTCAGGTTACCAGGATGTAAAAATTTGATACAGTTCTTACCAGTTCTTACCTTTTACATCCCTAACCGATATATACATCCTTAAACATTGC
Source organism: Stomorhina lunata (assembly GCA_933228675.1). Lineage (NCBI taxonomy): Eukaryota > Metazoa > Arthropoda > Insecta > Diptera > Rhiniidae > Stomorhina > Stomorhina lunata. Next base: position 88,725,785 of record OW121740.1, on the reverse strand, counting down.
TTCTAATAACTAACTCTTTTTCTACTGATGATCCATTTCGTCAATTGAAACAATACAAAAACAATTCTTTGGCACCACTGTGCAGTGGTACTTCCAGACTGTAAATAGTGATACTTGGTCAGCCATCATTTTAAGGATACCACCATTACAATAGCTCGCTTAATCTATTAATGTGTTTGTAAGTTTGTTTGTTTGAAAGAGGATGACTCCTAAAAGGTTCGACCGATTTTGATGAAATTTTGAAATTAGATAGAACATTCCCTTAAAGTGGTTATAGGATATGTTTTGTTTCAAAACTTGGTCCAGAAAGGGCCCAAATAGGGTAAATTGAAAGAGGATGACTCCTAAAAGGTTCGACCGATTTTGATGAAATTTTGAAATTAGATAGAACATTCCCTTAAAGTGGTTGTAGGATATGTTTTGTTTCAAAACTTGGTCCAGAAAGGGCCCAAATGGTGCAAAATTTAATACTATCATTGAATTTAATAAACCATAAAAGTTAGAAACTTCAAACTTAACAAAAATAAATTCATTACAAGTGGCCGTACTTAAGAAAAAAAAGGATCGGATCAGGGAATGGTCCCTTCCCCATTACAAATGCAATACCTATAACTGGGTAAATTGATTTTGATGATTTTTTAAATGTAGATAAAGTTATACTAGCAAGTCTCAATCGTCTACATCCCATTTTAAAACTTAGTCTGGGAAGGGGTCTAAATAGTGGGTCGAATATGGCTTACCATACAGCTATATCTATAAAAAATGTTCGCGTCTGTTTGTCTGTTTGTATTTGGTTTGTTATAAAGGATCTCCGAATCTAGAGTACCGAATTTTCTGAAGTTTTGACAGTAAGGTGTGATGACCGGTTGTTAAAATGGGCTAGGTTTTTTTTGAAATCTCAAGTGGGCGTGACCCTTCCCATATAACTCATATACTAAAAATGACAAATATAGGTGACCGAGAGGCCCGATTTTTTTGAAATTTTGACAGTATATTAAGGTGTAACCAGTAGTTAAAATAGGCTAATTTATTTTGAAATATCAAGTGGGCGTGATCCTTCCATATAAGTCAAATATTAAAAATGACAAATATGGATGACCCTGCAGATCGATTTTTCAGAAATTTTGACAGTATATATATTTGTCATTTTCAATATATTAGTTATATGGGAGGGGTCACGCCCACTTGAGATTTGAGAAAAAGACCTTTCCTATTTTAAGCACTGGTCATACCTTAGACAAGTGCTTAAAATTGGAAAGGTCTTTTTCTCAAATCTCAAAAGGGCGTGACCCCTCCCATATAACTTATATATTAAAAATGACAAATATAGATGAACGGACCGATTTTTCTGAAATTTTGACAGTATGTTAAGGTGTGACCGGTGGTTTAAATAGGCTAGGTTGTTTTGAAATCTCCCATTTAAGCCAAATATTAAAAATGACAAATATGGAAGATCCCGCACACCGATTTTTCTGAAATTTTGACAGTATGTTAAGGCCAGGTTGTTTTTTTAATATCCAGTGGGCGTGACAACTCTAATATAAGTCAAATATAAAAAATACAAAAATGGATGATAAGATCAAAACGATTTTACCGAATTAATTAAAGTTTTAAATGTGGATATTTTCATACTACAGGATAGTTTCTCGCTTTGTGAATTTTTTGAAAATGGACTAAAGAGGACCTGAAAATCGAAAAATAGGGATAAAATTCTTACCTTTTTCTTTAAAATTGCATCACCTCAGAAAGGCTGGACCGATGAAGACATTTTTTTTCTACATGTTTTTTTTGTAGTCCAATTGTTTGATTGTTTGAAGATTTTGTATGATTATTTGATGGTTGTTTGACGATTGTTTGACAGTTGTTTGATGATTGATTGGCTGATGACTGTTTGGAGATTTGTAATTATTGTATTACGATTAACTGGCGATTTTATGACGGTAGTTTGATGATTTTTTGACAATTGTTTGATGATTGTTTGATGGTTGATTGATGATTCGCTGGAGACTGTTTAATGACTTTTTATGATTGTTCGATAATTGTTTCACGATTAACTGACGCTTGTTATTTGATAACTATTTGACGATTGTTCGGTAATCTATAAATATAAAAAAAAATCGCGTCTGTTGTTGTACGTTGTTTGTCATTTATAGGCCTATTAAAATCCATTTTTTATATGCAATTTTATAGGTTACTTTACATGTATATAAGGTTTCAGCCTTGTATATCTTTATTTCCCTATTTGGGGAATGATAATGACCTACTGGATTAAATAATTGCGTATTAAGAACCAAACTTTAACCTTGTCTATTTGATTCAGAGTTTTGAGGTTAAGTCTGATAATCTTGAAAGAAATCTAATGTAAACCATTTTATTTTTGAATTTATTATTAAATTCAATATAAATATAAAACAAATTGCTAATAGTGAGTAATAATTTAACAGAAGCTTGTAAATGCTTCCTGTCATTAAATAACTTATAGTTAAATATTGTTTATAAAATATATAAGTATAAATAAAAGATGATGCTTAACACAGGGATGAATAAGTGTTCCCAATGTTCCCTGATAATCCATCTATGTATGGGTTTCAGTTGCCAGTAAATTCATCATTTCACACAATGAAAAAACATCTCGAACCTGTTTAATTTGCAATATATGTTGAGACTTGTTCCCATATAATTTATTTGCTTCTAAAATACTTCTTGTATTATTTCGGTCTATAATCACATTTTTAATAGCAACATATGAGAAGTAAGTAAACGAGTGCCTCAGCAAAAAAGAAAGGACTTCATAAAATTAAAATGGTCACTTAACACGGATTGCAAATGAGAATGGCCAGAGAATACCCATTTGGTTGCCTCGAACGCATTAAGGTAAAATTAAAATTACCAATAACGTTTAACTTAAATGAGGTTTTTGTTTGGAATGAACAAAAACAACTCAAACTGTTAAATTGCAGTTTGTAAAACACATGCTTGTTGCACAGGTACAATAAATGGTTGAGGCAAACAGATGATGAGTGTCATAATTATGTGGCAGCCACCGATAGTGGGCTATTGACCGAACGAATGAACGACCAACCGATAATAATTATGCCTTTAGATCAGGTACTTATTTTGTAGTTGCACCGAATTTCCACTGTAAATTTGAGTTTGTTTTTTATTTTTTTTTTTTTTTGGTGAAAATACATCACGAAATAAATTAAAAACATGTATCACAAAATAACTAAAATTTTGCAAATTATGGGTTTGTAATTTTTTGATTTTGTAGGAAATTTTTTGGTTGAATTTATTATTAAAGCGTTAAGTTATAAAAAAGTCCATTTTGTCTAGAGCTCATAATTGTAGTTAATTATTTTTGAAGGATTTTTAAAAAAAGTAAATAACAATTTTGAAATTAAAAATTAATATTGTTGACACCTTTTTAATGTCAATAGGTTAAAACAAGTTCAAATAAAATATGTAAATAAAATTTGTTTTATTTCATATTTATATATAGAAAACATTACTAATTGCTAAATCATCAAGACAAAAGCTTAAAAATATTCCATGATTTTCTGTCATAAAATCACATTTCGTGAAAAAAGATTATTATTCGCCTGAAAAAGTGTTGATATACGGCTCCGCCAACGATTCTATGGCCTCTAAATTACATTGCACGAATATCGTACACACACAAAATATTTCCTATAGGCAATAATATCTGAAAAAAAATGCCAGAATACTCAAATGTAAAGTTAAATTGAAATCACAATGGAAATGAAACTGAATATAACTGACTTTAAACGTACGAGTAAAATAATGATACCTTCCTACATTCATTCATTCGCTCATTCATTTACGGGCACATTTAAATTTATCAATCGAAAGTGTTGTTAAATTACGTTAAATTGCTTAATTTGAAAAATGAAATTGAATTTATTCATTCAGTCGAATATTGTTACTTTGTAGGAGCAAAAAACTGGAGGTAATATCAATTGAAACCTGTCTGTAGGGTAAAATGAATTGAAATTTTAAGAACAGAAATACCCTTGAATATGAACTGGACATAGAAATTATTTTCCGATGTAGACATAAGGATGGTTTATTTTTCTAGGATTTCGAATTTAAGGATACACACTTAACAGGAACGTTCATATGAAAATTTTAGTAAAATCACCCAAAGCTGTTTTACAAGTGGCAATATCTCAAAAACCGCCGTGGTATAGCAGGTTAGTCATAGGTCTAGCATACATTAGATCCCAAGTTCGATCCCCGGCCAGACCCTCTTGAAAAATAAATTAAAACAAGTAAGAGTGTTATATTCGGCTGTGCCGAATCTTATATACCCACCATCAAGTTGTGTTAAATTTAGAAACATATCTCATATATCTACAAGGGTGCAGCTAATTCAAAATCTGGACCAAAACTGAAAAATCGCTAAGCTAATTGGTATTGTTGGTAAAACCTATTTTAGTGGTTTCCCAAGTATTTACTTTGATAAAAATTCTGTCTCATAAGCGGGTATAGTTTTACATTATTAAGTTGTTAAATACTTTTCGTTGTGCTAAATACGGCAGGTCCATACATTTTGTTAGGAGTTCCTAATACATTCATCATATACAAAGTCTGGGCTGAACATTGATTCATGCCTATCTAATTTCATAGGTGTAATCTTAATATAATGAATGTACTTCCAAATCTTTTTGATTGTAGATATAAAAGCACACGGAATAATTAAAAAGGGTTCACGGGCACATAGACCAAGAAAAACGATAACAAAAGAGGATTATTTAATACATAGAATGTCAGTGGCCGACCCTTTTTAGAGATCCAGTGAAATAAATAGTGAAGTGTCATCAAAATACAGTATTGATGTCTCCGACAGAACGATACAAAGACGCCTTAATGAAAAAAATTCGCGTGGCTGTATTGTGCAACACAAGCCACATGTGTCAAAAAAGAATTGGAAATCACGAATTTCTTTCACCCGATAGCATTTGGAAAAGCCATTAGATTTTTGGAAAAAACATACTTTGAAACTTTGCAGATTTGGATCTGATGGAAAGAGATATGTATGGTATCTTCCGAACATGCAGCACAACCCAAAGTATACGTCAAAGACTGTAAAACATGGTGGAGGAAATGTGATGGTGTGGCTTGCATTCTCAGGGCATGGAGTTGGTCCAATACACAAAATTGACACACGTATGGATCAACACGTTTATAAAACTATTCTAGCCGATATCATTATACCATAAGCAGAGGCAAAGATGGCACCTAGCTGGCGCTTCATGCATGACAATGACCCTAAACACACTTTACGTACTGTGAAGTATTGCTTGGAGGAGAGTCAAATAGATGTTTTGAAATGGCCAGCTCAATCTCCGGATCTCAATCCTATTGAGAATCTTTGGAATGATATAGAGAAGCATATAACAAGCGTAAAACCTAACAACTTAAATGATTTATGGACGGAAATCCAAAAAATATGGCACGCTATCCCAAATGAGCGATACCTGGCTCTTGTGAAGAGTGTATCTAAAAGATGTGCGGCAGTTATACAAAATAAAGGATATCCTACAAAATATTAGGTTTTTTTTCAAGAAACTTTAATTAATAACTTGTTTTTGATTTTTAATAAATATCGTTTTTGATTTGTGCTAAAAATATGTCCAGTATTTTTTATGGGTTAGTTTTAAATAATTGCAAAAATAAGTATAATTTTTAAAAAATATGTATATAAAATGAATACGACTTCATCTTCGCATCACGTGTAATGTATTATGTATTTTTGTGTTTCCATAAGTTTTTTATATGGGAGCTATGGTCAAATGGTGACCGATTGTGACAAAATTTTTCACACTGCCTGGCATTGACATAAGACTTCCTTGTGCTTAATTTAGTCTTACTAGCTAGTAGTTAGGAAGCTATCACGATTTTATCTGACGGACAGACAGACCGACATAAATCCCCTTTTCTTTTTGAACTTTTGTGTTTTCGTAAGTTTTTTATATGGGAGCTAGGTCAAATAGTGACCGATTGCGACAAAATTTTGCACACTGGCTGGCATTGACATAACTTGACTTTTTTGTGCCAAATTTTGTGATTATATCTTTTATACTGTTAGGTTTATTGGCATTTAAGTGTATTTTAGGTGAAATTTAGGCTGTTTTCGTAAGTTTTTTGTATGGGAGCTATAGCTAAATGTGAAGCGATTTCGATGAAATTTTATATGCTGCCTAGTGCTTATGTAAAACTTCTAGATACCAAATTTTATCATCATAGCTATTATAATTTGTCATTTATTAACAAATAAGCGATTAGCCTAGACGAGGTTATATGGGAGCTATGTTCAAATGTGAACCGATTTTGCCCAATTTCAATATCAACATTTTCTCAGAGATGAAGAATCAGTGAGCTAGATCTTTTCGTTTAGACGTTATCGTGATTTCAACAGACAGACAGACAGACCGACGGACATCGCTCAATCGTCTTAGAATTTCATAAGGATTCAGAATATATATCGGTTTTGGTCTTTGAGTCAATTATTACAAACGGAATGACAATCTCAATATGTCATAATATATGATGGTGGGTATAAAAAGTGAATCACCTCATAACTTAGCTAGCCACTGGTTATTGAGTATTAGGCTATATAAAACTTCTCTTACTAATGCATTTGCCGTTCGGAGTCAGCGTTAAAACATAGGTCCCTTTCAATGAGTGTAAAAATGGAATAAAAATAAAAATAGAATTATATATATATTATATACTCTACTATATATAATATATATTAGAGTGAGTCGATTTGTATGGGAGCCAAAAACGCTACAGGCGTATATCAAAATCGAAATCTGCACCTGATTCCCTAAGAAAACAGGTGTCTAAAATTAAAACCTAGCTAGCGCTGCGAGGCATGAAAATATTCACTTCCTACACATTGAATAGAATTTTGGAAAAAAAAAATAGTTTTGGATGTGAACCGCCATAGTATAGCATGTCTTAATCTAGCAACATTTTGAGCCCATGGGTACGCAAGGGTTAATTTGTATAAAAATGTAATTAAAGGCTTTATTGAACGATTTGTTGAATTTTTGTTCAAATATAATAATAAAAACATGTGGTTCTTAGTACCTTTTTTGAAAAAATTGAATATTTTAAAAATGTTACTTTTGACCCTGGTAATAATAGGGTTAATGACATCCGATTTCAACCAAAGTTCACATTTATATTTCTACCCATCGAAGCAATAACAATTATAGTTCTGTTTACAAAAACTGCTAATATATAACAATTTATGTGCTTTTTTATAACTTCTGTGAAAAATTGAGTTTTTGTCCAAATCCTTTGACTTTAAGTCGCAGATACGGCTAAGCGGTTAAAGATATCGATTTAATTTTTTCTTTCCTTTTTCGAATTCGTTTAACAAACTATTGAAAAAATCAAATAAAAAAATAAACAGTTTTGAAAACAAAAGTGACCTAACGTTAGCCCATTGCAACAAAAACAGCCAACTAAATAACTTTAGGTCTCAAAATAAGTCAAACTTTTTAAAATTTATTGAAAACAATACATTTTTTTTTATTACATATGTTCAGAAGCGTCTTCAAGGACGTAAAATATTTTGGGAAACCCTTAATAATTAGTAAACCTTTCAACCGATTTTAATGTCTTACATCTCGTTGGAAAGCTCATTTTGTTGTCGGTAGCATGCTGTTAAAAATGTATTAAAACACATATTCTAAGTAAAATTCTTTTGAAGAAATCTAAGAAAAACCCCTTAGTTTTCCCATATAAATGGGATGTGGAAACATCAAGTCGGCCCGCTTCCCGATATGTGATCTGAATGAAACTTTGTTGGGGTCAAATGTAACAAATTTGGATGGTACGTCTTTTGATTTTCTTATTTGGATCAGCAGTCGCTTTAGAAAGCCTATGTACTCTTTCGAGATTTGCAAAATGTGATCAGTTCAACGGATTTTCTTACCCAAGAGTTTTTGATTCCTCAATATATGAATCACGTTCACAAGTTTGTTGTTAGCATACAATATTTAGTCTTTCAGACTTCAACTCATGATATCAATCTTAAACGATCTGGCAAATTCGAATAAACCGTAAACTCGTTGGATGATATCCCATCTATAGTGACAAGATAGGTTGTTACCTAGGACATAAACAATAAGTTTTGATAGAGGTACGATCATCTTGGAAATACCGGAAGCTATTACTTTATTCTCCTTAAAACAGTAAATAGTACGCCACCATTTTTAATATAGTACGAATTGAAGTTTTTCGACAGTGACAGGAGCTTTGTGTGGAGAATTTCAGAGAAATTTTTTTACAGTTGAATCTCAGGCAGCTGAACTGAAAATCAATATTTTCAATCTCGTTTTAATAAGGCAAAATCTGCGTTTGGCATTCTCTAATCTATTAAAAAATCTTGGAAAATATCAACAACAACTAAATAAATAGAATGCCAAGTCCATTCTATTTTACGAAACTTGGAAAATGTCATCGATGCAAACCTTTGCAAACGAATACGGCTAATCTTATATACATGGTAGCCAAATCGTATAAAAGATTAAGAACTACTGTAGGAACATGTCAGCGAAAATGGCGGTGTAAAAGTCATACACATCAAAATCTATATATCAACATTGCTCGACAAGCGTTTCTATATAAGATGTCGTTATGTTGATGTACCTGCTATAACGTTGAGAAGATCAATTGATGCAGGAGCTGCAAACAGAAAGAAGACAAACTGAATTACATACATCTATGTCTAACATCTCCTAAATTATAATATAAAAGGATGGTTGAGGCCCAATGCAGCAAAAAGGTTAACGGAAGAAGTTGACAAATTGAAGAAGTAACATTAAACATGGTTTTCCATTTTGCGGTTTCAAAAGTGAACGTAAATAAAACACATAAATATGTATAAAATATTTTTTTTTTCATGATATTTCTTTTTTATTGTAAAGTTTGAACGTTGACACTATGTGTAAAACACTACATCATTTAAATGACCACCACGCGAAATGTTGCAAGCATTGATTCGTTTGAGGTAATTTTCGACCACTTTTTGACAATATTGGGCGGTATTTCAGCCATAACTTGAAGCATGTTGGTTTTTAAGTGCTCAAGAGTTAAAGATTCATCTGCATAAGCACGGTCTTTCGCGTAGCCCCACAAAAAAGTCTAATGGTATCAAATCTCATGATCTTGGTGTCCAGTTGATATCGCCACGACGAGAAATTACGCGGCCAGGAAATGTGTCTTTCAATAAAGCCATATTCGCTCGAGTTGTGGCACCGTCTTTTTGAAACCACATATTCTCCAAGTCGTATTCTTCAATAATGTGCCGTAAGAGAGTCTTTATTCCTGAGAACAACGAGGACTCGACACGTTAGGGTCTTCGGCAACACTTTCACGTACAGCAGCGATATTTTCAGCGAAATGAGCGAAACGATGATGCACAGGCCTTACAAAATTTGTAACCGCTCCAGTCTCTTCAAATTTCTTCACAATTTTGCCAATTGCTTGCGTAGTTTGACGATTATGTGAACCATAATCTCCTTTTAAAGCACGATATGTGGCTGTTGCAGAATCACAATTTTTGTAGTATGTTTTGATATTTTTTATGCGTTGTGTGATACTAAAGCGATTCATTTTCGTCAATATCAGACTTTCAACTGAAAAGAAAAAAATTGTTTTAACAACTTAGTTGGACAGATGTCGAATTCCAGTCCTATACTTTGAAATCGCGAAATGGATAACCCGACATATGGTAGCCGATTCGCATAAGAAATTAAGATCAACTAAACACGAAAATCCAATTCTCTGCTCTTATATACTTAGGTATGTCAGCGAAAAAGATAGGTCATACGTTTCAAAATCTTAATATCTATAATCGATTCGATGGAATCCACAGTGAAGAGGACGTCATGTTGGTGTACCTGGTCAATTGATGCAGGAGTTGTAAGCAGCGATATATTTGTGAAATTATATATGAATAACGTCTCCTAAAGTTCGATATGATAGAATGGTTGAGGCGCTAAGCTTCACTGGAAGTTAACAGAAGAAGACTAACTGTAGAAGCAACATTACATGCTACCTCATTTGATTATAATGCAGTGGTAGCGTATCATTTGGTCGGTTATGACTGACTATAATATTTTCTTATTTGTTTCTTTTTTTTCATTGCAAAACGATTCTTTTGTATTATTTGATAGACCACCAAAACTGAATTATATTAATTTTTTGCTCAGATTTGAGAAATATTCTTTTATTGATTGTGTCTAACACTGTCATTGCCGTTACAATAACCGTAAAATTTTAAACAAAAAATAAACACGTTTTGTCTGGGTTTTTTTTTTATATTCCGAAATATTTGCGTTCGATTCTCCACAAAGTGGCGCGCTCCGCTTCATGTCTTTCATTTTATTATACCCTTCACCAACATAGGTGGAAAGGGTATTATAAGTTTGTGCTGATGTATGTAACGCATAGAAATATTTGTCTTAGACCCACCTTTTAGTATACCAATAGGTTTAGAATCACTTTCTGAATCGATTTAGCGATGTCCGTTCGTCTGGCTGGCTGGACCCCCATATAAACCTTGTAATCAAACTACAGGTCGCAATTCTATATATAATTTGATGAAATTTGGGACCATGGCTATTGAAATTGGTCAAAATCGGTCCATTATTTATGGTACCTCCCATAGGTCCCTTTTCCCGGAATTGATATATTGACAACAAATATTTTTTCATGAAATTTAAAATAAATACTGCTTATGTAAACCAAAATCACTGTACCAAATTTCGTTGAAATCGGTCCACATTTGACCATAGCTCCCATAAAAAACTATTCTTTAAAAACGCACTAAATGAGACAAAAATCTTTAAAACGCTCGTAAATCTAAAGATAATGAGAATTTTGAGTTTATTTTTTGCATACATAAGTTTTGTAACAACTGTAATCAATTTGCCAAATTTTGAGATAATCGATCCACATTTGACCCTAGGTCTCATATAAGTCCAAATGACGGAGAAAGCTTAAAGATATAAGTTTTGAGAAAATGTTTGTATGATGGCAAAATTTAGCAAATATTTGTCTTTATACAGGAAAAAAAAATAACACCTTTGACCTTAGTGGTGAAGGGTATCGTATGGTCGGGCTTGACCGACTATAGCACTTTCTTACTTGTTTTGTTTTGTTTAGTTTTTGTTTCTTGAGGCCATTTATCGCAATTTTTATTGTTTCTTTATGGTTTCGTTTACGAGATATTCGTTTTTTTTTGTATTTGTTTTTGTTTATTCATGTGTATCTCAACTAAATATTCAAACATTTGAGTGTTTGTTCGTTTTAGTTATTGTCGGATATTTATAGGCTTTTAAATAATGTTCAAAATTCAATTCAATTCCATTCAAAGATAAAGTTGTGAACTTTTAGCTCAATGATTTAAGTGTTAATTTTTTATAAATATTGATTTCACTTTTTTTTTCTGTTATAAAATGAAAACTGTTTTGAAATTGTACGTTTTATTTGTGGATACAAATCTGTAAGTAGTGGGCCACGGTACAACTTAAGAGTCTGTCGGTTCGGAATCATTTGGTTTATAATAAATAAAATTTCATAATTCTAAACAAAATATGAATGAGTTTTTGTTTTTCTTCTGTTTGTGTTTTTGTATAAAGTTTGTAATTTATTTTATTTGATCTTTGTTGTTCATAATTTTGTTTAAATAATAAACTATTTAACAAAAATAACATTTTACATACATATGTACATATGTATTTGTGTTTCGGTTTGATGTTGTTTTTTTTAATGAAGAAAGGGGGAATGAATCTTTTGCGTAGGAGGCTTTCAAATTTGGATTTTTTGATTTCATTAATTTTGTTTTTTTTTATGTATATTAGTAACACTAGCTGCTTGTACCCGGCGTTGCCCGGGTTAACAGTAAAATATTTTTACTTACTGCTGTGTTAACCATTTCTTTAACAATTAACAATTATGAAATATTTTTTTAAAAATTTTTGAACTGAATCCTTTAATAATGTATTTGCATATGTATTTATTTGACTTTAGTGATTGGCAGTACCCCACATTAGTGTGATTTATATCACCTATGTCCGACCAGAAATGGAATACAACTCTCATGTATGGGCCGGTGTTTGTAAGTCTATTTTGGAGCTTGTCGACCGCGTACAGCGAGGGCGAAAGTGCTTATCGGTGACAGTAGGGTATCCAACTCTACTGACTCACTGAAGCACCGCCGCAATGTGGATTGTATAACACTGTTATATCGGTACTACTTTGGAATGTGTTCTAACGATATCAGAGACCTCGTTCCCGAAACCCGAAGATTCTTACGCAACACACGTCAATGCATTTGTGGTTGATTGTCCAGTATACCGAGCAACACACTATAGAGAAAATTCGTTCTTTAGCCGTACAGTACGTATGTGGAACTCACTTCCTGCAGAAGTTTTTCCTGACAGTTGCAATATAGGAAAATTCAAACCTAATGTCCACGAACACTACTCCCTCCTTCCTCCTTCCCACAACATATTTTCCTTGTTCCAACACAATGCATAGCATAAGAAGGGGTCATCCCCTGAGTGCTGGTCCTAAATAAATAAAACCATACAAAAACAGACGCGAAAATTTTTTTTATATTTATAGATTATCAAACAATCGCCAAATAGTACTCAAATAACCGTCAGTTAATCGTGAAACAATTATTGAACAATCATAAAAAATCATTGAACAGTCGTCAATCAATCATCAATTAACCCTCAAACAATCGACAGAAAATCATCAAACTAGCGCCATAAAATCGCCAGTTAATCGAGAAACAATTATCAAACAATTATTACAAATCTTCAAACAGTCAAACAACCATCAAATAATCATGAAAAATCTTTAAACAATCATCAGTGAAACATCGTCATTATCAAACATCAATCATATTTCCAATATCCGTGCCGCCGTTTTTCGATTGTAATTTTTCTTTATGTAGCATTGTAAATATTTCTTTATATAGAATCCTAACTTGGACTAAAAACACGTAGAAAAAAATGTCGTGATCGGTCTAGCCGTTATGAAGTGATGTAATTTTAAAGAAAAATAGAATTTTATCCCCATTTTTCGATTCCCAGGTCCTCCTTGGGTCGTTTTCAAAAAATTCAAAACTATCCTAAAATATGAAAAAATCCACATTTAAAACTTTAATTAATTCGTTTAAATTGTTTTGATGTTATCATCCATATTTGTAATTTTTATACTTGACTTATATGGGAGGGGTCACGCCCACTGGAGATTAAAAAACAACCTGGTCTATTTTACCCACTCGTCACACCTTAACATACCGTCAAAATTTCAGAAAAATCGGTGTGTAGGGTCATCCATATTTGTCATTATTAATATTTGACTTATATGGGAGGGGCACGCCCACTTGAGACTTCAAAAAAAAATTTGGCCTATTTTATCCATCGGTCACACCATAATATACTGTCAAAATTTCACAAAAATCGGGTCTCTCGGTCACCTGTATTTGTGATTTTCATATATGACTTATATGGGAGGGGCCACGCCCACTTGACATTTAAAAAAAGAACCTAGACTATTTTAACCACTGGTTACACCTTACCATACTGTGAAAATTTCAGAAAAATCGGGCAGCTCGGTCATCCATATTTGTCATTTTCAATATTTGACTTATATGGGAGGGGTCACGCCCACTTGAGATTAACAAAAAAAATCTGGCGTATTTTAACCATCGGCCACACCCTGGCATACTGTCGAAATTTCAGGAAAATCGGGCCTCTCGGTCACCTAAATTTGTCATTTTTAACATATGAGTTATATGGGAGGGGTCACGCCCACTTCAGATTTAAAAAAAAACCTAGCCTATTTTAACCACCGGTCACACCATACCTCACTGTAAAAATTTCAGGAAAGTTAGTATAACTTCCCAGTAAAACTTTTCATTACCAAATAATGAGTTAAACAGTTAAACTATTGAACACGAACTACTTACTCATTCGCTGTTTAAGTCATTACATTAACATCGGGATGTCATTGGAGGCAAGTACTTACCAATTGCAGAAAAGTAATGACTTGGGTAAGCAATTTGAAAGCAACAACAACAACAGCAACAACTTTTTTGTTGCTGTTTTATTAAAAACATATATTTTTAAACGAAATACAAAATTTTTTTTATGATCCCATGGGGGCTCGAACCCAGACCTTCCGACTGCTAGGCAGAGACTCTTCCACTGAGCTACTTCATATGTTGAAAACTTAGCAGCTTATAATTAATATAAACAATTTTTATTTTTAGATCCTAAATCATGTGAAAATAACTTTGTTTTTCCCTGCTAACATTAGGTAGTGGGACATTTCAATTCTAATTTTATCCTCTTCATTGTATTTTTTTCAAGAGAGGGTTACTAGCCCGTAATCCTAACAAATTTTTATCGATCTTATGGGACAACTCTCGGAACATGTTAACTCACAATATTAATGGGTGTTAAACTAGCTCCCCGGGTGATACCATGAGGAGGTGTGTGCCCACAGTTGAGATGAAGGAGGACTAAGTTAAGACCAATTAGAATCGTGTTTGGTATTCAACATCCCCTACATGATCAAAATTGACTCATGATGGTATTTTTTCATTAACGTGAGTTAGTTTTACAATTTTTTTTACAGGAGATATTATTTATGTTCTTAAAATTCAAAAATCATTTAAAAAGACTCTTTTAATAAAAAAAAGCTAAAAAAAATTGTTGCCCTTGGTGGGATTTGAACCGGGGCTATTCAGTTTAAATTACCATCTTAATTACAAATAAGTACTTCTGTAATAACTTATTATTTATTCGGATGGTATGTTGTAGTCGTTGCAAGGTAACCAGTGAGCAGAGTACTTGCCATTACCAAAGTTTTGTTGGGTTTATCTACATTTCAAAAATCATCAAAATCAATTTACCCAGTTAACTGGGTAACTGGAAAGGCGCCATCCCCTGCTCAGATCCTTTTAATTTTTTTCTGAAGTACGGCCATTGGTAATGAATTAACTTTTGTTAAGTTTGAAGTTTCTAACTTTTATGGTTTATCAAATTCAATGATAAATATTAAATTTTGCACCATTTGGTCCACTATTTACCCTATTTGAGCCCTTTCTATACCAAGTTTTGAAACAAAACCTATCCTTAAACCACCTTAAGGGAATATTCTATCTAATTTCAAAATTTCATAAAAATCGGTCAAACCGTTTAGGAGTCAACCTCTTTCAAACAAACAAATAAACAAATAAACTTACAAACACATTTATAATATATCTATAGATACGGGCTCTTGAGTAACAAGACCAACCATCCGATATTAAATTCTCATATTTTTATTAAGATGTTTTTAATATACAAATAATTACATATGTATAATGATTCTATTTCAAGATCAAGGTCAATAATTGTACATATTCCTCATTATGACTCCATAAATCTCAAGAGTTTAGTTAACTTGACCTAGTAGTGGAATATCTGAACTCTAGCCTCAAGTTGGGCAGAAGTTTCGATACCAAAATTTCATTTTCACTCTAATTTTTTTATGAAAAGATTTAGACTACATACAAAATTAGAGATAGTTTGGAGATACTACTGGAGGCATTTAAAAAATTTTACAGGGATCGAAAATAACTGTTATTTTTGAATTTTTAAATAAAAAAGCAATCGCAAGGATATCTCGCAGAAGAAAACCAAGTATACCATTTTGATTGCCTTGAGCCAAATTTTTGCAAAATTCAATGCTTTTTAAAATCCGTCTTTTTATATTATTTTTATATGTTTTTAGAACAAAAAAAAATAATATGTAGTATATTTTTTCAAACAAAAATAACAGTTATTTTTGACTTTTATTACTACTAGCAGAAATAAAGGTTGTTTTTTGACTTTAATTTTTTCGATCAAAAATAACAGTTATTTTTTACTTTTATTTTTCGAGCGGAAATAAAATTTATTTTTGTTTTAATTCAAGATGAATTCATAATATTTATTAAAAAATTCTTGCAAAACTGAAGTAAGATCAGTTTTTAATATATATTATGAATTCATCATGAACTAAAACAAAAACAAATTTTATTTCTGCTTTAAAAAAATTTCAAATAAACCTTTAATTTCTGCTCGAAAAAATAAAAGTTAAAATCATTGCTTTTTTTTGCTCGTAAAAATAAAAGTAAAAAAATAACTTTCTGCACGAAAATACCCAGCAAAACTTTGGTAATGGCAAGTACTCTGATAACTGGTTACCTTGTAACGACTACAACATACCATCCGAATAAATAATAAGTTATTACAGAAGTACTTATTTGTAATTAAGATGGTAATTTAAACTGAATGGCCCCGGTTCAAATCCCACCAAGGGCAACAATTTTTTTAAGTTTTGTTTTTATTAAAAGAGTTTTTTTAAATGATTTTTGAATTTTAAGAACTTAAATATTATCTTCTGTAAAAAAAATTTGTAAAACTAACTCACGTTAATGAAAAAATAACATCATGAGTCAATTTTGCTTATGTAGGGGGTGTTGAATACCAAACACGATTCTAATTGGTCTTAACTTGGTAAGCCCAACTTATCTGGGTCATCCTTCATCTCAACTGTGGACACACACCTCCTCATGGTATCACCCGGGGAGCTAGTTTAACACCCATTAATATTGTGAGTTAACATGTTCCGAGAGTTGTCCCATAAGATCGATAAAAATGGGTTAGGATTACGGGCTAGTAACCCTCTCTTGAAAAAAAATACAATGAAGAGAATAAAATTAGAATTGAAATGTCCCACCACCTAATGTTAGAGGAGGATGTCCGAAACTTCGATAGAAAGACCGAGTAGAGGAACATTTTTCAAAGCTTGGCCTATAAAATTGGAGAATATTCGCACAAGATCGAAATCCATGGAATTCTAAAATATGCTCGGACTTTGACCTTAACAGGTTGTAACTTTTAAGTAAGTAAGAGTCAATCTTATGTAAAAACTTATACAAAAAAGAAGATTTAAATTGTTTAAGTTTTAAAATAATTTTAAAAAAGTTTTAAAATAATTACAAAAAATCATAAAAAAATATTTTTTCAAAAATTACAACAAAGCAAAAAAAAGCGGGGAAAAACAAAGTTATTTTCACATGATTTTGGATCTAAAAATAAAAATTGCTTATATTAATTATAAGCTGCTAAGTTTTCAACATATGAAGTAGCTCAGTGGAAGAGTCTCTGTCTAGCAGTCGGAGGGTCTGGGTTCGAGCCCCCATGGGATCATAAAAAAAATTTTGTATTTCGTTTAAAAATATATGTTTGTAATAAAACAACAACAAAAAAGTTGTTGCTGTTGTTGTTGTTGCTTTCAAATTGCTTACCCAAGTCATTACTTTTCTGCAATTGGTAAGTACTTGCCTCCAATGACATCCCCATGTTAATGTAATGACTTAAACAGCGAATGAGTAAGTAGTTCGTGTTCAATAGTTTAACTGTTTAACTCATTATTTGGTAATGAAAAGTTTTACTGGGTATAAAGGTCAAAACATAATTCTTATTTTCCGACTATTATGATAAAAGTTATAACAGTTACGGTCGTTAATTTGTTATCATATCTTTTAACAAATACAAATTTTAAATTAAATGGAAATATTTGTTCCATTTGTTTAACAATCCTTCACCGGGACTTGAACTCACCATATTCTTGTCTTTCTGCCTTTTCTTGAAATTTTTTTTCAGTGACAATTTTTATTTAAAAAGTTTTAAATAAATGGTTGGTTAGACCATCTCATCAGGAGGATTATCCCTAATTCTAGACAGAGCGAAAACCTCACATTATGTATAATTTGAGGGACTGATTAAATATGAATTATTATTATTATGTCCAACAAATATCAACATAAAACAATTTTTATCGCCATCATTTTTTTTTTTTTTCTTTAATTTGTCTTCTTTTAGAATTTTTTTAAACAATTTTTAAATTAAAAAATTTTAAATCCTATTTTGGTACAAGATTTTGGATTTCAAATTTTCGAAATAAAAAAAAAAATTTAAAACTTTTTAAATACTATTTTGAATAATATTGACTAATACTAGTTTAAATAATATTGTACTATTTTGAATACTATTGACTTATAACAGTTATTCTATTTTCTTCTAGATTTTGGATAAAACAATTTTAAAACAAAACAAGTAAAAATGTGCTATAGTCGGTCAAGCCCGACCATACGATACCCTTCACGTTTAAGGTCAAAGGTGTTCTTTTTCCTGTATAAAGACAATTATTTGCTAAATTTTGCCATCATACAAATATTTTCTCAAAACATTTATATTTAAGCTGTTTCCGTCATTTGGACTTATATGAGATCTAAGGCGAAATGTTGACCTATTATCTCGAAAGTTGGCATATGATTACATTTTTTTTACAAAAATTAGCTTAAAAATCTCATAATCTTCAGATTTACGAACGTTTTAGTGATTTTTGTCCAATTTAGCGCGTTTTGACAGAAGAGTTCGTATGGGAGCTATGGTCAAATGTGGGCCGATTTCAACGAAAATTGGTAAAGTGATATTGGTTTATATAAGCAGTATTTGTTTAAAATTTCATATAAAAATATTGATATTTGTAGCCAAAACATCAATTCCGGAAAGTAAGACCTATGGGAGGTACCACAAATAATAGACCGATTTCGACGAATTTCAAAAGCCATGGTTCCACTACCAAAGAAATAATCTGTGCCAAATTTCATTAAATTATTTTTAGAATTGCGACCTGTGCTTTGATTGCATGGCTTACATGGAAGTTCAGCCAGCCGTCCAGACGGACGGACTGACTGACATTGCTAAATCGACTCAGAAAGTATATCCAAGACAAATATTTCTATGCGTCACATACATCAGCACTAGCTTATAATACCCTTTACGCCTATGGTGGTGAAGGGTATAAAAACTAATTAGTTCTTGGTAGGATTTGAACCAGGAAAAAAAATTTTAAATTACCATTCAAACTCCAAATAAGCACTTACTATAATAACTTTTAAGTAATTTGGAGGGTATGTAGTAATCGTTATTAGGTAATACAATACTAGAGTTTATCCCTTTACCAAAGTTTTTCTGGGCTTCTGGTCAAAAAAAAAAATCGACTTGATTAGATAATTTTCTGAAGGCGGGCCATTCTGATTCATTTTGGAGTATAGTATATCTTAACCAATATAAACAGAAGATTCTTGTCATATCTTTGAAACGGGTCGACAGATTTTATTTTTTCTTTTGTTTTTCTTGTATGAAGACATATGGGAAAAATCAAACAGTTTTAATTCCTTTGAAATCGAATTTCTACTCGAATAATTTTTGTACTCTTAGGAGTTCGGAAAATCTAATTACAGATTTTGAACTCCCAAGACTTCAGGTATACTGAACACAATTTCTTAGTAGGTTTTAGATAGCAAACTGAGGCAGAATCACATTAGGCATGAAAGCGATGACATTTATAACCGATTTGCATCAAAAGTTTGTCAAATATCTCTTTATTAGCTAAGAACGCGAAGGTTTTATCTAAAAACATTTCACTGAAGCACATCGCGAATTTAGAACAAAATTGATCGGGAATTGTATTAAAAATATTCTTTAATAAAGCTTTACCTTAGATCTAAAGCGCACCAAAATATTATAAGGATTAACGATTTGATGGACCAAATAAGAATTTTGTATCTTAATAGAACATTATATCTATTAAAACTTATATTTAAATAAAAAATTATTTTAAATTAAATTTGCCCATAAATTAAGGCAGCAGAATTTCACTAAGACTCACATTTTATCAAATTTCGCGAAAATCGCGGTTAAAAATTTGTTTTTTTTTTTCATTTGCATTATTTCTTTGTGTTAAGGCACATGCATTAGATTGCCAGTTATTTTTCAGAGTTGGAATTTGTATGCGGCCAACCCAGAATTGTTCAAAATGCTAAAAAATAATCCCTTAAAAATTTGTGGTCAATCGGATAAGGGGAAAGCGTGCCCATGTCCCGCCCAAAATTGCAAAATACCTGATTTTTTTTACTTTGATTGTAAATAACTTAATACTTTAGAATACTATAATTCCAAAGTAAGATATGTTTTACAATTCTATGGCCTGTAAGTACTTAATAGCTAAATTTCGTCAAAATATTATCAAATTTACTTAGATTTTTCATATTAAAAAATTTGAATTTTTTCTCAGGTCGGTTTCAAAAATAATTTTTTGAAAATTCTGTTCAACAAATTACAAATTATCGTTTCAGGTTCATAAAAACAACAAATAAGAGAATAAAACACAGAAAAAATGGTGTCAATATCTTGAAGCGTTTCGCTATACCTACGATTTGAAATCTTAGTATTTCGCGAAAATGTTATTTTTCGGTCGTAATTTGATTATATACTTGTTAAATTGTACCCAAGTTCCTTTTAGTAAAAGAAATAATAAATATTTTTGCTCCGTCTATTGAGAATGTTTTTTTATTATATATAAAAGTATACAACTTTTTTCCCCTGGTCAAAGGTCAAAATAAGTTTTTTTTTTTAATTTTCCATAGCAAAATAGCGGAATATTAAAAATATATTAACGAATGTTAATCCAAATGCAAAAAAGTATTTATGTATTTTTATAAATATGTATTAAGTTATTTTTATATTACAAAAAAATATTTTAATCCTCCCTTCATCCGATTGAGCTCAAATTTTCAAGGGACTATTTTTAGCAATTCGAAACAATCTGGGAGTTGCCGTTTACGAGTAGAGTTAAAATATATATTTTTTTTAAATACTCAATTTTTATAAAAATTAATACTTATTTGCATTTTAATTAAAATTCGTTAATATATTTTTAATATTCCGCTTTTTTGCTATGGAAAACTAAAAAACTAATATTGGCCTTTGACCCCGGGAAAAAAGTGTTCAACTTTACATTTCGCAAAACATACTTTGGATTTTTTTTTTATTCTAAAGTATTAATTGAGTTATTAACAATCAAAGTAAAAAATCAGGTATTTTGCAAAATTTTGGCGTGCTATGGACACTATTTCCCCCTATCCGATTGAAACGTATACCTTCATGAAAATTTCCCCTTATACACTATTGGCACTCTAATATACATACATATTTGTAATTTATATATAATACCAACATAAATCTGGTAAAATAAAATGGGTTTTAAATTAATTTTAAAGATTTTTATTTTAACCGTCACACAGTGGTTTACGGACGTTTTTTTTTAAATAATTCTGACTGTTGATATTTAAATGAAATTTGGCATGGTAATAGTCAAGGAGTATTCGAGTCGGTTTTCAAAGCACTGGTCCACGAGGGGTCGGGAGAGTGATTGATGGACCTTCAAAGTTGGTCACCTCGGGTGTTCGACTTTTTTAAAAATTCGCCAAAAATCGATTTATAGATGTATTGAAAAGAAATTTTAAACTTAAGTTGTCCTTGAAAAGATCTACAAAAAATACGCCAACATGTGTAGGAATTTTTAAGGACCAACAATTTTTTAAGAATATTCGTTAATATATTGTAATAAAATTCTATATAATTTTTGTGCAAGTCGGTTATAGATATCTTCTTTCGTTTAAAAGTTAACGATATTCAAAGTTGAAACTTAAAAAAATTTCGCTTTTTTTGAGTTTTTCCCTAAAAGATAGCTATATTTTTTCACTAAAAAAAAATGAGGCCCTATGCTCCACTGGGAGTCAAGGATAACAGAAGAAGTAGAAGAAGAATAAAAAAATATTTTCTTAAGAAACATAAAAAGATTTTTAAAGTTTTTCAAAGAAAACATAATGGGAATGCGTATAAAACAAATTTCTTGCTAATTGGACTTTTGGTCCTCGCACATGCCCTCTCCAAAAAATGCCAATTTGTAAAAAAAATTAGTTTAGACGAAAATTTCTCAAAAGGCAAAGCACCGATTTGAAAAAAAAATTATAATGTTTCTATTTTCTGATATATCTGTTATTGATTAGAAATGTTTCTTCTGAAATGCGCTGCAAATAGAGTCAGTGTTGCAATATGTGCAGTGTTGCCACTTTAGGTGTAATTACACATATCATGTGTAATTTTTATTTTCATGTATAGCCGATGTGTAATTGGCTGCAAGTGTAATTTATGTGTAATTTAAATTTTTGTCATTTTTGAGTACTAACAGTTTTCGAAAAAATAAATTTATGTGCGTCCCATAATGCAAACTTTTTATTCTAACTACATAAGAGTGTATGTTTTAAAATCCCAGTGCATATGGGAAATCAACCATTCAGATTAAAATATACATGTTTATTAAAGAATATGATATATTGTTATTGCTGCTCATGAATCTTTGACCATAATCTCTAATTCGGGAAAAAAAATTATACTTCATGATTTTCGAGAATTTTATATTCTTCAAATCAAAACAATATTTAATTTAAGTGACGATATTTATTCAATTGCTGATATTGTTGATCCCAAAATTGCCCAAACTTTTCAACTTCAATCATTATATGTGACCTTTTCCGAGAAAAGGAAAACGGGTTTAGAGTTAGCAGTGGATTCTGGTACCTAAAAGGTGTTAGAATAAGATGAAATGAGTTAGATTTGTGATAAAAATTTATTTGCCATAAAAACGTACAAAACGAACTTGAAAAAATCGATAAAAATGAGAAAAAAATTAAAATTTTATTTTTTTAATTTTTCTCAAAACTTTATTTTCATACACTAGGTCCCTTTTCTCGGAGAAGGAGAGATATATGTTTAACAAAAAGATTTTCATTCTTCAATGTCGATTTGCAAACTCTTGATATGCACTTTTCGATTTTGAAACTTTTGGGCTTTGGAGCAAGAAGATTATTGGATAAAAGTTTTTGATTTAAAGAATTCTTTGGAGATACATTGTTTCCTATTTTGCAAAAATTTATTAATGGTGGACCAATTTTCGAACCTACACAAAAAATGATTTTCAATATAGTCGTTATGTATTTCATTTTGTTTATTTTTAAGTGCTAAGTAAGGATTTGAAATAGTATACATTTTCATGCGTTATGAAATAAAAAAACGATGAACATTAATTTAAATTCAAAACATGTTATTTTGCCAAAAAAATCATGTGTAATTTCTAATTTCATGTGTAATTTTGGCACGATCCATGTGTAATTTAACATTTGGTTGGTGGCAACACTGAATATGTGTAAAAAACTCATTTTTTAAAACCCCTTTTTCCCGAGTTGGGAATTCATTGTGATATCTTTATCCATGTCATTTCTACAAAATATCAAATATTGAAATTATTTTCCTTAAAAAAGTAGAAAAGTACTATTTTTTTGTTTTAGATTAATAGGCCAAAAAAGGCCAGAAGACATACCATAAAAAGCAAAAAAATTGCATTCAAATATCTCTTAAGCTATAAGAGATAAGGTAGTAATAAGCATGTTTTTTTTTAATTTTTTTAAGAAGTTTTCGAGAATGTAAAATCTTTTAGATCGGACCCAATTGGCGAAAGTTATACGGACCCAAAGGTTCTATATACCCGAGATAGGCAACTTTGGCCCACTGTGCTACTGACAAATGCGTCGGGTAAAATCATTAACGTGAACGGATTCACTAAGATCCCTTAACTCCGAAAATTAAAACTGTTTATTTTATATGCCTATTTTTCAATTTTGCACAAATTTTGTTTTTTTTACATTTTGATCTAAATACCTCCAAAACAGTTGATCACACAAATAAACTATAAATGTCATTTCAAGCCGATAATTTCATTGTAAAAATTCAATTGAAAATCTTAAAATAAAAGATTGGAGTCCACACAATACGCAAAAGTTAAGGAAGTAAAAATAACAAAATATCTGTAAATGTATCTGTATCTATACGAGTAGGTACTACAAAACAATATGGTTGACAAACAAACAAAATCTTAAATCTTACGAAATGGAATAAAATGACAAACACGATCGTTTTCCTTGTAGTTGTTGTTATTGTCATATGCCATGATCATAAAAAAGAATAATGTCTGCTGCGGTCAATGAGCTAATGGCAACTGTAAGGGCAACACCAACGACAACAACAATTTTAAAGATACACAACAAAAGATACGAGTAGAGTTAGTTTGATGCACAACCAAACAATCATGTATTGTACTCGTAAATGCTCGTTGCGTAGGCCATATTGCAAAGAACCGGTAACACTATTGTACCCAAAACGATCAACCGACAAACTCTTATGATGTTGTACGTTTGGTTTGTCTGTCTGTCCGTTCCATCGATCCAGTAGGTAGAAATTTTATTTTGTTCTAAAAGAAATTCTTATTTTTAGGTTTTTGTTTTTAGTTTTAATTTCTTCATGCGTCTTCTTTTTTTTTGTTAAGATTGTCGTCGTGGCCCTTTAAAACATAAAAGGTAAGTTCTGTTTAAGTTTTTTGTTTTTTCTTTAAAATTTTTTAAAGGTAGTAATACCCTTTGTTAAAGTTTTTCTTATTTCTGGAATTTTTGTAAAGTTCCTTTTTTATGTTTAAAGTGGATGTATTTTTAAAAATAAGATGCTCTTACTGTGTAATTTGATTTAACGTGTAGTTCAGGTAAATATTATTCATTTTCAAATATTTTTGTACACATTTGGTCCAGGGTATAAAACTGTGGAAAGACGGGATATATATATAATGCCCCGTTATAAAACCAAACGTTCTCACTGTATTTTTTAAGACTGTATTACAATTTCGTTTAAAAATATTGGATTGAATATTATAATCTAATAATCGATACATGGGCAAAAATCAAACAGTTTTTATTCCTTTGAAACCGACTTTCACCTCGAATAATTTTTGTACCATTAGGAGTTGGGAAAATCTAATTACAGATCTTAAACTCGCAAAAACTTTTGTATACTGAACAAAATATCTTAGTAGCGCGAATTTGCGCTTCTAAGCGTAATTGACATGCAAATTTAAAAAAACGTAAAAAAATCGATTGAAGCATTCAAGTTTTTCTTCATATTTCGTCTTCTTCTGCATTCGTTTTAACATTTGGACAAAAAGTCGTTGTTCTACGAAATAGACATCACACTTAGGGGATAAATCCACTTCCCTCTAAATTTTAATTTTGACACTTCTAATACTATTTAATGGCTGCCAAAATTTGAAGCTCGTTTTCGTCACTTTTAAATTTTTTTCACATATATCTTGGCCGCCTCAAAGAATTTCAAAAAAAAATAGATAAAGATTTGTAGATCTTTAAATTAATGTGCTCTATATAATTATAACATACGACAGGTGTAAATGAGGAGTTTTTGAGAGTAAATTTTTCAAAATACCGGTTTTTCGTGGAGCACACTCGCAAATATGAATACAAATTTCCAAACAACCGCGTAAACCGAGTTTTTTGCCATTTAGCACCTAAAAGCAAAAGCGCACCAATAAACCATTGTTTGCTAAAATTTTATAAAGATTTTGAAAATCGTGCAAAAAAGTGCATATTGGTTAAATGGTTTTAGATTGCAAACTGAGACAAAATCACATAAGGCATGAAAGCGATGCCATTTATAACCGATTTACATCAAAAGTTTGTCAAAAATCTCTTTATTAACTGCGAACGCGAAGGTTTTATCTAAAAACATTTCAATGAAGCACATCGCGAATTTAGCTCAAAATTGATCAGGAATGGTCTTAAAACTATTCTTTAATAAAGCTTTACCTTAGATCTGAAGCGCACCAAAATGTTATAAGGATTAACGATTTTGTGGACCAAATAAGAACTTTATATCTTAAAAAGATGCACCTATTAAAACTTATATTTAAATAAAAAAAAAAAAATTTTAAATTAAATTTGTCCATAAGTCAAGGCAGCAGAATTTCACTAAGACTCACCTTTTGTAAAATTTCGCGAAAATCGCGGTTAAAAAAAATAAAAAAATGTTAAAAAATATTTTTTTTCACTTGCATAATTGCATTATTTCTTCGTGTTAAGGCATATATAAATTACCATAATACCATGAAACGACAGAACACCTGAAAATATATAAGTTATATCAAAATCAACGCGAACGGATTTTACATTCACTAAGCTCCCTTAATAGAACCACAAAAAAAATTTAGCGTGCGATCAAAAAATTTTTTGAATTTTTTTAATTCATAAAATTAAAACTATTTGATTTTTGTCCATATACATATATCGAGTGACTTTTACAGTATTTATGAGTACGAGCTAAATAAATCTGTAAAAGATGTTCTTTCGTCTTGCCTAATAGACTTACAGCCTGTTTTTCGAAAATGAAAATATTGTTTCGTTCGTAAAAATAACGAAACGCAAATCAATTTGGTTTTTGTAAAATGAAATAAATGGTAGTGAGTGACAACTTAAAAGCTTTCGTGTCTTAAGCTTTTTTTGGGTTTTTCTTAAACAAATTCACTCGTATAAAGCGAATGAAAACGTTAAAATTTCTCGATAACCAAAGGTCTTTCGTGTATGAAATAAAAACTAAGGGCCTGATATATTTATTTGTGCAAAGTTTTAGTAAACAAATGCATTTATCTTTAGATTTATAAACGTTTTTGTGCATTCATGATTATTTTAGCTACTTTTGAGAATTTGTCTTGTATGGGAGGTATGGTCAAATATGGGTCGATTCCTATGTTATTGAAATAGAACTAAATTAGTGGCTGTAAAGGACCTAAAACTCTATTTGGGGAAGGCATTCCTATGGAAGGTACCCGAAATAGTAAACCGATTTTGACCAAAAAGTTTAGGGATCGTTCTTGGACCAAAATATAAGCCTGTGTCAGGAAGTGATTTTGAGTCGATTGGTATACTTAAAGGTGGGTCTCAGAGCAATATTATGCGTTACAAACATCAGCACAAACCCAATATACCCTTTCCACCTAATTTAATCGGGAACTGAGGGAGGTCGTTTAAAAACTTTAAAACAACTTGTGTTGCAAATATATCAAATATACCATCTATCATCAGCAACTGCTCCAAAAGTTGCAGTGCATGGTTTGCCTAAACCTGTTATTATAAGTAAATTGTCCCCACGTGAACACAGTAAGAAGAACCCGTTCAAACGATGAAGTTATATTTGAGAAGGCTTCCTCATTTTCTTCACATTTATTAGTGGCCGCGAATGCCTCCCATCTATTTAGGCATCAACACCACAACCTATATCAACCAAAAAAGAAAAGAAAACAAAATAGCCAGGTAATAAAAGAATTGGTACTATTGAGGAAACAAGTAGCCCCACAGGAGGCAATTTTAGGTGTGATGCAGTCTCAGGATGTATCTGTGAAATTTCCAAAGCTGCAAAAACTATAGCTGATTTTATTAAATATTTAAAATAGATCTTAATTTGGTAATTGTGAATTTTTAAAATTAAAATTTAATTTTCTTTTTTTTTTATTTTTATTAACAAAGGCAATTGACTGACAGGGTTACCACCGACAAGCTACATGTTACATATAAAAAAGCTTGGATATTTCAAAATACATATATTGGCAATAATGTTTCCTTACGAAAGAAAAAAGCTCTTTTTATGTCAAAATTATATTGACGAAAGCTTTTAAACGTTTTAGAAAAACCTAAATTTGAGCTTAATCGTAAGCAAACGAAAACAAATGTGACAAGACTTATGTTTTCGAAAAACAGGCTGTTAATAGACCAACTGATTATGACTAGTGGTATGACAGAGTGGTACAACTACAATAATTATGCACAATAAACACAGAAATTTATATAAAGGAGTGCCTACAAAAACGGTTGTTACCCTTTTGAAGAGAGCACAGAGTGACTACATTTTTTTGGCCCGATTTGGCATCATGCCATTATGGAAAAAAGGCACTTGAGTGGTACTCAAAGAATAATGTCATTTTTGTACCACGAGAGGCAAATCCACCAAACTGTCCAGAACTTCGGCCTGTGGAAAGGTATTGGGCTCTGGTAAAAAAGGAATTGAAGAACACAGGAAAGATTTCCAAGAACATGTCCGATTTTAAGCGCAGGTGGAACACATGCTCCAAAAAGGTATCAGAAGCAACTGTAAAATCTTTAATGGGAGGGTTTCCGAAAAAAGTCGATAATTTTGCAAAACCCGAGTACTAGGTAAACATTTTAATGCTAAATGATTTTGTATAATATGTCATTATATTTGCGTATTTTGTAGAGTTTTTATATTAAAAGGTTTGATTTTTATTTAAGAAAATCCAACTACAAATTTTATTTAGAGCACTCTTTATGGGTTAGAAAAAAAAGGTTCCTTGCAGTAAGAAGAAATTAAATCTTGATCACTTTCATGATAATTAACATCAATCGCAGCGTTTTAACACATATGTTATATATCGTGACTGGCGATAAATCGTGGATCGCACATGGACCCCAAAATTAACACCAGAGTGTTTTAAGAAAAGCTAATCTCAACAAAGGTAGTAAAAACTAGACCTGTCCCAACATAAAAAGTCAATTCAAATTCAGAAATTTTCGGTGATCATCTGAAAAACACAATAACGATGGATTGGTTAAGGAATTCCCTTTATCACAAACATTAACTTCTTAAAAACGAAAAGGTAAAAAAACTCATCATCATAAAACGGGTCTTTCAGAATGGGAGACTAGAAGTTTTCATGCTACGAATTAAAAAAAATGTATATATTTTTACATTACAAAAGTAGGCATGCATTTGGGCGGATTTTCACAATTTTAGTAAGAATCTTCTTTGGAAGGTTGGTAGTTTGCCTGAAAGAAAGCACCAGAAATTCCCTTTTATTTTTGAGGTTATCAGTTGAAAAGTAAGTGGTTTAAACATTTTATATTTTTTAATTAAGAAAATTGGGCCAGTTTGTAGTCGTTTTAGAGAGCAACTTTTATGGAGGCCTAGCAGTCTACGTTTACGAAGTTATCAATTGAAAAAAAAAAAATTTAATTTTGTAACGGAGACTTTTAATTTAAGTTATTTTATATTATTAATTGTTACTTGTTTTAAAAATACTTGTTTTTGAAAATTATTTTTAATCATAAAAACATAGTATTTTACTTTTGAAAAATTCAATTCAAATTTTTCCTATAAAAGGAAAAACATTTTTAAATTTTATTCATTGTCATTTTAATTGTGATTCTAATTTTGAAAACTGATTTTGTTTTTTTTTGCCAAATAAAAAAACTTTTAAAAAAAAAAGCAACAAATAAAATTTTTTCAATAATTTTTTAAAAAAATATAATTCAATAAATTCTGAAGGCGAATAAGACGATTACGTCCATTCAAGCCTCAGAACTATATAAATAAAAAAACAAATAAAAAACAGGAACTGAGGTCGGAAAGGACGATATCGTCTGGCTGACCCTTTTCCCAAATACTCAACAAGAGTCCATCCTCTACATTGGCGCCCAACGAAAAAAAATCCTTGGAATCTCCAGACATTCTAAAGCCAAATTGGAGTATTTTATCAAAATCTGAAGACAAACTTTAGAAGAAATTAGCTCCAGCTATTCCTGTTTTGGAGGTAAGGTATTTGCTTATTTATTTTATGTGTGTTTTTTTTGTGGTGTAAAAAAAATAAATCAAAATGCGTCGAAGCCCAAAACCAGTGTCTGCTAATACGCGTAGTGTGTCTCAAAACTTAGCTCAATCCCAAAGTGAAGAAGACAGTACCTACACCTCGGCACACAACTCTTTACCCTCAAACTCTGGAAGTAATCCAGTTAATTATTCATTGTCTCAAGGACAATTTTTGGAACTCCTAGGCGGTTTAAATTGTAGGCAAGAATCAAAAAACACGTTCTCTAACTGTAGTGCACGTTTTAGTGGAGGAAGAAATACCGCTAAAGTAGAAGACTTCATCGCCACAATTTTGGTCTATAAGGAAGCAGAAAATGTATCCGATTCTCTGGCGTTAATAAGCTTGCCATTACTTCTAGAAGGATACGCTTCATCCTGGTGGCAAGGAGTGAAAAGTGAAGCAAATAATTTTGGAAAAGCGATGGAACTGTTACGAAATGCATTTTCCCCACCAAAGCCAGATTGGCGCATTTTTGCTGAAATAAGCCAAGAAAAACAAAAAGCTTTCGAATCAACTGATAACTTTGTTTGCAGAAAACGTGGCTTATTTGCACAGTTGACCGAAAAGCTAACAGAAAACACAATGCTAAACATCATATATTCGCAACTTTTGATAATTATTAGAGATAAGATCTCAAGAGATAGTTTAAAAAGTTTTCAAGATCTTTTGGAAAAAGCCCGAGAAGTCGAAATGTTATTAAAAGAAAACCATGAACCTGTCCACAATACTATACCCTCATCAGAAAAAGCTCTAGTGCGTTGTTCGTTTTGCCGGAAAAGGAATCATACCGCAGACGTTTGCTTTAAAAAAATAGAAGCTGATAGGAAAGGAAAACCAAAAGTTCAGGAAAATGCGTTAAATTGTTATGGTTGTGGATTAGCCGGTTATTATAGGTCTAATTGCCCAAATTGTAATAACAAAAATGTCATAAATAGCCCTGAAAAGCTGGATTTTAATTCTATCCAAACAACTGTAGTCGGTCGTGATGTACCCACAGTTCAAATAAATATTAATGGCCTAAATGGAGAGGCATATTTTGACACTGCTGCTCGAACCAGCGTAGCCGGATATTCACTTTTCCAGAAATTAAAAGAGAAAAAAGTAGAATTTCAAAAAGTTTCAGCTGAAATCATTTTAGCTGACGGCATTTCCCGCGAAGAAATTGTTTATTCAACTATTGTTCAAATTTTAATTGGCAAACGTTTTAGACGAATTCGTTTTATTTGTTTACCTAAAGCTCAAGGAAATAGAACACTTATTGGTATAGATTTTCTTGAACAGGCAGGTATTGTTCTCGATTTGGCTCAAAGAAATTGGCATTTTAAAGATGACCCAAATACAATTTTTGATTTTAAAATGGATAAACCAAATACTAAGAAAACTATTCCAATTTCTCAAACTAGTATTACCGAAAACAACTCAGTAAATAATTTTTTAAATTGGTTTGAAAATAATAGTATTGAAAAGGATGGTCAACAAACTCCAAATAGTGATGCAGCATCAACTTATGATTACTCTCCTGGTGGGATAAATAGAATTTTTGAGGGTAGCATTCCCAATGATATTAATACAGACGTTTATGACTGGGACCTTTTTCCTCCAATGAAAAGGTTGAAAACACATAATTCGGAAAAACTTAAATATCCAATTCTATTAAAATCATTTGATTTAAAACTAAAAACATCAGAAGGAAGTAATTTGGTAAATAATGAAAAATATATTTTAAACAATCTGTTAGAAAAGCACCAAAGTATTTTTGAAGAAACTTCGGAGCCGATTCCAAATATTGAACATTTTATAAATACTGGTTCACACTCACCTATTGCCTGTGCCCCATATCGCATATCTCCAGTAATGAAAGAGAAACTCAGGAAAGAGTTGAATGAAATGTTGGAGAAAAATGTAATTCAAGAAGAAGAATCTCCGTGGGCTTTTCCTGTGGTCCTAATCCCTAAGAAAAATGGTAGCCTTAGAGTTTGTGTCGACTATCGTCGTTTAAATAACATAACAATCAGTGACAAATACCCACTTCCTAGAATGGATGACTTGTTACACGCTGCAAAAGCAACATCATTTATGTCAACAATGGATTTGAAAGCAGGATACTGGCAAATCAAAGTAGCTGAAAAAGATAAATTGAAGACAGCATTTACCACTCCTTTCGGAATTTATGTCTTCAACAGAATGCCATTTGGTCTTAAAAATGCGCCATCAACTTTTCAACGACTAATAGATAAATTTCGAGCTGGTCTCCCTCAAATAACAATTCTGGCATATCTTGATGATATCATCATCTGTTCAGACAGTTTTGAAAACCATATAAAGGATTTAGAAAAAGTTTTTGAACGAATTAAATTATTTAAAATCCAACTGAATAGAGAAAAATGTATTTTTTGTAGGCCAGAAGTTAAATACTTGGGTCACATTTTAACAAATTACGGCTTGAAGCCTGATCCGGAAAAAATTGAAGCCATATTGCAAAGACCATATCCAAAAAATCTAAAGCAATTGATCTCCTTTTTGCAGACATGCTCGTGGTATCGTCGTTTTATACCAAATTTTGCTCAAATTTCGAAGCCATTATCAAACTTAACCAAGAAAACTGTAAAATGGAAATGGACTGATGAAGAAACTATAGCATTTGAGAAACTCAAGCATTTGTTGGTGTCACCTCCAATCTTACAACAAGTGGATGAAAACAAACCATTTTTTATAAAAACAGATGCTAGCAATTATGCACTCGGAGCAGTTTTACTCCAGGGGGAGAACGAAAATGAACATCCGGTTGAATATGCCAGTAGACTTTTACTTCCGGCGGAAAGAAACTATTCAACGACAGAGCGAGAAGCACTAGCAGTCGTTTGGGCAGTAAAAAAGTTTCGGGGCTATATCGAAGGTTCCCAAATATCTGTTTTAACAGACCATCAACCCCTTAAATGGCTCTTTAGCCTAAAATCACCAACTGGTCGTTTGGCACGATGGGCTTTACAACTGCAACCGTACAACATTCAATTTGGATACACGCCAGGAAAGAAAAATGTTATTGCAGATACACTTTCTAGACCACCATGCACACAACATGCAGATATATCCTGTGAATGTTTTCATATTTCAATTGATTTTCCTCGTCAAGGTTCAGCAGAAATAAGAAAAGCTCAACTCGAAGACGAATATATTAAAACCATTATAAATGCTTTTGAAACAAATGATGACAGTATCATACAGTATACCAATCGTGGTTATATATTAATTGATGGAATACTATATCGATATTGTGAAGACCAAGAAACAGAAAATGGGCAATTAGTAGTTCCAAAATCTATGCGCTCAACCATATTAAATAGATTTCATGATGATCCTATGGCTGGTCACTACGGAATTCAAAGGACAATTAGTCGCATTACGCCTCACTACTATTGGCCAGGTTTGAAAACCGAAGTAGCCAAGTACATAAAACAATGTGTAGAATGCCAAAAATATAAAATATCAAACCAGAAACCAACCGGATTATACCGAACAGTAGCAAGCAATCAAAGATTTGAAGTAGTAGCAATAGATCTCGTTGGACCACTGCCACTTACAAAACAAGGATATCAATGGATATTAATTGTTGAAGATATATGTAGCAGATGGGTTGAAATGTTTCCTTTAAAGCATGCAACAGCTGAAAATTGTTCAATTGTGATCCTAAATGAAATTGTATTGCGTTATGGAGTTCCCAGACGTATTCATTCAGATAACGGGTCTCAATTTATTTCTGCTATCATGCAAAAGCTGACATTCTGTTTAGGCATTAAACAATCATTTACCCCAGTATATCATCCTCAAGCAAATCCTGTTGAAAGAAAAAATCGTGATCTAAAAACACAATTGGCTATATGTGTGGAAAAAGATCATACAACGTGGAATCTGAAATTACCCATGATACGTTTTGCTATGAATACATCAAAATGCGACAGCACAGGATATTCAGCAGCATACTTAACATTTGGGCGTGAGTTAAGAAGTCCTTTAGAGGCTCACCATGACCTTAAAACTATAATAATTTCTGAAAATTTTATACCACAAATTACACCACATTTAATAAATCTTGCAGATACTTTACAGCACGCTCGAGAAGAAGAAGAAAAACTTCAAGATAGAAATAGATGCTATATAAACTCCAAAAGAAGACCTTCAGATGACTTAAAAGTTGGAGACAAAGTCTTGGTATCAACACATGTTTTAAGCAACAAAGATACCAATATAACATCAAAATTTATACCTCGTCGAGATGGACCATACATCGTAATTAACAAAAACGGCTCATGCTTTACAATTGCCACAGAAGATAATCCAGAAATACCACTTGGAACTCACCATGTGTCAGATTTGACTTTATATAAAGGACCTGAAAATGCTCCTATATACCCAATTAGAAAAAGAGGTCGTCCAAAAACAGTTACAAATAACGAGACAACCAAAGATGTTAATCAAAACGCCATGCAAAGAGATGATACTGTAATCCCAACCAGAAGAATTCTAAGACCCAGACATCCCAAGTAGTTCAGCGACATCATCGGGACGATTTCAGACGCTGAGGGGGAGGCTGTAACGGAGACTTTTAATTTAAGTTATTTTATATTATTAATTGTTACTTGTTTTAAAAATACTTGTTTTTGAAAATTATTTTTAATCATAAAAACATAGTATTTTACTTTTGAAAAATTCAATTCAAATTTTTCCTATAAAAGGAAAAACATTTTTAAATTTTATTCATTGTCATTTTAATTGTGATTCTAATTTTGAAAACTGATTTTGTTTTTTTTGCCAAATAAAAAAACTTTTAAAAAAAAAAGCAACAAATAAAATTTTTTCAATAATTTTTTAAAAAAATATAATTCAATAAATTCTGAAGGCGAATAAGACGATTACGTCCATTCAAGCCTCAGAACTATATAAATAAAAAAACAAATAAAAAACAGGAACTGAGGTCGGAAAGGACGATATCGTCTGGCTGACCCTTTTCCCAAATACTCAACAAGAGTCCATCCTCTACAATTTATATTTTTACCAGGGACCGAAAATAACTGTTATTTTTTAATTTTTGATTAAAAAAGGCAACATCAAAGAAATATTGGAGAATAAAACCAAGTATA
Organism: Stomorhina lunata; assembly: GCA_933228675.1. Taxonomy (NCBI): domain Eukaryota; kingdom Metazoa; phylum Arthropoda; class Insecta; order Diptera; family Rhiniidae; genus Stomorhina; species Stomorhina lunata. Next base: position 88,691,094 of record OW121740.1, on the reverse strand, counting down.
CCACTTTGATAGTCTTGGACCAAATTTTCATAAAATGCGATGCTTTTTAAAAATCTGATTTTTACTTTTTAGAACAAAAAAAATAACAATTATTTTTCGATTTTTATTTAATTGAGCAAAAATAACAGTTTTTAACATTTATTGTTTCGAGCAGAAATAAAAGTTATTTTTTTACTTTTATTTTTTAGAGCAGAAATAAAAGTTATTTTTTTACTTTTATTTTTTCGAGCAGAAATAAAAGTTATTTTTGTGTTTTCAACAACAATTATGATTGCAAAACTCAACTCCATTAATTTTTAAGCATATACAAATTATTTTCACTGAAAAATTATCTTTGTTTGAATTTTTTTTAATGAATTTATCATTATTCATGCTCAAAATAATAAAAGTCAAAAATAACTGTTATTTTTGCTCGAAAAAATAAAAGTTAAAAAATAACTTATATTTTTGCTTGAAAAAAATAAAAGTCAAAAATAACTGTTATTTTTTATCGAAAATATAAAAGTCCGAAAATAACTTTTATTTCTGCTCGAAAAAATAAAAGTAAAAAAATAACTTTTATTTTCTGACTTCTACGATAAAAGTTATAACAGTTACGGTCCCTAATTTTTACATAAGAAAATTAGACGTGTCTGTATTCAGATATGTCCAGATTTGCATAAGCCACACAGTTTACATTCATGAGCCACGCAGTCTACCAATTTTGTTCTTTTCGCTTGAAAGTCTGACATTGACGAAAATGGATCGCTTAAGTATCACACAACGCATACAAATTATATACAAATTATCAAAACATACACATCGTGCTTTAAGAAGAGATTATGGTTATTTATATTATCCAACTACGCAAGCAATTGGGAAAATTGTGAAGAAAGAATATATTGTTAGGCTTGCACATCATCGTTTTGCTCGTTCCGCTGAAAATATTGCTGCTATAAGTGAAAGTGTTGCCGAAGACCCGAATGTGTTTATTCCTCGTCGATCTCAGTAATTAGGACTGTCCTACGGATATTTCACCTACATCCATATAACTCTAACTTAAACTGAAGCCAGCTGACCATTCACAAGATCGTAGATATGTTGAATGGGTGCTTGAACAACAGGCGATGTACGGCATGTTTTCGAACAAAATTTTCTTCAGCGATGAAGCACATTTTTCACTCGGTGGGTATGTTGATAAACAAAATTGTCGTATTTAAGGTTCTGAAAATCCTCAAGTAATTGAGGAGAGGTCATTATATAAAAAAAATCACTGTTTGGTGCGTTCTTTGGTCCCAAGGTGTGATTGGACCATACTTCTTCGAAAACGACGATGGAACGACTGTCACCGTAAATTCGGAGCGTAATGGTCATATGACTTTTTTGCCTGATATTGAAGAATACGACTTGAAGAATATGTGGTTTCAACAAGACGGTGCCACATGCCGAGTAATTTCTTGTCTCGGCGATATCAACTGGCCACCAAGATTATACGATTTGACACCATTAGACTTTTTTGTGGGGCCACGCGGTTTAAAAACTTGAAAATGTTTCGTTATGAAATGTGGGCCTGTCTGAGTATTGATTTTTTTCAGATTTTTGCTATGATATTACTATCATATGCCTTTTATTTTTGAAGCTATCAATTGATTAAAAAACTCTTTACAAATTTTATATTTTTTACATAAGAAAAGTTGGCGTGTCTGTGGGGCGTATTACTTCTCCCATGGGCCCAAGTCATTTGCGTGCAAGAAATCGCTTTCATATATCTTTTATCCAAAGTAATTGAAAAAAAATCCTTAAAAAATTTTACATAAAAATAGTGGGCGTGTCTGTGGGGGGATTTTCCTAACTTTTTGTCAAAATTTTTAGTTGAAGGTTAAAAGCCTTCGAGCACAAAACGTACTTTATACGAACTTTACTTCTGAAGTTATTAATTTTGGCCAGTTTGATTAAAGAATCGAATACTGAGCTTCGATTTGAACACTCAAAATATCGGTTTAAAGAGCTATCTGCCGCATAGTCCTAAAATCTATTCTAAAAAACATAAAATATAGGTAATTATTAGCGTAATTTTTAAATGTAGATCTTAATATAGGGCAATATTTATACGAAGATCTTTATATGGTCCAAATTTTAGTCGTTGATCTTTTTATAGTCCAATATTTAACCATTGATCTTTATATAGCCCAATCGTAGATAATAGTTATTTAAATAGCGAAGTCTTTAATTATAGATTTTTATATTATAAATAGTAGATCTTTGTGTATCCCAATCTTCAATCATAAATCTTTATATAGTCCAATATTAATCGTAGATCTTTATCTTAGATCTTAACTGAGTTAAACTTTATATCATATTTCTTAATAAAGTTCAACATTCAATAGAAGATCTTTATATAGTCGAATTTTTAAACGTAGCAATTTATACAGTCCAAATTTTAATATTTAATATAGTACAATTTTCAATTGTAGATCTTTATATAACCCAATCTTCAATAGTAGTTATTTAAATAGCCCAATCAAAAATAGTATATCTTTATATATCCGTAGATCGTTTTATAGTCCAATCTTCAATCCTAGATCTTTATATAGCCCAAACTTTAATAGTAGATCTACATATAGCCCAATCTTCAATCGTTGATCTTTATATATAAATAATAAATAATAGATCTTTATATAACCCAATCTTTAATCGTAGATCTTTACAAAGCCCAATCATTACTAGTAGACCTTTATATAACCGATATTCAATAGTAAATCTTTATATAGTGCATTCTTTAATCATAGATATTAATATAGTCCAATCGAAAAAGTAGGTCTTTATATATCCCAACCTTCATTTTTTAGTAGATCTTAACATAGCTCAAACATAAATAGACGGTCTTTGTATATCAATCGTAGATCCTTTTATATAGTGTAATCTCCAATATTAGATCTACATATCTAATATTTTGAATTCAACCGTTGATCTTTATATAACACAATCTTTTATCGCAGATCTTTTTATAGTCAATCTCAGAAATTTGTATAACCCAATCTTCAATCGTATAGTCCATCTTCACTAAAGGGCGGCTCTCAGACAAAAAATAATTACCCGAAGAGATAAAATCTTTACAAGTCTACAATAGGATGAAATAGGTTCTGTCTGCCTCAGTGTTGAATACTAATTCAGCACAGAAATAGACTAAATGTCTGAACTTAGCTGAGTAAGGAGAAATTGGTGTCTAAATTTCCACACTTTTATTCCTAGCTTCCATATATTAAAGTGTTATATGCCGGAAACAATTTTGAGAATGTTTGAAGAGTTAGGAAAACTTATTGGAGCTCGTTTGACCCGGTTGGTGTTGGGTAGACACGACCAACTAGAATCCTTTCTGGAATGTTTTATTTTGTATAAAACTGATGTCATTAGTACAAAAATATCGTATATCTTTGTTGATGATAAAAAATTATATAATCAGTGTTAAATTTCACATTCACCTACTCTTTCTCCTGCTTCCGTTTGTTTACTGCCAACAGACAGACGGATATCTCAAATTGAAAGGAGAAAAATGTTGTTTGTTAATTAAATCAGTTGTGATGAGTTACTTTGGCCCATGAGTCCATAAAAACAATTCATTTTACGAGAGTTTTATAGTTTTTACGACATTTTAAACACACTTGAAAATTTATTTCAACTCTAAATGCCGACATTTACAAATAAACAGACATAAAAAAATAATAAAAACAATCAAACCACAAAATTTTAACAATAATAAAGAAAACAACTATTAAACTACAACCATTAAATAAACATAAAATTAACAAAATAAATAAATAAAAAAAAAACAAAATAAATTCAATATCAAATCCGTCAGTCAGTCAACCACCCCAAAACCGAAAGTGAAAAAAACTATAAAATTTAGAACTAAACTACAAATAGTGCAACAATCGTCATAATCATCATCATCAGAATAATCATTATCGAGTGGCTAAATATTTAAGGTGTCTAAATGGTCGTAAAACTGAACAGAAACAACCATAAACTTCACTTGATTATAAACAGAACAAAAACTGAAACTAAATTTTATGTTTATTTTATTTCCTTAACAATTCATAACATTTTAGGTTTTACCACATTTTTACGAGAGTTCTCAACATAAACGGGCATCAACACATAAACAATTTCATTTAGCCAAAAATCAGTTTGAAATTTGCTTGATGTGTAAATAGACAATTTATTTATCCTTTTAATAGTCAGAAATTCAGTTAACGAGTGACTAATTATTACGAAATTTTTTAGAATAACTAGGTTAACTTTCATAAAAAAGTTCAAAAGGTCAATTTTATGATATATTAGGCAGTAAATAAAGTGTTAATTTTATTTTCAATTGCCCTTATTATGCATCTTATGATCGAAGACTTCATCTGTTATCCTTGACTCCCAGTGGAGCATAGGGCCTCATGATCGAAACCTAATGGACACATAAATTTAAAGTAAACAGTTATTTTGAACCCGTACAGCAAATCAAATTCTAAAGAATTTAAATTTTGGGTACTTTTCTCTGAAACGTAATAAGACTCACTCAAATCATAGACTTTTTGGACAATTCTAATATTTATAGTATCGTGGCTGCCAACACAAAAAACAAATTTCAAGGATAATTTGACTGGAATTGATAAAAAGGAATGGACTATTTTTTTAGTTTTGCTTAAAATGTTACTTTACTTCGAATAGTTTTAAAAATTTACATGGACAAAAATCAAATAGTTTAATTTTCGGAAATAAATAAATTCAATTAACGAGATATATATCAAACGATGCGAAATATAAGGATCTACAAATCGTTATCTTTTTTTTAATTCTTTGAGGCGGCCAAAAATATGGGAAAAAAATTAAAAAGTGGCTAAAACGAGCTTCAAATTTTGTAAGTAGTATTAGAAGTGACAAAGTTAAAATTAAGGGGAAGTGGATTAATCCCCTAAGTGTGGTGTTTATTTCGTAGAACAACGACTTGGGTCCAAATGTTAAAATAAATGCAAAAGAAAGCGAAATATGAAGAAAAACTTGAATGCTTCAATCGTTTTTTTAATGTTTTTTTTTTTTTAATTTATATGCCAATTATGCTTAGAAGCGCAAATTTACGCAACTAAAATATTGTGTTCAGTATACAGAAGTTTTTGTGAGTTCAAGATCTGTAATTAGATTTTCCGAACTCCTAAGGGTACAAAAATTATTCGAGTTGAAAGTCGGTTTCAAAGGAATAAAAACTGTTTGAATTTTTCCCATATATACCCCAGCAAAACTTTGGTAATGGCAAGTATTCTGATAACTGGTTACCTTGTAACGACTACAACATACCATCCGAATAAATAATAAGTTATTACAGAAGTACTTATTTGTAATTAAGATGGTAATTTAAACTGAATGGCCCCGGTTCAAATCCCACCAAGGGCAACAATTTTTTTAAGTTTTGTTTTTATTAAAAGAGTTTTTTTAAATGATTTTTGAATTTTAAGAACTTAAATATTATCTTCTGTAAAAAAAATTTGTAAAACTAACTCACGTTAATGAAAAAATAACATCATGAGTCAATTTTGCTTATATAGGGGGTGTTGAATACCAAACACGATTCTAATTGGTCTTAACTTGGTAAGCCCAACTTATCTGGGTCATCCTTCATCTCAACTGTGGACACACACCTCCTCATGGTATCACCCGGGGAGCTAGTTAAACACCCATTAATATTGTGAGTTAACATGTTTAGAGAGTTGTCCCATAAGATCGATAAAAATGGGTTAGGATTACGGGCTAGTAACTCTCTCTTGAAAAAAAAATAAAATGAATAGGACAAAATTAGAATTGAAATGTCCCACTACCTAATATTAGAGGAGGATGTCCGAAACTTCGATAGAAAGAGCAAGTAGAGGAACATTTTTCAAAGCTTGGCCTATAAAAAAAAGAATATTCGCACAAGATCGAAATCCATGGAATTCTAAAATATGCTCTGACTTTGACCTTAACAGGTTGTAACATTTAAGTAAATAAGAGTCAATCTTATGTAAAAACTTATACAAAAAAGAAGATTTAAATTGTTTAAGTTTTAAAATAATTTTACAAAAGTTTTAAAATAATTACAAAAAATCGTATAAAAATATTTTTCCAAAAATTACAACAAAGCAAAAAAAGCAAGGAAAAACAAAGTTATTTTCACATGATTTTGGATCTAAAAATAAAAATTGTTTATATTAATTATAAGCTGCTAAGCTTTCAACATATGAAGTAGCTCAGTGGAAGAGTCTCTGCCTAGCAGTCGGAGGGTCTGGGTTCGAGCCCCCATGGGATCATAAAAAAAATTTTGTATTTCGTTTAAAAATATATGTTTTTAATAAAACAACAACAAAAAAGTTGTTGCTGTTGTTGTTGTTGCTTTCAAATTGCTTACCCAAGTCATTACTTTCCTGCAATTGGTAAGTACTTGCCTACAATGACATCCCCATGTTAATGTAATGACTTAAACAGCGAATGAGTAAGTAGTTCGTGTTCAATAGTTTAACTGTTTAACTCATTATTTGGTAATGAAAAGTTTTACTGGGATGTTACTTTACTTCGAATAGTTTTAAAAATTTACATGGACAAAAATCAAATAGTTTAGTTTTCGGAAATAAATAAATTCAAAAAAATTTTTGATCGGACACTAAATTTTTTTAGGGTTCTAAATATTAAGGGAGCTTAGGGAATGTAAAGTCCGTTCGCGTTAATGATTTTACGCAATGCGCGCAGAAGTTATGACGGTTAAAACAAAAATTTCTAAGAAAAATTAAAAACTATTTTATTTTTATTAGTTTTATGTGGATTTTGACACAACTTACATATTTTCAGGTGTTCTGTCGTTTCATGGTATTAAGGTAGTTTATATATGCCTTAACACGAAGAAATAATGTAATTATGCAAGTGAAAAAAATATTTTTTAACAATATTTTTTTAATTTTTTTAAACGCGATTTTCGCGAAATTTGACAAAATGTGAGTCTTAGTGAAATCCTGCTGCCTTGACTTATGGACAAATTTAATTTAAAATAATTTTTTGTTTAAATATAATTTTTAATAGGTGCATATCTTTTTGAAATATAAAATTCTTATTTGGCCCGTCAAATCATTAATCCTTATAAATAATATTTTGGTGCGCTTCAGATCTAAGGTAAAGCTTTTTTTAAGAATAGTTTTAAGACCTTTCCTGATCAATTTTGAGCTAAATTCGCGATGTGCTTCATTGAAATGTTTTTAGATAAAACCTTCGAGTTCTCAGTTGACAAACTTTTGATGCAAATCGGTTATAAATGTCATCGCTTTCATATCTTATATGATTTTGTCTCAGTTGCATTCTAAAACCATTTAAACCAATATGCACTTTTTTGCACGGTTTTCAAAATCTTATATATATCAAACAATGCGAAATTGAAAGATCTACAAATCGTTATCTTTTCTTTTTAATTCTTTGAGGCGGCCAAAAAATATGCGAAAAAAAAATTAAAAAGTGGCGAAAACGAGCTTCAAATTTTGGCAGCCATTAAGTAGTATAAGAAGTGACAAAGTTAAAATTAAGGCGAAGTGGATTAATCCCCTAAGTGTGGTGTTTATTTCGTAGAACAACGACTTGGGTCCAAATGTTAAAATAAATGCAAAAGAAAGCGAAATATGAAGAAAAACTTGAATGCTTCAATCGATTTTTTAATGTTTTTTTTTTAATTCATATGCCAATTACGCTTAGAAGCGCAAATTTGCGCAACTAAAATATTGTGTTCAGTATACAGAAGTTTTTGCGAGTTCAAGATCTGTAATTAGATTTTCCGAACTCCTAAGGGTACAAAAATTATTCGAGTTGAAAGTCGGTTTCAAAGGAATAAAAACTGTTTGATTTTTTCCCATATATATAAGTTCCAATGATTTTAAATCGTTAATTTTTTTAAAATTATCAGATCAAAAAAGGCCTTACTTTAAAAGGCCATCAAAACTAAATTCGAGCTAACTTTTAAAATAGTCTACTTTAATTTTCCATTGGAATTGTTGAGTCTGATTTTTATCGTTGCACTGTGTAATTTGAATAATATGAGTCACCTTTATATCTCAATCTTCATCAAAGCATCAAACTAGGTTTCCTTTAGAATGACCAACACAAATTTTCCGGATAATTTTAGGGGTTTAAGTTTAAGAATTTTGCGAACAACTCCAGTTTACTGTTTTAGACTTTTGTATGAGCTGTGTTAACGAGTCCATAAAAAATCTCCTCTGCAGTTGCCCTGTTGTTGTTGTTGAAAAAGCCTTAATATTTACCATTTAATAATTTTTTTTATGGGGTATCTGTAAGGAGATCAAAGCCAAGAAATTGTTTTACTTCCACTGAATCCTCAGAACTAAGTGAAGTAGGGTTGGCGGTACAGTTGAAAGTGTGGGACTCTGATCACAAGCTCGGCATACGTTGGGTTCGTATATGAGGGACCAAAAGATGATTATTCTGTTGCTTTATCCTGATCTCAGTTGAGCCAGAACCACTCTTGTTTTCCGCGGAAGTTTTTTTCTTTTTCTGCTTTGGGGGGTGGACTACCTCCTTATAACATATTCATGCGATAGCCTGAAATCGTGGAGCTGGTAACTCTTGAAAATTATTTAATGATGCCATATACGAGGTATGATCTGAAGAATTAAGTACATATCTTTGTATGCTATCCTCATACACGCGAAGATCTTTCCTGATAAGCCTCGGGAAAGATGCCATCCAAACTTTAATATAACACAAGTTTGGATGATTTCTCCCACGACATTCCAAAAGGAACTGATGAGATAGCATAATATGTTGTCCTTTACTGGAAGGTTCTTTGTTTCCCCATGAAGATGATGTGGCGGGTTAATATGTAGACAGTCTGTTATAGTTCTTATGGCTTAATTTTGGCAACATTGGATATTTCTCCACTGAGTATCACTTAGCGACGCTGACCTCACCGGAACAGCATAATTTGTCGGCTAGTGCTTTAAATACCTTGTTTCTATATCGCAATAAATGAGTGACAGATGTGGCATGTGATGACGAAGTAATAAGGCTGTCGAGTGTGGCTCCCTGTATTTTCGGACGGTTTCACGGTCGGAATTGGAACTGCCTATTTGACACTACGATATTTTAATCGCTGGTCTCTAAGCTCTACGAATGACTGATGATTGCTCAGATAATTAACTATCCATCTCTTTAAATTTGTTGCCATTATGGACAGCAGGATGTCCTGGAAGAGGTTGGCATGGCTTACCGTATCAAAGGCTTTTGAGAAGTCATAGGCCACAAGGACAGTTCTTTCACGAGGCCTCTACTGGTTTAAGCCTTGATCTGAGTCGTAATGGCTGTTAATGCCGTAGTAGTGCTGTGCATTTTGCGGAATCGATGTTGGTAGTGAGCTACTGGTAGTTGGCTGGTCAGCTGTCGCAAAGACGCCTCGAGCGTCTTTGCGACTGGTGACAGGAGGGATATCGGTCGGTACGATGAACTCTTATACGAGGGTTACCCAGGTTTTAGAACTGGCATCACTCTAACGATTATGGGCAGGTGGTCTAAAGCTGGAGACACAACTGCGCGTCAGATTACGCAGTTAATCAGACCAAAAACTTTTCAACTGTTATGTCGTCATTCTGTTCCGCTAACGATGCACCTCTAATATGAAGAAAACTAGTATATTTTCATTATATTTTGACGAAACTCAGCTATTTAGTACTTACAGGCAATAGAATTATAAATCATGTCTTACTTTGGAATTTTTTATTTTTAAGTATAATTTAATTTATTTACAATCAAAATAAAAAAATAGGAATTTTGCAATTCTAGGCGGGCCATGGGCAAGTTTTCACCCCATCCGATTAACACCAAATTTTCAAGGGATTATCTTTTTTAGCATTTCGAACAATTCTGAGGGCTGGCCGCATACAAAATCCAACTTTGAAAAATAACTGCAACCCTAACTGACATGTAGACCGCTCAATCGTCTTAGAATTTCATAAAGATTCAGAATATACTTGCATCAATTTGGTTTTTGAGCTAATATTAAAGAAAATTAAAAACGGAATGACAATCTTAATATACACCCATTCTTTTTGATGGTGGGTATAAAATAGGGTGTTTACTCGAGTAATATTTGCTCGATTTATAGGAAAAATCAAATTGATTAATCGCTAGAGTAAACTAAAATGCTTAATTTCAAATAAAGATTTATTTGAGTTATTTTCCACGAGTAATCGAGTTACTCGAGTAAAATTATTTTAATAATTTTGTAAGTATTTTTTTTTTAATAATTTTGTCTCAGCGTATTTCTAAACTGTTAAAATTGTAAAAAAAAAACGTTGGCCATTTTATGCAATAATCAAGGGTTAAAATGAAGACCACTTAAATCAATTATTTACCGCTCTATGGTCCATCTTAGGCACTAATTGATGGTTCTACTATAGTTAGTTTAAAGCAATAATCGAGGGTTTTAATATAGTTAATTTTCAATTTATGAAATAATCGTGGATTTTAACATTGTCAATTCTAAGCAATAATCGAGACTTGTAAATTACAACTTGTAATATAGTCCATTGTAGGCTCCATTGTATGTATAAAGTCCATAGTATATATCTGTGGTTTGGTGCTAAAAGGGCCAATGTCAATTTTCGTCTGTTTTGAGGTAATCATTCCATTAGATTCCCTTCTTTAACCCCTTTTATTTAACTCCTACAGCTAATCCCTATCCTAGCTCAGAATAGACTTATGTGTTTTTCTTGGCAATATTACTATGAATTTATGTGGATAACAAAAACTTTAAATCAAATTTTCTCAAAACTAGTTTTTTTGACATTGGCCCTTTTAGCACCAAGCCACAGATATATAGTCAGTGTAATTTCAGATATAAATAGCCTAGTCTACCATAGACCAATGTATTCGTAATTTATACTATTGTTTATTTAAAGGTCCTAAGTAATCGTAGCTCCTGTTTGAAGGTACCATTACAATCGTAAAACCTACTATAGTCCAGTTCAAGTCTACAATATATTCGTAGATACTACTACAGTTTAGTTGAAGATTCCTGTGTAATCGTAGGTCCTACTATAGTAACAGTACGTCCTACTATAGTTCAGTTAAAGGAGGCAATATAATCGTAGATCCTACTTTAGGTTAGTTGAAGATCCCATTGTAAACATAGATAAAAGGTAGTAGAGTCTACTAATCTATTAGATCAAACTCAGGATTTATGAAATCGTAAGATTGCTTCTTATATATAGAAGTAAATAAACTCACTTAAAATATTTAGGGTGACAATAGGTTACAAATGTTAATTTGTATTAAAAATAATTTTGTTTTATTTTTGTTTTATGTTTTTACTGCGAATTGATAAAATTTTTTGTGAATAAAACATTATAATTTTATTAAAAACAACTGTTGTATTAAAAATAGATATAAAAAGCTTACAGAAAAATCTTACTCCAGTAATTTTGAGATGAATTTTTTACTCGATTAACTCGAGTAATTTTTAACGATTTATCTATTTTCCGAGTAATTAATAAACCCCATTTTCAAGTTATTTGATTACTTAAACAATTAAAAGTCGATTAAAATGAACACCCTCGTATAAAAACTAATTTGGGCTTTGAGAAACATAAAACTGTTTTGGAAATAAAATTGTTAGGGAGGTACACCAAAATATACTTAAATCTCAAAAAACTCGACATTAGTTTGTTCAAAAAAAAAAAAACAATTTAAAATAACTCATTAATATGTACTTACATATTTTTATAATGATGATTTTTTCCAGTGGTGAAACAAATGTCAATGAATTAAAATTATTTATTATGACATGACGTTCCATATTTCAAATTATTATTGTTGTTATTAACTACCGAAATTTTTTCTAAATTGAATTAATGAACTTTTATTTTTGTTAATAATATTTCTATAGTAAGTCTTATCAAGATTAGTTTTTTTTTTTATTTATATGTAAATCGTTATTTATTATTTTTTTAGAATAAACATATTTAAAATATTTTTGTACTTTCAAATTGATAATCTCTTAAGTTAAGTTTTACCAGTAATTTAAAGTAAGCATTTCACAACATTTGAATTCCAAGAGGAATTTTAAATGTTAACTATCTAAAACATATTGAAGTTAATTATTTAAATGTGTATATTTTTTAACAATTCACATGTTTTCTTTTAATTTTTTCCCGTACCGTAGGAGCTAAAAAACGTTTTCCATCTTGAAAAATAAACCACGTCTAGACAATCGCCAAGAAGATTTCAAACTGAGTTTTGTTTACAAAACAGCAGCAATTCATTTTCAAAATATTGAAACACGCTGTCAAAATATGTTCAGTTTTTTACCAGCAAAAGTCCGAGTTATTAGAATTTTTTTAGAAAAATTACTAAAAATTTTGCACACCTTCTTAGAGAATAAAAAAAAATACCAAAACAAAATAAAAGGAAACACACCAAAAATTTTTTTGAAAGGGTCATCATAAATCATATTTTTTCGTTGAAACTGAAAACAACCCAAGTAGCAAAAAAGTTAAAAAACATATGAAAACTACTAAAAAGAACCTTTTAAAATTCATATAAAACTTCACGGTCATAAACACATTTTCTCCTTAAGACAGTTAAAAAATCTTTGTCTACTGAAAAGAAAAATATGAAAAAAAACTCAAAAAGTCATAAAAATTAAAAATTTGAAACTAAAAAATTAACACAGTTAAAATTAAGAAACAGACATAAAAATTTGTATTCAAGGTCGCGTTTTATGAAATTGGGCAATAAAAAAGGTTCACAAGTAAATCCTCCAAAATTTACGCATTTATCTTCTAAACTTTTACACACCTTCAAACATGACTTTTTTAGTTTTACCAAAAAAGGTCCTGCTGCCAAGTGCACACGTAGTCTTTATTAATTTTTTACTTTTTAACTTAAAATGTGCAAAAGTGACCTTTAGTCATAGTACACTTGTTCCGTTTGTACCTTAGTAAATTTGTTGTGACCTATAATTGTATCATTCCTTTTTTGTCTAAAACCCGCACATTTATGACCTTGTTTTAATTTTTATGTCTGTGACAATTACATTCGAAGCAAAATTATTAAATGAAAATATGAATTTCATATTTTTAGGTTAAAAAGTCAAGGTTGTGTAAATTAATTTTTAATAATTTCATATTTTTATTGCCCAAAGTACGTGCATTAATTTTTCACATTAATGTGCACCAGATTTTCCCATAGTAAGTTTAATTTATTTTTTAGGCAGGTGAGTTAAAGTGACCTTCAATTTAATATTTGATGTGTTTTAAAGTACTAAAAACTGTGTTTCCTTACTAATTAATATTGATTATTTAATTCAATGTCATCATCGAAGGATTCTTCTAATTGATTTCCTTACTAAAGTTTTTAGTTTTTTGTAAAAACTGGAAAACAAAAAATGTTAAAACTTTCTAAATTTTATTTGGTTATTTACCTTGAGACATTAAATAAAGTGTCTAAGGAAAATACCACAGAATCTAATTTATTACAATTTCTTTAAAAATATAATTTTTGGCTTAAAATACAGGGTTATCCATTTTGCGTTTTCAAAAGTGAACGTAAATAAAACACATATATGTATTATATATAAAATATATTTTTTAATGATATTTCTTTTTACTCCCACCATCAAAAATACTGGGGGGTAAATTGCCAAGCAAAACTTTTCATTACCAAGTAAAGAGTTAAACAGCTAAACTATTGAACACGAACTACTTACACATTCACTGTTTAAGTCATCATATTAACATGGGGATGTCATTGGAGGCAAGTACTTACCAATTGCAGAAAAGTAATGACTTGGGTAAGCAATTGGAAGACAGCAACAACAACAAATATGTTTTTAAGTGAAATACAATTTTTTTTATGACCCCATTGGGGCTCGAACCCAGACCCCTACGACTGCTATGCGGAGACTCTTCCACTGAGCTAATTCATATCTTGAAAACTTCGCAGCTTATAAATAATATATACAATTTTTATTTTTAGATCCAAAATCATGTAACAATAACTTTGTTTTTACCTGTTTTTTTTGCTTTGTTGTAATTTTTAGAAAAATATTTCTATACGATTTTAAAATAAAGAAGTTTTTTTAATTATTTTAAAACTTAAATAGTTTAAATCTTCCTTTTTTGTTATATAACATTGACTCTTACTTACTTAAATGGCCTATTGTTACAACCTGTTAAGGTCAAACTCCGAGCATATTTTGGAATTCCATGGACTTCGATCTTGTGCGAATATTCTCCAATTTTATAGGCCAAGCTTTGAAAAATGTTCCTCTACTTGGCCTTTCCATGGAAGTTTCGGACGCCCTCTTCTAGCATTAGGTGGGGGAACATTTTAAATCTAATTTTATCCTCTTCATAGTAATTATTTTTTCCAAGAGAGGGTTACTAACCCGTCGTCCTAACCCATTTTTATCGATCTTATGGGACAACTCTCGGTACATGTTAGCTCACTACATTAAGGGGTGTTAAACTAGTTCCCTGGGTGATACCTCGAGGAGGTCAGTGTCCGCAGTTGAGATGAAGGATGACCCAGATAAGTTGGGCTTACCAAGTTAAGACCAATCAGAACTGTGTTTGGTATCCAACATCCCCTGCATAATCAAAATTAACTCATGATGGTATTTTTTCATTACCATAAGTTAGTTTTCCAATTTTTTTTTTACAGAACTCAAAAATCATTTAAAAACTCTTAATAAAAAGAAATTAAAAAAAAATTGTTGGTCTTGCTGGGATTCGAACCGGGGCCATTCACTTTAAATTACCGTCTTAATTACAAATAAATACTTCTGTAATAACTTATTAGTTATTCAGAGGGTATGTTGTAGCCAGTTAGCAGAATTCTTGCCATTACCAAAGTTTTGCTGGGTTGAGATTGTCATTCCGTTTGTAATTTCCTTAATAAATGGCTCAAACATCAAAAACAATATATATTCTGAATCCTTGTGAAATTCTAAAACGATTGAGCGATGTCCGTCTCCCTGTCTGTTGAAATCACGATAACGCCTAAGCGAAAGGAGCTAGCTCACTGAACATAGCAAAAACATTCTTGATATATGAGATAATTTTGGTATTGAAATCCGTTAACATTTGACCATGGCTCGCATATAACCTCGCCTAGGCTAATCGCTTATTTGCTAATAAATAACAAACTATAATAGCTATGACGTATATATAAGAATATAAGTATATAAAATTTCATCCATATAAAATTTCATCCAAATCGGTTCACATGTAACCATAGCTCATATACAAAAAACTTACGGAAATAGCCTAAATTTCACCTAAAATACACTTAAATGCCAATAATTCGAATAAAACTATAACAGATATAACCAGTAAATTTAGCACAAGAAAGTCTTATGTCAATTCCATCCAGTGTGCAAAATTTTGTCACAATCGGTCACCATTTGACCATAGCTTCCATATAAAAAACATACGGAAACACAAAAATACAAAAATAAAAAGGGGTCTGTCCTTCAGATAAAAGCGTGATAACTCCTTAACTACAAGAGCTAGAGAGACACAATTTAACAAAAGTATTTTCGATATGTTATAAAAGTTGTGTACTGAAAATAATTGAAATCGGTTCACATTTAGTTAGAGCTCCCATATTACCCTACCCCGGGAATCAGATTTATATTGATAAATTGAATACAATTGTAATATCTATGTCAACTAAATTGAGAACAAAGGAGTTTTATCCAACTTTTAGTCAGTATGTAAAATTTTATAGGAATCGGTAAGCTATGGTTAGCTTTCATATAAAAACCGCTCCCGGAAACCACTAAAATGTGAGAAATGTTAGTTAAAAGCTATAAGATTATAAACTGTAACTGTCAAGGCCACTAAGTTTTGCACAAATAAACTTTATATAAATACCAGCCAGTGTATAAAATTTTGTGGCAATCGGTCAACATTTGGCTATAGTTCTTATATATATAACTTCTTCTTTTCATATCTACAATCAAGGTACTTTCAGTATATGTGACCCCATCTACAAAAAGGGAAAAGGCGGCTTAGGATTCAAAAACTAAATTCCGAAAAATTAGCTAAAAATTTCGAAATTTGAGTCATAAGCCACCTTTTCATAGACCGGATCACATATTAAGATTGCACCTACGAAATTGGATAACTTTCAATCAATGTCCAGATTTATATACGGTAGATGCATTAGGAAACTCCTAACAAAACATATGAACCTGCCAAGTTACTATCAACATGTTTATCTTAACTACATAGTAGGGTGTTCATTTTACTCGACTTTTAATTGTTTGAGTAATCAAATAACTTGAAAATGGGGTTTTTTAGTAACTCGGAAAATCGATTAATCGTTAAAAATTACTCGAGTTAATCGATTAAAAAATTCATCTCAAAATTACTGGAGTAAGATTTTTCTGTAAGCTTTTTATATCTATTTTTAATACAACAGTTGTTTTTAATAAAATTATAATGTTTTATTCACAAAAAATTTTATCAATTCGCAGTAAAAACATAAAACAAAAATAAAACAAAATTATTTTTAATACAAATTAACATTTGTAACCTATTGTCACCCTAAATATTTTAAGTGAGTTTATTTACTTCTATATATAAAAAGCAATCTTACGATTTCATAAATCCTGAGTTTGATCTAATAGATTAGTAGACTCTACTACCTTTTATCTATGTTTACAATGGGATCTTCAACTAACCTAAAGTAGGATCTACTATTACATTGCGTCCTTTAACTGAACTATAGTAGGTCGTACTGTTACTATAGTAGGACCTACGATTAAACAGGGATCTTTAACTAAACTATAGTAGTATCTACGAATACATCGGAGACTTCAACTGGGCTATAGTAGGTTTTACGATTGCAATGGTACCTTCAACTAATCTATAACAGGAGCAACGATTGCATTAGGATCTTAAATAAACAATAGTAAAAATTACGAATACATTGGATACCACAAGAGGTCTAGGTCTAGAGACTAGGTTATTTGTATCTGAAATATCGACTACATATACTATGGACTATATACATACAATGGACTATATACATATTACAAGTTGTAATTTACAAGTCACGATTATTGCTTAGAATTGACAATATTAAAATACACGATTATTTTATAAATGGAAAATTAACTATATTGAAACCCTCGATTATTGCTTTAAATTAACTATAGTAGAACCATCAATTATTGCCTAAGATGGACCATAGAACGGTAGATAATTGATTTAAGTGGTCTTCATTTGAACCCTTGATTATTGCAAAAAATGGAATATATCATTAGTAGCAGCAAATACTTTCAAGTCAAAGTTGGCCATTATTAAACAAGAAAACCTTTTCTTAACTCGTAATCAAAAAAAAAAAAAAAAAAAAAATACACAAAGAAAAATGCATATTAAGCTAACAGGACATAGTTTTCCATTTGGCCAACATTATTTTTTACAAACTCAACAATTTAGAAATACGTTGAGACAAATTTTAGTCGTTTTATTTTAAAAACATACTTAAAAAATTATTGAAATAATTTTACTCGAGTAACTCGATTACTCGTGGAAAATTACTCAAATAAATCTTTATTTGAAATTAACCATTTTATTTACCTCGAGCGATTAATCGATTTTATTTTTCCGATTAATCGAGCAAACATAACTCGAGTAAACACCCTACTACATAGTAAGCACAACGAAAAGTATTAAACATGTTATTGACATTAAACTATACTCGGTTATGGGACACATTTTAGTGCAAAGTAAATACTAGGCAAACCACTTAAAATACATTACAATGTTGAACTATAAAGCTATTGCAAACGAATTTAGTCCAATTATTTTACCAACAATACCACATTTGATCCAAATTTTGAATTAGTTGCACCTCGTAGATATATGAGATATGTTTCTAAATTTAACACAACTTGATGGTGGGTATATAAGATTCGGCACAGCCGAATATAAGACGATTACTTGTTTATTATAAAGTTTGAATGTTGACATTATATGTGAAACTCTACATCATTTAAATGACCACCACGCGAAATGTTGCAAGCATTGATACTTTTCAGGTAATTTTCTACCACTTTTTGGCACATATTGAGCGGTATTTCAGCCATAACTTGAGGAATGTTGGTTTTATCAAGAGATAAAGGTTTATCTTCATAAGCACAGCCTTTCGCGTAGCCCCACAAAAAAGTCTAATTGTGTCAAATCGCATGATCTGGTGACCAGTTCATGTCGCCACGACGAGAAATTGTCTCTTCCGATGTTGAAATCACATTTTCTCCAAGTCGTACTCTTCAATAGCAGGCAAAAAAAAGTAGGTTATCGTGTGACCACAACGCTCCGAATTCACAGTGACAGTCGTTCCATCGTCGTTTTCTAACAGGTAAGGTCCAATTACACCTTCGGAATAAAGAGCGCAAAAAACAGGGAGTTTTTCTGGATGTAATGGCCTCACTTCAATTAGTTGAGGTTTCTAAGAACCCCAAATACGACAATTTTGTTTATTAACATAACCACCGAGTAAGAAATGTGCTTCATTGCTGAAGAAAATTTAATTCGAAAAATCGCCGTCCACCGCCTGTTGTTCATACACACATTCCACGCTTCAGTTGTTGTGTGAGCTGGACTTTATATGGATGCAGATCAAAATACAAAATATGTCATAATGTGCCGTAAGATAGTCCTATTTCCCGAGAATGACGCTTCAGTCTCTTCAAATTTCTTCACAATTTTGCCAATTGCTGGCGTAGTTGGACGATTATGTAAACCATAATCTTCTCTTAAAGCACTATATGTTGCTTTTGAAGAATCACCATTTTTATAGTATGCTTTAATAATTTTAATGCGTTGTGTGATACTTAATCGATCCATTTTTGTCAATATCAGACTTTAAACTGAAACAAAGAAAGTTTTGAAAACAATAAAAACAACGGGAGCCATTAAAAAAACTTTTAAGAGTGTTCCTGAAAAAAATCGTTCAACATCTATAAATTTTCTATTAAACAAGTAAGAAAAACTATAGTCCGTCAAGCCCGACTATATGATACCCTTAACTACTTAGAGCAAGTATTGACGAAGACTTTTTCAAAATTTCGAGACTTAAGTAGATTTATATTATTTCCGGCTGAGTGTCTAAAATGGGAGCTAAGGTCAATTGTAGATCAATTGCTAGCAAATTTTGGTAATCGGTTTCTATCGGGTGTTTTTTATTGAGGTATAGAACTTTAAGTTGGCATCACTTTTTTAACTGGCGGCCATTTTGTCAGCTGTCAAGTGATTGATATTTAGTTTGGTTTGCCATTTCATCATGAACAGGTTGACAAAAGAAAAACGCTTGCAAATCGTGCAAATTTAATTCGAAAATAATGGTTCAGTTCGCGAAGTTTACCGCAAGCTCCGTTCATTTTATGGTCGACATAATCGTCCATCAGAGCAATTAATTCGGTTAACCATGGATCGTTTTCGCACTACGTTTACTCTATGTGATAATACGCATCCGCAGCGACGTCGAACAGTGCGCACCGAAGAAACAATTGCCGCTGTAGAGCAAAGTGTTGAAGAGGACCCGAATGAATCGATTCGCCACCGTGCACAGCAATTGGAGCTTTGTCCATCAACTTTATCGAAGATTTTGCGCAAAGATCTTGGCTTGCGACCTTACAAGATCCAGCTTGTGCAAGAATTAAAGCCGCGAGACCATGCAATGCGTCGTGATTTTGGTGTATGGGCCGAAAATGAGATTGATCTCGATGCTGATTTTCATCGCAAAATTTTGTTCAGTGATGAGGCTCATTTTTGGTTGAATGGCTACGTCAACAAGCAAAATTGCCGCATTTGGAGTGAAGAGAATCCACATGAGACCCTTGAGACGCCATTACATCCACAAAAACTGACTGTTTGGTGTGCTCTATGGGCTGGTGGAGTCATTGGGCCATACTTCTTCCGAAATAATGCTGGAGAGTCAGTTACCATAAATGGAGACCGGTATAGAGCCATGATAACCGACTATTTTGTTCCCCAATTGGGTGGCATGAATGTGGATGAGTTGTGGTTCCAACAAGACGGCGCTACATGCCACACAGCGCCCGTCACAATTGATTTATTGAAGGAAACATTCGATGAGCGCATAATTTCGCGGAATGGACCTGTCAATAGGCCACCAAGATCGTGCGATTTGACACCACTGGATTATTTTCTTTGATGATATGTGAAGTCGCTCGTCTACGCCAACATTAGTGGCGTTATTGCCAACATACGGCCCCATATGCTCAGAAATGTAGTTGAAAATTGGACCTGTAGAATTGGCTTTAGTCGAGCCAGCCGCGGCGGCCGCATGCCCGAAATCATATTTAAACATTAATGGCATAAAATTATCCTTCCAATAAAGCGAAATTGATGGACATTAAAACGATTTTCTTGTGATTTATTTCAATTCGAAGTTCTATACCTCTAAAAAAAACACCCATTATTTACAAAATATTTATCTGTGCAAAGTTTTAGTAGTAAAATGCAGTTTTCTTTAGATATGTAAGTGCTTTTGTGCCTTTTTAGGTATTTAAAAGACCTTTGGGAATGAATATTGTGTTGGAGGTATAGTAAAATATGGGCGGGTTCCTACAATAATAGGTACACTGATTTCGACTACCATAAGCAATAGTTATGCTAAATATTATTAAAAACTCAATTAATTTGGCTGTAAAGTGCCAAAATCTCTATTCCGGTAAGGCATCCTTATGGGAAGTACCCGAAATAGTAGTACGATTTTGCCCAAAAAGTAAAGGGATCATTCTTGGACCAAAATATCCCAAAGTTTGTTAAATTATGTATCTTTAAATCAACTCAGGGAGTGATTCTGTGTCGATGGGTATAATAAATATATCACCTATAGTATATCAATATATCACCTATAGTGGTAAAGGGTATACAAATTTCCAGCTGATAAAATAAATAAAGAACAATAATTGCATAATATAATTTGAAGAAAAAAACCTAAAATTTTAAATAAATTAATGCGGGAAGTGAAGGAAGATGAAAACTGAAAATTGTTTGTGTTTTGTTCAGTCGATAATCTACGCTTTTACTTGTGGTTTATGAACATAATTCTTAAAGGCTTTGTTTATAAATTAAGTAATAATGAGAGGTTTTCGATCTGTCTAAAATGGGGATAATCCTCCTGAAGAGATAGCCTTACCAACCATCAAAACGCGTAGAGGAATTTTGGTTTCTCCCCAAACATTTTTTGGCTTTTTATCAATAAATTGTTCTCTTACATTAATAAATAAATGTAACAGATTTGGGATCAAATGCGAATACTCTTTCTTTTTAAATTAATTTTTCTTTTTTATAAAATTATTCAGCTTTTATTTTTAGTAGCCTCAAGATTTTTTTTCGCAATGTCAAGCTTTGTAGAAAATTGGAAAGAAAATTGTAGAAAATTTTGAAATTGTCATTCCGTTTGTAATTTCCTTAATATTGGCTCTAAAACCAAAATTGTATATTCTGAATCCATATAGAATTCTAAGACGATTGAGTGATGTCCGCCTGTCTCTTGTCGGCAGGATAGGGCCTCAACGAAAGGAGGTAGCTTTTGAAAAATTTTGGTTTTAAAATTGGGCGAAGTCGTTTTACATTTGATCATAGCTCCTGTATAACAGATATTATGATAAAATTAAATTAACTAGCCAGGGTGCAAAATTTTGTCACAATTGGTCATCATTTGACCATAGCTTCCATATAAAAGCTTTCGGAAACACACAGATACCAAAAAGATAGGGGGTTTGTGTCCGTCTCTCCGTGAAATGAAAGTACATTATTTCACAAAAGTAATTTCAATATCTTGAAAATGTTGTGTATTGAAAATGGGGGAAATCGGATCACATTTATTTAGAGCTCTCATATAACCCCGCCCCAAGAGCATCAGAAACCACTCCCAGAAAGCACTAAAATGCGTTTATTGCCAGTTAAAAGCTACGGCAACTAAATTTTGCAAAAATAAGCTTTATATATATATATATTACACCCGCTTTCTATATATATTAAGTATATTAAGATTGTACCTACGATATTATGTAGCTATCAATTAACGTTAAATCCAGACTTTATATACTATAAAGCTACGGCACCCGAATTTAGTCCAAATAATTTACCAACTAGAGTAATTAAAGATATGTCTCTTAATTTAACAAAATTTATGGTGGGTATATAAGATTCGGAATTTTAGGAAGGTATTTGGAAAGTTCCTTTTCACGAGTTGTCAATTGTTAATATAATGCAAACAGGGGGAAATTAAATTGTAAGGGCCGATGTTGAATGTGAACCACACCTAAACGCCAAGTTTTTTTCCGAATTTTATTTGACATTTCTCTATTTCAGACTAACTCAATTTGAACCATGGAGAGATACACAATCCAACAACGTGTTAAAGTTATCCAGACTTATTATGAAAATGGGCGTTCAAATCAAAATGCATATCGTGCACTTCGTGATTTTTTTGGTCAATTTGATCTTCCAAATGTGCTTACAATCGCAAAAATCGTGGAAAAATTCGCGCAAACCGAGTCTGTAGAAGATGTGAGAACACCAGTGCACGCACGTACAGCCGCCGTGGTCGCGGCGCCCATTTGGCCGATATTTTGTTCCATACATAATTGAGTAATACCAATATATCATAATAAAATAAAATTACAATAATTTCCTAAATAGTTTGTGTTTTATTCAAAATCAACATCGGCCCTTGAAATTTAACCACCCGATAATAATTCATTTTAATGTGAGGCACCAGAATCTCCCTTCGTAAACATGTCGATCGTTTGTAGTTACGCTCAGCAAAATGTATGCGTATAACTGTTGTACTTCTATAGATATAGCACAGTTAATAATTAGTACCTGGTTGACCGAGCCTTGCTCGGAGCTTTATGATAAGCATTTTGAGGAAAATTTTAAAGTTTTTATATATTTTATATAATAAAGTGCTAAAATAAATTTAGAGGAAAGACATTGTACAAATATTCAGTTAATTTTGAATTATTTGATTTATTTTGTCCGACCAACACATAGTTTGCATATTTTAACTCATTTCGAATAATTTTGGAAATTATTCAAATGAACAGAAACCTCCGTCGACTCATGCGCAACAACTTTGCTAAAGATTATAGTCTGATCAAATGCACAGTTTACGATTTAATTTATTTTGAGTAGTTTGCAGTGGCGCCACCTGAAGTTGTTCATACCATATAAGAAACCTTTGTCTGCTTATTCGTAACAACTTTGCTTATGATTATAACATGATCAAATGCACAGTTTACGATTTAATTAACTTTGAGTAATTTTCTGTGGCGCCACCTGTCGGACTTTGCTTATTCCAATTCATAAACCTTCTTCGGCTTATCCGTAACAACTTTGCTGACGATTATAGCATGATTAAATGTACAGCATACGATTAAATTCACTTTGAGTAAATTTCAGTGGCGCCACCTGTTGAAATTTGTTCATACCAACTAAGAAACCTTCGTCGGCTCATGTGCAACAACTTTGCTAAAGATTGTAGCATGATTAAATGTACAGATTACGATTAAATTGACTTTGAGTAAGTTGCTGTAGCGCCACCTGTCGAAAATTATTCATACCAACTAAAAAGCCTTCGCCGGCTCATGCGCTACAACTTTGCTAAAGATCATAGCATGATCAAATGTACAGTTTACGATTTTATAAAGATTTTTAGTAATTTTCCGTGGCGCCATCTGTCGGAAATTAGTCTTATCAACTTAAAAACCTTCGCCGGCTTATCCGCAACATCTTCGCTAAAGAGCATAATATGATCAAATTCACAGTTTACTATTTTATAAAGAACATACATACAGACAAACATTCATTTGTTTAAAATAATACTAATTTTCCCCCTTTTTATTCCCTAATTTCTAAAAGTTCCATATGCATATTTGGTACTTTTTTGTTGCCAATTAAATTCGGTACATTTTTTTAAAAGGCATTTAACATAATGTATAATGTTCCTATTGATATTACTTTGGAGATGTTAAGTTATCATTTTATCCCATTTTTACCCTTTTTGGCTCCAAAATCAAAAAAGTACCAAATACGTGTTTCATGTTTCTTTTACATCTATTGATTGCAGTACCAAGTTTCTTTCTGTATTCTTTAGTTTAAAATATAAGAGTGGGTTAAAAAGGTGCCAAAAAACTATTTTCACTCTTTTTTACCCCCTATAGGACATAGTTTCAAAAAAGTACCAAACACCTGTCCGCTTATTTTCATAGCTGTTTAAAACGTAATTTTAATTTTGTTTCTATACCTATTACTTTAGAAGATATAGCGTTTTCGATTTTTTTCCCATTTTTACCCTTCTCCTTCGACCTTCAAAAAAGATACCCACTGTCCAAATCTTATCAAAATCGTTGGAGCCGTTTTCGAGATAGCCATTCTATATATATATATATATATATATATATATATATATATATATATATATATATATATATATATATATATATATATATA
Source organism: Stomorhina lunata (assembly GCA_933228675.1). NCBI lineage: Eukaryota > Metazoa > Arthropoda > Insecta > Diptera > Rhiniidae > Stomorhina > Stomorhina lunata. The sequence goes on along the minus strand of OW121740.1, from coordinate 88,666,546 downwards.
TATATATATATAAATACATACAATTATTGCTCGTTTAAGAATATAAGATTTTATATATAAGTATCTGATTCCCCTTTTATACCGGACTGTTTTCGGCGCTATTCACTAAAAATTTTGCGATCCTATTGCTGTTGTTGAGATATTAATAAATCCGTGAAAAAAAAGGGCATCTGACCCCACTGTGCGGCTCTTTGAAATTCTTTTTCTTAAACGTTACGAAGTGAAGGGAAGGAGAAAGATTCGGATATGACATACAATGATCGGAGTTTTAAAGAGGTGCAGGAACCTTAACTTTATTCTAGTATAGATGTATAGTAAGCAAAAGATCAAGAGTGTTCATTACACAAAATATGTGTTGTTCCATTAACCTGTTTAGCTAGATATTGTCCGCGACGAATATTTTCTTATATTGGCCATTACAACTCAAATGGCGAAGCCAGGGTGAAATGTGAATATTCAAATTACAAACACTAACGATTTCACTGTTCGATTATTTTCAAAATGGAATCGGAAAGGGAATCATACTTAAACATTAATAAATTGTTGCAGTATTGGGAAAATTTTACAAAAGATATGTCTTCAAGAATAAACTAAAACTCATAAATTTATGAACAATTGGTCCACATTCGACTTTAGTGGCAATTTCTTTCTTGGAGTTCTTGTGTTTTTTTAAATTTTGATCTGGGTGCCTAACTGGACTTCTTCATAAATACTAATTTATATCCTTCACCACCATAGGTGGAAAGGGTATTATAAGTTTGTGCTGATGTATGTAACGCATAGAAATATTTATCTTAGACCCACCTTTTAGTATACCAATAGGCTTAGAATCACTTTCTGAGTCGATTTAGCGATGTCCGTCTGGCTGGACGGCTGCCTGGACCCCCATGTAAACCTTGTAATCTCAAAATTGATCCATTATTTATGGTACCTCCCATAGGTTCCACTTCCAGGAATTGATATATTGGCCACAAATATCAATATTCATGAAATTTAAAACAAATACTGCTTATGTAAACCAAAATCACTGTACCAAATTTCGTTGAAATCGGTCCACATTTGACCATAGCTCCCTTACAAACTCTTCTTTAAAAACGCACTAAATAAGACAAAAAATCACTATAACGCTCGTAAATCTAAAGATAATGAAAGTTTTGAGTTTATTTTTTGCATACATAATTTTTGTAACAACTGTAATCAATTTGATCCACATTTGACCCTAGCTCTCATATAAGTCCAAATGACGGAAACTGTTTGAATATATAAGTTTTGAGAAAATCTTTGTATGATGGCAAAATTTAGCAAATATTTGTCTTAATAAAGGAAAAATAACACCTCTGACCTTAGTGGTGAAGGGTATCGTATGGTCGGGCTTGACCAACTATAGCGCTTTCTTACTTGTTTTTATTTAATTTACTCTTTTTATATTTAAATGTTCGTTTATTACCACCATTTTAAAGAAGATTCTACATTTTTTATTCATACCGTTTAGTCCCTTACTTTTTAGCTTAGTCGGAATCTCTAGTAGTTAAAACCACTCCATTTTTAGGAGCCCAGAATATAAATTCTTTATGGGTTCTTAAGCTCTTGTTTTAGGAATTAAAAACGGAAAGACAGTCTTTTTGATGGTGGGTATACAAATATATACAGGCATGTCATGAATTCCGTTCGGAATTGAAACCATTCCGTAGTGGAATTCCGATCGAAATGGTTTTAGGTTCTATAGATTCCGAAAAATTTTAAATGTCTAAAATCAGTACAAAACACGATTTTTTCAATTGAAATCCGTAACTCTATCTTTGTTTTAACAAATAAAACTGATTAATAGAGGAAATTGTTCAAATATTGAATAAACAAAGAAAAACATACGAATTCAATATCACTTTGAAAATAGAAAGTGGTTTCATTCCGAAATTTTTTTTTCGTTTTACTTTTTCTATAGAAGCAAAATGCGGAATTCATTCCATTTCCGAACGGAATTGAGTTCTGTGACATGGCTGATAGTTTAGGAAAGTATTGACTACAAAAACTGACGATATGTTTATGCATTAAGTATTCTTAAAGTATATCTGCTAGTTGAAGATTGTTCTGTGGAAGTCTGATATATACCTTCTTTATAATAGACAAAATTCTAACGGGCTTACACAACTCTTCTTTTTAGAAACTATAAATCATATAAAGTTTTTAAAATTTTTTGTTAAACACTTTAAACATTAAATTGTTTAAACTATAGTATACATTAAAAAAGGACACACTCTTACAACAAAATAACAACACAATTGGTGTTCTGTGGTTTTTTAATAAATGTTCATTTTATGTACCATGTTGGTACATATTCGGTATAAATTTTCATGTGGTAGATGTTTGTATCCGAAAGTTTATGTGGATATTTATGTGGATGTTGGTTAATAGATTGTATGTATGAAAAACTCGTACATGTTGGGTATTCAAAAAAGATCACTTATAAATTTGAACAATAATAAAACACATTTTTTCTTATATTTGAAACCATTTTTGTCAAACAAAATATAAGTCTTTTTTGTTCAATTTCCTCTTATAGATAGATAACAAAGATAGATAGATAGATAAATTTCTTCTTTATTTTTTCAAAATCGTTACAATAATTGAGTTAAGTATTAGTTTTAACAATTTGTTTTTTTTTTAAAGAAGAAGAATACGGCTTGGTTTTAAAATGTAAATCTTTAGCCGGAAATTGGTTTTTAACATTAACATATAATTTAATAATTAAATTCCCTAATTAAGTTATATCTGTATTTTACAGCTTCTTTTATATATGTATAAAGGCCTAGCCAACTCTCATCTTCACCATTTAGAACACTTACTATTTCATACTCATTAAGCTATAAACGTTTGAAGTATTTCATTCTTAAAAAATAAAGCACGGGACATTTTCCGATAAAGTGCTGTGTGGACTCAATTTCCCCTAGACTACACATGGAGCATAGCCTGTCAGCCTTGCCGATAATGATTTCCATTTAATATAAGCAAGTCTCCTCTAGCTTTCATTATATAACTTATTTGAGTTTGGTTATAGTGTTCATTACAATAAGTCAATCCTTTTGAGTGATCAAGGTATTGGTAGATTCTAGATTGACTCTGTTGTGCTTTGGTTAAGTGATTTTGGTAGCTTTCTGCCTTCATTCTCGTTACTAATTCCACACATTTAGTTTTCCAGACTAGATTTCCATTTTCCATGTTTATTTGCTCAATGTCAATACCATGCTTCAAAAATTTATTGATTAGGTCACCAAACCAATAAATTTTCCTTTGTACTATTATTTTTGATAATAAATGAGGAAGGCGATTGTTGTTATATTCGAATATGATCTTCAATATATATTTTAAATGTAAGCAATATGTATAATAATGCCCCTCCTCCTGTCCTGTCTCTAACATTAAGACATAGTTTGGCATATTATCTCTTAATTTCAAAACACGCTTTGTAAAATATCTTTGTAAGGTGTCAACTTCCTCGAACCAAGAGTTACCCCATATTTGAGATCCGTAAGATTGGATCGATCGGCAGACGGCAAAGAACATCTTCCATTTAGCTTTCAGACTTATGTCTCTTTTTCCAATGAAAGTTTTCCATGTCATGTTTAAACATGTTTTAGCAGTTTTATTTTTTTCCAATACGTGCTTTGTAAAGGACATTTTTGGGGTGAGTATTATTCCCAAGTATTTATACTCTGGTATAATTGTTACCTTCAGTCCATTAAATGTCCACTGTTCTCTAGATGCGACTTTACCTCCTCTCCTAAATATCATTATATCAGATTTTGCAAGATTAACTTCCATGCCCCATGTACAACAGTAAGACTCTAGTTTAGTTATCATTTCCTGTAAGACGTTCACATCATCAGCCAAAATGACAATATCGTCAGCATACATAAGTAATCTAACATTCAAACAAACCTCCTCCTAGCTGATCGTGGAGATCATTTAAGTATAGGACAAAAAGAAGTGGTGAAAGCAAACAACCCTGCTTTACACCTGACAACGTTTCAAAACTGTCCGTTAATTCAACACCCGTCCATACAGCAGATTTTGTGTGACGATAAATATTTTCTATGAAGTTAACAACCTTTGTAGATAATCCCATTTGATGTAGTTTATATATTAAGAGGCTCCTGGGAACTCTATCAAATGCCGCCTTAAAGTCCACATAAAAAGCGAACACTTTCTTCTTCTCGGAAAACTTTATGTTCACAATAGCGGATAAGTTGTACACATTGTCAATCGTGGGTAGAACTTCAGGATTTCTAAAAAGCTTACTTACTTACTTAATTGGCCTATATTTACAATCTGTTAAGGTCAAAGGTCTGTCAAAGTTCAAATTGATCACATTTTGATAAACTCTAAGTTGCGATCATCTCTATTTGATGTTCGCTCGAGGCGGAGCAGACATAAAAAGCGACCATCACTTAGTTGTCAGATAAAGCGAAAGCATATCGGAAAATGTATGTGGGAAAACTGGAATTAGAGAGACTTCAAATTGTCTTTATCACTTCCGTAAGGAATCGGCTTCCAGATGTTATAAACAAATCCGAAACATGTATTAATAAAATCTATAGAAGTGCACTCGAACGCACAATGAGGTTGGTCAACAAAGACTAGGATTTAAAGATCAAAAAAAGAACAACGAAAAACTTTGAAAAATACAATTTTAAATGAAAATAGAGATGGAGATGTGAAGTCCTCCGTACAACATAATGCAATCTCTGCAATAAACAAAGTCTCCGAGAAGGGACAAGAGAATGTGGATAGATGAACAAGTGGACCACGCTGAATCAGCTGCAAGTAAAGCACCATGAACCCTTATACAATATATCAAGGGAGTTGTGTGGCAAACCTACCTAAACCCATCTTGAGTAATAGCGGTACACTTATCTCTACCCAGGTTGAACACTAAATACGATGGATGGAACACTTCAAGTCAACATTAAAGAATCCTATGGTGTTAGAAACACTAACGGAAGTGCATAATGAGACCAACCATGACAGTATATTCAATGAAATTTCAGACAGTCCACCAACAAAACAAGCAGTGAAAAACCCCATTAAAAGCCTTAAGCGCAACAAGACCCCGGCAATGACAATATCTTGCCGGAGATGCTTTTATTTGATGTTGAAGGATCGGCGAGACTGTGGTACCTTCTTTGAACCTTCTGGAATAAAGGTATACTAGTCAAAATACCAAAAAAAGGGTGTTGAATCTCGGGCAGCTTGGCTGGAAATCAACATTTCCAAGACAAAGACTATGCCTGTAGGTCTCTGACGTAAACTCGTCGACACATATCGATGTATATAACGAGGTTATTGGATGTCACCTTTTGTAGATACCGAAGTTCCAAGATAAAAGTACCTATCTTGGAACTTCGGTATCTACAAAAGGTGGCGCCGACGAGGATATTAGGTTGCGTATTAATAAGGCAAAATCTGCATGCGGAATTCTCCAAACTATTTGGAAACATCGGCAAATATCAACAACAAGTCCATCTTGTATTACGGTTGCGAAGCTTGGAAGCGCACAAATGCCATCGATAAGCGCCTACAGACATTCGCAAACAAATGCTTGCGGCAAATCCTTAATATATGGTGCCCGAATCGCATAAGAAATAAAGATAAAAAACAAATCCCTATTTTATAGGGGTATGTTAACGAAAATGATGGGAATAGGCCACACACTTCGAAGGCCAAATACCAACATTGCTTGAGCTTCTTTGGAACCCATAGGGAAGCGGCCATCGTGTTGGTGCACCTGCTAGAATGTGGAGAAGTTCAATTGATGCAGAGCTACAAGCAGCAAGCTATTCATGGATAGACCTGTGCCTAACTTCTCGCAAAAGAGTTCGATATAAAAGGGTTGTTAAGGCCCTATGCTCCATTGAGAGTCAAGAATAACAGAAGAAGAATGCCAAAGGTTAGAATTTCATGCTCATTTCATTTCATTTCTCCATTTTCGTAGTCCAAGCTTTAAAAGATTTTCTTCTATTGGGTCTTTCCATCGAAGTTTCGAACATCACATCGAAGTTTCGGACATCGACATCATTTTCGAACACTTTTCTTGCTGAAGTTGAATGCGTTTAACTATGTCGATGTAAGCGTATTGCTCATACAGCTCATGATTCATTCGATTTCGATATTCTTTGTTGACGCAAACGGGTCCAACGATTTTTTGTAGAATTTTGATTATGACTAGATAATTTTTGGGCGATTTATGGTCGAGGTGGGCTTACCTCGATCTCTACAGGCTGCATCTATTGTCACTGAGGATAAATCAGGCTGTCACTTTATTTTACTTTCAGTGAATAATTTGAGGATATCATTATCGTGCAGTCGTCCCCGAATGATATTGCTTTAGAGTCTAGCAGCGTAGTAGCTAGTTTATAGAGGTAGAAATTGTCTCCGCTAGCTTATGTCATGTAGGTTGTAAGTGGTAATCGCTGTCAATACTGAGGTGAAGCTGTACATTTTGTGGAATCCATATGAAATTCCGTGCTATATGGTGAAAAAACCTAAACTTCCTTACCAATATTTCTCAGTTCCTGGCGGATTATTAAAGTCGTGTGTGATTGGCTATCACAGGAATGAACACAATAACATTCTGATGATCAATTGTGCTGTTTTAGATAAATTATTTGCTTTAAGCTCATTCTTTGAAACTTTTTCCAATACCCAATATTTAGTCTGCCTTAACTTTGGACAGAATGTTGTAACAGCGATTGCTACAATACTGCTGTTGCCGTTGTTGTGGTTGCAACATCTGATTTATGTCGTGTTAAATGTAAATCACTGCATTATATAAAATGCCCATTATTAAAGGAGCAAAAGATTTAGGGTTCGAGGGTGTGCACCAGTCGAGGTGTAGAGTAGTGAACGAGTCGAAAGTATGTAAATTGTTTCGAACCTTTAAGCCAGGCCCAACGTCAATGCGTTTGTCGATGTTAATACCGTAGACTACATGCATACTTTTAGCTTATACGATAATATCCCAGCAAAACTTTTCATTACCAAATAATGAGTTAAACAGCTAAACTTTTGAACACGAACTAGTTACTCATTCAATGTTTAAGTCATTACATTAACATGGGTATTTCATTTTAGGCAAGTACTTACCAATTGCAGAAAAGTAATGACTTGGGTAAGCAATTGAAAAACAACAACGAAATCTTTTTTTGTTGTTGTTTTATTTGAAAAATATATTTTTAAACGAAATACACATGGGGGCTCGAACCCAGACCCCTACGACTGCTAAGCGGAGACTCTTCCACTGAGCTACTTCATATGTTGAAAACTCAGCAGCTTATAATTAATATATACAATTTTTATTTTAAGATCCAAAATCATGTGACAATAACTTTGTTTTACCTGCTTTTTTGTAAATGTGTAATGCATTTAATAAACAATAATGAAGTTTTTTTAAATTATTTTAAAATTTAAAGAATTTAAGTCTTTCTTTTTGTATACGTTTTTATATAACATTGACTCTGACTTACTTAAATGGCCTATAGTTACAATCTGTTAAGGTCAAAGTCTGAGCATATTTTAGAATTCCATGGACTTCGATCTTATGAGAATTTTCTCAAATTTTATAGGCCAAGCTTTAAAAAATGGTCATTCCATTGAAGTTTCGGACGTTCTCTTCTAATATTAGGTGGTGGGACATTTTAATTCTAATTTTAATTGTTTTTTCCAAAAGAGGGTTACTAGCCCGTCGTCCTAACCCATTTTTATCGATCTTATGGGACAACTCTCGGTACATGCTAGCTCACTACATTAAGGGGTGTTAAACTAGTTTCCCGATTGATTCCACGAGGAGGTCAGTGTCCACAGTTAAGACCAAGTTAAGACCAAAAAGAACAGTGTTTGGTTTCCAACATCCCCTACATAATCAAAGTTGACTCATGGCTTTATTTTTTCATTACCGTGAGTTAGTTTTTCAAATTTTTTTTTACAGAAGGAAATATTTAAGTTCTTAAAATTCAAAAATTATTTAAAAAGACTCTTTTAATAAAAAAAAATTTAAAAAAATTGTTGGTCTTGGTGGGATTTGAACCGGGCCCATACAGTTTAAATTGCTATTTAATTACAAATAAGTACTTCTGTAATAATTTATTAGTTATTTGGAGGGTATGTTGTAGTCACTAGAAGGTAACCAGTTACCAGAGTACTTGCCATTACCAAAGCTTTGCTGGGATTGGCAATTTTTTTTTGTACGAGTATTATACAAATGTTGCACAAAAACCTCAAATTGAACATGTTTTTCGATGAAGTAAATTTGTATATACTTTGGACATTTTGTGGTGATCAACATAATGCCGGTAATCGACGTTGTGTTGTACAAGATATATAATTTTTTTTATTTAAATGGATTTTATATTGAAACCAAAATACTGTAATATTATGTTAAAGAATTGCATTGACCCTAGGCGTAATAAATCTTCTTAAAAGCTTTGTTAGACACGTGATTTGAAAGATTTTATGTATTTTAATTTATTGTTTTGATTAATTTTATGTAATTTTCTATAATAGTTAAAGATTTTAAGATTTAAACAATCATAGAATCAAGTTTTTTAAAATTCCATTTTCTTAGAAGTCAACAAAATGGGGAAAACAGACCATTTTTAGTAGTATTTAAAAAAAATGTTTAAAGTTTACCAAAGTGTATCAAGTAATTTTCTATTAAAATTTTAAAACCACATTAAACTAATATATCAACCACTAGCCAATTAGCTTTTCTTTGATTTCTTTGGCTCAACGTTTCGCCAATTTTATAAAAATTCCCATTTATTATTCCATAATTTATGGTTCTCTAAGAGAACATAATCTATTTAAACTATAAATTCATCAGTTGTACAGACCCAACCACACACACACACACATACAACATTCATAAATTTACTTTCCAACACATCCGCGGGCAGGGAGAAATGAATGAAGCAAATGGTGCTAGGACGAATAGGCAAAGTGGGGGGATGTAGAAACGGGCAATTAAACTCGTAGATACAAAATAGTTATTCGAACCATGTACGACTACAAAATTGATTTATAAATCGAATTGAAATTGACTTTACGACACTTTCCAATAACTCATTTAACGCAACGGCCGTGAGCGGAATGATAATTATGCAAATTTCATAATGGATCAAATGACAACTTGTGCATTTGTATTCGAGTAGCTATGCATATGTTTGTAGGTTTAATATGCCCGACAGTTTTAAAGAAATTATCGTTCATCCAATTTCAATTTTTCCATCAAATCTCTTCTTTAGAATTAGCTCTTTCCCTTTTGGAATTTACTTTTTAAATCATTTCTTCTATGTGTTTTTGAAAACTGCCATCCTTAATAAGTCCATAAAGGGCCTGTTTTTAGAGATATTCTAACCATATGTACTTATATTACTATTAAATATAAAACTACTATTATATATCCTATATTCTTAAACGAGCAATAATTGTATGTATATATATAAAGGGTGGTTTAATTGTAAGGGCCGATGTTGAATGTGAACCACACCTAAACGCCATGTTTTTTTCCGAATTTTATTTGACATTTCTCTATTTCAGACTAACTCAATTTGAAACATGGAGATACACAATCCAACAACGTATTAAAGTTATCCAGACTTATTATGAAAATGGGCGTTCAAATCAAAATGCATATCGTGCTCTTCGTGATTTTTTGGTCAATTTGATAGCCCAAATGTGCGTACAATCGCATAAATCGTGGAAAAATTCGAGCAAACCGGGTCTGTAGAAGACGTGAGAACACCAGTGCATGCTCGTACAGCTCGTACTGCAGAAAATATTGCTGCTGTTCGCGATAGTGTGGCTGAAGAGCCGTCCACCTCAACTCGTCGTCGTGCCCAACAATTGCACCTCTCACGCTCGTCTTTGATGAACATTATGCATAAAGACTTGCATTTACACGTTTACATGGTGCAATTGGCTCAAGAACTAAAGGCTCTTGACCATTTCAAACGTCGTGAATGTGCAGAATGGTGGCAAGAAATGGCAACAGTGGATGATCAATTTTCGAAGAAAATCATCTTCAGTGATGAGGCACATTTTCACCTCAATGGATTCGTCAATAAACAGAATTGCCGCATTTGGGCGAATGAGAATCCAAGAGTGAGTGTCGAAAAACCAATGTACCCACAAAGAGTGACTGTTTGGTGCAGTTTATGGGCTGGCGGCATCATCGGGCCACATTTTTTCCAAAATGAGGCCGGTCAGGCAGTTACTGTGAATGGTGTTCGCTATCGTGAGATGGTAACGAACTTTTTATGGCCTGAATTGGAAAATATGGATGTGGACGATATGTGGTTTCAGCAAGACTGTGCCACTTGCTACACAGCTAACGAAACAATGGCTCTTTTGCACAACAAATTCAATGGCCATGTTATCTCACGTAATGGCGATGTCAATTGGCCGCCAAAATCATGTGATTTGACACTGTTGGACTTTTTTCTTTGGTTTTATTTGAAAGAAAAGGTGAACGTCGATAAGCCAGCAACAATTCAAGAGCTGAAGGATGAGATAATTCGGCACATTAACGGCATAGAACCTCCATTATGCTCAGGGTCATCGAAAATTTGGACCATCGGATGGAGGTGTGCCGCCGTGGTCGCGGCACCCATTTGGCCGATATTTTGTTCTATACATAATTGAGTAATACCAATATATCATAATAAGATAAAATTACAATAATTTCCTAAATAGTTTGTGTTTTATTCAAAATCAACATCGGCCCTTGAAATTTAACCACCCGATATATTTATATAGAATGGCTATCACGAAAACGGCTCTAACGATTTTAATTAAATTTGAATGGTAGGTATCTTTTTTGATGTATGGGTCGAGTAAGAAGGGACTTTTGGAAACTTTGCCTCTAAAGGGGTAAAAAGGCAAAAAATCGAAAACATAAGATCTCCTAAGGTAATAGGCATAGAAAAAAAATCAATATTACGTTTTGAACAACTATTGAAATAAGTGGACAGTTGTTTGATACTTTTTTGAAACTATGCCCGAAATTAACTTTGTACTAGAATCAATAAATGTAAAAAATATTAAACATGTATTTGGTACTTTTTTGATTTGATTTTGAAATGGGTAAAAAAGAGATAAAGGCGTAACATAAAATCTCATAAAGTAATATGAATATATATATATATATATATATATATATATATATATATATATATATATATATATATAATTCCCCGAACGCCAAATGCATTAGTTAGAGAAGTTTTACATATCCTAATACTCAATAACCAGTTTCTAGCTGAGTTATGAGGTGAACCGCCGCAGGGATCGAACTTGGGCCTCTGGTATGCTAGGCGGATGACTAACCTGCTATACCGCGGCGGTTCACAGAAAAAGTAATATGAATAGGAACAATATATTTACTGCGTTTTTATAAAATGTACTGAATTCAATTGGTACCAAAGAAGTACCAAATATGCAGATTGAACTTTTTTAAGATTAGGAGATAGAAAGGGGGACCAAATTGGTAATGTTATAACTTTTAAACAAATGAATGTTTGTATGTCTGCATGTGCTTTAAAGAATAGTAAACTATGCATTTGATCATATTATGCTCTTCAACAAAGTTATGAGCCGGCGAAGGTTTTAAAGTTGACATGGCTAATTTCCGACAGGTGGCGTCATTGAAAATTAGTCAAACTCATTTAGATCGTAAACTGTGTATTTGATCATGATATAATCTTAAGAAAAGTTGTAGCGCATGAGCCGACGAAGGCTTCTTAGTTGGTATGCCCAATTACCGACAGGTGGCGCCGCTGAAAATTACTCAAAGTGAGTTAAATCGTAATCTGCACATTTCATCATGCTGTGATCTTTAACAAAGTTATTGCGGATAAGCCGACGAAGGTTTCTTAGTTGGTATGACAGATTTCCGATAGGTGGCGCCACTTAAAATTACTAAAAATTAATTAAATCGTAAACTGTGCATTTGGTCATACTATGATCTTTACCAAATTTATTGCGAGTGAGCCGACGAGAGTTTCGAAGTTGGCATGACCAATTTCCAAAAATTATTTAAAATGAATTGAACTGTAAACTATGCATTTGATCATGTGTTGATCGGACAAAATTAATAAAATGATTTAAAATTAATTGGATATGTGTGTGCGATGTCTTTCCTATAAATTAAATTATTTGGCTAATACTTTATGTGAACCGCCGTGGAATAGCAGGTTAGTCATCCGCCTAGCATACCAGAGGTCCCAAGTTCTATCCTCGGCCAGACCATCTTGAAACAAATAAAATATTATAAAAAAAGCGGCTGTTCACTCAGCTAGCCACTGGTTATTGAGTATTAGGCTATGTAAAACTTTTCTAACTAATGCATTTGCCGTTCGGAGCCGGAGTTAAAACGTAGGTCCCTTTCAATGAGTCTAAAAATAGAATCGGATGCTTTTCATTGTATGAGAGAACTACTATATATATATATATAATACTTTATACAAATTTGTTTGAAATGCTTAGCCTAAAGCTCCGAGCAAGGCTCGGTTTACCAGGTACTAAAATTACTATTAAATATAAAATTCTAGGTATTGAGGGAGCTTTTAATAACATTAAGCCTATATCGATTATATCGGCAATGACAGACCTAGGAGTAGATAACTCTATTATCTCCTTCATAGGCATCTATCTTATAGAATTATTTTTTTCGTCCTTGGGCAAAGCTACGGTATACAAAGTAGCATGTGGGCGTACTCCTCATCGCGAGGTTATGTCACTCCTGTTTTGGAAAATTGCTATTAATAAATTGTTAAGAGAATTGGACTCCCTGCGCTTTAAAACCATTCCTAATGCAGATGATGTCGCTATTGCAGTTTCGGGAAAGTACCTGAACACTATCTCGCAGCGACTGGAAGTCGCTCTGGCCACACTTATTGAATGGAGCGTTTCCAATTGCTTGGGAGTTAATTCCGCCAAAACAGAACTTGTTCTATTCACCGGGAAATATAAGATTCCCCAGTTCACCCTCCCAACGCTAGATGGTACTGAACTTGTGCTCACGGATCATGCCAAATATCTGGGAGTGGTCCTGGACTCTAAGTAGAGCTTAAATACCCAATCTAGGTTGGGTAAGGCTTTCATTGCACTCTACTTGTGCAGTAGAGCACTAGGCAATATGTGGGGTCTATCCCCCTCTAAGACTGCCTGGCTCTTGGAAATTGTTGCAAAACTAATACTCATGTATGGCGCTTTCGTCTGGTGGCCTGCTCTTAATAAGGCTAATCAACGAGGATCTTTTATCAAGATTGTCAGATCTGCTGCCCTTATGATTAAGGACTACACCTTCAAAGGCACTCTTTGCTATGCTCAATAGGCTCCCGATTGAGCTAATGGCTCAATTCGTAGCTCTTAACTCAGCAATTAGGTTGAGAACTACCGGTGAGTCACGGTGGGTCACTCTACTATTCTGGATAAACTTACTAACCTCCCTGAAAACATCGACTACTGCATCCCCACAACCCCATTCGATCAATCCTTCTCAGTGGTTATCTCGGGGCTCGAATTGATTCCAGAGATGGGAACCTTTAAATCTACTCGGACGGATCCAAATCGTTAAGTGGTGTGGGTGGGGGCTTCTTCATCCCGCTTTTAGGGAAAAAATATAAAATTCTACCAAAACATTGTAGTATTCTTCAAACTGAAATCTCAGCTATATATAGGGCGAGCAAATGGCTCACGTACCTCCGAATATAAAACAACGATATTCGTTTCTGTACGGATAGTCTTGCCGCCTTCACTCTTTATCATCGGTCTATATGACATCCCTTCTTACCCGTAAAAGCCGGGCATCACTAAATGAGATGGCGAAACATTTTAACATTGAACTATTCTGGGTATACAGCCATAGAAATGTAACAGGTAACATCATTACGTATAATCTATCAAAAATGGTGCTCTCCTCGGTCAGAAGAACTTGATGTTGCAAGACCTGGAATCGAACCCAGGCTGAATATGATATATTATGCATAGTAGTCGACATGCTATCAAATAAGCCACTTACACCGATGTATAATTTTACAGGTAAAAATGACTGTCATATATAGGACGACTGATTGGCTAAGATAATACAGATTGGCTAGGATCTAATGTCTCCACGACGTTTTAATGCCGGATATCTCTCAATAAAGTAGCGACAAATCCTACAAAGAACTTTTTTTAAATAGCCAGTAACAACAACTTAAAGGGAACATTGACCAGTATAACAATTTTTAACCGCAAATTAAAAAAGTAAGAAAATGCTATAGTCGGTCAAGCCCGACCATACAATACCCTCCACTACTAAGGTCAAAGGTATTCTTTTTCCTGTATAAAGACAAATATTTGCAAAATTTTGCCATCATATAAACATTTTCTCAAAACCTATATTTTTAAGCTGTTTCCATCATTTGGACTTATATAAGAGCTTGGGTCAAATGTGGACCGATTATCTCGATATTTGCCAAATTGATTACATTTGTTACAAAAATTATTTATGCTAAATATAAATTTAAAATACTCATTATCTTCAGATTTACGAGCTTTTTGGTGATTTTTGTCTCATTTAGTGCGTTTTGACAGAAGAGTTTGTATAGGAGCTATGGTCAAATGTGGACCGATTTCAACGAAATTTAGTACAGTGATTTAAGTGAAATGAAAAAATATTGATATTTGTGGCCAATATATCAATACCGGGATATGGGACGTATGGGAGGTACCAAATCGACTCAGAAAGTGATTCTAAGCCTATTGGTATACTAAAAGGTGGGTCTAAGACAAATATTTCTATGCGTTACATACATCAGCACAAACTTATAACACAATTTCCAGCTATGGTGGTGAAGTGTTTAAAAATGGCAATTTTTTTATAATTCTGGACTACAGAAACCTCATATGCAGGTTTTCATTGGTTTTAACTTGGGTAAGTCAGACTTATTAAGGCAAGCTGTTGCAGTCTTAGTGTCCCTTCCGAGTCACAGACTTCACTAGATTTTAGAGTAAAGACTAGGAGTTATCATAATACTGAGGAGAAAGAAACGGATCGATTTGACGGATTTTTCGAACATAAAATTTCGTAAAATAGACTGATTTATTTTAGCATGTGGGTTTATTGAACAAGCCTTTTTCTATGATAGTTTAGAGATCATTCTTTTCAACCTCCTGCTGACACCACAAAGGAACTATTTATAGAACCCAAATGAATATTATTGATAGTTTGATCATACCATAAATGTTTTAGTTAAATAACGAGCATCTTTGATAGGTGTTGGATTTCGCAAATGATAAAGTTCTTTGCGGGGTTTGTGCCAAACAATGTTTCATCGCCATTCGTATAAAACTCCAATTAATGAAATCACGGATTGTCTAGTCCAAATTGCCTAATTGATGAAATATTGAATTGTCTAGTCCAAACTGCTCAGAATGAATGAATTGTAATTCCTATGAAACCCGACTATAATTTCTTCTTGTCGATGACACTATGCCTGCGCATGTAGAAGAATGTAAAATCTAGTTAAATTATTAAATTGTCTACAAATAATTTTTGTTCTGAATTGGTATTAAATAAATAGTTTTGTCAAGTGAATGATGCATTTCCGATTACTAGCTATGCACTATTTATAGAGGCTGTCCATCCAAATGAACTGCAGGGCATATACATAATTTATATACTGACTACAAACGAATCTATTTATTGTATGAATGTAGATAGCGCATTGCACAATAATAAATTCATATAAAATATGAACCATTTTTTATTGTCATTGCTTGCCGCCGCCACATTTAATGCTGCTCCTATTGAAATCTCATTTTTTTTTTCAATTTGAATTAAAAATGAAAAATAGTACATAGAGTAAGTATTTAAAATTACCAATTCAATTTAACACAATGAAAAATGAAAATAAATCGAAAAAATAAAGAAAAACAAAAACCATAACGAATTGTGGAAATTTCGAACGAAAATATTTGAATATTTCAAAGAAGCCCCGAATCAGAAGCCTAAATGCATTAAACTGCGGTTGCACATGGTGTGAGTGCAATCTTTGTATGTGTAAGAATTTGTGTGCAACCCATGATGCACAGTGGCAAATTGTAATGCATTTTTATAATCTGCATAAACATTAGCATACACCACTGGCAGTCGAGTGGCAAAGAAAGGGAAGGGAAAAAGGACGTCATTTAAATTTATAACACACTAATTCATATTTTAAAATTCATAAGAAATAGTTTTCGGGATTTTCAGAGGCACAAAATGTGCGCCGTTGGTGTAATGTTTAAGCGAAAAAATGGAAACAACAAAGTACAATTAATGATAAATCATGAATATTTTGTTGGGTGGAAGGCGTAAGTTCACTTGTTCTTTCGTTTGAAATACAACTTTAAAGTTAAACTATGATTTTAAGAAGTAAAATTTGAGATCATTAATTTAAATAGTATTTTAGTTGTAAGCATATTATACAAAACCACTTAGCATTAAAATGTTTACTTAGTACTCGGTTTTTGCAAAATTATCGACTTTTTTCGAAAACCCTCCCATTAAAGATTTTACAGTTGCTTCTGATACCTTTTTGGAGCATGTGTTCCACCTGCGCTTAAAATTGGACATGTTCTTGGAAATCTTTCCTGTGTTCTTCAATTCCTTTTTTACCAGAGCCCAATACCTTTCCACAGGCCGAAGTTCTGGACAGTTAGGTGGATTTGCCTCTCGTGGTACAAAAATGACATTATTCTTTGAGTACCACTCAAGTGTCTTTTTTTCCATAATGGCATGATGCCAAATCGGGCCAAAAAAATGTAGTCACTCTGTGCTCTCTTAAAAATAACCGTTTTTGTAGGCACTCCTTTATATAAATTTCTGTGTTTATTGTGCCAGATGCCACAAATACTTTACTTCTTTTGCCACAACTGCAAATAGCTTGCCACACGAGAAACTTCTTAGGGAATTTTGTTTGTTTTTTTGTGCGAAACTCTTGCCGAACATTGCCCCGTTTATCAGCAACATAAAAATCTTGACCAGGAAGTTGAGAAAAGTCTGCCAGTACGTATGTTTCATCATCCATCACACAACAGGTGTATTTTTTTATAAAATCAGACTTCAATTTTTTCGCTCGTTTTTTTTTTGCTTCTAAGTTCTTTATAGCATTGCGATCTGGAACCTTTTGGACTTTGTATGTCTTCAGTCCAGCATAAGCTTTGACTCTATGTGCAAAATTCGTAGAACATTTCACCGTACGAGCTGCTTTTCTTAAAGAAGTGTTAGGCGCTCTTCGAAAGAGTCGCTCGACTTCTTTTGCCTTACCAATATCTGTAGGACCTTTTTTCCTCCCTGATCCAGGTTTTCTTTCAATGCTCAGGTTTTCCTTATACCGTCTGATGGCATTAGAAACCGTTCGAGGGTCAACTTTCAAATTTTTAGCTATTTTTTAAAAGTCCATGACGGATTTTTTTGAAAAATTTTAATTATATTTTCACGAACTTTTTTTTCGCAGTCCATTTTGATTGAAATAACTATTGAAAATTAATAATTTCTAAAATAATAGTATCTGACATATCTATAGAAACTAACTTGATCAAAAAACAAATTATTTCTTGCACTATGGATAAATTTTGTCTAAAATAGTAAATGCATATTTTTTTTAGAACACTATATATTATAGAGTCTTTGCCTCTACGAAGTGGTATTTCCTTTATAATTCTATTGACGTAGCAGACTACTAGACACCCTTTCCATAGCTTATATTTTCGAAGATCTTTTTTGTAAAACTAATAAATCTCTCTTATCTATCCTTTATATGTTTAAATTACTATATTTTTTGTAGATATCTCGAAATTCAAATTGTCATTACTACATTATTGGACGTTTTGGGTTCCAGATTTTCATTGATATCTCAAAGTATTATAGATGACTAGCTGATTTTACCCGGCGTTGCCCGGTTTGGTAGTTAAAGTTTCTTTAAAAATTAACAATTTGAAATATTTTTTATTAATTATTTAATTGAATCCTTTATTAATGTAGTTGCATATACTATATTTATTTGACTTCTGTAAATGGGTCCATAAATATTAAACAACATACAGACAACGAGACGCGATTTTTTTTTATATTTATAATCATCAAACCCTAACATTAGTTAGAGAAGTTTTTCATAGCCTAATACTCAATAACCAGTGGCTAGCTGAGTTATGAGGTGAACTGTCGCTTTTTTTTGAAAATTTATTTTTTCAAGTGAGTCTGGCCAGGGATCGAACTTGGGCCTCTGGTATGCTAGGCGGATGACTAACCTGCTATACCACGGCGGTTCACAACTTCCCTAACTAATGCATTTGCCGTTCGGAGCCGGCGTTAAAATGTAGGTCCCTTTCAATGAGTCTAAAAATAGAATCGGATGCAGCTCATTGTCTGAGAGAAGTACCCCTTGTTCCAATTGGAATGTTGTCGGGGAATTATATATATATATATATATAAACCCTAACATGGACTAAAAAAAGCATTTAGAAAGAAAAACATGTCTTCGTTGGTCCAGTCATTCTCAAGATATACAATTTTAAAGAAAAGGAGAAATTTGTCCCCATTTTTCAATTCCCAGGTTCTCGTTGGTCCATTTTCAAAAAATTCAAAAAGCGAAAAACTATCCTGTAGTATGAAAATATCCACATTTGAACTTTAATTAATTGGGTTAAATCGTTTTCATCTTATCATCCATATTTGTCATTTTTAATATTTGACTTATATGGGAGGGGTCACGCCCACTTGAGATTAAAAAAAAAACCACGCCTATTTTACCATTTTGCCTTTTTTGCCATTATTGTCTTTTTTTCCATACTATCAAAATTGCAGAAAAATCTGGCCTCTCCGTCGCCTATATTTGTAATTTTTAATATATGAGTTATATGTGAGGGGTCACGCCCACTTGAGATTTCTTAAAAACACTTACCTATTTTAACCGGTCACACATTGCCATACTGTCAAAATTTCACAAAAATCGGGCCTCTCGGTCATCTATATTTGTAATTTTTAATATATGAGTTATATGGGAGGGGTCACGCCCACTTGAGATTTAAAAAAAACCTAGCCTATTTTAACCACAGATCACACCTTACAATACTGTCAAAATTTCAGAAAAGCGGGCTGCTCTGTCATTCATATTTGTCATTTTTAATATATGAGTGAAATGGGAGGGGTCACGCCCACTTGAGATTTCAGAAAAAAACCTAGGCGATTTAAATTACCGGTCACACTTTACTTGTCTAAATTTCAGAAAAATCGGTCGGTTTGATCATCCATATTTGTATGTTTTAAAATCTGACTTATATGGGAGGGGTCACGCCCACTTGAGATTTGAGAAAAAAATCTGGCCTATTTTATCCATCGGTCACACCTTAACATACTGTCAAAATTTCAGGATCCTTCCCGACAAACAACAGACAAACATACGCGGAAATTTTTTATAGATATAGAAAAGAAATACGTCAAGTTAATCCAGAATAATGAACAAACTCAATTTATGGTATATAGTTTTTAAAAATATATTTACGATACATATGTGTTTTTTTAACACCAAATTCCAAATTATTTGTAAAAATTTGTTTTTCTTTTAAGGTGAATAAATCAGTCATTTTTAAATGGATTTTTAAATATAAATTCTCATTTTATTGGTTATCTTATATATTTTTGATCAGATCATAAATATCATGCTTTCTGTACAAAAATATTGTGTATGAAAAAAACAGGAAAAAATATATTAGGTGTTGAAAATACACATGTATCTTAAGTATATTTTAAGAAACTATATACCGTTAAAAAGGACTAAGCTTTTTTTTAAATATCTTTTAAAAAAATTAAAATCGGTTGGCACTTGTCTAAGTCACCTGGTGATAAGTGTATACGGGTATGAAATACCGTTTTTTACCCGTAACTCCAGATTTTGGGGTTGTTTTGAAAATTCCAAAAACAGAGTGTTGTTTTACTCGACAGTACCTACCAGAAAAATGGTATAACATCCCAGAAACTTTTGCTTAATTTTTTTTTTGTCGCAGTGTGTTATCTTTACGAAAGACTACTGAGATATTTAATGATAACAACTAACATTCATGATAATTTGTATTTATTAACATATTATTGAAAATTAGGTCTATTTATAAACTGATGATGCGAAATATTCGATATCTTCATTATAGTGCTGGGGGCAGGTCATCTGTATTCGACTTAACAAGTAGTATTAGTTTCAATAAATGCATCAAAAGAATAATTTGAGTGCTATAGCCTAACCCGGAAAAAATAGCTATACTACATTTTATAGCAACATCAAATTTGTTGCATACTAAAGAAATTACTTTCGGAATTTCCACAGGATATATCCAAATCCTGTTACCGATAAGTTCAAGAGTGAAGCTGCAAAAATAAGTAAGACTTTGAAGGCTTGTAAGTCTCATTTTGGTTCTCGTGGTGCTACCAGAGGAGGAATAACATAACGATCCTTATGGAAGGAAAAAGACCGACCTATGGAAGCTGGTAGAGCCTGGGCAATTTCACCAGATTGAGCTTTTCAAGGTACCAGAGGAAATTATACAAAGTGTGCAGAGGGAATCGAAGATTGTCAACTGAGGGAATATGAACTATTTTGATATGTTGAAATCCGTGATTGAGGACCGCAGCGACCTCTGTTCGTCTGTCAAATTTGGAATGATAGCATACTGCGGGATCTTAATCCGTGTGGATCCCAAATTTTGTGGGAACTACTGAGAACATACATTCTTTACTGAATACTCAAAATGAGCTATAGATATCGGGAACCCTATTTCATCCATGGATTGCAAGAAGTATTCAGATAATGACATTAGACAACATTCTTTAAATAATCACTGAAGTTTGGCAATTTGTACTTTGTAGTAATCCATCTTAGATATTAGATACTACAGAGCAGAAGAGTTAAGCCTCTAGCTACCTACTTGCTTCTACTGAGAGAATAAGCCTACATTATACCACATGATAAGTGGACGTTAGAGTGTCCCAGAAAAACTGAAAGTCATTGTATCAAAAGACGTACCCCCAAAATTTGTTACATTTGATCCCTTAGTTTTCCCATATAACTGGGATGTCCAAACTTTGGCGTCAAGTCAGCACGCTTTTCCGATATCTGATCAGAATGAAACTTTGGATTTGGATTATTGGGGTCAAATGTAACAAATTTGGGGAGTACGTCTTTTGATACAACGACTTTCATGTTTTCTTGGGCACTCTAGTGGACGTCTATTTAAGAATGTATTCATTGCCAGATGTGTCCTGATTAAACCTTCTCACAAAGTACTATCTCTATCTAGACCCGATAATTCAATTGTAAATAGCAGACTTTTGCAGACGATGTACTTTCGCCCTGCTTACAGAAAAGGAATTACTTAGTTTCTTAAATGGCCTATATTCACAACTTGCTTAGGTCAAAGGCCAGGCATATTTTAGGATTCCATGCTCTTCGATTTTAAGTTAATATTCTCCAATTTCGTAGGCCAAGCTTTGTAAGATTTCCCTCTACTTGGTTTTTCCATCAAAGTTCCCTTCTAACATTTTTATTTTTTTATTAAAATTTTTGCTTTTTCATAGTAATTGTTTTTTCCAGCTGCAGGTTACTAGTCTAATGTCCTAACCCATGTTTTTATCGTTCTTATAGGAGAACTCGCGGCACCATGTGAGCTCACTTCATTAATCACGAGGAGGTCAGTGTCTACAGTTGAGATGGTGCTTAACCAAGATAAGTCTGGGCTTTCCGAATTAATACTAATCAAAAACGTTGCTTGGTATCCAACATCCCCACATCATCCAGTCGATCTGCCTGGCGTAAGTATTGCACGTCTTAAAATCTCTTTAAAGCGATAGGGATGAAAAATAAATCTTTATTATTAAAAAAAATACCGCCATTTTCCGCCCTAAAAATAATTTTCAAAACTTTGGGTTGCATCTTAAAAAATCAATAATACTTTCCATGGTTCCGAGCGACATATCGGTGCAAAATCTTATCCACCCAAATTCATATATAATATTCTCTAAACTCGTATAGATTATAATCAGGCGTAGGCAGCCCATACCACCAGAAGCCGAAGACTTTTTATAATTTTCGTTAATATAACGATCATTAATGAAACTCGTGAATGAATAATTAAAGCATTCAGTTGGAGTTTGGATGCAAGCATAGTCGGTTGGTGTCCCATTGTTAACAAAAATACAAAAACAAAATACACAAGAAACAAAATCAAAATCCATTTTATAGCAACAAAATATATGGTTCGAGAGAACAAAGAAATATAATCTCGAACATTGTTGCCACGACACTATTATTTATGTAAACATTCTTTGAAATAAATGTAACCGAATTGGGAATATTTTTCGAAACAAAAATAAATTCTGATATTAAACAATTTTACATTTATACCCTTCACCATCATAGGTGGAAAGGGTATTATAAGTTTGTGCTGATGTATGTAACGCATGGAAATATTTGTCTTAGACATACCTTTTAGTATACCAATAGGCTTAGAATCACTTTCTGAGTCGATTTAGCGATGTCCGTCCGTCCGTTCGTCTGGCTGGCTGGCTGAACCCCCATGTAAAGCTTGTAATCAAACTACAGGTCGCAATTCTGAAGATAATTTGATGAAATTTGGCACAGATCATTTTTTTGTTAATGGGACCATGGCTCCCATAGGTCCCACTTCCCGGAATTGATATATTGGTCTCAAATATCAATATTTTTTCATGAAATTTAAAACAAATACTTATGTTAACATTAATCACTGTACCAAATTTCGTTGAAATCGGTCCACATTTGACCGTAGCTCCCATACAAACTTTTCTTTAAAAACGCTCTAAATGAGACAAAAATTACTAAAATCGTAAATCTAAAGATAATGGGAATTTTATTTTTTGCATACATAATTTTTGTAACAACCGTAATCAATTTGCCAAATTTCGAGATAATCGGTCCACATTTCACCCTAGCTCTCATATAAGTCGAAATGACGGAAAAAGCTTAAATATATAAGTTTTGAGAAAATGTTTGTATGATGGCAAAATTTAGCAAATATTTGTCTTTATACAGGAAAAATAATACCTTTGACCTTAGTGGTGAAGGGTATCGTATGGTCGGGCTTGACCGACTATAGCATTTTCTTACTTGTTTTTAGATATATTCGATACAAACATGTTTTCTTAGAAAAAAAATTTATAAAAAAAAATTTGCTTTGGACAATTTTTCGATAAAAATTATTTTTTATAGAAAATTTTTCAATAAAACAAATTTTCTGAGAAAATTAAAAAAAAAATGTTTTTTCTATCGAAAAATTTTTAGAGAAAAATTTTCCATAAATTTTTATAGAAAAAAATTCGATAAATTTTTTTCAAAAAAAAATTTTCTATAGAAAAATTTTTGTCAAAAAAAAATTTTTCTATAGAAAAATTTTTGATAACAAATAAAAATGTTTTAGAGAAAAATTGTTGAAAAAAAATTTCTATAGAAAAATTTTTGTTCTATAAAAAAATTTTAAATAAAAAATTTTCTATAGAAAAATGTTTGATAAAAAATTTTCTATTGAAAAATTTTTATTTAAAATTGACAAATATAGAAAATTTTTCGATAAAATTTTTTTCTGTAAAAAAATTTTCTATAGAAAAATTTTTTGTTAAAAAAAATTGCTATAGAAAATTTTTTGATAATAAAAATGTTTTAGAGAAAAATTTTTGATAAAACATTTTCTATAGAAAAATTTTTTATGTAAAATTTTGTATAGAAAAATTTTTGATATAAAATTTTTTATAGAAGAAATTTTAATAAACAATTTTCTATAGAAAAACTTTTGATAAAAACGATTTTGTCGACGATTTTTTTTTGTTCTGTTCTTTTTCTGACGAACTCTGATTATAATTTATTTAAATAAATTATTGAAGATCGTTAAGAGTTCTAAATATGAGGATTATATTTTATTCATTAACTGGTATGACCCTATTAATTCTATACCAATATTTGAACTTGCAACACCGCCCAAAATATAAATCAGTTTAAAGTTGACATTTATTAAAAATTTAAATAAATACTCAATTTATAAAAAACATCTGGCTTTCCTATGAATAAAACAAACTGCGAAGCATATAAAAATATGAAATTGATATTTTTTATAAATAAATAAAAAAAGGAAAATAAAAATAATTGTATTAAAATCCCTGACCAGTAAATCTTTGACATACATAAATCTCCAAACAATCAGATAACAAAATTCAATTAAAAATTGCACAACAGCAGGATTTTTTGCAGTTGCATTAATTATTTTCTTCTCCTCAGGTTGCACCGGTGCAACGTTCGCGCCATCAGCAACAAAAGCCAACTACTAACCGCAACTTTGCAAAAAAAAAGGTAATTTCATTTAATTTTATCTTTATGATCCGAAGTAGTTGAGAAATTGCTCATCTTAATGTTTATTAAAAGCATTTTTCCAACACATTGTTACAAACCGCACCCTGGCACCTCGTATCTTGATTGTTCCCAACGCTGACAATTCAGCTACTCGAAAAACAAGACTAAATTACGGACTGAATTAGCCTTGATGAGTGAATGCGTTTTTAATTACAAAACACTAAATTGTCTTGTAATTGTCTAGAGTCGTGGTCTAACCTGGGGCGTTTGAATTGTGTTACGCATTACGCAACTTTGTATAAGCATGTAATTTTATTTAATTTTACGTACATATTTACACTTTCCTCTTAAGTCTAAATTTAATGAACTGGATAGACAACTTATCGATTTGATAGCTAATAAATGTATTAATAATTAAAACTAAATACACAAGAAAAAATTATTGTCAAAGTGCAGAGCACGAAATAAAATAATAAGTTGACCGTCAACAACAGCTTCACTGCCGTCTTTTTACTACGAGGGTGGTTCGGAAACTCCCTAGCCCTGCACAAAAAGCGTGGTACAAACAGAAAAAAGTTAAGTGTTTTGAAAACTTCCATCTCTGCTATAAACACATGTTAAATTTTGTTTCGATCTGGTAACTCCTTCATATAGAAACAGGTGTTCACAAAAGACGCATCCGCTATTTTTTTACAATGGAAAAATTAGAAATACGTGGTGTCATTAAATATTTACATAAAAAAGGTTTATCGGGACAAGAAATTTATATTGATATGGTGAATGTGTTAGGTGAAAGTGCTCCTTCATATGCAACAGTGAAAAATTGGGTTGCTGAATTTAAAGGTATTCGTACAAGCATTGATGATGAACCACGTTGTGGACGTCCAAAAACAGCAACAACAACAGAAATTGTAGGCAAAGTGCATGATATGGTATTAAATGATCGACGAATAAAAGTGCGTGAAATAGCTAATATCATGGGCATCTCAAATGATCGAGTCCATTTCATTTTGCATGAAGAACCACAGATGAAAAAGCTTTCTGCAAGATGGGTGCCGCATTTGCTAACAGTCGACCAAAAACGCATAAGAATGAACATTTCTCAAGCTTGTTTGGATCGTTTTAAGCGAAATAAAATGGATTTTAAGCGTAGCACAGTGGGGTGAATGGTACAGAAAGTGGCGATTTATTCATAAAAGTCGTAATTTTAAAATATTGTTATTTTTTAATGATAAATATTAATAAATACATAAAAGCCCAATATTTAAAAGAACAAATTTTGAAAAAACGTAAATTGTTAACCTTTTATGGGCTTTTTTCTACTTTGGATAAAATGGTCTTATTTGACTATTTTTGCTGTAACTTTGGAATTAAAAACGATAAATCAATAAATTAAATTGTAAATTAGAGCATATTTTATATTTTTTTTTTAAATAAATAAAAAAAATATTAAATATTTGTTTACGTTTAGTTTTAACAAAAAATACGATTTTTTTCAAAATTCATAACTCCAAAGATTTTACTCAAAAAAGTCACATTAGAAAATATTATTATTTTTTATTTATAAATATTTGTAAACACAAAACAAACATTTCAGAAAATAAACATTAAAAAAATATAAAGCTTCTTTATTTTCTTCATTTAGTTATTTATAAAAACAATATTTACTATATATTCATCATACTTTTAAAATTTCGCGGAAATGTAATTTTTTGGTCATAATTTGAGGAGGTGCTTGGTAAATTTCACTTATGTTCAAATTTAACAATATCTTAATGCATATTATTGTCCAGTATATAGAGAATGTATGCTCTATGTTTTTTTTTTTCGAAATTGTATGACGTTAACCCTTTCTTTCCCGGGCTCAAAAGTAAAAATTTGGATTTTTTAGTTTTTTATGACAAAATTAGGCAAATTTAAGAATTTATTAGTGAATTTTGGAAAATCATATAAAAATAATTATTTGTATCATTAATTTCATAAAAATAATTATTTGATTATTGTTATATTACCATGAAAAATAAAAAATTTGAGCTTTGCCCCGGGAAAGAAAGGGTTAAAATTATCCAATTTGAAAAAAAGACTCACTATAAATTTGTTATATACTGAGCAATAATATTGAATGACAGTTTTATCAAAATTGAACAGAAATAAATTTAATAAGCACTTGTAAAATAAAGACCAAAAAATTAAATTTTTCGCCGAAAATCGGCGAATTAAAATCGTTGGTACGGCGAAACTGTTAAAGAATTGACCTCCGTTTTTCATTAATTTTATTTTCCTAGTTGTATATATATTAATTACCGGTGAAATAATTTGTATATTCTTATATTTTCTAAGTAAAATTTTCGAAAATATAAAAAATGAGTTTTGAAACCGACCTGTCGACAACTAGAATTCATTCGCAAAAACTTCCATAACTTAAAAATCGCTAAAATATTATGTTTTAAGACCATATAATCATTTTTTCCTGCACTCATCCGCAAAGTTGTTAAAACTCAATGAATATATTAAAATTACCAAATTTTTAGAGCAATTTATTTTTTTATTTTTTAAATATTTTTAAAACATTTATTTGAATAAAAAATATATTTTTAAATTCTCATATACCTGAGGTTAACGGTTCCATTAAAAAACTTTTACTTATCAAAACTATAATCACTTGAAATATCAAAATTTTTTATTTTAATTAATTCACGCAAAAATAACAAAAATTATTGAACTTTGAACACACACTGTAAATAAAATAAAGTACCAAGAACTTTTATTTTTGCAGTTAGTGATGTAGAATTTTATCTACTTTCATATGGTACCAAATATGGTTGTGAAAGTTAAAGTTCATCTTTTGAATTAATCGCCATTATTGAAGGCTTTCGCCCCAAAGTGCGTCGTTTCATAACTGTTGATGAGACATGGATCCACCACTATACTCCAGAGACAAAACAATGGACTGAAGCTGGAGGAAGTGCCCCAAAGAAGGCAAAAGCAATTCAATCGGCTGGTAAGGTTATGGCAACGGTTTTTTTGGGACTTCAAAGGTATTTTATTGATTGACTGTCTGCTAAAGGGTAAAACAATAAATTCAGAGTACTATTGCAACCTTTTGGATCAATTAAATGTACAAATTCGAGAAAAACGTCCTGGCTTACAACACAAATAATAATTTTTCATCAAGATAACGCACCAGCGCACAAGAGTGTTTTAACGATTTTTAAAATCAACGAATTAAAGTACGAGTTGCTTGACCACCCACCTTATTCTCCTGATTTAGCTCCCAGTGACTTTTACCTGTTCCCAAATCTAAAAAAATTCCTTGTTGGCAAGCGTTTTACCTCAAATGAAGATGCAATTACAGATGTATTGAAGTTTCAGGAGACTATATTAAAAAATAAAAATATTTTTGAAAAACTAACTATTCTCTTTCATTGGTAGGCTAAGAAGTTTCCGAACCGCCCTCGTACCTGTACTAAATACTCGGTCTTTATAGACCGCCATTGTCGAATACATCATTAAAACATTTGATCCAATCGAAGCAGTAAGAGCATTCTTAAAAGAAGGCAGTTTAATTAAAACTAAGCAGTCACACACAGACTGTTCAGTGATCTAAGGATACACGGTTTTCGGCAGCGATAACCTGATTCTCTTCAAAACACTCAAGATTGTAGCAACAGTAGAACGCCAGAGTATAGTTGGAAACCATACTTTCAACGAGAGCAACTAGCCCTTTTCACCATGCGGTCGTGAAGCTCTAAAATACACATAAATTGGAAATGTAGATAAGTAGGATAAATTAGCTACCACTGATTTTACAACAGCCGATTCCAACCAACCAGATGTTAATGTTAGAAATATCTGAAAGGTTGTGTAAAAAAAGCTATCTAGGTGACTTTGTAGCGTTTTTGATTCTGATATTCTAGCCATTTGATAAGCAGTAAAATTTCTGAGATATAATCTTCTTACAACAGAGGGTATTAATATATTCTCTTATAGCCCAGCTGCCTTTAAATCTCTAGACTCTGTCTTCCAGAATTCAACATCAGCCCTGAGTTGCTGCAAATCTCTTAAGGAGGTTGTCCAGTAGTTCAGTATAAACCTCATTTAGGTGCAGGGTTACAGGAATATTACAGAGAGTTGCAGAGCTTGCAAGACTAGGGACTACCTTACCGATTCCAGCCTGACTGGAGTCCGTGGGCATGCCTTCAGCCATTTGCAAAGTCCTAATGTAAGAGAGAGATTTAATTTTAGCAAATGATAGGTGGGCGTCTGTCAATGGCTGTATTCACTCCAAACCGGTGAGGCCCCGTTTTTATAGACCCGATGTCTCATTGCTCGTTTCCGTTATAAGCGGACACTTTTCGATTGAAAGACATGCAATTAGGCTGAAGGTTACCATTAATGACCTTTGCAGAAGCTGTGGAGACGAGAAGGAGACTGAATCGATAAAACATCTTCAATGCACATGCGCTGACGTAGCGAACAGTAGGGGACTTCTTTTGGGGACACTTTTCTTAAGAGACATAGCCAATCTGGATGGTATTGATAGCTGCCGACTTAAGAGCTTTCAGTGGTATCACAATGGACTTCGTAGTCTAAATGAGTCTGTGTTTTTTTAGACTGTCACTTTTCAACCTAACCTGTGGGTAAATTACAGTGGTTGCAGACCGCGATTAAGCTTAGTATAGGAAATAGTGCCTTAGAATGTGTAGTCTTAATATATATATATAATACTAACGACATTTCAATTGGAACAACGGGTACTTCTGTCACACAATGAGCTGCATCCGATTCTATTTTTAAACTCGTTGAAAGGGACCTACATTTTAACTCCGGCTCCGAATGACAAATGCTTTAGTTAGAGAAGTTTTACATAACCTAATTCTCAATAACCAGTCGCTAGTTGAGCTATGAGGTGAACCGCTTTTTTAAAAAAAATGTGGAACTCCTATTTGCAACAACTTTTCGCAGCATTTGCGAATGTTGAAATCTAGGT
Source organism: Stomorhina lunata (assembly GCA_933228675.1). NCBI lineage: Eukaryota > Metazoa > Arthropoda > Insecta > Diptera > Rhiniidae > Stomorhina > Stomorhina lunata. The sequence continues at coordinate 88,637,110 of OW121740.1, read as the reverse complement.
GTTTAATTGCTTGTGGCTTATCGGATCATTATGTGAAATCAATTGTAGCGCCCTGGGTTTGGCATGTGGTTCCGACATGTTGGAACCACATATCAGCATGATTAACGCCACGTGATTTCTATACATTTCGCCATTGAAAGTAACATTCTGACCATAATTGATTTTAATGACATATGGGCCAATGACCCTCCCAGACCATAATGTAATTACACCATATAGTAATTTTTTGTGGATGTTATAGTGTTTAAACAAATAAACAAATGCTTGTGGATTCTCCTGACTCCAAATGCGACAATTCTACTTTTTTACGTACCCATTCAACCAGAAATGGGCTTCATCGGATTATACAATTTTTAATTAAAATACAAAATAAATTTGTGCTTCAACCCATTCGCCGAATTGGCGACTGTATCAGTAGATTCATAATAAAAATTCAGAGCAAACAAAGCAAATAGCAACTGTCAGTTTTTAAATGTGTGGCTAAATAAATCAGTGATGTCAACTCAAACATGTGACACTCTAAACAAACAGCCAAAAGTATCAAGAGTAAAGGGAAAACCAATAAATAATACGGTGCTAAAAATGAGGAACTTTTGTAAAAACTTAGAAGACGACCTAGTGTGAGTTATAGGTCTAGGTACAACAACTATTTTTAAAGATTTCGAAACATGTGCAAAATTTTCACATATTTGGTCGTTGTACTTTAGTATCTCCAACTCTCACATGAGCAGAGCGAATTCAAAATTTTTAACAGTTTGGAAAGTTATTAGAATAAGCTTTTACAACTTTGTATGCATCGGGCTTATATTTTAAGAAATAAGGTAAGATTTTTTCCAAAAGTTTCGATTTTTTTTCAATTTTTTGTAAACTTTAAAATTTAAAAGCAATTATTTGAACTTTTTTCTATAAAAACCTATTTTGTTTTATACAGTATTTAAAAGCTAGTTCTATAAAGAAATAATTTAACTTTTTCCAAAGTTACATTTTTCGATTTCAAACAAATGAATTTATGGAAAAAATATTTACATGCGTAGTATAATTATATGAACATACATATTAGGGTTAATCGAAAAACATTTTTTTTTTTTTGAAAATCGATACGCCTGGGTTAAAATTCAATGCTCTACATCCTAAAGTGCTCCTAAAAGTCTTGAGGTTGCGCACAGGACATGTCTAGGACCCATTTATATATAACAAGTAAGAGTGTTATATTCGGCTGTGCCGAATCTTGTATACCCACCATCAAGTTGTAAGAGAGTGCAGCTAATTCAAAATGTTGACCAAATGAGGTATTGTTGGAAATATATTTGGACTAAATTCGGTTGCAGTGGTATAGTTACAACAGTTCAACATTTAAAAGTATCTAAGTGGTTTCCTCAAGTATTTACCTTGGACAACCGAATATAGTTTTACATAAATAAGCTGTTTCGTTGTGCCATAAACATGTTGATAGCAACACGGCAGGTTCGTATATTTTGTTAGGAGTTCCTAATGCATTTACCGTGTATAAAATCTGGACCTAACATTGATTGATAGCTATCTAATTTCGTAAATGCAATCTTAATATGTACCTCCAAATCTTTTTGATTGTAGATATAAAAAGGGGATGTTATATATATATATATATATATATATATATATGTATATATATATGTATATATATAAATATATATATATATATATATACATATATATATACATATATGTATATATATATATATATATATATATATATATATATATATATACATACATATACATATATATATGTATATGTATATATATATATATATATATATATATATATATATTTAAGAACTATAGCCAAATGTTGACCGATAGTTTAGTTGTGCTAAATTTAGTGGCCATAGCTGAAATAGTTTATAACTTAATAGCTTTTAACTGGCGTTTGTGGCATTTTAGTGGTTACCGGGAGCGGTTTTTATATGAAAGCTATGGTCAGAAACGGACCGATTTCTATAAAATTTTACATACTGACTGAAAGTTGCATAAAACTTCTCTGTTCTAAATTTAGTAGTCATAGATTTTACAATTTTATTCAATTAATCAGCATAAATGTGATTTCCGGGGCAGGGTTATATGGGAGCTCTAACTAAATGTGAAACGATTTTACCCATTTTCAGCACACAATTTCTATAACATTTCTTAAATACTTTTGCTTAATTTTGTCTCTCTAGCTCTCTTGTAGTTATGGAGCTATCGCGCTTTTCTCTGGCTGAAAGACAGACATAAACCGTCTTTTCTATTTGTATTTTTGTGTTTCCGTAAGTTTTTTATATGGGAGCTATGGTCAAATAGTAACTGATCGTAGCAAAATTTTGCACACTTGCTGGCAATCACATAAAACTTCCTTTTTGTAAAATTTTGTTGCTGTAACCCTTTTCGTTAAGGCGCTATCGCGCTTTTATCTGACCCCTTTTCTTTTTGTATTTTTGTGTTTCCGTAAGTTTTTTATATGGAAGCTATGGTCAAATGGTGACCGATTGTGACAAAATTTTGCACACTGGCTGGCATTAACATAGGACCTCCTCGTGCTAAATTTTGTGGTTATATCTGTTATAGTTTTAGATTTATTGGCATTTTAGGTGAAATTTTGGCTGTTTTCGTAAGTTTTTTGTAGGGGAGCTATGACTAAACATCAACCGATTTTGATGAAATTTTATATGCTGCCTAGGGCTTCTATATACCAAATTTTATCATCATAGCTATTAAAGTTTGCCATTTATTAGCAAATAAGCGATTAGCGTAGGCGAGGTTATACGGGAGCTATGGTCAAATGTTAACCGATTTTGCCCAATTTCAATACCAAAATTTTCTCAAAGATGAAGAATGTTTTTACTTAGTTTCAGTAAGCTAGCTCCTTTCGTTTAGGCGTTATCGTGATTTCAACAGACAGACAGACGGACATCGCTCAATCGTCTTAGAATTTCATAAGGATTCAGAATATATATCGTTTTTGATTTTTGAGCCAATAATTAATATACCCCCCATTCTTTTTGATGGTGAGTATAAAAAACAAAAGGTTCAACACTAATGAGATGATGGATTAACACCAAAAATATCGTCTTCGCAAATATATCAGACCCCAATATCTGTATAACAAATAATATATAGAAGCACTTCTTATGAGGGTTGATACCTTAAGTAAAAATATTGTTTATTTTATGTGTATTTTTCCAAAAGATCTCATCTTACATCATAAATAAAATATTTGTATTAAAACAATATTAATGGTTCTTCAGTTCTAAGTTTATACATACAAACATACATTATGTAAGTGTGATCCAACTGAACTCTATTTCAGCATTAGTTTTCAATATTGTATGGGAGCATATGGTGTCGGTATATCTATTCGAATACATCCCTCCATCCATCCATCCATTCATTTAATCTGCGTGTTCAGGTTCAGGTAACTACTCGTACAATAACTATTGCAGTTTGTTTTTATAACTAAATTATATACGATGGTTTCTTTCTTACTACACGTACTCCTTCCTACCTTCCTTCTTCATATTAAAAGACAACGATTTCTCTTATTCAGTTTCTTCATCATCTTGTCTTGTCTTGTTTTCAGTTTTTTGCTTTTAATCTGTGTAGTCTGGTCTTTTCCCTGACGTTCCCTCTAAATTTGACTCCAAACATTTTATGATGGTAGAACCAATTTAGGTGTGTGTATGTGTATGTTTACCGATTGCTTGTACGGTCTCACTGGTACGGTTCGCATTTTAATGTGTCGGTGTGGCTCCAGCAGTTTCTTGGCAAATTTATGGGCGCACAAGGAGCGCTAAACCATAAACAGCTTTTATAGGGTTCTACTGGATTATTGTGAAATGGCGCATTTGTTGTGATTTAAAGCCACAGATAAATTTGGATACATTTTCAATTCGTGGTCGTACGTACTACGTGGTATCGTTTAGTTTTTTTTTTCCTTTTTTCAAATTTGCTTTTTACACGATTTTTAATTTGATAATGTTTTCTATATTTAATTTTGATATTTCTTTTTTCTAATCTTTAATGTTGATTAACTTTATGATGATCTTATGTTTAGTTTTGTAAACAAATAAATGGTTTGAAATAAAATATATCAAAGACTTATGAGAAATTACAAAATATTTTGTGATTTAATTTATGATTAAATTTTGTTGTGGTAGAGTTGTCAATAGGGTCCACCATTTCGTTAGTCCAATACTCTAGATATTTTGATGTAGATCTTATGATCAAACCACATGTGAACGTAAGAAATGTTCTGAATGAAATATGCAGTTCAATTAAGTTAGTCTTAAAAATACACAGATTTATTCAAATATTGTACAAAATCGTATGACATTAAAATATACAATAAATAATTCAGTATTTATAAAATTTTCGATTTTTTCGAAAGTCCTTCCATTAAAGATTTAAAAGTTGTTTCTGTTACCTCATTGGCGGAGGAAGTCATGCTATGGGACACATTTCATACGTTCTTCAATACTTTTTTTTACAAGACACTTCCAGTAGATGACAAATTATAACAGCTATTATGATAAAATTAGATACAGAGAAGTTTTCTATAATCACTAGACATACAATTTCATCAAAATCGGTTTACATTTAAATATAGCTTCCTTTCAAAATACTTAAGGAAACAGCCTAAATTCCACGTAAATGCCAATAAGTGATGAACTATAATAGCTTGTTCATGTTTGTTCTTTGTTAGTTTGCTACTTTCGACAAACTAATTACATTTTTTCTAAATTGTTTATAAGTTATGCTGCAAAGTATTGTATATAAATTTTTTTAGTTTTAGTTTAATAACTTTTGAACTACTGGTCAGATTGTGGCGCCATGTGAAGAAATCGGCCAATAGTTAGTTGGAGTTTTAGACAAATTTTTAAAAACATGTCTATTTTTAGTACATTGGCCTCTATAGTGGGCCAAAATTGAGGTCCATATAACTTTCGCAAATTTAATCCTATCGAAAACTACTTAAGAAAGGAAGAAAAATAGGCTCGATAGCAAACATGTATTTGGTACATTTTTTATTTTATTTATTTATTTCAAATACAATACAAAGTTAGTTTATATTCTATTTACTTTTCGGACGAGGTAACGAAGACCATAAGTCCGATGTAGTGTAACAGACCAAAATCTCTGGTGGGAATCGAACCCACAACCTCCGCACAAGCAGTCTAGCACACTACCCACTAGACCACTGAGTCACCCAAGGGTATTTTGTTTTTTGCTTTTAAACATTGCATATCTTTAAATCAATGAAGGCAAAAATACAGTTTCGATTGAAATTAAAGTTATGCAGTCGCTTAAGCAACTGTCCCAATGTTTTTTAGTTCTTTACGAATATGGGTGTAACAACAAAGCTATTGGCTTAGTCTCTCTGATATTGGGTATTATTGTAAAGGGTGGTTAAATTGTAAGGGCCGATGTTGAATGTGAACCACACCTAAACGCCAAGTTTTTTTCCGAATTTTATTTGACATTTCTCTATTTCAGACTTACTCAATTTGAACTATGGAGAGATACACAATCCATCAACGTGGTAAAGTTATCCAAACTTATTATGAAAATGGGCGTTCAAATCAAAATGCATATCGTGCACTTCGTGATCTTTTTGTTCCAAATGTGCGTACAATCGCAAAAATCGAGCAAACCGGGTCTGTAGAAGATGTGAGAACACCAGTGCATGCTCGTACAGCTCGTACTGCAGAAAATATTGCTGCTGTTCGCGATAGTGTGGCTCACGAGCCGTCCACCTCAACTCGTCGTCGTGCCCAACAATTGCACCTCTCACGCTCGTCGTTGATGAACATTATGCCTAAAGACTTGCATTTACACGCTTATAAGGTGCAATTGGCTCAAGAACTAAAGCCTCTTGACCATTCCAAACGTCGTGAATGGGCAGAATGGTGGCAAGAAATGGCAACATTGGATGATCAATTTTCAAAGAAAATCACCTTCAGTGATGAGGCACATTTTCACCTCAATGGATTCGTCAATAAACAGAATTGCCGCATTTGGGCGAATGAGAATCCAAGAGTGATTGTCGAAAAACCAATGCACCAACAAAGAGCGACTGTTTGGTGCGGTTTATGGGCTGGCGAGATCATCGGGCCGTATTTTTTCCAAAATGGGGCAGGTCAGGCAGTTACTGTGAATGGTGTTCGCTATCGTGAGATGATAACGAACTTTTTATGGTCTGAATTGAAAGATATGGATGTGGACGATATGTGGTTTCAGCAGGACGGTGCCACTTGCCACACAGCTAACGAAAAAATGGCTATTTTGCACAACAAATTCAATGGCCGTGTTATCTCACATAATGGCGATGTCAATTGGCCGCCAAGATCATGTGATTTGACACCGTTGGACTTTTTTCTTTGGGGTTATTTGAAAGAAAAGGTGTACGTCGATAAGCCAGCAACAATTCAAAAGCTAAAGGATGAGATAATTCGGCACATTAACGGCATAGAACCTCCATTATGCCTAAGGGTCATCGAAAATTTGGACCATCGGATGGAGGTGTGCCGCCGTAGTCGCGGCGCCCATTTGGCCGATATTTTGTTCCATACATAATTGAGTAATAACAATATATCATAATAAAATAAAATTACAATAATTTCCCAAATAGTTTGTGTTGTATTTCAAATCAACATCGGCCCTTGAAATTTAACCACCCGATATATTGAACTCGTGTTGACAATTATAATTGAAAATCATCATCGTGATTCTTACCGTTATAGAAATATAAAGAAAACAAAATTAAATTTGGATTCGACAGGGAAAAGGTACAGGACAAATACCTCAAACACACCGCCAAACTTACACAAAAAGGGCTCAATGACAACGGGTACAAGTCCTTTAATAAGCTTCTTGTTTGTAAAATATTCAAAATTTTGTTTTTTTAGGAAACTTTAAGTCAATGAAATCTGGTTATATATAGAGTAGATATTAGTAAAACATCGGTGCAGTATAGGACAAAAATGGAAAATTTTAATTTTTGAAGTCGAATATGTACCTTTAAACCCGTAATAGATAGGATATCTTCACCTGAAATGCAAAAGGGAAATATATTAATATATAAAGGGAAGATATTTAACTTGTAGTTAAGCCTTTTTGTTTTTCGCAATTGCTCAAAAACTTAACGTTTTTTAACATTTTAATTTTAAGAGTTTTCTTTGCTGATGACTTGTTGACCCAATTCCAAAATTTGGATTTAATGTTTCTTGTAGTTTAAAAGTTTTGCTTCTCCTGTAAAATAACTAAAAGTGTAGTTACGCCATTTTGCATTTTAGGTGACAATATGCATGTTTTTTTTTTGTTGTTCTTGACCTATGCATTTGTAATATAGCATGATTCATCAAGTCGGTTGGCAATTGTATATAGTTTTAAGTGATTTATGAGTCTGAGGTAACATACTTTGGGGGCTGATTGTGCTGACCAGTAAAATCTAGACTTTCCAGCTTCAAAACTTGTGTTCCCCAACACTTTGGCTATATGCACACAAAATGTTTTTAAAATCCACAGAACGGTTTAGAAGTTCCAATCTATTTTTCAACTATCCCACGCTATAATTATTAAGATTATATCATCTAATTGCATAAATTGCTATTCTTTTTTAATGAAATTCTTTAAAAAAAATACAAATAAAAGAAACACTAGTTGGAAAACCATACATTCAAAAAGATTGCAAATTCTGATTAAAATATATTTCGCAATTTTGCAAAAATTACATTAATTTTAAGAAATAGTTTAAACCTCATTAAAGTTTATTAAATATTGTGTAAACTAAAAACTTAATTAAATCCAATAACTACTTGTACTAATGTCTAAAATTTTCTTATGATCAAATTGGTTACACCCATAAATCACCCCATTCCAGTATTGGCCAACGGGTTCATGTAATTCATGAGACATAAATCTCATCAAAAGCAACACTTTATGCGAAAACACAAACAACATTAAAACATGATCATTATTTTCTTTTGAAATCAAGAATTTAACATGAATTTATATGGCCAAAACTTTCGTTTCTATTTCATTTACAAAACTAAATCTTGGCCTTTTGTTGGTAAAATCCAAAAATCAAAAGGCTCAAAATCAACTAAAACAACACGAAGATAATGAAATTAAGGCAACAACAAATTAAAGAAAATATTTCTTACAAAAACATACCAACAACTTACACTCATATATTTAAACTTACATAAAGTACAGAAAAAAAGTTTTTGGACATCAAATTCAAGTAAGAAGAAAAAAAAAACATAATCTGCTGGATGCTGGGATACTTACATGCGAAAACAGGCCCACATAGGAGCCCTCATATAACAGACTTACATATTTACAATCTGTATTTAAGTGGCTTAAACTTGGCTCGCTCTGTTTGGCTATGGCAAAGCATGCCAAGGCACTCGCTTGGATACTTAACAAGAACCAGAAAGCCTTAAGTCAAGCGACAAGATTTACGATTTTCTGATTTGAGTTAAATAAATTTTCGTTGTCCAGAAGGAACTGTGGGCGGAGAAAATGTGAAAATACGAGTGTCTCGTCCAAGTGACGCATAAAATACATACTACGTACTTACTCAACTCATACAACATGTAATATTTATTTACACTAAATCGCCTAGAGTCCATGAGGAGGACTATGAAGTTGGAGGATGGGATGGACACATATATATACACACGTACTTACAAACATATGTTAGATACGCTGGCACATTGTGATTTACTTTACAGCATTAGAGAATGAATTTATATGGTCATACATTTTATTTAAACTTTAATAAAATTGATGGAATAATAAATTAAATACAAAAAAGCAAAATAGGTTTTATAGTTTATTTTTAGGTGTTATAAAACGTTTTAAGAATAAGAAATTTAATTTTTAAAGATACGAGAGTAGCTTCTTCTACACTTCAAATCCATTAGAGTATCATGACATAAGAGTTATCCAAGAGAACACACATAAAGGATGATTTATAAAATTTAAACAATTATTTATATAATTAAGGTACTTAATAATAAGTAGCAAAATTTTTGTCATCGAACTTTCTCTTATCTTTTCTGGGTTTTAATTTTTCGACTTTTCTTCTGAAGTGAAAAAATGGTGGTCCAAAGCAGGTACCAAAGCTAGGAGTGGACGGATTTTAACTAAAATTAGTGGATCTTTTTGTGGAATAGATAGAATAGACGTGTTTAATCAAATTTTGTCAAGAATTTCGGCTTATACATGGAGAATAAAAATATGTGAAACAAGTAAGAAAGTGCTATAGTCAGTCAAGCCCGACCATACGATACCCTTCACCACTAAGGTGAAAGGTGTTTTTTTCGTGTATAAAGACAAATATTTGCTAAATTTGGCCATCATTCAAACATTTTGTCAAAACTTATATATTTAAGCCGTTTCCATCATTTGGACTTATATGAGAGCTAGGGTCAATTGTGGACCGATTTTTTCGAATTTTGTCAAGATTATAGTTTTTACAAGAATTATGTATGCAAAAAATAAACTCAAAATTCTCATTATTTCCGATTTACGAGCGTTTTAGTACTTTTTGTCTCATTTAGCTCGTTTTTAAAGAAAAGTTTGTATGGGAGCTATGGTGAAATGTGGACCGATTTCAAATTTTTTAAAGTGATTTAAGTTTACATAAGCAGTATTTGATTTAAATTTAATGAAAAAATATTGATATTTGTGGCCAATATATTAATTCCGGGAAGTGGGACCTATGGGAGGTACCATAAATAATGGACCGATTTTGAAGAATTTCAACAGCCATGGTCACATTATCAAAAAATTGATCTGTGCCAAATTTCATCCAATTATCTTTAGAATTGCGACCTGTAGTTTGATTACAAGGTTTATATGGGGGTCCAGCGAACCAGCCAGCCAGACGGACAGACAAACATCGCTAAATCGACTCAGAAAGTGATTCTAAGCATATTGGTGTACCAAAAGGTGGGTTTAATACAAATATTTCCATGCGTTACATACATCAGCACAAACTTATAATACCCTTTCCACCTACGGTGGTGAAGGGTATAAAAATGGGTGTCCAAGGCCGGTACCTCAAAGAGTCAAGGGACCCCACCAAAAAAAATTCGATGAATTTCAACCAAAACTAGTGGATATAATTTTTGAATTAATTAATAGATGTGTGTTGAATTTTACAAAATTCAGTTTAGAATTGTGACTTGTACATTGAGAAGAAAAATAGGTGAAAAAATGGGGTCCAAGGCAGGAGTCGGCGGATTTTAAAAATTTTTTGAATTTTTTCTCACTCAACAAGGAGGAGTTTTGTCTCCTCTTTTATGAAACCTTACATTAACAAACTGCTCATCGAATTGGATTTCATGAGATTCAACACCGTCGCTTATTTCGACGATGTTGCAGAAGCTGTCTCAGCATATAAAAACAGTTCTTGATATCTTACATTGAAGAAGTGTTTTCATTGACCTGGGAGTAAATACTTTAACACGGAACTTGTACAATTCTCTAAAAAATACAAAAACATTTACTGTTCCATGTTTGGATGGGGTAAAACTTACGCCCAGTGACCCGGAGCCTAAACACTAGGTACTCTATACTAATGTATGGCCCGCTTGTTTGATGACCTGGGCCCTATTCCACGAAACAACTTATCAATTTTTTACATTGATAACTGTTTCTGTTTCACAAAATTCTTTGCAAATCTCTCTTAGTACCAATAAAATTTTTGCTCTCTTTGCAAAGTCTTTGCGTGCTCTTGCAAAGTTTTTGGGCTCTCTTAAACAGTGAATGTGAGAAGTGTTCCACAAAGCATTTAACCTATCTTGCATTTGCGTGTTATCAATTTTTACTTTGCGTTAAAAATTAATTGTTAAAATGAGCCACAAGATACAAATGGAAAAAATGCAGTGCTACACTGTATTAAAGAAAAAAAGTATATTTTATTTGCTAGTTTTCAAAACAATAACATAAGTACTATTTTGAATAAAATTATTGTAACTATTTAGAAAATACTCAAGTTGCCTGGTAGAAAGTTTTGAAACAAGCAAAATCACTGCAACTGGCGTCGGCCCAAAAAACATGGATCATGGTATTAGCAACCATTTTCAAGCCAATGCATGGACAGTAGCAGTTGATTTTCAGCAGATAACGCATGACTGCGTTGTGTTTTGTGCTCTAATTTTTTTTAAAGCGCTCTTTCAAATAAAAGTTTTGTGGTCCCGAAAAATTAATTCTGTCTCTATAATTTCTTCTTATAACCACTTCTTCACGATCGTCGATCAAAAACTCAAGTCTTAACATTTTGAAAGTTTCACCAGTTATAACATTATGAATTTGCAAAGAGATTGTTTACCTTGCAAATCTTTGATAAACTTATCGAAATTTGCTTTGCAAAAATATAATTTAATGTTTTTGTGGAACGAAACAGCATAATTATTTGCAAAGTATTTGCAAATTACACTTTTAAATTTTAGCTTTGCACTTTATAAAAGGGAACGTACATGAAACAGAAATTGCAAAGGAAATAAAAAAAATTGCGGAGAGTTTGCAAATTATACTTATCACTTATCAAATTTTATAGTTCTGAGGAACATAAAGTTTTGTTAATTGTCGAAAAAATTTGATAAGTGCAAAATGAAAAGTTGATAAGTTGTTTCGTGGAATAGGGCCCTGCACTCAACAAAGCAAATCACCAAGGTTATTTTGTATAATACTTAGATCCTCTGCTCTTATGATCACCGGTGCCATTAGAACATCACCTTCCAAGCCACTCTTTTTTTATAAAGTTTCCAATATTCCTAACAACGTGAATTCCCCTCTCCAGGATAACCTGGAGATCCCATTTCCTCTGATGATGGGAGTCTGAAGGTGTAGATGGATGGATCCAATTTTAAAAAGTAGTTGGGGGAGGCTTCTTCATCCCTCTATTAGGAAAGGAAATCTGTTTAAAGCTCTCTGATCTTTGTAGAACTCTTCAGGCCGAGGACTGCTACAAGGCAGTCAAGTGGCTATGAATATACGACAGAGGTATTCTTTACTGTATCGACAGTCAGGCCACAATAAAATCGCTATCTGATAACCATATGACATTTCTCACTCGCGAATACCAAGCAGCTCAAAGAGAGATGGGGAGACACTGTTATATTGAAATCTTTTTGGTACCTGGTCATAATAATCTACGATAACAATCTTTAAAAATGATTGGTATATTTTCAACACAACCGACTTCGCAAATAGAACTTAGCCCTCAGGTCATTCTCCTCTGTCACTGCCCGGCCCTTGCAAATCTAAGAGCTCTTCATTTGGATGCTTTTGCATGATTTATTTGATCTATTCAACATAAATGTTCGTAACACATTTATTGAAGATACTGGCTGGCTTAAGTAAGCCTTCACTGCTGGAAGTAATAAGTGGTACCACAAAGAGACCACTTTAGGACCCAAGTGACGCTGACCTAGTCATCTGCCACCCGCCTAACCTTACGAAATTAAGGCTTAACGGCTTAACTTTTAATCAGACCTATCACTTTTATAGTGACTTTAATTGGTGATTAATGGCCCCTCATTTCACGCAGAGCTTCTTCGGGCGATTTTCCCACAGTAAGCAAGCTTACAGTTTGACATAAGCTACTTTTAATAACTAACAGCATGATAAGTCACTCATGTAATAGAGATATATGTATGTATGCGCAGTGGGGTCAGCGTATCCGCCATATTTTGTAGTTCTGCAGATGAAACAATCAGCATTGCTAGTCCCGACATATCAAAAAATTTCTTCGCTAATAAAGGACTTTATCTAATCAAAGACCCAGAACCAAGCTATATAGCTTCGAGAATCGCCGATAAATGGAAGACATTGTTTCTTCCGAAGAGCTGGAGAGAAGTAACTCTGCTTGTTAGGGTCATTAACCCACATTATAAAGAATCTGATGCCGGAATCTCTAGAGTGCAAACAAAAATGAAAAACCAGATCTATCACAAGAATCTTTTAAGTTCCTGTCAGGGATTGCAAACATGTTACAATGGTATTTTGGTACATTTTATACCGGATTGGTACCGTGGTACTGTCGCTTCCTACTTAGTGCAATTTGCAAATCTTTGTTTTTGATTTTTTTGGGATTTTAAAAACGTTAAACGTGTGACATACATATAACAACTTAAAACAAGTAAGAAAGTGCTATAGTCGGCCAAGCCCGACCATACGATACCCTTCACCACTAAGGTCAAAAGTGTTCTTTTTCCTGTATAAAGACAAATATTTGCTAAATTTTGCCATCATACAAACATTTTCTAAAAACTTTACATTTAAGTTATTTCCGTCATTTGGACTTATATGAGAGCTAGGGTCAAATGTGGACCGATTTTCTCAAAATTTAGCAAACTGATTACAGTTGTCACAGAAATTCCTATTATATTCAGATTTACGAGTGTTTTAGTGATTTTTGTCTCATTTAGTGCATTTTGACAGAAGAGTTTGTATGGGAGCTAAGGTCAAATTTGGACCGATTTCAACAAAATTTGGTAGAGTGATTTAAGTTTACACAAGCAGTATTTGTTTTAAATTTCATGAAAAAATATTAATATTTGTGGCCAATATATCAATTCGGGGAAGTAGGACCTATAGGGGGTACCATAAATAATGGAGCTATTTTGACGAATTTCTACAGCCCCACTATGAAAAAATGATCTGTGCCAAATTTCATCAAATTATCTTTAGAATTGCGACCTGTACTTTGATTACATGGTTTACATGGGGGTCTAGCCAGCCAGCCGTCCAGACGGACGGACGGACTGACATCGCTAAATCGACTCCAAAAATTATTCTAAACATATTGGTATACTAAAAGGTGGGTCTAAGATAAATATTTCTATGTATTACATACATCAGCACAAGCTATATATATAAAAAATTGATTTTCATACGTAGCTATTCTCTTTATATACTTCATTTCATATTTGACCACACCATATACTGAAGATTTTCTTTCAAGAATCTCTTTTAACCCCTCTATATTTAGACTGAAACCCAGTCGAAATTGTCGAAACTGCTTCCTGGGAAATATAAAGAATAAGACATTGCTTGGAATGCTTATTAAAGTCTGACGATCAGGATATATTTCTAAGCGCAGCAAACTCAAACTCCCCGATGTCTTTGTAAAATGTTTTATTTTGTATGGATGGCACGCTACCACCAGCATGTCAGGTCATGAGCAATAACAATCAGATAATTACGAAGTTAATGAACTTGGAATGCTAATACAATCATTAAGTCCCGGACAACATTACCCGAACGACGCTTGACTGGAAAATACATGGTAGTAGGAAAAAGTATGACCTGCTTATAAGTAAATGATCCACCAGTCTCCTTGTTTGAATCTGAGGGAGCAGCAAAGGGCAGTACATAGCGAGAAAAATAGCATTAAATATAAGAACATGACAAGTTCCTGTGTGCAAAAAGATTTCTCATATCATCAATTGTCATATTTTAAAATTGTAAGTGCCACGAAATTTACTTTTACCCAGTCCATAATCTTAAAATGAAACTTTTATTTTATTTCATTATCTCTTCTATCTATAAATAATAATCATCAGTAACAAATATATTTTAATTAAAGCTAATATTTTTCTTTAAATAATTTCATTGTAAATTGCACATTTAATATTCATAAGTAGTTGGCGCTTTAGCCAATTAAATTCCGAGTAAAAATCCAATGCCAAGTGTATCTCTATCTAAACAGATACTTTTCACTCGTTTATATCTTTCAGTACAAAATTGCAAGTAACAGGCACGGAATGATTGGAAGAATGAGCTAGCGAACGTCAAGACGAATAGATTTTCCCTTAAATACAAAACTAAATACTTATGTATGTAAGTGCACATTTATAATTTTGTAATTTATTCCAATTTTGTTTAATTTTTGCAACAAAACTCGGAGTATTTAAAAATCGTACGAGTGCAACATTATTGTAATCATGAGTGCTGGGGCTGCATGTTTGACTCTTTGATTACTTGCCACCGATGAGTAGACTAATTTTGTATGCGTTTAATAGCGCTAAGGATGATGTTGCTGTTGTTGTTGTGGTTATTGCAGCCGTTTTAAACGAACGAGTATTTAGCGTAAATTGCGTGTTTAGCATTAATTATTAAATGTTAATGGCATTTAAAAATGGCAGCACCTACTAATACACACTTGTATACACAAAATTCATTTAGTTAATGCACCGCGTTTTTACAAACTTACAAATTATACATTCATGTATTGATGTGTGTAAATAATTCATGTAAACTGCAATTGGCAAGCGATAGCAACAGTTTTTCATGTAATGTGTTGCCGTTTTACTAAAGTGATCCGCCGTTTTTATACTCTTCACCAACATGGGAGGAAAGGGTATATTGGGTTTGTGCTGATGTTTGTAATACATATAAATATTGGTCTGAGACCCACCTTTTGGCATACCAATCGACTTAGAATCACTTCCTGAGTTGTTTTAACGATGTACGCCATCCTGGCAGGCTGGCCGGTTATCCATGTAAGCTTGTTATCATTCAACAGGTCGTAACTTTATGAAATTTGACACATGCTTATGTTTTGGTCCAAGGACGATCCCTATTCTTTTTGAGTTAAATCAGATTACTTTTTCGGGTACCTCCCATAGGGATGTCTTCCCGGAATAGAGTTTTTGGTTCATTACAGCCACAAATTTAGTTGTATTTTAATAATATTCAGCACAAATATTGCTTATCATAACCTTAATTTTGTAGAAATCGGCCCGTATTTGACCATATCACCCATACAAGACGCATTCTCAAAAGGCGTTTATATGCACATAAATACACAAAAACGTTAATAACTCTTAAGATAAATGCATTTGATTACTTAAACTTTGCACATATAAATATTTTATAAATATGATAATTATAGTATATGTATGTATGTCTCTAAGACTAAAGGAAAACTTGTTTAACTGTTGCTATATATTTGACCCTAGTAGTGAAGGGTATGATATAGTCGGGCCTAACCGACTATAGCTTTTCTTACTTGTTTTAACTTCTTTCAATGGGGAGTATATTTAGCAAGATTTTACATTTGTTACACATAAACTTAAAAACATTAAGTGATATCCATTCCCATCAATGTCATACCAAAAATAAAAACATTAACATTATCATAAACATCCATGTTAGTGTTATGTGTAAACCATTCATTGCAAGGGTTTTTTCTACGTCAATAATGTCGCAGCTAGACATCGGAGAGGAATTAAGGAATCGTTGTCTAACTAAAGTGATTCTATTATGAAAAATAGAGCTAGCGATCGACTCGGTCGTGAGAGACGTAATTGATATAAAGAGTGCTCTAAATAAAATTTGTAGTTGGATTTTCTTAAATAAAAATCAAACCTTTTAGTATAAAAACTCTACAAAATACGCAAATATAATGACATATTATACAAAATCATTTAGCATTAAAATGTTTACTTAGTACTCGGGTTTTGCAAAATTATCGACTTTTTTCGGAAACCCTCTGTTGCTTCTGATACCTTTTTGGAGCATGTGTTCCACCTGCGCTTAAAATCGGACATGTTTTTGGAAATCTTTCCTGTGTTCTTCAATTCCTTTTTTATCTTTCCACAGGCCGAAGTTCTGGACAGTTTGGTGGATTTGCCTCTCGTGGTACAAAAATGACATTATTCTTTGAGTACCACTCAAGTGCCTTTTTTCCATAATGGCATGATGCCAAATCGGGCCAAAAAAATGTAGTCACTCTGTGCTCTCTTAAAAAGGGTAACAACCGTTTTTGTAGGCACTCCTTTATATAAATTTCTGTGTTTATTGTGCCAGATGCCACAAATACTTTACTTCTTTTGCCACAACTGCAAATAGCTTGCCACACGAGAAACTTCTTAGGGAATTTTGTTTGTTTTTTTGTGCGAAACTCTTGCCGAACATTGCCCCGTTTATCAGCAACATAAAAATCTTGACCAGGAAGTTGAGAAAAGTCTGCCAGTACTTATGTTTCATCATCCATAACACAACAGGTGTATTTTTTATAAAATCAGACTTCAATTTTTTCGCCCGTTTTTTTGCTTCTAAGTTCTTTATAGCATTGCGATCTGGAACCTTTTGGACTTTGTATGTCTTCAGTCCAGCATAAGCTTTGACTCTATGTGCAAAATTCGTAGAACATTTCACCGTACGAGCTGCTTTTCTTAAAGAAGTGTTAGGCGCTCTTCGAAAGAGTCGCTCGACTTCTTTTGCCTTACCAATATCTGTAGGACCTTTTTTCCTCCCTGATCCAGGTTTTCTTTCAATGCTCAGGTTTTCCTTATACCGTCTGATGGCATTAGAAACCGTTCGAGGGTCAACTTTCAAATTTTTAGCTATTTTTTTAAAAGTCCATGACAGATTTTTTTGAAAAGTTTTAATTATATTTTCACGAACTTTTTTTTCGCAGTCCATTTTGAATCAAATAACTATTGAAAATTAATAATTTCTAAAATAATAGTATCTGACATATCTATAGAAACTAACTTGATCAAAAAATAAATTATTTCTTGCACTATGGATAAATTTTGTCTAAAATAGTAAATGCATATTTTTTTTAGAACACTCTTTAGAAGGTGCCTTTACAAATAAAACACTGTCTTACATAATCCAGGATTTGAAAGATTAGGGTATATCTACGTCTTTTCTTAGCTTTAATCGAATCTATTAAATAAACAGAACTTATATAATAAACCTAAATAAAAGTGCATTACCACAGAGCATCAGTTATTCTTAAAAGTTTCGATTGTATTCTTTTTAATTTTTAATATTAGACGTGAATGCTGTACCACAAAGTCGAAACCCAAATTGGTTTTATAGCGGCCTTGTACAAAAGAAGTTTGTTTTCTAAGTCTAGAGATGACTGGCGACTATTTAAACTATAATTTAAATTAGTCTTCAATTCAATTTGTACGATTTTCGATTCCATATTGTGGGTGCTGTGTCTTAGTTGGTTAGTACGTCGACTATTAAGCATAACATCATATTGAGCCTGAGTTCGATCCCCAGTCTCGGCAACATCAATTTCTGTAATTATTACTTTCTATTGAAATTTTTACACAGCATCCTCCGTCGGCGGTAAGCCTATCGCAATCGACGAAAAATAAATAAAATTGGCTGTAGAGCAAAAAAGCTTTAACAATGCGTATAAATAACAACAAATGTCGCGACTTCGCTGTTCTAAAAATAGTTATGACGTGCAATTACAGTGTTAGCGCATAAACCAGGCTTAATTTGATAAATTTGACTTAAGAAAACTCCAGAAGAAATTGTACGATCTTAATGCCCGATTTATATCCACCCTAAGTGAGATTGAAATCGCTAGTGCAGAATATCCAAAGTAGCATGAGCTGTGTGACCCGAAGCTCTATCCTGTTGGAACCACAAGAGATTGTTGATTGTCATTATAAACACTCTCTTTAAGGTATCCTAGCCGAAACAGTATCTCTGCATCCTCGAACGAATTAAATTCACACTCGGTTCGTCAAGTATTCACCAAATACCGAACTTTGAACAAAATTTGCTAAAGATTCTACTTATCACAAGACTCGAACTTTTTTCCTACTAATGTCTTAGATTGTACAGTAATAAGTTTTTGGATGTGACCAACATCATTCATTTCTATATTTACACAGGATATTTGTTACACATGTAGATGATTTAGATCGCGACTATCTCGCATCCGAATAACAGCCTGCTCATTTGCTTATCTTCAGCGAATCTCAGCATAATCAGGTCTTCAGGACCGGATGGTATTTCAGCACTGGTTTTGAAGAAGTGCTGTTCTACGTAAGCTCGTCCATTAGCTAATGATTCCAGCACCTAATACTACTTACTGTGCTGTATCCTTTGTATGTAAAGGTTGCTAAAGTAACGCCAATCGCCAAAAATGAAGAGGCTAACAACAGGGACCGTTACTGTTATAACTTTTATCGTAAAACTCAGAAAATAAAAGTTATTTTTTTACTTTTATTTTTTCGATAAAAAATAATAGTTATTTTTGACTTTTATTTTTTCTAGCAAAAATAAAAGTTATTTTTTAACTTTTATTTTTTCGAGCAAAAATAAAAGTTATTTCTTACTTCTATTTTTTGATTTTTATTTTTTCGAGCAGAAATAAAAGTTATTTTTGTTTGAAATTATGATAAATTTATTGAAAAATTTTTTCAAACAAAAAAAATTTCAGTTAAAATAATTTACATATGCTCAAAAATTAATAGAGTTGAGTTTTGTAATTATAATTGGTGTTGGAAACACAAAAATAACTTTTATTTCTGTTCGAAAAGATAAAAGTAAAAAAATAACTTTTTTTTGCTCGATATAATAAAAGTCAAAAATAACAGTTATTTTTGTTCAAAAAAATAAAAGTTAAAAAATAACTTTTATTTTTGCTCGAAAAAATAAGAGTTAAAAATAACTGTTATTTTTGCTCAAAAAAAAATCAAAAATAACTGTCTTTTTTTTTCTAAAAAATAAAAATCAGATTTTTAAAAAGCATCGCATTTTATGAAAATTTGGTCTAAGACTATCAAAATGGTATACTTGGTTTAATTCTCCGACATTTCCTTGCGGTTGCTTTTTTTAATCAAAAATTCAAATATAACATTTATTTTCGGTCCCTGGCTAACAACCCCAAAAATTACCGCCCAATAGCAATTTGTTCGGCATTTTCCAAATTAGTTAACCACCATTAGTTTAAATATTTGGAGCCTCACAACTTTCAAAGCTGGCGGTCGTAAGGGACGCTCTACCGGTGACTTTCTAGCATTCTAATCGGAAAAGTGGTACTTTTCTATTCATCGCTTTGGCGAAAGTAATGTTGTGGCTTTAGATATTTCCAAGGCGTTCGATAGAGTGTGGCATGATGCACTTTTACCCAAACTTGTTGCTTTTTGTGTCAGTAATAACTTCTATCGTTAAACATCGAGCTTCCTCAGAGATCGCACTATTTCAGTTGTTATAGATGGGATCTTATCAAACGAGTTCAAGATACATTCAGCGGTACCGCAACGTTTCTTGTATTCATTTATAACCTTCTGCGTCAAACTTCCAATTCTAACTAATCTTTTGCAGATCACAGTAATATAAGAATATCATTCATATTCTTTTAATCATAGACCGAGGCTTTTACAGATTGAGGCTATGAGACAAAACACAAATGAATCATTAAATTGTTATCTCAAAATTTCGCTTAACGGGGTCGTGAAAACAGAGTCGATTTTGGGACATTTAAGACTCAGTGTTGTATACTAACGCATAAACGGAAGACAAATCACGTTACTTCATCTGTAATCATAGATGGCATGAGCATTCAATGTAATGTTCGTTGGACTAAATACATTTTTCAAGTGTCGGAAGAAGCAGTGGACCGAACTATATAATATAGACTAAATTTGTTCTTTAGCCCTACAGTACGTATGTGGAATTCACTTCCTGCAGAAATTTTTCCTGACAGTTGCAATATAGGAAAATTTAAATCTAATGTCATCAAACACTACTCCCTCTATCCTCCTTGTTTCTTGTTAAATGCTCTCTTCAAACAAGTTAACTGTCTTCCGGTACTGGGCTATTGTGATTGTCTGATCGTCGATTTTAACTGCTCATAATACAAAACACCATTCTGATTCCAACAAATTTAAGCATTACCTTGTCAGCATGAATATTCGGCTTTGTCGTTGATTTGCCTAATTGACCGGGCTCACATATAACCTCTTGCACTTGGCGTTATCATATGTATCCATTTCTCATCGCCAAATACAAATCAACGTCTCTCAACTTCAACTCACATGCGACCCAAATCCCTTGCTTCTGTGTGAACCCTTTAAGCTTAGGGAAGTGGTTTGTTGTGAGACTCCCAAAAATAATGCAAGTTTTTCCAGCATTTAATAACAATTTTCGTAAAGTACTTAATGCTTTAAATTTCTATCATCAAACATTTTTCGGCTTGCCTCTCATTGCCTTCTGTGTCAAAATCACCACTTTTGAATCTCGAAAGTCGTCGTTTTTGACCGTGAGCTTTAATCAACAATGGATAACTTCAAGCAGTTTTATTCAATCAATCAATGCAAAATATCTTTTTTTAGGCACAAAATTCCATATTATAGAGATTCGATATAAAATGGATGAGGTACAGAAATTTAGCGGCTATCATACAATCTACTATGTATTGGTAATTCAGATGGTAATTGGGATTTCATTAAAGTAAATATGATCGAAGTAGCTGGGAATCTAAAGACATATCGTGAATGAATATTTAGATATTAAAAGTTCATGCCAATGGTAAAATAGCATGATTTCTGCTTCGAATTACATACTTTCGCACACACCATATTCTCCAGATCAGTTCCTAGTAATTTTTTTGCTGTTAACAGGCCTAATCGCTGGAAAAAAAATTTATCGCAAATAAAGAGGTAATCACCAAAACTGAGATTTATTTTGATATAGTTTAAGTTCTAAACTATAAAAATTATTATTTATTTTTATAACCACCATCAAAAAGAATGGGGGGTATATTGAGATTGTCATTCCATTTGTAATTTCCTAAATATTGGCTAAAAAATCAAAAACGATATATATTCTGAATCCTTATGAAATTCTAAGACGATTGAGCGATGTCCGCCTGTCTGTCTGTATGTCTGTCTGTTGAAATCACGATAACGCCTAAACGAAAGGAGCTTGCTCACTGAAACTTAGTAAAAATATTCTTCATCTCTGAGAAAATTTTGGTATTGAAATTGGACAAAATCAGTTCACATTTGACCATAGCTCACGTATAACCTCGTCTAGGCTAATCGCTTATTTGTTAATAAATGGCAAATTATAGCAGCTATGCTGATAAAATTTAGTATATAGAAGTTTTATATTAGCCCTAGGCAGCGTATAAAATTTCATCAACATCGGTTCACATTTAGCCATAGCTCCCATACAAAAAACTTACGAAAACAGCCTAAATTTCACCTAAAATACACTTAAATGCCAATAAGTCTAAAAGTATTACAGATATAACCACTAAATTTTGCACAAGAAAGTCTTATATCAATGCCAGCTAGTGTGCAAATGTGCAAATTTTGTTGCAATCGGTCACCATTTGACCTAGCTCCCATATAAAAAACTTACGAAAACACAAAAATTCAAAAAGAAAAGGGGATTTATGTCCGTCTGTCCGTCAGTCCGTCAGATAAAATCGCTAGTAAGACTAAATTAAGCACAAGAAAATCTTATATCAGCCAGTGTGCAAAATTTCGTCACAATCGGTCACCATTTGACCATAGCTCCCAAATAAAAAACTTATGGAAACACAAAAATACATAAAGAAAAGGTTGTTTAAGTCCGTCTGTCCGTCAGATAAAAGCACGATAGCGCCTTAACGAAAAGAGCTAGAGGAACAAAATTTTACAAAAGTATTTTGAATGTCTTGAAAAAGATGTGTGTTGAAAATGGACAAAATCGGTTCAAATTTAGTTAAAGCTCCCATATAAACCCGCCCCGGGAAACACATTAATGCTGATAAATTGAATACAATTGTAATAGCTATGACTATTAAATTAAAAGTAGGGAAGTTTTATGCAATTTTTGATCAGTTTATCAAATTTTATAGGAATCAGTCCATATTTGACTTTAGCTTTCATATAAAAAACACTCACGGAAACCAACAATTTTAGCAAAGGCCAGTTAAAAGCTATTAAATTAGAAACTATGATAGCTATGGCCACTAAATTTTGCAAGAATAAGCTCTATATATATGCACCTATAAAAATAGATAGGCATCAATCAATGTTCAGCCCAGACTTTATATATGATGAATGCATTAGGAACTCCTAACGAAATATATGGACCTTGTTTAGCCTAACTACATATTAACGAAAAGTATGTAACAACTTATTAATGTAAAACTATACCCGGTTATGAGACTAAATATATTTTTAAATGTTGAACTATAAAGCTACGGCAACCGAATTTAGTCCAAAGGTTTTACCAACAATACCAGTTAGCTTAGCGATTTTTTCAGTTTTGGTCCAGATTTTGAATTAGCTGCAGCCTTGTAGATATATGAGATATATTTCTAAATTTAACACAACTTGATGGTGGGTATATAAGATTCGGCACAGCCAAATATAACACTCTTACTTGTTTAATATAACGTTACATGTTTATGAAGTTTTGACCATTTTTCTTTTTTTACATATACGAGTATGATGCATTCAAGTCGTTATTGACCAACAAAATGTTTATACATTTTAAATATGAATTGTCGGTAATTTTACACTTATAATTGGTGATGTTTATGTTTTTGTTGGTGTTTATAA
The DNA here is from genome assembly GCA_933228675.1 of Stomorhina lunata. Lineage (NCBI taxonomy): Eukaryota > Metazoa > Arthropoda > Insecta > Diptera > Rhiniidae > Stomorhina > Stomorhina lunata. The sequence continues at coordinate 88,613,759 of OW121740.1, read as the reverse complement.
ATAAGTACATTTAGATTAATATCGTTAAATTATAACAAGTATTTATTCGTTACATCTACCCATATACAACATTCAAACATACAAAAAACAAGTAAGAGTGTAAAATAATCAGGTCTATTTATCGGTGTAAAATACTCAAATCGGTACGAGTAACTAAATACTACAACATCTACTTAATCGCTTTGATAAGTTTGGAATCAACAATTAACGGTTATTAAAATTAAATATATAAACTACTATTAACATTTTATTAAGGCTAATTAATGGTTCAAAGTCGGCTTGTTTTGCACGAATGCATGATCAGTTTTTTTAAACAGCGACTTTGAGGGAATGAATTCCCTTTATAATATAGTTTAACTTTACTTTTAAGTTTTTTTAAACAAAACAAAAAAAAACAGTAGCAAAAATTTGATTCCCATTAAAATTTAGTACTAAAGTTGAAATATTCCACATCAAAGCAAATACTTGCTTAAAAATTCTTAACGTCCCATTAAAATTCAAAAGACAATATTGCGACTTAACGTTGTTTGCCAAAACAAAAACTCTTGACAATTGTTCTAAAACTTTTAAAAAATTCATGAAATTCAGCAGTTTTTTTTTTTTTTTGTTTTTTGTTCTGAATCTTTTAAATGGAAACAGGAAAGAAGAAAACATGAACGACAAAGCGACAACAAAAGGCGAAAACAATAACACACAAAGGTGCTCTTCAGTGAATATTTTCCATTATGTATAATGAAAATTCCGCAAAAAAAGAAGGAAAGAAATTCATTGGCAATGCCAAAAATAAAAGATACAAAGTTGCAAAAAAAAAAAATCTGAATAAAAAATTCCAAATGGCAATGTCACAGAAAGAAGGTGGTTTAGAATACTGGTATCATACATAGTTAAGTCTATACTCGTTCACATGAGTTAAATCCAGCACGATTTTGCACTTCAACGCTTTTGTTCTTTTTTATGCTCCCAACATCTCCACCCATGATGATGTATTGTTCCAAAGCTAAAACAATAAAAATATTTATTTATTCGTAATTCTGAAAGCATACTTGATTCCTGAATTTATTCATTATATTTTGGTGCTTCGTTTTTTATTAAATTAAGAACAAAGGATTTTATATATTCGGACATGTCTCATTCTTAAATGGCGGCAATTTAACGGATAGTAGAATTTGGAGAAAAAGTAGTTACCAAAGTGACAATGGTCACAGTTTTAGGGAAATTTGTATAACTAAAAAGGTTTATTGACAAATTTTTACTTATTCAATCATATCAGTTACTCTAGACATTGTAAAAGAAAATATCTGGACCAAATAGATCGAATGGAAAACACACATCGCTTTTAGAATTCGCATAATGATCTAATTCATTGTCGATTGTTATTGTTATTTTTTCAGAAAATGTTGAACTTTGCTCAATTTAAAGTAGAATATTTCACCATTCATGTGGTTATGGCAGAAGCACTGAGCAAAACCGAGGCTATTTACTTCATTAATAACATCTCTTGTGCCGCCGTGGTATAGCAGGTTAGTCATCCGCCTAGCATACCAGAGGTCCCAAGTTCAATCCCTGGCCAGACCCACTTAAAAAAATAAATTTTCAAAACAGCGGCGGTTCACCTCATAACTCAGCTAGTCACTGGTTATTGAGTATTTGGCTATGTAAAACTTTTCTAATTAAAATACAATTACATGTTTGTTTAAAAAACATGAAGTAGACCTGGGCCCTATTTCACTAAGCTACAAGTCTACAATTACAAGTGTTTTTGCCTGTAAAATTGTGAAATTGTAAAAAATTGTGTTTTATTAAAATACAATTACATGTTTGTAGATACAAGTGATTTTTACAATTCACAAGTTTACAAGTCACGCTTCTACAAGTGGTTTTGTTTCACTAATTTGTAATTTGTACTTGTACACTTGTAGAATTGTAGGAAAAAAGCATAGGATCGACTGAGACTCTCAAAAAAAATTTACAAGTTACAAGTGAATAATAAATTGAATTCAAATTTCTTTTCTAACTATCTTTTAATAAAACTTAGTTAAAATTAACACAAAATCAAATCAATATTAATGACCATTTATGTATTTTGTTCGATTACAAGGTTTACATGGGGGTCCAGCCAGATGGACGGACGGACTGACATCGACTCAGGAATGAATTCTAAGTCTATTGGTGTACTAAAGGTGGTCTAAGACCATTATTTCTATGCGTTTCATACATCAGCCCAAACTTATATACGCTTTCCACCTATAGTGGTGAAGGGTATGTAATGTGGATAATGTGGATAATAGTGTAGACAACAAAATGCGAAAGCCAAAAAAATGGGCCCATGGTGGATCGGAAAACAAAAACTTTTTCTAAAACAATTCATAATATTTCAGTACAAATTTTGAATTTGAATACAAGATTTATTTTTTTATCAAAAGGACATAAAACTACAGGACATATGATAAAACATGAGCCTAGTTTTATAAAAATTTGATAACCGTATGCATATAAAGTGGGTATATTTCGGAAAAAATCTTGAAAAAAACGAAATTTGAACCGCCATAAAATTTGAACCAAATTAAAAATTTTGAAAAAGTGTAAAAATTGCCTAGGCTAGGAGAATCTAAATAATTTCATGAAAATAGTAGATGGTGTGGTTCAAAACGAGTTCAAAAATGTTTTATTTGACTCTATATATTTATCAAAATATTTTATTATAATTGTAGAAATTGTAATTTTAGAATTGTAGAAATTGTAGTTTACAAGTCCAAAAAGTTACAATTGTGAAAATTTTAATGAAACACAATTGAACAGCACTTGTAAGAATTAGACTTGTAATTGTAACTTGCAAACTTGTAGAATTGTAGTTTAGTGAAATGGGGCCCTCTCAAATCTCATAATATGGAGTTTTTCATTTTCAATAGGAAAATGACGGAATATTAAGAATTTATTACCAAATTTTGTTCCAAATGCAAAAAAATATTAATTCTTATAAACATTATGTTTTTTTTTTTCATTAAAAAATGCATAAGAGTCACGTGCAATTTTGACAAAAAAAATTTGCACAGCATGTTTTTATGTTACATATAACATTTCTAGGGGGAGTTACAATTCAATTTCGCACTTTCGTAATATAAGGTACTCCCTTATTTATATTTTTAAATCGTGGGTTCTTTTTAAATCGTGGTATTTATAAAGTCAAGTTTTGGGTATTTATATATTCAAATCGTTAGTATTGTTAGTATGTTAGTATGTAGTCGAATAGTGTGTTTTTATATGGTCAAATCCAGGATCAAATCGTGTTACTCTATAAAGTCAAATCAAGGAGTTTATATAGTCAAATTAATGGTCGTTATAGAGTCAAATTGTATGTCATTTTATAGTCTTATAGCTTGTCTTTACAAAGTCAAGTCGTGGGTATTTATATAGTCCAATTGGGGGACATCATTTAGTCAAATCATGGATATTATATAATCAAATCATTGATATTATATAATAAACGGTATGGTCAATTTTCCTTATTTCCGACTCTGATTCATTTCATTATTTAAGTTTCCATTTCGTACATTCCTCTTAGTTAATGCTAAATTATTGCCACAAATAAAACAATAAATTATTAAATTAAAATTAAAGCCACAAGTAACTTAATCTACTTGCTTTGGTGTTGATCCCCTGGATATAGACGCATGCACTTCTATCCAGATACGAGTTTTTGTGTATCTTAGTCAGTCAGCCAATAAAATGAGCTGTATTTTTTCAGAAGGCATCTCCAACATGGGCCACGCACAGAAACTAAAATCCAAAGAAACAGAGGGAAAAATTGTATTTAATTTAATGTTATTTGCATTTGAGCAAATAAAAAATTTTGTGTCTTAATCTTTTGACATGGTACGAGTATATAAATGGTCCTGGTGGTTTGTACATTTCGTTTGTTGGATGTTTGTCTTTTTGTGGCTGTTTTTTGGGAAGCATGGATAGAGGTTTCACTTACTTCTACTACAGACATACATATTTATATGCACAACTTGCAATTTCATAAAAATACTATAAATACTTACTATACTTTTACATACATACACATTGAAATATCGACGGAAGATTTTAATTTGGAACCGCAAAAACTACTACCACAACTTTGAGCATTAAAAGTTAACAGAAAATGGCAAAAGTAACAAAAAACTAAAGTTTTTCTTTGTCTTCAAAAAAAAAAAACTTTATAAGCGAATTTTGTCTCCAAAGGCTCTGAGTAAACGAAAATAAAAGGATTTAAATTTATTTCTTCATTTACATATTTTAAGAAGTTGGCATTCGAAAAACCAAAAACAATAATTCTTATTACACATTTTTCTTACCTGTGTCTAAATTTCAATTCATATTCATTGTTGTCCCGACCAAAGTTTTATGGGACATTGATAAAGAAGGAAAAGAAATTATGTCTGCATCTGAGAGGAAGAAATAATTTTGGATATCTGAAGGAATTTTATGGACTGGAAACACAAAACAAATAAGTTAATGAAGCAATAAAGAAACCAAATTTTAACAACGATCATGTAACCGACGAATAAAAGCAATTTTAAGTGTTTTTTGGCTAGATCATTCCAAGGTTAGATTTCAGAAAAAATATCTCAACTTTCTATAAAAACATGTAAGAAAGTGCTATAGTCGGTCAAGGCCGACCATACGATACCCTTCACCACTAAGGTCAAAGGTGTTATTTTTCCTGTATAAGGACAAATATTTGCAAAATTTTGCCATCTCAAAACTTATAAAGGGTGGTTAAATTGTAAGGGCCGATGTTGAATGTGAACCACACCTAAACGCCAAGTTTTTTCCGAATTTTATTTGACATTTCTCTATTTCAGACTTACTCAATTTGAACCATGGAGAGATACACAATCCAACAACGTGTTAAAGTTATCCAGACTTATTATGAAAATGGGCGTTCAAATCAAAATGCATATCGTGCACTTCGTGTTTTTTTTTTGGTCAATTTGATTAACCAAATGTGCGTACAATCGCAAAAATCGTGGAAAAATTCGAGCTAACCAGGTCTGTAGAAAATGTGAGAACACCAGTGCATGCTCGTACAGCTCGTACTGCAGAAAATATTGCTGCTGTTGGCGATAGTGTAGCTGAGGCCGGTCAGGCAGTTACTGTGAATGGTGTTCGCTATCGTGAGATGATAACGAACTTTTTATGGCCCAAATTGGAAGATATGGATGTGGACGATATGTGGTTTCAGCAGGACGGTACCACTTGCCACACTGCTAACGAAACAATGGCTCTTTTGCGCAACAAATTCAATGGCCGTGTTATCTCACGTAATGGCGATGTCAATTCGCCGCCAAGATCATGTGATTTGACACCGTTGGACTTTTTTCTTTGGGGTTATTTGAAAGAAAAGGTGTACGTCAATATTCCAGCAACAATTCAAGAGCTAAAGGATGAGATAATTCATCACATTAACGGCATAGAACCTCCATTATGCCTCAGGGTCATCGTAAATTTGGACCATCGGATGGAGGTGTGTCGCCGTGGTCGCGGCGCCCATTTGGCCGATATTTTGTTCCACACATAATTGAGTAATACCAATACATCATAATAAAATAAAATTACAATAATTTCCTAAAAGTTTGTGTTTTATACAAAATCAACATCGGCCCTTAAAATTTAACCACCCGATATATTTGAGCTGTTTCCGTCATTTGGACTTATATGATAGCTACTGTCAAATGTGGACCGATTATCTTGAAATTTGGGAAATTGATTACAGTTGTTACAAAGATACAAAGAAATTCTCATCATCTTTAGATTTACGAGCGTTTTAGTGATTTTTGACTCGTTTAGTGCATTTTTAAAGAAGAGTTTGTATAGGAGCTATGGTCAAATGTGGATCGATTTCAAAAAATTTGCTACAGTTATTTATGTTTACATAAACAGTATTTGTTTCAAATTTCATGAAAAAAGATTGATATTTGTGGCCAATATATCAATTCCGGGAAATGGGACCTATAGAAGGTACCATAAATAATGGACCGATCAAAAAATGATCTGTGCCAAATTTCATCATATTATCTTTAGAATTGTGACCTGTAGTTTGATTACAAGGTTTACATGGGGGTCCAGCCACCCAGCCAGACGGACGGACATCGCTAAATCGACTCAGAAAGTGATTCTTAGCCTATTGGTATACTAAAAGGTTGGTCTAAGACAAATATTTCTATGCGTTACATACATCAACACAAACTTATAATACCCTTTCCACCTATGGTGGTGAAGGTTATAATAAATTCCTTTGTGTTACATCATATTTGTTATATTTTTGAAGAATTCTCTAGAACAAATTAAACCATTTAATATCCATATGTTGGAGTTTTTAAGTTGAGTTTCCTCATTCCTTTACAACTGTTTTACTTTTGTTGTATTTATTTCCCTTCTTAATTTTTTAGTTGATGCCTTTGAAGCTGACGCATCTTTTGAGATATAAATTTCAAATGAATTCGCTTCAACTTGAAAGACATTTTAATTAAATTAAAACGAGTCACTGCTTGACTTGACTTTTTTGACTCGTAAATTTTGATCTTGTCTTGATGTTGGATTTTTATTATTCTCTTCTTTGTTGTGACTTCGTTTTGTTGCTGTTACTTATTTTTTTGGTTAACTCAAACCAAGAAAGATTTTATTGGAATTATTTTATCAGATGGTATTTATTACACGTCGTGTATCATGGCCTTTTTGACGCTATTTACAGTGATACACTCAGATAACGGGCATTCGTGAAGAAAATATTAAAAAAACACATAGGAAAAGGTTTTTAAAGGTTAAATTTTATGGACTTTCGCAATTTGGTGACATTGCTCCACATAATTTTTAGATCAATAGAATAAATAGGTTGTAGGCTTTATGATTTTATATAAACGAATTGATTTTATTTATCTAAATTTCAATACAAATTAATTTAGTATTTAATTATCTCAAACGAACACCATCCGCTCGATTTAGTATAACAGACTAGAATCTTTGATGGGAATCGAACCCACATCCCTTAGAAGTCTATTGAACTAATCTCTAGACAACTGATATCAATATGAAGGTAGTAAGTCATTGTCTTAATTGCATTTTAGATCAAAGAAAGTGATAAATATTATTGTTTATTGGATTGTTTTTAAAATCAATAATTATTAGTACCTGGGCAACCGAGCCTTGCTCGGAGCTTTATGATAAGCATTTCGAGGGAAATTTTAAAGTTTTCATATATTTTATTTTATAAAGTACTAATTTACTAAAATAAATTTAGAACAAAGACGGTACACATATATCCAATTAATTTTGAATCATTTTATTCATACTTAAATATTAATAATTTTGGAAATTGGTCATACCGACTTAGAAACCTCCGTCGACTCTTGTTTAAGAACTTTGCAAGAACTTAGCCTGATCAAATGCACAGTTTATTTGAGTAATTTTCAGTGGCGCCACCTGTCGGAAATTAGTGATACCAACTTAAAAATTATCGTCGTCTCAATGGCAACAACTTTAGCAAAAGATTTTTGCATGTGTATAACATGGTTAAATGCATAGTTTACTATTTTATACAGACCGAAAAACATTAATTTCTTTAAAAGTTATAACGTTGCCAATTTTTTCCCCTTGTATCCCCTAATTTCTAAAAAGTTACATATGCATATTTGGTACTTTGTACCAATTGAATTCGGTACAGTTAACATATTGTTCCTATTCATATTACTTCATGTGGTGTTAAGTTATTTTATCCCTTTTTTACCCATTTTGGCACCCGAAATCAAAAAAGTACCAAATACGTGTTTAATATTTTTCTCACATTTATTGATTGCATTACAAATTTTTTTTCTATATTGTTTGGTTCAAAAGATAAGAGTGGCTTAAAAATGGTACCAAAAAACTATTTTACCCCCTATCGGGAATAGATTGAAAAAAGTACCAAACTCCTGTCCGCTTATTTTAACAGCTATTCAAACCACAATAAATTTTGTTTCTATACCTCTTACTTAAGTAGATATAGCATTTTTTCCCCTTTTTACCCTCTTAGAGACAATGTATATGTACAGGGTGGCCCAAAAAGGCCGAAGGGTGGAAAGCAAACTGCATAAATTAACCGTTCTTGGGAATCTCATGGCTTTAGTTCTTGCACTAACTGCACCTTGTATGTGAAAAGATGTAAAATTCCCTTTAATATTTTGCGTAAAAACCGCCGAGCTCAGCAGAGCGCCTTCGAGTTGATGTTTCAGGATTCTCCTCAACACTCTCCAGAACGCGTTGAATATTTGCTTTACTAATAACAGAATGTGGTCTTCCGCTTCGTGGAAGATTCCTCACTGAGCCTTGTTCCTGAAAACGTGTCACTAAGCGTCGAATCATTGTTTCGGATGGTAAATTCCGCACATTAAAATGACGACGATAGGCTCGTTGAGTTTGAATTATTGATCGTTGATGATGTTCAAAATACAGTTCTATGATTTTGGTTCGCTGGATAACGTGGTAACCTTTCATAATTAATCTCCCAGATTGATTTTACAAGTCCTTAAAAGAAAAATAATAATAATAATTAAATTAGAGAAGTTATTAATTTTTCAAATCCGTTCGCGACTTTTGAGCCACCCTGTATATAAATATAAATATATAAATTGTAAGGGCCGATGTCGAATATGAACCACACCTAAACGCCAAGTTTTTTTTCAGAATTTTATTTTAACCATAGAGAGATACACAATAAAATAACGTGTTAAAGTTATCCAGACTTATTATGAAAATGGGCATTCAAATCAAAATGCATATCGTAATTTTTTTTGGTCAATTTGATCGTCCAAATGTGCGTACAATCGCAAAAATGGTGGAAAAATTCGAGCAAACCGGGTCTGTAGAAGATGTGAGAACACCAGTGCATGCTCGTACAGCTCGTACTGCAGAAAATATTGCTGCTGTTCGCGATAGTGTGGCTGAAGAGCCGTCACGAACCTCAACTCATCGTCGTGCCCAACAATTGCACCTCTCACGCTCGTCGTTGATGAACATTATGCATAAAGACTTGCATTTACACTCTTACAAGGTGCAATTGGCTCAAGAACTAAAGCCTCTTGACCATTCCAAATGTCGTGAATGGGCAGAAAGGTGGCAAGAAATGGCAACAGTGGATGATCAATTTTCGAAGAAAATCATCTTTAGTGATGAGGCACATTTTTACCTTAGTGGATTCGTCAATAAACAGAATTGCCGCATTTGTGCGAATGAGAATCCAAGAGTGATTGTCGAAAAACCAATGCACCCACAAAGAGTGACTGTTTGGTGTGGTTTATGGGCTGGCGGCATCATCGGGCCGTATTTTTTTAAAAATGAGGCTCGCCAGGCAGTTCGCTATCGTGAGATGATAACGAACTTTTTATGGCCCGAATTGGAAGATATGGATGTGGACGATATGTGGTTTCAGCAGGACGGTGCCACTTGCCACACAGCTAACGAAACAATGGCTCTTTTGCGCAAGAAATTCAATGGCTGTGTTATCTCACGTAATGGCGATGTCAATTGGCCGCCAAGATCATGTGATTTGACACCGTTGGACTTTTTTCTTTGGGGTTATTTAAAAGTAAAGGTGTACGTCGATAAGCCAGCAACAATTCAAGAGCTAAAAGACATTAACGGCATAGAACCTCCATTATGCCTCAGGTTCATCGAAAATTTGGACCATCGGATGGAGGTGTGCCCCCGTGGTCGCAGCACCCATTTGGCCGATATTTTATTCCATACATAATTGAGTAGTACCAATATATCATAATAAAATAAAATTGCAATAATTTCCTAAATAGTTTGTGTTTTATTCAAAATCAACATCGGCCCTTAAAATTTAACCACCCGATATATATATATATATAAGAATATAAGATAAGATATGAATGCCACCAGAAACTGTTAGGAAGATTGTAAGAATTTTTAAACCTATTGGAAACTCTTTTACTAGAAAGGGTTTTCAAAAGAATTTTTGTCTAAAAAATTTGACAAGACTCAATTATGTTATAGCACTTATTATCGTGAGCTAATGGCGATTTACTTAAGCTACGATTACACCGTCTGTTTTTTTTCATCTGACCTGTAAAATTTTTCAAAGAAAAACATGTACATTAAGGGTATAACCAAAAAAAAATACCTATCACTGATGTATATATCAAGTATATATTAAAAACCTTCCCCCAAATCGTTTTTCTAAAAGCTTCCAAAAAATAACAATACATATTTGAATTTAAGCCCGTGAAAATGTGGCCCCATTTTCATCATAGATTTTAATGGTCTATATGGCATCCATAAGTATTTTTTTTGATAGTTTCAAAAATTGTTCAAAAGTTATAACCCCTAATGTACATGTCTTGTAACACCTAAAAAGTATTGCTTTTAAATTAGAACGTGTTCTACTTTTTTCCGATATACCTTCTGTAATCAGCTGTAGTTATTGTTATGAAAGGCATCTTAGTCGTGAGGAAAACATCAGCGGCGAACTACTATCGACGGATGCATGAGCCGTCTAAAGTTGATTTATTGCAATACCAATTTATAAATATTTATAAAGCTATTTAAAAGCAATTATGCTGGGTCAAGCTGGGTTATCCATTCCGTGGTTTCAAAAGTATAGGACTGGAATTCGACATCTGTCAAACTAAGTTGTTAAACCAATTTTTTTTTCTTTTCAGTTGAAAGTCTAACATTGACGAAAATGGATCGCTTAAGCATCACACAACGCTTTAAAATTATCAAAATTATCGTGCTTTATGAGGAGATTATGGTTTACATAATCGTCCAACTACGCAAGCAATTAGCAAAATTATGAAGAAATTTGAAGAGACTGGAGCGTTTCGCTCGTTCCGCTGAAAATTTCGGTGCTGTAAGTGTTGATTCCTCGTCGTTCTCAAGAATTAGGACTGTCTGACGGCACATTATTGAAGAATACGAATTGGAGAATATGTGGTTTCAACAAGACGGTGCCACATGCCACACAACTCGAGCGAATATGGCTTTATTGCAAGAGACATTTCCTGGCCGCATAATTTTTCGTCGTGGCGATATTAACAGGCCAAAAAAATTATGCGATTTGACACCATTAGAATTTATTTGTGGGGCGAAAGACCGTGTTTATGCAGATAAACCTTTAACTCCTGAGCACTTTAAAAACGACATTCGTCAAGTTATGGCTGAAATACCACCCCATATGCGTCAAAAAGTTGTCGAAAATTACCTCAAAAGAATTGATGCTTGCAAAATTCCTCGTTGTTGTCTTTAAATGATGTAGTGTTCCACACTTAATATGTTTGTTCCCGTACTTTAACGAAACAACCCAAACTTACTCAAACGTGTTCGTACAAATTTTTCAATACAAATTGTTGTTTTTTGAGTAATTTCTGACAACTTCGGACTGTTTTGGGTAGCTCCGTTAGAGTACGGGAACAAACATAATGTCAACGTTCAAACTTTATAACAAAAAAGAAATATCATGAAAAAAATATTTTATATGTGTTTTACTTACGTTCACTTTTGCAACCGCAAAATGGATAGCCCTGTATATTCAAGGAGTGGGTATTTTATATTCAAATCTTGGGTTTATATATTGAAATCGTCCGTTTTTTATAGTCAAATCGCGGATCTTTGTAGAATCTAAAGTCAAATCGTGAGGGTTTATATAGTCTTACCGTGGGACTTTATAAAGTTAAAAGTGGGTTTTTAAATGGGTCTTTAAATAATAAAATTTGGTTTTTTATATAGTAAAATCAAGAAATTTAATATAGTCAAATCGTGGGTATTAATATAGTCAAATCATGGGACAATAAATAACACAGTGCATTAAGGAAAATCAGCCTCAACAATTACAATGGAAAATTAAATTGGACTATTATGTAAACAACTTGAATCCAAAAGTCAAATGTAAAAAACATGTCATGTAATGACACTATTAGCAGTAGGACACTTCAAATATAGTATGGAGGCGTTTTCACATAAATATATACGGATCATAAACCTATTACGTGTGCCTTTCGACAAAAAAGCAAACAATCGACAAGGCAACTTGACATCAGACACATATCCGGAAAGAAGAATATTACCGCCGATCTACTTTCGAGTATATAACCCCTTTTAAATAGTCCGTTCATTGATTTTTAAGAACTGGCGAAAGATCACAAATCTGACAAGGAGGTTGATGCCATCCTCAAAGGTAAAGCTCTTAACAACTTAACACTTTTACAGGTGAACATGGATATAATATGTCCATTTTCTTAGAGTGATGGATATCGCTATTGTCTCACGATAATAGATAGACTTATAGTCGATGTGTCTGCAACAACGGTAGCTCAAGCTCTTATATCAGGTTGGATTGCCCGTTTTGACACCCAAGCAAGACAATTTGAGTCAAATCTTTTTAACGAATTATTACGTTATCTTTTGCATAAACCACTTTTGAACAACGCCACATCATATCCAGGCAACTGGCATAGTCAAAAGATGTCTTTAAATTCTTAAAGATGAAATTTTATGTCACGACCAAAATCGATGGACGACATTTTTGCACTTATTTTGCTGGGCTTAAGAACAACTTACAAAGAAGACATTAAAGCTTTTCCTGCTAAGCTATTTTTTTTAATTCTGCAAATTTCGGGAGAATTTTTTGTCCCTCAAAGTAATGTAAAAACAGAAACCGAAGTTCTTAGCGACCTGCCAGAAGCCATGCAAGATATCCAACATCAACAAACTGAACTCGTGCGTATTTCTTCTTAAGGATTCAATTCGCCCATCTTTGTTCCATCCTTACGAAGGTCTCTGTCAGATTGAAGAAAGGAGTGAAATGTTTTGCAAAACCAAGATACTTCACTTCAACTGATCTTCGTTCTATTTACACCACCTATATCCGACCGAAAATGGAATACAACTCTCATGTATGGGCCGGTGCTTCAAAGTCTATTTTGGAGCTTCTCGACCGAGTGCAAGAGAGAGCGAAAGTGCTCATCGGTAACAGTAGGGTATCCAACTCTATTGATTCACTGGAGCACCGTCGCAACGTGGGTTGTGTCACACTGTTCTATCGTTACTACTTTGGAATGTGCTCTAACGAAATTAGGGAACTTGTTCCCGATACTCGAACTTTCTTACTTCTATCTGTTAGAGCTCATCCCTTCGTAGTAGATTGGCCAGTAGACAGAACAACACACTACAGAGAAAATTCGTTCTTTAGCTGTACAGTTCGTATGTGGAATTTACTTCCCGCAGAAGTTTACCCAGTCAGTTGCAATATAGGAAAGTTCAAATCAAATGTCCACAAACACTACTCCACCTATCCCCCCTCCCATAACCTATTTTCCTAGTTCCAACACAATGCATTGCATAAGTAGGGGTTATCCCCTGAGTGCTGGTCCTAAAATAAAAAAAAAAAATAAAAAAATATGATAACGATCAAACACCAGACCCCAGCCTCAAACAACAACAACTCAGAAAAAAATAAGGAACGGCGACTGATTTCGAAGACTTTTCAATTTATTGCGTTTAAGCCGCTTTTTAGCAACACAAAAAAAAAAGAAAAAGATAATTTTTTTGTTGTAATTTCAAGATGTGCCGATAGTATTATTGTGTCATTTGGTGAGAAACATTAACCCCGAAAATTTGAGCCAAATCGGACAACGTTAACACATGGACCTAAAGTTGAAAAATGACTTTAAAAGGGGAAAAATTTGTCTTTTTTTCGTTTTTTTGCCAAATTAAAGCTATTTGGTCTATCTTTTATTAAAAGTGAGCACTGATTTATAATATAGGCTTAATAAGCTTTTTTGAAGTAGATGTCTTATAAATAGCTCAAACGGTTTTTGAGTTATATCGTTTTTTCCCGCGAATTTCATGTCCTCGAGACAAATTTATCCAAAAAAAGCTAGATTTAGTTTTTTATTTATATTAAACCTGTATGTAATAAAATATAAGACTTTGTTATAATTGGTTCCTATCTTCCTATTGTCCTTAATGAAAACTGGGTCGATATCTTATCCTTTATTCCTGTACCTGTAATTTAAAGTCAAAGGATTTCGGGAAAAGTAGATTTCTAAGAAACTTTAGAAAAAATTTAATATGTTAATATTTTTTTATATTTTACAAAAAAAAAAAAATATATAATGCGTAACACCATATAAAATCAGTAAATATTGTATTACCAGAATTGGCAATGCGTTGCCGGGGTCAACATCAATTTTTGTGAAAATTTCCACTTTTTATTGCTGTGGTTCAAACAACATTTCTTTTGCTAAGCCCTCTAAAAAAATATGTTGTTAATAACAAAGATCACTAAACGATAAATATATATATAACCATTTTGTAACCAGCAGGGACCAAAATGACCCCAAAAAATAAATTATTTTTTTTATATCTATTTTCGTCTATTGCACAGAAATAAAAAAATAATTTAATTTTTTTCATTTTGGTCCCCGTTGGTCACGAAAGGGTTAACATTTATGGTTTAAGTGATCTCTTAAAAAAATTCGATTGCAATAAATGATTAATAACTCGTTAGATATATATATGTTATAATCTTATATTCTTAAACGAGCAATAATTGTATGTATTTATATATAATATATATAAATACATACATAGTCATTCTATATATATATATATATATATATCTATATATATATATAAATATATATATATATATATATATATATATAAATATATATATATATATATATATATATATATATATATATATATATATATATATATATATATATATATATATATATATATACATATATATATATATATATAGATATATATATATATATATATATATATATATATATATATATATATATATATATATATATATAGAATGACTATATCAAAAACGGCTCTAACGATTTTGATAAAATTTGGACAGTGGGTATCTTTTTTGATGTATAGGTCGAAGAAGAAGGGACTTTTGTAACCTTTGCCTCTAAGAGGGTAAAAACGGGTAAAAAGGGGAAAAATCGAAAACGTTATATCTCCTTAAGTAATAGGTATAGAAACAAAATTTAAATTACGTTTTAAACAGCTATGAAAATAAACGGACAGGTGTTTGGTACTTTTTTGAAACTATGTCCGATAAGGGGTAAAAAGGGGTGAAAATAGTTTTTTTTGGTACCTTTTTAACCCACTCTTATATTTTAAACTAAGGAATATAGAAAGAAACTTTGTACTGCAATCAATAGATGTGAAAGAAATATTGAACACGTATTTGGTACTTTTTTGATTTTGTATCCAAAATGTGTAAAAAAGGGATAGACTGATAACTTAACATCTACAAAAGTAATATGAATAGGAAAATTATGTTAAATGCTTTCTAATAAAATGTACCGAATTCAATTGGTACCAAAGAAGTACCAATTATGCATATGGAACTTTTTGAAATTAGGGGATAAAAAGGGGAACAAATTAGTAATGTTATAACTTTAAAACAAATGAATGTTTGTCTGTATGTATGTTCTTTATAGAATAGTAAACTGTGAATTTGATCATGTTATGCTCTTTAGCAAAGATGTTGCGGATAAGCCGGCGGAGGTTTTTAAGTTGGTAAACCGAATTTCCGACAGGTGGCGCCACTGAAAATTACTAAAAATTAATTAAATCGTAAACTGTACATTTGATCATACTATAATCTTTTGCAAAGTTGTAGCGCATGAGCCGGCGAATGCTTTTTAATTGGTGTGAATAATTTCCGACAGGTGGCGCTACTAAAAATTACTCAAAGTCAATTTAATCGTAAGCTGTACATATTATCATGCTATAATCTTTAGCAATGTTGTTGCACATGAGCCGACGAAGGTTTCTTAGTTGGTATGAAGAAATTTCGACAGGTGGCGAATAATCACGCTATAATTTTTAGCAAAGTTATTGCGGATAATCCGACGAAGGTTTATTAATTGGAATGACCAAAGTCCGACAGGTGGTGCCACTGAAAATTACTCAAAATGAATTAAATCGTAAACTGTGCATTTGATCATGTTATGATCATAAGCAAAGTTGTTACGCATAAGCAGATGAAGGTTTCTCAGTGGTATGATCGACTTCAGGCGGCGCCACTGAAAACTACTCAAAATGAATTAAATCGTAAACTGTGCATTTGATCAGACTATAATCTTGAGCAAAGTTGTTGCGCATGAGTCGACGGAGGTTTCTGTTGGTATGACCAGTTTTCAAAATTATTTAAAATGAGTTAAACTGTAACTGTATAAAATAAAATACATAAAAACTTTAAAATTTGCCTCAAAATGCTTATCATAAAGCCCCGAGCAAGGCTCGGTCAACCAGGTACTATATTATAATACTTAGATATAAAAATAAATAATACATAGAGCAGTAATGTTAGAAAGAAAAACTTATGTCAGCCATTTTTCATAACATAAATTAAGGATTAAAAATATTTAAATGTGGACATAGTACAAAATACACACAATAAAGCAAAATGGGAAATATTTATGTAATAAACTATTAAACCAGTAGACGAACGAACACATACGGATTTAAATCCCTGACAAGTGCTCGACTCAAATTAACATTTAAATGGCCGTTTATGAAAATTTAAATTTAAACTTCTTTCGGCAAAACTGCCACTGCAAAAAGTTGTAGAAATATTCACATGCTCATACAAATGTCCTCAACGTTATTTGTCGAAAAGGGTGTTTGTTGCTCAACAAAAAACAAATAAACTTAACTTACATCAGCAGCAAAAGTTTAAAACTTTTCTAACAAATTTAATAGAATTTATACAAAATCCCAACAGGAAAGAAAACCAAAAAATAATTCTCCCTTGTTTGTTTGGGAAAATGTCCTTAAATAAAATATTAGAACATTAACGGTAACATTCAAAGTTACCGATAATAACTTAATATCATTTTTAATTCAAAAATGTCACCATTCACGGAGACATAGACAAACAAACTTCTATTGTTTAAACATTTTTTGCTTTGTTTTTTTTTTTTTGGTGTGAGTTTGAGTAACTCGATATTGTTCTGGTCCTGATGATTAAAAATGATAAAATTGTTTGATGCTCACAGTAATTGCACATTGGGGTATAATAAAGTGCTATATACACATTATAAAATGGCCAAAAGGATTAAAAAAGGGTACGTATATTCAAACAAACACACTGAACACTCATATATTTTATGTATGTATTTGGATGTGTATTAACGTTACTAGAGATGGAATCTAAGAATGAAAAATGAAAGGATTCTATTGTAGTCATATGTGTTAGGAAAAACTCATATATGAAACCGATACGATTGTTTGCTTTAAATACGAGATTGGTTTGAAAAGGGATTGGATAACCTATTACATATGCAGTAATACAGATTTTTTTGAATAGTTTAGTGCGAAGTGCGTCCAGCTCTATAGCACAATGTGCGAACTGTAACAAAAGAGCTTTTAAGCTTTCACACCGACACTCATGTATAAGCGAGACTTAACTATGTTTGTCCTACTCACGCTAACATAAAATTGTCTTTGCAAAGTCAGTGCTGCCAGATTACAATTTGTTTCCCGATTATATGAAGAAATTGTAAATCTGGCAACACTGAACGTAAGAGCTTTCAAAGCTGTTTACCACAAATGCAAACATTAATGTGTGTGTTTCAGACAGGTTTGGCTTAAGGAATTCCTACTTGGAAGAGGGTGTTATATTTTCCTTACGTTAGAAATTCACTCTAAACAATATTCTGTTATATAGGGGGAGATTTCAGAGACATTATTCAGAGTGCCTTTAACGCTATGAATAAATGGGTTGTAAATCCAAAGAAGACTCCAAAGAATTGGTTCTATTCTTTACTGGGTACACAATAAACCTAACATCTTTTGTGCACTGAAATTCGTGCCAAGAATTGTAAAAAAAACTCTTTAAGTTCTACCAGTCAAAGAAGCTAAACATCACAGACGCTAAAGTTGCACAGTTGCTTCGAATGTGAATAAGAGGGAATAATTGGGAAGCAAGTGTTTTATACAGTAGTTTTAGAACCGAAAATGCTACAAAGTGTTATCCTCAGCATGAAACCTAAAATACCTCGAACTGTTGACATTTAAATAAATGATTCTTTTTGGTCAACCAGTTTTACTACTGCAAGGTAAAACTGGGTGACGAAATAGTATCATTTATTTATATCGCGGAATATAGGAATGATGGATACCATCAACGGGTCTGATAGGTATAACTGGCTAAACCCAGGCTTATCTTGGTCTATCCTTCATTTCAAGTGTGGACACTTACCTCCTCGTAGTGCCACCTGGAAAGCTACGTCAATAACCGTTTAAGAAGTGAGTAAACAAGTGTCGCGCTTTTCCCATAAAAACGATAAAAACAATGGTTAGGACGTCGGGCTAGTAGCCCACTCAAAATCTGGTTTCCAGGTTCACCCCAAAGCTAAATACATTCAGCTGAGCCTGATTTGTGCTCACGCACCCACAGAGGAAAAATATGATGAAGTTAAAGCATAATTCTATGATCAACTTGAGGAAGCCTATGATAGATGACCCAGCCATGACGTTATTATAATACTGGGTGATTTTAATGCAAAGTTAGGCCGCGAGAGCTGCTTTGATCCAACTGTTGGCAAATTCAGCCTTCAATTTAAAATGTCTAACAATGGTATCAGGTTAATCTCCTTTGCGGCGGCGTGCAATATCGTAGTGAGCAGCACCAGTTTTTCACACCCTAAAATCCATAAAGCGACATGGACCAAAAAAATCAGATTGATCATGTTGACGGAAGACACTCTTCAAGTGTATTGGATGTGAGTAAAATTCGAGGGGCTAATATGGACTCCAATCACTTCCCTGTTGCAGCCAAGATGAGAACACGTCTGAGTGTTGTTACAAAGCTACCGATTTCTCGCAACCAACAGCTCAATTGCTCAGAGAAAATGTTTCTGGCTCAAACGACATGTGCACGCAATGGCAAAACATTGGCAATTCCGTGAAAGCAAAAAATCTTTGGACCAGTTTCCATTAACAATGAAATGACATCGAATGAAATGTAAAACACATTAAACTGCAGCGGCTGCGTTGGCTAGGACATGTTGTGCGAATGGATGAAAATACTCCAGCAAGAAAAGTGTTCGAAAATTATCCTAAGGGAACTCGTAAGAGAGGACTAAGGAATTGTAGAATATGCTCACAAGATCGAAGCGCATGGAATTCTAAAATAAGCTCTGCCTTTGACCTTAACAGGTTGAAAATATAGGCCATTTAAGTATACTTACTTCCTGGCTCCTCTTGACTTAATAATAAAATATTTTTTAGGTTATAATTTAACGAAATTTACTTAATTCTGGACATTAAGTCAATATCAAAGTCTATACCGGACTGCCGCAGATCTCTTAATGGACCGGCATTTCTTCGGAAACCTAGGCGATGATATAAATATTGATCGACTTTAGTTCTTGAGTTATGATGCGATAAGAAACTTCGATTTTCACAAGGCTCTGATAATATCTCGACGATAATAAACCAGTTTTTATGTGATGTGAAAGAATCAGCGAAAAACTAACCCTTGTTATTGGTCAGTATATCCGAAGCAGTTTTTGCTACAATCCTTGAAAATCAGTTGGTGTTCAGATACAGTCGCTTTTTTGATGATTTAATCAATACAGTAAGAATAGTTTTATATCATTGAATCTAATCTAACCCTTGCAAGCAGCAAACAAATGATGGAATCGCGTCCAGCATCTCGGAACAGAGTCCGATATAAGAGGATGGTTTAGAAACTATAACCTATTGGGATTCACAAATAACGGAAGGAAGAAGTGCTTTTGAGAAGAAAGTATACCTCATTTTTGGGTCTCGATCTGCTCTACACTTCTAAGATTTGGAGAATACAGTAAATGCAGAAGCAACTTGAAGCCCTAATCATATAAATTTGCAATCGTTTTTAAAGATTTCTGACACGGTTAATAAAAAAACACTTTCTTCTACAAATAGAGATTAGTTTACCAAACACTGAAAATAATAATCATTTGGTTTTTGTTTTCGATTGTCACTGGTGAGCTCGAAGAATTCAAAACTCTTTTAAAAAGTTTTTTTCTTTTATTAAATTAAGTGAATAAACAGACGTTTGGATGTATCAAATAGGAATTACCTATTCGGTACACTTCTCCGTCTAACCTCGTTTTAACGCCCAACCATCAATAAAGGTGGCGAAATTTCTAAAGCTCTTTAAATTTAACAGCAAAAATGAACACACAAAATAAACTCATATGAATGTATAATTTTAACCCAAACATTTCTTTATTGGGAACTATGCAAAGGAGAGAGGAATAAAAAAGGGACACACATGCAAAAAAAAAGGATTTTATACTTTTCAACTGGTTTTGAAAAGGATTTTAATAGCATTTTTTGTTGGTTTTATGTGCGTTTATTATCATGCATATGTGTCTATTTAAGATGCGAGTGTGTGTTGCCAAATTTAAGGGTTTAATCATTTGCCAAAGGGGTTATTTTGCATAAATTCTATATCTACTTACAACGAATGTACATAGAGCATACATAGAATATGATTACGTAGTGATACCATTATACTTTGAATTTTTGGTAGGTGGATAAAATGTCACAGTCTGATTTGTGTTATTGACTTAAGCTTTTGAAATTTATGATAATCATAAGACATTTTGAATTTCTCCCAATATTAAATTGCCGGAATCCACTGATCCTTATTTAAGGATTTAATTTATTTTTTTCTGGAAACTTTAATTTCTTGTTCAGTTTCATCATATTTATGTTATAACTTTCAGTTGATTTTAAACAAGCTGCTGCCAAATTATTCTCATTAATATTTCAGGCAGTAAAGAAGAAGGATGAACCAAATAAGGACCACAAAATATCTGCATAATGAGTCTCATAACAGGAATTAAGAATATTTTGCGTATACTTAGTAATACATATAAAGTAGGGTTTGCAAAAACCGTGAAAATGAGAAACCGCGGTTTCGGTTTTAAAACACCTAAAACCGGCCGGTTTCGGTTCGGTTTTCATTTTTTAAATAAAACTATTTCAGTTTAAATTTGTAGGAAAACTTAGATAACTTCATTAAAACATATTATAATTCAATACTAAATTCAGGAAAATAATTCAGGTTTTTTAAATATGAGGCATTTCTTAAATAAGTCTTGTTTCTTTTGGAGAAACTGCAGAGCACCTTTAGCGTGAATAATATTTGCATCCGAGTGACAAATTGCTTCAATAGTAATTTTTACAAATAGTAACGATTTTAAAGAATTTAAAATTTCAAAGTCGATAGAATGAAGCAAATCTAAGGTCGACAGCATTTTTAAACTCTCATGAATACTTTGTTTTAGAAGCAGAAATCTAAGAGTAAACTTAATTCACGATTATGATGCTTTTTAACGCTTGTTTGTAAAATATTATAACGAACTGACGAATTTTTGAAATACCGAACAGTTTTCCTTACAGCCTCTAGGTTCAAATGTATATGGGCAATCGGTTTTAAATGAGTCAAAGTTTCGCCGTCTTCAAAATTGATTTTCAGATACAAATTTGATATTGGCTGCTGCTCCATCTATAGTACATGCTACGATGTTTGTATCAAGTGAAATATTAAACTCCATTAGCCTTTGCCTAATGGTTTATTGCGTTTGCTTGAAATTACACGTTCCTAAAATACGGCCCAGGTTATAAAATTTACCATGAGAATCGTGAATATTTACGTTCATATACCGTCTTCCCCTTACACCTGTCCATTCGTCCATTGTAAACACCTTTTGCTTGTTTCATTCTTTTGCTTCATTTAATAGACAAATTACGTGCAAATTTATGATAAGCTAATGTTATTTCTGAATAATACCAACAAAAAATTACAAAAAATAAATTGCTAATACCGCGGTTTTTTCTACGGTTTTCGGTTTCGGTTTCGGTTTTGAGGCATAAAAAACCGAGGTTTCGGTTAAAACCGAACTGCAAACCCTAATATAAAGAATGTGTGTTCGCGCTTTTCGTGAGAACGGATGTGACGGATATTCCTTTTTATCATTATTTCTTGTTAAATTGTTACTTTAGTTTTTGACCATAAAGATTTAAGCTAAAAAATTAGCATAACATACAATGTTTAGCCGAATGTATGTAATTTGTATTAGCCAACAGTCGAATGTCAAATAGTTTCTTTTTAGAAATTAAGTATTCTGAAGTTCCAAAAAATTTGTATCTTAATAAAACACATAAAACAAGTAAGAAAGCTCTATAGTCGGTCAAGCCGACCATACGATACCCTTCACCACTAAGGTCAAAGGTGTTATTTGTCCTGTATAAAGACAAATATTTGCTAAATTTTGCCATTATACAAACATTTTCTCAAAACGTATAATTCAACCTGTTTCCGTCATTTGGACTTATATGAGAGCTAGGGTCAAATGTGGACCGATTATCTCGAAATTTGGTCAATTGATTACAGTTGTTACAAAAATTTTATATGCAAAAAATTAACTCAAAATTTTCTTATCTTTAGATTTACGAGTGTTTTAGTGATTTTTTGTCTCACTTAGTGCGTTTTTGAAGAAGAGTTTGTATGGTCAAATGTGGACTGATTTCAACGAAATTTGGTACAGTGATTTATTTTATTTACATAAGAATTATATGTTTTAAATTTCATGAAAGAATATTGATATTTGTGGCCAATATAGCAATTCCGGGAAGTGGGACCTATGGGAGGTACCATAAATAATTAACCGATTTTGACCAATTTCAATAGCCATGGTTCCATTATTAAAAAAATTATCTGTGCCAAATTTCATCAAATTATCTTTAGAATTGCGACCTGTAGTTTGATTACAAGGTTTACATGGGGGTCCAGCCAGCCAGCCAGCCAGCCAGACGGACGGACATCGCTAAATCGACTCAGAAAGTGATTCTAAGCCTATTGTATACTAAAAGGTAGGTCTAAGACAAATATTTCTATGTGTTACAAACATCAGCACAAACTTATAATACCCTTTCCACCTATGGTGGTGAAGGGTATAATTACCTTAATCTGTTTGACAAAAAAATATCACTAAAGAGATTTTTTCTAATCGAGATATAATTCTAATTTTTTATCTCCGAATTATCTTCGGTGGTACCTCTTAAACGCTATTTAATTCAATGCAACAAATGCTGAATTTCAGCGCTAAATTTGGTAAACAATGTAATTGAAGTATTTTTATCTTTATCTGCTGCTACCAGTATATCGCAAATTTAGGGTCAAAATATGCTCTAGAGTGCCATATTTTGACCCTAAATTTGTTATTGAAAAATTCAAATTTGTACATTCCAAAAATATTTTTAAGGCTTGCGATCAATGCAATATGTCGTCGTTAGAGAGAATGGGTGTCCGTGTATCGGACAAACAGGTTTATTGCAAGTTATGGACTCAGTAAATATGATTTGGGTTATCAAAATATCCCTAACGTAATAGCAGGATTTATCTACCCAACAGACCAACACGATTTAGAAGTAACTTGAAGCAAGCTTGCTATCATAAGCGTTAAGCTTAGAAAAGTGTAGTGATTACTATTATAAAAGGCTTACTGATAATAGTTTAATAAATTCACTATTGAAAATAGTTCACTCTTCACCAAAAAAAAACATAAACACATTAGCTAATAATACAAAATTGAGGCATGTGCCAAATAACGGTACATCATTCTTACAAAACAATTGCGAGAATAAGCTTATCTTAAATGGCCTATATTACAACCTGCCCGAGCATATTTTAGTATTTCATGCCGTGTCGATGTGAACAGCCGTGGTATAGCAGGTTAGCCATCCGCCTAGCATACCAGAGGCCCAAGTTCGATCCCTGGCCAGACTCACTTGAAAAAATAAATTTTCAGAAAAGCGGTGGTTCACCTCATAACTCAGCTAGCCACTGGTTATTGAGTATTAGGCTATGTAAAACTTCTCTAACTAATGCATTTGCCGTAGGTCCCTTTCAATAAGTCTAAAAATAGAATCGGATGCAGTTCATTGTCTGAGAGAAGTACCCCTTGTTCCAATTGGAATGTTGTCGGGGAATTACATATATATATTCATTCTTGACGCTGGTTCATAAATTTTTCGTAGAATTTTCCACTCAAAAATTTCAAAAAGCTTCATCTGCTTTTGCAAGAACCTATGATTCGGCACCATATCATAACACTGGTTGTCACAGCGGTATCAATGTATACAAATTCTTCAACAACCTAAAAGCTATAGTAGTCAACAATCACATGCGTTTCAATTCTAGAGGACTGTTTGCTTGTGGCAACCATCAGTTTTGTTTTGACGACCAGACCCATTTTCATCGAATCCTTCGCAATACTGAAAAACGCGGCAGTCACATCGCGCAATGTGCGCGCCAGGATTTCAATGTCATCGGCTAATGCGAGTAGCATGTGTTTTCTATTGAAAATTGTTTAAGTTGTGTTAATGGCTGCATCTCTCCCATATAAGGCAATTATTGTAAAGATTAAAACGTCAAAGACGAATTAATTGAAATTTTAAATATGAATTTTTCCTTACTATAGGATAGTTTTGCTTTTCTTTCAAATTGCTTCAGTTAAAATAGTCTGGACCGATTTGGATAATTTTTTTGCAAATGTTTGTCTTAGTCCAAGTTAGGAGAAATCGACCACACCCACTTTTACGCCCACTTTTTTCGATTTATCTAAACTTGGAAAATAGCTGCAGGGATATGGGTTATTATTTCTTAAATCTTGATAGCAATTTAATTTAAGTTTTAAGCGAAAGAAAAGCTACCACGCCCACTTTTGTACCTTAAATCGGAAAAGGTTGCACAGAAATAGCTAATTGTTCGAAGATTGTCTGAAGACTGTTTAGGATATTTTGACGACTGTTTGATAATTCTTTAAGGATTGTTTAAAAAATTGTTTAATGATTGTTTTTTGATTGCTTTAAGATTGATTGATGGTTATTAACGATTGTGTGATGATTGTTTGACGATTTTTGTTTTTTAATGTTTAAAGATTAATTAACGTTTGACTGACGATTGTTTAATGATGGCTGACGAAAATTTTTGATATTTCTTTGGCGGCTTTATGATAATGTTTCGTTAATTGTTTTAAAAGTGTTTGACGATTATTTTACCGGGTTTAAAGATTGTTGTTTGGAGATTGTTTTATGATTTATTGACGATTGTTTGACGACTGTTTGTTCATTATTGGACAATTGATTTTGATGACCTATCTAAGTATAACATTTATGGACTCCTAACAATCAGACCGAATTTCTTGAAAATTTTACAACATTTTATTAACTTAACATAACTTAACCTTTTTAAAAATCTGCGAAAATAACGTTACTTAATTTGTGAACAGCTCCTTACGGAACGATATATGCCTTCTTTCATATACTTTTAAAGCAATGAAAGCTTTAGGATCTTTAAAAATCAGCCAAATGTGCCAAACAATTTCAGTCTGTGCTGATCAATGTAACCAAAAGCCAAAGTTTCAAAATCGAAGTGGATGCTAGAGGAGCTAGATGTTTTTCAATTTCTCACAAAAACCAAAAAATGTTGCGAGTGTTATTTTGGTTAGACGATAGTCTTCGCTATTATCGTATTTATTTCGCCTAACAACTAAGATAAAGTGCAAGGTTTATGATTTGAATAAGGGATACTCATCTTGACGGTGATGGACTAACCAACCATCAAAATAAAATGAATGATATCCCAGAAAAGTGAGAAGTTTAAACTGGAATGTTAAATAAACGCTGTTATATAAAATCATGACAACCAAAGACGCAAAGAATGCATTCTGTTATTCATGAAAACGACATGTTAAGATCTCAGTTTAGGCTAACAATGTATCAACATATGAAAAATATTGGAATTGAATTCTCCTTTTAGAAGCAAACTAAATTAATAAATATGTATGTAGTTTTCTAAATGTGCCGTTTCCATGAATGTAATTAAGTCATCAAGGGTTGTAGACGATGTCTTCAATTCTGATTTTATAAAATCTGAGGCGTATGACGCATTTATGTAGTGGAACGGACTCGAGACTACCAGGCGAGCATTCATTTTAAGTTGTTGGATGATCGGAAACAGATCTTGACTTTTCTAAACTTTGTCTAAAATTTTGAACTTAAAAAATTTGTTTCAATTCATTATTTTTTTTTTTAATTCATTAACTGGACTCTCTTTGTAATAACTAATTGTAATGATTTAAAATCTTAGTGCAATACACTACAGTAAAACTTTTTAATTATATGTTTGATGTCCCAAAATTTTGATAAACCTTGTTAATAAATATACGGCTGCACATGTGCCAAGTTTTAAAATAAACTTTTGTTTATTTAAATCTTTCTTTGAACCCCCTTTGATAATCTACGCTTTATGTTTATATTTGTTGGACACAATAATACTTCGTATTTATTTTGTCCCTCAATATAAGATACAGTGGTGGTCACGTATTTAGCACAAATGGTAACTGTTATCTCTTATAGGAAATATTAAGTCCTAATTCAATTTTTTTCACTACTTTTTTTGTGTAATGTATTACATGTGATGCGAAGATGAAGTCGTATTCCTTTTATATGCATATTTTTTAAAAATTATATTTATTTTTGCAATTATTTAAAACTAACCCATAAAAATACTGGACATATTTTTAGCACAAATTAAAAACAATATTTATTAAAAATCAAAAACAAGTTATTAATTAAAATTTCTTGAAAAAAAACCTAATATTTTGTAGGATATCCTTTATTTTGTATAACTGCCGCACATCTTTTAGGCATACTCTTCACAAGAGCCTGGTATCGCTCATTTGGGATAGCGTGCCATATTTTTTGGATTTCCGTCCATAAATCATTTAAGTTGTTAGGTTTTACGCTTGTTATATGCTTCTCTATATCATCCCAAAGATTCTCAATAGGATTGAGATCTGGACATTGAGCTGGTCATTTCAAAACATCTATTTGACTCTCCTCCAAGCAACACTTCACAGTACGTAAAGTGTGTTTAGGGTCATTGTCATGCATGAAGCGCCAGCTAGGTGGCATCTTTGCCTCTGCTTATGGTATAATGATATCGGCTAGAATATTTTTATAAACGTGTTGATCCATACGTGTGTCAATTTTGTGTATTGGACCAACTCCATGCCCTGAGAATGCAAGCCACACCATCACATTTCCTCCACCATGTTTTACAGTCTTTGACGTATACTTTGAGTTGTGCTGCATGTTCGGAAGATACCATACATATCTCTTTCCATCAGATCCAAATCTGCAAAACTTTGATTCGTCGCTCCAAAGTATGTTTTTCCAAAAATCTTATTGCTTTTCCAAATGCTATCGGGCGAAAGAAATTCGTGATTTCAAATTCTTTTTTGACACATGTTGCACAATACAGCCACGCGAATTTTTTTCATTAAGGCGTCTTTATTTCGTCCTGTCGTAGACATCAATACCGTATTTTGATGACACTTCACTATTTATTTCACTGGAGCTCTAAAAAGGGTCGGCCACTGACATTCTATGTATTAAATAATCCTCTTTTGTTATCGTTTTTATTAGTCTAGGTGCCCGTGAACCCTTTTAATTGTTCCGTGTGCTTTTATATGGCTCAAAGCATTATATACCATCTTTCACTTACAGGACATCCTCTCGAATTTATTTCGCAAATCACCTGTCGTTGCGTATCTGTGCACCATTTATTTTTGGCCATGTCTAATAAATATTTTATTTCTGAAAAACCTTCAACTGTACACAATATGATAAAAAACTTACCAAAAATTAATTAAAAATTCAAAAAATAACATAAATGTAAAATGTTTAATATTTGTGCTAAATTTGTGTACAGCTCCAATTACGTATTACCAACAAATAAATTATATATGAAGCAATTGAAGAAAGGGAATAACAAAAAGAGTAACGGGACTTGTCGATCACAACATAAGAAGTAAAACTTTTTAAGAAATAAATATATTTTTAATAACTGAACAAATTTCCAATTTATAAACGAAAAATAAAGTTATGACAAGCTTATTATTAAAATTTTCTATACAAAATTCCAACAATGAGTAATTTGATAAATAAACAGATGGCAACACTGGAATTTACCAAATTCGAAATAAAAGTACAAACCTCGTATAACGAGGTAGAATACATATTATAAAACCAATACCATTTTCTTCGTCCCATGGTAAAATTTGAGATGATGAATATGTTAAGTTCAGCTGGTTGTGGCTCGGCATGACTTTAGTATACATTTTTCTTGGAATACTTTATGTTTAATATCGAATTTCATTCTTGACCGATTTCCTTTAATATGCAATAAACTTTAAATTCTTGTTAAAAAGTAAAAACAAAAAAATAAATTTTTGTTTAAAATATGTTTGTCTCTGTGATAATTTATTGTAGACATGTGTTAAAAACTAAAAATAAATCAAAAGCTACAAACAACCAAAACATATTCCAATTGTTCGTTTTGTTGTAAAAGTTTCTAAGTAAACTTTCATCGGAAAATATTTTCTATATTTGCAGACATCCGCACCAAAACGTAACTAAAAATAATTTTGTGTATATTGAGAAAATATTTGGAGGATCTAAATATGATGAAGAGTTAAGATATATATATATAGACTATTTCATATATATATATATTTTATACCCTTCACCACCATAGGTGGAATGGGTATATTGGGTCTGTGCTGATAACAATCGACTTAGAATCACTTCCTGAGTTGTTTTAACGATGTCCGTCCGGCTGGCTGGCCGGTTATCCATGTAAGATTACTATCGGGTGTTTTTTATTGAGGTATAGAACTTTAAGTTGGCATCACTTTTTTAAGTGGCGGCCATTTTGTCAGCTATCAAGTGATTAATATTTAGTTTGGTTTGCCATTTCATCATGAACAGGTTGACAAAAGAACAACGCTTGCAAATCGTGCAAATTTATTTCGAAAATAATGGTTCAGTTCGCGAAGTTTTGCGGTAAACTTCGCTCCGTCCATTTTATGGTCGACATAATCGTCCATCAGAGCAATTAATTCGGTTAACCATGGATCGTTTTCGCATGTGATATGTGATAATACGCATCCGCAGCGACGTCGAACAGTGCGCACCGAAGTAACAATTGCCGCTGTAGAGCAAAGTGTTGAAGAGGACCCGAATGAATCGATTCGCCACCGTGCACAGCAATTGGAGCTTTGTCCATCAACTTTATGGAAGATTTTGCGCAAAGATCTTGGCTTGCGACCTTACAAGATCCAGCTTGTGCAAGAATTAAAGCCGCGAGACCATGCAATGCGTCGTGATTTTGGTGTATGGGCCGAAAATGAGATTGATCTCGATGCTGATTTTCATCGCAAAATTTTGTTCAGTGATGAGGCTCATTTTTGGTTGAATGGCTACGTCAACAAGCAAAATTGCCGCATTTGGAGTGAAGAGAATCCACATGAGACCCTTGAGACGCCATTACATCCACAAAAACTGACTGTTTGGTTTGCTCTATGGGCTGGTGGAGTCATTGGGCCATACTTCTTCCGAAATAATGCTGGAGAGTCAGTTACCATAAATGGAGACCGGTATAGAGCCATGATAACCGACTATTTTGTTCCCCAATTGGATGGCATGAATGTGGATGAGTTGTGGCTCCAACAAGACGGTGCTACATGCCACACAGCGCACGTCACAATTGATTTATTGAAGGAAACATTCGATGAGCGCATAATTTCGCGGAATGGACCTGTCAATTGGCCACCAAGATCGTGCGATTTGACACCACTGGATTATTTTCTTTGGGGAAATGTGAAGTCGCTCGTCTACGCCAACAAACCAGAAATGTTAGGGGACTTGGAAGCCAACATTCGTGGCGTTATTGCCAACATACGGCCCCATATGCTCGAAAAAGTAGTTGAAAATTGGACCTGTAGAATTGGCTTTATTCGAGCCAGCCGCGGCGGCCACATGCCCGAAATCATATTTAAACATTAATGGCATAAAATTATCCTTCCAATAAAGCCAAATTGATGGACATTAAAACGATTTTCTTGTGTTTTATTTCAATTCGAAGTTCTATACCTCTAAAAAAAACACCCATTATTTCAAGTAGCTCCCATAGGGTTTTTAGAGTTTTTGCTTCTTTACAGCCACAAATTTGGTCGTATTTTTATAATATTCAGCACAAATATTGCTTATGACAACCTTAATCAGTGTACCTAATTTTGTAGGAATCGGCTCATATTTGACCATACCTCCCATATAAGAAACATTCTCAAAAGACGTTTATAAACACATAAAAACACAAAAACATTTATAAGTCTAAAAATAAATACATTTGGTTACTAAAGCTTTGCACAGATAAATATTTTATAAATATAAACCAATAACCATAATTTGGTAACAATCGATCCACAATTGACCCTACCTCCCATATCAGGCCCTTAGCTGGAAATCACATAAATCTCGAAATTTTGAAAAAATATGACATAATATATGTATGTATGTATGTATGTTAAATTTTTGGTCCATATTTGACCTTAGTAGTGAATAGTCAGCTTAACCGACTATAGATTTTCTTACTTGTTTTTTGCATAGAAGTTTTATAAAACTTGTTACATGTTGGTACAATCAAGGTATCAAAATCGTCTTTTTGATGAATTGGCTCTGAATTTCTGTAATTTGTTACACCAATTTGTGAAATATAATGTCATCATTAACTCAATTTTAAATTTTTACGTTTTGATGTGGACGTCTACATTTCTTGTAAGTAACAACGACAAAAGTTTACGTGCTCAACAAACGTTAATCAACTTGGCTGGTTAGTTGGTAGTATAAAGTTACAAACCTTCACACTCTCACTCACTCTCTTACATTTCGACTTATAACTAAAACTAAAAATGGACAAACAAAAAAAAAACAAAAATTGTGACACAAAACATTAAAAGTTGACATTAGGAAATTATGTATGTGGCATGCAACAAACTTTATTTTCAACTTTTCACATTAACTATATATAACTACAAAAAGAACAACCATTTGAAGGAAAAAGGGGATTCCATAGTACAAGTAATGAAAGATATTTGAATGCCAGGCCTTCAAAAAAAACTATTTTCCTGTACAATATACTTACATTGATTGTTCTACTAAATAAGGCCTTCTAAGAGGCCACTTTGATTCCTTTACTTCTAAATGTAACAATATTAAAGTGCGAAGTCATGCCTTTAACTCAAATTTAAAAAGGAAAGCTCTGTACGAGAAACGTCTATGTACCAAAGTTCAGGGGCAGAAAAAGCTTTTGGACATTCGTTAAAAAAGTCAAAGATAATGCTAATTCTTTGATTTCAGCTCTTTTAAAGGATGACCAAATATTCACTGACCCGGTTGATAAATCACTACCCGCTCTCATTAGAATATCTGAAACTATATCTGATATATTTTTTTTGAACTCGTGTTGTTAAAAAGATGTTATCGGATCGCAACATGAATAAGTCTCCTGGGCCGGATGGCATTCCAAAAATGGTCTTAAAACAACGCTCTTCGACGTAAGCGCGTCCACTAGCCAACCTTTTCAACGCCTTGTACTGTCCTGGTGAATTTGCAATGTGCTGGAAGGTGGCTAATGTAACGACAATCCCCAAAAAGGGTGAGGCTAAAAACTACCGACCAATAGTGATTTGTTCTGCACTCTCTAAAGTTGTGGAGAGTATGGTCAATTACCATCTGGTAAAATACCTGGTGTCTAACAACCTACTAAGCGACCGGCAATATGAATTCCGTAGGGGTCGCAATGTGTTGGAAGGTGGCTATTGTAACGACAATCCCCAAAAAGTGTGAGGCTATTAACAGCGAAAATTACCGCCCAATACAAATTTGTTCTGCACTCTCTAAAGTTATGGAGAGTATGGTTAATTACCATCTGGTAAAATACCTGGAGTCTAACAACCTACTAAGCGACCGGCAATGTGAATTCCGTGGGGGTCGCTCTACGGGTGATGTACTAGCTTTCCTATCGGAAAATTGAACGGCACCAATTTCAATCATTTTGGCGAAAGGCGGAAAAACTTCTTAGCAGAAGTCTTTCCACCAAATTATGATTCAAATCTAAGATCCACAAATACTACTCCCTCTATCCTCCTTCCCATAACGTTTTTTCCTAGTTCCATCACAATGCAATGCGTAATTAGGGGTCATCCCCTGAGTGTTGGTTTAATTAAAAAAAAAGCTACAAAGAGGCATTAAAAAAAACTTTTTAGCAAATGCAATGTATTGATAATAAATAAGTAAAACTTAGCACACGAACCGCCGTGGTATAGCAGGTTAGTCATCCGTCTAGCATACCAGAGGTCTAAGTTGGATTCCCGGCCTGACCCACTTGAAAAAATACATTTTCAAAAAAGCGGCAGTTTACCTCATAACTCGGCTAGCCACTGGTTATTGAGTATTAGGCTATGTAAAACTTCTCTAACCAATGCATTTGCCGTTCGGAGTCGGCGTTAAAACGTAGGTCCCTTTTTATGAGTCTAAAAATAGAATCGAATGTAGCTCATTGTCTGAGAGAAGTACCCCTTGTTCCAACTGGAATGTTGTCGGGGAATTATATATATTATATATATATAACTTAGCACAATATTCATCAAGTTATTCTTCCTATTATTAACATACATTTTAAAGAAAAGCACTTCAACACTAAATAACAATAACCCCGCTGAGGAAGTTTTTGTCGATGAATCTAGCATGTAAAGCACTCATCATCGTTATTGAGAATTGCATTCCGTGAAATTGAAATTTTATAAATTTTCGAAAAATATCCGCAAAGCCTTTTACATAATTGACAATTATGTATAAAGAAAATATATTAGATATTGATGATGACCTAATGGTGTACTGTCGGAAGCTCGCCTTTATTTTGCTATTCATAATTTACGTAACGCTTGAGGAAGGGGATATAACTTTTATTACGGACTAGGAATTTCGTATGCTATCGTAGACGTATTTTTGTTATAATGTGTTACACAGGGGGAGGTAGAAATCTGCGAAATAGAGTTACGTAGTTTGCAAACAGCTCCTTAGTGTATAACGGTCGTTTTAGCGTTAAGGCTGATTCTGGGATAATTTAAGATATAACTTAATCAAATTAATGTACATATTACGATCCTATTAAACAAAAAAAAAACAAAAATAATTAATCTACGATAAAAAAGTAATATGTCGAGCCCTTAGATTAAAATGATCGCAAGCGATAGGAAAATATTGATAGTAAGCGACAAAAAATTTTAATTAAACAAAAACACGGAATGTTTTGGCGCATAGCATTTTTGTTCTTTGTTAGTTTGCTACTTTCGACAAACTAATTCAATTTTTTCCAGATGGTTTAGAAGTTATGGTGCAAAGTATTGTATGTGAAGTTTTTTAGTTTTACTTCAATAACTTTTAAGCTACTAGGCAGATTGTGGCGCAATATGCAGAAATCGGCCAATGAGAAGTTGGAGTTTTAGACCAACTTTAAAAAACATGTCTATTTTTAGCATAGTGGCCAAAGTTGATTACCATTGTATGTAAAACCTATTGGTCCGTATAACTTTCGTAAATTTAAACCTGTCGAAAGGATTTTTAAACATTCGAAAACTACTTAAGAAAGAAAGCTTAATATGCTTATTGTACTACGCTATCTCTAATAGTTTAAGAGATACTCAACGGAATGTCGCTTACGGTTATTTAAATCTAAGGGCTCGATATATGCATAGTTTTTTCTAGGGACAAAAAGATCCTCTTGCAAAAAGTATTGTTAATAATATGAAAACTTACTTGTTCATAATGAAACATAAACTTTATCAATTGAATATACTCTCAGTTATTTCGTGCATTATATTTTTTTGTTCATTTTTACATCATAATGTTGCAAAAAAAAAAACAAGACATTCACTGCTTGTATTTCGATGTGTTTAATGGTGCATTAAAAACCAATTGGTGCCCATGTCACTCAGACATTATAAATTTGAAATAACAAAATGAAACGAACTCCAAATGTTCGCAGGACAACAAATAAAGCAACAAACAAAAAGTACGGGCTGCAGTTCATGCACCATGAATTTCAATTCCATTAATTCCACTAGATTGACCCGCACGCTTTAAACCAGCAGCAGCAACAACAAAAATACATACATAATATATTATGTATTTATATAAAAAGCGACATCTATAGTACACTAGCATAACTACGAAACTACTTTACAGAGGGGATGTAGAGACTGTTAACGATAACATACATGTGTGTATTAAATGTTTGTACCTTAATTTGTTGTTATATGCAAGAGTGTGTATATTTTTGGGGAGCCCAAAATAAAGTTTCTACTCACGTGTGTTTCAATCAGAGATGTATAAGTGTATGTGTATACACAAATTTTTGACTATATTTTGAAAACAATTTCCGGCATTTTTGTATTTTTTACCTTCGCATTGTCAACTTTTTTACAAGATTTTATTTATGTATTTGAGCCATTTTCATCAATGGATCTTAGGGTAAAATGTGGGAGATAGAGTCAAATTTGGACCGAAAATAACTATGTATGTATATTAATTAAGTCAATAAAAAATATATATTAAAACTAAAAATAAAATTATCATTATCTTAAGATTTACGATTTTTAGGGATTTTTCACATTTAAGTGACTTTTGATCTTAGGCCTTGTATGAGAGATGTACCCATATATGAAACGATTGCAACGAATCTTGTTATGGTGATTATTGCTTGTATAAGTAATATTTGTTCTTAATTTTCTTAAAATATATTGACATTTGTGACCAACATATCAATTCTGAGAAGAAAGACCTTTAGAATAATAGACCAATTTCGACCAATTAAAATAAATCGACTCAGGGAGTATGAGTTAGAATTTTGTTTTGTATTGTCTTTCGAAGTACAAGAACTAATTTGCAGAATTTTGAAGCAATTATAAGCGTCTCACAAAAGACGTAGAGTACAAAAAATTACTACGTCAACCTTAAAAGTTTCTTAGATTCATTTGCAGTGGATGAGTCGATTGATATTAGCGACTTTAAAGAGTTTAATAGCTTTGTGATTGGCGATGGAGTTTTTAGACTAGAGAGGCGTAATCTACACCAGGTGTTAATGATAATTTTTTTGGAAAAATGATCTTCCAAGTGTAGTTTTTTAAACTTTAACAGTTGATAACGGTCAACTTGTTGGAGCCATATCTCTGAAATCATTTGTCGTTTATTCATTCTGTCCGAATAAACGACACTGTAGAACGATA
The DNA here is from genome assembly GCA_933228675.1 of Stomorhina lunata. NCBI lineage: Eukaryota > Metazoa > Arthropoda > Insecta > Diptera > Rhiniidae > Stomorhina > Stomorhina lunata. Next base: position 88,578,486 of record OW121740.1, on the reverse strand, counting down.
TAGCATTCAATATAGCATCACCTACATCATCAATGGGTAGGAGATGTTGGATACCAAGCAACGATTCTAATTGGTCCTAACTTGGTAAGCCTAGACTTATTTTGGTTTTCCTTCTTCTCAACTGTGGATAGTGACCGTATCTTGATATCACCCGGGTAACTAAATTTACATCCGTTGATGAAGTTAGCTGACATGTGCCGCGAATTATCCCATAAAATCGATAAAAAATATAGTTAGGACGTTGGGCTCCTAATTAGATTAGATTAGAAAGACCAAGTAGAGGAAAATCGTTCAAAGCTTGGCCGACGAAATTGAAGAATATGAGCAAAAAATCGAAGCGCATATATTTCTAAAAATCATTCAATCATCAAAGGCTGTGCCGAATATCAAATTTAGTTACATATCTAAAAATTTAATGTACTGAGTGGTATTTGCGTAAAGTTTCTTTGATCAAAATTAAGTGGCCATTGCTTTCATAGTGTACTAGCGTTTACCTCGCTTTCGTGGCATTTGAGTGGTTTCCAAAAGCGACTTTTATATGAAAGCAATGGATAAATATAGACCGATTCACACTCTGTCTGAGAGATATAAAAAAGTTATCAGTACTAAATTCTAGCATTATAGATGGTAGATTCATATTTGAGCTATGGTCAAATGTGAACCGATTTTTGCCTATTTTCAATAGCAAAATTCGAAGAAATAATTAATGTTCTTATCAAATGTTACAAACATAAGAGCAATGATGGAAAGTTAATCGTGTTATGTGGCTACATATAAAAATTAGTTTACAGTTTTAGTCTTATGAATACATCATAATCAATATATATATATATATATATATATATATATATATATATATATATATATATATATACATATATATATATATATATATATTCCCCGACAACATTCCAATTGGAACAAAGGGTACATCTCTCACTGCATCCGATTCTAGTTGTAGATCCATTGAAAGGGACCTACGTTTTGACTCCGGCTCCGAACGGCAAATGCATTAGTTAGAGAAGTTTTATATAGCCTAATACTTTATAACCAGTGGCTAGCTGAGTTATGAGGTGAACCGCCGCTTTTTTTCATGTGGGTCTGGCCTGGGATCGAACTTGGGACCTCTGGTATGCTAGGCGGATGACTAGCCCGCTATACCACGGTTTACATAATACACATAATCAAACAAATTGCATCAAGTGGAACCCGGTAGTGCCACGGTACCAATCAGGTTAATAATGTACAATTGCACCATGTTTTCCATCCCTGATTTAAAATATAAGTATATTCTTTCTGGTTTCTAAGACTATATTTTAGGAGTTACAAACGGAATGACAATCTAAGTATAAGGAATAAAAATTATCTTTAGCGATGAGACCCATTTCTGGATAAATGAATGCGTGAAAAACAAAGTTGTTATATTTGGGATGACTTCAATCACTAAATTTCACATATCTTCGTATTCTAGAGATTTTTGATTCAAAAGACATATACAAGGCAATTTATAAGACCTGGACCCAGGGACCGAAAATAACTGTTATTTGTGAATTTTTTATTAAAAAAAGCAACCTCAAGGTAATGTCGGAGAATAAAATCAAGTATACTGTTTTGATAGTCTTGGACCAAATTTTCATAAAATGCGATGCTTTTTAAAAATCTGATTTTTATTTTTTTTTTAAATAACAGTTATTTTTTTATTTTTTTTTTCAGCAAAAATAACAGTTATTTTTAACTTTTATTTTTTGTGGCAAAAATTGAAGTTATTTTTAACTTTTATTTTTTCGAGCAAAACAAACAGTTATTTTTGACTTTTATTATTTCGAGCATGAATAAAAGTTATTTTTTGACTTTTATTTTTTCGAGCAGAAATAACCCCAATTATGATTGCAAAACTCAACTCCATTTTTGAGCATATGCAAATTATTTTCACTGAAAAATTACCTTTGTTTGAATAATTTTTTAAATGAATTTATGATGAATTTAAACAAAAATAACTTTTATTTCTGCTCGAAAAAATAAAAGTCAAAAAATAACTTTTATTTCTGCTCTAAAAAATAGAAGTCAAAAAATAACTTTTATTTTCTGACCTTTACGATAAAAGTTGTAACAGTTACGGTCCCTGCCTGGATCATTAATGAGACTTAAGCGTACACAAAGGTGATGGACCAGAATATCCAATATATAATTTAATCAAATTTGTATTCGTTATGCAAAAATTGTTTTTCATTTTCTCAAAAAAAAAAAAAAAAAAAAAAAACGAAATTACATCCCGAACAATTTATAATGGTCATGCTCTCTTTTAAATATAAAGCATTAATGTATTTTCTTGAACACGGACTTGGATCTCCATGGGTTAATGTAAAATCAATTTAATTGTTTATTTTGTATATATATAAAATTATTTTAAATAAAACTCCATTCTTCTTCTCATCTTCCGTTGGTAAGAAAAACAAACAATTTTATTTGATCTCATAAATTTCAAAGAAAGAAACCAAAAATACAATTAAACTAACAGCCATTCGTATTGACATTAATTGTCAATTTACAGAAGCACTCATCGGTCGTACTTACTTGTCTGCCAGACTCAATGGCATGATTCTTTTCCGTTCTTCTTTTCATCCGTTCGTTCGGTCTATCTACCCGACCGACTACTTGTGTATTGTACTAAAGAATCAGTAACTTTGTAATGGTGGAATGAGGGGTACTGGTGTTTGTCTCGATTTCTGGTATGAAACTCTGCGACAATGAAGTTCTTGTGTTTGCTTTGTGTCATGTCAGTAATGGAGAATATCATCAACACATGAAAAAAGGAATGATTGAAAAAGAGCATTTCACCATTCCCTGTTTACTTGAATAAGGGCATAAGTCAAAATAGTTTTCAACTAATTACTAATAAATTTATTTTTCTAGCAAATTCCTCAATAGCCTTATAATTCTATAAGGAACCATAATAAAGGTCTTAAGGTATCATTTTGAGAATTACAAACGGACTGGAAATGTTAATATGAAGTCACTCTTGTTGATGGTAGTAAGGCTTGTTTTATGTTTAATATCAATTAAAATTACTTAGTTTTTTTTACACAGTTATGTCACTATTTCAGTAAATGAGCTCTGTTGTATGAATATGTTTTGGCATTATTCTGACATATTTATCCGTATTTGGATGTATATGTTATAGATTTATTAATCTTTTTACATTTATAGATACTCTCAACAAAAGGGAATGATGTTTTTCATAGTCTTAATGTCAGTTAACATCAGTTGAGCTTTATAATGTCGACTTTTCCTCTTCCGTTCGATAACGAAATGTTTCCGTTTCCCTTTTTGCATAAGCAAAAAAAAAATTATACAACAATATATCAGTCTGTATGTTTTCGATATCAATCCAATGACAGACATTAGCGACTACAATTGGCTTGGATCAGAGAATATTTAGTGATAGATTTAAAAAAACAAGTAAGAAAGCGCTATAGTCGGTCAAGCCCGACCATACGATACCCTTCACCACTAAGGTCAAAGGTGTTATTTTTCCAGTATAAAGACAAATATTTGCTAAATTTTGCCATCATACAAACATTTTCTTAAAACTTATGTATTTAAGCTGTTTCCGTCATTTGGACTTACATGAGAGCTAGGGTCAAATGTGGACCGATTATCTCGAAATTTGGCAAATTGATTACAGTTGTTACAAAAATTATGTATGCAAAAAATAAACTCAAAATCTTCATTATCATTAGATTTACGAGCGTTTTAGTGATTTTTTGTCTCATTTAGTGCGTTTTTAAAGAAGAGTTTGTATGGGAGCTATGGTCAAATGGGGACCGATTTCAACAAAATTTGAAATTTAAGTTTACATAAGCAGTATTTGTTTTAAATTTCATGAAAAAATATTGATATTTGTGGCCAATATATCAATTCCGGGAAGTGGGACCTATGGGAGGTACCATAAATAATGGACCGATTTTGACCAATTTCAATAGCCATGGTCCCATTATCAAGAAAATTATCTGTGCCAAATTTCATCAAATTATCTTTAGAACTGCGACCTGTAGTTTGATTACAAGGTTTACATGGGGGTCCAGCCAGCCAGACGGACGGACGGACATCGCTAAATCGACTCAGAAAGTGATTCTAAGCCTATTGGTATACTAAAAGGTGGGTCTAAGACAAATATTTTTAGCGACTACAATTGGCTTGGATCAGAGAATATTTAGTGATAGATTTAAAAAAACAAGTAAGAAAGCGCTATAGTCGGTCAAGCCCGACCATACGATACCCTTCACCACTAAGGTCAAAGGTGTTATTTTTCCAGTATAAAGACAAATATTTGCTAAATTTTGCCATCATACAAACATTTTCTTAAAACTTATGTATTTAAGCTGTTTCCGTCATTTGGACTTACATGAGAGCTAGGGTCAAATGTGGACCGATTATCTCGAAATTTGGCAAATTGATTACAGTTGTTACAAAAATTATGTATGCAAAAAATAAACTCAAAATCTTCATTATCATTAGATTTACGAGCGTTTTAGTGATTTTTTGTCTCATTTAGTGCGTTTTTAAAGAAGAGTTTGTATGGGAGCTATGGTCAAATGGGGACCGATTTCAACAAAATTTGAAATTTAAGTTTACATAAGCAGTATTTGTTTTAAATTTCATGAAAAAATATTGATATTTGTGGCCAATATATCAATTCCGGGAAGTGGGACCTATGGGAGGTACCATAAATAATGGACCGATTTTGACCAATTTCAATAGCCATGGTCCCATTATCAAGAAAATTATCTGTGCCAAATTTCATCAAATTATCTTTAGAACTGCGACCTGTAGTTTGATTACAAGGTTTACATGGGGGTCCAGCCAGCCAGACGGACGGACGGACGGACATCGCTAAATCGACTCAGAAAGTGATTCTAAGCCTATTGGTATACTAAAAGGTGGGTCTAAGACAAATATTTTTATGCGTTACATACATCAGCACAAACTTATAATACCCTTTCCACCTAAGGTGGTATAGGGTATAAATATTATAGTGTATTAACATTAGGGTTACCCTTATATAACCACGTTTAAAAATGTTGATACAAACATAGCCACTCAAAGTTTTAGGTCAATCTATTTAGGAAATTTGAGTGGATTGTATTGCTTTGTAATAATTAACAAAACTGAAAAAAATATGATGCTTGGGATCTGAGAACGCGAAAAGTTGCTTGGGGTCAGAACTGGAAAACACGGTAGATTCGAAACAATTAATGTAATTTTGTCAAAGTATCAAAGTACGGAATTATAAAGATAATTTGATGAAATTTGCCACAAATAATTTTTTTGCTAGTGGGACCATTGCTATTAAAATTCGCCAAAATCGGGTTTTTATTTATTGTACCTCCCATAGGTGCCACTTCCCGGAATTGATATATTGGCCACAAATATCAACATTTTTTCACGAAATTTAAAACAAACACTGCTTACGTAAACTGAAATCACTGTACCAAATTTCGAAATCGGTCCACATGTCAAATGCACTAATGAGACAAAAATCACAAAATCGCTCTTAAATCTGAAGATAATAAGAATTTTAAGTTTATTTTTGGCATACATAATTTTTGTACAACTGTAATCAATTTGCGAAATTTCGTGCAAATCAGTCCACATTTGACCCCACCTCTCATATAAGTCCTAATGACGGAAATATATATATATTTATATATTTCCCCGACAACATTCCAATTGGAACAAGATGTACTTCTCTCAGACAATGAGCTTCATCCGATTCTATTTTTAGACTCATTGAAAGAGACCTACATTTTAACTCATTAAAGAAGTTTTTCATAGCCTAATATTCAATAACCAGTGGCTAGCTAAGTTATGAGGTAAACAGCCGCTTTTTTGAAAATGTATTTTTTTTAAGTGGGTCTGGTCGGGCATCGAACTTGGGACCTATGGTATGCTAGGCGGATGACTACCCTGCTATACCACGGCGGTTCACAATGACGGAAACAGCTTAAATATATAAGTTTTGAGAAAATATTTGTTTGATAGAAAAATTTAGTAAATATTTGTCTTTATACAGAAAAAAGAACACCTTTGACCACAGTGGTAAAGGATATCGTATGGTCGGGTTTGACCGACTATAGCACTTTCTTACTTGTTTTTAAAAAAGGGGCTATTTTGATGCGATTTCATCTTTCAAACATTTCAGTAACATTACAAAAGTAGTCACTGTTTTTTTCTTTTTCAAGAAAAGCGGTTTGAAGTCGGCTCATCAATCCACTCGTCTAACTGTCTATTTGGATCCGGTGTGAAAATATTAAGAGATAATTTATCCGCTGTCGCATATCGACATAAAAATCAGGTTTTATTATATAGAACAGCTCTAAACAGTGCACAGTGGTTTGATGCAATGAAAGTGGTAATAAATATGTTTCTTCTAACTGTAAGTCTGGGGGGTAACTGCGTATCTCGATTCGAAAATAAAACTGTTCGAATTTGTATGCTTAAAGCATTGTGTTTCGAAAATAATTTCTTTCGAATCGAGTTACGCTTTTGGATCGTGTAGCTCATTCAATTATTGTCCGATTTGGTTGATTTTTCACATTTTGAGCTTTAAGAAACGAAGAAACACATGCTAACTTTACTATAATAACTTATATGTTATAAGTTGTTTCATTTCAAAAGAAAAAAAATCATTTTTCTCCTCGAATTTTCATAGTTTTTGGCCCATTTTGCATTCGATATTAAGCCCATAATTGTTTTTTTTTTAACACTGACATATAGCCAACAGTTCAGAAAATAAAGCAATGAAACCGTTTTTAAATATCTTAAACTATTTAATGACAGATTGAGAAATTTCCAAAGTCAAATATTTTTTGCTGCTCGAAAAAGGGCATTTTTTTCTCAAAAAGATGTTATCAATTTTTTACTTTTTACGAAGAAGTTTTTTATTAAAAGTTAATGTTTTATTATAAATTCGTAAAGGTACGGTCAGACTCATTAAACATTTAAATCAAATATTTTGAGTAAAATATTGTCAAAACAATATAATAAAAAATTTGTGGTCACACTTGCACATTTATTTGACGATTTTTATTTGATAAAATACAGAAAAAATATGTTCAAAGTATAAACAAATAAACAAGTTTTATTTATGGTCACACTGAAGAATAAATATTTTCCCAAAAAATATTTGATCAAATTTTTTCAAAACAAAATTGTGTATCTAGCAATTTGTTTCTCATATTTGAGTTGTTGTTTCTCAAATTTAATGTTGTTGTTTCTCAAATTTGATGTTGTTGTTTCTCAAATTTGATGTTGTTGTTTCTGTTTGAATAGTAAACAATACAAATGCTCAGCTGTTATTTGCCCCTGTTTGATGTTACAAAAATTTTGTAAGATTAAATAATTATTTGATCAAAATTTAATAAAATATTTGCTCTTGCGTGGTCACATTAGGAAAATTTTTATTTGCTGGCAAATGATTTTGTTTTGTTCAAATCAACATATTTCTTGTTTGAACTTCAAAAATATTTTGTGGTCAGACTACGAGGATCAAATATTTGATAATTTCGATTAAATGTTTAATCAATGTGACCGTAGCTTAAGGTACGGTCAGACTCATTAAACATTTAAATCAAATATTTTGAGTAAAATATTGTCAAAACAATATAATAAAAAATTTGTGGTCACACTTGCACATTTATTTGACGATTTTTATTTGATAAAATACAGAAAAAATACGTTCAAAGTATAAACAAAAAAACAAGTTTTATTTATGGTCACACTGAAGATTAAATATTTTCCCAAAAAATATTTGATCAAATTTTTTCAAAACAAAATTGTGTATCTAGCAATTTGTTTCTCATATTTGAGTTGTTGTTTCTCAAATTTGATGTTGTTGTTTCTCAAATTTGATGTTGTTGTTTCTGTTTGAATAGTAAACAATAGAAATGCTCAGCTGTTATTTGCCCCTGTTTGATGTTACAAAAATTTTGTAAGATTAAATAATTATTTGATCAAAATTTAATAAAATATTTGCTCTTGCGTGGTCACATTAGGAAAATTTTTATTTGCTGGCAAATGATTTTGTTTTGTTCAAATCAACATGTTTCTTGTTTGAACCTCAAAAATATTTTGTGGTCAGACTACGAGGATCAAATATTTGATAATTTCGATTAAATGTTTAATCAATGTGACCGTAGCTTTAAGAATGTGATTCTTATCTGATTTTAAACTAAAATTTAAATCAGTATAACTTTTCCTTTATGTACAGTATTGAACGAAATTTGTCTAATTTTAAAGAAATTTTTTGTGTTTTCGAACATATAACAAAAAAGTCAAGCCGATTTTGCAATTTTCTGAAATGCAGTTATATAGTCCCATAAATTCTCTTTAGATTTCAAAAACAAAAAGTAGAGCGAATTCATAAACGAATCCAGAAAATCTAATTTTATAAAAAATGGCAAATTTCTTTATACCAAATTTTAATTGCAAAAAATAATGTCAATTGGGTTTCCTGTTTTGAAATTTTTTAAATTGTTGTACATAAGCAATGAAATAAATTTTATAACTGCAAGAAATTATATAACGTCACCTAAAAGACGAAATAACCTATCTACAGTTTTCAAAAGTTTACAGGAGAGGGGAAAAACGTTATAAAATTGGAACAATTTGCTATATTAAAACGAAAATTATCAGCATATCCCACGATATCGAACGTTTTCAATCGTTCGCATTCTCAACGAAAAACAGATGATTTGCGTCCCACTAAAAGTTTTCAGTACGAAAAGTCGAACGAAAAAGAATGCGAATAATAACGTAAACACTTTAATATAAAATCACTCACACATTTTTTAGCTTTCGTTTTCATAAAAAAAAAAACTTTAAAAACTTTATTATTTTAAAAAAAGGAACTTTATTTTATTGAAAAAAAAAATAATAATAATAAGACATAATTTTAACATTTTCCGCAAGAATAGGCTTCAGAGATTCGTTCAAATTGTATTAAAAAAATGTTTTGGAAAATTTTATTTAAGTTAGAAGGCCAATGCACGCGGCAAGGGGCTGCGGGCGGCAATCAGCTGTTTTTTGATTTGTCAAATTTGAATGCAATGGAAAAAAGTAGAACTTTGTTCTATTTTTCCGCGCGGCAGATTTTTTCAGTGCTGCCAGATTTAATTATATCCTACTCAAATATATTTTTATATGAATATTTTTGTAAACAAATGCACATTTTAAGTACTGGCAATACTACGACCGCCCGCAGCCGCATGCCCCGTGTATTGACCTTGTACCTTTACCTTAAATGCACAATGTTGTATATTTATAGTAAAATTTAAAAATTTTAGCGCTTTTTTTTCTTTAATTGTTAATAAATTTGTCGAACTGACGATTAGGCAGCATTGAAATTTGACAATTTTTAAATATCTTACATTTCATAACGTAAAGCCAAAAGAACGATAAGTCGAAAGATAGTGGGACGCTTATTCGAACGAAAATGGGTGACTTACTTTCGTTTGCATAATCTTTCGTTCGACAACGTGGGGTAGGCTGTATGTATTTAGATTAAAATGGAACCAGAAATATATGTCGGTTGAAAAAAGCTTGTTTTTCTAAACACAGCTTATGTTATGTCACTTAGGTTATTTGGAATTGCAAAAATCTGAAACCAAATAACCTATCTGCAGTACTAATTAGTATGTAAAATATACAATTTTTTATATATATAAATATTCTATAAATTATATAATAATGGTTATAGTTTTTTTTCTGGTTTAATCAAATTAAAGTATGATTGTAATGTAATGATTGTTTAAATTACACTATGTAATAAAATCATTTCCAAGTACGTAACGGTTCTCTAGGTACAAAACTGTAATATTTGATCCTTTGTGATATTTTAGGTTCAAAATTTTGTAGAGATGTACGTTATGATATAGGGAATAATAATCCATAAAAAACTTAATTTTGAAATTTTTGCAGATAGGTTATTTGGTTTTTAAGATAACGATATGTAATTTTTTTTGCAGTTTTTCAAAATTTAGAGTCAAATTTTGCAAAAAATAAAATTTGTAGTTTTTTTCGTAGATTTTTCTTACAAAAATATAATGATTTATTACCACTTTTTTTGTTTCAAACCACTGTACAAAGTGATGAAAATACTCCATCAAGAAAACTATTCGCAAATTATCCCAAGGGAACTCGTAAAAGTTCGACGAGAAGACCATGTAGAGAAAAATGTTTCCAAGCTTGGCCTATAAAATTCTAAAATATACTCGGCCTTTGATTAGTTAGTATAAATATATTCAATACCGACTATGAACCATATAAAATATTTTTAAGGAAGGGCAAAAAAGCGATTAATATCCAAAATACTTTAATAGAAGTTAATATTTCCTCTTCAATATATTTAAGCCAATAACCGCCTCAATAGATTTCTTCCCTTACAAGAGATATTCTTTTATAAATAATCAGTTTTCCAATACAATGTTTAAAAAAAAAACAAGTAATAGCCCATTCACACTATAAGTTTTTAGGTGTTTTCGGAAATGAAAACACCATCGAAAACGTTACCATTCACATTATGGAAATTTTGACTGACATTTATTTTTGATATTTTTCCATTTTTCTTATCTAGAGTTGTAATAAATGGTATGAACTCAGTGTTGCATCGGTGTTTTAATAGTTTTCAAATAAGTTTTCATTGAAAACGCATACGGAAAGAGTTTTCGTTTTATATGTGGAAACTTAAGTTTTCAATATTGTTTTGAGGCGAAAACTACTTTAACTAGTTTTCGAGCTCAATGTGAATGAGCTATAAGAAAGTGCTATAGTCGGTCAAGCCCGACCATACGATACCCTTCACCACTAAGGTCAAAGGTGTACTTTTTCCTGTATAAAGGCAAATATTTGCTAAATTTTGTCATCATACAAACATATTCTCAAAACTTATACATTTAGGCTGTTTCTGCCATTTCGACTTATATGAGAGCTAGGGTCAAATGTGGACCGATTATTATGAAATTTGGCAAATTCATTACAGAAATGCTACAAAAATTATGTATGCAAAAAATAAACTTAAAATTGTCATTATCTTCGAATTTACGAGCGTTTTAGTGAATTTGGTTTCATTTATTTATTGCGTTTTGAGAAAAGAATTTGTATGGGAGCTATGGTCAAATGTGAACCGATTTCAACGAAATTTGGTACAGTGATTTAAGTTAACATAAGCAGTATTTGTTTTAAATTTTATGAAAAAAAATCGGCTAATATATCAATTCCGGGAAGTGGGACCTATGGAAGGTACCATAAATAATGGACCGATTTTGACGAATTTCAGCAGTCATGGTCCTATTATCAAAAAAATGATCTGTGACAAATTTCATCAGATTATCTTTAGAATTGCGAGCTGTAGTTTGATTACAAGGTTTACATGGGGTCCAGCCAGTCAGACGGACGGAAGGACATCGCTAAATCGACTCAGAAAGTGATTCTAAGCCTATTGGTATACTAGAAGATAGGTCTAACACAAATATTTCTATGCGTTACATACATCAGCACATATGTATGTATGGTGGTGAAGGGTATAAAAAATATTTCCTTTAATGAATGATTAAAACTTCTGTTTCTAAAATTGTTATTAGGAGCTATACACAAGAGATATGAATATACATTTGTATTCAAAAAAATCTTTACTAAACTTAAATCTATTTTACAACCTTAATGGATAATTAAATTCCCAGGACAAATTTTATGGCGTATGCCAACAAGTTTTGCCATTAACTTTTTTCTTTTAATTAAAAATTTTTTAACTTTTGCATAAATTTTCCTACATCTTCCCACCCCCAAAAGCAACAAAAAATAAGAAAAATTTCTTGACAATAAATTTATTTAACACTTGCTAAAAATCCATTTACCTACGCAAAGTTTTACTGGGACTTCCTGTGCACCACAAATTCTTGCTCGTACTTTGTATTTGAGTTTCGTTCAGTCGTTGGTTCCAACATCCCCCTTGTGACAATGAAATTTATGTTGACGTAAAAAATTAAAATAAACACAATAAAAAAGATTTATTGAAAGAATGAATGTTTGTATTAAGCCACGAGTCCCCAGCAAGTGCTCCTTTTTCCTGCTAGCTACGAGTATTGTATTACAATTTATTAGTTACCAACAATTGGATATTCACATACACTCTGTCTATATTCACGGCAACGGCCATCCCTTCTTCTTAACTGCCATTAGAGTCAAATCTTATGGCGAAATAATATTCGTTACTCCAACCTACACTTAACCATTCATAGTCATTTAGGGTGATTTTCATAATGGCTGCGAAATGGTCCAAAAATGCTTTGTTTTCACTTCCATTTCTCTTGGGCTTATATCCATCCTTCCTATAATATGTATCTGCTCGTAATATTTATTTCTGTATTGCATGTTTGATGGTGGTGGTGGCGGTAGGGTTGTTTTACCTTGGGAGTGTGTGTATATGTGTGATAGTGATTCTAAATATTGTTTTATGACTTTAATACTTTCTAATCTTGGCTGATGGCTGCGTATTAGAGGATTTGAAAAATACAAGTAATTATTCCTAAAACTTAAAGCTATTACTTATTTATCTCTTTGGGAAATATGAAAATTTTTAATATAAAAAAAAATAACGAACAAAAATAATCAAAATTTTCGCGTGTATTTTAATTGTGTCTATTTTGTGTTCTTTGTTAAGTTAAATACAGAAAATATTTGGTTTATTGACAAGATTTGTATCGGTCATAACTAGGGTTGCCAGTCAGGCTGGATTCGACTGGATTGTCCAGCTTTTTTAGTACTTGTCCAGTGTCAAGCTAAAATTAAATTTGTCCAGCTAAAAGGTGAAGAATTGAATTTTTATATTTTTAAAGAAAAACTATCTTTATGATAATGAACGCAAAAGTGTATTTTTCTCTTTTTTACTAAGTGATTTATGCGTTGATTAATTGTTCACTTGATCAAGTTAATTTCGGAATAAAATTACCCTCTATCAAATTTCCCCATCGATTTACTTTACTTAAATGGCCTATATTTACAATCTGTCAAAACCAAAGGTTGAGCACATTTTTGAATTCTAATTCTTCAATTTCGTAGGTCAAGCTTTAAAAGATTTTCCTCTACTTCTACTTGGCCTTTGCATCGAATTTTCGTACGTCCTCTTTTACGAGTTCAATCTGTATCGTTTTTAAATACTTTTCTTGCAGGAGCATTTTTATCCATTCGCACATCATGTCCTAGCCAACGCAGCCGCTGCTTTTTGATGCGTTTTACTATGTCGATATTCTTTTCGTAGAATCTTTCTTTCAAAAACTCAAAGAATAGCTTCATCTGCTTGCGCAAGTGCCCACGATTCAGCACCATATAATAACACGGGTAGTAAAAGCGTTTTATAGAGCGTGTCTTTAGTTCTAACAGACAGAGCTTTATTTCTTAGCTGCCCGCTTAGGCAAAAATAACATCTGTTGGCAAGCATGATTCTACATTTGATTTCGAAACTTATATCGTTATTTATGTTGACGGTTGTACAAAGGTAAATAAATTCTTTTACAACTTCAAAGTTTAAGTTCTCAATGATCACTTGTCGTCCAACTCTTGTGAACTTTCTGTTTGTAGAAACCATCAGTTTTATTTTTGATTCATTGACTAGTAGACCCATTTTATTAGACTTCTTCTCGATACGTGAAAAGGCGGCAGCTACCTCGCACACCGTGCGAGGTACGATTTCAGGTAACACAATATTGAAGAGATCGCATGACAAACTATCGCCTTGTCTGAATCCCCGTTTAGTTATGAAGGACTCCGAGAAGCTCTTACTTATTTTAACTGTTGAGGTTGTATCCGTTTATGTCATCCTGCATAGTCTCATTAACTTCCTAAGGTTGCCAAACTCAGACATTGCATTAAACACCTTCGTTCGTATCGGGCTGTCAAAAGCAGCTTTGTAGCAAACAAAGAGATGATATGTATCAATTTGTTTCTCTTGTGTTTTCTCCAGGATTTGATGTAGATCTGGAAAGTGGTAGACTTACCCGGTCTAAAGCCACATTATTAGGTTCCAATTATTTCGTTAACTTTGGCCTTTTACCTTTCACACAATATGGTCGATATTATCTTATATGCAATTGAAAAAAGACTTATACCTCTATAATTGGCATATACATATCTAATTTGTTTGTGGACTGAACAAAGAACACTGAGACTCCAATCGTCCGGTATACGTTCTTCTAACTATTAGGTTTTTTTAAAACTGGGACATAAATTATTATCAACTCCCACCTCCTGCCTTAAAAAGCTCTGCCGGCAAACCATCGGCATCGCAGATTTATTACTTTTCAGTTATTGTAATTCTAACCTCATTTTGATTTGTTCGGACATGTCATCTTGTCCACTTTCATTTGGTACTTACAATTTGGAAAATTTCCCAGCAAAACTTTGGTAATGGCAAGTACTCTGATAACTGGTTACCTTGTAACGACTACAACATACCATCCGAATAAATAATAAGTTATTACAGAAGTACTTATTTGTAATTAAGATGGTAATTTAAACTGAATGGCCTCGGTTCAAATCCCACCAAAGGCAACAATTTTTTTTTAGTTTTTTTTTATTAAAAGAGTCTTTTTAAATGATTTTTGAATTTTAAGAACTTAAATATTATCTTCTGTAAAAAAATTTGTAAAACTAACCCACGTTAATGAAAAAATACCATCATGAGTCAATTTTGATTATGTAGGCGATGTTGAATACCAAACACGATTCTAATTGGTATTAACTTGGTAAGCCCAACTTATCTGGGTCATCCTTCATCTCAACTGTGGACACACACCTCCTCATGGTATCACCCGGGGAGCTAGTTTAACACCCATTAATATTGTGAGTTAACATGTTCCGAGTGTTGTCCCATAAGATCGATAAAAATGGGTTAGGATTACGGGCTAGTAACCCTCTCTTGAAAAAAAATACAATGAAAAGGATAAAATTAGAATTGAAATGTCCCACTACCTAATATAAGATGAGGATGTCCGAAACTTCGATAGAAAGACCAAGTAGAGGAACATTTTTCAAAGCTTGGCCTATAAAATTGGAGAATATTCGCACAAGATCGAAATCCATGGAATTCTAAAATATGCTCGGACTTTGACCTTAACAGGTTGTAACATTTAAGTAAGTAAGAGTCAATCTTATGTAAAAACTTATACAAAAAAGAAGATTTAAATTGTTTAAAATAATTACAAAAAATCGTATAAAAATATTTTTCCAAAAATTACAACAAAGCAAAAAAAAGCAGGGAAAAACAAAGTTATTTTCACATGATTTTGGATCTAAAAATAAAAATAGTTTATATTAATTATAAGCTGCTAAGTTTTCAACATATGAAGTAGCTCAGTGGAAGAGTCTCTGCCTAGCAGTCGGAGGGTCTGGGTTCGAGCCCCCATGGGATCATAAAAAAAAATGTGTATTTCGTTTAAAAATATATGTTTTTAATAAAACAACAACAAAAAAGTTGTTGCTGTTGTTGTTGTTGCCTTTAAATTGGTAAGTACTTGCCTCCAATGACATCCCCATGTTAATGTAATGACTTAAACAGCGAATGAGTAAGTAGTTCGTGTTCAATAGTTTAACTGTTTAACACATTATTTGGTAATGAAAAGTTTTACTGGGTTATTAATGTCCAGCTAATATTTGGGTTGTCAAGCTTTTTTTGAAAAGTTTTAGATAAATATAAAAATGTTTTTTATACCCTTCACCAACATAGGTGAAAAGGGTATTATAAGTGTAACGCATACAAAATTTCTGTCTTAGACCCACCTTTTAATATACGAATAGGCTTAGAATCACTTTCTGAGTCAATCTAGCGATGTCAGTCCATCCGTCTGCCTGGCTGGACACCCATATAAACCTTGCAATCAAACTACAGGTCGTAATTCTAAAGACAATTTGATGAAATTTTGCACAGATCATTTCTTTGATAATGGGACCAAGGCTATTGAAATTTGTCATAATCGGTCTTTTATTTATGGTACCTCCCATAGGTCCCACTTCCCGCAATTGATATATTGGACACAAATATCCATATTTTTTTCATGAAATTTAAAACAAATACTGCTTATGTAAACCAAATCACTGTACAAAATTTTATTGAAATCGGTCTAAATCTGACCACAGCTCCCATACAAACTCTTCTTTAAAAAAGCGCTAAATGAGACAAAAATCACTAAAACCGTTGTAAATCTAAAGATAAAGAGAATTTTAAGTTTATTTTTTGCATACATAAGATTTGTAACAACTGTAATCAATATGGAAAATTTCGAGATAATCGGTCCACATTTGGCCCTAGCTCTCATATAAGTCTAAATGACGGAAACAGCTTAAATATATAAGTTTTGAGAAAATGTTTGTATGATAGCAAGATTTAGCAAATATTTGTCTTTATACAGGAAAAAGAACACCTTTGACCTTAGTGGTGAAGGGTATCGTATGGTCGGGCTTGACCGACTATAGCACTTTCTTACTTGTTTTTTTTATAAAATTTGAATTTTTTATTTAATCAAATATTTTCATTTTACTATAATATGATTTGTCATTAGATTCAAAATAAACCTCAGTTTCCCAAGAACCAGACCTGAAGAAAACGGGGTATGCAACGCAATTCAAAATTGCATTTACATAATATTGCCATAGTTTCTATTAATTTGTAAAACGGTGCACTATGATATTTCTGCTGCCATTTTTTGACCACCGCTTTTAAAAAATCTAATGACGCAGTTCTATAGAAAAAACCCTAAATATAAAGGATCAATATTTTTTTAAGAAAACGTTATATTTTGTGTAATAAAAAATGTATTTTTATATGTTCTTAATGTTATAAAACGAAAAGTGATGGAATTTTTCATCAAACTCAGTAGCTCTTGCATCGAATATAGTTTTACAGCTTTAATCTTGACGTCGATTCAATTAAGATACAGAACCTTGGTTTTAGTCTGGAGAAGAAAATAACTTAATCTCGTTGATAGTTTAAGAGATATCAGGAAATAAAAAAAGCTCTACAAAATTCACTGTTTTTGCTTTTCTATGGAAAAAATTAATATGGGGTTTATATAACTCAAGTGGCTGATGATTGAGTGATATTTACATGTATTTTAACAAAAACAATAACAAAACACATGTAAATTTTACTCAATCGTCAGCCGCTTGAGTTATATAAACCCCACATAAGTTGGTTGGGTCTACTGGGTGCTTGTACCATAACCACGTGAAAGCCGAAAGTCACTTCTTTAGATTGAGCGAAAAAATTCACAGAAATTTACTGATCGTAAAACAGAGTTACAAAATATTCTGAAAAAAGTCGTGTTAATTGTTTTGCATAATTTAAGCAAAAAGTATTGCAGCCGTTTAGGCTTAACTTTTTAATCAAATTGCATTTAAGTAAGAGTTTAGGGCAGGTACCTAGAATTCGACGGATTTCCACCAACTAATAGATGTGTGCCGAAGTTTAACAAATTTTATTGAGAATTCCGGCGTAAACACAAGGAACAAAACTAAGTGAAAAAAATGGGGGTCCAAGGCAGGTACCTCAAATAGTCAAGGTTTCTCAAGCAAAATCAGTATAACTCTTTCTTGGATCACATGTGTCGAATTTTATCATATTCTATTGAGAATTGTACATTGTAAAGAAAAATATGTGAACAAAATTGGAGCCCAAGGCAGGCACACCAAGGGGTCGACGAATTTCAACCAAAATTATTGAAACCCTTTATTGAATTAATTAATAAACGTGTCTTGAATTTCATAAAATTCTGTGTAGAATTGCGACTTGTACGTTGAGAAGAAAAATAGGTGAAAAATGGGGGTCCAAGATTTCCAAAATTTTTTTATTTTTTTTATCCATAAAGAGTGTTCTAAAAAAATATACATTTACTATTTTAGAAATAATTTATTTTTTGATCAAGTTGGTTTCTATAGATATGTCAGATACTATTATTTTAGAAATTATTAATTTTCAATAGTTATTTCAATCAAAATGGACTGCGAAAAAAAAGTTCATGAAAATATCATTAAAACTTTTCAAAAAAATCCGTCATGGACTTTAAAAAAAATAGCTAAAAATTTGAAAGTTGACCCTCGAACGGTTTCTAATGCCATCAGACGGTATAAGGAAAACCTGAGCATTGAAAGAAAACCTGGATCAGGGAGGAAAAAAGGTCCTACAGATACTGGTAAGGCAAAAGAAGTCGAGCGACTCTTTCGAAGAGCGCCTAACACTTCTTTAAGAAAGGCAGCTCGTACGGTGAAATGTTCTACGAATTTTGCACATAGAGTCAAAGCTTATGCTGGACTGAAGACATACAAAGTCCAAAAGGTTCCAGATCGCAATGCTATAAAGAACTTAGAAGCAAAAAAACGAGCAAAAAAATTGAAGTCTGATTTTATAAAAAATACACCTGTTGTGTGATGGATGATGAAACAAACGTACTGGCAGACTTTTCTCAACTTCCTGGTCAAGATTTTTATGTTGCTGATAAACGGAGCAATGTTCGGCAAGAGTTTCGAACAAAAAAACAAACAAAATTCCCTAAGAAGTTTCTCGTGTGGCAAGCTATTTGCAGTTGTGGCAAAAGAAGTAAAGTATTTGTGGCATCTGGCACAATAAACACAGACATTTATATAAAGGAGTGCCTACAAAAACGGTTGTTACCCTTTTTAAGAGAGCACAGAGTGACTACATTTTTTTGGCCCGATTTGGCATCATGCCATTATGGAAAAAAGGCACTTGAGTGGTACTCAAAGAATAATGTCATTTTTGTACCACGAGAGGCAAATCCACCAAACTGTCCAGAACTTCGGCCTGTGGAAAGGTATTGGGCTCTGGTAAAAAAGGAATTGAAGAACACAGGAAAGACTTCCAAGAACATGTCCGATTTTAAGCGCAGGTGAAACACATGCTCCAAAAAGGTATCAGAAGCAACTGTAAAATCTTTAATGGGAGGGTTTCCGAAAAAAGTCGATAATTTTGCAAAACCCGAGTACTAAGTAAACATTTTAATGCTAAATGATTTTGTATAATATGTCATTATATTTGCGTATTTTGTAGAGTTTTTATATTAAAAGGTTTGATTTTTATTTAAGAAAATCCAACTACAAATTTTATTTAGAGCACTCTTTATAACATTGATCAACATTTCATCATTGTGGGATTACTCCTTCAATTTTTTTGCTCCTCGATGTATGAAGAAATACCACTATGCGGTGCATTGAAGAAACAACGTATATAGTAGTTTCATTCCGATCGAATGATTTTAGAATGGTTCTATAGAATTTTACGGCTCTAAAATATTTTTTCTATTAAAATTTTTCTATCTTTGAACTGAAATACATTTGAATTAAATTCTACTTTGGAAGTAGTTTTACCTATTCTATAGAAGCCAAATATGGAATTCATTACACTTCCGAAATGAATTGAATTTGTTATTGTTTTTTTTTACTTTAAAATACTATCCAACAATGAGTAATATGAATTTCTATAAAATAGGGTGTTACACCCGAAAGAACATATCGTTACTTTAATATAGAAAGGCCCCAAGTCGTTTTTCATTTAAATCGCTTTTTAAAGCTTTATCTAATATAATTTTATAAAAATCTTTTAATTTTAAAAAACATTATTATAGCTTTAAATTCTTTAGAGAATTTAGTAAAAAACTGCGTTTAAAAAATGTCTGTATCTTCAAAACTTAAGATTTTATTTAGTTTTATTCCCCTCTGTTGTAATGTAAGAAAAATATTAGTTATGGCTTTTCTATATTAAAGTAACGATATTTTCTATATAAAAAAAGAAATCTCAAAATTAATACTTCTTTTTATTGTGACTAAGCACGCTACGACAATCAACAGCACATTTTACCTAAGAGTATTTATTTTTGGAAGAATCATTAAGTCGCAACAGTATTACTTAAAGCTTTCATGCATATAATACAAATAGTCAGAAATTTCTTGTTATTTTAGTATGAAGTATGCGTCAAAAGTTTTCAGCCACTTTTACTTTATAATATTTGTTTATTTTTTCAATATCGATAAGATTTGATATAGTATTCGATCCATTCATTTCCTTGTTCTGTATATCCTCTGTTAGTTTAGTAAACTTTATGTAAGTTACTATTTTAATACTACGCTCAATTCTTCCAGATTCATTCAGAACCAAAAATCAAAGCAATTAAACGTGATTTACCACTTTATCCACCTTTCTTCCTTTTAATATCTGCAGATATTTCTGGAACTTATCGTAAAATCTGGAAACACGTAATAAAACAAGTAAGATAGTGCTATAGGCGGTCAATCCCGACCATACGCTACCCTTCACTACTAAGATCAAAGTTGTTATTTTTATTGTATAAAGACAAATATTTGCTAAATTTTTCTATCATACGAACATATTCTTAAAAATGCATTTGGACTTATATGAGACCGTTTATCTCGAAATTTGGCAAATTGATTACAGTTTGTTACAAAAATCATGTGTGCAAAAAATAAACTTGAAATTCTCATGATTTATGAGCGTTTTAGTGATTTTTTTTCTCATTTTGTGCTTTTTTAAAGAAGATTTTGTATGTGAGCTATGGTAAAATGTGGAGCGATTTCAACGAAATTTGGTACACTGATTTAAGTTTACATAGGCAGTATTTGTTTTAAATTTGATAAAAAAAAATTGATATTTGTGGCCAAAATATCAATTCCGGGAAGTGAGACATATTGGAGGTACCATAAATAATAGACCGACTTCGACGAATTTCAATAGCCATGGTCCTACTATCAAAAAATGATCTGTGCCAAATTTCATCAAATTATCTTTAGAATTGCCCAGCCCAGCCAGCCAGATGGACGGACATCGCTAAATCGACTCAGAAAGTGATTTTAAGCCTATTGGTATGCTAAAAGGTGGGTCTAAGATAAATATTTCTATGCGTGACATATGTACATCAGCACAAACTTATAATACCCTTGGCACCTATGCACAGTAGGAAATTACGTCCAAAACCCCCAAAAATGTTTTTAATTTTTTTTGAGAAATTTTAGTGCCAGATTAGAGCTGACATTTCAAAACATGTAATCGTAATTTTTTATCATTGCCTACTAAGGCTGTAATAATTCCTCAAAGTTTGAATATTTGCTTATATGTTCGTAATAAAATTATTTGTATATTTGAACGCATATATAAAATTCGCTTAATTTTGGAATACGTGTACAATTTTGACTTTTTCTTTTTTGAATTAAAAAGAAGATAGCTTTTACTAATCAACAGCGCTAATTTCAATATCTTTTGACCTATGCTTCACCTAGAATTCTAGCGGTTAAAACAACCATAAAAAATTAAAAAAAAAATTATTACAAAGTTTAATAGACCGCGAATTTTTTTTAGAGACTTTTAGAGGTTGAAGCACAACACTCTCTAATAGCTGAATTCAATAATTAATAAGCCCTATGAATTTCATATCCATTTGCATCCCATTTCAAGAATTATAACGTTTTTAGTAACACCCCTTTTTCACAATTTTTTGCAATTTATCGCTAAAAAATCACTACTTGAAGTGAAATATAGGCGTGATGTAATATTTTTATGAAATTTTCTTTAGTTTCCTTTCTAATTCTATGCAAAATTTATATATAAAGATAAAAAACAACAAAATTTTTAATTTTGAATGACTTTTGTATAATTTATTTAAGTATATAGGTGGTGGTCACATAATTGTGGACGCAATAAAAATTTTTAAATCTGCAAATTTAATATTATTCAAGAACTCGTAATTTTTTTATAAAAATATTTAATGTTTAGAGTTTTTCTGTAGGTTTGTTAGAAGCATACAAAATCTGGTTTTAAGCTCATAGTATGAACCCAATATCTCTGAAAGGAGCTATCCGATTTTGTCAAGTCATGTATCGTAGGATAGGTATTCTTTTCATATATTATCCTATTTAAGTAAATAATTTTTATAATCGCCAGCAAAGATTTTTTAGCATGTTTAGTAGTCCAGTTTTATGTGACCACAGACTTTATATTTTCTTAAAAAAATTTTTCAGTTTAACTAAGGGTATATTATTTATATACACTAAAAATTTCGAATACAAAAGTCAATAAATGACCAAGTTATTGAGTTTTGGCCGTATTCTCCCACTGTGCTATGGTGGTGAAGAGTATAAATAGTCAAAAAAGAAAAATACAATTTTTGGATTATTTTTCACAACAATAATCTGTCGATAAACTCAGTTCTTTGTATATCGCTGGTATAGTGATTTCAAAAGTGCGCATAGTTTCGTCGAAGACGAATTTCGAGAAAATCGGTTGTTTGCCACAAAACAACAATCAGCCAACGCTGATTGGTCCATAAATTTTTCCTCTCAAAAACTCCAAGAATAGTTTCATCTGTTTGTGCAAGTACCCATATAATAACACTGGTAGTATAAGCGTGTTGTAGAGTGTAACTTTAGTTCTTGTAGATAGGATTTTATTCCAAAACTTCCTTCCTAAATAAAAACTTATGTCGTTATTTATGTTTACAGCAGTACGAAGGTAAACTATTGGTTCATTGACAACTAGACCCATTTTCATTGATTCCTTCTCAATACTTGAAAAGACGACAGTAAATTCGCCTAATGTGCGTCTCATGATATCAATTTCATCGGCAAGTAGTAGCATATTTTCAAGTAGCATATTTTTCTGTTTAAAATTGTTCCAGTTGTGCATCATCTCGCAAAATTTTCTTTTCAACATTAAAGAGATCGCATGATAAACTATCGGCTCCCCCGTTTAGTTATGAAGGACTCCGACAGGTTCTTAACTATTTAAACTGATCAGGTCGTTCGTATCGGGCTGTCAAAAACTTCTCCAGGATTTGGCGTAGCGTAGTGGTAGATTTACCTGGTCTAAAGCCATATTAGTAGATCCAATAGTTTCCTTAACTTTGGGTTTTAGCCTATCACACAATATGGTCGATAGGATCTTAGTACCTGGTTGACCGAGCCTTGCTCGGAGCTTTATGATAAGCATTTTGAGGCAAATTTGAAAGTTTTTATATATTTTATTTTATAAAGTTAATTTTGAATTATTTTATTTATTTTGTCCGACCAACACATAGTTTGCATAGTTTACAGTTTAACTCATATTAATAATTTTGGAATTTGGTCATACCAACAGAAACCTCCGTCGACTCATGCGCAACAACTTTGCTAAAGATTATAGTCTGATCAAATGCACAGTTTATCATTTATTTAATTTTAAGTAGTTTTCAGTGGCGCCACCTGTCGGACGTTGCTCATTCCAATTCATAAACCTTAGTCGGCTTATCTGCAACAACTTTGCTGAAGATTATAGCATGATTAAATGTACAGCTTAGGATTAAATTGACTTAGAGTAAATTTCAGTAGCGCCACCTGTCGAAATTTCTTCATACCAACTAAGAAACCTTCGTCGGCTCATGTGCAACAACTTTGCTAAAGATTGTAGCATGATCAAATGTACAGTTTACGATTTAATTAATGTTTAGTAATTTTCAGTGACGCCATCTATCGGAAATTAGTCTTATCAACTTTAAAACCTTCGCCGGCTTATCCGCAACATCTTCGCTAAAGAGCATAACATGATCAAATGCACTGTTTACTATTCTATAAAGAACATACATACAGACAAACATTTATTTGTTTAAAAGGTATAACATTACTAATTTTTTCCTCTTTTTATCCCCTAATTTCAAATAAGTTCCATATGCATATTTGGTACTTCTGTGGTACCAATTGAATTCGGTACATTTTATTAAAACGCAGTTAACATAATGTTTCTATTCATATTACTTTTTGAGATGTTAAGCTATCATTTTATCCCTTTTTTACCCATTTTGGCCCCAAAATCAAAAAAGCACCAAATACGTGTTTAAAGTTTCTTTCACATCTATTGATTGCAGTACAAAGTTTCTTTCTATATTCCTTAGTTTAAAATATAAGAGTGGGTTAAAAAGGTACCAAAAAAACTATTTTCACCCTTTTTTACCCCTTATCGGACATAGTTTCAAAAAAGTACCAAACCTGTCCGTTTATTTTCATAGCCGTTTAAAACGTAATTTAAATTTTGTTTCTATACCTATTACTTAAGGAGATATAGCTTCTACGACCTATACATCAAAAAAGATACCCACTGTCCAAATTTTATCAAAATCGTTAGAGCCGTTTTCGAGATAGTCATATATATATATATATACATACAATTATTGCTCGTTTAAGAGTATAAGATATGCAATTAAAAAGAGGCTTATACCTCTATAATTGGCTCATACAGTTGCATCACCTTTTTTGTGTCATCTTGGTCGCTTTTATTTGATACCAATTTGCAAAAGAGCTCCTTCAATAGCTTAAGTACATTTTCAGCATCTGTTACCAGTGCCTAGTTTCTGTAACTCAATGATAAATTATTCGAGTGAAACAATGAAAATGAAGGAAAAAACAAGTTGAATTGAAACAAAATGTCATTTTTTTCACCCAAGTGTTTCTGTAATTTATTTTTGTGAGAACTATCTGTCATTCAACAACTTACGTCAAATTTATTGTAAATGTGGGAGTAAAACTGTTTCTGTAAGCGAATGATGCGAAAAGTTTTTCATTTTATCTGTCAAAACAATTCGCAGGTATTAAAGGCACCGAAAAATAAACATTTGAACTAAAAATCGGGATCGTTTTGTTTGGCAACTGACAACACCACACTAAACATTTAAAATAATATATAAATATATATGCCTATATATGTATATCTATTTTTTCTTATTCTTAATTAATTTTTTTTATATCTCTTTACTAAAATTTTTTGCACTCACTTATTTTTTTTTTGCTGATAAATTTTAACTTTTCTACCGGCTGTTTTCTTTTTGACAGATGTATTGGAAATTTCCAATGAAAACGTAATCAGTGTTGCTAGTTCTCACTTTGAGTTACAGAAACACTTTTTTCTTCCAGGTCGAGAAACGGTGGAATTTTTTGTTTCATACTTTTCTATGTGAAAACTTATCACTTTAAGTTATAGAAACGACGTACAGGTTTTAAGAGAAAATACAATTGCCAAAACCATCCATTTGGTGTTTAAGATTTTGATAAAATGTACGTACGAATTTTATTAGTTGTTCCAAATTTATATCTATATCTACAAAGGTCTTGGCTGGTAAAAAGCTCCGGTGTGTTATGTTACAAAAAGGTTAAGGTAACAAAACGTTGCAAAAATCCGCCATTTTTTTTCAACAAATTCTGATCATTCAAAATTAAAACTATGGATGCCTATGGCGTCCTCAAACTCTCTCTCTCTCTCTCGCTTAATTTCCGATCAGCATAAGCTATATCATAATTTTTTATTTCTTTCGAAGAGGCCTTTATTGGGCGTAGAGAACATTCCATTTACAATATTAAAGAATTTGTTATAATGTCCACTACATTCACCATTCTATAAAATAAAATATATAATTTGAATTTTTTTATAACAGACTGTAAATATCCAATACAAAAGAAAGTTGGTATACATGTATTGTACATTAATACATTTATTAAATTTACCTTGGCATTGATGTTGCCCTTGATACTTAAATATATTCTTGATGAAGTCAAAGATTTTCGTTTTTTTGCGGGGGATGAAATTTGATGAAATTTTGTTTTGCTAAAAGTATCGTATCGTATTCCTTGTTTTACCCAATATACGACTACACGAAGTCGTTTATAATTTTGGCAACATCTTTTCCTTTGATACTTTGTAGCAGTTGCTCTCCTTTTTCCATTTTCCTTTTTTTTATATTTTGTTATTATTGTTGTATAAATTTTTTATAGGTAATCCACTTAAGAGAATGACACTTAAAGTCATCATTACAAGCATTTTTATTGCAATAATGGCACATCTTGCACATAGTTTTGGCAATTTACCTCATCCCCGGATAAAAATGATTTTCTTCGACTAATTCAACTGATTACTCCATTCTCAGTTTGATGATGATGATGGTGTGTCTTGGTGTTGGTTAATTCAGTGGCCATGTTGATGGTGGATGTTAGTTACCTAGAAGGTAGATAGATGCCAGAGTGAGATGGGGTGCTTGAACCGGTGCGTTAGTTAGATATAAAAATATCATTAAGTATTAGATGAAATTGCTTTTATTATTGTCGATTAGAGACGGGGATTTTTATTAGACACTAAACAAAATGCTTGACACTTAATCAAACCATTACAAATTATAATTCAATATGCAACACGAGCACCACGGCCAAAGGTAATATACCATATGTATGTATTTCTAATTTTGTGTAATTTTATACTTATCTTTGTTAATATACCTATACAGGCTATTTTAGAATATATTAAATACGAATTGAATAATACATATTCATATGTGGGTTATTAATATTTGCTATCATACTAAATATTTCTTACGATTTTGAAAAAATATGCAATAGATAATACCAATAATAAAACGTCTAACCCGATCTAGCCATTAAAAAGTATTTTATGAGCTTGTTAAAATACTAAGACCATAACCTTTAAAGCGAACGGTTGCGTCTTTTCATGGTTAATCATTTTTAGTCTATTCGGCTAACTGACTACGATTGGACTACAGTGTGAAATCACCCCAGCAAAACTTTGGTAATGGCAAGTACTCTGATAACTGGTTACCTTGTAACGACTACAACATATATATATATATATATATATATATATATATATATATATATATATATATATATATATATATATATATATATAATTCCCCGACAACATTCCAATTGGAACAAGGGGTACTTCTCTCAGACAATGAGCTGCATCCGTTTCTATTTTCCATAGCCTAATACTCAATAACCAGTGGCTAGCTGAGTTATGAGGTGAACCGCCGCTTTTTTGAAAATTTATTTTTTTCAAGTGAATCTGGCCGGGGATTGAACTTGGGCCTCTGGTATGCTAGGCGGATGTCTTACCTGCTATACCACGGCGGTTCACAACATACCATCCGAATAAATAATAAGTTATTACAGAAGTACTTATTTGTAATTAAGATGGTAATTTAAACTGAATGGCCCCGGTTCAAATCCCACCAAGGGCAACAATTTTGTTTAGTTTTTTTTTATTAAAATAGTTTTTTTAAATGATTTTTGAATTTTAAGAACTTAAATATTATCTTCTGTAAAAAAAATTTGTAAAACTAACCCACGTTAATGAAAAAATACCATCATGAGTCAATTTTGATTATGTAGGGGATGTTGAATACCAAACACGATTCTAATTGGTCTTAACTTGGTAAGCCCAACTTATCTGGGTCATCCTTCATCTCAACTGTGGACACACACCTCCTCATGGTATCACCCGGGGAGCTAGTTTAACACCCATTAATATTGTGAGTTAACATGTTCCGAGAGTTGTCCCATAAGATCGATAAAAATGGGTTAGGATTACGGGCTAGTAACCCTCTCTTGAAAAAAATGCAATGAAGAGGATAAAATTAGAATTGAAATGTCCTACTACTTAATGTTAGAGAAGGATGTCTGAAACTTCGATAGAAAGACCAAGTAGAGGAACATTTTTCAAAGCTTGGCCTATAAAATTGGAGAATATTCGCATAAGATCGAAATACATGGAATTCTAAAATATGCTCGGACTTTGACCTTAACAGGTTGTAACATTTAAGTAAGTAAGAGTCAATCTTATGTAAAAACTTATACAAAAAGAAGATTTAAATTGTTTAAATTTAAAAATAATTTAAAAAAGTTTTAAAATAACTACAAAAAATCGTATAAAAATATTTTTCCAAAAATTACAACAAAGCAAAAAAAGCAGGGAAAAACAAAGTTATTTTCACATGATTTTGGATCTAAAAATAAAAATTGTTTATATTAATTATAAGCTGCTAAGTTTTCAGCATATGAAGTAGCTCAGTGGAAGAGTCTCTGCCTAGCAGTCGGAGGGTCTGGGTTCGAGCCCCCATGGAATCATAAAAAAAAATTTGTATTTCGTTTAAAAATATATGTTTTTAATAAAGCAACAACAAAAAAGTTGTTGCTGTTGTTGTTGTTGTTGCTTTCAAATTGCTTACCCAAGTTATTACTTTTGTGCAATTGGTAAGTACTTGCCTCCAATGACATCCCCATGTTAATGTAATGACTTAAACAGCGAATGAGTAAGTAGTTCGTATTCAATAGTTTAACTGTTTAACTCATTATTTGGTAATGAAAAGTTTTACTGGGACTGTAGTAAACTGTAAACTTTAAAAATTAATTTAAAAGAATTAAGAGTGTTATATTCGGCTTTGCCGAATCTTAGATACCCTTCACCAATGGTGTTTCAAAAGTTATGTACATAATCATAAGATTTTGTGGTGAATCCTAAAGAAATGGTAAACATGTATATGGATTTGCTGATCAGTTCAAGGTCGTTGCAATTAACGCAGCTTTCTAAGTGTAGATATATTTTAATATTTTTCAGACCGATGTGTAAACTACCTTGGTTTAATTACGCATAAAAAAAAGTCTTGGTTAGTTATCATAAACTCTAAGCGGAACGATTTAAATCTAACCTTTGGCAATAATATTTGAGAGTGATTGTTTCGTCAATCTATACAAGTCTTAAAATGAAATTAGTTAGATATAAAACTTAAAAATGGATATCAGACCTATACTAGGAAAACTTATGGTTATTAACGTAAAATACCTTTATCAGAAAAGTAGTTATAATTTAGAGTTATTAAGATAAATACGTAAACGATAACATTAAAGAAGTATTATTCTAGCCTTAGTATCTAAACTATATTTCATACATGCATTTTAAATGTGCATATATCAGAACTATATTAGAAAGTCAGTGGTAAGTAGACCGATTTTGATGGGTTCTTAATGCACAATATGTAAAAGTTATCTTTTATTGAACCATTTCAGAGTTTAGTACCTGGTTGACCAAGCCTTGCTCGGGGCTTTATGATAAGCATTTTGAGGCAAATTTTAATGTTTTTATATATTTTATTTTATACAGTTACAGTTTAACTCATTTTAAATAATTTTGAAAATTGGTCATACCAACAGAAACCTCCGTCGACTCATGCGCAACAACTTTGCTAAAGATTATAATCTGATTAAATGCACAGTTTACGATTTAATTAATTTTGAGTAGTTTTCAGTGGCGCCACCTGAAGTCGTTTATACCACTAAGAAACCTTCATCTGCTTATGCGTAACAACTTTGCTTATGATCATAACATGATCAAATACAGAGTTTACGATTTAATTCACTTTGAGTCGGACTTCGGTCATTCCAATTAATAAACCTTCGTCGGATTATACGCAATAACATAGCATGATTAAATGTACAGTTTACGATTATATTGACTTTGAGTAAATTTCAGTGGCGCCACCTGTCGAAATTTCTTCATACCAAACCTTCGTCGGCTCATGTGCAACAACATTGCTAAAGATTATAGCATGATTATATGTACAGCTTACGATTAAATTGACTTTGAGTAATCTTCAGTAGCGCCACCGGAAATTATTCACACCAATTAAAAAGCATTCCCCGGCTCATGCGCTACCACTTTGCAAAAGATCATAGTATTATCAAATGTACAGTTTACGATTTAATTAATTTTTAGTAATTTTCAGTGGCGCCACCTGTCGGAAATTCGGTTTACCAACTTAAAAACTTCCGCCGGCTTATCAGCAACATCTTTGCTAAAGAGCATAACATGATCAAATTCACAGTTTACTATTCTATAAAGAACATACATACAGACAAATATTCATTTGTTTTAAAGTTATAACATTACTAATTTTTCCCCTTTTTATCCCCTAATTTCAAAAAGTTCCATATGCATAATTGGTACTTCTTTGGTACCAATTGAATTCGGTACATTTTATTAGAAAGCTGTTAACATAATTTTCCTATTCACATTACTTTTGTAGATGTTAAGTTATCAGTTTATCCCTTTTTTACACATTTTGGCCACAAAATCAAAAAAGTACCAAATACGTGTTCAATATTTCTTTCACATCTATTGATATTGATTGCAGTACAAAGTTTCTTTCTATATTCCTTAGTTTAAAATATAAGAGTGGGTTGAAAAGGTACCGAAAAAACTATTTTCACCCTTTTTTACCCCTTATCGGACATAGTTTCAAAATAGTACCAAACACCTGTCCGTTTATTTTCATAGCTGTTTAAAACGTAATTTAAATTTTGTTTCTATACCTATTACTTAAGGAGATATAGCGTTTTCGATATTTTCCCCTTTTTAACCCGTTTTTACCCTCTTAGAGGCAAAGGTTCCAAAAGTCCCTTCTTCTTCGACCTATACATCAAAAAAGATAAGCACTGTCCAAATTTTATCAAAATCGTTAGTGCCGTTTTCGAGATAGTCATTCTATATATATATAAATACATACAATTATTGCTCCTTTAAGAATATAAGATTAGGTTTAGATGTATGTGCAAAATAAATTTAAAAACAAGTAAGAGTGGTATATTCGGCTTTGCCGAATCTTGGATACCCTTCACCAATGGTGTTGCAAAAGTAAAGTACAAAATCGTAAGAATATATTGATAATTATATAGTTTCTGATTACTGACTTAGTTGAGCCCCACACAAATGCTTCATATGTATATTCATTTTCTTTTGTTCATACTAAATATAATTCCTAGCAATATTTGGTTATACAAGTATTATATTCAAAGAATCTTTAAAATTAAGAGTCGGAAAACGAAAAGCTTTTCGGTGGCGTCATCATCTAGAATAGTTTTGGACCCAAAGGTTAGGTTGGGCAGGTGGCTGATGTCTAAGGCAGCGTCACTTGGATTCTAAAGTGATGTGTGTCTATTTTACGAACGTTTAATAAAGTTCGATAGACCAGATAAACCATGCAGAAAAGATGGTTCAAAAAGTAGATGCCCTTAGATTTCCAAGAGCCCATCGATTTGATGAAGATTAAGTATTCTGGCATGCAACCCAAAAACACAGTGCCCAGTGAGGGTTGTGTACTTTAATTCATACGAATTAAGCAACTATTAAAAGTTCATGATTAGTTATATAAAACTCTGAAGTTAGCGGACTGATTTAGGTCAAAGCTTTAACAATGATTGTCAATGTATACAAGGCTTAGAATTATAAGGTATACACTCTTAGTTTTAGATACATACGAGTACGTGAAATATATAGCTTTTAAATGAATGGATATCAGCTTTGTCGGAAAATTTATTAAAGATTTACTTATTAATCTGAAGTTAGTTAACTAATTAAGATGAATACTTCAACAATAATATTTGGGATGTATTGTTCTTTTGATCTGTCCGATGGATGTGTGGAAAGTTTTGCTCTAGTTCTTTGTGCAATTACAATGTGATTTAATTTATCAGCATTAAAGTGATTCCCGGTCGAGGTTATATGGGAGATAACAGTAAATGTGAACCGAGCTCGCCCATTTTCAATACCGAACTTTTCAAGAGATCAGAAATACTTTTGTAAAATGTTGTCCCTCTAAAAAGTTTCTTTTAGGCGCTATCGCCCTGAATAATGATATTGTACAACGTCTTTATACTAAATGTCATCATCGTATCTATTATAATTTGTCATTTATTAGCTACTAAGAGATTGCCTTAGGCGAAGTTATACGGGATCAATTGTCAAACGTGAACGGATTTCTCCCAATTGCAATTAAAAAATTTAAATTTTCGTTGATATGTGAGATACTTACATACATATGTAGGTTTTGAACGGATATCATGTAGGAAGATTACCAATAATTTGATATATAATACATTCTCAAATGTTATCATAATGTTTAAAAGTCAGACACAAAATAAAGATAAATTCAGTGTGTCTGTCTGCTAAAATCAGATTTGTGGAGCTCCTGAAAGGTATACCCATATGCATTTTACACAAAATTTTAGAATATCGTCCCACCCTGAATTTCAAAACACCTGAAATATCGCTTAAACACTAAATTATATCTACCACAAATTACCGAGTGCATCAGACTTTAGGTAATCCGCTGCTAAGAACGCTATTTAATTTGATCAAAATAAACATCTAAAATATCGACAAAACAGGAGCTCCAAAAACTTGACTACAACAGAAAAAAGGACAGACAGGTAGACGGACGGACAGACAGGTAGACGGACGGACAGACAAACAGACGGACGGACGGACGTCGCGAAATCGATTCTCCTGCCGATTTTGAGTCGATCGGTACAATTTGAAGATTTTAGGAAATCCTCCCACAAAGAACGCTGTCACAATCGGTCCATAAACACCTGAGATATCGCTGAAACAATACTAACAAAATGTAAACAAAATTTCTTAGATACATACTTTGGGCAATTTGCTGTACATCACAAGTAGTGTTTTGGCGATATCTCAGTTGGCTATGGACCGCTTTTGATAAAATTTAATAACGTGCTTGGCGGGGGAATTTCCTAAAATCTGATATAAAATTTATGTAGGTCCGTGCTAAAGGAGGATGGTTTTTCCTATTTCTGCATTTCATTTTTTCAACAAACGTTCTCTAATGCTAACTTTGGGCAATTTGCGATACATTAAATTTAGTGTTTTGGCGGTATCTCAGTTGTTAATAGACCGATTTTGATAAAATTTTACAGAGTGCTTTGGGAAACTATTTCCTACAATCTGATATATAACATATTATCACATGTGCACCAGGAGTATCTTTTTTCTCTTGTTATTTAAAAGTGTGTTTCAATCAGAAATTTTTAAATTTTCGTCTGATTTTTGGTATTTTTTCGATATTTTCGGTGTTTATAAACCGACTTTAATGAAATTTAATAGCGTTCATTGCGGGAGAATTTCCTAAAATCTGACATATAATTTATGTAGGTCCTACCTCCAGGGGCTTCAGAAACTTGATTTCAACAGACAAACAGACAGACAGACGGACAGACAGACAGACAGACAGACAGACAGACAGACAGACAGACAGACAGATAGATAGATAGATAGCCAGACAAACAGACAGACAGACAGACGGACATCGCTTAATCGATTCTCCTCCCGATTCTGAGTCGATCGGTATATTGGTGAAGGGTATAAAAAAGCAACCGCAAGGAAATGTCGGAGAATAAAACTAAGTATACCATTTTGATAGTCTTGGACCGAATTTTCATAAAATGCGATGATTTTCAAAAATCAGATTTTTATTTTTTAGAAAAAAATAACAGTTATTTTTTGATTTTTATTTTTTTAGCATAAATAACAGTTATTTTTACTTTTACTTTTTCGAGCAAAAATAAAAGTTATTTTTAAACTTTTATTTTTTCTAGCAAAAATTACAGTTATTTTTAACTTTTATTATTTTGATCATGAATAAAAATTATTTTTTATCTTATGTCCTTTACTTTCATGTTCTTTAAGTAAAAAAGTTGGGCACAAGGGGCGATCGCAATGTAATAGACTTTTTTGTAAAACAACTCTTGTTATTTCAGTACAAATTTTGAAATTTAATAATTTTGTCATTAATGTTTAGATTTTTTTTTTATTTTTTTGCTGTAGAATCTAAAACGATTCATGGAAAAGATTTAAAATTTGTACTGAAATAATGTGAGTTGTTTTACAAAAAGACTATTATTTTCCCATCCCCCCAGAGGACCACTTTTCTGATTTTCGTATTTTGATTTCGTATTTTGTCTAAAAATTGTATGAGCTTGGAGAATGGTGAGTTTCGAAATTCCCATTTTTCGTTCGAAAAATTTTTGTTTCACCCAGTAGAGAATAAAATTATTAATTCAAACAACTTCTAGTTACACTCATTAATATTTTTAACAAAATTTTAAATATTACAAATTCCGTTTAAACCACATTAAGCCGATTAAAATAATAATATAAACATAATGACGAATGTCAAAAACATAAATTTAGTTCAAATAATAAAATCAATCAGCAAAAATGTCAAAAAATCAATAAAATTAATAAAATAAATACAAATAATGTCGTTAAATAAAACATTTTCATCATATCAATATGAAGGACTTTGGTATAAATACGTGGGATTTTCAGTTAAAGTTTTTCATATTAAATGTAATATACGATATTTATTATAAATTTTGCAAAATGAAGCAATCAATTGGATTAATTTTATTTATATCATAATAAAAACTGTCTACAATGTATTCTTGTGTTTTTTATTGAGTTTAATTTACATTTAAATACGATTTTTTAAATATAGTTATATTTTGTTCTGATACTCGTATTCATTCATAACTCATTTATATTCAATGGATATTATGACAATTGTTATTAACTTTATTGGTTATTGTTTTTTTATGTTTGAAAAGTTTTTTCATTAAAAATTTTATTCATATCCATAAAGCTTTAAACTTTTAGTAATTTATGGTTAAAAAATAACAACATTTTTTTGAATTATTTGATGACTTAATTAACTCATTTTATTGCAGAAATGATTGAAAAACCCACGACAAATCTACAAACTCAAAATTAAAAAAATCAAACCTTTGTCATCACGGTTTGTTTTTTTTAACATTTTGTTAATTCTCCAGCAAAATTAAAAATATAAACACTTCTATAGAAAAATTTCTATAGAATAATTTTCGGTAAAAATATTTTTCTATATAAAAATTTTCGATTAAAATTTTTCTCTAGAAAAATTTTCGCTAAAACTATTTTTCTATAGAAAAATTTTCGCTAAAAATATTTTTCTATAGAAAAATTTTCGTTAAAAATATTTTTCTATACAAAAATTTTCGGTAAAAATATTTTTCTATAGAAAAATTTTCGGTAAAAATATTTTTCTATAGAAAAATTTTCGGTAAAAATATTTTTCTATAGAAAAATTTTCGGTAAAAATATTTTTCTATAGACAAATTTTCGGTAAAAATATTTTTCTATAGAAAAATTTTCGCTAAAAATATTTTTCTATAGAAAAATTTTCGGTAAAAATATTTTTCTATAGAAAAATTTTCGGTAAAAATATTTTTCTATAGAAAAATTTTCGATAAAAATATTTTTCTATAGAAAAATTTTCGGTAAAAATATTTTTCTATAGAAAAATTTTCGCTAAAAATATTTTTCTATAGAAAATTTTTCGCTAAAAAAATTTTTCTATAGAAAATTTTTCGCTAAAAAAATTTTTCTATAGAAAAATTTTCGCTGAAAAATTTTTCTATAGAAAAATTTTCCCTAAAAAAATTTTTCTATAGAAAAATTTTCGCTAAAAAAATTTTTCGCTAAAAAAATTTTTCTATAGAAAAATTTTCGCTAAAAAACTTTTTCTATAGAAAAATTTTCGCTAAAAATATTTTTCTACAGAAAAATTTTCGCTAAAAATATTTTTCTATAGAAAAATTTGTCGCTAAAAATATTTGTCTATAGAAAATTTGTCGCTAAAAATATTTTTCTTAGAAAAATTTTCGCTAAAAATATTTTTCTATAGAAAAATTTTCGCTAAAAATATTTTTCTATAGAATAATTTTCGCTAAAAATATTTTTCTATACAAAAATTTTCGCCAAAAATATTTTTCTATAGAAAAATTTTCGCTAAAAATATTTTTCTATAGAAACATTTTCGCTAAAAATATTTTTCTATAGAAAAATTTTCGCTAAAAATATTTTTTTTTTTGAAATTTTCGCTAAAAATATTTTTCTATAGAAAAATTTTCGCTAAAAATATTTTTCTATAGAAAAATTTTCGCTAAAAATATTTTTCTATAGAATAATTTTCGCTAAAAATATTTTTCTATAGAAAAATTTTCGCTAAAAATATTTTTCTATAGAATAATTTTCGCTAAAAATATTTTTCTATACAAAAATTTTTGCTAAAAATATTTTTCTATAGAAAAATCTTCGCTAAAAATATTTTTCTTTAAAAAAATTTTCGGTAAAAATATTTTTCTATAGAAAAATTTTCGCTAAAAAAATTTTCGGTAAAAATATTTTTCTATAGAAAAATTTTCGCTAAAAAAATTTTTCTATAGAAAAATTTCCGCTGAAAAATTTTTCTATAGAAAAATTTTCCCTAAAAAAATTTTTCTATAGAAAAATTTTCCCTAAAAAAATTTTTCTATAGAAAAATTTTCTCTAAAAAAATTTTTCTATAGAAAAATTTTCCCTAAAAAAATTTTTATATAGAAAAATTTTGGCTAAAAAAATTTTTCTATAGAAAAATTTTCGCTAAAAAAGTTTTTCTATAGAAAAATTTTCGCTAAAAAAATTTTTCTATAGAAAATTTTTCGCTAAAAAAATTTTTCTATAGAAAAATTTTCGCTAAAAATATTTTTGCTAAAAATATTTTTCTTAGAAAAATTTTCGCTAAAAATATTTTTCTATAGAAAAATTTTTGCAAAAAATATTTTTCTATAGAAAAATTTTCGCTAAAAATATTTTTCTATACTTTTCTATAGAAAAATTTTCGCTAAAAATATTTTTCTGTAGAAAAATTTTCGCTAAAAATATTTTTCTACAGAAAAATTTTCGCTAAAAATATTTTTTTTTTTTAATTTTCGGTAAAAATATTTTTCTATAGAAAAATTTTCGCTAAAAATATTTTTCTATAGAAAAATTTTCGCTAAAAATGTTTTTCTTTAGAAAAATTTTCACTAAAAATATTTTTATATAGACAAATTTTAGCTACAAATATTTTTCTTTAGAAAAATTTTCTCTAAAAATATATATTTTTTTTAAATTTTCGCTAAAAATATTTTTCTATAGAAAAATTTTAGCTAAAAATCTTTTTCTATAGAAAAATTTTTGCTAAAAATTAATTTTTTTTTTTTAATTTTCGGTAAAAATATTTTTCTATAGAAAAATTTTCACTAAAAATATTTTCATATTGAAAAATTTTAGCTAAAAATATTTTTCTATAGAAAAATTTTCGCTAAAAATATATATTTTTTTTAATTTTCGCTAAAAATATTTTTCTATAGAAAAATTTTCGCTAAAAATATTTTTTTTTTTTTTTAATTTTCGATAAAAAAAATATTTTTCTATAGAAACATTTTCGATAAAAATATTTTTCTACAGAAAAATTTTCGCTAAAAATATTTTTCTATAGAAAAATTTTCGCTAAAAATATTTTTCTATAGAATAATTTTTGCTAAAAATATTTTTCTATAGAAAAATTTTCGCTAAAAATATTTTTCTATAGAATAATTTTCGCTAAAAATATTTTTCTATACAAAAATTTTCGCTAAAAATATTTTTCTATAGAAAAATTTTCGCTAAAAATATTTTTCTTTAAAAAAATTTTCGGTAAAAATATTTTTCTATAGAAAAATTTTCGCTAAAAATATTTTTCTATAGAAAAATTTTAGCTAAAAATATTTTTCTATAGAAAAATTTTTGCTAAAAATATTTTTTTTTTTAATTTTCGGTAAAAATATTTTTCTATAGAAAAATTTTCGATAAAAATATTTTTCTATAGAAAAATTTTCGGTAAAAGTATTTTTCTATAGAAACATTTTCGATAAAAATATTTTTCTATAGAAAAATTTTCGCTAAAAATATTTTTCTATAGAAAAATTTTCGATAAAAATATTTTTCTATAGAAAAATTTTCGGTAAAAAAAATTTTTCTATAGAAAAATTTTCGCTAAAAAAATTTTTCTATAGAAAAATTTTCGCTAAAAAAATTTTTCTATAGAAAAATTTTCGCTAAAAAAATTGTTCTATAGAAAAATTTTCGCTAAAAAAATTTTTCTATAGAAAAATTTTCGCTGAAAAATTTTTCTATAGAAAAATTTTCCCTAAAAAAATTTTTCTATAGAAAAATTTTCCCTAAAAAAATTTTTCTATAGAAAAATTTTCGCTAAAAAAATTTTTCTATAGAAAATTTTTCGCTAAAAAAATTTTTCTATAGAAAATTTTTCGCTAAAAAAATTTTTCTATAGAAAAATTTTCGGTAAAAATATTTTTCTATAGAAAAATTTTCGGTAAAAATATTTTTCTATAGAAAAATTTTCGGTAAAAATATTTTTCTATAGAAAAATTTTCGGTAAAAATATTTTTCTATAGAAAAGTTTTCGGTAAAAGTTGCTTTCAATGTAATAATTGTCATATAAAATATACAATTGATTATAAAAATAACACAATTAATTAAATTGATTATTAGACGGCTTTAATCGCTTTTATTGTTGAATTAAATCGTCTCATTCGTAATTAGAAACTTGTTACGGGTGTTTTTGTTAACAAAAGAATGTATAATATTTAAAAAGCTCTTAAAAGAATAATTAAATTAACTTAATGATATAAGTCAGAATTTTTTTGTAAAATTTTAATTTGCAT
Organism: Stomorhina lunata; assembly: GCA_933228675.1. NCBI lineage: Eukaryota > Metazoa > Arthropoda > Insecta > Diptera > Rhiniidae > Stomorhina > Stomorhina lunata. The sequence continues at coordinate 88,540,182 of OW121740.1, read as the reverse complement.
TAAATTTGTATAAATTAAAAATTAAATTGCGTGTGAATTATGAAAGCATTATTAAACAAACTTTATTATTTTTATTTTTTGCTAAGTTCTACTCTATTAGATTTTTTTATACTTAGAAAATTTGTTACTCTTATGCGTTTCATGAAAATAAGGCAAAAACAACAAAAATGTTAATGCTTGTTAATATCAAAATTAATTGTGAGTTATTGAACTTGTTTAATAGAATTTATTACTTCACAGCAAATAACACTAAATTTTTTTACTAGAAAAAAAAGGTAGATACTTAAGTGTAAAGGTTGGACAAATACGACCATATTATATCCTACATCGCGGACATGAAATGTGTAATTTTACCTCTTCAATACTTACAAATAAACGATAATTTTCTTCAGATTTATGTAAACTTATACTTATGTTGATCAAATGTCTTAAAATCGCGCATGAGTATTTACATTTTTGGGTGATGTAGGGAATGCCGGATACCAAGTAACGCTTCTGATCGTTCTTAACTTGGTAAGCATAGACTTATCTTGGTCTATCTTTACCTCCTCGTGGTATCACCGGGGAACTATTTTAACCGATTAAAATATGGGTTAGGATATTGTGTTAGTAACCTATTCTTAAAAAATAAGCAAGACTATAAAAAACAAGTTAGAAAGTGCTATAGTCGGTCAAGCCTGACCATACGATTCCCTTCACCACTAAGGACAAAGTCGTGCTTCCTGTATAAAGACGAATATTTACTAAACTTTGCCATCATACAAACATTTTCTAAAAACTTCTATATTTCAGCTGTTTTCGTCATTTGGACTTATATGAGAGTTAGGGTTAAATGTGGACCGATTATCTCGAAATTTGGCAAATTGATTACAGTTATTACAAAAATTATGTGTGCAAAAAATAAACTTGAAATTCTCATCATCTTTAGATTTAAGAGCGTTTTAGTAATTTTTGTCTCATTTAGTGCGTTTTTAAAGAAGAGTTTGTATGGAAGCTATGGTCAAATGTGGACCGATTTGGTAGAATGATTTTAGATTACATAAGCAGTATTTGTTTTAAATTTCATGAAAAAATATTTATATTTGTGGCCAATATATCGATTCCGGGAAGCGGGACCTATAAGAGGTACCATTAATAATGGACTGATTTGACGAATTTCAATAGCCATGGTCCCACTATCTGGCTGGACCCCCATGTAAACCTTGCAATCAAACTACAGGTCGCAAGTCTAAAGATAATTTGATGAAGTTTGGCACAGATCATTTTGTTGATAATGGGACCATGGCTATTGAAATTTGTTAAAATCGGTCCATTATTTATGGTACCCCCCATAGGTCCCACTTCCCGGAATTGATATATTGGCCACAAATATCAATATTTTTTCATGAAATTTAAAACAAGTCCTGCTGATGTAAACCAAAATCACTGTACAAAATTTCATCGAAATCAGTCCACATTTGACCATAGCTTCCATACAAACTCTTCTGTCAGAACGCACTAAATGAGACACAAATCACTAAAACGCTCGTAAATCTGAAGATAATGAGAATTTTAAGTTTATTTTTTGCAAACATAGTTTTTTTGTAACAACTGTAATCAATTTGCGAAATTTCAAGATAATCGGTCCACATCTGACCCTAGCTCTCATAAAAGTCCAAATGACGGAAAAAGCTGAAATATATAAGTTTTGAGAAAATGTTTGTATGATGGCAAAATTTTGCAAATATTTATCTTCATACAGGAAAAAGAACAACTTTGACCTTAGTGGTAAAGGGTATCGAATGGTCAGGCTTGACCGACTATAGCACTTTCTTACTTGTTTTTTATAGTCTTGCTTATTTTTTATGAATAGGTTACTAACACAATATCCTAACCCATATTTTAATCGTTAAAATAGTTCCCCGGTGATACCACGAGGAGGTAAAGATAGACCAAGCGTTACTTGGTATCCAACATTTCCTACATCACCCAAAAATGTAAATAATCATGCGCGATTTTAAGACATTTGATCAAATTATCGTTTATTGTGTAATATTTGTCTTTATAGAATAAAAAGAACACCTTTGACCTTAGTGGTGAAGGGTATCGTATGGTCGGGCTTGACCGACTATAGCACTATTTTACTTATTTTATATAATCGATAAATATATGTTTATTATTCTATGATCTAGGTGGTATAGGGTATCATACTTATCATTGCGACCATCAGAATAGGAATGGCAATTTATTTTTTTTCACATCTTCATAAAAGAACAAGTAAGAAAGAAAGAGCTATAGTCGGTCAAGACCGACCATACAATACTCTTCACCATTATGGTCAAAAGTGTTCTTTTTCCTGTATAAAGACAAATATTTGCTAAATTTTGACATCATACAAACATTATCCCCAAACTTATATATTTAAGCTGTTTTGTCATTTTGACTTGTATGAGAGCTAGGGTCAAATGTGGACCGATTATCTCGAAATTTGGCAAATTGATTACAGTTATTACAAATTATGTATGCAAAAAATAAACTTAAAATTATCATTATCTTTAGATTTACTAGCGTTTTAGTGATTTTTGTCTCATTAAGTGCGTTTTTAAATAAAAGTTTGTATGGGAGCTATGGTCAAATGTGAACCGACTTTGAAATTTGGTACAGTGATTTCAATTTACATAAGCAGTATTTGGTTTAAATTTCATGAAAAAATATTGATATTTGTGGCCAATATATCAATTCCGGGAAGTGGGACCTACGGGAGGTACCATAAATAATGAACCGATTTTGACGAATTTCAATAGCCATGGTCCCATTTTCATTAAATTATCTTTGGAATTGCGACCTGTAGTTTGATTACAAGGTTTACATGGGTGTCCAGCCAGCCAGACGGACATCGCTAAATCGACTCAGAAAGTGATTCTAAGCCTATTCGTATACTAAAAGGTGGGTCTAAGACAAATATTTCCATGCGTTACATACATCAACACAAACTTATAATACCCTGTCCACCTATTTATGGTGGTGAAGGGTATAATGATGTGTTGGTATATGAACCACACATTGTTATTTTTTGTGACAATAAGGACATAACTCATAAATCCTTGATTTCAAATGTTGTTTAAAAAATTTGTTTGTTGTTTTTTTTAAGACTTCTGGTCTTAAAATCCTTTTACTGTTAAGTTTTCTATTCATATGTAGCAAAATATTCACATATTCTTTATAGGTTTTGCTTAAAATTTTTTACTTATTAAAAAATAAGTGACGTCGTGTTGCGAAACCCCTTTTATTGCAATTTAAAAATATCATGCCGGGCGTAGAATATTACGGGTAAATATTTATGTCAAAAAATATGTTTAAGACATCTGTAAGATATTATAAGAAATCAAGGAAAAACTGTTAAAAAAAATATTTTTTTAAACATATTTAGTTGTGAGTCAAGAGGCGTTTCTCTGCTCTTTTTTTATCTTTTTAATGAATCATATTTAAGATTCATGAAAAAATATTTGAAGTGTAGAATTTTTAAAAAATTAATTATAATTATATCAAAGACTCTATGTCAATTATTAAAACTTTAGCAAAAATGTTTGTTACTTTCCTTAAATTTTTAAACTTCCATTTTTAAATAAATATTTATTAACTTAAAAAATAAAATTCCATTATGGTCGATATTATATGTTGTATGTGGTACATGGTACGTGTCCCGTATAACTTTTACATTATAGATGTTCGTATAAAAAGTTGTAATAAAATTTTATTACTGACATGTTCGAATAAAACAACGAATGCAATCACATTGGAATTTACATGGAAAAACATTATTAAATTTTACAAGTAAATATTGTTTGTTTTATTTTTACAATCAAATTGAAAAGGGATGGACGGGATATACATACTCGTATGTATACAAAAACAAAATATGAAGTATTGACTTTTTTAAAACTGTTAAAAATTTTAATAACTTACAGTTTCTTATCCATAAATTAACAAAAGATAATCTTAAAATATCTTTTCTGATATTATAACACAAGTGTAAATTTTTACCTGAATAGAGAATAAATTAAGTAGTTTCAAAGCTTCCTAAGAATATAATAGCACTGGTTGTGTTTGACGACGAAAGCTAGCTTCTCTTGGACCTTTAGAACAAGACCCATCAATCATAGCTTTCAGGAGCAGAGTTCTAATAGGTTTTCCACATATATTCACATTCCAATAAGAACACCCAACAAACCAAAACGATTTAGAAATAACTTGTTGTGAGCTTACTAATATAAGCTTTAAGCTTATATTGGACCTTTAGAACAAGACCCATCAATCATAGCTTTCAGGAGCAGAGTTCTAATAGGTTTTTCTTCATATATTCACATTCCAATAAGAACACCCAACAAACCAAAACGATTTAGAAATAACTTGTTGTAAGCTTACTAATATAAGCTTTAATCTTATAAAAGTGTTGAATAAACCGACAAAAGGGAGACCTAGTGGGCAAAGATAATTTGACTACGCTGAAATCAATGGTGATAACCGTTTTTCAGGTTAGCTCTAGTTTTCGAGATATAGCGTCATTTAAAAAATGGAGGAGGTTGCGCAATAAATATTCGCGTAACTCTAAATCTAATTATTTTTAAATTCGAGCAGTCGTTTTGGAAATAAATTTTTTTGTTTGAAAAAAAAATTATTTTTGAAAATGGAAATTTTCAATGGAATAAATCGTTTCCAATCATTCTCGTTAAATTGCTACAATAATAAGCGTTAAATAAGTTCGCTTGTAAAAAGTTGTAGGAAATCTCTTATAAGATTATTCTACAACTAATTTAAATTTTACTTCTGAAATGGTTTGTTGGGAAGTCTTTTGTATCGGGTGTTTTTTATTGAGGTATAGAACTTTAAGTTGGCATCACTTTTTTAACTGGCGGCCATTTTGTCAGCTGTCAAGTGATTAATATTTAGTTTGGTTTGCCATTTCATCATGAACAGGTTGACAAAAGAACAACGCTTGCAAATCGTGCAAATTTATTTCGAAAATAATGGTTCAGTTCGCGAAGTTTACCGCAAGCTTCGTCCATTTTATGATCGACATAATCGTCCATCAGAGTAATTAATTCGGTTAACCATGGATCGTTTTCTCACTACGTTTACTCTATGTGATAATACGCATCCGCAGCGACGTCGAACAGTGCGCACCGAAGAAACAATTGCCGCTGTAGAGCAAAGTGTTGAAGAGGACCCGAATGAATCGATTCGCCACCGTGCACAGCAATTGGAGCTTTGTCCATCAACTTTATGGAAGATTTTGCGCAAAGATCTTGGCTTGCGACCTTACAAGATCCAGCTTGTGCAAGAATTAAAGCCGAGAGACCATGCAATGCGTCGTGATTTTGGTGTATGGGCCGAAAATGAGATTGATCTCGATGCTAATTTTCGTCGCAAAATTTTGTTCAGTGATGAGGCTCATTTTTGGTTGAATGGCTACGTCAACAAGCAAAATTGCCGCATTTGGAGTGAAGAGAATCCACATGAGACCCTTGAGACGCCATTACATCCACAAAAACTGACTGTTTGGTGTGCTCTATGGGCTGGTGGAGTCATTAGGCCATACTTCTTCCGAAATAATGCTGGAGAGTCAGTTACCATAAATGGAGACCGGTATAGAGCCATGATAACCGACTATTTTGTTCCCCAATTGGATGGCATGAATGTGGATGAGTTGTGGTTCCAACAAGACGGCGCTACATGCCACACAGCGCACGTCACAATTGATTTATTGAAACATTCGATGAGCGCATAATTTCGCGGAATGGACCTGTCAATTGGCCACCAAGATCGTGCGATTTGACACCACTGGATTATTTTCTTTAAGGATATATGAATATCGTTTACGCCAACAAACCAGAAACGTTAGGGGACTTGGAAGCCAACATTCGTGGCGTTATTGCCAACATACGGCCCCATATGCTCGAAAAAGTAGTTGAAAATTGGACCTGTAGAATTGGCTTTATTCGAGCCAGCCGCGGCGGCCACATGCCCGAAATCATATTTAAACATTAATGGCATAAAATTATCCTTCCAATAAAGCCAAATTGATGGACATTAAAACGATTTCCTTGTGTTTTATTTCAATGCGAAGTTCTATACCTCTAAAAAAAACACCCATTAGCAAATAAAGACTACAGTAGTCGGTATTTTAAAGATTGATTACCTGGCATGCAATCCAAAAATACAGTGCCCTGTGAGAATTAAAAATTAATTCCAAAGTCTTTGCGCTATACCAAGACTGCAGAACGCTACTACTAAGACTTGAAAAACATCAAAAGTGGGCCATTATTGCTTTGAATGAGATCATGGGTTTTCTGTGATCCAGATGTCTGGGCAGACCTTTTGTAATTTGCAAACAGCGATTTGATAACGGTAAAACTATATTCTGTTATCCAGGACTTCCAGGCCTCAATTAAATTAAAAACTATATAGCTCTTAATATTTTATTGACTAAGGTAAGCATCGGATTTGGGAAGTTTACAGGCAAAAATGTTGCCTGCAGAAACTTCGACGAAAAGTTCAAAGTGAGGAAAATTTTTTAAATTGTAGAATATTGTCACAAGATCGAACAGAATGGAAATATGGGCCATTTTAGTAAGTAAGTACATTTATTGTAGGAATCTTTGATTTAAACTCTTAGTCTCAGTGAATTGAATTGAGTTTATGGATTAATGTAGATGGGCATCAATAATATTTTCTATGGTTTTAGAAAGAAACGAGCTAGAACTAAAAGGATTGAAGTCGTTCGGTTTCGTATTTGTAACTTTGTTAGATTTAGGGGCACTCATAGTCCCGGATTCAGGTATATGAGATAACTTTAAGCAGCTTGTACAATACTGAGTCAATTAGTAATTAATAAGGCTTTTCTGCAAAACTAATTCAAGTAAAATATTTAAATTTTTTAATATTTTAATAAATACAATTGGATTAAGTATATTTTAATATTAATTCCCTAAAAATGGCCTTATTTTAGTCCAAATATTCAAGCGCAAGAACTTATTCATATGAACCCAAATCCTTGATACCAAAAACAAACATTTGCAAAATATTTATTTTATTTCTTATCTTGAATTTATATTTTGTTGGCTCAAAATATTATTTTCCAATACCCCAATCCCATATGTATTCGAATGGAACATTTATCCATTTTATGTTGGATTTTTTTTTTGTATTTTTGGAGAGAGTGCATGGAAATTGCTTCCATAATTCAGGTGCTAATGGTTTCCTTATGTGAATTTATAAAACATTAAAGTTTTGTTGTGAAAATATGACTGTCTAAACGAGGAGCTGTTGTATATTGTATTTCAGTTGTATTGAATTTTTGTTGGCGTTGTATGGGAATAGAAATAATTTCCCAAAAAAGCAATTCACATTAATGACCTTAAAATCCCATTGGGATAAGCGAAAAAAAATGTGAAAGATTCGTTTTTTTATTTTTTCGTCTTTTTGTTATGCAGAACACAGTCATACTCATACTCCTACGAAAATACATATATACATATATTGAAGGATAAAAAAAAGTAAGAATAAGCGAAAAGGGTCCTTTCGAAAAACAAAGAAAAAAGGTTGCCAGAATTTAGTTTATACATATTAACCTAACCGAGGCAATATAATAAAAATTATTTTAAGATGTACTATTATTTCGTTAAATGATCAAATAAGCTATCAGATTTTTTCAATACGGTTCCTATAAGGAATGAATCTATTGTGTTTAAATAAAGCTGGGTCTTAATAAACGTCCTACCATAGGTTTTAAATGCTTTTATTGTTAAAAGTAACGTAGGGTCTCAACTAGTGCGTTTGAATTATGTATTGTATATTTGATGTTACGGTTTCCAACACGTCCCACGTTTTATTGATTTTTGCAGATTCGATGTTAAGTTGTCTACACTAGGTGTGGTATTGGCCGATTGTGTTTCTGATATCTTCTTAAGATCTTTGTAGGGCATTTCTGATTTCTTTATGTAAAACACAACACACTTTCACATTATTCTTACAAAAGATCGTTTGAAAATGCGGTTAGTGAACACTTGTACGACCATAATATCGCACAGGTTCCATGACTCACTTCCATTAAGGGCAACATATTTTATGCAGCTGTTGCTGATATTAAGTTCGCAATATAGATATGGAAGGATTTCCAAATAAGCATGTCTGAACTTGAAGGCCTGAGGCCCTATGCTCTACTGGGAGTCAACGATAACAGAAGAAAAACTTGAAGGCCACATTTGTTGCCATTAATGATGCCCAGGTAGCATAAAGAGTGAGCATCTTCGATCTGTTGTATTGCGAAATTTCTCATATTTGTAGAGTTAATACCAATAGCTTATGTTTAAGTTCCTCCTTTCTTTGGAATATTAATGATCATGATTTCTTTTAGGTCAAAACTTGATGTCCCAAAACTTATATGTATGTATATGATTTATTATATGGGTAGGACTTCTGCTTAACTGCTTATGAATATCTTGATTACATGTCCAGTTTTATATTTTCGATGCAGGCAAATACTGCCTTTACAATTGTACTTACTTACTCAAATGGCCAATGTTTATAACCCGTTTAGGTCAAAGGTGGAGCATATTTTACAATTCATTGCGCTTCAGTCTAGTACACTAGGTTGGCAGCGATTTTTTTTCTTAATTTCCAAAGGTTTTTCAACGTTCTAAAAATTTGAGCCAAATCGGACAACGTTCTATGGGCGCGCATCGGGTCCAAAGCTTAAAAGCCCATTTATATGAGAAAAATGGGTTATTTTGTTGTTTTTGCGAAAATTCGACCAAAAATAAATAATTTTTAGATGAACAAATAACGGTATATTAAAAAGACAAATAGTCTAAGACGAAAACTCATGAAGTAGTTTTGGAGTTATTGCAATTTCCCCCCAAAAATTCATGTTCCTGAAAACGCGCCTAAAGATATGAACCAACATTTTTTGTAAATAAAGAAATTCCAAAGTTGACATGATTTATCATTTAACGGCTTATTTGTATTAAATAGTTCAGGTACTTTTTTCATGTTGGAAAATGGTACATTTTTCTCAGGTCGATTTCAAAATCACTTTTTAATTTTTTGAAAAATTTGTTTAACAAATTTTTAGGCAGACAAATAAGAGAATAAAACTCAAAAAAGTTTATGTCGATATCTAATACCGTTTTACCGTACCTGTAATTTGAAATTGTCGAATTTTGCGATAATTACCATTTTTGGTTATAAGGTAGAAGCATAATTGAGACGAACAACTATTTTCGTCCAGCACGACGAATTCGGTTTAAAAAATTCGTCTTGTACATTCGTTTATTGAACACATTTGGGACGAATAAACGTTGTTGACGCCATTTTTTGAATTTTTGATTTGCGAATTTTAATCACTCTTTCGCAAATCTTATACCATTTGTATTTTTTTACATTTTATTCTTTGATTATTTCACACGACAAATATTTTTAGTTTATTTTATTTCAAATAAATATTTTTTGTTTACAAATTTAAAGGTGACCCTACTTAACAAGAACTCATACAATATTTAATATTTACAGCAAAAAAAAAAAAAAAAAATACAGCCACTCTACATTCGTCGTTCGTCTGCGTATGAAATGGAAATAAAACTATCGCACTGTTCCAAACGCACGACGAATGTCGTCGTACGCATCTATTGTGAGCACTTTCGTATAAGCCCATATGTTCTATTTCTAACGACGAATATTCGTTCCGAAAAATTGGTCGTTCGTTCCAATTGTGTTTCATACTATAATTTCAGGAAATAACTCCAAAACTGCTTCATGGATTTTTATCTTTGACTATTTGAAATAAAGCTGTGTTAGTTCTCTTTAATATTCTATTATTTTCATCTAAAAACTATTTAGTTAATAACAAATTTTTCCCTATACAAATGGGCTCTTAAACTTTGGACCCGACGCGCGTCTATAGAACGTTGTCCGATTTGGCTCAAATTTTCAGAACTGAACTTTTAGACCTAGTGTCATAATATTTTTCTTCTCATAGCTCATAGGCCGAGCTTTAACAAGATTTTCCTCCACTTGGTCTTTTCATCGAAGTTTCGGACGCCCTGCTGTTTTTATTCTAAATTTAGTTCTTTTCAAAGAGTGGTTTTCTAGCCCGACGTCCTATGCCATATTTTTATAGTTTTTATGGGAGAACTCACAGCACATGTTAAATTGCTACCTTAACGGGTGTTAACGTAGTTTCCCGGACAATACCACAAGGAGGTCGGTGAATACAGTTGAGATGAAGAATAACCAAGATATGTCTGGGCTTACCAAGCTAAGACCAGTCAAAACAATTGTTTGGTATCCAACATCCCCTACATCACCTCATGAAATTGTATATAATGTATATACGAATTCGGTTACCTTTTTTGAATAAGAAATAGTTGAAAGGTGAAAGGTGGTGGAAAGGAGAGATATTATTCAGTGTCTCAGACAATCCACCAAGAATACGAGAAGTGAAGAACGCCATTAAAAGCTTTAAATGCAACAAGGCCCCGGACAATGACAATATCTCAGTGTAGATGCTTTTATGCGATGTTGAAGGATCGGCGAGACTGTGCGTAAAATATGGGAAGAAGAAGCTCTGCCAACCTCTTGGAATGAAGGTATACTTGTCAAAATAGCAAAAAAAGGGTGACACCAAAGACTGCACTAATTATAGGGTAAAACACTTCTTTCAATACTGAGCTAAATACTATGTCGAGTAATTTTAAACAGAATATCCGATGCAATTTCTTCTACACTCCGCGAAAATCAGTTTGGGTTCAGAGAAAATCGTTATTGTGTTGACCTAATCAACACAGTAAGAAGTAAGTAGCGTTTATCGACTTCATATATATAAACTTTTTGAAAATCGAAACATGCTCCACTGGGAGTCAAAGACAACAGAAGAAGAAGAAGATTCAGCACTATTTGCACGTCATGTTCATTTTTAAATTCATTGTTCTACAGCCCATTCGATTCATTTTACATCGACGGAATGTTAACGCCGATGGAGAATAATGAGGTAATTATTAAATTTAAATAGAAATTACTAGTTACAGAAATCGATATTGGCGTGACCGGAACTCGAAACCTGGCTAAACATGATAATATAAAACAGAACATCTAAGCAATCGACATGCTAACCAAATAAACAACTGCTACCCTCAGCTATTACAGATTAGCTGACCAATTCTTACTTAATTTTTAGAAATTAGGTGTTCTGGAAATTAGTAGAACAATCGGAATTGAATACCTGTTAAAACTCAAAAGGGATTATTTTAAAGATTTAAATGCTTAAGAATCAATCCGCACTTTACTTGAATAGCCCACCGTACATATTCGAATTTAATAATGTTAGATATGGATTTCCAGTAATAGGGTGAGCCTGGCTTGTTCGGAACAACCTCTTATATATTAAATCGTATAAATTTTTCAAATAGTTGAGAAAAATTTACCACGATCGTTGAATGGCCTCAAAAAGTTCAGCTTTTGTTGACCACACGACAATTGACCAAAAAGATTTTCAAACGATGGAAAGGCTTTTCTAGAATACCCTGGTATGTTTTAGAGTTCATTGTAAAACTTAAAATCTGGAACTTACATGTGCCATAGTGGGTAACCGTATCCAGCAAGTGAGTTTCCTTCCTCAAATAGTGAAAATAATAATTGTATCCATCAGCGGCGGTGATATGCCATGGGTTGTGACTTTCTATTATGGACGACCAACTATTCTAGGTGAAGAGGATTATAACTGGCTGGTTTAGATATTTTATTATATTTATGGGGAAAAATGTAACCAATCAGTAACCAAGTAATACCGATCTTACATTTGACTCAAATACTCGTAGCTTTGTAACTAGACTTATCCATGTTATTTTGCCAAATTAGATACAACATTTCTAATATTTTATGGCCTGAATAATTTTATATTAAACAATCATCATCTGCTGATACCATTGAACCAAGATAGCAAAATTGGGCCACGGTGACAAAATTTTGATTTCTAACTACAATATATGGCGGAAAATTGCCTTTGATGTTTAACCTAGGGTTTGCAAAAAACCGTGAAAATGAGAAACCGCGGTTTCGGTTTTAAAACACCCAAAACCGGACGGTTTCGGTTCGGTTTTCGGTTTTTTAAATAAAACTATTTTGATTTAAATTTGTAGTAAAATTTTGATTATTTTGTTAAAACCAAGTATAAGGTATATTTATTAAAGCTCAATTATAATTTAATACTAAAATTCAGGAAAATAATTCAGGTTTTTTAAATATGAGGAATTTCTTAAATAAGTCTTGTTTCTTTTGGAGCGTAAATAATCGAGCGACAAATTGCTTCAATAGTAATTTTTACAAATAGTAATGATTTTAAAGAATTTACAATTTCAAAGTCGATAGAATGAAGCAAATCTAAGGTCGACAGCATTTTTAAACTCTCATAAATACTTTGTTTTAGAAGCAGAAATCTAAGAGTAAACTTAATTCACGATTATGATGCTTTTTAACGCTTGTTTGTAAAATTTTATAACGAACTGACGAATTTTTGAAATACCGAACAATTTTTCTTACAGCCTCTAGGTTCAAATGTATATGGGCAATCGGTTTTAAATGAGTCAAAGTTTCATCGTCGCCGTCTTCAAAATTGATTTTCAGATACAAATTTGATATTGGCTGCTGCTCCATCTATAGTACATGCTACGATGCTTGTATCAAGTGAAATATTAAACTCCATTAGCCTTTGTTTAATGGTTTTTTGAGTTTGCTTGAAATTACACGTTCCTAAAATACCGCCCAGATTATAAAATTAACCATGAGAATCGTGAATATTTACGTTCATACACCGTCTTCCCCTTACACCTGTCCATTCGTCCATTGTAAACACATTTTGCTTGTTTCATTCTTCTGCTTCATTAAATAGACAAATTATGTGCAAATTTATGATAAGCTAATGATATTTCTGAATAATACCATCAAAAAATTATGAAAAATAAATAGCTAAAACCGTGTTTTTTTCTACGGTTTTCGGTTTCGGTTTTGAGGCATAAAAAACCAAGGTTTCGGTTTCGGTTAAAACCGAACTGCAAACCCTAGTTTAACCCTTTAGTCTTATTAGCGATTATTTTGGAGCCAATTCGTTTTAGTTTGACTGAATGGCAGCCATTATACAGAGTCATATATCTTAAGTATGAAACACAATTAGAACGAACGACCAATTTTTCGAAACGAATATTCGTCGTTAGAAATGGATCATGTGGGTTTATATGAAAGTGCTCACAATAGATGCGTACGACGAAATTCGTCGTGCGTATCGAATAGTGCGATAGGTTTATTTTTATTTTATACGCAGACGAACGACGACTAAATTGGTTTAGAGTGGCTGTATTTCTATTTCTGTTGTATAACTTTAGAAATTATATGAGTTCTTGTAAAATATGGCCGCCTTATAAATTGTAAACAAAAAAATAATTATTTCAATTAAAATAAATTAAATACATTCTTCTTGTGAAAAAAATAAGAGAATAAAATGAAAAAAATTGCAAAAGTTGAAAGTGCGTGATATGCACGAAAGTGTGAGTAATTTGTCCAAATGAAAAATCAACAAAAATGGCGTCAACAACGTTTATTCGTCACAAATGTGTTCAATAGACGAATGTACAAGACAAATTTTTAGAGCCGAATTCGTCGTGCTGGACGAAATTAGTCGTTCGTCCCAATTGTGTTTCTACCTTTATGTGGGATGTTTCTCCTATGTACTGCATCTCACATAAAGTCGAGTCCTTCTCAAAATCGATGAAAACAAGATGAAGCCTTAAGTTATATTCCGAAGACTTCAAGGTGATTTCTTGCGCAATTCAATAAGATTGCTGCTCTTGATATTGATATTGTCGGAAATGCACAGATATCCCGAAAATTGCCCCTTTTTTTTGAATAGCTGACCTATTTTTAGCAAAGATATTTACCATCTTTACATTGGAAAACTCCCAGACCTCGGATATCAGTTGAAAAAGTATTTCTGCACTAAACCTTGTATAAATTACACATGGCAATACTTTTTACCTTCTTACCTTATATTGGATTTCTGTGCTCCATCTCCGTTAATCTCTCACTTTTTAGCGTTTTCGTCTTGGTTTTCTTTTGGGGGAAGGAACTACTGAATGTATGTGTGTTGGAGTGAGTAAATACCTTTGTCGTTTTCGTTTGGCAAGTGACTGGATGGTTGAGTAAGCGACTGGCCTGGGTTTTAGTTGTTTATTGTAATGGATGTTATGTGTTTCTCTGAATGTGTTGGTTGGTGCATGCAGAATCGTTATAAGGATATATGAGGCGATAAACGAGATTAAGGAACGTTTATTCACATTAATGTATTTTTTCCTTCTTTGCTTTTGCCACTACTTGCGTTTCCAAAACGTTAAAGTCAAAAAAGGTATGTATGCATGTATTTTACAAAAAAACATAATATTTTTTCTAAAAGAACGCAAAGAACTACCAAAAACAAACCTATTTGGAATTTACGTAACCATGAAACAGGTATCGACTGTTTTATTATTGTTTTTTAAATTATTTTTTCAATGTTCTTTCAGTTTTTCCATTTCCTTGTATGAGTCTTTAGGGAAATTATAAGAATTTTAATTTTCTTTTAAAAAACACCATCCGAACATTAGGATTATATTTATATTTATTTAGAGTGAACACAAAAAAATAGTCCTAAAAATAATTGTTATTCTTATTTTTATAAGACTAGAAGGTCAACTTAAGACATTTGTGAAATGTTTTCTACTAAATATTCGTACTTGTTCTAAATTCGAAGGCGAAAGAATGTGTGTTTTTTTGCATCAAGTTTTTGTATTTTTTACCTGTTTTGGTTTAATTTTTTTTAGGAATTACCTTTAAACGTTTATATTTCAAATGATTTTATTACAGCTTTTGGCCATTAATTTTATTAGGCGTAAAATATGAATTAATATTTTGTACAAAGGCAATGACTGACTTTGTGATTTTTTTTTTAATATGACGACCTTCATCTAAATGTTAATTATGAATATTAATGAATAGTATTATGAGCTTGACAATATTTGTGGTAGTTCCTTTAAGAGGCAGCTGGCGAAGAAAAGCAAAGGTGGTGGGAAACAATTAAATAAGCGGTTTCGGTTTGTATTTGGTTCATTTTGAAGCATAAAAAATGTGATTTAACAGTAGTAAATTTGTATAACTCCCAATTTTAGCAATTTTAAAAAATTTACTCGTATTTGTTATATTCTCGTGCGAAATTTTTAAGTAAGTAAAAAAGTATCTTATATCTTTAAACGAGCAATAATTGTATGTATATATATATATATCTACATATATATGTATATAGAATGGCTATCTCGAAATCGGCTCTAACGATTTTGACAAAATTTAGACACTGGGTACGTTTTTGGCCGTATAGATCGAATATAAAGGGACTTTTGGAAGTTTTACCGCTAAGGGGGTAAAAACGGGAAAAAAAGAGGAAAAACTCGAAAACGTTATATCTCCTAAAGTAATAGGTATAGAAACAAAATTAAAATTACGTTTTAAACAGCTATGGAAATAAGCGGACAAGTATTTGGTATTTTTTTGAAACTATGTCCGATAGGGGTAAAAAATGGTGAAATTAGCTTTTTTGGTTCTTTTTTAACCCACTCTTATATTTTAAACCAAAGAATATTGAAAAAAAAAACTTTGTACTGCAGTTAATAGATGTGAAGAAAATATTGAACACGTATTTGGTACTTTTTTGATTTTGGGGCCAAAATAGGCAAAAAAGGGATAAAATGATGACTTAACATCTCAAAAAGTTATATGAATAGGAAGATTATGTCAACTGCGTTTTAATAAAATGTACCGAATTCAATTGGTACCAAAAAAGTACCAAATATACATATGGAATTTTTTTGAAATTAGGGAATAAAATGGGGAACAATTTAGTAATGTTATAACTTTGAAACAAATAAATGTTTGACTGTATGTATGTTCTTTATAGAATAGTAAACTATGAATTTGATCATGTTATGCTCTTTAGCGAAGATGTTGCGGATAAGCCGGCGAAAGATTTTAAGTTGATAAGACTATTTTCCGATGGGTAGCGCCACTGAAAATTATTAAAAATGAATTGAAACGTAAACTGTGTATTTGCTCATGCTATCAATTTTAGCAAAGTTGTAGCGCATGAGCCGGCAAAGGCTTCTTAGTTGGTGTGAACAATTTACGACAGGTGGCGCTACTGAAAATTACTCAAAGTGATTTAAATAGTAAACTGTGTTTGATCATGCTATGATCTTTAGCAAAGTTATTACACATGAGCCGACGAAGGTTTCTTAGTTGATATGAAGAAATTTCGACAGGTGACGCCACTGAAATTTACTCAAAGTCAATTAAATCGTAAGCTGTACATTTAATCATGCTATGATCTTTAGCAAAGTTGTTGCGGATAAGCCGACGAAGGTTTATTGATTGGTATGAACAAAGTCCGACAGGTGGCGCCACTGAAAATTACTCATAGTGAATTAAATCGTAAACAGTGTTGAATTGAAACACGTACTTTCAGCGTACTTAGCGTTTCGGCGATAACTCAGGTGTTTATGAACCGATTGTGACGTCCTTTGCAGAGGATTTTGTAAAATCGAATATATATACCCATTAGGAACTCCACAAATCTGACCGTAGATACCATCAAAATTATACCGATCGACTCTAAATTTAGCGATGTCCGTCTGTTTGTTGAAATAAAATTTGTGGAGCTCTGTTTTGTCGATATCTCAGATGTTTATAAACCGATTTTAATAAAATTAAATAGCGTTCTTCGCGGGGATACTGCGTAAATTCTGATATATAATTTATGTAGGCCTGTGCTCCAGGAGCAAGGTTTTTCTTATTTAAATTTTTTAACAAAATTTCTATAATACGTACATTTGGTAATTTGTGATCATATAATTTAGTGTTTAAGCGATATTTCAGATGTTTTGATAGATGATGATAAAATTCAACGGTGGAACGATATCCTTAAATTTGATATAAAATTCATATCGGTATACTTCCAGGAGCTCGACAAATCTAATTTCAGCAGACAGGCACTTTGCGCTTATCATTATTTTGTGTCTTACTTTCGAACATTATAGTAATATTTAAGTATGTATTATAGATCAAATTATAGGTAATCTTCCTAGGAAGTACATAAAATGCAGCTAAGTACATGATATGTGTTCAAAATCTGCATATGTATATATGCAGGTTATCAACGAAAATTTAAATTTTTTAATTGCAATTGGAAGAAATCCGTTCACGTTTGACAATTGCTTCCGTATAACTTCGCCTGAGGCAATCTCTTAATAGCTAATAAATGACAAATTATAATAGATACGATGATGACATTTAGTATAAAGACATTGTACAATATCGTTATTCAGGGCGATAGCGCCTATAATAAACTTTCTAGAGGGACAACATTTGACAAAAGTATTTCTGATCTCTTGAAAAGTTCGGTATTGAAAATGGTCGAGCTCGGTCCAAATTTAGTCAAGTTTTTGGAGCTCCTGTTTTGTCGATATCTCAGATGATTATTTTGATGAAATTTAATATCGTACTTCGCAGGGGATTACCTAAACTCTGATGCATTCGGTAATTTGTGGTAGATATAATTTAGTGTTTATGCGATATTTCAGGTGTTTTGATCGACAATGATGAAATTTAGGGTGAGATGATATTCTAAAATTTTGTGTAAAATGCATATGTTTATACCTTCCAGGAGCTCCACAAATCTGATTTTAGCAGACAGACACGCTGCATTTATCTTAATTTTGTGTCCGACTTTTAAACATTATGATAACATTTGAGAATGTATTATATATCAAATTGTAGGTAATCTTCCTAGGAAGTACAAAAATGCAAATGAGTACATGATATCCGTTCAAAAACCTACATATGTATGTATGTATCTTACATATCAACGAAAGTTTAAATTTTTTAATTGCAATTGGGAGAAATCCGTTAACGTTTGACAATTGCTTCCGTATAACTTCGCCTGAGGCAATCTCTTAGTAGCTAATAAATGACAAATTATTATAGATACGATGATGACATTTAGTATAAAGACATTGTACAATATCGTTATTCAGGGCGATAGCGCCTAAAATAAACTTTCTAGAGGGACTACATTTGACAAAAGTATTTCTGATCTCTTGAAAAGTTCGGTATTGAAAATGGTCGAGCTCGGTTCAAATTTAGTGAAATCTCCTATATAACCCCGACCGGGAATCACTTTAAAGTATGAAACACAATTTGAACGAACGACCAATTTTTCGGAACGAATATTCGTCGTTAGAAATAGAAGATATTGGTTTATATGAAAGTGCTCACAATAGATGCGTACGACGAAATTCGTCGTGCGTATCGAATAGTGCGATAGGTTTATTTCTATTTCATACGCAGACGAACGACGACTAAACTGGTTAAGAGTGGCTGTATTTCTATTTCTGTTGTAAAGTATAAGAAATTATATGTGTTTTTGTGAAATATGGTCACCTTATAAATTGTAAACAAAAAAATAATTATTTCAAATAAAATTAATTAAATATTTTCTTTTTGTGAAAAATTGAAAGAATAAAATAAAGAAAAATTGCAAATATTGTGAGTGCGCGATATGTACGAAAGTGTGTGTAATTTGTGCTAATGAAAAATAAAAAAAAATGGCTACAGCAACGTTTATTCGTCCCAAATGTGTTCAATGGACGAATATACGAGACGAATTTTTAAAGCCGAATTCGTCGTGCTGGACGAAATTAGTCATTCGTACCAATTGTGTTTCTACCTTAATGCTGATAAATTAAATCACGTTATAATTGCACAAAGAACTAGAGCAAAACTTTCCACACATCCATCGGACAGATCGAAAGAACAATACATCCCAAATATTATTAATGAAGTGTTCATCTTAATTAGTTAACTAACTTCAGAATATAAGTAAATCTTCCGACAAAGCTGATATCCATCCATTAAACAGCTATATATTTCACTAAGATATACACTCTATAATTCTAAGGCTTGTATACATTGACAATCATTCTTAAAGCTTTGACCTAAATCAGTCCGCTAACTTCAAAGTTTTAAATAACTAATCAAGAACTTTTACTAGTTGCATAATTCGTACGAATTAAAGTACACAACCCTCACTGGGCACTGTGTTTTAGGGTTGCATGCCAGAATACTTAATCTTCATCAAATCGATGTGCTTTTGCAAATCTAAGGGCATCTACATTTTGAAGCATCTTTTATTAAGTGTTCGTATCGAAGCTACTGGCTGGCTTTAATAAGCATATTCCAGATGATGACGCCACCGAAAAGCTTTTCATTTTCCGCCATAGCTAAATATTGCTAGGAATTACATTTAGTATGAACAAAAGAAAATTAATATACATATCAAGCATTTGTGTGGGGCTCAACTTAGTCAGTAATCAGAAACTATATAATTATCGATATATTCTTACGATTTTGTACTTTACTTTTGGAACACCATTGGCGAAGGGTATCCAAGATTCGGCAAAGCCGAATATACCACTCTTACTTGTTTATATCTACAATCAAAAAGATTCGGAGGTACAAGCAGCATATTAAGATTATGTATATGGTAGATGCATTAGGAACCCCTAACAAAATAGTCAACTTGTTTATTCTAACTAAATATTAAGCGGTTACTATAACTTATTTATTTCAATGTAAATAAATACTAGGGAAACCACTTACACACTTTTGAATGTTGAACTATGAAGCTACTGCAACCGATACCAACCAATATACCAACTAGCCAACTAGCGTAACAACTTTTTTCCAATTTGGTACACGTTTTGAATTTGCTGCACCCTCTTAGATATATGAGATATGCTTCTAAATTTAACACAACTTGATGGTGGGTATATAAGATTCGGCACAGCCGAATATAACACTCTTACTTGTTGTAGTATGTTTTTATATTGCTGGAGAATTTCCTAAAATCTGATATATAATTTATGTAGGTCCATCCTCCAGGGGCTTCAGAAACTTGATTTCAACAGACAGACAGACGGACATCGCTTAATCGATTCTCCTCCCGATTCTTTCGATCGGTATAATTTTTATTGGGTCTATGATCACTAATAAAAAATTACAAATAACAAACGGAATCACAAACTTATACCTTTCACCTATTGGTGAAGGGTATAAAAAGGGGATGTAATATATATATATATATATATATATATATATATATATATATATAAGAATTATAGTCAAATGTTGACCGATTGTAACAAAATTTCATGCAATGGCTGGTATTCATATAAACCTTATATTTAAAAAATTTTGTGGCAATAGCTGTCACAGTTTCTAATTAAATAACTTTTAACTGGTCCTTGTTAAATATTTTTTGGTTTCCGGGAGTGTTTTTTATATAAAAGCTATAGTCAAATATGGACCGATTCCTATAAACTTTGATATACTGACCAATAGTTGCATAAAACTTTTCTGTTCTAAATTTAGTCGTCATAGCTATTACAATTGCACTCAATTTATCAGCATTCATGTGTTTCCCGGGGCGGGGTTATATGGGAGCCATAACACAAGTTATGTTATGTAGCAAAAATACTTTTGAAAAATTGTGTCTCCCTACCTTTCGTTGTTAAGGAGCTGTAGCGCTTTTATCTGACGGACATAAATCTCCTTTTCTTTTTGTATTTTTGTGTTTCTGTAAGCTTTTCATATGGGAGCTATGGTCAAATGGTGACCGATTGTAACAAAATTTCGCATAAGACTTCCTTGTGCTAAATTTAGTGAATTTTAGATTTAGTGAATTTTAGATGCATTTAAGTGAATTTTAGATGGAATTTAGGCTGTTTCCGTAAGTTTTTTATATGGGAGCTATGGTTAAATGTGAACCAATTTCGCTGAAATTTTATATGCTGTGCTTATGTAAAACTTCTAGATACTTTTGTCATCATAGCTGTTATAATTTGTCATTTATTAGCAAATATGCAATTAGCCTAGACGAGGTTATACGGGAGCTATTGTCAAATGTTTTTGCCCAATTTCAATACCAAAATTTTCTAATAGAGGAAGAATATATATCTTTTTGATTTTTGAGCCAATATTAAGAAAATTACAAACGGAATGACAATCTCAATATATATTCTTTTTGATGGTGGGTATAAAAAATCATATATATATATATATATATATATATATATATATATATATGTGTATGTATATATATATATATATATATATATATATATATATATATATATATATATATATATGGCCAAGGCCGTGGGCTGGAACGTCACCAGTTTGCGCAATTTTCGACGTATATTTGATGAACAAAGTAAAAAAAAATAGCGATTACTTTTGTTCACTCAAAATATATTCTCAGGCTGTAACTTTGGCGCAAAAAAATGTGCTTCTATTTCTTGCAAATTAAAAGTTACAGCCATTTGAAGTTAACTGGAACGTCACACTAAAAGAGAAGTGGTCTAAGAGCTTGTACAACGTTTTCCAAAATTTCGTAATGTTTTCAAAAACCTGGACACGTTTCCCTCTAACATATCGTAGGTGAATGATCAAAGAATACTCTACGCACAAAAAATTTATAAAAAATTGCATTTATAGTTGTTTTGGATGCAAAAATGCGAGACTGGAACGTCACCAAAAAAAAAGACTGGAACAACACATAAAGTTCTCTTACTTAGGAGCCATGCAAAACCGACCAATGTGAATAAATAAAACACTAAAATTTACTTAAAAAATTTTATTTGTTTATTTTTTATTGGATAAAAAAATCAACATCACTTCATGTTTGATTATACTATTCAGTAGGTACGTAAATTCTTTCAAAAACAATATTAAGTGAAATTATTTTCTCATAAAGTTGTAAAGAAAAAATTAAATAAAATTAAATAAAATAAAAACCGATGCTCAAAAATTTTGATATATTAATACTTCACAAATGTACTCTCTTTGTTTTGTGAGGCTTTGGACTCTAAACAAACAAATGACAATTACAAAAGCACTAGATAATAAGAAAAAAAATTTTTCATTGAATTCCCCTTTTCTGCGGCCTTGGCCATATATAATTCCCCGACAACATTCCAATTGGAACAAGGGGTATTTCTCTCAGACAATGAGCTGCACCCGATTCTATTTTTAGACTCATTAAAAGGGTCCTACATTTTAACGCCGGCTCCGAACGGCAAATGCATTAGTTAAAGAAGTTTTACATAGCCTAATACTTAATAATCAGTGGCTAGCTGAGTTATGAGGTGAGCCGCCGCTTTTTTGAAAATTAATTTCTTAAGTGAGTCTGGCCAGGGATCGAACTTGGGCCACTGGTATGCTAGGCGGATGACTAACCTGCTATACCACGGCGGTTTTAAAGATTATACTTATGTTTTTATACCATTCACCACCATAGGTGCATTTGTGCTGATATATGTAAAGCAAAGAAATATTTTTCTTAGACCCACCTTTCAGTATAGAATGACTTTCTGACTCGATTTAGCAATGTCAGTCCGTCTGGCTGGACCCCCATGTAAACCATGTAATTAAAATACATTTCGCAATTCTAAAGATAATATGAATTAATTTGGCACAGATAACTTTTTTGATAGAGGGACCATGGCTATTGAAATTCGTCAAAATCGGTCCATTATTTATGGTACCTCCCATAGGTCCCACTTCCCGGAATTTATATATTGGCCACAAATATCAACATTTTATGTAAACTAAAATCATTGTAAAAAATTTTGTTGAAAAATTGTAAAGAAATTTGAAGAGACTGGAACGGTTACAAATATTGTATGGCCGAAGACCCGAATACGTCGATTCCGTGAATACGGAGCGTAATGGATTGTCTGCTATTGAAGAATACGACTTGAGAATATGTGGTTTCAACAAGACGGTGCCACGGAGCGAATATAGCTTTATTTCAAGAGATATTTCCTGGCCGCGTTATGTGTGTTTTATTTACGTTCACTTCTGAAACCGCAAAATGGATAACCCGGTAGAACCAATATCAAAAACCGGAATGAAGCATTTCGTTGCTTAGATCCAAAACCGTGTATTAATTTGTATTTGAATCAGTGGCTAATTCTATATCCTCGACAATCGAATATTATATTGACACAAAATATGGCAATTGTTTTGTTTTTTATTTAATCCAGTTCAGGAAACTATCTCCCATATTTTTTTTACAAAGATATATAGATAATATAATATTTCTAAAAAGACTTTGCTTCATATTTATTTAAATTGATATTTCCTTATTACTCGTACAACATGTCTGTAAGCCATTAAATTTTTTTTAATATGCCTGCAAATGGCGATAAATTAATTTTATTTTGTACATATTATAATTTCCATCATCTTAAATGCTTTTAAAGCTAAAATAACAAAAAAAAGAAAACGAAACGAAGTCTCATTACAATTTGTTTAGTTTGATTTTAATGGAACAAACAGAGAAGAGTGTAAATAAGGATGCAGGAACTCACGCACACACAAATGGAAATTATGTATTTTGTAAGAGTGTGCAATATTTTTTTAAAGATTAAAAAAAAAAACAGAAAAAATATGAAACGAAATAAAATATAATCAACATTAGCACGAAGAAGTAAATGATTGTTATATACAAACACACATAAGACAAACCTATACATCGACATTTGCCGTAACAGCTGTAGGAAAGGACTTGTTTTATAGTCCACATATCTCTTCCAAGATGGTTAGATTGTCTGTTTTAAGGACTACAGCTACAGCAAAATACACTTGTATACATATTGACACACACCCAAAGTAGAAGGAAAATGCTGAAAATTTGTTTGGAGCTCTAAGACGATTAAAACACAAGAAAAAGTCCCAGATGTGAAAAATGTGCTAGAAATTTGAACTTCCTTCCTCACACTTACATTTATTTTGTTAAATATTTATTTTCTTAAGGAAGAAATATCCGCAACAGCAACAACGCTTGAAATATCTTTCGAAACAGAGGCGTTTTAAAAGTGGGTGCAATAATTTATTTTTCTTTCATTGATATAACATAAGATATACATATAGATTTTTTTTTTTTTTTTTTAAGAGAAGTAACACTCAGGCAAATACTGCCTATACAATTGTATATAGAGTATATACGAATTGGGTTACCTTCTTTGGAAAGGGGATAGTATAGAAGCGAAAGGTGATGAAAGGGAGAGATAAAGCTTTATATTATTCAACACTGTAATTGCACATCATATCTATTTTTAGAACAGTGAAGTTGCGACATTTGTTGTTATTTAGACGCATTTGTTTGAGCTTTTTTTTTTCTACAGCCAATTTTATTTATTTATCGTCGACGGCGTGTTATTGCTGTAGGCTTACCGCCGACGGAAGATGCTGTGATAATTAAAATTTTAATAGAAATTAATAATTACAGAAATTGATGTTGCCGAGACCAGGGATCGAACCCAGGCTCAATGCTTAGTAGCCACAGCACCCACACCATATAGCACCATATAGATTTTAAAAAGAGATAAAGGCTAAATGAGATCGGCCTTCCCTGAATTGTATTGAGTTGTTTTTTCTTTTTATATAATTCCTTGAAAGATGTCATGCATATGATGCTTTCACAATTAAGATACAGTACCTGGTTGACCGAGCCTTGCTCGGAGCTTTATGATAAGCATTTTGAGGCAAATTTTAAAGTTTTTATATATTTTATTTTATACAGTTACAGTTTAACTCATTTTAAATAATTTTGAAAATTGGTCATACCAACAGAAACCTCCGCGGAGTCATGCACAACAACTTTACTAAAGATAATAGTCTGATCAAACGCACAGTTTACGATTTACTTAATTTTTAGTAATTTTCAGTGGCGCCACCTGTCGGAAATTCGGTTTACAAACTTAAAAACCTCCGCCGGCTTATCCGCAACATCTTTGCTGAAGAGCATAACATGATCAAATTCACAGTTTACTATTCTATAAAGAACATACATACAAATATTCATTTGTTTTAAAGTTATAACATTACTAATTTTTTCCCCTTTTTATCCCCTAATTTCAAAAAGTTCCATATGCATAATTGGTACTTCTTTGGTACCAATTGAATTCGGTACATTTTATTAGAAAGCAGTTAACATAATTTTCCTATTCATATTACTTTTGTAGATGTTAAGTTATCAGTTTATCCCTTTTTTACACATTTTGGCCACAAAATCAAAAAAGTACCAAATACGTGTTCAATATTTCTTTTACATCTATTGATTGCAGTACAAAGTTTCTTTCTATATTCCTTAGTTTAAAATATAAGAGTGGGTTAAAAAGGTACCAAAAAAAACTATTTTCACCCTTTTTTACCCCTTATCGGACATAGTTTCAAAAAAGTACCAAACACCTGTCCGTTTAATTTCATAGCTGTTTAAAACGTAATTTAAATTTTGTTTCTATACCTATTACTTAAGGAGATATAGCGTTTTCGATTTTTTCCCCTTTTTACCCGTTTTTACCCTCTTAGAGGCAAACGTTCCAAAAGTCCCTTCTTCTTCGACCTATACATCAAAAAAGATACCCACTGTCCAAATTTTATCAACATCGAGATAGTCATTCTATATATATATAAATACATACAATTATTGCTCGTTTAAGAATATAAGATAATGTAAGATAAATGTATACAGTTACATATAATTTGTGAAAATTCAAAAATACAGTATAAATATGGCTCATAGTACCCGAAATCAGTATATTTATTCTAATCGGCCCATAATTGACCATATTTCCCATACAAGACCAACTCTTAAATACCCCAAAAATCATAAAAACTCTTATAAATCTTTGCACAGATCAAAACCTTTGGTAAATTAAATCGATATCGAAAATTATGTGAATCGGTGCATATTTCACCCAAGGTCCCATAACCGCTGCATAGAGCGGTAAAACACCTCGATAGACGTGTTTTGAATATCATGTACCTATATAAAATGTAAAAAAAATATGTTTATTTCTCTTGAAAAAAATTTGTATCTTTGGAAGTATTTTTTAAGATATCGGTTAATTATAATTGAATATGTCTTTTTTTGAAGAGACCGGTATTGTTTTGAAGCAAATACCGTGTAGTTTTTTTTTTACTTATAAGACAAATATAGTATTTATAATATCCAATTATATCAAGAGGGCTTTTAGTAAAGTTATTTGAAGCAAAATTGCAGTTTTTGAAAATTGTTCAAAAACAAAATAAATTTTACTTTATTTTCTAGCAAAAACGACAGAATTGACAGAATTTTCTACAAACTTTTTTAACCACAATTGAGCCATAATTTTAGGATTTTTAGTTGAAATATACCTAATAATTGTGAACCGCCGTGGTATAGCAGGTTAGTCATCCGCCTAGCATACCAGAGGCCCAAGTTCGATCCACTTGAAAAAATAAATTTTCAAAAAAGCGGCGGTTCACCTCATAACTCAGCTAGCCACTGGTTATTGAGTATTAGGCTATGTAAAACTTCTCTAACTAATGCATTTGCCGTTCGGAGCCGGCGTTAAAACGTAGGTCCCTTTCAATGAGTCTAAAAATAGAAATATTTTCAGTTGTTCAGTCGTTTCATGGTATTATGGTAATTTATATTTACTTGCATAATGCAATTATGCAAGTAAAAGAAAATATTTGTTAACAATATTTTTTTATTTTTTAACCGCGATTTTCGCGAAATTTGACAAAATGTGAGTCTTATTGAAATTCTGCTGCCTTGAGTTATGGACAAATTTAATATAAACGAATTTTTTATTTAAATATAATTTTTAATAGGTGCATATCTTTTTAAAGTACAGAATTCTTATTTGGTCCGTCAAATCGTTAATCCTTATAATATTTTAGTGGGCTTTAGATCTAAGAATAGTTTTAATTTTGAGCTAAATTCGCGATGTGCTTCATTGAAATGTTTTTAGATAAGACCTTCGCGTTCTCAGTTAATAAAGAGGTTTTTGACAAATTTTTGATGAAATCGGTTATAAATGACATCGCTTACATGCCTCATGTGTTTTTGTCTCAGTTTGCAGTCTAAAACCATTTAAACCAATATGCACTTTTTTGCACGATTTTCAAAATCTTCATACAATTTTAGCAAACAATGATTTTTTGGTGTGCTTTTGCTTTTAGATGCTAAATGGCAAAAAACTCGGTTCACGCGGTAGCTTGGAAATTTTCATTTATATTTGCGAGTGAGCTCCACGAAAAACCGATATTTTGAAAAACTTACGCTCAAATTTTCGTCATTTACATCTGTCATATGTTATACTTATATGAAGCACGTTAACAAGTTATATATCAATGCGATGCGAAAATAAAAGATCTGCAAATCGATATCTATTTTTTTGGAATTCCTTGAGGCGGCCAAAAAAATATGCGAAAAAAATTAAAAAGTGGCGAAAACGAGCTTCAATTTTGGGCTGCCATTAAGTTGTATTAAAAGTGAGTAGTAGTATTAAAATTTAGAGAGAAGTGGATTCATCCTCTAAGTGTGGTGTATATTTCGTAGAACAACGACTTTTCTCCAAATGTTAAAACGAATGTAGAACAAGACGAAATATGAAGAAAAACTTGAATGCTTCAATCGATTTTTTTTAACGTTTTTTAAAATTTGCATGCCAATTACGCTTAGAAGCGCAAACATGCGCTTCTAATATATTGTGTTCAGTATACAGAAGTTTTTGCGAGTTCAAGATCTGTAATTTGGTTTTCAGAACTCGTAAGGGTACAAAAAATATTCGAGTCGAAAGTCGGTTTCAAAGGAATAAAAACTGTTTGATTTTTGCCCATATGTATTTAGAAGTATATATTTTTCAAAATATAGTTACCAATATATATTGGTATGGCAATAGTCATACAAGGTATTCAAAAGCTTTAGAAATACGAATATTTCATTTTATGTTTCGAGAATGCACAGTATCAGAGCTGACTGTAGTTAAAAGCTATGATGAATTTAATTCGATTTTTGGAGATGAAGTTACATCGAGGACCATTGCTAATCAAAGGGTAACTGAGTTCAATGATGCCCGTAGTTCGCTTAATTACGGGTTTCGTAAAGGTCGTCCCAATTCGGTTGTTATTTAGAAAAACTTTGAAGTAGTGTGTGAACTGATAATGCATTATTCCAGCTTGTCATGAAATAATGGAAACCTTAAATATTAATGGGATCAAGGAGAATTACCTTTATGATGGTATAAAGTAATGAGAAAGGCATCGTTAAATCAACTCTCACATAAATTTTGATCTGATCCATGTAGATTTGTTAGATAAGAATTACGAATTAAAATACAAATCTAAAATATCCTAATATCTTTTAAAGGGTATAAAAACATTTGGTGCATTTTAAAATCTGATTTTTGATAACAAAAAGGGTTATTACTACGAAACGCCTATAACTCAAGCATTTTATTTGCTATTAAAAATTATTTATTTAAAACATGCAATTTTTGAAAAACACCATAAATTTTACAAAAATACTTGTTTATTAATATTTTTAACCCTATAATTAATTAAGAGTAATAATATGGTTACATTTTATTTTCGGAATTTAGTAATAAATTTTGTATTTAATAATGATGATAAAAATGTCGAAATCATTCTACTCTAATACGACTTTTTAATTAATACTTACGTGAATAAATTAGCCAATAAAATTTTTATTAACATAATCAAAATGTGTTTAATTCTGACTAATGAGACGTTTTTTTAATTAGAATTTTGTAAAAAAAATACAGTGAAAAAAATTTAAGCTGTGCTTACAAGAATAAGTTGAACTTTTAATATTATACCCCCCTAATTAATAAACCGTAAAACTTATGAAAAAAATTAAAAGTAATTATATAATTTTATTTGAACCAATATTTATATTGAAGGTAGTGAGTTCTAATCGAGTCATAATTAATAAGCCTTTGATAATTTTAAAATTTGTTTATAAATTAGGGGGTAAATTTATAATATCGTTTATATATTCAGAAACTACAAGACTAACAGTTATGATGACATGTTCATCTTAAACATAGATGATGTATTCTAGAAGTTCCATATATTTCCGGTTAGCCTTATTTTTCTAAATGTAAGAAAAGACAAATATCAAAGAAAGTTCAAATAATAGTTTTGAATGAACACAAAATGTGTAAGTTGGACCATTATTTCAAATGCTGTGTGTCATGTGACACCGTTTTGTTGAAACCACATACAGCCAAGTACAGTTTTTATACCCACCATCAAAAAGAATGGGGGTATATTGAGATTGTCATTCCGTTTGTAACTTCCTTAATATTGGCTGAAAAATCAAAAACAATATACTATATTCAGAATCCTTATGAAATTCTAAGACGATTGAGCGACGTCTGTCTGTCTGTCTGTCTGTATGTCCGTCTGCCTGTCTGTCCGTCTGTTTGTCTGTTGAAATCACGATAATGCCTAAACGAAAGGAGCTAGCTCACTGAAACTAAGTAGAAACATTCGTCATCTATCAGAAAATTTTGCTATTGAAATTGGGCAAAATCGGCTAACATTTAACCATAGCTCCCGTATAACCCCGTCTAGACTAATCGCTTATTAGCTAATAAATGACAAATTATAACAGCTATGATGACAAAATTTGGTATCTAAAAATTTTACATAAACACTAGGCAGCATGTAAAATTTCATCGAAATCGGTTTACATTTAACCATAGCTCCCATATAAAAAACTTACGGAAACAGCCTAAATTCCACCTGAAATTCACTTAAATGCCAATAAATAATAAACTGTAATAGCTTTGGCTACTAAATTTAGCACAAGGAAGTCTTATGTGAATGCCAGCCAGTGTGCAAAATTTGTTACAATCGGTCACCATTTGACCATAGCTCCCATATCCCTGTCTGTCAGATAAAAGCGCGACAGCTCCTTAACTAGAAAAGCTAGAGAGCCAAAATTTTACAAAAGTATTTTTGATATGTAAAAGTTGTGTACTGAAAATGGGCGAAATCGGTTCACATTTAGTTAGAGCTCCCATATAACCCCGCCCCGGGAAACAAATGAATGCCGATAAATTGAGTACAATTGTCATAGCTATGACGACTAAATTTAGAATAGAGAAGTTTTATGGAACTATTGGTCAGTATATCAAATTTTATGGGAATCGGTCCATATTTCACTATAGCTTTCATATATCGGGTGGTTAAATTTCAAGGGCCGATGTTGATTTTGAATAAAACACAAACTATTTAAGAAATTATTGTAATTTTATTTTATTATGAGATAACACGGCTATTGAATTTGTTGCGCAAAAGAGCCATTGTTTCGTTAGCTGTGTGGCAAGTGGCACCGTCCTGCTGAAACCACATATCGTCTACATCCATATCTTCCAATTTGGGCCATAAAAAGTTCGTTATCATCTCACGATAGCGAACACCATTCACAGTAACTGCCTGACCGGCCTCAGCTACACTATCGCGAACAGCAGCAATATTTTCTGCAGTACGAGCTGTACGAGCATGCACTGGTGTTCTCACATCTTCTACAGACCCGGTTTGCTCGAATTTTTCCACGATTTTTGCGATTGTACGCACATTTGGACGATCAAATTGACAAAAAGAATCACGAAGTGCACGATATGCATTTTGATTTGAACGCCCATTTTCATAATAAGTCTGGTTTACTTTAACACGTTGCTGGATTGTGTATCTATCCATGGTTCAAATTGAGTAAGTCTGAAATAGAGAAATGTCAAATAAAATTCGGAATAAAACTTGGCGTTTCAACATCGGCCCTTACAATTTAACCACCCTTTAAAAAACACTCCCGGAAATCAAAAAATATTTAGCAAGGACCATTTAAAAGCTATTAAATTAGAAACTGTGACAGCCATTGCCACAAAAATAAGCTTTATATAAATACCAGCCAGTGTGTAAAATTTTGTTGCAATCGGCCAACATTTGGCTATAATTCTTATATATATATTACATCCCCTTTTTTATATCTACAATCAAAAAGATTCTGAGGTACAAGCATCATATTAAGATTATGTATATGGTGGATACATTAGGAACTCCTAGCAAAATATATTAACCTATCGTATTACTATTAACTTATTTATAATAACTAAATATTAACCTAAACGAAAAGTATTTAACAACTTATTAATGTAAAACCATACCCGATTACGATAACGATTTTTTTTTCAAAGTAAATAAATACTACACACTTTTAAATGTTGAACTGTAAAGCTACTGCAACCGAAGTTATTCCAAATATTTTACCAACAATACCAACTAGCGTAACAACTTTTTTCCACGGTTTGAATTTGCTGCACCCTCGTAGATATATAAGATAGTGATGGGAAACTATCGATAGTCTACGCCATCGATATTAATCGATAGTCTAAAAAAAATATCGATACTATCGGCTTAAATCAAAAGTAAACAAAAAGTTTATCATAGGAGCTGAATTACGATTTTATTATGAAATATACATTGACTAAACGTTTGACAATTCATTAAATAACTTAAGATGTGTATTCATGTATAAATAAAAAAATAAATAATAAAATTAAATAGGAAATCCCATACAAAAAAAGTCCTAATCAAGAAGGAATTGATTTTTTTGGAGGAACACAAGCATATCAACTTTATTGGGCTTAAGACGACTGCGTCTATCGTTGAGTATTTCACCGGCAGCTGAAAAACTTCTTTCGGAAGGTACGGAAGTGGCAGGAACAATGAGGTATTTTAGTGCAACATTTGACAAAGATTTAAAAATAGTTTTATTTTCAACCCAAAAAGAAATTGGGTTACAAGACCGGTTTTTTATCGGCATCTCAATGTATTGCCGTACAATTGTAGAAACATCAGTGGAAGTTTTAGGCGCTTGTTGGTTTTGTACAAAAGAAAGCAAACGGCTACTTCGACAACGTTTTTGCACTTCTAGTGTCTCATTTTGTAAATCTCCGAAATCTGACTCCGAAACAGAACGATCGATTTCATGCTCGATTTCATTAATTAAATATTTTTGTGCGTTATTGAAAATTTCCGATGTTCTGAAAGCTTTTTTAAAACGAGGGTCAACAATTGTAGCTACAATAGCAGCTGTTCGCTTCTCATAGGGAAATAGCCTTTTAGTAATGGATTCTTGTATTTCTGCTAATACTTGTTTTCCAATAAGTGTTTTAATTGTACCAGTCAAATTTTGTAGTTTTAAAAAGATACCATGAATTAATGGTATAACCAAAGACACAGTTACATATTGGTCCCCAGAAACTTCTGTTGTTACATCTTCAAAGGGCTCCAATATATCAACAATTTCAGATAAAATATCGGATTCATTTGATGTGATAACAATTGCAGGAGACGGTCCGTTCTTTAATGATATAATAATAATTGTAAGCATCTCTCTTAGTGTTAAAAATCTTCTTATCATTGCCATTTCACTATTCCATCTTGTACTTACTGACTGAATAAGCCGCAATTCTGGTTCGTTTTTTTCACTTTGCAAACTTCGTAATTTGTCACTTGCGATTGTACTGGATTTGAAAAAAGTTACTATATCTTTGACACGTTTTATCAAAGCCTTTAACTCATTATTTGTTGACAAAGCATCTTTTACAACCAAATTGATTGTATGGGCAAAGCACGGCATATGGTCTATTTTGAGTAAATTTACAGCTGCAACAATATTTGCAGCATTGTCTGTGACAATAATGGATACTTTGTTTTGTAAATCCCATCTTGTAATAATCTCGTTTAGTGTATTTTTCAAATTTTCAGCAGTGTGCCTACCCTCAATCTTTTCTGTGGAAATAACTGCAGCTTCAAGTTTATCAGTGTAGTAATTTCTAAAATGACATGTTACAGTAATATATCCTTCTGTGTTAGATGATGTCCACGTATCTGTAGTTAATGCACATTCGTCTACATTTTTCAATATATTTATTAACTTCTTTTTGGCATCTTCATACAAATTTGGCAAAAGAACATCATTTATTTGTCTACGAGATGGAATTATAAATTTGCTGTCCAATGCATTCACAAATTCCTTAAATCCAGCATCTTCTACAACACTAAAAGGCTGGAAGTCCCTTGCAATGAATGATGTTAGTTTTCGCAAAAGTAATTTCTGTCTGGAGCTATTTATGTCGTAAGACGTTTCTTCCGCTATGAAATATGTTTCCAATTGTTTTTGACCTGACGTTGAAGATTGTGGAACTTCTCTATCCCACTCGGACTTGTGTTTTCTTTGCATATGATCCATAAGATTAGAAGTATTTCCAGATGTCTTGTATTCTTTTTTACAAATATTGCATTTTGCAATTGGTTTTCCATCAGCACTTCTTGTAAAAAAACTCCAGACCTTAGATTTTGAAGATATTGTTGTCATTTTTCACTTTATATAAGGGCCGCAAACAAAATTTATATTCATAATTTAATTAAGAGTTGATTTTATTTGGGAAGTCCCGAATTAAGCAGCTAAAAAAGGTTGCCATACATTGAAAAGAAAAAGTGTTGTCGAGCAATTATTTTTTTTAACTATCGCAATCGATAGTTTATTTAGCTATCGATATTTCCGATAGTTGGTGAACCATCGATAATATCGATAATACCATCGATAGTATCCCATCACTAATATAAGATATGTTTTTACCTTAACACAACTTGATGGTGGGTATATAAGATTCGGCACAGCCGAATATAACCAGAAATAAGCTTCAGCGCTGAACACAATTTAGCGATAAAGAAATTCATTTTTATTCAATTATGCCAGCACCCATTCAAAAAAGTCTTAAATACGCTACTGAACTAAAAAGTAAAATTAAACATCTAAGAGAATATGAAAAAGGCAATTTTGTATAGACAACGGCAAGAATATAACACCAAAATGGTCCAACAAACTAACATTGGCTACGCAGCACAACCTAAAAGATACAGCCCCATTTCCGTTAACTTAGTTCCACCAGATATCAAAATGCTTTTCTTTTTATATTCAAAGCTCAAACACTGAATGTGTTAGATATAGATGAGCAAATTATATACGTTTGTGTGATTGTTTCAAAACATTTCAGAGTCGAATTGAAAAATCTTAAAAGAACAACTTACACATACATAAATACAAATACCAAAAGAAACAAGAGGAGGAGAAGGAAGAAGAAGAAAAGGAGAAACGATTGCTTGGAATACGATACGTGTGCCCCAAGAACAGCGCGTCCCTGCAATAAATCTTTTTTACGAGCGCACACAATGGCAACAATGGCCGCAGGAAGTGGCAAATGGTTTTGTTTGGATGGATGAAAATGAACCTAAGTAAACTATTCGAATGGAATTTCAAGAAGTAAAATGAAAATAACAAACCAAACAAAAACAACAACAGCAGCAGAAAAAGAAATTATATTGTATAAAATAAAATAATAAAACATTAACATTATAAGAAGGAAAAACAATACACGAACACTCACACACAAACACAAACATTAAGAGGAAAGCCAACGAACGAATGTTCGATAGGAAATGAGAAAAATAACACAGATACACATCCACACATACATTTGAACTAGTACCTAAAAAAATTCACATTAAAAAGGGTCCTTGGGTTGGGCATTAAAAAAACAGCACGCAGCTAAAAGAACAAACTAAATAAATAAATATACTTATACAGCCAAATGTAAAAAACGCAAAAGAAAACTCGTTTACGAAAAAGAAAGAAATAAAGAACGAAGGAACGTAGGAAGGGTGGGTTTTTGTGCATCCGTTTGCCATACACCACAATTTTCCCATTTTATTTTTTTGCCACCCTGCATTTGTAGAAATAACAAAACTGAACCTCTGACTTCTTAAAGTTGTCTGCCATCTTAAAGATTACAAAAAATTTAGTATATTTTTTTCATCAGAGAAAATATTTGAAGTCGCATCATGAGTTTTAACTATAAAATTTCAAAAAATTTAAAATTTGTGCTTTTTTAAGTTGCATCGACCGACTAACGTTTTAAATTAAAATTAATTAAAAATTTCATTGGAAGCCACAATATCGTAATAATGGTCAGAGTATAAAATAACCATTTCGTTTTGAAGAACATTTTTTTTGTTTAAATTACAGCAGTGACGTGTAGAGTTCATGGTCGACACTGAGATCAATCAGAAACTAAACTAAATAATTAGTCTGATGGAACAAAAATATATTGTACGGCTTGATGCCGTAAAAACCTATTGAAATGAGGTCCGATATTGAAAATATCTAACATTCCCAGCAAAACTTTGGTAATGGCAAGTACTCTGATAACTGGTTACCTTGTAACGACTACAACATACCATCCGAATAAATAATAAGTTATTACAGAAGTACTTATTTGTAATTAAGATGGTAATTTAAACTGAATGGCCTCGGTTCAAATCCCACCAAGGGCAACAATTTTTTTTAGTTTTTTTTTTATTAAAAGAGTCTTTTTAAATAATTTTTGAATTTTAAAAACTTAAATATTATCTTCTGTAAAAAAAATTTGTAAAACTAACCCACGTTAATGAAAAAATACCATCATGAGTCAATTTTGATTATGTAGGGGATGTTGAATACCAAACACGATTCTAATTGGTCTTAACTTGGTAAGCCCAACTTATCTGGGTCATCCTTCATCTCAACTGTGGACACACACCTCCTCATGGTATCACCCGGGGAGCTAATTTAACACCCATTAATATTGTGAGTTAACATGTTCCGAGTGTTGTCCCATAAGATCGATAAAAATGGGTTAGGATTACGGGCTAGTAACCCTCTCTTGAAAAAAAAAAATACAATGAAGAGGATAAAATTAGAATTGAAATGTCCCACTACCTAATATAAGAGGAGGATGTCCGAAACTTCGATAGAAAGACCAAGTAGAGGAACATTTTTCAAAGCTTGGCCTATAAAATTGGAGAATATTCGCACAAGATCGAAATCCATGGAATTCTAAAATATGCTCGGACTTTGACCTTAACAGGTTGTAACATTTAAGTAAGTAAGAGTCAATCTTGTGTAAAAACTTATACAAAAAAGAAGATTTAAATTGTTTAAGTTTTAAAATAATTTTAAAAAAGTTTTAAAATAATTACAAAAAATCGTATAAAAATATTTTTCCAAAAATTACAACAAAGCAAAAAAAAAGCAGGGAAAACAAAGTTATTTTCACATGATTTTGGATCTAAAAATAAAAATTGTTTATATTAATTATAAGCTGCATTTCAACATATG
Organism: Stomorhina lunata; assembly: GCA_933228675.1. Lineage (NCBI taxonomy): Eukaryota > Metazoa > Arthropoda > Insecta > Diptera > Rhiniidae > Stomorhina > Stomorhina lunata. The sequence continues at coordinate 88,503,932 of OW121740.1, read as the reverse complement.
ATGTAGCTCGGTGGAAGAGTCTCTGCCTAGCAGTCGGAGGGTCTGGGTTCGAGCCCCCATGGGATCATAAAAAAAAATTGTATTTCGTTTAAAAATATATGTTTTTAATAAAACAACAACAAAAAAGTTATTGCTGTTGTTGTTGTTGCCTTTAAATTGCTTACCCAAGTCATTACTTTTCTGCAATTGGTAAGTACTTGCCTCCAATGACATCCCCATGTTAATGTAATGACTTAAACAGCGAATGAGTGAGTAGTTCGTGTTCAATAGTTTAACTGTTTAACTCATTATTTGGTAATGAAAAGTTTTACTGGGTTGAATTACAATATTTACAATGTTTTTTTTGATATAGATTTTTAAAATTTGTATGCCATCAGAAAGAAAACTGATCAAAACTAAGGTAGCCAATAAATTTTGTCAAAATATTGGCATTAGTAGGCGTGGCATGCTACTAATGTCTTCTCTGCAACAAATTGAAGATAATTCAGAAATATAAAAAATTGTAATATTTGATCTTATATTAATTACAATTTCTTAAAAATTATTATTGATAATGGGCTGCGTTTTTTTTTTATTTTGGGTGGACTCTTGTTTTCAACAAAAAAGAAATTCCAAAGTAAGGCATAATTAACAATTCTGTGACCTGTAAGTACTAAATGGCTGAGTTTTGTTTAGGAAATTATACTTTTTTTCAGGTCGATTACAAAAATCATTTTTTTTTTGTAAATTTTGTTCGACTAATATTAACCCAGTAAAACTTTTCATTACCAAATAATGAGTTAAACAGTTAAACTATTGAACACGAACTACTTACTCATTCGCTGTTTAAGTCATTACATTAACATGGCGATGTCATTGGAGGCAAGTACTTACCAATTGCAGAAAAGTAATGACTTGGGTAAGCAATTTGAAAGCAACAACAACAACAGCAACAACTTTTTTGTTGTTGTTTTATTAAAAACATATATTTTTAAACGAAATACAAAATTTTTTTATGATCCCATGGGGGCTCGAACCCAGACCCTCCGACTGCTAGGCAGAGACTCTTCCACTGAGCTACTTCATATGTTAAAAACTTAGCAGCTTATAATTAATAAAAACAATATTTATTTTTAGATCCAAAATCATGTGAAAATAACTTTGTTTTCCCTGCTTTTTTTTTGCTTTGTTGTAATTTTTGGAAAAATATTTTTATACGATTTTTTGTAATTATTTTAAAATTTTTTTAAAATTATTTTAAAACTTAAACAATTTAAATCTTCTTTTTTGTATAAGTTTTTACATAAGATTGACTCTTACTTACTTAAATGTTATAACCTGTTAAGGTCAAAGTCCTAGAATATTTTAGAATTCCATGGATTTCGATCTTGTGCGAATATTCTCCAATTTTAGAGGCCAAGCTTTGAAAAATGTTTCTCTACTTGGTCTCTCTATCGAAGTTTCGGACATCCTCCTCTAATATTTCAATTCTAATTTTATCCTCTTCATTGTATTTTTTTTCAAGAGAGGGTTACTAGCCCGTAATCCTAACCCATTTTTATCGATCAATATTAATGGGTGTTAAACTAGCTCCCCGGGTGATACCATGAGGAGGTGTGTGTCCACAATTGAGATGAAGGATGACCCAGATAAGTTGGGCTTACCAAGTTAAGACCAATTAGAATTGTGTTTGGTATTCAACATCCCCTACATAATCAAAATTGACTCATGATGGTATTTTTTCATTAACGTGAGTTAGTTTTACAAATCTTTTTTACAGAAGATAATATTTAAATTCTTAAAATTCAAAAATCATTTAAAAAGATTCTTTTAATTAAAAAAAAAAACTAAAAAAAATTGTTGCCCTTGGTGGGATTTGAACCGGGCCATTCAGTTTAAAATGCCATCTTAATTACAAATAAGTACTTCTGTAATAACTTATTATTTATTCGGATGGTATGTTGTAGTCGTTACAAGGTAACCAGTTATCAGAGTACTTGCCATTACCAAAGTTTTGCTGGGAAAATTATAAATTATAGTTCCAGTTTTATAAAACAAACAAATAAGAGAATAAAACTCAGAAAAAATTAATTCGATATCTTAATTTAATTAGAATTTCGCAAAAATTTAATTTTTAAAAATTGGCACTCTAATACATATACGCTAAGTGCTATCTTTACAAAATTTCGAGATTTATGTCATTTCCGGCTAAGGACCTGATATGGGCTTTAGTAATGGAATGTATTTATCTTTAGATTTATAAGCGTTTTTGTGTTTTCATGGGCATTTAAAAGACTTTTTTTAAATGCGTCTTGTATTGAGGTATGGTCAAATATGGACTGATTCGTAAAAAATTAGGTGCACTGATTTCGGTTTCCACACGATGAATATTATTAAAATATAATTAAATTTGAGTCTAAAAAGGGAATAAAACTCCTTTCCGGAAAGGCATCCCTATTAAAGGTACCCGAAAAGGTAATCCTATTTTGCCCAAAAAGTATAGGAATCCAAAATATGAGTCTGTGCCGAATTTCATGAAATTATCTTGAAAGTTGTGACCTGTACTTTGAAAACAAGCTTACATGGCTATCCAGCTAGCCAGAAGGACAACTAAGGGAGTTATTCTGAGTTGATCGGTATACTAAATGGTGAGTCTCAGACCAATATTTCTATGCATTACAAACATCAGCATAAACCCAATATAACCTTTCTACCTATGGTGAAGGATATAAAAATCCCATAATACAAGGACAGGTCAATAACACCGTGCTTTAAAAAAAACCCTGGTTTTTACACAAAAAGGTAATTTAGTATATTTTGTATTCTTAGTTGTTCGATTCTAGTAAGTTAATGTCATCGTTTGAGTCAAATCTCTTCCTGATTGACTGAGTTATTTCTTCAAGTTTGAAAACAAGAAATATGCACTTAGGGCTATAAAATTATAAAACAGTTGCGTATTTTGCGCCACCTCAGAATATTGACCAAGCAAGAAACAATTTTCTTTTTGTGCACTTTCGGATAAAGATTACACAGCACAACAAAATAAAAAAAATTTCATGTGCTCTTAAAACCACTATACAATTTTGATGTATCATGACTACCTTTGTACAAAAATTGTAAAATTTTTAAATTCTATGGCAAGATTTTTTTTTTAAATTTCAATTTTTTTTAGACGTTTCTTCAAATAATTAATGATATAAATAAATAAAAATAAAATAACAAAAATTAAGATTTACATAGCCTTTAATTCGTCCATATATCGCGTTTCAATCGGATCAATAGTATCGGAGTTATAATAAAAAACTTAAGAAAAAATATATTTTTTATGTAAAAATGGCAAAAATTTTCGTTTTAAAAAAATCATGAAAAATCGAAAACGGCAAAAAACTTCCAGATTTGTTATTTTATCGCATAGCGACATATAATAGCAACAAAATGAGATATCGACCATAAAAATCGATTGATTTTTTTTCGAATTTATTCACAATTTAGTGAATTCGCTCATTTTCACAAAATTTTAGTTTTTTGCTTGATATACGCATTATAGCGGGTTTTCAAATGTATGAAAAAAATAAATTTTCCAATCTCAAGGGGTGCATGTCGGATTATTGTGAGATTTGGTGAAAAACTTCCACCCACAAAATTTAAGTCGAATTGGACAACGTTAACACGTAGCGCATAGGCCCCAAATCTGAAATATAGCGTTTAAATCGAAAAAAATTGACAAATTTTCAGTTTTTGCAAAATTAAAGCTATTTATTCCCCCTTTTGCAAAAAAGTGGATTCTAGTTCTTAGTGCAAAGGCAATGATTTTTCCAATAAGCTACATGCCTTTAAAATCGGTTAAACAGTTTTCGAGTTATTACAATTTTCACTGGCCATTACATGTCCTTGAGGACTTGCCGAAGACAATTTACAAAAACATTTTACTTAGTTTAAAATTTTTTATTTTTTTCTTTTTTAACTTACAATATACATGTCAACAATAAAATATAAAATTTCGCTAAAATTGACGGATATCTTCCTATTACACAACGCAACAAAATAACAAAATTCGATGCTTTTGAAACCACTATACAATATCCAGGTACTGCAAAAGTGTTTTGGATGAATGAGAAATGTATGGCAAAACAAGTACGCGAAATACTGTTTTGAGCAAAACACGTATTTCTGTGGGACACGTGTTACTGTGGAAATACAGTATTGAAGGCTGAGAGCAGGAATATTTGACGGCCCACAAATTCGCAAATTGGTCAAAGATACCGATTTTCTCAGTTCAATGTCAGAAATTGAGAAAAATGCATGGGATTCGTTTGTATAGGTTATTCAACATTTCTTAGGAAATAACAAGGATGATGATTTTGTTGCGCACGTTGAAGAGATGTTAACCTACTTCCAGAATCTTGGATGCAACATGAGTATCAAGTTACATTACCTTCACAGTCACTTAGATCGTTTTCCTGAAAATCTAGGAAACTTAAGTGAGGAACAGGGCGAACGATTTCACCAAGATATTCGGACAATGGAGGAAAGATACCAAGGTCGCTGGGATGCACACATGATGGCAGATTTTTGCCAGAGTATTCAGAGCAACACTTCGTTATTCAATAATTCCATCGATTTGACTTAGTCACAATTTTTGGTCAATTGCCTTCGGCGAGTCCTCAAGGACATGTAATGGCCAGTGCAAATTGTAGTAACTCGAAAACTGTTTAACCGATTTTAAAGATATGTAGCTTATTGGAAAAGGACCAGGATCCACTTTTTTGCAAAAGGGGGAATAAATAGCTTTAATTTTGCAAAAAACTGAAAATTTGACAATTTTTTTCGATTTAAACGCTATTTTTCAGATTTGGGGCCTATGCGCTACGTGTTAACGTTGTCCAATTCGACTAAAATTTTGTGGGTGGAAGTTTCTCACCAAATCTCACAATAATCCGACATGCACCCCTTGAAATTGGAAAATTTATTTTTTTCATACATTTGAAAACCCGCTATAATGCGTATATCAAGCAAAAAACTAAAATTTTGTGAAAATGAGCGAATTCACTAAATTGTGAATAAATTCGAAAAAAATCAATCGATTTTTAAGGTCGATATCTCATTTTGTTGCTATTATATGTCGCTATGCGATAAAATAATAAATCTGGAAGTTTTTTGCCGTTTTCGATTTTTCATGATTTTTTTAAAACGAAAATTTTTGCCATTTTTACGTAAAAAATATTTTTTTTTCTTAAGATTTTTATTATAACTCCGATACTATTGATCCAATTGAAACGCGATATATAGACAAATTCAAGGCTATGTAAATCTTAATTTTTCTGATTGTATTTTAATAATATCGGACTAGTAGTTTTTGAGTTATCATTAATTATTTGAAGAAACGCCTAACAAAAATTGCAATTTAAAAAAAAATTAAAAAAAAATCTTGCCATAGAATTTAAAAATTTTACCATTTTTGTACTAAGGTAGCCATGATACATCAAATGTATATAGTGGTTACTCGAGCACATTTTTGCTGTTGACCTGTGTTATCGATTTTTAATACAAGAAATAATATACGAGCATAGGAATCAACCAAGTTTGTTGAAAACAAGTCACAAAAATGTCATTTTAACAAGCAAACACCTCGATATAGATTTGGTAATCCATAACGAATAAATTCATTCCAATCTCTGACTGAAGTCGAACATAAATGAATGGAATAGCAGAAATAAGGCAGCATCCGCAAGAGAAACATGGAGTAGCATCCAATATGTGAATCAATAAATAAACTTAATGTGTATGCGAGAATATTAAAAAAGAAAATTATATTCCGTCCAACATTTGCCTGTTACTCATACTTAGACACGTACAGACTCATATTAAAGACAAAGTGCGAGGCATGATTTTTAAGTTTAAATATAAATTGTTAACCAATCTAAAAATTTCGGAACAATTTATTCGTATACATATGCATATGTTAATTTTAAAAACGCCCTACGTACAACTTTGCGTTTAGCAACGATTTCAGTACCATAAGAAGTTTTGCTTGCCATAAGGCGTTTTTGTATTTTCTTACAACTTTAATAAGTTTGAAACATACTACATACAACAGGCGGTATTCATGAGTCAGTCTTTATACTTACACACATTCATTCATTCATAAATACATATGTACATAAATATAGATGTATAAATACATACATACATACAATTTAATAACTATTGAAAATTTGCCTTTAAGCTTATGAAAATGAAAATTGGTAACAGATCCTTCGGTGAGTTAAGTATTGTACGAGTATAGTATGTATGTATGTGTTTTATAATATTTTCTTTTTCATATTTTTGGCTTTTCCTACAGTTCGTATTGCAAAATTTGCATAAATATAATTATAATAAAAGAATTTATATTATAAGTATTTATGAACTTACACACACAAACACGCACACACATTCAGACACTGAAAGGCATTAAACAAAATTAAAAATATATTCATGTGGAAAATGAGATTATTGTTAAAAATGCAAATATTCGTTAAAAAAAAAAAAAAAACAAAGAACTAAAGCAAATAATTTTTAATAATGGCTTCTCATACATCTCGTTATTAAAATGCATGAATTCATATTTGCAGATAAAAATACTCGTACGGAGTCATGTGTAGCTTCATGACCATTTCCAAACATGCGAATACAAATGTTAAAAAAAAGTTAAAAATAAAATGAGTCAATAAATTCAAACGAAATTTAAATTAAAATTCATTCATATTTATTCATATTTTTGTGCAATAACACTACCCCACAAATAAACAATTTAAGGAAGAAATTATTCTTACAGTCTTATGCAAAAAAAATTTAACAACGACTGGTAAACTAAAGTTAAGCCAAATTCCTTAAGGTATTATTCAAAAACGATTGTTAGCTTAACAAACCGATGTTAATCTTTTGTTAACATCAAATAATTTCAAGTATTTAGCTTTCTACATAATTTAAAGCTACGTTAAATATTTTACTGTGTTGACAAATAATATTTTGAGAAAACTTTTAATGAAAATATTTAAGATTTCAGACTTTTCTAATAAAAAACAAGTAAGAAAGTGCCATAGTCGGTCAAGCCCGACCATACGATACCCTTCAACACTAAGGTCAAAGGTGTTATTTTTCATGACAAATATTATTATTAGGGTCAAATGTGGACCCATTATCTCGAAATTTGGCAAATTGATAACAGTCGTTACAAAAATCATGTATGAAAAAAATAAACTTGAAGATATCGACCTAAATTTTTGAGTTTTATTGACTTTTTTGAGAGAAATTCAAATTTGTAATATTTGTTTAACAAAATTTTCAAAAAATTAAAAAATGCGTTTTGAAATCCACCTGAGAAAAATTACCCATTTTCGATTATGAAAAAAACTAAGTTAATATTGTTACATTTTAACAAAATTAAACTATGAAGTACTTACAAGTCTTAAAATGATAAATCATGTCTTACTTTGCCAGCTTTTATCCAAAGTAGTTTTTCTAGCGGTGTATCCTTAGGCGTATTGTCAAGGACACGAATTTTTGGGGGAAGTACTTACAAGTCTTAAAATGATAAATCATGTCTTACTTTGCGAGCTTTTATCCAAAGTAGTTTTTTCTAGCGGTGTATCCTGAGGCGTATTGTCAAGGACACGAATTTTTGGGGGAAAATCGCAATAACTTCAAAACTGTTTTATGGATTTCAAATATTGTTGACTTCAATTAAAGCTGCATTAGTTCACTTTTAGATTCCATTATCTTTTCTCTTTAAAATAAATTGTAAATGGACGAAATGTAACAAAAACTGGAAATACTCTCGGTTTTCCCCATACAAATGGGCTCAAAAACTTTGGGCCCGTTGTGCGGGCTCGTATCCTAAAATAAATCAATAATATTTTGCACACTTCCGATTGATATAATTTGGCCATATAATTTCACTATTAGAAGTCGATCAGAGACAAAAGTCAATAAACGACTCACCCTAATTTATATATATATATATATATATTTATATATTTCCCCGAAAACATTCCAATTGGAACAAGGGGGACTCATTGAAAGAGACCTACGTTTTTAACTCCGGCGCCGAACGGCAAATGCATTAGTTAGAGAAGTTTTACATACCCTAATACTCAATAACCAGTGGCTACCTGAGTTATGAGGTGAACCGCCGCTTTTTTGAAAATTAATTTTTTCAAGTGGGTCTGGCCGGGTATCGAACTTGGGACCTCTGAGATGCTAGGCGGATGACTAACCTGCTATACCACAGCGGTTCACTTAAAACATCTTATGTTTACATAAAACTCCACAATATATAGTTTTTATTTAAACAGAACCGCTTAAAGTTACTTAAGGTCCAGTTCAACGCAAATTTCAGTTTCGAAAAAGAGCTTAAGTAGAAAAAATGTAAAATCTTCTGAATTTAACAATATGTTTCTTAAATATTCATCGTTCTTCTCTAATAAACATGATACTAATATATTAATTCATAAATTATTCGCAGAAATCAATCAAAAGAAAAACAAGTAAGAAAGTGCTATAGTCGGTCAAGCCCGACCATACGATACCCTTCACCACGAAGGTCAAAGGTGTTATTTTTCCTGTATAAAGACAAATATTTGCTAAATTTTGAAATCATACAAACATTTTCTCAAAACTTATTTAAGCTGTTTCCGTCATTTGGTCTTATATGAGAGCCAGGGTCGAATGTGGACCGATTATCAAAATTTGGCAAATTGATTACAGTTGTTAAAAAAATTATGTGTGCAAGAAATAAACTTGAAGTTCTCATCATCTTTAGATTAACGAGCGTTTTAGTGATTTTTGTCTCATTTAGTGCTTTGTATTGGAGCTATGGTCAAATGTGGACCGGTTTCAACGAAATTTGATACAGTGATTTTAGTTTACATAAGCAGTTTTTGTTTTAAATTTCATGAAAAAATATTGAAAATTGTCCTATGGGAGGTACCATAAATAATAGACCGATTTTGACGAATTTTAATAGCCATGGTACCACTATAAAAAAAATGATCTGTGCCAAATTTCATCAAATTATCTTTAGAATTGCGACCTGTAGTTTGATTACAAGGTTTACATGGGGGTCCAGCCAGACAGCCAATAAGACGGACGGACATGGCTAAATCGACTCAGAAAGTGATTCTAAGCCTATTGGTATACTAAAAGGTGGGTCTAAGACAAATATTTCTATGCGTTACATACATCAGCACAAACTTATAATACCCTTTCCACCTATGGTGGTGAAGGGTATAATTACACAAATTTGATGATATCTCAAAACTTCAATTTTCGACTTAAGCTATAGGTCGATTATATCTCAATTATTGTATGATAATTTTTTTAAGTTCCTAATTAAAATATGTACATAAAACCAAACCAAACTTAACTAATAAAATAAATCGAAGTGACTTGAACTGGCTACTGGGAGGTCTGTTTTTTATTCAACCAGACAAGATAACGATCATTTCTGACTACAAACAACCATCAAGCGGGGGCTATACAAAATGTTTAAACAAATTTATGACAATTTAAAATGAAATCCCGTCATTAAAAGCACAGCTAAATTAAAACAAAAAGAAATCAACAAGATTTATAAACCCATCTTAATTATTATAATGGCGTAAAATGACTAAATGAAAACGACCAGACAGACGAGTTACTTGAAATGTTTTATTTTCAACCACGCCTTACGATTTCCAACCATTTTTCGTTCTCAAACACAACCAACAATAATTTTGAACCAATGCGGATTTTGTCTTTTATGGTCAACTGTATAATTAGAGCAAAACCAAATTTCAAATCAGTTCAAAATTATTCATTTTGAAACTGAAGAAAAAAAACAACATGTGGTCGGTCCAATGAACAAAGATCGATCGATTATTAAAAATTACAATAACAATTAACTACATCTGGATGAAGAACATAACAACAACAATATACATAATGGCATAATTAACAATAACATAAATATAATAAATACATATATATGTATGTATTGAAATACCGACAAACATTCAACTGAAACAAAGATCAGAAATAATTAATTTTTATAAAACATTTTAACTTATTTTGTTCTCTTTTAGTGGCTGTACAAAGGATAAACGATCAATATAATCGACCAAACTCATACATTCACAGATGGATATGATAAAGGGATAGCCCGTCTGCCTGGTTTTAAGAAAAACTGAGCATCTTTTGTATATCTCACGGTTTGCTTGTAGTAATTTACTCAGGTACAAAATCTTAAACATGAAAGGAAAAACAAGATGAAGTTGACTTTTTGACACAATTTATTACTTTTACATAAATATTCATAAATAAAGTCAATAGCAGTGACAGCCGTAACAGCAGCAGCCGCAAATAGAGGATCGAATCTAAAAGATCAGTCAGCCAAGTGGTAAAAAGACTTCTCTCTCTCTCTTCGCTGTTGACAGTCAGACAAGCGAATGGACAGATATCTGTGTTTTTTTAATAAAGATCGTTTACCTGTTAATTTTATTTCTTATTTCCACGTAAATCACTAATTAAAAAATAAAATACAAAAAACTAAATTTAGTATTCGGCGTTCACTTCACAAAGAGTCTAATAAAAATGTTTTATATGACAAAAATTTATTTGTTTTTCGTTCTTTTTCTTTATTTATTTTGGGAGGAGGAATAAATTTAATTTTTTGGGATAATTAAGATGCCATGTGATGACGGGTTTTGTGGACAAAAAAAAAGAAACGGTTTTAATTATGGATAAGTTAAATAAATTAAATGGAGCTTTCAAATGTGAATGTTTTAAAAGTGGAATAATTTTGATTTAATTAAATGATAAGATAATTCTAAAGATTGTCTTAAAATTCAAACATATTTATGTATGTATGTATATATTTAGTCCAGCATTACTTTGTCGCCAAATCTAAATTGATTAGTAATATACAATCTGTGTATTAAAAAAATTAATACATTAAAGTAATGGGTTATCCATTTCGTGATTTCAAAAGTATAGGACTGGAATTCGACATCTGTCAAACTATGTTGTTAAACCAATATGTTTCTTTTCAGTTGAAAGTCCGACATTGACAAAAACGATTAGCTTAAGTTTCGCATAAAAATTATCAAAACATACTACAAAAATCGTACTTCTGCAGCAGCCACATATCGTGCTTTAAGAGGAGAATATGGTTTACATAATCGTCCCACTGCGCAAGCAATTGGCAAAATTGTGAAGAAAATTTGAAGAGACTGGAGCTGTTACAAATATTGTAAGGCCTGTGCATCATCGTTTCGCTTGTTCCGCTGAAAATATCGCTGCTTTAAGTGAAAGTGTTACCGAAGACCCGAATGTGTCGATTCCGTGAATTCGTAGTGTTATAGTCATATGATTACCGACTTTTTTTTGCCTGATATTGAAGACTTGGAGAATATGTGGTTTTAACAAGACGCTGCACTATGGTATTTCTGCTGCAAAGAAGGCATTTTTTGACTATCACTTTTCAAAAATCTAATAATGCCATTTTATAGAGAAGAATCTGACAATGAAAAATCTATATTTTTTCCCAAGTATATATATATATATATATATATATATAGAAAAAAAAGAAAGAAAAAATCGTTTAAAGTTAGCTGAATATCGTGAAACAGAAATTTATGGCAAAAATATTGAAATTTAAAGACTTATGTATCAAAAATAATTAAAATTGGCAAAAAATTCAGCATTGACTGTTTTCATTGGAGAAAAAGTCAGTTAGCTCGGTTTACCTCCATGCTCTCAGTATAGTGAAATGAAAGGCAAAAGGCTTTCGAATTTCTAAAAAAAAAACCCTAAAAAATTCAGCAACTTTTGAAAAAATCAAAATTTAGTAAAAAAAAGTAAGTCTCGTTTCACAGGTTTACTTGATCAGTTTTTCTTTAAATTTCATTTTCTTTATCAGTTTTCATTTTATTTTCCTTAAATTTCATACAAACTTTCTAAATTTTCATAAACTTGATAGTACGGTCAGGTTTGCCCAATTTTAATTCTGTCAGTTTTTTCTTATACAAATTCAAGACTTATTTAATAAGCCAAACCTGACTAATGTAAAAGTAGACTAAGGAATATTGCTTATAACACAGTACGATAGTGGTACACATAAGAAATGTTAACAGAATATGAAAATAGGCTTAAAATAAAGAAATACGTGTCTCGGCGTTTTGCTGTAGCACGTCAGAATTTTAAGAAAATCGATTTTAAAGATTCGAAGGACCGTGGAGGTTCACTTGTAACGTAATACTATTGTAAAAAGTTCTATAAAAATAGAATAGGTGAACCGATTTAAATGCTTGAGCCAGTTTTGAAAAGGGAATTGAATTTGGATTTGTTTTTATTATTATTATTTTTATTCCGCTATATGGCGCTTTAATTTTCATGTAAAATTAAAAAATATCAAAAAATGTAATGTAATTTAATGTAATGTAAATGTAATGTAAAAATACAAAAATTAATGTGATATCTTAACTATTATTTTGTGTCAAAAACTGCAGAATTGTATTTTTAATGAATTTCGTACACTTTTTGGATATTTTTTAATTTTAACAATACTCATGTGTACTCAAAAAAATTTGATTTTGTCGTACTGTGTAATAAAAAAGCATTGCATACCTTCAGGTTTAAATTTTTAATCGAATTGCAGTTATTAATCCTAATATAAGTTCAAATAACATTTATTCGTTGAGAATAAAAATACATGAAAAATTGGTAGTAGATGGATTTCAACCAAAATTAATAAAGCTCTTTCTTGAATGAAAAAATAAGAGTGCCGAATTTGATCAAATTCTATTGAAAATTGCGGTTTATAGTTACATTGAGAAGGAAAATAAGTGAAAAATGGGGTTCCAAGGGAGGTACCCTAAGGAGTCATCGGATTTTAACCAAAATTAGTAGGGCTTTTTTTTGGATAAAAAAAATAGAAGTGTGCTAAATTTTATAAAATTCTCTTGAAACTTGCGGTTTATTCATTGAGAAGGAAAATAAGTGAAAAATGGAGGTCCACGGTATTCGACGGATTTCAACCAAAATTAGTACAGCTCTTTTCTAGATAAAAAAAATTAAAGTGTGCTTAATTTTTATCAAATTCTATTGAAAATTGCGGGTTATTAATTAAGAAGGGAAATAAGTGAAAAAATGGGGGTCCAAGGGAGGTACCCCAAAGTGTAGACGGATTTTAACCAAAATCATTAGAGCTCATTTTTGGATCAGAAAATAGAAATTCAAAGTTTAAATAGAAAATAGAAAGTCAAATTTTATCAAATTCTATTGAAAAAAAGCTTTTTATACATTGAGAATAAAAATAAGTGAAAAAATGGGGGTCCAAGGGAGGCAACCCAAGAGGTTGACAGATTTCAACCAAAACCAGTGGAGCTCTTTTTGGGTTAAATAATAAAGTTGTGCCGATTTTCATGAAATTCTGGTGCAAATTGTGGGTTATACATTCAGAAGAAAAATAAGTGAAAAAAATGGGGGTAAAAGGGAGGTACCCGAAGGAGTAGATGGATTTCAAAGTTTTTTTAATTTTTATTATCTATATAAAAATAAATAAGTGTGCCAAATTCATCGTTGTAGAATCACTCCTTCTATTTTTTGCAGTTAGATGTATGTGGCGCTGCCACATGCCACTCAACTCGAGCTAATATGTCTTAATTGCAAGAGACATTTTCTGCCCGCGTAATTTCTCGTCGTGGCGATATCATCAAGATCATGTGATTTGACAACATTGGACTTTTTTGTGGAGCTACGTGTTTATGCAGATAAGCTCTTAACTTAAAAACCAACATTCGTCAAGTTATGGCTAAAATACCTCCCAATATGTGTCAAAAAGTGGTCGAAAATTACCACAAAAGAATCAATGCTTGCAACATTTCGGTGGTGGTCATTTAAATGATGTATTCTTTCACACATAAGACTTGCATTTTGTCAAATTTCGCGAAAATCGCAACTAAAAATAACAAAAAATAGTAGTTTTTCACTTGAATAATTAAATTACAGTGCTTAACAAAATTTGAAGAAAGTCATGACCAAATGTATCTGACCCCTAATCCGTATGTAAAATTATTCGATAAATTCGAATATGAAGTCAGAATGGTCAAAAGTAGAACAGTTTTTCGAGATATTTCAAAATTACTGTTTTTTTGACTTTTGGAAACATTTGGAGGTACTTTAAGTACAATAAAGAGTGCTCTAAATAAAATTTGTAGTTGGATTTTCTTAAATAAAAATCAAACCTTTTAATATAAAAACTCTACAAAATACGCAAATATAATGACATATTATACAAAATCATTTAGCATTAAAATGTTTACTTAGTACTCGGGTTTTGCAAAATTATCGACTTTTTTCGGAAACCCTCCCATTAAAGATTTTACAGTTGCTTCTGATACCTTTTTGGAGCATGTGTTCCACCTGCGCTTAAAATCGGACATGTTCTTGGAAATCTTTCCTGTGTTCTTCAATTCCTTTTTTACCAGAGCCCAATACCTTTCCACAGGCCGAAGTTCTGGACAGTTAGGTGGATTTGCCTCTCGTGGTACAAAAATGACATTATTCTTTGAGTACCACTCAAGTGCCTTTTTTCCATAGTGGCATGATGCCAAATCGGGCCAAAAAAATGTAGTAACTCTGTGCTCTCTTAAAAAGGGTAACAACCGTTTTTGTAGGCACTCCTTTATATAAATTTCTGTGTTTATTGTGCCAGATGCCACAAATACTTTACTTCTTTAGCCACAACTGCAAATAGCTTGCGACACGAGAAACTTCTTAGGGAATTTTGTTTGTTTTTTTGTGCGAAACTCTTGCCGAACATTGCCCCGTTTATCAGCAACATAAAAATCTTGACCAGGAAGTTGAGAAAAGTCTGCCAGTACGTATGTTTCATCATCCATCACACAACAGGTGTATTTTTTTATAAAATCAGACTTCAATTTTTTCGCTCGTTTTTTTGCTTCTAAGTTCTTTACAGCATTGCGATCTGGAACCTTTTGGACTTTGTATGTCTTCAGTCCAGCATAAGCTTTGACTCTATGTGCAAAATTCGTAGAACATTTCACTGTACGAGCTACTTTTCTTAAAGAAGTGTTAGGCGCTCTTCGAAAGAGTCGCTCGACTTCTTTTGCCTTACCAATATCTGTAGGACTTTTTTTCCTCCCTGATCCAGGTTTTCTTTCAATGCTCAGGTTTTCCTTATACCGTCTGATGGCATTAGAAACCGTTCGAGGGTCAACTTTCAAATTTTTAGCTATTTTTTTAAAAGTCCATGACAGATTTTTTTGAAAAGTTTTAATTATATTTTCACGAACTTTTTTTTCGCATTCCATTTTGATTAAAATAACTATTGAAAATTAATAATTTCTAAAATAATAGTATCTGACATATCTATAGAAACTAACTCGATCAAAAAATAAATTATTTCTTGCACTATGGATAAATTTTGTCTAAAATAGTAAATGCATATTTTTTTTAGAACACTCTTTATATTATTGAGATTGTCCTTATGAAGGTGAGTAGTTATCACTAAGTGCTAAGTGCAGACTAACTATGCGGTAGATGTATTAGGACCACCCAACTAAATATAAGGATCTTCCAACCGAACTCTTTTTCTATTAGGCAAGGCTGTCCAATTATAATAAGGGGTACTTCTCTCAAACAATGAGCTGCATCCGATTATATGTTTAGACTCATTTACTATGTTTTAACTGCAGCTCCGAACGGCAAATGCATTAGTTAGAGAAGTTTTACATAGAATAATTCTTAATAACCAGTGTCTAGCTGAGTAATAAGGTGAACCGCTTTTTTTTTGGAAAATTTATTTTTTCAAGTGGATCTGGATAATAATTGTGGTAAGTATGCCGATGGACTCAGAGTCAGATCCTATGTCTATTTAACGATGATCGTCCAACTAAATATTTTAGCCAATGAAAGATCAAAGAACAGTTCGCAATTTTTAATATAATATGACCATCACTGAAAATAAAATTGGACGAAATCAGTATCGGATACCTGCCATATGTCTGACATCCCGGAAGATTTTGCCAGCAAATATCAGTGTTTTCAATGAAATTAGGAGGAATAATCCGCTTAAGAGTAATCGTTGGAATAAAATAAAATAAGTAGTTGTTTATATCAAAAATGTTGTAGACTAAGTTTAACAATTAGAACTTTATAATATACAAAAGCGACTTTTTTAAAACATGGAAGGTTTTACCTGATGTGTCCGTCCGTCTGGCTGGCTGGCTGGACCCCCATGTAAACCTTGTAATCAAACTACAGGTCGCAATTCTAAAGATAAATTAATGAAATTTGGCGCAGATAATTTTTTTGATAATAGGACCTTGGCTATTCGTCAAAATCGGACCATTATTTATGGTACCTCCCATATGTTTCACTTCCTGGAATTGATATTTTGGCCACAAATATCCATATTTTTTTATGAAATTTAAAACAAATATTGCAAATAACATCTAAAATCACTGGACCAATTTGAAATCGGTCCACATTTGACCATAGCTCCCATACAAATTCTTCTTTAAAAACGCACTAAATGAGACAAAAATCACTAAAATCACTTTTATTTTTTGCATACATAATTCTTAAAAAAAACTGTAATAAACTAAACTAAATTTCGAGAAAATCGGTCCACATTTGACCATAGCTCTCATATAAGTCCAAATGACGGAAACAACTTAAAAATATAAGTTTCGACAAAATTTTTGTATGATGGCAAACTTTAGCAAATATTTGTCTTTATACAGGAAAAATAACACCTTTGACCTTAGTGGTCGGGCTTGACTAGAAGGTATGACATATTCTCCCTCTATTGGAATACAATGTTCAAAGGTTAACCGTTTGAAAACACTCCCACCAAAACTTTTCATTACCAAATAATGAGTTAAACAGCTATAGAACACGAACTTCTTACTCATTCACTGTTTAAGTCATTACATTAACATGGGGATGTCATTGGAGGCAAGTACTTACCAATTGCAGAAAAGTAATGACTTGGGTAAGCAATTGGATAACAACAACAACAACTTTTTTGTTGTTTTATTTAAAAAAAACATATTTTTAAACGAAATAAAATTTTTTTTATGACCCCACGGGGGCTCGGACCCAGACCCCTACGATTGCTAGGCGGAGACTCTTCCACTGAGATACTTCATATGTTGAAAACTTAGCAGCTTATAATTAATATATACAATCATAACTTTGTTTTTCCCTGCTTTTTTTGCTTTGTTGTAATTTTTGGAAATTTTTGGACTTTTTGTAAATGTTTAATGCATTTAATAAACAATAAAGAAGTTTTTTTTTTAATTTTTTAAAACTTAAACAATTTAAATCTTCCATTTTGTATAAGTTTTTATATAATATTGGCTCTTACTTACTTAAACCTATTTTCGTCGAACTTCTGAGAATATTCTTCAATTTTAAAGGCCAAGTTGTGAAAAATTTTCCTCTACTTGGTCTTTCCGTCCCATTTTTATCGTTCTTATTGGACAACTCGCGGTACATGTTAGCTCAGTACAAAACGTAGTTCTTTGGGTGATATCACTTGGAGGTCAGTGTCCACAGTTGAAATGAAGGACAACCAAGATAAGTCTAGGCTTACCAAATTAAGACCAAGTAGAACCGTTGCTTGGTATCCAAAATCTACATACCTACATAATTAAAATTGACTCATGATAGCATTTTTTCGTTACCGTGAGTTAGTTTTCCAAATTTTTTTTACAGAAGGTAATATTTATGCTTTTAAAATTCAAATATCATTTAAAAATACATTTTTAATAAAAAAAAATTAAAAAAAATGGTTGGTCTTGGTGGGATTTGAAACCGGGCCATTCAGTTCAACTTACCATTTTAATTACAAATAAGTACTTATGTAATAACTTATTAGTTATTCGGAGGGTATGTTGTAGTCATTACAAGGTAACCAGTTACTAGAGTACTTGCCGTTACCAAAGTTTTGCTTGGCTGACGACGGGTATTTTTAATATAAGTTTTGTGTATTTAAGATTTTGTTATTAAATTTATTTTCGACTTAATATACATTTGTTTGGTGAAATATTTTTACCCAACCAAGTTATTTTCACTAAAAATATTTACAACCAATTAACATTAACTAAACAGCCATACATCCAATCCACTTGTATCCATGAATAACACTTACAAGTATCTATGTTACACAAGGACAATCCCTTCTAATTATTTTGAGAAACAAAACAAAATTTATTTGAATTTAAATGAAAATTGTTGTGGCCGTCGGTTGTTGCTGCTTTGGTTTCTATTTTTGTCGAAGATCATAATCATAAATATGAATTAAAATAAATCCCAAAATGGACTTTTAAGCATTTTACCAAACATCCTGGCATCCAGGAAACCAAACAACAACAGTCAGAGTTCATACATGTTAAAGTCCCCCCATTTGGGTTTCTAAAAACTCATACACATTCATTACTCTTATACATGCATGTTTGTATGCATATGTTGGTGTGTTTGTGTCTGTATGTTTGAATGTTTCTTAATTGCTGAATGTATTAGAAAATGTCCATTAAATACCTTGTGATTTTATACAAATTTACTGTTACTGCTGATTCAGATTCAAACTTTGGAGCTGTTGCTACACACTCATACTCATACACATACACATAAATGATCCTGCGAATACTTTTTCTTTATAAAGTGGGAGAGAATGGATCTAATGATGATATTGGACCGGTGTTTAGTTGTTTGGACTTGTTGTTGAGGTTTTCTTGTTGGAATGGTTTGTTTATTTTGCAATTTATGTCATTAAATGTTAATTTCTGATAAAACATTGTTTGAGAAACACCACCATACACATTAATATACATGCATACATATATATGTATGTCATTGTATATAAGTAAATTAACTGAAGCATTCAATAACACTGAAAGACAAAAATGTAAATTTTTGACTAATTAGAACTTTTTGCGATGTTTAAATGTTTGAATCTTTCCCGGATACCTTGTTTTTTTATAATATATGAATAATATATCGATATTATTATTAATCATGTCACTTAATTTCTAATTTTTTAGATTTGTATCTGTACTTGTTTCTATTCCTACAAATATAATTGATCGTGAACATTTACGTGGATAATTTATTTTATTAACTTCGGGTAATTCACACAACAAAGAGTTTCATGAAGGTCGTCCAAAATCGGTTGTTGTTCTGATATATTTATATTAATGCTGTTCGTGAAATGATACTACAATATCGACATGAATTAGTGGAACAGTCAAAACTTGTTATTAATGATTTTGATTTGAAACCCAATTACTTCTCTTTGATCCCGAAAATAAAAATTAATTGCTATCCGAAACCTAATAATGCGGTTGATACGTTAAAAAATGTCTATAACCCAGTCATACATACATAATTCCCACGGAATTCCAATGGGAAAAAGGCGTACTTCTCTCAGACAATGAGCTGAAAGGGACTACATTTTAACTCCTGCTCCGAATGGCGAATGCATTAGTTAGAGAAAATTTACATAGCCCAATACTGTGAGGGAACCAGTCCCTAGCCTTTTTTGGGGGCATTTACTGGTAGTGGCTTATCCACGAAGTCCGACCAGAGACTTTGTCTGGTACCACAGGAGTCAGAAGCCCCTGGAATTTCGGTTCCAGTCTGACTATTGGTGTGGCCCCAGTTGGGAGCATCGTGGTGTCTGTGGTTATACCCAAAATCGCTGGTAGAACGTAAGTTCGATGTGGAGTTGCATTGCAACCGGGTGCCGTACTCATAGACCGGAAGGAGGTTAGATAGCTCCGCCCCCACCAAAGGGGAAACCTTGTCCAAAAAGCATGGTTTCAATTTGGTACGGATGTATATCCGGGCGCTGGTGGACGTATTTTACCACCCGGTGTTGAGAGCACCGTGGAATAGGCCTGTACGGTAGTGTGTCCACGTAAAACCTCGACTTTCATAGCCCAATACTCAATAACCAGTCGCAAGGTGAACCACTTTTTATTTTTTTTTCAAGTGGGTCTGGCCAGGGATCGAACTTGGGACCTCTGGTTTTATTTCTGCTCGAAAAAATAGAGATCAAAAAATAACTTTTATTCATGCTCGAAATAATAAAAATCAAAAATAACTGCTTGAATAAATAAAAGTTAAAAAATAACATTTATTTTTGCTCGAAAAAATAAAAGTTAAAAATAACTGTTATTTTTGCTCAAAAAAATAAAAATAAAAAAATAACTGTGATTTTTTTCTTAAAAATAAAAATCAGATATTTAAAAAACATCGCATTTTATTAAAATTTGGTCCAAGACTATCAAATTGGTATACTTGGTTTTATTCTCCGCCACTTCCTTGCGGTGGCTTTTTTTAATAAAAAATTCAAAAATAACAGTTATTTTCGGTCCCTGTTAGAAATTGTACCAAAATGATCTTTACGCGCATAGGAATTTTGAAGATTTTTATAAATAATAAAATTGGCCTTAAGGTGCTCTAGCACAAGAAAATGATATCGTTATGATATAATTTCGATATCTTTTGGTTTGTTGGGCATAAGCAGTATTTAATTTCAATTTGAAGCCAAAATCTCACCGATTTCAGAACCAATATTTCCACTATGAAAAGAAATGCCAGACGGACGAACGGTCTATTGGTATACGTCTAAGGCCAATATTTCTATGCGATACAAACAGCATACGCTTCCCACCCAATGGTAAAGGGTATAAAAGTAATTCACTTCCCGGAATTGAGATGTTGGCTATAATTTCAGTATATTTTTATAAAATTTAGAAGATATATTACTTATGTAACCAGAAATCTTACTTACTCATTTAAATAGTCTATATTTACAACCTGTTAAGGTCAAAGGCCGACCATATTTTAGAATAGCATGCGATTCGATCTTGTGTGCATATTCTCCAATTTTACAAGCCAAGCTTTGAAAGACTTTCCTCTACTTGGTATTTTCATCAAACTTTCGGACGCCCTCTTCTTACCGTTTTTATTCTTATTTAAGCTTTTTCTTTGTAATTGTTAACAGTCCGACGTAATAACAAATATTTTTATATATAGCTTTTATAGGAGAACTCGCGCCGCGTGTGAGCTCACTAGATTAACGGATGTTAACGTAGTTCCCCGGGTGATACCACGATAAGGTCGTTGTCCACAGTTGAGATAAAGGATAAGCAAGATGAAGTGAGCCGCCGTGGTATAGCAGGTTAGTCATCCGCCTAGCATACTAGAGGTCCCAAGTTCGATCCCCGGCCAAACCCACTTGAAAAAAATTATTTTAAAAAAAGCGGCAGTTCAGCTAACCACTGGTTATTGAGTATTAGGCTATGTAAAACTTCTCTATCTAATGCAATTGCCGTTCGGAGCCGGAGTTAAAACATAGGTCCCTTTCTATGAGTCTTTAATCGGATGCAGCTCATTGTCTGAGGGAAGTACGCCTTGTTTCAATTGGAATATTGTCGGGGAATTATATATACAAACTTTAATTATACCCTTCACCACCATAGGTGGAAAGGGTATTATAAATTTGTGCTGATGTATGTAACGCATAGAAATATTTGTCTTAGATCCATCTTTTAGTATACCAATAGGCTTAGAATCACTTTTTGAGTCGATTTAGCGATGTCCTTCCGTCCGTCTGTCTGGCTGGCTGGACCCCCATGTAAACCTTGTAATCAAACTACAGGTCGCAATTCTAAAGATAATCTGATGAAATTTGGCACAGATCATTTTTTTGATAATGGGACCATGGCTATTGAAATTTGTCAAAATCGGTTCATTATTTATGGTACCTCCCATAGGTCCCACTTCCCGGAATTGATATATTGGCCACAAAAATCAATATTTTAAACAAATACTACTTATGTAATCTTAAATTACTGTACCAAATTTCGTTGAAATCGGTGCACATTTGACCATAGCTCCCATACAAACTCTTTTCTCAAAACGCGCTAAATGAGACAAAATTCACTAAAACGCTCCCAAATCCGAAGACAATGAGAATTTTAAGTTTATTTTTTGCATACATAATTTTTGTAATAACTGTAATCAATTTACCAGATTTCGGAATAATCGGTCCACATTTGACCCTAGCTCTCATATAAGTCCAAATGACGGAAACAGCTTAAATATATACATAAGTTTTGAGAATATGTTTGTATGATGGCAAAATTAAGGAAATATTTGTCTTTATACACGAAAAAGAACACCTTTGACATTAGTGGTGAAGGGTATCGTGTGGTCGGGCTTGACCGACCATAGTACTTTCTTACTTGTTTTTCATTTATGGAAATGTTTTTTGCTTTAACGTGCAAAAAATTGTTTTAAAGCGACTTTAATATAATTTCATTAGCTATTATATTCTGTGACTTTCAAAAAAAATCGAACCAAAATCAATATGATGAAATCAATATACGGCCTTATCAAAAATATCAAATTTTGTAAAAAAAATTTAAATCAACAAATCGAAAAAAAAATTCGTCCTATTTTATAATCAGAAGACCATCGCAAATAAAAAAAAATAGTGATGATAAAGCAAAAAGTTGAATTGTGTGATTAAGTAATTAAAAATGTCATAAGCTCTTAAATTTCCTACCGATTTTTTTCGAACACTTAATATGTATTTCCCAGGGTTCGAAAATAACTGTTATTTTTGAATTTTTGATTAAAAAAAAGCAACCACAAGGAAATGTCGGAGAATAAAACCAAGTGTACCATTTTGATGGTCTTGGACCAAATTTTCATAAAATGCGATGATTTTAGAAAAAATAACAGTAATTTTTTTATTTTTATTTTTTTGAGCAAAAATAACAGTTATTTTTAACTTTTATTTTTTCGAGCAAAAATAAAAGTTATTTTTTAACTTTTATTTTTTCGAGCAAAAATAAAAGTTATTTTTTAACTTTTATTTTTTCAAGCAAAAATAACAGTTATTTTTTACTTTTATTATTTCGATCATGAATAAAAGTTATTTTTTGACTTTTATTTTTTCGAGCAGAAATAATAGTTATTTTTTGACTTTCATTTGTTCGAGCAGAAATAAAAGTTATTTTTGTGTTTTCAAAACCAATTATGATTGCCAAACTCAACTCCATTAACTTTTGAGCATATACAAATTATTTTCACTGAAAAATTATCTTTGTTTAACAAAAATTTTCAATGAATTTATCATGAATTTGAACAAAAATAACTTTTATTTCTGCTCGAAAAAATAAATGTCAAAAAAATAACTTTTATTTCTGCTCGAAAAAATAAAAGTCAAAAAATAACTTTTATTCATGCTCGAAATAATAAAAGTCAAAAATAGCTGTTATTTTTGCTCGAAAAAATAAAAGTTAAAAAATAACTTTCATTTTTGCTTGAAAAAATAAAAGTAAAAAAAAAACTTTTATTTCTGCTCGAAAAAATAAAAGTCAAAAAATAACTTTTATTTTCTGACCTTTACGATAAAAGTTATAACAGTTACGGTCCCTGGTATTTGCTATTGGTAATATGACAATTCCTTAATTTTTGTTTGATATTTTACCCTAAACTATTTATCTAAGTGTATTTTTCTAAGCTAGATATGTAGCTGCTTTTAAAGTTGATATGAATTTGGTTTAATGTTTGGCCCTCCACCTGACATTTAATATCATTTAAGCCTGATGAATTCATTGAACTGTATTACACAGTCTGGTTGGTTGGACTCCCTCTCATGGATTGTAACTTTCATTGTGGTAGTCGATATTAGGTTTTCTCTAAATATGTTAAAGAAAATTGGGCATTTTCTATCTATAGAATTCTGAAGAGTAACAAATGTCAAAAATATATTTATTTGTTGTTGGAAGTATGTAATAGGTATATTTTTGCTTAAATAAACACATACATACAAAAGTATGTATGTGTGTCTATGTTTAAATACAAAATGTCCTGGAGCTTTAATTTTGTGGCTATTAAATAGATTTACGAGATATTTTTGCTATACTTTTGTAAAAACATACACATGCATATACATATGTACATATTTATGTACATATAATGTTATACATAAATGGATGTACATACATTGTGCAATGTAAACTTTTGTATGTTTTCTCAAATTTTTGTACATATTTATTAATGTTTGTGTATGTATAAATATTTGTTTGTCAAAGTTTTAATGTAATTTAGATTTTGTTACGTGCGCGTTTAATGGGCAATTAGTGCTATCAAAATCCCATATATAGTGATTTTGATAATTTTGTCTGCTCCAAAAACAGAAAAACTTCTCATGCCTCACATGAGATAGACAGACATTTACACTTTTAGTGAAATTAATGAACTTTTCCTGTTGTTATTTGTTTCCAACAAAATAAACAAAAAACAAAGAAAATTAATGGTTATGACAATGGCAATGACGCTGGCGATGATGATGACGATGACAATGATTCTGTTTGTTGAAGCGTATGTTTTGATAACTTTTGAATAAGAATAAATAAGTACATATGTATGTATATACATATATTATTTTTGGGCTTTGAATTCAAAAGACTAAATTAAAACAAAAAGTACTAAGACTGAATCCATTGGATTCAGTCAAAAAATGTATTTATCAACTTAGAGTTTATTTAAAAATTCACATTTTGTATAAAAACTTTAAAAAAATGAATCACAAGGTATCACAAATGAGCAACTTTTGTAAACACTTGGATAGCTACATAGTGGGGGTTATAGGCCTAGGTAAGGACATACAAAAAGCATTTTTAAAGATTTCTAAATACGTGCAAAATTTCGGGATGGTAGCAAAAGACAGTTATCGGGTAGGTCGTAGTACTTTAGTAACTCAAAAAAATATGATAACTGATTATAGGTTGTAATCGAAAAATGCTAATATACATTCTCTACAAAAAGATTTAGATCTGTAGAATATAAATGAAAAAAAAAAAAACAAAAAACAATCAAATAAATTTTCTTATTTTTTGTTTTTAATAAAAAACACTTAATCTTGTCAAAAACAATTATTTTCATACTTTTTTATTAAAATTCGCTAATTATTATTTAATTTTTCGTAATTTCGCTAAGAACATTTTAAGGAAATCCAAATTTTTACATTTGACCCCGGTGAAGATTTTTTAATATTGGATGAGATTAAATCTCATCCAATATTAAAAAATCTTTCAGCATAGGTTTTCCATAAACTAAGCAATAATATTAATTATTTTTTTGTTAAAATTTTATACAAGTAAAACTAGAATTTGGCCCAAAAATTTTCATTTTCGCGAAAATTTTAAGTCGCTGGTACGGCGAAACTGTTCAAGATATCGACCTAAACTTTTATTCTCCCATTTGTCTGTTTTAACACGCTGGTGAATAAATTCTAAATTTGTAATATTTGTTCAACAAAATTTTCGAAAAATTAAAAAATGATTTTTGAAACCGACCTGAGAAAAATATACCATTTTCCAACATGGAAAAAACTAAGTAAATTCTATTATATTAAAGCAAAACTGTACTATTCAATACTAATTACTCGTTAGTACTAATTACTCGATAGTTAATGATAAATTAAATTTCTTTATTTACAATATAAAATTTTTGGTGCATATCCTTAGGCGCGTTTTGAAAGACATGCATTTTCAAGGGAAAAACTACTACTACTGAAATAAAACTGTGTTAGTTTTCTTTAATATTACGTTATTTTTTTTTTTTTTTTGTAAAAATTGTTTATTTATTTTGTCAAAAATAAAAAAATAATCTATTTTTCGCCATACAAATGGGCTCTTAAACTTTGGACGCGATGCGTGCCCATAGAAGTTGTCCGATTTGCCTCAAATTTTCAGATCTAAACATTTAGATCTAGTGTCATAATATTCCGTTGAAAAACATTTGAAATCAAAGTAAAAAGTTTTTTCTGCCACCCTACTGTATACATGGGGCGTATGTTCTAAGAAATTATGTAAGCTTTTATTAAAAGCTTCGTTTTTTAATTTTTTCGTAATCTTTAAAATTCAGAAGCAGTTATTTAAACATTTTTCTTTAAAAACCTATTTTGTTTTATATAGACTTTTAAATTTAGTTTTAAATAGAAACAAAAATAGATATTACTTATTGATATCGGCTTACATATACAAATGTTATGCAACTTTTTCCAAAGTTAAAACTTTTCGATTGCATACAAAATTCTTTTTATAATGAATTTCAAGTAAAAATATTTACATGGTAGTACGTAGTACATGGTCTAGTCGGTTTATGTAAAGCTTAATGACTTTTAGATTTTTTGTCTGATTTAAAAAATTAAAACCACGTTTTGTTAGTTAACTTGATATAAACTTTGATATAACTTTGTATAAGAATAAGCAATAAATAGCTACTAAAGTCATAACAAAAAAACAAGTAAGAAAGTACTATAGTCGGTCAAGCCCGACCATACGATACCCTTCACCACTAAGGTCAAAGATGTTCTTTTTCCTGTATATAGACAAATAATTGCTAAATTTTGCCATCATACAAACATTTTCTCAAAACGTATATATTAAAGCTATTTCCGTTATTTGGACTTATATGAGAGCTAGTGTCAAATGTGGACCGATTTATTAAAAATTTGGCAAATTGATTACAGTTTTTTCAAAAAATATGTATGCAAAAAATAAATAAAAATAATAAAATAAAATTCTCATTATCTTCAGATTTATGAGCGTTTTAGTGATTTTCGACTCATTTAGTGCGTTCTGAATGAAGAGTTTGTATGAAAGCTATGGTCAAATGTGGACCGATTTCAACAAAATTTGGTACAGTGGTTTTGGTTTACATAAGCATTTACATAAGTATTTGTTTTAAATTTCATGAAAAAATATTGATATTTGTGGCCAAAATATCAAATCCGGGAAATAAGACTAATAATAGGTACCATAAATAATGGACTGATTATGTCGAATTTCAATAGCCATTGTCCCACTATCAAGAAAATGATCTGTACCAAACTTCATCAAATTATCTTAAGAATTACTACCTGTACTTTGATTATATGGTTTACATGGGGTCCAGCCAGCCAGCCGTCCAGACGGACGGACGGACTGACATCGCTAAATCGACTCAGAAAGACATTCTAAGTCTATTGGTGTACTAAAAGGTGGGGTTAAGGCAAATATTTCTATGCGTTACATACATCAGCACAAACTTATAATATCCTTTCCACCTATGGTGGTGAAGGATATTGTTCACGCGGTGAACACTGCGAACCCTACTAATATCACTGACAGGTCCATCTCTAGCTCAACAAACACTACCAACTTCACAAAAGAAAAATGTAATAAAGAAAGTGTCAAGAAAGTTAAGATCATCAACAACCCGAGTTAAAAATCCGAAACATCGTCGGTGTAATTAATAAATAAATAATACATATTATAAAACTTACCCTAAACTTAAAATTAAAATATAATACTTATCCCTAAAACATAAACTCTAAAACACAATTAAAACTGTTAATAAATAATATTTTTATAAAGTTTATAGAAACCTTTTGTGTTTTATTGATTTAATCAAAGCCCTAGTGCTATCACCCTCTAACCCGTTAAAACAGATATAATTAACAAAAAAATACTTTTGATAAACATATGTAGCAAAAATAATATGCCATTTGCTGTTAATAAAAAATTAAAACAAACTGGCTAAGCTACGGGCCGATAAGTTGTGTACCTCGTTAAAATCGATTTTTTGCATATAACTCCTAAACCTAAACGTATTTCTGAAATTTTTGTGCACGATTTGTCATGTACTTAATAAGGCCTACCCTCTATAGGTCATTTTCCGAGTTTTTTAGTGTAACAGAGTGTTATTATTTACGACTTTATTGTCACCGGGCCATAATTTTTAAGTTATGACCATATTTTGATAAATGATAGCTTATAACACACAAATATGCTATATAAGGGAGAATGTAATAAATAAAATAAATGAACCGTTTTTAGTTAAAAAGTTGGCAAATAATTCTTTCAAAATTCCATTATAATAAAGTTTTCGTTAGAATTTTATAAGTTAGAATATTTCAATTCATTCCTCAAAAAAAATAGAAATACAGTTTCAAATACTTATCAAATATTCTGTTGTCCTAAATCTTGAGAAAATGCTTAACCTTATTTCCTTTTCAGGGCATCGTGAAAAGAAAGGAGTTGACATTACGAGTATAAAGAAAGAGTTCTTTAGCCAATAAGAAAACGATTATCAGCAAAAAAAAAACTTTGTTTAAGAAAATGTTTGTCTTTGTTTTACTTTTTTTTTTTATTTTATATTTTCATCTTCAGTTCATTTTTATCCTCCACCTCCCAAAGGCAAGAAAAAACTTTCCAGTACCAACATATTTTAGTATAAGTATTTTCTTCAAAATCTCTTAACTTGAGCATGAAATAGATAAAGAAATTCCAACAAGTTAAAAATGGCAGGAGAAAACTAACACGAATACACATACAATTTCTATCAAGTCAGCATTCATTGCCTTTATACACAAACTTAGAAGTTTGGAGCAAAAAAAAAAAGTTTTATATTTTTTATATTCGTTTTTATTTCTTTACCATCATCAAAACCATTTCTATAACGATAACAATTCTCGTAATACTATCGCTATCGTCTAAACGATAATGCGCACATAAATGCGCACTAAAATCAATACAAGGATACACAAAAATTT
Organism: Stomorhina lunata; assembly: GCA_933228675.1. Taxonomy (NCBI): domain Eukaryota; kingdom Metazoa; phylum Arthropoda; class Insecta; order Diptera; family Rhiniidae; genus Stomorhina; species Stomorhina lunata. The sequence continues at coordinate 88,475,284 of OW121740.1, read as the reverse complement.
TAGTGTACAAATAAGGATAATGAGACCAACTATTTATCTTATATTTAAGTTTTTTTTTTTAATTCTTAAGTTGTAAAACAGTTCTTCTTTGAATATCTGTTCAAATTCTACAACTATATCCGATATGAAACTGACCTAATTCCTATAAAATATCATTTAAAATGTATCCAATTAGAAAAATTATATATCCAACTAAAATATTTACTTTGTTTTATTAGCTTAATCCTTAAGATATGCTGCATTTAATTCCGCATTTTAAATATACTATTGTGTAATTTGTCTGATCCTTAAGGTATGCTATAGTTATTAGTCATTAAATAATATTAACGGAAATGAAGAAGCACATTGTTACCCATAACTCAAAATAACGTAACTACAATTTTTGTTTACGTGAAATCCAAAATAATATGGGCATTTCCTGGGAAAGGTCAACCGCTACCAAAATATTAAAGTTGAAGAAAAAAGACTTTTCTGAGAAAATTAAGTTAGTTAGTGCATTGGATTTTAAGAATATACCTAATTAAATACATATGGCCAAGGCCGCGGAAAAGGGGAATTCAATGAAATTTTTTTTTCTTATTATCTAGTGCTTTTGTAATTGTCATTTGTTTGTTTACAGTCCAAAGCCTCACAAAACAAAGAGAGTACATTTGTGAAGTATTAATATATCAAAATTTTTGAGCATCGGTTTCTATTTTATTTTATTTAATTTTTTCTTTACAACTTTATGAGAAAATAATTTCACTTAATATTGTTTTTGAAAGAATTTACGTACCTACTGAATAGTATAATCAAACATGAAGTGATGTTGTTTTTTTTTATCCAATAAAAAATAAACAAAAAAAAATTTGTTAAGTAAATTTTAGTGTTTTATTTATTCACATTGGTCGTTTTTGCATGGCTCCTAAGTAAGAGAACTTTATGTGTTGTTCCAGTCTTTTTTTAGTGACGTTCCAGTCTCGCATTTTTGCATCCAAAACAACTATAAATGCAATTTTTTATAAATTTTTTTGTGCGTAGAGTATTCTTTGATCTTTCACCTACAATATGTTAGAGGGAAACGTGTCCAGGTTTTTGAAAACATTACGAAATTTTGGAAAATGTTGTACAAGCTCTTAGACCACTTCTCTTTTAGTGTGACGTTCCAGTTAACTTCAAATGGCTGTAACTTTTAATTTGCAAGAAATAGAAGCACATTTTTTTGCGCCAAAGTTACAGCCTGAGAATATATTTTGAGTGAACAAAAGTAATCGCTACTTTTTTACTTTGTTCATCAAATATACGTCGAAAATTGCGCAAACTGGTGACGTTCCAGCCCACGGCCTTGGCCATATTACCATTTGTAATTTAAGAAAAGTGGTCAGCAAAGAGCATCTTTGCTTTTTTTTGGTTTTAGCGTTTTTTATAGACATTTTTCCTTGAGTTATTTCTGAGTGTTACATATCATGTCGATTGCACTTTTCTTATAGACTAAATATACCAACAATAAATATTTGAAAACACCACAGTAGAGACCAAGCAAACTCCGAATAACGGTAAAATTCAAAGATTCTTTATACTACATTCTTTGGAATCATTGTCCTGTTCGCGATGTCCCGTTCGCGATTTAAAAAAAAAATATTTTAAAAAAATAATAATAAGGATAATTAAAAAAAAAAAAATGCTAAATAAAAGCTTTATATCTCTGCTTTAGTTAAAAAATAATCTCCATTTAATAAACTGACAAAATTCGCAGACTTTTAAAGAAAACCACACACCGAAAAAAATGACTTACATTTTTTGTCACGTTCGCAACCGCAAGTTTATCGAAAATATTTGGAGAACGTTCATATTTTATAATTTTCTTTTTGTTCTCAAAAATTGTTCTACTAAAAAGCTATTAAATATTTATAAAAAGTTAAAAAAAAATTGAGTTTTCATATTTTTTTTTTTTTTTCAAGTTGAGTGCGTAGGAATGTCCAGTTCGCGATCCTGGAAATGCCCATATATGAAGTCAAAACGAAATATGAAGCCAAAACGATCATTTTTATACCCTTCACCACCATAGGTGGAAAGGGTATTATAAGTTTGTGCTGATGTATGTAACGCATAGAAATATTTGTCTTAGACCCATATTTTAGTATACCATTAGGCTTAGAATCACTTTTTGAGTCGATTTAGCGATATCCGTCCGTCCGTCCGTCTGACTGGCTGAACCCCCATGTAAACCTTGTAATCAAGCTATTGGTCACAATTCTAAAGATAATTTGATGAAATTTGGCACAGATCATTTCTTTATATATAATGGGACCATGGCTATTGAAATTCGTCAAAATCGGTCCATTATTTATGGTACCTCCCTTAGGTCCCACTTCCCGGAATTGATATATTGGCCACAAAAATCAATATTTTTTCATTAAATTTAAGACAAATACTGCTCATGTAAACTTAAATCACTGTACCAAATTTGGTTGAAATCGGTCCACATTTGACCATAGCTCCCAAACAAACTCTTTTCGGAAAACGCACTAAATGAGACAAAATCCACTAAAACGCTCGTAAATCCGAAGATAATGAGAATTTTAAGTGTATTTTTTGCATACATAATTTTTGTAACAACTGAAATTTGCCTTATTTCGAAATAATCGGTCCATATTTGACCCTAGCTCTCATATAAGTCCAAATGGCGGAAACAGCTTAAATGTATAAGTTTTGAGAATATGTTTGTATGATGGCAAAATTTAGCAAATATTTGTCTTTATACAGGAAAAAGAACACCTTTGACCTTAGCGGTGAAGGGTATCGTATGGTCGGGCTTGACCGACCATAGCACTTTCTTACTTGTTTTAAAAGACATTTTTAAACCCACCATCAAAAAGAATGGGGGGTATATTAAGATTGTCATTCCGTTTGTAATTTCCTTAATATTGGCTCAAAGACGATTGAGCGATGTCCGCTCTAAGACGGTTGAGCGATGTCCGTCTGTCTGTCGGTTGTCGGCACGGTAAAACCTTAACGAAAGGATATAGGTCAAGGATATAGGAAATTTTGCAAAAATATTCTTCACTTCATTCTTGGAAAATTTTGGTATTGAAATCGGGCAAAATCGGTTCACATTTGACCATAGCTCCCGTATAACCTCGTCTAGACTAATCGCTTATTTGCTACAAAATGACAAATTATAACAGCTATGATGACAAAATTTCGTATCTAAAAGTTTCACATAAACACTAGGCAGCATATAAAATTTAATCGAAATCGGTTCACATTTAACCATAGCTCCCATACAAAAAACTTTCGGAAACAGCCTAAATTCCACCTGAAATACACTTAAATGCCAATAAATGATAAACTGTAATAGCTTTGACCACTAAATTTAGCACAAGGAAGTCTTATGTGAATACCAGCCAGTGTGCAAAATTTTCTCACAATCGGTCACTATTTGACCAAATCTCCCATATAAAAACTTACGGAAACACAAAAATACAAAAAGAAAAGGGGGTTTATGTCCGTCAGATAAAAGCGCGATAGCTCCTTAACACTCCTGACACGGGTACCTGGGTACCCGAACGAACTTTAAAGTCAAATATCTCTTTAACGATAAATGATACAAAGTTGAGGTTTTGTATGTTCCTAAAACTATTTATTTTCTAAAGATTTTTGTTTCTCTAAGCTTTCCAAAGTTTTTGGCTTGGGCTGTGTATTCAACGAAAGTCAAATATTCCTAACCCTCCTGATAAGGGTACCCGGGTACCAGTAAGCAAATTAAGGCATTATATATAGAAAAAGTAATGGTAATGATTATATTTTTTGATTTTAATTTAAAATTTGTACATTTAGTTAATAATTTGTACACTTAACTTAGCACTGGTATAATAGAGTAACTTCAGAAAATTACAATTCTTTTAAGCGTGAAGCAATAATTTGACTATGTGTATTACATATTGGCCTTTGGCTACCATCAAACGCTTTGAGTGTTTTGAGATTTGATTTTAGATTAATACCCATACAAAGGTAACACTTTCAAAACTGTTAATCTTCTGAATTCTTCTATTAAACATTTAGTGTTAATTCCATTTTCTGCAAAGAACCATTCAAATTATCCTCTGCAGTTAGTCTAAATATATTTCGCGGAATATTTTAATCGTAACTGAAAAATTAGAATTCACGGGTACCTGGGTACCCTTATCAGGAGTCTACGTATAAAAATGTTATCAGTACTGTTAGGATTAACTACAAGAGCTAGAGAGACAAAATTTTACAAAAGTATTTTTGATATCTAAAAGAAGTTGTGTACTGAAAATGGGCGAAATCGGTTTACATTTAATTAGAGCTCCCATATAACCCTGCCCCGTGAAACACATGAATGCTGATAAATTAAATAGTTACAATTGTAATAGCTATGACGACTAAATTTGGAATAGAGAACTTTTATGCAACTATTGGTCAGTCTATCAAATTTTATAGGAATCGGTCAATATTTGAATATAGCTTTCATATAAAAAACACTCCCGGAAACCAAAAAATGTACAGTTAAAAGCTATTCAATTAGAAACTATGGCCACTAAATTTTGCAAAAACAAGCTTTATATAAATAACAGCCAGTGTGTAAAATTTTGTTACAATCGGTTAACATTAGGCTATAATTCTTATATATATATATATATTTATATATATATATAAAACATCCCCTTTTTATATCTACAATCAAAAAGATTCGGAGGTACAAGCAGCATGTCCAGACTTTATGTACGATATTAGGAACTCCCAACAAAATATATGGACCTGTCGTATTACTATCAACATGTTTATCCTAACAAAATATTAAGCTAAACGAAAAGTATTTAACAGACAATTAATGCTAAACTACACCAGGTTATGAGATTAAATTTTGTGCAAAGCAAATACTAGGGAAACCACTTACATAATTTTAAATGTTGAACCATAAAGCTCCTGCAACCGAATTTATTCCAAATATTTTGCTAACATGTAACAAAAGCTATAGTTGGTCAAGCCCGACTATATGATACCCTTCACTGCTAAGGTCAAATATGGACCAATAATTTAACAAGTTTTCCTTGTGTCTTAGAGACATACATACATATACTATGAGTTATTTTTTCAAAATTTCAATATTTATGTCATTTCCGGATAAGGGCCTGATATGGGAGCTAGGGTCAATTGTGAACCGATTGTTACCAAATTTTGGTTATTGGTTTATAAATATAAAATATTTATCTGTGCAAAGTTTTAGTAATCAAATGCATTTATCTTTAGAGTTATAAACATTTTTGTGCTTTTATGTGTTTATAAACGTCTTTTGAGAATGTGTCTTGTATGGGAGGTATGGCCAAATATGGGCCGATTGCTACAAAATTAGGTACACTGATTAAAGTAATCATGGGCGATATTTGTGCTGAATATTATTAAGATACAACTAAATTTGTGGCTGTAAAGAACCAAAAACTCTATTCCGGGAAGGCATCCCTATATAAGGTACCGGAAATAGTAATCCGATTTTGCTCAAAAAGTATAGGCATCGTCCTTGGACCAAAATGCGAACCTGGCCTGCCAGCCAGCCAGCCGGAGGGACATCGTTAAAACAACTCAGGGAGTGGTTCTAAGCCGATTGGTATACTAAAAGGTGGTTCTCAGACCAATATTTCTATACGTTACAAACATCAGCACAAAACCAATATACCCTTTCCAACTTTGGTGGTGAAGGGTATAACAATACCAACTAGCGTAAGAATTTTTTTTCGAATTTGGTCCACATTTTGAATTAGCTGCACCCTCGAAGATATATGAGAGGTATTTCTAAATTAAACACAACTTGATGGTGGGTATATAAGATTCGGCACAGCCGAATATAACACTTATACTTGTTTTTTTCTTTTATAATCATTTATTTAATTTATAATAAACTTATAATAAATTAGAATAATACAAAATTGTACTATATTAAACTTCCGGTTTCATTATTGCCTTTGTAAACAACTCTAATGTACTTTAATAAAAATATTATAATTTACTAAAAGGTTTGTTCAAAAATTCGTCCTTGCTTAAATAACTTAAATACTATGCGGTTGTTGCATTTAGCCATAACTACTACAAAAAGAATAAAACAATCAATTATATAACCTTAAAAAGTTTTATTTTAAAATTAAAAAAAAAATACAAATACATTAAACAAATTTATTACTAAACTTTGTTCAATGTATCTGGAGGAGGGCGTTGATGCACATGCGCTTCTTAAATGAATTGAGCAATAAAAAACTACATGCATAAGATTGTTGCGCTTTAATAGTCGAAACGCTATTTTACACAAATTCTCAAAAAATATTTTGTTAAATAAATTAACAAAGTAAAATAAAAGTTATTGAAAAGCTCTTAATAAGCGTTGATCTGGGTAACAATTGGACAAAAACCAAAAGTTTTTTGATTTTCTTCCTTGCCGTTTTTATATCAAAATATATGGAAGATATTCCGTATGTTTATTTAAATAGATTTAAGGGGTAAAGGTAAAAATCTCTGTTCTGGATTGTCTGGTCCTAAAACTGATTCTGGCGGCACACCTCCATCCAATGGTTCAATTTTTCGATGACCCTGAGGCATAATGGAGGTTCTATGCCGTTAATGTGCCGAATTATCTCATCCTTTAGCTCTTGAATTGTTGCTGGCTTATCGACGTACACCTTTTCTGTCAAATAACCCCAAAGAAAAAAGTCTAACGGTGTCAAATCACATGATCTTGGCGACCAATTGACATCGCCATTACGTGAGATAACACGGCCATTGAATTTGTTGCGCAAAAGAGACATTGTTTCGTTAGCTGTGTGGCAAGTCGCACCGTCCTGCTGAAACCACATACATCCATATCTTCCAATTCGGGCCATAAAAAGTTCGTTATCATCTCACGATAGCGAACACCATTCACAGTAACTGCCTGACCGGCCTCATTTTGGAAAAAATACGGCGCCGCCAGCCCATAAACCGCAACAAACAGTCACTCTTTGAGGGTGTATTGGTTTTTCGACAATCACTCTTGGATTCTCATTCGCCCAAATGCGGCAATTCTGTTTATTGACGAATCCACTGAGGTGAAAATGTGCCTCATCACTGAAGATGATTTTCTTCGAAAATTGATCATCCACTGTTGCCATTTCTTGCCACCATTCTGCCCATTCACGACGTTTGGAATGTCCAAAAGAGGCTTTAGTTCTTGAGCCAATTGCACCTTGTAAGTGTGTAAATGCAAGTCTTTATGCATAATGTTCATCAACGACGAGCGTGAGAGGTGCAATTGTTGGGCACGACGACGAGTTAAGGTGGACGGCTCTTCAGCCACACTATCGCGAACAGCAGCAATATTTTCTGCAGTACGAGCTGTACGAGCATGCACTGGTGTTCTCACATCTTCTACAGACCCGGTTTGCTCGAATTTTTCCACGATTTTTGCGATTGTACGTACATTTGGACGATCAAATTGACCAAAAAAAATCACGAAGTGCACGATATGCATTTTGATTTGAACGCCCATTTTCATAATAAGTCTGGATAACTTTAACACGTTGTTGGATTGTGTATCTCTCCATGGTTCAAATTGAGTAAGTCTGAAATAGAGAAATGTCAAATAAAATTCGGAAAAAAAACTTGGCGTTATGTGTGGTTCACATTCAACACCGGCCCTTACAATTTAACCTTTTACCAACTGTCGTGGTGAAGGGAATTGCAAATAGGTTATCCAGGATGGTATTCATTGACACTGATGACACACGGTGGTTTGAAACAAAATAATTGTTAATACTGAAATCTGTATCTTCTAAACTGTAAGTCTGATTGCAAGAGTAAGTGTGGGAAAATTGTTAAGGATGACCCAAGCTTTGTGAACTTTGAATTTATGTGTTTTCACAGGGTGAATTATTGGGTGTCAAAGTAGTCCACCTCATATTTAAAATAGCTTTTTGACCACAAAACTCTTTTAATTATTGCCTAATATGGTTGATTTTCACATTTTGAAATGACCTGTAGAAACTGTTATGAGTTTCTTTTAATTTATTTTTTTATTTAAGCTAAATTGATACAGCTTAGAAAATTTTAAAACATATGTAAAGATAGTTTTTTAGTACATAAATCTGTGGCTTGTTGCTAAAGGTCGACGTGCGCATTATATTGTCGATGACAGGGATAAAAAGTATAGGTGATAATATACATCCTTGTCTTACTCCAGTAGTAACTTCGAACGGATTAGACAATTTACCTTTATGTAGAATCCGGCATTTAAAGTCCACGTACATTGCCCGAATTAAGTTCAGAATTTTCGTTGGCATGTTACGATTTTCTAAAATTCTCCATAGATAGCACCTGTTGATACTGTCGAAGGCCTTCATAAAGTCGATAAACGCTAGATAAATGGGGGTGCGGAATTCATTACATTGCTCCAATACTATTCTTACTGTGTTGATTAGATCAACACAAGATCTATTCTCTCGGAACCCAAACTGATTTTCGCGGAGTGTTTCAGAAACTGCGTCAGACGTTCTATTCAAAATTACTCGACTTAGTATTTTGCTCGGTATTGGAAGAAGTGTTATTCACCTGTAGTTATTGCAGTCTTTGGAGTCACCCTTTTTTAGTATTAGAGCTTCTTCTTCCCATATTTTACGCACAAATGGGTGCCACAGTCTCGCCGATCCTTCAACGTCACATAAAAGCATCTCCGCTGATATATTGTCATTGCCCGGGACCTTGTTACGCTTAAGGCTTTTAATGGCATTCTTCACTTCTTGTATTGTTGGTGGGCTGTCTGAAATTCCACTGAATAAAAAGTCATGGTTGGTTTCATTTTGCACTTCCGTCAGCGCTTCTAATCCAATGGGATTGTTTAATGTTGACTGGAAGTGTTCCATCCATCGTATTAATTGTTCATCCGGGGTTGAGAGAAGTGTACCGCTACTACTACGCTACTACTCAGAATGGGACTATTGGTGTAGGTAGGTTTGCCACACAACGCCCTTGATATATTGTATAAGGTCCTCATGTCGCCTTTATTTGCAGCTGACTCAGCTTGGCTTGCTTGTTTATCTACCCACATTCTCTTGTCCCTCCTTGCAGACCTTTTTATTCTGTTGGATAGGTCACGGTATATTGTGTTAAGCTCTTCAACAACAGCGTTTTAGACTTGCATTTTTTATGGTTTTACGTTGTTGAACCAGGTCCCATGTTCATTTAATGAGCCATACTTATATATCTAATATATCTAATGACTTATAATATATATTTCTAATAACACTGTGCGCGAAATTAGGGGTCATCGATTTTTTCCCGAATGAGACCAAATGGAGATGATAGAAGACAATTAATAGACCAAAACCCTAAATGGGTTTAGAAAAGTTAGCTCGAGTTTTAAAGTTACAGCTATTTGAAGTTTGGTTATTTGGGTATAAAATTTCCCATATGAGTTTCATGTTTCTTTGTTCTCTTTTCCAGTCTATCCCCTGCATGTATCAGAAAGGGACCGCTTCTAGGACCCAAGTGACGCTGACTTAACATCGGCTGCTTGCCTAACCTAACCTATTTGGGTATAAAATTTCCCATATACGTTTCATGTAGAATAAATCAGTGAATAAATTTAACAGTTGAAACTGCATATTTTAGTCTTAATACAATTTTATAAATTACTTTTTACAATTTTTGTGAAAGTATAATACTTTATTCCGCATTTTTCCATATGTTTACTAAAATTAGGTGAAATTCACAATATCGAGTATATAACTTTTTGCTGAATCTAGTAACATTTAATATATTCTATTATTAAACATTTTTTTTAATTTTAAGAAAAAAAGTCTAATCCCACTAATTTATAAACGAATAATAAAATTATCAAAGCTTTATAGTAGGAAACTTCTATGGAAAATTTGATTAATAAGCTTGTTATATCATTAGGAGGTTACACTAAAAGCAAAATTTTTTAAATTTATGTAATTTTCTTAACAAAAAAAAAAGAGTCGATTCATGAAAAAATAGGACTGAAGCTGGAGGAAGTGTCCCAAAGAAGGCAAAAGCAATTCAATCGGCTGGTAAGGTTATGGCAACGGTTTTTTGGTATTTTATTGATTGACTATCTGCGAAAGGGTAAAACAATAAATTCAGAGTACTATTGCAACCTTTTGGATCAATTAAATGTTCAAATTCGAGAAAAACGTCCTGGCTTACAACACAAAAAAATAATTTTTCATCAAGAAAACGCACCAGCACACAAGAGTGTTTTAACGATGGCTAAAATCAACGAATTAAAGTACGAGTTGCTTGACCACCCACCTTATTCTCCTGATCTAGCTTCCAGTGACTTTTACCTGTTCCCAATTCTAAAAAAATTCCTTGCTGGCTAGCGTTTTACCTCAAATAAAGATGCAATCACAGCTGTAAACCACTATTTTGAAGACCTTAAGGAAAACTATTTTAATCAAGGGATAGAATTGCTAGAAAAGCGTTGGACTAAGTGTATTGGAGTTTCAGTGAAAAATAAAAATATTTTTGAAAAACTAACTATTCTCTTTCATTGGTAGGCTAAGAAGTTTCCGAACCGCCCTCGTATACTACTCATTAGATTGTAACGTTTTATTTTTCGTTGAAAGATATATTTGTCATTAATATAAAACTTCTTTCTTAATTCAAAGAAATATTTCTTAATAATGAAATTTTTGAAAATTTAAAAAAAAACCTATTTTTACCCAATGTTTGAAATTTATTTCAATGTTCAGTTCTGATTTCGACAAATCGATTTACATAAAATTTCGGGTCTATTTGACTTAGAAACTAACTTACAAAATATTTTTCCTCTATGACCAAACGAAAATTAACATTGGCCCTTTAAGCATCAAGCCACATTAATATTCTTAAGTAAAATTATTTGAATTTAATAGTAGAAGATTTTTTTAGATTCTTTTAGCCTGTTTGAGAAGTAGATAAAATTATAAAATGAATTGACTTCAGAACATATTCTTCAGAAAGAATTATAATCCGCATTGTTTCATCTTTGAAATTTTAAATGAACAGGTTCATAAGATCTAAGATGTCAATTTTTCCTTGAAATAAGTTTAGGAAAAATGAAATATTGGAAACAATTCTTCGGCTTTCAAGTGTTGGTAAGTTGATGAGTGCTAAACGACTGCGGTACGGAGGAAGATCAACATTTAGGTTCTAATTTAAACTACGTAGGCAGAAATTGAGAATCTGTTTTTGGACGGACTCTAATTTATCAATGTAAATATTATATTTCGGATTCCAAATTACTGATGCGTATTCAAGTATGACTTATATAAGCATTTGTGGGTGTGAGTTCCAAAACTCGCTCGTTCCAGAATTTAAAAAAAATGAGATAACAATAGATTCTGATAGTTCTTTTGGTTCTTTATAAGGATACATATACAGACTGCATCAAGTCATATCCTTTTCTATGTTTTTGTATGTCCTAAAATTGCAGTTCGTAGCAAAACTCGTTCGTTCCATTTATTATTTATTTCCAAAACTGTCTCGTTCCATATTCTGTAGCAAAACTCGTTCGTTACTTGGTTGAAGTGAGACAAACCACCACAATGAGTTTTGACTTTCTCATTTTTATACCATAGGTTGAGAGGGTATTATAAGTTTGTGCTGATGTATGTAACGCACCGAAATATTTGTCTATAGTATACCGATCGACTTAGAATCACTTTCTGAGTCGATTTAACGACGTCCGTCCGTCCTGCTGGCTGTCCATGAAAAGCTTGTAATTAAAGTACAGGTCGCAATTTTGAAGATAAATTGATGAAATTTGGAACAGAGATATCTTTTTGTACTTCGACCATGCCTATTGAAATTGGTTGAAATCGATCCATTACTTCAGGTACATACGGCAGTACTCCCGGAATTGAAGTAACAAGAAATTTTTTTCAGATCAGTTCACATTCCACTTTAGTGGTGTAGGGTATCATATAGTCGGGCTTGACCAACTATAATTTTCTTACTTGTTTTTTGATTATTTTTTAATTTTACTTTTTATTACTTATTACTGCAATAATTAAGATCATTATTGTCATTTATCAGAAATGCAACAACTGCTAGAATTGTACAGTCGAGTACGGTTACAACGAACTCCGCTAGACCGACCACTATTGTCAATATCATTATAAATGTCTTTAGTTCATTATAAATGTATGAATTTATATGAATATTTCTTAAGGGGACTTTTGATATTAACTATAAGCGTGGCCACCAAATTGTCGGAACCGGAGAAGTAATTCGTAATGAGCGATAATTCGTTATAAACGGTCAGAACTCAATAATTTTCATTTTCACTTTTAACAAGTTTCCTTAATTTTAATAAATTAATTTACCTTTAAAAATATAGTGAAGTTAAATGATTTGTTTTACTGATGGGTTACTGCGAGTTGCAAAACTCGTTCGTTCCAATATGAAATGTAGCAAAACTGTTTCCTTTCGAAAATTGGTAGCAAAACTCGTTCGTTCCAAACTTCAAAACTTTATTTTTCCTTACTTAAGGAGTTTTGATTTTGTAAACTATATGCCTTTATAAAGAAATATCATAATGTTTTAGAATTAGTAGCTTTCAACTCATTTGGATCATTTATTAAGCTGTAGGAAGTTTTTTGCATTTTACCAAAATTTTGCAAACATGGAACGAGCGAGTTTTGCTTCTCACCCCTTCATTTAGTAACTTAACTTAATTTAAGTTACATATGGATCAGTAAATTCCCTTACCATCGTTTTATGAAACAGAGAACGGAAGAAACATTAAAATATTTGGATTAAGAGTCATTAAAAATAAGACACTGCTTACGATTTATTAGATAAGAACCAATCCAATTTGAGAACGAGCCACAAAACCCAACAAATTCAAGCTTAATTAACTTCAGCGTAAATAACGTCAGTTTGATACCTTTTACAAAAGTTGGAGTTGATGTAGGATGTCAGTTCCATAAGATTTGTAGACGTAGATCTACCTTTACAGCCATAAATTTAGTTGTATTTTAATAATATTCAATAAAATATTGCTTATCATAACCTTAATCAGTGTTGCTAATTTTGTAGAAATCGGCCCATATTTGACCATACCTCCCATACAAGACACATTCTCAAAAGACGTTTATATACACATAAAAGCACAAAAACGTTAATAACTCTAAAGATAAATGCATTTGATTACCAAAATTTTGCACAGATAAATATTTTATAAATATGAACCAATAAACAAAATTTGGTAACAATCGGTCCACAATTGACCCTAGCTTCCATATCAGGATCTTAGCCGGAAATTATTAAAATCTCGAAATTTTGAAAAATAGCACATATTATATGTATGTATATTTCTAAGACTTAAGGGAAACTTGTTTAATTGTTGGTCCATAGTTGACCTTTAGTAGTAAAGAGTATGCTATAGTCGGGCTTGACCGTCTATAGCTTCTCTTACTTGTTTTATTTACCAATTGTGTATAACAATTAAATTTTTACAGAATTTATATTTTGTTAATGCATTTCTAAAAATTTAATAAACCCAAGATACTTTAATACAATATCAAATTCGTTCTTCTACTTTCATCAAAAGCAAAACAATTCTATTTTAAAGTATTTCTTTTTTTATTTAAAAATGCCCGGGTAGATGATGATGTCGATGTTGATGCCACCAATTCCTAAAGCGAATGTTTTTTGTGAAAAAGTTTAGCTTGTTATTTTTAATGGCCGGCAATAATCGTTAAAAGGAAACATTGAAAGAGTGACGTCTACTCATTGTTACACTTCTTGTTTTTTTTTTATTATTTAACATTTTGCAACAAAACTCATTCATACAACATCGAAGTAAAATACATGAACTGAATATAAAATCCTTTTTTGCCCAACTTGTTTCAAATATTTATTTTAGGAGAGGAAGTACTTAATATTGTAGAATGTATATATTAGATATTTTATCGTATCAAAAATTTTAAGGAGACATTATACAAAAAATTTTAAACTTTTTATTGATCTCTACTCCAGCAACAGTTTTATTCGTCGCTGAATAAGCGAAAGGGAGTCTAAAGAACTCCATTTTATTTCATTTATACAATTTTAATGCAAATGTTATTTTTAATGAAATTTCGATTTCAAGTGTTATTTCAACTAAAGAAATGTAAGCGAATTAAAATATTCATATAAATTTTTCTTCAATTTCAAATATAAAGACCTCCCATAAGAGGTGTTCCACTTTTTTTTTATCATACATAGATGATGAGCTCTAGTACATTTCAGTGCAAATCTTCATACCTGTTGTATTTCATTTAAATTTTATTTCCGTTTTGGACGTTTTTCTTATTTCCGCTTAACTTTTTAATTCATTCATACATATTTGAGAATTTTAATCAAGATTTTCGTGTCCCATTCAGTTACATTCGTACATAAGAATTTTCTTTTGTTTTCAAAATTCTAAACAATTCCCAGCAAAACTTTGGTAATGGCAAGTACTCTGTTAACTGGTTACCTTGTAATGGCTACAACATACCCTCCAAATAACTAATAAGTTATTACAGAAGTACTTATTTGTAATTAAAATGGTAATTTGGACTGAATGGCCCGGGTTCGAATCCCACCAAGACCAACAATTTTTTTAAAATTTTTTTTATTAAAAAAGTCATTCATTTAAAAAGATTTTTTTAATTTTAAGAAAAATATTACCTTCTGTAAAAAATTTTTGGAAAACTAACTCACGGTAATAAAAAAATACCATCATAAGTCAATTTTGATTATATAGGGGATGTTGGATACCAAACACGGTTCTGATTGGTCTTAACTTGGTGAGTCCAAACTTATCTTGGTCATCCTTTATCTCAACTGTGGACACTGACCTCCTCGTGTTATCACCCGGGAAACCCTTTTAACACCCCTTAATGTTGTGAGCTAACATGTACCGAGAGTTGTTCCATAAGATCGATAAAAATGGGTTAGGACGACGGGCTAGTAACCCACCCTTGGAAAAAACAATTACTATAAAGAGGATAAAATTTGAATAAAAATGTCCCGGCAACTAATGTTAGAAGGAGACGTCCGGAACATTTTTCAAAGCTTAGCCTATAGAATTGTAGAATATTTGCACAAGATCAAAGTCTTTGACCTTATTAGGTTGTAACTATAGGCCATTAAATTAAGTAAGAGTCAATGTTATATAAAAACTTGTACAAAAAGGAAGATTTAAATTGTTTAAGTTTTAAAATAATTAAAAAAACTTCTTTATTGTTTACTACTATTAAACGTTTACAAAAAAACTTATAGAAATATTTTTCCAAAAATTACAACAAAGCAAAAAAATCGGGGAAAACAAAGTTATTGTCACATGATTTTGGATCTAAAAATAAAAATTGTATATATAAATTATAAGCTGCTAAGTTCTCAACATATAAAGTAGCCCAGTGGAAGAGTCTCCTCCTAGCACTCGTAGGGGTCTAGGTTCTAGCCCCCATGGGGGCATAGAAAAAATAATTGTATTTCGTTTAAAAATAGGTTTTTTTAAATAAAACAACAACAACAAAAGTTTTTGTTGTTGTTTTCCAATTGCTGACCCAATTCATTACTTTTCTGCAATTGGTAAGTACTTGCCTCTAATGACATCCCCATGTTAATGTAATGACTTAAACAGTGAATGAGTAAGTAGTTCGTGTTCAATAGTTTAGCTGTTTAACTCATTATTTGGTAATGAAAAGTTTTGCTGGGTTTCTAGTCTCAATGTATTTGTTGTATTATTCTTTTAAGTTAACAAAGCAAAAAGCCCATTGGAATACTTGAAACTGGGATTTTGAAACAAAAAAAAACTCAGTTCCATTTTCATTTAAATTTAAAATTCCATAGTATGGCACAAATGTTGTGTTGATATTTTTTTGGTGGCATTTTAATGTCACCCAAAATGTGCAATTTAAAAACAAATTAAATTCAAACAAGTAAGAGTGTTATATTCGGCTGTGCCGAATCTTATATACCCACCATCAAGTTGTGTTAAATTTAGAAACATATCTCATATATCTATGAGGGTTTAGCTAATTCAAAGTGTGGACCAAATGTGGTATTGTTGATAAAATAATTGGACTAAATTCGTTTGCAATAGCTTTATAGTTTAACATTTAAATGTATCTTAAGTGGTTTCCCTAGTATTTATTTACTTTGCAAAAAATTGTGTCCCATAACCGGGTATAGTTTAATATTAATAAGCTGTAAAATACTTTTCGTTGTGCTTAGTATGTCGTTAAGATAAACATGTTGATAGTAATACGGCAGGTTTATATATTTTGTAAGGAGTTCCTAACAATTCCTATAAAGACTGGACATTGATTGATATATATCTAACTTCGGACATCCTCCTCTAACATTAGGTAGTGGGACATTTCAATTCTAATTTTATAATCTTCATTGTATTTTTTTCAAGAGAGGGTTACTAGCCCGTAATCCTAACCCATTTTTATCGATCTTATGGGACAATTCTCGGAACATGTTAACTCACAATATTAATGGGTGTTAAACTAGCTCCCCGGGTGATACCATGAGGAGGTGTGTGTCCACAGTTGAGATGAAGGATGACCCAGATAAGTTGGGCTTACCAAGTTAAGACCAATTAGAATCGTGTTTGGTATTCAACATCCCCTACATAATCAAAATTGACTCATGATGGTATTTTTTCATTAACGTGAGTTAGTTTTACAATTTTTTTTACAGAAGATAATATTTAAGTTTTTAAAATTCAAAAATCATTTAAAAAGACTCTTTTAATAAAAAAAAACTAAAAAAAATTGTTGCCCTTGGTGGGATTTGAACCGGGGCCATTCAGTTTAAATTACCATCTTAATTACAAATAAGTACTTCTGTAGTAACTTATTATTTATTCGGATGGTATGTTGTAGTCGTTACAAGGTAACCAGTTATCAGAGTACTTGCCATTACCAAAGTTTTGCTGGGTTCGTAGGTGCAATCTTAATATACTGAATGCACCTCCAAATCTTTTTGATTGTAGGTATAAAAAGGGGATGTTATATATATAAGAACTACCCAGCAAAACTTTAGTAATGGCAAGTACTCTGGTAACTGGTTACCTTGAAATGACTACAACATACCCTCCGAATAACTAATAAGTTATTACAGAAGTACTTATTTGTAATTAAGATGGTAATTTAAACTGAATGGCACCGGTTCGAATCCCACCAAGACCAACAATTTTTTTATTTTTTTTTTTTTATTAAAAGAGTTTTTTAAATGACTTTTTAATTTTAAGAACTTAAATATTACCTTCTGTAAAAAAAAAAATTGGAAAACTAACTCACGGTAATGAAAAACTCATGAGTCAATTTTGATTATGTAGGGGATGTTGGACTGATTGGTCTTAACTTGGTAAGCCCAACTTAACTGGGTCATCCTTCATCTCAACTGCGGACACTGACCTCCTCGTGGTATCACCCAGGGAACTAGTTTAACACCCCTTAATGTAGTGAGCTAACATGTACCGGGAATTGTCCCATAAGATCGATAAAAATGGGTTAAGACGACGGGCTAGTAACCCTCTCTTGGAAAAAATAATTACTATGAAGAGGATAAATGAAGAGGATAAAATTAATTGCTAGAAGAGGACGTCCGAAACTTCGATGGAAAAACCAAGTAGAGGAACATTTTTCAAAGCTTGGCCTATAAAATTGGAGAATATTCGCACAAGATCGAAGTCCATGGAATTGCAAAATATGCTCGGACTTTGACCTTAACAGGAAAAACAAAGTTATTGTCACATGATTTTGGATCTAAAAAATAAAAATTGTATATATTAATTACTAGCTGCTAAATTTTCAACATATGAAGTAGCTCAGTGGAAGAGTTTCCGCCTAGCAGTCGTAGGGGTCTGGTTCGAGCCCCCATGGGGTAATAAAAAAAATTTGTATTTCGTTTAAAAATATATTTGTTTTAAATAAAACAACAACAACAAAAAGTTGTTGTTTTCCAATTACTTACCCAAGTCATTACTTTTCTGCAATTGGTAAGTACTTGCCTCCAATGACATCCCCATGTTAATGTAATGATTTAAACAGTGAATGTGTAAGTAGTTCGTGTTCAATAGTTTAGCTGTTTAACTCATTACTTGGTAATGAAAAGTTTTGCTGGGTATAGCCAAATATTAACCGATTGTCACAAAATATTATATACTTTCTGGTATTTATGTAAAGTTTATTTGTGCAAAATTTAGTGGCCATAAAGCTTTTAACTGGACTTTTCTACATTTTTTTGGTTTCCGGGAGTGTTTTTTATATAAAAGCTATAGTCAAATATGGACCGATTCCTATAAAATTTGATATACTGACCAATAGTTACATAAAACTTCCCTATTCGAAATTTAATCGTCATTGCTATTGCAATTGTATTAAATTTATCAGCATTAATGTGTTTCCGGGATGGGGTTATATGGGAGCTCTAACTAATTGTGAACCGATTTCGCCCATTTTCAGTACACAACTTCTATAACATATCAAAAATACTTTTGTAAACTTTTGTCTCTAGCTCTTGTAGTTAAGGAGCTATCGCGGTTTAATCCGACGGACATACGGACATAAGCCCTCTTTTCTTTTTGTATTTTTGTGTTCCCATAAGTTTTTTATATGGGAGCTATGATCAAATGGTGACCGATTGTGACGAAATTGCACACTGGCTGGGATTGATATAAGACTTCCTTGTGCCAAATTTTGTGGTTATATATGTTATAGTTTTAGATTTATTGGCATTTAAATGTATTTTAAGTAAAATTTAGGCTGTTTTCACAAGTTTTTTGTATGGGAGATATGTCTATATGTGAACCGATTTTGATCAAATTTTATATGCTGCCTATGGCTTTAGTAGAACTTCTACATACCAAATTTTATTATCATAGCTATTATAGTTTGTTATTTATTAGCAAATATGCGATTAGCTTAGGAGAGGTTATACGGGAGCTATGGTCAATTGTTAACCGATTTTGCCCAATTTCAATACCAAAATTTTCTCAGAAATTAAGAATATTTTTACTAAGTTTCAGTGAGCTAGCTCCTTTTGTTTAGTTATCGCGATTTCAACAGACAGATGGACAGACAGACGGACATCGCTCAATCGTCTTAGCATTTCATAAGGATTCAGAATATACTTCAATTAAGGAAATTACAAACGGAATGACAATCTCAATATACCCAAAATCTTTTTGATGGTGGGTATAAAAACAAAAGAAAACCAAAATAAGGAAGTATATTATATTGTTGATCAATCCCGACTTCATACCCTTTTCTTCTTTAGGCATAAATTGATCAATTCTTAAATCTAACCACACTAACATTTTTTCTAGATTTACAGAATGTCACGAAATTTTACTTATCGATTTTTGTTTATGAAAAACATTCAATTCAATCAATCGCTCAAATAAGTAGCGTTTAATTAATAGAATAATATACTTAAAACAAACATCAGCACAAACCCAATATAACCATTCCTTCTATTACAGTGGAGGTTTAAAATAAAAATGAAATAAATATTTAACTTTTACGACAAATTTTAAGTATAATAACAAGTGTAAACTGTATAATAAATATTAAATACAGAAATAAATTGCGAATTACAATTTTCATACACACATTTTATTGTTCTTAGTATTTACACAGAGAAATAATGAGAAATATTATTTGATTACCCATATTTTAGCTCAATTTTAATAAAAATTAAGCATAACATATCATATTCAGCCTGGGTTCGATACCCGGTCTAGACAACATCAATATCTGAAATTATTAATTTCTATTAAAATAATTAATTACCACAACACCCTCCATCGGCGGTAAGCCTTACATCAACAACACGCCGTCGATGAAAAATTAATAAAATTGGTCGTAAAGCACAAAACTTGAACAATGCGCCTAAATAACATCAAGCGGCGCAGCTTTAATGTTCTAAAAATAGATATGACGCGCATTTACAGTGATGATTAATAAAAAGCTTTATCTTTCTTTTTCTCCACCTTTCGCCTCTCTACGAACCCCTATTCCAAAAAAGGTAACCCAACTCGTATACACTCTATATGTAGGTACAATTGTGTTGGTGTAGACACTATGTATGGAATAGACAACATGTTTGATATAGTGTGGCTCCCTATTGCAATATAAATTAAAGTTGTGTAAACCCATACGTAGTGTGGTGAGTTTGCGCAGTAGCCCATAAATGCAAATTCTGAAGGTGAAAACGAGACAGCATGTGATACTTGGATTTTCTTCACTTTTAAAACAACTATCAACCGAACAACTAAGAGAGCGAAAGTTAAAAAGTTAAAAATTTAAAGTTAAATTAAAATTCATAGAATTTAAATAAATAAAAATACAAGACATTAAAATAAAAGAAGAGAAATTAGATAACATAAAACAACAGCCAAGGAAATAAAGACAATTATTAAAACTATAAAAGTACGAAGTTTTATTTTTCCTTTGAAGACCATTTTGAGGCCCCACTTCTATCGCACCAGAAACCAGCTTGAGAAGATACAACTGTCTACAGGAATACATCATCCCAGGTATTCGAGGAATCAAATTGTATATGCAGTATTAGGTTGTGGCTAACGAAATCAGGGGCCAAATTACCGCATTCGACATCGATCGAAAACTCAGACTTTTATGCAAATATTGTTAAGTATACTTTAGGGATGTTCAAAATTTCTTCGATGCAAAAAGTTTATTGAAATTTGGTGTCCAATTTAATTCGTTTTTAAAAACATATATTTCAATTTAAACTCTTTTTACAATTGGTCATCTTTTGGCAAATAACTACAAAAAAATGTAGTAAACAGTGCATCTTTTAAATAATTTTGATTATCAAAAAATAACAAAATAGTCGGGATGTAAATATTATTCAAAAAGAAGTGTATTTGCATTTGATCCCAAATCTGTTACATTTATTTATTAATGTAACAGACCAATTTATTGATAAAAAGCCAACAAATGTTTGCGTAGAAACCAAATTCCTCGACGCGTTTCGATGGTTGGTTAAGCCATCTCTTCAGAAGGATTATCCCCAATTTAGACAGATCGAAAACCTCGCATTATTACTAAATTTACAGTCGATAATCTACGCTTTTACTTTTGGTTTATGAACCTAATTTTGATTATCTTTAAAGTATCCCAGTAAAACTTTGGTAATAGCAAGTACTCTGGTAACCGGTTACCTTGCAATGACTAACTTATTTGTAATTTAGAAGTACTTATTTGTAATTAAGATGGTAATTTAAACTGAATGGCACCGGTTCGAATCCCACCAAGACCAACAATTTTTTTTTAATTTTTTTTATTAAAAGAGTTTTTTTTAATGATTTTTGAATTTTAAGAACTTAAATATTACCTTCTGTAAATAAACAATTTGGAAAACTAACTCACGGTAATAAAAAAAAATACCATCATGAGTTAATTTTGATTATGTAGAAGATGTTGGATACCAAACACAGTTTTGATTGGTCTTAACTTGGTAAGCCCTGGGTCATCCTTCATCTCAACTGCGGACACTGACCTCCTCGTGGTATCACACAGGGAACTAGTTTAACACCCCTTAATGTAGTGAGCTAACATGTACCGAGAGTTGTCCCATAAGATCGATAAAAATGGGTTGGGACGACGGTCTAGTAACCCTCTCTTGGAAAAAATAATTACTATGAAGAGGATAAAATTAGAATTAAAATGTTCCACCACCTAATGCTAGAAGAGGGAGACCGAAACTTCCATTGAAAGATCAAGTAGAGGAACATTTTTCAAAGCTTGGCCTATAAAATTGGAGATTATTCGCACAAGATCGAAGTCCATGGACACATCAGGGGCCAAATTACCGCATTCGAAATTACGAATCAAAATACATACCAAATTTCAATAAACGTTTTCCATCGAAGTAACTTTGAACATCCCTAAAGTATACTTCACAATATTTGCTTAAAAGTCTGGTTTTCTATCTATATCGAATGCGGTAATTTGGCCCCAGGTTTTCTTCAAATTTCTTTTGAACCTGCATTCACGTCCACACACGAACATTTTCTTTATCAGTTTTCATTTTATTTACCATTAATTTCATACAAATTTTTACAATTTTCGAAAACTTGATGGTACGGTCAGGTTTGTATTAATTTCAATTCTGTCAGCTTTTTCTCATACAAACTTAAAACTTGATGGGCCAAACCTGACTGTTGTGAAAATAAACTTTGTTTTGATACAAATTTTTGTATTTTCTAGATTAAATTTGATTTTCAATCAAACATAACAAACTTATCATCCTAAGGTATCCATTTTAAACTACATATTTGCAGAATTGTACTAAATTATGTGTCTAAAAATATTTCAAACCACGACATCTACACTTGACAAAAAGTATTAGACCTTTTAGTAATGCCCACCACCCGCCTGACAGTGACATCTAAGGTTAAAAAAGGAAACTAGAATAGCAACACATATAATCGTAATCGATAATTTTGGTTAATATTGTTATCTCTAATAATTATGCGGATGATTTATATCATGTTCATGAATTTTTAATTTAAAAATGAGAACAATTTAATATTTTTTTAAAAGCCATTGATGACATTAGAAAGATATCGTATAAAAACATAAATGGTAAATTACAATTTTAATACAAAAACGTTTTAATTAAACAAAAAATTGTATATAAAATACAAATTCATAACTTAAATTTTTTTAAAAATTCACTGCTTTAGCTGACGACTTATAATAAATTTTCATTATGATAAGTAAATTCTTCTTTACCAAATCCCTCCAAAAATTTCACTCATCTTTTTTTCAATACACTTTTTGAAAAAGAATACATACCCAGCAAAACTTTGGTAATGGTAAGTACTCTGATAACTGGTTACCTTGTAACGACTACAACATACCATCCGAATAAATAATAAGTTATTACAGAAGTACTTATTTGTAATTAAGATGGTAATTTAAACTGAATGGCCCCGGTTCAAATCCCACCAAGGGCAACAATTTTTTTTAGTTTTTTTTTTATTAAAAGAGTCTTTTTAAATGATTTTTGAATTTTAAGAACATAAATATTATCTTCTGTAAAAAAAATTTGTAAAACTAACTCACGTTAATGAAAAAATACCATCATGAGTCAATTTTGATGTTGAATACCAAACACGATTCTAATTGGTCTTAACTTGGTAAGCCCAACTTATCTGGGTCATCCTTCATCTCAACTGTGGACACACACCTCCTCATGGTATCACCCGGCGAGATAGTTTAACACCCATTAATATTGTGAGTTAACATGTTCCGAGAGTTGTCCCATAAGATCGATAAAAATGGTTGAGAGGAGGATGTCCGAAACTTCGATAGAAATACCAAGTAGAAGAACATTTTTCAAAGCTTGGCCTATAAAATTGGAGAATATTCGCACAAGATCGAAATCCATAGAATTCTAAAATATGCTCGGACTTTGACCTTAACAGGTTGTAACATTTAAGTAAGTAAGAGTCAATCTTATGTAAAAACTTAAACAAAAAAGAAGATTTAAATTGTTTAAGTTTTAAAATAATTTTAAAAAAGTTTTAAAATAATTACAAAAAATCGTATAAAAATATTTTTCCAAAAATTACAACAAAGCAAAAAAAGCAGGGAAAAACAAAAATGATTTTGGATCTAAAAATAGAAATTGTTTATATTAATTATAAGTTGCTAAGTTTTCAAAATATGAAGTAGCTCAGTGGAAGAGTCTCTGCCTAGCAGTCGGAGGGTCTGGGTTCGAGCCCCCATGGGATCATAAAAAAGTTTTTGTATTTCGTTTAAAAATATATGTTTTTAATAAAACAACAACAAAAAAGTTGTTGCTGTTGTTGTTGTTGCTTTCAAATTGCTTACCCAAGTCATTACTTTTCTGCAATTGGTAAGTACTTGCCTCCAATGACATCCCCATGTTAATGTAAAGACTTAAACAGCGAATGAGTAAGTAGTTCGTGTTCAATAGTTTAACTGTTTAACTCATTATTTGGTAATGAAAAGTTTTACTGGGTATATTCATGTTACCATCTCCGAAAATTTTTTTGAGAAATATCGCGGGTCCTTAAGTTATGGTGAGAGTTTTTTAATTAAGAAACTAATTAGTATTTTTAAGTCATTTCTTAAAATATAATTACTTCCTGAGTCGATTTAATAATGTCAGTCCGCCCGTCCGACTGGCTAAAAGCTTGAAATCAAAGTACAGGTCAAAATTTTAAAGATAATTTGATGAAATTTGGTACAAAATTGAATTTTTTATAACAAATACTACGTTTATAAACAAACAAATTTTATTGAAAAATCTGAAGATAACTACAATTTTATGTTTATTTGTTGCACTGTTATCAAATTATAAGGTCGAGCCTAATCTACTAAAGTGTAATCTTACAAATTCGAACCGTCCTGAAATTAGAACCGGCCATTCCGATGTATTGGACGCTCTGAAATAAGAACCACAGTTTCTAATTCCAGAGCGTTTTTTTAGGTTTTTATTTACACCAGAAAATTTTTTTTTATGATTTAGAACCAAATAGGGGAAAAGCCAAATTATTACCTATAAGTAGAACAGGGGGTTCTAATTTCTGGAAGTTTTTCATTTTAATTTTTTTACAAATATTTTTTTTTGCTCATTAAAGTAAAAGATAAAACGGGGAATCACCGAGTTATTCGTAGTTTTTACGACTCGGTCATATTTGTGTAAATTTTGACAGGTTTGCGCAAATTTGGGTCAGTTGATAACTGAAGGTCAAAGTGAAGTGTTTATACGTGTGAAAGTTATGTAACAGCAGCTGTGCAGCCAATGTATCAGAATCCTGTTAAAATGACAAAACTTATTTACAGAAGTAAGTTGCTATCTAAGTTAATTGGTGATGGTGGTCATATTGACAAACTTTTGAAACGGTATTCAATCCGTGAAGCAATAATAATGTTGAAACAAGCATGGGATGAGGTACCACAGAAAAAATTGTTGGTCTAAATTGTTAAATTGGCGGAATTGGCTAAACAAAATCAGAATTGCGATGAGGCTCTTCAAATAAATTTTGATCTTTTGAACGCAATTATGCCAAACAATTTGGTAAATATAAATTAAATCGAGTAATGGAATAAAAATGTCTTTACTGACGCATCTGATGCAGAGAGTAGAGATGAGGAGGCTTCAGATAGCAGCTATATCGATGCTATTGACGTCTCTTATTCCTCATTTAAGTGTCTTTGAACCAGTGATATATTTTCCAGTAAACACATGTCGAACCTGTTAGATGTCCGTAACGTATCCAGTATCCAGTTTAAATAAATAAAAAAACAAAAAAAAACAAACAAGTATTACTGATTTTATTTTAAAACCCAATTAACCCTGGAAAGTCATCCTTATTTTACATACACTAACGTCATCCTTCGTCATTTTGACTACGTATACTTCAAGAGACGATAAAACTCTTCGTGAGCAAAAATGGATACCAAAATAGTTTTCTTATGTATTAATATACTCTTTTTAATAAATTTTTAAAGAAATTTGTTTATTTCTTAATTATTAATAAAAACTTAACATATTATAGCCCTCTTTTTTTGTTTTAATTTGAAAATAAAATTTTCCGTAGTCATTTTGACGAAGGATGACGTTCTAGGATTAAATATCTATGTAATATGTAATTAAAAAATCTTTTTCTATGAATTTAATGTGTTCAATTATTTTAATGTTAATAAATAATAAGTGTTTAGTACTAAAATAAACTCTACATAACTAGTTTTATGTTTTTGAATCATTTTCTGTTAAAAAAAAAATCAAAAACATCCAGAAATTCGAACTTTTCAGAAATTAGAACTGGCCGTTGCACCAAGTGGTTCTAATTTGTGAGACTCCACTGTATACAAATTTCTTACTTGTTTGAAAATATAAATGTACTTACGGTAACGACAACCACATTTGTATTAGTTTCGTTCCCTGAAATTGCTTTAATTTATGATGTTTGGCGGTAGGTGGTGTCTTGAATAAGTAGAGTTTACAACCAATTTTGTAATTCACAGAGTGACTCAGATATACAGTTTTATGGAAAGTACTTTACTTGCTATTTACTAAAAGCCAGAAAATAAAATACAATTTTTTGTGTTACTTTACTTCTATTGATGTATAGGTAGTAACATGGTCCTTAGGGTACCATATTAAATATTAGTGTTGCATTTTTCAGTAATATGCTTGACATGCTGCTTGATTTCGCAAAAACCAAACCGTCAAACCAAATATATTAAATTTTTCCCAACTATTTGAAAAGTTTGTGCGATTCAATTTCTAATAGGATATACAAGGTTACTTAAACCAATCCTAGAAACATATTGAATAGATTAGGGTTAATCTATGTAATTTTAAATATTTATTAATTTTTAATAAATATTTAAAAACTTAGAATTTCTCAGAGATGAGAAATTCTAAGTGCAGGAGATGCTTGAAAAAAAGGGAAAAGAAATAAGAACATACAGAGAGATTAGTGTTTAAAAATTATTTATTGTTTAGCAAGAGATGCTTACCCGTTGAAGTTTTAAATGGAATAGGATTTATGTTTTTCAAATTTTATGCCACGAAGGCTTTTTTAAACTACGTTATAACGGTACTTATATATCTAAAAACTTAACATTAAAACTTAACGAATGTTAACATAAGTGTTAACCATTAAATTCAGTTTTAGCGATTTTTAATTCATTAAAATACTTAAAGCTAAAAATAAAACATATTTATAAAATTCATTTTAAAATACAAAATTCATTATGTTAAT
Organism: Stomorhina lunata; assembly: GCA_933228675.1. NCBI lineage: Eukaryota > Metazoa > Arthropoda > Insecta > Diptera > Rhiniidae > Stomorhina > Stomorhina lunata. The sequence continues at coordinate 88,448,493 of OW121740.1, read as the reverse complement.
TTGAACATGGCGCCCCTCGTTGCGCTGGCGCAATTATTAAGAGGAAGATGTGGCGCATAGTACTGTGGCTAGGGATCGGATTGCCTCTGACAGTATTTGATGAGTTGGCCTGTTGACAGTGGTAGACCGCTGGAGCCGTTTGGCCTTTTTTATACGGCGAGTGGTGACTACCCGGTCACTTTGGTTGATGATTCGGCTGCTGCTGTTGTTGAGACGACTACGGCTGCTGCTGTTGTTGAGACGACTACGGCTACTGTTTCTGGCAGTTGACCTTGGGGTACGTACATCGGTTGGACGGTTGGGTATAGGGTTTGGTGCTGTTGGTCTTCGAGCACGTACTGGTGGGTTGCGTGTGGTTGAGCTGCTAGGTCGCATTGTAGAACCTGTTGAGAGCCTGTGACTTCTTGGTGACGATGGATGTCGTCTTGGCGTGCGATTTTCTGTCGCACGTGGCCGTTCTCCCAACCTCTCATGTACGCGTCGTCGTTGGTTTCTGCCCGGATGAAGCAGAGTATGATGCAATTGGCCACAATACATGCACGAGTCAGGACTATCGCAGCTGTACACGTTATGCGTTCGAGCAAAGCAATTGATGCAGTAATTGTGCTCTCTAACCACCCGATTGCGTTCATCATAACCCATGTCTATGAATCTCCGGCAGAACCGTATCGAGTGATACTTATAGCATAGTTGGCACTGGTGAATGCTGGGATCACGGGGAGTCATCATTCTGGAATGGATATTTTATTAGTGATAGTTTGGATAAAAGTTGGTTTATGAAATATAGGAATATATTTTGAAAAAGGGTTTGTATGTAATGATAAATATTTGTTTACAGTTGATATATATTTGCCACAAACCGCATAATTATGGAAAAATTATTGGTCAAATGAATTATTATAAGGCAAATAGCATAATTTGGTGATGGGTCGAGTAATTGTCCCAGTTTTAGTACGAACATCGACTACTCTAATATGTTGATCTGACCCAGGATGCACGTTTTCTATGCGTCCTAACCGCCACTCGCATGGTGGTAAAAGATCATCCATTACTATCACGAAGTCTCCTATCTTGAGATTGGGGGTGGAAAATTTCCACTTGTATCTTTTATGCAGGGATTTTAAATATTCTTCTTTCCATTGAAGGGTGAGTTTGTGATGAATAGATTTGAGTTTTTCCCATCGGGAAATTAGAGATAAATTGTCATTAGTTTGCTCAGGGAAAGACATAATTGGACCACCTCGCAGGAAATGCCCCGGTGTTAACGCAGTTAGATCGTTAGGATCTTCAGATAAAGGGGAAATCGGTCGAGAGTTTAATACTCCTTCAATACGGGCGAGTATGGTGGCAAACTCCTCAAAATTGAAACGATAAGCTCCGGCTACACGTTTTAAGTGGAACTTAAAACTTTTTACCGCCGCTTCCCAGAGGCCTCCCATATGAGGAGCCTGCGGGGGAATAAATGACCACTCGAACCCATGGGAAAGGTATTTTTGAGCTATGTCTTCTGATGTTGTTTTTAAGAAAATATTAAGTTCTTTCCGCAAGGCTCGATTTGCACCCACGAAATTTCTACCATTGTCTGAAACTATTCTTTGTGGTAGACCACGCCGTCCTATAAAGCGAGAAAAGGTTGCTTGGAAAGCTGGCGTAGAAAGGCTTGAGCAGGGTTCCAAATGAATCGCCTTTGTCGCAAAGCAGACAAAAACACAGACATAGCCTTTGATAATCGATGCACTTCTTAGGCTAGAACTTTTAAGTTCGAATGGGCCTGCGAAATCGATGCCTGTAATGTTGAACGGGAATGAAAGGGTACATCGATCTGAAGGAAGAGCAGCCATTATCTGAGAGCATGCTTGTTTTTTATATATTATGCAGGTCTTACAGAATCTTATGACCTTTTTAACACGGAGCTTTAACCGAGGAATGTAGAACTCAGTTTGGATCATACGGCACATCAAACTGCATTCGCCATGGACAAGAATTATGTGCAAGTTGACCAAATATAGTTCACAAAAGCGGGAATCACGTGGTAGTATGATTGGAAATCGTTCTTTAACTGGTAATGACGAATTAGCTAATCGACCATTGACACGTAGAAGACCGTCTGGATCCAAAAATGGGTTAAGCGTAAATAGAGCGCTATTTTTAGGAATTGGCTCAGATTTGGAAAGTGCTTTATATTCTTCTTGATAGCTTATCTGCTGAGACAGCATAAGAAGTCTAGATTTTACCGAGTTGATTTCACCTTGACCAAGCTGAGTATTATTATATTGCAAGGGAAAATTTGGGTTTGCAAATGATGGTTTAAATCGTCTTACGTACCGGAACACGTAAGCTAGAACTCTTAAGGCTCGAGTATATGAAGAGAATCTTTTCAGTATATCCTCTGACGAGATAGAGACATGTAAGCTACTGACAGTTGTAGTTTCGCTTGTATTTTCAATATAATTTCCAGGAAGGGTTTCATAGGATTTAAATGAATTCAATGGGTCGTTCTGTGGCCATTCAGATTTGGGATTTGTAAGCCAAGGAGGACCATGCCACCAGAGATTATTATTAACCAGATCTTGGGGTCTACAACCTCTTGAACCTATGTCTGCTGGATTACTGTGTGTCGGCACGTGACGCCATTTTGCATTTGGTAATAGTGTGTGAATTTGTCCGATCCGATTAGATACGTAAATTTCTTTCCAATTGGCTGGTGGTTTTGCTAGCCATCCTAATACAATTGATGAATCACACCAAAGAGTTACCTCCGCCTTATTTAAGTTGAGTGATGTGATGGTATGACGTGCAAGTCTGGCAAGCATTACACTACCGCAAAGCTCAAGTCTTGGTAGAGTGATTGCGGCTAGTGGAGCAACTTTTGTTTTAGCAGCTAATAAATTGGAGAAAACTACTGAGGACGGAGTTTCTATCCGAAGGTAAATCGCTGCACAGTACGCAAGTTTTGAGGCGTCACAAAACCCATGAATTTGAACCTTGTTCACGGGAGTGAACTGAATCCAACGTGGAATTTGAATTTCTTGAATTTTTTGTAAGTCGGTGATAATTTCGTTCCAGATTCGGAGAGAATCTGGACTTACTACATCATCCCAATCTATTTTTTCTAACCAAAGTTGTTGTATTAAAATTTTTCCCTTTATTACGACTGGAGAAATCCAGCCGGCTGGGTCAAATAACTTGGCAACAGAAGATACTATTTTTCTTTTCGTAATTTGTGAAGCCTGAGGGATCGGCTCGAAAAAGTAACTGAAGGAATCAGTTAATGCGTTCCAACGAATGCCGAGAGCTTTCATTGTACTTGCGTCATGGAACTTGAGAAAGTCTGAATCGTATAAGTCTTCTTTGGGAAAAGAAGTTAACAACTGAGAGTTGTTGGCTGTGATCTTTTTTAGTATAAGTCCAGCCGATTCAAGAGTTTTTAGAAGTTGATCTTGTGATTCTAATAAATCTTCAATAGAATGACCTCCAGTAAGAATGTCGTCCACATATGTTTCCTTCCGTAAAATTTTTGCTGCTTTCGGAAATCTTTCTTCTGAATCCGAAGCCAATTGAAGTAAAGTTCTTATTGCAAGAAATGGTGCGCAATTAACACCAAACGTAACAGTCTTCATTTGGTAATCTTTAACTGCCTCCCGGGGGGACTTTTGGAAAAGTATTCGCTGGAAAGGCCTGTCCCTGGGATCTATTAAAATTTGCCGGTACATTTTTTGCATGTCGCCGCTAAAGACATATTTGTAAAATCGCCAGTTTAATATAATAGTCATTAAATCAGCCTGGAGTGTTGGACCAGTATATAAAATGTCGTTCAGAGAGAATCCAGATTTTGTTCTACGGGAAGCGTTGAAGACTACTCTTACTTTTGTGGTTTTACTTTCAGGACGAACGACTGCATGATGTGGAAGGTAAAATGATTCGCACTTTTCACGTGAAAAGAATTCTTTCGACGTAGTTTCTTCCATGTGATCTAAGGTAATGTATTCAGTGAGAACATCATTATATTGCTTCTGAAGCAAAGGGTCTTTTGATAAAGTTTGTTCCATCCGAACGTATTGACTTAGAGCGGTAAATCTTGAGGGACCAAGAAATCTATCCTCAGGAAAATCCTGTCGAAATGGTAATCTGACCATATATCGACCATTTGGCAAACGCTTTGTAGTTTCTTCGTAATACTTTTCACAGTATTTATCTTCAGAAGAGGTTGGTCGGGCCGAGGGTATTTCTTCTTGTTCCCAGAACTTTCTGATCAACTTGTCTAGGCTGGTGTCTACTGATGAGCTGATATTTGCTGAACAAGAAAATATAGGTTTCGTCTGTATTGACCCGCTCAGAACCCATCCGAATACCGTCTTGTATGCTGTAGCCGAACCGCAGATATCTCGTCTTATTCCATCCAAATTAATATAACGTTCACTGTCATTTCCCAGGACCAAGTCAATTGGTGATGCTATGTTGAAATGAGGATCAGCAAGATCGAGATCAGATAGATTTGCACTGCTCTTTACGTCAAATGAAGCTGAAGGGATTTTATTTGTTACTTTGGGCAGAACAATAGCTGTGACTGGAAGCCTGAAGTTGTTTACTTTTGAAACTAGGACTATATCACATTCCTTCTCTGAAGTCTGACTCTGCCCTCCAATTCCAATGATTTCAGCATATGATTTCCTTGATGGCAAATTAAGTCGATTTCTTATTTTTTCCGACAAAAATGTTCTTTCAGAACCAGGATCTATAAGGGCACGAATTGTAAAGAGTTCCCCTCTTGATTCTATGTGAACTAATGCAGTTCGTAATAAAATGTTTGTGCTATTCGTAGCATAATTTGCAATAATTTTTGATCTTGCAGCTTCTGACGTTGAAGGTTTATCAGATTCATTTACATTTGGAGCATTTGAGTTTTTATTATTTTGTTGACTCATTTGACCATTTTTGTTTTGGTCATGTTCATTTTTCCGAAAAGGATTAAATGTGTTCATGTGAAGCAACGTATGATGTTGTTTGCCACAATTCATACAAGTATTTTTACTCGTGCAATGCTTTTTGAAATGGGATGTTGAAAGGCAATTGTTGCAAATTTTGTTTTTGAAGACAAAATCAACCCTTTCTTGAATCGTAAGCTTGCGAAATTGTGAGCAACCTCTAAGATTGTGATCTTTATCACAAATTTTGCAATTAGTGGAATTAATTTTCTCTTGAGATGAGTACATTTGAAATTGTGATCGGGAGTCACCTTTGCTGTGAGAAGCAGCTTTTGTAATTTTTATATTTGAAATTCTTTCTACGACTTCAACCCTTTTTAGGAGAAATTCGCTTAGTTTCGACCAAGGTGGTAAATCTCGGCTGGCATTTAAAGATTGTTCCCAATGCGCTAAAGTCTCATGAGGTAATTTGGAATAAACTAAGTTGACTAACATAGGGTCCCATCCTTCTACTGAAACGCCCAAGGTCTCCAGCGTTGCCAAGCTATCGGTGACGGAACTGTGGATCCTTTGCAAAGATTCGTTGTCTTCTGTCAACGCTGCTGGAATATTGAACAACTTCCTAATTTGATTGTCTACTAGTACCCGTACGTTTTCGTACCGCAACTTCAGAGCTTGCCATGCCAATGCGAAATTGTCATCTGTCAACGTAAATCTTTTTACAATTGCCCCAGCAGTCTCAGTCGTTTTGTTACGAAGATGATAAAGCTTTTCCGCATTTGTAAGCCTTGGATGATTGATGTAAACTGCGGTAAACATATCGCGGAACGCCGGCCAGTCCTCATAACCTCCAGAAAAATTTTGGGTATCACATGGCGGAAGCTTTAACCCAGAGTTGAAATTGGGAAAGGGGGAAAGTGTCGGGCCGATACTTTCTCGCGCATCCAGACTGATTTTCGTAGATTTCACCAAGTTGAGAATTTTTGAAATAGTAAGGTAGTACACATCTACGCAGGAATCGTACTGTTCTTGGGCAGTAGCTTTTATCTCTTCACTTAGCTCGGAAAGCATAAGTTCTTCATAAGAGTTGCTTACTTTATCCCAACGAGAATCGATATCCTTTTGCCTGATGTCTAACAGCGCCTCAGATTGATTTGTGAGATCTTGATCATTAGTTTTATTACATAACGAAATTAAATTATTCGTATCGAATGTAAATCGCCTTCTTAGTTTCTCCATTTTTATGATCAAGTGTGTTTAATTGGAATGTAAACCAATTGAAATATTTAAACAAATTTGAAATAGTAGAAAGTTTTGTAAATGTGAATCGGAAATTCACAATTGTATTAAATCCTTCCTAATTTGGATTTTTAGAAACTAGGATTTTTATCCCAGGAGCAAGAACAATTCTTTGCCTTTTGTTTAGATAGGATTCGGAAAATCCTTAAAATTTGAAGTAAATTTTATTTTAAAAGAAATAGGTTCGGAAAACCCTCAAATTGAGATAAAACAATTTTTTATAAGGAGCGATGTGATTGATAGTAATGGGCCCTTTTTTTTCGCAAGAATATACGCAAGTAATATAAAAAAAAAGATTTATTTTGTTTAACTTTAAAACAAAATAAATTACTTTAAAGAAACTTCTTTAAAGTTAGCCGCTAGATATTTTTATGATTGGAATCCGAAATTGTCTCCCGGATTCGCTTTAGTATTTGTAAACGCAAATTCTTGTAAAGTACTTTCCCAACTGTGCTGTTTTAAGTGAAATCGCCAAAGATTTGTAAATTTTTTATCCGAAAGTTGAAATTTGTGAAAACAAGAAATAGTTTAATTCGGAAAAAAAGTTTTCTTTGCTAAATCTTATAAAAGTTTCAAACAAGAAATTGCTTTTATTTGAAAAAATTAATTAAAGTTTTACGATTTTGTGTTTTAAAACAAGAAATTGTTTTTATTTAAAAGAAATTTTTAATTGTAAAAATTTTTTAATTGCAAATTTTCAAAAGTTTTTAAAATTTTTCAAAACAAGCTTTGTTTGAGAAAACAAAATTGTAAATGCCAAACTTAATTGTCTTAAGTTTTTTCTAAAACAAGAAATTGTTTTTATTGAAAACAAATTTTTAATTGTAAAAAATTTTAAGTTTTCAAACAAGAAATTGTTGCTATCCAAACTTGAAGCGCAAAAAGTTTTTTCCAAACAAATGTTTCTTTCCAAAAATTTTTCCAAAAGTTTTTATAAAATTCCAAAATTTACATCCAAATTATTTTTAAAAAGTTTGTAAAATTCCAAAAAATTAAAAAGCAAGAAATTGCTTCCAACAATTATTTCCAAAAAGTTCGTAAAATTCCAAAATATTTAAAAGCAAGAAATTGTTTCCAATAATTATTTTCGAAAAGTTTGTAAAATTCCAAAATATTTAAAATCCAGAAATTGCATCTATTAATTATTTCCACAAAGTTTGTAAATTTCGAAAATTTTTTAAAATCCAGAAATTGATTTATATTCAAAAAATTATTAGTAGCCAAAATATTTGTTAATATTTGAAATCAAGGAATTGATATAAATGTAATAATTATTTGCCAAAAATTTGTTTAATTAATTTTGTTTTATAATTTTTCAAATTACTATTTTATTTTGCCAAAAAAAATTTCCAACTTGATATATTCGTAATATTAAAAAGCAAGAAATTGCTTAAAATTAAAAATAATTTTAATAGCCGTAAAATTTCCAACTAAAAATTTTTTAAAATTATTTTAAAGTTAGAGAAACTTTAATTCAAAACGCAGAAAAAATTCCAAAATTATTTTATTTTATGTTGAAGAAATTTCCAAAAGTATTAAAAAAAATTTTTTCCATAACCATTTATGCCAAAAGTATCCACTGTATTTAAAATAAGAGAGAATTTTCAATAAATGCCAATTTTTCCGAAATAATTTTCACCACAAATTGCCAATTAATAAAGAGATTTTATTTTTTTATTTTTAAGATTTAAATGACCAAAGAGATTTGGATCATTTATCTTTTAAAGCGAATTTTAATTAAGCGCAATGTTCAAAATATAAAAAAATTTTCTCATATATGTAAAACACACCACCAAAGAGATTAAAATCACCACGGAGCATTTACTAATTTATTAGATTCTCTTAATTCCAACTCCACTTTAACTTTATTTTTCGTTGCTATTCCGTTGATTTATAATTTATTGAGTTTTTAAATTATTTGCTGTATTTTATTGAGAACAATTTTTTCATCAGTTATTTTCCTGATTTATTATTCCCAGAATTAAATTTGTTCGCCTTCATTTAATTTATTGAAAACAATTTATTTTTTATTTTCACCAATATTTTTATTGATGTGACCCACTGTGCGGTTTTGGTTATTTGCTTTTGCTTATGTTAACGGTGTAATATATGGGAGCGAGATTAAGAGCACGAGAGTATTGCTATTCAGCCGTAGTGATAATTAGTAATGTTTGTGTGTATGTATATTTTTCCTGTTGATTATTCTCTTTGGATGATCTTTGCTTTGTTAAATGTAAAAAAGGTGGTGGTTTTTAAATTATTATGGACTTGTAATTTTTTGAGATTTTGTATGCAAATTTTTTAGAGCAAAATTTAAAATTTTTTTTACGAATATTTTTCTGATCTTAATTTTGGAATAAAATTAAGAGAATTTGGCTTAATTTTTTTTTTTTTAGAACATTGGCAAATTGTAGAGTAACACTGCACTTTCACTTGGCAATTTGTTGGTTTTTTTATATTAAAATTTTAAAACTCTTTTGTTTTAAAATTTTATTGGCATTTTAAATTTGTAGAATTTGGCACTTTGGACACTTTTTTTTTTATTTTAAATATTAAAATTGGAAATTTTTTTGGCCATTTTAATTGGAAAATTAAAGGTTTTACCGGCCATCTTTAATTTATTTAATTTAGATTTTTTTTTTTTTTGCAATTTTTCTTAAGGGATTAAGAGATTCGCACTTTTTTATTTAATTTTTGGCTTTTTATCTAAATTTTCCACTTTAGCACACGCGAGTAAATGCATTTATTTCATTAATACTCACTTTTTTCCGGGATATTTTAATTTACTTGCTTTTGCTTGATGATGATGTTTTGCCGTCGGCAAATTGAAAGTTGAGATTTGTAGAAAAACTTTTGGGGAAAAAGACTTCTGGTAGAGATGAAGAGGACCACGGGATGGACACCAGTTCACTGAAGGAGACGAAGGACCATGATTAGATTAGGGTTAATCTATGTAATTTTAAATATTTATTAATTTTTAATAAATATTTAAAAACTTAGAATTTCTCAGAGATGAGAAATTCTAAGTGCAGGAGATGCTTGAAAAAAAGGGAAAAGAAATAAGAACACACAGAGAGATTAGTGTTTAAAAATTATTTATTGTTTAGCAAGAGATGCTTACCCGTTGAAGTTTTAAATGGAATAGGATTTATGTTTTTCAAATTTTATGCCACGAAGGCTTTTTTAAACTACGTTATAACGGTACTTATATATCTAAAAACTTAACATTAAAACTTAACGAATGTTAACATAAGTGTTAACCATTAAATTCAGTTTTAGCGATTTTTAATTCATTAAAATACTTAAAGCTAAAAATAAAACATATTTATAAAATTCATTTTAAAATACAAAATTCATTATGTTAATTTGAACACATATATTTAATCAATAATTTTTATTAAAAAAAAAATATTAAAAGTCATTAAATCCACTTTTAACCTAAAATGTGCCATTCAAGCGAAACAAAATTTAATTGCTATTTTTTAATTTTTAAGTTGTATATATTTCAAAACAATTTTTTTCATCGAAATACTATTAATTTTCTATTGAAAGCTATTGTATAAATAGCTCTACAAACGATATCTAAAATAAAACCATTTTTATTTCAGAATGGATGGATATTTATTAACTTATTTAGCTGACATCCGTCATTTGTCGAACACATTTATTCAATATTCAAATTTATTTATGGTAATGCAAATTTTTAGTAGAGTCCATTTTCCCACATTTACTTGTAAAATAAAACTGAATGAGTATTATTATTTATATACAGAACATATAACATATTTATAAATTCATTAAATTTGCAATTAAACTGTCATCATGTTAAAATTTAGACATTTCAACTGATATTCATATGAGATAGTTTTTGGTTAAAACAGTTAAAATGTAAAATATTTACTCTACACTAAGAGCGACGTCATCATTGTCTGTCGTTATATCTCGACTTTAAATTCCATTAAAATTTTTAAAATCATTTTCTACTTTTGAGAAGAAGTTGTTCAAAAGAATTTGATCTCTGAGTTCATAGATACAAAATTGGTATGTATTTCTCTGTAGGTAAAATTCACGACAAGTTTTTTAAAAGTTTATTTTTTTTGTTACTTTTTTTAACTTCATGCAGGTATTAGTAAGTTTTTTTTTCTTGCGAAAACCAAGAACCAGTTTATCTTTTTTTACATTGTCTGTATGAATCGAATTATTTATTGTTTGGCTTCCTTTTACCTGAGTCGTATCGCGTAGAGTCTTCATATGGAATCATTCAATGGATGAATGAAGGTTTTTATACCCTACCCTAAGCATTAAGCATATTCAAGTTCAGATGACAAAATCTTGAAATTTTGTTTTAATATTTGATTTGTCTTGAAGATTGTTGCTGTTGGAAGGGAGGAGCTGGCGTTGATGAAAGAACCCTGGCTTCATCGAGATTCGTGGGTTATTACAAGAAAGATTACAAGCTCCTACTTTTCAGTTGATGAGATAGAACAAGGGCGTGTGTTCTAGTAAAGAGCTTACATTATTTTTGGTTATAGTGATAGGAAACTGTTTCAGCGACCTGTACTTGCCTCTTCAGGCCATTCTTGGTCTAAAAAACGGACGGTGTGCTATTTGGGGAAATAGCTAAAAACGCACAAAGGTTGTTGTTGTAACAGCTCTAACAATTACAATTTTATAATCGGGAATATTCAACATTGGACATTTCTTTACTGAGTATCACTTAGCGACGCCTACCACACCGGAGCTGCATACATTGCCACTGACCGGCCAATCGCTTTTAGGTAGACAGCAAGGCAAGCTTGTTTCTACATTGCAATTTATGCGCAACAGTTGGTTTTTCGGGTGGTTCACGGTTGGAATTGGTACACCGTCGATCTTAACGCCAAGCTCTAGACTTACCTCTTTTGTCCAGGTGGTAATTAGGATCACTGAAGATTTAGTTGGTTGAATCTTTAGGTTATATTCCGTAAAAAAATTGTGAATGATATCAAGATAACGATTTATCTTACCGTATAGGTCTTCCACACTTAGTCCAGCGCAGTCGTCCGCATATGATATCACTCCAACGCCTTGCGGTGGAACTGGAGGTATAGAGAGGTAGTTTAGAGAGCTAGAAGGCGACAGACCTGCGCCCTAAGGAACTCCTTGTTTAACTCTATGGTATTTTGAGCGCTGGTCTATAAACTCTACTATCCACCTCTTCAAATTCGTTGGCATTGTGGACTGCAGTATGTTCTGGAAGAGGATGGCATGAGCAACCATATCAAGTTAAGCTTCACAAGGACCGTTGTCTCACAGGCCCTCTGGCTGGTTTCAGCCTTGTGCGACCTTAGTGGTAATGGCTGTTAATGCTGTGGTGGTGCTGTGCGTTTTGCGGAATTCATGCTGGTGGCGAGCTACTGGCAGTCGGCTGGTCAGCTAAGGGAATAGTAAAGCCTCGAGTGTCTTCTCGATTGGTGACAGGAGGGATATCGGTCTGTACAATGATCCCTCATTCAAGGGTTTCCCAGGTTTTAGGATTAGGATCACTCTACCTACCTTCCAGACATCGGGTATAATGAAGCTAGTCATAGACAGATTTAGGGCACCTGCCAAGAACTCGACTCCCCATTCTTCTGGCTGTTTTAGCATCGGCATGGAAATTCCGCCAGGGCCTATTGCCTTAGAAGATTTTGATGTACGGATGGCTTTTGCAACTTCAGTTGGCATAAAATGTCGTGGTGTTGTCGAGACTGTCTCTCTCAGGGTGCTCAATAAATAATCGGCTTAAAGCACGCAAGCACGTTTTCGGGTCGGATATGGTGTTGTCGGCAAATATAATAGCGATCCGATTATCCTTTTCATAGGGTTCGAGAGACTGTGCCAAGGTTGCAGTTCTTCGAATGATCAAACCAACGGTTCCGCTTGTCCTCGCTTAAAAACCTGCTGATATCACAGTTTAGCTGGATGATCCTTGGTATTGCGGATGAAGCGAGTGGCTGCAGTGTTTATGGTAACGCGAAACTTCACATCACATCTAGAGGGTGTTTGGAGATCTCTGAAGGGTCGGTCGATGAATTCACTGAAGCCGTTCAAGTCTGATTTTTTTCTGATTTATGCCTGTACGATGAAAAAATCGTTTGCTAACTCCAGTCTATTATGGGCAGGTGGTCTGAAGCTAGAGACTCAAATGTTAATCAAATAAAGTGCCGAAGGTGGACTCGTCAATCTGTTGCGCTAACGACACACCTCTTTGGACCCATGAAATGAGTTTCAAAGATCATGGTGTTCGTTAAAGCCTCCCAGAAACTGCTGTTTTTCTGGGGAGCTTTGTGTTCTGATGTCGGGACGGTAATTAGTTGGACAACTACTTACAGGTGGAATGTAGACATTATAGAGTGTCCTCTGATCTGACAGCAATACCCTAAGCCTCAAGGTATTGATCTCTATTGTCTAGATCAGGAGATAGATTGCACTGAGTTGTGGTAATAAATGCGATGCCTACACCGTAACTTCTGGTGCGGTCTTTTCGGAGAACGTTGTACCCGTTCCAACTTGGAGATTGAAGTTGTTGTTAAGCTTTGTCTTCTTGACCGCTGCGACCACAATACTGTGTTGCTGCATAAATCGCGTTATCCCAGATATTTTGTGGGATTGTGTTTTTTTTTTGTGAGGGGAGTTTAATCCACTTACGGACAGTGCGGCAAAAAAAAAACGAGTTGGAACATAGAAAAATAACTCTCGATCTGAAAACATGTTTGAAGTTGTAAAAAATCAGGATGTTCTCAAAATTTAGCAAGTACTAAGCACTCAGCTTTGGTCGGGAACTGAAGAGTATCAAATGACTGCTTTATTTCCGATCATCGCTATATTGAATTTGATATTTAGTATTAAAAGTATAAAGAAATTTCTAAAGTATACAGAAAGAATTGGGATATCCGTATAGCCTTCCTAAATAGTCTTCTACCTCCTTTGCAGAGTGTTAACAATCGTGACGACATCGACCATTGCTCCAGCACTCTAGATAAGGTTGCCAGACACAAATCCTGAAAAAGCTGGACATAAGGAAAAAAAAAGCTTGACAACCCAAAAATTAGCTGGACATTAATAATAAAAAACTTGCTTTAATAATATTGCTTCGATGAATCTTTCAATTTTTGACAAACCGAATTGCGAATACCGTAATTAACCGCTGCGATATCGAAAGAACATGAAATCGCCCGAGATCTGAAACTATTTTCAACAGAAAATACATCCTACTCGCGTTTGTCGATGACACTGATATCATGGAACGCACATTGCGCGATTTTCTAGTATCGAAAAGGAGTCTAATAAAATGATTCAATGAATTAAAACAAACTGAGAACTGTAGCTACGAGATTGTAAAAGAATTTGTTTACCTTAGTACCGCCATCTACACAAATAACGACATAAGTTTTGAAATGAAACGTAGTATCATACTTGTCAACAGATGCTATTTCAGCATAATCAGGCAGAAATACAGCTCTCGCTTATACTTCTCATGTTATTATAAGATGTTAATCATCGTCACTTGCACGAAAACAATCCCGAATAAACTCGTTAGAGAGGTAGTCCGAAAATTAAGGCTTAAAAAATGTTCAAAAAAATTTCAATTCTTTCCCAATAAAAAGTGATTTTGAAAAAAATTGGTTCATAGACGGTATTGCATTTAGGCTTTCGATATTTTTAATTTATAACGTAGGACAACATAGATTCGACCAAGATCGATTATTACCTTCTTATTTTCTTTTTGTTTCATTTTTCTTACGTTTGCTTCGTTACTTTTTTGCTGTCTCATTTTAACGAAAGAAACAAGAATTGAGCAATTAAGGCGAGTTAAGTCATTATTGTGCAAATCAAATTGATCCATAAATTAAAAATAGTGCATTTAAATTAATTCAATATGGGCCTAAAGAGAAAATACGATCACTTCTTCACTTAAATGGCGAAAAAAAGAGTTTGTATTATCTAAAATTATTTGCGTATTACAAATTTATCTAAAGAATATCATTTTGCTGATACGTGACCACCGGGCGTTACGGCAACAGAATCTCCCACATAAATTCTACTATCAGATAAAGGCTACTTTGGAGAAATCAGAAAACGAAGTAGAATCTTAATAATTAATTTTATCGTTATGATTTTCTTGATTATAAAATCATTTGAAATAAAATCCTCATAAACTTGTATAATTTACATTTCATTGTTTTAATTAATTATTTATGTATTTATTACACTTTCATTGTTTTTCCAATAAATTTGCCATCAATTAGTAATAAATGTGTCTCCAATGACTTAAATTAAACTTTTGAATGTTTAATTCATGCTCATTTGTTTTATTTATAACAAAATTCAATTTCAATTCCGTTTTTATGAAAAAAAAAAACAAATAATAAAATTGTTTTACTTAAATAAAGCAATTGACGAGAAATTTCCATTTAAATTTTTAACATTTAATTAACACAAATAACAAATCACAATAATTTAAATGGTAATTAATTAAGTTTTTTATTTTGTTATTAAACTTTTCATCGTCGTTATTGTAAATTTTCTTTATTTGTAAAAATTGCATGCATTTAATGAAATAATTTAAATATTTTTTTTGTTAAAATTCTGTTCTATAATTATGTGCGTTATTTATTTAATTTGGAGCTGAATTGAAAAGGGAAATGTAAAATTGATGGAGAGATTTTTATTGTAATTCCATCTTTTAAATAAGAACATTTAAAATTTACTAACATCTTTTCCGGAAATTTTGAAATGCTGCACAGTGGAATGATTGAAAATTAGATTGGAAATCAGTCCATAACTTCTAAACTGTTGGGATTTTTGTGTTCATATAGCAAAGTATTGGGGAGCTTAAGTTTTGAGCATACATTTTACTTGGGCGGCACAGTCGGCACCGAAAGTAGGGTACCTCAGAGTCTTAAAACGATATATAATTGTTTTTAAAACGATATATAAGTGTTATTTACCAACCTATTTGAATAGTCATACTATATAACAAATACTTAGGTCAAGATCTACAAAAACCATTTTGACATTCATATCCCATCTCTTATGGTTTTAAAGATATTCGACTTCAAAAATTAAAATTTTTTATTTTTGTCCCATACTGCATTGAAATTTTACTAATATCTGATCAATATATAAACCGATTTTCTTGATTTAAAGTTTTCTAAAAATGAACAAATATTGAATATTCTACAAGTGAGAAGTGTATTAAAAAGTTTTCCATGTAAAAAGTTATAAGTGCTTAAAAATAATATTTTAAATAGCTGTATTTTCCCTGTTTATTTGGTTAAACAGTATTTTTATTGTTTGTTAGAAGTTATGGACTTATTTCCTTTCTATTTTTCCAACATCCCACTGTGCGCTGTTTTATACATAGGGCTGATGAATTTTTCAACATTTCTATAGAAAAATTTATTCAGCACAACATTTTTGATAGAGAAAGGTAATTCAGCACAAATTTTTCTAAAGAAAATCTTATTCATCACAGCTTTTTCTATAGACAAATTTTTGTCAGCACTACTTTTTCTACAGAAAAACTTATTCAGCACAACTTTTTCTATAGAATAAGTTATTCAGCACAACTTTTTCGATAGAAAAAGTTATTCAGCACAACTTTTTCTAAAGAAAAACATATTCAGCACAACTTTTCTATGGAAATCTTATTCAGCACAACTTTTTCTATAGAAAAACTTGTTTAGCACAACTTTTTCTATACAAAAACTTATTCAGCAAAACTTTTTTTTCAGCTTTTTCTATAGACAAATTTTTTCAGCACTGCTTTTTCTACAGAAAAACTTATTCAACACAACTTTTTGGATAGAAAAAGTTATTCAGGGCAACTTTTTCTAAAAAAAACTTATTCAGCATAGAAAAACTTATTCAGCTTAATTTTTTATAGAAAAACTTATTCAGAAGAGCTTTTTATAAAAAAACTTATTCAGCACAACTTTTTCTATGGAAATCTTATTCAGCATAACTTTTTCTATAGAAAAACTTATTAAGCACTACTTTTTCCATACAAAAACTTATTCAGCAAAACCTTTTTATACAAAAATTGTTCAACGCGTCTTTTTCTATAAAAAACTTATTCAGCACAACTTTTTCTGCGGAAAAACATATTCAGCACAGAATTTTCTATAGAAAAACTTATACAGCACAGTTGTTTATATAGAAAACTTATTCAGCACAGCTTTTTTTATAGAAAAATTTATTTATCACAACTTTTTCTTTGGAAATGCTTATTCAGTAAACCTTTTTATATAGAAAAACTTGCTCACCACAAATTTTTATTTATTTATTACTTATTCAGCACAACTTTTTCTATAAAAAAACTTATTAAGCTTAACTTTTTCTATAGAAAAATTTATAAAGCACAAATTTTCTATGCAAAAGCTTATCCAGCACAACTTTTTCTGTAGAAAAACTTATCGAGCTCAAATTTTTTTTATAAAAATCATTTTCAGCACCACTTTTTCTATAGAAAAACTTACTCAGCAAAACCTTTCCTATAGAAAAACTTACTCAGCATAACTTTTTCTACAGAAAAACTTATTCAGCATAACTTTTTTGAAAGAAAATCCTAATCGGTACAACTTTTTCTATAGAAAAACTTACTCAGCAAAACTTTTGCTATAGAAAATGGTATATATTTGATCATACCTTCCATACAAGACAAACTCTCAAAAGTCATTCAGATTCCCAGAAAAGCACTGTTGATTTATATTATGTTACGTTTGTAGTTAAGAAAAACTCTTCAGGATAATTTTATTATAATCTGTGACTTTCAATAAAATCGAAAAACTCGTTACAAAGATAAGATAAAATCAATGGATCAGGCTTTTCAAAAATGACAAATTTATAAAAAAAAATAAAATCAAGCTAAATAAAATTAAATTTCGACAGTTTTTATAAACATAAGACAATAAATGAATTAAAATATATAGTGATGATCAAATGTAACACAAAAAGTTGAATTTTGTGAACTGGTGTAATTATCGTATCACCGAGTTTCCAAATCTTATTTCTCTTGACCAACAAATAAATGCAAATTTTACTATCTAGACCTAGATAATTAGGCATTTAAAATTCTACAAAAATAGAGTCATCTGTTCTCTGTCAAATTTGACGTGTGCATATCTATTAATATTGACATTTGAGGAAATAAATTCATACATATTCAAATAAAATAAATAACCCCTTTGAAACTTTATTGTATTCATTCATATCAATAAAAATGGTTTGTTTTATTTACTAAATATTGCTCTCAATTTAATACTTATTCAACCATAACAAATTTATCATTATAAGTATCCAGTAAAAAACCAAAATATCTGGGGTAATACGAATATGTGATAATAAGTATGTACTCTTATAGTATATACTTAAGTAAATTATATACATAATTGAATATAAAAGTTTAATAAACGGTCGATGAAAACGCATAATTTGAATTGTATTTAATTTGTATTTGAGTGGCACTAAAACAAAAATGAAAATGGAAAAGTTTAACCATCACGAAAGTCAAACTCAATTGATAATAAATCTTCCCTTGAAGTGAACAAACAAATAAAAATGACGAAAATAAAGAAGAAATGGAATATCGATTATGGACATTATGCACCAAATAATACTTAACCCCACTTTACGCTCTAACACGCTTTTAGTTCAAGGAATAAGGAGTTTGCTTATGACAAAGTAAGTACTTATGCAGTAAATATTTGTATAATATTAGCTAATAAATTTATATATAATTTATTTAAATAAATGAATTATATGTAATGAATAACATATGAGCATTACTTGGATGAATACCAGTAAATATCTATATGTTCATACTTTTAAATAATATATAACAATGAACTAAATTGCTTTAGTAAATCCTTTAAATATCTCAAATAATATATTCAAAAGTTACATTTGATCAACCCTAATGGAATGACTACTACTCAGGAATTTTTTTTATGATAAATCTCAAGAATTCGATTTAAATATCGTTACATCATAGGTGAGAGGAAACAGTTCTGACCGCGGATAAGTCATTACAGGCAGCAGGTCTGATGTAAAGCTATGCTTAAAATGGACCGATTGTCTCTTTTAGTTTTGTGTTTATAAGCACAAATCTAAAAGAATATAATTTTTCGAATTTTATAATTTTTTCTACGGAATAATGTGACACTAGGTCTTAAAGTTTAGATCTGAAAATTTGAGCCAAATCGGACTATGTTCCATGGGCGCGCATCGGGTCTAAAATTTAAAAGCTCATTTGTATGGGGAAAAATGGGTAATTTTTTGTTTTTGCGAAATTTAGACCAAAAATAAATCATTTTTACAAGAAAAACTAATAGAATATTAAGGAGAACTAACACAGCAAATCGTGAATGACGAAAATCCTGAGGTAGTTTAAAAGTTATTGCTGTTTTCCCCCGAAAATTCATGTCCATGAAAACGCGCCTAAGGATATGCACCAAAAATTGTTTGTTTTAAATAAAGAAATTCCAAATATAGTCATGATTTATCATTTAATGGCTTATTACTAGTAAATAGCTCAGTTTTGTTTAAATATAATAAAATTTACTTAGTTTTTTTCATGTTGGAAAATGGTACATTTTTGTCAGGTCTGTTTCAAAAATCATTTTTTAATTTTTTGAAAATTTTGTTCAACAAATATTACAAATTTAGAATTTGCTCCCCAGTGTGTTAAAACAGCCGAATAGGAAAATAAAATCAAAAAAATCGATATATTGAACAGTTTCGCCGTACCTGCGATTTCAAATTGAAGCATTTCGCTAAAATGTAAATTTTTGGGCCAAATTCGAGTAAATGCTCGGTAAATTTTACTTGTATTTAATTTTAACAAAAAAGATAATTAATATTATTGCCTCGTTTATGGAAAACCTATGCTAAAGGGTTGTTTTTGATATTGGACGAGATTAACCCTTTCTTTACCGCGGCCAAATGTCAAAATTTGTATTTTCTAAAAATTTTCATAGCGAGATTACGGAATATTAAGTAATAATAAGCGAATTTAAAAAAAAACATAAAAATAATTGTAATAAAAATATGATCATTGATTTGATAGGTTTGTATTCGAAAAATGCTAATATATATTCTCTACAAAAAGATTTTGATTTGTAGATTATAAATACAAAACTAACTAAAATCAATGTTCGATTTTTTTTTTTTTATAAAAAACACCTAATCTTGCCAAAAACAATTATTTTGATCCTTTTTTTTAATTCGCTAATTGTTACTTAATATTCCGCAATCTCGCTATGAAAATTTTCAGAAAATCGAAATTTTGACATTAGACAGCGGTGAAGATAGGGTTAATCATGTCCAATATTAAAAAAAACTTCTTTAGCATAGGTTTTTCATAAACGGGGCAATAATATTAATTATAATTTTTGTAAAAATTGAATACAAGTAAAATTTACGGAACATTTAATTAAACTTGGCCCGAAAATTTACATTTTCGCGAAATTCTTCAATTTGAAATCAATGGTACGGCGCGCCGCGGCGAAACGGTTCAAGATATGAACCTAATTTTTTTAGGGGCTTTATTCTCCAATTTGTCTGCTTTAAGACTCTGAGAGCAAATTCTAAATTTGTAATATTTGTTGAACAAAATTTTCAAAAAATTAAAAAATGATTTTTGAAACCGACCTCAGAAAAATGTACCATTTTCCAACACGAAGAAAACTAAGTAAATTTGATTATATTTAAACAAAACTGAGCTATTTACTAGTAATAAGCCATTAAATGATAAATCTGTCTAACTTTGGAATTTCTTTATTTACAACATACAAGTTTAGTTGCATATCCTTAGGCGCGTTTTCAAGGACATGCATTTTCGGGAGAAAACTGCAATAACTTTTAAACTACCTCATGGATTTTCGTCTTTCATGATGTGAAATAAAGCTGTGTTAGTTCTCTTTAATATTTTTTTGTAAAAATTATTTATTTTTGGTCTAAATTTCGTAAAAACCAAAAAATAACCCATTTTTCCCTATACAAATGGGCTCTTAAACTTTGGATCCGAAGCGCGCCCATAGAGCGTTGTCCGATTTGGTTCAAATTTTGAGATCTAAACTTTTAGACCTAGTGTCAAAATATTACGTAGAAAAATATTTTAAATCAAAGAAAAAAATTTCCTGTCACCCTAATGCTCATGTAAGGACTTCAGGGATAGAAAATTAATTCTTATATTTTATAGAATAGTTTTATTTTTTAAGCTATTATAAACAACTTTTAATCAAGAAAATTGGATTATATTTAGATTAGATATTAGTAAAAAACCTGTGCAGTATGAGACAAACTCAAAAAAAATTTTGATTTTGAAGTCGAATATCTTTTGGAATGTTTTTTGTAGATATTATCCTATATATTTGTTATATAGAATTATTCTTAAAATCGGTTAGGAAATGACAATAATATGTACATGACGCGCAATATAGAAAGGGTAAAAACCGGTTTTGTTCAGGAGAGCCATTTTAAAGATTTAAATATTATTTTTTTTTACCTTATTGTTTTAGCCTTATTTTCTACACTTAGGTCCATTTTCTCTATGCGCTGCCACATATATATTTTTATATGATTTATTAGTCTTAGGTGTCCAACTTTGGGGGTTAAAAGCTATGCTTTCCAGGTTCAAAACTTAAGTTCCCCAATACTTCTGCTATATGTACATTACACTTTTTGCGAATATTGCATAGTGTAGTCGTATAGAAAAAGTTATTAAGAAAAATATGATTTTTTTTTTTACTGATCGTTAAAAAAGTTTACTCAGGGACCGGGTTAAAGTTTCAAAACATAAACCTAAAAACGGTAAATTTTCAAAATTTCCCTTTTTTATGGGAAATTTTCAAAATTTCCCTTTTTTATGGAAATTTTCAAAATTTCCCTTTTTTATGGGTAATTTTCAAAATTTCCCTTTTTTATGTAAAATTTTCAAAATTTCCCTTTTTTATGGAAAATTTTTAAAATTTCCCTTTTTTATATGGGAAATTTTCAAAATTTCCCTTTTTTATGGGAAATTTTCAAAATTTCCCTTTTTTATGGGAAATTTTCAAAATTTCCCTTTTTTATGGAAAATTTTCAAAATTTCTCATTTTTATGGGAAATTTTCAAAATTTCCCTTTTTTATGGGAAATTTTCAAAATTTCCCTTTTTTATGGGAAATTTTCAAAATTTCCCTTTTTCATGGGAAATTTTCAAAATTTCCCTTTTTTATGGGAAATTTTCAAAATTTCCCTTTTTTATGGGAAATTTTCAAAATTTCCCTTTTTTATGGGAAATTTACAAAATTTCCCTTTTTTATGGGAAATTTTCAAAATTTCCTTTTTTTATGGGAAATTTTGAAAATTTCACCTAAAAAAGGTGAAATTTTCAAAATTTCCCATTTTTACAGAAAATTTTTATAATTTCCCATTTATATAGGAAATTTTCAAAATTTCACATTTTAAAAAGGAATATTCAAAATTTCCCCTTTTTACAAGAAATTTTTAAAATTTCCCATTTTTATGGGAAAATTTCAAATACTACGTTTTTATGAGAAATTTTCAAAATTTTCAATTTTATTGGAAATTTTTAAAATTTACCATTATTATGGGAAATATTTAAATTCTGTATTGATTTTTTCATTTTTGCGTTTTTTATTTGACAAATATTTTTGACAAAAAAAATTTAAATCAGAATAACAATTATTTCTGTTTAAAATAAATAAAAATCAGATCTTGACAAATATTTTTGCCAAAAAAAATATTTGTCAGACCTTGACAAATATTTTTGACAAATAAAATAAAAATCAATTTTTGACAAATATTTTTGCCAAAAAAAATATTTGTCAGATCTTCACAAATATTTTTGACAAAAAAAATATTTGTCAGAATTTGACAAATATATTTGACAAAAAAAAATAAAAATCATAAAATAAAAATTATTTCTGCAAAAAAAAATAAAAATCGTAAAATAACAATTATATTTTGATTTTTATTATAAATGTCATAATTGTAACGGTCCCTGAATATAATATGTCCTTTAAAAAAATCGGTTTTCTGAAAAAAACAAATTTCATGAAAGCGTTTAGAAATTTGCTTCCCTGTGATACTATGGCAAAAATTTGGTTATAGCTCTAATGCACATACAATTATTTTAAAATCCGTAGTAGAAGTTGTGGACTTATTTCAATTATATTTTCCACCATCCCACTGTTCGATGGAAATATATCTTCCAAATCATAGTACAATAAAAACTAGGTAAAATCACTACACACTTCGTTCTCAATTTCAAATCCCTGAAAAGTCAAGCAAAAGAAATTGAAAAAAAAATATTTTTTTCATTGTATTTTTTTTTTTTTTTGTTTGTCAAAAATAAATATATTAAAATATTTTTTAAAAGTTCATTAAGAGAAGCATTTGTAACGCATTTTATCATAAAAAACTTGTGAAGTTTATAAAAGGTCCAGAAAGTAAGATTAAACTATGAAGTGATGTGTGCGGTTCAAATTCAAGTTATTCAATATTTTCTTTTACTTCGACTTTCATTCTGCTTTCTTGACATTACAGGGTCTAAGAAATTGACAACTCTCCCTAGTGATTTTACCTAGTGTAGTTCTGCCATGTTCCAAATTTTATTACATTATTTTTGAAGTAACGGCTTGTAAGGTAAAAAGGAGCTCTTCCCAGCCAAAATTCCAGCCAGAAATCGGCTCGCAAAGTGATTCGAGTCGATTGGTATACTTAAAGTTGCGAGTTTTTTTTGGTATTAACTCAGCAATTTCTAAACTAAGGATTTTGATGAAATTTGGAACAAAAGTTTTTTTCTTATTTTT
Organism: Stomorhina lunata; assembly: GCA_933228675.1. NCBI lineage: Eukaryota > Metazoa > Arthropoda > Insecta > Diptera > Rhiniidae > Stomorhina > Stomorhina lunata. The sequence continues at coordinate 88,425,429 of OW121740.1, read as the reverse complement.
TTAAGTTATCAAAAATGTAAAAATCTTTTGGATCGGCACAAATTGCCGTAAGTTATACGGACCCAAAGGTTTTACATACCCGTGCTTTGGTCTACTGTAGAACCCACTGTGCTAAAGATAGATGCACCCTAAGACATTGCTCTAAAAGCCTATCTCCTCTTCTACTGATGCACAGTGGTTTACGGACGCTTTTTTTTGGAAATAATTCTGTAACTTTTGAACGACTGGAGATATTTGAATGAAATTTAGCATGGTGATAGTCAAGGAGTATTCGAGTTGGTTTTCAAAAGCACTGACCCATGCGGGGTCTGGAGAGTGATTGATGGACCTTCAAAGTTGGTCACCTCGGGTGTTCGACTTTTTTAAAAATTCGCCAAAAATCCATTTATGAATGGATTGAAAAGAAATTTTAAACTTAAGTTTTCCTTCAGAAGGTCTACAAAAAATACGCTTACATGTGTAGGTTATCTCCTTTGGTTTTCGAGATATTTGGATAAAAAGGAATTTTTGGGTTGATTTTTTATCTATTTTGTTAAGCTTTTTTTGATCTGGTGGACGCATCTGAAGATCAAAAATTTGTTTAAGAATATTCGTTAAAATTGTAACAAAATTCTAAATAATTTTTGTGCAAGTTGGTTATAGATATCTTCTTTCGTTTAAAAGTTAAAAATATTCAAAGTTGAAACTTAAAAATAATTTCGCTTTTTTTTGAGTTTTTCCCTAAAAGATAGCTATATTTTTTCACTAATAAAAAAATATTTTCTTAAGAAACATAAAAATATTTTTTAAGTTTTTCTGAAACGAGCTGCAAATAGTGTCAGTGTTGCCATTTTTGTAAAAAAACTCATTTTTTGAAACCCTTTTTTCCCGAGTTGGGAATTGGGGAATTTTTTAGTTAAAATTGGGAATTTTTTTTAGTCTATTGCTTTTAGATCTTATTGGTCTACATGACTACAAATTTTCATTGAGATATCTTCATCTATGTCATTTCTACAAAATATCAAAAATTGAAATTGTTTTCCTTCTAAAAGTAGAAAAATAATATTTTTTTGTTTTACGATACAAAGTGTAAAAATATTAACTCACTTAAAAAAGATTTTTAATTGGTGTTCATCTCCTGGACTTTCCCGATCCAATGATACTAAACACGTGTATCAAGCTTCAATACATAGCCTTTAAAAGCTCTGAAAACTATGCCTCCCATAGCATTTTTAAGCTAAATATTAGAGTATTGGAGAGTAATGTGTGCAATTAAAGTTAATGGTGCACAGTGGTATTAAGTCTGCAATTTCTAAACTACTCGACGGATTTTGACAAAATTTGGAACGTCAATAGAAAAGGTATGAGGCTTTTAGATCAATGTTTAAAAACGTATTTGTCGGTAGCACAGTGGGCTCTACAGTGGGCCAAATTTGCCTACCTCGGGTATATAAAACATTTGGGGGCGTATAACTTTCCTCAATTGGGTCCGAAGAAAAGCTTTTAGTTTTTACGTTTTCGAAAACTTCTTAAAAAAATTAAGAAAAAAACGTGCTTACTTTACTACCTCATCTCTTATAGTTTAAGAGATATTTGACTCCATAAAATTTTAGTATAATATTTTAACATTACTTTGTAATTTTTCGCAAAAATCTCTAAAACTAAACAAGGTATTGAGACTTTTTTTGTACATAGAAAGGACCAGTGTATGCGAAATTCAGAAATATAAATTTCGGAACAAGTTCTGAAATTTAAGTGAAAATTTTTGAATACAGAAGAGTATGCTTTTCGCAAATTTGAGTTTCTTTAGAAAAGCGGCACGTGTGACCCGATTAATAGCCGAACTCTTTCAGATTTTTGCACAGATATTAAAAACATTATACCTAATACAATTTTGTTAAAAAAAAGTTTTGAGATAAAATAAACAATTTTTTTACAGTCACAAAAAATACAAGTTTTGTTAAAAAATGGCTGATTTTCGACTACCGCTGGTTGTAGGGTGCATGTCCAAAATTTTTAGAAATATAGTTTATACTGATCCCTCAGGTCCAGCCTTTTAGAAAATGTAAAAAACGAATTGAGTCTTTTGAAAAAATTTTTCAAAAATATTGAAAAAATAATATTACTTTTTTTGAAAAAAAAAAAAAAATTTTCAGGCTTTTTTCGGTACACAAATTTTGAAGAATTTTTCTGTGTTATTAAGTTTACATAATAAAGAACTTGTTTCTTCCAGTTCATTTAGAAATTTATCAGCAATCTTGCGGTATTTTTTTAAAAATTTAACGTAGTACAAGAAAAGATAAATAGGCCAAAAAAGGCCAGAAGACATACCATAAAAAGCAAAAACAAATTTTGGATTCAAATATCTCTTTAACTATAATAGATAAGGTAGTAAAGTAAGCATGTTTTTTTCTTAATTTTTTTAAGAAGTTTTCGAAAACGTAAAAATCTTTTAGATCGGACCCAATTGAGGAAAGTTATACGCCCCCAAATGTTTTATATACCCGAGGTAGGCAACTTTGGCCCACTGTAGAGCCCACTGTGCTACCGACAAATACGTTTTTAAACATTGATCTAAAAGCCTCATACCTTTTCTATTGACGTTCCAAATTTCGTTAAAATCCGTCTAGTAGTTTAGAAATTGCAGACTTAATACCACTGTGCACCATTAACTTTATTTGCACACATTACTCTCCAATACTCAAATATTTAGCTTAAAAGTGCTTTTGAAAACCAACTCGAATACTCCTTGACTATCACCATGCCAAATTTCATTTAAATATCTCCAATCGTTCAAAAGTTACAGAATTATTTCCAAAAAAAGCGTCCGTAAACCACTGTGTGATGTTTCTTGAAAATTCGTCCAGGAGTTTAGAAATTGCTGAGGTTATACCAAAAGTTAAAACATTTTAGCTACATATAAAAGATAATAAGGCCGTATTTAACGAATTGAAATAGTTAAGATAATTTAATAAAATAATTTAAAATTATCTTTTTTAATTAAAAATTTAGAAATATATCTTTCGTAAAATGTATCTGTATGTAAATATTTATACATGTATACAAATAAAACAAAAGAATAGTATCAAAAGAACTTTATTAATATTGATAATAAATTTCTTTTATGTTTTATTCAATAAAATCTAAAAGTGATAATCTAAACTGCATATTTAGAAAATATTTATTTGTATTATTGAATTTTAACCATGATTTTGTTAGTGTTAAGTATCACTTTACCGTTCACCATCATGGTCGTATTAATTTACAATTACCGAGAAAAAGTAGGTATTAGGTTTCAGCCATTCCCACACAAAAGTTATGGCTGACATAATGATTTATGGAATATAGACGGATTCAGAGAAACAGACAGATTTGTCAGGAATGATGACTTTTGTTACCCTTTGAGACCAAAATGAACATTAATAGGCATAACTTCATTATAGTTAGGATTCTAGTGTGGCTGAAAGAGAAACAGGTCTTTAAAGAATGAATTAATTGTATGTCGGTAGTTAACAAAATTTTTTGTTAAATGTTTCCGAATGTATAGGAAGTGCGGGTAGTGTGGAAAAATATTAAAAACCTAAACTTAAAAGATATTTGAGATAATAGTTAATTTATATTAAAAGTGATTTAAAAAAATGTGCTGGATATGTGGTACGTGTGGTACTAATATAAATATACATTTTATGTTTATAAATATAAATAAATGTTAGAGTGTCAAACCTTTGTATGGAGAAAATTAAACTTTGTAATATATAAAGACGTAACCTCAATTTTTTTACATTTTACCTCAGAAATCCAAATACAAAGTTTTATTTAGATCGGATATCGAGAAAGCGAGCCGACTTGAAGCTATAGTTTGGAAATTTATAATTTATTATTATAAATTTATAATAATAAAGGGTTAAAATATTTTTTATAATAAAAAAAAATTTATCTTGGCGTCAAATAATAACATAAATGGTTTTTAATCAAAATTTGCTGAAAAAAGGGCCAAAAAAAACTTGGGTCATTTTTGACCCCATGTCTAAAAAGGGTAAAAATATTTTTTTTTTTAATAAAAAGAACTTTATCTTAGTATAAAATAATTACTTTTAAGTATATTTGTGAAAATTCAGTAATAAAAAATAATAATATTACTTATTTAAAAAATAATACAAAAAATCAAATTTTTCATCTTTGACTCCAGAAAAAAAAAGGGTTTAGTTTACCCAATTTTAAAAACAAAGAACCTGTTTATATTTTCTATAGTATGGATAATTTTATTCCATATAAACATTATTAAAATTGAACATAAATAAGATTTATGAAGCATTTACACAAATTATGAGCAAAAAATTACTTTTTTGCCTAATTCGTCGAATTCGAACACAAGGTACAAAAAAATAGTTTGAGATATCGACCTCAATTTTTTTGAGTTTTATTGTCTATTTAAACACACCGATGAGAGAAATTGAAATTTGTAAAATTTGTTTAACAAAATTTTCAAAAAATTAAAAAATGCGTTTTGAAACCCACCTGAGAAAAATGACCCATTTTCGATTTTGAAAAAACCTATAAATATTGTTATATTTTAACAAAATTAAACTATGAAGTACTTACATGTCTTAAAATGTCCAAAGTAGTTTTTTCTAGCGGTGTATCCTTAGGCGTATTGTCAAGGACACGAATTTTTGGGGGAAAATCGCAATAAATTTTAGATTCCATTATCTTTTCTCTTAAAAATAAATTGTAAATGAACGAAATGTAGTTAAAACTGCAAATACTCTCAGTTTTCCCCATACAAATGGGCTCAAAAACTTTGGACCCGTTGCGCGGGCTTGTATCCTAAAAATAAATCAATAATATTTTGCACACTTCCGATTAATATAATTTGGCCACTATTAGAAGTCGATCAGAGACAAAAGTCAAAAAACGACCCACCCTAATATTGATCCTTTAGAATATATAATGGATACAATTTTTGATTGCTCTCTTCGTAAATGGCAGGTCTTTATTTGCACCCATCTCGAATTTTTATAAATTTTTTAAAATAAAAGTGTTTTTAAAAGTTCATAAAAATCGCAAAAACATCCATTTAGTTATCAAGTTTCAGTAGGGGCTCAAAGTCTGCTTAATTTTATACAATTAGATGTAAAAGACCCCATCAAAAGTAATTGGAGTGATATAAATAACGTCAAGTAAAAAAGGGCTCACAGTGTGTAGCGTCCGTCACAGAAATAAAGGTTTTTTTTTTTTTAATTTGACTAGTGCAGTTTTTCTTTTTTCTCCAATTGAACTTGGTTCGTAAAGAGAACTTATATATAATATATAGATTTTAATATAGCATTTTACAGAGTAATATGTATAGGAAAGTGTGTAGCGTCCGTCACAGTACATATTTTTACAAAATTTATTAAAAACAAAATTTACTTTCACATGTCTGTCTTATTCATAAAGCAATAACACTGTCTATATCCACAGATTAAATTTATCGTATTAGGTGTTAAAAAAATATACAGTGGGACAAATTTTATGCTTTTGATTTTTTATTTTGGATTGGGATACTCTAACAGCAAGCCGCAGCATTCTTGGGATAAAAAATAATATGTAAAAAGTGTAAAACTTTAAATAACTATATGTATGTAGCCGTTTTGTGAAATATAAAATTGCGCCCAAAAATCGCATTTTTAACCGTGAAAATAAAAAAGGAGATGAAATTCGGGAATACCATTATTTTCACTGATTTACGAAAACTTAAAAAAATATGAAATATTAATTTTTTTCTAATAAAAAACATTCAAGCAAAAACTGTATCATCCGTCACGTAGCGTCCGCAACAGTTAATTTTTGGATTTTTGGTGAAACTGGAAACTTTCAAATATTTTATAAAAGCTGTTTTGTAATCCTCTGATTTTCCTCTATCTTCAATGTATTTACAATTTTTTTATTTCTATGACCGATTTGATGAAAATTACAGAAATACGTGTTGAAAAAAAGTCACTTCCATTTTTTGTAGCGTCCGTCACGGCACTTTAAAAGCGAATATCTTTTTTTTTCCAAAACAAGTTTGTAAATTAACAAATGCTATTCGATAGCACAATCGATGGGCTAATATTCTCTGAAATCTGTGCAAATATATCTCGTGTAAAACGACAATGGGATTTATTTAAGTACAACAAAATCCGTACAAATGTATCGTTCGTCACGCAGGATTTGCCCATATGCAAAAAAATTATTATAATTCAAAATTTTAATAAGTTTGACTTTTTTACTTTTTTGAGATCTCAAGATATTTAAATATACATTTTTTTACTTTGGGCTAACGTTAAGTTACTTTTGCATAGGACTAAAGAAGGATTTTTTCATACCATTTGCAAAACTCCTTTTTTGTGTTTTTTAATAGTAAAACTTTAAACGAATTCGAAAAAAGTAAAAACAAAGTTCCAGAGCGTTAGTAAAAACACCCGAAAGATTACCACAAAGAAGAAATTAGATCGATATCTCTAACGGCTTAGTCATTCCTGCGACTTGAAAATAAAAGGATTTCGACAAAAACCCAATTTTTCACCAAAGTAATAGAAAAGCACGTTAATTTTTATATATAAGCAGTTTTTATAAGAAGAACTGAAATTATTATTGCTTTAATGGGTAGAAATATATATTAGAAGCTGGGTGGAAATCGGATGTCATTAACCCTTTTATTACCAGGGTCAAAAGTCAAATTTTTAAAATATTACATTTTTTCAAAAAAGTATTAGAAATTTAATGGTTTTATTGTTATATTTCAGTGAAATTTCTAAAAATTGTTCAAAGATGCCTTTAAATACATTTTATACAAATTAATTTTTGCGTACCCATGGGCTCTAAATAGTTCCCATGTGTATGTTAGGAGAGCCATAAAATTTGATTCAAAACGAATTTCAAAGTTTTGAACAAATTTAAAAGTTGCATGAGCTAGGAGAATGCTTATACAAAATTGTATCAAAATTGGAGATGGTGAGGTTCAAAATTTATATTTTTCATTCGAAAAATTTTAATTTCACCCAACAGACTAACTCGCGTTTTAAGAAGAAAACGGATTCATTTCTATATTTAAAGTAACTCAAATAAGAAAAGTCCACATACTATAATACAAACATATATATATGATATAATTTAAAATACGCAATAATGTTAAGTATTTTGGGTCATCAAACTAATTTATGTAAACTTACTTTAAGATAGAATTCTTTAAAAGATGTGGATGCTTATATTTTTTTAAACGGGTGATTCCAACCATATTACAAATCCACCATCATTGTGTGGCAAAGTATTTACCTGAACTAAAATCTTAAATACAAGAAATATGGATAACATCAATTTATATGTATTCCAATACGTATATCTATGTGCGTATGTATGTGTGTTTAAATATCCAGTTGCTTGTTGAAATACCAGCCGAAGTAATATATCTTTTTTGTAGTCTTTTTATTACTTCGATCTTTTTTATATTCCCCCATATCTTTTCAGACATATTGGAACAATTTGTGTGGTTATACATTTGTTTCTGCTTTTTCTTTTCTTTTGTTAGTTTGAAATAATAAGTTATTATCTTTTGTATTCGTTCTTAACAGATTTTGTATCTTGTTGGTTGGCTTCTATGAAAAACTTTTTTTTTTTAACAAAGTTGGTTGCATTTAATTTAAAACAAATTCATGATTTTGAAGATACAAAATTATAAGACAACGTTTCTACAGATACATCAATGGCAGATACTAATCATTGGCGTGTAAAAAAAAAACTAAATATAGAAATGTCTGTATCTCCTGAAATGTTTTTTTAAAGTTTATAACATTTATTATGAAAATGTAAATGTTTGGTTGTGGTTTTAGGTTTCTTAACGATTTTAGTTCCAAATCAAAAGATGGGGGTTCAAACTTTTCGGTTTTAAGGTTTTGTAATTTAAGTTCTTAATTCTTTCTTTTCGTTCTGTAAAAATTCAACGAATTATGTTTTTTGTTTCTTTAATTTACGATCGTTTTTAGGTTTTTAATATTGTGTAAACATTTTATATAATTTTAAGTATTTATATTTTTAAGTATTTATATTTATACCAAAACAGATTAAAATAATTTATTTTTAGAATTAAAATACAAAAACTTTTAAGTCAAAATTTTGTAATACAGTCATTTTATTTTTGTTGGGTTTCATGGACTTTTTCTACCCTTCACAACCATAGGGGGAAAGGGTATTTTATGTTTGTGCTGATGTATGTAACACATAGAAATATTGGTCTTAGACCCACCGATGTCTGTCCGTCCGTCCGTCCGTCTAGACGGCTGGCTGGCTGGGTCCCCATGTAAACCTTGTAATCAAAGTCGCAGTTCTAAAGATAATTTGATGAAATTTGGAATAGCCAATTCTTTTGGTAGTGGGACCATGGCTATTGAAATTCATCTATATCGGTCCATTATTAAGGGTACCTTCCATAGGTCTCATTTCCCGAAATTGGTATTTTGGCCGCAAATATAAGTATATTTTCATGAAATTTGAAAAAATACTGCTTATTTATACGGAAATCACTATCACTATTTTGTTGAATTCGCTCTATATTTGACCATAGCTCCCATACAAACTCTTCAGCCAAAACTAGCTAAATGAGAAGAAAATCACTCAATTTTTTTGTTTTTTTTTTAATACCCACCAAAACGTAATAATTCCATCATAAATCATTTTGAATAAATTGAGAAAGCATTTTTTTAATATAAATTGGAACGATCGAAATGGAAAATGTTTTTTTTTTTAAGTAAAAAAAACTTTATAAGAAAAAATTTTTTTAGTATATCGAGTCATAACCGCAAAAAAAGTTTAAGTGCAATATTACAAACATTGCAGGAGAAGGTTTTTTTAATTAATTGCATCATTAATGCTGTTAGACCGTGGTTTACGGACGCTTTTTTTTGGAAATAATAAACTTTTGAACGACTGGAGATATTTTAATAAAATGACATGGTGGTAGTCAAGGAGTATTCGAGTTGGTTTTCAAAAGCACTGGTACATGAGGGTTCGGGAGAGTGATTGATGGACCTTCAAAGTTGGTCACCTCGGGTGTTCGACTTTTTTAAAAATTCGCCAAAAATCTTAAGTTTTCCTTGAGAAGATCTACAAAAAATACGCTTACATGTGTAGGTTATCTCCTTTGGGTTTCGAGATATTTGGGTAAAAATGAATTTTTGGGTTGATATTTTACCTATTTTTTAAGCTTTTTTTGTTCTGGTGGACGCGTCTGAGGACTAGAATATTCGTTAAATTTGTAATAAAATTCTAAATAATTTTTGTGTAAGTCAGTTGTAGATATCTTCTTTCGTTTAAAAGTTAAAAATATTCAAAGTTGAAACTTAAAAAAAAATGTGGCTTGTTTTTGAGTTTTTCCCTAAAAGATAGCTATGTTTTTTCACTAATAAAAAAATATTTTCTTAAGAAACATAAAAAGATTTTTAAAGTTTTTAAAAGAAAACATAATGAGAATGCGTATAAAATAAATTTCTTGCTAATTGGACTTTTGGTCCTCGCACATGCAACCTCCAAAAAATGCCAATTTGTAAAAAAAAAATTTAGTTTAAACAAAAATTTCTCAAAAGGCACAGCACCGATTTGAAGGAAATTATAAGAAAAATTATAACTGACATATCTGTTATTGATTAGAAAAGTTTCTTCTGAAACGCTCTGCAAATAGAGCCAGTGTTGCCATATTTGCAAAAAAAATCATTTTTTGAAACAATTTTTTCCCGAGTTGGGAATTGGGGATTTTTTCAGTTAAAGTTGGGAATTTTTTAGTCTATTGCTTTTAGATCTTATCGGTCTACATACCTACAACATTTCACTGTGATATCTTCATCTAATAATAACAGTAATAACATGTTATTACGTTATCCATTTTGTGGTTTTAAAAGTATAGGATTAGAGTTCGACAGTTTGACAGATAACTAAGTTGTTAAACCAATTTTTTTCTTTTCAGTTGAAAGTCTGACATTGGCGAAAATGGATCTCTTAAGTATCGCACAACGCATAAAAATTATCAAAACATACTACAAAAATGGTGATTCTGCAACAGTCAAATGTCGTGCATTATAAGGACATTATGGTTTACTTAATCGTTCAACTACGCAAGCAATTGAAGAGGCTGGAGTGGTTACAAATATTGTAAGACCTGTTTCGCTGAAAATATCGCTGCTGTAAGTGAAAGTGTTGTCGAAGACCCGAATGTATCGATTCCTCGTCATTGTCAGGAATTAGGACTGTCTTACTGCTCATTGTTGAAGAATACGACTTGGAGAGTATGTGATTTTAAGAAGACGGTGCCACATGTCACACAAGTCGAGCGAATATGGCTTTATTGCTAGAGACATTTCCTGGCCGCGTAATTTCTCGTAGTGGTGATATCAACTGGCTATCAAGATATTTGATATTTTGAATGTTTAACAAAATTTTATCTTAAGTAACAAGTCACCAACAAATAATCAACATGCACTTAAGCTAAAATTGTTTTTGATATAAGATCGTAACGGTACTATATTTGTATTCAGTAAAATTTACTGATTACTGAAATTATTTTCAGTATTCAGTAAAATTAACTGATTACAGATTTTTTTTGAGTATTCAGTAAACTTTTATGTTTTTTTCAGTAACCAGTAAACTTTACTGATTACTGATTTTTTTCAGTAATTAGTAATATTTACTGAATTCTGAACAATTTTTTCACTAATCAGTAAAATTTACTGAATAACGATTTTTTCAGTAATTAGTAAAAATATACTGGCAATGAAAATTGAATTGTACCAGTAAAAAAAATATATACTGAAAAAGTATTGGTACTGCAAATCGTGTTAAAAATCTTTTCATAACGAATTAATTCGCGTTTTTGCGATTTTATTAAATGTAATCATATATGTAGAGTAAAATTGAGCCATTAGTTCTTTTTAAAAACATGTATTACTTTTTTTTCCAACGTCTACATATGGGCAAATTCGAAAAACAATAAACCAAGGGCAAAATTTTAAAACTGTCAAAATCAAGTATTTGTGTTTATGAAAAAATTTATCATATATTGATCCTTTAGAATATATAATGGATACAATTTTTGATTGATCTCTTCGTGAATGACAGGGGTTTATTTGCACCCATCTCGAATTTTTATACATTTTTTAAAATAATAATAGGTTTTTTGAAAGTTTATAAAAATCGCAAAAATAAAAATGAAGTTTATAAAAATCGTAAAAACATACATTTAGGTATCAAGTTTCACAGTGTGTAGCGTCCGTCACAGAAATAAAGGTTTTTTTTTTTAATTTAACAACTTTTCTTTTTTCTTTAATTGAACTTGGCTAGCACGGAGAACTTATGGTATGCTTTACATTAGGCTAAAAACATATAGATGTTTATATAGCATTTAACAGAATAATATTTATAGGAAAGAGTGTAGCGTCCGTCACAGTATATATTTTTTACAAAATAATATTTATCAAATACAATATTTACGAACACATATCTGTCTTATTCATAAAGCAATAATACTGTCTATATCCACAGATTAAATTTCAGATATTAGGTGCTAAAAATATACAGTGGGGCAAATTTGATGCTTTTGAAATTTGTTTATTTTTTATTTTTGGGACACTCTAACAGCTAGCCGCAGCATTCTTGAGACTAAAAATAAGAAGTAAAAAGTGAAAAACTTTAAATAAGTATATGTGTAGCGTTTTGTGAAATATTAAATTGTGCCCAAAAACCGAATTTTAATCGCGAACATGAAAAGGAAGGAGATGAAATTCGGGAACAAATGAAACTATTATTTTCACTGATTAACGAATCCTCAAAAAAAATGAAATATGAATTTTTTCCTAATAAAAAGACATTCAAGTAAGAACTTTATATTCCGTCACGTAGCGTCCGCAACAGTTCATTTATGAATTTTTGGTGAAACTGGAAACTTTAAAATATTTTATAAAAGCTGTTTTGCAATCCTCTGATTTTTCTCTATCTTTAATGTATATACAATTTTTTTTATTACTATGACCGATTTGATGAAAATTACAGAAACACGTGTTGAAAAAAAGTCACTTACATATTTTGTAGCGTCCGTCACAGCACTTTAACCCTAACATTCCTGACACGTGTACCTGGGTACCCGAGCGAACTCTAAAGTCAAATATCTCTTTAACTGTAAAAGATACAAAGTTGAGGTTTCGTAAGTTCCTAAAACTATTTATTTTCTAAAGATTTTTATGTCTTTAACTTTCCAAACTTTTTTGGGTTAGCTGCGGATTCACTGAAAGTCTAATATTCCTTACCCTACTGATAAGGGTACCCGGGTACCAGTAAGCAAATTAAGGCATTATATATGGAAAAAGTAATGACAATGATTACGTGTACCGCCGTGGTATAGCAGGTAAGTCATCCGCCTAGCATACCAGAGGCCCAAGTTCGATTCCTGGCCAGAGTCACTTGAAAAAATAAATTTTCAAAAAAAAAGCGGCGGTTCACCTCATAACTCAGCTAGCCACTGGTTATTGCATTTGCCGTTCGGAGCCGGCGTTAAAACGTAGGTCCCTTTCAATGAGTCTAAAAATAGAATCGGATGCAGCTCATTGTCTGAGAGAAGTACACCTCGTTCCAATTGGAATGTTGTCGGGGAATTATATATATATAATGACAATGATTATATTTTCCCAACAAACCAAACGATATCGTAATGATATCATAACGATATCATTTTCTCGGCAAGCAATTCCGAGAATGATATCATTTTAGACTCGAAAGTAATAGTTGTCTCCTAAAAAAAGGTACACTCGATTATGATATTATAATTTTTGAAAATAATGATATCATTAACGATATCGTTTTTAAGAGGCAGAACGATATTTTCTCGATATTTGCCGAGATTTTTAAGAATAACAATATTATAATGATATCATTAATTATAACTAAAATTGGTTTTATAATGATATTAAAATAAATGTATTGCATTTTAAAATTTAATGTAGTATTCATTTTATTTATTAAGTTAATCTTTAATAACTTGTTTATTATTTATGTATTATGTTTATCTTTTAAAAATTACATTAACCAGCATTTATATAGTATATCGTTCTTTTCATCATCAAAATTGTGTTCAAATGGGAAGTTGCTCTCTGCATTGAGAAATTGCATTTCCAGTTGGTTATCTATTAAATCAAAATGGAAAAACTAGAATTTTAGGTGATACATACTCATTTTAATTATAACTGAGCAGCGTAAAAGTATTATATTAGCAATAACCTATGCTCTACTGGGCCCTATGCTCCACTGGGCGTCATGGATAATAGAAGCAGCAAACTTTATAAAGTAGAATTCTGCATGTTCTGTAAAATCTAAGAAATAATATAATTAAACTATTAATTTCTTAAACATTTAATAACAAGTAAGAATGTGGTATAGTCGGTCAAGCCCGACCATAAAATAATACCCTTCACCACTAACTGTATAAAGACAAATATTTGCTAAATTTTGCCATCATACAAATATTTTCTATAAACTTATAAATTTAAGCCATTTCCGTCACTTGGACTTATATGAGATCTAGGTTTTAATGTGAACCGATTATCTCGAAATTTGGCACAAGAATTATGTATGCAAAAAATTCCCATTATCTACAGATTTACGAGAGTTTTAGTGATTTTTGTCAAAACGCACTATGTTTTGACAGAAGAGTTTGTATGGGAGCTATGGTCAAATTAGGACCGAAATTTGGTACAGTGATTTTGGTTTACATATGCAGTATTTTTGTTAAATTTCATGAAAAAATATTGATATTTCAATAGCCATGGTCACACTATGAAAAAAATGAAATTTCACCAAATTATCATCAGAATTGCGACCTGTACTTTGGTGACATCTTTTATATGGGGGTCCAGCCAGCCGGTGGTGATGAAGGGTATAAAAACACTATAATACTTACATGATTTGTTTACTTGAAACTTTATAATTAAAGACCGCTAAGTGAACATCTCAAAATAGCTCCATTTAAATCTGTTGAAAAAATGATTGCATTGCATTTAATATTTCAATAAAAATCAGATATTTTACATACATTTATTAAAATTATGTTAATGTACTTACCAGTTCTGCCTGCTGCTTTTAATTAATGGTATTTAAATGTAAATTTCAGCACATATAAATATATTAAGATTTTTTTCTTATTTTATAAAATATTTTGATTTTTAATTCTAAGTTCAAAATTTTCTAAACGAATTTTTATTATAATTTTAAAAAAGTATAATATTATAACTGTATCATTTAGTCTTATCATATATGATTCTAAAAAAATTTAAAACTTATATCATTAATGATACTGTATCGTTTTTTGGTTTGTTGGGTTTTTATTTTATTTTAAAATTTGTACATTTAGTTAATAATTTGTACACTTAACTTTGTACTGGCCTTATAGAGACATTCAGAAAATTAACATTCTGCTAAGAATAAAGCAATAATTTGGCTGTGTGTATTACATATAGCGTTTGGCAACCATCATATACTTTACGTATTTTGAGATTTGATTTCAGATCAGTAGCCATACAATGGTAACACTTTAAAAGCCGTTATATCTTCTTAATTCTTCCAGTTAAAATTTAATGTTGATTCCATTTTCTGAAAAGAACTCTTCAAATTATCCTCCGCAGTTAGTCTAAATATATTTCGCGGAATATTTTTATCCTCTGCAGTTAGTCTAAATATATTTCGCGGAATATTTTAATAGTAGCGGAAAAATTAGTATTCATGGGTACCCGGGTACCCTTATCAGGAGTCTACGTATGAAAATGTTATCAGTACGGTGAGGGTTAAAAGCGAATATCTTATTCCTCCAAAAGAAATATGTAAATTAACAAGCGCCATTCGGTACCACAATCGATGGGCTAATATTATCGTAAATCTGTGCAAAGATATACGGTCTTATGCAAAAAAATTTAACAACGATTGGTAAACTAAAGTTAAGCAAAATTCCTTAAAGTATTATCCTAAAACGATTGTTAGCTTAACAAACCGATGTTAATCTTTTGTTAACATCAAATAATTTAAAGTAGCTGTCTACATAATTTAAAGCTACGTTAAATATTTTACTGTTTTGAAAAATAATATTTTGTGAAAACTTTTAAAGAAAATATTTAAGTTTTCAGACTTATCTATTAAAAAATAATATTTTTGCTAAATTTAGTTATGATATTATTTCTAATTTGCTATTTTTTATCGTATAAAAGGTTTCGGGGGTGGGGAATTTATGAAATATAATTTCCATGATATTTCATACTCTATTTTACATATTTCATACTAAAACCAAACTTTTCAAAGAAATTGATAATACAAATTCTAATTTTTAACAAAAGATTCGTGTTTTCAACAAAAAACAGACATCGGTCAATGAAATTTACAAAAAACATTATAGTGATGTATATATATTCAACATGAGTTAAAAGTACTCGATTTTTAAATAATCGGTTTAAACCCTTAGTAAAAATTTGTCTATTAATTATTTTACTGCATTATAAATGTGTTTAGTTAATGCTTTTATATAACATAAACATAATTTTACAGTAAGAAAAGAAGACAAATGTTATTTTATATTAAAAACATACAAAACATTATTTAGAAATTCGAATACCCGGAGGAAACAATGAATAATTAATTCGTTGTTTTGTATATTTAGCTATAAAGAGACAAGAGAGAATGACGATGTTGCCAGCATTAACATGTAAAATTGACTTGACGTATTCATTAGTTAAAGAACTGTTTTTGGATACTATTTTTTAACAATCGTTTGTTAGCCTTAAAGTATTTGGTAACTAACGTGTTCTTTAAGCAATATTTAAGATTTTTTTTAACATAAGACCGATAGTGTAGAACGGCCATTGTATACATTAAGTACAACAAAATCCGTACAAATGTATCGTCAGTCACGCAGGATTTGCCTATATATTAATTTATTAGAAAATAAGTAACATTTTTTCTTCTAGAAAAAATTCATGCTTAAGTGCCGTTGCAGCACTTAATAATGAATTGTTTCTAAGTCTGACTTAGATAAATCTTTCTGAAGTAATATTTTCGAGATTTTGGGTGTTTCTGGACCGATGAAAAGCGTGTTTTATAGTAAGATTTCCTAAATTATTTATGTAATTAATGCCGGGTACACCTTTCAGAAGCTTAAAAAAAAAACTGATTTCAATAGACAGATTGACAAATTGACCCTTCAGTGGATTTTGTGTCGATCTCAGATATTTGTGAAACTCTTTTTACTTCTTGGAAAATTTTTCAAAAAGAAAAATTATTCGTACTTGATCCCAGTCTATTAAAATTATTATTTAATGTGATGGACAATTTATTGATAAAAGACAAAAAATGTGGGGGCAACCAATTCCTTAACGCATTTCGATGGTTGCTGAGGCCATCATCTCCAGAAGAACATAATTACAGTAAAAAGGTTAATAACTGGGTACAAAAATATAGGAGGTTGAAATGATAAAGCATATGTTCGTTAATCTATCTATTAGTTGTTCTTTTTTAAAATTCTCAAAATTCTCGCGTTTTAGTAATTTACTTATAAATAGTTTACAAATTAAACTCACAACAATGGTATTTTAATTATATCGTTAATCCTAACAAAATAAACAAATGTAAAATATATTTTAAGTAAAGGAACAAATTAAAATGGATTGGAATTTTAAAATGTTTTGGAATAATAGAGAGGATTTAGTAAATACCTGCAACATACTCCTATTGTTTTCTATTTGTGGCAGTTTTAAACTTATGATTCCAAAACATTTTGTTTAATTTTTGTGTTGATACTGCAAACACTTGAGACAGACATTCTGTTGAGTATTTGTTGGTACCATAAGCTGCTGTTTAACGATATCTTGCATAATAAATGTCAAATTTTATTAGAAAAACAACAACATATAAAATTAAATAGAAATAAGATAAAAGTGCCGAAAGATTCCCCCTCCATTACATTTACAAAAAAAATGTCTGCATGAGTTACAAAAAATGTTTAAATTCTGTTCTTTTTATATTAAATAAAAACTAAAATATGAGTACAAAATAAATACGACATTCAAATCTAGTAACATTAAATGTTTAATATTTAAAAATAGTTTGTTTTAGAAATTTTGGCTGTTAATACTCATTTGTATGAGTGGATGGATGGAAGCATGAGTCATTCTAGTAATACATATGTCCTTCAACGCCTTTTTACAGGACACCAACAAAACAACTGACAGCAAAATTGAATTGAGCAGAAATAAAAGACGCGGAAGTTGTTATGTTCTCAATGGCTGACAGTTTTATCGATGTTTACAGTAATAAATGTAATTTCATTGCAAAACAATCAAACGAATGAAATTTCCTTTATTGTATCCTTAAACCGACAGACGACAACTTCTCGTTGATCATGAAAATATAAATTTGTTGTTCATTTAAAATTTCAAGATCAAGATTAATTTTTATTAAATATAACAATACGTGAGCAATAAGTATATGTTACTTTTATATACATAATTTAAGTATATAAAAATGTATATAGATTTTATATACCCAAGTCTTATCTTCAAGATCATCGTCATTATAATGGCCTTTAGAAAACAAAAATTGTATGTACTCTCTCACACAAACACAAATTGAACAAAAAGATATTGTTGAGGTAAATATGTCATCCTTCTTCACAACATTTTATGACTTTAATTTTAATCTGACATATTCTCTTAACCTACAAGTTTCTTCAATGATACATACATTAGACTTTTTTTCTCTCATTCTTACCTTCGGAATGAAGAATTTGTTGTTGTTTCTTAGTTAGGTAAATTTTCTTTACTAGTTCGTCATTCTTATTAGTGTTTACTGTCTTTTCTCATGCGACTGTTTTCAAAAGAAAAGAAGAAAACAGATTTTAAAACCAATATTTTTTATTAATTGTTATAAATACTTTTTATGAATTTTTGTATATATATTAACAATTAGTAATAAATATTCTTTAAATTGAATAAATAAAATTATATTTTTTATAATTATGATAAATTAGATGTTGAGACCCGGCTAACAGTGCACAGTGGTTTACGGATGCTTTTTTTTGGAAATAATTCTGTAACTTTTGAACTACTGGAGATATTTGAATGAAATTTGGCATGGTGATAGTCAAGGAGTATTCGAGTTGGCAGTGGCCCATTAGGGGTCGGGAGAGTGATTGATGGACCTTCAAAGTTGGTCACCTCGGGTGTTCGACTTTTTAAAAATTCGCCAAAAATCCATTTATGAATGGATTGAAAAGAAATTTTAAATTTAAGTTTTCCTTGAGAAGGTCTACAAAAAATAGGCTTACATGTGTAGGTTATCTCCTTACATGTGTAGGTTATCTCCTTTGGTTTACAAAAATGGCAACACTGACTCTATTTGCAGCTCGTTTCAGAAAATTTCCAATCAATAACAGATATATTAGAAAATATGGACATTATTATTTTTTTGAAATCGGTGCTTTGCCTTTTGAGAAATTTTTATTTAAACCAAAATTTTTTTTTACAAATTGGCATTTTTTGGAGAGGGCATGTGCGAAGACCAAAAGTCCAATTAGCAAGAAATTTGTTTTATACGCATTCTCATTATGTTTTCTTTTAAAAACTTTAAAAATATTTTTATGTTTCTTAAGAAAATATTTTTTTATTAGTGAAAAAATATAGCTATCTTTTAGGGAAAAACTCAAAAAAAAGCGAAAATTTTTTTAAGTTTCAACTTTGAATATTTTTAACTTTTAAACGAAAGAAGATATCTTTAATCAACTTGCACAAAAATTATTAAGAATTTTGTTACAATTTTAACGAATATTCTTAAAAAATTTTTGATCTTCAGATGCGTCCACCAGATCAAAAAAAGCTTAAAAAAATAGATAAAAAATCAACCCAAAAATTCCTTTTTATCCAAATATCTCGAAACCCAAAGGAGATAACCTACACATGTAAGCCTATTTTTTGTAGACCTTCTGAAGGAGAACTTAAGTTTAAAATTTCTTTTCAATCCATTCATAAATGGATTTTTGGCGAATTTTTAAACAAGTCGAACACCCGAGGTGACCAACTTTGAAGGTCCATCAATCACTCTCCCGACCCCTCATGAGCCAGTGCTTTTGAAAACCAACTCGAATACTACTTGACTATCACCATGCCAAATTTCATTGAAATATCTCTAGTAGTTCAAAAGTTACAGAATTATTTCCAAAATAAAGCGTCCGTAAACCACTGTGCAGTGGTTGGAAACAAAAAAAGTAGTAATAAATCTGTATCTTCTAAACTGTTGTTGGACCCAAGCTTTCTAAATTTTGTATTCATGGTTACCCTGAGTTTACACAGGGTGAATCATTGGGCGCCAAAGTAGACCAATTCAGAAATAAAAAAGCTTTTGAACCGTGTAGCTCTTTTAATTATTGTCCGATATGGTTGGTTTTTTACATTTTGGAATGAGCTTGAAGGAACAAAGAAAAAATATGCTTACTTTACTATAATAACTGTAAAGCGTTTGAAGTCATTTCATTTCGAAAATAGAAAAATAATTTTTCACTTCGACCTTTTTTAGTTTTTAACTTATTGTACATTCGATATTAAACTTACAATTATTTTTTTAAATTTTACATATCAAGCCCTTTGATTTAAATAATCACAAACGACATTCCGTTAAATATCTCTTAAACTATTAGAGATAGCGTAGTACAGTAAGCATATTTTTCTTTTATTCTTAAGTAGTTTTCGAACGTGTAAAAATCTTTTCGATATATTTGCGAAAGTTATACGGACCAATTGGTTTTACATACAATGGTGCTCAACTTTGGCCCACTCTAGAGGCCACTATGCTAAAAATAAATATATTTTTAAAAATTGGTCTAAAACTCCAACTACCCATTGGCCTATTCCTGCATATTGCCCCACAATCCGCCCAGTAGGTTAAAAGTTATTGAAGTAAAACTAAAAAACTTCACATACAATAATTTGCACCATAACTTCAGAACAATTTGGACAAAATTTAATTAGTTTGTTGAAAGTAGCAAACTAACAAAAAACCAAAATGGTATGCACCAAAACATTTCCCGTTTTTGTTCAATTAAGATTTTTTGTTGCTTACGATCAATATTTTTTCTGTCATTTCAATCTAAGGGCTCGATATGGCCAACAGTTTTGGAAATAAAACATTGAAACCCGTTTTTAAATATCTTAAACCGTTTAATGTTGAGAAATTTCCAAAGTGAAATATTTTTCTTAAAAAGTTTTACTGTAGTGTATTGCACTAAGAATCCCAATTTATTACAATTATTTATTATTGTAATAAATATCGGGTGTTTTTTATTGAGGTATAGAACTTTAAGTTGGCATCACTTTTTTTAGCTGGCGGCCATTTTGTCAGCTGTCAAGTGATTAATATTTAGTTTGGTTTGCCATTTCATCATGAACAGGTTGACAAAAGAACAACGCTTGCAAATCGTGCAAATTTATTTCGAAAATAATGGTTCAGTTCGCGAAGTTTACCGCAAGCTCCGTCCATTTTATGGTCGACATAATCGTCCATCAGAGCAATTAATTCGGTTAACCATGGATCGTTTTCGCACTACGTTTACTCTATGTGATAATACGCATCCGCAGCGACGTCGAACAGTGCGCACTGAAGAAACAATTGCCGCTGTAGAGCAAAGTGTTGAAGAGGACCCGAATGAATCGATTCGCCACCGTGCACAGCAATTGGAGCTTTGTCCATCAACTTTATGGAAGATTTTGCGCAAAGATCTATGGGCCGAAAATGAGATTGATCTCGATGCTGATTTTCATCGCAAAATTTTGTTCAGCAATGAGGCTCATTTTTGGTTGAATGGCTACGTCAACAAGCAAAATTGCCGCATTTGGAGTGAAGAGAATCCACATGAGACCCTTGAGACGCCATTACATCCACAAAAACTGACTGTTTGGTGTGCTCTATGGGCTGGTGGAGTCATTGAGCCATACTTCTTCCGAAATAATGCTGGAGAGTCAGTTACCATAAATGGAGACCGGTATAGAGCCATGATAACCGACTATTTTGTTCCCCAATTGGATGGCATGAATGTGGATGAGTTGTGGTTCCAACAAGACGGCACTACATGCCACACAGCGCACGTCACAATTGATTTATTGAAGGAAACATTCGATGAGCGCATAATTTCGCGGAATGGACCTGTCAATTGGCCACCAAGATCGTGCGATTTGACACCACTGGATTATTTTCTTTGGGGATATGTGAAGTCGCTCGTCTACGCCAACAAACCAGAAACGTTAGGGGACTTGGAAGCCAACATTCGTGGCGTTATTGCCAACATACGGCCCCATATGCTCGAAAAAGTAGTTGAAAATTGGACCTGTAGAATTGGCTTCATTCGAGCCAGCCGCGGCGGCCACATGCCCGAAATCATATTTAAACATTAATGGCATAAAATTATCCTTCCAATAAAGCCAAATTGATGGACATTAAAACGATTTTCTTGTGTTTTATTTCAATTCGAAGTTCTATACCTCTAAAAAAAAACACCCATTAGTTTTTTGATAAAACCAAAAATGTTGATGGGGAAACCTTTCCTCGACGCGTTTCGATGGTTGGTTAGACCATCTCATCAGGAGGATTATCCCTAATTCTAGACAGAGCGAAAACCTCACATTATGTATAATTTGAGGGGCTGAATAAATACGAATTATTATTATTGTGTCCAACAAATATCAACATAAAGCGCAGATTATCATCATATTTTTCATTGGTCGAAAAAAGTGCATTTTTTTTTCAAAAAGATGGTATCAATTTTTTAATTTTTACGAGGAAATTTTTTTTTTTATCAAAAGTTAATGTTTTATTATATATTCGTAAAGAATAGGGTTCTAGAATGATTTTAAATCAAAATTTAAGTCAGTGCAACATTCCCTTTATGTACAGCATTGAACGAAATTTGTCTATTTTTTATGAATTGGAGAATATGCGCACATTATTGAAGCGCATGTAATTCTAAAATATGCTCGGCCTTTGACCTTAACAGATTTTTGATATAGGTCATTTAAGTAAAGTAAGTACAATGGGGAATTTCGATAGAATTCAATTCTTCACCTTTCATCTGGACACATTTTATTTTAGCTTGACACTGGACAATCACTAAAAAAACTGGACAGTCCAGTCGAATCCAGCCTGACTGGCAAACCGAGCTGTTATACATAAACGAAAGCACAACTTCTGAGATTTCGAAACCTGAAAGAAAAAACCTAGGTTTCTAGTAAAAACATAAAATGCTGAATATCTCGAAAACCAGACCTGATAAGATCAAAGCAAGTATGTTTTAATGAAGGGGAATTGTTAATTCATAATTGGTGAGTATCGTTCTTATACAAAAATTTTGCCGACCAGTGATATTAAAACCCAATTATTTTGTATGAAAATTTTATGAGTTGATAAAGAAAAATCGTTGTAAATTCAGAACCGCGGTCTGTCCATAACTTAATTTTTACTGAATAAAGTCAACATGTAAATATAAAACAATTAAGAGTGTTATATTCGGCTGTGCCGAATCTTATATACCCACCATCAAGTTGTGTTAAATTTTGAAACATATGTCATATATCTACAAGGGTGCAGCTAATTCATATCTGGACCAAAATTGGTATTGTTGGTAAAACCTTTGAACTAAATTCGGTTACCGTAGCTTTATAGTTCAACATTTAAAAATATTTTAGTGGTTTCCCAAGTATTTACTTTGATCAAAATTCTGTCTCATAACCGGGTATAGTTTTACATTAATAAGTTGTTAAATACTTTTCGTTGTGCTTAATATGTAGTTAGGCTAAACACGTTAATAGTAATACGGCAGGTCCATATATTTCGTTAGGAGTTCCTAATGCATTCATCATATATAAAGTCTGGGCTGAACATTGATTGATGTCTATCTTATTTCATAGGTGCAATTTTAATATAATGAATGTACCTCCAAATCTTTTTGATTGTAGATATAAAAAGGGGATGTTATATAAGAATTATAGCCAAATGTTGACCGATTGTAACAAAATTTTACAGACTGGCTGGTATATATATAGAGCTTATTCTTGCAAAATTTAGTGGTCATAGCTATCATAGTTTCTAAATTAATAGCTTTTAACTGACCTTTGCTAAAATTGTTGGTTTCCGTGAATGTTTTCTATATGAAAGCTAAAGTCAAATATGGACTAATTCCTATAAATTTTGATAAACTGATCAAAAATTGCATAAAACTCCCCTATTTTAAATTTAATCGTCATATCTATTACAATTGTATTCAATTTGTCAGCATTAATGTGTTTCCCGGGGCAGAATTATATGCGAGCTCTAACTAAATTTGAACCGATTTTGTCCATTTTTAACACACATCTTTTTAAAGATATCCAAAGTACTTTTGTAAGATTTTGTTCCTCTATCTGTTTTTGTTAAGGCGCTATCGTGCTTTTATCTGACGGACAGACGGACATAAACAACCTTTTCTTTATGTATTTTTGTGTTTCCATAAGTTTTTTATATGGGACCATACATACATATATATTTGACCATACCAATGGTGACCGATTGCGACAAAATTTTGCACGTTGCCTGGCATTCACTTCCTTGTGCTTAATTTAGTCTTACTAGCTCTTGTAGTTGAGGAGCTATGACGATTTTATCTGACGGACAGATGGACATTAATCCCCTTTCCTTTTTGAATTTTTGTGTTTTCGTAAGTTTTTTATATGGGAGCTAGGTCAAATAGTGACCGATTGCGACAAAATTTTGCACACTTTCTGTCATTGACATAAGACTTTCTTAGTAGTAATATCTGTTATACTGTTAGATTTATTAGTATTTAAGTGTATTTTAGGTGAAATTTAGGCTGTTTTCGTAAGTTTTTTGTATGGGAGCTATGGCTAAATGTGAACCGATTTTGATGAAATTTTATACGCTGCCTAGGGCTAATGTAACTTCTATATACCAAATTTTATCATCATAGCTATTATAATTTGTCTCTTATTAACAAATAAGCGATTAGCCTAGACGAGGTTATACGGGAGCTATGGTCAAATGTTAACCGATTTTTTTTTCAATACCAAAAATTTCTCAGAGATAAAGAATATTTCTACTAAGTTTCAGTGAGCTAGCTCCTTTCGTTTAGGCGTTATTGTGATTTCCACAGACAGACAGACAGACGGACATAGCTCAATCGTCTTAGAATTTCATAAGGATTCAGAATATCGTTTTTGGTTTTTGAGCCAATATTAAGGAAATTACAAACGGAATGACAATCTCAATATACCCCCCATTCTTTTTGATGGTGGGTATAAAAAGAAATTTAAATGGCCGTTTTTCAGGACATTTTTCATTGTCCTTGAGATAAGATAACAAATAAATTTTATTCGATAATTTTAAATGATAAATCTTTTCTAAAGACGTCAAATTTATTAAAATCTGATAACGCATTCAGAAGTTATTGAGTCGCAAAAATTGGAAAATTTTTACAAAAATACACGAGACGTTCAACTTTTGGAGCTATTTGGTTCATTTTTTATACCCACCATCAAAAAGAATGGGGGGTATATTGAGATTGTCATTCCGTTTGTAATTTCCTTAATATTGGTTCAAAAATCAAAAACGATACATATTCTGAATCCTTATGAAATTCTAAGACGATTGAGCTATGTCCGTCTGTCTGTCTGTCTGTCTGTTGAAATCACGATATCGTCTAAACGAAAAGAGCTAGCTAACTGAAACTTAGCAAAAACATTCTTTATCTATGAGAAAATTTTGGTATTGAAATTGGGCAAAATCGGTTAGCATTTGGCCATAGCTCCCGTATAACCTCGTCTAGGCTAATCGCTTATTTGCTAATAAATGACAAATTATGACAGTTATGATTATGATTGGTATCTAGAAGTTTTAGATAAGCACTAGGCAGCATATAAAATTTCATCGAAATCGGTTCACATTTAGCCATAGCTCCCATACAAAAAACCTACGAAAACAGGCTAAATTTCACCCAAAATACACTTAAATGCCAATAAATCTAAAAGTATAACAGATATAACCACTAAATTTGGCACAAGAAATTCTTATATCAATGCCAGCCAGTGTGCAAAATTTTGTGACAATCGGTCACTATTTGACCTAGCTCCCATATAAAAAACTTACGAAAACACAAAAATTCAAAAAGAAAAGGGGATTTATGTCCGTCTGTCCGTCAGATAAAATCGTGATAGCTCCTTAACTACAAGAGCTAGTAAGACTAAATTAAGCACAAGGAAGTCTTATGTCAATGCCAGCCAGTGTGCAAAATTTCCTCACAATCGGTCACCATTTGACCATAGCTCCCATATAAAAAACTTATGGAAACACAGAAATACATAAAGAAAAGGTTGTTTATTTCCGTCTGTCCGTCAGATAAAAGCACGATAGCGCCTTAACGAAAAGAGCTAGAGGGACAAAATTTTACAAAAGTATTTTGGATATCTTGAAAAAGATGTGTGTTGAAAATGGACAAAATCGGTTCAAATTTAGTTAGAGCTCCCATATAACCCCGCCCCGGGAAACACATTAATGCTGATAAATTGAATACAATTGTAATAGCTATGACGATTAAATTTAAAATAAGGAAGTTTTATGCAATTTTTGATCAGTTTATCAAATTTTATAGGAATCAGTCCATATTTGACTTTAGCTTTCATGTGAAAAACACTCACGGAAACCAAAAATTTTAGCAAAGGCCAGTTAAAAGCTATTAAATTAGAAACTATGATAGCTATGGTCACTAAATTTTGCAAAAATAAGCTCTCTATATGTACCAGCCAGTGTGTAAAATTTTGTTATAATCGGTCAACATTTGGCTATAATTCTTATATATATAACATCCCCTTTTTATATCTACAATCAAAAAGATTTGGAGGTACATTCATTATATTAAGATTGCACCTATGAAATTATGTAGGCATCAATCAATGTTCAGCCCAGACTTTATATATGATGAATGCATTAGGAACTCATAACGAAATATATGGACCTGTCGTATTACTATTAACGTGTTTAGCCTAACTACATATTAATCACAACGAAAAGTATTTAACAACTTATTAATGTAAAACTATACCTGGTTATGAGACCGAATTTTGATCAAAGTAAATACTGGGGAAACCACTAAAATATTTTTGAATGTTGAACTATAAAGCTACGGAAACCTAATTTAGTCCAAAGGTTTTACCAACAATACCAAATAGCTTAGCGATTTTTCCAGTTTTGGTGCAGATTTTGAATTAGCTGCACCCTTGTAGATATATGAGATATGTTTCTAAATTTAACACAACTTGATGGTGGGTATATAAGATTCGGCACAGCCGAATATAACACTCTTACTTGTTTTATTTTAGATTATGATCATAAGTAAGAAGAATCTATGACAAATTCCATCTTAAGTTTTTTAATAAAAAATTTTAAAAGTAAGCCTAATGTTTGCAATGACATCTGTTAAAGTAATTATTCCTCAGAATTTAGTTTACACCAGTTTAGTAATCGTATTGCCAAATGTCTTTAAGATATGGCCTAATACAAAGTGTTTTTCTTTTGAACATTTAGTTCAATTCTCCCATAAAGCAACAAATTCATGTCAAACATACATATAAGAGCAATAACAATTGCATTTGTCAGTTGCATTTGTTTTATGATCATTTTTTGGTTGGTTGACTGGTCATAAAGTATTATGACAACGGTCCATAATTCGTCATACACCAAAAGGTTTATAAAATGATAAAAACAAAAAGTAAAAATTAACAAAAATATAACACACCGAAGAAAAGATATCAACTAAAATATTTGAAGATCATTTTTTTGATAATGATCAATGTATGTATTTTGTTTTTGTTACGAATTGTTTAAAATAATGCACATGTCAAAATAATGCACTTCATATTTTACAAGAACAACCCATACAGACATTTTGGCCTTTGTCGGCCAAACAAATTTTAGTTTTTATATAAAAAATACAAAGTAACATCTAGTCAAATACTGAAAAATAGAAAAATATAAATAATCGTAATGGACTTTTATTAACTGATAATATGTAACATAAACAGGCAACATTTAGGTAAACAAAACGAATGTCTTTCTATGGTTTCATAAACAAATTTTGAATACGCCTTCCTTAAGATTATGAATTCTAAAATGCAAGGTATCAATGTAAATGGAAATCGGCAGTATGTTGAACATGACCGATGTCTGAGCTTAGAGTATTAATAAGAATAACTGCTTATATTAGAGCAAAAATGGATAATAACCCTTATACATACGTATTTACAGTTTAACAATACAATATTACAGTAACATAATATTATACAATATAAATCAGCAAATAGCTTTTATGGAATCTTCTTTGCTTCTTTTGTTCTTATGTATTTCAATCCACGGTATTTACTTCCGCTTTTACTCCAGTAACCAGCCATCCTGTACTAGGGATATATTTTCACACACACTCATAAAAATGGAGCGTAAAACATGATAAGACTTATTCCGGAAACAAAAATGTACTTATGTATGTTTGTGTTGTATGTACGGACAGACGTATTTAAATGTATGTATATACGAATATAAATGTAAAAGTTCTTACAAAGTTTAATTTTCAATGATAAGACAGATACATAACTAAAATTTGTAATGCACTGTAGTTTGCTTGTAACAAGTAATACCATTTCGAATTCTAAAATTACACTATGTTACACTAAAAAAACTCGGGAAACGGTCTAGCTTGGGTTGTAGGCATTATTTAGTACATGACAATTCGAGTAAAAAAATTTCAGAAATACGTCAAAATTTAAGAGTTATACGCAAAAACCCGATTTTAACGAGGTTCGTCAACTTATCAGCCAGTTTTTATCCGATTTTTCTTTTTTTTAGCAGTAAATAAAAGAAAACAGATTGCGGTGAAAATAACATATCAATTTTGTTAATAATATTAAAAATTTATAAGTTATTAAGTTTTTCATAAACCGACTGAGCCATATACTACATACTAACATGGAAATACGGAATGTGAACATTTTTACCAGAAATTAATTAAATCTTTTTAAAATTTTTAAAATCGATCTGCAATTGTTACTTTTGGAGGTACCCGAAAACAGTGTTTTGCGAATATCTCAAAATTTTGCAGGTGTTTTGAAATCTTTGAAATGTTTTTGTAGTTATACAAAAAAAGTTTAAAACTTGTATTATATCGTAAACGATTCTTTTAATTTTTGATGTTGATTAAACCTTCAAACAGTCCATCTATTAAATCAGTTAAATGACGCACCAGTGTTTATCGATGGGATGGTTTAAAAATAGAACGGAAATAATTCTTTAACTTCTAAACCGTTTGGCGGATTAAAAAAAAAATGATGTGGATATAGCAGAAGTGTTGGGGAGCTTAAGTTTTAAACCTGAAAAGTCTAGGCACTTCGAACTCATAAATCACTTAAAGCGATATATAATTGTTATTACCCAACCGATTTTAAAATCATACTATATAACAAGATCTATAAAAAACATCGCTACATGCCTATGCTATCACTTACGGTTTAAAAGATATTTGACTTTAAAAAATAAATTTTCAGTTTTTGTCCCATACTGTACCTATTTTTTACTGATATCTGATCTATATATAAACCGATTTTCTTGATTTAAAGTTTTCTAAAAAAAGAACAAATTTAAAATATTTTTCGAGCAAGAAATGTATTAAAAGCTTTACTATGTAAAAAGTTATAAGTCCTTAAAATTAATATTTAAAAAATAAAGCATTTTTCCCAGTTTTATTTTTGGTAAAAAGTATTTTTAGTGTTTTTTAGTTATTTAAAAAATTTCTTAAGAAACATAAATATAACATATTTATAATTTTCTGACAGAAAAAAGTTTATAATAAAGTAAAATAAATAACTTCTTGTTTATTCGGTGTTAGTACCAGAGTCACTCAAATTAGACCTATTGGTTGCAAAAATTTCAATTTTGATCCATAATTCCACTAGAGCTGTAAAAAAAAATTTATAAAATTTTTATGGACCAAGGTGTTTTTAATTACATTACAAATGCACTTTGTCGTCGTGAGAGTGGCAAAGCTGCTATAGTTGCTTTGCCACTAACTAAACTACAAATACCCATTTTTGGAAAATTTTCAAATCTTTTTAGGAATTCTGGGATTTGTGTTACCAAAAATATTATTTTTAAATTGGACTTCTCGGGTATTTTTGTGAAAAATTGGCAACGTTTACTCCTCTATAAATTCTGAACGCATAGTCAGAATTTAATAAATTTAACGTCGTTGGTAAGGATTTTTATAATAAAATCCAATTATGTTGTACGAAAATTTGTGAGTTGATAATGAAAAATCGCGCATAACGAAATTTTACTGAGTAAAGTCAACTTAGTTGCGCATTTACTTTAAAAAATAAAGAAAGCTAAAATACCGTTTTTTAGGATATTGAAGAATAAAGAGACATTTTTACTTGAGAAACTAGAAAAGATAAATATTTTTCAATAATCTAAAAGAAGAATTTAAATCCTTCCCAACTACGTACATTTTGTTTAAATCTGATAACGCATTTGGAAGATATTGAGTCGTAAACATTGCGAATTTTCCACAAAAATACTTGAGACGTTCAACTTTGGGAGCTTATGGAATCTGTATAACCTAAACCATATAATGTAGAAACATAATTTAACACCATGTATTCCGGTACTAAGAGTAGTATATGCGACGAAATTTTTTAGAATTACTCACTAAATTAAATAAAAGTTTAAAAAAATGATCCAAAAAAAATTAAAAGACCGGTTCAAATTTCATACTTTTCTATCGCTTAAACATTGCCCTATATCTAAAACTATAGCGGCGTGGGTAAAACTTATCCGATCGCAATAATATTTCATATTTAGGTTATTGGAATATTATAAAAAGAGTATGGAGAGTATTCGAATCTGAATTCGAAAAAAATTGCCCATACAGGCGTGGGACAGTCTAATAACTACTATACGTCGAATTCTTGAAAAAGTAAAAATCGTTAAATTTTGAGTTACTTTTCCTTAGAGGAACAAGTACGAAATACAACAAATTTCATTAAAATCGTAGATGGAGAGGTTCAATACATGACTGAAAAAATTGTATTTGACTCAATAACTGATGCAATGTCATCATCCCCAATTTAATCATGACTCTATGGAATCGATCATTATTCCATTTTATTTTAATTTAAAACAAGTAAGAAAGTGCTATAGTCGGTCAAGCCCGACCATACGATACCCTTCACCACGAAGGTCAAAGGTGTTATTTTTCCTGTATAAAGACAAATATTTGCTAAATTTTGAAATCATACAAACATTTTCTCAAAACTTATTTAAGCTGTTTCCGTCATTTGGTCTTATATGAGAGCCAGGGTCGAATGTGGACCGATTATCAAAATTTGGCAAATTGATTACAGTTGTTAAAAAAATTATGTGTGCAAGAAATAAACTTGAAGTTCTCATCATCTTTAGATTAACGAGGGGTTTAGTGATTTTTGTCTCATTTAGTGAGTGTTGAGAAAAGAGTTTGTATGGGAGCTATGGTGAAAGGTGGACTGATTTAAACGAAATTTGGTACAGTGATTGAAACTTATATAAGCAATATTTGTTATGAATTTCATATAAAAATATTGATTTTTCTGGCCAATATATCAATTCCGGGAAGTGGGACCTATGGGAGGTACCACAAATAATGGACCGATTTTGACGAATTTCAATAACCATGTTCCCATTATCAAAAAAATGATCTGTGCCAAATTTCATCAAATTATCTTTAGAATTGCGACCTGTATTTTGATTACAAGGTTTACATGGGGGTCCAGCCAAACGGACGGACGGACATCGCTAAATTGACTCAGAAAGTGATTCTAAGCCTATTGGTATACTAAAAGGTGGGTCTAAGACAAATATTTCTATGCGTTACATACATCAGCACAAACTTATAATACCCTTTTCACCTATGGTGGTGAAGGGTATAAATATCGTTTGCTAATTCCTTCGTTGCCACCTCATCAGACCACTGTATGTTTGTATTTACTTAGATATACTTATTTTTTCAAATTCTAACACGTTTGTTTGTAATTTTCAGTTTATTTATCTGTATGTCCGTCTGTATTTTGTATATCAATGTTTAAATATCTCCCATGAATCTTTGTATATACCTGATACCAATTTTGTCGTTGTTTTGGCTGTTTTAGCTGACTCTTAGCTGCTGTATATTTAGCTGACAGGCGGGCATTGCTACCATTTCGTGTATATAAATTAGTCTCGTGAGTGTAATTTTATTAAATCAACTGAAATTTGCAATATTTGCTGCGTTCCAAATTTCCCCCGACTTAGACATTTAAAACTCCCACTACCAACTTCTAGTAATTGTAGTACAAAAACATATCTGGTATTCATTGAAACAAAAGCAAAAACAAAATAAAAAATACCACAATCAGAAAAGGGGGCGGAGGGTTGTTTGTTCCATCGTTATCAAAAACAGAACATCATCAATGGTAACAACACCAACAACAACAAAAACAATGGTGGAACACCATCGATTTGAGGGTGTTTAAAATGTGTTTTTCTTCGGTTTCATTTGTCGTACTGTTGTTGTTTCTGTTCCAGGATTAATATGAAATATTGTTGATCGCTGTTGTCTAAATTGGTTTTTGCTTCTAACAAATGACAACAGCAGCAACAACAAAAATACAAAAAGGTAGAATAATTTTCAAATGGAGTCTGTTGTGCAAATATCGGCTAGAGAACAAAGGATATGTTTCTGCAAAAAAAGAAGGAAAAATGGATGAGGAACATCTGTAAACATTTGTTCTGGATATCGATAGATATTATTAGTTTCTTTTGTTGTTGTTTTAATATTTAATATAACTAACAATAATAAGTACGTAGGACTAATCAAATTTATTAAAATTTATAACAACGATATTATTTACGAACTGAAGGACACAAGTGTTTAAATATATTGGTTTTGTTGGGAGTAAGGGCAATGGTTTATAATATACATAAATTTATCTTGCATTAAAAATTCGGGTACTCTGATTTTAATTTTTCGCTTTTTCCAACCTAGAGTATATACGAATATCAAATTTATTGCTTGTGGCAAAATGGCTCGTTATTTGTGTAACTTTTTTGATCGCTTTATTAGATCTGTCAAACTAAAACCACTGTAAAATAAATTCATTTATAGTAAGATCTGTGTGGCTCCAACTGACCGTTGGTTAATAACTGGTAGTCAAGTTATCATTTTTCTATCATTTTTCTATCAACAAGCGCATAGTGATCTTTATTCTAGAATTCCATATTTTATGAATTACACTGCGAAACACGATTTTAGGGTTAGGAAAATTCCAACTCGAATAGAAAGTACTATGTATACTAGTGTATTCAAACTCCCAAAGCGTTTGGACCTAGCAGGTGGAACTTAAGAGTTATCGCCATTTGAAAGTTGCAATTTTTTCTTGAAACTTTCAAAAGGCGATAACTCCAATGTTGCACCTACTAGCGCCAAACGCTTTGGGGTTTGAATACACTAGTCTAGTGCTTCCATTTGGCATAGGAATTTTTTTTGACCCCAAATCAGGAAAATATTCAAAAATTTCTTTTTTTATACGAAATTTTTCAAAAATTCCCTATTTTTATAGGAATTTTTTCAAAAATTTCTTGTTTTTATAAAAAATTTTCAAAAACTTCTTATTTTTATAGGAAAATTTTCAAAAATTTCTTATTTGTATACGAAATTTTTCAAAAATTTTTATTTTTATAGGAAATTTTTAAAAAATTTCTTATTTTTATAGAAAATTTTTCAAAAATTTCTTATTTTTATAGGAAATTTTTCAAAAATTTCTTATTTTTATAGGAAATTTTTCAAAAATTTCTTATTTTTATAAGAAATTTTTCAAAAAATTTCCATTTTTATAGGAAATTTATTAAAAATTTATTTCAAAAATTTCTTGTTTTTATAGGAAATTTTCAAAAACTTCTTATTTTTATAGAAAATTTTTCAAAAATTTCTTATTTAGGTATATAGGAAATTTTTCAAAAAAATCTTATTTTTATAGGAAATTTTTCAAAAATTTCTTATTTTTATAGGAAATTTTTCAAAATTTTTTTATTTTTATAGGAAATTTTTCAAAATTTCATTCCATTTTTCCATTTTTATAGGAAATTTATTAAAAATTTCCAAGTTTTATAGGAACATTTTCAAAAATCTTCCGTTTTTTTTATAGACAATTTTTCAAAAATTTCATATTTTTATAGAAATTTATCAAAAATTTCTTAGTTTCATAGAAAATTTTTCAAAAATTCCTTTTTCTATAGAAAATTTTTCAAAAATTTCTTATTTTTAAAGGAAATTTTTAAAAAATTTCATATTTTTATAGGAAATTTTTAAAAAATTTCTTACTTTTACAGGAAATTTTCAAAAACTTCTTATTTTTATAGAAAATTTTTCAAAAATTTCTTATTTATATAGGAAATTTTTAAAAAAAATCTTATTTTTATAGGAAATTTTTCAAAAATTTCTTATTTTTATAGGAAATTTTTCAAAAATTTTTTATTTTGATAGGAAATTTTTCAAAAATTTCTTATTTTTATAGGAAATTTTTCAAAAATTTATTTTTTTTTATAGAAAATTTTTCAAAAATTTTTTATTTTTATAGGAAATTTTTTAAAAGTTTCTTATTTTTATAGGATTTTTTTTTTAAATTTCTTATTTTTATAGGAAATTTTTCAAAAATTTCTTATTTTTATAGGAAATTTTTAAAAAATTTCTTATTTTTATGGGATTTTTTTTAAGAATTTCTTATTATAGAGGATTTTTTTTACTTTACTATTTTTATAGGAAATTTATCAGTTTTTGCTATTTTGATAAGAAATTTTTTAAAAATTTACTATTTTTATAGGAAAATTTTCAAAAATTTACTATTTTTGTAGGAAATTTTTAATAAATTTACTATTTTTATAGGAAATTTTTAATAAATTTACTATTTTTATAGGAAGTTTTTCATTATACAATTTTTTTTTAATTTTTTATTATAAGAATTTAAAAAAAATCTTATTTTGATAGGAAAGTTTTCAAAAATTCTATTTAATTTTTCCACTTTTAATGTATACTAAAGAACTTAACCATCGTGTTGAGGTATCTGCAGCAGTGCAGGTATGCTATTGAAATTAGAAAGACAGAATCCTGGGACTATCAGAAAATATATTTATTCCGATCTAAGCCAAAATATTAATTCTTTAATGTCCACAATGTTGGCCTTAAAACACTACAGCGATCCAGCAGGGCATCAGAGTAAACTCTGAAACTAATTTGATTATTGAGTCATAATCCCAGATAAAACTGATTATTATCTGGATAAGCCTATCATTCTTATATTATAATTCTGTCAAAACGTGTTAATGAAAGGATATACTCAATAGTGGTAGTGTGTTAGTCATAATGTTAAGGATTACACTGTGACTAACATTGTTTGACTAAATTGTATGTCTAGAAGTGGAAAATTCAAAATCACATTAAGAACATCCGATGAGGTGGTACAAAGCTCACTTGCGATGCACAGATTTCAACCTTTCAAGGATCTTAGTATGTCCGGATTTCAGACCACCGTACCGTATAGCATTTTCGGTCTGACTACTTATAAAGTGAAGGCCAAACATTCACAGACCCGTTGATAAAGCAAATATTTCAGCTGAATTATTCGCAAGCAATTCTCGCTTGCCTTAAAACACCCAACCTCTGAACGAGTTCGGAAGAATATTTGTAACTATGCTGCGAAACGGGTTTTAGCGGATCTCAACAAGTCTCCAGGGATGGATGGCGTTCCATCATTGGTCTTCGACGCTTACGCGTCCATTTGCTATCCTTTTCAGCACCTTGTACCATGCCGGTACATTTCCTCGGTGCTATCAATATTGTATCATCTGTATTGATGGGTGGTGCAAAAATATTCAGGAATCAGATGCTCTTGGTGTGGCAGTTTTGTATTAATTCCTGAATACCTATACTAACCAGCTGGAGCGTTTCACACGGATTGGGAATTAATCCATCCAAAGAGGAACTTGTACTGTGCTAAAGTGTACTCTCCCGAAGCTAGATATGGTTAAATAAATATCTAGGGGTCATTTTGGACTATAAGTTATCCTAAATACTCTTAAATACCCAATCCAGGGTGTCTAAAGCATCTATTACACTCTACTGATGCAAAATAGCCTTAAGCCAGACATGGGGTCTTCCCCAGCCAATACTGCTTATCTCTTCGAGATGGTTGTTGTTGTAACTGCGATATTATTGGTAATATCACAAATGCGGCACTCCTCGATCGGAATCCTAAGATATTCGAGTCGTTCCGGTACGAAGAATAGACTGCCGATTAAACGCTTAGAGATGATTGTCAAGCCTGCAGTGCTCAACAGTCTGAAATAACTGCCATATATATTGCGACTAAATAGCTAAGATACCACAAAATAAAAAATAATAAGAGAGATATTAGTTTGTGTATTGAAAGTCTAGGTGATATTAATTCTTTATATAATGTCTTTACGACATCTGTTCTCTCCTCGAGCAGGAGGATGTTGATACTGATCAAGTACTGATAAGTATTAAAGTTCACCAATAGGCTAATCGTTCCTTAACGATTTATCTGAGCTCTGGAATATTAATTATACTCATTTATCGTGTCCGGCTCTAATTAATCTTTTATTTTCTTGGTACTAAAGAGTCTCTTCATTTCATATCCCTTACAGTTAACACAAGGAACCTGACCTTTGTTTAAAGTGGGTATCGCGTTAGCTCACAATCGACCAAAAATAAATACAATTCTAATTAAAGTTTCGAGCTGCTTAGTCGTGATAAAAAGTATTTTTGGCTGCGAAGGGTAAAACATTTATCGACTATCATGAAAAGGGAGAAAACTTTAGCAGCGAATTTCGTGGCCTGATTGAAGGTCGAAATCTGGGAAAACGAACTAATTTCGAAGATGAAGAAAGTTATGTTTCATTTAGACAATGAAAAGTTTCACTAATTACCAAAAATTATTTGAATTGCTTCCGCATCGACTTATTCTCCAGATTTGTGCCCAAGAGACTTTTTTCTGCCCTCAGACCTGAAGGGACTGGACAAAAATTTAGCACCGATAAAGTTGCAATCTCCGAAATCATAATTTTAAAATGGCGACGTAATGCCTCGAAGGCAACTAAGTATATACATATATTTAAAAATAAATTACTATGAACTTTTATTCCAATTGTTATATATCGAGAAGTTCAAACATAGGTATTTGTGCAAATAAAACTAATAAATAAAACTAGAAATACTTCCATATGGATCTACAATTAATGCTTTTCGCTGGTTATTTGCGAGGGTTGCCTGGATAATGTAAAATATTTGTTAGAAGCCAAACTGTAAATAAATTTCCAGTTAATTTTTCGTAAGCTAAAAAATACATTTTCGTTTGCCGTTTAAATAATTTATGATATTAGAAGAAAAAAAAAACACACAGCAGGGAATATAATTTTTTTGCAACAAAAAAACAAAACGAAAAAAATGGTAAAATTTATTTGCAAAATAGAAAAAAATAGATGGGCAAAAAATAACAACCTGTGCATTATCAATGAAGCTCTGCAAAACAAACAATAGAAACGCTACGAAAATACATGAAGGATCAAGGAAGGGAAAACAAAACAAAAAGTGGCTGGAAGCAAAAACATGTAACATGGTTGGGTTTAATGGGTTCATCTGCAACTAACGACCCTTTTGAACATATACAAATAGACAGACAGACAAGCTAACGGCACAGAAACCCTAGAAGGATACAGATACGAGTGAGTACACGGGGAATTAGAATCGACTGCAAATGATAAACATGAAATGAGAAAGAACCAAAAAAAAAAACATTGAAAAATGTTGACAACAAATGGGCGCGAATTCAGGCGTTGAATGTTGGTGATTTTTCTTTTTTTTTAATTTTTAAAACACCCTTTTTCCACATTAATAACTGGATAGAGCCGACTTTTCATAGTTAGATCCGAAAGTCTTGTGTAATTGGGGTTGGCAAACGGACTAAGGAAGAAAGGTAAGTTCATTGTACTAACTAAGGGTAAAATAGGAAAATATCCAACTAACAAGATTTAAGAAAATTTATGCAAAATTATGTTTCAATTATATGTAACAAATGAACACTTTGATATCAGAAGTTTTAAGGAATACATTCATTTGTTGCAATTATAATTTAAATTTTATTGTTATACCCTTCACCACCATAGGTGGAAAGGGTATTATAAGTTTGTGCTGATGTATGTAACGCATAGAAATATTTGTCTTAGACCCACCTTTTAGTATACCAATAGGCTTAGAATCACTTTCTGAGTCGATTTAGCGAAGTCCGTCCGTCCGTCCGTCTGGCTGGCTGGCTGGACCCCCATGTAAACCTTGTAATCAAACTACAGGTCGTAATTCTAAAGATAATTTGATGAAATTTTGTACAGATCATTTTTTTGATAATGGGACCATGGCTATTGAAATTGGTCAAAATCGGTCTATTATTTATGGTACCTCCCATAGGTCCCACTTCCCGGAATTGACATATTGGCCACAAATATCAATATTTTTTCATGAAATTTAAAACATATAATTCTTATGTCAACTTAAATCACTGTACCAAATTTCGTTGAAATCGGTCAACATTTGACCATAGCTCCCATACAAACTCTTCTTTAAAAATGCACTAAATGAGACAAAAAAATCACTAAAACGCTCGTAAATCCAAAAATATTGAAAATTTTGAGTTTATTTTTTGCGTACATAATTTTTGTAACAACTGTAATTAATTTGCTAAATTTCGAGATAATCGGTCCACATTTGACCCTAGCTCTCATATAAGTCCAAATGGTGGAAACAGCTTAAATGTATAAGTTTTGAGAAAATGTTTGTATGATGGCAAAATTTAGTAAATATTTGTCTTTATACAGGAAAAATAACACCTTTGACCTTAGTGGTGAAGGGTATCGTATGGTCGGGCTTGACCGACTATAGCGCTTTCTTACTTGTTTTGTTAGTAAGTGTGTTATCTAAAGGGTTTTCCAAAAGGGATTTATTCCCATTGTCAGTTAGGGTTTGTTTAAGCTTTGTTGACGCATTATACGTCGTGCGATCCAAATCGACATTTCGTGTGATCCGAAAAAATGTACGGGTTTCAGGAAAAATATCCCTAATTTCGTTTGAGCAGATACCATTATATTAGCGATAGAAAAGTGAAACGCAACTCATATCACGACGATGCTTCAATAAGTCAATAGAGTTGGCTACCCTACTGTCACTGATAAGCACCTTTGCCCTCTTTTGTACAAACTAGAGAAGCTCCAAAATAGACTTTGAAGCACCAGCCCATACATGAGAATTGTGTTTTACTTTCGGTCGGATATAGGTGGTATAAATAGAATTAGTTGGAGTAAAGTATATCATACACCGCTTTGGAAAGCCGACACTTGGAAAACGTGATTAGTCCACTCACATTACACTGAACTATCATGACCAGAACATCAAGTGCTTCTGATTTCCCAATATTTATACCACCCATATGAAGCAACATGGTCCGTAATGCGATAATGTGTTAACAGACAACATTGGAGCATAGTGCCTCAAATGTAACGATGTAATGGAGTGCAGCTGTTGACTGACATCACCAGCTACCGGGTAAGAACTATGTCCAATTCCTACTCTAACCTTCTCGTGGTACATCCTGGTAACCTGAGAAACCTAGTTGAAGATGCGGTAAACAACCCGTGTGGGATTCTAGGTCAGGGCTTATATGAGAGTTAGTTTTCTTAAAGCCATTCCAAAGTATTTGGTCTAAGATAATTGTACTTGGTAAAGTACGAAAATGTTAGTTGGATCTGCATGCGGGCGTCTGTCTCGTACCGAGCGGCTTGCTATACAAACGTGGATCATGCCTTTGGACTCATCACCCATCGACTTACCCCTTATGATGTTTTAAGCATAAAAAAATAACATTACAGAATATACTACTCCAAGGGGTAATATTGAGAGAAATCCCCATGCTACCTTGCTACGGTAGCTGACACAAGGATTTTGGAGGTGCCTAATCTATGCAAGAACATTATGATGAATGAAACCAACATTGGGTCTTACGAACATTAAAGTCGACCCATTTGGAGATTGTAGTTAGATCGGAATTTAGCGTATCATTCATGATTTCCCCTTTAGCATTAATCTCCAACGTACTTGTACTACAGTTGATGATTGCGAATAGTCATCTGTAAAAAAGTAGATAGGACTGGAAGTTTGATATAGTAAATATCGAAAGCCATAACTTTTATGTCGCCAAATGGTGAATAGAACGGCAACATTTTTCAGATTGGAAGGCTTATACCTCACCCGTAGAGCGACCCATACAAAATCCATACTGCCGGTCGATTAGTAGGTCATTAAAACAGATGGTAGTTGACTATACTTTCCATTACTTTGCTATAGAGCGGTAATTTTCGGGGTTGCTAGCCTCATACTTTTTGGGGATTGGCGTTACATAAGCAACCTAAGTGCTAAAAAGATTGGCTAATGGACGAGCTAATATCAAAGAGCACTGCTTCAAGACCAGTGCTGGTATGAAATTTGGCTTAGGAGACTGAATTATAGTAAGATCACCTAAGCGTACATTTCATTTAGAAAAAGTTATTGTTTTGTGTTGATTTTATGATGATTTTATGATGGCTACTTTGTTTGGCCATAGTCTACCGTTTATACATTACTAGTAGACTTCGCAAAATCCTGACAATGTCGCCTTCGGTAGCCGCCTACATTAAAAAGAATAGCGGATCTGAAACTCTTGAATTCCTTTAAGAAATCCACTTTCCAGGCTGTAAAACTCAAAATTCATATACAGCCAATAATCACACCTTCTTCGAGTCCACTCCGAACCCTTTAAACAGGGAAAGAATTCAATGGGCTCTTGACAGTTTCGACCCGTATAAAGCTGCGGGTCCTGATAGTAATATTCCAGCTGATCTGCAACACAATGCTGTTCTCTTGATGCCCTGGCTAATTCTGATATATGACGGCTATATCATATACCAGAAGAAGCATGTCCACTGCACACCACTCATTAGTAAGTGGTTGTCAAGCCTATACTAATATGTGGTGCACTGGTTTGGTTGCCTGCAAACCAAACCTGCAAAATTTTTAGATCGGCCGCTCTAATGATATCAGGTACCTTTAGAACTACAAAATCTTAGGCGCTCTTTGTCATGCTTAACTGGCTCCCAGTCGAACTAACGGTACAACGAACTGCCATTAACTCGGCTGTCCGACTTAGCACTACTGGAACATGGTCCAACTCACAAATAGGACACTCCACTATTCTAGATTAAACCACTAATATCCCTGACAACATTGACTACTGTAGACCCCTCATCCTTTGATGACGGATATCTGG
This sequence comes from Stomorhina lunata, assembly GCA_933228675.1. Lineage (NCBI taxonomy): Eukaryota > Metazoa > Arthropoda > Insecta > Diptera > Rhiniidae > Stomorhina > Stomorhina lunata. Next base: position 88,384,903 of record OW121740.1, on the reverse strand, counting down.
AGCTATGCTTGGACGGATCCAAGTCAAAGAATTGTGAGGGGGGAGGGTGGCGTCTTCATCCCGTTATTAGGAAAGGAACTTTATTTTAGGCTTCCTGATCTATATAGTATTCTTCAATCCGAGATATAGGCCATATACAAAACAGTTGCATGATTAAGATACCACAGAATTTGCGACAGAGATAATCGTTTCTGTATCGATAGTCATATAATCCCTATCTAATGTCCACACGACATCTGCTCTTACTCGCGAATGCCGGACATATCTTAACGAGATGGTTAGACATTTTAATATAGAACTTTTTTGGGTATCCGGTTACAACAACTTACCTTGTAACTCTACTGCTGACAAACTCGCTAAAACCGATGATCTCCCGAGTCAGAATAACATCAACCAATTTACGAGCTTACCGCTATCCGCCTGTAATCAGTAATTAGGCAATCATTTCACGGGTCAGCGCGGAACACTTGGTTCATTGAAACCACTTATTCAATATAGTTTATAGGACCTAAATGACTTTTCTAGGACGCAAGTGACGATGATCGGCTGCCTGCCTAACCTAACCCTTGGCTGTAACTTTTAACGGCGAGAAAATTTCGATGATTATTTAAGTTTTAGCATTCTTATAGCAGAGGATATGTAGTCGGAATATGTCCTCTGATAGACATAGATTCTGTCTTTCTCAATTAAACATTAGACCTGGATTGCCTCAGATCTCTTAACGAGGTTGTTAAAATTTTAGAACTGTAATTGTGTTAGCAAGATTTAAAAATATCTCATAAATAAATGATGATTTAAAACAAGGATGCCCAAAACTTCCTCATGGAAAAGCAAACACCAATACATTTAAAGAAAAACTTATTTTTATTATCATACCAGTTAGCATTTTTGGAAAATTTTAATCAAATATGAGTCTTTTTTGACTTCACTGCACGATTAAAATGATTATTTATGATATCACTTATGAGTCAAAAATTATCTTTTTGTGTGAGAAAATGGTACTCTTAATGCGACTCTTCAAAACAAGTCTTTAATGACTCGCTTTGCTGATTAGAATATGACTGCACACATTTTGCTAGATTTTTATTACTCAACACAGTTATAGAACAGTGAAGATGCGTTAATAATTGATGTTGCCGAGACCGAGGATCGAACCTAGGCTACTGAATATGATATATTATGTTTAGTAGTCGACGTGCTAACGAATTAAACCACATCACCCATATTGAGATACGAGTCTTTTTGTGTAATTTTTTTTCACCTAAAAATAGTTATATTACGCACATTTTATAAGATTTGTTGTGCTATTTTGAACTAGTCGCTTGCTAAGCGTCTATGAATCTTTTTGTACATTTTTTGATTAAAACTGATTGCACACATTTTGCTTTCAAATAGTCGCTTACAAAGTATTTTCTGAGACTTTTTGTGGTCTTTTTTGATCGCCAAACTGATTAAAATAACATAAAAAAACAGTCGTATTAGGATCGTTTGCAAGATAAGATTCTGACTGCACACATTCTGCAACAATTGTTTGTGCTTTTGAAAACTAGTCATTTTCTAAGCGTTTTAAGAAGTCTTTTTGGAATCTTTTTTTGATCACCAAGCTGATTAATCTGTTTTTGATCACCTATACGAATCCTAAAAGACTCATTTTACTGATATTATCGTCAACAATCACCAAATTGCTAGCTGGGATACGCTAAACAAAAATAAAATCTTCGTTACTGATCGCTGTCGTCAATGCTTACGAGCCAACCTTACGCATGTATTGTTGCTTTTCACTTGCATTTAAACAATGAAGAACAATTGAAATAATAATAAGACTAAGTTTTTTTATGTATTTCGTATTGCTGGTTCTGGGTGCTATATATGAGTATTAAAACCCATAGAGAACCAAGCGGATGGGGCTTGGGCACACTTTATCTAAAATATGCTGGTGTTTGTTTCTACGAATACTGTCATTATCATTATAAGTCATAACGAGACTCTGTATGACAAGAAGGTACGAATTTAGACTAAAGGCTACGAGGAATGATATGTTCAGTAGCTATGGTGACAAGGAGGAGTCCATAGAAGAAATTTTCTACACATGCTCTGCCCTGTTCTCCAACGAAAACATAGATTTAAGTTTCTGTTGTCCAATTGTTTTTATACAAATACCCATTATAATTGTTGTATCATCGATGATGGAAATATGAAGAGAAAAAAGCCATTTAAAACTGCTGTTGCCACACTTTTCATATTATTATCCCACTTCCACAGTACGATTACACAGTTGTTATTGGTGGCCATAATTTCAAATTCAAAATCCAACAAACGAGACTAGAAAAAATGCAAATCCCAAAACATTTATTTAAATTGAAGTATGCACTGAATTCAAACAACAGAAACAGAAGTTGAACAGAATGAATGTCCTTTTGTTATGGTAAAGAAAGGGATCAAAAACATCTGTGATTTGTTATAATTTAGGCGGCATCAACAACCCCTTAAAAATGGATGGAGATGCAAAATAAGCATGAAACAAAAAATTATTTTTAAGGAAATAAATTAAAATAATTCTTTCTCTTTCAAAGTTGGGATTTTAAAATGTCAAAATATTGTTTTCATCAGTTTTTTCTTTATTCAAATTCCATTTTGTCTGTAACTGGTAGGTAACGAAGTCATAAATTAGTTAATTTTTCAAACATAAAAAACATAAAATTAGCAATTTAACGTAACATTAAACAAGTGATTTAAATTTGACTTTTTTCTTTTTTTGAACACAAAATTTTCTCTACTCCAGTTGTTATTATTAGTATTTTTGGAAATTATACAAAATTGTCTAAAAATCTACTTAATACTCTATAGAATTTTAATTTGCTTTAGGAAAAGAAACTTTGGGCAAATGTAAATGATTCTAATAACACATTTAAATTGAGTCTGTATATATTCTCCAACATTTAAATAGAACGTGTCTGGAATGATGATTTCATTTCATTTTTGAACTTTTTCATCTATTAAACGGCCTTCATTATGGGCCATCATATTTTCTATAGTATGCCCCATCCTGTTCGAATGAATTTTGTATTGGATCTACTATGAAAAAGTCCTTCTAAAAAAACACAAAGTCAAATTGTTTGAATATAAATTTCATGTAGAAGTATTCCAAATATCATGTCTACAGTGGGTAACAAATCTGTTTGAAAGCAAGTTTTGGTGTGAAGAGCATATGTAATGGAGCTTTTCTTGTATATTGGAGTAGGACTAAAATATAACAATACATCACCTCTTTCGTCTATTATTTTAAGCCGAGGCTAAGATAGGTTAGTCGATTTGGTAACTTTACTCGAAAAACCAATCTGATAGAAAAAGTAAAAAAAATAAGGAGAAGTATTATATACAAGAAATTTTTAAATTGATACTTTTACCCTAAAGAACGGCTGCATATGGCTTAGGTATAGATACTATCTCATCGGCTGCCTTTAATATTGCAAGGATATAGTTTAAGAAAAGCCGATTTGGCCGATAGATCCATTAGAGCTACCCGTCGTTTATTAAATAGCATTGATTAAACACTTGTTACTCGGTCTTGTGTCGACTAACTGCAAAATCTATTTTAGAATGTTAAGAGCAAGGTTCCGTAATAGAAGGGAGGTATATCCCTACCTACCAATATATTCAAGTCCGACAATCTCTTCTGTGTGACACCAGCTCCTAGTCTGTTTTTCCTACAATATTTCTGTGCTTTGAAATTAATTAATTCAGAGTTTTCAGGTTTCTTGAGATAACCTGACGTGATCTAGAATTTTCCAAATGGTCATAATTTTGAACAGAGATATTTTCAAAATTGCTGCAGAATTCTCCCAACACTTTTATAAGGTTCCTCATGTATTTTTGGGAGTTGCCAATATATAAATCTTAGTCATATGAACTTCCAGAACTTTCGGTGACCAGTTCAAGAAATTATCATTGCTAAAACCGGTTGTCACAGTTAATGCCTCTGAAGCATGAGGCTTATAGATAGCATTCCACATATAAGGAGGATGGAATCGAAAGATTTCATATTTCACTCCCTCTAGCTTTCTACACCCTTAAATTATACATCGATCTTTGGTCTTTATAATACTTTGAAATGGATTCTTCTTCTTCTGTTATCCTTGACTTCCAGTGGAGCATAGGGCCTCACAAATGGAGGCCCTATGCTCCACTTTCCTTTCGGAGAGCACAACGAGAGTCCGAAGAAGGCTCGCATTATTCCATTATTTAGCTCCATCCTTGAGCGCATCGTTAGCGGTTCCTTATGCTCCATCTCACTAACATCACAGATTTTCTTCATCTTATTATATTTGTAACTGCGATATATATATATATATATATATATATATATATGTATATATATATATATATATATATATATATATATATATATATATATATATATATATATATATATATATATATATATATATATATATATATATATATATATATATATATATATATATATTATATATATATATATAAATATATATGTATAGATATATATATATGTATATATATAATTCCCCGCCAACATTCCAATTGGAACAAGGGGTACTTCTCTCAGACAATGAGCTGCATCCGATTCTATTTTTAGACTGATTAAAAGGAACCTACGTTTTAACGCTGACTCCGAATGGCAAATGCATTAGTTAGAGAAGTTTTACATAGCCTAATACTCAATAACCATTATTATTTTTTTTTCAAGTGGGTCTGGCAGGGATTGAACTTGGGACCTCTGGTATGCTAGGTGGATAACTAACCTGCTATACCGCGGCGGCTCAACTGCGATATTATTGGTAATATCGCAGAAGTGGCAGTCCTTGGTTGGAATCCTAAACGAAGAATCGACTTCCGTGGGAACGTCTTGTCAGCTGTTGAGCTTCCGGCTTAAGTTCGTTGGATGAGATTGAGAAAATTTCCAAGAAAACCTTAGTATAAACGTAAATTCTTCTGCGCTACATTCATCACATCGTCCGGCAGAAATATTTGTTGATGAGACTTTCAGTGTCAGGCTTCATTGAATCTTTCATATTACCGCCGGCAGAAATCTTGGGAAGATCTCGCTTAAGTCCGGCCCGGATCTGAGATTACAGCTACCCTTCGTTCAATCTAAAAGTTAAGCAAAATACCTACTATGATCTTAGATATTTGGGGAGTCAGCTAAACCCTCCTACTTACTTACTTAAATGGCCTATATTTACAATCTGCTACAGTCAAAGGCAGAGCATATTTTAGAATTCCCTGCTCTACGATCTTATGCGCATATTCTCCAATTTCAAAGGAAAAGCTCTGAAATACTTTACTCTACTTGGTCCTCTTCTAACATAAGGGGGCCATTTTTATTCAAATTTAAGCTTTTTCATAATAATTACATTTTTCCAGGAGTGGGTAATTATAGTTCTTGTGGAAAAAATCGCGGCACATGTTAGCTCCCTGGATGTTAATGTAGTTCCCCGTGTTACACCACGAGAGGTCGGTGTCCACAGTTGAGACAAAAGATAATCAAGATAAGTCTGGATTAACCAAGTTAAGACCAGTCAGAACCGTTGCTTGGTATCCAACATCCCCTAATTCCGTTAGTATCAGTCGCTAATGTTCGAGTCCATCAATGTTAATTTCGACAAGAGTTGAAATCACGCCCTTCAGTATCAAAAAATCGCTCACATTGAGGAACTCTGTAACGCGAGAAAGACAGGAATCATACAAGGCTTCGTTGATTGCCCCTAATTGCAAACTGTAATCTCTTGATATGACGTGACACTCGGAGCTAAAGGATAGTTGGTTTATATTACACCTAATACTATCTTGTTTGAACAGAGAGATATAATTTTTCTGTCACCCATATATAAGAAGGTTTTCCCCATTACAGAAAAGCTCTCACATTTTCCTCACCTGGAAAAGCAACCTCTAGAGACTACAAATTTTTTATTATTAAAAGCAACTTAGTGGGGATTATAGGCCTTGCTAAGGACATGCAAAAACCATTTTTAAAGATTTCAAAAAAATGATGAAAAGCTTAATAAAAAACAAGTAAGAATGTGCTATAGTCGGTCAAGCCCGACCATACGATACCCTTCATCACTAAGGTCAAAGTTGTTCTTTTTCGTGTAGACTTATAAATTTAAGCTGTTTCCGTCATTTCGACTTATATGAGGGCTAGGGTCAAATGTAGACCGATTGTGTTGAAATTTACCAAATTGATTACAGTTTTTACAATAACTAAGTAAGTGCAAAAGAAAAACTTAAAATTGACAGTATCTTCAGATTTACGAGCATTTTAGTGATATTTTTCTCATTTAGTGTGTTTTGATAGAAGAGTTTGTATGGGATCTAGGGAGCTTTTTCAGCGAACTTTGGTATTTTGGCTTACATAAGCAGTATTTGTTTTAAATTTCATGAAAAAATATTTGTGGCCAAAATATCTATTCGGAAGTGGTACCTATGGGAGGTAGATTTTGACGAATTTCAACAGCCAACCTACTATCAAATAAATTATATGTGCCAAAGTTCTTAAAATTATCTACAGAATTGCGACCTGTACTTTGATTACATGATTTACATGGGAGTCCAGCCAGACGGACGAACGTTAAAAAGACTCAAAAAGTGATTATAAGATACACTAAAGGTGGGTCTAGGACAAATATATTTATGCGTTACATACATTAGCACCAACTTATAATACCCTTTTCACCTATGGTGGTGAAGGGTATAATTTTATGAGGTTTCGTATAAGCAATAAAAAGCTACTAATGTTAAAAAAGTGGACAAATGTTGTTTGGATATTCTTAACAAAAAAATACTTTTGATTTACATATGTATTAAAAATGATATGCCATTCTAAAACGCAATCTGTTTTCTTTTATTTGCTATTAAAAAAAGTAAAATCGGATACAAACTGTCTGTTGACGAACCTAGTTAAAATAAATTTTTTCGTATAACTTCTAAACTTTAACTTATTTCTGAAGTAAGGCCTACAACCCACTTTAGGTCGTTTCCCGAGTTTTTTTTTTTTTGTCTATTAGAGTGAAATCTTAACATATTCTAAGAAACTCAAAATTTTCTACTACAAATCTTTTCATATTAGCTCGCAACTGTAAAATTAAAATTATTTTCTTCTCCCATCTTATTTATATGACGAGTGCGTGTAGATCTGATATGGCGTTTTTTTTTTTTATTTTCTCGTTTGCCATTTTGTAAAGTTTGTTTTTATTGCATACATAAGCAATTCAACATTTCCGTTTCCGTTCAAGACATTACATTTCCTTAGGAAACGAACACAATATTGGAAAAACAACAGGAACAACAATCGAAAGACGTTCAGAATTATGGTCTTGGAATAAGAAAACTTTCTTTCTTCCTTTCATTTCTCACTCTCCCTGTCGTTTCAAATCGCAACAATTTAACCATTTAAACACGCACATATGTGTTTGTCATAAATATAAATTAATACATACAAACACATTTATTCTCCCAGGAGTTCCAAATTAGGAACAGTCTCCAAAAATAATGAAGTTTGAATTTTTTTATTTTTGAGAATAAATGATAGAATAAGTTATTTTTCCCCAAAATTCTCTAAGGTGTCAATAACGACAAAGTATGTTCAACCTATTTTGGAACTGTCGGGTTTTGAACAATCTTAACGAATGTTCATTTCTCTGTATGAATGTCTACGAGGCAGGATGTGTAGTCGCATATATGAATGTGCGTAAATGTATTTGTATTTATGCCATGTTTCTTCGGTTGAAGCTTATTATCATAATCCGTTTATATCATAAATACAAAAAACATAATTCTAACTAAATGCACATTTATTCAAACATTCATTTATTTATTCTTATATATTGTATATGTAGTTATGCATGTGTGTCTCTTTGAATTTGAACATTAGATCCTTTTCCTTTACTTCCATTTTTTTCTTTCTTTTTGTATTAATTAAATTTAATTAAAGATTTTTTTTTTTGCAACACACGCATCTTGTATGGTTGTATATTTTAAGAAAAAGAAACGTGTTCGTTCTGCATAAGAAGTCTTGTTGCCATAACACGATACGGTCGGTATTTATTCACATTTGCCTGAGGGTAGAAAATTCTTATTAATTTTGTTTTCAAAGAAATTTTCATTATTATTAAGCTCTTAATTGCCAAAATCTAATGCTGTTATTTATAATAATGTGCAAATTACCAAAACTAGTGGCGAAATCAATTTGTTGTCATTAATTATATTATGTATGAATCATAAATAATTATTATTTTTTTTATCCCCATACTAGAAATTTGCACCACAATGCGGTTGGATAAAATAAACATTGACTTTGACTTTTCCTGAGGGGAATTCCACTATTCAGAATATTATTTTAATATAATCGAAATTAGTATCCATTCACATAAACAATAGTACCTGGTTGACCGAGCCTTGCTCAGAGCTTTAGGATAGGCATTTTGAGGCAAACTTTAAAGTTTTCAAAAAAAAAAAAAAAAAAAGTTGTCAAAAGTATTAGCCAAATAAACTAATTTATAGGAAAGACATCGCACACAATATCCAATTAATTTTGAAACATTTTATTCATTTGGTTTGATTAACACATGATCAAATGCATAGTTTACAGTTCAATTCATTTTGAATAATTTTTAGAAATTGTTCATAAATACTTACTTAGAAATTCTCGTCGGCTCATACGCAACTTTGAGTAATTTTCAGTGGCGCCACCTGCTGGAAATTGTTTATACATGCTAAGAAGCCTTCGTCGGCTTATGCGCTACAACTTTTCTAAAGATCATAGCATGATCAAATACACAGTTTATGATCTAAATCATTTTGAGTAATTTTCAGCGGTGCCACCTATTGAAAATTACTCATGCCAACTTAAAAACCTTCGCTGACTCATGCGCAACAACTTTGTTGAAGAGCATAACATGATCAAATGCATAGTTTACTATCCTATAAGGCACATATAGACAGATAAACATTCATTTGTTTAAATGTTATATCATTACCAATTTGTTCCAATTTTTATCCCCTAATCTTAAAAAAGTTCAATCTGCATATTTGGTTCTTCTTTGGTACCAATTGAATTCAGTACATTTTATAAAAACATATTGTTCCTATTTATATTACTTTATGAGATTTTAAGTTATAATTTTATCTCTTTTTTACCCAGTTTGGCCACCGAAATCAAAAAAGTACCAAATACGTGTTTAATATTGTTTTTACGTTTATTGATTCTAGTACAAAGTTCCTTTCTCTATTTTTTTGGTTCAAAAGATAAGTGTGGATTGAAAATAGTATCAAAAAACTACTTTTACCACTTTTTACCCCCTATCGGGCATAGTTTCAAAAAAGCATCAAACACATGTCCACTTATTTTTATAATTGTTCAAAACGTAATTTTAATTTTGTTTCTATACCTATTACTTAAGGAGATCTAACGTTTTCGATTTTTTACCCGTTTTTGCCCCTTTAAAGGCAAAGCTTCCAAAATTCCCTTCTTATTTGACCTATACATCAAAAAAGGTACCCACCGTTAAAATTTAACCAAAATCGTTAGAGCCGTTTTCGAGATAGCCATTCTATATATATATATATATATATATATATATATATATATATATATATATATATATATATATACATATATATATATATATACATATATATCTTCTATATATATAAAACTCTAACGTGACTGACTGACTGACTGACTGATTGACTGACTCATCATCGCACAGCCCAAACGGCTAAAGCTAGAGAGCTGAAATTTTGACAGCGGGTACCTTTTTCAAAGTATAGATCCACTAAGACGGGATTTTTGGAAATTCGGCCTTTAAGGGGGTAAAAAGGGGTAAAAAAGGGAAAAATTAGTAATGCTGTATCTCCGGAAGTAAACGTCATAGGCCCAAAATTGAAATTGCGTTGGGATCAGCTGCAAAAATAAGTAGACACGTATTTGGTACTTTTTAGCAGATGGGACAAATAGGGGGTAAAAAGGGTAAAAATAAAATGTTAGTACTTTTTTAAACCCATGTGTATCTTTTGAACCAATCAACAGAGTAACAAAATTCAAAACGGAGCCGGTAAACAAGAAAAAAATATTAGACACGTGTTTGGTACTTTTTTGATTTAGGGTTCAAAAAGGGGGAAACGCGGGGAAAAAAATTTAGAGTAGGTCCATTTTTCTTTTTCTTTGTATATCACTTGAACCAATAAAGCTAGAAATAAAATTTATAAGGAGGTCGATTGCCCAGTACAAAATATTAAATACGTGTTTGGTACTTTTTTCAATTAAAAGGTTTAAAAGGGGAAAAATCGGTAACATTATATCTCCTTAACTAACAGCGATAGAAGCGAAGATTAAATTGGCTTGAGATTAGCACTAAAAATTAAGGGATACGTGTTCGGTACTTTTTTGAAAATCGGCCGCCTAGCCGGCAAAACAGGGTAGAAAAGGGAGAAATTAGTAACATCATATCTCCGAAACCAACATAGACAGAAACAAAGTTGAAATTGGATTTGAATCGCCTAGAAAAATAAGGGGACACGTGTTTGGTACTTTTTTGAAAATGGCACTAATAAGGATAAAAAAGGGTAAAAACTATATTTTGGTACTTTTTTTAACCCATATGTATCTTTTGAACTAATAAACATAGAAACATATTTTATATCGCAACCGATAGATATTAAAAAAGAACTAAATACGTATTTGGTACTTTTGCGATTAATGGGGTACAAAAGGGTAAAAAAAGGGAAAATATTCAAGGATAGGTTTTTTGGTTATTAGCCATGGATATCTTTAAGGCTAATGAAGCCAGAAGTATAATTTATTGATTGGTCGATGGACATTGAAAAAAATAAACTACGAGTTTGGTACTTTTTTTTAATTTTGGGGGTAAAAATCTGTAAAGTATATCTTCTAAACCTAAAGTGATAGAAACAAAAACTAAATTGGTCTGAGATCGGCACTTAAAACCAAGGGACACGTGTTCGGTACTTTTATGAAATTCAACCTCCTAGAAGGTAAAACAGGGTAGAAAAGGGAGAAATTAGTAACATCATATCTCCGAAACCAATACAGATAGAAACAAAGTTGAAATTGGATTTAAATCGGCTAGAAAAATAAGGGGACACGTGTTTGGTATTTTTTTGAAAATGGCACCAATAAGAATGAAAAAGGGTAAAAACTATATTTTGGTACTTTTTTTAACCCATATGTATCTTTTGAACTAATAAACATAGAAACATTTTTTATATCGCAACTGATAGATATTAAAAAAGAACTAAATACGTATTTGGTACTTTTGCGATTAATGGGGTACAAAAGGGTAAAAAAAGGGAAAATATTCAAGGATAGGTTTTTTGCTTTTTAGCCATGGATATCTTTTAGGCTAATGAAGTTAGAAGTATAATCTATTGACTGCTAGATTTACATTGAAAAGAAATAAGCTACGTGTTTGGTACTTTTTTTTTAATTTTGCGGGTAAAAATCGGTAAAGTATATCTTCTAAACCAAAAGTGATAGAAACAAATACTAAATTGGTCTGAGATTGGCACTTAAAATTAAGGAACACATGTTCGGTACTTTTTTGAAGTTCAACCTCTTAGAAGGTAAAACAGGGTAGAAAAGGGAGAAATTAGTAACATCATATCTCCGAAACCAACATCGATGCAAACAAAGTTGAAATTGGATTTGAATCGGCTAGGAAAATAAGGAGACACGTGCTTGGTACTTTTTTGGAAATGGCACTAATAAGGATAAAAAAGGGTAAAAACTATATTTTTGTACTTTTTTCAACTAATATGTATCTTTTGAACTAATGAACATAGAAACATATAGATATTAAAAACAGATAGATATTAAAAAACAATTAAATACGTATTTGGTACTTTTGCGGTTAATGGGGTACAAAAGGGTAAAAAAGGGAAAATATTTAAGGGTAGGTTTTTTGTTTTTACCTATGGATATCTTTTAGGCTAATGAAGCCAGAAGTATAATTTATTGACTGGTCGATTGACAAAGAAAAAATAAAATACATTTTTGGTACTTTTTTTAATTTTGGGGGTAAAAATATATCTTCTAAATCAAAAGTGATAGAAACAAAAACTAAATTAGTCTGAGATCAGCACTAAAAATTAAGGGACACGTGTTCGGTACTTTTTTGAAATTCAAACTTTTAAAGGGTAAAACAGGGTAGAAAAGGGAGAAATTAGTAGCATAATATCTCCGAAACTAACACCGATGCAAACGAAGTTTAAATTGGATTTGAATCGGATAAAAAAATAAATGGTCGTATTTGGTACTATTTCAAAAATGGTACTAATAAGAATAAAAAAGGGTAAAAACTGTATTTTGGTACTTTTTAACCCATATATATCTTTTGAACTAATAAACATAGAAACATAATTTATATCGCAACTGATAGGCATTAAAAAACTATTAAACACGTATTTGGTACTTTTGCGATTAATGTGGGACGAAAGGGTAAAAAAAGGGAAAATATTCAAGAGTAGGTTTTTTGATTTTTAGCTAAGAATATCTTTTCGTCTAATGAAGCCAGAAGCATAATTTATTGGCTGGTAAATTGACACTGAAAAAAGTAAAATAAGTGTCTGGTACTTTTTTAATTTTGGGGGTAAAAATCGGTAAAAATATATCTTCTTAGCCAAAAGTGATAGAAATAAAAACTAAATCGGTCTAAAATCGGCACTTTAAATTAAGGGACATGTATTCGATACTTTTTTCTTTAATTCGGCCGTTTTGGGGTTAAAACAGGGAAAAAATGGGAAATATTAGTAACGTCATATTTCCGAAATTCAAAACGATAGGAATAGAGTTGAAATTTGCTTCGGATGGGCTGAAAAAAAACGAAAAACGTATTTGGTACTTTTTTGAATATGGTACTAATAAGGGTAAAAAGGGCAAAAACTATATTTTGGTACTTTTTTTGAACCCATACGTATCTTTTGAAATAACAAACATAGAGAAACAGTAAGCGTCACAATTGATAAGTAACAAAGAATTAACTAATGAAGCCAGAACTATAATTTACAGACGGGTGGATTCATATTGAAAAAGTATAAGACATGTGCTGTTTAGTGGTTAAAAAGTGGAGTAAAAAGGGGGAAAAATCGGTAACGTAATATCTTCTAAATCAAAACTGATAGAAACAAATATTAAATTGGTCTATGGTTAAAACAGGCTAGAAAATGAATAAATCATATAATCGGCTAGAAACAGAAAGGGACATGTGTTCTGTACTTTTTTTGGAAATGGCACTAATAAGGGCAAAAAGGGTAAAAACTATATTTTTGTACTTTTTTTTAACCCATACGTATCTTTTGAACTTATAAACATAAAGACTCACTTTATGCCACAATCAATAAGTATTAACAAAATATTAAACATGTGCTTGGTACTTTTACGATAAATGGGGTTCAAAGAGGTGAAAACGGGAAAATATTCACTTATGTAAGCTAATGAAGTCAGAAGTATAAATTAGAGATGTGTCAATCAAAGGGGTAACAAAGGGAAAAATCGATGACATTATATCTTCTAAACCTAATGGATGGAAACAAACACTAAAATGGTCTAAGATCAGCCCTAAAAATTAAGGGACTTTTCAGTACTTTTTGCAAATTAAACAGTTTTGGGGTTAAAATAGGGTAGAAAATAAAAACATTAGTAAAGTTATATCTCTGATACCAATATCGACAGAAAAAAAATTTAAATTGGATTTAGATCGAATAGAAAAATAAAGTCATTTTTTTAGTAGGTACTTTTCGTAAATGAGCTAAAAATAGGGAATAAAAAGGATAAAAACTAAATTTTGGTACTTTTTTGACCCATATATAATTTATGAATCAATTATTATAGAAACAAAATTTAAACCGCAATCGAAAATAACAAAAACGGGTCAAAAATTTAAAGATAGGTTTTTTCCTTTTAAACTATGCATGTTGTTTCTATTGACATTGAAGAAATATGTGACAGGTGTTTGGTATTTTTTTCAATTAACAAAAATGGAGTTAAGATCAGCAATAAAAATATTAGGACATGTATCCGGATTTTTTTTTTAATTTGGCTGATCAGGGGTAAACAACGGGTAAAAAAAGGAAACTTTTGTAAAATATTCAAAATCAAAAGCGACAAGAACAAAAATAAGGAAGGCGTGTGTACTACTTTTTGAAAATGTAGAGGGTAGGTACTTATTTTGTCCTATATGTATCTTAAGAACCAATAAGTATTTAATTTAATTTATATCGGAATTGATAAATAAGTGAAAAAGTTATTTTGGTAAATTTTGTAACTTTGTCAATTTAAATGGTGCCGCTAACGAAGTAGCGGGTTATAAAGCTAGTATCTTATATTCTTAAACGAGCAGTAATTGTATCACGAAAACGGCTCTAACGATTTTGATAAAATTTGGACAGTGGGTATCTTTTTTGATGTATAGGTCGAAAAAGAAGAGACTTTTGGATCTTTTGCCTCCAAGAGGGTAAAAACGGGTAAAAAGGGGAAAAAATCGAAAACGCTATATCTCCTAAAGTAATAGGTGTAGGAACAAAATTAAAATTACGTTTTAAACAACTATGAAAATAAGTGGACAGGTGTTTGGTACTTTTTTGAAACTATGTTCGATAGGGGGTAAAAAAGGGTGAAAATAGTTTTTTTGGTACCTTTTAACCCACTCTTATATTTTAAACTAAAGAATATAGAAATAAACTTTGTACTGCAATCAATAGATGTGAACGAAACATGAAACACGTATTTGGTACTTTTTTATTTTGGAGCCGAAATGGGTAAAAAAGGGATAAAATGATAACTTAACATCTCCAAAGTAATATGAATAGGAACATTATACATTATGCTAAATGCGTTTTAAAAAAATGTACCGAAAAAAAATGTACCAAATATACATATGGAACTTTTAGAAATTAGGGAATAAAAAGGGGGAAAAATTAGTATTATTTTAAACAAATGAATGTTTGTCTGTATGTATGTTCTTTATAGAATAGTAAACTGTGAATTTGATTGTGTTATGCTCTTTAGCGAAGATGTTGCGGATAAGCCGGCGAAGGTTTTAAAGTTGATAAGACTAATATCCGACAGATGGCGCCACTGAAAATTACTAAAAATTAATTAAATCGTAAACTGTACATTTGATCATGCTATGATCTTTAGCAAAGTTGTAGCGCATGAGCCGACGAAGGCTTTTTAGTTGGTATGAATAATTTCCGACAGGTGGCGCTACAGAAACTTACTCAAAGTCAATTTAATCGTAATCTGTACATTTAATCTTGCTACAATCTTTAGCAAAGTTGTTGCACATGAGCCGACGAAGGTTTCTTAGTTGGTATGAAGAAATTTCGACAGGTGGCGCTACTGAAATTTACTCAAAGTCAATTTAATCGTATGCTGTACATTTAATCATGCTATAATCTTCAGCAAAGTTGTTACGGATAAGCCGAAGAAGGTTTATGAATTGGAATAAGCAAAGTCCGACAGGTGGCGCCACAGAAAACTACTCAAAATGAATTAAATCGTAAACTGTGCATTTGATCAGACTATAATCTTTAGCAAAGTTGTTGCGCATGAGTCGACAGAGGTTTCTGTTGATATGAATAATTTCCAAAATTATTCAAAATGAGTTAAACTGTAAACTATGTGTTGGTCGGACAAAATAAATCAAATAATTCAAAATTAACTGAATATTTCTACAATGTCTTTCCTCTAAATTTATTTTAGCACTTTATAATATAAAATATATAAAAACTTTAAAATTTTCCTCAAAATGCTTATCAAATAAGCTCCGAGCAAGGCTCGGTCTACCAGGTACTAAGATATTATAGATTGCCCCAATAATATGAAATTTATTTTTAATGTATACCCTCTATTTTTTTCGAGCAATGTCAAAACCACTGTAAAACCAAATATGAAAGTATACTTCAATGAAAGCTGAACTTCAACACATTCAAATAAAATTAACAGTGTAATACGTTTTGAATTGCAATATTTAACTAAATTGGATTTTTACTAGGAAAATTTTAACTCAAAATATCTAGTTCAGTAGAGTTAACTTCTGAAAGCTATCGGCTTTATATTTTAAGTTCACATAAAAGTTTTAATTTTATGGAACAGCGTTATCTTCAGATTTACGAGCGTTTTTGTGACAGAAGGGTTTATACTGCAGCTATGGTCAATTATGAACCGAAGTGTGTATATATAAAATCTTGTTATCAATGTACAGGTCGCAATTCTAAAAATATCTTCATGAAATTCGGTACATACATTTTTTTGCAGTAATTATTGCTATTCAAATTATTCAAATTCGGTACATTATTTGTGGTACCTCCAATCGGTCAAGATACCTACCGTATTTTAAGTCCAGACTGTAGGTAGGTGAATTACTCCTAACAAAATATGTGGACCAGCCGTATTACTATCAACATGTTTATCGTAACTACATATTAAGCACAACAAGTATTTAACAGCTTATTAATGTAATACTATACCCGGTTATGAGATCAAATTTTGTGCAAAGTGAATACTATAAAGCTACTGGAAGCGAATTTAGTCCAAAGATTTCACCAACAATACCAACTAGCGTAACATTTTTTTTCGAATTTGGTCCACATTTTGAGTCATTTCTTTATTAATAATATAATCCTGATATAAAATAATTACTTTTAAAATTGTTATCGTTTTAAAGCTATTATGTGCATTGTTTAGGCTTAAAATTCGAAAATTTTTGAACAAATGCTTTATGCCATAGTGTAATAATAGCAAGTGACTACAGCCTGTCAGCTGTTTTTCAAAATTTATTCTAGTTTAAAATTTTTTTTAGTTTTCTAATGTCAAATTATAGTTATTATTCTGAATTGTCGAATTGTTGTTTTTAATATTGGCATAAAAAACCTGGGGCCAAATTACGGCATTCGATATCGATCGAAATCTTAGATATTTTCAAAACATTTGTATAGCATACATTAAGGATAATTAAAATTATCTAAAAATGAACAGTTTATATATTTTATACTATATTTTTTTTAAGTTATTTGCCAATAGATGAACAATAGTAAGAGAGTTTTAATTGAACTATATGTTTTTAAAAACGAATCAAAATGGATACCAAATTTCAATAGTCTTTTTGCATCGAAGTAACTTTGAACATCCCTAAAGTATACTTTACAATATTCGCTTAAAAGTCTGAGTTTTCGATTGATATCGAGTGCGGTAATTTGGACCCTGTTTATCCAACAACAATATCTATGTTGATTTTGGCTTGTTGTATTTGTTGTAGCCATGTGTTAACCTGTATACATGAGCCTTGTTTCATGCTATACTTTTTTTAAGAAAATACTAAGTACAATGCGTCAAAAAGTACTGAGAAGTGTATGCAATTTTAGATAGGAAAAGAAAAGATTGACTATTCATAATATGAATATAGTATAGATTCCTATAAAACGTTGGTAATTAAAAAAATGGACCCACTTCCACATAATTAAAAGTTGGCAATGAAACATGAAAAAAAAACGAGAACATAAATACGCAATGCGACGGCGACTAGCCCGGATTAATAGCCAATATGATATTTTTAAAATAATTGGTCAGAGTTGGTAAAAAAAAGTAGTGATCTACGGCGATAACGCAAGGCCATACATTAGGGTGGGTCGTTTTTTGACATTTATCTCTGATCGACTTTTAATAATGAAATTATGTCAATCGAAAGTGTGCATTTAGAATTTATTTTTAAGAAAACAGATAATGGAATCTAAAAGTAAACTAATTCAGCTTTAATTGAAGTCATCAATATTGGAAATCCATAAAACAGTTTTGAAGTTATTGCGACATTCCCCCAAAAATTCGTAACCTTGACAATACGCCTAAGGATAAACCGCTAGAAAAAAATACTTTGGACAAAATTTAGCAAAGTAAGACATAATTTTCCATTTCAAGACTTGCAAGTATTTCATTGTTTAATTTTAGTTAATTCTAATAATATTTACTTAGTTTTTTTCATACTCGAAAATGGGTAATTTTTCTCAGGTGGGTTTCAAAATGCATTTTTAAATTTTTTGAAAATTTTGTTAAACAAATAATAAAAATTTGAATTTTTCTCATCGGTGTGCTAAAAAAGATAAAAAAGACAATAAAACTCAGAAAAATTAAGGTCGATATCTCAAACCATTTTCCCGTACCTTGTGTTCGAATTCGACGAATTTCGCAAAAACATAATTTTTTGCTCATAATTTGAGTAAATGCTTAATAAATCTAATTTATGTTAAATTTTTATAATGTTTACATGGAACATACATGGGCATACTGCATTACTTTTTTACTGCAGTAAGCGTTTCAGTAATCAGTAAATGTTTACTGATTACTGAAACAAAAAATCAGTATTCAGTAAATGTTTACTGATTACTGAAACAAAAAATCAGTATTCAGTAAATTTTACTGATTACTGAAAAAATAAATCAGTATTCAGTAAATTTTACTGAATACTGAAAACTTTTTTCAGTATTCAGTAAATTTTACTGATTACTGAAGAAAAATTTCAGTAATCAGTAAAATTTACTGATTACTGAAAAAAATGTTCAGTATTCAGTAAATTTTACTGATTACTGAAAAAAAATTTCAGTATTCAGTAAATTTTACTTATAACTGAAAAAAATTCAGTAATCAGTAAATTTTACTGATTACTGCGAATAAATTCAGTAATCAGTATATTTTACTGCCTAATGATTAGATTGCAGTATTTAGAGTTTTTCAGCAAAAATTAAAAAAAAAGTATTTTATTTTAACACAGAAATGTCATTGTAGACAAGCTTTTAGTAAGTAATGGTACTACAAAAAGCCCATCTATGCTACTTGCCTTATTAAATTACAAATATGGAGTCAAATAACCCAGCAAAACTTTTGATTACCATGTTATAAGATAAACAGCTAAAATACTAAATAGGAACTACTTACTCATTAGCTGTTTAAATCGTTACATTAATGATGTCATTGATGATGTCATTGGAGGTAAGTACTTACCAATTGCAGAAAATTAGGGACTTGAGTACATACATAGAAAATTCCCACGACATTACAATTGAACAAGGGGGACTCATTGAAAGGGAGCTACGTTTTTACTCCGGTTCCTAACGGCAAATGCATTTGTTAGAAAAGTTTAACATAGGCTAACACTGGTGTGGCCGGGGATCGAACTTGGGACCTCTGTTTGTTTGCACAAGGGAGTTTATGACGTTTTTCAGCATCTAAACACGTTCAGATTATGCTATTTCACAAAAGTTGTTTAGTTTTACGGTGGCTATAATTTTACAAAATATAGCGTGTGAAAAATCAGGATTTCCAAAAAGTTATGATAAAAAATTTTTTTCTTAAACATTTTTAAAAAATACATCATAAAATTTTATTAAGAAATATTTAACATGCTCTTGGCTACATTGTTCCTAACATAGTTAAGCAATATTTTTAAGTGCTGATTAGCTATTTGGGAAAAACTGATTTTTTTGGCATCATGGTAATATTGGGAAACTTTGGTGGACCATAAAAAAAAGGTCACTAAACTAGACAAACTGAGTATAGGGTTTTACTGCAATTCGATATTAGAATAAAACCCATATAGTCACGGCCTTGCACTTTTCAAAATATGTTCATTTGTTGTGTAGTTTAGTTCTTGCTTTTTTAATTATATAATCAAAACCACCGGATACTACTGCATTCAATAATCAGTATTACTGATTTTTTTTTCAGAATTCAGTAGAATTTACTGATTACTGAAATTATTTTCAGAATTCAGTAGAATTTACTGATTACTGAAATTATTTTCAGTAATCAGTAAAAATTACTGAATACTGATTTTTTCTTTCAGTAATCAGTAAAAGAAAAAAAATACTGAAAAAGTACTGGTACTGCAAAGTGCCCATCTATGACATGGAATAAAATCATGTCTTACTTTGCGAGTTTTTGTCCAAAGTATTTTTTGTATTGTCAAGCACACGAATTTTTGGGGGAAAGTCGCAATAACTTCAAAACTGTTTTATAAATTTCCAATATTGATGATGATTAAAGCTGCATTAGTTCACTTTTAGATTCCATTATCCTTTTTCTTAAAACTAAATTCTAAATGAACAAAATGTAGCAAAAACTGCAAATACTCTCATTCTTCCCCATACAAATGGGCTCAGAAACTTTGGGCCCGTTGCGCGGCTCGTATTCTAAAAATAAATCAATAATATCGGGTGGTTAAATTTCAAGGGCCGATGTTGATTTTGAATAAAACACAAACTATTTAGTAAATTATTGTAATTTTATTTTATTATGATATATTGGTATTACTCAATTATGTATGGAACCAAATATCGGCCAAATGGGCGCCGCCACCACGGCGGTACACCTCCATCCGATGGTCCAAATTTTCGATGATCCTGAGGCATAATGGAGGTTCTATGCCGTTAATGTGCCGAATTATCTCATCCCTTAGCTCTTGAATTGTTACTAGCTTATCGACATACACCTTTTCTTTCAAATAACTCCAAAGAAAAAAGTCCAACGCTGTCAAATCACATTATCTCGGCAGCCAATTGACATTGAATTGAATGCGCAAAAGAGCCATTGTTTCGATGGCTGTGTGGCAAGTAGCACCGACCTGCTGAAACCACACATCGTCCACATCAATATCTTCCAATTCGGGCCATAAAAAGTTCGTTATCATCATTCATTATTCATTATTATTATTCATCATTATTCACAGTAACTGCCTGACCAGCCTCATTTTGGAAAATATACGACACGATGATGCCGCCACTTTTGTGGGTGCATTGGTTTTTCGACAATCC
This sequence comes from Stomorhina lunata, assembly GCA_933228675.1. Classification (NCBI taxonomy): domain Eukaryota; kingdom Metazoa; phylum Arthropoda; class Insecta; order Diptera; family Rhiniidae; genus Stomorhina; species Stomorhina lunata. The sequence continues at coordinate 88,364,047 of OW121740.1, read as the reverse complement.
CTCTTGGATTCTCATTCGCCCAAATGCGGCAATTCTGTTTATTGACGAATCCACTGAGGTGAAAATGTGCCTCATCACTGAAGATGATTTTCTTCGAAAATTTATCATCCCTGTTGCCATTTCTTGCCACCATTCTGCCCATTCACGACGTTTGGAATGGTCAAGAGGCTTTAGTTCTTGAGCCAATTGCCCCTTGTTAGCGTGTAAATGCAAGTCTTTATGCATAATGTTCATAATGTTCATCAACGACGAGCGTGAGAGGTGCAATTGTTGGGCACGACGATGAGTTGAGGTGGACGGCTCTTCAGCCACACTATCGCGAACAGCAGCAATATTTTCTGCAGTACGAGCATGCACTGGTGTTCTCACATCTTATACAGACCCGATTTGCTCGAATTTTTCCACGATTTTTGCGATTGTACGCACATTTGGACGATCAAATTGACCAAAAAAATATGCATTTTGATTTGAACGCCTATTTTCATAATAAGTCTGGATAACTTTAACACGTTCTTGGATTGTGTATCTCTCCATGGTTCAAATTGAGTAAGTCTGAAATAGAGAAATGTCAATTAAAATTCGGAAAGAAACTTGGCGTTTAGGTGTGGTTCACATTCAACATCGGCCCTTACAATTTAACCACCCTTTATTTTGCACACTTCCGATTGACATAATTTGGCCACATAATTTCACTATTAGAAGTCGATCAGAGACAAAAGTCAAAAAACGAGCCACCATACCATTCATCTATGATGGTCCAAGAAAAAACAGAAAAAACAGAATGATCAAAACAAGCAAGTGTCTGTTTTTTTCCACTAAAAAGTCTAAACATTGCATTCGGTCTCACATAAAGGTCTTTGGATAAAAAATTGCATTATGGTAGCTCAATGAAACTGACGAAACTTTATTTTCAGGTATTGAATGTGGCAATTAACATATGCAAAAAGAATAAAAAGCTCATAATACTTACTTTTGTGACTAACTGTATTCACAAATCATTCTAAAAATGTCCAATAATTAAAACATTTAAATATTTTTCTTCTCATTCATTATTTTAATTCATTTAAAATATAAAAAATTATATTTATAAAATTAAAATTAATACAATTTTTTGACAATTAATTAAAAAATAAACAGACAATTTTTAAAAATACAAATTAATTTTTAAATAAATTTTTTAAATGTATATAAACTAATTAAAAATTATTAACAACAATTAATATTAAATAAAAAGTAATTACTAAGATTTTAAAAATAAAATTAAGACATAATATAAAGATATTAGTGGGAATTAATTTTAACTTATATGCATTTTTAACATAAACAATTAAAATAAAAATTTAATAAATTAAGGCAATTTTTGAGAAATTATAAATGATAATTAATAAAAGACAATTATTATGATTTTTAATACAATAAAAAAAATATGAAAGACTTTTCTTTAAGGATTTGGAAGAAAACGATGTTTTAAAAGTTTTTTGTTTTATTAAGATTTTAAATAATTTTTATTTATTATTTTTCTTTATCTTTTATTAGTTTTTATTTTTTCTTTGTTTATTATTATTTAGTAATAATTTTATTGGGTTGAAAGTTTTTTTGACTTACATTAAAAGGATTTTGGATTTTGTATGTATTTCGGTATATACTTATGTAAGTATGTATGTGTGTAAGTATTTATATATGTATGTATATATTATCTGTGGGTATAAGTATATTATGTATATGGTTGTATTATATATGTAATAATGTATATAAATAGATTTCATTTTATTAGATCATATTGTAAATTAAGTATTTGTATTTGTAGACTACATACGTATTTAGTTTTGTTTAGTTTGGAGTAAAGTTTTGTAATTTTCACAAAATTTGGAGTTTAGTCAAAGTTTTTTTTAAACTGTTTTTTAGGTTATTTAAATTTTTAATATTTTTTATTTCAATAAATCAGATTCACTCGGGTTTCTTCTGGTTTTCTCTACGTATTTTTCATATGTTTTTATTTTCAATTAAGGGAAGTTTTTTCTTTTTTGTAATTTAATATTAATATTAATTTTAGTAATAATATTTTTCTTAGTTATTTATATAATATATATATATATTTTATCATATAATTTTTTTTTCAATAATTTACATACATTTTGGCCCTATTATCTAATACGTATTTTGAGATTGTTTTTCTATTTTTTGTTAAATTTTTTTTATATAAACTTATATTTTTTTGGCTTTTTGTTTTAATTTTAATTTATTTGAAAGCCAATGTAACAAATTTTTATTATATTTTTATTTTTTTTTTAATTTAAAGCATTTAGCGTGTACATTTATCTTCTTTTTTTACTTTTTGAATTGTTTTTAAAAACTTAGTTTTCTTTAGATTTTTTTTTATTTAAAATTTATTTTTAGTCACTGGCAAACGACATAATTACGTATTTTCATTTTGTTTTTAATTATAGAATTTTTTTTACTCTTTTTGTAAGGATGATTATGTTTTTTGTATGTAACATACCCAAATATCTATGATTTTCTTTATATAAAATAGTTTTGTTTTATTAAATTGTTTTAAAATAGGATCTTTTTTATGTTTTTGATTAAAGACAGTTTCATTTTCTTTTGAAAGCCATTTGATTAAAAGTATTGCGAATTTTGTAATTCTAATAGATTTTAATAAAATTATATTTTTACACTATATTTTTTATAAATTTCTGTCCATCCATTTTTTACTCTCTTATTTGAAAGTCCTTTAAAAACTTCTTCTAGATATCTTAGTTTTTGTCAATCAATATCTTTTAAATTTTTAAAGATGTCACTTATACATCCATAGGTATAATATATGTGATAACTTTCTCAGTCGCATTATCGATTTGAATGTTTTGATTCCTATTTCTTTTAGAACCAGTACATGTTAAGAGGGGCAGATAATGTCAAAATAGTAAGCCACATGAAGTTAACCTTCATAAGAATTATGATCTTATAAAATCTCCCAGAATCCTTGCTTAAATCTCATCAATTTAGGGCTGCCAAAACATTTTCGTGACAAATCTGCATATTTTTCCAAATCGGCATATAGGCAGTAAATTTTCAGAAATCTCCAAAAAAAAAATCGGAATTGTGAAACATATATCATTAATATGTATATCCGAATATTAAACTAAAAATTTGTTTATAGAACAAATTTAATACTGAAAATTTGTCTAAACAAAAAATTTTATATTCAAAATTTTTCTATACAAAAAAATTTTAATAAATCTTCTTCTCTACAAAAAATCTTATATTTGAAATTTTTCTATACAAAAAATATATATGGAAAATTGTTCTATACAAAAATTTATATTGAAAATTTTGCTATGCAAAAAATTTAATGTATAAAGTTTTTCTATACAAAAAAGTTTATATGGAATTTTTTTTATTCAAAAAATTTTATATGAAAAATTTTTCTTTACAAAAAAACTTATAATTTTTCGAAAAATTAGATTTCATCAGGCTTGAGTTCATTAAATTTTCAAGTTATTAATTTTTGAAAATTGGAAAGTAAATTATGGAGAAAAACTGAAAAAATTATGTTTGAACGCGACTAGTGGATTGAAATTTCTGTCCCGCCACAGGACGTCATCAGCACTTAGCGCCCTCGACCACAGTCGAGTTGTCAAATTGCAGAGATAATCATCAATTTAACTCATTGAGTTTGATCGGACATCACTACGTTTAATTGATTGTGTATTCTCCTATTACTTGTTTTGCTTGATCCTTTCACTTGCCGTTGGCATTTAGAGAAGAACAAGACTTTTTGGTTTGATGCTATTTTTAGAAAAGTAACAGTGTTCACATATGTAAGTAAATTACATGAATGTATATATATGTGTATATAAATGTATATTTATGTACTTTCAAATTTTTAAAAATTAATAATTTGAAAATTTAATGAACTCAAACCTGATGAAACCTAATTTTTCAATTAATTCTAATTCCCAAATACTTATAATTTTTCTTTACAAAACAACTATAAGGAAATTTTCGGTATACAAAAATTTAAAATTTCATTACGGAAAAAATTTTAAATCTAAAATTTTTCTATAAAAAAAAATTTAAATTAAAAATTTTTCTACAGAAGCAATTTGAAATGGAAAGTCTTTCCATAGAAAAAATTTATATTGAAAATTTTTCTGTAATAAAGATATTGTATAGCACAATTTTTATTATTTCGTTCCCAAATTTTGTAAATTCCAATATATCGAAAATATTGAAAACTTATATCGATATAATTTGAAAAATCGCAAATTTTCAAAAATCGCCAAAATACTGATAAATCGGCATATCTGGCAGGCCTGCATCAATTTCATATAAAAAAAGCTCAGTGATTAAAGTTTGACTTAATAGAGATCAAACTTATTAATTTTTAATGTTTCTCCCAGTTTCAATTCATGTTTTTTGGTTTTATTTTAAGGTTATCAGCCAATATTTTTAAATAGAAGTGCTCAATTCTTTAAGAACAGTGATGAGCACTTACAAAACAAAACATCTGGGACCAAATTACCGCATTCGATATCGAACGAAAACTCAGACTTTTAAGCAAATATCGTGCAGTATACTTTAGGGATGTTCAAAGTTACTTCAATGCAAAAAATTTATTGAAATTTGGTATCCATTTTGATTCGTTTTTAAAAACATATACATAGTTCAATTTAATTACTTTTACTATTAGTCATCTTTTGGCAAATAACTACAAAAAAATAAAGTAAACTGAACATATTTTAAATAATTTTGATTATCCTTAAAGTATGCTATACAAATGTTTTGAAAATATATCAATTGCGGTAATTTGAGCCCTGGGGCCAAAAGATGAACAATAGTAAAAGAGTCTTAATTAAATTATATGTTTTTAAAAACGAATCAAAATGGATACCAAATTCCAATAAACTAAATGTCGGAGAAATGACAATGTCTCTAGTACTACTTGCCTATTTTGCCCCATCCAATGTTATCTACTATTGACATATAACATTATAAGCTCCTATGAAATCTACCAGTAGACTTTACCACTATTTACTTAGTAGTTCTTTTGGTTCAAATATAGGCATTGGGATCAAATTGGAGCCTAATGAGATACATATATGTTAACACATTCGTTGACAATGTCACCAGATATATACAAGAATAGTTAGTAGCATCTATATATTCACTATTTCAGTACTGAACTAAAATTGGGTAAATTTGAACTGAAGTTACACAAAGTGTTGACATAGAGACACATGGTTCTAGTTTTACTATAGGGATTCTTTTGAATTGGGAAAAAGTTGTTTACTGACAAAAATTATATTTCAATGTAAATAGATAAAAAATTAAATATTTTTCCAAGGTTTTTCATTATTTTTGAGACTAAAAGATCCAAAAAATTTTTTCGTTTATCCATTTTGCGGATTTTTTTTTTTCTTATCAATTCTTGTTAAAAAATTTGTGATGTATTTGTTTTTGGTAGTAAAGAATAAAACCTTAAATGGTTTTCAAAACTCTTTTACAAAACGCGATGTATTCTTATCCTACTTTCATATCTATTTGGTCTCATTAGAAAAAACTCGATCACCCTAATATTATATAGCACTTTTCTTTTAATTAGATATTAATTTTGTCATATAGTTTTAGTTTCAAAAATAAATTTTAAGGATTGACTTTTAAGTTTTAAGATTGGGCAAAACTAGAAGTTCGATCTAGTAGGCTACTGCGTGTCTATATTCGAAAATAAAACTATTCGAATTTGTTTGCTTAAAACTTGTATTTCGAAACCAGTTTCATTCGAATCAAAATAAGCAGTAAAGCCCCTGGTAAATAAAGTTCTTATAATAAAGATTTTCATTTTGACAATATCCATACTCAATACGTTCTGTTGTTTATAGTTATCTCCGGTCTCGAAAACGCTATTTGTATGATTAAATTTTGACGTTTTTAGTGAGTAAAAAGTCGCAGGTCTTCGCATTTGATATCTTTCGAAATCCAAGATATTTCAGACATATTTATGTAGCATACTTTTTGGAAGGGTGATAAAGGGATGTTGAATACCAAGCAACGGTTCTGATTAGTCTTAACTTGGTAAGCCCAGACTTATCTTGGTTATCCTTCATCTCAACTGTGGACCTCCTCGTAGTATCTCCGAGTAACTACGTTAACACCCATTAATGTAGTAAGCTAACATTTGCCGCGAGTTCCCCAATAAGAACGATACAAAATATGGGTAAGGTCGTAAACCACTCCTGAAATAAAACAAATACTATGAAAAAGCTAAATTTAGAATAAAAATAGTCTCCCTATGTTTAAAGAGGACGTCCGAAACTTCAATGGAAAGACCAAGTAGAGGAAAATCTTTCAAAGCTTGGCCTGCGCTATTGAAGAATATGAGCACAAGATCGAAGCGCGTGGAATCCTAAAATATAAAATTGACCTTAACAGATTGTAAATATAGGCCATTTATGTACTTATGTATACTTTTTGAATAGTCTTAGTAAATTATAATATGTACAAAGTTTCATTAAATCTATGTATATAATTTAAAAAAAAGAACACATTTAGATTTCAAATTTTATTAATCATTTTGCAAACAAAATAACTTTTGAGCATCCCTAAAGTATGCTACAAAAGTATGAGTTTTCGATCCATCAACAAATCACCGATTTTGCCCCCAGATTTGTGCAAGCTTGCGTACTTAATCGTGATGTAGAATTATTTGACTTTGGCGGTTGGGTTTTTTATTTCTCCAAAGACTTGTGAAATAAATATTTGCATAGCATTCAGATTTGAGAGTTCTAGATAAGATTGATAAAGGGGCAGAAGTTCCGTAAAAATAAGTTACCATTTGTTTCGAAACCAAATGAATTTTGTTAGATTTTGATTGCATTGAAAGACCTACTTTCGGACTTATACGCATAGATCCATGAACTCTATGACACGATGTTGTACTCATTGTTTGAAGCCCCGCAACTGTATTTTTTGAGCAATTGTGACTGATTGACAAGAGCCTGTTTTGAGGGATTGCTTAATTAGGTGGGATCCAAAGTAACAATTTTGTTTAAAATACATATGTGACAGCGTATAGAGAAAGGGACCTAAGGGTAAAAAATGAGGATAAAAATTAAGGTTTATTTGTTTAAATCTCCTCAACAAAACCGTTTTTACCCTTAGGTCCCTTTCTCTATGCGCTGTCACACATGTTTGCTTATTATATTTGTGCATATATTCCACTTTATCTGTTAATAAGTTGCACTATCTAATATCTTTAAATACTTTGATTCTTTTTTCCTTCAGAATATAGAAGATCTAAGGGGTATTATCCTATAAAGATTACGAAATATATAGAGCTGTATGGAACAACTTAATGAAGTGACTTGGGCCTATTTTGTACCTTATTTGCGCTGCTGGCACCTGTTAATGCTTCTTGGAATATAGCAATATAATTTGGGACTCACTATGAATCAAAACACATGGTCTGATGCATAATCTCACAGTTTCCTATGCGATCCTCTTATACACAGCCATGCCACAGAACTCAATTTCGTTCGGAAGTGTTCGGAAAATTTTTTTCGGAATCATACCACTTTCGATTGGAATTCAACTACGAAATGGACGCCTAAAAATCTAACCTAACCTCAATCTCAAGAAAAGTTACAAGAGGATATTGCAGTACCAGTTCACGTATGTCATTATCATTTTGAGTAACAATAACTGATTTTAAACGACCTTTACGAAACTCGTCCTTATGTGAACGAAGGCTACTATTTAATTGAGTAAAAACTGTTCACTTATTGATATTGGTAACAAACCTAAAAGATAATGTGTTTTAGCAAAATCAATATTTCGTGCTTAATTTGTGGCCACTTTTTGATTTCTGATTTGAAATGTTCACTTATAGAATAGAAGAATTCAAGTATAAACGCCAAATTTAAGCACATACCTATGTAATCAGTTCATAGTATTATGGAGACTGACAAATAAGGCCACTATTTTATAAAAATTCTATATCTGAAATTTAAACTTTAACAATTGACCTGGAAAGTAAATAAGAAATAACTAGAATTTTGTATTAAACAAAAATCATTTATATTTCAAATGGCTTTCAAAGTTTCTCTGTGTGTATTCTTTTAACTCTCTTCAATAAAAACATTTTAAAATTTATTTTTTTTTAGAATTTTTTTTCTTTATAGTAAAAAATTAAAATTTAATAATATTTACTAAAAGTATGGCATAAAGGTTTCAGATGAAATTAAAATAATAATTATATTTTATACAAAAATTTCTTTCTTCTTTAACTAAATATTAACAAAAAAAAAGGACAATACATAAACAAATTTTGAAATTATTTAATTCTTTAAAAAAGCAAACAAAAACAATTTATTCATAATTTTTAATAATTTTTTTTTTAGAAAAAAGGAAGAAGAAATTAAAAACTTAAAGAAACAAAATTAAGAAGAAATTTTAAGAATAAAGAAAATACTTAAGCAAAGCAAAAAAAGAAAATGCACTGCATTTTTCTTCATTTGCTGGTTAAAAAATACACTTAGAGAAAAAATAAAATTAATTAAAAATAAATCAATTAATAAAACTAGATTAAAGCAAAAGATTTCAGTACTTTTGTAACTAATTAATAATTATTAATTTTTTGTTAATGTTTATTCTATTTTTTACTTCTTCACAATTTAATTTTAAATTAATTTTTACTGGTTAAGATTTAAAATATTTATTTAAAATAAAATATACTTTTGTTTTTTCATAGTTTTATTATTATTTAATATTTTAGTACTAAAATTATTCTCGTTTTAAATGTAAATAATGTAAGTAATAGGTTTATATTTTTGTATATACGAGTAGTTTTTTTCTTTTTCGAATAATTATAAGTTTAAGTAGTTTTTTGTTTGAATTTAAAGAAACAGTTCGATTCATTTTAATATAACCAACCAAAACTAGTAAAATGACTATTTGAAGAAATCGGCTTAAGTAAATCGGTCTATTTTTGTGGGTGGTATAACATTTCCTGAGGCCCTATGCTCCACTGGGAGTCAAGGATAACAGAAGAAGAAGATAACATTTCCTACAAAAAGGAAACCATTTTTAGCCAATCTTTTAATATAGTTATTTTACTACAGCCTTTTGGCTGCTTATATCTTAGTAAATCGAACTATATTTCACTTTTATAATTTACCTTTTAATTTAATTTTATATATATCTTTATAAAATTTTTATTTTATTTTAATCATATTTTTAAATTTCTTTATACTTTAGTTTAAATATTTATAAGTAGAGTTTTGTTTATTTTTAAAGATCTTTTACAAACTAAAATTACTATGTAAAGGTTTACGTATTTTGTTGCAACTATATCAACTTTTTTGTTTTTTTTTTTAATTTATATCAATTTTAAATTTAAATCAATTTTAGGTTTTCTTTTTTAAATTTTTAATTATTTTTTCTTTTTTTCAAATTTATATTAATTAAATATTGGTTTTCAAATTCTATTATTCAGTACATGTTTAAGGGGGTTTTTTGAGTTAATTTTCTTAGTTTTTGTTATTTTCGTTTCTTATTCTTAAACAAATTTATGAATTAACTTTACTAACAGCTTTTAATAAATCATGATTTGTTTTATCTAACGCACTCATCATACCCAGATTGCCACCAAGACCACCGCCGACACCGAGTCCACCACCCATGCCGAGATTCAATTTTAGATCATTTTGCCCCACAACGGAATGATGCAAATGGCCGGGATTGTGGGCGATTATTGTGTGATGATCTTGCTGCTGTTGCTGATGCTGTTGTTGCTGCTGTTGTTGTTGCTGTTGTTGCTGCTGCTGTTGCTGCAATTTATTGTTGTTGTGTTGGGCGGATTTGATGGCTTCTTGGGCTTTCATTTTCTCTTGTTCTTCGCGATCGCGACGTGCCTAAAAAGGAGGAGAAGAGATTCGGGAGTTAGTGAGTGGAACATATAAAATTTATTAATAAACAAGTAGGAAAAGCTATAGCCGGTCACTCCCGACTATATAATACCCTTCACTGCTAAGGTCAAATATGGACCAACAATTAAACAAGCTTTCCTTAAGTCTTAGAGACATACATACATATATATACTATGTGCTATTTTTTCAAAATATCGGCTAAGGGCCTGATATGGGAGCTAGGGAGAACTTTTTGAGCTTTATTTCAAATTCAAACATTTTTCAGATTAAAGTAGTTTTATGTCGTTTTCAGAATTCTGATATCAGAAACTAGATTCAAATGCCGACCAAATTCTGCTTAATTTCACCTATTAAGTAATATTTACTTAAGACTTATCTGTGATATATTTTAGATACAAAAACTCAATTGTTCTTGGATATTTAGTTATTTTAGTGCTTTTTGAGAGTTATCCTTATGTAGGAGCAAATTCTAAAACAATTACTTTGATTGCCCTAATTTGGGCTTAGAAAACCCGCATGTGGTCTTATAGAAACCAATGTATGATTTATTGCATCAAATGTTATATGTTTGTTTGGTGTTGTCAGTTGGCAGCCACGAAGCAACGATTTGAAATCATTGGATTGTTTTCTGTGAAGTTTCCTTAGAGATAAGAGTTATATCGACAAGTCAGAGACAATTAAGCAATTGAAGGAAAACATTGATGAGAGTTAAGACCCCATACACTCGAAAAAGTTCAAGAAAATTTATTTGATCGAATTGGGTACTATGATATAAATGAAATAATATTCCATTTCTAATCGAAACAATTGTACCGGTTTTGGTTTAGTGCTTCTCTAAATTTAAACTTTTGAATGGTCCAACTATTATGGGCCATGTAAAACATTATTTATAGTGAAGTATAACTCCGTTTCCACCTGTGGTAATGAAGGGTATGAGAAGTTATAATCGAATAAAGAAAACCGAACCATAGCTTGTGGAAATCGGTATATTTTTATACGATATAATCCACATACACGGAATAATAATAATAGTTAAAGCCAAGATAAAACTGGGAATTTAAACTATAAGCTCAGTATGAAGTTTTATGAAAATCGTTCCAAAAAGAAGTACAAATATGAAGACACGGTCCAATATTTGGATATAACATATAAATTCAAAATCTAGAAAACTATCTATTGAAATTAAAACAGGTTCTTTTAGCAAATTAACTGATGTGCTCTTGTGGTTCAATTCCAACTACTATACCAAGCTTTGTAAGAATCACCCATATTAAGACCTAGCTTCCATTTATTTATATTTTCATAAAACTCCAGAAATTTAATATTTTGACTTAGTAGTATAGGGTTTCTTATAATAAGACCTGGGGCCAAATTACGGCATTCGATGTCGATCGAAATCTTAGATATTTTCAAAACATTAGTATAGCATACTTTAGGGATAATCAAAATTATTTAAAAGATGCACAGTTTACTATACTTTTTTAAAGTTATTTGCCAAAAGATGAACAATAGTGAAAGAGTTTTAATTAAACAATATATATTTTTTAAAAACGAATCAAAATGGATACCAAATTTCAATAAACTTTTTGCCTCGAAGTAACTTTGAACATCCCTAAAGTATACTTCACAATATTCGCTTAAAAGTCTGAGTTTTCGATCGATATCGAATGCCGTAATTTGACCCCTGGGACCAAATTACCGCATTCGATATCGATCGAAATCTTATATATTTTCAAAACATTTGTATAGCATACCTTAAGGATAATCAAAATTAAAAAGATGCACAGTTTACTATATTTTTATTGAAGTTATTTGCCAAAAGATGAACAATAGTAAAAGAGTTTTAATTGAACTATAATATATTATATATTATGCTTTTAAAAACGATTCAAAATGGATACCAAATTTCAATAAACTTTTTGCATCGAAGTAACTTTGAATATCCCTAAAGTATACTTCACAATATTTGATTAAAAGTCTGAGTTTTCGATCGATATCGAATGCGGTAATTTGGCCCCTCTTGCCAAATTAGAGCATTCGATATCGATCGAAATTTTAGATATTTTCAAAAAATTTTTAAAGCATAGTTTTAGGATAATCCAAATTATTTAAAAGATGCACAGTTTATTATATTTTTTTTCGAAGTTAGTTGCCAAAAGATGATAAATAGCAAAAGAGTTTTAATTGAACTATATGTTTTTAAAAACGCATCAAAATGGATACCAAATTTCAATAAACTTTTTGCATCGAAGTAACTTAGAACATCCCTAAAGTATACTTCACAATATTCGCTCAAAAGTCTGAGTTTTCGATCGATATCGAATGCGGTAATTTGGCCCTTGATCTGATATATCTACATTATTCCTTGTTTATATTTAAAATTTTTACAGTTCTCGTAGTCTTAATAGAGATCAAAAAGTAGAGTTTCAAACTTGTTAACCTCTTTCCTTTCGATTAAATTTCACAGAAACAGATAACTCATGCATTACCGGCAGTACAAACTTATAGCCGATGAGTTCCATTTAGCGGTTTATATCTCTTCACCTTCATAAATATAAACTCCAGGAGGCAACCTTCAAAAAAAACGGCAAAATATATTGCTATGAAACTATAGTACTCTTAAAATACAAAATAACTGAGCCGATAAAAACCCGTCAATGTCAACTATATTTACTTAACCTCAAACTAGAATACATTTTTCTCAGCTTTTCATTACGCTGGTCAGCAAGAGAAATTACTCTGAAGTTTAACTATTTAATTTCGATATATTACGGACATCTTAATACAAAAACACCCAAAATTAAAAATTCTACGGATACGATTTTTTTTAAATGTTTCTCTAAAATTATGGATTTTCACAGAGATCGTTTCATTGATTTTATCATATCTTGGGAATGGCCTATCTAAATTCGTTGAAAGAAACACCGGCGAATTCATCACAAAATTTTCTTTAAGCCTTGATAAACGAATTTTTTCAAATGGTCAACGGTTGTGGAGTTTTTCACATAAAAATGTAAAAAATTACAATGAAGTGCAAATAACTTCGAATCCGTTAAGCATATCAGAAAATGATCTTAAAATCACATAAAGATATTTGTATTTGTTATTCCATTCTATAATTTTCAACGAAACCGAACAATCCGTTTTAAAGATATGATAAAATTAAAATTGAAAAATTAATGTACCCATAAAATTTTTAATCTCGACCGTTCTTTTAATTAGTAGACCACAACAAATAAAAAATATAGTTGTGGTCAATTGTAACGCAAAAGTTTTTTTGTGGAGTAGTGTTATCGTTTAAAAATCTTCACTTCTCTTTTTATTACTTACTTGCTCATTGATCTCTTTAACAGCTCTCAGCTCCTTTTTAAGTTTCATGCGACGATTTTGGAACCAAATCTTTATTTGTCTCTCGGTCAAGCACAAAGCATGGGCAATTTCGATTCTTCGTCGTCGTGTTAGGTAATGATTAAAATGGAATTCTTTCTCCAATTCTAGAGTCTGGAAACGTGTATAAGTCTGACGACCGCGACGGCGTGGGCAACCATTGGGACCTGGAAATACGTAGAGAAGAAAAAACGACATTTAATAAACTTATAATAATTCTTGATAATTAAATACATCAAAAAAAAACATTTGTTTTCTGAAGAACATGAATGACATTTAAAACAATTTTCAAAAGTTACAAACACATTTTTAACATTTTACCATGAAAACGTATCAAAGTCGGAAAATGACTCATGTTAGATGTTATCTTAAAAGAAGGTTTAAGTGTGAGAAAACTAAAAAAGGCTAAATTTACTTAAGTAACTTTTTTAATGAAATTCATTTAAATATTAAGAGATTTTGTTTGAAAAAACAAAGTTGAATTAATTTTGTAGATTTCAATGAATGACGCACTATTTGGACATTCATAAAATAGGCTTTCTTTTGATTATCTTTAGAAACTACAGGATATTTTGTTTCTTAAACAGTTTTTTTTTCTAAAATAAATTTTTCTACTTTAATTTTCTAGATTCTAACTCAAAAACTATTTAATTTTTAAAACTCAGCTGTTTGCCTTTAAAGAATACCTTACCGATTTTTTGCTTTAAATATGATTTTTTGTTAGATTTTTTTTTCTATTCATTTAACTCGCAAGTGCTTTCTGGATTTTCTGCTAATTTTTGCTACCCATCGAGCCTAAATAGTAAATGGCGTAAGAAAAAAGGGTAAACAGTTTTGTTTGGAAATTTTCAAATGTTTTGTCTTAAATTTCAACAAAGTGTTGACTGAATGCCGCTGGCTGCTGCTGCTCACAGAGTGACTGGTTACAGGCAATTGATGGAAGGACTACATGCCGTGTTTTACGCCGCTTGATATCGCGTCGGTTTCGCTTTTCAAACAAAAAAATCTCAAATTCGTTTTCATAAACAAAAACTATTTTGATGCGCTTGTAAATCTTGCGATTATACAATTTTAGTTTTTTCTAATTTTTGTGCGTGCAAATTTCGTTTGTTTGCCTCTAAGACATGTTGATTTTTTAGGAATTTTTCATGCTACCTGTAGTAATTTTTTAGTTAAAGTGCCTTAAAAATTATGGGAAATTTTTATGATAGTTTTTTACAGAGTTTAGGAAATCCTTAAGAAATTGTTATTGTAAATTTAAAAAATTTCAAATTTAGCTGTTTTTGTTTATGGCACCCTTTAGTTTCGAATTTTTTTGTTGAAAATTTTTTCATATTTTGGCTTATCTTTCGGAACAAAACAAAATTTTAAGATTTTTTTATGGTTTTAAGAAAAAAAAAAACGTAAAATCAATTGTTTTCACTAAATTCATAACTGAGTTTTATTGTTGGTTTTGGCAAATGTTTGCCTAATATTTTCAAAATATTTTTGTTAAAGCATAAAGATTTAATTTGCAGTTATTTTATAAAAAAAGAGGATAGAAGTGTATTTCAAAAAAATAAAATATAGTCAGGCCAAACTGACAAAACGATAAAGAATAGAAAAATACGATAAAGAATAGAAAAAAAAACAAAGTGACAAAAGTAACGAACTGATTTTAATTATTACAAAATATTAACATTTTCGCGAAATTTTTTGATTTCAAATCGCTGGTACGGCAAAACGTTTAAAGATAACGACCTAATTTTCCAGAATTTTATTCTCCCATTTGTTGGTTTTGTGATGCCGGAAAGCAATTTTTTTATTTTTAATATTTGTTAAACAAAATTTTCAAAAAATTAAAAAATGATTTTTGAAAACGGCCTGAGAATAAAGTATAATTTTCTAATATGAAAAAATTAAGTAAACTCAGTTATATTTTAACAAAACTCGACTATTAAGTACTAACAGGTCATAGTACTTTAAATCAGTTTTACTATGAAATTTTTTTATCCTTATTTACATTTTTTGGCTGTCGTCAAGGTTACGAATTTTCGGGGAAAATTGCAATAACTCCGAAACTACTTTACAGATTTTTAATGCTACTTTAGTTTCCTTTTATATTCCATTAAATAATTTGCGGAACCGCTGTGGTATAGGAGGTTAGTCATCCGCCTAGCATACCAGAGATCCCAAGTTCGAGCCCCGGCCGGACCCATTTAAAAAAATTAATTTTCAAAACTTCTCTAACTAATGCATTTGTCGTTCGGAGCCGGAGTTAAAAGGTAGGTCCCTTTCAATGAGTCTAAAAATAGAATCGGATGCAGGTCATTGTCTGAAGAAGAAGTACCCCGTGTTCCAATTGGAATGTTGTCGGGGAATTATATACTATGTACAAATAATTTGATTCTAAGTTGTTAAAATTTAGGCAATACTGAAAATACTCCCATTTTTTCCCATACAAAAAAGTTTAAGACTTTGTGGACGAATGTGGTATGTGTTCCGGTTATGCAATTTTGAAAAAATTTGCTCATCATGTTTTTATGTTGCATAGAACATTTCTGTGGTGAGTTACGGTTCAATTTTGCACTTTCGTGAGCCCTAATGTACCATTTTCAATGATTTTGATCGTACAAAATTTCGAGATATTCGCAAAAAATCTGATTTCGTGTAGGTCGTAGTGCTTTATTAGCTCTAACTCTGACATTTGCAAAGCGATTTTTAAATTTTAAACAGTTTTGGAAAGTCAAGGGATCAACCTTAGATGCTTAGGGCATATATTTTAAGAAATGAGGTAAGTTTTAATCAAAAGTTTCGCTATATATTTCTTGAATTTTTCGTAATCTTTAAAGTTCAAAAGCAATTATTTCAATTTGTTTCTTTAAAAACCTATTTTGTTTTATGCAGTTTTTGAAAGGTAGTTCTATATAGAAAAAACCGAGACATTAATTATTAATGTCGGTTCAGAATTTCAAAAGTTATTTAACTTTATCCAAAGTTAAAATTTTTCGATTGCAAATTAAATATTGAATTTTTAATAATAAATTTTTGATAAAAATGGTTAGTGTCATGGTAGTACATAGCCTAGTCGGTTTATGAAAAGCTTAATAACTTTAAGACTTTTCGTCTGATTTAAAAAATTAAAACCACTTTTTATTAGAAACTAAATTCTTGTTATATTAAAAACCTTTATGAGCTCTTATAAGCAATAAAAAAGCTATTTATGTAAGTCAAAAAATGGAGAAAATATTTTCTTTTATATATTCTTAACAAAAAAATATAAAGCTTTATATCTTTTCTATTTTTGGTCCGATTTAAAAAATCGGACGAAAAATATTAGGAACTAAATTCTCTTGTTATTATAAAATAAACTGTTATGAGCTTTCATATAGGAACAAGCAATAAAAAGCTAATAAAGTCAAAAAAGTGGACACATTTTTTTAAGATATTCATAAAAAAACACCTTTGATGTGTAATTCTAAAGCGCCATCTATGTGTGTATGTTTTTTTATTTGTTTTAACAAATAAAATCGGATACAAACTGGCAGAGAAACTGGTCGAAAAGTTGGCAAACCTCGATAAAATCGGCTTATAACTCCTACAACTTGGACGTATTTCTAAAACTATGTTGCACGATTTGTCATGCACTCAATAAGGCCTACAACCCATGCTTGGTCGATTCCCGATTTTTTTTTAGTGCATAAGAGTGTTATTTGTAATTAATTTAACTGAAATATTTTTATATTTGAGAATTAACATTAATTTAAATATTTAACTTTAATAATTTATTATAAAAAATGTACAAATGTTTCCCGTCTTTTAAATCTCAAACTTATTTGATCAGCTAAACGGAATATGCATAGAAAGTTAATGACAACATATTATCATTCTTAAACCCGACCTTTATTAAAACAAATGTTTCTAAAAATCTATAAAAATAAAACTTAATTTCCATAATTAAACTCATAAATCTTGAATTCTTTAATTAAAATCTTTAATTTTTAATTAAATCTAAATCTAAAAAAACTGCCACCATCTTTCCATCAATTCCTTCACCTGATTTTCCTATTCATTCCCACAAGAAATTTGTAAGCCAACCCAAAGTAATAATCACTCTAATAAATCTTTTTTATTGCTCTACTTTAAGATTTATTACATTTCATTTTGTTTTATCGAACTCAAACGAGTGGGAAAAGGATGCCAACATTAACAGTTATAACTTACTCTTAAGTTTGTGTGCGTGTGTAAACTACAATACAACAACAAAAACTACCACAATAACAATTATGGCATCCAATATGGCCGACAACAACGCAGGCTGCAACACAGGTAGACATGTGCGCGATTTCCCTCCCAAATGTTAAACTGTAATAACAGCAGCAACAGCACAAACAGAGAAAGAAATTCTCAAACAATAATAACAACAGTTAACTCTCGCAATTAGTGTTGCCAAAAGGGATGATTTTATATGACGATTAAAGAATGTTTATTTTTTCAAATAAAAATTTAAGATTTTTATTTAAAATGTTAAGATGAAAAGTAAAACTAAAGAAAATATTTCAAGGAAATAATATGACTCAAAATTCAATGTCAGTTTTTAAGACTATTTATTCTAATGCGCTACTCTCAATGCATTTTGTTTACTTGCACGTAGGGAACAAATGAAAAAATTATAGACGAAACACGAAGAAAATTGTTCCATTTATTGCAAATTTATTAAAGTTTTATCTACTAAAGAACAGGAGTTTGTGGGGAAGTGGAATGTAGAAATCATAGAGGTTCAGGTCTTATGATTAAAAGCAAAATGTGGTGTTCGTTATAAGAACTAACATAGAATCATGTACGAGTATTGAATTAAGTTAGATTTCTGATAAAAATGTATTAACACCTTAAAAACGTACAAAACGAACTTGCGAAAATCGATGAAAATGAGAAAATCATCAACCCCCTAATTCATAAACCAAAAATAGTGTTATAACAAACTTATAAATCAAATCTTCCCTAAAAAATTCCTACCATAAGCCTTTGATAATTTTATAAATCGTTAATGAATTAGGGAGTAAAATTTCATTTTCAATTTTTCTCAAAACTTCACACACTAGGTCCCTTTTTTTCGGAAAAGGTTACATATGCTGAATAGTTGTAAGACTTTTACTATGAATTTTGTATGATTTTTAATCACGAATTCATGTACTTACATCATTAATTAAAAAATCATTTAATCATTGATAATAAACTTAAACCTCCGGCATCTGAAGTCAAAAATGTCAAACTTTTACTGAAATTTTGCATTTTTGCTAGTTTTTGTAAAAATTGTTTGAAATAGTTAATTTTTGGTAAAGCCTAAATGATTCAGACCAAGTCTAACTTTAAAATTGGAAAGATTTTATACAAATAGAGTGGCCGGAGTACACTTCATTTAAATTCAAATTTTATAAAAATTACTTATTGGGATGAATAAAATTTTTCACCTACATCATATTTAAATCAATATTTGCATTAAATCTAAAGATATTGTACGTCTTTGGACCCTATGTGCAATAACATAAATGAGACCAATTGTCTATTTCCAGGAAAGTCCAAAATTAGTGCTCTTTGCACAAACTCAGAATGATGGTCATAGTTGCCAGATAATTACATAAATATTAAGATTCAATTTGGGAAATTGAAATTAAAAGATGCCAATAGACAACTTTAAAATAACTTATTAGTCCAATGAATCAAAATGTTCATTTCTGACAATATAATAATTCTAGAAGTTTCCACAAATAAGTCTTCGTTAAGAGAAATGGTATTTTTTGGTATTTTTTAAAAATCAGTAGCCGTCGGAAGTGGATTTAAAAAAGTAAAGAAACTACCTTGATTTTAGAATTTAAATTTTATGATGTCTACTTTCACATCCGTTTGGTTTGGCTCATCAAATCTTCAGTTAGTATGAGAAAAACCTGACAGAATTGAAATTAATAAAAACTTGACCGTGTTATCAAGTTTACAAAAATTTTGAAAATTTGTATGAAATTTAGGGAAAACAAATTAAAAACTGATGAAGAAAATTTTCGTGTGTGAACGTGAATGCAAGTTCAAAAGAAATAACAAGAAAAACTATCAAATAAACCAGATGTGAAATTATTGAAAGTGATAGTGATATGAAAGTAACGAATTCTATTTTTAATTTTAAGTTTTCGATGTTATTATCAAAGAGTTGCCAAATGCCACTTTATACGTAACTTATGCAAAAGTATTACTCTAATAAAACAATTTATTAATAGTTCCAGCATGAAATATGGGAGTCATTTTTAATTAAGTATGACGCACTTCCGAGAGTATATAAAAAAGAAAAAGTAAAATAAATTGACGTGTAGAAGTCTTATCTACCCACTGTAAAAATCTGACAGTTTTACCCCTCTTCCTTATATGAAAGTAGTAGTAAAATAAAATAGTTTTTTGACTCTACTGAAAATTTAAAAATTTTGAGTTAATACCCTCTTGTTGACCACGTGCGGTATATAGCACTTCCCAGAGTACATAAAGAAGTAGAAGTGAACTCGTACTTAGAAGTTTTTCAAGTTAAGGTAAAATATTAATGAAAAAAAAAAAAAAAATATTTGTAAAAACATTAAATTTTTTTTAAAATAATGTCGAACTAACTTTTAAGAAGATCTGACCAAATAAGTAAAATTGTAATAAATTTGAAATGGACGAAAGCCCAGTATAAAAAGAGACTACTCTTTAACCCGTGTAAGAAGTACATATTAATGAACAAGGGCTAGTGAAAAAATTAGCCCAATAATATGAAAAACCATGATAGATTTAAAATTACCATATCCTAGGAGTCGATCAAGTTATACATAAATATATTACAACTTTAAAACTACTCCTTTACTTTTTAAAATGTGGAAAGGGTATTATAAGTTTGTGCTGATGTATGTAACGCATATAAATATTTGTCTTATACCCACCTTTTAGTATACTAATAGGCTTAGAATCACTTTCTGAGTCGATTTAGCGATGTCCGTCCGTCTGGCTGGGCCCCCATGTAAACTTTGTAATCAAACTGCAGGTCGCAATTCTTAACATAATTTGATAAAATTTGGCACATAACATTTTTTTGATAATGGGACCATGGTTATTGAAATTGGTCAAAATCGCTCCATTATTTATGGTATCTCCTATAGGTCCCACTTACCGGAATTGATTGGCCACAAATATCAATATTTTTTCATGAAATTTAAAACAAATACTGCTTATGTAAACTTAAATCACTGTACCAAATTTCGTTGAAATCGGTCCACATTTGACCACAGCTCCCATACAAACTCCTCTTTAAAAACGCACTAAATGTGACAAAAATCTTTAAAACGGTCGTAAATCTAAAGAGTTTTTTTGAGTTTATTTTGTTGCATACATAATATTTTGTAACAACTGTAATCAATTTGCCAAATTTCGAGATAATCGGTCCACATTTGACTCTAGCTCTCATATAAGTCCAAATGACGGAAACAGCTTAAATATATAAGTTTTGAGAAAATGTTTGTATGATGTCAAAATTTAGCAAATACTAATCTTTATACAGGAAAATTAACACCTTTGACCTTAGAGGTGAAGGGTATCGTATGGTCGGGCTTAACCGACTATACCACTTTCTTACTTGTTTTTAATTATTATTATTGAAGAGTTATTATGATTTATATATTAGTTATCAACGATAACTTATTATACCTTACAATTTATAGTTGAGAGAATTACAAATGACGAATTACACAAAATTCTTACAAATCTGGCATCACATACCTAGTGTGTTGAATTTACTCACAAGTGGTGAATTTTTGTTTGTTTGCAATAAATTGCAAAGAAAAGTGTTGCCGGTTTTCAAATATTTTAAAAGCGCAAAATACTAGATAATAAAATTTAAGTGTTAGTTATTGTGACTATAAAAATTAATAAGACATTTTGATTATATTTTTTAACAAATTTTAGAGAGCTTAGAACGATTATTCAAATCAATTATAATTTTATGTTCAATATTTAATCATTTTCTTGAATAAATTCTGAACTAAATCAAACTAAAAATTCTTATTAATTGTTTAAATAAAAAAATGTAAATACAACTTAAAATTCCCCAAATTCAAAACAATAGTTAATTTAAATAAATAATTAAATTTTTGAATTGTTTAAGAAATTGTTACTAATTTGTATTAAATTGTTTATTTAACATTATTTATGAGTTTTTTTTTGTATAAAAACTCTTACCAAATCGAATGTACCTTCAAATATTCAAATAATCAATCGAATAAACACAACAATTATTTGTTCGATTTAACAAATTCTTGAGAAAAAATAAAACAAAATTTAAGGAAAACTTTAAAAAAAATGCCACAGATACAACAATAAGTGAATGTGAATAAGTAGCGAGTGACTGATACAGACAGACGTTTTGACTCTGGAACTGTTTGATTGAAATAATTGGCTGGATGGATGGATCTGTCTGTCTGGTTGCTTGGATTCATATGAGGTATTTTGGGAGTTTAAACAACGAAGGAAAATGTAATGGAACAAAAAAATATAATGTTTAGATTTCGTTTAACATGCCATCCGGGAAGTACGATACTAAAATATAAACAAAACAATTTAAGCAAAATACGTACCTATAAATATCTTTAGTTATATAAAGATATTTTTATATAGATATTTATACTCAGAAATATTAAACACCAAACTGTTTTGTGAAGTTATAAGACTTAAAGAAAGAAATAAGTTTTTTTTTTTATTTAAGCAAAAATTTTAAAGTGCAATAAAATGTTTAAAGAATTTTAAAATTTTGCTGACAAATCAATTAGTTATTTTTTATTTTAACGAAAAAATGTGATTCACAGAAAATCAAGAAGAAAATAATTTTTCAAATATTTAAGAATTCATTCTTTTCTTGAATTGTATGTGATAAAATTTCAAAATAAATAAGAAAAAGATTTTGCTTTTATTTGAATGTAGATATAACAAATGTTAGTTTTACGACTATTATTGTCATTTATTTGTAACATTTATTTGGATATAGAATTTCTTATGAATTGCTTGTATAAAGTATATAAATAAAAAGGCGGGAAAATTTTTGAAAAGCAGAAGTTCTCAACTCTTCGTATCCAAGGTTTAGAAAATGTGACAGTCTGTTAATCAGACTCACTAAGAGTCTGTTTACTACGAAAGTAAGGGCAAAACTCATCACTAGTTCCCCTTGTTTAAGCACCCAAATTGCTCTAAAAAGCTCTTTAGTTGCCCAATATTAAGATCGCCTGTCTCAAAAGAAATAATTTGCTTTCTTAATTTCTTAAACTTTTCTCATATTTTATTAGCAACAATTTGCATTTTATGGAAATATTTTTTAATTTAAAACAAGTTTTTAAAATATTGGTTTTTTGTATTCTTTATAACTTCATTCTAATCAAAATTTTAATTTTTTAATAATGTTGACATTGTAATTAGCAATAAATATTAGGATTTGTTCAAGGCGGATTTCTATAATATCTAGAAAATATGAGAAAACATTGTATCGCACAGTCGAACGAGATCAGATTAATATTGAATTTTTTCGTATCTTCAAAGCTGTGATACCGATTTTGATTATTTTACTGAGAAACAATTGTAAGCTATACAAATATAATATTTTTCATTTCAGGGATGTAAAAAGGTAGTATCTTTTGCATGTTCTCGTCGAGTGAGTGTAGAAAATACAACATTTTCCCATGTTTTTGATGCAACATATTATGAAAAGAACATGAAGAATTTTAAAAAGTTTGCACTTTGTTTTACATGAACACGAAGAATTTTACAATGCTGCATGGATGTAACATTTTTGTTAGAAAAGACATCACCATTAGTATCCGATTGTAGCTACGAGGATAACACAGATCCAATCTGAAAAGACGGGCTATCAGATGAACTTTTTAAGACCGGAGGCGACTTGATGATAAGTCGTATGCATCAGTGTATTCGTACAATCTGGCTAGAGGAATACTTACCCAATGATTTGAACCTTAGAATACTATGCACCGTACACCAGAAAGGAGACAAAACATTATATGCTAACTAATAAGTCTTCTTCTTATAGCATACAAAATATTATCGAGCTTATTATGTGAAAGATTAATATCTAAAGTTAGCGTGATAATTTGGCCGTATTTGTGTATCTTTAGACTAGGTAAATCCACCAACGACTAAAAATTCACATTATACCAAATCCTTAAGAAAAACTACAAAAAAAAAATCGAAACATACCATCTATTCGTTAATTACAAGGCCGCTTTCGACAGCCCCATATGTTCAAAGGTGTTTCAAGCCATGTCTGAGTTTGGTATCCCTGAAAAGGATAACTTTAACCTTTACTTGATATGCAGCTAAAAAAGGAAAAAGCATCCCGAGCCATTTAATACCAAACGAGGTTATAGACTTTTTCCTGCTGGAAAAAGTCTACGAGATGCAGATATAAATGTAATTGCCACACTATACACGAAACAACACATGCACTCGCTATATCAAAGATATTGACATCATGGGTCGATCATTGCCAGCAGTCACTGCCACTTTAAAGAAAATCGGATCTGCCAAATTAAGTGTAGATATAAGACTTTGAAAAATAAAACAAAGATACCTTCCGACCTACAAGACACTGATACTACCGTGCTATTATACGGTTTAGAATCATGGGCACTTGCGACAGCAGATAAGGCAGTGCTTGGAGTATTCGAAAGAAAAATTCTTCGTAAAGTCTATGGGCCAACCTGCGTTGATGGAAAATACCGATGCCGTATGGACCATGAGCTTTATGAGCTATATTTCGCACAAATAGATGTGCCTTTCAAGAAAACGCAAAGATATACAGTTTTCGGGAAGAAGATCCCTAATATTTATCTTCTGAAAATTAGTCATTGTAGCACCGATTGACACCCCGACAACGATACCCCAATATGTCAATAGAGTTGGAGAGCTGTCAAGAATGAGTTTCTTCGACTTTTCCTGCTAAATAGACTTTGAAGTAACAGACTCTGCATGATAATACGTTTATCAGACGAAGCAAAATATCTAACGCTTTAAAAAATCGAAGCTTTTTAAAGATTCCTTCAATTTGTTCGGTCTTAAGTTCATATTAGGGTACACTTTTTAAAAGACCCCATTAAGAAATTGTGTTCACAATCCGGTTTCAGGTTTATTGGTATATTTATCATGCCCTCAATTGTATCAATAACCCGGTTTATTGTTTCATTCATGTGCTTGCTTCATGTGCACAGCTAAAAATTCAAATCTTAAGAAATAAAAAAAGAACTGAGCCCTTAATAGATCATTAAGTCGTTTGATATGATTGTAACATGACATGTTAAAAAAAACATCTTAAGATGCAACCTTACTTTAACTTTAACATTTCCCGTCAAGAATACAAGAACGACAGACTTAACTATTTATATATATAGGTATATATATTTCCCCGAGAACATTGCAATTGCAACAATTGGTACTTCTCTCAGACAATGAGCTGCATCCGATTCTAATTTTAGACTCACGCCGACTCGAACGGCAAATGCATTAGTTAGAGAAGTTTTACATAGCCTAATACTCAATAACCAGTGGCTAGCTGAGTTATGAGGTGAACCGCCGCTTTATTGAAAATATATTTTTTTTCAAGTGGGTCTGACCGGGGATCGAACTTGGGACCTCTGTATGCTAGGCGGATGACTAACCTGCTATACCACGGCGGTTCACTAAATAGTAACAAAATAATATACGAAAATAATCATGAACGAAAGATCACGATACCAAAAACATAACTTATATTTGTGTTCCATGCATCCATCATACAGCCCGAACCTTTCACATTTAGCATACAATTTGCATCGATACCTACAAAACTTTCTTAACGATTTAAATATAAATTCCTTAAAAGGTGAATTTGGATCAGCCTCACGCTTAGAAAGCCAAGGAGTTCTATAAATAAAGTATTAAAATTAAAAAATGGCAAATGTAACTCATAGCTCTCGACTCTATAAGAAGGGTGACATATCTTACATTTCGATCGATACCGTAGATCGAAATGTAAGATATGTCAGAAACATTTGTGTTGCATACTTTTAGGACAGTCTAAATAATATAAAACATATTCGGGTATATAATGAAAATCGATCTTTTTAAAGCGAACAATTTCTGAAATATCGGTTATTTCCCCCCGTAAAAAAGAAAATTTTCACTGGTAACTTATCTTTAATTTGGTTTGAATTTTTTGTGGAAATTGGTGAAATTAACTCAAAAATATATCTTAAATCGATCGATTTTCATCACATTACTACATTGTAACTTATTTGTAAAAAGTGTCCTGATAGCAAAAGAATTTCATATAAACTAAATGTTTTGACAAACAAACAAATTATTTTGAAAATCCCTAAGGTATGTTACACAATATTTGCCTGTTGGTTGTGTCTATTACTACAGGATTTAGATTGATTGGAAGGCATAAAAATTGCGTTAAGAGACTTTTGCAAAAGCTTAAAAATAGTGTTAAAAAATAGTAAATAAAAGAGCTTTGCAAAAAGTTTTAGAACCTCTGATTGAATAGATCATATACTTAAAGTATGATTGACCAAATTACTAATCAAATTATTATGATATTTTTTTTAGTTTTTTTATAAGAAACATTTTAAAATTCATATCAGCTAAATTCTTTTTGGAAGAAAAAAAAAAACGAAATGATCGTCTACACAAATAAAATGAATAAAAAAAGTGAAAAAGTTGGACGACTCAGCAACAGTGACAATAACAAAAAGAAAAAAAAAACAAATTAAATATAATAAAAAAATTGTTTATTATTTCATTAAACAAATTTATGTTATCGTGTGACTTTATAAATGTTCAACAAAAATTATGAACTTATTGTCCATTATAACAAAAATAATTTTTAAAATTGCTGTTTTATGGGTTTTATGGCATCATAAGTAAGAAAAAAATTTTAAACGGTTTGATAATGGCAAATTATTTTTATTAAATATTTTTTCAATACGAATATTAAAATGGTGTTATTTCCGCTTAAACTGTTTTGGTTTAAACAAAGTTTTTTTTGAAAACTATTAAGCCAGGTTTTCGATGATTAAGAAATACACTCGAAAATTTTAAACAAATGTGCGGTTGTGAGGCCTAGATTTTTGTACTGCGAAAAAATTGCAGCAAAATACGAAGACAAGTATTTTTTATTTATCAATGCGGATTTTGAAAAATAACAAATAGATGAGGATAATTTTATTTTTTTCATGTAGAAACATCGTAGTTTTATTAAATAAATTTTACTTTACCGTTATTGTCTAATTGATAAATATATATAATTTGAACTTTGTAATAGGCAAATAAAGTCAACAGTACCTGGTAGACCGAGCCTTGCTCGGAGCTTTATGATAAGCATTTTGAGGAAAATTTTAAAGTTTTTATATATTTTATATTATAAAGTGCTAAAATAAATTTAGAGGAAAAACATTGTAGAAATATTCAGTTAATTTTGAATTATTTGATTTATTTTGCCCGACCAACACATAGTTTGCATAGTTTACAGTTTAACTCATTTTGAATAATTTTTGGAAATTATTCATATCAACAGAAACCTCTGTCGACTCATGCGCAACAACTTTGCTAAAGATTATAGTCTGATCAAATGCACAGTTTACGATTTAATTCATTTTGAGTAGTTTTCTGTGGCGCCACCTGTCGGACTTTGCTTATTCCAATTCATAAAACTTCTTCGGCTTATCCGTAACAACTTTGCTGAAGATTATAGCATGATTAAATGTACAGCATACGATTAAATTGACTTTGAGTAAATTTCAGTAGCGCCACCTGTCGAAATTTCTTCATACCAACTAAGAAACCTTCGTCGGCTCATGTGCAACAACTTTGCTAAAGATTGTAGCATGATTAAATGTACAGATTACGATTAAATTGACTTTGAGTAAGTTTCTGTAGCGCCACCTGTCGGAAATTATTCATACCAACTAAAAAGCCTTCGTCGGCTCATGCGCTACAACTTTGCTAAAGATCATAGCATGATCAAATGTACAGTTTACGATTTAATTAATTTTTAGTAATTTTCAGTGGCGCCATCTGTCGGAAATTAGTCTTATCAACTTTAAAACCTTCGCCGGCTTATCCGCAACATCTTCGCTAAAGAGCATAACACAATCAAATTCACAGTTTACTATTCTATAAAGAACATACATACAGACAAACATTCATTTGTTTAAAATAATACTCATTTTTCCCCCTTTTTATTCCCTAATTTCTAAAAGTTCCATATGTATATTTGGTACTTTTTTGGTGCCAATTGAATTCGGTACATTTTTTTAAAACGCATTTAACATAATGTATAATGTCCCTATTCATATTACTTTGGAGATGTTAAGTTATCATTTTATCCCTTTTTTACCCATTTTGGCTCCAAAATCAAAAAAGTACCAAATACGTGTTTCATGTTTTTTTACATCTATTGATTGCAGTACCAAGTTTCTTTCTATATTCTTTAGTTTAAAATATAAGAGTGGATTAAAAAGGTGCCAAAAAAACTATTATCACCCTTTTTTACCCCCTATCGAACATAGTTTCAAAAAAGTACCTAACACCTGTCCGCTTATTTTCAAAGCTGTTTAAAACGTAATTTTAATTTTGTTTCTATACCTATTACTTTAGGAGACATAGCGTTTTCGATTTTTTCCCCTTTTTACCCGTTTTTACCCTCTTAGAGGTAAAAGTTCCAAAAGTCCCTTCTTCTTCGACCTATACATCAAAAAATATACCCACTGTCCAAATTTTATCAAAATCGTTAGAGCCGTTTTCGAGATAGCCATTCTATATATATATATATATATATATATATATATATATATATATATATATATATATATATATATATACAATTATTGCTCGTTTAAGAATATAAGATAAGATACATGAATACATTGGCTCACAGCTAATTTTATGCAGAAAAACCGATATTTTATTTAAAAATATTTCTCCAGTTTTTACCAGAACATTTTGATAGTTTAAATAAATAATTTGCAAAAAGCCTACATTAAGAAATTTTCAAAAAGATGCACCTAATACATATAAGGGCTCCAGCTTATTTCAACCAGCCTTTTTATATTTATTGTATATATATTGGTATAAATATATTATTTCAATTTAGAGGCCTCAAAACAGGCCTTGCGATGTTTCCTGCTGAATGAGAGTGTTTCTCAGTAAAAAATCATATTTTACGCTCGCAAAATACAAGAGCGTAAGTGTATATGTGAGTTTGATTTGCACAATTGTGTATGACGCTGACATCCCTGGTTTTAGTGGAAGAAAAGTGTTCCATTTTTAAATAAAAAGCCAGTTTTTTTAAAAATGTTTTATTCGTTGAATTTACCAACCTCAAATTATGAGTGTATTTAATTATTTTAATAAATATGAATTTATAATTTTATTATAATTATCAGCTTTAGTTTTATTACTTAATATTTGTAATACTTTTATTTATTGTATTAAGTCATTTGTTGGACGTTTTAATAAAATTTTTATTCATAAGTCCATGCAAAGAGTGTATGAATATTTTTGGGGTTGAGCTAGTAAATTATTTTTATGGCCTCTACTCGCATAAAAGAATGTATGTGATTGTCTTATTTTTATTAAATTTTTTTTATGGACTTTTTAATGTCTATATAATTTTGTTTCCACTGTGTTTTTCGAAGTCGTATTGTTTCAGCATTTCAACTCATCATGATACTCGTAATGTTCATGATACATTTTATTATTTTATAAGTACTTTTTTATGACCATAAGACAACACCTTGTTGTACGGGAAATTATTTTATTGTTATACAGTTGTTTTATTGTTGTATCTTGTATCTGTTTGTATCTCGTGTTTGTATCTTGGTCAAATAACTTGGATTTATATTGTGTAATTATATGGTTTATTTATTTTTTTGGTAACACCTCATTAATCATTAAAAAATCTTTAAATTGGAAGTTGTTAATTTTTAAGTAGCTGAGGTTAAACAATTAAATTTTTTTTATGTAAATTTAAGTATGTCAAGTCAATAAAAAGGGGGGTTTCGGATTAGTTTTATGTTGTTATTTTCAGGGAAATTAAAAGAACTTGTTGAAGAATGTTCAGCAATTTCGAGAAACTAGAGATATATATCTTTCGCTTTACAAAAATGCAAGTCGGAAACAGGATAATTTCACAATTGTCCAGTTTAAACAAACTAACAGGACGTCATGGTCTGGCGGATGTATTTAAGACTATGAACATGATTTTTATATTGCCCTGATCTTTTAAAGAAAAATGTATAAATTTTTCAGCTGTCGGGCTATTGGTTTATGAGATATAGCATTTTGAGTAAAGCTAGTTTTCTTCGTTTAATAAAAAATGGCCAAAAAAGAATTTCATAGAATAATAAAATTCTGTTGAAGCCACTCTGAACCATGAAAATCAGATGTTGAGAACAGGTTTGCTAGGCTAGGTTCGATTGATCGCCTGGTCATCAGACGCACTTAGACTATGAAGTCCATTGTGTCACCACAAAAGCCTTTGTGCTACAAAAAGCATATCACTGGCTTTAGATGTTCTTAAATCGGACATTATCTACGATAAAGACCCAGGCGATAAATCTTTACGACAGAACTTTTTCTCGGCCCTTCAGGAGGTTAACAGAAGTAACACTGCCTATACAATGTTATATAGTGTATATACGAATTGGGATACCATCTTTGGAAAGTTGATAGTAGAAAGGTTAGAGGTGATGAAAAGGAGAGATAAAGTTTTATTTTATTAAACTGCTTGAGCAATGTAAAGCTTGGAATGGAATTTTGAATGAATTTTTGAAAATAGAAATTTTTGGAAATTTTTGTTAGCAAAGAAAAATATTTTTATATTTTTCTTTGCAAACAAAAAAATTTCTTTCCAAAATGACTGCTTGGATTAAAAAAGATAATTTTGTTGCCGAATTTCGGTTTTTTTTTTACTTTGTTCAAGAAAATAAACAGCTTTCGAGTCATGCGAATATTTATTGAGCAACCTCTTCCATTTATTTATAGCGCTGTATCTCGAAAACTAGAGCCTAGAAAATGGTTAGTCCCATTGAATTTAGTGTACTTGAATTATCTTTACCCACTAGGTCTCACTTTTGTCGGTTTTCTTTTAACTAGCACAGTGTAATTATAGAAATGTTGATGTTGCCGTGACCGGAGCTTGAACCCAAGCTAAATATGATATGTTATGCCTAGTGGTGAAAGTGCTAACCAACTAAGCCACGGCACACTCACTGCTTTGAGAAAGTTTCCAATCTAATCGGGCCACATCTGTCTGAAATTAATATATCCTCTGATGGACTGTAATTTGAATGATTTGCAAAAAGTTAGAGGCTTGCTAACAAAGTAAATAGTTCGCTAATGGCTCGATTGTGTTTAGCAACTCAACTTAAATTGTGTTGTCAATTGACAAAATGATATTACGTATGCCAAGAGATAACCGATAACAGAACCTCAGTTGCCTTGTCAATTATTAATTGTAATGTTGATGGCAACAAGAGTCAATTCTAGTTGCTAGTAATAGGTTATTTCAGCAACCGGAAATTTAAAACAAGCAGGAACAAATATATTCCCATAGTCCTATGATAAACACTTGTGTGCCATCTACACATCCGACAATGCCTGTAAACTTCTTCCCCTATTGCCGTTCTCAACTTAGTTTGGTTGTCTAACAGTCGACTCAACTTTCACTCAACAAAATTATTTTTTTAACTGCGGAACTCCACTAAGTTGAGTTAAGAACGGCAATTGAGGCATTTATTTTAAAATTAAAGAAGCTTTTATTCCATGTTTTTAAATTTTTGAGTTGATTTAAATTTTACATAGTTTTTGCTAATTTCATTGTACGAGTTCACTAAGAATGATCGACAACTTAGTTATTAGACGAAGCAACTAAAATTCGGTTGTAATACACAATCGAGTCATCAGTTTCAAGGAGGTAAAATAAGTACGATTTATTCGTCCCATAAACAACAAAAAGGTCCACACAAATTTTTTTGATGACAGTAATTAGAGATGCTAATCGATTTAGCTGAGACTTTAAGGATCTAAAAGGAAAAGAGCGAAAGCCCTGTTCAAAAGGGGTGCCGCCCCTACTCACAATCGACCAATATATCGTAATCAACTTGATTTTTTCATCGATATATGTAGGGGATATTGGATACCAAGCAACGGTTCTGATTGTTCTTAACATGATAAGCCCAGACTGATCTTGGTCATCCTTTATCTCAACTGTCTACACTGACCTCCTCGTGGTATCACCCGGGGAACTACGTTAACACAAGTTAATGCTGTGAGCCAACATGTGCTGCGAGTTCTCCAATAAGAACAATAAAAATATGGGTTAGGACGTGGGGCTTTAAACCCACTCCTAGGAAAAATTAGAATAAAAACAGAAATTAGAATAAAAACAGCCACCTCAAAAAGGGAAAGTTCGGAACTTCGATGGCAAGACCAAGTAGAGGAAAATCTTCGCATAGAATTCTAAAATATGCTCGGCCTTTGAAATTAATAGGTTATAAATATAGGCCAATTAAGTAAGTAAGTATATAAGTACATGTTTGGATAAAACATAGATACATAATTTAACACCGGAATTCTATTGAGCAGAGTGGACTGAACATGGCGAACCGGCTTCAAAACGTGAAAATATGCAATAGCCAGCAGACAAGTTTAAGACAACATTATTTTTGGATACGCTCTTGATAAGGAAAAGAACTATTAAGAATGGAATTAATGAAAACGGGCTCATTTTAAAAAGAAGAAAGTGGTGTTTAATCAAGACAAAACTCGGTGTGACAAATCAATTTAAATAATAGCGAAATTGCTTGAATTTGACTTCGTATTACATCGTTTTCCATCACATTCTTCAGATTTAAGCCGTAGCGATATTTCTCAGACTTCAAGAGAATGCTCTAAGGAAAGAAAATTTCGCGCCGATGAAGAGGTTATCGCCTTAACTATGGCCTAAGACAAATTCTACAAGAAAAATGTCATAGAAAATTTGTATGATAGCTATTAGCCGTGATTTTAAATTTCTTTTGAGAATTTATAGCCCAACTTTTTCCTAATACCTTCTACATCGGCTTTTATTATTAAATTACAGATTTTCCCTAATTTTTCTATATTTTTCAAATTCTTTAATTTTATTGATTTTTAGATTTGTTAGAAATTTTTTTGTTTAATATTTTTGTCTTTCTTGTTCTTTCTGTAATAATTTAATATTTAAGACAAAGCAGGTAACACAAAATAAAAAGAAACAAACAAAAAAAAAACTAGAATATAAAATTAACTTAAATAAACGACATCTAAAACTGAAAGACCCCCCTGCTGTTTGAGACACTGAAAGAGTGAGTGACAAAGGCAATATAGAGAATATCATACACAGATACTAAGTTACTACTAACACACCTTCAAACATACAAGTCTTCTATGGAAGTTTGTGTGAGTGTTTTAGCATAATGGTGGTGGCAAAGGATAATTGAACCCCCCAAAAAAATCTAAAACGATACTTTCTTACGCACAAACAAACATTGAAATTATACAACAAAAAATAGAAAAAAGGAAAAAACAGACATATTGAATTAAAACAAAAAACTAGAATAACAACAACAACAATGTTACTATCTAAGAAATTACAACAAACACATGAAAATATGTATAATAACAATTCAGACAGCCATTGAGAGCATTGTTAGTTGTATAATAAGTAACCATTATGGTAGAGATTACTACAACAACAATATACACAAAAGATACAAAAAAAAATATCCTAAAGGAAGTACAACAACAAGAATATTTGAGAATTAGGGGTAAACGAAGGAAACTTTTCTCATACTCATACATAGAAATGTACACACAAATATTACTTTTGTCACGAAAACTAACATAGAAAAGGATATTCTGGTTATTTCCTTTAAAAAACAAATACTCGACATTGTTTAAGGAAATAACAAGAATATTAAATTTAAAAAAATATAAATGTACCCAGTAAAACTTTTCATTACCAAATAATGAGTTAAACAGTTAAACTATTGAACACGAACTAATTACTCATTCGCTGTTTAAGTCATTACATTAACATGGGGATGTCATTGGAGGCAAGTACTTACCAATTGCAGAAAAGTAATGACTTGGGTAAGCAATTTGAAAGCAACAACAACAACAGCGACAACTTTTTTGTTGTTGTTTTATTAAAAACATATATTTTTAAACGAAATACAAAATTTTTTTATGATCCCATGGGGGCTCGAACCCAGAACCTCCGACTGCTAGGCAGAGACTCTTCCACTGAGCTACTTCATATGTTGAAAACTTAGCAGTTTATAATTAATATAAACAATTTTTATTTTTAGATCCAAAATCATGTGAAAATAACTTTGTTTTTCCCTGCTTTTTTTTGCTTTGTTGTAATTTTTGGAAAAATATTTTTATACGATTTTTTGTAATTATTTTAAAACTTTTTTAAAATTATTTTAAAATTTAAACAATTTAAATCTTCTTTTTTGTATAAGTTTTTACATAAGATTGACTCTTACTTACTTAAATGTTACAACCTGTTAAGGTCAAAGTCCGAGCATGTTTTAGAATTCCATGGATTTCGATCTTGTGCGAATATTCTCCAATTTCATAGGCTAAGCTTTGAAAAATGTTCCTCTACTTGGTCTTTCTATCAAAGTTTCGGACATCCTATTCTAACATTAGGTAGTGGGACATTTCAATTCTAATTTTATCCTCTACATTGTATTTTTTTTCAAGAGAGGGTTACTAGCCTGTAATCGTAACCAATTTTTATCGATCTTATGGGACAACTCTCGGAACATGTTAACTCACAATATTAATGGGTGTTAAACTAGCTCCCCGGGTGATACCATGGGGAGGTGTGTGTCCACAGTTGAGATGAAGGATATGACCCAGATAAGTTGGGCTTACCAAGTTAAGACCAATTAGAATCGTGTTTGGTATTCAACATCACCTACATAATCAAAATTGACTCATGATGGTATTTTGTCATTAACGTGAGTTAGTTTTACAAATTTTTTTTACAGAAGATAATATTTAAGTTCTTAAAATTCAAAAATCATTTAAAAAGACTCTTTTAATAAAAAAAAAAATAAAAAAAATTGTTACCCTTGGTGGGATTTGAACCGGGGCCATTCAGTTTAAATTACCATCTTAATTACAAATAAGTACTTCTGTAATAACTTATTATTTATTCGGATGGTATGTTGTAGTCGTTACAAGGTAACCAGTTATCAGAGAACTTGCCATTACCAAAGTTTTGCTGGGATAGATTCCGAAAAATTTGTAATTGCTTTAAGACATTACAAAACACAGTTATTTGTAATGTTCTCTATATTAGTTCCAACAAAAACAAGGAATTATTGAAGAAATTATTCAAATATTGAAGAAATAAACAATTTCGATTAAATAATTTTTGAAATAGAAAGTATGTAGTTTCATTTTGAAAAAATGTTTCGTTTTATAGAATTGTGAGAAACTGTGATATGGCTGTATAACTTGATTTAGTCGATATGTATGTATTTACACCACAACATGAAATTTAAAATACATTTTTCAAAACTTAATTATTCAAGGCCAAAGTTGAGCTAATTGAAAATCCCTTAAGCTTAACTTTATTACAAATTGACATTTAAAACCATAAAATTAATTGAATATATACCTCAATTTGTTTCCATACATTTTCTTAAAAGCTTAGAGACAATTTTTTTCAACTAAAGTTGCTTAAACACATTCAACTTTTCTTTTAAATTACCTTTAAAAATTTTCCATAGAAGAACAGAACAGAAAACATTGATGGTGTTCAATGAACTGTTAACTTTTTTTATATAACAGAATCAATGGAAATGTAAGCGATTGAAGTTGAGTAAAAAAAAACTATTTTAAGCGTAGAGCTACGTGTGTCGTCAGTCAATTGAACTACAATGACACAGAGAAGCAAAAAAAAAAAGAACTAAGGAGTAGCAACATAAAAGAAACTGTCAAATGAAAGAAAAGTAGTCACATAAAAAACGTTAAATTATTATTATAAAAAAAAACTTTCGGTTCTGTGTGAAATCATTAGAAAAACAATAAAAGCTGGGAAGAATGAATATCAGAAAGAAAGAAAAAAAACTTATAATAAAAAATCAATGAACCATCATATAAGAACTAAGCAATGAAGGCAATAATAAAGTAAAATCGAAACGAATTGAATTAAATTTTAAATAAACATCAAAGAAAAAGGAGTTACTTATAAATATTTAGGTAGTTTTTAACATTTATAATAGATTCTAGTCCAAGATGCCCAATCCCAAGTCGGAAAATTCACTAACATTTTAAAGCAGAAAGAATTAATGGCTCGATTGTTTATTGCAACTCATTATTAATTGTGTTGCCAATTGCCAAAATGACATTACGTATGGCAACTGATAACCAATAACACAAAAACTCAGTTACTAATAAATATCTAGGTAGTTTTCTACATTTGTAAAAGATACCTAGTCCAAATTGCCCAATCCAAAGTCCGAAATTCACTAACCGCGGGTCGGCGCAAAGAGAACAGAACAAAAAATAGTCGGCAGAGTTGCCGTTTTTTTATTCTTTAAACTAAAATAGGTATTTATTTTAATGTGTAGTTCTAACGTTTTAAAAAGAAAAAGTTTTCTACTTCATTTTTTTTAAATATTTTTATTTCCTATAGAAAATTTTTTTATAAAGAATTTTTCTACAGAAAATTTTTTTATAAAGAATTTTTCTATAGAAAATTTTTTTATAAAGAATTTTTCTATAGAAAATTTTTTTATAAAGAATTTTTCTATAGAAAATTTTTTTTATAAAATTTTTTTTTTAGAAAATTTTTTTATCAAAAATTTTTCTTAGAAAATTTTTTTATCAAAAATTTTTCTATAGAAAATTTTTTTATCAAAAATTTTTCTATGGAAAATTTTTTTTACAAAAATTTTTCTATAGAAAATTTTTTTTACAAAAATTTTTCTATAAACATTTTTTTTACAAAAATGTTTCTATAGAAAATTTTTTTATCAAAAACTTTTCTATAGAAAATGTTTTTTATCAAAAACTTTTCTAATGAAAATTTTTTTATAAAAAATTTTTCTTAGAATTTTTTTTTTTAATTTTTCTAAGATGATTTTTTTATCAAAAATTTTTCTATAGAAAATTTTTTTATCAAAATTTTTTCTATAGAATTTTTTTTTTATCAAAATTTTTTCTATAGAAATTTTTTTATCAAAAATTTTTCCATCGAAACTTTTTTATCAAACATTTTTCTATAGAAAATTTTGTTATCAAAAATTTTTCTAAAGAAATTTTTTTTATCAAAATTTTTTTTTATCAAATTTTTTTCTATAGAAAATTTTTTTATCAAAAATTTTTCTATAGAAAATTTTTCTATCAAAAACTTTCTGTAGAAAATTTTTCTATCAAAAACTTTTCTATAGAAAATTTTTTTATTAAAAACTTTTCTATAGAAAATTTTTTTATAAAAAATTTTTCTTAGAAAATTTTTTTATCAAAAATTTTTCTATAGAAAATTTTTTTATCAAAAACTTTTCTATAGAAAATGTTTTTTATCAAAAACTTTTCTAATGAAAATTTTTTTATAAAAAATTTTTCTTAGAATTTTTTTTTAATTTTTCTAAGATGATTTTTTTATCAAAAATTTTTCTATAGAAAATTTTTTTATCAAAATTTTTTCTATAGAATTTTTTTTTTATCAAAATTTTTTCTATAGAAATCTTTTTATCAAAAATTTTTCTATAGAAACTTTTTTATCAAAAATTTTTCTATAGAAAATTTTGTTATCAAAAATTTTTCTACAGAAATTTTTTTTATCAACATTTTTTTTATCAAATTTTTTTCTCTAGAAAATTATTTTATCAAAAAATTTTCTATAGAAAATTTTTTTATCAAAAACTTTTCTATAGAAAATTTTTCTATCAAAAACTTTTCTATAGAAAATTTTTTTATTAAAAACTTTTCTATAGAAAATTTTTTTATCAGAAATTTTTCCATAGAAAAATTTTTTATTAAAAATTTTTCTTAGAAAATTTTTTTATCAAAAATTTTTCTATAGAAAATTTTTTTGAAAGAAATTAATTTTAGTTGAAAATTTTTTTATCAAAAATTTCTCTTAGAAAATTTTTTTATCAAAAATGTTTTTAATTTTTTTTTATCAAAATTTTTTCTATAGAAAGTTTTTTATCACAAATTTTTTTATAGAAAATTTTTTATCAAAAATTTTCGTATTAAAAATTTTTTAATATTTTAAATTTTTCTATAGAAAATTTTGTTATCAAAAATTTTTCTAAAAAAAATTTTGTTATCAAAAATTTTTCTAAAGAAAATTTTGTTATCAAAAATGTCTCTATATTTTAAATTTTTTTATCAAAAAAATTTTTCTATAGAAAATCTTTTTATCGAAAATTTTTCTATGAAATTTTTTTATCCAAAATTTTTCTATAGAAAATTGTTTGTATCGAAAATATCTTAAAAAATATAAAAATGTTTAATATTAGAATTTATTTCGGGTTTGAAAAATATTTACAATTTTTACAAAAATATTCCCAATGTTTACAAAAATTGTAGTGTAGTGGCAACAATGTTCGAGACTATATTTCTTTGTTCTCTCGAACCATCTATTTTGTTGCTATAAATTGGACCTTAATTTGTTTCTTGCCTGTTTTGTTTTTGAATTTTCTTTAACAAAGCGGTTCCAACCAACTCTGTTAACATACAAATTCCAACTGAATGATTTTAATACTCATTTTCACGAGTTTTATTAATAATCGTTGTATATACGAATATTAAAAAAAATTATCGGCTTCTGGTGTTATGGCCTGCCTACTCCTGGTTATGACAAAGTTTAAAATCAAAATTTTCGTAAAAAGTTCCTAGAATAAGCCTTTGATTATAATTTTAATCGTTTAGGAATAAGGGCGTTAATTTACATTCATTTTATTTATTTAGAAAAAATTTCAGTTTATACTTAGAATTAGCTCTGATTCCAAATAAAGCTTCATTTTTAGATTTGAGGTCTGTCTGTTCAATGGAATACCAATGATTTTATATGTTTAAGATTTTCCCAAAAAAAAAAAAATGACTAGAGAATCATATTGTAATTATTAAAGAGCTACACATTAGTAACAAACCCCTGAGTCCCTTAAGAATGTGTTTTTGTAAAATATTACCTCTAGCAGAAATTTGTATTACACAATAAATTATTATAAAATCCTTGGGATTAAGGATATCTGGCCGCTTATTTAATTAATTCACAATTTTTAAAAACCTATTACAATCCCGGTTTGTAAAACAAAATGTCTAAAAGCAACCACTTTTTTCGGGTTACGCATATTATTTAAACATTTTGCATCCTTAAACTCCCTGGATCATTAAAATGTGTTACGTTTCTCCACTGACTAAATGTATGTATGTCTGTCTGTCTCTCTATCTGTATAAATGTATTTCCCTTTCCCTAAGTTTTGTTTTTTTTTTTGCTATATATTATGAACATTACCAGCATACATCTGCGACTGACACATACCAAAAATTTTCATTTCCTTTTTTTTTCATTTGTAATTTAAGCTTTTTTTCTGTTTTCCTTTTTTTGGTTGCTATTTGGCTACGCATCATAGCAAAATCCAAGGAATGTTTTTAAGTACAAACAACATGTGCCTTGGAAAATTTATGTTTGGAAAATATTTTGCGTTCCGTTTGGTCCTTCATAAGTAATTTTCATTTCTTTTCAGTTTTTTTGCTGTTGTTGTTATTGCTCCAAGTATTTATCTTGAGTTAGATTTTCTTATTTTCCTTTTTTGGGGTTCGAGGAGTCATGTGTTTCCTTATAATTTGGTGATTTTTTTTTTTGCTATATATTTATACCAAAAAACATTTCCTTCTTAGCCAAGTTAAGGAAAATAGTTACAGTAGGTTTGCCTCATATATTCTTCTTATTTATTGTGGGTATTTTGTCTTATCACACCCTCGTGTTGTAGAATTTCTTAATATTACCAGCAGACATCTTTCAGTTGTAATATATTTGGCTTAACCAAGGCTGGCTGACTGGTAAGGCTGGCTGCCTGTCTCGTTTAAACTTGTCTAAAAAAACTTTTTTTTTTTGTTTCTAGGGTTTTTGTTAACTTATTACAGGCACCAAATATATAAAAGTTATAGTAAATTTTTCTTGTCTTCTGGTTACATTGTGTGGCTCATTACTATGCCACCCGGCGAACTAAGAAAATATATTTTATTTAAGACAGAAAATTAAAAAAGAAAGATAGCGAATCAAGTAAAACAGGAACTGGAATGTTACTATTTTAAATTTATAAGGGGCGCCAAATAAATATAATAAATAATAAAATATGAAATCTTTAAATGAAAGTGTAAATTTAAATGTAAAATTACAAAATTTAAGAATCTTTTGAGAAAATCCAAAAAAATACTTTATTGTCTCTAAGTAAACAAAGACAGAGTCAATTGCCACCCTACTATCCCAATGTAGTGCAAAGTTTGGCTTATATGTACAATATTTTACTTAATACCAACAAAGAACTAATTGTCACAAATATTAACATAAAACGTAAGCAAAAGTCCACTTCATTGACCCTATGTGATGAAATCTGGAGTAAGGTGCCTTTTCGGAAATTTATATGTCTACTTAATTGCCCCCTAAAAAACAAACGTGAAGTTGTTTTCTATGCTTTTGTCTTAATGTAATCCAAAAAGTAATCACTTCGTACATTTTTTATGATATAACCTCTTAAGTTCATGACCTGATACATAGTTTTCAGCTTTAAAAGATACTTGTATATATTTACCATATGTCGGGCTAATAGTTTAAGAGATATAAAATGTTCGCTTGATAAACATATTCGGACTTTGAACCAATAACCCCTTGAAAAGTAGTTCGTAAGTTTCTATGATGTAACCATTGGATTCTAAAGTTCTTGACCTGACATATATGTAGTATTCAGCACTTAATGATACAAGTAAAAATTTATTTTTTGTCGGTCTATAAGTTTGTGAGATATAACATTTTTGCTTGATAAACATATTCGGACTCTAAATCAATTACCCGTTGAAAAGTGGTAGATATATTATATGACAGCCATTGGGTTCTTAAGTTCTTACCCTGACTTATCATTTGTCGGACTTTTAGTTTGTGAGATAAAGCTTTTAGGTTTGTTAAACATATTCTGACTCTGTACTAATTAAACGTTGAAAAGTGGTTAGGTAAGTTTAAAGATAAATTTAAAATAAGTACCGAAAACGGCTAAAAAGTCTGTTTAAGGCTAAAAAGTCTATTAGAAACACAAAAATCAAAAACGTTCACAAAATGATTTTGTATGACCGTAAAGTTGATGATTATAGCTAAGTCTCTAAAGATATCAAAGGAATATGTTGGACATAAAGTTAAAGAATATTTAGGTATGAGAAAACTCTGTTCAAAATAGGTTTCACGCAAAGAAATTATTATTCTGAGCAGTATTTTGATGATGTAGGGGG
This sequence comes from Stomorhina lunata, assembly GCA_933228675.1. Lineage (NCBI taxonomy): Eukaryota > Metazoa > Arthropoda > Insecta > Diptera > Rhiniidae > Stomorhina > Stomorhina lunata. The sequence continues at coordinate 88,323,146 of OW121740.1, read as the reverse complement.
TGTTCGATACCAAGCTACGGTTTTGATAGGTCTTAACTTATTAAGCCTAGACTTATATTGATTATCCTTCATCTAAACTGTGGACACTGACCTGTTCGTAGTATCACGCGGGGAACTAAGTTAAAACCCGTTAAGGTAGTAAACGAACCTGTGCCGCGAGTTTTCCCGTAAGAACGATAAAAATACGGGTTAGGACGTCGGGCTAGTAACCCTCTCCTGGAAAGAACAATTACTATGAAGAAGCTTATATTGAAATAAAAACGGCCCTACTAATGTTAGTAGAGGACGTCCAAAACTTTGATGTAAAGTTCAAGTAGAGGCAAATCTTTTAAAGCTTAGATCGAAGCGCATGGATTTCTAAACTATGCTCGGGCTTTGGCTTTAACAGGTGTTAAATATAGGTCATTTAATTAAGTTAAAGTACGTATTTAAGTGTTTGAAGCTGTTCTATAGTACTTAAGGCGAATTATAGATATATTACAATGGATAACATCGATATATAACAATAGATGACATCGATATATAACAATGGATGACATCGATATAAATATAACAAAGAATGACAACGATATATAACAATGGATGAAACAAGGCTGACCCCAGAGTCTAATCGACAGTTAACCAATTAGACTGCACTCGATAAACCGTCTCCAATACATAGAAAGTAACAGTTGGCTGACAAGACAAAGGTCCAATGTCGCAAATGTATGATAACGATGGCAAAGTTTGATAAATTGTGCTTTAAAATGCGAAATCGCATCTCCATATCAGGCCACTAACGACTTTTCTTTCTTCTCAGACTTTAAGAAAATGCTCGCCGCTAATCGCCGAAAATATGGCTTAGCTGGTTAGCTGTGGCTTAGTTGGTTAGCACATGCTTAACAAAACATATCATATTCAGCCTGGGTTCGATTCCCGGTCACGGCAACATTAATTTCTGTAATTACACGGTGTAACAAACAAACAACTTTTGTAAAAACTTGGAAAGCGAGGGTGAGGGTTATAGGCCTAGGTGAGACATAAAAAAAAAACAATTTTAAAGATTTCGAAACAAGTGCAAAATTTTGAGATATTTACAAAAAAAAAAAAAAGAATTCGGGTAGGTCGTAGTACTTCAGTACCTCTTACTCTCACATTTGTTTAGCGATTTTAAATTTTTAAACAGTTTTGGAAAGTCAAGCATATGTTTTAAGAAATAAGCTTAGTCTTTGTCAAAAATGTCTCTATTTATTTTAAGTTTTTTTGTAATCTTTCAAATTCAAAAGCAAATTTTTAAACTTTTTTTCTAAAAAAAACTTGTTTGTTTTATACATTTTATAAAATCTAATTCTATATAGATAAAAACAAGATATTACTTATTAATATCGGTTTACATTTATAAAAGTTATATAACTTTTTTCGAAGTCAAAATTTTTCGATTGCAAACAATGAATTTCTGGTACGTAGTAAATGGCCTAGTCGGTTTTTAAAAAGCTTAATAACTTTTCGATTTTTCATCTGATTTTAAAAATTAAAACCACATTTTATAAGGAACTAAATTCTCCTGTTATATTAAAATAAACTTTTATGAGCTTTCATATAAGAATGAGCAATAAAAAGTTACTAAAGTCAAAAAAGTGAAAAAATTTGTTTTTTTTTTTAGATATTTTTAACAAAAAATACTTTTGATTTAAAGATGGCAAAAAAGATATGACATTATAAAACGCAATCTGTTTTCTTTCATTTGCTGTTAAAAAATATAAAATCGGATACAAAGTGGCTAAACTACGGGTCGATAAGTTGAAGAACCTCATTAAAATCGGGTTTTTTGCGTATAACTCCTAAACTTGAGTGTATTTCTGAAATTTGCTTGTACAATTTGTTATGTATTCAATAAGGCATATCACCCACGTTAATATACTTCCCTAGTTGTTTTTTAGTATATTGGAGTGTAATTGTGAACCGTCGTGGTATAGTAGGTTGGTCATCCGCCTAGCAAACCAGAGGTCCCAAGTTCGATCCCCAGACCCACTTGAGAAAAATAAATTTTCAAAAAAGCGGCGGTTCACCTCATAATTCGGCTAGCCACTGGTTATTGAGAATTAGGCTATATAAAACTTCTCTAACTAATGCATTTGCCATTCGAAGCCGGAGTTAAAACGTAGGTCCCTTTCAATGAGTCTAAAAATAGAATCGGATGCAGCTCATTGTCTGAGAAAAGTACCCCTTGTTGCAATTAGAATGTTGTCGGGGAATTATATATTATATATAGAGTGTAGTTGCTCTAACATTATGAACCGAAACTTACAATTTCTTAATATTGACATTTAAACTTAAACAAATTTTAACAATTTTTCAAGGCCCCTTTTTTTCATTTTGAATCGCTTTTTCTAACCTCAATCTTGTTTTTCGATTTTTAAGCAAACTAAGCACATAATATATGAGATATTTTTGGCAACGAATTTCTAAGAATCTTAGCCATTATTTTCACTCTAACTTATGGGAAAACATAAAGAAAAACAACAGCAAAACATTAAAGCCAAAGAAAATTGTTCAAAACCACCCACAAACCCAAAAGATTAAAAACAACCAACCAGAGACTAAGGGCAAATGTTAGTAATGACCAGTTTTCTTTAAGAGTTTCAGTTTTTTTTATTAAACTTCAAAGACAACATAACAACAATGTTAAAACTCAAAACAATAAAGTTTTAAAAGTTTTTAGAAATTTTAAAAAAATTATTATTTCTTTTTGGAACATAATTTAGGGGTGGCTAAAAACATTAAAGGAAATGTTTAATTCTGCAAAAGGTATTTAAATAACAAAGTTTTGGAAATGAATTTTATAATTTAAAAAATTTTTTTTTCAAAAACTTGGTGTTATTGTATTATTTAAAAGAAAAAAAAAAATAACATTAATAATGGCTCAGGGCCAATGGCCATTCATTGATTTTTATTTTGTTTGTTTTTAATTTTCTAAATTGCTCCTTAGAGACTTAAGGACTCAAAGACTCTTACGAAACGACATTTATAACACTAAGCCTTTGTTTGGCTTAACAAAATGTACATATACCCAACCTGCTTTGCTCTGATTCCAGGGAATCAAAATCAAGATGGTATGCGACTAAAAACCACCCCTATCTTTGTTAGAAATGAAAATGTAATTCAAGAAATCTATACAACCCAATGGCCATAAATTGTAATAAAAGCAGTTAATATAAATTAGTTGCTGCCATATCAATAGAATGTTTGTAGTTGGTGGTAATGGCGTGAAATTGTATATATCTCCATTAGTTTTCATACAAAATTAATCCCTCATGATTACTTTGGCTATGAGTTGCTCCAGCTAAAGCTATTTCCCTATTTACTGGCCTCTTTTTATTAAGAATTTCCTTCAATCTTAGATATAAGATAGAAGATGAAGTTGGTTTGGCTGTTTTCTTTATAAAGCTTTTAAAGATTTTGTTAAATGTTGCTATAAATATAAATATCTTGTTAGCATTTGTTGCAAATTTCAGCCACTTTTTGTTTCTTTTTTGTAGTAATTAGCATTTGTTAGGTGTTGGCTGTAGAAATTTACCTTTTAACATTTTGTAATATTTTGTTTGAGTCATAAATGTGTCTCGCAAAACATCCCTTATTTAGGTTTTACTTTAGTTTAACTTTTTAAAAATATGTTATAGTTTAAGTTGGCTACTGTTTAAATTTGTTTTATGCATAAAATTAAATCCAACTTTAAAAGAAACGTGTTCTAGAAAATTAAAACAGAAACTGGTTTTTGAGTAGCAAGTTGTTACACATATACATAGATAGTAGCTGTGGTGTCATGACAAAATGTGCTAAGTTGAATATTAACATTTTGATTTCAACTAAATTAAAAAAATATATATATCTGTGGCAATATGGAAGAATAGCTTAAGTCGAAAATAGAAGTTTTGAGATATCATTAATTATGTGTAATTTTTCTTCTGCTTGATTTCTGCGAATAATTTATGAATTAATATTTTGGTAACATGCTTTTTTAGAGAAGAAGGATTAATATTAACAAAAAATTTGGTAAGTTAAGAAGATTTTATGTTTTTTCTACTTAAGCTCTTTTTTGAAACTAGAATTTGCGCTAAACTGGACTTTAAGTAACTTTAAGCGGTTCTGTTTAAATAAAAAGTATATATTGTGTAGTTTTATGTAAACATAAGTTGTTTGAGTTAGGCTTTTAGAGCAACGTTTAAGGACGTAAATATCTGTATTACAGTGGGCTCTTTAGGGAGTCAATGTTACCCACATCGGGTATGTAAAACATTTTGTGCATATAATTTTGGCCAATAAATCCCGATCCGAAAGACCCTCGCAGTTTCGAAAACTTCTTGAAAAACTTTAGAAAAAAATGCTTACTCTACTACATTTTTTTTTTAGTTTAAGAGATATTTGATTCCAAACATTTTTTTCTCATATTTTGGCATGATTTCTATCCTTTTTTGGCTTATAAATCCATTTTGGTAAGACGGAAAATTTTTTGAAAAATACTGTAAGATTGCTAATAAATTTCTAAATGAATTAGAAAAACGCAAGTTTAATTGTGAAAAGTTTGTAAAACAGAAAAATTCTTCAAAGTTTGTGTACCGAAAAAGATTGAAATATTAATTTTTTTTTAAAAAGTATTTTTTCTATATTTAAAAAAAAAATGCAAAAGACTTATTTTTTGACATTTACTGACTAGACATCAGAGATGCTTGTAAATTATACTTTATGTAATTTTGGACATGCACCCTACAACCAGCGGTGGTCGAAAATGAGCAATTGTAGGACAAAATCTTGAGTTTTTTCTGCCTGTAAAAAGTTTGATTTTGGATTTCTAAACCTTTTTTAATTAAATTATATTAAGTTTAATGTTTTTAAGGTCTGTGCAAAAACTTGATAGGGCCCGACCATAAATAGGGTCACAAGGCCTGTTTTTCTAAAAAAAAACTCCAATTTTCGAAAAGCGTAATCTTTTGTATTCAAAAATATTAGTTAAAATTTCAGAATTCTTCCTGAAGTTTATAATTCTGAATGTCTAAGATATTGATATACATTGTATCTAAAAATGGTCATAATAGCTTGTGCAGTTTTAGAGATTTTTGAGAAAAAATTACAAAGTAATGGAAAAATTACATAAATTTATTGCAAAAAGTGCGCTATTTTGTATTCAAAAATGTTCATTAAAATTTCAGAACTCGTTCTGAAATTTATATTTCTAAATTTCTTAGATATTGGTCTATACTGTAACCAAAAATCATCCTTAAACCTTGTTTAGTTTTAGAGATTTTTGCAAAAAAAATTACAAAGTTTTATTAAAAAATTACGTAAATTTATTGTTGCTTCACTGTTTTGACAAAAGTCTTAAATAAATTTCTGAATTAGGAAAAATTTTTAAGCTCACTTAAAAGTATATAAAATTCCCTATTCAATGATGTATAATATGTTTAGCTTATTTTATTTTGGTGGAATAATATTACAGAATAGCTTTTTCATACTAGTTCCAAATAATTAGAAATAAACTTAACTCTGGATATAGAGAAAATTAGTTTTAGCTGTCAGGGTATCTAATAGTCGGAATTGACCGACTCAAAAAAAAAACCGTAATCGATCCAGAGGATTTGAAAAATGTATAATTCTTTAGTGGAACTAGTTCTAGTTGCAGTAAAATGTTGGTTTCAAAGAGGAAAAAGGGGTTATTAAAAACTGTTTTATACTTATTCCAAACAATTGCAGAGAAATTTAGTTCTGGAAAGAACAATGTACTAATATAGAGATAATTCGTTTAAAATCTCATCCTCTGATGATGAACATGTCTTTCCATTTCGTTCAAATAAAAAAATCACAATTAATACAAAATCGTATGATTTTCTCATCACTACATGAGCTAAGTGCTTCCTTAGTTGTCAGATCGAAAGCTAGCGAAATATATCAACTATTTTCTTTGTTAGTTATTGCAACTTTCCCGAAAATTCCGCAAATTTTGTCACAAATTTTCATTTTCTATAATAGGGAAGCAAGTGGCGATAATGTTATTACTGATTTTTAAACGTACATAACTTCTCGCAGAATAAGGCGATATCAAATATCTTTTAACAACACGAAGCATAAAATTCACATTTCAAATCAGCTAAATTGTGGTCGGATAAAATGTATACTGCTAGAGATATAACATTGTTTATGAATAGACTTTCGGTATAGGGCTTTAACTATACCAAAAGTCTATTTATAAACAATTTTTTTCAATAAAAATAACTTTTTCTCAAATTACTTTTAAAAGTATTTGTATTTTTTTTTTAAATCTTTAAACTACAATTTAATTGTTGTTAATAATATTTTAAATATAAAATATTATAATTTTGCTAAAGTACTAGCCACAAACAAACCCATTTCAATGTTATAAATTCAAATCATATATAAGTTGGCGTAAAATCTTAAATAGATCATAAAATGATCGTAAAATTTAATTTTATAGTTTTTTTTGAGTCAACTCTTTAAAAGTGGGTGATTAATAAAAATTAAAAGAAAAAAAAACATATACAAACGATCTAATTTAATGCAAGAATTTCAAAAAAATTATTTATGCAAAACCTGTCTGCAGACTTTTACTTAAAATTGCATGTTAAACAGTTCAACAGTTATATTTGCCTGGCAACACTTGTCTCTATAATTCAAACATTTTAGTCATACGATTTTTCTAAAAAAAACTCGTAAAATACTTTTGAAATAAATTTCCTTTTAAAGTCTAAAGCTAAGTATAAAACATAAATGACTTTATTATTATTATCCACTTAAATACATATATTAAGCACCAGCAATCTTATTAAATTATTGTTAAATTTCTTTTTATTGTTAATCATCTTTATAATTTAATAAAAACAAAAATTAAAAAAGAAATTTTAATTAATTTTATAATCTAATAATTTTTAAAAAATTTATTTTTAATGATGATGTTTATTGTTATTGTTCAGTGTTTTCTACAAAATGTGTGGCATGAAATAAATAAAATTTATTTTATTAAAAATGATTAACTTAATTTAACTATATTTATATATATTTATTCTGTTTTGTTGTTGTTTTTTGATTCCATTTAATCTTTTCTGCATGAGATTTAAATGGGTATATGGCGGGGCAGCACCCAGAAATGTACAAAGATAGACAGACAGAGTAATGGACTGAATGACTACATATGTAGCGATAAAGTGGTGGTCTATCAAAATGATTTATAAAGACTTTCAGTCACTTGGGGTCACTGGTTAAGAGATTTCAAATCGTTTTTATTTATTTTCTTGGGTTTATAAATCAACAAAAAAAAAAAAGACAATTATTATGAGTAAAATATGGATTTGATAAATGTTTCTACAGTTTCTTGGCATGACAGCTAAATTTTTTAATTTTCACATATTTTCTAAAAAATCGATTTTTTTTATAGAATAATTATCTATAACTTTCTCTTTCTATGGAAAAGTTATCGATAACTTCTTATTTCTAAATAACAGTTATTGATAGAAAAGTTATCGATAACTTTTTATTTTTCTAGAAAAATTACCGATAACTTTCTTTTTTTCTAGAAAAATTATCGATAACTTTCTTTTTTTCTAGAAAAATTATCGATAACTTTCTATTTTTACGGAAAAGTTATCGATAACTTTCTACTTTTACAGAAAAGTTATCGATAACTTTCTTTTTTTTAAGAAAAGTTATCGATAAGTTTTTATTTTTATAGAAAAGTTATCGATAACTTTTTATTTTTATGGAAATGTTATCGATAACTTTATATTTTTATAGAAAAGTTATCAATAATATTCTGTTTCTATAGAAAAGTTATCGATAACTTTCTATTTCTATAGAAAAGTTATCGATAACTTTCTATTTCTATAGAAAAGTTATCGATAACTTTCTATTTTTGTAGAAATGTTATCGATAACTTTCTATTTTTATAGAAAAGTTATAGATGACTTTCTATTTTTATAGAAAAGTTATCAATAATTTTCTATTTTTATAAAAAAGTTATCGATAACTTTCTATTTTTATAGAAAAGTTATCGGTAACTTTCTATTTTTATAGTAAAGTTATTGATTACTTTCTATTTTTATAGAAAAGTTATCGATAACTTTCTATTTCTATAGAAAATTTATCGATAACTTTCAATTTCTTTAGAAAAGTTATCGATAAATTTCTATTCATATAAAAAAGTTATCTATAACTTTCCATTTCTATAGAAAAGTTATCGATAATTTTCTATTTCTATAGAAAAGTTATCGATAACTTTCTATTTCTATAGAAAAGTTAGCGATAAATTTATATTTCTATAAAAAAGTTATCGATAACTTTATATTTCTATAGAAAAGCTATCGATAACTTCCTATTTTTATAGAAAAGTTATCGATAACTTCCTATTTTTATAGAAAAGTTATCGATAACATTATATTTCCATAGAAAAGTTATCGATAACTTTCTATTTCTATAGAAAAGTTATCGATAACTTTTTATTTCTATAGAAAAGTTATCGACAACTTTATATTTCTTTAAAAAAAATTATCGACAACCTTTTTTTTATAGAAAAGTTATCGATAACTTTTTATTTCTATAGAAAATTTATCGATAAATTTATATTTCTATAGAAAAGTTATCGATTACTTTCTATTTCTATAGAAAAGTTATCGATAATTTTCTACTTCTATAGAAAAGTTTATATTTCTATAGAAAAATTATCGATAACTTTATATTTCTTAGAAAAATTATCGATAACTTTCTAATTCTATAAAAAAGTTATCGATAACTTTCTATTTCAATAGAAATGTTATCGATAACTTTCTACTTTTATAGAAAAGTTATCGATAACTTTATATTTCTATAGAAATGTTATCGATAACTTTCTATTTCTGCAGAAAAGTTATCGATAACTTTATATTTCTATTAAAAAGTTATCGATAACTTTCTATTTCTATAGAAATGTTATCGATAACTTTCTATTTCTGCAGAAAAATTATCGATAACTTTATATTTCTTAGAAAAATTATCGATAACTTTCTATTTCTACAAAAAAGTTACCGATAACTTTCTACTTTTACAGAAAAGTTATCGATAACTTTCTATTTCTATAGAAAAGTTATCGATAACTTTATATTTCTATAGAAAAGTTAACGATAACTTTATATTTTTATAGAAAAGAATCCTGAAATGGTGGGCAAATTTCAGATAACTTTACATTAATCTCAATAAGTCTGAACTTGTCAGAAAAATTGGGTGTAATTTAAGCCAATTTACTTTCTAACCTCACATGTTTCTACCTTTTATACAAAAATAGTTCTTGTTCCAAAACTTATAATTACTCAAACTCTATTTATTTCCGATAAGATATTATTTATGTATGTATTTTCCTTGTTAATTTACAAAGATAATTTCTCTATTCCAAATTATGTTGTTTCAACTTAACAAAGTTTTCGCCGAAGTACTAAACAATTTAAAAGTGCATTAACATTTTAACCGAACAGCCATAAATTTTTGAAAGAAATTAACATTAATATTAATGTAAGTTTGAATGCATAAATAATTAAATTAATTAAAAAACGTGAACACGAAAAAAATCCAACAACAAAACAAAGTAAAAAACACGGTCTAACTTTTAGCAGAAAGTGCTCTCAAACACGCAACACGATCCAACCGAAAATAAAACAAAACCAAAAGCAAACAATAGAAAAATGAAAAAAAATTATAAATATTAAAAGAAAATAATTAAATAAAACTACTTTAATGTTTAATTACAATAAACATTATGTTCAACTTGAAGTCACTTGTTTTCCGAGTTATGGCATTACTTGAAAATTATAATTAAAATGCAATTTCTGGGCCATTAAAAGATTAAAAATATAAAATTTTCTTTATTTAAAAGCAAATTAAAGGGTAAGAAAAGTTGTATCAAACACCCATTTGAAGATTTTATTGTAATTAACAATTTTTTTGCATTTAAGGATATGAAAAGGACTTAAAAGTTTAGCTAAACATGTGTATAAAATGTCTCGTATAAGTGAAAAAGGGTCTTAGTTTGTTAGTGCATATTTTGCTTTACAGGGTAAAATGTATGGAACTTAAAGTAAATTACATTTAACTCTAGTTACATGTTTCAGGTAGTGAATATTTTTGCTATAATGGCCTAAAATGTTAATTGGATTTTTGTCTGTGAATTCAAATTACAATGACCACCGTCACAAACCCACCACAAGCAGATGATCAGCATCAGCCCAAACAAAACACCCCTTTTTTCCACTAACAATCAAATATTTACAACAAAATGTGTACAATGAACAATTGTATAGCGAATATTGTAAGTTATATGTAGTATGTAGTATATGTACAACATTTTATATATGATTGGTACTTTGGCAGAATGTATTGGATTTCACATGTAATTTAAGCCCTTTCTTTGTTCTTTCGCTGCTTCATACATTTGGCTGTCATTTACTGCTTTTTGCACTTTTGTTTTGTTTTGGTTTATCGCCAAACTCTGTCAGCGAGGCAAACCAGAAAAAAAAAGAAAGAGAACCATGAACAAAGCCACAATATACAACAGATTAACCAAAGTTTAATTTTCAACCTCAGACGAAACGTGTTGTAGCGACAAATTCCATATATACAATCATTTTTTTTCGCTTTTTTTTTAATTTTGCTGGCAAATCGACAATCAACAAAAATTGCACAAACGTGCCGATAACACAACAATGCATATTTTTGTAATGGCCCTACCACTAACAACAAACACAAAAATTGTTTAAAAATTTTCATATATTTGTACATATATTGTGTATCGGAAATTAAACACAAAAACAACAAAATTTATTATATAAAGAAAAAATGTTATTTACCACAAAATTTAATATCATATGAGAGGAGTTAAGGCAACAGCAAACAAAAAAAAAATATATTGAAATTAAAAATTTAATACAACAAAACGCTTAAAGTGAATTAACAGTTATGTTCATTATTTTAGCCCACTGTGGGTACGTGCTCGTAAAGGGTACCCTAATCCTTAAGTATATGAAAACTAGATACCACAATTGTTTAACATCCAAAATTAATTGCCTATAATCATAAACTTCATATTTTTATAAAAAAGTTATCGATTAAGTTTTTTCCTAAAGCAAAGTTATCGATAACTTTCATTTGATATAGAAAAGATATCGATAACCTTCTTTTGCTGTAAAAAGAAGCGATAACTTTCATTTCATAGAGAAAGTTATCGATATCTTTCTTTTCTTATAGAAAATTTATTGTTAACTTTCTTTTCTTATAGAAAAGTTATCGATAACTTCCTTTTCTTATAAAAAAGTTATCGATAACTTTCTTTTCTTATAGAAAAGTTATCGATAACTTTCTTTTCTTATAAAAAGGTTATCGATAACTTTCTTTTCTTATAGAAAAGTTATCGATAACTTTCTTTTCTTATAGAAAAGTTATTGATAAATTTCTTTGTTTGTAGACAAGTTATCGATAACTTTCTTTTCTTATAGAAAAGTTATGAATAACTTTCTTTTCTTATGGAAAAGTTATCGATAATTTTATTTTCTTTTAGAAAAGTTATAAATTACTTTCTTTTCTATTAGACAAGTTAACGATAACTTTATTTTCTTATAGAAAAGTTATGAATAACTTTATTTTCTTATAGAAAAGTTATTGACAACTTTCTTTTCTTATTTAAATATTATCGATAACTTTATTTTCTTATAGAAAAGTTATCGATAACTTTCTTTTCTTATAGAAAAGTTATCGATAACTTTCTTTTTTGAAAAAATTATCTATAACTTTATTAAATTATAGAAAAGTTATCGATAACTTTCTTTCCTTATAAAAAAGTTATCGATAACTTTACTTTCTTATAGAAAAGTTATCGATAACTTTATTTTCCTAAAGTAAAGTAATCGATAAATTTCTTTTCTTATAGAAAAGTTATAGATAACTGTCTTTTTATATACTTTACTTTCGATTACTTTCTTTTTTTATAGAAAAGTTTTCGATAACTTTCTTTTGTTGTAGAAAGGTTATCGATAACTTTCTTTTCTTATAGAAAAGTTATCGATAACTTTCTTTTCTTATAGAAAAGTTATTGATAACTTTCTTTTCTTATAGCAAAGTTATCGATAACTTTCTTTTCTTATAGAAACGTTTATGATATCTTTCTTGTAGTATAGAAAAGTTATCGATAGCTTTATTTTCTTATAGAAAAGTTAACGTTAACTTTATTTTCTTATAGAAATAACTTTCTTTACTTATAGAAAATTTGTCAATAACTTCCGTTTTTTATAAAAATGTTGTCGATAACATTATTTTCTTATAGAAAAGTTATGGATAACTTTCTAAACTTATAGAAAAGTTATCGATAATTTTTTTTTCATATAGAAAAGTTATCGACAACTTTCTTTTCATATAGAAAAGTTATCGAAAACTTTCTTTTCATATAGAAAAGTTATCGATAACTTTCTTTGTTTATAGACAAGTTATCGATAACTTTCTTTTCTTATAGAAAAGTTATGAATAACTTTCTTTTCTTATGGAAAAGTTATCGATAATTTTATTTTCTTTTAGAAAAGTTATAAATTACTTTCTTTTCTATTAGACAAGTTATCGATAACTTTCTTTTCTTATAGAAAAGTTATGAATAACTTTATTTTCTTATAGAAAAGTTATTGATAACTTTATTTTCTTATTGAAATGTTATCGATAACTTTATTTTCTTATAGAAAAGTTATCGATAACTTTATTTTCTTATAGAAAAGTTATCGATAACTTTCTTTTTTGAAAAAAAATTATCTATAACTTTATTAAATTATAGAAAAGTTATCGATAACTTTCTTTCCTTATAAAAAAGTTATCGATAACTTTATTTTCTTATAGAAAAGTTATCGATAACTTTATTTTCCTAAAGTAAAGTAATCGATAAATTGCTTTTCTTATAGAAAAGTTATAGATAACTGTCTTTTTATATACTTTACTTTCGATTACTTTCTTTTTTTATAGAAAAGTTTCCGATAACTTTCTTTTCTTATAGAAAAGTAATCGATAACTTTCTTTTGTTGTAGAAAAGTTATAACTCTCATTTCTTATAGAAAAGTTATCTATAAGTTTATTTTCTTATAGAAAATTCATCGATAACTTTCTTTACTTATAGAATAGTCATTGATAACTTTCTTTTATTATAGAAAAGTTATCGATAACTTTCTTTTCTTATAGAAAAGTTATCAATAACTTTTTTATAGAAAAGGAACTTTATTTTCTTATAGAAAAGCTATAGATAACTTTTTTTTCTTATAGAACCTATAACTTTCTTTTGCTGTGGAAAAATTTTCGTTAACTATCGTTTCTTATGAAAAGGTTATCGATAACCTTTCGCAAACGTTTGCAGAATGTAAAGACAGATACAGCTTTACTTCATATTCTTTTCGCTCATCATTTATGCTTCAGTTTACCATACTAATCGTACGTTTAAGTATAAACAGAAACGTTTGGGAATAGTTCGTTCTGGCTTAAGCTAAGATAGCCAGCCTATACTGCCAGGAGCCGAAGATATTTTGCAATTTTCGTAAATGATCGTGATCATTATTAAGGAAACTCGTAAAAATAGGTTTCAAATGGTCTGTAGGCTGTTAAATTAAATAAGTTCAAATCTTTCAGCAAACGTTTGCGAAACGTTTTCCGTTTTGCTCCCATTGTTTTTCTTTCTAGCTGAGTAAGTTTCGAGTACAAACAAAAAACAAATTACTTTGGCAAATATACAGTCATGTCACAGAACTCAATTCCGTTGGGAAGTAGAATGAATTCCAAATTTTGCTTCTATCCAAAATAAAACGAATTTTTGTTTTCGGAATTAAAAAAGTTAAATTGAGTTTGCATAATTCTCTTTGTTTATTCAAAATTTAAACAATTTCATTAATTAAAGAGTGTTATTTGTTAAGATAAAGATTTTCTGATTTCATTTTTTTTGAAATGTTTTTGAACATTTAAAATTTTTCGGAATCTATAGAACCAAAAACCATTTCGATCTACTACGGAATGGTTTCGATTTCGGACATGACAGATAATATTTGTTTCGATTTCGGACATGACAGATAATATTTGTGAATTTGTGACATACCTGATAATATCATTATTTGCATTTTGTTTCTGTTGTGCTCATTGGGAAGTGAGCAAATTCAAATGTTTTGTTTGTTTTCATACTCTGATATAAGGCTTGTGTAGATGTTTGTAACACATAAAAATATAAGTTTAACACCCACCTTAAACGATCGATAGAACTCAGAACGCCTGGCCGTCTGTGTAATCTATACCAAATTTCGTTAAAATCGGGCTATGTCTATATCTCCTAAACAAGTTTTACTCTCAAAAGTCATTTTTAATAATTGAGCCAAAAATAACAAAAACGCTCATCAATCTAAAGATAATAAGAATTAAATATTAAACTTGTTCTAAAGTAAAGGTTTGTTTTGTAATGCTACTATTATTTTTCACACAACTGCATCCAAAAGCATGAATTCAAATAAATAAAAAGGCTTATCTCGCCTCATAAATTAACCCTTGCCGCTTTGACGCTCTTCTTTTTTGTAATAATTATATATTTTTGTATTATTTTTTTTTGTTTAATTTTGTAACCGTCTCAAAATCAACATAAAACAAAGAGAATCATCGTCATCAGCTTCATATCAAAATTAATTTCCAACATTCAAATCTTCTAACACTTTTACCCTTTTTCACCAAAACAAAAAAAAAACAAAAAAATCTAAATTCATTCCATGTTTCTTTTTTCGGGATTTAAAGAACAAAAAAAGAAAGAAAAAACAAAATGTGTACTGTCAATGACATTGGCATCCGTTGGTGTGTTAATAATATTTTCTCGTTCGGTTGGGATTAGTAGAAGATAAGACGACAGACATTTGAGTTGTTTTGAAAAACATTAGAAATGATAAACTCTAAACTTCCTAACACTGCAACGAAAGAACAGCAGCTAGAGTTCAGTTAAGAAAACGTCATTGTGCTATAGATTGAGCTCCCGTTTGTTTTATTTCTCATTCTAAAAAATATTTAAGAAATTTTATTTGTATAAAAAGCCATTAACCCACCGGATCCATACATACATATGTAGATTCATAGATAGTATCTAAAAGTTCTTAATATCTAAGTAATCACATGAATTTAATTCTTGTTGGGTTATTGTCATTAGAATAAGAGAGACCAAGTTAATGCTTTAAGTTCTGGTAATTAATTTTTCATTGGCATTTATCTCACTGTTAGGACTTTCTATTAATAAATATTTATTCAAGTCAGTATGACTATGAGACTAGTTGCTGGGTTTAGATAGTCACGCTATTATTTATTCATTGCAAAAACTTGTGTTTAGCAACAATGGAAATAATTGTTATAAACAGAATGAATGCAGTGTCATTTATGTTAAAAAAAAAAATTCTTCAGTGTTAAACTTTGAAACGGCGTCAATTTTTTGCTATCACAATGGCGCTTATTTGAAAATTCATATGTGTCTACAACTGTAGAGACAATAAAATATTAATGAAAATAGTATCCCAGCAAAAAATATAAAATTTATTTCGAAAATTTATTAAAATTATTTAAATAAGATCAAACGTTGTTTTTAGAAAAGCTCTTTCTAATGAATATACACACATATACCTTTATATACGAGTACATATATACAAATTTGAAAAGCAATTGAAAAGCTAATGAAAAGCATAATTTTAAGCTTTTTATTATTTTACATCGACGGCGCACTATGGTATTTCTGCTGCAAAAAAGTCATATTTTGACCACTGCTTTTGTGCTTAATGCTCTAAAAGGAAAAGTGATGAAATTTTGCATCAAACTCAGTAGCTCATGTATCGAATGTAGTTTAACAGCTTTAATCTTGATGTTGATATAATTAAGATGCAGAACCTTGGTTTTAGTCTGCAGAAGAAAATAAATTCATCTCGTATGTAGTCTATGAGAAATCAGGAAATTAAATAAGCTCTACAAAATTCAATGTTTTCGTTTTTCTTTGGAAAAAAATTAAGTTGGCTAGGTTTTGCTCGATGCTCCCACCATAACCACATGAAATACGAAAGTCTCCTCTTTATATTGAGCAAAAAAAAAAAATACCAAAATTTACCGATCGTATAAAAAAGTTTAAAATTTTCAGAAAAACTGTGTTACACATACTTTATGCAAAAAGTGTTGCAGTCGTTTAGGCTTAACTTTTTAATCAAAATTTATTTGAGTGTAAGTCCAAGGCAGGTACCCCTAAGAGTCGACGGATTTCAACCAAAATTAGTAGAGATCTTTTATGGATAAACTAATAGACGTGTACCGTATATAGTCAATTTTGTAGAGAAATATGGCTTATTCATTGAGAACAAATAATAAGTGAAAAATGGGGGCCAAGGTAGGTACTGATTTCGACCAAAACTAGTAGACTTCTTTTTTGATCAACTAATAGAAGTGTGTCGAATTCCATCAAATTATGTTGAGAATTGCGGATTGTTCTTAAGAAAAAAAAATAGGTGAAAAATAGGGGTCGTGTGTTGAATTTCATCAAATTTGCGACTTGAACATTGAGAAGAATAATGGATGAAAAAATGGGGGTCCAAGGTAGGTACACCAAGGAGTCGACGAATTTCAAAATTTCATCGTTGTAGGATCACTTCTTCTATTTTTTGCACTTCGACGTATGAAGAAATACCACTGTGCGGCGTGTTAATGTAGGGCTTGTCACCGATTCAAGATACCGTTTACATGTTTTTAGTAAGCATTAGCACGACATAGGCAAGAACGGAACTTGAGAGCTTAAACTAAAAATTCATCTGTCAATTCTTTCGTAAAAACTATACTACTACAATAAATTTTCCATTTCCATTTTCCATTTATGAAATTATATTTTTAACAATCTGGAATTGGAGTTATTAGAGATCAAAGAGGATCCAGCTTTAATTCGTAAATCTCGTCGAAATGTCGTTTTCTTCTTTAAAATAGAAGAGATTGTCGAATGAGTATTATTCTTAACTCGTAAAACTTTTAATCAGACACTTTTACTACCACGAGGAACAGCAAGAATTTTGGTACATAGACATACCATTTCTAAAACTATGGCACATTTACGCCTCGCCTGTTTGGGTTGAAAATCAGTAGCTGGATATTTGAACGTCTGATAACACCAAGTTTTCAACTTTGGTTTACTCGAAATATTTTTCACTGGGATCAACATTTTCACTCCCAGCTTAATAACATTAGAAACCATTTCCGCCGGGGTAATGCCATTACTGTCGAGGAATCATATAATGCAGCATAGAATTTGTTGATCCCAATCCAACGACCTTTTTCGTGGCTGTTTTACGAAGTAAGAAGAAAAAGAATAAGTCTGAAATGGTATACTGATCGTGGGTTATAAGAGATACGAGAACCTTGACATCATACTTGTCAGGATGTGAATTAAGGAAAAAGTCAAGGGTGTTGTAATAAGGTTCGAACTATATTTGATCTAATCAGCAAAAAAAAAGTCGTAAATATACATTAACTTGTTAAAATTTTTGTATGATGACAGATTTTACAAATGTCTCCAAGATTTGAAAATATACTATTTACTGCCTACATTTAACCTGAGTCAAGTTTGATTGACTGCAATACTTTCTTAATTGTTTGGTGATATTTTTTGCTGGGTAGTTTATTATAGGTACATACATAGTTATTACTTTTATATTAGACGCCCCACAGTTTTTATGCGATTTTGAGTAAAAAAGCTGCTATAAATTGTGACTAAATTATTAATTTTAAATTAAAAATGACAGTTGCACCTAGAAGCAGCTTCGATTTGTACATTTGAATAAAATATGAGGTTAAAATTAATAAAAACGGAATATTAAGAACATTTGACAGTAAAAATTATAAAATCTTAACGGAATTCAAGTTTGAGGGATATTCAAAAATCTTAAATATGATAAATGAGGATATTTTCAAACGATTTATACTTCTAGAAACTTAAGCTTAACCCTCTACGATTCACGTGATATATTTTTCACAACTATATTGATATGGTAGACTACCAGACATTATTTTCATGGCTTGTATTTATATAGTTATTTTTCTGATTCAAAGCTTATGTTGATTTATCGGCTTGTGTTTTTTCAGAAACTTAATTTCGGAACAAAACTTAGACGTTCTTGATGTTTGCTAGACTAACACGTCAGTCGCAGAGGGTTAACTATCAATTTTCCTAATATATTTATTTAAATGAAGGAAATAAATCTGAAAAAAATATTTTTTCCTAGTTTTGACTTGTGTTCGGTATTTATGCCTTCTAATATATTTTCGATATTATTCTTCGTATAAAATTAAATCGCCCTTTTGTCTCCCTTAACTCATATATTTCCCTTATTTAGTATTTTTTATGACCTTAAAATTATTTATATTCTTTAATTTATGCATTAATTCAAAGGAAGACATAAAAATAGGAAAATCATAATTTCCTAAACACACTTTGAATATATTAAAGTTAAAAAATTCATTATTAATAATTTAAGATAAAGAAGGTATACATTTAAAAATAAAGGCAAAATTGATGACCGACCGACGGACCAGCGAGCGACCACACCTTAAGTAACCCAATAGCCACATGTTTATCATGGTTAATTTTTGTTTCTGGTCATATGGACACAGCGGGATTTTTTGACATATTTTTAGGCATTTGATATGAGTTAAAGTTTAAGGATTTTATGAAATAAAAATTTTTAAATTAGAAAGTGAATTTTTATTTTCACTTTTTGTGATATGGAAAATTTTTTAACTTTAAGCGATTAACAACAATAACAATGCGAAATTTAAAAATAGCTTTTTAAAGCTTTTTTGTTTTTTAGCCAATTTTATTGCTTTTACATCGACGGCGTGTTGTCCACCGATAGAGGATATTGTTGTAATAACTTTAATATAAATTATAGCCCGTTTCACGAATCTCGAAAGAATGCTTTCTTTCTTATCCTATACGAAAGAAATTTGTTTTTCGTTTCACTAACTGCGAAAGATAAGTCGAAAGAAAACGTAAGTATTTTCATACAAATTTCTGTTTCACTATTTCGAACAAATTACCAGCAATACGAAAGCGTATGTCA
This sequence comes from Stomorhina lunata, assembly GCA_933228675.1. NCBI lineage: Eukaryota > Metazoa > Arthropoda > Insecta > Diptera > Rhiniidae > Stomorhina > Stomorhina lunata. Next base: position 88,304,016 of record OW121740.1, on the reverse strand, counting down.
AAATGAGTCATCTGATATTTTGCTTTCGAATAGAAACGAACGAAAGGCTGCGAAATAGTGAAACCAAAATTAATTCGAATTTGAGTTACTCACTTTCTTTCGAGTCGATTTTCTTTCGAAATCGTGAAACAGGCTATTAATAATTACAGAAATTGATGTTGCCGTGACTGGGGCTCGAACCTAGGCTGAATTTAATATGATATGCTTAGCAGTCGATGCGCAAGCCAACTAAGCCGTCTATATAAAACACAAAGCATGTTTAGTGTTTGTTCGGACCACATCGCTATATTTTTGATAACCTTATTCCAAATGTCGATAAGATTACAAGTATTCCAAATATCGATAAGATTACAAGTATTTTACTGAAACACGTATCAGCTAGAAAATGCTAAAAAGACTGGCTATTGGACGAGCTAATGTCAAAGAGCACTAAGTCGAAACCAATGATGTTACCACTTTCGGATTATGAGATTTTGAAGGATTGAGCTGAAAAAGAAAATGTTGGGCATAGTTTCATAGTTCTTAATAGCATGATTACCGATTAGTGAGGGAGTGAGTATGACAATATTTTTCGAAAAAGATAGTGGATTAATTGATTTCAATTTAGATTTTTGTTTCAATAAAAGTCTACAAATTTTGGTAACGCAAGGGTTAAATTATTATACCCTTCACCACCACAGGTGGAAAGGGTATTATAAGTTTGTGCTGATGTATGTAACGCATGGAAATATTTGTCTTTGACCCATTTTTTGGTATACCAATGGAATTAGAATCACTTTCTGAGTCGATTAAGCGATGTCCGTCCGTCCGTCCTTCTGGCTGGCTGGACCCCCATGTAAACCTTGTAATCAAACTATAGGTCGCAATTCTAAAGATAATTTGATGAAATTTGGCACAGATCATTAATGGGAACATGGCTATTGAAATTGGTCAAAATCGGTCCATTATTTATGGTACCTTCCATAGGTCCCACTTCCCGGAATTGATACATTGGCCACAAAATAAATATTTTTTCATGAAATTTAAATCAAATACTGCCTATGTAAACTAAAATTACTGTACCAAATTTCGTTAAAATCGGTCCACATTTGACCATAGCTCCCATACAAACTTTTCTTTAAAAACGCACAAAATGAGACAAAAATCACTAAAACGCTCGTAAATCTGAAGATAATGGGAATTTTAAGTTTATTTTTTGCATACATAATTTTTGTAACAACTGTAATTAATTTGCCAAATTTCGGTAATAATCGGTCCACATTTGACCCTAGCTCTCATATAAGTCCAAATATCGGAAGCAGCTTAAATATATAAGTTTTGAGAAAATGTTTGTATGATGGCAAAATTTAGCAAATATTTGTCTTTATACAGGAAAAAAAACACTTTTGACCTTAGTGGTGAAGGGTATCGTATGGTCGGGCTTGACCGACTATAGCACTTTCTTACTTGTTTTTTATTTATATTAGCATCAAGTGAAATGTATGTGTAATTGCTTTCAACACTTTTTGTTTGCCGATTTTATTAAAACAATAAATAAAAACCCACAACATTGTCATTGTTGAAATTCATGATCAGTGATCAAATTAGTAAACTCATTATTGGAAGCAAACTTTTCCAGAAAATAACAAAATAAATAAATACAAAAACTTGTTCTACGTAACAGTAGCCAAGTTGCATGTAAAACAAGTGCAACAGCAACATCATGATCATGATCAACATTAAAAGGCAGCAGGAACTGCAAAAATACTCATTTACAATTCTCAAGTTGTCAGTCAATCGCGGTCATATTTAAGGCCATAAGAAATAATAAAAACTTCTTCCTTATTTCTCAGTTCTACACTCAAGGGTTTTTCAATAAAACTAAGTATTATTGAAAAATTATTATATAAAATAAGAAATTTTTATAAAAGAAAGTCAAGTTTTTTGTTAGTGTTTTTCCTTTACAAAAATCCCCCATTTGAAACTTTAATATACAGCGCCACAATTTGTAATCCAAAGACTGTGAGTAAGTAATCAGAGAAAAGGGGCACCAATACTGGCATGTGAAATACAGTAGTCCCCAATTAACTACACACAATTAAATCAGTTTTTTTTTCTAAATCAAATCATAATTTATAACTAAAAATGCACTCTAGAGATAAATTGCGGAAGACTTTTAGCTTCTAGAGTTAGCTAGGCGGAGTTTACTGTATTATATTATTAGCCCTTTTTTATTCTTTAAAGGCAATATTTACATTTTTGAATTTACATTTACTGATGAATGTTGCAACGTTTATGCTGCAGATCGACAAGTGTGATATGATCCCTTTAATCACACAGAATATGTATATACATGTGCAAAAGTCTGTCTGCCCTTGCTCCCATCCGACGGTCCGTCTATTTCTTATGCTTAATTTAATTTGAAGTACAATTAATAATTTTTCTTTTACTCTTTCGATTTCTTCTACATTCCCTTCTCTTCCACTTATTTGCCCAACAAAAACAATTTAATGACTTGTTTTCATTTTTGCAACAAAAACTAAAATCTTAAATATATAAAGATTCTGCTGATCGTTTCAAGTACGTGCTCAAGACGTCTTTGACCATCAGCTCGTATGGCAAATGTTGGCCACTCTATATTTTATGAGGGGCTACACTAGTTAGTTTGAAATTTCAATATTTTTAATTAATTGTTTAATTTTGTTACGCTTAAATATTGTTCGTGTTTTTGATGGTTTCTGTTTGTTTTTCTTGGGAGCAAAACAAAATTTTTTTTTTCTTTCTTAGAAAATTTTGAAAGATTGGAATAAATGAAACATTATTTGGGTGGACTTTGTTCTCTAAGATTGAATATAAATAAAATTTTCAAATTTTTAACTGTTTCGAATTTATAGAAAGTCAGTTTTTATTTGAATTTAAAAAAAGAAATGTCGGAAATTCCCAATTTTTTATTAAACAATTCCGACTTTATCTGATAAATGCATTTTTTTACTATATAAATTAAATAATTAAAACCCTCTAACTTCAAACACAAAGGGACCTCTTTTTCAGACCCAATTAACGCGAACTCTGTTATCAGCCACATTCTTAACCTAACATCAACAAAGCTTTCAAATTTTCTATTTCCAGCGAGATTTTCAAAAAAAACTCAAAATGGCTAATTTTTAACCCTTGACCTTAGAAAAAAAATGTAAAATTTATTTAGTTACGAACAAAATATTCCATATTTTGGTTTTAGTTTTATTCTATTAAAAAGGAAGTCGAATTTACTTATCATCTATTCAAGTTATAGAAGAAATGTTTTTCCTAAAGTCTAGGACTTTAAAACGGAAGTCATATATAGGCTGAAACTTTAAAGTTTATTTTAGAGCTTCCAAATTGCGTGCACAATATGGCAAACACACTGGCATTATAAATTACAATGATATACCGCTACTACAACTGAGAGATGAGGTATTCCCAAAAGGTCCGTTTCGAAGCAGACTGTCCAGCGCATCGAACGAAGAATTACAGACAGAGTTCGTTCTTTATCTCTTCTCTCAGAATGAGCTGCATCCGATTTTATTTTCAGACTCATTGAAAGGAATCTGCGTTCTCTGGCCCCAAATGGGAGTTACATTAGTTAGAGAAGTTTTTACATAGCCTAATACTCAATAACCAATGGCTAGCTTAGTTATGAGGTGAACCGCTGCTATTTAAAAATTTTAGTTTTTTCAAATGGGCCTGGCCGGGGATCAAACTTGGGACCTCTGGTATGCTAGGCGGATGACTAAAGACGGAAAATTTGTTTTCGGGAAAATCGGATCAGATATTAGCAAAACTCTAGGCCTAAGTCCTCAAAAAGTTGAAATTTTTTTCGAAGTCGAATATCTCATAAACTATAGGAGATAAACCATAAGCAGATTTCGAACATGCATATATTAAAGATAATTAGGCATAAAGTGAGAAACAGTGTAAAAAATTGGTAATTTTTAAGAGCCTTTAGCGTTACGACGAAATAAAATTTTGGACCATAGTTCCACTTATAGTTTTCCTTATTAAAATCCCTTTTTAAAAATTGTAAATGCTATATATGTTTCTTAACAAGTTTTAATTATATCTCGAAAAGAATGTTATCACTCTTTTGGCTAAAAACGACAAAAAATTTACTTTTTTGAAAATTTAACCTTAAATAATGTTTGATCAGGTTAAAGATTTTAAATCAATTCTTCTTTTGTGTGGTTTATACATTCTTGAAAAATAAAATGAAACAAATTTCGAAAAAATTGGATCAGATATTAACAAAACTCTAGGCCTAAGGCGTCAAAATGTAAAATTTCCGAAGTCGAATATCTCATAAACTATAGGAGGTAAATCATATGTGTAGTGATGGTTTTTGTAGATCTCAGCTATCAGATCAAGAATGCTACTTCTGGATCTTTTTTAATTTTCGAAAAAACAGAGGTGCCCCACTTTGAGGGTATATAGCTGCCTTCCTAATGAGTCTACAGACCCCAACTTCTAAGCTTAAGCTTGAATACTCCTTATCAATAGCCATGTGAAACTTCATGATAATTGAGTTTACCGTTTAAGCCCACTGTGCATCGCCTGAGTGCTCGTCCAAAAAAATTTAAGTACAGCAGATTTTCATCAAAAACTAAAATCTTTTTTGTTTGAAATTTGGCAAAAACCCAAAATACTACTGCAATAACTAAAAAAAAACTATTTTTAACGATTTTCCTATTTTTAACGATTTTCCTGAAATCCAACCTGAAAACAGAGGTTGACCTAAAACAGAGATATATCTAAACTTTTTTGAGTTTTATTTTTTCATATTTCTCTGATAAATTTCGTCAAGAAAAACACAATTTTTGCAGAAATTGTAATAACTCGAAAACTATGTTGATGGTATGCTAGGCGGATGACAAAAGACGGAAAATTTGTTATCGGGAAAATCGGATCAGATATTAGCAAAACTCTAGGCCTAAGTCCTCAAAAAGTTGAAATTTTTTTCGAAGTCGAATATCTCATAAACTATAGGAGATAAACCATACGTGTAATGATGTTTTTTGCAGATCTCAGCTAGCAAATTTAGTGCATACATATATTGGAGAAAAATAGGCATAAGATGAGAAACAGTGTAAGAATTGGTTGAGAGCCTTAAGCGTTAAGACAAAATAAAATTTTAGATCCGAGTTTTACTTATAGTTTTCCCTATAAAGTTCCCTTTTCAAAAATTATAAATTTTATATATGTTTCTTAACAAGTTTTGTTTATATCTCTAAAACAATGTTCTCACTTTTTTGGCTAAAAAACGACAAAAAATTTACTTTTTTGAAAATTTGAACTTAAATAATGTTTGTGTGATTTATACATTCTTTAAAAATAAAATGAAACAAAATTGGATCAGATATTAGCAAAACTCTAGGCCTAAGTCGTCAAAATATAAAGTTTCCGAAGTTGAATATCTCATAAACTACTTTGTAGATCTCAGTTATCGGATCAAGAATGTGACTTCTGGATAGTTTTTAATTTTCGAAAAACCCGAGGTGACCTACTTTGAGGGCCCTCCTAATAAGTCTACAGTCTTTAAACTCAATATCCTTGTAAAACTTCGTAGTACTTGAGCTTACCGTTTAAAAGTTATTAAATTATTTCCCAAAATTTTTTTCAACCTATTGTGCACCGCCTGTGTTCGTCCAAAAAAAAAATTTAGCTCTGCAAAACTAAACGAGATATTAAAGATCCATTTGGCCGTTTCTCTTTTACATATGTATGTCATCAATGACAAAATAGTTGAAGGAAATTGCAATAACTTAAAATTTAAATGATTTGAAAGTTGTATCTTTTTGTTTAAAGCTATTTAAGTTCTTGTTGAGATTCTGTCAGGTTTTCATTAAAAACTAAAATCTTTTTATTTGAAATTTGGCAAAATCCCAAAATACTATTGCAATAACTGAAAAAACAATTTTTAAAGATTTTTCCGAAATCCGAAGACCTAAACGAGTTATTTAATATATCAACTTTTTTGAGTTTTATTTTTTCATATTTCTCTGATATATTTCGTCAAAAACACACAATTTTTGCAGAAATTGTAATAACTCGAAAACTATTTTGATGATTTTCAAAACTTTCAATTCATAGATATTTTACTTTTAAAAATCTATTTTTTTCTTTTTTGAAAGTCTATATAACGATTTTCCCAAAATCCGACGGCTTGAAAACTTTTTGAGTAATATTTTTTCATATATATCTGATAAATTTGGTCAAGAATATAAAATTTTTCCAAAAATTGTAATAACTCAAAAACCATTTCATAGATATTTTATTTGTAAAAAGCTATTTTAGAATGATTGAAAACGCAGGTAACCTTAACGAGTTAAATATTTAATATATCAACTTTTTTGAGTTCTATTTCCAATGAATCTCTAATACATTTCGTCAAGAGTACACAATTTTGGCGGAAATTTTAATAACTCGAAAACGATTTAGATGATTTTGGGTTTTATTTGTTTTTGTTTTATTAGTTAGTATTATTAATGCTTAGATCTCGTTGCTTATTCAAGATATAACCATAGTAACCAAACGTAAATGGAGTGCAATATCTCAATATTAAAGAGTTTTTGCTATAATATAACTACATATATATATTTTACGATATAAAAATGTTAAAATTCAATTCACAATAAAAACAAAGAATTGCCAGTAAATCATAGAAAACAAATTTTAAAAGACTCGAAACTAAGTTTTTAATCCCAAAATCAAGCATTCATTGAGAAGAATAGAAAAATCCAAACAATGAAGTTGTTTTAAAATAAGGCAGGTACTAATTTTAAGCATTAAATAAACGTAAAACAGCATGTCCTTCTTCATACTGCGAAAGGCTTTTCTTCAGTTGCAAAAAAAGGATTCATCTGTTTTATGCAATCGCCTCAACAAACCGTGAAAATTTGAAAATCAAAATTTTATGAAAATCAAAAAAGATAAAATTCAAAACTATTGAAAATATTTAATAAAAGAATTATGGCATAAAATATGTTTTGCTATAGCCAAAGGGGTTTTGTACAAATAGACAGATGGAAGGATATTTTTTTTGAAAAAATCCTATAAAGAAAGAAAGTAAAAATTTGACGCAGCAGGTATCATTTAAAATTTTTAAGATGTTCAAGGTCATTAGAGTTGGAAAAAAAATTAACACATCCCTTTCCTTTTCTATCACGGAACTCGACATTTACATGTGTTTTTTCGAAATTTTTGTTTGTGGCCTCGAAAACATTAAATATTAATAACTCTTTGGTGAAAAAGTCAAAACGCCATATTTTTAGCTGCTTATTTCAATGTCATTCTAATCATTAACTCTGGCAATGAGTTAAATATTTTTCTTCTAAATTCTGGGTTTTATGTTATTGCCTTCACTTACCATTAAAATCTCCGCATACAACGCGTTCAAAGGGACTTCCCATCCAGTCTGTAAAAAAAAGAAAAATTATGAAAAAATATATTAGTAAATTTTTCTAGAAATATTTTACGGTTTATTATAAACTCATTAGTAAAAGTTAAGTTAAAGGTTTAACTCTTCTGGGGAGGGTTTAAGGATACAATTTAGAATTAAAGCCAAGGCTATGGAAGTATATTTTGAAATTATTAAAAACATATTTAATTTTTTTTATTGTATATTTAAGTATCATGTGTTTGAAGTAAAGATGAAGTTACTTGTAGGTTCTTTTTTAACACAGAGTTTTAGGATTGAAATTAGCTGTATTTTTGTTTGAAACTTCCCAACGACATAACCAATTTTTAGAAGGTTAAGTTTGTTAAAAAAATATATTTGAAGATCATAGAGATAAACTAGCATAAAAGTTGGCGATCGCTTTAGATTTCAATAGAAAAATTGGCGATCGCTTTAGTTTTCTATAGAAAAAACGGGGATCGCCTTAGTTTTCTCTCGAAAAGTTGGCGATCGCCTTAGTTTTCTATAGAAAAGTTGGCGATCGCCTTAGTTTTCTATAGAAAAGTTGGCGATCGTCTTAGTTTTCTATAGAAAAGTTAGCGATCGTCTTAGTTTTCTATAGAAAAGTTGGCGATCGCCTTAGTTTTCTATAGAAAAGTTGGCGATCGCCTTAGTTTTCTCTCGAAAAGTTGGCGATCGCCTTCGTTTTCTCTCGAAAGGTTGGCGATCGCCTTAGTTTTCTATAGAAAAGTTGGCGATCGCCTTAGTTTTCTATAGAAAAGTTGGCGATCGCCTTAGTTTTCTATAGAAAAGTTGGCGATCGCCTTAGTTTTCTATAGAAAAGTTGGCGATCGCCTTAGTTTTCTATAGAAAAGTTAGCGATAGTCTTAGTTTTCTATAGAAAAGTTGGCGATCGCCTTAGTTTTCTATAAAAAAGTTGGCGATCGTCCTAGTTTTCTACAGAAAAGTTGACGATCGCCTTAGTTTTCTATAGAAAAGTTGGCGATCGCCTTCCTTTTCTATAGAAAAGTTGGCGACCGCCTTCGTTTTCTATAGAAAAGTTGGCGATCGCCTTAGTTTTCTGTAGAAAAGTTGGTGATCGCCTGAGTTTTCTATAAAAAAGTTGGCGATCGCCTTTGTTTTGTATAGAAAAGTTAGCGATCGCCTTAGTTTTCTATAGAAAAGTTGGCGATCGCCTTAGTTTTCTATAGAAAAGTTGGCGATCGCCTTAGTTTTCTATAGAAAAGTTGGCGATCGCCTTAGTTTTCTACAGAAAAGTTGGCGATCGCTTTAGTTTTCTATAAAAAAGTTGGCGATCGTCCTAGTTTTCTACAGAAAAGTTGGCGATCGGCTTAGTTTTCTATAGAAAAGTTGGCGATCGTCTTATATTTCTCTATAAAAGCTGGCGATCGTCTTAGTTTTCTATAGAAAAGTTGGCGATCTTAGACGAAAAGTGAGCGATTGTCATTATTTTCTATAAAAATGTCGCCTTATTTTTCCATAGGAAAGTTAGCGATCGCCTTAGATTTTTTAGAAGAGTCGTCTATGTAATTAGACTATACAATACTGCTCCTTTATATCAATACAATTTAATCATTTCATACCAACTAAATTGTTTGAACAGTATAAATCCCTTTATAAAGATAGAACAACGAAAAAACTATCTTAATTATTTGCGCTTCTTCCATCATAGCAAAAACAACAACAAAAACTGTTATGCCAACAATTTAATTAAAAACTGCATTAATATTTTTTTATATACAATTTACACATCATATTGGAATTATTACAATAAATATATTTCGTTGCACAAATTCATATTTATGCACATGTCCAAAGCCAGAACATGAACATTTGACGCCATCATTTGTGTCGTAGCGTCGTCCGACCGCTTCCCTTTCTTTGTAGCTGGTTCGAAATGAAAGAACAACCCAAAGGCAACCTTTTTGCAAACAACAACAAGAAAACTAAATGCATGAAAATGCCACAATAATTATAAAAGAAAGAAAGAAAAAAAAAAACGTTAAAAATTTTCATTAAAACTTCAAGTCAAACCAAGCACGGTGGCCCTTTTCCCAACAAGTCCATATAAATGTCTAAGTGTCTTGCTTTGGAAAAACTGACTGAGTGACTGGGTTGAATGTTTGGTGGCATCCAGTGGAATCATTTCATTTAAATTATTTTCTATATTTTTTGCCCAATGCATTTTGTTTCTGCCTCATGGTTATGGTTTGGAGGATTTTGTCGGGAACATACATACGTACGAGAATGAGTGCTAAATGACATGACACGCTGGGTTTTTCTGTGTAAAGATTTTCTTTTTTTGTTTTGTATTTTTAATTAAAACACACAAATTCTTATGTTGCTGTCATTGCATTGCGTCCGTAGTCCTTTTTGTGTTTCCCTTTCTCGCCTGATGTTATCAATGAGGATGATGATGCTGCTGCTATGGGATTCGTGACCACCGTTTTGGTGGGGTCTATTTTATTTATATAGAGGAAATAAAGAAGAGTTTTTTGATATTTGAATTTTTGGTTGTTGTAGTTTTTGCGTTTTCTGCTTTTCCGCTTTTAAATTAAAAAGGGCTAAACTTTAAATTTATGGGATGTATCTATCGCTTCACCGACAAACATGGGACAATTATTAAATCATTTGAATGCAGAACATTTTTGATACTTCTCTGCTTTTAAATTATGGTCAATTCTTTAACCAGATCAAATTAAGATCACGAGAGAGGAGAGTAATTGATGAGTAATTGATTTAATAATTCTTTGGTTGTGGAGATCATATAATGATCCGGTTTTATCAAAATAATACCAGAGAAGTTAATATTCATGAGAGAGTAAATTAATCGCATTATGATTGCACTTTAATAACTTGTCTAAAACAGAACAAATCAGGGATGGCAAACATGGTACAATTGTACTTTTTTTTATACATTTCTAACCTGATTGGTACCGTGATACTATCGATTCCTACTTGATACAATTTTAATGTTTTTATTGTTTAGTTATAAAGTATTCGTTAGACTAGAACTGTCAACTAATTTTCATTTGTAGCCACATAACATAATCAACAATCAATCATTGGTCTTAGGTTTGTAAAATATAGAAATGGGTGTGAGACCAACTTGTAGTATTTCGATTGACTTTGAGTTGATTTAAAGTTTAAGTGCAATTTTAAAGAAATTTCTATTAAAATTAGGTAAAATAGGTTGATTATTTCAGGTACTTACAACATTACCGGAACACCGGAATTGAGATGTGGGCTCATTTTTTCAGAGAATTCAAGCAATAATAAACAAAGGGTCGATGTAAGTGAATGTATCATATTTTGTTTGAAATACTTAGTATTTGACCATAACTTCCATTAAATTTCTTCATTAAAAAACATTTTAATATCCCGTGACAGAGGTTCATATTTGACCCTAGCTCTCATATTTACTACAAGATATTTTTCTAAGCATTAGAAAATCTTCTAAATATGTTGACAATCGTTCATCGGACATTAGTAGTTAAGGGTACCACAGAATCGTTAGAGCCCGACTATATTCCTTTCCTACTTGTATATAAAATTCTCTAATTTAAATGAATTGCTGTTCAATTGATATTGTAAAATAGAGTATAAGACCATTTATAATACTCGCTTTTTTTGCAATTGGAAAATATTTATACCCGTTTTCATTACTCGAAACACATTTTTTTACGGAAAATCTTTCAATAGATATTTTATTATGAAAATCAATTGTTAAATTTTAATCGATTTTCAAAAGAATCATTTTTAAAACTGACAAGTTTCATTTTTAATATAAAAAATATTGCCATCATGATCTAAAAACTACATTTTGTTTTCATACTCGGTATAAAATCCAAAAAGCCATTTTCCATCCCTGGAACAAATATTGATAACAAGAGAGAAAGAAAGAGTAATTGAATGCTTTTATTCTCCTTAAATAATTGTCATCATATTATGATCCGATTTTGTAAATTTTGCTTTTACCAGAACACAAGAACCTTAATTGATCTTATTTTTATCCTATCATATGGCTCCGATTTGGCATTTCAATTTAAGAAATTTGACAACACTGTTACCAAGTGTTTACAATGTTATAGACATACGAGAAGGTGTTCATACAGTGAAATGTCATTTAGTTAGATCGTAGCTTGAATTTAGTAAAAATATCTCGAAAATTTCCCATTAGATTAACGTATCAAAATAATGGAGATAAGGTACACTTCGATGGTATTCTACCACAAAATTTTCCATTAAGCGGATGAATTTAAAAAAAATATAAATAATTTTTTCTTCAGAGGACGCTATCAGGTTCGTATTCTACAGATCTGGCTTTCATCGACTTTTTTCTGTTATCAGAACTCAAGAGAACGATCAATGGAAGGGAAATCAGGCATTGATGAAGTGATAATAACCGAAACTGAGGCCAGGGCTGCCATAAAGTTTTCGTGAAAAATCGTCACATTTTTCAAAAAAAAAAAAATCGTTACTATCAGCAGTAAATTTTCAGAAATCGGAATTGTCAAAAATATTACTCAAATATAGCCGAATATTAAAAAAAAAGACCGCTGAAAATTTTTCTATAGCAAAAATTTTCAATGAAAATATTTCTATAGAAAAAATTTCACGTTGAAAATTTTTCTAAAATAATAAAAACATATTGAAAATATTTCTAGTTATACAAAAAATTTTATACTGAAAATTTTTCTATAGAAAAAAATTTTTTATTAAAAATTCTTCCGAACAAAAAAACATTTTTTGGTTTTATCAAAAAACTATTTATTACAATAATAAATAATTGTAATGAATTGGGATCTTAGTGCAATACACTATAGTAAAACTTTTTAACTAAATGTTTGTTGTTCCAAAATTTTGATAAACCTTTTTAAAAAAACTTATTTATATTGAAAAATTTTCTATACAAAAAAATAATATATATGGAAAATTTGTCTATTAAAAAATTTAATATGAAAAATTTTTCTATACAAAGAAATATATGTATATGGAAAATTTTTCTATTCATAAAATTTGATACGGAAAATTTTTCTACACAAAAAAAAATTTATGCAGAAAATTTTCAATGCAAACAATTTGATATAGAAAATTTTTCTATTTAAAAAATTGTATATGAAAAATTCTTTACACAAATTTATACAGGGAAATTTACGATAAAAACAATTTTAGATTTTTCTATAGAAAAAATTTGTATAGAAAGTTTTTCTTTAGAAACAATTTTATATTGAAAATTTTTGTACAGAAACAACTTTTAATGGAAAATTATCTTTCTGTAGAAAAAATTTTATATATAATAATCTCAAAAATCGACATTTTTTTATTCAAAATCTGCACTTCACTCAGGTTAAAAATTGGCAAAATGCCGATAAATCAGAAAATCTGGCAGGCCTGACTGAGGCATATTTTTTAACGTTTAAGAGAGCTAACACTCAGGCATAATAAATAATACCTATACAATTGCAACTAGAGTATATACGAATTGGGATATCTTCTTTGGAAAGGGTATAAAGCTTTTTTGAAAAGGAGAGATAAAGCTTTTATGTTATATAACACTGTAATTGCACTTCATATATATTTTTTGAATAGTAAAGTTGCGCCATTTGTTGTTATTTGGACACATTGTTAAAGCTTTTTGTTCTACAGAAAATGTTATTTTCATCGACGGCGTGTTATTGCTTGAGCATCAAAACTGATTCGTTTAGTGCAATTTGTATGCGACCAGTTGAAAGCGAACTTCGTTACGCTAATTGATACGTCAAGGGGTTAACAATTTTAATATAAATATATTAATAATTACAGAATTTGATGGTGCCGGGACCGGGGATCGAACCCAGACTGTAGAAAAAATGTTATATATAATAATCTCAAAAATCGCCAATTTTTTATTCAAAATCTGCACTTCACTTTTTTCAGGTTAAAAATTGACAAAATGCCGATAAATCAGAAAATCTGGCAGGCCTGACTGAGGCATATTTTTAACGTTTAAGAGTGGTAACACTCAGGCATAATAAATAATACCTGTACAATTGCAAATAGAGTATATGCGAATTGGGATATCTTCTTTGGAAAGGGTATAAAGCTTTTTTGAAAAGGAGAGATAAAGCTTTTATGTTAAATAATACTGTAATTTCACTTCATATATATTTTAAGAATAGTAAAGTTGCGCCATTTGTTGTTATTTGGACACATTGTTAAAGCTTTTTGTTCTACAGAAAATGTTATTTTCATCGACGGCGTGTTATTGCTTGAGCATCAAAACTGATTTGTTTAGTGCAATTTGTATGCGAACAGTTGAAAGCGAACTTCGTTATGCTAATTGATACGTCAAGGGGTTAACAATTTTAATATGTATAAATATATTAATAATTACAGAATTTGATGGTGCCGGGACCGGGGATCGAACCCAGACTGTAGAAAAAATGTTATATATAATAATCTCAAAAATTGCCAATTTTTTTATTCAAAATCTGCACTTCACTTTTTTCAGGTTAAAAATTGGCAAAATGCCGATAAATCAGAAAATCTGGCAGGCCTGACTGAGGCATATTTTTAACGTTTAAGAGTGGTAACACTCAGGCATAATAAATAATACCTGTACAATTGCAAATAGAGTATATGCGAATTGGGATATCTTCTTTGGAAAGGGTATAAAGCTTTTTTGAAAAGGAGAGATAAAGCTTTTATGTTATATAATACTGTAATTTCACTTCATATATATTTTAAGAATAGTAAAGTTGCGCCATTTGTTGTTATTTGGACACATTGTTAAAGCTTTTTGTTCTACAGAAAATGTTATTTTCATCGACGGCGTGTTATTGCTTGAGCATCAAAACTGATTTGTTTAGTGCAATTTGTATGCGAACAGTTGAAAACGAACTTCGTTACGCTAATTGATACGTCAAGGGGTTAACAATTTTAATATAAATATATTAATAATTACAGAATTTGATGGTGCCGGGACCGGGGATCGAACCCAGACTGTAGAAAAAAATGTTATATATAATAATCTCAAAAATTGCCAATTTTTTATTCAAAATCTGCACTTCACTTTTTTCACTTTTTCAAATTGGCAAAATGCCGATAAATCAGAAAATCTGGCAGGCCTGACTGAGGCATATTTTTAAAGTTTAAGAGTGGTAACACTCAGGCATAATAAATAACACCTATACAATTGCAAATAGAGTATATACGAATTGTGATATCTTCTTTGGAAAGGGTATAAAGCTTTTTTGAAAAGGAGAGATAAAGCTTTTATATTATATAACACTGTTGCACTTCATTGCACTTCATATATATTTTTAGAATAGTAAAGTTGCGCCATTTGTTGTTATTTGGATACATTGTTTTCGCTTTTTGTTCTACAGAAAATGTTATTTTCATCGACAGCGTGTTATTGCTGTAGGCTAACCGTTGTGGTAAATAATAATTTTAATATAAGTAAATTAATAATTACAGAATTTGGCGTTGCCGGGGCCGGGGATCGAACCCAGACTGAATATGATATGTTAGCTTAGTAGTCGACGCGCTAAACTACTAAGTCACAGCACTCACTGAATTAGACTTTTCAACTTTCAAACTGTTAATTGTTTTATACCCTTCACAACCACAGGTGGAAACGGTATTATAAGTTTGTGCTGATGTATGTAACGCATGGAAATATTTGTCTTAGGTCACTTTCTGAGTCGATTTAGCGATGTCCGTCCATCCGTCCGTCTGGCTGGCTGGACCCCCATATAAACCTTGTAATCAAACTACAAGTCGCAATTCCGAAGATAATTGAATGAACTTTGGCACAGATCATTTTTTTGATAATGGGACAATGGCTATTGAAATTCGTCAAAATCGGTCCATTGTTTATGGTACCTCCCATAGGTCCCACTTCCCAGAATTGATATATTGGCCACAAATATCAAAATTTTTTCATAAAATTTAAATCAAATACTACTTATGTAAACTAAAATCTCTGTATCAAATTTCGTTGAAATCGGTCCACATTTGACCATAGCTCCCATACAGACTTTTCTTTAAAAACGTACTAAATGAGACAAAAATTACTAAAATGCTCGTAAATCTAAAGATATTGAGAATTTTAAGTTTATTTTTTGTATACATAATTTTTGTAACAACTACAATCAATTTGCCAAGTTTCGGGATAATCGGTCCACATTTGACCCTAGCTCTCATATAAGTCAAAATGACAAAAACAGCTTAAATATATAAGTTTTCAGAAAATGTTTTTATAATGGCAAAATTTAGCAAATATTTGTCTTTATACAGGAAAAAGAACACCTTTGACCATAATGAAGAAGGGTATCGTATGGTCGGTCTTGACCGACTGTAGCACTTTCTTACTTGTTTTAATAAATGTTTGAACATAAAAAAAAATTTAATATTAGCGTTTTTCATTTATACTATGGGTCAGTTTTGTTGCAACCGCCATTGCACAAATACTTGTGAAATCGCTGAGGGATACGATCTTAAAGATTCTTAAGAAGTATTTTAAAGATCATATAATATTTGACTTTGGATCATTTAGACAATGTTGTCAATGTCGAATTTGGTAAGGAAAATGTTGGTGGTCTCGTCATTTCCACTTAAAGGGTTAAACTAATTTATAGTCTGTCTGTGTTTATGGTATCTAAAATGTACGCTTGCATTTCTCTAATGCCTTGGAAAGAACTGACAAGGAAATGAAACAAAAATATTAAAGTTTTATAATGTGTAAGTGAATAGCAAATGATCTGTAAATGAATGTGATTAGAAGTAAGACTGTGAAGATTTTTGTTTAAATACTAAACTAAAAACAAAGTGTTGATATTAAATTCATATGAATTAAATTAAAATTCATTAGTTAAACTACATTAACTCCTTCCTATAATCCACAGAATTCTATTTTACACACGTCCTTAATCCCATTCTAAGCTTTGCAACAAAATACCTTCAACATTCTTTCAAAATCCTAAAGAATATTGCGATTAAGTTTAACTCATGACTGCACTTTAAGGACGACATTGAGGTAATAAATTGAAGCTTTAGCTAAAACTTTATCTTTAGTTAGATTTTACATAAGCACAAACACATACTCTGTTTTGTTAGCTCGGGAATGAATTCATGGTGTAACTGCAAGTGAAGCAAAAGCATTTAAATGACGTCTCCATGGCTTTGGCAGAAGTTTGAAAGCAAAAATCATATTATTTTTATTTTTTTGCTTAACTTCCTTTGCAAAAGGAATTGATATAAAAAGTAAAATGTCATTTTGGATCTGAGAATCTCAACATCTAACGAATAGACAGACAGACGGGCATTTCAATTGTCAGTTAGTCAGTTTCATTCTCATCTGTTTCCATTCTGTCTGTGTGTCTTTTTCCTTTTATTTTTTTGAAAAACATTATTATCCTCCTAGTCTTCTTGTTATTTGGTTGACAATTTCATTTCATTTTGAAAATATGCAAAATATTTAATATTTATGCATTTGTTGATGTTATTATTGTGCTTTGACTAAAAGTATGTGCAAAATATTTATTTCGTTATTTTTAACTAAAATATTCAGTGCCAGTCCGTCAGTCCCCTGACTGCTTAAAGTATCTGTCAGTTCTTCCATGTGTTGTTGATGTTATTGGTGGATGGTTATGCAGCTGACGATGATGACGATTATGACGTTGGTGTATGTCTGTCAATATTTAAGCTTCTTGAATTTAACAATTTGTTTTTATTTCATTTTCATATGAATTTCGTTTTTGTTGTTGTTTCTTTTTCTCAATTTTTTGTTGTTTTAGTTTTTTCTGCAGCCATTCTAATTGAATTTTAAAAATTTAACTCATACACATTCAGTTATTAAGGAAAACGGGAAACATAGACATACATATATTCATGCATGCTTACATATATTAGCGTAACCCAGCAAATCAGAATGACTTTCTAAGTTAAGGCGAAGACTATTACTAAAGTACAGATTGCAATTTTGAAGATAAACTGGAGAAAATTCACAGACATTTCTGTTACAAGGACCATGCTTTGAGTCAAAAGCCATCAATTGGTCAAAAGCGATCAATGTCGAGGACCTTTTATAGACCGACCACCTGGAATTTAGATTTACGATCGAAAATTGACCAATATATCGCCAGTAGAAAATCATATAAGTCATTGGAAACATAGAATTGAAAAATTTTACTAAATTTATTTTTGTGTAATCTTAAATCAATGAAAAAAAAAATCGACATAATCGGTCCAAATTTCACCTTAGCTCCCATATTAGAATAACCGCCTGAAATGGCTCAAAAGTCAAGCACAGACACATTTCAAGAGCAGAAAATTTTTCATATTAAATCCACATTCGATCTCAGAGGTTTAGAGTATGGTCGAATTTAAAATAACCAATTATAGCACTTTGGCTAATTGAATTTAAAATGTATATAAATTTAAAGTAATTTTATAGAAAGACGTTTCCCCAATTTGTTTACATTTGACCCCAGTAATCCAAATACAAAGTTTCATTCAGATTGGATATCGGCAAAGCGTGTCGACTTAACGCCAAAGTTAGAACATGTCAGTTATATGGGAAAAATAAGGGGTTTCATCAAATCTTTGAAAATATTCCACTTAGAATACCTTTACAAAAAAAAAAAAAAAAATGTTTAACACCTTTATACTAAAAGCTTTCCAATAAGATATATAAGATATACTTCAAAATCGGATATACTTTAAAATCGGTTGAAAACTTTCCTAATAATTAAAGGTTTTCCATGATATTCTACACCCTTGAAGACTCTTCTAAGCATATGCAATAAAAATATTTATTATTTTTAAAAATTTTAATAAGCTGGACTTTTCTCATTTTTCTGAGACCTCAAAATATTCAAATATCCATTTTTGTTACAATGGGCTAACGGTAAGTCACTTTTGCATAGGACGAAAGAAAGTAATTTTTTCATACCGTTTTCAAAACTCCTTTTTTGGTCTTTTCAAAAGTTTGTTAAACAAATTCGAAAAAAATAAAGAGAAAGTTCCAGAGTCTTAGTAAGAATACTCAGTAGATTATCACAAAGAAAAAACTTGCTCGATATCTCTAACGGCTTAGCCGTAACTGTGACTTAAAATCAGAATATTTCGACAAAAAACCCAATTTTCCCTCAAAGTTGAAAAAATGCACGTGAATTGTTATATATTAGAAGTTTTTATAAGAAGAACTGAAGTTATTATTGCCTCAATGGGTAGAAATATATAGAGGAATTTTGATTGAAATCGGATGTTATTAACCCTTTTATTACCAGGGTCAAAAATAAAATTTTTAAAATATTTAATTTTTTTTCAAAAAAGTACTAGAAATTACATGTTGTTATTGTTATTTATACTTCAATGAAAATTCAGAAAATAGTTTAAAGGCACTTAAATAAATTTTTGTACAATTAACCCTTGCGTACCCATGACTTAAGGTTGATAACTATAAATAGCCCATGGGAACTCAAGGGTTAATTTGTATAAAAGTGTTTATAAAAGCGATTGAGATCATATTAAGAATAATAATATAAATTTATTTGAATGTATATTTCAATGAAAATTCAAAAAATCGTTCAAATGCGCCTTTAAATACATTTTTGTACAAATTAACCCTTGCGTACCCATGGTTTAAGCATGAGAACTATTTAGAGCCCATGGGAACGCGATTGAGATCATATTAAGAATAAGTGGGAACATATTATGATTAAGTATAAATATAATACATCAAATATATTATATATTTAAAAGGGCGATGTAGAGTGCCCAGATAAGGGGAACAAATAAGATTATGTTAAAATAAGTAAGAAAGTGCTATAGTCAGTCAAGCTCGACAATACAATACCCTTTACCACTAAGGTCAAAGGTGTTCGCTTTCCTGTATAGAGACAAATATTTTCTAAATTTTGCCATCATACAAACATTTTCTAAAAACTTATATATTTAAGCTATTTCCTTCATTTGGACTTATATGAGAGCAAGGTCAAATGTGAACCTATTATCTCGAAATTTAGTATATCGATCGACAAAAATTATGTATGCAAAAAATAAATTTAAAATTGTCATTATCTTCAGATTTACGAGTGTTTTAGTGATTTTGGTCTCATTTAGTGCTTTTTGAGAAAGGAGTTTTTATGGGTTTATCTGTGTTTATCGAGGCCCTATGCTCCACTGGGAGTCAAGGATAACAGAAGAAGAAGAATCTGTGCCAAATATCATCAAATTATGTTTAGAGTTGCGACCTATACTTTGATTACAGGGTTTACATGGGGGTCCAGCCAGCCGTCCAGCCAGACGGACGGACTGACATCGTTAAATTGACTCCGAAAGTGATTCTTAGTCTATAGGTCATTATTTTGTAATCTAAGGCCAATACTTTTGTGCATTACATACATCAGCACAAACTTATAATACCCTCTCCCCTTATGGTGGTGAAAGGTATAATGAACACATTATGATTTAATTTGTTTCAATTTATTAAACTGTGATTTAATCCAATTAAAAAATCATCCAAATAAATCAATTAAGCATCAGATTTGTCTTCGATCTGGGATACTAGGATCGAATTATAATGTAAAAATTACAAATTAAGACAAAAAATTGAGCAGATAACTTGGTACAATTAAAATAATTTTATTTGACCCAATCATATTATGATTGTTTGTGAGAAATACTTCATTTCTCCAGATGTGATCGATTTTGACCCAAACCTTTAAAATTATTCGTTATTAAAACTCACAGCACCCTAATTTAAAAATTTTGCTCGCTGGGTTATAACAATTTCGCATTCGAAATAGAAACGTTCAGCCAAACAAAATACTCAGACTCAGGGTAATAATTTAAATTGACTGTCAATGTGTTGGACTCCGAAGATAAACTAATTTAATTAAATAAAAGATGAATGTATTGAATACAAAATTCAATATACAAGAATAAAATATTTAAAGACTTAAGAAGTGGGGCCGTGAAGAGAAAGAAACGAAACATATTTACAAGGTAAAATATTTATGAAACAAAAAACTGGTAACTCAAGAGTAACGGTTACCAAGATACCCGCACTATTGACATATTTTCACTAATAGTTACTTTGTATGACTCTAATTATAATAAATTTTATGGGCATTTAAAAAAGTGACTTTTAGTATTAGACAAAATTTAAATAATTAATTAAATTTTTATGTAGGATTTATTTTCAATTACTACTAGCAACTTTTAATGATTGCAAAATTTATGTGAATTTGTAATTGTTTTGTCAAGTGTTTAGTAATATTTAAATGAAGTTTTTTTTTTTTAAAGAGGATTAAAACTAGTTTTTCTACAAAATATTAGCAGGAAGTTAAAAACTATTTTTAAATATATTTAAACGATTTACTCTTTATTTTATTTTCTTTATCTTTTATTTTTCTTTTATTTATAAAATTTTCTAATCGCTCTTATTTTTGGGTTATAAAATTTTATTTTTATTTGAGAAAAAATTTGATTAAACGGCCTTGAATTTCTTTGCAACCCATTTATTTTATTATATTTTTTTTATTTATATTCAAATATTTTTACTCAATGATTAATAACAAATAGAAAATGGGTTAACATATATTTTAAACATTTTCCACTATATAAATGATTAAAGAGAAACTAAATAATTTTATGTTCTAGACTCCCACGTTTTTTATGAAAGATTTATATCAATTTCTCATACCTTTTAAACATTTGATAAACTTTAATATTTTAAAAATTTTAAACTATAAATAAATTTAATTTACAAAAAAATCTAAATCTTTTCATCAACTTAAACATTTTTATCTATAATTTGTTATGTTTTTAAATGTCTAGTAAAATTTAAAATTATTTTTATGTGAATTCACACAATTTTAAAAAAGAAATTAACTCATTTTATTTGAATTTAAAATTTCTATGTTTATCATTTATCTCATTTCTCACATACAAAAGCAAATAATTTATTTATTTATCAAAAGTCAAAAATTTTAAAATCATTATATTCAAAAATAGCGCAGATTTTCGAAACGACCGCAAAAGATAAATCTAACGGTTTTCTTTTATCAAATTTTTTAAAATTATTTTTTTTATAGTTTTTATTATGCACGATCTCGATATAATAATATATCTAATATAAAACGTATAAATATTTTAATAATTTATTTATACTTAAAATGATGAAGTGCTTTAATTGCTTGAGAGTGTGTGTGTTTTTGCATTTTATTTTAATTATTATTTTAAATTCTTTTAATATATTCATTTTTAAATCTTTATTAAAAATACAGTATTTATACCCTTCACCACCATAGGTGGAAAGGGTATTATAAGTTTGTGCTGATGTTTGTAACACATATAAATATTTGTCTTAGACCCACCTTTTAGTATACCAATAGACTTAGAATCACTTTCTGAGTCGATTTAGCGATGTCCGTCCGTCCGTCCGTCTGGCTGGCTGGCTGGACCCCCATGTAAACCTTGTAATCAAACTACAGGTCGCAATTCTAAAGATAATTTGATGAAATTTGGCACAGATCATTTTTTTGATAATGGGACCATGGCTATTGAAATTGGTCAAAATCGGTCCATTATTTATGGTACCTCCCATAGGTCCCACTTCCCGGAATTGCTATATTGGCCACAAATATAAATATTTTTTCATGAAATTTAAAAAAAAATACTGCCTACGTAAACTTTAATCACTGTAGCAAATTTACTAAATGAGACAAAAAATCACCAAAGCGCTCGTAAATCTAAAGATAATGAAAATTTTGAGTTTATTTTTTTGCATACATAATTTTTGTAACAACTGTAATCAATTTGCCAAATTTCGAGATAATCGGTCTACATTTGACCCTAGCTCTCATATAAGTCCAAATGACGGAAACAGGTTGAATATATAAGTTTTGAGAAAATGTTTGTATGATGGCAAAATTTAGCAAATATTTGTCTTTATACAGGAAAAATAACTCCTTAGACCTTAGTGGTGAAGGGTATCGTATGGTCGGCTTGACCGACTATAGCGCTTTCTTACTTGTTTTTTTATAAGAAAGAATTTTTTTCATGTTGCGCTGTGTAGCTTTTTTTTGTCTAATACATATTTATGATTTTTTTTTAAGATAAAGCATTTAAATATAAATTAACACAATTTCATAAATTTGAATTTATTAAATAAAAGGGTTGCCATGTGAGAAATAATTAGGTTTTATAAACTATCACTGTCAAAAGATTCATTTTAGTCCACCCAAAACTCCTGAATAAGTTTGAGCAAAGTTGTTATTATATGTAATCATATTATGATTACGAGGAATCCATGTTTTTACAGTTTTTTATATTTGACCCCAATAATAGAAAGGCAAAGTTTCATTCAGATCGGATATAGGGAAAGCGTGCCGTCTTGACGCCGAAGTTTGGACATGCTAGTTATTAGTGAAAATAAAGGGTTTCTTCAAATATGAAAAAAATTCACTTAGAATTTATTAAAAAAAAATGTTTAACCTCATGGTACCGAAAACTAAATGAGCTTTCCAATGAGATATATTACTTTAAAATCGGTTGAAAACTTTTCTAATTATTAAGGATTTTCCAAAATATTCCAGTTGTTATTATATGTAATCATATTATGATAAGGAGAAATAACAATAATAGAAATGCAAAGTTTAATTCAGATCTGATATCGGGAAAGCGTGCCGACTTGACATCGAAGTTTGGACTTGCTAGTTATATGGGAAAAATAATGGGCTTCTTCAAATATTTGAAAAAAAAAAACACACTAAGAATACATTTTCAAAAAACTGTTTAACAGCATGATACTGAGAACTAAATGGGCTTTCTAACGAGATATTTTAATTTAAAATCGGTTAAAAACTTTCCTAATTGTTAAGGGGTTTCCAAAATATTCCATATCCTAGAAGACTCTTCTGAGCATATGCAATAACAAAAATTTATTCAAAATTGGTTTTTCAAAAAATTTGGGACGTCAAACATTTAATTAAGAAGTTTTACTGTAGTGTATTGCACTAAGATCTCAATTTATTACAATTATGTATTATTGTAATAAAAAGTTTTTTGATAAAACCAAAAAATGTTGGTGGGGAAACCTTTCCTCGACGCGTTTCGATGGTTGGTTAGGCCATCTCTTAAATTAAGTCACTTTTGCATAGGACGAAAAAAAGTAATTTTTTCATACCGATTTCAAAAGTCCTTTTTTGTTTTTTTCAATGGTATGCTAAACGAATTCGAAAGAAGTAAAAAAGTTCTAAAGTGTTAGTAAGAACATCTTCAAGATTACCACATAGGAAAAAATTGATCGATAACTCTAACGGCTTAGCCGTATCGGAGACTTAAAATCAAATTATATACAAAAAAAAAAAAAACAATTTTTCACCAAAGTTATAAAAAAAGCAGTTGAATTCTTATATATTAGCAGTTTTGATAAGCAGAACTGAAATTATTATTGCTTATATTATTGAAATTTGGTTAAAATCGGATGTCATTAACCCTTTTATTACCAGGATCAAAAAAAAAATTTTTAAAATATTAATTTCTTTCAAGCAAGCATTAAAAATAACATGTTTTTATTGTTACATTTCAATGGAAATTCAAAATATCGTTCAAAAGCACCTTTAAATACATTTTTATACAAATTAACCCTTGCTTACCCAATTGCCCTAAATAGTTCTTATTCTTAGCCCATGGGTACGCAAGGGTTAATTTGTATTTAATGTAATTAAAGGCGCCTATATTAAATTAAGATCATAAGATTGGTGATATGGCCCTAAGACTCTACAGGGGCCAAATTACCGCATTCAATATCGATCTTAGATATTTTCAAAACATTTGTATAGCATACTTTAAGGATAATCAAAACTATTTAAAAGATGCTCAGTTTTTCCCATATTTTTTTGAAGTTATTTGACAAAAGATGAACAATAGTAAAAGAGTTTTGATTGAACTGTATGTTTTTACAAGCGAATCAAAATGAATACCAAATTTCAATAAACTTTTTACATCGAAGTGACTTTGAACATCCCTAAAGTATACTTAACAATATTTGCTTAAAAGTCTGAGTTTTCAAACGATATCGAATGCGGTAATTTGGCCCCAGGCCTTAGTCACCATATGATAATCTACGATCTGATTGCCACAAACAGATGTCTATCTCTGGCTTTATATAGGTCTTTCATTCGCATTGATGTTTTAATGATCTTAATTAGCTTTACGAAAATCCCTGTTTCAATTGAGAAAAAGATACCGTATAGAAAAGGTTCCTGGTTTAGACACATATAGGGAAGGCAAGAAAGCATTGCGGTAACTATCTTAGAATGGATTCATCAAAGTCAGAAAAGACCAACTAGTTCATCCAAAAACAAAGTGTCAGCAAACCATACGAACAAAATGTTAGAATTTAAACATATCCTAGAATGAAACAAAATCGCTAGAGACCGAAACTCATAGAAAGAAATGATCTATAATGATGTTTCTTAGGAGAAATTATCATATAATTTTTGCTATTATTAAAAAATGTTTAAAAGAATAAAGGACACTTATATATAAACATGTCCTTGTGAAGCTTTAAGGTAAAGAAAATGTCAATTTCATTAAGAATTGCAAAAATTTCCTCTTGGAAACGCTTGTTTCAGAAGGTAAATACCAGAACTTGTACCGATGTCTATCCGTGAAGACCTCAGAGCCCTAAAAAAATAAAATCGCTATTCTCTAGTTATTTTAAAACAGAGTTAATCCAATTATAATGTCATGAAATCAAGTTGTGATCGCTACAATTCTAATGAATGGGTCATCAGTTCTATTTTTACGTTAAGAATCTAAATCATTAACCTTTTCCTTTAGTCAAGGCTTGAAACGTTTTTGCGTTTATGGGGTTTTATTCTTATATGTATGTATGTTCAAATGTAAAAAAGTACCAAAATATTCTTTACACATTATTGGTTCTAAACGGCCTTTTTTCCAAAAAGTACTCATTACTCGTCTTCTTATTTTTTCAGCTGATCAAAAAGAAATTTTAATTTTGTTTTCATTCTTATTACTTTAAAAACTATAACGTTACTGTTTTTCCCCCTTTTCAAAAAAGTTCTATATGTATATTTGGTTTTCTTTGGTAGGTAAAAATTCGGTACATTTTATTAAAATGTAGTTAACATTTTACTTTATGAGATGTTAAGTTATTATTATTGTATCCCTTTTTTACCGATTTTGATTCCCGAAATTAAAAAAAGTAAAGTGGGTTAAAATAAGTACCAAGAGACTTTTTTCACCCTTTTTACTCCCTATCGGGCATAGTTTCAACAAAGTACCAAACACCTGTCCTCCTATTTTAATAGCTACGCAAAATGAAGTTATAATTTTGTTTCTATACCTATTACTTTAGGAGATATAACGTTTTTGTTTTTTTCCCCTTTTTACCCGTTTTTATTGGAATTGTGAGAACTATATCACGCCAATTATAATGCTACAAACATACTGTAGTTGACCTGTAATTATATTTTCACTCATTACTTCTTAGCAAAAAACACTCAAAAACGCTATGAAGTAGTGCAATTTCAAATTCTTCTTTATCTGTTAACTTCGACTCCCACTGGAGCACAGGGCCGCAATTTCGAATTACTTGTAAAGAATTTTTCATAATCACTTCGCGAAGAATGCCATCTTTTTTCGAATCCTATTTGCTGAACTGGATGTCACGAAAAAGACAAATTATGTTGAGAAATTCAAATTTGACTACATTTTATAACAGATTTGAATAAATCAAGGATTTAAGACTTGGCGGACTTGACTAGGTCGGCGACATCTCTCGTTACATCAATACTAAAATTTATTACAAACGATATTTGTGTACCCTTATATTGGAAATGGTATATGTTAAATGTATTCCCAAGGAATGATTTCAATAAATTTTATTCTGACACATTAGATCTAAACTTTGATCACTACAAACAAAGACTCTGTAATATAAAGATGTTGCACTTTCATACACTGATTTGCCGTATGGTCCTTTTGAAAAATCCCCGCTTTTACTCGGATACAACTAATGGGGAGGATTAACCAATGAGAGAAAGCTAAGGCACACACACGTGCTTATTAAATTAATGTTTGTTCGTGTGTTTATGTGTTTTAATTCCACTTTTAGCAGAAAAAATGTGTGGAGTGCAATATCTTTTTACTATAGAGTCTTTGCTACAACCAATTTACCCCATTATAGAAGGAAATTATTAGAAAATTGTATAATATAAAATCGAAAAAAAAATCGAATTTAACATTTTTCATGGAAGAAGGTTCAAAATAGTACCCACTAATTACAGGCCGATATAAACATGTCATATTAAAACTGCCTAAGGGAGGGAAATAGCCTAAAGAAGATGAGAATTCAATAACATTATTTGCAGATTATGTAACTAAAGGGTGGTTAAATTGTAAGGGCCGATGTTGAATGTGAACCACACCTAAACTCCAAGTTTTTTTCCGAATTTTATTTGACATTTCTCTATTTCAGACTTACTCAATTTGAACCATGGAGATATACACAATCCAACAACGTGTTAAAGTTATCCAGACTTATTATGAAAATGGGCGTTCAAATCAAAATGCATATCGTGCACTTCGTGATTTTTTTGGTCAATTTGATCGTCCAAATGTGCGTAAAATCGCAAAAATCGTGGAAAAATTCAAGCAAACCGGGTCTGTAAAAGATGTGAGAACACCTGCAGAAAATATTGCTGCTGTTCGCGATAGTGTGGCTGAAGAGCCGTCCTCCACTCGTCGTCGTGCCCAACAATTGCACCTCTCACGCTCGTCGTTGATAAACATTATGCATAAAGACTTGCATTTACACGCTTACAAGGTGCAACTGGCTCAAGAACTCTTGACCATTCCAAACGTCGTGAATGGGCAGAATGATGGCATCAGTGGATGATCAATTTTCGAAGAAAATCATCTTCAGTGATGAGGCATTTTCACCTGAGTGGATTCGTCAATAAACAGAATTGCCGCATTTGGGCGCATGAGAATCCAAGAGTGATTGTCGAAAAACCAATGCACCCACAAAGAGTGACTGTTTGGTGAGTTTTTGGGCTGGCGGGATCATCGGGCCGTATTTTTTCCAAAATGAGGCCGGTCAGGCAGTTACTGTAAATTGTGTTCGCTATCGTGAGATAATAACGAACTTTTTATGGCCCGAATTGGAAGATATGGATGTGGACGTTATGTGGTTTCAGCAGGACAGTGCCACTTGCCACACAGCTAACGAAACAATGGCTCTTTTGCGCAACAAATTCAATGGCCGTGTTATCTCACGTAATGGCGATGTCAATTGGCCGCCAAGATAATGTGATTTGACACTGTTGGACTTTTTTTCTTTGGGTTTATTTGAAAGAAAAGGTATACGTCGATAAGACAGCAAGAATTCAAGAGCTAAAGGATGAGATAATTCGGCACATTAACGGCATAGAACCTCCATTATGCCTCAGGGTCATCGAAAATTTGGACCATCTGATGGAGATGTGCCGCCGTGGTCGCGGCGCCCATTTGGCCGATATTTTGTTGAATACATAATTGAGTAATACCAATATATCATAATAAAATAAAATTACAATAATTTCCTAAATAGTCCTTCGGCCCTTGAAATTTAACCACCCGATAGTAGCAATTGCTTAATTGCTAGACCGACTTAAAAATTGTGAACATAAACTCCACTTAATGTTATCTGAATTGTGTTCAAAGTAGATGCCTTGAAAGACAAATTTCATTAATAGGCAAATCCAATTATAAATCCTATAATTGAAAAAATTCAAAATGTCGCCTGGCAACCCATTTACACATACATCTACAAAATGAAGACACAAGATTAAATACCAGAGATTAAAGCCAAAAGATTTATTTGAATTTATTTCTTTTTTTTTCTGTTTATTCAGTCATGATTCGAAAATCCCCACTTTTTTTGTAGCTGAAAGCCAAAGAGGTGCGGTTTGTTTTTAGGTTTTTCTACTTTTTTTTTCTTATCCAATTTAAATTATTGTGTGTCTTGTTTTTGTAAAAGATTTCTATGAAGGCGTCTGTCTTTGTTGTGTGCTTGTTACCTTTTGAAGAAGAAAAAGTTCAGACACAATCTAACAAATAAATTTTCAGTCAGACACAGATACAAACGCACCCACGAAGGTAGAACTGGTAGAGTTATAGTAACTAAGTCGTATGTTACAAAGAAATGGAAAAAGAAGTCTAAAACAATCAAATCTAACTAAATGAAATGTAACGTAACGCTAAACATATAAATGAAATAATAAAGAAGAAAAACGTCAAGTCAAGAGAATGATATGAAAATGAAAATGTACTTGTACTAAAGAAATAGTATTTAAACAAAAACCATGCGTGTCTGGAAATTCAAATCAAAATTCTATTTATTTCTTGCTTAATACTTAATTTTTTAGTTTAGTTAAGCTACGCGTCCGTCTATAGTCCACAAAGAGTACGAACGAGTATTAGATTTTAGTTTTTCTATTCCAAAATACGTTGAGGATTTGTGTAGAAAATTGAGAAAAAATAGAAATAAATAGAAGTGGTCGGTTGTAGTCGCTGTCGTAGTAGTATCGAAAGAAATGAAATGTATATAAAAATAAGTGACAGGCCATAATACGTTCAATGACTTTGGTTTGGTTTGTTTTTTTGTTGGTTTAGTTTTTGTTATGAATGTCTGTCCTTTCTTTCATCCATCCATCCATCTATACGTCCGTCTGGAAGTCAGTCTATCTGCCTGTCTGTCTTTGTGTATTTGCTGGCTTTTTTAGGTTTGAATTTAATTTTTTACCATTTATTTATAATAATAATTTCATAATGTCTTAAATACAATAATGATTGTTAGAAGTAGAAAAAATAAATAAAAATAAAACCTACGACAATATTTTTAAACTTCATTTAAAAAATACAAAGAAAATTTGAAATTATTATAAATTCATTGAAAGAAAGAGTAAATAAATAAAACATAAAGTCTTGGCGGGGTTTTCAATTTTTTTTTCTTGACTAATAATAAATTTATAACATGTGGGTATATTTAATGTAATTGTTATTATTAAATCAGTTTCCTAGAAAAACCACCCAAGGTGTGTTTACGGGCATTCAACCTTTAACTTCCTTTTGAATTTTTAATTACAAGGTGTCACAAATGAGCAACTTTTTGAAAAAATTGTGAAGCGACCTAGTTGGTCTCATAGGCCTAAGTGAGAACATACAAAAACCATTTTCAAAGATTTCGAAACACTTGATAAATTTTGAGATATTCGCAAAAAACAGTTTTCGGATAGGGCGTAGTACTTTAGTACCTCCAAGTCTCACATTTAGAGAGAAATTTTCAAATTTTAAACAGTTTTGGATCAAGCTGCATGCAAAGGTCATATATTTTCAGAAATAAGTTAAGTTTTTATCAAAAGTTTTGCTATTATTATACCTTTCACCACCATAGGTGGAAAGGGTATATTGGGTTTGTGCTGATGTTTGTAACGCATAGAAATATTGGTCTGAGACCCACCTTTAAGTATACCAATCCACTTAAAATTACTCCCTGAGTTGTTTTAACGATGTCCGTCCGGCTGGCTGGCTGGCCGGTTATCCATGTAAGATTTTTATCATTCTACAGTTTGTAACTTTAAAGATAATTTAATGAAATTTGGCAAAGGCTCATATTTGGTCCAAGGACGATCCCTATTCTTTTTGGGTGAAATCGGATTACTATCCTATAGAGATGCCTTCCCGGAATAGAGTTTTTGGTCCTTTAATATTAATATTCGGCACAAGTATTGCTTATCACAACCTTAATCAGTGTTCATAATTTTGTAGATATCGGCCCATATTTGACCATATCTCCCATACAAGACACATTCTCAAAAGACGTTTATATACATATAAAAGTACAAAAACGTTAATAACTCTAAAGATAAATGCATTTGATTACTTAAACTTTGCACAGATAAATATTTTGTAAATATGAATCAATAACCAAAATTTGGTAACAATCGGTCCACAATTGACCCTAGCTCCCATATCAGGCCCTCAGCCGGAAATGATATTAATCTCGAAATTTTGAAAAAAATGGCACATAGTATATGTATGTATGTCTCTAAGACTTAAAGAAAACTTGTCTAATTGTTGGTCCATATTTGACCTTAGTAGTGAAGGGTATGATATAGTCGGGCTTGATCGACTATAGCTTTTCTTACATGTTTTTTTTAATTTTTCGTAATCTCTAAAATTCAAAAGCAATTATTTCAACTTTTTTCTATAAAAACCTATTTTGTTTTATACATTATTTAAAGCTAGTTCTATATAGAAAAAAAAACGAGATATTACTTAATGATATCGGTTTGAATTTACAAAAGTTATTTAACTTTTTCCGAGGTTCAAATTTTTCAAATATTTACATGCCTAGTCTCATGGTAGAACGTAGTAACTTCGACTTTTCGTCTGATTTAAAAAATTAAAACCACATTTTATTAGGAACTAAATTCTCTTGTAATATTGATATAAACTTTTATGAGCTTTCATATAAAAATAAGCAATAACAATGTACTAAAGCCAGAAAAGTAGACAAATTTTGTTAGCGTTATAAAAAATGGAGGAGGTTGCGCAATAAATATTCGCGTAACTCGAAAACTGTTTATTTTTTTGAACTAACTAAAGAAACCGAAATTTAGCAACAAAATTATTTTTTAGCAACACTACTTATTTTTTTCATCCGAGCTGTCGTTTTGGAAATAAATTTTTGTGTTTGCAAAAAAAAATTTTTTTTTTTGAAAAATCACAATAATTAAAAAAAATTTTTTTTTGGCAAACACAAAAATTTATTTTCAAAACTAATGCTCGGATTAATAAAATATTTAGTGTTTCTGAAAGATAATTTTGTTGCCGAATTTCGATTTATTACCTAGTTCAAGAAAATAACCAGTTTTTGAGTAACACGAATATTAATTTTTTAACCTCCTTTATTTTTTATAACGCTATAACTTGAAAACTAGAGCATAACAATAGAACATAAAAAAACGGTTAGCACCATTGAATTCAGCGTACTCGAATTATCTTCAGCCGGGTTTTTAGCACACAACTAAAAGGTTATCCACTTCGTGGTTTCAAAAGTATAGGACTGGAATTCGACATCTGTCAAAATAAGTTGTTAAACCTTTTTTTTTATTTTCAGTTGAAAGTATGAAATGGACGAAAATGGTTCGCTTAAGTATCACACAACAAATGAAAATTATCAAAACATGGTGATCCTGCAACAGCCACATATCGTGCTTTAAGAGGAGATTATGGTTTACATAATTGTCCAACTACGCAAGCATTTGGAAAAATTGTGAAGAAATTTGAAGAGACTGGAGTGGTTACAAATATTGTAAGGCCTGTACATCATTGTTTCGCTCGTTCCGCTTAAAATATCGCTGCTGTAAGTGAAAGTGTTGCCAAGACCCGAATGTGTCGATTCCGTGAATTCTTAGCGTTATGGTCATATGATAACCGCTATTGAAGAATACGACTTGGAGAATTCAACAAGACGGTGCCACATTCCACACAACTCGGGCGAATATGGCTTTTTTACAAGAGACCGCGTAATTTCTCGTCGTCGCGATATCAACTGGTATCAACATCCAGATCATGCGATTTGTTACCATTTTTTGTGGGGCTACGCGAAAGAACTTGTTTATGCAGATAAACCTTTTACTCTTGAGCACTTAAAAACCAACATTCGTCAAGTAATGGCTGAAATACCGTCCAATATGTGTCAAAAAGTGATCGATCGAAAATTATCTCAAAAGAATCAAGGCTTGCAACATTTCGCGTGGTTGTCATTTAAATGATGTAGTGTTTCACACATAATGTCAACGTTCAAACTTTATAATAAAAATGAAAAATCATGAAAAACAATACTTCCCAGCAAAACTTCGGTACTGGCAAGTACTCTGATAACTGGTTACCTTGTAATGACTACAACATACCCTCCGAATAACTAATAAGTTATTACAGAAGTACTTATTTGTAATTAAAATGGTAATTTGAACTGAATGGCCCAGGTTCAAATCCCACCAAGACCAACATTTTTTAAAAAAAATTTTTTTATTAAAAAAGTCTTTTTAAATGATTTTTGAATTTTAAGAACTTAAATATTACCTTCTGTAAAAAAAAAATTGGAAAACTAACTCAAGGTAATGAAAAAATACCAACATGTAGGGGATGTTGGATACCAAACACAGTTCTTATTGGTCTTCAAGCTTGGCCTATAAAATTGGAGAATATTCGCACAAGAAGTCCATGGAATTCTAAAATATGCTCGGACTTTGATCTTAACAGGTTGTAACTATAGACAATTTAAGTACGTAGGTGTCAATGTTATATTACAACGTATACAAAAAGGAAGATTTAAATTGTTTAAGTTTTAAAATAATTAAAAAAAAACTTCTTTATTGTTTATTAAATGCATTGTTTATTAAATGCATTAAACATTTACAAAAAATCGTATATAAATATTTTCCCAAAAAATTACAACAAAGCAAAATAAGCAGGGAAAAACAAAATTATTGTCATATGATTTTGGATCTAAAAATTGTATATATTAATTATAAGCTGCTAAGTTTTCAACATATGAAGTAGCTCAGTGGAAGAGTCTCCGCCTAGCAGTCGTAGGGGTCTGTGTTCGAGCCCCCATGGGATCAAAAAAAAAAAAACATTTGTATTTCGTTTAAAAATATATTCTTTTAAATAAAACAACAACAAAAAAGTTTTTGTTGTTGTTTTCTAAGTGCTTACCCAAGTCATTACTTTTCTGCAATTGGTAAGTACTTGCCTCCAATGACATCCCCATGTTAATGTAATGACTTAAACAGTGAATGAGTAAGTAGTTCGTGTTCAATAGTTTAGCTGCTTAAGTCATTATCTGGTAATGAAAAGTTTTGCTGGGTTTATATTTATTTTATTTACGTTCACTTTTGAAACCGCAAAATCGATAACCCGATAGTTTCATGTTAAAAAAATAAAATCGGACACAAGCTGGCTGAGCTATGGGTCGATACGTTAACGAACCTTGTTTAAATCGGTTTTTTGCGTAGTACTCCTAAGCTTGAACGTATTTCTAAAATTTTTTTTTGCGATTTGTCCTCCACTCAATAAGGGGTATAACCCACTCTAGATCATTTCCCGAGTTTTTTTAGTGTATCATAGTGTTATTATTGTTTTTGTTAACAACTTACCTGTTAATGTCATCCAGGGATAACGTGGTAGATCGGCTCCTCCTGCGGGCCCTACGCCCGATGAGGGCTGTGTACAGGCATTGCCCAGTGAGTCCACACCAATAGCACCAGCTGAAGCGGCTGAGGCAGCAGCCGCATGCTGATAGAATTGTGCAAAACTGGCTGAGGCCGAGCCAGGTACACTCATTGATTGATAACTGTTCATGACACTGTCGGAGTACCTGCTGGAAATTTTTTAAAGACAAAAAGAAAAGAAACAGGTAAAAAATATGTTATTAAACAAAAGTCAAAATACTAAACACATTTTAAAACCAAAACTGACTAATTCCTAACACATACTTATACATAATAACTTACTATACATATATATACTAATACTCGTACCTATATTTTTTAAATCCTACTTCTCTGTATGCAAATTAGTTTTCACTTCATTAAACACTTGAAGGTCATTACACCCTCAAAAGTGCAAATTTTTCTTACAATTGTTATTATATTCTTAATCTGTTTTTGTTTGCCCAGATTTGTGGTCATCCTAAAAATTTTGCTTTTGTTTCATTTTAACTTAAGTAGCTCAATTTTTTTCGGCTAATCTGCATGTTGATTTGTATTTTTATTTACTTAACAATTTGTTTTGGCTTAGACTAAACTAATTATTCCAAAAAAACACAAATTAACCTTGTACATAATCCCAGTGGTCTTAATCATAAGACACATTTGACCCTGCATGTGTGCTCTAGATTTTATGACTTTTTAACTTTATTATGGTACTTTTATGCATAAGTTAGTTAACAAATCAATATTGAGTGATTAGTTCAACTAAAACTACTGCTGGTTCTATCTTCATAAATCACTAAAATAAATCTCTGGTTTTGAGGTGATTTAGTCATTTATTTGTTAATCACTTTTATGTTTAAAAAGGCAACCTAATCTGCGATCATTTTATGTTTGTTAATTAGGGCAATTGTTTTGTGGGAGGTCTTTGTGGTAGATTACAAATTTCAGGCTTATGACAATAACACAATGAAGATCATTCACTATTTTACTACTGTTTAAGTTTATTTACATAGATTATCTTATGTTTAAGCCTGGAGATGATCTTGTTAAAGTTAAACCTATTCTATGATCATATTATGTTTGTTAATTAGGGCAATTGTTTTGTGGGAGGTGTTTGTGGAAGATTTGAGGTGTTTGTGGCAGATTATCAATTTCAGGCTTATGACAATAACAGAATGAAGATCATTCACTTTACTACTGTTTAAATTTGTTTATATAGATTATCTTCTGTTTAAGCCTAGAGATGATCTTGTTAAAGTTAAGCCTATTCTCTGATCATATTATGTTTGCTAATTAGGTCAATTGTTTTGTGAAAGTATGAATGATTTTGGTTAGATTTAAATGAGATGTTTATGTGAGATTCTAAATTTCTCTTTGTATATGTCTTTGTATAATCCTAGAGATGATCTTGTTAAAATAGGTCAATTATTTTGTGGCAGATTTAAAGGTTTTTGGTCAAATTTAAATAAGGTGTTAGAGGAAGATTGTAAACTTTGTGAGACACAATGAGTAGTGAGTTTGCTTGAAACGATGTATGATCATTTGTATAATTTCAGTGAAGATCAATAAAATATTTACAGGATATAAGATATACTGTCTTTACAAGATCAATTGTTTTGCGGCTGATTTAAAGATTTTTGGTCAGATTTAAATGAGGTCTTAGTGAAGATTAAAAACTTTGTGATAAAAACTAAATAGTGAGCAGATGTTATTGTCTTAAAAGTGACTAAAGTTTAAATTTGCCTAAAATGTTATATAATCTTTTTTATATCTTAGTAAAGATCAATTTAGCGTTTAACGGATTTAAGAGATCAAAATATACTGTTTTTACAAGATCAATTGTTTTTAAGATTTTGATCAGATTTAAATGAAGTTTAAGTGAAGGATTATAAACCATAAACTAGAACTAAGAAATGTCATTATACATTTTTTTGCTATTTTTTCTATTTTTTTTTGTGCCTAGTAAAACATATGATCGTACTCTATGCGGTACTCTATGTTATAAACATTGTGATACATAATGAGTAGTGAGTAGATCTTATAGCCTTAAAAGTGACTACCGTTTGAATTTGCCGAAGATGATCTACATATAAAATTTGTATAATCTAAATAAAGATCATTCTTAAGTTTAACGGGTTTAAATGATCAAACTAGACTAACAACATCAATTGTGTTGTAGGAGTTTTAGGTTTTTTTGGTCAGTTTTAAATTTGATCTTAAATTTCCTGAGCTATTACGGAGTTTAAATATTAAGGCTATAAAATTGACTACTGTTTGGATTTGTCTAAGGTGATCGGTGATACTTTGTATAATGATCTTGGAGAGGATCTATTTTCTTTTTAAGAAAAAGAAATAATACTCACTTTTTTATTTGAATGGAAATAATTATAAAAATTGATGTTGCCGAGACCGGTTATCGAAACCAGACTTAATATGATGTTATGCTTAGTAGTCGGTTAGCACCAACTAAGCCACATCACCCACAGGTGATTTAAGGATTTTGGTCAGATTTAAATGAAGTCTTGTCACAATTTTATACAGTTTTTACAAGATCAATTGTTTTTAAGATTTTGATCAGATTAAAATGAAGTTTAAGTGAGAGATTATAAACATTGTGATACATAATGAGTAGTGAGTAGATCTTATAGCCTTAAAAGTGACTACCGTTTGAATTTGCCTAAAATTATCTTTAATCTTTTGTATAATCGTAATGAACATCAGTCAAAAGTTGAATGAGTTTAAAGGATCAAGAGTTTACAAGATCAATTGTTTTGTGGGAGTTTTAGATTTTTTGTTTTCACTTTAATTAGGTCTTAAATAGCTTGAGCTATTGTTTGGATTAGTCTAAGATGATCAGGGATACTTTATAAAATGATCTTGGAGATGAACTTGTAAAAGTATGTCATCATATTTTGTTAAACCCTTCCCCACCATAGGTGAAAAGGATGGGTTTGTGCTGATGCATTTAGTATACCAAATGACTTAGAAATACTCCCTGAGTTGTTTTAACGATGTCCGTCCGGCTGGCTGGCCTATTATCCACGTAAGATTATTATCATTTTACAGGTCGTAACTTTAAAGATAATTTGATGAAATTTGGCATAGGCTCATATTTTGGTCCAAGGACTTTTTGAGCGAAATCGGATTACTATTTCGGGTACCTCGCATAGGGATGCCTTCCCGGAATAGAGTTTTTGGTCCACAAATTTGTATTTTAGTAGTATTCAGCACAAATATTTGTTATCATAAGCTTAATCAGTGTTCCTAATTTTGTAGAAATCGGCCCATATCTGATCATATAAGACATATTCTCAAAAGACGTTTATATACATAAAAAAATACAAAAACTTTAATAACTCTAAAGATAAATGCATTTGATAACTTAAACCTTGCACAGATTTTGGTAACAATCGGTCCACAATTGACCCTAGCTCCCATATCAGGCCCTTAGCCGAAAATGACATAAATCTCGAAATTTTGAAATAATAGCATATAGTATATATATGTATGTCTCTAAGACTTAAGGAAAACTTGTTTAATTGTTGGCCCAAATTTGACCTTAGTAGTGAAGGGTATGATATAGTCGGGTATGACCGACTATAGCTTTTCTTACTTGTTTTTTAATTAGAGCAGTTGTTTTGTAGAAGATTGAGAGATTTTGGTCAAATTTAAATAAAGTTTTGTCATAACTACTGCTAAGAGAGAAAATCGAAAGTCCTAAAACCGACAACAGTTCGGATTTGTCTAAGATGATCGATGATCTTTTGTTTAATCCAGAAGATGATCTTGTTAAAGTAAAACCGAAAATAAGATCACATTTTATTTGTTAATGAGAGCAAATGTTTTGCGGAAGATTTTTGTCAGATTTAAAGTAAGTGTTTGTGAGAAAGTCAAATGTTCAGATCACTTCATAAAGTGACCACTGTTTGCATATATTTGTCTAAGATTACTCAAAAAGAAAAATTATTCGCACTTGATCCCAGTCTATTGAATTTATTTATTAATGAAATAGACAATTTATTGATAAAAACCAAAAATGTTTTTGGGTATAACCAATTCCTCGTGCAGTGTTTTGATAATTGGTTAGGCCATCATCTTCGAGACCCGCGATTTTACCTATTTTACAAACACAATCATTACGAATTATGTTTTAAATCAAAAGTAAAAGCTCAGATTATCGACTGAACAAAAGTAAACACAAACAATTTTTAGTTTCATCTTCCTTTTTCGTTTTTACTTTTGTTGAGTCGATAATCTGAGCTTTCACCTTTGATATACAAACATAATTCGTAATGATTGTGTTTGTAAAATAGGTAATAAGGCGAGATTTCGATCTGTTTGAAAGTAGGGATATTCCTCCAAAATATGATGACCTAACCAACTATCGAAATGCGTCAAGGAATTGGTTGTCTTCACAAACATTTTTTGGCTTTTATCGAAAAAATTATCTAATACATTAATAAATAAATGTAATAGACTGGGATCAAGTGCGAATATTTCTTCCTTTTTGTAATAAATTTGAAAGATCAAAACCTATTATAATCCTAATGAATATAAATTTAAAGTTTAGCGGAATTCAAAGATCATAACGCATTTTGTTTGTTTACTAGATCAATTGATTCATGTTCATTTGAGAGCCATATAAGCGACTGCTGTTTGGAATTGTCTAAGACAACGTTGGCCAAATTGAGAGCTTTTTTAAATCAGAGTGCTTAATATTAAAATGAAAATGCGCACAGAAATTATATTTGCTGTAAGCTTTTTAGTTTAGTATTCATTTTTTTATATTTTTTTAAATTACGAGCAAAGAAAAAAGTTTTTGTTACTTGTTATTATTCCCCTGATACCCAAATAATGGCCAACATTGATCCATGACGATTTATAAGTATAGGGCAGATCTTAAATTGTTTGAAATTTCTTGTGATGATGATCTTCTTGATGTCTAACAGATTTGAAGAATCAAAACTGAACTGAATTAGACTATTAGAGCTATTGTTTTACGGGACTAACAAGGCTTTAGGTCAGTTTTAAATTGGATATTAATGGGAGACATTTCACGGATTATTATCAGAGCAAAGGCATACATTATTGATTATATTGTCTTAAATGATGATATTGTCTTAAATGATTACTTATCCCTTTTTTAAACCTAATGATAATCTTGTTAGAGGGTAAAATCTTTAAAAGATCAATAGGGAAGCTATGGCTAAAATTTTATAAGATAAGGTGAATAGTTAAAAGCGGAGCCAGCCAGCTCTACGGCATAATGTGCGAACTTTTATGAAAGAGCTTTTGAGCTTTCACACCAACACACTATGTATGAGCGAGTCGCAACAATGTTCGTTCGCTGACACTTACGTAAAATTGCCTTTTTGCTCTATTATATGAAGAATATAAAAGAAAAATGTAAATCTGGCAACACTGACCGTAAGAGCTTTCAAATCTGTTTACCAAAAATGCTTTCAAATCCGTTTAACAAAAATGCAATTTTCGGACAAGTCTGGTTTAAAGAAAGAATAATATGATCGTAGTTTCTAAATTTTGAATAAGAAAATGTGCGTGTCTTTTTTCTTTAACAAAATCTAGGAAAATAAAGTATATACGACCTATTCCAGGCCCCTTTAAAATTTTTTTCGAGCAATGCCCGTCTGTACGAAGAAAGCCCTATAGAAGACGACCAAAAAGAGATTTGACAAAAATGTTCCTCTTTTATTAAGAAAAGTTTGGTATTAAGCGAAATCAGTTCAGATTTGACCATGGCTATTATATTACTTTTACACCCGTATACGTATTCTACACAAAAAACTAACAAATTAGCTATGACGTTGGAATTGAGCACAGAGAAATTCTAAATGATGATTATTTCACTAAAAATTTCATATATTCAACATCCAAAAATCAAATTTTCAAACTCACCTGCAAGTTTTATCCTCTAGTCCTGAAAAGCCTGGCATGCCGGAGAGGCCACCATGTGACGTGGGATGATTTGATACATATGGATACATTTTGCTTGTGGGTATGGCAAACGATGAAGCAGCAGCGGCGGCAGCTGCTGCAGCGGCTACAGAACTTGCGGCACTAGCGTGAGCCTGAGCCGAGGACGATGGAGAGCTGTCGTTCAAACTGCGATGCAGCGATGAGGATGCCGAAGGCGAGGGAGAACAACTGCTATCTCCGGTATGTGAATTA
Organism: Stomorhina lunata; assembly: GCA_933228675.1. Classification (NCBI taxonomy): domain Eukaryota; kingdom Metazoa; phylum Arthropoda; class Insecta; order Diptera; family Rhiniidae; genus Stomorhina; species Stomorhina lunata. Next base: position 88,264,110 of record OW121740.1, on the reverse strand, counting down.
TTTCCCGATGGAGGTGTCAATAACAATTGCTGTTGATGGTGGGTGGATGAGCTACCGTTACTTTGTTGATGGTGTTGTTGGGTACTGGCTGCTACAGCGGCGGCAGCTAATTTATTTATATGCAATTGTTGTTGATGTTGCTGTTGCAATTGCAAAGCGGCCGTCAACGAATACTGATGATGTGGATGGTGATGATGTTGTTGACCAGAGGCAAAATGGGCCTGGTGCTGTTGTTGCTGATGATGATGATGACTCAGACCACCAAAGGCTGTTGAAGACGAGGGCGATGAGGATGATACAGGTGAATTGGACGATTGATTTAAATGACTGCTACTTAATTGGCCGGAAGTGTTGGGTGACAGCAACGATGATGACACACTATTCTGATTGTTTAGGGAGTTTGAGGTATTCAAACTTAAAGGATTATTTAGGGAACTACTGCCCGAGTTGTTGTTACTACCACTCGAATTGTTGGCGTTATTGACGGAGGCTGCTGATGAGGATGATGAAGAGGCGGCAGCGACGGCTAGGGCGGCGGCAACAGCTGCTGATGATGAATTTTGTGTTGTTGTAGTTAAATGTGAACTTATAAATGGTTGAAACTGTGGATACTTTGGTAGCATACTATCGAAAACAAATTTTGACATTGCACATAGTTTTTCTTTTGCTAATTGAGTGTATGTGTGTGTGTGTTTTTTCTTAATACATAGACAGTTCTAGTAGAGTAGTTGTTACAGGGGATAGAAAGAAAAGATCAAGGTTGGGAAAGAGATAGAGTTAGTCAGAGTTAAGATATTTAAGAGAAAAAGGATCAATGTTTTAAGGATTAAGAGTTTAGTTTAGGTAAAGAAAAACAACACAATTTTAGGTTTGATTTTATTTTGAGTTCAAAATGATTTTTAGCTATTTTGTTCTATTGCATTTTTTTGATAGTTTTTTTAAATATTAAAGCATTTTTATTATTATTTCTTTATTAAATTTGTTTTCAAAAAGTTCAAAGTTTATTTTATAAAAGCCGGATTTTTATTAGTTCAGTTTTTTTTTCTTGATTTTTTATTCAATTACTATATGCAATGCTGATTTGATGTAGAAGAAAATGTGTTCTATGTACTTTGTGAAAAATAAGTTTAAGTTAATTTTAAGAAATTTTGTTGTTGTTTCAATGATAATTTTAGATAAAGAATATTTTTGTATAAAGGCGAAATTATTTGTTGTTTTATGGTAAAATATCTTAGAAGAGCTTATCACGACGACTTAGCCAATGAATCAGTTTTTATGAATAACTGCAGAAATATATAAAAAAAAGTTTTGGTTTGACACCTCCGAGATTTAACTAATACAAATATTACACTATTTTGTATAATATCAATTTACTGAAACATATTTACTTAACTTCGATAAAAAAGCTTTTATTCCTACTTTTTATTTTCCTTTTTAGGTTATTAAGGACTAATGCTTTCAAAACTGATTCCGTCGGAAAACATTTGTTCCGTTTATTTTCGAATATGTACTTTTTCTTGAGGAATTTATAATAACATAAGCTAAAGTTGATTCGTAATGGAGCAATATCTATGAGATTAAAAAGGAATTATCGGCGTGTTTTTTTTCGACTACCGATTTATATACAACTTTCAGTGTATTCATTTAATTTATGTCTCTACCCAGTAAAAAATATATGGATTAATCCATAATCGAGCAACAAAGGAGTAATAACTTGTTCATCCATTTGGAGTAATAAGCGAGCTATCGAAACTTTTTATTTTGTTTTGTTGTTTATGCCTCGCTTAATACTCCAAATGGATCAACAAGGGATGCATCAGTTAGTTTTTTTTTCTTTGACATAACAAAAAATATTTTGTTCAAATGAAATTGGTATGGATCAAAAAATACAATGTTTTTTACTTTTTTTATTTCGGTAATTGGTGAATTTTTAATTGCATGTTTTAAATAATATATTACGCGTTGTCTTTTCTTTAATTTTCTTGTAGAAGCACTTAAAGACACGTTTCCAATATAAATAAAAATTAATATTTTCTGATTTTTGTAAAAACCAAATTTTTATATTATATGAATGTTTACTCCCTTTATGCTCCTTTAGGAGACAAAAACGATTACTCCCTCTGTCGTCATTTTCAAGACTAAAGGGAGTACTCCATAAGGAGCTTAAAAGGAGTACTCGTGTCTGCGGACATGCTGTGTTAAAAATCCTATGAGTTTCGGAGTTTTATGGAGTAATCCATTACTCGCAAAGGAGCGCTCCAAGAGTACTTTTTGGATGATCCTATTTTTTACTGGGTAGAACCTGTCTTTTTCATTAAAAATTTAAAATGCACTACAAGACTAAAGAAGTTTATGATCTAGAAGGAAAATAAAAAATCTATTAATGTAGAGATATTTTTTTAAAATGTTGAAAAACTACAGAAGAAGTACTTTTATAATCCTATTTCAGAAAAATTTTAAAATAACATTTTTAAAAAATGTTGGGGGCCTATTGAAAACTCAGACTTTTAAGCAAATTTTGTGTAACATACCTTAGGGATTTATTTGCTTTGCAAAAGTTTAAAAGAATCTGATAAAAGACATATCTGTTTGTTTGTCAAAACATTTAGTTTTAATAAATTTCTAACAATAACTAATAAATTACAATGTAGTTAGTCTTCTATGTTATATATTATTCAAATTATCCCAAATATATGCTACACAAATGTTTTTGAAATATCTTACATTTCGATCGATATCGAATGCGGCGATTTGGTCCCAGAGTGAGTTGAAAATAAGAAAGATTTATCGCATTTTTTTGGAAGTCCGAAACTTTGATAGAAAGACCAAGAAGAGAAAAATCATTCAAAGCTTGGCCTACGCAATTGGAGAATATGCCCTCAAGACCAAAGCGCATGGATCTTCCTTTGACCTTAACAGGTTGAAAATATAGCCTATTTTAGTAAGTTAAGTAAGTAATCACATTTTTGAAAGTCGTGAAAAGGGGTAAAATTTCACTTAACTTCCGCTTGATAATTTATAGAATTTCTTCGGATTTGAAATAGAGTAAAATTTATTATTATCCATCCATGCTACAAAATCCGATTAAAATAGTATTAGCCTTTTTCGATTCCAGAAAATTTTAACGATTCCAAAGCACTACAAAACACGTTTTTTCAATTAAAATTAGTTATTCCATCTTTGCTTAGTCTGTAACATTTCAGAAATATTTAGAAATTTTTTACAGAATCAGATAAGTGCAATATCTCTTTAATACTATGAAAATATTGAAACTTAGACTGATTTAGAGTTATTGTGTTTGAATTATTTTAAAACTTATTTCATTTTTCCATTAGATCCTAGCTCACCTTAACGGACCGTATGCGGAATAAACACAACCAAAATTGATAAATAAATGTTTTAATCGTTACCCGTGATGGAAGTCGACAAAGCCAGAACATTTGGCATAATGTGACCTGTACGGCACAGTAACAAAATCCGCCGTCGGACAAAGCTTTTAATGTTAAGTCGGTTCTTTATAGCCATGTTCTATCTGTAAAGTCACAAAAGATATCACAAGACATATATAAACATTTATAAAATGTTACGTTTCTCCTGTACCTGAAGAAACTAACTGCCGAATTGCTCAAAAATGGCCATGGATTAGACCCAAATTGCGTCAAAATGATTAAATGTAGTCAAGTAGACATTTAGGTGGAATTAATTTAACCAGGATAGGAAGGGTTTGGAAGCACTGCATAAATTTGGAAATACAAAAAAAAATTTGGAATTGGAAAAAAAAATTGTTTTACATTTTCTGTTTAAAAAAATAAGGAATTTATTTTATTTCCTAACGGAGTTGAGTTCTTTGGCATCTTTACAGAATCAGCCTACTTTTACATTAGTCAGGTTTGGCTTATCAAGTCTTGAAATTGTATGAGAAAAAACTGACAGAATTAAAATTGAGCAAACCTGGCCGTACTATCAATTTTACGAAAATTTTGAAAATTTGTATGAAATTTAAGAAAAATAAAATGAAAACTGATAAAGAAAATGTTTGTGTGTGAACACGAATGCAGATTCAAAAGAAATTTAAAGAAAAACTGATTAAGTTAACCTGATTCGTGTGAAACGGGACTTAGATAACTCTAATCAAGGCTCATATATACAGGTTAACGCATGGCTACAACAAATACAATAAGCAAAAAGCAATATAGATTTTGTTGTTGGATAAAGAGTTTTTTAATGCCAAAATTTAAAACAACAATTCGACAATTCAGAATAACAACAATAATTTGACATTAGAAAACTTAAACAAATTTTGAACTAGAACAAATTTTGAAAAACAGCTGACGAGATGCAGTCACTTGTTATAATTACACTATGTCTCTAATGCTATAAAAAAAATAAATCTGCCGACGGACAGAACTTTTGATGCTAATGTCAAGTCCGTTCCATATACCGATGTTCTACCTATAATATTACAGAAGATATCACAAGACATGTAAAACGTTTATAAAATGTTACGTTTCACCCGGCCCTGAAGAATCTTCGAATTGCTCAAAAACGAAAATGGCAATGGATAGGACCCAAACTGCGTCGGAATAAAAAAAACGTAGCCAAGTAGACTATAAGGTAGAATTTATTTAACCACGATAGGAGGCGTTTGGAAGCGCCAGCATAACTTGGCCAAAATATAGAGAGTCCGACTAAGAACGATTGAATGGTGTACGGATGTTAATGGGGTCTTATGCTCTAGTGGGAGTAAGAGGAGCTTAAACAGTTTTAGGAATTTTTTTTGAGTTAAGTGAACTTTTTCCATCGAGTAATGAATTGAGAAATTGTAAAAAATTGTTCTTTTTTTTAGTCGTACATGATTTAACTTTTAGGCTAACCCCAAATTAAATTTAATTTTGTTAAGATTCTGGTTATGATTCTTGCTATAACTATGTTACTATTGGTAATATTGCAGAAGTGGCAGTTCTTGGTCGAAATCCTCATATTTCCAAATCGTTCCGTTGAGAAGAACCGATTACCATGGGAACGTAAGATTACAGTGATGGTTTTTGTTGTAACTGAGATATTATTGGTAAACGCCAGTGCTGGGTCAGAATCCTAAGAATTCCCAGTAGTTCCAATGCAAAAACCCGACTACCGTTTGAAAGAAGTAAATATCTGCATAATGTCTTGTAGAGCTTATAGACCCCAAATATAAAGATATTTTAAGAATTAAATTATAAGTCATTTTTTTTTTCTAAATTAATTTGTAAAATTCATTTTCATAGCTTAAAAAACTTGCTTTTGATGCTGCTAATAGATATTGTTGGGAATGCTTTTTAACAAATTTTACCATTTATGTTGGACCCCAACCCTTCCGATCTTTTCATATTTTCTATACAGTTAATAACTTTAAACGGTTTATTGTAAAATCGCAAGCTTTTAAAGTTAAAGTAGTGATTAAATGAATTTTTTAGATACGAACTTTTTTGAAATTAGGATTCGCGAAGTCTAATTTCAAAGCTTCGGTTCGGTTTAAACTCAATTATTCTCTCTATAAAATTTTTTCTCAAAAATTTGATTTCGATTCCATAAAAGACTCTATTACAATTTCAGAAATACACTTTGTTATTAAAGATAGGAATTTTAGAGATGTTTTTTTTTTGGAAGATTACATCAATTTTGTTAGACTCCAAGTATTCCAATCGCATCACATTTTAAAAAAGCAAAAAATAAATTAATTAAAATTTCTTTTTAGGTATGAACATTTTTGGAACTAGTCTTTGGTTCAAAAATAATTCTCTTTATTACATTCCTTCTCGAAAAACTAAACCATTAACGACTTTATCACAATCTAACAAATCCGCATTTGATGAAGCTGATATGAGTTTTTATGAATCAAATATATTGAAGCCCTACACTTTTGATTTAAAAAATATTGAACTCTTTAACCGGTATAGAGTCAAATCAAAAATTTTCGAACACAATTAGAATCTCCGATTTGATGAACCACAGAACCAAAGCGAAATTAAAAATTTTGAAAAACTTTTGAAAATTGTATGTGTTAGAAGAATGTATATCGATGGCTAAATATAAAAAGGCCTAACTTATTTTTATTTTATTTTACAGAAGAAGGAAATTAGTTAATAAAATTCTTAAAATTTTATATACAACAAAAGTTTTATTACAATTTTTAGTGAAAAAAAAGCAACACATTTTATTTTTCATTTACATTTTTGTTGTTGCATCTAAAATTTTACGGTTTTCATTAAGTTTTTTTTCTTTTCCTGTAAAGTAACTAAAAATCGAGTTAGATGTTTTTTATAATAAGCGATCGGTATACAAAAAATTCATCAAAATCTAAGATGGAATTTTACTGTAGTGTATTGCACTAAAATCCCAATTTATTACAATTATTTATTATTGTAATATATAGTTTTTTAGTAAAACCAAAAATGTTGGTGGAGAAACCTCGACGCGTATCGATTGTTTGAAAAATTTTAATTTTACGCTAAACTATAAAATCTCATGCCGTAGAAAGGGAAATAGAAGCATTTTTTAAACTATAAGAAACTTGTAAGATATTTTAAATAAATTTTCGTTTAAACGTTAATAAATGTTATGCAATAGAAAATAGAGTTGACAGATTTTCATAAAATTTAGGTTCTTTCTCGCTCAAATTTTCGGTTTTACAATTATAATCGTTATATGTTAGAAAAAAGTTTAAACAAATTTTCTTAAATTTTAGGTTCTTTCTCGCTCAAATTTTCGGTTCTACAATTATAAACGTTATACGATAGAAAAAAATTTAAACAAATTTTCTTAAAATTTTTTTCTTTCTCGCTTAAAATTTTTTCCGTTTTTTATTTTTTTTTTGTATCATTTTAAACATTTTTTTTGTAATACTTAAAACAACAAAATTTCTTCTTTTACTTTATAAATCTTTACCAAAAATTATCACTTTTTATTTTGAAAAAAAATAGAGAAATTATATAATATTTTACGCAAAAGTAAACCACATTTCATTAAAACTTAAATATTCAACAAAAATTAAAAAAGTTTATAATATAATATAAATCAAAAGAAAACAAAAAAAGAAATAGTTAATAAATAAAACTCAAAATCCCAAAAGTTTAAACAAAAAAAAAACGGTACTAAAATGAAGATATTAAACAATTTTATTAAACAAAAAAAAAATCTAATAAATGTTAATGAAACAAAAAAATCTAATAAATGTTAATGAAACAAAAAAAATATTAATTAACTAATAAACAAATTAAAGATTTTTTTGAAATAAAAAAAAAATTGTTAAATAAAAATTTGTTAAGAAAAATTTTGTTAAATAAAAATTGTTAAATAAATTGTTAATAAAATGAAAAAAAAAATGAAAAATAGAGTATAATAAATTAACAAAGAGGTTTACCTTGTGGATTTTTAGATTTTATTTTTTCTGTGATTTTGCTTTAAGCAAAAAACAAGCAACGAAATTTGTTAAAATTTTTTTTGTTTTGAAATTTTTCAAATTTTTTTTATTTTTCTGTTAATAATTAAAAGATTTGAAACAACACTTTTTGCTTTTTGTTGGAAAATTTTAATTTTTGTTTAATATTTTTTTTTTTTTTTTGTCAAAAAAGCCGTCGGTGACTTTTGAAAATTTATAGAGAATTTTTCTTATTTTTTCCTTAGGCGCCGGAAGTTTTGAAAATATCACACTTTTTCTTTTGGATTTTAGGTTGTTTGTTTTTTTTAAATATTTTTTAAATTTTTATGGATTTTTAAGGACTTTGTTGTAGGTTTTTTAGGTTATTATTATTTTTTAATAGAATTTGAAAATGGATAGTTTTTTTTTTTTTGGAGATATTGAAATGCACACGCGTTTAGAAAGTCGTAAAATTTTTTTTATTTCGGTGTTAAAGTAATAAAATTTATTTTTACAAATGGAACTTAATGTGAGGTCTCACTTTTTTTTTGTTAATGATTTTATTTTAATTATTTTTATTGAAGAAAAATTTTAAAATTTTCTTTTTAAGAAAATTTTTTGCGCGCACTTTTTTTGTTACTAAAATTTTTTTTATTGAAACTTTTTATTAAAAATTTAGAGCTTAAAGTTTATTTTCATTTGTTTGTGGGGCTTTTAATAAAGTGACACTATTAAAATAATTTTTATTTGATTTGAATTTTTTTTCTTGTTGTTGTTGTTATTTTCTATTATTTGATGATTTTTATTTTATCATTTGTTTGTGTGAAATTTTATTTTTTATTTTTATATTTTTAATAGCAGCCAAATAGTAATTGTTGTGTTGATTTGATGACTTTGCGTATAAAACTAAAGTAAATGTATAAATGGAATTGGATGGTTATAGTGATGCATTCAGATACAATGACGACGGCCAGTCAAACATACAAACAGATAGAAAGACAGACAGACAGATATACCAGACATTAACAATAGACGTTTGATTTTGTCGTTTTTGTTTGTTTTTGCTGCTTTTGAGTAGAAATTTGTGTTTGTATTTGTTGTTGCTGATGATGAGTTTGACAACGATTATCACACGGTAACAGTGATATTGTAAGGAAGATGATGATGATGCTGCTGCTACCGTTTAACTTTTCGTTACTTTTTTTGTTTTTTTTTTTGATGCTCTGGTTTTGGTTTTTGCTCTTTTTTTGTTTGGCGATAATCAAGTGCTTTAAAAAGACACTTAAAATACAATAAGATTTTCTTTTTGATTTTTCCAAATTTTCAATTTTATTTAAATTTTTTTCAATTTTCTCAAGTTCTTGATAAAAGTTCCGTTTTCTTTTCGTTACTTTTTTTTAACGTTTTTATTTCATTTAAGATTAATTTGTTTATTTTTATTGTTTATAGTTGGTGGCTCTTTTTTTACCAATTTTATCACTTTTTTTATAACAAAAAAGACACACTAATAATATAAAACTAATAAAAACAAGTACAAGTTGAATTTTTTATATCTTTCTTGTTGTTGTTGTATATTAAAGATAGTTTAATAGTTAAATATTTTGAAGCAGAGCTATACGGTTCTGTTACTGTTTCGTTTTGGTCGGTTGGTTGGTTGGTTGATAGGTTTGTTGATTTGATCGCTTGACGGTCAGACGACGACACACACAAAAAACACTCCGCAGACAGTTGTGCGCTCTACGATAATAAATATTATAATAAAACGAAATTTTTAAAAGAGTATAAAATTCGTGTAATTGGTAATATCTGCAGCTATATAGAAGAGCTTCAACATATAAACGTAGAAATAAAACGAGTATTTGGATGACTGACTGAATAAATGCTTGAATGGCTGTTTGGATGGCTGGCTGGGGCTATAAGGCAGCTACAAAATAAAACAACTACAAAAACAAAATATTTATTATAAAAAAAAATAAAAAAAAAAACGCTGACTGAGCTGTTTTCGTTTAGGTTATGCTCTGCTGCCTAGGTTGGCGTTTGGAGGCAAATTTTTGCTTGGGCAAATTGTTAAGGAAATGCTGTTGCTTTTGCTCTGACTTAAATTCAAAACAAAGTCAATACTAGTAACTGCTCTGTTAAGTCATAATAGATTTGAGTTTTATATTTTGTTGTTGTGTGTTTTCTTTTTTTATAGTTTTTCTGGTGTTTTTTACGATTTATTTATATGAGAGAGCATAAAAAAGATTAAAAATCTCATTAAATGTTCATAAAAAAAAATTAATAAAAATTTAACAACACGTGCTTAAATTAACAAAATCTTTATTAAACAAAAAAAAAGCCCTAAATCAAAGAAATAGTTTTAAAATCCCAAAAAAACAACAAGAAAATTGAAAAGAACTAATAAAAAATTAAAAGAAAAGTCCTTTTAATGCTTAGGAGACCTGCGTTTATGGCCTCTGATGGCCTTTTTACACTCTAAATTTTAGAGTCTAAAAAACAATATTTATTTGCTGCTCATCATCCAAAAAAAAAATGAAAAGACAACTAAAAGCAAATCAAACTGAAAGCAAAATCAAAAGCAAACAACTTACCCAAATAAAAGAAAAATAACAAAACAAAACGTTAACTGCAGCAGCGACAATAAGAATTCCCCTAAAACTATAGATTACTCTTTCCCTCCTTTGCTTTTGCCTTAAACAAAAGCCTAAAATACTCACTACTCTCTAGTTATCTCATATTTATACACAAATCCATAATGGCCGTTAACCAAAACAACACAAGCATTACACACACTCAAATGTGTGTGCGAGGAAATGAAAGTCTATGAATGTAGTGGTAAAAATAATGGCTGCTGCTTTGTTGTGTTTTTTTTTTGTTTTCATTTCTTGTGTTTGTATAAAAACCCAAAGAATAAAAATAAAAAACAAATGAATGAATTCAAAGCAAGAGCATAGAGTAATTTCTCTCATAAAATACTGAGAGATCTTTAACACTCAATTGAGTTGATTTACTTAATGTTTTACGAGCACATTAAAAAGGTAAAAAATGGAAATAAAATAAATTCTTTAAATGAAAAAGTCTAAACACAAAAGCAAAAAAAAAACTTAAAGAAATCAACATAAATGTCTAGAAATAAACAATAATTAAAAAATTTAAATAAATTATGATTAAATAACAAAAATTAATTTAAAAAATAACACTCTTTTGGTATAATTTCACTCCACTCATTTTAGTTAAAAAAAAATGCTCTTTAAAAAATCCACTTTATTCCCTAATTTTCAGCGTTGTCAACTTTCAAATTTAAAAAAGCACTAAATGTCAGAAAAAAATACGTAATTTTTGCAAAAAACCACTAACATTTTTTCATGTTTTTGATACAAAAGACAATTTTTATACAGTGTTGTGCAGAACAAAAGCAACAGAATTCATCTCCTTACATAAATACATATTTTTTATTTACAGTTCGTTTTAGAAAACTATATTTTATTTATATATTTTATATATTTTTTTTTGTAAATTAAAAATACAAACAAGTATTAACAAATTAAATTAAAATATTCTTAGAAATTGATACAAACAAATTGTTTCTCCTTATGAAACTGTGCAAAACAAAAGCAACAAATTCAGTACTTCGTGTATTAACCCTAATTTTTAATGACATCCGCAAATCTACGGGGCATAGATGCAATTTTATTTGTTTATCGTACTGTTTAGAATTTTTTCCCACTCTGATTTCAACTTTTGAAAAAAACACTTTTATTTTTGAACCTTTTTCCGGCTACTTCTCTTTTGAGTATCCCAAAAAGGTTTTTAATGGGATTCAAGTCGGATGATTTGGCCGGCAAATCAAGGACTTGAATCCCATTATCTTAATTAAACTTCTTCACCAACGTCGACGTGTATTTCGGATAGTTATCGTGTTCAAACACCCATCGATTAGGCATGTGGCAACATTTGGGTCTGAAGTATAGCTCTGTACTTAAAACGGTCCATTATTCCATCGATTTGATGGAATGGACAGACTCCTTTAGTCGAAACACAAGTCCACACCATTAAGCTGCCTCCTCCTTGTTTTACAGACACTTAATAGTTGCGGTGTTCAAGGCGTTTATCAAATAAAATTTTGACTCGTCACTAAATAAAAAAGTTTTTACTTTTGAGGAGTCAACTTAAAAAAAATAAATAAATTTTCATTATTAAATTTATTTGGATTATTTTTTGGAAAAAAAAAACTGTTTTATTTAGTGACGAGTCGAAATTTTATTTGGAAAACGCTCTGAACCCTGCAACTATAAAGTGTCTGTAAAACACGGAAGAGTCAGCGTAATGGTCTGTACTTGTGTTTCGACTGAAGGAATCTGACCATTCCATCAAATCGATGGAATAATGGACCGTTTCAAGTACAGAGATACACTTTAGACCCAAATGTTGCCACATACTGTTTGGAATATGCCGATTCGATGGGTGTTTGAGCACGAAAACGATCCGAAACACACAACGATATTGGTCAAGGAGTTTAATTAAGACAATGGGATTCAAGTCCTTGATTTGCCGGCCAAATCATCCGACTTGAATCCCATTGAAAACCTTTATGGGGTACTTAAAAGAAAAGTAGCTGGAAAAAGGTTCAAAAATAAAAGTGGGTTTTTCAAAAATTGAATTTAGAGTGGAAAAAAATTCCAAACAGTACGAGAAATAAACATAATTGCATCTATGCCCCATTAAATGAGCGGATGTCATCAAAAACTAGGGTTAATACACGAAGTACTGAAATTTGTTTCCTCAAAATACTGTACCCTAAACAATCGCTCAAATAAGAGTTGAGTATGGACAACACTAGGGGAGATCTATTGGCAGTATATCAACGCATGTTGAGGCTCATATCTACAGGGACAAGCCTGCAACGGTTGACAAACTGGAAGCCAATGTTGAACAATTTATATATAAGTTATTGACCGCAACGCTTGACGAAGCCTGCAACGGTTGACGAACTGGAAGTAAATGTTGAGCAATATATATGTAGGATATTAACCGATATTTTGGAGAGTATACGCTAAAATTTACCGAAAGAAGTGAAGAAAATTTAGATTATGACTAAAATATACGTGTCACGAAAGGATATCGTCTTTTTTGACATGTTTTTCCAAAAATATAATGGGGTTTTTAAAGATGACTTTTTTATGATTGTTTTTGGTAATTTTTAATCTTAAGACAATACTTATTGAGAATATTTGTACACCTTTGATTGTTGTTTTTTTATGTAAAAATAAAGTTTTATAGAGTTTAAGTTTTAATGTAGCATAATTGGAATTTTTTTTCGTAATTTTTATTGAAAAAAGTTTATGGGCTTCAGTGTCACCAAATAAAAATAAAAAAACATTAAAAACAAGTTAGAAAGCGCTACTGTCAGTCAAGCCAGATCATACGATACCCTTCACCACTAAGGTCAAAGGTGTTCTTCTTAGTGTATAAAGACAAATATTTGCTAAATTTTGCCATTATACAAACATTTTCTTAAGACTTATATATTTAAGATGTTTCCGTCATTTGGACTTTTATGAGAGCTATATGAACCGATTATCTCGAAATTAAGCAAATTGATTAATGTTATTATGTAAATTTATTTAAAAAATAAACTCATTATCTTAAGATATACGAGCGTTCTAGTTATTTTTGTCTCATTAAGTGTGTTTTGACAGAAGAATTTGTATGGGAGCTATGGTCAAATATGGATCGATTTCAACGAAATTTGGTAGTGTGATTTCGGTTAACATAAGCAGTATCTGTTTTAAATTTCATGATATATAAATATTTATATATGTGGCCAAAATATCAAATATCGAGAAGTGAGACCTATGGGAGGTACCATAAATAATGGAGCGATTTTGACAACTTTCAATAGCCATCAAAAAAACTATCAAAAAAAAAATTATCTGTGCCAAATTTAAACAAATTACCTTTAGAATAACTACATGTACTTTGATTACATGGCTTACATGGGGGTCCAGCCAGACCGACGGCCTAACATCGATAAATCGACTCAAAAAGTGATTCTTAGCCTATTGGTATACTTCAAAGTGGGTCTAAGACAAATATTTCTATGCATTTCATACATCAGCACAAACCTATGGTGGTGAAGAGAAGCACTGAAGCGAAAAAAAAATTTTAAAAAGCACTAAAAACAGTGCTAAAAGCACTGAATTGACAACGCTATTCCCTAATTTTACTCTCTTCTTCTTTTCTTTTCAGCTCTAAAAATACAATTTATTTTTGTGGTTGTTTTCATAGTTTATTTTGTATTTTAGTTTCATTTTATTTTCTTTACATTTTTTGTTTTTTTTTATTTTGTTACTATTGTAGTTTGATTTTTATTGAAATTGAAATTGCTATTATGACATTTTTATGAAAATTTTTCAAATTTATGTTTCTACAACACACCAGAGTCGAGTTCAAATCTTTTTTTTTTATGTTTAATTTTTATATTTTGTTTTCAGGCAACATTCTCATACATTTTCATACATTCCCAAAGAATTTTCTGCTTTTTATGTTTTTTGTCGTCTATCGTTTGGTTGTTAGAAGATATTAGATACTCGGTTAGATATTAGATATCTACATACATAGTCACATAATAAAACTGAAACCAATTAAAATTATACAATAATTTTAATTATTTTTTGCACACATTATCACTTCATATTGTCTAACAATTTTAATTAAAAAACCACAAATGATCGCGTTTTTTATTCACTTTTTTTATAGTTTTCATACTTTTATGTTTATGATTGAATTAATTATGAGTTTTTAAATTAATTTTTTTGATGATTTTTTAATTTTGCCAAAATCGGGTGGCATTTAAGATTTACAGTTTTTTAAACTTTTGAAACTATTTTCCTTATTCTATTCACATTTTTTATCTCGTTTTATTAATTAAGATTTTAATACCCTTCACCACAATATGTGGAAAGGGTATATTGGGTTTGTAACGCATAGAAATATTGGTGTGAGACCCTCCTTTTAGTATACCAATGGACTTAGAATCACTTCCTGAGTTGTTTTTACGATGTCCGTCCGGCTAGATGGCCGATTATCCATTTAAGCTTGTTATCATTCTACAGGTCGTAACTTTAAAGATAATTAAATGAAATTTGGCACAGGCTCATATTTTGGTCCAAGGAAGATCCTTATTCTCTTTGGGTGAAATCGGTTTTGCTATTGCGGGTATCTCCCATAGGCATGCCTTCCCGGAATAGAGTTTTTGGTCCTTTTCAGCCACCAATTTAGTTGTATTTTAATAATATACAGCACAAATATTACTTATCATAACCTTAATTAGTGTTCCTGATTTTGTAGAAATCGGCATATATTTGACCATATCTCCCATACAAGACACATTCTCAAAAGACGTTTATATACACATAAAAGCACAAAAACTTTAATAACTCTAAAGATAAATGCATTTGCTTACTTAAACTTTGCACAGATAAATATTTTATAAATATGAACGGATAATCAAAATTTGGCAACAATCGGTCCACAATTGACCCTAGCTTCCATATCAGGCTCTTAGCTGGAAATGACATAAATCCCGAAATTTTGAAAAAAATATCACATAGTTTACATATAAAGGGTGGTTAAATTGTAAGGGCCGATGTTGAATGTGAACCACACCTAAACTCCAAGTTTTTTTCCGAATTTTTTTTTGACATTTCTCTATTTCAGGCCTACTCAATTTGAACCATGGAGAGATACACAATCCAACAACGTGTTAAAGTTATCCAGACTTATTATGAAAATGGGCGTTCAAATCAAAATGCATATCGTGTACTTCGTGATTTTTTTGGTCAATTTGATCGTCCAAATGTGCGTACAATCGCAAAAATCGTAGAAAAATTCGAGCAAACCTGGTCTGTAGAAGATGTGAGAACACCAGTGCATGCTCGTACTGCAGAAAATATTGCTGCTGTTCGCGATAGTGTGGCTGAAGAGCCGTCCACCTCAACTCGTCGTCGTGCCCAACAATTGCACCTCTCACGCCCGTCCTTGATGAACATTATGCATAAAGACTTGTATTTACACGCTTACAAGGTGCAATTGGCTCAAGAACTAAAGCCTCTTGACCATTCTAAACGTCGGGAATGGTCAGAATTGTGGCAAGAAATGGCAACAGTGAATGATCAACTTTCGAAGAAAATCATCTTCAGTGATGAGGCACATTTTCACCTGAGTGGATTCGTCAATAAACAGAATTGCCGCATTTGGGCGAATGAGAATCCAAGAGTGATTGTCGAAAAACCAATGCACCCACAAAGAGTGCGGTTTATGGTCTGGCGGCATCATCGGGCCAAATTTTTTCCAAAATGAGGCCGGACAGGCACTTACTGTGAATGGTGTTCGCTATCGTGAAATGATAACGAACTGGCCCGAATTGGAAGATATGGATGTGGACGATATGTGCTTTCAGCAGGACGGTGCCACTTGCCACACAGCTAACGAAACAATGGCTCATTTGCGCAACAAATTCAATCTCCGTGTTATCTCACGTGATGGCGATGTCAATTGGCCGCCAAGATCATGCGATTTGACTTTTTTCTCTGGGGTTATTTGAAAGAAAAGGTGTGCGTCGATAAGCCAGCAACAATTCAAGAGCTAAAGGATGAGATAATTCGGCACAGTAACGGCATAGAACCTCCATTATGCCTCAGGGTCATCGAAAATTTGGACCATCGGATGGAGGTGTGCCGCCGTGATCGCGGCTCGCATTTGGCCGATATTTTGTTCCATACATAATTGAGTAATACCAATATATCATAATAAAATAAAATTACAATAATTTCCTAAACAGTTTGTGTTTTATTCAAAATCAACATCGGCCCTTGAAATTTAACCACCCGATATATGTCTCTAAGACTTAAGGAAAATTTGTTTAATTGTTAGTAGTGAAGGGTATGATATAGTCGTGCTTGATCGACTATAGCTTTTCTTGCTTGTTATATTGATATTTAAGTTATAATTATTATTGTTTTATAGATTTAATTGAATTTTTATCATTATATCTTTGTAGATAATTACTGGATTTACGAAATTTTTATAGAAGGTGTTATTTCGGCGGATTAGATTCTAAAAAAAAGTTATTCTAATTTTATATTGTTATTAATTAAATTTGTATTTTCTTTATTAAATTTATATATTTTTTTAATTACAGTTCATTTTAATAGAATTAAGTAAATAAGATGTTTGTAGGAAATCTTTTGATTTCAATGTAAACTGCACCATTTCTAAAAATATTTGAATTTTTTTCAAATTTTCAAATTTTATCCAAATTAACTTTTTGAAACTTTTTTAATAAAAAAAATTTTACCTTTGTGTCCCTTAAATTTAACCTACATTCCTCCAAAAATCCTCCTTTCTAATGTGTCATTATAGAGTTTCTTGGCCGTGTATAGGAAAGGCCAAAGACGCTGATTGGTGTCATTATACCCTTCACCACCATAGGTGGAAAGGATATTATAAGCTTGTGCTGATGTATGTGACGCATAGAAATATTTGTCTTAGACCCATCTTTTAGTATATCAATAGGCTTAGAATCACTTTCTGAGTCGATTTAGCGATGTCTGTCCGCCCGTCTGGCTGGCTGGACCCCCATGTAAACCCAAATCAAACTACAGGTCGCAATTCTAAAGATAATTTGATGAAATTTGGCACAGATCATATTTTTGATAATGGGACCATGGCTATTGAAATTTGTCAAAATCGGTCCATTATTTATGGTACCTCCCATAGGTCCCACTTCCCGGAATTGATATATTGGCCACAAATATCAATATTTTTTCATGAAATTTAAAAAAAAAAATACTGCTTATGTAAACTAAAATCACTGTACTAAATTACGTTAAAATCGGTGCACATTTGACCATAGCTTCCATACAAACTCTTCTTTAAAAACGCACTAAATCAGACAAAAAATCACTAAAACGCTTGTAAATCTAAAGATAATGAAAATTTTTAGTTTATTTTTTGCCTACATAATTTTTGTAGCAATTGTAATCAATTTGCCAAATTTCAAGATAATCAGTCCACATTTGATCCTAGCTCTCATATAAGTCCAAATGACGGAAACAGCTTAAATATATAAGTTTTGAGAAAATGTTTGTATGATGGCAAAAATTATAATAATATTTGTCTTTATACAAGAAAAAATAACACCTTTGACCTTAGTGGTGAAGGGTATCGTATGGTCGGGCTTGGCCGACTATAGCACTTTCTTACTTGTTTTTTTACTATAACCGTTTTGATGAAAATTACAGAAACACGTGGTGAAAAAAAGTCACTTTCATTTTTTGTAGCGTCCGTCACAGAACCTTAAAAGCGAATATCTTTCTCCTCTTAAACAAGTACGTAAATTAACAAATGCCATTCCAGAGCACAATCGATGGGCTGATATTCTCCGAAATCTGTGTAAAGATATCTCATGTAAAACGACAATGGCATTCATTTAAGTTTAACAAAATCCGTATAAATGTATCGTCCGTCACGCAGGATTTCTTATTATAACTTTTTGTTTTTTATTTTTATATTAAAACATAAATATTTATTTGTATAAAAAATTAACAGTTAATTAATACAATAAACTAAAAATTTTGAAATTAATGCAAATAAAATCATATTTTCAAAAATACATTAGTTTTATCGTCAATCCTTCTTCGAAACACTTTCAAAGGAAAACGTGTATTTGTAGTTTATATACCATAACTCCGAGCTTTTCCTTCTTCAGTTTAGAGCAGTTTCCTAAAAATAAAAAAAGATTGTTTAGCAATAAAAATTTTTTAAAATTATTTCTAATAAGAGGAAATATTTTATGATGTATTAAAAATGAAAACCTACACCCTAACCACAAAATATATTTTAAAGTCGACTTTATGTAAGATCGACTTTATTTTAAAGTCGACTTTTTTAATTTTTCTTATTATAAACAAATTTTAAAATAAGACTTTGTATATGTATAATTCCCCGACAACATTCCAATTGGAACAAGGGGTACTTCCCTCAGACAATGACCTGCATCCGATTCAATTTTTAAACTCATTGAAAGGGACCTACGTTTTAACGCCGGCTCCGAACGGCAAATGCATTAGTTAGAGAAGTTTTACATAGCCTAATACTCCATAACCAGTATATATATATATATATATATATATATATATATATATATATATATATATAGTTTTTTGTCATTTAAGTTTTAAGGAATGTCTTTGCTAATGCATTGTTGGCAAAATTTTAAAATTTGGAATTAATATTTCAACTTCGACCATATATTGATCTGCAGATCAACTCCTCTGTTCTAACTATATGAAATTTCATTCAAATATCTTTAAAAGGTTAAAAGTTACGGGGTTCTTTCTAAAATAACTCTTAAAAAACTCTGTATATCCTATTTTTATTTAAAACTTATCCTTTTACATTAAATTATGTTTCGAAAATAAACGGTTACTATTTATAAGGCCCTATACTCCACTGGGAGTCAAGGATAACAGAAGAAGAATTTATAAGACCCATATATATATATATATATATATATATATTTTTGACAGAAAACTTTATGCATTTTGAAAGGTTTGAATTTTTACTAAAAATTTGTACAATAGTAAAGCCCTTTTTCAGAAAATATATAACTTATAGTTAAGCCCTTTTGTTTTTTTTTTTTTTTTGTTTGTTACCATTTCTAGAGTTTTCTTTGCTGGTGGCTTGTTGACCCAATTCCGAAATTTGGACTAAATGTTTCTTTTAGTTTAAAAGTTATAACGTTTTTTTGCTTCTTCTGTAAAAAAACTGAAAGTGTAGTTACGCCTTTTTGTATTTTAGGTGAAGATATGTATATAAAGCTACTATATAAATTCGCCCTTAGAAGCGTGTAAAATATAATTTTTGTCCATAGTTATACCCTTCACCACCATAGGTGGAAAGGGTATTATAAGTTTGTGCTGAAATATTTATAGACCCACCTTTTAGTATACCAATAGGATTAGAATCACTTTCTGAGTCAATATAGCGATATCAGTCCGTCCGTCCGTCTGTCTGTCTGGCTGGACCCACATGTAAACCTTATAATCAAACTTTAGCACAAATAATTTCTTTGATAGTGGGACCAGGCTATTGAAATTCATCAAAATCGGTTCATTATTTATGGTACCTCTCATAGGTAACACTTCCCGGAATTGATATTTTGGCCACAAATATCAATATTTTTTTTATAAAATTTAAGACAAATACTGCTTATGTAAACCGAAATAACTGTACAAAATTTCGTTGAAGTCGGTCTACATTTGACCAAAGCTTCCATACAAACTCTTCTGTCAGAACGCACCACATGAGACAAAAATCACGCTAAAACGCTCGTAAATCTGAACATAATGAAAATTTTTAGTTTATTTTTTACATACATAATTTTTGTGAAAACTGTAATCAATTTACCAAATTTCCAGATAATCGGTCCACATTTGACTTTAGCTCTCCTATAAGTCTATATGACGAAAAGAGCTTAAATATATAAGTTTCTAGAAAATGTTAGTATGATTGCAAAATTTAGCAAATATTTGTCTTTATACAGGAAAAAGAACACCTTTGACCTTAGTGGTGAAGGGTATCGTACTAAAATTCTTGCTGCTCCTCGGGGCAGTAAGAGTTTTTGGTCATTCGTTAAACGAGTCAAGAATAATGCTAGTCCTACAATTTTTTCTCTTTTAAGGAATGGTCAATCATTCACTGACCCGGCTGATAAAGCTAACCTTTTAGCTGAAGTATTTGCAAGTAATTCCCGCTTGCCGGAAAGCACTCAGCCTCCGCCCGAGCTCGAAAGAGTATCTGTAACTATACCAAAGATATTCTATCGCGCGCGTGTTGAAAAAAGGGTTTTAGCAGATCTCAACATAAACAAGTGGTCAGGGCCGGATGGTATTCCAGCACTGGTCTTGAAGCAGTCCTGTTCGACGCTTTCGCGTCCATTAGCTAACCTTTTCAGTACCTTATACCATGCTGGTAATTTTCCTCTGTGTTGGAAGGTTGCTAATGTAATGCCAAATTGGCATTGCCAATCCCTAAAAAGGGTGAGGCTACCAACCCTCAAAATTACCGCCCAATAGCAATTTGCTCTGCACTCTCCAAAGTATAAGAGAGTATGGTAAACCACTATCTTATTAAATATCTGGAATCTAACAAACTACTAAGCGACCGCCAGTATGGATTTCGTAAGGGACTCTCTACGGGAGACCCGCTAGCCTTCCTTTCGGAAAAATGGTGTTCCTTGGCGAAAGTAAAGTTCTCTGGATATTTCCAAGGCGTTTGATAGAGTGTGGCAAGTAGCACTTCTATCAAAACTTTTTGATTTTGGTGTCGGTGATAACTTCTCTCGATTTATATCGAGCTTCCTCAGACATCGCACTACTAATTCGTACACCAGTTACTACTTGAAAATTTATATAATTTTGATAGGCCAAGGAAAAGTCATTGCTTACCACGCATCAAATGAAAAACGTCTATTATGGAGTAAAGGAAGACGCTCTTCGGTATAACGACAATGGGACAACATTATCTTTAGCGACAAAACCTAGTTTGATGTATGTGCTGGTGATTTAAGAAAAAGGCTAATACATAAAAGCACATACAACAAAGGCTGCTAAAAGCGTACAGTCAAGATTTCAGATAACGTTAGGGTATGGGTATGTCTGTAGTAAAAAGGTGTCAGTCATCTCCATTTTATAATTGGAATCGTAAATGCAGAGAAATATTTAAAACTCTAGAGAAAAATCTGATACTATCGATATCGAAATTATCAGACTGCGGGGACTACATATTCCAACAGGATGGTGCTTCTTCCCATATTGCAAAAAAAAAATGAAAAAGTGGCTTGAAAATTTAATCGAGGTCATGGATTGGTCGTCTTCTAGCCGAGACCTTATTCCGAGAGAAAATTTGTGGGATATTATGAAAGAAAACTTCGAAATAACCCAAAGGACTGTTGACGGGTTAAAGTCCAAAATTCAGGAAATTTAGGACACGGGACCTTACCAAAGCGAGTCGACTGTACTAATTAATAGTGGTCACAACATTTGAGTTTAAGATAATGAACTTTTGTTTTTGTTTGTTTTTTAAAAAGTCCCTTTTTTCGTATTTAACTTTTTTAATGTATGTCTAAAGAAAATGAAATGATCTTCAAGAAAAGTATAAATTTTTTTGTGTGGTCATTATAGTTCCGAAAATATATACATTTTAATAGCACATTTGTGAAAAATGCTCTGTGTAGAAATTTATAGTGGTTAGGGCTCGTATAAGAGTTGTTGTAGATGGGATCTTATCAAACGAGTTCAAGCTAAATTCAGGGGTACCGCAAGGCTCCGTTCTTTCTCCTACTCTATTTCTTATCTTTATAAACGATCTTCTACGTCAAACTTCCAATTCTATCTACTCTTTTGCAGATGATAGTAACATTTGTCATTCGTATTCATTTAATCATAGACCAAATCTTCTAGAGATTGGCACTATGAGGCAAAACATGAATGAATCATTAAACCGCGATTTAGAAACAATCTCAGAATGGGGTCGTGCGAATAAAGTCGATTTTAATGCGCGGAAAACTCAGTGTTACTTCATCTGTATTAATGGATGGTGAAAATATCAAGGAATCAGATACTCTTGATGTTCTGGGCAGGAGAATTCAATTCAAGTGTCTCGGTTTTCTTAAACGGTGTAAGAGATCTTTACTCCAACTGATCTCCTTACTATTAATACCACCTATATTCGACCGAAAATCGAATACAACTCTCATGTATGGGCGGGTGCTTTAAAGTCTATTTTGGAACTTCTCGACCGAGTGCAGGAGAGGGGGAGGGTGCTTATTGGTGACAGTGGGGTATACAACTTTATTGATTCACTACAGCACCGTCGCAATGTGGGTTATGTCACACTGTTCTATCGTTACTACTTTGGAATGTGCTCGAATGAAATAAGGGAACTTGTTCCGGA
This sequence comes from Stomorhina lunata, assembly GCA_933228675.1. Lineage (NCBI taxonomy): Eukaryota > Metazoa > Arthropoda > Insecta > Diptera > Rhiniidae > Stomorhina > Stomorhina lunata. The sequence goes on along the minus strand of OW121740.1, from coordinate 88,241,696 downwards.
AACTCGAATTTTTTACGCAATACACGTCTGTCTGTTAGAGCTCATCCCTTCGTAGTCGACTGGCCAGTAGACAGAAAAAAACACTACACAGAAAATTCATTCTTTAGCCGTACAGTTCGTATGTGGAATTTACTTCCCCCCAGAAATTTTCCCTGCCAGTTGCAATATAGGGAAGTTCAAATCAAATGTCCATAAACACGACTCCATCTATCCACCCTCTCATAACCTATTTTCCTAGTTCCAACACAATGCATTGCATAAGTAGGGGTCATCCCCTAAGCGAAATAAAAAAAAAAACAAGTAAGTATTCGGTGATATGTATATTCATTTTCTTTTGTTCATACTACGAAACGAAAAGCTTTTCGGTGGCTTCATCATCTAGAATAGTTATGGACCCAAAGGTTAGGTTGGGCAGGTAGAGAATGCTTATTTATGCCAGCCAGTAGCTTCGATATATGTGTCTATTTTACGAACACTTAATAAAAGATGCTTCAAAATGTAGATGCCCTTAGATTTGCAAAAGCACATCGATTTGATGAAGATTAACCCTGGAACGTCATCATTATTTTACATACACTAACGTCATCCTTCGTCATTTTGACTACGTATACTTCAAGAGACAATAAAACTCTTCGTGATCAAAAATGGATACCAAAATAGTTTTCTTATGTATTAACAGACATATTATAGCCCCCTTTTTTTTTTAATTTGAAAATAAAATTTTCCGTAGTCATTTTGACGAGGAATGACGTTCTAGGGTTAAGTATTCTGGCATGCAACCCAAAAATACAGTGCCCAGTGAGGGTTGTGTACTTTAATTCGTACGAATTATCCAACTAGTAAAAGTTTTTGATTAGTTATGTAAAACCTTGAAGTTAGCGGACTGATTTAGGTCAAAGCTTTAACAATGATTGTCAATGTAAACAAGCCTTAGAATTATAGGGTATAAACTTTTAGTTTTAGATACATACGTGAAATATATAGCTTTTAAATGGAATTAAGATGAATACTTCATCAAACTGTCCGATGGATGTGTGGAAAGTTTTGCTCTAGTTCTTTGTGCAATTATAATGTGATTTAATTTATCAGCATTAAAGTGATTCCCGGTCGGAGTTATATGGGAGATTTCACTAAATGTGAATCGAGCTTGACCATTTTCAATACCGAACTTTTTAAGAGATCAGAAATACTTTTGTCAAATGTTGTCCCTCTAGAAAGTTTATTTTAGGCGCTATCGCCCTGAATAACGATATTGTACAATGTTTTTATACTAAATGTCATCATCGTATCTATTATAATTTGTCATTTATAAGCTACTAAGAGATTGTCTTAGGCGAAGTTATACGGAAGCAATTGTCAAACGTGAATGGATTTCTCCCAATTGCAATTAAAAAATTTAAATTTTCGTTGATATGTGAGATACATACATACATATGTAGGTTTTGAACGGATATCATGTACTCAGTTGCATTTTTGTATTTCCTAGGAATATTACCTATAACTTGATATATAATACATTCTCAAATGTTATCATAATGTTCAAAAGTCAGACACAAAATTAAGATAAATGCAGTGTGTCTGTCTGCTTAAATCAGATTTGTGGAGCTCCTGGAAGGTATAAACATATGCCTTTTACACAAAATTTTAGGATGTCGTCTCACCTTAAATTTCATCATTGTCGATCAAAACACCTGAAATATCGCTTAAACACTAAATTATATCTACCACAAATTACCGAATGCATCAGAGTTTAGGTAATCCCCTGCGAAGTACGCTATTAAATTTCATCAAAATAAACATCTGAGATATCGACAAAACAGGAGCTCCAAAAATTTGACTACAACAGAAAAAATGACAGACAGGTAGGACGAACGTCGCGAAATCGATTCTTCTGCCGATTCTGAGTCGATCGGTACAATTTGAATGGTATTCATAATCAGATTTGTAGAGTTTATACATCAGATTTTAGGAAATCCTCCCACAAAGAACGCTGTCATTTCATCACAATCGGTTCATAAACACCTGAGATATCGCTGAAACAATACTTACAAAATGTCAACAAAGTTTCTTAGACACGTACTTTGGGGAATTTGCAGCACATCACAAGTAGTGTTTTGGCGATATCTCAGTTGTTTATGGACCGCTTTTGATAAAATTTAATAACGTGCTTGGCGGGGGAATTTCCAAAAATCTGATATAAAATTTATGTATGTCCGTGCTAAAGGAGGATGGTTTTTTCCTATTTCTGCATTTCATTTTTTCAACAAACATTCTCTAATGCGTACTTTGGGCAATTTGCAATACATCAAATTTAGTGTTTTGGCGATATCTCAGTGGTTTATGGACCGATTTTGATAAAATTTTACAGAGTGCTTTGGGGAACCATTTCCTACAATTTGATATATAATATATTATCACATGGAGTATCTCTTTTCTCTTGTTATTTAAAAGTGTGTTTCAATTAAAGATTTTAAAATTTTCGTCTAGTTTTTGGTATTTTTTCGATATTTTCGGTAGTGTTCATTGCGGGAGATATATAATTTATGTAGGTCCAGAGGCTTCAGAAACTTCATTTCAACAGACAGACAGACAGACGGACATCACTTAATCGATTCTCCTCCAGATTCTGAGTCGATCGGTATAATTTTTATGGGGTCTACGATCACTAATATTACAAACGGAATCACAAACTTATAATACCCTTTCACCTATTGGTGAAGGGTATAAAAAATCACTAAAGTTTATGATTTTTTATGGTTACTAGGACATGGTTGACCTCATAGTGATATGCCAAGAAAATTGGTTATATCCCTAATGTACATCTTTATAACATAATTTAAGTTTAACATTAGAAAACAAACAAAATAAAAATACAAATTGAAGGATTAATAATTTAAATCTCCTTTTTTATGACCGTTCCTCCTGATGAACTTCCAATTTTTTTTTTTTTTTTTGTAAAAACACAAGCCAACAAACTCATACATTACAAATTGACAATTAAATGCATTTAAATGGATGAATTCGTTTATGTGTTTGTTTTATTTATTTAGTATTTGTGGCCATTTAAAATTAATTGCTCATAAATAACAAATTAAACACTTTGCGCCAGCCACACTTTGCTTTATTACCCTTAAACGCCAGAGGAGACTTGACACCTTTTAAGCCAAAAATACGTACATTCTGTCTCTACACACTTGAACTTTATACTTTTTTATGGATTTATGGTGAATGTTGTAAATTATAAACATCTACTACTCGTAAATACATATATTTTGTACTCGTCGTTAATATATTTTTATTTGATCTGGGAGGAAAACGTAATACGAAAAAGTAAGAAGAGACAACAAGTTACAAAACTTAATAAAATCAAGCCCTAAGTTAGCGCTGGAGGAAGACAGTAGTGAACCACTCAAACCAAAATCCACTAACAAAATAAACAAATAATAAAAATATCAACATTTTCACACAAACATAAATATTTTATTACAATTTCAAGCTTCAAATTGACAAAATAATGACAATAAAAAAATTACTACACGGTAACAAAGGCCACAGCAACAACAAGAACAACATTCGAAATTATACTACAACAAAAAAATCTGAAAACATACGTTAAAATATCATTAAAAGATAATAATCGTTATATTACTAATCGTAAAAAATACTAAAAACTGGGTAAATGAATGAGTGAATGAATGAATGAGTGAATGATTTAACTGTCCGTCCGTCCGTCCCAATGAATCAGTTTATATGACTGAACAATTTGAATGTTTTTTTATTATCTTTTCATAAACAAATAAATGAAATGCAACTTGCTTCACTTTCAATGTGCAACATATAGCAGCAGTAACAGCAATGGCAACACAGCAGCAATGACAAGTGACAGTTAAATCATTTAATAGTAGTTTTTCACTTTTCTTGATTTTGATACGAAATATTTATTTAAGTACGTGAAAAAATCATAAAATTAACAATAAAATTCCATTTACTCGCATTCATTTTCATTCTCGTACACTTTTGAGGTCACCAGTGTCAGGGTTACTTTTTTTACGACTTTTTTTAATGACTTTTTCATATTTGATTGTCACTGAACTGTTGGGCTGGCTGGTTGCCGTCTGTCGGTTCAACTAATTTTTGATTGCCTTATGTACATATTTGTTTATTCTCAATGTAACTAACACTAAAAAGTAAATTTTTGAAGTAAAGAAACATTTTTGGCCACCTTTCACTCTTACAAAGATCCAAGTAGAATCCTTTCCGGCATATGATGATATTGTCAACATTTAAAAAAAAAAAAACATAAAAATTCGATTTCCAAAATAAAAAAAACACCGAGAGTGTAATAAAATATAAAAGTAATAAAAACAAATTGTTTAATCACAAACAAAACTCAAAAGATCTAGTAAAATATTAAACAAATCGGAAGAAGTCGTAAAAAACGCAGTTGGTTTCGGTATCGATGTTATGAGGAGACCCATTAACCAGATTAAACACTTACATACCCAGATTGTTCCATGTCATTATAAAAGTGTTAGATTTGTAGAATTTAGCTTCTGTTTGGAAAATCATAAAAATACGAAACTAAAATTTAGTTTTAAGTAAAAAACCAAACAATAAATTTATGTAATTGTAATAAAATTGACAACAAAATTAATGTTTAAGTAAATAATGACGATGGTGATATGATGATAATGTTATAAAAGATGATGATGATGATGATTTTATGACTGTGATAAAATTGGAAAAACAAAAACAGTTTGTAATGGTTGGTTGCATTCGAGAGCTGTGGGAAAGAATCTATTAATCGGTAGTAAAAATTTGATTTGTAACAAATGCGAATTGATTTTTAAATATTGTTTGCATGTACTTAGATATATGTTTCTATGATGTAATAGGGGGTTTCCGAAACATTATAAAAGAGATGTTGAATCAACTATGTGAAAATTTCTATTATTGAGTTTAACCGAATCATTAAACCTCGTTGTTTTTGTATTGTTTGTGCATACGTACTAGGGTGTTCATTTTACTCGACTTTTAATTGTTTGAGTAATCAAATTACTTGAAAATGGGGTTTTTGAATTACTCGGAAAATCGATTAATCATCAAAAATTACTCGAGTTAATCGAGTAAAATATTCGATTTAAAATTACTCGAGTAAAATTTTTTCAAAAGCTGTTTTTAATAAAATTATAGTGTTTTATTAACAAAAAATACCTATAACAAATCACAATAAAAAACATACAACGAAAATAAAAATTGTATTTTTAATAAAAAATAACATTTGAACCATATATTTGAGACATATCGTCACCCTAAATATTTAAAGTGAGTTCATTTATTTCTATATATGTATTCATGTCTACACTGATCGCCTAAAGTAATCTTTTGATTTGATAAATCCCGATCTTGATCTAATAGATTAATAGAAGCTACTACCTTTTATCTATCATCACAATGAGATCTTCAACAGGACTATAGTATCTACGATTAATTGAACTATACTAGAACGTACTATTATTATTGGTCCTACTATAGTAATAGTATGTACGATTACATAAGAATCTTCAACTAAACTATATTTAGTAGTACCTACGAATACATTTAACTGGACTATAACAAAAGCTACAATTACATTAGGACCTTTAAATTAACAATAGTAGAAATTACATTGGATACCACAACTGGTGTATGATAAACTATTATTTCTGGACATACAACCAGCTATATTTGGATCTACGATTATTGAATCTGCAATGGACTATATTACAACTCTCGATTATTGCTTAAAATTGACAATATTAAAACCCACGATTATAATTTCGAACCAACGTTGGCCATTATTTGTGTGACAGGGAAATAATAAGAACATATATTAAAAACTTTTAAATTTTGTGCAAAGTAAATACTATGGAAACCACTTACCAGTGTTGCCACCAACCAAATGTGAAATTACACATGGATCATGTCAAAATTACACATGAAATTAGGAATTACACATATTTTTTTTGCAAAATAACGTGTTTTGTATTGAATTCAGTAGTAACTATAGGTATTTTGTATTAAAAATTTATAAATTTTTGTAGTTTTTTAAATTAACGATTCATCCATTTCATAAAAATAACGCTTTAAAATAAAACAAAAAATGTACATATTTAGTATTTCATAACATACTTATATTTATTATAGTTAATAATAAACAAAACAACAAATATAACTATTATATTGAAATCATTTTTTTTTTAACAGATGCTTAAAGCTTCCACTTCTTGTGTAACATTTTTTGAGTAGGTTCAAAATTTGGTCGACGATAATCGATGAAATGGTATCAGATGCCAATTTGTTTCTTAGATCTGTCTTAAAATATTTCAAATTGCTAAATATTCTTTCTGCAACATCGTTCAAAAATGGTAAAATAAAAATATAGCTAATAACTTTTTGCAAAGTAGGAAACAATCTGTCTCCCAAGAAATTCTTTAAATCAAAAACCTTTATCCAATAATCTTCTGGCTTCAAATTGCTATGAAGCCCAAAAAATCCAAGATCTAATTTAAGGATGCAAATCGACATTGAAGGATGCAAATATTTTTTTAAGCAAATGTAATGATTTGGTTTGAAAAGATTGGGCAATTTTGGGGTCAACAATAGCCAAAATTGTATAGATATCGTACTAAAATTAAATCTTGTTAAAAAAAAATTACACCTAAATTACACATGCAACCAATTACACATCGGCTACACATGAAAATACAAATTACACATGATATGTGTAATTACACCTAAAGTGGCAACACTGCCACTTACATACTTTTCAATGTTGAACTATAAAGCTCCTGCAACCGAATTTAGTCTAAATATTTTGCTAACAATACGAACCAGCGTAACAACTTTTTTCGAATTTGGTCCACATTTTGAATTAGCTGTACCCTCGTAGATATATGAGAGATATTTCTAAATTTAACACAATTTGATGGTGGGTATATAAGATTCGGCACAGCCGAATATAACACTCTTACTTGTTAAACCTGAGACTTCTATTAGACAATTTACAATGGATTAGAAAGTCATTAGCTGACCTCCAAAATTGGAATAAAAAAATCGATCACAAATTATTTTCTGATACATAGTAGTAAAGAGTTAATTTAATTACATACCCAGTAAAACTTTTCATTACCAAATAATGAGTTAAACAGTTAAACTATTGAACACGAACTACTTACTCATTCGCTGTTTAAGTCATTACATTAACATGGGGATGTCATTGGAGGCAAGTACTTACCAATTGCAGAAAAGTAATGACTTGTGTAAGCAATTTGAAAGCAACAACAACAACAGCAACAACTTTTTTGTTGTTGTTTTATTAAAAACATATATTTTTAAACGAAATATAAAATTTTTTTGATGATCCCATGGGGGCTCGAACCAGACCCTCCGACTGCTAGGCAGAGACTCTTCCACTGAGCTACTTCATATGTTGAAACTTAGCAGCTTATAATTAATATAAGCAATTTTTATTTTTAGATCCAAAATCATGTGAAAATAACTTTGTTTTCCCCTGCTTTTTTTGCTTTGTTGTAATTTTTGGAAAAATATTTTTATACGATTTTTTGTAATTATTTTAAAACTTTTTTAAAATTATTTTAAAACTTAAACAATTTAAATCTTCTTTTTTGTATAAGTTTTTACATAAGATTGACTCTTACTTACTTAAATATTACAACCTGTTAAGGTCAAAGTCCGAGCATATTTTAGAATTCCATGGATTTCGATCTTGTGCGAATATTCTCCAATTTTATAGGCCAAGCTTTAAAAAATGTTCCTCTACTTGGTCTTTCTATCGAAGTTTCAGACATCCTCCTCTAATATTAGGTAGTGGGACATTTCAATTCTAATTTTATCCTCTTCATTGTATTTTTTTTCAAGAGAGGGTTACTAGCCTGTAATCCTAACCCATTTTTATCGATTTTATGGGACAACTCTCGGAACATGTTAACTCACAATATTAATGGGTGTTAAACTAGCTCCCCGGGTGATACCATGAGGAGGTGTGTGTCCACAATTGAGATGCCAGATGACCCAGATAAGTTGGGCTTACCAAGTTAAGACCAATTAGAATCGTGTTTGGTATTCAACATCCCCTACATAATCAAAATTGACTCATGATGGTATTTTTTCATTAACGTGAGTTAGTTTTACAAATTTTTTTTTACAGAAGATAATATTTAAGTTCTTAAAATTCAAAAATCATTTAAAAAGACTCCTTTGATAAAAAAAAAAACTAAAACAAATTGTTGCCCTTGGTGGGATTTGAACCAGGGCCATTCAGTTTAAATTACCATCTTAATTACAAATAAGTACTTCTGTAATAACTTATTATTTATTCGGTTGGACCTTTAATAAACAATAGTAGAAATTACGAATACATTGGATACTACATTACATTGACTATATATATACTATGGACTATATGCATACAATAGACTATATACACACAATGGACTATGTTACAAGTCTCGATTATTACTTAGAATTGACAATGTTAAAATCTACGATTATTTCATAAATGGAAAATTAACTATATTAAAACCCTCGATTATTGCTTTAAATTAACTTTAGTAGAACCATCAATTATTGCCTGAGATGGACCATAGAGCGGTAGATAATTGATATAAGTGGTCTTCATTTGAATACTTGATTATTGCACAATTAACATTAAACAAGAAAACTTTTTCTGAACTCAAAAAATTCAAAAAAAAACAGCGTTTTTTTACAAACTTAACAGTTATTCCCAGCAAAACTTTGCAAGTACTCTGATAACTGGTTACCTTGTAACGACTACAACATACCATCCGAATAAATAATAAGTTATTACAGAAGTACTTATTTGTAATTAAGATGGTAATTTAAACTGAATGGCCCCGGTTCAAATCCCACCAAGGGCAACAATTTTTTTTTTAGTTTTTTTTTTTTATTAAAAGAGTCTTTTTAAATGATTTTTGAATTTTAAGAACTTAAATATTATCTTCTGTAAAAAAATTTGTAAAACTAACTCACGTTAATGAAAAAATACCATCATGAGTCAATTTTGATTATGTAGGGGATGTTGAATACCAAACACGATTCTAATTGGTCTTAACTTGGTAAGCCCAACTTATCTGGGTCATCCTTCATCTCAACTGTGGACACACACCTCCTCATGGTATCACCCGGCAATCTAGTTTAACACCCATTAATATTGTGAGTTAACATGTTCCGAGAGTTGTCCCATAAGATCGATAAAAATGGGTTAGGATTACGGGCTAGTAACCCTCTCTTGAAAAAAAAAATACAATGAAAATACAATTAGAATTGAAATGTCCCACTATCCAATGTTAGAGGAGGATGTCCGAAACTTCGATAGAAAGACCAAGTAGAGGAACATTTTTCAAAGCTTGGCCTATAAAATTGGAGAATATTCGCACAAGATCGAAATCCATGGAATTCTAAAATATGCTCGGACTTTGACCTTAACAGGTTGTAACATTTAAGTAAGTAAGAGTCAATCTTATCTAAAAACTTATACAAAAAAGAAGATTTAAATTGTTTAAGTTTTAAAATAATTTTAAAAAAGTTTTAAAATAATTACAAAAAATCGTATACAAATATTTTTCCAAAAATTACAACAAAGCAAAAAAAAGCAGGAAAAACAAAGTTATTTTCACATGATTTTGGATCTAAAAATAAAAATTGTTTATATTAATTATAAGCTGCTAAGTTTTCAACATATGAAGTAGCTCAGTGGAAGAGTCTCTGCCTAGCAGTCGGAGGGTCTGGGTTCGAGCCCCCATGGGATCATAAAAAAAATTTTGTATTTCGTTTAAAAATATATGTTTTTAATAAAACAACAACAAAAAAGTTGTTGTTGTTGCTTTCAAATTGCTTACCCAAGTCATTACTTTTCTGCAATTGGTAGAACTTGCCTCCAATGACATCCCCATGTTAATGTAATGACTTAAACAGCGAATGAGTAAGTAGTTCAATAGTTTAATAGTTCAATAGTTTAACTGTTTAACTCATTATTTGGTAATGAAAAGTTTTACTGGGTTAAAATAAGGTTTCATCAGGCTTGAGTTCATTTAATTTTCAAATTATTTATTTTAAAAGTTAGAAAAGTAATTGTGAAGAAAAACTAAAAAAAATATTTTTGAACGCGGCTCAGAAATTGCAATCCACTGAGCCGCGTTCAAAAATAATTTTTTCAGTTATTCTCCACAATTACTTTTCTAATTTTCAAAATTAATAATTTGAAATTAAATGAACTCAAGCCTGATGAAACCTAATTTTTCAATTTACAGATTTGCTCCACATAAGAAAATATATTGAGAACATTTTTTAAAAGAACCTAATTTAATTCTACTAATAGAATACTATCACTTACAATTGGTCTCACTCGGGAAAAAATTCCCTGGCACACAGTGTTATCGTTAATGCAGATAAAACAAAAATTTAGGCTGTTTTCATGTTTTCTACGAAAAGTGTTATTTGCTTTTTTTAATTCTGCTAGAGGTCCACATTATATCCGTTACAGTTACAGAACTATTTTCATTATATTTTTAAACCATCCCACTGTGCAATGGATTAGAAAGTTATTAGTCAACCTCCAAAATTGGAATCAATAAACCTGTCACAAATTATTTAATAATTATAATGATAGTAAAGAGTTAATTTAATTATACATCTCTAATAAATTCTATTATTTATATTAAAATTATATTATTTGTGTATTTCTTTTAGCATTTTAATAAAACATTTATGTATAAAAATTAAATTTCTAATTTCCCAAAACGAAATTAATCGATATTTAACACTTACTTTTTATATATAGAACAACCACGAATATTTTATGTATAATAAAACTTAAGAAAGACAATTATATTATACCTACCTAAAATAGAATAAAATTTCCTTTAGTACAATGACTGTCTACCAAAAAGTGCCTATGAAAATGTATGCGAGAAATCAAAAAAAGAAAATCCTTTTCTACAAATACAGAAGAACAATTTCCATTTCCATTCACCCCATAATCCAAAAAGTAGACAACAAACAATCAAACAAAGAATCAAATAAAAAAATCCTATAAAAAACTCACACAAACTAACACATACATACGTACATAGATATGAATAAGAAAGGAAGAAAACAAGAAATACAAGAGGAGAAGAAGAAATAACGAAAATAGTTAAGGGAATCATGTGAAAATCCTTCAATTCCCATTTACTATACGACCGTCAATCGATATTTTAAAACCTTAACGTGCCATAATGATGCTTCATATTGCGCATATTTCCAATTTATTCCTATTCGGATGTGCTCAGCAAACAAAATCCGTTTAAAATGTTTATGATAAAAAGGCAATGCGGCGTCCCCGGAATAAGATCTATCGCAATAAAAACAAACCGTAAAAATTCAACACCGAAAAACCAAATTCATACAAAAACATAAGAATCAAAATACAAAGCAAAAAAAAATCCAATATAAACAAATCTCTCAGTGAGGAAAGAGCGTTTTATGAAAATGAGTAAATTTTAAATTCAATTACACTCTTTATGAGTAAAAGAGAGTGGAGTTGTAAGAGAGTACATGTGGAATTGAGTTGTTTTTTTAATTCAGTGTTGCCGAGTGTGCCGGCATTTTATTAGCCGGTTAAACGTCACAATTTTTATAGCATTAAAATTATAGTCAAGTGTGTCATTTAATTTTTTATTTCTTTTCCGCATTTAATGTCACTTTTTTACGACTTGTGTGGTTTGTTTTCATATTTGAAACAAAAATATAAACAAATCTGTCTGTTTTGGTCATGCATGTTGGTATTCCCCCATTTCAATTATTTGTATCAATGTTTGAGCTGAGCTTCATTTAAATTTAATTTATGGCTATGGGAACAAAATTCCGATTTTGGGACGTCAGTTTTTGCAAATTTGTTAAATTTAAATTTTCTTGAACGGAAATAAAATATTTGGTAAAATTTTATTAAGTTGTTCGAGGACTGTTCAATACAAGATATATGCACATGGTAGTTCCATTGTCACTTTTAAATTAAAAAATCACTATCTGACATATGTATATAAGGATTATGACATTTGTAAAAAAATAAAGCTACCATACATGAAATAAATATTAAAGGATGTGCCACTTTCTTTTTATTTTGTAAACATTAACCATTTGACAAGAAATAATATCTGAAGTTTACTCAAAAAATGAGGCTACCTTATCTTTAAAAAAAACCCATTTACACTCAGAAAAAAATGAACTAGAATTTCGGAAAATTTACAAAATTTGAAGAAAACATGGTTGTCGTATGGCGCCAAAGCCATATTTAACAGGAATTAAGTAAAAAAGAGTCCTACATTTCATTTGTAGTGTTTGGGGAAACTAAGTAAGTAAAGTTTTTGAACAGAGATCCACTAAATTGCTAATAGTGGGTGCTTTCATGTCATGTTTTCAAAGTCTATCGAGTCCTTCCCTAAACTTTTAGGAACACAAGCTGTGAATACTATCTCAAACGTGTCAGCAGTTTGCCCGTAATTCGTTATTCAGTAAAATACACGAAATATTTTCTAATTTAATGATATAATTGAAATCTTATGTGTTTTAGCATCTACTATTTATTGAAAATATTAGTTATTTTAAGGGTTATTTATTTTTTTTCAAACTACACATTTTAATTTACAAATTTCCATAAAATAATTTACGAGTGTGGCAACGATCTGTGTAATATTGACAAAATATACAAACTTCAAAGATATTCTTTATAGTCAAAAAATTTTGAAGTGGCACTTCCTTTAATAAGAATATTGGAACTACCTTGTACTTGTATCATGGTTCAATATGTCTGAGACTTTTTAAATTTTCAGCCTCAAATTGTCAGTTGACTCCTGTCTAAATTTAAATAATCTATGTCATTCGGTTTAAATTTTGCATCCGATTATGGTAAAACACCTCGTATTTAAAAAAAAAAAAAAAATGGGAAAAAATAAACTTTGTGTGTTCATTAATCATTATTTTTTGAGGAAAAGAACCATCACTCAAAACAAGTCTATATTTTGGGGACTACGCACCATCCATTAAAATCTTAAGGAAGTGGAAACTCTGCTCCATCCATTACAATAATAAAGAAGTGTTCGATGTGACCGTAAAAGCATGGAAGTTGCTGAGCGTTCTGGAATCCCAGCTGAGATCATCTGAAATAATTGAAAAAAAAATCACTCAACATTTTTTTTAGCCGATTGAAGCTAAAAGAAAAATTGTGGAGGCTATAGGCATCTCAAATGGCTCAGTAGTTTAAATTTTTAATGATCACTTCGGTATGAGAAAGTTTTTTGCAAGATGGCTGTCGCATTTGCGCGCAATCAAGAACAAACGTGGATCCATCATAATACATAGGAGACAAAGGTGCATTTAAGAGGATTTTAGCAAATCGCAATATAAACAAGTCTTCAGGGCCGGGTGGTATTCCAGCAGTGGTCTTCAATTAGACTCGTATATTAGCTAACCTTTTCAGCACTTTATACCACCACGCCGATGAATTTCCTTTGAGTTGGAAGGTGTAACGCCAATTCCAAGAAAGCATGAGGCTAATAATCCTGAAAATTACAGCCCAATAGCAATTTGTTCGGCACTTTCCAAAGGAATGATAGTATGGTTAATCAGAAGTTGGTTAAACATTTGGAGACTCACAACTTACTAAGCGACCGCCAGTAGAGGATGCTCTATACGAGACTTCCTATCGGAAAAACGATGCCTTTCTATCCACCGCTTTCGCAAAAGTAAAGTTGTGGCGCTAGATATTTTCAAGGCGTTTTATATAGTGTGGCTTGGTGAACTTTTATCAATACTTGTTGTTTTTGATGTCGGTAATAATTTCTCTTGAGATCGCACTATTCAGTTGTACCGCAAGGCTCTGTTATTTCTCCTACCCTGTTTCTCATACTTATTATTGACCTTCTATGTCAAAATTCCAATCTGATGACAGTAACAAATGCCATTCATATTCATTCAATCATAGACTGAGTCTTTTATAGATTAAGACTATGAGCGAAGACATGACGATATATAAAATAGGGTCATTCGCACAAAGTCGACTATAAAGCACGTATGCTTACGCATCAAGTTACTTTATCTGTATTCATACATACATAATTCCCACGACATTCCAATTGGAACAAAGACGCTAGTGCTCATTGGTAACAGTAGGGTATCCAACTCTATTGATTCAATGGAGCACCGTCGTAACGTTGGTTGTGTCTCACTGTTCTATTGGTACTACTTCGGTCCCCGAAACACGAACATTCTTGTTCAACACACGTCGATATACCAGTGGACCGAATGATACATTATAGACAAAATTTGTTCTTTAGCCCTACAGTTCAAGTTCTAACACAATGCATAGCATAAATAGGAGTCATCTCCTGATTGCAGGTCCTAATTAAAAAAAATATTCTTTATATTAAGCCCCGAGTGACTATTTCTAGTTCTCAAGCTTCAAGAAATGTCAAAAAGAGATTTGACCACAACGATCAGCTTGACATATCATATTTTTCGGAAGTGATAAAAAAAATAGGTGAAACGTTAGACTAAGTGAAAAATAAAATAACTTTTTGTTTAAAGACCTTGGTTTTGATTCTAAAAGTCAACTACCCATTGACTCACAACCGTACATATGAATTGGGTTGTCTTCTTTGGAAAGGGGATAGTGAAAGGCGGTAAAATTTAATATGGAATATGTCATGTCTATTTTTAAATCAGCGATGTTGCGCCATCTTCTGTCACATAGACGCATTCTTTTAAGTTTTTTGTTCTTCAGCCAATTTTATTTCTTTCACATCGAGGGCGTACCGCCGATGAATGGCACTGAAGTACTTCATTATTTTAATAGTAATTAATAATTACAGAAATTGAAGTTTCCTAAGGTTTAGTCGATGTTAACCAATTAAGCCACAGCTCCCTCTCAAGAATAAAATGATCTGGAAAGAAAATGGCTGATAAATATTTAGTATTGACAGTTCTACTTCCCACCTTTAATTCGATCGAGATAGGAACAGTGCACAGTGGCGCAGTTTATAAACGATTAAACTAATTTTGACGAAATTTGGAACATCAGTAGATGAAGTATAGATTTATACTTTTAGAGCAATTTTAAAAGACGTATCTATCGGTAGTACAGTGGGCTCTACAGAAGAGCAATGTTGCTCACCTCGGGCATGTAAAATCTTTCGCCAATTTGGTCCAACTTAAAAGATTTTACATTTTCGAAAACGTCTTAGAAAAATTAAAAAAACGTTCCGAAATTTATATTTATAAATTTCTAAGATATTGGTCTATACTGTGTCCAAAAATGGTCATAATACCTTGTTCACTTTTAGAGATTTTTACGAAAAAATATAAAGTAATATTAAAAAAGTTACATAAATTTATTACAAAATACTTAGAATATTTTCCTGTAATGTTCATTATAATTTCCTAAGTCGTTTTGAAATTTATATTTCCGAATTTTTAATATATCAGTCTATACTGTGTCTTAAAACTACCCTAATACCTTGTTTAATTTTAAAGATTTTTGCAAAAAACAAAGTAACATTAAAAAATTATGAAAATTTATTGTTGTTGCACTTTTATGACAAAAATCTTTTATCAATTTCTAAGTTGTGAAAAAATGTTAACCTCACTTAAAACTATATAAAATTCCATTTCCATTGATGTATAACATGTCTACCTTATCTTATTTTGGTAGAATAATAAAATCGTGAATGCTATGGCATATTCGAACAGATATAATTATTAAATCATTCCTTTCATAAACTGGATTTACAAATTTTGTACAAAATTTTGAAATTTCGAAAATTGTAGTTGCTAAAAAATAAATTGGAATAGTCTTTATATTTTCTATCAGTTTATTTCAATTAAAAAAAATCAAAAAATACAAAAAATAATTTTTAAGCGATTCATTTAATAACTTTTTTAAATATTTTCCCTAATATAATCAAAACAAAATATTTTTTCCCAAACTTAAGTTTCGTTTAGTTAACAGATTTTGTTAAAATACAAAGAGAAATAAAATGTTGAAAAATTCGAATTTGGAATTACGTGACGTAGCGAGTTCTACGTTGTCAAAGAAGCTAAGCCGCAATCGTTCATTTCACTTTCGTTATTTGGAATTATGTCGCGCTAAAAATCTTGCTCCCCTAACCGAAATTCGTTGCAAGAATAATGTTACATCGGTTTTGGATTTCTTTGGTGATAAATTTAATGTCAACGAATGGCTCTTAATTATTGAGTCTCTACATTACGATCAAGTTCTACAAACTTTGGCCATACGCATGCGAAAGAATTTCGGAACGGGTATGATATATTGATATATCTTTAATTATTTGTATTTGAAAATTTGGAAAATATTTTAGTTTTGGAACATTTGGATACGGAGAAGAAGGCAAAATTATTTCGTCAGAAATCTGTGCTTTTTACTAAATTTATATTTTCTGGTGTTGTGAAGGCAGTATCGAATTGCATTGAATTTAATAAGAATCTGAGGGTTTTAAATCTGGAGGGTTTGCCATTAAATGATAAATATGTGCAATCAGTAGCAAAGGTATTTATTTTATTACTTTTTTTTATGAAAATTATTCGATTGAAAAATTTTTAAAAGAAAATTATAAAAGTTCAGATATAAAAATTTTTCTATGTCACCCATAATCTCTCTCTCTCACTTTAAATTTCCGATTGCTTAAAACCATATCGTGAATTGTTGCAATTGCTTCGGATGTAGACTCTTAACTGGGCGTCCGGGTCGCATCGTCCGTGCTTGTACGGTCATACCGAAGTTGAGACTGGATGGTACAGAGTCCATACAATATTTATCCAGCATAGCCTTGTTTTGAGTGATAATTAACTTTTAATAATTATAATTAACTTGTATATGACTTTGTTTGTAAAAACTAAGACAGAAGTTAACTAAATTTTAACCCGTCTGTTACCTATACATATGCCTATGTAGCCCATAATATAACTCTCATTTTTATTTTTCGATCGCTTAAAACCATATCGTGAATTTTTGCAATTGTTTCGGCTGTAGACCATTAACTGGGCATCCAGGTCTTTCAGCATCTTCCGTGCTTGTACGACCATACCGAAATTGAGACAGGATGGCACACAGTCCATATAATATTTATCAAGCATAGCCTTGTTTTAAGTGATAAATACCATTTTCCATTTTTATCTCAAAACGCTAGGTAGTGTGCTAACAGCAGCTTCCAAACCCAAAATATATGACTTTGTAAAATTAAGAAAGCGGCAGAAACCTCGGACTTCTGGACCCTCTCTCGTATTAAAATAATTTTGCTTTATTTCAACAGGCTCTTTCCGTAAACGACAGCATTAGGGAGGTTAGTTTTCAACGTTCAAACATTGGTGATGATGGATGCGAAGCTATTTGCTGTACAATAAAATATTTATCAAACATTGAAAAATTAGATTTGTCGGAATGTGAATTGACCATTAGAGGAGCAGAGTATGTGGCTGAAATGATCAAGGTAAATAAAAAAAAAACAAATAAGAAAGTGCTATAGTCGATCAAGCCCGACTATACGATACCCTTCACCACTAAGGTCAAAGATGCTGTTGTTCCTGTGTAAAGACAAATATTTGCAAAATTTTGCTTTCATACAAACATTTTCTCAAAACTTATATATTTAAGCTGTTTCCGTCATTTGAACTTATATGAGAGCTAGGGTCAAATGTGGACCGATTATCTCGAAATTTGGCAAATTGATTACAGTTTTTTACAAAATTCTCATTATCTTCAGATTTACGAGCGTTTTACTGATTTGTGTCTCATTTAGTGCGTTTTGACAAAAGAGTTTGTATGCGAGCTATGGTCAAATGTGGACCGATTTGAGAGAAATTTGGTACAGTAATTTTGGTTTACATAAGCATTAAATTTCATGAATTTCGTGATTGATTTGTGGCCAAAATATCAATTCCGGGAAGTGGGACCTATGGGAGGTGCCATAAATAATGGTGCGATTTTGTCGGGTTCCAATAGCCATAGTCCCACTATAAAAAAAAGTATCTGTGCCAAATTTCATCAAATTATCTTTAGATTTGCGACCTGTAGTTTGATTAAATGGTTTACATGGGGGTCCAGCCAGCCAGACGAACGGACTGACATCGCTTAATCGACTCAGAAAGTGGTTCTAAGTCTATTAGTGTACTAAAAGGTAGGTCTAAGATAAATATTGGACCGATTTCAGCGAAATTTGGTACAATAATTTTGGTTTACATAAGCATTAAATTTCATGACTGATTTGTGGCCAAAATATTAATTCCGGGAAGTGGGACCTATGGGAGGTATCATAAATAATAGACCGATTTTGTCAAATTCCAATAGCCATAGTCCCACTATAAAAAAAAGTATCTGTGCCAAATTTCATCAAATTATCTTTAGATTTGCGACCTCTAGTTTGATTAAATGGTTTACATGGGGGTTTGTTTTGTTTAGAAGTTTTTTTGTAATTCAGACGAACGCCAGCCAGACGAACGGACTGACATCGCTTAATCGACTCAGAAAGTGGTTCTAAGTCTATTAGTGTACTAAAAGGTAGATCTAAGACAAATATTTCTTTGCGTTACATACATCAGCATAAACTTATAATACCCTTCCACCAATGGTGGTGAAGGGTATAAAAATTAGTTAAGTAATTCCCCTCATTTTTAACTAATAACTTTTAAAAAGATACAAAAAATTAGCCGTTATACAGAGGGTTGGCAAAAATCCTTAAGATATCGTGAAGTAGATCCCGAAACCATACCGGGTTTGCGATCTATAGCTCTTTCACGTAATCCCCAAATAGGCGATGATGGCATTAGGCCCATTCTGGAGGTTTTAAAAGAGGATGCTTGGATCAAATGTAAGTAATTTAGATCAATATCATTGTGCTCGATTCTGAAAAAAATTTTTAAAGACAAAAAAGAGACCTAATGAAAATAAATCGAGTTTTCAAGATAAAGCGTTAAGAAAATGGATTAGGTTGGGCAATAAATATTCGCCTAGCTCGAAAAGTATTCAGTTTCTTGAACTAAACAAAAAATCGAAATTCGGCAACAAAATTATCTTCCAGGAACACTAATTTTCCGAGCAGTCGTTTTGGAAATATTTTGTTTAACTGCAAAAAAATATTTTTTTTTTAAATCCCAAAAATTTCCATTTTCAAAAATTCATTAAAAATTCCATAATCCGGTTATTCATTAATAACAAAAAATAATTAGTGTTTCTGAAAGATAATTTTGTTGCCGAATTTCTATTTTTTGTTTAGTTCAAGAAAATTTACAGTTTTCGAGTTACGCGAACATTTATTGCGCAACCTCCTTCATTTTTATACCCACCATCGAAAAGAATGGGGGGTATATTGAGATTGTCATTCCGTTTGTAATTTCCTTAATATTTACTCAAAAATCAAAAACGATATATATTCTGAATCCTTATGAAATTCTAAGACGATTGAGTAATGTCCGTCTGTCTGTTCGTCTGTCTGTCTGTCTGTTGAAATCACGATAACGCCTAAACGAAAGGAGCTAGCTCACTGAAACTTGATAAAACCATTCTTCATCTATAAAAAAATTTTGGTATTGAAATTGGGCAAAATCCGTTAACATTTGACCATAGCTCCCGTATAACCTTGCCTACGCTAATCGCTTATTTGCTAATAAATAACAAACTATAATAGCTATGATGATAAAATTTGGTGTATAGAAGTTTTTCATAAGCGTGTAAAATTTCATCAAAATCGGTTCACATTTAGTCATAGCTCCCATACAAAAAACTTACGAAAACAGCCAAAATTTCACCTAAAATACACTTAAATGCCAATAAATCTAAAACTATAACAGATATAACCACTAAATTTAGTACGAGGTGGTCTTATGTCGGTACCAACGAGTGTGCAAAATTTTGTCACAATCGGTCACCATTTGACCATTGCTCCCATATAAAAAACTTACGGAAACACAAAAATACAAAAAAAAAACACGGTTATGTCCGTCTTTCCGTTAGAGAAAAGCGCGATAGTTCCTTAACTACATGAGCTAGAGAGACAAAATTTAGCATTTCGTATTTTCGATATGTTATAGAAATTGTGTGCTGAAAATGGGTAAAATCGGTTCACATTTAGTTAGAGCTCCCATATAACCCTGCCCCGTCAATCACATTTATGCTAATAAATTGAATAAAATTTTAAAATCTATGACTACTAAATTTAGAATAGAGAAGTTTTATGCAACTTTCAGTCAGTACGTCAAATTTTATAGGAATCGGTCCATTTTTGACTATAGCTTTCATATAAAAACCGCTCCCGGTAACCACTAAAATGCCACAAACGCCAGTTAAAAGCTATTAAATTATAAACTATGTCAGCTATGGCCACTAAATTTTGCACAAATAAACTTTATACTAATACCAGCCAGTATATTAAATTTTGTAACAATCGGTCAACATTTGGCTGTAGTTCTTATATATATAACATCCCCTTTTTATATCTACAATCAAAATGATTTGGAGGTACATTCAGTATATAAAGATTGCATCTACGAAATTAGATAGCTATCAATGTTAGGTCCAGACTTTATATACGGTAGATGCATTAGGAACTCCTAATAAAATATATGAACCTGCGGTGTTGCTATCAACATGTTTATGGCACAACGAAACAGCTTATTAATGTCAAACTGTCCAAGGTAAATACTTGGGAAACCACTTAGATACTTTTAAATGTTGAACTATAGTAACTATACCACTGCAACCGAATTTAGTCCAAATATATTACCAACAATACCACATTTGGTCAACATTTTGAATTAGCTGCACTCTCTTAAAACTTGATGGTGGGTATACTAGATTCGGCACCGCCGAATATAACACTCTTACTTGTTTTACATAACACTATATCTCGAAAACTAGAGCTAACTTTAAAAAACGATTAGCACCATTGAAGTCAGCGTACTCGTACTCTTTACCCACTAGGTCGCCCTTTTGTCGTTTTTTTTTAACTAGCACAGTGTATTTAACTCTTAAGTCTTAAATTTTTTTCGCATTTTTCAGTCATTGAAATGGAGAATTGTGGTCTCACCAATCGTGCTGCCAACTTAATATTGGATTGTTTGAAAATTAATAATTATATACTCGATTTTAATGTTAACGGCAATGCGGGCATCAGTAAATTTCTCTTGCGCATCATACATGAACAATTGGGCAAGGAAGACGAGGATCAAAAGCTACTTGAGTCTGCAGAAGAGTTGGTACCGGGACCAAATGGTACCCTAATCAAAAGAAAAAAAGTTACACTAAGTGCTTTAAAGGAACAGGTAAAAACTCTGGAAAAACAACTGGCATTTGAAAGGGTGTTGCGAAAAAAGTCTGAACAATTGCATGAAAAATTAAACCAGCAAATAATGGCCTATGAACAGAGATTAGAGGATAATATAAAAGCGACAATACCCGAGGGTTACGTTATGGTTAAGCATGAATCTTTGGAATCGATTATTAAGGAGTAAGTTCAAAATTTAATAGCAATTACAAACATTTTTTAATTATTTCTATTAGACGTAACGATTTTCAAAGGCTAGCTGCTGCCAACAGTGGAAATACTACACCCCGAAATAATAATATTACCTTGGCAGAGCAATTATCGAATCCTATGGTAGTACCCTTAAATTCTCCTAACAATTTAAATCCATTAACAAATCGATCAGAGCATAGTCATAATTTAAATGTACGAAAAGCGAAGAGTGAAATAAAGTATGTAGAACCTGTTCCGAAAAGTACTACGCGAAGTAAGAATGCGGAATCAAAATCAGATCACGAATTCAATGAAACTGGCGTAAGTTCTTAATTTGTTTAAATCTCTATTTTTATTTGTCCATAAATTTTTAAAAATATTTCTTCTTAATGTAAGTCAGTTCAAAGCTTTTAAGCCATATCATATCGTTCCCTTTTACAGATAACTACCATACACTTTGAGACCAATATCGGAGATACTATAGAAAATAATAATAAAAATAAAGTTTTTAATGGAAAATTTTCTCCGAAATCTCCTGAGCGCATAATAATTGAAGATTTATCTATAACGACCACACGCAGTTTTACTAGTGAAACCACCAGTGATGATTCTGATACTCTGCGTAATGAAATTGATAATTGTCTGCCTTTTAACGTCTTTATACGTCGCTCTAAACAACCAATACCATTGACTCCGATTCCCAAAACTAATGATTGTATCTTGAAAAATCATGATCAAAAGGTTAAGTCACCACGTTCCATGTTTTTGGGTTTAAGTGACGACTGATGATGGCCGTTTTCACACTTATAATATTTTTAAATGTTTTTGTTTTTAAGAAAATAACGATTGGTTAATCTCAAAATTTATGTTATAAATAAAAGGAAACTATTTTAAATTTTCTAATAATTTTTCTTTCGAATTCTGATACCGAGTAAATCATCTAAATTAAATCGGTGGTGCCCACTGTATTAGAGTGGTTCGAAAAAAAAACAAGAGTGCAGCCAATTCAAAATGTTGACCAAATGTGGAATTGTTGGTAATATATCTTATCTTATCTTATATTCTTAAACGAGCACTAATTGTATGTACCTATATATATATATATATAGAATGGCTATCTCGAAAACGGCTCTAACGATTTTGATAACATTTTGACATTGGGTACTGTTTTTGATGTATAGGTCAAAGAAGAAGGGACTTTTGGAACCTTTGCCTCTAAGAAGGTAAAAACGGGTAAAAAGGGGAAAAACCCGAAAACGATATATCTCCTAAGGTAATAGGTATAGAAACAAAATTAAAATTACGTTTTAAACAGCTATAAAAAGAAGCGGACAGGTGTTTGGTACGTTTTTGAAACTATGTCCGATAGGGGGTAAAAAAGGATGAACATTGTTTTTTTTTTGTACTTGTTTAACCCACTCTTATTTTTTAAGCCAAAGAACATAAAAAGGAACTTTGAACTGCAGTCAATAGATGTGAAAGAAATATTGAACACGTATTTGGTACTTTTTTGATTTTGAGGCCGAAATGGGTAAAAAAAGGGATAACATGATAACTTAACATCTCAAAAAGTAATATGAATAAGAATTATGTTAAGTGCGTTTTAATAAAATGTACCGAATTCAATTGGTACCAAAGAAGTGCCAAATATGCATACGGAGCTTTTTGAAAGTAGGGGCTAAAAAGGGGAAAAATGAGTAATGTTATAACTTTTAAACAAATTAATGTTTGTATGTATGTTCTTTATAGAATAGTAAACTGTGAATTTGATCATGTTATGTTCTTTATCGAAGATGTTGCGGATAAGCCGGCGAAGGTTTTTAAATTGGTAATACTAATTTCCGTTAGGTGGCGCCACTGAAAATGACTAAAAATGAATTAAATCGTAAACTGTACACTTGATCATGCTATGAACTTTAGCAAAGTTGTAGCGCATGAGCCGGCGAAGGCTTTTTATTTGTTGTAAATAATTTCCGACAGGTGGCGCTACTGAAAATTACTCAAAATCAATTTAATCGTAAGCTGTACATTTAATCATGCTATAATCTTTAACAAAGTTGTTGCGGATAAGCCGACGAAGGTTTATGAATTGGAATAAGCAAAGTTTGACAGGAGGCGCCACAGAAAATTACTTAAAGTGAATTAAATCGTAAATTGTGCATTTGATCATGTTATAATCATAAGCAAAGTTGTTACGCATAAGCAGACGAAGGTTTCTTAGTTGGTATGAACAACTTCAGGTGGCGCCACTGAAAACTACTCAAAATGAATTAAATCGTAATCTGTACATTTGATCAGACTATAATCTTTAGCAAAGTTGTTGAGCATAAGTCGACGGAGGTTTCTGTTGGTATGACCAATTTCCAAAATTATTAAAATAAATTAAACTGTAAACTATGCAAACTATGTGTTGGTCGGACAAAATAAATAAAATAATTCAAAATTAACTGAATATTTGTACAATGCCTTTCCTCTAAATTTATTTTTGTACTTTACAAAATAAAATATATAAAAACTTTAAAATTTGCCTCAAAATGCCTCATAAAGCTCCGAACAAGGCTCGGTCAACCAGGTACTTTGGACTAAAATCGGTTGCAGTGGTATAGTTACTATAGTTCAACATTTAAAAGTATCTAAGTGGTTTCCCAAGTATTTACCTTGGACAAAATGCTCTTCCATAACCGAATATAGTTTTACATTAATAACCTGTTTCGTTGTGCCATAAACATGTTGATAGCAACACGGCAGTTTCATATATTTCGTTAGGAGTTCCTAATGCATCTACCATGTATAAACTCTGGACCTAACATTGATTGATAGCTATCTAATTTCGTAGATGCAATCTTTATATACTGAATGTACCTCCAAATCTTTTTGATTGTAGATTTAAAAAGGGGATGTTATATAAATATATAGGAACTACAGCCAAATGTTGACCGATTGTTACAAAATTTCATATACTTGCTTCTTTTAGTATAAAGTTTATTTGTGCAAAATTTAGTGGCCATAGCTGACATAGTTTTTAATTTAATGGCTTTTAACTGGCGTTTGTAGCATTTTAGTGGTTACCGGAAGCGGTTTTTATATGAAAGCTATAATCAAAAATGGACCGATTCCTGTAAAATTTGACATACTGACTAAAAGTTGCATAAAATTTCTCTGTTCTAAATTTAGTAGTCATAGATTTTACAATTTTATTCAATTTATTAGCATAAATGTGATTCCCGGGGCAGGGTTATATGGTAGCTCTAACTAAATGTGAACCGATTTTACCAATTTTCAGCACACAATTTCTATAACATATCGAAAATACTTTTGCTAAATTTTGTCTCTCCAGCTCTTGTAGTTAAGGAACTATCGTTTTTTCTCTGACGGACATAAACCATGTTTTCTTTTTGTATTTTTGTGTTTCCGTAAGTTTTTTATATGGGAGCTATGGTCAAATGGTGACCGATTATGACAAAATTTCGCACACTGGCAGGCATTCACATAAGACTTCCTTTTGTCAAATTTTGTTTCTGCAACCCTTTTCGTTAAGGCGCTATCGCGCTTTTATCTGACGGAAAGACGGACATAAGCCCCCTTTTCTTTTTGCATTTTTGTGTTTCCGTAAGTTTTTTATATGGGAGTTATGGTCAAATGGTGACCGATTGAGACAAAATTTTGGACACTCGTTGGCATTAACATAAGACCACCTCGTAATAAATTTAATGGTTATATCTGTTATAGTTTTAGATTTATTGGCATTTAAGTGTATTTTAGGTGAAATTTTGGCTGTTTCCGTAAGTTTTTTGTATGGGAGCTATGACTAAATGTGAACCGATTTTGTTGAAATTTTACATGCTGTCTAGGGCTTATGCAAAACTTCTATATACCAAATTTTATCATCATTGCTTTTATAGTTTGTTATTTATTAGCAAATAAGCGATTAGCGTAGTCGAGGTTATACGGGAGCTATGGTCAAATGTTAACCGATTTTGCCCAGTTTCAATACCAAAATTGTATCATAGATGAAGAATAGTATTACTTAGTTTCAGTGGGCTATCTCCTTTCGTTTAGGTGTTATCGTGATTTTAACAGACAGACAGACGGACATCGCTCAATGGTTTTAGAATCTCATAAGGATTCAGAATATATATCGTTTTTGGTTTTTGAGCCAATATTAAGGAAATTACAAATGGAATGACAATCTCAATATACCCCCCATTCTTTTTGATGGTAGGTATAAAAAGTTGAGTCAGTCACCCCCTAAAATAAAAGATAATGCAAAAATGTAGCCCTTACAGAACACCGGAATTTCTAGGAGTGGTAAAAAAAATGAAAAACAGTTTTTAGAATTGTTTTAACATTATCTTTCATCTCAGGGGGTGACTGACACAATTTTTTTTATGGAAGGCGAACCGCTCTAGTTTACGTGCATCCGCAGAACTTCTTTTTCCGCAACAGGTGTTAGCAAAACTAATGTTTGGACTACTCTGATTTAGGGTTTAAAGTCTATAAAACCCCTGTATGCCCTTATTAAAATTGAGTTTATTCTTGTATATACTTCAGTTTTGGATCACTTCTTGTTTTGCTTTAGATCTGTTTTGGAAGTATTTGGGAAAAAT
This sequence comes from Stomorhina lunata, assembly GCA_933228675.1. NCBI lineage: Eukaryota > Metazoa > Arthropoda > Insecta > Diptera > Rhiniidae > Stomorhina > Stomorhina lunata. The sequence continues at coordinate 88,215,508 of OW121740.1, read as the reverse complement.
TTAATTTGTTCCACTTTTTTGTTAGATAACATTAATCAACGATTATTTTAATCAAAATTGTTGAACTGTTCAGACAACAAACCTTTTAGAAAATTATCTTCAGCGATAAGGCACATTTCTTGAGACGTTGCAATGTTGGTTAAACGCTATAGGTTTTTGATTACCAACATCTTTGGCCTGAATTAGATGTTCTGCACATCGACGACATGTGTCGCCACATCAACACTGCACATTTGAGGACATAATTATCTTATGTGAAGTTAATTTGATCTGGATACTGAGGTGGCGTGATTTAACCATGATAGACCTCTTCTTGTAGAGTTTTCGAGGTTGAAGTTGAATAATCTGGGCCCAAATTACCGCATTCGATATCGATCGAAAACTCAGACTTTTAAGCAAATATTGTGATGTATACTTTAGGGATGTTCAAAGTTACTTCGATGCAAAAAGTTTATTGTAATTTGATATCCATTTTGATTCGTTTTTAAAAACATATAAATAGTTCAATTCAAACTCTTTTACTATTGTTCATCTTTTGGCAAATAACTTAAAAAAATATAGTAAACTGTGCATCTTTTAAATAATTTTGATTATCCTTAAAGTATGCTATACAAATGTTTTGAAAATATCTAAGATTTCGATCGATATCGAATGCTGTAATTTGGCCCTTGGTATACAGTGTGATCTGTCCTTATTCCAAAGCCATTACTTAAATTCATCCTGTTTTATAAGCTTGAGTTATGGATAATGGGTCATTTAGGGTAGAGTTTGCAAAAAACCGTGAAAATGAGAAACCGCGGTTTCGGTTTTAAAACACTAAAAACCGGCCGGTTTCGGTTCGGTTTTCGGTTTTTCAAATAAAACTATTTCGATTTAAATTTGAAGTAAAATTAAAGTATTTTAATGTATAAGGTATATTTACTAAAGCTCATATTTATAATTTATACTAAATTTCAGGAAATTAATTCAGGTTTTTAAAATATGAGGGATTTCTTAAATAGGTCTTGTTTCTTTTAGAGAAACTGCAGAACCCCAGTCATTTTTACGAACAGCAACAAATCTTTAAAAGAATTTACAATTTCAAAGTCGATGGAATGAAGGGAATCTAAAGTCGACAGCTTTTCTAAGCTTTCATAAATACTCTCTTTTAAAAGCAGAAATCTAAGTATAAACTTAATTCACGATTATGATGCTTTTTAACACTTGTTTGTAAAATATTATTATGAACTGACGAATTTTTGAAATACCGAACAGTTTTTCTTACGCCTCTAGGTTATAATTTAAATGATTTAAAGTTTCATCGTCGCCATCTTCAAAACTGTCTTCGCTTTCGTTGGTTCCAAATTCTTCCACATCTGGATTTATAACTAATTTTTCAAAAAAACATCAATGACTGCAAGATAAATTCCGTGTGCCAACCATAACTGAAGCAGTGTTTGATTTTAAGATACAAATTTGACATTGATTGCTGCTCCATCTATAGTACATGCTACGAAGTTTATATCAAATGAAACAATAAACTCCAGTAGCTTTTGTCTTACGGTTTCTTGCATTTTCTTGGAATTACACGTTCCAAAAATAGGACTGAGTCCCAGGTTATAAAAAATACCGCCTTCCCATCGCACTTGCCCATTCGTCCATTGTTTTTTCATTCTTCTGCTTCATTTCATAGACAAATTACGTGCAAATTTATGATAAGCTAATGTTATTTCTGAATAATACCAACGAAAAATTGTGAAAAATAAATAGCTAAAACCGCGATTTTTTCTGCGGTTTTCGGTTTCGGTTTTGAGGCATTAAAAACCGAGGTTTCGGTTAAAACCGAACTGCAAACCCTAATTTAGGGTGCACAGAAAAGCCATGGCAGGCATTTAAACGATGAATAAACGATTAAAAAATCTGTATAATATCTCAGACTAATTTTGATTAATTTTAATTGAAAAAATGAAGCTCTTAAAAAATATTACGAGGTTGAATCCAAAGAACCTTAATTTGGACCCGTTTGCTATTTATAGTTCCAATATACAAATTGAGCATTGATTTTTAATATTTTGGAAAAACTGAGTAAAATCTATACTTTGGTGCATTTTAGAAAATTGTATGTATATATACAAAGAATTTTCTAAAATGCACCAAAGTATAGATTTTACTCAATTTGACTCCAATATATTGGAGTCAAATTGACTCTATAAAAAATTTTTCTGTAGAAAATTTTTCTATATAAAATAACAAAATAGTCGGGATGCAAATATTATTCAAAAAGAAGAGTATTCGCATTTGATACCAAATCTGTTACATTTTTTTTTATTAATATAACAGACCAATTTATTGATAAAAAGCCAAAAAATGTTTGCGGAGAAACCAAATTCCTCGACGCGTTTAGCCATCTATTCAGGAGGATTATCCCTAATTTAAACAGATCGAAAACCTCGCATTATTACTAAGTTCGGAAAAATTGTTATCAAAAATTTTTCTATAGAACATTTTTTTAAGAAAAATTTTTCTATAGAAAATTTTTTTGTGAAAAATTTATCTATAAAAATTTTTTTATCAAAAATTTTTCTGTAGAAATTTTTTTTTATCAAAAATTTTTCTACAGGAAATTTTTTAAAGAAATTTTTCTATAGAATATTTGAAAATTTTTTTGATATAAGAATATTTTTATCAAAAATTTTTCCAGAAAAATATTTTTATTAAAAAATTTTCTATAAAATATAATTTTTATTGAACAATTTTTCAAAGCAAAATATTTTTAATAAAAATTTTTCTATAAAAAAATGTTTGGATCGAAAATATCTAAAATTTTATTTCTGTTTTGAAAAATATTCCCAATATTCACACAAATATTCCAAATGTTTATAAAAATAATAGTGTCATGGCAACAATGTTCGAGATTATATTTCTTTGTCCTCTCGAACCATGTATTTTGTTGCTTTAAATTAAATTTTGATTTGTTTGTAGCCTATTTTGTTGTTGTCTTTTCTTTAAAAAAGCGGCACCAACAAACTCTGTTAACATTTTAATTCCATCTGAATGATTTTAATACTAATTTTCAAGAGTTTTATTAATGATCGTGGTATTTACGAAAATTTAAAAAAATCTTCGGCTTCTGGTGGTAGCATTATTTTTCGTTTATGAATTAATTAATATACTGAATGTACCTCCAAACTTGATTGTAGATATAAAAACCGATTTCGCCCATTTTTTCAATACACAACTATTTCAAGATATCGAAAATACTTTTCTTAAATTTTGTCCCTCTATTTTTTCGTTAAGACGGATAGACGGACATAAAAGTCTTATCTTTTTGGTATTTTGGTATTTCCGTAAGTTTTTATATGGGACCTATGGTCAAATGGTGACCGATTCTGACAAAATTATGCACACTGGCACACTCCGTTGTGCTAAGTTTTGTGGGCATTTATTGACTTTTAAGTGTATTTTGGGTGGAATTTTGCCTGTTTCCGTAAGACTTTTGCATGGGAGCTATGGTGAAATGTGAACCAATTTAACACTAAAATTTTCCAAGAAATGACTAATATTTTTACCAAATTTCAGTGACCTATCCTACCTTTTGTATAGGCCCTTTCGTGCCGACAACAGCCAGACAGACTGACAGACGTCGCTCAATCGTTTTAGAATTTCATAAGCATTCAGAATATGGGCAAATCCTGCGTGACGGAAGATACATTTGTACGGATTTTGTTTTACTTAAATGAATCCTATTGTCGTTTCACACGAAATATCTCTGCAAAAATTTGGGAGAATTATAGCCCATCGATTGCGCTCTCGAATGGCATTTGTTAATTTATGTATTTGTTTGGGCGGAAAAAGATATACGCTTTTAAAGTGCTGTGGCGGACGCTACAAAAAATGGAAGTGACTTTTTTCAACACGTGTAAATATTGTATTTAATTAATATCATTTTGAAAAAATTATATACTGTGACGGACGCTACACACTTTCCGATACATATTATTCCGTTAAATGCTACATTAACATCTATATATTTTTAGCCTAATGTAAAGCATATTAGAAGATCTCTTTAGGAACCAAGTTCAATTGGAGAAAAAAGAAAAATTGCACCAGTCAAATTAAAAAAACCTTTATTTCTGTGACGGACGCTACACACTGTGATTTTTTTTTACTTGACGTTATTTATGTCACTGCAATAACTTTTGATATGGTATTTAAATCTAATTATATAAAATTAAGCACACTTTGAGCCCCTACTGAAACTTGATACCTACATGGATGTTTTTGCGATTTTTATGAACTTTTAAAAAATCTATTATATGAAAAAATTTATAAAAATTCGAGACCAATCAAAAATTGTATAAATTACATATTCTGAAGAATGAATATATGGTAAATTTTTTGCAAAATTTTGTCAAAATTACATATTTGTGTAATCTTGACAGGCTTAAAATTTGGTCCTTGGTTTAATGTTTTTCAGATTTGCCCATATACATCAATTTTATATATACCCCCATTCTTTTTGATGGTGGGTATAAAAACAATTAAATATAAATTAAATTGTCATTATCATCAGATTTTGGAGCGTTTTTGTCTATTTTCTACATTTTAGAAAAATTAAAAAAAAAAATACAATTTCTGGTGCTTTTGTATTTTATTGGGGGACAACTGAACTAATAGCCCATTCTCACGAGGCGACATGTCCCCTGAAAATGTTGCACGAAACAACAGCTTGTTGGTCAGGGGAAGAGTGTTGCCTGTGGGGGTAGCAAAGACCCACGAAACGAGTTTTCATGGGACAAATTGACGTTTCTTTTTCTTCTCTTTCGTAATCATGTTATTGATATACGAACAGTGCTACCAGTCTTACAAAATTTCTACCACAAACAATTATGGGGATGGTAATAATGTGTAATGAAATAATACAATAAGAAAATTACTAAAACAGTAAACAAAACAATAAAAAAAAAACGAAAATAAAACATAAAACAAAAGAATCAGAATTAAAAAAATATTTTGTGAACATTTCAGTTGTTTTTCAAAATTTGTTCTAGTTCAAAATTTTTTTAAGTTTTCTATTTATTGTCAAATTATTGTTGCAATTCTGAATTGTCGAATTGTTGTTTTAAATTTTGGCATTAAAAAACTTATTATCCAACAACAAAATCTATGTTGTTTTTGGCTTGTTGTTTTTTATGAGCCTTGGTTTAAGGCTCATATATACAGGTTAATGCATGGCTACAACAAATACAATAAGCCAAAAACAACATAGATTTCATTGTTGGAAATATAGTTTTTAATGCCAAAATTAACAAAAACAATTGGATAATTCGGAATAACAACAATAATTTGACATTAGAAACAAAAACAAACTTTGAACTAAAAGAAATATTGAAAAAACAGCTGACGATGTCTTTTTAAATTTTCTTTAGAATGTATTTAATATTCCATTCACACTATAAGTTTTTAGGTATTTTCGGAAATGAAAACACCATCGAAAACTTTACCATTCACATTATGAAAATTTGGCATTTCATAAGTTTTCGGGAGAAATTTATTTATTAATCGCGATTAGTTTTAAATACCGAACATAAAATATTTTTGAACATTAAATTGCATCAAAAAACAATAAAATAATCACTTTTTCATCACTTCATAATGTTTTTTCAGAAATTTTTAAAAATTAAAATGATTGTTTTTTTATATTTTATTTTAAACTGACATTTATTTTTATTATTTTCATTTTTCTTACATAGAGTTGTAATAATTGGTATGAACTCAGTGTTGTATCGGTGTTTTAATAGCTTTCATTGAAAACTAAAGTTTTCAATATTGTTTTAAGGTGAAAACTACTCTAACTAGTTTTCGAGCTCAATGTGAATGAGTTATACAAATATTTGCATCCATTCATAAATAATTAAAAAAGACGAAGAGTCTAAAGATAGCTCTTTTATCAAACAACAAGAATATCCTGTGTTGATTTCGCTCTAACCTTCATGGTTTAAGTCATTCCTTTTTAATTTTTTTATTTGGGATATTATTTAAAATTAAATTATATTACAATGAAAAAAAATGTATCCCCACTTTAGCGATCACATCCGAGTGTCGGTGAAAAATATATTCATCTGGCACTACTGCAATAGACAATTAAACGTCAAAATGTCCCCTCATTGTTTCAACAAAAAAAGTATAATGTAAACGCATCTTGAAACACGAAGGGACACCAAAAGAAAACGTCAAAATGTTTCAGGGGACATGTCGCATCGTGAAAATTGGCTATAAAAGATTTTGAATATAATTTTATCTGTTAGCCAGTGTTATTGACATATCCTTTCAAATTTATGAATATATTATTTTTGACACTTTCAGTTTGTACCAGCAAAACAATTAAATTTAAAATTATTTTTGTCATAAATGTTTAAATAAAAAAAGTGTGTGTGTGAATGTAATTAAATTTATAGCAAGTCAAGAGATCTTCTTCTAAAATTTATTTATTTATTTGTGTTGTTCTTTTACATTTTGTTGTCTTTTTATTACATTTTAATTGTCTTAATGATGCCACCGTTTTGTAAATCGTAAATTAAAGAAGTGAGATAAAAATGATAAATCACGAATAAACAAAATAAATTCATTCATGCAGACAAATAATGAGAAAAACACTACAAAACTGAACGAACTGAACAAATGAATGAACGAACCAAAGAACGGGTGAATAAAAACTCATTAAATTTTTAATTGTTTTCTGTGTTTTGGTAATTAAATATCTTGAAAGGAAAACAACATTTAAACTTTAAATTGTTGACTTACCATCATTCATCTTTATTTTATCATTTTTAATAATCTCGTTACGCGGGATTTATGTTTTTCCATTAAAATCTGAAAAAAAAAATAATTTAAACAAAATCAGTTATGAATAATTTTTAATTACATGGAGATTAAACATTTTAATATACAAAATAATCATTTAATTGCTTGTATTGTTGTAAAAGTATTTAATTATTGTATTTGCATTTTATTAATTAATTTTTTGTTTTTTTTTATTTTTTATTTTAAATACAGGTTAGAAACTGGTAACTAGAAGATAAAAATATATAGATAACATTTCAAGAATCTCCTACTTAATATTTTTTAAAGGATTAAAGTGATTAATTAAAATTTTTTAGATGCCACATTTCAAAGGGTTATTTTTTATCAACTTTTTTTTGGCAATACTGTTTTTAGCATCTCAGCTGTTTTCGCTGTTTTCGTGTAGCATGTTACTGTCAAACATGTTCATTTTGATCAAGGCGAATTCATATAGGTGGTGGTAAGAATGCAACAAATACAACATGACAAAATGAAACCCCGTGTTGTTTTTGTAGTTTTGTTTACATTTTGTCAAATTTTTGTTTGTTAAATTTCAAGGCGAATTCATCAGCTGGGCTCTTGATATCGCTTTAATTACTACACTATGATTTTGATCTAAAAATTAACCATAAATTGTCTTACTAAAGCTACGTTTAGACAATGGTCATATCTTACAATATTGTAACATCTGGCAATGTGCTGCCAATAAACTGACAATAAAAAATTGTCAGCAAAAGGCAAATTGTGTGTTTACACGGTTGTAAAAAAATTGTAAGAAAAGCTGTCAATTTCATTGTCAGAAATTGTCTGACAATTTCTTAAGCTGACAATTTCAGCTTACAACAAATTGGCAGTTCACACGATTATCAGATATGTGTACACAAAAAATTGCCAGATCTATTGTCAGTCACAAAGCACATGAAAAATATTGTTTACTTTTGTGTTTTTGACTTGAATTTTATTTTTGTTTATTAAAAAATATTAATCAAAATGGAAAAAATAGGCAATTGCCAAAATTTTAACAGTGTATGTTTTCGAAAGCAGTGAAGATGATATGAAGTGGAGATAAAACGTCTCACAGTGGGATTGCGGGAAAATTTTGGAAATAAGTCTGCAACTTTTAAACTTTTTTAAACGATTTTAAAATAATTTTGGCAGAAATGTTTAAACCTGAAAAGTCTAGCTTTTACTATGGCGGTGCAATCGGCTCCCAAAGTAGGGCACCTCAGACTCATAAATTACTTAAAACTATATATAATTGTCATTTTCCAACCAATTTGAGGAATCATACTATATAACAAATACAAATCCAATTTTTACAGTTTTATTAAAATTAAAATTTTTAATTTTTGTACCATACTGCACCGATTTTTTTACTAATATCTATATATAACCAATAGGTAAAAGGGTATTATAAGTTTGCCATTCAGTTTGTAATTTTTTCATTATTCGTCTTAGAACAAATAAAAATAATACCGATCGACTCAGGAGTCGGGGTCTAAATCGACTCAGAGAGTCGAATTTGACATGTCCATCTGTTAAAAGATATCGCTAAAATACTAAACTTATAATTTAAAATTTTTTTTTAAAAAATGAAGTTTAAAAAAAATTTTTTCAATTCTCATCGAATTTTGAATTTTGGCGATATATCTAGTGTTTATAAACCGATTATGATGAAATTTAATAGCGTGTTGCGTTGGAAAATTTCCTAAAACCTGATATATAATAATAATTCGGATTAAATAAATACGGGTTTTTAAATTTATTTTTTTTTTAAATTTGACAATTTGAGGACATCGATATATTGTGCTTTCGCGATATCTCAGTTATTGATTTATCGATTTTGATGATTGTGCTGCGCTGAATTCTGTTATCCTTGACTGCCAGTGGAGCATATCATTCAGCTGTGCTGAATGATTTCCTAAAATTTGATATATAGTTCAAAAAACTTTTTTTTTAAATACAGTTTTTACAAAAAAAAATATCTTAAATTCGGTAATTTGTGAGACATCGAATTTGGAGATTTAGCGATATCTCAGATTGTACATATTTTGATGATATATAATATCGTTTTGCTTAGGAGAATTTTCTAATATCTGATATATAATTCGTGTTGGTACACTATCCGTAAATTGAGGAATTTATACAAATTAAAAAAATACAATTCAAAGGAAAATACAAAAATTTTATTTCGGCATCGAATTTCAAATTTTGGCTATATCTCAGTTGTTAGTGGAACCATGGCAAAAAAATTGTAAGGTATAACCGTTCTCTCTTACAAAAAAAAATTTTGAAGTAAATGCGAAATATTTGAAATTTGTTTTTTGTAAACAATTATAAAAGTCGTTGCCACATGTGAGAAATGGGAATATTATTATCAGGAAATTTTGAATGTATAATGTGTAATGTGTTGTAAACATTTCGTTAAAACTTATTTTATAAAGTTTAGCGGATCCTGCACAAGGAAAAAAAAGACTTGAGATAATTCAATTTTGTCATAATATATTTAAAGTATTTTTGTGTAACATATTTTTTTTATAATTTATGTTACAGTTTCTTCAGCTTCTTTTTGGGATTGAAAATTTTATTTTCACCAAAATTTTATTTAAAAAACGTATCTTCAAATATGTTCTTATAGATAGATTTTGGTGTGATCTTTTATAGTATGAGAATTATGGGCTTTTTAAATTTTAAAAATTATACGGCATAACTATAGAAGTTTATATCCGATATAAACTGGTATATCAAACAAAAGCTACTGAAAGTATTATTCAAATGATATATTATACATTCTTCCGATTTATAAGGATTAAGAGCTCATATACTCAAAACTTATTTTTACAACCGACTTTGTTTATAAAAATGAGCATATCTTAAAATAAAATAGATATAAATATGGTCTTTTATATAATGAATTCTATACAGTATATACTGGGCTTTTATATAACATAAACTACTTAGCTCTAGCATATGTAACGAGTTAGTTATGACAGCGTAAAATTTTACTTCTATTGAGTTAGAGTAATATAAATAATATTTATATAATTCTAACTCAATAGAAGTAAAATTTTATTTATTAAACATACATTTTTATATTACTTATAAAATGTATACATTTTTTTGTCTATATCTGCAACGGTAGTCGTGTGGCTATGTCGACGCTTAAAAAATTATTTCTATTTGAATGAATGTATTCTAATTTTAACAGGTTGTAGCCCGTAGCCTGCAGTCGTGATTGTGTTTATAGTATAATAGCAAACCGAAACTGGGATTTTTAAAAGTAGTATGGTAGCATAATTTGAGAAAAGAAAATAATAATTCGATCGATCAAACGTCAGAAAGTTAATATGGCTGACAAAAGAGAGAACGGTTATACCTTACTAATTTCTTTTATCATGAGTGGAACTACATGTTGAAATTTAATAGTGCACTTCGTAGACCATTATTATATTAACATATAATACCTATACATATAAGTTATGTCGGTATGTCATCTAGGAGCTCATCAAACTTGATTTCAGCATACCGAAATATGTCTTAAATAAGTGTCTTTTGAACTTAATTCATGACATAGACCTATTGTTTCAAGAAATTTCAATTTCGATCCATAATTTTTTGCTTAAAAAAATAATTTTATTTTGTTATTTTTATTTATTTATTTTTTTATGATATAAATCCTAAAAACCGTATGTTTTCAATCAAAACCAAGAAGTTAAAATTGTCTGAAAATGATTGCATTGTAAGATGGTGGAATTTCATGCAGCTGACAATAAAAACGAAGCTGACAAATTTTTAAAATGTTCTGCCAATTTTAAATAGAGTGTTTACACGATTGTAAGATATCTGACAATTTCATTGTAAGGTGGTTGTGTGACAATGTGCTGACAACGCTTTAGCTGACACAGTGTGTCGCGTAGAACATGCTAGGTGGGCAACATTCATGTTATAATTTCCATTGTTTTTTTTTTTTGGAAAACATAAACAACACTTCCAAACCCCGAATTCCGAGAATAGGTTGTTTGTAAAATTCGGAATTGATGATTTTGAGTGTTTTTTTTATAAAAAAACCTTCGCAATATGCAGACATTCACCTCTATCCGGGCTAGTTTGTAGATATTACGTAGAAATATTTTTATTCTTCGCAAAAATATAAATATTGTTTTGCACACTTCAGTACAACATATTTTTTATTTCTTTTTTCAGAACACTCAATTTCAAGGATCCAATCTTGCCCTGACATAATGATACATCATTCCCTCGACAACATACTACATTAGCCCCCAGTCAACATGCCTCATTACCCCCTCGGCAATACGCTACATTTCCCTCCCGACAAGTCAGCTACAATAGAATTTACTCTGCCGATGTCGAACGGCTCTTGGCTGAAAAAAGAGGAGCTAGAAGAGAATGGCAGCTTCATAGATCCCCCCTATCTAAAAATAGATTATAGAATTGTACAAAACTATTAAGAAAATTACTAGAATCTCACAGAAATGAATCCTTAAAAACATATCTAGAAGGACTAGATGCAACCTCGTTATCTGATTATTTGGTATGGCGAGCAGCTAAAAATCATAAAAGGTTATGATTTACCCTTTGAGAAACGCGAACGGGAGCCGGGCAAGAAGCGCCCTGAAAAAGGTGAACTGTTTGTAAATCACTTAAAACGCGTATTTACCCCAAATTCGTCAAATAACGTGATCGAGTTGCCTCCAGTTGCAGAAAAAAGTGGAGCAACCATTATGTTTGAAATTCAAAAAGTAGCAAAGGATATTATTGATTTAAACACAGAAAAAGCACCTGTTTTTGACAAAATCAATAACAAATTGCTAGAAGAGTTACCCCAAATAGCAATAAAAATAATTTCATCTATTTTACGCTTAAAATATTTTCCTACAGAATGAAAGGTATCACTAATCACCATGATTCCCAAGTCAGGAAAAGATCACTCTAAAGTGGAGTCATATAGACCTATTAGTTTGCTAATATATCTAAGCTCTTTAAAAAACTTCTGGTGACTAAATTAACGCGTCTTCTGGATGAAAGCGGGTGCATTCCAAATCATCAGTTCGGCTTTAGGACAAACCGCAATACAATTGAAAAAACCCTTCGAATCGTTACTGCTTTGCACGAAGGGCCGGCTAGAAGAACTTAAGGCGAATAAATTAATTTTCTTAATTCGTTTAATATTAACAAAAACCACTCAGTTATAATCACCGGTACTTGTGCTATATTATGCCATAAAAAATTAGTAACTTTGGTTGTTATCTTAGAAGTACGCATAGTGAAAGGGACCTAAGGGTATTTTGAGCGCATAGAGAAAGGGACCTTAGGGTAAAACGGTACTGTTCAGGAGAGCTATTTTAAAGATTTAAATATTATTTTTACCTTATTTTTATCCATTCTCTATGCGCGCAAAATACTCTTAGGTCCCTTTCCTATTGCGACCTCTTATGGTTTTTATTTTAATTTTAGTATTTTCATAGCTCGACGTCCTAACCCATATTTCTATAGTTCTTATTGGAAAATTCGCGTCACACGTTTGCTCACTACATTAACGAGGAAGTCAGTGTCCACAGTTGAGATGAAAAATAACGTTGAGTTAATGAATCATCCACCGTAAAGTCCTTATTTTCAATGCATTGACTTTTTATTAGAGAAAAGAAATTTTTTATTCCAGTTTAACATGAAACCAGTAAGAAAGTGCTATAGTCGGTCAAGCCCGACCATACGATACCCTTCACCACTAAGGTCAAAGGTGTTCTTTTTACTAATTAAAGACAAATATTTGCTAAATTTTGCCATCATACAAACATATCCTCAAAACTTACACATTTAAGCTGTTTCCGTCATTTGGACTTATATGAGAACTAGGGTCAAATGTAGACCGATGATCTCGAAATTTGGCGAATTGATTACAGTTGTTACAAAAATTAAGTACGCAAAAAATAAACTTAAAATTCTCATTATCTTCGGATTTACGAGCCTTTTAGTCAAATTTAATGCGTTTTGAGAAAAATTTGGTACAGTGATTTAGGTTTACATAAGCCGTATATGATTTAAATTTCGTGAAAAATATTGATTTTTGTGGCCAATATATCAATTCCGGGAAGTGGGACCTATGAGAGGTACCATAAATAATGAACCGATTTCGACGAATTTCAATAGCCATGGTCCCATTATCATACAAATGATCTGTGGCAAATTTAATCAAATTATCTTTAGAATTGCGACCTGTAGTTTGATTACAAGGTTTACATGGGAGTCCAGCCAGCCAGACGGACCGACGGACGGACATCGCTAAATCGACTCAGAAAGTGAAAGACTAAAAGATTGGTCTAAGACAAATATTTCTATGCGTTACATACATCAGCACCACCTATGGTGGTGAAGGGTAAAAATACATGTTTTGGAGGTACCTTTTTCGAAATGAATAACTAAAGTACTTGGGAGTTGAGAATATTTATAAACAGCCAATTTTGATGATAAATATTTTTATTTCGTCTGACTTTGAAACTAAAAGATAACCCTTGTACTATTGTTTTCATATAATACAGTTTTCAGTTTTTTACAACAAAACTCGATTTGTTCATATCATCTATGAAAAAAACCTTTAACGTCACTTTATAAAAGTTAATTTATAAAATCCTAAGTGAAAATACGTGCAATAGTTTGACAGATCACGGTCATTAAAAAAGTATGTAATATCATAAGACCTTAAACTTAAAACAAACAAAAAAAGCATCCATGAATAATGGATCCAAACTAGTTGATGCAACAGTTGCAAATGAATTTTACATGTAAATTTCTTTTTTGGCGGCAAGTCTCCTAAATGTGTTTTGGATTTAAAAATGATGACGATGATTTTGCTGCTGTCGCTGAAGAAACACGAATCTGTATCATAAGAAAATACTACATATATCTACCCTATTTATACATAAATATATTGCAATAAAAATTAAGACTGTTTATTCTGAATGAAAAATGTTAAAACTCATCTAGAGAATCGTAAAATTTTTTACGACTTTTTAATGGACTCTTGCACTAAGTGTAAGTGGTGCGCGTTTGAATTCCATTTATTTATATCGTGGGCCTTTTTAGGAACCAAAAGCTTCTGAATGAGTGAATTTTCTCAATGCGTGTTAGCTGTTATCTATGTAATATTTTAGAACATAGAACTAATTTTAAACAAGTATTTTCTTTGAAATAGTTCCCCTTCTATTTTGAGATCACCTGGGGTTAATATACATAATTCTTTTCTATATAAACAAAAGTATGTATATACAAACATACATATATATTTATTCACATAACAAAAACTTGTCGTTGCAATAGGGAAAAGTGTAGTTATGTATTTGCAAATCAGATGACATTTTATATGTCAAGTGAATGGTGACATTTCCTATAAATTTGTATTGATTATGAGATTCTTAAATTTGTAATTCCAATTGGTTTTTATTTGCAATCTAATTGAAATTTATGATGACACACCTACACATTGCCAAATTGGACAAGGCAGCATCAAATTAAATGCAAATAATTCCAGTTGGATTTATTGTGGCGACATCTATATTAGCACACAGCAAACTTTTTTAGTTAAAAACAGTTATTTGTTGATAATGCAGTGTGCGAGGAATAACGGCAGTTATTTGTCGTCAATGCAGTGTTTTTTCACACATTTGTATTGGCGATTTCAATCAACCCTTATTAATTTAATGAGGTGATTCTGCAATGTTACTTAAAATACTGTTAGATTCTCTGTTAAGATAACAGTTCTGGGTAAACAAAATAATTGTAATGTAATATTACAATTTAACCCCCAAATGCGCATGTCTGTCTATTCATTTGTTGTTTCTTTTTGAATTGAAATTGTATGTTCAGAAATTACAAAAATTAATTATAAACAAGTAAGAAAGTGCTATAGTCGGTCAAGCCCGACCATACGATACCCTTCACCATTAAGGTCATAGGTGTTATTTTTCCTGTATAAAGACAAATATTTGCTATATTTTGCCATCATACAAACATTTTGTCAAAACTTATATATTTAAGTTGTTTTCGTCATTTGGACTTATGTGAGAGCTAAGGTCAAATGTGGACCGATTGTCTCGAAGTTTAGCAAATTGATTGCAGTTGCTACAGAAATTATGTGTGCAAAAAATAAACTTGAAATTCTCACTATCTTTAGATTTACGAGCGTTTTAGTGATTTTTGTCTGATTTAGTGCGTTTTTAAAGAAGAGTTTGTATGGGAGCTATGGTCAAATGTGAACCGATTTCAATGAAATTTGGTACATTGATTTAAGTTTACATAAGCAGTATTTGATTTAAATTTCATAAATATTGATATTTGTGGCCAATATATCAATTCCGGGAAGTGGGACCTATGGGAGGTATCATAAATAATGGACCGATTTTGACGAATTTCAATAAAAAATGACCTGTGCCAAATTTCATCAAATTATCTTTAGAATTGCGACCTGTAGTTTGATTACAAGGTTTACATGGGGGTCCAGCCAGCCAGACGGACACAGAAAGTGATTCTAAGCCTATTGGTATATAAAAGGTGGGTCTAAGACAAATATTTTTATGCGTTACACACATCAGCACAAAGTTATAATACACTTTCCACCTATGGTGAAGGGTATAACAAAGCGATCTTGTTCAATGTCACTTCCGAAATTTCTAATAAACAATCTTTTTCATAAGAAAAATACAATATGACTTAATTCAGGATTGACTGGTGCCAAAAATAACCTTGCAAAAAATGCTAAGTGTAATACTGACTTCTTAGTTACACGATTTCTAATTACATACTTAGTCACTATGTGGCAATTCATCCAATTCAAAAACTATGGTAACTCATTTCTTAATTCTAACTTTTTCTGATTCTCCGACCTTCATACAACTACGAGGCGGATGCGATTTATTAACGATTTCTTAAGGAATTCCAAGGAATTTTGAATATGTCATAAATCTGGAATGAAAACCAACAAACCAGCGATTAAGCCTGAAACCTTTTTTTAGTAACAAAGACGATACATATCTATCAAAAATAATTCGCACACGCTAAATTCAATGGTGGCACTAATTTTTGTACGTTAGCTCAGATAAGGAAGATATTCAAATTTTTTGTTTGGGAAACTCTAACCATCTTTGAAGATACACCAATAAAATTTGGCACATAAGTATTTTTAGCTATAAAAATAATGTATACGCAAATTGGTTTGTATGGGTCCATTATGGGAGGTACCCTAAAATATAAAAGGTTTCCAGAAATCGATTTTTTCACAGCTTTAAGGTATGTTCCATAATATTAACAAAACTCCATTCCAATAAATTTTATATGTGGGAGGTACCCGAAATAATCGCCGAATTAAACCAAATTCCGTAGACAATATACCTGTTCCAAGAAAGGCATATTAATTTTCCCAAACTAAAAATTCAAGTATCTTCCTCGTCTGAGCTAACATAGAAAAATGAATGCCTTCATTGAAATCAGCGTACCCGAGTCATATTTCGTATATATATATCTCGTCTCTGTTACTTTTTCACACTAGCACAGTGTAATTATAAAATTTGATTAAAAATGATCAGAATTTGGCGTAAAAACAAAAATCCAGAAATAATGCGAGACATGTGTGTCGGCACTGTCACTGATATTCGAAGCTAGTCGTCAAAACTCAAAGCACTTTCTCTCGATTTGGGAAAAAGTTGACAGACACAGGCCTTACTATCAATATGCAAAAATCGAAATTCTATTACATGGAACTAAAGTGCCTAGGCTATATTCTGGGAGGCGACAAGCTAAAGTCCGATAAAGGTAAGGTAAAGGCAATTTTGGACATCAAACCATTAAAGAGCCAAAAAGAGGTGAGAAGAATTCTAGGCACCGTAGGGTGGTATCGTAGGTTTATCCAGGTTTACCCTAAAAAATTGCTAAAATTCGACTTGACTCCAGAATCTTTGATATCTTATGAGAAACTTAAAAAGCGTTTAGTAACTAGACTAACTCCATTTAGTCTTGATATCAAAAAGCTTTTTAATGCCAAGTGTGACCCCTCAAACATAGGTCCCCTACACCTAAGTTCTGTTTTAAAAAAGGCCAGAGAAAAAATATATAAATGAGCCAACAGGACTTAAATGGAAAATGGACTAGGTGGATTAATTTTATGCGAAAGATAAGTCAAAAAACAAGTCGAAAGAAAACATAAGTACACAGCAAAACTTTTCATTATCAAATAATGAGTTAAGTAATTACATTAACATGGGGATATCATTGAAGGCAAGTACTTACCAATTGCAGAAAAGTAATGACTTGGGTCATTAAACAACAACAAAAACTAGTTTTGTTGTTGTTTTATTTAAAAAATCATATTTTTAAACGAAATACAAACATTTTTTTATGACCCCATGGGGGCTCTAACCCAGACTCCTACGACTGCTAGGCGGAGACTCTTTCACTGAGCTACTTCACATGTTGAAAATTTAGCAGCTTATAATTAATATATACAATTTTTATTTTTAGATCCAAAATCATGTGACTTTAACTTTGTTTTCCCCTGCTTTTTTTGCTTTGTTGTAATTTTTGGAAAAATATTACTGTACGATTTTTTGTAAATGTTTATTTCACTTAATAAACAACAAAAAAGTTTTTTTAATTATTTTAAAACTTAAACAATTAAATCTTCCTTTCTTCCTCCCTTTAATGGCCCTCCTTCCTTCCTTCCTTTAAATGACCTATAGTTACAACCTGTTAAGGTCAAAGTCCGAGCATATTTTAGAATTCCATGGACTTTATCCTTTATTTAATGGCCTTCCTTCCTTTAAATGGCCTATAGTTACAACCTGTTAAGGTCAAAGTCCGAGCATATTCTAGAACTCCATGGACTTCGATCTTGTGCTAATATTCTCTTATTTTATAGTCCAAGCTTTGAAAAATGTTCCTCTACTTGGTCTTTCCATCGAAGTTTCGGACGTCCTCTTTTAACATTTGGTGGTGGGACATTTTAGTTCTAATTTTATCCTCTTCATAGTAATTGTTTTTTCTAAGAGAGGGTTACTAGCCCGTCGTCCTAACCCATTTTTATCGATCTTATGGGAAAACTCTCGGTACATGTTAGTTCACTACATTAAGGGGGTGTTAAACTAGTTCCCCGGGTAATACCACGAGGAGGTCAGTGCCCATAGTTGAGATGAAGGATAACCCAGATAAGTTGGGCTTACCAAGTTAAGACCAATCAGAACTGTGTTTGGTATCCAACATTCCCTACATAATCAAAATTGACTCATGATGGTATTTTTCAATTTTTCAAATTTCCAATTTTTTTTACAGAGGGTAATATTTAAGTTCTTAAAATTCAAAAATCATTTAAAAAGATTCTTTTAATAAAAAAAACTTAAAAAAAATGTTGGTCTTGGTGGGATTTGAACCGGGGCCATTCAGTTTAAATTACCATCTTAATTACAAATAAGTACTTCTGTAATAACTTATTAGTTATTCGGAGGGTATGTTGTAGTCATTACAAGGTAACCAGTTACCAGAGTACTTGTCATTACCAAAGTTTTGCTGGGTATTTTCATACAAATTTCCACTATTTCGAACAAGTTGCCAGCAATGCTTTCGAATACAAATGAACGAAAGGCTTCAAAATAGTGGAACAAGCATTATTTCGAATTCGAGTTACTCACTTTTTTTCGAGTAGATTTTCTTTCGAAATCGTGGAACAGGCTATAAGCTCCAAGGGTTTCATTCAGTTCGTCATAGAGCATAGAAAGGGTACAAAAAATTTCATTCTGGCTACACTATCGAGAAATAATATAGCCACCAAAAGAAATGCCTTAACTGATTTTAATTCAGAACTTTTCAAAATTCAAGAGAGCTTAGCAATTATAGATACAATAGAGCAAAATAAAGAAAGATTACCTGATGTAAAGCAAATGAAATCTAACAGGAACGATATGAAAAATGAAGAATTTTGGAAGATTTGGCTGCCTTTTAGAGTTAACAGAAAGCCTAATAAAATCAAATGGTGACAGTGCATCTCATGGAGGTATAGGCAAAATGCTTTTCAACATTCGTGAATATTTTTGCTGGAATTCCATGGTAAAATAAATCAGTGAATTTGTTCGAAATTGCCTCAAAACATTAAAAACAGATTTTAAGACAGCCTAGGGGTAACGAAGTCCAAAAGCACAGATCGGATCAGAAAATCTACGTAGATTTTCTTGAACGATACCCCCGGACAAAATATGGCAACATACATTCAAAGCCGTATCCACTGCTACCACCAAATTAGTCGTTAGGTTCCTTAAGACGAAGTCTTTTATATGTTTTGTGTACTAGAAACGGTTCATTCGGCCAACGGTAAACAGTTTACCTCGGAATCTTTCAAATAATTTTTAAACCTGTTTCAAGAAAAACTCATTAGTAGTCCGATTTATTCATCTAAAGCTAACGCTAGTGAGAGAGTGAATCAGTCAGTTCTTAGTTCAGCAAGGAGTTTCCTAAATGGCGTCCAAGCCAAATGGGATAAAAACTTGTCAGAAATCTAATGCTCACCCTACCACTGGTGTTACAACCTATTTCGCTCTGACCGGATACAACGTGATTATGCATGGCGACGCTTATTAAATTCTAAGAAAGTTAAAGTCCATTGAAGAAGGCGACATGCTTATTTTTCCTAAATCCTCACAGATGCAACCAGTGCACCAAGAATTGAGTGAAAGGGCTAAGGTGCTTATGGGTGGAGCATCGTCGCTATATGGGTGGTTTCACAGTTCTATGGCTATTAAAATGATATTTGTTCTAATGAAATCAAACTTTTGTAAGAATATCTTTAAGATCATGCGACACGCTACTGAAATAATTTATTCTTTAGCTGCACTGTCGGTATGTAAAACAAATTTCCCTCAGAAGCCTTTTAGTTCATTAAAGACGCAAAAAACTTAATTCAATTTGTTTGTCATAGAGTTTCAAAGAGGAGTACCTGTCGGATCAAAGAACTGTCTTACATTATCTTTGTTAAGTCAATAAACTTTGGACATTTTAAGGATTTTACCTTGCTAGAAACCTAATTAGTTTAATTCTTAATTTACCTAGCGTTTATCGACTTTATGAAGGGATTGGACAGTGTCAACAGAAGCTATTTATGGAGAATTTTAGAAAATCGTAACATCTCAATGAAAATTCTTAACTTAATTCGGGCAATGTACGTAGATTTTAAATGTCGAATCCTACACAAGGGTAAATTGTCAAACCTGTTTGAAGTCACTACTGGAGTAAGGCAAGGATGAATGTATTTTGTCACCTTTACTATTTAAGCTTTGAAAGGTAGACGCGGTATCCAACGCGGTATCCCTTTAAACAACTCGGGGAGTTGGAATATGCTGATGACGTATGTCTTCTAAGACAAAGCTCAGGCCGCTATTACTGTTGAGTCTCGGGCAGCTGGGCTGGAGATCAATGTTTCCAAGACAAAGATTATTATAGGAAATTTTTCAAAAATTGACTATTTATAGGAAGTTTTTCAAAATTGACTACTTATAGAAAATTTTTCAAAAATTTTCTATTTATAGGAAATTTTTCAAAAATTTACTATTTATAGGAAATTTTTTAAAAATTTACTATAAATAGGCAATTTTTTAAAAATTTATTATTTATTGGAAATTTTTCAAAAATTTATTATTTATAGGAAATTTTTCAAAAATTTACTATTTAAATGAAATTTTTTAAAAATTTACTATTTAAAAGAAATTTTTAAAATTTGACTATTTATAGGAAATTTTTCAAAAATTGGCTACTTATAGGGAATTTTTCAAAAATTTTCTATTTATAGGAAATTTTTCAAAAATTTACTATTTATAGGAAATTTTTCAAAAACTTACTATTTATAGGAAATTTTTTAAAAATTTACTATTTGTAGGGAATTTTTTAAAAATTTACAATTAATAGGAAATTTTTTAAAAATTTATTATTTTTAGGAAATTTTTCAAAAATTTACTATTTATAGGAAATTTTTCAAAAATTTATTATTTATAGGAAATTTTTCAAAAATTTAATATTTATAGGAAATTTTTCAAAAATTTACTATTTAAAGGAAATTTTTCAAAAATTGACTATTTATAGAAAGTTTTTCAAAATTGACTACTTATAGGAAATTTTTCAAAAATTTTCTATTTATAGGAAATTTTTCAAAAATTTACTATTTATAGGAAATTTTTCAAAAATTTATTATTTATAGGAAATTTTTTAAAAATTTACTATGAATAGGAAATTTTTTAAAAATTTATTATTTATAGGAAATTTTTCAAAAATTTACTATTTATAGGAAATTTTCAAAAATTTATTATTTATAGGAAATTTTTTAAAAATTTACTATTTAAAGGAAATTTTTCAAAAATTTACTATTTAAAGGAAATTTTTCAAAAATTTACTATCTAAAGGAAATTTTTTAAAAATTTTTATTTAAAGGAAATTTTTCAAAAATTGACTATTTATAGGAAGTTTTTCAAAATTGACTACTTATAGGAAATTTTTCAAACATTTTCTATTTATAGGCAATTTTTCAAAAATTTATTATTTATAGGAAATTTTTCAAAAATTTAATATTTATAGGAAATTTTTCAATAATTTACTATTTAAAGGAAATTTTTCAAAAATTTACTATTTATAGGAAGTTTTTCAAAATTGACTACTTATAGGAAATTTTTCAAAAATTTTCTATTTATAGGAAATTTTTCAAAAATTTACTATTTATAGGAAATTTTTCAAAAATTTACTATCTAAAGGAAATTTTTTAAAAATTTTTATTTAAAGGAAATTTTTCAAAAATTGACTATTTATAGGAAGTTTTTCAAAATTGACTACTTATAGGAAATTTTTCAAACATTTTCTCTTTATAGGAAATTTTTCAAAAATTTACTATTTATAGGAAAATTTTCAAAAATTTATTATTTATAGGGAATTTTTTAAAAATTTACTATTTATACGAAATTTTTCAAAAATTGACTATTTATAGGAAATTTTCAAAAATTGACTATTTATAGGAAATTTTTTAAAAATTTACTATTTATAGGAAATTTTTCAAAAATTTACTATTTATAGGAAAATTTAAAAATTTACTTTTTATACGAAATTTTTCAAAAATTTACTATTTATAGGAAATTTTTCAAAAATTTATTATTTATAGGAAATTTTTTAAAAATTTACTATTTAAAGGAAATTTTTCAAAAATTTACTATTTAAAGGAAATTTTTCAAAAATTTACTATTTAAAGGAAATTTTTTAAAAATTTTTATTGAAAGGAAATTTTTAAAAAATTTACTATTTATAGGAAATTTTTCAAAAATTTACTATTTAAAGGAAATTTTTTAAAATTTTACTATTTAAAGGAAATTTTTTAAAATTTTACTATTTAAAAGCAATTTTTCAAGAATTTACAATTTATAGGAAATTTTTCAAAAATTGACTATTTATAGGAAGTTTCTCAAAATTGACTACTTATAGGAAATTTTTCAAAAATTTTCTTTTTATAGGAAATTTTTCAAAAATTTACTATTTAAAGGAAATTTTTCAAAAATTTACTATTTAAAGGTAATTTTTTAAAAATTTTTATTGAAAGGAAATTTTTAAAAAATTTACTATTTTTAGGAAATTTTTCAAAAAATTACTATTTAAAGGAAATTTTTTAAAATTTTACTATTTAAAGGAAATTTTTTAAAATTTTACGATTTAAAAGAAATTTTTCAAAAATTTATTATTAAAAGGAAATTTTTCAAAAATTTAATATTTATTGGAAATTTTTCAAAAATTTACTATTTAAAGGAAATTTTTCAAAAATTGACTATTCATGGGAAGTTTTTCAAAATTGACTACTTATAGGAAATTTTTCAAAAATTTTCTATTTATAGGAAATTTTTCAAAAATTTACTATTTATAGGAAATTTTTCAAAAATTTACTATTTATAGGAAATTTTTTAAAAATTTACTATTAATAGGAAATTTTTTAAAAATTTATTATTTATAGGAAATTTTTCAAAAATTTACTATTTATAGGAAATTTTTCAAAAATTTATTATTTATAGGAAATTTTTTAAAAATTTACTATTTAAAGGAAATTTTTCAAAAATTTACTATCTAAAGGAAATTTTTTAAAAATTTTTATTTAAAGGAAATTTTTCAAAAATTGACTATTTATAGGAAATTTTCAAAAATTGACTATTTATAGGAAATTTTTTAAAAATTTACTATTTATAGGAAATTTTTCAAAAATTTACTATTTATAGGAAAATTTAAAAATTTACTTTTTATACGAAATTTTTCAAAAATTTACTATTTATAGGAAATTTTTCAAAAATTTATTATTTATAGGAAATTTTTTAAAAATTTACTATTTAAAGGAAATTTTTCAAAAATTTACTATTTAAAGGAAATTTTTCAAAAATTTACTATTTAAAGGAAATTTTTTAAAAATTTTTATTGAAAGGAAATTTTTAAAAAATTTACTATTTATAGGAAATTTTTCAAAAATTTACTATTTAAAGGAAATTTTTTAAAATTTTACTATTTAAAGGAAATTTTTTTAAATTTTACCTTTTAAAAGAAATTTTTCAAGAATTTACAATTTATAGGAAATTTTTCAAAAATTGACTATTTATAGGAAGTTTCTCAAAATTGACTACTTATAGGAAATTTTTCAAAAATTTTCTTTTTATAGGAAATTTTTCAAAAATTTACTATTTAAAGGAAATTTTTCAAAAATTTACTATTTAAAGGAAATTTTTTAAAAATTTTACTATTTAAAGGAAATTTTTTAAAATTTTACGATTTAAAAGAAATTTTTCAAAAATTTATTATTTAAAGGAAATTTTTCAAAAATTTAATATTTATTGGAAATTTTTCAAAAATTTACTATTTAAAGGAAATTTTTCAAAAATTGACTATTCATGGGAAGTTTTTCAAAATTGACTACTTATAGGAAATTTTTCAAAAATTTTCTATTTATAGGAAATTTTTCAAAAATTTACTATTTATAGGAAATTTTTCAAAAATTTACTATTTATAGGAAATTTTTTAAAAATTTACTATTAATAGGAAATTTTTTTAAAAATTTATTATTTATAGGAAATTTTTCAAAAATTTACTATTTATAGGAAATTTTTCAAAAATTTACTATTTATAGGAAATTTTTCAAAAATTTATTATTTATAGGAAATTTTTTAAAAATTTACTATTTAAAGGAAATTTTTCAAAAAGTTACTATCTAAAGGAAATTTTTTAAAAATTTTTATTTAAAGGAAATTTTTCAAAAATTTACTATTTATAGGAAGTTTTTCAAAATTGACTACTTATAGGAAATTTTTCAAACATTTTCTATTTATAGGAAATTTTTCAAAAATTTACTATTTATAGGAAAATTTTCAAAAATTTACTATTTATAGGAAATTTTTTAAAAATTTACTATTTATACGAAATTTTTCAAAAATTCACTATTTATAGGAAATTTTTTAAAATTTTACTATTTAAAGGAAATTTTTTAAAACTTTACTATTTAAAAGAAATTTTTCAAAAATTTATTATTTAAAGGAAATTTTTCAAAAATTTACTATTTATAGGAAGTTTTTCAAAATTGACTACTTATAGGAAATTTTTCAAAAATTTTTTATTTATAGGAAATTTTTCAAAAATTTACTATTTAAAGGAAATTTTTCAAAAATTTTCTATTTAAAGGAAATTTTTAAAAAATTTTTAATGAAAGGAAATTTTTAAAAAATTTACTATTTAAAAGAAATTTTTTAAAATTTTACTATTTAAAGGAATTTTTTAAAACTTTACTATTTAAAAGAAATTTTTCAAAAATTTACTATTTATAGGAAGTTTTTCAAAATTGACTACTTATAGGAAATTTTTCAAAAATTTTTTATTTATAGGAAATTTTTCAAAAATTTAATATTTATAGGAAATTTTTCAAAAATTGACTATTTATAGGAATTTTTTCAAAAATTTACTATTTATAGGAAATTTTTCAAAAATTTACTATTTATAGGAAATTTTTTAAAAATTTACTATTTATAGGAAATTTTTTAAAAATTTACTATTAATAGGAAATTTTTCAAAAATTTAATATTTATAGGAAATTTTTTAAAAATTTACTATTAATAGGAAATTTTTTAAAAATTTATTATTTATAGGAAATTTTTCAAAAATTTACTATTTATAGGAAATTTTTCAAAAATTGACTATTTATAGGAATTTTTTCAAAAATTTACTATTTATAGGAAATTTTTCAAAAATTTAATATTTATAGGAAATTTTTTAAAAATTTACTATTAATAGGAAATTTTTTAAAAATTTATTATTTATAGGAATCTTTTCAAAAATTTACTATTTATAGGAAATTTTTCAAAAATTTAATATTTATAGGAAATTTTTTAAAAATTTACTATTAATAGGAAATTTTTTAAAAATTTATTATTTATAGGAATCTTTTCAAAAATTTACTATTTATAGGAAATTTTTCAAAATTTAATATTTATAGGAAATTTTTTAAAAATTTACTATTTATAGGAAATTTTTTAAAAATTTACTATTTATAGGAAATTTTTTAAAAATTTACTATTAATAGGAAATTTTTTAAAAATTTATTATTTATAGGAATCTTTTCAAAAATTTACTATTTATAGGAAATTTTTCAAAAATTTAATATTTATAGGAAATTTTTTAAAAATTTACTATTAATAGGAAATTTTTTAAAAATTTATTATTTATAGGAAATTTTTCAAAAATTTACTATTTATAGGAAATTTTTCAAAAATTTACTATTTATAGGAAATTTTTCAAAAATTGACTATTTATAGGAATTTTTTCAAAAATTTACTATTTATAGGAAATTTTTCAAAAATTTAATATTTATAGGAAATTTTTTAAAAATTTACTATTAATAGGAAATTTTTTAAAAATTTATTATTTATAGGAAATTTTTCAAAAATTTACTATTTATAGGAAATTTTTCAAAAATTGACTATTTATAGGAAATTTTTCAAAAATTGACTATTTATAGGAATTTTTTCAAAAATTTACTATTTATAGGAAATTTTTCAAAAATTTAATATTTATAGGAAATTTTTTAAAAATTTACTATTAATAGGAAATTTTTTAAAAATTTATTATTTATAGGAAATTTTTCAAAAATTTACTATTTATAGGAAATTTTTCAAAAATTTACTATTTATAGGAAATTTTTCAAAAATTGACTATTTATAGGAATTTTTTCAAAAATTTACTATTT
This sequence comes from Stomorhina lunata, assembly GCA_933228675.1. Lineage (NCBI taxonomy): Eukaryota > Metazoa > Arthropoda > Insecta > Diptera > Rhiniidae > Stomorhina > Stomorhina lunata. The sequence continues at coordinate 88,189,398 of OW121740.1, read as the reverse complement.
ATAGGAAATTTTTCAAAAATTTAATATTTATAGGAAATTTTTTAAAAATTTACTATTAATAGGAAATTTTTTAAAAATTTATTATTTATAGGAAATTTTTCAAAAATTTACTATTTATAGGAAATTTTTCAAAAATTGACTATTTATAGGAAATTTTTCAAAAATTGACTATTTATAGGAATTTTTTCAAAAATTTACTATTTATAGGAAATTTTTCAAAAATTTAATATTTATAGGAAATTTTTTAAAAATTTACTATTAATAGGAAATTTTTTAAAAATTTATTATTTATAGGAAATTTTTCAAAAATTTACTATTTATAGGAAATTTTTCAAAAATTGACTATTTATAGGAAATTTTTCAAAAATTGACTATTTATAGGAATTTTTTCAAAAATTTACTATTTATAGGAAATTTTTCAAAAATTTAATATTTATAGGAAATTTTTTAAAAATTTACTATTAATAGGAAATTTTTAAAAATTTATTATTTATAGGAAATTTTTCAAAAATTTACTATTTATAGGAAATTTTTCAAAAATTGACTATTTATAGGAAATTTTTCAAAAATTGACTATTTATAGGAATTTTTTCAAAAATTTACTATTTATAGGAAATTTTTCAAAAATTTACTATTTATAGGAAATTTTTGAAAAATTTACTATTTATAGGAAATTTTTTAAAAATTTACTATTAATAGGAAATTTTTTAAAAATTTATTATTTATAGGAATCTTTTCAAAAATTTACTATTTATAGGAAATTTTTCAAAAATTTATTATTTATAGGAAATTTTTAAAAATTTACTATTTATAGGAAATTTTTTAAAAATTTACTATTAATAGGAAATTTTTTAAAAATTTATTATTTATAGGAAATTTTTCAAAAATTTACTATTTATAGGAAATTTTTCAAAAATTTAATATTTATAGGAAATTTTTTAAAAATTTACTATTAATAGGAAATTTTTTAAAAATTTATTATTTATAGGAAATTTTTCAAAAATTTACTATTTATAGGAAATTTTTCAAAAATTTACTATTTATAGGAAATTTTTCAAAAATTTACTATTTATAGGAAATTTTTCAAAAATTGACTATTTATAGGAAATTTTCAAAAATTGACTATTTATAGGAAATTTTTCAAAAATTTACTATTTATAGGAAATTTTTGAAAAATTTACTATTTATAGGAAATTTTTTAAAAATTTACTATTAATAGGAAATTTTTTAAAAATTTATTATTTATAGGAAATTTTTCAAAAATTTACTATTTATAGGAAATTTTTTAAAAATTTACTATTTATAGGAAATTTTTCAAAAATTTACTATTTATAGGAATTTTTTTAAAAATTTATTATTTATAGGAAATTTTTCAAAAATTTACTATTTATAGGAAATTTTTCAAAAATTTAATATTTATAGGAAATTTTTCAAAAATTTACTATTTAAAGGAAATTTTTCAAAATTGACTACTTATAGGAAATTTTTCAAAAATTTTCTATTTATAGGAAATTTTTCAAAAATTTACTATTTATAGGAAATTTTTCAAAAATTTACTATTTATAGGAAATTTTTTAAAAATTTACTATTAATAGGAAATTTTTTAAAAATTTATTATTTATAGGAAATTTTTCAAAAATTTACTATTTATAGGAAATTTTTCAAAAATTTATTATTTATAGGAAATTTTTTAAAAATTTACTATTTAAAGGAAATTTTTCAAAAATTTACTATTTAAAGGAAAATTTTCAAAAATTTACTATCTAAAGGAAATTTTTTAAAAATTTTTATTTAAAGGAAATTTTTCAAAAATTGACTATTTATAGGAAGTTTTTCAAAATTGACTACTTATAGGAAATTTTTCAAACATTTTCTATTTATAGGAAATTTTTCAAAAATTTTCTATTTATAGGAAAATTTTCAAAAATTTACTATTTATAGGAAATTTTTTAAAAATTTACTATTTATACTAAATTTTTCAAAAATTCACTATTTATAGGAAATTTTTCAAAAATTTACTATTTATAGGAAATTTTTCAAAAATTTACTTTTTATACGAAATTTTTCAAAAATTTACTATTTATAGGAAATTTTTCAAAAATTTATTATTTATAGGAAATTTTTTAAAAATTTACTATTTAAAGGAAATTTTTCAAAAATTTACTATTTAAAGGAAATTTTTCAAAAATTTACTATTTAAAGGAAATTTTTCAAAAATTTACTATTTAAAGGAAATTTTTTAAAAATTTTTATTGAAAGGAAATTTTTAAAAAATTTACTATTTATAGGAAATTTTTCAAAAATTTACTATTTAAAGGAAATTTTTTAAAATTTTACTATTTAAAGGAAATTTTTTAAAATTTTACTATTTAAAAGAAATTTTTCAAGAATTTACAATTTATAGGAAATTTTTCAAAAATTTGCAATTATAGGAAATTTTTCAAAAATTTATAATTTATAGGAAATTTTTAAAATATTGACTATTTAAAGAATATTTTTTTAAAATTTACTATTAAAATGATTTTTTTTTTCAAAAATTTACTATTTATAGGAAATTTTTTAAAACTTTACTATTTGTAGGAAGTTTTTTAAAAATTTACTATTTATAGGAAATTTTTTAAAAATTTACTATTTATACGAAAATTTTCAAAAATTGGCTATTTATAGGAAATTTTTCAAAAATTTAGTATTTATAGGAAATTTTTTAAAAATTTACTATTTATAGAAAATTTTTAAAAAATTTACTATTTTTAGAAACATTTTCAAATATTGAAATTACAGGAAATTTTTCAAAATTGACTATTTAAGGAAATTATTCAAAAAATTACTATTTATAGAAAATTTTTCAAAAATGTATTTATAGGTAACTTTTTAGGAAAATTTTTCAAAATTTTACCATTTTTATATAAAAATTTTCAAAAATTTTACTATTTTTATGGGAAAATTTTCATAATTTTACTATTTTGATTGAAAAATTTTCGTAATTTTACTGTCTTTATAGGAAAGTTATCAAAATTTTACTATTTTTATAGCAAAATATTCAAAGTTTAACTATTTTTATAAGAAAATTTTCAAAATTTTACTTTTTTATATGAAAATTTTCAAAATTTTACTTTTTTTATAGAAAAATTTTCCAAAATTTAACTTTTTTATAAGAAATTTTTAAAAACACACATCATTGTGGATAAAGAAGTTACTGGATGTGTAGGTACGTTTAATTATCTTGGAAGTTTGGTATCTACAAATGGTGGCGCCGACGAGGATATTGAATCGCGTATTAACAAGGCAAAATCTGCATTCAAAATTCTCCGAGCTATTTAGAAATCTCGGCAAATATCTACAACATCCATCCTGTATTACTGCTGCGAAACTTGGAAACGCAAATCCTAAGAAATGAAAATCTACTTAACGTAAGAAATCAAATTCCTGCTTCTATAGAAGTTTATCAACGGAAATGGCGATGGATAGGCATCACAAGCGCTTCGTTGGAGTCCACAGGGAAGAGGCCGTCGTGTTGGTGCTTCTGCTAGAACGTGGAGAAGGTTAATTGATGCGGAGTTGCAAGCTATTCTTGGAATGACACATGCCTAACATCTCGCAATGGAGTACGATATTAAAGGATGTCAGAAGTCCTATGATCCATGGGGAGTCAATGATAACAGATGAAGAAGAAATCTAATTAAATATTGTTACTTTTTTAAGTTTGGGATCTAGATATAACAATTTTAAATTAGTGCCTTGCTAAAATGAATTATGAAATGTATAACCTCGACTTAAGCAAAACATAGATCCATAGTTAACACAGATTAGAGGAGCACAGTTGAAATCAATACTTGTGATGTTACAGCGATAACATACGACTATATATAATTAACAAAAATTTTAAATCGTGTTTAATTAAATATCGAATTTTCTTGGAAACTTTTATGGATATACTAACATAAAATCTTTTTGACATTTAAAGCAAAAAACAGAAAAAAGCCTCAAAGTCAAAACAGCAACAAAGAAGGAAATCATCGGATAAAGAAAAAAAAAAACGTGTACACATTGCAAAAGCCATTAAACTGTCTGGCAAACTAATGATGGGATTTTTGCTTTCCATACGCTACAGCAAGTATTGGTTAAATTTAAAAAATTTAAAAAAATTGTTGGAGATCAACAAGAATAAGAAATGTCAAAACCAAACGCTGGAAAGTTGCAAGTTTAATGACATATAAGAGCACAAATTTAGTACTGCGAAGTTATATGTAAATTTACATTATCCACTGTAAATTAACATTATCCACAAATTAACATTATACACTGTAATTGGCTCACATTTTACCATAGTGTCGAATAACTAAAGGGTGGTTAAATTGTAAGGGCCGATGTTGAATGTGAACCACACATAAACGCCAAGTTTTTTTCCAAATTTTATTTGACATTTCTCTATTTCAGACTTACTCAATTTGAACCATGGAGAGATACACAATCCAACAACGTGTTAAAGTTATCCAGACTTATTATGAAAATGGGCATTCAAATCAAAATGCATATCGTGCACTTCGTGATTTTTTGGTCAATTTGATCGTCCAAATGAGCGTACAATCGCAAAAATCGTAGAAAAATTCGAGCAAACCGGGTCTGTAGAAGATGTGAGAACACCAGTGCATGCTCGTACAGCTCGTACTGTAGAAAATATTGCTGCTGTTCGTGATACTGTGGCTGAAGAGCCGTCCACCTCAACTCGTCTTCGTGCCCAACAATTGCACCTCTCACGCTTGTAGTTGATGAACATTATGCATAAAGGCTTGCATTTACACGCTTACAAGGTGCAATTTTCTCAAGAACTAAAGCCTCTTGACCATTCGAAACGTCGTAAATTGGCAGAATGGTGGCAAGAAATGGCAACAGTGGATGATCAATTTTCGAAGAAATCATCTTTAGTGATGAGGCACGTTTTCACCTCAGTGGATTCGTCAATAAACAGAATTGCCGCATTTGGGCGAATGAGAATCCAAGAGTGATTGTCGAAAAACCAATGCACCCACAAAGAGTGACTCTTTGGTGCGGTTTATGGGCTGGCGGCATCATCGGGCCGTATTTTTTCCAAAATGAGGCCGGCCAGGCAGTTACTGTGAATGGTGTTCGCTATCGTGAGATGATAACGAACTTTTTATGGCCCGAATCGGAAGATATGGATGTGGACGATATGTGGTTTCAGCAGGACGGTGCCACTTGCCATACAGCTAACGAAACAACGGCTCTTTTGCGTAATAAATTCAATGGCCGTGTTATCTCACGTAATGGCGATGCCAATTGGCCGCCAAGATCATGTGATTTGACACCGTTGGACTTTTTTCTTTGGGGTTATTTGAAAGAAAAGGTGTACGTCGATAAGCTAGCAACAATTCAAGAGCTAAGTGACGAGATAATTCGGCAAATTAACGGCATAGAACCTCCATTATGCCTCAGGGTCATCGAAAATTTGGACCATCGGATGGAGGTGTGCCGCCGTGGTCGCGGCGTCCATTTGGCCGATATTTTGTTTCATGCATAATTGAGTAATACCAATATATCATAATAAAATAAAATTACAATAATTTCCCAAATAGTTTGTGTTTTATTCAAAATCAACATCGGCCCATGAAATTTAACCACCCGATACTTAAATGCTAAAAAGTATTTCAAACTCATCATAATCCTGAGACGATTTAACGGGTCATCTTTCTGTTTATGTAAAGCTTTTAATTACAGTAAAGATAGGAATTTTAAAGAAATTTATAGGAAGGTGGCTTTATTTTGGTAACATAAACTATTATGTAATTTTCGCAAACAACTGATATATCGTTCGTCTCATGTAGAAAGGCCCTAACTCACATTTTTTCGAAATTGATTTTATTTTTCATTCTAATGCATTTAACGCAAACACGCATCCTCACAAAAATTTTAAGCGATTTTGTCAAAATTAACGGTTATTTATTTTCTAAGAAGCCCTAACTTATTCCTAAAAAAGTATATTTTTTTTATAAGTCCTATCTCACCAAATTATGTGTCGTTACATCGACAAATAATAGAGAACTGTTGAATCTTAAAGCTTTCGGTTGGATGTATAATTAATTTTGTTATTAAACTTTTGTCAGCAACATTTTTCGGCTAGAAAACTTTCAATATTAAACGCTTTCCTATAGGTAACATTTAATATCTAAAGCTTTTTACTAAAAACATTTCACATCGAAAGCTTTCCAATAAAAACTTTCATTATTTATCTAAAGTTTTTTTATATAAAACTTTCGATGTCGAAAGGTTTTCTATAATAAACTTTCGATTTTAAAAGATTTCTTATATGAAACATTTGTTGTCAAAATATTTCAGATAGAAAACTTTTTCTATAAAATTTCTTATATAAAACATTTGTTGTCAAAATATTTCAGATAGAAAACTTTTTATACAAAACCTTTTTATATAAAAGTTATAATATCAAAAGCTTTCCTGTAGATAACTTTAATATCTAAAGCTTTTTTGTGTTAAAAATGCTATAATAAAGCTTTCTATGTGTAAAGGATTATTGTTATAAACATTCGATATCGAAAGATTTCTTATATAAAACTTTCAATATCAAAGCTTTCCTATAGGTAACTTTTGATATAAAAAGCTTTCAACAAAAAACATTCCATATCTGACCTTTCCAAAAACACATACATTAATATTTTCATTTTTTTGGTAAACAGCTTTAAAAGCTCTTACGGGCAGTGTTGCCAGATTTACATTCTCGTCATGCATTCGAGTATACTTCATATAATCAAGCAAACAAAATTAATCTGGCAGCACTGACTTTGAAAAACGTAAGTGTGAGGGGGACAGACATAGTTGCATCTCGCTCATACATAGTGTGTCAAAAGCTCAAAAGCTCTTTTGTAAAAGTTCGCACATTGTGGTGTAGAGCTGGACGGCTTCGTTCTATATTGAAAACTCTCCAGAAAAAAAATATTTTCTAGATAAAAACGATGCAGAAAGTTTTTCTATAATAAACTTTCGATATTGAAAAGTTTTCTACAGAAAACTTTCGATATCAAAAGATTTTTTATATAAAACTTTTGTCATTAAAATATTTCGGATAAAAAGCCTTTTATATCAACAGATTTCCTAAAGGTAACTTTTAATATCAAAAGCTTTCTACTTAGAACATTCCATATCAAGAGCTTTTCAATATTAAAATGCCAATATCAAAGATTTGCCTTTTGAAATCAATGTATGTGATTTCAAAAGGCTTTCTAAAAATAAACTTTTGCCATCGAAAGATTTTCTATATAAAACTTTTGATTTTCTTCATTAAACTTTGAATATAGAAAGATTTCATATATAAAACATTCGAAGTCAAACTTTCAATATCGAAAGCTTTCCTACAGAAATAATATCGAAAAATTGAAAATTGAAATATTTCCTATAGAAAACTTTTAATATAGAAAGATCTCTTGTAGAAAGCATTCGCTATCGAAAGATTTCCTATAGAATACATTCGCTATGGAAAGCTTTCCTATAGAAAACATTCGCTTTGTAAAGCTTTCCTTTATATAATTTGTTTTGATCACTACAAAAGTTGAGTTGTGTATGGTACCATAAAGTTGGACTTTACTGAACATTATTACTTATTTTAAATTTTCTTAATTAAAAATTCAATGAATGTGCAAAAAAGAAAAATTCAAATATGGCCATAGACATTTATATCTGATGGCATGTGTTGGGGGCATTTTTCCAGTCAAGTACTCCTGAACTATTCGTGCAAGACAAGTATTTCTGCAGCAAAAATAACAAAATATTTAATATTATTTGTGAACGATTGAATGACTTGGATAATGACAATAAACAACTATTAGAGGTGTAAATGGAACAAAACAGAAGAGAAACAGAAAATATTGCCCCCAGATAAAGATTGAACAAAACATTAAGGAGAACAATATCAATTATATAAATTGCCACAAAATGACTTGTACACCCCATTCCCATTTATTTTATATTAAAAATTGTTTCATTCGATGATTTCCAGTTTCAGTGAATCAGTCGATTCTTTTTTGTCTACTTTTATTTGGTTAAAACACAAAAACGAATAAATGAAAACGCAAAATAAAATCATAATAATGACAATAATACAATACTTGTTTCTATCCAATTGTTTTTCGGTATCTAGATACATTTGTATGGATATATTTATATGTATGTATGTCTGCGAAGTAAATAGTTAAAGGGGGATTTGTGAAGCTATTGATTCAAAGGGATAGCTTTTGAAATCAAATCTCTTAAGGATTTTCTTATGTATGTTTTTATTTTGTCCTTGAATATGGTTTTAAGATTAAGTCAAAGTTGAAAAACATTATGGTTTTGAATGCAAATCAGCAAATGATAGATAGGCGTCTGTCCGAGGACATACATACATTCCAAAACAAGTAAGAAAGCGCTATAGTCGGTCAAGCCCGACCATACGATACCCTTCACCACTAAGGTCAAAGGTGTTATTTTTCCTGTATTAAGACAAATATTTGCTAAATTTTGCCATCATACAAACATATTCTCAAAACTTATACATTTAAGCTGTTTCCGCCATTTGGACTTATATGAGAGCTAGGGTCAAATGTGGACCGATTATCTTGAAATTTGGCAAATTGATTACAGTTGTTACAAAAATTATGTATGCAAAAAATAAACTCAAAATTTTCAATATCTTTAGATTTACAAGCGTTTTAGTGATTTTTTTGTCTCATTTAGTGCGTTTTTAAAGAAGTGTTTGTATGGGAGGTATGGTCAAATGTGGACCGATTTCAACGAAATACGGTACAGTGATTTTAGTTTACATAAGCAGTATTTGTTTTAAATTTCATGAAAAAATATTGATATTTGTGGCCAATATGTCAATTCCGGGAAGTGGGACCTATGGGAGGTACCATAAATAATGGACCGATTTTGACCAATTTCAATAGCCATGGTACCATTATCAAAAAAATGATCTGTACCAAATTTCATCAAAATATCTTTAGAATTGCGACCTGTAGTTTGATTACAAGGTTTACATGGGGGTCCAGCCGTCCAGCCAGCCAGCCAGACGGACGGACGGACATCGACTCAGAAAGTGATTCTAAGCATATTGGTATACTAAAAGGTGGGTCTTTAAACTAAAGCCACTGTACAAAATTTCGTTGAAATCGGTCCACATTTGACCATAGCTCCCATACAAATTCTTCTTTAAAATCGCACTAAATAAGACAAAAATCACTAAAACGCTCGTAAATCTGAAGATAATAAGAATTTTGAGTTCATTTTTTGCATAAATCGGTCAACATTTGACCCTAGCTTTCATATAAGTACAGATGACGGAAACAGCTTAAATATATAAGTTTTGACAAAATGTTTGTATGATGGTCAAATTTAGCAAATATTTGTCATTATACACGAAAAATAATAACTTTTTCTTAGTGGTGAAGGGTATTGTATGGTCGGTCTTAAGCTACTATAGCACTTTCTTACTTGTTTTTTTTTATATCCACCAATGGGGGGGCATATATTCACATTGTCATTCCGTTTGTAATTTGCTTAATATTGGCTCAAAAACCAAAATTGTATATTCTGAATCCTTATGAAATTCTAAGGCGATTGAGCGATGTCAGTCCGTCTGTCTGTTGTCGACATGAAAGGGCCTAAACGAAAGAAGCTAGGTCACTGAAATTTGGGAAAAATATTCTCTATTTCTTAGAAAAAATCTAGGCCAATCACAGCACAGATTAGTTTCAGATTGTCGTTATTCAGTGTATAAAATTTCGACAAAATTGGTTCACATTTAACCTAGCTCCCATACAAAACACTTACGAAAACAGCCTAAATTGCACCTAAAATATACTTAAATGCAAATTTAAGTATACATTTAGTAAGAGCTCACATATAACCCCGTCCCTGGAATCACATTAAAGTTGATAAATTGAATAAAAAAGTAATAAGGGCCGATGTTGATTTTGAATAAAACACAAACTATTTAGGAAATTATTGTAATTTTATTTTATTATGATATATTGGTATTACTCAATTATGTATGGAACAAAATATCGGACAAATGGGCGCCGCGACCACGGCGGCACACCTCCATCCGATGGTCCAAATTTTCGATGACCCTGAGGCATAATGGAGGTTCTATGCCGTTAATATGCCGAATTATCTCTTCCTTTAGCTCTTGAATTGTTGCTGGCATATCGACATGCACCTTTTCTTTCAAATAGCCTCAAAAAAAAAAAATCCAGCGGTGTCAAATCACATGATCTTGGCGGCCAATTGACATCACCATTACGTGAGATAACACGGCCATTGAATTTGTTGCGCAAAAGAGCCATTGTTTCGTTAGCTGTGTGGCAAGTGGCACAGTCCTGCTGAAACCACATATCGTCCACATCCATATGGGCCATAAAAAGTTCGTTATCATCTCACGATAGCGAATACCATGCACAGTAACTGCCTGACCGGCCTCATTTTGAAAAAAATACGCCCCGATGATGCCGCCAGCCCATAAACCGCACTCACTCTTTGTGGGTGCATTGGTTTTCCGACAATCACTCTTGGATTCTCATTCGCCCAAATGCGGCAATTCTGTTTATTGACGAATCCACTGAAGTGAAAATGTGCCTCATCACTGAAAATTATTTGCTTCAAAAATTGATCATCCACTGTTTCCATTGCTTGCCACCATTCTGCCCATTCACGAAGTTTGGAATGGTCAAGAGGCTTTAGTTCTTGAGCCGATTACACCTTGTAAGCGTGTAAATGCAAGTCTTTATGCATAATATTCATCAACGACGAGCGTGAGAGGTGCAATTGTTGGGCACGACGACGAGTTGAGGTGGACGGCTCTTCAGTAACACTATCGCGAACAGCAGCAATATTTTCTGCAATACGAGCTGTACGAGCATGTACTGGTGTTCTCACATCTTCTACAGACCCGGTTTGCTCGAATTTTTCCAATATTTTTGCGATTGTACGCACATTTGGACGATCAAATTGACCAAAAAAATCACGAAGTGCACGATATGCATTTTGATTTGAACGCCCATTTTCATAATAAGTCTGGATAACTTTAACAAGTTGTTGGATTGTGTATCTCCATGGTTCAAATTGTCTGAAATAGAGAAATGTAAAATAAAATTCGGAAAAAAACTTAGCGTTTAGGTGTGGTTCACATTCAACATCGGCCCTTACAATTTAACCACCCTTTACATATGTATATAAGAACCAAATGTTGACCAAACAAGTAAGAAAGTGCTATAGTCAGTCAAGCCCGACCATACGATACCCTTCACCATTTCTTTTTCCTGTATAAAGACAAATATTTGCTAAACTTTTCCATCATACAAAGATTTTCTCAAGACTTATATATTTAAGCTGTTTTCGTCATTTGAACTTATATGAGAGCTAGGGTCAAATGTGGACCGATTATCTTGAACTTTGGTAAATTGATTATAGTTGTTACAAAAATTATGTCTGCAAAAAATAAACTTAAAATTCTCATTATCTTCGGATTTAAGAGCGTTTTAGTGATTTTTGTCTCATTTAGTGCGTATTGATACATAAGTTTGTATGGGAGCTATGGTCAAATGTGGACCGATTTCAACGAAATTTGGTAAAGTTATTAAAGCTTATATAAGAAGTATTTGATTTAAATTTCATAAAAAAAATATTGATATTTGTAGCCAATATATCAATTCCGGGAAGTGGGACATGGGAGGTACCATAAATAATGTACCAATTTTGATGAATTTCAATAGCCATGATCCCACTATAAAAAAAAATTATTTGTGTCAAATTTCATAAAATTATCTTTAGAATTGCGACCTGTACTTTGATTTGGGTCCAGCCAGACTGACGGACTGACATCGCTAAATAGACTTAGAAAGTGATTCTAAGCCTATTGGTATACTAAAAGGCAAATATTTCTATGCGTTATATACTTCAGCACAAACTTATAATACCCTTTCCACCTATGGTGGTGAAGAGTAATTTTTTGTGTAATTTTTCGTGTAAAAGTATTTCCTAAATTTTGTCACAATAGAAACATTTTCTTAAGACTTTTGAATTTCTTTTGACTTTTAAATTTTCTTAAGAGTATCTAAACTGTTTCCGTAATTTTGACTAATATGAGGGCTAGGGTCGAATGTTCAACTGGCAAATACTGCTTATACAATTGAATATAGTGGAAAAGGGAATAGTTGAGTAACTGTAATAGTAGCTCAAAATAATTTGGGAAATTACTTATAATTATGATTATACCTTTGATACCTATTTACTAAATATATTTTAATATATAAATTGTATGTATTTTCTAGGTAAGTAACTTTGAATGTGTATCTATCTTCCTTTCCTTTCATCGTCGTTATCTTCGTGTAAATGTTTTAGTACATTTATCTTAAGGGTTTCATCATTTTACTCTATCATCAAGAAAAACTTACTCATACACATTTCATTTTGTTTTACAACCAAAAAAAAAAAAAAAAAAACATCGAGAGGGAAAGATTTCTTGTTGTATAATTTCTTTGCAATACCACAAGCAACGACACCAGCACAAGCCCTAGTACCAATTCCAGGGACAACAAACGATTAAAGTTGAATGCCATTACATTTTAAGAAATAGTCATACGCAATTCATATTCACTCTTTTAATCGTATGTGAAATGGAAAACTGACAGAAACATTTGGACAAGAGAGAAATGGATTGCCAAAAAAAGAGGAAGTAAGAAGACAATGCAGTAAAATTCTATTTTGGATATTGTTTTGTTCAGATGTCAATGGTTTTAAGACATGGTCTTATATGAGTCAATATAGCAGTGGACCTGAGGATGGTGGCGTAGAACAAAATATTAATGTTCTTAACTTTTTTCAAATTTTGAATAAAAAATGGAATAGAGATGTAAAAAATGTTATATACATCATCGTGGTCAAATGTATAATTTTTATACCCTTCACCACCATAGGTGCAAAGGGTATTATAAGTTTGTGCTGATGTAGGTAACGCATGGAAATACTTGTCTTATACCCACCTTTTATTATACCAATAGGCTTATAATCACTTTCTGAGTCGATTTAGCGATGTCCGTCCGTCTGGCTGGCTGGCTGGCCGGACCCCCATGTAAACCTTGTAATTAAACTACAGGTAGCAATTCTAAAGATAATTTGATGAAATTTGGCACAGACCATTTTTTTTAATTAATTTTTGATAATGGGACCATGGCTATTGAAATTCGTCAAAATCGGTATATTATTTATGGTACCTCCCATAGATCCCACTTCCCGGAATTGATATATTGGCCACATATATCAATATTTTTTCATGAAATTTAAATCAAAATTTCGTTAAAATCGGTCCACATTTGACCACAGCTCCCATACAAACTTTTCTTTAAAAACGCACTAAATGAGACAAAAATCACTAAAACGATCGTAAATCTAAAGATAATGAGAATTTTAAGTTTATTTTTTGCATACATAAAGCGAATTTAAATTTTTTGAAGAATATTAAAAATGTAATAGCTGTAAGAATTTATACAAAAAATTTCATTGAAATCGGAGATGGCAAGGTTCAAAAATAGTATTTTTCATTCGAAACATTTTGATTCGCTTCTATTTATGATAATTAAATGTTTAAATCGACAATTCCCCATTTTCCTTATCAAAACCGATGTATAAGAATCAGGTCATCCCTTGAGTGTTGGCCAAATATTTTTTTTGAGAAAGTGATTCTAAGTTGAACGTTATATCTGAAGCTGAATATCAACATGCTACAAACATGCTAAGGCCAAAATGGATCAAACTTCATTTCAAGGTTTGACTTAAAGCTTGATTTTTATTTGTTTGGATAAACATATGTATATACATAGATATTTCTAAGTGGTGTTGTAGAGTTAAACAAGTAAGAAAGTTCTATAGTCGGTCAAGCCTAGGGTTTGCAAAAAACCGTGAAAATGAGAAACCGCGGTTTCGGTTTTAAAACACCCAAAACCGGCCGGTTTCGGTTCGGTTTTCGGTTTTTTTAATAAAACTATTTCGGTTTAAATTTGTAGGAACATTTAGATAAATTCATTAAAACATATTATAATTTAATACTAAAATTCAGGAAAATAATTCAGGTTTTTTAAATATGAGGGATTTCTTAAATAAGTCTTGTTTCTTTTGGAGAAATTGCAGAGCGCCTTTAGCGTGAATAATATTTGCATCCGAGCGACAAATTGCTTCAATAGTAATTTTTACAAATAGCAACGATTTTAAAGAATTTACAATTTCAAAGTCGATAGAATGAAGCAAATCTAAGGTCGACAGCATTTCTAAACTCTCATGAATACTTTATTTTAGAAGCAGAAATCTAAGAGTAAACTTAATTCACGATTATGATGCTTTTAAACGCTTGTCTGTAAAATATTATAACGAACTGACGAATTTTTGAAATACCGAACAGTTTTCCTTACAGCCTCTAGGTTCAAATGTATATGGGCAATCGGTTTTAAATGAGTCAAAGTTCCACGTCGTCGTCTTCAAAATTGATTTTCAGATACAAATTTGATATTGGCTGCTGCTCCATCTATAGTACATGCTACGATGTTTGTTTTTATCAAGTGAAATGTTAAACTCTATTAGCCTTTGTCAAATGGTTCCTTGCGTTTGCTTGAAATTACACGTTCCTAAAATACGGCCCAGGTTATAAAATTTACCATGAGAATAGTGAATATTTACGTTCATATACCGTCTTCCCCTTACACCTGTCCATTCGTCCATTGTAAACACCTTTTGCTTGTTTCATTCTTCTGCTTCATTAAATAGACAAATTACGTGCAAATTTATGATAAGCTAATGTTATTTCTGAATAATACCAACAAAAAATTATGAAAAATAAATAGCTAAAACCGCGGTTTTTTCTACGGTTTTCGGTTTCGGTTTTGGGGCATAAAAAACCAAGGTTTCGGTTTCGGTTAAAACCGAACTGCAAACCCTAGTCAAGCCGATAACGATACCCTTCAACACTAAGTTCAATTGTGTTATTTTCCTGTATAAAAGCAAATATTTGCTAAATTTTGCCATCATACAAACATTTTCTCAAAACTTATATATTTAAGCTGTTTCCGTCATTTGGACTTATATGAGAGCTAGGGTCAAATGTGGACCGATTATTTCGAAATTTGGCAAATTGATTATAGTATGTGTGCAAAAAATAAACTTGAAACTCTCATTACACAGCACAACAAAATAAAAAAATTCATCTACTCTTAAAACCACTATACAATTTTGATGTATCATGGCCACCTTAGTACAAAAATGGTAAAATTTTGAAATTCTATGGCAAGATTTTTTTTTTAAATTTTTTTTTTAATTGCAATTTTTTTTAGACGTTTCTTCAAATAATTAATGATTACTCAAAAACTACTAGTCCGATATTATTAAAATAAAATCAGAAAAATTAAGATTTACATAGCCTTTAATTCGTCTATATATCGCGTTTCAATCGGATCAATAGTATCGAAGTTATAATAAAAAACTTAAGAAAATAATATATTTTTTACATAAAAATGGCAAAAATTTTCGTTTTAAAAAATCATGAAAAATCGAAAACGGCAAAAAACTTCCAGATTTATTATTTTATCGCATAGCGACATATAATAGAAACAAAATGAGATATCGACCATAAAAATCGATTGATTTTTGTCGAATTTATTCACAATTTAGTGAATTCGCTCATTTTCACAAAATTTTAGTTTTTTGCTTGAAATACAAGCAAAAATTTTAGCGGGTTTTCAAATGTATGAAAAAAATAAATTTTCCAATTTCAAGGGGTGTATGTCGGATTATTGTGAGATTTGGTGAGAAACTTCCACCCACAAATTTTAGTCGAATTGGACAACGTTAACACTTAGCACACCAAATCTGAAAAATAGCGTTTAAATCGAAAAAAATTGACAAATTTTCAGTCTTTGCAAAATTAAAGCTATTTATTCCCCCTTTTTCAAAAAAGTGGATCCTGGTCCTTAGGGCAAACACAATGAGATTTCCAATAAGCTACATATCTTTAAAATTGGTTAAACAGTTTTCGAGTTACTACAATTTGCACTGGTCATTACATGTCCATGAGGACTTGCAGAAGGCAATTGACCAAAAAATGTGACTAAGTCAAATCGATGGAATAGATAGAAAATTTATTTCATTGTTTTATTCGTGTATTTTATTTTATATTTTATTTTTAAATTTATTACAACATATAAAATAAGGAAATAAATAAATATTATAAACTACAAACTTTGGAATTTTCTTTTATGACATTTTCTATTATTGAATAACGAAGTGTTGCTCTGAATACTCTGGCAAAAATCTGTCATCATGCATCCCAGCGACCCTGGTATCTTTCCTCCATTGTCCGAATATCTTGGTGAAATCGTTCG
Source organism: Stomorhina lunata (assembly GCA_933228675.1). Lineage (NCBI taxonomy): Eukaryota > Metazoa > Arthropoda > Insecta > Diptera > Rhiniidae > Stomorhina > Stomorhina lunata. The sequence goes on along the minus strand of OW121740.1, from coordinate 88,172,968 downwards.
CCCTGTTCCTCACTTAAGACTCCTAGATTTTCACGAAAACGGTCTAAGTGACTGTGAGGGTAATGTAACTTGATGCTCATGTTGCATCCAAGATTCTGGAAGTGAGTTAACATCTCTTCAATGTGCGCAACATCATCCTTGCTATTTCCTAAGAAATGTCGAATAACCCATACAAACGAATCCCATGCATTTTTCTCAATTTCTGACATTGAACTGAGAAAATCGGTATCTTCGACCAATTTGCGAATTTGTAGGCCGTCAAATATTCCTGCTCTCAGCTTTCAATACTGTATTTCCACAGTAACACATGTCCCACAGAAATATGTGTTTTGCCCAAAACAGTATTTCGCGTACTTGTTTTGCCATACCTGGATATTGTATAGTGGTTTCAAAAGCATCGAATTTTTTTTATTTTGTTGCGTTGTGTAATAGGAAGATATCCGTCAATTTTAGCGAAATTTTATATTTTATTATTGACATGTATATTGTAAGTTAAAAAAGAAAAAAATAAAAAATTTTAAACTAAGTAAAATGTTTTTGTAAATTGTCTTCGGCAAGTTCTCAAGGATATGTAATCGCGTGAAAATTGTAATAACTCGAAAACTGTTTAACCGATCTTAAAGGCATGTAGCTTATTGGAAAAATCATTGCCTTTGCACTTAGAACTAGAATCCACTTTTTTGCAAAAGGGGGAAGAAATAGCTTTAATTTTGCAAAAACTGAAAATTTGTCAATTTTTTTCGATTTAAACGCTATTTTTCAGATTTTGGGCCTATGCGCTACATGTTAACGTTGTCCAATTCGACTAAAATTTTGTGGGTGGAAGTTTCTCACCAAATCTCACAATAATCCGACATGCACCCCTTGAAATTGGAAAATTTATTTTTTTCATACATTTGAAAACCCGCTATAATGCGTATATCAAGCAAAAAACTATAATTTTGTGAAAATGAGCGAATTCACTAAATTGTGAATAAATTCGACAAAAATCAATCGATTTTTATGGTCGATATCTCATTTTGTTGCTATTATATGTCGCTATGCGATAAAATAATAAATCTGGAAGTTTTTTTGCCGTTTTCGATTTTTCATGATTTTTTTAAAACGAAAGTTTTTGCCATTTTTACGTAAAAAATATATTTTTTTCTTAAGTTTTTTATTATAACTTCGATACTATTGATCCGATTGAAACGCGATATATAGATATATTAAAGGCTATGTAAATCTTAATTTTTCTGATTTTATTTCAATAATATCGGACTAGTAGTTTTTGAGTTACCATTAATTATTTGAAGAAACGTCTAAAAAAAATTGCAATTAAAAAAAAAATGTTTAAAAAAAATCTTGCCATAGAATTTAAAAATGTTACCATTTTTGTACTAAGGTGGCCATTAGGGTTTGCAAAAAACCGTGAAAATGAGAAACCGCGGTTTCGGTTTTAAAACACCCAAAACCGGCCGGTTTCGGTTTTTTTAATAAAACTATTTCAGTTTAAATTTGTAGGAACATTTAGATAAATTCATTAAAACATATTATAATTTAATACTAAAATGCAGGAAAATAATTCAGGTTTTTTAAATATGAGGGATTTCTTAAATAAGTCTTGTTTCTTTTGGAGAAATTGCAGAGCGCCTTTAGCGTGAATAATATTTGCATCCGAGTGACAAATTGCTTGAATAGTAATTTTTACAAATATCAACGATTTTAAAAAATTTACAATTTCAAAGTCGATAGAATGAAGCAAATCTAAGGTCGACAGCATTTCTAAACTCTAATGAATACTAATGAATGCTTTTTAACGCTTGTCTGTAAAATATTATAACGAACTGACGAATTTTTGAAATACCGAACAGTTTTCCTTACAGCCTCTAGGTTCAAATGTATATGGGCAATCGGTTTTAAATGAGTCAAAGTTCCACCTCGCCGTCTTCAAAATTGATTTTCAGATACAAATTTGATATTGGCTGCTGCTCCATCTATAGTACATGCTACGATGTTTGTATCAAGTGAAATATTAAACTCTATTAGCCTTTGTCAAATGGTTCCTTGCGTTTGCTTGAAATTACACGTTCCTAAAATACGGCCCAGGTTATAAAATTTACCATGAGAATCGTGAATATTTACGTTCATATACCGTCTTCCCCTTACACCTGACCATTCGTCCATTGTAAACACCTTTTGCTTGTTTAATTCTTCTGCTTCATTAAATAGACAAATTACGTGCAAATTTATGATAAGCTAATGTTATTTCTGAATAATACCAACAAAAAATTATGAAAAGTAAATAGCTAAAACCGCGGTTTTTTCTACGGTTTTCGCCTTCGGTTTTGAGGCATAAAAAACCGAGGTTTCGGTTTGGGTTAAAACCGAACTGCAAACCCTAGTGGCTATGATACATCAAATGTATATAGTGGTTACTCGAGGTCATTTTTGCTGTTGACCTGTGTTATCTTTAGATTTACGAGCGTTTTAGTGATTTTTGTGAAAATTGGTAAAGTGATTTTAGTTTATATAAGCAGTATTTGTTTTTAATTTCATGAAAAATATTGATATTTGTGACCAATACATCAATTCCGGGAAGTGGGACCTATGAAAGGTACCATAAATAATGGACCGATTTTGACAAATTTTAATAGCCATGGTCCCATTATCAAAAAAATGATCTGTGCAAAATTTTATGAAATTATCTGTAGAATTGCGACCTGTAGTTTGATTACAAGGTTTACATGCCAACCGGCCAGCTGTCCAGCCAGCCAGACGGACGGATATCGCTAAATCGACTCAGAAAGTGATTTTAAGCCTATTGGTATACTAAAAGGTGGGTCTAAGTCAAATATTTCTATGCGTTACATACATCAGCACAAACTTATAATACCCTTTCCACCTATGGTGGTGAAGGGTATATCTGTTTAAATTCACCTCATGTCTAAACATACACAGGGTGTAAATATTCAAAACTATAAAATAAATCCCGAAGTTCTGAAACAAGTAAAATGATGAAGGAAAAATCCACATCGACTAAAAATAGATACAGAAAATGGCATGTGAGACCATTTCAAAGTGAAGTTTAACATTAAAATGGGGATGAAATTTTAAAGCAACAAAAAACACAACCGCACACAATTCACACACCACAAAGCAACAACAAAGTATCTAGTGCAATGATGAAAAATGAGTTCAAAAGTCACAAAATTCCATTGCTAAAAATAAAGATCCCATCATCAACATCACCAACACGAAAAACCATTATGGCCTTTGAAAATCAAAGCAGGCAGGCAGACAGACGGACGGAAAGGCAAAATACATGTATGATTGTTGAGGTTTAAGTTGTAGTTGTATAAATGTGGTTCCTTTAACAATCATGTCTGACTGACCAGGTTTAAATGTAAATATCTCTATACTTGTTTGTGAGTAATATTCTAATCTACACTCGTCTCATCTCACGCATACGATTACCAACAACTGAATGCCACCTTTAAGTTCAAGGTATTTTATTGTATATTCTTCATATTTACGAATAAGACTAAGCAAAGTGGTTGATCCGGTTTTAAAAGAAACTCTTCTTTTTTTTGTTTCGAGGTAAAAGATACAAAAAACAGATACAATTTGTTCTAAAGTTAAACTAAATGTATTTTGTGGTTTCAGAGTTTACTTGCATGAGATAGAAGTACATAATTTTTAAGTTTAACTTAAATGTTTGCCGTTTTCCTTAACTAAATTTTTTTCTGGATATTTTTGAATAAATAAATTTTCCATTTATCTCTTTAGACATTATGTAAATTCGTTATTTTAATGGTTTGTTCCGTATTAATCATTACATCAGTGTTACAGTGTTACGCTTACGGTTTTAGTGCGGCTGTTAAAAATGTTAAAATACAAATCAAATAATTTAAAGGTTGACCAGCAAACAAACTCGTTCGTATCTTTCAGACCAAACAGCCAAAACCAAACAACAAATAAATTGTTGCTGTTGTTTTTGTTACATTTTAACGATGTGAAAATCAGTATTCAACCCATTTGGGCGTTTACCAAAAGCAAAAAAATATAAAATAAAATAAAAAAAATATATTCAAAAAAAACTTAAAGCAGCTAAAAAATCACGTTTTGCTTTAGAGTTTTTTTTTTCTCGACCACAATCGTAAAAATACTTGTACGGCATTAAATCATTTTGTAGTCATTAAAACCAGCTTAAGTACTTTTTTTATTTTTTTTTTGTTGCTTTTGAGTTGTAGTTGCTGAATTTTGTGCATTTAAGACAAAATGAAAATAAAAACCGAATGTTTTGGGTTATAAGAGTAAATATTTATTAATAAATATTTTTTGAAAAAATAAATTAAAATACTTAGTTATGCATGTGCCCTTTTCCATTGTTCTAAAGTACCAAAAACAAGCATCTTTTGCTAAAGTACATGGAAAAAAAGTAATAATAAAGCGCCAACTTATCAGCTTACAATCACGCCCGAAATCTAAAATATTTAAATGATGTTTTTGTTTTATTACTAAACTACTCGTATATTTCGAGATATATACATTAGGGTGGGTCGTTTTTTGACTTTTATCTCTGATCGACTTCTAATAGTGAAATTATATGGCCAAATTATGTCAATCGGAAGTGTGCATAATATTATAGATTTATTTTTAGGATACGAGCCCGCGCAACGGGCCCAAAGTTTTTGAGCCCATTTGTATTGGGAAAACTGAGAGTATTTGCAGTTTTTGCTACATTTCGTTAATTAACAATTTATTTTAAAGAGAAAAGATAATGGAATCTAAAAGTGAACTAATGTAGCTTTAATCAAGGTCGTCAATATTTGAAATCCATAAAACAATTCGTGTCCTTGACAATAAGCCTATGGATACACCGCTAGAAAAAACTACTTTTGACAAAGGGTCGCAAAGTAAGACATGATTTATCATTTTAAGACTTGTAAGTACTACATAGTTTAATTTTGTTAAAACATAACAATATTTACTTAGTTTTTTTCATAATCGAAAATGGGTCATTTTTCTCAGATGGGCTTTAAAACGCATTTTTTAATTTTTTGAAAATTTTGTTAAACAAATATTACAAATTTGAATTTCTCTCATCGGTGTGTTAAAATAGATAAAAAAGACAATAAAACCCAAAAAAAATTGAGGTCGATATCTCAAACCATTTTCCTGTACCTTGTGTTCGAATTCGACGAATTCCGCAAAAAAGTAATTGTTTGCTCATAATTTAAGTAAATGCTTCATAAATCTTATTTATGCTCAATTTTAATAATGTTTATATGGAATAAAATTATCCATACTATGGAAAATATAAACAGGTTCTTTGTTTTTAAAATTGGGTAAACTTAACCCTTTTTTTCCGGAGTCAAAGATGAAAAATTTGATTTTTTGTATTTTTTTATTTTTTAAATACGTAATATCATTAATTTATTACAGGCTTTTAATAAATATACTTAAATTTAATTATTTTACACTAAGATAAAGTTTTTTTATTTGAAAAAAAAAAATATTTTAACCCTTTTTAGACATGGGGTCAAAAATGACCCAAGTTTATTTTTGGCACTTTTTTCAGTAAATTTTGATTGAAACCCAGACGTCGATTAGAGACAAAAGTCAAAAAACGACCCACCCTAATATACATTGAAACATTTGCACAGAGTAAATAATAAACTAAATTTTTATTTATTTCTTCATCTTATGTTCTCAAATTAATTCATACATTAGAACTCATGAATCAGAATAAGTTGCCATATTTTATGGTTTTTATTTATTTATGAGTAAGACTTTTTTTCAAATCAGACTTTCGAGAAAAGGGATCTTGTGTGTCAAAAAACGGATATGGACTAAAAAGTGGGTTCTGGTACCTAAAAGGGTGTAGAATAAGATGAAATGACTTAGATTTATTATAAAAATTTATTTATACTAAAAAAATGTACAAAACGAACTTGGGAAATCGATAAAAAAGAGAAAAACATTAAAATTTTATTTTTTATTTTTCTCAAAACTTTATTTTCACACACTAGGTCCCTTTTCTCGGAGAAGGTCACATACGGGCAAATCCTGTGTGACGGACGATACATTAGTACCGATTTTGTTGTACTTAAATGCATTCCATTACCGTTCTACACTAGATATCTTTGCACAGATTTCTGAGAATATTAGCCCATCGATTGTGCTATCGAATGTCATTTGTAAATTTACATACTTGTTTTGGAGGAAAAAGATATTCGCTTTTAAAGCACTGTGACGGACGTTACTAAAAATGGAAGTGACTTTTTTCAACACGTGTTTCTGTAATTTTCATCAAAACGGTCATAGCAATAAAAAAAGTAAGAAAGTGCTATAGTCGGTCAAGCCCGACCATACGATACCCTACACCACTTAGGTCAAAAATATTATTTTTTCTGTATAAAGACAAATATTTGCTAAATTTTGCCATCATACAAACATTTTCTCAAAACTGTTATATTTAAGCTGCTTCCGACATTTGGACTTATATGAGAGCTAGGGTCAAATATGGACCGATTATCTCGAAATTTGGCAAATTGATTACAGTTGTTACAAAAATTATGTATGTAAAAAATAAACTTAAAATTCCCATTATCTTCAGATTTACGAGCTTTTTAGTGATTTTTGTCTCATTTAGTGCGTTTTTAAAGAAAAGTTTGTATGGGAGCTATAGTCAAATGTGGCCCGATTTTAACGAAATTTGGTACAGTGATTTTAATTGACATAAGCAGTATTTGATTTTAATTTAATGAAAAAATATTAATATTTGTGGGCAATATATCAATTCCGGGAAGTGGGACCTATGGGAGGTACCATAAATAATAGACCGATTTTGACAAATTTCAATAGCCCATTATCAAAAAAATTATCTGTCCAAATTTCATCAAATTATCTTTAGAATTGCGACCTGTAGTTTGATTACAAGGTTTACATGGGGGTCCAGCCAGCCAGACTCAAAAAGTGATTCTAAGCCTATTGGTATACTAAAAGGTGGGTCTAAGACAAATATTTCCATGCGTTACATACATCAGCACAAACTTATAATACCCTTTCCACCTATAGTGGTGAAGGATATAAAAATTTTAAATATATTGAAGATAAAGGAAAATCAGAGAATTACAAACCCGCTTTAATAAAATACTTTAAAGTTTCCAGTTTCACCAAAAATCCATAAATGAACTATTGCGGACGCTACGTGACGGGCGATACAGTTTATACTTGCATGTTTTTTATTAGCAAAAAATGCGTATTTTTTGTTAAGGATTCGTTAATAAGTGAAAATAATGGTTTCATTTGTTTCCGAATTTCATCTCCTTCCTTTTCATGTTCGCGCTGAAAATGCGATTTTTGGGCACAATTTAATATTTCACAATATTTAAAGTTTTTCACTTTTTACCTCTTATTTTTCTGTTAGAGCGTCCCAAAAAAAAAAGAAAAAAAAAAAATTCAAATGCATCAAATTTGTCCCATTGTATACTTTTTAACACCTAATATCTTAAATATAATCTGTGGATATAGACAGTGTTATTGCTTTATGAATAACAGTGCTTTATTTAATAAATATCATTTTGTAAAAAATATTTAATGTGTCGGACGCTACACACTTTCCTATACATATTGTTCTGTAAAATGCTATATAAACATCTATATATTTTTAGCCTAATGCAAAACATACTATAAGTTCTCTTTACGAGCCAAGTTCAATTAGAAAAAAAAAGAAAAATTGCACTATTCAAATTAAAAAAAACCTTTATTTCTGTAACGGACGCTACACACTGTGAGCCCTTTTTAACTTGACGTTATTTATATCACTCCAATTACTTTTGATGGGGTCTTTTACATCTAATTGTATAAAATTAAGCAGACCTTTAGCCCACGGTAAAACTTGATACCTAAATGAATGTTTTTGTGATTTTGATGAACTTCTAAAAAACCTATTATTTAAAAAAAAATTTATAAAAAATCGAGATGGGTGGAAATAAAGACGAAAAGAGCAATCAAAAATTGTATTCATTATATATTCTTAAGGATCAATATATGGTAAATTTTTTCATAAACACAAATATGTGATGGTTACAGTTTTAAAATTTTATGCTTGGCTTAATGTTTTTCGGATTTGCCCATATACAAATTTTTTCGAATTTATTAAATTTTAAATTATTATTGATAACACTGCGCTTTTTTACCGAAAAAAAAGGCAGACCTAGTGGGTTAAGATAAAGTACGAGTACGCTGGACCAGGAACGGTAAACATGGTACAATTGTACTTTTTTTGATACATTTCAAAACTAATGCGTTCCACATGATACAATTTATAAATCTTAAGTTTCGACTGTGTCCGATCTGACCATCCAGGTTAAAACTTTGAGATTTAAATGTTTATTTAATTATTGACTTTTTGGAAGACTTGAACCTCAAACTGTCTTCGCATGTTGCTAATATTAACAACTTTCTTCCCCATTGTGTATGGACTTACCATATGGAAAAATTGTTCTGATTAACTTAGCAACAACCTCTGAATTTTTTTTAGGCTCAGGCGACAATTTTAAGATATTTCCATCGAAATTGGGTTAAATCGGTGTATTATTTCGGGTACTAACAGGTCCGGTACATACACAATTTTTCGGTTTTCCATAATAATAAGTGACTGAACCAAATTTTGTTGGATTCGATTCATATTTGGTTATACCATTCCATTTAATTTCTATTTTCAGAAATGTCTTTGATACTCCATGGGATCCACACTCATATTGGATCGACTGCCTAAAATAACTTAAATATATTGTAACGGAGACTTTTAATTTAAGTTATTTTATATTATTAATTGTTACTTGTTTTAAAAATACTTGTTTTTGAAAATTATTTTTAATCATAAAAACATAGTATTTTACTTTTGAAAAATTCAATTCAAATTTTTCCTATAAAAGGAAAAACATTTTTAAATTTTTTTTTCATTGTCATTTTAATTGTGATTCTAATTTTGAAAACTGATTTTGTTTTTTTTGCCAAATAAAAAAACTTTTAAAAAAAAAGCAACAAATAAAATTTTTTCAATAATTTTTTTAAAAAAATATAATTCAATAAATTCTGAAGGCGAATAAGACGATTACGTCCATTCAAGCCTCAGAATTATATAAATAAAAAAACAAATAAAAAAACAGGAACTGAGGTCGGAAAGGACGATATCGTCTGGCTGACCCTTTTCCCAAATACTCAACAAGAGTCCATCCTCTACATTGGCGCCCAACGTGAAAAAAATCCTTGGAATCTCCAGACATTCTAAAGCCAAATTGGAGTATTTTATCAAAATCTGAAGACAAACTTTAGAAGAAATTAGCTCCAGCTATTCCTGTTTTGGAGGTAAGGTATTTGCTTATTTATTTTATGTGTGTTTTTTTTGTGGTGTAAAAAAAATAAATCAAAATGCGTCGAAGCCCAAAACCAGTGTCTGCTAATACGCGTAGTGTGTCTCAAAACTTAGCTCAATCCCAAAGTGAAGAAGACAGTACCTACACCTCGGCACACAACTCTTTACCCTCAAACTCTGGAAGTAATCCAGTTAATTATTCATTGTCTCAAGGACAATTTTTGGAACTCCTAGGCGGTTTAAATTGTAGGCAAGAATCAAAAAACACGTTCTCTAACTGTAGTGCACGTTTTAGTGGAGGAAGAAATACCGCTAAAGTAGAAGACTTCATCGCCACAATTTTGGTCTATAAGGAAGCAGAAAATGTATCCGATTCTCTGGCGTTAATAAGCTTGCCATTACTTCTAGAAGGATACGCTTCATCCTGGTGGCAAGGAGTGAAAAGTGAAGCAAATAATTTTGGAAAAGCGATGGAACTGTTACGAAATGCATTTTCCCCACCAAAGCCAGATTGGCGCATTTTTGCTGAAATAAGCCAAGAAAAACAAAAAGCTTTCGAATCAACTGATAACTTTGTTTGCAGAAAACGTGGCTTATTTGCACAGTTGACCGAAAAGCTAACAGAAAACACAATGCTAAACATCATATATTCGCAACTTTTGATAATTATTAGAGATAAGATCTCAAGAGATAGTTTAAAAAGTTTTCAAGATCTTTTGGAAAAAGCCCGAGAAGTCGAAATGTTATTAAAAAAAAACCATGAACCTGTCCACAATACTATACCCTCATCAGAAAAAGCTCTAGTGCGTTGTTCGTTTTGCCGGAAAAGGAATCATACCGCAGACGTTTGCTTTAAAAAAATAGAAGCTGATAGGAAGGGAAAACCAAAAGTTCAGGAAAATGCGTTAAATTGTTATGGTTGTGGATTAGCCGGTTATTATAGGTCTAATTGCCCAAATTGTAATAACAAAAATGTCATAAATAGCCCTGAAAAGCTGGATTTTAATTCTATCCAAACAACTGTAGTCGGTCGTGATGTACCCACAGTTCAAATAAATATTAATGGCCTAAATGGAGAGGCATATTTTGACACTGCTGCTCGAACCAGCGTAGCCGGATATTCACTTTTCCAGAAATTAAAAGAGAAAAAAGTAGAATTTCAAAAAGTTTCAGCTGAAATCATTTTAGCTGACGGCATTTCCCGCGAAGAAATTGTTTATTCAACTATTGTTCAAATTTTAATTGGCAAACGTTTTAGACGAATTCGTTTTATTTGTTTACCTAAAGCTCAAGGAAATAGAACACTTATTGGTATAGATTTTCTTGAACAGGCAGGTATTGTTCTCGATTTGGCTCAAAGAAATTGGCATTTTAAAGATGACCCAAATACAATTTTTGATTTTAAAATGGATAAACCAAATACTAAGAAAACTATTCCAATTTCTCAAACTAGTATTACCGAAAACAACTCAGTAAATAATTTTTTAAATTGGTTTGAAAATAATAGTATTGAAAAGGATGGTCAACAAACTCCAAATAGTGATGCAGCATCAACTTATGATTACTCTCCTGGTGGGATAAATAGAATTTTTGAGGGTAGCATTCCCAATGATATTAATACAGACGTTTATGACTGGGACCTTTTTCCTCCAATGAAAAGGTTGAAAACACATAATTCGGAAAAACTTAAATATCCAATTCTATTAAAATCATTTGATTTAAAACTAAAAACATCAGAAGGAAGTAATTTGGTAAATAATGAAAAATATATTTTAAACAATCTGTTAGAAAAGCACCAAAGTATTTTTGAAGAAACTTCGGAGCCGATTCCAAATATTGAACATTTTATAAATACTGGTTCACACTCACCTATTGCCTGTGCCCCATATCGCATATCTCCAGTAATGAAAGAGAAACTCAGGAAAGAGTTGAATGAAATGTTGGAGAAAAATGTAATTCAAGAAGAAGAATCTCCGTGGGCTTTTCCTGTGGTCCTAATCCCTAAGAAAAATGGTAGCCTTAGAGTTTGTGTCGACTATCGTCGTTTAAATAACATAACAATCAGTGACAAATACCCACTTCCTAGAATGGATGACTTGTTACACGCTGCAAAAGCAACATCATTTATGTCAACAATGGATTTGAAAGCAGGATACTGGCAAATCAAAGTAGCTGAAAAAGATAAATTGAAGACAGCATTTACCACTCCTTTCGGAATTTATGTCTTCAACAGAATGCCATTTGGTCTTAAAAATGCGCCATCAACTTTTCAACGACTAATAGATAAATTTCGAGCTGGTCTCCCTCAAATAACAATTCTGGCATATCTTGATGATATCATCATCTGTTCAGACAGTTTTGAAAACCATATAAAGGATTTAGAAAAAGTTTTTGAACGAATTAAATTATTTAAAATCCAACTGAATAGAGAAAAATGTATTTTTTGTAGGCCAGAAGTTAAATACTTGGGTCACATTTTAACAAATTACGGCTTGAAGCATGATCCGGAAAAAATTGAAGCCATATTGCAAAGACCATATCCAAAAAATCTAAAGCAATTGATCTCCTTTTTGCAGACATGCTCGTGGTATCGTCGTTTTATACCAAATTTTGCTCAAATTTCGAAGCCATTATCAAACTTAACCAAGAAAACTGCAAAATGGAAATGGACTGATGAAGAAACTATAGCATTTGAGAAACTCAAGCATTTGTTGGTGTCACCTCCAATCTTACAACAAGTGGATGAAAACAAACCATTTTTTATAAAAACAGATGCTAGCAATTATGCACTCGGAGCAGTTTTACTCCAGGGGGAGAACGAAAATGAACATCCGGTTGAATATGCCAGTAGACTTTTACTTCCGGCGGAAAGAAACTATTCAACGACAGAGCGAGAAGCACTAGCAGTCGTTTGGGCAGTAAAAAAGTTTCGGGGCTATATCGAAGGTTCCCAAATATCTGTTTTAACAGACCATCAACCCCTTAAATGGCTCTTTAGCCTAAAATCACCAACTGGTCGTTTGGCACGATGGGCTTTACAACTGCAACCGTACAACATTCAATTTGGATACACGCCAGGAAAGAAAAATGTTATTGCAGATACACTTTCTAGACCACCATGCACACAACATGCAGATATATCCTGTGAATGTTTTCATATTTCAATTGATTTTCCTCGTCAAGGTTCAGCAGAAATAAGAAAAGCTCAACTCGAAGACGAATATATTAAAACCATTATAAATGCTTTTGAAACAAATGATGACAGTATCATACAGTATACCAATCGTGGTTATATATTAATTGATGGAATACTATATCGATATTGTGAAGACCAAGAAACAGAAAATGGGCAATTAGTAGTTCCAAAATCTATGCGCTCAACCATATTAAATAGATTTCATGATGATCCTATGGCTGGTCACTACGGAATTCAAAGGACAATTAGTCGCATTACGCCTCACTACTATTGGCCAGGTTTGAAAACCGAAGTAGCCAAGTACATAAAACAATGTGTAGAATGCCAAAAATATAAAATATCAAACCAGAAACCAACCGGATTATACCGAACAGTAGCAAGCAATCAAAGATTTGAAGTAGTAGCAATAGATCTCGTTGGACCACTGCCACTTACAAAACAAGGATATCAATGGATATTAATTGTTGAAGATATATGTAGCAGATGGGTTGAAATGTTTCCTTTAAAGCATGCAACAGCTGAAAATTGTTCAATTGTGATCCTAAATGAAATTGTATTGCGTTATGGAGTTCCCAGACGTATTCATTCAGATAACGGGTCTCAATTTATTTCTGCTATCATGCAAAAGCTGACATTCTGTTTAGGTATTAAACAATCATTTACCCCAGTATATCATCCTCAAGCAAATCCTGTTGAAAGAAAAAATCGTGATCTAAAAACACAATTGGCTATATGTGTGGAAAAAGATCATACAACGTGGAATCTGAAATTACCCATGATACGTTTTGCTATGAATACATCAAAATGCGACAGCACAGGATATTCAGCAGCATACTTAACATTTGGGCGTGAGTTAAGAAGTCCTTTAGAGGCTCACCATGACCTTAAAACTATAATAATTTCTGAAAATTTTATACCACAAATTACACCACATTTAATAAATCTTGCAGATACTTTACAGCACGCTCGAGAAGAAGAAGAAAAACTTCAAGATAGAAATAGATGCTATATAAACTCCAAAAGAAGACCTTCAGATGACTTAAAAGTTGGAGACAAAGTCTTGGTATCAACACATGTTTTAAGCAACAAAGATACCAATATAACATCAAAATTTATACCTCGTCGAGATGGACCATACATCGTAATTAACAAAAACGGCTCATGCTTTACAATTGCCACAGAAGATAATCCAGAAATACCACTTGGAACTCACCATGTGTCAGATTTGACTTTATATAAAGGACCTGAAAATGCTCCTATATACCCAATTAGAAAAAGAGGTCGTCCAAAAACAGTTACAAATAACGAGACAACCAAAGATGTTAATCAAAACGCCATGCAAAGAGATGATACTGTAATCCCAACCAGAAGAATTCTAAGACCCAGACATCCCAAGTAGTTCAGCGACATCATCGGGACGATTTCAGACGCTGAGGGGGAGGCTGTAACGGAGACTTTTAATTTAAGTTATTTTATATTATTAATTGTTACTTGTTTTAAAAATACTTGTTTTTGAAAATTATTTTTAATCATAAAAACATAGTATTTTACTTTTGAAAAATTCAATTCAAATTTTTCCTATAAAAGGAAAAACATTTTTAAATTTTTTTTTCATTGTCATTTTAATTGTGATTCTAATTTTGAAAACTGATTTTGTTTTTTTTGCCAAATAAAAAAACTTTTAAAAAAAAAGCAACAAATAAAATTTTTTCAATAATTTTTTTAAAAAAATATAATTCAATAAATTCTGAAGGCGAATAAGACGATTACGTCCATTCAAGCCTCAGAATTATATAAATAAAAAAACAAATAAAAAAACAGGAACTGAGGTCGGAAAGGACGATATCGTCTGGCTGACCCTTTTCCCAAATACTCAACAAGAGTCCATCCTCTACAATATATGAATCTAGTATAACATGTTCGTAAGATGGCAAAGTTCTAGATTTGTTGAAAATCATTATTCGGACCTTAATTGTTTAGCGTATCATCGGTCGACAGCAATTTCGGTACTTTCCTAACTGTTATATAGAAAATTGTATAATTTAAGTTTAAAGCTGTTCCATTTTTATATTAGATCGACTTTTGAAACAGGTTCCGATTTACCATATAATATCATATTTCAGTTAGATACAAAGGGATCAAACATATATAGTTTCGAATTTACTCGTCAATGAGTAATTTTTAATACAATATCTTGTATTAAAAATTATTGTACCATCATAATCTGCAAAGTACATTTTCTTTTTATATTTGGTACAAAATCATTTCCCATCCCTGCTAACTGTTTTTTTTTTTTTTTGGTTAAATCTAGTTTTCAAGATGTAGCGTTATACAAAAATGGAGGAGGATGCTCAATAAATATTCGCGAAACTCGAAAACTGTTTATTTTCTTGAACTAAGTAAAAAAATCGAAATTCAACAACAAAACTATCTTTCAAGAATACTATTTTTTTTAATCTGAGCAGTAGGCTCTAAATAGTTCCAATGCTTAGCCAATGGGTTTAGGATTTATGTGGGGTTTATATACATAACTCAAAGAGCTGACGATTGAGTGAAATTTACATGTGTTTTGTTATTGTAACAAAAACAAAATACATGTAAATTTCACTCAATCGTCAGCCGCTTGAGTTATATAAACCCCACATTAATTTGTATAATAATGCAATAATAGGCGCCTTTGAACACTTTTCTGAATTTTAATGGAAATAGTACAACAAAAACATGTAATTTCTAGAACTGTTTTTTAAATCCTTTACTGTGGCTATCTCTGGAGACCCCTCATCTTTCGACGACGGCTGACTGGAGGTATATAAGGACGGATCCAAGCCAAAGATAGATATAGGGGTGGCTTCTTCATCCCAGTTTTAGATAAGGAAATTTGCTTTAGGCTACCTGATCAATGTAGTATTCTTCAATCCGAGATATCGGCCATACATAAAGCAGTCAAATGGTTAAGATTCCTCAGATTCCTACGATAGGGATATTCGTTTCTGTAGTCGGCTGCAATTAAATTCCTATCTAATGCCCACACGACATCTGTTCTTACCCGCGAATGCCGGGCATCTCTTAACAATATGGCGAGACATTGCAATATCGAACTATTCCGGGTACCCGGGTACAACAACATACCAGATAACTCCACTGCTGACAAACTTGCTAAATCCGGAGCTCTCCTGAGTCAAGATAACATCGACCAATTTACGGGCTTACCGCTATACGCCTGCAAATCAACAATTAGGCAATCTCTTTACGCGTTTTAAACCACTTGTTCAATATCCAGGCAAACATAACCAAGTTACAACATTTAACGTTCAGAATGCTTGGTATCTTTACCTCGCAAGGTCATTGCGTTTTTGGGCTGCATGCCAGAAGACTTAACCTTCAATACAATGACTACTGTCGCAGTTATCACAACATACAAGAGGAGGAGACAGCAACTCATCTTCATTGCCACTGCCCCGCTCCTTCAACTTTAAGGGCGCCTTTTCTGCATGATTTATCAAATCTAGCGAGTATTCATTTTTGACATTCGTAAAATAGACTCATTTATCAGGGCTACAGGCTGGCTTGATAAGCTTCTCATCGATAGCCTGGAATAATTATCTTTGTTTTATTTTCCAGTCTATTCCTTGCATGTACCACAAAGGGACCGTTTTTAACATCGGCTGCCAACCTAACCTACACTAGTCAGCAGAATTATTTTGACATACCAGATGTTTTTCTTCTTTTTCCATTTCCGGTCCTACGCAATTAAAAAAAAAGTAAATTAAAAATATTGAAAATAGTAAAAAATATTGTAATTTATTAGAAAACAAAAGACCTTTCATATTTTAAAAGTTTTGTGTAATTTTTTTTAAATTGAAACTAAAAAAGGAAATTTTAGGATGTGGCATAAGTATTTTGACATATTTTTACAGAGCTTATTTGAAAAAAAATTGGGAGCTTCAAGGTCAATAAAAATTAATAATTATTTAAATTAATCAAAAATATATTCTCCTTTAGCATTTAAAACGATTTGGTGGAGGTTCGAAACAGAATCCACCAAGAACTGCAGAAACTCCATTGAAATCTCTTTCCAAACATTTACGACCTCAATAACCATTTTATCATTTGTTCTTGTCAAATCCGCAGATCTGTTTTGCTTTCTGTATGACTACACATTTTCTATAACATAAAAAACTGGACTTTGGGGAAGCCCATCCAGAGTTTTGAACACCTGAATCTGTTACAAATTTTGTGATCATCTTGCTCTTATGACATGGAGCGTTATCCTGTTGGAAAATTAATGGTTCTCCGATCAATTTATCGCCACAGGGAAATGCATATTCATTCAATACTCACCTCGTGAAAACACCGGCTAACCATAAATCCAATATTCAGAAAGTTTGAGGTCCTCCTAAACAATTCTTTCATATGTATATACAGATGTAATTAGACTTACAGTTTAGAAGATACAGTTTGTTGCCATTTTATGGTTTCAAACCACTGTGCAACTTTTTTCATGTTTACTATCACATTTTCCGAAAATACGCACAAACATATTCCCAGACTTAAAATCATAATATTTTATCATGATCTCTCTAAGACACACATCACTTCAGAACAGGGTATCCGCAATGGGTTTAAGACTAAGACTAAATATATTAGACACAGGTTAAACCAATTTCCAAAACCTTATTCCTTTAGTCTGGCAGCATTACCAACAAAATATAATAAAACTAAAATACAATATGATATACAAAAAAACTATTTACTTTTGTGAAAATTACATACTTGTGGCAATATGAAAATTAGCCTTATAGCATCAGCTGAAGACGCCTTATAATTCATAGTTGTAGTTATTTTATGGGCACTTGGTTTAGTTTACGAGCCCATTAAACTGCGCCAAAAACAGAAACATAACAAAACCAAAAAAAAAACATTAATAATTAAAGTTCGCTTCCAATTTCAATCATCATCATCGTCGTCTTCCTCAACATTTTCCCCATCATCTTTAACATCATTCACACAACAAATTGGCATCTTTCTTGTTTTAGCTCTTAATAATGGGGCGTTTTTCCTTCTTCTTATTAGTTCCTCAGTTAAAATCATTTTATTTTCTATATTTGTTTTCAGAAGAATTGAATTTGAGCTGGCGTTTTGTTTGGCCCGTTCACTTTGATTTTAAATACGATATAAAAATTAAGAAAATCTAACAAATGTTTTAATAAATTGTAGCACATTGTTAATAATAATAATCATTTTTGCCATTAAAATGGAGCATTTCAAAAAAATAAAATAAAACGTGCTTAGATACACTTCATAAACTTATATAAAGATTTTTGCTTTAAAGCAACAATGTAGTTTTAATTCTAAAAAATAAAACCAATTTAACTTAAAGTTTATTTAAATCATAGTATACCGGAAAAGATCTGGTTAATAATAGGTCGGCTATTCCTTAACCTTTTCGTTTACCTAAGAGTGGAGATTTATTATCGACAAATAAGGGTTTCCCGAATTCTTAATAAGAATGAATAATAAATAAAATGATTTCGGAATTCTGTTAATTTCTGTAGATTGAAAAATGCTTCTAAAATCCAAACATAAGAATTTAAAAAAAATTGATTTCGTTCCATTTAAAATTCAAAATAAGTATTTATTCCCAGCAAAACTTTGGTAATGGCAAGTACTCTGATAACTGATTACCTTGTAACGACTACAACATACCATACGAATAAATAATAAGTTATTACAGAAGTACTTATTTGTAATTAAGATGGTAATTTAAACTGAATGGCCCCGGTTCAAATCCCACCAAGGGCAACAATTTTTTTTAGTTTTTTATTTATTAAAAGAGTCTTTTAAAATGATTTTTGAATTTTAAGAACTTAAATATTATCTTCTGTAAAAAAAATTTGTGAAACTAACTCACGTTAATGGAAAAATACCATCATGAGTCAATTTTGATTATGTAGGGGATACCAAACACGATTCTAATTGGTCTTAACTTGGTAAGCCCAACTTATCTGGGTCATCCTTCATCTCAACTGTGGACACACACCTCCTCATGGTATCACCCGGGGAGCTAGTTTAACACCCATTAATATTGTGAGTTAACATGTTTCGAGAGTTGTCCCATAAGATCAATATAAATGGGTTAGGATTACGGGCTAGTAACCCTCTCTTAAAAAAAAAATACAATGAAACGGATAAAATTAGAATTGAAATGTCCCACTACCTAATATTAGAGGAGGATGTCCGAAACTTCGATAGAAAGACCAAGTAGAGGAACATTTTTCAAAGCCTATAAAATTGGAGAATATTCGCACAAGATCGAAATCCATGGAATTCTAAAATATGCTCGGACTTTGACCTTGACAGGTTGTAACATTTAAGTAAGTAAGAGACAATCTTATGTAAAAACTTATACAAAAAAGAAGATTTAAATTGTTTAAGCTTTAAAATAATTTTAAAAAAGTTTTAAAATAATTACAAAAAATCGTTTAAAAATATTTTTTTCCAAATATCCCAGCAAAACTTTGGTAATGGCAAGTACTCTGATAACTGGTTACCTTGTAACGACTACAACATACCATCCGAATAAAAAATAAGTTATTACAGAAGTACTTATTTGTAATTAAGATGGTAATTTAAACTGAACGGCCCCGGTTCAAATCCCACCAAGGGCAACAATTTTTTTTAGTTTTTTTTTTTATTAAAAGAGTCTTTTTAAATGATTTTTGAATTTTAAGAACTTAAATATTATCTTCTGTAAAAAAAATTTGTAAAACTAACTCACGTTAATGAAAAAATACCATCATCAGTCAATTTTGATTATGTAGAGGATGTTGAATACCAAACATGATTCTAATTGGTCTTAATTTTGTAAGCCCAACTTATCTGGGTCATCCTTCATCTCAACTGTGGACACACACCTCCTCATGGTATCACCCGGGGAGATAGTTTAACACCCATTAATATTGTGAGTTAACATGTTCCGAGAGTTGTCCCATAAGATCGATAAAAATGGGTTAGGATTACGGGCTAGTAACCCTCTCTTGAAAAAAAAATACAATGAAGAGGATAAAATTAGAATTGAAATGTCCCACTACCTAATGTTAGAGAAGGATGTCCGAAACTTCGATAGAAAGACCAAGTAGAGGAACATTTTTCAAAGCTTGGCCTATAAAATTGGAGAATATTCGCACAAGATCGAAATCCATGGAATTCTAAAATATGCTCGGACTTTGACCTTGACAGGTTGTAACATTTAAGTAAGTAAGAGTCAATCTTATGTAAAAACTTATACAAAAAAGAACATTTAAATTGTTTAAGTTTTAAAATAATTTTAAAAAAGTTTTAAAATAATTACAAAAAATCGTATAAAAATATTTTTCCAAAAATTACAACAAAGCAAAAAAAGCAGGGAAAAACAAAGTTATTTTCTCATGATTTTGGATCTAAAAATAAAAATTGTTTATATTAATTATAAGCTGCTAAGTTTTCAACATATGAAGTAGCTCAGTGGAAGAGTCTCTGCCTAGCAATCGGAGGGTCTGGGTTCGAGCCCCCATGGGATCATAAAAAAAATTTTGTATTTGGTTTAAAAATATATGTTTTTAATAAAACAACAACAAAAAAGTTGTTGCTGTTGTTGTTGTTGCTTTCAAATTGCTTACCCAAGTCATTACTTTTCTGCAATTGGTAAGTACTTGCCTCCAATGACATCCCCATGTTAATGTAATGACTTAAACAGCGAATGAGTAAGTAGTTCGTGTTCAATAGTTTAACTGCTTAACTCATTATTTGGTAATGAAAAGTTTTACTGGGTTATATTTGCAATTGGAAAATTTTCGATAATTAATAAATCGGTTTTAGAGCGGCAGAAAACGAAATTTAAATTTCAGGGAGATCGAGCCGTTGCAACGGCGTTGCATTGATGGAAGACAAAATATTTTCACTTAATCGAGTATTAGTGGCTTCCCCTTAATCGTCCGAATCGCCTCTAAAAGCCCTTGAGCAGACCAATATCTACGATAAATAGATCGCCCAGATCTTCAAGTGTATAACAACCAGTGTTGGCACTTTAGGTGTAATTACACATAGCATGTGTAATTTTTATTTTCATGTGTAGACGATGTGTAACTGGCTGCATGTGTAGGTTAGGGTTAGGTAATAAAGGAGGTGTCAAAGACACCTACACTCGGAGACCCCAGGAGTCCATTGTGATCCTTTAACAGAGAGGAAGAAAAGAAAGAATGAAGAAAGAAAGAATGAAGATAGGGAAAGAGAAAGGTAGTGTAACTCATGTGTAATTTAAATTTTTGTCGTTTTTGTGTGCTAGCTATCGTAATATTTCTAAACTGTTTTCAACACATGCATTTTAAAAAGTAAAAATTTATACGTCCTTTTCGAAATCGAAATATAATGCAAACTTTTTAATGTAACTACATTCATAAAAATGTTAAAAATGATGTCTTAAAATCCCAATACTTTTTGGAAAAAAATATGCTTCAAGATAACCGAAAGTTTTATATCTAGGCAATTCGTCACACTAAAAAAAACATTTAATTTTAGTGACGATATTTATACTTTATATTTATTTATATAATTGTGGATATTGTGATCCCAAAATAGCAACTGCACTCTTAGATTTTGAAATTTTGGGCTTCACAGCAATTTGGAGCCAGAATATCATTGGATAAAGGTTTCTGATTTAAAGAATAGAAGAAGACAGATTGTTTCCTACTTTGCAAAAAGTTATTAACTATATTTTAATTTCACCGTATTTGAACGCTGCTGCCAGGGAAGTTATTTAACACTCGTTAATGTAATGAGCTATCATGTGCTGCGAGTTGTCCCATATGTTAGAAGGAGACGTCCAAAACATTGATGAAAAGACTTTGCCTACGAAATTTGACAATATGCGCACAAGATCGAAAAGCATAGAATTCTAAAATTGCTCGGCCTTTGACCTTAATAGGTTGTAAATATAGGCCAAGTAAGTAAGTATGTTATTTTGCCAAAAAAAGCATGTGTAATTCCTAATTTCATGTGTAATTTTGGTATGATACATGTGTAATTTGGTTGGTGGCAACACTGATAACAACCCAGAGTTGGTCTTCTGCAGAATGACAGATCAGGGTAAGTGCATGAACACATCTTAATAGGGAGAGTTATCTCTAATAACGGTATGTACAGGGTGGCTGATGAATTTTGCTACACTAAGAAATTCAAATAAAAATAATAATTTTTTAAATGTGCCACATCTGTTTGGAATAAAAATAATATCGGAAAAATATCCACCTTTCATTCTCAGAATTGCGTAATTGTCTCTAGAAGTAAGAGCTTGGAAATATTTAGAGATATGCCAACAGAATCTGTTTCTCGATAACTCGTCTGTTTCAGAGATCCTTTTAAGATAATGTGGCCGGCACTCACCTAAGATCGATACTAAACCGCATAGCCATCTGGTTTCATCAAACTTAAGTTGATAGATTGACGAAACGAGATGGCTATAAATTTAGGAAGGCTGAATTCAAAGACTGAGTGATAATTTGTCAATCACTCATATCGTGAGGACATTGCATCTGACCGTTTTTTACCGGGAGTTCATGTAGCTACAGTTTTTTTTTAATATTTCTGCAGTTACTTCTTCTTCTGTCATATTTGACTTCCAGTGGAGCATAGGGCCTTAACCATCCTTTTATATCGAACTCTATTGCGAGATGTTAGGCATACGTCATTCCATGAACAGTTTGCTTCTTGCAAATCCGCACCTATTGAACTTCTCATAAATCTGAAGATAATGAGAATTTTGAGTTTTTTTTTCGCATACGTAATTTTTGTATAAAGTGTAATAAATTTGCTAAATTTCAAGATAATCGGTCCACATTTGACCCTAGCCCCCATATAAGTCAAAATGACAAAAACAGCTTAAATATATAAGTTTTGAGAAAATGTTTGTATGATGGCAAAATTTAGCAAATATTATACAAGAAAAAGAACACCTTTTACCAAAGTGGTGAAGGGTATCGTATGGTCGGGCTTGGCCGACTATAGCACTTTCTTACTTGTTTTTAAATTTAAATAATGGAAGACCATAGGACATGCTGTGAAATATGAGCCTTGTATCATTAAAATCTGATATTCGTATCAAAAGTTATAGGCATATAAAATCGGTATGTTTTCAAAATAAATCTTGAAACAAATATGAATTTTGGTTCTGGTTTCACTGAAATCGGAGATGGTGTGGTTCAGTACGTTTTGGAAAATTTTTCGATTTGACTCCTACACAGAAAATTTCAACTTTCAAAAGGCGATAACTCCAAAGTTCCACCTACCAGAGCCAAATGCTTTTGAGTTTTCAATAAACAAGTACATCACACTCAAAATGTGTCATAGTGGTATCTTTAAAGTTGCTTACATGGACTCTAATAAGCCAGACGCCTAGACGGAAGGCTATCGTTTTCCCTTATGGTGTTAAAGGATATAAATAGAAAACCATAATCCATAGAGCCAGCGTAAACTTATTCCCTTTAAACCAAAAAATTTTGTAGATTTTTCCAATATTATCAAAAGTACCAACAAGCCCCGTTAAACAAGTATCTAGTGTATTTATAGAATCGTGCAGTTTCATAAGTATCTGTTGTTTTTTATGACACACCAAAATAATTTCAGACACTTTAATGACTGGCTGCAAAATAAAAAAATTAAAAAACCACAAATCAGCACAAAAAATAAAAAAATAAAAATTCTGCCATAAAATGATGTCGATTGTAGATTATTTGTTTGTTTCTACTCGTTACGAGTAAATCTCTAGAAATATTCGAACATTTAAACAGAACTAAAATCGTAAAATGTATTTGAGAATAAATTTAGTATTAAAACTAAATTGTTGCCTCAAAATAGCAATTAACGAACAATTACAAAAACTGTCTAATTAAAATAAATATGATTTATGACTGAAAATCTTTTTGGAAAACGTAATAGTTTACACGGAATTGGATTGGCACAAAGAAACAAATATTCGAAAACAGACAGATAGACAACATAAATTTAAAATAACAAGAAGATATTAAATAAAATATTTAAAATTCAAAAAGTCAACATTGTAACAAACTCTTAAAGTATTATCGAATAAAAGTCGGGAATTTTTGTATATCATATAACATCAGTTGATTGATTAAAAGAAACTACAAAATTTTCTATTAAGTCATTTCAAAATATCTGCTTATTATTATGTTTGAAGTTAAGTTCCTGTTCAAAGCTTTTTTTTATATCGAACATGTCAAAAAATTAAACTTGTCTATAGCAAATCATGATATATGGCCGAAACTAATGAAGTCGTCAATAGTTCGCCAATCGCTAGGATCGATGACTAGTTTCTATATGATGATGTTGCATTCAACATGTCATGTCCATAATGTTGCACAAAACACAATACAATGTCTCCACTAGACATGGGAGGCAATTTGTCCAGGTTTAAATTGCATTTTTACGTGACCGCTTGGGGGAAAATGTTATTTATGCGCTGCAGCAACACCAACCAACCGATCAGCCCAAGACACTACTTTATAATAATAATAATTCAATTCAACAATTTCAGCCTAAACAACACAGTAACAATTTTTCTAGTGGATTTTTTTTTAAGAGTTTTTGTATCATAATTTATTACAATCGAAACAAAAATATTGTAGAATGATTTGTTTTGTTATGTCTGAACATTTTGCGAACAATGCGTACAAATAAACATTACAAACTATAAGTCAAGTTTCAACAAATCTATAATTAAGTAAGAAAATATTGATTCCGGTATCGTGGCTTTTGTCTGGTTTGAGTAAAGTTAACCCAACCCAACAACAAACATTTATGTTATTGTTAACTTCCAACACAAATCAATAAATAACATGTCTTTATTTAGAATAAAACAAATCACAATTCATTTAAAAATACTAAGTATTTTCAATAGAATTTAGTGATGACTTCAAAGGAAATTTGTTTATTCGATAAAGTTTTAACCTTTAGTTTAATGTATCCTTAACGGTGTGAGGTAAATAAACAATAGCTAGTGGTCGTAGATAATACATAAGTAATTTATTTAAATTTACATTTTATGACGGATCTTTATTTGGATACTTTTCTATAGAAAACTCTTCCCACTGTCAACTTTTCTACAGAAAACTAATATCAGTGGGAACTTTTCTATAGAAAACTCATCCGACTGTCAACTTTCTATAGAAAACTTATCCCACTGTCAACTTTTCTATAGAAAACTCTTCCCACTGTAAACTTTTCTATAGAAAGCTCTTAAAATGTCAACTTCTCTATAGAAAATTCTTTCCACTGTAAACTTTTTCTATAGAAACCTCTTTCCACTGTCAACTTTTCTATAGAAAACTCATGCCACTGTCAACTTTTCTATAGAAAACGCTTCCCACTGTCAACTTTTCTATAGAAAACTCATCCTACAGTCTACTTTTCTTTAGAAAATCATTAAAACTGTCAACTTTTTTATAGAAAACTCATCAAACAATCAACTTTTCTATAGAAAATTTATCCCACTGCCAACTTTTCTATAGAAAATGTATCCCACTGTCAACTTTTCTATTGAAAACTTATCCCACGGTCAACTTTCTATAGAAAGCATATCCCACTGTCAACTTTTCTATAGAAAACTCTTCCCACTGTCAACTTTTCTATAGAAAACTCTTTCCACTGTCAACTTTTCTATAGAAAACTCTTCCCACTGTCAACTTTTCTATAGAAAACTCTTCCCACTGTCAACTTCTCTATTGAAAACTTTCTCCACTGTAAACTTTTCTATAGAAAACACTTTCCACTGTTAACTTTTCTATAGAAAACTCTTCCCACTGTCAACTTTTCTATGGAAAACTTTTCCCACTGTCAACTTTTCTATAGAAAACTTTTCCCACTGTCAATTTTTTATAGAAAACTCTTCACACTGTCAACTTTTCTATAGAAAACTCTTCCCACTGTCAACTTTTCTATAGAAAACTCTTCCGACTGCCAACTTTTCTATAGAAGACGCTTCCCACTGTCAACTTTTCTACAGAATACTCTTCCCACTGACAACTTTTCTACAGAAATCTCCTCCCACTGTCAACTTTTCTATAGAAAACTCTTTTCACAGTCAACTTTTCTACAGAAAACTCTTTCTACTGTAAACTTTTCTACTGAAAACTCTTTCTACTGTAAACTTTTCTATAGAAACCTCTTTCCACTGTTAACTTCTCTATAGAAAACTCTTCTCACTGTCAACTGTTCTATAGAAAACTTTTCCCACTGTCAACTTTCTATAGAAAACTCATCCCACGTTCAACTTCTCTATAGAAAACTCATTCCACTGTCAACTTTTCTATAGAAAACTCTTCCCACTGTCAACTTTTCTATAGAAAACTCATCCCACTATCGACTTTTTTATAGAAACTCATCCCACTGTCAACTTTTCTATAGAAAACTCTTCCCACTATCAACTTTTCTATAGAAAACTCTTCCCACTGTCAACTTTTTTATAGAAAACACTTCCCACTGTCATCTTTTCTACAGAACTTTGCGAACTTTTCTATAGAAAACTCATCCGACTGTCAACTTTCTATAAAAAACTTATCCCACTGTCAACTTTTCTATAGAAAACTCATCCCACTGTCAACTTGCCTATACAAAACGCATCCCACGGTCAACTTTTCTATAGAAAACTCTTTCCACTGTCAACTTTTCTATAGAAAACTCATCCCACTGTCAACCTTCCTATAGAAAACTCTTCCCACTGTCAACTTTTCTATAGAAAACTTTTCCCACTGTCAATTTTTTTATAGAAAACTCTTCACACTGTCAACTTTTCTATAGAAAACTCTTCCCACTGTCAACTTTTCTATAGAAAACTTTCTCCACTGTAAACTTTTCTATAGAAAACACTTTCCACTGTTAACTTTTCTATAGAAAACTCTTCCCACTGTCAATTTTTTTATAGAAAACTCTTCACACTGTCAACTTTTCTATAGAAAACTCTTCCCACTGTCAACTTTTCTATAGAAAACTTTTCCCACTGTCAATTTTTTTATAGAAAACTCTTCACACTGTCAACTTTTCTATAGAAAACTCTTCCCACTGTCAACTTCTCTATAGAAAACTTTCTCCACTGTAAACTTTTCTATAGAAAACACTTTCCACTGTTAACTTTTCTATAGAAAACTCTTCCCACTGTCAACTTTTCTATGGAAAACTCTTCCCACTGTCAACTTTTCTATAGAAAACTTTTCCTACTGTCAATTTTTTTATAGAAAACTCTTCACACTGTCAACTTTTCTATAGAAAACTCTTCCCACTGTCAACTTTTCTATAGAAAACTCTTCCCACTGCCAACTTTTCTGTAGAGGACGCTTCCCACTGTCAACTTTTCTATAGAACACTCTTCCCACTGTCAACTTTTCTACAGAAAACTCTTTCTACTGTAAACTTTTCTATAGAAACCTCTTTCCACTGTTAACTTCTCTATAGAAAACTCTTCTCACTGTCAACTGTTCTATAGAAAACTTTTCCCACTGTCAACTTTCTATAGAAAACTCATCCCACGTTCAACTTCTCTATAGAAAACTCATTCCACTGTCAACTTTTCTATAGAAAACTCTTCCCACTGTCAACTTTTCTATACAAAACTATTGACACTGTCAACTTTTCTATAGAAAACTCTTGACACTGTCAACTTTTCTATAGAAAACTCTTGACACTGTCAACTTTTCTATAGAAAACTCTTCCCACTTTAAACTTTTCTATAGAAAGCTCTTAAAATGTCAACTTCTCTATAGAAAATTCTTTCCACTGTAAACTTTTTCTATAGAAACCTCTTTCCACTGTCAACTTTTCTATAGAAAACTCTTTCTACTGTCGACTTTTCTACACAAAACTCTTTCCACTGTAAACTTTTCTATAGAAACCTTTTTCCGCTGTTAACTTTTCTAAAGAAAACTCTTCTCACTGTCAACTTTTCTATAGAAAACTTTTCCCACTGTCAACTTTTCTATAGAAAACTCTTCCCACTGTCAACTTTTCTATAGAAAACTTTTCCCACTGTAAACTTTTCTACAGAAAACTCTTTCCACTGTCAACTTTTCTATAGAAAACTCTTCCCACTGTCAACTTTTCTATAGAAAACTCTTCCCACTGTCAACTTTTCTATAGAAAACTCTTCCCACTGTCAACTTTTCTATAGAAAACTCTTCCCACTGTCAACTTTTCTATAGAAAACTCTTCCCACTGTCAACTTTTCTATAGAAAACTCTTCCCACTGTCAACTTTTCTATAGAAAACTCTTCCCACTGTCAACTTTTCTATAGAAAACTCTCCCCACTGTCAACTTTTCTGTAGAAAACTCTTCCCACTGTCAACTTTTCTATACAAAACTATTGACACTGTCAACTTTTCTATAGAAAACTCTTGACACTGTCAACTTTTCTATAGAAAACTCTTGACACTGTCAACTTTTCTATAGAAAACTCTTGACACTTTCAACTTTTCTATAGAAAACTCTTCCCACTGTCAACTTTTCTATAGAAAACTCTTCCCACTAACAACTTTTCTATAGAAAACTCTTCCCACTGTCAACTTTTCTATAGAAAACTCTTCCCACTTTCAACTTTTCTATAGAAACTCATCCCACTGTCAACTTTTTTATAGAAGAGTCATCCCACTGTCAACTTTTCTATAGAAAACTCTTCCCACTGTCAAGTTTTCTATAGAAAACTCTTCCCACTGTCAACTTTTCTATAAAAAACTCATCCCACTGTCAACTTTTCTATAGAAAACTCATCCCACTGTCAACTTTCCTATAGAAAACTCATCTCACTGTCATGTTTTCTATGGAAATCTCAACCCACTGTCAACATTTCTATAGAAAACTTATCCCAGTGTCACCTTTCTATATAAAACTCATCTCACTGTCAACTTTTCTATAGAAAACTCTTCCCACTGTCAACTTTTCTATAGAAAACTCTTCCCACTGTCAACTTTCTACAGAAAACTCTTCCCACTGTCAACTTTTCTATAGAAAACTCTTCCCACTGTCAACTTTTCTATAGAAAACACTTCCCACTGTCAACTTTTCTATAGAAAACTCTTCCCACTGTCAACTTTCTATAGAAAACTCTTCCCACTGTCAACTTTCTATAGAAAACTCTTCCCACTGTCAACTTTTCTATAGAAAACACCTCCCACTGTCAACTTTTCTATAGAAAACTCTTCCCACTGTCAACTTTTCTATAGAAAACTCTTCCCACTGTCAACATTTCTATAGAAAACACTTCCTACTGTCAACTTTTCTATAGAAAACTTTTCCCACTGTCAACTTTCTATAGAAAACTCATCCCACGTTCAACTTCACTATAGAAAACTCATTCCACTGTCAACTTTTCTATAGAAAACTCTTCCCACTGTCAACTTTTCTATAGAAAACTCTTCCAACTGTCAACTTTTCTATAGAAAACTCTTCCCACTGCCAACTTTTCTATAGAAAACTCTTCCCACTGTCAACTTTTCTATAGAAAACTTTTCCCACTGTTAACTTTTTTATAGAAAGCTCTTCTCACTGTCAACTTTTCTATAGAAAACTTTTCCCACTGTCAACTTTTCTATTGAAAACTCTTCCCACTATCATCTTTTCTATAGAAAACTCATCCCACTGTCAACTTTTCTAAAGAAAATTCTTCTTCTTCTGCAGAAAACTCTTTTCACTGTAAACTTTTCTATAGAAACCTCTTTTCACTGTCATCTTTTCTATAGAAAACTCTTCTCTCTGTCAACTTTTCTATAGAAAACTCTTCAAGCTGTCAACTTTTCTATAGAAAACACTTCCCACTGTCAACTTTTCTATAGAAAACACTTCCCACTGTTAACTTTTCTATAGAAAACTCTTCCCACTGTCAACTTTTCTATAGAAAACTCCTCCCACTGTCAACTTTTCTATATAAAATTCTTCCCACTGTCAACTTTTCTACAGAAAACTCTTCTCACTGTCAACTTTTCTATAGAATACTCTTAACACTGTCAACTTTTCTATACAAAACTCTTACCACTGTATACTTTTCTATAGAAAACTTGTTTTATTTCGTGTCATTTTTGATTCCTTTTTCATGGCTGACAATTTATATGGCATTCCTTGAGTTTCCAGTTTTTTTAACATCCTTTGACAGTTTCTTATTTTTCATGATGTCAAACATTTCTGTCCATGTTTCTTGCGTAAAATGTTTAAGCAAAAATGACTATTAACATCATTTCGCACATATGACATACAATTGTTTGTCCTTCCAATGAAATATCTGCCATATTTTTATATTTCTTACAAATATTTCTTTTGTTTTCACAAAGAAAATCCTTTCACTTTTTCTTTAGAAACTTTATTGGTTGGGAAAGGGTAAAGGAATTTTGTAGCATTTTATTGACCGTATGTTCGTGTTTAGTTGTCCGGTTTTTCTGGAATCATCATAAATCAAGAGAACACACACGTTTACCACCGTTTTTATTTACTATTTATTTATTTATTTTTATAAATTTTACGCCTTAGTTTTTCCTTTTTCGTTTCAGGAAATAAACAAGAGACAATAGAAAACATTTTCTTATACTTCAACTATTGTTTAGTTGAGCAAATGGCCGTTTTGACGTCTTATACCGCTGTGAATTCTGACGTCAAGAACGCAAGAGGTGGTTTATTTGGCTGGAAGAAGGGTTAAATTGTTGTTGAAGTTGAGTGTCATAAAATAATGAATCACACAATGACCAACTGGAGGATTCGTGATTTTTTGTTTCTCAATTGTAAGATATAAACAAGAAACAGTCATACATACGAGTATGTATGTATGTCTTTGAAACAAAAAAATATTATTTTTTTACCTAAACAGATCATCTGAGATGTATTTAAAGAGTATGGATTGTCTACATATTTACTTGTACATAGACAATGTCTACTATATACTTTGTAAAGACAAAAATAATTTTTTTAATTAAAACTTTCATTTGAAAAAGCTTTCCTTGACCTTTTGCTCTAATTAAGCTCTAAACAAAACATTTTAACTCTTTTCATTTTACTATTCAACGTCATCTCGTTTATTCTGTTTTGGATAAGGATAGCAAATTTGTATTCGTATAATATTTTAAATTTGCTTATTACTCCCAAACATGCAACCCAACCAACACTTTTTTATTCTTTGGAATTTTTTTATCTGATACAAAAAGGATCTTGGAGTTACAACGAACTCGTTAACGTCATGAATAAATATCTTCCAACGTATCCGTTAAATTTGTTTTTCTGTTTGTTTTATTTTAAGTCGTACATGAATAAAGAAGTGGAGTAACCAAGAACTAGGAGGGATTTTGAATAAGAAAAACATGATAAATAAAATTTATGTATTTTGTTGTATTTGTATGGATACATAAATAGTAGATTTTAATTAGTAATAATTAATTAAGGAAAATATAATTTCAAAACAAAGTAAATTTAATAAAAATTTAATAATTTTCAGAGAAGCTAAAAAATATTGGGCTAAAACCTGATAACAATATTCTCTAAAGTATTTAAGCCGGAAATTTCATAATTTCCACAATATAACTCTACTTTTATGTAGTTTTATGCTTCGATATATTATAAGTCTAAAGAACAAATAAAAAGAAATGAACTATCTTAAAATAAATATGAAATATGACGACACCCAGCATAAGATGGAAACCTTTCCTACCTATGCTGTGGGTTTCTTCTGATTTTTTGCTCAGAACTATCTTTAACTACACTCATCGACTCAGAATTACATCCTAATACGAGTTTACTTAATGATTGTTACATATTGCAATTGACTCGCTACTTATGGGTATCTCCGCTTCATTGTAAAGATTGACGAAAGCTCTTAGACATAACTAAAATAAGAAACCAAAGACAGTTGACAACTTCTATCTGAAATCGTACACTAAAAACTATTAGGGATTTGATTTTAAAATCGAAAAACCTAAAAATATCACAGTATATCAAATAATACACTGCAACAAAAAATGAAGTAAAAGTTTCTGGAATGTTATACCATTTATCTGGTAGGTACAGTCAAGTTTGAATTTTACCATTACGCACCTTGAGTGGGGTCGCATTAAAATACATATATCTTTAATGTTAGATGACCGATTAAATGATTCTTCTTCTTCTGTTATCCTTGACTACCAGTGGAGCATAGGGCCTCAACCATCCTTTTATATCGAACTCTATTGCGAGATGTTAGGCATACATCATTCCATGAATAGTTTGTTGCTTGTAACTCCGCTTCAATTGACCTTCTCCACGTTCTAGCAGGTGCACCAACACGACGTCCGCTTCCTTGTGGATTCCAACGAAGCGCTTGTCGAGCAATGTTGGTATTTGGCCTTCGAAGTGTGTGGCCTATCCACCGCCATTTCCGTTGATATACCTCTATAGAAGAAGGGATTTGGTTTGTAGCGTTTAGTATATCTTCATTTCTTATGCGAGGCCACCATATTTTAAGGATTTGCCACAAGCATTTGTTTGCAAAGGTTTGTAGGCGCTTATCGATGGCATTTGTGCGTTTCCAAGTTTCGCAGCCGTAATACAAGATGGACTTGACATTCGAGTTATATATTCGTAACTTAGTTGTTGTTGATATTTGACGAGATTTCCAAATAGCTCGTAGAATGCCGAATGCTGATTTTGCCTTATTTATACGCGATTCAATGTCCTCGTCGGCGCCACCTTTTGTAGATACCAAACTACCAAGATAATTAAAGGTACCTACATCCATGTGTGGCGACGGGTTTGCGCCATAGCCTCCAGGCATAATCTTTGTCTTGGAGATATTGATTTCCAGCCCAGCTGCCCGAGATTCAACAGTAATAGCGCTAGTGTTTTCTTGAAGGTGACCTAGGCTTTGGCTTAGAAGGCATACGTCATCGGCGTATTCCAAGTCCTCAAGTTGTTTAAAGGGTGTCCATTGGATACCACGTCTACCGTTCAGTGCCATGCGCATTATATTGTCGATGACGACGATAAAAAGTATGGGTGATAAGATACATCCTTGTCTTACTCCAGTAGTAACTTCGAACGGATTAGACAATTTACCTTTATGTAAAACCCGGCATTTAAAGTCCACGTACATTGCCCGAATTAAGTTCAGAATTTTCGTTTTCATGTTACGGTTTTCTAAAATTCTCCATAGATAGCTCCTGTTGACACTGTCGAAGGCCTTCATAAAATCGATAAACGCTAGGTAAATGGGTGTGCGGAATTCATTACATTGCTCCAGTACTATTCTTACTGTGTTGATTAGATCAACACAAGATCTATTCTCGCGGAACCCAAATTGATTTTCACGTAGTGTTTTAGAAACTGCGTCAGACGTTCTATTCAAAATCACTCGACTTAGTATTTTACTCGGTATTGGAAGAAGTATTATTCCCCTGTAGTTATTGCAGTCTTTGGAGTCACCCTTTTTTGGTATTTTCACTAGTATACCTTCATTCCAGGAGGTTGGCAGAGCTTCTTCTTCCCATATTTTACGCACAAATGGGTGCCACAGTCTCGCCGATAGTTCAACGTCACATAAAAGCATCTCCGCTGAGATATTGTCATTGCCCGGGGCCTTGTTGCGCTTAAGGCTTTTAATTGCATTCTTCACTTCTTGTAATGTTGGTGGGCTGTCTGAAATTTCATTGAATAAACAGTCATGGTTGGTTTCGTTTTGCACTTCCGTCAGTGCTTCTAATCCAATGGGATTGTTTAATGTTGACTGGAAGTGTTCCATCCATCGTATTAATTGTTCATCCGGCGTTGAGAGAAGTGTACCGCTACTACTCAGTATGGGACTGTTGGTGTAGGTAGGTTTGCCGCACAACGCCCTTGATATATTATATAAGGTCCTCATGTCGCCTTTACTTGCAGCTGATTCAGCTTGGCTCGCTTGTTCATCTACCCACATTCTTTTGTCCCTCCTTGCAGACCTTTTTATTCTGTTGGATAGGTCACGGTACATTGTACTAAGCTCCTCAACATCCACGTTTGAATTTAAAATTGTATTTTTTATTATTTTACGATGTTCAACCAGGTCCCATGTTGCTTGGGTGAGCCAGACTTTCCTTTTATGGTCTTTAAAACCTAACGTTTGCTGACCAACCTCATTGTACGTCTGAGTGACACACCTTGCAATTTCGTTTACACTAGCGTTGTTGTTGTTGTTTACAACATCTGGAAGCCGATTCCTTATAGCTGTAATAAAGGAATTTCGAT
Organism: Stomorhina lunata; assembly: GCA_933228675.1. Classification (NCBI taxonomy): domain Eukaryota; kingdom Metazoa; phylum Arthropoda; class Insecta; order Diptera; family Rhiniidae; genus Stomorhina; species Stomorhina lunata. The sequence continues at coordinate 88,139,137 of OW121740.1, read as the reverse complement.
GTAGCTCTGATTCCAGTTTTCCAACATCAATTTTCCGATCGGCTTTTGCCGTTTCAGACCTCAGAGCCGCTACTTTCAGTCGAACTTTAAATATAACTAAGTGGTGGTCGCTGTTCATATCTGCTTCGCGCCTCGAGCGTACATCAAGTAAAGATGATCGCCACTTTGAGTTGATCAAAATGTGATCAATTTGGTTCTTGGTGACACCGTTCGGCGATATCCAAGTTATTTTATGGTGGAGCTTATGAGGAAAAATTGTGCCACCTACAACCAGTTTCCTTTCACAGCATAGTTCGATTAATCTTTCTCCGTTGTCGTTTCTTACTCCGACACCGTGCTTACCAATGTAGTGTTCTAAACCGGTGTTGTTTGAGCCAACTTTGGCGTTAAAGTCGCCCAGTATCATAGTAATGTCAAAATTATGTACATTACTGTTCATCCAACTGCTTAATACATCGTAAAATTCGTCTTTGTCGTTTTCAGATTGTATTTCAGTAGGAGCGTAGGAACATTGATAATTATCATATTACGAGCTTTAGTCTTAAGTTTTATTGCCATTAGCCTCTCATTGATAGGATACCATGCTATCATGGCTTTAGCTATTCTTTTAGTCATCAAAAAGCCCACACCCCTACTATGCTCATCACCATCCGGGCGACCGGAGTAAAGAAACACAGTATTTTCGTTCCGAACTTCCCCTTGTCCTGTTCATCTTGCTTCTTGTACCGCCAGCAAATCAATTTTATAATCCAACATTTCACGCCTTAGTTGTTCTAGTTTTCCAGTTTCGTATAGCGTGCGTACGTTCCATGTCGCAAACTTTAGGGAACATGATTCCTGTTGACGGTTCCATAAGCCATCATCAATATCTAAGAGTATTGAATGAATATGGATTTCCCTACGGCGATAAATTGATCGGAGAAGCATTAATTTTCCGACAGGATAACGCTCCATGTCATAAGAGCAAAATGATCACAAAATTTGTAACAGAGGCTGGTGTTCAAAACTCTGGATTGGCTTTCCCAAAGTCCAGTTTTTTATGTTATAGAAAATTTGTAGTCATACAGAAAGTAAAACAGATCTGCGGATTTAAAAAGAACAAAAGATAAAACGCTTATTGAGGTCTCAAATGCTTGGAAAGAGACTTCAATGGAGTTTCTACAGTTCTTGGCGGATTCTGTTCCGAACCACCACCAAAACGTTTAAACGGTTAAGAGGGATACATTTTTGATTAATTTAAATAATTATTATTAATTTTTGTTGACCTTGAAGTTCCCAATTTTTTTAAATACGCTCTCTAAAATCATGTCAAAATACTTATGCCACATCCTGAAATTTCCTTTTTTAGTTTCAATGAAAAAAAAATTATACAAAACATTTAAAACGTGAAAAGTCTTTTGTTTTCTAATAAATTACAATATTTTATACTATTTTCAATATTTTTAATTTATTTTTTTAATTGCTTAGGACCGGAAATAAAAAAAGAAAAAAAACAACTGGTATGTCAAAATAATCATGCCGAGTAGTGTATATAATTATCAGATCTTAGACAATCCTCCAAATGTTGTGCAAATGTTAAAACGAATGCAGAAAAGGACGAAATATGAAGAAAAACCTGAATGCTTCAATCGATTTTTAACGTTTATATAAACTTGCATGCCAATTACGCTTAGAAGCGCAAACTTGTGTTACTAAGATATTGTGTTCAGTATACCTGAAGTTTTGCGAGTTCAAAATCTGTAATTAGATTTTCCGAACCACTAAGGGTACAAAAATTATTCGAATTGAAAGTCGATTTCAAAGGAATACAAACTGTTTGATTTTTACCCATCTGCAAGTAAGTTTATACTTAATATAACCTTTTATTTATTTATGATTTTATAATTTAAAAATTAATATCCATAAAATCCTTGATAAAATATTAAAAGATTTCATAGATAAATTTTAAGTTTCTTTCAAATTCATTTCTTTAAAAGATTTAAAAATATATTTGAACTGCGTAACATTATTGTGATAAGTCTTTCGATTATATTTTTCAAGGCCCTTCCCAATATTTCAAGGAAATCCTTTCGTTTAACAAAATATTAATAATTTTTATTGTTTAACATTTTCCTTTCGTTAAAGAAAAAGCAAGAGTAAAAATTGTAATCAAAGGTTTTTTCAAACTCTTCTATTATCCTAACAGGTACACAGGTAAAAATAGTTTTGTGTGTTTTTCAAAAAACTTGCAATTATGAAAAATGCAATGCAAACTAAATTGTACAAATTGCCAAGGTCAAATTAATAATGTTGCAATAAAGACCATAAAAAACTTGTCATTTAGCTAAATTACCAAAAACCAACAGTTTTTAGTTAAAGATTAGTGTAATACAACCCTTGTAAAAAAAGGTTAAAGCCTATTTGGTAGCAGCCAAGGACACTTATGTTTTTTATGCAACTGAAAGGATTTTTCTTAAGAAATTTCTAAAAAAATATATAAAATATTCAACCTTGAATTCTTAAAATACAGTTGCTGTTTGAAATAAAATATTAAGCGAGCATAAAAAATATTAAATTTTATGATGAAATTGAAAAACACATTTTTTTTTTATTAGACAGGTACTCAATGACTGCATGAAAAGTTATGCCAAATGTCGATTTTGTCATTTTTACTGTCTCGTAAAACATTCGCATTCACATTCAACGAAATTCTATGGCGTATAAAATAAAATTTTATTTCCTTATTTCAATGGCATAAAATTGGTTATTGACCAACAAAAATATTTCAGGTTGGCTGGCATCTTGTCGAGAATAAATAAACGAAAAACGTATAAAATGAATTAAGAAAAAAAACATCTGACAAAAACTGGCCAAAAGCGATGAAATGCATGAAGACATCAAAAAGATTTCATTTTATAAATAAAACAAGTAAGAAAGTGCTATAGTCAGTCAAGCCCGACCATACGATACCCTTCACCACTAATGTCAAAGCTGTTCTTTTTCCTGTATAAAGACAAATATTTGCTAAATTTTGTCATCATGCAAACATATTCTCAAAACTTATACATTTAAGCTGTTTCCGTCATTTGGACTTATATGAGAGCTGGGGTCAAATGTGGACCGATTATCCCGAAATTTGGTGAATTGATTACAGTTATTACAAAAATTATGTATGCAAAAAATAAACTTAACTTAACTTAATTCTCATTGTCTTCGGATTTAGGAGCGTTTTAGTGAATTTTGTATCATTTAGTGCGTTTTGAGAAAAAAGTTTGTATGGGAGCTATGGTCAAATGTGGACCGATTTCAACGAAATTTGGTACAGTAATTTAAGTTCACATAAGCAGTATTTGTTCAAAATTTCATGAAAAAATATTGATTTTTGTGGCCAATATATCAATTCCGGGAAGTGGGACCTATGGGAGGTACCATAAAAAATAGACCGATTTTGACGAATTTCTGTGCCAAATTTCATCAAATTATCTTTAGAATTGCGACCTGGAGTTTGATTACAAGGTTTACATGGGGGTCCAGCCGTCCAGCCAGCCAGACGGACGGACGGACATCGCTAAATCGACTCAGATTCTAAGCCTATTGGTATACTAAAAGGTGGGTCTAAGACAAATATTTCTATGCGTTACATACATCAGCATAAACTTATAATACCCTTTCCACCTATGGTGGTGAAGGGTATAAAAACATCTGACAAAAACTGGCCAACAAGCGCTGAAATGCATGAAGACAGCAACAAAATTTTCGGTTTATAAATAAAAATAGGAATTATAAGGAAGGTTATGATAAATAAGGAGGTGTGATAATATTGATGATTTTCAAAAAAAAAAAAACTTAAAAATATTTATTTAAGTATTATTTTTATAAACACCTTATATTCTACATATATATAGTCGAGAATAAGGCGGACGGACATTTTATCATGCATATATTTTCAGAACCTTAAAAGAATGTAATTAAACCAGATTATACAAAAAAACTGCTATTGGATCGTAAATTAGTTGACAAATTTTACTCAGTAATATTTACCCTAACTAAATTGTGTATTGCAATTGTAATAATTTAAAGTAGATAAATTCTCAAGATAATCGCAAAGCTTCGTCTCATAGTATATTTCATGTCTTCATAAACGACATTCTATGTCAAACTTCCAAACATACATATATACTTCATCAGAAACGGTGTAAAACGTAACTCACTTCATCTGATCTCTTTATTATTTCGAAAAAGGAATAACTTTGAATGAGTGCGGCAGAGCCTAAGAGTGCTCTTTCTTTCACCCCTTCCTTATAGGGGTGACATTTTCGTTTCATGATTTTTCTTTTAAAAATTATAAGCGAAGGGACTCTTCCTGAAAGCTCGCTATGGACCAAACTTCTTATCTAAGAATAGTTATATTTCGATGGTCGTGAGTTCGAGTCGGGCTTAGGTTCATGTCATAAATTATTTTTTTATTTATGATTTTTAAATTAGATAAATAAATTTTAGGAATACTGAAAAAACTATGTGACACTTAGCAGTGTGGAATGCTGCATTTTCTGTCCCGCTATGGACTTCATCAGCACATTGTGTCACCAACTGTAAGATGCCAGTAGTTAAGATCATCTATTTAACTCAATTCTTAAGCGAAATGGAAAACGAGAATTATGTTAACACTCATTTCTATTTCAGCTATGACCATATGATCGATTCAGTTAGACGAAATAGAAATGAGTGTTTACATAATTCTCGTTTTGAAGTTTGGATTGCATGCTAGAAAATCGGTGAGCGAACAGACAAACGTCGTCAGCGTAATCAATGTCCTCTAGTCTGTCGTGAAGACCCCAAGAGAAACCATGTTGCCCAGACATCGAGTTATTCAATACAACATCAAGAACAATATTAAATAGCAATGGGGACAGCACACACCCTTGACGGACTCCTACCCTCACACTGATTGGTTGGCTCTGACAACCTTCATGGAGAATACAGCAGAACGCGTTATTGTAGAGCTCTTTGATGAGTCGTATAATCTACTCAGGTACTCCATTACATCTTAAAGCTTCCCAAATAGCGCTGTGCTCTAATGTATCAAATGCACGTTTGAAATCAATAAACAGTAGGTAAAGGGAAGAACGTCATTCAACCGATTGTTCCACAATAACCCTTAGGCTATTGATGTGAGCAATGCATGATTTATTTGGTCTAAACTAACTGTGGTTTGACAATGGATACATTTGTTTTGGTTTCATTTATCTTTTACATATTCGAAGAGAATAGGTGATTGGTCTGTTGCTTCCCTAGACTGGTACTGGGGCTGCCAGTTAAGCCACCAGCCTGGCTTGAAAAAATAGTCAGTAGCAACCTTAGCGCGAGAGAGCGTCTACTTCCCGAGACGCCATAATAATGGCCATTCGGACATGCTAGACCGCCGCTCGAATTCGCTCCACCTCAAATGAGATGGACCCAGGGAGCACCACGTGGAGACCACTGTACAGGCAGTGAGGTTAAAACGCTAACCTACGAGTCGACTTAAATGATTTATTATGGATAGTGGGAACACTTTACCTCATGCTAGTTCTACTTAGTCTTACTAAGGGTTGCTTTTTCCATTTTACCTTATACACTTCTTACTCCCTTAATTGTATCATATAATCGGGCTTGACCGACTATAGCTTTTCTTATTTGTTTTGTTTATTGTTCAAGAGTGTAAGTCACTATTTATATGGTTATTTTTTTAAATTCAAATCAAATGAATTTTCTGTTTAAAAATTTGATTTTGTTGGTGTTTGCTGGTGTAAACGTCAGTCGAAGAGGGTTAATATTTAATATCTCTTAAACTATTAGAGATATCGTAGTATAGTAAGCATATTTTCTTTCTTTATTAAGTAGTTTTCGAATGTGTAAAAATCTTTTCGATAGGTTTATATTTATGAATGTTTAATATATGCACCAATTGGTTTTACATACAGTGGTGCTCAACTTTGGTTCGGTGTAGAGGCCACTGTGCTAAAAATAGACATGTTTTTAAAAATTGACCTAAAACTCCAACTATCCATTGGCCTATTTCTGCATATTGCGCCACAATCCACCCAGTAGCTTAAAAGTAATTGAAGTAAAGCTAAAAAACTTCACATACAATAATTTGCATCATAACTTCTAAACCATTTGGAAAAAATTTAATTAGTTTGTCGAAAGTAGCAAACTAACAAAGAACAAAAATGTAATGCCTCAAAACATTCCCCGTTTTTTTTTAATTAAGATTTTCTGTCACTTACGATCAATATTTTTCCTGTTGCTTGCGATCATTTTAATCTAAGGGCACGATATAATATAAAGATATTGCCCTCCACACATCTTATCTATCAAAAGTGAAATTAAAGTGTATAAAGAACCATGACAAACTTATAAACGTACAAACAAAAATACATTCCATGAGCCCTTGTGTGTACCTTAGCTTTATCTTATTGGACAATAGTCTTTATTAGTTGTTTCCAAATTACAGTGAAAGTGTTTTTATATGACTTTTTAAAACGACCATACAACAAATTAATTTTTGGAAGTGCAACATCTTTATATTTTGGGGTCTTTGATGGAACAATAGAACTGAAAAGTATATCATTCAGATGTCTCTGTGGAGTTGAGGATACGGTTCAAAATGGAGTCTCTACGCAGCTTAAAACTTGGTTCAGTTGAGCTGATTTCTCTACGAGTATTTTCCTTTAAAGCCACAAGAGATCGGGGATTGTCAGCCCTCTCTTTGAGGTATCGCCATAGAAAAAATCCATGGGAGTTAAATCGGGCGAACTTGGTGGCTATGAGATGTCCCCAAAGCGATTAGTTTTTGGCAGAAGTTTTCCCTATTGAAACCACTTGTGTGAAGATTATGATGGATGAGCTAGGAGGTTTGGCAAAAATAATTCCGTTATCATGAGTTGATAATTTTCACCGTTGACGTTCGTCAACAGGCCTCGAGAATTTTGGAAAAAAAAAATATAGTAATTATCTCATGCGTGAATAAGTCACACCCTGTAGCAATGGTTTTTGATGTTTCAATCAAGGGTTGCGGGTTCTTGGAGACCAATAACGACAGTTTTACTGACGGGGCCATTTAAGTAAAAATGTGTATCGTAGCTCTAAAGTCACTTGCTTTCAGTTCTTGAACGATTTCAATTTGAAAAGGATGGAATTTCAGTTTCTTGTTTAGATTTTTTTTGGAAGTCCCAGTGAGGCTGCTCACTGACGCGGAAGTCTCGGATTTTCACGTAAACTGCTTTAAACTAGTTCAATGTTTTCGGGAGTGTTGGAAAGGTCGACTGGGCCCTAGCCGTGAAACATTCATAGCCAAAACAGTAGAATGGAACCACACGAACGAATTAAATTTAATATGGGTCCATCACGTATTCGCTGAATACCGAACTTTCATCATTACTCTTTAAAAATGTCTCCATTGGGAACGCGCGATGCCCACTCGACCACAGCGATATCATGACTGACAAATCTGCCAAATCGATAATTTCAACGGAAGCACCCTCCCTCTGCACCGTTTATTACATTTTAAAACAATTGTATTTAAAAATATAAATTTGCCTACACCCGGTATGTACGCGTTTATCTGTTTGTAATACCCTTCACCACCATAGGTGGAAAGGATATTATAAGTTTGTGCTGATATATGTAACGCATAGAAAGACAAAACCCTTTTAGTATACCAATAGGCTTAGAATCACTTTCTGAGTCGATATAGCGATATCATCCGTCCGTCCCCCATGTAAACCTTGTAATCAAACTACATGCCGCAATTCTAAAGATAATTTGATGCAATTTGGCACAGATAATTTTTTTGATAATGGGACCATGGCTATTGAAACTCGTCAAAATCGGTTAATATTTATGGTACCTCCCATAGGTCCCACTTCCCGGAATTTATATATTGACCACAAATATCAATATTTTTTCATGAAATTTAAAACATATACTCCTTATGTAAACGAAAATCACTGTACCAAATTTCGTTGAAATCCGTCTAAATTTGACCATAGCTCCCATACAAACTCTTCTTTCAACACCCACTAATTGAGGCAAAAATCACTAAAACGCTCGTAAATCTAAAGATAATGAGAATTTTTGTAACAACTGTAATCAATTTGCCAAATTTCGAGATAATCGGTCCACATTTGACCCTAGCTCTCATATAAGTCCAAATGACGGAAACAACTTAAATATATAACTTTTGAGAAAATGTTTGTATAATGGGAAAATTTAACAAATATTTTTCTTTATACATCAAAAATAAGACCTTTAACCTTAGTGGTGAGGGGTATCGTATGGTCGGGCTTGACCGATTATAGCATTTTCTTACTTGTTTTTTATAGAGTTTTTTTCTGACACTTGCACTATATATATTTTTTTCTCATTACAGTAAAATAAAAATCATTATCGTGTGAATGTCCCGCTGTTTATTTATTCGTTTTATTGCTTTTTAAGATTTATAATTCGTATTTAGTTGAATTAGTTTGATGTTCCCTGATTATGATTCATGTAATTCATTATAAGATAACATTCCTTTAAGTTCTGAATTTAAAATCTCTATAATCCAAAAGCAAAATCTTCCATATTTATTTTCTTATTTCTTTAAGAACTTTGGTTCTTTTAAAAAATATTTCTCAACGCCAACGATCAAGGAGAACATTATCTCAATCAACCTTAAAAATTTTAATCACCAAAAAATTTCGATCAACAAAGAATTTTCAAAATTTTTAACATTCGTCATTATCATTTTTTTATTACTCATAATTTAGTTTTTATACTTTTAATTTTGTCGCTTATGATATGTTTTAATATACAATTTTACTATCAATAAATTGACACTAAAACTAATTTTAAATTGTGTATTTTTTTGTTGATTTTATTTAAATGTTTAAATTTACTATTATTATATAATTAATAATATTTATTAACGAATTTAATTTTGCATTGTTATGCTATAAACATATTTTTAAGACTTTTTTTTTAATAATTTATTATTGTTATTTAAAAGACAAAAATTTATTTGCTTAAAAGTAAGAAAGTTTTCCATGCGATCAGGACCGACCATATGATACCCTACTATACTGAGGTGGACACAATTTCTGAATATTAAAAAGTTTATTTTGAACGTTTAGAGGCATATTTTTTCTAAATTGTATGATCATACAAAGGTTTTGTTAAATTTTTTTTTAGAGCCGAAAACGGCTCTAACGATTTTGATAAAATTTGGACAGGTACCTTTTTTGATGTATAGGTCGAAGAAGAAGGGACTTTTGGAACCTTTGCCTCTAAGAGGATAAAAACGGGTAAAAAGGGGGAAAAAATCGAAAACGTTATATCTCCTAAAGTAATAGGTATAAAAACAAAATTAAAATTACGTTTATAACAGCTATGAAAATAAGCGGACAGGTGTTTGGTACTTTTTTGAAACTATATCCGATAGGGGGTAAAAAAGGTTGAAAATAGTTTTTTTGGTACTTTTTTGACCCACTCTTAATATTTAAATTAAAGAATATAGAAAGGAACTTTGTACTGCAGTCAATAGATGTGAAAGAATTATTGAACACTTATTTGGTACTTTTTTGATTTTGTGGCCAAAATGGGTAAAAAAGGGATAAACTGATAACTTAACATCTCAAAAAGTAATATGAATAGGAAAATTATGTTAACTGCGTTTTAATAAAATGTAACGAATTCAATTGGTACCAAAAGGAGTACCAATTATGCATATGGAACTTTTTGAAATTAGGGGATAAAAAGGGGAAAAAATTAGTATTGTTATAACTTTAAAAAAATGAATGTTTGTCAATATGTTCTTTATAGAATAATAAACTGTGAATTTGATCATGTTATGCTCTTTAGCAAAGATGTTGCTGATAAGCCGGCGAAGGTTTTTAAGTTGGTAAGCCTAATTTCGACAGGTGGCGCCACTGAAAATTACTTAAAACAAATTAAATCGTAAACTGTACATTTGATCATGCTATATTCTTTTGCAAAGTTGTAGAGCATGAGCCGGCGAAGGTTTCTTAGTTGGTATGAAGAAATTTCGACAGGTGGCGCCACTGAAATTTACTCCAAGTCAATTTAATCGTAAACTGTACATTTAATCATGCTATAATCTTTAGCAAAGTTGTTGCGGATAAGCCGACGAAAGTTTAATAAGTGAAATGACTAAAGTCCGACAGGTGGCGCCACTGAAAATTACTCAAAGTGAATTAAATCACAAACTGTGCATTTGATCATGTTATGATCATAAGCAAAGTTGTTAAGCATAAGCAGATGAAGGTTTCTTAATTGGTATGTACGACTTCAGGTGGCGCCACTGAAAACTACTCAAAATGAATTAAATCGTAAACTGTGCATTTGATCAGACTATAATCTTTAGCAAAGTTGTTGCGCATGTTTCCCCGGAGGTTTCTGTTGGTATGACCAATTTTAAATGAAAATAAAATATATAAAATCTATAAAAATATATAAAAACTAAAGTTGAGTTGAGAACAGCTCAATTCCATTAAATTAGCAGACGATTCAGGGAGTGATTCTGAGTCGATCTTATTACTTAAAGATGGATCTCAGACCATGATTTCTATAACAGACAAACAACGACAGAAGCTTTTAATACCCTTACCACCCTACACCATCACAAGTGTTTTGTATAAATATGACAAAAATAAATTATTAACACTTTCGTATGAATGTCCATATAAAATATTTTTATTTCTGATTTAGCATGTTTTATTTCGATTTTTATTACATTTGTCAAAAATTATTTTGGAATTATGAATAATTCATTTAAAAATATTATAAAGAATTGATAAGAAAACATTATTCATTTTAGGCATTTTGTCATTTATGTTATTCTTCTAGAGGCATTTAAAATTCATAGAGAGAGAATTTCTGTTTTTGTTTATCCGTTTTAACGATTCATTATTACAGTCATAGTCAGTTTTAAATATGTGTGTTCCTTTACTTTAGCGAAAGAATCCAATCTTACACAAACGTGTTCCCGTACAAAATTTTCAATACAAATTGTTGTTTTTTGAGTAGTTTCTGACAACTTCGGACTGTTTTTGGAAGTTTTGTTAGAGTACGGAAACAAACATAATAAATAACATAGTTAAACAATATTTTTTATCAATCACAGAAATTTACTATTTGGCCCTTAGGGCCTAAATTAATATTCGTAAATATAGGAAAAATTTTAGTTTTTTTTTTTAAGAAAACCCTTGCTTTTTAAATCCTAAGAGATTTGAAAAAAGAACGAAAAAAAAAATAATTTTGATACATAAACTATTTAAAATAAAAATAAAGTTTTTTGTTATTTAAACATGATTTCTAAGAGATTTCTAATTATTCAAAAGTATAAAAATTATATAAAAAAGAACCATAAAAATAAAAACAAGTAAGCCATAGTCGATCAAGCCCAACTACTTCACTACTCATTTCAAATATGGACCAACAATTTAACAAGTTTTCCTTTGTCTTATAGACACATATCGTTACTTTAATATAGAAAAGCCCTAACTAATATTTTTCTTACATAACAGGACAGGGAAAATAAACTAAATAAAATCTTAAGTTTTGAAGATACAGAAATTTTTTAAACGCAGTTTTTTACTAAATTCTCTGAAGGATTTAATGCCATAATAATGTTGTATGAAATTAAAATATTTTTATAAAATTATATAATTTAAAGCTTTAAAAAGCAATTTGAATGAAAAACGACTTAGGGCTTTTCTATATTAAAGTAACGATATACTCGTATTACTATTTTCAAAATTTCAAGATTTTAGTAGATTTATGTTATTTCCGGCTGAGAACCTGATCTGGGAGCTAGGGTCAATTGTGAGCCTATTGCTACTAAATTTGGGTTATCGGTTTATATTTACAAAATATTTTTTTGTGCAAATTTTTAGTGATAAAATACAAATATCTTTGGATTTATAGACTTTTTTGTGCATTTCTGGGTATTTAAAGAACTTCTGAGAATGTGTCTTGTATGGGAGGTATTGTCAAATATGAACCGATTCCTAAAAAAGTAGGTACACTGATTTATGCTGTACATTATTAAAATACAAAGTACCTGGTTGACCGAGCCTTGCGCGGAGCTTTATGATAAGCATTTTTAGGCAAATTTTAAAGTTTTTATATATTTTATTTTGTAAAGTACAAAAATAAATTTAGAGGAAAGACATTGTAGAAATATTCAGTTAATTTTGAATTATTTGATTTATTTTGTCCGACCAACACATAGTTTGCATAGTTTACAGTTTAACTCATTTTGAATAATTTTGGAAATTATTCATATCAACAGAAACCTCTGTCGACTCATGCGCAACAACTTTGCTAAAGATTATAGTCTGATCAAATGCACAGTTTACGATTTAATTCATTTTGAGTAGTTTTCTGTGGCGCCACCTGTCGGACTTTGCTTATTCCAATTCATAAAACTTCTTCGGCTTATCCGTAACAACTTTGCTGAAGATTATAGCATGATTAAATGTACAGCATACGATTAAATTAACTTTGAGTAAATTTCAGTAGTGCCACCTGTCGAAATTTCTTCATACCAACTAAGAAACCTTCGTCGGCTCATGTGCAACAACTTTGCTAAAGATTGTAGCATGATTAAATGTACAGCTTACGATTAAATTGACTTTGAGTAAGTTTCTGTAGCGCCACCTGTCGGAAATTATTCATACCAACTAAAAAGCCTTCGTCGGCTTATGCGCTACAACTTTGCATAGCATGATCAAATGTACAGTTTACGATTTAATTAATTTTTAGTAATTTTCAGTGGCGCGATCTGTCGGAAATTAGTCTTATCAACTTTAAAACCTTCGCCGGCTTATCCGCAACATCTTCGCTAAAGAGCATAACACAATCAAATTCACAGTTTACTATTCTATAAAGAACATACATACAGACAAACATTCATTTGTTTAAAATAATACTAATTTTTCCCCCTTTTTATTCCCTAATTTCTAAAAGTTCCATATGTATATTTGGTACTTTTTTGGTGCCAATTGAATTCGGTACATTTTTTTAAAACGCATTTAACATAATGTATAATGTTCCTATTGATGTTACTTTGGAGATGTTAAGTTATCATTTTATCCCTTTTTTACCCATTTTGGCTCCAAAATCAAAAAAGTACCAAATACGTGTTTCATGTTTTTTTACATCTATTGATTGCAGTACCAAGTTTCTTTCTATATTCTTAAGTTTAAAATATAAGAGTGGGTTAAAAAGGTGCCAAAAAAACTATTTTCACCCTTTTTTACCCCCTATCGACATAGTTTCAAAAAAGTACCAAACACCTGTCCGCTTATTTTCAAAGCTGTTTAAAACGTAATTTTAATTTTGTTTCTATACCTATTACTTTAGGAGACATAGCGTTTTCGATTTTTTCCCCTTTTTACCCGTTTTTACCCTCTTAGAGGTAAAAGTTCCAAAAGTCCCTTCTTCTTCTACCTATACATCAAAAAAGATACCCACTGTCTAAATTTTATCAAAATCGTTAGAGCCGTTTTCGAGATAGCCATTCTATATATATATATATATATATATATATATATATATATATATACAATTATTGCTCGTTTAAGAATATAATAAATTTGCTAACAACTCTTTTCCGGGAATGCAGCCCTATGGAAGGTACACGAAATAGTAATCTAATTTTCGCCAAAAAATATAGGGTCATCCTCATATCAAAATATATTAAATTATCCTTGAAATTACAGCTTGTACTTTGATAACACACTAACATGGATATCCACCTAGCCAGCCGGACGGACATCGTTAAATCAACTCAGGGAGTGATGTTTGTCTTAGACTAATATTTCTATGCTTTACTAACATCAGCACAAACCCAATATACCCTTTCCACCAATTCTGCTGAGGGGTGTAACAAACTTCATTGAATGACTTTTCTGTGTATAATAGGTTGAGTTAGAGTTTCAATCTGGTATTTAGACTAGGGTTGTCAGTCAGGCTGGATTTGACTGGATTGTCCAGCTTTTTTAGTACTTGTCCAGTGTCAAGCTAAAAGGTGAAGAATATAAATTTTTTGAACATTTTTAAAGAAAAACCATTTTTATGAAAAATAATGCAATAACAATCATCAAGTTCATTTTGTAATAAAATTACCCTCTATCAAATTTCCCCATTGTACTTACTTTACTTAAATGGCCTATATCCAAAACCTGTTAAGGTCAAAGGCTGAGCATATTTTAGAATTCCATGCGCTTCTATCGTGTGCGGATATTCTCCAATTCGTAGGTCAAGCTGTGGAAGATTTTCCTCTACTTGGCATTTCAATCGAATTTTCGGACGTCCTCTTTAACGAGTTCATTCGGGATCGTTTTCATACATTCTCACAACATGTCCCAGCCACTGAAACCAGTGTTGTTTGATGCATTTTACTATGCCGATGTCAACGTATAAGTCATACAGATCATTGTTCATTTAATATCCATATTGGATTGTTGGTGCAAAACTGGTTCAAAGATTTTTCATAGAATCTTCCTCTCAAAAACTCCAAGAATAGCTTCCTCTGTCTGTGCAAGTGCCCATGATTCAGCACCATATAACGGGTAGTATAAGCGTTTTGTAGAGCATAGTTAAAATTCTTACAGAGAGAGCTTTTTATCTTATCTGCCTGCTTATACCAAGGCAAGTATGATTTTACGTTTGATTTCGAAACTTATGTCATTATTTATGTTGACGGCGGTACCAAGGTACAAAAATTCTTTTATAACCTCGAAGCTATAGTTCTCAACGATCACATGAGGTCTAATTCCAGTGAACTGTCTGTTTGTGGAAACCACCAGTTTTGTTTTGATTCATTGACAACTACACCCATTTTATTAGATTCCTTCTCGATACTTAAAAAGCCGGCTGTCAAATCGCCCAATGTGCGTCTAATGGTATCAATGTCATCGACAAACGCGAGTAGCATGTGTTTTCTGTTGAAAATTGTTTCAGATGTATTAGCTGCAGCATCTCGGACCAGTTCATTTTCTCTCGATATCGCTACGGTTAATTACGGTATTCGCAATCCGTTTATCAAAGATTTAAAGATTCATCGAAGCAAATTATTAAAGCAAGTTTTTTATTATTAATGTCCAGCTAATTTTTCCCTTATGTCCCTTATTTTTCCCCTTATGTCCAGCTTTTTCAGGATTTGTGTTTGGCAACCCTAGCTGTAGGTTAGGTTAATATAGTGTGGCAATCGGGTATTTAGACTATCATAGGTTATAAAGTCCATTGTATTACTATGGCTTATCACTCTCAATCCACATTGAACTACGCAGAAAACTTAAAAAGTTCTTAAGCCGGTCAAAATCTACGTCGTTCAGATCTCCTAAGTCTTTAGAAGCAAGAGCCCAGATTTAGATCCCTACTATAAACAAGACAAAACAAGTCACAACAGCTTCTGCAAAGGCACATGTCGCAACCTTTAGCTTAGCCGCAGCCTTTCAAGCATACTGTGCCCTATCATGATAGACACTAGTAAGAGCTTTTCTTATCTAAACGTCCCGCTTCTGTTTGTTCTTTAAAGACCATACGGCAACTTGACTTTTGTAGAATATATTTATCACCCATGTTGTCAGGATATTCAATTTGCTGCTTTAATAATGGCTTGAATTTCAACCTATATTTAAATGTAGTTTTTGGAGTCTACTGCAACTCTAAATCCAAACTGATTATTCAGTCGAAAGTCAGTTTTGTAAGAACTAATGTACCACTTTTGACCGGAAGTTCAGGGTAGATAAGCATCCCTACCTATGCTTGGTGCTTGGTATGTCATTGTTAAGGATTACACTTCGACCATTTTAATAGCTTTCCTTTTCTAAATAATTACATCAGAGTCAGCAAAACAGAATCGTATTTAGTACATATGTTTGAGTGGTGCGAAGGTAACTCGTGATGCATATTTTTAACATAACCTGAACCTTTTCAAGTATCTTGCTGTACGTGGTTTCCTGAATAGCCCTCTACCATACGCTTACACCGTATAGAATTATAATTCTTACTACCAACCCAGCAAAACTTTGGTAATAGCAAGTACTCTGGTAACTGGTTACCTTGTAATGACTACAACATACACTCCAAATAACTAATAAGTTATTACAGAAGTACTTATTTGTAATTAAAATGGTAATTTGAACTGAATGGCCCGGGTTCGAATCCCACCAAGACCAAAAAATTTTTTTTATTTTTTTTTATTAAAAAAAGTCTTTTTAAATGATTTTTGAATTTTAAGAACTTAAATATTACCCTCTGTAAAAAAAAAAAATTTAAAAACTAACACACGGTAATGAAAAATTACCATCGTGAGTTATTTTTGATTATGTAGGGGATGTTGGACACCAAACACGGTTCTGATTGGTCTTAACTTGGTAAGCCCAGACATACCTTGGCCATCCTTTATCTCAACTGTGGACACAGACCTCCTCGTGTTATCACCCGGGGAACTAGCTTAAAACCCCTTAATGTAGTGAGCTAACATGTACCGAGAGTTGTTCCATAAGATCGATAAAAATGGGTTAGGACGACGAGCTAGTAACCCACTCTTGGAAAAAACAATAACTATAAAGAGGATAAAATTAGAATAAAAATGTCCCACCAACTAACCTTCGAAGGAGACGTCCGAAACTTCAATGGAATGACCAAGAAGAGGAACATTTTTTAATGCATGGCCTATAAAATTGTAGAATATTTGCACAAGATCAAAGTCCACGGAAGTCTGAAATATGATCGAACTTTGACCTTATCAGGTTGTAACTATAGGCCATTACAGTAAGTAAGAGTCAATGTTATATAAAAACTTATACAAAAAGGAAGATTTAAATTGTTTAAGTTTTAAAATAATTAAAAAAAACTTCTTTATTGTTTACTATTATTAAACGTTTACAAAAAATCATGTAGAAATATTTTTCCAAAAATTACAACAAAGCAAAAAAATCAGGGAAAACAAAGTTATTTTCACATGATTTTGGATCTAAAAGTAAAAATTGTATATATTAATTATAAGCTGCTAAGTTTTCAACATATGAAGTAGCTCAGTGGAAGAGTCTCCGCCTAGCAGTCGTAGGGTTCTG
The DNA here is from genome assembly GCA_933228675.1 of Stomorhina lunata. Lineage (NCBI taxonomy): Eukaryota > Metazoa > Arthropoda > Insecta > Diptera > Rhiniidae > Stomorhina > Stomorhina lunata. The sequence goes on along the minus strand of OW121740.1, from coordinate 88,122,029 downwards.
GGTTCGAGCCCCCATGGGGGCATACAAAAAAAAAATTGTATTTCGTTTAAAAAATATGTTTTTTTTTTAAATAAAACAACAACAACAAAAGTCTTTGTTGTTGTTTTCCAATTGCTTTCCCAATTCATTACTTTTTTGCAATTGGTAAGTACTTGCCTCCAATAACATCCCCATGTTAATGTAATGACTTAAACAGTGAATGAGTAAGTAGTTCGTGTTCAATAGTTTAGCTGTTTAACTCATTATTTGGTAATGAAAAGTTTTGCTGGGCAATGTTTTGAACCAGTTGACATTGCTAGGTTTCAACTCCTTTATGTATGTAACGCATAGAAATATTTGACTTAGACCCACCTTTTAGTATACCAATAAACTTAGAATCTCTTTCTGAATCGAATCTCTTTCCGTCCGTCCGTCTGGCTGACGGCCAGATAATTTGATGAAATTTGGAACAGATAATTTTTTCATAGTGAGACCATGGCTATTGGAATTTGTCAAAATCGATCCATTATTTATAGTGCCTCCCATAGGTAACACTTCCCGGAATTGATATTTAGGCCATAAATATCAATATTTTTTCATGAAATTTAAAACGAATACTACTTATGTAAACCAAAATCACTGTACCAAATTTCTTTGAAATCGGTCCACATTTGACTCTTCCGTCAAAACGCACTAAATGAGACAAAAATCTATAAAACACTCATAAATCTGAAGATAATTAGAATTTGAGTTTATTTTTTGCATACATAATTTTTGTAACAATTGTAATCAAATTTTGAGATAATCGGTCCACATTTGACCCTAGCTCTCATATAAGTTCAAATGACGGATACAGCTTAAATAAATAAGTTTTATTTCTCTTTATACATATCCCAGTAAAACTTTTCATTACCAAATAATGAGTTAAACAGTTAAACTATTGAACACGAACTACTTACTCATTCGCTGTTTAAGTCATTACATTAACATGGGGATGTCATTGGAGGCAAGTACTTACCAATTGCAGAAAAGTAAGGACTTGGGTAAGCAATTTGAAAGCAACAACAACAACAAGTTTTTTGTTGTTGTTTTATTAAAAACATATATTTTTAAACCAAATACAAAATTTTTTTATGATCCCATGGGGGCTCGAACCCAGACCCTCCGACTGCTAGGCAGAGACTCTTCCACTGAGCTACTTCATATGTTGAAAACTTAGCAGCTTATAATTAATAAAAACAATTTTTATTTTTAGATCCAAAATCATGTGAAAATAACTTTGTTTTTCCCTGCCTTTTTTTGCTTTGTTGTAATTTTTGGAAAAATATTTGTATACGATTTTTTGTAATTATTTTAAAACTTTTTTAAAATTATTTTAAAGCTTAAACAATTTAAATCATCTTTTTTGTATAAGTTTTTACATAAGATTGACTCTTACTTACTTAAATTTTACAACCTGCTAAGGTCAAAGTCCGAGCATCTTGTGCGAATATTCTCCAATTTTATAGGCCAAGCTTTGAAAACTGTTCCTCTACTTGGTCTTTCTATCGAAGTTTCGGACATTCTCCTCTTATATTAGGTAGTGGGACATTTCAATTCTAATTTTATCCTATTCATTGTATTTTTTTTTTCAAGAGAGGGTTACTAGCCCGTAATCCTAACCCATTTTTATCGATCTTATGGGACAACTCTCGGAACATGTTAACTCACAATATTAATGGGTGTTAAACTAGCTCCCCGGGTGATACCATGAGGAGGTGTGTGTCCACAGTTGAGATGAAGGATGACCCAGATAAGTTGGGCTTACCAAGTTAAGACCAATTAGAATCGTGTTTGGTATTCAACATCCCCTACATAATCAAAATTGACTCATGATGGTATTTTTTCATTAACGTGAGTTAGTTTTACAAATTTTTTTCACAGAAGATAATATTTAAGTTCTTAAAATTCAAAAATCATTTAAAAAGACTCTTTTAATAAAAAACAAAACTAAAAAAAATTGTTGCCCTTAGTGGGATTTGAACCGGGGCCATTCACTTTAAATTACCATCTTAATTACAAATAAGTACTTCTGTAATAACTTATTATTTATTCGGATGGTATGTTGTAGTCGTTACAAGGTAACCAGTTATCAGAGTACTTGCCATTACCAAAGTTTTGCTGGGATGTTTCTCTTTATACAGGAAAAAGAACACCTTTGACCTTAGGTGCGAAGGGTATCGTATGGTCGGGCTTGACCGGCTATAGCACTTTCTTACTTGTTTTTGTTAAATAAAAATTACTTCAGACTTTTCAGCGCAACTGTTGTGATTCAAACTACGAGGTCGGATTTATTTTCATTACTTGCTCCATTAAAAATGAAAGGATTTCTAAAATTAATTTTAACTAAGTTTGAATATGTAATCAAATTTTGTACATCCACAATTTGTTTCGTCTACAAATTTGTCAAATGAAGTAATTCTTATGCAAATTATATTTTAGAATTACTTCCACCAAGTCCAATCTATTTTGAAAAAATCTAAATATTAAAAGAACAAGTGTTTAAAATGAGGGACATTCCTTTATTTATTCAGACCACACAAATAAAGTTTTACAAGACAAAAGAAGTTTAGACTTATTTCAATATTTAAATTAACATGAAACATTCTCACAATATTGTACCACAGAAAAAACCTAAAAAAGTATCAGAATTCAAAAAATGTAAATTTTGTAAATTTTGTTTGGTTTTTTACCAAAAAACGCCATCTTTTCTAAATGTTTGTCAACAACCAAATCTCTACTTTTTTTGTAATTCCTATTTATATACGAGTATTGTAACTTTCTATGAGAATTTAGAAATGTTTCTTTATTAACTTAAAATCAATATTATTAAATAATAGAAACCATACGGAGATTTTGTTTAAATATTTTCTAGTTTTTTTTTAATTCTAAATTTTGATTGAAAAAATTGTTTTTTTTCAAAATTGTTTTGAAAATGAATACCTGTATGTGGGTTGTTGTGAAGATCGTCATTCTGTTTTTGATTTTAAAATTAATCTTTCAACTTTTTCTTTGTGTTTACACAAAAACTTTTATATTTTGTTTGTTATTAAAATAATATTAACATTTTTTTTTATAATATTTTATAAAACAAATAAAACAAAAAAAAAATCATTTAATTTAAATAACAAACAAATCATTTAAATATAAAAACTGAAACAAAAATATTTTATTTAATCATAGTAATTTAACAAAAGTATTAATGCTACTTATTCCAATTTAAATGAAAAACAAGTAAGAAAGAGCTATAGTCGGGCAAGCCCGACCATACGATACCCTTCACACTAAGGTCAAAGGTGTTCTTTTTCCTTTATAAAGACAAATATTTGCTAAATTTTGCCATCATACAAACATATTCTCAAAACTTATACATTTAAGCTGTTTCCGTCATTTGGACTTATATGAGAGCTAGGGTAAAATGTGCACCGATTGTCTCGAAATTTGGCAAATTGATTACAGTTGTTACAAAAATTATGTATGCAAAAAATTAAACTTAAAATTTTCATTATCTTCGGATTTACGAGCGTTTTAGTGAATTTTGTCTCATTTAGTGCGTTTTGACAAAAGAATTTGTATGGGAGCTATGGTCAAACGTGGACCGATTTCAACGAAATTTGGCACAGTGATTTTGATACACATAAGCAGTATTTTTTTTAAATTTCATGAAAAAATATTGATTTTTGTGGCCAATATATCAATTCCGGGAAGTGGGACCCATGGGAGGTACCATAAATAATGAACCGATTTTGACGAATTTCAATAGCCATGGTCCCATTATCAAGAAAATGATCTGTGCCAAGTTTCATTAAGTTATCTTTAGAATTGCGGCCTGTAGTTTGATTACAAGGTTTACATGGGGGTCCAGCCAGCCAGACGGACGGACGGACGGACATCGCTAAATCGACTCAGAAGACAAATATCAGACTCTAAGACAAATATTTCTATGCGTTACATACATCAGCACAAACTTATAATACCCTTTCCACCTATTGTTTGTGAAGGGTATAACAAGTAAGAGTGTTATATTCGGCTGTGCCGAATCTTATATACCCACCATCAAGTTGTGTCAAATTTAGAAACATATCTCATATATCTACAAGGGTGCAGCTAATTCAAAATTTGGACCAAAACTGAAAAAATCGCTAAGCTAATTGGTATTGTTGGTAAAACCTTTGGACTAAATTCGGTTGCCGTAGCTTTATAGTTCAACATTCAAAAATATTTTAGTGGTTTCCCCAGTATTTACTTTGATCAAAATTCGGTCTCATAACCAGGTATAGTTTTACATTAATAAGTTGTTAAATACTTTTCGTTGTGATTAATATGTAGTTAGGCTAAACACGTTAATAGTAATACGACAGGTCCATATATTTCGTTATAAGTTCCTAATGCATTCAACATATATAAAGTCTGGGCTGAACATTGATTGATGCCTATATAATTTCATAGGTGCAATCTTATTATAATGAATGTACCTCCAAATCTTTTTGATTGTAGATATAAAAAAGGGGATGTAATATATATAAGAATTATAGCCAAATGTTGACCGATTGTAACAAAATTTTGCACACTGGCTGGTATATATATAGAGCTTATTCTTGCAAAATTTAGTGACCATAGCTATCATAGTTTCTAATTTGGTAGGTTTTAACTGGCCTTTGCTAAAATTTTTGGTTTCCGTGAGTGTTTTTTATATGAAAGCTAAAGTCAAATATGGACTGATTCCTATAAAATTTGATAAACTGATCAAAAATTGCATAAAACTTCCCTATTTTAAATTTAATCGTCATAGCTATTACAATTGTATTCAATTTATCAGCATTAATGTGTTTCCCGGGCGGGGTTATATGGGAGCTCTAACTAAATTTGTACCGATTTTGTCCATTTTCCACACACATCTTTTTTAAGATATCCAAAATACTTTTGTAAAATTTTGTCTCTCTAGCTCTTTTCGTTAAGGCGCTATCGTGCTTTTATCTGACAGACAGACGGGCATAAACAACCTTTTCTTTATACATTTTTGTGTTACCATAAGTTTTTTATATGGGAGCTATGGTGAAATGGTGACCGATTGTGACAAAATTTTGAACACTGGCTGACATTGGCATAAGACTTCCTTGTGCTTAATTTAGTCGTACTAGCTTTTGTAGTTAAGTAGCTATCATGATTTTATCTGACAGACAGACGGACATAAATCCCCTTTTCTTTTTGAATTTTTGTGTTTTCGTAAGTTTTTTATATGGGAGCTAGGTCAAGTGGTGACCGATTGCGACACAATTTTGCACACTTGCTGGCATTGACATAAAACTTTCTTGTGCCAAATTAAGTGGTTATATCGGTTATACTTCTAGATTTATTGGCATTTAAGTGAAATTTATACTGTTTTCGTAACTTTTTATTATGGGAGCTATGGCTAAATGTAAACCGATTGTTGAAATTTTACACGCTGTCTAGGGCTAATGTAAAACTTCTATATACCAAATTTTGTCGTCATAGCTACTATAATTTGTCATTTATTAACAAATAAGCGATTAGCCTAGACGAGGTTATACGGGAGCTATGGTCAAATGTGAACCGATTTTGCCGAATTTCAATTCCAAAATTTTCTCAGAGATGATGAATATTTGTACTAAGTTTCAGTGGGCTAGCTCCTTTCGTTTAGGCGTTATCGTGATTTCAACAGACAGACAGACAGACAGACGGACAGACGGACAGACAGACAGACAGACAGACAGACAGACAGACAGACAGACAGACAGACAGACAGACAGAAAGACAGACAGACAGACGGACCGACAGACGGACAGACAGACGGACATGGCTCAATCGTCTTAGAATTTCATAAGGATTCAGAATATATATCGTTTTTGGTTTTTGAACCAATATTAAGGAAATTACAAACGGAATGACAATCTCAATATACCCCCCCCCATTCTTTTTGATGGTGGGTATAAAAAGAGTTTTTTTGTGATAAAATTAATTTCGAAATTTATTTCGTTTTTGACATTAGGAAATAATCGAAACTATTGTATTTAGATAAGAACAATTTATAACTATATCTTAGGCTTTGTAACAATCAAATAAAACAAGTTTAAAAAATTATATCTATATTTAATCCCAGACTTATTTCTGAACTTACTTTGAAAATAGCTAAAATTTTGTAAAAGGTGTTTATTGAAATCCGCCTTTGAACAAAAATATTAGAATAATAATTTAATATATATAATAGTAATATACCAAAAACACTGAAATTTTAATTTTTCTATATTTGCACCCATCTCGAATTTTTATAAGTTTTTGTACCCACCATCAATAAGAATGGGGAAGATATTGGGATTGTCATTTCGTTTCTAATTTCCATAATAATGGCTCAGAAATAAAAATTAGTGTATATTCTGAATCCTTATACAATTCTAAGACTATTGAGCGATGTCCGTCTGTGTGACAGTCTGTTGTCGGCACGATAAAACCTTCATGAAAGGATGTAATTCACTGAAATTTAGTACAAATATTCTTCATTTCTTGGAAAATTTTGTCATTGAAACTGGGTGAATTCGGCTTACATTTGACCATATCTCCCGTACAACCCCGCATAAGCCAGCTCATTCGCTAATAAATGACAAATTATAACAGATATGATGATACAATTTAGCACAAATAAGTTTTACACGATCATTATTCAGTATAAAATTTCATCGAAATCGGTTCACATTTAGCTATAGCTCCCATACAAAACAATTACGAAAACATCCTAAGTTCCATCTAAAATACACTTTAACGCGAATAAACTATAAACTATAGTTTTTATGTCTGCAATAAAAAAGATTCGTCATAGCTGAATGTAATGGATAACTCCAAAACCGTTATTAGATTTTTCTTAAATTTTAAATTTTTAAAGGGGTTGTCTAGTTAGTTTACCATATGGACATTTGTACGGATTTTGTTATACTTAAATGAATCCCATTGTCGTTTTAAACGAGTTACCTTTGCACAGATTTCGGAAAATATTAGGCCATCGACTGTGCTCTCGAATGCCATTTGTTAATTTACAAACTTGCTTTGGAGGAAAAAGATATTCGCTTTTAAAGTGCTGTGACGGACTCTACAAAAAATGAAAGTGACTTTTTATTCAACACGTCTTTCTGTAATTTGCATCAAAACGGTCATATTAATAAAAAAAAGTTTTAAATACATTGAAGATAGAGGAAAATCAGAGGATTACAAAACCGCTTTTACAAGTTTCCAGTTTTACTAAAAATCCATTAATATACTGTCGCGGATGCTACATGACGGACGATACAGTTTTTACTTGCACGTTTTTCATTAGGAAAAATGCATATTTCATATTTTTTGAAGGGTTCGTAAATCAGTAAAAATAATGGTATTATTTGTTTCCGAATTTCATCTCCTTCATCTTCATGTTCGCGGTTAAAAATGCGATTTTTGGGCACAATTTAATATTTCGCAATGCGGCTACATAGATATATTTATTTAAAGTTTTACACTTTTTTATTTTTCGTCCCAAGAATGCTGAGGCTAGATGTTAGAGTGTCCAAAAAATTATTTTTTTTTTTTCAAAACCATAAAATTTGCCCCACTGTATGTTTTTTTTTTGCACATAATACCATTAATTTAATCTGTGGATATAAAGGGTGGTTAAATTGTAAGGTCCGATGTTGAATGTGAACCACACCTAAACGCCAAGTTTTTTTCAGAATTTTATTTCACATTTCTCTATTTCAGACTTACTCAATTTGAACCATGGAGAGATACACAATCCAAGAACGTGTTAAAGTTATCCAGACTTATTATGAAAGTGGGCGTTCAAATCAAAATTTATATCGTGCACTTCGTGATTTTTTTGGTCAATTTGATCATCCAAATGTGCGTACAATCGCAAAAATCGTGGAAAAATTCGAGCAAACCGGGTATGTAGAAGATGTGAGAACACCAGTGCATGCTCGTACAGCTCGCACTGCAGAAAATATTGCTGCTGTTCGCGATAGTGTGGCTGAAGAGCCGTCCACCTCAACTCGTCGTCGTGCCCAACAATTGCACCTCTCACGCTCGTCATTGATGAACATTATGCATAAAGACTTGCATTTACACGCTTACAAGGTGCAATCGGCTCAAGAACTAAAGCCTCTTGACCATTCCAAACGTCGTGAATGGGCAGAATGGTAGCAAGAAATGGCAACAGTGGATGATCAATTTTCGAAGAAAATCATCTTCAGTGATGAGGCACATTTTAACATCAGTGAATTCGTCAATAAACAGAATTGCCGCATTTGGGCGAATGAGAATCCAAAAGTGATTGTCGAAAAACCAATGCACCCACAAAGAGTGACTGTTTGGTGCGGTTTATGGGCTGGCGGCATCATCGGGCCGTATTTTTTTCCAAAATGAGGCCGATCAGGCAGTTACTGTGAATGGTGTTCGCTGTCGTGAATTGGAAGATATGGATGTGGACGATATGTGGTTTCAGCAGGACGGTGCCACTTGCCACACAGCTAACGAAACAATGGCTCTTTTGCGCAACAAATTCAATGGCCGTGTTATCTCACGTAATGGCGATGTCAATTGGTCGCCAAGATCATGTGATTTGACACCGTTGGACTTTTTTCTTTGGGGTTATTTGAAAGAAAAGGTGTACGTCGATAAGCCAGCGACAATACAAGAGCTAAAGGATTAGATAATTCGGCACATTAACGGCATTATGTCTCATTATGTCTCAGGGTCATTGAAAATTTGGACCATCGGATGGAGGTGTGCCGTCGCGGTCGCGGCACCCATTTGGCCGATATTTTGTTCCATACATAATTGAGTAATAGCAATATATCATAATAAAATAAAATTACAATAAGTGCCTAAATAGTTTGTGTTTTATTCAAAATCAACATCGGCATATTCTAAAAGATCAATATATAGTATATATATATATATATATATGTATATATATATATATATATATATATATATATATATATATATATATATATATATATATATATATATATATATATATATATATATATATATATATATATATATGGTAAATCTTTTCGTTAGCAAAAATACGTGATTTTGACAGTTTTACAATTTTGTCCTTGGTTTAATGTTTTTCGGATTTGTTCTATGTTTTCGAAAATACATCAATGAATCAAAAACAAAATTGCCCTTATTGTGTGCCAATAATAGATTTATATGTGATTACCAGTTTTGGAGTTATTCATATCTCAATATAAAATAATATTTTTTTTGCAAAATCGAAAAAAAAAATATTTTTTTTTTAGTTTATAAAAAATCGAAGTCTGTTGAAGTTTTTAAAAATTATTTTATGATTTCAGGTACCTTTCATAGGTCTAACTTTCAGAAATTGATTTTCGCTACAAATTTCAGTATATTTTCATGAAATTAGGAAATTTTATTTAAATCGGTACCATATATGACAATAGCTCCCATATAAGACCTTCTGACAAAAGTTACTTAAATGAGTCGAAATTCACAAAAAGTTTGATAGAAGTTACCATACAAGACCCAATGACGAAAATGGCTTAAATATAAAATTTAATATTTTCACTTCATTTGCTTTATTGTCAATGGATTGTCACTAAAAAGGGCTCATTTAATTCAGAATCACAAATTTTATAAAAAAAAAACAAGTAAGAAAGTGCTATAGTCGGTCAAGCCCGACCTTACGATACCCTTCACCATTAAGGTCAAAGGTGTTCTATTTCCTGCATAAAGACAAATATTTGCTTAATTTTGCCATCATACAAACATTTTCCTAATACTTATATATTTAAGCTGTTTCCGTCAATTGGACTTACATGAGAACTAGGGTCAAATGTGGACCGATTTTCTCAAAATTTGGCAAATTGATTACAGTTTTTACAAAAATTATGTATGCTAAAAATAAACTCAAAATTCTCATTATCTTCAGATTTACTGGCGTTTAAGTGATTTTTGTCCAATTTAGTGCGTTTTGAAAGAAGAGCTTGTATGTGAGCTATGGTCAAATGTGGACCGATTTTAAAGAAATTCGGTACAGTGATTTTGGTTAATATAAGCAGTATTTTAATGAAAAATATTGATATTTGTGGCCAATATGTCAATTAACATAAGTAATTCAGCGATTTTGACCAGTTTCAACAGCCATGGTCCCACTATAAAAAAAAAATAATCTGTGCCAAATTTCATCAAATTATCTTTAGAATTATGACCTGTACTTTGACAACATGGTTTACATGGGGATCCATCCAGCCGACCAGCCAGGCGGACTGATACCGCTAAATCGACTTAGAAAAGGAATTCTAAGCCTATTGGTACACTAAAAGGTGGGTCTAAGGCAAATATTTGTATGCGTTACATACATCAGCACAAACTTAAAATACCCTTTCCACTTTTGGTGGTGATGGGTATAAAAATCAATACCAACCAATTTAAAGAAAATTAAATTTAGACCGTTTTAAAAATCAGGAGACCATAATTAATATAAAAATATAGCGGAGAACAAATGAGCACGGTTTCGAAGTTATGGGACTTTTTATAACGATTAAAATCAAGATAATGAGCCTATTTGTTAAGTATGTCGTGTGATTGAGTTGCCTCTAAAACAAGCATTTTGAAGCCATCAACCACTCATTTATTTAACTAACCCTTGTCTGAGCCAATATGTGGTGAAAACTAACCCATCTATGACTTTCATATTGTTCCACAAAATAAGCCACCATTTGCTTCGAATATAGCCAAACCACTTTGCGATCTTTACGAATAAAAAGAAAATTCAATTTGCAAATCAATATCAGAACAAAAACTGAAATGAAATGTTTACGAGTTAAAGTCAAAAAGTCAAATACCATATGAATTTATTACAAATATCGTCAGCATCAAGGGGTTTGTTCCCCAGGGGAAAGAGTTAAAAAAGACAACAAACATCATCAGGTCATTTCGATGATTTTTTTTTCTATAAAAGAAATACATATACAATTCATATTCAATTCATTTTTTTTCATTTCCATTTTGAGTGGTTTTCCCATTTGTAAAAATGCATGCACCCACATCACATTCACTTTGTGCCAGTGCTTGTCTTATTTCATTCAAATAAATATTTTCGACATTCACTCAGCACATGGCCATAATTGAAATTTGAAATATTATGTGTTTTTAAAACAATTCAAATAATCTATTGTTTGTGTGTATTACTATGTACATATCAATATGTATGTATGTAAGATTATATGTATATTTTTAAATCAGAAGAAACAAAAAATCTATTGCATTCTATGTTTGTATGTACTTGTATTATGCTCACATACATACTTATATATTGCTAACAAAATTCATATAAATATGAAATAAAATTAAAATCAATACAATTTTATGACTTCACAATTTAGAAATATAATATAATGAAAACGTTTTACATTCTAAATTGCAGATGATTCTTTACAGTTGAGGCTAAAAATTAGACATACACTTCAATAATATTAAACATTATGTAGAAATTGAGGTTTATTTTACTGGATTAATCATTACATTCATCATTACTCTTTTTGATCTCACGATCATAATTTCTATTATGATAATTTTAAAATATATATTATGTAGAGTAAGATACGAATTTTGATAAATTATAATTTATCATTTCATAACGTAATTTTTGAGTGTGAAGAAAATTAATGCGCCAAATTTTATTGGAATCGGTCTATATTTGACTTACAAAACTAATGTCCAAAAGTCAATTGATTACTCCGAAATAACAAAAACGCTTATAGATTATATCTAAATATTGCTTAAACTTTAAGAGAAACTTCATGACAATCTGTCCATATTTATCCCTACCTTTTATATCAGACTCACTGCCGGATATAAATATATTTGAGTATCAAGAAATCGTTGTCATGTTAAGAAAATTAAGCTTAAATGTAACTCTAAAACTTAAGGAACTCTTATAAAATTATTCACAGCTGGTCCACACTTGACATCAGTAAAACGTGTCAAAGTTGTCAAATTTGGGACGATACCAATTAATATTGGGTTTAAGAGCCTTCATTTCATTGAAAATTTCGTTGAAATCGGTCCACATTTGACCATAGCTCCCATACAAACTCTTCTTTCAAAACGCAATAAATGAGACAAAAATCACTAAAACGCTCGTAAGTCTAAAGATTATGAGAGTTTCATGTTTATTTTTTGCACACATAATTTTTGTAGCAACTGTAATCAATTTGCCTAATTTCGAGATAATCGGTACACATTTCACCCCAGCTCTCATATAAATCAAAATGACGAAAACCTTTGACCTTGGTGGTGAAGGGTATCGTATGGTCGGGCTTGACCGACTATAGCACTTTCTTACTTGTTTCTTTATTAGGCGACTGAAACGCATAAGTTGAGCTCTAAAGTAGGCGAGCGTAAATCTTTTACTAATAAGAGCCCAGACACAGTAAGACAAAATCAGTGCAAAAATACCTTATACGGTCTTCCCTTTCTTGATAATAGGAAATTTTCTGCTTAATCGCGTGCTTTGAAATCGGACACATCGGGTTTCGTCGGTTATAATATGTTTTCAATATAATCTTCAGTTCCCTGGTATATCATAAGATGGATAGTAAACTGTTGATATATCTGCGACAATCCAGGAATGTTGTTGAACTCATGAAGTGAGAAACCAGAGACATAACGGCTGCTTGGCTATCAGAGAATATATTTAACCCAATTTTAAAGCAATGACTACAATAGAAGTTGCCATAACGCCGAGAAGGAAGAAACTGTCACTCACAACCTGACACCTCTTTAATGGCCAGAATTTAGGACTAAAAAACACTAGAGGGACGAGAAAAGCTTGTTGTGATTTTTAACTGTATTATTAAGTCGACAGCCATCAATGTAGAAGTGAATTAAACCCATTTACCTAGGAGTTTAGCATAAAGAGTGCTCTAAATAAAATTTGTAGTTGGATTTTCTTAAATAAAAATCAAACCTTTTAATATAAAAACTCTACAAAATACGCAAATATAATGACATATTATACGAAATCATTTAGCATTAAAATGTTTACTTAGTACTCGGGTTTTGCAAAATTATCGACTTTTTCGGAAACCCTCCCATTAAAGATTTTACAGTTGCTTCTGATACCTTTTTGGAGCATGTGTTCCACCTGCGCTTAAAATCGGACATGTTCTTGGAAATCTTTCCTGTGTTCTTCAATTCCTTTTTTACCAGAGCCCAATACCTTTCCACAGGCCGAAGTTCTGGACAGTTAGGTGGATTTGCCTCTCGTGGTACAAAAATGACATTATTCTTTGAGTACCACTCAAGTGCCTTTTTTCCATAATGGCATATTGCCAAATCGGGCCAAAAAAATGTTGTCACTCTGTGCTCTCTTAAAAAGGGTAACAACCGTTTTTGTAGGCACTCCTTTATATAAATTTCTGTGTTTATTGTGCCAGATGCCACAAATACTTTACTTCTTTTGCCACAACTGCAAATAGCTTGCCACACGAGAAACTTCTTAGGGAATTTTGTTTGCTTTTTTGTGCGAAACTCTTGCCGAACATTGCCCCGTTTGTCAGCAACATAAAAATCTTGACCAGGAAGTTGAGAAAAGTCTGCCAGTACGTATGTTTCATCATCCATCACACAACAGGTGTATTTTTGTATAAAATCAGACTTCAATTTTTTCGCTCGTTTTTTTGCTTCTAAGTTCTTTATAGCATTGCGATCTGGACCTTTTGGACTTTGTATGTCTTCAGTCCAGCATAAGCTTTGACTCTATGTGCAAAATTCGTAGAACATTTCACCGTACGAGCTGCTTTTCTTAAAGAAGTGTTAGGCGCTCTTCGAAAGAGTCGCTCGACTTCTTTTGCCTTACCAATATCTGTAGGACCTTTTTTCCTCCCTGATCCAGGTTTTTCTTCAATGCTCTGGTTTTCCTTATACCGTCTGATGGCATTAGAAACCGTTCGAGGGTCAACTTTCAAATTTTTAGCTATTTTTTTAAAAGTCCATGACGGATTTTTTTGAAAAGTTTTAATTATATTTTCACGAACTTCTTTTCCCAGTCCATTTTGATTGAAATAACTATTGAAAATTAATAATTTCTAAAATAATAGTATCTGACATATCTATAGAAACTAACTTGATCAAAAAATAAATTATTTCTTGTACTATGGATAAATTTTGTCTAAAATAGTAAATGCATATTTTTTTTAGAACACTCTTTAGTCTTTATGACACTAGTCTTTAACGAGACTAGTGAATTGTGCCCGGTTTGAAAGGTATCATGTTAAGGACTACACGTTGACCTTAACCATCGCACTTTGGGCGAAAGCTTTCAATATTGGCGATTAATTCAACTTCAGGTATATTTATGAGCATTTAAATAAATATTTCTTGTTCGGATAAATGTTTTAAAAATATTAAAGAAATAAAAAAAAATAAACTTCTCTAAAAATCTGGCAATTTTAATATATACATTGAGTTTTAACAACTTTGCGGATGAGTGCAGGAAAAAATGATTTTATGCTCTTAAAAAATGAGATTTTAGCTAATAAATCCCAAAATACTTTGTTGTGCATTTGTGCGATTTTTGAGTTATGGAAGTTTTTGTGAGAGAATTCCAGCTGCCGAACGTTCGGATTCAAAACTAATTTTTTTATAATAACAACTAGAAAAACAAAATTAAAAAAATTGAGGTCAATTCTTTAACAGTTTCGCCGTACCAGCGATTTCAATTCGCCGTTTTTCGGCGAAAAGATTAATTTTTTTAGCCATTATTTGGACAATTGCTTATTAAATTTATATTTGTTCAATTTTGATAAAACTATTAATGAATATTTTTGCTTAGTTTATAAAGAATATATAGTGAGTTTTTTTTAAATTCGATAATTTTAACCCTTTTTTTCCCGGACAAAGCTCAAAATTTTCATTTTGAATTTTTCATGGTAAAATCATAACAATAATAAAATTATTAATTTATAGCTTAAAAATATAAAATAATTATTTTTATCTTAAATTTTCGTAATTTTGTTTTAAACAACTAAAAATCGGAATTTTTACTTTTGAGTCCGGGAAAGGAAGGGTTAATGTAATACAATTTTGAAAAAAAAAATCAGCATACATTCTCTATATACTGGCCAAAAATATGTATTAAGATATTGTTAAATTTGAACATAAGTAAGCATCTCCTCAAATTATAACCAAAAAATCACATTTTCGCGAAATTGGGAAAGTATGGTGATTATGTAGTAAATCTTGCTTTTGAAAATAATTAAATTTAAATTTAATTAAATGAAGTAAATAAAGAAACTTTATAAGTTGTTTAATGTTTTTTTCTGAAATGTTTGTTTTCTGTTTATGAATATTTAAAAATAAATAAAATTAATAATATTTTCTAATGTGACTTTTTTGAGAAAAATCTTTGGAATTATGGTTTTTTGCAAACAAAAACTGATTTTTTTTTTGTTAAAATATAATAATTATTTTATTTATTTAAACAAAAAGAATATTTTTTCTAAAGGCATAAGAATATTTTGCTCTAATCTACGATTTAACTTACTAATTTATCGTTTTTTATTCCAAAGTTACAGCAAAAATAGTCAAATAAGATCATTTCATCCAAAATACAAAAAGACCATAAGAGGTTAACAATTTTTTTTCAACAATTTTTTTTTATTTTTAAATGATGGGTTTGAATTAGCTGGACCCTCGTACATATGTTAGATATGTTTCTAAATTTAATATAAGATTCGGCATAGCTGAATATAGACTCTTACTTGTTTATATATGGGATAAGATTTTAATACTTATTTTAAATTTCTAAACAACAAAGATTCAGTAAAGAAAAATAAAATTTAATATGATAAGTTAATGTTGTATTATTTTCAAAAATTTTGTAGACATGATGTGGTTCAACACGTTTTCCCTGCTGTAAACACAGTTTTATCGCCAACTGTAATAAACTAAAACAAAAAGAAATGATTATAGAAATTTTGAATAAGAAACCACAACTATCACCCCTTAAAATATAAACAAATGCCAAAGAAAAATAAACATTAAATGAAAGCAATTGAAGTATTTTTTTATAATTGGTCATGATTTAAGAGCTGATAGTAATTAATTTAATTTACTTAATGTTTAATTTAGGGTATTACTCGCATAAAGTATCTCGGATACAAACAATTTTCAAATATGTCCATTAGGAAGTACTTCTTTAATCTTTAGAAATAAGTTATTAAAATGAAAAAAAAAAACAAATGTCAACAATCTAGAAATCAGGTCTGGAAAAACATATTTATTAAATACACAAATAAAAGCTCCCGTCAGTGCTTGAAAATAGTGGGAAAGTTTTTAATGATTTTCTAAGAAGGTTTAGCCTATTTATTTTTTAAAAGTTCTTGATAACACTGTTATCTCATTTTTAATTATATATTAAAATTAAATCATAATTTAAACAATTTTTATAGACTTTTTAACCCTAAAGGTCTTCTTTAAACTTTTTTCAATATTTAGTTCTAGATTTACTAAATTACAATTTTTGTTGTACTAGTTTCGTATGTAAAAATGATTATAAAATTTCAATGAATAATAAATAAATGGATTTTTAATTATTTTACAACTTTTTAAGTCTAAGCTTGTGTATTTTTTTTAGTTTTAAGTAATTTTTATTACATATGAACGTAAACATTTAAATATCCCCTTTTAATGACAATGAATTGTCATGTTAATGTAGTGACAATTGTAAATTTCTTGTTTTGAAAATGATAAAGACATTTAAAATAATACAAGAGTTGCCTCTTTTGTTTCGAGACTTGAGCTTTTAAAGTGAGACCCAAAGTCTTACTTTTATTCCGGAAAATACAAAATAAATTTGGCAGTCAAAAAACCGGTTAATGCGTTGGAGATCTGAATAAGAAAAGTGCATCGACAATTCGTTTTTAATTATTCAAGAATATTTAAAACAAGTATGAGTGTTATATTCGGCTGTGCCGAATCTAATACACCCACCATCAAGTTTTGTTAAATTTAGAAACATATCTCATATATCTACGAGGCTGTAGCTAATTCAAAATGTGGACCAAAGTCGAAAAAAATTGTTACGCTAGTTGGAAATGTTGGTAAAATATTTGGACTAAATTTGGACTAAACATGTTGAAAGTAATACGATGGGTCCATATATTTTATTAAAGTCTGGACATTGATTAATAGCTATCTTATTTCCTTGCTGCAATCTTAATATGCTGAATATAATTCCGAATCTTTTTGATTGTAAATATAAAAAGGAGATCTTATATATATATAAGAACTATAGACAAATGTTGACCGACTGTAATAAAATTCTACACACTGGCTGGCATTTATATAGGGCTTAATCTTGCAAAATTTAGTGGCCATAGCTGTCATAGTTTCTAATTTAATAGCTTGTAACTGATCTTTGTTACATTTATTTTCGTTTCCGGAAGTGGTATTTATATGAAAGCTATAGTCAACTATGGACCGATTCCTATAAAATTGGATATACTGATCAATAGTTGCACAAATTCTAAATTGAATCGTCATAGCTATTGTATTCAATTTATCAGCATTAAGGTGATTCCCGGGGCGGGGTTATATGGGAGCTCTAACTGAATGTGAACCGATTTAGCTCATTTTCAATACACAATTTTCTGAAGATATCGAAAATACTTTTGTAAAATTTTGTTCCTCTAGCTCTTTTCGTTAAGGCGTTATTGCGCTTTTATCTGATGAACATACGGGCATAAACCCCCTTTCCTTTTTGTATTTTTGTGTTTCCGTAAGTTTTTATACCCTTCACCAATAGGCGAAAGGGTTTGTGATTCCGTTTGTAATTTTTTATTAGTGATCGTAGACCCCATAAAAATTATACCGTTCGACTCAGAATCGGGAGGAGAATCGATTAAGCGATGTCCGTCTGTCTGTCTGTCTGTCTGTCTGTCCGTCTGTCTGTTGAAATCAAGTTTCTGAAGCCCCTGGAGGATGGACCTACATAAATTATATACCAGATTTTAGGAAATTCTCCCGCAATGAACGCTATTAAATTTCATTAAAATCGGTTTATAAACACCGAAAATATCGAAAAAATACCAAAAATTAGACGAAAATTTAAAAATTTTTAATTGAAACACACTTCTAATACTTCTGGTGTACATGTGATAATATGTTATATATCAGATTATAGGAAATAGTTTCCCAAATCAAAATCGGTCCATAAACAACTGAGATATCGCCAAAATACTGAATTTGATGTATCGCAAATTGCCCAAAGTAAGCATTAGAGAATGTTTGTTGAAAAAATGAAATGCAGAAATAGGAAAAACCATCTTCCTTTAGCACGGACCTACATAAATTTTAGAAAATTCCCCCGCCAAGCACGCTATTAAATTTTATCAAAAGCGGTCCATAAACAGTTGAGATATCGCCATAACACTACATTTGATGTACAGCAAATTGCCCAAAGTACGTGTCTAAGAAATTTTGTTTACATTTTGTAAGTATTGTTTCAGCGATATCTCAGGTGTTTATGGACCGATTGTGATGAAATTTGACATCGTTCTTTGTTGGAGGATTTTCTAAAATCTGATATATATACTCCACAAATCTGATTATGAATACCATTCAAATTGTACCAATCAACTCAGAATCGGCAGGAGAATCGATTTCGCGACGTCCGTCCGTCCGTTTGTTTGTCTGTCCGTCCGTCTGTTTGTTTGTCCGTCCGTCTACCTGTCTGTCCTTTTTTCTGTTGTAGCCAAGTTTTTGGAGCTCCTGTTTTATCGATATCTCAGGTTTTTATTTTGATGAAATTTAATAGCGCCCTTCGCAGGGGATTACCTAAACCTTGATGCCTTCGGTAATTTGTGGTAGATATAATTTAGCGTTTACGCGATGGTGTTTTGATCGACAATGACGAAATTGAGGGTGGGACAATATCCTAAAATTTTGTGTAAAATCCAGGAGCTCCACAAATCTGATTTTAGCAGACAGACACACTGCATTTATCTTAATTTTGTGTCTGACTTTTGAACATTATGATAACATTTGAGAATGTATTATATATCAAATTATAGGTAACCTTCCTAGGAAGTACAAAAATGCAGCTAATTACATGATAACCGTTCAAAACCTACATATGTATGTAAGTATCTTACATATCAACGAAAATTTAAATTTTTTAATTTCAATTGGGAGAAATCCGTTCACGTTTGACAATTGATCCCGTATAACTTCGCCTAAGGCAATCTCTTAGTAGCTAATAAATGACAAATTATAATAGATACGATGATGACATTTAGTATAAAGAAGTTGTACAATATTGATATTCAGAGGGACAATATTTGACAAAAGTATTTCTGATCTCTTGAAAAGTTCGATATTGAAAATGGGCGAGCTCTATTCACATTTAGTGAAATCTCCCATATAAATCACATTAAAATTGCACAAAGAACTAGAGCAAAACTTTCCAAACATCCATCGGACAGATCGAAAGAACAATACATCCCAAATTTTATTGATGAAGTGTTCATTTTAATTAATTAACTAACTTCAGATTAATAAGTAAATCTTTAATAACTTTTCCGACAAAGCTGATATCCATCCATTCAAAAGCTATATATTTCACGTATGTTTCTAAAACTAAGAGTGTATATCCTATAATTTTAAGGCTTGTATACATTGACAATCATTGTTAAAGCTTTGACCTAAATCAGTCCACTAACTTCAGAGTTTTACATAACTAATCAAGAACTTTTACTAGTTGGATAATTCGTACGAATTAAAGTGCACAACCCTCACTGGGCACTATGTTCTTGGATTGCATGCCAGAATACATAAACTTCATCAAATCGATGTGCTATTGCAAATCTAAGGGCATCTACATTTGGAAGCATATTTTCTGCATGGTTTATCTGGTCTATCGAACTTTATTAAATGTTCGTAAAATATGTGTCTATTTTATTTCGAAGCTACTGGCTGGCTTAAATATGCATTCTCTACTTGTAGTCAAGTGATCATTATCTTTCACAAAGGGGCCACTTTAGAACCTAAGTGAAGCTTCCCTAGACATCAGCCACCTGCCCAACCTAACCTTTGGGTCCATAACTATTCTAGATGATGACGCCACCGAAAAGCTTTTCGTTTTCCGACTCTTAATTTTAAAGACTCTTTGCATATAATACTAGTATAACCAAATATTGCTAGGAATTACATTAAGTACTTTTGGAACACCATTGGTGAAGGGTATCCCAGATTCGGCAAAGCCGAATATACCACTCTTACTTGTTTATATTGGAGCTGTGGGCAAATGATGACCGATTGTTATAAAATTTTGCACACTGGCTGGTATTCATACATGTCTTTGTTGTGCTAAATTTAGTGATCATAGCTACTACAGTTTATTATTTATTGGCATTAAAGTGTATTTATGGTGAAATTTAAGCTGTGTCAGTCAATTGTAAAACAACTATTGAACAAAGATTAAAAGAGGTCGTAAAAGTGGGCATGGTAAATTTTTCTTAATGTAGAATCCTAAATTGGACTAGAAAAAACATTTAGAAAGAAAAAATGCCTTCATTGGTCCAGCCGTTCTCAAGATGTACAATTTTAAAGAAATTGGAAATTTTATCCCCATTTTTCAATTCAAAATGGAAAAACTATACTATAGTATGAAGATATCCACATTTAAAACTTTAATTAATTGGGTTAAAACGTTTTATCTTATCGTCCATATTTGTTATTTTTATTATTTGACGCACACTTAAGATTTAAAAATAAAGAGCCTATTTCTGAAAAATTGATGAGCTCGGTAATCTATAATTGTCATTTTTAATATATGAGTTATATGGAAGGGGCACCGCCCACTTGAGATTTGAGAAAAAGACCTTGCCGATTTTAACCACCGGTCACACCTTACCATACTGTCAAAATTTCAGAAAAATCGGTCTGCAGGGTCATCCATATTTGTAATTTTTAATATTTGACTTATATGGAAGGGGCCACGCCTACTTGAGATTAAAAAAAAAAACCTAGCCTATTTTAACCACCGGTCACACTTTAACATACTGTCAATATTTCAGAAAAATCGGGCCTCTCGATCACTTATATTTGTCATTTTAAATATATGAGTTATATGTAATATTAACTATTAAAAATATTTGTAATTTTTAATATTTAACTTATATGGGAGGGGTCACGCCCACTTGACATTTCAAAAAAGAACCTAACCTATTTTAACCACTGGACACACCTTAACATACTGTGAAAATTTCACAAAAATTGGTCAGCAGAGTCATCCATATTTGTCATTTTCAATATTTGAATTATATGGGAGAGGTCACGCCCACTTGAGATTTCAAAAAAAAACTGCCCTATTTTATCAATCGGTCACACCTTAACATACTGTCAAAATTTCAGAAAAATCGGGCCTCTCGGTCACCTATATTTGTTAGTTTTAGTATATGAGTTAAATGGGAGGCATCACGTCCACTTGAGATTTCAAAACAAAATCTAGCCTATTTTAACCACCGGTCACACCATACCCCACGGTCAAAATTTCAGGAATGTTAGTATAATATCATCTAGTATATTATTATCATCAAATTCAATTTACCCAGTTATAGGTATTGTATTCGTAACGGGGAAGGGACCATCCCCTGCTCCGATCCTTTCATTTTCTGAAGTACGGCCATTGGCAATGAATTTACTTTTGTTAAGTTTAAAGTTTCTAACTTTGATGGTTTATCAAATTCAATGATATATATTAAATTTTCCACCATTTGGTCCAATATTTACCCTATTTGGGCCTTTTCTGAACCAAGTTTTGAAACAAAACACATCCTTTTACCATCTTAAGGGAATGTTCTATCTAATTGCAAAAATCAAAATCGGTCGAACAGTTTAGGAGTCAACCTCTTTCAAACAAACAAATAAACTTACAAACACATTTATAATATATACCCAGTAAAACTTTTCATTACCAAATAATGAGTTAAACAGTTAAACTATTGAACACGAACTACTTACTCATTCGCTGTTTAAGTCATTACATTAACATGGGGATGTCATTGGAGGTAAGTACTTACCAGTTGCAGAAAAGTAATGACTTGGGTAAGCAATTTGAAAGCAACAACAACAACAGCAACAACTTTTTTGTTGTTGTTTTATTAAAAACATTATTTCTAAACGAAATACAAAATTTTTTTTTATGATCCCATGGGGGCTCGAACCCAGACCCTCCGACTGCTAGGCAGAGACTCTTTCACTGAGCTACTTCTTATATTGAAAACTTAGCACCTTATAATTAATATAAGCAATTTTTATTTTTAGATCCAAAATCATGTGAAAATAACTTTGTTTTTCCCTACTTTTTTTTGCTTTGTTGTAATTTTTGGAAAAATATTTGTATACGATTTTTTGTAATTATTTTAAAACTTTTTTAAAATTATTTTAAAACTTAAACAATTTAAATCTTCTTTTTTGTATAAGTTTTTACATAAGATTGACTCTTACTTACTTAAATGTTACAACCTGTTAAGGTCAAAGTCCGAGCATATTTTAGAATTCCATGGATTTCGTGCGAATATTCTGCAATTTTATAGGCCAAGCTTTGAAAAATGTTCCTCTACTTGGTCTTTCTATCGAAGTTTCGGACATCCTCCTCTAACATTAGGTAGTGGGACATTTCAATTCTAATTTTATCCTCTTCATTATATTTTTTTTCAAGAGAGGGTTACTAGCCCGTAATCCTAACCCATTTTTATCGATCTTATGGGACAACTCTCGGAACATATTAACTCACAATATTAATGGGTGTTAAACTAGCTCCCCGGGTGATACCATGAGGAGGTGTGTTTCCACAGTATAGATGAAGGATGACCCAGATAAGTTGGGCTTACCAAGTTAAGACCAATTAGAATCGCGTTTGGTATTCAACATCCCCTACATAATCAAAATTGACTCATGATGGTATTTTTTCATTAACGTGAGTTAGTTTTAAATTTTTTTTTTTACAGAATATAATATTTAAGTTCTTAAAATTCAAAAATCATTTAAAAAGACTCTTTTAATAAAAAAAAAAAACTAAAAAAAATTGTTGCCCTTGGTGGGATTTGAACCGGGGCCATTCACTTTAAATTACCATCTTAATTACAATTAAGTACTTCTGTAATAACTTATTATTTATTCGGATGGTATGTTGTAGTCGTTACAAGGTAACCAGTTATCAGAGTACTTGCCATTACCAAAGTTTTGCTGGGTATATAGATATATAGATAAGCAATTAGCCTAGACGTGATTTTTGAAATAATTTTGCCCTATTTCAATACTAAAATTTTCAATTTTTAAAATATTTTTGCCAAGTTTCAGTGACCTAGCTCTTTTCGTTTAGGCGTTATCGTGATTTTAACAGACAGACAGACGAACATCGCTCAATCGTCTTAGAATTCCATAAGGGTTCAGAATATATCGACGCTTTATATTCAAAAAGTGCTATCTACATTTTCGACCAAAATGGTTTTTAATGGAAACGTGTTCCTTGGCTTATTTGTCATATGTTATATAAATTTTAAGGAAGAAAAATAATTTAAAAACATTTTTTTTTTTATAAATTGTGTTTGTGCTATCTACACATAATCAAAAAATAGTGCTATCTACATTAAAAATATTTGTGGAAATAATAACAATTGTTATAAAATATACATTGTAATTTGTGATAAACCAACAAAATGGACCACAATTCCCTGCAACGTACTGTAATCATGGATTTCTAAGAGATACTCGGCCTTTGACCTTAACAGATTGTAAATAAACGTCATATAAGAAAGAGAGTATCCTGAATTCTATTGACATATTTATAATAAATCTTGTTTTATTCAAAAAACTTGTTATTTTAATTAAAATTCGTGATATTTTGATAAAAGCTTCAATTTTCGTTATATTTTATTTTTTTCTTGTTAAAATAATGATATCTACTTGCTTTAGTACTTGAAACGATCAAATTTTAACTCGTAAAAAGTGCTATCTACTATAGAACCGAAAATATTAGGAGTTAATAAAAAAACTTAATTTGTACAAGATCTTAGCCCCGATTTGTATGGTATTGTAAAACAAAGTTTATTTATTTCTCTTATAGTTAATGACAAAAACAGTTTTTTCCCTCTCCTGTAAAATTGTGAATTTGTAGATAGCACTTTTTGAATATAAACCCTCGATATATCATTTTCGGTTTTTGATCCAATATTAAGGAAATTAGAAACGTAATAACAATCTCTTCTTTTTGATGGTGGATATAAAAGCAATAAAGCCATTTTCAATGAGAAATATTTATTTGCTTTCTCTAACCTCGATATCGAAATGGCAACCCTCGTATCGCCATTTAATTTTGTTGTTACTTTCTTAATTTTCATTTACTAAATTTTATTGAATAAAATTAATTTCAATTTTTATAACGCAAATTATTTTGTACAACAATGTTTTATTTTATTATAATTTTAATATGATTTTTTAAATGTTTTCGTGTGTGTAATTCATGATTTTTATTAAAATTTAAATACGAAATAAAAATAAAAATGTCCATTACAAAGAAATTAATTTATTGTAATTTTAAATTGAAGATTTGTTCGTTATTCAAAATGGAATGACATATAAAATTTTAGGTATTAAATGAATGAATCAAAGATCATAAATAAAATTATTGGTTATACAATGTAAGAAATATTGTTCATAAATTTATTTTTATTTAACAGAATAAAATTAAATTTTGTAAATTTGTAATTAACTTAAATGGTTGTATCTGTTTGACAGTTTCATTTTGAAGGCATATAAAAAGTGTCACAAAAATATGCACGAAATAAAGAATAATGCAGTGGGAAGGTCTTTTATACTAAATAATTGAAAAGGCAAATTTTTTAATATCTACTTCGTATATTTCAGTTAAACAAGGGAATTAAAGTTTCGAGATCAACGTATTTTTAAATAGCAGGTTTGTCACCCGCCTAGCATACAAGAGGTCCCAAGTATAATCCCCGGTCAGACCCACTTGAAAAAAATAAATTTTAAAAAAAGCGGCGGTTCACCTCATAACTCACCTAGCCACTGGTTATTGAGTATTAGGCTATGTAAAACTTCTCTAACTAATGCATTTGCCGTTCGGAGCCGAAGTTAAAACGTAGGTCCCTTTCAATAAGTGTAAAAATAGAATCGGATGCAGCTCATTGTCTGAGAGAAGTACCCCTGTTCCAATTGGAATGTTGTCGGGGAATTATATATATATATATATATATATACATAAAATTATAGACATATTGTCTATAATTTTATTATTTAAATACAATTAAAATGAAAAATAGATATCGATGATACACTTATCTAGTTATCTTCTAAATAGGCAGTCTTTAAATCGGTACTTCAAAGGCTTCCTCTAAATAGGCAGTCTTTTATTCGGCACTTCATTGTGGTTTTTAAATCAATATTTCTTTGAGTTCATGTTTAGGCTTAAAGATCATACAATTTTTAACGATACAACTTTTACAGTATATACGCTTTGTTTTTAGTCTCAGAATAGACCCCAGTTCCAAAATCTACCTCTTTATCAGCTGGTGGTGCTAAAGCATTTCGATGTCCAATTCAGGGAATTTCGGCATCATTTTGATTGACATCCATCATACGATCCAATAACGTTATTTAATAGTGGTCAGGCCTGGCAAATTTGCTGATTATACAGCACTTTGGCGATTTTCGACCTGAAAAATAGTATGGTGGCCGATACGCCAATTTTAGCTAGAAAATTGGCGATATTTAAGATAATATTGAAAACAGAATGAACTTAAACAGTTTTTTTTTTAATATAAAATGTGGTTAAATTGTAAGGGCCGATGTTGAACGTGAACCACACCTAAACGCCAAGTTTTTTTCCAAATTTTATTTGACATTTATCAATTTCAGACTTACTCAATTTGAACCATGGAGAGATACACAATCCAAGAACGTATTAAAGTTATCCAGACTTATTATGAAAATGGGAGCTCAAATCAAAATTTATATCGTGCACTTCGTGATTTTTTTGGTCAATTTGATCATCCAAATGTGCGTACAATCGCAAAAATCGTGGAAAAATTCGAGCAAACCGGGTCTGTAGAAGATGTGAGAACACCAGTGCATGCTCGTACTGCATAAAATATTGCTGCTGTTCGCGATAGTGTGGCTGAAGAGCCGTCCACCTCAACTCTTCATCATGCCCAACAATTGCACCTCTCACGCTCGTCGTTGATGAACATTATGCATAAAGACTTGCATTTACACGCTTTCAAGGTACAATCGGCTCAAGTACTAAATCCTCTTGACCATTCCAAACTTCGTGAATGGGCAGAATGGTGGCAAGAAATGGAAACAGTGGATGATCAATTTTCGAAGAAAATCATCTTCAGTGGTGAGGCACATTTTCACCTCAGTGGATTCGTCAATAAACAGAATTTTATTGGGCGAATGAGAATCCAAGAGTGATTGTCGAAAAACCAATGCACCCACAAAGAGTGACTGTTTGGTGCGGTTTATGGGCTGGCGACATCATCGGGCCGTATTTTTTCCAAAATGAGGCCGGTCAGGCAGTTACTGTGAATGGTGTTCGCTATCGTGAGATGATAACGAACTTTTTATGGCCCGAATTGGAAGATATGGATGTGGACGATATGTGGTTTTAGCAGGACGGTGCCACTTGCCACACAGCTAACGAAGCAATGGCTCTTTTGCGCAACAAATTCAATGGCCGTGTTATCTCACGTAATGGCGATGTCAATTGGCCGCCAAGATCATGCGATTTGACTTTTTTCTTTGGGGTTATTTGAAAGAATAGGTGTGCGTCGATAAGCCAGCAACAATTCAAGAGCTAAAGGATGAGATAATTCGGCACATTAACGGCATAGAACCTCCATTATGCCTCAGGGTCATCCAAAATTTGGACCATCGGATGGAGGTGTGCCGCCGTGGTCAATATTTTGTTCCATACATAATTGAGTAATACCAATATATCATAATAAAATAAAATTACAATAATTTCCTAAATAGTTTGTGTTTTAATCAAAATCAACATCGGCCCTTGAAATTTAACCACCTGATATATGACAAATCAGAGGTTCAACCTCGCATTATTACTTATTTTACGAACACAGTCTTTACGAATTATGCTAATAAACCATAAGGAAAAGCTCAGATTATCGACTGAACCGACTTATGGTTTATAAACATAATTCCTTAAGATTGTGCTTGTAAAACAAGTTATAATGCGAGGTTTTTTATCTGCATAAAAGTAGGGATACTACTCCTGAAGAGATGGCATAACCAACCATTGAAACGAATCGAGGAATTGGTTTCTCCGCAAATATTTTTTGGCTTTTATCAATAAATTGTATATTACATTTATAAATAAATGTAATAGATAGGGATCAAGTGCACAAGTTTTTTTTTATTTAAAAATTTTTCATTTAAAATTGTTTCTGTAGAAACAATTTTAATTGTTTCCGCACCAAAACTTTCAATAAATTTTTTTTTCAAAAGGAGTTATTCAAAATCGGATATCAAACATTTAATTAAAAAGTTTTAATGCAGTGTATTGCACTAAGATCCCAATTTATTACAATTATTTATTATTGTAATAAATAGTTTTTTGATAAAACTATTTCGTATTTAAATTTTTTTCTATAGTTGAATTTTCCATTTAAAATTGTTACTATTAAAAATTTTCCTGTATAAATTTTTTTGT
The DNA here is from genome assembly GCA_933228675.1 of Stomorhina lunata. Classification (NCBI taxonomy): domain Eukaryota; kingdom Metazoa; phylum Arthropoda; class Insecta; order Diptera; family Rhiniidae; genus Stomorhina; species Stomorhina lunata. Next base: position 88,094,239 of record OW121740.1, on the reverse strand, counting down.
AAACAATAATTTTTCATCAACAATTTTTTTTGTATAGAAAAATTTTCCATAAACATTTTTAGTATAGAAAAATTTGAAATGTAAGATTTTTTGTATAAAAAAATTTTTAATATTAATTTTTTGTATAGAAAGGTTTTCAATTTAAAATTGTTTGTATGAGATATGTTCAATATACAAAATTTTTTTATTTAGAAAAATATTTGTGATATTTTTTTGAAAATTCCAAACTTTTGCCGATTTCTGAAAATTTAATGCCGATAATGTAGATTTTTTTGAAAAATGTATCGATTTTTCACGAAAAAATTTTAGCAGCCCTGGTCGCAGTTGGTGATTTTTCCTATCATGAATGATAGCAAGAAGATGTTATAACATTCACGAAGATACAATGAAAAGTACCTTACCGTAACTTGGTGAAAACTTAATGAATTCAGAACATTTGAATTAAATCTATACATTTCTAGAGCACATTAAACATATAAACATATCTTTAAACAAATTTATTCTTTTGATTTTTTACACTGAATTTTCTATTAAAAATTTTTGTTAATACATTTGAATTCTCTATCAATAGTAAATTCTGTAGAAATAAGGAAAACGTGCTTAAGTCGACGTAAGAAATATTTGAGTTAAGGACAGCTTTGTAATCTTCATATTTAAAAGTACCCATGGGCAAAGTATAATTGCTTTTTGCAATATAAAATCCTATTTAGAATAAAAGACGAATTTAACAGCCTGTCCCACGATGTCGAACGAAAGATTATGCAAACGAAAGTAAGTCACCCATTTTCGTTCGAATAAGCGTCCCACTATCTTTCGACTAATCGTTCTTCTGGCTTTACGTTTTGAAACGTAAGATATTGGAAAATTGTCAAATTTCAATGTTGCCTAATCGACAGTTCGACAAATTTATCAACAATTTAAGAAAAAAAAGCGCTGAAATTTGTAAATTTTTCTATTCATATACAAGATTGTGCATTTAAGGTAAATAAAACTTTTCCAAAATATTTTTTTGATATAATTTGTACGAATCTCCTATTCTTGTGGAAAATGTTAAAATTGTGTCTTAATTTTTTTTTTAATAAAATGAAGTTCCTTTTTTTAAAATAATAAAGTTTCTTATGCTTTTTTGATGAAAACGAAAGCTAAAACATGTGTGAGTGATTTGGACATATGTTTTCGTGCAGCTGGCAGATAAATGACATAGTGGGACGCATTTTAATATTAAAGTGTTTACGTTATCGTTCGCATTCGTTTTCGTTCGACTTGTCATACTGAAAACTTTTGGTGGGACGCAAATCAGCTTTTTTTCGTTGAGAATGCGAACGATTGAAAACGTTCGATATCGTGGGATAGGCTGTAAGTTTTAATCCAATATCCACTCACTTTTAATAGAAACGTATGTCATTACAATCGTGGCTTTAAAACCCTTTACCACCATAAGCACGTAAGCTTGTATAATTTGATGAAATTTGGCACAGGTTCATATTTTGATCCAAGGACGATCCCTATACTTTCGGATTACTATTTCGTGTACCTCCCATAGGGATGCCTTCCCGAAATAGAGTTTTTCGTCCTTTACAGACACAAATTTAGTTGCACTTTAACTCAAATTTGAGACGATTACTACCTCCCATACAAGACACATTCTCAAAAGTAATTTAAATATACATAAAAGCACAAAAGCACTTATACATCTAAAGATAAATGCATGATTTGTGAATATGTGGCTTTGTGCTAAAAGGGCCAATGTCAATTTTTTGCTGTTCTGAGTTAATCATTGCATAAGACTCCTTTCTTTACCCCCTTTTATTTGGCCCCAACAGCTAATCTCTAACTTAACTCTGAACAGATCTAAAAGGGTTTTTCTGGGCAACCTTACTATGAAACTATATGGAAAATAAAAATTTTAAATCAAATTTTCTCATAACTAGTTTTATTGACATTGGCCCTTTTAGCACCAAGCCACAGAAATATAAATCAATAACTAAAGTTTGGTAGCGAACCGCCGTGGTATAGCAGGTAAGACATCCGCCTAGCATACCAGAGGCCAAAGTTCAATCCCCGGCCAGATTCACTTGAAAAAAATAAATTTTCAAAAAAGCGGCGGTTCACCTCATAACTCAGCTAGCCACTGGTTATTGAGTATTAGGCTATGAAAAACTTCTCTAACTAATGCATTCGCCGTTCGGAGCCGGCGTTAAAACGTAGGTCCCTTTCAATGAGTTTAAAAATAGAATCGGATGCAGCTCATTGTCTGAGAGAAGTACCCCTTGTTCCAATTGGAATGTTGTCGGGGAATTATATATATATATATATATAAAGTTTGGTAGCAATCGATCCTCAATTGACCCTAGCTCCCATATCAGGCCGTTAGCCGGAAATGACATAAATCTCGAAATTTTGCAAAAATAGCTCATAGTAAATATATGTATGTTTGTCTGTAAGACTTCAAGAAAACTTGTTAAATTGTTAATCCATATTTGACCTTAATAGTAAAGTTTTCATAGTCAGCTTAACCGACTATAGCTTTTCTTACTTGTTATACCCTTCACCACCATAGGTGGAAAGAGTTTTATAAGTTTGTGCTGATGTATGTAATGCATAGAAATATTGGTCATAGATCCACCTTAAAGTATACCAATAGACTTACAGCGCTATGTATAACCAAGAGTTAGAAACTGTTTATAAACTGTGCCAACTAGAATACAGATTTGCCTTAGCAGCTTCTTGGCATAATGTTTATTTATAACGATTTATAACTGTCTGCTAACTTTGAAAAAATCAACTCTGAAAAGTAATGATGCCACTACTAAAACTACTGTCTTTTCTTGTATCAACCCTGATTTTGACGTTTGATAATATGTTTTTTCCCTCTATATTAAAACAAAAAGAACAAATTAAAAAAATATGTTTAAAATGGAAGAAAAATTTAATAAAAAAATGGAAAAATTAACAAAAAGATCGGTGAATTGGCAACAGGAGGAAAAGGTAAGTTATTAATGTTATTATTGACAATATTAAATAAAATCAAATGTCTTTTTAGGATTTGCTTTCTCAGATCGCTCTGGACAAATTGGACGTTATAGGAGAAGGTCTCGAAAAATCTACTTGCATCCACAATTGGACATTTTTATCCATTTTGCGTCTTTAGAAGAAAATCTGATGTCGAACATTATTTTCGTATCTATGTCAAAATAGCTCTCGATGATGTGACAAACAGATATACCGCCGTGGTATAGAAGATTAGTCATTTGCCTAGTATACCAGAGGTCCCAAGTTCGATCCCTGGCCAGACACACTTGAAAAAAAAAATATTAGGCTATATAAAATGTAAAACACCGTTTGAAACCGATGTTAAAATCTAGGCCCCTTTTAATCAGTCTTAAAATAGAATCTTTGAGAAGTACCCCTTGTTCTAATTGTTGTGTGGTAACTATATATATATACTCACGGTGCGATGGAATAATGGTCTAATTGGATTTTTGAATAAAGATCTTAATATTTTACAAATGTTAGTTTTCCTGGCTGAACCAATTTCAATCATTAATATTTCCTTAAGAGGACACTTTTTATAAAGCAAATTGCTATTGGGGCTCATTAAATAATATGTCATCGGAAAATGCGTGCCCATCCCAGATAAACATATATATATATATATAAGATTCCCAAACTGTAAATGTTTTAATTTTAAAATTTATCCAGATTTTTTTAGACATGTATCCTTAGTTGCGAAAATTTACCATGGAGTACATGTAAAGCTATATATGCCAAAAATTTAAATTTAATATTCAATTGTTTTCGTTTGCAGTTTATTTCATTTTATTAAAATTTCCAAATTTATATGTCATCATAATGGTCATTATATCTCGACATTAATGGAGAAATTTACTTAAAAGGTATAATAAATTAATTTGTGAAGAACATTTATTCTCTGGACATTTTTAAATTTATCATAAGAAAGCAGAAAAGAACTCGTAATAATTTTGTTAAAAATAAATTAAACACATGACATTTGAGAAATATGGTATTGCAATAATTTATCAATATAAATTCTTAATAATCACGACATTTTCTTGCAAAGTGTAGCCAAAAACAAAATTTATTAGTCCAATAATGGCGACTTGATATTAGTCATTTGGCTTAAACTGCAACTTGTCTTAAACAAATTCGCTTAAAATATCTAGAGTTTTTCCAATATGAAAAAAACTTCTAATCTTTTGAATGTTGCTAGTAAGGCTAATTACATAGATAATTTCCTTAAATAATATATCTAAAAAACAACATAAAAAATGCGTTTAAGAAACTACATATTATTCATATAATTGTATATTTTACAAGCATGCATGACATCGATGACAGGGGACTGACAGACTGACTGACTGGTCAGGGGATGTAAACCTGAACGACTTTTCAAATATTACAGGTGAGGAGGTAAAGGTAAAATTGTTGTATTCGTCGTCGAATGTGTCAACTTAAAATGCAACCCATAAAAATGTTTAATTATTGCCATTAATGGTCGTAAAATACAATCTTGTGTCTTGTCTTGTAGAGAGAATTGTACAAAAATAACATACAAATGATGATGACGATATTATGTTTATTTTTATTATTTTTTCATTCTTTCTGGTATCATGATATCGTGTTTTCCCTTACTTCTTTGTTAATTCTAATATAAAGATTAAAAAGTGGAATAACGCCTTTTTTTATATTTAAAACAAAATTTATAAAATCATGGCTCCTATAGGCGAGTATGTAAAAATGTTTATGTACGAGCATTTGTAACCAATCTGCGGACCAACCACTGTCATTATGATTCGTATCATTTTACTGGACAGGACTGACAATGTTTATGTATTACATATATTGCATAAAGTGTAGATAAAAATAATTAAAGACAATACACGAAATATTTCTTTCAATCAAAAGTCAAATTTAAGAGTGAATTTTTATATTAGTGCACTTGGGGTAACCATTATAAATATACAATTTACAGAAATTTACCAGCATAAGTTTTATTGCAATAGTATTAAAAACAAGTAAGAAAGTGCGATAGTCGGCCAAGCCCGACCATACGATACCCTTCACCACTAAGATCAAAGGTGTTCAAGACTTATATATGTATTCAAACTGTTTCAGTCATTTGGACTTATATGAGAGGGTCCAATGTGGACCGATTATCTCAAAGATTAGGGAATTAGTTACAGTTTTTACAAAAATTATTTATGCAAAAAATAAACTTAAAATTGTCATTATCTTCAGATTTACGAGAGTTTTAGTGATTTTTGTCTCATTTAGTGCGTTTTGACAGAAGAATTTGTATGGGAGCTATAGTCAAATGTCGATTGATTTCAACGGAATTCGGTACAGTGATTTCGGTTTGTATAAGCAGTATCTGTTTGAAATTTAAAAATTGAAAAATATTGATATTAGTGGCCAAAATATCAATTCCGAGAAGTAGGACCTATGAGAAGTACCATAAATAATGGACCGATTTTGACGAATTTCAATAGCCATCAAAGAAATTATCTCTGACAAATTTCACTACATTATCTTTAGAATTGCAACCAGTACTTTGATTACAAAGTAAGCATGGGGGTACAGAAGACCGGTTCGCCTTCCATACAAAAAAAAAAGTTATGTCAGTCACCCCCTAGGATTAAAGATAATGTCTAAACAATTCCAAAAAATATTTTTTTATTTTTTTACCACGCCTACAAATACCGCCCTTTTAGTATTTTGTTCACTGTGTCATTTTAAGTCCGATCATAACATTTTATAAAGAGTGTTCTAAAAAAAAATATGCATTTACTATTTTAGACAAAATTTATCCATAGTGCAAGAAATAATTTATTTTTTGATCAAGTTAGTTTCTATAGATATGTCAGATACTATTATTTTAGAAATTATTAATTTTCAATAGTTATTTCAATCAAAATGGACTGCGAAAAAAAAGTTCGTGAAAATATAATTAAAACTTCTCAAAAAAATCCGTCATGGACTTTTAAAAAAATAGCTAAAAATTTGAAAGTTGACCCTCGAACGGTTTCTAATGTCATCAGACGGTATAAGGAAAACCTGAGCATTGAAAGAAAACCTGGATCAGGGAGGAAAAAAGGTCCTACAGATATTAGTAAGGCAAAAGAAGTCGAGCGACTCTTTCGAAGAGCGCCTAGCACTTCTTTAAGAAAAGCAGCTCGTACGGTGAAATGTTCTACGAATTTTGCACATAGAGTCAAAGCTTATGCTGGACTGAAGACATACAAAGTCCAAAAGGTTCCAGATCGCAATGCTATAAAGAACTTAGAAGCAAAAAAACGAGCGAAAAAATTGAAGTCTGATTTTATAAAAATATACACCTGTTGTGTGATGGATGATGAAACATACGTACTGGCAGACTTTTCTCAACTTCCTGGTCAAGATTTTTATGTTGCTGATAAACGGGGCAATGTTCGGCAAGAGTTTCGCACAAAAAAACAAACAAAATTCCCTAAGAAGTTTCTCGTGTGGCAAGCTATTTGCAGTTGTGGCAAAAGAAGTAAAGTATTTGTGGCATCTGGCACAATAAACACAGAAATTTATATAAACGAGTGCCTACAAAAACGGTTGTTACCCTTTTTAAGAGAGCACGGAGTGACTACATTTTTCTTGGCCCGATTTGGCATCATGCCATTATGGAAAAAAGTCACTTGAGTGGTACTCAAAGAATAATGTCATTTTTGTACCACGAGAGGCAAATCCACCTAACTGTCCTGAACTTCGGCCTGTGGAAAGGTATTCGGCTCTGGTAAAAAAGGAATTGAAGAACACAGGAAAGATTTCCAAGAACATGTCCGATTTTAAGCGCAGGTGGAACACATGCTCCAAAAAGGTATCAGAAGCAACTGTAAAATCTTTAATGGGAGGGTTTCCGAAAAAAGTCGATAATTTTGCAAAACCCGAGTACTAAGTAAACATTTTAATGCTAAATGATTTTGTATAATATATCATTATATTTGCGTATTTTGTAAAGTTTTTATATTAAAAGGTTTGATTTTAATTTAAGAAAATCCAACTACAAATTTTATTTAGAGCACTCTTTATATCGGTGTTCTCGGCTCTGTAAGGGCTACATTTCCCTCTTTGATAGTTTTTTACTACCACGTCAATTTATTGTCATAACTTCTAAAATATAGATTTTTACTCGATTTGATTAGGGTGGGTACGACTCGAATTTTGAAAAGTTTTGACTAGAAATTGACGAGTTTGTAAAAAACTATCAAAGAGAGAAATGAAGCCCTTACAGAGCCCTAAACATGGATGTATATAGTGTTATAATCGTACTAAAGATGGCGACACAGTGAACAAAATACTAACAGGGCGGTATTTGTAGGCGTGGTAAAAAAATAAAAAAAAAATTTTTGGAACTGTTTTGACATTATCTTTAATCCTAGGGGGTGACTGACTCAACTTTTTTTTTCGAACCACTCTAGGGTACAGCCAGCCGTCCAGACGGATGGACGGAATGACATCTTTAAATCGACTCAGGAAGTGATTCTAAGTCTATTGGTATACTAAAAGGTGGACCTTAGATCATTATTCCGTTTTGAAATGTTCTACGACATGTCGCGCCCTGGATGAATCGTCTCGAATCTACCACTAGAAAAGACTAAAAATAGCCTACCTGGGGGTTCCCGATTTTGCAATGTAGCCTGTTCGAAGAAACTTAATCTTTCTGTTACTAGATTAAAAAAAATCGTCAAAAGTGTTAAAAAACAGACTTGGAGAATCTTCTGTAGTGGCGTGGAAAGCTGATCTGAAACTAGCAGAATTCGTTAAATATGTTCTATTACAGACTTCTTTTTAAATCACGTTAATTTAGATTTGGATGTCTTTAAAATGGGATTTATTACTTTCGTGGCTATATACATTAATAATAAGGCAAAAGAACTTAAATCTTTTGGAGAATCGAAGAGTCTATTGTGGCCCTTCCAAAATAGGATTAAAAAATGTAAGCGGAAAAGAAAAACGTTGACGGTAATAGGTATATCCTATCTGAAATTACTACTTTCAGTTTCAAATAAAAAACATATCCCATACTATGCAGTCCGTCAAAAATTACACCGAACTATAGTCCGTGAACCGCCGTGGTATAGCAGGTTAGTCATCCGCCTAGCATACCAGAGGTCCCAAGTTCAATTCCTGTCAGACCCACTTGAAAAAAAATTTATTTTCAAAAAGCTAGCCACTGGTTATTGAGTATTAGGCTATGAAAAACTTCTCTAACTAATGCATTTGCCGTTCGCAGCCGGCGTTAAAACGTAGGTCCCTTTCAATGAGTCAAAAATAGATTCGGATGCAGCTCATTGTCTGAGAGAAGTACCCCTTGTTCCAATTGGAATGTTGTCGAGGAATTATATATATATATCTATATATATACCTATAAGATTTAATATATTGATGTGCCATATGTGTATTTCAGGGGGGTAACTGCGTATCTCGATTCGAAAATAAAACTGTTCGAATTTGTATGCTTAAAGTATTGTGTTTCGAAAATAATTTCTTTCGAATCGAGTTACGCGGTAACCCCATAGTATACTTGACTTCTTCTTCATCTGTTATCCTTGACTCCCAGTGGAGCATACAGCGTCAACCATCCTTTTATATCAGACTCTATGTTAGACTCAAGATGTTAGGCATTCATTATTCCATGAATCAATTAACATTCTCTATGTTCTAGCAGGTGCACCCTATGGATTCCAGCGAAGCGCTTGTCGAGCAATGTTGGTATTTGGCCTTCGAAGTATGTGGCATATCCATCGACATTTCCGTTGACATACCTCTATAGAAGCAGGGATTTGGTTTGTCGCGTTTAATAAATCTTTATTTCTTGTTCGATTAGGTCACCTTATACATATAAAAAATTTGCTGTATGCATTTGTTTGCAGTGTATTTATGAGTTTCCAAGTTTCACAGCCGTAATACAAGATGGACTTGACATTTGAGTTGTATATTCGTAACTTAGTTTTTGTTGATATTTACCAAACTTGAAAGATAATTTAAGGTACCTACACATCCAATAACCTAGTTATTCACATTGATGTCGGTCGACAGGTTTGCGCCACAGGCAAAATCTTTGCAAATATCGATTTCCAGCCCAGCTGCCCGAGATTTAACAATGATAGCATTAGTATTTGCTTGAAGGTCACCTGAGATTTGGCTCCCCTATGTTTTTGTCTCGAGGAGGTCAATATTTTGTTTTAATAGTTTTTGGTCTCAGAATTTATTCATCAGACCTCAGTTCCTACCACTTTAATGTACTTTCCTAATATCAGAAAATTAAAGCTCTTAAAAAATCGTTAACCTTTTACTAAGGAAGTTTTTCGATAATTCCAACCGAACTAATCAAAACAAGCAATTTTTTTTGCCTCACATTGGGGTCGCCACAATAAATAAATATTTTATTGTATCTTCGCCATTAACAGTTGGATTTTAAAGTGTCATAAATCGATATTTTTGTCTAAAGAAGGCCAATGTTTTGTGTTAATAATTATTGACCTTAAGTACACTCTTCTATTTAGTACTTAACCACAAAATCTAAGCTCATGCAACAAAAATTTTAAAAATTAATGAAAAAATTTGTATCAAACATGTTTTGAAAGGATCCAAGATTGCTATTTTTGGACGGCTTTCGATTTTAGAAAATATATGGCCGATGCGTTGCTTATCGGTGGAAACCATGTCAGATTCATGTACTAAATGAACAAACGATCGGTTAAAAAAATCCTTGTTTTTAATAGTTCCGTAGGATTTATCGAAAAACGTACTTTGGGGCTATTCACATATTACGTAACGCTGTTAGGGGGGCTTTTGTTACGGTGCAGGAATTTTTTATGCGTATTTCTATTTAAATGTATTACACAGGGGGAAGGGGGGTAAAAATCAGCAAAAAAAGCGTTGCGTAATATTAAAGAGCTTTAATTTTCTGATATTAGGAAGTTACATTAGGGTCATAGGAACTATGGGCTGATGGATAAATACTAAAACCTCCTCGGGACACATAAAAATCTGACTGTAAATGCCGAAGATATAACGAAAAATGTATTACGGCGACCCCTATGTGCGGCAAAAAAAATATATTTTTTTTTCGAAATTGTCTAACAGCAATACTTTATTATCGGTGGTGTACGGCCCTAATGTCCATTGGGTACCATCTACCATTTAGAGCATATTGTTGCCCTGTAGTTGTTGCAATCTTTCGATTCACCCTTTTTGGTATTTTGACTAGTATTCCTCATTCCAGGAGGTTGGCAAAGCCTCTTCTTCACATATTTTAAGCACAAATGGGTACCACAATCTCGCGGATCCTTCAACATCACATTAAAGCATCTCTACTGAGATATTGCTGAGATTTTTTTTTAATTGTATTTTTGTATTTTTTCGTTGTTTAACCGAGTCCCAATTGCTTGTGTTAGCCAAGTTTTCCTTTTATGATCTTTAAATCTTAGTGTTTGTTGCCCAACCTCAGTGTCCGTTTTAGTGACACATCTAGAGAAATCATTAATACAAGTTTATAACATCTAGAAGCCGATTACTTATGGAACTTATAAAGGCATTTCGATGTCTCTCTCATTCCAGTTTTCCTATTTACATTTTCTAATCTTCTAGGTGCAATTAAATAAAGATCCAAAAGGGTATAGGGTGTGGAGTGCTTTTCAAGGCTCCGCTTATACCAATGTTAGCACTACGCGGGAAGTTATTAAGTATACTTAGAAAATGCCAAAGAAAATATGTACCTTTAAAAAATAGCCTATATTGAGAGCTATAAATTCATTATCTTATAGCTTTAGTAGTTTGAAATTATCTACTATTTGCCTCCAGGTTTCGTAAAGGTATGCACTAGCTCTTTATTACTAGACCAGGGAAATATTTCTCCTAAAGCTGATTGCATGATCTCACTCATCCTAAAAAGAAATTTCTCTAAAACGGGTAGTACCAGTTGGTCAACACTATTAAATATGATGTTGATAGTTGGTTAATTTTGACCTTAGTGGAGAAGGGTAATAAATAGGCCGTACTTTCACAATTGTTTACCTTTTTTGTGGTCAGTCTTTGGAAAATTTGATTTGAAACTTGTCTTTGTAAGTAAAGGTACATGTGTTGTTATATTTTTGCATCATATTATAACTTTTTTCCTGAAAAAGTAAGAGATGAGCGGTAAGTTCTATGCAGTCACGACATTTATTTGCCAATTTATGGCTGGTTAATGGCAATAACGAATATATTTTATACGACAATAAATAATTGTTAAAACATTTCTTATTTTTCTGCATTTCATTTTGTTTTTTTTCCTCTAAATAAAAAACCACAAAACGAACACGCAAGCTGAAATTAACTAAATAAAAACATAAATATTTAATATAAAATACAAGAAACAAAAATAATAACATTAAACATTTTCATATAGAATTTATACATTTAGTGCAACAAAATACCCCGGGCTCTGTTATCGATAACGTCAAATGAAAATCTCAACAAATACGATAAAGATTAAATTAAATTAAACGAAAACGGTTGATTTATTTCGATGCGTGCAGCTGAAAACAAAATGTTTAACATTTGAATAAATTGTTTTAATATCAATAAATATTCATTTTAATTTTTAAAGTACATGCAAACCATTTTTAATTGAATACTAATTTATTGTTAAGTTTTTTTCTAAACAATAAAGAGCAGATTTTTAAATGCAAAAGACGCGAAAGCAACAACGACAAATTAGATTTCAAGTAGAATATTCCTAGATTAAAGTGGATCATTTAGAATTTTAATGAACTTTTTTTTATGAGCCGCATTAAGTATTTGTTTATAACAGTGGAGTAGGGCTATAATGAATTTGATCAATTATTTCAATTGTACTTTTTGATGGCTCCATTTAAAGACTATTTTATAGTTAATGTTGTAATATACGAGTAGTAATGATGATTTTAAATCGTATGTGTAATAAGTAGAATATATAGTCATGACAAGTTCTCAGGTTTTATTGATCAACTTTAAAAGTTTATTTTAGCAAAAAACTGTTAAAAGGTAAGTTTAAGTCTAAAGGGCTGAATAAATTAAAATATGCAATATTAATGCACAATGGAGACAAAAATAAATTGAATAGGCTATAATAAATTGAATTTGTTCATCATCATGTAATTCTTTATAATTTTTAAAATTTTACATTTTAAAGGATGTTTTTATTTTCATGAAATATCTGCATAAATCTTTTGATTTTTTTGACATAGCCAAAAGAAACTACATGGGTATTACCCATGTTATCGATATCTTACAAATAATTTTCGTTTTTAAAGTCAGCCACCGGAACTTTTAGATCGTGTATCATGAATTCAGTGTTATTTCTTTGAGAAAAAGAAACAAATTGCTAATCTATAAATTGCCAATGTAGTTAAATATTCGACTGTCAAGCCAAAATCTCTATAATATAAGGATGTTGCACTTTCATACATTGATTTGGCGTATGGTCTTTTCGATAAGTCCCTTCAAAAAGGGAGTATACCGCTTTTACTTTAATTCGTAAACAGCTAATGGAGACGATTATCCAATGAGAAAAAGCTAAGGCACACACACGTGCTCATTAAATGTATGTTTGTTTGCACATTTATGTGTAGCAATATATCAAAAAAAGGAGGTTTTTAGATTTCAAGATAATCACATGAATTTATATACATTTTTTCGGGTACATATTCAGCTATAGTAGGTGCTACATAAAATGGCTTAAACTATTTTGGTTTCTGAAATACAGGGTGATTTTTATAATTTTGGCTTTTTAACTAGCAACAAATTTTGCGCTGTAACTTTCTTAATAGGTCAAAAATGGCTCTTTTTTTAATTTGTATAGTTAGATAATTGTATTAGATTTGTTCATCATAAAAAAAAACATCAGTACACTTAGAGAAAAAATATGTATAAAAGATAATACAGTAGTGAAAAAAATCAAAAATTTGCATTTAAAATGGCACAAAAACGGATAAAGATTTTGAGACCAGATTTCACGTACCGATTGCTACTATCAATATCTAAAAATTTGATATGGCGCTTCCCGATTAAATGTTTAGTTCTTCGACAAATTGAGAAAAACTAACAAAAAAAATGAAAAAAAACGTCAAAATTCTGCATTTTTAATATTTGTCTTCCTATAACTCATTAACTATGAATCGTATCGAAAAGCGCCATATCAAAGTTTTAGATAAACATGTTCTTAATATGTGTGTTTTTCATTGTTCTTCATCTACTTCAGTTTCACATTTGACAGAAAAACAAATGTATGGAGTGCAATATTTTTATAATATAGTCTTTGCTCCCACTCTTGGATGGATAATTTTTTTATTCGAAATCAGATACTCATACAGTCCAGTTTTTTAATCCCAATAATCGAAAAATTATTAAAATCGGATAACGTTTACCAGTGCCGACTTTACACCAAAGTTTGAGGTAAAGCTCAGTATAAAAGCCATAGAATAAGTATGATTTCAATCGGTCATTTAAATTTAATTATATCATAAAGATTTAACTGATGAATATTATTTCTTAGTCTATGCAAAATAAATGCTGACATTTCTTAGACTGGATAAGCTTGAACGGGTCAAAGGTCAAAATTTGTTTTTTACTTTTAATGGTAAACTCACGGATTTTTCATGACTTTTTTTAGCGATTTCCTATGAAAAGGCTCAAAAGTATTTGTTTTATACCAAGATTAAGTAATTTTTAAAACAAGTAAGAAAGTGCTATAGTCGGTCAAGCCCGACCATACGATACCCTTCACCACTAAGGTCAAAGGTGTTCTTTTTACTGTATAAAGACAATTATTTGCTAAATTTTTCCATTATACAAACATTTTCTCAAATTTTACATATTTAAGCTTTTCCGTCATTTGGACTTATATGAGAGCTAGGGTCAAATGTGGACCAATTATGTCGAATTTTTTTCAAATTGATTACAGTTTTTACATTATGCAAAAAATAAACTTAAAATTTTTATTATCTTCAGATTTATGAGCATTTTAGAGAGTTTTGTCCCATTTTGTGCGTTTGACAGCAGAGTTTGTATGGAAGCTATGGTCAAAAGTGGACCGATTTCAACGAAATTTGGTGCAGTGATTTTGGTTTACATAAGGAATATTTGTTTTGAATTTTATGAAGAAATATTGATACTTTTGGCCAAACTATCAATTCCGGGAAGTGGGACCTATGGGAGGTACCATAAATAATGGACCGATTTTGACGAATTTTAATAGCCATGGCTATTAAAATTTGCATTATCTTTAGATTTACGAGCGTTTTAGTGATTTTTTGTCTCATTTTGTGCGTTTTTAAAGAAGAGTTTGTATGGGAGCTATGGTCAAATGTGGACCGATTTTAACGAAATTTGGTACAGTGATTAAGGTTTACATAAGCAGTATTTGTTTTAAATTTCATGAAAAATAATGATATTTGTGGCCAATATATAAATTCCGGGAAGTGGGACCTATGGGAGGTGCCATAAATAATGGACCGATTTTGACCAATTTTAATAGCCATGGCCATGGCCAAAAAAATGATCTATGCCAAATTTTATCAAACTATATTTAGAATTGCGACCTGTACTTTCATTATATGGCTTACATGGGGGTCAATTCAGCCGTCCAGCAAGACGGACAGACGGACTGATATCGCTTAATCGACTCATAAAGTGATTCTAAGCCTATTGGTATACTAAAAGGTGGGTCTAAGACAATTTTTTTTTTGCGTTACATACATCAGCACAGACTTATAATACCCTTTCCACCTATGATGGTGAAGGGTATAAAAACATACATATTTTTTTAGACTACAATCCCGGTAAATACAGCTTGTAAAAGCTAAATCCCCTGACTTTCCAAAACTGTTTATAAATTTAAATTTTTAAATTGCTCTGCAAATATTAGAGTTGGAGGTACTAAAGTACTACGACCTAAAGTTTTTTGCGAATATTTGGTTTTTGTACGTCCTCACCTAGGCTTTCCAAGTTTTTACAAAAATTGCCCCTTTTTTTGACACCATGTTATAGATTATAACTTCATAATCGAAGAACTGAGTGAAATATTTTATTGGACATTTGACATATCGATAAATTTATTTCTTTCACAAATTGAAAGGATATTTTTCTTCTATTTTAAAATAACTTTCAGTGTTCAAACTATGGGCAAATGTTGCCTATAAGCAAAATTGCGTTAATAAAATTTGTGATATAACAATAAGAACTATTTTAAAGTTTTACCAACTCTATCTCATTTTCTTAACTGTTATTTATAATAAAATTTACTTTCTTAAAAAAGAAGGGAAAAAATGTTAGCAAAAACAACAAAAACTCAGGAACTATGACCAAAAATTTACAATGTTGCTTATAAGCAACAATTAAAATAAAGAATTAAATATAAGAAAATCTCGGGGAAAATTTCTCATGATCACAAAATCAAGCACAGTCTCAAAATTGGTCTCTATTTGAATTTATTGGTGTAGGATATCATAGAGTAGGGCATGCTCGACTACACCACATTCTTACTTGTTTTAATCTCCTATTGTGGTTTAGTAATCCCTCTTAAAAACACAAACACTTTTTATTTGCTCAAACTAATTTCTATAAATCATAATCTTCAAGATTTTTGCAACTAAGATCTCTAGCTTTAAACACATTTATTGAGCTACTTATGATAATCTGGGATCATAAAACGTTTATTGTGTTAATAATTCAACAAAAATGTTTTAAAAACTAGTTAAATTAAACAATAAAGTCAATTTACCTGCATTAGAGCATAAATCCACTCCCTCCGTTTAAATGTGCGTAAAATATCGACAATCTCTTAAAATTTGTGTACATAAAGTATTTTATTGTTGTTATACTCGAATTAGAAATAACTGAAACCAGTAAAAATAAAAACGAAAAACCTTAATCTTAGCTTAATCTCTGGTAAGATACAATGAAATAGATAAAGACTCACACAAAGATGACTTGTGCCGGCGGAAGATTAAACCTTGGCTTAATTTTATGCTGCTGGTATTTCTCTTCTTTTATGAAACACTTACCGAAGTTAATCAATAAAATCATATCAATCTTTAGAAATAGTTTAGTCTAAAATACACCGAAAATGTTTTTATTGTTTTTAAATTTTTACGAGCAATCAATTCGAAATAAAGGCGAATGCGTAAAACAAACCGCAAACATTTTGGAGTAGATCAAAATGAACAATTAAGAAAATGACTAATTTATGAGTTTTTGGTGATTTTTGTGTTACCAATTAAAAATTATAATTTCATTATAATTCAAACTGAAAAGGAAAGAAATAATTTGTCTTGAACATTTGTTAATAAAAACAAGTAAGAAAGCGCTATAGTCGGTCAAGCCGACCATACGATACCCTTCACCACTAAGGTCAAAGGTGTTATTTTTCCTGTATAAAGACAAATATTTGCTAAATTTTGCCATCATACAAACATTTTCTCAAAACGTATATATTCAACCTGTTTCCGTCATTTGGACTTATATGATAGCAAGTCAAATGTGGAGCGATTATCTCGAAATTTGGCAAATTTATTACAGTTGTTACAATTATGTTGTTAAAATTATGTATGCAAAAAATAAACTCAAAATTTTCATTATCTTTAGATTTACGAGCGTTTTAGTGATTTTTTGTCTCATTTAGTGCGTTTTTGAAGAAGAGTTTGTATGGGAGCTATGGTCAAATGTGGACCGATTTCAACAAAATTTGGTACAGTGATTTAAGTTTACATAAGCACCTGTTTTAAATTTCATGAAAAAATATTGATATTTGTGGCCAATATAGCAATTCCGGGAAGTGGGACCTATGGGAGGTACCATAAATAATGGACCGATTTTGACCAATTTCAATAGCCATGGTCCTATTATCAAAAAAATGATCTGTGCCAAATTTCATCAAATTATCTTTAGAATTGCGACCTGTAGTTTGATTACAAGGTTTACATGGGGATCCAGCCAGCCAGCCAGACGGACGGACATCGCTAAATCGACTCAGAAAGTGATTCTAAGTCTATTGGTATACTTAAAGGTGGGTCTAAGACAAATATTTCTATGCGTTACAAACATCAGCACAAACTTATAATACCCTTTCCACCTATGGTGGTGAAGGGTATAACAAGTAAGAAAAGCTATAGTCGGTCAAGCCCGACTATATAATACACTTCACTACTAAAGTCAAATATGGACCAACAATTTAACAAGTTTTCCTTAAGTCTTAGAGACATACATACATATACTATGTGCTATTTTTGCAAAATTTCGAGATTCATATCATTTCCGGCTAATGGCCTGATATGGGAGCTAGGGTAAATTGTGGACCGATTAATACCAAATTTTGGTTATTGGTTTATATTTACAAAATATTTATCTATGCAAAGTTTAAGTAATCAAATGCATTTATCTTTAGAGTTATTAACGTTTTTGTGCTTTTAAGTGTATATAAAAGTCTTTTGAGAATGTGTCTTGTATGGGAGGTATGGTCATATATGGACCGATTTCTACAAAATTAGAAACACTGATTAAGGTTATGATAAGCAATATTTGTGTAAAATACAGCTAAATTTGTGACTGTAAAGGGCCAAAAACTCTATTAAGGGAAGGCATCCCTATGGGAGGTAACCGAAATATTAATCTGATTTCGCCCAAAAAGTATTGTCCTTGGACCAAAATATGAACTTGTGCCAAATTTCATCAAATTATCTCTAAAGTTATGACCTGTAGAGTGATAACAAGCTTACATGGATAACCGGCCAGCCAGCCGGAAGGACATCGTTAAAACAACTCAGGAAGTGATTCTAAGCCGATTGGTGTACTAAAAGGTAGGTCTCAGACCAATATTTTTATGCGTTACAAACATCACCACAAACCCAATATACCCCTTCCAACTTTTTGTGGTGAAGGGTATAATAAGAAAGAAACACTGTTTTAAATAATACATAACCCTACCGAATTACTAACAATATCTTATTATTAAAAACGCTTTAAAATTGAAATACAAAAACGTTATAAGCTACACATTTAATATACTCGTATTTATTCATTTCTTTCTTTCGATACATGATATTTATAAGAGCATTACATTTTTTTATACTTTTTTTACGATTCAAATTTTATGACTTTTTTTTAAAAAATCAAACATTTAAATAAAAAATTTTTGATTTGTTTTCTAATGAATCAAAAAACGAAATATTTTAAGAAACATTAATGAATTACATAACATGATTATGAATTTATCCATGGGAAATTACATAGAAAAGGTCGTTAAATTAAACTAGAAATTAGTGTTTAACGTTTAAATTATTTATGCAAATTATTTTAGGTTTTGTTTAACAGTAAAAAATCATTTGCAAAACTTGCACAAAATTGTTGTAAAATTTTAAATACCTAACAAATGAAAACAGTTTCTAGTTAAATTTACATAATTAATAATAAACTAACAGCTTATAAATAATATTATAGATTTTTACTTTATCCATCTGAGTTATCAAAGAATATAATTTGTATACCCTTTAACACCGTAGGTGGAAAAGGTATTATAAGTTTGTGCTGATGTATGTAACGCATGGAAATATTTGTCTTAGACCACCCTTTTAGTATACCAATAGGCTTAGAATCACTTTCTGAGTCGATTTAGCGATGTCCGTCCGTCTGGCTGGCTGGCTGGACCCCCATGTAAACTTTGTAATCAAACTACAGGTCGCAATACTAAAGATAATTTGATGAAATTTGGCACAGATCATTTTTTTGATAATGGGACCATGGCTGTTAATATTCGTCAAAATCAGTCCATTATTTATGGTACCTCCAATAGGTCCCACTTCCCGGAATTGATATATTGGCAACAAATATCAATATTTTTTCACGAAATTTAAATCAAATACTGGCTATATAAACTTAAATCACTGTCGTTAAAATCGGTCCAGATTTGACCATAGCTCCCATACAAACTTTTCTTACAAAACGCACTAAATGAGACAAAAATCACTAAAACGCTTGTAAATCTGAAGATATTGGGAATTTTAAGTTTATTTCTTGCATACATAATTTTTGTTATAGCTGTAATCAATTTGCTAAATTTCGAGATAATCGCTCCACATTTGACATTAGCTCTCATATAAGTCCAAAAGTCGGAAGCAACTTAAATATATAAGTTTTGAGAAAATGTTTGTATGATGGAAAATTTTGCAAATATTTGTCTTTATACAGGAAAAATAACACTTTTGACCTTAGTGGTGAAGGGTATCGTATGATCGGGCTTGACCGACTATAGCACTTTCTTACTTTTTTTTTTAACTTGTTTTTTAATCGATTATGTGACATAAATAGTTTTTTAAAACTACAAAGTATTAGATGAATGTATTTATTTGTATACCCTTCACCAATAGGTGATAGAGTATAAGTATTATTTGGACAGATTTAGAAATCGAAATATAAAATATTATTGCGATCGGATAACGTTTACCAGTGCCGTACAGTGCGCTGCATTGATATTTCTTCATACATCGAAGTGCAAAAATAGGAGGAGTGATCCTACAACAACGTAATTTTGCACACTTGTTTAGTTTCATATAGAAAAGAAAACTTAAAAAAATCGAAATTCGTATACTCTTTGGGGTACCTGCCTTGGACTCGCATTTTTATACCCTTCACCATAGGGTATTATAAGTTTGTGCATCGGTTTGTATTTTTTTATTAGTGATCATAGACCCCATAAAAATTATACCGATCGGCTCGGAATCGGGAGGAGAATCAATTAAGCGATGTCCGTCTGTCTGTGGGACCTGTGAGAAGTACCATAAATCGGGAGGAGAATCGATTAAGCGATGTCCGTCTGTCTGTGGGACCTGTGAGAAGTACCATAAATAACACTCTGATACAGTGAAAATACACTCGCAACGAAACCAAGCTCAACCAGTAGAACTCGCTTAGAAGATCATTTTACCATTTTTAAAATTTTCGATATACCCTCAAAATCGAAAGTTATCGATAAAAAACATCATCGTTTTTTAATTTTAAAATGTGTTTGGACAGAAAACAAAATAGGCTTTCACTTCGTAAAGACCTTTTTTTAACATGACCAATTTATCATAAAAATATTTTCCGCTGAAGTTAAAATTTTATTTTTTTTTTTCGATTTTTTCAACTTCGGAAGCTTTTTTTTCGTAAAATTTATCAGAAGACCTAATATATTTTGACTTAAAAAAAATCATGGTTACCATTTTGTAAAACAAGAGTACCTTAATTAAAATCGGAAACATATTAACAGAGATATAACAATTTTAGTAAAAAAGGTGAATTCAGTATTATTTGTATATTAGAAAATTTTCTATACAAATACTACGTTCTTTTCGAAAGTAGAGAAATGGCGGTCGAATTATTATGGCATTCGGTGAGAAACTTCAAATAACAAAATTTAAGCCAAATCGGACTACGTTATCACGTGGCGCCCAGGCCATGAAGTTGAAAATTGCGTTTATAAGAAAAAATATGGCCAATTTTTTAGTTCTTGCAAAATTTAACTTTTTTAGTAAACATTTTAACAAAGTGTAAATATTAATTCATAATGTAGACTCAATTAGCTTTCTATCTACGTAAGTAGCGTATAAATCGGCTAAGGATTTTTTGAGTTATCGAAATTTTCATACAAATTTTGGGTCCTTGAAGACATCTATTCGATTTTATGATATTTGTTGATGGAAAGCAAATTGGGTCTAAATTACAAATTAACATTCAGATTTTGTCAAAAAGTTAAGCTTATGGGTCAAAATTTGCAAAAATCGAAAAATTGCACATTTTTTTGGCCGGCACTCCTTGAAATTCGAAAAAAGTGACTTAAGAAGTTAACTAAAAATGCTTCTTTTGTCTTTTACGGCTATATACACTGTCACTCGTTTCACGTTTGAGTGACCAGCAGTAATTTGCTAGCATTTTTATTGGGCTTTCCCCTGATAGCGTTCTTCAATAGTTAAAATTTCTTGGTGGAATCTTTCACCTTGCTCATCACTGAGTTTTCCAAGATTTTCTGGAAAAAAAGCCAAATGGGCGAGCAGGAAATGAATTTTTATTGACATCCGGCACTACATTTCATCACTTCTATGGTTCCCCAAAAAATTCTTACATAGTGTGAAAGCTGTATTACCGATCTTAACTAAAAACCGTTGGGCTTCGCAATACCAGAAAAGGGTTTGGTCGTGAAAGTTGGGATGATTTCAAGACAGTCAAACCGAGAACGGCAATAGAGGCATAAATAGAGATTGGACATTATGTCGTACTTCTTTGTTTCTATCCTTTTTTAACTTCATTCATAAGTGCGTATAAATATCTTATATTCTTAAACGAGCAATAATTGTATATATATATATATATATATATAGAATGGCTATCTCGAAAACGGCTCTAACGATTTTGATAAAATTTGGACAGTGGGTATCTTTTTTGATGTATAGGTCGAAGAAGTAGGGACTTTTGGCACTTTTACCTCTAAGAGGGTAAAAACGGGTAAAAAGGGGAAAAAATCGAAAACGCTATGTCTCCTAAAGTAATAGGTATAGAAACAAAATTAAAATTACGTTTTAAACAGCTTTGAAAATAAGCGGACAGGTGTTTGGTACTTTTTTGAAACTATGTCCGATAGGGGGTAAAAAAGGGTGAAAATAGTTTTTTTGGCACCTTTTTAACCCACTCTTATATTTTAAACTAAAGAATATAGAAAGAAACTTGGTACTGCAATCAATAGATGTAAAAAAAACATGAAACACGTATTTGGTACTTTTTTGATTTTGGAGCCAAAATGGGTAAAAAAGGGATAAAATGATAACTTAACATCTCCAAAGTAATATGAATAGGAACATTATACATTATGTTAAATGCGTTTTAAAAAAATGTACCGAATTCAATTGGCACCAAAAAAGTACCAAATATACATATGGAACTTTTAGAAATTAGGGAATAAAAAGGGGGAAAAATTAGTATTATTTTAAACAAATGAATGTTTGTCTGTATGTATGTTCTTTATAGAATAGTAAACTGTGAATTTGATTGTGTTATGCTCTTTAGCGAAGATGTTGCGGATAAGCCGGCGAAGGTTTTAAAGTTGATAAGACTAATTTCCGACAGATGGCGCCACTGAAAATTACTAAAAATTAATTAAATCGTAAACTGTATATTTGATCATGCTATGATCTTTAGCAAAGTTGTAGCGCATGAGCCAACGAAGGCTTTTTAGTTGGTATGAATAATTTCCGACAGGTGGCGCTACAGAAACTTACTCAAAGTCAATTTAATCGTAATCTGTACATTTAATCATGCTACAATCTTTAGCAAAGTTGTTGCACATGAGCCGACGAAGGTTTCTTAGTTGGTATGAAGAAATTTCGACAGGTGGCGCTACTGAAATTTACTCAAAGTCAATTTAATCGTATGCTGTACATTTAATCATGCTATAATCTTCAGCAAAGTTGTTATGGATAAGCCGAAGAAGGTTTATGAATTGGAATAAGCAAAGTCCGACAGGTGGCGCCACAGAAAACTACTCAAAATGAATTAAATCGTAAACTGTGCATTTGATCAGACTATAATCTTTAGCAAAGTTGTTGCGCATGAGTCGACAGAGGTTTCTGTTGATATGAATAATTTCCAAAATTATTCGAAATGAGTTAAACTGTAAACTATGCAAACTATGTGTTGGTCGGACAAAATAAATCAAATAATTCAAAATTAACTGAATATTTCTACAATGTCTTTCCTCTAAATTTATTTTAGCACTTTATAATACATAAAATGCTTATCATAAAGCTCCGAGCAAGGCTCGGTCTACCAGGTACTAAGTACTTATACGTATATAGTACGTTAATAAAACTGGCCCTTTTACAAAAAAAACTTATATTTTTTTTAATTCGCTGTTAATTTAAATTTAAATAATCTAGGTTCACAAAATATTTAATGCACTTTTCAAGTAAATATAAAAAAGTTTGGCATTCCTAACAAAATACTGCGGAAAACGGCGTCCCAATGTGAAAAAATCGAAAAAAAAAAATAAAAATTTAAATTTGTTTGAAAATATTTTTTGTGATAATTTGATGAAATAATATTTTTTAACAAGAAGAAAGCCTGATGTCTTGTCTGTCTCAAATCATGTTAAAATTTCAAATCGATAAACAAATGACTTAGCTAGGGCTATTTTTGTTCGAGAAGACCAAAAAAATCGTTTTTTATCGATAACTTTCGATTTTGAGGGTATATCGAAATTTCTAAAAATGACAAACTGATACACTCAATAAGGCCTATCGTTTGATATAGGTTTCCTTAAAAGTGTATTTCTTTTTCCTCAAAATGTATCAGTGTGTAATTAACCGATTTTAACAAATTTCAATAGCCATGGCCCCACTATCAAAAAAATTATCTGTGCCGAAATTCACCAAATTATCCTTAGAATTGCGACCTGTACTTTGACAACATGGTTTAGATGGCGTTCCAGACAGCCGTTCAGTCAGACGGACTGACATCGCTAAATCGACTCAGGAAGTGATTGGTGTACTAAAAGGTGGGTCTTAGACAACTATTTCTATGCGTTACATACATCAGCACAAACTTATAACCACCTATGGGTGGTGAACGGTTGGTCATTGGCCCATTGCAATGGGCTAGAAATTTAATCGTGTTATGTAGCTACATATAAAAATTAGCTAACAGTTTTACCTCCTAATTGAAAAACAAGTGTTATGAATAGCTTATAAATCAAATTTATCATACAAAATTCCCACAATAAGCTTTTGATAATTTAATAATTTGTTTGTGAAAAAGGGGCTTAGTCTTCCGAAATTTCATATTTAAACAATAAAAAAAATTAGAATTGAAAATTTTATAATAATGTATCAAGTAGATCGTGGTAGTATCACGGTACCAGGCAGTTTAAAAATGTGTCAAAAAAGTATAATTGTACCATGCTTAAAATCCCTGGCTTTAATCGATTTTTTTAAGTTTTTTAAATTTGCATGCCAATTACACTAAGAAGCGCAAACTTGCGCTACTAAGACTTTGTGTTTAATATACCTGAAGTCTTGGGAGTTCATATCAGTAATTAGATTTTCAGAATTCCTAAGAGTAGGGTAGAAGGGGGAGCATTTGCCACTTTTTTTTTAAGTGCTCTAGGTTTCTTACCGTGAGAGTTATCACAACTTTTTTGTTCTTCATAGGTACCTATATATGTTATCTTTAAACTGTGTTGGTTCAGATTGCCTACGGCTTTTCTTTATGTATAAAATTTGAAAAATAGCAAATTAACTAAAAGTGGCCAATATGCCCCATCCATGGGGCACATTTGCCAATAAGTTTGGTACAAAAAAGAAGTAAAAAAATTTTTGTAATAAAGTAAATTTTTATTTCTATAAAGCTTTAATATACAAAACAAACAAACCAAAAAATTAATTCAAGTTCATTTTACGTGGATAAATTAATCAAAACAGTAAAAAATTCAGAGATCAAAATTTAAACTATTGGGACTCTGTTATTATTGTGACATATCAACATTAAAAAAAAATGTTAAGGTGGATTGGGCCTTGCAACCAAAATACGATATTATTTTTAGGGATATTACAAATGTCGGGCTCAAAAAAATGTCGACGAGTTGCTTTGTTATATGTGTATGGCAAATGTGCCCCAGGTAGAGTCGTTAGATGTAAAGAACTATTTTTCACATAAAAAATAGACTTATTGATAAAAAAAACTTTAAATATTTGTTCTCAATACTATATTGTTAATTAAACTAATGAATGATTCCTTAGGATAACAAAAAAACTAAGGAAAATATTACAAAAATACTAATAGCAAAATATTTTTTCAGAATCTGCTGAAACAATAAATCACGCCTGATGTTTTAAATATGAAAGCTACAGCAGTCAAAATTTGAGATATAGAATATCAATGATAAACGAATATAAAATCGATTACAGCATCAAAAAAGATATGTTAGTTTTCAAGAAAATTAGTGGTGGCAAATGCGCCCCTATGACAAATGGTCCCCCTCCTACCCTACAACAATTATTCGAGTTAAAAGTCGGTTTCAAAGATATTAAAACTGTTTTATTTTTTGTATATATATATATATATTTGAACAATAGTTTTAAAACAATTTTTAGAAAAAAACAGATTCCGTCGGTTAAAAAATTTGTTTTATTTTAAATAAGATTAAAACCTTTACAATTTACCTCTAAAGTTATTAGTACATTTTTGTTATTTTAGTAGAAGATTAATTTGACAAACCTGAAAATAAAGAAAAAATATTAATATTATTAAAATTGTTTTTTTTTTCATTTAAAAATTTAATATAAAAGATTTGTGGTTGTTGCTAAATAATTTGTTATTAGTTTTTTTGTTTTATTTTAAATAATCAAACGAAAATTTTAGATTGTCTTTACAAATAAAAATTTATGTTTAAAAATTTTCCATAATCTTGATGTTTATTTGTTGATTTTTTTTAAACATTTGTCATTTTTAAACATGAATGAAAAAGAACAAAAATATATATGAATATTAGATTAAATAATGTGTGAATTTTTCTGATAATGTACTATATATGTATGTATTTAAATATGTAGGTTGATGCTTTAAGAAGCCAAAATCCCTGGTCTTTAATTTTTAAAAGAATAAAATACGAAAAAAATGAAATAAATTTTTAGATGAATGTGTTCTCATATTATCAAAGCACTCCCTTTTGAATTGGATTTAAAAGATACAAATGTATAAATTTCCAGTTTTTTTCTTTCTTTCGTTATTTTTTTTTTTGAATATTTGAACAAGTCATTTTAACTCAATCTACAAAATTCCAAACTACCCACTCAATGAGGTTTCAAGGGAGATTAACTAAAAGAAATACCTAAAGAAGAAAAAACGAAAAATTTCACAAAAAAAAATGAAAAAAAAATTTAAATGAAATAACAAAACAGTCAGTCCGTCATTCCATCTAACAAAATATTTGGGAAAAATAAATTTTTTGCAAATTCTATTTTTCATTTTTAGAGAGCGCAAATGTTTTGAAATTCCCAAAGTCACAATTTGAAAATGTTTTTGCTTTTGTTTTGGAATGTTTTTTTCTTTCTTTTGCTTTTCCTTCAGTTTGTGTTTCTTAGGAGCTGCACAGTTAACGGCTCAGCAAAATCCTCAGAAGTCGTCGTTGGCGGTAGCGGTCGAATACTGCTACGTTTGACTGCAGCAGAACACATTCCTCTACTCTTGCAGCACACACACACGCTCTCCACACACACTATCAAAAAAAAAAAACAATCTGTGTATGATGGCTGCTTTGAAACAAACATGACAGACACCACAACATTTTGCTGTCATTTCGCTCTTACCAAAATGGCAGTCGTAAAACTGATATACAGTCATCCCCCTTACACTTCCGTTTCTTACACAGTAAATCCTTAACAGTTATTTTTGTAATCTATAGTTTACTCATTTGTTTTCATGTCAATTGTTATGTTTTTGTTGTTTTTTTTTTTGCAGTTATGGCAGTAAAAATATTTGTTCTTAGCCGGGGGTTCAACTTTAAGCTACAAGTTAAAATGAATGCACTCTACTAACATTTTCTAAAACTGTAAATAGTTTGTCTTGTTTGTACTTATAAGCTATTGTTGTTGTTTCAAACACGCCCCTTAAATTTTTGTTGTTTTACTTAATATTTTAAAGATTTTCTTAAATTTTAAATTCAACTTGAAAAAAGTATTGACATTTTTTGTTCGCTTCAACTTAGATTTCTTTTGTTGTTTTTGTCCGGTCTTTAAAAGCAGCCGTCGCTAGTTTTTTTTTTTTTTGTTAATTTTTTTATTTTTGTGTTACTCTATTTAAACTCATTGACGACGCCCAAATGCCTTAATCCTTGAAATTTATTTTTTTTTTCTTAATTTTTAAATGTTTTATTTTTTTGTTTGCAAAATATTTGATTCTTTTGTGTTCTTTGTTTGTGTGTGTGAGTTTTTCTTTAGTTCCTACTGCCAATTTCCATTCCAGTTGATTGGATGCAGTTGGTTTTTGTGTTTGTTAGAGATTCTAGATAGACTCTTTTTGTTAAACACTTTTCATTATTTTGTTGTATAAAGTTTTAAAAATGCATTCAACTGAAATGTGCAAAAAAACAGGGTGTCCATGAAATATTAATATGGAAAACACCTACGCATAGTGATATAAAATGAAATTTTCGCATAGGAAAATTCTATAAAATATAAAAACTGCGCAAATTTGGGCAAACACGATTGATTGGATTATTTTTCTTTAGGTTTCTGTAATTTCAGTTTTCAATTTCATACTGAATAGAAAAATAAATTTTATATTTTTTTTCGGATGGAAGTTTCCAGAAGTCCTATGGAAATGTTTTCAATCTGTCACAAACTACGTTGTCGATTATTCTAAAGGAAGACATCAGCAAAAAGTTTGTAAAATTTGAATTGTCTCAAAAATTTAAAAATTATTGAATAAAAACTTATTTTATTTAAAACAACAAGTTTCAAGATATTGTCTGATGTATAGATGGCGCAGATGTGGTTATCATTGGACCATGGGAAAATATGTTTTCTCCTTTTTTTAAAATGACAGCAACTTCAAATTCCCGGTTGCTTAAATTACCTATAACTTGCCACTAGAATTAACTCTTATTTTGTTGCCATCTACAATATGATTTATAATTGGAAAGGCAACTGAGGTTACATATGTTGTCGGTTATCTGTTGCCATTAGGGTTGCCAGTCAGGCTGGATTGTCCAGCTTTTTTAGCACTTGTCCAGTGTCAAGCTAAAATTAAATTTGTCCAGCTGAAAGGTAAAGAATTGAATTTTTTTGAATATTTTTAAAGAACAACTATTTTTTTTTTTTAAACTTTTGCAAAAGTATTTTTCTTCTTTTGTACTTAAGTGATTGCTTGATCAAGTTCATATTGTAATTAATATACCCTTTATCAAATTTCCCCATTGTACTTTACTTAAATGGCCTAAATCAAAAACCTGTTAAGGCCAAAGGAAGAGCACATTTTTAAATTCCATGCGCTTCAATCATGTGCGCATATTCTCCAATTTGTAGGTCATGCTTTGAAAGATTTTCCTCTACTTGGCCTTTCCATCGACTTTTCGGACGTCTCATTTTACGAGTTCATTTGGGGTCGTTTCCGAATACTTTTGTTGCTGGAGTATATTCATACATTCGCAAATGTCCCAGCCAACGCAGCCGGTGCTGTTTGATTCGTTTTACTATGTCGATGTCAACGTATAACTCATACAGCTCATCGTTCATTCAATGTCGATATTCATTGTTGAAGTAAACTGGTCCAAAGATTTTTCGTAGAATCTTCCTCTCAAAAACTCCATTCCTCTGCCTGTACAAGTGCTCATGATTCAACACTATATAATAACACGGGCAGTATAAGCGTTTTGTAGAGCGTAGTTTAAATTCTTACAGAGGGAGCATTATTTCTAAATCTGCTTAATTATGATTCTACGATTTCGAAACTTATGTCGTTATTTATGTTGACGGCGGTACCAAGGTAAACAAATTTTTTTACAACCTCATAGTTATAGTTCTCAACGATTACATGTGGTCCAACTCTTGAGGATTGCCTGTTTGTAGAAACCAGGAGTTTTGTTTTGATTCATTGACAACTAGACCCATCTTATTACATATATTCCTTCTCGAAACTTGAAAAGGCGGATATCAATGTCATCGATAAATGCGATTAGCATGTGTTTTTTGTTGAAAATTGTTTCAGATCTCGGACCATTACTTTTTCTCTCAATATCGCTGTGGTTAATTACGGTATTCGAAATTTGGTTTATCAAAAAAGATCCATCGAAGCAAATTATTAAAGCAAGTTTTTTACTATTAATGTCCAGGATTTGTGTCTGGCAACCCTAGTTGCCATACACAATGTCATTTTGGCAATTGGCAACATAATTAAAGTTGAGGCGCATTATACAATTAAACGTCGTTCGTACTTTTGATAAATATTAAAAATTATTTGTCGCATTATACAAAAATGCACCGTCAAGCTGTTAGACTGTTCAAAAAAATTATACTATGTCTTTGCGAAGTAATTCAAGAAATCGAGAGCCTATTTATACCCTTCACGACAGTAGGTGGAAAGGTGAGACTCACCTTTTAGTATTCCTGAGTTGTTTTAACGATGTCCGTCTGACTGGCTGGCTGAATATCCATGTAAGCTTTTTATTGAAGTACAGGTCATAACTTCGAAAATAATTCAACTAGATTTGGCACAGACACATATATTGGTTTATGGACAATCCCTATACGTTTTATGCAAAATCGGATTACTATTTCGGATACCTTCCATAGGAATGCCTATCCGGAAAAGAGTTTTTGGCTCTTTACAGCCACAAATGTGTAGGAATCGGCCCATATTCGAACATACCTCCCATACAAGACAATTCTTAATAACCATAAAAGCACAAAAACGCTTATAAATCTAAAGATAAATACATTTTATTGTCAAAAACTTGCACAGATAAATAACTTGTTAATATAAACCAATAACAGAAGTTTTGTAAAAATCGATTCATATATTAGACGCTTAGCCGAAAATAACATAAATCTACTTTAATCACAAAATTTTGATAAAATAACAAATACTTAGTTTATGTATGTCTTAAGGAAAACTTGTTAAATTGTTGGCCCATATTTGACCTAAGTAGTGAAGTGTACCACATTGTCGGGCTCGGCCGACTATTTCTTTCTTGTTCAAAATTAGCCAATTGTTGTCCTTAAAAAATGTATTATCATGGTTTGGTAGTGCAGAGAATTGACAGTGACAGGTTCTTGTTTATTTTCGAAAATAAAAACAGACTCCGATGATGCCTCACTACCACAAATTGCACCATAAGGTCACTTTAACCGAATGAATTGGGTTTTTAAGGACTGTTTGTGGATTTTGTGAGTTTGTGAGTCGCCTAATTAAAAATGGGACTCATCACTAAAGATGATTTTTTTTTTTTAAATTTGTCAATTTCCAATAGTTCGTGGCACACATTCAACATGTAGCGTTCCATGGATAAAATTAAGAATACGGCTTAAAAACATTTTAAGTGTGATCACCAAAACTAATTCCAAAAGCATGGATTATCTTTATATAACCTATTTATACCCTTCACCACCATAGGTGGTGATACTGCCTATGTAAACTAAAATCACTGTGCCAAATTTCGTTAAAATCGGTCTACATTTGACCATAGCTCCCATACAAACTTTTCTTTAAAAACGCACTAAATGAGACAAAAATCACTAAAACGCTCGTAAATCTAAAGATAATGAGAATTTTAGGTTTATTTTTTGCATACATAATTTTTGTAACAACTAATCAATTTGCCAAATTTCGAGATAATTGGTCCACATTTGACCCTAGTTCTCATACAAGTCGAAATGACGGAAACAGCTTAAATATACATATAAGTTTTGAGAAAATGTTTGTATGATTCCAAAATTTAGCAAATATTTGTCAATTGCCAAATTTCGAGATAATCGGTCCACTTTTGACCCTAGCTCTCATACAAGTCGAAATGACGGAAACAGCTTAAATATACATATACGTTTTGAGAAAATGTTTGTATGATGGCAAAATTTAGCAAATATTTGTCTATATACAGGAAAAATAACACCTTTAACCTTAGTGGTGAAGGGTATCTTATGGTCGGCTTGACAGACTATAGCGCTTTCTTACTTGTTTTAATATATACTTTACTGCCTGTGCTTTTGAAATATACAGTCATGTCACAGAAAGAAAGTGTTCATAAATTTAATAAACCGAGAAAAACTTACAAATTCAATTCCACTTTAAAATAGGAAGTGGTTTCATTCCAAAAAATTTTTTCGTTTTACTTTTTCTACAGAAGCAAAATACGGAATTTATTCCACTTCCAAACGGAATTGGCTTCTGTGACATGCCTGTATTTTCCACATTTAAAATAAAGTTTTAACCTCATCAAAGGATTGTCCAAGAACAAATTTGGCATCATTTTGTAGGTAAATTCTCATTAACTTAGTTTTCCTGGTTATTTAAATAGAAAGCCAGCTAGAACAGCACGGAAGGCAAAGGATTGAATTTGTAAGAGACAGACATGAGTCTTTATCTAGTCTATAAAGACCGAACCTGATATTATATTGACCAGACATCAAGTGACTTTACGCAACATTGAGAACTATATTCAATAGCAGTGACAATCCATATCCTTGGCGGTCTTCTACCTTAACTCAAATGAGGTTTCTCTGTGAACGATTATGAAGACTAGAAGTCGTATTATCTTTTCATGACTCCTTTGTACTTTAATTGCTATAATTGTTATCGAGCTGATTTTTCTTTTAATCAGGCTCTTTCTGAGATCGATGTGGGTTATTTAATCGCAAAATCCGAAACACACGGTACTGCTGCTAACAATGCGCTTGTAAATAGTTGTAGTAGTGATACAAACATAGCTGTTGTATAGGAAAGTATTGAGAATGATCCTGAAGCATAAACACGTCTACGTTCACAACAATTTAATACCAGAGGTGAATTAGGGGTTTGAAAGTATTGTAGAATTGCACTTATGGAAATATGTTTGTTTTTGTAAACTTTTGAAGACATCATGACAATCGTTATTTGGGCCTTTATGTCCCAAATATATATTTAATTAAATATCTTCTATAAGGACCATAGGTCCATCAATGGTACTTTTTTTACTTGTTTGATTTAATTTAGTTTCCAGTTTATGTGTTACAAAAATGGATATAATACTATTTTTATTTGGAACTAGATCACCCAGTATTTGCTGAAAGAAAAACTTAATTTAATTTCAAAATTGTTCCATTTCAATACACATCATCATCAACATCATCTTCGTTGTCGTCAGCAACATTCAAATCATCCATTTCATATTCTCTAAAAAAAAGAAACTGGCATCAGAAAAACACACCATCATACTAAATCGACATCACTATTTTCCTTTCCATTCCCAACTCCATCATCCAACACGAGTCTCCTTTTCTCATTGCGTATGCAATAGTTGCAGCTGTTGCCTCATCGCCACTGTCATCACAATGGAAAAATACGTGAAGAATGTTTGCAATAGTTTCCTCTAGCTTTTTTTTGTTGTTTTTTTAGTTTTGCTATAACAAACCTTTGGGATGATATCTAGCCATTGTAGTTTTCCATGCTTAAAAGTATCCTTTGAGACTCTGAATATTTTTCCGACAAATGGCAACAAACTATAGCAGAGCCAATGCTTGTGTTTAAAAGGATAAGAACTAACGATTCTTCTCGATTATATTTAAACTGTGAATTGTGAACATTTTATCATAAAGTGGTAAAAACTATGGCAAAACTTTAGATTTTTACAGTTTTTTTTTTTAGTTTCAGTTGTTTCCATTTGATTTTATTAACCAGCCAAAGGAAGAAATGAAGAAAAAATACAGGAACTACAATATTTCTCTTGTATTAGTTTGCAAAGGATGTTTGTATCCCAGCTAGCATTTTTGGAAAATTTTAATCAAATATGAGTCTTTTTTGACTCCACTGCACGATTAAAATGATCGTTAATGTTATCACATATGAGTCAAAAATTATCTTTTTGTGTGAAAAAATGCTACCCATCATGCTACTCTTCCAAACGAGTCTTTTATAACTCGTTTTGCTGATTAGAATATGACTGCACACATTTTGCTAGATTTGTAAAAAAAAATAAAGCTTTTTATTACTTAACACAGTATATCTATTTTTAGAACATCTATTTTTAGAACAATGAAGTTGCGTTAATAATTACAGAAATTGACATTGACAAGACCGAGGATCGAACCTAGGCTGCTGAAGAATATGATATGTTATGCTTAGTAGTCGACGTGCTAGCCAACTAAGCCACATCACCCATCATGAGATACCAGCCTTTTTGTGGCATTTTTGTATCACCTAAAAATTGTTACATTACGCACATTTTACAAGATTTTTTGTGCTATTTTTAACTAGTCGCTTGCTAAGCGTCTATGAGTCTTTTTGTACACTTTTTTGGTCACCAAACTGATTACACACATTCTTCTATCAAATAGTCGCTTTCAAAGTATTTTCTGAATCTTTTTGTGGTCTTTTTTGATCACCAAACTGATTTAAATAACATAAAAAACAGTCGTATTAGGATCGTTTGCACGTTAAGATTTTGACTGCACACATTCTGCAAGAATTGTTTTTGCTTTTTTAAACTAGTCGTCTTCTTAGCTTTTAAGGAGTCTTTTTGGAATCTTTTTTGAATCACCAAGCTGATTAATCAGTTTTTGATCATCTTTATGAATTCCAAAAGACTCACTTTGCTGATATTATCGTCAACAATCACCAAATTGCTAGCTGGGAACATACATACGTGTATGTATGTATGTATGTATGTATGTATGTATGTATGTATGTATGTATGTATGTATGTATGTATGTATGTATGTATGTATGTATGTATGTATGTATGTATGTATGTATGTATGTATGTATTATATTTGAGTACGAGTGTATTCTGGCAAATTGTAATCATGCTTGAATTGATTGAGTTTCTGCGTCTTGCAATTCTGTTGTAAAGTTATTTCCTTTTTCTTAAGTAATTTTTCCTTTTTATTTTAATTTTACTTTTTGCAATTTTCCAAGCAGAAAAAAAATTACACCCTTCTGTTACAAAAAAAAAAAAAATAGAAAACAGAAAGAATGTCCTTCAAATAAATTGCAATTTTTTATTGCTTCACAATTAAGTAAAAAATAGAAAGAAGAGGAGAAAAAATAAGAAACGGATTGTCGGTTATAAACACATATACTCCTACTATTTTAGTAATTACATAAATATGTATGTGTGTAGGAAAGTGAGTGTTTGTTGTACTTGTGTGCAGCCAGGACTTTTTAAGACATTGTGCTGCAGCTTGTTATAAAAGGATAATTATACAATGTGCACCATCAGAGCTCTACTCGTTCGTTTATTCCAGAATGTGTTAAAACTTGCTGCAACTTCTTATACCCACACTCATGTAGAGACGCATCCATACTCTTACAACGATCGTTGCAAATTGATAGTAAATTTTAAACGTAAATGGGCCTTAAGGTGTCATTTGAAATGCAGATAAATGTGGCACTTTTGTTATGTTTATGAATGTAATTACAAATGGTTTTTATTTCTATTATTTAATGTTTTTAATCTTTTAAATTGATTAAATTTTACTTAAGCTTTTCTTTAATATAAAATGAAGAAGCTTGAAGGAAATTCCTTTAAAGAACAATTAAGAAAGAATTAGAGTTGGTCAAGCCTGACCATAGGATACCGTACACCACTGAGGCAAATCGATAGATTCTTCGATTTTTAATCAATTTTATAGTTATAGCCATCACCACCATAGGTGGAAAGGGTGTAATAAGTTTGTTTTGATGCATGTAACGCATTGAAATATGGGTCTTAGGTCCACATTTAAGTATACCAATAGACTTAGAATCACTTCCTGAGTCGATTTAAAGGTGTCAGTCCGCCACGTGAACGTTGTAATTAAAGTGCAGGTCGCAGATAATTGGCTATTGAAATTCATCAAAATCGGTCAATTATTTATTGAACCTTCTATAGGTCCCACTTCCACGAACTGATATTTAGTCACAAATATCAATATTTTTTCATAAAATTTTAAACAGACACTGCTTATGTAAATCAAAATCACTTTACCAAATTTCGTTGAAATAGGTCCACATTTGACCATAGCACTAAACAAACTCTTTTGTTAACAAGTAAGAAAGTGCTATGGTCGGTTAAGCCCGACCATACGATACCCTTCACCACTAAAGTCAAAGGTGTTATTTTTCCTGTATAAAGACAAATGTTTGCTAAATTTTGTCACATTTTCTCAAAACTTATATATTTAAGCTGTTTCCGTCATTTGGACTTATATGAGAGCTAGGGTCAAATATAGAACGATTATCTCGAAATTTGGCAAATTGATTACAGTTGTTACAAAAATTCTTATTATCTTTAGATTTACGAGCGTTCTAGTGATTTTTGTCTCATTTAGTGCGTTTTTAAAGAAGAGTTTGTATGAGAGCTATGGTCAAATGTGGACCGATTTCAACGAAATTTGGTACAGTGATTTTAATTTACATAAGCAGTATTTTAAATTTCATGAACAAATATTTATATTGGTGACCAATATATGAATTCCGGGAAGTGGGACCTATGGGAGGCACCATAAATAATGGACCGATTTTGACGAATTTCAATAGCCATGATCTCATTAATTGTATATGTGGATATTTCCTTACTAGAGGATGAAAATTTAAAATATTGACCAAGAAGGACCTGGGAATCGAAAAATGGTGATGAAATTCCCTTTTTTTCTTTAAAATTGCATCACTTGAGAACAGTTGGACAATTTTTTTTGAAATGTTTATCTTAATCCAAATTAGGATTGACCACGACCACTTTTATCAAAAATCGGAAAACGGCTGAACGGATATTGACGGTTGTTTAAAGATTTTTCATGATTATTTAATGGTTGTTTGACAATTTTTTTATAGTTGTTTGATGATTGATAGACTGATGACTGTTTAAGATTTTTAATGATTATTTTATAACTGTTTCACGATTAACTGGCGATTGTTTGATGATTTTTTGACAATTGTTTGATTATTGTTTGATGGTTTGATGATTGACTGACGATTTTTATTGTTTCACGATTGACCGGCGATTATTTGACAGTTATTTGATTATTGTTTGACGTTTTTTTGATGATTGTTTGACGATTGTTTTGTGATTGGTTTTATGATTGATTGACTGACGACTCTTGATAATTTTTGATGATTGTTCGATAATTTCTTGAATACTAATAAGCGATTGTTTGATGATTGCTTAAAGATTGTTTGAAAATTGTGTGAGGACTTTTGAGGATATTTTGATGACAGTTTGGTGATTGTTGTTTGGCAAATTTTTGGTTTTTTGATTGCTGATGACTGTTTAATTGTCTGAGAGAAGTATCCCTTGTTCCAATTGGAATGTTGTCGGGGAATTATATATATATATATATATATATGACTGTTTAATGATTGTTTGACAACTGAAGACGATTAACTGTCGATTGTTTGATGATAGTTGACGATGATTGACTGACGAGTATTTAATGATTTTTAATGATTGCTCGATATTTGTTTCACGATTGACTAGCGATTGTTGGACTGTTGTTTGGCGATTATTTTATAATTGAATAACGATTGTTTGATGACTAATATTGAAGATCTGTCTTTGTATAATATTTATGGACTCCTAAAACATGAGAACGAATTTCTTGAAAATTCTTTAAATTCCCAATGATGATTATTGTTTGACGATTTTTTGTTTTTTGATTGCTGACGACTGTTTAATGATTGTTTGACAACTGAAAACAACCATTTATCAGATGATTTCTCATGCAATAAAAAATCTTCTATGGGTAAAGTGTTGAAATCAAGTAATGTTATAGTATGCAATGAATGCACATTGCAAATAAAAAATCATTGGAAGCCCTGGACCGTATTCAGTAGGATTTTCGAATTTCGGCAAACAATTTTCGAATTTCGGCAAACAATTTCCACTACGTCAAAGCTAAAAAAAAAATGAACAATTTAATCAAAACGACGATCATTATTGGAAAATATAAGGAAACAGATGTATTGATACCACGCATTTCTTTCAAAGCTTCGGAAACGCTTTTCGTATTAAAAGGACTACAATTTATTAAGAGCCAATCTTATCATAAGAAAGAATTAAAACTGAATTTTCACAAAACACTACTTCAGCTATTCTCTTCCATAGGCTTTTTTAATAAAATTAAATAATTAGAATATATTGGAAGCCCAATGCAATAGACTATGAGTAATCGTTTTGTAGTCAAATATTGGACTTACTGTGATGGATTTTTATAAAGTGTTTGACTGTAGATTCATTACTTTCATAATACATAAGTTCTATATTGTTGTATAAAATAACTGACTCGTTCTGTCCCTGTGTGCAAATGTTAGTCATATGTATGTTAAAGACCATTGTCCATGATGACAAATTTTAAAACATTTATCGCATTAAACAGAGGCTAAAAGCCAGACCTTTAAACAAATTCAAACTATTATCAATATCAATCTCTAATAACCATAACTATCAGCTAAATCATAAAAATTTCTTACTTTTTTACTCGATTTCGGTGTTTTGAAGCAGACAAGTAAACATAAATGCGAATACAATTTATAATATGTATTAAGTCATAAAGTATTGCAAGATGATGCTTAAAATTTTAATAAAAAAAATTTATATAATAATATACAATAACAAAGTAAAATTTATAGCAAACAAATGGCCCATTAAAACTCATACAATAATAAATTGCCCAAGTATCCAAAAAAAAAAAAAAAAAACAGTACGCAACATCACCCAGCCTCTCCACGTCAAACCTCTCAGAACCCACAATACTTTCGAATAAAGCCAAAGCACTGAAATATTATAGAAGAACCTTCTTTCAACCCACCCATCACCCATGTCTTGTTGTAATGTTAAAAAATAACGAAATGTATCTAAAAACCCAACATAAAAGTCGTAAAAACATTCTTTAATATACGAAATACTTATGTAGATATTGTACTCGTATTGTATGATGGTATGTATGTATGATGATGTTATGTTCTCTGGAAAAAAAACAGGAGCTGCAAACCAAAAAAATGCTGATGAGCAAAAGAAATATTTTGAACAATTTTATTATATTTAACTAAAACTGGAAACAGGAAAAAAAGGAGTCTGAAGTAGAAAACAAAGAATTTCTATATATATTTAGAGTATTGCAGATACATAACAAAACTATATACTTAAATACAATACAATTATTGTAAATTTTACGAGCACAAAAATATAATTCAAATGTCCATTAATTACATGAAGTAATGGCATGAAACTGGCAACAAACAAAAATGAATAGAAAAGTGTCTGAGTTGGACAAAGTCGACCATGAGATACCCAACATCAGTATATATGTATGTACATAATACTTTAGAATATTTTATGTTTTAGTATGTAAATTGGGTGTTTGAAAAAGTTTGGTTATATTTTAACCAAAAGTTAAAATTTTAATATCTTATCTTATCTTATATCTTTAAACGAACAATAATTGTAGATATATATAATGGCTATCTCGAAAACGGCTCTAACGATTGTGACGAAATTTGGACGGTGTGTAAACTTTTTAATGTATAGATCAAGTAGAAGGGACTTTTGGAAATTTTACCTTTAAGGGAGTAAAAACGGGTAAAAGGGGGAAAATCCAAATGGTTTATCTCCTTAAGTAATAGGCATAGGCATAAAATTTAAATTACGGTTTAAACAGCTGGTAAAATAAGCTGACAGGTGTTTGGTACTTTTTTGAAACCATGCTAGATAGGGGGCAAAAAAGGGTAAAAGTAGTTTTTTAGTACCTTTTTTAACCCACTCTTATCTTTTGTAGCAATGAATATAGAAAGGAACTTTGTACTGCAATCAATAGATGTGAAAAAAATATTGAACACGTATTTGGGTAAAAAAGGGACAACATTATAACTTAACATCTCATGAAGTAATATGAATAGAAACAAAATGTTGACTTAGTTTTAATAATATGTACGGAATTCAATTGGTTCCAAAGAAGTTCCAAATACGCATATGGAGCTTTTTTGAAATTAGGGGATAAAAGAGGGAAAATTGGTAACATTATGACTTTTAAAGTAATATGTATGGAAACAAAATTTAAATTGCGTTTTGATCAGCTGAAAATATAAGAGGAACTTTTTGGAAGAAAGGCCGAGCAAGACCAAAAATATGTGAAAAATATTTTTGGTACTTTTTTTACTTTTAAACAAATGAACTTGGTAACTAAATGTGTATCGCAAGTATATAGATTATAAAATAAAATATATAATAGGTTTAAAATTTTCTTTGAAAGGCTTATCATAAAACTCCGAGCAAGGCTCGGTCAACCAGGTACTAAAATTTAAAACGAATTCAAATATATGATTTGTGACTCACTTGGTAAAGTTATATAGATGCCAAACTCGAACAAATGAAGTTAAAATCAGCCCAAAATTAACTGGCTCATTGGTAAACATTCTAATCTTAGTTTAGATTGCAGAATCCTCCTCCATAATTCAATTATTAAGCCAATATGGTGCTATGGAATTCAATTGTGGGGCACTCCTCTGAATCATTCGAACACAATACACAAATACCTTGAAGTTACATTGGTTAGAACTGAAATATCAAAACGTGTTACCAATTTCTCTAATAAATTAACATGTCATTCGAACCCACTAGCCCAAAACATTTTGAATAGTCGTGGCCATATCCGGCACAGAAGAAGGGATACTGACGACCTACACAGCAGTTGAAGAAAAGGAAAAATCCAATTAAGAAAAAATGGATGGACTTTCATAACCTAATAATTTAGATTCAAGATTTTATAACTTAAATGAAGATAAAATAAATACAAATAAATCAAAAAAATAAAATTAAGTGACGGTGCTTCGGTCGATAAGCGCTAAGTCCATAAATGAGAGTTATATTTATTGTCAGTCAGATATAAGTGGTATAAGTATTAAGAAGATCTACTAGAGTGAAGTATCTCCCACACTGTCTTAGAAGGCCGAGACACTTAAACAACTGACTTATACATTGTACATCAAGAGCACTTGATTCCTGAAAATTTACATCATCCATGAATACAAACTCAGTTCGGCGATTGGACCAAGTCACGGTTTAATTCATATGATTCAAGTTTTGATCTTAGCCATTTCAGGGATATATCAGGGTACTAAAGCAGACGGAACTACTTTAAAAATTCCAGATGAATTAGATTTAGATAAGATAAGAGGACCTCATAGAAAACTGTGGGATTATGCTCCATGACCATGGGTATTGATCCATAGTGCGTCCTCGATTAAGTAGCTTTATTTCTAGAAGCATTGGCAGCAGATAGCATAGCTTAGGCAATTTGATTTATTTTATCATATTTTGAGGATGTACGTTCCTTAGATCTTCCAGATTTTTAAAAAGTAAGAATCAAAACATTTAAAGCGACTGTT
Source organism: Stomorhina lunata (assembly GCA_933228675.1). Lineage (NCBI taxonomy): Eukaryota > Metazoa > Arthropoda > Insecta > Diptera > Rhiniidae > Stomorhina > Stomorhina lunata. Next base: position 88,054,096 of record OW121740.1, on the reverse strand, counting down.
AGATAAAGCAACACATAGACAAAGAAAGTGTAATGTATCTTTGGTAGTAAATATCAGGTATGTGAAGGAAAACGATCGTTTTCAAATTAATCGATTTGATATGTATTTTTGAGATAATTTTCGCCTATTTTTCCAAAAAATTCAAACCAAATGAAAGATAAAATATCAAAAAAAATATATCTGAAATCGATCGATTTGAAAACGATCGTTTTCCATCATGAAAGGTAGCTTATAATCCTAAGATTTATAAGCAATATGTTTTACTTATGCTAAAATTTTGATAGGATAAAATTTAATTATCAGTCACATTCGTTTCACATCTAATTCAAACTAATATATGTATATGTTTACCAGTTTTAAAGATAAGAGAAAATATTTTTTCTTATCAGGGAAGGAACTTCCCTTTCAACGATCCAATTTCTTCAAAAAGTCAATTACATTCAGTTTTAATTGTCTAACCATCGTGCTTTTCTTTAAAAATAATCAGTATATCCTAAAATCAGTCCCTTATTAGTACTTATGACAGCTTTTTTCTTCCAAAATGGAAAATAACTCTTATGTATTTGCCAGTTTTTATACCCACCATCAAAAATAATGAGGAGTATATTGAGATTGCCATCCGTTTGTAATTTCTTTAATATTGGCTCAAAAACTAAAAGTGAAATACATATATTCTGAATTCTTATGAAATTCTAAGACGTATAACGTCGACTAGGCTAATTGCTTATTTGCTAATAAATAACAAACTATATTAGCTATAGTTTGTTATATAGAAGTTTTACATAAGCCCTAGGCAGCATATAAAATTTAATCAAACTCGGTTCACATTAAGCCACAGCTGACATACAAAACACTTATGAAAACATCCTAAATTTAAACTAAAATACACTTAAATGCCAATATTTTTAAAAGTATAACAGATATAACCACTAAATTCAGCACAAGGAAGTCTTATGGTAATGCCAGCCAGTGTCACAATCGATCATCATTTGACCACAGCTCCCATATAAAAACCTTACGGAAATACAAAAAGAAAAGGGGGTTTATGTCCGTCTGTCCATCAGATAAAAACGCAATAGCTCCTTAACTACAAGAGCTAGAGAGACAAAAGTATTTTTGATATGTAACAGAAGTTGTGTACTGAAAATGGGCAAAATCGGTTCACTTTTAGTTAGAGCTCCCATATAACCCCGGGAATCACATTTATGCTGATAAATTGAATACAATTGTAATATCTATGACAACTAAATTTAGAACAGAGAAGTTTTATGCAAATTTTGGTCAGTATGTCAATTTTATAGGAATCGGTCCATATTTGACCATAGCTTTCATATAAAAACCGCTTCCGGAAACCACTAAAATGCCACAAACGTCAGTTAAAGGCTATTAAATTAAGTAAATACCAGCCAGTATATAACATTTTGTGACAATCGGTCAACATTTGGCTATAGTTCTTATATATATATAACATCCCCTTTTTATATGTAGATTTGAGGTATATTCAATATATTAAGATTGCACCTACGAAATTAGATAGCTATCAATCAATGTTGAGTTCAGACTTTTGTCTACCGAATCCGAAAATAATGTTAGTTTTTTCTAGTTGGCTTTAGTTTTCGACATAAAGTTTTATTTTAATTATGTATGATTTTTTAAATGCGAAAAATTTTTGAAAGATAAATTGTTTCGGTGTAAATTTCACGATATCTTGAAAACTATGGGATTAAGAAATATGTTAAAAGAAATTAAAGACAAAATTGTTCCCTAATTTCGGTTTTACTTATTAGGTCAATATAATCAGCTGTTATTTAGTTATATTGATTTGCAAAAAAAACTTATGTTTCGGAAAAAAAATTATATCTCGAAAAACTCGGAAAGATGGAAACAGTATAGATAGACAGACATTCTAACTTTGATAAAGAGCGTCATTCATGATCTATAGTATAAGAGTTACAAACATTAGCTCAAACTAACTATACCCTACCCAACTATACCACACAAATTTTTCTATTCTGATAAAGAATTGAAATTAAAGTCTAATAGCAGTAGCAGTCAGCAACATCTTCTGTTTTTCATTCCAAATAAACGAATACTACAAATTTGATGCTGAGATACAGTTTGTTTCTGGGAAGGAGAATAATATATAAAAGGGAGAAAAACGTATTTGTAACTGAAGTCTATAAGGTCTTTCTCTATGTAAAAAGGATGAAAAAATTCGAAGGTGGTTTTTCTATATAACTAAATAAATGAACAAAAAAAATGTATGGAATGTATGCAAAGTAAATAATGAAAATTTCTAAAAGTATATAACAAAGCAACCAAGAAGAAAAGCTTTGCAGATTTTGTTTAAGGAAAATCAAAAGGACAAATTTGTTAAACTCTAAATCTGCACAAGGAAGCAAAAGCTTTTCAAAAGTAACCAAAACAATAAATTACCCGTTTTATTAAAAATCCCTGGTAGCATAGTCAAAAATTAAACAGCTAATGTAAACAAGAATTACCTTAAGGGAAATTTTATATTTCTAAAAACAAAAAAGGGAAATTTTTAGATACTTAAATACTTTGGCCAACTTTTGGTATGAATGAAATTGTATACAAAACACAGGAACGAAAGAGTATCTATGTGAGGCGAAACTAAGAAAGATAAAATAAAACAAACTCATAGATACTCAATCTGTGTGTGTTGTGTGGCTACACACATTCAGATACTCGTCCAGTTAAAAACCCCACCACAGCACTTTCACTACACATATCTACCGAATATTTTTGTATTTAGATACAATTTAGCTGCTGAAATTTTTTATCTTTTCTTCTTTTACTTTTCTGTCAATGTTTACAATGTTTATAAAATTTTTGTTAGAGTGTGTGTATAGACGACAAGAGAGCATGCCAGTTTGTTGGTGTGTGAATGTTTACACTATCTGTGAGATACTTAGATACAAACGATACAAAACAGCCGGTTGAATGTCGGTTGGTTGCCAACAGTCACGACAAGCACGCGTAGACCAACTCAAATGAACACAAAACGTTGAAAAGCACACATCCGCAAAAAATCGTAAAAAATATTTTTTAACTTTCTTTGGCTAAAGTTGAATAAAATTTCATTTAAAATTAACTTAAATAAAGCAGTTATTTCTAACAAAAATTCAAATCAAAATAAGTAAAATTTTGGAACTTGTTTTTTTTAAGGTTTTTAAGCTAAAAAGTGTAAATTTATTTTAAAAATTCAGTGTTGAACGAGTTGGATTGAAGAAAAAAAGGTATTTGTTTTAAAAAATTTGTAAAATAATTAAAAGAATTTTTGAGTTTTATGTTATATGATATATAATTTTGTGTTTTTTTTTTCTTTCATACGACAAATATTAGAGATTTTTTTAAGTTCTTAACTAAATATTTGTGTAGTTGTATTTATGTATCTGTGAAGTTTAAAATTGAAAATGTATTTGTTTGTATGTGTGATTGTATGATTTGTTTATTTTTCATTTTTATACTCTACACGACCTTAAGTGGGAAGGGCATCTTAAGTTTTTTGCAAATGTTTGTAACGGTTAGAGTTATTCAATCAGAATCATCTAAAGCTAAATTAAACGTGCAATGACCACTGTACTGAAGTCCGTCTGCTTTGTATTGTGCCAATAACAAATTAAGGTGACAATTTTTAAAGTATTTGAAAAATATTTGGCTATTGAAAAAGGATCTTACATTAAAGCTTATGTTAATTTGTTATATAGACAAAATTTATATAATCATAAACTATTAACTTAAATTTGGTGGTAATTAATAGTCCCATAACTCTCATATAACATAACAATATTACTAAAACTTTTGTATTTACTTCATTAAGTTAATGGTATAGGGTGTCATATAGAGGTATTTTTATACCTTTTACCACCTTAGGTTGAAAGGGTATTATAAGCTTGCGTTGCTGTATGTAACGCATAGAAATATTGGTCTTAGACCCACCTTATATACCTTATAGTCTTAGAATCTCTTTCTGAGTCAACTTAACGATGTCAGTCAGTCCGTCCGTCTGTCTGGACCCCATGTAAACCTAGTAATCAAAGAACAGGTCACAAACAACTTTTTTGGTTATTGAAATTCATCAAAATCGGTTCATTATTTATGGTACCTCCCATAGGTCTCACTTCCCGGCATTGATTTTTTGGCCCCAAATATCAATATTTGTTCATAAAATTTAAAAAAATGCTTATTTGAGTAAAAATCACTATAACAAATTTCATCGAAATCAATGCATATTTGACCATAGCTCCCATACAAAATTCGTTAAAAACGGTCCCTTATTTATGGAACCTCCCATAGGTCTCACTTCCCAGAATGGGTTTTTTTTGGGCACAAATATCAATTTTCATGAAAAACAAAAATCACTTTACCAAGTTTCGTCGAAATCGGTGCATATTTGACCATAGCTCCCATACAAACTCTTCTATCACAACTAAATAAGATGAAAAATCACAATCAGTTTTAATCTGAAGATAATGACCATTTTGGTTATTGAAATTCTTCAAAATCGGTCTATTATTTATTGTACCTCCCATATGTACCACTTCCCGGAATTGATTTTTTGGCCCCAAATATCAATATTTGTTCATAAAATTTAAAAAAAGTGCTTATTTAAACAAAAAAACACCATAACAAATTTCGTCGCAATGATGCTGAGATACAGTGCATATCGGTGCATATTTGACGGTCCCTTATTTATTGAACCTCCCATAGGTCTCACTTCCCAGAATGGGGTTCTTTTGGGCACAGGTATCAATTTTCATTAAATTTCAAAAAAAAAAAAAAATAATGCTTATGTAAACAAAAATCACTATACCAAGTTTCGTCGAAATCGGTGCATATTGGACCATAGCTCCCATACAAACTCTTCTATCACTAAATGAGATGAAAAATCACAAAAATGCTTCTAAGCCTGAAGATAATGACAATTTTGTGAAAAATATGTAAATTTTGGGATAATCGGTCCACATTTGACACTAGCTCTCATATAAGTCCAAATGACGGAAATAACTTAAAAATATGTCTTAAGAAAATGTTTGTATAATGACAAAATGTAGCAACGAAAATGAAAAGAGCTTTCACCTTAGTATTGAAGGGTATCATATGTTTGGGCTTGACCGACTATAGCACTTTCTTACTTGTTACTTTTAAGCTTGAATGTGTTTGTTGAAGTTATAAATTTGCTTTAAGTATACAGATCAACTTAGAATCATGGCTTATAAAACCCAAAATTGATGGACTATTCTTACCATATTTGACCATGACCCCATATAAGTTCATACTTAAAAGGTATCAATTGGTTATACCCTTTGATACTATGGGTGAAAAGGTTATATTGGGTTTGATCGGTTCACATATAAGTCCAAATGGCGAAAATAGCTTAAATATAAAAGTCCTGAGAAAATGTTTGTATGATGACAAAATTTAGCAAATGTTTATATTTATACACGAAAAAGCACAGACTTTAGTGGTGAAGGGTATCATATGGTCGGGCTTGACCGACTATAACACTTTCTTGCTTGTTACTTTTAAGTTTGCATGTGTTTGTTAAAGTTATAAATTTGCTTAAAATATACAGATCGACTCAAAATAAATGCTTATAAAAGACAAAATTGGTGTACCATTTCTTCCCATATTTGGCCATGACCCCATACAAGTTCATACTTAACCCAAGTGGTCATCAAATAATCGAGCAAGGTCGAATTTAGTACTTTCTTATTTGTTATACCCTTTGTCTCTATGGGTAAAAAGATTAACAAAACATTGTAATATTTGTCTTACGTACACCTTTTAGTGTAGAGATCGTCTCAGAAATACTTCTGTGTCGATTTTACGATGTCCGTCCCCGAATTTGTCTGACTCTCTATCCACGAAAATCTTCTAATCAAATTTCTTCTACAGTTTTGAAGAAAATTTGGGAGGTTTGTTTTTTATTGGAATTGATATTTTCAATATCTCGAGAACCTTCCTTATAACTAATGTCCCGGAATTGAGGTTTTAGCCCCTCAAAACCGCTGATTTTAACAAATTGAAACAAATATTGAGCAGAAACGTTGCCTGTCTAAATAAAAATTACTGAAGCTAACTTTCTTGAAATCGGTCTGTTTTCAAGCATAGCTTTCATATGAGATCTACTCTCAGAAGATTAATTATACCGAAAATTGCAAAAAGGCTCTTAAGTCTGAAGTAAATGAGAATGATAAAACTTTTTACTGCAATTTCGGTATAATCGGTCAATATTTGAAATAAGTTCCCTTATAAGACCCAATAACGGAAATGATTTAAGTCTCTAGAAAATGTAAGTATGATGACAAAATTTTGCAAATCCTAAATCATCAACAAGAAGCTCCTTAATTTTGTAGACAATCGTTTCACATTTGACCGCAATTGTGAAGGGTATCATAAAGTCGGGTTTGACAAAAAAAAAACTTTCTTATTAGTTTTCTTCTATATTTGTCACATATTGTTTGAAAACAAAAAAATCACTGAAAGCCAGGCACTACTTCAGAATCTTATAGTCACATTTGCTACAATCTTGTCATTTCCCTATACAAAGACAACCTGCCAAACAGGTTTGATCATTCAAGTCTCTTTTCTTTCGATTTAACATTTGCAACTGCTACCGCTGAGACAATTGACCGAACCATAATAGCCACTTGTGGCAGATAAAAATTGCACAATTATTATTGTTATTTAATTGTTACAAGCTTTTTAATGGCTTGAATGCTTTTTTTTTTTTGTTTGCTGCTTTGAGAAACTCTTAAGCAGAAGAATCATAATTTAACGAAAATATATTAGAGCTTATGGCAAGAAGCATTGCTATCAGCTTCGATGTGAATTAGTCACAGTGTTATGCTTATGCACTTGTTTCTCTCAAAATTCAGGAAAAACCAGTTTGATGTAAAATTTGAAAAATATTTTAGCTTGATATTATTCTCTTTTTTATTAAACTTTATGGCTTTATTTCGATTTAATACTTGTAATTTTGTAAGAAAAATTAAAGATTACTAATAAGATATTACAGAAATGGTCGAATACTAATGAAACGTATTGTAGACTTTATTGAAATGTATATAATTTTCCGATTTTTATCTTTTCTTTCTTATATAAGTATCATGTTATAATAAATATAAATTTATATTTTATTAAATCTCTAACACATTATGTTTTAAACCTTCTTTAGAAATGTTTCTGTATATTTTATTAAAAAGATTCTATACAGGTGGCATTAATAGATGAATACATATAAGTATAAAAGGTAAGTAGATTGTTAAGAGCCCCTAGAAAATTGTACTTACATATAAAGTCACCTTAACCCTCTGAGACTGACGTGTTATAGTAATCACAATTCTAATGATGACACCATTTCCATGGTTTATATAATCCAAGGTCCATTTAAAAAAAAAAAAACTAACAAAACCCTTAAGACACACTGCGACAAAAAATATGAAGTAAACGTTTCTGAGATGTTATACTATTTATACCCTTCACCACCACAGATGGAAAGGGTATTATAAGTTTGTGCTGATGTATGTAACGCATAGAAATATTTGTCTTAGACCAATGTTGGGCAAAGTCTCTCTAATTCACTCATACTTTGTATTTTGCCTACCCCTAGGGTTAGCAAAATTAAACATCAGAGAGACTTTGCCCAACATTGTCTTAGACCCATCTTTTAGTATACCAATAGGCTTAGAATCACTTTCTGAGTCGATTTAGCGATGTCCGTCCGTCCGTCCGTCTGGCTGGCTGGATCCCCATGTAAAGCATGTAATCAAACTGCAGGTCGTAATTCTAAAGATAATCTGATGAAATTTGGCACAGATCATTTTTTTTGATAATAGGACCATGGCTATTGAAATTCGTCAAAATCGGTCCATTATTTATGGTACCACCCATAGGTCCCACTTCCCGGAATTGATATATTGGCCACAAAAATCAATATTTTTTTATGAGATTTAAAACAAATACTGCTTATGTAAACCTAAATCACTGTACCAAATTTCGTTGAAATCGGTCCATATTTGACCATAGCTCCCATACAAACTCTTTTCTCAAATCGCACTAAAACACTCGTAAATCCGAAGATAATGACAATTTTAAGTTTATTTTTTGCATACATAATTTTTGTAGCAACTGTAGTCATTTTAAATACAAACGTTTCATAACAATCGGTCCACATTTGACCCTAGCTCTCATATAAGTTCAAATGGCGGAAACAGCTTAAATGTATAAGTTTTGAGATAATGTTTGTATGATGACAAAATTTAGCAAATATTTGTCCTTATACAGGAAAAATTACACTTTTGACCTTAGTGGTGAAGGGTATCGTATGGTCGGGCTTGACCGACTATAGCACTTTCTCACTTGTTTTCTGGTAGGTACTGTCAAGTAGAACAAGACACCCCCAAAATCTAGAGTTACGGGTAAAAAACGGGTTTTCATACCCGTATGCACTTATAACTTAGACAAATTCCAATCGATTTTGAGTTTGAAAGATATTAAAAGAAGAGGCTTAGCCCTTTTCAACGGTAAAAAGCTTTATAAAATATACTCCAGATACATGTGTTTTTTTATAACACCAAATATATTTTTTCCGGGTTTTACCACATTTTTGTATTTTCGGGACGTTGCTACACAATGTTTTTGTATAGGAACCGTGCAATTTTCTTCTTCTTTTTTTGCTTTTTCATAGTAGGTTTTTTTTCTAGGAGTGGGTTACTAGCCCGACGTCCTAGACCCATGTTTTTACAGCTCTTATGGAGGAACTCGTGGCACATATTGGCTCACTGCTTTAACGGGTGTTAACGTAGCTACCCGGGTGATGCCACTAGGTGGTCAGTTTCCACAATTTAGATGGGTTACTAGCCCGACGTCCTAGACCCATGTTTTTATAGCCCTTATGGGAGAACTCGCGGCACAATAAGCAAAAGCTTTACCAAGTTAAGACCAATAAGGACCGTTACTTGGTATCCAACGTCCCCTTCATCACACGAAATTTGTTTTTCTTTTAATCTGAAAAAATCAGTCAGTTTTTAACGGATTTTTAAATATGAAGGCTCGTTTTATTGGTAATCTTATATATTTTTAAAATCAGATCATAAATTAAACGATTACTATACAAAAATATTGTGTAACAACGTCCCGAAAATAGAAAAATGTGGAAAAACCTTTGCAAACATAATTTCCAAGGATAATGGTTCGCTACAATTTTTATAGAATGATTTTTCTATAGCTCACTGTTTCAAGGATTACCTCATCTTTGGTACTAAGTTTATTATTGAGGTCTGAGATCATTAAAATGTCACAGATCCGGAGAATAGAGAGTAGATCATCTTGATGGAACAGAACTTTTTTCTTTCTTCTTGAAGTGGGCCTGTTTTTTTCTGTGATTTTGTACTTCAAATACTCAGTGTTGACGTTTTTTTTTATTATTCAGAAAGAGAAGTAATACTCAGACTAATACTGCCTATACAACTGTTGATAAAGTAACTGAAATCAATGTACCAAATTTTGTAGGAATCGGTTGATATTTGACCATATCTTCCATACAGACACATTCTCAAAGGTCTTCCAAATACCCAGAATAGCATAAAAACGTTTACAAATCCAAAAATAATTTCATTTTATTACTAAATCTTTGCACAGATAAAAATTTCGTAAATATAAACCGCTAACCGAAATTTGGTAACAATCAATTCACAATTGACCCTAGCTCCCATGTCAGGTCCTCAGAAATGCCATAAAACTACTAAAATCTCGAAATTCAAAAAAAAGTTCATACGATTATAAGTATTTAGATTTGTATATTTTGCAGTGTTTAATGTATTGTCAATTATATACACAAAAGGTCTATATCTTTAGTTCATTGTTGCTTTTGATTAAATGTATGATCGCGGGGAACCCATAGAATTTAAAAATTTTACCATTTTTTGTACAAAGGTAGTCATTATACATCAAAATTGTACAGTGGTTTTAAGAGCACATGAAATTTTTTTTATTTTGTTGTGCTGTGTTATCAATTTCATTAATAATGACTCCAAAGCCAAGTTTTCTTACTTAAAAAAATATTAAAAAAAAAAACAAAATTTAACATCTAAAAACTAACCCATAATAATAACACTGTGATACACGGGAAAAATGCAGGGGTTCTCATATACTAATTCTGTTTTGGGGGAGTCCATGGAGTACGAAAATAGTAATATTTTTTTTTGATCACTTCGTTAAGTATATTTTTTAACAGCAAATGTAACGTAAAACCATTATTTACGAAAATTTAAAGAAAAAAATCATAACTTCTTTATTTGACAGTCGATTTAACTTTTGTTTCCAATGGATATTAGATGCGAATTCGGCTTTTCTGAAAATATTTTCCGTTTGAAGATCGCCCATAAAATGGCCATTTTATAGCGCTTAAAAAAATGCAATTTTTTCAACAAATTTTCATTTTCTGCCGGATCCCCCAAAACAGAATTGGTATGTGAGAACCCCTGCATTTTTTTTCTTTACATTTGGATCACAGTGTAATTAAACCAAACTTTAACAAAATTCTGTTCAAACTAAATATTAGAATGAAAGAACCAAAGTTATTTTGTCTGTGACAAATCTGAAAATCTCTGAAAATCACCCGGTGTCTCCCTAACTCCATATTTGACACAACAACCCTGACATTGACTTTTTGTTATTTTTTGGTATAACGTTGTCAAAAAAGTAACAACAACAAGAAACCAAAAATATGAACAACCTTCGAAATCAACGACCGACCCTTTTTTAGTTGAGTGACAAAAATTACTAGTAGACTTGTTGTTGTTGTAGCTTGTTAATTTTCTGTTATTGTTGTTGTACTTTTATACATAATAACATTAATTTATCTAGTTTGCTTTGATATTGACATTCGTTAATAAAATAAGACAAAATATAAGCGAATGCCAAAAAAGAAAGAGAAGAAGGGAAGACATGAAGGCCTATCTACTATATACATATGCTACCTTTTTTAAATGTCTCTTGTCATTTTTTGTGTTTCATTACACACTTTCTTGTCTTTTACATAAAAAAGCAGAGTTTCAAAGAATGAAGACTTCTAAGAAGTGTATATTTTATGCAGTTTCAACAATGACAATTGATAACCGTTTTAAAATAATAGTAAACTTGATTATAGGCCAAGGATTCTATATCTGAGATTTAGAGAAAGAAAAAAAAAATATAAGAAACGGTTTCGTTCGTTTGGACACCGCCAAGATTTGAAACTTAATACATCTTTTCAAAGCATGCGTGACAACAAATATTATCTTTTTCTATGGGAGATGACATTAAATCTGCTCCGATTCTACTTTGTTTACTAACTAAACTTTGCTTGGTAATACAATATTTTAAGACCTTAAATTCTAAAAGATACGTTTTATGAATATTATCTTTCTATGGGATACTAGCGACCTTTACAGCAGATATTGAAAACGGATTTTTGGAGTAGAAGGGAATAATCCTACTGAAGAGAAAGTTTATGTGGTTCATAATTAGACTTTCATGATTAATTTCTTTTAGATTTAAGATTTATAAACTTATTGTTAGTTCATTAAGAAATGAAGATTCAATAAATAAAAAAAGACGAACAAAATCATTCTATGGGAGGTTGTACTACCCTGCTCCGATCAAATTTTTATTTTTTGTTTATAAAAAATTAAGTTTTGTATAAATTCTGAAACCTTTAGTATTATAAACGACGATTGGTATTTTACTTGTATGGTGGAAAAAGGTCACTCTGCTCCGATCCTTACACATTTGCCCTAACTAAAACTATAGTATTAATAATTTTTAGAAGTAGACCTTCTTTAAATTATTCTTTAGTGAAAAGAAAAGAAAAAATATTTTAAGTTAAAATTAATGTAATGGATTGCACTGAACTTTATGAATACAAAATACTTTTAAAACTCTGTTTGCAAACTCATATAAACGTGAGTGTGAATGATTGTATTTGTAGGTTAAAATTTAATAGAAATAACAAAATATTTAAAAGCACGAAAGTGTACGTAAGAAAACAAATATAATCAAATTTTTACACTATTTCCATCTGACTTATAAAACTCCGAAATTCGACTATAACACTATTATAAAGCTATACTAACATTGATGCCTCTCGTAACTATTCCAACGGCTTACAGCCAAATATCGCACTAAAGCTTAAAGACTACTCTAGGGTTTTCGGAAATTTAATGTCCTAAAAATAGTAGATGTGAACCGCCGTGGTATAGCAGGTTAGTCATCCGCCTAGCATACCAGAGGCCCAAGTTCGATCCCTGGCTAGACTCATTTGAAAAAATAAATCTTCAAAAAAGCGGCGGTTCACCTCATAACTCAGCTAGCCACTGGTTATTGAGTATTAGGCTATGTAAAACTTCTCAAACTAATGCATTTGCCGTTCGGAGCCGGCGTTAAAACGTAGGTCCCATTCAATGAGTCTAAAAATAGAATCGGATGCAGCTCATTGTCTGAGAGAAGTACCCCTTGTTCCAATTGGAATGTTGTCGGGGAATTATATATATATAAAATAGTAGAAACAAATATATTATCTGACAGTAAAGCTGCCTTAAGTTTTTGGATTCCATTTCCCTGAACTCAGCGTTTGATTATCGCAGATCTATAAACTATGTAGCTTAGAAGTTCAGTATAATCTTAAGTTGGTACCGAACTATATGGACATACTGTAGAGTAGACAGTTTACCAAATTCCATATGTATCAGAAACTGTTGGCATGAGAGTAGGACAGATAATGTATTAATTTCAGAGAGATGTAGTTCGTTTATACAAGAAAAGTTCTCACAGACTACCGCGAAGGTCGAGACGAGACACTTTTGCATTAGCTATGTTCACAATGATAGGGAAGAGCTCATAAAATGTAATCTCTGCGCTTCATACACGTCATGTCTTTTTTTAAAAGAGGTTGAACTCAAAATTTTGGAACGAAAAATACGAATTTTGAACCTCACTATCTCTTATTTTGATGAACTATACGTCTTCCTAGCACATACAATTTTTAAAGTTTAAAAATATTGAATTTCGCCTTGATTCAGGTTCTATGGCGGTTCAAATTTAGACTTTTTCATGACTTGTTTCAAACATACCAATTTTATATGCCTATATCTTTTGGTACTGTTAGCAGAATTTTACGAAAATAAGCTCATACTTTAGCTTATGTCCTACACTTTCATGTTATGGCAATCATTAATTGCACAACATTATTGATCTCCCAATAATGTCTTGACTTAAGGATATTGCAAAAAGCGTATCTTCCATTTTCTATATACTTCTCTAAAATGTGGATTATAGTATTGATGTCAAAAAAAACCAAAAAAAAAAAATTCCAAAGAAGTTTAAGTTTTTTTGTTCTACAACCTATTTGATTTATTTTACATCGACGGCGTGTTATTTCTGAAGGTTAACCGCCGATTGATGCTGTGGTAATAACTTATTTTAATAGAAATTAATAACTACAGAAATTGATGTTGCCGTGTCCAGGGATCGAACCCAAGCTAAATATGATATGTTTAGTAGTAGTATTTAAATGGAATTAGTCCATGTATAATCATACCTCCCGTACTGGAAAATTAAACACCAGCTTCGATAATTAATCTTAAGAAAAAGATTTTAGTATAAGTTTGTACCGACCGTTTAGTATAAGTTTTTACCGACCGTCTGGACGACTGGCTGGGCATCCATGCATTCTTGTAATCAATATAAAGGTCACAGTGGTAAGGACAGTTTTTTTTTTTGGCAGTAGCAATGAAATTGCTCAAAATCGTAATTTCGGGTACTCCCATAGGTCTCACTACCCAGAATAGACTTTTTGGCCACAAATTTCAGTAAATTTTTGTGACATAAAAAAAATACTGTCTATAATAACAGAAATCCCTTTATCAAATTTTGTTGAAGTTGGTTCATATTTGACCTTAGCTCCTATACAAACCCTTCTGTCAAAAGTAACTTAAAACGGCGAAAATCGTAAATTTGACGATATTGATAATTTAACCAAAGACTATAACATAAAGATATTGTACTCTATACCAATGTTTTCTGTGTGTGTGCTTTAGCTTTCACGTGTGTGTGCCTTAGCTTTCTCTCATTGGAAGGTCTCTATTAGTTGTTTTGCGAATTATGGTACTTGTCGAAAGAACCAAACGCAAATCAATGTATTGAAAGGCTACATCTTTATATTATAAAGTTATTAATATAATGTTTTTTTGTTGACCTTGCACTTTTTATCAAATTTAAAATTTTTAGAAAATCGTTCAATATTTGACCCTAGTCCTCTTATAAGGAAAAGGAAACTATTTGTGTGATGGTAAAATTGAGCTTTATCAAATATCTTTTCTTTTTCTTGCATAAAGCCTTAATTATGCAAGAAAAATAATAGATATTTGATCTCAGTGGTAAAGGGTAACATAAGGTCGAGCTAAACCGACTGTTGAACTTTTTTACTTGTTTAACTTGTCGATATGCTGGATTTTGGGGAATCTGTGACCCTCAATTGTCCCTAAGCTCCGCATAACAACAACTATATGGATGCCCCTTAAACATAAATAGCGAGATTATTTCCATATACTCAAAAATTAAGCACTTATAAGGCTTCTATTAGACTAAGAAAACTTAATAATTTGAATTCGCAGGTGTAGGGTATCATACAGTTGGTTCTTACTTTAAAATATATTGTTTTCACAACGTTATTTTTTGTAATCTTTTAACATCTTTTATAAATGGATCTTCAAATTATCTTTTGTAAATGGTGTAAAAATAAAAATAAGAAGGAACGCAAAAGTTCTGTGTGTGTTTTCTTAATTTTTTCATGAATGAAACGCCAACGACAAAAACGGCAAAATGTTGATGTATTTACAACATTGACTTTGACGTTAAGTTTTATGAGGCAATTGGCGTGTCGCTCTGTCATAATAACAACAATAACAAAAAATGTGACAGACTTTAAAGTTTGAAGAATTCGAACAACGCCTTTTCTACAAAAATGTATTTGTATCTAAGAGATATTTATATTTATGCTGCTATGTTTTTGTAACTCGTCTGTTCTTGTTGCTCATATTTAGTTGGTGATATTCTTGTCATAATTTTTGTTTTTGTGTTGCTATTCGTAGCCTAATACATCGTTATCGTGTTGTCATAATCATAAACATTTTCATCATTTCATTTTCTGGTTTTCATTTCATTTTTTTTTTGTGTTCATAGACTTCCTCTTTTTTGTTGTTTTATTTATATTTTGTTCATTCAATTATTTAATATTGAGTAAGGTTATTGTGCTTATATTTAGTCTGACTGTGGGCTTGTGTCTCTGCTAAATATTATGAGCAATTCTTTATTATTTACTGACTGACTTTTACCCCATCAAGTTTATTTTCATTGCGTTTTAATGCCGCCTTAACGTTCAATTTTGTTGTTACTTTTCGTTTGTATTTTCTTCTATAGACGATTTAATGCTGCCATTTTGGTCTATTAGGGCCAATTATTTTAATCGAAGACTTGCTTACATTCATGATTATGTGAGCGATGAGTGTTTTCTTTATGGTTTTAGACTAGACTTGTCTCAAATTGAACGAAAATAGTGGGGAATTACTAAATTAGGAATGTTTTTTAGTATTTTGAGTGTAAAGTAGGTCAGATTGAAAAGTGGTCAAGAAAAAACTTTAAAAAATGGAAAAGATTGAAATAGAAGAAGTTAGTGATAGGTTTAGTTAGCTAAAGTAAAAAAAGTTAAAATAAAAAATGTTGTTTGTCTAATTCTGTTTAGCCGAAAATCTTCTAATTATTTTGATAAAGAGTGTTCTAAAAAATATGCATTTACTATTTTAGACAAAATTTATCCATAGTGCAAGAAATAATTTATTTTATGATCAAGTTAGTTTCTATAGATATGTCAGATACTATTATTTTAGAAATTATTAATTTTCAATAGTTATTTCAATCAAAATGGACTGCGAAAAAAAGTTCGTGAAAATATAATTAAAACTTTTCAAAAAAATCCGTCATGGACTTTTAAAAAAATAGCTAAAAATTTGAAAGTTGACCCTCGAACGGTTTCTAATGCCATCAGACGGTATAAGGAAAACCTGAGCATTGAAAGAAAACCTGGATCAGGGAGGAAAAAAGGTCCTACAGATATTGGTAAGGCAAAAGAATTCGAGCGACTCTTTCGAAGAGTGCCTAACACTTCTTTAAGAAAAGCAGCTCGTACGGTGAAATGTTCTACGAATTTTGCACATAGAGTCAAAGCTTATGCTAGACTGAAGACATACAAAGTCCAAAAGGTTCCAGATCGCAATGCTATAAAGAACTTAGAAGCAAAAAAACGAGCGAAAAAATTGAAGTCTGATTTTATAAAAAAATACACCTGTTGTGTGATGGATGATGAAACATACGTACTGGCAGACTTTTCTCAACTTCCTGGTCAAGATTTTTATGTTGCTGATAAACGGGACAATGTTCGGCAGGAGTTTCGCACAAAAAAACAAACAAAATTCCCTAAGAAGTTTCTCGTGTGTCAAGCTATTTGCAGTTGTGGCAAAAGAAGTAAAGTATTTGTGGCATCTGGCACAATAAACACAGAAATTTATATAAAGGAGTGCCTAAAAAAACGGTTGTTACCCTTTTTAAGAGAGCACAGAGTGACTACATTTTTTTGGCCCGATTTGGCATCATGCCATTATGGAAAAAAGGCACTTGAGTGGTACTCAAAGAATAATGTCATTTTTGTACCACGAGAGGCAAATCCACCTAACTGTCCAGAACTTCGGCCTGTGGAAAGGTATTGGGCTCTGGTAAAAAAGGAATTGAAGAACACAGGGAAGATTTCCAAGAACATGTCCGATTTTAAGCGCAGGTGGAACACATGCTTCAAAAAGGTATCAGAAGCAACTGTAAAATCTTTAATGGGAGGGTTTCC
Organism: Stomorhina lunata; assembly: GCA_933228675.1. Lineage (NCBI taxonomy): Eukaryota > Metazoa > Arthropoda > Insecta > Diptera > Rhiniidae > Stomorhina > Stomorhina lunata. The sequence continues at coordinate 88,037,136 of OW121740.1, read as the reverse complement.
GAAAAAAGTCGATAATTTTGAAAAACCCGAGTACTAAGTAAATATTTTAATGCTAAATGATTTTGTATAATATGTCATTATATTTGCGTTTTTTGTAGAGTTTTTTATATTAAAAGGTTTGATTTTTATTTAAGAAAATCCAACTACAAATTTTATTTAGAGCACTCTTTATTTTGCCAAATTCTATAATTCGTATTTATTCGGTCTTGCAAGTAAGATATTATGCGTCGTTTTCGATCTATCCAGAATTAACGACACTCCCTCTGATGATGATGGCCTTACCCTCCAACAAATTGTATTTTGAGGAAAGGCCGTCAGTCCCCACCAACATATTTTGGTTTTATCAAAAAACTGCCTATTACAATAATAAATAATTAAAAAAAAATTTGTATACTAGTGCAATACACTTTAATTCCTTAATAGTTTATTATTTTGTGATTCGATCACCGAAATTTTCTGAATATTTCGGGATAGCTCTAGACATGCTTTTTTAAAGCTTTATTTGATATCGAAAAACATTGACCTAGCAATTTATTTTTTGTGTTCGGAAATAAAACAAGTAAGAAAGTGCTATAGTCGTTCAAGCCCGACCATACGATACCCTTCACCACTAAGGTGAAAGTTGTTATTTTTCCTGTATAAAGACAAATATTTTCTAAATTTTGATATTTTCTCAAAACTTATATATTTAAGCTGTCTCAGTCATTTGGACTTCTATGAAAGCTAGGGTTAAATGTGGACCGATTGTTATGAATGATTTTTGTCTCATTTAGTGCGTTTTTAAAGAAAAGTTTGTATGGGAGCTATCACATATGTCACATATGGACCGATTTCAAAGAAATTTAGTACAGTGATTTTAGTTTACATAAGCAGTGTTTGATTTAAATTTCATGAAAAAATATTGATATTTGTGGCCAATATGTCAATTCCGAGTAAATAATGAACCAATTTTGACGAATTTCAATAGCCATGATCCCATTATTAAAAAAATGATCTGTGCCAAAAAAAATTACCTTTAGAATTGCGACCTGTAGTTTGATTACATGGGGGTCCAGCCAGCCAGACGGACGGACGGACATCGCTAAATCGACTCAGAAAGTGATTCTAAGCCTATTGGTATACTAAAAGACCAATATTTCAATGCGTTACATACATCAGCACAATTTTATAATACCCTTTCCACCTATGGTGGTGAAGGGTATAAAAAGCCATTGGATGCCGAATCAGGACCATATGTCTATTTTAGAACCCTTCGACTATTAAAAGGAAATGACAAAAGGGCTCATCGGTGAATCAAAAAAAGCAGTACTAAATCATTGGATTGCCTACGCAAAATGGTTTTCGTTACCGAGACAGGAATATTCGTATGTAGAACAAAAAAGTTGTGACATTTATTTTGATAAAGACGCATTATTTAAGCTTTTTTGTTCTACAACCAATTTTATTTATTTTTCATCGATGGTGTGTTATTGTTGTAGGGTTACCTCCGATAGAGAATGCTGTGGTAATTAAGAATTTTAATAGAAATTAATGTTGGCGTGAATGGCTTTGCGTTGATCGGGGATCGAACCCAGGCTAAATATGATATGTAGTGCTTAGTAGTTAACGTGCTAACCATCTAAGCGCAGCACTTACTCTATGGGAGGTATGATCTATAATCATACCTCCTATACTAAAAAATTCTACAAGTTAATCTCTAGAAAAAGATCTAAGTGTATATATATGTATATATATATATTTGATTCCACGGTTTGACAGTATCGAAGCAATAACCGGTTTTGGACGACCTTCATGAATTACGGTCTTGATTGAATTCAGATAAACCATTACTAAACACAGGAACTTGATGCTGCTGAATCACCAAAAACCCATAGATTGGCACTTTAAAGTACAAATACTTTTTCAGTACACATTTTTTTTTGATACTGCGTTTAAATTTTTATTACACGTATATTTAAACTGATAACTTAGAACAAATCAGTATTCAGTAAATTTTACTGATTACTGAGAAAAAAAATTCAATAATGAATATTGACTGATTACTGAAGAATGTCAGTAACCAGTGAAGTTTACTGAATATTGAAAAAAAAATCAGTAATCAATAAATTTTACTGATTACTAAATATAATTTCAATGATCAGTAAATTTTAGTAAATACCGAAAAAATCAGTAATCAGTAAATTTTACTGATTATTGATAAGAATGCTGTATCCGGAGGTTTTTACGAAATACTAAAATACTAGATGGCCCTTTGAAGTACCATTACTTACTAAGTACTTGCCTTCAATGACATATCCGTGTAAAAATAAACATCAATTAAAGTTTTTTTTGTTGCTAATATTTGTTGAAAATCACTATATACTGAAATCTAATCTTTAAGCAGTAAAATTTACGGATTACTGAATTTACCAGGGACCGAAAATTACTGTTATTTTTGAATTTTTGATTAAAAAAAGCAACCTCAAGAAATTTCGGAGAATAAAACCAAGTACACCATTTTGATAGTCTTGGACCAAATTAAAATTAAAATCATAAAATGCGATGCTTTTTAAAAATTTGATTTTTATTTTGTAGAGAAAAAATAACAGTTATTTTTTGATTTTTATTTTTTTGAGCAAAAATAACAGTTACTTTTAACTTTTATTTTCTTGAGCAAAAATAAAAATTATTTTTTAACTTTTATATTTTTGAGCAAAAATAACCGTTATTTTTGACTTTTATTTTTTCGAGTAGAAATAATTATTATAATTATTTTTTGTATTTTTAACCCCAATTATGATTGCAAAACTCAACTCTATCTTAAATTTAAACAAAAATAACTTTTATTTCTGCTCGAAAAAATAAAAGTCAAAAATTAACTTTTATTCATTCTCGAAAAAATAAAAGTCAAAAATAACTGTTATTTTTGCTTGAAAAAATAAAAGTTAAAAAATAACTTTTATTTTTGCTTGAAAAAATAAAAGTCAAAAATAACTGTTAGTTTTTATTAAAAAAGAAAAAAATAAAAGTCAGAAAATAACTCTTATTTCTGCTCGAAAAAATAAAAGTCAAAAAATAACTTTTATTTTCTGACTTTTATGATAAAAGTGATAACAGTTACGGTCCCTGGAATTTACTTTCAGTATTCGATAAAAATTAACTGATTACAGATTTTTTTAGTATTCAGTAAAAATTAATGATAACTGAAATCTAATCATTAAGCAGTAAAATTAACTGATCAATAAAATTTACAGAATGCCGATGTTTTCAGTAATTAGTAAAATTTACAGAATACTGATAGTTTTTTCAGTTATCAGTAAAATTTACAAAATACTGATATTTTTTAGTAATCAGTAAAAATTTACTTATAAAGCGTTCATTGTATTTGTTTATTTTTGAGCATTTATGAGAGTTATTTTCTAAATATCAATTTTACTCTCTCGTTACCAGTATTAGAAATGAAAGCAATTAATATTTGAATAACAAAAAAAAAAAGGTTTTTATGAAAGATATCATCTATCAATTTGCCATTCGTTTCTGTTCTCTTTTCTAAATATTATTTTTACTCGTTTTTTTTTCTGTTTTTCACATAAATACATGCTACAGACTGTAATTAAATACTTTAGTTATTTAACGAGCTCGTAAATTAAACAATTGCAAAAGCATAAAACCTTAAATTCTAAATGTAATAAAATTCAGTTTTATGGCTTTTTCATAATGTTTCGTACACAGAGTCTCATTCAATAGACGATAGAACCGACAGAATTTAATGTGAAAGGAAGATGATGTGTATGTGTGTGTGAACATTTGAAAAAGGCATTATGTTAAAATGTAATTATGAAGAACTCACACCTTCTGAAAAAAAAAATTCCTTACAAATTCATATGATACGAACACATATGCAATAAATGACAGAAGATATATAGAAAATTATTATATACCTAAACACATACTCTTACAAATTATGAATACCTAAATGTGAAGAGGTGGTTTAACAATATGGTCATATAATTCTATATTATATATCTACAAATATCTATATAAAGCCATAAATATAATCACCCCTTATTTTTAATAGCAATGTCTCATCCTTTCTATATATAGGAAGCAAAAAAACAGGAACATCTCATGCATGCAAAAATATTCAATATTAAAATTGCTAAAGACTTTTAAGGGTGTAATGATAAAGTGCAAAAATCATCAAAAAAAATCTCAAATATCATTTAATTATTCACAGTAAAATGATGTCCTTTTAAATGTGAATAAGGAATTTATATGAATGTGTATGAATTGTTGAGGTTTTTTGCTAACGCACTTTGTTTTATTATATGACTGACAAAAGCAAGCCATATGTGGCATGTACATTTTTACAAACAATTTGGAATGTTTTACAAATTAATTTTATTCTTGATTTAGATTACGAACTTTTTCATACATTTAATTATTGGAATAGTTATGTAACTTACAGGACCATATATGGCTATGGAATGGTCAGTGGTGTTTAAATTAAAATTCCAAAAACAGAGTATTCTCGTACTTAACAGTACCTACCAGAAAAAATATATAACATCCCAGTAAATTTGATTTCATTTTATTGGTCTCAGTCTGTTATTAATCAGATACAGACAACTCCCGGTATAACGAAAGATAAATTTCAGGCTCATTCGTTATACAGAAAAAATCGTTATAACGGTCTGAGACCATCTTTAAGTAAACTGATCTACTCAAAATCAATAACTGAATCGATTTAATGATGTCAGTCCATTCGTCTGCCTGCTTGTCGTCCATGTAATCTTGTTATCGAAGTCACAATTTTAAGGATATTTTTTTGAAATTTGGTACAGACATCTTTCTTACAGTAGGACTATGATAATGAAATCCGTTCGTTATTTCAGGTACATTCCATAGGTCTGTCTTTCCGGAGTTTAGATTTTGGCCTCAAATTTTAGTATACGTACGCTCAAAAGCAACTTCAACACGCGAAAATCGCGAAACATCTCGTAAATCTAACGATAATGACGGTTTTATGACTGATGTGCTTGACAGACTTAATTACTTTTTATTAGTCTTTCAAAACGTTTTTGTGTAACGTTTAAATTTATGTAAATTTTCCTTAAATTCTTTCATTATTATATCCAATTTTCGTTATATCGAGATTCATTATCACCGGCATTAGTTGTTATGAAAAAATATATATCGTAAGTTAATAATAACTAGCGTATCCTGCGGTCGACACAATCGACCGTCATCTAGTTCATTGTGAATACAAATTTCCCGTGCTGTGGCTTAATTGGTTAGCACGTAATATCACATTGAGCCTGGGTTCGATCCCCGGTCTCGGCAACAACAATTTCTGTAATTATTAATTTTTATTAAATTTAAGGCCCTATGCTCCACTGGGAGTCAATGATAACAGCATTCTAATTATTAATTACCACAGCATCTTCCGTCGGCGGTAAGCCTACAGCAATAACACACCGTCTACGAAAAATAAATAAAATTACCCAATTCGTATATACTCTATATGCAATTGTATAGGTAGTATTTGACTGAGTGCTACTTCTCTTTAAAAAAAACTCATCACAATCAGAGGCTTGAAGTCAAAAATGAAAATGACAGTGTCGATGTAGCAAGTTTTTAAAATTCCTCGGGCTAAACGGATATGTGGAGAAATTGATCTCATTGATTTCTATGTTACTTCGTACAATAGAGCGTCGAATTGGCCAATTTGGCAAAAATATAATTAAAAATTGTGTAGCCTTCGAAGAGTTTACTGATTCCAGAAGTGAATGAGAAGGAAAAAGTGTTAGACTTAGTAGCTCTTACCAAAACAACTTGCGTTATCGATGTCAAAACAGCGCTCTGTGAAGTGATGAACAGATAAACTTGTAAGCGTTACTAACGGACTGACAAAAATGATGGAGAAATCAAGGTCTTATTGAACTTTTTAACAAAGATGCTAATATTTCAAATATATTATCATTTTACTGCATAATTAACTGCGAGAACCTCGAAGTACTTGGAATCTGTAGAAGTTACAGTTACAGTTTTAAACCATTCCAGTCGCAATGCAAGATTTGCCTTTTAATATTCCTTCCTGATATTATAGAATTTTCTAAACATTAATCAGTTTTGAATTTACATTTGATTCAGACCCATCATTTAAATAATTCATTTTCTTGATAATAATCTGTAATTATTATAAACTTTCCTTCAAAAGACTGTTTTTTAATCAGTAACATCCTTTTTGGGTATAAGTCACAATGTTGTTATCCATTTTTTTTCTACTGTGACTCTTGTAAAAAAGCTCTTAATGACCTCATGCCTGCCCTTCCCTGTAATATTATTTAATTTTTTAACAAAATATTCATCCCTCAATCACTCGAAGATTTTATCCCAATAAACCAACACAAAAAACAAAATTCCATAAAAATTTAACTTCAAATAATTCAAATTTGAAAGGTTTACATTTTTAGCACTTTTTTTGTCAAATCTTCCAAAATATTAATTTTGTCTTTCACTCCCTCATAAAAATAAAAACAATATTTTGTTGCTATTATTTTACAAAACAAAAACATTTATTTAATTGTAATTAAATACTCTTTATTTTTGTCTTTGTCTACCACTATCTCCCCACAAATGTACTCATCACTCACCAAAAATAATAAAAACAAAAGAAAACATGTTTGCATACAATTTCTTTTGTTTGATTCTTATAGTGAATTTCATATGCATGTGAGTTTTCTTTATTGTGTTAGTAAGTTTTTTAAATACCAAACCGATTTTTTAAAACTGAACCGATTTTAATAAAATATAGATTCGTCTGATCTACGGAAAAATATCTTTCAAATGGTATAAAATTTTCCAGAAATGAGTGTATAATTAAAGCGTAAAAGGGGATAATAAATGGGTGCTTGAGTATTAATATTATAGAAGATATTATAGATAATAATAATTTCCACGACAATATTCCAATTGGAAAAAGTGGCTTCTCTCAGACAATGAGCTGCATCCGATTCTATTTTTTAGGCTCATTGAAAGGATCCTACTTTTTAACTCCGGCTCCGAACGGCAAATGCATTAGTCAGAAAAGTTTTACATAGCCTAATACTCCATAACCAGTGGCTAGATAGCTGAGTTATGAGGTGAACCGCCGCTTTCTTGAAAAATTTATTTTCTCAAGTGAGTCTGGCCAGGGATTGATCTTGACACCCCTGGTATGCTAGGCGGATGACTAACTTGCTATACCACGGCGGTTCACTATCGTAAGTTAAATTATATAAAACTAGAGTAAGATACCCTACACCACTGAACTAAATATAAGTTGTATAGTTTTATTAAAGATATAGGTATTTTAATAGTGAGGTTATATGAGAGCTATTTATCAAAATCGGATCAAATCTCGCCGAGTTTAAATAAATCTTCTCAGTGTTCACGTTAAATGTCATTTTTCATTTAAAGAAAAATTAATAAGAATTTTTGGTAATTTTAAATGTATAAGCGGCCCAATGTGGGCCGATTATTAAAAAAGTTATTAATACGAGTAATAAACTATACATTTTTTAACTATTGGAGATTTACTTTTAAATAAAACAAGTAAATAGTTGGGTGCCTTAGTAGTCTAGTGGGTAATGTGCTAGACTTCTAGTGTGAAGGTTGTGGGTTCGATTCCCACTACAGACTCTGGTCTGTTACACTACACCGGAAATATGGTCTTCGTCACCCCGTTCGGAAATAGTTATATAGAATATAAATTAACTTTGTTTTGTATTTCAAATAAATTAATAAAAAATAAAACAAGTAAGAAAGAAGAAGCCTGGCCATATGACAACCCTTCTCCACAGAGTACAAATTGCACTGACAGTTTGAAATAAATAAAGTTTCTTTTCAATGTTTCATACATTAAAAAAAAATGTTAAACAACTAATTAAAAAATTGTCATTATTATCAGATTTACGACCTTTGAGGCCATTCTTTTTTTTTTTCCTTGGACCAACGTTCAGGTATTGTTATGGTATAAACATAACAGGACTACTTAGTTAAGCTGTTGTTGTTTAGTTCTGCATGGAGAGTCGTAGTTTCTGATACGATTAAGTATGAGGGTTTTATTTCTCTTATCGAGGGCAACTCGATCTTTACGAATGAATTAAAGATCGGTAAGAGTATGTTAATCACAGTATGAAAACAAAAATTTGAATTTGTTTCTAATTCTGCCTTTGCAGTGGGCAAAAAGTACAATAAAGTCATAACATATTTGACTTGCTTTTTATTTATACTCGAACGAAATACGAATGCTTTTAAAACTTACTCAGCTAGAAAGGAAAACAAAGGGAGTAAAACCGAAAAACTCAAAATAAAAACGTTTCGCAAACGTTTATTGAATGATTTGTTCATATTTTATTTAATAGCGTACAGTGGTAGAAATCAGAAAAAGGGGGAAAATTACTTCTGATGCTTTTGATATTCATTTTCATGAGCTTCATTAATGATCGCAATATTTTTGGCAGTATGAGCTGCTAGCTTAAGTCAGAATGAACTATTCGCAAACGTTTCTAAAGCTTTTTGTACTTAAACGTATGGTATGTTTGTGGAACGAAACGATGGAATCTAAATCTGTCTTTACATTCTACAAACGTTTGCGAAAGGTTTCGTTTATTTTCATACTCTGGTGTAAATACTTAAGAAAAACATAGTATTGACTTGTGGATAACTGTAATGTCTAGGCAGTCTGACTGCACTTAAACCCCTACAAGGACAAAGCATTACATCTAAACTAGTTCTGAAATATAGACTAGATCTAATAGACATATCAGTCATATATGTATGTATAAGTTACCTATCTATCTGTCACTTATACATGTATATGGGTATCAGGTCTTGGATGAGCGAGGAAATCGTAAAGGCCTGATAGAACATGGAGGATTGTAGAAAGTTATGACCAAAATTGGATATAAGTAGACAATTATTTTGCTAGAAATAGTAGGACCAATATATGGAAATGCATGTTATCCGGCCACTGTACTCTAAACTCTATGATAGAGTTTTCAGACATATGCAGACTATGTTCAGTTGTGGACACTAGGCTGAGAATTTTTGTATGAAAGAAAATGTTTTTTCGAATTTTATAACTTTTTCAACGGAATATTATGGCACTAGGTATAAAACAACGTTCTAGGGGCGCGCATCGGGTCCAAAGTATGGAGAAATTTCAACCAAAAATAAACAATTTTTACGAGAAAAAATAATGGAATATTAAAAAAAGCTAACACAGCTTTATTTCAAGCAGCCAAAAACAAAAATCCATGAAGTGATTTTGGAGTTATTCCAGTTTTCTCCGGAAAATTTATGCCTTTGAAAATGCGCCTAAATAAAGAAATTTAAAAATTAGGCATAATTTATCATTAAATGACTCGTAAGTATTGAATAGTTCAGTTTTGCTTAAATATAATCGAATTTACTTAGTTTTTTCCATGTTGGAAAATGGTACATTTTTCTCAGGTCGATTAAAAAAATATTTTTTTAATTTTTCGAAAATTTTATTCAACAAATATTATTAATTTAGAATTTACTCACAAGTATGTTAAAACAGACAAATGGGAAACTAAAACTCAAAAAAATGCAGGTCAATATCTTGAGCAGTTTCGCCGTACCTGGGACTTGAATTTTAAGAATTTTGCGAAAATGAAAATTTTTGGGCCAAATTCTAGTAGATGCTCGGTAAATTTTACTTGTACATATTAAATTTTAACAAAAAAAAAATAATAATTAATATTATTACTTAGTTTATGGAAAACCTGTGCTTACAGGTTTTTTAATGTTGGACGAGATTAACCCTTTCTTCACCGGGGTCAAATGTCAAAATTTGAATTTCCTTAAAATTTTCATAGCGATATTATGAAATAACAAGTAGCGATTAAATACTGTGATACGACGATGCTCGAGTGACGCAATAGAGCTGGATACCCTACTGTCACTGATGAACACCTTATTCATCTAATTTACGAGGTCGAGCAGAAACAAAAAATACTTTGAATCACTGGCCCATGCATGAAAGTCGTATTCCATTTTCGGTCAGATATAGTCGCAAGAAGCCAATTTTAATCATTTTGTTTAAATACAGTCAGCAAGACCAAAAAAATCGGAAAGTGAAACTAAATCGATTAGCATACTTAACCCTCTGTGACTAACGTGTAGTCCAGCAGACACATAAAATTCACGCCATGCCAATAACATACATATAACTCGAATTTTTGCTTTGAATTAAATAAAAACAAGTCAGAAAAGATATAGTCGATCAAGCCGCTGTATGATACCCTTCGCTACTAAGGTCAAATATGGACCAACAATTTAACAAGTTTTCCTAAAGATAAATACATAAACTTTGTGCTATTTTTTTTCAAAATTTCGAAATTTAAGTAGATTTATTTTACTTCCGACTCAGGACCTAATATGGGAGGTAGGGTCAATTGTGTATCGATTGTTAGCAAATTTCGGTTATCGGTTTATGCATATATACAAAATATTTATCTGTGCAAAGTTTTAGTTATATAATGCAATTATCTTTAGATTTATAAGCATACTTTTATAACAACCATATAAGGATATCCGGCCAGCTAGCCGGACGGACATCTTTGAAATAACTCAGGGATTCTGAGTCGATCACCACATATGGTGGTGAAGGGCATAATGATTATATAAATAATGACTTACACTCATAGTTAAACAATAAAAAACATTGGTGTCTGGTAGGTTATTACCTCATTAGAGTTGTGAGAACTATATTACATCAGTCGCAGAGGGTTAAAGATGAGTCTCAGACGATAAGAGTTTTCTTTAAGTTTTTTAATATCTTCAAATTGAGTGTGATACACACACAGTAACTGTAATATCAATTTGAAATTGATCAAAAACGTTTTATTATTTTGAGGTTATTTTATCGCTAAAGATAAAACTTTGCGTAGTACGATATCTGAACAGTTGTTGAGTGCTATATCCGTGGATTGCATCAGACTGAATAAACAAAAACTAATTTGACTAATGTAACTTTTACAGCACGACCTTTATCAACTGTCAAAGTTTAAAAGTTCCCGTTGGAAATCCTACTAAAACACTCATATCACTTACTTTTAGCAACTTGTTCTAATATAATAAGAAACCATATTTTAAAGCTCTGCCATAACATGATACCATCTATTAATTTCATTATAATCTTTTGCAACAATGTCTGTTGCTTCTATATCTTGTGGCAGCTTAAACTAAAAGTTTTATGAACCAAAATATTTATTTAGCAGCATCAAATAATGTTTGGAATTAATTGACATCATTTGTTTCATATTTTATATGATTAGACGCTTTTCATTGTCATCATCTATTGTAATACTCTAACAAACTTTCACTTTGGTATGATCTCCCCCTCGTCCTTCGTCTTCCCCAACTCCTTTGCCACAAACCCTAAATTTAATTTCATTCTAATGAGATGTTGAATGTAGCAAGCGAACAATGTAGCAGACTTAAGAGAATTCGAATAATTTGTTGATTTTAGTTAAATTTTGTTTGAGTTTTTGTTTCTCAATTTCGTTTAGTTCTTTTAGATGCTGGAATAATTTTAATAAATAAATTTTAATAAAATACAAATGTTGCGTTTCTTTACTTGCCACATCCAACCACATCCTCATTTTAAATGGTCTCCTTGTGTATAAGTATTTGGAATACACAATGGAATAATTGTGCAGTGGTTTCATCTTTAATATTAGATTTGAGTTGGTTGTGCTGAATTGAAAATTTTCTTCTTCTTAGGTTAAATGTGGGTGTATTTGTGTGTAGGTGTCATTTATTGTTTGTAGTGGCAGGTAGCATTTGTTGGCCCCTTGTTGCAATAACAAAAGCTCTAATTTAAAAACTTTTTCGATTATATTTCAAGAATCTTGAAAACTGCCATTACCTCCTTTTTGTTCATGCATATGTTACCTTTCTTTCATGGTCTCTACGAACAAGGACTTGAAGTAGAAATACTGGGGGAGTAAAAGAAGATTCTGGCTAAAACTTTGATTGGTCCGACAAAAGAAACAGTAGAAAAGAACAAAAGACTTTTGTTATTAATTGATAAAAAAAAGTGGAAGGAAATTTGAAAACCCCGATTTTGTAGATTTAAAGAAAATTGCATTTACATATTTTTCTGCATTAGGAAAGTTTAATTAAATTTCAGTTTTTGTTTGTCTGGAGAAACAAAGAAAATTGATAAAACGTGACCAGTTGAGGTAGAAATTTATAAAATAAGTAAAATAAAATTAATATTTGAGAGTCTATATTATAAGAGTCTATATTAAAGTCTAAATTACTAAAATTATAAATTCAGGGAATTTTGAATTTAAATTTTGAAAAAGGATATAATTACAAACTAAATGGAAGTGAGTTTTTTTTTACCAATATTTGTAAATCAGACCAAAATAGCAAGAATCGGATCAGTCGTGTATCTTTTTATTAGTGAATATCTGTCAAACCTTTTGCAACTAAACTTTACTTTAAGGTAGTAGTTGTGTTCCTTATACAATGAAAACCTTTACTTCTTAATACTTTAATTATTCTTATTAGTAGCTTGTACAAAAATAAACAGAATCGAAGCAGAGTGAAGTTTTCTTAAAAAAGCGTGAATCATATGTGAAGCACAAACATTTGATTATTATTATTTTCAAACCATCTTTGCATCACATATGGTTCGCTAAATAATGTATCTAAGAGCTTCTTATGGTCAAATATCAATGAAAAAGTGGTTAGATTGGGATGACGATATTCCTTCTGATTAAGGTTTTCATCATTTTCAAAAACTGTTCCATAAAACTCTAAAGTAGAAAAGACAGTCATGTGGAGAATATAATGACTGCTCAATACGTTTAGTTTCTTAAATTCATGTGCATCATATGAGATACATCCCTTCAAAGAAGTACCCCTCAGATATAATACACTTGAGCCAGCGTTTTTCCCAATCTTTATGCCGAAAATAATTGTTATTTTTGAATTCTTAAAAAAATCTTATTTTGTAGAAAAAACAAATAACAGTTATTTCTTTAATTTTTATTTTTCTGAGCAAAAATAACAGTTATTTTTAACTTTTATTTTTTCGAGCACGAATGAAAGTTATTTTTTGGCTTTTACTTTTTCGAGCACAAGTAAGTGTTATTTTTTACTTTTATTTTTTCGAGCAAAAACAAAAGTTATTTTTGACTTTTATTTTTTCAAGTTATGATTGAAAATCTCAACTCTATTAATTTTTGAGTATATGCAAATTATTTTCACTGAAAAATTATCTTTTTTTGAAAAAAAAAATTTAATAAATATAATAAATTTATTATAAATTTAAACGAAAATACCTTTTATTTTTGCTCGAAAAATAAAAGTCAAGAAAATAATTTTATTTCTGCTCGAAAAAATAAAAGTCAAAAATAACTGTTATTTCTGCTCGAAAAAATAAAAGTGAAAAATGACTGTTATTTTTGTTAAAAAATAACTTCTATTTTTGCTTAAAAAATAAAAGTCAAATTTAAATGTTATTTTTTTATCGAAAAAATAACTTTTATTTCTGCTCGAAAAAATAAAAGCCAAAGAATAACTTTTATTTTCTGACTTTTACGATAAAAGTTATAACAGTTACGGACCCTGCTTTTTGGTATGCTCTACAACTCTCACAGCGATTTTGTTTCTATGTCCTCAATCTTCTCAAAACGCCGTCTCTTCAATCTTGGAAACATTTTTCTGGTCGCTGGGGCCAAATCTGGTAAATACGGTGGCTTATGCATAATTACGTATTGTTTTAGACCAAACAATTACGAAGAAGTGAACAGCTGCATTATTGTGACGCAAAATTCATGAATTGTTTCCACAATTCCGGAAGTGTTTTTCATATTGCTTTTCACAAACGACTCAGAACTTCATGTTAATACAACTTATTGATAGAACGCCCATGTGGTAAGAACTCCTAATGCACTACGTCATGGTAATTGAAAAAAATATAGCAAAACCTTCACATTTGATCGAACTTGACGTACTTTTTCAGGCTTTGGCCCTCCTAGGCTCTACTATTAGGAAGATTGGACTTTGGCTTTGATGTCATAACCATATACTCATGATACGTCATAAGATTTTAAGCAAATCTGGACCGCCGTTGATGTCATTCAACAGTACCTGTGTAATTATTATGCGACGATTTTTTTCGTCAAAATTCAAGAGAAAATCGTCGAACATGCAAAATACTTTTAGCTTTTATGCTTCTTACAATCTGTGTAGCTAAAACTGTGAACATATGTTCGAGACTAACATAAAAAATAAAAAAAACGATAATCGAATGTGCAGACCTCGTATTATATATAAGTACCTGGGTGACCGAGCCTTGCTCGGAGCTTTATGATAAGCATTTCGAGGCGAATTTTAAAGATTTTATATATTTTATTTTATAAAGTACTAAACAATTAAAATATGTTTAGAGCAAATACGATACACAAATATCCAATTAATTTTGAATCATGTCCAATCAACACATGATCAAATGCATAGTTTAATATGAATAATTTTGGAAATTGGTCATACCGACTAAGAAACCTCCAACGACTCATGCGCAAGAACTTTGCTGAAGATTATAGCCTGGTAAAATGCACAGTTTACGATTTAATTAATTTTGAGTATTTTTAGGTGGCGCCACCTATCGAAAATTTTTGATACCTACTAAGACCCCTTCGTCGACTCATGTGCAACAACTTTGTTAAAGATCATTGCATAATCAAATGTACAGCTTACGATTTAATTCACTTTGAGTAATTTTCAGTGGCGCCACCTATTGAAAATTCTTCATACCAACTAAGAAACCTTCGTCGTCTCATGCGTAACAACTCTGCTAAAGATCATAGCATGATCAAATGCACAGTTTACGATTTAATTCAATTTGAGTATTTTTCAGTGTCGCCACCTGTTGAAAATTGTTCATACCAATTAAAAAACCTTCACCGGCTCATTTGAAACAACTTCGTTTAGGATCATATACAACTTCGCTAAGGCTCATATGCAACTTTGCTAAAAATACAAATGAACAGTTTACGATTAAATTCATTTTGAGTAATTTTTATTGGCGCCACCTATCGGATAGTGATAACAACTTAAAAACCATCGTCGTCTCATGCGCAACAGCTTTAGCCTAAGATCATTGCATGAGCATAACATGGTTAAATGCATAGTTTGCTATTCTATAAAGGACATATAGACAGAAAAACATTAATTTGTTAAAAAGTTATAACATTACCCATTTTTTTCCCTTTTATCCCCTAATTTCTAAAAAGTTATATATGCATATTTGGTACTTGGTACCAATTGAATTCGGTACTTTTTACATAAACGCAGTTTACATATTGTACCTATTCATATTACTTCATATGGTGTTGGGCTATCATTTTATCCCTTTTAACCCATTTTGGCCCAAGAAATCAAAAAAGGACCAAATACGTGTACAATATCTTTCTCATATTTATTCATTGCATTATAAAATTCTTTTCTATATTGTTTGGTTCAAAGGATTAGAGTGGCCTAAAAATGGAACCAAAAAAACTATTTTCACCCTCTTTTACCCCCTATCGGGCATATATTGAAAAAAGTACCAAACACCTATCAGCTTATTTTAACAGCTATTCAAAACATAATTTAAATTTTGTGTCTATGCCTATTACTTTAGTAGATATAGCCTTTTCAATTTTTCCCCTTTTTACCCGTTTTTACCCTCTTAGAGGCAAAGTTTCCAAAATTCCCTTCTTACTCGACCTACACATCAAAAAAGGTACCCACTGTCCAAATTTTATCAAAATCGTAAGAGCTGTTTCGAGATAGCCATTCTATATATATGTATATACATACTATTAAGAATAATAGTTGTCGCAAATGAGCACTTTCACCCGGTCGAGAAGCTCCAAAAAGAATTTCAAGTACCTGCTCATATATGGGTGCCGAATTTAATTTTCTGTTGAAGATATTAAAAACATAATATAGAGTTGAGTGTATATTACTCAATTTTAAAAATATCCAATTCTCATGGCCTGAACATCAAGAACTTATGATTCCTAAATATTTACACAGTCCACGTAGTAAGACGATTTTTACATACAATACTGAGATTTGTTAGCATTAAAGTCGACCCTTTTTACTACAACTTATTAGAGTTCGATCAGTTTGAAATCGCGATCTCTTAAGTCTATGATCGAATGAATATGATTGCAAATGCGATTGCCGTCTTTAAAAGATTATATAAGATAGAAAGTTGGACATACTATTAAATTTGAAGAATAGAGTATTAGAAAAAAGTAGGTTTGCGGTACGTCTGAATTAAGAAGTTATTACTGACACCAAAAGCAACAAGTGAAGATACAAGAGCAGCATTACACAGTCTATCGAACGTCTTAAAAATATCTAAAGACACACCATTACTTTCGTCATTACATAGAATAGAACGTCTCCATTTTGCCACAATTTTCTTTAATGAAATGACCAAAATTTTAATAAACTTCCAACAAAGTAATTTACAAAAGATTTAACTAACAAACAAGATGTTTTTATGTAAATTCAAAATAAAAATTGAGCAGACAATAATTTTTTGGTTTTGTATCCCAAAAGTAATTTAAACAAAGTCGACATCAGACACCAAAATAGCCATTAAGGGCAGGCAGTCGCAATTACAAAACTAAACAGATCTTTTTCACAGAAAAGAAAATTAAAAGCCGAAACGAAGCATTATTTAAATAATAAAAAAAGGAAAATAAACAGTAAATGGAAAAATAGACAGATATTTAGAAAGGGAACTGAAACGGAAACACATGCATACATACATACATACGAGTGGAAGTGGATAACTAAACTTAAAACTTGGGGAATGACTTTTAGAATGCGTAAAAATTAACAATTTGCTTATGTTTTAAAACGGAGATGGGCACTTTTAAAACTAGTTTCATGAACCAAAACATATCTTATAATATGTCGCTGGAAAACAGAAGCAATGCCCTTTACTGTTTCTAAGACATTTTACTATTCCTATCACAGGCCTGGAATTTTGACTAACTAACTTAAAAAGCATTAACAGCAGACACACCATAAACTTAATTGTAATAAAGACAGAATTTCTTAATTTAATGTTAGCAAAAAGAAAATCCAAAAAACTAAGTCAACATCCTGAATTAATTATTTTCAGTCTAAAGGACATTTCTGCAACAAAAAAAATATATAAATTTATAAAATTTTTCTTGCTTTCCAATTTAATTTTGAAGGGAGAGGAGATGGAGTGTGATAACATTTTGCGATAATTTTAAATGGAAAATTCTTTAAATGATGATTCTTCAATATTGTCACGTTTTTGTATTGAGATTAAGAAGCAAAAAAATAAAATAACTCAAAAGATTTGTAATAAGACCGAAAGCTGTGTGATGTAGAAGTTTTCGAAATTGCAAAATTTTACGTGCTTTAGTCGTCAATTGTGCAATTTCGAATCGTATTTGCGGAGTTAACAAATTGTCGCACTTGTGGTAAATAGTTTTTGCGTGTGAGTTTTTTTATCTTAAGGTGTGACTGGCAAACTTTTGAAAAGCCATAATTTTAAACCATCATCATAATAAATTTCAGTTTTTTTTTCTTATTTTATTTCATTCATTCCACAAACCCACACAGTTTTAGAGCTTTAGTACATACATTTACTAAGTCAATCATGATGTATTTACATTAGAAAAATTCATGCAAAATATTTATCTCTGTTACCCCCTGAAGAAAAAGTTTGAAAGATTTGAAGTTTTAATTTGGCATGTTTTTGTCTGGAATCTTCACTGACACCAGACACCAAATCTCGTATTTTTATTTAAATAGAATTTGAAATGATCGAAAAATGTTCGAAATTTCATAAAAAAATAATCCTAAACCAATACCATTAATTGAAAAATTAAAGTTCGAATAATTAATTCCCAAATAACTAAACCAATATCGCTAAAATTGTCTGGATTTCAATCTGTTTAAAAACAAGAATTTACCTCTAGTAAGAGATAGTTTAACAGGTGAATAAGTCGCCATTCACCACTTCATTCACGTCATTGCCACTTGAGTGTGCTGTGGCTTAGTTGGTTAGCACATCGACTACTAAGCATAACTCATCACATTGAACCTAGGTTCGAGCCCTGTCACAGCAAAACTTTGGTAATGGCAAGTACTCTGGTAACTGGTTACCTTGTAATGACTACAACATACCCTCCGAATAACTAATAAGTTATTACAGAAGTACTTATTTGTAATTAAGATGGTAATTTAAACTGAATGGCCGCGGTTCGAATCCCACCAAGACCAACAATTTTTTTTAATTTTTTTTTATTAAAAGAGTTTTTTAAATGATTTTTGAATTTTAAGAACTTAAATATTACCTTCTGTAAAAAAAAATGGAAAACTAACTCACGGTAATGAAAAAACAAGTAAGAAAGCGCTATAGTCGGTCACGCCCGACCATACGATACCCTTCACCACTAAGGTCAAAGGTGTTATTTTTCCTGTATAAAGACAAATATTTCCTATTTTCTCAAAACTTATATATTTAATCTGTTTCCGTCATTTGGACTTATATGAGAGCTAGGGTCAAATGTGGACCGATTATCTCGAAATTTGGCAATTTGATTACAGTTATTGCAAAAAATATGTACGCAAAAAATAAATTCAAAATTTTCAATATCTTTGGATTTACGAGCGTTTTAGTGATTTTTTTGTCTCATTTAGTGCGTTTTTAAAGAAGAGTTTGTATGGGAGCTATGGTCAACGAAGTTTGGTACAGTGATTTAGGTTTACATAGGAAGAACATGTTTTAAATTTCGTGAAAAAATATTGATATTTGTGGCTAATATGTCAATTCCGGGAAGTGGGACCTATGGGAGGTACCATAAATAATCAACCGATTTTGACCAATTTCAATAGCCATGGTCCCATTATCAAAAAAATGATCTGTACCAAATTTCATCAAATTATCTTTAGAATTGCGACCTGTAGTTTGATTACAAGGTTTACATGGGGGTCCAGCCAGACGGACGGACGGACGGACATCGCTAAATCGACTCAGAAAGTGATTCTAAGCCTATTGGTATACTAAAAGGGTGGGTCTAGGACAAATATTTCTATGCGTTACATACATCAGCACAAACTTACAATACCCTTTCCACCTATGGTGGTGAAGGTTATAAATACCATCATGAGTCAATTTTGATTATGTAGGGGATGTTGGATAACAAACACGGTTCTGGTTGCTCTTAACTTGGTAAGCCCAACTTATCTGGGCCATCCTTCATCTCAACTGCGGACACTGACCTCCTCGTGGTATCACCCAGGAAACTAGTTTAACACCCCTTAATGTAGTGAGCTAACATGTACCGAGAGTTGTCCCATAAGATCGATAAAAATGGGTTAGGACGACGGGCTAGTAACGCTCTTTTGGAAAAAATAATTACTATGAAGGGGATAAAATTAGAACTAAAATGTTCCATCACCTAATGCTAGAAGAGGACGTCCGAAACTTCAATGGAAAGACCAAGTAGAGGAACAATTTTTAAAGCTTGGCCTATAAAATTGGAGAATATTCGGACAAGATCGAAAGTCCATGGAATTCCAAAATATGCTCGGACTTTGACCTTAACAGGTTGTAACTGTAGGCCATTTAAGTAAGTAAGAGTCAATGTGATATAACCAAAAAGAAAGATTTAAACTATTTAAGTTTTAAAATAATTAAGAAAAAACTTCTTTATTTTTTATTAAATGCATTAAACATTTACAAAAAATCGTATAGAAGTATTTTTCTAAAAATTACAACAAAGCAAAAAAAGCAGAGAAAAGCAAAGTTATTGTTACATGATTTTGGATCTAAAAATAAAAATTGTATATATTAATTATAAGCTGCTAAGTTTTCTACATATGAAGTAGCTCAGTTGAAGAGTCTCCGCTTAGCAGTCGTAGGGGTCTGGGTTCGAGCCCCCATGGGATCATAAAAAAATGTATTTCGTCTAAAAATATATTTTTTTAAATAAAACAACAACAAAAAAAGTTGTTGTTGTTTTCCAATTGCTTACCCAAGTCATTACTTTTCTGCAATTGGTAAGTATTTGCCTCCAATGACATCCCCATGTTAATGTAATAACTTAAACAGTTATTGTGTAAGTAGTTCGAGTTCAATAGTTTAACTGTTTAACTCATTACTTGGTAATGAAAAGTTTTCCTGGGTAATTATTAATTTGTATTAAAATTATTATTACTTAACACAACATCCTCCATTAACACGCCGTCGATGAAAACAAATACAATTGGATATGGGAGAACAAATTTTAATAACGCTTCTTAATAACAAAATTCTGATATTCCTTTTCCAAAGAAGGTATCCCAATTTACATTAATATACACTACATACAGTTGTAAGGCAGTTTTTGCCTGATTTTTGCTTGTCTTAAAAAAATAAATAAATAAATAAATAAAAAATCTTCCAGATAAGAGTTGCCCTTTGATTCGTTAGTAATATTTTCTGCCAAAGTGAAATTAAAGTGGGTAAAGAAAAATGAAACCGCATAAAAGCACAACAAAACATACATTTCATGAGCACGTGTGTGTGTCTTAGCTTTCTCTCATTGTTAAATCGTCTCCATTAGTTATTTCCAAATTAGAGTAAAAGCGGTATACTCTCTTTTTTATGGGACTTTTCAAAACAACCATTCAACAAATCCATCTTTACATTATAGAGTCTTTGGGAGAACGCTTATTACCATAATTGGGTCATGATTTTGAAACAGAACATGTAGTTTCTGTGGTGTAAAGAGTTTGGGCGAGCCTTTAGAGAAATTCCATTTATTGCAATTTACAGAAAACGATTTGCCTATTTATTGGTTAACATTTTTGACTAAGGTTTTTCGTATGTATGTAACTTTGAGATTTTTTGCTGACTTTTTATTTTTTTTTTTTTTTTTTTGTTTACCAAAAATATTTTAAAATTAATCAATATTAAGAATTTTCATTTTTCAAAAACCTATAAAATGCCGTATTTATTATTATTTTGGAGTTGAGATATTATGCCTCTAGTATAAAAAAAAATTAACAAATTGTATTGACCTAAACAAAAGATCCCATTATATTTCTTGGCATTTGTGATATAAATGAATGGAAACATTAGAAAAGCTTCGAGCAGTGAAATCTATTATCAAACAAAAACTATAAATAAAACACAAATTTGATATTTCCCACTAATTACTGAGGGTCTATAAATTAGACAATTATATTTATTGGATTAAAAATATAACAATTGTAAGAAATATTAAAAAACGTTGTTTATGAAATGTTAATCCAAAAATATCCTAAGAACTACTTATCAAAATAATCCTTTGAATATCTGCATTTAATTTTGTTTCTTCTGTAAAACAAAAAGAAAGGGTTCTACTTGATACTTAACATTAGTAGCTTTCGTCCTTCTCCAATTTCATAATATACATTTAACATACACATTCATACTCTTACATACATACATATAAAAATAAAAATACATATTAAACTGCGTCTTCGCAGTACATAGATTCGCATTATAGCGCCGCCAAGAGACTCTTAACAAATATGGCACGTACTAGTTGAACCCATCATTTTATGTTTCCTATCGGATAAAACTGTGCAATATTATAAATTTTGCATTTTATCTAAGACATTAGTTGGTTGTTGGTATAGTCTAAATACGAGGAGGATATACATAAATACGAGTTGATACAGTTGCAAACCCCAACGCAATGGAAAATAAAACTGAAACCAAATGTGAATTTAATGGGTGTGTGTTTATGAATACACACATACATGTGTAACTATCTTATATTTATGTTTGTATGTGTATCTCTTTAAAGGATAAAAGATTTTCCTTTTATTTTTATTCCCATTCGTGTGTTAGTGTTTGTAGATACTGGAAAATAAGGAGCTGTTTAGTTAAATCCCTTTAGTATTTGTTATTAAATGCTTAAACGTGAGGAAAGTCTTTTGCCAATTGTAACATCTCGAGATCAGCCATTATATTTGCATTGTCCTGTGTGTTTGTTTTGTAAGAAGAATAAATAGCTAAAGGGTTTGTCTTTATGGTTGTCAGAGAAAAAAAAGATAAGATTTTAATATTAAAAAAAGAAATAAAAGTAAAGTAAAAAATTTAAATAATTTCAAAGGTTTTTTGTAAGTTTTGAGAAATAGAGTTTCCAAATTTTAAAATTTCTAATAGTAAACGAAGCTGCTTTTCTTGACCAAAGATAATTCGTGAACTTAGAGAAAAAGTGTTATTAAATATTAGCAAGATTTTGTAGTTTTTTATTTATACCCAAAGTTGTTGTCAAAAAAGCCTTTCACAAACATATGTTTGCCTAAAATAACAAAATCGGTCATTCAATTCAAGAGATATGCGCTTTTAAAGCTTAAAAATATCGATTATAAAATCTAATAGAACTGAGTTTAATTGGTTGTTGTCCTGAATAAGTTTAGTAAATATATTGGTAACTCATAAACTAGTATATAACTCGTATATATTGGTAACTCATAAACTGATTTTGATTTTTTTTACGAAGAATTCGCAGAAGATTTTAACAATTTACCATTTTGTAGTCAAAAAAAGTCTATCAAATATGTTTGTCTATTTAAAATAACAAAATCGGTCATTTAGTTCAAGAGATATGATGTTTTAAACTCATAAATATTGATTTCAAAATCTAATTCAAATGACTTAAATTGTTTGTTGTCTTGATAATATATAACTGATGAACTAGTTTGAAATTTTTTAGAACAGAAAATCGCAAAGATATCGATCTATATTTATATATATAATTTTCCGACACCATTCCCATTGGAACAAGGGGTACATCTCTCAAACAATTTTTCTATAGAAAATTTTTCGGTATAAAAAATTTTCTATAGAAAATTTTTCGGTATAAAAAATTTTCTATAGAAAATTTTTCGGTATAAAAAAATTTCTATAGAAAATTTTTCGGTATAAAAAATTTTCTATAGAAAATTTTTCGGTATAAAAAATTTTCTATAGAAAATTTTTCGGTATAAAAAATTTTCTATAGAAAATTTTTCGGTATAAAAAATTTTCTATAGAAAATTTTTCGGTATAAAAAATTTTCTATAGAAAATTTTTCGGTATAAAAAATTTTCTATAGAAAATTTTTCAGTATAAAAAATTTTCTATAGAAAATTTTTCGGTATAAAAAATTTTCTATAGAAAATTTTTCGGTATAAAAAATTTTCTATAGAAAATTTTTCGGTATAAAAAATTTTCTATAGAAAATTTTTCGGTATAAAAAATTTTCTATAGAAAATTTTTCGGTATAAAAAATTTTTCGGTATAAAAAATTTTCTACAGAAAATTTTTCGGTATAAAAAATTTTCTATAGAAAATTTTTCGGTATAAAAAATTTTCTATAGAAAATTTTTCGGTATAAAAAATTTTCTATAGAAAATTTTTCGGTATAAAAAAATTTCTATAGAAAATTTTTCGGTATAAAAAATTTTCTATAGAAAATTTTTCGGTATAAAAAATTTTCTATAGAAAATTTTTCGGTATAAAAAATTTTCTATAGAAAATTTTTCGGTATAAAAAATTTTCTATAGAAAATTTTTCGGTATAAAAAATTTTCTATAGAAAATTTTTCGGTATAAAAAATTTTCTATAGAAAATTTTTCAGTATAAAAAATTTTCTATAGAAAATTTTTTTAGTATAAAAAATTTTCTATAGAAAATTTTTCAGTATAAAAAATTTTCTATAGAAAATTTTTCAGTATAAAAAATTTTCTATAGAAAATTTTTCGGTACAAAAAATTTTCTATAGAAAATTTTTCGGTATAAAAAATTTTCTATAGAAAATTTTTCGGTATAAAAAATTTTCTATAGAAAATTTTTCGGTATAAAAAATTTTCTATAGAAAATTTTTCGGTGTAAAAATTTTCTATAGAAAATTTTTCTGTATAAAAAATTTTCTATAGAAAATTTTTCGGTATAAAAAAATTTCTATAGAAAATTTTTCGGTATAAAAAATTTTCTATAGAAAATTTTTCAGTATAAAAAATTTTCTATAGAAAATTTTTCGGTATAAAAAATTTTCTATAGAAAATTTTTCAGTATAAAAAATTTTCTATAGAAAATTTTTCGGTATAAAAAATTTTCTATAGAAAATTTTTCGGTATAAAAAATTTTCTACAGAAAATTTTTCGGTATAAAAAATTTTCTATAGAAAATTTTTCGGTATAAAAAATTTTCTATAGAAAATTTTTCGGTATAAAAAATTTTCTATAGAAAATTTTTCGGTATAAAAAATTTTCTATAGAAAATTTTTCAGTATAAAAAATTTTCTATAGAAAATTTTTCAGTATAAAAAATTTTCTATAGAAAATTTTTCGGTACAAAAAATTTTCTATAGAAAAAAATTTTTCGGTACAAAAAATTTTCTATAGAAAATTTTTCGGTATAAAAAATTTTCTACAGAAAATTTTTCGGTATAAAAAATTTTCTATAGAAAATTTTTCGGTATAAAAAATTTTCTATAGAAAATTTTTCAGTATAAAAAATTTTCTATAGAAAATTTTTCAGTATAAAAAATTTTCTATAGAAAATTTTTCAGTATAATTTTTCGGTATAAAAAATTTTCTATAGAAAATTTTTCGGTATAAAAAATTTTCTATAGAAAATTTTTCGGTGTAAAAATTTTCTATAGAAAATTTTTCTGTATAAAAAATTTTCTATAGAAAATTTTTCGGTATAAAAAAATTTCTATAGAAAATTTTTCGGTATAAAAAATTTTCTATAGAAAATTTTTCAGTATAAAAAATTTTCTATAGAAAATTTTTCGGTATAAAAAATTTTCTATAGAAAATTTTTCAGTATAAAAAATTTTCTATAGAAAATTTTTCGGTATAAAAAATTTTCTATAGAAAATTTTTCGGTATAAAAAATTTTTCGGTATAAAAAATTTTCTACAGAAAATTTTTCGGTATAAAAAATTTTCTATAGAAAATTTTTCGGTATAAAAAATTTTCTATAGAAAATTTTTCGGTATAAAAAATTTTCTATAGAAAATTTTTCGGTATAAAAAATTTTCTATAGAAAATTTTTCGGTATAAAAAATTTTCTATAGAAAATTTTTCAGTATAAAAAATTTTCTATAGAAAATTTTTCAGTATAAAAAATTTTCTATAGAAAATTTTTCGGTATAAAAAATTTTCTATAGAAAATTTTTCGGCTTAAAAAAATTTTCTATACAAAATTTTTCGGCTTAAAAAAATTTTCTATACAAAATTTTTCGGCTTAAAAAAATTTTCTATAGAAAATTTTTCGGCTTAAAAAAATTTTCTATAGAAAATTTTTCGGCTTAAAAAAATTTTCTATAGAAAATTTTTCGGCTTAAAAAAATTTTCTACAGAAAATTGTTCGGCTTAAAAAATTTTCTACAGAAAATTTTTCGGCTTAAAAAAATTTTCTATAGAAAATTTTTCGGCTTAAAAAAAATTTCTACAGAAAATTTTTCGGCTTAAAAAATTTTCTACAGAAAATTTTTCGGTATAAAAAATTTTCTATAGAAAATTTTTCGGTATAAAAAATTTTCTATAGAAAATTTTTCGGTATAAAAAATTTTCTATAGAAAATTTTTCGGTATAAAAAATTTTCTATAGAAAATTTTTCAGTATAAAAAATTTTCTATAGAAAATTTTTCAGTATAAAAAATTTTCTATAGAAAATTTTTCGGTATAAAAAATTTTCTATAGAAAATTTTTCGGCTTAAAAAAATTTTCTATACAAAATTTTTCGGCTTAAAAAAATTTTCTATACAAAATTTTTCGGCTTAAAAAAATTTTCTATAGAAAATTTTTCGGATTAAACAAATTTTCTATAGAAAATTTTTCGGCTTAAAAAAATTTTCTATAGAAAATTTTTCGGCTTAAAAAAATTTTCTACAGAAAATTGTTCGGCTTAAAAAATTTTCTACAGAAAATTTTTCGGCTTAAAAAAATTTTCTATAGAAAATTTTTCGGCTTAAAAAAAATTTCTACAGAAAATTTTTCGGCTTAAAAAATTTTCTACAGAAAATTTTTCGGCTTAAAAAAATTTTCTATAGAAAATTTTTCGGCTTAAAAAAATTTTCTATAGAAAATTTTTCGGCATAAAAAATTTTTTATAAAAAACTTTTCGGTATCAAAAATTTTCTGTAGAAAATTTTTCGGTATCAAAAATTTTCTATAGAAAATTTTTCGATATCAAAAATATTCTATAGAAAATTTTGCGCTGTCAAAAATTTTCTATAGAAAATTTTTCGCTATCAAAAATTTTCTATAGAAAATTTTTCGCTATCAAAAATTTTCTATAGAAAATTTTTCGCTATCAAAAATTTTCTATAGAAAATTTTTCGCTATCAAAAATTTTCTATAGAAAATTTTTCGCTATCAAAAATTTTCTATAGAAAATTTTTCGCTATCAAAAATTTTCTATAGAAAATTTTTCGCTATCAAAAATTTTCTATAGAAAATTTTTCGCTATCAAAAATTTTCCATAGAAAATTTTTCGCTATCAAAAATTTTCTATAGAAAATTTTTCGCTATCAAAAATTTTCTTTAGAAAATTTTTCGCTATCAAAAATTTTTTATAGAAAATTTTTCGCTATCAAAAATTTTCTATAGAAAATTTTTCGCTATCAAAAATTTTCTATAGAAAATTTTTCGGTATAAAAATTTTTCTATAGAAAATTTTCACTACAAAAACTTTTCTTTAGAAAATTTTTCGGTATAAAAATTTTTCTATAGAAAATGTTTCGGTATAAAAATTTTTCTATAGAAAATTTTTCGGTATAAAAATTTTTCTATAAAAAATTTTTCGGTATAAAAATTTTTCTATAAAAAATTTTTCTATAGAAAATCTTACGCTATAAACATTTTTCTATAGAAAATTTATTGCTATAATATTTTTGTAAAGAAAATTTTTCGCCATAAAAATTTTTCTATAGATATGGATTCTTTGGCTATAAAATTTTTTCAATAATTTTTCACTATACAAATTTTTCTATAGAAAAATTTTCGCTATTAAATATTTTTATATATAATTTTTCGCAATGAATTTTTTTAATTAATTTCGCCATAAAAGTTGTTTATAGAAAATTTTTCGCTATAAAAATTTTTCTATAGAAAACTTTACGCTTTAAAAATCTTTCTATAGAAAATTTTACGCTATACGTTTTTTTTTTTGTAGAAAATTTTTCGCTATAAACATTTTTCCCGGTTGATACCACGAAAAGATCAATGTCCAAAGTTGAGATATAGGATAACCAAGATAATTCTGGGCTTACTAAGTTAAGACTTATCAGAACCGTTGCTTGGTATCCAACATCCTTCACATCACCCTTTCCATCTGTTTAAAAACTTTGACATGAAAGGGTTAACAATACAACGATTTTTAAGTAAAGACTCAAACCAATTTTTCTATTTTGAAAATTTTTAAAAATTAATGAATAAATTATTGATTTTTCATTCCAAACATGATTCCAAAACGATTTTAGTATAATGTATGGGACCATTCACAAATTATCCTGAAGTATATAAAAACATCCTAATATATCCTTGTCAATTTATATCAAGACAATAAAACAGAACCGAATGTACATATTTTAGTGACTACAAAATACTAATTTTATTGAAACAAAACATATAATCAGAATATTTTATAACCCATCTAATATAAAATAATGGGTTTCCCCTTTAACAAAAAATATATCTATGTATGTATGCATGTACTTCTGTCTGCCACAACCACAAAAACTCTCAAATCCTTAATAATAAAATATTAAAATTATATGATTGTTAGTTTGATATTCGTTTTTATACCCTTCACCAATAGGTGAAAGGGTATTATAAGTTTGTGATTCCGTTTGTAATTTTTTTATTAGTGATCGTAGACCCTATAAAAATTATACCGATCGACTCAGAATCGGGAGGAGAATCGATTAAGCGATGTCCGTCTGTCTGTCTGTCTGTCTGTCTGTCCGTCCGTCTGTCTGTCTGTCTGTTGAAATCAAGTTTCTGAAGCCCCTGGAGGATGTTCTTACATAAATTATATATCAGATTTTAGGAAATTCTCCCGCAATGAACGCTATTAAATTTCATTAAAATCGGTTTATAAACACCGAAAATATCGAAAAAATACCAAAAATTAGACGAAAATTTTAAAATTTTTGATTGAAACACACTTTTAAATAACAAGAGAAAAAAGATACTCCTGGTGTATATGTGATAATATTTTATATATCAGATTGTAGGAAATAGTTTCCCAAAGCACTCTGTAAAATTTTATAAAAATCGGTTCATAAACAACTGAGATATCGCCAAAACACTGAATTTGATGTATCGCAAATTGCCCAAAGTTCGCATTAGAGAATGTTTGTTGAAAAAATGAAATGCAGAAATAGGAAAAACCATCCTCCTTTAGCACGGACCTACATAAATTTTATATCAGATTTTAGGAATTTCCCCCGCCAAGCACGTTATTAAATTTTATCAAAAGCGGTCCATAAACAATTGAGATATCGCAATAACACTACATTTGATGTACAGCAAATTGCCCAAAGTACGTGTCTAAGAAATTTTGTTTACATTTCGTAAGTATTGTTTCAGCGATATCTCAGGTGTTTATGTACCGATTGTGATGAAATTTGACATCGTTCTTTGTGTGAGGATTTTCTAAAATCTATACTCCACAAATCTGATTACGAATACCATTCAAACTGTACCGATCAACTTTGAATCGGCAGGAAAATCGATTTCGCGACCTCCGTCCGTCCGTCTGTTTGTCTGTCTGTCTGTCCGTCCGTCCGTCTGTTTGTCCTCCGTCCGTCTGTTTGTCCGTCCGTCCGTCTACCTGTCTGTAATTTTTTCTGTTGTAGTCAAGTTTTTGGAGTTCCTGTTTTGTCGATATCTCAGGTGTTTATTTTGATGAATTTTAATAGCGTCCTTCGCAGGAGATTACCTAAATCCTGATGCATTCGGTAATTTGTGGTCGATATAATTTAGCGTTTAAGCGATGGTGTTTTGATCGACAATGATAAAATTCAGGGTGGCCCAATATCCTAAAATTTTGTGTAAAATCCAGGAGCTCCACAAATCTGATTTTAGCAGACACTCTGCATTAATCTTAATTTTGTGTCTGACTTTTGAACATTATGATAACATTTGAGAATGTATTATATATCAAATTATAGGTAATCTTCCTAGGAAGTACAAAAATGAAGCTAACTACATGATATCCGTTCAAAACCTACATATGTATGTAAGTATCTCACATATCAACGAAAATTTAAATTTTTTAATTGCAATTGGGAGAAATCCGTTCACGTTTGACAATTGATCCCTTATAACTTCGCCTAAGATACGATGATGACATTTAGTATAAAGACGTTGTACAATATTGATATTCAGGGCGATAGCGCCTAAAATAAACTTTCTAGAGGGACAATATTTGACAAAAGTATTTCTGATCTCTTGAAAAGTTCGATATTGAAAATGGGCGAGCTCTATTCACATTTAGTGAAATCTCCCATATAACCCCGACCGGGAATCTATTTAATGCTGATAAATTAAATCACATTAAAATTGCACAAGGAACTAGAGCAAAACTTTTCAAACATCCATCGGACAGATCGAAAGAACAATACATCCCAAATATTATTGATGAAGTGTTCATTTTAATTAATTAACTAACCTCAGATAAATAAGTAAATCTTTAATAACTTTTCCGACAAAGCTGATATCCATCCATTCAAAAGCTATATATTTCACGTATGTATCTAAAACTAAGAGTGTATACCCTATAATTTTATGGCTTATCATTGTTAAAGCTTTGACCTAAATCAGTCCGCTAACTTCAGAGTTTTACATAACTAATCAAGAACTTTTACTAGTTGGATAATTCGTACGAATTAAAGTGCACAACCCTCACTGGGCACTGTGTTTTTGGGTTGCATGCCAGAATACCTAAACTTCATCAAATCGACGTGCCATTGCAAATGTAAGGGCATCTACATTTTGAAGCATCTTTTCTGCATGGTTTATCTGGTCTATCGAACTTTATTAAATGTTCGTAAAATATGTGTCTATTTTATTTCGAAGCTACTGGCTGGCTTAAATATGCATTCTCTACTTGTAGTCTAGTAATCATTATCTTTCACAAAGGGACCACTTAAAAACCCAAGTGAAGCTTCCCTAGACATCAGCCACCTGCCCAACCTAACCTTTGGGTGCATAACTATTCTAGATGATGACGCCACCGAAAAGCTTTTCTTTTTCCGACTCTTAATTTTAAAGACTCTTTGCATATAATACTAGTATAACCAAATTTTGCTTGGAATTACATTAAGTACTTTTGCAACACCATTGGTGAAGGGTATCCAAGATTCGGCAAAGCCGAATATACCACTCTTACTTGTTTTTTTCTACATTTGCTGCCATTGTTCATGCATATTATTAAAATAGAAAAACTCTAGAAATTTTCCCTCTAACCAAAATAAATAGACCATAAATTTGTACTAAGTATTTGTGTAAAAGTGTAAGAGTTTGAATTTGAAACTAAATAGAATATACCCGTAGCCTGTAGTTGTACTTGTAGTACTCGTAGCAGTAGAAGTCGGTATTATTTTTGCACCCTGTTATCGAAAACCATAACTTATTAAACTTAATGGTCATATTTAGAATTCGTTTTCATTCGTTTCAGATGCTGCCACTGACACTACAACAAGGTAGAGAACTACAACTGAAGGCTCTTACTCCTGCCACAAAAAAAAAGCACCCACTGGGGTTGAGAAAAAGATTCATTCAATTTCCGTTATATTTCACAGTTAATCAAAAAAACAAAAAGCACGTTGTTGTCGTTGGGGCTTTTATTCCAATTCAAATCGAGCACATGGCATATAAAAACAGCAACAACACAAACACCAACAAGAGAATATTGTAAAAAAAGAAAGGACTAAATATCTGAATCACTGGCAAAACCAAAACTTGTAAAACGTTAGTACGTGCGCAACAGCCACATATTCATTTCATCCAAAGGAATGAAAATCCCCAAATACATACATATTTTTATTTGTAAGTTTGTGTAAGCATGTATAGATGTTGGACTGTTGCCCCCAACTGGTTAGAAGTTGGTATAAACACCTGATGTAACTGTAGAACCGGCAGCAGCAGCAACAACGTAAACAACCCCTAACCCTCTCATTCAAGTTTGAAATGAATGGGAATGACAGCCGTTGTCGTAAGCTTTTGTTTTTATGAGCGAAACAAGTGGTTAAATTATCGTCTGATGTTGTCAAATATAAAATAGCAAAGCAGGAAAATATACAAGAAAACTTATTTGAAAAAGTCAACTACAATAGCATTTGCCTTCTATAGGCAATCCTTGCCTTGTTAGAGTTTTTCAGCGAAATTTATTAATCCATTAGTAGCGTAACAAAATATCGGTGTCATGTTAATCATTAAACTTGCCTCTTGTGTTTGAGAAATGAAGCTTTTAGTAAAATTGGGTGCCATGTTATGTTTAATCCTTTAACGACAATTGCAATTTTTTTAATTTAAAATATCTATGAAACATATATCCAGGTTCAGGATATCGTTTCCATTTTAAACAAATTTGTGAAGATAATTTAGCGTATTTCATAAAATTTTCCACATAAGTCAAAGAATTTTGCCTAATTTTAAGATTATGACAGAGAAAATCAGGGGCCAAATCGTCGCATTCGATATCACGATCGGAAACTGTGACTTTAAATCAAATATTATGTAACATATCTTAGGGGTTTTAAAAATAATTTATTTTGTACAAATTTTACAAAAAATTGATATCTAAACATGAACGTTTGTTTGTTAAAACATTTAGTTTAACTGAAATTATTTTACTATCAGGGAACTTTTGACAAACAATGAAGTAAACTTTATAGTTATAAATTATGTAGATTATCCTAAAAGTATGCTACACAAATATTTCAGAAATCGCCTCTTTCGATCGATATCGAATGAGGCGGTTTGGCTCCGGATAAGTTTCTGCAAAATCTTACTTACTTACTTAAATGGTCTATATTTACTACCTGTAAAGATAAAAGGCCGATCATATTTTAGAATTTCATGTGCTTCGGTCTTGTGCGCATATTCTTCAAATTCGTTTTGAAAGATTTAACTCTATTTGGTCTTTCCATAGAAGTTTCGGACGTCCTCTTCTAACATAAGGGGTGGGGGTCATTCTTATTCCAATTTTAGCTTTTTTATAGTAATGGTTTTTTTGCAGGAGTGGGTTACTAGCCCGACGTTCTAAACCTTATATTTATAGTTCGTATGGAAGAATGGGTGTTAATGTTGTTCTCCGGGTGATACCACGAGCAGGTCAGTATCCACCGTTTAGATAGAGAATAATCAAGATAAGTCTGCGCTTACCAAGGCAGTGCTGCCAGATACTTTTTGGTCACTATCCCCAAATTTTAAATTTTTTAGCCCCGAAAATCCCCAATTCATAAAAAGCGTATTTGGTCACATTTATCTATATAATATTAGAAATCTAGTATTTCGTAAATTTCAGAATCATCAAATTCTATTTTCTATAAGGAAAATAAAAGGGAAACTGATGAAGGAAATATTCGTGTGTAAACTGATCAAGAGAACCTGATGTGTGTGAAACACAACTAACTTTTTTGAATTAAATTTGTTAACATTTCAGTTGTCGATTGAAATTCTTGAATTTTTCGAATATGGTATTCCAATTTGTAAAAGAAAGTTTAGTCCATTGAGTTTCGTAGACATCAATTGGGAGTATTCTCGTCCATAAAATAGTTTAAAACTTCTATATTTACTACACTGAATTTTGGTTGAGATATTGGGGGTATACATTTTTGCATGTCGAAGAATTTGTGCTTGAAAATATTTAAGTTATCTGGTAAAAGTAGTACCATTTCATTTAACATTTTTTTTTAATAATTTAAACACTTAATTTTTAAATGAGCCTTTCTTGACTTGTCAGCTTACAGTTTTGTAGTTCTTTTTCGAATTCTGACAAATAATCGGATGCAGTTTTATATCAAAAAATGATATATATATGATAGATTTTAAATTCATAAGTTAAAATTTTCCCCAAAAAATTTGAGTAAATCCCCAACAAAATCCCCAACCCTCAAACCAATTTTTTTCGCCTTTTCAAAGAATAAATATCCCCTACTTTTTGGCCAAAACCCCAAATCTGGCAGCCCTGTACAAAGGTAAAACGTTGAACATTGAAAAATTATTGATTATATTTCACTAATAATCTGGCATTATCATGATAGTTTTTGTCCTTGCTAAGTGAGCCAGTATGCTTGTGCCTTATCATCAATATCTCGAAAATTAGTTTCAGGATTTCATAGGAAATAATATTTCTATACCAAAAATAATTAAGAGAAAATTTTCTATTATTTTTTTGAAGAATCTTTCTTTTTCGAATGTATGGCTTTATTTTTTTAGTTAAAACTTCCGAAGAATTTTTGATCTCAAAATTTCTATTATCTCGAAAATTTGTTTAAAATTCTATAAGTAAAAACTCTTTTTGAAGCAAGAATAATCTGGACTTTTTCCTTTAATTTTTTTTAAGATTCTTTCTTTTTCAAAGTGAGGTTTTGTTTTTGTAGTTAAAACTTAAGAAGCATTTTTGGTCTCAAAACTATTTCTGAGAATTTTTGGCCACAAAACTATTTATTAAGAATAATTTTGGTATCAAATATTTTTCGATAGACAAATTGTTTGTCTTAAAACTTTTTGTATTTAAAAGCTTTAGTTCCAAAAACTTTTTGTATTGAAAAATGATCGGTTTAAAAACCTTTTGTGTAGAAAAAGTTTTGGTCTCAAAACCTTAATGACAGAAGAAATGTTTGTCTCAAAACATTTTCTGTAGAAAAATGTTTGGTTTCAAAAATATTTCTATCGGGTATGTGATGGACATTTTTCGTTTTCAAATCGATCGATTTCAGACATATTTTTTAGCTAATTTTCGGTTATTTCACCCAAAAAAATGAAAATTTTGGCTTTAATCCTTTTGACTGATATTTTATCTTTCATTTGGTTTGAATTTTTTGGGAAAACAACCGAAAATTATCTCAAAAATATATCTGAAATCGATCGATTTGAAAACGATCGTTTTCCATCACATACCTGTATATCTCAAATTTGATTTTTGTTGAAAATCTGTCTACTCTGAACTCAGTAACTATGGCACAGTGTTAAAGGGTGAGCTCGATTATTATGAAATTTCACATGGTTATTGAGGAGGAGCTATATGCCCTCAAAGTAGGGCACCTCGGGTTTTTCAAAAATCAAATACAAACGAGCTAAGATCTACAAAAAAACGTTGCT
Organism: Stomorhina lunata; assembly: GCA_933228675.1. NCBI lineage: Eukaryota > Metazoa > Arthropoda > Insecta > Diptera > Rhiniidae > Stomorhina > Stomorhina lunata. The sequence continues at coordinate 88,002,720 of OW121740.1, read as the reverse complement.
ATACTTATTATTTATCTCCTATAGTTTACGAGATATTCGACTTCGAAAAAAATTCAACTTTTCACGGTTTGATTCCTTAGAAATAAATACATAAAACAATTTTCGGAAAAATCGGGGAAAAATTTGGATTTGATAATAGTAAAATTCTAGGGTTTAGTCGTCAAAAAGTTGAATTTTTTGTTTTCGAAGTCGAATATCTCATAAACTATAGGAGATAAACCATACATGTAGCAATGTCTTTTGTAGACCATAGCTCTTATATTTCGTAAATATAAAAATCTATTATATCGGATCAAAAATGTGACTTCTAGATCGTTTTTAACTTTCGAAAAACAAAAGGTGCCCTACTTTGAGACCATATAGCTCCCCTCCTGATAAGTCTACAGACTCCAAATTCTAAGCTTAAGCTCGAGTACTCCTCCTTAATAGTCATGTGAAATTTCTTGATAATGTTAACCGTTTAAAAGTTTTTGAATTTGAATTTTTTTCCAACCTACTCTGTATGGCCGGGCTTGCCAAACTTACATAGTTTCTTAATGTTTATATCCCACACCAGCAGACTTAAGAAGAATAATGGTCTGAAACTAGCCAAAAAAAAACGAATTAAATTAGAACAACTTTCTGAACTGAATTAGCGATATCGTTTTTATCAAATCACGAGATTTAGCATTAGAGATATTTTTATTAAACTTATATAAGTACATTCGTAATTAAATCTTAGCTATTGATATTTAGGATACTTCCAATGGGTTTATTTACTCATGGTCATATTTTTTATTAAAATTCAATCAGAATATTTCCTAAGCCAGGGGTGGGGACGCATGAGATACTATTGTAAAGTGTTGGATAAAAAATAACGATTAGGGAAGATTAAAGAAGTGATATTATCGACTTCTGATAAAATAATTAAAGCACTGAACAGTCGGGATGAATGGAAAATATATAGTTTTAAAAGGAGGTAGGAAAGTGATTTAAAACTATGAGAAATTTCGATATTTTTGGTGATTCTTTTATTTGAAAAAACTAGAGCAGCTAAACTATAAATAAGTAAAAATTTTAGTTTTTTTATGGTGATTTCTTTATTTTAAAAAAGAACCATCAAAAGATGAAATCAGAAAAAATAAATTTTCAATGAGCCGCATTTTACACAACGAAGAGCAGAAGTTGGCCACCATTGGCTTATACAAATAAAAATATATGTATATGTGACCCGGTCTATGAAAAGGTGGCTTATGACTCAAAAACAAAATTTCGAAAAATTAGCAATTTTTTTTTAATTTTTAGCTAATTTTTCGAAATTTTGCTTTTGAAAAAGAATCAGCAAAAAGTGAAATCAGAAAAAATAAATTTTCAATGAGCCGCATTTTAAACAACGAAGAGCAGAATTTGGCCACCATTGGCTTATACAAATAAAAATATATGTATATGTGATCCGGTCTATGAAAAGGTGGCTTATGACTCAAAAACAAAATTTCGAAAAATTAGCTATTTTGTTTCGAATTTTTTAGCTAATTTTTCGAAATTTTGTTTTGGAGTTATAAGCCAGCTTTTTCCATTTCATAGACCGGGTCATGTTAGAATCGGGTTATATTTATCCAAAGCTATCATACAAAAACACTTGTAATTCTGAAGATATTGACAATTTTATGCTTATGGGCCCTCAACTGATCTCAGTGGAGTAGGGTATCATATGGTCGTGCTTGTCTACACTTATGTTTACTTGTTTTTCTTCAAAAATGTACTTTGAGATACTTATTTGATGTTTAATTCGTTGACTATTGGTAATTATTTTATTTCACAATGGTAGGGTATCATATTGATGGGCTTGACGACTTAATTTCTTTAAACTATTTTTTGAGATTTTCAATATTAAAAATTTATGATTTTGATACTCCAAATCATTTAAGCCATCCGAAAATGGTGAATTAGGTTTCAATAAGTTTCATTATTTAAGTGATACTCTAATGTGCGGTATTATGAAATTATCAAGCCCTTAATAATCCAAAAAATAATGGCATTTATTGACTGTTCGACATGAAATACAACGTTTGAAGATAAATTAGATCTATGTACATCACTTATATTGTACTCGTAGATGGACTTATGAAGGCAGGAAATAGTAATAAACTGACTCCTTAGGGTTATATCCAATAAAACACGATATCACCATTATTTTAAGCATAATTTCGAACGAATTTTCTTTTAACATAGATTAACTTTAAAAGTATTTTAGCAACATTAAGAACTTAAAAATATAAAATTTTAATTTTTTTAGGTTTTAGGAAAACAAAACTTCCTGGTAACGTTGCTAACGACCGCTTGTTGTGAAATAATCATAAATATCGAGCATGGTTTGCCAAAAAGACTAACATTGTTATTATCATTATAATTTGTTGTTTTAGTATTTTTATTTCTATTCTTTACAAATAGCAAAAGGATATGTCTACCAAGAAGTTACCACTAAAAAGGTTGACAAAGAGAAAGGGAGAAAGAGAGAGAGAGAGAGAGAGTAAGAGAGAGAAATTCAACCCTTAAGTTACTAGACAACATCAAACTCAAACATCAACAAAATCTATGTTATCATACAACCGTTAAGTTTGAAAGCAACAAATCCTGATAAAGGTGAGAGTGTGTGTGTGCGTTGCAAGGTATACCGGAAATTGTTAGTTAAAGAAAAATATCCTTATTGCGTATCCTGTGTGGTCGAACCATGATTTTTTGTTTTATCCATGTACGTGTGAGTATGGAAGTATGTATGTATGTTTGTGTTATGGGCTTGATGGTGTTTGTTATGAGGATGAGGTCGACAGCAACTATGATTTCGTTATGATTGTAACGTCTACTCGTAACTGTGAAAGTCTAGTAGGTAACAATAATTCCAACAACAATAAAAAAAAATATAAGCAACGAACCATCATCATCGTCATCAACAGCAGCTGTTTAAAAAAAACGTACATGAAATTATTTGTAATTCAAACAGCAGCAACTTCAATTTCATTTCATTTGTGTGTTTTTGCCTTCCATAGTTCTAAGCCATTCAGTTGCAAATATACTATCATCGAATGAACAACATTAGAGAGCACAGTCTCAATGTCATTCTAATTATTTTTATTAAAATTTTGTATATCTAACGTCATCTCAAATAAAAAACGCGTATTTTTTAAATGGAATAAAAACTTGTGGATTTATTAATCTAATACATATCAACTTATACAAACACTTACTTACAATTTAAAATTATTCACATTTAATATATCACCAGTGTTAAAAAAAGTTAATCACATGTTAGTTAATCACATTTGTTTGTTTTATTGTTGTATTTGTGCAACTTCGTATACGTATACTGAATGTATCCTGAGTGTATCCTATCCGGTATACCTTCAGTATACGTAACACGAGGAAACACCTTCATCGTGGGACTCCAGAAACTAAAAAAAGTGTTATTTACCATAAAACCAAACAGTGCTTTCTTTCTTTTAAAATTTTAAATCACTTAAAGTTAATACAAATTTCACACCAAAAATCACAAAGTGTTAATAAATATAAAAATTTAATGTCTTTATTCAATTTATTCACTTTAATTTCAATTATTGTTTTAAGTTGATATTTTAATTGATGGCGTATTAATAATAAAAATACATATAAATAAATAAAAAGATAAATAATACATTTTAATGATTAAACAATTTGCGAAACCTGTTGCCATTGTCTTTATTCAAATTTGTTATTTCTAAATTGTCAAAGTGTCATTAGACTAGAAATTTAAGATTATATTAATTATTATTATTGTTTGATATTTTTATAAAGGTCAATAAAATAAATTAAAAATTTTATTTAAAACAAAAAAATCTTTTTCGTATGTTTTTATTTATTTGGTACAAAAACGAGATTCATAAATGGGTTAAAGCCCTATAAATCTACTCATTAAAGAAGTAAGTATCACGGTTCTCTAGGAATACACACATATATCGCTCAACAGAAAATCTTAACCGGTTTGCAAACTTTGCCAATTCAAAACTTTATTCAAAACTTAGTTTGAGAAAGTATTAGTTAACAATAATAAAGACGAGACAGCTGTTCTTAACTGTTTAGGCTTATGAAGCTTTTGAAACACATTTATTTTTACTAATGTTGAAATAAAAAACTCAATATTAATAGAACTGAGAGAGAAAACCTAATCAATCACTTAAGTTTGACTAACATCTGTGCTCAAACCTAAAGTATAGTCGCGAACATGCGCAATTCATTAACCGAATTGTTGTAAATCATAAGTCAATTTATCAAATATTTAACAAATCAAAATGAAATTTTTATTTACTTTAAAACTGACCTAGGATGAAATCAACATAAAGAGTGTTCTAAAAAAATAAGCATTTACTATTTTAGACAAAATTTATCCATAGTGCAAGAAATAATTTATTTTTTGATCAAGTTAATTTCTATAGATATGTCAGATACTGTTACTTTAGAAAGTATTAATTTTCAATAGTTATTTCAATCAAAATGGACTGCGAAAAAAAAGTTCGTGAAAATATAATTAAAACTTTTCAAAAAAATCCGTCATGGACTTTTAAAAAAATAGCTAAAAATTTGAAAGTTGACCCTCGAACGGTTTCTAATGCCATCAGACGGTATAAGGAAAACCTGAGCATTGAAAGAAAACCTGGATCAGGGAGGAAGAAAGGTCCTACAGATACTGGTAAGGCCAAAGAAGTCGAGCGACTCTTTCGAAGAGGGCCTAACACTTCTTTAAGAAAAGCAGCTCGTACGGTGAAATGTTCCACGAATTTTGCACATAGAGTCAAAGCTTATGCTGGACTGAAGACATACAAAGTCCAAAAGGTTCCAGATCGCAGTGCTATAAAGAACTTAGAAGCAAAAAAACGAGCGAAAAAATTGAAGTCTGATTTTATAAAAAATACACCTGTTGTGTGATGGATGATGAAACATACGTACTGGCAGACTTTTCTCAACTTCCTGGTTAAGATTTTTATGTTGCTGATAAACGGGACAATGTTCGGCAAGAGTATCGCACAATAAAACAAACAAAATTCCCTAAGAAGTTTCTCGTGTGGCAAGCTATTTGCAGTTGTGGCAAAAGAAGTAAAGTATTTGTGGCATCTGGCACAATAAACACAGAAATTTATATAAAGGAGTGCCTAAAAAAACGGTTGTTACCCTTTTTAAGAGAGCACAGAGTGACTACATTTTTTTGGCCCGATTTGGCATCATGCCATTATGGAAAAAAGGCACTTGAGTGGTACTCAAAGAATAATGTCATTTATGTACCACGAGAGGCAAATCCACCTAACTGTCCAGAACTTCGGCATATGGAAAGGTATTGGGCTCTGGTAAAAAAGGAATTGAAGAACACAGGAAAGATTTCCAAGAACATGTCCGATTTTAAGCGCAGGTGGAACACATGCTCCAAAAAGGTATCAGAAGCAACTGTAAAATCTTTAATGGGACGGTTTCCGAAAAAAGTCGATAATTTTGCAAAACCCGAGTACTAAGTAAACATTTTAATGCTAAATGATTTTGTATAATATATCATTATATTTGCGTATTTTGTAAAGTTTTTATATTAAAAGGTTTGATTTTTATTTAAGAAAATCCAACTACAAATTTTATTAAGAGCACTCTTTAGACCTTGAAGCACCAGCCCATACATGAGAGTTGTATTCCATTTTCGGTCGGATATATGTAGGTGGTGTAAATAGAGCGGAGATCAGATGAAGTAAAGTATGTCTTACTTGAAAATGTGATTTGTCCAACAGGCATCACATTAAATTTCCATGTCCATGTCCCTGCCAAGGGCTGTCAACTCAGCAACAACATATTTCCATTTAATTTTGAAAAAAATTTTAAATGTTATTATTTTTTGTTTTTATTTATTTTTGATTTTATTCAATTTTAGGGTTAACATCATTTTACAAAATCTTAAGTTTTACAAGAAAAGCTTTCAGAAAAGTACTAAAATATATCATGGCAATACTATTATTTGATTTTTCATTACGAAGCTTTTATTTCTAAACGAAAAAATAAAATGAACTCAATTTAGAGCTTAATCGTCTGGCTAGTATTCGATTGCCTTCTAACGTATGAAAGTTTTGTGAACAGGCTGTAAGAAATTTAGGTATGTTTTTATCAAAAGTTTCGCATTTTTTAATTTTTTTGTAATCTTTGAAATAGTATGGTAATTTAAGCTGAATGGCCTGGGTTCAGATTCCACCAAGACCAAGCTGTTTTTATACCCTTCACCACCAAAAGGTATTATAAGTTTGTACTGATGTATGTAACGCATAGAAATATTGGTCTTAGACCCACCTATAAGTATTCCAACAGACTTCTAATCACTTCCTGAGTCGATTTGACGCTGTTAGTCCGTCCGTCTGGACCCCCATGTAAACCTTGTAATCAAGGTACAGGTCGCAACTCTAAAGATAATTTGATGCAATTTAGCACAGATATTTTTTTGACAATTTGACCATGGCTATTGAAATTCGTCAAAATCGGTCTTTTTTTTTTTGGTACCTCCCATAGGTCCCACCTCCTGAAATTGATAATTTGGACACAAATATTATTTCCCAATTTTCGAGATAATCGGTCCTCATTTGACCCCAGCTTTCATATAAGTCCAAATGACGGAAACAGCTTAAATATGTCTTGAGAAAATGTTTGTATGATGATAAAATTTAGCAAATATTTGTTTTTATACACGAACAAGAACACCTTTGATCTTAGTGGTGAAGGGTATCGTATGGTCTGGCTTGACCGACTAAACGTTACTTGTTAAACAGGAGCTAGTGTCAAATGATTTTAATTTTCATTTCATATTGAGTTTTCATAAAATTTTAATTTAATTAATTTAATAAATTAAATCATTCGCTATGAAACACATTTAATGAGACTAATGCACTCTGTAGAGTTTTTTTAATTTTCTTTGCTGATATTACCAGAAAGGACAGTGTCAATCGTTTAAAATATAATAATCTTTACAAAGGTTTTTTGAGAGTAGTTTTTTGAGATTCTAATTTATTTTAACGTTTAGGTTCATTTGAAAATAAACGTAAACAAATCATTATCAAACCCTAAAATGATTTGAATATAGTTTGAAAAATTGTGTTACACAGGAATTTCGTATGCGTATTTCTATAAAAATCTGTTACACAGGGGGGAGGTAAAAACTGCGAAAGTAGCGTTACGCAATTTGTGAACAGCCCCTAATGGAATCGCAAGTTTTCTTTTATGTTAGCCCACCTAGCAGTTTTTGAAAATTTTAATGGAATAAAAGTTTTTTTTTGACTCCATTTATGAATCAAATTTGTATGCGTGAGAAAATGGTACCCTTCAAGCGGCTCTTTGGAAAGAGTCTTTAGTAAGTCGTTTTCTGAACTATTATGATTAGATTACGACTACACACATTTTGCACACAGATTGATGTTGTCGAAACCGAGAATTGAACCCAGGCTGAATATGATATGTAATGCTTAGTAGTCGACGTGCTAAACAACTAAGCCACATCACCCACTATAAGTCATGAGTCTTTTTGTGGACTTTTTATTCACCTTAAAAACAGTAATATTACAATCATTTGCGTGATTATATTATGACTACACACATTTTGCAAGATTTGTTTGTGTTATTTTAAAATAGTCGCTTTCTAAACGTTTCTATGAGTCTTTTAGTAAACTTTCTTTGATCCCCAAACTGATTAATCACTTTTTGATCATTTGAAGGCATCCTAAAAGACTCATTTTGCTGATATTATCATCAACAATCTACCAATTGCTAGCTAGGAGTACCTACAACTGAACTATAGTGATTTTTGAGAGTATGTGTTCTTTCGGAAGTGTATATTGTACTAGCAATATATTTCATTTAAATACAGCTGTGGGAGGCCTAAATACTACTTCAGAGAGGTTGGACCTCTAGGAAGCAATTACTAATTTTAGTTCAGTATTAAATTTTAAATTACGTAGGATAGAGAGAAAATTGGAATGCGTCTGGTAATGGAATGTTGTACACAGATAATTCAAAGCTAAATTGAGTAAAATGCTAAGAAATCTTCTTTAAATACAAATTTACTTAGAAATTAAGTAATACATAAAAGGACGCATTGTAGATCATCTCTTATTTTCTAGTCTAAAATCGCATTTTGCTATCAGGGCTTCTTATTGAATCTACCTACCCTAGGGTATAAAAATGTCTCTGATTACCATAATGAATTATGAATATGATTTCTTTTTAACATAAAACATGCAACTTCCGGTATGACGAACGATATAGTTTCAGGTTCATTCGTAATACTTCGCTATATCGCTTAACTTTATTTTTATGATTAGGGGTATAACTTTTGAAAAAAATATCAAATTATCTCAGTTATAAAGTCTCAAAAACATGTTATAGATGATATGTAGCATTATAATATATATATGAATCTAAATTTCATAAGAGATAAGGTTTTTTTGGAATCAAAAATATAATTTTTCTAAACCCAATAGTTTTTATCTTACAAATTGTTTATGTAATGTATCATTTTAATACCCACCATCAAAAAATGGGGGGTATATTGAGATTGTCATTCCGTTTGCAATTTCTTTAATGTTGGCTCAAAAACCAAAAGCAATTCTGAATCCTTATGAAATTTTAAGACGATTGAGCAATGTCCGTCTGTCTGTCTATTGAAATCACGATAACGCCTAAACGAAAGCAGCTACCTCATTGAAACTTAGTAAAAACATTATTCATTTCTGAGAAAATGTTAGTAGTGAAATTGGGCAAATTTCACCTTAAATACACTTAAATGAAAATAAATCTGAAACTATAACAGATATAACCACTAAATTTAGCACAAGGAAGTCTTATGTCAATGCCAGCCATTGTGTTTTGTCACAACCGGTCACTATTTGACCATAGCTCCCATATAAAAAACTTACGGAAACACAAAAAGACAAGTAAGAAAGTGCTATAGTAGGTCAAGCCCGGCCATATGATAACCTTCACCACTAAGGTCAAAGGTGTTCTTTTTCCTGCTAAATTTTGCCATCATACAAACATTTTCTCAAAACTTATATATTTAAGCTGTTTCCGTCATTTGGACTTATATGAGAGCTAGGGTCAAATGTGAACCTACTATACCGGAATTTGGCAAATTGATTACAGTTTTTACAAAAATTGTGTACGCAATAAGCAGTATTTGTTGAAAATTTCACGAAAAATATTGACATTTGTGGTCAAAATATCAATTCTGGGAAGTGGGACCTATGGGAGGTACCATAAATAATGTACCGATTTTGACGAATTTCAATAGCCATGGTCCCACTATAAAAAAAAAATTCACCAAATTATCTTAAGAACTCCGACCTGTTCTTTGATTACAAGTTTTACATGGGGGTCCAGCCAGCCGTCCAGCCAGACGGACTGATAGACATCGCTAAATCGACTCAGAAAGTGATTGGTATACAAAAAGGCGGGTCTAAGACAAATATTTATTTGCGTTTCATACATCAGCACAAACTTATAATACCCTTTCCACGTATGGTGGTGAAGGGTATAAAAAGGGCTTATGTCCGTCTGTCTGTCATATAAAAGCGCGATAGCTTCTTAACTACAAGAGTTAGAGAAACAAAATTTTACAAAAGTATTTTTGATATTCTATAGTTGTGTAGTGAAAATGGGCTTAATCGGTTCACATTTAGTTAGAGCTTCCATATAACCCCGGCCCGGGAATCACATTTATGCTGATAAATTGAATAAAATTGTAACATCTACGACAACTAAATATAGAAAACTTTATTTCTGTATAGAAAACTTTATCTATAGTAAAGTTTTCTATAGAAAACTTTGTCATTAGTGAAGTTTTCTATAGAAAACTTTATCATTAGTAAAGTTTTCTATAGGAAACTTTATCATTAGTGAAGTTTTCTATAGAAAACTTTATCTTAAGTAAAGTTTTCTTTAGTAAAGTTTTCTGTAGAAAACTTCATCATTAGTAAAGTTTTCCATAGAAAAATGTATCTTTAGTAAAGTTTTATATAGAAACCTTTATCTTTAGTAAAGTTTAATATAGAAAACATTATCATTAAGTTTAATATAGAAGAGCTTTCCTCTAAAAAGAAAGCTTTTCATTTAGACAGCTTTTTTGTATGAAGCTTAAACTAGTTAGAAAACTTTAAATTTTTATTTATTTTAGAAAAGCTCTTACCCAGCAAAACTTTTCATTACCAAGTAATGAGTTAAACAGCTAAACTATTGAACACGAACTACTTACTCATTCGCTGTTTAATTCATTACATTAACATAGGGATGTCATTGGAGGCAAGTACTTCCCAAATGGAGAAAAGTAATGACTTGGGTAAGCTATTGGCAAACTACAACAAAAACTTTTTTGTTTTATTAAAAAATATATTTTTAAACGAAATACAAAATTTTTTTTATGACCTCATGACCCAAGACCCATACGACTGCTAGGCGGATACTCTTTCACTGATCTACTTCATATGTTGAAAACTTAGCAGCTTATAATTTATGTATAGAAGTTTTATTTTTAGATCTAAAATCATGTGATAATAACTTGGTTTTTTCCAGAACAGATAAGTTTTATGCAACTTTTGGTCAATATGTCAAATTTTATAGGAATATTTGACTATAGCTTTCATATAAAAACCGCTCCCGGAAACCACTAAAATGCCACAAACTCCAGTTAAAGGCTATTATATTATGAACTGTGATAGCTGTGGCACAAATAAACAATATATAAATACCAGCTAGTATATGAAATTTTGTGACAATCGATCAACATTTGGCTATAGTTCTTATATATATAACATCCCCTTTTTTATATCTACAATCAAAAAGACTTGGAGGTACATTCAGTATATTTAGATTGCACTTACGAAATTAGAAAGCTATCAGTCAATGTTAAGTCCAGACTTTATATACGGTAGATTTATTAGGAACTCCTAATAAAATATGTATATGAACCTGCCGTCTTAATATCAACATGTTTATCTTAGCCACATACTAAGAACATCGAAAAGTATTTAACAGCTTATTAATGTAAAACTATAAGCGTTTATGGAACAACACTTTGTTCAAGGTAAATACTAGGGAAGCCACTTAGATACTTTTGAATGTTAAACTATACTCACTTTACTACTGCAACCGAAATAAATCCAAATATCTTACCAAAAATACCAAATTTGGTCAAAATTTTGAATTAGCTGCACTCTCGTACAACTTGATGGTGGGTATATAAGATTCAGCACAGCCGAATATAATAATCTTACTTGTTAAAAGTATTGTTACTATATTTTGTATATACATTAGGGCGTCTCGAAAAAATATGTTCATCGTACAGTTTCGAAATTTTTTTTTTATTTTTTTACGATGCACAATGGGCTCGCCAAAATATATTTTTCATTCTATCTTCGGCATTTACAGTCGGATCTTAAAGTGTGATATAGCATACGTGTTTTTTTTCTCGAGGAGGCCAATATTTTGCTTTAATAGCCATTGGTCTCAAATTTCCGGTTCTATTATTTATTCATCTTACCTCAGTTCCTACCACCCTAATGTACTTCCCTAATATTAGAAAATTAAAGCTCTTAAAAAATAGTTAAACTTTTACAAAGGAAGTTTTTTGATAACTCCAACCGAAATATTAAAAACAAGGAGTTTTTGTTTTTGACGCACATTGGGGTCGCCAAAATACATTTTTCGTAATATCTTCGCCATTTACAGTTGGATCTTTAAGTATTATATATCGAAGTTTTTGTCTAAAGAAGGCCAATGTTTTGTGTTAATAATCATTGACCTCAAGTACACTCTTTTAGTACTTCCCCATGATATCTCAACTCATACAATAAGAATTAAAAAATGAATGTAAAATTAAAAACTTTTAGTTAATCATGTCTTGATGTCCAAGTCCAAGTTTGCTATATTTTTGACGACTCTCGAATTTAGAACAGCTGTGGGCCAATGCGTTGCTGCTCGCTGACAGCCATGACAGATTCGTGTACTATATGAACAAAACGCTCGATGTTTTGTGAATGGCATAGATAAGCTGTAAAAATAATAAAAATTAGCAAATAAAACTATCAAATGAAAGAATTTTCCTTAGTTTAACCTAGTATTTCGATTATTTTATAGGATAACTGTAATGTTTCTAGCTGTTCTTGCATAGAACTGCAAGCTCATTGCGGCTCAGTCAATTTAAATTTTTTCCAATTAATCATATCGAAATATGAGTCAGTCTCGAAGTTTATAAAATTCTGAAACTGTGGGCCCAACATTTGACGAATGCCTACCGTTGCTTCATTTCTGGCTGATAGAATCTTTGTATAACCATCTGAACGTACTAGCGGATCTTGGTCTATTATCATCGACAACGAAATATTATCAGGGTGGAAAAAGTAGGCGTTATTTTCTATGAGCCGACGAAGGATTTGTTGAACGTAGTCCGAAGGTATAACGAAAAATGTATTTTGGCGATCCCAATGTGCGGCAAAACGATAGTTTGTTTTGAATTATCGAAAAACTTTTCTAGTAAAAGTATAACGATTTTTTAAGAGCTTTAATTTTGTGATATTAGGGAGGTAGGAACTGATGTCTAATTAATAAATACAACAACTGGATATTTGAGACCAAAGATTATTAAAACAAAATATTGCACTCCTCGAGACAAAAACATCGATATATCACACTTTAAGATCTGACTGCAAATACCGAAGATATAACAGAAAATTTATTTTGGCGACCCTAATGTGCGGGAAAAAAATTATTTTTTTTTAACTGTCTTACAACAATTCTTTATATTCGGTGGTGTACGGCGAACGTTTTTTTTTCTTTCATATAAGTCGAGACGCTCTAATATACATATTTGGTTAAGAATTTAAAATCTATTAGAAAACTAGTTTAAAAAAGTAGATATTCTAAAAATAAAATTACTTAACTAGAGTTACAACAAGTTACATGAAAATTAGGTTTTCAAATCTTATCGCATTTAAATATGTTATTACTTTGAGTTTTTAAAAATAAAAGTCCACGTTTTATTAATATTTATCCTGTATTAAAAAATTAAGTGGCGCCATCTGTTATTAACTAGCGACATTAAGATCCATTAACATTATCTTATAAGTATTTTTGGTTGTTGTTCAAACTGCGCATGATTCTTGTCAGTCAATTTCTTTGTTGTTGTTTTACCAATTAGTTCTCATACATTTTATCCTCAAAAAAAAAAAACATTTTATACGTTTTATTTGAAAATAATCGTTTTAATTTATTAACTTAATACTTTAACAAGAACGAGAAATTAATAAAAATTTGATTAATTGCAAAATAAAAACACAAAAAAAAAATTATATTAAATTGCATTTGGCAATAAAAATTACATTAAGATATAAAAGAAAATTATGCAGATAAAACTGGAAACTCTCTTGGCTGCAAATGAAATCGTCAGAGTTTAATGGATAAATCGAATATAAAAATCTATTTTTAGTGAACTCTAAAAATATTAATTATCATTATTCATGTGTTTGAGATAATGGAAATCGGAATATTTATTATGTTATGGTATTTTCTATTTTATTGTCAGAGATGGACTAAATAAAGAAATATTTAAGGCAGTTCAATGAAGGTTTTAGAAATGATTCTAATGTTGAAATAAGCGGACAGGTGTTTGGTACTTTTTTGAAACTATGTCCGATAAGGGTGAAAATAGTTTTTTTGGTACTTTTTTAACCCACTCTTCTTTTTAAACCAAAGAATATAGAAAAGAACTTTGTACTGCACTCAATAGATGTGAATAAAATATTGAACACGTATTTGGTACTTTTTTGATTTTGGGGCCAAAATGCGTAAAAAAGGGATAAACTGATAACTTAACATCTCAAAAAGTAATATGAATAAGAACATTATGTTAACAGCGTTTTAATAAAATGTTCCGAATTCATTTGGTACCCAAGAAGTACCAAATATGCATATGGAAATTAGGGGATAAAAAGGGGGGAAAAATTATTAATGTTATAACTTTGAAATAAATGAATGTTTGTCTGTATGTATGTTCTTTATAGAATAGTAAACTATGAATTTGATCATGTTATGCTCTTTAGCGAAGATGTTCCGGATATGCCGGCGAAGGTTTTAAAGTTAGTAAGACTAATTTCCGTTAGGTGGCGCCACTGAAAATTACTAAAAATTAATTAAATCGTAAACTGTACATTTGATCACGCTATGATCTTTAGCAAAGTTGTAGCGCATAAGCCGTCGATGGCTTTTTATTTGGTGTGAATAATTTCCGACAGGTGGCGCTACTGAAAATTACTCAAGGTTAATTAAATCCTAAGCTGTACATATAATCATGCTATAATCTTTAGCAAAGTTGTTGCGGATAAGCCGACGAAGGTTTATTATTGGGAATGACCAAAGGCTGATAGGTGGCGCCACTGAAAATTACGCAAAATTAATTAAATCGTAAACTGTGCATTTGATCAAGCTATAATCTTTAGCAAAGTTGTTGCGCATGAGTCGACGGAGGTTTCTGTTGGTATGACCAATTTCCAAAATTTTTCAAAATGAGTTAAACTGTAAACTATGCAAACTATGTGTTGATCGGACAAAATAAATAAAATAACTCAAAGTTAACCGAATATTTGTACAATGTATTTCCTCTAAATTTATTTTATTATTTGATAAAATTAAATATATACAAATTTTAAAAATTGCCTCAAAATGCTTATCATAAAGCTCCGAGCAAGGCTCGGTCAACCAGGTACTAAAAGACAAAATGCATCCGATACAGGATAATCTGAATAAGAAAATTTTTATCCTATCATGGAAAAAAACAGTTTTTTCTTTAAATTTGAATTTCATAACAGAGCTGCGAGGCTATATAGCGATTTTTGCGGTCATGCAATTTTTCTATACCATTTTTATTTCCATTTCGATTTCTTTTAAGCCTAAAATTTACTCTTAGTTTCGGAAATGACCATTTCTGTCCTTTATCAAATCAGGGTCATTTATGATCTATATCCTCCTTTACAAGCTCCTTTACCATTACTTCACGGACAACCAAAACTATTTTTTGACTTACTTGTAACTTCATCGGTCTCTTTGAAAATAGAAAAATTTGTGTTGGGATGAAATATAAAGGAAATAGTATTTGTGGACAGTATTTCAATTTTTTCAATATTATAACTGGTACAAACAAGTTTTGTGGAAAGATCTATAGTGCCTTGTTCGATGCACAGGCCAATCAACAACAAATGAGCGAGTTCTTACGGATGGATATTAAAGTGTTCAAAAAATTGAAAGTAATTTTACAGAAAGACGTGCCTACATCCCATTTTTTTAACATTTGACCTCAACTATCCAAATACAAAGTTTCATTCAAATCGGATAACGGGAAAGCGTGCCGAATTGGCGCCAAAGTTTTGACATGTCAGTTATATGGGAAAAGCGAGCGAACTTAGAACATATTTTCAAAAAGTGTTCAATAGTACGAGCCCTAACCACTATAAATTCGTACACAGAGCATTTTTCACAAATGTGCTATTAAAATGTGTATATTTTCGAAATTATAATGACCACTCAAAAAAATTTATACTTTTCTTGAAGATCATTTCATTGTCTTTAGAATAAATAAAAAAGTTATATACTAAAAAAAGGACATTTTAAAAAACAAACAAAAACAAAAGTTCATTATTTTAAACTCAAATGTTGTGATTACTATTAATTTGTACAGTCGCCAATTTTTATAGTTAGAATTGTGTTACGCCACCTTTGCTAATTAAAACGGTCTCGACTCGCTTTGGTACGGTCATCGAGTCCCAAATTTCCTGAATTTTGGACTTTAACCCATAAACAATCCTTTGGGTTCATTTCGAAATTTTCTTTTCATAATATCCCACAAATTTTCTATCGGAATAAGGTGTGGACTAGAAGATGGCCAATCCATGACCTCGATTCTATTTTCTTCAAGACATTTTTTCATTTTTTTTTTTGCAATATGGGAGAAGCACCATCGTGTTGGAATATGTAGTACCCGCAGTCTGATAATTTCGATATCGATGGTATCAGATTTTCCTCTAAAGTTTTTAAGTATTTGTCTGCATTTACGATTCCAAATATGAAATGTAGATGACCGACACATTTTTACTACAGACATCCCTATACCCTAACGGTATCTGGAATCTTGACTGTACGCTTTAAGCAGCCTTTGTTGTATGTGCTTTTATGTATTAGCCTTTTTCTTGAATCATCAACACATTCATCAAACTTGGTTTTGCCGTTAAAGATAATGATGTCCCATTGCCGTTATACCCAAGAGCATCTCTCTTTAGTCCATAATAGGCGTTTTTCATTTGATGCGCGGTAAGCAATGACTTTTCCTTGGCCTATCAAAATTATATAAATTACAAGTAATAACTGGTGTACGAATTAATAGTGGTTAGGGCTCGTATAGATAACTAAGATAAATCCTTAATATTGGCAGAAATCTCTCCTAATTATTAAGGTTTTCCTGAGCATATGCTATAAAAAATACATTATTTTTATAAAATTTTAAAAAGTTTGACTAGTTTTAGATTCTTGAGACCTAAAATTTTAAAATTTTTTTAAAAATAATACATTTTTTATTGCATATGCTCAGGAGAGTCTTCAAGAACGTAAAATATTTTGGGTAACCCTTAACAATTAGTAAAGTTTTCAAATGACTTAAGGGTAATGTATCGCGTTGGAAAGCTCATTTTGTTCTTAGTACCATGCTGTTAAACTTTTTGAAAACGTGGACATTTTTTTTCAAACAATTGTAGAAACCCCTTATTTTTTCCATACAACTGGCATATCCAAACTTTGGCACCAAGTGCAGACTTGATGCCAGAGTTTGGATGTCCGATATTGGATCTAAATAATAATTTGTGTTTGGATTATTGGGGTCCATACAATGCTGGGACAACCTAATGAATATGCATAACAAAGTTCGGATTTTGGAAGCGAGAACTCTAATTTCGTTAGAACATATTCCAAAGTAGTAACGATAGTACGGAGTGACATAACACATTGAGCCCAAAGACAAAAAATCATATTTTAATAATATGGGGCAAAGTTTTGGTGCATAACATCTTTGTTCTTTGTTAGTTTGCTACTTTCGACAAACTAATTACATTTATTCCAAATCGTTTAGAAGTTATGGTGCAAAGTATTGTGTGTGAAGTTATTTGGTTTTAATTCAATAACTCTTAAACTACTGGGCAGATTGCGCCACAATCCATAGAAATCTGCAAACGGCTAGTTGGAGTTGTGCCCAATTTTTAAAACATTCACTTTAACATAATGTACTCTACAGTGGGCCAATGTTGAGCACCTCTTGTATGCAAAACCTACTGGTCCGTATAACATTCGTAAATAAATATAGAAAATATTTTTATACTTTCGAAAACTACTTAAGAAAGAAAAAAATTGTCTACTGTTCTTCGCTATCTCTAGTAGTTTAAGAGATATTTTACAGAATCTAAGGGCTCGACATATTGGTTCGGATTACCAGTGAATCTATAGTGTTGGATGATCTACATTTGTTGCCCTCTGATGTACCGAAATGTGTGTGTATTTTGGAAATTATATTACCAGTTTTAGAGATATTGTGAATACCATAAGCATGTTCGTAAAAGAATAATAGCTACCATTATTTGGGCACAACCGTAATTAAGATTTTTTCCTTTACAGTAACAAATTTATTTATGTTTTAAATAAGTTAAGCTAGAATATTACTTTTATAAGCCAAAATCTGCGTAAAAAAATTAGTTGAAATCGGCCTGTATTTGACTATACCTCCGATATATAACCAACTTTTAAAAGTTGCTTAAATACCTCGAAAGTAAAAAAAAGTTCAATATATCTAATGATAATTAAAGTATTTTTACTAAATATTTCTCTGTAAACATAAATCGATAAGAGAAATTTTTTGACAATCGGCTAAAATTTTATCCGACTTCTCATATCAGACCCTTTGCTGGAAATGAATGACATATATAAATATACTTAAATTCCCAGAAATGTTTGCTGTGATTAATGTGAAATTAATCCCAGATATGTCTCTTATAATTAAGAAAATCTTGTAAAGTTGTTAACACGTGATCCAATTATGAACTAAGTGATGAAGAGTATCAAATAGTTGTATGTAGTAGTTTTATGTTTCGAATAATTTTTTTCGAATTATAAAATTGACTTAACCTTTGATTTACAAACATAATTCGTAATTATTGTGTTTGTAAAATAGGTAATAATGCGATCAATCGGTCTAAAAGTAGGGATACTCCTCTTGAAGATGATCGAAACGCATCGAGAAGTTGGTTGTCCCCACAAACATTTTTTGCCTTACGTCAATAAATTGTCTATTACATTAATTAATAAATGTAATGGATCAAGTGCGAATAATTTTCCTTTTTGAATTTATTATTTTATTAAATTTTATTTATGCTATCTAAAATTGCAATTATATGATATAATAATTTATATTAAAAACTAAAACTATTTTAGTTATTCTTAGCACATTTTGTTTTAAAATTTTTTCGAAAAAAAGTAAAAACATATAAAAATTATTAAAACATTTTACTTAGAATGACATTTTTTTAGTTATATGTATCTATATCCGAGGAAATTATCGATATGTTTTTATCATTTGAAAAATCACTATATAAGAAATTTACAAATCCAATGTCGCCACTTTGAATACGCTTATCCATAAATAAGGTTTTGTTTTGCGTCTGCATTTTTGCAAATCCTCAAAAAATATGTATTTCGTGTTGTACAGCCCTGCTATCAATCAACCACTTTGTAAACCGGCAACAAAATTCTCTTTTGCGTGTCGAAAAGTCGCATTTCACTGAAGTTACACAGGAATACACATACACCTCACATGAGGGTGCATTAGTAAATGTTGCAACAAGAAAACTAAACCAAATTGCCGACAGACAACTGACTTCAGTTACTAAGTGTGTAATAGAAATAAACTCTTCAAACTAAAGTCTTAAGTGAAAACATGTATGAAAAGAAATGTCGTAATGCATTAAAATTCTTGTTACAACATCTCCCAACCAGTTGTTAATGGCTGGCAGTCGTTTACCTCCAGACCTGTCCATTGCCTGACTGTGTGTTGTTCGTGTGTCTGTTTGAGGAAGAGACACAAAACATTTTTGTTCTCTTTTTGCTCTCATTTGTAATAATAATGAAAACCATGTTGAAATTTTAATTCGGCCATATTTGTTTTGGGAACTGTTTATTCCAGGTATTTTGTTGTTGTTACAATCATTCCGTTATTCATGGGGTGGATAATTTTCTTTAGTTCTTTCCTGTTTTAACAACAGATAATTTTCAGTTTCAATATTTTTTTTATTTGGTATTTTACAAGATAATTTCTATTGAGAGATTTATTGGAATTATTGGAAAAATCTTTAAGTATTAATAAACGATTTTAAGTATTTTTAATTCGTAATATAAAAGTAACTGTAAAAAGTTTTAAAACAATCTTATAGTTTTCTGAAAAAAAAAAATATTTTTTGGAAAGTTGGCGAAATTGAAATTGTTTAGTCTACTTTTACATTAGTCAGGTTTGGCTCATCAAGTCTTGAATTTGTATGAGAAAAAACTGACAGAATTAAAATTGAGCAAACCTGACCGTACTATCAAGTATACGAATATTTTGAAATTTTGTATGAAATTTAAGGAAAATAAAATGAAAACTGATGAAGAAAGTGTTTGTGTGTGAACATAAATGCAGGTTCAAAAGAAATTTAAAGAAAAACTAATCAAGTAAACCTGATTCGTGTGAAACGGGACTTATAGAATTCATAAGCATTTCAGTTCTACCTTTTTAGATCTAATTAGAAGCTTAAATAATAGTCGTCGATATTTTGCACAATGACACCAAAGGAAAATTTAAAATTAAAGCCATTTAAAGTTTGCCTATGTAAAATTTTCCATACTTTTATACATAAGTTGCTACTTGTATCCGGCGTTACCCAAACATCAAAACGAAAGATAAATCGAAAAAGAGTTGGCGTAAAAGTAAACTAAAAAATTTCAAATAAGTTCAGCCGTTCTTCCCCGTTGAAGAACCACTTGATCGATTTTGTGCAAACTTCATGTAAACCATCTACTAAATAGTCCAAACAAAGCCTAAGCATTAGGTGAGCCTGTTCTTGAGTTATAAAATTACAACGAAAAGTGTCACTAATTTTTATAAAATGGAGTAAAATTTAAAATTTGGAAAAATTTCAAAAAGGAAAATTATTGTATAGTACAGTCATTTTCGGGTATAGTCCATTTCGCTTAAAGGTCAAAAACAGATATAAGCCAATACTGTCATAGTCACTTGAAAGTTCTTATCGTATTTCATACAAATTATTCGCTATAAAGTCCATTCCGCTTTAAGTCCAATTTCGTTTAAAGTCAACATTTTCTTTGTATATGTGGCTAATCTTAAATTCGCATGTAGTCTACTCTCATTTTTTGTACAAATTTTTACTCGATTTTTAAAAGTTCTTATCGTATTTTATACAAATTATTCGCTATAAAGTCCATTCCGCTTTAAGTCCAATTTCGTTTAAAGTCAACATTTTCTTTGTATATGTGGCTAATCTTAAATTCGCATGTAGTCTACTCTCATTTTTTGTACAAATTTTTACTCGATTTTTAAAAGGCTGCTTTAAGAAAATAGCAATCTTAGATTAGATAATTCTTTTAAAAAGTGACCTATACAAAATTTTTATAATATAATGAAAGCTATAGTCAAATATGGACCGATTCCTATAAAATTCGATATACTGACCAATAGTTGGATAAAACTTCTCTATTTTAAACTTAGTTATTATAGCTATTACAAATGTATTCACTTTATCAGCCTTAATGTGATTCCCGGGGAGGGGTTATATGGGAACACTCTAACTAAATGTTAACAGATTTCGTCCGCCCATTTTCAACACACAACTTTCTCAAGATATCGAAAATACTTTTGTAAAATTTTGTTCCTCTAGCTCTTTTCGTTAAGGCGCAATCGCTCTTTTATCAGACAGACAGACACAAACCCCCTTTTTTGTATTTCTGTGTTGCCGTAAGTTTTTTATATGGGAGCTATGGTCAAATGATGACAGATTGTAACAAATTTTGAGACACTGGTATTTATATAAGACTTTCTTGCGCTAAATATAGTGGCCATAGCTATTACAGTTTATCATTTATTGGCATTCAAGTCCATCTATGGTGGAATTTAGGCTGTTTCCGTAAGTGTTTTGTATGGGAGCTATGGTTAAATGTGAACCGAAAAAACGAAAAACTTCTATACACCAAATTTTATCATCATAGCTGTTATAATTTGTCATTTATAAGCAAGTAAGCAATTAGTCTAGACGAGGAGCTACGGTCAGAAATAAACTAATTTTGCCCAATTTCAATACCAAAATTTTCCCAGAAATGAAGAATATTTTTGCCAAGACGTTCAGACAGATGGACACGGCTCAATAGCCTTAAAATTTTATAAGGATTCGGAATATATATCCCTTTTGATTTTTGAGCCAATATTAAGGAAATTACAAACGGAATGACAATCTCAATATACCCCCATTCTTTTTGATGATGGTTATAAAAAACATTATTTTTCTTTTCGACTTTTTTTTAGTACGACATAAAACCGTTAAAATAATTTCATAAAGGCAACAGCTTAGGAAATAAAACTATGGATAGGTCTCCAAGTATCTAAAACCGTTTTCAGTTGATAAATTTCCAAAGTCAAATATTTTTTTCAAAAAGATGGTATCAATTTTTTACTTTTTACCAAGAAGTTTTTTATCAAAAGTTTATGTTTTATTATTTATTCGTAGAGAATTAGGCCCTAGTTAGGTTTTAAACCAAATTTTAAGTCAGTAAAACTTTCACTCTAATATAGCATTAACCGAAATTTGTCTAAATTTTTGAGAAAATTTTAGTGTTTTTAAACATTTAACAGAAAAGTCAAATCGATTTTCTAACTTTCTGAAATGCAGTTATAAAGTCCCATACATTCTCTTAAGATTTCGAAAATAAAAAGTGGCGCGAATTTATAAACGAATTCAAAAAATAGGATTTTATAAAAAATGGCAAATTTCCATACACCAAAATTTTAATTGAAAAAAATGTTTAATTGGGTTTCATTTTTTATGTTATTTAAATTCTTTTATATAAACAATAAAATAAGCTCTATTGATGCAAAAAATCATGTATGTACCTTGTATAGTTTTTAAGAAATTTAAAGTCAAATTTCATAAATGATTTTGTAGAAAATACACTTTTTAGTTTTTTTTTGTGTTTTTTTCCCAGAAATGTTTAAGAAGGTTTTGAATATTATTAAAAAAAAAACAACAAGTAAGAAAGTTTTATAGTCAGTCAAGCCCGAAAGGTGTTCTTTTTTCTGTATAAAGACAAATATTTGCTAAATTTTGCTATCATACAAACATTTTCTCAAAACTTATATATTTAAGCTATTTCCGTCATTTGGACTTACATGAGAGCTATGGTCAAATGTGGACCGATTATCTCGAAATTCGGTAAATTGATTATAATTATTACATAAATTATGTGTGCAAAAAATAAACTTAAAAAATTTTAAAAAAATATTTGAAATAATTTTCCTATATTAAAATCTTTTAAAAGAATAAGAATCATCCGAATTTTCACTATAACAACTACATCTTAATAAATTTTGTCAAATGTATATTAAAAGCAAGTAAGAAAGTGCTATAGTCTCTCAAGCCCGACCATACGATACCCTTCACTACTAAGGTCAAACGTGTTCTTTTTAGTGTATAATACAAATATTAGCTTAACTTTGTCATCATACAAACAATTTCTCAAGACTTATATATTTAAGCTGTTTCCGTCATTTAGACTTATATGAGAGCTAGGGTCAAATGTGAACCGATTATCTCGTGTATTCAAAAAATAAACTTCTCGTGTATGCAAAAAGACAGAAGAGTTTGTATAGGACAGAAGAGTTTATGTAGGAGCTATGGTCAAATGTGGACCAATTTCAACGAAATTTCGTACAGTGATTTTGGTTTACATGGGCAATATTTGTTGTAAATTTAAAGAAAAAATATCAAATCCGGAATGTGAGATCTATGGGAGGTACCACAAATAATAGATCGATTTTCATGAATTTCAATAACCATTATCCCACTATCTAAAAAATTATCTGTGAAAAAATTTCATCAAATTATCTTTAGAATTGTGACCTGTACTCCTAAGTTAAATCGACTCGGGAAGTGATTCTAAGTGTAAGACTAATATTTCTACGCGTTACATACATCAGCACAAACTTATAATACCCTTTCCACCTATGGTGGTGAAGGGTATAAAAATTTCGGTAAATTGAAAGTATAAACAGTTTTCAATTTGTAAGAATTTTTTCGTTTTTTCTACATGTAACTATCGACTTCACACAAAGTTAAAAAAAACTAATTTCAACACCTACTGACATTTTGTCGTTATATTATTTATGTTAAAAATATTTTGAATTTTTAATAACTTTATATTTTCTTGACATCAATTTAAAACGAAAATAATTTGAACCAACCTTTAATTTGGTATTCCACAAACATATCCATTAACATGTATCCCAAATTGTATCTGAAAAAAAAACAACAAAAATAAATGATAAATTATTATTAAAATTTTCTTAAGCTGATATTATTTTTGTTATTTTAATAAAAAAAAAGAAAATTATACCAAAATAAGAATTTTAAGTCAGAAGCAAAAATGTATTTTTATAAACTTAATCGTTCGTTTTGCTGGTGGAAGAAAAGAGAAAAACAAGTAAAATCCCGAAACAAACGACTGAAACGTCAAATGAATAATTGAAATTCATTGAACTGCATCAGTGGTTCCACACACACTCACTCACTCATTCACTCACTCACTCATTCACTCACTACACGGCTCATAAACATGTCACAAGTTAAGAATTAAAGTATTAAAGTCTTAAAAAAATTAACAAAAATAAAAGAAAAAAAACTGGAAACAAAATTTCTTACAAAAACACAATCTTAACGTAATCTCAATATTTTCAGTTACGAGAAATAAAAATGAACAAAATATTCAAGCAGAAAAAAAGAACATAATTCATGAATAAAAAATCATGACAACCTTCAATGACAGCAACAGCCCAAATCTCACAAAAAACCAAAATTTTTAATCTTGTTTTCTTCCTTTTTTCAGTTTTAAAATGTAATTTATGTTTCGAAAAATCAACAATAACGAATCGGTAAATATCTAAGTAATCGAGTATAAATGAATATTATAAAATTTAATTCTCAAATAAGAAATTGCAATTGTATTGATACTTTATTTTAATAAGAAACCATCGGTCCATTATTTATGGTACCTCCCATAGGTCCCACTTCCCGGAATTGCTATATTGGCCACAAATATCAATATTTCATGAAATTTAAAACAGATACTGCTTATGTAAACTTAAATCACTGTACCAAATTTCGTTGAAATCGGTCCACATTTGACCATAGCTCCCATACAAACTCTTCTTCAAAAACGCACTAAATGAGACAAAAAATCACTAAAACGCTCGTAAATCTAAAGATAATGAACATTTTGAGTTTATTTTTTGCATACATAATTTTTGTAACAACTGTAATCAATTTGCCAAATTTCGAGATAATCGGTCCACATTTGACAATAGCTCTCATATAAGTCCAAATGACGGAAACAGGTTGAATATATAAGTTTTGAGAAAATGTTTGTATGATGGCAAAATTTAGCAAATATTTGTCTTTATACAGGAAAAATAACACCTTTGACCTTAGTGGTGAAGGGTATCGTATGGTCGGCTTGACCGACTATAGCGCTTTCTTACTTGTTTTTATTTATTCTTTGAACATTAATTTCTTAAAAATTCATACCATTTTGTTTGTTTAGAACAAAATGAAATAAATTGCTTAAAATTCAAATTTGGGAGTGTTTAACAAAATTATGGCTTTTATAAAAATATAAGTATTAGTTAATTTTAAAATTTATACCAACAGGTTTTTCGTAAGGTAGCAGCAATTGAATTTCTATAAAAACTCTTAAATATAAAACATTGATCTGTTATTGGTTTTTAAAATATTTATGAATCTGTTTCCGTTTCTTTAATATTCATTATTAAAATCTACTTTCTTCAGTATCAGGTGCAGTTGCTAAATGGCGTATAAAAATAACGATTATTATCTCATTTTGTTATCATTATCATTGAATTAATTCGTTTACTTTTTTTTATAAAATCTCAGGCATTTATTCAATTTATATACTTTTCCATCTGACACACCCACAAAGATTTGTATAATTTCTGATGATTTTATTAGGCAATAGAGCGGTTTATAATATAATAGAAATGTAAGCTTCTTAGTTTTTTTATTCATTTTAAAATAATATTCTTCTTAAAAAAAATTCAACCGGTTTGGAATTTTCTTGGCCTAGCCTAACAAATATTGAGTGAATAACGTCATTTGAAAAAAAAAAGTTTGACACACCTAATGTAAATCATAAATACGCTCGTAAATCGTAGATTAGTTTTGAATAAACATAAATCGATGTGGTAAATTTCGGATAAATCGGCCTACAAAACCCAAAAATAGAATCCTTTGTTCCCAAAGGCGATATGATTAGTTTAATGATACTACGATTGGTTCAAGAAATGATGGCGTCTGTCTCTCTGTTAAAGTCCATTATTACCTAGATATCTTTGAAAATCTCTTGAAAGAATTTCGAACCGGAATGGCCACAAGATTTAGGAAAATTTATAAAAAACTAGCTGATATTACCCGGCGTTGCCCGGGTTGGTAGTTCAAGTTTTTAGCTTTCTTTAAAAATTAACAATTATGAAATATTTTGATTATTTTTTTAATTAAATCTTTTATTATCGTATTTGCATATATATTTAATTGACTTATCAAACACCAATTCGTGCATCGGTTTTTCTATTTTAGATATATTAAAAAAAAGAGGTCGTAAAAGTGGGCATGGTAAATTTTTCTTAATGTCTAATCCTAACTTGGACTAAAAAAAACATTTAGAAAGAAAAAATGTCTTCACTGGTCCAGCCGTTCTAAATATTAAAATTTTAAAGAAAAGGGAAATTTTATGCCCTTTTTCCAATTTCTAGGTCCTCGTTGGTCCATTTTCAAAAAATTCAAACAGCAAAAAATTATCATATAGTATGAAAATATCCACATTTAAAACTTAAATTAATTGGGTTAAATCGTTTTCATCTTATCATCCATATTTGTCATTTTTAATATTTGACTTATATGGGAGGGGTCACGGCTATTTGAGATTAAAAAAACCAAGCCTATTTTACCCACCGGTCACACACATACAATCAAAATTTCTGAAAAATTGGTCATCCATATTTGTCATTTTTAATACATGACTTATATGGGAGGTGTCACGCCCATTTGAGATTTCCAAAAAATGTAGCCTATTTCAATACATACTGTAAAAATTAAAGAAAAATCGGTCGGCTCGGTCATCCATATTTGTCATTTTTAATATTTTACTTATATGGGAGGGGTCACTCCCACTTGAGATTTAAAAAAGAACCTGGACTATTTTACCCGCCAGTCACACCTTAAGATACTGTCAAAATTTCAGAAAAATCGATCCTCAGGGTCTTCCATGTTTGTCATTTTTAATATTTGACTTATATGGCGGGGGGATCACGCCCACTTAAGATTTAAAAAAATTAGCCTATTTTGAAACCTTAATATATGAGTTATATGGGAGGGGCACCGCCCACTTGAGATTTCAGAAAAAAACCTTGCCTATTTTAACCACAGGTCACACCTTACCATACTGTCTTAATTTCAGAAAAATCTGTCATCCATATTTGTCATTTTAAATATTTAACTTGTATGGGAGGGGTCACGCCCACTTGACATTTAAAAAAAAACCTGACCTAGTTTACCCACCGGTTACACCTAAATATACTGTCAAAATTTCAGAAAAATCGTTCTTCGTTCAGCTATATTTGCCAATTTTAATATATGAGTTATATGAGTTATATAAAAATTAGCCTATAGTCACCACCGACCACACAATACTACACTGTTAAAATGTCACAAAAATCGATCCGCTAGTTTCGGAGATCCTTCCCAATAAACAACATACAAACAGATGCGAACATTTTTTATTTTATACTGGCTGGTACTTATATATATTATATTTGTGCAAAATTTAGTGGCCATAGCCATCATAGTTTATAATTTAATAGCTTTTAACTTGCGTTTGTGGCATTTTAGTGGTTTCCGGGATTGAAAGCTATGGTCAAATATAGACCGATTCCTATAAAATTTGACATACTGACCAAAAGTTACATAAAACTTCTTTGTTCTAAATTTAGTTGCCTTAGATATTACAATTTTATTCAATTTATCAGCATAAATGTGATTCCCGGGGCAGGATTATATGGGAGCTCTAACTAAATATGAACCGATTTCTCATTTTCAGTACACAACTCTATAAACTATCGAAAATATTTTTGTAAAATTGTATCTCTTTAGCTCTTGTAGTTAACTAGCTATCGCACTTTTATCTGGCAGACGGACATAAACCCAATTTTCTTTTTGTATTTTTGTGTTTCCGTAAGTTTTTTATATGGGAGCTATGGTCAAATGGTGACCGGTTGTGACAAAATTTTGCACACAGGCTGGCATTTGCATGGATGAGTTTATCTGTTATAGTTTTAAATTTATTGACATTTAAGTGTATTTTAGGTGGAATTTAGACTGTTTCCGTAAGTTTTTGTATGGGAGCTATGGTCAAATGTTAACCGATTTTGCCCAATTTCAACACCAGTTTCTTACTAAGTTTCAGTGAGCTAGCTCCTTTCGTTTAGTAGTTATCGTGATTTCAACAGACAGACAGACAGACGGACATCGCTTAATCCTCTTAGAATTTCATAAGGATTCAGAATATATATCGCTTTTAGTTTTTGAGCCAATGTTAAGAAAATTGCAAACGGAATGACAATCTCAATATACCCCCCATTCTTTTTGATTTTGAAGGGAGAAAATACGCAATTTTATCGAAAAATTTTGTCATATACATAAATACTATTTTTGCGAAATATCGATGAACAAAGGCCAATAGTATTGTTTGTTTTCACGTTGTCGTCTAAAATATAATAGCTTAAAACTTTTTCTATGTGGTTGGCCGTTTTCGAGCCTAACTGAAGACTCATATGCATTTGTTTAACAGCTTTCCACAGACTGTATTTTTTTCCTCTTAGTTTTTTAAGTATAAGTCAGGAGATTTTTGTTCACTGATTCTCAGCACGGCTTTCGATTTTCTTCGACATTAGTTTAGTAGTGATTTTATTAAATAAGACGTAAAAATACACAATTTTAACAAAAAATGTTGTCTTATAAATACAATGATTTTCAATAAATTAAATAAAGGTCACAGTTTTCAAAATACTTTTGCAACAAGGACAAAGCCTGTTAAAAATATAAAAAATCCGTAAAAATTTTGTGTAGCTCGCAAAAAATGTTCTTCGTTCCTCAAAGCCACAAGTTTGCTTTTATCCTAATAAAATTTGCCACAAATATTTTTGATACAGGGGCTAAAAAAACAAATACCTATTGCTTACATATATAATAAAAAATTACTCTACCAAATTTTATTGAAATCGGTCCATATAAGCTTTGTTGACTACGAGTAATGTACTTAGAATTTTCTTCGATGACTAAGAATTCCCACCTTTACATACCCAGGTCTTAGATAATAAGATTAATGATTACAGCCCCGTAAATCTGAAGAACATTTATAAATGTGAATATAAATAAAGTTTAAATGAAATAATTCCATATCAGGAATGGGAAATAATATTAATTATTTTGTACCGAATATAAAAACAAAGTGTACATAATGGTACCATTTCTCATATACAATTTGTAATTGGTATCGTAAATTTTATACCCTTCACCACTATAGGTGGAAAGGGTATGTTGGGTTTGTGCTGATGTTTGTAACGCATAGAAATATTGGTCTGAGACCTACCTTTGAGTATACCAATCGACTTAGAATCACTCCCTGAGTTGCTTGAGTTGGCTGGCAGGTTATCCATGTAAAGATAATTTGACGAAATTCGGCACAGGTTCATATTTTGATCCAAATCGGATTACTATTTCGGGTACCTCCCATGGGAATGCCTTCCCGGAATAGAGTTTTTGTTCCTTTACAGCCACAAATTTTGTTGTATTTTAATAATATTCTGCACAAATATTGCTTATCATAACCTTAAGCAGTGTTCCTAATTTTGTAGAATCGGCCCATATTTGACCATACCTCCCATACAAGACACATTCTCAAAAGACGTTTATATACACACAAAAGGACAAAAACGTTAATAACTCTAAAGATAAATGCATTTTATTACTTAAACTTTGCACAGATAAATATTTTGTAAATATAAACCAATAATCAAAATTTTGTAACAAGCGGTCCACAATTGACCCTAGCTTCCATATCAGGCCCTTAGCCGGAAATGATATAAATCTTGAAATTTTGAAAAAATAGCACATAGTTTATGTATGTATGTCTCTAAGACTTAAGGAAAACTTGTTTAATTGTTGGTCCATATTTGACCTTAGTTGTGAAGGGTATTATATAGTCGGGCTTGACCGACTATAGCTTTTCTTACTTGTTGTAATTGGTATCGTATTCGAAGCTAATCTTACTTGACTCCATTGTATTTTTATACCCTTCACCAATAGGTGAAAGGGTATTATAAGTTTGTGATTCCGTTTGTAATTTTTTTATTAGTGATCGTAGACCCTATAAAAATTATACCGATCGACTCAGAATCGGGAGGAGAATCGATTAAGCGATGTCCGTCTGTCTGTCTGTCTGTCTGTCTGTCCGTCCGTCTGTCTGTCTGTCTGTTGAAATCAAGTTTCTGAAGCCCCTGGAGGATGTTCTTACATAAATTATATATCAGATTTTAGGAAATTCTCCCGCAATGAACGCTATTAAATTTCATTAAAATCGGTTTATAAACACCGAAAATATCGAAAAAATACCAAAAATTAGACGAAAATTTTAAAATTTTTGATTGAAACACACTTTTAAATAACAAGAGAAAAAAGATACTCCTGGTGTATATGTGATAATATTTTATATATCAGATTGTAGGAAATAGTTTCCCAAAGCACTCTGTAAAATTTTATAAAAATCGGTTCATAAACAACTGAGATATCGCCAAAACACTGAATTTGATGTATCGCAAATTGCCCAAAGTTCGCATTAGAGAATGTTTGTTGAAAAAATGAAATGCAGAAATAGGAAAAACCATCCTCCTTTAGCACGGACCTACATAAATTTTATATCAGATTTTAGGAATTTCCCCCGCCAAGCACGTTATTAAATTTTATCAAAAGCGGTCCATAAACAATTGAGATATCGCAATAACACTACATTTGATGTACAGCAAATTGCCCAAAGTACGTGTCTAAGAAATTTTGTTTACATTTCGTAAGTATTGTTTCAGCGATATCTCAGGTGTTTATGTACCGATTGTGATGAAATTTGACATCGTTCTTTGTGTGAGGATTTTCTAAAATCTATACTCCACAAATCTGATTACGAATACCATTCAAACTGTACCGATCAACTTTGAATCGGCAGGAAAATCGATTTCGCGACCTCCGTCCGTCCGTCTGTTTGTCTGTCTGTCTGTCCGTCCGTCCGTCTGTTTGTCCTCCGTCCGTCTGTTTGTCCGTCCGTCCGTCTACCTGTCTGTAATTTTTTCTGTTGTAGTCAAGTTTTTGGAGTTCCTGTTTTGTCGATATCTCAGGTGTTTATTTTGATGAATTTTAATAGCGTCCTTCGCAGGAGATTACCTAAATCCTGATGCATTCGGTAATTTGTGGTCGATATAATTTAGCGTTTAAGCGATGGTGTTTTGATCGACAATGATAAAATTCAGGGTGGCCCAATATCCTAAAATTTTGTGTAAAATCCAGGAGCTCCACAAATCTGATTTTAGCAGACACTCTGCATTAATCTTAATTTTGTGTCTGACTTTTGAACATTATGATAACATTTGAGAATGTATTATATATCAAATTATAGGTAATCTTCCTAGGAAGTACAAAAATGAAGCTAACTACATGATATCCGTTCAAAACCTACATATGTATGTAAGTATCTCACATATCAACGAAAATTTAAATTTTTTAATTGCAATTGGGAGAAATCCGTTCACGTTTGACAATTGATCCCTTATAACTTCGCCTAAGATACGATGATGACATTTAGTATAAAGACGTTGTACAATATTGATATTCAGGGCGATAGCGCCTAAAATAAACTTTCTAGAGGGACAATATTTGACAAAAGTATTTCTGATCTCTTGAAAAGTTCGATATTGAAAATGGGCGAGCTCTATTCACATTTAGTGAAATCTCCCATATAACCCCGACCGGGAATCTATTTAATGCTGATAAATTAAATCACATTAAAATTGCACAAGGAACTAGAGCAAAACTTTTCAAACATCCATCGGACAGATCGAAAGAACAATACATCCCAAATATTATTGATGAAGTGTTCATTTTAATTAATTAACTAACCTCAGATAAATAAGTAAATCTTTAATAACTTTTCCGACAAAGCTGATATCCATCCATTCAAAAGCTATATATTTCACGTATGTATCTAAAACTAAGAGTGTATACCCTATAATTTTATGGCTTATCATTGTTAAAGCTTTGACCTAAATCAGTCCGCTAACTTCAGAGTTTTACATAACTAATCAAGAACTTTTACTAGTTGGATAATTCGTACGAATTAAAGTGCACAACCCTCACTGGGCACTGTGTTTTTGGGTTGCATGCCAGAATACCTAAACTTCATCAAATCGACGTGCCATTGCAAATGTAAGGGCATCTACATTTTGAAGCATCTTTTCTGCATGGTTTATCTGGTCTATCGAACTTTATTAAATGTTCGTAAAATATGTGTCTATTTTATTTCGAAGCTACTGGCTGGCTTAAATATGCATTCTCTACTTGTAGTCTAGTAATCATTATCTTTCACAAAGGGACCACTTAAAAACCCAAGTGAAGCTTCCCTAGACATCAGCCACCTGCCCAACCTAACCTTTGGGTGCATAACTATTCTAGATGATGACGCCACCGAAAAGCTTTTCTTTTTCCGACTCTTAATTTTAAAGACTCTTTGCATATAATACTAGTATAACCAAATTTTGCTTGGAATTACATTAAGTACTTTTGCAACACCATTGGTGAAGGGTATCCAAGATTCGGCAAAGCCGAATATACCACTCTTACTTGTTTTATTTAAAATTATACACTTAATGGGAACATGTTCTGAAAATTAATGTTTGTATTTAGAAAACGGTTTTTTGAATATTATTATTGAATTTTCTATTAAGAAATTTTCTGTTAAACATGGGTGGAAATCGTAGGTACTTTTATCTTGTTATACCCACTTTTATAATACACAGTTAATAAAATTTTCTATGAAAAACAAGTAGGGAAGTGCTATAGTCGGTCAAGCTCTACCAAATGATACCCTTGACCACTGAGGAAAAATGTCTCTTCTTTTTCTTGTATATTTGCTAAATTTTGTCATCAAACAAACATTTTCTTAAAGAATTATATACAAGTATTTAAGCTTATTTCGTAATTTGGCTTTATATGAGAGCTAGGGTCAAATGTGGACCGATTGTCTCGAAATTTGATAATTTGATTACAGCTTATACAAATTGTAAGTGCAAGATTTACGAGCATTTTAACAGAAGAGTTTGTATGGGAGCTATAGTCAAATAAGAACCAATTCTAACGAAATTTGGTTCAATTTTGAGACCAAAATGTCAAATAGTCCCACTATAAAAGAAATGTCTGTGCCAAATTCAAATTATCTTTGGAATTGCGACCTGTACTTTGATTACAAGGGGTTCAGCCGGATAGCCATCCAGCTATGAAGTGATTTTACCCCTATTGTGGTCTGAGACCAAAATTTCTATGATTTAAATACATCAACATTAACTTATAATACCCTTTCCACCTATGTATATAACAAGTAAGAAAATTCTAAGTTGGCCTCGACAGATTCTTTGGTTCCCCAATCCACTAAGGTCCGAAGCGCGATTGTCAACAAACCTTTGGAAATATTGTTGTGCTTAGAAAAATATCTGTGTTAAAGAGCGATACATCTCTAACTAGATCTAACTTTAAACAACTATGTTTGGACTAAACGGACCAAATGCTATCAATATAATGTTTCTTATATCTATAGTGATTTTTATTGAAGAGTATATATATATATATAATTCCCCGACAACATTCCAATTGGAACAAGGGGTACTTCTCTCAGACAATTATTGAAGAGTACTATTATTTATATGTTTACCACCAATAATGGTTTAAAAACGATGTGAGTTATCATGTCAAGTTCATTAGAAATAAGATTTTTGGAATTGAACCTCTTTCAAATCGTTATAGTTCTTGTTTTCGAAAAAAACGGAACTGGAAATATGTGTAACCCGGGAATTTTATTAAAATTTAAAAAAACCATTATTAATCCATTTAATATTTTTCAAAATCTCACGTGAATTTTGAAATAAATTATACTAAATTTAAGTGCTAAATTTTTTAAATATTCTAACAAAATGTATGAGAGCGTTAAACATTTTTATTGTTAAAAATATTTTGTATTGTTCAATAAAATTGATTCAAGTATAAACAAATAAATATGAGCCAATCGACTAAATTGGATTGAAATGAATAATGAAATGGGTGAGGTATTTTCTTACTTAATATTATTGGCAGATAAGTATTGTTGTTTTTGCCATTAAGAAATTGTTACAAACTTTCAAGGCAAAAAAGGTGTGTAAACTTATAAATAATAAATTACAAGCAATTACGAGTATAACTAAATAAAGAGCAATTAAAATGAAAATTATCTTAAATTAATTTATTTATAACAATTTCTTAATTTAAGAAAATATATTTAAAAAAATACATTAATATTGTTTACTAGCTACTTAATGGTCTTTATAATGAGTGAAGGAAAAACTTGGAATGTTATTAGGAAAACGATATTCTAGAGTGGAGTGGAGAACATTTAAAGGCCATTAAGTAAACATTTAGAAAACATTTTAAGTAAATATTAGTTTAATTGCCTCAATTAATTGTGTTGTTGAGTTATTTGCAGTATTTAGTATAACGAGCTATATCTACTTACATTTCTTATGTTATATAGAGAGTTTGCGAATTCGTATACTCAATCGGAGGCAAACTGTCGAATTCTATTTTAAGTTTTCGGAAACTTTTCTATGAATATAAAAGTTTGTTTTGTTTGTAGTCTTTTCTTTTCTATTCTATTTACTGAGTTTGTGGGAATTGTCGGTAAGTACAAAAAATGTATTTATCTCATTAAAATTCCATTAGTATTGACGTTTTTAATTTAAACATACCCACACGCCCATGTAAATTAAATGTAAATTTTACAAATTTTATTCATTTAATATTTTTGGAATTACTTTTCTCACCGTAAACAGGAAAACTCTAATTAAATGTTTTCTTACTTTTAGCTGCGATAACGTGGATATCGAAAATCCCAGGCTACCTATGAACTTGAACTTTAAATAGTCAAATGAGTACATTGAGGTATCGTTTAACGGGGACTTGTCATGTAACTGTTAAACAGGGAATATCTTACCAATGCCGGAAAAACTAGCATACATGCTAGTACGAGAGAAACATTGATTTCAGAAACTTAAAAGTGACCTTTAAAAGAATGTAATAATTTTTAAAGAAAACATTTGACATTTTTAAAAAGGCTGATCCACTGATTTTACTATATCTTTGGAACTAGATATTTGAGTTTATCATCAAACAAAATGTTCTTATCTGTTTAACGAATTCGGAGTTATTTTCACTTAAAAGTAAATAAAAAAAAATTGTTTGTATAAAAATTTAATATTTATTTTATTATTTTTATTTTCTTATTTTTTAAAAATTCTTAAAAATCAGGAATAACAAAACCATATTGCATGATCTTAAAACTGCTAATATTCTTAATAAATATATCCCTTTTTTTCTTAATATACATAAATAAATGTTGTTTTTATTAACATAGTACCTGGTTGACCGAGCCTTGCTCGGAACTTTATGATAAGCATTTTGTGCAAATATTCAGATAATTCTGAATTATTTTATTTATTTTGTCCGATCAACACATGGTTTGCATAGTTTACAGATTAACTCATTTTGAAAAATTTTGGAAATTGGTCATACCAACAGAAACCTCCGTCGAGTCATGCGCAACAACTTTGCTAAATATTATAGCCTGATCAAATGCACAGTTTACTATTTATTTCATTTTGAGTAGTTTTCAGTGGCGCCACCTGAAGTTGTTCATACCAACTAAGAAACCTTCGTCTGCTTATTCGTAACAACTTTGCTAATGATTATAACATGATCAAATGTACAGTTTACAATTTAATTCATTTTTAGTAATTTTCAGTGGCGCCACCTGTTGGACTTTGGTCATTCCCATTAATAAACCTTCGTCGGCTTATCCGCAACAACTTTGCTAAAGATTATAGCATGATTAAATGTACAGCTTAGTAATTTTTAGCAGCGCCGCCTGTTGGAAATTATTCATACCAACTAAAAAACCTTCGCCGGCACATGCGCTACAACTGTGCCAAATATAAAGTTTACTATTTAATTATTTATTAGTAATTTTCAGTTGCACCACTTAACGGAAATTAGTCTTACCAACTTAAAAACCTTCGCCGGCTTATCCGCAACATCTTCGCTAAAGAGCATAATATGATCAAATTCACAGTTTACTATTCTATAAAGAATATATTTACATACAAACATTCATTTGTTTAAAAGTTATAACATTACTCATTTTCCCCCTTTTTATCCACTACTTTTGAGATGTTTAATTATCATTTTATCCCCTTTTTACCCATTTTGGCCCCAAAATCAAAAAAGTACCAAATACGTGTTCAATAATTCTTTCACATCTATTGACTGCAGTACAAAGTTCCTTTCTACATTATTTGGTTTAATATAAGAGTGGGTTAAAAAAGTACCAAAAAACTATTTTCACCCTTTTTTACCCCCTATCGAACATAGTTTCAAAAAAGTACCCAACACCTGTCCGCTTATTTTCATAGCTGTTTTAAACGTAATTTAAATTTTGTTTCTATACCTATTACTTTAGGACAATGTTGAGCAAAGTCTCTCTGATTCTCTCTGATTCTCTCTGATTTTGTATTTTGATAACCATAGGGTTAGGAGAGAGACTTTGCCCAACATTGCTTTAGGAGATATAACTTTTTCGATTTTTTCCCCTTTTTACCCGTTTTTACCCTCAAAGGTTCCAAAAGTCCCCTCTTCTTCGACCTATGCATCAAAAAATGTACCCAATGTCCAAATTTTATCAAAATCGTTAGAGCCGTTTTCCGTTTATATATATGTATATATATATATATGATGAGTCAGTCAGTCATGTTAGAGTTTTATATATATATATATATATATATATATATATATATAGATATACATATATATATATATATATATATATATATATATAGATATATATATATATATAGATATAAATATATATATATATATATATATATATATATATATATATATATATATATATATATATATACATATTTATATATACAATTATTGCTCGTTTAAGAACATAAGATAAGATAAATCTATTAAAATTACTTAATTTTGTATTGAAGCTAGCGTCAGTTTATACAAAAATTGTGCCACAAAATAAGCCAAAAGGGTTGTATGAAAGCTATGATGAAATCTGAACCGACTGAAACAAAAATAGGTACCCAGATTTTCTTCATATAAACAATATTTCTTCTAAATTTCATAAAAATATACTAGAATTTGCGGCCAAAATCCCAATTCCGAGTTGTGAGACCTATAGGAGGTGCCCAAATATGGACCAATTTTGGCCGATTTAAGCTGAGTTGCTGTTCTAGAAAGTAAGCGGTCAACACTGAAAAATAGGAAGTTATAAAATTGCTGTTATACTTAAAGGAAAGCTCAACTTCTGAAGAATTTAGAACATGAAATATATTAAAGATGTTCTAGCACCAATATCTCGAAAACCAGACCTGATGAGATCAAAGTAAGTATAGGGTTTTAATGAATAGTTAATTCATAATTGGTGAGTATTGTTCTTGTGTATAAATTCTGTCGGCCAGAGATATTAAAACCCAATTATTTTGTATGTTGATAAAGAAAAATCGCTGTAACTTCAGAACCGGTGGTCAGTCCATTTACTGAATAAAGTCTTTTTTATGGTAAAGGTCTTTGAGAAAAATTTTTAAAAGTTTAAAGAAATTGAAAATATTAGAAACATAAAAACATTACATTGCGATTATAGACCTATGAATAGCCTACTTTCGCAGAATAACGTTGGTAAGTTTAGATAGTATCAATTTCTTAAAACTTTCAACAATTTTTTTTTTTTGATTTTCCACAAAAAAATGATTTGTTTACGTTATGATGTGAATAACTCTAAAACCGTTGATCAGACAAAATTCTTGTGTTATCGTGTCTTTAGGGCAATTTTGTTCTTAATTAAGTTATTTTTTTTTTTTTTTATAAAATTGCTAAGCCGTTTTCAAGATATAGTAAGCAAAGTAGGGCAACCTGTTCAAAAATAACCAATTTTAGATTTTTTTTTTTACTATAAAGAAATGTTTGGTTGTTGCCCAGTGTTGTCAAGGCCTTGCATCACAGTGGTTCTTAAGGTCACACAACTAATGCCATCAGTAAAATTATATATATATATATATATATATATATATATATATATATAATTCCCCGACGACATTCCAATCGGAACAAGGGGTATTTCTCTCAAGAAATGAGCTGCATCCGACTCTACTTTTAGACTCATCGAAAAGGAACTACGTTTTAACTCCGGCTTCGAACGGCAAATGCATTAGTTAGAGAAGTTTTACATAGCCTAATACTCAATAACCAGTGGCTAGCTGAGTTATGAGGTGAACCGCCGCTTTCTTGAAAATTTATTTTTTTCAATTGGGTCTGACCGGGGATTGAACTTGGGACCTCTTGTATGCAAGGCGGATGACTAACCTGCTATACCATGACGGTTCACAAGTAAAATTAAGCCATGGAAAATATGTGAAAAATGTTATATTCCACATGGATGAAGGGTCTTAACTTGGTAAGCTCTTCATCTCAATAGGTTATAAATATAGGCCATTTAAGTAAGTATGTAATAATCACATCAAATTGTATAAATAAGTCTTTTGAACGAATAAAAAATCACTGTTTTATTTAAAGGCAAAGATAAAAAGCGAGTAAAATTCTTTTTTATATTTCAAAATAGGTTCAAAATATAAATATTGGCCTAAGATCCTCCTTTTAGTATACCGATCAATTCAGAATTACTTTTTGAATTGATTTAATGATGTCGTAACTTCAAAGGTAATTTGATGAAATTTGGTACAGATTAATGTTTTAGTCCAGGGAAGAATACTTTTTAGAAAAAATCACATTACTATTTCGGGTACCTCCCATAGGATGCCTTCCCAGAATAGAGGTTTTGGGCCATTCAGCCACAAATTTAATTGTATTTAATTCTGCATTAATAATTTTGTAGGAATCGGCCCTTATTTGACCATGCCTCCTATACAAGACATATTCTCGAAAGTATTTTTAATACTCAGAAAAGCACAAAAACACTTATAAATCTAAATTGTTGGTTTATATATGTAGTACCATAATAGTCGGGCTTGACCGACTACAGATTTTCTTACTTGTTTTTTCTTATTTTTATACATTTGTATATTGTGACAGCTTAAGCTCTTTTGTGTACAAAATGCCGAGATTATACGTTATCTAATATTAAAACCCTTTTTAAATAATTGTAACCGTTCATCGAGTGACAAGTGTTTTTCTAAAACATTTTAAAATCAAATAAAAAACCTAAAAAATTATGCCAAACAAGAGTGCACCGCCCTTTTTATTAGCCGTCCTGTATTTCCTGCTCTAAGACTTCAACTCCGTTAATTCATGGAGCGCGAATTTATATATTTTTTCATTAACGATTACTCCTCTTTCTGCCATACAATTTTCCCTTTTGCGTAAATTCGATAACAGAAAAATGAAATGGAAGAAACAAAAATCCCGTGGTGCTTAAATTGCTTTTAATGCTCGTCATGTAAGAGACTTTCCAGAGGCACTGAGGCAAAGTATCAACCAAACATCCAAAAAGTAAGGCAAACACTTCAACTCCTTTTTAAGAATTTAAATGTTGTACGGACATGTTTTAATTTTTCTTTTTTTTTTTGTATTAAATTTTATGGCCTGTCTGCTGTTTCTTTAATAAGTTCTTATTTTTTTTGTTAATAATTTTTTTTTGTAGCTGATTACATTAAATACCAACTGAATATCATGTGTTTGTTGTATGAGTTGTTTTGTATGTATATAAGAGTATATCCCCTTACTCCCCATTTAATGGGAAATTTGACTGGAATTTTATGTTTAAATGCGGAAAATTATTGTCAATACAATTGATATTTTATGACTCTGAAAGAAGTTGACATTATTTTATGATAGAGTTTTTTTTGTTAAATTTTTCGCTTAATCGTTCTTTTGGTTCTTTGGTTGGCTGAACGTGTCTGTCTGCCTGTCTTTAGTTAAATGACTTAAACAAATTTGCATAATTTATAAATATTTATGATGACATATTTTTATACACTTTTAGAAAGAGGAGTTTTTTATTGATTTTTCTGCGGTTGTTTAAAATGACCTTTATTTAGAGTGAGAAAGTCTGTGATATTGATCTAATTTTATTTATGACTTTGAATTTTTATTTCATTAAAAATATTCATTAAACCTGGGAAAATATGCCACTGTTATATTTTTAGACTGAAATATCAATATTACAGTTGGGCTGAAATGTTTATAGAAAAAGCAAATTTTTTTAATAAAATTATATTTTATTTTTCAATATCATTTGTTTCGAGTGCGATACAATAATTATATCATTTTTTATCGTACGATATGTCTTAAGCCCAAAATAGACCTCATTTTCATTTATTACTTCTAAAAAAACAAATTATATTCCAGCGAGCATTAACTTAGGGCCTGAGAACTGGAAAATATCGTTGGGTCATATTTGAAATTTCTATGAAGATATTACAATGAAAGGAACAAAAAGATTAATCCGAAGGTTCAGATCTATAAAATATGGTGCGGCAGATGCAAAAGCTTTTGGAAGGAGACTAAACGAAATAGACGATACAAATTCCTCTTCGTGAGGAACCTGCAGGGCTGCCAGAATTTTTTCGTGAAAAATCGGCATATTTTTACACAAAATCGGAATTATCGGCAGTTAATTTTCAGAAATCGTTATAAAAAATATAGGAATTGTCATAAAAAATACATATATCACAAATATAGCCAAATTTAAAAGAAATATTTCTATCCCAGTAAAACTTTTCATTACCAAATAATTAGTTAAACAGTTAAACTATTGAACACGAACTACTTACTCATTCGCTGTTTAAGTCATTACATTAACATGGGGATGTTATTGGAGGCAAGTACTTACCAATTGCAGAAAAGTAATGACTTGGGTAAGCAATTTGAAAGCAACAACAACAACAACAGCAACAACTTTTTTGTTGTTGTTTTATTAAAAACATATATTTTTAAACGAAATACAAACATTTTTTTATGATCCCATGGGGGCTCGAACCCAGACCCTCCGACTGCTAGGCAAAAACTCTTCCACTGAGCTACTTCATATGTTGAAAACTTAGCAGCTTATAATTAATATAAACAATTTTTATTTTTAGATCCAAAATCATGTGAAAATAACTTTGTTTTTCCCTGCTTTTTTTTGCTTTGTTGTAATTTTTGGAAAAATATTTTTATACGATTTTTTTGTAATTATTTTAAAACTTTTCTAAAATTATTTTAAAACTTAAATAATTTAAATCTTCTTTTTTGTATAAGTTTTTACATAAGATTGACTCTTACTTACTTAAATGTTACAACCTGTTAAGGTCAAAGTCAGAGCATATTTTAGAATTCGATCTTGTGCGAATATTCTCCAATTTTATAGGCCAAGCTTTGAAAAGTGTTCCTCTACTTGGTTTTTCTATCGAAGTTTCGGACATCCTCCTCTAACATAAGGTAGTGGGACATTTCAATTCTAATTTTATCCTCTTCACTGTATTTTTTTTCATGAGAGGGTTACTAGCCCGTAATCCTAACCCATTTTTATCGATCTTATGGGACAACTCTCGGAACATGTTAACTCACAATATTAATGGGTGTTAAACTAGCTCCCCGGGTAATACCATGAGGAGGTGTGTGTCCACAGTTGAGATGAAGGATGACCCAGATAAGTTGGGCTTACCAAGCTAAGACCAATTAGAATCGTGTTTGGTATTCAACATCCCCTACATAATCAAAATTGACTCATGATGGTATTTTTTCATTAACGTGAGTTAGTTTTACAAATTTTTTTTACAGAAGATAATATTTAAGTTCTTAAAATTCAAAAATCATTTAAAAAGACTCTTTAATAAAAAAAAACTAAAAAAAATTGTTGCCCTTGGTGGGATTTGAACCGGGGCCATTCAGTTTAAATTACCATCTTAATTACAAATAAGTACTTCTGTAATAACTTATTATTTATTCGGATGGTATGTTGTAGTCGTTACAAGGTAACCAGTTATCAGAGTACTTGCCATTACCAAAGTTTTGCTCGGATAATACCAACTCTTATTGAAAAATTTTCCAAAGAACAAATTTCATATTGAAAATTTTTCTAATAAAAAAAAAAATCATATTGAAAATTTCTCTATGCAAAAAATGTTATATTAAAAATTCTTCTATACAAAAAATCTTACAATGAAAAATTTTCTATACTAAAAATGTTAATTTAAAATTTTTCTTCACAAAAAATTTTATAAGGATTTTTTATGTTGAAAATATACAAAACATATGGAATATATGAAAATTTTTATATTTATATGGAAGATTTTTCTAT
The DNA here is from genome assembly GCA_933228675.1 of Stomorhina lunata. Classification (NCBI taxonomy): domain Eukaryota; kingdom Metazoa; phylum Arthropoda; class Insecta; order Diptera; family Rhiniidae; genus Stomorhina; species Stomorhina lunata. The sequence continues at coordinate 87,960,579 of OW121740.1, read as the reverse complement.
TCAAAAAAATTTATATAGAAAAATTTTCGATAGCAAAAATTTTAAATGGAAAATTTCACTACAGGAAAAAAATTAAAATATAAAACTTTTCTGTAGAAAAAAATTTATATTGAAAGTTTTTCGGCGGAAGCAATTTTAAATTGAACATTTTTCTACAGAAACAATTTTAAATCGAAAATTTTTCCATAAAAAAAACCCATTTATTACAATAATAAATAATTGTAATAAATTGGGATCTTAGTGCAATACATTAGAGTAAAAGTTTTTAAAAAATGTATATTTAAAATGTTTCTGTAGAAACATTTCGTTCCCAAATGTTGACCCTTATATCACTTTGTAACCCCTGACTTCCATATGAATGTGTATTTAAAAAAAATGTTGAAACTTTGAAGCTAAGTTGGTTTTCGATATTATTTTAACAATCTTTTTTCTTTTTCAGGTCAAAAATTGCCAAAATTCCAATAAATCGGCAAATCTGCCAGGCAACATGCCGATGCAGTTTTTTCCAATGTCCAAAAATTTAAAAATCCATGGAGTAATTCCTTTTTTCCCTCGAATTTTTGTGTCCTTGACGACATGCCAAAGAATATGGTATGAACAATTTTACTTTCTTATTTACTTAAATGGTCAATAGTTACAACCATTTTAGGTCAAAGGCCGAGTATATTTCTATATAGTACACATATTCACCCCTTTCGTATGCCAAGTTTTGAACGTTTTTCTTAAACTTGGACTTTCCATCGAAGTTTTGGACGCCCTATTCTAATAGATCCCTTAGGATCATTATCGAATACTTTTCTTGCTTAATGCGTTTCACTACGTCTATCTCTATATGGTTTCTATACGCCATAATAAGTCATCACATCAGGCCGTAATTATTAGCGATGTATTAAAAATATATAAAGTAATAAAACTCAATAAAGTTATGGTCGATATCTTAAACCGCTGTAGGGAATCTTAACTTAGTCAGCCCAGACTAATCTTAGTCAAAATATGACAAAAAAAAAACATTTTGGCGAAAATCGGCGAACTTAAATCGTAATTACGGCTACACTGTTTAAGACATCGACATCAACTCTTTTGACTCGTATTTCTAAATTTGTATATCTTAACACACGGATAATAAAAGTTTAAATTTGTAACATTTAGTCAAAAAATATTTCAAAAAATTAAAAAATGAGTTTTAAAATCAGCATGAGAATAATGCAACAATTTTCATTGTAAACAAGTAAAAAAGTGTTATAGTCGGTCAAGGCCTACCATACGATACCCTACACCATTAACTATGGTCAAAGGTGTTCTTTTTCCCGTATAAAGACAAATATTTGCTAAATTTTGCCATCATACAAACATTTTCTCAAAACTTTTGTATTTAAGCTGCTTCTGTCACTTTGACTTATATGGGGGCTAGGGTCAAATGTAGACCGATTATCTTGAAATTTAGCAAACTGATTGCAGTTTTTACAAAAATTATAAACTATAAACTCAAAATTTTCATTGTCTTCAGATTTACGAGCGTTTTAGTGATTTTTGTCTCATTTAGTGCGTTTTGACAGAAGATTTTGTATGGGAGCTATGGTCAAATGTGGACCGATTTCAAGGAAACTTGGAATAGTGATTTTAGTTTCTTCTTCTGTTATCCTTAACTCCCAGTGGAGCATAGTGATTTTAGTTTACATAAGCATTATTTGTTTGAAATTTCATAAACCTAAAATTCTCATTATCTTCAGATTTGCGAGCGTTTTAGTGATTTTCGTCTTATTTAGTGCGTTTTGACAGAATATTTTATATGGGAGCTATGGTCATATGTGAACCGATTTCAACGAAATTTGATACAGTGATTTGGATTTACATAAGCAGTGTTTGTTTAAAATTTCATGAAAAAATATTGATATTTGTGGCCAAAATATCAATTCCGGGAAGTGGGACCTATGGGAGGTACCATAAATAATGGGCCGATTTTGAGGAATTTTAATAGCCGAAAATTTAGTTTTGTTAAAAAATGGTTGTGAAAACTGTATTTTGTTAAAAAAAAATCGCGCGATTTTTTTTTTTACAAAAAACAGTTTTCACAGCCATTTTTTACAAAACTAAATTTCGACTGCGGCGCCGTTTGTTCTATACACCCAATTAAGGTTTATACACTCTTATTTTATTTTGCGAAGAGGCTTGAATTCTTCATAGAGTGTTTTTGGCTTCCATTATTGTGTTCGTATCGGCGTATTTCGATAAAATAAAAATAATATATAACAAATATAAAATGTTATAAATTTATTTTTTTGTGTATAGTCATTTCTCGCCTATCGAATACACAAATTTACAATACTATTAATACGGCTACCACTAATAATTTCGAATTTCATTTATGATTTTTAATTGATCTTTACTAGTCAAAAGTCATTAACGTAGTAATATTTTTTAGCAAAATATTTTCATTAACATCAAAAATACTGTCATACAAAATACGGCAAAAATTCTTCTTCTTAGAATTCAGAAAAATCTTCAAAACATAATTTTCATGTAAAAGAAATTAACTCCAAAAAAATGAAATAAAGCCCAAATTAAATTTACATGAAGTAAATTCCAATTAAAATAAAATTTTTTTCTGGAATAGCTTCATAACGAAATAAACCTCAATTTATAGTGAAATAAAGCCCAATAAACGTGAAATTATCCCCAATTTTCATTTTTCAATTTTTATTGGGGCTTACTTTATTTTCGTAATTGGGCGTTACTTCATTGGGGGTTATTTCATGTTGCCGCGACGTTGAATTCGAAAAAAATCTCTTCAAGCGTGGAACAGTCTAATGTACATACTTTTAATTTTCTATGTTTGGCAAATTTCGATGCCCTATAATTCAATAATAAAATGAAGTTCTTAAGAATTATGCCATAATGTTAAAAATATTTAAATCACGGTAATTTTTAATAACTTTTTTTAGCGTGTTCTTTACTATTTTATAGTTATGTCGAACTGAGTTAGAAAGGGTTAAATGACCCCATTAATATTAAAGATTTTTTAAAGTTGCTTATTTATTTTAAAAACTTATTTAATTTTCACCTAAATTTGATGAAACTATTAATTGGATTAACGTAAACAAGTTGATGTAAGGATTTTATATCAACAACCAGACGATATAGTTGCAATATGTTAATCTTAAAAGTCATATCCATTCAATAAAATTAAGAAATATTTTTATACAAAATTTGAATAAAAACCAGAGACCGAATATTGTTTTATTTTTTAAATCAATCAAATATAAATATCATTGCCGATGAAAATTTATTTTCATTTCGATCGATGAATAAAAATGAGGGATTTATATTTGAAATATAAATATCCCTCATGATGAAAATTTTAAATATCTTTAACGATAAATATCCGAACAGAGAAATATTTTATTGATTGTTTTATTTTTGAACTTCTGTTTTGACTTTGAAAAAATAAAATATTTTTGAAATTTTAAAATTTTCAACAATGAATGTATGAATATGTTTCCAAATAATTGGAATGTTTTAGGACATCGAAGTTAAACCTAATAGTCCTAATGGAACTATTGGTGGTTTCTTTGACTCGCAAAACCATTTCAACATAAAATTTGCAACAATAATTGAATTTATTGTTATTTAAACGTCCTAAAGACTTTTTATACCAGGACAAATCTTCTTCTGTCATCCTTGATTCCCAGTGGAGCATAGGATGCAGCAATTGCCTGGCGTCTCTAGCTACCAGGTAAGAACTGTATCCAATTCCCACTCTAACCTTCTCGTGGTACATCCTGTAAACCTGAGCAACCTAGTTTTAGATGCGGTAAGCAACCCGTGTGGGATTCTAGGTCAGGGCTAATATAAAAGGAAGTAGAGCGATTCCAACGTATATGGTCTAAGGGTCTAAGATAATTGTACTTGGTAAAGTACGAAAATACAGCGTCTATTCAACATGTTAGTTGCGGCTGCAAGCGGGCGTCAGTCTCGGACCGAGCGGCTCGCTATACAAACGTGGCTTGTGTCTTTGGACCCATCACCCATCGACTTAGCACTCACGATATTTTAAGCATGGAAAGAAACAACATTACTCCAAGGGGTAATCATGCGAGAAATCCCCCTGCCACGTCAGCTGGCGCAAGGATTTTGGAGTTGCCTAATCTCTGCAAGAACATTATGATGAATGAAACCAAATACGGAAATAAAATTTGAATATTTTCTATCAAAAATTTTTTTCATCGGATGAAAAAAGATGAAAATTATTTTGAACTGATAAATATCCCAAACGATTTTTTTATTTTTTATTTTCATCGGATTGAAAAACGATACAAAATTTTTCGAACAATTAAAAATCTTTAGGGGTTTTTATTATTTTTTAAACTTTAATGATTGTTTTTGTATTGATTAAAATATGTAAATATTGTTTTAAAAGTATTAATATTCGGTCTCTGATAAAAAAATATAATTTTTTAAAACTCAGCAAACCGCAAAATTTCAATTTTTTTATTCCAATAAAAAATATCTTAAAACAACACTTGCGTCTTTAAGAACATTCAACCATTTAACCATTCATTCACTCAATCATAACTCTCACTTTTTGGTCATAAAAAAATGTATAAACATTTGAAAAAAATATATATATTTTATTGTTTTTATATTCTTTAATGTCTGTACGAGTAAAACACACATTCATGCATGCATGAAGTTAGTCAGTCAAGACGGTCATTTAGATTTTACACACTTGTACTATTTTCAGCCATTACAATAATATTTTCTTTTTGGTTTTTGACAGTTGCTTGTTTTACCTAAGAAAGTAAACAAAATGAAGCACAAGAATCTATAAATAAGAAAAAGACCGCCTGTCAGTCTGTCCGTCCGTCCGTCTGTCTTTTAGTAAGTCATTTTGTCACTTTAGACACCAAAAATAAAAATAAATTCAAGCCCGGTGGTCATATAAAAATATGTAGGTTTTTCGTTTTTTAACCAAACACGAAAAAAACTATCGAATATAAAAACAAAACTCTTAAATTTAAATAGCACAATTAAAAAATAACAAAAACAATAAGAAACAACCTTCAAAATTATAAAAATTATTATAGCAGAAAAGCCATAAATATCACAAATAAAAGGGAAAGTTTTGTAATTAGTAAAACATATTTAAAGATTCGAACCAAAGAAACACATTTTAACAAAATTAGAAAAACGGTTCACCATTAAATGACCTCGTTATCGCATGTTGAGAGTGTCTCAGAATTTAACTCTTTTTTCGCTTTTTAATTTAATGGGTTTTTGTGTAGGAGTTTTTTGTTTTTTATTTGAAATAGTGGCAATTGAAAGGGTTTATGACCTTTTAACAAGAGTTCTTTCCCGTTAGGGGTTTCTTCTTCTAAAAAGGTTATGGCTTTGTTTTTAAAGCAAAAAGTAATTTTATATATGAAATTTTGTATTTACGACTTTTGCTTTATTTGAATGATATTGAACTGTGATTCAAGGACTTTGAAATATTTTATAGCTAAAGATTTTTATACACTTAAAATGAAAGAATAAGTAAAAGTAATGAATACTTAAGTTAATATAAGAAATAGTTATTTATTATAGTTAATATAAGAATAGTTATTATTAATTGCATTTGACAGCTTTGAAAAAAACGATATGTCAACAGAATTCGGTAAAGGAGACGTTTGAAACTTCTGAAACGTCTAAAACTCATTTTATAGGAATTTCACATTCCTATCGTAAATCGGAAGTTGCTACCTTATAATGGCATATCGGCACAGGAAATTACTAATCCCATTCATTTGATGTATATTATTTATTCAGCGAATTTATATAGAACTTTACGAGATACGTGAAATACTTTAACACTTTGTGGTTGGATTTGGAAATTAAAAAAAAAAATTTACTTTAGAAAATAAAATTGCAAAGTAAGACATGATTTCTCATTTTAAGATGTGCAAGTACTAAAAAAAATAATCTTGATATTATATAACTGACTTTATCTAGTTTTTTTGTTTATACTGGAACATGGTACATTTTTCTCAGGTAGATCAAAAGTTCTGTTTTAATTTTTAGAAATTTTGTTTAACAAGTATTTAAATTTTTGTTACAATAGGTTTAAGCAAACAAATAGGATAATAAAATTCTAAAAAATTTAGGTCGATATCTTAAACAGTTTCAGCAGTACCCGCGATTTGAGTTCACCGAATTTCGCCCAAAATCTAAGTTTTTGATCAGAACTTGAGGCAAATTCTAATTTCCCAGTCTATGGTTAATGTACTCAGATTTTTTTGACATTAAATAAGATTAAACCTTTCTAGATCAAATGTTAAAATTTGTATTTTTTTATATTAAAAAAAGTAAGGTATATATACCAAATTTTTTTAATTATAAAAAATGTAATTTAACTCTTACAAAAATAGGGTACCTAAGTTTTTACAAAAAAAAAAAAATGTATCATTTTAGACCCCATGTCTGTATAGAATTAAAATCCATTTGTTAACAAAATAGGGTCTAAATTTTTTACAAAAAAAGGATCATTTTAGACTCCATGTCTGTATAGGGTTAAAATCCAAATAATTCTTAATCTTGGTATAAAACAAGTACTTTTAAGCATTTTTATCGAAACTCGCTACAGAATTTAAAAAACATTAAAAATAAAAAAACAAAATGTTGACCCTTGACCCGGGAAAGAAATATTGAAAAAAAAAACAAGTAAGAAAGTGCTATAGTCGTTGAAGCCCGACCATACGATACCCTTCACCACTAAGGTCAAATTTGTTCTTTTTCCTGTATAAAGACAAATATTTGCTAAATTTTGCCATCATACAAAAATTTCCTCAATATATATATATATAAAATATAAGCTGTTTCCGTCATTTGGACTTATATAAGAGCTAGGGTCAAATGTAGACCGATTATCTCGAAATTTAGTAAACTGATTACAGTTTTTACAAAAAATATGTACGCAAAAAATAAACTTAAAATTGTCATTATCTTTAGACTAACGAGAGATTTAGTGATTTTGGTCTAATTTAATGCATTTTGATAGAAGAATTTGTATGGGAGCTGTGGTCAAATGTGGACCAATTTCAACGAAATTTGGTACAGTGATTTTAGTTTATATAAGGAGTATATGTTTTAAATTTCATGAAAAAATATTGAAATTTGTGGCCAATATATCAATTCCGGGAAGTACGACCTATGGGAGGTACTATAAATAATGGACCGATTTTGACGAATTTCAATAGCAATGATCTGTACCAAATTTCATCAAAATATCTTTAAAATTTCTGGCCAAAATATCAATTCCGGGAAGTTGGACCTTTGGCGGTTATGAAACTTCGTTGAATCAGAGGTAATGCCACTAGTGATGAATTGGCTTTCGACTTGCTTAAACCATAAAGCAGGTTTTTTCTTCCAAAATGGCGGTACCTTCACGGAAACCCTCGCAATTTCATTTGCAGGCGGCAATGAAGAAAATTCGTCTTCAGAATTACTCACCGACATCTTTGTGTTCTTCTTTGATTCTCAAACAGGGAATTCAATAAACGGGGTCACCAATTTTGGCGGTATATGTGTTGGTTAAAATGAATAAAACACAAGAACCGAATTTTAAAGTTTTATATAAAAATTATTTATTTACAAAAAATTACGTTTTTATATTTTAAAAATTTAAAAGAAGAAAGAAAAGATTTTTTAATTTTCAAATGACAATAAAAATTAAATTCAATGTTTTTGTGATTTAACAATAATATTACAAAACAAGTATTTTTAAACAAGTGTTTTTTAATTAGGAAATAAGATAAATTTATATTACGCCACAGACCTATGGAAGGTACCACAAATAATGGACCGATCTTGACGAATTTGAATAGCCATGGCCCCCTTATTAAATTTCATAAAATTATTTTTAGAATTATCTTTAGAATGTCCAAAAAATAGTGTTTCCTCTTAAACTGGATATTCGTATTATATAAAAACATCGGCAAACAATCATTAGAAATTGACATTTGTATGAATCCATTATTTTTACTAGAGTTTGCTATTTTATATCTCTATTCAAAGATAATATTGTCTACAAGACTTAAATCTCAGAATTTGGGAACAATTTGACGGTGTTACAAATGAGCAACTTTTGAAACTTAGTGGGAGTTATAGGTCTAGGTGAGGACATACAAAACCCATTTTCAAAGATTTCGAAACACGTGCAAAACTTCGAGATATTCGATTAGGAAAGTAAAGGAATCAAGCTTTTGTAAGCTATATGCACAGGGCTTATTTTCTAAGAAACTAGGTAAGTTTTTATTAACAGTTTCGCTTTTTTTAATTTTTATTGTAATCTTTGAAATTTAAAAACAATTATTTCAACGAACCTATTTTGTTTTATAAAGTTTTTATACCCTTCTACACCATAGGTGAAAAGGGTATTATAAGTTTGTGCTGATGTATGTAACGCATAGATATATTTGCCTTAGACTTACCTTTTAGTATACCAATAGGCTTATCACTTTCGATTTGGCGATATCAGTTCGTCCGTCTGGACGGCTAGCTGGACCCCCATGTAAACCATGTAATCAAAGTACAGGTCGCAATTCTAAAGAAAATTTGATGAAATTTGGCACAGTTCATTTTTTTTTTATAGTGGAACCATAGCTATTGAAATTCGTAAAAATCGGTCCAATATTTATGGTACCTCCCATAGGTACCACTTGCCGGAATTGCTCCATTGGCCACAAATATCAATATTTCATAGGTCCCACTTCCCGGTATTGATATATTGGCCACAAGTATCAATATTTTTTCATGAAATAACTGTACCAAATTTCGTTGAAATCGGTTCACATTTGACCATATCACCCATACAAATTCTTCGGTTAAAACGCACTAAGTGAGACAAAAATCACTAAATCGCTCGTATATCTGAAGATAATAGAAATTTTAAGTTTATTTTTGCACACACAATTTTTGTAACAACTGTAATCAACTTGCCAAATTTCGAGATAATCGGTTCTCATTTGATCCTAGCTCTCATATAAGTCCAAATGGCGGAAACAGATTATTATTTAAGCTTAATATTTAAGTTTTGAGATAATGTTTGTACGATGGCAAAATTTATCAAATATTTGTCTTTATATAGGAAAAAGAACACCTTTGGCCTTAGCGGTGAAGAGTATCGTATGGTCGGGCTTGACCGACTATAGCACTTTCTTACATGTTTAAAACTAGTTTTATATAGAAAAAAATCGGTTTACATTTACAAAAGTTATTAAACTTTTTCCAAAATTAAAATTTTTCGATTGCAAACAAAATACTTTTTATAATGAATTTCTTGTGAAAATGTTTACATGCCATATTACCATATTAGTACGTATAGTACATGGCCTAGTCGGTTTATGAAAAGCTTAATAACTTTTAGATGTTTCGTCTGATTAAAAAAATTAAAACGACGTTTTATTGGGAACTAAATTCTCTTGTTACATTGATATAAACATTTAAGCGCTTTAAAAAAAATCGATTGTTTTTAGATATTATTAACAAAAAATTCTTTTGATTGATAAATGTATCAAAAATGATATGATATTATAAGCGCAAAAAAATCAGACTCTTATTTGCTGTTAAAGAAAATAAAATCGGATGCAAACTAGAAGAGCTATAGTCGATAAGTTGATGTTAAAATCGTTTTTTTTTTGCGTATAACTCTTAAACTTGTACGTATTTCTGAAACTCGTTGTCCGGGTTTTTTTTTAGTGTAACAGAGTGTTATTATACAATTTTCGAAGTTTTAATTAAACTTATGCCACAAGTTCCGGTTAACCCATTAATCTCGAATTCAGGCTTAACTTTTTGGACCATTCTAATCTGCATATGTATATGATCAAACTCAGAATAAAACAAGTAAGAAAGCGCTATAGTCGGTCAAGCCGACCATACGATACCCTTCACCACTAAGGTCAATTATACAAACATTGTAAACAAACAAACATTATAAATTTTGCCATTATACAAACATTTTCTCAAAACGTATATATTCAACCTGTTTCCGTCATTTGGACTTATATGAGAGCTGGGGTCAAATGTGGACCGATTATCTCGAAATTTGGCAAATTGATTACAGTTGTTACAAAAATTATGTATGCAAAAAATAAACTCAAAATTTTCATTATCTTTAGATTTACGAGCGTTTTAGTGATTTTTTGTCTCATTTAGTGCGTTTTTGAAGAAGAGTTTGTATGGGAGCTATGGCCAAATGTGGACCGATTTCAACGAAATTTGGTACAGTGATTTAAGTTTACATAAGCAATATCTATTTTAAATTTCATGAAAAAATATTGATATTTGTGGCCAATATAGCAATTCCGGGAAGTGGGACCTATGGGAGGTACCATAAATAATCGACCTATTTTGACCAATTTCAATAGCCATGGTCCCATTATCAAAAAAATTATCTGTGCCAAATTTCATCAAATTATCTTTAGAATTGCGACCTGTAGTTTGATTACAAGGTTTACATGGGGGTCCAGCCAGCCAGCCAGACGGACGGACGGACGGACATCGCTAAATCGACTCAGAAAGTGATTCTAAGCCTATTGGTATACTAAAAGGTGGGTCTAAGACAAATATTTCTATGCGTTACAAACATCAGCACAAACTTATAATACCCTTTCCACCTATGGTGGTGAAGGGTATAATTAAAGAAAATATTTTTAAAAATCTAAAAACAAAAAGAAAATTTTCCAAAAGGGGATTGATTCATGGCCATGTTTTGAGTTCCAATGAAAAGGGATGTTCATGTTTGTTAAATTTTAAATTCAAATTCATTGTTAAAATTTAAAATATGATTTTATACGATCACGTCTTTTTGAAATAAATAAACAAAATCAAGCAGCTCAAAAAAAAAACAACAAAATCTTTTATATAAACACGTTTTTTTCTTTATATAAAAAAGCGAAACAAAAAATTATACAAAAAAAAACATATTTTAAATTCTCATGAGAACGATATCAAATGTTTAAGAAACAACAAACGTTTTGTTATTTTAATGAAAGGATTATATTAAAGGATACAAAAAGGGTTGATAACCGCCATGACAAAATGAAACGCTTATAATAGAAATACAAGAGTATTAAACGGAAAACGCCCTTTAGTTATATAAGATTCATAGTTCACTATTTTATTATATGAAAAATTAAAATAGTTGAGAAGCCATTACTATTATTTTGTGGATAAAAAAATATAAATTGTAACAAAAAAAAAACTAAAATTGATTTATAGTTGGCAAAGAAATAATCAATAAAAATATTTATTAAAGAGGTTTATGTGTATATATAACTACATACAATATTTTAGTATTTTCAAGAGTCTCTAGAATCCTTTCAAATACGAAGTATTTCACAAGGAAATGGGGTTGAGCAAAAATTTAAGGTGCGTAGTTCCATATTGTATACAATGTACATTGAGGCTTTTAAATGAGCCAGGAAAAACAGCATTTGAAGCCATAAAATATAAATAAATACAATATTCCAACCCTTTTTCTCGAAAATACAATATTACATTGAAAGCCTTAAGAAACTCTGTAATTTCGTATTTATTTTAAGAACTATTGTTTTCGAAATATTCCTTGTATTGTAGGTAAATTTTTAATACTTTTTGCCAAATGACGTCTTGGTTTTTAGTAAAACTTTTGTTTCTTTCCTATTGTTAAATTTAACTGATTCTATTTGCCTCTATTTAGTTTTTGTTTATTTCGAGTTTAGCGAACATAAAACGTTTAAAAAAACATTGAATTTATGCCGCATGTCATAAATTTGCCAACAATTTCCGACCAATATATAGACAGACAGACAGACAGACAGGCGGACAGACAGACCTAAAAATAAACGTGAAAAAAGGTGCGTAGATTTTTAACCATGTACCATGAAAATTGCATGTTTTAGATACAAAAATTTTATGCTTTCGTTATCCCGTGATCCTGACGAAAAGAAAAACAACAAATGCTAACGCTACTACATTTGCAGTAAACTCTTGTACCTTTCAGGCAGAAACTCTTAATTAAAAGGGAAATTTTTCTTACTTTCTTCAAATTCAATTTAAAAGGTGCAGATAACCAAAAACTCAACTTAGGTTTAACTAACTAACCCTTTATTAAAGTTAGTTAAAAAAAACGGCAAACAAACAGAAAAAAGTAATAAAAAACACAAAAGATTAGAGAAAAATAGTAGCCGTGTGGGACAGGATACCTTGATTACAAGGAAAAGAGGCTGTCACCTGATGCGTAATATCACGCTTGTGGTGTTTTATTGTCTAAAACAAAGAAACCCAACAAATTCTACAGGTAAACAGGCAGATTAAAAAAAGGATAGAGTTAAAATTTAAAAAAAAAAATGATTTTTTCCACAGCGACAATTTTTTTATATTTGAAAAAAAAAAAATATCATAAATAACTTTCACTTAAAAAATGGGCATTTCTGCTTATTTACTAAAATTTGAACCTCAACTTAACATGATTGTTGCTTCAAATGTTTGACAAACAGGAATTGACAAGTAAATTTTTCAAATCTAAAAGCAAAAGTACTGAGATCGAAATAAACTAGAATGTGTATATTCAAAATCTATTGAAAGTAAACCTATTAAGGAGGGCTTGTAGTCTATCTGTATTATCCGACCACATTCAGACGTTTTTAAATAAATTTATTATTTGATTATCTATATTAGAAATTTCGTATTGAATAATCAAAATATTTATACCCTTCACCACCACAGGTGGAAATTTTAACTGAAAAATTCCACAATTCCCAACTCGGGAAAAAGGGGTTTTAAAAAATGAGTTTTTTTTTACAAATATGGCAACACTGCCTCTATTTGCAGCCCGTTTCAGAAAAAACTTTTCTAATCAATAACAGATATGTCAGAAAATATAAACATTATAATTTTTTTCAAATCGGTGCTTTGCCTTTTGAGAAATTTTTGTTTAAACTAAATTTTTTTTTACAAATTGGCATTTTTTGGAGAGCGCATGTGCGAGGACCAAAAGTCGAATTAGCAAGAAATTTATTTTATACGCATTCTCATTATGTTTTCTTTGAAAAGCTTTAAAAATCTTTTTATGTTTCTTAAGAAAATATTTTTTTATTAGTAAAAAAATATAGCTAACTTTTAGGAAAAAATTCAAAAAAAAGCAAAATTTTTTTCAAGTTTCAACTTTGAATATTTTTAACTTTCAAACAAAAGACGATATCTATAACCGACTTGCACAAAATAGAATTTTATTACAAATTTAACGAATATTCTTAAAAAATTGTTGGTCCTCAGATGCGTCCACCGGATCAAAAAAAGCTTAAAAACATAGGTAAAAAATTAACCCAAAAATTCCTTTTTACCCAAATATCTCGAAACCCAAAGGAGATAACCTACACATGTAAGCGTATTTTTTGTAGATCTTCTCAAGGACAACTTAAGTTTAAAATTTCTTTTCAATCCATCCATAAATGGATTTTTGGCGAGTTTTTAAAAAAGTCGAACACCCGAGGTGACCAACTTAGAAGGTCCATCAATCACTCTCCTGACCCCTCGTGGACCAGTGCTTTTGAAACCAACTCGAATACTCCTTGACTATCACCATGCCAAATTTCATTCAAATGTCTCCAGTCGTTCAAAAGCTACAGAATTATTTCCAAAAAAAAGCGTCCGTAAACCACTGTGGTCCGCCCGTCTGGCTGGCTGGACCCCCATGTAAACCTTGTAATCAAACTACAGGTCGCAATTCTAAAGATAATTTAATGAAATTTGCCACAGATCAGTTTTTTGATAATAGGACCATGGCTATTGAAATTCGTCAAAATCAGTCCATTATTTATGGTATCTCTCATAGGTCCCACTTCCCGGAATTGATATATTTGCCACAAATATCAATATTTTTTCATGGAATTTAAATGAAATACTGCTTATGTCAACTAAAATAACTGTACCAAATTTCGTTAAAATCGGTCCACATTTGACCATACAAACATTTCTTTAAAAAATCACTAAAAAGCTCGTAAATCTGAAGAAAATGGGAATTTTAAGTTTATTTTTTACATACATAATTTTTGTAACAACTGTAATCAATTTGCAATTTCGAGATAATCGGTCCACATTTGACCCTAGCTCTCATATAAGTCCAAATGTCGGAAGCAGCTTAAATATAAAAGTTTTGAGGAAATGTTTGTATGATGGCAAAATTTAGCAAATATTTGTCTTTATACAGAAAAAATAATACTTTTGACCTTAGTGGTGAAGGGTATCGTATGGTCGGGCTTGACCGACTATAGCACTTTCCTACTTGTTTTTTTTTTTGTAAATTTGATGCTTCGAAAGATAATAACTCGTTAACTATAAGCGGTAATAGTTATGCTTAGATAAATGCAATAAAAATCTTAACCTTCGGCGACTGACGTTAAAGTTTAAGTCAGAAACTTTAAAACTTATTGCTTTTGTTGTCGGTAATACCTTCTCTCAATTTATATCGAGCTTTCTCAGGGATCGCACTATAAGAGTTGTTTTAGATGGGGTCTCATCAAACGAGTTCAAGATCAATTCAGGGGTACCGCAAGACTCTGTTCTCCTACTCTATTTTTTATATCCATTAACGACCTTCTATGTCAGTCTTCCAATCCTATCTATTCTTTTGCAGATGATTGTAACATTTAAAACCATATTTTTCACGCAAAATTAATTTTTCTACTAGAAATTACAGAATTAAAAAAAAACTGATTTTTTTGGGTAAAAACCGGTTTTCCACTATTTTCCACTTTTAAAATCTGGAAAAAAATAGACTCTACATTTGGCAACGCTGATAGCTAAAGAATTAAATATTTTTTGATAATGAAAAAAAAATTGTAAAATTTCGAGGCTATCGGTCCACATATGACCCTGGTTCCATGTAAGACCCAATGATATGGAAATGTCTTAAATATTTGTAAGTTTTCAGAAATTATTTTTATGATGATAAAATTAATAAAACATAAGTCCGTTTTCATATACATTTATTATATACATTTGTTTTCTGTCAAAAGTGAAATTAAAGTGGTTAAAGAACAATGAGAAACAAATAAACGCACAAACAAACATATATTTCAAGAGCACGTATATGTGCCTTTGCTTTCTCTCATCGGACAATCGTCTGCATTAGTTCTTTCCGAAACAATTACGAGATGTATTTTTTGGGAGCTTTTGAAGTTCCAAATTTATGGCGAAAAATGTTTAATATGTTCGATTTTGAATAATCTTAACCCTTTCTTCCCCGGATCAAAGATTAAAATTTTAATTTTTTATGGCAACATCGCGATATTTTATTAACTTTGTAGAGAATTTTGACAAAAGAAAAATTTAAATTGACTAATAAATTTATAAGTTTGGCTAATTTTGCCATGAAGAACTAAAAAATCCAAATTTTGATTTTTGACCCCGGGAAAAAAAGGTTAATCTTATACAATTTTCAAAATTTTCTATATATTTTGCATTAACAAAACTGTTAATGCATATCAGTTTTGTTAAATTTGAATATAAGTAAAATTTTAATTTTAAATTATCAAGCTCTCGCGAAACTCAGTGAATTCAAATAAAAGATATGGTGAAGTTGTATAAGATATCGACCTAAATTCTTTTGGCTTTATTATTCCATTTATATATTTTAAATTACATGAAAAAATTTTAAATATATAATATTTGTTGAACAAAATTTCTAAAAAAGTAAAAAAGGAATTTTGAAAATCGCCTGCGAAAAATGTGTCATTTTATTGTGGAGAAAACAATAAAAACTAATAGAAACCCTTTTATGATAGATAGTCAGGGAAAGGACCTAAGTAGGGCATACGTTTTCGAAATTTTCTCTTAAAAGTAGTAGTATAAAGTATATCACATTAACTTAGTTTAGCTGGGTGTTTATATTAATTAAAAAACTCAGCTATAAAAAAATTCTTTCGTCGAGAACTTTACAAATGTTCATGTAAAAATATACAATTTTTTTATGTGATGATCCCACTTATATTAAAATATATTTAATCTAATTCCAATTCTGTATGCTACCAATATATTTCTATCAATTGCCTTTAAATAAAAACAAATACAAATTTATTTAGCTCCTGCAATTATCCATAACATACCCATTATTTTAGTCACCCATTTCTTTATATTTTCATTTTTCATCTATTAACTTATAAATTTCATTAATAAAAATACCATTAGCTTTTTTCACTTATTGGAACCCCAGGAGAATATGAAAATAAATAGTCGACCAACCACTTACCAGCACTTGGCCAAAGTTAATTTGATAAAACAAATTTATTAAAAATTAATCATTTAAGAATATCATTTATGAAAAACAATCATTATCGTTATGATAAAAAGCTTAACGATCCGATAGTATTCGATTACATTTACATACTCGTATATGCAATAGATGATAATTTAGTTGGCTTTTCATTTCATTATTTCTGCATGAGTTAAATTAACTTGGTTGGCATGTTGACATGTCGCTATCTATAAATTGCGTCTGATTAGTTTTTCTCAACGAAGACACTATTTCCTCACAACACCCCACTCCCCCAAAATACCTCCTGATCTAATGATGTTTTCATCTCCCTACAGAGAAATTTCACAAAGAATTTCATAACATTTAACAGAAGTTACTCTTAGGAGTCATTTAGTTATTGGTAGCACAAGTTGGTGGCAGGGAAATAAATTAGTATGTAGAGGGGAATAGTATCTAGTATAGAAAATGATGGCAACAGGAACAAACTCATTCATGGAACATCGAACAAATACCATCATCATAAATTACATAACAAATGTCTCTTTTTCTAGTTTTAATACAACTAAAAGACAAGAAATTCTTTGAATATAACTACAAACAACTGCTGGCTCTTAACGAGGTTAGGTGGAAAAGTTTTAGTTCGTGGATTAGAGTGAACAAAGGGAAATTTAGTCGATGTTAGAATTATAATCACTCTTATTACAATTTATATTCGCGACTTCTTTAATCAAAAAAGGAGTGATTGTGTTAAATCTAGTACGAAACTATCGTTGCACAGTGGTTCGAAATCGTTTTTCATTTGCCAAAACTCTGTAGCGTTTTTAATTAATAAAGATTTTGTAGTCGTTCTTTTCTTAGTCAATAGATAACATCTTAAACTTTTATCAATTTTAGTTTTATTAAGATCTGTAGAGCGGTTGTAAAGAATTTTAAGCTTAAAGCTTAAATTTTCGATCTGAAAGTCCGTTTCAAATGTATTAACCCATTTTTACCCACTTTCTCTTAACAGATTTGACTCAAATTTAGGAAACAAGCCAAAAATTTTTGAGTAATTTCATTATAATTGTCCGGGCTGGTACGAAAGTATAGTATAGGGTTAAAGAAAACATGTTTGCCTTTCTTTGGACGTCACTCTAGTAACCCACTTCTGGAAAAAAAACAATTAGTATGAAAAAGTAAGAAAGTGCTATAGTCGGCCAAGCCCGACCATACGATACCCTTCACTATTAAGGTCAAAGGTGTTCTTTTTCCTGCATAAAGACAAATATTTGCTAAATTTTGCCATCAGACAAACACTTTCTCAAAACTTACATATTTAAACTGTTTCCGTCATTTGGACTTATATGAGAGCTAGGGTCAAATGTGGGCCGATTATCTCGAAATTTGGCAAATTGATTAAAGTTTTTATAAAAATTATGTATGCAGAAAATAAACTTAAAATTCTCATTATCTTCAGATTTACGAGCGTTTTAGTGATTTTTGTCTCATTTAGTGCGTTTTGACAGAAGAGTTTGTATGGGAGCTATGGTCAAATGTGGACTGATTTCAACGAAATTTGGTACAGTGATTTTGGTTTATAAGCGGTATTTGTTTTAAATTTCATGAAAAAATATTGAAATTTGTGGCCAAAACATCAATTCCGGAAAGTGTTAAATATGGGAGGTAGCATAAATAATGGACCGATTTTGACGAATTTCAATAGTTGTGGTTCCATTATCAAAAAAATGATCTGTGCCAAATTTCATCAAATTATCTTTAGAATTACGACCTTTAGTTTGATTACAAGGTTTACATGGGGGTCCAGCCAGCCAGCCGTCCAGATGGTCGGACGGACGGACTGAAATCACATGCCACGCCCACTACTGTAAATACTTTTACAATATTTTTCGACTACCTTAGTTTTGATCTGTTTCCTTTCTGATGGCATACAAATTTTAAGAGTACATGTCATGAAAAAATATAGGTTTTGGCCAATAAAAATTGCTTCGTCGATATATCGACGTGACTCTTGTAATAAGCAAGATCTAGCTAGACTGCTTAGCTCGGTCTACAACTGAATGTGATCTAATGAATATAAGTGAGTTGTATAACAATTCTCTAACTTCGTTAGAACGAATTTCAAAGTAGAACTGATAGGACAGTATGAAACAACCAACATTGCGACTGTGCTCCAATAACTCGATAGAATTGGATGCCCTATTTCCATCGATTAGCGGTCTAGACCTCTTCTTCAAGCTGTTGATAAGCTTTTAATAGAACTTGAAGTACATGAGAGATATATTAAATTTTCTGTCGTATGTAGGAAATACAAATATTAAGGAGAACAGCAATATTGAAGTATATTTTTACCTAAAAGAAAACCGATTTATTTGAATGCTTCTGTCGGCACTTGAAAAGAAAGCTTAGTCCAACAAACATTAAATTAAATTCACATGACCTTATCGGAAATTGTTTCGGGATTGCGATTCAATGATTCATTCATATTTTATCTCTTACCCCCAATATAAATAAAAAATCTGATCAATGATTCAATGAACATTAAACATCTAAAGGCAAGCTAGTGTCGAAGAGCTCTGCATTAGGCGATATCCGCTTGTCTCTTGTCTGGACGATAGAGCCTGAATTCAAAAATATTATTCATTTCTCTCAAAATTTTGGCATTGAAATCGGGTAAAATCGGTTTACATTTAAACATAGCTCCAGTATAACCTCGCATAGGCCAATGTCTTATTTGCTATTAAATAAGAAATTATAACAGATATGATGATAAACTTTAGCACAGAGAAGTTTTACATGATTATTATGCAGCGTATAATAATATTTCATCGAAATCGGTTTACATTTAACCATAGCTCCCATACAAAACACTTTGTGCAAGTAAATATGGGGAAACCACTTAAATACTTAAAAATGTTCAACTATAAAACTACCAAAGGGTGGTTCAATTGTAAGGGCCGATGTTGAATGTGAACCAAGTTTTTTTTCCAAATATTATTTGACATTTCTCTATTTCAGACTTCTCAATTTGAACCATGAAGAGATACACAATCCAACAACGTGTTAAAGTTATCCAAACTTATTATGAAAATGGGCGTTCAAATCAAAATGCATACCGTGCACTTTGTGATTTTTTGGTCAATTTCATCGTCCAAAAATCATGGAAAAATTCGAGCAAACCGGGTCTGTAGAAGATGTGAGAACACCAGTGCATGCTCGTACAGCTCGTACTGCAGAAAATATTGCTGCTGTTGGCGATAGTGTGGCTGAAGAGCTGTCCACCTCAACTCGTCATCGTGCCCAACGATTGCACCTCTCACGCTCGTCATTGAAGAACATTATGCATAAAGACTTGCATTTACACGCTTACAAGGTGCAATTGGCTCAAGAACTAAAGCCTCTTGACCATTACAAACGTCGTGAATGGGCAGAATGGTGGCAAGAAATGGCAACAGTGGATGATCAATTTTCGTAGAAAATCATCTTCAGAATTGCCGCATTTGGGCGAATAAGAATCCAAGAGTGATTGTCGAAAAACCAATGCACCTACAAAGAGTGACAGTTTGGTGCGGTTTATGGGCTGGCGGCATCATCGGGCCGTATTTTTTCCAAAATGAGGCCGATCAGGCAGTTACTGTGAATGGTGTTCGATATCGTGAGATGATAACGAACTTTTTATGGCCCGAATTGGAAGATATGGATGTGGACGATATGTGGTTTCAGCAGGATGGTGCCACTTGCCACACAGCTAACGAAACAATGGCTCTTTTGCGCAACAAATTCAATGGCCGTGTTATCTCACGTAATGGCGATGTCAATTGGCCGCCAAGATCATGTGATTTGACACCGTTGGACTTTTTTCTTTGGGGTTATTTGAAAGAAATAGTGTACGTCGATAAGCCAGCAACAATTCAAGAGCTAAAGGATGAGATAATTCGGCATATTAATGGCATAGAACCTCCATTATGCCTCAGGGTCATCGAAAATTTGGACCATCGGATGGAGGTTTGCCGCCGTGTTCGCGGCGCCCATTTGGCCGATATTTTGTTCAATACATAATTGAGTAATACCAATATATCATAATAAATAAATAAAATCGATAATTTCCTAAATAGTTTGTGTTTTATTCTAAATCAACATCGGCCCTTGAAATTTAACCACCCGATTCAACCGAATTTAGTCCAAAGATTTTACCAATAATATCAACTGGCGTAACAAATTTTTTCGAATTTGGTCCACATTTTGATGTAGCTGTACCCTCGTACATCTGTGAGATATGTTTCTAAATTTAACACAATTTGATGTTGGGTATATAAGATTCGGCTTAGCCGAATATAACACTTTTACTTGTTTTTTATTACACCAGTTTCTGAATGAATTCTTTCTAAATAAATTTCTAGTCTAACCTCGTTCATCATCATAGATATACAAATATCTAAATAAATATATTTCGAAAATATCTTGTCAGTCAACATTCTTCATCAATTTCATTTTACCTTTATTTGGTAAATATCTCTCAATTGCAAAAAGTTTGTCTTGTATATAAATTTACTTTTATTTAGCAGTTGCTTTTAGTTTTTAAAAAAAGAAAATAAGGAAAATGGAAAAAGTTTGTTCAATTTTATTCTCCCCCTGATTGAGGAGCAACCACCAAATAGTTGAAACACAAATTCACCTGACCATGTACGAATTTATATTAAATTTTCAAATAAATATGTATAAAATATATGTATGCTCTATATACATAACACCCACCCACTTTTAGCAAAAGCAAAATAGAAACACATACACATGTTCATCCCATTATCCTTGAACACCCAACAATCGTAGGACATACGTTTGAAGATATAACTCCAACTTCCTGTACAAATTATAGACATCAGGAATAGAAATAGAAACTTATGCAGAGAAAATAAATTGTAATATATTTTACATAAATAGCAAATTGCACCACAATATGTTCTTGTTAAATTTTTTTCCACCTAAATATGTATGTATTTGTAAGTTTGTGTAAGTATTAATGTCTATTTGTTCTTTTTTTGTGGATAAAATACATTTTTAGATTACTTAACATAAATAAATTACCACATACTATGATGATCTTTTATATATAATCTAAAAACATTGTTACACACACGTTCTTATGTAATTTATATGATGTATCTATGTACTTACATACTTTTATACATAAATACTTATTTGTTTAAATCTATTTTGTATAATTTGAAATTTTGTTGTATTTTGACAAGTCTTGTTTTCCTTTATTTTTCATACGAGTATCATCATCCATTTATTTGTAATTTGAAAATGTCTAATACATATTTTTGGTTTTTACTTATTAAAGACAAAGTTCAACATTTCCTCCCCATTTATTTTATTTTCTAAAAATTTTCCTTTTTGGCTCTTATTTTACATTACGATATCTAAGGACCTTAACATGTTGTTCATATTTGCTTGTAGAGCATATTTTTTGGAACAAAATTTGCATACTAAGTAATTTAAGTGAAACAAATACCTATATTTTAAAATACACTTTAAAAAAATTTATTTTAATTTAAACTCTTAGCACTTAGATGTTTTTACATCGAAATACTATATTTACCCTATAATAACGAAATATTGGTCTTATAGTCACCTTTAAGTATAGCAAAATGCTTAGAACCATTTGCTGAGTCGATTTAACGATGTCATTTCGTCCGTCTGGACCTTGTAATCAAAGTTGTGACGAAGTTTAATAATACTTAATACATACTTATATGAGGTATTATTAAACACGAATATATTGTATCGGGTGGTTAAATTTCAAGGGCCGATGTTGATTTTTAATAAAACACAAACTATTTGGGAAATTATTGTAATTTTATTTAATTATGATATATTGGTATTACTCAATTATGTATGGAACAAAATATCGGCCAAAAGGGCGCCGCGACCACGGCGGCACAACTCCATCCGATGGTCCAAATTTTCGATGACCCTAAGGCATAATGGAGGTTCTATGCCGTTAATGTGCCGAATTATCTCGTCCTTTAGCTCTTGAATTGTTGCTAGCTTATCGAAGTACACCTTTTCTTTCAGATAACCCCAAAGAAAAAAGTCCAACGGTGTCAAATCACATGATCTTGGCGGCCAATTGGCATCGCCATTACGTGAGATAACACGGCCATTGAATTTGTTGCGCAAAAGAGCCGTTGTTTCGTTAGCTGTGTGGCAAGTAGCACCGTCCTGCTGAAACCACATATCGTCCACATCCATATCTTCCGATTCGGGCCATAAAAAGTTCGTTATCATCTCACGATAGCGAACACCATTCACAGTAACTGCCTGACCGGCCTCATTTTGGAAAAAATATGGCCCGATGATGCCGCCAGCCCATAAACAGCACCAAACAGTCACACTTTGTGGGTGCATTAGTTTTTCGACAATCACTCTTGGATTCTCATTCGCCCAAATGCGGCAATTCTGTTAATTGACGAATCCACTGATGTTAAAATGTGCCTCATCACTGAAGATGATTTTCTTCGAAAACTGATCATCCACTGTTGCCATTTCTTGCCACCATTCTGCCAATTCACGACGTTTGGAATGGTCAAGTGGCTTTAGTTCTTGAGCCAATTGCACCTTGTAAGCGTGTAAATGCAAGTCTTTATGCATAATGTTCATCAACGACAAGCGTGAGAGGTGCAATTGTTGGGCACGACGACGAGTTGAGGTGGACGGCTCTTCAGACACACTATCGCGAACTGCAGCAATATTTTCTGCAGTACGAGCTGTACGAGCATGCACTTGTGTTCTCACATCTTCTACAGACCCGGTTTGCTCGAATTTTTCCACGATTTTTGCAATTGTACGCACATTTGGACAATCAAATTGACCAAAAAAAATCACGAAGTGCACGATATGCATTTTGATTTGAACGCCCATTTTCATAATAAGTCTGGATAACTTTAACACGTTGTAGGATTGTGTATCTCTCCATGGTTCAAATTGAGTAAGTCTGAAATAGAGAAATGTCAAATAAAATTTGAAAAAAAAACTTGGCGTTTAGGTGTGGTTCACATTCAACATCGGCCCTTACAATTTAACCACCCTTTATATGTAGTTTACTTCCTATTTTCTAACTCCCCTGAATTTCACCATAAAAATGTTTTGCAATCCCGCTACTATATGCATTGCTTATTACAAATATATTCGTAAATATTTTATATATGGGATACACAAATATAATTCGCATTTAGTTTGTACGTAAATCTATATAAGTGCTTATTTGCACGTGGAAGTGTGGTTCAAACGAGACAGAATTTTCCATAGATTCTTGAATATAATTTACGAATTACCTTACACAGCTGCTTCGGCTGACTGTATCAGTCACAGCGGATTCGGCTGACTGTTTTGGTACAACCACTTCGCTTGACTGTTTCGGTACAGAGGCTTCGTCTGACTGTTTTGTAAAACGGCTTTGGTCGTTTCGCTTAAGTCAAAATTGTAATATTGTAGTAATATAATAGTAAGTTCTTATTAAATAATATTGTACAGTATTACATTTAAACCTTAAACACGTCGTCATCTACACCCGAGCAGTATTCTCGAAAACCGAGCAGTATCACCGATGCTCCGTCATCCGACTGATATCACTAAATCCGATCGTTACTGATTTTCCTGAACCGAGCAGTATCACCAATTCGTCGTCATCTGATTAATATCTTAGTCACCGTAGTATCACCGATTCTCTGTCATCCGATTGATCTCTGAGATTACCGAACTTTGTTACCTACCGAAATCTGACTGCTACGATATATTGCTACTAAGTATATTAAGAAAACCCGAAACTAATAAATTAAGGATTATATTGTTAACACGAAATTAATCAATAATAAAATGTATTATCCACCGACCCGAATTAATCAATAAATAATCTTTATTTCAACCCCCAAAAAGGGTAAATGACTTGTGTGCTCCTTACTTCGGTTTCGTGGATCCGTAAGTAAACTCTGGACAAGGCTAAGCTACCTCAGCCCGACGACAAAACCACGTTACAAGGTCTCAATTTTAAAGATATTTTAATGAAATTTGGCACAGACATTTTTTTTCATAGTAGGACCATTGCTATTAAAAATGGACCATTAAAAAGCTAAATTCAATTTGTTATTTGTAAAATGTTCTTGTGAGCGATTTGAAATCGACAGCTTCAAAATCTCTAGCACACTCTCACTGACTGTGGCAATGTTTTCGGTACATCTTTCGTTCTGAAATTTTTCTGAAATTTTGAAAGCATGTTAAGGTGTGACCAATGGATAAAATAGGACAGAGTTTTTTTGAAATCTCAAGTGGGCGTGACCCCTCCCATATAAGTCAAATATTGAAAATGTCAAATATGAATGACCGAACTGACCGATTTTTTATTAATTTTTACAATATATAAGGAGTTACCGGTGTGTAAAATAGGATACTTTTTTTTTTGGAAATCTCAAATGGGCGTGACCCATCCCATATAAGTCAACTTTTAAAAATGACAAATATGGATGACCGATTTTTCAGAAAGTTTGATTGTATGTGTGTGACCGGTGGGTAAAATAGGCTTGTTTTTTTAATCTCAAGTGGGCGTAACCCCTCCCATATAAGTCAAATATTAAAAATGACAAATTTGTATAGTAAGATGAAAACGATTTAACCCAAATTATTGAAGTCTTTAATGTGGAAATGTTCATACTATAGGATAGTTTTTCATTTTTTATTTTTTGAAAATGGACCAACGAGAACCTGGGAATTGAAAAGTGAGGATAAAATTCCTCTTTTCTTCAAAATTGTATACTTTGAAAACGGCTAGACCAATGAAGACAAGTTAGGATTCTACATTAAGAAAAATTTACCATGCCCACTTTTACTACCTCTTTTTTGATTTATCTAAAATAGGAAAACGAATGATCGAATATTGGTGTTTGATAAAAGTTTGACTGACGATTGTTTGAAGATTTTTCAGGATTATTTGACGGTTGTTTGGTGATTGATTAACTGATGACTGTTTGAAGATTTTTAATGATTGTTTGATAATTGTTTCATGATTAACTAGCGATTTTATGACAGTAGTTTTATGCTTTTTTAATGGTTGATTGAGGGTTGTTGGATGATTGACTGAAGACTGTTCAATGATTTTTAATGATTGATCGATAGTTGTTTCACGATTGACTGACAACGTTTTGATGATGACTTGATGATTGTTTGATAGTTTTTCGATAATATATATATATATGTTCGCGTCTTTCGAAAACATTTAAAACACACATTAATGAGGAGTACAGCCATTCACAAAAGTCAAATTAATATATATGCAAATATATTAATAAAGGATTCAATTAAAAAATAAATAAAAATATTGTATTGTTAATTTTTAAAGAAAGTGTTAACACAGTAATAAGTTAAAAACTTTAACTACCAACCCGGGCAACGCCAGGTAAAATCAGCTAGTAAATAAATAAAAATTCTCATTATCTTCAGAGTTATGAGCGTTTTAGAGATTTTTGTCTCATTTAGTGCATTTTTACAGAAGAGTTTGTACGGGAGCTATGGTCAAATGTGGTACAGTGATTAAGGTTAATATAAGAAGTATTTGTTTTCAATTTCATGACAAAATATTGATATTTGTGGCCAAATTATCAATTCCGGGAAGTGGACATATGGGAGGTACCATAAATAATGGACCGATTTTGACGAATCTCAATAGCCGTGGTCCCACTACAAAAAAAAAAAATGATCTGTGCCAAATTTCATCAAATTATCTTAAAAATTTGACTTTGAAAATTTCTCAACATTAAGTGATTCCAAAAAAAAAGTTGGGAAAAATCATTATGTCTAATTTGATCTTCAAGGTTTTCGGGTCGAATACTAAACGTTAACTACTGCCGAACCATAAGTGTAAGTTGCTTCTATCTAAAACTTTGAGTTGATAAAGTTTTTGAAATTTATTTCACTGTATTTTCGAAGTACATTTAAAACAAAATTTACGTTTCGCAAATTTCAAAGTTTTCTTTTTTTAATAAAAAATGTATTAACAAAAATATGTTTGTATGTATTTGTTTCATTAAATTTTTGTCTCGTCAATAATTCTGCCCTGAAAAAATGACAACCTTTTGAGAGAAAAAAATAAAAATAAATTCTTAAAAAGAAAGTTCAAAGTACGAATATGCTAAATACTTAAAGAAATGGGAGACCTACAATTTTAATGTCAAAACGAATTTAAAGTGAGCTACAATAGCAATATTTGGTAGTAAGATTTCAAATGTAAATTCTAAGAAGTTAGTTTGTTACTATTTGCTTACACTTTATGAACATAGTACCTGGTTGACCGAGCCTTGCTCGGAGCTTTATGTTAAGCGTTTTGAGGCAAATTTTAAAGTTTTTAAATATTTCATTTATAAAGTACTAAAATAAATTTAGAGGAAAGACATTACACAAATATTCAGTTAATTTTGAATTATCAACACATTAACTCATTTTGAATAATTTTGGAAATTGGTCACACCAACAGAAATCTCCGTCGGCTCAGGCGAAACAACTTTGCTAAAGGTTCTAGCCTGATCAAATGCTCAGTTTACGATTTATTTCATTTTGAGTAGTTTTCAGTGACGCCACCTGTTGTTCATACCTACAAAGAAACCTTTGTCTGCTTATGCGTAACAACGTTGCTAATGATCATATCATGATCAAATGCACAGTTTACGATTTATTTCATTTTGAGTAATTTTCAGTGGCGCCACCTGTCGGACTTTGATCATGCCAATTAATAAACCTTTGTCGGCTTATCCGCAACAACTTTGCTAAAGATCATAGCATGTACAGCTTACGATATAATTGACTTTGAGTAAATTTGAGTTGCGCTACCTGTCGAAATTTCTTCACACCGACTATGAAACCTTCGTCGGCTCAACAACAACAACTTTGGTAAAGATCATAGCTTAATCAAATACACAGTTTACAATTTAACTCACTTTGAGAAATTTTCATTGGCGCCACCTTTCGGAAATTAATGTTACCAACTTAAAAACCTTTGCCGGCTTATCCTCAACATCTTCGCTAAAGAGCATAACATGATCATCTATTCTATAAAGAACATACATACAGACAAACATTCATTTGTTTAAAAGTCATAACATTACTACCCTTTTCCCCTTTTTATCCCTTAATTTCTAAAAAGTTCCATATGCATATTTGGCACTTTTTTTTAGCACCAATTGAATTCGGTACATTTTATTAAAACGCATTTAACAATGTTCCTATTCATATTACTTTTTGAGATGTTAAGTTATCATTTTATCCCTTTTGTTTATCCATTTTGGCAACAAAATCAAAATTGTACCAAATATGTGTTCAATATTTCTTTCACATCTATTGACTACAGTACAAAGTTTCTTTCTTTGGTTTAAAAAATAAGAGTGGGTTAAGTACTAAAAAAAACTATTTTCACCCTTATTTACCTCCTTTCGGACATAGTTTCAAAAAAGTACCAAACACCTTTCCGCTCATTTTCATATCTGTTTAAAACGTTTTTACCCTCTCAGGGGTAAAACTTCCAAAAGTATCTTCATATTCGATCTATATATATATATATATATATATATATATACATGCAATTATTGCTCGTTTAAAGATATAAGATAAATAGGTAAAAAATCATTACTTCAACTTCAATTTTGGGCACAATTTTAACACCTTATGCTGTTGTTTTAAATACGGATGTGGTCAATATTTTTAAAAATATACCAAGTTGTAACAATTTATCTTTGATATTCATTTTGTAGTTGGTAGAAAATCGATTGTAAAAATCTAATTGCGACAGTTGTGCAAGTAACCACAATACTAATTCCCCAGTAACCAGTCACGTGGCTAATTTTCTAATATTTTATTAACATGTTTTCAATATTAGTCCTGTATAATCCAAACTTTTGTGACAAACCAAAAATATCTACCATTTTGATACCAATACGAACCAAAATATAACAAGAAGAACCATAAAATAACATCTGAGGATTTTAAGGGATTTGAGGTGGTTTTCTGATGGGTGTCTGTCTGTCTGTCTGTCTCTGGTAGTTAGCTTGTTGTTGTTATTTTTTTTTGTTGCTTTTAAATGACATTTCATTCGATGGCACGTTTGGCAAAATGGCCTCATGCGTGCTTAGAATACATTGTCATTTCATGTTGCAAAAGTTTCTTATTTTATTTTACTTTTAGCCATAATTTATGAACAAAATTGAAGAATAAATAAGACGAAACAAAAACAGATACTTTTATGAAGGGGGACAACCAACAGCAGCTACAATAATGGTAAGAAAAAGTTATTTGTTTGGGAGTGCGTTCAAAGGAGAGACTCAATTCGTAAAATAAAATAAATTTACAAAACCACAAATGGTTGACAGTTTCAGGCGAATGGAACTCACTTGACAGGGCCCAATAAAGTATCCAAAGAAAATGGAAGCTAAAAATTTATAATTTATAAATTTTGTATTTTTTTGGGGACACATTTTGTTTTAAGTAACAAAAATATTTGTTTAAACAAAATGAGTGAAATATGCAAATAACTAAGTATGTACATATGTATTAATAAATTTAATATTTATATGTACTTATATTGTATTAAATTACATATAAATTTATGGTTGCATCTAAGAGCAAATTTTTTATAACAAATTTTGTTTCATTTACATTTTTCTGACTTGTTTTTATACAATAACACCAAATAAAGATGTATAATTTTTGTCAATATGAACAAAAATTTGTTTAATTAATGAGTTTGTAATTAAACAATTTTGGAACCAAAATTTGATCAAAATTATAGATTAAACGTCAAAAATTTTAATTTTCAAATTATAATATTGAAGCCATTGATCATATTATGAGAAAATTTTCGTATACAAATAGACTTAAATTTTGAACACCAAAGTTATTAAAACGATATCTTTGATACAGTCTAAGCAAAGACGATATAATATAAATTGCACTCCATACATTTTTTTCTTCTGTCATATGTAAAGTTAAATAGGATAAGAAACAATGAAAAACACATAAATGCACAAACAAACATACATTTGATGAGCATGCGTGTGTGCATTTTCTTTCTATCAGTGGATAATCTCCTTTAGTCTATATTAGTTGTTTTCGAATTAGAGTAAAAGCGGTATACTCTCTTGTTTATGGGATTTTTCAAAACGACCACACGGCAAATCAATGTATGGAAGTGCAACATCTTTATATTATAGAGTCCTTGGTCTAAATAAACTTTCATGTCATTGTTGAAAAATTATAATAATTTCAGAAGCTTTCAAATAGCTCCCCAAGAAGTAGTAGGCTTGAAGGTGTTAAACGAAAACTGATAAGCTGCCAAAAAAACGTTGCTTTTCAGTTCCTGTTTATGAACCGATACTGCCGGATCATTATGTAACTTATAGTGAGATTAAGATAACCTTAAATGTTGAAAGGATTGGCAGAAATTCATCATTGCATGCTACCAAAATTTGGTAGCATGTATTCATGTTTATGACTTTAAGACGATTGCAGTGCTTGAAGTCATGTTTATGACTTTGTCACAGGAGGCAAATTGTAGATCTTCTGATATGAGCCTAAAAATTAGCAGCGGTTGCATGTATGGGTCTTCTAAGACAAAGCAAATGACCTGTTACTAAGCACCATCAAAAAGAATGGATGATATTGAGTTTATCATTCCGTTTGTAACATCCTTATTCTTGACTTAGAAACCATAATCTGAATCATTATGAAATTCTAAGACGATTGAACGATGACCGTCTATCTGTTGAAAGCACGACAGCGCCTAAACAAAAGGAGCTAGGTCACTAAAATTCTGCAAAAATATTCTTCATTTCTTCATCTGGGTATTAAAATCGGACGGAATCGGTTTACGTTTGACCATAGATCCCGTATAACCTCAACTATTGTTAATAAAAGACAAATTATAATAGGTGTGATGATGAAATTTAGTATATAGAAGTTTTACATAAACAGCATATACAATTTCATCGATATCGGTTCAGATTCAACCATAGCTTCCATACAAAACACCTAATAAATTCCACCTAAAATACACATAAATAATTTACTATACCAGCACAAAATTTAGTACAAGGAAGTCTTTTGTCAATGCTAGCCAGTGTGCAAAATTTTGTCATCAATTGACCATAGCTCCGATATAAAAACTTACGGAAACACAAAACTACCAAAAGGATAGGGAGGAGGTTTGTGTCAGTCTGTGCGTTAAATGAAAGCACGATAGTGCCTTAAAATAGAGCTGGTGGCACAAAATTTTACAAAAGTATTTTCGATATCTTGAAAAAGTTGTATATTGAAAAAGGGCGTAAACGGTTCACATTTAGTTTGAGCTCCCATGTAGCCCCGCCCCGGAAATGACATAAATGCTGATAAATTAAATCCAATTGTAATAGCTATGACGACTTAATTTAAAACAGAAAAGTTTTATGCAACTATTGGTCAGTGTATCAAATTTAATAGGAATCGGTCCATAGGCTATAGAAACCACTCTCGGAAACCACAAACACAAGTTCAAAGCTATTAAATTATAAATTATGAAAGCTATGGAAATAAAATTTTGCTCAAATAAGCTGTATATAAATACCAGCCAGTGCATACAATTTTGTGAAAATAGGTCAACATTTGGATATAGTTCTTATATATATAACATCCCCCTTTTATATCTGCAATCAAAAATAATGTACCTCCAATTTAGTATATTAAGATTGCACCTACGAAATTAGATAGCTATTAATCAATGTTAAGTCCAGACTTTATATACAGTAGATTAGGAACTTCTAACAAAATATATGGACCTGCCGTATAAGTATCAACATGTTTATTCTTGCTACGTATTTAGGGCAACGAAAAGTATTTAACAGCTTATTAATGTAAAACTATACCCGGTTATGAGACTGAATATTGTGCAAAGTAAGTGTTAGGAAAGCCACAAAGATACTTTCAAATGTTGAACTATAAGGCTACTGCTACCGAATTTAGTCCAAATATTTTACCAACTGGCGTAACAAATTATTTTCGAATTTGGTCCACATTTTGTATTAGCCGCACCCTCGGAGATATATGAGATATGTTGCTAAATTTAATACAATTTGATGGTGGGTATATAAAATTTGGTACTGCCGAATATAACACTCTTACTTGTTTACTTTTTATTTATCCAAAGCGAAATATATCTATCTTCTATCTTCTTCCTCTATCTTCTATATCTGTTTGTATGTTGTTTGTTGGGAAGGATCTCCGAAACTAGCGGACCGATTTTTCTGAAATTTTGACAGTGTTGTATTTTGCGGCCGGTGGTGACTATAGGCTTTTTTTTCGAAATCTCAAGTGGGCGTGACCCCTCCCATATATCTCATATATTAAAAATGACAAATATAGATGACCGAGCGGACCGATTTTTCTGAAATTTTGACAATATGGTAAGATGTGACCGGTAAAATAAGCAAGTTTTTTTTTTAAATCTCAAGTGGGCGTGACCCCTTCCATATAAGTAAAATATTAAAAATGACATATATGGATGACCAATCCGACTGATTTTTCTTTAATTTTTACAGTATATATAGAGTTACCGGTGGGTAAAATAGGCTACATTTTTTTTGGAAATCTTAAATGGGCGTGACCCCTCCCATATAAGTCATATATTAAAAATGACAATGACCGCTTTTTCAAAAATTTTGATTGTATGTGTGTAAAATATGCTTGGATTTTTTTTATCTCAAGTGGGCGTGACCTATCCCATAAAGTCAAATATTAAAAATGACAATAATGGATGATAAGATGAAAGTGATTTAACCTAATTAATTAAAGTTTTAAATGTGGTTATTTTCATACTATAGGATAGTTTTTCGCTTTTTGAATTTTTTTGAAAATGGAACAACGGTGACCTTGGAATTGGAAAATGGGGATAAAATTCCCCTTTTCTTTAAAATTGTATATCTTGAGAACGGCTTTCTTTCTAAATGTTTTTTTTAGTCCAAGTTAGGATTATACACTAAGAAAAATTTACCATATTTACCAAATACATTAAAAAAGGATTCAATTTAAAAAATTAAGAAAAATATTTCATAATTGTTAATTTTTAAAGAAAGTGTTAACACAGTAATAAGTTAAAAACTTTAACTGTCAACCCGGGCAACGCCGGGTAAAATCAGCTAGTCAGAAATAAATTTTTTGTAGAAGGTGGTCGTGACAGTGGTTCAATGTCGTTCATTTTTTTTTTTTACAATGGCACATTTTGGCCTAGTTACATATTGTACCAAAATTCATAAGCCTAGACTCGTTTTTTTTTTCAAGATATTTTATTTTGTCTTCCTAGAATGGCTAAATCTTACACTGAGCAAAGCGAGCTCACACACATCGGCTCAGGCAAGAGCCTGTATGAGTCATCCGCCTTATAATACTGGTTTGGTTTTATTATATCTTTTGAATTTATTATACCTTTTACCACTATGGAAGGGTACTCATCTTTAAGTATATCAATCCACTCGAAATCTGAAACAGACATTTTTATACCCTTCACCGCCATAGGTGGAAAGGGTATTATAAGTTTGTGTTGATGTATGTTACGCATAGAAATATTTGTCTTAGACCCATCTTTTAGTATACCAATAGGCTTAGAATCACTTTCTGAGTCGATTTACCGATGTCCGTCCGTCCATGCTTCTGGCTGGCTGGACCCCCATGTAAACCATGTAATCAAACTACAGGTCGCAATTCTAAAGATAATTTGATGAAATTTGGCACAGATAATTTTTTTGATAATGGACCATGGCTATTGAAATTCGTCAAAATCGGTATATTATTTATGGTACCTATCATAGGTCTCACTTCCCGGAATTGATATATTGGCCAAAAAATTAATATTTTTTCATGAAATTTAAAACAAATACTACTTATGTAAACTTAAATCACTGTACCAAATTTCGTTGAAATCGGTCCACGTTTAACCTTGGCTCCCATACAAACTTTTTTCTCAAAATGCACTAAATTAGACAAAATTCACTAAAACGCTCGTAACTCTGAAGATAATGAGAATTTTAAGTTTATTTTTCGCATACATAATTTTTGTAACAACTGTAATCAATTTCGAGATAATCGGTCCACATTTGACCCTTCCTTCAAATGGCGGAAACAGCTTAAATGTCCAAGTTTTGAGAATATGTTTGTATGATGACAAAATTTAGCAAATATTTGTCTTTGTAAAGGAAAAAAGAACAACTTTACCCTTAGTGGTGAAGGGTATCGTATGGTCGGGCTTGACCGACTATAGCACTTTCTTACTTGTTTCAAATTTACTTGTATTTTAATAATATTCAGCAAAAATATTGCTTATGGTAACCGAAATCTGTGTATCTAATTTTGCAGTAATCGGGCCATATTTGACCATACCTCCCATATAAGACAAACTCGCAATTTCTCATTTCCCCGAATTTCCCAAAAACGCCTATAAACTAAAAAATTCAAATGTTTTGCTGAAAGGTTATGTCTATTTTTATAGTAGAAAAGTTGTTATTTAGACGCATTGTTTAAGCTTTTTGTTCTACAGCCAGTTTTATTTATTTTACATCGACATCGTGTTATTGCTGTAGGCTTTCTGAAAATGGTGGATGTTTTGTTAATTAATAAAAAATTATAATTACTGAAATAAATGTTGCCATGACCGGGGATCGAACCCATGCTGAATATGATATGTTACCACCTAAGCCTTAGCACCCAAAGAAATTTAAAAAAACTTGTCTTTAGGAATTCAGAAAATCTTAAAAAGTTGTTGGACCACACTTAATCTTGGTAGTAAAGGGTACCAAATAGAATTTTCTAAGTTCTTTTATTCGCGAACAATAAAAATATATTCCAAAGCCAAAATTTGTAGGCTCATGAATAAGCGTTTTATGCGTTAAAAATGCATGTTTTAGAGGAACTCAATCAAAATTGTGAAAGTGTCTCGATAGAACATCCCAGCAAAACTTTGGTAATGGCAAGTACTCTTGTAACTGGTTACCTTGTAATGACTACAACATACCCTCCGAATAACTAATAAGTTATTACAGAAGTACTTATTTGTAATAAAGACGGTAATTTGAACTGAATGACCCAGGTTCAAATCCCACCAAGACCAACAATTTGTTTTAATTTTTTTTATTAAAAGAGTCTTTTTAAATGATTTTTGAATTTTTAGAACTTAAAATTTACCTTCTGTAAAAAATATTTTGGAGAACTCACTCACGGTAATAAAAAAATACCATCATGAGTCAATTTTGATTATGTAGAGGATGTTGGATACCAAACACTGGGTCATCCTTCATGTCAACTGTGGATACTGACCTCCTCGTGGTATCGCCCGGGGAACTAGTTTAACACCCCTTAATGTAGTGAGCTAACATATACCGAGAGTTGTCCCATAAGATCGATAAAAATGGGTTAGGACGACGGGCTAGTAACCCACTCTTGGAAAAAACCATGGAATTCTAAAATTGCTCGGACTTTGACTTTAACAGGTTGTAGCTATAGGCCATTTAAGTCAGTTAGAGTCAATCTTATGTAAAAACGTATACAAAAAGGAAGATTTAAATTGTTTTAGCTTAAAAATAATTTAAAAAAAAAACTTCTTCATTGTTTATTAAATGCATTAAACATTTTCAAAAAATAAAAATTGTATATATTAATTATAAGCTACTAAGTTTTCAATATATAAAGTAGCTCAGTGAAAGAGTCTCCGCCTAGCAGTCAAGGGGTCTGGGTTCAAGCCCCCATGGGGTCTTAAAAAAATTTGTATTTCGTTTATTTTTATTTATATTTTTTTTTAATAAAACAACAACAAAAATGATTTTGTTGTTGTTTTCCAATTGCTTACCCAAGTCATTACTTGTCTGCAGTTGGTAAGTACTTGCCTCCAATGACATGACCATATTATTGTAATGACTTAAACAGTGAATGAGTAAGTAGTTCGTGTTCAATAGTTTTGCTGCTTAACTCATTATTTGGTAATGAAAAGTTTTGCTGGGATAAAATTTGTTAAGAAAACATTTATATATCATTTTCATATTAAGCGGAAAGAGTTAATTTCATAAATAAATTTTTAATTGTTGTCAGAAATTTCTTTTGGAAACGGCTAATTATACCAACCAGCAACGTTGAAAATTTTAAATAAAAATAAAAAAACAAGTAAGAAAGCGCTATAGTCGGTCAAGCCGACCATACGATACCCTTCACCACTAAGGTCAAAGGTTTTATTTTTCCTGTGTAAAGACAAATATTTGCTAAATTTTGCCATCATACAAACATTTTCTCAAAACTTATATATTCAACCTGTTTCCGTCATTTGGACTAGGGTCAAATGTGGACCGATTATCTCGAAATTTGTCAGATTGATTACAGTTGTTACAAAAATTATGTATGCAAAAAATAGACTCAAAATTTCCATTATCTTTAGATTTACGAGCGTTTTAGTGATTTTTTGTCTCATTTAGTGCGTTTTTAAAGAAGAATTTGTATGGGAGCTATGGTCAAATGTGGATCGATTTCAACGAAATTTGGTACAGTGATTTAAGTTTACATAAGCAGTATTTGTTTTAAGTTTCATGAAAAAATATTGATATTTATGGCCAATATAGCAATTCCGGGAAGTGGGACCTATGGGAGGTACCATAAATAATGGACCGATTTTGACCAATTTCAATAGCCATGGTCCCATTATCAAAAAAATGATCTGTGCCAAATTTCATCAAATTATCTTTAGAATTGCGACCTGTAGTTTGATTGCAAGGTTTACATGGGGGTCCAGCCAGCCAGCCAGCCAGCCGTCCAGCCAGCCAGACGGACGGACGGACGGACATCGCTAAATCGACTCAGAAAGTGATTCTAAGCATATTGGTATACTAAAAGGTGGGTCTAAGACAAATATTTCTATGCGTTACAAACATCAGCACAAACTTATAATACCCTTTCCACCTATGGTGGTGAAGGGTATAAAAATTATATATCAATTTAATACTAATTATTACAAATATGGGTGTAAGAATTTTAAGAAATTCTTAATGATTCAATTTTAAATAAATAAAAAAAGTTAATTTACATTAAAAAATAAAGTACAAAATTAAATCTTGTATATGTCTATAAAAAAAAATCAAAATACAATAACAATTTAAAAGCGTGACTTGGGGTAATTGAAAATTTTATTTTACACATTTTTTAACACTTTAATTTGTATTTAATTTTCAAATATTTAAACATTAAACCTCATCAACCTGATAACAACAATAAAATGGTAGACGGACGACCAGATGTATAAATGAATCGACTGAATGACTGACTGACATTTGCTTAAATATTATTTATTTATTTGCATTGTGGTTTTACCATTTAAACTTTGTATTTATTATACAAAAGATTTTAATTTTTTTATAATCGAGTCGTTGAATTAATTTAACAAAAGCTTAAAATAATAAAAATTTATATAAAGTTTCAAAAGACAATGGTTTAAATTTATTCTAGTGCCAGCCAGCATTTGTAGGAAATGAAACATTTACATATGACTAAAAGTATAAAAACTACAAAATGTAAAAGATATTTTGTATTTTTCTGAATTACATTACAAGCTCTGTTAAACACAATTTAAATTTAATTCACTTAACAAGAAAATTCATATAATTTCAGACATTTCATTTCATTAAAACTGGGTTCTAAGGATTTTAGCCAAGCAAAAATAACAAGATAAAAAGAAATGAATGTACGAAAAAAGAAGAAAAACGTAAAAGAAGAACGTACAAATGCATTTTGGTGCATTAGAGTAGAAAATCCATTTAACACAATTTTTATTTTCTTATAACTTTGATTCCTTTTCGTCCCTTTAGAAGAGATTTACAGAAAATTTATGAAAATGTTTTTTGGTCTTGTCGACGTCTTGTTGGTAAACTTTGGTATTATTACATAAGAAGTATGTATGTTAAATAGTTACACATGTATAGAAGTTTTGTTACTCATACTATTTTTCAATTTGCTATTTTCTGTAATCTTTATAGCAAAATATATACAAAGTTTTGATTAGAATTATTTTATTTTCATAAAATTTATATAAATACTAGTATTTTAATAAAGTAAACGAAAATGTCTGAGATCATTACCAGGAAATTGCAGGACAGAAAAGACTAAATCTATGTACTGTATTAGGACATACCCTCTAATTTTTATACCGACCTTCTTAAAGAATGGGGTTTAAATTAAGATTATCATTCCGTTTGCAATTTCCTTAATATTAGCTCAAAAACCAAAATTAAAGTATATGTATTCTGAATCCTTATGAAATTCTAAGACGATGTCCGTATGTCTATTCGTCTGTCTGTCTGTTGAAAGCACGATAACATCTAAATGAAAGGAGTCGTGAAAAATCTCTGTACGAGCAGCGACTTCGTACCAAAGTTCTTACTGCCCCCAAGGGCAGTAAAAGCTTTTGGTCATTCGTTAAAAGAGTAAGGAACAATGCTCATCAATTCCAACTCTTTTAAAGGATGACCAGCTATTCACTAACCCGGCTGATAAAGTAAACCTTATGGCTGAATTATTTGCAAGTAATTCAAACTTGCCGGAAAGCAATCAACCACTGCCCGTGATCGAAAGAGTATCAGCAACTATGCCTAGCATATTCTTTCGAACTCGTGCTGTCAAAAGGGTTTTAGCGGATCTTAACATAAATAAGTCTCCCGGGCCGGATGGCACTTCAGCACTGGTTTTGAAGCAGTGCTCTTCGACGTTAGCTCGTCCATTAGCCAACCTTTTTAGCTCCGTGTACCACGCCGGTGAGTTTCCTATGTGTTGGAAGGTTGCTAATGTAACGCCAATCCCCAAAAGAGGTGAGGCTAGCAACCCCGAAAATTACCGGCCAATAACAATTTGTTCCGCGCTTTTCAAAGTGATGGAAAGTATGGTAAACTATCATCTAGTTAAATACTTGGAGTCTAATAACCTACTAAACGACCGGAAATATAGATTTCGTAGGGGCCGCTCTACGGGTGATGTATTAGCCTTTTTATCGGAAAAATGGTGCCATTCTATTCACCGTTTTGGCGAAAGTAAAGTTATAGCTCTCGATATTTCTAAGGCGTTCGATAGAGTATGGCATGGAGCACTTCTATCAAAACTTATTGCTTTTGGTGTAGGTAACAATCTTTATCGGTTTATATCGAGCTTTCTCAGAGATCGCACTATAAGAGTTGTTATAGATGGGATATCGTCCGACGAGTTCAAGATCAATTCGGCGGTACCACAAGGTTCCGTTCTTTCTCCTACTCTATTTCTTATTTTTCTAAACCTTCTATGTCAAACTTCCAGTCCTATCTACTCTTTTGCAGATGATAGCAACATCTGTCATTCGTATTCATTTAACTATAGGCCAAGCATGTTGGAGATCAATTCCAAGAGGAAAACATACGCCTAATTCCGACCTATCTACAATATCCGATTGGGGCCATTTAAATAGCGTCGATTTCAACGCTCGAAAGACCAAACGTTGTGTGTTAACACACAAACGCGTTACGAACAATGTTGCATCATCTATAATTAGTGGTGGTATAAATATTGAGGAATCAGAAACTCTTGATGTTCTATGCATGAAAATTCAGTGTGATGTCCGCTAGACTAATCACGTTTTTCAAGTGTAGAAAGAAGCATTCAATTGTCTCGGTTATCTAAAGCGGTGTAAAACATACTTCACTCCAACTGATCTCCTTAATATCTATACCACATATATCCGACCGATAATGGAATACAACTCTCATGTATGGGCCGGTGCTTCAAAGTCTATTTTGGAGCTTCTCGACCGTGTACAAGAGAGGGCGAAGGTGCTTATCGGTGACAGAAGGGTAGCCAAATCTATTGCCTCATTGGAACATCGTCGTAATGTGGGTAGCGTTTCACTGTTCTGTCGCTACTATAATGGGATGTGCTCAAATGAAATTAGGGATCTAGTTCCTGAAAACTGTACATTTCTTCGTAGCACACGCAACTCTACAAAGGTTCATCCCTTTGTAGTCGATTTTCCAGTGGATCGCACGACGCACTATAGAGAAAACTCGTTTTTAGCCGTACAGCGCGAATGTGGAATAAACTCCCTGCATCAGTCTTTCCCTCTAATTATGATATCCAAAGGTTCAAATCAAATATCCACAAACACTACTTCCTCTATCCTCCTTCCCACAACCTATTTTCCTAGTTCCATCACAATGCATATGCATATGTAGGGGTCATCCCCTGGGTGTTGGTCCAATACAAAAAAAAAAAAAAAAAAATCGAGCCATCGCCGTCAGCCTCAACAATTCCAATGGCAACAGAAAGTAGGATGTTAAGTGAACAGAACTGCCAAAGGATTAGCTCGAATTTCATTTTTATGGCCTAAGAGTGAAACTTGATATTATTTTGAAAATTAGTGAAAATTAAAATTAGTCTCTCCAGCTAATCCTTGTTTATAGTTTACACGCATGAAATCTAGTTTTAATATTTTTGCGATTTATTTATTTTCAGCGAAACGATGATGCACAGTAGAGCGGTTCGCCTTCCATACAAAAAAAAAAGTTGTGTCAGTCACCCTCTAGGATTAAAGATAATGTTAAAACAATTCCAAAAAATATTTTTTTATTTTTTTACCACTCCTACAAATACCGCCCTATTAGTATTTTGTTCACTGTGTCGCCATTTTATGTCCGATCATAATAGTTTATATATCGGCGTTCGCGGCTCTGTAGGGGCTATATTTTCTCTTTGATAGTTTTTTACTACCACGTCAATTTAAAGTCATAACTTTTAAAAATTAGATTTTTACTCGATTTGATTAGGGTGGTTACGACTCGAATTTTAAAAAGTAATGGCTAGAAATTGACGAGGTTGTAAAAAACTATCAAAGAGAGAAATGTAGCCCTTACAGAGCCCTAAACATCGATGTATAAAGTGTTATGATTGGACAAAAGATGGCGACACAGTTAACAAAATAACAAAAGGGCGGTATTTGTAGGCGTGGTAAAAAAATAAAAAAATTGTTTTTAGAATTATTTTTGCATTATCTTTAATCCTAGGGGGTGACTGACTCAACTTTTTTTATCGAACTACTCTAATGCACAGGCCTTACAATATTTGAAACCGCTCCAGTATTTTCAAATTTCTACGCAATTTAGTCAATTGCTTGCGTAGTTAGACGATTATGTAAACCATAATCTCCTCTTAAAGCACGATATATGGCTGTTGCAGAATCACTATTTTTGTAGTATGTTTTAATAATTTTTATGCGTTGTGTGATATTTAAAGGAACCATTATCGTCGATGTCAGACTTTCAACTGAAAGAAAAAAAAATTGGTTTAACAATTAGTTTGACAGATGTCGAATTACAGTCCTACACTTTTTAAACCACGAAATAGATATTCCGATATTATCAAAAAGATCGAACTGGTCACGATTGAAAGTATTGAAAAGTGCCAACATACTTGATATGCATCACAGTGCTATGAATAGCTCTGACTCATATATTTCTAGTTTAAATGTGCTAAAACATACAATAGTTAAAAAAACATCCTTTTCCTCGAGAAGTCATTAATCTTCTCAAAATGCCTAAATTACTAACAGAACTGTTATTTCCTTCACATAACAGCTACAATTATAGTTCTTATTATACCTTCATTAATAGGTGAAAGGGTATTATAAGTTTGTGCATCCGTTTTTAATTTTTATTAGTGATCGTAGACCCCATAAAAATTATACCGATCAACTCAGAATCGGAAGAAGAATCGATTAAGACGAACATTTTAAAATTTTTGATTGAAAAACACTTTTAAATAACGAGAGAAAAAAATATACTCATGGTGTACAAGTGATAATATATTATATATCAGATTTTAGGATTTTTCCACAAAACACTCTATAAAATTTTATCAAGATCGGTCCATAAACAACTGAGATATCGCCAAAACACTAAATATGATGTTTCGCAAATTGCTCAAAGTACGCATTAGAGAAAGTTTGTTGAAAAAATGAAATGCAGAAATAGGAAAAACCGTCCTCCTGGAGCACGGACATACATAAATTTTATATCAGATTTAAGGAGATTCCTCCGCCAAGCACGTTATTAATTTTTTTCAAAAGCGGTCTATAAACAACTGATATATCGCCAAAACACTACTTTTGATGTTCAGCAAATTGCCCAAAGTATATGCCTAAGAAATTTTGTTTACATTTTGTAAGTATTGTTTCAGCGATATCTCAGGTGTTTATGGACCGATTGTGATGAAATTTGACAGCCTCCTTTGCAGGAGGCTGATATATAAACTCCACAAATCTGATTGTGAATACCATTCAAATTGTACCGATCGACTCAGAATCGGCAGAAGAATTGATTTCGCGACGTACGTCCGTCTGTCTGTTTGTCCGTCCGTCCTTCCGTCCATCTGCCTGTCTGTCTGTCCGTATGCCTTTTGAAGTCAAGTCTTTGGAGCTCCTGTTTTATCGATATCTCAGATGTTTATTTTGATGAAATTTAATAGCTTTCTCCGCAGGGAATTACCTAAATTCTGCTGCATTCGGTAATTTCGGGTAGATATAATTTAGTGTTTAAGCGATATTTCAGGTGTTTTGATCGACAATTATGAAATTCGGGGTGGGACGATATCCTAAAATTTTATGTAAAATACATGTGGGTATACCTTCCAGGAGCTCCACAAATATGGTTTTAGCAGACAGACACACTGCATTTATCTTAATTTTGTGTCTGACTTTTGAACATTATGATAATATTTGAGAATATATTATATTTCAAATTATAGGTTATCTTCCTTGCAAGTACAAAAAATGCTGCTAAGTACATGATTTGCATTCAAAACCTACATATGTATCTCACATGT
Source organism: Stomorhina lunata (assembly GCA_933228675.1). Lineage (NCBI taxonomy): Eukaryota > Metazoa > Arthropoda > Insecta > Diptera > Rhiniidae > Stomorhina > Stomorhina lunata. Next base: position 87,918,380 of record OW121740.1, on the reverse strand, counting down.
CAACGAAAATTTAGATTATTTTATTGCAATTGGGAGAAATCTGTTCACGTTTGACAATTGCTCCCGTATTACTTCGCCTAAGCAATCTCTTAGTAGCTAACAAATGACAAATTATAATAGATACAATGATGACATTTAGTATAAAGACGTTGTACAATATCGTTATTCAGCGCGATAGCGCCTAAAATAAACTTTCTAGAGGGATTGAAAATGGTTTGCCCATTTTAGTGAAATCTCCCATATAAACCCCGACCGGGAATCACTTTAATGCTGCTAAATTAAATCACATTATAACTGCACAAAGAACTAGAACAAAACTTTCCACACATCCATCGTACAGATCGGAAAAACAATACATCCCAAATATTATGGATGAAGTATTCATCTTAATTAGTTAACTATGTAACTTCAGATAAATAAGTAAAAGTGAGGGGCTCAACTAAGTCAGTAATCATAACTATATAATTATCAATAAATTCTTACGATATTGAACTTTACTTTTGGAACACCATTGGTGAAGGGTATCCAAGATTCGGCAAAGCCGAATATACCACTCTAACTTGTTCTGATACTAGCTTACAGTCGTTAGATAGCTATTCATTGGAATTAGATGCGGATGAAAACATTGAAACAGACCAAGATTAGTTGAACCCTATATCTTTTGGTAATAGGTTTTCATTATTTTGCTAATTAAAAAAAATGAATTGTGGATTAAAAAATAAATTAATTTCTTGGTAACATTTTTTAATAGTGGTTGTAGGCCGCTCATTTTTTCTCAAGCTCTTTATTTGTCAGTAGAAGTCCGAATAACAATTTTGGTGAAGCTAGCTAGATTGTCAGGAAATACGTTTTGTCACAACTTTGAAAAGAGGAGGCGTGGCCCGCCCATTTTTCTTAAATCGATTGTTATATAATAAGTTGTTTAGATACCGAATTTGGTGAAGCTAGCTTGTCGGGAAGTATTTTTTTCCGCTAAATTTGGGATTTCGTTCATGGTGATATGGTGGCGAGGGGTATAATAAATCTCGAGACAATTTTAATACGAAAACAAAACAAAGCATAGATATTTCTTCAAAAACCTAAGAATTTATTAGTAATCGCATATGACCAACTATAACACTTCCATACTTGTTTATATATCAAAAATGTACGTACCCAGTCAGCAATTTTATTATTTTCTGATCATATTTGACTATTTTTCGACTGCTATCGAATATGCTATCATTTTCGATTCGAAAAAGACTGTGCCTTCGGGAGAAAATGCCGCGATTCCCTTGAGAGAATCTTTTATTATTTTATAAATGCTGACTGGGTATATACGATACATTGTACATACATGTATTGGTGTTGTCATCCCAGTAAGAAAAAAGGTTCTCAAATTGAGGATGATTTCAAAATAAATCTTTTTCAAAGGTCAAACGTTTGATACTGAATTGATGCTGATTTGAGAATAATAGCATTCTCAACAAAAAGGGGACTTTTTTCTCAAATTGAGAAATGCCTTTATTCTCAAATCATTATCAAACCTCATTCTCAAAGGTTTTTCAAATGTGGATATCATCTACATGTTTAACATAAATAAAATGGCGTTGTATTTTTGATATTTTTGAGTTTGTTTATTTTGTTTTTGAAAACGGTGCATCAAATTTGAATCCTTTTGCTTAAAATATATTTTTTTATTGTTAGGTAAAAAAAAAAAATTAAAGAAACAAAGGAAATTTGCTTATGCATATGAATTTTATTCAATTTTTATTCTTGACTTTTTTAAGCAAGGTTTTACGGTCAAATATGGATCAATTTTAAAAATGCAATGCCATTCCATTAAAATATCTTAAACATAAAATTTTTTTTTAAATATTTTTTTTTAAATTTTGAAAAAACATTCAAATATGGTTTGCTATCAAATTTATATAACACCATTTTCACAATTATTCTCAAATCATCTTAGGGTTTGATAATTATTTGAAAATAACCTTTATTCTCAATTTGAGAAACTATAATTTTTCAAACGTTTATTCTCAAATAAACCCTCATTTGAAAATTAATGTGAATCTCAAACATCTCTTCAGGTTTGAAAAAAGTTTGAAAAAACGTTTGATATCAAATGTAAAAGTCATCATATTTCAAATGTTTGACATTGTTCTTACTGGGATACAGTGTTCCTTCATGACTTTGGTTCATGTTTTTTTTTATTTTTTTTCTATTGAATTGATAAAAATTGTTCACATGTCATTACACAGCAAATTCTGTTCAAGGATAATTTTCATAAATCACGTCACTAATATCATATTATTTTTGTAGCTTATTTTAACATAAACAATGACAATAAGTAAGAACAAAAAAAACTAAGAAAACTGATAAAAATTTTAAAGTGAGAATAATAAAAGTTTTTCTTTAAAGATTTATAGGAAAATAAAAATTCCTTAAAAGTTATGAGCTGATATTTAGTCATTCATTTTATGAAGAATTATGGGCTAATTTTGGTTATTTAGGAGTGATTCAAGATTTAAACCAATATAAAATATAACTTTTTTTTAGAAGAATTTAAATATTTTTGAAATAATATTGAAAAATTTAATATTAATTTATGGAAATAAAGATTTATTGTATGTAAATTATTTATTAAATTATGTGCATATTTGAATGATAAATACAAATTTGTGAAATATTGTTTTTAATTTTATTCAAAATATTCAATTGTGACGTTATTGCAGCAAATGAGTGATATGTTAAAACATGAATCTTGGATAGTTTATAATAAAAAACTGTTTCTAACAGTTGTTTTCTGATAAACCAGTTAAACGACATTTTGAATATTGATTAGAAATAGAAAATATTATATTTTTGTTTAAAAAATAAAGAAAAAAAAATATCATAAATCAGTCTTCGCTGCCAGACTGACCAGTTTTCTATCAGTTTTTAAAAATTCTAAAATAAAATAATCAAAAACTATGAACAGAAAAAAACAAATAATGGAGGCCATATCGAACAGACGCTACCCAAAATGACTGACTAATTTTTCGAACTACAAGAATGAACACAAATCTTTTAACAAAAGACATTTGTTAAATTCATTATCATAAATAACAACAACAAATATTAAGTATTTGTATAATAATTTGTTGCTGTTGTTTTGCCTCTAATAAAAATTTCCACTTAATTTAAATTTATAAAAAAAAACATCGATAGCAACATTTTTTATGAAGACGGACGGGGACCGTTCGATCCCTTTATCTAGACAATTTTTTGTTTGTTTATTTAATATTTTTATTAATTTTAGAAAACGGAAAAAATACTTCACTTTGGGGAGTTGGATAGTATTTAATGCGATAAGTGTTAAAAGAAGAGTAAATAATGGAAATTCATTTTCTTTATATAACTCTACAATGTCTTCCTGCACTTTCGACATTATCAATTACATGATACAAGTGTATTTATTCAGAGACCTCTATAGGTCATAGACAAGGCAATAGATGTTTGAATGAATTCATTAATATTTTTGATTAGGGCATACATATTAATATTAAAATTCATTTTAAGCAAAATTTTTAAAAACCGATAGCATTTAACAAGATAAATGCCGGGCATCTCTTAACAAGATGGCGAGACATTGCATTATATAACCTTACTGGATACCAGGGCACAACAACTGGTAACTCCTCCGCGGACAAACTTGCTAAATTCGGTGCTCTCTTGAGTCAAGAAAATATCGACCAATTTACGAGCTTACCGCTTATTTACCCATTTAACGTATCTACGACGTTGTGACTGACTGGCTGTTTGCTGTGGACTTTATATGGATGTAGGAGTAGATCTAAATGCAAAATACGCCATAATGTAAATCAGTAATTAGGCATTTTCTTTACTCGTCAGCGCAGAGCAATTGGTCATTGGAAACCACTTGTTCAATATTCAGGCAAACATGGTCCACTTATGACATTAAAAGTTCAAAATGCTTGGTAGCTCTACCTCGCCACAGACTTCGCAACCTAATCTCAACCTTAACAGGTAATTGCATTTTTGTGTTGCATGCCAAAAGACTAAAACTTCAACACCATGACTATTGTTGGAGATGTCACAACATCGAAGAGGAGGAGAAAGTAACTTATCTTCTCTGTCAATACCCCACTCTTTCAATCTTGAAGGCTTTATACATGGGGGCGCTTTTTCTGTAAGATTTATCAGGGCTAAGCTGCTTAACGATGGCATGGAATAAGTAGAAACGGTCCCTTTGAGGTACCAGCAAAGGATAGAGCTGGTACCTCAAAGGGACCGTTTCTAGGATCCAAGTGACGCTGAATTATCATCGGCTACCTGACTAACCTAACTTAACAACAGTAATGAGATTATTCTGTTTTGTCTTCAGTTGGGTCCTACATATGAGGAATAATCAAGAGTAATCAGTGCACTGGTGATAGGGTAATCAACTTGAAATCAACGGTAGTTTAGAAATTCAACTTTATTACTACCACTGCAGTGGTAGAAGTTGTTGTTGTCATAGAGTTAATTGTATCAAAACCTAGATGAAAGCCCTTCAGTTTCACAAGAGTATAGCAATGACAGAGGAGCTGGGTAACCAACCCAAAAACTCAGTACCATGTTTAGGTTGAAAATAAATTGCCATAGTTTTAGCGCGAGATATTGACATTTCACTAAAAGTTGCCCGGCATTCATGAGTAAGAACAGAAGTCGTACACCACAAAAGTATTTTATTGCTGCCTAACTACAAATATCTCTTTCGTATATTAGATGATATCTTAGCCAGATGTTATCTTAGGCCCGCCACACCCATTTCCGACTTAGATCCATTCAGGTATACCATATTAAAACTTATGGAAAGATGTAAGTTCTCTCTTAATTTAAACCTCTGTCAGCGAAATTGGTTATAAAACAGGGACCGTAACTGTTATAACTTTTATACTAAAAGTCAGAAAATAAAAGTTATTTTTTGACTTTTATTTTTTCGTGCAGAAATAAAAAATATTTTTTGACATTTAAAAAGCAAAAATATAAGTTATTTTTAAACTTTTATTTTTTCGAGCAAAAATAACAGTTATTTTTGACTTTTATTATTTCGAGCATTAATAAAAGTTATTTTTTGACTTTTATTTTTTCGAGAAGAAATAAAAGTTATTTATTTCCATTTTTTTTTCGAGGAGAAATAAAAGTTATTTTTTTTAAATTTATGATAAATTTATAGAAAATTTTTGTCAAACAAAGATAATTTTTCAGTGAAAATAATTTGCATATCCTCAAAAATTAATGGAGTTGAGTTTCGCAATCATAATTAGGGTTGAAAACACAAAAATAACTTTTATTTCTACTCGAAAAAATAAATGTCAAAAAATAACTTTTATTTCTGCTAGAAAAAATAAAAGTTTAAAAATAACTTTTATTTTTGCTCGAAAAAATAAAAATCAAAAAATAACTGTTATTTTTGCTCAAAAAAATAAAAATCAAAAAATAACTGTTATTTTTGTTCTAAAAAATAAAAATCAGAATTTTAAAAATCATCGCATTTTACGAAAATTTGGTCCAGGACTATCAAAATGGTATACTTAGTTTTATTCTCCGACATTTCCTTGCGGTTGCTTTTTTTAAACAAAAATTCAAAAATAACAGTTATTTTCGGTACCTGTTATAAAGAAAAGGCAATTAAGCTATAGATTTCTAATAACATGTGGTTGTTAATTAAAGCAGACGACAAATGATGCCATAACCCCTCAAGACGAGCAAGAAATGCAGCGTGAATACCAGCAAGTAAATCGAGAAGCAAAGCGCAGTGCAAGGGACAACAAGCGGAAATGGGCTGATAATTTAGCTAAAGAAGCCCAAATAGCCAATGAAACAGGTCGATCCAAGGATCGACCTTATCTCTAAAGAAATAGCTGGTCACAACCATTACAACTCGAAACCATTAATGAATGAGCAGGGCTATCTGATTTACTATAAAGATCAACAGATGAAACTGTGGGAAGATTATTACTCATAATTGATGTCAGACAATTCAGCTGAGTACTCCAAAATATGCTATTGCGGTCCTATATATATATATATATATATATATATATATATATATATTTATATATATATATATATATATAATTAACCGACAACATTCCAATTAGAACAAGGAGTACTTCTCTCAGGCAATGAGCTGCATCCGATTCTATTTTCAGACTCATTGAAAGGCACCTACGTTTTAACTCCGGTTTCGAACGGCAAATGCATTAGTTAGAGAAGTTTTACATAACCTAATACTTAATAACTAGTGGCTAGCTAAGTTATGAGGTGAATATGCGATCCTGCAATCAGCTAAAATCTGGAAAATCTGCAGGGCCTGATGGTATACTCTATTAAAATTTTAACCTGCTCATTCATGAAAGAATTATAAAAGACTTATTGTAGGAATTTTGTATGAAAAACTCAATTTTCAAGTTTGTCATAACATTATTTTCCTTTTATAAATAGGGTGGTAAAATTAAAAAAAAATCCATATCTTTTCATAATTTTTGTTTATAAATTAATTGATATCAGTTAATAGAGAAATTGTGTCATATCTCGTTTAAACAGTTACTAAGTTTCTTTTTAATATCTTTTGTTATTAACAAAAAGTAATAAAATAAAACAGTCGTAAAAACTTTTGACCTATTCTTTTGATAAACGATAAAATGATAAAATATAATTAAAATCAAATTTTCATTCATTCCAAAAGATATTGAAAATTGAAATTAATATTTTTGTTTGGAAACAAACACTGAATTAATATTAAATTATACTTATGTATGTCATTATATCGTATGTCCTATATTGTATAGTTTTTTAATTAACAAAATTTTGACACTTTGTTTTATTAATTTTTTTTAACAAATAGATTTTTTACGACATTTTTAGTGGTTTTTTAGGTTCCGTTAAAGTTTTTTTTTTTAAATGTTGGCCTAAAGATAAGCGGAGAATAAAATCAATTAAGTAATAAAATTTAAAGTCTAATTTTTTATAACTAATTTATTTCTTTAAGTAATTGGAAGACCAGATTTTTTTTGTTAACTATTTTAAATAACATTTTTTATTGTCTTTATCATTAGATATTTTTATGGATCATAAAGATAAAATTAGTCAAAATTTTGAATGATTAGATTTAAATATTTCTTTTTTAAATTGATACGTTTCAGTTTTGTCATTAAATTGTTTATTATATCCTACTCTATAGGTTTTATAACTTTTTAGTGATATTTGTTAAAAATAGATATGTATGGTCTACCTCAAAAAATATCAATTAAACTGTGGTCATTTAGAAGAGCCTAGACAATGGCCTCACGTCAATTCTGAAAGCCGAACAAGCGCGGTTCTGTGGTTAAAATTAAGGCTATACCTTAAATAACCGACAAAAGGGAGGCATAGTGGGAAAAGATAATCTGAGTGTGTTGAAGACAATGGTGCTAACCGTTTTTTTGGTTAGCTCTAATTTTCGAGATATAGCGTTATTTAAAAAATGGCGGAGGTTGCGCAATAAATATTTGTAATGCATAGTATATAGACCGACTCAGGATTACTTCGTGAATTGATTACACGATGACCGTCCGTCCGACTGGCTGGCTGGATATCCATGTAAACTTGTTATCAAAGTACAGTAATGTTAAAGATAATTTTATGAAATTTGGCACAGAGACGATACCATTAACGATCCCTATACTTTTTGGGCAAAATTGTATTTCTATTTCGGGTACCTCACATAGATATGTCTTTCCGGAATATAATTTTTGGCCCCTTACGATCACAAGTTTAATTGTATTTTAATAACACTCCTCATAAATATTGTGGTAATCATAATCAGTGTAACTAATTTTGTAGGAATCGGCCCATATTTGACCATACCTCCCATACAAGACACATTCTCAAAAGTCTTTTAAATACCCATAAAAGCACAAAAACGCTAATAAATCTAAAGATAATTGCATTTTATTACTGAAACTTTGAACCGATAACATAAATTTTGTATGCGTACGGTCAAAAACAGCGATTTTATTCACTAAAAACCAAAGGTTTAAGATGTTGCTGTACATTTATATTGTAGTTAAGCCATTTTTGGTTTCAGAAAATATTCGGCTGCAGTTAAGCCCCTTTGTTTTTTTTTTCGCAATTACATAAAAATTACTCGTTTTTTGTCATTTAAGTTTTCAGGAATGCTTTTGCTGTTGCATTGTTAACCAAATTTCAATATATAAAATTAATGTTTTATTTAGTTTAAAAGTTATGATGTTTTTTATTTATCATATAAAAAATTATTATCCGAGACTTAGATTTTTAAAAGGCTATAAGTAAATTTTCCGACCGTGCATTGAACTTTTTGTCAACAGATCGATTCCAAATTCTTATTATAACTATATGAAATTTCATTTAAGTATCTTTAACCGTTTAAAAGTTACGGGGTTGTTTCTGAAATAACTCTGCAAAAAAAAAACCTTTGCATAGTTATCCTATTTTAAAATTATTTAAAACTTATCTTTTTACATTAAATTATGTTTCGAAAATAAACTGTTACTATTTTTAAGATCCGTCTCTATATTATTGACAAAAAAAAAACTTTATGCATTTTGAAAGCTTTAAATTGTTGCCCTTTTGGTTTCAGAAAATATTCAACTTGTAGTAAAGTACATTTTGCCAAAATCTACTTCATAACTAGATTTATGGAAATCTAGTCAAAATCAACTAGATTTTGAACAAAATCTCGTAAGTACTAGATTTCGGGGTAATGTAAATGCCTTATTATAGAGAATTTACACTACTCTAAAATCTATTAGATTTGATGAATCAAAATCTAGATCATTTACACTATATTTTTTTGACGTTATCTAGATTTCGTTTTCATAAAATGGAAAAAAAAAGATGCATACTGTATAAAAGTGAATATTTTAGAATTTTATTACCTTTTGTGTGACGTTTCTGATTCTTTATTTTTTCCATTTTATTTTATCAAAATTTAATGAATTAAATAATTTTATTATTATTTTTCCCATAAAAATAATTGCACATGTTTTCATTGTTATATTTTTTTTTTTGAAATATCAAAAACTAGTTCAAAGGCGCCTTTAATTACATTTTTATGCAAATTAACCCAATTGTACCCATGGGCTCAAAATGGTTCCAGTTTTAAACTGACAAAAAACTACTTAAATGTGCGTATACATATATTTAAAAGATTCTTTATGTCATGTGTTTTTAGAAATTAACACTCAAATAACCAGGGGATCTGAATGGAACACCACTTATATACAGAAAATATAAATTTGTATCCTGATTGTAAGTGCTGTTTCACGCACGTCAGGTTTACTTGATTAGTTTTTCTTCAAATTTTTTTTTGAACCTGAATTCACGTTCACACAACAATTTCATAGAAATTTTCAAAATTTTCGTTAACTTGATAGTACGGTCAGGTTTGCATCAATTTCAATTCTGTCAAACTGGTCCAAATAGGGTAAATAGTGCACCAAATGGGGTAAATAGTGCAAAATTTAATATTTATCATTGAATATTTGTAAACTATAAAAGAAATGATAAAATTGAGAAATGTTTGTGTGTTTTCTGTTCACATAATAATCTTCGCTTTATGTTGATATTTGTTAAACACAATAATAATTCGTTTTTATTCTGTCCCGCAAATAATACAAAATGTGTGGTTTTCGCTCTATCTAGAAATAGAGATAATCCTCCTGATGAGATGGCCTAACCAACCATCGAAACGCGTCGAGGAACATTTTTTGGTTTTATCAAAAAACTATTTATTACAATAATAAATAATTGTAATAAATTGGGATAATAGTGCAATATACTACAGTAAAACTTTTTGATAAAAGTTAACTTTGAATACTCAGGATCGAACATATGGTCTTGTAAACCCAATTCTGCGGTATTCTCTCTAATCTAAAAACAGACGATTATAGGCCTTGATCAAATCAGTCATTAGGTAGAATGGGGGAGCAAAAGAAAGTTTTAGATTATGCCATACAGATATTCCAAAAGCAATTATTAATAAAAATGTTCAAATTTTGATACAAAGTTTGTTTGTACCGCAAACAAAAATTTTTGTTTCATATTACATATGAAATCAATAAAAATAGCATGAAATACAAATATATTCGTGTTTTTTAATGTACTACCAAAACTCATTGTTGCTTGTAAGCAACATCTCATAACGAAAACCCAAAAGTGATAGAGATCTGAAAATTATATCAGTTCATATTTAAGGCTCAGTTCATACTTAAGGATACAAGACGTAATATGAAAGGGTTAAAAGAATATGTATATATCTCTAATAGCTTATGGACTATTAGTATGGGAGATATAGCCGTTTGAATGAAGGAATTTTTGCTATTTAAAAAAAAATTTAGTTTTGAATTCTGCAAAATGAAGTTGATTTTGACCGCTGAGATTCTAAGATCTACATATCGTGAAGAAATATTTTGTAATACAAAACCTATGTTGAATGTGGCTTCCATGCTATCTGACACCTAGCGCCTTTCCTGTTTTCAGACCTCAATTGTGATACTATATGACCGCTATAATCGTTGTAAAATAATGTTAGTTTTTTTTGCTAGAATGTTAGCCTATTTATTTTCAAAATTTAAGTAACTCGAAGTAATAGATATTGATGATGCTTTAACCCATTAGTAGATAATCAGCGAATCGATTTGCACTAAACTTGGAACATTTAGTAATTAATGTATCCCAAAGCCAAATTTGATGTCAAATTATCTACAGCCAGCCCGTCCCGTGTGGCAGTGCCGTTTGGCACTCATGTCCACTTCAGTTTTGGCTTATTCAATATATAAACCAGCAATTTACATAAAGATTTGAAAATGTGATACATGGCACTCTTGTCCTGTAATGGGTTAACCCAACAAATATCTTATGATTAATATTATTATTGCTCAAATTTGTTAATTTTTGTTTTAGGGGACGTTTGATCGAATTATTATTTTCTTTTCTCAAATTATGCTACCATACTACTTTTGAAAATCCCAGTTCTGTTTGTAGTATTAACACTATTTGGAAAAAAGTGATTTTTGGAAAAAAAAACTAGAGCCAACTGAGAAAAGCCAAAGCCATCTCCATTTGCTCAACAAATCTCATTCCGCAAAATCTTCTTGACTTGTATTACATAAGAAATTTTTATAAACATAAATATTAGAAAATAAGTAAGAAAGTGCTATAGTCGGTCAAGCCCGACCATACGATACCCTTCACCACTAAGGTCAAAGGTGTTATATTTATTGTATAAAGACAAATATTTGCTGAATTTTGCCATCATACAAACATTTTCTCAAAACTTATTTATTTAAGCTGTTTCCGTCCTTTGGACTTATATGAGAGCTAGGGTCAAATGTGGACCGATTATCTCGAAATTTGGCAAATTGATTACAGTTGTCACAAAACTTATGTATGCACAAAATAAACTTAAAATTCTCATTATCTTTAGATGTATGAGCGTTTTACTGATTTTTGTCTTATTTTGTGTGTTTTGATAGAAGAGTTTGTATGGGAGCTATAGTCAAATGTGAACCGATTTCAATTTGGTACAGTAATTTTGGTTTACATGAGCAGTGTTCGTTTCAAATTTCATGAAAAAATATTGATATTTGTGGCCAATATATCAATTCCGGGAAGTGGGACCTATGGGAGGTACCATAAATAATGGACTGATTTTGACGAATTTCAATAGCCATGGTCAAAAAAATGATCTGTATTTCATCAAATTATCTTCAGAATTGCGACTTGTAGTTGGATTACAAGGTTTACATGGGGGTCTAGGCGTCCAGCCAGCCAGACGAACGGACGGACATCGCTAAATCGACTCAGAAAGTCATTCTAAGCCTATTGGTATACTAAAAGGTGGGTCTAAGACAAATATTTCCATACGTTACATATATCAGCACAAACTTATAATACCCTTTCCAACTATGGTGGTGAAGGGTATAAAAATCTGAAGACGACTTTAAGATAAAGTTGTTCTCGAATTTCAGTTTTTCTTATTATCTCAGTATAACCAGCCTTTTTAGAGTACTATTAGCACTATTCGCAAAAAAAAAAATGTATATCTCGAAAACTAGAGCAAACTTGGAAAAACCAATATCGTTTTCGGATTAAGCCGACTAAATACATTTAGATTTGCTCGACAAATCTATTTATCTGTGTTATATAGGAAACTTTTATAACATTATTATCCCTAAAATAGACTAATTTGCTGTGATATCTGGTGGAAATAATAAGACTTTAAATTTCTGGAAGTCTATAAATTTTGCATGAACCACAAAGAGGCCATTTTAAGGGCCCAAGAAATGCTTACTTTCTTCCCTATATGTTTATGAAGTTGAATTTTAATATAAATATCATTTTAACTTAATATTAAAATTATTCGGGATGTAACTTTTATTTTTTTTTTTTGTTTGATAAATTATATTTTATATAGGCATGTTTTATAAAACAACTACATTGATTTTTCGGTCCTATAATAAGTGTCTTCATCAAATAAATCCGTTTCTTTAAAAACGATTCAACTTTTTCAAATCGTCTGTTTTAACAAGAAATTTTATACTTTTTTTTTGAATATCGAATAATGGCGATAAATATGAAATGTTTTTTTATTATTGGTTAATTTTTGGTTAATTTTATTAAATATCTTAAAAACATTTTCATATACATAAATATGAATATTTTCCTATATATATAATAATTTTAATTTCAAGAGGTTTTCCCTTTCAATTATTTATGTAAAAAAACATTTAGTTTCAAATTAAAAATCAGTCATAAAACTATCGAAAAATCGAAAAGAATATGTAGGAAATTTTCAATTAATTTCCAGTTTTAACACTTGAAAGCCACAACCAAAAGTAAATTATTGGGAAAATTTTGTTATATTTTTTTTATAATGTAAAAAAATTATAACCAGAAAAACATTTGGCGTCGGTCATTATAAAAGTAATTTATTTTTCAATTGCTCTACAGAAAAAAATACATAGACCCAAAAATACAACTACATACAAAATAACTGACTATTGAGAATATGACTCTGAATATCTGAATAATGTAGAAAAAATACATAAAAATTGTAATTAAACACTTGAAATGGAAAATTAAAAAATAACCAAAAAAAATATGAATGAGGAAAATGACAAACATTTCTACTCGAGACACTGTGGCCAAAGTACAACAATTTTATATGGGAATTTTGCTGGTATGAGTGTATATATGATTAAGAGTGGAGGTATACATATATAAAATAAAAATTAAATGTTTGTATATACATACATAAGTACTTGTAGTACATATACTATGTAGTTATACAAGTGTTTGTATATATACAAAGAAATAAACCTAAAAAAGATAACACTTTCAATATAAATATTATAAAACATGTTGAAATATTTGTATGAGGAGTATTTTTCGTTTAAAAATTTCGTCTTAAGTACAAAAATAATAATAAATGTAAATAAATTAAAATATTCTGAACTGATAAATGTGGCATGATTGCGTGTAGAATTACAATGGCGTAAATGAATTTTAAGCAGTCAAATATCATCTTATCCACTCAGCCATCCATCCACCCGTCCGTCCATTCGTCTTTCGGTCTGTCCCTTCTTCCATCAAAACCCAACAATTTGAGCCTTTTTTCTGAGATTATCGTATTCGTGTTTCGTTTTTTTTTGGTTTCATTTTATGTTCGAAAAAAAATTATAATATATAATTTTTACATTAATAAAGAAACCAAAAAATGTCTGTATTCCTAGAATCTCTTAAAGAAATGGGGAAATATTAAGTGAAAAAAAGGAAAATATACAAGAACTTACATAGACCTCCCTTGATTTTGTCTTTTTTTTTTGGTCTAAGAATTTTCCTGCATAATGAGATTTGAGAAACTAGAAACTGAATAAATGAATGGCGTTTCTTTTTATTGAAATATAGAAACTGATAATTTCGAGGAACCCAAATCAATAGCAGGGGTCATTATTATGAAACATTGTAAATAAGTTTTTCTAGGTTTTTTTCTTCAGACTTAGTCTTAAATCTTTTAAATGACTTTTAAAAATACCATTGATTTTTTTTATTTACATACACTGCCGGTCACTCGTTTACGACACCAGCCAAATGAAACAAGTTCAGAACAAGTTCTCGAAAGCCAAAGGAGATAACCTACACATATAAGCGTAGTTTTTGTAGATATTCTCTTCTTTTCAATCCATCCATAAATTGATTTTTGGCGAATTTTTAAAAAAGTCGAACACCCGAGGTGACCAACTTTAAAGGTCCATCATTGACTCTCCCGACCCCTCATGAACCAGTATTTTTAAAAATCAACTCGAATACTTCTTGACCACCAACACGCCAAATTTCATTCAAATATCTCCAGTCGTTCAGAAGTTACATAATTATTTCCAAAAAAAAGCGTCCGTAAACCAAAGTGCATGGCTACTTGCTAGTTTGGCTCTTTTGAATAAAAACTCGTTGAATTTTGAGTTTTTACTCAATCGAGCCTTCCTTAAAAACTCGAAAATAGAAACAACCCACTTGGTCTCTAATTATTCCATTAATTTATCATATAATGCTTTCTTTCTGACAAATTTTGATAAAATCACGAATACAACCTTGTACTTCCAAAAAAAAAGTAAGAAAGTGCTATAGCCGGCCAAGCCCGACCATACGATACTCTTCACCACTTAGATCAAAAGTGTTTTTTTTTTTTCCTCTATAAAGAAAAATTTTTGCAAAATTTTGCCATTACATAAACATTTTCTCAAAACTTATATATTTAAGCTGTTTTCGTAATTTGGACTTATATGAGAGCTAAGGTCAAATGTGGACCGATTAGATCGATAATTGGTAAATTGAGTAAAGTTGTTACAAAAATTATGTTTGCAAAAAATAAACCTAAATTTCTCATTATCTTCAGATTAAAGAGCGTTTAAGTGATTTTTGTCTCACTTAGTGCATTTTGACACATAAGTTTGTATGGGAGCTATAGTCAAATGTGGACCGATTTCAACAAAATTTTGTTCAGTGATTAAGGTTTACATAAGCTGTATTTATTTTAAATTGCATGAAAAAAATATTGATATTTGGAGCCAAAATATTAATTCCGGGAAGTGGGACCTACGAGAGGTATCATAAATAAAGGACCGATTTTGATGAATTTCAATAGCCATGGTCCCACTATCAAAAAAAATATCTGTAACGAATCATTCATCAAATTATCTTTAGAATTGCGACATGCACTTTGATAAAATGCTTTATATGGGGCTCCAGCCAGACAGACGGAAGGACGGACTGACATCACTAAATTGACTAAGAAAGTGATTCTAAACCTATTGGTGGGTCTAAGACAAATATTTTTTGTGCGTTTCATACATCAACACACCTATGATGGTGAAGGGTATAAAAAGTCTTCGGCTTCTGGTGGTATGGACTGCCTACGCCTGATTATTGCTAATTTGGTTAACTTAGGGTTTACAAAGTATGCTCGTTTGAATAAAAACTCATTGAATTTTAAGCATTTACTCAAATGATCATTCATTAAAAAACCCGAAATTTAAATTTACCCTCTTATTTAATAACTACCCAATTCATTTATTATATAATGCTTTCATTCTGCCAATTCCGATTAAATCGCAAATAAAAATTACTACTTCTAATAAAAACTTTAAAGAAAGAGCAAATTGATTGCAATATTTTATAACTGTATTATTGATAGACAATGTTTAATTCCGTAGGTGTTGTAAACTTATGACCGGCAGTGTATATTTTGTTAAATATCTTTTCATATATAAAAATATATTCAATTATGTATTAAAACATAAATAGATTAAGTAAATGCATTTCTTTAAGCCAAAAGTTGCATGTGTTTTATAGATAGTCAGAAATTGTTTATTCACGTAACAATAAATTTTTCCATTTAAAGCATTTTATAATGTTTTTTATGCTTTGACTTTGAAATTTGTGGAAAAACATATTAAAAAAATTTGATAAGATAGAGCAGACGAAATGTCTGGAAGTCAAAATTTCAATTAACATTAACAAAAATATAATAAAATCATTAAGGTTGGTCATAAAAATTAACAAGAGCAAAACAGATATGAAAATAACATTTAAAATTATTAAGAAAAAAAATGCACTTAGCAACCGGAAGTTGTTACTTTTTATAATTTAAAATATTTAAATTCAAAAATAGCTCTGGAAAATTAAAACTAAACCGGTTTAATAATTCTGACTAATACTATTATTCAAACCATTAACTAGTTTAATTGATTTAAATGACATTTTTATTTATTGAAGACAAAAAACTCAAAATCAATTCATAAATTCAAACAATATATCCGTAAAGATTAATAGGAAATATTTATACGATTTCTTTAAACAAATTTTCAATAACAAAAGAACAGAATAAAATTTGTTAATTTTAACAAAGACTTAATTTTTTATATATTATAATTTTTTGAAAACTTTGTTTTAGTTAACACCAATTTATTTCACTCAAAAGGAATTTATTTAATTTATTCTTTTCATTTTGACGGCTCTCTATTAGGGTGTTTACTCGAGTTATGTTTGCTCGATTAATCGGAAAAATAAAATCGATTAATCGCTCGAGTTTGAGTAATTTTCCACGAGTAATCGAGTTACTCGAGTAAAATTATTTCAATAATTTTGTAAGTATTTTTTTAGAATACTATAGTTAATTCTAGTATGGTTAATTTAAAGCAATAATCGAGGGTTTAAAAATAGTTAATTTTCCATTTATGAAGTAATCGTGCATTTTAACATTGTCAATAATCTAAGCAATAATTAAGACTTGTAAATTACAACTTGTAATATAGGTCATTGTGTGTATATAATCTATTGTATGTATATAGCCGATAGTATATACATATATAGTCAATGTAATTTCAGATATAAATAGCCTTGTCTACCATAGACCTGTTGTGGTATCCAATGTATTCGTAATTTCTACTATTGTTTATTTAAAGGTCCTAATGTAATCGTAGCTCCTGTTATAGATTAGTTAAAGGTACCACTACAATCGTAAAACCTACTATAGTCCCGTTGAAGTCTCTAATGTATTTGTAGATACTACTATAGTTTATTTGAAGATCCCTGTACAATCGTAGGTCCTACTATAGTAACAGTACGTTCTACTATAGTTCAGTTACTTTAGTCCAGTTGGAGATCCCATTGTAAACATAGGTAAAAGGAAGTCGTAGAGCCTACCAATCTATAAGATCAAACTCAGGATGTATGAAATCGAAAGATTGCTTTTTATATATAGAAGTAAATAATCTCACTTAAAATATTTAGTGTAACAATATGTTACAAATGTTAATTTGTATTAAAAATACATTGTTTTATTTTTATTGTATGTCTTTTATTGCGAATTGTAAAACTTTTTTTTAATAAAACACTATAATTTTATTAAAAAAATTGTTGTATTAAAAATATATGTATAAAAAGCTTACAGAAAAGTCTTACTCGAGTAATTTTGAGACGAATTTTTTACTCGATTAACTCGAGTAATTTTTAACGATTAATCGATTTTCCGAGTAATTAAAAAATCCCATTTTCAAGTTATTTAAAAGTCAGTCCGGCATTTTTCTTTAAATGAATTTTAGTCAAGAGCTTGGTGACACTTCCCTTCTTAAATGGATTATAATCAGGATAGCTTTCATGTTTCGAATCTGGAAGCATCACTCGAACCATACCAACAAGGTCCCAATATTCAAGTTTAGAATACTATCACGGCTGTTTCATGATAAATTCAAGATATCGAGCCCTTAGATTAAAATGATCGCAAGCAACAAAAAATTTTAATTAAACAAAAACTAGGAATAACATAACAGTCCCAGCAAAACTTTGGTAATGGCAAGTACTCTGATAACTGGTTACCTTGTAACGACTATAACATACCATCCGAATAAATAATAAGTTATTACAGAAGTACTTATTTGTAATTAAGATGGTAATTTAAACTGAATGGCCCCGGTTCAAATCCCACCAAGGGCAACAATTTTTTTTAGTTTTTTTTTTTTTATTAAAAGTGTCTTTTTAAATGATCTTTGAATTTTAAGAAATTAAATATTATCTTCTGTAAAAAAAAATGTAAAACTAACTCACGTTAATGAAAAAATACCATCATGAGTCAATTTTGATTATGTAGTGGATGTTGAATACCAAACACGATTCTAGTTGGTCTTAACTTGGTAAGCCCAACTTATCTGGGTCATCCTTCATCTCAACTGTGGACACACACCTCCTCATGGTATCACCCGGGGAGCTAGTTTAACACCCATTAATATTGTGAGTTAACATGTTTCGAGAGTTGTCCCATAAGATCGATAAAAATGGGTTAGGATTACGGGCTAGTAACCCTCTCTTGAAAAAAAATACAATGAAGAGGATAAAATTAGAATTGAAATGTCCCACTACCTAATATTAGAGGAGGATGTCCGAAACTTCAATAGAAAGACCAAGTAGAGGAACATTTTTCAAAGCTTGGCCTATAAAATTGGAGAATATTCGCACAAGATCGAAATCCATGATGCTAGAGTCAATCTTATGTAAAAACTTATACAAAAAAGAAGATTTAAATTGTTTAAGTTTTAAAATAATTTTAAAAAAGTTTTAAAATAATTACAAAAAATCGTATTAAAATATTTTTCCAAAAATTACAACAAAGCAAAAAAAGGCAGGGAAAAACAAAGTTATTTTCACATGATTTTGGATCTAAAAATAAAAATTGTTTATATTAATTATAAGCTGCTAAGTTTTCAACATATGAAGTAGCTCAGTGGAAGAGTCTCTGCCTAGCAGCCGGAGGGTCTGGGTTCGAGCCCCCATGGGATCATAAAAAAAATTTGTATTTCGTTTAAAAATATATGTTTTTAATAAAACAACAACAAAACAGTTGTTGCTGTTGTTGTTGTTGCTTTCAAATTGCTTACCCAAGTCATTACTTTTCTAAAATTGGTAAGTACTTGCCTCCAATGACATCCCCATGTTAATGTAATGACTTAAACAGCGAATGAGTAAGTAGTTCGTGTTCAATAGTTTAACTGTTTAACTCATTATTTGGTAATGAAAAGTTTTACTGGGTAATTAAATTTTTTCCAAATGGTTTAGAATTTATGGTGAAAAGTATTGTATGTGACGTTTTTTTGTTTTCTTCAATAATTTTTAAGCTACTGGGCGGATTTTCAGCAATATGCAGAAATCCGCCAATGGGTAGTTAGAGTTTTAGAACAATGTTTAAAAACATGTCTATTTTTGGCACAGTGGCCTCTACACTGAGCCAAAGTTGTGCACCATTGTATATAAAACCTATTGGTCAGTATAACTTTCGTAAATATAAACCTATCAAAAAGATTTTTACACATTCGAAAACTACTTAAGAAGAAAGAAAAATATGCTGGCAGAACAACGCTATTTCTTATAGCTCAAAAGATATTTAACGAAATGTCGCTTACGATTATTTAAATCTAAGGTCTCGATATGGATCAGCACATTCGCCTGAAATTTGCCTAAAATGAATAATAAAATGTTTATATATACTCTCTTTTATCTAGATGTAATCAGGCACAATGAACCGCCGTAGTGTAGCAGGTTAGTCATCCGCCTTGCATACCAGAGGTCCCAAGTTCGATCCCTGGCCAGACCCACTTGAAAAAAAATTAATTTTCAAAAAAGCGGCCGTTCACCTCATAACTCAGCTAGCCACTGGTTATTGAGTATTACGCTATGTAAAACTTCTCGGAGTTAAAACATAGGTCCCTTTCAATGAGTCTAAAAATAGAGTCGGATGCAGATACATGCAGACAAAGCCAGACCGAATATGGCGGAGCTTCAACGTAAATTCCCAAAAATATTTATATTGGGGTTATGTCAAGCAAGTGATGTATAAAACAAAACGATGATTTCTACTTTAACCCTTTAAGCCACAATAAACAATTTTTTGATTAGATGTCGCATTTAGGTGGATGACAATGGAGGCATCTTCAAACTGCAGCTGGCCTCAGAGTTAATGTGAACAAAACGAGGACAATGGGAATGATAAGCAGCATTTTTAGAATCAAGGACAACTTTTTAGAGGAAGTTACCTACGTTAGCTACTAAGGCAGCATCCTAAGAATACTGGTGGGTCGTCAACATTTTTTTGTACGTTGCTGAAAAAGGTTGGCCACAATGTGACGACTTATGCCCACCCGATACGACGCACAGTGGGTTAGAATAACATGTTTTCTTGGATCAAATCAGGGAAGCTATGTTCGGATAATTTTTCTTTATTTTTTAGTTAATGCCATTAAAATAAGTAAAAAAAATATGTTTTCAAAGTATATTTGAGTATAATTTTATTAAATAATGCCAAATATCAGTGTAGGTATATAGTGCAAGGAGTACAATATGAGAAATTAAACATTAGATTTTGCACATCTTAAAGTTAATCATCATTATCATTATCATCATCATCATCGTTATCATCATTATCATCATTATCATCATCAACAGCATCGGCAACTTTAACATTACTGAAATAGTTCTTGTTCAGAGCTGCAGGTACAATTAAATCAATTGCCTCCTCTGGCAAGCTTTGAACCTTCTTTGTAGGCAATTTTCGCATGCTTGAAATAATTGGGTCAAAAGTTATCAAAAACATATTAAAAATATCTTGGTTCGTTTTTTCGCGACTGCACTTTCGTGAATGAAACTCCCTATGTTTTTAAAAATCTTTATTTCGAGCTTCTTGCGCATTTCCAATATAAATAACTAAATCTAGGACACTTCCACACACAATTTGATACACAAATGTTAACGAAGTATTTGCAAAATAACCTGAACTTGATGGCTCCATTGAAAAATTGTTAACTTTTGCAATGCTTTTTAAATTAAATAAAATTTTACACGGGAAAGTTTTCACTTTTTTCAGCCTTTTTTGCAAAAAAATTTCTCTAAAGTTTGATTTTGAACTTTTATTACAAAAACGCCAGAGCACTTTTGACATTTAATTTAACGACAAGTGATGTAGAATTTTATATACTCTAACCGGGTACAAAAAATTTTGACGATACTTAAAATTTTTATTTTTAATTAATCCAAGAAAACAGGCTATTCCAACCCTCTGTGCGACGGAAGTAAGGGGTCATTTCATTAATGTTCATGTGACGTCATCCACAGTATTGATGAATGTTAACTATTTTTCTGATTGGAGACGATTGTATCGAGCACAGAGATTGAAAACGAGATGTAAGGAAAATGTTACTTTTGAAATGCCTTGTAAGGCTAAGAATTTACTTTTCCAAAATGCCAAAAATGAGGCCTACCCTGACAAGATCCAGTGTCTACAAATTGGTAAGAATATTGACAGAAGTTCCTCACTAATTTCTTTGAATATATTTCTAGACAGTGACGGTCTTTTGATAGTGCGTGGGCGAACTGAACTCCTAAGCTGCCACAAAGACGTTACTCCTGCCAAGAGATCACGAAATTACCTTCTTGGTTGTAAAATACACTCACGAAAGCTTTCATCATGTATCCCATAAAACTGTGGTAAATAATCTCAAGTCTCAGTACTACATTCCCAGACTACGGGTTCTGTATCGTCAAGATCGCAGTAAGTGCCAACGATATAAAAACGTATCAGCAGTACCTAAGTATCCTCAAATGGCATCATTGCCACCAGCCAGGCTTGGCGCTTTTGAAAGGGTCTTTACATACACCGGCATAGACTACTTCGGACCCATGATTGTACTTATAATATCTATATCATGGGGTGTAATATTTACTTGTTTAAGTACTAGAGCCTAGCACATTAAGGTGGCTCATAGCTTGGACACAGGTTCCTGCGTAATGTGCCTAAAAAACTTTATTGGACGTCATGGACATCCAAAGCAAATATATACCGATAACGGCACCAATTTCAAGGCTACAGAGAAAATACTTCGTGAAGAGCTAGACAAGATAAATGACTTCATATTGGTCTAAACCTTCGATGAGATAAAATGTTTTTTTTAATCGCCAGCTGCCCCGCATATGGGCGGAGCTTGGGAAAGTCTGGTCCGATCCATTAAGACAGTTTTATATAGCGAACATCCCAAAGTAAATTTTATTGATGAAACATTGAGAAGCGCATTAATCGAAGTTGAATTTATTATAAACTCCAGATTACTAACATTTGTGTCACTATAAGCCTGCGATGATGAAGCTTGGATCGTCTACTGAATATATGCCGATATGTTCTGAAAATCTTAATTTAAGGAAAATATGACATCAAACACAAGCATTTTCCGACCGCTTTTGGCAAAGATGAGTGAAAGAATATACCCCTATAATAACAAGGAGAAGCAAGTGGTTTCATAAGCAGCCCCCAATAACTGTAGGAGATGTAGCTCTCATCGTGGATGAAAACCTGCCCAGAAACTGTTGGCTGAAGGGCAGCATAATTGAGACAATCGTAGCTAAAGACGGCCAAGTAAGACGAGCTACTATAAAAACCAAAAAATTGTATTCTGCAAAGAGCGGTAAGCAAGTTAGCTATACCCGACATCGGTACTCTGGAGAGTAAGCTCGAGAGGACATCATCCGCATACGCACAGTGGTTTACGGACGCTTTTTTTTGGAAATAATTCTGTAACTTTTGAACGACTGGAGATATTTGAATGAAATTTGACATGGTGGTAGTCAAGGAGTATTTGAGTTGGTTTTTAAAAGCACTGGTCCATGAGGGGTCGGGAGAGTGATTGATGGACCTTTAAAGTTGGTCACCTCGGGTGTTCGATTTTTTTAAAAATTCGCCAAAAATCCATTTATGTATGGATTGAAAAGAAATTTTAAACTTAAGTTGTCCTTGAGAAGATCTACAAAAAATATGCTTAAATGTGTAGGTTATCTCCTTTGGATTTCGAGATATTTGGGTAAAAAGGAATTTTTAGGTTGATTTTTTACCTCTTTTTTTAAGCTTTTTTTGATCTGGTGGACGCATCTGAGGACCAAAAATTTTTTAAGAATATTCTTTAAATTTGTAATAAAATTCTGAATAATTTTTGTGCAAGTTAGTTATAGAAATCTTCTTTTGTTTAAATGTTAAAAATATTCAAAGTTGAAACTTACAAAAAATTTCGCTTTTTTTTTAGTTTTTCCCCAAAAGATAGCTATATTTTTTCACTAATAAAAAAATATTTTCTTAAGAAACATAAAAAGATTTTTAAAGTTTTTAAAAGAAAACATAATGAGAATGCGTATAAAACAAATTTCTTGCTAATTGGACTTTTGGTCCTCGCACATGTCCTCTCCAAAAAATGGCAATTTGTAAAAAAAAAAATTAGTTTAAACAAAAATTTCTCAAAAGGCAAAGCACCGATTTGAAAAAAATTATAATGTTCATATTTTCCAATATATCTGTTATTGATTAGAAAAGTTTTTTCTGAAACGCGCTGCAAATAGAGACAGTGTTGCCATATTTGTAAAAAAACTCATTTTTTGAAACACCTTTTTCCCCAGTTGGGAATTGGGGAATTTTTAAGTTAAAATTGGGAATTTTTTTTAGTCTATTGCTTTTACATCTTATTGGTCTACATTACTACAAAATTTCATTGTAATATCTTTATCCATGTCATTTCCACAGAATATCAAAGATTAAAAATATTTTCCTTAAAAAAGCAGAAAAACAATTTTTTTTTGTTTTACGATACAAAGTGTAAAAAAAGTAACGCACTTAAAAAAAACTTTTACTTAGTGCTAATCTCCTAGTCTTTCCCGATCTAATGATACTAAACATGTATATAAAGCATTAATACCGAGTCTTAAAAAACTCTGAAAACTTTGGCCCCCGTAGCATTTTTACACTGTTTATTTAAATATAAGTGATGAATTTGTGCATATAAAATTAATAATCATACTCAAATATTTTACTATAAGATGACAATGATCCTTCGATAACAAACAAATATTTTTTTATTTTTTTAAAGAAAATATCATGAGGATTTATGAAATATCAAAATGTAAATAATTTGTACTTATATTAAAAGGTGAAATACATTTTATTGAAGTATTTGTAGTTAAAGTTTAAACTTACAGTTTTTATTACATATTTATATAAAAGTAGTTATTTACTTAATTTTTATTTTCAGTAAAATAATCAGTACAATCTATTATATCAAGAACCTCTTCCAGGTGTTCGTTTTCAGAAGTTTTTGTATAACTGCTCCACCATTTCTTTCTTATCGTTGATAGAGCAGGATCAGAAGACAACAAGAGATAATTTATTAGATCCTGATTTTGCGATTTTCTTGAGCATTTTCTGGTATTAAATAGTTGGATATACTTGAAATCTGAATTCCGCGCTTCCTGGGCCTCTTCTGTCAGTTCACCAAGTGGGAGAAGATTTGATTCAATTATTTCACGACCATGTTATGAACTGTTGGTGTAATTTCTTTCCAGTGATACAAATGTCGTATACGAGTTAACGCGTTGAGGGCATAGCAATGAAATTTTTCAGCATTTATTTGATATTTGCTATTTATTGCCGATAATATTACGTAACATTTACGAAGAACTTCCTCATCAATTCCAGTAATCTTTGAAGTTGTTTCATAATTTTCAAAGAATCGCCTGGCCGTATTACCATCGTTTGTACTGCCATATCCTACAAGTGGTTTGTCTATGTTTAGACCCGTCATAGTTTTGAATTCTTCCTGAATCCTTTTTTTTCACTGGATCTCATTTCAATCAGTTCCTTATTATTTCTCACGGATTTTAGCTGATTATCAGGTATATTCCTATATTTCAGATCATATGCTATATGTAGCATAAATTCTAAAAATCGGATACGTGCATGTAGGGGCGATATACCAAATTCCAGAACCTCTTGATTAATTGCAGTACTAGCTGATGCATCTTCTGAAGTTTGTAGAAATTCCGATTTCTTCTTTCCGCATAATGAGCATTTCCAAGTTGAATGGGTTTCCGTTATAGCGTTGCTTACTTTTCCATCTATCATTGTCAATTGAAGCTCAAAATTTACATTAATCAAATATCCATGTATGTCTATGCAGACTGGACTCAAATTGTCTATTGAATATTTGATATCATCAACCCAATTTTTTGTGCTTGCTGCATTTTCTTTTAAATATTCGAATCTGATCGGTCTGCAAAATGCCTTTGATCCTGGAGATGTGTTAACCCACACATATTCAGTACGCTCTTTTGATGTGGATGGTTCAGAACGATTCTTTCTTAATCTTAGTGGTACTAGGGATGCCATAAAAACGCTTCTGTAGTCATTTGTGTTCTGATGAGATGTTGATTGTTTGTATTCCGGTAATCCAGATAAACCGTCACATCCCCATTTACATATTAAAGTTAAGTCCTTGTTGTCAAGTTTCTTGGCTTCTTCTTCAGACAATGTAGTAGATATCAGCCTTGATGCCGTATTTTCCAATAATTTTGATAAATCCACAGATGCACTTTCGTCTCCTATCACGTTTGTTGGTATTAAGTTTTTTTTGGTTTTTAATAACGCATTATATCCTGGTAAAATTGAGTGTCCTTTGTCTCGTAATGCCTTACAGAGTTTAATATATTTATTTTTACTCAATTTCAACTCGAGCATAAGAGCAAGTGCTTCTTCCTCCGAAAATTCTGATTGAGAAGAAGGAGTTGGTATACTCTTAATAATTCGCTTAAGACGTTTAGGAGAAGCCTCTGGGAGAATATCTGCTATTTGTTTAGCTTCAGCTGGTTGATTATTTCGTTTGAGCACTTCCTTAAAGGAATCTTTGATTTCAGTATCCGAATGAGTAGAAAGAACTTCGGATAATCGCATCTTTTTAGATCTTTCTCCGAGATCATCATAGTTTTTTAGAGGGGCTCCAGCACCAGAAGTTTTAAGCTCAATTGAGTCCTTCAGCCAGTCTTTAAATTTAGATTCAAATCTTTTTAAACAGTAATTAACCGACTTAATTTTAAGTTCAAATAACTTTACAAATTTTACGACTTTGTCTTCCTCACTATTGAGAATCATGGAGTTAGTTTGACTTTTAGCATATCGCATGATTATTTTAATTTTTTCTGCTCTCGAACTGCTTGGTTGTTCAAAAAGAATATCGCACAACACTTTAAATTCCAATGTTATAGCCATGATGTTTTAACTGTTAATAGCAGTTACATTTAAAACTTTCTTTTTTATATTAAAAAAAAACATTTTTTATATATACCTGTATCCAAAGAATAATAAAGAAATCAATGAATTAATGTATTTTTTACCTCTAAAAATAGGTGCATATATAACTCAACCAATATGTGCGTCTCGTAAAACCTACCTGTATGGAGGTGAGTAACCATATCCTTTCTGACCATTATGAAAAACCCAAGTTGTAACAATTTTTACCTATTGCATTAACTTTCACATTAAAAAACATTTTATAACCTTAACATAATTTTGCAATTTTTTCAAATACACCAATTTTAAATACCGGAAAAATGCCTTTAAATCTTATTTTAAATAAATTGTCACACTGTTACTATAAAAGTACTCTTCTAATTAAACTTTTGCTACAAATTATGGATATATTACCTTTACACTGTTATCAAAATCGGTGCCTTACTCGTACTTACTTATTTAGAATCTTTTACTAAAATTTTATTTTTTAGCTTGGAACAAAAGGCAAAATCGAATAAAATTTTTTTAAGTCATTCTTATAATGTTTTCTTTAAAAAAATAAAAAACTATTTATATCTTTTTGAAGAAAATATTTGTTTATTAGCGAAGGATCATTGTCATCTTAAAAATAGTGAAATATTTGAGTATGATAATTAACTTTATATGCACAAATTCATCACTTATATTTAAATAAACAGTGTAAAAATGCTACGGGGGCCAAACTTTTCAGAGTTTTTTAAGACTCGGTATTAATGCTTTATATACATGTTTAGTATCATTAGATCGGGAAAGACTAGGAGATTAGCACTAAGTAAAAGTTTTTTTTAAGTGCGTTACTTTTTTTACACTTTGTATCGTAAAACAAAAAAAAATTGTTTTTCTGCTTTTTTAAGGAAAATATTTTTAATCTTTGATATTCTGTGGAAATGACATGGATAAAGATATTACAATGAAATTTTGTAGTAATGTAGACCAATAAGATGTAAAAGCAATAGACTAAAAAAAATTCCCAATTTTAACTTAAAAATTCCCCAATTCCCAACTGGGGAAAAAGGTGTTTCAAAAAATGAGTTTTTTTACAAATATGGCAACACTGTCTCTATTTGCAGCGCGTTTCAGAAAAAACTTTTCTAATCAATAACAGATATATTGGAAAATATGAACATTATAATTTTTTTCAAATCGGTGCTTTGCCTTTTGAGAAATTTTTGTTTAAACTAATTTTTTTTTTTACAAATTGCCATTTTTTGGAGAGGACATGTGCGAGGACCAAAAGTCCAATTAGCAAGAAATTTGTTTTATACGCATTCTCATTATGTTTTCTTTTAAAAACTTTAAAAATCTTTTTATGTTTCTTAAGAAAATATTTTTTTATTAGTGAAAAAATATAGCTATCTTTTGGGGGAAAACTAAAAAAAAGCGAAATTTTTTGTAAGTTTCAACTTTGAATATTTTTAACTTTTAAACAAAAGAAGATTTCTATAACTAACTTGCACAAAAATTATTCAGAATTTTATTACAAATTTAAAGAATATTCTTAAAAAATTTTTGGTCCTCAGATGCGTCCACCAGATCAAAAAAAGCTTAAAAAAAGAGGTAAAAAATCAACCTAAAAATTCCTTTTTACCCAAATATCTCGAAATCCAAAGGAGATAACCTACACATTTAAGCGTATTTTTTGTAGATCTTCTCAAGGACAACTTAAGTTTAAAATTTCTTTTCAATCCATACATAAATGGATTTTTGGCGAATTTTTAAAAAAGTCGAACACCCGAGGTGACCAACTTTGAAGGTCCATCAATCACTCTCCCGACCCCTCATGGACCAGTGCTTTTAAAAACCAACTCGAATACTCCTTGACTATCACCATGTCAAATTTCATTCAAATATCTCCAGTCGTTCAAAAGTTAAAGAATTATTTCCAAAAAAAAGCGTCCGTAAACCACTGTGATACGGGGGGAAGAATGTTACCGCCGTCACATTGGCAATAAGACATATTTTTCGTTGATCAACTTTGCACTCTAGTTGTCAAATAATCGCAGTTTAAATAAACCGCCAATTATTCGTGAGAAGTAGAACTGAATAGAAATAAAAATTTTGAAGCTCTCCTTTTTTGTATTATTACTCACTATTTAATACACTTTTATATATATTTTTTCTTATTATTATTGTAAAACCATTTCTGAATAAAATTTAAGTTAAACTTTATAATTAAAGGTTGTCGTTTGGAGTTTTATTGATTGCTCTCAAAAGTTTCCCATTCAGGCGAATAACAGCGAATGTGTAATGAATGTGAGGAAATTTTATACAAAAATATTAAAACAATTTAAAAAAAATGTATTGTTACATTTCCATTTAATTCAAATCAAAATAAATTATTTCTGTAAATTCCAAACATTTTCCTTATTTAATAAAAAAATGGCAATTTAAAATTTAAATGTTTTTAAATATATAAAATTGTACAAATTTAAATTTTTAATTGTTGTTTTTTATTAATCTTAAAAACAGATTATTTGACGAAATTAATTACTTTAACGATAATGACACATTGTTCAACAAACAAATAATTTTAATAGACAATTTAATAAATTTTTATGTTAATAAATTTTGGAAGTGATGACATCTTTATTTAAATCATTTGCAAAATTACTGGGGGAAAATATGTTTTTTTGTGTTGATTAATTTTTATGATACATACATTTTGTTTCATTAAATAATTCAGCAAAAATATAAATGAAAAAGTTCATATTTTTTTAAACTTGTCAATTTAAAGTTTTAAATATGTACTTTTAACATATTAAAATCAAAACCTGTTATATTTGAAAACTTCCTTTTTAATTTGTACTTTCATTTCAAATTTGGTTGTTTTTTTTTTTTAATTTTAGAATATTTAATTTTAGAATATTTAATTAAATAATATCAACCAATCAGAATTTAAAATGTTAACAAATTTGATTTGAGTTTTATAAATTTTTGAAATTTTTTTTCATATTAATTATACCGACGGCATTTGTAACTTTTTTAAAGCGTTTTTATTTTAAAATAAACAAACTAGAGGTGGAGGCACTGAAATATTTTATTATATTGAAGTCCATAAAAACCAAAACTACTATAATATACGAGTATTGCTTTAATTAAGCTTCTGGCTAAATTAAAAGGTACAAAATAAGCCCAAAAACATCTGTACAAAATTTTAAATTATGTGCCATAATCAATTTAATAAAAACTTAAAAACTCAATTAAAACAGAAACTAAGACTGAAATATTTTAAATACATACTCGTTTTTTAGCAAGACTTTTAAAAACTAGTAAAATTATAATGTTAATAAAGAACTTAAGTTTAGTTGCATATCAAATATCATTTTTAATGTTAATTTTGTCAACTGTTTAAAAATTATCAAGCAAAAAAGACAGAGCAACAAATCAACTACAAAATTTCTAAAATAACATGCAATTAAATGGCACTTGCCATCACAAAAACGACAGAGAACCTTAAATAAAAGTTGAAATAAAGCGCGTGTGTATATGCGGATTCAACAAAATATTCCAATCGCCGATCGGACCTTATAAAATAACAAAAATAAGAGAGAAATTGTAAATTAATAAAGTTTTATTTTTTTAAAATACTCCAAAAACAAAAACAAGTAAGAGTGTTATATTCGGCTGTGCCGAATCTTATATACCCACCATCAAGTTGTGTTAAATTTAGAAACATATCTCATATATCTACAAGGGTGCAGCTAATTCAAAATCTGCACCAAAACTGGAAAAATCGCTAAGCTATTTAGTATTGTTGGTAAAACCTTTGGACTAAATTAGGTTTCCGTAGCTTTATAGTTCAACATTCAAAAATATTTTAGTGGTTTCCCCAGTATTTACTTTGATCAAAATTCGGTCTCATAACCAGGTATAGTTTTACATTAATAAGTTGTTAAATACTTTTCGTTGTGATTAATATGTAGTTAGGCTAAACACGTTAATAGTAATACGAAAGGTCCATATATTTCGTTATGAGTTCCTAATGCATTCATCATATATAAAGTCTGGGCTGAACATTGATTGATGCCTATATAATTTCATAGGTGCAATCTTAATATAATGAATGTACCTCCAAATCTTTTTGATTGTAGATATAAAAAGGGGATGTTATATATATAAGAATTATAGCCAAATGTTGACCGATTATAACAAAATTTTACACACTGGCCGGTATATATAGAGAGCTTATTCTTGCAAAATTTAGTGACCATAGCTATCATAGTTTCTAATTTAATAGCTTTTAACTGGCCTTTGCTAAAATTTTTGGTTTCCGTGAGTGTTTTTCACATGAAAGCTAAAGTCAAATATGGACTGATTCCTATAAAATTTGATAAACTGATCAAAAATTGCATAAAACTTCCCTATTTTAAATTTAATCGTCATAGCTATTACAATTGTATTCAATTTATCAGCATTAATGTGTTTCCCGGGGCGGGGTTATATGGGAGCTCTAACTAAATTTGAACCGATTTTGTCCATTTTCAACACACATCTTTTTCAAGATATCCAAAATACTTTTGTAAAATTTTGTCCCTCTAGCTCTTTTCGTTAAGGCGCTATCGTGCTTTTATCTGACGGACAGACGGACATAAACAAGCTTTTCTTTATGTATTTTTGTGTTTCCATAAGTTTTTTATATGGGAGCTATGGTCAAATGGTGACCGATTGTGACGAAATTTTGCACACTGGCTGGCATTGACATAAGACTTCCTTGTGCTTAATTTAGTCTTACTAGCTCTTGTAGTTAAGGAGCTATCTGACGGACAGACGGACATAAATCCCCTTTTCTTTTTGAATTTTTGTGTTTTCGTAAGTTTTTTATATGGGAGCTAGGTCAAATAGTGACCGATTGTGACAAAATTTTGCACACTGGCTGGCATTGATATAAGACTTTCTTGTGCCAAATTTAGTGGTTACATCTGTTATACTTTTAGATTTATTGGCATTTAAGTGTATTTTGGGTGAAATTTAGCCTGTTTTCATAAGTGTTTTGTATGGGAGCTATGGCTAAATGTGAACCGATTTCGATGACTTTTTATATGCTGCCTAGTGCTTATCTAAAACTTCTAGATACCAAATTTTGTCATCATAACTGTCATAATTTGTCATTTATTAGCAAATAAGCGATTAGCCTAGACGAGGTTATACGGGAGCTATGGCCAAATGCTAACCGATTTTGCCCAATTTCAATACCAAAATTTTCCCATAGATAAAGAATGTTTTTGCTAAGTTTCAGTTAGCTAGCTCTTTTCGTTTAGACGTTATCGTGATTTCAACAGACAGACAGACGGACAGACAGACGGACATAGCTCAATCGTCTTAGAATTTCATAAGGATTCAGAATATATATCGTTTTTGATTTTTGAACCAATATTAAGAAAATTACAAACGGAATGACAATCTCAATATACCCCCCATTCTTTTTGATGGTGGGTATAACAAGTCGGTTTTTTAGTCTGTCACTCACTCACTGTTAGTTGACAGCTTAATAAATTTTCAAATTTATATCGAATTGAAATTAAAAACGCATTTAAAAGCACTTAAAATTGCAAACACTCACATTCTCCTGGCAAATGCAATGAATATTATTATCAACGTCAATATCGTCATCTTTTAAAAGTTAAAAGAAACCAAAAATAAAAACTCGTAAAAAGATGATGGTCTGAAATAAATGGATTCGAGACAGAACTTTAAGGAATGGCTTCATTTAAAACTGGATAAACTTGTATGGACAATAATTAAAATATATTAAATTTAACAAATAAAGGGTTTTTCATT
The DNA here is from genome assembly GCA_933228675.1 of Stomorhina lunata. Taxonomy (NCBI): domain Eukaryota; kingdom Metazoa; phylum Arthropoda; class Insecta; order Diptera; family Rhiniidae; genus Stomorhina; species Stomorhina lunata. The sequence goes on along the minus strand of OW121740.1, from coordinate 87,886,375 downwards.
AGGGTTTTCAAATATTTAACAGTGTTAATGCTACGACGGTCAAAATTATTCAGTATATTTTGCAAAACTGCAGAATATATCTGTGGCAATTATGATAATGGCTTAAGTCAACAAAAGGGCTTTTTAATCTTTTAACATATTAATATTCTCTTCATCAAGATATATCACTCAGCCAAATTTCAAATATAAAATATCGTTATTAACAAAACTATATGCATTTATATTTTAACTTTTTCATGCAAAACCCTTAAAATCTCAAAATACGAAATTTCGACTTAAGCCATGCCTGTAAATATAATAAATTTGTTAAAGTTCTGTTAGGACAACATTTAAGTACTGTCGCTACAAAAGTCTTACTGGAGAACTATTACTATAGTTATAAAGGATGTCCCAACTAGAATGCAATTTTTAAATTTTAAATAAAACACAGATATTTAAGAAAATTCTTGAAACTTTATTATATCGTAAAGTAGACAGAATGAGGTCATGTATGGAACAAGATATTGTGCAGATGGCCGCCGCGGCTTTGCTGGCACACACGCGATCTTTTAATGAAATTTTCAATGACTTTTTTGCATAAATGCTGCGGTATTTCATTAATGCAGCGTCCAATTTCCTCTTTTAAGGCTTGAGTCCTTGTCGGCTTATTCGCGTAAACCATCGACTTCAAAAAACCCCAAAGAAACAAATCTAAAGAAGTTAAAACGCACGATCTAGGCGGCCAATTCTGGCCTCCAAAACGCGTAATAACATGACCGGGAAATGACTGATGTAGCAATTGAATTGTTTCTCTAGCTGTATGACATGTGGCGCCGTCTCGTTAAAACCATATGTCCTCCACATTAATTTCTTCAATTATAGGCAAAAAAAACTGGTTAACATTTCACGATACCGAACACCATTGATTGTTTGCGCTTGACCTGCCTCATTTTCATAAAAAACAAGTAAGAAACGCTATAGTCGGTCAAGCCGACCATACGATACCCTTCACCACTAAGGTCAAAGGTGTTATTTTTCCTGTATAAAGACAAATATTTGCTAAATTTTGCCATCATACAAACATTTTCTCAAAACTTATATATTTAAGGTGTTTCCGTTATTTGGACTTATATGACAGCTAGGGTCAAATGTGGACCGATTATCTCGAAATTTGGCAAATTGATTACAGTTGTTACAAATTATGTATGCAAAAAATGAACTCAAAATTTTCATTATCTTTAGATTTACGAGCGTTTTAGTGATTTTTTGTCTCATTTAGTGCGTTTTTAAAGAAGAGTTTGTATGGGAGCTATGGTCAAATGTGGACCGATTTCAACGAAATTTGGTACAGTGATTTAAGTTTACATAAGCAGTACTTGTTTTAAATTTCATGAAAAAATATTGATATTTGTGGCCAATATAGCAATTCCGGGAAGTGGGACCTATGGGAGGTACCATAAATAATGGACCGATTTTGACCAATTTCAATAGCCATGGTCTCATTATCAAAAAAATGATCTGTGCCAAATTTCATCAAATTATCTTTAGAATTGCGACCTGTAGTTTGATTACAAGGTTTACATGGGGGTCCAGCCAGACGGACGGACGGACGGACATCGCTAAATCGACTCAGAAAGTGATTCTATTGGTATACTAAAAGGTGGGTCTAAGACAAATATTTCTATGCGTTACAAACATCAGCACAAACTTATAATACCCTTTCCACCTATGGTGGTGAAGGGTATAAAAAATACTAAATTATAGTAGCTATACAGCTATAATTTGGTTCGGATCAGTTTTTTATAACTGACTAAGTAGCCTGTGGAATTTTATGAGAAGAGATTGATATATAGAAATTCGGTGCAGATACGACTAAAATACCATGAAGTCAATTATAAACATAATAAGTGTTAACAAGTAAGAAAGTGCTATAGACGGTCAAGCCCGACCATACGATACTCTTCGCCATTAAGGTTAAAGGTGTACTTTTGCGTGTATAAAGACAAATATTTGCTGAATTTTGCCATCATACAAACATTTTCGAAAAACTTTTATATTAAAGCTTTTTCCGTCATTTGGACTTATATGAGAGCTAGGGTTAAATATAGACCGATTATCTCGAAATTGGGCATGGTGCTTACAGATATCACAAAAATTATGTATGCAAGAAATAAACTCAAAATTCTCATTATCTTCGGACTTACGAACGTTTTAGTGATTTTTTTTTTGCGTTTTGACAGAAAATTTTGTATGGGAGCTATGGTCAAATGTGAACCGATTTTAACGAAATTTGGTACAGTGATTTTAGTTTACATATGCAGTATCTGTTTTAAATTTCATGAAATAATATTGATATTTGTAGCCAAAATATCAATTCCGGGAAGTGCAAAGAAATTATTTGTGCCCAATTTCATCAAGTTATCTTAAGAATTGCGACCTGTACTTTGATTACATGGTTTACATGGGGTCCAGCCAGCCAGCCGTCCAGCCGGAGGGACGGACTGACATAGCTAAATCGACTTAGAAAGTGATTCTAAGCCTATTGGTATACTAAAGGGTAGGTCTAAAACAAATATTTCTATGCGTTACATACATCAGCACAAACTTATTATACCCTTTCCACCTATGGTGGTGAAGGGTATAAATAGTACCTATAATCTTATCTATAATAGCTTTGTTGGCCAAATATAGTACAGAAAAATTTTGTATTAGTATCCCTTGGAGATATGGGATGGTGGCTATATAAGATTCAACACAACCGAATATAAAGATCCCGCCTTTTTGCAATTATACTTGAAAGTCACTTAAGACATTTAAAATATTACTCGTCCAATATTAAGTAACGCCTTCATATCTTTAATTTAAATTAACCTGATTTTTTTATAAGAATTTGTCATTTATATTTTAATTTTTTATTATATAAAAATTATAAAATATTTTTTAAAATTTAAAATAAAATTTATTGATCTTATCCGTGTTGGTAATATTTGTTTAAGTTGACAATAAAAAAATTAATTGTCATATTATGCAAATGATAAATTCATAAAAAGTTCATTAGCGAGACAATTTTTGCTTAATTTGTTCATTATAAATTTTTGATTAAAATTTATAATGAATATTTAATTATTTAAATGGGGATATCCCAAATTAATTTTATTATTTTATAAATTATACTACAAATTTATTAAGTAGAATAAATATTAAGGGAAAAAAATCTGGTCAGTTGAGGTTGAAAATTAAAACCCACATTTTGTTAATTTAATAACTCTTATTAAATATAAGTTTACTTATATTTTAGGATGTTTGTAAAAAAATTAACTTTAAAAAAGTTAATATTGTGACATTCTCAATAATAAATTAAGAAAATTTTGCTTGTAAAAATAACATAATTTAGGTGGCAGGTAAGTAAAAAATTGCGATGAATAGGTACATAGATTTCCTTTTTCAGGTAAATAAATTGAATTCTTAAAGAGTTATGCTACAAATTTTTATTTTAGGACAATTCCTAAGTTTATATTTAAAGAAATATCAGAAATATAGTTAGTTTAGTTAAATGCCCTATAGTTACAACCTGTTTAGGTCAAAGGCCGAGCATATTTTGGAATTCCACGTGCTTCTATGTTGTGCGCATATTCTCCAATTTCGTATGCCAAGTTTTGAAAGATTTTCTTCTACTTCATCTTTAATTCGAAGTTTTGTACGCCCTCTTCTACGTGTTCCCTCAGGATCATAATCAAGCAAGTGTTCGATATCGGAAATATATAAAGTTTAATTCTCTACTGAAGTATCAACGACATAATATGAAATCATCTACTTCTGAACCGAGTTTATTTGACATGAGAACGATTTATAGTTAAATCTTAAAAAATGTATCTTATTTTCCTGAAAGAAGTACTATTTTAATGGTTTATATTTTGGCAAATATAAAGCTGGGCTATAGAATATTCAATAGTATTATTATATAAGTTATTTGGTGTATAACGGCGCTGCAGCAAATGAGAAATATGAATATCGTTGTTGAAAATCCAAAACTGCGTAACAACATTTTTTCAAATTTTACAGGAGAAGCAAAAAAAAAAAATTTCATATATTACCCCAAGTTTGATGATACGCATATTTGAATTTTGAAAATAGTGCACATGTTGATACGCAATTTTGAATTGAATTATTGATATAAAACCGTTAGTTTTGGTCGTAAAAATCTAAAAATTGGTAGAGACATGTAAGACAACTTTACGAATCATAATCAATCAAAAACTCGATTTTGATTTTATTGATGATACGCAGTTTTGGATTTTCAACGACGATATATAATTTCTCTAAAGTTGAGAATATGATGTTGAACAATTTCTTATATGTAAAGTATTCCTAAACCTCTGATGTAGATTTAAGAACGAAAGTTAAGTAAATTTATAAATGAATTAACGAAAATTTAGGTTAAGTTTTTTGTTAGATGTTTTTCTGATTTTAGTCAGGTTAAAAAGACTTGATGTCTATTTAGTCATAGAGATATATGTACACTAGGGTAACAGGAAAAATTTTGTTCTTTGATTTCAAATGTTTTTCAACGGAATATTGTGAATATTATAGGTCTAAAAGTTTAGTTCTGAAAATTTGAGCCAAATCGAATAACATTCTATATGCGCTCATCGGGTCCAGGGTTAAAGAGCCCATTTGTATAAAAATGAACAATTTTTACCAGAGAAAATAATGGAATATTAAAGAAAACAAACACACCTTTATTTCAAATAGCCAAAAACAAAAATCGATGAAGTAGTTTAGGAGTTAGTCCATTTTCCCTTGAAAATTAATGTCCCTGAAAACGCGCCTAAGGATATGCACCAACAATTTTATGTTGTACATACAAAAATTTTAAAATTAGACATAACTAATCATTTAATGCCTCGTTAGTATTGAATAGTTCAGTTTTGCTTGAGTATAATCGAATTGACTTATATTTTTCCATGTTGGAAAATGGTACATTTTTCTCAGGTCGGTTTCAAAAATCATTTTTTAATTTTTTGAAAATTTTGTTCAATAAATATTACAAATTTAGAATTTATCAACTTTTGTAAAACTTTTGAAAGCGACCTAGTGAAGGTTGTAGACCTAGGTGAGGACACACAAAAAACATTTTCAAAGATTTCGAAACATATGCAAAATTTTGAGATATTCACTGTTTCCGGTTAGGTCGTAGTACTTTAGTACCTCCAACTCTCACATTTGCAGAGCGATTTTAAAATTTTAAACAGTTTTGGAAAGTCAAGGCATCAATGTTTTACAAGCTGTAGGGAAAGGGCTTATATTCTAAGAAATTAGGTAAGTTTTTATCAAAAGTTTGGCTATTTATACCCTTCACCACCATAGGTGGAATGGTATTATAAGTTTGTGCTGATGTATCTAACGCATAGAAATATTTGTCTTAGACCCACCTTTAAGTATACCAACACTTTCTGAGTCGATTAAGCGACGTCAGTCCGTCCGTCCGCCTGGCATGTAAATAGGGTTGCCAGTCAGGCTGGATTCGACTGGATTGTCCAGCTTTTTTAGTGCCTGTCCAGTGTCAAGCTAAAATTAAATTTGTCCAGCTAAAAGGTGAAGAATTTAATTTTTTATATTTTTAAAGAAAAACTATCTTTATGATAATGAACGCAAAAGTGTATTTTTCTCTTTTTTACAAAGTGATTTATTCGTTGATTAATTGATTACTTGATCAAGTTAATTTTGTAACAAAATTACCCTCTATCAAATTTCCCAGTTGTATTTACTTTACTTAAATGGCCTATATTTACAACCTGTTAAAGCCAAAGGTCGAGTATATTTTAGAATTATAATTCTTCAATTTCGTAGGTCAAGCTTTAAAAGATTTTCCTCTACTTCTACTTGGCCTTTGCATCGAATTTTCGTACGTCCTCTTTTACGAGTTCATTCTGGATCGTTTTGGAATACTTTTCTTGCAGGATTATTTTTATCCATTCGCACAACATGTCCTAGCCAACGCAGCCGTTGCTGCAGTTCTCAACAATCACATGTGGTCCAACTCTTCTGAACTTTCTGTTTGTAGAAACCATCAATTAGATTAGATTAGATTTATTAGATTTCTTCTCGATACGCGAAATGCGGCAGGTACTTCGTACACTGTGCGAGGTACGATTTCAGGTAACACAATATTGAAGAGATCCCCGTTTAGTTATGAAGGACTCCGAGAGGCTCTTCTTATTTTAACTGTTGAGGTTGAGGCATTAAACACCATCGTTCGTATCGGGCTGTCAAAAGCAGCTTTGTAGTAAGCAAAGAGATGATATGTATCAATTTGTTTCTCTTGTGTTTTCTCCAGGATTTGATGTAGCGTAAAGATCTGGCCAGTGGTAGATTTACCCGGTCTAAAGCCAAATATTAGGTTCCAATTATTTCGTTAACTTTGGCCTTTTACCTTTCACACAATAAGGTCGATATTATCTTATATGCAATTGAAAGAAGACTTATATACCTCTATAATTGGCACATACATAAATAATTTGTTTGTGGACTGAACAAAGAACACTGAGACTCCAATCGTCTGGCATACGTTCTTCTAACTATATGGTTTTTATAAGCTGGGACATAAATGATTATCAACTCCCACCTCCTGCCACCTTTTCAATTATTGTAATTCTAACCTCATTTTGATTTGTTCGGACATGTCATCTTGTCCACTTTCATTTGGTACTTACAATTTGCAAAATTTATTAATGTCCAGCTAATTTTTGGGTTGTCAAGCTTTTTTTGCCTTATGTCCAGCTTTTTCCGGGTTTGTGTCTGGCAACCCTACATGTAAACCATATAATCAAAGTACAGTTCGCAATTCTAAAGATAATTTTATGAAATTTTCACAGATAATTTTTTTTATAGTTGGACCATAGCTATTAAAATTCGTCAAAATCTGTACATTATTTATGGTACTTCCCATAGGTCCCACTTCCCGGAATTGATATTTTGGCCACAAATATCAATATTATTTCATTAAATTTTAAACAAATACTGCTTATGTTAACCAAAATCAGTGCACCGAATTTCGTTGAAATCGGTTCACATTTGACCATAGCTCCGATATAAAATCTTCTATCAAAACGAACTAAATGAGACAAAAATCACTAAACCACCCGTAAATCTGAAGATAATGAGAATTTTAAGCACACATAATTTTTATGAAAACTGTAATCAATTTGCTAAATTTCAAGATAATCGGTCCACATTTGACCCTCGCCCTTGTAAATGACCTTTTGATTTAAAAAAAATTTGCTCTAGTGATTTATAACGAATGCATTAGGAATAAAAAACGCAAAAAATTGGGTCGATATCTTATCCCGTACCTGTGACTTAAAGTCAAAGATTTTCGGGAAAAGTTTGTTTTTCTAAGAAATTATAGAAAAAATTTAATAATTTTATATGTTCATAAGGAAAAGCGTCTTTTATTTGTCTTGGACAAATGAGTGGAAAAACGTTCGATGAAAAAAAAATTAATTTGGACGGTCCAGACTGCTACAGTTGTTATTGGCATGACTTGGAGCAAAATAATGTAGTGAGATCTAAGAGAAATTTCGGCGGTGGAAGTGTTATGGTGTAGGGAGCATTTTCCTACAATTTTAAGCTTCCCATATGCTTTATAACAACAAGAATGAATTCCCAAATGTATCTGGAGCTTTTAGAAGATGTCTTAATTGCAGCATTGGATGAAAATCCGGATGAAGAATACATTTTTCAACAAGACAATGCAGCTATTCATGTTTCTAGACAAAGTATGGAATGGTTCTCATCCAAAAATATAAATTTATTACCATGGCCAGCGTGCAGCCCAGATTGTAACCCAATTGAAAATCTTTGGGGAATTCTTGCGTCCAAAGTTTATGAAAAAGGGAGACAGTTTTCGAGCGTAAATGATCTTAAAGCTAAAATTAAAGAGTGTTGGTCCAATATTGATGTCGAAATCTTAAAAAAAATTAGTAGATTCAATGTCTAACAGGATATTTGATGTTATTCGCAACGATGGTTGTCACACAAAATACTAATGTCCAAAAAAACTGCCGGTATTAATTAAATATTTTTATTTTCTTAATAGTGGGTTCAAACGAATTTCCCACCTATTTTTTTCTTTTTAAAACTTAAAATATTCTAAGATTGTTCTTTATTTGTAAGCTCTTAAATTAATAAATCACAAGAATAAAAAATATTATCGAAAAGTTTTTAATTTCGCCCATTTTTGAAAAAATATATGGTGCGTCCAAACGATTTTCTACCACTGTATTTGTATACTTGTTTAGCAAAAATACCATGTAGAATACTATGTAGGATAGTTTCGGGCAGAAATTCTTGCTTCATTGAAGGCAATATACCGTCGGCTTAATATGAAAACCTGCTAAGTCCACTTTTTAAGTAAATTGAGATTTGGATGATATTCATAGTTTTTTTTATAAGGACATTAGTCCACTTTTTTCCATTTTGGTCCACTCTACTCCTACTACAGTTATGATGGACAAACAAAGTTCTGAAAATGTTATTAATTTTGGAAGCGCTTCCTTTAATACTTTAAAAATAAAGATCGACTTTCTTTAAAAGTTCTGAAAATATAGTACAACATGGAGCTCACATGTTCCATGTTGTACTACAACATGGAACATGTGAGCTCCATGTTCCAACCATGTTTTTATCAGTTGTATAAAGTTCGAAGGGACTATTAGTAGTTCTCAAGATACATAAAAGACATGTTAGATTTTGTCCAAATTACGCTTATTATAAGGAAATATGGTTATACAAAATTTTAAGACTATAAAATAGATCTGAAACTACACAACAATAATGTTTATAAAAAGGTTTATCAACATTTGGGACATCAAACATTTAATTAAAAAGTTTTACTGTAGTGTATTGCACTAAGAATCCCAATTTATTACAATTATTTATTATTGTAATAAATAGTTTTTTGATAAAACCAAAAAATGTTGGTGGGGAAACCTTTCCTCGACGCGTTTCGATGGTTGGTTAGACCATCTCATCAGGAGGATTATCCCTAATTCTAGACAGAGCGAAAACCTCACATTATGTATAATTTGAGGGACTGAATAAATACGAATTATTATTATTGTGTCCAACAAATGTCAACATAAAGCGCAGATTATCATCCGAACAGAAACACATAGTTGTATGGGAATATAACTCATTTTGATCCGTTTATATGAAGTTTTAAATTATTAAATGTTCTATTTCATCAGATATCTTTATAATTACATATTCGATTATTTGAACCTTTATTTCCTCTAGACCCTATAAAAATTATAGAACTGATAAATTGAGAACCTTCTTTAGGTATACTTTTAAAACATTTCCCTAACCACCTGAAAAAAACTTGTAATTTTAAAAATACATAAAATATAAAAGTTCTTAAAATTTTAAATATAATTGAAGGTTAATCTTAAAAAACAAACATTAAGTATTTTAATAATGTTTCATAATATTTTAAAAATTATAAATTTTATTATCATTTGAAAGCAACAACAAACAAAAAAGCAAACAATTTTGCAATTTTCATTATAAATTTATGAAAGAAAAAAGTTTTAGAAATTTGTTTCTATAAGAAATTAGACAACCAACAACTGTGTTCTATGTAACATAAAAAGTAGAATAATAAAATTGTTTTTTTTTTTTCTAATTTCGTTGCTAAAGTTGTTTTTGTTGCTGCTTTTGTAATGTTATAAATTTTTGCCATTTAAAGATATTTATCGATTTTTATCATGAAAGCAGAGGAACAAAAAAAAAGAAAGAAGAAAACAACCTAAAAGTCCCAAGTGTGCAGTTTATTTTTGTATGAATTTATGTATTTGGTATAAAGAAAAAAGTCTAAATGAAAAGAAAGGGAATAGAAAGCCAAAAGAGAAGAGAAAGAGGAAAGCAAACAACAACAAAATTGAGGTTTATTAATAAAACAGAATAGAATACATATTTGTCTAGTACTACGCCCAAAATATTGTGAATCTAAACAAAACGAAAGAAAAAACGAATGAATGTATGTAATGGAAGAAGGATAAACACCCCTAATATTTGCAACCCATGTATATAAAAACATATTTACACTCTTTGTCCTTATACTTTTATATATCAGAACATTTTATATACTCAAATAAATAAAAACAGTTATGTACCTAAATTTTACACATCCTCTCATGTACAACATGGACAACATTTCATACATATAGACATGAGGAAAATATGTAGCTTTTCTGCAAACATGCAAAAAGCCAAGGCACAAAGGATTCGGCTAATGAACTCTGCCTCTAGTGGTAAAATTTGAAACTAAAACACTGGGAAAATTTCAAAGTTTTATGATATTTATAATACAGTGAAATAAGTTTATAACGAACAATCAAAAACAATTATTCTTTACATATTTTAATATTGATATCTTTTATATTTTTAATATTAATATCTTTAATATTTAATATATGAATATCTTTAATATTGATATCTTTTTATCTGCATTGCATATTGCATCACCGACAAAAGACTGAACCGTTTAGGGTAAATTTATAGTATAATCGGATTTAAACATTTTATTCAAAATATATAATTGGAGTTATTATTCATAAAAAAAAATAATAATTTGACATCGCAGTTAAGTTTAAAAAATAAAATTGAATTTGGCCCCACTCGATTTTAGAAAAGAACAAGTAAGAAAGTGCTAAAGTCGTTCAAGCCCGACCATACGATACCCTTAACCACTAAGGTCAAAGGTGTTCTTTTATCTGTATAAAGACAAATATTTGCGGAATTTTGCCATCATACAAACATTTTCTCAAAACTTATTTAAGCTGTTTCCGTTGTTTGGATTTATATGAGAGCTAGGGTAAAATGTGAACCGATTATCTCGAAATTTGGCAAATTATTACTAAAAATTTTGTTTGCAAAAAATAAACTTCAAATTCTCATTATCTTTAGATTTACGAGCGTTTTAGTGATTTTTGTCTCATTCAGTGCGTTTTGATAGAAGAGTTTGTACAGGATCTATGGATCCGATTTCAACGATATTTGGTACAGTGATTTTAGTTTACATAAGCAGGTTTGTTTCAATTTCATGAAAAACTATTGATATTTGTGGCCAATATATCAATTCCGAGAAGTGGGACCTATGGGAGGTGCAATAAATAATGGACCGATTTTGACGAATTTCAATAGCCATGGTCCCACTATCAGAAAAATGATCTGTTCTAAATTTCATCAAATTATCTTAAGAATTGCGACCTGTAGTTTGATTACAAGGGGGTCCAGCCAGCCGAACGGACGGACATCGCTAAATCGACTCTAAGCCTATTGGTATACTAAAAGGTGGGTCTAAGACAAATATTTCTATGCGTTGCATACATCAGCACAAACTTATAATATCCTTTCCACCTATGGTGGTGAAGGGTATAAAAATTACAAAATGCTCTTCAGGTGAAATCAACATAAAAAAGTATGGGTATTACTACTGAGGTCAAATATAGACCAACAATTTAACAAGTTTTCCTTAAGTTTTAGAGACATACCTACATAAATATTGATTACGATTATCATAAGCAATATTTATGCTGAGTTTTCAATTTGTGGCTGTAAGGTAACTCTATGGGAGGTACCCGAAATAGTATTCCGATTTTGGCGAAAAAAATATTGGGATCGTCCTTGGACCTGCACATTGATAACAATCTTACATGGATATCCAGCCAGCAGGACGGACATCATTAAATAAATTCATAGAGTGATTCTGAGTCCGTCGGTATACAATAATTCTATGCGTTACAAACATCAGCACAAACCTAATATTCTTATTCCACCTATGGTGATGGAATAGGAATATTTATTTGAACGAAATTTTATGTATTACTCTTCTAGCTTTTAGGATTCTTCAAATTTTTTAATTTTGCTTTGGTTCAGTTTAATGATGGTTCAAAATTCGTTTTTTTTTTTAAATATACCCATTTTATAAGTCTTTAACTTTTGATATGGTTATCAGATTTTTATAAAACTAAGCTCCATATTTCAGCGTGTGTTCTGGTATTTAAAATGGGTATAATTTGAAAAAAAAAAACTTGAAGAAAACTAACTTTGAACCGCCATAAAATCTGAACCAAACGAAGTTCAAAATTCAAAGTATGTGTTCGAAAATTTTGGATTTTATTCTGTCCTATCTTGAAAACAAAGTGTGCGTGAGATATTATTTTATTATTTAATTAATTTGCATTGCATTTTGATGCCATAATGTATAGTAAATAACCTTAATTGTGTTGTCGTGGTCAGCATAGTTGTCTAAGAGATATGAGCAGTGACTAAGCAGTGGTGTTTTTGGTGCATTGAACGCTATTGGATCTCATGTGAATTGGTATCGTGCTGTAGGTTGCCATATCCGCCTATGAAGAGCTGAATTAGCGATAACTAGTTTAATAGATGTATTGTTAAAATGATGACCGTCTTCGTACCTATTCGAACAACCTTTACGTTTTTGACAAATTCTTAAAAAAAACATCAAAATATTCCAAAATATTTTGGGCCAAATTTTGGTAACAGTTTTTATCAGATTTTTTGGTTAAAGGCGAAATTTTGAAATTATGTGTTACAAAATAAGGATGGCAATAATGGCTAAAATTATATTTTATTATTTTTTTTTTTCAAGTAAAACAAATGCTGCAGGTGATGAAATTATGTCTAAGATCCCAATTCAATTCAACTTATGAAGGAAGGTAACTTCATAAGTTGAATTGTTAAGGAAGGTAACTTCATAAGTTGAATTGTGCTAATTTAATTACGTTCATAATTTCTTCAATATTTTCCTCAGTAAATTTCCAAGAAGAGAGATTCAGCGATTTAAAAAAAACATATTTATAACAAGTAAAAAGGTGCTATGGGATATATTGTTGTTGTACATTGTATTACAACGAATCTGATATTTCCTTAATAGAATTTCGGTCTGAAAAACATATGCATATGTAAGTGATTCCTTAGTCTTAGTGTAATATAGTTAAAATCAAGGTTTTACCTTGAAAAAGAAAACCAAATTAAAAACAAGTAAGAAAGCGCTATAGTCGGTCAAGCCGACCATACGACACCCTTCACCACTAAGGTCAAAGGTGTTATTTTTCCTGTATAAAGACAAATATTTGCTAAATTTTGCCATCATACAAACATTTTCTCAAAACGTATATATTCAACCTGTTTCCGTCATTTGGACTTATATGAGAGCTAGGGTCAAATGTGGACCGATTATCTCGAAATTTGGCAAATTGATTACAGTCGTTACAAAAATTATGTATGCAAAAAATAAACTCAAAATTTTCATTAACTTTAGATTTACGAGCGTCTTAGTGATTTTTTGCCTCATTTAGGGCGTTTTTGAAGAAGAGTTTGTATGGGAGCTATGGTCAAATGTGGACCGATTCACGAAATTTGGTACAGTGATTTAAGTTTACATAAGCAGTATCTGTTTTAAATTTCATGAAAAAATATTGATATTTGTGGCCAATATAGCAATTCCGGGAAGTGGGACCTATGGGAGGTACCATAAATAATGGACCGATTTTGACCAATTTCAATAGCCATGGTCCCATTATCAAAAAAATTATCTGTGCCAAATTTCATCAAATTATCTTTAGAATTGCGACCTGTAGTTTGATTACAAGGTTTACATGGGGGTCCAGCCAGCCAGCCAGACGGACGGACGGACGGACATCGCTAAATCGACTCAGAAAGTGATTCTAAGTCTATTGGTATACTAAAAGGTGGGTCTAACACAAATATTTCTATGCGTTACAAACATCAGCACAAACTTATAATACCCTTTCCACCTATGGTGGTGAAGGGTATAAAAATTAATAATGAATACCTTTAAGTATGTGCAAAGTAATATTCTTACATAATTTAAAATACTGCTATTTACTCTATAAAATTCTCTAAATATCCCAGTATTTTAAGTTGTTAGCAAATACACGAACCATTCGGGTACTAGCCATCTAGCGTCAAAAGTTGGAAGTCTTAATTTCCTGCAATAAACACCAGAGTGCAGCACTGCAGTTCAGAAAATTTATTGAAGGCAACAACAATTTACCTAAACAAATTTCCCTCTAGAACAAGAATTCTTTGAACAATTTATCTTAACAAATCTGGCTAAAAATCTCTACCACTACAACTAAATCTAAAACAAAACGACACATATACTGATGCAAGTCAAACTTGTTTTTTTTTTTTGCTCTCAAATATGTTTTTGAAATTGCCTCTCAGCTGCCATATGTACGTTTGCGATTGGTGGTTGTTTTTTGTTGCTGTACATCGGCCATGCGTCTTTTCTAAAAATAAATTTCTGAACCATATCAAAGGCAGACAATACAAAGCCATTAGTTTTTTTAAACGTTTTCAACATGGGTGCTGGTAAGAGTTTGGCTGTGTGTGTGCTTCAGTTTGATGGCTGCCTGTAATTTCAAATGAGTATGTGTGTGTGTTTTAATCCCATAGTTTTGTTGTTTGTGTTAGTTGCCTGTTCTTTTTTTTTTTTGTTTTCAACCATATTGGAAATTTATCTTTATCAGTTTTTGTTGTTGTCTTCCCACAGTATTTCTTTTGCTTGTTTGTTTAGCGTGCGTGCGCAGTATATGAAATCATTTGTATACTTCAATTCTTTTTCTTTTCTGTTTTAACAATTTTTATCTATTTCAATCGTTGACAAAAAAATTCAATGTGTCTTAAACACAAAAGAAACAAAAGAAAAATCCGAAATCAATTTCAAAAAAATTGTACACTAACAAAGCTTGTAATTTATGGTCCTCTACTCTTTAGTTTTGGTTTATATTTTTAATTTTTTCGTGTCGTTTTTTGGGTTCAACTCAATTGTCGGTGGTATTTTGGGCTCTCATTTTTATCCATAATGATATTTGAGTTTTTACCTACAGCTTTAGAGGTTTTCGTTGCTGTTGTCCATGTTTGAAATAATGCCGTTGGCAAATGGTAGATTAAAGCGAAGAGTTTTCAAATTGTGGGATTTGAAAATTGGGGTGCCATAGTAGGATTTTTAGTCTGTACTTTGTACCAATATAGTTTTATAGCTACATAGTACATAGTATGTATGTATGTATGTATGTATGTATAAAACATGATGTAGTATTTTCAATAATTTTTGGAAATTCAAGATATAATCATAGGGGTTTTTGTATTCTTTATAAAGGATTAATTAAAATGAAATATTTTAATACCACAAAAATTATTGAAAGATTTCTTAGTTAGAGGTAGGAGCTAGGGTATTATAAATTTGTCATTAAGTTTGTAATTCATTACTCGCCTTAGACCCCATAAAAATTATACCGATCCGGCTCAGAAACGCCAGGAGAGTCGATTTAGCCATGTTCGTCTGTCTGTTGAAATCAAATTTGTGGAGCTCCTGGTGGGTGTACCTAGACGAGAAAACCCGAGATATCGCTAAAATACTAAACTTCGATGATGAATTTTAAAAAAATGTTTTCAAAAAATACAATTTTTTTAATTCTCATCGAATTTTGAATTTTGGCGATATCTCTGGTGTTTATAGACCGATTTTTATGAAATTTAATAGCATGTTGCGTTTGAGTATTTTCTAAAATCTGATATCTAATTCAAAAATTAAAAAAAAAACTGTTTTTTTAATTTTTTAAAATTTGTCAATTTGCGTACATCGATATCTTTTGCTTTGGCGATATCTCGCTTATTGATCCACCGATTTCGATGAGATTGAAGGATTTCCTAAAATTTAATGTACAGTTCAAAAAACTTTTTTTTTAAGAACACAGTTTTTTGACGAAATTAAAATTTTTTTTATGAAAAATACAGTTTTTTAAACAAAATTTTTTTAAATTCTCATCGAGTTTTGAATTTTGACGATATCTCTGCTGCTTATAGACCGATTTTGATGAAATTTAATAGCTTGCTGCAATGGAGTATTTTCTAAAATTTGATATATAATTCGATTTTTTTTTAATATTGTTTTTTTTAATTTTTTTCTAAAATATGCCAAATCGAGTACGTCGATATCTCTGTTACTGATCTACCGATTTTGATGTGTGTTGAGTTTAATGATTTCTTAAAATTTGATATACTGTTCAAACAACTTTTTTTTTAAACATAGTTTTTTGAAAAGATAACTGTATTTTGAAAAATACAGTTATTAAAAAAATGTTTAATTCTCATCGAATTTTGAATTTTGGCGATATCCCTAGTGTTTATAGAAAATAAAAAAAATGTAATTTAGCATCGAATTTCGAGCTTTGGCTATATCTCAGTTGTAAGTAGAACTATATGTGGCAATTTAATAGTGTACTTCGTAAAACACTATTAACATCTAATACCTATACATATAAGTTATGTCGGTATGCCATGAGCTTCTACATAAAACTTGATTTCAGCATTCCGAAATATGTCTTAAATAAGTAACTTTTTCACATTGTGATCTCCTTTATTCATATCTTACGTAAGTGTTGTTGCCAAAAGTCGCATCTAAATAGGTCCGCTAAATAATCTCATTAAAGCGACCATTTAATCGGTTCTCTAATTTTAAAGATATATGCATTTAAATATGACCTCTCTCAAGGTGCGAAATGTTACAATGTAGTGTAATTTCTAAAATTGTTTGTATTTCAATCAACCTCCAAAATGTAGACCCAATATAAAACAAGGTTATTCACTAATTAAATTATGAGGCGTATTAAATATCGAGATTTTAAACTTTTTCAGATTAGAAAATCAATATGCATACAGTTTGTCAAGTAATTGTTTGCATTCAAAAAAATACTGAAAATGCAATTTAAATTTAGAAAATTAAACATCAAATCGTTTAAATTTGTTTATTTTGTTTAACACTTACCGTTAATGTAACTGTTTACTACAAAAACTCGTAAAAAAATTTAAATAAATACATGCATTGCAACAACAAAAAAAAGAAATATACCCAATTTAAAAGGCGTCAAATAAATGTTTGCGCAATGAGTAAAAATAACTCCAAATGTTCTTATTTACCGTTATATTTTTGATTTTATAATGTTTTTTGAGTGTTATCTAATGAAATTAAAGTTATAAAAAGTATTGTAAAAAAAATTTGTACATTAGTGGTCCTTAATTTAAAAAAAAAAAAACCTGGAAAACTAATTTCGGAATGCGTTATAGAATTAGCGTATTTCCATCACTATAAGGGCAAATCTGCCAGGGAGATCGCAAAAATGTTCTCCCGTATGGTTAGGACTGAAGGAATATTGGAATTAAAAGGGTAATCTTGCAGTCCAAAATAATATACAATATGAATTAAAAGTAAAATTATTAAAACCGTCTGGAAAAAGTGTCACTTCAGCTCTAGGGGCTTACCTCCTAAGTGAAAAACGACCATGGGCTATGTGTATCCCAAGAAGTAATCCAAAATATACCGGTAAACCTGATATATTCATCTACAGTGGCTAGGAAAAGTATACTGCTATCAATGCAAAATATTAAATATCTTTTTAAGTTTGCTACGGGATACTTAACTGGGCTTCCAAACTTATGGGGATCCATCATGATAATACAACATCATTTTAGCATGACTAGAGAAAAAAATATACCCTAATACTAATTCTGTTAAACAAAATAAACAAATTTAAACGATTTGATGTTTAATTTCCGAAATTTAAATTGCATTTTCACTATTTTTGCAATTACTTGACAAACTGTATTAAAAAAAAAATCGTCAAACTTTATTATATCGTAAAGAAGACAGAATGAGGTTATGTATGGAACAAGATATCGTACAGGTGGCCGCCTCGGCTTTGCTGGCACACACGCGATCTTTTAATGGAATTTTCAATGACCTTTTTGCATAAATGCTGCGGAATTTATTAATACAGCGTCCAATTTCCTCTTTTAAGGCTTGAGTCGTCGTCGGCTTATTCGCGTAAACCATCGACTTTAAAAAACCCCAAAGAAAAAAATGTAAATGTGTTAAATCTCGTGTTTTAGTCGGCCAATTCTGGTCTCCAAAACGCGAAAAAACACGACTAGCAATTGAATTGTTTCTCTGGCTGTATGACATGTGGCGCCGTCTTGTTGAAACCACATGCCCTCCACATTAATTTCTTCAATTATAGGGAAGTCAAAACTGGTTATCATTTCACGATACCGAACAACATTGACTGTTTGTGCTTGGCCTGCCTCATTTTCATAAAAAAGGTCCAATGATTCCTCAAGCCCAAAAACCACACCACACAGTGATACGTTGAGGATGCATTTACTCCTCGTGAATTACTCGAGGATTTTCCTCACCCCAAATGCGACAATTCTGCCTATTGACGAAGCCATCAAGATGGAAATGGGCCTCGTCACTGAAGATGATTTTATCGGCAAAATCAGCATTTTCATGTTGTCTCTCCAATACCCAATTACCGAACTCCCTTTGCTGTCCATGGTCATCTGGCTTCATTTTCTGAGTCAATTGAACTTTGTATTCATGAAGATGCAAATCTTTCATCAAAATTTGCTGCATAGTAGATTTGGAGACACCAATTTGCTGAGCTCGGTGTCGAATTGAGGTTAATGGAGTTTGAGCGATATCATCACGTACAGCTGCAACATTTTCTGTCGATCAACCTGGTTGAAGGCGCGTTGTTGTCTTTACATCAGTAACAGACCCAGTTTTGGCAAATATATCCATTAATATCTTAACCGTTGACTCCTTTGGAGCATTATTGTGACCCCAAATTGATCGCAATTTTCGAACTGTAGCCGCAATACTTTCACCATTTTGATAAAACAATTTCACAATGAGAAGGCGTTGTTTATTCGTGTAGCGCTCCATTTTTACTAACATCGTACCTTCCACTAGCAAACAAAACAATTTCACAATGAGAAGGCGTTGTTCATTCGTGTAGCGCTCCATTTTTACTAACCTCGTACCTTCCACTAGCAAACAATAACAGTTGTTCAATGTCAAACAATGTCACTTCGAATCGCGCCAAATTTAAAAATTGCGTTCTAGCTGGGACACACTTTACATTGCACATAATTTCGTCTCATAACCGGGTATAGTCAAATTAAATAATTAAGCTGCTAAATACTTTTGGTTGTGCTTAATAGTTAGGCTAAGCACGTTGATAGTAATACGGCAGGTCCATATATTTTATAAAATCTAGCACATTGTATGGGAGCTATGGTTAAATGAGAACCGATTTCGATTAAATTTTATATGCTGCGTAGTTGTAATATACAGGGACCGTAACTGCTATAACTTTTATCGTGAAAGTCAGAAAATAAAAATTATTTTTTGAATTTTATTTTTTCGAGCAGAAATAAAAGTTATTTTTGACTTTTATTTTTTCGATAAAAAATAAAAGTCAAAAAATAATTTTTATTTCTGCTCGAAAAAATAAAAGTCAAGAAATAACTTTTATGCATGCTCGAAATAATAAAAGTCAAAAATAATTGTTATTTTTGCTCGAAAAAATAAAAGTTTAAAAATAACTTTTATTTTTGCTGGAAAAAGTAAAAGTCAAAAATAACTGTTATTTTTGCTAAATAAAATAAAAATCGAAAAATAACTGTTATTTTTTTTTCAAAAAAATAAAAATCAGATTTTTAAAAAGCATGCGATGCTTTTATGAAAATTTGGTCCGAGACTATCAAAATGGTATACTTGGTTTTATTCTTCGACATTTCTTTGATGTTGCTTTTTTTTAATCAAAAATTCAAAAATAACAGTTATTTTCGGTTCCTGGTAATAAATGCCTAGACGAGGTTATACGGGAGCTATGGTCAAATGTGAACCGATTTTGTGTGATTTCGAAACCAAAATTTTCCAAGAATATTTATACCAAATTTTAGTGGCCTATATCCTTTCTTTAAGGTTTTATCGTGCCGACAACATATAGACAGACAGACATACGGACGGTCATCGCTCAGTCGTCTTAGAATTTCATAAGGATTCAGAATATATATCCCTTTTGGTTTTTGAGTCAATATTAAGGAAATTACTAACGGAATGACAATCTCAATATACCCCCACTATAATTGATGGTGGGTATAAAAAGGGACCTAGAGTCCATATACAGGTGTCAGACTTATATTTCTATTACTTACAACATTACAAACCCAATATGCCCTACTATGTATCTGATTCTAGTACAAAATATTCAATATTTCTTTCAGTGCAATATTTGTAAATTTAAGAGTTTTATATTAAATTACTTTTAATTGATTTATGATTATTCGATTTAATAAAAATCCAGTTTAATTTCAGATGGACATGATTTTGCACTTGTTGCTATAAATTAAAATAATAACCATTTAAGAGGAAAATAAATTAAGAATATTACGACATCTCGTTTTAAGCAGACAAATAACATTTCAATAAACTTAATTACTTTATTACTGGGGATTTTTTCCTCAAATATTTAAAGACATGTTTACTTATACAATTTTTTTTATATAATGGACTTAAATTATCTTGAAGTGAATTAAGATAATTTGGACATGGAGACTAAAGTACAATGTTTTTTTTGTATTCAATTCAAAAATAGCTACATTAATTTTTTTATTAAATATATGGGCAAATCCGAAAAACATTAAACCAAGAATAATTTTTTAAAACTGTGAAAATCACTTAAAATATACCATATATTGATCCTTTAGAATATATAATGGATACAATTTTTGATTGCTCTATTCGTGAATGGCAGGTCTTTTTTTGCATCCACCTCGAATTTTTATAAATATTTTAAAATAATAGGTTTTTTAAAAGTTCATAAAAATTGCAAAAACATCCATTTAGTTATCAAGTTTCAGTAGGGGCTCAAAGTCTGCTTAATTTTATACAATGAGATGTAAAAGATCCCATCAAAAGTAATTGGAGTGATATAAATAATGTCAAGTAAAAAAGGGCTCACAGTGTGTAGCGTCCGTCACAGGAATAAAGGTTTTATTAATTTGACTAGTGTAATTTTGCTTTTTTCTCCAAATGAACATGATTCGTGAAGAGAATATATAGTATGCTTTACATCAGGCTAAAAATATAGGGATGTTAATATGGCATTTTACAGAATAATGTTTTACAGAATAATAGAAAAGTGTGCAGCGTCCGTCACAGTATATATTTTTTACAAAATGATATTTATTAAATGCAATATTTGCGAACACATGTCTGCCTTATTCATAAAGCAATAACACTGTCTATATCCACAGATTAAATTTAAAGTATTGGGTGTTAAAAAAACATACAGTGGGGCAAATTTCATGGTTTTGAAAAAAATTTTTTTGGGATTTTTGGGGCATGCTTGGGACGAAAAATAAGACATAACAAGTGTAAAACTTTAAATAAATATATGTATGTAGCCGTTTTGCGGAATATTAAATTGTGCCCGAAAATAGCATTTTTAACCGCGAAAATAAAGATGAAGGAGTTGAAATTCAGGAACAACTGACACCATTATTTTCACTGATTTACA
This sequence comes from Stomorhina lunata, assembly GCA_933228675.1. Lineage (NCBI taxonomy): Eukaryota > Metazoa > Arthropoda > Insecta > Diptera > Rhiniidae > Stomorhina > Stomorhina lunata. The sequence goes on along the minus strand of OW121740.1, from coordinate 87,864,917 downwards.
AACCCTTAAAAAATATAAAATATGAATTTTTCCTAATCAAAAACATTTAAGTATAAACTGTATCTTCCGACACGTAGCGTCCGCACCAGTTCATTTATGGATTTTTGGTGAAACTGGAAACTTTAAAATATTTTATAAAAGCTGTTTTTTAATCCTCTGATTTTCCTCTATCTTCAATGTATTTACAATTTTTTTATACCCTTCATCAATAGGTGAAAGGGTATTATAAGTTTGTCATTCAGTTTGTAATTTTTTCATTATTCGTCTTAGACCCCATTAAAATACCGATCGACTCAGAATCACCAGGAGAGTCGATTTAGCCGTCCGTCTGTCTGTCTGTTGAAATCAAGTTTGTGGAGCTCCTGGTGGGTGTACCCAGACGAATTATACACAAGATTTTAGGAAATTTCCCTACCCAGCACGGTCGGTCGGTCCATAAACACCCGTGATATCGCTAAAATACTAAACTTCGATGACGAATTAAATTTTTTTTTTTTTTAAATACAGTTTTTTTAATTTTTTTTAATTCTCATCGAATTTTGAATTTTGGCGATATCTCTGGTGTTTGTGGACCGATTTTGATGAAATTTAATAGCATGTAGCATTGGAGTATTTTCTAAAATCTGATATATAATTAAAAATTTTTTTTAAAAAAATACTGTTTTTTAATTTTTAAAATTTGTCAATTTGCGTACATCGACAACTTTTGCTGTGGCGATATCTCGGTTATTGATTTGATTATTTAGATGAAATTCAATAGTGTGCAGCGTTGAATGGTTTCCTAAAATTTGATATACAGTTCAAAAAAACTTTTTTTAAAAAACACAGTTTTTTGACGAAATTCAAAACTTTTTTTTGAAAAACACAGTTTTCAAAAAAAAAACTTTGTTTAAATTTTTATCCAGTTTTGAATTTTGGCGATATCTCTGATGTTTATAGACTGATTTTTATAAAATTTAATAGCATGTTGCGTTGGAGTATTTTCTAAAATCTGATATCTAATTCAAAAATTAAAAAAAACTGTTTTTTTTTATTTTTTAAAATTTGTCAATTTGCGTATATCGATAATTATTGCTTTGGCGATATCTCAGTTACTAATCTAGCGATTTTGACTAAATTTAATTGTGTGTGCTGTGTTGAATGATTTCCTAAAATTTGATATACAGTTCAAAAAAACTTTTTTAAAAAAACACAATTTTTTGATGAAATTAAATTTTTTTGAAAAAAATACAGTTTTAAAAAAAGTTTTTTTAATTCTCATCGAATTTTGAATTTTGACGATATCTCTGGTGTTTATAGACCGATTTTGATAAAATATAATAAAATGTTGCATTGGAGTATTTTCTAAAATCTGATATATAATTCAAAAATTTTTTTTAAATACTGTTTTTAAAAAAAAAATTAAATAGGTCAATTTGCGTACATCGATATCTTTTGCTTTGGCGATATCTCGCTTATTGATCTACCGATTTTGATGAAATTTAATTGTGTGCTGCGTTGAAGGATTTCCTAAAATTTGGTGTAGAGTTCAGAAAACTTTGTTTTTAAAAAAACACAGTTTTTTGACGAAATCAAACATTTTTTTATGAAAAATACAGTTTTTTAAACAAATTTTTTTTTGAATTCTCATCGAGTTTTGAATTTTGGCGATATCTCTGGTGTTTGTGGACCGATTTTGATGAAATATAAATAGCATGCAGCAATGGAATATTTTCTAAAATCTGATATATAATTCGATTTTTTTTAAATATTGTTTCTTAAAATTTTTTTTTGTAAAATATGCCAATTTGCATGCATCGATATATTTTGCTTTGGCGATATCTCAGTTACTGATCTACAGATTTTGATGAAATTCAATATTCTAATCTAGATAGGTCCGCTAAATATTCTCATTAAAGCAACCATTTAATCGGTTCTCTAATTTTAAAGATATATGCATTTAAATACGACCTCTCTCAAGGTGCGAAATATTACAATGTAGTGTAACTTCTGAAATTGTTTGTATTTCAATCTACCTCCAAAATGTAGACCCAATATAAAACAAGGTTATTCACTAATTAAAGTATTATTCATATATATCGCCTAAAAATTAAATGTATAAGGCGTGTTAATTATCGAGATTTGAAACTTTTTCAGATTAGAAAATCAATATATATATATATATATATATATATACATACATATATATATATATATATATATATATATATATATATATATATATATATATATATATATATATATATATATATATATATATATATATATATATATATATATATATATATATATATATATATATATATATATATATATATGTATATATATATATATATATATATATTAGTATTTTTGTAGAATTCACCTAAAACAGTTTTCAGAAACATACATACTTGTAATTGACCAAAAACTCTTTCCACTCTGCACTTTACTTTTGTAACACGATTGGTGAAGGGTATTTAAGGTTCGGCATAGCAGAACATAGCACTCTTACTTGTTATTACTCTAACCGATTTGATGAAAATTATAGAAACACGTATTGAAAAAAAGTCACTTCCATTTTTTGTAGCGTCCGTCACAGCGATTTAATAGCCAATATCTTTTTCCTCCAAAACAAATGTGTAAATTAACAATTGCCATTCGATAGCACAATCGATGGGCTAATATCCTCTGAAATCTGTGCAAGGATATCTCGTGTAAAACGACTATGGGATTCATTTAAGTACAACAAAATCCGTACAAATGTAACGTCCGTCACGCAGGATTTGCCCATATGTATATATTGAAATTTTTAATCTCTTAATCTCTTGGTAAATTAGTGATACAAATCTTTTAATTTAATCTCTAAATAAAAAAGAATTTTAATTATTCAAATATTTAAAAAAAACAATATATGAAGATAAACGTTTAAAAGTGTTTAACACTTTCTTCAGAAACAAATTTTTATAATAAAATTTACAAACATTTAAATAAAATTTAAAAAAAGAAATAAAAACATATGGAAATTTAAACAAATATTTTATACATTTTATTAAACATTTAAAATTTAAAAACATTACTAATAAATATCGCATCGTACTACACCCATGGGTCGGTATCCAAAGAGAATTCAAAAAAGCTGCTTCATATTGAATACGAGTATAATGTGATAAATTAAAAAAGACAAAAACTAAAAACCAGTTTAATTTCTGTTTCTTTCTTTCATTATTTTTCTTTTTTTTATCGAATTTAGCAATTCCATGACATTTTTCGTTGATTGTAGAGCAAAAACGGTGGTGGCGGAATACACTTGGAGACAAGCGTCACGTACAGCTAAAAGCTGTCAAAGAATTTGTCAAATAAATCAATCATATTTATTTAAATGGCCATGATATCGTTTTACTTAAATAAAATAAAGACAAAAAAATAGAGAACCAAGCAACAGACATGATAAAATTCAACGAAGAAATATTTACATGTACAAAATAAGACTAAATAATATGTCTGTTCCCGTACTCTTAAGAAGCTACTCAAACCAGTCTCAAGTTGTCTTTCATAAAAATGAAAGCAATTTGTTTTAAAACTTTTAAACGGGATGACTTTTGGGTAAGTTTCGATTCCTTCGTCAATGTAAGGGAAAATACATAATATATTGGAATTAAGAGGGTATTTTTCATAATCAGACCTTTAAAACTATGAGTTTTTACAAATCAAATGTAAATTTTAAATCCTCTTATATTAAATTTAATCATATTATGATTAAATCATAATCAATTTTGTTAAAAGTTTTGCAGAGTTTATTGTGAGGAAACTATCTCCAATATAAATGTTGACCAAATTTGAAAGTAGAATAAATAGGAATTATAATGTGGGAGTTTAATATTCGGCTGTGACGAATCTGATACCTCTACCATAAAATTAAATTTATAAATATTCCTAACAAAAAGTCCATCATTTAAACAATAACAATGAAGTATTATAAAAATACATATGTGCAAATCCTGCGTGACGGACGATACATTTGTACGGATTTTGTTGTACTGAGTCCCATTGTCGTTTCCGACGAGACAGCTTTGCACAGGTTTCAGAGAATATTAGCCCATGGCATTTGTTAATTTACATAATTCTTTTGAAGGAAAAAGATATTGGCTTTTAAAGTGCTGTAACGGACGCTACAAAAAAATGGAAGTGACTTTTTTTCAATTTTCATCAAAACGGTCATAGTAATCTTATATCTTATATTCTTAAACGAGCAATAATTGTATGTATTTATATATATATTTATATATATATATATATATATATATATATATATATATATATATATATATATATATATATATATATATATGTATATATATATATATACAATGACTATCTCCAAAATTTGGATAGTGGGTATCTTTTTTGATGTATAGGTCGAAGAAGAAGGGACTTTTGGAACCTTTGCCTCTAAGAGGGTAAAAAGGGGAAAAAAATCGAAAACGCTATATCTCCTTAAGTAATATTTATTTGAATAATTTTCCACGAGTATTCGAATTAATCGAGTAAAAACATTTTAATAATTTTGCTAGTATTTTTCTAAAATATTTATTAAATAAAACGACTAAAGTTTGTCTCAGTGTAGTCCTAAACTGCTAAGTTAAGAAGTCTTAAAATGGGAATGTGCTCTAAGATTTGTTATGCATTTTAGTTTGTATTTTTTTTATACCCTTCACCACCATAGGTGGAAAGGGTATTATATGTTTGTGCGGATGTATGTAACGCATGGAAATATTTGTTTATATATATTATATATTCCATTTCATAATTAGGGTTTAAAATGTTAAGTGGTCTACATTTTAAACCCTAATTATCAATTATCTACCATTCTAGGGTTCAATTTAGTCAATAATTAATGGTTATACTATAGTTTAATGTAGTCCATTTTCCATACTATATACTATAATAGTACGTCCTACTATAGTTCAATAAATGTATCATAGATCCTACTATAGTCCACTTGAAGATCTCATTCTGAAGATAGGGAAAAGGTTGTGTTATATTATTTTTTATTTTTAAGTTAGTTTTATTTTGTGTATACCAATCACTCAGAATCACTCCCTGAGTTGACTCAGAATCACTTTCTGAGTTGTTTTGACGATGTACGTCCGGTTGGCTGGCTGACCGGTTATCCGTGTAAGCTTGTTATCAATGTACAGGTCCTAAGAGTTTAAAAATAATTTATTGAAATTTGACACAGGCTCATATTTTGTTTTATACTGTGGGCAAAATCTGATTACTATTTCGGGTACCTCCTATTGGGATGCAATCCCGGAATATAGTTTTTGGTCCTTTATAACCACAAATTTAGTTGTATTTTAATAATAGTCAATACAAATATTGCTTAAGATAACCTTAATTTTTTTTGGGAATAGGCCCATATTCACCCATACCTCCCATACAAGACACTTTCTTAATAGAAATTTTGTAAATACCCATACCCAAACACTTATAAATCTAAAGATAAATTAATTTTATAACTAAAACTTTGCACAGATAAATATTCTGTAAATAAAAACCAATTTTGTAACACTTGATCCACAATTGACCCTTGCTTCCATATTAGGCCCTTAACCGGAAATGACAAATCTACTTAAATCACGAAATTTTGAAAAAATAGAACATAGTATATGTATGTATGTCCCTTATACTTAAGGAAAACTTTTTAAGTTGTTAGTCCATATTTGACCTTAGTAGCGAAGGGTACCGTAAGGTCGGATTTGACTGACTATAGCTTATCTTACTTGTTTTTATTGTGCATTATACCTTCACCACCATAGGTGGAAAGGGTATTATAAGTTTGTGCTGATGTATGCAACGCATAGAAATATTTGTCTTAGACCCACCTTTTAGTATACCAATAGGTTTATCACTTTCTGAGTCGATTTATCGATGTCCGTCCGTCTGGACGACTGGCTGGCTGGACCCCCATGTAAATCATGTAATCAAAGTACAGGTCGTAATTCTAAAGATAATTTTATGAAATTGCACAGATCATTTTTTTAAAAATGGGACCATGGCTATTGAAATTCGTCAAAACCAAAATCATTATTTCTGGTACCTCCCATAAGTCCCACTTCACGGAATTGATATTTTGGCCTCAAATATCAATATCTTTTGCATGAAATTTAAAACAAATACTGCTTATGTAAACCAAAATCACTGAACCAAATTTCGTTAAAATCGGTCCACATTTGACCATAGCTCACATACAAACTCTTCTGTCAAAACCCACAAAACAAAAAATCCCTAAAACGCTCGTAAATCTGAAGATTATGAGAATTTTAAGTTTATTTTATGCGTAAATAATTTTTGTAAAAACTGTAATCAATTTGCTAAATTTCGAGATAATCGGTCCACATTTGACCCTAGCTCTCATATATGTCAAAATGACGGAAACAGCTTAGGTATAAAAATCTTAGAAAAATGTTTGTATTATGACAAAATTTAGCAAATATTTGTCTTAATACACTAAAAAACAAAACTTCGATCTTAGTGGTAAAGGGTATCGTATGGTCGGGCTTGACCGATTATATATCTTTCTTACTTGTTTTTTTTTTTGTAATTTCCATATTGCCGTAAAAATGTGAATGAATTCTTTGACAATTCTGTCCAATGTTAAAGGTAAACTTAGACTCAAGTATATTTCTATGTCTGTAGAAAGTTAGATAAATGTTCCAACATGTGTCCTTGTTTATTCGTTTTTAAATACACCATTTCCTATTAATTTAAAATTATTTAATAAAAAATCAATTTTTATTTAAATGAGGGTTTCTTTGATATCAAAAATTGTTTACAAAAATAACTTTTAGGATATGGTGTACAAATAAATATTTGTGGGCTAAACTTTTGTTATACATAAATTGTTACTTCTATTACGTTCAGACTTTATAGACAAAGCAACGATAGCAAAAAAAAAAATTGAAAAACTTTGTTTCTTTTTTAACAAAACGTGTTAAGGCATAAATTACACTTCATGTTTAAATGAAATAAATTTTAAACGAAAAAAAAAAAAATTAAAGAAAAGACTCCAAATAGAAACTGATTTGTTTGACAATTAACGAGTTGGATGACAATGAAGACAACTCTAGTTAATTAACAGTATTTCAAATAATATATGATATTTTGTCATACTATGAAACAAAGCTTTTTAAGAATAACTATAATAGAGGTATCGTTGGTTATGTTTAACCTTATGTGTATGGCAAAAAAAACACCTTTAAGAGAATGGCAAGGTACCCGGGTACCTATATGGAAAAATTATTGTAAACAAACACTTTTGGAGAAAATAAATGAGTGATCTCAGAAAATAACTCTGAGAGTTACAATGCACGTTCATTTATAGTAAATAGTAAATCTCAAGGTGAATTCAACGTGGCAGTTGTAAGGATACAAGTCATGGCGAATATATATGTATACCATAAATTTGTATTAAGTAAATTAAGTTTCTTACTACAGGAAGATGTAGCCTCCAATTTTTCTACATTTGACTCCAATAATCCAAATACATGATATATAACCTTAAAATCGGTTGAAGACTTTTCTAATTATCAAAGGTTTTATAAAATATCCTATGTCCTTGAAGACTCTCCTGAGCATATGCTATAAAAAAATTATTATTTTTAAAAAACTTTAAAAAGTTTGACTAGTTTTACTTTTTTAAGGCTTTAGGATACTTAAATACCCATTTTTGATGCAATGGGCTAACGATATGTCACTTTTGCACAGGACGAAAAAAAGTATTTTGTTCATACCGTTTTAAAAACTCCTTTTTTGGGTTTTTAAAATAGATTGTTAAACGAACTCGAAAAAAGTAAAACAAAGTTTCCGTTATAGTTAGAACCCCCTACAGATTACCACAAAGAAAGAACTAGAGAAATATCTTTAACGGCTTAGTCGTACCTGCGACTTAAAATCAAAGGATTTCGACAAAAACATAATTTTTCACCAAAGTTATAAAAAAGCACGTAAATTGTTATATATTAGCAGTTTTAATAAGCAGAACTGAAATTATGATTGTTACAACGGATAAAAATATATAGTTTAGAATATTGGTTGAAATTGGATGTCACTAGCCCTTTTATAACCAGGGTCAAGAATACAATTTTAAAAAAATTCGAAACTATGTATAAAACAAAGAAAATAGTGTAAATCTTGTTTCTACATAAATATTCATATATAAAATATTTATAACTAATCTGTCTAATTTTGCTTTAGTTATCTGTCAATAAAATTTTACTTTTTATTACAGTTTTTTCATATATAATGTATGAAGGTACCCGGGTACCTTGCCGTACGGTTACGTATATAAGATATAAATTGGACCACAGCGCCTATACAATATAATTTTTTAGCTTAAAAGCAATAATAATTTAAACTATTTCAATAGTTAGGAGTTCTCAAGAAGTTTGAGGTTTGTGAACCATCTGTTTCCATTAAAAAAGTTAAGATGAAAGTGCTAAAGGTACCGGGGTACCTTGGTATACACATAAGGGTTAATATGAGAAAGTTAAAGTAATTGTCTTTATTTAAGAAAAAATTGTAAAGATTTATGAATTATGTATTTATGTAGAACAAAATTTATGTATTTATAAATTTTAAAAATTTCAAAAAGTTATTTTTTTATAAACAAATATACAACAAATATTCATCTTAATATTTTATGTAATTTAGTAATTTTAGTATAATAATTAATGATTATAAAATATAATAACGTTAAATTTATAAAATCAAATTAATCACAAAATTTACCTAAAAAAGTTTTTTATACCCTTCACCACCATAGGTGAAAAGGGTATTATAAGTTTGTGCTGATGTATGTAACGCAAAAAAATATTTGTCTTAGACCCACCTTTTAGTATACCAATAGGCTTAGAATCACTTTCTGAATCGATTTAGCGATGTCCGTCCGTCCGTCTGGTTGGACGGCTGGCTAGCTTGCTTGACCCCCATGTAAAGCATGTGATCAAAGTACAGGTCGCAATTCTAATGTTAATTTGACGAAATTTGGCACAGATCATTTTTTGATAGTGGGGCCATGACTATTGAAATTCGTCAAAATCGGTCCATTATTTATGTTACCTCCCATAGGCCCCACTTCCTGGAATTGATACATTGGCCAAAAATATAAATATTTTTTCATGAAATACAACAAATACTGCTTATGAAAACCTAAATCTTTGTACCAAATTTCGTTGAAATCGGTCCACATTTGACCATATCTCCCATACAAACTCTTGCGTCAAAATGAGACAAAAATTACTAAAACGCTCGTATATCTAAAGATAATGAAAATTTTGAGTTGATTTTTTGCATACATAATTTTTGTAAAAACTATAATGAATTTGCCAAATTTCCAAATAATCGGTCCACATTTGACCCTATCTCTCACATAAGTCCAAATGACGGAAACAGCTTAAATATATAAGTTTTGAGAAAATGTTTGTATGATGGCAAAATTTTGCAAATATTTGTCCATACGAGGGAGGTTCGGAAACTTCTTAGCCTACCAATGAAAGAGAATAGGTTGTTTTTCAAAAATATTTTTATTTTTCAATATAGTCTTCGGAAACTTCAATACACTTAGTCCAACGCTTTTCTAGCAATTCTATCCCTTGATTAAAATAGTTTTCCTTAAGGTCTTCAAAATAGTGGTTTACAGCTGTAATTGCATCTTCATTTGAGGTTAAGCGCTTGCCAGTAAGGAATTTTTTTAGATTTGGGAACAGGTAAAAGTCACTGGGAGCTAAATCAGGAACAGGTAAAAGTCACTGGGAGCTAAATCAGGAGAATAAGGTGGGTGGTCAAGCAACTCGTATTTTAATTCGTTGATTTTAGCCATCGTTAAAACACTCTTGTGCGCTGGTGCGTTATCTTGATGAAAAATTATTTTTCTGTATTGTAAGCCAGGACGTTTTTCTCGAATTTGTACATTTAAATCCAAAAGGTGGCAATAGTACTCTGAATTTATTGTTTTATCCTTTTCCAGATAGTCAATCAATAAAATACCTTTGAAGTCCCGAAAAACCGTAGCCATAACCTTACCAGCCGATTGAATTGCTTTTGCCTTCTTTGGGGCACATCCTCCTGCTTCAGTTCATTGTTTGGATTGTTCCTTTGTCTCTGAAGTATAGTGGTGGATCCATGTCTCATCAACAGTTATGAAACGACACTTATTTCGCTTAAAACGATCCAAACAAGCTTGAGAAATGTTCATTCTTATGCGTTTTTGGTCGACTGTTAGCAAATGCGGCATCTTGCAGAAAGCTTTTTAATCTGTAGTTCTTCATGCAAAATGAAATGGACTCGATCATTTGAGATGGCCACGATATTAGCGATTTCACGCACTTTTATTCGTCGATCATTTAATACCATATCATGCACTTTGGCTACAATTTCTGTTGTTGTTGCTGTTTTTGGACGTCCACTACGTGGTTCATCTTCAATGTTTGTACGAACACGTTAAGATTCAGCAACCCAATTTTTTACTATTGAATATGAAGGAGCACTTTCACCTAACACATTCACCATATCATTATGAATTTCTTGTCCCAATAAACCTTTTTTATGTAAATATTTAATGACACCACGTATTTCTAATTTTTTCATTGTAAAAAAATTGCGGATGCGTCTTTTGTGAACACCTGTTTCTATATGAAAGAGTTACCAGATCGAAACAAAATTTAACATGTGTTTATAGCAGAGATGGAAGTTTCCAAAACACTTAACTTTTTTCTATTTGTATCACGCTTTTTGTGCCAGGCTAAGGAGTTTCTGAACCGCTCTCGTACAGGAAAAAGAACACCTTTCCCTTAGTGATGAAGGGTATCGTATAGACGGTCTTGACCGACTAAAGCGCTTTCTTGCTTGTTTTATATAATGGATTTATGACCAAATCGATAAATTAAGTTATTCAAAATTTTAATTATAAATGTAGGTGCTAGTGAACGGCTAATTTTGTGTTTCATATTTTCGTGGGAGTCACCCCCGAACTAATTTTATTCTATTGTCTTAGTAATAATTTGTTTATCATTATCGAAGCAACTTTGTACATTCATATGCATTTATTGAGTCATCTAGATACATGTTTTTTCTAGACGATTAAACCCGGCATTGTCCGTGTTTTTCCAAATGGTGGTTTCAAAAGCATAGGAATAGTTTTCGACATCTGTCAAACTGAGTTGTTGAACCAATTTTTTTCTTTTCAGTTGAAAGTCTGATATTGACGAAAATGGATCGCTTAAGTGTCACACAACGCAATAAAATTATCAAAAAATACTACAAAAATGGTGATTCTGCAACAGTCACATATCGTGCTTTAAGAGGAGATTATGGTTTACATAATCGTCCAACTACGCAAGCAATTGGTAAAATGTTGAAGAAATTTGAAGAGACTGGAGCGGTTACAAATATTGTAAGGCCTGTTCATCATCGTTTCGCTTGTTCCGCTGAAAATATCGCTGCTGTAAGTGAAAGTGTTGCCGAAGACCCGAATGTGTCAATTAATCGTCGTTCTCAAGAATTAGGACTATCTTACGGCACATTATGGCGAATTTTGCATTTAGATCTATACATACATCCATGAAATCTACACGTAGATACAAGAAATAGGTGCTTGAACACAGGCGGTGAACGGCGATTTTTCGAAGAAATTTTTTTTACTTCTTCGAAAACGATGATGGAACGACTGTTACCGTATTTCTGCTCGAAATAATAAAAGTCAAAAATAACTGTTATTTTTGCTCGAAAAAATAAAAGTTAAAAAATAACTTTTGTTTTTGATTGAGAAAATAAAAGTAAAAAATAACTGTTATTTTTTCTCGAAAAAATAAAAGTCAAAAAATAACTTTTATTTTTTGACTTTTACGATAAAAGTTATAACAGTTACGGTCCCTGGTAAAATGTAAACCGATTTCGGCCAATTTCAAAACCAACATTTTCAAAGAAATCGAGAACATCTTTGCCAAGTTTCAGTGACCTGTCTCTCTTCGTTTAGGCCGACAGGCAGACAGACGGTCATCGCTTAGAATTTCATAAGAATTCTGAGCCAATATTAAGGAAATTACATACGGAATAGCAATCTCAACATACCCCCACTCCTTGTTATAGTGGGTAAAAATATCTGTTTTTGTTCTTAAATGTACTAATGCTTAATGTTGCTTATAAGCAACATGTCCTTACAATAAATCTAAAAGTAATAGAGAACTAAAATTGATATTAGTTCATATTTAAGCCTCATACAATGACCTATTTACAATCAAAATATTTTAAACCTTATTCACATTAATGGTGCCCTGAAAGGGCTAGGTACATTAAATAAACATTTTTATAAGTCAGAAATAGAAATAAGTCAGAAATAAGCGGAACGACTTTGGACTGATGTTCCATTCCATTGCGGAATTTCAAGAGCATCTGGTAAATTTTTTCTTTTAAGCTCAATGAATCAGTAATTTTGAACGGAAGGCTCGTTTTATTGGTTACGGTTCCTATACAAAAATATTGTGTAATAATGTCCCGAATATATAAAAATATGGATAAGCCCAGAAAAAATATATATTTGGTTTTTTACATGTATGTTTTAAGAAGCTATAAGCCGTTGAAAAGATTATTATTTTAATATCTTCTTAAAATCGGTTGTCATTTGTCTAAGTTACAGTGTAATAAGTGCACACGGGTATGGAAAACCGTTTTTTTTACTCGTAACTTCAGATTTTGGGGGTGTTTTAAAAATTCAAAAAAGCAGAGTGTTGTTTTACTCGATAGTACCTACCAAAAAAATCGTATAACATCCGATAAACTTTTATTTTTTTTTTTTTGTAGCAGAGTGTATTTTCTCGAGCTTAGGCAGTGACTGCTTTCCGCCAATGAAAATAATTCAGCCAATGGGTTAGTGAATGATCGATCAATATTTTAAAAATTAGTGATTGATTAACTAACGAATGACTAAATAACCTTGAGTGATTATCTTTATTATCTTAAAAAATAAAATATTAAATAACTCGAAAGATATGACTAACCTACTGACATATTTACCTAAGAACAAAAATAAATCGGACCATCTGAAATAAAAATTAACGATATCTCATAAACATAAATATTTTGTTTACACATTTTGACAAACAACTAAAAAAATAAAGCAACAAATTCTGATGCTTTAAATATTATCACCTCTAGAATAGAAATTCAGACTATGAGTATCTAGACAAATCTTCATGAACATAGACATCTTCTACAAGACAACACCTTCAAATTCATTCGTTTTTATGACTTTCAGTTTTCTTTTTCTTGACATCTCTAAATATTTCAACATATCTCTTGACACTACGAACGCATCGCTTCTGCTCAAGTGAAATATGAACATAAAAACTCATTTTATGTTAAATATTTAGCAGGAAAATAATGATTTTTTTAAATTTTTATTACTTTTTGGTTTTGTTACTGCTCGTCTTTGTATGACATTGTTAACTGTTTATGAATTTGTTTTGTCTGTCATATGTCTGGTATTCGTTTCTATGGACTATAAAATTGTAGTAAACATTTTTATATGTGAACTAGAGTTTTATTTAATATAGGCTACTGGGCTTCTTTATTGACCCCTGCGTATGCTTTTGATATTCAAAGTCCCAGAAGTTATTTTAAGATAATTGTCTGTCAAGTCTCTATTTAAAATTTAAATGCTTATATTTGCATTTAACACTTATATAACTTTTTCTCAAATTAAAATGATTTAATACCTTTTTAATCGCTAAATTTGCTTTTATGACAACAATAAACTTAAAACTCTACCGGAATACTCTCGTCGTCATCATCTCACCTTGACATTGAAGGAAGGCCAAGAAAATGGAATAAACCTACAAGTAGTAGTCATTAAAAATTTATATGTTTGTTTTACTGTTTTGTTGTTGTAATAAAAATATAATAAAATTAGTATCAATATCGAGTTAAGTCGACTTTGTGATACTCTATAATTTTGTGTCTAATATTTTTTGTTTGCAAAATCTAACATTATTAGCTAAGAATATCTTTTCGTCTAATGAAGGCAGAAGCATAATTTATTGGCTGGTAAATTGACATTGAAAAAAGTAAAATAAGTGTCTGGTACTTTTTTAATTTTGGGGGTAAAAATCGGTAAAAATATATCTTCTTAGCCAAAAGTGATAGAAACAAAACCTAAATCGGTCTAAAATCGGCACTTTAAATTAAGGGACATGTATTCGATACTTTTTTCTTTAATTCGGCCGTTTTGGGGTTAAAACAGGGAAAAAATGGGAAATATTAGTAACGTCATATTTCCGAAATTCAAAACGATAGAGTTGAATAGAGTTGAAATTTGCTTCGGATGGGCAGAAAAAAAAACGAGAAACGTATTTGGTACTTTTTTGAATATGGTACTAATAAGGGTAAAAAAGGGCAAAAACTATATTTTGGTACTTTTTTTGAACCCATATGTATCTTTTGAAATAACAAACATAGAGAAACAGTAAACGTCACAATTGATAAGTAACAAAGAATTATTAGACACGTATTTGGTACTTTTACGATAATTGAGGTAAAAAAGATAAAAACTGGGAAATATTCAAGGGTAGGTTTTTAATTAATGAAGCCAGAACTATAATTTACAGACGGGTGGATTCATATTGAAAAAATAAATTGAAAAAAATTGAAAAAGAAAATGGATAAATTAGTGACATCATATCTCCGAAATTTACGTCGTTAGAAACAAAGTTGAAATTGGATTTGGATGATCTTGCAAAAAAAGGGGACACGAGTTTAGTACTTTTTTGAAAATGGAACTAATAAGGGAGAAAAAGGGAAAAAACTATATTTTAGTACTTTATTAACCCTATAAGTATCTCTTGAACTAATAAACATAAATACTCAATTTACATCACAATTGATAAGGACTAACAAAAATTAAGAAGGTGCTTCGCTCTTTTACGATAAATGAGGCACAAAAGAGTAAAAACTATGAATATCATTTAAACAAATAAAGCCAGAAGTATAATTTATTTGTATTAGACTAAAATGTTGGATGTTAAAAAAAATTTATTTAAAATTTGAAGCTGTGTTGTTTGGATAGATCATTTTTTTCATCCTTGGGTTAAAGCCATTATTCAATCTGTGCAAAAATTATGAATTTTCATTCAACTGATTCGAATGTGCTTTGCAAGATTCTGCTAAATTCAAATATATACAGTTAAAAGTGTTCTTCCATAATAATCTGAAGATTCTATTATAGGGATTAATAACTTCCCTGTAGAAATCTCTTTTACATCCGAAGGTCATAAATAATATTTTTGACCAGATTATTTTATGATAAGAAATTTCCTTGCAGTCCTATCAGTCAATCGTCCATGATCTCTGTCGCACAATACACAGCTTAACAGGGAAGAATATCTACTTTGAAATGTTTCTTATTATTTTAATCAAGACGTGCTGATTCAAAAATCTGATTAGGGCCTTTCTTATATAGGAGAAGGTAAAAACATTAATTGACAAAATTTTACGAATTTGGTTCTATAAACTTTTTTTATTTTAAATATATAAATAACAAGTAAGAAAGTGCTATAGTCAGTCAAACCCGACCATACGATAACCTTCATCACTAAGGTCAAAGGTTTTATTTTTCCTGTATAAAGAAAGACTTATATATTTAAGCTGTTTCCGTCATTTGGACTTATATGAGAGCTAGCATCAAATGTGGACCGATTATCTCGAAAGATTTATATTTTTGAGCTGTTTCCGTCATTTGGACTTATATGAGAGGTAGGGTCAAATGTGGACCAATTATCTCGAAATTTACGAGCGTTTTAGTGATATTTGTCTCATTAAGTGCGTTTTGGCGGAAGAGTTTGTATGGGAGCTATGGTCAAATGTGGACCGATTTCAACGAAATCTGGTACAGTGATTTAGGTTTACATAAGCATTATTTATTTTAAATTTCATGAAAAAACATTGGCATTTGTGGCCAATATATGAATTCCGGGAAGTTGGACCTGTGGGAGGTACCATAAATAATGTACCGATTTTAACCAATTTCAATAGCCATGGTCCTACTATCAAAAAATGATCTGTGCCAAATTTCATCAAATTATCTTTAGAATTGCGACCTGTACTTTGATTACATGGTTTAGATGGGGGTCCAGCCAGCCAGACGGACGGATGGACGGACATCGCTAAATCGACTCAGAAAGTGATTCTGAGCCTATTGGTATACTAAAAGGTGGGTCTAAGACAAATATTTCCTCGCGTTACATACATCAGCACAAACCTATAATACCCTTTCCACGTATGGTGGTGAAGGGTATAATAAGTTGAGATAGAGCTTTTTGTAGCCTCATTTTAGAGCATTAATGGAACTTAGAGCTTTTTTCTGCAGTGATCAAAACAAATTATATTAAGAAACTCTTTACATAGCGAATGTTTTGCATAGGAAAGCTAACATTTTCTGTAGAAAAGCTTTCGATAGCGAATGCTTTCTACAGTAGATCTTTCGATGTTAAAAGATTTCTATAATAAATATTTCGATAAAAAAGATTACTTTCTACAGGAAAGCTTTCGATATTGAAAGTTTGACTTCTAATGTTTTCTATATGAAATCGATCGATATTTAAAGTTTTATGAAGAAACTCAAAAGTTTTCTATAGAAAATCTTTCGATATCGAAAGCTTATTGTAGGAAGTCTTTCGACATCGATTTATATAGGAAATCGTCAAATATTGTCAGTTTTTTTATTGGAAGGTTCACTTCCAATAGCAGGTTAGTCATCCACCTAGCATACCAGAGGCCCAAGTTCGATCCCTGGCCAGACTCACTTGAAAAAATAAATTTTCATAAAAGCGGCGGTTCACCTCATAACTCAGCTAGCCACTGGTTATTGAGTATTAAGCTATGTAAAACTTCTCTAACTAATGCATTTGCCGTTCGGAGCCGGAGTTAAAAACTAGGTCCCTTTCAATGAGTCTAAAAATAGAATCGGATGCTGCTCATTGTCTGAGAGAAGTACCACTTGTTCTAATTGAAATGTTGTCGTGGAAATTACTATTATTATTTTTATTGGAAAGCTCTTGATATGGAATATTTTTAATGGAAAGCTTTGGATGTCAAAAGTAAACTTTAGGAAATAAAAGGATATAAAAGGTTTTCAATCCGAAATATCTTGACGAAAAAATTTGTATATAAGAAGTCTTTTGATATCGAAAATTTTCTATACAAAAATCAAAAGTTTACTATCGAAAGTTTTATATAGGAATTTATTTTTTAAGGCTTTTAATATTGAATGTTTTTAGCTGAAAGCTTTTTATAGCAAAAGTTAACTATAGGAAAGCTTTTGATATTGAAAGTTTTCTATAGAAAAATTTTATATAAGAAATCTTTTGATATCGAATGGGTATTATAGGAAGCCTTTTGATATCAAAAGTTTTATATTTTATAATTTTTAATATAAACAGATATTAAAGTTATCTATAGGAAAGTTTTTGATATTGAAATTTTTCTATAGGTAAGTTTTCTATCTGAAATATTTTGACGATAAATGTTTTATAAAACTAGGCTTTCGCTGTTTTTCATTGGAAAGCTTTCGATGTGGAATGTTTTTTCGTAAAAAGCTTTAGCTATTTAAAGTTAGCTATAGGAAAGCTTCTGATATTGAAAGTTTTCTATCCGAAAAATGTTGTCGACAAAAGTTTTATACTAGAAATCATCATACATCCAACCGAAAGCTTTAAAATTCGAAAGTTTTGTAATATTTGTTGATGCAAAGACAAATAATTTTTCGAGATAGGGCTTTTAAAAAATTTAAACTATTAAGTACTAACAAGTCTTTAAATTTTTAAATCTCTTAGGGATGAAATGGCAATAACTTTAAAACTGCTTTATGGATTTTTTTAATTTTTATGACTTCAAGGCTCACTTTTTGTTACTTTCATCTTTTCTTTTAAAGATAAATCCTGAATGTACAAAATGTATCAAAAACTTACAAATAGGTTCTAAACTTTGGGCCAGTTACGCCGAATAGTATCCTTAAAATAAATTAAACATATTTTGTATACTTCCGATTGACATAATTTGGCCATATACATAATTTTACTATTACAAGTCGATCATAGACAAAAGTGAAAAAACGACCCACCCAATGTATATTGTTTATGCGAGTTGATTTACCTTCTTTAAAGAGGTGAAAAGCTCTGAATAATGCTTTCACTTATTCAACACTGCACTTGCACATCATGTTTATTTTAAGAACAGTAATGCTGCGCCATCTTTTGTTAGCTTGAAACATTATTTAAGTTTTATGTTCTACAGCTAGTTTTACTTCTTTTACATCGACGGAGTGTCAGTGCTGTAGGAGCTTATCGACGATTGAGAATGCTGTGGTATTAAATAATTATAATAGAAATCAATAATTACAGAAATTGTTATTATCGCGACTGGGGCTCGAACCCAATTCCGTTTGCATACGTGTGAACCAATTTCCTATTGAGGTACCTCTAAATATAAAGTTTGAATACCAACCGCTTTTTTGGTATCGAAAAACGTTGATGCACTAATTCACTAATTTTCAGGAATGAAAAAAGTCATGCCAAATTAAATATACGTTCTAGTGATTCAAAAACCCTTTCTCTGAGCCAATGTGTGCAAGATCGCCTTGTAGTGGTGAAGAATGATCCGACCTTGGCTATTGTTTCGGAGAACCTTAGTAACACAAATAGTACCTTAGTAACACAAATAGTACTATTGAGACAGGCGGATTTTTTTGTACTTCAGTTGGGTTTTATATTTGGAATTATAGACGTAGATCCGCGATACGTCTTGTCTAACCATTTCGTGAGATATGAGCCTTTTTTAGCGATTGTTCCAATATCACTGCTCTGCAAAAATTCATTTTTTGTCTTTCCTTTTAATAAAACTATGTTGACTATATGGATCTTGATGCGCTAAACTCAGATCCGTTGTCAGTTTTTTTCCATCAGATCTGGATTTTTTTTACGGGCGTAGCAAAATTTTCCCCTTAAATTAGTCAGGTACGGAGACCTATTTCGTCCTAACTCGAGAACGACTCATCCGATTTTCAAAATATAATTTTTCTGTATCTCTTATCGTTTTGGAGTTATTTAGAAATTAATGGAGAAAAATTTTTTTTTCGTGCGTAATTCGTAATTTTTTTCAGGTTAAAAATGTAATTAAAAGAAAGATAAAGTAAAATTTTAACATTTTAAACATTTTTCTAAGAGCTACATATCTTAAGAATAAAATAAGCTATAAACCATAAAAAAAATGTGAATTTTATTGCCAATTTACCTTCAACCTAAAGTTACATAATGATCTTGCACTATCATGGAATCATTAGAGATATTCACAGAATAATTTTTAAGCCTGAGTACATTATAATCGAAGATATTACATTTTAAAGCCATTATAGACATTTTATTACCAAATTATTTTTAACAATCCAATATATGTGGTAAATATTTCGACTTTAAGTCGGTGAAAAATATGAGAATACACCCCAAGAAGACTTATTTAAACAAACTTCGGCTTTCGGTCATAAACTAATCTTTAACCTTCATTTAAAAAAGCAAATCTTATATTCTTATTCTTAAACGAGCAATAATAGTATATATATATATATATATATATATATATATATATATATATATATAGAATGACTATCTCGAAAACGGCTCTAACGATTTTGATAAAATTTGGACAGTGGGTATCTTCTTTGATGTATAGGTCGAAGCAGAAGGGACTTTTGGAACCTTTGCCTCTAAGAGGGTAAAAACGGGTAAAAAGGGGAAAAAATCGAAAACGCTATATCTCCTTAAGTAATCGGTATAGAAACAAAATTTAAATTACGTTTTAAACAGCTATGAAAATAAACGGACAGGTGTTTGGTACTTTTTTGAAACTATGTCCGATAAGGGGTAAAAAAGGGTGAAAATAGTTTTTATGGTACCTTTTTAACCCACTCTTATATTTTAAACTAAGGAATATAGAAAGAAACTTTGTACTGCAATCAATAGATGTGAAAGAAATATTGAACACGTATTTGGTACTTTTTTGATTTTGTGGCCAAAATGTGTAAAAAAGGGATAAACTGATAACTTAACATCTACAAAAGTAATTTGAATAGGAAAATTATGTTAACTGCTTTCTAATAAAATGTACCGAATTCAATTGGTACCAAAGAAGTACCAATTATGCATATGGAACTTTTTCAAATTAGGGGATAAAAAGGGGAAAAAATTAGTAATGTTATAACTTTAAAACAAATGAATGTTTGTCTGTATGTATGTTCTTTATAGAATAGTAAACTGTGAATTTGATCATATTATGCTCTTTAGCAAAGATGTTTCGGATAAGCCGGCGGAGGTTTTTAAGTTGGTAAACCGAATTTCCGACAGGTGGCACCACTGAAAATTACTAAAAATTAATTAAATCGTAAACTGTACATTTGATCATACTATGTTCTTTTGCAAAGTTGTAGCGCATGAGCCGGCGAATGCTTTTTAATTGGTGTGAATAATTTCCGACAGGTGGCGCTACTGAAAATTACTTAAAGTCAATTTAATCGTAAGCTGTACATATAATCATGCTATAATCTTTAGCAATGTTGTTACACATGAGCCGACGAAGGTTTCTTAGTTGGTATGAAGAAATTTCAACAGGTGGCGCCACTGAAATTTACTTAAAGTCAATTTAATCGTAAACTGTACATTTAATCATGCTATAATTTTTAGCGAAGTTATTGCGGATAATCCGACGAAGGTTTATTAATTGGAATGACCAAAGTCCGACAGGTGGCGCCACTGATATTACTCAAAATGAATTAAATCGTAAACTGTGCATTTGATCAGACTATAAGTGAATTAAATCATAAACTGTGCATTTGATCATGTTATGATCATAAGCAAAGTTGTTACGCATAAGCAGATGAAGGTTTCTTAGTGGTATGAACACTTCAGGCGGCGCCACTGAAAACTACTCAAAATGAATTAAATCGTAAACTGTGCATTTGATCAGACTATAATCTTTAGCAAAGTTGTTGCGCATGAGTCGACGGAGGTTTCTGTTGGTATGACCAATTTTCAAAATTATTTAAAATGTGTTAAACTGTAACTGTATAAAATAAAATATATAAAAACTTTAAAATTTGCCTCAAAATGCTTATCATAAAGCCCCGAGCAAGGCTCGGTCAACCAGGTACTAGATAATAATAACCCTCAAGCCTACCCCGATGTACTTTTAATTTCGAAAGTTGTCATTTGACCCTTTTCTCCTAATGCCTATTGTAGGGCATTTTAAAAGCATTCATTTAATGGATCATAATAATGTTTTATTTTTTTTTTTGTGAAACTGTCTGACTGACTGACAAACTGACTAAATGTCTTTCTAAGAAAGTGAGTTTTTATGACCATAACCTACCGCAACAACGGTATATAGTAGTATATGCCTCCAAAAAATATATATTTTTTTTATTATAAATAAGACTCGTAAAATTTCTTGGTTGTATATAAAATACATTGGATTTTACTGGTGGGATTATGTATAAAAAAAACTGTATCATCGTTCATTCACTTTTTTTATTTAACGCTCTAATGATACAAAATAAAAGCTCATAACATTTAAACAAACGCGAGTAAACGCATAAATTTGTTAAGCGGTAATAAAACATTTTTTATGAGCCAAAGGAAAGATACAATAATAAATGAACTACAATAGTTTAAAATATTTTGTAATTCAAAGCTGAATATATAAAACCCTATTAAAATATTATGTTTGGTCTACTTTCACACCAGTCAGGTTTGTCCCATTAAGTCTTGAGTTTGTATGAGAAGAAGCTGACAGAATTGAAAATAACACAAACCTAAACGTACTATCTATCAAGTTTGCGAAAATTTTGAAAATTTATATGAAATTTAAGGAAAACAAAATTAAAACTAATGGAGAAAATATTCGTGTGTGACCGTGAGTGCTGGTTCAAAATAAATTTGAAGAAAAACTAATCAAGTAAACTTGATGTGTGTAGAACAGCACTTGGTTTAAATATTAAGCCGACGCACAGTGGGATGGTGGAAAAAATAATGGAAATAAAACCGCAACTTCTACGTTTTTAAAATAATTTCTGGCGCATATACTCGTAGAAGAAGTGTTTGGGAGCTTAAGTTTTGAACCCGTAAAGCCTTTACTGGGGCGCGATCGGCCCATTTAAAATGATTTTTAATTGACGTTATCCAACCGACTTATATAGAAGAAATTCACCGCACACGTAAAATTTTTTTTAATTTTTTTCGCCGCACATTGGGGTCGCCAAAATACATTTTTCGTTATATCTTCGGCATTTACAGTCGGATCTTAAAGTGTAATATATCGATGTTTTTGTCTCGAAGAGTCCAATATTTTGCTTCAATAGTTATTGGTCTCAAATATCCAGTTGTTGTATTTATAAATCAGACCTTAGTTCCTACTACCCTAATGTACCACCCTTATATCACAAAATTATAGCTCTTAAAAAATCGATATACTTTTACTAAGGAAGTTTTTCGATAATTCCAACCTAACTATTAAAAGCAAGCAATTTTCGTTTTGCCGCACATTGGGATAGCCAAAATACATTTTTCGTTATATCTTCGGACGACGTTCAACAAATCTTTCGTCGGCTCATAGAAAATAAGGCCTACTTTTTCCACCCTGAGAATATTTTGTTGTCGATAATAACAGACCAAGATCCGCTAGTACGTTCACATGGTTATACAAAGATTCTATCTGTCAGAAATGACTGAGCCGCCATGCTTGCACTTTTGTATGCAATAACAGCTAGAAGCGTTACAGTTATCCAATAAAATAATCGAAATACTAATTTAAAATAAGGAAAATTTTTTCTTTTGATAATTTTATTTGCAAATTTTAATTATTTTTACAGCTTATCTGTGCCATTCGCAAAACACTGAGCGTTTTGTTCATGTAGTACATGAATCTGTCATGGCTGTCACTGAGGAGCAACGCATGGCCCACAGTTGTTCTAAATTCGAGAGTAGTCAAAAATATAGCAAACTTGGACAAGGGAAGTGCTAAAAGAGTGCACTTGAGGTCAATGATTATTAAAACAAAATATTGGCCTTCTTTAGACAAAAACATCTATATATAACACTTAAAGATCCAACTGTAAATGGCGAAGATATAAAGAAAAATGTATTTTTTCGTCCCCAATGTGCGACAAAAACAAAAATTCCTTGTTTTTAATAGTTCGGTTGGATGTATCAAAAAACTTCCTTTGTAAAAGTTTAACTATTTTGAAGAGCTTTTATTTTCTAATATTACGGAGGTACATTAGGGTGGTAGGAACTGAGATATGATGGATAAATGCAAGAACCGAATATCTGAGACCAATTACTTTTAAATTAAAATATTGGCCTCCTCGAGCAAAAACATCGATATATCACACTTTAAGTTCCGACTGTAAATGCCGAAGTTATAACGAAAAATGTATTTTTGGTGACCCCAATGTGCATCGAAAAAAAAAATAAAAAAAAAACAATTTCGAAACTGTCTCAAAGCAATTTCGAGACGTCCTAATATACATATTTAGATCAGATGTTAGTAAAAATCGATGTAGTATGAGACAAAAATTTAAAACTTTGATTTTTGAAGTCGAATATCTTCAAAACCGTAAGAGATAAGATACTCATGTCTCGATGTTTTTTTATAGATCTTGACCTAAGTATTTGTTATATGGTATAAGTCTTCAAAGCGGTTGGAAAATGATAATTATATATCGTTTTAAGTGATTTATTTTATAGGTTCAAAACTTAAGCTCTTCTATATGCACAATGTGCATTGCACATGATAGAAAATCGGCCTAATGGTTTAGAAGTTGCAGACTTATTTCCATTATTTTCTTCCACCATCCCACTGTGCAATGTTAGCTAACGAATTCAACTTTACTTTTCGATCATTCAAAACGGTTTTGCGTTTTTTGTGTTTTCTGGTGTTACTGCCTTATTTGGACGTACACTCACTACGTTTGAAGTCAGTCGTTTTAATAAAACTTTTTAAGCCATTGATTCGCTTAAACGGTATTTTTCCCATTAAGGAGCGGTGTAATATTAAAAAACGAAATTCTTTTTGTTCCATTGTTTTAAAAATACAAAAAGTGAATTCTATAAAACTTGAGCAATGTATGTGTTGACCCGGGACTTTCCAGGCCATATGTTAAATGTTTACCAACAAGTTTAATGAACTTTAGGAATTTAACAAAGTTATATAAGTATAATTTATTAGTAAACAGGTGATTTAATGGTGCCTTAATAACATACAAATTTTAAACATTAAAATTTGATTTGTTTATTTTTCGCACATTTTACTTTCAATAAATTTATAAACATTTCAATCTTCGATCACGTTTTATTATTTATTACTTTCATAAATGTTTCTAATGGAATAAATAGATTTATTAATTTATTTATAGTTCCCTTTGATTAAAGAATTCTGCCGCTAGCCATTATTTAAATAACTACAATTTATTTCTTTTATGTGTTTAATAATGATTATCACTTTTTTTTTAATATTTATGGTAAAATTTTAATTGCTACAATTAGCACTTTTTTGATGGATCATTAAGTTTTGTTATGGCCAAATAAAAAGTGCGTAAATTGTTTATATTTAAATGCTAAATAGTTAAAAGAAGAATTAAGTTAAGTTATATTTTAGTTGTAGGTATTACTTAGTTATAAATGTTTTATGCAAAAATTTATCACCGACATTAAAGTTTTTATTTATGTATAAATTAAATACAATTCTGTGGCTTGGTGCTAAAAAGGCCAATGTCAAACAAAGTAGTTTTGAGAAAATTTGATTTAAAGTTTTTATTTTCCATATAACTCCATAGTAACATTGCCCAGAAAAACACTTATAAATCTGTTGTGAGTTAAGATAGTGATAAGCTGTTGGAGTCAAATAAAAGAGAGTAAAGAAGGCAATCTAATGCAATGATTAACTCAAAACAACCGAAAATTGACATAGGCCCTTTTAGCACCAAGCCACAGAATTAATGATGTTTTTTTAGTTTATTATTATAATGTTAAGTATTTCTCTATTTAACATTCGTTTAGTTTGACATTTTTGAAAAAATTAGTAGTTTTATGCTTTTATATGCGAATATTTTTAATGATTTCTAAACTTTTTAATTGTATTTTTTGTCATTTTCGCTTTTGGTTTTATTGTGTTAAACTTAGAAGCTAATTTTTTATAGATAGTTAAATAGTCACATCATTAGCACCTCACTTTTGTCACTATTTAACTACAATAAAATGGCTAATAAATAAAAATAATAAACTGAATAATAAATCATTTTGTCTGGTTAACATTTTTACAAAGGGACTTTTATAGTGTTGAACATAATAATAGATGAAGTAATTGTAGCTGGCTGTCTATAAGCAAATCAGAAAGGATTATAGTCGGTTAAGACCGACTACATGGTATTCTTCACTACCAAGATCCTATTGGAACGATTTTAAACAAACTTAACATTTTTTAGAGAGACTTGTAGTTAAATTCGAATATTTGCATAAGATTTATGTATATATAGGTATTTTTTGATAAGGACCGATTGTTACAATGGGAGGTATGTTCAATTACACTGGTCAACAGCCAAAATTACCTTTTAGCTTAACTATTTGTTTATGTCCTCTATATTCAAAAACACCAGAAAGTTGTTTTTCGTCGATTTTTTAATTTATTTTATTAAAATTTTGGATTTATGAAAGGGTTTTTCTATTACCATGTATTAGAAACAACATATCCAATTTTATTATGAAAAATGTGAAATGTGAAAATGGGGATAAAATTTATTTTTTCTTTATAAATGCATCTCTTGAGAACGGCTGGACTGATGAAGACATTTTTTTTTTCTAAATGTTTTTTTAGTCCAAGTTAGGATTCTACATGAAGAAAAATTTACCATGTCCACTTTTACGCCCTCTTTTTTTTTGATTTGTCTAAAATCGGAAAACGGCTGCAAGGATATTGGTAATATGATTGTTGTTTGATAATAGTTTGACTGACGATTGTTTAAAGATTTTTCTTAATTATTTGACGGTTGTTTGACAGTTGTTTTGATTTTTAATGATTATTTGTTAATTGTTTCGCGATAAACTGACGATATTATGATGATAGTTTGATGATTTTCTAACGATTGTTTGATGGTTGTTGGAAGATTTTTAATGATTGGTCGATAGTTGTTTCACGATTGACTGACGAATGTTTCTGATTATTTGATGATTGTTTGATAGTTTTTTGATAATCTCTAAATATAAAAAAATGTTCGCGTCTGTTTGTCTGTCTGTATGTTGTTTGATATTTATGGGCCAATTTGCTTTCGAAAACGTTAAAGCACACATTAATGTTTAGTACATTCACTAAAGTCAATTAAATACATATGCAAATACATTAAAAAAGGATTCAATTAAAAATTAACAAAAAAAAAATGTTTCATAATTGTTAATTTTTAAAAACAGTGTTAACAAAGCAAGATGTTAAAATCTGTAACTACCAACCCGGACAACGCCGGGTAAAAGCTGCTAGTTTATTATAAAAAAAAATATTTTGTTTGCAATCGAAAAATTTTAACATCGGAAAAAGTTAATGTGGGGTTTATATAACTCAATCAGTTGACGATTGTGTGAAATTTACATGTGTTTTGTTATTGTAAGAAAAACAAAATACATGTAAATTTCACTCAATCGTCTGCCGCTTTAGTTATATAAACCCCACATAAATAACTTTTGTAAATATAGACCGATATCAATAAGTAATCTCTCGTTTTTATACCCTTCACCACCATAGGTGGAAAGGGTATTATATGTTTGTGGTAATGTATGTAACACATAGAAAAATTGGTCTTAGAACCACCTTTAAGTATACCAATAGACTTAGTATCGCTTCCTAAATAGATTTAGCGATGTCTGTACGTCCGTCTGGACAGCTGGCTGGCTGGACCCCATATAAACCTTTTAATCAAATCTTAAGATAATTTGATGAAATTTGACATAGACAATTCTTTTGGAAGTGAAACTATTTAATTTCATGAAAATCGGTTCATTATTTAGGGTACCTCTCATAGGTCTCACTTTCCGGAATTGGTAATTTGGCCGCAAATATTTTCATGAAATTTTAAACAAATACTCCTTATATAACAGAAATCACTATCAGAAATCAAATCTGTTTAGAATATAAGACCCATAAGTACATCTTGTAAATTTTTGATCCCTTGACATTCAAAAACTGTTTAAAATTTTAAAATCGCTCTGCAAATGTAATAGTTGGATGTACTAAAGTACTACGTTCTACCCGTAAACAGTTTTTTTTCAAATATCACGTGTTTCGAATTCTTTGAAAATGGTTTTTGTTCTCATCCAGGCCTATAACCATCCGTGTAATTACAATAGTAGAAATAATATTCCAACCATTCGTTACTAAATTTGTATAAAACCTATAGTTCTTCATCGATTATAATAATAATATTGTTATAATCTATTATATTATATTACTCGTTTTGCTTAGAACACATCCATCTGTACATCATCTCTTCAGGAGGAGTATTACCACTTTTAGACAGATCGAAAACCTTATTTTACAAACAAAATCTTTATGAGGAATTTTGAATTTTAAATTGTCTGCTCCATTAATAAATATATGTAACAGATTCGGGATCAAATGCGTATCCTCTTCCTTTTTGAACAAAAAAGTTTTCTTAAAAAATATTATTTTAAATTGTAGAATATCTCTGTAACTGCTATGTGGATTAAAAAAAATAACTTTAGTACAACTTAAAGACAATCCTGCCACCAATTTTTTTCCTTATTATATAGGACAACCCTTTTTTAGTTATATGTATTAATATTAGTTGTGTAATACCTCTTTAAAAATTATATCTTGAAAACTAGAGCCATCTAAAAAAAATAAATTTAAATTTAGCAGACAAAATTTATCTAAGAATTGTTCCAAAAGCTCAAGTTTTGAAAAGCTGTGTTGTTAATGTGTATTATGTCTTTCTACGAAATTTTTCTCTCCGGATTATAAATTCCCGAATTTTAATTATTTCAGATTTGACGTTGTTTCCGAGTTTATAAATTTCTCTTTATTTTCTATGAAAACATTCACACATTATAAAAGTTCTCAAGGCATAGACTGTTTCTGACTGAAAAAGTGTATTCTTAATTTATGTGAAATTATTCATTAGCATTAATTTTAATTGAAAATAATTTACTGAAATAATCTCCAATAACTAAATAGAAAATAACAGTGAAACTAAATAACAAATGAATGTTTTCCTGCATTTAATTCAACTGTAAATTATTGTTATTACTTGAAAACACTTAAAATAAACTCAGGCAAACAAATGCGAAATGTATGTATGAGTGGCAAACTGACCTACTTTAATTCTATATTCGTTACTTGGAAATTTAAAAGATACAAATATTGTACATGAATGTATCTAGAACATTAATATAAGTATAAGAGTAGCAGAAATATAACACTCATAAAACTAAAGTTCCGAGAGACAAACAGACAGAAGGATAGACGAATAATTCTCTGGCCTGGGTATTGAAATTAAGAGCTTAATTAGAGCATTTAGTGATTAACATAAATAAATAATGGCGGCTACTGATGTTACGAGTCTGCAGACATAATTCGCTACAAAGTGATGGTGATAGTGCAGATACTTGTATTCACTAGGTTAAATTTATATAACTCTGTATCCATATTCAGGCCTTCATATACTTAAAACTCGTAATGTAAATGTTTGATAATTCAATTAGGATCTAAATGTTTTCGCAAATAATAAACTACAAAATAAATGCGTCTAAATATTAAGTCCATTAATACATTGTGTTCGCAAACAAAATATTTACGCGTTCATTCGTTTTGAATAAAAAGCCAAATTAAGCTCAAAAGAAATGCAAAAAAACCCACCTGACATAACATAAATATTACCAAAGTAAAACAAGAACAAGTACAAAAAAAATGTATCCACAAAATGGAAAAAGGTTTCCACCATTTTCATGCAAATTGATAAAAATTAAAAGCATTTGAGATTAACAAGAATAAACATTTAAATTCAGCTGAATGACGAAACGTATAACTACAAGTAAAAGCAGGACTCGCTTATTTATGAGACAGTTACGAGAAATACTCAGGAGCTTTGTCTTATTGACTACTTTGGCGGCCATTGCTGTCAGTTTTTGAATAAGTGCCACAGAAAAAAACATGAAAAACCTTTTGGCATAATTAAAGTTTCTAAATAAATCTACTGTAATGAAGTTGTCGAGAAAATGTATTTGCATACAGTGCAATTAAAGAATTTAGTCGTTTATTGAGTAATGGGTTTTCTTCTTAATACACTGTGTTACAAAACTGTAAGTAAACACATTTGTACTCTTCACCACCTTAGTTGGAAAGTTAATATTGGGTTTGTGCAGATGTTTGTAACAGATACAAATATTAGTCTGACCTACCTTTAAGTTAAAGGATGGCTGAAATGCTGGCTGTCCATGTGTGTCCATTAAAGTACAAATGTTAATTTAAAAGATATATTGAAATTTGTCACTGACATTTTCCTACTGCACTTTTTAAAATAATGGAATGTATCATAGAATAAATATACATAATGGGTGCTTTTTTTAGAGGTATACAACTTCAAATTGAAATAAAACACAAGAAAATCGTTTTAATGTCCATCAATTTGGCTTTATTAGAAGGATAATTTTATGCCATTAATGTTTAAATATGATTTCGGGCATGTGGCCGCCGCGGCTGGCTCGAATAAAGCCAATTCTACAGGTCCAATTTTCAACTACTTTTTCGAGCATATGGGGCCGTATGTTGGCAATAACGCCACGAATGTTGGCTTCCAAGTCCCCTAACGTTTCTGGTTTGTTGGCGTAGACGAGCGACTTCACATATCCCCAAAGAAAATAATCCAGTGGTGTCAAATCGCGCGATGCTTGTTGACGTAGCCATTCAACCAAAAATGAGCCTCATCACTTGTAAGGTCGCAAGCCAAGATCTTTGCGCAAAATCTTCCATAAAGTTGATGGACAAAGCTCCAATTGCTGTGCACGGTGGCGAATCGATTCATTCGGGTCCTCTTCAACACTTGGCTCTACAGCGGCAATTGTTTCTTCGGTGCGCACTGTTCGACGTCGCTGCGGATGCGTATTATCACATAGAGTAAACGTAGTGCGAAAACGATCCATGGTTAACCGAATTAATTGCTCTGATGGACGATTATGTCGACCATAAAATGGACGGAGCTTGCGGTAAACTTCGCGAACTGAACCATTATTTTCGAAATAAATTTGCACGATTTGCAAGCGTGGTTCTTTTGTCAACCTGTTCATGATGAAATGGCAAACCAAACTAAATATTAATCACTTGACAGCTGACAAAATGGCCGCCAGTTAAAAAAGTGATGCCAACTTAAAGTTCTATACCTCAATAAAAAACACCCGATATAAGGATGACGAAATGTCAAAGTACATCTGGTACATGTCAAAAGTACGGATCAGTAATATGTTATCGGTAAATCAAAAAAGAGCCTTGTGCAAAAAGCTTTCCTGTTTGTCAAAAAAGCATTTACTTCGTGTACATGTGATTAAATATAATACTTAATTTTAATGGATCATCTGACGATCTTCTATATATTATTTGTTCTATGGATTATATCTTTAAGTACCATTTGGTTATATATCTTAAGTCTAATAATTTATTAAGCGATAGGTACTACGGACTTTGTAGGGGCTGCTGTAAGTTAGTAGAATATCATTCAACGAGTTCAAGATTAATTCATTTCTAATCTTATCTAGTCTTTTGCAGATGATACCAATATTTCAACCTTTTAGACATTGAGATAAATAGGCAGAACATGAATGACACGGATCTTAGTTCAGTCTCTAAAAGTTGAGCGATTAGACCAAAAGTGGAATACAACATTCATGTATAGACAGGTGCTTCAGAGTCTATTTTGGAGTTACTTAACCGTTCAGAGGAAAGGCGAGGGTACTTATTGGAGACCGTAGGGTAGCCAACTCTATTGATTCGCCTGATTATACTGGTCAACAAGAGAATTTTTTTTGAATTGTAACTAATAAATTTCGATGTATTATGGCATATCAGTACAAAAACACCCAAAATTTAAAATTCTATGAATACGTTTTTTTCTTATTTTTTTCAAAAATTATGGATTTTCACAGAGGTCGATTTTATCATATCTTGGGAATAGGTTATCTAATTTCGTTTAAAGAAACACCGGCGGATTCTAAAACAAAATTTTCTTTAAGCCTTGATTAGACAATTTTTTCACATGGTCAACGTTTGTGGAGTTTTGTATATAAAAATTTTAAACAAGAATTTTTTTTGGTAAAATCGATTTTATTTTTGACAGAAGAGTTTGTATGAGAGCTATGGTCAAATGTGGACCGATTTCAACGAAATTTGATACAGTGATTTAAGTTTACGTGAACCGCCGTGGTATAGCAGGTTAGTCATCCGCCTACCACACTAGAGGCTTAAGATCGATCCCTGGCCAGACTCACTTGAAAAAATAAATTAAAAAAATAGCGGCGGTTCACCTCATAACTCAGCTAGACATTGGTTATTGAGTATTAGGATATGTAAAACTTGTCTAACTAATGCATTTGCCGTTCGGAGCCGGCGTTAAAACGTAGGTCCCTTTAATGAGTCTAAAAATAGAATCAGATGCAGCTCATTGAGAGAAGTATAACTTGTCCCAATTGGAAAGTTGTCGGAGAATTATATATATATATATATATATATATATATATATATATATATATATATATATATATATATATATATATATATATATATATATATATATATATATATATATATATATATATATATTTATATATATATATATATATATATATATATATCACTTTCCACCTATGGTAAAGGGTATAATTAAAAATTGAACAAATGAAGTAACGGGTACAATTTTGTGACCATGTACTGAAAATGGTATATTTTTACCATCTTCGATTTTATGAATTTTTAAAAAATTGAATTTTATATCTTAACCGTTGTTATTAATAGGAAACCACAACAAATAAAAAAATATTGTGGTGGTCAATTATAACGTAAAAAGTTTAATTTTGTAGAGTAGTGTTATCGTCGCGATGTGGGTTATGCTCTACTGTTTTATAGAAGTCAAGAAGCTTCTTCTGACAAAGAGATATAGTGTTATTTAAAAAATGTAGGAAACTGTTTCTTTCCTTGAACTAAGTAAAAAATTCAAATCGCAACAAATCGAAAAATCGCAACAAAATTATCTCTCAGAAAAAAATTTATTTCTAAAATGATGCTCGTTTTGGGAAGATAATTTTGTTGCCGAATTTCAATATTTTTACTTAGTTCAAAAAACAAACAGTTTTCGAGTTACGCGGATAACACTCTGATACAGTGAAAATACACTCGGAACGAAACCAAGC
Organism: Stomorhina lunata; assembly: GCA_933228675.1. NCBI lineage: Eukaryota > Metazoa > Arthropoda > Insecta > Diptera > Rhiniidae > Stomorhina > Stomorhina lunata. The sequence goes on along the minus strand of OW121740.1, from coordinate 87,832,383 downwards.
TCAACCAGTAGAACTCGGTTAGAAGATCATTTACCATTTTTAAAATTTTCGATATACCCTCAAAATCGAAAGTTATCGATAAAAAACGATTTTTTTGGACTTAGCGGAGAAAAGAAGGCTTAACTGAGTCGTTTTTACATCGATTTAAAATGTGTTTCGACAGAAAACAAAATAGGCTTTCACCTCGTAAAGACCTTTTTTTAATATGACCAATTTATCATAAAAATATTTTCCGCTGAAGTTAAAATTTTATTTTTTTTTTAGATTTTTTCAACTTCGGAAGCTTTTTTTTCGTAAAATTTATCAGAAGACCTAATATATTTTGACTTAGAAAAAGAATCATGGTTACCATTTTGTAAAACAAGAGTACTTTAATTAAAATCGTAAACATATTAACAGAGATATAACAATTTTAGTAAAAAAGGTGAATTCAGTATTATTTGTATATTAGAAAATTTTCTATACAAATACTACGTTAGAGTGTTTTTTCAACTCTTTTCGAAAGTAGAGAAATGGCGGTCGGATTATTATGGCATTCGGTGAGAAACTTCAAATAACAAAATTTAAGCCAAATCGGACTACGTTATCACGTGGCGCCCAGGCCATGAAGTTGAAAATTGCGTTTATAAGAAAAAATATGGCAAATTTTTTAGTTCTTGCAAATTTTAACTTTTTTAATAATGTAGACTCATGATATTTGTTGATGGATAGCAAATTGGGTCTAAATTACAAATTAACATTCAGATTTGGTCAAAAAGTTAAGCTTATAGGTCAAAATTTGCAAAAACCGAAAAATTGCACATTTTTCTGGCCGGCACTCCTTGAAATTCGAAAAAAGTGACTTAAGAAGTTAACTAAAAATGCTTCTTTTGTCTTTTAATTCGCTGTTAATTTAAATTTAAATAACCTAGGTTCACAAAATATTTAATGCACTTTTCAAGTAAATATAAAAAAGTTTGGCATTCCTAACAAAATACTGCGGAAAACGGCGTCCCAATGTGAAAAAATCGAAAAAAAAAAAATAAAAATTTAAATTTGTTTGAAAATATTTTTGTGATAATTTGATGAAATAAAAAATCTTTTTTAACGAGAAGAAAGCCTGATGTCTTGTCTGTCTCAAACCGTGTTCAAATCGATAAACAAATGACTTAGCTAGGCCTATTTTTGTTCGAGAAGACCAAAAAAATCGTTTTTTATCGATAACTTTCGATTTTGAGGGTATATCGAAATTTCTAAAAATGACAAACTGATGCACTCAATAAGGCCTATCGTTTGATATAGGTTTCCTTAAAAATGTATTTCTTTTTCCTCAAAATGTATCAGTGTGTAATTTATTGCGCAACTTCCTCAATTTTTTATAAATGAAGCCATATATCGAATACTAGGGAATACTAATGATTATAAAAGCGTTTCAGAATTTGTACTTTTAAAGTAAATATTGTTAAGAAGTGTCTTTCTCCCATTTCAAAAATCTGGTTTTAAAAACTGTAATCCATTTGCTAAGTATCGAGATAATCGGTCCACATTTGACCCCAGCTCTCATATAAGTCCAAATGACGAAAACATTTTAGATATGTAAGTCTTGAGAAAATGTTTGTTTGGAAAATATTTGCCTTTATACACGAAAAAAACAGACCTTTGATCTTAGTGGTGAAGGGTATTGTATGGTCGGGCTTGGCTGACTATAGCACTTTCTTACATGTTTAGAACAAACTCTTGCCTGTTTTAGAGGCTAGCTCTGCTTAGCATCCTGAACTTTTATAAATACCTCTCGCATATTATAGAAACTGTTTTTGATTAGCAATTGGACCAAGGTCTTTAGAAACCACCGAAAAATTTTAATGTAATTTAATTTTTATTTAATATAAAAGGGGCAAGAATATAAAACAATTTTAACAAACTATTGTATTAAGGGAATTGGTTATTTTATGTAATTGTCCAACAGAAGCAATACGTCTACTCCATAATCTCTAGTAGTATTCTATTCGGAAATATAACCTCAAATATCTAGACTAAAATGTTTGAAACTGAAGTTATGTTTGTAACACATCTGTCTTTATCTTTCTTTCTCTCTCAAAAATTCCCATCAATAATTTAATATAAATCTAAAAATGGTTGACTTGAAATTAAAATTCCAAACAAATCTGACATTTTTTGAAATCATTATCAATAAATGTCTAGTCACATAAATCTACCTAAATGCAGAATTCTATACCTATACACAATCTCTATTTACTCGAACCTTTTTTTTACCAGAACTAAATTAAACATAAATGAATGAATCAAAGAATTCTTATTTATTAAATTATACATAAGGTACTTCGTACATATGTATTTATATTTTTTGTAAGTGTGTAATGTAAGTGTATTTACCAACTTAGGTATACATTTGCTTAAACTAAATATTACAATCAAAGGTAAACTATAGTAAAAAGGCGTTTACACCATTTGTATGTCATTGAACGTGGAACGCAATTCTACTTTTTTTATTCTATCTTTTTGGTATTCATACAGAATAATTTCCTTTTCTTTGTCAAGTTTTCTCATACAATTGCTTCAATTTATTTGTTATTATTTTCGTATATAAACTTTCGTCTACATTTTTTCGTATTATCCATAGAAATATATCAAACGTCTAGTGAGTTTTGAAGAAAATGCGTTTTGTTACCTTTAATACAAAGATTGTTGGTTGTATGTTGGTATTAGATAAAAATTGTATAGTTTCTGTTGTTTTATCTATGGATTCTTTGTTGATTTTTGTGAAAGTTCATTGTTTTCTCAAGAAGGTTTTGGTAAGCTAAAAAGCAAAAGGGTGTAATTGACAAAAAAGTATTTTAACGAAGACAGAGTATTACACAGAAACTGGTCAATAGTTGGTTAGTAAAACTAATTTATATTTTAAACTTTAAATTACATGTAATTTCAAATATTTTAATAATTTTTTGGTTCTCCTGAAAAATACAAAATTTTACACTTATTCCCTTTTGTATTTTAAGTGAAGATTTGTATTTTGGAACCACGTTTCAATAATTTATTTTTATATTTATTCAATTCTTACACATTTTGTTTGCTAGTTCCTTTTTTCCGTTTCAAACGTGATTCATGCGAACATTTGGATTTGGTTGCGCCAGAGGATACATGCGGAGGAGGAAGTTGGTTTCTAGACAAAAGTATTTTGTTTTTTATACCCACCATCAAAAAGAATGGGGGTATATTGAGATTGTCATTCCGTTTGTAATTTCCTTAATATTGGCTCGAAAATCAAAAACGATATATCGGGTGTTTTTATTAAGGTATAGAACTTTAAGTTGGCAACACTTTTTTAACTGGCGGCCATTTTGTCAGCTGTCAAGTGATTAATATTTAGTTTGGTTTGCCATTTCATCATGAACAGGTTGACAAAAGAACAACGCTTGCAAATCGTGCAAATTTATTTCGAAAATAATGGTTCAGTTCGCGAAGTTTACCGCAAGCTCCGTCCATTTTATGGTCGAAATAATCGTCCATCAGAGCAATTAATTCGCAGCGACGTCGAACAGTGCGCACCGAAAAAACAATTGCCGCTGTAGAGCAAAGTGTTGAAGAGGACCCGAATGAATCGATTCGCCACCGTGCACAGCAATTGGAGCTTTGTCCATCAACTTTATGGAAGATTTTGCGCAAAGATCTTGGCTTGCGACCTTACAAGATCCAGCTTGTGCAAGAGTTAAAGCCGCGAGACCATGCAATGCGTCGTGATTTTGGTGTATGGACCGAAAATGAGATTGATTTCGATGCTGATTTTCATCGCAAAATTTTTTTCAGTGATGAGGCTCATTTTTGGTTGAATGGCTACGTCAACAAGCAAAATTGCCGCATTTGGAGTGAAGAGAATCCACATGAGACCCTTGAGACGCCATTACATCCACAAAAACTGACTGTTTGGTGTGCTCTATGGGCTGGTGGAGTCATTAGGCCATACTTCTTCCGAAATAATGCTGTAGAGTCAATTACCATAAATGGAGACCGGTATAGAGCCATGATAACCGACTATTTTGTTCCCCAATTGGATGGCATAAATGTGGATGAGTTGTGGTTCCAAAAAGACTGCGCTACATGCCACACAGCGCACGTCACAATTGATTTATTGAAGGAAACATTCGATGAGCGCATAATTTCGCGGAATGGACCTGTCAATTGGCCACCAAGATCGTGCGATTTGACACCACTGGATTATTTTCTTTGGGGATATGTGAAGTCGCTCGTCTACGCCAATAAGCCAGAAACGTTAGGGGACTGGGAAGCCAACATTCGTGGCGTTATTGCCAACATACGGCCCCATATGCTCGAAAAAGTAGTTGAAAATTGGACCTGTAGAATTGGCTTTATTCGAGCCAGCCGCGGCGGCCACATGCCCGAAATCATATTTAAACATTAATGGCATAAAATTATCCTTCCAATAAAGCCAAATTGATGGACATTAAAACGATTTTCTTGTGTTTTATTTCAGTTCGAAGTTCTATACCTCTAAAAAAAACAATCTTTATGAAATTCTAAAACGATTGAGCGATGTCCGCCTGTCTGTCCGTATGTCTGTTGAAATCACGATAACGCCTAAACGAAAGGAGCTAGCTCAGTGAAACTTAGTAAAACCATTCTTCATCTCTGAGAAAATTTTGGTATTGAAATTGGACAAAATCGGTTAACAGTTGACCATAGCTCCCATATAACCTCGCCTAAGCTAATCTCTTATTTGCTAATAAATAACAAACTATAATAGCTATGATGATAAAATTTGGTATATAGAAGTTCTACATAAGCCCTAGGCAGCATATAAAATTTCATCAAAGTCGGTTCACATTTAGTCATAGCTCCCATACAAAAAACTTACGAAAACAGTCAAAATTTCACCTAAAATACACTTAAATGCCAAGAAATCTAAAACTATAACAGATATAACCACTAAATTTAGCACGAGGAGGTCCTATGTCAATGCCAACATGTGTCCAAAATTTTGTCACAATCGGTCATCATTTGACCATAGCTCCCATATAAAAAACTTACGGAAACACCAAAATACAAAAAGAAAAGGGGGTTTATGTCCGTCTGTCCGTTAGATAAAAGCGCGATAGCTCCTTAACGAAAAGGGCTACAGCAACAAAATTTTACAAAAGGAAGTTTTATGTGAATGCCAGACAGTGTGCAAAATTTTGTTACAATCGGTTACTATTTGACCATAGCTCCCATATAAAAAACTTACGGAAACACAAAAATACAAAAAGAAAATCCGGTTTATGTCCGTCTATCCGTCAGAAAAAAGCGCGAAAGCTCCTTAACGAGAAGAGCTAGAGAGACAAAATTTAGCAAAAGTATTTTCGATATGTTATAAAAATTGTGTGCTGAAAATGGGTAAAATGGGTTTACATTTAGTTAGAGCTCCCATATAACCCTGTCCCGGGAATCGCATTTATGCTAATAAATTGAATAAAATTGTAAAATCTATGACTACTAAATTTAGAACAGAGAAGTTTTATGCAACTTTCAGTTAGTATGTCAAATTTTATAGGAATCGGTCCATTTTTGACCATAGCTTTCATATAACAACCGCTCCCGATAACCACTAAAATGCCACAAACGCCAGTTAAAAGCTTTTAAATTATAAACTATGTCAGCTATGGCCATTAAATTTTGCAGAAATAAACTTTATATTAATACCAGCCAGTATATTAAATTTTGTAACAATCGGTCAACATTTGGCTATAGTTCTTATATATATATAACATCCCCTTTTTTATATCTACAATCAAAAAGATTTGGAGGTACATTCAGACATTCAGTATATTAAGATCGCATCTACGAAAGTAGATACACTGCGGTTCATCAGGATAGAACCAACACATTTTAAAGTAAAAAAAACTGTATAAATTGCAAATACAGATACAATAAAAAAATTTGTTTTGCAGAAAAATAGTTGATACTGTAAATAAATATGTATAAAAAAAAAATAGTATTAAAATTGATTATAACGGTACTTTTTCTCTTTCTTTGTAGTCGGGTATAAAATTTTTCATTTATTTTTTGGTTCAACAGAATAGAACCACTTGCATTTTTTACGTAAATAAGTAGGCGGTTATAATAAAGCTTTATAAAAACCAAATAAAATTAAAAATACAGCAGTTAGCTAAATCAATATGGGAAGAAAGAGTTCTTTAAATTCGTCGGAAATGGTAAAAATTGATGTTTACCACTCTGAAAATTATTCTTATCGCGAAATCGCTAGAAGAATCGGACGAAGTCATAATGTGGTAATGCATTACATAAAACATCGTGAAACATATAATAAAAATTACAAAGGAGGAACTTCGACAGCTCTAACACCACAGGAAAAGCGGAAAATTCTTCGAATTGCCTCAAATTCAGCTCATTCTACCTCTAAAATTAAGCATTTAGCAGGAGTTAATGCAAGCAAATCAACAGTTCGTCGCGCTATTTTAAGCAGTGAACATTTACAACTCCGGAAACTAAAGAAAAAACCTCCATTAAATGCAATCCGTCAACAACAGCGCCTTCAGTTTGCCAAAGATCATATGACATGGGATGTTCAAAAACAATTAAGCGATAACGATTGGCGAAAAGTGATTTTTTCGGATGAAAAAAAATTTAATTTGGATGGCCCCGATGGCTATAACTTTTATTTTCACGATATGCGTAAAGACGAAAAATTTCTGAGCCGCCATCACAGCAGAGAGGGGGGCGTTATGGTATGGGCTGCAATTTCATACTACGGCACTATTGACCTTGTTATTCAAAGTACCCGAATGACCGGAAATAACTACAGAACCCTATTGGAACAAACTTTCCCTAAGATAAAAGATATTTTTGGACCACTAGAGTGGATTTATCAACATGATAACGCACCTATACACACGGCACGTGTATTAAAATCGTGGATTGCGAACCAAAATATTGAGATCTTAAACTGGCCACCCTATTCACCCGACCTTAACATTATAGAAAATGTTTGGGGTTGGCTAACGCGTAAGGTATACGAGGGAGGAAAGCAATATGAAACCAAGGGTGAGCTTATTGTTGAAATAAAAGCTGCATGGAGTGAAATATCCCTCGACTATTTAAAATCCCTATACGAATCAATGAAAAACAGAATTTATGAAGTTATTGTGAATAACGGTAAATTTACACATTATTAAATAGTTATCTGGAGAAAATAATTAAAATAAAATCAATCTTCAAGCACAAAAAAACATGTATGTTTGATTTATGGGACAAATAATGGGTGGTTCTATTCTGTTGAACCAAAAAATAAATGAAAATTTTTATTCTTGACTACAAACAAAGAGAAAAAGTACCGTTATAATCCATTTTTATATGATTTTTTGTGTTTAAATTATCATTTACAGTATCAACTATTTTTCTGCAAAACAATTTTTTTTTTATTCTAACTGTATTTGTAATTTATACAGCTTTTTTAACTTAAAATGTGTTGGTTCTATCCTGATGAACCGCAGTGTAGCTATCAGTCAATGTTAGGTCCAAAATTTATACACGGTAGATGCATTAGGAACTCCTAACAAAATATATGAACTTGCCGTGTTGCTATCCACATGTTTATGGCACAACGAAACAGCTTATTAATGTAAAACTATATTCGGTTATGGAACAGAATTTTGTCCAAGGTAAATACTTGGGAAACCACTTAGATACTTTTAAATGTTGAACTATAGTTAATATACCACTGCAACCGAATTTAGTCCAAATATATTACCAACAATACCACATTTGGTCAACATTTTGAATTAGCTGCACTCTCGTACAACTTGATGGTGGGTATACAAGATTCGGCACAGCCGAATATAACACTCTTACTTGTTTCTGTTTTGGTTATTTTTTTATACATATTGATAAAAGTATTAAATATTATTTAAGAATTTCGAATAATATTGAACACTAACTAAAGAAACCTCAAGTATTTCTTACTCCTCCTTTTTTCGTCTTTTCGATTTTTTTTTTATCAACTCCATCGTTTTCTGTTTGAATATCGCAATCATTCGATACTGAATTATATTTTTTGTGCATTTACCCATAAAATGTTGTGTATTTATGGAATTTGTCTTCTATTTCTGTCTTTTTGATTGATTTGTGCTTTTGGCAACAGGAAAACATAAACGACAATGATAAATAAAAATTATTTTATTGAAAACCGATTGTCTTTATTGAATTTATCATTATAATGATGAGGATTCGCATTGTTCGCTTCAGGGTAATGCATTTTTATTCGTTTTAAAGAAATATTTTGTTTTGTTGAAAATTACCTGAAATGAAAAGAAAAGAAGTTGCGAATTATTGAAAATGCATTTTAGATTTTTTTATGTTAAAGAAATGTTTAAATATTGGAAAAGATTTTAAAGTTTAAGGGCTTGTTAAATATTACAATATTAAAATTATTATATGACTAATTTTAATATTTAGCCAATTCACAGTCTCTGCTATTGTGTGCTATTGTCCTATTGTCATAAATATTTATGACTGTCATAAAAATTTTGTTGGTATTTCCCATTAAAAAATATTATAAATATGACAATATCACTTTGAAACCTATGTTTACTCACCGTGCTATTTAATTCAGTGATGCCACGCTCATATTTCAGCGTTTTTTGTTTGAAAAAATTGGCATGATTGATCTTATCAAATTTTTTCTGTTGACAAATAATTTCGCACCAAAATTAAAACAAAAACAATTTCGAATTTTTTTTAACAAAAAAATCTAAATCAAATACATAATACAAATTTGGAACTGGAATCTGACAATGTGGTAAGTTCTTGTTGTTTTTCTTTTTCTGTGTAGTAGTATGACGTCTATCAAAATATACAATCGTTAATATACGACAGGTGTTCACAGTAGTGCTATTTGACCCTAAATAACACTTTAAGATTTAGCACTTTAGGAGACATAGTGAATTGGCTAATTATATACATATTTTAAATAAATAAGTTTTAAAGTCGGTTGGGTCTGACTTTCTATTACTCTTTACAATGATGATCAACTATGGGTCGATTGTCAACCAAATTTAAAATTTATTTTTTGTGTCTCGGCAAATATATTAGCTTAATTTTGTTATAATATAAACATTTTCTTAAGTTTTAAATCATTATAGTTCAACATTTAAAAGTGTCTAAGTGGTTTCCTTAGTATTTACTTTGCCCAAAATTTAGTCCCATAACCGGATATAGTTTAACATTAATAAATCGTTGCGCTAAATATGTAGTTAGGATAAACATGTTGATAGTAATACGGCAGGTCCATATATTTTGTTAGGAGTTCCTAATGCATCTACCGTATCTTATCTTATATCTTATATATATATATATATATATATATATATAGAATGTCTATCTCGAAATCGGCTCTAACGATTTTGATAAAATTTAGACACTGGATCATTTTTTTGCCGTATAGAACAAATATGAAGGAACTTTTGGAAGTTTTACCGCCGAGGCGGTAAAAACTGGGAAAAAGAGGAAGAAATCGAAAACGTTATATATCCTAAAGTAATAGGTATAGAAACAGAATTAAAATTACGTTTTGAAAAGCCATAAAAAAAGCGGACAGGTGTTTAGTATTTTTTTGAAACTATGTCCGAAAGGGGGTAAATAAGGGTGAAAATAGTTTTTTTGGTACTTTTTTAACCCACTTTTATTTTTTAAACCAAAGAATATAGAAAGGAACTTTGTACTGCAGTCAATAGATGTGAAAGAACACGTATTTAGTACTTTTTTGATTTTGGGCCAAAAATAGATAAAAAAAAGTGATAAAATGATAACTTAAAATCTTAAAAAGTAATATGAATGGGAACATAATATTAAATGCATTTAATAAAATGTACCGAATTCAATTGGTACCAAAGAAGTGCCAAATATGCATATGGAACTTTTTTGAAGTTAGGGGATAAAAAGGGGCAAAAAGTAGTAATGTTATAACTTTTAAATAGATAAATGTTTGTCTGTACTAGTATGTATGAATTTCCGAAAGGTGGCACCACTGAAAATTACTAAAAATTAATTAAATCGTAAACTGTTTATTTGATCATGCTATGATCTTTAGCAAAGTTGAAGCACATGAGCCGGCGGAGGTTTCTTATTTGGTGTGAACAATTTCCGACAGGTGGCGCTGCTGAAAATTACTCAAAGTAAGTTAAATCGTAAACTATATATTTCATCATGCTATGATTTTTAGCAAAGTTGTTGTATATGAGCCGACGAAGGTTTTATTGTTGGCATGAAGAAATTTCGACAGGTGGCGCTACTCAAATTTACTCAAAGTCAATTAAATCGTAAGCTTTACATTTAGTCAAGCAAAGTTGCTTATCCGACGAACGTTTATTAATTGATATGATCAAAGTCCGACAGGTGGCGCCACTGAAAATTACTCAAAGTGAATTAAAAAGTAAACTGTGCATCTGATCAAGTTATGATCATTAGAAAAGTTGTTACGCATAAGCAGATGAAGGTTTCTTAGTAGGTATGAACAACTTCCTACAGGTGGCGTCACTTAAAACTACTCAAAATTAAATAAATCGTAAACTGTGCATTTGATCAGGCTATAATCTTTAGTAAAGTTGTTGCGCATTAACTGACGGAGGTTTCTGTTGGTATGACCAATTTCCAAAATTATTCAAATGAGTTAAACTGCAAACCATGCAAAGCTGGTAAACTATGTGTTGATCGGACAAAATAAATCAAATAATTCAAAATTAACTGAATATTTGTGTAATGTCTTTCCTTTAAATTTATTTTAGTACTTTATAAATGAAATATATGAAAACTTTAAAATTTGTCTCAAAATACTTATCATAAAGCTTCGAGCATGGCTCGGTCAACCAGGTACTATAAACTAAACATCGGTTTATAGCTATCTAATTTCGTAGGTGCAATCTTAATATGTGACCTAAGGGTATTTTGCGCGCATAGAGATGATTCATCATTGCATTCCGAAAAAATTACGGATTGGTGCGTCTTATGGGCCAGCGGCGTCATTGTGCCGGCGGCGTCATTGGGCCGTACTTCTTCCGTGATGATCAAGACTGGCTCGTTATAGTGAATGGGAGTCGCTATCGTACAATGATAACCGAATATTTTTGGCCCCAATTGGAAGATGTGGACTTGGAGGACATGTGGTTCCAATAGGACAAAAGCCACTCAGCAAATGTCACAATCAATTTATTGAAAACGTGTTATCTCATAAAATGGTTCAGTCGATTGGCCGCCTCGGTTGTGTAATTTGACGCCGTTAGACGATTTCCTGTGGGGCTATGTCAAGTCAATGGTGTATGCCAACTAGTCAGAAGTATCGGCAAATTTATGCTTGAAAACCATAGAAAATTGGGTTCAGCGTCTGTACCTCTGCAAGCCATACATAATGGAATTAAACGTTTTTTAACATCAGCTAAAAGATTTGGAGATACATTCAGTATATGTTTGTTAAAGTGGCAAACATTACTAAAGAAAAATATCAAAAGAGCAGCATGAAATATGGCTTCGTCTGCTGCCCCTGTCACAGTACTTTTGTAGCGTCCCTGTTGAAAAATCCGATATATATAAGAACTATAGCCAAATGTTGACAGATTGTCACAAAATTTTATACACTGGCTGGTATTTATATAAAGCTTATTTATGCAAAATTTAGTAGCTAGAGCTGTCATAATTTGATAAACTGTTTATCATTTAATGTTTGTGGCGTTTTAGTGGTTTTTATATGAAAGCTATGGTCAAATATAGACCGATTCCTTAAAAAAATTGATATGCTGACCAAGAGTTGCACAAAACTTCATTGCTCTAATTTTGGTCGTCATAGCTATTACAATTGTATTAAATTTTTCAGCATTAATATGATTTCCGGAGCGGAGTTTATGATTAAAAGTAAACCGATTTCTATGAAATTTTATCATCATATCTGTTATTATTTGTCATTTATAAGCAAATAAGCGATTGGCCTAGGCGAGGTTAAACGGGAGTTATGATCAAATGTAAACCGATTTCGCCCATTTTTGATACCAACATTTTCCAAAAAATTAAGAATATTTTTGCCTAGCTCCTTTCGTTCAAGCCCTATCACTCAATCGTCTTAGAATTTCATATGGTTTCAGAATATACATCAATTTTTGTTTTAGAGTCAATATCAAAGAAATTATGAACGGAATGACAATCTCAATATACCAACCATTCTTTTTGATGGTAGATATGAAAAGTGGTTGGCTCTAGGTGTTATGACTTGTCTATCGCAGTTTTAGACTATATTTTAAAGAGCTATGTAAATTTGTACAAGTCTGCAATAATGTTCAAGAATTTATTTAATAGATAACAGCAGATATGTTGCAGAAAGTATGCCAAAATGGTTCATATTTAAAAAAAGAAACAAATTTTTGGAAAATTTGATATGACATCGTACCAGGCATGGCAAAAAAAATTGTAAGGAATAACCGTTCTCTCTTACAAAAAAAATTTTTGAAGTAAATGCGAAATATTTGAAATATGTTTTTTGTAAACAATTATTAAAGTCGTTGCCACATGTGAGAAATGGGAATATTATTATTAGGAAATTTTTAACGTCTAATGTGAAATGTGTTGTAAACATTTCGTTAAAACTTATTTTATAAAGTTTAGCGGATCCTGCACAAGGAAAAGAAGACTTGAGACAATTCAATTTTGTCATAATATATTTAAAGTATTTTTGTGTAACACATTTTTTTATAATTTATGTTACAGTTTCTTCAGCTTCTTTTTGGAAAATTGTATTTCCACAAAATTTTATTTTAAAAACGTATCTTCAAATATGTTCTTATAGATAGATTTTGGTGTGATCTTTTATAGTATAAGAATTATGGGCTTTTTAATTTTCCAAAATTATACGGCATAACTTTAGAAGTATATATCTGATATAAACTGGTATATCAAACAAAAGCTACTGAAAGTATCATTCAAATGATATACATTCTTCCGATTTATAAAGATTAAGAACTCATATACTCAAAACTTATTTTTACAACCGACTTTGTTTATCAAAATTAGCATATCTTAAAATAATATATGGTCTTTTTTATAATGAATTTTATACAGGATATACTGGACTTTTTTATAACATAAACTACTTAGCTCTAGCATATGTAGCGTGTTAGTTATGACAGCGTAAAATTTTACTTTTATTGAGTTAGAGTTACATAAATATACACATTTATATTATATATAAAATGTATATATATTTTTTGTCTACATCTACAACAATAGTCGGTAGTCGTGTGGCTATGTCGACGCTTAAAAAAATTATCTCTATTTGAATGAATCTATTCTAATTTTAACAGGTTGTAGCCCGTAGCCTGCAGTCGTGATTGTGTTTATAGTATAATAACAAACAGAAACTGGGATTTTCAAAAGTAGTATGGTAGCATAATTTGAGAAAAGAAAATAATAATTCGATCAAACGTCTGAAAGTTAATATGGCTGACAAAAGAGAGAACGGTTATACCTTACTAATTTCTTTTATCATGGTACCAGGTGAAGTTTATAAGAAGATGGAAGTTTTTGTTGGACATATTAATTATAATTTGCCACAAACTTTAAAACATTTTAAACATCTTTATTTTGTAACGTTAGCCTTTTATTTGCTACATAATTTGTATCCTTCTAAACACGTGACTAAATTTTTAAAAATTTTTTGTTGTTCTGCATTCATTTGTTTACAAAAAGTTTTATAAAAGCTACACAATTCCATTTATTTCAATTTATAAATATAACAACAGACACACCTTCTCATTCATTCATTTACATAATACATTGACCCTTAAACGGGATACAAAACCGCAGCCAAGGAAATGACAAAAAAAAAAGGAATAAAACAACAAAATTCTATTAAGATTTTAAATTTGTAAATTTCTTAAGTAAACAAAAACATTTAGTGAAATTAAAAACAACAGTTGTGTCATTTTGATTAAAAAAATTTTGTTTAAATTTAAGGGTTTGGAATTATGACATTTTCGCCATTAGAATTTTACAGACGAAAACAAAAAATTGTTTGCTTTATTATTTAATCCTTTTTGTTTTGTTTCAAAAAAAAAAATCCTTTGTTTGCCACGAAGTTTTTTTTCGCTTTTAATCCAGCTGCTAAATTAGATTTTGAAAATTTCATTAAGTAAAAAGTGTAAATACATAAATATTTCTCAAACTAAAACAAAAAAAGTAAAAAATATTCTTATTAGAAAAACTTGGAAATAATTCATCTCTTTGTGTTGGAAGCGTAATCGCCGCATTTAATCCTTAATGCAATTTTCCTTAAATGTAACTACAGTTTTTCTCTGCATCCAAACAAACAGTATAAATTTTAAGTTCGCACTTAAGATTTTCTAATATCTTAACCTTATCAATTCATTTGCTATATATTTGATTTTAGCCAAAAAATAATTAGATATCGTCATGTACTAAATTTTATATTTTCCCAAATTTAAGAAGTGCTTTAGCTAGAAACAGCTTCGTTGATAGAAATTTACATTGAAAGACTTTCAAATAAAAAAGTTAAAGTTTTTCACTCTGCCCTTTTAACGTATAAACGCAGGTGATTTAGATTCGCCTTAACCAAATGTTTCATTAGATTTTCTCAGCTGTAAGTTGTTAGTTGGTATTTCGGTTGGATGCTATTGCCACTTACAGTTGGTGCTGCATTTAATTTTCTTTAATATTAGAAAAAATTCAAATAATGAAACAAGAAATAGAAATTGAAATTATACACTCGAAAAGTTGTTGATAGTAAAATAACCACTGTTCAAATCATAACAATAAACTGAAACATAATAATAAACTTCAGCGATATCTATTTTTTAAATATTTATTAATAAATTGCTACAATTCTGTGGAATATAACGACGCACAGTGGGATGGCGGAAAAAATAATGGTAATAATTCTGTAACTTCTAAACCGTTAGGCCGATTTTAAAATTATTTTATGTGCATATATTTTAACCTGGAAAGACTGGAAACGCTACATATGTAATTGTCATTTCCCAATCGATATTAAGAACCGCACTATATAACAAATACAAAGCTTAAGATCTCCAAAAAAATAGTGACATGCATATCCAATCTCTTAAAATTTTAAAGATATTCGACTTCAAAAATTAAAATAAATTTTCATTTTTGTCCCATACTGCACCGGGTTTTTAGCTAATTTTCTTGATTTAAAGTTTTCTAAAAAAGACAAAATTTTTAAAAAATTTTCTATAAAAATAAAGAAATTTTTTAAAAATTTCGTATCAAAATAAGATTTTTTTTGAAAAATTTCCTATAAAAATAAGAAATTTTTAAAAATTTCGTACAAAAATTATTTTGTTTTTTTATTTTCTATAAAACTAATAAATTTTGGAAAAAAATTCTATAAAAATAAGAAATTTTTAAAAAAATTTCCTATAAAAATAAGAAATTTTTTAAAAAATTTCTTATAAAAATAAGAAACTTTTGAAAATATTCATAATAAATTTAGAAATTTTTGAAAATTTTCCTATAAAAATAAGAAAATTTTGAATAATTTCCAAAAAATAAGAAACTTTTAAAAAATTTGAGAAATTTACCTATAAAAAAAGAAATTTTTGAAAAGAATTACTATAAAAATAAAAAATTTCCTATACAAATAAGAAACTATTAAAAAATTTCCTATAAAAATAGGAAATTAAATAAGAAATTCTGGAAAAAAAGAAATTTTTGAATAAAAATAAAAAAATTTAAAATATTTCCTATAAAAATAAAAATTTTTTGAAAAATTTCCTATAAAAATAAGAATTTTTTTTGAAAAATTTATTATAAAAATAAAAATTTTTTGAAAAGTTTCCTATAAAAATTAAATTTCCTATAAAAATAGGAAATTTTTGAAAAATTTCCTATAAAAATAAGAAATTTTTGAAAAATTTCCTATAAAAATAGGAAATTTTTGAAAAATTTCCTATAAAAATAGGAAATTTTTGAAAAATTTCCTATAAAAATAGGGAATTTTTGAAAAATTTCCTATAAAAATAGGAAATTTTTGAAAAATTTCCTATAAAAATAGGAAATTTTTGAAAAATTTCCTATAAAAATAGGAAATTTTTGAAAATTTTCCTATAAAAATAGGAAATTTTTGTAAAATTTCCTATAAAAATAGGAAATTTTTGAAAAATTTCCTATAAAAATAAAAAAATTTTGAAAAATTTCTTATAAAAATAAGAAATTTTTGAAAAATTTCCTATAAAAATAGGAAATTTTTGAAAAATTTCCTATAAAAATAGGAAATTTTGAAAAATTTCCTATAAAAGTAGGAAATTTTTGAAAAATTTCCTATAAAAATAGGAAATTTTTGAAAAATTTCCTATAAAAATAGGAAATTTTTGAAAAATTTCCTATAAAAATAGGAAATTTTTGAAAAATTTCCTATAAAAATAGGAAATTTTTGAAAAATTTCCTATAAAAATAGGAAATTTTTGAAAAAATTCCTATAAAAATAGGAAATTTTTGAAAAATTTCCTATAAAAATAGGAAATTTTTGAAAAATTTCCTATAAAAATAGGAAATTTTTGAAAAATTTCCTATAAAAATAGGAAATTTTTGAAAAATTTCCTATAAAAATAGGAAATTTTTGAAAAATTTCCTATAAAAATAGGAAATTTTTGAAAAATTTTCCTATAAAAATAGGAAATTTATGAAAAATTTCCTATAAAAATAGGAAATTTTTGAAAAATTTCCTATAAAAATAGGAAATTTTTGAAAAATTTCCTATAAGAATAGGAAATTTTTGAAAAATTTCCTATAAAAATAGGAAATTTTTGAAAAATTTCCTATAAAAATAGGAAATTTTTGAAAAATTTCCTATAAAAATAGGAAATTTTTGAAAAATTTCCTATAAAAATAGGAAATTTTTGAAAAATTTCCTATAAAAATAGGAAATTTTTGAAAAATTTCCTATAAAAATAGGAAATTTTTGAAAAATTTCCTATAAAAATAGGAAATTTTTGAAAAATTTCCTATAAAAATAGGAAATTTTTGAAAAATTTCCTATAAAAATAGGAAATTTTTGAAAAATTTCCTATAAAAATAGGAAATTTTTGAAAAATTTCCTATAAAAATAGGAAATTTTTGAAAAATTTCCTATAAAAATAGGAAATTTTTGAAAAATTTCCTATAAAAATAGGAAATTTTTGAAAAATTTCCTATAAAAATAGGAAATTTTTGAAAAATTTCCTATAAAAATAGGAAATTTTTGAAAAATTTCCTATAAAAATAGGAAATTTTTGAAAAATTTCCTATAAAAATAGGAAATTTTTGAAAAATTTCCTATAAAAATAGGAAATTTTTGAAAAATTTCCTATAAAAATAGGAAATTTTTGAAAAATTTCCTATAAAAATAGGAAATTTTTGAAAAATTTCCTATAAAAATAGGAAATTTTTGAAAAATTTCCTATAAAAATAGGAAATTTTTGAAAAATTTCCTATAAAAATAGGAAATTTTTGAAAAATTTCCTATAAAAATAGGAAATTTTTGAAAAATTTCCTATAAAAATAGGAAATTTTTGAAAAATTTCCTATAAAAATAGGAAATTTTTGAAAAATTTCCTATAAAAATAGGAAATTTTTGAAAAATTTCCTATAAAAATAGGAAATTTTTGAAAAATTTCCTATAAAAATAGGAAATTTTTGAAAAATTTCCTATAAAAATAGGAAATTTTTGAAAAATTTCCTATAAAAATAGGAAATTTTTGAAAAATTTCCTATAAAAATAGGAAATTTTTGAAAAATTTCCTATAAAAATAGGAAATTTTTGAAAAATTTCCTATAAAAATAGGAAATTTTTGAAAAATTTCCTATAAAAATAGGAAATTTTTGAAAAATTTCCTATAAAAATAGGAAATTTTTGAAAAATTTCCTATAAAAATAGGAAATTTTTGAAAAATTTCCTATAAAAATAGGAAATTTTTGAAAAATTTCCTATAAAAATAGGAAATTTTTGAAAAATTTCCTATAAAAATAGGAAATTTTTGAAAAATTTCCTATAAAAATAGGAAATTTTTGAAAAATTTCCTATAAAAATAGGAAATTTTTGAAAAATTTCCTATAAAAATAGGAAATTTTTGAAAAATTTCCTATAAAAATAGGAAATTTTTGAAAAATTTCCTATAAAAATAGGAAATTTTTGAAAAATTTCCTATAAAAATAGGAAATTTTTGAAAAATTTCCTATAAAAATAGGAAATTTTTGAAAAATTTCCTATAAAAATAGGAAATTTTTGAAAAATTTCCTATAAAAATAGGAAATTTTTGAAAAATTTCCTATAAAAATAGGAAATTTTTGAAAAATTTCCTATAAAAATAGGAAATTTTTGAAAAATTTCCTATAAAAATAGGAAATTTTTGAAAAATTTCCTATAAAAATAGGAAATTTTTGAAAAATTTCCTATAAAAATAGGAAATTTTTGAAAAATTTCCTATAAAAATAGGAAATTTTTGAAAAATTTCCTATAAAAATAGGAAATTTTTGAAAAATTTCCTATAAAAATGGGACATTTTTGAAAAATTTCCCATAAAAATAGGAAATTTTTGAAAAATTTCCTATAAAAATAGGAAATTTTTGAAAAATTTCCTATAAAAATAGGAAATTTTTGAAAAATTTCCTATAAAAATAGGAAATTTTTGAAAAATTTCCTATAAAAATAGGAAATTTTTGAAGAAAACTGTAATTTCTTAAAACATACATTTTTGAATTAAATATCTCATTTTAGGAAATTTTCCTACGCAAAATCTTTTCCTGTCAAAATCGGTTGACAAACACCTGAGATATCCCTAAAATACGAAAATTTATCTGGGACATTTAAAATTTTTCATTGAAAAGTACATTTCAAACTTTCATAAATTATATATCGTATTTTTGGAAATCCTCACGAGATCTACTCCTCCTCTCCTCTAAGAACTTGATTTCAACAGACAGACAGGCGGATTCGCTTAATCGATTCTGAGTCGATCGTTATAAATTTTGTGAGGTCTGCGACAAATAATGAAAAAATTACAAACTGAATGACAAAATAATAACAAAACTAATGATACATTTTCTAAGAAATAAAATTTGTTAGATGATGTCTAGCTTAATTTTTTGAGTGTAACCCCAAGAAGAAAATATGAAGTCTTTTCCGAGTCGGACACAAAAAATCAACCAAACTTGTGTTTCAAAGTGTTTAAATATAAAAAAAAGTACAATATGAAACAGTATGAATTACTAACATCTAAAAATCCATGCAATATTTGTAGAAACAAATAAGACAAATAAGTAAAGCAGGACCAGAAAATAGCAATGAGGGCAAAGGAAAGCAAATGCGTAACGACATTGTAATTTACACAGACACATAATGACGCACATGGTGGTAAGCAAGGTAGAGTAAATGGTATCCAAATCTTAGAAGACAACTAAAACTCACTCCCCAAAGAGTCAACTAAATGTAAGTATAGATTTCATAAACCCCTTCCCATTATCCTTTTGAATTTGAAAGGAAGTTTTCTACGTCTTTATATTAAATTTTTCTGGTAAAAAAAAATCATCACAAAATAGAAGAAAAAATAACAAAAATCTTGTATTTATTCAACGCTTTCAGAAAAACAAAAAAAAACTGTAAGCATTACCTTCATGCATACCAGTAAGTGCAAATGTAACTGGAGAACAACTTTCTTCATTATTGTTCAAGCACTCTACATGGGGTAAATGAAAACATTGCTGGCATTGGATGATAATATGTAACTGTTTCTGTTCTAACATACATCTATACTTTGAGAAGGGATTCATAAATATCCCAGCAAAGCTTTGGTAATGGCAAGTACTCTGATAACTGGTTACCTTGTAACGACTACAACATACCATCCGAATAAATAATAAGTTATTACAGAAGTACTTATTTGTAATTCAGATGGTAATTTAAACTGAATGGCCCCGGTTCAAATCCCACCAAGGGCAACAATTTTTTTAGTTTTTTTTTTTTTTTATTAAAAGAGTCTTTTTAAATGATTTTTGAATTTTAAGAACTTAAATATTATCTTCTGTAAAAAAAAATTTGTAAAACTAACTCACGTAAATGAAAAAATACCATCATGAGTCAATTTTGATTATGTAGGGGATGTTGAATACCAAACACGATTCTAATTGGTCTTAACTTGGTAAGTCCAACTTATCTGGGTCATCCTTCATCTCAACTGTGGACACACACCTCCTCATGGTATCACCCGGGGAGCTAGTTTAACACCCATTAATATTGTGAGTTAACATGTTCCGAGAGTTGTCCCATAAGATCGATAAAAATGGGTTAGGATTACGGGCTAGTAACCCTCTCTTGAAAAAAAATAAAATGAAGAGGATAAAATTAGGATTGAAATATCCCACTACCTAATGTTAGAGGAGGATGTCTGAAACTTCGATAGAAAGACCAAGTAGAGGAACATTTTTCAAAGCTTGGCCTATAAAATTGGAGAATATTCGCAGAAGATCAAAATCCATGGAATTCTAAAATATGCTCGGACTTTGACCTTAACAGGTTGTAACATTTAAGTAAGTAAGAGTCAATCTTATGTAAAAACTTATACAAAAAAGAAGATTTAAATTGTTTAAGTTTTAAAATAATTTTAAAAAAGTTTTAAAATAATTACAAAAAATCGTATAAAAATATTTTTCCAAAAATTACAACAAAGCAAAAAAAATGCAGGAAAAACAAAGTTATTTTCACATGATTTTGGATCTAAAAATAAAAATTGTTTATATTAATTATAAGCTGCTAAGTTTTCAACATATGAAGTAGCTCAGTGGAAGAGTCTCTGCCTAGCAGTCGGAGGGTCTGGGTTCGAGCCCCCATGGGATCATAAAAAAAAAATTGTATATTCGTTTAAAAATATATGTTTTTAATAAAACAACAACAAAAAAGTTGTTGCTGTTGTTGTTGCTTTCAAATTGCTTACCCAAGTCATTACTTTTCTGCAATTGGTAAGTACTTACCTCCAATGACATCCCCATGTTAATGTAATGACTTAAAGCAGAAGCTTTAGAAACTAGCAAGAGTCCAAAAGTACAGAAGAGGACCAACTCATTTATTTTTGTGGACACTTAGACCATCTATCTGGCATAGACATTAGTCGCCTTAAGAGCTTTTTAAAGCGATTTGAGTCGTTTAACTGAGGTACCTGAGATATGCTTTTTGCTCATTCTGATTCTATACACAATGGACTACATAGTTCATAACATAGCGTTTAGTGTTCGAATCTGCTTTTCTTTGATCGGAAGTTAACTTTAGCATTAAAATTTTGTAAAAATTATACAATACTTCTCGAAACCATTATTCGTAGTATAACTATAAAGTCTCTAGGGCATACCACTTTACAATTGAAGCTTCACCATCTCAAACGTTCTGATATTTGAACTAAATATAATTTACCCAAACTAAATAATACGACGAAGAAAAAAAATAAAGCAAAAAAACCTGAAGCTAAAAAATATCCCAGACAAATTTCAAAATAAATTATGCATCTTTGTAACGTGTAAACCTCATTGAGACCATTCAAGTTAATTAATGAAACGAATCCATCCATGAACCCACAATGAACCAAACGCCAGAAACAAAGAAGCAAAAACATATACGTATCAGTATTTGCAAAAAAAAAAAACATTTTGGAGTACGAGTAAAACGATAGAAAGTCAACGATAAGGTAAAATTAGAAAGAATCCTTTCTAATATTATAAGTAAATAATGCAAAGGAAAGAAATGGTTTGAAATGTGTTTGGGTTTCTATTTGATATTGTAGTAATTTGCTAAAATATTAATCCTTGTGTGCAAATAAATGGGGTATCCTAGTCTTCGTACTCGTACCATTTAGTATTCTATAAGGTATGCATGGCGTTTCTAATTGCACGACATTTTGAACAGAAGCAAAGGTTAGATTTATCTCAGGTTTCTTAAGGAGTGAATTCTTTATAGAATATAAATTTATAAACAATTTTATTCGAAAACCACAGTTGCTTCGCCTACTGGCAACGCAACCAGTTAAAATTGCTTTTTTGCTTATGGCAACCCATGACAGATGATAAAAGTTATAGAAAATTGTAACTGACGACTAGACAATTTAGACATAGATATAGAGGTATAGGAAAATCATTGATATCCTACGGTTATTACTAAAATTAATTTATGTCATAAACTTATGTCAAAATTAATTTTAGTTCATAAACGCGATATTGGCATCACTCATAAACAGGTGTTTCTATTTAAGACATTTTCATTTTAATTTTTCATTGTCGTATCGGTTTGCTTTTGTTTTATTTGGAAAGTTTATTATTTATTATTATTATTTCTGTTTATTGTTATTATTAATAATACTTATTAATATATTTTAGGCAGAGACCGAATATTAATACTTTTAAAACAATATTTTCATATTTTAATCTATATAAAAACAATCATTGAAGTTTAAAAAACAATAAAAATCCCTAAAGATTTTTAATTGTTCGAAAAATTTTGTATCGTTTTTCAATCCGATGAAAATAAAAAATAAAAAAAATCGTTTGGGATATTTATCAGTTCAAAATAATTTTCATCTTTTTTCATCCGATGAAAAAAAATTTTAATAGAAAATATTCAAAATTTATTTCTGTATTTGGTTTTATTCATCATAATGTTCTTGCATAGATTAGACAACTCCAAAATCCTTGCGCCAGCTGCCTTAGCAAGGGGATTTCTCGCATGATTACCCCTTGGAGTAATGTTGTTTCTTTTCATGCTTAAAACGTTGTGAGTGCTAAGTCGATGGGTGATGGGTCCAAAGACACAAGCCACGTTTGTATAGCGAGCCGCTCGATTAGCATTTTCGTACTTTACCAAGTACAATTATCTTTGGCCCTTAGACCATATACGTTGGAATCGCTCTTAGATAACTTCCTTTTATATTAGCCTTACCTAGAATCCCATACGGGTTGCTTACCGCATCTAAAACTAGGTTGCTCAGGTTTACAGGATGTATCACGAGAAGGTTAGAGTAGGAATTAGATACAGTTCTTACCTGGTAGATAGAGACGCCAGGCAATTGCTGCATCCTCCCAGGCCCTATGCTCCACTGGGAATCAAGGATGACAGAAGAAGATTTGTCCTGGTATAAGAAGTCTTTAGGACGTTTAAATAACAATAAATTCAATTATTGTTGCAAATTTTATGTTGAAATGGTTTTGCGAGTCAAAGAAACCACCAATAGTTCCATTAGGACTATTAGGTTTAACTTTGATGTCCTAAAACATTACAATTAATTGGAAACATATTCATACATTCATTGTTGATAATTTTAAAATTTCAAAAATATTTTATTTTTTCAAAGTCAAAACAGAAGTTCAAAAATAAAACAATCAATAAAATATTTTTCTGTTCGGATATTTATCGTTAAAGATATTTAAAATTTTCATTATGAGGGATAATTATATTTCAAATATAAATCCCTCATTTTTATTCATCGATCGAAATGAAAATAAATTTTCATCGGCAATGATATTTATACTTGATTGATTTAAAAAATAAAACAATATTCGGTCTCTGATTTTAGGTGGAAATATGGACGTGGATGAAATGCCGCCTCAAAAATAATTATGTAGCTAACTACTAGGCAACGATTGCAGCTTGACCAAAAATTAAATTTTATAACACACATAACTTTAACCGTAAACAAGGCTAGAGGTGTCCTTGCTTTTATAAAGCGGTGGGCTAAGGAGTTTTCTAAACCATACATTACACTGCGATACAAATTGATACTTTTGCGCTGACATCTGAATAAGATCATGTACACCTGAAACCAGAGGTTAGGCTTAGTAAAACTGCGTAATCAGTTTTTCACCTGGTCTTCGATTTTCCTTTTTAAAGAACTTCAAAGTTTTAAGGACATAAAAATTTAAATAAATTATTTAAAATATACATACAGTTTTTTTGTAGCAATATGGGTATTAAACGAAAGAAGACATTCCACGTATTCTGAAAATATTTTTTTAATTGATTCTCTAGGACGAAATTTAAATTAAAATGTCCTTTGAAAATTTTGTCTTTTTATATCCTTAAAATTTTTTGAGGAAAAAAATTATATATTTTCATATTTTCTAGAACATTATAAAATATCATTCTGATATCTTTAATATATTAGCGTAAAAAATTACACAGTGATAAAAAATTTTTGACATCTTAAAGAAGCTATATGTGCCTAAAACTAGAAGCTGAGTTTTATAAAACTACATACTCAGTTTTTCAACTGGTCTTCGATTTTCCTTTTTAAAGGACTTTAAAATTTTTTAGGACATGGAATAAATTATTTAATATATAAATACAGTTTCTTCCAGCAATATGGGTATTAAACGAAAGGAGAAGTTTTTAGTATACTGAAACGATTTTCCAAATTGGTCCTCCAGGACGATATTTAAAAAAATATCCTTTGAACATTTCTTGATGAAAAAAATTTTTATGCTAATAAGTTTCCTATGTTCTTTTACGTTCTAAAATTTCATTCTCATATCTTTAACATATTGGCATAAAATAAATATAATTTTGACTAAACATACAATTTTTATCGATTCTTCTTTGTTGCCAATTAAATATGCGCCTGATTTTGTAAATTACTATTTGAGGCCAATCCGTTTTACTAACCCAAAGATCGTTTTGATGTAATATCCACTTCAATAGAAATTTCTTTATTTTGGCACCATTTGTATGAAATGGATTAGATAAAACTAGTCCTGTACAAACATATTGTTGATATTGTAGCGATAAACAATAGTTAGTTGAGAAATAGAAAATTAGGTTAAAAAAAATTAGGATGAGAGTATACAAATTTACAAAACTAAAACAAGACATATTGACCAGCAATATTCTGCCATCATTTGTGTAGGATATTTTTCCCTAAACCGACTTTCCATATCTGAAAGATCCCTAACTTTGGAATAGCAAAGTGGGCCTGGCTTAACTAAATATGACCTGGCTTAACTAAATATGTTTAAGTAAAAACCGTTTCCATGATTTTGAAAAAATTACTATAAAATTAAAAAATTGTATTAACTTAAAATAATTTTTTACGCCAATATGTTAAAGATATCAGAATGAAATTTTGGAACTTAATAGAAAATATGCGATTATTTAGCAAAAATATTTTTAAGATTTTTTTCCTTAAAAATTTTCAAGGATATAAAAAGAAAAAAATTTCACAGGACATTTTTTTTTTTAATTTCGTCCTGCAGGACCATTTTTAAAAATAGCTTCAGAATGTGTAGAATGTTTTCTTTCGTATAATACCCATAAAGCTGTATTTATACTTAATATATATTATTTAATTATTCATGTCCTTAAAACTTTGAGGTCCTTTAAAAAAGAAAATTGAAGACTAGGTGAAAAACTGAGTATGCAATGTAGTAAACATTTAGCCACTAGTTTCAAGTGCATATAGTTTTGTTCAGATGTCAAAACTGTTGTATCACTGTGTTACTAAACAACTGTATGTATCGTTAGTAAGGCCTATTTTGGAATATGGATCCATCATATGGGATCCTTACTATGATATCCATGATGACCATATAGAGTCCGTGCAAAAACAATTGTTATTGTGAATATCTTTTAAAATCTCTAAAATTTAATGTTCCTCGTCGTAATTGTCGATATTATAAGCCTTTGTTTGTAAAATTTTGTGGTACGAATTATGCCAAGGTAAACCCATTTGTTAGGAGACAATATAATGAATTATACAAATTTGTTGATTTTAATCTAAATTATAATGTTTTTAAATGTAAATCACGCTAAAATAAAGAATTTGGGCCGACTATGTAGTCATCTTGAAGTGATGCTTTAGTTAAGGCGCAATGAACTGTTAGGCTTTGCTGAGGGATAAGGTATATTTCAAAGGGTTGCCCATACAAGAAAGGATTGAGAAGTGCTCTACCAAGAACTAAACATCCCAATTCTCTAATATGTCTGTCTTCAATATAAGGAGCACGGTTGATATTTAAAACCTAGCGGATTGCAGTCACTATCTGTTCCCCAATGGAACGGCAGTATTTCTATCTGACTTGACACTTAAATAAAAACCTTGCTTTCTTTACCTATTAAACAAAATCAAGCTCTATGTTCCCGGACATTGGTTTCAAAATATTTGGAAATCAGGATCCAACTCTCAAAGTGGCAGTATCAGGTTCTATTTAACCAAGCTCAAACTATAAGAACACTTCTAAGTCTAGACCTCATACTTGCCACAGAAGTAAACTTGAATAGGATGACAAAAAATGGACACTTCTAAGTTATAAACTGAGCACTTTAAGGGCTGCATTGGCCAAACCCTTGCCATAAACTTAAACTCTGTGTTTGAAATAAAACCATGAGTTCAAGAGCTTATAAAAACACTTTGTTACAAATGAGAAACTTTTGTAAAAACTTGGAAAGAGACCTAGTGGTGGTTATAGGCCTATTTTTAAAGAGAGATATTCGCAAAAAACTGTTTTCGGTTAGGTCCTAGTAATTAAGTACCCCCAACTCTTACATTTGCATGGTGATTTTAAAATTTTTGGTAAAAATTTTTGCATGCGCAATTGCATTATAGTACTTTTAGAGGTTTCGTCTGATTTAAAAAATGAAAACCACGTTTAATTAGGAACTAAATTCTCTTGTTATATTAAAGTAAACATTGATGTAAAAATAAGTAAGAAAGTGCTATAGTCGGTCAAGCCCGACCATACGATACCCTTCACCACTAAGGTCAAAGGTGTTCTTTTTCCTGTATAAAGACAAATATTTGCTAAATTTTGAAATCATACAAACATATTCTCAAAACTTATACATTTAAGCTGTTTTCGTCATTTGGACTTATATGAGAGGTAAGGCCAAATGTGGACCGATGATCTCGAAATTTGGCGAATTAATTACAGTTGTTACAAAAATTATGTATGCCAAAAATAAACTTAAAATTCTCATTATCTTCGGATTTACGAGCCTTGTAGTGAATTTTGTCCCATTTAGTGCGTTTTGAGAAAAGAGTTTGTATGGGAGCTATGGTGAAATGTGGACTGATTTCAACGAAATTTGGTACAGTGATTTACATAAGCAGTATTTGTTTTAAATTTTGTGAAAAAAATATTGATTTTTGTGGCCAATATATCAATTCTGGGAAGTGGGGCCTATGGGAGGTACCATAAATAATGGATCGATTTCGACGAATTTCATCAAGAATGATATGACATTCTAAAGCGCAATCTCTATTCTTGTATTTACTGTTAAAAAACTAAAATCGGATATAAATTGTCAGACCTACGGGTCGATAAGTTGACGAACCTCGTTAAAATCGGGGTTTTTGCATATAACTCCTAAACTTTCATGTACTTAATAAGGTACATACCCTTCACCACCATAGGTGGAAAGGGTATTATAAGTTTGTGCTGATGTATGTAACGCATAGAAATATTTGTCTTAGGCCCATCTTTTAGAATACCAATTGACCTAGAATCACTTTCTGATATTAGCGATATAAGGCTGGCTGGACCCCCATGAAATGTCTACTAAACAATTTGTTGCTCATGTTCGAAAAGAAATGTTACCTTTAAATATCTGCAAATTACATATTATACGTACTAGAACCCAAATATGACACAAACAGGAAAATATTTTAAAAAGAAAAGAGTTCAACTCTTCTGAAACGTTATTAAATGTCCAAATATGTTAATAATGTTAAACAAAAAAAAAAAAAAAAAAAACAAGAAACAACAAATGTAAAATTGCTTTCAGCAAAAATGACAGAATCTTATGCAAAATTGGTGGTTGCGTTTAGAGATACTCGTATTTTAATAAAATTTAAATAAAACTATGACAAAACACAAACAAAATGCAAATTGAACATGTCCTCTGAAAATGAAAAAAATTCGATTATAAAAAAAACCACCCCGTTATAGAATATATACATATATAGTATGTGGATAGTAAATATTTTTGACATGCAGACATTTTTGAATGTTCACAAAAAAAATCCACTTAAATTTTTTTCTCCTTTGATGTTTTGGAACCAACTGAACATTTATAATGAGCCAAACAGAAATGCCACGAATGAATGAAAAACCCATTAATTTAACGTGATCAACGAAAAGCACATCAACTACGAAAGCAAAAACAAACAAAAAATTTTGAAAATGTTTTGGTAAAATTTACGAAGCGCATCATTATTATGAATTTGCTCACATTTTGTGTTTTATATTTGTTCCATGTTGAACATTAATGATGACTCGGTTTCTGCTGAAGCATTTTCCACTTTTCACAATTTGTGTTTCTAATAGAGATTGAATAAGAAGCTTCTAACTAGAATGACAACAAGTTGACAACTTTAGAGTTAGAAATAATGATTGGGAAAAGTTATATGCCACTGGATGGGGAAGCTAAATGCTATTAGAAGTTAGATGTTTTTATGTGTATGCAGATGAGCAGTAGCACGCCTTAACAATTCCCTGCTCATATTCCGGTTATCTTAACAGAGTTTAAACAGCGATTATTAGAGTATTTTGCATTTAACCATTTATACCTCTTGATAATGATATCAAACACTCATGGCAGATGTGATAGTATTTAACACTGAAAGAAATTGATGATTAAGAAACTTTAAAAAGTTTAAAAAAAACTGGGTTTCTTGTGAATGTGACAGTTCTTTAACATGATACATGATGCCATTGTCTACATGGTCTTCACGCAAAGACTTCTGAACTGTAACAGTTGATAACGTCTACTTTAACTATACAATTGCTATACTTGTCCTACTGAGAGGACTATTCGCAATGTGATAAATAAATTAAAGGCATGTTGGCGGTTTTTGGCCAGAAAAATTGTAAAGCGCCGATATACAGATTTTGGCTTGAAATTGGGGATTTTTAGGATAATATCGAAAAACCAACTTCACTTCAAAGTATTATCAGTATTTTTAACTTTTATGCCAAATCAGAGGTTAAAAAACGATATAAAGAGTGTTCTAAAAAAAATATGCATTTACTATTTTAGACAAAATTTATCCATAGTGCAAGAAATAATTTATTTTTTGATCAAGTTAGTTTCTATAGATATGTCAGATACTATTATTTTAGAAATTATTAATTTTCAATAGTTATTCCAATCAAAATGGACTGCGAAAAAAAAGTTCGTGAAAATATAATTAAAACTTTTCAAAAAAATCCGTCATGGACTTTTAAAAAAATAGCTAAAAATTTGAAAGTTGACCCTCGAACGGTTTCTAATGCCATCAGACGGTATAAGGAAAACCTGAGCATTGAAAGAAAACCTGGATCAGGGAGGAAAAAAGGTCCTACAGATATTGATAAGGCAAAAGAAGTCGAGCGACTCTTTCGAAGAGCGCCTAACACTTCTTTAAGAAAAGCAGCTCGTACGGTGAAATGTTCTACGAATTTTGCACATAGAGTCAAAGCTTATGCTGGACTGAAGACATACAAAGTCCAAAAGGTTCCAGAGCGCAATGCTCTAAAGAACTTAGAAGCAAAAAAACGAGCGAAAAAATTGAAGTCTGATTTTATAAAAAAATACACCTGTTGTGTGATGGATGATGAAACATACGTACGTACTTCCTGGTCAAGATTTTTATGTTGCTGATAAACGGGGCAATGTTCGGCAAGAGTTTCGCACAAAAAAACAAACAAAATTCCCTAAGAAGTTTCTCGTGTGGCAAGCTATTTGCAGTTGTGGCAAAAGAAGTAAAGTATTTGTGGCATCTGGCACAATAAGCACAGAAATGTGCTTACAAAAACGTTTGTTACCCTTTTTAAGAGAGCACAGAGTGACTACATTTTTTTGGCCCTATTTGGCATCATGCCATTATGGAAAAAAGGCACTTGAGTGGTACTCTAAGAATAATGTCATTTTTGTACCACGAGAGGCAAATCCACCTAACTGTCCAGAACTTCGGCCTGTGGAAAGGTATTGGGCTCTGGTAAAAAAGGAATTGAAGAACACAGGAAAGATTTCCAAGAACATGTCCGATTTTAAGCGCAGGTGGAACAAATGCTCCAAAAAGGTATCAGAAGTAACTGTAAAATCTTTAATGGGAGGGTTTCCGAAAAAAGTCGATAATTTTGCAAAACCCGAGTACTAAGTAAACATTTTAATGCTAAATGATTTTGTATAATATGTCATTATATTTACGTATTTTGTAGAGTTTTTATATTAAAAGGTTTGATTTTTATTTAAGAAAATCCAACTACAAATTTTATTTAGATCACTCTTTAGTTTTCCGATACATTGGAATATACAGAGTCAAAGTTAAGGAACGAAATAAATATTTGTAATAAATTTGTAATTTTTTCTACAGAAACATCTCCAGTATAAACTTTTTTCTATAGAAACATTTTTCATTCAAAATATTTTCTATCGAAAATTTCCTTTTTTAATTTTTTTTTGTAAAGAAAAATATTTTGAATATATGCAATTTTTTGTATAGAAACATTTTCTACAATTTTTTGTATAGAAAAATTTTCTACAATTTTTTTGTATAGAAAAATTTTCATTATATTCTATATTTTTTGTATGAACAAATTTTCTATATACAATTTTTTGCATAGAAAAATTTTTGATAAATAATTTTAGTTAAGAAAAATTTTTACTATAAGATTTTTTTGTCTAGAAGAATTTTTAATATTTTTCTGTATATTTTTAATATAAATTTTTTTGTATAGAGAAATTTTCAATATGATTTTTTTCTTTTAGAAAAACTTTCAATATGAAATTTGTTCTATAGAAAATTTTTCAATAAAAGTTTTTCCAAATTTTCGGCTATATTTGTAATATAAGGTGGCGCAAAAGTAATCCTCCTATCAGAAAATGCTATAAATTTTGCGATTGGCCCCTAATGTCAATTTTGTTTCGACATTTGTCTGGTAAACACTTGCGAAATACACGTTAATAAACAATGTTACGCTACACTGCTCCAGAACGCGGATTATTGGTGACTATTTATTTGACCAATAATCAGTCGGTGACTTTGGCACAACGTGAATTTCGTCGCAGATTTCCTGGCCGTCCAACGCCTACTGGTGAAACACTGCGCCTCGAAGAGACTGGCACAACACGAGATGCTGCCAGACGTGGCAGACCCCGGAGTAGTGTCATGGAAGTGCCGTCGACATCGACCAGGCGACGTGCCACGCAATTGGGTATCAGTCGACGGTCTTTACAGCGAATTTTGGTAAAAGATTTGAAGATGTTTCCGTACAAAGTCCAGACAGTGCATCAGCTGTTAGCTGCTGACCGCCAATCGCGTCTAACATACGCTCAAGCCATCCTTAATCACCACCAAGAGGAAGATGATTTTTCATCAAAAATAATCATGAGTGATGAGGCCCATTTCCATCTTAGCGGGTACGTAAATAAGCAAAATTTACGCTTCTGGGGCACTAAAAATCCGCATGAAACCCACGACGAGCCATTACACCCTGGACCGGGCACCTAATTTCCCGTTTTGGCGATTTGCACTGGACAGATCGCCTGATTTGACCGCTGCAGACTTTTTTTGTGGGGCTTTTTGAAGTCGCGGGTTTATGTCAACAAACCTCAGACTCTTGCAGCTCTTAAAGACAATATCCGTCAAGAATGTGAGGATCTATCGCTTGAAGTTTTGGCCAAAGTGATGGAAATGCCATAAAAAGGGCTCAAATGACAATCAACTGTGGCGCCGGCCATTTACATGACATCATATTCTCGACTTGATGTAAAAAAAAATTAAAAGACCAAATAAAAATAATCCACAAGAAGAACAAAAGTCTTTCATTATACCCTTCACCACCATAGGTGGAAAGGGTATTATAAGTTTGTGCTGATGTTTGTAACGCATAGAAATATTTGTCTTAGACCCACCTTTTAGTATACCAATAGACTTAGAATCACTTTCTGAGTCGATTTAGCGATGTCCGTCCGTCCGTCTGGCTGGCTGGCTGGACCCCCATGTAAACCTTGTAATCAAACTACAGGTCGCAATTCTAAAGATAATTTGATGAAATTTGGCACAGATAATTTTGATAATGGGACCATGGCTATTGAAATTGGTCAAAATCGGTCCATTATTTATGGTACCTCCCATAGGTCCACTTCCCGGAATTGCTATATTGGCCACAAATATTAATATTTTTTCATGAAATTTAAATCAAATACTGCTTATGTAAACTTAAATCACTGTACCAAATTTCGTTGAAATCGGTCCACATTTGACCATAGCTCCCATACAAACTCTTCTTCAAAAACGCACTAAATGAGACAAAAAACTAAACTAAAACGCTCATAAATCTAAAGATAATGAAAATTTTGAGTTTATTTTTTGCATACATAATTTTTGTAACAACTGTAATCAATTTGCCAAATTTCGAGATAATCGGTCCACATTTGACCCTAGCTCTCATATAAGTCCAAATGACGGAAACAGGTTGAATATATACGTTTTGAGAAAATGTTTGTATGATGGCAAAATTTAGCAAATATTTGTCTTGATACAGGAAAAATAACACCTTTGACCTTAGTGGTGAAGGGTATCGTATGGTCGGCTTGACCGACTATAGCGCTTTCTTACTTGTTTTTTTTTTTAAATTACAGCCAAAAAAACATCGGAAGGTTATTTTTGCGCCACCTAATATATTTTTTTACAATTCCGATTTCTTGCCGATTTCTAAAAATTGCCTGCCAATAATGACGACAGCCCTCGGTACTACCTCGGTACTAATTCATTACATAAATCATCAGTTCTCATTGTTTTTTTTTTGCCCATCATATTTTAGATTGATCCGGATGGATCGATCAATATTCAGAGAAAAATTGTGATTCTTTGCCCAATTTTTGTACACGAATCTAAACCAAAATTTCATCATCATTTCTTACAGTGTAACGACATTTCATTACCATTGTTGATGAACGAGTTCTTGTTGCTGAGCAAATTACCGCCATAAGTATTTAATGTTGCGAAAAATTCAGGATTAAAAACTACTTCTATGAGTACGTGCCTTTTAAGAATTTACCCTGATTTTTTAGCTATACAAAAGCTCGAGTAGAAA
Source organism: Stomorhina lunata (assembly GCA_933228675.1). Lineage (NCBI taxonomy): Eukaryota > Metazoa > Arthropoda > Insecta > Diptera > Rhiniidae > Stomorhina > Stomorhina lunata. Next base: position 87,799,272 of record OW121740.1, on the reverse strand, counting down.
TTGGTTGACAAGAAATGCAAATTTATAATTTCTTCTTGAATTTTCAAAATTTCCACAGGAGCAATTTCAACAAAAAGCCATTTCGTTACATTTCGTTAACAAATTTCAAAACAAAAACTTTTTTATTGCAATTATGATCTCGAATAAGTTTTATTAGTTTATGCTATTCACGACTTTACAATATAGCATTACAAACCAAATTTTAAAAAGTTTAAAAATTTTACAAAAGATTTGAAAAGTTACATTTATTTTCTCCATACTTAATCCTAATTTGGCTAAAACCAAGAAAATTTTTAAACTTAGAATTCCTAAAGAATTTGTCACATTTTATTGGTATTTAAGTGGTTACGCCATTCTATTTGTATAGTTTTCGTCATCAGTTCTAGCATCATCAGTATTATCATCATGAATATTGTTGTCATCAGTATTAAAAACATTTAATTGACACTTAAGTATCAGACATCAGCCCTCAAAAATGTGAGAAAAAAATATGAAAAGTAAATTCTAGAATGCCAACTGCCAGCTTTTTTATGAGCTAAAGTAATTTATGGCTGTTTTTTTAGTTTTGTATTATGTTAAATTCTTTGACGTGTAAAATGTTAGATCATTTGTGCTACAAAAAGTAAACTATAAGATACTGATTTATTGATTCGTCTGCCATAGGTTTTTCAGATTTAAGGAGTATTTGTTTTTTTTAATAATATAGTCTATTGTAAGAATTAGAAATGGTTGAGTGGACATAAGTTTGATAGTTATTATGAAATATAATTTATATACACTGCCGTTCATCTGCTTACGACACCAACTAAACTTATACATATTTCACTATTGCAAATAAATAATCGCAGCCACTAAATTATTTTATATATATGCTTATCTGGCCAATAAATTATTTGAGACATATGGATGGCACATTTTTTCTGGTTAATAAAGAAGAAGTTAATGATAAAGAAATAATAAAATTTTCGGGATGTAAATATTATTCAAAAAAGAAAAATATTCGCACTTGATCCCAGTCTATTCATTTATTAATGCAAAAGACAATTTATTGATAAAAACCAACCAATTCCTTGAAGCGTTTCGATGGTTGGTTGTGTTAAATTTACCATTTTTCATATATTGATCCATTAGAATATATAATGGATACAATATTTGATTGCTCTCTTCGTGAGCGGCAGGTTTATTCGCACCCATCTCGAACTTTTATACATTTTTTTAAATAATAGGTTTTTTTAAAATTCATAAAAATCACAAAAACATCCATTTAGGTATCACATTTTAGCATGGGCTTAAAATCTGCTTAATTTTATTTATAAATAAATACAATATTTACGAACACATATCTGTCTTATTCATAAAGCAATAACACTGTATATATCCACAGATTAAATTTAAGATATTAGGTGTTAAAAAAAATATGCAATGGGGCAAATTTGAAGCTTTTGAAATTTATTTATTTTTTTTTATTTTTGGGACACTCTAATAGCCAGCTGCTGCATCATTGTCACGAAAATTATGATATAAAAAACATAAAACTTTGAAAAATATATCGCACTTGTTCAACAAGAGGGTATTAACTCAAAATTTTTAAATTTTCACTTTTTTAAATAAATTGATGTGTACACTCAGAATATTATGTAAGTAAAATTAACTTAAAATGTAATTTGAAATGAATGAATATTCATTTAAAAACCGGTCAACTGATTTTTCATTCAAATTTAATAAATATTTCATTTAAATTTAACTGACAAATATTTAAACTACATTTTCAGTTTTAAAAACGGAATATTCAGTTGTTTTCAAAAAAATTACTGACAAAAATTTAAACTACATTTTTAGTATAAAAAACGGAAATTTTCATTTATTTTTAAAAAATTGAATGGTAAAAAACTACGTAAAATTTCCGTAAAACGGACAATTTTCATTTGTTTTGTGATTAACGTAACATAAAAGACGAAACCATAAAAAGATTATACCCTTTAAGGCATCAAAAAACCAAACAGACAAAACAAAGTTTGTTGTTTGTTTAGGCCATACTCCGTGATAGGCGGCCAGTATTATAAAAAGTTTCTTCAGTAAGCAAACCTAAGATACTTAAGGAAAACCAATAATTAAACAAATACGAATTATATTTGATACAATAATTGAAAAAATTTATAAAAACTAAACAACTGATATTTTCAAATGTTACGGATTTTCAGTATTTTTTTGTAGGTTGTTTTTTAAACAAATGTATAAATATGTTAAAAATCAATTTTCATATAAATTTAATTGAATATTCATTTGAAAACAACATAACCGAAAATTTCCTAAACAACATACAATCAGTTACTGTAATAATTTCCTGAGTGTAGTAGTCTTATCTACCCACTGTAAAAATCTGACATCATTCTCACTATAATTTCACCAAAAAAACTACAGTTACCCCTCTTCCTTATATGAAAGTAGTAGCTAAATAAAATAGTTTTTTGACTCTACTGAAAATTTAAAAATTTTGAGTTAATACCCTCTTGTTGATCAAGTGCGATATGTATGTAGCCTTTTTGTGAAATATCAAATTGTGCCCAAAAATCGCATTTTTAACCGCGAGCATGAAAAGAAAGGAGATGAAATTATCGAACAATCATTAAAAATATTCCAACAGTCAATTAATCATCACAAAACTACCAAACAATCATCAATCAAACAGTTATGAAAAATCGTCAAACAATCGTCAGTCAAACTATTATCAAACACCAATCATATTACATATCCGTACAGCCGTTTTCCGATTTTAGATAACCAAAAAAAAGTGGGCGTAAAAGTGGGCATGGTCAATTTTTCTTTATGTAGAATCCTAACTTGGACTAAAAAAATATTTAGAAAAAAAAAATGTCTTCATCGGTCTAGCAGTTCTCAAGTTATGCGATTTAAAAAATAGTCAATTTTATCCCCATTTTTCGATTTCCAGGGTTCATTGTTACATTTTCAAAAAACTCAAAAAGTGAAAAACTATCCTTAAGTATGAAAATATCCACATTTAAAACTTTAATTAATTCGGTTAAATCGTTTTGATCTTATCATCCAATTTGTCATTTTTAATATATGACTTATAAGGGAGGGGGTCAAGCCCCACTTGAGATTAAAAAAAACAATCCTATTTTACCCACCAGCCACACATTAACATACAGCCAAAATTTCTGAAAAATCGGTCATCAATATTTGTCATTTTTAATATTTGACTTATATGGGAGAGGTCACGCCCATTTGAGATTTCAAAGAAAAACCTAGTCTATTTTAACCACCGGTAACTCCTTATATATCTGTGGTAATATGGAAGAATAGCTTAAGTCGAAAATTTAAGTTTTAAAATATTATCAATTTTGTGTAATTTTTCTTCTGCTTGATTTCTGTGAATAATTTATGAATTAATATATTGGTAACATGTTTATTAGTAAAGAAGGATGAATATTTTAAAAAAAATATTGTTAAATTCAAAAGATTTCGCGTTTTTTCAACTTAAGCTCTTTTTTGAAACTGAAATTTGCCGTCAGCTGGATCTTAAGTAATTTCAAGCGGTTCTGTTTAAATAAAAAGTATATATTGTGTAGTTTTATGTAAATATAAGTTGCTTGAAAATAATGATTTAATTTTTAAGGTCAACATTTATACAGCTTATGTGAACTTAAGCGAAATCGTTTATACGACGAAAGAAATATATGAATATGTACAAAAAAATATGTGTACATAAGTTGTTTTGATCAAATCATTATTGATACAAAACACTTAAGCTAAAAAGTAAACATACATAAAATTGACAAAAACCCGAATTTTTTAATACGGACTAAGCTCGTTTAAGCGCCATTGCTTCTATAATGCAATAAACGCCTTAACTCAATTCTCTCTTATGTCGACTTAAGCTACTCTTCCATATTGCCACAGATATATAACTATTATATAGAAAAATCGATCAGCTCGGTCATACATATTTGTAATTTTTAATATAAAAAACATACTGTCAAAAATTCAGAAAACCCGGTCCGTTTGTTTCGGCGGTCCTTGATATCAAACAGACGCGAACTTTTTTATAGATATAGATGATGACAGGTTTCTGGGAATTCCCACAATTTGAAAACGAGCATATGGATGGAAACATATACAATGATACCAACACGTGTTGATAGTCTTTGGTAAAATGTACAGAAAATATTGAACTTCTTTGCCGTACATATTGTGAAATAAACTTGTGAAAAGAATTAATCCATAGTTGCCCTAGTGATGTATGTTTTCACATTATCGGAATTGATCTACTATAATGTGTAGTACCTGGTTGACCGAGCCTTGCTCGGAGCTTTATGATAAGCATTTTGAGGAAAATTTTAAAGTTTTTATATAAAAAAGTGCTAAAATAAATTTAGAGGAAAGACATTGTAGAAATTTTCAGTTATTTTGAATTATTTGATTTCTTTTGTCCGACCAACACATAGTTTGCATAGTTTATAGTTTAACTCATTTTAAATAATTTTGGAAATTATTCATATCAACAGAAACCTCCGTCAACTTTGCTAAGGATTATAGTCTGATCAAATGCACAGTTTACGATTTAATTCATTTTGAGTAGTTTGCAGTGGCGCCACCTGAAGTTGTTCATACCTTATAAGAAACCTTTGTCTGCTTATTCGTAACAACTTTGCTTATGATTATAACATGATCAAATGCACAGTTTACGATTTAATTCATTTTGAGTAATTTTCTGTGGCGCCACCTGTCGGACTTTGCTCATTCCAATTCATAAACCTTCTTCGGCTTATCCGTAACAACTTTGCTGAAGATTATAGCATGATTAAATGTACAGCATACGATTAAATTGACTTTGAGTAAATTTCAGTGGCGCCACCTGTCGAAATTTCTTCATACCAACTAAAAAGCCTTCGTCGGCTCATGCGCTACAACTTTGCTAAAGATCATAGCATGATCAAATGTACAGTTTACGATTTAATTAAATTTTTGTAATTTTCAGTGGCGCCATCTGTCGGAAATTAGTCTTATCAACTTTAAAACCTTCGCCGGCTTATCCGCAACATCTTTGCTAAAGAGCATAACATAATCAAATTCACAGTTTACTATTCTATAAAGAACATACATACAGAGAAACATTCATTTGTTTAAAATAATACTAATTTTTTCCCCTTTTTATTCCCTAATTTCTAAAAGTTCCATATGTATATTTGGTACTTTTTTGGTGCCAATTGAATTCGGTACATTTTATTAAAACGCATTTAACATAACGTATAATGTTCCTATTCCTATTACTTTGTAGATGTTAAGTTATCATTTTATCCCTTTTTTATCCATTTTGGCTCCAAAATCAAAAAAGTACCAAATACGTGTTTAATGTTTCTTTTACATCTATTGATTGCAGTACCAAGTTTCTTTCTATATTCTTTAGTTTAAAATATAAGAGTGGGTTAAAAAGGTGCCAAAAAAACTATTTTCACCCTTTTTTACCCCCTATCGAACATAGTTTCAAAAAAGTACCAAACACTTGTCCGCTTATTTTCATAGCTGTTTAAAACGTAATTTTAATTTTGTTTCTATACCTATTACTTTAGAAGATATAGCGTTTTCGATTTTTTCCCCTTTTTACCCGTTTTTTAAAGGTTCCAAAAGTCCCTTCTGCTTCGACCTATGCATCAAAAAAGATACCCACTGTCCAAATTTTATCGTTAGAGCCGTTTTCGAGATCAACTTTAAATTTTATAAAGGTCGATCAAAATTCATCTGACAGTCCTGGTCGAAAGCTCCATTTCTTATAAATTTGTTATGTCCAAACCTTTCAAACAATCCGCAAACCTGGTTTATACAAAGGCTATTAGCTTTTTCCGGAAAAATAAAGAGCATCTTAAACATATTGACCGCCATATTGGATCAGCCATATTGAAAACATTAATAACACGAATAATTATGGCAGGCCTAAAAATCACCCCAATATAAAATCGTAGCATAATATAAAAATTTCTCGAACCTACTCGAAACTTTTTAACTCAATAGATTAACTTTGTTTTTGTGTTAAAAAATGTTAATTTTTTATACTATTTAAATTCTATTACATATTTTTCAATATTGATCTTCTAATAGATTAAAGTTTTCAAAATTTCCCAATTTCACTAAGTATTTCAAAAATTCTGAAAATCCACATTAATTGTATATTTGTAACACCCTATGTTTGGGCACAATGATAAAGAGAAACAAAACCACCACTTTCTCTTAATAACTTTAAAATTTTGCTCCATTTAAGGGAGTTTTGCTAAAATTGTGATAAATTGTTCTCTTTATAATCAAGGTAAGAACTCTTTAAAATGAGTTTCTTAATATTCAAACACAAACAAACACAAGAAATAAACAAATATTTTATAAATTTGAATATTATAAATAAATTACAAACATTCAAACGGAAAACACTTGTTTTGATAAAAATTAAATTAAAGCTAAAAATACTCGAAAGATACGAATTTTAATTTGTTTACGAAATTTTCATTTTCTTTATAAATATTTCAGTTAAGGTGAATGATTTTTAGCCAAAACAGTTTGAGTATCTAATTTTGTTATATTTATAAATTTTGATTTAAATTTGTTTTTGTTTTTTCAGTTTGCCAATTTATTTGAATAAATTAAACAATTTTAAAATTTTCCTTTTGTTCTAAGAACCCAACAAACAAAAATAAATTTCAATCAAATTAAATAAATAGAATAACCATTTGGCAAAACTAATACAATCTAATAGAAATTGGAAAACCAGAAAGTAATTTCATCAGTTCAATATTATTTTTGTACAAATCTCTTATGCGAATCAATTCATTCATTCATACATATTTTTTTATATACAGTTCTCAAGAATTCTGTTTTTGTTTTTCCCCAAGTAGTTTTTCTTTTTCTTCGTATATTTTCTTCATTCATTCAATTGAAAATGTAATTTAACTCAAAACACAACATGAATTTAAAATGCACAAAACTATTGAATGGAAAAAGTGAAAAAATGGCTTAAGCAAAAAAAAAAGCTCCTTTTCAAATGTTCAATAATCTGATAAGATTTTCTTGTTTAAGTTTTCGAGTTAGGTTGAGATTTCCCTGGTTGTGGGTTTAAATTGCCACTAGCAAAATCAACATCAACAAAAGCAAAACGATTCCATTCATTCATTCTTTCATCCATTCATATGGTTACTAAGATTATTTGCAGCAATTTTCTAAAATGATTTTCCACATATGAAACCGTCATCCCTATGAAACATTTGTCGGGATATGTTGATTTTATTTAATCTTTTTTCTTGTTTATAAAAATTAACATTAAGGAGGTACGTTATTCAATGTGCTTAAATCTCAAAATTCTGGAAAAAATATATGCATGTACTCTTATATGTATGCCTTTAATACTTAAGAAAATCTTGTAAAGTTATATGGACCAATAATTTTACAAGATTTTCTTGATTTTGTTGATACCCTTCACTACTAAGTGAAGGGTATCATATGTTCGGGCTTGATCGTTTCTCACTAAAATTGGATATTTTCACGTTATTATTAAAAACAAGTAGGAAAGTGCTATAGTCGGTCAAGCCCGAACATACGATGCCCTTCACCACTAAGGTCAAATCTGTTCTTTTTCCTGTATAAAGTTTGCCATCGTACAAAAATTTTCTCAAAACTTATATATTTAAGCTGTTTCCGTCATTTGGACTTATATGAGAGCTAGGGTCAAATGTGGACCGATTATCTCGAAATTCAGCAAATTGATTACAGTTGTTAAAAAATTATGTTTGCAACTTAAAATTCTCACTATCTTCAGACTTACGTGCGTTTTAGTAACTTTTGTCTCATTTAAGGCGTTTTGACAAAAGACTTTGTATGGGGGCTATGGTCAAATGTGAATCGATTTTATCGAAATTTGGTACAGTGATTTAAGTTTACATAAGCAGTATCTATTTTAAATTTATTTAAAAAATATTGATATTTGTGGCCAATATATCAATTCCGGGAAGTGGGACCTATGTGAGGTACCATAAATAATGGACCGATTGTGACAAATTTCAATAGCCATGGTCCTACTATAAAACAAATGATCTGTGCCAAATTTCATCAAATTATCTTTAGAATTGATTACATGGTTTACATGGGGGTCCAGCCAGCCACGGACGGACGGACATCGCTAAATCGACTTTGAAAGTGATTCTAAAACTATTGGTATACTAAAAGGTCAAATATTTCTATGCGTTACATACATCAGCACAAACTTAAAATACCCTTTCCACCTGTGGTGGTGAAGGGTATAATTAATAGTAATCGATAGGTTTTCTTTATATAATTCTTATACAGGGTTTTTTAATAAGAGCGCTACAAAAGTTGTTTTAAATAAAACAAAAACGGTTTTGAATATCAATGAAATTCTTTAATCCTGTAAAAGCACATTTGATGCCATTACCGATTTCTTTTGCATCGCCACCACGGGCACTCTTGCAGAAGTCCAGACGACGACGGTTGCTGCATGACAAATAACTCATATTATGTTAATTGACGAAGCCATTCAGCCAGAAATGAGCCTAATCGCTGAAGTTGAGTACACTGACTCCGAATTTCGGTAGTAAATTTTAATAATTTTGATTCGTTGTTGGCTCGTATATCTTTGCATCATTAAATGGCAAACTTTACTGAAGAGAAATTTTAAAAGAGCAGCAAGAAATATGGCGTCGTCTGCTTTTCCTGTCGCTGTACTTTTGTAGCGTCCCTGTTGGAACACCCGATATTATCGGGAACATTTTGATCAAAATTTGTCTTTAGTAAAAATTTTGACAAAAATTTGTATTTAGTAAAAATGTTGATCAATAATTGTTTTTAGTAAAAATTTTTATTAAAATTTGTCTTTAGGAAAAATTTTGATCAAAATCTTTTTTTAGCAAAAATTTTGATCAAAACTATCCTAGAAAAATTATTTATCAAATTTCGTATCCGGAAACATTTTGATCAAAATTTGTCTTTAGTAAAAATTTTGATCAAAATTTGTCTTTAGTAAAAATTTTGATCAAAATTTGTCTTTAGTAAAAATTGTGATCAGAATTTGTCTTTATTTAAAGTTTTCATCAAAATTTGTCTTTGGTAAAAATTTAAATCAATAATTGTCTTAAGTAAAAATTTTGATCATAAATTTTATTTCATCTATTACGATCTTCAAATTAACGATGCACTGTTAGGCCTACTATAAAATAATTTTAGGTGCATACAGCAGAAGTGTTAGGGAGCTTAAGTTTTGAACTTGAAAGCCTATCTTTTACTTAAGCGGCACAATCGTCATTTCCCTACCAATATAAAAATCATACTATATAACAAATATATAGGTCAAGATCTACAAATAACATTGCCTATCTTTTACAGTTTTAAAGATATTCGACTTCAAAAATTAAAATTTTCAATTTTTGTCCCATACCCCCATGCATACTTTTTCAACTAAAGGCTCCGCGATTCACCAACTTTGAAAAAAACTAATCTTTAAAAAAAATATGCATTTGATCTAAGTCGTATCACCCTAATATAAATCTTTGAAGTCATTTACACAACATGTGATTTTTTCTTTTGCAAAACAGTCTGCACATTTTTTTATTTATTCATGGAAAGTTATTTTTCATTCATTTTATATTAAGAATTCAAGAAGTAGTCAGACTGTGTCTTGTACAAAAAAAAAAGTATTTGACTAAGGAAAGGTGTATCGATTGATTGATTGATTACAGACAATCGCAATGATTGTTATTGAAAGTTAAAAGAATTTTCTTGATTTTGAAATATATAAACTGCTGTAGGAAAAAGATGAGATAATATGTAAAATATTTGGAATTTTTGAAGACATTTGCATAGACTGTTTACAAAGTCTGACTAAAGTGAATTTTACTCGTATTGTTTAAATGTAGATAATTAAGAGTATTCAAAATTTATTACTACAATAAAAACTAAATAATATATGTTACATACATGTTTCCCACGACATTCCAATTGGAAAGAGGGCTACTTCTCTCAGACAATGAGCTACATCCGATTATATTCTTAGACTCATTGAACTCTTCCCTGATGAGTCGTATAATTTTATAGGGGACTCTTTACACCTTCGAGCTTCCCAGATCGCGCTGTATTCTAATGTGTTTAAAGTCTATAAAAAGTAGGTGAAGGGAGGATCGTCATTCAACCGACTGGTCCACAATAATTCTTGAGCTGTTGATGTGATCAGTACGTGATTTGTTTGGTCTAAAGCCTGCTTGTTTGTGTTTTAGCTGTGGTTCCATAATGATCGCTATGCGGCTGTGTAGAATAAGAAAGGTAAAACCCCTCCAATTTAACAGTCCTGTAAATTTACTTTTATGTCAGTTTTATAATTAGACTTTCTCTACGATCATTTGGTAAACATTCATCGAACCAATACTTCGTAATCAGACACTTTAGCAACATTGTTGATATGTTATGTTCGTTTTTAATAATTCGGGTGGTATCCCATCAGCACCTGTAAGATTTTACAGATTAGATTAGCTGTTTGATAGCAACTTTGATTTCTTGGGTAATGTATCAAACTCACAATTAGTATTAATTATGTAACACGTAGGATCGCAATCACATATTTTGGAGTATTTAGCTGGATTGGGTGCTGTCAGTTAAACTCTAGCAGCTTGTGCAGTCGCCACATCCTATTGAAACCACGTGTGTATAGAGTACGATGGATAAGCTCGAAGGGATGTCAAAAAGAATTATGTAATCATTCTGTTAGATTTAATAAGGCAAACTTAACAGTCACCTAGTACAATGTAATGGTTTTTGATGTTTCAATCGATGGTTTCGGGTTCCTGGAGGCCAGTAACGTCAGTTTGATGTGGTGAAATTTAAGTGAAAATGCACCTTGTCGCTCCCAAAAATGGGATTAATAGTGCGGAAATGTTCCAACATCTTTGCACAACAATTTTTGCATTTACCAAAGTCACTTCCTTCCAGTTCTTGAACGTCTTAAATTTTAAAAGGGTGAAACTTCAGGCCCTTTTTAAATGTTTCATGAATAACACTCTGATACACTAAAAAAAGCTAGGGAAACCTATCGTGGGTTATAGGCCCTATTGAGTACATGACAAATAGTGCAAAAACATAGTTTAAATAGTTTGTACCCGATTTTATTTTTTAATACCAAATAAAAGTAAACAGATTGCGCTTTGGAATAGAATACCATTTTTGATACATTTGTAAATCAAAAACATTTTTATACCCTTCACTACCATAGGTGGAAAGGGTATTATAAGTTTGTGCTGATGTATGTAACGCATGGGAATATTTGTCTTAGTATACCAATAGGCTTAGAATCACTTTCTGAGTCGATTTAGCGATGTCCATCCGTCCGTCCGTCTGGCTGGCTGGCTGGACCCCCATGTAAACCTTGTAATCAAACTACAGGTCGCAATTCAGAAGATAATTTGATGAATCATTTTCTTTGTCATGTTCTTTGGCTATTGAAACTTGTCAAAATCGGTAAATTATTTATGGTTCCTCCCATAGGTCCAACTTCCCGGAATTGATATATTGGCCACAAATACCAATAGTTTTTCACGAAATTTAAATCAAATACTGTAAGTTCCAAGTTTCGTTAAAATCGGTCCACATTTCACCATAGCTCCCATACAAACTTTTCTTTAAAAACGCACTAAATGAGACAAAAATCACTAAAACTTTCGTAAATCTGAAGATAATGGGAATTTTAAATTTTTGCATACATAACTTTTTAACAACTGTAATGAATTTGCAAAATTTCTAGATAATCGGTCAACATTTGACCCTAGCTCTCATATAAGTCCAAATGACGGAAACAGCTAAAATGTAATAAGTTTTGAGAAAATGTTTGTATGACGGCAAAATTTAGCAAATATTTGTCTTTATACAGGAAAAATAACACCTTTGACCTTAGTGGTGAAGGCTATCGTATGGTATGGGCTTGACCGACTATACACTAAGAGAAAAATGACGATCTGATTTCAAGAAAACAAATCTACAATATAAGATTGAGAAATCTTGAATTTTCAATCTTGAAAATATAGCCAGTAAGATTTATATTCTTAAATTTAAGAATAAATTCTTAGTTATGAGAATACAATCTAAAAATAAATATGTAATTTGTTTGCTTTTAAGATTTTAATCTTATTATAAGATTTTAAATCTTAATTTTAGATCGTATTCTTTAGTTTAAGATTGTGATCTTGATTTCAAGATTTTATTCTTATTTTGAAGATTGTAAGTTCTAATCTTAAGATCGTATTCTTGATTTTGTAGATTTGTGTGCTTGTTTAAGGGAAATTTCTCAGTATTTTGTCATAAATTGTAATCCGCCGACCAAAGTAGTTGCGAAAAAGTGAAAAACTAATTTTTTGAGAAAAAATATAAATTTAATAAGAAATATAAATGGAAAACCTTAATCCGGATGAAGTGATCCTTTTAAATATTCCAATAGAAGCCAATTTAGTTCCGGTATGTGATGGGGAGTATGAATTGAACTGCCCTTCACAAGAAATTTCATCAGATTTCTAGGACGATGACGCGTTGCTGAAAAATCTTTTGAAAGAATTCGATCTGGAATGCGTTTTTCCGTACCTGCAGCGTAAGTTTTTCATCATATTTATAAATGCATAAGTAAATTTCTTTATAAAAAATTATATTGATTTAATTTGTTTCAGGCTCAAATGTAACTTTAAGAAGTCTGCAGTATATGAAAGCAGAAGATGTAAAGGAAGCCATTCCACTCTTAGGACTTCGAATGGAGTTTCGTGAAAAATTATTTGTCTGGAAAAAGAAACAGGTTTTAATGCTTTATTTAGAAACCATTAATATTTTTGTCCTTTAGTTTGGAATTGATGAAGATACACTTTCGATGCCGTCGAAGGTAGGTCAGTGGCTACAAAAATGTCCGGATGTAAATGTGGAAGTTAACAAAAAAGTGTTTGACAAGGTAAAAGTATTAGATAATTACTTAATACATTAAAATGTGTACAAAACATAAAATATTTTTGTTTATTTATATAGGATTTAGCTTCATTATTGAATGAATCACTAAGTGTCAAAAACATCCCAGAATTTTATGCTTCACACAAAGATTTAAACAATAACTATCGTGATGAGCTGATCCAGATTACAGTACATCAAATTCTAAAAAAGGATCTCGCACTTCATCTTCACGATTTCCAAGATATATTGACAGAAATATGCACACTTTTTCCAACGGAAAATGAAGTCAAGGTATTTTAAGGATAAAATTTTTTACTAACTACCTATAATCTAAAATAAATAAATCAAAATATAGGAATACTATTACATTCCTCGAAAGGGGAAAAAAATATTAAAAAATGTGTTTTATTTTACCACCAAATACGAATATTATAATAAGAAAAAACGTGCTGATAATAAGATTTTCAGCTTGAAATCGAAACTTTTTCTGCTTGAAAGTAGAGTAAATGCGAAAAAATCTTATTTTAAGAATAAAATCTTATTTTTCAAGATTGTTTGTAAGATCGCAATCTTGAAAAAGTTCTAAGAACAAGATCGATAATTAAGAATGCGTTCTTATTAGTTAAGATTATGTTCGTATTAATTAAGAGTGCATTCTTAAAAATTAAGAATTTTATCTTAATTAATAAGAACACATTCTTAGTTATCGATCCAGTGCTTAGATTTTTTTTAAGATTGCGATCTTACAAAGAATCTTAAAAAATTAGGATTTTATTCTCAAAATAAGATTTTTCGTATTTACTCTACTTTCAAGCAGAAAAAGTTTCGATTTCAAGCAGAAAATCTTATTATCAGCACGTTTTTTCCCTGAGTGTAGCACTTTCTTACTTGTTTTCATTAAGAATATCTAAAAAAAACAAAATTTGTCCACTTTTTTGACTTAGTAGCTTTTCAGATTTATAATTTTTTCAAATTTATAATTTGTTTTGTGGTAAGATTTTCAAAATAATGTCGAGTTTTTCGGCTTAAAGTCGACTTTAAATGTTCTGTGGTTGGGCTGAAAGTTTAAATTTAATTTCATTTAAATAATTGAATCTTAAAGATTATGAAAAATTTATAAAAATAGCGAAACTTTTGATAAAAACTTACCGCATTTCTTTAAATATATGCCTAGGCATACGGCTTGTAAAAGCTTGATCTTCAGACTTTCTAAAATTGTTTAAGGTAAGAAAGGTTAGAGGTACGAAAACCCTACCCGATAACAGTTTTTTGCGAATATCTCAAAATTTTGCACTTGTTGCGAAATCTATAAGAACGGTTTTTGTATGTCCTCACCTAGGCCTATAACCCCCACTATGTCGCTTTCCACGTTTTTACAAAAGTAGCTCTTTTGTGACACCGTGTAATGGCTCTTGAAAGTCCCAGTGAGGCTGCTCTTTCAACCAGTTCAATGTTTTCGGGAGTCCTTAAGGATAGACTAGGTTATATCCGTGGCACATTCGTGGCCGAATCGGTTTTGCGTAATCTCTGCAACTACAAACGTATTAAACTTATAGTCAATCCAACACATATTCGCCGGAAACCGAACTTTCAACAAAAGTGTCGACGAGACGTTATGTAAAAAACATTACTCTAAATCCGCACAATCGATAATTCCAACATATATTTGTGATAAATAAAAGCCCAGCTTCAAAATATAAATTTTCAAATAGAAATTTTAGTCAAAATCTAATAGTACATAATTTTTATACTTACAATGAAAAAAATGTTATAGATTTGTTTTTTTTTACCTGGTTTAAACAATAGTAAATGGATGATCCCTTTTATGTAACCCCTAGAAATGTCTGCCTATCCTGCAATAGGATTTGATACAAATATGGCCGACACACTAAAAATGGAAGAAATAATGGTTTCTTTCTGCCCTTATATTTAACTACTCTTAACACATTTCATAAAATCGGTGCGTCAAGAAACATGTGTCTTAAATCGAAATAAATAGTTAAGAAATGTATAATATGTATGTATATAATTTTTCACTATTCTCAAGGCTTTTGATGTGAACATACTAATGTTGTTTTCGTAAAAAGGACTTTATTGTCCTTGAAAAATATTTTCTATTAAAAAAAGTTTTTCTCTATAAAGTGAAAAGGGTTAAAATTACCGTATGTTTTTCATAGTTACACAAAAATTACTTTAAAATCTAAATATTTTTTTTAACAATGTTTAGGTATTGATGAAAATGTGTACCATAAAATGCCGATATACTTAGAACTAAAGAAAACATGACCTTGAACTGAAATCAAATCAAAATCTGTAACGAAAGTAAAAGTATCTTTAACAAAATCATTTTTTTTAATTTTATTGTTACTCTTTAAACGAAAAAATCCACACAAAAAAACAGCAAAAACAACAATAAAATCTGGCAAAATCAAAAGCACCAACAACAACAACAAGACGAAAAAAAGAACATAAAATTCTGTTAGACGGCCTTGACAGACATAAAAAAATTTAATGACTCTTACTTTTTTATGACCGACCACTAACTAAATACAATAAAAAAATGTTTGTATGTGTAAAGGAAAGTATTTACAATAACGACAGCAACAATAACAAGAGATGTCTGTCTGATGTCTGCAAAATTTCAATGGTTTCGAACATAAAATAAAATCTAACAGTAACAACAACAAATATCAGAAGCATCTTAAAGATACAACAACACCATAACGGCAAGACAAGAAGAACTTTTGAATATTGTAGCCGTTAAGAAAAGCAAATTTTACTATTATTATAACGATCAGTGACTCCTGCCGCAAATAGAATTTTAAGTCTGAGAATCTGATTGTTGTTGCTATATTTTGAAACAAAAATAAGTAAGAAAGCGCTATAGTCGGTCAAGCCGACCATACGATACCCTTCACCACTAAGGTCAAAGGTGTTATTTTTCCTGTATAAAGACAAATATTTGCTAAATTTTGCCATCATACAAAACGTATGTTTTCAATCTGTTTCCGTCATTTGGACTTATATGAGAGCTAGGGCCAAATGTGGACCGATTATCTCGAAATTTGGCAAATTGATTACAGTTGCTACAAAAATGATGTATGCAAAAAATAAACTCAAAATTTTTATTATCTTTAGATTTACGAGCGTATTAGTGATTTTTTGTCTAATTTAGTGCGTTTTTGAAGAAGAGTTTGTATGGGAGCTATGGTCAAATGTGGACCGATTTAAATTTGGTACAGTGATTAAAGTATACATAAGCAGTATCTGTTTTAAATTTCATGAAAAACAAGTAAGAAAGCGCTATAGTCGGTCAAGCCGACCATACGATACCCTTCACCACTAAGGTCAAAGGTGTTATTTTTCCTGTATAAAGACAAATATTTGCTAAATTTTGCCATCATACAAACATTTTCTCAAAACGTATATATTCAACCTGTTTCCGTCATTTGGACTTATATGAGACTAGGGTCAAATGTGGACCGATTATCTCGAAATTTGGCAAATTGATTACAGTTGTTACAAAAATTATGTATGCAAAAAATAAACTCAAAATTTTTATAATTATTAGATTTACGAGCGTTTTAGTGATTTTTTGTCTCATTTAGTGCGTTTTTGAAGAAGAGTTTGTATGGGAGCTATGGTCAAATGTGGACCGATTTCAACGAAATTTGGTACAGTGATTTAAGTTTACATAAGCAGTGTCTGTTTTAAATTTCATGAAAAAATATTGATATTTGTGGCCAATATAGCAATTCCGGGAAGTGGGACCTATGGGAGGTACCATAAATAATGGACCGATTTTGACGAATTTCAATAGCCATGGTCCCATTATCAAAAAACGATCTGTGCCAAATTTCAGCAAATTATCTTTAGAATTGCGACCTGTAGTTTGATTACAAGGTTTACATGGGGGTCCAGCCAGCCAGCCGTCCAGCCAGCCAGACGGACGGACGGACGGACATCGCTAAATCGACTCAGAAAGTGATTCTAAGTCTATTGGTATACTAAAAGGTGGGTCTAAGACAAATATTTCTATGCGTTACAAACATCAGCACAAACTTATAATACCCTTTCCACCTATGGTGGTGAAGGGTATAAATATTGATATTTGTGGCCAATATAGCAATTCCGGGAAGTGGGTCCTATGGGAGGTACCATAAATAATGGACCGATTTTGACTAATTTCAATAGCCATGGTCCCATTATCAAAAAAATTATCTGTGTCAAATTCCATCAAATTATCTTTAGAATTGCGACCTGTAGTTTGATTACAAGGTTTACATGGGGGTCCAGCCAGACGGACGGACGGATGGACGGACGGACATCGCTAAATCGACTCAGAA
Source organism: Stomorhina lunata (assembly GCA_933228675.1). NCBI lineage: Eukaryota > Metazoa > Arthropoda > Insecta > Diptera > Rhiniidae > Stomorhina > Stomorhina lunata. Next base: position 87,781,942 of record OW121740.1, on the reverse strand, counting down.
AGTGATTCTAAGTCTATTGGTATACTAAAAGGTGGGTCTAAGACAAATATGTCTATGCGTTACAAACATCAGCACAAACTTATAATACCCTTTCCACCTATGGTGGTGAAGGGTATAATGATCTGTATTTAGTAGATGTAGAGGAAAAAGGTAATTTTCTTACACAGTTAAAAATACAAATTTTTAACTAGCTTTAGTCAGTTAATTCTTATTGAAATTGAATCGACGGCTTTTGAACAGCGACTAGAAAGAATTTATTCTTATTTCGCATAAAACGAATTATTTTTCTGTGTCTGTTTTATACTTTCATGAAAAAGCAACTAATTTTTATTCAAGATATCTTAGCAATACTCCATAAAATTCTGTTTTTCTAATATTTTGTAAAAATTATTTTTTAGGTTGGGGATGAATACTTTTCCTTTTTTTCAGTTCGTGAAGTTAAATGGGTTTTAGCGGATCTTAACTTAAATAAGTCTCCAGGGCCAGATGGCGTACCAGCACTGGTCATTGCTCTTCGACAATAGCTGGTTCATTAGACAATCTTATCAGTACTTTATATCATGCCGGTAAATTTCCTATGTATTGGAAATTTGCTAATGTAACGCCAATACCCAAAACGGCTGAGGCTAGCAACCCCGAAAATTACCGCCCAATAGCAATTTGTTCAGTGCTATCCAAAGTAATAAAAAGTATGGTCAACTACAATTTTGTCAAATATTAACAGTCAAATAACCTAATAAACGACTGACTTTTTATCGGAAAAATGGTGCCATTTATGCAAAAGTAAAGTTATATCTTTCGATATTTCCAAGGTATTAGATAGAATGTGGCATGAGCACTTCTATTAAAACTTATTGCTTTTGGTGTAGGTAAAGCTTTCTCAGAGATCGCACTATAAAAGTTGTTATAGATGGCATATCGTCCGACGAGTTCAAGATTAATTCGGGGGTACCACAATGCTCTGTACTTTCTCCTATTATATTTCTAAATGAGCTTCTATATAAAACTTCTAATCCTATCTACTTTTTTGCCCATATATTTATTCGTAGCATACGCAATTCAACAAGGGCTCATCACGAATGTGGAATAAACTTTCTGCATCAGTCTTTCCCTCTAACTATGATATTCAAAGGTTGAAATCGAATATCCAAACACTACTCCCACTATCCTCCTTCCCACAACCTTTTCTCCTAGTTCCATCACAATGCATATGTAGGGGTCTTCCCTGAGTTTTGGGCCAATACAGAAAAAATACCATCCCGGAATAGAGATTTTAGACCTTTAGAGCCACAAATGTATTTGATATTACTTATATCTTATATTCTTAAACGAGCAATAATTGTATGTATTTATATATATATAGAATGGCTATCTCGAAAACGGCTCTAACGATTTTGATAAAATTTGGACAGTGGGTATCTTTTTTGATGTATAGGTCGAAGAAGAAGGAACTTTTGGAACTTTTGCCTCTAAGAGGGTAAAAACGGGTAAAAAGGGGAAAAAATCGAAAACGCTATATCTCCTAAAGTAATAGGTATAGAAACAAAATTAAAATTACGTTTTAAACAACTATGAAAATAAGTGGACAGGTATTTGGTACTTTTTTGAAACTATGTTCGATAGGGGGTAAAAAAGGCTGAAAATAGTTTTTTTGGTACCTTTTTAACCCACTCTTATATTTTAAACTAAAGAATATAGAAAGAAACTTTGTACTGCAATCAATAGATGTAAAAGAAACACGAAATACGTATTTGGTACTTTTTTGATTTTGGAGCCGAAATGGGTAAAAAGGGGATAAAATGATAACATAACATCTCCAAAGAAATATGATAGGAACATTATACATTATGTTAACTGCGTTTTAATAAAATGTACCGAATTCAATTTGCACCAAAAAAGTACCAAATATGCATATGGAACTTTTAGAAATTAGGGAATAAGAAGGGGGAAAAATTAGTATTATTTTAAACAAATGAATGTTTGTCTGTATTTATGTTCTTTATAGAATAGTAAACTGTGAATTTGATCATGTTATGCTCTTTAGCGAAGATGTTGCGGATAAGCCGAAGGTTTTTAAGTTGATGAGACTAATTTCCAACAGATGGCGCCACTGAAAAATTACTAAAAATTAATAAAATCGTAAACTGTACATTTGATCATGCTATGATCTTTAGCAAAGTTGTAGCGCATGAGCCGCCGAAGGCTTTTTAGTTGGTATGAATAATTTCCGACAGATGGCGCTACAGAAACTTACTCAAAGTCAATTTAATCGTAATCTGTACATTTAATCATGCTACAATCTTTAGCAAAGTTGTTGCACATGAGCCGCCGAAGGCTTTTTAGTTGGTATGAATAATTTCCGACAGATGGCGCTACAGAAATTTACTCAAAGTCAATTTAATCGTAAGCTGTACATTTAATCATGCTATAATCTTCAGCAAAGTTGTTACGGATAAGCCGAAGAAGGTTTATGAATTGGAATGAGCAAAGTCCGACAGGTGGCGCCACAGAAAATTACTCAAAGTGAATTAAATTGTAAACTGTGCATTTGATCATGTTATAATCATAAGCAAAGTTGTTACGAATAAGCAGACAAAGGTTTCTTATATGGTACGAACAACTTCAAGTGGCGCCACTTAAAACTACTCAAAATGAATTAAATCGTAAACTGTGCATTTGATCAGACTATAATCTTTAGCAAAGTTGTTGCGCATGAGTCGACGGAGGTTTCTGTTGGTATGAATAATTTCCAAAATTATTAAAATGAGTTAAACTGTAAACTATGCAAACTACGTGTTGGTCGGACAAAATAAATAAAATAATTCAAAATTAACTAAATATTTGTACAATGTCTTTCCTCTAAATTTATTTTAGCACTTTATAAAATAAAACATATAAAAACTTTAAAATTTGCCTCAAAATGCTAATTATAAAGCTCCGAGCAAGGCTCGGTCAACCAGGTACTTTATTAATATTACTAATAGTAGCCGAAATCAGTTTTCCAAATTTTGTTGGAATCGACCCATATTTAAACATTACAAACAATTCTAGTCCCCAAAAGTCTCTTAAATACCCCGAAAATCATATAAACTTTTATAAATCTAAATATAATAACAGTTTTTACAATCGGACCATATTTGACACGAACTCCTAAAACAGACCTGCCCTGAAACAACATAAAAATACTTAAAACTCCAGAAATTGTTATTGAAATAAAAAAGTTATTCACTGATAAGTCTCTAAGAATTAAAAAAAAAGAATTAATCAAAAAGGGTTGCATTAACTTAGATAAGTTGTTTTAAATATAGATAACTTTTTAAAATATGTATATGTTTCTATTCCTTTTGGCCCGCACCCCATTTACCTAGCGTTTATCGACTTTATGAAGGCCTTCGACAGTGTCAATAGGAGCTATCTATGGAGAATTTTAGAAAACCGTAACATGCCAACGAATATTCTGAACTTAATTCGGGCAATGTACGTGGACTTTAAATGTCGGGTTCTACATAAAGTTAAATTGTCTAATCCGTTCAAAGTTACTACTGGAGTAAGACAAGGATGTATCTTATCACCCATACTTTTTATCCTTGTCATCGACAATATAATGCGCGCGGCACTGAATGGTAGACGTGGTATCCCATGGACACCCTTTAAACTACTCGAGGACTTGGAATACGCCGATGACGTATGTCTTCTAAGCCAAAGATCAGGCCACCTTCAAGAAAACACTAGCGCGATTACTGTTGAATTTCGAGCAGCTGGGCTGGAAATCAATATTTCCAAGACAAAGATTATGCCTGGAGGCTATGGTGCAAACCCGTCGCCACACATCAATGTGGATAACGAGGTTATTGGATGTGTAGGTACCTTTAATTATCATGTTTGTTTGGTATATACAAAAGGTGGCGCCGACGAGGATATTGAATCGCGTATTAATAAGGCAAAATCTGCATTCGGCATTCTCAGAGTTATTTGGAAATCTCGGCAAATATCAACAACAACTAAGTTACGAATATATAACCCGAATGTCAAGTCAATCTTGTATTACGGCGGCGAAACTTGAAAACTCACAAATATCATCGATTAGCGCCTACAAACCTTTCCAAACAAATGCTTGCGGCAAATCCTTAATATATGGTGGCCAAATCGTATAAGAAATGAAGATCTACTAAACGCTACAAACCAAATCACTTCTTCTAAAGAGGTATGTCAACGGAAATGGCGGTGGATAGGCCACACACTACGAATGCCAAATACCAACATTGCTCGACAAGCGCTTCGTTGGAATCCACAAGGAAGCGGCCGTCGTGTTGGTGCACCTGCTAGAACGTCGAGAAGGTCAATTGATGCGGAGTTACAAGCAGCAAACTATTCATGGAATTATGTATGCCTAACATCTCGCAATAGAGTTCGATATGAAGGGATGGTTGAGGCCCTATGCTCTACTGGGAGTTTGGGTTTGGTTTAGCAGATATAATATTACCGATTTTTTCCCTTTCTCATACTCTAAATTGAAAAAGGTACCGAATAAGTGTCTTTATTGTCTATAAACTATATTTCTGGCTCCATTGGTTAAAAAGGTAGGCAAAGTTTAATAACAAAAAGATTATAATGCTACCGATTTTTTCCGTTTTTGCTCCCTAAATTGAAAAAAAGTACCAAATAAGTGTTTGATATTTTGTAGTTGGCAATCGACTTTTCTATAAATTTTGTTTCTGGCATTACTGGTTATATCAGCAATAATAAGTAAGAATGAACCTACCCTAAATTAATTTTCGTTTTTACCTTTTTTGCCCCCAAATCAAAAAGTACCAAACACGTGTTTAATATTTTTTTCGTTTCTGTCTCCTTTTTAAATTTTGTTTCTATATTGATTGGTTTAAAAGATACACATGGGTTAAAAAAAGTACCAAAAATTATATTTTCCTTTTTACCCTCTATTTGTCCCATCTGCCACGTGTTTGATCTTTTATTTTTGTAGGTGGTTACAACGCAATTTTAATTTTGGCGTTTACTTCCGGAAATAAGGCATTACTAATTTTTTTCTTAATTACAACTATTTACCCCTTAGCGGTCCAGTTTTAAAAAAAAATCCCTTCTTAGTGGATATATACTTTGAAAAAGGTACCCGCTATCCAAATTTCAGCTTTAGCTATTTGGGCTGGGCGGTGATGAATCAGTCAATAAGTCAGCCAGTCAGTCACTTTAGAGTATTTTGATATTAAATATAGATCACGAGAAAATATGATTTAAAGCAAGCACTGATTCTTAAATATTATATCGATGGTCATATTACCTTTACAATACAAAGGGAATTTGTGCCCTACAGGAAACTATAAGTTCTAGTCATTAGTTATTTTATTCTTTTTAGAACTCTCTTAATGGTGTAAATGGTCCACGAAACTAACATGGTCCTTTTTTGTTGCCTTCTTACAAAAAGATTTCACTATTTTAAAGCCCATAATTTACATCAGTGTGTGTGTATGTAACTTTTATATTTAGTAAAAACTAAATTTCACTTTCATTTTATTATTTTCCCATCTTTAAATTGAAACCTTGTCATTGACCTGTAAACGATAATTTCAAATGCTGACAAACAAAAAACCTTCTTTCCGCAAACAGACAAAAACGAAGGCTCGTCTGCGATAATGGGAATAATGAAAGTAGATCTTTAAAAGAAACAAACTCCTTTCATGGCTAAATGTTCGTACGCATTTTTCTTCCTATACTCGTATTGTTTTATGACGGTCATTTCGAGACATTTTACAACCGTTTTGGTTGTTAAAAACGTTTTGTTGCTGGTTACTTTTTATGTTTCAATGTAAATTGTATGTAAAATAATAAAAATTCGTTGTAGCAAAAAAAAGTGTTAAGGATTTGTTACACTAGTATTTACGTTAACTACAACTTAAATAAGAATTTGACATTGAAGATAATGACCAGTCATAATGACATTTGTCTAGGTTATGTTTTACAAGGAATTTTAAACTCTTTTTTTGTGTGCCATAAAGAAAATCGAAAGTGCTTTTCACAGGATTTTTGTATGTTGCTTCCATGTTATTGTTTTGTTGTATTTTAAAAATAAAAATGTGTTTAGTTGCAGTTTTTTTAGAAAAAGGGGTTATACATTTAAGACGTTGAAGACATTAAAATCGATGTAATTTAGCAATTTGTTTTATTGATTTTTAAGCGGAAAGGTCATATTTTTTATTACATTTTTAAAAGGGTTATCTATTTTTTAATCTGCTACAAATGTGACATAGAATTTTAAAAAAGTATAGGGAATTCTTGGAATAAATGTGATTTTTTTGGAGGTCATATTTTTTAAATTATTGTAATTATTTGTGTAAAAAATATTCGTTTCAGCATTGCTTTTATCAAAATTGAACTTAGGTACAATTTAACAAGCATATACTCATATTATGTTCAAAAAATTATATTTTTGCGAACAGTTCAAGATATCGACACCTCTGAGTATTATTCTCTTATTTGTTTGTTTTATAAAACTGGAACGATAATTTCAAATTTGTGATATTTGTTGAACGAAATTTTCACAAAATCAAAAAATGATTTTGAAACCGACCTGAGAAAAAAGTAAAATTTTCTGATAGGAATAAAACCAAGTAAATTTGATAATATTTTGGAAAAACTTAGATATTTAGTACTTACAGGCCACTGAATTGTATGTGATTTCTTACTTGAGATTATTTTATAAAGTATTAACCTCTTAAGGAGAAATGACGAGTGTCCCCCGCAAACATTTTCTGTGCCAAATTCAAAATTGACGGGCTATGCCCGCCGCATATTTAAATGTTTCAAAAGCAGTAGTAGTAAATTTAATAAATTTAATCGAAATTAAATCGTTTCGCAAGGGGTTAATGATGTTATTGGCAATTAAAATAAAAAATCTGGTATTTTGCAAATTTTGGTCACAATTTCCCCTTATCCGATTGGCCACATACAAATTCCGACTTTGAAAAATAACTGACACTTCTTTGAAAAATAATGTAGTTCTTCTTCTGTTATCCTTGACTGCCAGTGAAGCATAGGTCCCTAATGTACATATGAAGACTTTATTTTGAAAGTGGAATAAGTCCACATTCCAAAAAAATTGAGTTAATGATGGGGAAAGGTTCTGTAATTGTGGATTTTACTATGCGAAAAATAATAAATTTTAAATTTACAAAACTTAGTAAAATATTGACGGTCAAACATTTTGTAGTTAGCGATTTGATACAAATTTTTATTTTGAAAGTGGCTTAAGCTCCATATATTTTTCAATTTAAAAGAAAAAATTATTCAAACAAAATAAAAATTTTAAATTTAATTGTTCTGAAAGTGGATTAAGTCCAATACATTTTTAATTTCAAAAGGAAATGGTCCATTAAATAAAAAAATAATTAAATTTCTTTTTTTTAAAGTGGATTAAGTCCAATGCATTTTTAAATTCTAAAAGAAATATTTACTTGAACAGAGTAAAAGTTAAACCTTTTTTCATAGTACGAGTCTGAGATTAAAAAAAGATATTTAAAAATATTTGCAATTTCCTATAATTGAAAAAAAAAAAAAAATACTGAAAATTTGGCGAAATGATTTTTATTTTTTAAAAATTTACTCCTAAAAGGAAATTTTTCAAAAACTTCTTTTTATAGGATATTTTTTAAAAATTTCCTTTTTATATGAAATTTTTCAAAAATTTATTTTTTATAGGAAATTTTTCAAAAATTTACTTTTTATAGGAAATTTTTCAAAAATTTACTTTTTATAGGAAATTTTTCAAAAATTTACTTTTTATAGGAAATTTTTCAAAAATTTACTTTTTATAGGAAATTTTTCAAAAATTTACTTTTTATAGGAAATTTTTCAAAAATTTACTTTTTATAGGAAATTTTTCAAAAATTTACTTTTTATAGGAAATTTTTCAAAAATTTGCTTTTTATAGGAATTTTTTTAAAAATTTGCTTTTTATAGGATATTTTCAAAAATTTATTTTTGATAGGAAATTTTTCAAAAATTTACTTTTTATAGGAAATTTTTCAAAAATTTACTTTTTATAGGAAATTTTTCAAAAATTTACTTTTTATAGGAAATTTTTCAAAAATTTGCTCTTTATAGGAAATTTTTCAAAAATTTACTTTTTATAGGAAATTTTTTAAAAATTTGCTTTTTATAGGAAATTTTTTAAAAATTTGCTTTTTATAGGAAATTTTTCAAAAATTTACTTTTTATAGGAAATTTTTCAAAAATTTACTTTTTATAGGAAATTTTTCAAAAATTTACTTTTTATAGGAAATTTTTCAAAAATTTACTTTTTATAGGAAATTTTTCAAAAATTTACTTTTTATAGGAAATTTTTCAAAAATTTACTTTTTATAGGAAATTTTTTAAAAATTTACTTTTTATAGGAAATTTTTCAAAAATTTACTTTTTATAGGAAATTTTTCAAAAATTTACTCTTTATAGGAAATTTTTCAAAAATTTACTTTTTATAGGAAATTTTTCAAAAATTTACTTTTTATAGGAAATTTTTCCAAAATTTACTTTTTATAGGAAATTTTTCAAAAATTTACTTTTTATAGGAAATTTTTCAAAAATTTACTTCTTATAGGAAATTTTTCAAAAATTTACTTTTTGTAGGAAATTTTTCAAAAATTGACTTTTTATAGGAAATTTTTCAAAGCTTTATTTTTTATAGAAAATTTTTTAAAACTTGACTTTTTATAGGAAATTTTTCAAAAATTTACCTTTTAAAGGAAATTTTTGAAAAATTTACTTCTTATAGGAAATTTTTCAAAAATTTACTTTTTATAATAAAATGTTTCAAAACTTTACTTTTTATAGGAAATTTTTCAAAAATTTACCTTTTATAGGAAATTTTTCAAAAATTTACTTTTTATAGGAAATTTTTCAAAAATTTACTTTTTTTAGGGAATTTTTCAAAAATTAACTTTTTATAGGAAATTTTTCAAAAATTAGCTTTTTATAGGAAATTTTTCAAAAATTTATTTTTTATAGGAAATTTTTCAAAAATTTGCGTTTTATAGGAAGTTTTTTCGAAAATTTACTTTTTATAGGAATTTGGCTACGAAAAATATTTACAAAATTTTTCATTTTTTTTTTTGTCTTGAAAGTGGAATAAGTCCTATACTTTTTTCAATTCAAAAGTAAAAAGTTTTTCATACGAAACCAAAAATTTTAATTTTATTTGTTTTGAAAATAGTTTAAGTCCCACACATTTTTCAATTCAAAAAATGAATATTTAAAATATTTCTTTTGAAAGTGGTAATTTATTTTTATGAAAGAAAAAATTTTATAGGTTCTGATCAAAACCTAAGATTTAATTTACTAAAATTGATCACCCATATTTGTAAAACGCAAAACCCTTTATATCTCAATTTAAAAAAAAATATGAACTTAATCCACTTTCAAAATAAGGTCTCCATATATGTATATATAAAATTTCATCGAAATCGGAGATGGTGTGTTTCATTTCGTGTTCGAAATAGATTTTAAACTAACCAAAACCAATCTTAAGTTTATTTTGTTGAATGGAATTGAAGTTACGTTTGTGTAGTTGTTGCATCAAATAAGCGAAATATTGAAGTTTTATTTTATTTTCAATTAAAAACGGATTAAGCACAATACGAAAAAAGCACAATATAAAAAAGTTTATTTAAAACAAATAATCCCAATTAAATATTTTTAAATAAAAACGGATTAATATTTTTAAAAAGTTGAAAAATACCGTTAAAATTTTTATTACACAATTTTAACACCGAAATAAATATTTTGGACATTGAGTTAATTTTCTATATTCTATGGAATTTAAATTAATAATTTATTATTGTTGTACAGAAAATAATATTGTTATTATTAATTGTTAATGCATTTATTCGTTTAAAAATTTACCATATAATAAATTATGTGACAATGGAAATGTTAAATAAAAATTGTTAAAATAACACATCAAAGTCATAAATCAATAAGAAATCAATAATGGAGGAATGACAGAAACATTTATTTATATTTATCGAGAATTTTTTAAGGAGATGGTTACTTCTACCGCGATGTACGGCTGTTTATCTTTGTATGTACTTATTTTTTATATTTGTAAGCAACTAAAAAGACTACTGGAGATAACTGACGGCATTTACAACGCATACAAGTGCGTTACCTCTTCAGGCTCTTAAAGCTCATTCTTCTGAAGTTCTTACTTTTGCATTGCATGGACCCAAGAGCATCAAAATGACGACGATTAAAGACTTTTAATTTATATATCCGTGGCAATATGGAAGAGTGTCATAAGTTGTCAAATGGGAGTATTGAGTTAAGGCGTTTATTGCATTGCAGAGGCAAAGGCGATTAAATGTGTTTAGTCCGCTTTAAAAAATTCGGAAAAAAATTCACAAAATTGATGATATCTCAAAACTTCAATTTTCGACTTAAGCTATTTTTCCATATTGCCAAAGATATATACCCTTGCCATTTATTTATTTTTGCAAATAACATGAGCCGATTCCGAAAATCTATCTACAGAACGCCTTTTTCCGAAGTCAATAAGTTTGATCCTCCCATGGTCACCGAATTCAAAGCGTTTTAAATGATACTTGTTTCTAGAAAGGGTGCCTTCTGTCGCTCCCCTGTTGATAAACATTCCTGCCTTTGACAACTAGTTACAAGCTTTTTGGGTGATTTAAACTCAACCTGTTAGAAATGCTTCAATATACTGTAAGCACTGAATGCAAATCGTAAAGCACTCATGCCTGGTTCCAATAACACTCAGGGTATTTTCGTTAAAGTACGACCGATAAAACATGTTAGTAAGAGGTATTAAATGGCGCTTATACCAGTCGTATACTCGTATGTTAAGCATTTTCAACTGGTCACGCTCTCTAGGAACTACAGGCTCCCCTTTTTAGAATTCCCTAAGGGTTACATCAACTTCTATTCGCCATTTGGAGATGCACCCTCTAGAAGCTCAAATTTCTTATTTACTTAACTTTTAATGACCGAAACATGGAACAGAATTCCAAGCAGCTCGATCTTCAGCACATCTTCTCCAATTTCCGATACCAAGTTTTGAGATGTCCTCTTCTTCCTGGTCCTTCCATCGGAGTTTTGGTCTATCCTTCTGCGGGTTTGTATTCAATTGATTTTTTAGCTGAAGCAGGTTCATCCATTTCCACAACATGACCCAGCCAGCGTAAACGTGGTTGGTTGGCACCGGTTCATATGTCAACGGTATTCTCCATCAACGCAGATTGGCCCATAGACTTTCCGTATAATTTTTCTCTCGAACACTCCAAGTACTGCCTCTTCTGATGTCGCAAGTACCCATGATTCTGAACTATATAATAGCACGGGTAGTATCAGTGTCTTATAAAGCGTGATGTTTGTTAGTCGAGAGATGGCTTTTTTTAAACTGCCAACTTAGACCATATAAACATCTATAAGCCATTATTACTCTTCTTTTGATTTCATGGCATAAATTGTTAGTTTTATTTACGGCGGTACAGAGGTAGATAAAATCGTTAACTATTTCAAAGTTGTAGTTTCCAACTTCCACTGTCTGTCCGATTTTGTCAAGCTTCTTGTGTGTTGATACCACTAACTTAGTTTTATCACTATTTACAACCAGATTCTTTTTCGATTTTCTCAAAACTGGCAGTTACTGCTCGCAATGATCTACCCATGATGTCAATATCATCGGTAGATTATATGGACATCATGTGCATTGATACCATCAACTTAGATTTATCTCTATTTACAGCCTGACCTACTTTTGCAGATTCTTTTTCGATTTTCTCAAAACAAGCAGTTACTGCTAGCAATGATCTATCCATGATGTCAATATCATCGGCATAGGCGAGTAAAATGTGTTGTTTCGTGTATAGTGTGCCAGTTCTATTCACGTCTGCATCTCATATGACCAAACTCAAACATTTGAGGAACACCTTGAACGTATGGGGCTGTCGAAAGCGGCCTTGTAATCAACGAATATATGATCTATTTTTCGGAGGTTTTCTCCAGGATTTAGCAAAATGTGAATATCTGGTCGGTGGTGGATTTGCCAGGTCTAAAGCCACACTGATAGTGCCCAATTATCTCTCTTACTTTAGATTTTAATCTTTTACATAATACCCTCGATAATATTTTGTTTGCGATGGGAAGAAGAAGACTTATTCCTCTGTAATTGGCACATAATGTTTTGGCTTCTGTATACTGAGGCTCTTATTATTGGGTGTGTTTTTCTCTAGCCAGATTGTGCGAACAAGCTGATATATATCAGCTCAAAATTCAACTAATTAAAATACAAGCTTTAGCTTCAAATTATTTTATATATATCCCATTATTTAAGATCCCAATATTTATACAACTTTAATTTAAACCGTCAAAAGTGACACAGATGTTCGATATATTCACTTAAACAAACATTTCGAACCCAATTATAGAATAACACTAGAATACACAAGCAGACGTGCACACCAAAACGTCACTGACTTACGTCACCACTTACTGGAAAATAGCTTAATTTATAAGTATATTGAGGTACTTTTCGTGAGGTTTCTGGGTATGGCAATAGAAAACTTTGGTTGTGTACACATAAAACTTACATGTTCGTAATTGTGCCTTCATACAGCCAAGTCACAGAACTTAATTCCGTTTGGATGTGAAATGTGTTCCGTTTTTTGCTACTATAGAAAAAGAAAAACCAAAAAATGTTTCGGAATGAAACCACTTTATATTTCCAAAGTGGAATTGTATGTTTTTCTTTGTTTATTCAATATTTGACCCATTTTCTCAATTAATCTGTGCTATTTGTTAAAAGAAAGATTTTAATTAAAAAAGTGTGTTTCGTAATGTTTTAGAGCACTTCAAAATTTTCGGAATCTATAGAACCTAAAACCATTTCGTCTAGTAATTAACTACTTAAGTTCGGCGAATTTTCATTCGTTGTCTTTCTAGCCTACATCGATTATTTCGGCATTGGCGGACCTAGGAGTTGATAACTCTATTGTCTCCTTCGTAGGAAACTTCTCTCTTATAGAATTATCTTTTCAACCTTGGGCATAGCTACGGTATATAAAGTAGCACGCCGGGGCACTCCTCAGGAAGCGGTTCTGTCTGATCTGCTCTGGAACCTTGCTATTAACAAACTGTTAATGGATTTGAACTCTCTGCGCTTCAAAAGTGTTGCTTATGCAGATGATGTCGCTAAGTACCCGAACACTATCTTGCAGCGACTGGAAGTCGCTCTAGCTACACTCACCGAATGGAGCGTTTCCAATGGCCTGGGAGTTAACGCCGCCAAAACGGAACTCGTTCTATTCATCAGGAAATACAAAATTCCCCAGTTCACCCTCCCAGAGCTAGATGGGACTGAACTGGTACTCACGGATCATGCCAAATATTTGGGAGTGATTCTGGACTCTATGCTGTCTAAGGCTTCCATTGCACTATACTCGTGCTCTGGGAAATACGTGGGGCCTTTCCCCGTCCAATACCACCTGGCTCTTTGAAATGGTTGCTAAACCTATACTTATGTACGGCGCACGTGTCTGGTGGCCTGCCCTCAATAAGCTAATCAGCGAGGATCCTTTGGCAAGATCCTCAGATCCGCTGCCCTCATGATTGCGGGTGCCTTAAGAACTACACCATCAAAGGCACTTTTTGCTATGCTCGACTGGCTCCCGGTTGAACTAATGGCCCAATTCGTAGCTCTTAACTCAGCAGTTAGGTTAAGAACTACCGGGTGAATGGTCTACCTCATCCTCCTGCCACTGGATAAACTACCTAATCTCCCCGGAAATATTGACTACTGCATTCCATCACCCGTTTTCGAGCAATTCTTCTCTGTGGATATCTCTGGGAAACGACCTGTTCGATCTCGAGACTTACATGGCCAACTTACGATTGTAAGCGTTCTGCAATCTTGGTCAGCTTTCCGCGCCATAGACTTCGCACCCTCATCTCAGTACTCACAGGACTTAATCTCCAAAGCAATGACTATTGCAGAAGCTGTCAAAACGTGGAGGAGGAAGAAACTATCTCTCATTTCCTCTACCAATGCCCAGCCCTTGCTGATATTAGGACACTCCATCTGTGATACCAATTTTTGCATGATTTATCAGAGATCTCGAACACAAACATTCGTAAAATAAGCTCTTTTATTTGTGCTACTGGATGGCTCTAGTTTTGAGCCTCTAATTTATTGGTAGTTTAGAAATTTTATTTTCTTTCCCATGCAGGAATTACAAGGGGACCTCTTTTTAGACCCAAGTGACGCGGACCATAAGGACTGCATCCTGCCTAACCTAACATAACCTAACTACGGTATGGTTTCAATTCCGAATGGAGTTTGTGACATGCCTGATAGTTATTAAAATTTGGTATTTATTAGCATTTATGTGATTTCCGAGGGTGAGATGATATCGGAACTATAGTCAAATGTGACCATCCACCGACATCGTCTAATAATTTCATAGGGACCCTGAATATTTATACTAAGTACATTTGGTCCAATGCCATTTTTTTAGGAACTACAACTATATAAAAATCTCATTATTTTTGATATGCATAAAAAAAATTTCTTAATTTACACAAAACGTTTTGTTGCGGATGTCTACATATAACATATTGCATTAATAAACAAGTCAATAGCTGCAGCTTGAGACCAAGGAATATTTAAGAATTTCTTATTACTTACTTAAGAATATTGATAAACTGAAAACGTCGCCGACATTGTCATTGACAATTTCCCATTTCGATTATCGCTTTATACAGCCAAAAGTAAAAGCAAATGAGTGAACGAACGAAAGAACGAATGTAGATATTTATGGCAGAATATAACAATTATACAAATGAAAACAGTGAGTGAGTGAGTGAATAACTACTCCACTCGTCTGTCTGTCTGTTTGAAAAACATTTAACGTCAAACTCGCATTCATTCCTTTTTTTCTTTCATTCTTTCTGTCATGCATTCTTTCATTGATTCGTTTGTATGTAATACGAAGTGCAAATGCATTAAATTAAAATATTTATTAAGCCATCGATATGACAAAAAGCCAATGACAGTAATGACAAGAAGCTCACGAATAAACAAACATATTTTATTAGGATGAACAAAATGTGACAAGACAATGTTGAAACCTTAAAACATGACAAACCACAAAAAACTTGAAAGAAAGAGTAGTCTTAAAGATGGTCGGGCGTTCTGAAGTAAAGGCAGCTGATTTTTTTACTTACGTCTGAAAAAAAAAATGAAGAAGTAACTATTGTACATTAATAACATCAGTCCAAAGTTGTCAAGTCGTAATGCAAGTTTAAAACTTTTTCATTTTTGTTTTACTTATTAAATAATGGTCGTTCTCAATATGTTTTAGTTGGAGGTTTGAAATTTTTATTTAAAATTCTTTATGTGTTGAATGAGGTATACTAAATTCGTTGAAAAGTTTGTAGCATACATATGGGCAAATCCGAAAAAAATTAAACCAAGGACAAATTTTTAAAACTGTCAAAATCACGTATTTGTGTTTATGAAAAAATGTACCATATACTGATCCTTTAGAATATATAATGGATACAATTTTTGATTGCTCTCTTCGTGAATGGGAGGTCTTAATTTGCACCCATTTCGAATTTTTATACATTTTTTAAAATAATAGGTTTTTTAAAAGTTCATAAAAATCACAAAACATCCATTTAGGTATCAAGTTTCAGTATGTGCCCAAAGTCTGCTTAATTTTATACAATAAGATGTAAAAGACCCCATCAAAAGTAATTGGAGTGATATAAATAACGTCAAGCAAAAAAGGGCTCACAGTGTGTAGCGTCCGTCACAGAAATAAAGTTTTTTTTATTTCACTAGTGCAATTCTTCTTTTTTCTCCAATTGAACTTGGTTCGTAAAGAGAACTTATAGTATGGTTTACATTAGGCTAAAAATATATAGATGTTAATATAGCATTTTACAGAATAATAAGTATAGAAAAATGTGTAGCGTCCGTCACAGTATATATTTTTTACAAAATGATATTTATTAAATACAATATTTACGAACACATATCTGTCTTATTCATAAAGCAATAACACTGTCTATATCCACAGATTAAATTTAAGATATCAGTGTGAAAAACATATACAGTGGGGCAAATTTGATGCTTTTGAAATTTGATTTTGTTTTTGGATTCGTTCGACGAAAAATATGACGTAAAAAGTGAACATGTATGTAGCCGTTTTGGAAATATTATATTGTGTCCAAAAATCGCATTTTAATCGCGAACATGAAATGAAAGGAGATGAAATTCGGGAACAAATAAAACTATTATTTTCACTGATTAACGAATCCTTAAAAAAAAGTATGAAATATGAATTTTTTTCTAATAAAAAACATGAGTTAAATTGATGATTATCTTTGCAATTTGATAACTCGACTGTGGTCGAGGGTGCTGATGACGTCCAGTGGCGGGACAGAAATTGCAATCCACTAGCCGCGTTCAAAAATAATTTTTTCAGTTTTTCTCCACATTATTACTTTCAAATTTTCAAATTAATAATTTGAAAATTAAAAATGAACTCATTCCTGATAAATACTAATTTTTCAATTAAAAACATTCATGTAAAAACTGTATCGTCCGTCATGTAGCGTCCGCAACAGTTCATTTATGGATTTTTTGTGAATGTGGAAACTTTAAAATATTTTATAAAAGCTGTTTTGTAATCCTCTGGAATCCTCTATCTTCAATGAATTAACAATTTTTTTATAACTATGATCGATTTGATGAAAATTACAGAAACACGTGTTGAAAAAATGTTACTTCCATTTTTTTAGCGTCCGTCACAGCACTTTAAAAGCGAAGATCTTTTTCCTCCAAAAGAAGTATATAAATTAACAAATAGCATTCGATAGCACAATCGATGGGCTAAAATTCTCAGAAATCTGTGGAAAGATATCTAGTGTAGAACGGCAATGGGATATATTTAAGTACAACAAAATCGGTACAATTATAACGTCTATCACGCAGGATTTGCCCATATATAAGAATTAAAAAAAAAAAGAATCAGCACAATCTATACATGCCAGTCTATTGAACATTAATCTAACATAAGCAGAAATATTTAAACCGAAACCCACCCACACAATCGATGCATCACGGCCTGAAAGGGCTAAAATACCAAGAAACATCAAGAAAGTTTTCTCGGAATTTTTGTATATTTAAGTTATTTCCGAGAGCTGTTGTTTTAAGGCTTTTAAAATTCGTTTTAGCCTAAAAGTAGTTACTTTTGCTTTACAACTTCAGACAATAAACCCATTTGGCAAAATCGCTTTTTAAATAAATAATTTCTTTAGGGAACGAAAAATCGAAAATCCGTTGCATGTCTTTTTGAAATTATCTACTTTTTACTTTGTCAAGTTCTTTCTCTTCGTTTTCCTTTTTGACATCTTTAGGCATTTTAATACTAATATATTTTGCATTTAATTCTCAAATAAAGTATTTAATTTAATTCATGCCCATAGACAATTTAATTTACGAGCGGTGGATTTGTTTGGTAAAAGACTCATTTAAAAGTCGGTTTCTTAATCAGTCCTTTTGTTCGTTGTTCGTGTTATGTAAACATGTGGTTGTTGGTTGTTGCAAGTAAAGATTTGTTGTTGCCGTCATATCACGTTGTATGGGGTCGACTGTTTTCTTTTTTTTCTGTCTTAAAAACATGGATTTCCTGAATTCTTAAGCTCTGAGTTGTTATTAATAATTAAATTAATACAATAATTATATACATATTTTTATAAATTTTAGTAGTTGGTTTACATTTGGATTTAAAATATAAATAAATTCATATGTTTAATTATTAAATTAAGTTGCTATACGAGAAACGAAAAAGTTATATTAAAAGCATGAATTGGAAAACAATAACTGTTTTATTGAAAAATTAAGAATTTAATTAAATTCTTTAGTAAAATCTATATAAAAACTAAAGAAGCGGTTAACTCAATTAGATACTTTTTCCATAATTTTGAATAAAACTGTATAAACGCTTTAGAAAATTATTGATATAGCGGATACTTAACATATTTCATTTCAATTATCCCCTTTATTTGAAACTCTTCTCAATAGATTGATAAACTTGTCACCTTCATGATCACTGAAGTACCTTTTATCCACTTTAGTTTTTTTAGTACTCGTAATTTATTGTAGTACTTCTCGTTATAACTTCTCTGATAAAAAATGAAGCTCATAAATTTAGCTCTTTTTAAGGGTTGAAAACGGCCATATGTATTAACAAATATATTACATTGCACAGTGGGATATTAATATTAATATAAATGAATTGATGGAGTTCAACATAATCTTATTTTTATAAGAAAGTTTTATTTTTTTTATTTGATGGCAAATTTGCCAAAAAAAAAATTATTTTGTAGCTAATTTTCTAAAGATTTCTTATTTTTATAGGAAGTTTTTTTTATTTTATATGAAATTTTCAAAAAATTTCCTATTTTTTAAAAATTTTCCAAAAAAAATTCATATTTAAAAAGAAATTTTTCAAACTTTTTTTATTTTTGTAGGAAATCTCTTAACAATTTCTTTTTTTTATAGGATATATTTCAAAAATTTATCATTTTTAGGAAAATTTTCAAAAACTTCTTATTTTTAAAGGAAATTTTTCAAAAACTTCTGATTTTAATAGGAAATTCTTAAAAACTTTCTTTTTTTATAGAAAAATTTTTCAAAAAATTCTGAATTAATAAGAAATTTTTCAACAATTTTCCTATTTTTATAGGAAATTTTTCAAAAATTTCCTATTTTTATAGGAAGTTTTTCAAAAATTTCCTATTTTTGTACGAAATTTTTCAAAAATTTTCTATTTTAATATTTTTTAAAAATTGTTTATAGGAAATTTTTCAAAAATTTCCTATTCTTATAGAAAATTTTTCAAAGATTTGCTATTTTTATAGGAAATTTTTCAAAAATTTCTTATTTTTATAGGAAATTTTTCAAAAATTTCTTCAAATAGAAAATTTTTCAAAAATTTCTTCAAATAGAAAATTTTTCAAAAATTTCCTATTTTGTAGAAAATTTTTCAAAAATTTTTTATTTTGTAGAAAATTTTTAAAAAAATTTTAATTTTTATAGGAACTTTTTCAAAAATTTCTTATTTTTATAGGAAATTTTTCAAAAATTTTTTATTTTTATAGGAAATTTTTCAAAAATTTTTTATTTTTATAGGAAATTTTTCAAAAATTTCTTATTTTTATAGGAAATTTTTCAAAAATTTCTTATTTTTATAGGAAATTTTTCAAAAATTTCTTATTTTTATAGGAAATTTTTCAAAAATTTCTTATTTTTATAGGAAATTTTTCAAAAATTTCTAATGTTTATAGGAAATTTTTCAAAAATTTCTTATTTTTATAGGAAATTTTTCAAAAATTTCTTATTTTTATAGGAAATTTTTCAAAAATTTCTTATTTTTATAGGAAACTTTTCAAAAATTTCTTATTTTTATAGGAAATTTTTTAAAAATTTCTTATTTTTATAGGAAATTTTTCAAAAATTTCTTATTTTTATAGGAAATTTCTTATTTTTATAGGAAATTTTTAATATTTTTATAGGAAATTTTTCAAAAATTTCTTATTTTTATAAAAAATTTTTCAAAAATTTCTAAATTTTTTAAAAAATGTTTGAACAATTTATTATTTTTATAGGAAATTTTTCAAAAATTTCTTATTTTTATAGGATTTTTTTTTAAAAATTTATTATTTTGATAGAACGCTTTTCAGTAATTTCTTATTTTTATAAGAAATTTTTCAAAAATGTCTTATTGGAAACTTTTCAACAATCTTATTTTTATAGGAAAGTATTCCAAAATTTGTTATTTATATAGGAAATTTTTCAAAAATTTCTTATTTTTATAAGTCATTTTTTAAAAATTTCTAATTTTTAAAGAAAATTTTTCAAAAATTTCTAGAATATTTTAAAAGTTTTTTTATAGGAAATTTTTCAAATATTTTTTTAAAGAAACATTTTTTTAAAAGTTTATTAATTTTATAACAAATTTTTTTTAAATTGTTTTAATTTTATAGCAAATTTTTCAAAAATTTCTCATTTTTATCGGAACTTTTTCAAAAATTTCTAATTTTTATAGGAATTTTTTCAAAAATTTCTCATTTTTATCGGAACTTTTTCAAAAATTTCTTATTTTTATAGGAATTTTTTCAAAAATTTCTAATTTTTATAGGAAATTTTTCAAAAATTTCTTATTTTTATAGGAAATTTTTCAAAAATTTCTAATGTTTATAGGAAATTTTTCAAAAATTTCTTATTTTTATAGGAAATTTTTCAAAAATTTCTTATTTTTATAGGAAATTTTTCAAAAATTTCTTATTTTTATAGGAAATTTTTCAAAATTTTCTTATTTTTCTAGAAAATTTTTAATTTTTATAAGAATTTTTTCAAAAATTTCTTATATTAATAGAAAAGTTAAAAAATTATTTATCTTTATGGCATACTCGTAGTTCAAAAAAAATCCTAATTTTCCAGCAAATTTTTTTAAAATTTCTAAAAAATTGTCTATGAATATAAAATATTTCCTATAAAAAGAAGAATAGTGCGAGTATTTATTCTAAATAATAGCTGATTTCGGAATATGACGATACTGTAGCGAATGATAGAAATAATGAAACCAAAATTTTTGTTTATTTGCTGAATAAAAGTAATGTATGTTTTTTACACTCCCCCTTCATTTGTCTCATAATCGTGACACTGTGGTCGACATTTCGAATACTAATCAATCTACAATAATAAAGTGATAAAAACCTAATAACAGAAATCGTAAAAAAATAATCGACATTATCATATGGGAGTGTTTAACATAAAATTCGTACATAAAAAAAATAAACATTTAATGAATTTGTTATCAAATATAAATAATAACATTTAAGTACTAATAAAATATTTGATTTATATTACAAAAGTCAATAATTTTTTTAAATTAAAAATCTTTTTGTCATTTGCATAGATTGAGTTTAATGATGATGGCAGCAGAGCTACCTTCGTTACCTACCGCAGCGTTTTTCTTCTATTTCTATAAATTTTAAAAAGCTTTAATGATCGAGCATTAAAAATGTTTCTCTATTTAGGATTTGGTTATTTTTTTAGGAATTTTAAACAAGTTTTTAATTAAAAGGTTTTTGAAAAGAATTCGTTTTTCTAGCCGTTGAGCAAATGCATTTAGCTACTAATAAATGTCTTAATGTCTGACTAAATTTTGTAATTGTGCCTAATTTATTTCAATGTTTAGAATCGTGCGTATAGAGACTTCAATGGATGTAAAATACTAAATTTAATATTTTATTTGTATTAAGTTGAACTAAATTTAATGAATGACTAATAAAAAATTGCATTCTTAAGAGTCTGTACATTCAATTTATACATTTTGTTGTTTAATTTATGATAATGCTTAAGTTTCAGGGCTTTAAATATATGATTTCTTTTAGTGTAAATGTATACACTGTCATATTAATGCAAAGAAATATTATAAAAGAAATTTTATTATTGTAGTTTTTCAAGTAAATCAGTTTTCTGGAGAGTCATAAAAAATCCACGCATTAGTTTTCGATTTATTGCTATTTGCACCGAAATTTCGAATCCTTTCCTATAAATACAAAACTTTTTTTAAATATCCTATAAAAATCAAAAAAAAACTTTTGAAAAAAATCCTTGAAAATAAGAAATATTTATAAAAACTTCATGTAAAACTATAAAATTTTCACAAAAAATTCTTTAAGTCAGAAAGTCTGAAATTTTTCAAAAAATTCCTATAGAAATAAGACAATTTTTTTAAAAATTTCCTATAAAAATAAATTGAAAAAATCTTTATAGTTATAACATTTTTTTGAAAATTTCCTCTAAAAATAAGAAATTTTTGAAAAATTTCTATTAAAAATAATAAATTTTTAAAAAATTTCCTATAAAAATAAGAAATTTTTAAAAAATTTCCTATAAAAATAAGAAATTTTTGAAAAATTCTTATAAAAATAAGAAATTTTTAAAAAATTTTCTATAAAAGTAAGAAATATTTGACAAATTTTCTATGAAAATAACAATTTTTACAAAAATTTTCTATAAAACTAAGAAATTTTTAAAAAATTTCCTATAAAAATAAGAAATTTTTGAAAAATTTATTAAAATTAAGAAATTTTTGAAAAAAATCCTATAAAAATAAGAAAAATTACCTATAAAAATAAGAAATTTTTGAAAAATTTACTATAAAAATAAAAAATTTTCGAAAAAATTCCTATAAAAATAAGAAATTTTTAAAAAAAATTCTTATAAAAGTAAAAATTTTTTGAAAAATTTCCTATAAAAATAAGAAATTTTTGAAAATTTTTCTATAAAAATTAAAAAAAATTTAAAAAAAATTTCCTATCAAAATACGAAATTTTTGATAAAATTCCTATAAAAATAAAAAAATTTTGAAAAATCTCCTATAAAAACAAGAAATTTTTTAAAAAATTTCCTATAAAAATAAGAAATTTTTGAAAAATTTCCTATAAAAATAAGAAATTTTTGAAAAAATTCCTATAAAAAAAGAAATTTTGGAAAAATTTCCTATAAAAATAAGAAATTTTTGAAAAATTCCCTATAAAAATAAGAAATTTTTGAAAATTTTCCTATAAAAATAAGAAGTTTTTGAAAAATTTCCTATAAAAATAAGAAATTTTTGAATAATTTCCTTAAAAATAAGAAATTTTTGAAAAATTTCCTATAAAATTAAGAAACTTTTGAAAAATTTTCTATGAAAATAAGAAATTTTGGAAAAATTTCCTATAAAAAGAGGAAATTTAAAAAAAATGCCTATCAAAATAAGAAATTTTGGAAAAATTTCCTATAGAAATAAGAAATTTTTGAAAAATTTCCTTTAAAAATAACAAATTTTTGAAAAAATTCCTATAAAAATAAGAAATTTTTGAAAAATTTCCTATAAAAATAAGAAATTTTTGAAAAATTTCCTATAAAAATAAGAAATTTTTGAAAAATTTCCTATAAGAATAAGAAATTTTTGAAAAATTTCTTATAACAATAAGAAATTTTTGAAAAATTTCCTATAAAAATAAGAAATTTTTAAAAAAATTTCTATAAAAATAAGAAATTTTTGAAAAAATTCCTATAAAAATAAGACATTTTTAAAAAATTTCTTATAAAATTAAAAAATTTTTGAAAAATTTTCAACAAAAATAAGAAATTTTTGAAATATTTCATATAAAAATAAGAAAATTTTGAAAAATTTCCTGTAAAAATAATAATTTTTTTTAAAAATTTCCTATAAAAATAAGAAATTTTTGAAAAATTTCCTTAAAAATAAGAAATTTTTGAAAAATTTCTTATAATATTAAGAAACTTTTGAAAAATTTTCTATGTAAATAAGAAATTTTGGAAAAATTTCCTATAAAAATAGGAAATTAAAAAAAAATTCCTATCAAAATAAGAAATTTTGGAAAAATTTCCTTTAAAAATAACAAATTTTTGAAAAATTTCCTATAAAAATAAGAAATTTTTGAAAATTTTCCTATAAAAATAAGAAATTTTTGAAAAATTTCCTTTAAAAATAAGAAATTTTTGAAAAATTTCCTATAAGAATAAGAAATTTTTGAAAAATTTCTTATAAGAAAAAGAAATTTTTGAAAAATTTCCTATAAAAATAAGAAATTTTTAAAAAATTTTCTATAAAAATAAGAAATTTTTGAAAAAATTCCTATAAAAATAAGACATTTTTAAAAAATTTCTTATAAAATTAAAAAAAATTTGAAAAATTTTCAACAAAAATAAGAAATTTTTGAAAAATTTCATATAAAAATAAGAAAATTTTGAAAAATTTCCTGTAAAAATAATAAATTTTTAAAAAATTTCCTATAAAAATAAGAAATTTTTTCTAAAATTTTCTATAAACATAAGAAGTTTTTTAAAAATTTCCTATAAAAATAATAAATTTTTTAAAAGTTTCCTATAAAAATAAGAAATTTTTGAAAAATTTTCTTTAAAAATAAGATAATTTTCAAAAATTTCCTATTAAAATAAGAAATTTTTGAAAAATTTCCTATAAAAATAATAAATTTTTTAAAAGTTTTCTATAAAAATAAGCAATTTTTGAAAAATTTCCTTTAAAGATAAGACATTTTTCAAAAATTTCCTATAAAAATAAGAAATTTTTGAAAAATTTCCTACAAAATTAAGACATTTTTGAAAAATATTCCTATAAAAATAAGAAATTTTTGTTCAAATTTTCTATAAAAATAAAAGTTCTACGAACTTATTCCTTGAAATAACTGGTAAATTTCTTCCACCAGCATTTAAGCGAACTTTTTGAAACGTTCTCTTAACTTTCGTAAATTAAACAATTATGGCGTTTCGTTTTTTTTTTGTTATTAATGAACACGAGAATAAATTTATTGAATTTAAATGGAAATAAATTAATAATTTTATTCAGTCTCATTTTAACATTTAACGCCACAAATTATTAAATTATTACAATAAAATGGACCAATTCATTTCGACTAATTGATATTAATTCAGTCTCGGTAACATGTGGTTGATGGTCTAAATGCATTTAATGAAATCTTAATTAAAATTAATTTTTGTTTCCTTAGTTTTACTTTTTATTTGATTATTTCTAGAAAATAACCAAAAACTTTTAGTCTTTGTTTTAGTTCTTATGGCCAAGAAAATATTGTCTGCCCTTAATGGGCCAGAATGAGTCTATTTAGAGACAATAGTTTTCTGTTTTCAAATCTCTAAAATATTTTGGACATTTGAATTTAATGAAAAAAGTTTTTGGTTTTTCTTAATATTTTAGCAAGAAATCACATTTATTCATGATACTCATATAAATGAAAATAAGTAGATGGAAAATGTAAGAAAAACTTTGTCAACTTTTCATTCATTCTTTGTCAAAGTAATTTATTTGCCTTGGAACTCTGTTTTCTCAACTTATGTCTCTGGTGCAATTGTGAAGAAAGTTTTCTTTCTTACGTTATTTTTATCTAAAAATGGCTTTTAGTTGATTCCCTGAGGTTGTTGGCATGTTTTGTCTCAAAATGTTTCATCATCATTATTTTCAACATCTCAACATACTCATACATATTAAGCTCCGTCATCATCATCTTCATCTTGCCACACAAAATCAACACAATTTGGAATCATCATCATCATTATTTCTGAAAAGTGGCAATATCTAGGAGCATGTGACACCAACAACTGACAACAAGAAAACAGTAGCAAAAACTAAAACAATATATTTTCCATTATGAATTTTATATGATAAATATTTTCTTTTTTAGATTTTCTTAAGAAATATGTATTAACTTTTTGTTTGTTTTTTTTTTGAGTTTGTCTAAGTTGCATGCATCAAAACTATTTGCAACATTTGTGGTAGATTTAGTTTATGAATCCTTAATGTTTGAAACAAAAAAAAAACGGGCAAAAGAAATCTCTAAAACACAAGTGTTTCGAAGTTTGTTTTATATTGGTTCTTATCCAAAAATAAATACCTCCGTTCATATATTTTTCTACTTCAAAATACGATTTTTTTGTTCGTTGTGTGCCTGATGCTACATTTTTCTCAGTCACATGCAATTCATGTTCTATAAATTAATGATGAGCAGTGGAGAAGAAAATATGTAGGAGTATCATACTTCGACTGCTAAGAATCTTAATCACCCTTTATCAGCTATAGTCGGCACGAACTTAATCGTTTCAATTCCAATATATATGCAAACTATATCTCAGCAACTACCGGACCGGTTTTTATATCCAATAACAAGAAGAATGAGGGGTATATAGAGATTGGCATTCCGTTTGTAATTTCCTTTATATTAGGTTAAAAAACTGAAAGGTATTGGCTCAAAAACCGAAAGGTATATATTCTAAATCGTTATGAAATTCAAAGGCGATTGAGCGATGACCATATGTCTGTCTGTCTGTCTGTCTGTCTGTCTGTCTGTCTGTCTGTCTGTCTGTCTGTCTGTTTGTCTGTCTGTCTGTCTGTATGTCTGTCTGTCTGTCTGTCTGTCTGTCTGTCTGTCTGTCTGTCTGTCTGTCTGTCTGTCTGTCTGTCTGTCTGTCTGTCTGTCTGTCTGTCTGTCTGTCTGTCTGTCTGTCTGTCTGTCTGTCTGTCTGTCTGTCTGTCTGTCTGTCTGTCTGTCTGTCTGTCTGTCTGTCTGTCTGTCTGTCTGTCTGTATGTCTGTCTGCCTGTCTATCTGTCTGTCTGTCTGTCTGTTTGTCTGTCTGTCTGTTTGTCTGTTTGTCTGTCTGTCTATTTGTCTGTCTGTCTGTCTGTCTGTCTGTCTGTCTGTCTGTCTGTCTGTCTGTCTGTCTGTCTGTCTGTCTGTCTGTCTGTCTGTATGTATGTTTGTCTGTCTGTCAGTCCGTTTGTAATTTCCTTTATGTTGGCTCAAGAACCGAAAGGTATATATTCTAAATCGTTATGAAATTCAAAGGCGATTGAGCGATGACCATATGTCCGTCTGTCTGTTTGTCTGTCTGTCTGTCTCTCTCTCTCTCTCTTTCTTTGTCTGTTTGTCTGTCTATTGAAAGTACGATAGGGCTTCATTTCTTCATTTCATGGAAAATTTTTTATATTGAAATTGGGCGAAATCGGTTCACATTTAATCATAGCTCTGGTATAACCTAGTCTAGGCTAATCGCTTATTTGCCAATAAATGACAAATTATAACAGCTATGAAAAAATTTGGTATATATCAGCACTAGGTAGCATATACAATTTCATCAAAATCTGTTCACATTTATGGCTCACATACAGACCTGAATTTTACCTAAAATACACACTAACCGATAAACTGTCACTAAATTCGTCACAATTGGTCACTATTTGAAAGAAAGGGGGTTTATGTCTTTATGTCCGTCTATTCAAAACTTGATAGCGTCAGGTGAGCCCATACAATTTGACCATATAAAATATAGATGAAGTAAAATTATCCGGTAATGTTGGATGCCAAGCAATGGTTCTGTTTGGTCTTAACTTCTTAAGCCCAGACTTATCTTGGTTAAAAGAGGACGTCCGAAACTTCGATGGAAAGACCAAGTAGGGGGAAATTTTTCAAAGCTTGGCCTACGAAATTGGGGAATATGCTTATAAGATTTCTAAAATAGTCTCGGAATTTGACCTTAAAATATTTCAACTATAGAAAATTTAAGTAAGTTACATTAGTAGTGGACTCTATTCCCACGATTTATAACTACTGAGCCTCAAAGAGCCAACCTATAAACGATTTTATAATAAAAAATGGCAAATGATATATAATCTGACGAGAGAAGATAGGATTGGAAGTTTGACATAGAAAAGAGTAGGAGAAAGAAATTAGCTATACATTAGCTCTAATTAACCCTAAACGCATTTGATAAAGACGCCATCTTCAAATTCTCTTCTTCTGTTATCCTTGACTGCCAGTGGAGCATAGGGCCTCATCTCCAAATTAATCAACTCTTATATTAAGATCTCAAAGGTAGCTTGATAAAAGCTACAAATTTCAAAAATTTCGAAATGCATAAAAGTATTTTAATATATTTTAACCCTAAACAGACTTTAGTCCCCAAAGTGTCTGTTAAATGAAAAGATGAACAATTTTTTAGATTATTTTTAGGAATGATCGCTGTTATCACAAATCCAATAACACTTGATTATGATAACCTCAACTTTGTTTTTGTTTTGATTCTTTGTTAAATTTTTACTAGACACTGTAATAGTTGGTTCTTATTTCACATTCATAAGTGCAAATGATGACTAAGAAACGTTTGGTAATTTCTGCTTTCCATGCTAAGACTAAAGTAGTATCGGGTGTTTTTTATTGAGGTATAGAACTTTAAGTTGGCATCACTTTTTTAACTGGCGGCCATTTTGTCAGCTGTCAAGTGATTAATATTTAGTTTGGTTTGCCATTTCATCATGAACAGGTTGACAAAAGAACAACGCTTGCAAATCGTGCAAATTTATTTCGAAAATAATGGTTCAGTTCGCGAACTTTACCGCAAGCTCCGTCCATTTTATGGTCGACATAATCGTCCATCAGAGCAATTAATTCGGTTAACCATGGATCGTTTTCGCACTACGTTTACTCTATGTGATAATACGCATCCGCAGCGACGTCGAACAGTGCGCACCGAAGAAACAATTGCCGCTGTAGAGCAAAGTGTTGAAGAGGACCCGAATGAATCGATTCGCCACCGTGCACAGCAATTGGAGCTTTGTCCATCATCTTTATGGAAGATTTTGCGCAAAGAAATTGGCTTGCGACCTTACAAGATCCAGCTTGTGCAAGAATTAAAGCCGCGAGACCATGCAATGCGTCGTGATTTTGGTGTATGGGCCGAAAATGAGATTGATCTCGATGCTGATTTTCATCGCAAAATTTTGTTCAGTGATGAGGCTCATTTTTGGTTGAATGGCTACGTCAACAAGCAAAATTGCCGCATTTGGAGTGAAGAGAATCCACATGAGACCCTTGAGACGCCATTACATCCACAAAAACTGACTGTTTGGTGTGCTCTATGGGCTGGTGGAGTCATTGGGCCATACTTCTTCCGAAATAATGCTGGAGAGTCAGTTACCATAAATGGAGACCGGTATAGAGCCATGATAACCGACTATTTTGTTCCCCAATTGGTTGGGATGAATGTGGATGAGTTGTGGTTCCAACAAGACGGCGCTACATGCCACACAGCGCACGTCACAATTGATTTATTGAAGGAAACATTCGATGTGAGCATAATTTCGCGGAATGCACCTGTCAATTGGCCACCAAGATCGTGCGATTTGACACCACTGGATTATTTTCTTTTGGATATGTGAAGTCGCTCGTCTACGCCAACAAACCAGAAACGTTAGGGGACTTGGAAGCCAACATTCGTGGCGTTATTGCCAACATACGGCCCCATATGCTCGAAAAAGTAGTTGAAAATTGGACCTGCAGAATTAGCTTTATTCGAGCCAGCCGCGGCGGCCACATGTCCGAAATCATATTTAAACATTAATGGCATAAAATTATCCTTCCAATAAAGCCAAATTGATGGACATTAAAACGATTTTCTTGTGTTTTATTTCAATTCGAAGTTCTATACCTCTAAAAAAAACACCTATTACTATTCATATAAAGATATTGACATCCTTCAAATATTTCTAAGAATAGGATAGATTCATTTGGCAGGGATATTTTATATTTTAATTAAAATTAAATGCTTTAATTGATTATAATAAGGATATGTAAAATTACACTTTAGCAGAAGTAACTTAAATCGAAAATATTCTTTTTATGAGCCACCTTAATATACATACTTATACGTTATAATTATGCGGATGTCTAAAATCCAGTATAAGTATTTATGTAAAAGAATGGAGCTAATTTTACATAATATTTTATTTCTGTTTTGTTGCCATTTTTTCTTAATTTCAGTGGAATTCTGTTTATTTTTCTTATGTTAAGGAGACAAAACAACCAGAAACATGAGGGAAAAATTCAACATAATTCGTGTTAGATAAAATAAAATCATAAACAAAAATTATTGGCATGTGTCAAGTGAATTGAAACAAAAATTCTTGTACACGCAACTTCTAAAGAAAAACTGAAATATATATATAACGACGAGACATTTTGTCTAATGTTGAAACTTAATGAATCTGTTATTATTTGTATTTTATTCGAAAAACTTATTTTTAACATCAAATATTTTTCGTTTCAAAGCAAACAAATGATGTGGAGAGTGAAGAAAAGCTATTCAAGACTTATTGAGGAAGTTATAGAATTTAATATATACATTTTTTAAATAGAATTTCTTAGAAAAAATTATTGCATACATTGAAGGTATGTAGTTGGATTTGAAATAACATAAGATACATTACTATTAGTGCTATTATTTTATACAACGTCCGAAGAGGATTTACAATGATTTTTCATCGTAAATCATATGAAATAAATTTCAAGTCATTCAGCTTTTTACAAAATTGGGTACTTTCACTATATTTTTGAAAAAATCTCTAGATAGATTTTTATAATATAATTTAGAATATTCATAGTCTGACGTTCGTAAAGTAGCGATGGTAGCCTTTGCCATTGTCGAAGTTTACTGAATTTTTTTTATTAGACAATAAGAAAATAACAAATCCCTTAAAAAATAACAAACTAAAAAAACAAGTAAGAAAAGCTATAGTCGGTCCAGCCCAACTATATGATACCCTTCAATACTTTGGTCAAATACGGACTTTTCTCCACAAATCTTAGGTTAGATTAAGATTTGATTACTTATTGTTATTTTCTTAACAGAAAGATTCAATAATAAAATACAGGCTTAAAAAAAATCTTGGGTTAGGTTAAGATAAAGTGACAGCTAGTGAAATAAATATCAATAGCTTCGTCTCTTGAACCATTCCGAGCACTTACAAAAGCTCTTAAGCCGGTAGATATCAATACCAGCCAGATCGTCTAGGCTGCTTAAGAAAGTAGAAAACAAATATAATCCCCTACTGTTCGCCAGGGCAGGGCAAGTGCATAAAAGATGTTTTATCGATTCAGTCTCCTCCTCGTCTCCATAGCTCATGTAAAGGTCATTAGTGTTAATTGCATGTCTTCCAATCAAACAGTTTCCGGTTAGAACGGACACGAGCAATGAGACATCAGGTCTTGATAATGACAGCAACCTGTGAGAGCGTTGCCTATCTAAACAGGGCCACATCTATTTGGAGTGAATATAGCCATGCCAGACGCCCACCTCTTATTTGGTA
This sequence comes from Stomorhina lunata, assembly GCA_933228675.1. Classification (NCBI taxonomy): domain Eukaryota; kingdom Metazoa; phylum Arthropoda; class Insecta; order Diptera; family Rhiniidae; genus Stomorhina; species Stomorhina lunata. The sequence continues at coordinate 87,751,156 of OW121740.1, read as the reverse complement.
AAAAGTTAGATCTCTCTTGCAGTAGGAGCTTGCAAGTGGTTACAGGCATGCCAACGTTCTCCAGTTTAGCTGGAATCGGTAAGGTTGTCCCTTGTCTGCAATTCTCTGTAATATGGCTGTGGTTTATACTGAACTGCTGGGCCATCTCGTTGAGAGACTTGGGGCAACTTAGGACTGATGTTGAATTCAAGAAGACACAATCCAGAGATTTAATGTCAGCTTGGCTGTCAGAGAATATATTAATAGCCACTGTTTTTAGAACATTATATCTCAGCCATTCTATCGCTTCTCTAATGGCTAGAATTTCAGAATGAAAAAGCTACAATGATCAGGTAGTCTTTGTGATATATTTAGGCCTACTGCTTTAGAGTAGACCACGAAATTCACTTGATTGTTAAGTTTTGAGCCGTCAGTGTAGAAGTCTATATACGGCCTTTTAATAGGAGTTCTGCCGCTCTATTTATCTCCATCTGGTATTAGGGATCGAACAATGGTTCGGCCAAAGTGTAGTCAATGATCCCCGGTATGCCAGGAATCTTGATAAGAACTACGCTATGATAAAAGCAATTGTTCGACGTCATTCTTACTGCTCAGATGCACCTTAAGTGCATCTGATGAGGTGGTACGGAGCGCACCCGTGATACACAGGCTAGCCATTCGTTGAACCCTATTTAGTACTTCGCAGTTTTGAAGAATTTTCGATCAGACGACAACGCCATATAGTATTATCGGTCTTACTTTTGCTGTATATCATTAATGAGCAATACGAGGTTTTAGGCCCCTTTGTTTTCCTATTGCCCTCTTACAAGAGTAAGTCTTAGAGAGTGCTATTTTTTTCTATACAAAATAAATATTTTTCTGTGCAAAGTTGTAATAATAGGATTTATAAGCATTTTTGTGTTTTTCTAGATATTAAAAAAACTTTTAAGAATGTGTCTTTTATGGGAGGTATGGTCGCCGATTTCTGCAAAACTAGGTTCACTGATTTCAGTTACCATGAGCAATATTTATGCAGAATATTATTATAATACAAATAATTTGTGGCTGTAAAGCGAAACAAATTCCATTGCTGACGGCATCAGTATGGGAGGTACTCGAAATAGTAATCCAAAAACTATAGGGATCGTCTTTGGAAATTAAGAATCTCTGCCAAATTTCGTTTAATTATTTCCAATGCAGATCGTTATATTTAGAGCGTAACTTATATTATATTTTAAAATAAATAAATGGCTTTGCAAATTAAAATTTACTATTTAAGCGCCGCTAAATCAACAATTTCTACCGCTGTGCGATGGTGGTATAGGGTATAGAAAAATTAAAATTTGTATACAGAAAAATGTCTTTAATTGGTTTTCCTTTAAATGACAAAGTCAAAAAGGATTTTTTTTTAAGTTCTTATTTGTACAGGGAATTTTTCAAAAATTTCTTATTTTTATAGGAAATTTTTCAAAAATTTCTTATGTTTATAGGAAATTTTTCAAAAATTTCTTATGTTTTTAGGAAAAATTTCAAAAATTTCTTATGTTTTTAGGAAAATTTTTTATAGGAAATTTTGCAAATTTTTTTTATTTTTATAGGATTTTTTTTGTTATTTCTATAGGAATTTTTATAAAATTTTTTTATGTCTTTAGGAAATTTTTCAAAAATTTCTTCTTTTTATAGGAAATTTCCTAAAAAATTATTATTTTTATAGGAATTATTTCAAAATTTTTTTTAAATGTTCTTAGTTTTGATAAGATATTTTTCAAAAATATGTTATTTCTTTTAAAAATTTTTCAAAAAATTTTTATTTTTATAGGAAATTTTTAAAAACTTCTTATTTTTATAGGAAATTTTTTAAACATTTTTTCTTTGCATAGGAGGTTTTTAAAAATTTCTTATTTTCATAGAAAAATTTTCAAACATTTCTTATTTTCATACGAAGTTTTCAAAATTTTAAAAAATTTGACCATCAAATTTTTAAGTATTATTCAAGATCAAGAGAAATGGTAAAACTAAAAAATCACATTTGGAAAGTTTTTCTAATACAAAAATATTTAAAAATTTAAAAAAATTTTATTTTACATAAAAATCTAAAAAAGTTAAAAATATTAACTTCCCAGCAAAACTTTGGTAATGGCAAGTACTCTGATAACTGGTTACCTTGTAACGACTACAACATACCATCCGAATAAATAATAAGTTATTACAGAAGTACTTATTTGTAATTAAGATGGTAATTTAAGCTGAATGGCCCCGGTTCAAATCCCACCAAGGGCAACAATTTTTTTTTAGTTTTTTTTTATTAAAAGAGTCTTTTTAAATTATTTTTGAATTTTAAGAACTTAAAAAAAATGTGTAAAACTAACTCACGATAATGAAAAAATACCATCATGAGTCAATTTTGATTATGTAGGGGATGTTAAATACCAAACACGATTCTAATTGGTCTTAACTTGGTAAGCCCAACTTATCTGGGTCATCCTTCATCTCAACTGTGGACACACACCTCCTCATGGTATCACCAGGGGAGCTAGTTTAACACCCATTAATATTGTGAGTTAACATGTTCCGAGAGTTGTTCCATAAGATCGATAAAAATGGGTTAGGATTACGGGCTAGTAACTCTCTCTTGAAAAAAAAATACAATGAAGAGGATAAAATTAGAATTGAAATGTCCCACTACCTAATATTAGAGGAGGATGTCCGAAACTTCGATAGAAAGACCAAGTAGAGGAACATTTTTCAAAGCTTGGCCTATAAAATTGGAGAATATTCGCACAAGATCGAAATCCATGGAATTCTAAAATATGCTCGGACTTTGACCTTAACCGGTTTGTAACATTTAAGTAAGTAAGAGTCAATCTTATGTAAAAACTTATACAAAAAAGAAGATTTAAATTGTTTAAGTTTTAAAATAATTACAAAAAATCATATAAAAACATTTTTCCAAAAATTACAACAAAGCAAAAAAAAACAGCAGTGAAAAACAAAGTTATTTTCGCATGATTTTGGATCTAAAAATAAAAATTGTTTATATTAATTATAAGCTGCTAAGTTTTCAACATATGAAGTAGCTCAGTGGAAGAGTCTCTGCCTAGCAGTCGGAGGGTCTGGGTTCGAGCCCCCATGGGATCATAAAAAAAATTTGTATTTCGTTTAAAAATATATGTTTTTAATAAAACAACAACAAAAAAGTTGTTGCTGTTGTTGTTGTCGCTTTCAAATTGCTTACCCAAGTCATTACTTTTCTGTAATTGGTAAGTTCTTGCCTCCAATGACATCCCCATGTTAATGTAATGACTTAAACAGCGAATGAGTAAGTAGTTCGTGTTCAATAGTTTAACTGTTTAACTCATTATTTGGTAATGAAAAGTTTTACTGGGATCTTATTTCTTTTCAAAAAATTTTTATTTTTATAGGAATTTTTTAAAAACTTCTTATTTTTATAGGAAATTTTTTAAACATTTTTTCTTTGCATAGGAGGTTTTTAAAAATTTCTTATTTTCATAGAAAATTTTTCAAAAATTTCCTATTTTCATAGAAAATTTTTCAAAAATTTCTTATTTTCATACGAAGTTTTCAAAATTTTAAAAAATTTGATCTTCAAATTTTTAAGTATTATTCAAGATCAAGAGAAATGGTAAAACCAAAAAATCACATTTGTAATACAAAAATATTAAAAAAATTAAACAAATTTTATGTAAAAGATCTAAAAAAGTTAAAAATATTAACTTTTAACTTATATTAAATATTTTTGTATCAAGAATTTTATATAAATAAATTTAATTAAAAAATTCAAACATTTAATTAAATAAAAATTAAATATTTTAAAAGAAAATCAATAACTTATTCAAATTTTGTAAAGACAGGCTTTTAAAATTAATTTCGATTTAAAACTTCAACAAAATCCCGTCGGTATTAGAAAAATTTGTTTCTGTTGCAAACATAAAATTATTTATATTTATTAAAAAACTTTTCTTCTTTCTCTTCTTAGCACTTAATTTTTTTCATAAAAGTTTGTCAATTTTTGAAATTCTTTTCTTGCAAAATAAAACAGAAAAAAAAATCATAAATGAAATTTCACAAATGAAACGACAGCAGCAGCAGCTGAAGTCAAGTCAAAGTTTTCCAATTATAAAATGCGCTAATGCCAAAGGCAACGAAACCTTTGGGTTGATGTTGTGTGAATAAATAAAAAATTGAAATTTCATAGATAATTTTTTTTTTTAATAAACCTAAGATAAAAATTCTCCTTTTCTCAAATAAAGTATCTTTACTCACACATTTAAAAAAAATAATAATGGCAAACTCACCAACACATTCAAAATAATTTAAATGTTGATGAATATTTTGCCACGCCTGAGTTTTAGATACAAAAACCAAATAAGTCTATTTATTCAAACGTCCATCCATCCAGCCATTGACTTCAGTTTTACTTTCTGTATCGAGTTTGTTTTTGTGTGCGTTTTGATTTTTTTTTCATTTACATTTAAAACAATTGGAGTGACAGAGAAAAGTGTCATGGGATTCGGCGCCTTCGTAACAACAACCATTTTATGTGTGTAGTTGTTTTAGATAAATAAAACATGGCCGATTGACTAGATAAATATGATGTAAGTATTAGTAGGTATTAGTGTGAGTGTTTGCGGAGTGTTAACAGGAACTTACGCCCGAGACATCTAGCGGATTTTATTTGTTTTATTTAAAATGTAAATGTATCTTTAAGATACAAATGAAATCTTCTGTTTTAGGCCTAATGATGCTGATTGGAATTTACTCCCTTTATTCCTTTCAATATGTTTCAGACAACAAAAATCTCATTAGATTTGTTCGCATCTTTGTTAGTTTACCTAATTGCCGCCAGATGGAATAAGATTCGAGTCAGATAATTTCTTTTTAAATAGACCAAAAAGCAATCAGCCGGGATTAATGGGCAATTGACAATTTGAAGGCATTGATTGCTTTACGTTTTTCCAATTAAGAAATTTTTATTAAATGGGATTTAGTGTCAAAATGACGTAATTTATGAAACTAAAGGTAGGTGTCGCAATTAAAACGTCATTATATTGTTAAGTGTTTGGAAATCCAATTGGAAACAGCAAATGTTTCTAATGAAAGTGATTATGTTACATTTTTCTTATATATAAAATTGTAATAGAATATGTTTACTTAGGTATTTATATATTTATGTATATAAAACATTTGTGTTAAGTATTATAATTATATTATACATATTTGTAGACGTTCGCACCAAAATGTAGCAATTCCATCATAAGTCATTTAGAGTAAATTGAGGAAAAATATTTTTCTCGTCTAAATAAACTAATAAATTGATAAAAAAAGATCCTATTCTCTTTATGGGAATAATTAATGCTTCAAATAATAAGACGATGGTCTCAGTTATTTGCTTCATTAATTCGCGTTTCAAACAGCCAGAATGATTTGAAAAAGTAAAAAGTTACGTTTTAGTGCGATCGATTTAAAAAGTTACGTTTATTTTAGTTAGGTTTTAGTTTTTTAAACCTTTTTGTAAAGAGTAGAGTAAAACTAACTCAATTTAAAAAAATGGAATTTTTACATTTTGGTGCGAACGTCTACATTTATGCCATATGTATTTATTACAACTTATAGCAAAATTTTATTACTTTAACTTAGATTTTATGATCATAAAATCATTAATTGAACTCACGTGAAGACGATGACAATTATTTCATACATACATACATACATACACCAATACCTCGCTTTGCGTTGTTTCGAAGTTGCCTCGCTGCTTAATTAGTACTAATTTTCTCGAAGTTGCGTTGTTTTGCTTTCGAGAGTCTTTATATTATTTTTAATTTAAAAAGCGGTTCAGCAAACAGTGGAACAATTTTTTGTGAAGGAAAGCCAATTTACGACAACAGCCACTTTGAACTCATTAGACAGTAATTAGTTTTAATTTGGTTTATTATAAATTAATTCAATAGTTTATTTTGTTTTTACCCTCTACGACTAACGAGATATAGTTCTCCTAATTCGAATGACGGGGAAGACTATTAGACTTCATTTAAATGGCTTATATTTTCCATAATCCGTTTTAATAAACTAATACATAAAAAATTTTTGTTTATTGTTTATGAGCTTAGGTCAACTGTCTAAAAGTTATTATTATTTAATTAAATCTAAAATTCGAATCAATTTATGTTTTTTGGAACTTTACCACCACGCAAAGTGAGGTATTGGTTTACATAGATTTCCTGCAAGTTCAAGCCGTTATAGTTTTTATTGCTTTAACATTTCCAAAATACGACACAATTAAGCTTAAATTTGTATTAGAAACTTGTCAATCAATTACAGGTTTTTCGTTAAGAATTCGTTGAAATTTTTCGTTTTGTAAATTTCTTAGTTTATCATACCTGATGCCACAAACGCTTGGCTTCTTTTGTCACCTGTATAACCAGAAAGGGTATATTGGGTATGTGCTGATATTAGAAATATTGGTCTTAGACCCACCTCCAATCGAGAATCATTTTCTGAGTGGAATTTTGTATGAAAAAATTGATTTATAAGTTTATTATAACACTATTTTTTGTTTATGAATTAAGGGGTAAGTCTATAGATAATTAAAATATCAAAAAATAGGAAACTGTAAGGATAATTAAATTTATTCAAAGGAATTATTGTTTGCACTTAATTCCAGTCTATTACATTTACTTATTAATGTAAAAGAAATTTATTGATAAAAGTCAAAAAATGTTTGTGGAGACAACAAATTCCGAGTTTCGATGGTTGGTTAGGCCATCTTTGTCAGGAGGAGTATCCCTACTTTTTGATAGATCAAAAACCTCACATTATTACCTATTTTTTAAACGCAATTATTACGAATTATGTTTTGTATAGAAAAAATATAAGCTCAGATTATCAACTGAGCAAAAGTAAACTTGTGTCTACTTTTTTGTTTTTAATGTAATTCACTGGGATTAAGTGCGAAAAATTATTCCTTTAGATAATTGAAATATTTTGTTAAAACTATAAGTCTTTTGTCGATAACTTAAATTTAGTAACATTCGGTCCACATTTGACCTTAGCTCCCAATCAGTCACTCTACTTGAAATGTCAAAAATAGACTCTATAGATTTTTTTTTTTGTCAAAAGAGAAATTAAAGTGGATAAAGAAACACATACAAAAAACAAACAAACAAACATTCATGAGCACGAATGTGTGCCTTAGCTTTCTCCCATGGGATTATCGCCTACATTAGTTGTTTCCGAATTAGAGAATTAGAGGAACCATACAGCAAATCAATGTACAGAATTGCAACATAAATATTTTGGTTATAGTCTTTAAATCGTTTGCTCATTTTTTCAGCTTCTATTTAAGTAGCTTGTCTATTTGCGATCTTCAACTTTCAGATGACTTCAGCTCCGCTTAAGGTATGGGCTATGTGGGACGTGGTCTCTGTAAGGAGCACGTCGAAAAAATTGATTAACTATTGCTTTACTAATATCTGTTAGACCTTTCTTCTTGTTCTAGGTTTTTTTTTATGATTGGCAAACAACAACTCAACGGTTCATTTTTAAAGAATAAAACGCTTATCAAGCTAATTTATGGCTTTAAGAGTATTTGTTTCATTAAAAAGCTCACGAAATTCCATTTCATCAATTTTTTTAACTAACCAAAGTTATTTCATCAAAATACTATGTTTTTCAAACTGGCAATCCGACAACTGTGAAATCTATACACGTCTGTCTCTTTTAAAGGTTATTGTTTTAAATCTAAAAATCATATGGATTTAAAGCTATCAATGTGTCAAACTCATGAACTTTAAGCTTACTTTTATATCTAATCTTTAGTTATTCAACTTGTTCTGCATCTTCTTCATAAATCATATAATAATTTATGCAAATTTAAAATGTTTTAAAAATTATGTTTCTGCCGCCATGTTTTGTTAGGGGAGGAATATATTAAGAGAAAACAAGAATATTGTCATTGTCAAAACGTCAGACAAAGTGATGGAATCCACAAATGTTTCGTTAGAAAATAACCAGAATTTCTCGTTAAGTCAGCATTAATATGTTATTCACACATTTCTGTTACATATAGGTCATCGCTCCGTCCATGTGTTTTAATTAATTTATATAATATTTATTAATATTTAAATATTTTAAGTTTGATTTCCTTATTAAATTATACAGAGTAAAAGTATACATACTTTATTATTTATGTTGCGTTGTCATCGGTCAATTAAGTAACATTTTAAGAAAATTTTGTTATGAAAAAAATTATATGAAAAACAAGTAAGAGTGTTATATTCGGCTGTGCCGAATCTTGTATACCCACCATCAGCGTTACCGTTATGCGACTAAAGTCGCAATTTGCGACTTTTTCAGGTGGCCTGCGACGCAACCTGCGACTTTTCTTCCATGGCCCTTTTTTGCTACTTTTTTGAATTTTGTGCGACTTTTGACACCTTTTTACAAATATATTTAAAATTTTTATTTTTAGCCCATTATAATATCTCAACTAAAATTCCCCTCAATGATTTTAACTTAAGTATAAATACCATCAATTTGAGAAGTCTTTTTGTACAATAAAAAACTAAAACAAATAAATTTTGGCGGCAGAGCCGATAGCCTTTCGACAACTCCCGCATAACTACGTACAAATATTGGTTTTGTTCGTTTGTCATTATTTCATTAATATTTTACATTTATAGTTCGAGCAAAAAGAAAGAGTATTAATGAAACTAAGCAGGTGTGAACCGCCGTGGTATAGCAGGTTAGTCATCCGCCTAGCATACCAGAGGCCCAAGTTCGATCCCTGGCCAGACTGACTTGAAAAAATTAATTTTCAAAAAAAAAAAAAAAAAAAAGCGGCGGTTCACCTCATAACTCAGCTAGCCACTGGTTATTGAGTATTAGGCTATGTAAAACTTCTCTAACTAATGCATTTGCCGTTCGGAGCCGGCATTAAAACGTAGGTCCCTTTCAATGAGTCTAACAATAGAATCGGATGCAGCTCATTGTCTGAGAGAAGTACCCCTTGTTCCAATTGGAATGTTGTCGGGGAATTATATATATATATATATAAGCAGGTGGAACACCAGTTAAAATACAATCAAGTTTTGAGTCAGAAGATGATGAAGTTTTCCAGCAATCCTCATGCTCTTCGAAAATACAGAAAGTTTAAGGAAATATTCTAAGATATGGAAGTTGCATTAGTGAATGTAAAATCCGTTCTCGTTAATGATTTTACTCGATGCGATCAGAATTTATGATGGTTAAAATAATAATTTCTAAAAATAATTTAAAAACAATTTTATTTTATTTAGTTTTATGTTGATTTGGACACAACTTTCAGGGGTTTTGTCATTTTATGGTTATTTATACATGCTTTAACATTTGGTCCGTCAAATATTTAATTCCTTAATTATTTTGGTGCGCTTCAGATCTAAGGTAAAGCTTTTTTAAAGAATAGTTTTAACACCATTCCTGACCAATTTTATGCTCTATTCGCAATGTGCTTCAGTAAAATATTTTTAGATAAAACCTTTGCGGTTTTTTTGACAAACTTTTAATGCAAATCGTTATAAATGACATCGCTTTCATACCTTTTATGTGATTTGGTCTCAGTTTGTTATCTAATACTATTAAAAGCAATATATACTTTTTTGCACGATTTTCAAAAAATTTTTAGCAATAAATGATGAGACAAAAATTAAAAAGTCGCGAAAACGTGCTTCAATTTTGGCAGCAATTAAGAAGTATTAGAAGTAACGAAATTAAAATTTAGAGGGCAATGGATTCATCCCCCAAGTATGGGGTCTATTTCATAAAACAACGACTTGGGTCCAAATAAAACAAAAGAAGAAGAAGACGAAATATGAAAAAAAGCGTAAATGCTTCGTTCGGGTTTTTTACGTTTTTAAAATTTGCGTGCCAATTACGCTAAGAAATGCAAACTTGCGCTACTAAGATTTTGTGTTCAATATACCTGAAGTCTTAGGAGTTCAAATCTGTAATTAGATTTTCCGTACACCTAAGAGTACAAAAATTATTCGAGTTGAAAGTCGGTTTCTTAGGAATTAAAACTGTTTGGATTTTGCCTATATATCTTCTCAAGTATGAATTGTTTTATGGTTTTTTGTTCATTGTTTAAGTAAAAATGTATTAAAAAAAATGTGCGACTTTTTTTTGTAGAGTGCTACTTTTTGTGCGACTTTTTTTTAAAAAAGCGACTTTTTTTGCGACTTTTTTAAATTTGTCAGCGGTAACGCTGCCCACCATCAAGTTGTACGAGAGTGCAGCTAATTCAAAATGTTGACCAAATGTGGTATTGTTGGTAATAAATATATTTGGACTAAATTCAGTTGCAGTGGTATAGTTACTATAATTCAACATTAAGAAGTATTTAAGTGGTTTCCCTAGTATTTACCTTGGACAAAATGCTGTTCCATAAACGAATATAGTTTGACATTAATAAGCTGTTTCGTTGTGCCTTAAACATGTTGATAGCAACACGGCAGGTTCATATATTTTGTTAAGAGTTCCTAATGCATCTACCGTGTATAAAGTCTGGACCTAACATTGATTGATAGCTATCTAATTTCGTAGACGCAATCTCAATATACTGAATGTACCTCCAAATCTTTTTGATTGTAGATACAAAAAGGAGATGTTATATATATAAGAACTATAGCCAAATAGTGACCGATTGTTACAAAATTAAATACTGGCTGGTATTAATATAAAGTTTATTTGTGCAAAATTTAGTCGCCATAGCTGACATAGTTTATAATGGCTTTTAACTGGCGTTTTTGGCATTTTAGTGGTTACCGGGAGTGGTTTTTATATGAAAGCTATGGTCAAAAATGGACCGATATCTATAAAATTTGATACACTGACTTAAAGTTGCATAAAACTTCTCTGTTCTAAATGTAGTAGTCATAGATTTTAGAATTTTATTCAATTTGTTAGCATAAATGTGATTCCCGGGGCAGGGTTATATGGGAGCTTTAACTAAATGTGAACGATTTTACCCATTTTTAGCACACTATTTCTATAATATATCGAAAATATTATTGTTAAATTTTGTCTCTCTAGCTCTTGTAGTTAAGGAGCTACCGCGCTTTTCTCTGACGGAAAGACGGACATAGACCGTGTTTTCTAATTGTATTTTTGTGTTTCTGTAAGTTTTTTACATGGGAGCTATGGTCAAATAGTAGCCGATAGCAACAAAATTTTGCACACTGGCTGGTATTTATATAAGACTTCCTTTTGTAAAATTTTGTTACTGTAGCCGTTTTCGTTAAGGCGCTATCGAGCTTTTATCTGACGGACAGACGGACATAAACCCCCTTTTCTTTTTGTATTTCAGTGTTTCCGAAAGTTTTTTATATGGGAGCTATGGTCAAATGGTGACCGATTGCAGACTGGTTGGCACTGACATAAGACCTCCTCGTGCTAAATTTAGTGGTTATATCTGTTATAGTTTTAGATTTATTGGCATTTAAGTGTATTTTAGGTGAAATTTTGGCTGTTTCCGTAAGTTTTTTGTATGGGAGCTATGACTAAATGTCAACCGATTTTGATGAAATTTTACATGCTGCGTTGGGCTTATGCAAAACTGAAGAATGTTTTATGAAGAATGTTTTTGCTTAGTTTCCTTTCGTTTAGGCGTTATCGTGATTTCAACAGACAGACAGACAGACGGACATCGCTTAATCGTCTAAGAATTTCATAAGGATTCAGAATATATATCGTTTTTGATGTTTGGGCCAATATTAAGGAAATTACAAACGGAATGACAATCTCAGTATACCCCCCATTATTTTTGATGGTGAGTATAATAATAAAGGTATTCATAATGTAGAGTATTTACCCTAGTATAAAAGTAAAACAGTATTGTAGTAAAATAGCAGTGATAAAATTGTAAACAAAAAATTGTTAAGCAAGTAAGAAAGTGCTATAGTCGGTCAACACCAACCATACGATACCCTTCACCACTAAGGTCAAAGGTGTTATTTTTCCTGTATGAAAACAAATATTTGCTAAATTTTGCCATCATACAAACATATTCTCAAAACTTATACATTTAACACGTTCACGCCGGCACCGCAATTCATGTTTCGCGCCCATAGGCGGTTGCGCTGAAAGCTTTTTGTTCCATCGGACGGGGCCGAACTAAATGTTTCAACGAAAGATTGTCGCACAGGAAAACGGTCTCCATGGGTTTGCATTTTTCTTTCGATGCTATTGTGGTTATGTGTTTAGTGTCTGTTAATTACGCACATCATTGTCCAACGTCATCTTTTGTTCATCATAGAACCACTATGCAGAAAGAATTTATTCATTCTTTTATTCTCTGCTCCTTCTTAGAATTTCTACAATCTAGCAAGTGTATTCATTCGTCATGCACACTGATTGGTAGTACAATCATATGCGAGCCACCGGCGGTACGCGCCGCCCGATGAGACAATTCTGTGCGAGCCACCGGTGGTACGCGCCGCCCGATCAGGTAGACATGTGCGAGCCACCGGTGGTACACGCCGGCGTGAACGTGTTAAGCTGTTTCCGCCATTTGGACTTATATGAGAGCTAGGGTCAAATGTGGACCGACTATCTCGAAATTTGGCAAATTGATTACAGTTGTTACAAGAATTATGTGTACAAAAAATAAACTTAAAATTCTCATTCTCTTCGGATTTACGAGCGTTTTAGTGAATTTTGTCTTATTTAGTGCGTTTTGAGAAAAGAGTTTGTATGGGAGCTATGGTCAAATGTGGAACGATTTTAATTAAGTTTACATAAGCAGTATTTGTTTTAAATTTCATGAAAAAATATTGATTATTGCCAATACATCAATTCAGGGAAGTGGGACCTATGGGAAATACCATAAATAATGGACCGATTTCGACGAATTTCAATAGCCATGGTCCCATTGTCAAAAAAATGGTCAGTTCCAAATTTCATCAAATTATTTTTAGAATTATGACCTGTAGTTTGATTACAATATTTACAAGGGGGTCTAGCGTGCCAGCCAGCCAGACGGACGGACGGACGGACATCGCTAAATCGGATCAGAAAGTGATTCTAAGCCTATTGGTATACTAAAAGGTGGGTCTAAGACAAATGTTTCTATGCGTTACATACATCAGCACAAACATATAATACCCTTTCCACCTATGGTGGTGAAGGGTATAATAACTCTTCCTTTGTCGTAAATAATTTGTTGAATCGGTGGATTTTATTTATTGGCTATTCGTTTAAAGAAGGTTTTTTGTCGGTTTATATCCTAAATAATCTTGTTTAATCTTTTCATGTTTAAAAATATTAATTTTGATTTGAAATTAAAATAATTTAAATGACTTTTGAATATTTTAAACCAAAGTATATCCTCAGTCCGTCTTTAGGTAGCAGTGAAAACCTAAGCTAATACACCCAGATTAGATTGTCCCGCGACTGTATGAGGAATTTTTCGAATTCAGATACGCATACCCTAAAATTTTTTCCAATAATTTTAATATGACGCCAAAGTTTAAGGTAAAGGTCAAAATGAATGTATCAGTAGCTACTATTTGAATTCGCCGAATTTCGCCAAAATGTTATTTTTTGGTCATAATTTGAGTTTCGTACAATTTTAATAAAGTACAATTGATGCACTTTAGGGGTTTTCATGTAAACGCTTAAAACCCTCGTAAACTTCACAAACTGTGCATTTTTCCACCTTCGCAAATGAACTGTCAAAATATATATGAATAATTATTTGCGCAACTTATAAATGTTTGCGCAGCAATTTAGACTCGTAAATTTTAACAGTTTAATGTGTGGTTTATATAACTCAAGCCGCTGACGATTGAGTGAAATTTACATGTATTTTGTTTTTGTTACAATGACAAAACACATATAAATTTCACTCAATCGTCAGCCGCTTGAGTTATATAAACCCTAAATAAGTGTGCAATTGCTAAAACATATGTTTTTTGTTTACATTAAAAATAGTGACAAAGTAGATGAATAGTTTTTGCAATTTTAGCAGAACCTAAATTATTCTATTAGCAGAAAAATCCAAATAAAATTAAAAAAATAGTTTTAAACTTTTAATTATAGTTATAAAAAGAATTTACTTGAATTGTTCCGCAATCCCCAATTCCAAATAATCCTGCAATTTTGCTTAACGATGCGCTTTCTCCGCTAGAAACCAACATGTATAAGACAATTATGAGTTGCATTTCGACTAGAAACTGCTTGTAGACGGTACATCGGGGACCATCGAATAAATTATAATTTTTAATTAAATTACACTGCTCTGCAAAAATTCATTTTTTGTCTTTCCTTTTAATAAAACTATGCGGGCTATATGGATCTTGATGCGCTTAACTCAAACCCGTTTTTGGTTTTTCTCCATCAGATCTGGATTTTTTTTATGGGCGTGGCAAATTTTTCCTAACTCGAGAACGACTCATCCGATTTTCAAAATTAAAACACTTGAAGATGCATAAAAATTAAAACACTTGAAGATGCATAAAAAATATTTTCTCCATTAATTTCTAAATAACTCCAAAACGATAAGAGATACAGAAAAATTATATTATACTGAAATAAATGCAATTTTGTTATGCATCTTCAAGTGTTTTAATTTTGAAAATCGGATGAGTCGTTCTCGAGTTAGGATGAAATAGGTCTCCGTACCTGACTAATTTAAGGGGAAAAATTTGCCATGCCCATAAAAAAAAGCCAGATCTGATGAAAAAAAACCGACAACGGATCTGAGTTTAGCGCATCAAAATCCGTGTAGTCCACATAGTTTTATTAAAAGGAGGATTTGGCTGCAGAGCAGTGTTATTTGAAGCTTTGTCAACTGACGCGGATGATTTGTTTAAAACTATTATTGTCTAAATAAGGTAAAACATCAGTTAAGACTTTTTAGGTCTTGGGAACGGAATAATGTACATATGACATTGCATGTCGAAAATGTTCCGCAGCGGCAAGGTTTTTAATTAAATCTTCTAATATTTAATTTTCTTGCTTGTCTAAGATATTCCAAAAACAATTAGAACAAAACACAAGTTTATATATTTTTGTAAAACTTTACAATGGGAAACTGCAATATCTTCACAAAATGACATTTTTTTATTTGAATTAAAAAAGTTTATTATTTTCTTGACATTAAATTTATTTCTCACAAAATTACCTGTCAAAATCTGCACAAATTCCTAAAAAGGGGTTTCATAAAAAGCGTCTCGCAAATTTACACAATTGCGCAAATGGCAAATTTAAGCTTTTACATGAAAACCCTTATTATTTCTCAGTCTATGGAAAATACAATATATGCCAAATTTATTTTCAAAATTTTCTTTTCCGGGTCAAAGGTCAAAATATTGATATTTTACTTGTAATGACAAAATTTCGGATGCCAATAAATGTTGTAGTGAGTTTCGATAAAAATGCTCAAAAGTACATATTTTATTCCAAGATTAAGTTATTTTGTGAAAAAGAAGACTTTAACCCTATACAGACAATGACATACAATTTTTTTAAGAGTAAAATTATGTTTTTTCTTAAAAAACTTAATACGTAATTTTATATAAATATTTAAAAAAAAATAAAAGTTTTTACATTTAACCCAAATTATTATTATACTTTATTTTTGCGAAATTCGGTGGATTTAAAACGCGGGTTAAGGGAAACGGTAAAAGGTATCTACAAGTTTTTTGCTTGCTTTAACACACCGATGTTTAATGTGCAATATTTGTTGAACAAAATTTTTAAAAATTAAAAAAAAAAAACTTTTGAAACCGACCTGAGATAAATGTACCATTTTCCAATGTGAAAAAACAAGGTAAAGTCAGTTATATTTTTATCCAGATTAAACTTTTTAGTACTGGCTAGAATTGAAATGGTAAATAATGTCTTACTTTGGATTTTTTTTTTTCTAAAAAAAAACTTATCGCTATATATCCTTAGAAATGTCGTCAAGGACACAAAATTTCGGTGGGAAAAGAAAATAACTCCAAAACTATTCCATAGAATTTTAAATTAATTGACTTTGGAGAAAGCTGACTTATTAGTTAAAATTTAGCTAAGACGACAAATACTCCAATTGTTTCCCCTACAAATCTGTCCATGGCGTTTTATGAAAAAGTTGGCACGGATTCCTCTTTGAACGATGGAATTCCATTTATTAGACATAAATTGAGAGGACTACTTTTCAAAAAAAAAAAAATTAGAACCATCAATGTCTGGCTTCCTGTTTGTCCATGTAAAGTTTGTAATCAAAAGTTTTATCCTTTTCTAGCTCAACTTTATATAATAGTTATTTCTAAATAATTTAAAAATTGCATTAGGTCTTTCAAAAATTTAAACTGACTCCACTAAATTTACATCATTTCCTGGCCGCTTAATTTCTCGTCGTGGCGATATCAACTGGCCACCAAGATCATGCAATTTGATACCATTATACATTTTTTGTGGGGCTACGCGAATATGCAGATAAACCTTTAACTCTTGAGTAAATAAAAACCAACATTCGACAAGTTATGGCTGAAATACCGCCCAATATGTGTCAAAAAGTGGTCGAAAAATAACTCAAACGAGTTAATGCTTGCAACATTTTGCGTGTTTTTCATTTAAAGGTATAATCTTTTTTGACTTCACTGCACGATTAAAATGATCATTTATGATATCACTTATGAGTCAAAAATGATCTTTTGTGTGACAAAATGGTACCCTCCATACGACTCTTCAAAACGAGTCTTTAATGACTCGTTTTGCTGATTAGAATATGACTGCACACATTTTGCTTGATTTGAAGAAAAAAGAATAAAGCTTTTATTACTCAACACAGTATATCTATTTTTAGAACACGTCATATCATATTTTATTTATATTTTTAGAACAGTGAAGTTGCGTTAATAATTACAGAAATTGATGTTGCCGAGACCGAGAATCGAACCTAGGCTGCTGAATATGATATGTTATGCTTAGTAGTCGACGTGTTTACCAACTAAGCCACATCACCCATAATAAGATATGATGCTTTTTGTGGCATTTTTTTATCACCTAAAAATAGTTATATTACGCACATTTTACAAGATTTTTTGTGCTATTCTTAACTATTCGCTATTTTTAACTATTCGCTTGCTAAGCGTCTATGAGTCTTTTTGTACACTTTTTTGATCACCAAACTGCTTGCACACATTTTGCTTTAAAATAGTCACGTTCAAGGTATTTTCTGAGTCTTTTTGTGGTCTTTTTTGATCACCAAAGTGATTAAAATAAGATAAAAAACAGTCGTATTAGAATCGTTTGCACGATAAAATTTTGACTGCACACATTCTGCCACAATTGTTTGTTGTTGTAAACTAGTCGTTTTCTAAGCGTTTTAAGGAGTCTTTTTGGAATCTTTTTTAGATCACCAAACTGATTAATCAGTTTTTGATCATCTATACGAATCCCAAAAGACTCATTTTGCTGATATTATCGTCAAAATCAAAATCAATCAAAAAATTGTTAGCTGGGGGAAAAAAATATTTTATACGTGTTTTATCAACATACACTTTTAAAATCGCAAAATGGATAACCCAATGCATTCTAACTTGTTATACCCTTCACCACCATAGGTGGAAAGGGTATTATAAGTTTGTGCTGATGTATGTAACGCATAGAAATATTTGTCTTAGACCCATCTTTTAGTATACCAATAGGCCTAGAATAACTTTCTGAGTAGATTTAGCGATGTCCGTCCATCCGTCTGGCTGGCTGGACCCCCATGAAAACCTTGTAATCAAACTATAGGTCGCAATTCTATAGATAATTTGATGAAATTTGGCACAGATCATTCTTTTGATAATGGGAAAATGGCTATTGAAATTCGTCAAAATCGGTCCATTATTTATGGTATCTTCCATAGGTCCCACTTCCCGGAATTGATATATTGGCCACAAAAATCAATATTTTTTTACGAAATTTAAAACAAATACTGCTTATATCAACCTAAATCACTATACCAAATTTCGAAATTGAAATTGGTCCACATTTGACCATAGCTCCCATACAAACTCTTTTCTCAAAACGCACTAAATGGGACAAAATTCACTAAAACGCTCGTAAATCCAAAGATAATGACAATTTTACGTTTATTTTTTGCACACATAATTTTTGTAGCAACTGTAATCAATTCACCAAATTTCGGGACAATCGGTCCACATTCCTTAGCTCTCATATAAGTCCAAATTACGGAAACAGCTTAAATGTATAAGTTTTGAGAATATGTTTGTATGATGGCAAAATTTAGCAAATATTTGTCTTTATACAGGAAAAAGAACACCTTTGACCTTAGTGGTGAAGGGTATCGTATGGCCGGGCTTGACCGACTATAGCACTTTCTTGCTTGTTTTTTTGTTTTTGTAAAAAAATTTAAAAATAGTTTGAGTTCTTGCAATAAATAAAACTAACTTTATTGATTTTACTTTAGGTTTTATTTGAAAAATTCAGGGAGTGAAAGGTTAGTAGTTAGTTTTAGTTATGTTGCAGAAAACGATTAATCTCACACACGTCGAAGGTAACGGAATTTTAAAAATAGAGATTGTTATGCCAATTATATCAATATGTATTTATGTTAATGTGTCATATGTTTAAGATATCTCTTAAACTTTTTCTTTCTAAAAATGGACTCGTAGAATTAATTATAAAATCAAATAAAAGCTTTAATCATTTTCAGGTATTTATGTCTAATTAAATCAAATTTCTCTAATCAATTTATAAATCAGTTTAAGAAAATCTTTTTAAAGTATCTCCCTCAGATTGTATTATAATTGGCTAGATTTTTATCCATTATTAGAAACAGATCATTAGTGCCCAATACCTTTATCATCCAGGAACATAAAATCAAACTCCACTCCTGTTATTTATAACAAATTGACAAGAGATTTAAGTTCGGCGTTAGGCCAATCTTTTTTCTACACCCAGGGAGAAAATAACGAAAACGTAAGAAAAGAAAAATAAGTCATTCATTAGAAATTCATGCAATTATCGTAACTTATAGAGAATTTATACGAGATTATGATAAAGGCAAAGCAAAACTTTGTATTCATCTGTTCATTAACTTAATACTTCGAGCGCCACAGTCGCAGTGCCTTAAGTGTCAACGCATAAATAAGTGACAGTCAGCGTGAATGGCGGGGCAACAGCCAATTTTCATGGTTGGGCGAAAGAAAAGGGCATCCATTATTAGTGTAAATGACTATGGAAAAAAAAAGCACCAGCATCTTGACACAAATGAAAAATAATTG
This sequence comes from Stomorhina lunata, assembly GCA_933228675.1. NCBI lineage: Eukaryota > Metazoa > Arthropoda > Insecta > Diptera > Rhiniidae > Stomorhina > Stomorhina lunata. Next base: position 87,731,900 of record OW121740.1, on the reverse strand, counting down.
AGACTACAAATCAAAGAATATAAAGGCCAACATGACATGGTTGTTTATTGGAAATCACTAGAATAAAAAATATAAAATACAACTGCGTTAAAAAAAAGCTATTTATGTGTAGGTCGACCTCAAAGAACGCTATATAAATGCAATTCTTTCATAGGGGATAAGCATGGATTAAAAAATGAAATCCTATAGATTTAATTATTATACCAATAACTTTACTTAAGTTCATTTCTAGACCAACTTCACCCTAATTCGTAAAAAAAAAACACATAAAACTACTCTTGTGTAAGACCCAATTTTAAAATGTTTTTGTAATTCTAAATTGATAATTAGAATAGGTACTACCATTTTATTAAGATTTAAGCAGATTTTCACTAATATTTTGTATGCCAAACTTATGTTAACATTTACTTTTAATTCCTCTTTAAATAAAATTCCATATGGCAAATAAATATTTCTGTGAATGACTTTGGATTATGCCAAATCCCTGTTGTCATTTTGTCTGAGACAGTGCTCTGTAGGGTACTTGAATAACAAACTGAAACCCCAATAGTAAATGTCGATGGTTTAATATATTGGATAGATATTGATCTAAGATATGCGCATACATAATCTAACCCCACAGTTCAAGCAGTGGCAATCGTCTCCAAAGAAGAATGTTATATTTTTTAATGGAAACAAAAGGTTTGTTATGTCAAAATTACTTTCTGAATCGATTTAATAGTTTGTGATCAAAATACAGATCTGTATTTTAATGATTATTATAATTGAAATTTGGTACATTTGTTTAATTTGTTATAAGAATAGATTTTTGAATCATTCAAAATTGAATCATTATTTCGGCGTTGTATCATTTTTGGCCCTTTATAGTCATAAGGCTGTAAACAAAGCCATACATTTAGTTGACTCAAATTTGTCCGAACAAGACAAACTCTCAAAAAATTACATAAATACCCGAGAATCAAAACTTGTATATAATACATATGGGACCATAGGACCTATGCTATGGTGGTTTAGGTTTTTTAAAGTTTATATTTTTCCTACTAATAAATTAAAAATAATTATCGATTCCAAGGTGTCACAAATAAGCAACTTTTAGAATAACTTGGCAAACGAGGAAGTGGGGATCATAGACATACAAAAACGATTTAAAAAAATTTTAAAACTCCCGCAAAATTTCAAGATATTCGCAAAAAACAGTTTTCGGGTAGGTCGTAGTACTTTAGTAAGTCAAACTCTCACATATGCGGAGCGATTTTAAAATTTTAAACCGATTCCACGGTGTCACAAACAAGCAACTTTTGTAATAACTTGAAAAACGACGTAGTGGGGATCATAGACCTAGATGATATACAAAAACGATTTTAAAAAATTTTAAAACACCTGCAAAATTTCAAGATATTTGCAAAAACCTGTTTTCGGGTAGGTCGTAGTGCTTTAGTACCTCAAACTCTCACATTTGCGGAGCGATTTTAAAATTTTAAACCGGTTTGGAAAGTCAAGGGATCAAGCTTTTACAAGCTGTATGCATAGGGCTTTTATTCTAAGCTTTTGGGAACATAAGTTAAGCTTATTTTTTAATTTATTCGTAATCTTTAAAGTTCAAAAGCAATTATTTCATTTATTGTCATTCCGTTTGTAATTTCCTTAATATTGGCTTAAAAACCAAAATAGATATATATTCTGAATCCTAATGAAATTCTAAGATTGAATGATGTCTTTCTGTCTGTTGTGGGAACGATAAAACCTCACTGAAATTTCGCACAAATCTTTTTCATTTCTTAGAAAATTTTGGCATTGAAATTGGGCGAAATCGGTTTATATTTCACAATAGCTTCCGTACAGCTCCCATAGAAAACACTTACGGATAAACTTATGATAAACTGCAAAAGCACGAAAAAGTCTTATGTGAATACCAGCCAGTGTGACAAATATTGTTACAATCGGTCGGCATTTGACTATAGCTCCCATATAAAAAACATACGGAAACAAAAAAATATCAAAAAGATGGACATATCTTTTTATACCCTTCACCACCATAGGTGGAAAGGGTCTTATAAGTTTGTGCTGATGTATGTAACGCATAGAAATATTTGTCTTAGACCTACCTTTTAGTATACCATTTTTTTTTTTGATAGTGGGACCATGGCTATTAAAATTCGTTTAAATCGGTTCATTATTTATGGTACCTCCCACAAATATCAATATTTTTTCATGAAATTTAAAACAGATACTACCTAGGTAAGCTTAAGTCACTGTACTTAAATCGGTCCACATTTGACCATAGCTCCCATACAAACTCTTCTGACAAAACGCACTAAATGGGACAAAATCACCAAAACGCTCATAAATCTGAAGATATTGGGAATTTTAAGTTTATTTTTTGCGTATCAACTGTTTGTAACAACTGTAACTGTTTTTTGAAATCGGTCCACATTTAACCATAGCTCCTATACAAACTCTTCTGTCAAAACGCACTAAATGGGATAAAATCACTAAAACGCTCATAAATCTGAAGATAATGGGAATTTTAAGTTTAGTTTTTGCGTATCAACTGTTTGTAACAACTGCCGTATTTCGAGATAATTGGTCCACATTTGACCCTAGCTCTCATATAAGTCCAAATGACGGAGATAGCTTAAAAATGTTTGTATGATAGCAAAATTTAGCAAATATTTGCCTTTATACTGGAAAAGGAACACCTTTGACCTTAGTGGTGAAGGATATCGTATGGTAGGTCTTCACCAACTATAACTTTCTTACTTGTTATACCCACCATCAAAAAGGATGGGGGTATATTGAGATTGTCATTCCGTTTGTAATTTCCTTAATATTGGCTCAAAAATCAAAAATCCTTGTGAAATTCTAAGACGATTGAGTTTTGCATAAGCTCTAGGCAGCATATAAAATTTCATCAAAATCGGTTCACATTTAGTCATAGCTCCCATACAAAAAACTTATGGAAACATCCAAAATTTCACCTAAAATACACTTAAATGCCAATAAATCTAAAACTTTAAAAGATACAACCACTAAATTTAGCACGAGGAGGTCTTATGTCAATGTCAACCAGTGTGCAAAATTTTGTCACAATCGGTCACCATTTGACCATAGCTCCCATATAAAAAACTTACGGAAACACAAAAATACAAAAAGAAAAGGGGGTTTATGTCCGTCTGATAAAAGCGCGATAGCACCTTAACGAAAAGGGCTACAGCAACAAAATTTTACAAAAGAAAGTTTTATGTGAATGCCAACCAGTGTGCAAAATTTTGTTACAATCGGTCACCATTTGACCATAGCTCCCATATAAAAAACTTATGGAAACACAAAAATACATAAAGAATAGGTTGTTCATGTCCGTCTGTCCATCAGATAAAAGCACGATAGCGCCTTAACGAAAGGAGCTAGAGGGACAAAATTTCACAAAGGTATTTTGGATGTCTTGAAAAAGATGTGTGTTGAAAATGGACAAAATCGGTTCCAAATTAGTTAGAGCTCCCATATAACCCCGCCCCGGGAAACACATTTATGCTGATAATTGAATAGCTATCACGATTATATTTAAAATAGGAAAGTTTTATGCAATTTTTGAAGGAATTTTTATAGGAATCAGTCCATATTTGACTTTAGCTTTCATATAAAAAACACTCATGGAAACCAAAAATTTTAGCAAAGGCCAGTTAAATGCTATAATGGCCTCTAAATTTTGCAAGAATAAGCTCTATATATCTGTGGCAATATGGAAGAATAGCTTAAGTCGAAAACTGAAGTTTTGAGATATCATCAATTTTGTGTAATTTTTCTTCTGCTTGATTTCTGAGAATAATTTATGAATTAATATGTTGGTAACATGTTTATTAGAGAAGAAGGATGAATATTTAAAAAAATATATTGTTAAATTCGAAGGTTTTACGTTTTTTATACATAAGCTCTTTTTTGAAACTGAAATTTGCATTGAATTGGACCTTAAGTAACTTTAAGCGTTTCTGTTTAAATAAAAAGTATATATTGTGCAGTTTTATGTAAACATAAGTTGTTTGAAAATAATGACTATATATTTTTAAGTCAACATTTATACAGCTTAGGTGAAGTTAAGCGAAATCGTTATATGTTGAAAGAAAAATATGAATATGTACCCAAAAATATGTGTACATTAGTTGTTTTGATCAATGCATTATTGATTCAAAAAACTTAAGCTAAAAAGTAAACGTACATAACATTGTCAAAAACCCGAATTTTTTAAAACGGACTAAACACATTTAAGCGTCTGTGCTTCTGCAATGCAATAAACGCCTTAACTCAATTCTCTCTTATGTCGACTTAAGCTACTCTTCCATATTGCCACAGATATATACCAGCCAATATGTAAAATTTTGTAACAATCGGTCAAAATTTGGCTATAATTCTTATATATATAACATCCCCTATTTTATATCTGCAATCAAAAAGATTTGGAGGTACATTCATTATATTAAGATTGCACTTATGAAATTAGATAGGCATCAATCATGTTCAGCCCAGACTTTATATATGATGAATGCATTAGGATCTCCTAACGAAATATATGGACCTGCCGTATTACTATTAACGTGTTTAGCCTAACTACATATTAAGCACAACGAAAAGTATTTAACAACTTATTAATGTTAAACTATACCCGGCTATGAGACCGAATTTTGATCAAAGTAAATACTGGGGAAACCACTAAAATATTTTTAAATGTTGAACTATAATCCTACGGCAACCGAATTTATTCCAAAGGTTTTACCAACAATAACAATTAGCTTAGCAGCTCAGTTTTGGTCTAGATTTTGAATTAGCTGCACCCTTGTAGATATATGAGATATGTTTCTAAATTTAACACAACTTGATGGTGGGTATATAAGATTCGGCACAGCCGAATATAACACTCTAACTTGTTTTTATTAAAATTTTGCAAATTGCGTACTTATTATACCTACTATAAATCCCGTTTGGGAAAAAATAATTAAATACTTTCTGAAAATCCCAATATTACTTCTGCAACATTTTCTCGAACTGCAGGGTAGATAGAACAACCTCTTACTAAACAAAACCAACCAATACCGAACACAAAATTGGATGCCAAAACTAAAAAACATTCAAATCTAAAAGAAGAAAAAAATAACATCAAAAGTTTTTTCCTCTTGCCAATAATAACGAAAAACTGAAATAAATTTGTAGTGAATGCATGACTGGCTGATGATGTCGAAACCGAGGTTGCCTGCCTCTGTTGCCTTTTTTGCCTTTTTATTCATGGTGATGATTTCCAAATGGATAAAATAAACAAAAAACCGAACCAAACTAAAGCAGCCAAATCCAATTAAATCAACCAAAAAATATGTATAGAAAGAAATACAGAAAATAATAAATGGAAGAAATATTGGCTCCATATTGCAATAGTTCTCGTATATATCGTAAGTATCTAGTTCTTGGTTTGATTCCAAAAGGAAACAATTCTAAAACAGAACAAACTTTTTTTGTTTAGTTTTTATTTTTATACCCTTCACCAATAGGTGAAAGGGTATTATAAGTTTGTGATTCCGTTTGTAAGTTTTTTATTAGTGATCGTAGACCCCATAAAAATTATACCGATCGACTCAGAATCGGGAGGAGAATCGATTAAGCGATGTCCGTCTGTCTGTCTGTCTGTCTGTCTGTCTGTCTGTCTGTCCGTCCGTCTGTCTGTCTGTCTGTTGAAATCAAGTTTCTGAAGCCTCTGGAGGAAGAACCTACATAAATTATATATCAGATTTTAGGAAATTCTCCCGCAATGAACGCTATTCAATATCATTAAAATCGGTTTATAAACACCGAAAATATCGAAAAAATACCAAAAATTAGACGAAAATTTTAAAATTTTTGATTGAAACACACTTTTAAATAACAAGAGAAAAAAGATACTCCTGGTGTACATGTGATAATATTTTATATATCAGATTGTAGGAAATAGTTTCCCAAAGCACTCTGTAAAATTTTATCAAAATCGGTTCATAAACAACTGAGATATCGCCAAAACACTGAATTTGATGTATCGCAAATTGCCCAAAGTTCGCATTAGAGAATGTTTGTTGAAAAAATGAAATGCAAAAATAGGAAAAACCATCCTCCTATAGCACGGACCTACATAAATTTTATATCAGATTTTAGGAAATTCCCCCGCCAAGCACGTTATTAAATTTTATCAGAAGCGGTCCATAAACAATTGAGATATCGCCATAACACTACATTTGATGTACAGCAAATTGCCCAAAGTACGTGTCTAAGAAATTTTGTTTACTTTTCGTAAGTATTGTTTCAGCGATATCTCAGGTGTTTATGGACCGATTGTGATAAAATTTGACATCGTTCTTTGTGTGAGGATTTTCTAAAATCTATACTCCACAAATCTGATTACGAATACCATTCAAACTGTACCGATCAACTTTGAATCGGCAGGAAAATCGATTTCGCGACCTCCGTCCGTCCGTCCGTCTGTTTGTCTGTCCGTCCGTCTGTTTGTTTGTCCGTCCGTCTGTTTTTTTGTCCGTCCGTCTACCTGTCTGTAATTTTTTCTGTTGTAGTCAAGTTTTTGGAGTTCCTGTTTTGTCGATATCTCAGGTGTTTATTTTGATGAATTTTAATAGCGTCCTTCGCAGGAGATTACCTAAATCCTGATGCATTCGGTAATTTGTGGTAGATATAATTTAGCGTTTAAGCGATGGTGTTTTGATCGACAATGATAAAATTCAGGGTGGGACAATATCCTAAAATTTTGTGTAAAATCCAGGAGCTCCACAAATCTAATTTTAGCAGACAGACACTCTGCATTAATCTTAATTTTGTGTCTGACTTTTGAACATTATGATAACATTTGAGAATGTATTATATATCAAATTATAGGTAATCTTCCTAGGAAGTACAAAAATGCAGCTAATTACATAATATCCGTTCAAAACCTACATATGTATGTAAGTATCTCACATATCAACGAAAATTTAAATTTGTTAATTGCAATTGGGAGAAATCCGTTCACGTTTGACAATTGATCCCTTATAACTTCGCCTAAGATACGATGATGACATTTAGTATAAAGACGTTGTACAATATTGATATTCAGGGCGATAGCGCCTAAAATAAACTTTCTAGAGGGACAATATTTGACAAAAGTATTTCTGATCTCTTGAAAAGTTCGATATTGAAAATGGGCGAGCTCTATTCACATTTAGTGAAATCTCCCATATAACCCCGACCGGGAATCGATTTAATGCTGATAAATTAAATCACATTAAAATTGCACAAGGAACTAGAGCAAAACTTTCCAAACATCCATCGGACAGATCGAAAGAACAATACATCCCAAATATTATTGATGAAGTGTTCATTTTAATTAATTAACTAACTTCACATAAATAAGTAAATCTTTAATAACTTTTCCGACAAAGCTGATATCCATCCATTCAAAAGCTATATATTTCACGTATGTATCTAAAACTAAGAGTGTATACCCTATAATTTTAAGGCTTATCATTGTTAAAGCTTTGACCTAAATCAGTCCGCTAACTTCAGAGTTTTACATAACTAATCAAGAACTTTTACTAGTTGGATAATTCGTACGAATTAAAGTGCCCAACCCTCACTGGGCACTGTGTTTTTGGGTTGCATGCCAGAATACTTAAACTTCATCAAATCGATGTGCTATTGCAAATGTAAGGGCATCTACATTTTGAAGCATCTTTTCTGCATGGTTTATCTGGTCTATCGAACTTTATTAAATGTTCGTAAAATATGTGTCTATTTTATTTCGAAGCTACTGGCTGGCTTAAATATGCATTCTCTACTTGTAGTCTAGTAATCATTATCTTTCACAAACGGACCTCTTAAAAACCCAAGTGAAGCTTCCCTAGACATCAGTCACCTGCCCAACCTAACCTTTGGGTGCATAACTATTCTAGATGATGACGTCACCGAAAAGCTTTTCTTTTTCCGACTCTTAATTTTAAAGACTCTTTGCATATAATTCTAGTATAACCAAATTTTGCTTGGAATTACATTAAGTACTTTTGCAACACCATTGGTGAAGGGTATCCAAGATTCGGCAAAGCCGAATATACCACTCTTACTTGTTTTAGTTTCAGTTTTTTTTTTCGATTGGTACTAGCGCTTTGTCGGCACCGACAAAATACGTTTTTTTTGGGTTTTTTGCCTTTAGTTTATACTTGAAAATAAGTTGATTTTTTCAGATATTTCTCTTTTTTTTTTTGGTTTTAATCAACTAAATGTTCAGGAGCTTATGGGTATGGTATGTTTGTATATAAATTCTTTTACATAAATAAGTATTTTTTTTTTATACAAAAAATACATATTTACATTCATTTCTACAAATAACATATTTACATACTTATTTTCTTTAGTAGTTTTAGTTTGTATATCTTAATTTAACACAAGAAAATCTTTTGGGTCGTTGTTTGCTTGATATTGTAGAAATAGAAAGAAATGAAAACAAAAAATTACATCGATGAACAAAATCATACCCAAGGCTAGACACAAATAACTTTTCTCTACTCCTCTCCTCTGGTCTATAAGAATTTAGTAAAGAAATTATTTTAAATAAAGAATGAATAAGAAAAAAATTCACGAAAAAATTTTTTATAGAAAATTGTGGCTATTAAAGACAACCACTTAATTTTTTTCTCTTCTATTTTCATTTTATATTTAGAAAAAAGTCTACAGACTTTTGGGATAAAAACCTTAAATAGTTTCAGTTTTAAACAAGATTTTTTTTCGTTGTAATGAAACAACAACAAAACGTTGTAAGTGGGGTTTTAGTTTCATCTTGCAATTGCCCAAAGATTTGAAATTTAACAAATCTTATTAATTAATTAATATTTTCCAATTATACGATTATGTTGGCTTTTCTTGTTAATTGTACTTGAATCTTAATTGAATTAATTTAATTTCTTGCTAAACAAAGTTGAGTTAGTTTGTGGTTTTGTCTGATTTGTCCTATAATATTATTAACGAAGGGTTTATTGAACGTTTTTACTAATAAATATTTTAGTTAATTTGTTAGTTCGGTGGAATTAAGGGAGTCAAATATATCTGTGGAAACATGGATGTGTAGCCTAAGTCGACATAAGAGACAATTCAGTTAAAGCGTTTATTGCATTACAGAAGCCAAAGAGCTTAAATGTGTTTTTTCTGTTTTAAAAAAATTGGGTTTTTGTCAATGTAATGTACGTTTACTTTTTAGCTTAAGTATTTTGAATCAACAATGCATTGTTCAAAACAGCTTATGTACACATATTTTTGTGCACATATTCATATTTTTCTTTCATCATATAACGATTTCGCTTAACTTAACCTAAGCTATATAAATGTTGACCTTAAAAAAATAAAGGCATCATTTTCATACAACTTATGTTTATATAAAGCTACACAATATATACTTTTTTAAACAGAACCGCTTAAAGTTTAAGTAATTTTAGTCCAGTTCAACGCAAATTTCAATTTCGAAAAAGAGCTTAAGTAGAAAAAACAAAAAATCTTCGGAATTTAACAATATTTTTTTCAAATATTTATTCTTCTTCTCTAATAAACAATTTACCAATATATTAATTCATAAATTATTCGCAGAAATCAAGCAGAAGAAAAAATACACAAAATTGATGATATCTCAAAACTTTATTTTCTACTTAAGCTATTTTTCCAAATTGTCACAGATATATATATAAATATGACTCATGTATCCAATCGGTTTTAGTAAAAATAAATTAATGTAAAATATTTAATTGCGATAATTAATGGGATTCTATAACATTGATAACTTAATGTCGCTTCTAAGATAAAAAACTTAAAATAGGTAAAACAAGTAAGAAAGCGCTATAGTCGGTCAAGCCCGACCATACGATACCCTTCACCACTAAGGTCAAAGGTGTTCTTTTTCCTGTATAAAGACAAATATTTGCTAAATTTTGCCATCATACAAACATTTTCTCAAAACTTATATATTTAAGCTGTTTCCATCATTTGGGCTTATATGAGAGCTAGGGTCAAATGTGGACCGATTATCTCGAAATTTAGCAAATTGATTACAGTTGTTACAAAAGTTATGCATAAAAAAAATAAACTTAAAATTCTCATTATCTTTAGATTTACGAGCGTTTTAGTGATTTTTGTCTCATTTAGCGCGTTTTTAAAGAAAAGTTTGTATGGGAGCTATGGTCAAATGTGGACCGATTTCAACGAAATTTGGTACAGTGATTTAGGTTTACATAAGAATTATATGTTTTAAATTTCATGAAAAAATATTGATATTTGTGGCCAATATGTCAATTCCGGGAAGTGGGACCTATGGGAGGTACCATAAATAATGGACCGATTTTGACCAATTTCAATAACCATGGTCCCATTATCAAAAAAATGATCTGTACCAAATTTCATCAAATTATTTTTAGAATTACAAGGTTTACATGGGGGTCCAGCCAGCCAGACGGACGGACGGACGGACATCGCTAAATCGACTAAGAAAATGATTCTAAGCCTATTGGTATACTAAAAGGTGAGTCTAAGACAAATATTTCTATGCGTTACAAACATCAGCACAAACTTATAACACCCTTTCCACCTATGGTGGTGAAGGGTATAATCAAACTACAGGTCGCAATTTTAAAGATAATTTGATGATAATGGGACCATGGCTATCGAAATTCGTCAAAATCGGTCATTATTTATGGTACCTCCCATAGGTCCCAATTCCCGGAATTGATATATTGGCCACAAATATTAATATTTTTTCATGAAATTTTAAGCAAATACTGCTTATGTAAATTTAAATCACTGTACCAAATTTCGTTGAAATCGGTCCACATTTGACCATAGCTCCCATACAAACTCTTCTTTAAAAACGCACTAAATGAGGCAAAAAATCACTGAAACGCTCGTAAATCTAAAGATAATGAAAATTTTGAGTCTTTTTTTTTGCAAACATAATTTTTGTAACAACTGTAATCAATCTGCCAAATTTCGAGATAATCGGTCCACATTTGACCCTAGCTCTCATATAAGTCCAAATGACGGAAACTGGTTGAATATATAAGTTTTGAGAAAATGTTTGTATGATGGCAAAATTTAGCAAATATTTGTCTTTACACAGGAAAAATAACACCTTTGGCCTTAGTGGTGAAGGGTATCGTATGGTCGGGCTTGACCGACTATAACGCTTTCTTACTTGTTATATTGTGATTTTTGTCGATTCCTCTAGATTTAAGAATTTGTGCATTCTTAGGCCAATTTGGTCGAAATTTTGCAAACAATTTAACCAAATTTCTTTTAAATTATGCACCAATTATTTATAAAGTAAGTTATATAGGACATATTTTTAATTTGTGAATTCCATTCATTTTTCAATTTTAAGAAATATTAAGGCGGAAGGCATGTCCTTGGACCGATCTCAATATAGTTAATGCTTAGAAGGTCGGTAAGACATACGAAATAATGGTTTGATTTTTAATAGTTTTAATGCCAAATTTAATCAATATGTCTTTGTCATTTTAAAATGGAAATTTAGTTTCGATACAACATTAAGTTTCTAAATAACAACGTTTATCCATTGTATCGTAAACTTTTGATCTTATTTTTCATCCGTTGATTCAGATAATTTCACAATTACAATATAGGGTCAAAATGTGGATATCGTAAACTATATTTTAATAATCCGTTTTTGAATATGACATGTCTTTTTCATATATGTAGTTTGTTTCTATTACTTCGACCATTGAGTCCAACTCTTTTTTGTATGACACGAATAATCTCTAAATTCAATAATCATTTACAGAAATCACAATCATATGTTTAATATAAAAATAAGTAATAAAACGTTTGTCTAGGGTATTAAACTCTAAACAGAATTCACTTGAAAATGTAAAATAAACTGGGACTTTAAGATTTATCTTGGCAACATTTATGGTCTATGAAAACGTCAACATCTTAATTAAATTTTAATGTCTTCAAAAATATACAACTTCTTAATGTTCTTTTCCTCTTCTATTGTTGCTTTCGCTGCTGCTGCTACCGTTTCAATCGCTGCTGCGGTTATTATTATAGTTGTTATTGTTTTTGTTTCTATACAATATTTTTATTATTGTGTATGAATTTTAATTTTATTGTTTAAATTTCTCGATCTATTTAAATTTATTGTATTTGAAACAATTGTAATGCAGAACAAGTGGATTGTGGAAGTGGGTATCGTATGTACTGAAATTTTTAAAAATTTGTTCAACTATTCTAAAAAATTTCGATATTTTGTATACATATGTATATGGTTTTTGTTGTATCCAAATAAAACTGTAAAAAAGTAGTTAATGCATTTCAGTCGTAAATAGGTTAAATATGAAGTACAAATTAAAATAAAATATATAATTTCCCACCAAATTTCGTAAAACCTCGAAGTAATGGGTGTTTTTTTTAGAGGTATAGAACTTCGAATTGAAATAAAACACAAGAAAATCGTTTTAATGTCCATCAAATAAAGCCAATTCTACAGGTTCAATTTTCAACTACTTTTTCGAGCATATGGTGCCGTATGTCGGCAATAACGCCACGAATGTTGGCTTCCAAGTCCCCTAACGTTTCTGGTTTGTTGGCGTAGACGAGCGACTTCACATATCCCCAAAGAATATAATCCAGTGGTGTCAAATCGCACGATCTTGGTGGCCAATTGACAGGTCCATTCCGCGAAATTATGCGCTCATCGAATGTTTCCTTCAATAAATCAATTGTGACGTGCGCTGTGTGGCATGTAGCGCCGTCTTGTTGGAACCACAACTCATCCACATTCATGCCATCCAATTGGGGAACAAAATAGTCGGTTATCATGGCTCTATCACGGTCTCCATTTATGGTAACTGACTCTCCAGCATTATTTCGGAAGAAGTATGGCCTAATGACTCCACCAGCCCATAGAGCACACCAAATAGTCAGTTTTTGTGGATGTAATGGCGTCTCAAGGGTCTCATGTGGATTCTCTTTACTCCAAATGCGGCAAATTTGCTTCTTGACGTAGCCATTCAACCAAAAATGAGCCTCATCACTGAACAAAATTTTGCGATGAAAATCAGCATCGAGATCAATCTCATTTTCGGCCCATACACCAAAATCACGACGCATTGCATGGTCTCGCGGCTTTAATTCTTGCACAAGCTGGATCTTGTAAGGTCGCAAGCCAAGATCTTTGCGCAAAATCTTCCATAAAGTTGATGGACAAAGCTCCAATTGCTGTGCACGTTGGCGAATCGATTCATTCGGGTCCTCTTCAACACTTTGCTCTACAGCGGCAATTGTTTCTTCGGTGCGCACTGTTCGACGTCGCTGCGGATGCGTATTATCACATAGAGTAAACGTAGTGCGAAAACGATCCATGGTTAACCGAATTAATTGCTCTGATGGACGATTATGTCGACCATAAAATGGACGGAGCTTGCGGTAAACTTCGCGAACTGAACCATTATTTTCGAAATAAATTTGCACGATTTGCAAGCGTTGTTCTTTTGTCAACCTGTTCATGATGAAATGGCAAACCAAACTAAATATTAATCACTTGACAGCTGACAAAATGGCCGCCAGTTAAAAAAGTGATGCCAATTTAAAGTTCTATACCTCAATAAAAAACACCCGATATTACAAGCAGGTACAAAATTCAACTTTTGGCTGGACACAGAAAAAAAAATCGTATATTCTGAAAGAGGGGCAACAAATAAAACACACGTGTATTACAGTTTTTCTAGATCAATTCGTTTGTTTTCAAAAAATGATAATATTAAGTATAAGGAAATTTTGGTCTCTTATTTTGGCGCTTAGATGAATCCGTATATGTTTCGCGACAAAGGAACCAATGCTTAAAACACATAAGGACACGCTATGAATGTTATATTTTGTTATTGTTCGAAATTTCTTAAGTTTTCTATAAAAAAAGAAATACTTGTAGTATAAGTGATATTTAGCGAAAGATATATTCACGTTTTTCCTGAAAAAAAAAACGAATTGATCTGGAAAAACTGGGAGATACGGGTGTTTTATTTTTCGACGTAGATTCAAAATATATACATAGATCTTGCTCTTGTGTCCAAACGTGTGTACCACGGTGTTATAATATATTGATAACCAACCTGTTATTTAAATATAATGGATTTCTCCAAAATTTCCTGTAAATAGAAGAAAATAGAGTTACGGTCAAAAGCGGAACGAATGTGCAAAATTGTTAATAAAAGTTTTATTGTCATTAGGTTATGGGTGTTTTGACAGGATATATGATAAAATATGGGTCGATTTCAATGAACAATATTTCTTATTTTTATTAAAGTAATATTAGTTTTGTGGCTGTAAGGCACTAAAACTTATTGGGCCTTTGAAGGGTTCTGATTTTGTCTTATAATCGCAACTAACATATAATGCATTTTTCTCTAATATTGTGACTTGTTTTTTGCTAACAAGCTTTTATAGACATCCACTCGAGCGGACATTCCATCGGTAAATTAACATAGAAAGTAACTGTCGTTAGACTTTAGGGAGAGGCTCTCATCAATTTTTCTATACGTCACAAATTTGTTTCAACATTTGGTGATGTAGGGTATAAAAAAGTTTATATATTTTCTGTCAGGTTTAACCCTTTAACGCCTTGTGTCAAATATAAGCGCCATGAAGATTATAAAATATATATGTTTTTAATTTATATCCAATGAAATCTTAAAGGGTTTGCTACTTAGACCTATATAATTTGAATAATCCTCACATTGGTCAGTTTTCAATATAACGTTCTTGTTAAAATTATTAAATTAAAATAACCTCAAAATAGGTTAAATGTGGTTCCATATTTCCGATACCTCTTTTGGAAGTTTTTTTAGAGCACTTTATTTATAATGGTTGTTAAAGTCATTTTATATGTAAGTGACAGACTTAAATTATTTACGTTTTTTAACTTTAAAGGTCTATCAACAGACATTAGCAGTAAAATGACCCAAATGACCCAAATTAAAATTAATCACAAGAAAAATTTATTTAATTTATATTTAAGATCAGACAAAAAAAAGTCCCCAGTCTGTTAAGGGTTAAGATATATATTTTGAATAAAACAATGTTATTATTATAAAAACTAATTATTATTATGATTTTGTTCAAAATTCGCCACTAAATTTATAACTTTTCCTTACTTTGCCATAAAAAATCGAAATTTTGACCCTTGAGCCCGATAATTAAAGGATTAAGCTAACCTAATTTCAAAAAAGTTGCATACATCCGTAATAGACTAAGCAATAATATTCAGTATTAGTTTTATTAAAATTAAATTCAACTACAATTCTAAATGTATCCATCTACTTAAATTATATCTAAACATTAACATTTTCGCGAAATTCGACAATTACAAATCCGAGGTACGGCGAAATCGTATAAGATATCAACCCATATTTTGCTCAATTTCATTGTCCCATTTGTCTGTTATAACATGCCGACGAAAAAATTTATAATGTTTAATATTTGTTTAACAAAACGTCCAAAATCTCAAAAACCGACCTTTAAAATAATTTGATTAAAGAGTGTTCTAAAAAAAATATGCATCGCAAAATATGCAGATCGCAATGCTATAAAGAACTTAGAAGCAAAAAAACGAACGAAAAAATTGAAGTCTGATTTTATAAACAAATACACCTGTTGTGTGATGGATGATGAAACATACGTACTGGCAGACTTTTCTCAACTTCCTGGTCAAGATTTTTATGTTGCTGATAAACGGGGCAATGTTCGGCAAGAGTTTCGCACAAAAAAAAACAAACAAAATTCCCTAAGAAGTTTCTCGTATGGCAAGCTATTTGCAGTTGTGGCAAAAGAAGTAAAGTATTTGTGGCATCTGGCACAATAAACACAGAAATTTATATAAAGGAGTGCCTACAAAAACGGTTGTTACCCTTTTTAAAAGAGCACAGAGTGACTACATTTTTTTGGCCCGATTTGGCATCATACCATTATGGAAAAAAGGCACTTGAGTGGTACTCAAAGAATAATGTCATTTTTGTACCACGAGAGGCAAATCCTAACTGTCCAGAACTTCGGCCTGTGGAAAGGTATTGGGCTCTGGAAAAAAAGGAATTGAAGAACACAGGAAAGATTTCCAAAAACATGTCCGATTTTAAGCGCAGGTGGAACACATGCTCCAAAAAGGTATCAGAAGCAACTGTAAAATCTTTAATGGGAGGGTTTCCGAAAAAAGTCGATAATTTTGCAAAACCCGAGTACTAAGTAAACATTTTAATGATAAATGATTTTGTATAATATGTCATTATATTTGCGTATTTTGTAGTTTTTATATTAAAAGGTTTGATTTTTATTTAAGAAAATCCAACTACAAATTTTATTTAGAGCACTCTTTATATAATAAAAAGGGGTTTTCAAAAATTTTTGGACATCAAACATTTAATTTAAAAGTTTAACTGTAGTGTATTGCACTAAGATCCCATTTTATTACAATTATTTATTACACTCATCAAACCATACCGATCGAATCATATTTATTTCTTAAGACAATTAAAACTTGCAATCAATTGATATTGATTAGTAATTTGACGAAATTTGTCACAAGCTTTTACTTTGATGGTGTGATCTATTGAATTTGGCAGAAATCATTTATTTTGCGGCTACCGAAATTAAGAGTTTTTCCCATTCACAGCAACAAATACAAGAAATACTTCCTCTTAAACAAGACGA
Organism: Stomorhina lunata; assembly: GCA_933228675.1. Taxonomy (NCBI): domain Eukaryota; kingdom Metazoa; phylum Arthropoda; class Insecta; order Diptera; family Rhiniidae; genus Stomorhina; species Stomorhina lunata. Next base: position 87,715,148 of record OW121740.1, on the reverse strand, counting down.
AAACTATAAAAACGCTTGTAAATAAAAATTTAATGTATTTTGTATAAATTAGACCACATGTGACCTTAGCTCGATAGGTCCATAGTGGGCTTAACAGACTGTAGGACTTTCTTACTAATTTTTCATTTATTTTGCTATTTTAACTAATAAAGAGAAATTTCTGATAACATGTATACAACTAAAACCCAATTTTTTTTTAAATTTAATGATTCATTTCAGATTTTACAAAAACTTATTGGCTTTCTCTCATCTCAGTTGTATCAATATGAAATCAGTCATGCAATGACATTCGTTTGTAGCACAACAACGACCAGCAACAACCATTTTGCACTTCAACTATGGATGAAATACAACAAAAAGAAGAAAAAAAATAGATATAGATACAGATACACACCGATATAGCAACCTATTTCATAACCACCACCACCAAGTTTCTTGTATTCAGCATTTGTTGTTGTTTTTTTGTTTTTTGTATTTTTTTGAAACTTGTACATAGCGCAGCAGTTGCTGTTTATCTTTTGCTTGATATGCGATGCAGTTTCAGAATTTAAATTAACCCCATATTGTTGTACAAGCATTGTACCAACAACAACAGCAACAACGATAAAAGTTTTTTTTGTATGAAAAAATATCTAGAAATTCTTGCTCGACTTTTTGTTTGTTTGGTTGACTGTGTGTGAATAAATGTATCGATGTCTGTCCTTGCTTTCATCCGTCTGTCTGTTGCTGAGTTTCTGTTTACTACATCGATTATTCCTGACACATGCCTCACAGTCGAAAACGAGTCAGTCGCATGTTTGACGAACAAAATTCATACAATTCTCTCAAGCATGGCCGTAATATTGTGTTTAGGTGTGCGTGTGTCGATGTGTCACTATTTGTATATGTCAATGGCCGAATTTAATCGCTGAGGAGTAAGAGAGATGGTGAATATTTAAAAGAATGAATAAGAGAATAAACCAGCAAAATATGCTAAAGGTGACATAGGTAAAGAAATATTATTAAATATATTTCACAGATTTTCAAAGAAAACATTCTTTTTTTGGCAAATCAATAAAAATCTCTAATAAAATTATATGTATAGGATTCTTTAAGTTTTAAATATTTTACCAAATATTGACCGAGATATACAAGTTCTCGATTAAATTTTTCATCAAGTTTTCTATATGTTAGCATTAGCGCTAACATAATACCGATAATGTATATTGGGTTGGAACTAGAAATGTAGATTGATGAAAAGAGGACAGAGGAAGTTTTTGGAAACATGTTCACCAATTTCTTTAGTGCCTATAGAACATTGTGGATGGCCCTACTGACACCCATAAGCACTTTTACCGTCTAATCCATGTGATTTAGAAGCTCTAAAATAGACTTTGAAGTACCGGACCATATCAACGAATTGTTTCCATTTTCGGTCAGATATAAGTTATACCTGGAGGGAATTATATATTATACCTTTTTAAGAACAGTGACATTTGAATGCTTCTTTCGATACTTGAATAATGTCCTTAGTCCAAGGCACAGTGGGATGGTTTAAGAATAGAATGGAAATAAGTCTGTAACTTTTAAACCGTTGGGTATAGCAGAAGTGTTGGAGAGATTAAGTTTTAAACCTGGAAAGCATACATTGTACTGGGGCGTCACAATCGGCCCCCAATGTAGGGCACCGATTTTAAAAATCATGCTATATAACAAATGCATAGGTCAAGAGCTACAAAAAAACATCGCCACATTTTAATGTATCTCTTACGGTTTAAAAGATATTCGACTTCAAAAAATAAAATTTTAAATTTTTTCTTCCATACTGCACCGATTTTTTTACTAATATCTGGTCTATATATAAACCGATTTTCTTGATTCAAAGTTTTTCAAACATTTTCTTAAAAAATTAAGAAAAAAATATGTTTATTGTACTACTTTAACTTTTATAGTTTAAGAGATATTTGAATCCAAAATTTTTTTCTGAGTTTTTTGACTTGTCTTCTACACCATTTTCAATTGTAATTGAGAAATTTTCAAATTGAATTGAGAAATGTTCAATTGAAATTGAGAATTTTCAATTTAAATTGAGAAATATTCAATTGAAATTGAGACTTTTCAATTGAAATTGAGAAATATTCAGTTGAAATTGAGAATTTTCAGTTGAAAATGAGAAATTTTCAATTGATATTGAGAAATATTCAATTGAAATTGAGAATTTTTCAATTGAAAATGAGAACTTGTAAATTGAAATTGAGAAAATCCCAATTGAAAATGAGAAATATTCAATTGAAATTGAGAATTTTTAAATTTAAATTGAGAATTTTTCAATTGAAATTGAGAAAAGCCCAATTGAAAATGAGGTTGATTTTTTTAATTAAAATTGAGAAATTTTCAATTGAAAATGAGAAATTTTCAATTTGAAATGAGAAATTTCCAATTGAAAATGAGAAATTTTCAATTGAAAATGAGAAATTTTCAATTGAAATTGAGAATTTTAAAATTGAAAATGAGAAAACCTAAATTGAAATTTCATTTGGGGTTTTCTCAATTTCAACTGAAAAATTCTCAATTCAAATTTAAAATTTCTCAATTTCAATCGAAAGTTTCTCAATTTCAATTGAAAATTTCTCATTTTCAATTGACAATTTCCCATTTTCAATTGAAAACTTCTCAATTTCAATTAAAAAATTCAACCTCATTTTCAATTGTGCTTTTCTCAATATCAATTGAAAAATTCTCAATTTAAATTTAAAACTTCTCAATTTGAATTAAAAATTTCTCAATTTCAATTGGGCTTTTCTCAATTTCAATTCAAAAATTTTCAATTTCATTTAAAAATTTCTCAATTTCATTTGAATGTTTCTCATTTCCACTTAAGGTTTTCTCAATTTCAATTAATAATTTCTCATTTTTAATTGAAAATTCTCAATTTCAATTGAAAATTTCTCAATTTCAAATGAAAATTCTCAATTTCAATTGAAAATTTTTCATTTTCAATTGAAAATTCTCAATTTCAATTGAAAATTTCTCAATTTCAATTGAATATTCTCAATTTCAATTGAATATTCTCAATTTCAATTGAATATTTCTCAATTTCAATTGAAAATGGTGTAGTCTTTTTTGGCTTATTAATATATTATCGCACTGCGTAAAATTTTTCCAAAAATATTGTAAGATTGCCGATAAATTTTCAAATGAACTACATAGAAGAAAAACTTTTTTATTATGTAAACTTTATAACACAGAAAAATTCTTCAAAGTTTATGTAAAGGAAAAAGCTTACAAATTATTTTTTTTTTTTAAAGAGGTAACATTATTTTTTCCATATTTTTGAACAAAATTTTCTAAAGACTCAATTGGTGTTTTAAATTTTCTAAAAGACTAGGCTTCGGGGATAAGTATTGACTATATTTCTAAAAATTTTAGCCATGTACCAGCTGTGGTCGAAAATCAGCCGTTTTTTAACAAAACTTGAACTTTTTGTAACTGTAAAAAAATTTTGTTACGGATCTCAAAACTTTTCTTAATTAAATTGTATTAAGTATAATGTTCTTAAGGTTTGTCGAAAAAAATTGACAGTGCCTGGCTAAAAATGGGGTCACACAAACCGTTTTTCTAATAAAAATAAAATTTTTTTTTAAGAATATTCTTCTGTATTCAAAAATGTTAACTAAAATTTACAAAATTGTTCTTAAATCTGTATTTCTGATTTTCTTATATAAAGGTCCATACTGTGTACAAAAATGGTCCTAATACTTTGTCTAGTTTTAGAGATTTTTGTGAAAAATTACAAAGTAATGTCAAGAAATTAAGTTCAAAATTTTTGGAGTCAAATATCTCTAAAACTATATGAGATAAGGTAGTACAGTAACCATGTTTTAATTTAATTTAATTTTTTTAAGAGGTTTTCAAAAATGTAAAAATCTTTGGATAGGTTATATGGACCTAAAAGTTTTACATACCTGAGATAGGCAACTTTGGCCCACTGTCGACAGACACGTATAAATTTAAACTCTAAAAACGACTTTTGTCCAGCTAGATTAGCAAAATCTTACACTGTGCATTGTTTGTACAGAGTTACAAAGTAAATCAGTAACAAAATTTTGGTAATTGGGAAATTTTTTGAAATCTTCAAAATAGAAAAAACGTAAGTCAATTGACAAATTTATAAAATTTTTTAATGGCTTAATTAAAAATATCAATTAAATCAAATAATCAAAGAATGTTGTTAATTTTAAATCATTTAAAGTCAAGTGAATTAAATTGTTATATTAATTGGACAAACTCAACTGGGGAATTTAAAAAAAGTACCAATATCTTACATTATTATACAAAAAAAGTTTTGAACTTGTAGCACCTAAATTAATTCTAATTTGATTTTCGAGTTATAAACTTGGTAAAAAGCAATTAATATGCAAATTAATGCCTGTAGCGATGATTAAAAATTGAATTATTAATTAATCGATATTGTATTCAAAATCAGGAACTATCAAGAACTCATGGTGGTCTATTAATTACAATTTTTAAGTATTGTAATTTAATAAATGTTTAAGAATATCGAAATTTTTAAAACTAAACATCATTTATTTATAGTTAGTTATATAAATATATTGGATCTTTTATTAAAAGAAAAATGTGTATATTTTAAAAATGTGTAATTTAATTGTATAGATTTGTCCAATTGACTTTCCATTAATTAAGTTAAACAACATTTTTATTAAAACAAAAAATATAGAAACGAAAAATAAAGTTATGACAAACTTATAAATCAAATTGTTCATACAAATTTCCTACAATAAGCCTTTAATAATTCGTTTAAAAATTATAGGGAAAGTATATAACCCTTTTTGTATATTTAGTAAATTTTTTGAAAATAAAGAAAAATGTGTATAAAAAATTATCTTCAGATTTGAGAATTTATGTATTTTTCCTCGCTTTAAGTAATTTTTGACATTTGGTGTTGTATGAGAGCTATAGTTCAATATGGGCCGATTCCAACGATATTTGGAATAGTGTTTGCTTTATATCGGGTGTTTTTTATTGAGGTATAGAACTTTAAGTTGGCATCACTTTTTTAACTGGCGGCCATTTTGTCAGCTGTCAAGTGATTAATATTTAGTTTGGTTTGCCATTTCATCATGAACAGGTTGACAAAAAAACAACGCTTGCAAATCATGCAAATTTATTTCGAAAATAATAGTTCAGTTCGCGAAGTTTACCGCAAGCTCCGTCCATTTTATGGTCGACATAATCGTCCATCAGAACAATTAATTCGGTTAACCATGGATCGTGTTCGCACTACGTTTACTCTATGTGATAATTCGCATCCGCAGCGACGTCGAACAGTGCGCACCGAAGAAACAATTGCCGCTGTAGAGCAAAGTGTTGAAGAGGACCCGAATGAATCGATTCGCCACCGTGCACAGCAATTGGAGCTTTGTCCATCAACTTTATGGAAGATTTTGCGCAAAGATCTTGGCTTGCGACCTTACAAGATCCAGCTTGTGCAAGAATTAAAGCCGCGAGACCATGCAATGCGTCGTGATTTTGGTGTATGGGCCGAAAATGAGATTGATCTCGATGCTGATTTTCATCGCAAAATTTTGTTCAGTGGTGAGGCTCATTTTTGGTTGAATGGCTACGTCAACAAGCAAAATTGCCGCATTTGGAGTGAAGAGAATCCACATGAGACCCTTGAGACGCCATTACATCCACAAAAACTGACTGTTTGGTGTGCTCTATGGGCTAGTGGAGTCATTGGGCCATACTTCTTCCGAAATAATGCTGGAGAGTCAGTTACCATAAATGGAGACCGGTATAGAGCCATGATAACCGACTATTTTGTTCCCCAATTGGATGGCATAAATGCGCATGTCACAATTGATTTATTGAAGGAAACATTCGATGAGCGCATAATTTCGCGGAATGGACCTGTCAATTGGCCACCAAGATCGTGCGATTTGACACCACTGGATTATTTTCTTTGGGGATATGTGAAGTCGCTCATCTACGACAATAAACCAGAAACGTTAGGGGACTTGGAAGCCATTATTCGTGGCGTTTTTGCCAACATACGGCCCCATATGCTCGAAAAAGTAGTTGAAAATTGGACCTGTAGAATTGGCTTTATTCGAGCCAGCCGCGGCGGCCACATGCCCGAAATCATATTTAAACATTAATGGCATAAAATTATCCTTCCAATAAAGCCAAATTGATGGACATTAAAACAAGAAAATCGTTTTAATGTCCATCAATTTGGCTTTATTTATTTCAATTCGAAGTTCTATACCTCTAAAAAAAACACCCATTATAAGTTAATAAATATTCCTGATTTGTCCACTTTGGGTTTAGTTTTAGAGTTTCTGATTGGTTCTTTTGACATATATCCCGTAATGGAAATCGATGAAACGTTCTTCAAAACTTTTGAAGAAAGCAATATTTTACAATTCTGCACATATAACAACTCGAAACAGATGACAAATCTGCAATGACTTTTGTTTGGTTTTTAAACAGTTTCACATTCAAAAATGGAAACATTTTAGAAGGTCGATTTTCGCAATATTAAATTTGAACGAAAGAATAAAATTATTATTTTCAGTAAATCCTGCTCCAATGGGTTACATGTATATATACATAGACATCCATTATAGACTACGAAACGTTCTTAAAAGCTACGGCCTGTTCTGCAAAATTAAGTGTTTCAGATTCCTGATTTGTCCACTTTGGGTTTAGTTTTAGAGTTTCTGATTGGTTCTTTTGACATATATCCCGTAATGGAAATCGATGAAACGTTCTTCAAAACTTTTGAAGAAAGCAATATTTTACAATTCTGCACATATAACAACTCGAAACAGATGACAAATCTGCAATGACTTTTGTTTGGTTTTTAAACAATTTCACATTCAAGTATCACATGTTTTTTACTGCTAAAATCCTTTTTAAAGAATTTTTTTTTATTATTTGATCCAATTTTTCATTAGTTTTCATTTGAAAAACCTAAGTTTTTCCCCTAACTCACCTTAAAGTGAAATGAAATGAACGAAAAATAAAATTTAAATAAAATTTATTCTATTCATTTATAACATAAGAACTTATGGAGATAAAGGCTTAAAAACCCCAGGGAAACTGAATAAGTAAATTAAAAACATTTTTTTTTTGTTTAAATAATTTTTCAATAAATTACCGCGTATTTGACCCCCTCAGATGCTTTAAAACAATTAAGAATCTTAGACAATAAATGAGATGAGCTGATACTTTCAGTGGGTACATAGTATAAAGGGTAGAGCAGGGAGGGAGTGAGGTTTGATGGCAAGAGGAGGCAATTAGAGTTTTAAAGGTGAAAGTCTGTTTTTATGGCAAGGCAAAAATTTTGAATATATTTTATTACATAAAGACTAGAGTTGGCTGCATCCTTTCTATAAACGAGTAAATCTGAGTGTCTGTCTTTCTTGTCTATGAATTTTTGTTTGTTTTTGTTTTTATTATTGTTTTATTTTGTTTAATTTCAAATGTTAATTAATTTGAAACTAATTGAGCAACATTTTTATTCATTCATTCATTTATTCTGTTCATTTCTACTTAGGCAAATTAAAACTCAGCGTATAATTTTGTTGGTATTTTATTTAATTTGCCTGTTCCCTGTTTTCGGATTTATTCGAATTGTCTGCAAGCGGGGGAACCTTTAATTAAAATTCTAAATTTTCTTCACAGTGTTTTTGTCCATTAAAGGGAATTGCTGGCTATAGGAATTAAATAAGTTCCTTTTTAATATATTCTTAGGGAAATATTATGTAAATTAAATGTATCAATTTTCTTAATTCATTTCATTTTATAAAATTGGTGGATGTTGCTGAAAATGGAAACATTTTAGAAGGTCGATTTAACGAAATAACAAAATTATGATTTTCAGTAGACCTTGCTCCAATGACTTACATGTATATATACACGGACGTCCAGCATAGACCACACTTTAATAGTTCATAACGGACATCTTGTTGAATCTACAACCTGTCTTCTAAAATCAAGTATATCATACTAACAAGCGGAACTGGCCTATCTAAAGCTTTGTTTTATTGAACGTGGAAGGATAACAATTTTTCAGAAATTATATGGAAAAGATTAAATTAGAGTTTTGGAATCGATATACCTGATTTTGTTAGAAAACATTCAAAATTTTCTTTGGAATCACTAGAGTTGGACAACCTACTGCCACTAACTAACAATTTTAATTAGAACATCTAAGAAAGTCAGCCAAGCACGACTATATGATACTCTTCACTACTAAAGTCAAATATGGACCAACAATTTAACAAGTTCTTCTTAAGTCTTATAAACATACATATACTCGTATGTGCTATTTTTTTTTCCAAATTTCGAGATTTATGTTGTTTTAAGTATGTCATTTCCGGCTAAGGACCTAACATGGGAACTAGGGTAAATTGTAAATCGATTATTACCAAAATTTTAAATATCGGTTTATATTTAGAAAATATTTATCTCTGCAAAGTTTTAGTAATAAAATGCAATTATCTTTAGACATATGAGGGTTTTTGTGCTTTTCTGGGTATTTCAAAAACTTTTGAGAATGTGTCCTGTGATTCTGAGTCGATCGGTGTAAAAGGTGAAAAAGGTCTCAGACCAATATTTCTTTGCGTTACAAACATAAAAATCAGGGACTGTGACTGTTATAACTTTTATCGTAAAAGTCAGAAAATAAAAGTTATTTTTTGACTTTTATTTTTTCGAGCAGAAATAAAAGTTACTTTTGTTTAAATTCATGATAAATTTATTAAAATTTTTGTGAAACAAAGATAATTTTTCAGTGAAAATAATTTGCATATGCTCAAAAATTAATGGAGTTGAGTTTCGTATTAATAATTTGGGTTGAAAACACAAAAATAAAAGTCAAAAAATAACTTTTATATTTGCTCAAAAAAAAATCAAAAAATAACTGTTATTTTTTTCTAAAAAATAAAATCAGATTTTTAAAAATAATCGCATTTTATGAAAATTTCATCCAAAACTATCAAAATGGTATACTTGGTTTTATTCTCCGACATTTCCTTGCGGTTGCTTTTTTTAATCAAAAATTAAAAAAAATTAATTTCAGAAAAACTTTTTCTCAATCATTTTTTCTAAAAAATAAAATCAGATTTTTAAAAATAATCGCATTTTATGAAAATTTCATCCAAAACTATCAAAATGGTATACTTGGTTTTATTCTCCGACATTTCCTTGCGGTTGCTTTTTTTAATCAAAAATTAAAAAAAAATTAATTTCAGAAAAACTTTTTCTCAATCATACTTAACGTAAGGCTCAATTATGAACAGCTGTCGGCACAAAGATAATGGTAAAATAAATGAGACTAAAATGTTATGAGAATAAACAAATTAAATTCAGAAAAATAAAGTGGCATGAACAGGCCTGTCAGATTTGCTGGTTTATCGGCATTTTGGCGATTTTTGACCTGAAAAATAGTAAAGTTCCGATATGCAGATTTTAGATAGAAAATTGGCGATTTATAAGATATTGTCAAAAAGTAACTTAACCTTAAAGTTTCAGAGCTTAAACAACGATTTAAGTTTTCAATAATTCCGATCCGTTATTATTTTCAGAGCCAAAACTTGGGAACTAAATACAATTTTTTCCACAAAAACATTTTTAATATAAATTTTTTCTGTGGAAAAATTTTCCTTTTAAAATTGTTTCTGTAGAAAAATTTTCAATTTAAAATTAAAAAACTTTCAATATCATTTTTTTTTTTCTATAGAAAAATCATATATTTAAATTTTTTTCTGTTATGAAATTTTCCATTAAAAATTTTTGCTATCGAAAATTTCGCTATTTTTTTTTTTTTGTAAAGAAAAATTTTTCATATGTGTACAATTTTTTTTATAAAAAAATTTTGCACATAATTTTTTGGTATAGGAAAATTTTCCATACATTCCATAATTTTCTTAACATAAAAATTTTTTTTTTGTAATTTTTTTTTTGTACTGAACAATTTTTCATATACATTTTTATACCCTTCGCCACCATAGGTGGAAGGGTATTATGAGTTTGTGCTAATGTATGTAACGTATAGAAATATTTGTCATAGACCCACCTTTTAGTATACCAATAGGCTTAGAACCACTTTCTGAGTCGATTTAGCGATGCCAGTCCGTCCGTCTGGCTGGTTGGCTGGCTGGACCCCCATGTAAACTTTGTAATCAAAGTACAGGTTGCAATTCTTAAGATAATTTGATGAAATTTGGCACAGATAATTTTTTTTGAAAGTGGCAACATGGCTATTGAAATTGGTCAAAATAGGTTCATTATTTATGGTACCTCCCATAGGTCTCACTTCCCGGAATTGATATTTTAGCCACAAATATCAATATTTTTTCATGAAATTTAAAACAAATACTGCTTATGTAAACCTAAATCACTGTACCAAATTTCGTTGAAATCGGTCCACATTTGACCATAGCCCCCATACAAATTTTTCTATCAAAACGCACTAAATGAGACAAAAATCACTGAAACGCTCGTAAATCTGAAGATAATGAGAATTTTTAGTTAATTTTTTGCATACATAATTTTTGTGAAAGCTATAATCAATTTTCCAAATTTCGACATAATCGGTTCATATTTGACCCTAGCTCTCATATAAGTTCAAATGACGAAAATAGCTTAAATATATAAGTTTTGAAAAAATCTTTGTGTGATGGCAAAATTTAGCAAATATTTGTCTTTATACAGGAAAAAGAACACCTTTGACCTTAGTGGTGAAGGGTATCGTATGGTCGGGCTTGACCGACTATAGCACTTTCTTACTTGTTTTGTATAGAACAATTTTCCGTATTTAATTCTTCGTATAGAAACATTTTCCATCAACAGTTTTAGTATAGAAAATTTTTCATTATAAGATCTTTTGTATAGAAGAACTTTTAATATCAAATTTTTGTATATAAAATATACATTTTTTTGTATAGAAAACTTTTCTATGGAAAAAAAATTGAAATTGTATTTTGTTCTATAGAAATTTTTCAATAAAAGTTTGTGTTATAGAAACACTTTTTAATGCACATTTTGTTTTAATATCCGACTATATTTGTGATATATTTTTGGATAATTCCGATTTTTTGCCGATTTATAAAAATTAACTACCGATAATGCCAATTTTTTTTTTTTTTTTAAGATATGCTGATCTTTTAAGAAAAATTTCTGTCAGCCCTGGGCAAGAACCTACTTTGCTGAAAGTCCATTCCACTGACTGGTGTAATAATTCTGTTTGAGCTCTTCACTGAATTTATTTTTTTTCAACAAAGTGACTTCACAATCTTCTTTGTTGTAAATTTGCATGAATATGATTGGCCTGTTTTTGCTTTTTCAAACTCATTTTGCCGATTGTATTAAACGATCGCGTTGTAGTACGAAAATTATAAAAAGAAGTCGGCTACTGGTAGTTAAAAGTGCCTACGTCTGGTTATAAATTGCAGTTACGTTTTTTTTTTAAGAAAAATCATTTACCCAAGGACCATTCTTTACCCAGACAATGAAAACTAGCACGAATTGGGTAAGACAATTAACTTCCGAGCTTTATGACTTATCCACAGTATAGTCCTAATTTGGCACCTGATTACTTTTTTCTTCTTATTCACAAATTTAAAAACTAAAAAATTTTGAAGTCAATGTTGCAATTTATGCGTTTAAAATACATGTTTTGTAGATACCCAAATTGAACTAGAAACAAGTAAGAAAGAGCTATAGTCGGTCAAGCCCGACAATACGATACCCTTCACCACTAAAGTCAAAGTTGTACTTTTTCATCTATAAAACAAATATTTCCTAAATTTTGTCAAAATACGAACATTTTCTTAAGGATCATAAATTTAAGCTGTTTTCGTCATTTAGACTTATATGGGGGCTAGGGTCAAATGTGAACCGATCATCTTGAAATTTACCAAATTGATTACAGTTTTTACTGAGTTAAAATTGTCATAATTTTCGGATTTTTGTGATTTTGGTGTCTCATTTGGTGCGTTTTTCAAGAAGAGTTTGTACGGGAGCTATGGTCAAATGTGGACCGATTTTAACGAAATTTGGCACAGTGATTTAAGTTTACATATACAGTATCAGTATCTATATTTCATGAAAAAATAATGATATTTGTGGCATCAATTCTGGGAAATGTAACCTATGGGAGGTACCATAAATAATAAACCGATTTTGACGAATTTCAATAGCCATGGTCCCATTATCAAAAAAAGATCTGTGCCAAATTTCATCAAATTATCTTTAGAACTGCGATCTGTAGTTTGATTACAAGGTTTACATGGGGGTTCAGCCAGCCAGCAAGCCAGACGGACGGACATCGCTAAATCGACTCAGAAAGTGATTCTAAGCCTATTGGTATACTAAAAGGTGGGTCTACGACAAATTTTTGTATGTGTTACAAACATCAGCACAAACTTACAATACCCTTTCCACCTATGGTGGTGAAGGGTATAAAAAATTGAATAGCATGTACGACTTATTTAAGTGATTTTCATGAATTTTCTTCTTCTGTTATCCTTGACTCCCAGTTGAGTTGAGGCCCTATGCTCCTTTTTGCTCGAACTCTATTTACGAGATGTTATTCATGCGTCATTCTACTCACACGTCATTCCACCTTCTCCACGTTGTTGCAGGTACACCAACACGACGTCCACTTACCTGTGGATTCAAACGAAGTGCTAGTCGGGCAATGTTGGTACTAGGTCTTCGAAGTGTGTGTGGCCTATCCACCGCCATATCCGTTGACATACCTCTATAAAAACAGAGATTAGTAGATCTTTATTTGCTATGCGATTTGGCCACCATATATTAAGAATTTGCCGCGATCATTTGTTTGCAAAGGTTTGTTGGCGCTTATCAATGGCATTTGTGTGTTTCCAAGTTTCGCAATCGTAATACAAGATGGACTTGACATTTGAGTTGTTTATTTGTAACTCAGTTGTTGTTGATATTTGAACGGATTTGATACCTTTATGTAGGATCCGACATTTTAAATCTACGTACATTGCCCGAATTAAGTTCAGAATTTTCCATAGAAATTCTCCATAGAAAGCACCTATTGACAATGTCGAGGGCCTTCATAAAGTCGATAAACGCTAGGTAAATGGGGGTGCTTAATTCAAGACATTGCTCTAGTACTATTCTTACTGTGTTAATTAGGTCAACACAAGATGGATTTTCTCTGAACCCAAACTGATTTTCGCGGAGTGTAGCGGAAACTGGATCGGATATTCTGATCAAAATTACTCGACTTAGTATTTTGCTCGGTATTGAAAGAAGTGTTATACACCTGTAAATATTGTAGTCTTTGGAGTTACCCTAGTATACCTTCATTCCAGGAGGTTGGCAATAATTCTTCTTCACATAGTCCCAGTTTACATTGTACAACTTTTGTCGTTGCAATTCTTAGTTTGTGGGAAAATAGGGGGAGTAAAAATACTAGTGGAAGAGAGAAACTAAAAGTAGTACACATATGCATGTACTCTTGCAATTCGTTAATTCCCCAATTCGTAATTTTAATCGTGAAGTTAACTGCAAGTATATTTTGACATTTGTTTTATTTTGTTATTCATGAGTGCTCACGTTCAAGTGGCTTTATTTTCAATTGAATTAAATATAAAATTAAAAATATTTGTAAATTGTAAAACAAACTCACTTACTAATTGGTATTTATCAATATCCATTTCGAAAAACAATTTCTTTTACACGAAAAATACTTGTTTGAGCACAAATGTATTGTTTTTTTTACCACACGAATATACTTAAAAAAGAAAATGTCAAAAATTATGTACCTATGCATACGTCAATAAAAAATATCGGCGACAAAAATCGTACAATTTAAACGCAAATGCAATTTTAAAGAAAGAACGACAAAAATCGCAGCAATAAAGATTGTACAATGTAAACTGGGACACATTTTACCCTGGAACATTGTCATTTCGTGATTTTTGATTTTCTTTAATTTCTTCTAAATGAAAGGCAACCCTAGAATAATTTTTTGGGGGAACTTTTTTGAGAATAAAATCGGTTTCATTAGATTTATGATTATTTCAGTAATTTTCGGAGAGGAGTGATTCAAACACAACTTTACTTCAATACAACATTTCATCTCATTTACCTTTTCTGATTTATTTGACAATCAGTCAAAATTATGGTAAGAGTAAACAATTCCCCAAATGTCAACACCCACTCTAGTGAATAACTTGAATATTAAATTTTGAATTTTGTCCATTTTAAAATATAAAAAAAATAAATCAACCATTTATTTCAAAACGTGTATAGCAATGTTGAAAAGTTAATTTAATAAAACAAACCAAAAAAAAGAAAACATTTTGTCAAATCACCTTTTTGTACAATTTAACAAATGTTACCACCTCTAACCTCCCACTCCACCCTCACAAAAGAAAAATAAATAAAATAGAAAAAAATAGAGAAAATAGCAAGCCAATTCAAATAAAAAAAAAAAAAACGAGAAAAATCTTTTAAAATCGTAAAACACATGTTTCGTGCTGGAAAATGTAAAATGAAAATCATATAAATTTAATATTAGGGATATGTTATCGCAGTTTCATACAAAGAATTCAAGAAATGAATGATTTTAGAATCGTGATACTTATATAACATATGTAGTATGTATTTACGTTGTTACAAGTTTTCAAAAGCCTTCAGTCATTCATTCATTCAATCATTGAGTAGAGTAAATTTTTGAGGAAAATGTGTGTGTTTTGAATATGAAATAGTTTCAATCTAAACTAAAAACAAATTTCACCTTTTTTTTCGTTTTCCCCCAAAAAATAAAATGAAAATTCAAATAATATCATATGAGGACGCGTGTGTTCACTTAATCCGCACCTTTATTTATTTTCCTTCATTTGTTCCTATTTTGTATTTTTTATGGTGGGGGCCGAGGGTTGAGGGTATTATTAAGATTGGCAAACGTTGCAATCGTGTAAACAGCAAACTCTACATTTAAATGTAAATAACAAAAAAAAAAACTACAAATGAACAAATGTCATTTGGAAAAGCAAAATTGCAAAAAAACAAAAACCTAAATGTCACAACATTTCCATATTTCATGCGATTACATTTCGAAAAGAGCAAAAAACAAAACTAAAGATATTTGAAATAGCACAAATGAACGTGCATATAAATATATATTAGTATGGTCCCTAAATTTGGTCAGTTTCAATATATGTTGCCATTATATGCTCTAAACACATAGACAACAGCAGACAGCAATATGTCAAAAATAAAATTCATGTGTTTGTCACTTTCAAGTATTGTCACTATGTATATAAATTAAAAACAATTAGAACAAAAAAATTTTTTTTTAATATTTAGCATAAACGAACATTACAAAATTGAAGTAAAGGAAATTAATTTATTTATCTTTTTTAGTTCTTACGTTTTTGATTAATAACTTTAATGTGATTCATTATAAAATATACATGTGGCATCTCTAAAATTTGTATTGCTAAAATACTCAGCTGTTCATTATCATGTTTATAATGTTGTTGCTGCCCTCAAAATATTTATGAAGCTGATGACTTCAGAACAGCATTTAAAGTTGACAGCATTTGAAGCCGTGAAGTTATGAAGTCTGCTGTCGTCTAAGAGCCACTTTTTATACCCACCATCAAAAAGAATGGGGGGTATATTGAGATTGTCATTCCGTTTGTAATTTCCTTAATATTGGTTCAAAAATCAAAAACGATATATATTCTGAATCCTTATGAAATTCTAAGACGATTGAGCTATGTCCGTCTGTCTGTCTGTCTGTTGAAATCACGATAACGTCTAAACGAAAAGAGCTAGCTAACTTAAACTTAGCAAAAACATTCTTTATCTATGAGAAAATTTTGGTATTGAAATTGGGCAAAATCGGTTAGCATTTGGCCATAGCTCCCGTATAACCTCGTCTAGGCTAATCGCTTATTTGCTAATAAATGACAAATTATGACAGTTATGATGACAAAATTTTGTATCTAGAAGTTTTAGATAAGCACTAGGCAGCATATAAAATTTCATCGCAATCGGTTCACATTTAGCCATAGCTCCCATACAAAAAACTTACGAAAACAGGCTAAATTTCACCCAAAATACACTTAAATGCCAATAAATCTAAAAGTATAACAGATATAACCACTAAATTTGGCACAAGAAAGTCTTATATCAATGCCAGCCAGTGTGCAACGATCGGTCACTATTTGACCTAGCTCCCATATAAAAAACTTACGAAAACACAAAAATTCAAAAAGAAAAGGGGATTTATGTCCGTCTGTCCGTCAGATAAAATCGTGATAGCTCCTTAACTACAAGAGCTAGTAAGACTAAATTAAGCACAAGGAAGTCTTATGTCAATGCGAGCTAGTGTTCAAAATTTTGTCACAATCGGTCACCATTTGACCATAGCTCCCATATAAAAAACTTATGGAAACACAAAAATACATAAAGAAAAGGTTGTTTATGTCCGTCTGTCCGTCAGATAAAAGCACGATAGCGCCTTAACGAAAAGAGCTAGAGGGACAAAATTTTTCAAAAGTATTTTGGATATCTTGAAAAGATGTGTGTTGAAAATGGACAAAATCGGTTTAAATTTAGTTAGAGCTCCCATATAACCCCGCCCCGGGAAACACATTAATGCTGATAAATTGAATACAATTGTAATAGCTATGACCATTAAATTTAAAATAGGGAAGTTTTATGCAATTTTTGATCAGTTTATCAAATTTTATAGGAATCAGTCCATATTTGACTTTAGCTTTCATATGAAAAACACTCACGAAAACCAAAAATTTTATCAAAGGCCAGTTAAAAGCTATTAAATTAGAAACTATGATAGCTATGGTCACTAAATTTTGCAAGAATAAGCTCTTTATATATACCAGCCAGTGTGTAAAATTTTGTTATAATCGGTCGACATTTGGCTATAATTCTTATATATATATAACATCCCCTTTTTATATCTACAATCAAAAAGATTTGGAGGTACATTCATTATATTAAGATTGCACCTATGAAATTACATAGGCATCAATCAATGTTCAGCCCAGACTTTATATATGATGAATGCATTAGGAACTCATAACGAAATATATGGACCTGTCGTATTACTATTAACGTGTTTAGCCTAACTACATATTAATCACAACGAAAAGTATTTAACAACTTATTAATGTAAAACTATACCTGGTTATGAGACCGAATTTTGATCAAAGTAAATACTGGGGAAACCACTAAAATATTTTTGAATGTTGAACTATAAAGCTACGGAAACCTAATTTAGTCCAAAGGTTTTACCAACAATACCGAATAGCTTAGCGATTTTTCCAGTTTTGGTGCAGATTTTGAATTAGCTGCACCCTTGTAGATATATGAGATATGTTTCTATATTTAACACAACTTGATGGTGGGTATATAAGATTCGGCACAGCCGAATATAATACTCTTACTTGTTGAGTTTGAGATCAAAATTAAATTTATTCTCTAATTAACTTATCTAAAAGTGCATATTATTTGCATTGGATTTTTTTTTGGGTGGTGGTTTAAACTTCATGGTGTTTCCATATCGATCAAAAAGAAATGGCAACCTTTTTTTGCAAAGTGTTGTCAAAATGACAACTTTTTTTGTAGAAGAAGAAGACATTGCTCGAATTTCATAGTTATTATACAAATAAAAATGATTTGGCCGTGTTCTAATAGTTCTTAACTTTCTTATAATTGTTTTTTTTTTTTTTAAATTTGGTCAACACTATCATACAAGTTAAACATGTCTGATACCCTTCAAGTTTGTCATTTACTTTGTAATTTATTATACCAATAGACACAGAATCGGTCAGTATAATTGACTAAATCGATTAAATAAGTCGATTTAAGCCTTCGTCATATCTTTTTAAGAACAGATAAGTTGCTCCATTGGTTCTTATATAGACGCATCATTTAAGCTTTTTGTTTTACAGGCAATTTTTCATCATTTATATTGACGGCACAAATAAGAAAAATTGATGTTGACGTGACTGAAGCTCGAACCCGGACAGAATATGACATGTGATACTTAGTAGTCGGTGTGCTAACCTACTAAGCCACAGCACCCATATTTAACAACGAATTTTAAAAATAAACATTAGTTACACTGTGCTAGTTGAAAAAACAGACAAAAAGCAGTAAAGATAGTAAAGATAATTCGAGTACTCTGAATTCAATGGTGCCAACCGCTTTTTACGGTTAGCTCTAGTTTTCGAGATATATAAAAAAATGGAGAATATTGCTCAAAAAATATTCGAGTAACTGGCAAATCGAAAAGATTTTTATTAAATACTAGCTTTTTGGACCCGGCTATGCCCGGGTAGGTAGTTAAAGATTTTAACTTATTGCTGTGTTAACTATTTCTTTAAAAATTAACAATTATGAAATATTTTTTTATTAATTTTTTAATTGAATCCTTTATTAATGTATTTGCATATGTATTTAATTGACTTTAGCGAATGGCATTACTATACATTAACGTGTGCTTTAAACGAAAAATACTTTTAAACAATCGTCAAATAGTCATCAAGCAATCGTCAAATAGTAATCAAATAACCATCAAACAATCTTCAGTCAATCGTGAAACATGAAAAATCATTGAAGAGTCGTCAGTCACTCATCAAACAACCATCAAACAATCGTTAAAAAATCTTGAAACTACCGTCATAAAATCTCCAGTTAATCGTAAAACAATTATCAAACATTCATTAAAAATCTTGAAACAGTCATCAGTCAATCAATCATTTAACAACTGTCAAGCAATAGTCAAAGAACCATCAAATAACTATGAAAAATCTTCAAACAATCGTCAGTCAAACTATTATCAAACACCAAACATATTACCATTATGCGTGTATCCGTTTTCCGATTATAAATAAATAAAAAACATTTAGAAAAAAAATATCTTCATCGGTCTAGCCGTTCTCAGGAGATGCAATTTTAAAGAAAAGGGTAATTTTATCGCCATGTTTGGATTCCCAGGTTCCGTTGGTGCATTTTCAAAAAATGCAAAAAGCGAAAAACTATGAAAATATCCTTATTTAAAACTTTTATTAATTCGATTAAATAGTTTTGATCTTATGCCCATTTGAGATAAAAAAAAAAACCAAGCTTAATTTTCCCACCGGTCACACACATACAATCAAAATTTTTGAAAAATTGGTTATCCATATTTGTCATTTTTAATATTTGACTTATATTGGAGGGGTCACGCCCATTTGAGATTTCCAAAAAAAAAAAGTAGCCTATTTTGCCCACCGATAACTCCTTATATACTGTAAAAATGAAAGAAAAATCGGTCGGCTCTGTCATAAATATTTGCCATTTTTAATATTTTACTTAAACGAAAAACCTAGACTATTTTACCCGCCATTCACACCTTAACATTCTGTCAAAATTTCAGGGTCATCCATGTTTGTCTTTTTTAATATTTGACTTATATGGGAGGGGTCACGCTCACTTGAGATTACTGAAAAAAACCCTAGACTGTTTTAACCTTACCATACTGACAAAATTTTGGAAAAATCTGTCCGCAGGGTCATCCATATTTGCAATTTTTAATATCTGATTTATATGGAAGGGGTCACGCCCACTTTAGGTTTAAAAAAATCTGACCTATTTTATCCATCGGTTACACCTTAACATGCTGTCAAAATTTCAGAAAAATCTAACCTCTCGGTCACCTATATTTGTCATTTTAAATATATGAGTTATATGTGAGGGGTCACGCCCACTTAAGATTTCTAAAAAAACATTTGCCTATTTAAACCACCTGTCACACCTTACCATACTGTCAAAATTTAGAAAAATCGATCCGCAGGGTCATCCATATTAATCATTTTTAATATATGACTTATATGGGAGGGGTCACGCCCACTTCAAATTTAAAAAAAAAACCTAACCTATTTTAACCACTGGTCACATCTTACCACACTGTCAAAATTTCAGAAAAATCGGGCTTGGTCATCCATATTTGTCGTTTTCATTATTTAAATTATATGGAAGGGGTCACGCCCACTTTAGATTTCAGAAAAAAACGTAGCCTTTTTTAACACCCTACCACCCTGTCTAAATTTCTGAAATATCGGTCAGTTGGATCATCAATATTTGTAATTTTTAAAATCTGACTTATATGGGAGGGGTCACGCCAGCCTGAGATTAATAAAAAACAGACTAACAGACGCGAACATTTTTTATAGATGTAGATATATAGATATAGAAGAAGAAGAAGATAGAAGATAAAAACTTTAAATATAACAACAACAACAAAAATATTGTTGTTTAACAATTTAGGCTTTAAGATTTTTACCTAAATGGTTGTCGCCCTAATGTACATTTATTACGTACGATATGAATACACGTATGAACACAAATGTGCCCGTGCATGATTTTCTAGTTTGTTTGTTATGAATTACAGTAGTTCGATTTTAGTATACAAATAAAATTTTGAATTCAGTTTTTTCTCCAATATTCTTATAAATGAAATGTTAATGAATGTTCATAACTACATACTAATAACATGCGTTTATGGGTTTAAAACGGTTGGATTTTTTGTCATTGCAAAGTGCATAACTTTTCCTTGTCAACAGATTTTCATATCATATTTTAATTATAACTTGGTTTGACTTCGTCCCACTGTGCAATTTTGTAAGTAACAAGTAAATAGATGTGGATTTTTTTATCATATTCTTCGGGTGTTGTCATGCATGTTTTCATATTCTCATTCATACGAAGAAAACATGAAATAAATGAACCTTAAATGATGGCACGTTTCCAATAACGAAAATATATATAAGTTTATATTTGCAAAAAAAAAAAAAAACAAGGGCTCACATAAATATATGTAAATATATGAACTGATATGCAATTTCAAGGCATATTTATAGAAAGTTCTTAATATTTCTAATTAAAAATATTTAAAATTTTTAGTGACAATTTTACAAAATGTACATAAATATTTTCGCAAATTTTACATCTTTCAAGGTAAAATTGGGTCCTGAAAAAGAATTCCTTCGTTTTACCTGTAAGCGATAGAAGAGTAGAGACTATTGAAACAAAAAAATAGTCCACTTGACGAACATTAACAGCCTGTTCACAAAACTGTCATACGTTCGAAGGCAATCGAATACTAGCCTAACGATAAAGCTCTAAATTGAGTAATTTTCTTTTTTCGTTTGGAAGTAAAAGCTTCGTAATGAAATATCAAATAATAGTATTGCCATTGAGATATTTTATTACTTTTCTGAAAGCTTTTCCTGTAAAAAATAAATTAAAACAAAAAATAAAAAAATTTAACATTTTTTTTTTCAAAATTAAATTAAACATTTTTTCAATGATGTTATGGGTATGAGAAAGACAAGTATTAAGTAAAAAAGTTCGAGTTTTAGGAACAAGTTCCCAGATTTCGATAGACCGGATTCCAAAGCAACTGGAAACGATAGAACATTGTGACACTCCAGTGGCTCAATAGAGTTGCATACCGACGAGCGCGTTCACCATTTCCTACACTCGGTCGAGTAGCTCTTACAAAGACACTATTCTGAGACATGTATTGCGTAAGAAGATTTGAGTTTGGGAACGAGTTCCCTAATTTCGTTAGGTAATATTTCAAAATAAAAACGATAGAAAAGTGTGACACTCTAGTGGTTCAATAGAGGTAGATAGATATCATGCTGTAATCAATGAGCACTTTCACCCTCTCTAGCACTCTTACATAGACCCTATTCCGAAACATGTATTGCGTACCGGTGAAATACAACTCTCATGTATGGGCCGGTGCTTCAAAGTTTATTTCGGAACTTCTTGACCGAGTATAGGAGAGAGCAAAAGTTCTCATCGGTAAGAGTAGGTTATCCAACTCTATTATTCTATTGCTACTACTTTGGAAGGTGCTCTAACAAAATCAGGAAACTTGTTCTCGATACATGAACTTTCATACGCAATGCACGCATATCTGTTAGAGCTCATCCTTTCGTAGTCGATTGAGCAGTAGACGATACGCTAGCCGTACAGTTCGTATGTAAAATAAATAAAATTAAATAACCGTTTTTTGTTTCCCAGGCGATTAGAATTTTTTAATTGCCTGATTTGACATTTTCTTTCGTCTATACATTTCATTTACGAACCAACATTTTAAAAGCTTTTTCTCGTTTCACTCAAAAAAAAAAAAATTCAAAAACCAAAAGTTCAATTTTTTCGTAAGTTGACGTACAATTTGAAAAAATTGTATATTCAAAAACAGGCTGTAATATTCGAGACCTCAGATAGATCGTTCAGAAACAAGTAGCCCTGTACTGGTCAATGTCTTCCTGATCGGGTAAAGCACCAGTTTTGTTTAGGTCGTTCCTTACAGTGACTCATTATCTTATTATTGCCCAAATTCTAAGATAGATGCAAAAATTGAGGATGTACCGGTCCTGATAGAACCCGAAATAATAGATCGAGATTTTTGCTGAGTCAATCGGGCCAACTTTTCCATGTGTCCATACAAATTGGGGGTTAATAATATTAGCAACATATGAAAATCAGTTTTTGAGTCTTCCAAAAAGTCAATAAATAAATAAAAATTTAAATCTCAAAGTTTTTATCTGGATCATACTTACATTTACTTTTTTTATATATCCTCAACAACAGGTCGGAAACAGTGAAAAATTAGTACAATTGTACTATGTCCTATGTGGGTAAAACTCTTCTCGAACTCATACTTCAGTTTCTTTTTTTTATATGGTTTGTGTTGGATTGTTTTTTATACCCACCATCAAAAAGAATGGGTGGTATATTGAGATTGTCATTCCGTTTGTAATTTCCTTAATATTGGCTGAAAAACCCAATACGATATATATTCTGAATTCTTATGAAATTCTAAGTCGATTGAGCGATGTCCGTCTATATGTCCGTCTGTCTGTCTATTGAAATCACGATAACGCCTAAACGAAAGGAGCTAGCTCACTGAAACTTAGTAAAAATATTCTTCATCTGCGAGAAAATTGGTATTGAAATTGGACAAAATCGGTTCACATTAGCCCTAGGCAGCGTATAAAATTTCATCAAAATCGGTTCACATTTAGCCATAGCTCCCATACAAAAAACTTACGAAAACATCCTAAATTTCACCTAAAATACACTTAAATGCCAATAAATCTAAAAGTATAACACATATACCCACTAAATTAAGCACAAGGAAGTCTTATGTCAATGCCAGCCAGTGTGCAAAATTTTGTCACAATCGGTAACCATTTCAAGATGTGTGTTGAAAATGGACAAAATCGGTTCAAATTTAGTTAGACCTCCCATATAACCCCGCCGCGCGAAACTCATTAATGCTGATAAATTGAATACAATTGTAATAGCTATGACGATTAAATTTAAAATAGGGAAGTTTTATGCAATTTTTGATCAGTTTATCAAATTTTATAGGAATCAGTCCATATTTGACTTTAGCTTTCATATAAAAAACACCAAAAACCAAAAATTTTAGCAAAGGCCAGTTAAAAGCTATTAAATTAGAAACTATGATAGCTATAGCCACTAAATGCAAAAATAAGCTCTATATACATACCAGCCAGTGTGTAAAATTTTGTTACAATCGGTCAACATTTGGCTATAATTCTTATATATATAACATCCCCTTTTTATATCTACAATCAAAAAGATTTGGAGGTACATTCATTATATTAAGATTGCACCTATGAAATTAGATAGTCATCAATCAATGTTCAGCCCAGACTTTATATATGATGAATGCATTAGGAACTCCTAACGAAATATGTGGACCTGCCGTATTAGTATTAACGTGTTTAGCCTAACTACATATTAAGCGAAACGAAAAGTATTTAACAACTTATTAATGTAAAACTATACCTGGTTATGAGACCGAATTTTGATCAAAGCAAATACTGGGGAAACCACTAAAATATTTTTAAAAGTTGAACTACAAAGCTACGGCAACCGAATTTAGTCCAAAGGTTTTACCAACACTACCAATTAGCTTAGCGATTTTTTCAGTTTTGGTCCTGATTTTGAATTAGCTGCACCCTTGTAGATATATGAGATATGTTTCTAAATTTAACACAACTTGACGGTGGGTATATAAGATTCGGCACAGCCGCATATAACACTCTTACTTGTTTCTATTTAAAGTCAGCTAAACTTTTACCACAAGTATATACTTTTCTCAACATGATTCAGTTTTCCTTTTTTTGCGATATTTTTCTTATTTCCTGTTATCATTTTAAAAACGTGACTTTGTTTAAAATGATTATTAACAAAATCTAGTAAAAGCGAAAAATGGAGAAAATATTTTTAAAACTAAAAAAAGAAAAAATAAAAAAGAAATTTTAGTCTGCCAAATACGATCTTATGATACCCTACATCACTAAATTGTATAATATATAAATATTAATACAAAAAAATTTAATGAATAACCCCGTCTTTTTTGATGCCGGGCCACAGAGATATAACAGAAATCTTAAGAGCCGACGAGTTATCAAGTTTTAAGACAAATACCTGATGAACTGGAATCTATTGGCAGATGCGTGACAACAGGTTCAAGATACTTGCAATTCAATTTGAAAACAAAACTGTTTCGATTTAAATACTTATAGTACTTAGTTTTCAAAATTATATCCATGAGAATGAAGTATACAGTTTTCCCCTCCCCAAACGAATATTTCGATTACAAATATCACCTCAAACTTATAATACCCCTTCCACCTTTGATGGTATAGGATATAATGATAGAGCAACGATGGCAGCACTTAAAAAACTAATTTTGTTCTTCATGATAAAACATGGCAGCAAACTTTATTTCTATTTCACTCTGTGTTTACTCTTCGCTCTGCTATACAAACTATAAATTTAATTTAAAACTAAAGAAAAACTATAAATTAAGTTTTTCTTTCATCCTTTTTTTTTTTTTGTTTTGCTCCTTTCATCTTGGTTTTGTCGTTTTGATATTAAATTAAGAAAAACCATATATATTTAATAACACAAAATACCTGAGGCTTAATCTCATTTCCAATATAAGAAAAATTAAACAAAATACCACCACCCTAACACCTACCCACATACACACACATTTTACGAGTATTTCTAACAATATTTCCTGAACTTCTTAGAATTACTTGGAAAGTTAACAATGTCAAAATTAACTTGTGGTTGTGTTAATATTCTAATACAATTTATTCTGTTTTATTCTATTTTAGTTATTTCATTTGTATAAAAAGTATTTAATTCTTCTTACTCCATTTATACCCAACATATTTTATCCTTTCTTACATTATCATGAGAAATTCATGTATTTGACTTGAAAGGGAACATTTTCTTTTTATATTTGTACATGTAAGTGTGATTGTGTGCTTGTATTTCCTCCTCTATCATTTGCCATTTTCTAATTTCCTCATATGAAGCACATCCTTAATGAGTTGCTTGATTGTGGTGCGTTTTTCTTTGTCTGTTCGTTTGCTGGTTCACTCATTTTATTTTGTTCTAAAAATCCCTTTTTTTCGAAACATTTAATTGCAAACACGCAAGAAACGGATGTATTTAAATTATCTTGTTTGTCGGTAGCATTTACACAGAACAAAATTTTTGTGTTGGATTTTAATAGCAAATAGATCTAGACTTTAACTGCTATTTATTTATTTTTGTTTAATAATTCGACTAAATTATGTATGCAAATTGGGATTGCAAAAATATTATAGTTTAGTAAAATTAAGAACTTTTAATATCATTCCAGCAAAACTTTGGTAATGGTAATTCGAATGGTAATTTGAACTCCGGGTTCAAATCCCGAACTTTTGTGTGTGCGTAAAATTAGTACAATATAATAGGGTACTGTTTTTTTCCAACCTTGGTTATAACTATTAAAGAAAAAGTAAGCATCCCGATTCGAAAATTATTTTTTTTTGCATTGTGTTTCGAAAATAATATCTTTCAAATCGAGATACTGAGGGCTTGTAAAAGCAACGTCTTCGTATTATAATTCTTATTTGTTTAACGAGTTAAGAATATTTGTTAAACGAATTAAGAATGATAGTTATCCAATTTATTCCCTTTTAAAGAAATGACAAACATTCACAAATTTTTTTTATTAATTTTTATGAAAAAACAATTCCTGCTAAAATTAAAAAAAAAACAAGTAAGAAAGCGCTATAGTCGGTCAAGTCCGACCATACGATACCTTTCACCACTAAGATCAAAGGTGTTATTTTTCCTGAATAAAGACAAATATTTGCTAAATTTTGCCATCATACAAACATTTTCTCAAAACTTATATATTTAAGCTGTTTTCGACATTTGGACTTATATGAGAGCTAGGGTCAAATGTGGACCGATTATCTCGAAATTTGGCAAATTGATTACAGTTATTATGCATGCAAAAAATAAACTTAAAATTCCCATTATCCTCAGATTTACGAGCGTTTTAGTGATTTTTGTCTCATTTAGTGCATGTTTAAAGAAAAGTTTATATGGGAGCTATGGTCAAATGTGGACCGATTTTAACGAAATTTGGTACGGTGATTTTAGTTTACATAAGCAGTGTATGATTTAAATTTCATGAAAAAACAAGTAAGAAAGCGCTATAGTCGGTCAAGCCGACCATACGATACCCTTCACCACTAAGGTCAAAGGTATTATTTTTCCTGTATAAAGACAAATATTTGCTTAATTTTGCCATCATACAAACATTTTCTCAAAACGTATATATTCAACCTGTTTCCGTCATTTGGACTTATATGAGAGCTAGGGTCAAATGTGGACCGATTATCTCGAAATTTGGCAAATTGATTACAGTTGTTACAAAAATTATGTATGCAAAAAATAAACTCAAAATTTTCATTATCTTTAGATTTACGAGCGTTTTAGTGATTTTTTTGTCTCATTTAGTGCGTTTTTGAAGAAGAGTTTGTATGGGAGCTATGGTCAAATGTGGACCGATTTCAACGAAATTTGGTACAGTGATTTAAGTTTACATAAGCAGTATCTGTTTTAAATTTCATGAAAAAACATTGATATTTGTGGCCAATATAGCAATTCCGGGAAGTGGGACCTATGGGAGGTACCATAAATGATGGACCGATTTTGACCAATTTCAATAGCCATGGTCCCCTTATCAAAAAAATTATCTGTGCCAAATTTCATCAAATTATCTTTAGAATTGCGACCTGTAGTTTGATTACAAGGTTTACATGGGGGTCCAGCCAGCCAGCCGTCCAGCCAGCCAGACGGACGGACGGACGGACATCGCTAAATCGACTCAGAAAGTGATTCTAAGTCTATTGGTATACTAAAAGGTGGGTCTAAGACAAATATTTCTATGCGTTACAAACATCAGCACAAACTTATAATATCCTTTCCACCTATGGTGGTGAAGGGTATAAATATTGATATTTGTGGCCAATATATCAATTCCGGGAAATGCGACCTATGGCAGGTACCACAAATAATGGACCGATTTTGACGAATTTCAATAGCCATGGTCCCATTATCAAAAAAAATTATCATTTCATCAAATTATCTTTAGAATTGCGGCCTGTAGTTTGATTACAAAGTTTGCATGGGGGTCCAGCCAGCCAGCCAGACGGACGGACGGACATCGCTAAATCGGCTCAGAAAGTGATTCTAAGTCTATTGGTATACAAAAAGGTCTAAGACCAATATTTCCATGCGTTACATACATCAGCACAAACTTATAATACCCTTTCCACCTATGGTGGTGAAGGGTATAAAAAACTGTTTATAAAACCAAAAAAATAACTATAAAACAGCCACAGTAAGGGCATCGAAGAGCGGCAATTGCCCACCGTTCATATATACATATATATAGCACAAATATTGCCAACCAAAATCAGTTTATCAATTTTGTAGGAATCGGTCCTTATTTGACCATACCTCCCATACAAGACACATTCTCATAAATCGATAAAAAAAACACATAAAAGCACAAAAACTTATAAGAGTTTTTGTGCTTTTATCAAAAGATAAATGTATTTTATAACTAAAGCTACACTCCTAAGTGTCACATAGTTTTTTCAGTATTCCTAAAATTTATTCATCTAATTTAAAAACATAAATTCTGGTTCAACTAAAATTAATTTCTTTCAAATTAATTTCTTTCTTAGATAAATAATTTCTAAATACACAGCAATTACCGAAATTTGGCAGAAATCCATCTTTGGGCGCATCGGGTCCAAAGTTTAAAAGCCCATTTGTCGGGGAAAAATGGGTTAGTTTTTTATTTTTGAGAAACTTCAGTCAAAAATAAACAAATTTTATAAGAAAAAGTAATGGAATATTAAAGAAAACTAATACAGCTATATTTCAAGTGGCCAAAAACAAAATTTATGAAGTAGTTATGGAATTATTGCATTGTTTCCCCAAAAATGCATGTCCCTGCAAACGCGCCTAAGGATATGCACTAGGGTGGGTCGTTTTTTGACTTTTGTCTCTGATCGACTTCTAATAGTAAAATTATATGGCCAAATTATGTCAAACGGACGTGTGCAAAATATTATTGTTTTATTTTTAGGATACGAGCCCGCGCAACGGGCCCAAAGTTTTTAAGCTAATTTGTATGGGAAAAATTAGAGTATTTGCAGTTTTTGCTACATTTCGTCCATTTAAGATTTATTTGTAAAATTCTCATTATCTTTAGATTTACGAACGCTTTAGTGAATTTTGTCTCATTTACTGCGTTTTGAGAAAAGAATTTGTATGGGAGCTATGGTCAAATGTAGACCGATTTCAACGAAATTTGGTACAGTGATTTAAGTTAACATAAGCAGTATTTGTTTTAAATTCCATGAAAAAATATTGATTTTTGTGACCAATATATCAATTCCAGGAAGTGGGACCTATGGGAGGTACCATAAATAATTAACCGATTTTGACGAATTTAAATAGCCATGGTCCTATTATTAAAAAAATGATCTGTGCCAAATTTCATCAGATTATCTTTAGAATTGCGTCCTGTAGTTTGATTACAAGGTTTACATGGGGGTCCAGCCAGCCAGACGGACGGACGGACAAACATCGCTAAATCGACTCAGAAAGTGATTCTTAGCCTATTGGTATACTAAAAGATGGGTCTATCACAAATATTTCTATGCGTAACATACATCAGCACAAACTTATAATACCCTATCCACCTATGGTGGTGAAGGGTACAAAAATACAATATGTATTTACTAAGAACTAAATTAAAATTCAATCCAATGAACTTTAAAAAAACCTACATGACTTGTAGTTTTTTAAAATATCTAATTTACGACAATTCTAATTAATGACTTGTTAAATTTATTTGCAAAAAGTAATATAAATTTTTTATTACCTTCAACCGTAATCCAAATGGTGATGATGAAGACGATAATGATGATGATGATATTGCCAAACATTCATTTTATTTGTTAAGAAAAACAACTAAAAACAAAAAAACGAAGAAAAAAAATTTATTTGCATTTAATTCAAAATATTTAAAAATACATAAAAAAATTATAAATAAAAATGGAAAATAAAATACTCATTCATTATTTCATTTTATTACTTTTTAGTGTGACGATAAACAAGAATTATCATAAATTTATTATCACAAATCTAAATCAGTTAGACAGAATATAAAATATTTTATTAGGGCTCTTTTTCTCATATTTATTAGTAATAAGCGCGATAAGTTGTTTTAATGAAGTGTGAAACTGTCAAAATATGAAATATGTTTTGGTTAAAAAAATGTTTATATGATGGAATTTCTTGAAGATTAGAGAAAATGATTGAAAAAAAACTCTTTTAAATATATTTAAAACAAAAGTTTTGATAAAGAGTCAATATTAAATAAATTTGTACTAAGTTTTATCAGTTCCTTTGAAAAATTTAAAAATAAATAGTTTTCTACTTGTTTATATGAAAATTGGTTGGTAAATTTTGACCATAAGATACCCTACATCAGGGGGGTGTGGTCGTATGAGAGCTATGCTTAATTCTGTGGCTGTTCATTATAAAAGAAACTCCTGCAGCCAATACTAACTTGATATTTATAAGCATTTTGCATATCGTTTGATTACCATTAAATTTTGTACATTCTTTAATATTTATAGAATTTTGCTGCAAAACTTTTCATTACCAAATAATGAGTTAAACAGCTAAACTATTGAACACGTACTACTTACTCATTCACTCTTTAAGTCATTACATTAACATGGGGATGGAGGCAAGTACTTACCAATTGCAGAAAAGTAATGACTTGGGTAAGCAATTGGAAAACAACAACAAAAACTTTTTTGTTGTTGTATTTAAAAAAATATATTTTGAAACGAAATACAAAATTTTTTTTATGACCCCATGGGGGCTCGAACCCAGACCCTCCGACTGCTAGGCAGAGACTCTTCCACTGAGCTACTTCATATGTTGAAAACTTAGCAGCTTATAATTAATATAAACAATTTTTATTTTTAGATCCAAAATCATGTGACAATAACTTTGTTTTTTCCTGTTTTTTTTGCTTTGTTGTAATTTTTGGAAAAATATTTTATACGAATTTTTGTAAATGTTTAATGCATTTAATAAACAATAAAGAATTTTATTTTTCATTTATTTTAAAACTTAAATAATTTAAATCTTACATAAGATTGACTCTTACTTACTTAAATGGACTACAGTTGCAACCATCGTTACCGCTGACAAATTTGAAAAAGTCGCAAAAATAGTCGCTTTTTACAAAAAAAGTCGCACAAAAAGTCACTTTCAATAAAAAAGTCGCACACTTTTTTTATAATATTTTTTTTAACAATGAACAAAAGACTATAAAACAATTCATACTTGAAAAGATATTATATATAGGCAAAAATCAAACAGTTTTAATTTCTATAAAACCGACTTTCAACACGAATAATTTTTGTACTCTCAAGTGTTCGGAAAATCTAATCACAGATTTGAACTCCTAAGTCCACAGGTATATTGAACGCAAAATCTTAGTAGCGCAAGTTTGCACTTCTAAGCGTAATTGGCATGCAAATTTCAAAAACGTAAAAAATCGAATGAAGCATTTATGTTTTTTTCATATTTCGTCTTCTTTTTTCGTTTCATTTGGACCCAGTCGTTATTTTATAATATAGACACCATACTTGGGGGATGAATTCATTGCCCTCTAAATTTTAATTTCGTCATTCAAATACTCTACTTAATGGCTGCCAAAATATAATCACGTTTTCGCCACTTTTAATTTTTTTTCGCATATTTTTCGGCCCCTCAATGAATTCCTAAAAAATAGATAAGGATTGGTAGATTTCAGTTGGGCATCGTTTGATATATATCTCAATTATGTTCTCCATGTTGATATAACATACGACAAAAATGTATAAAAATTCCAAACTACCTCGTAAACTGAATTTTTGCCATTTAACACCTAAAAGCAAAAGCGCACCAAAAAATAATTTTTTCTAAAATTGTATGAAGATTTTGAAAATCGTGCAAAATATATATTGCTTTTAATGGTTTTAGATAGCAAACTGAGACCAAAATGATGGCATTTATACTTAAGTACAATAATTTTAGGGAATTTTAGTTGAGATATTGAATATGGACTAAAAATAAAAATTTTAAATAATTTTCTAAAAAGGTGTCAAAAGTCGCACAAAACTCGAAAAAGTGGCAAAAAAGGGTCATGGAAGAAAAGTCGCAGCTTGCGTCGCAGGCCACCTAAAAAGTCGCAAATTGCGACTTTAGTCGCATAACGGTAACGCTGGTTACAACCTGTTAAGGTCAAAGTCCGGATATATTTTAGAATTTCATGGATTTCGATCTTGCGCGAATATTCTCCAATTTTATAGGCCAAGCTTTGAAAAATGTTCCTCTACTTGGTCTTTTTATCGAAGTTTCGGACATCCTCCTCTAACAGCATTTTTTTCAAAAGAGGGTTACTAGTTCGTAATCCTAACCCATTTTTATCGATCTTATGGGACAACTCTCGGTACATGTTAGCTCACTATATTAATGGGTGTTAAACTAGCTCCCCGGGTGATACCACGAGGAGTTCTGTGTCCACAGTTGAGATGATCCATATAAGTTGGGCTTAACAAGTTAAGACAAAAGGAATTCTAAAATATGCTCGGACTTTGACCTAAACAGGTTGTAACATTTAAGTGAGTAAGAGTCAATCTTATGTAAAAACTTATACAAAAAAGAAGATTTAAATTGTTTAAGTTTTAAAATAATTTTAAAAAAGTTTTAAAATAATTACATAAAATCGTATAAAAATATTTTTCCAAAAATTACAACAAAGCAAAAAAAAGCAGGGAAAAACAAAGTTATTTTCACATGATTTTGGATCTAAAAATAAAAATTGTTTATATTAATTATAAGCTGCTAAGTTTTCAACATATGAAGTAGCTCAGTGGAAGAGTCTCTGCCTAGCAGTCGGAGGGTCTGGGTTCGAGCCCCCGTGGGATCATAAAAAAAATTTTGTATTTCGTTTAAAAATATGTTTTTAATAAAACAACAACAAAAAAGTTGTTGTTGTTGCTTTCAAATTGCTTACCCAAGTCATTACTTTTCTGCAATTGGTAAGTACTTGCCTCCAATGACATCCCCATGTTAATGTAATGACTTAAACAGTGAATGAGTAAGTAGTTCGTGTTCAATAGTTTAGCTGTTTAACTCATTATTTGGTAATGAAAAGTTTTTCTGGGTAGTTTTCCAATTTTTTTTTTTACAGAAGGTAATATTTAAGTTCTTAAAATTCAAAAATCATTTAAAAAGACTCTTTTAATAAAAAAAAAACTAAACAAAATTGTTGCCCTTGATGGGATTTGAACCGGGGCCACTCAGTTTAAATTACCATCTTAATTACAAATAAGTACTTTTGTAACAACTTATTATTTATTCGGAGGGAATGTTGTAGTCATTACAATGTAACCAGTTATCAGAGTACTTGCCATTACCAAAGTTTTGCTGGGTATATGAATTTGGTATGAATTTGGTATGAAACCTATTTTAATTTGACAAATGTTGGATATTGTCATAAAATTTGATACTCTATTTATTGACGGACATTTATTTGTATTTTGCAAATAATCCGGGAAAACCAAAATATATAACTGTAGAAAAATAATAAATTTTTGTTACAAAAATAAGAGAATTACCAATTTAGCGAAAAAAAAAATCAATGTGTGCTATCCGAAATAATAAACCAATTTTAACCTGATTCAATACTAAAGGGTTATCCATTAGGACTGGAATTCGACATTTTTCAAATTAAGTTGTTAAAGCAATTTTATCTTTTCAGTTGAAAGTCTGACATTTAAGAAAATGGATCGCTTAAGTATCACACAACGTATAAAAATTATCAAAACGTACTCAAAGCCACTTATCGTGCTTTAAGAGGAGATTATGGTTTACATAATCGCCCAACTACGCAAGCAAATTGGCAAAATTGTGAAGAAATTTGAAGAGAATGGAGCGGTTGCAAATATTGTAAGGCCTGTGCACCATCGTTTCGCCCGTTCCGCTGAAAATATCGCTGCTGCAAGTGAAGGTGATGCCGAAGACCCGGATGTGTCGATTTCGTGAATTCGGACCGTTAGGGTCATATGATAAGCGAGTTTTTTTTGCCTGCTATTGAAGAATCGAACTCATACTGATTCGCCCTATAGAAAAAAATGCTTTTTCTAATTTTGCTAATTTATTACCAATATGCACACTAGGCTAACAGGAACATTTTTTTTCTTTGATTTCAAATATTTTTCTACGGAATATTGTGACACTAGGTCTAAAACTATATATATCTGAAAGTTTGAGCCACATCAGACAACGCTTTTGGGGCGCGCATCGGGTCCAAAGTTTAAGAGCCCGTTTGTATGGGGAAAAATGGGTTATTTTTTTGTTTTTGCGAAATTTAGACCAAAAATAAATAATTTTTTGAAGAAAAAATAATAGAATATTAAAGAGAACTAACACAGCTTTATTTCAGATCGTGAAAGAGGTAGTTTAAAGTTATTGCAGTTTTCTCCAGAAAATGCATGTCCTTGAAAACGCGCCTAAGGATATGCACCAAAAATTGTATGTTGTAAATAAAGAAATTCCAAAGCAAGACATGATTTATCATTTAATGGCTGTTACTAGTAAATAGTTCAGTTTTGTTAAAATATAATCAAATTTACTTAGTTTTTTCATGTTGGAAAATGGTGCATTTTTCTCAGGTCGATTTTAAAAATCATTTTTTAATTTTTTGAAAATTTTGTTCAACAAATATTTCAAATTTAGAATTTGCTCTCGAGTGTGTTAAAACAGACAAATGGGAGAATAAAACAAAAAAAAAAAAAAAAAATAAGATTGATACCTGCGATTTTAAATTGAAGAATTTCGCGAAAATGTAAATTTTTGGGACAAATTCTAGTAGATGCTCGGTAAATTTTACTTGTATTAAATTTAAACAAATAAAAATAGTTCTTATTATTGCTTAGTTGATGAAAAATCTATGCTGAAAGGTTTTTTAATATTGGACGAGATTAACCCTTTCTTCACCGGGGTCAAATGTAAAAATTTGGATTTCCATAAAATTTTCATAGCGAGATTACGAAATATCAAGTAATAATTAGCGAATTTTAATAAAAAAGCAGTAAAATCGCCAATATTGGTTTTTATTTAATAAATTTTATTTCAGGAAATGGGTAGGGGTCTACCAATCATATTGTAAAAGATCACTTTGTTAAAAACTCACTAATAAGAGAATTAAAGAGTTTTTTGCTTCTCCTGAAAAATCAGTATTTTGCAGATAACCCATTTTCGATGTAGGCCGACGATATATATGTATAATATCGTCGTGCGGGAGCTTATGTGCTTTTTTTACACAATTTGAGTTAATGATTTTACCTTAGGTTTTCGACCATAAATTTTTCAATTTTGCAGTCCGTTTTCGGCTATCTCGTCTAGTTTCTTATGTTCTATATTCTTCTATATCCTTCAAAACGCCAAATATATAAATCTCAAAATTCTATCGTATAGTTTTTTAGAAAAATTAAGTCAAAACTTCAAGTTCGATTTTCTCAAAATGCATTTTTGGCGTATAGAGCACATAAACTCCCGCACGACTATATGTATACCAATACTTATTTTGAATTGACCAGTAGGGTATATTATAAGATCGACTTAGGCTGATTACATTATGGAATTATTTTTTGTTTATTTTTTCTTAAGTTGTAAATGACAATCACAGTTTGCCGCCTCTATTGTGAACAACTTAATCAAGTTTTTTTTTAATCAATTGTATTGTACTTTTTTTTTTATAAACAAATAGTTTTTGTTCAGTTTAACCGAAATAAATAATTATGTCAGACTCTAAAATATAGTCAGTTGAAAGAATCCCAGCAGTTCAAAATTAAAGAAACATCTTCATTACTGTGGAAATGTGTTTAGTAACTTTAATACGTGTTTGTTATATTAAAAAGGCTTTATGATACTTGGGGACAACCGCCAGTTGGATCTTAGCTTAAAAGGTTGTCAGTAATATTGCTCATATGTTAATATAGCTCTTTATTCTATCAGTTTTGGAGATGTTTCTTAAATTTGAAACTGCTGGGATTAAATTTACTTTAAACATTTACATACATTCATAGAAGTAATACAGTTTGATAATAGAAAATCAATGGAACCCCAGATACTTTTCTACTTATATAGAAATTAGAAAGAACCACATAGTGATAACAAATTTTTAAAATTGTTAAAAAAAAAAACAAGAAAAAAATTTACATAAATATTTAGTACATACACATGTAGGGATAGATGGATGTTTGTTGTACAAGTATTTGTACAACAAATTTCATACATTTTCATGGACAGACACACAACATGTACGCACATTTTTCTGTAGTGCATTAGGGTAGAACCTAGAATATGTTATAATTTTAAAGAATCATTAAATTTTTGATGAATAAAGAGTGCTCTAAATAAAATTTGTAGTTGGATTTTCTTAAATAAAAATCAAACCTTTTAATATAAAAACTGTACAAAATACGCAAATATAATGACATATTATACAAAATCATTTAGCATTAAAATATTTACTTAGTACTCGGGTTTTGCAAAATTATCGACTTTTTTCGGAAACCCTTCCATTAAAGATTTTACAGTTGCTTCTGATACCTTTTTGGAGCATGTGTTTCACCTGCGCTTAAAATCGGACATGTTCTTGGAAATCTTTCCTGTGTTCTTCAATTCCTTTTTTACCAGAGCCCAATATCTTTCCACAGGCCGAAGTTCTGGACAGTTAGGTGGATTTGCCTCTCGTGGTACAAAAATGACATTATTCTTTGAGTACCACTCAAGTGCCTTTTTTTTGGTTATACATTAGAGCGGTTCGCCTTCCATACAAAAGAAAAAAAAAGTTATGTCAGTCACCCCCTAGGATTAAAGATAATGTTAAAAGAATTCCAAAAACTATTTTTTTATTTTTTACCACGCCTACAAATACCGCCCTTTTACTATTTTGTTCACTGTGTCGCCATTTTAAATCCGATCATAACATTTTATATATCGGTGTTCGCGGCTCTGTAAGGGCTACATTTCTCTCTTTGATAGTTTTTTACTACCACGTCAATTTATAGTCATAACTTTAAAAAACTAGATTTTTACTCGATTTGATTAGGGTGGGTACGACTCGAATTTTAAAAAGCTATGACTAGAAATTGACGAGGAAAAATTGTAAAAAACTATCAAAGAGAGAAATGTAGCCCTTACAGAGCCCTGAAAATCGATATATAAAATGTTATGATCGGATTTAAAACGGCGACACAGTGAACAAAATAGTAAAAGGGCGGTATTTGTAGGCGTGGTAAAAAAATAAAAAAAAAATTTTTGGAATTATTTTTACATTATCTTTAATCCTAGGTGGTGACTGACTCAACTTTTTTTCGAACCACTCTATTATACATATCTACACATTCTTTGGAGTCTGAAACTAAATGCAAAAATAACAAGTAAGAAAGCGCTATAGTCGGTCAAGCCGACCATACGATACCCTTCACCACTAAGGTCAAAGGTGTTATTTTTCCTGTATAAAGACAAATATTTGCTAAATTTTGCCATCATACAAACATTTTCTCAAAACGTATATATTCAATTTGGACTTATATGATAGCTAGGGTCAAATGTGGACCGATTATCTCGAAATTTGGCAGGTTGATTACAGTTGTTACAAAAATTATGTATGCAAAAAATAAACTCAAAATTTTCATAATCTTTAGATTTACGAGCGTTTTAGTGATTTTTTGTCTCATTTAGTGAGTTTTTGAAGAAGAGTTTGTATGGGAGCTATGGTCAAATGTGGACCGATTTCAAATTTGGTACAGTGATTAAAGTTTACATAAGCAGTATCTGTTTTAAATTTCATGAAAAAATATTCATATTTGAAGCCAATATAGCAATTCCGGGAAGTGGGACCTATGGGAGGTACCATAAATAATGGACCGATTTTGACCAATTTCAATAGCCATGGTCCCATTATCAAAAAAATTATTTATGCCAAATTTCATCAAATTATCTTTAGAATTGCGACCTGTAGTTTGATTACAAGGTTTACATGGGGGTCCAGCCAGACGGACGGACGGACGGACATCGCTAAATCGACTCAAAAAGTGATTCTAAGTCTATTGGTATACTAAAAGGTGGGTCTAAGACAAATATTTCTATGCGTTACAAACATCAGCACAAACTTATAATACCCTTTCCACCTATGGTGGTGAAGGGTATAAAAATTACCATTTTTTGTGTACTATTATTCTATTTGTATACATACATTTCAACTTTAATTTTTTTTGTACAACAGAACTTCCCTAATATCCAAACATACAAGTACACGCAAATTTATATAAATACATATGTGTGTATGTTCAAATGTTTGTATTTGAAGAATCTAAAGAGTAGCAGAGTAGCATCACGCAAAAACAAGAAAAGAAAATAATCTTAATTCAAACAATAGAAATGGAAAAGGCGTTTTTATTGTTTGTTTATTTTCATTTCGAAAAGAAAAACTCATGTCGTTTCACGAATGTCGAAAAACAAATGGCCATGTTAGTGAAATTTTTCTTTAAATAAACAACTTTTCAAAAACAATCATTTCAAGACAAATAAGTGAGAGTTGATAAACAAAAATTAAATCGATTAAATGTATTTTCCATCTTTAAAAAATTCTTTAAAATCATGAAATTTTTTATAAACTACTTTGCAAATTGTTTTTTTTTTAAGAAATATAAAAAACTTTTTCGCTTATATTTTTTTTTTGTTTTTTTTTTTTTTTTGTAAAAGTTATATACAAATTTTGTCAACCTATTATTATAGTTAAAATAATAGGATTTATTATACACAAATTGTATTTGTTTGCACCAAAACTTTTATACCCTTAACCACCATAGGCGGAAAGTGTATTATAAGTTTTTGCTGATCTATGTAACGCATAGAAATATTTATCCTAGACCCACCTTTTAGTATACCAATGGGCTTAGAATCACTTTCTGAGTCGATTTAGCGATGTTCGTCCGTCCGTCCGGCTGGCTGGACCTAGGGTTGCCAGTCAGGCTGGATTCGACCGGATTGTCCAGCTTTTTTAGTGTTTGTCCAGTGTCAAGCTAAAATTAAATTTGTCCAGCTAAAAGGTAAAGAATTGAATTTTTTATATTTTTAAAGAAAAACTGTCTTTATGATATTAAACGCAAAAGTTTTTTTCTCTTTTTTACTAAGTGATATATGCGTTGATTAATTGATTACTTGATCAAGTTAATTTTGTAATAAAATTACTCTCTATCAAATTTCCCCATCGTATTTACTTTACATAAATGGCCTATATTTACAACCTGTTAAAGCCAAAGGAGCATATTTTAGAGTTCTAATTCTTCAATTTCGTAGGTCAAGCTTTAAAAGATTTTCCTCTACTTCTACTTGGCCTTTGCATCGAATTTTCGTATGTCCTCTTTTACGAGTTCATTGTGGATCGTTTTTAAATACTTTTCTTGCAGGAGTATTTTTATCCATTCGCCCAACATGTCCTAGCCAACGCAGCCGCTGCTGTTTCATGGTTTATTCGATGTCGATATTCATTGTTGATGCAAACTGGTCAAAGATTTTTCGTAGAATCTTTCTCTCAGAAACTCAAAGAATAGCTTCATCTGCTTGTGCAAGTGCCCATGATTCAGACCGTATAATAATATGGGTAATAAAAGCGTTTTATAGAGCGTGTCTTTAGTTCTAACAGAAAGAGCTTTATTTCTTAACTGCCTGTTTAGACCAAAATAGAATCTGTTTGCAAGCATGATTCTACGTTTGATTTCGAAACTTATATCGTTATTTATGTTGACGGCTGTACAAAGGTAAACAAATTCTTTTACAACTTCGAAGTTTTAGTTCTCAACGATCACATGTGGTCCAACTCTTATGAACTTTCTGTTTGTAGAAACTAACAGTTTTATTTTTGATTCATTGACAACTAGACTCATTTTATTAGATTTCTTCTCGATACATGAAACGGCGGCAGCTACCTCGTGCACTGTGCGATTTACGATTTCAGGTAGCACAATATTGTATCAATTTGTTTCTCTTGTATTTTCTCCAGGATTTGATGTAGCGTGTAGATCTGACCAGTAATAGATTTACCCGATCTAAAGACACATTATTAGGTTCCAAATATTTCGTTAACTTTGGCCTTTTACCTTTCACATAATATGGTCGATATTATCTTATATGCAATTGAAGATTGAGACTTATACCTCTATAATTGGCACATACAGTTTTATCTAATTTGTTTGTGGACTGAACAAAGAACACTGAGACTCCAATCATCCGGCATAGGTTTTTCTAACTATATGGTTTTTATAAGCTGGGACATAAGTGATTATCAACTCCCACCTCCTCCCTTAAAAAGCTCTACCATCGACACCCGCAGATTTATTACTTTTCAGTTATTGTAATTCTAATCTCATTTTGATTTGTTCGGTCATGTCATCTTCTCCACTTTCACTTGGTACCTATAACTTGCAAAATTTATTAATGTCCAGCTAATTTTTGGATTGTCAAGCTCTTTTTTGCCTTATGTCCAGCTTTTTCCGGGTTTGTGTCTGGCAACCCTAGCTGGACCCCATGCAAACCTTGTAATCAAACTACAGGTCGCAATTCTAAAGATAATTTGATGAAATTTGGCACAGATCATTTTTTTGATAATGGAACCATGGCTATTGAAATTCGGTCCATTATTTATGGTACCTCCTATAGGTCCAACTTACCCGAATTGATATATTGGCCACAAATATCAATATTTTTTTATTAAATTTAAAACAAATACTGCTTATGTAAACTTAAATCACTGTACCAAATTTCGTTGAAATCGGTCTACATTTGACCATAGCTCCCATACAAACTCTTCTGTCAAAACGCACTAAATTAGACAAAGGTCACTAATTCTTATGAAGATAATAAGAATTTTAAGTTTATTTTTTGCATACATAATAATGTAACTGTAATCAAATTACCACATTTCGAGATAATCGGTCCACGTTCGACCCTAGCTCTCATATAAGTCCAAATGACGGAAACAGCTTAAAAATATAAGTTTTGAGAAAATGTTTTTATGATGGCAAAATTTAGCAAATATTTGTCTTTATACAGGAAAAATAATACCTTTAACCTTAGCGGTGAAGGGTATCGTATGGTCGGGCTTGACAGACTATAGCACTTTCTTACTTGTTTATATCTCAAAAAGAATGTTATCGCTTTTTTGGCTACAAAACGACAACAAATTTACTTTTTTTGGAAAATTTAATTTTAAAAGTTTTTAATTTTTAAAGTCGAATATCTCATAAGCTATGGGAGATAAGATGTTTTTTGTAGATCTCAGCTAGCAGATTTCGTATATATAAAAGTCTTTTATGTCGGATCAAAAATGTGGCTTCTGGATCGTTTTTAAATTTCGAAAAAAACATGGTGTGCCAAATTGTGGGCTCATGATAGGACTCAAAATTCTTAACTTAAACTCGAATATTTTTCTTTAATAGCTATGATAATCGAGCTTACTGTTTAAAAGTTCTTGAATTGTTTCCCTAATTTTTTTTTCAACCCACTGTGCATAGGGATGCCTTCCCAGAATATAGATTTTGACCCATTACAGCCACAAATTTTATTGCATTTTAATAATATTCAGCACAAATATTGCTTATGGTGACCGAAGTCAGTGTATTCAATTTTGTATGACTTGGCTCATGTTTGACCTTATACTCCATTAAATACTTATTCTCAAAAGAAGTTTAATACCCATAAAAGCACAAAAACTCTTATAAATCTAAAGATAATTGCATTTTATTACTAAAACTTTCCACTGATAAATATCGGGTTATCCATTTTGCGGTTTCAAAAGTGAACATAAATAAAACACATGTAAAATATATTTTTTTTTTTTTCTTTTGAGGTAATTTTCGACCACTTTTTCGTCAAGTTATGGCGGTATTTCAGCCATAACCTGACAAATGTTGGTTTTTAAGTGCTCAAGTTAAAGGTTTATCTGCATAAATACGATTTTCCCATAGCCCCACAAAAATGGTGTCAAATTGCATGATCTTAGTGGCCAGTTGATATCGCCACGGCGATAAATTACGCTGCCAGTAAATGTCTCTGGCAATATAGTCATATTCCCTCGAGTTGTATGGCAACACTTTCACTTACAGCAGCGATATTTTCAGCGGAACGAGCGAAACGATAATGTACAGGCCTTACAATATTTGTAACCGCTCCAGTCTCTTCAAATTTCTTCACAATTTTGCCAATTGTTTGCGTAGTTGGACGATAATGTAAACCATAATCTGTGGCTGTTGCCAAATCACCATTTTTGTAGTATGTTTTTATAATTTGTATGCGTTGTGTGATACTTAAGCGATCCATTTTCGTTCAACTAAAAAGAAAAAAATTGGTTTAACAACATAGTTTGACAGATGTCGAATTCCATTCCTATACTTTTGAAACCACGAAATTTATTATGTAAATATAATCCGATAACTGAAATTTCGTAACAATCGAAATGTATCTTCGTAATTAAATACTCACAAATTTCAGCTAGGAAAAACTGTAAGCAAAAACAACAAAAATTAAAGAAGCTATGTCCGAAAAATCACAATGTTGCTTATAAGCAACAAATGAAATTAAAGAGTTAAGACGTACTAGTACAAGTTTTTTGTGCTTTTGAAGTTGTTCACATCGTAATTTAAACAAATATTTTTATTTGCTTTAAAAATAAAAAAAATAATATTCTTTAAATTCAAATTCATAAAAAAGTGGGGTTGAAATATCGGGTGTTTTTTATTGAGGTATAGAACTTTAAGTTGGCATCACTTTTTTAACTGGCGGCCATTTTGTCAGCTGTCAAGTGATTAATATTTAGTTTGGTTTGCCATTTCATCATGAACAGGTTGACAAAAGAACAACGCTTGCAAATCGTGCAAATTTATTTCGAAAATAATGGTTCAGTTCGCGAAGTTTACCGCAAGCTCCGTCCATTTTATGGTCGACATAATCGTCCATCAGAGCAATTAATTCGGTTAATCATGGATCGTTTTCGCTACGTTTACTCTATGTGATAATACGCATCCGCGACGTCGAACAGTGCGCACCGAAGAAACAATTGCCGCTGTAGAGCAAAGTGTTGAAGAGGACCCGAATGCATCGATTCGCCACCGTGCACAGCAATTGGAGCTTTGTCCCTCAACTTTATGGAAGATTTTCCGCAAAGATCTTGGCTTGCGACCTTACAAGATCCAGCTTGTGCAAGAATTAAAGCCGCGAGACCAAGCAATGCGTCGTGATTTTGGTGTATGGGCCGAAAATGAGATTGATCTCGATGCTGATTTTCATCGTAAAATTTTGTTCAGTGATGAGGCTCATTTTTGGTTGAATGGCTACGTCAACAAGCAAAATTGCCGCATTTGGAGTGAAGAGAATCCACATGAGACCCTTGAGACGCCATTACATCCACAAAAACTGACTGTTTGGTGTGCTCTATGGGCTGGTGGAGTCATTGGGCCATACTTCTTCCGAAATAATGCTGGAGAGTCAGTTACCATAAATGGAGACCGGTATAGAGCCATGATAACCGACTATTTTGTTCCCCAATTGGATGGCATGAATGTGGATGAGTTGTGGTTCCAACAAGACGACGCTACATGCCACACAGCGCACGTCACAATTGATTTATTGAAGGAAACATTCGATGAGCGCATAATTTCGCGGAATGGACCTGCCAAT
The DNA here is from genome assembly GCA_933228675.1 of Stomorhina lunata. NCBI lineage: Eukaryota > Metazoa > Arthropoda > Insecta > Diptera > Rhiniidae > Stomorhina > Stomorhina lunata. Next base: position 87,671,840 of record OW121740.1, on the reverse strand, counting down.
TGGCCACCAAGATCGTGCGATTTGACACCACTGGATTATTTTCTTTGGGGATATGTGAAGTCGCTCGTCTACACCAACAAACCAGAAACGTTAGGGGACTTGGAAGCCAACATTCGTGGCGTTATTGCCAACATACGGCTCCATATGCTCGAAAAAGTAGTTGAAAATTGGACCTGTAGAATTGGCTTTATTCGAGCCAGCCGCGGCGGCCACATGCCCGAAATCATATTTAAACATTAATGGCATAAAATTATCCTTCCAATAAAGCCAAATTGATGGGCATTAAAACGATTTTCTTGTGTTATATTTCAATTCGAAGTTCTATACCTCTAAAAAAAAACACCCATTACATAACCTACAATGTTACTGAAAGTCGAAACACTTAAGTTCTTCGTCTTCGAGATCAGATGAGTTTTTTTAAAGCTCCTGAAACCCGGCCTTATTAGAAAAGTGTATATTTATATATCGTTTATATCATTGCATTTTGGAAGCAGGTGCAAATTCGACAATTTTTGTTTTGTCATACAACTATTTTGATTATATAAAACAAATTTTATATTAAAATCAAAGATTTTAAAGATTAGGATTATTCGAAACTCGGCTAACAAATAAATATGCATATTTACAATTATTGCGACATAACTTAAATTTTAAATTAAAATATCGATTAATATTAAATAAAATTTTAATTGACAAATTAAGATCTCGTTTTGTAAACAAAATATAAATCGTCTAAAGTAAAGTAAACTCCAAAATTTGTGTTTGCGAAATTATTAATTTTTTTCCAAAACCGTCGAATTTTGAGTTATGGCATTAATTATGTAAAAGAGTGATGTTTATTTGGTCTAGCAAAGTGAAAATTCACGTTGTACTTGAAAGTACAACATTGACTTTTTGTTTGCCAGATTATACAGACAAAATGAAAAACTTTATTATTGAAACGAAATAAATGAATAAAACTTTTTCACTTAAGTCTCTCGCAACGAAAAAGTTTGCCAATTAATAAAAGTTTCAGAAAAAATGGGTTCTGTATATTTCATTTAAATAACATGAATTAGTATAGAAAGTAATTATTGGTTTGTTTTAATCAAATTTTACCATTACTTAGATATTGATCCAAATGAAAATGGAAAATATTTTAAATCCTTTTTATAGCCGTTATTGATATAGTCGAAATAACTGTAATAGAAATACAATCTATATTGAAAATCTTTAAAAAATTTTAATACTTTTAATGCAAATATTTACAAAAAAAAAAAGCATTTGTGTAATATTTGCCACATGTTGAAATAAATTTGTGTCGTAAGTACATTTTACACGCTACACACACTTTCATACGTGTATAATCATACAAAGTCTATATGCAAAATATTTGTAATTTTTACGCCCACTCCAAATTATATAATATTTACCACAACTCAGTTGGGAATAATGTTTACCTATCAAAACTACAAACCACTCCACTATTGATAAAAGTTTTTCATGCTATTTTCCAGCAACAAAATAAATAAGTTAAACATAATTTAATCTAAAAGAAAAATCAGCATAGAAAAAAAACAAAGATTGTCGAAAAACATTGTTGCTTTTAATAAATTCGTTCATGTACAATGTTCTAGTCCAATATCTAAATTCATGCTCATACTACTATTTTCCAGCCAACATACCACCCTTTGAAACCAAACCCAACAAAATCTAGAGGACTAGGAGCATTAAATGAACCACGAATCAAACACAAAACCAACGAACCCCTAAAAGAAAATCTAGAAAAATTCTTTATTTTTCCAAACAATCACACGCTCGTGTAAAAATATTTACACAAACTTACATTTTACATACAAACACACACATATATAAGTTTCTAGATATTTGAAAAGACAGACATTTAACAATCCGGGCGTCATTATTATGAGTTTTGATAACTACCTAATGCCGTCGAGTCTCCACTGTTTTTGCTGCTTTACTTAACAAAATGAACCAAAATTTTGCCAAAAACTAAACGAACCGAAAGGGTAAGAAAGATCTGAGTGGCAGTAGCAAAAGTAGCGGAAATAATGGCCAAAACATTCACAAAAACAACAACAAGAAAAGCGAACAAAAAAAATTATTGTAATAATCCCAAAAATATCTGTCTTGTTTTGTTCTAGTTGCAAACTTTAATAATATTGAGGGCATTAATGTTGCTGGAAGTGGTACAGTGGGGCAAAAGCTAGACATTTTCTGACTGTTTTAAAAACTTTTATAAAAGTTTTATTGTAGGATTATTGTTCAAGATAACATTTAAATAACCCAAAATGAATTCTTCTTTAATAAAATTAGCCTTATAATAAGATTTTAACGAGTTTAAAAAAACATTTTTTTTCTAAAAATCGACTGTTTAAGCTTTTGAAATTTAATAAATTTAAATACATTTTTAATATTATAAATCAAATGAGAATTGCACTGTCATCCTTTGACATTTATTTAGAAAAAAGTTGGAATTTTTTAACCATAGAAGATTGTACTCCTACACAAAGAATTTTAATTGTAAGAACTTACTATCAAAACAGAAAACCATGGAAAAATTATTTTTAGTGATGGCTTATTTTCAACTTTGCGGTTATGTAAACAAACAAAATTGCCCATATGGGTCTCCCAAAATTCACACACTGTCCTCGAAAAAGCATTTCATCCAAAGAAAGTGACCTTTTTTTTATTGTTTGCCAGGTGGGATCATCGACCCGTATTCTTTCTAAAATGAGCACAAAGAATTCTCACAATTGGCTAATGTTGACATTTAAAATGACAGGTTTATGTAAACGAAACACCAATAACTTATGCTCTGAAAGATGAAATCCGGCGCTCCATAGACGAGATAAGCAAAGTTTTGTGGAAAGATGTGCTTCAAAATTTCGTGAAAAGAACGGGGGTCTGTGCATGTGCTTTGAATAAGTCATTTGCCCGAAGTTATGTTCCATTACTGACTTCAATATTTCTATTTTGTTATAATAGCAAATTGTCATCTAATTACATATATATTATATATATAGGAGGTATATAAGCAGGTGGGGTGATGTAGGGAATGTTAGATACCAAGCAACGGTTCTGCTTGGTCTTAATTTGGTAAGCCCAGACTTATCATGGTTATCCTTCATCTCAAGTGTGGACACTGACCTCCTAGTAGTATCACCTGGATACCTACGTTAATGCCCATTAAATTCGCTAGCTAGAATGCAAGAGTGTTACTACATAAGAACGATAAAAAATATGGGTTAGGACGTCGGGATAGTAACCCACTCCTGGATAAAATTACTTAGCATGAAAAAGCAGAAAAGAAGAATTAAAACGGCCCTTCCTAATGTTCACAACTATGGCAAACGAAAAAGGACCATGATTTAAGGATCAGCACCTGGAACAACCGAACCCTTTACATAGGAGATGCTCTGATCTGGTTGATGGATATTCTTGAGTAGTATAAATGCGATTTGACTGCTGTCCTGGAAGTAAGATGGAATGGCAAGGGAATAGCTCCCCCAATCATGACTTAAAAATAATATTGGGTGATTTTCACGCAAAGATTGTTCGGGAAAGCTAGTTTGAGCCCACTGTTGGTAAATTCAGCCTCCAAACGAAACATCTGACAATGGTATGAGGTTGATCTCAGTTGTGGCGGCTCGAAATATGGTAGCGAGTACCACCACGTTTCAACACCTTGAAATACACAAAGCTACTTAGGAGTCTTCCGATCAAATAACAAAAAATCAGATAGACCATATTGTAGTTGACGGAAAGCATTCATCAAGTGTATTGCAAGTGCTTATAATTCGGGAAGCCAATGTGGACCCAGATCATTGTTTTTTTGCAGCTAAGGTGAAAGCACGCCTGAGGGTGTCGCGGAACAATCAGACGGAAGCGCAAATTAAATTTAACATCACCTATCCCATCAACTTGCAACTAACAGCTTAAATACTCGGAGAAAATATTGCTAGTTCTAACGATATCAGCGTTCTATGACAACTCCTGAAAACTGCTGCAAACTCAGTATAAGGGTTCCAAAGCCCTCTTCCTAAAAACTCTTGATATCACGAGGAGTGTCGCGATGCCACTGCTGAGAAAAATCTAGCCTACAGGGCAACTCTGCAGTCAGTAGTTACTCGCCGAACTTTAGAAAGAAACGAATATTCCGAAGAATAGAGAGACGTGTGTTCGAGGAAATTGAGATGTATAAGAGTCGTAGTGAAGTGCCTAATTTTATCAAAAAGTTAAACACCAAACGGAAGGTTCTAGCAATTGTATTTTCTCCTGTAAGCCAGACGATTAGAGTCTCAGGGTTCTTTGCCCAGTGCTCCAAAAAAGGTGACAAAACCGTGTGTGCCAATTAAGGAGGTCTAAGCCTCCTTTCAATTGCATATAAAGTCCTAACGACCATACTAAATCTTCCACTTTGTAGATCTTCAAATACTAGAGAAGACCCTAAAGAATCAAATAGACACTTATCACCTCTTCGTTGATTACAAAGCTGCTTTTGACAGCCCGATACGAAAGAATTTATCTAAAGCAATATCTGAGTTTGACATCCCCATGAAGCTAATAAGGTAATTATGACATTAACTAATACAACCTCATCAGTTAAAATAGGTAAGAATCTATCAGAAACGGGTCTAGATGTCAATATAACAAAACTGCTGCGAAAGTAGGTTACAAAAATAATCCATTTATGGTCAACTTTTTAGCAACTAACTACAATCTAACTACAAAATCATGCAGAAATTTAACAATTCATTGTGATCATGTTCTGTGCAGTAAAGCAACATCAATTTCAGTTCTAAAGTGTTGAATAATATAAAGATTTATCTCTCCTTTCACCACCACCTTTGGCTTCTCTACTAACCCCTTTTCAAAGAAAGGGGTATTACTTTTCTCTTTTTCTCCCTTTGTCTATTAACTAACTAATAAAAAACTAGCTTGGAGTTAGTTAAAAAGTCATGCAAGGTCGGACAGTGACTACCTCTAGTGACATCGTCATGTTTAAATAGGCACTTTTCTTCGGTAAAAGTAATCCAAGCATCACCCTTGGATTGACGAAAAATTTACTTTAAATTTGCTTAAAGTTAACTGAGTTGCCTGCAGTGATGTGATCGTTTAGAACTATAGCTTCGAGATTATAAAAGAATTTGTTTACATTGGTACCGCTGTCAACATAAGCAGGCAGATAAGAAATAAAGCTCTGTCTTAAGAACTTAAATTACGCTCTACAAAACGCTCATACTACCCGTGTACAGGCCGATTAAGCTATTCTTGGAGTTTTTGAGAAATAGATTCTACGAAAAATCTTTGGACCAGTTTGCATCAACAATGAATAACGACATCGAATGAATCATGAGCAGTATGAGTATATGAGAAATAGTTAAACGCATCAAACAGCAGCGGCTGCGTTGCCTGGGACATGATCTCGAGAGAACTCGTAAAAGAGGACATCCAAAATTCGATAGAAAGACTAAGTAGAGGATAATCTTCCCTATTTAAGAAAGTATGTCAATACTGTTGAAAATATTTAGTATCCATTTTTTGCTTTCAATCCCACTGTTATAATTTTTCATTTATCTTAAACAAAAATAAAAAACATCTAGAAAATACAAATGACAACAACTAACAAAGTATGATTGGTATGGCGTAGAATGGATTCAAAACAAAAATTATTTTAGTTTTTTTTCACATTTCCATCATCAACATCATCATTATTATCATGGTCGACGTTAAGAAACATACTCATATATGGATGGATAAATGGATGGATGGATGGCATCATTCAACTGGACCCAATGGAATTCTCATTATAACTACAACATGCGACTTATTCCCTCTCTCATCTACTTTCGTTTTGAGTTCATTTTTTTGTTGTTGTTGTTTACTTTCGAAAACCTCCATCCTTCCATATGTCTAGATGTAGAAAAATAGAAATATTATTCCCACTTGTACTTTTGTCCACAGTTTTTTTCTTCTTAGATATTTATTTATGATATTTTGCACAACAAACACGATGTGAAAGATTTAAAGGATGATTGTGTCACCGTTCGTCCCTTTTGACCATCCTGTAAAACAAAAGTGATTACTGGTTGGCAGGGATAACAGGAACATGAACTGAAAAAAACTAAAATATTTGATATGAAAAATGAATGGTTGAAGGAATCATGTGAACGAACATACATAAATTTATATAAAATATGTATAGAGTAAATGTACAAATATATAAGAGCATACAAATATTCATTTAAAACTGAATTTTGCAAATATTTTTGTTTTCTTGTGTGTGTCCCCTCTCATGTCGATATTGCACGGATTGTTAACCCAAACTATATTTATGGCCTTGTTTTCGTAGTCGTTTTTATTTCGAAACATGAAAATCTACTTCTCCTTAGAAAATCTTATAGATAACATAAAAAAAAATAATAAATACATGTCTAGAAAATCTACTTTCTCACACCCAAAGCAAAATGTGAATAAAATTCCAAATGAACGTAAAAGTACGAGAAAAAAAAGTATTGAAACAAAAATGTAATTTAGCTGAAATAATTTGAAAATGATATAGTTGAAGAACATGTTCAAGCATAAATTTTACTTTAGAAATATTTTCCCTTCTATTATCGACCATTTGCTGCAATATCGTCATAAACCAAAAATAAATAAAGTATCGATATCAATTTTAAATTTTCAGGGTTTTATACATAAAACTATCATAACATTTTTATAGATTCAAATATTTTCCCAGATTTATCCTAGTTAAAATTCTAGCTATCGAGATGTAAGCTAAAAAAAAACAAGTAAAAAAGTGCTATAGTCGGTCAAGCCAGACCATACGATACCCTTCACCACTAAGGTAAAAGGTGTTATTTTTCCTGTTTAAATACAAATATTTGTTAAATTTTGCCATCATACAAACGTTTTCTCAAAACTTATATATTTTAGCTGTTTCCGTCATTTGGACTTATATGAAAGCTAGGGTCAAATATGGACCAATTATCTCCAAATTAAGAAAATTGGTTACAGTTGTTACAGAAATTATGCGTGCAAAAAATAAACTTGAAATTCTCATTATCTTCAGATTTACGAGCGTTTTAGTGATTTTTTAAAGAAGAGTTTGTATGGGAGCTATGGTCAAATGTGGACCGATTTTAACGAAATTTAGTACAGTGATTTAAGTTTACATAAGCAGTATTTGCTGTAAATTTCATTAAAAAGTATTTATATTTCTGGCCAATATATCAATTCCGGGAAGTGAGACCTATGGGAGGTACCATAAATAATAGACCGATTTTGACCAATTTCAATAGCCATGGTCCTATTATCAAGAAAATGATCTGTGACCAATTTCATCAAATTATCTTTAGAATTGCGACCTGATTACAAGGCAGCCAGCCAGACGGACGGACATCGCTAAATCGACTTAGAAAGTGATTCTAAGCCTATTGGTATACTAAAAGGTGGGTCTACGACAAATATCTCTATGCGTTACATACATCAGCACAAACTTATAATACCCTTTCCACCTATGGTGGTGAAGTTAAGTCTTAATGTATTTATCATTAACAGTTGGGCTGAAAAGATTGTTGTTAACATTTATAGCGATAATGGTATAAAATCCATATATTTTAAGTTCGTCCTAAGCAAAGATATCAAAATAAACATGTATAAACTTGATATAAATCGCTCTATTAGTTTGCGAGATATCGTCGTGCGGGAGTTTATGTGCTCTATACGAAAAAACTGACACAATTTATCTCAGAAATTAGACGAGATAGCTGAAAACGGATTGCAGATTTGAAAAATTTAGGGTCGAAAAATTAAAGTGGCACGATTAACTCAAAAAGTGTAAAGTGGCGGATAGAGCACATAAACTCCCGCACGACGATATATCATTTTGGATGAAGAAGCTTTTGAAAGTTTGAAAAAATGAACAAAACGGAATTTTGTATTATAACTAAGACATGTCTTTAGTTTGAAGTCAAAACTTGGCTTGATGAACATTATTCGGAGTTTGAACTTGAAAGTTCACGCTCTAAAGATTTGAATAAGAGGAAAATATCAAAGAACCATAAAGTAAGGTGATAGTGAAAGATATGAAGTGAAAGTTTTAGATATATCGTGAAGGAATGTTTGCTTAGGCAAAAGCTCGTCCAAAGTAGGTTCCGTACGAGCTTACTATTTAACAGTGTTTAGAGCTATCCTTAATTTTTTGGTCGATATTTTACTACTGATGAAACGTAGCTCTATTATTTCATACTGAAAAAAAAGCCAACTATCAGCTGAGTGAACTACACTAAATGAAACGTGGAGATAACCAACATTTGTCTGGCAAGGTCATGGGATCTGAATTTCGGGATGGCCATGTTCTAATATGAGCAATGTAGGGGATATTTGATACTCAGCAACGGTTCTGATTGGTCTTCACTTGGTGAGCCTAGACTTTTCTCATCTCAACTGTGGACACTGACCTACTCGGGAATTATGTTAACACTCGTAAATGTAGTGAGCTAATATTAGCCGCTAGTTCTCCCATAGGAAGTACAAAACTATGGGTTAGGATGTAGGGCTAGTAACCCACTTCTAAAAAAAAAACAATTTCTATGAAAAAGCTAAAATTAGAATAAAAATGGAAAATCGTTCAAGCTTTAAATACAAAATTGGAGAATAAGCGCGCAAGATCGAAGCGGTAGGAATTCTAAAATATACTTGACCTTTGACCATAACAGGTTACAAATATAGGCCATTTATGTAAGTAAGTGTTCTAATATTCCCCGACAATCTTCAAATCTTCACAAGGGGAGAACTACCCGGTCTCCAAATATCTCCAGGGAAACAGTTCAGCGGCGTTAAATCACAAGAATGAGGCGGCCAATTGACATTGCCGAATCGAGAAATTACGCTACTGAAAAATTTTCTATGTGGCGGCGTCAAAATACAATATATCTCAATTTTGTTTATTTATACATATAACCGCCTCATCGAAAATGGGCCTTATCTCTAAAGCTGACTTTGTTTAGAAATAAGTTTTGTTTATAGTAAAACTTTAAAATTAAAATTCTTTCTTCAAGTGTGTAGCGTTCCATGGTAAAAATAGGAACTACGAAAATATGGGTTAGGATGTAGGGCTAGTAACCCACTTCTGAAAAAAACAATTACTATGAAAAAGCTAAAATTCGAATAAAAACGGAAAATCTTTCAAGTTTTACCTACAAAATTGGAGAATATGCGCACAAGATCGAAGCACATGAAAATCTAAAAAATACTTGGGATTTGTCAATAAGAGGTTTACAAATATAGGCCACTTAAGTAAGTAAGTGTTCTAATATTCATCGACAACCTTCACAAGAGCAGAACCACCCGGTCTTCAAATGTCTCCAGGGAAAACAATTCAGCGGCGTTAAATCACAAGAATGAGGCGGCCAATTGACATTGCCGAATAGAGAAATTACGCTACTGAAAAATTGTCTATGTGGCGGCATCAAAATACAATATATCTCAATTTTATTTGTTTATACATATAACCGCCTCATCGAAAATGGGCCTTATCAATAAAGCTGACTTTGTTTAGAAATAAGTTTTGTTCATAGTAAAATTTTAAAATTAAAGTTCTTTCTTCAAGTTTGTAGCGTTCCACGGTAAAAATAGGAACTACGAAAATATGGGTTAGGATGTAGGGTTAGTAACCCACTTCTGAAAAAAAAAACAATTACGAGTACTATGAAAAAGCTAAAATTAGAATAAAAACGGAAAATCTTTCAAGTTTAACCTACAAAATTGGAGAATATGCGCACAAGATCGAAACACATGGAAATCTAAAAAATACTTGGGATTTGTCCATAACAGGTTTACAAATATAGGCCACTTAAGTAAGTAATTGTTCTAATATTCATCGACAATCTTCACAAGGAAGAACCACCCGGTCTTCAAATGTCACCAGAGAAAATAATCCAGCGGCGTTAAATCATAAGAATGAGGCGGCCAGTTGAAATTACGCTACTTAAAAATTGTCTATGTGGCGGCGTCAAAATACAATATATCTCAATTATATTTGTTTATACATATAACCGCCCCATCGAAATTGGGCCTTATCACTAAAGCTGACTTTGTTTAGAAATAAGATTTGTTTATAGTAAAATTTTAAAATTAAAGTTCTATCTTCAAGTGTGTAGCGTTCTATGGTAAAAATTTCCGAAAATTTTACTTAATAAATATCAAAAGATTGTGAACCATCGTGGTATAGCAGGCTTGTCATCCGCATAGCATACCAGTGGTCCCATGTTCGATCCCTGGTCAGACCAAGCTAGCCACTGGTTATCGAGTATAAGGCTATATAAAACTTCCCTAACTAAAGCATTTGTAGTTCGGAGCCGGAGTTAAAACGTAGAACCCCTGCAATGAGTCCAAAAATAGAATCGAATGCAGCTCATTGTCTGAGAGAAGTACCCCTTGTACCAATTGGAATGTCGTTGGAATTATGTATGTATGTAAATATTAAAAGATTACAGCCTTATTCTTGGCTTTTCATTATTTTCTTTCTAACCCTAAAATTGCCCACCCTGTATATAGAATAATAAAATTAAATTATGCTTTATGTTATTAGTATTTTTTATATTGGATCAACACTTTGGCTATTTCCAACTTATGCATTGCATTGTAATGAAAGTAGAAGAGAAATGTTATGAGGAGGTGACAAAAAAATAGATTGAAATGAGTTAAATCGATTGTCGAAAACTGGTTATGACGTTATTGTTGCAAATGAACGCAGTAAATATTATGAATTATTTTTACGAAATAAATATGAATGAAGTTTGTTTTGAAATATAAAAATTGATCACTTGTAGATAATTTAATGTTAATACTCGTTATAATAAAAATCGTTCATGCTGCCCGAAATGCTCTGCGTTTTCTGGGGTAAAACAAACAAAAATTTGTAGTTTATTTAACGAAAAGAGTAAATGACAAATTTCATGAATTTATGAATTATATGCGAATTGCCAGGGGTTTTTATTATAATTTTAATAAAATGTAAACAAATTGAATTGTTGTTGTCACCCTTTAATGTAAATGATATTGAAATAAATATTTAGTAGTTTTTTCTTGGTATTGTATAGTTTTAAGGGAATTTGCATTGAATTTCAACTTAAAAGTAGAAAATTTTTTTACTGGAAATTCAATTTAATTTCATTTATTTTATATTATTTTTTATTTATTTGAAACATTTTTCTATGGCATTTTTATTTGGATGCAATTTACAGCATATGAATACCTCTGATCTATTAGGCTGAATTAGATACATTTCTGCCGAAAATGGGTTAGTTTATTATTATTCTGTTATAAATCCAATTTTGGTATAATGAACACATACTTCCATAAACATCAGAGTAACTGGTTGACCGAGCCTTGCTCGGAGCTTTTCAAGGCAAATTTGTATAAAGTATTAGTGAAATAAATTAATTTATAGGAAAGACATCGCACGCAAATATCCAATTAATTTTCAATCATTTTATTCATTTTGTCCGATCAACACATGATCAAATGTATAGTTTAAAGTTCAACTTAGAAACTCTCGTCGGCTCATGCGCAACAATTTTGGTAAAGAACGTAGTATAACCAAATGCACAGTTAACAATTTAATTAATTTTGAGTAATTTTAAGTGGCGCCACCTGTCGGAATTCGGTCATACCAACTAAGAAACCTTCGTCGGTTCACAGCATGATGAAATGTTTAGATTACGATTTAACTCACTTTGAGTAATTTTCAGTGGCGCCACCTGTCGGTAATTGGTCATACCAACTAAGAAACCTTCTAAAGATCATATCATAATCAAATACACAGTTTACGATCTAAATCACTTTGAGCAATTTTCAATGCCGAAATTAGTCATGTCAACTTAAAAACCTTCACTGGCTCATGCGCAACAACTTTGCTGAAGAGCATAACATGATCAAATGTATTTTACTATTCTATAAAGCACATACAGACAGACAAACATTCATTTGCTTAAAGGTTATAACTTCCCCCTTTTATCCCCTAATTTTAAAAAGGTTCAATCTGCATATTTGGTACTCTTTGGTACCAATTGAATTCAGTACATTTTATAAAAACGAAGTTAATATATTGTTCCTATTCATATTACTTTATGAGATTTTAAGTTATCATTTTATCCCTTTTTTACCCATTTTGACCTCCGAAATCAAAAAAGTACCAAACACGTGTTAAATATTTTTTTCACATTTATTGATTCTCGTAGAAAGTTAATTTTTGTATTCTTTTGTTCAAAAGATAAGTGTGGGTCAAAAATAGTACCAAAAAAACTACTTTCACCACTTTTTACCCCCTACGGGGCATTGTTGCAAAAAAGTACCAAATACCTATTAATTTTGTTTCTATGCCTATTACTTCAGGAAATCTAACGTTTTCGATTTTTCCCCTTTTTACCCGTTTTTACCCCCTTAGAGGCAAAGTTTCCGAAAGTCCCTTCTTACTCGAACTCTAGTACTACTGACTAACTGATTTATCATCGCCGTGCCCAAACGGCATAAGCTGGAAAGTTGAAATTTGCGGAGATCGTAATTTTTTCAATGTATAGATCCGTTAAGAAGGGTATTTAAGCAAGGGATGAAAAAAGGTTAAATCACTTAAGTTATGCCTCTGAAACAAAAAGCGATAGAAACTAAATTTAGGTTAGGATCAGCAACGCAAATGGGAGGAAATGCGTTGAGTACTTTTATGAAAATGGGTCAAAAGGAATGAAAAAGAGGGAAAAAAATTCTTGATTTAGTTGTTTTTGAATTCATATCAATCTTTTCTACCACCTAAAAATATATGAATCACGTGTTTGATACTATTTCAACTAATGGGATAAATAACCTTAAAATTGGACTGAGAGCATTTCGTTGGTACATTTTTTGAAAATGTTTAAAATCAGTTACTAAAATGGACAAGATAAACATTTTAATTATACTGAAGCAGGCTTTAACAATAGGACACTTGGGGAGCATAATCGGTTACTTGAGGTATTTGTTTAACCAATGATGTCCATATTATGAATCATTGTACACAGAAACAAAATTTATATCAAAATCGATTAATATCTGTGGCAGTAAGGAAAAGTGCTTAAGTCGACTTAAGCAAAACTTTTTTCAATGTGCAATCTTATTTGGAATAAAGGCTTTACAAATTATAAGCTATTTTTCCAAATAACAAATCTTCTTTCTCAACTTATTTATAAATGAACGAATTTAAGTGATTGCCCTAATTAGAATAGGATTTTTTTAAAACAAACAAAATTCGAATTTTGGTTAAACAAAATTCAAATTTCGTTCAACCGATAAGCTAAATTTTATAAAAATTTTAAGTGATTTGCGTATTTGATGTATAGGTCGAAGAAGAAAGGACTTTTGGAACCTTTGTCTCTAAGAGGGTAAAAAGGGGAAAAAATTGAAAACGTTATATCTCCTAAAGTAATAGGTATAGAAACAAACAGCCATGAAAATAAGCGGACAGATGTTTGGTACTTTTTTGAAACTATGTCCGATAGGGGGTAAAAAAGGGTAAAAATAGGTTTTTTTTGTATTTTTTTAACCCACTCTTATTTTTTAAACCAAGGAATATAGATAGGAACTTTGTACTGCAGTCAATAGATGTGAAAGAAATATTAAACACGTATTTGGTACTTTTTTGAAAAAAGGGATAACATGATAACTTAACATCTCAAAAAGTAATATGAATAAGAATTATGTTAACTGTGTTTTAATAATATGTACCTGGGTGAGGACATACAGAAACCATTTTTAAAGATTTGGATACACATGCGATATTTTGACATATTTGCAAAAAACTGTTTTCGGGTAATTTTTAACAAAAAATACACGAGACGTTCAATTTTGGGAGCCTTTAAAATCTAAACGATACAAGATATGTGGCTGGTTTTTAAACTACAAAATCCTAAGATAAAAGGAGAATATATATTCTGAGTTTAAAATCGAAATCGAAGGGATTCAAATTATAAATCTCTATTTTTGGGACGAAAATTTTCAGAATATTTCTATGCAAATGTATCATAAATGATATGATATTCTAAAGAAAAATCTTTTTTCTTTAATTTACTGTTAAGAAAAATAAAAGCGGCTATAAACTGGCAACGGAGCAACAGACCGATAAGTTGACGAATATCTTTAGAATTAGTTTTTGTTTGCGTATAACATCAAAACTTGGTTGTATTTCTCAATAAGGCCCACGCTAGGTCGTTTCCCTAGTTTTTTTGTGTATCAGATTCTATTTTTTAGTGAAGTGCTCTTCAGAAATCCGCTAGATCCATGAAATGTTACAACGAATGGAAAGCGATTTAGCATATACATATACTACTTTTAAACATTATCAGCATATAAACTACTGCACACGAAAGATGGCTATCCCAATGGTCAAATAATTGAATAATTTTGGTCATTAAGAAAGTTGCAGTTGGGTTGAGATGTAATGCCTTACAACATTGGTCACAAGTCGAATAAATTTCTGCATTTTATATTCCAGAATTTAACATCAACCCTAGATAAGCGCAAACCTGTCAACGAGAAGGCTCTGCAGTTCAGTATCCATCTTTGTTGGTACCGGAATATACTAGACAACTATAGGGTCGACAACTTAGAAAGACTTAAAACTACATGATAAACTTCAGATGAATTCAAAACATGACATTCCCCTACGCACTTTTAAGCTCCTACCTTGATAGAGAGTATACAATTCAGCAAATAAAGAGTGCTCTAAATAAAATTTGTAGTTGGATTTTCTTAAATAAAAATCAAACATTTTAATATAAAAACTTCAAAAAATACGCAAATATTATACAAAATCATTTAGAATTAAAATGTTAACTTAGTTCTCGGGTTTTGCAAAATTATCGACTTTTTTCGGAAACCCTCCCATTAAAGATTTTACAGTTGCTTCTGATACCTTTTTGGAGCATGTGTTCCACCTGCGCTTAAAATCGGACATGTTCTTGGAAATCTTTCCTGTGTTCTTCAATTCCTTTTTTACCAGAGCCCAATACCTTTCCACAGGCCGAAGTTCTGGACAGTTAGGTGGATTTGCCTCTCGTGGTACAAAAATGACATTATTCTTTGAGTACCACTCAAGTGCCTTTTTTCCATAATGGCATGATGCCAAATCGGGCCAAAAAAATGTAGTCACTCTGTGCTCTCTTAAAAAGGGTAACAACCGTTTTTGTAGGCACTTTTTTATATAAATTTCTGTGTTTATTGTGCCAGATGCCACAAATACTTTACTTCTTTTGCCAGAACTGCAAATAGCTTGCCACACGAGAAACTTCTTAGAGAATTTTGTTTGTTTTTTTGTGCGAAACTCTTGCCGAACATTGCCCCGTTTATCAGCAACATAAAAATCTTGACCAGGAAGTTGAGAAAAGTCTGCCAGTACGTATGTTTCATCATCCATCACACAACAGGTGTATTTTTTTATAAAATCAGACTTCAATTTTTTCGCTCGTTTTTTTGCTTCTAAGTTCTTTATAGCATTGCGATCTGGAACCTTTTGGACTTTGTATGTCTTCAGTCCAGCATAAGCTTTGACTCTTTGTGCAAAATTCGTAGAACATTTCACCTTACGAGCTGCTTTTCTTAAAGAAGTGTTAGGCGCTCTTCGAAAAAGTCGCTCGACTTCTTTTGCCTTACCAATATCTGTAGGACCCTTTTCCTCCCTGATCCAGGTTTTCTTTTAATGCTCAGGTTTTCCTTATACCGTCTGATGGCATTAGAAACCGTTCGAGGGTCAACTTTCAAATTTTTAGCTATTTTTTAAAAGTTCATGACGGATTTTTTTGAAAAGTTTTAATTATATTTTCACGAACTTTTTTTCGCAGTCCATTTTGATTGAAATAACTATTGAAAATTAATAATTTCTAAAATAATAGTATCTGACATATCTATAGAAACCAACTTGATCAAAAAATAAATTATTTCTTGCACTATGGATAAATTTTGTCTAAAATAGTAAATGCATATTTTTTTAGAACACTCTTTAATAGGTGGGTGTGTGTCTGAGGATTTACTCATTTTAGACAGATGTGGCCCCGTTTAGATAGAAAACGTTCTCAGAGCTTTCTATCACTATCAAGACTCATGTAAACCTTGTAATCAAACTACAGGTCGCAATTCTAAAGATAATCTGATGAAATTTGGCACCTCCCATAGCTCCCACTTCCCGGAATTGATATATTGGTCACAAAAATCAATATTTTTTCATGGAATTTAAAACAAATACTGCTTATATTAACTTAAATCACTGTACCAAATTTCGTTGAAATCGGTCCACATTTGACCATAGCTCCCATACAAATTCTTTTCTCAAAACGCAATAAATGAGACAAAATTCACTAAAACGTTCGTAAATCCGAAGATAATGAGAAATTTGTTTATTTTTTGCATACATAATTTTTGTAGCAACTGTAATCAATTTGTCAAATTTCATAATAATCGGTCCACATTTGACCCTAGCTCTCATATAAGTCCAATTGGCAGAAACAGCCTAAATGTATTAGTTTTGAGAATATGTTTGTATGATGACAAAATTTAGCAAATATTTGTCTTTATACAGGAAAAAGAACACCTTTGACCTTAGTGGTGAAGGGTATTCTATGGTCGGGCTTGACCGACTAAGCACTTTCTTACTTGTTTATTTCTTATTTAGACCTACCTTAAGAGCTTATTTAATCAATCCCAAAAAATAATTTGGGTTAAAAATAGTATTATATTGTGTTTAAAATTAAAGAAAACTTAAATACTTATAATCATGAAAATGATTCAACCTTAGTATTTGGAAAAAAACATAACAATTAGACTCCCTCAACCTTTCACTTGATTTCTAATATTTCCTGTAGCAATTGATAAAATTAATATACAACCAGAAAAATGCACATTAAACCGCAATTAAACCATAAAAAGTTTGGTCAACAAACATTTAACCATGTACAAATATTTTGTAAACGATTGACATGTGTTCTCTAACGTTTTCTTAAAAGAAAAAAATTGAAAAATTTTAAATCCATTAAATGCGTGAACTCGTAAAAAACGGGTTAAACTGTAAATAAGGAGCGACATAGTCAAATAAAAAAAAAAAAACAAAAAATGTGTACAAACATTAAAAATTGTATGGATTCATAAGAACAGAACAATACAATATACGAGTATTCTATGTATCTACAAGTTGAAATACTGTTAGTACAACTACAACTACTGACTGGTCGGTCTAAAAAAAGATTGAATATCTTATCTTCTGCGAAACAGGGTCATAAAAAATGAAACTTTTTAACTCCTTCGTCAACGGTTGAAATTGTTTTTTTTTTTTTGTTTTGTTTTAAAAATATTTTATGATTCATGTTGTCGCTGTCGTCGTCGTTGTTTTGCTTTAAAACATAAATTATTGAGTCCACCCCTTTTGCCTGTTGCTATTGAAAATTAATTTCAAACAAGACAACGGCAACTAAAACTAAAAAAAATGTAGTAACAGCAGCCAACAACCAGAACAACAAAACTGCATTTTTGTATCTGAAACAAAAAGATAATAAACAAAAACACGAAATGGAAAAAAGCAGGTCAAATTCATCAAATTGCGATTTTAACGCTGGCCATAAATTAAAAGTGTTTAGTTTCGATTTTTGTTGTTGCACTTAACATTTTGCTTCGATGTTGTCATTTTAAATGACTCGAAAAAACGTTGAAACTATTTCACTGAAAGGGTTTGGGTTTCACGTTTATGACTGATTGACTGACTGATGTTTTCGTTTTTCTTTGTTAAAGTAAAAACACTAGACCTACAAAATCATTTCACTTTCGTTTAAAGTTTTTTTTTTAAATACAACTTCTCATTCTATTTTAGTTTGAATCTGCCTGTTTTTATTTGTTAAATTGAAAACAATAGTTTTGGATTCATATTTCATAGAAATTTGTTGCGCTTTATATTTTTTACCAAAACTGGAATTTTGTTCATTTAGTTTTTGGAAATTTTTAATTAAATCTAGAGCGTTAAAAAAAGAACCGAAAAAAAGGAAATATTGAAGAAACATAAGAAGTACATCTTATACCTAAATAAAATATGGATGAACCCTTTCACTCAGCATGATCAGGCAACAAGATCGTTTGTGTCCTTTGTCCATTCTCTGTTTATGACTTGAGAAGTTTAAGAAGTTAGAAAAACAGACAAACTGACAAAAAAATCTAGTTCCACAGCAGGCGGTAGACAGGAATACTATAAACATACCTTCACATTTTTATCTTTTGGTAGAGATCGAGGACTGAACAGTTGGTTGCATCGAGCAAAAATATTTTACGACAGAAAAAAGTGAAAGTTATTTGGATTAATAAGTATAATATAAGTATAATATCGAATTTAAAAAAATATTATAAATTAAAAAAAAAAATAATAATAATTTATATAAAAATGTACAATCACTGAACTAAAGCTACGGTCACATTGATTAAACATTTAATCGAAATTATCAAATATTTGATCCTCGTAGTCTGACCACCGCCGTGGTATAGCAGGTTAGTCATCCGCCTAGCATACCAGAGGCCCAAGTTCGATCCCTAGCCAGACTCACTTGAAAAAATTAATTTTCAAAAAAAGCGGCGGTGCACCTCATAACTCAGCTAGCCACTGGTTATTGAGTATTAGGCTATGAAAAACTTCTCTAACTAATGCATTTGCCGTTCGGAGCCGGAGTTAAAACGTAGGTCCCTTTCAATGAGTCTAAGAATAGATGCAGCTCATTGTCTGAGAGAAGTACCCCTTGTTCCAATTGGAATGTTGTCGGGGAATTATATATATATAGTCTGACCACAAAGTATTTTTGAGGTTCAAACAAGAAGCATGTTGATTTGAAGAAAACAAAATCATTTGACAGCAAATAAAAATTTTCCTAATGTGACCACGCAAGAACAAATATTTTATTAAATTTTGATCAAATAATTATTTAATCTTACAAAATTTTTGTAACATCAAACAGGGGCAAATAACAGCTGAGCATGTGTATTGTTTACTATTCAAACAGAAACAACAACATCAAATTTGAGAAACAACAACATCAAATTTGAGAAACAACAACATCAAATTTGAGAAACAGCAACATCAAATATGAGAAACAAATTGCTAGATACACAATTTTGTTTTGAAGAAATTTGATCAAATATTTTTTGGGAAAATATTTAATCTTCAGTGTGACCATAAATAAAACTTGTTTTTTTGTTTATACTTTGAACGTATTTTTTCTGTATTTTATCAAATAAATGTGCAAGTGTGACCACAAATTTATTATTATATTGTTTTGACAATATTTTACTCAAAATATTTGATTTAAATGTTTAATTAGTCTGACCGTACCTTAAGTTACGAGCTTTCAAAATACTTTGAAAGTTTGTAAGTACATTATTGCTCTTAATCAAAGTTTTATTAAATTTTGATCTTCTCGAAACTTGAATCTAAATTCACAATAATTTTAGTTTTTTAAAAAGTTTTACTGTAGATATTGCACTAGGATCCCAATTAATTACAATTATTTATTATTTAAATTGTTTAAATTGATTTGGCTTTAGCAACATGTTGATGCAACATTTATCAAAAATCTTAAAAGTGAAAAATAGAGAGACATTTTATGATAGTTTTTATTTAACTTCTAAAATTTATTAAGTTTGATTTTAAAAGTTGTTCAGGAGGTTTTAGAACATATTACCACAAACACTACACAACCCAGTAAAACTTTTCATTACCAAATAATGAGTTAAACAATTAAACTATTGAACACTTACTCATTCGCTGTTTAAGTCATTACATTAACATGGGGATGTCATTGGAGGCAAGTACTTACCAATTGCAGAAAAGTAATGACTTGGGTAAGCAATTTGAAAGCAACAACAAAAACAACAGCAACAACTTTTTTGTTGTTGTTTTATTAAAAACATATATTTTGAAACGAAATACAAAATTTTTTTTATGATTCCATGGGGGCTCAAACCCAGACCCTCCGACTGCTAGGCAGAGACTCTTCCACTGAGCTACTTCATACGTTGAAAACTTAGCAGCTTATAATAAATATAAACAATTTTTATTTTTAGATCCAAAATCATGTGAAAATAACTTTGTTTTTCCCTGCTTTTTTTTTGCTTTGTTGTAATTTTTGGAAAAATATTTTTATACGATTTTTTGTAATTATTTTAAAACTTTTTTAAAATTATTTTAAAACTTAAACAATTTAAATCTTCTTTTTTGTATAAGTTTTTACATAAGATTGACTCTTATTTACTTAAATGTTACAACCTGTTAAGGTCAAAGTCCGAGCATATTTTAGAATTCCATGGATTTCGATATTGTGCGAATATTCTCCAATTTTATAGGCCAAGCTTTGAAAAATGTTCCTCTACTTGGTCTTTCTATCGAAGTTTCGGACATCCTCCTCTAACATTAGGTAGTGGGACATTTCAATTCTAATTTTATCCTCTTCATTGTATTTTTTTTTTTCAAGAGAGGGTTACTAGCCCGTAATCCTAACCCATTTTTATCGATCTTATGGGACAACTCTCGGAACATGTTAACTCACAATATTAATGGGTGTTAAACTAGCTCCCCGTGTGATACCATGAGGAGGTGTGTGTCCACAGTTGAGATGAAGGATGACCCAGATAAGTTGGGCTTACCAAGTTAAGACCAATTAGAATCGTGTCTGGTATTCAACATCAACTACATAATCAAAATTGACTCATGATGGTATTTTTTCATTAACGTTAGTTAGTTTTACAAATTTTTTTTACAGAAGATAATATTTAAGTTCTTAAAATTCAAAAATCATTTAAAAAGACTCTTTTAATAAAAAAAAACTAAAAAAAATTGTTGCTCTTGGTGGGATTTGAACCGGGGCCATTCAGTTTAAATTACCATCTTAATTACAAACATTTATGTAAAACTTATACAAAAAAGAAGATTTAAATTGTTTAAGTTTTAAAATAATTTTAAAAAAGTTTTAAAATAATTATAAAAAATCGTATAAAAATATTTTTCCGAAAATTACAACAAAGCAAAAAAAAGCAGGGAAAAACAAAGTTATTTTCACATGATTTTGGATCTAAAAATAAAAATTGTTTATATTAATTATAAGCTGCTAAGTTTTCAACGTATGAAGTAGCTCAGTGGAAGAGTCTCTGCCTAGCAGTCGAAGGGTCTGGGTTCGAGCCCCCATGGGATCATAAAAAAAATTTGTATTTCGTTTAAAAATATATGTTTTTAATAAAACAACAACAAAAAAGTTGTTGCTGTTGTTGTTGTTGCTTTCAAATTGCTTACCCAAGTCATTACTTTTCTGCAATTGGTAAGTACTTGCCTCCAATGACATCCCCATGTTAATGTAATGACTTAAACAGCGAATGAGTAAGTAGTTCGTGTTCAATAGGTTAACTGTTTAACTCATTATTTGGTAATGAAAAGTTTTACTGGGTAATATAATATTTTATTAGCAACATGTTGATATAACATTTTGAAAAATGTTAAATGCTATGTATAATCGAAAATTTAAGTATTGATAAGTGACCAATTGTCGCTCCAATTTCGTTTCTATTGGTTAAAAATATAAAGAAGTTGCTAGTATATTTATGTAAAGGGGGTTTTATCATGGATTTTTTTAACTTTGGCAGTTAGTCTAATAAGTTGTTGTTTTTTGCAAAATCACAATGGACATGATTTGTTTAACAAAATATATGTTATCTTCGCGCAATATTAAGCACGAAAACTGATCTTAAGTCATGAGTCCGATTTCTGGATGAATGGAGACATAAACACAAAATTTAATTCCAGACGATACCAATCCACATGAGTTTTAAGAGTGTCCAATGCAACCTAAAATAGTTAATGCTTGGTATGAATGGCAATGGTCACGCTATCATCAATGTCATATGACATGGAGTTGCTGATCTCCGTGATCTCATTACGTAGTTTCTTTTGAGCGTTTCTTAAGGTCTATCCTATAATAATGACAGTTTGATGCTTCAGAGTCATAAAAATTGGACATTTCGAGAAGCGCATCTGAAATACGCACACTATTTTTTTTTTTTATTAAAAGATATGATGTGCCTAATGAAATACTTTTTATATCAATGACAATAATACTTAATGAATAAAGGTACGGTCAGTGTCATTAAACATTTAAATCAAATATTTTGAGTAAAATATTGTCAAAACAATATAATAAAAAATTTGTGGTCACACTTGCACATTTATTTGACGATTTTTATTTGATAAAATACAGAAAAAATATGTTCAAAGTATAAACAAAAAAACAGGTTTTATTTATGGTCACACTGAAGATTAAATATTTTCCCAAAATATATTTGATCAAATTTTTTCAAGAGAAAATTGTGTATCTGGCAATTTGTTTCTCATATTTGAGTTGTTGTTTCTCAAATTTGATGTTGTTGTTTCTCAAAATTGATGTTGTTGTTTCTCAAATTTGATGTTGTTGTTTCTGTTTGAATAGTAAACAAAACACATGCTCAGCTGTTATTTGCCCCTGTTTGATGTTACAAAAATTTTGTAAGATTAAATAATTATTTGATCAAAATTTAATAAAATATTTGCTCTTGCGTGGTCACATTAGGAAAATTTTTATTTGCTGGCAAATGATTTTGTTTTGTTCAAATCAACATGTTTCTTGTTTGAACCTCAAAAATATTTTGTGGTCAGACTACGAGGATCAAATATTTGATAATTTCGATTAAATGTTTAATCAATGTGACCGTAGCTTAAGACTATGTATGACCATTGCAATAACTTTGACCATTACTTTGGCTATGACTTTGACAAGTAATCATGACCTGTAAGTTTTGGATCAAAAAACATAACATTTTTAAAAAATAATATAGGGTTATCCATTTCATGGTTTTAAAAGTATAGGACTAGAATTCGAAATCTGTCAAACTAAGTTGTTATACCAATTGTTCAAGTTATGGCTGAAATACCGCCCAATATTTGCCAAAAAGTGGTCGAAAATTACCTCAAAAGAATCAATGCTTGCAACATTGTAATAAAGAAGAAATATTATAAAAAATATATATTTTATATGTGTTTTATTTACGTTCACTTTTGAAACCGCAAAATGTATAACCCAATATTTAGGGATTTACATACATATACCAATTTCGGTTTCTTTGAGTCAATGGAAAATTCATTACTATTGTGAGGTTTATATAACTCAAGCGGCTGACGATTGAGTGAAATTTACATGTATTTTGTTTTTGTTACAATAACAAAACACATGTTAATTTCACTAAATCGTCAGCCGCTTGAGTTATATAAACCCCACATATGTTTAGAATTTTTTAATGATATATATTTTTATACTCAGCGTCAAAAAGAATAAGAGGTATATTGAGATTGTCATTCCGTTTTAATATTCGCTCAAAAACCTATATCCCTTTAAGTGAAATTCTTATTAAATTCTTAGACGATTGAGTGATGACCGTCTGTCTGTCTGTTCAAAGCACGATAGGGCCTTAACGAAAGAAGCTACGTTTCTGAAAATTGGCAAAGATATTCTTCATTTCCTGATATATTATTAAAACTGGGCGAAATCGGTTTACATTTGACCATAGCTCCCGTATAGCCTAAGGCTAATCGCTTATTTACATTATAACAGTTATGATGATAAAATTCGGTATATAGATGTTTTACATAAGCACTAGGCACCATATACAATTTCATGAAATCGGCTCACATTTAACCATAGCTTCCATGCAAAAAACTTACGGAAACTGCCTAAATTCCACCTAAAATACACTTAAATGCCAATACATTATAAACCTTAATAGCTATGACCACTAAATTTAGCACAAGGAAGTTTTGCATCAATGTCAGCCAGTGTGCAAAGTTTAGTTACAATCGGTCACTATTTTACTTTAGCTCCCATATAAAAAACAGAAACTCAAAAATACCATCCGTCAAATAAAGGCGCGATATCGCCTTAAATAAAAGAGCTAGAAAGACAAAATTTTACAAAAGTATTTTCAATATGTGGAAAAAATTTTGATTTGAAAATGGCTGAAATCGGTTCACATTTAGTTAGATCTCGCATAAAAGCCCGCCCCGGGAATCACATTAATGCGACGACTTTATTTGGAGCATAGAAGTTTTATGCCACTATTGGTCAGTATATCAAATTTTATATCGGTCCATATTTGACCATAGCTTTCATTTAAAAACCACTCCCGGAAACCACTAAAATGCCACAACCCAAATGTTTAGGCTTTGTTCGGACTATTTAGTAGATGGTTTATGTGAAGTTTGCTCAAAATCGAGCGGTTCTTCATTTATCACATTTTTTTGTAACACCCTAATATACATATATAAAAATTAATGTTTGTCAGTATGTTCTTTATACAAGAATAGTAAACTATGCATTTGATCATGTAATGATCTTATGTAAAGTTGTTGCGCATGAGCGTACGAAGGTTTCTAAATTGATGTGGCCAGTTTCCGACAGGTGGCGCCATTAAAAATGACTCCAATTGAATTAAATCGTAAACTGTACATTTGATCATGTTATAATCTTTGGCAAAATTGTAGTGCATGAGCCGACGAAGGTTTTAAAGTTAGTATGACCAATTTCCTACAGTTGCACAGTGGGAAAATACGGTCAAAACTCAATAACTTGGTAATTTCTTGACTTTCGTTCTTGAAATTTTCAGTATATATAAATAATATTACTTTAGTTAAACTGAAATAGTCTTTTTAAGAAAATATAAAGACTGTGGTCACTTAAAACTGGACAACTAAACATGCTGAAAAATCTATGCTGGAGATTATAAAAATTATTTACTTAAATAGAATAATATATGAAAAGAATACCTATCCTACGATACATGACTTGTCAAAATCGGACATGTCCTTTCGGAGATATTGAGCTCATACTATGAGCTTATAATCAGATTTTGTATACTTCTAACAAACCTACGGAAAAACTCTAAATATCGAATATTTTTATAAAAAAGATTACGAGTCCTTGAATAATATAAAATTTGCGGATTTTACAATTTTTATTGCGTCCACAATTATGTGACCACTACCTATATACTTAAATAAATTATATAAAGGTCATTCAAAATTAAAAATTTTGTTGTTTTTTTATTTTTATATATCAATTTTGCAAAGAATTAGAAAGGAAACTAAAGAAAATGGCATAAAAATATTACATCACTCCTATATTTCACTTCAAGTAGTGATTTTTTCGCGATAAATTGCATAAAATTGTGAAAAAGGGGTGTTACTAAAAACGTTATAATTCTTAAAATTGGATGCAAATGGATATGAAATTCATAGAGCTTATTAATGATTCAATTCAGCTATTAGAGAGTGTTGTGCTTCAACCTCTAAAAATCTGTTAAAAAAATACGCGGTCTATCAAACTTTGTATTTAAAATTTTTTAAAAAAAATTTTATGGTTGTTTTAACTGCTCGAATTCTAGATGACCAATAGGTCAAAAAATATCAAAATTGATGCGGTTGATTACTAAAAGGTATCTACTTTTTAATCTAAAAAAGAAAAAGTTAAAATTTTACACGTATTCCAAAATTAAGCGAATTTTATATATAGGTTCAAATAGACAAATAATCTTATTAAGAATATATAAATAAATATTCAAACTTTGAGGAATTATTACAGCCTTAGTAGACATTGCAGTACCGTAAACATTTGGGATTACATGTTCTGAAATGTCAGCTCTTATCTGACATTAAAATTTATTACAAAAAATTAAAAAAATCTATGGGGGTTTTGGCCGTAATTTCCTACTGTGAGTTGGCGCCAATAAAAATTACTCCAAATGAAATTAATCATAAAATGTCCATTTGATCATATTATGATCCTTAGTAAAGTTGTTGCGCATAAGCCGACGAATGTTTCAATGTTGGTATGACGATAGATAGTGGCACTCACATTATGATATGCTATGTGGGAGTAGATTCAAAAACTATATTCAGTATATGCAGTTGTTCTCAGCAAAAATTTGACAGCTTGTGGAATATAGTAAAAAGTGATATAAGTCATAAGGAATTTGAAGCTCAGTGGGGGCCATTCCAGACAGACCTGAATAGGGTTGCTATATGCTGGGCAAAAGCTCTAGGGGAGTAGATTTAAAAACTGCATGCAATTATTTTTCAGGAAAAAATTAATAGGAATGTAGTAAAAAGTCATATGAAGTCATAAGGACTTTGAAGTTCTGTAGTGGCCATTACAGACAGAACTAAATGGGGTTACGACATAGTCGGTAAAAGCTCTATGGAAGTAGATTCAAAAACTTTATTCAGTACAAGGAACAAAGAGAATCATATTTTTCATATGGCAAACTTTATGTTGCCTGTTCTAAAATCGGTACCGCCAACCGTTTATTTATTCATGGTAAAAATGGAAAAACAAAAAATATTGTTTGTACAAATGTTTCGGATTAAGTTTCAAAATTAATAAAACATTCGAGCCCTTAGATTTAAATAATCATAAGCAACATTGCGTTAAATATCTCTTAAACTATTAGAGATAGCATTTCTTAAGTAGTTTTCGAATGTGCAAAAATATTTTCGATAGGTTTATTTACGAAAGTTATATGGACAAATAGGTTTAATTACGAAAGTTATACGGACCAATAGGTTTTACATACAATGGTGCTCAACTTTGGCTTAGTGAAGAGGCCACTGTTCTAAAAATAGACATGTTTTTAAAAATTGGTCTAGAACTCCAACTACACATTGGCCGATTTCTGCTTATTGCGTCACAACCTGCCAGGTAGCTTAAAAGTTATTGAAGTAAAACTAAAAAACTTCACATGCAATACTTTGCACCATAACTTCTAAAACCATTTGGAAAAAATTTAATTAGTTTGTAGAAAGTAACAAACTAACAGAGAACAAAAATGTTATGCAGCAAGACATTCCCCGTTTTGGTTTAATTAAAATTGTTTGTCCCTTAAGATCAATATTTTCCCTGTCGCTTGCGATCATTTTAATCGAAGGGCTCGATATATTCTTTTTTTTAATGAATTTGATGATAAAATTTAATTTTTCTATTATTTTACTTGATACGTAGCGAAGCACGTACCTGGCAGTAGTTTATTATATATATCTTCCATATTCTATATGTAATTCAAACGATCAATTCTTATATCCACTTACAACAACTAATGAAATTAGAGCAAGCGGATAAATGAAAGCATCATTTTCCATCGTCTTCAGATTACCATTTTCTGAACATTCTTATTGGTATTAGTTTCAATGTCCATTAAATTTATTGTCTTTCCGATCGGTAATCCAGACTGATAATGACTTTATCAAAAGAAAAAAAAAATATTTAGGAAGTAAGACCAAGTCCACTTAACTTAAAATAGTTTTAATACATTCAAATAACTGGATTAAAAATATTATCGAACGTTCTGCAGTGGAACAAAAAATTTCATAAGCTTTTTTAATTAAGCCGCTTTAATGGGACCATTTTGGCCAAATGGAGTCATTTATTTATAATATTCTCCATCTCATCGCAGTTGTCCTTTTGTTAATGTCTTTTGACAATTGATATCAATGGGTTGGCGATTAAAATGAAAACTTTAAAATAAATGGCAGCTTGACACAAATGTCCATTCGACCAAGATGACATCAAGTAAAGTGGGCAAAATGTTTCAGCTGCTCTGATCGTCTGATTATTTGTCTGAACGACACAGACTACTAATGAGTTTTTACATGATAAAATAACATAAATTACAATTTACACTAAGCCGGCTCAATGATGAAGATTGAAAAAAAAATGAAAATACATTCACGATAACTCGACAACAACGTTCCCATTTAAAATCGCAACTTTTTGTTATCGATCGAAAATTGTGTAATTTTTAAAAAACAACTTTTAACTTGATCAAGTATTTGTTTAAAAGTGTGTCTGTTTGTGTGCTGAGAGTAAATTTTGCAATGAAAATGTCAATGTATTCAAATTATCAGCCGCCGCTTGTTGCCTGGCCCAGCGACAAAATGGCTAAAAGCCACAAACAATATTTTTAAGTAGAGGTGCGGCACTGCAGAAAACCCGTTCAGAGCAATATTTTAAAAAACTTTATTAGAAGTTGCGATTAGTGGCGATTATTTGAATACAATAAATGATCGAAGCAGCCAACAACTGACAACTGAAAACACAACTACGACCACAAACATTAATGACAACTAACAAATGTCTACGACTAAAATAAAAAATGAAGAAAACTGCACATTTGACTGCAGTGACAGAATTTGATTAAAAAAATAAATTCTCTACTTTATAACAACTCAAGAAGACAAAAAAGCAAAATTATACAACAAAAATAAAAATGCAACAAAATGAATATCTACAACCAGAGAATACATCGAACGATAATGATTAAGTCAAGCGCATCTACTGAGGGCGGTGGGGGGACGAGGACGAGTGCCAGAGCCAGTGACAACAGCAAATATTTATTTTTGAAAAAAAAAAATATAAAAAACCATGAAAATGTACAATTTATGCATAAATTCATGCAATAAATGTTTGTGTCAGTTTAATGATCAAGTGTTGGGGAGTGAGCGAGGTCATGAATGTTTGTCTGAATATAATTTTTTATTTTTGTATATTTAAACATAGAAGAGATATATATGTATTTTTCAATTCCCCACACGTTCTACTTTTGCATGTTTTCTTAAAAATTTAAATTATTAAATAGTAAAGCAAAAACACAGGGTACTTGTATCATTTGACGTGGAATATTTTTTGTAGCTATGGCTGATTTTCTTATTTAAAAAATTACTTTTTTAAGAAATTTTCTTATATAGACGAAGATATACATATACTATGTTAAGTATCTATCTACATCGTCATCTGAAATGAAAAAGGCGTAACTGACAGTAATAAAAACTAATTTTGAAAACTGTACGCAATGAGAGTTTTGACAAAAAGTATATTATTTTCCGATCCCACCACGGGCCCACATTTTTATAATATATTTGGACTAAATTCGGTTGTAGTGGTATAGTTATTATAGTTAAGCATTTAAAAGTATCTAAGTGGTTTCCCAAGTATTAACCTTGGACAAAATGCTGTTCCATAACCGAATATAGTTTTACATTAATAAGCTGTTTCGTTGTGCCATAAACATGTTGATAGCAACACGGCAGGTTCATATATTTTGTCAGGAGTTCCTAATGAATCTACCGTGTACAAATTCTGGACCTAACATTGATTGATAGCTATCTAATTTCGTAGATGCAATCTTAATATACTGAATGTATTTATCTCCAAATCTTTTTGATTGTAGATATAAAAAGGGGATGTTATATTTATCGGGTGGTTAAATTTCAAGGGCCGATGTTGATTTTGAATAACACACAAACTATTTAGGAACTTATTGTAATTTTATTTTATTATGATATATTGGTATTACTCAATTATGTATGGAACAAAATATTGGCCAAATAGGTGCCGCGACCACGGCGGCACACCTCCATCCGATGGACCAAATTTTCGATTACCCTGAGAAATAATGGAGGTTCTATGTCGTTAATGTGCCGAATTATCTCATCCTTTAGCTCTTGAATTGTTGCTGGCTTATCGACGTACACCTTTTCTTTCAAATAACCCCAAAGAAAAAAGTCCAACGGTGTCAAATCACATGATCTTGGCGGCCAATTGACATCGCCATTACGTGAGATAACACGGCCATCGAATTTGTTGCGCAAAAGAGCCATTGTTTCGTTAGCTGTGTGGCAAGTGGCACCGTCCTGCTGAAACCACATATCGTCCACATCCCCATCTTCCAATTCGGGCCATAAAAAGTTCGTTATCATCTCACGATAGCGAACACCATTCACAGTAACTGCCTGACCGGCCTCATTTTGGAAAAAATACAGCTCGATGATGTCGTCAGCCCATAAGCAGCACTCTTAGTGGTTGCATTGGTTTTTCGACAATCACTCTTGGATTCTCATTCGCCCAAATGCGGCAATTCTGTTTATTGACGAATCCACCGATATGCATTTTGATTTGAAGGCCCATTTTCATAATAAGTCTGGATAACTTTAACCCGATGTTGGATTGTGTATCTCTCCATGGTTAAAATTGAGTAAGTCTGAGATAGAGAAATGTCAAATAAAATTCGGAAAAAACGTGGCGTTTAGGTGTGGTTCACATTCAACATCGGCCCTTACAATTTAACCACCCTTTATATATATATAAGAACTACAGCCAAATGTTGACCGATTGTTACACAATTTAATGTACTGGCTGGTATTAATATAAAGTTTATTTGTGCAAAATTTAGTGGCCATAGCTAACGTAGTTCATAATTTAAAAGCTTTAACAGCTAGCGGTTTTTATATGAAAGCTATGGTCAAAAATGGACCGATTCCTATAAAATTTGACATACCGACTGAAAGTTGCACAAAACTTCTCTGTTCTAAACTTGATGGTCATAGATTTTACAATTTTATTCAATTTATCAGCATAAATGTGATTCCCGGGGCAGGGTTATATGGGAGCTCTAACTAAATGTGAACCGATTTCGCCCATTTTCATTACACAACTTCTGTTACATATCAAAAATACTTTTGCACAATTTTGTCTCTCTATCTCTTGTAGTTAAGGAACTAACTCTCTTTTGAAGGAAAGACGGACAAAAACCGTCTTTTCTTTTTGTATTTTTGTGTTTCCGTATTTTTTTTTTTTATATGGGAGCTATGGTCAAATAGTAACCGATTGTAACACAGGCTGGCATTCATAGAGAACTTCCTTTTGTAAAATTTTGTTGCTGTAGGCCTTTTCGTTAAGGCACTATCGCGCTCTTATCTGACGTAAGTTTCCGTAAGTTTTTTATATGGGAGCTATGGTCAAATGGTGACCTATTGTAACAAAATTTTGCACACTAGTTGACATTGACATAAGACCTCCTCGTACTAAATTTAGTGGTTATATCTATTATAGTTTTAGATTTATTGGCATTTTAGGTGAAATTTTGGCTTTTTGTATGGGAGCTATGACTAAATGTGAATGGATTTTGATGAATATATATATGCTGCCTAGGGCTTGTGGAAAACTTCTATATACCAAATTTTATCATCATAGCTATTATAGTTTGTTATTTATTAGCAATTAAGCGATTAGCGTAGGCGAGGTTATACGGGAGCTGTGGTCAAATGTTAACCGATTTTACCCAATTTCAATACCAAAATTTTTTCATAGATGAAAAATGTTTTTACTAAGTTTCAGAGAGCTAGCCCCGTTCGTTTAGGCGTTATCGTGATCTCAGCAGACAGACGGACATCGCTCAATCGTCTTAGAAATTCATAAGGATTCAGAATATATATCGTTTTTTATTTTTGAGCCAATATTAAGGAAATTACAAACTGAATGACAATCTCCTTTTGATGGTGGGTATAAAAAAGGGGGTGTAATATATATATCTATATAAATTATAGCCAAATGTTGACCGATTGTAACAAAATTTCACACACTGGTTGGTATTTATATAAAGCTTATTTTGCATTTAGTGGCAATAGCTGTTACAGTTTCTATTTTAATAGCTTTTAACTGGTCCTTGCTAAATATTTTTTAGTTTCCGAGAGTGTTTTTTATATGAAAGCTATAGTCAAATATGGACCGATTCCTATAAAATTTGATATACTGACCAATAGTTGCATAAAACTTTTCTATTCTTAACTTAGTCGTCATATCTATTACAATTGTACTCAATTTATCAGCATTCATGTGTTTCCCGGAGCGGGGTTATATGGGAGCTCTTACTAAATGTGAACCGATTTCGCCCCTTTTCAGTACACAACTTTTGTTACATATCAAAAATACTTTTGTAAAATTTTGTCTCTCTAGCTTTTGTAGTTAGGGAGCTGTCGCGCTATTATCTGACGGACATAAATCTCCTTTTCTTTTTGTATTTTTGTGTTTCTGAAAGTTTTTTATATGGGAGCTATGGTCAATTGTAACAAAATTTTGCACACTGACTGGCATTCACACAAGGCTTCCTTTTGTAAAATTTTGTTGCTGTAGCCTTTTTAGTTAAGGCGCTAACGCGCTTTTATCTAACGGACCGACGGACATAAACCCCCTTTTCTTTTTGTATTTTTGTGTTTCTGTAAGTTTTTTATATGGGAGCTATGGTCAAATGGTGACCGATTGTGACAAAATTTTGCACACTGGCTGGCATTCACATAAGACTTCCTTGTGCTAAATTTAGTGGCCAAAGCTATTACAGTTTATCATTTATTGGTATTTAAGTGAATTTCAGGTGGAATGTAGGCTGTTTTCGTAAGTTTTTTATATGGGAGCTATGGATAAATGTGAACGTATTTCGATGAAATTTTATATGCTGCCAAGTGCTTATGTAAAACTTCTAGATACCAAATTTTGCCATCATAGCTGTTTTAATTTGTCATTTATAAGCAAATAAGCGATTAGCCTAGACGAGGTTATACGGGAGCTATGGTCAAATATTAACCGATTTTGCCCAATTTCAATACCAAAATATTCTCAGAGATGAAGAATGTTTTTACTAAGTTTCTGTGAGCTAGCTCCTTTAGTTTAGGCGTTATCGTGATTTCAACAGACAGATAGACAGACAGACGGACATACAGACGGACAGCTCAATCGTCTTAGAATTGTATAAGGATTTAGAATATATATCGTTTTTGATTTTTGAGTCAATATTAAGGAACTTACAATCGGAATGACAATCTCAATACACCCCCCATTCTTTATGATGGTGGGTATAAAAATTACTAGTGTTATCGAAATGTAAAAGCTGAGTCTACTTATACCCAATTTCTGTAATAATTAGCTTATAAAGATAAAAAAATTGTGTATAAAAATTCAAAAACTATTGAACTATTGAAAAACTCATAAATTCAAAAAACTTAAAACAATTTTTATTTAAGTTTAATTATATAAATATGTAGCATGAGGTTTGCTATATAAATATTTATGAGAAATAATGTTTTGGATTCTGTTTTAAAAATCTAATTTGCACTAAATCATTAAATCTTATTTTCTTCAAAAATTTTCTCAAATAGTCACCCATTGAAAGCAGAATTTGTTGTTCAAGATGGATCATATAAATACTCAGTTACTATATGTCTGTAATTGATTTAGGTAGTTTACAATATGAGGCCATAATCAAATATGGCTGCATGCAGACATCACTTCGATAAAACAACAACAAAACTCAGGCTAAATTGACTCAACTGTTTGCCTGCGTGGCTGTCAGACAGACAGCCAAACTGCCTGCTTGACTAAAACAGCTTGCAACAATTATGGCGGTAGCTAAATGTTTCACAGCGACCCCTACATGTGCCATTTAGACAAGAGAGAAAGAGATAGACGTTGACAAAAGTGAAAAGGGTAGAATATGAAAATGTTCATTTAGTTGTGAAAAATAAATAGAAGGAAAATTCCCTTAGAGGATGATAAAGTTAATTTTCATTTAAAAATTTCTTTATTTGAGTAGAGTTAACTTCAAAGACATGTAGGGAAGGAAGTGTGGAGTGATGGAACGAACGAACAGTGCTTGATTTTGTTTTGAGGTGACGTGCTGTGTCCGTGAATATCTGCTGCTGCCGCTGCTGCTTATTGCCTTTAAGTATTTCTTAAGACAAGTATTTTCTTTATTTATTTAACAGAATTTGTATGGTTTTTTGTAATAAGTTAAAAACAAGCTAAATAGTGTTTACATTTTAAAAATGCTAATACCCTACACAATTTGGGGAAGTGATAAGGTTGGTGCTGATATTTGTAACTCATAAACATATTGTCATATAAAATGCAAAAGGGCGTAACTACACTTCTACTTTTTTATTACCGGAAAAGCAAAAAACGTTATAACTTTTAAACTTTCAGCAAAAAAACTTTAATCCTAACTTGTAGTCCTAACTACAAGTTAAATATTTTCTGAATAAAGTTTTTTGTCAAAAAAATAGTAACAGTTTATTTCCGAGACATAATTTAATGTAAAACAAGTAAGAAAGCGCTATAGTCGGTCAAGCCGACCATACGATACCCTACACCACTAAGATCAAAGGTGTTATTTTTCCTGTATAAAGACAAATATTTGCTAAATTTTGCCATCATACAAACATTTTCTCAAAACTTATATATTCAACCTGTTTCCGTCATTTGCACTTATATGAGAGCTAGAGTCAAATGTGGACCGATTATCTCGAAATTTGGCAAGTTGACTACAGTTGTTACAAAAATGATGTATGCGAAAAATAAACTCAAAATTTTCATTATCTTTAGATTTACGAGCTATGGTCAAATGTGGACCGATTTCAACGAAATTTGATACAGTGATTTATATTTACATAAGCAGTATCTGTTTTAAATTTCATGAAAAAATATTGATATTTGTGGCCAATATATCAATTCCGGGAAGTGCGACCTATGGGAGGTACCATAAATAATAGACCGATTTTGACCAATTTCAATAGCCATGGTCCCATTGTCAAATGCCAAATGCAAAATTTCATCAAATTGTCTTCAGAATTGCGACCTGTAGTTTGATTACAAGGTTTACATGGGGGTCCAGCCAGCCAGCCGGCCAGCCAGACGGACGGACGGACGGACGGATGGACGGACATCGCTAAATCGACTCAGAAAGTGATTCTAAGCCTATTGGTATACTAAAAACTAAAAGGTGGGTCTAAGACAAATATTTCTTTTAAACGGTAAAAGATACTTCAAAGATACTTCATACAATTAGAACAGAGGAGCTTTAGAGTTGATTTATAGACAAACAAGTAAGGTCGGAAAGCTAACTTATAGCCTTTAAAAAATCTTAGTCTCGGATGATAATTTGTTATATGGTAAGCAAAAAAAAAAAAAAAAAAAAAAACATCATAACTTTTAAACTAAATGAAATATTAACTCAAAATTTTAAAATTTGGTCAACAATGGAACAGTAAACCCTTCCTGAAAACTTAAATGACAAAAAACGAGTAATTTAGAAGTAATTGCGAAAAAACAAAAGGGCTTAATATTTTCTGAAACCAAAAGGGTTAACTATATACAAAACAAATTTAGAACCTTCGATTTTAAGTGAATGAAACCGCTGCTTTTGACCGTACTCATAAAAAATTTGGAGCTATTTTGGGTAGCTGATTGATTGACAATCAAAAAATCAATTATATTTTTTGTGTTAGTTACGCTCTTTTGTATTTCAGGTGACGATATGTATCTTGTAAAGAGTAAAAATCAAATCCTGAGATGACTTTCACCGGCTTTTTGAAAATCACAAAATAATCTCAATCGATCGGAAAAAATCCAAACTCCAATTTTATCGAATCATTTGTCCATTTTTAAAAACTTAGAGGCCATTCTGTGAAAAAAGTACGGATCGGATGCAAAACATAAACATAACTAAGAAAAAATTAAAGTCGATTGGACTATATGATACTCTTTACCACTATCTTCGAATGTGGACCGAATGTCAACAAAATTTTAAAGACTATTTTTGGTTTTTTTTTAATTTCTCGCTTAAAAAATAACTTTTTTAAGTATTCTTTTGGGAATCATGGTCAAATTTAAATTTATTCAAACGGAATTTAAAAAAATCCTGGATGTCAGTCTATGGGAGGTACCACAAATAATAGACCAATTTGGAAAATAAAATGTTTATGCCAAATTTATGTATATAATCTTTCTACGCGTTTCAAATACCAGCACAAACCCAATATACCCTTTCCATCTGCACATGAAGACCTTATTTTTAAAATAGTATAAGTCAACGTTTCAAACATTTTTAGTTAATGATGAGAAGAGTTGTAGCAATTGAGATTTTTATTTTGTGAAAAATATTGTAAAATTTACTAAACCCAAACTCGTATAAAAGTATTATTACCAAAAATACACCCAATCTGAGGAAAAAGTCAGTTGCCTACGCGTTCATCCGAATCATATTTGACTATTCCTCCGATATAAGGCTCTAAGCCTGAATTGACTTAAGTACATTTTAAGGAAAAAAACAAAATTTTAAAAAAGAAAATTATTCGCACTTGATCCCAGTCTATTACATCTATTTATTCATGTTATAGACAATTTATTGATAAAAGCCAAAAAAAATGTTTGTGTTGACAACCAATTCCCCGACGCGTTTCGATGTTTGGTTAGGCTCATCTTCAAGAGGTGTTTACCTACTTTTAGACAGATCAAAAACCTCGCATTATTACCTATTTTACAAACATAATTATTACGAATTATGTTTGTAAATCAAAGGTAAAAGCTTACATTATCGACTGAACAAAAGTAAACACAAACATTTTTCAGTTTCATCTTTCTTGCGAAGTTTCGATCTGTCTAAAAGTATACATACCCTTCCTTAAGATGATGGCCTAAGCAGCCATTGAAACGCGTCAAAGAATTGGTTGTCCCAACAAACATGTTTTGGCTATTATCAATAAATTTGCCTATTATGTTAATAAATAAATGTAATAGACTGGGATCAAGTGCAAATAATGTTTTCTTTTGAATAATGTTTACATCCCGACAATTTAGTTATTTTTTGGCAACAAAATTTAGCTTAAATTTGTATTACGTAAGTAAAAAGAAAAGCACAAATTTTTGCAAAATTCGGTCCACATTATCGTAGACTAGTGGTATTGGTTGTCGACTTGAACGACTTTCTTACTTATTTTTAATATCTTCTAACGATTTTTTTTCAAGCTTTGCCATTATTGCATTTTCCCTGTAACATTTTACCAAACTCATACCATAATTTCCTAAAATCTTTCAACAGAAACACCATAACCATCATCGTTACCATCTTCATTATGATCTTCAACGTCAACTAAGCAGGAATAAAAGCCATTTCCTGACATGGTCTGTTGCTTTTTCAAATCTCTAAATGTAAGTACTTTTAGTAAGTATTTTTGTTTCTTCTTTTTCATTTTATATTATTTTGTTTTTCTTATTAAAAAGCTTTAGGTTTTCACGTCTATTCACTGCAGTCCCATTCAATTCGTTCATTGTTCGCTTTTAGTCTAAATGCATTTTGCAATTCAGGGCAGAAATCGTGTGCATCTTATGGTTGATTAAGAACTAAAACTTTACTTTACTTTGGCCAAATAATGCCATAAACGTAGATTCGCATTTTCATTTCCATTTTCAATACATTTGCCAAGTAATAGAAATATACTCAAACTCTGGATGTAATTTAAGTCTGTTGTGGTCTGAGAGTTGTGCTTTTAACCGATTACTATCCATTCAATTTGATTCTGGGAACAGGTTGTTTAAATCTTAGAAATTTAATTACAATAAAAAATTGTATGTTGCTCCAAACAAGTTGTGACATTTTCTTTATGAACGTTAACAATCCAAGTTTTTTTCTAATAATATTTAGTTGGATAATTATATTTTGTACATACTAAAATAATTACTATTAAATAACAACGACTACAAGATTTTAAATACTATAAAATGCTAAAATAAAATACAGTAGGAGTATCAAACATTTTAAGATCAAGATCTAAGCCCGCGTAGAAATTAAATATTTTCATAATTTAATTAACATTAAAATGCATGTTTTGAGGTTATATATTAAATAATATAACACAGGGCAATAGCAAAAATATGCTCGAGTAACCACTATATACATTTGATGTATCATGGCCACCTTAGTACAAAAATGGTAACATTTTTAAATTCTACGGATAGGTTTTTTTTTAAATTTTTTTTGTAAAATTGCAATTTTTTTAGGCTCTTTTTCACATAATTAATGATAACTCAGAAACTAATAATCGGATATTATTCAAATAAAATCAGAAAAATTAAAATGTACATAGCTTTTGATTCGTCTTTATATCGCGTTTTAATCGGATCAATAGTTTATCATTTAAGAAAAAAATATATTTTTTACATAAAAATGGCAAAAATTTTTGTTTTAAAACCGCAAAAAATGTTCAGATTCATTATTCTGTCGCAAAGCCACAAATAATAGCAACAAAACGCGATTCGACCATAAAAATAGATTGATTATTTTCGAATTTATTCACAATTAAGTGAATTCACTCATTTTCACAAAATTTTGTATTTTTGCTTGGTATACGTATACAGGGTTTTTCAAATGTGTGAAAAAAATAGATTTTAGAATTTTAAGGAGAACATTTTTTGTGTCCCACAGAAATACATGTTTTGCCCAAAACAGTATTTCTCGTAGTTGTTTTGCAATACATTTCTCATTCATCAAAAAAAAAAAAAAAAAATTGGCAGTACCTGGATATTGTATAGTGGTTTCAAAAGCATCTAATTTTTTTATTTTGTTGCGTTGTGTAATAGGAAGATATCAGTCAATTTTAGCGAAATTTTATATTTTATTGTTTACATGAATATTGTAAGTTAAAAAAGAAAAAAATAAAAAATGTTAATCTAAGTAAAATGTTTTTGTAAATTTTCTTCGACAAGTCTTCAAGGACATTTAATGGCCAGTGAAAATTGTAAAAACTCGAAAACTGTTTAACCGATTTTAAAGACATGTAGCTTAGCGTTTGCACTAAGAACCATAATCCACTTTTTTGCAAAAGGGGGAATAAATAGATTCAATTTTGCAAAAACTAAAAATTTGTAAATTTTTTCGATTTAAACGCTATTTTTCAGATTTGGGGCCTATGCGCTATGTGTTAACGTTGTCCAATACGACTAAAATTTTGTGGGTGGAAGTTTCTCACCAAATCTCATAATAATCCGACACGCACCCCTTGAAATTGGAAAATTTATTTTTTTCATACATTTGAAAACCCGCTATAATGCGTATATCAAGCAAAAAACTAAAATTTTGTGAAAATGAGCGAATTCACAAAATTGTGAATAAATTCGAAAGAAATCAATCGATTTTTATGGTCGATATCTCATTTTGTTGCAATTATATGTCGCTATGCGATAAAATAATAAGTCTGGAAGTTTTTTGCCGTTTTCGATTTTTCATGATTTTTTTAAAACAAAAATTTTTGCCATTTTTATGTAAAAAATATATTTTTTTCTTAAGTTTTTTATTATAACTCCGATACTATTGATCCGCTTGAAACGCGATATATAGACGAATTAAAGGCTATGTAAGTCTTAATTTTTCTGATTTTATTTTAATAATATCGGACTAGTAGTTTTTGAGTTATCATAAATTATTTGAAGAAACGTCTAAAAAAATTGCAATTTAAAAAAAAAAAAATTTTAATTTTTTTAAAAAAAATCTATCTATAGAATTTAAAAATTTTACCATTTTTGTACAAAGGTAGTCATGATACATCAAAATTGTATAGTGGTTTTAAGAGCACATGCAATTTTTTTTTATTTTGTTGTGCTGTGTAATTCACATCTTATAATTCTTACTTACTTACTTACTTAAATGGCCTGTAATTACAACCTGTTTAGGTTAAAGGCCGAGCATATTTTAGAATTCCAAGCACCTCTATCTTGTGCACATATTCTCCAATTTCGTATACCAAGTTTCAAAAGATTTTCTTCTACTTGGTCTTTCCATCGAAGTTTTGGACGCCCTCTTCTACGCGTTCCCTCTGGATCATTATCGAAGACTTTTCTTGCCGGAGTATTTTCATCCATTCGCACAACATGTCCTAGCCAACGCAGACGCTGTTGCTTAATGCTTTTAACTATGTCTATGTCAGCGTATAACTCATACAGCTCATGGTTCATTCGATGTCTATACTCATTGTTGACGCAGACTGGTCCAAAGATTCTTGGTATAATTTTCCTCTCAAATACTCCAAGGATAGCTTCATCTGTCTGTGCAAGTGCCCATGATTCAGCACCATACAATAACACTGGTAGTATGAGCGTTTTATAGAGCGTGATTTTAGTTCTTACAGAGAGGACTTTATTTCTTAGCTGCTTGCTTAGTCCAAAATAGCATTGATTGGCAAGTATGATTCTGCGTTTGATTTCGAAGCTTATATCGTTATTAATGTTCACAGCGGTACCAAGGTATACAAATTCTTTCAACGGACACATGTGATCCGATTCTAGTGGTCTGTCTGCCTGTAGAAACCATCAGTTTTGTTTTTGATTCATTTACAGCTAGACCCATTTTGTTTGATTCCTTCTCGATATTGGAAAAGGCGGCAGTTACCTCTCGTAGAGTGCGCCCTATACTATCAATGTCATCGGCAAACGCGAGTAGCATATGTTTTCTATTGAAAATTGTTCCTGTTGTATTAACCGCTGCATCTCGCAAGATTTTCTCTAACACAATATTGAAGAGGTCACAAGATAAACTGTCACCTTGCCTGAATCCCCTTTTAGTTATGAAGGACTCTGATAGGTTCTTACCTATCTTAACAGATGATGTTGTATTAGTTAGTGTCATCCTGCATAACTTTATTAGTTTCGTAGGGATGCCGAACTCAGACATTGTTTCAAACACCTTCTTCCGTATCGGGCTATCAAAAGCAGCTTTGTAGTCAACAAAGAGATGATACGTATCGATTTGTTTCTCCTGGGTCTTCTCTAGGATTTGACGTAGAGTAAAGATCTGGTCAGTGGTTGATTTACCTGGTCTAAAGCCACATTGGTATGTCCCAATTATTTCGTTTACTTTGGGCTTTAGCCTTTCACACAGTATGGTCGATAAAGTCTTATATGCAATTGAGAGGAGGCTTATCCCTCTATAATTTGCACATACAGTTTTATCTCCTTTTTTGTGGACTGGACAAAGGACACTGAGATTCCAATCGTCCGGCATGCGTTCTTCTGACCATATGTATTCTAGGAGCCGAGACATATACTTTATTAGCTCATCACCTCCAGCCTTAAAAAGCTCTGCTGGCAAACCATCGGCACCAGCAGCTTTATTATTTTTTAATCGCGCTATTGCAGTCCTAACCTCGTTCAGGTTGGGTGGTGGACATATAACGCCGTCATCGTTGATTTGTTCAGGCGTGTCATCTTGGTCGCTTTCATTTGCAACCAACAACTTGCAAAAGTGTTTCTTCCACAGTTTCAATACGCTTTCTGTATCTGTGACCAGATTTCCTTGGTTGTCCTTACAGGAAAGGATACAGCTGCTATAACCATCCGTCTGATGTTTAATTTTTTGGTAAAATTTACGGATTTCATTTTGTGTCCTATACAACTCAATCTCCTCAAACACACGTCTCTCTCTCTTCTTTTTTTGCGGAATAGTCGTTTTTCTTCCCTTTTTTTCTCTCGATATCTTTCTAAACATCAACGAGTAGCAGCTGACTGCAGAGTTGCCCTGTAGGCCGCATTTTTCTCAGCAGTGGCGTTGCGGCACTCCTCGTCGTACCAAGAGTTTTTAGCATGAGGGCTTTGGTACCCTATTGCCGATTTTGCAGCAGACTTCATGGAGTTGGCAATATGTTGCCATAGCGTGTATATATCGTTTGAGCCAGAGTTATTCCCTTTTAGCAATTGAGTTGTCCGTTTGATGTAATCAGTGGCAATTTGCTGAGATTTTAATTTCTTCACGTCATACTTCTTTTGCGCTTCTGCCTGTACGCTCCTCGACACACTTAGACGTGTTCTCACCTTGGCTACAACAAGAAGGTTATAATTCGGGTCTGTGAAAATTTTACCTATGACTCTCTCTCGCAACCTACAAGTGGCTACAGGCATACGAATATACTAGTACATCTGGAGTTTAAAGGCGGATCCAAGACTGTCTAACTCGCCTTTTCATTAGTTCGCTTTTAAGTCCCTGTGGCCTGGTCCTCCTCTAGGTATGTATACTAGAATATCGTTAAGAGCGAGGTAGATATAATAACGTCTTGTTGTGTTCCCCTACCTTCGGGTAAGCACTCTGGATGTTTGTCAGCAGATTGAGATAAATATTTTCTATAAAGCACCTATCAGTAAGTCTAATAAAAATCATATAACAGGATGTTATTAAATCGAATTACACCAGAACTTTTTATATGTAGCTTCCTCTCATTGGATAATTGTCTCCGTTAGTGGTTTCCGAATTATACTCTGTATATTCTCTGTTTTATGGGACTTTTCAAAACGACCATACGGCAAATCAATGTATGGAAATGCAAAAGCTTTATATTATACGTTTAATATAGAAACCATTAAAAATCAATAAACCATAAAAATCTGATGGAAAAAACCGACAACGGATCTGAGTTTAGCGCATCAAAATCCATGTATTCCACATAGTTATATTAAAAGGAGGCTCTTGTAGGCTCTCCGTTATATAAATTTCTCTGTTTATCGTGGCTGATGCAACAAATACTTGGAAATTTTGCAACATAAAAATGTTGGCCCGGAAGTTGAGTTGACAAAAAAGGTGTGGATTTTTAATAAAATCTGTCTTTAATGTTTTCGCTCGTTTTTTGCTTCTAAGCTCTTTACCGAATTTCGATTTCGTTATGGAACTTTCTGAACTTTGTATGTTTTCAGCCCAGCATAAGCATTGGCTCTGTGGATAAAACTTTTCGAGCAGTTTACCATACAAGCTGCTTTTCTGATCAAAGTTTTAGGTGCTCTTCGAAAGAGTTGCTCGACTTCTTTTGTCTTACCAATATTCTTTTGAACTTGTCTGCTTCCTGATCCTGATTTCTGATCTTTCAAAGCTCAGGTCTTTCTTGTATCATTTAATATTCATTAAGTCCACGGATTTTTTTGAAAAGCTTTAATTATATCTGTGACAAAAAATAATAATGGCTTAAGTCGAAATTTCGCGTTTTGAGATATTAAGTGTTTTGTATAAAAAAATTAAAATGTAAATTAGTATAGTTTTGTTAATAATGACATCTTTTTCTTGCAACTTATCTAAATGAAATCCCGAAGAAGAGAATAAGAATATTTAAAAAAATCTAAAAAAGCATTTATCTCAAGTTCAACCATTATCATTTATTGCCACAGATATATCGCCGTACTTCTTTTTCACAGACCAGTATTTGAAAATTAATTAGTTTTAAAATAATAGTATCTGACATATCTACTATGGATAAGATGAAGCAACCCAAAATACATCTATCTAGAAAACTTTAGAAGAAAACGATCAAAAGTAGCCATTTACTTTTGGACCACACATGGATCTGTTTAGGACTTACGGGGTTATTTCTGAAATAATTCTTTAACAGGTAAGAGTGTTATATTCGGCTGTGCCGAATCTTATATACCCACCATCAAGTTGTGTTAAATTTAGAAAGATATCTCATATATCTACGAGGGTGCAGCAAATTCAAAACGTGGACCAAATTGGAAAAAAGTTTTTACGCTAGTTGGTATTGTTGGTAAAATATTTGGAATAACTTCGGTTGCAGTACCTTTATCGTTCAACACTCAAAAGTGTGTAAGTGTTCCCTAGTATTTATTTACTTTGAAAAAAATTCGTTATCGTTACCGAGTATGGTTTAACATTAATAAGTTGTTAAATACTTTTCGTTTAGCTTTATATTTAGTTAGGATAAATAAGTTGATGGTAATACGACAGGTTCATATATTTTGCTAGGAGTTCCTAATGCATCTACCACATACATAATCTTAGCCAAATGTTGACCGATTGTAACAAAATTTCACACACTGGCTGGTATTTATATAAGCTTTTTTTGCAAAATTTAGTGACAATAGCTGTCATAGTTTCTAATTTAATAGCTTTTAACTATTTTTTGTTTTCCG
Organism: Stomorhina lunata; assembly: GCA_933228675.1. Classification (NCBI taxonomy): domain Eukaryota; kingdom Metazoa; phylum Arthropoda; class Insecta; order Diptera; family Rhiniidae; genus Stomorhina; species Stomorhina lunata. The sequence continues at coordinate 87,628,155 of OW121740.1, read as the reverse complement.
GGAGTGTTTTTTATATGAAAGCTATAGTTGAATATTGACCGATTCCTATAAAATTTGATATACTGACCAATAGTTGCATAAAACTTCTTTATTCTAAATTAAGTCGCCATAGCTATTACAATTGTACTCAATTTATCAGCGTTCATGTGTTTTCCGAGGCGGGGTGATATGGGAGCTCTAACTAAATGTGAACCGATTTCGCCCATTTTCAGTACACAACTTTTGTTTCATATCGAAAATACTTTTGTAAAATTTTGTCTCTCTAGCTTTTATAGTTAAGGAGCTGTCGCGCTTTTATCTAACGGACCGACGGACATAAACCCCCTTTTCATTTTGTATTTTTTGTGTTTCTGTAAGTTTTTTATATGGGAGCTATGTTCAAATGGTGACCGATCAAATAAGACTTCTTTGTGCTAAATTTAGTCGCCAAAGCTATTGCAGTTTATCATTTATTGGCATTTAAGTGAATTTCAGGTAGAATTTATGCTGTTTCCGTAAGTTTTTTATATGGGAGCTATGGTTAAATGTGAACCGATTTCGATGAAATTCGATTATGCTGCCTAGTGCTTATATAAAACTTCTAGATACCAAATTTTGTCATCATAGCTTTTGTAATTTGTCATTTATTAGCAAATAAGCGATTAGTCTAGACGAGGTTATACGGGAGCTATGGTCAAATGTTAACCGATTTTGTCCAATTTCAATACCAATTTTCTCATAGATGAAGAATGTTTTGAATAAATTTCAGTGAGCTAGCTCCTTTCGTTTAGGAGTTATCGTGATTTCAAAAGACAGACAGACAGACGGACATCGCTCGAACGTCTTAGAATTTCATAAGAATTCAAAATACTATATATCGTTTTTGATTTTTTGTGCAATATTTTTTGGGGCAGTTTTAAATAGTTTTTAATTAATTTATTTTAGATTAATTTAAGGTTTTAATTTAGGATAAATTTTAGGATTAGGGTTTTTAATTTTGTTTATTTCATCGATGGCGAATTAAACTTCGGCTTGAGTTCTCGGGTTGATAATGATTGAGATGATCAGTTTGACACTTTCTTTTTTTATTTTCTTCTTGGGTGAAGTTGGCTGCTAGAGATGGCCTTTGACATGTGACAAAATTAGTGTTCACAGTGTTCACCGTGTTTTATGTAAAAATAAGTCATTTGAATATAATGACAATATTTTTTCATGATCAACAATAATGCATCATATACATATCTTATATTCTTAAACGAGCAATAATTGTATATATATATATATATATATATATATAAATATATATATATATATATATATATATATATATATATATATATCTATATATATATATATATATATATATATATATATATATATATATATATATAGAATGGCTATCTCGAAAACGGCTCTAACGATTTTGATAAAATTTGGACAGTGGGTATCTTTTTTGATGTATAGGTCGAAGAAGAAGGAGGGTAAAAACGGGTAAAAAGGGGAAAAAATCGAAAACGCTATGTCTCCTAAAGTAATAGGTATAGAAACAAAATTAAAATTACGTTTTACACAGCTTTGAAAATAAGCGGACAGGTGTTTGGTACTTTTTTGAAACTATGTCCGATAGGGGGTAAAAAAGGGTGAAAATAGTTTTTTGGCACCATTTTAACCCACTCTTATATTTTAAACTAAAGAATATAGAAAGAAACTTGGTACTGCAATCAATAGATGTAAAAAAAACATGAAACACGTATTTGGTACTTTTTTGATTTTGGAGCCAAAATGGGTAAAAAAGGGATAAAATGATAACTTAACATCTCCAAAGTAATATGAATAGGAACATTATACATTATGTTAAATGCGTTTTAAAAAAATGTACCGAATTCAATTGGCACCAAAAAAGTACCAAATATACATATGGAACTTTTAGAAATTAGGGAATAAAAAGGGGGAAAAATTAGTATTATTTTAAACAAATGAATGTTTGCCTGTATGTATGTTCTTTATAGAATAGTAAACTGTGAATTTGATTGTGTTATGCTCTTTAGCGAAGATGTTGCGGATAAGCCGGCGGAGGTTTTTAAGTTGGTAAACCGAATTTCCGACAGGTGGCGCCACTGAAAATTACTAAAAATTAATTAAATCGTAAACTGTACATTTGATCATACTATGATCTTTTGCAAAGTTGTAGCGCATGTGCCGACGAAGGCTTTTTAGTTGGTATGAATAATTTCCGATAGGTGGCGCTACAGAAACTTACTCAAAGTCAATTTAATCGTAATCTGTACATTTAATCATGCTACAATCTTTAGCAAAGTTGTTGCACATGAGCCGACGAAGGTTTCTTAGTTGGTATGAAGAAATTTCGACAGGTGGCGCTACTGAAATTTACTCAAAGTCAATTTAATCGTATGCTGTACATTTAATCATGCTATAATCTTCAGCAAAGTTGTTACGGATAAGCCGAAGAAGGTTTATGAATTGGAATAAGCAAAGTCCGACAGGTGGCGCCACAGAAAACTACTCAAAATGAATTAAATCGTAAACTGTGCATTTGATCAGACTATAATCTTTAGCAAAGTTGTTGCGAATGAGTCGACAGAGGTTTCTGTTGATATGAATAATTTCCAAAATTATTCAAAATGAGTTAAACTGTAAACTATGCAAACTATGTGTTGGTCGAACAAAATAAATCAAATAATTCAAAATCAACTGAATATTTCTACAATGTCTTTCCTCTAAATTTATTTTAGCACTTTATAATATAAAATATATAAAAACTTTAAAATTTTCCTCAAAATGCTTATCATAAAGCTCCGAGCAAGGCTCGGTCTACCAGGTACTAGACTTTTAAACTCTTAAATATAAATCAATATACTCATATCTCTGTCATTTATGAAACGATAGTGGAAAACGTACATTATATGAAAGTACCCCTGAGTTTTCTATTGATTTAAAATGCGTCTTACACTAAATATGCAAATATATGTATATAATTTATAAACTTTAATAAGGCTAATTTATCCAACTTTAATCTTATCATACTATCAGAATTTAGGCTTTTGGATAATTCGAAATACAATAGAATAAATTTCTTAATATTTTATTTTTTCAACTACCTTATTTATTCAGTGTTTATGTATTAAGTCCAAAAATATCTAAAATTTTAAAACGTAGAAAAATTACTATTTTTATTTAAATGACTTGATTTTTATAGGTTTTTAAGTGTTGCAAAACATTAAAAAATTTAAAATATTTAGAAACAAATTCAGTTGATTTTAAATATTAATTTATATGAAAAAACTTGCATGTGTAGACAGACATAGACAGACATAAAGATTTATGACTTTATTATTTGCTGACATTAAACTGATAAATTCTTTTTAAATTTAGAAGTGAGGGTTTAGAATTTTTAAATAATTTCGGTTGTTTTTGTGTGTGTGTTAGCATTTAAAATCAAATAAAAATTAGATAAATATATAAAATACAGTGTTTATGACAAAAGTGTTTTAAATTTAAAAATCAAAAAAATTTACGAATTTATTTTCTAACAAAGAAAGAAATTTAAAAAAAGCAAGCAAGGCCATAAGTGACTGAATTTTAGTGAGTAATTTTTATTTTAAAATTTTTTGTTATTATAACTAAAATCTTGGGATTATTTTAGGTTTCTAAATTAAAACTCGTTCTTTGTTCATGTTATAAAAACACTTGACTGAAAATTATTATTTTTCATAGACCAAAGTTTATTAGCCAGAAGCAAAACACAAAAACTTAAACAAAAAATATGTTAGTTTTATTCCATAAAAATTATCGCAAAAATATGCATACAATTGCTCTTGGCACCAAAAATATCTGTACAAAATCCATTTTCTTGTTGAATCTTGTTGCAGCCTTAACATTTAAATATTCCCAACAATATGAATTATAAATGTCTAGATACGAAATGTAAAAAAAAAACATGAACTTAGAGTACACAACTATTTCAGATTTTAAATTAAACAAGTAAGAAAGCGCTATAGTCGGTCAAGCCGACCATACGATACCCTTCACCACTAAGGTCAAAGGTGTTATTTTTCCTGTATAAAGACAAATATTTGCTAAATTTTTCCATCATACAAACATTTTCTCAAAACGTATATATTCAACCTGTTTCCGTCATTTGGACTTATATGAGAGCTAGGGTCAAATGTGGACCGATTATCTCGAAATTTGGCAGATTGATTACAGTTGTTACAAAAATTATGTAATTATGCAAAAAATAGACTCAAAATTTCCATTATCTTTAGATTTACGAGCGTTTTAGTGATTTTTTGTCTCATTTAGTGCGTTTTTAAAGAAGAATTTGTATGGGAGCTATGGTCAAATGTGGACCGATTTCAACGAAATTTGGTACAGTGATTTAAGTTTACATAAGCAGTATTTGTTTTAAATTTCATGAAAAAATATTGATATTTGTGGCCAATATAGCAATTCCGGGAAGTGGGACCTATGGGAGGTACCATAAATAATGGACCGATTTTGACCAATTTCAATAGCCATGGTCCCATTATCAAAAAAATGATCTGTGCCAAATTTCATCAAATTATCTTTAGAATTGCGACCTGTAGTTTGATTACAAGGTTTACAGCCAGCCGTCCAGCCAGCCAGACGGACGGACGGACGGACGGACATCGCTAAATCGACTCAGAAAGTGATTCTAAGCCTATTGGTATACTAAAAGGTGGGTCTAAGACAAATATTTCTATGCGTTACAAACATCAGCACAAACTTATAATACCCTTTCCACCTATGGTGGTGAAGGGTATAAAAATAAAAAACAAACATACATACAACAGTCACATTCACTTGTTGTATAGTCATTAGGGTGGCTCGTTTTTTTTTTTTTTTGATATTTGTATGAAAGGTATGCAAAATTTTCTTTTTGTTTTTAGGTTGTGAGGCTGAGCGATTTTGTTGCCTATTGATATAATGATATTACATATGGCAACTAATAATCGATAAGAAATTCAGTTGCGTATTTAATTATTATTCACATTGTAGATGACAACAAGAGTTGATTCTAGTTGCCGGTTCTTTGTTATTTTAGTAAGAGGGAATTTGTAATTGCTGTAATTTTGTTTTTTTGTAAAAATAGGAAAATATGTATAGGGTAGGAGGGGGACCATTTGCCATAGGGGCGCATTTGCCACCACTAATTTTCTTGAAAACTAACTTATCTTTTTTGATGCTGTAATAGATTTTATATTCGTTTATCATTGATATTGTATATCTCTAATTTTGACTGCTGTAGCTTTCATATTTAAAACATCAGGCGTGATTTATTGTTTCAGCAGATCTTGAAAAAATATTTTGCTACAAGTATTTTTGTAATATTTTCCTTAGTTTTTTTGTTATCCTGAGAAATTATTCATTAGTTTAATAAACAATATAGTATTGAAAACAAATATTTTAAGATTTTATCAATAAATCTATTTCTTATGTGAAAAATAGTTCTTTACATCTAACGACTCTACCTGGGACACATTTGCCATATACATATAACAAAGCAACTCGTCGACATTTTTTTGAGCCCGACATTTGTAATATCCCTAAAAATGATATCGTATTTTGGTTGCAAGGCCCAATCCATCTTCCATCTTAACATTTTTTTTTTTTAATGTTGATATGTCACAGTACAATGTTAACAGAGGCCCAATAGTTTAAATTTTGATCTCTGAATTTTTTACTGTTTTGTTTAATTTATCCATGTAAAATGAACTTGAATTAATTCTTTGTTTTGTTTGTTTTGTATATTAAAGCTTTAAAGAAATAAAAATTTACTTTATTACAACAATTTTTTACTTCTTTTTTGTGCCAAACTTATTGGCAAATGTGCCCCATGGATGGGGCACATTGGCCACTTTTAGTTAATTTGCTATTTTTCAAATTTGATACATAAAGAAAACCCGTAAGCAATCTGAACCAACACAGTTTAAAGCCAACATATATAGATACCTATGAAGAACAAACAAATTGTGATAACTCTCACGGTATGAAACCTAGAGCACTTTAAAAAAAAAGTGGCAAATGCTCCCCCTTCTACCCTATTCCTTTTGCATATAATAAACATATATATGCCATATACATATAGATTAGACAATGGCTGGAAACTTTATTTTCAAATAAAAAAGTTTTTATTGTGTACTTTTTAATTTTTAAGACAATTCAAATTTTACAAAGTTTTTGCTCAATTGTGTATTGCAACTGGGGTTGCCAGTCAGGCTGGATTTGACTGGATTGTACAGTTTTTTTAGTGCTTGTTCAGTGTCAAGCTAAAATTAAATTTGTCCAGCTGAAAGGTAAAGAATTGAAATTTTTTGAATATTTTTTAAGAAACACTATTTTTATGAAAAAGAATGCAAAAAAAACTTTTGCAAACGTTTTTTCTTTTTCACTTAATTGATTTATGTGTTGATTAATTGATTGATTGATTAAGTTCATTTTGTAATAAAATTACCCTCTATCAAATTTCCCCATTGTACTTACTTTATTTAAATGGCCTATATCAAAACCCTGTTAAGGTCAATATGCTCGGCCATATTTTAGAATTTCATGCTTTTCAATCATTCGTAGATCAAGCTTTGAAATATTTTCCTCTACTTGGCCTTTCCATCTAATTTTCGGACATCATCTTTTAATAGTTCATTCGGGATAGTTTTCGAATACTTTCATTGCTGGAGTATTTTCATACATTCGTACAATATGTCCCAGCCAACGCAGCCGGTGCTGTTTGATGCGTTTTACTATGTCAATGTCAACGTATAACTCATACAGCTCATTGTGCATTCAATGCCAATATTCATTGTTGACGCAGACTGGTCCAAAGATTTTTCGTAGAATCTTCCTCTCAAAAACTCCAATAACAGCATCCTCTGCCTGTGCAAGTGCCCATGATTCAACACCATATAATAGTACGGGTAGTATAAGTGTTTTGTAGAGCGTAGTTTAAGTTCTAACAGAGAGAGCTTTATTTCTTATCTGCCTGCTTATGTCAAAATAGCATCTGTTGGCAGGTATAATTCAACGTTTGATTTCAAAGCTTATGTCGTTATTTATGTTGTCGGCAATACCAAAGTAGCTATAGCTATAGTTCTCAACGATCACATGTGGTCAAATTTTTGACGATTGCCTGCTTGTAGAAACCAGCAGTTTTGTTTTGATTCATTGGTAACTAGACCCACTTTATTGGATTCCTTCTCGATACTTTAAAAGGCGGCAGTGAAATCGCGCAATGTGCTTACCATGATATCAATGTAATCGACAAACGCGAGTAGCAAGTGTTTTCTGTTGAAAATTGTTTCAGATGTATAAGCTGCACCATCTCGGACGATTATATTATCTCGATATCGCTATGGTTAATTACGGTATTCGCAATTCCGTTTATCAAAAATTGAAAGATTCATCGAAGCAAATTATTAAAGCAAGTTTTTTTATTATAAGTGTCCAGATAATTTTTGGGTTGTCAAGCTTTTTTTTCCTTATGCCCAGCTTTTTCAGGATTTGTGTCTGGCAACCCTAATTGCAACTCAACTTTAATTGTGCTGTCAATCCTATCTAAATTTTTTACATGGTCTGCCATAGAGAATCTTAATTACTTACTTTGCGTAGTGTTTTTTAGAACGTAACTCCCACACAATGTGAGGTATCGGTGTAATTTATTTAATATAAACAAATTCCTATTGCCAGAAATTAGGCAAAATCCAAAAATAATCCCATTTTTCCAATTAAAATGAATCTCAAAAATATATTTTACTTTCATTTGAAGCTCACAGTTCTTATTTTGCATACTTCTGATTGACAAATCAGAGCAACATAAAGTCACTATTAAATCAATTATAGTGAAAGCTGAAAAACGAATTCACCCTAATAGCCATATCTTTAGTACATGGAACAACAGAATTACTCGTATTAAAAAGCATGAAGAACAAGCGAAACATGTCAATGCCATAAAATGATATAAAAACAAATTGACTGAACTAAAACCATATACGAAATGGAAGAAATCAACAACTTTTTTAAAGCATTTTTTCTTCATTCCATTTTCGGTCCTTTGATTTTTTAAATATTTATAAATATGCAAATTCAAATTCGAGTTGGATGCACGAATATCATCAACTGAACTTAGCTATAAAATGACAAATAGAATAAGAGGAAGAAACTAAAAGAAATTGCAGCCAATAGTCAATTTGGTTCTTCCTCTGCTTCATATTTCTGCCAGATAAGTTTTAATATTTTAATTTATTCTATACATGCAACTTGTTTGGACAGTAGTTAGTGGATATAAGAATGCTTCATACAAAATCAAACTAAACATCATGACCAAAATTTATTTAATATTCCCGAAAAACGGCCATTAGGAAATATTTTACAGAAAAGTTTCTTATATCCAATGTCCACTGTATACGAGTTTGCTCTTAAATGAAATGTGTTGTCTGGAGACAGACATCTGAGATTCACAAAAACCATGAACAAAACTATCAAAAATCTAAAGGGACAAATATTTTTTTAGTCCATCAAAAGAAAAAAAGAATATTTTTCTTGTCATTAGCTTTGTTTCGTTTAATGAAATTTAAATATTTAAAAGAATTTTTCTAATTCTAAAGAGTCTTCCGATAGAGACGTTTAAGCTTTCATAGCTTATAACGGCCATCTTGTTAAAGCTATATCCGTCTAATTAGTTGTCATTTATTCCGTCTTATTTTCAAATGATCCTGAATGAATTAAAATGCTATACACCTGAGAATATTAAAATTATTTTAACAAAATAGGTGCTCTTTGGTAAGAGAATTGTAGAAAGGGAAAAGATAATGAATATAAAAGATAAAACTTTATAATATTCAATAGAATAGAAAGTAATTAATACAGAAATTGATATAGTCGTGACTGGGGCTTAAACGCAGAAAACATTTGATATGCTAAGCCACAGCACGCTACAAATTGCATTCCGAAGAAGTCACTGTTTGGTGTGGTTTTTGGACTGGCAACTTTGGCCACGCTACTTTATTCACATGCAAAATTGGAAATTAAGACGATGTTATTTTACAAACAAAATGACATCAATTGGTCTTTTTATTAAAATTAAAAGATAGAAAGCGCTCTAATGAATACCCTTTATATGGCGAAAATCGTAAGTTTTAAAATATTTAAATATTTTTTTATTTCCTACTTTCTAACAAAAATTTTGTTAAATAAAATCCATAGATGCAAAGATTGTCAATGACTAGATACGACACCTTGTGAAAACCCTAAATATTTAGTTATACAATTAGTTTAGAGTTGCCAGACACATCCTGAAAAAAAACTTGACAACCCAAAAATTAGCTGGACATTAAAAATATAAAAACTTGCTTTAATAATTTGCTTCGATGAATCTTTCAATTTTTGATAAACCGAATACCGTAATTAACCGCAGCGATATCGAGAGAAAATGAAATCGTCCGAGATGCTGTAGCTAATACATCTGAAACAATTTTCAACAGAAAACACATTCTACTTGCGTTTGTCGATGACATTGATATCATGGAACGGACGCTTAAGAATTGGACCACATGTGATCATTGAGAACTATAGCTACGAGATTATAAAAGAATTGGTACCGCCGTCGACATAATTCACGACATAAGTTTCAAATTCAATCATAGAATCATACTTGCCAACAATGGGGAAATTTGATAGAGGGTTATTTTATTGCAAAATGAATTTGATCAGGTAATCAATTATTCAATGCATAAATCACTTAAGTAAAAAAGAAAAAAAAAATACAATTTTCCAAAAGTTTTTTGCATACAAATTTTTTTTCTTTAAAAATATTTAATTTTGACCTTTCAGCTGGACAAATTTAATTTTAGCCTGACACTGGACAAGCATTAAAAAAGCTGGACAATCCAGTAGAATCCAGCCTGACTGGCAACCCTAAACAAGTTCCATTTCATAGTTAATTCGAAATTATTATTTAAATACATTTTTATTAAAATTCGCTAATAATTACACAATATTCCGTAATATCTCAACGGAATTTTACGAAATCCAGATTTTGACCTTTGACCCCGGTGAAATATGAGTTAATTTAGGGTAATCTAGCATAGGTTTTTCACAGCTAAGCAATAATATTCATTATTATTTAATACAAGTAAAGTTTACCGATCATTTACGCAAATTATGCCCACAATTTATATTTTCGCGAATTTCCTCCATCTTAAATCGGTACGTCGAAACGGATCAAAGGATATCGACGTCAAATTTCATAAAATTTATTATTGAACTTATCTGCTTAATGAAAGATTTCTTAAATTTTCAATATTTGTTAAACAAAATACTCAAAAATTATTTTTGAAACCGGCCTGAGAAAAAGGTATCTTTATCCAACATGAAAAAAGCTAAGGAAATTCTATAAAATTTTAAAAACTGAACTTTTTAGTACCTACAAGCCATTATATGATAAATCCTGTCAAATTTTTGAATTTCTTTATTTACGTGAATTTTCGGGGGAAAACTTCAATAACTCCAAAACTACCTCATAAATTTATGGCATTGACCATTTGAAGAAAAGTTGCGTTAGTTCTCTTAGTTCCATAATTTTTTTCTTATAAAAATTATTTTTGGTTGAAAATTTGCAAAAACAAAAAAAGAACCCATTTCCCATGTGGCACCGTTTTCTTAAACCACACATCAGCCAAGTCTAACTCTTTGCACGGTAGAGTCCACTTTTCATATTAACGTTCGTCTTTTAAATATAACGGCCCAATAATGTCACCCGTCCATAATCTGGCTTCTCCTTACACGAAACAAATTCAACAAATTAAAATAATCTCCAAGCTTTGTTCCTTTCAGGGTTAAATTATAGAATAATCTAGTGGTGGTTCAATAAACTTTTGATAGCCCAAGAGAATGTAGAACATTAGAAATGGGCGGTAATTGTTACCATTGAAGTGATCGTCGGACCGGTATGACATGTAAAGATTATAACGCAAAGAACAATCCCATCTTTAAAACAAGTAAGAAAGTGCTAAAGTCGGTCAAGCCCGACTATATGATAGTCAAAGGTGTTTTTTTCCTGTATAAAGACAAATATTTGCTTAATTTTGCCATCATACAAGCATTTTTACAAAACTTATATATTTAAGCTGTTTCCGTCATTTGGACTTATATGAGAGTTGGGGTCAAATGTAGACCGATTGTCTCGAAATTTGGCAAATTGATTGCAGTTTTTACAAAAATTATGTATGAAAAAAATAAACTCAAAATTCTCATTATTTACGAGCGTTTTAGTGATATTTATCTCATTTACTTCGTTTTGACAGAAGAGTTTGTATGAAAGCTATGGTCAAATGTGGACCAATTAAAAAAAAAAAGTGAATTTTATCAAATTATCGCTAGAATTGCGACCTGTACTTTGATCACATGGTTTACATGGGTGTCCAGCCAGCCGTCCAGACGAACCGACGGAAATCGCTAATTCGACTCAGAAAGTGATAAGCCTACTGGTGTACTAAAAGGTGGGACTAAGACAAATATTTCTATGCGTTACATACATCAGCACAAACTTATAATACCCATGCCATCTATGGTGGTGAAGGGTATAACTATTGGAGGTATACAGTCTAGAAGTGGTGATTGGTTAATATTTATTTAAATCAATGTTGGGCAAAGTCTCTCCAATTTTCTCTTGCTTTGTATTTTGCCTACCCCTAGGGTTAGCAAAATTAAAAATCAGAGAGACTTTGCCCAACATTGATTTAAATCCACGTGCGTTCTGAAAAAATATTGGGCATGATACAAACGACTGTCGTAATTGTTTCAGATCCTCTTGATGACCAAAAATTGTTGCTATTTTTTGCTGTGTTTTTTTAAATTGAATATTATGATCGAGTTATATTTTTAAGTGTATTTTTTGGATTTAAAATTAAATGTTTTTTTTTTAACTTACGATTTTTTTGCTTTCGATTTTGGTATTGAAGAAATTTAAAGTTATCTGTAAAATAAAAAAGTAGAAAATTAAAACCTCATTATATTAAATTTTGAAAGGGGATTAAAATTATTTTTATTTTTGATAGTCATTAGGATTTTTGCTACATATTTTAAGAACAAGTTTTAAAACTTCCCAACTGTTAGTTATTCTTGAAAATGATATTTAGTAAAATACTTTATTAAGTTGTCGTACAAAAATCACATGGTTTCAATATCCATATAAGATTACACAAGGCAACAGCAAAAATGTGCTCGAGTAACCACTATATACATTTGATGTATCATGGCTACCTTAGTACAAAAATGGTAAAATTTTTAAATTCTATGGCAAGATTTTTTAAAAAAATTTTTTTTTTTTAAATTGCAATTTTTTTTAGACGTTTCTTCAAATAATTAATGATAACTGAAAAACTACTAGTCCTATATTATTAAAATAAAATCAGAAAAATTAAGATTTACATAGCCTTTGATTCGTCTTTATATCGTGTTTCAATCGGATAAATAGTATCAGAGTTATAATAAAAAATTTAAGAAAAAAATATATTTATACCCTTCACCACCATAGGTGGAAAGGGTATTATAAGTTTGTGCTGATGTTTGTAACGCATAGAAATATTTGTCTTAGACCCACCTTTTAGTATACCAATAGACCTAGAATCTTTCTGAGTCGATTTAGCGATGTCCGTCCGTCCGTCTGGCTGGACCCCCATGTAAACCTTGTAATCAAACTACAGGTCGCAATTCTAAAGATAATTTGATGAAATTTGGCACAGATAATTTTTTTGATAATAGGACCATGGCTATTGAAATTGGTCAAAATCGGTCCATTATTTATGGTACCTCCCATAGGTCCCAGTTCCCGGAATTGCTATATTGGCCACAAATATCAATATTTGAAATTTAACACAGATACTGCTTATGTAAACTTTAATCACTGTACCAAATTTCGTTGAAATCGGTCCACATTTGACCATAGCTCCAATACAAACTCTTCTTCAAAAACGCACTAAATGATACAAAAAATCACAAAAACGCTCGTAAATCTAAAGATAATGAAAATTTTGAGTTTATTTTTTGCGTACTGTAATCAATTTGCCAAATTTCGAGATAATCGGTCCACATTTGAACCTAGCTCTCATATAAGTTCAAATGACGGAAACAGGTTAAATATATAAGTTTTGAGAAAATGTTTGTATGATGGCAAAATTTAGCAAATATTTGTCTTTATACAGGAAAAATAACACCTTTAAACTTAGTGGTGAAGGGTATCGTATGGTCGGCTTGACCGACTATAGCGCTTTCTTACTTGTTTTTACATAAAAATGGCAAAAAATTTTGTTTAAAAAAAAATCATGAAAAATAGAAAACGACAAAAAAATGTTCAGATTCATTATTCTGTCGCAAAGCCACAAATAATAGCAACAAAACGAGATATCGACCATAAAAATCGATTGATTATTTTCGAATTTATTCACAATTTAGTGAATTCACTAATTTTCACAAAATTTTATATTTTTGCTAGATATACGTATACAGGGTTTTTCAAATGTGTAAAAAAAATAGATTTTAGAATTTCAAGGAGTGCCGGTCGGATTATTGTGAGATTTGGTGAGGAACTTTCACCCACAAAATTTTAGCCAAATTGGACAACGCTAACACGTGTCGCCCAGGTCCTAAAGCTGACAAATCAAGTTTATATCATAAAAATTTTATAATTTTTAAGTTTTTGCAAAATTAACGCTATTTATTCCCCCTTTTGTAATAACTCGAAAACTGTTTAACCGATTTTAAAGATATGTAGCTTATTGGAAAAATCATTTCGTTTGCACTAAGAACCAGAATCCACTTTTTTGCAAAAGGGGGAATAAAAAGCTTTAATTTTGCAAAAACTGAAAATTTGTAAAATTTTTTTCGATTTCAACACTATTTTTCAGATTTGGGGCATATGCGCTACGTCTTAACGTTGTCCAATTCGACTAAAATTTTGTGGGTGGAAGTTTCTCACCAAATCTCACAATAATCCGACATGCGCCCCTTGAAATTGGAAAATTTATTTTTTTCATACATTTGAAAACCCGCTATAATGCGCATATCAAGCAAAAAACTAAAATTTTGTGAAAATGAGCGAATTCACTCAATTGAGAATAAATTCGAAAAAAAAGCAATCAATTTTTATTAGTCGATATTTCATTTTGTTGCTATTATATGTCGCTATGCGAAAAAATAATAAATCTGAAGTTTTTTTTGCCGTTTTCGATTTTTCATGATTTTTTTTAACGAAAATTTTTGCCATTTTTACGTAAAAAATATATTTTTTCTTAAGTTTTTTATTATAACTCCGATGCTATTGATCCGATTGAAACGCGATATTTAGACGAAGGCTTTGTAAATCCTAATTTTTCTGATTTTATTTTAATAATATCGGACTAGTAGTTTTTGAGTTATCATTAATTATTTGAAGAAACGTCTAAAAAAATTGCAATTAAAAAAAAAAAAATTTTTTAAAATCTTGCCATAGAATTTAAAAATTTTACCATTTTTGTACAAAGGTAGTCATGATACATCAAAATTGTATAGTGGTTTTAAGAGCACATGAAATTTTTTTTATTTTGTTGTGCTGTGTTATCTATCGTACTTAAGCTGTTTTTCATTAAATTATTTGCTTTTAACTTTAATGCATTTCATCTCATTTAAAGTTCTATTCTGATGTCTTATGCAAATACTTTCACAGACTTCTTTAAGATAATTTAAATTTTTCAGTTTCATTTCTGATTCTCAACAATAAAATCGAGAATTTAAAAGCAAAGACAAAAACTTTAACATCACAACGTAACCACTTAGACTTTGTCCACACAAGAGCAGAAAATGAAAGGGTATCAATCAGCGTTACCGCTGACAAATTTGAAAAAGTCGCTTTTAAAAAAAAAGTCGCACAAAAAATCGCGCTCAACAAAAAAAAGTCGCACATTTTTTTATAACATTTTTACTTATACAATAAACAAAAAACCATAAAACAATTCGTACTTGAAAAGATATTATATATAGGCAGAAATCAAACAGTTTTAATTCCTAAGAAACCGACTTTCAACTTGAATAATTTTTGTACTCTTAGGTGTACGGAAAATCTAATTACAGATTTGAGCTCCTAAGACTTCAGGTAAATTGAACACACAATTTTAGTAGCGCAAGTTTGCACTTCTTAGGTGTAAATGACGAAACGAAAATTTAAATTTCTTAAAATTTAACACATAAAACCAAAAGCGCCAGAAAAATCATTTTTTGCTAAAATTTTATGAAGATTTTAAAAATCGTGCAAAAAAGTATATATTGCTTTTAATGGTTTTAGATAACAAACTGAGACCAAATCATATAAAAGGTATGAAAAAGATGTCATTTATAACCGATTTGCATTAAAAGTTTGTCAAAAATACCTTTATAAGCTGAGACCGCAAAGGCTTTATCTAAAAACATTTTACTGAAGCACATCGCGAATTGAGCACAAAATTGGTCAGGAATGATGTTAAAAACTTTCTGTATCTTCGAAGAGCATGAGGGTTGTTGGGAAACTTCATCATCTTCTGACTCTGATCTTGATTGTATTTTAAGTGGTGTTCCACCTGCTTAGTTTCATTAATACTCTTTCTTTTTGCTCGAACTATAAATGTAAAATATTAATGAAATAATGACAAACGAACAAAACCAATACTTTTGTACGTAACTATGCTGGAGTTGTCGAGATATCGCCTCTGCCACCAAAATTTATTTGTTTTAGTTTTTTATTGTACAAAAAGATTTTTCAAAGTGATGGTATTTACACTTAAGTTAAAATCATTTAAGGGAATTTTAGTTGAGATATTGAATATGGGCTAAAAATAAAAATTTTAAATAATTTTATAAAAAGGTGTCAAATGTCGCACACAATTCAAAAAAGTAGCAAAAAAGGGCCATGGAAGAAAAGTCGCAGGTTGCGTCGCAGGCCATCTGAAAAAGTCGCAAATTGCGACTTTAGTCGCATAACGGTAACGCTGGTATCAATCGCCAGCTCAAATTCAAAAAGGCATAAGAACATTTTGTAGACTTTTTTTGGAATGGCAAAATATTGAAATTATAGTTGTACAAATACTAAATAATAATATGCACCTAATAATTGTAGTTTACATTTATTATATTTTTAAAAAAACATAAGTAATATTTTAAATTATACTTTCAAATACGATTGTTATTTTTGGCTGTAGTCTTTTTTGTACAAATTTATTTCAACGTGTAGTTTGATAAAAAGCTAATTTTAAATTTTCACTTCAGTTTTCAGATGACGATATACATATGTATATGTAAAGTAAAAAGTTATGCACTTAATTGAATTTTTATTGTTCTGAGTGCATCATGTTTTATTTGGATAATTGAACAGAAAGAACATCAATATGACATTGTATATTGTAGAATGTAAAATTTTTTTTTTTATTTCTAAATATAGAGTGTTAATATCACTATTTGAATAAAATTGTAAGGAATATTAAAATTGAAATTTTACAAACATTTTAATGTATCTGTATAAATTAATTATAAAAGGTTAGCTCTTAATGCAACTGTCAAAATAACATGGTTTTATGTAAAAACATATTTCAAATTTGAATTTTTACTGTAAATTGCTAATAATTTTTTCAAAATATCTTTATTTTGCTATAAAAAGAAGAAAGGGAAAGCTTTTCTAATGTCAAAAAACATAGTAGCATAGATTTTCCATAAGCTAATCAATAATTTGTATGTTTGTTAATATTAAACATTAGTAAAATTTACCATGTATCTACTCAAAAATATTAATTTTCTCGAAATTCTACTATTTCAAATCGTAGGTACCGCAAAGCGGCTCTAGACTTCGACTTTTATAGTCTGTTTTAATATACCGATGAGAGAATTTTTAAGTTGTAAATAGGCCTGCCAGATTTGCCGATTTATCGGCATTTTGGCGATATTTGACCTGGAGAATACTAAAATGTCGATAAGCAAATATTGGCTATAAAATTGGCGATTTTTGAGATTATTTCGAAAACAAACTTACTTCAAAGTTTTAACAGTTTTTTACATATATGACAAATCAGTGGTTAACAAATGATATACATAAGTTTCAGCTATTCAGTGGAATATATGGAGTCAAAACTTGGGAACAAATAAAAATATATAAACAAAAATTGAGCTATATAAAATTTTTTCTACAGAAAAATTTTCAACATAATTTTCTTTTTCTATGGAAAAATTTTCCGTTTATAATTGTTTTTGTGAAAACATTTTCAATTTCAAATTCTTTTTACTGAAAACATTTCAATTTAAATAACTTTTTTTTTGTAAAAAAGAGTTTTTCATATAAAATGTTTGAGTAAGTAAACAAATTTTCTTTGGGAATTAATTACACTGCTCTGCAAAAATTCATTTTTTGTCTTTCCTTTTAATAAAACTATGCGGACTATATGGACCTTGATGCGCTAAACTCAGATCCGTTGTCGGTTTTTTTTCCATCAGATCTGGATTTTTTTTTATGGGCGTGGCAAATTTTTCCCCTTAAATTAGTCAGGTACGGAGACCTATTTCGTCCTAACTCGAGAACGACTCATCCGATTTTCACTTGAAGATACATAACAAAATTGCATTTATTTTAGTCTTGGTAATAAAATTCACATTTTTAAACCGATTTTTATGGTTTATAGCTTATTTTATTCTTAAGATATGTAGCTCTTAGAAAAATGTTTAAAATGTTAAAATTTTACTTTATCTTTTTTTTTTTAATACATTTTTAACCCGAAAAAAATTACGAATTTCGCACGAAAAAAAATGTTTCTCCATTAATTTCTAAATAACTCCAAAACGATAAGAGATACAGAAAAATTATATTATACTGAAATAAATGCAATTTTGTTATGCAACTTCAAATGTTTTAATTTTGAAAATCGGATGAGTCGTTCTCGAGTTAGGACGAAATAGGTCTCCGCACCAGACTAATTTAAGGGGAAAAATTTGCCACTCCCATAAAAAAAATCCAGATCTTATGGAAAAAAACCGACAACAGATCTGAGTTTAGCGCATCAAAATCCATGTAGTGCACATAGTTTTATTAAAAGGAGGATTTGGTTGCAGAGCAGTGTTATTCGAACTATAAATTGAAAAATTAGGATTTATCAGGCTTGAGTTCATATTTAATTTTCAAATTATTAATTTGAAAATTTGATAGTAATAATGTGGAGAAAAACTGAAAAAAATATTTTTGAACGCGGCTCAGTGGATTGCAATTTCTGTCCCGCAACAGGAAGTAGTCATCAGCACTTAGCGCCCTCGACCACGGTCGAGTTGTCAAATTGCAGAGATAATCATCAATACACATATGTGAACACTGTTACTATTCTAAAAATAGCATCAAACCAAAAACTCTTGTTCTTCTCTACATGCCAACGGCAAGTGAAAAGATCAAGCAAAACAAGTAATTGGAGAATAAACAATCAATTAAACGTAGTAATATTCGATCAAACTCAATGAGTTAAATTGATGATTATCTCTGCAATTTGACAACTCGACTGTGGTCGAGGGCGCTAAGTGCTGATGACGTCCTGTGGCTGGACAGAAATTCCAACCCACTGAGCCGCGTTCAAAAATATTTTTTTCAGTTTCTCTCCACTTTATTACTTTCAAATTTTCAAATTAATAATTTGACAATTAAAAATGAACTCACGCCTGATAAATCCTAATTTCAGGGACCGAAAATAACTGTTATTTTTGAATCTTTGATTAAAAAAAGCAACCGCAAGGAAATGTCGGAGAATAAAACCAAGTATACCATTTTGATAGTCTTGGACAAAATTTTCATAAAATGCGATGATTTTTAAAAATCTGATTTTTATTTTTTAGAAAAAAAAATAACAGTTATTTTTTGATTTTTATTTTTTTGAGCAAAAATAAAAGTTATTTTTTAACTTTTATTTTTTCAAGCAAAAATAACAGTTAATTTTCACTTTTATTATTTCGATCATGAGTAAAAGTTATTTTTTGACTTTTATTTTTTCGAGCAAAAATAAAAGTTATTTTTTGACTTTTATTTTTTCGAGCAGAAATAAAAGTTATTTTTTGACTTTTATTTTTTCGAGCAGAAATAAAAGTTATTTTTGTGTTTTCAACCCTAATTATGATTGCGAAACTCAACTCCATTAATTTTTGAAAAATTATCTTTGTTTGACAAAAATTTTCAATAAATTTATCATGAATTTAAACAAAAGTAACTTTTATTTCTGCTCGAAAAAATAAAAGTAAAAAAATAACTGTTATTTCTGCTCGAAAAAAATAAAGTCAAAAAATAACTTTTATTCATGCTCGAAATAATAAAAGTCGAAAATAACTGTTATTTTTGCACGAAAAAATAAAAGTTAAAAAATAACTTTTATTTTTGCTTGAAAAATTAAAGTCAAAAATAACTATTATTTTTTATCGAAAAAATAAAAGTCAAAAAATAACTTTTATTTTCTGACTTTTACGATAAAAGTTATAACAGTTACGGTCCCTGCCTAATTTTTTAACTAAAAGATTTTTCCTAAAAAATTTTTTATATAGAAAAACTTTCTACATACATTTTTTTGTATAGAAACATTTTTCATATAAAATTTTTTGTATTGGAAAATTTAAAATTTTTTGTGTAGAAGTATTTTTAAAACAAAATTTTTTGTAGAGACAAATTTTCAATATAAAATTTCAATAACAAATTTTCTATAAAAAATGTTCGGTAAAAAATTGTTCTATAGAAAAAGCGCATTTTTTAATATGCGGCTATATTTGTGATATATTTTTGACAATCCTGATTTTTTGCCGATTTTGGAAAATTTACTGCCGATAATGCCGATTTTTTACTAAAATTTTCTGGCAGTCCTGGTTGTAATATTTGTAGAACAAAATAAAAAAAATTTAAACAATTCTAAATTTTTTTTTTTATTTTTTTACCACGCCTACTAATGCCCTTTTAGAATTTTTTTTACTGTGTCGCCATTTTAAGTTTTTTATATACCAATGTTCGCTGCTCAGTAAGGGCTACATTTCTGTCTTTGATAGTTTTTTACTACCACGTTAATTTTTTGTCATAACATTTAAAAACTAAATTTGTACTAAATTCAAATTCGATTTTAAAATTGATTCTTACGAATTAAAAAAATTATGACTAGAAATTGACGTGGTAGTAAAAAACTATCAAAGGGGGAAATATAACCCTTACAGAGCCGATATATAAGGTATTATGATCGGAGTTATCAGTTACTTGTAGGCTTAATAAAAAAATAAACAAAAACATTTTAGAATTATTTTTCCATTATCTTTAATCCAAGGGGGTGACTGACTGAACCACTCTACTGTACATTTAACTGGTGTTTACAATGTATAGAAATGGTAGTCTCAAATACACCGTCAGGTTCGGTAAGGTCCGTAGACGTGACTCTACTTCTCACAATAAAAAACTTTTAAAAATGATTGCAATGATTATATTTTTGCATCAATATTCATCAGTCACCCTTTATTATACTTATTTGTTTCCAATCCCTATGTCGAACATTAAAACAACTTGTATGTATATATGTATGAGTACAAATGTATATAGTTTGACTATATTAAAAATATCTCTTAATTAAGAAACCTTATTAAAATTAATATCTTTTTTTTTCAATTTTCAATTACAGTTAAATTAACGTCACTCCTTCTGGCGATTGCATGATGATTCGATATGAAGTCTTACGAATGATTAAACTTAATCATGCAAACAGGAAATGCACGTAACAACAAGATGGCTGGCAGCGATAACAGACCATCTCTCGCTCACCTGTTCGCCCAGACGACAAACTAAAACTTTTGAGCTGCATTTTTCTTTTCCCTCTACATTTTAGTCGTACATTATTAAATTAAAAGGAAGTTTTTCAACCGAGGAATAGAATAGAATAAAATAAACATTTATTTTAATGAAAACTTTGCGAAATATAAAAAATACATATAAAATTAAGAAGAAGAAAAAAATAAGTGAATTGTTTGCAAATATGACCCTTTAGAGACCAAAGCATATAATCATGGCTAAATGTTTACATTCGAGTGGTTATGAAGGAAAATGTAGTATGAGAATACCTAAAGGGAAGTTATATAATAAATATGTACTCAAATATATTGTAACGAATTAAATTTAATCCTTTCGAATTGTGTCCAGGAATAAATATATTTGATTGAAAGAAAATTCTTAAATATTTAAATTGACTTCTTTTTTCTTTAAATTTAGGGCATACATATATTATTTAATATAGTAAAATTTTAAAATCAAAAATGAAGTAGAAACAATTTTGAAGTGATTTGAAAGGTTCACTTGTACATAAATAATTTAAAGTCAAGTATTTCTTCCAATAGCAGCTCAAGGAGGTTAATGTTGCAGAACAAATGATAAAACAAACTTCAAACAAACACAAGCACAAATAAATGAAATGTTTCAGTGACATTTGTCAATATTACCGGACATAGTGCTTCTACAATGGTTACAACAAAAACAACCAAAAAACTACTTGACATTTTTCATTAGAGGGAGTGAAATATTTTTTTGTTTTAGAAATAAATTGACTTATGTAAAAGTTTTCATTTAATTTAAACTTGAAGAAAGACAATCAAAGGGGGAAGAAAAGCTTTTAACTGAATTGAATTTAAGTTGAGGAGTTTTATTTATTCAATCATTTTCTCACATAAGAAATTTAATCGCATTTGAAAATATATGAAAAGAGAAAATTTATAAAATTAAATTAATTTCACTTTCTAGAGTGTAAACAAATGTTTCTAAAACGAATGTTTGACACATGGCAATGTTTGACAGGTGGTAAATATCTTAGAAGTACGGCAACGCCAAAGTTAACAAATTTTTCGTTTCGTTTTTTTTTTTTTGTCAACACATCAAGGTGGCGCAAAAGTAATCCTCCTATCAGAAAATGCTATAAATTTTGCGATTGGCCCCTAATGTAAATTCTGTTTTGACATTTGTGTAGTAAACACTTGCGAAATACACGTTAATAAACAATGTTACGTACACTACTCCAGAACGCGGAATATTGGTGACTATTTATTTGACCAATAATCGTTCGTTGACTTTGGCACAACGTGAATTTCGTCGCAGATTTCCTAGCCGTCCAACGCCTACTGGTGAAACACTGCGACGTTTAGCCGCTCGCCTCGAAGAGACTGGCACAACACGAAATACTGCCAGGCGTGACAGACCCCGGAGTAGCCGTTCTGCAGAGAATATTGCTGCTGTAGCCGAGGATGTCATGGAAGCGCCATCGACATCGACCAGACGACGTGCCACGCAAATGGGTAGCAGTCGACGGTTTTTACAGCGAATTTTGGTAAAAGATTTGAAGATGTTTCCGTACAAAGTCCAGACGGTGCATCAGCTGTTGGCTGCTGACCGCTAATCACGTCTAACATACGCTCAAGCTATCCTTAATCAACACCAAGAGGAAGATGATTTTTCATCAAAAATAGTCATGAGTGATGAGGGCCATTTTCATCTTATCGGGTACGTAAATAAGCAAAATTTACGCTTCTGGGGCACTGAAAATCCGCGTGTAACCCACGAAGAGCCATTACACCCGCTCAAAGTCACTGTATGGTGTGCTGTTTTCGCTGGAGGAGTCATCGGACCTTTATTCTTCGAAGACGTCGCGGGCCATACGGTTACTGTGAATGGTGAGCGCTACAGAGCAATGATTAACGAGTTCTTTTTGCCGGAACTTGATGAATTGGGATTGGAAAACATGTGGTTCCAACAGGACGGTGCAACGGCACACACTGAACGTGCCACAATCGATATGCTGAAGGATGCATTTCCCGGGTGCCTAATCTCCCATCTTGGCGGTTTGCACTGGCCAGCAAGATCGCCTGATTTGACCGCTGCAGACTTCTTTTCGTGGGGCTTTTTAAAGTCGCGGGTTTATGTCAACAAGCCTCAGACTCTTGCAGCTCTTAAAGACAATATTCGTCAAGAATGTGAGGACCTATTGCCGGAAGTTTTGGCCAAAGTGATTGAAAATGCCATAAAAAGGGCTCAAATCAACTGACAATCAACTGTGGCGGCGGCCATTTACATGACATCATATTCTCGACTTGATGTAAACAAAATTAAAAAACCAAATAAAAATAATCCACAAGAGGAATCAAAGTCTTTCATTTTTTTTTTAAATACAGCCAAAAAACATCGGAAGGTTATTTTTGCACCACCTTGTACAACCAGTTTGCAAAAAATATCATAAAATGAAAAAAATTAAACTTTGTGTTTTAAAAGCGCCATAGTTCGTTCGAAATGCAAGTGAACAATATCAGTTCATTATCTATCCTCGTCTTTGTATTGCCATATCTACTTCCTCACCAATTTTATGTGAAATCACATATAATTATTTGTAGTAAAACCATATGAATAAATTTTGGTAATTCTAAAAAATGTAGATTTTTTTTGTATTGAAGGTGCCACGCCTACTATTTATATAGCCTCCATTTTTCGCGTGCTTATACACCTTAAATGTTAAGATGCCCACAGCAAATTTAATAATCCTGGTTAAAATAGTGCGTCTGATACACCATGAAATAATTTTTTTTATATGGGCGGGGCTACCCCCACTTTAAATATCGGAAAAGTTCATAGCCAGCATTAAGCGCCGGAGTTGCAATAAAACACGGTGAAAATTTGAGAGAAATCGATGAAATTTTTATTTTATGGGCAAGGCTACACCCACTTTAAATATCAGAAAAGTTTATAGCCAGCATTAAGCGCCGGAGATGTTATAAAACACGGTGAAAATTTTAGAAATATCGGCTAGGTATTTATAAAGTTATAAATTTATTCCTGTTAAATATTCATTTCGGCCCATCGTGAGCCTTGGTATAGCAGGTTAGTCATACGCCTAGCATACCAGAGGTCACAAGTTCAAACCCCGGCCAGACTCACTTGAAAAAATTAAATTTTCAAAAAAAAAAAAAGCGGCGGTTCACCTCATAACTCTGCTAGCCACTGGTTATTAAGTATTAGGCTATGTAAAACTTCTCTAACTAATGCATTTGTCGAGACCGACCATACAATATCATTTGGACTTGTATGAGAGATAGGGTCAAATGTGGACCGATTATCTCGAAATTTGGCAAATTACGAGAATTATATTTGCAAAAAATAAACTTAAGGTACGGTCAGACTCATTAAACATTTAAATCAAATATTTTGAGTAAAATATTGTCAAAACAATATAATAAAAATTTCTGGTCACACTTGCACATTTATTTGACGATTTTTATTTGATAAAATACAGAAAAAATATGTTCAAAGTATAAACAAAAAAACAGGTTTTATTTATGGTCACACTGAAGATTAAATATTTTCCCAAAAAATATTTGATCAAATTTTTTCAAAATAAAATTGTGTATCTGGCAATTTGTTTCTCATATTTGAGTTGTTGTTTCTCAAATTTGATGTTGTTGTTTCTCAAAATTGATGTTGTTGTTTCTCAAATTTGATGTTGTTGTTTCTGTTTGAATAGTAAACAATACAAATGCACAGCTGTTATTTGCCCCTGTTTGATGTTACAAAAATTTTGTAAGATTAAATAATTATTTGATCAAAATTTAATAAAATATTTGCTCTTGCGTGGTCACATTAGGAAAATTTTTATTTGCTGGCAAATGATTTTGTTTTGTTCAAATCAACATGTTTCTTGTTTGAACCTCAAAAATATTTTGTGGTCAGACTACGAGGATCAAATATTTGATAATTTCGATTAAATGTTTAATCAATGTGACCGTAGCTTTAATAATTCTTATTATCTTTAGAGTTATGAGCGTTTTAGACATTTTTGTGTGTTTTTACAGAAGAGTTTATATGGGAGCTATGGTCAAATGTGGACCGATTTCAACGAAATTTGGTACAGTGATTTTGGTTTACATAGGCAGTATTTGTTTTAAATTTCATAAAAAAATATTGATATTTGTGGCCAAAATATCAATTCCGGGAAGTGAGACCTATGGGAGGTACCATAAATAATGGACCGATTTTGACAAATTTCAAAAGCTAACGATCTATTGGAAATTTCATCAAATTATCTTTAGAATTTGTATTTGTTTTAAATTTCATAAAATATTGATATTTGTGGCCAAAATATCAATTCCGGGAAGTGAGACCTATGGGAGGTACCATAAATAATGGACCGATTTTGACAAATTTCAAAAGCTAACGATCTATTGGAAATTTCATCAAATTATCTTTAGAATTGTGAACTGTACTTTGAATACATGGCACAGTGTAAGATTTTTCTAATCTAGCTGGACAAAACTCGTTTTTTGAGGTTACATTTGGGTAAATATTTTGATCAAATATGAAAAAATAAGAATATGCTAAAACTTTGCGAATTTGTCAACGATAACATTATAACGGTACTTCAAACCTGAATATCCTTATAGAACCTGAAAAGTTATTTTTGTTCTATTTCGTTTAATCGATTCCTCTTATTGTTAAGTTAAGAAATAAAAGCAAAATAACAAAATAAATAATTTTCTTTATAACAATGCAAGACCAAATTAGTTTCAAAAGAAAGTCTGAATTACCTACTTTAAGGCACATATAAAATTATCTGAAGAAATTTGCAGATATACAAGAAAAACGAACATTGAGTTATAATATCAAATGCCTCAAACATTTTGAAATATAGCTTAAAACTGCCGAAAATAAAAGGCTTGACCGTTTTTAGTAGTTTTTATTATTAAAGAGTGCTCTAAATAAAATTTGTAGTTGGATTTTCTTAAATAAAAATCAAACCTTTTAATATAAAAACTCTACAAAATACGCAAATATAATGACATATTATACAAAATCATTTAGCATTAAAATGTTTACTTAGTACTCGGGTTTTTGCAAAATTATCGATTTTTTTCGGAAACCCTCCCATTAAAGATTTTACAGTTGCTTCTGATACCTTTTTGGAGCATGTGTTCCACCTGCGCTTAAAATCGGACATGTTCTTGGAAATCTTTCCTGTGTTCTTCAATTCCTTTTTTACCAGAGCCCAATAACTCTCCACAGGCCGAAGTTCTGGACAGTTAGGTGGATTTGCCTCTCGTGGTACAAAAATGACATTATTCTTTGAGTACCACTCAAGTGCCTTTTTTCCATAATGGTATGATGCCAAATCGGGCCAAAAAAATGTAGTCACTCTGTGCTCTCTTAAAAAGGGTAACAACCGTTTTTGTAGGCACTCCTTTATATAAATTTCTGTGTTTATTGTGTCAGATGCCACAAATACTCTACTTCTTTTGCCGCAACTGCAAATAGCTTGCCACACGAGAAACTTCTTAGGGAATTTTTTTTGTTTTTTGTGCGAAACTCTTGCCGAACATTGCCCCGTTTATCAGCAACATAAAAATCTTGACCAGGAAGTTGAGAAAAGTCTGCCAGTTCGTATGTTTCATCATCCATCACACAGCAGGTGTATTTTTTTATAAAATCAGACTTCAATTTTTTCGCTCGTTTTTTTGCTTCTAAGTTCTTTATAGCATTGCGATCTGGAACCTTTTGGACTTTGTATGTCTTCAGTCCAGCATAAACTTTGACTCTATGTGCAAAATTCGTAGAACATTTCACCGTACGAGCTGCTTTTCTTAAAGAAGTGTTAGGCGCTCTTCGAAAGAGTCGCTCGACTTCTTTTGCCTTACCAATATCTGTAGGACCTTTTTTTCTCCCTGATCCAGGTTTTCTTTCAATGCTCAGGTTTTCCTTATACCGTCTGATGGCATTAGAAACCGTTCCTTTTTTGACAGCTTGTGCCAAAATTCATAAGCCAAGATTAATATTTTTCCAAGACATTTAATTTTGTCTCCCTATAATGGCGAAAACTTACACTTTGCATGGTTTACATGGGGGTCCAGCCAGCCAGCCGTACAGACGGATGGACTGACATCGTTAAATCGACTCAGAAAAAGATTTAAAGCCTATTGGTATACTAAAAGGTGGGTCTAAGACAAATATTTCTATGCGATACATACATCAGCACAAACTTATAATACCCTTTCCACCTATGGTGGTAAAGGGTATAAAAACTGAATTTTTTTTGAATTTTGAACTTTTTTTAATTAATCTCTTTACAGAAAATAATAAAAAATTCTCAAGAATAATTGATTGCATGAATTGAAGCACAACAAAGAAGAACTAAATAAAAATAAATAATTTTGATTGACTGCATCAAGAATTGATTGGAAGAATAGATGAATGACTGGGTGGCTAATTGTCAACAAAAATAATGAAAAACGATAAAAATTCCTGTGTATAATTAAAATCACAGGTCGTACATTCGATAGTTCAATGGTGTTCACACACTTTTTGGAAATTCTACACAAAACTTGATGTCTTTGTTAATGTTAAGGGGATTAAATGCAACAATGAATATTAAACAATTATTCATTTCTTTTATGAATTTGTTATTATATTAAACATAAGTAAATACAATTTTTATATTGAAAAATATTATAGCCATAAAATATGTTAATACAATTTATTTTGAAAATTCTATGTAACTTGTTGATTTATTTGAGTGTTAAACGAAAGCCACACATGTGACTAAACTACACCTAACCCTTTTGTTAAACATAAGGGAAAGATTATTGAAAACGATTTTAAAATAAATGAGTAATTTAATATAAAATACTTTTATTCTTTGTTTTATTTCATTTTTAACTTATTTTTTTTTAATATTTTTCTTGACCATTTACTGAGGGACAGGTGTTACTAGAATCATATAAAACAAGTAAGAAAGTGCTATAGTCGGTCAAACCCGACAATACGATACCCTTCACCACTAAAGTCAAAGTTGTACTTTTTCATGTATAAAACAAAGTACCTGGTTGACCGAGCCTTGCTCGGAACTTTATGATAAGCATTTTGAGGAAAATTTTAAAGTTTTTATATATTTTACATTATAAAGTGCTAAAATAAATTTAGAGGAAAGACATTGTAGAAATATTCAGTTAATTTTGAATTATTTGATTTATTTTGTCCGACCAACACATAGTTTGCATAGTTTACAGTTTAACTGATTTTGAATAATTTTGGAAATTATTCATTCATATCAACAGAAACCTCCGTCGACTCATGCGCATCAACTTTGCTAAAGATTATAGTCTGATCAAATGCACAGTTTACGATTTAATTCATTTTGAGTAGTTTGCAGTGGCGCCACCTGAAGTTGTTCATACCATATAAGAAACCTTTGTCTGCTTATTCGTAACAATTTTGCTTATGATTATAACATGATCAAATGCACAGTTTACGATTTAATTCATTTTGAGTAATTTTCTGTGGCGCCACCTGTCGGACTTTGCTCATTCCAATTCATAAACCTTCTTCGGCTTATCCGTAACAACTTTGCTGAAGATTATAGCATGATTAAATGTACAGCATACGATAAAATTGACTTTGAGTAAATTTCAGTGGCGCCACCTGTCGAAATTTCTTCATACCAACTAAGAAACCTTAGTCGGCTCATGTGCAACAACTTTGTCAAAGATTGTAGCATGATTAAATGTACAGACTACGATTAAATTGACTTTGAGTAAGTTTCTGTAGCGCCACCTGTCGGAAATTGTTCATACCAACTAAAAAGCCTTCGTCGGCTCATGCGCTACAACTTTGCTAAAGATCATAGCATGATCAAATGTACAGTTTACGATTTAATTAATTTTTAGTAATTTTCAGTGGCGCCATCTGTCGGAAATTAGTCTTATCAACTTTGAAACCTTCGCCGGCTTATCCGCAACATCTTCGCTAAAGAGCATAACACAATCAAATTCACAGTTTACTATTCTATAAAGAACATACATACAGACAAACATTCATTTGTTTAAAATAATACTAATTTTTCCCCCTTTTTATTCCCTAATTTCTAAAAGTTCCATATGTATATTTGGTACTTTTTTGGTGCCAATTGAATTCGGTACATTTTTTTAAAACGCATTTAACATAATGTATAATGTTCCTATTCATATTACTTTGGAGATGCTAAGTTATCATTTTATCCCATTTTTACCCATTTTGGCTCCAAAATCAAAAAAGTACCAAATACGTGTTTCATGTTTTTTTTACATCTATTGATTGCAGTACCAAGTTTCTTTCTATATTATTTAGTTTAAAGTATAAGAGTGGGTTAAAAAGGTGCCAAAAAACTATTTTCACCCTTTTTTACCCCCTATCGGACATAGTTTCAAAAAAGTACCAAACACCTGTCCGCTTATTTTCAAAGCTGTTTAAAACGTAATTTTAATTTTGTTTCTATACTTTAGGAGACATAGCGTTTTCGATTTTTTCCCCTTTTTACCCGTTTTTACCCTCTTAGAGGTAAAAGTTCCAAAAGTCCCTTCTTCTTCGACCTATACATCAAAAAAGATACCCACTGTCCAAATTTGATCAAAATCGTTAGAGCCGTTTTCGAAAAAACCCATATATATATATATATATATATATATATATATATATATATATATATATATATATATATATATATATATATATATATATATATATATAATTATTGCTCGTTTAAGAATATAAGATAATTCCTAAATTTTGTCAAAATAAGAACATTTTCTTAAGGCTTATAAATATAAGCTGTTTTCGTCATTTAGACTTATATGGGGTCTAGGGTCAAATGTGGTCCAATCATCTTGAAATTTAGCAAATTGATTACAGTTTTTATATGGGGGTCCAGCCAGCCAGACGGACGGACGGACATCGCTAAATCGACTCAGAAAGTAATTTAAAGGCTGTTGGTATACTAAAAGGTGGATCTAAGAGAAATATTTCTATGTGTTACAAACATCAGCACAAGCTTATAATAAATACCCTTTCCACCTACGGTGGTGAAGGGTATAATAAATATATGAAAGAAATATTAAATACTTGGTAAAAGTTGTAGAATTTTATTCAAACAAGGCCTCCTGTATTTATTATTTATTACTACCAAATACTCATTTGACTCGTAAATCTTTATTATTTTCATTGTGTTATTTTTTTTTCTTGTTCGAGTATATTTTCATATTCTTATCGTAGTCGTTTTTTATGACTTCTAGCTTTGCCTCTGCCATTGCCATTGGTTGGTTGTTTTATTATACCCTTCACCACCATAGGTGGAAAGGGTATTATAAGTTTGTGCTGATGTTTGTAACGCATAGAAATATTTGTCTTAGACCCACCTTTTAGTATACCAATAGGCTTAGAATCACTTTCTGAGTCGATTTAGCGATGTCCGTCCGTCTGTCCGTCTGGCTGGCTGGACCCCCATGTAAACCTTGTAATCAAACTACAGGTCGCAATTCTAAAGATAATTTGATGAAATTTGGCATAAATAATTTTTTTGACAATGGGACCATGGCTATTGAAATTGTTCAAAATCGGTCCATTATTTATGGTACCTCCCATAGGTCCCACTTCCCGGAATTGATATATTGGCCACAAATATCAAAATTTTTTCATGAAATTTAAAACAGATATTGCTTATGTAAACCTAAATCACTATATCAAATTTCGTTGAAATTGGTCCACATTTGACATAGCTCCCATACAAACTCTTCTTCAAAAACGCACTAAATGGGACAAAAAATCACTAAAACGCTAGTAAATCTAAAGATAATGAAAATTTTGAGTTTATTTTTCGCATACATAATTTTTGTAACAACTGTAGTCAACTTGCCAAATTTCGAGATAATCGGTCCACATTTGACTCTAGCTCTCATATAAGTGCAAATGACGGAAACAGGTTGAATATATAAGTTTTGAAAAAATGTTTGTATGATGGCAAAATTTAGCAAATATTTGTCTTTATACAGGAAAAATAACACCTTTGATCTTAGTGGTGTAGGGTATCGTATGGTCGGCTTGACCGACTATAGCGCTTTCTTACTTGTTTTTCTGCTACTTTGGAGCTAAAATAAAATTGTCAATTTTTATGAGTTTTTTTCCTTGAAGATCGGAAATAATAAATCAAATGGAGTTCCCTGCGTTAATGATGAATGACGGTCTAGACATTTAGTCTGCCTTTTAGACTCTTTGGAAAAAAGTGGTCGGTCAGCAAAGAAGTGAAGGAGCAGTAGGTGAAAGCAATGCAACCCATTTTATAGCACCATTAAATTGTTAAACTTTTTTTTTATTTTCTCTTAAAATTTTTATTGCAACCACTTGTTGGTTGTACTTTTTATTGGATTTTGCTGGTAATAAAACAATTAAAATTATATTGTACTTATAATCATATAAAAGAAATTTATATGCCTGATTTAGTTTTAAAGAGCCAAGGTAAAACACTTTTTTTCTTATTATTTGCAAACCATTATTACAAAAGTTGTTTGGAATTAACCCATAAACGGGAGAGTCCAAAAAATATATGAACTAACAAAATTTTCAATTTAGAAACTAATTTTTTTTCTACAGATAAAATCTTTGGAGTAATTCCAATCATCCTATATCCTTTCTTAAGATATGCATTAAAAATTATATGAGAGTTAGGATCGAATTTCCACCAATTCCGAGAAAGTCTTCTAAGAGGAGCCCACAAAGTTCATTTGCAGTATATCGATGGCTAGTTTTCTTTGCATGTAGATACGTGCAGCTTTAATACAGCTTAGTCTTAAAATTGCACGTCATATACACTTTTAAAACAGTGAAGTTGTGCCATCTGTCGTTAGGTAGACTAATTTTTATTCTACATCCAATTATATACTTTTAAAACAGTGAAGTTCCGCCATCTTTTGTTTTTGACGGCGTGTTAATGCTGTTGTGCTTATCGTAAATGGAGAATGCTGTCCTAATAACTAACTTAAAAAGAAATCAAAATTACAAAAATTAATGTCGCCGTGATTGGGATTTCAACCGTCGCAACAAATTATGTTATGATTAGTAATCGACGTACTTAGCAATTAAACCACATCACCCTACACAATATGACTATTAGAGCGTCTCGACTTATATGGGGAAAAAATAAAGTTCGCAGTACACCATCTAATATAAAGCATTGCTATGAGACAGTTTCGAAAATTTTTTTTTTAATTTTTTTCGTTGCACATTGGGATCGCCAAAATACATTTTTCGTTATATCTTCGGCATTTGCAGTCGGATCTCGAAGTGTGATATATCGATGTTTTTGTCTCGAGGAGGCCAACATTTTTCTTTAATAGTTATCATTATTCTTGGGTATCCGGTTGTAGTATTTATCCATCAGACCCCTGTTCCTACCACCCTAATGTACCACCCTAATATCAGAAAACTAAAGCTCTTAAAAAATCGTTAAACTTTTACTAAGGAAGTTTTTCGATTTTTCAAACCGATCTATTACAAACAAGGAATTTCTTATTTTGCCGCACATAGGGATCGCCAAAATACATTTTTCGTTATATCTTCGCCATTTACTGCCGGATATTAAAGTGTAATATATCGATGTTTTTGTCTAACGAAGGCCAATGTTTTGCGATATTAATCATTGAACTTAAATACATTCTTCTACATAGTACATACCAAAGATATCTTAACTCTTCTTCTTCTTCTGTTATCCTTGACTCCCAGTGGAGCATAGGGCCTCAAAAAAAAATTAACTCATACAACAAGAATTATAATAATTTTAAATCTTTTAATCAATTATGTTTTGAAAAGACTCAAGTTTGCTGTATTTTTGAGGGCTCTCAAGTTCTGAAAAAATGTGGCCCATGCGTTGCTCACCAGTGACAGCCATGGCAGATTAATGTACTACATGAACAAAACGTTCAGTGTTTTGTTAAAGGCATCGATAAGCTGTGAAAATAATTAAGTTTAGTAAATAAAACTATCAACAGAAAGTATTTTCCTTATGTTACCTGGTGTTTAACGATTTTTTAAGAGCTTTAATTTTCTGATATTAGGGTGGTACATTAGGGTGGTAGGAACAGGGGTCTGATAGATAAATACTAGAACCGGATACCTGAGAATAATGACTATTAAAGAAAAATGTTGGCCTCCTCGAGACAAAAACATCGATATATGACACTTCGAGATCCGACTTTAAATGCCGAAGATATAACGAAAAATGTATTTTGGCGTCCCCAATGTGTGACGAAAAAAATTTAAAAAAATTTTTTCGAAACTGCCTCATAGCAATGCTTTATATTCGATGGTGTACGGCGAACTTTATTTTTTCGAGATGCCCTAATGACTATATTGGGGTTCTAAGTAGTATTTCTGGGGATCTGGTTGAACATTCAATATTTCTAAGACACCGTTTGGTTTTGTTTTTATACCCTATAGGTAGGAAGGGTACATTAAGTTTGTGCTGATGTATGTAAAGCATAAAAAAATAATTTCCTGAGTCGATTTAAAAAACGGGGTCAAACCAATATACAAACGGGTAGCCATTTTTAAGATAATGCAATAAAATATATTAATATTAAACAAAATCGGCTCATTTTTTTTAATAATGATTTCGCGAAATTGGAAATGCGGACACAAACTGACCCACTTTAATAGTGGATTCAGAGCGCACATCTCTTTAACTATATTTCATTGACTTTGAGAAAGCTTTTGACACTATGGACCGCAGCGAAATTTTTAAAACCCTGGAATGCAAAGAAGTCCTGAGTTTAGTTATTCGTTTTACCAAAAGCTTGTCTGAAGTAACACCAGCTGAATTCGGCACGAAGAACTTCTAAGTGACGAATCCCTATTGAGAAATGTGAAATTTTTAATGTAGTACTTGATGCCGTAATGATCCATGTATTGGAAAACAACAGAAGAATAAGGTGGGGATTACAAGGTAATCTTGGGGATCTAGCATATATCGATGGGATCAGTAATGTTGCCTTATGGGAGCCCACGCTCCAGGAACCTATAGCCTTAGAGATAAGAAGACGCAAGTGGATAGGATACACGGTAAAAGAGCCCCCAGATGACATCACATGCTCAGCTCTTGATTGGGACCCGTAGGATAGTCGCATATGAGGAAGTCACTGGGTAACACTGAATTACTAGAAGCAGACTTTACTTGGCGTGAAACAAAAAAATTAGCATCAAATTAATAATTGAATAATCAAATTGATTTTTTCTTCAAAATTTGTATCTGCAATGAAATCAATTTCGAAAAGGTCACATCTCCTTGACCTAAAATATATAAAACAAGTTGGAAAGTGCTATAGTCGGTCAAGCCCGACCATACGATACCCTTCACCACTAAGATCAAAGGTATTCTTTTTCCTATATACAGACAAATATTTGCTGAATTTTGCCATCATACAAACATTTTCTCAAAACTTATATATCGGGTGGTTAAATTTCAAGGGCCGATGTTGATTTTTAATAAAACACAAACTATTTAGAAAATTATTTTAATTTTATTTTGTTATGATATATTGGTATTACTCAATTATGTATGGAACAAAATATCGGCCAAACGGGCGCCGCGACAACGGCGGCACACCTCCATCCGATGGTCCAAATTTTCGATGACCCTGAGGCATAATGGAGTTTCTATGCCGTTAATG
Organism: Stomorhina lunata; assembly: GCA_933228675.1. Taxonomy (NCBI): domain Eukaryota; kingdom Metazoa; phylum Arthropoda; class Insecta; order Diptera; family Rhiniidae; genus Stomorhina; species Stomorhina lunata. The sequence goes on along the minus strand of OW121740.1, from coordinate 87,593,607 downwards.
TGCCGAATTATCTTATTCATTAGCTCTTGAATTGTTGCTGGCTTATCGACGTACACCTTTTCTTTCAAATAACCCCAAAGAAAAAAGTCCAACGGCGTAAAATCACATGATCTTGGCGGCCAATTGACATCGCCATTACGTGAGATAACACGGCCATTGAATTTGTTGCGCAAAAATGCCATTGTTTGGATAGCTGTGTGGCAAGTGGCACCGTCCTGCTGAAATCACATATCATCCACATCCATATCTTCCAATTCGGGCCATACAAAGTTCGTTATCATCTCACGATAGCGAACACCATTTACAGTAACTGCCTGACCGGCCTCATTTTGGAAAAAATACTGCCCGATGGCTCTTCAGCCATACTATCGCGAACAGCAGCAATATTTTCTGCAGTACGAGCTGTACGAGCATGCACTGGTGTTCTCACATCTTCTACAGACCCGGTTTTCTCGAATTTTTCCACGATTTTTGCGATTGTACGCAAATTTGGACGATCAAATTAACCAAAAAAATCACGATATGCATTTTGATTTGAACGCCCATTTTCATAATAAGTCTGGATAACTTTAACACGTTGTTGGATTGTGTATCTCTCTATGGTTCAAATTGAGTAAGTCTGAAATAGAGAAATGTCAAATAAAATTCTGAAAAAAACTTGGCGTTTCACATTCGACATCGGCCCTTACAATTTAACCACCCTTTATTTAAGCTGTTTTCATCATTTGGACTTATATGAGAGCTAGGGTCAAATGTGGACCAATCATCTCGAATTAATTACAGTTGTTACAAAAATTATGTATGCAAAAAATAAACTTAAAAATCTCATTATCTTCAGATTTTCGAGCGTTTTGGTGGTTTTTATCTCATTTAGTGCGTTTTAACAGAAGGGCTTGTGTGGGAGATATGGATACATAAGCAGTATTTGCTTTAAATTTCACGAAAAAATATTGATATTTGTGGCCAAAATATCAATTCCGGGAAGTGTGACCACCTATGGAAGGTAATACAAATAATAGACCATTTTCACACTATCAAAAAACTTATCTGTGCCAAATGTTATAAAATTATCTTTAGAATTGCGACCTGTACTTTGATTACATGGTTTACATGGTTTACATGGTCCAGCCGGCCGTCCAGCCAGACGGACGGACTGACATCGATAAATCGACTCAGAAATTGATTCTAAGCCTATTGGTATACTAAAAGGTGAGTCTAAGACAAATATTTCTATGCGCTACATACATCAACACAAACTTATAATACCCTTTCCACCTATGGTGGTGAAAGGTATAAAAACTTATATAATAACGGTAATATCAAAATATTTTTGCACCTTTCGATTTCTAACTTGCATTAAAGCAAGCTTTTAAATCTATTTTTTAGAAATTTTACTTCATTAGAAAATAATAAGTTTTTTTATTTCCTGAAAGCTTTTAGTTTGTGGTGATGTGAACTTTTCGAATTTGTTCATTCAATTAAATTCACAAATTTTGTATGGCCCTATGTTTCTCCTAGAAACTATGGGAAAATATAGGGTGGGTCAAATTGTATGGGGCCAAAATATGTTAAAGTGCTCATCGCGATTCTTGTTCTATTGGTCATCCCAAGAAACTGTGCCAAAGCAACCATAGGTCTAAAACGAATTTGGATCTTCCGGAATTCTCGCCGAAGTTTAGTCTGACATTTTGAACGAACAATTTCCTACATTTTCAATCTCAAATATAAAAATGGTAAGCTCTTTTGGAAAGGGTTTATACTCCTCCGATTGCATGAGTCTCTAGATATTTAGTACATTAAAGATTTTTCCCTTAAGTTGATCATGCAGTTTATACTTTGAAAATTGTAAAAAACGCCGTTCAAAATTTCGGTAAATTAAAAAAAAAATAAGTTGCATATTTACTTGATTTACAATTCTATGGCCTGTAAGTACTAAATAGCAGAATTTCGTAAAAATATTATCAAATTCGCATGTATCTTCTTTCGCTTTATGAATAAGATAATTTTATACTTAAAATAATAAGAGTATTATATCCAACTATTTGTATAACAACTAAAATCATATACTAAAGGACTCAATGTACCTCGAAACCTTTTAAAGGGTTAAATATAATAAACACATGTATATGTATGTGTGTTTTTTCTATTTACTTCAAAACTTCCCAGTAAGAACAGTGTCAAACGTTTGAAATATGATAACTTTTACATTTGATATCAAACGTTTTTTTCAAACTTTTTTCAAACCTGAACAGATATTTGAGATTCACATTAATTTTTAAATGAGGGTTCATTTGAGAATAAATGTTTGAAGAATGATAGTTTTTCAATTTGAAAATAAAGGTTATTCTCAAATCATTATCAAACCCTAAGATGATTTGAAAAATAGTGTTATATAAATTTGATATCAAACCATATTTTAATATTTTTTTCAAACTTAAAAAAAAAAAAAAATAATGTTTAAGATATTTTAATGGAATGGCATTGCAGTTCAAAGAAATTCGGTATTTCTTTCGGATTTTTTAAAATTGATCCATATTTGACCATAAAACCTTGCTTAAAAAAGTCAAGATTAAAAATTCAATAATATTCATATGCATAAGTAAATTTTCTTTGTTTCTTAAAATTTTTTTACCTAACAATAAAAAATTATATTTTAAGCAAAAGAATTGAAATATGATGCACCGTTTTCAAAAACAAATAAACAAACTCAAAAATATCAAAAATACAACGCCATTTTATTTATGTTCCACATGTAGATGATATCCACATTTGAAAAACCTTTGAGAATGAGGTTTGATAATGATTTGAGAATAAAGGCATTTCTCAATTTGAGAATAAAGTCCCCTTTTTGTTGAGAACGCTATTATTCTCAAATCAGTATCAAACGTTTGACCTTTGAAAAAAGATTTTTTTTCAAATCATCCTCAATTTGAGAATAAACCCTTTTTCTTACTGGGTTTAAGCCTAATTTGTTGTTCGAGTTCAAGAGTAAAAGTGTCAACTCTTTCGACACTAATTGAAATTTTTTTATTACATTTTTTTAACTATAAAACTGTAATGTTTATGATGTTTTTGACGCTTAAAAAGACATTATTATATGACCGTTTATTGTGTTACTCCTTTTCTGCCTGGTCTAGGTAAAACGTGCAAAGCAACTATTTACAACTTTTTTCTCGCTATTTACGGTTTGGTCTTAGTTTAAAGCTGTGCAAATAAGCCGACATCTTTAGTAGATTTTAAGAAAGTAAAATCTCTGCATTCTAAATATTTAGCATATAATAATGTTGACAGAGCGAGCGTCTTACAATTTGCAGCTCATATGAATATGGTAATATCTAGGATTTTGTTTTGCATATTCATATAATGATGAAAAGGAGACGAATGAGGCAAAAAAATAAGCAAATGTTGAATGGATGGATAGATGAAGTGCTCATAAAATCATCATATAAAACGCTGTTGTTACAGAAGCCATAGACACGTATAAATTCAAACTTAAGTATTTGTTATCCCAGTATCAGCATCGAAATCATCATTATCTTCATTTGTCATTACCATATTCTTCATCATGATCATAGCCATCATCGCCTCCAGAGCCATTATCATGGTGACGTAAATATTCGTTTTGATTTATGTCACTAATTTGTGTAAGGATTTATGAAGACATTTCAACTAATATTTGATTTGCGTACACATGTATTCATCTATTCATATCAGTAAAATATACATATTTATGTACATATGTATTTACGAATATAAATAAATTATTTGTATTTGTGTTAGCATAAAGTAATTAAATATAAAATTATCAGTTTCTATTTTGTCTGTCACCATATTAAAGTCACTGGTCATTAATATATAACATACTCGTATAATATATACAAATCTACAATATATACAAATTCAGAAACTGTCACTGATAAGAACTTAAAACGCCCATGTCAAATTGATTTCGTATTCATTTCTTTATTATCGCTGGTTTTCATTAAGTTGTTTCAATTTTAGGTTTTTTTTTCAAATAAATTTTCAAAATGTTTACTTTTAAATCGACAACAATTAGTTTTGGATTTGTTAGGAAAATGTATTTTTTTAAATTATTTAGAAGTTAAATAAGACAATCTTTGTTAGTGAGTCAAATATGTTACACAATCTTACCATAGTTATTCAGAAAGATCGTCTTGATATTACAATATCGCAATGATATTATATATTTTTTTTAATTCTGACTTAATTATGATTTGAGTATAAAGAAATATAAATTAGAGTGCCAGTAGCCTATATGGGCAAATTTGTTTGAAGAAATACGTTTGGGGCCAACCCCCAGATTTTATCGAAATGCTAAAAAAAAATAGTCACTTGAAAAGTTGTGGTCATTCGTATGTAAAATATCTGATTTTTTACTTTTATTGTAAATAACTTTACTAATACTTTAGAATAACAAAATTTACAGTTCTATGTAGGTACTAAATATTGAGTTTTGTCAAAATATTATTAAATTTACTTAGTGTTTTTCAGTTTTACTTTTTTGATTTTTTAAAAATTGTGTTTAACAACCCAGCAAAACTTTGGTAATGGCAAGTACTCTGATAACTGGTTACCTTGTAACGACTACAACATACCATCCGAATAAATAATAAGTTATTACAGAAGTACTTATTTGTAATTAAGATGATAATTTTAACTGAATGGCCCCGGTTCAAATCCCACCAAGGGCAACAATTTTTTTTAGTTTTTTTTTATTAAAAGAGTATTTTTAAATGATTTTTGAAATTTAAGAACTTAAATATTATCTTCTGTAAAAAAAATTGTAAAACTAGCTCACGTTAATGAAAAAATACCATCATGAGTCAATTTTGATTATGTAGGGGATGTTGAATACCAAACACGATTCTAATTGGTCTTAACTTGGTAAGCCCAACTTATCTGGGTCATCCTTCATCTCAACTGTGGACACACACCTCCTCATGGTATCACCCGGGGAGCTAGATTAACACCCATTAATATTGTGAGTTAACATATTCCGAGAGTTGTCCCATAAGATCGATAAAAATGGGTTAGGATTACGGGCTAGTAACCCTCTCTTGAAAAAAAAAATACAATGAAGAGGATAAAATTAGAATTGAAATGTCCCACTACCTAACATTAGAGGAGGATGTCCGAAACTTCGATAGAAAGACCAAGTAGAGGAACATTTTTCAAAGCTTGGCCTATAAAATTGGAGAATATTCGCACAAGATCGAAATCCATGGAATTCTAAAATATGCTCGGACTTTGACCTTAACAGGTTGTAACATTTAAGTAAGTAAGAGTCAATCTTATGTAAAAACTTATACAAAAAAGAAGATTTAAATTGTTTAAGTTTTAAAATAATTTTAAAAAAGTTTTAAAATAATTACAAAAAATCGTATAAAAATATTTTTCTAAAAATTACAACAAAGCAAAAAAAGCAGGGGAAACAAAGTTATTTTCACATGATTTTTGATCTAAAAATAAAAATTGTTTATATTAATTATAAGCTGCTAAGTTTTCAACATATGAAGTAGCTTGGTGGAAGAGTCTCTGCTTAGCAGTCGGAGGGTCTGGGTTCGAGCCCCCATGGGATCATAAAAAAAAATTTGTATTTCGTTTAAAAATATATGTTTTTAATAAAACAACAACAACAAAGTTGTTGCTGTTGTTGTTGTTGCTTTCAAAATGCTTACCCAAGTCATTACTTTTCTGCAATTGTTAAGTACTTGCCTCCAATGACATCCCACTGTAATGACTTAAACAGCGAATGAGTAAGTAGTTCGTGTTCAATAGTTTAACTGTTTAACTCATTATTTGGTAATGAAAAGTTTTACTGGGAAATATTACAAATTATAAATAATCGTTTTAGATTCTTAAAAGAAACAAATAAGGTAATAAAACACAGAAAAAATAGTGCCGATATCTTGAACCATTTTGTCGTACCTATTATTTGAGGTCTTAGAAGAAGTAATTTTGGGTAATAATTTGATTATTATATATATATATATATATATATATATATATATATATATATATATATATATATATATATATATATATATATATTTATATATATAATTTCCCGACAACATTCCAATTGAAACAAGGGGTACTTCTCTCAGACAATGAGCTGCATCCGATTCTATTTTTAGACTCATTGAAAGGGACCTACGTTTTAACGCCGGCTCCGAACGGCAAATGCATCAGTTAGAGAAGTTTTACATAGCTTAATACTCAATAACCAGTGGCTAGCTGAGTTATGAGGTGAACAGCCGCTTTTTTTTGGAAAATTTATTTTTCAAGTGTCTGGCCAGGGATCGAACTTGGGCCTCTGGTATGCTAGGCGGATGACTAACCTGCTATACCACGGCGGTTGATTATATGTTTGTTAAATTGTACCTAAGTTTATTTTTAATACAATTTTTTAATAACTCCGGCTCAGAACGCCAAATGCCTTAGTAAGAGAAGTTTTACATATACTCAATATTAATTTTTTTTGATATTTTTTCTAACAACAAAAAACTTACTTAAAGGTCTAAAATTTAGACTCTAAATTTACAACCTGTTGAGGTCAAATGCCGAGCATATTTTAGAAATCCATGCGTTTCGATCTTGTGCGTATATTCTCCAATTGCGTATGCCAAGCATTGAAAGATTTTCCTCTACTCGGTCTTTCCATCTTTTAATATTAGGGGTAACTTTTTCTTCTAAATTTAGCTTTTTTATAGTAATTATTTTTCTCCAGGAGTAAGTTTTTAGCCCACCGTCCTAACCCATATATTTTATCGTTCTTATGGGAGAACTAGCGTCACATGTTAACGGATGTTAATGTAGTTACCCAGGTGATTCCACAACCAGAGTCCACAGTTATGATAAAGCATAACCTAGATAAGTCTGGGCTTAACAAGTTTAGATCAATCAGAACCGTAGCTTCTTATGCAACATCCGCTACATCACCCACAACAAAAAACTACTACCTTCTTCTTCTTCTGTTATCCTTGTTTCCCATAGGGCCTTAAAAAAACTACTATACAAAATATTTATTTTGTATAATCCCCTGACCAAAAGAAATAATTTAAAACAATTTTCGATCAACAAAATTTGTCTTTGGAAAATTTTTCGATATAAAAAGTTTTCAATAAAAATATTTTTCTATAGAAAAATTTTCAATACAAATATTTTTCTATTGAAAAGTATATGATACAAATATTTGTCTATAGAATAATTTGCAATGCAATCGAATAGTACAAATATTTTTCTATAAAAACATTTTCGACACAAACAATTTTCTATAGAAAGACTTTCGATAAAAATATTTTTCTATAGAATAATTTTTAATACAAATATTTTTTTTAATCAAACACTTTTTATACAAATATTTTTCTATAAAAACATTTTTGTAACAATTTTCTATAAAAGCATTTTCGTTACAAATGTTTTTTTATAAAAAAATTTTCGATAAAATATTTTTCAGTAGAAAAATTTTCGATAAAATATTTTTCAGTAGAAAAATTTTGAATACAAATATTTTTCTATAAAAACATTTTCGATACAAATGTTTTTCCTTACAAAAGTTTTTGATAAAATATTTTTTATAGACATATTTGTGACATAAATGTTTTTTTTTTATAGAATATATTTCAATATAAATATTTTTTTATTCAAAATTTTTCCATACAAATAATTTTCTTTAGAAACATTTACAATAAAAAAAAAATGTTCTATACAAAAATTTTCCAAAAGATATTTTTCTATAAAAACAAAATCTCGATAAAAATTTTTTAGAGAAAAATTTTCAAAAAAATATATTTTTCCATAGAAAACTTTTAAACAAAAAATTTTTTTTGATGAAAAAAATGTTTGTCTAAAAAATTTTGTTAATAAAAATTTACAATTTTTCTGTATAAAATTTTATTTTTTATAACTTGGCGGAGAAATTTCCCTACTTCGATTCAATTATTTTTATTTGCCTCTTACCAAAGGTAGTATTACTAAGTTTAAAGCTTCTGACTATTATAGTTTAAAAAATATTCAATGACAAATATTAAGTAATGTCTTAGTAAATATTACACTATTTACACACCTTCACGGACCACGTATTGAAATAAAGCGTAGTCTACTGCCCTTTGTATACTTTTATATATGTATGTATATACCTTTGGTGGAAAGGGTATTATAAGTTTGTGCTGCTGTATGTAAAACATAGGAATATTGGTCTTAGACCCAAGTTTAAGTATACCAATAGACTTAGAATTACTTCCCGAGTCGATTTAACAATGTCAGCCGGTTCGTCTGGACGACTGGCTGACTGGACTCCTATGTAAACCATGTAATAAAAGTACAGGTCGCAATTCTAAAGATAGTTTCACGAATTTGGCACAGATAATTTCTTTGATGGTAGGACTATATATATATAATTCCCCGACAACATTCCAATTGAAACAATGGGTACTTCTCTCGGACAATGAGTTGCATCCGATTCTATTTTTAGACTCATTGAAAGGGGTCTATGTTTTAACGCCGGCTCCGAACGGCAAATGCATTAATTAGAGAAGTTTTTCATAGCCTAATACTCAATAACCAGTGGCTAGCTGAGTTATGAGGTGAACCGCCGCTTTTTTTTTTAATTTATTTTTTTTTCAAGTGATTCTGGCCGGGGATCGAACTTGGGCCTCTGGTATACTAGGCGGATGACTAACCTGCTATACCACGGCGGTTTAAATTTTTTAGTTTAATTTAACACCAGACGATCTAAGCGAGTGGGTCAATGAAAATCGTGATGATCCCATAATTGCTGGAGGTGCTGAAAGTGATGAAAATGAAGAAAGCGAGCTTCATCTAGAAATTGAAGTGAAAGTTGAACATTCGGATGCAATAAAGCACTTTGGGGAAATACAAAGGATTATTTTAAATAACTAAAATATGTTTCACACGTTTAAAGTTAATTATTATTGGTTTTTTCTCCACTAAAGAGTGTTCTAAAAAAAATATGCATTTACTATTTTAGACAAAATTTATCCATAGTGCAAGAAATAATTTATTTTTTGATCAAGTTAGTTTCTATAGATATGTCAGATACTATTATTTTAGAAATGATTAATTTTCAATAGTTATTTCAATCAAAATGGACTGCGAAAAAAAAGTTCGTGAAAATATAATTAAAACTTTTCAAAAAAATCCGTCATGGACTTTTAAAAAAGTAGCTAAAAATTTGAAAGTTGACCCTCGAACGGTTTCTAATGCCATCAGACGGTATAACGAAAACCTGAGCATTGAAAGAAAACCTGAATCAGGGAGGAAAAAAGGTCCTACAGATATTGGTAAGGCAAAAGAAGTCGAGCGACTCTTTCGAAGAGCGCCTAACACTCGTACGGTGAAATGTTCTACGAATTTTGCACATAGAGTCAAAGCTTATGCTGAACTGAAGACATACAAAGTCCAAAAGGTTCCAGATCGCAATGCTATAAAGAACTTAGAAGCAAAAAAACGAGCGAAAAAATTGTAGTCTGATTTTATAAAAAAAATACACCTGTTGTGTGATGGATGATGAAACATACGTACTGGCAGACTTTTCTCAACTTCCTGGTCAAGATTTTTATGTTGCTGATAAACGGGGCAATGTTCGGCAAGAGTTTCGCACAAAAAAACAAACAAAATTCCCTAAGAAGTTTCTCGTGTGGCAAGCTATTTGCAGTTGTGGCAAAAGAAGTAAAGTATTTGTAGCATCTGGCACAATAAACACAGAAATTTATATAAAGGAGTGCCTACAAAAACGGTTGTTACCCTTTTTAAAAGAGCACAGAGTGACTACATTTTTTTGGCCCGATTTGGCATCATGCCATTATGGAAAAAGGCACTTGAGTGGTACTCAAAGAATAATGTCATTTTTGTACCACGAGAGGCAAATCCACCTAACTGTCCAGAACTTCGGCCTGCGGAAAGGTATTGGGCTCTGGTAAAAAAGGAGTTGAAGAACACAGGAAAGATTTCCAAGAACATGTCCGATTTTAAGCGCAGGTGGAACACATGCTCCAAAAAGGTATCAGAAGCAACTGTAAAATCTTTAATGGGAGGGTTTCCGAAAAAAGTCGATAATTTTGCAAAACCCGAGTACTAAGTAAACATTTTAATGCTAAATGATTTTGTATAATATGTCATTATATTTGCATATTTTGTAGAGTTTTTATATTAAAAGGTTTGATTTTTATTTAAGAAAATCCAACTACAAATTTTATTTAGAGCACTCTTTATGTACTAATTTAAATGAAAATGATTTGAAGTATTTATTTTTCGTTTTTGTTATAAATGGAAATAAACAATTTTTGTTTTTTTTTTATTAAAATATTATTGTTTTATGTTTAAAAATGCATTGAAAAAAACTTCGGGATTTAACGAATTTTTCGATATAAAGGGTGACAATATATAATTCGTTAAACCGGGATACCACTGTATCTAGTTTATTTACTTAGTCTAGATATTTAATTTAACTTGACTAAAGAGTTTCATAGAAAATCTTTTGAATGAGGGAATAAAATATACAAAGTTGGCAACTATAATTAGAAATTATACTTCCCATTCCTTCAATTTCTGACTAACAATGTTTTGAGTTTAAAAAATCTAACATGTTTTCCATTTAGCTACTGTTTGACAACATTAATATGTAACTGACATTTGGTTGGATTTAACTTTCTTAAATTTGTCCATACCAACCAGAATGCACTCAATCAGTTACTATCCGAAAAAAAAGAAAAAAGTGTTGCATGTTTGGAATACATAAAATTTTCAACACGAAATTAAGAAACAACTGAAACTGAAAGAAAATTCTAATATGAAAAACTTGTATAGATTTTTCCAATTAGACTTTAAGGGGATATTTTTAGAAAACCTAAAATTATGGTGGGAAATTATCAATGAAATCTAATTCATATGGGAAATAAAGAATTTATCAAAGAAATAAGGAAATAAAGAATTTATCAAAGAAAATTATTTTTGTGTGATTTAAAAATTTTTTTTAAGCAATGAATGAGTTGTGCTATTTGGTATAAATTTTCTTAATAATAAACTGAAAGCGCCAAATATTTTGTTTTTAAAGAGAACGAAATTTAAAAACAGGTGTAATTAAGAGCTTCAGATTTAAGAGTTTTGAAATAACAAAGAGAAATTCTCACTAACACATGCATATTTAGACATTTTAAGAGAGTGAGTTAAGAGAAATACACTAACACTTTCAAACATTCGAGTGTCATGGTGTTAGTGAGCGAAAGCAAAATGGTTTTTAAGAGTTGTGAATTATTAAAAGAGAAAATTTGAAAACTCTCTTAATAATTAAAACATAAAAAAGTTGGACTTGTGAAAATACTATAGAAGAAGCAGCTCTAAAGATTTAAGATTCTACTTAGAATTTAACAAAAATTGGGTAACAAAGCATTTGGTAGGAATAGAAGGATTTCCTTTATAATAAGTAAAATTTTAGTTATTGTAGACAACAACCTTGGTTTGTGTCTGGCATAACTCTGGTTTTGCTTTAAACAGGGATGTGTTTCCTTTGAACATATTTTGGGAATAGAACGCAAGCGCTAGGATTTTTAATTCTCATTAGAATGTCCTTTCTAATAGCCAGGATACATACATAAAAATACATACCCTAAAAAATTTACCTTCAAATGCCATCACACTTTTTGGATCGATATTGCTATCGCATACTTGACACTAGATTTTTCTCTTTCACTCTAGACTTTTGTTTCAAAAATAACTGTAACACTTATAAATATTGAGAGTAAGTAAAGCAATGTCCTTTAGTTTTATTTCTCCCAAATTTCTTAGAGGTTTTACTTAAACCTGCGCATAATTACTCGAAATTTTTTTTATACATACTCGTACACAACTAAACAATGAGCGAGTATACCAACAAAAAAAAAAAGAACTGAAATAATTTATTCACTTTAGATATTTTTACTTTTATTAAACACTGACGATTTTTTTCTTTTCAATTATATTCTTGACGCTTGGCTGCAGTGTTTAGCTAGGAACCGTCGAACTATACGCGTTTTACTAACTCATCTCGGATGGCAATGCTCTGCGGAAGAAACGAAGAAAAAACTTTTTCAAAATTTCAATACACAAAAAAAAACAGAAAAAACAAAAATACTAGAAATAAATAGTTTCAGTCTTTCCCTATCGAGGTGGTGGTATAATGCTGTCGCATTCTCAACATTCATGATGGCTACCGACGCTAAAACGAACGACAAAGTTATGGCAAATTTAAACACAAACGCATAAACTCATACGAGTTCCAAAAACAAACAGAACAAAAACACACATCCACATCCACACACAACTTAACCACACAGTCTCAAACATGATGGCTGGTTTTGTTTTTCCGTTTGTTTGTCAGGCCATGACAAACGAAAAGTATAAAGAAGAAGAACACGAAATACAACAACAACAGAAAATAACAAAAATGTTCAGTTTATTTTGTGTGCCATAGCGAAGGCAACCTTTTCCTGTGTGTTTACTTGTTGTTGTTGTACAACAATTTTCGATTTTTTTTGTTGTTGTTTCCATGATGGCTGGCTGCGTCGGCAAAACTGACATTTACAGTTTCTTTCTTTCATTTTCTTGTTTAATTGGGAACATTTTGTTCAATATTGAATAATTTTGTCCCCGACGGTTTTTTCTTTGAAATTGTTTTAAATTTCTTTAAACTTTAAAAACGTTTTATTTTGCATATTTAACTTGTTTTTCTGTTTTGTTAAATAGTTATTTGAGAAAAAAAGTGACAAGTTTGCTTTAATTTTATTTAAAAATTAATATTCAGTTATGCCCGTTATCATAATTTAGTATTTTTAATGAGTTTAAAATGATTTTGTTAAATATGTTTAACAAATATCTTAATTAAGGTGTTTCTATGAATTTAGAAAAAGTTTTGAATATTCATATTTAGATACATATTGATTTACAATGAAGTTTCTTTGTAGGCGCAAATCTTCAACTTACCTAGATGGACATAATATTTTGAATGAAAATGTTTAAAAATTTTGAAAAATAATACAAAATTTAAGAAAAGTTTTATCATCTCATTACAGTATACTTAACTTTTGCATGATGAACAAATATGCACCGATTTTCACTTAATTGCACACATCGATTTTCAGATAGTTTGTTAAGTAATTCTTTGCATTATACAAAAATATTGAAAATGTAATTTAAATTTCGGAAATAAGACAACAAAACATTTAAATTTGTTTATTTTCTTTAACACATTGCTTTAGTGTAACTGTTTGCTACAAAAAGTCGTAAGAAAATTTTTGATAAATAGATGCATTACAACAATTATTTGAAATATTAATGTCTCATGTACAAGTTTTTTTATTCAAAAAATAGAGAAAATATAAGAACAATTTTGTAGGCGTCATAAAAAATGACATTTATTTTGAAAATAAGTTTGTTCCCGTACTTTAACGAAACAACCCAAAACAGTCCGAAGTTGTCAGAAATTACCCAAAAAACAACAATTTGTATTGAAAATTTCGTACGGGAACAAGTTTGAGTAAGTTTGGGTAGTTTCGTTAGAGTACGGGAACACACATAATATATGTTTATTTATTTATATATAAAGTTAGAAATGTTAGAGCCTCACCCACTATTTTTTGTTTTTGAGATAAACAAGATATCTGGAATATATTCGAAACATTTTTGGGGCTATGAAATCAATAACTTCTGTAAAAACTATTCTTTTTTTGTACTCTGTATCATACACAGCAACGTTGCTTGGGACCCCATTAATAATAATAATAATTTCCACGACAACATTCCAATTGCAAAGAGTTGACAATGAGCTGCATCCGATTATATTTTTAGACTCATTGAAAGGGAACTACTTACTTTAACTCCTGCTGCGAACGGCAAATGCATTAGTTAGAGAAGTTTTACATAGCCTAATAATCAATAAACAGTGGCTAGTTGAGTTAGCTGAACCGACGCTTTTTTAAAAATTTTATTTTTTTCAAGACAGTCTGGCCGAGGATTAAACTTGGACCTCTGGTATGCTAGGCGGATGACTAACCTGCTATACCACAGCGGTTCTTAAAACAATTAATTAATTTTTTCTTAAAATTCTGTAATTCTAAATTAGTAATATTTGTTGAGGAAAATTTTCGAAAAATTAAAAAATGATTTTTGAAACTGACTTGAGAAAAATGTACCATTTTCGAACATGAAAAAAAACTGAGAATTCGATCATATTTAAGCAAAACTGATTTATACAAACTAACGAGTCATTTAAATTATGTTTAATTTTTAAATTTCTTTATTTACAACGTACAATTTTTGGTGCATTTCCTTAGGCGCGTTTTTAAGGACATGAATTTTCAGGGGAAAAATGGAATAACTCCAAAAATACTTCACGGATTTTTGTTTTTGACTACTTGAAATAAAGCTGTATTAGTTTTCTTTAATATTCCATTATTTCTTGTAAAAATTGTTTATTTTTAGTTGAAATTTCTCAAAAATAAAAAAATAACCCAATTTTCCCCATACAAATGGGCTCTCAAACTTTGGACCCGATGCGTGCCAATAGAACGTTGTCTGATTTGGCTCAAATTTTCAGAACTAAACTTTTAGACCAATTATTACAATATTCCGTTGAAAAAGTTATATAATACGAAAAAACATTTTCTTTCATACAAAAAATTGTCTTCCTAATGGGCATATATCCAGTGCGATGTTTAATGAAGTAAACACATTTTTCCACTTAATTTTTTAATCAGATTTTAATGTAAAATGTGCAATAAGTGAACAGTAACTAGTAACTAGTTTTTGTTGTTGTTCTGAAGTGATGTCCAATTTCTTAGCGTTTCTTCTCCAACCACGTAAATGACTTATTGGGGGTTTATGGTAGAAAATAATCTTTGCCATCTATCTACAATCTCATCTTGACAACTTTATCATCTTCAGAAGGAGTATCCCTAAATAGATCGAAAACCTTGCATTCCCTGTCGGAGATCAAACTAGTACTTTACTAGTACTTAACTAGTACCAAAAGTACCAGTACTAGTTCCCAACTGTAAACTTTCCTATACCATCTTAATGTTCAAATTAGCATTGAGTGTGTTTAGAAAATTACTAGTACCATAGGTTCTAGTAGTGCACTAGTACATTTTGGTACAATTAGTTGCAATGGAACCAGTTTAATACTAGTACTAATGTATTGAAAAAGTCCCCATATAAAAATTACCCTTAATTATAAATTTTCCAATAGTTTTATTTATTAGATTAATTTAAAAAAATATTAAATTTAATCATGCGATTTAGGCTTCAATTTCAGCGTTTTCATTGCTTTCCATATTTTCTTTTTCTAATTTTCCCAAACGGTTGGTTGGTCTTTTGTAGTTGCAAGGCTTTTCTCAAGATATCGGGACCATCGGTAAATACAGCAATAGCATCTAAATAATAAACATGAGTATGCAGAATTTTGCGATTACGCGCTGGATTTAAGATTACATTTTTTTGTACATACCTATTCTTCTGTTATCCTTGACTCCCAATGGAGCATAGGGCCTCAATACCAATTATTTCTTTTTTGAGATTCTGCTTTCCATGCGTACCATCAACGTTAAATTGATTTTTATTTTATTTTTTTAATAATCTCTATTTTTTTATTGTTTTTTATATATTCTGTTTTTTAATTTTTTGTTGACAAAAACCAAACTTCAATACAAAAATACAAAATTGTCGTAGGCTTGCCAAGTTATTTATTTTATAACAGAATGTTTAAAGTCTTTTAATTGATATAGCAATCCTTTTTAAAAGAGAAAAGCCGATGAATAAAATTACGTTTTGTATTTAAGTATTTTATTCTTAAATACATAAATAGAACAAAATATACTTAAATAAATTTTAAAAGCAGTACCAAAACAGATATAGACGAATTTTTGTTCCACTAAACAAAATTCTATCGATCTGCAAGTGGTGCACTAAAACCACTTCGAGAACTAGTACTTTTCTACTAAAGTTTCAACTCCGTTTGCACTAGTACTTGCTGTAGTAGAAAATTACTAGTAACTTTTAGACAATTGACACTCAATCTCCTACAGGGTTATTACATATTTTACAAACACAATCATTATGAGTTATGTCTGTCATAAGTAAAAGCTCAGATTATCGACTGGAATCAAATGCGAATAAAATTTATTTTTGAATAACATTTTAGTATATCCAGACAATTTTGTTATTTTTTTGGTAAAATTCATGCACACAGTTTCTGTTTATTTTAAACACCTTAAATATAGAAAATCTAGGTGACTTTGGTCTGCTAAATACGAAAGTGACATTAGTTTTTCCGATTTGGCTCAAATTTTGAGATATAATTCTTTTTTCGAAAAACATGTTCTTTGCAAATAATGTTAATATAACTCCAAATTTTAATTTTTAAACAAATCCTTTTGTGCTTTTGTCTTTAATAAAACAAATCGATTATAAGAAGATGTACATCGTTTTGATTGGAACATATCCATCTATACAACAATATCGAATTTTGGAGCAAGCCGTTTTCCAGTTAGATTTTTTCACACAAGAAAAACTGGGCTGATCCCGCCCATGTCGACACTATAAGTATCAAATTTTTTCCCGATACCTCTTTTAACACCAGAATTAATAATTTTGGCCAGCTAAAAGTGGAAAAAGCCACAGTGTGGGTTGGTGTGAAACGTATTTCTTCAAAGAATATCCCCATATAAAAAAGGGTTTTGTTCAGAAAAACCATTTCAAAGATTTAAGTACGTGCATCTTTAGTGTACCATCACTGAGCGTGTTAGTATTGGTTTCATTTGAAAGCGACACATCTCATGATGTCAGGAACGTGTTGGTCAAGCCTTTTCTTTGCACGCTGTCAAATATAGATTATTGGCACTCTAATATATGTATATCTTGAGAAAATTATTGTGTGATGACAATATCTGGAATTATGCAAGAAAAATTGAACAGCATTTGACCTCAGGAGTGAAGGGTATCATATTGTTGGGCTTTTTCGGCTATAGAAATTTCTTACTTGTTTTAATATAATTTTATATTCATTAGAATTAAACTAATTTTGGGTATGATAGCTATAGCCAAAAGAGAACTGACTATTTGAAAATTTGGGATAATGACTTGTATTTATATAAACGTGTTTTGCACTAATTTTGCTCAACTTAACTATTACAGTTTGTCATTTACTTGCATTTAAATTAATTTTCGTGGTTTGAAAGGGCTTCCAGAAATGGTAACTGTTGACTGTCGCAAAATTTGATACAATGGGATGTTTTAATTTAAAACATATTTGCACGAAATTTAGTTTCCATGAGAGATTTATTTTTATTTAAGTGGTGTTTGAGGTATTTAAAGGGGTTTTCAGGAATATTGTTATATGGGAGCTATAATAAAATGGTGAACCATAGTCACAAAATTTAGCACATTGGCCCGAAATTATACTTCTCTTTACTAAATGTGTCGTCATGACTATTATAGATATTTTATAAAGTGGCTGGACTTCTCTATATTATTAGCTCCTTCTGTTAAGATCCTATTGTGTTTTCAATGGACAAACGGACATTGCTCAATCGTCTTCAAATTTTATAAGGATACACAATCTAATATATAAAAATATCTCTAGTCACATTGTTTGTTGCCAAACTCCTCCGAAATAGTATAACCGATTTTCATGAAATGTTGTGAGCATATCTGGTAGGTCAGGGAATCGGTTAACATCTATTTCTTATACCGCTAAATGTTATAGGTGACCCAATTATAACTCACCTTAATAATGTGAGGCCTCGATTTTTTTTGGAAACTAAAGGAGATAGAGCCATTTTTGCAAAACAGCGTCTGGCGAATCAGCTAATATAAGTATATATTGAGGTCTTTGGGATTTACAATCTCATATTCTTTTTTGATAGTGGATATAAAATAAATGATTTAAAAAGGTACATATTACAACCGTAATAAATTGTTTCAAATTCCAAGATTAACAGCCTGTTCACAAAACTGTCATACATTAGAAGGCAATCAAATACTAGCCTAACGATTAAGCTCTAAATTGAGTTCATTTTCTTTTTTCGTTTGGATGTAAAAGCCATAAACCAGAACTAGACTGAGGAAGAAACTGTCAAGTACATTTAAGAGACGTCAAAAGTACATTTAAAAGACGTCATCTTCATATAAGAAATGTCATTATACATTTTTTTTGCTATTTTTTCTATTTTTTTGTGCTTAGTAAAACATATGATCGCACTCTATGGTAAAAGCTTCGTAATGAAATATCAAATAATAGTATTGCCATGAAATATTTTATTACTTTTCTGAAAGCTTTTCCTGTAAAACTTAAGACTTTTGTAAAATGATGTGAACCCTAAAATTAAATAAAATCAAAAATAAATAAAAACAAAAAATAAAAAAATTTAAAATTTTTTTTCTTAAAATTAAATTGATCATTTTTTCAATGATGTTCTGGACAGACAAGACAAATATTAAGTAAAAAAGTTCGGGTCTTAGGAACAAGTTCCCTGATTTCGATAGACCGAATTCCAAAGTAACTAGAAACGATAGAATATTGTGACACTCCAGTGGCTCAATAGAGTTGCATACCGACGAGCACGTTCACCCTTTCCTACACTCGGTCGAGTAGCTATTGCAAAGACCCTATTCTGAGACATGTATTGCGTAGGAAGATTTGAGTTTGGGAACGAGTTCCCTAATTTTGTTAGGGCACATTCTAAAGTAAAAACGGTAGAAAAGTGTGACACTCCAGTGGTTCAATAGAGTTGGATACCATGCTGTCATCAATGAGCACTTTCGCCAGGTGCGTACCGGTGAAATACAACTCTCATGTATGGGCCAGTGCTTCAAAGTTTATTTTGGAACTTCTTGACCGAGTACAGTAGGTTATCCAACTCTATTGTTCTATTGTTACTACTTTGGAATGTGCTCTAACGAAATCAGGAAACTTGTTCTCGATACATGAACTTTCTTACGAAATACACGTCTATCTGTTAGAGCTCATCCTTTCGTAGTCGATTGACCAGTAGACAGACGATACTCTACAGATAGACGATATGCTAGCCGTACAGTTCGTATGTAGAATTTGCTTCCCGCAGAAGTTTTTCCAACCAGTTGCAATATAGGGAAGTTTAAATCAAATGTCCACAAACACTACCTATTCCCCCTCCCACAACCTTTTCCTAGTTTCAACACAATGCATTGTATTATGATCAGGTTCTAATCAAACAAAACTTGAATAACCGTTTTTTGTTTTCCAGGCGATTAGATTTTTTTAATTGCCTGATTTGGCATTTACTTTCGTCTATATATTTCATTTACGAACCAAAATTTTTAAAGCTTTTCTAATTTCACTCAAAAAAAATTTCAAAAACCAAAAGTTCTATTTTTTCGTAAGTTGACATACAATTTGAAAAAATTGTAGTTTCAAAAACAGGCTGTAAATAACCGTTTTTTTTTGTTTCCCAGGCGATTCGAATTTTTTAATTGCCTGATTTGACATTTACTTTCGTCTATACATTTCATTTATGAACCAAAATTTTAAAAGCTTTTTCTCGTTTCACTCAAAAAAAAAAAATCAAAAACCAAAAGTTCAATTTTTTCGTAAACTAAAATTTATGTAAAAAGTACCTTTAATATAGAAATAATCAAACTTATAGGTTTTTTTAAGTTTCCATTTCACCTTACGCCTCTTTATATTTAATGAGGAAATAATTCAGAGGAAACAGTCATATATACATATGTAAGAATATTTCCGAAAAAGAAACATATTTACAACCTTCCCGTGAACCATTAACCTGCTTAGATTTTCCCTAAAGATTTAATCAAAAATAAACATAATAAATGTGAACAATGAACGTATTCTCGATTATGATCTTAAATCGAAAATAGTATTAAGTTAAAAATAAAAATCCAAATCTAAATAGAAATTCAAACAAAAAAAGTCTAAGAATAATATGAAAATGAAAACTTTCGTTTTGATGAATAAAAACATTTCGAATATACAATAAATTATGTTGAATAAAATAAAATACGGGTCTATTGATGGAAAATATAAATAAAAAAACCGAAGGTTGTTCTAACGACAAAAGTTTACAAAAATACAAAAGATCTGATTTTTTTCTCATTTAAAAATAGGAAAACGTTAAATGCTACTACATTTGACATTTGCCAATAAAAATAAATAACGTAAAAAAAAAACTCATACCAAAATACAAACAAACACTCGCTCCAACAATTTATTGTATAAGATACATATAGTGAAAAATAAGAAAAATATAAAGAAAATGTAAGGTAGACATTTAAACATATTTACTCGTACGTACATATTAATACAAAATATAAATACCTCAGAAAGTATTTGCCATCTACGTCCCATAAAGATTCTTTAGAATGACATTTTCTCAAAAGAAAATAAAGAAAACTGACAGAAACTTGACTAAAATAAAATTAAGTTTCCAGAGCAAAAGTATAAAAGTTTAAGTTAAGCAAATGGATCAATGGGTGGATGATTAAATGACAGCAGAGCGTAAATGGGGAGTACGTATGTCGAACACACTTTCGTATGTAAACGGACTCCATTTACGTGTGTAAAGTCACTTTGGCATGAAGTAGAAAATGAAATGTAACTAAAACGTGTGTGGAGTATTAAGTCTTGTGAGGATTATACTCGTACATATATACATAAATAAGTTGGAATGAACTTTAATACTTTAATCATTTACTACTAAAAATACAAAAGAATGACGATACGATTACTCTTAAAAGTATTTAATTCCCCTGGTAGTTTGGGCATTCATTCTTTCATATTTTTTACATTTATGATAAAAAAAGGTTCAACTTTTTTGCAAATTATATTTTAATACAAATTCAAAAGAACAATTTTTAAGAATACAGCAAAAATATTGAAACAATTTATCTCTAAAAAAAAGTTAAAAATACATTCAAAACATCAAACCCCCAAATTGTTATCAAACTTTAGCAAATGTATCCCAAAAGTCACTCATAAAACTAATAAAAAAACAAAAACTTGTGACAAATTATGTATTTTTTTCTGGAGTTTTTATTTTTCTTGTTTTCATCGAAATGTTAAAAAAATAAAACTTTGTTGTCTGTGAAAAAAACATGGAAAATATTTTGAACAATGTGTTACAATGTTTTAAGCATCACATCCGATATGAACACACGTACATTTTTTTGTTTTAATTTCAAAGCATTTGAAAGAGTAAAATCATTAAATAATGGAAGTCTTACAATCAGAATCACTAATACTAGCTACTCCCGTTAAATCATTCGGAAAGCTCCTAAGTCGCACAATATCTTCGTTAGTTAAAAAAAAACGACGAGTGGGTAAATCTGATTCAAGTACACTGAATCCAGTGGGGCTAACCGTTCTTTAAGTTGCGTCTAATTTTCGAGATATAGTTTTCTTTAACCATCACTGACGAATTTTTTTTAAAGCACTAATCGACCAAAAACTCGATTTTTATTTTATTGCTTTTTATCGAATTTTAAAAATAAACCATTCAATTGTAAACAGCATAAAAATACTTTTAAGCACCAGATTTTTTAAAAACTCTGGCCAAAAATTACAATTTCAACTTTACATATGTCTTATGTGCCCTTCACTGGTCTAACATCAAATTCGAGCTTCTTTTAATGTGAAAAGTTAATTAAATCGAATAGAAAGTTCGATCTTTATTTTGGACCCGTGGAATTTGTTGTTGTTCACGATTTTCACAAAATCAAAATCTACACAAAAATAATGGAATAATGGAAGTTTTATGAACTGTAATAACTTATAGTCACCAAAAGCTTCAAAAAAAGTCACTCGTAGCTAAGTTCGGTGTAGGTGAGTGTCTTCCAATCAGTTTAATCATGGCGGACACTAATAAGAATATATCAGATTTTAAAGTGACATTAATCTGTGTTCTACTTTACGAAAAGATGCCCAACCGACCATTTTCTGAATTTTTTTAAAGTACAGTTCCGGGTTATATAGACCTCCAAGCATATCTATATGTATATGGATATCGAACCACTCATTGAGGAAAAATAAACGCCTCGACACAAATAAAAAACGGGTATATATCTCGGAAATTTAATTCCCACAATTTTTAAAATTAATTAAAGTTTTGATTGTAAATCGAAAGGCCTATGCAATAAATAGAGAAAATATAAATTTCGACCAAAACAGAAAACTTTTTCTAAATGCGCTTCAAGGTCAATTCATTTAACGGGACAAAATAAGAAATAATCCAATATAAATATAATAAAGTGTTAGGAGCTAAAATTTAAAATTGTCCAAAATAAAAAAGTGTCCGTATATCTGGAGTGACTGGAATTTGGAATGTTCGGACTGTCGAAGTTGTATTGTACCTTAATAATAAGTGCTTTTTCACACACATCAGTTTTACTTCACCAGCTTTTTTTCAAATTTCTTTTGAACCTTCATTCAAGTTCGAACACAAACATTTTCTTCCTCAGTTTTCATTTTCGCTGTGCCAACAATATCATTAATATGTTTTTTATAAGTTGGAGTGTTTCTAACGGCCTGGGAGTAAATTCCACTAAAACAAAACTTATTATTTTCTTAAAATTAAATAAGGTAGAACTTGTGCTCATTGATCATGCCTGGAGCCTAAATACCCAATTCAAGATGTCTAAAATATTCAATAAACTCTACTAATGTAGAGGGGTCTTTGGCAAAACTGTCTGGCTCTTCGACATGGTTGCCAAGCCTACACTAATGTATGGTGCGCTGGTTTCGTAGCCTGCACTCACAAGTCAAAATAGCGGGATTCTTTTACTAAAATATTATGATCGTCTGATCTAATGATTATTGACACCTAGAGAACCACATCATTTAAGGCGCTCGTTGCCATGCTTAACTTGCTCCCGATCGAACTAATGGCAGCTCTTAACTCGGCTGTCCGACTTAGCACTATCGGACACTCTACTATTCTGGATAAAATTACTAATGTCCCTGACTACATTGACTATCCCGCTATTAGAGAAACAATTTGTTTTAGGCTTCCTGATCTATGTAGTATTCCTCAAGCTAAAATATCACCCATATTCAAAGCAGCGAATTGGATAAGACGGATATTCGTTTCTGTATCGACAGTCAGGCTGCCCTATTTAATGTCCATATGGCATCTGTTCTAACTTGTGAATGTCAGACATCTCTCAATGAGATGGCTAGACATTGTAACATTGAACTTTTTTTGGGAACCCAGGCATAACTACATATCTGGTAACTTCACTGCGAACAAACTTGCTCTTCTTAGTCAAGAAACATCTAACAATTAACAGGCTTAAAACTATCAGCCTAGAACACTTGGTCAGCCTAGAACACTTGGTCCCACTTACAACAATAAACATTCTAAATGCTTGGTTTCTCTTCCTCGCCATCGACTAAGCAACCTAATTTCAACCTTAATAGGACATTGCGTTTTTGGGTTGCATGCCTGGAGACTTAACCTTCAATACTGACACTTTTTCTTTTTCAATTTTGAGGGCTCTTAATCTGGAGACTTAACCTTCAATACTGACACTTTTTCTTTTTCAATTTTGAGGGCTCTTAATCTGAGTACGCTTTTTCTGCATGATATATCCCATCTAGCAAGTATTGACATTCGTAAAATAGACTTACTTATCAAGGCTACATGTCGGCTTGAATAAGCCTCTCATCGATGTTCTGGAATTAATTATTGTATGTTTTTCTTTTCCTAGTCTATCCCTTGAAGGTAGCACAACGAATCCAAAGTAAGACATGATTTACAGTTCCAGGCCTGTAAGTACTAATACTTACCCAGTAAAACTTTTCATTACCAAATAATGAGTTAAACTGTTAAACTATTGAACACGAACTACTTACTCATTCGCTGTTTAAGTCATTACATTAACATGGGGATGTCATTGGAGGCAAGTACTTACCAATTGCAGAAATGTAATGACTTGGGTAACAACAACAGCAACAACTTTTTTGTTGTTGTTTTATTAAAAACATATATTTTTAAACGAAATACAAAATTTTTTTTTATGATCCCATGGGGGCTCGAACCCAAACCCTCCGACTGCTAGGCAGAGACTCTTCCACTGAGTTACTTCATATGTTGAAAACTTAGCAGCTTATAATTAATAAAACAATTTTTATTTTTAGATCCAAAATCATGTGAAAATAACTTTGTTTTTCCCTGTTTTTTTTTTGCTTTGTTGTAATTTTTGGAAAAGTATTTTTATACGATTTTTTGTAATTATTTTAAAACTTTTTTAAAATTATTTTAAAACTTAAACAATTTAAATCTTCTTTTTTGTATAAGTTTTTACATAAGATTGACTCTTACTTACTTAAATGTTACAACCTGTTAAGGTCAAAATCCGAGCATATTTTAGAATTCCATGGATTTCGATCCATGAATTTCGATCCAATTTTATAGGCCAAGCTTTGAAAAATGTTCCTCTACTTGGTCTTTCTATCGAAGTTTCGGACATCCTTCTCTAACATTAGGTAGTGGGACATTTCAATTCTAATTTTATCCTCTTCATTGTATTTTTTTTCAAGAGAGGGTTACTAGCCCGTAATCCTAATCCATTTTTATCGATATTATGGGACAACTCTCGGAACATGTTAACTCACAATATTAATGGGTGTTAAACTATCTCCCCGGGTGATACCATGAGGAGGTGTGTGTCCACAGTTGAGATGAAGAATGACCCAGATAAGTTGGGCTTACCAAGTTAAGACCAATTAGAATCGTGTTTGGTATTCAACATCCCCTACATAATCAAAATTGACTCATGATTGTATTTTTCATTACCGTGAGTTAGTTTTACAAATTTTTTTTACAGAAGATAATATTTAAGTTCTTAAAATTCAAAAATCATTTAAAAAGACTCTTTTAATAAAAAAAAAAACTAAAAAAAATTGTTGCCCTTGGTGGGATTTGAACCGGGGCCATTCAGTTTAAATTTCCATCTTAATTACAAATAAGTACTTCTGTAATAACTTATTATTTATTCGGATGGTATGTTGTAGTCGTTACAAGGCAACCAGTTATCAGAGTACTTGTCATTACCAAAGTTTTGCTGGGTTAGTTTTTTTTTTCATATTAGAAAATTTTAATTTTTTTCAGGTAGGTTTCAAAAATCATTTCTTAATTTTTTGAAAATTATTAGATATAATAAATTATCGTTTCAGTTTCATAAAAGAAACAAATAAGAGAATAAAACAAAGAAATACCAGTGTCGATATATTGATCAGTATCGCAGTACCCACGATTTGAAATCTTAGAATTTCGCGAAAATTTATTTTTTGGTCATAATTTGTATATATGCTGTTAAATTTTACTTAATTTTAATAAAAGTAATAATGTATAATTTTGCTCAGTCTGTGGATAACGTACGCGGTAATGTTTTTTTTTTAACATTTTTAATAAAAGTTTAACACTTTCTTTCCCGGGGTTAAAGGTCATTTTTTTTTTATTTTCCATAACAAAATTTACTTTTACTTTTTTTTATATTAGAAAATTATACTTTTTTTAGGTCGGTTTTTAAAATTATTTTCTGATTTTTTAAAAATTTTGTTCAACAAATATCAAAATTATAAATTATTGTTTCAGTTTCATAAAACTAACATATAAGAGAATATATATAAAAATGGTGTTAATATCTTAAACCGTTTCGTCGTACCTACGATTTGAAATCTTAGAAAATGTACTTTTTCTGTCATAATTTTATTACAAGGTTGATAATTGTAGCTAACTTAAATTTTTATATTTTAATAAAAGTTATAATACAAATTTTTGCTTAGTCTGTGGAGAATGTAGGTGGTCATGTTCAACTTATTTTAAATAAATCAACATATAATACGATTTTTATCTTCGAATTAGAAAAATTAAGAAAAAGAGATCCGGGAAAATATAAGCCATGGAAATGTTGTCTCCAATAGAGTTGTAAAATATATCTAACGTCAGTCGCAGAGGGTTAAATACTTCTAATCGTCTTAACTAAACGAAGCAATTCCTTTACAAATCTGTTGGAAGTAAATGAGAATGAAATGGACTTAAACTGGTTCGAACAATATATAAATGAAGAAGAATATTTCGGAAGTTTTGTTGAAAACAAACTTATGTACATATGTATGTATATTGTACATCGTAGTACGTAGATATAAAAAGTATTTGAACTTTAAGCACAGCAGCTGGTAAAATCAATTTTTACTGTCGCTCATTCTTAAAATTTTACATTTCATCAAACAAAAGCTTTAACTTTTAAATAGAAGTTCAACAAAAACTCAAACCAAATGTTAAAAAGTACAAAAAAGGTTTAACAGTTTGAGGTATTATATAAATTTGAAAAATTACCTAATCCCGATTTCTAAGGATAGAAATGTTTTTGGAAAAAACTAAAATCTATTAAATTAAAATGTTCTGCTCCTGATAAAATGACATTTAATCTTATTTTCTGTTTATTTAAATGTTTTTCTTTTGTTCATTCTTTAGTTTTGGTATCAAGAAGTAGAATTTGATTCATTTCTATCCCCCTCCTAAGTTTTAATATGAAAGCAAAACAAATGATTAAAGTTAATGGGCGAACGGGAGCGACACCGAAAGTGTGGGTTTTGTGTTTCCATTTCCATTAAAATTAGTAATGACTTTTGTTAATTCTTTCATTAACATTTTCTCGTTTTTTGCTTGACTTGATTAGTATTTGATTTGATTGTAACTAATGGAAAATGTATTAGAAACGTGACATTTACATTGTATTGGGTTACATTGTAGTTTTATGTAAAATATACATATTTTTCTTTAGTAATTATACTGGTACGGAATACTTATTTGTACATACATACAAGTTTATGAATGTATCTACAACTTGGATTATATCCCAACAAACCAAAATGGTTTTAGAAATAACTTATAAAATGCTTACTAACCTAAGCGTTAAGCTTAGAAAAGTGTTGAGATTACTATTATAAAAGGCTTAGTAAAAATAGTTTATTAATGAAAACTGAACCCTTACAATAAATTTACTTTTATAAATTATATATTAAGCATTGAAGAAGAATAGTTTCTAAAACATGCTCACTAGAATTGCTCTCTTTCTCTTTCTTTTGTTATCATATACTAGTAATCTCAGAATTTTTTTTAAGTAATTCCATAATTTCTTTATAAAGACCTAGTTTAAATTTGTAGGACAAATGTATTTACTATTGTAAATATATAGGACTTTTATTTTAAAATATTTAATAACTTATTTTTTTAATTTTACACTGCTTATAACACTTCACTGATAAAAAAAATACTTCCCCAGCAAAACTTTAGTAATGGCAAGTACTCTGATAACTAGTTACCTTGTAACGACTACAACATACCATCCGAATAAATAATAAGTTATTACAGAAGTACTTATTTGTAATTAAGATGGTAATTTAAACTGAATGGCCCCGGTTCAAATCCCACCAAGGGCAACATTTTTTTTAGTTTTTTTTTTATTAAAAGAGTCTTTTTAAATGATTTTTGAATTTTAAGAACTTAAATATTATCTTCTGTAAAAAAAATTTGTAAAACTAACTCACGTTGTTGAAAAAATACCATCATGAGTAAATTTTGATTATGTAGGAGATGTTGAATAGCAAACACGATTCTAATTGGTCTTAACTTGGTAAGCCCAACTTATCTGGGTCATCCTTCATCTCAACTGCGGACAAACACCTCCTCATGGTATCACCCGGGGAGCTAGTTTAACACCCATTAATATTGTGAGTTAACATGTTCCGAGAGTTGTCCCATAAGATCGATAAAAATGGGTTAGGATTACGGGCTAGTAACCCTCTCTTGAAAAAAAATACAATGAAGAGGATAAAATTAGAATTGAAATGTCCCACTACCTAATGTTAGAGGAGGATGTCCGAAGCTTCGATAGAAAGACCAAGTAGAGGAACATTTTTCAAAGCTTGGCCTATAAAACTAGAGAATATTCGCACAAGATCGAAATCCATGGAATTCTAAAATATGCTCGGACTTTGACCTTAACAGGATGTAACATTTAAGTAAGTAAGAGTCAATCTTATGCAAAAACTTATACAAAAAAGAAGATTTAAATTGTTAAAGTTATAAAATAATTTTAAAAAAGTTTTAAAATAATTACAAAAAATCGTATAAAAATATTTTTCCAAAAATTACAACAAAGCAAAAAAAAGCAGGGAAAAACAAAGTTATTTTCACATGATTTTGGATCTAAAAATAAAAATTGTTTATATTAATTATAAGCTGCCAAGTTTTCAACATATGATGTAGCTCAGTGGAAGAGTCTCTGCCTAGCAGTCGGAGGGTCTGGGTTCGAGCCCCCATGGGATCATAAAAAAATTTTGTATTTCGTTTAAAAATATATGTTTTTAATAAAACAACAACAAAAAAGTTGTTGCTGTTGTTGTTGTTTCTTTCAAATTGCTTACCCAAGTCATTACTTTTCTGCAATTGGTAAGTACTTGCCTCCAATGACATCAACATGTTAATGTAATGACTTAAACAGCGAATGAGTAAGTAGTTCGTGTTCAATAGTTTAACTGTTTAAGTCATTATTTGGTAATGAAAAGTTTTACTGGGTTCACTTTTTACTGAAAATAATACAAAGACTGAAAACTTTAACAAATAATACAAAATTGAGACATAAAACGGTACTTTATTCTCAGAAACAATAACAAATCTATAGCGGGAATAAATAAGAAGAGAATAAATTTCATCATATTTGATAAATGGTTATCATTCTAAGCATTTATTAAACATGCTTGAAAAAGGTTGTAGGAAATCTCGTATGATAAGTTTTTTCTACAACTAATTTAAAATTTGCTTATAAATTGGTTTGTTGGGATGTATTGGATTAGTGTATACCAAAAACTACTTGAATTGATTGAAATTCTGTCTGCTGCTGTATTTCTCAACATTTACTATTTTGAAATACTTATAGAAAAATACTATTTCTTGAAATTACTAAAGATGTCACGTTTCTAATTCAGAATGCAGTTGTTCTTAGGGTGTTAACAAATGAAAGTTTTTTGTTTTCTTCATTCATCTTTCTTGGTTTTTTTTAATAAATGCTGTAAAAGGTCAAAAGTTGAACAGACTTTAATCTTGGAAAGTTTTTTTAAAAATCAACGCTTCACAAGGTGGTATATATAGCATATTAATTTACAAAAACCTTTTACTATTCACTAAAAAACTTTATCATATCTTCTAAGTTTTTGGATAAAGTTTAGGGTGTTCATTTTACTCGACTTTTAATTGTTTGAGTAGTCAAATAACTTGAAAATTAGGTTTTTTAATTACTCGGAAAATCGATTAATCGTTAAAAATTACTCGAGTTAATAGAGTAAAAAATCCATCTCAAAATTACTCTAGTAAGATTTTTCTGTAAGCTTTTTCTATATATATTTTTAATACAACAACTTTTTTAATAAAATTATAGTGTTTTATTAACAAAAGAATTTAACAATTCGCAAAAAAAAAACGTAAAACAAAAATAAAAAAATTATTTTTAATACAAATTAACATTTGTAACATATTGTCACCCTAAATATTTTAAGTGAGTTTATTTACTTCGATTTCATAAATCCTGAGTTTGATGTAATAGATTAGTAGCCTCTACTACCTTTTACCTATGTTTACAATGGAATCTTCAACTGACCTAAAGTAGGAACTACGATTACATTGCGTCCTTTAACTGAACTATAGTAGGACGTACTGTTACTATAGTAGGTATCTACGAATACATTTTAGACTTCAACTGGACTATAGTAGGTTTTACGATTGCAATGGTACCTTCAACTAATCTATAACAGGAGCTGCGATTACATTAGGACCTTTAAATAAACAATATTAGAAATTATGAATACATTGGATACCACAACAGGTCTATGGTAGACTAGGCTATTTATATCTGAAATAACATTGACTATATATATACTATGGACTATATACATACAATGGACTATATACACACAATGGACTATATTACAAGTTGTAATTTACAAGTCTCGATTATCGCTTTGAATTGACAATGCTAAAATCCACGATTATTTCATAAATGGAAAATTAACTATATTAAAACCCTCGATTATTTCTTTAAATTAACTATAGTACCACCATCAATTATTGCCTAAGATGGACCATAGAACGGTAGATTTAAGTGGTCTTCATTTGAAGTGGCCTTCATTTGAACCCTTGATTATTGCATAAAATGGAATATATCAACCCAAAGTTGGCCATTATTTGCTTGGCAGGGGAATAACAACAATTTACATTAAATAAGAAAACTGTTTCTTAACTCGTAATCAAAAAAAAAAAAAAACACAAAGAAAAATGCATACTAAACTAACAAAACATACAGCAAGTAGTATCTTAGCTCTCCATTTGGCCAACGTTTTTTTTACGAACATAACAGTCTAGAAACACGCTGAGACAAATTTTAGCCGTTTTATTTTAAAAAAATACTTACAAAATTATTGAAATATTTTACTCGAGTAACTCGATTACTCGTGGAAAATTACTCAAATAAATCTTTATTTGAAATTAGCCATTTTATTTTACTCGAGCAATTAATCGATTTTATTTTTCCGATTAATCGAGCAAACATAACTCGAGTAAACACCCTAATAAAGTTTTCAGCGAATCTGATAAATGTAAAGAATGATTCGATTTTGTTAAAATTAAAAATATATATTGCCCTTTGGTTTCAGATGTTTTGGTATAAAAATCTACCTTATAATTTATATCGTTTAGATTCTATAGGCTCCCAAAGTAGGACGTCACGGCTAATTTTGTAAAATATTGGCAATGTTGACGACTCTATAACTACTGAACACGTTTTCGAATTTCAATAAATTTGGCGTAGTTGGAAAGGATTTTAATTCTTTGGGAGCCTGT
This sequence comes from Stomorhina lunata, assembly GCA_933228675.1. Lineage (NCBI taxonomy): Eukaryota > Metazoa > Arthropoda > Insecta > Diptera > Rhiniidae > Stomorhina > Stomorhina lunata. The sequence continues at coordinate 87,562,642 of OW121740.1, read as the reverse complement.
TTGCTTGGACTATCACTGCCAATGGTAAATGCTATAGGTCGATGTTGCCAACTTCTGTTTCAAGAGAACGGCGCTAACGATTTTAAGGCATAGTCACCTTAAGTGGATGTGATGTCAAGCGGCCTCCGAAATCGTTCTGTTTGAACTTTTTAGTCAAAATCAAGCTCCTGTAACAGCTCCTTTAAATATACCCAAATATTTATAGTGATAACTATCTCGGTCAACTTTAATTAACGGTCATCGAAATAATTTGTATAATTTTTTAATTTTTTTCGTCGGTAACAGCCATTTAGGACATCCACAGCGTAACTCTTCAACTCATAATACCACTTCAATTATTTTTTCTTGAACAGAGTCCCATAACACTCTGTTACACTAAAAAAAGACTCGGGAACCGACCTAGCTTGGGTTGTAGCCCTTATTGAGTACATGACAAAAAATTTCAAAAATATGTCAAAATTTAAGAGTTATACGCAAATAACCAAATTTTTACAAGGCTTGTCAACTTATCGACCTATAGCTCAGCCAGTTTGTATCTGATTTTATTTTTTAACAGCAAATAAAAAAACAGATTGCGTTTCAATTTACCGTATAAATTTTAACATATTTGCAAAACAAACGTGTGTTTTTTGTTAAGAATATCTAAAGCAAGTAAGAAAGTGCTACAGTCTGTCAAGCCCAACCATACGATACCCTTCACCACTAAGATCAAAAGTGTTTTTTTCCTGTATAAAGACAAATATTTGCTAAATTTTGCCATCATACAAACATATTCTCAAAACTTATATATTTAAGCTTTTTCCGTCATTTGGACTTATATGAGAGCTAGGGTCAAATGTGAACCGATTATCTCGAAATTTGGCAAATTGATTACAGTTGTTACAAAAATTATGTATGCAAAAAATAAACTTAAAATTTTCATTATCTTCGGATTTAGCGTTTTAGTGAATTTTGTCCCATTTAGTGCGTTTTGAGAAAAGAGTTTATATGGGAGCTATGGTCAAATGTGGACCGGTTTCAACGAAATTTGGTACAGTGATTTAAGTTTACATAAGCAGTATTTGTTTTAAATTTCAGGAAAAATATTGATTTTTGTGGCCAATATATCAATTCCGGGTAGTAGGACCTATGGGAGGTACCATAAATAATGGACCGATTTTGATAAATTTAAATAGACGTGGTCCCATTATCAAAAAAGTGATATGTGCCAAATTTCATCAAATTATATTTAGAATTGCGACCTGTAGTTGGATTACAAGGTTTACATGGGGGTCCAGCCAGACGGACGGACATCGCTAAATCGACTCAGAAAGTGATTCCAAGCTTATTGGTATACTAAAATATTTGTCTAAGATAAATATTTCTATGCGTTACATACATCAGCACAAACTTGTAATACCCTTTCCACCTATGGTGGTGAAGGGTATAAAAACAAAATTTATATAATTTTTGACTTAAGTAGCTTTTACTTGCTTATTCTTATATGAAAGCTCATAAAAGTTATATATCAATATAACAAGAGAATTTAGTTCCTAATAAAACGTATTTTTTTTTTTAATTAGAGACGAGAAATCTAAACCGATATCAATAAATAATATCTCGTTTTCTTCCATATAGAACTAGCTTAAAAAGACTATAAAACAAAATAATTTTTTATAAAAAAAGTTGAAATAATTGCTTTTGGATTTTAAAGACTACGAGAATTAAAAAAATTGTATCTTTTGATAAAAACTTACCTAATTTCTTAGAATATAAACCCTGTGCATACAGCTTATAAAAGGTTGAACCCTTGAGTTACCAAAACTGTTTAAAATTTTAAAATCTCTTTTAAAAAGTGAGATTTGGAAGTACTGAAGTACTAAGACCTACCCGAAAACAGTTTTGTGCGTAAATCTTAAAATTTTGCACGTGTTTCGAAATCTGTGGTTTTCGAATGTCCTCATTTAGCTTTCCAAATTTGTACAAAAGTTATAATACCGTGAAAAAATTTTGAAAAGTCAAGGGATCAAGCTTTTAAAAGCTGTATGCATAGCGCATTTATTAAAGAAATTAGGTAAGTTTATATCAAAAGTTTTGCTATTTTTAAAATTTTTCGTAATTTTTAAAATTTAAAGTTTAGTTGAAAAAATTGACCTTTATTCTATAAAAACCTATTTTGTTTTATACAGTATTTGATACAGTATTTGAACAAAATACTTTTTACAATGAAAAAATGTTTATATGCCGTATTACCATGTTAGTACGTAGTACATGGCCTAGTCAGTTTATGAAAAGCTAAATAACTTTTAGATTTTTCGTCTAATTTAAATAACACTGCTCTGCAGCCAAATTAGCCTTTTAATAAAACTATGTGGACTACATGGATTTTGATGCGCTAAACTCAGATCCGTTGTCGGTTTTTTTCCATCAGGTCTGGATTTTTTTTATGGGCGTGGCAAATTTTTCCCCTTAAATTAGTCAGGTACGGAGATGCATAACAAAATTGTATTTATTTTAGTCTAACATAATTTTTCTGTATCTCTTATCGTTTTGGAGTTATTTAGAAATGAATGGAGAAAATTTTTTTTTTTCGTGCAAAATTCGTAATTTTTTCAGGTTAAAAATGTAATTAAAAAAAAGATAAAGTAAAATTTTAACATTTTAAACATTTTTCTAAGAGCTACATATCTTAAGAATAAAATAAACTATAAACCATAAAAATCGGTTTAAAAATGTGAATTTTATGACCAATTTACCGATTCACATTTTAAACCCATTTTTATGGTTTATAGCTTATTTTATTCTTAAGATATGTAGCTCTTAGAAAAATGTTTAAAATGTTAAAATTTTACTTTATCTTTTTTTAATTACATTTTTAACCTGAAAAAAATTACGAATTTTGCACGAAAAAAAATTTTTTCTCCATTAATTTCTAAATAACTCCAAAACGATAAGAGATACAGAAAAATTATATTAGACTAAAATAAATGCAATTTTGTTATGCATCTTCAAGTGTTTTAATTTTGAAAATCAGATGAGTTGTTCTCGAGTTAGGTCGAAATAGGAAAAAAGCCAACAACGGATCTGAGTTTAGCGCATCAAGATCCATATAGTCCGCATAGTTTTATTAAAAGGAAAGACAAAAAATGAATTTTTGCAGAACAGTGTAATTAACATCAAGTTTTATTAGAAACTAAATTCTCTTGTTATATTAAAAAAAACTTTTATAAGCTTTCATATAAGAATAAGCAATAAAAAGCTACTGAAGTTGAAAAGGTGGACAATTTTTTTTTATTTTAGATATTCTTAACATAAAAAAACACTTGATTTACAAATGTGTTAAGAGTGATATGCTATTTTAAATCGCAATATGTTTTCTTTTATTTGCTGTTAAACAAATTAAATCGGACACAAACTGGCTGAGCTATGGGTCGATAAGTTGACGAACCTCATTGAAATTGGCTTTTTTGCGTATAACTCTTAAATTATTATGTGTTTCTGAAATTTTTGTCATGTAATCAAAAAAGCCTACAACCCAAGCTAGCTCGTTTTCCGAGTTTTTATAGTGTAGCAGTGTTATCGGTAGAAAAAGTTAAAAATATATGCTCGTAGTTATAGCCTTCACCACCATAGGTGGAATGGGTATTATAAGTTTGTGCTGATGTATGAAACGCATAGAAATAGTGGGCTCATGGTTATTGAAATTCGTCAAAATCGGTCCATTATTTATCGTACTTCCCATAGGTCTCACTTCCCGGAATTGATATTTTGGCCACAAATATCAATATTTTTCATGAAAATTAAAACAAATACTGCTTATGTAAACCAAAGTTACTGTACCAAATTTCGTTGAAATCGGTCCACATTTGACCATAGCTCCCATACAAACTCTTCTGTCAAGACGCACTAAATGAGACAAAAATCTCTAAAATGCTCATAAATCTAAAGATAATTAGAATTTTGAGTCTATTTTTTGCATACATAATTTTTGTAAAAACTGTAATCAATTTTGCCAAATTTCGAGATAATCAGTCTACATTTGATCTGAGCTCTTATATAAACAGCTTAAATATATAAGTTTTGAGAAAATGTTTGTGTAATAGCAAAATTTGTCTTTATATAGGAAAAAGAACACCTTTGACCTTAGTGGTGAAGGGTATCGTATGGTTGGGCTTGACCGATTATAGCAATTTCTTACTTGGTTTTATTTAAGTAGGTTTTGAAAAACTTTTTTTTAGAGTATGACTTAAAATTTTCAGTAATAGATTTAATTCATTTACAAAAACATCCGAGTAAAACTTTTCATTACCAAATAATGAGTTAAACAGTTAAACTATTGAAAACGAACTACTTACTCATTCGCTGTTTAAGGCATTACATTAACATGGGGATGTCATTGGAGGCAAGTACTTACCAATTGCAGAAATGTAATGACTTGGGTAAGCAATTTGAAAGCAACAACAACAACAGCAAAAACTTTTTTGTTGTTGTTTTATTAAAAACATATATTTTTAAACGAAATACAAAATTTTTTTTATGATCCCATGGGGGCTCGAACCCAGACCCTCCGACTGCTAGGCAGAGACTCTTCCACTGAGCTACTTCATATGTTGAAAACATAGCAGCTTATAATTAATATAAACAATTTTTATTTTTAGATCCAAAATCATGTGAAAATAACTTTGTTTTTCCCTGCTTTTTTTTTTTTTGCTTTGTTGTAATTTGTGGAAAAATATTTTTAATAAAACTAAAATTATTTTAAAACTTAAACAATTTAAATCTTCTTTTTTGTATAAGTTTTTACATAAGATTGACTCTTACTTACTTAAATGTTACAACCTGTTAAGGTCAAAGTCCGAGCATATTTTAGAATTCCATGGATTTCGATCTTGTGCGAATATTCTCCAATTTTATAGGCCAAGCTTTGAAAAATGTTCCTCTACTTAGTCTTTCTATCGAAGTTTCGGACATCCTCCTCTAACATTAGGTAGTGGGAAATTTCAATTCTAATTTTATCCTCTTCATTGTATTTTTTTTTTAAGAGAGGGTTACTAGCCCGTAATCCTAACCCATTTTTATCGATCTTATGGGACAACTCTCGGAACATGTTAACTCACAATATTAATGGGTGTTAAACTAGCTCCCCGGGTGATACCATGAGGAGGTGTTTGTCCGCAGTTGAGATGAAGGATGACCCAGATAAGTTGGGCTTACCAAGTTAAGACCAATTAGAATCGTGTTTGGTATTCAACATCCCCTACATAATCAAAATTGACTCATGATGGTATTTTTTCATTAACGTGAGTTAGTTTTACAAATGTTTTTTACAGAAGAAAATATTTAAGTTCTTAAAATTCAAAAATCATTTAAAAAGACTCTTCTAATAAAAAAAAAACTAAAAAAAATTGTTGCCCTTGGTGGGATTTAAACTGGGGCCATTCAGTTTAAATTACCATCTTAATTACAAATAAGTTCTTCTGTAATAACTTATTATTTATTCGGATGGTATGTTGTAGTCGTTACAAGGTAACCAGTTATCAGAGTACTTGCCATTACCAAAGTTTTGCTGGGATAACGATTTTTGTATTAGTTATTTTATATTATTAAATCGTCGGTATCCTGCAAAAAAGTTCTAAGTCCACTTTTTTGCGAAACGGAGTTAATGATGCAGAAGTGTTCCAAAAGTCGCATTCTATGTCCTGTAAAAAAATCCCATGTCTTTTTAAAGTATTTTTGTAGCTATCATATCAAAGCAAATTATTCTATGTCCAAAACATCCAAGTATGTGGTGCAAAAAAGTCCCAAGTCCACTTGGGACTTTTTTGCATTATCTCTTTTTTCTACATTAAAAAAAAAAAAAATCAAAGTTTCAAATTGTATGAAAAAATACACTAAGCAGAAAAAAATATATTTCATAGCCTACTTAAAAATTTTTTATAAATAAAATTTCTAGATACATTTTCTGTAATTTGCTTTTATTCATTATTAAAAATATTTAGTTTGAAAAGTCAGCATTCTCAATTTTCTTTAAAAAATGAACTCGAAAAGAAGCTCTTTGGAAAAAGGTAATTTTCTTTATATTAGCAAATTTTTTTTGCATAATGTCAAAACAAGATAAAATTTGAAGCTTTCCCAAAAAAATTGTGATAGAAATTTGTGAAATCGCAGTATTTTTCGGTATATTTTTATGTTTAGATATTCCAGAACTGATTGGGAGTAAAGAAACCAATGAAAAAGAATGGGATGAATCAAGTGTTGACCAGGATTTTTCAGGTGACGATGATGACGTAGATTATGATCCTGAAAACAACAAACAATCAAGCGATAGTGACGGTGGAGAAGAAACACGCAAATTGAATGCAAAGAAAATCGTGGCCGAAAAGAAAAATAGAAAAGAAAATAAGGGGTATCCAGAATTTTTGAAAATAAATATAAAGCCTCCCGAGAATATATTATTAGATTTTTTGGGATTCGACGATGACCTAGACAATGTTTCCAAAAGCAATACAGAATCAAACGATGATGAGGCCATGGTTTTGGAAGCACTAGACGAATTTAACTCAGAAACACTCACTGAGAAGAAAAATATAAGATGGAAAAAAGCGTATCCAGAACTATGGAAAAGAAATATAAGGCATGCTGATATTGTACGTGGTAAGAATCCGAAGCAATCAAGTTGTGAAAATTGTCGCTTCAAATGCAAAAACAAATTTACTGAAGAGCAGAGATTGAAAATATGCAAAAATTTTTGGAGATTACCATATGAACGCCAGCGAGATTTTATTTTAAAATCGGTAATCGAAACAGATATACAAAGACCGCGAGGTAGGTATTCAGTAAAGAGTGTCAATCGTAATGTGGCAAGGTCGTACTTTTTTAAAAATGAAAACTCCAACTTACGAGTCTGTCGCGTATTTTTTAGTGAAACGCTAAGCATTTCAGCTAGTGCAGTTAAAACAGCATTTAAATATAAAGGACCAGCGGGAGTTTTTTCCAAAGAGGATGGAAGGGGCAGATCAAAGCCTTCAAATAAAACGGCGGACGAAATAATAGCACGTATTAAGGACCACATCGAAAGTTTCCCAACTGTAGAGTCTCACTACTGCCGCAAAACTTCAAACAGGATGTATTTAGATGCCAATCTGAGTATATCAAAAATGTATTCCTTATTCGTAGAAAAATACAAGGATGACACGTCAATGAAGCTACCTTCATCGGGAACCTACAGGAAAATTTTCTGAGAGTGCTACAATTTATCTTTCTTTCATCCAAAAAAAGATCAATGTCAAGTATGCGAAAAAGGTAAAAAAAAAACCCAAAATGATGAATATTTGGCCCATTTAGAAAGAAAAGACGAATGTTCAGCTGCAAAATCCTTAGACAAAGAAAGGGCCATTAAGGAACCTAATTTCATGTCATGCACATTCGACTTGCAATCTGTGTTACAAATTCCATCAAGTGATGTAAGCTCAATGTACTATAGCCGAAAATTGTGTGCATACAATTTAACCATCTATAACGCTGCTCCACCAAATGATGCTTTTTGCTATTTCTGGACACAAACTGATGGAAAAAGAGGAAGTAATGAAATTGGTTCATGCTTGTATAAATACTTGCATCAACTTTCCCCAGAAATAAAAGAAGTATAATTTTTCTCTGATACCTGCAGTGGCCAAAATAGAAACAAAAATATTTCAGCATTGTTTCTCCATTTAATTCAAGTTCTGGACTTAGATGTAATTGAGCACAAATTTCTTGAAAGTGGTCACAGTTACATGGAGGTTGATAGCATGCACAGTGCTATCGAAAAGCAAAAGAAAAATGTTCCAGTATACACCATTCAAGACTGGATAACTATATTCAGACTCGCACGCTCCAAACGACTTAGAAGCAAAGGAAATCCTTATAACATAACTCAGATGCGGTTTTTCGATTTTCTGGATTTAACCAAATTATCAGAGATTATAAAAAACAAAAATTTAGATGAAAATGGAGATAAAGTAAACTGGTTGAAAGTAAAATCTTTTAGGTACCAAAAGATTAAACCTGGTGTAATAGAGTACAAATACGCCCACAGCGAAACCTACAAAGAAATACGAGTTTTTGGTAAAGGTCGGCCCATGAATTTAAAAAAAATTAACATTGAAAAGGTGTATAAAAACAATCTTCCTATAAGTGTTGAAAAGAAAAAAGATCTACTTAATCTTTGTAAGTCAGGAGCAATACCAGACGAGTTTCATCACTGGTACCAAAGTTTGAAGGCATGCAAGACCATCAGAAATAAAGCTCCTGAACCGGACGTACATGATGAGACGGAATCGGACCAAGATGAACCAGTTTAGTACAAAAATTTCAAATAGAACATTTTCTTTAAAAAATACTATATCCATAAAAAATATGTATTTTGAGTGCAAAAACAGCCTATGTCCAATATGTTTTTCATTTTTGTATAAAAAATTTTAAATAAATGAAATTAAATTCCATTTTCTGCTTTTACTTTAAAGCTAAGGCATTGAGATACTATATTCTAATATCAATTTTCAAATCAAAACTATTTAAACATTTTTCACGAGATCACAAACTTTAAATCGTCAATAACTCGCAAACACAAAAATGTGACTTAGGACTTTTTTGCAGGATACCGACGAAATAAATGTTTGGATACATATTTATTCGAATGAGTGTATATAAAATTTTTAAGAAAACTATTTTTAAATACTGCCTTAAAAATGTTTCACTTACGCTTTCAACTTCGAACCGTGACTGTCAGTTTGGTGTAGAAAATTGAAGGAAGGGGCCTAATTATTGTATAACCTTTAAATATTTCAAAATGGCTCCTTTTGATAATTTGTTAAGGGTATTTGTGTAACTAATTTAAAAAAAAAAATTAAAGCAATATTTTTCTTCAAAAATGTCCTTCAATTATTAAAAATTACCAAAATGACCTAATAAAACTGAAAAAGAGTTCAAATTCTTATAAAAACCCTTTAACATATACAAGCAAATGTTCAGCGTTTAAGGTCATCTTAGAACTTAAAAAGATAAATTAATATTTTCCAGAAAAAAAAACAGAAAAATAACACAATTGCCAAATGACCTTCAAATAAATATTAAAATTCATATTTTACGGGTGTCATTAAACTCTTTCAGTACAAACTGACAGTCGAACAGTCTGTCTGTCAATACATAAATTTATACAATTCCATAAAAATTAGCAATGCTCTAAAACATTTCAAAACTAGAGCGCAACAGTTTAAGCCTGCGAATGGAAAAAGGATTTTTTTTGTTTATGACTTAAAAAAAAATCATCTGTAAAATGTTTTGAGAACGATGTGCGAGTATTTATCTTGAAATCCTATTGTTGCTGCATGAACCGACCGAAGTCATAAAATAATAAAAATATTAATGACCATAACAAACGCCTTTTTGGTTAGAGTAAGATTTTGAGCGAACGAACGAGTAACACAGCAACAAACTCCTACTGCTGAACATACCTCAGCGAATGACAGACAACAATTGTTACAGTCTGAACTTAGTCGGTTCAAACAATGTAAATCCCTTAATGCTGCTGCTGCTGGTATCTGTATAAATATGAAATAATTTCGACTGATGCTGAGTCTGTGGTTCGAGGTCATTGAATTGTTATTTAGTATTATTAGCCCGCTGAGTATTTAGTGCGTTTTTTATTTAATTTTACTCTTTTTTTTGTTCTTTCTATGTTTCATTGTTTTTTTCGTTATAGCTGTCACTTTACATTTGTCACAATTGCTGTCATAAATGTCATATATAAGAAGAAATTGATGAAAGTTGAGATTTTTTATTTTTAAAGTTTAAAGTTTGTATCATATTTCTTATTATTTGAAATATTAAGATATTGAATAATTTTGAAATATGGATTCAAATTTCATTATTAATGGAGTTTACAAAATAGATCAAGTGGAGCCCTTAGAAATTCAATCTTTAATTTATCTCCCACTATTTTGAAATAGTAAATTTTAAGTATAGGGGAATTCATATAATAATTTTGAAATAAGTTAAAAAAAAACAGTTATTTACCCAAAACCGAATAGAGAAAAATATATCGGTATTAAAATATTTCGATGCTATTTTTATACCCACCATCAAAAATAATGGGGGGTATATTGAGATTGTCATTCCGTTTGTAATTTCCTTAATATTGGCTCAAAAATCAAAAACGATATATATTCTGAATCCTTATGATAGACAGACGTCCGTCTGTCTGTTGAAATCACGATAACGCCTAAACGAAAGGAGCTAGCTCATTGAAACTTAGTGAAAACATTCTTCATAATCATAATTTTGGTATTGAAATTGGGCAAAATCGGTTAACATTTGACCATAGCTCCCGTATAACCTCGCTACGCTAATCGCTTATTTGCTAATAAATAACAAACTGAAATAGCTATGATGGTAAAATTTGGTATATAGAAGTTTTGCATAAGCCCTAGGCAGCAAAATTTCATCAAAATCGGTTTACATTTAGTCATAGCTCCCATACAAAAAACTTACGGAAACAGTCAAAATTTTACCTAAAATACACTTAAATGCCAATAAATCTAAAACTATAACAGATATAACCACTAAATTTAACAAGAGGAGGTCGTATGTCAATGCCAACCAGTGACAATCGGTCACCATTTGACCATAGCTTCCATATAAAAAACGTACGGAAACACAAAAATACAAAAAAAACAAGTAAGAAAGTGCTATAGTCGGTTAAGCCCGACCATAGGATACCCTTCACCACTTAGGTCAAAGGTGTTTTTTCCTGTATAAAGACAAATATTTGCTAAATTTTGTCATCATACAAACATTTCCTCAAAACTTATATATACAAGCTGTTTCCGCCATTTGGACTTATATGAGAGCTAGGGTCCTAGGGTGGACCGAATATTATGAAATTTGGGAAATTGATTACAGTTGGTACAAAATGATGAAATGAAATAAACTTAAAATTGTCATTATCTTCGGATTTACGAGCGTTTTATTGAATTTTGTCTCATTTAGTGCGCTTTGAGAAAAGAGTTTGTATGGGAGCTATGGTCAAATGTGCACCGACTTCAACGAAATTTGGTACAGTGATTTACATTGGCAGTATTTGTTTTAAATTTCATGAAAAACTATTGATTTTTGTGGCCAATATATCAATTCCCTGAAGTTCCTTAATTTTGTAAAAGTATTTTCGATATGTTTAAGAAATTGTGTGCTGAAAATGGGTAAAATCGGTTCACATTTAGTTAGAGCTCCCATAAAACCCTGCCCCGGTTATCACTTTTATGCTGATAAATTGAATAAAATTGTAAAATCTATGACTACTAAATTTAGAACAGAGAACTTATATGCAACTTTCAGTCAGTATGTCAAATTTTATAGGAATCGGTCCATTTTTTACGATAGCTTTAATATAAAAACCGCTCCCGGTAACCACTAAAATGCCACAAACGCCAGTTAATAGCTATTGAATTATAACCTATGTCAGCTATGGCCACTAAATTTTGTATAAATAAACTCTATATTAATACCAGCCAGTATATTAAATTATGTAACAATCGGTCAACATTTGGCTATAGTTCTTGTATATATTTATAACATCCCCTTTTTATATCTGCAATCAAAAAGATTTGGAGGTACATATTAAGATTGCATCTACGAAATTAGATAGCTATCAATCAATGTTAGGTCCAGACTTTATACCTGCAGTGTTGCTATCAATATGTTTATGGCACAACGAAACAGCTTATTAATGTAAAACTATATTCGGCTATGGAGCAGCATTTTGTCCAAGGTAAATACTTGGGAAACCACTTAGATACTTTTAAATGTTGAACTATAGCTAAGTTTATTTCAAACGAGGATTTTCTAGAGGTCTAAGATCACAAAAAAACGTTGAGTGCCAGGCCTGAAGAATAAAATGGCTTCGAACTTCAATGCAATTTTCCATCGTTTTAACGCTTGGTAACAGTCGCTATTGATACTTTTTCCTTTTCAAGATAGTCAACGAATATTACCATGGTCAACTCAAAATACTGATGTCAAGTTTACTCACTCACTCGGCTGAATTCCGATTTTACTCCTATATGTCATAATCAAGTCACGTTTCATTCATTGTTACATATAGGTCCCTAAATTCGGGTTTTTTACGATAGATCAGCTCCAAATAAACATTTCGTTGTTGTTTTTAGTCGTTTATGAGTCCAAGATGCATTCAATTTGAACGGAGATTTTGCATATTCAAATATTTATTCATAACAATTTACTTGTATAACAACAACAACTCCTATCACAAGTGATAGGAAAATGTAATGGTGTGCTTCTCTGCTTTAGAGTCTCAGCTATCTCGATGAACTTTACAGATTTTTAATATTATTTTGCAAATTTTTCGTCGATAACTGACTCTTTGGGGAGACCAGATGAACTGGAATCTATTAAAATATCTCTCTCTCTGTTCTCGCTTTCCGAAAAGCACACAACCTCTACCCGAGTTCAAAAGAATATCTGTAACTATGCCAAAGATATTCTTTTGCGCCCATGCTGTAAAACGGGTTTTAGTGGATATCAATATAAATAAGTCTCCAAGGGTGGACGGAATTATAGCACTGGTCTTGAAGCAGTTACGACAATTCCTAAAAATAATGAGACGAACAATTCTGAAACTACCGCCCAATTACAATTTGTTCTGCACTTTCCAAGGTTTTGGAGAGTATGGTAAACCACCATCTTGTTAAGTGTATAGAGTCTAATAACCTACTAAGTAGGGTGTTCATTTTACTCGACTTTTAATTGTTTGAGTAATCAAATAACTTGAAAATGGGGGTTTGGAATTACTCGGAAAATCGATTAATCGTCAGAAATTACTCTAGTTAATCGAGTAAAATATTCATCTTAAAATTACTCGAGTAAGATTTTTTCATCAGCTGTTTTAATGAAATTATAGTGTTTTATTAACAAAAAATTTAACAATATACAATAAAAATACATAAAAGAAAGATAAAGAAGACATTATTTGAAACATATCGTCACCCTACGTATTTAAAGTGAGTCTATTTATGTATACATGTCTACATTATTGGTCACATTCTCATTTTGAGATTGAGCACTTTCATTTAAAAATGCTCTCTTTTTGGCCAACGTTGTTTTAAACAAACTTAGCAGTTAAGGAATACACTAAGACAAACTTTAGTCGTTTTTATTTTATTAATATTTTAAAAATACACAAAATTATTAAAATGTTTTTACTCGAGTAAATCGATTACTCGTGGAAAATTACTCAAATAAATCTTTATTTGAAATAAGTCATTTTTATTTACTCGAGCGATTAATCCATTTTATTTTTCCGATTAATCGGGCAAATATTACTCGAGTAAACACCCTACTACTAAGCGAATGCCAGTATAGGGGGTGCCATACGAAAGGTCTTCTAGCCTTCCTATCGGAAAAGTTGTGGCTCTGGATATTTCCAAGGTGTTTGTTGTCGGTAATAACTTCTCTCGGTTTACATTGAGCTTCCTTAGAGATCGCACTATACGAGATGTTATAGATGGGTTCTCTTCAAACGAGCTCAAGACTAAGTCAGGGGTACCGCAAGGCTCTGTTCTTTCTCCTACTCTATTTCTTATCTTTATAAATGACCTTCTACATCAAACTTCCAATCCTTTCTTCTTTTTTGCAGATGATAGTAATATTTTCCATTCATATTCATTCAATCGTAGGCCAAGCCTTCTTGAGGTTGGCACTATTAGACAAAACAAGAATGAATTATTAAGAAACAATTTTAAAAAGGGGTCATGTGCATAGATTTGATTTTAATACGCGAAAAACTCAATATTTTATGCTTACGCATAAACTCACAACCACATTACTTTATCCTGTACTATTGGGTGATTTACATTTTTAGGAATCAGATGCTCTTGATGTTCTGGGCAAGAAAATTCAATGAGATGTCCGTCGGACAAATCACATCTTTCAAGTGTCGAAAAAAAAAGCATTTAGTGCATTGGTTTTCTAAAACGGTGCAAGAAATACTTCACTCCATCTAATCTCCTTACTTCATCCTTTATCCAACAGAAAATGGAATACAACTCTCATGTATGGGCCGGTGCTTTGAAGTCTATTTTTAAGCTTCTCGACCTAGTGCAGGAATGGACGAAAGTATTAATCGGTGAAAGTAGGGTATTTAAGTCTGTTGATTCACTGGAACAACGTCGCAATGTGGGCTGAGTCACACTGTTCTATCGTTACTACTTTAGAATGCTCCAACAAAATCTGGGAACTCTTTCCCGAAATACGGACTTTTTTACGCAATACACCTAATTCTGTTAGAGCTCATTCCTTCGATATCGATTGGCAGTAGACCGAACAACACTACAAAAAAAATTTGTTTTGTTTTTGACCTATAGTTCGTATACAGTTCCACATATATGTGGAATTCACTTCCCACAGAATTTTTCCCTTCCAGTTGCAATATAGGTAAATTCAAATCAAATGTCAACAAACGCAACTCCATCTATTTTCCCTCCCATAACCTATTTTCCTAGTTTCAACACAATGCATTGTAAAAGAAGGGGTCTACTAAGAGATATTGAGCATGCATTTCAACAAATTATACGTTGGCGTTTGGTCGCAGACAAATATGGCGCCTGGTACTCATAGATTATAGATATGAACACAATTGGGATGAACAGCTATTTTTTCGAAACGAAAATATGTCATTATATATGAAAGTGCTCGCAATAGTTGCGTATGACAAAATTTAGGTTTATGTATATTTCATATGAAGACGAACGAAGACTTAACTGGTTAAGAGTGGCTGTATTTATTTTTCAGATAAAAACAAATAAGAAAGTGCTATAGTCGGTCACCACCACTTCACCACTGAAGTCAAATATGTTCTTTTTCCTGTGTTAAGACAAATATTTTCTCAAGACTTATGCATTTAAGCTATTTCATTCATTTAGACTTATATGGGGGCTAGGGTCAAATGTGGACCGCTTATCTCGAAATTTGGCAGATTGATTACAGTTTTTACAAAAATTACGTATGCAAAAAATTAACTGAAAATTCTCATTACCTTCAGATTTACGAGCGTTTTAGTGATTTTTGTCTGTGATTTTTTACAGAAGAGTTTGTATGTGGACCGATTTGAACGAAATTTGGTACAGTGATTTAGTTTTATATAAGCATTTCATGAAAAAATTTTGATATTTGTGGCCAAAATATCAATTCCGGGAAGTGAAACCTATGGGAGGTACCATAAATAATGGACCGATTTTGACAAATTTTAATAGCCATGGTCTCACTATCAAAAAAAATCTGTGGCAATTTTCATCAAATTATCTTTTGAATTGCGACCTGTACTTTGATTACATGGTTCACATGGGGTCCAGCCAGCCGTCCAGCCAGACGGACGGACGGAATCAAAAAGTGATTCTTAGCCTATTGGTATACTAAAAGGTTGGTCTAAGGCAAATATTTCTATGCGTTACATACATCAGCACAAACTTATAATACCCTTTTGAAGAGTATAAATACTAGAAATTGTAGTGTTCTTGTTAAATAAACTTTATAAATTGTAAAAAAAAAAATTATGTGGATATTTATTCTAATAAGAGTATTTATTCTGTCTCGCAATCAGATATAATGCTTGGTTTTTATTCTGTCTAAAACTTGTGATAACCAACCATTGACTAGAGATATGCGTTTGGCTTCGTTCCATAATAGTCTTAATAGTCTTTCTAAACTTAGAAGTTTATATTTTACATGCATTTGTCAAAGATATAAATACAAATGAGTTTAATACAATACCTTTCCTATTTGGGTACATGGTTTTCCCACCAACCTAAACGGGCACATTTTTGAATTAAAATGTTAATAGAAAATTATAAGTCCACATTATAATTTCGTCAGGACGGCAAACAGTTAAATAGCTCCTTCACGTCTAGAAGATTTGTTATGTAAACATTTAAAAATCGGTACTTCAAAAGGGACATAAGTTGTCTAATAATTGTTATTAAAGTAATTTTAAAATATTCTACAACCAAAAAACTATTTTTTCGGTAAAATAAATAAGGATTGGTATAAAATTTCCACAAATTTATAAATTAATATTCTTTCAAGCAAATAAATTAGATAACATTCAACACATATTTGGAATTTCTTTATTACGAGTATTAGGTACTCACATAAATATTTAATTGTTATATTCAAAGAAGCACTTGATTTTAAAATTATTTAACAAATTTATGTTAAACATCATTTGAATTGATCAAGTGTTTGTCGTTTAGTGTTTTTTTTTTTTTTTATTAAATATTATACTCGTATGTATCTTGTCATTTTGTATGTAGACCTAGAGATATTTACTCGTTTATTCGACACGTACATAAATCACTGATCAATAAAATGTAATTAAATACAATATCGGCATACAAATGATTAAAGCGAAAATTCTAAAATGATGAGAGAGAAAAAATATTAAAGCCGGGACAAAAAGACAACAGCAATAAAACGCTTTAAGACAATTAAGTTTTTATTATTAAGTTTTGTCGTAAAATATTGTTTTTTATTATATTTCAGTTGACACCTTTTAAACATTTTATTCAAATATAGGCAGAAGTTTTCATTTAAATACATAGATTTTTTTAATAGATTTGACAAACCTATTAAAATTACTGAAATCAGAGATAATATAATTTAATTTGAATGCAATATACTCGGCTTATATCTCACGTCATACACTGATAAGTATGAAATGCAGACTACTGTAAAATTTTCATCTTCTTTTCGTTATCTGGTCTTCTTTAATTAGACCTGCTAGTATCGATATGTAGCATTTAGTAACTGTCTCAGTAACCATATCCTATAACTGGACCGCTACGCCAGCAAGCGCAATGCTATTGAAATCCGAAATATCTCCTTTTAGAGCGTTGTTGTTGGTTGGCGGTACAGTTGAAAATTTGGGTGTATCATGAGGACCCTGACCACAAGCTGGACATACGTTGGGACGGCTTGGTCTATGTTTAGGGTTGTCAGACACAAATCCTGAAAAAGCTGGACATAAGGCAAACAAAGCTTGACAACCCAAAAATTAGCTGGACATTAATACTAAAAAAACTTGCTTTAATAATTTGCTTCGATGAATCTTTAAAGTTTTGATAAACCGATTTGCGAATACTGAATGAAATCGTCCGAGATCTGAACAATTTTCAGCAGAAAACACATGCTACTCACGTTTGTCGATGACATTGATATCATAGGACAAACATTGCGAAATTTGACTGCCGCCTTTTCAAGTATCGAGAAGGAATCTAATAAAATGGGCCAATGAATTAAGACAAAACTGCTGGTTTCTACATACAAGCACGCAATCCTTAGTAGTTAAGAACTAGATATAACTACGAGGTTGTAAAAGAATTTGTTTACCTTGGTACGATATAAGTTTCGAAATCAAACGTAGAATCATAAGCAGGCAGATTTTGAAATAAAGCTCTCTCTATAAGAACTTAAACTACGCTCTATAAAACGCTTATATTTTAGCGACGTCATATTTTAGCGACGCTAACCACACCGGAGCAGCATAATTTGCCAATGACCAACCAATCGCTGTGTAGGTTGACAGCAAGGTTTCTTTGTCCATTCCCCAAGTACTGCCTTCAAAGATCTTGTAAAAAGGCTGTCGAGCGTGACTCCCAGGGTTTTCGGGTGGTTTACTGCCGGTATTGGTACACTATCGATCTAGACGCCAAGTTGTGGGCTCACTTCTTTTGTCCAGGTGGTAAATAGGGTCACTGAGGATTCAGGTTACTTTCAGTAAAGAAATGGTGGATGATATTAAGATAACGATTTACCTTACCACATAGGTCATCCACATTATGGACGGTCACCGTTATCGTGCATTCGTCCTCATACTATATCACCTTAACGCCATGCTGTGGAGATGGGGTTTAGACGGGTAGAAGTTAAACAGAAGTGGCGACAGGATTCCACCCTGAGGAACTCCCTGTTTGACACTACGGTGTTTTGCTCTACGAACGACTGACGACCACTCATATAGTTTACTATCCATCTCTTCAAATTTGTTGGCATTGTGGACAGCAGAATGTCCTGAAAGAGGGTGACATTTCTTACCGTGTCAAACGCTTTTGACAAGTCAAGCGTCGCAAGGACCGTGCCTTGTGCAATCTAAGTGGTAATGGCTATTAATGCTGTATATTGTGCGAAATCCATTCTGGGACATAAGACAAAGAACAATTAAATGCCTTAAAGCCCTTAGAATGTCAATATCCATTAAAAAAACTCATAATAACAGTTTTTGAGCTTTTACTGGAAAACACAAAAACTAATTTGGAAGACCATTGTCATTAGCTAGAAGAACTGAGTGATGCAAATTGACAGAAAAGCCAGAATGAATCAAAAGAAACGGTTTATTGTTCCACAAAGTGAGACCTTATAAAAGCTTGATCATTCGACAAATGCTTTTAGAGCTTGAATGAAATAAACAGCCATATTTATTTAGGGACGTAACGATATTTTCGCAGATTTTTGCCTGTCCTAGCCTTTTTTACACATTATGAGAAAAATACGCATACGAAATTCCTCCTGCCTAACAAAAGTCATACCCCCACGCCCATGTAATTTATGAACACCCCTTATCCTCAAGATATGCCGGCTTTGTTCCGGTGAAAAATCACCTAGCATATTTTTTGTTCCCAAAACATGTTATTAACAAAGAATCAGGAAGGTAATAAAGAGTGTTCTAAAAAAAAATATGTATTTACTATTTTAGACAAAATTTATTCATAGTGCAAGAAATAATTTATTTTTTGATCAAGTTAGTTTCTATAGATATGTCAGATACTATTATTTTAGAAATTATTAATTTTCAATAGTTATTTCAATCAAAATGGACTGCGAAAAAAATGTTCGTGAAAATATAATTAAAACTTTTCAAAAAAATCCGTCATGGACTTTTAAAAAAATAGCTAAAAATTTGAAAGTTGACCCTCGAACGGTTTCTAATGCCATCAGACGGTATAAGGAAAACCTGAGCATTGAAAGAAAACCTGGATCAGGGAAGAAATTGGTAAGGCAAACGAAGTCGAGCGACTCTTTCGAAGAGCGCCTAACACTTCTTTAAGAAAAGCAGCTCGTACGGTGAAATGTTCTACGAATATTGCACATAGAGTCAAAGCTTATGCTGGACTGAAGACATACAAAGTCCAAAAGGTTCCAGATAGCAATGCTGTAAAGAACTTAGAAGCAAAAAAAAACGAGCGAAAAAATTGAAGTCTGATTTTATAAAAAAATACACCTGTTGTGTGATGGATGATGAAACATACGTACTGGCAGACTTTTCTCAACTTCCTGGTCAAGATTTTTATGTTGCTGATAAACGGGGCAATGTTCGGCAAGAGTTTCGCACAAAAAAACAAACAAAATTCCCTAAGAAGTTTCTCGTGTGGCAAGCTATTTGCAGTTGTGGCAAAAGAAGTAAAGTATTTGTGGCATCTGGCACAATAAACACAGAAATTTATATAAAGGAGTGCCTACAAAAACGGTTGTTACCCTTTTTAAGAGAGCACAGAGTAACTACATTTTTTTGGCCCGATTTGGCATCATGCCATTATGGAAAAAAGCACTTGAGTGGTACTCAAAGAATAATGTCATTTTTGTACCACGAGAGGCAAATCCACCTAACTGTCCAGAACTTCGGCCTGTGGAAAGGTATTGGGCTCTGGTAAAAAAGGAATTGAAGAACACAGGAAAGATTTCCAAGAACATGTCCGATTTTAAGCGCAGGTGGAACACATGCTCCAAAAAGGTATCAGAAGCAACTGTAAAATCTTTAATGGGAGGGTTTCCGAAAAAAGTCGATAATTTTGCAAAACCCGAGTACTAAGTAAACATTTTAATGCTAAATGATTTTGTATAATATGTCATTATATTTGCGTATTTTGTAGAGTTTTTATATTAAAAGGTTTGATTTTTATTTAAGAAAATCCAACTACAAATTTTATTTAGAGCACTCTTTAGCAAAAAAATTTACAAAATATAATTTAATAAATTTTTTATTATACGAAACATGATAAAAGCAATTAGTAAGGTCAGCCATATTAACTTTCTGACGTTTGATCGAATTATTATTTTCGTATCTCAAGTTATGCTACCTTATTACTTTTGAAAATCCCAGTTTATGTTTACTGTTATGCTTTAAACACAATCACGACTGCAGGCTACGGGCTACAACCTGTTAAAATTAGAATACATGCATTCAAATAGGAATCATTTTTTTAGCGTCAACACAGCCACAAGACTACCACAAGCTGTCCTAACTAACACGCTACATATGCTGGAGCTAAGTAGTTTAGGTTACATAAAAGCTCAGTATGTCCTGTATAAAATTCATTATATATAAGAGCATACTTATATCTATATTATTTTAAGATATGCGCATTTTTAAAAACAAATGTCAGTAGTAAAAATAAGTTTTTAGTATATGATCTCTTAACCTTTAGAAATCCGAAGAATGTACAATATATCATTTGAATGGTAGTACTTTCAGTAGCTTTTGTTTGATATACCAGTTAATATCGGATATAAATTTCTAAAGTTATGCCATATAATCTTTGAAATTTAAAAAGCCCATAATTCTCATACTATAAAAGATTACACCAAAATTTTTCTATAAAAACATATTTCAAGATACATTTTTTCTATAAAATTTAGGCGAAAATAAAATTTTCAATCCCAAAAAGAAGCTGAAGAAACTGTAAAATAAATTATAAAATTATAAATATGTTATACAACAATACTTTAAATATATTATGACAAAACTGAATTGTCTCAAGTCCTATTTTTCCTTATGTAGGATCCGCTAAACTTTATAAAATTAGTTTTAAAAACATATTTTCTGGTCACAAAATGTTTACAACACATTACACATTATACGTTCAAAATTTCCTGATAATAATATTCCCATTTCTCACATGTGGCAACGACTTTTATAGGTGTTTACAAAAACAAATTTCAAATATTTCGCAGTTACTTCAAACATTTTTTTTGTAAGAGAGAACGGTTGTAACTTACGATTTTTTGCCATGATACGAAATATGTATTTCATTTTCCACAAAGAAAAAAGAAGAAATCACCCTATAATACAGAGGATCCAAACACAATGTGATGCTTATTTGAAAGATAGTTTGTAGACTAACTTTGCATTCAAGATTTGGCACTTACATATATTTAGGCTTCCTCTATGTTAGTGTTTCATTGTTAAGCTTAGGTAAGCTTTTACGTTGTATAAAAATTTATATTTAAATATGTAGGTTGGTATTGTTTTTTCGATGAAGCCTAAATTGATTGGGGTCTATATAGGTTTAAGTTGAAAAACCTAAAAATTGTTTCTGCTCTAATAAATTTTAAAAGTATAAAAATCTATATATACTTCTAAGTAAATTCTAAATTATTTAGAGTACTTTTTTTGTAAAATTACATAAGTAAATACATATGTATACGTAAAGGAATATATCTGCATATAATACACACATAAGTATATATACACATACATTTGTACTTTAGTATATAGATAAGTATTCTAATTTATGTAATGCCTTCTTCCACTTACATAAGTAACATATACCCAATAAATTTGTATCTAAAACTATTACGACAAAAAGCTTTTAGTAAAATTAAACATTTTCTCATTTTTTTTTCTTCTCAAGAACTTACAAAAAGCTGAAAGGACGAAAAAAATAGAAATAAAATTTAATCTAACAAAAAATTATTCTGACTGACATCTTTTATGTTTTAATCAAATTATTTGTCTTAAGAAAAAATAACAAACAAAAAGAAAAAAAACTAAAATTGTAAAAACAACAAATATAATAAAATAAAATAAAACATAATAAAATTACTAGAGAAAACTACAAGGGCAAAAAAAAAAATGAAATAAATATCCGAAGGCTGGAAAAAGATGACAAAAATGTCCATAATAATGTTGTTATTGAAATAAATTATTAATATAAACTCTGAACTTTTATTTATAATATAGAACAACAAGAACATTCAGAAATAACGACAATAACAAAGAAAAGGAAGAAACAGAAAAATAATAAATGTAAAAGCACATACATACATACATACATACATACATCCATAGATAAATGGATAGGCAGACAGACAGACAGACAAAAAGTTGATTCATTGGGTATTGCAGAAATATTGTACTTATCCCAATAAGAACATTATCAAACGTTTGAAATATGATGACTTTTACATTTGATATCAAACGTTTTTTTCAAACTTTTTTCAAACTGAACAGATGTTTGAGATTCACATTAATTTTCAAATAAGGGTTCATTTGAGAATAAACGTTTGAAAAATTATAGTTTCTCAAACTGAGAATAAAGGTTATTCTCAAATCATTATCAAACCCTAAGATGATTTGAGAATAATTTGAAAAAAGGTGTTATAAAAATTTAATATCAAACCATATTTTAATGTTTTTTCAAACTTAAAAAAAATATATGTTAAAAAGATTTAATGTTTAATATATTTTAAAGGAATGGCATTGCATTTCAAAGAAATTCGTGATTTCTATCAGATTTTTTTAAATTGATTCATATTTGATCACAAAACCTTGTTTAAAAAAGTCACCCGAAATTATGGACGATCTTTTTAATTTTGATTGTGATAGTCCCTCTACCAAAGCTAATGTCCGTACTAAATTTTATCTATTTTAATTAAAGATTAAAAATTCAATAATATTCATATGCATAAGTAATTTTTTTTTACATAACAATAAAAAAAATATATTTTAAGCAAAAGGATTCAAATATGATGCACCGTTTTCAAAAAAAAAAAAAAAAAAATAAACAAACTCAAAAATATCAAAAATAAAACGTCATTTTATTTATGTTCCACATGTAGATGATATCCACATTTGAAAAACCTTTGAGAATGAGGTTTGATAATGATTTGAGAATAAAGGCATTTCTCAATTTGAGAATAAAGTCCCCTTTTTGTTGAGAACGCTATTATTCTCAAATCAGTATCAAACGTTTGACCTTTGAAAAAAGATCATCCTCAATTTGAGAATAAACCTTTTTTCTTACTGGGATGTTGTACGTATGTATGTATCTTATTTTTAATATGACCCTGTAGTTCCTTGAAATAATATGGACTAAACTCTATCACAATGATATAATGATGTTACATTTTGTTGTATTGACTAAAATTAAAACTAGGAATAAAACTAAAAATTTTATCCAGCTGACAGCCTTCATTCACAATCTGATTAACACACCTTAAAGTTGCGATCGAAATCTAAAATAAAAAGTATTTTCCGAATTTTTATTATAATTTTTTAATGGAATTTTTTGTTTTTTTTAATCATTCATTGTCCACTATTATCATCTTTAGCCATTTTTAGGGAAGATTTATACAAAAAACTTGATCATCTTTTTTACCAAGCACTTTTGCACAAACTGAAGCACTCTTTGACGACTTTCCAAAACTGTTTGTTGGTTTATACTCAAAGTCTACCTCACGTCCAAAACTTGTTCGGCATTTTCAGTGTGAGGCCGGCACTTTTCTGATCCAAATTTTAACCCTAAAAACTTTCATAGCAATAATGTACATTGAACAGTGCCCTCACTAACATCATGCTTCTCTGGAGGTGTTTGATACTTTTCTGTCGCATAACGCATTTATTTGAAAATTTCACTAATTTTTATAACGCTTATAGCTTTGCTGATGGTAGCATGTTGTCAAGCGCCTAAAATGTTGGCCTCTGATTGCAAATATTTGACGTAAGTGACTACATATTAACATTTCCATTCGAAAAACATGCTTTTACCATCGAAAATCGACTCAATAATGTTGGTATGGCTTTGTATTCCATTCAAGCTGTAAAAGCTTTTGGCGAGTGACCTAACTTGTATGACGTTTTTTAATCATTTATTTGATAAATTCTACAATTTTTCTTTTGATTAATTCTAGCACTTCTACGAGTATAAAACCCTTATGTAAGATTCGTAAGGTTTCAGAACAGGGATGGGAAATGGCTTGCTTGATTTTGTACCAAATATAAAAAATGTACTTTTAAGACTATAATGGTACCATATTTTTTTTTTACATGGTATTGTATTGAAAAACTATAAATTACTCATATGACGAATATCAAATTCGAAACTGTATAGGGATCAACAAAAAATAACAATTAATTACTAAATGTTGAAAATGTTAATTGACTTTTGGACCAGATTTCGATAAACCGTAAAATATTATACTTTAATTAGGTACAAATATTTTACGGTTTATCGAAATCTGATCCAAAAGTCAATTAACATTTTCAACATTTAGTAATTAATTGAAATTTTTAATATACAAATAGAATAGATTTGAATTTATATTATACAATTTTCTATATAATAGTAAAGAAAGTATCGAAATTGGGTTGGACCTGTGATACGCTTAACAATTAAATTCCGAATAATGATTTTCAACGAAAATTTTTTTAAGCTTACAAAAATCTATGTGTTAAACTTTGTCATATTACGAACGAGATTCATATACATATATTAAGTGATTTTGGACAGTAGATCTAATATGAGGTATAGAGCAGCAGAGGGTCAAGTATAGATCTCATGGCGTATCAAAGACATTTGTGAAAACAGAAATTGAAAGGCACTTACAGTGACTCTTTATCTTAGTATTGCCCAAATTCTTTGAAATATAGAAAAACTGTGGATGTACCGGTCTTGTTAGTACCCGAAATAACAGATCAATTTGCTCCAATTTCGATGGAAATGTCCTTAAAGTTGCCGCCTGAGCTTAAAATAAACTTAGAGATTGTTGCTGAGTTAGTCGGACCAATTTGTACATGTGTCCACACATATTGGGAAAAATGTTAATAATATTAGCAACATATGAAAATCAGTTTTTAAATCTTCCAAAAAGACAATAACACAGGGCAACAGCAAAAATGTGCTCGAGTAACCACTATATACATTTGATGTATCATGGCTACCTTAGTACAAAAATGGAACAATTTTTAAATTCTAAGGCAAGATTTAAAAAAAAAAAATTTTTTTAAATTGCAATTTTTTTTAGATGTTTTTTCAAATAATTAATGATAACTCAAAAACTACTAGTCCGATATTATTGAAATAAAATCAGAAGAATTAAGATTTACATAGCCTTTAATTCGTCTATATTTCGTTTAAATAGAGTTAATTTTGCAAAAACTTAAAATTTGTCAATTTTTTTCGATTTAAACGCTATTTTTCAGATTTAGGAGCCTATGCGCTACGTGTTAACGTTGTCCAATTCGACTAAAATTTTGTGGGTGGAAGTTTCTCACCAAATCTCACAATAATCCGACATGCACCCCTTGAAATTGGAAAATTTATTTTTTTCATGCAATTGAAAACCCGCTATAATGCGTATATCAAGCAAAAAACTAAAATTTTGTGAAAATGAGCGAATTCACTAAATTGTGAATAAATTCGAAAAAAATCTATCGATTTTTATGGTCGATAACTCATTTAGTTGCTATTATATGTCGCTTTGCGATAACATAATAAATGCTTAAAGTTTTTGCCGTGTTCGATTTTTCATGATTTTTTTAAAACGAAAATTATTGCCATTTTTATGTAAAAAATATTTTTTTTTCTTAAGTTTTTTATTATAACTCCGATACTATTGATCCGATTGAAATACGAATAACGATATATAGACGAATTAAAGGCTATGTAAATCTTAATTTTTCTGATTGTATTTAATTAATATCGGACTAGTAGTTTTTGAGTTATCATTAATTATTTGAAGAAACGTCTAAAAAAATCGCAATTTAAAACTTTTTTTTTTTTTTAAATCTTGCCATAGAATTTATAATATTTGTCAATTTTTTTCGATTTAAACGTTATTTTTCAGATTTAGGGGCCTAACGTTGTCCAATTCGACTAAAATTTTGTGGGTGGAAGTTCCTCACCAAATCTCACAATAATCCGACATGCACCCCTTGAAATTGGAAAATTTATTTTTTTCATACATTTGAAAACCAGCTATAATGCGTATATCAAGCAAAAAACTAAAATTTTGTGAAAATGAGCGAATTCACTAAATTGTGAATAAATTCGAAAAAAATCTATCGATTTTTATGGTCGATAACTCATTTTGTTGCTATTATATGTCGCTATGCGATAAAATAATAAATGTGGAAAGTTTTTGTCGTTTTCGATTTTTCATGATTTTTTTAAAACAAAAATTTTTGCCATTTTTATGTAAAAAAAATATTTTTTTCTTAAGTTTTTTATTATAACTCCGATACTATTGATCCGATTGAAACGCGATATATAGACGAATTAAAGGCTATGTAAATGTTAATTTTTCTGATTTTATTTTAATAATATCGGACTAGTAGTTTTTGAGTTATCATAAATTATTTGAAGAAACGTCTAAAAAAAATTGCAATTAAAAAAAAAAAAATTAAAAAAAAAATCTTGCCATAGAATTTAAAAATTTTACCATTTTTGTACTAAGGTAGTCATGATACATCAAAAATGTATAGTAGTTTAAAGAGCACATGAAATTTTTTTTATTTTGTTGTGCTGTGTAATGTATCTAGGCATTAACCTAAATAAATATATAAAATTATTCCAGATTTGTTCAAATTAGGCACAAAACTCCCTCACTCCTTAACTGAACTGCAGGGTTTTGTACAGAATCTCTACATAGAAACATTTACAATTTGCGATTTCATTTATTATTTCATATTTTGCTTGGGGGATTTAGGACTTATGGAATTCAATTTCATATGTACAATACGATTGTTAAATTTTCTTATTTATTCATGTTTTTTATTTGAAAATGGAATACGTTTGTCTACTTTTCGTTGCTAATGTAATTTTGTTGACATCCCAAAAAATAAAGATCCAACTACAGCCGAACCGTATTGTTGTCATTACGTTAAAAGGAAAATAGATTATTAAGCCAATGGCATCGGATGGCTAAAACTGCCAAGTCAGCAAAGAATTTTAGAAATTTATAAAGATAATTGGATAAATGTGTAAGTAGATATAACACAGCACAACAAAATAAAAAAAATTTCATGTGCTCTTAAAACCACTATACAATTTTGATGTATCATGACTACCTTTGTACAAAAAAGGTAAAATTTTTAAATTCTATGGATAGATTTTTTTTTTAATTTTTTTTGTTTTTTAAAATTGCAATTTTAATTCGTCTATATATCGCGTTTCAATCGGATCAATAGTATCGGAATTATAATAAAAAACTTAAGAAAAAAATATATTTTTTACATAAAAATGGCAAAAATTTTCGTTTTAAAAAACAATGAAAAATCGAAAAAGGGAAAAAACTTCCAGATTTATTATTTTATAGCATAGCGACATATAATAGCAACAAAATGAGATATCGACCATAAAAATCGATTGATTTTTTTTCTAATTTATTCACAATTAAGTGAATTCGCTCATTTTCACAAAATTTTAGTTTTTTGCTTGATATACGCATTATAGCGGGTTTTCAAATGTATAAAAAAAATAAATTTTAAAATTTCAAGGGGTGCATGTCGGATTATTTTGAGATTTGGTGTGAAACTTCCACCCACAAAATTTTAGTCGAATTGGACAACGTTAACACATAGCGCATAGGCCCCCAATCTGAAAAACAGCGTTTAAATAGAAAAAAATTGACAAATTTTCAGTTTTTGCAAAATTACAGCTATTTATTCCCCCTGAATAAAACAATAAAATGCATTTTCGATCTATTCCATCGATTTGACTTAG
Organism: Stomorhina lunata; assembly: GCA_933228675.1. Classification (NCBI taxonomy): domain Eukaryota; kingdom Metazoa; phylum Arthropoda; class Insecta; order Diptera; family Rhiniidae; genus Stomorhina; species Stomorhina lunata. Next base: position 87,534,839 of record OW121740.1, on the reverse strand, counting down.
TCACATTTTTTGGTCAATTGCCTTCGGCAAGTCCTCAAGGACATGTAATGGCCAGTGCAAATTGTAGTAACTCGAAAACTGTTTAACCGATTTTAAAGATATGTAGCTTATTGGAAATCTCATTGTGTTTGCCCTAAGGACCAGGATCCACTTTTTTGCAAAAGGGGGAATAAATAGCGTTAATTTTGCAAAAACTTAAAAATTATAAAATTTTTCCGATGTAAACTTGATTTGTCAGCTTTAGGACCTGGGTGACACGTGTTAGCGTTGTCCAATTTGGCAAAAATTTTGTGAGTGAAAGTTCCTCACCTCACTCCTTGTAATTCTAAAATCTATTTTTTCACACATTTGAAAATACGTATATATGTAAAATACGTAGGTATATATATGAAAATACGTATATCAAGCAAAAATATAAAATTTTGTGAAAATGAGTGAATTCACTTAATTGTAAATAAATTCGAAAATAATCAATCGATTTTTATGGTCGATATCTCGTTTTGTTGCTATTATTTGTGGCTTTGTGAGAGAATAATGAATCTGAAAATTTTTTGCCGTTTTCTATTTTTCATGATTTTTTTAAAACAACAATTTTTGCCATTTTTACGTAAAAAATATATTTTTGTCTTAAATTTTTTATTATAACTCTAATACTATTGATCCGATTGAAACGCGATATATAGACGAATCAAAGGCTATGTAAATTTTAATTTTTCTAATTTTATTCGAATAGTATCCGATTATTAGTTTCTGAGTTATCATTAATTATGTGAAAAAAGTGTCTAAAAAAATTGCAATTTTACAAAAAAAAATTAAAAAAAAAACCTATCCATAGAATTTAAAAATTTTACAATTTTATGGTAGCCATGATACATCAAATGTATATAGTGGTTACTCGAGCATATTTTTGCTGTTGCCCTGTGTAATCTATATGCGAATATCTTATATTTACAGGCAATGGCCTAACGGAATTGATATGATATCATAGGTACTACGAGTTTTTCAAAAGATGTTTGAAAATATGTATATTCTGAATTTTTAAATCGGTATGAACTTGCCTAAACATTTTCATTTCCGTTTAACAATTTCATTGTTTTCCTTTCACGCCAATTTTGAAAGCGCCACTGAACATAAAACTATTTGAACATAACTAATGACAGCCAATGGAGACGCTAATGTCAGGGCTAAGTACTGAAGACTGAATTGACTAGAAAACATTTCAATACTAATGAATTGTCAGTCTGTCTAAATAAATATGTATTTTTTTGTTTGTAAATAATTTTATGTTTATTTGTTTTGTTATACAACTCAAATACTCGCACATAAATATTTAGTTATTTTGCTGCTTAAATGGATGGTTGGCTGGTTGGTTGGTTAGTTTCCTCATTCGATGGGTTAAAACGGGGCTAGAAAGTCATTTGTGCCATAAACATCCTTTAAGAAAATAAATAAATATTCCACGTTTTTCTGTTTTTTTTTTTATTTTTGTTTTGTTGTTATTATTAGTGATTTCTTGTTGTAAATTATTTATGGTTGACTGAGTAGAGAGGCTACTAATTGAAATATATCTTTGTTTGTCTGTATGTCCGTCCATCTTTTTGTCAATAACTCAAGTAAAGGGGGAAATAAATTTATACATTGAAATGTTTACTTTCTGCTTACGCCATGTTTAAACGTGTTTTTTCATGTTTATTTTTGTTTGTATTTCTATGTCTTATTGACTTTAATTTGTTTCCTTTTAAGGCTTGTAACAAGGTTCTACCTCTGTTTTATATTTATTGGCGCAATTACCTTAGAATAGGGAATTTTGATCAATATTTGTAGTATTTGTTGAAATTTTACACGCATTTTATTGGCTGCTTTTAATTAATGCCCCCTTTTAATGAAATGAATTACAAGTCAAAGGACATTCATGTTTGAATACCTTTAATTTGATATTTTAAATATAAAGACAAAAGTAGCTGGTTGACCGAGCCTTGCTCGGAGCTTTATGATAAGCATTTTGAGGCAAATTTGAAAGTTTTTATATATTTTATTTTATAAAGTTAATTTTGAATTATTTTATTTATTTTGTCCGACCAACACATAGATTGCATAGTTTACAGTTTAACTCATTTTAATAATTTTGGAAATTGGTCATACCAACAGAAACCTCCGTCGACTCATGCGCAACAACTTTGCTAAAGATTATAACATGATCAAATGCACAGTTTACGATTTAATTCACTTTGAGTAATTTTCTGTCGGACGTTGCTCATTCCAATTCATAAAACTTCGTCGGCTTATCCGCAACAACTTTGCTGAAAATTATAGTATGATTAAATGTACAGCTTACGATTAAATTGACTTTGAGTAAATTTCAGTAGCGCCACCTGTCGAAATTTCTTCATACCAACTAAGAAACCTTCGTCGGCTCATGTGCAACAACTTTGCTAAAGATTGTAGCATGATCAAATGTACAGTTTACGATTTAATTAATTTTTAGTAATTTTCAGTGACGCCATCTATCGCAAATTAGTCTTATCAACTTTAAAACCTTCGCCGGCTTATCCGCAACACCTTCGCTAAAGAGCTTAACATGATCAAATGCACAGTTTACTTTTCTATAAAGAACATACATACAGACAAACATTCATTTGCTTAAAAGATATAACATTACTAATTTTTTCCCCTTTTTATCCCCTAATTTCAAAAAAGTTCCATATGCATATTTGGTACTTCTTTGGTACCAATTGAATTCGGTACATTTTATTAAAACGCAGTTAACATAATGTTTCTATTCATATTACTTTTTGAGATGTTAAGTTATCATTTTATCCCTTTTTACCCATTTTGGCCCCAAAAACAAAAAAGCACCAAATACGTGTTTAAAGTTTCTTTCACATCTATTGATTGCAGTACAAAGTTTCCATCTATATTCCTTAGTTTAAGAGTGGGTAGTAGTATAAGAGTGGGTTAAAAAGGTACCAAAAAAACTATTTTCACCCTTTTTTACCCCTTATTGGACATAGTTTCAAAAAAGTACCAAACACCTGTCCGTTTATTTTCATAGCTGTTTAAAACATAATTTAAATTTTGTTTCTATACCTATTACTTAAGGAGATATAGCGTTTTCGATTTTTTCCCCTTTTTATACGTTTTTACACTCTTAGATGCAAAGGTGCCAAAAGTCCCTTCTTCTTCGACCTATACATCAAAAAAGATACCCACTGTCCAAATTTTATCAAAATCGTTAGAGCCGTTTTCGAGATAGTCATTCTATATATATATATATATACATATATATATATATATATATATATATATATACATATATATATATATATATATATATATATATATATATATATATATATAGAATGACTATCTCGAAAACGGCTCTAACGATTTTGATAAAATTTGGACAGTGGGTATCTTTTTTGATGTATAGGTCGAAGAAGAAGGGACTTTTGGCACCTTTGCATCTAAGAGTGTAAAAACGTATAAAAAGGGGAAAAAATATATATATATATATATATATATATATATATATATATATATATATAAATACATACAATTATTGCTCGTTTAAGAATATACGATTAGGTTATACAGAGTGTCATAGAAATAAGAAAAACTTCTATCTATGTAAGTAATTAGTAAATTAAATGCAACGACCAAAAAATACTAATTTAAAAGTAGACATTTTTTTTACTTTTTTAGACGTTCACATCTTTTCCATTTTGTTATTCTATGACAGAAAACAAATTTTAGATTTTCTTTTATTTTTTTTTTTAACTTTTGGCTTAGCAATCAAATCCAAAAAGTAATCTTATCTAAAACTATATCACATTATGCTCGTACTTTGAGAAGCTTGTAAAGCAATTTTAATTTAACATTTACGTAAAAAAACAGAAAATGGAGCAATACACTTTTCCAATTTATTTTTGTCACTCCACCTTAAGGAAAGTAAAGCCATACACTCGAAAAAATTAGTCAGACCATTTGTGCAGCTGACTAAATTTATGAAAACTTAAGTGGGTTTTTTTCTTTAAGTTACTACTCTAACGGGTCGATATACCTTGGTCCTAATGGACAAGTTATCTTAATAATATCTCGGTTTGCAAATGAAACAATTCTTTTAATTCTCTATCGAAAGCTTTAAATTTAATTAAATGTAAGTAAAATAATGACATCTGATAACCTTCACTTACTTACTTACTTAAATGGCCTGTAGTTACAACCTGTTTAGGTCAAAGGCCGAGCATATTTTAGAATTCCAAGCACCTCTATCTTGTGCACATATTCTCCAATTTCGTATACCAAGTTTCAAAAGATTTTCTTCTACTTGGTCTTTCCATCGAAGTTTTGGACGCCCTCTTCTACGCGTTCCCTCTGGATCATTATCGAAAACTTTTCTTGCCGGAGTATTTTCATCCATTCGCACAACATGTCCTAGCCAACGCAGACGCTGTTGCTTAATGCGTTTTACTATGTCAATGTCAGCGTATAACTCATACAGCTCATGGTTCATTCGATGTCTATACTCATTGTTGACGCAGACTGGTCCAAAGATTCTTCGTAGAATTTTCCTCTCAAATACTCCAAGGATAGCTTCATCTGTCTGTGCAAGTGCCCATGATTCAGCACCATACAATAACACGGGTAGTATGAGCGTTTTATAGAGCGTGATTTTAGTTCTTACAGAGAGGACTTTATTTCTTAGCTGTTTGCTTAGTCCAAAATAGCATCGATTGGCAAGTATGATTCTACATTTGATTTCGAAGCTTATATCGTTGTTGATGTTCACAGCGGTACCAAGGTATACAAATTCTTTTACAACCTCGAAGCTATAGTTCTCAACGGACACATGTGATCCGATTCTAGTGGTCTGTCTGCCTGTAGAAACCATCAGTTTTGTTTTTGATTCATTTACAGCTAGACCCATTTTGTTTGATTCCTTCTCGATATTGGAAAAGGCGGCAGTTACATCGCGTAGAGTGCGTCCTATAATATCAATGTCATCGGCAAACGCGAGTAGCATATGTTTTCTATTGAAAATTGTTCCTGTTGTATTAACCGCTGCATCTCGCAAGATTTTCTCTAACACAATATTGAAGAGGTCACAAGATAAACTGTCACCTTGCCTAAATCCCCGTTTAGTTATGAAGGACTCTGATAGGTTCTTGCCTATCTTAACAGATGATGTTGTATTAGTTAGTGTCATCCTGCATAACTTTATTAGCTTCGTAGGGATGCCGAACTCAGACATTGCTTCAAACACCTTCTTCCGTATCGGGCTGTCAAAAGCAGCTTTGTAGTCAACAAAGAGATGATACGTATCGATTTGTTTCTCCTGGGTCTTCTCTAGGATTTGACGTAGAGTAAAGATCTGGTCAGTGGTTGATTTACCTGGTCTAAAGCCACATTGGTATGTCCCAATTATTTCGTTTACTTTGGGCTTTAGCCTTTCACACAGTATGGTCGATAAAGTCTTATATGCAATTGAGAGGAGGCTTATCCCTCTATAATTTGCACATACAGTTTTATCTCCTTTTTTGTGGACTGGACAAAGGACACTGAGATTCCAATCGTCCGGCATGCGTTCTTCTGACCATATGTATTCTAGGAGCCGGGACATATACTTTATTAGCTCATCACCTCCAGCCTTAAAAAGCTCTGCTGGCAAACCATCGGCACCAGCAGCTTTATTATTTTTTAATCGCGCTATTGCAGTCTTAACCTCGTTCAGGTTGGGTGGTGGGCATATAACGCCGTCATCGTTGATTTGTTCAGGCGTGATAACCTTCACCACTATGGTCAAAAAAGGACCAATTGTCAGAGAATTTACATATTTTATAATTCTTAGAGACATATCGGGTTTAATTTTCCTGATAGAGAAAGACTTTGTCGATATTTAAGTATATTTAAGCCATTACAGATATAGGAGTTAGGGTTAAATGTGGACCGATTGTCATCGAAAAATAGGTTAGGTAAAAGTGGCAGATTGAAAAAACCACAGACTCACTTAGACTTAAGTCCACGGAAGCTAGTTAAATAACATATCACTAGCTTTGTCTGTTAAACCCTCTCAAGCGCTTTAAAAAGCTCTTACGTACGACATGAGCCGTCGGATTACTTGGCGATACAACAAGAGCCCAAACCTCTTACCCAGATGACCGAGAATTTTTCGGTAGGCTGCATGGATTTTGTACGCTGTAAGACATGATCAATATGTCGGTAATATTCAAAATTTTCATGAAATATAACCCCAAGATATTTCATCCTGTCGGTCGTTGGGATCATATTGTCATTTATTTTTATACAGGGTATGAAAGATCTGTTATTTTTATATAAGAATTTTCTCCTACCTTTAATAATGACAGATTCTGATTTTGACACATTAAGGCAAAGTCGCCATTTCGAGAGGTAGAGACCCAAGTTTGATAAGTATGTATTCACTCGGCCGTTGATATTTCTGGCTCGAGGACCTGCAAATGCCAACAGTATGTCGTCGGGGTACAATAAAACTAAATTTCCGTCAGGAGGTGTAGGAATGTCACTAATGAAAATGTTATATAAGACAGGTCCAAGCAAGGAACCCTGAAGGACCCCTGCCAGTACCGCCCTTTCGTTGGATCTACTCTCACCAACTCTTACCCTTAACGTCCGTTCAGTTAGGAAGTTCATCACTATTCTGCAAATGTTGCTGTCAAATCCCATGTTTATCATTTTATATATGATACCGTCTTGCCAAGCACTATCAAAAGCCTTGGCAATATCTAGGCTGACGGCAATTGTCGGGTATCTTTTGTTAAGATTTTTGGATACGAAGTCCGAAAAAACAGTGAGTGCATGGCATTGAAAATCTTGTCTGAATAGGATGAAATATTCATAAAGTTTGCCAATCGGAGATAAGATTGATATTGGCTTTCTGAGTTGGATCCTTGCTAGGCTTTAGAATGGGAACAATAAGTGCCTTTTTCCATTGTTTGGGAAAATATCCTATGTTAAGGCAATAGTTATACAAGATAGCTAAGAATTTCCAGGTATTCCTGGGGATTCTTTTAAGCACAACATCTGGTATTCCATCTACCCCTATACTAGGGCAGGGCAAGTGCACTGAAGATGTTTTATCGATCTAGTCTCCACCTCGTCTCCACAGCTTACGCAAAGGTCATTAGTGGTAACCTTCAACCTAATTGCACGTCTTCGAATCAACAGACAGTGTCCGGTTATAACGGACATGAGCAATGAGTCATCAGATCTTGATAATGTCAGCAATCTGTGAGATCGTTGCCTATACTAACAGTGACACATCGGTTTGGAGTGACTACAGCTATTGACAGACGCCCACCAATCATTTGCTTAAAAGTTAGATCTCTTTAGCAGTAGCAGCTTTCAAGTGACTAGAGGCATGTCAAGGGACTCTAGTTGGACTGGAATCGGTAAAGTAGTCCCTAGTCTTGCAGGTTTGTCTGCTCTGCAATTCTCTGTAATATTCCTGTGGCCCGGCACCCATATAAGGTTTATATTAAATTGCTGGGCCATCTCGTTAAGGGCTGATGTTGAATTCAGGCAGGCGGAGTTCAGAGATTTCCAGAGATTGGCTGTCAGAGATATATTGAGAGGAGATTATATCTCAGCCTGCTTCTTTAATGGCTAGAATTTCAGCCTGAAATACGATACACTAATCATATAGTCTTCGTGATATATTTAGGCCTTTAGCTTTTGGAGTAGACCCCGAAACCCACTTAATTCTTAAGTTTTGAGCCGTCAGTGTAGAAGTGTATCTACTGCCTTTTTCTAGGATTTCTGCCATTTTATGCATCTCTATATGATATGAGGGTATATGTTACTTATTATCGAACAATGGTTCGGCCAAAGTGTAATCAGTGATGCCCGGTCAGGAATTGTGTTAAGAATTACGCTATGACCACAGCTATTGTTCGACCGCTATGACAGCTTCCTCAGTATGCCAAATGCTGGGCACCCATGTCTGTTTAAGGTTAAAATAAAGTTTTTTAAAAATTTTCACCTTTGACTCGAGGAAGAAATGGTTAACATTACCCAAGTAAAAAAACTGATTATACATTAGCCATGTACTGAACAAAAATCTTCAATAAAAGCTTTATCAAAATTGAACGGAAGTAAAATTTTACAAGTTTTTGTCCAAATATTGTCTAACGAATGCCATTTTGGCGAAAATCGGCAAATTCAAATTGAAAAGCGATACTCTTATAGTTTATTAGATATAACGTGAGATATTTTAAATATTGTACTATTTGGCCCTCTATATACATACCGTCCCATATCAGACTATTTTCCATATGTCTTTATTCTTTAGTTAAGAGTGCCAATAGCGTATATGAAGAAATTTAATTGAAGAAATACGTTTCAGGACAATACCCAGATTTGTTAAAAAAAATAATATCTTGAAAACTTGAGCTCAAACGGATGGGGGAAAGCATTCCCATGGTTCGCCCAAAGTATTTTGTTATTAAAAAAAGGTCTTTGTTCACTGAGTCGCCATTTTTAGTCCGATCATAACATTTTATACAAATGTGTTCACGGCTCTGTAAGATTTGATAGATTTTTACTACCACGTCAATTTCTTATCATAACTTTTTTAAGCTCGATTCGTTCTCGATTCGATTAGGGTGGGACAGTCTAATTGAAAGCCACACGAACGTAAGTAAATCGCTAAATCGATTCAAAAAGTGATTCTAAATCGATCGCTATACTTATATACGCTTTTCATCGATTGTGGTGAAGAGTATAAATTGTAGTAATTGTAGTCATATTCATACATATAATGTGATCATGTTTATATACAAGACTCTGGTCTAGGGTTGCCAGTCAGGCTGGATTCGACTGGATTGTACAGATTTTTTAGTGCTTGTCCAGTGTCAAGCTAAAATTAAGTTTTCCAGCTAAAAGGTAAAGAATTGAAATTTTTTGTATATTTTTTAAGAACAACTATTTTTATGAAAAAGAACGCAATAAAAACTTTTGCAAACGTTTTTTTCTTTTTAACTTAACTAATTTATGTGTTGATTAATTGATTGAGTGGTCAAGTTCATTTTATAATAAAATTACCCTCTATCAAATTTCCCCATTTTACTTAAATCGCCTATATCAAAAACCTGTTAAGGGCAAATTCCGAACATATTTTAGAATTCCATGCGCTTCGATCATGTGCTCAAGATTTTCTTCTACTTGGCCTTTCCATCGAATTTTTGGACTACCTCTCTAACGAGTTTATTCGGGACTATTTTCGTGCAAGTGCCGATGATTAACATCATATAATAACACGGGAAGTATAAGCGAGAGCTTTATTTCTGCCTGATTATGCCGAAATAGCATCTGTTGACAAGTATGATTCTACGTTTAATTTCAAAACTTATGTCGTTATTTATATTGATGGCGGTACCAATTTAAACAAATTCTTTTACAATCTCGCAGCTATAGTTCTCAACGATCACATGTCCAATTCTTGAGGATTGCATGCTTTTAGAATCCAGCAGTTTTGTTTTGATTCATTGAGTCATTTTATTAGATTCCTTTTCGATACCAGAAAAAGCGGCTGTTAAAACGCGTAATGTGCGTTCCATGATATCAATGTCATCGACAAACGCGAGTAGCATGTGTTTTCTGTTGAAAATTGTTTCAGATATCGGACGATTTAATGTTCTCTCGACATCGCAGCTGTTAATTACGGTATTCGTAATTAGGTTTATCAAAAATTTAAAGATTCATCGAAGCAATTATTAAAACAAATTTTTTTTTATTAATGTCCAGCTAATTTTTGGGTTGTCAAGCTTTTTTTTCCTTATGTTCAGCATTTTCAGGATTTGTGTCTGGCAACCCTGCTTTGGTCCCATGATAATAACACTACAAAGGACTATTACATTAAATAACTTTTTAATAACACTAGTCACATTTTGGGGTTGATAATCTGGGGTCAAAAACATTCCTATGCTAAATGAAAGCACTATTCAGTCTATTCAAACCCCAAAGCGTTTAGCGCTGGTAGGTGGAACTTTGGAGTTATCGCCTTTTGAATGTTAAAATTTTCCGTGTAGGATTCAAATTAAAGATTTTCGAACACATACTGAACCACACCATCTCTAAGTTTCATGAAATTTTGTATATACGTTCTCCTAGCTCATACAATTTTTGGATTTCTTCAAAATTTTAAATTTTGCTTTGGTTCAGATTTATGGCGGTTTAAAGTTCCTTTTTTCAAGAATTTTTTTTAAACATACCCAACTTTTTCATGGACCATGAAAAATACTAAAAAAGTGTTTGAAACTATTGTATTGTTATTCAAAAAAAAAAAAAAAACGCAAAAACATTTTATCATTTTTAATCCCTCTGACACATTTTTAATTTTTTGTTCCTAATCAAACGCAAATCTAATTATACCCTTCACCACCATAGGTGGAAAGGGTACAGAAATATTTGCCTTAGACCCATCTTTTAGTATACCAATAGGCTTAGAATCACTTTCCGAGTCGATTTAGCGATGTTCGTCCGTCCGTCCGTCTGGCTGGCTGGCTGGACCCCCATGTAAACCTTGTAATCAAACTACAGGTCGTAATTCTAAAGATAATCTGATGAAATTTGGTACAGATCATTTTTTTCATAATGGAACCATGGCTATTGGAATTCGTCAAAATCGGTCCATTATTTATGGTACCTCCCATAGGTCCCACTTCCCGGAATTGATATATTGGCCACAAAAATCAATATTTTTTCATGAAATTAAAAATACTGCTTATGTAAACTTAAATCACTGTACCAAATTTCGTTGAAATCGGTCCACATTTGACCATAGCTCCCATACAAACTTACTAAAACGCTCGTAAATCCGAAGATAATGACAATTTTAAGCTTATTTTTTGTATACATAATTTTTGTAGCAACAGTAATCAGTTTGAAAAATTTTATAATAATCGGTCCACATTTGACCCTAGCTCTCATATAAGTCCAAATGGCGGAAACAGCTTAAATGTATAAGTTTTGAGAAAATGTTTGTTTGATGACAAAATTTAGCAAATATTTGTCTTTATACAGGAAAAAGAACTCCTTTGACCTTAGTGGTGAAGGGTATCGTATGGTCGGGCTTGACCGACTATAGCACTTTCTTACTTGTTTTTTTCTTTATCTTTTACTTTTGAAAATGTTATGTAAACGATTTTTTCATTTTTATAAAAGGGATAATTGGGATCTTTGTATCGCTGTCCAAACTTTTGGAGATACGTCCACTAAAATAATGGCGCTTACTAACGTTTATTTTCGTCTTTTTATCTATGTATAAATATTTTTGAATAACATATTGCATAATATTGTTTGCAGGATGTAAACAAAGCTTTTTTATTACTTAACATTTTTTTTGAGTGTATGTTTTCTTCTTAGGTCATAGCCAATACAGGAAAGAATTTCTTAATTTTGTGCTCTAATGATTTTCTAACACCCACATCCACCACCTGCAGATAATGTTACTTATACTGGTATATAATTTGGTATCCTCTTGTAAATCCATTTTAGGTCTATTTAAGGCAACGACAACAAAATAAACAACCTCTGGCACTTGCTGACATTGTCCCGTATAAGATTTTAATATAAACCAAAGAAATAGGGGATATTTTGGAGAATATCTCAGCCCATTTCTGTTATTTATATGAATTTAGTTTGTTGTCCTTTGCATAATATTATCATCAAGTTTGTTATTGAGTCTGGCATGAGTAACTTAAATTCTTTCGTATTTACCTGGGGAATGATTATTTCACCTTAACCTCTCATGGGGTCGCTGAATGTTGTTTTTTCGTTGTTGTTTTTTGTATTTTTTTTAGATTAGATTGGCTTTCATTTCATGTTTTCATGCTTAGTTGTCATTTATTTAACATAAATTCTCATCATTTAGTTTAACAAAGTAGAAAATTATTCCATCTATCCTCACAATTCGCTAGATCTGCTGAAATTTACCTTTTATCGTTTCTGTTTTTTCTTCATTTCATTTCGCATTCATTGTATTTTTGTTGTTTTTGTTGTTTTAGTATTCTATCTATGATGTTGTTTTGTTCTTATTCTTTTTTTTTTGTATTTCATTAAATTTATCTTGCAGAACTTGATTGGATTTAGTCAGGATATGATTCTATCTCCTTGTTATGACCGTGTATAGGAATGATTGCTGTTGTTGTAAGTATCTATGTATCTTAAAGGTATTTGTGTAAGTATGAGTATGTATTTTTATTGGATTTGTTAAAATGGCATTTCTTGGAAAAAAATGGTAAAAATCTACTAGAACATGACTCCTAATCGCATTAAAACTAATGAAAATTTTAAATTGCATTTTTTTCCTAAAAAATATATTTTCAAATTTATAACTGAATTCAAGCGTCATAAACTTATACACCGAGACAAATACTAATTAGGAAATATGAAATAAGTATGATACATTTGCCTTTGACCACAACACTGTTGGTTATGGAAAGCTTTGGAACTAGAATAATAGTTCGGAAGGAAGATCACTTATCTCATATTCCAAATTTTGAGTATGAGATGAGAGTTAATAAGTTCAAAAAATTATAATCGGCCAAACTTGACCATATTATACCTTCAAAATGTATCAAATGTGTTCCAAAAGTCAATAAAGTACAAAACTTCATAGTCACAAAGCTTAAATTAAAAGTGCTACCTGTACTTTAATAACAAGTTTATAAGCGCTTATGTACGTCTGTAGAACAATGAAAGATACCCTACGTTTCGACGATGTTCGGGTGTATATTAAAATTCATAGAAAGTGCTATCACCTTTTACAATAATGGCTCGCTTTTGAACACAATCAAACACTTCAAGACTAGAACGAACAGCACCTGCTTAAACGTGAGAATTGTACTCCTTTTTTGGACTTATCATTTATATGTATATACCACGTCTATATGGTCTCCAAAAATCTAAGCATTAAAATGACTCTTTTAATACGTTAAGAACATGTTGATTCCACAGGAAGGTTAGAAGAAGGTGAGTTTACGAATAGTTTATGTGTTAATAAACAAGTACCTGGGCGACCGAGCCTTGCCCGGAGCTTTATGATAGGTATTTCGAGGCAAATTTTAAAGTTTTCATATATTTATTTTATAAAGTACTAACCAACTAAAATAAATTTAGAGAAAAGATCGTACACAAATATCCAATTAATTTAAAATCATTTTATTCATTTTGTCTTATCAATACATGATCAAAGGCAGTTTAATATGAATAACTTTGGAAATTGGTCATACCGACTTAGAAACCTCCGTCGACTCATGCGCAAGAACTTTGTTAAAGAATATAGCCTGATCAAATGCACAGTTTTTCAGTGGAGCCAAATGTCGAAATTTCTTCATACCAACAATCCTTCGTCGGCTAATGTGCAACAACTTTGCTAAAGATCATAGCATGATCTTTAGCATGATCTTTAGCGCCTACTGTCGGAAATTGTTCACACCAACTAAGAAACCTTCGCCGGCTTATGTATTATAATTTTGCTAAAGATCATAGCACGATCAAATGCACAGTTTACGATTTAATTAATTTTTAGTAATTATCAGTGGCGCCACCTGTCGGAAATTAGTGCTACCAACTTAGATGCCTTCGCCGGCTTATCCGCAACATCTTCTCTAAAGAGCATAACAAAATCAAATGCATAGTTTTCTATTCTACAAAGAACATACGTACAGACAAACATTAATTTGTTTAAAAGTTATAACATTACTAATTCTTTCCCCTTTTTGTCCCCTAATTTCAAAAAAGTTCCATATGCATATTTGGTACTTCGTTGGTACCAATTGAATTCAGTACACTTTATTAAAACGCAGTTTACATAATGTTCCTACTCATATTACATTTTGAGATGTTTAGTTATCATTTTATCCCTTTTTTATCCATCTTGGCCCGAAAATCAAAAAAGTACCAAATACGTGTTCAGTATATCTTTCACATCTATTGACTGCAGTACAAAGTTTCTTTCTATATTGTTTGGTCTGAAAAATAAGAGTGGATTAAAAAAGTACCAAAAAAAACTATTTTCACCCTTTTTTAATCCCCTATCGGACATAGTTTCAAAAAAGTACCAAACACCTGTCCGCTTATTTTCATAGCTGCTCAAAACGCAATTTCAATTTTGTTTCTATACCTATTACTTTAGGAGATGTAACGTATATATATATATATATATATATATATATATATATATATATATATATATATACAAATAATTATTGCTCGTTTAAAGATATAAGATAAGATATTTACTTTAAGTTCATCAAAGTAAACCATATTAGATTTGCCCTATGCGTAAATTATACTAAGGTCTCAATTTTTTATTATTTATTCTTATTTTAGACATATTAAACTCTTAGGTTGCATAAAATGTGGGAACAAGGAGCTCTATTAACCTCCTAGAAAGGGTGACTCCAAAGATTGCAATAACTTCAGGGGAACAACATTTCTTTCAATACCGATTAAAATACTAAGTCGAGTAATTGTGAATATCGATACAGTTTCCTCCACACCCTGTGAAAATCTGTTGGGGTTCAGAGAGAATCGATCTTGTGTTGACCTAAGCAACACAGTAAGAATACTACTAGAGCAATGTAATGAATTCCGCACTCCCATTTACCTAGCGTTTAACGACTTTATGAAGGCCTTCGAAGGTGTCAGTAGGAGCTTTCTATTGAGAATTTTAAAAAATCGTAACATGCCAACTAAAATTCTGGATTTAATTCAAACAATTTACATTCTATCCTCGCCATCGAACATAATGGTCACAGCTCTGAATTGTAGATAAGGTATCCAATGAACACCATTTAAACAATTTGAGGACTTGGAATACGCTGACGACGTATGTCTTCTAAGCCAAAGCTCAGATTACCTAAACACTAACGCCAGTATTGTTGAATCTCGGCAGCTGGACTGGAAATCAATATTTCCAAGAGAAAGATTATGACTGGAGGCTATGGCACAGTTGCGAAACTTGGAAATACGCACAAATGCCATTGATACAAACCTTTGCAAAGAAATGAAGATCTACTAAACGCGACAAACCAAATCAATACTTCTACAGAGGTATGTGAACGAAAATAACGGTGAAGAGACCACACACTTCGAATTTCACTTCCACAGGGGATCGGCCGTCAAGCTCTTGCACCTGCTAGAATATGGAGAAGGTCAATTGATCCTCAGTTGCAAGCAGAAAACTATTCATAGAATGACGTATGCTTAACATCTCGCAATATAGTTCAATATTAAAGGATGGTTAAGGCCCTGTGCTCCACTGGGAGTCAAGGATAACAGAAGAAAAACCTCGGAGGTTAGTGGTCTCGGATCGAAAAAATATGATTGACTAATATAACTATCATCCGCGAATGATAAAATTGGGTTAAAAAGCAATTTCCAGTAAATCATTTATGAAGATTGAAACAATGTTGGCGTTAAAACTAAACCCCATAGGACACCAGAACGCAGTATAAAATCTTTTGAATTGACTAGATCTATTAAGATTGGATTATTTTTCACATTTAGACATGGATTATTAGAACCAGAATTTGTCGATTAACTCAGTTCTTGTATGTCGATAAAGCACCAACAAAAACCACATAAAGTAAGTTTTATCATGGTCATTTGCGACTTTGACTACGAATTTCATGAAGGTCGTCTAAGATCGGTTGTTATTCAACAAAATATTGATTGAGTGCGTGAATTGAAAATGCAAGATCGTCACATGAAAATGTTTAAAATTAGAAAAATTTTACAGTTTTGACAACTTTAAAGAATCTTTTTAATAGAAATGGAAAAGGGATTTCTAAATACATAAAATTCTAACTTGACTGACTGATTCATCATCGTCCAGCCTAAACGGCTAAAGCTAGAGAGCTTATTTTGACAGCGGGCACCTTTTTCGAAAAATCAGTAATGATTGAGCATTACATAAACGTGATTGGACTAAAATTGAATAAAATCAGCTACAAGTTTGGGACTTTCTGGCAGATTGGACTAATAAGATATAAAAAGGGTACATTTTTTAACCCATGTGTTAATTTGAACCAATCACCACGGAAAAAAATTTAAAACGGAGACGGTACACAAAAAAAATATATTTCAAACACATTTTTGGTACTTTTTTGATTTAGAGGGTAAAAAGGGACAAAAACGGGGGAAAAAAATGTAGGCTAGGTTCATTCTTCCTTACCTTTGCATATCACTTGAAGCAACAAAGCAAGAAACTAAATTTATCGAGATGTCGATTGCCAGGTACACAAATTATTTTTGGTAGATTTTGTGACACTTCAAAGTGTACCGCTAACGAAGTAGCAGGTTAAAATGCTAGTACCCTAATTGCATTGCTGAAATGGTTAAAAACATTCTATTGACTAACTTTAATGTTAAACTTATATCTTTCTCTCAGTGTAATTTTAAATAGCTTGAAAAACTTTAAAGCTGGATAATATAAAAGCATAAATGACAACTGCGAATCCTTGCAAATGATGGCTTTTCTAACAGCAGTTTTATGCAGTTGAACGAATATTAAATTTTTTCTTCTAAACTATTTCATTATATTTTTCTCACTTTATGATTCTGTTGACACAAATATTAAATTTTGGAATTTAACTCGTTAAATGATAAACACTAAACTAAAAGTGGATTTCGCTAAATCGCAATAAATTAAGAGGTTATTTTTTAATCCAATATTATTATCGATGGAACAGGTATGTTTCAAATAATCTATGAATGTAAATAACTGATTCAATTCGGCTATGATAATTAAAATTATATAAGATTTTACTTATACCAAAAGAGTTTTTTAGTTGGAAATTCGTCCTTAGGGGAACAAAAATTTTAAAAGAATCGTTTTAAGAGCTCAAATATTGTACGTAGCTTCCAGGTTTGACAATTCAAACAACAAAAGTATTTTTTTCTTTAAATACCATTCGCTCGAAGAATATTTATTTCATAGAATATCCTGTATCCAGGATAAGACCGACTTTAGTATTTGCCGTTTTATAAGTTATGGCTTGTAACGATTTGGCATTTACATTTGTGTGCAGTGTATGTGTATGTGAATACGACACAGATACTGATCCACCCGAAATTAAGTAATAAAACATTTTTCATGCTCATGCCAAATATTAGTGCAAAACAACGTAAAAAAAACTTAAATAGAATTGCAAACTTTTTTTCCTGCGGTTTCAGATTCAAAGGCCGTCATCAAATCAATAGAAGAATATAATCTTTACAACAGTTACAAACGTCTTCAGAAGAATTAGAGGTAGAGTCAATGTACTTATAAAAACCGATATTTTATCAGTCATATCGAGTTTTTTTAAGCAGGACCATAGAAGAGGATATTCTTCAAATATACTAAGAAAATACTAATTATTATGTAGCTTCTTACATCAGCTTGGACAATATTGATCAGGATAGCAATAGGTGGAACTTTGCCCCCAATATTTAAATATAGATTATACATAGAGTGCCTCGACTTACATATATGGTAAAAAAATGTTCGACGTGCACTATTGAATATAAATTATTGTAGTAAGACAGTTTTACTTTTTTTTTAAATCTGCTGCACATTGGGGTCATCAAAATACATTTTTCGTTATATCTTCAGCATTTACAGTCGGAGGAGGCTAATATTTTGCTTAAATGATTCTTGTATTTGTCAATCAAATCTCAGTTTCAACCCCCTAATGTCCCACCCTAATAATAAAATTTTGTCCCTCTAGCTCTTTTTGTTAAGGAGCTATCGTGCTTTTATCTGACGGACAGACGGACATAAACAAACTTTTCTTTATGTATTTTTGTGTTTCCATAAGTTTCTTATATGGAAGCTATGGTCAAATGGTGACCGATTGTGACAAAATTTTGCACACTGGCTGACATTGACATAAAAACTCCTTCTGCTTAATTTAATCTTACTAGCTTTTGTAGTTAAGGAGCTATCACGCTTTTGTCTGACGGACAGACGGTCATAAATCCTCTTTTCTTTTTGAATTTTTGTGTTTTCGTAAGTTTTTTATATGGGAGCTAGGTCAAATGGTGACCGATTGCGACAAAATTTTGCACACTGGCTGGCATTGACATAAGACTTTCTTGTGCCAAATTTAGTGGTTTTATCTATTATACTTTTAGATTAATTGGCATTTAAGTGTAATTTAGGTGAAGTTTAGGCTGTTTTCGTAAGTTTTTTGTATGGGAGCTATGGCTAAATGTGAACCGATTTTGATGAAATTGTACAGGCTGCTTAGGGCTAATGTAAAACTTCTATATACTACTTCTATATTCTATAGCCTAGACGCGGTTATACGGAAGCTATGGTCAAATGTGAACCGATTTTGCCCAATTTCAATACCAAAATTTTCTCAGAGATGAGGAGATAGCTCCTTTCGTTTAGGCGTTATCGTGATTTTAACAGACAGACAGGCGGACATCGCTCAATCGTCTTAGAATTTCATATGGATTCAGAATATATATCGTTTTTGGTTTTTGAGCCAATATTAAGGAAATTACAAACGGAATGACAATCTCAATATACCCCCCATTCTTTTTGATGGTGGGTATAAAAACAGGGATTTTTTTTGCGGACATTGGGGTCACCCAACAACATTTTTTGTTATATCTTAGACACTTACAGTCCGATCGTAAAGTGTAATATATCGATGTTTTTGTCTAAAGAAGGTTAATGTTTTGTGTTTATAATCATTGACCTCAAGTACATTCTTCTACACCATTTTCAATTGAAATTGAGAAATATTCAATTGAAATTGAGAATATTCCACTGAAATTGAAAAATTTTCAATTCATATTGAGAATTTTTAAATTGAAAATGAGAAATTTTCAATTGAAATTGAAAATTTTCATTTGAAATTGAGAATTTTCATTTGAAATTGAAAAATTTTCAATTGACATTGAGAATTTTCAATTAAAAATTAGTAATTTTCAATTAAGATTGAGAAAATCCTAATTCAAAATGAGAAACATTCAATTTAAATTGAGAAATTTTCAATTGAAATTGAGAATTTTTGAATTGAAATTAAGAAAAGCCCAATTGAAAATGAGAAATTTTCAATTGAAATTGAGAATTTTTAAATTTAAATTAAGAATTTTTCAATTGAAATTGAGAAAAGCCCAATTGAAAATGAGGTTAAATTTTTAAATTGAAATTGAAAAATGTTTGATTAAAAATGAGAAATTTTCAATTGAAAATGAGAAACTTGCAATCGAAATTGAGAATTTCGGAATTGAAATTGAGAAAACCCCAAACGAAATTTCAACCTAATTTTCAATTGGGGTTTTCTCAATTTCAGTTCTAAAATTCTCAACTTCAATTGAAAATTCTAAAATTCTCAACTTCAATTGAAAATTTTTCATTTTCAATTGAAAATATCTCAACTTCAATTAAAAAATTCAACCCCGTTTTCAATTGGGCTTTTCTCAATTTCAATTGAAAAATTCTCAATTTGATTTTAAAAATTCTCAGTTTCAATTGAAAATTTCTTATTTTCAATTGGGATTTTCTAAATTTTAATTTACAAATTCTCATTATCAATTGAAAGATTCTCAATGTCAATTGAAAATTTCTCAATTTCAATTAAAAATTTTTCATTTTCTACTGATAATTCTCAATCTCAATTGAATATTTCTCAATTTCCATTGAAAAGTCTCAATTTCAATTGAAAATTTCTCAATTTCAATAGAAAATTCTCAATTTTAATTACATATTTCTCATTTTCAATTAAAATTTCTCAATTTCAATTGAAAATTTCTCAATTTAATTTGATAATTTCTCAATTACAATTGAAAATGGTGTAGTATTTACCTATGATGTCTCAAATCATACAACAATAATTTAAATATCGAGTTTAGGAAGAATGTGGCCCATGCGTTGCTCATCGGTGACAGCTGGGGTGTTTACCCGAGTAATATTTACCCGATTAATCGGAAAATTAATCGATTAAATTACGATTAATTAATTCAAATTTTCAAATAAAGATTTATTTAAGTAATTTTCCACTTTTCAATTGAAAATTTCTCTATTTAATTTGATAATTTCTCAATTACATGTCTCGCATTTACCCATGATATCTCAACTCATACAACAAAAATTTAAATATCGAGTTTAGGAAGAATGTGGCCCATGCGTTGCTCATCGGTGACAGCTAGGGTGTTTACTCCAGTAATGTTTTGCTCGATTAATCGAAAAAATTAATCGATTAAATTACGATTAATTAACTAAAATTTTCAAATAAAGATTATATTAAGTAATTTTAAACGAGTAATCGAGTTACTCGAGTAAAAACATTTCAATATTTTTTTTTGTATTTTGTTAAATTACGAGTATTAATAAATTAAAACGACTAAAATTTTTGGCTATGTAAGCCTCATTCGCTTCATTCGTAAATATCTGTGGTAATAAATAATTATGGCTTAAGTCAAAATTTCGTTTTTTGAGATGTTTTGTCTAAAAGATTTAAGGGTTTTGTATTAAGAAGTTAAATTTATTATTTATGACATTTTTTACTCGAAAATTTAGCTGAGTGATAGATCTTGATCAAAAAGAATAAGAATATGTTATAAAATGAAAAAGCATTTGTGTTAACTTTTATTATACTTCGGTAGAACTAGAAAAGATGAAAAAGGATATGGTACAAAAAAATTTACTTAAGATTAAGAAAATTTCAAACTAATATATAGTTTATCATTTTAGAACCTCTAAGTACTAAAAAGTTTAATTTTTCTAAAAAATATTTAATTTACTGACTTTTGTTCATCCTAGAATATGATACTTTTTTCTTAGGCCGGTTTCCAAACCAATTTATTTTGAAAATTTTGTTCGACAAATATAAAAAATTTAGAATTTGCTCATCAATGTGTTAAAACAAACAAATGGCAGCACAAAATTCAAAAAAGTTGAAGTCGATATCGTGAGTCCTTGCGCCATACCTGCGATTTGAAATCGTTGAAAAGGGAATGAAACAGAATTTTGAATTTCCGGGCATGATCTTATATATTAACAAAACATGGGGTATTTACATTGCATGTGCGACCTTTATCTCCCTATAACAGCTCCTAGTTGTGCTTCAGTTTGCTCTGTAGGATTAGTTAGTTTTGATATCATGGAAATAAAACATTGCACAGCGATGACATGAAGTCTACGATGAAATGAGATAGTAAAAAGCAAAAATATATTTTATTCCCAACAACAATCCATGGTTCACAGAACAGAGATAAAAACTTTTTACTATCATCAAATAAAAAACTGGCAAAACATCAAAAAACAAAAAGAAATCCTGTTGAAAACAAATAACAAACAGGAAAGTTTAAAGGACTTTTGATGAATAAGAAAAGCAAAAGCTCAGGGATCATTTAAATAAGTTAATTATTCAATAACAATTAATTTGATATAAGAAGAGACAACTTAAGGAAATTAGGTCAAATTTGTTTTTAATTTTTTGCTTTTTTAAAGTCACACTGGACCTGCGTGAAAATTAGAGGAATAAATAATAACTTAGTCGAAGTATCAATCACGGAATTAGCATCTAAATGTTACTATAATAGATTAAAAACTAGAATTTTGTATAATTTTTTGTGAAAAGTTTACATGTTTACAGAAAAGCTTTTCCTACAAATGAAATTCATTGAATGTGAAACTATTATTTCATTTCTATTGAATATATGTATATTAGAAAATCTTTAATATGATAATCAGAAATATTACATTCCTTTAAACAACTGAAATTATTCTTACTGCATATCCTTCACCAACTTATTTTAACGTCTAGATATTAAAACAGTTCTTCAATAAAAACAGAAGAAACAACAATCATATAAGAGTAACACGTTGCCAGGATCTGCATAATTTATGTCAACACATCAAGTTTTTCCTTCCGTTTCATTTAGAGGGATTAGAATAGAAAATTAGTTTTTTTTTGTCATATCGTGCTCATGTCATCTTACACAAATCTTTAAATGTCCTCCACAGTTGTTGGAGAAAAGACATTTTATGAAACTGAACTGAAACGACCAAGCTATTTTGAAAAATATTTTATAGTCAAAAGTTAGGTTCATAACCAATATTCGGTTTTATTATGGTAGAACAGCCCCAAACACTGCTCAGAATCATCATTTCGTTGTAGGTTTTGGCCGACTATGGCGGTTGGTTTTCCTTGTGTGGAGTCCGAAAATTTAATTAATCCAAAACTTCGTAAAAAAGTAATATTTTATAAACAAACGCAATTCCTTTTCATCATTAAAAGTTTGGATATACTGACAGGCAGATTACTGTACGATCACAAATATTGTAGTCAAATCGACGCAGAAAGTGGTTCACAATTTTTGTATTGTATAATTCGCAAACATCACTACTCTACCTATTTTAAAACTTGAATAAAGCAGGTTATTTAACCTGCAACTCGGTTCGGAATTAGCTAATTTAAAATTATTCGCTTCACCACTTTGCACAGTAATATCCAGCTTAATTAGAAGACGAACTTGTTTAAATTTTTTGATGATTTTTAGAGTTTAATTATCTTCCCCAGCAAAACTTTTCATTACCAAAAATGAGTTAAACAGCTAAACTATTGAACACGAACTACTTACTCATTCGCTGTTTAAGTCATTACATTAACATGGGGGTGTCATTGGAGGTAAGTACTTACCAATTGCACTAAAGTAATGACTTGGGTAAGTAATTGGAAACCAACAACAAAAACTGTTTTTGTTGTTGTTTTATTAAAAAACAAGTAAGCGTGGTATATTCGAATCTTGTATACCCTTCACCAATGGTGTTCCAAAAGTAAAGTATAAAATTTTAAGAATTTATTGATAATTATATAGTTTCTGATTACTGACTTAGTTGGCTTCTCGGTGGCGTTATCATCTAGAATGGTTATGGACCCAAAGGTTAGGATGGGCAGGTGGCTGATGTCGAAGACAGCGTCACTTGTGTTCTAAAGTGGTCCCTTTGTGAAATATAATGACTACTAGACTACAAGTAGAGAATGTCAGTAGCTTCGATTTACATATGTGTCTACTTTATGAACATTTAATAATGTTCGATAGATCAGAAAAGATGTTCCAAATATAGAGGCCCTAGATTTACAAGAGCACATCGATTTGATGAATATTAGGTATTTTGGCATGCAACCCAAAACCCAGTGCCCAGTTAGGGTTGTGTATACTATACACTCTTAGTTTTATATACATACATGAAATATATAGCTTTTGAATGGATGGATATCAGCTTTGTCGGAAAAGTTATTGAAGATTTGCTTATTTATCTGAAGTTAGTTAACTAATTAAGATGAATACTCCATCAATAATATTTGGGATGTATAGTTCTTCCGATCTGTCCGATAGATGTGTGAAAAGTTTTGCTCTAGTTCTATGTGCAAGTATAATGTGATTTAATTTATCAGCATTAAAGTGATTCCCGGCCAGGGTTATATGGGAGATTTCACTAAATGTGAACCGAAATCGTCCATTTTCAACACCGAACTTTTCAAGAGATCAGAAATACTTTTGTCGAATGTTGTCCCTCTAGAAAGTTTATTTTAGGCGCTATCGCACTGAATAACGATATTGTCCAACGTCTTTATACTTAATGTCATCATCGTATCTATTATAATTTGTCATTTATTAGCTACTAAGAGATTGCCTTAGGCGAAGTTATACGGGAGCAATTGTCAAACGTGAACGAATTTCTCCCAATTGCAATTAAAAAATTTAAATTTTCGTTGATATATGAGATATTTACATACATACATATGTAAGTTTTGAACGCATATCATGTACTTAGATGCATTTTTTGTACTTTCTAGAAAGATTACCTATAATTCGATTTATAATACATTCTTAAATATTATCATAATATTCAAAAGTCAGATACAAAATTAAGATAATGCAGTGTGTCTGTCTGTCTGCTAAAATCAGATTTGTGGAGCTCCTGGAAGGTAGCGTAGATATCGTCCCGATCAAAGCGCCTGAAATATCGCTTAAACACTGAATTATATCGACCACAAATTACCGAATGCATCAGAATTTAGGTAATCCCCTGCCAATAGCGCTATTAAATTTCATCAAAATAAACATCTAAGATATCGACAAAACAGGAGCTCCAAAAACTTGACTTCAACAGACATACGGACAGACAGACAGATGGACGGATGAACAGACAAAAAGACAGACGAACGGACGTCGCAAAATCGATTCTCCTGTCGATTCTGAGTCGATTGGTACAAGTTGAATGGTATTCACAATCAGATTTGTGGAGTTTATATATCAACTTTTAGGAAATCCTCCCGCAAATGACGCTGTCAAATTTCATCACAATCGGTCCATAAACACCTAAGATATCGATGAAACACTACTTAAAAAATGTAAACAAAATTTCTTACACACTCACTTTCGTCAATTTGCTGAACATCAAAATTAGTGTTTTGGCGATATTTGAGTTGTTTATGGACCGCTTTTGATAAAATTTAATAATGTGCTTGGCGGGGGAATTTCTTAAAATCTGATATAAAATTTATGTATATCCGTGCTCCAGGAGGATGGTTTTTCCTATTTCTGCTTTTAATTTTTTCAACAATCGTTCTCTAATGCGTACTTTGGGCAATTTGCGATACACCAAATTTAGTCTTTTGGCGATATCTCAGTTGTTTACGGGCCGATTTTGATAAGATTTTACAGAGTGCTTAAGGGAACCATTTCCTAAAATGATATATAATATCTTATCACTCGTACACCAGGAGTATATTTTTTCTCTTGTTACAAATTTAAAAATTTTCGTCTAATTTTTAGTATTTTTGCGATATTTCAGATGTTTATGGACCGATTTTAACGAAATTCAATAGCGTTCATTGCGGGAGTATTTCCTAAACTTTGATATATAACTTATGTATGACCATCCTCCCGGGGCTTTAGAAACTTGATTTCAACAGACAGACGGACAGACAGACAGACAGACAGACAGACAGACGGACGGACATCGCTTAATCGATTCTCCTCCCGATTCTGAGTCGATCGGCATAACTTTTATGGGGTCTACGATCACTAATAAAAAAAATTAAAATTACAAACGGATGCACAAACTTATAATACCCTAATACCTATTGGTGAAGGGTATAAAAATATATTTTTTTTCACGAAATACAAAATGTTTTGTATTTTTTTAACCCAAATCCCTATGAATGTTAGGAGGAGACTCTTCCACTGAGCTATTTCATGTGTTGAAAACTTATCAGCTTATAATTTATATATATAATTATTTATTTTTAGATCCAAAATCATGTGACAATCTTTGTTTTTCCCTGCTTTTTTTTGCTTTGTTGTAACTTTTGGAAAAATATTTCTATACGATTTTTTTAAAATGTTTTATGCATTTTTTTTATGCATAAACAATAAATAAGTTTTTTTTTTATTATTTTTGAATTTAAAGAATTTAAATCCTCTTGTTTGTATACGTTTTTATATAACATTGACTCTTACTTACTTACTTAAATGGCCTATAGTTACAACCTGTTAAGATTTTGGTCTTTTCATCAAAATTTCGGACGTACTCTTTTAACATTAGGTGTTGGGATATTTTTATTCTAATTTTAGCCTCTTCATAGTAATTGTTTTTTTCAAGAGTAGGTTACTAGCCTGACGTCCTAACCCATTTTTATTACAAATTTATCGCAGATACCCAATATTGCAATGCAACCAACCTTACATATGACCATAATATTTCATTAGGTAATGAAGCTAAAATACAACGGTATTTTTTATAAAATTGGTAATCGGTAAATTGGTAATAAAATTCACATTTTTAAGATATGTAGCTCTTAGAAAAATGTTTAAAATGTTAAAATTTTACTTTATCTTTTTTTTTTTTAATACATTTTAAACCTGAAAAAAATTACGAATTTCGCACGAAAAAAAAAAAAATTCTCCATTAATTTCTAAATAACTCAAAAACGATAAGATATACAGAAAAATTATATTAGACTAAAATAAATGCAATTTTGTTATGCATCTTTAGGTGTTTTAATTTTGAAAATCGGATGAGTCGTTCTCGAGTTAGGACGAAATAGGTCTCCGTACCTGACTAATTTAAGGGGGAAAATTTGCCACGCCCATAAAAAATCCAGATCTGATAAAAAAAACCGACAACGGATCTGAGTTTAGCGCATCAAAATCCATGTAGTCCACATAGTTTTATTAAAAGGAGGATTTGGCTGCAGAGCAGTGTTATTGTCATTCAGACAAGTTGCAACCATCATTTTTTGATATTTTATGCAGCTTTTTATTAATTCACATCACAACATGTTGTTCTCAGTAGTTTTAGTTGTTCGTAGTTTATTTTATTGTTGCTCACAGTTTGTTACAAGTACGAACATTTTGTTCTAAACCAATACGAGTACCATATACATATACATACATATTCTCATATTTAAGATACTAAAGAAATATGGGATGTTTCGACCATAAACATATTATATTAACCCTTTGAGTGAGGATTAAAAATCCAAGGTAAAGACCAAGGTTGCCAGGTCTTCAGATATACAGTCAAACTACTGTCCGAATGTTCTTTAGTTCTTTGTCAATATGAGTGTAACAAATCAATTGGCTCAATCTCTCTGATATTTGGTATTATTGTATATTGGACTAGTGTTGATAACCATAATTAAAATTGTTATACTTACCGTTAATAAAAAATACATAAAACAAAAAAACATTTTTATTGGGACGGTTTTTTGACTTAGTCGGATCCCCTGGTAATTTAGATGAACTGAGGACAGATGTGGTGGTAGCTTAGAACAGCATTGCACCAAGTGATTGTAAACAATTAAAAGAGAGTAAGCCGCGTCATATTGAAGCCGTTATAAATGCGAATAAAGGCTATACAAAATATTAAATTAAAAAAAAATAACATTAAATATATAAATAAATTCAAAGTCAAAATGATGTTTATACCCTTCACCACCAAAGGTGAAATCTTTGAAATTTTGAAATTCGTCAACATTTTTCATTATTTATGGTACCTCCTATAGGTCCCACTTGAATTGATATATTGGCCAAAAATATCAATATTTTTCATTGTTTTATTTACTTAAGTATCACAATGATGTTTATACCTTTCACCACCAAAGGTGAAATCTTTGAAATTCGTCAACATTTTTCATTATTTATGGTACTTCTCATAGGTCCCACTTCCCGGAATTGATATATTGGCCACAAATATCAATATTTTTTCATTAAATTTAAAGCAAATACTGCTTATGTAAACTAAAATTACTGTACCAAATTTCGTTGAAATCGGTCCACATTTGACTGAAGATAATGATAATTTTGAAATTATTTTTTTGCACAAATAATTCTCATAAAAACTGTAATTAATTTGCCAAATTTCGAGATAATCAGTTCACATTTCACCCTAGCTCTCATATAAGTCCAAATGACGAAAAAAGCTTAATATATAAGTTTTGAGAAAATGTTTGTATGATGACAAAATTTGGCAATTATTTGTCTTTATACAGGATAAACAACACCTTTGACCCTAGTGGTGAAGGGTATCGAATGGTCGGGCTTGACCGACTATAGCACTTTCTTACTTCTTTTTAATTACAGTTGTCAACACGTGTTCAATAAACAATAATATCAAATATCCGAGAGAATGAACCAACAGCTTTTTTGTTGCACTCATATTCGTAAACACCAAAAAACATTGGGACAGTAATTTGAGTATACAAATTCAAGCTGTTTCCCAGGTATGCTTATATCCTTAAACGAGCAAGAATTGTATGTATGTATATATATATATATATATATATATATATATATATATATATATATATATATATATATATTTATATATTTATATATATATATATATCATGGCTATCTCGAAAACGGCTCTAACGATTTTGATAAAAGTTGGACAGTAGGTACCTTTTTTGATGTATTGGTCGAAGAAGTAGGGACTTTTGGAACCTTTGCCTATAAGAGAAAATAAAGTAATAGGTATAGAAACAAAATTAAATTTACTTTTCAGCTATGAAAATAAGCGAACAGGTGTTGGGTACTTTTTTGAAACTATGTCCGATAGGAAGTAAAAAAGGGTGAAAATATTTTTTTTGGTACTTTTTTAACCCACTCTTATATTTTAAACCAAAGAATATAGAAATGAACTTTGTACTGCAGTCAATAGATGTGAAAGAAATATTGAACACGTATTTGGTACTTTTTTGATTTTAGGACCAAAATGGGTAAAAAAAGGAATAAAATGATAACTTAACATCTCAAAAGTAATATGAATAGGAATTATGTTAACTGCGTTTTAATAAAATGTACCGAATTCAATTGGTACCAAAGAAGTACCAAATAAGCATATCGAACTTTTTGAAAGTAGTGGATAAAAAGGGGGAAAAATGAGTAATGTTATAACTTTTAAACAAATGAATGTTTGTATGTATGTTCTTTATAGAATAGTAAACTGTGAATTTGATCATATTATGCTCTTTAGCGAAGATGTTGCGGATAAGCCGGCGAAGGTTTTTAACTGAAAATTACTAAAAATTAATTAAATCGTAAACTGTATATTTGATCATGCTATGATCTTTAGCGAAGTTATAGCGCATGAGCCGGCGAAGGTGTTTTAGTTGGTGTAAATAATTTCCGACAGGTGGCGCTACTGAAAATTACTCAAAGTCAATTTTATCGTAAGCTGTACATTTAATCATGCTATAATATTTAGCAAAGTTGTTGCACATGAGCCGGCGAAGGTTATGAAGAAATTTCGACAGGTGACGCCACTAAAATTTACTCAAAGTCAATTTAATCGTCAGCTGTACATTTAATCTTATAGCATGAGTTAGCAGAGTTGTTGCGGATAAGCCGACGAAGGTTTATTAATGCGAATGACCAAAGTACAACAGGTGGCGCCACTGAAAATTACTCAAAATGAATTAAGTCGTAAACTGTGCATTTGATCATATTATAATCATTAGCAAAATTGTTACGCATAAGCAGACGAAGGTTTCTTAGTTTATATGAACAACTTCAGGTGGCGCCACTGAAAACTACTCAAAATGAAATAAATCGTAAACTCTGCATTTGATCAGGCTGTAATATTTAGCAAAGTTGTTGCGCATGAGTCGACGGAGGTTTCTGTTGGTAAGACCAATTTCCAAAATTTTTCAAAATGAATTAATCTATAAATTATGCAAACTATGTGTTGATCGGACAAAATAAATAAAATTATTCAAAATTAACTGAATATTTGCACAAAATGCTTATCAAAAAGCTCCGAGCAAGGCTCGGACAACCAGGTACTATGAAATATATGACAAAATAGGGACCGATTATCAGAAAATTCGGTATGTAGTTCGTGTTCATATAAAACTTCATTTGTTTAAATGTGGATAATTTATAAAATATCAAAATTAATGTTGAGACGAAAAATTACAGTCAATAACGTGTTAATAATGGGTGTTGTTTTTAGAGGTATAGAACTTCGAATTGAAATAAAACACAAGAAAATCGTTTTAATGTCCATCAATTTGGCTTTATTGGAAGTATAATTTTATGCCATTAATGTTTAAATATGATTTCGGGCATGTGTCCGCCGCGGCTGGCTCGAATAAAGCCAATTCTACAGGTCCAATTTTCAACTACATTTTCAAGAATATGGGGCCGTATGTTGGCAATAACGCCACGAATGTTGGCTTCCAAGTCCCCTAACGTTTCTGGTTTGTTGGCGTAGACGAGCGACTTCACATATCCCCAAAGAAAATAATCCAGTGGTGTCAAATCGCACGATCTTGGTGGCCAATTGACAGGTCCATTCCGCGAAATTATGCGCTCATCGAATGTTTCCTTTAATAAATCAATTGTGACGTGCGCTGTGTGGCATGTAGCGCCGTCTTGTTGGAACCACAACTCATCCACATTCATGCCATCCAATTGGGGAACAAAATAGTCGGTTATCATGGCTCTATACCGGTCTCCATTTATGGTAACTGACTCTCCAGCATTATTTCGGAAGAAGTATGGCCCAATGACTCCAACAGCCCATAGAGCACACCAAACAGTCAGTTTTTGTGGATGTAATGGCGTCTCAAGGGTCTCATGTGGATTCTCTTCACTCCAAATGCGGCAATTTTGCTTGTTGACGTAGCCATTCAACCAAAAATAAGCCTCATCACTGAACAAAATTTTGCGATGAAAATCAGCATCGAGATCAATCTCATTTTTGGCCCATACACCAAAATCACGACGCATTGCATGGTCTCGCGGCTTTAATTCTTGCACAAGCTGGATCTTGTAGGGTCGCAAGCCAAGATCTTTGCGCAAAATCCTCCATAAAGTTGATGGACAAAGCTCCAATTGCTGTGCACGGTGGTGAATCGATTCATTCGGGTCCTCTTCAACACTTTGCTCTACAGCGGCAATTGTTTCTTCGGTGCGCACTGTTCGACGTCGCTGCGGATGCGTATTATCACATAGAGTAAACGTAGTGCGAAAACGATCCATGGATAACCGAATTAATTGCTCTGATGGACGATTATGTCGACCATAAAATGGACGGAGCTTGCGGTAAACTTCGCGAACTGAACCATTATTTTCGAAATAAATTTGCACGATTTGCAAGCGTTGTTCTTTTGTCAATCTGTTCATGATGAAATGGCAAACCAAACTAAATATTAATCACTTGACAGCTGACAAAATGGCCGCCAGTTAAAAAAGTGATGCCAACTTAAAGTTCTATACCTCAATAAAAAACACCCGATAAAACCGACATTCATTATTTGGGAACTCACAGATTATAGTTTTATTTTTTACAAGAAAAGTTTTGATTATATAGATTTCATAAATATAATATTTATTTAATCAAAAAGGAAGAGTATTCGCATGTGAGAAGTGAAGGAAGATGAAAACTGAAAAATGTTTGTGTTTTGATCAGTTGATAATCTGAGCTTTAACTTATGGTTTATAAACATAATTCGTAAAGATTGTGTTTGTAAATAAGTAATAATGCGAGGTTTTCGATCTGTCATGTCTCCTCCTGAAGAGATTGCCCAACCAACCATCAAAAGGCGTCGAGGAATTGGTTATCCCCACAAACATAATTAGGCTTTTGATCAATAAATTGTCTGTTATATGAATAAGTAAATGTAACAGATTGGGATCAAATGCAAATACTCTTTCTTTTTGAATAAATATTTACATCCCAACAATTTTGTTTTTTTTTGATAATATTTAATATAAAAAAACAAATGTTTACTCACCATTATTAAAACAAGGTAAATTACTTCGTTGCAGATAAATTATTTGAAATTCTGAAAAAACAAAACAAGAATTATAAAAATTATAAATTTGAAAATATTATATACATAATAGCCCAGTTCACAATCCGTTGCAAACTGACTAGAACCGTAGTATTTTGAAATCGTTGTAATAAATTTAAATTTTTTAATAATATTTTAAAAGAAATTTTTTAATTTGATATACCGATTTGTAAAAACTAAGATGCTAGTTTATTTGCAACGGATTGTGAACTGGGCTTATATGAAAGTTCAAAAAAAAAAAAATTAAACTTTTAATTCGGAATTATTTTAGACTAGAAATTTATTCCCAAAAATGTTAAGGAAAAATATGACCAACGAAATTAGTTTCGCTAGGTCGACACAATTACAAAGGAGGTGGGTAATTGTTTCTTCCTCTTTAATATTTTAACAACTCCTACAGTAGTTACCCTGAAGATGGTGACATTAAGAATGCAACCTAGATCCTGTAATGATTGAAATTAAGTTACGAAGTCTAAGGCATACTAAGGCTGCAAAACGCTTATTATCATAAGTGGCCCATTTCGGGTTAAACAAGAAGATTAGAGCACTTTAATCCTGCTTATAGCCCATAATAATAAATAAAAATATCATTGTGTTTTGAGACCTGATAAAGCGATTAGTGTGTCCAAAATTGGTGGTAAAAGAACTGAAAATTTACATGAAAATTGATTCAAATATATGTTGTTTACTAGCTGATTTTACCCGGAGTTGCCCGGGTTGGTAGTTAAAGTTTTTAACTTATTACTTTGTTAACACTTTCTTTAAATATTAACAATTATGAAATATTTTTATTAATTTTTTAATTGAATCGTTTATTAATGTATTTGCATATATATTTAATTGACTTTTGTGAATGGAAGTACTCCTCATTAATGTGTGCTTTAAACGTATTTGAAAGCGAATGGTTCCACAAATACTAAACAACATACAGACAAACAGACGCGAAAATTTTTTTATATATATAGATTATCGAAAAACTATCAAACAATCGTCAAATAATCATCAAAAAGACGTCAGTCAATCGTGAAACAACTATCGAACAATCATTAAAAATCATTGAAAAGTCGTCAGTCAATCATCATACAACCATCAATTAATCATTAAAAAATCATCAAACTACTGTCATAAAATCGCCAGTTAATAGTGAAACAATTATCAAACAATCATTAAAAATCTTCAAACAGTCATCAGTCAATCAATCATAAAACAACTGTCAAACAACCATCAAATAATCATGAAAAATCTTCAAACAATCGTCAGTCAAACTATTATTAAACACCAATCATATTACCAATATTCGTGCATCCGTTTTCCTATTTTATATAAAGAGCTCGCAAAAGTGGGCATGGTCAATTTTTCTTAATGTAGAATCCTAACTTGGACCAAAAAAAATCTTTTAGAAAGAAAAAATGTCTTCATTGGTCCAGCCGTTCTCAAGATATACAATTATGAAGCAAATAGGAATTTTATCCCCATTTTTTTAATTCAAAAAGCGAAAAACTATCCTCCTATAGTATGAAAATATCCACATTTAATACTTTAATTAATTGGGTTAAATCGTTCTTATTTTATCGTCCATATTTGTCATTTTTAATTATTTACTTATATGGGAGGGGTCACGCCCACTTGAGGTTAAAAAAACCAAGCCTATTTTAGCCACCGCTCACACACAAACCATCAAACTTTCTGAAAAATCGGTCATGCATGTTTGTCATTTTTAATATTTGACTTATATGGGAGGGGTCACGTCCACTTAAGATTTCCAAAAAAAAGTAGCTTATTTTACCCACGTGTAACTCCTTATATACTGTAAAAATTAAAGAAAAATCGGTCGGCTCGGTCATCTATATTTGTAAATTTTAATATTTTACTTATATGAGAGGGGTCACGCCCACTTGAGGTTTCAAAAACAAAACCTGGACTATTTTGCAAATGGGTACTCAGGATCATCCATGTTTGTCATTTTTAGTATTTGACCTATATGGGAAGGGTCACGCCCACTTAAGATTTAAAAAAATTGAGCATATTTTGAAACCTTAATATGCTGTCAAAATTTCTGAAAAATCGGTCAGCTCGGTCATCTATATTTGTCATTTTTAATATATGAGTTATATGACATTTGAGAAAAAGACCTTGCCGATTTTAACCACCGATCACACCTTACCATACTGTCAAAATTTAGGAAAAATCGGTCTGCAGGGTCATCCACATTTATAATTTTTAATATTTGACTTATATGGGAGGGGCCACGCCTACTTGAGATTTAAAAAAAACCTAGCCTATTTAAACCACCGGTCACACTTTACCCCACTGTCTAAATTTCAGAAAAATCGGTCAGTTCGGTCATCCATATTTGTAATTTTTAATATTTGACTTATATGGGAGGGGTAACGCCCACTTGAGATTTCAAAATAAAACCTAGCCTATTTTAACCACCGGTCACACCATACCCCACGGTCAAAATTTCAGGAATGTTAGTATAACATTATCTACATTTCGAAAATCATCAAAATCAATTCAATCCACTATTTACCCTATTTGAGCCCTTTCTGGATTTAAATGTTGTAGCAAAACATATCCTAAAACCACCTTAAGGGAATGTTCTATCTAATTTCAAAATTTCATCGAAATCGGTCGAACAGTTTAGGAGTCAACTTCTTTCAAACAAACAAATTAACTTACAAACACATTTATAATATATATAGAATATATAGATCTACAGGGGTGTCATAGAAACCAATTTCATTGGTATTGGTTTTGAAAACGACAAAAAAATTAAATTGGTGTCATGAATTCCAATATTAATCACAGAAAATAATATTATTGGTTTAGTATTGGAAATAAACCAAGCAACTTACAGTTAACAGATTTCATTACAAAATTGGTCTATCAACTTAAAACAAAGGCGTTAATGGCCAACTGGTGCCTTTTTCGATTTAAAGATCCACTAAGAACAGATTTTTGAAAATTTGGCCCTGTGGGGGATAAAAACGGGAAAATTCAATAACGCTATAATTCCCAAACTAAAAACAATAGAACCAAAATTGAAATCTAGTTTGGATCAGTTACAAAAATAATCAAAATAACAGTAGAAGTGGTAAGTTCTTTTCAAAAAAAGGGGAGAAAAAGAGAAAAAATATTTTTGGTACTTTTTACCTTTAACTTTCAAATAAAAAGAGATTGGTGAAAAGTTTATATAGCATTTCTTTCATGTAAAATAAGATAAAAACAAGTTTTGGTACTTTTTGTCTTTGGAATCAATGAACCGTACCGACAAACATAAAAAAATATCAAAAATGGGGAAAATTGTAAGGCTAGAAAATTCTTTGTGTGGAGGTGCTGGCGAAGCAAAACATATCAACATATTTGTTTGCAATTTAATGAATATCGCATGTTAGTGACAATCGTCCTTTGATTGGCTGTGGTTTGTTTCTTGGTCTAGGTAGATTACATTTTTTCCAGTCCGCAATTCGGTCATTTCATGATTTTGGGGTATACAAGCTTCATTTGTCCAAATAGCAGCATTTTCTTTATATCGGGTGTTTTTTATTGAGGTATAGAACTTTAAGTTGGCATCACTTTTTTAACTGGCGGCCATTTTATCAGCTGTCAAGTGATTAATATTTAGTTTGGTTTGCCATTTCATCATGAACAGGTTGACAAAAGAACAACGCTTGCAAATCGTGCAAATTTATTTCGAAAATAATGGTTCAGTTCGCGAAGTTTACCGCAAGCTCCGTCCATTTTATGGTCGACATAATCGTCCATCAGAGCAATTAATTCCGTTAACCATGGATCGTTTTCGCACTACGTTTACTCTATGTGATAATACGCATCCGCAGCGACGTCGAACAGTGCGCGCCGAAGAAACAATTGCCGCTGTAGAGCAAAGTGTTGAAGAGGACCCGAATGAATCGATTCGCCACCGTGCACAGCAATTGGAGCTTTGTCCATCAACTTTATGGAAGATTTTGCGCAAAGATCTTGGCTTGCGACCTTACAAGATCCAGCTTGTGCAAGAATTAAAGCCGCGAGACCATGCAATGCGTCGTGATTTTGGTGTATGGACCGAAAATGAGATTAATCTCGATGCTGATTTTCATCGCAAAATTTTGTTCAGTGATGAGGCTCATTTTTGGTTGATTGGCTACGTCAACAAGCAAAATGGAGTGAAGAGAATCCACATGAGACCCTTGAGACGCCATTACATCCACAAAAACTGACTGTTTGGTGTGCTCTATGGGCTGGTGAAGTCATTGGGCCATACTTCTTCCGAAATAATGCTGGAGAGCCATGATAACCGACTATTTTGTTCCCCAATTGGATGGCATGAATGTGGATGAGTTGTGGTTCCAACAAGACGGCGCTACATGCCATACAGCGCACGTCACAATTGATTTATTGAAGGAAACATTCGATGAGCGCATAATTTCGCGGAATGGACCTGTCAATTGGCCACCAAGATCGTGCGATTTGACAACACTGGATTATTTTCTTTGGGGATATGTGAAGTCGCTCATCTACGCCAATAAACCACAAACGTTAGGGGACTTGGAAGCCAACATTCGTGGCGTTATTGCCAACATACGGCCCCATATGCTCGAAAAAGTAGTTGAAAATTGGACCTGTAGAATTGGCTTTATTCGAGCCAGCCGCGGCGGCCACATGCCCGAAATCATATTTAAACATTAATGGCATAAAATTATCCTTCCAATAAAGCCAAATTAATGGGCATTAAAACGATTTTCTTGTGTTTTATTTCAATTCGAAGTTCTATACCTCTAAAAAAACACCCATTACCTATACCACAAACATCGCAAAAACTGAAAGTTTTTCTTCAAATAATTTTCTTTAATAATTTTTATTTTATTCTTTTATTTGATTTTTGATGTTTCAAAAAAAATTCAAATGAAATAATAAACAATTGATTCGAACATTTTGTTTGATTTAAAACCAATAATAACAAAACCGACATTGTTTCATGTCACCAAACATAACCAGTATTGGTTTTCAAAACCGAGAAATTTAAAAACTGACTTGGTTTCTATGACACCCCTGATAGATGAAGAATACTTAAAAAAAGCTAACCTCAAAACATAAATGGCATCTTAAGTATTATACACTTTAAAAAATTTTTCCAAAAATTTTGTTAACCCATCTTAAAACTGTTAATCAAAACTTCCACAATTAGTTTCTAATACAAATTCTAATATTCTTTTATAGACCCAACATTCCAAATTGCAAAATTAATTCAATATAACCCATCAAAATTTGTTAAATTCTTTTAAACAAAAGCAAATAAAGCGAAGCCGTTCAAAAGACGTTTGCACTTAAGTTTTCACATTAAAATAAAAATTGAAATGTTATAGCGAATTCATTTGAATTTTAACTGATAGAACATTAAACGAAACGGGGCTGGCAAAAGGGATAAAATAAAAAACTTTTATTTTCGCAATTCAAATCAGATTTCTATTATGGCTCTAGCAGACAATGAGTATTTTTGCATATTTGTCCATTAGCAGAATATGAAGAATTCTGCGCCATGACGCACTTACTAATAGCAAATGTTGGATAATTTCCATTAAAAAAGGCCAGCCTTCATGCATTTTTATTCGAATCAAGCCAATTGAATTGTCATTGAATAAATATATGAATTTATAGGGGGCCATTACTTTGCAATCATTATCGAAAGCCACCATTTACGAGTATATGAAAAATAAATTTTGTAGATTCATGAATTTGAACAGGATTTAAAGGAATTTATTCTATACAGAAAAACTTTTTTTTAGAAAAGCTTAAAAGAAAATAGAAACAAATTTGATTTTGTTCTTCCATTTTATAACAAATGCATTCTTTTATATTTTTCCATTATTAAATATTTTAAAAAACTCATTTTGTAATCAATGACTGGCCATTACAGAATCGTAAAATTATACGCAACGTACAGCGTAAAAATTATGATTGTCCTATTAAAAAAAATGGAAAATGTGCGTCGTTGGCTGGCAAAAAGCCTGAAAGAAGTACCAAAAGATTCTTATAATTTTTGCAATCACATCCACTTGTTTGTTAAGGGAATAACAAAAATCTCATACGATTATTAAATTTACAATTATTTGATGTCAGTCCATGTTCATATAAAACAACTCAGATACTATCATATTCAAATTTGCAGACGTGCATTTACTTAATCGTTCCAAGAGACGAGTATCAAAGTATGTAATTCAATATAATAAATTTGCAATAAATAAGGGATTATTATTCCATATTATTCCTTTGGGTATTTGTTTTTTTTTTATAATTTATTTTACATTCACATATTTTATTTCCTTAAATGACCGGATGAACATTAAAATGATGATGTCTAAAATTTTGAAACTGATCCTATATTTTTTATACCCTTCACCACCATAGGTGGAAAAATAATATTTTATATTTAAGCTGTTTCCAACTTTTGAGCTAGGGTCAAATGTGGACCGATTATCTCAAAATTTGGCCAGTTGATTATGGATTTTACAAAAATTATGTATGCAAAAAATAAACTCAAAAATTTTCATTATCTTCAGACTTACGAGCGCTTTAGTGATTTTGTCTCATTTAGTGCGTTTTTAAAGAAAAGTTTGAATGGGAGCTATGATCAAATGTGGACCGATGATTTTGGTTTACATTAGCAGTATTTGTTTTAAATTTCATGAAAAAATATTGATATTTGTGGCCAATATATTAATTCCGGGAAGTGGGACCTATGGGAGGCACCATATATAATGGACCAATTTTGACGAATTTCAATAGCCATGATTATCAGTTCCAAATTTCATCAAATTACCTTTAGAATTGCGACCTGTAGTTTGATTACATCGTTTACATGGGGGTCTAGATAGTCAGCCAGCCGTCCAGCCAGACGGACGGACGGACTGACATCGCTAAATCTACTCAGATATTGATTTGAAGCCAATTGGTATACTAAAAGGTGGGTCTAAGACAAATATTTCTATGCGTTACATACATCAACACAAACTTATAATACCCTTTCCACCTATGGTGGTGAAGGTTATAAAAATAAACCATTTTTCCCCTTTATTTTGGATAAAATGTAATTTTAGTATTTTTTAGTTATTTAAAAAAATTCTTAAGGAAAATATAACATTCCCAGTAAAACTTTTCATTACCAAATAATGAGTTAAACAGTTAAACTATTGAACACGAACTACTTACTCATTTGCTGTTTAAGTCATTACATTAACATGGGGATGTCATTGGAGGCAAGTACTTACCAATTGCAGAAAAGTAATGACTTGGGTAAGCAATTTGAAAGCAACAACAACAACAGCAACAACTTTTTTGTTGTTGTTTTATTAAAAACATATATTTTTAAACGTAATACAAAATTTTTTTTATGATCCCATGGGGGCTCGAACCCAGACCCTCCGACTGCTAGGCAGAGACTCTTCCACTGAGCTACTTCATATGTTGAAAACTTAGCAGCTTATAATTAATATAAACAATTTTTATTTTTAGATCCAAAATCATGTGAAAATAACTTTGTTTTTCCCAGCTTTTTTTTTTTGCTTTGTTGTAATTTTTGAAAAAATATTTTTATACGATTTTTTGTAATTATTTTAAAACTTTTTTAAAATTATTTTAAAACTTAAACAATTTAAATCTTCTTTTTTGTATAAGTTTTTACATAAGATTGACTCTTACTTACTTAAATGTTACAACCTGTTAAGGTCAAGGTCCGAGCATATTTTAGAATTCCATGGATTTCGATCTTGTGCTTGTTCCTCTACTTGGTCTTTCCATCGAAGTTTCGGACATCCTCCTCTAACATTAGGTAGTGGGACATTTCAATTCTAATTTTATCCTCTTCATTGTATTTTTTTTGAGAGAGGCTTACTAGCCCGTAATCCTAACCCATTTTTATCGATCTTATGGGACAACTCTCGGAACGTGTTAACTCACAATATTAATGGGTGTTAATCTAGCTCCCCTGGTGATACCATGAGGAGGTGTGTGTCCACAGTTGAGATGAAGGATGACCCAGATAAGTTGGGCTTACCAAGTTAAGACCAATTAGAATCGTGTTTGGTATTCAACATCCCCTACATAATCAAAATTGACTCATGATGGTATTTTTTCATTAACGTGAGTTAGTTTTACAATTTTTTTTTTACAGAAGATAATATTTAAGTTCTTAAAATTTAAAAATCATTTAAAAAGACTCTTTTGATAAAAAAAAAACTAAAAAAAATTGTTGCCCTTGGTGGGATTTGAACCGGGGCCATTCAGTTTAAATTACCATCTTAATTACAAATAAGTACTTCTGTAATAACTTATTATTTATTCGGATGGTATGTTGTAGTCGTTACAAGGTAACCAGTTATCAGAGTACTTGCCATTACCAAAGTTTTGCTGGGTATACCTTTACTCTGTTTTAATAAAATTATCTAAATTTTACTACAAATTTAAATCAAAATAGTTTTATTTAAAAAATCGAAAACCGAACCGAAAACGGCCAATTTTGGGTGTTTCAAAACCTAAACCGAGGTTTCTCATTTTCAAGGGTTTTTGGAAACTCTACTTAATCACCTGTAAATTATATATCATACCCTTCTAAGTTTTTACCATGATAAAAGAAATTGGTAAGGTATAACCGTTCTCTCTTTTGTCAGCCATATTAACTTTCTGACGTTTGATCGAATTATTATTTTCTTTTCTCAAATTATGCTACCATACTACTTTTGAAAATCCCAGTTTCTGTTTGCTATTATACTATAAACACAATCACGACTGCAGGCTACGGGCTACAACCTGTTAAAATTAGAATACATTCATTTAAATAGAAATAATTTTTTTAAGCGTCGACATAGCCACACGACTACCGACTACCGTTGTAGTGTAGACAAAAAATATATACATTTTATATAAAGTGTATATTTATATAGCTCTAACTAAATAAAAGTAAAATTTTACGCTGTTATAACTAAGACGCTACATATGCTAGAGCTAAGTAGTTTATGATATATAAAAGCCCAGTATATCCTGTATAAAATTCATTATATAAAAGACCATACTTATGTCAATATTATTTTAAGATATGCTCATTTTTATAAACAAAGTCGGTTGTAAAAATAAGTTTTGACTATATGATCTCTTAATCTTTATAAATCGGAAGAATG
Organism: Stomorhina lunata; assembly: GCA_933228675.1. Taxonomy (NCBI): domain Eukaryota; kingdom Metazoa; phylum Arthropoda; class Insecta; order Diptera; family Rhiniidae; genus Stomorhina; species Stomorhina lunata. The sequence goes on along the minus strand of OW121740.1, from coordinate 87,494,305 downwards.
TATATCATTTGAATGATACTTTCAGTAGTTTTTTTGTTTGATATACCAGTTTATATCGGATATAAACTTCTAAAGTTATGCCGTATAATTTTTGAAATTTAAAAAGCCCATAATTCTCATACTATAAAAGATTACACCAAAATCTATCCATAAGAACATATTTGAAGATAAGTTTTTTAAATAAAATTTTGGTGAAAATAAAATTTTCAATCCCAAAAAGAAGCTGAAGAAACTTTAACATAAATTATAAAAAAAATATGTTACACAAAAATACTTTAAATATATTATGACAAAATTGAATTGCCTCAAGTCTTTTTTTTTCCTTGTGCAGGATCCGCTAAACTTTATAAAATAAGTTTTAACGAAATGTTTACAACACATTACACATTATACGTTCAAAATTTCCTGATAATAATATTCCCATTTCTCACATGTGGCAACGAATTTTATAATTGTTTACAAAAAACATATTTCAAATATTTCGCATTTACTTCAAAATTTTTTTTTTGTAAGAGAGAACGGTTATACCTTACAATTTTTTTGCCATGGTTTTTACTACAAATCGCTCTAAAAATAAAATGTTTCACTAAATTATTGAGTTTAAATTTTTAAAATTTTATATTTTCAACAGAGGTCACTTCTAAATCAAGTGATTATCTAAATGCATGCACGTGAATTCGTACATAAAGAGTGCTCTAAATAAAATTTGTAGTTGGATTTTCTTAAATAAAAATCAAACCTTTTAATATAAAAACTCTACAAAATACGCAAATATAATGACATATCATTTAGCATTAAAATGTTTACTTAGTACTCGGGTTTTGCAAAATTATCGACTTTTTTCGGAAACCCTCCCATTAAAGATTTTACAGTTGCTTCTGATACCTTTTTGGAGCATGTGTTCCACCTGCGCTTAAAATCGGACATGTTCTTGGAAATCTTTCCTGTGTTCTTCAATTCCTTTTTTACCAGAGCCCAATACCTTTTCACAGGCCGAAGTTCTGGACAGTTAGGTGGATTTGCCTCTCGTGGTACAAAAATTACATTATTCTTTGAGTACCACTCAAGTGCCTTTTTTCCATAATGGCATGATGCCAAATCGGGTCAAAAAAATGTAGTCACTCTGTGCTCTCTTAAAAAGGGTAACAACCGTTTTTGTAGGCACTCCTTTATATAAATTTCTGTGTTTATTGTGCCAGATGCCACAAATACTTTACTTCTTTTGCCACGACTGCAAATAGCTTGCCACACGAGAAACTTCTTAGGGAATTTTGTTTGTTTTTTTGTGCGAAACTCTTGCCGAACATTGCCCCGTTTATCAGCAACATAAAAATCTTGACCAGGAAGTTGAGAAAAGTCTGCCAGTACGTATGTTTCATCATCCATCACACAACAGGTGTATTTTTTTATAAAATCAGACTTCAATTTTTTCGCTCGTTTTTTTGCTTCTAAGTTCTTTATAGCATTGCGATCTGGAACCTTTTGGACTTTATATGTCTTCAGTCCAGCATAATCTTTGACTCTATGTGCAAAATTCGTAGAACATTTCACCGTACGAGCTGCTTTTCTTAAAGAAGTGTTAGGCGCTCTTCGAAAGAGTCGCTCGACTTATTTTGCCTTACCAATATCTGTAGGACCTTTTTTCCTCCCTGATCCAGGTTTTCTTTCAATGCTCAGGTTTTCCTTATACCGTTTGATGGCATTAGAAACCGTTCGAGGGTCAACTTTCAATTTTTTAGCTATTTTTTTAAAAGTCCATGACGGATTTTTTTGAAAAGTTTTAATTATATTTTCACGAACTTTTTTTTCGCAGTCCATTTTGATTGAAATAACTATTGAAAATTAATAATTTCTAAAATAATAGTATCTGACATATCTATAGAAACTAACTTGATCAAAAAATAAATTATTTCTTGCACTATGGATAAATTTTGTGTAAAATAGTAAATGCATATTTTTTTTAGAACACTCTTTATACCCCCATATACATATTATGGTTCCATCTAAAATAATAAAATGGTTCCAAATGAAAAATCATAAATTTTATATGAAACAACTTAATTCAACTAAAAAAAACAACAACATCAAAATTATTAACATAAAAATTTCCATAACCCCTTTATTTTGGAGTTTTTTTTTTAAGTTATTTTTATGGAAAACTCTAAAAAATATAAAAATTCATAAAACACAAGAAGAAAATATTGTTTTCTCTAATAAAAAAATAAGATACTGAAAAAGCACATAGAATGCAAAAAAAATATATAAAAATAAACTAGAGGATGTTTTTTTATTTTATTAGAGGTAAAAAAACAAACAAACGAAAAAGCTCTTAACAATAAATAGGAAGGATGTCTAATAAAAAATCCTGTATCCCCATAATAACAATTTATTTATACAGATGCGTATGAATACTAACAGATAGATATCGAATAAAGGTATTTCCAATACCTTAGATATGTCTATATGTATAATATTTATATGTATTTAGGAGGAGTTAGATTTATGTTTTGGGTCAAAGTTACCCACATGACATAAGATTTATTACGTTGAACTAAAAGAAATATTGAAAAACAAGCTGACGAGTACAGTCACTTGTATTATTACACTAAATATATAAACTTGCATTAGTGTATGTAAAGTTATCTGTATATAAAAATTAGGTTTCTTCTTCTGTTATCCTTGACTCCCAGTGGAGCATAGGGCCTCAACCATCTTTTTATATCGAACTCTATTGCGAGATGTTAGGCATATATCATTCCATGAATAGTTTGCTGCTTGTAACTCCGCTTCAATTGACCTTCTCCACGTTCTAGCAGGTGCACCAACACGACGACCGCTTCCTTGTGGATTCAAACGAAGCGCTTGTCGAGCAATGTTGGTATTTGGCCTTCGAAGTGTGTGGCCTATCCGCCGCCATTTCCGTTGACATACCTCTATAGAAGAAGGGATTTGGTTTGTAGCGTTTAGTAGATCTTCATTTCTTATGCGATTTGGCCACTATATATTAAGGATTTGCCGCAAGCATTTGTTTGCAAAGGTTTGTAGGCGCTTATCGATGGCATTTGTGCGTTTCCAAGTTTCGCAGCCGTAATACAAGATGGACTAGACATTCGAGTTTAGGGTTGCCAGACACAAATCCTGAGAAAGCTGGACATAAGGAAAAATAAGCTTGACCAGCCAAAAATTAACTGGGCATTAATAATAAAAAACTTGCTTAAGTAATTTTCTTCGATGAATCTTTATATTTTTGATAAACCAAATTTCGAATACCGTAATTAACCGCAACGATATCAAGAGAAAATGAAATCGTCCGAGATCTGAAACAATTTTTAACAAAAAACACATGCTACTCGCGTTTGTCGATGACATTGATATCATGGGACGTACATTGCGCGATTTGACAGCCGCCTTTTCAAGTATCGGGAAGAAATCTAATAAAATGGGTCAATGAATCAAATAAAAACTGCTGGCTTCTACAAGCAGGCAATCCCCAAGAATTGGACCACATGTAATCCTTGATAACTATAGCTACGAGTTTATAAAAGAATTTGTTTACCTTGTTACCGCCTTCAATATAAATAACGACGTAAGTTTCGAAAGCAACAAATGCTATTTTGGCATAAGCTGGCTCTGCAAAACGCTTATACCACCCGTATTATTATATGGTGTTGAATCATGGGCACTTGCACAGGCTGAGGAAGCTATTCTTGCCGTTTTTGAGAGGAAGATTCTACGAAAAATCTTAGGACCATTTTGCATCAACAATGAATACCGACCGACATTGACATGCATCAAAAAGCACCGGCTGCGTTGGCTGGGATATGTTGTGCGAATGTATGAAAATACTCCAGCAATAAAACTATTCGAAAACGATCCCAAATGAACTCGTAAAAGTGGACGTCGGAAAATACGATGAAAAGGCCAAGTAGAGAAAAATCTTTCAAAGCTTGACATACGAATTGAAGAATATGCACACATAACAGGTTTTTGATATAGGCCATTTAAGTAAAGTAAGTACAATGAGAAAATTTGATGGAGGGTAATTTTATTACAAAATGAACTTGATCAAGAAATCGATTAATCAACGCATGGAACGATAAAGTAAAAAGAAAAAAAATACACTTTTGCAAAACTTTTTATTGCATTCTTTTTCACAAAAATAATTTTAAAAAATTTCAATCCTTCATTTTTTAGCTGGACAAATTTAATTTTAGCTTGACACTGGACAAGCACTAAAAAAGCTGGACAATCCAGTCGAATCCAGCCTGACTGGCAACCCTATTCGAGTTATATATTCGTAACTTAGTTGTTGTTGATATTTTCCGAGATTTCCAAACAGCTCGTAGAATGCCGAATGCTGATTTTGCCATATTTATACGCGATTCAATATCCTCGTCGGCGCCACCTTTTGTAGATACCAAACCAAGATAATTCAAGGTACCTACACATCCAATAACCTCGTTATCCACATTGATGTGTGGCGACGAGTTTGCGCCATAGCCTCCAGGCTGCCCGAGCTTCAACAGTAATAGCGCTAGTGTTTTCTTGAAGGTGACCTAGACTTTGGCTTAGAAGGCATACGTCATCGGCGTATTCCAAGTCCTCAAGTTGTTTAAAGGGTGTCCATTGGATACCATGTCTACCATTCAGTGCCGTGCGCATTATATGGTCGATGACAAGGATAAAAAGTATGGGTGATAAGATACATCCTAGTCTTACTCCAGTAGTAACTTCGAACGGATTAGACAATTTACCTTTGTGTAAAACCCGGCATTTAAAGTCCACGTACATTGCCCGAATTAAGTTCAGAATTTTCGTTGGCATGTTACGGTTTTCTAAAATTCTCCATAGATAACTCCTGTTGACACTGTCGAAGGCCTTCATAAAGTCGACAAACGCTAGGTAAATGGGTGTGCGGAATTCATTACATTGCTCCAGTACTATTCTTACTGTGTTGATTAGATCAACACAAGATCTATTCTCCCGGAACCCAAACTGATTTTGCGCGTAGTGTTTTAGAAACTGCGTCAGACGTTCTATTCAAAATCACTGGACTAATTATTTTGCTCGGTATTGGAAGAAGTGTTATTCCCCTGTAGTTATTGCAATCTTTGGAGTCACCCTTTTTTGGTATTTTCACTAGTATACCTTCATTCCAGGAGGTTGGCAGAGCTTCTTCTTCCCATACTTTACGCACAAATGGGTGCCACAGTCTCGCCGATGGTTCAACGTCACATAAAAGCATCTCCGCTGAGATATTGTCATTTTCCGGGGCCTTGTTGCGCTTAAGGCTTTTAATTGCATTCTTCACTTCTTGTAATGTTGGTTGGCTGTCTGAAATTCCATTGAATAAACAGTCATGGTTGGTTTGCTTTTCTACAATAGAAACGGTAGACATTCGTCATAGACTACGGCGGATTTGTTTGCCCATTTCCGCTTAGAGGGTACAGTGGGTTAGTTTGTTGGCACGTCCACTACTATGGATCTAATATTACATTCAGCCTGGATTCAATCCCCAGTTTTGGCAACATCAATTTCTACTAAAATTATTAATAACATCATCCATCGCCGGTAAGCTTACAACAATAACACGCCGTCGATGTTAAAGAAACAAATTAGGCTTTAGAACAAAATAATGCGTCTAAATAATAAAAAACTTCACTGTTTCGGACGATCTCTTCCCGAGTTCTCTAGCGATAATTTTTGAACATTTTTCTTGCTGTAGTATTTCCACCCATACGCGCAACATGTTCTAGCAAACGAAGCTGCTGCGTATAACTTATACAGTTCATGATTCATTCGAAGTCGATATTCAATGTTGACGCAGACTGGACCAACGACTTTTCGTGCATTACCCACAGTATAATAACACAGGTAGTATAAGCGTTTTATAGAGCTTAATTATACCCTTCGCCACCATAGGTGGAAAGGGTATTTTAGGTTTGTACTGATGTTTGTAATATATTTAGATGATATTCACATTGGAAAAACCTTTGAGAATGAGGTTTGATAAAGATTTGTTAATAACGGCATTTCTCAATTTGAGAATAAAGTCCCCTTTTTGTGGAGAACTCTATTATTCTCAAGTCAATATCAAACGTTTGATCTTTGAAAATACATTCTTAATTTGAGAATAAACCTTGTTTCTTACAGGGTTTATCCATGTAAGCTTGTTATCAATGTATACGTCGTAACTTTAATGAAATTTGGCACAGGCTCATATTTTAGTCCAAGAGCAATCCCTATAATTTTCTTTGGCAAAATCGGATAACTATTTCGGGTACATCCTACAGGGATGTCTTCCCGGAATAGAGTTTTTGGTTCCATGCATTACTAAAACTTTGCACAGATAAGTATTTTGTAAATATAAACCAATAACCGAAATTTGGTAACAATCGATCTACAATTGACCCTAGCTCCCATAGCCGGAAATGATATAAATCTACTTAAGTCTCGAAATTAAAAAAAAAATAACTCATAGTATATGTACGTATCTCTCTTATACTTAAGGAAAACTTGTTAAATTAATGGCCCATATTAGACCTTAGTTTTAGAAAATAATTTAATCTCATATATAGTTTAGGAGATATCAAGAAATAGAAAAAGCTCTACAAAATTCAGTGTTTTCGTTTTTCTTTGGATAAAAACTAAGTTGATTCGGTTTTGCTCGGTGCTTCCACCATAACCACGAGCAGGTGAAAGTCTCTTCTTTAGAATGAACAAAAAAATTCACCGAAATTTAATGATTGTACCGAACCGAGCAAAGCTCAAAATTTTCTGAAAAAAGTCACATACATTTTTATGCATAGTTTAAGCAAAAAGTGTTGCAGTCGTGTAGGCGTAACTTTTTATTCAAATTGAATTTAAGTGTAATACCAAGCCATAGGGGTCTACGGATTTCAACCAAAATTTGTAGAGCTCCTTTTTGAGTCAACCAATATACGTGTTTCGTCAAATTTTGTTGAGAATTACAGCATATATTGAGAAGAAAAATAAGTGAAAAAACGGGGCCCAATGCTCTTTGTTGGATAAATTAATAAACGTCTGACGAGTTTCACCAAATTTCATTGAGAATTCCGGTTTATACATAACCTTCACAAATAAGTGAAAAGTGAGGGTCCAAGGCAGATACCTCAAGGGATAACTCTTTTTTTGGATCAATTAATAGACGTCTGCCGAATTTTTTAAAATTCTGATGAGAATTGCGGCTTATACATTGAAAAAAAAAAGAAATGGTGAAAACTGAGGGTCCAAGGCAGGCATCTAAGAAGTCAAAATTAGTAGACCTCTTTTTATATCAACTTATAAACGTGTGCAGAATTTTATAAAATCTGTTAAGAATTGCGGATTGTACAATAAGAAGAAAACTAGGCGAAAATATAAGTCCAAGACAGTTACCATAAGGAGTCGACTAATTTCGATAAATTGAAAACAAAAAATGGTGAACTGATCATGAACGCTTATAAAAATCGAGAACGCAGTATGTACTATCGGGTGGTTGAATGTGAACCACACCTAAACGCCAATTTTTTTCGAATTTTATTTGACATTTCTCTATTTCAGACTTACTCAATTTGAACCATGGAGAGATACATAATCCAACAATGTGTTAAAGTTATCCAGACTTATTATGAAAATGGGCGTTCAAATCAAAATGCATATAGTGCACTTCGTGATTTTTTTGGTCAAATTGATCGTCCAAATGTGCGTACAATCGCAAAAATCGTGGAAAAATTCGAGCAAACCGGGTCTGTAGAAGATGTGAGAACACCAGTGCATGCTCGTACTGCAGAAAATATTGCTGCTGTTCACGATAGTGTGGCTGAAGAGCCGTCCACCTCAACTCGTCGTCGTGCCCAACAATTGCACCTCTCACGCTCGTCGTTGATGAACATTATGCATAAAGACTTGCATTTACACGCTTACAAGGTGCAATTAGCTCAAGAACTAAAGCCTCTTGACCATTCCAAACGTCGTGAATGGGCAGAATGGTGGCAAGAAATGGCAACAGTGGATGATCAATTTTCGAAGAAAATCATCTTCAGTGATGAGGCACATTTTCACCTCAGTGGATTCTTCAATAAACAGAATTGCCGCATTTGGGCGAATGAGAATCCAAGAGTGATTGTCGAAAAACCAATGCACCCACAAACAGTGACTGTTTGATGCGATTTAGGGGCTGGCAGCATCATCGGGCCGTATTTTTTCCAAAATGAGGCCGGTCAGGCAGTTACTGTGAATGGTGTTCGCTATCATGAGATGATAACGAACTTTTTATGGCCCGAATTGGAAGATATGGATGTGGACGATATGTGGTTTCAGCAGGACGGTGCCACTTGCCACACAGCTAACGAAACAATGGCTCTTTTGCGCAACAAATTCAATGGCCGTGTTATCTCACGTAATGGCAATGTCAATTGGCCGCCAAGATCATGTTGGACCGTTGGACTTTTTTCTTTGGGGTTATTTGAAAGAAAAGGTGTACGTCGATAAGCCAGCAGCAATTCAAGAGCTAAAGAATGAGATAATTCGGCACATTAACGGCATAGAACCTCCATTATGCCTCAGGGTCATCGAAAATTTTGACCATCGGATGGAGGTGTGTCGCCGTGGTCGCGGCGCCCATTTGGCCGATATTTTGTTCCATACATAATTGAGTAATACCAGTATATCATAATAAAATAAAATTACAATAAATTCCTAAATAGTTTGTATTTTATTCAAAATCAATATCGGCCCTTGAAATTTTAACGATAGAATAAACTAAGAAAACCTACTTGAACTTTCGGGTTTCGTTAACGAATGTCGTTATCAAATATTTTTCATAAAAGTCTTCAGACAAATATAAACCGACAAATTCCATTCGTAAACTTTGATGAGGTGGGTTCGAAAAAAAAAACTCCGCTTTAACTTAGAACAAAATAAAGGAACAAAAAAATGGTTTAATTTTCATCTCCATTAAGCAGCAAAAATGAAAGATACTGCCGACAAGAAAAAAAATAAATATGTAATTCGAAAAAGGGTAAAAAGCAAAAGAATCCTGCAATATGCCCCTGAAGTAGATAATTTAGTTTTTTTTAGGCACACAAACATATTGACGGATAAGAATTGTGTACATACAGACGGAAAGACAAACATAAATTTCTACTTATATTGTAGTTGTGCTCTGAATTTAGAATTCCCGAATTAACTAAATGGCAAACAGCAAAGGAAAGAATGAAAATGGGTTGAACCTTTAAATACATACAAGTGCTTTTGAAAATCATTTCAAGTTGAAAATGAGAAAATTGTTCAAATGAAAAAAAAACTTAAATTAAAGCAAAATTTTGTTCATTTTATATTTCTTGTTACTTGCGAAGATGGAGGAGATTTTTTGATGTTAGGCAATTTAGCTTAAGAGGCGTTTCAGAAGGCGTCTATGAAGCATGAACAGAATTACCAAACCGTAATATTATTGCATTCAACAGAACAAAAATCGAAGGAATGGAATTGAAGGAACCAAAGCACAAAAAAAAAAAGAACTCATCATCAACCCACTCTACTTTGCAAAATAATGCCAAACCCTAAATTACAAGTTATAAAATCAAAAGAATTTCAAATGAATGCCATTATCTATAATAGATGTTGTTGGAGTAATTCTATCGGTTCCCTTTAAAAACAACAACAAGGAAAGGAGGCAACTTGAACTTCGAAGGGAAAATATCCAGGGACCGAAAAAAACTGTTATTTTTGAATTTTTGATTAAAAAAAGCAAACGCAAGGAAATGTCGGAGATCAAAAGTAAGTAAATTTTCATAAAATGCTATAATTTTTAAAAATCTGATTTTTATTTTTTAGAAAAAAAGATAACAGTTATTTTTGATTTTTATTTTTTTGAGCATAAATAACAGTTATTTTTAACTTTTATTTTTTCGAGCAAAAATAAAAGTTATTTTTAAACTTTTATTTTTTCGAGCAAAAATAGCAGTTATTGTTAACTTTTATTATTTTGATCATGAATAAAAGTTATTTTTTGACTTTTATTTTTTCGAGCAGAAATAAAAGTTATCTTTTGACTTTTATTTTTTCGAGCAGAAATAAAAGTTATTTTTGTGTTTTCAAACCTAATTATGATTGCGAAACTCAACTCCATTAATTTTTGAGCATATGCAAATTATTTTCACTGAAAAATTATCTTTGTTTAACAAAAATTTTCAATAAATTTATCACGAATTTAAACAAAAATAACTTTTATTTCTGCTCGAAAAAATAAAAGTCAAAAAATAACTTTTATTCATGCTCGAAATAATAAAGGTAAAAAATGACTGTTATTTTTGCTCAAAAAAATAAAAGTTAAAAAATTACTTTTATTTTTGCTTGAAAAAATAAAAGTCAAAAATAACTGTCATTTTTTATCGAAAAAATAAAAGTCAAAAAATAACTTTTATTTCTGCTCGAAAAAATAAAAGTCAAAAAATAACTTTTATTCATGCTCGAAATAATAAAAGTCAAAAATAACTGTTATTTTTGCTCAAAAAAATAAAAGTTAAAAAATTACTTTTATTTTTGCTTGAAAAAATAAAAGTAAAAAATAACTGTTATTTTTTATCGAAAAAATAAAAGTCAAAAAATAACTTTTATTTCTGCTCGAAAAAATAAAAGTCAAAAAATAACTTTTATTTTCTGACTTTTACGATAAAAGTTATAACAGTTACGGTCCCTGAAAATATCTAAAATGTTTTAAAATGTTATGAGTTTTGTTATCGATTGGAATTTCTTCTGAAAGGAGTAGACAAGGAACAGCTGCCAAAATTCTTTGTTGAAAAATATTTTGTTAATAAACAATAAGGAAAATTGGTTTTTCTTTTTTTGCCTGTGTCTTTTATTGGTTAAGGGTGATTACGAGGATTTTAATTTAAAAATTGAGTAAGGGAATGGAGTCAGTAAATTTTAAATTTTGCTAAAAAAATTTAAGGAATATCTTCTTCCAATTCCATGGCAAAAGCTAAGGAAAGCTTAAAGCGTAAAAGTATCTTAACCCGAAGTAGCTCAAAATAAGCCCTTGAAAAATTTAATTAAACATTTCTTCTTCTGTCATCCTTGACTCCCATTGGATCATAGGGTCTCATGCTCCAACATAGAAACAAATAGAAATATCCTTGAAAACAACAAAATACAATAACAACTAAAAGTTCGATACTAATTTAACATTCCCATAAATAGAAACATTCCCTTCCCTCCCTTAATTTTTCTATACGTAAATAAAATGGTTAAACTCAAAAAATGCCTAAAAATTGTCACGAGTATTATTTAATATTTTTACGGTTATAAAAATATTTGAAAATTTTATTTTAATAAACATAAATTTTAAATAAATTTTAAGGTTATTTTGTTATATTTTTTTCGTATGTTTCATTTCAATTCAGTTGTCAAACGACGCTTAAGGCACGTTTTCTGTCTTAAGAGGAGACCTTATCGCCATTCGTAAGACCAACAAAATCTTTGTAAGTATTTGGATTCATTCAAGCATTCCCAGGCATAAATCCATGAAGGTAGTAAATGATGCATAATATTGGAGAATTAGACGAGAAAAAGAAGTAGTAAAGATTTCAAAAACAAATTTGTATTACAGAGTTCGAGTAGATATGATGGTTTTGATGATTATTAAAAGCCTTTTTGTTTTTCGAAACCCTTAACCAACCATTTTGGCTAGACATCCACATATGGGCAGCCATATATACTAACAATTGCATGGATAGTTATTAATCAAATTTGTTCACATAAGCGATATTTTCATATTATTTACATTCAAAAACAGCCTTCGCATATTTTGTTACGAATTAACGTTGTCGAATTTAAAATTGTTAGATTACCATAGGTGGGAAGAGTACAATAAGTTTGTACTAATGTACTGTAAAGAAATCTTAATTTAAGACCTGGGGCCAAATTACGGCATTCGATATCGATCGAAAACTCAGACTTTTAAGCGAATATTGTGAAGTATACTTTAGGGATGTTCATAGTTACTTCGAGGCAAAATGTTTATTGAAATTTGGTATAAATTTTGATTCGTTTTTAAAAATATATATTGTTTAATTAAAACTCTTTCACTATTGTTCATCTTTTGGCAAATAACTTTAAAGTATAGTAAACTGTGCATCTTTTAAATAATTTTGATTATCCCTAAAGTATGCTATACTAATGTTTTGAAAATATCTAAGATTTCGATCGATATCGAATGCCGTAATTTGGCCCCTGCCTTTAGGTAAACCAATATAAAATCAATCGCTTCCAAATATCCAAATATTGCTTTTAGAAACTTAAATTCTTTCATACAAGACCTACAAAATAACGTTCCCAAAGTAATTATAATAAATATGGTAAACTTTAATCAATCCACATTTGTTCATAGCTCCCATACACAATAGGACCTGATGCCTCAAATGACTTAAACACAGAAAGATGTGGTATACCTACATTATTTCAATTTTTTAGGTTTTGTCCGATTAAAATATGATTTAAACGCCCGCGGATTCATTTGAAACAATACTAAATATTTCAAACGCCATTAGAAGCGATTAAAAAAAAATTAATCAGGTTATGTGTTATACCACATGTTGGTAGCGAAGTCAGTCCGTGCGTCCATCTGGCTGGACGGCTGGCTGGACCCCCATGTGAACCATGTAATCAAAGTACAGGTCGCAATTCAAAAGATAATTTGATGAAACTTGGCACGGATATTTTTTTTTGGTAGTGGGACCATGGCTATTGAAATTAGTCAAAATCGATCCATTACACTGCTCTGCAAAAATTCATTTTTTGTCTTTCCTTTTAATAAAACTATGCGGACTATATGGATCTTGATGCACTTAACTTAAATCCGTTTTCGGTTTTTCTCCATGAGATCTGGATTTTTTTATGGGCGTGCCAAATTTTTCCCCTTAAACTAGTCAGGTAAGGAGACCTATTTCGTCCTAACTCGAGAACGAGTCATCCGATTTTCAAAATTAAAACACTTGAAGATGCACAACAATCTCTTATCGTTTCGGAGTTATTTAGAAATTAATGGAGAAAAAAATTTAAAAATCGGTTTAAAAATGTGAATTTTATTACCAATTTACCGCAGGTAACCAATATTGCAATGCAAACAACCTTACATATGACCATAATATTTTTAAACCAATATTTATGGTTTATAGCTTATTTTATTCTTAAGATATCTAGCTCTTAGAAAAATGTTTAAAATGTTAAAATTTTACTTTATCTTTTTTTAATTACATTTTTAACCTGAAAAAAATTACGAATTTCGCACGAAAAAAAAAATTGTTCTCCATTAATTTCTAAATAACTGCAAAACGATAAGAGATACGGAAAAATTATATTAAACTAAAATAAATGCAATTTTGTTATGCATCTTCAAGTGTTTTAATTTTGAAAATAGGATGAGTTGTTCCCGAGTTAGGACGAAATAGGTCTCCGTACCCGACTAATTTAAGGGGAAAAATTTCCCACGCCCATAAAAAAAAATCCAGATCTGATGGAAAAAAACCGACAACGGATCTGAGTTTAGCGCATCAAAATCCATGTCGTCCACATAGTATTATTAAAAGGAGGATTTGGCTGCAGAGCAGTGATATTTATGGTAACTCCGATAGGTCCTACTTCCCGGAATTGATGTTTTGCCCACAAATATCAATATTTTTTCATGAAATTTATAAAAAAATACTGTTTATGTAAACCAAAATCATTGAACCCAATTTCGTTGAAATTGGTCCAAATTTGACCATTGCTCCCAAAAAAAAAACTCTTTTGTCTAAATGAGACAAAAATCACTAAAATGCTTGTAAATCTTAAAATAATGAGAATTTTGAGTTTATTTTTTACATACATAATTTTGTAAAAAGTATAATCAATTTGCCAAATTTTGAGATAATCGGTCCACGAAAACAGCTTAAATATATAAGTTTTTAGAAAATGTTTGTATGATGGCAAAATTTAGCAAATATTTGCCTTTATACAGGGATAAAAACACCTTTTACTTTAGTGGTGAAGGGTATTGTATGGTCGGGCTTGACCAACTATAGCACGGTAATTTAATTTATCAGCATTAAAGTGATTCCCTGGAGGAGATTTCACTAAATGTGAACCGAGTTCGCCCATTTTCAATACCGAACTTTTCAAGATATCAGAAATACTTTTTTCAAATGTTGTCCCTTTAGAAAGTTTAGTTTAGGCGCTATCGCGCTATATAACGATATTGTACAACGTCTTTATACTAAATGTCATAATCGTATCTATTATAATTTGTCATTTATTAGCTACTAAGAGATTGTCTTAGGGGAAGTTATACGGGAGCAATTGCCAGATATACATACATATGTAGGTTTCGAACGCAAATCATGTACTTAACTGAATTTTTCGTACTTCCTAGGAAGATCACCTATAGTTTGCTATATAATACATTCTCAAATATTATCATAATGTTCAAAAGTCAGACACAAAACTAAGATAAATCAGATTTGGGGAGCTTCTGGAAGGTAAACCCATATGCATTTTACATAAAATTTTAGGATATCGTCCATCCTGAATTTCATTGTCGATCAAAACACCTGAAACACTAAATTATATCTACCACAAATTACCGAATGCATCAGAATTTAGGTAATCTCCTGCGAAGAACGCTATTAAATTTCATCAAAATAAACTTCTGAGATATCGACAAAACAGGAGCTCCAAAAACTTGACTACAACGGACAAACGTAGAAACAGGTAGACAGACAGACGGACGGACGGACATATCGATCGCGAAATTGATTCTCCTGCCGATTCTGAGTCGATCGGTACAATTTGAATGTTATTTACAATCAGATTTGTGAAGTTTATATATCAGATTTTCATCAAAATCGGTCCATAAACACCTAAGATATTGCTGAAGCTACTACGTACAAAATGTAAACAAAATTTTGGTTTAATTTTTGGTATTTTTTCGATGTTTCGGGTGTTTATGGACCGATTTTGATGAAATTAAATAGCGTTCATTATAATTTATGTGGGTCCATCCTTCGGGGGCTTCAGAAACTTGATTTCAACAGACAGACGGACAGACAGACAAACAGACGGACATCGCTTAATCGATTCTCCCCCGATTCTAAGTCGATCGGTATTATTTTATGGGGTCTACGATCACTAATAAAAAATTACAAACGGATGCACAAACTTTTAATTGGTGAAGGGTATAAAAATATTTTTATAACATTGTTAAAAATACAATCGATTGGAAACGATTTTAATTAGAATATAATAAACAATTAATATATACAATTCCCCGACAACATTCCAATTGGAAGAAGGATTCTATTTTTAGACTCATTGAAAGGGATCTAAGTTTTAACGCCGGCTCCGAGCGGCAAATGCATTAATTAGAGAAGTTTTTCATAGCCTAATACTCAATAACCAGTGGCTAGCTGAGTTATGAGGTAAACCGAGGCTTTTTTTTAAATTAATTTTTTTTCAAGTATGTCTGACCGGGGGATTGAACTTGAGACCTCTGGTATGTTATAAATATTATAATTTCTAATGAAACTCTTTGAACAGACTTTTATATTCTAGTATCGATCAAAATCATATGTGAACCGCCGTGGTATAGCAGGTTAGTCATCCGCCTAGCATACCAGAGGTCCAAGTTCAATCCCCGGCCAGACTCACTTGAAAAAATAAATTTTCAAAAAAGCGGTGATTCACCTCATAAAGGTAGAAACACAATTGGGAAGAATGACTAATTTCGTCCAGCTCGACGAATTCGGCTTTAAAAATTCGTCTTGTACATTCGTCCATTGAACACAGTTAGGACGAATAAACGTTGTTGACGCCATTTTTGTTGATTTTTTTATTTGCACAAATTACTTACATATCGCGCATTCACAACATTTGCAATTTTTATTTGTATATAATTCTTTTATTATTTCACAAGATTATTTTATTTAATTCATTTTATTTAAAATAATTTTTTTTATTTACTTTTTATAAGGTGACCATATTTTACAAGAGCACATATAATTTCTATTTTACAACAGAAATAGAAATACAGCCACTCTAAACCAGTTTAGTCGTCGTTCGTCTGCGTATGAAATAGAAATAAACCAATCGCACTGTTCGATACGCACTACGAATTTCGTCGTACGCATCAATTGTGAGCACTTTCATATTAACCCATATGTTGTAGTTCTAACGACGAATATTCGTTCCGAAAAATTGGTCGTTCGTTCCAATTGTGTTTCATACTTAACTCATTTAGCCACTGGTTATTGAGTATTAGGCTATGTAAAACTTCTCTAACTAATGCATTCTCCGTTCGGAGTCGGCGTAAAAACGTAGGTCCCTTTCAACGAGTCTAAAAATATAATCGGATGCAGCTCATTGTCTGGGAGAAGTACCCCTTGTTCCAATTGGAATGTTGTCGGGGAATTATATATATATATACCTATATATCAAAACCATCTTCATTAGAGCAGTTCTATAAAAAGTGTTATCCCGGTTACCCTCTGAATATGAAGTTTGGTGCTTTCTGCCGAAACAAACATTATGACATTATAAGTTTTTCTGTGTAAAACGTAACATCTTTGTAAATAATATATATTTAATATGGAGGGTGGGTCAACTTTGTAAAAAGACGTATAGAAAAAATGTTATTTAAGACAATTTCTAAGTTTCCTAAAAACGATATTCTAAACTGCACTCAGAAAATTATTACGGTAACTGATTGCATTTTGTTTAGGAAGTTTTCGTTTAATTTTAAAAAACTAACTACAAAAAAATACTGAAAATCCGTAACATTTGAAATTATCAGTCGGTTAGTTTTTAATTTTTTGTTCAATGATTGTATCAAATATAATTCGTATTTATTGAATTATTGGTTTTCCTTAAGTTTCGTAGGTTTGTTAACTGCTTTCTGTAATACTGGTCGTCTATCATAGGCTATGGCCTAATCAAACAGCAAACTTGGTTTTTCAGTTTGATTTTTTAATGCCTTAAAGGACGTAACTGTAAAAACAGTTATTTTTGAAAATGTGTCCCCAAAAAATCATCATGTTAGAGGCATGAAACACCTATAGTGTCATATACCAATAGATTCGTATTGACGAGCTTATGAAGAATAGTGATCTTCGAAAAAGATCCCAATTCAACAGTTAACGGTTATTTTTCAACGGAAAAATAAAAGTTGATTTAAAACTGTTAAAAAGGGAGTTTTATTTTTCCGTCAAAAAATAAAACTCATTTTAGGAGTTTAATTTTTTCCGTCAGAAAATAAAACTCATTTAAGGAGTTTTATTTTTTCCGTCACAAAATAAAACTTATTGAAAAAGTTTGATTTTTCCGTCACTCATATTTTTATTTTTTTAATAATATTTTGGTTATTTATGCGTAAAATGATAATATTTTTTTTTCTGACGGAAAAAAATAAAACTCCTTCAATGAGTTTTATTTTTTGACGGAAAAATAAAACTCCTCAAATGAGTTTTATTTTTTGACGGAAAAATAAAACTCCTTTTTAACAGTTTCAACCGAACTTTTATTTTTAGGTTCAAAAATAACTGTTTAAGATGGAGTTTTTTCATTTAACTCACAAAATAACTGTTATTTAAGAACTTATTTTATAAAACTTATAACCGTTACGGTCCCTGGTTATAACTTTTATCGTAAAAGTCAGAAAATAAAGGTTATTTTTTGACTTTTATTTTTTCGAGCAGAAATAAAAGTTATTTTCGTTTATAATTATGATAAATTTATTAAAAAAATTTTTTCAAACAAAGATAACACTGCTCTGCAGCCAAATCCTCCTTTTAATAAAACTATGTGGCCTACATGAATTTTGATGCGCTAAACTCAGATCCGTTGTCAGTTTTTTTTCCATCAGATCTGTATTTTTTTATGGGCGTGGCAAATTTTTCCCCTTAAATTAGTCAGGTACGGAGACCTATTTCGTCCTAACTCGAGAACTATTCATCCGATTTTCAAAATTAAAACACTTAAAGATGCATAACAAAATTGCATTTACTTTAGTCCAATATAATTTTTCTTTGTCTTTTACCGTTTTGGAGTTATTTAGAAATTAATGGAGAAAAAATTTTTTTCGTGCGAAATTCGTAATTTTTTTCAGGTTAAAAATGTAATTAAAAAAAAGATAAAGTAAAATTTTAACATTTTAAACATTTTTCTAAGAGCAACATATCTTAAGAATAAAATAAGCTATAACCCATAAAAATCGGTTTAATAATGTGAATTTTATTTCAATTAAAGAATCCGAATCCAAAAAATTCATATTACAAAATGCCAAGGATTTGTAATTAATCTCCAAATTTATTTTGTTATGTATGTGCTAATCTAACTTTAAGTTCTCAACGACAAATTGGTAAAAAGTTAAAACTAATTGTTATTTTTCCTCAAAAAAATAAAAATCAAAAAATAATTATTATTTATTTTTAATTTATTTATTTTTATTTAAAAAATAAAAATCAGATTTTTAAAAAGCATCGCATTTTATGAAAATTTGGTCTAAAACTATCAAAATGGTATACTTGGTTTAATTCTCGGACATTTCCTTGCGGTTGCTTTTTTTAATCAAAAATTCAAAAATAACAGTTCTTTTCGGTCCCTGCTTTT
Source organism: Stomorhina lunata (assembly GCA_933228675.1). NCBI lineage: Eukaryota > Metazoa > Arthropoda > Insecta > Diptera > Rhiniidae > Stomorhina > Stomorhina lunata. The sequence goes on along the minus strand of OW121740.1, from coordinate 87,475,666 downwards.
TATGGTTTTGTTCTTTAAAATATGAATGAAAATCATCCGTTTTACGGTAATTTTATGTAGTTTTTTTGACATTTAATTTCTCAACAATAAATGAAAATTTCACATTTTTATACTAAAAATGTAGTTTAAATTTTTGTAAGAATTTTTTTTTTTTTAACAAATAAATATTCTGTTTTTTATACTAAAAATGTAGTTTAAATATTTTTCAGTTAAATTTAAATGAAATATTTACTGAATTTGAATGAAAAATCAGTTGACCGATTTTTAAATGAATTTTCATTAATTTCAAATTACATTTAAAATTAATTTTACTTCATAATATTCCATAGCTCTAATAATGGGTGTTTTTTTTAGAGGTCCATCAATTTGGCTTTATTGGAAGGATAATTTTATGCCATTAATGTTTAAATATGATTTCGGGCATGTGGCCGCCGCGGCTGGCTCGAATAAAGCCAATTCTACAGGTCCAATTTTCAACTACTTTTTCGAGCATATGGGGCCGTATGTTGGCAATAACGCCACGAATGTTGGCTTCCAAGTCCCCTAACGTTTCTGGTTTGTTGACGTAGACGAGCGACTTCACATATCCACAAAGAAAATAATCCAGTGGTGTCAAATCGCACGATCTTGGTGGCCAATTGACAGGTCCATTCCGCGAAATTATGCGCTCATCGAATGTTTCCTTCAATAAATCAATTATGACGTGCGCTGTGTGGCATGTAGCGCCGTCTTGTTGGAACCACAACTCATCCACATTCATGCCATCCAATTGGGGAACAAAATAGTCGGATATCATGGCTCTATACCGGTCTCCATTTATGGTAACTGACTCTCCAGCATTATTTCGGAAGAAGTATGGCCCAATGACTCCACCAGCCCATAGAGCACACCAAACAGTCAGTTTTTGTGGATGTAATGGCGTCTCAAGGGTCTCATGTGGATTCTCTTCACTCCAAATGCGGCAATTTTGCTTGCTGACGTAGCCATTCAACCAAAAATGAGCCTCATCACTGAACAAAATTTTGCAATGAAAATCAGCATCGAGATCAATCTCATTTTCGGCCTATACACCAAAATCACGACGCATTGCATGGTCTCGCGGCTTTAATTCTTGCACAAGCTGGATCTTGTAAGGTCGCAAGCCAAGATCTTTGCGCAAAATCTTCCATAAAGTTGATGGACAAAGCTCCAATTGCTGTGCACGGTGGCGAATCGATTCATTCGGGTCCTCTTCAACACTTTGCTCTACAGCGGCTATTGTTTCTTCAGTGCGCACTGTTCGACGTCGCTGCGGATGCGTATTATCACATAGAGTAAACGTAGTGCGAAAACGATCCATGGTTAACCGAATTAATTGCTCTGATGGACGATTATGTCGACCATAAAATGGACGGAGCTTGCGGTAAACTTCGCGAACTGAACCATTATTTTCGAAATAAATTTGCACGATTTGCAAGCGTTGTTCTTTTGTCAACCTGTTCATGATGAAATGGCAAACCAAACTAAATATTAATCACTTGACAGCTGACAAAATGGCCGCCAGTTAAAAAAGTGATGCCAACTTAAAGTTCTATACCTCAATAAAAAACACCCGTTACAAGCTCCCCTGTCAAAACGCATAAAATTGGACAAAAATTACTAAAACGCTCGTAAATCTGAAGATAATGAGAACTTTCAGTTTTTTGTTTGCATACATAATTTTAATAAAAACTGTAATCAATTTGCCAAATTTGGACATAATTGGTTCATATTTGACCCTAGCTCTCATACATAAAAGTCCAAATGACGGAAACAGTTTAAATATATAAGTTTTGAGAAAATGTTTGTATGATGGCAAAATTTAGCAAATATTTGACTTTATACAGGAAAAAGTATACCTTTGACCTTAGTGGTGAAGGGTATCATATGGTCGGGCTTGATCGACTTTAGCACTTTTTTACTTGTTTTTTTTATTTTTTTGTAGATTTCGATATACACCTGTTATGTTTAAATGGGTATCAAATGATGATTATGCCCTAAAAACAACTAAACTTCATTTTCAGTGGGTGACCAGGTTAACTTTTTTGTCGAACCGCTCTAATATACAAAATATTTAATCGTACATATATGAAGGTACAAAAACACAAATAAGGTTGGATTCGCTGGTTGATTTCTTTTTTACAACTCTCACATAAAAGTTGATTGAAAATGCTTATTAGATGCAAGATTAGATATTGTGCTCGTTTCCAATATAAAAGTACATATTGCCATAAGTATTGACGAAAGTTTAAAATCTAAAACAAGAGGAAAAGAAAAATAAACGAAACGAAAATAAAATAAAGAATAAACGCAATATTATACATGGTTAAATTTTGAACGATCCTAAACGAATATACGAGGAAAAAGCTGTTTCTGGGAGGTGGTTTTCAAAAATTTAAGTAGATATTGAAATTTATATTTTCGTAATACATGGAATATGAAAAAAAAATTTATGTGGCATGAAGATGACGACGATGAGGACGAGGGCCTTAAGATGCTGTTGTTTGTTTGTTGATGTCTCTTAGTGGTTGGTGGCATAAAATCCTAACAACTTAACTACGTGAGTAAAATTTTCTACTTAAAACCAGAAAAACTTTTCATTTTTCTTTATTTTATTCCTTTAATCAAATGATTACAAAATTTTTAGCACTAAAATCTACAACAAAAAAAATGTATGAGAAAAAAATTCTTAAAATAAGCTTAATTAAAAGTTTATAAAAAAACTAAACATCTTAACTTTTTGAGTGAAAAGAAAACAATATTAAAAACTTCTTATAACTTTTTGGAAAGCCAAAACAAAAAGTATTTTCTTTTTTACTTCTCTAGAGCATTATCATGTTTTCGTGTTTTTCATCTATGAGGAAAAAAGTTTTTAAATTTTTTATGTTTATGTAAAAAGCCTGTTATGTTTTTCATCTTTCGTGGTCTTTATTTTTTTTTTTTTTTTTTTGTATAAACAAAATCCTGTATTTATAGTAAAAAAAAATGTCTTAAACGAAAAAAAAAATTGTTGAAAAAACAACCACAACAGGTAAAACATGCACCCTGTGGCACTTCATTAAAGTTTCAACAGAATGTACGAGTACTTAAGAAGCTACAAAAAAAATAAAGTTCAACTAAAAAAAAAAAAATAGAAAATAAAAAGCAAAAAAACATGTTCAAAACAACACCCAAAGCTCTTTGGACCATATACTTGCACGTAGTAAGAATACGAAATTCTCTAGAAATGTATTTTCTAAATTCATTTTAGTTTCCGTCCATTTATTCAAACATTGAAATGTTGCAAAAACATTTTTTCTAAAAGAGGGGTTCTAAGTTGTAGCTTGTCTGTCATTTGTCCTATGTGCTTTTATTTTTTTTGTTTTATTTTACACCTATTGCTCAAAATCTGTTCAGTAATGTTTAAGAACTTTTAGATTTGATAAAACAAGTAAGAGTGTTAAATCTTATAGTACCTGGTTGACCGAGCCTTGCTCGGAGCTTTATGATAAGCATTTTGTGCAAATATTCAGTTAATTTCGAATTATTTTATTTATTTTTTCCGATCAACACATAGTTTGCATAGTTTACAGATTAACTCATTTTGAAAAATTTTGGAAATTAATCATACCAACAGAAACCTCCGTCGGCTCATGTGCTAAATATTATAGCCTGATCAAATGCACAGTTTACGGTTTATTTCATTTTGAGTAATTTTCAGTGGCGCCATCTGAAGTTGTTCATACCAACTAAGAAACCTTCGTCTGCTTATGCGTAACAACTTTTCTAATGATTATAACATGATCAAATGCACATTTTACGATTTAATTCATTTTGAGTAATTTTCAGAGGCGCCACCTGTTGGACGTTGGTCATTCCTATTAATAAACCTTCGTCGGCTTATCCGCAACAACTTTGCTTAAGATTATAGTATGATTAAATGTACAGCTTACGATTAAATTGACTTTGAGTATATTTCAGTGGCGCCACCTGTCGAAATTTCTTCATATCAATTAAGAAACCTTCGTCGGCTCATGTGCAACAACTTTGCTAAAGATTATAGCCTGATTAAATGTACAGCTTACGATAAAATTGACTTTGAGTAATTTTCAGTAGCGCCACCTGTCGGAAATTATTCATACCAACTAAAAAACCTTTGCCGGCTCATGCGCTTCAACTTTGCTAAAGATCATAGCATGATCAAATATACAGTTTACGATTTAATTAATTTTTAGTAATTTTCAGTGGCGCCACCTAACTGAAATTAGTCTTACCAACTTAAAAGCCTTCGCCGGCTTATCCGCAACATCTTCGCTAAAGAGCATAATATGATCAAATTCACAGTTTACTATTCTATAAAGAACATACATACAAACATTCATTTGTTTAAAAGTTATAACATTACTCATTTTTTCCCCTTTTTATCCACTACTTTCAAAAAGTTCCATATGCTTATTTGGTACTTCTTTGGTACCAATTGAATTCGGTACATTTTATTAAAACGCAGCTAATATAATTCCTATTCATATTACTTTTGAGATGTTAAGTTATCATTTTATCCCTTTTTTACCCATTTTGGTCCCAAAATCAAAAAAGTACCAAATATGTGTTCAATATTTATTTTACATCTGTTGACTACAGTACAAAGTTTCTTTCTATATTCTTTGGTTTAAAAAATAAGAGCGGGTTAAAAAAGTACCAAAAAAAACTATTTTCACCCTTTTCTACCCCCTATCGGACATAGTTTCAAAAAAGGACCAAACATATATATATATATATATATGTATATATATATATATATATATATATATATATATATATATATATATATACAATTATTGCTCGTTTAAGAATATAAGATAAGATAACCTCCATCAGTTGTGTTAAATTTAGAAATTTATCTCATATTTTACTAGAGTGCAGCTAATTCAAAATATGGAACGAATTCGAAAAAAAAAATACGCTTGTTAATATTGTTGGTAAAATATTTGGACTAAAAACGATTGCAGTAGCTTTATAGTTCAACATTAAAAAGTTCTTGGTATTTACTTTGCACATAGTTTAATCTCATAACCGGAAATAGACACGTAACACTAATAATAACGCTTAATAGTTAGCCCAAACACGTTGAGTGCAATACGGCAGGTCCATATATTTTGTTAGGAGTTCCATGTATCTCCAAATCTTTTTGATTGTAGATATAACAAGTAAGAGTGTTATATTCGGCTGTGCCGAATCTTATATACCCACCATCAAGTTGTGTCAAAATTAGGAACATATCTGATATATCTACAAGGATGCAGCCAATTCAAAATCTGGACCAAAACTGAAAAAATCGCTAAACTAATTGGTATTGTTGGTAAAACCTTTGGACTAAATTTGGTTGCCGTAGCTTTATAGTTCAACATCAAAAAATATTTTTGTGGTTTCCCCAGTATTTACTTTGATCAAAATTCGGTCTCATAACCGGGTATAGTTTTACTTTAATAAGTTGTTAAATACTTTTCGTTGTGATTAATATGTAGTTAGGCTAAACACGTTAATAGTAATACGGCAGGTTCATATATTTCGTTATGAGTTCCTAATGCATTCATCATATATAAAGTCTGGGCTGAACATAGATTGATGCCTATATAATTTCAAAGGTGCAATCTTAAATAATGAATGTACCTCCAAGTCTTTTTGATTGTAGATATAAAAAGGGGATGTTATATATATAAGAATTATTGCCAAGTGTTGACCGATTGTAACAAAATTTTACACACTGGTTGGTATATATATAGAGGTTATTCTTGCAAAATTTAGCCATAGCTATCATAGTTTCTAATATAATAGCTTTTAACTGGCCTTTGCTAAAATTTTTGGTTTCCGTGAGTGTTTTTCATATTAAAGCTAAAGTCAAATATGGACTGATTCCTATAAAATTTGATAAACTGATCAAAAATTGCATAAAACTTCCCTATTTTAAATTTAATCGTCATAGCTATTACAATTGTATTCAATTTATCAGCATTAATGAGTTTCCCGGGGCGGGGTTATATGGGAGCTCTAACTAAATTTGAACCATTTTCAACACACACCTTTTTCAGGATATCCAAAATACTTTTGTAAAATTTTGTCCCTCTAGCTCTATTCGTTAAGGCGCTATCGTGCTTTTATCTGACGGACAGACGGACAACAACCTTTTCTTTATACATTTTTGTGTTTCCATAAGTTTTTTATATGGGAGCTATGGTCAAATGATGACCGATTATGACAAAATTTTGCACACTGGCTGGCATTGATATAGAACTTTTTTGTGCCAAATTTAGTGGTTATATTTGTTATACTTTTAGATTTAATGGCATTTAAGTGTATTTTAGGTGAAATTTAGGCTGTTTTCGTAAGTTTGTAATTTTATATGCCAAATTTTTATATACCAAATTTTGTCATCATAACTGTTATAATTTGTCATTTATTAGCAAATAAGCGATAAGCCTAGACGAGGTTAGACGGGAGCTATGCTCAAATGCTAACCGATTTTGCCCAATTTCAATACCAAAATTTTCTCAGAGATGAAGAATATTTTTACTAAGTTTCAGTGAGCTAGCTCCTTTCGTTTAGGCGTTATCGTGATTTCAACAGACAGAGAGACGGACGGACATCGCTCAATCGTCTTAGAATTTCATAAGGATTCGGAATATATATCGTTTTTGGTTTTTGAGCCAATATTAAGGAAATTACAAACGGAATGACAATCTCAATATACCCCCCATTCTTTTTGATGGTGGGTATAAAAAGCTTTTAACTGACCTTTGTTAATTTTTTTTTTTTGGTTTTCAGGAGTGGTTTTTATATGAAAGCTATAGTCAAATATGGAAAGATTCCTATAAAATTTGATATACCGACCAATAGTTCTATAAAACTTCTCTATTCTAAATTTAGTCTTTATAATTACTATATGTATATGCTGCATCCGATTCTATTTTTAGACTCATTGAAAGGGACCTACGTTTTAACTCCGGCTCCGAACGGCAAATGTCTGACCGGGATCGAACTTGGGACCTCTGTATGCTAGGCGGATGACTAACCTGCTATACCACGGCGGTTCACGTTATAACTATTACAATTGTATTCAATGTATCAGCATAAATGTGATTCCCGGGGAGGGGTTATATGGGGGCTCTAACTAAATGTGAACCGATTTCGCCCATTTTCAATACAAAACTTAATTAAGATGTCGAACATATTTTTGTAAAATTTCTAGCTCTTTTGAAAAGACGCTCTCGCGCTTTTATCTGACGGACATAAATCCCCTTTTCTTTTTGTATTTTTGTGTTTCTATAAGTTTTTTATATAGGACCTATGCTCAAATGGTGACCGATTGTAAAAACAAATGGCACACTAACTGGTATTCACATAAAACTTTCATGTGCCGAAGTAAATGGATATAGTTATTACACTTTATCATTTATTGGCATTTAAATGTATTTATGGTGGGGGCTGTGGTTATATGTGAACCGATTTCGATGAAATTTTATATGCTGCCTAGTGATTATATAAAACTTCTATATGCCAAATTTTGTCATCATTGCTGTTACAATTTGTCATTTATTAGCAAATAAGCGATTAACACAGACGATGTTATACAGGAGCTATGGTCAAATGTAAACCGATTTTGCTCGATTTCAAACCAAAACTTTTCAAGAAATGGAGAATATTGATGACAAATTTCTTTTGAACATATATTTACATACACCATACGAATTTTAATGAAATTCTCAACATTGAGAGGGAAAAAAACAAATAAGATAAGGCCAAGCCCGACAATGAGGTCAAATGTTTTTTCTATTCTCGCATATTTTCTAAATTTTTCATCATACAAACATTTTCTCAAGACTTATACTCATTGTCATTATGCCTATATGACAGCTAGAGTCAAATGTGGACCAAGTGTCCCGAAATTCCAGTTTGTACAAACAATATGTGTTCAACAAATAAACAAGGCAATTTTCATTGCCTTTAGATTTACAAGCATTTTAATGACTTTTCACAGAAGAGTTGGTATGGCAGCTATGGTCAAATATATACCGATTTCAATGAAATGTGGTACTGTGATTTCTGAATACATAAATAGTATTGATTGTAAATTTCAAGAAAACATACCAAAATTTGAGCCCGAAATCCCAATTTCGGGCAATAAGACCTATGGGAGGTACCAAAAATAATGGATCGATTTCAGCCCTGTACAAGGTACATAAATAATTTTTTGCAGTTAGAAAGTTTATTTCATTTTTTTTATAAGACAATTTAAATAATTTAAAAAAAATTAAATGCAAAAAAGGGTCAGTTTTTTGCAATTAAAATTTTGATGTATGGAAATTTTCTATTTTTATAAAACCCTATTTTCTGGATTCATTTATGAATTCGCGCTACTTTTTATTTTTGAAATCAAAAGAGAATATATGGGGCTATATTACTGTATTTCAAAAAAATTGCAAAATCGGCATGACTTTTTTGTTATATATTCGAAAACACAAAAATTTTCTAAAAAATTAGAAAAATTTCGTTCAATGCTGTACCTAAAGAGAATGTTACACTGACTTAAATTTTGGTTTAAGATCATCATCAATTCTCTACGAATATATAATAAACCATTAACTTTGAATAAAAACATTCTTCATAAAAAACAAGTAAGAAAGTGCTATAGTCGGTCAAGCCCGACCATACGATACCCTTCACCACTAAGGTCAAAGGTGTTATTTTTCCTGTATAAAGCAAACATTTTGTCAAAACTTATATATTTAAGCTGTTTCCGTCATTTGGACTTATATGAGAGCTAGGGTCAAATGTGGACCGATTGTGACCGATTGGTTACAGTTGCTACAAAAATTATGTGAGCAAAAAATAAACTTGAAATTCTCATTATCCTTGGATTTACGAGCGTTTTAGTGATTTTTTGTCTCATTTAGTGCGTTTTTAAAGAAGAGTTTGTATGGGAGCTATGGTCAAATGTAGACCGATTTTAACGAAATTTGGTACAGTGATTTAGGTTTACATAAGCAGTATATGTTTTCATGAAAAACATTTCATGAAAAAATATAGATATTTGTGGCCAACATACAATTCCGGGAAGTGGGACCTATGGGAGGTATCATAAATAATGAACCGATTGACGAATTTCAATAGCCATGATCCCATTATTAAAAAAAAATGGCCTGTGCCAAATTTCATCAAATTATCTTTAGAATTGCGACCTGTAGTTTGATTACAAGATTTACATTGGGGTCCAGCCAGCCGTCCAGCCAGCCAGACGGACGGACATCGCTAAATCGACTCAGAAAGTGATTCCAAGCCTATTGGTATATTAAAAGGTGGGTCTAAGACAAATATTTCTATGCGTTACATACATCAGCACAAACTTATAATACCCTTTAAACCTATGGTGGTGAAGGGTATAATAAAAAAATATTTTTGAGAATTTGAAAATTTCTCAACATAAAACCGTTTAAGATATTTAAAAATGGTTTTAACAGTTTTATTTCCTAAGCTGTTGGCTATATGTCAGTATTTTTCAAAAAATTATCGGTTTAATATCGGATACACAATCGGTCACCCACCAAAAAAAGACTAAGAGAAAAATGATTTTTTCATTTGTGAATTGAATAAACTTTAAACCCATAATAGTTATTATGGTGGAGTAAGCATGTGGTTTCTTTGTTCTTTGTCTCTTGAAGCTGATTCTAAAATGTAAAAATCAACCAAATTGGAGAATAACTGAAAGAGCTACAAGGTTAAAAACTTTTTTTACTTCTAAGATGGTATACTTTGACACCCAATATTTTTCCCGGTGAAAACACAGGGTAGCCATTATCAACATTTAGAAAGTTTGGGTCCCCTTAACAATTCTCTCATACGTACTGATGCAATCAGACTTACATACAGTTTTGAAGATACAGATTTCGCATTTAATCTATTTTGTCTACAATGTAATAAATGTTTGTCTTTTTCATATTCTCCTGTTTGTGTTACTTTGTGTTGTATTTCTTTCATATTTCCTTTTTCCTGTTCAACTTTTTGCAATTTCATTGCAAAACTAAATATAAAAATTTTTATGTTACAACTTTTTGTGCAAAATTATTTTCAATGTTTTCTTTTTTTCTTGTTTCTTAAATTTTACAAAAACAATTTCAAATTTAATGGCTAAAAGAGCACAAGTTGTAGCGCAATTCATGACATGAACATAAAAAAAAATTCCGTTAAGGATCAACTTTGCTAAAAACCACAAAAAAGTTGAAAGTTCTAAACATTGTTAGTATTTTGGCGACAGGTTGTTTTTAAGGCAACAATATATTTGGTGATGTTTTATGTTCTTTAAATTTTTTAAAGAAAACTAATATTTAGAGGTAAAAATTTTAAACAGTACCTTTATTTAATTACTGATAATGTAAGAGTTAGAATGAAACGGAAAAATATTAAACAAATAGCTCGACTGTAAGGTAAGGCAAAATGGGCTTCACGATTCAGGAAATATAAATATCTTTACGTCATTTTTTTATATCATACTTCATTTTATAAAAACAAATTTTTGGCCCCTCAAGCCATAAATTTATTTATTTAAACGAAATTCTCAACACAAATATTGTTAAAAATTGTTGAACCCAATTGGAATCTGTTCAAATTTGACATTACCTTCCATACACACCTCCTCCCTCTCAAAAGTCACATCAATAAACGCATGCAGATCTGATGAAACTAAATACTTTAAGCTAAAACTTTGTTGCCCAGGTAAATTTAACATAAATAAAAATCTAAGTGCTCCCACATAAACTCCATTGACTAAAATAATTTAAACAAACTTAGGATCTCTTAAACATGTACGTATGACAAAAATCTGTCAGCATATGACCACAATGGCGGTGTCATTTGCATCGATTAACACAAAAATGTTAGAATTAAGAGGAGCCAACATTATCCACTAAGACCTTTCGCTAAACGTTCCTTTAGTAAAGTTTGTATTCCATCACTACAATGAGAACTATTCAAGTCAAAGATTACCCGATATGAATGGAACAAATTCTTCGACTATTGGTTTACACTAAAGGCGTACCTGCGATTTGACAAAAAATACATAATTTAAGTAGATACATTATAAATTTTACTTAAGTTTTATTTTAACAAAATTAATACTGTTGTAGGAGATTTTGGATACCAAGCAACGGTTCTGATTGGTATTAACTTGGTAAGCCAAGTTTATCTTGATTATCTTTCATCTCAACTGTGGACACTGATCTCCTAGTGGTATCACCCGGGTAACTACATTTACACACGTTAATGATGTTAGCTAACATATGCCGCGAGATCTCCCATAAGAACGATACCAAATATTAGTTAAAATTCGTCGACTCCTTGGGGTACCTGTCTTAGACCCCCATTTTTCACATATTTTTTTTATTATACAAGCCGCAATTCCCAACAGAATTTGATGAAATTCGGCACACGTCTATTAGTTGACCCAAAAAAAAGCTTTACTAATTTTGGTCAAAGTCCGTTGACTCCTACGAGTACTTGCCCTGAACTTACACTTAAATGCAATTTGATTAAAAAGTTAAGTCGACTGCAATATTTTTTGCTTAAATTTTGATTAACAATTTATCTGACTTTTTCAGAAAATTTTGAACTTTGTTCTACGGTGAATTTATGTGAACTCTTTCACTCAGTCTAAAGAAGAGACTTTCGCCTTTCGCCGTTGTGTTGGAAGCACCGAGCAAAACCGAGCTACATTACTTTTTATCGAAAGAAAAACGAAAACACTGAATTTTGTAGTTCTTATATTGAGTTCATTATATCTCCGCAGATTAATCGTATCATACCAGAGGTCCCAAGTTAAATCCCCGGCCAGACCCACTTGAAAAAATACAGTTAAAACAAGTAAAAGTGTTATATTCGGCTGTGCCGATCTTATATTCCCACCATCAAGTTGTGTTAAATTTAGAAACATATCTCATATTCCTAAGAGGGTGCAGCAAATTCAATACATGGACCAAATTGTAAAAAAGTTGTTATGTTAGATGATATTGTTGTTAAAATATTTGGAATAACTTCGGTTGCAGTAGCTTTATAGTTCAACATTTAAAAGAATGTAAGTGGTTTCCATAGTACTTACTTTGAAGAAAATTCGTTATCGTAACCGGGTATGGTTTTACATTAATAAATTGTTAAATAGTCAAATATGGACCGATTCCTATAAAATTTGATATACTGACCAATAGTTGCACAAAACTTCTCTATTCTAAATTTAGTCGTCATAGCTATTACAATTGTATTCAATTTATCAGCATTTATGTGTTTCCCGGGGCGGGGTTATATGGGAACTCTAACCAAATATGAACCGATTGCTCCCATTCTCAGTACACAACTTTTGTTACATATTAAAAATACTCTTGTAAAATGTTGTCTCTCTAGCTTCTGTAGTTAAGGAGCTGTCGCGCTTTTATCTGACGGACAGACGGAAATAAATCTCCTTTTCTTTTTGTATTTTTGTGTTTCTGTAAGTTTTTTATATGGGAGCTATGGTCAAATGGTGACCGATTATAACAACATTTTGCACACTGGCTGGCATTCACATAAGCTATTACAGTTTATCATTTAAGTGAATTTCAGGTGGAATTTAAGCTGTATCCGTAAGTTTTTTATATGTGAGCTATGGTTAAATGTAAACCGATTTCGATGAAATTTTATATGCTAGTGCTTATGTGAAACTTCTAGATACCAACGAGGTTATACGGGAGCTATGGTCAAATGTTAACCGATTTTGCCCAATTTCAATACCAAAATTTTCTCATAGATAGATTTTACTAACTTTAAGTGAGCTAGCTCCTTTCTTTTAGGCGTTATCGTGATTTCAACAGACAGATAGAAGGACATCGCTCAATCGTACTAGGATTTCAAGGATTCAGAATATATATCGTTTTTGATTTTTGAGCCAATATTAAGGAAATTACAAACGGAATGACAATCTCAATATACCCCCCATTCTTTTTGATAGTGTGTATAAAAAGCGGTTCACCTCATGACTCAGCTAGCCACTGATTATTGAGTATTAGGCTATGTAAAACTTCTCTAACTAATGTATTTGTCGTTCGAAGCCGGAGTTAAAACGTAGGTCCCTTTCAATAAGTCTTAAAATAGATTCGGATGCAGCTCATTGTCTGATAGAACTAACCCTTGTTCCAATTGGAATGTCGTGGAAATTATGTATGAATGTCTCCTAAACTATATATAAGATTAAGTAATTTTCTGCTGCAGACTGAAACCGAGCTTCTGTATCTTAATTAAATTGATATCAAGATTAAAGCTGTGAAACTATATTCCAAGCATTAGCTACTGAGTTTGATACAAAATTTCATCACTTTTCTATTTAGAACATTAATCACATTTCAATAACTTTTTTATAACACATAACATTACTTTTTTTTAAAACCATTATTGATCCTTAATATCTAGACTCTTTTCTATAGAACTGAATCATTAGATTTTTTATAAGCGTTGGTCAAAAAATGACTTTGTGCAGCAGAAATACCATAGTGCGTCGGGCTAATAACTCACTCAAGAAAAAAAGCAATTTCCATGAAAAAGCTAAATTTAGAATAAAAATGGTCTGTCTGATGTAAAAAGAGGACGTCGGAAACTTTGATAGAAAGACCAAGCAGAGGAAAATCTTTAAAAACTTGGCCTACGCAATTGGAGAATATGCGCACAAGATCGAAGAGCATGGATTTCTGAAATAAGCTCAGAGTTTGACCGTAAAAGGTTGTAAATATAGGCCATTAAAGTAAGTAAGTAATACTGAATATTACTGCTTAGCCTATGAGTGAATGAATGGCTCAAAAACAAAATTTCGAAAAATTAGCTTATTTTTCGAAATTTATAGCTAATTTTTCGAAATTTATGGCGAAATATTTGATATTTATGTATTTTTATAATCTGCAAACTATAACGAATGAAATAATATAGGTGATGGTGATCAAAATTAAAGTTGGATTTGCTGAAGAAGTGTAATAATTCAATCAGGAAAGAGTAAAAGCTATCGTAACAGTATTGGAAATTTCGACTTCAAAAAATTGATTAATTTTAAATTCATGAGTATTTTAAATAAATACCCAGCAAAACTTTTCATTACCAAATAATGAGTTAAACAGTTAAACTATTGAACATGAACTACTTACTCATTCACTGTTTAAGTCATTACATTAACATGGGGATGTCATTGGAGGCAAGTACTTACCAATTGCAGAAATGTAATGACTTGGGTAAGTAATTGGAAGACAACAACAACAACAACTTTTTTGTTGTTGTTTTATTTAAAAAACATATTTTTAAACGAAATACAAATTTTTTCTTATGACCCCATGGGGGCTCGAACCCAGACCCTCCGACTGCTAGGCGGAGACTCTTCCACTGAGCTACTTCATATGTTGAAAACTTAGCAGCTTATAATTAATATAAACAATTTTTATTTTTAGATCCAAAATCATGTGACAATAACTTTGTTTTTCTCTGCTTTTTTGCTTTGTTGTAATTTTTGGAAACATATTTCTATACGATTTTTTGTAAATGTTTAATGCATTTAATAAACAAAAAAGGAGTGTTTTTTAATTATTTTAAAACTTAAACAATTTAAATCTTCCCTTTTGTATAAGTTTTTATATAATATTGGCTCTTACTTACTTAAATGGCCTATAGATACAACCTATTTTCTTTGATCTTGTGCGAATATTCTTCAATTTTATAGGCCAAGTTTTGAAAATTGTTCCTCTACTTGGTCTTTCCATCCCATTTTTTATCGTTCTTATTTTACAACTCGCGGTACATGTTAGCTCACTACGTAACGTAGCTCTTTGTGTGATGTCACTAGGAGGTCAGTGTCCACAGTTGAAATAAAGGATAACCAAGATAAGTCTATGCTTACCAAGTTAAGACCAAGCAGAACCGTTGCTTGGTATCCAATAGGTATGTAGCCTACATAATCAAAATTGACTCATGATAGTATTTTTTCATTACCGTGAGTTAGTTTTCCAAAATTTTTTTTACAGAAGGTAATATTTATGTTTTTAAAATTCAAAAATCATTTAAAAATACATTTTTAATAAAAAAAAAATAAAAAAAATTGTTGCTCTTGGTGGGATTTGAACCCGGGCCATTCAGTTCAACTTACCATTTTAATTACAAATAAGTACTTATGTAATAACTTATTAGTTATTCGGAGGGTATGCTGTAGTCATTACAAGGTAACCAGATACCAGAGTACTTGCCGTTACCAAAGTTTTGCTGGGTATATACCAATATACAAAATAATTGTAAACTGACGCAAAATTTGACCCAATTCGTTAATTAAATTTTTTATTAAACAGCCAGTGATTTAATAAAAATATCCAAACATTAAATACTCAAGAGTTTTAAAATTCGATTATGAGGCCAACAAGAAGAAGAAACTACCACCACCAAAAAATACCAAAACAAAAACATCAACCATAATTTTTTGGATTTCTTGAGAATAATGGCTGCAAAAATAAGACAAAAGTAAAATATAAATTCATTACAAGCATCCGTACGTCCGTCCGTCCAGCTATTCATCCATCCATTCATGCACCCATAAGTGTTACAACCGCACAAACGGATACTTTCAGTATGGCTGCTTTTTTTTAGTTTCTTGCGTTCGTTTCTACTATTTGTTTTTCCCTTGTTTTTTATTTTGTTGTTTTTTTTGCCTGCCTGCCGCGGCATGCCGTCGGAATATCATTCAACACACATCCACTAGATACACACAGCATGACTGAATGAATAAAGAACTCAGATACAAATTTTAGATACTCGTACACAGGGCGTGGTTGCTTGACTCTATGATTGTCGTTTTTCGTTTTTTTTTTATTATAGGTAGATACTGAATTTTAGTTTTCCTTATTTTTTTGTATCTTTAGCTATAGGAATTATTGAATTTTCTTCTATTTTTCTTGAGTTTATTTGAATGTGTTTTTCTCTGTTTTTAAATGTCTGCATACATTTTTTGGTTCATTTTCTTCTGTCCACACATAAATTATTTACAGTTATTTTTGGATTTTATTTAAAAATTAAAATATATATTTTTTAAGAGAATTTATTCAACAGAATGAAATATAAAGAAAGTATGCCCAAGGCTCCTATATACAGGTTAACGCATGGCTACAACAAATACAACAAGCCAAAAACAACATAGGTTTTGTTGTTGGATAATAAGTTTTTTAATGTCAAAATTTAAAACAACATTTCGACAATTCATAATAAGAACAATAATTTGACATTAGAAAACTTAAACAAATTTTGAACTAGAACAAATTTTGAAAAACAGCTGACGAGTTGCAGTCACTTGTTATAATTACACTATGAGTATGCCGAGCAATATTAACAGCCTGTTTTTGAAACTACATTTTTTCAAATTGTACGTCAACTTACGAAAAAATTTAACTTTTGGTTTTTGAATTTTTTTTTTTTGAGTGAAACGAGAAAAAGCTTTTAAAATTTTGGTTCGTAAATGAAATGTATAGACGAAAGTAAATGTCAAATCAGGCAATTAAAAAATTCTAATCGTCTGGAAAACAAAAAACGGTTATTTATTTTTGTTTGATTAAGACATGATCACAATACAATGCATTATGTTGAAACTAGGAAAAGGTTGTGGGAGGGGGAATAGGTAGTGTTTGTGGACATTTGATTTTCCCTATATTGCAACTGGTTGGAAAAACTTCTGAGGGAAGCAAATTCTACTTATGAACTGTACCGTCTATCTGTAGAGTATCGACTGTCTACTGGTCAATCGACTACGAAAGGACGAGCCCTAACAGATAGACGTGTATTGCGTAAGAAAATTCATGTATCGAAAACAAGTTTCCTGATTTCGTTAGAGCACATTACAAAGTAGTAACAATAGAATTGGGTAACCTAATGTTACTGATGAGCTCTCTCCTGTACTGATGAGCTCTCTTCTGTACTCGGTCAAGAAGTTCAAAAATAAACTTTGAAGCATCGGCCCATACATGAGAGTTGTATTTCACTGGTACGCAATACATATTTCGGAATAGGGTCTATGTAAGAGTGCAAGAGAGGGTGAAAGTCCAACTCTATTGAACCACACTTTTCTATCGTTTTTACTTTGAAATTAGGGAACTCGTCCCCAAAACTCAAATCTTGTTACGCAATACATGTCTGAGAATAGTCTTTGTAGGAGCTACTCGACCGAGTGTAGAAAAGGGTGAATGTGTTCGTCGGTATGCAACTCTATTGAGCCACTGGAGTGTCACAATGTTCTATCGTTTCTAGTTACTTTGGATAGAAATCAGGGAACTTGTTCCTAAAACCCGAACTTTTTTACTTAATACTTGCCTTTCTCATAAACAGAACATCATTGAAAAAATGTTTAATATAATTTTGAAAAAAAAAAAATAATGTAAAATATTTTTATTTTTTGTTTTTAATTATTTTTGATTTTATTTAATTTTAGGGTTAACATAATTTCACAAAAGTCTTACATTTTACAGGAAAAGCTTTCAGAAAAGTAATAAAATATTTCATGGCAATACTATTATTTGATATTTCATTACGAAGCTTTTACTTCCAAACGAAAAAAAAAAATGAACTCAATTTAGAGCTTAATCGTTAGGCTAGTATTCGATTGCCTTCTAACGTATGACAGTTTTGTGAACAGGCTGTAATTGAGTAGACTTGTAAAAATAATGTATAAAAGTCAGTCAAGACCGACCATATTTTATTCTACATTATAGGGACTCTGAATTACAAAAATAATTAGTAGAGCAAATAGATTTTGAGTATCGAAAATTACCAGAATTTTCGGGTATCATATTGAAAAATCGAGTATCAAATTGACCCGCTATCCTTCATTCGGTTGAAGTTTTTGTGCTTGTGAGTATTAGATGAAGATTTCATTTTGATGTGAATGGTATACAATAAACCATTATAAATTTTTTTTTTAACTTTTTAATTAGAGGCCATTGCATAGTGAGATGGTGGAAAAAAAATAATGGAAATAAGTCTGCTAAACCGTTGGACCGATTTTAAAATATATTAAAATTGCTGGGGAGCTTAAATTTTGAACCTGGAAAGCCTGGATTTTACTGTGGCGGCGCAATCAGATCCCAAAGTAGGGCAACTCAGACTCATAAATCACTTAAAACACTTTCTCTATATGTACCTAAAATTTTAAAATCGAAATAACGGCTTAGAAGTTGCAGATTTATTTGTATTATATTTTTATACCCTTCACCAATAGGTGAAAGGGTATTATAAGTTTGTCATTCAGTTTGTAATTTTTCCATTATTCGTCTTAGACCCCATAAAAATTATACCGATCGACTCAGAATCGCCAGAATGTCCATCTGTCTGTTGAAATCAAGTTTGTGGAGCTCCTGGTGGGTGTACGCAGACGAATTATTCACCAGATTTTAGGAAATTTCCTAAAATTTGGTATACAGTTCAAAAAACTTTTTTTTTTTTTTAAACACAGTTTTTTAACGAAATTCAAAACTTTTTTTTGAAAAACAAAGGTTTCAAAAAAAAATTGTTTAAATTCTCATCGAATTCTGAATTTTGGCGATATCTCTGATGTTTATAGACCGATTTTGATAAAATTTAAAAGAGTGTTGCATTGGAGTATTTTCTAAAATACTGTTTAAAAAAAAATAAATTTGTTAATTTGCGTACATCGATAACTTTTACTTTGGCGATATCTCAGTTATTAATTAAGCGATTTTGATGAAATTCAATAGTGCGCTGCGTTAGATGATTTCCTAAAATTTGATATACAGTTCAAAAAAAAATTAAAAAAACACAATTTTTTGACGAAATTAATTTTTTTTTTGAAAAATACAGTTAAAAAAAATTAGATTCTCATCGAATTTTGAATTTTGACGATATCTCTGGTTTTTATAGACCAATTTTGATAAAATTTTATAATATGTTGCGTTGGAGTATTTTCTTTAAAAAAATTTAAATATGTCAATTTGCGTACATCGATATCTTTTGCTTTGGCGATATCACGCTTATTGATCCACCGATTTTGATGAAATTTAATAGTGTGTTGCGTTGAATGATTTCCTAGAATTTGATGTACAGTTCAGTTAAAAAAAACACAGTTTTTTTGACGAAATTAAATTTTTTTTAATGAAAAATACAGTTTTTTAAACAAATTTTTTTAAATTCTCATCGAGTTTTGAATTCTGGAGTTTATAGACCGATTTTGACGAAATTTAATAGCATACTGCAATGGAGTATTTTCTAAAATGTGATATATAATTCAATTTTTTTTTTAAATATTGTTTTTTAAATTTTTTTTTCTAAAATATGCCAAATTTGTGAACATCGAAATATTTTGCTTTGGCGATATCTCAGTTACTGATCTACCGATTTTAATGAAATTCGATAGTGTGTTGCGTTGAATGATTTCTTAAAATTTGATATATAGTTTAAAAAAACGTTTTTTAAGAAAACATAGTTTTTTGAAAAAACATAGTTATTTTGAAAAGTTATTAAAAAAAAAATTAATTCTCATCGAATTTTGGCGATACCCTGGTGCTTATAGAAAATGAAAAAATTGTAATTAATCATCGAATTCCGAGTTTTGGCTATATCTCAGTTGTAAGTAGAAGTATATGTTGCAATTTAATAGTGTACTTCGTAGAACACTATTAACATCTAATACCTATATATATAAGTTATGTCAGTACACCATCTAGAAGCTCATCAAACTTGATTTCAGCATACCGAAATATCATATCTTACGTAGCTGTTGTTGCCAAAAGTCTAATCTAAATAGGTCCGCTAAATTTTCTCATAAAAGCAACCATTTAATCGGTCCTCTAATTTGAAAGACATATGCATTTACGATCTCTCTCAAGGTGCGAAATATTACAATGTTGTGTAATTCCTGAAATTCTTTGTATTTCAAAATGTAAACCCAATGTAAAACAACGTTATTCACTAATTTAAGTATTATTCATATATCGCCTAAAAATTAAATGTATGAGGCGTGTTAATTATCAAGATTTGAAACTTTTCCAGATTCGAAAATCAATATACATATATTAGTATTTTTGTAGGATTCACCTTAATCAGTCTTCAGAAACATACATACTTGTAATTGACCAAAAACTCTTTCCACTCTGCACTTTACTTTTGTAAAACCATTGGTGAAGGGTATTTAAGGTTCGGCATAGCCGAACATAGCACCCTTACTTGTTTAGCATCCCACTGTGCATTGGTCCAAATTTGAACATAGATCTCAAACAAGACCCAATAACGGAAATGGCTGGTATATATTTCATAGCCTGACACATACATGACGCTACTAATATTCAATCTATAAGACCACCATTCAAAAGATACGTTTATAAATTTAACAGCTGTTTAACTATTAACTTTTAAAATATCACATTTCGAATAAAGCGACTTTTGTTAGTTTGAAAAAAAGCTTAAGAGTGTTGTATATTAATAAATCATTGTGGAAGCCAGATTTTGACTTGATAACTATTATTTGGACTCTGCACCAGGAAAGTTAACCGTTACGATTAACGCCGTAGACGACCTAATAATTCTGCATCCGTCAAAACATTAAAAAAGTCAAAACAAAGTAATTTTGATTTGTCAATATTATATGTTGGATATATCTTGAATGAATTTTTGGGTATGCGAAAGCTTTGTTTAAAGTGGCTGCGGCATGAGCTTACAATCGACCAAAAACAACAACGAAACTGTGATTATAAGCAGATTTTAGAGCTTTTCAAAAGTTGGACTTTACAACTTTTATGACTAAATTTAAAAATGAATAAAACATGACTTCAACATTTCGCACTAGAGCCCAATCAATAGTTAGGCGAGTGGACTGAAGGTAATAAACCGACTAGTGTGGAAAAATGCAGCAGTCGACAGGCAAGTTAACGGCGTTATTATTTTGGCATGTGTATTTTATAATATTCAACGACTATATTAAGAAAAAATCAAAATCAAGGTTGGCCAAATGATGTATGTTTTGTTATTGTAGTATGCATTTTTGATAGTGTATTTTTTTTTTTTTTTTAGTACGAGTAAAGACAAAGTTTTCTTGCTTAATGTGAACTGTTGTCATTCCCCTGATACGCAAAAATTAGCCAACATTGCTCTAAATCAGTGATCGGCAACTATTCCTGATATCGGTACTTTCCATTTCTCATACCTCACTCGGATATATTTGCCGAAACAGATCACGGTTTCGGCGATTATCTCTGAGTAAAGTATTTAATGCTAAAAACGCTATATCTCCAAAATAAAAAGTCAGAGAAACAAAATTCAAATCGAATTTGAATTAAATACAAATATGGAGTTAAAAGTGCAAAAAAATTTGGTATTTTTTTATTCACGTCAAAAATAACATAAAAACAAATTTATACCGAAATAAACTATACTATTTATGAACATCTTCCCTAGGGAGTAAAATGGGTAGGAAAGGCATACTTTTTGGACAAAAATATCCACATCTTTTAAGCCTTTGAACTTACAACCAAGATTTATAACGTAATCGCAAAATGACTTAAAAAGGGAGAATAAGTAGTAAAAATTGTATGTGTAAGTATTTTCTTTTTAATTTCTAAATATAGGGCAAATAAAATTCATCTTAAGCGGCGAAAATTGTATTTTGATTATATTTAGATTTAATTGGATTTTCGGGTCAGATATTTAATCTAAGCTCACCATTTTCGATACAAACTCCACATCTCCCAACTGCTTTATCACAATAAAATGTTCGTATGATGACAAATATATACACATAAAAATAAATTTTCTATTTCGTTGAATTTTGAACCGTATATGACTTCAATGGTGTAAGGTTTTAACTTTTGCTGCCAAGTCTATACCCAGTTATTCAGTAGAGTTTTAAATCAAGGTTGGCCAAATGAGGAAAGCTCTAAATGAGAATTGAAGCTTCTGTATGTTTTGTTATTACTACTTAGTACTTGTTTGTGTTTTTTTAAGAAAAAGTTTTATTGTTTAATGTAAATTCTTATTATTCGTCTACCAGGCAAATAATGGCCAACCTCGGTTAACATCGTAAAGCAACGATTCTAATTTTTCGTTCTTAATCTCTTTGTATGTAGCCGAACGTATTAAGCTGTTTTTATATTGAAGTCTAACCTTTTTATGTACTTTAAGACTCGAGGTAAACACAACTTGCATGCTTAAAAAGTGGACTTAGCAGGTTTTCACATAAAGCCAACGATATCTTATATTCTTAAACGAGTATATATATATATATATATACAATGGCTATCTCGAAAACGGCTCTAACGATTTCAATAAAATTTGGACTGTGGAAGAAAAGACTTTTGGAACCTTTGTATGTACGTCTTTATAGACTAGTCAACTGTGAATTTGATCATGTTATGCTCTTTAGCGAAGATGTTGCAGATAAGCCGGGGAAGGTTTTTAAGTTGGTAGGACTAATATCCGACTGGTGGCGCCACTGAAAATGACTAAAAATTAATAAAATCGTAAACTGTACATTTGATCATGCTATGATCTTTAGCAAAATTGTTGCGGATGAGCTTGCGAAGGCTTTTTAGTTGGTGTGAATAATTTCCGATAGGTGGCGCTACATAAAATTACTCAAAGTCAATTTAATCGTAAGCTGTACATTTAATCGTGATATAATCTTTAGTAAAGTTGTTGCGGATAAGCCGACGAAGCTTTATTAATTGGAATGACCAAAGTCCGACAGCTGGCACAACTGAAAATTACTCAAAGTGAATTAAATTGTAAACTGTGCATTTGATCATGTTATAATCATAAGCAATGTTGTTACGCATAAACAGACTAAGGTTTCTTAGTTGGTATGAAGAACTTCAGGTGGCGCCACTGAAAACTACTCAAAATGAATCAAATCGTAAACGGTGCATTTGCTCAGACTATAATCTTTAGCAAAGTTGTTGCGCATGAGTCGACGGGGGTTTCTGTTGGTATCACCAATTTCCAAAATTATTCAAAATGAGTTAAACTGTAAACTATGCAAACTATGTGTTGGTCGGACAAAATAAATCAAATAATTCAAAATTAACTGAATATTTCTACAATGTCTTTCCTCTAAATTTATTTTAGTACTTTATAAAATAAAATATATAAAAACTTTAAAATTTGCCTCAAAATGCTTATCATAAAGCTCCGAGCAAGGCTCGGTCAACTAGGTACTGTATTATTATTCTAGTATCTTTATAGTTGTTCTACACTTCAACACCATAAGTGGAAAGGGTCGATTTAGCGATGTCAGTCCGTCCGTCTGGTTGGCTGGACCCCCACGTAAACCGTGTTATCAAAGTACAGGTCGAAATTCTAAAGATAATTTAAAGAAATTGGCACAGATAATTTTTTTGACAAATCGGTTTGACAAAATCGGTTCATTATTTATGGTACCGCCCATAGGTCCGACTTCACGGAATTGATATTTTAGCCACAAATATCAATATTTTTTCATGAAATTTAAAACAATTGCTGCTTATGTAAATCAAAATCACTGTACCAAATTTCGGAAATCGGTCCACATTTGACCATAGCTCCCATACAAACTCTTTTGTCGAAACGCGCTAAATGAGACAAAAATCTCTAAAACGCTTGGCAATCATGTTTTTTAAATTTCGAGGTAATCAGTCCACATTTGAGAAAATGTTTGTATGATGGCAAAATTTAGCAAATATTTGTCATTGTATAGGAAAAAGGACATCTTTGACCTTAATGGTGAAGGGTATCACATGGTCGTTCTTGAACGACAATAGCACTTTCTTACTTGTTTTTATATAAAGTAATAGAACAGGGTCTAAAAAGTACAAATTGCTTTTATATCTGAGAAACAGCAAACACAGATGGTGTAGGGTATAAACGTTAGGGGCTTTCAGTAAAACATTTAATTAATTTAAGAACACATTATGTTAACCAAATTGAAAATCTTCAGCAAATTTGATGACCTTTTACAAAAAATATTGGGTAGTTAAACATAATTTAACAAATTTTTAGTAAAATTTAACGAAGATTATTTGAGATTTTGAGATATTCTGTTTAAAATAGAACTGCATCCAGAAAAACTAAAATTTAAGTATCAGATTTTCTTCAAATATTTTATATACGTGGCTAACAAATAACCATATATTTTGTTTGAAATAGTTTTTTTTTATAAATTTTATATTTTATTGTTAAAGTTCTCGTGCCACACGTCCATTAGTTCGACTATATCATTTGATGCATTTGTGACAAATGTATTTTATTTTAGTAATCCAAACATTTTTTTAGTTCTTTTTTCATTATACTAAAATATTCTTGGAGCAATATGTAGGGGATTATTGCCGCAGTAAATAGTTTTAGGAGGGATAGTTGGATAGAACTTTCCACATAAATCTACAGCTTAAAAGATTTCTATAATACACGCAAACTGTTATTTTCCTTGATACATTCATTCTGTCACTCATCATTCACATTCTAGTCATTTAGCTAGACTCTAATCTTGTTGGTTTAATTAAAAGAAAAACTAATATTAAAAGAAAAGATACTATTTAGAAGCTTGTTTATATAAGTTTTTAGCTATAGGAAACTTTTCGTTTTTTCCCTAGTTTTTATATGCAAAAAGTATTGCTACACCTTAATAAGTCGTAAATTATTCTCCTAAAAATGGTTTAATAAATATTTCGTTTAGATATTTCTTTTTTGTATCTCATTTTATTTGATTGCCGGGATTAATTTTAATAGTTAATACAGAGCAACAAACTGGCATGGAGAAATGTTTTGAATTTTCAAATTTCAAGAAGTTTTGAGGATGTTGACAGCAGAATTTTTAAAGAATAAATTCCTTAAGTAATGAATTTTAATGCAAAATGTTAAAAAAATTTAAAAACATAGTAGCATTAGACTTAGTATCATAAGTGAAACGATATTATTCTTCATATATCTAAAATTCTTGACTTCTTTATATATTGCTACATAGTCATTCCCACCTTTGGAAACTTCCAACGAAAAAGCTGACATTACAAAATTTTCGTAATTTAATTAAATCAACCTGCCTAAATCTTAAATATATTTAATCTATTATATCACATCCAACCATTACTCTAAATTCTCTCCGTTTGCCTCTTCCTTGGAATTTAAAGATTTTAATCAAACTCATAATTTATCACCACAACCCTTTCCACAGCTGCTGCCTTGAGACATTTATGCCATGTGACTGACTCTAGGTTGACATACCCGTAAATTTCTATATGAGTTCATATGAATATTTAAATGAGATGACATATGAAATTATTGTATAATAGAGTTTAATCGCTTTAAAAGAGTCTCATTTAATTTAATTAAGAATTTTGAGATTTAAATTTTAGACAAAATGGAAATAATAGAGTTTCATAAATTTTTTGAAATTATATTTTTAAATTTTTTATAAAATTAGACTTCATATCCATGTTTAATCACAGCTCCAATATTAGAACCTCTAAAGACAAAGTTTTCTTGCTTAATGTGTCAGTACCTGGTAGACCGAGCCTTGCTCGGAGCTTTATGATAAGCATTTTGAGGAAAATTTTAAAGTTTTTATATATTTTATATTATAAAGTGCTAAAATAAATTTAGAGGAAAGACATTGTAGAAATATTCAGTTAATTTTGAATTATTTGATTTATTTTGTCCGACCAACACATAGTTTGCATAGTTTACAGTTTAACTCATTTTGAATAATTTTTGAAATTATTCATATCAACAGAAACCTCTGTCGACTCATGCGCAACAACTTTGCTAAAGATTATAGTCTGATCAAATGCACAGTTTACGATTTAATTCATTTTGAGTAGTTTTCTGTGGCGCCACCTGTCGGACTTTGCTTATTCCAATTCATAAACCTTCTTCGGCTTATCCGTAACAACTTTGCTGAAGATTATAGCATGATTAAATGTACAGCATACGATTAAATTGACTTTGAGTAAATTTCAGTAGCGCCACCTGTCGAAATTTCTTCATACCAACTAAGAAACCTTCGTCGGCTCATGTGCAACAACTTTGCTAAAGATTGTAGCATGATTAAATGTACAGATTACGATTAAATTGACTTTGAGTAAGTTTCTGTAGCGCCACCTGTCGGAAATTATTCATACCAACTAAAAAGCCTTCGTCGGCTCATGCGCTACAACTTTGCTAAAGATCATAGCATGATCAAATGTACAGTTTACGATTTAATTAATTTTTAGTAATTTCCAGTGGCGCCATCTGTCGGAAATTAGTCTTATCAACTTTAAAACCTTCGCCGGCTTATCTGCAACATCTTCGCTAAAGAGCATAACACAATCAAATTCACAGTTTACTATTCTATAAAGAACATACATACAGACAAACATTCATTTGTTTAAAATAATACTAATTTTTCCCCCTTTTTATTCCCTAATTTCTAAAAGTTCCATATGTATATTTGGCAGTTTTTTGGTGCCAATTGACTTCGGTACATTTTTTTAAAACGCATTTAACATAATGTATAATGTTCCTATTCATATTACTTTGGAGATGTTAAGTTATCATTTTATCCCTTTTTTACCCATTTTGGCTCCAAAATCAAAAAAGTACCAAATACGTATTTCATGTTTTTTTTACATTTATTGATTGCAGTACCAAGTTTCTTTCTATATTATTTAGTTTAAAATATAAGAGTGGGTTAAAAAGGTGCCAACAAAACTATTTTCACCCTTTTTTACCCCCTATCGGACATAGTTTCAAAAAAGTACCAAACACCTGTCCGCTTATTTTCAAAGCTGTTTAAAACGTAATTTTAATTTTGTTTCTATACCTATTACTTTAGGAGACATAGCGTTTTCGATTTTTTCCCCTTTTTATCCGTTTTTACCCTCTTAGAGGTAAAAGTTCCAAAAGTCCCTTCTTCTTCGACCTATACATCAAAAAAGATACCCACTGTCCAAATTTTATCAAAATCGTTAGAGCCGTTTTCGAGATGGTCATTCTATATATATATATATATACACAATTATTGCTCGTTTAAGAATATAAGATTGTCATTCGCCTGACACGCAAAAATTGGCCAACATTGCTCTAAATCTATTCCCGATAGCGGTACTTTCCATTTCTCATACCTCACTCGGAGATATTTGCCGAAACAGATCACGGTTTCGGCGATTATCTCTGAGTAAAGTATTTAATGCTAAAAACGCTATATCTCCAAAATAAAAAGTCATAGATACAAAATTCAAATCGAATTTGAATCAACTACAAATATGGAGTGAAAAGTACAAAAACAAGTTGGTTACTTTCTTTATTCACGTGAAAAATATCATAACATATTTATACCGAAATCATCTACACTACTTTTGAAAATCTTCGCTAGGTAGTAAAATGGGTAGGAAAGGCATACTTTACCCACTAGGGGGTAAAAAGGGTAAAAACTAGATTTCTAGAACAGAAAAAAAAAACAATAGAATTTAAAATTAATAATGTTTGGATTAGCTATAAAACTAATAAATATTTGATACTTATTCAAAAATTCGCCAAATAGGAGCAGAAATTCTGTTACTTTTTCAACACACATTTAATTAAGAATTTTAAGATTTAAATTTTAGACAAAATGGAAATAATAGAGTTTCATAAATTTTTTGAAATTATATTTTTAATTTTTTTATAAAATTAGACTTCATATCCATGTTTAATCACAGCTCCAATATTAGAACCACTTTCGCAATGGTCTTGAGTAAACTCACTAAAATTTTTATAGCATTACTATAGCATTTAATCGGTATAGGTCTCTATTTATTTATATAAAGGGTTACCCATTTCGTGGTTTCAAAAGTATAGGACTGGAATTTGACATCTGTCAAACTAAGTTGTAAACCAATTTTTTTTCTTTTCAGTTGAAAGTCTGACGAAAATGAATCGCTTAAGTATCACACAATAAAAATTATCAAAACATACTACAAAAATGGTGGTTGTGTAACAGCCACATATCGTGCTTTAAGAGGCGATTATGGTACATAATCATCCAACTAGGCATGCAATTGGCAAAATTGTGAAGAAATTTGAAGAGACTGGAGCGGTAGCAAATATTTTAAGGCCTGTCCATTATTGTTTCGCTCCGTTCCGCCCGTTCCCTAAAAATATCGCTGCTGTAAGTGAAAGTGTTGCCGAAGACCCAAATGTGTCGATTCGTCGTCGTTCTCAGGAATAGTCATAGGATAACCGACTTTTTTTGCCTGCTATTGTAGAATACGACTTGGAGAATATGTGGTTTCAACTAGACGGTGACACATGCTACACAACTAGAGCGAATCTATCTTTAGTGCAAGAAAAATTTCCTGGTCGCGTAATTTTTTGTCGTGGTGATATCAACTGGCCACCAAGATCATGCGATTTGACACTATTGGGATTTTTGTGGGACTACGCGAAAGACCTTGTTTATGCAGATAAACCTTTAACTCTTGAGCATTTAAAAACCAACATTCGTCAGGTTATGACTGAAATACCGCTTAATATGTGTCAAAAAGTGGTAAAAAATGAGACCAAAAGAATCAATGTTGGCATCATTTCGCGTGGTAGTCATTTATTTGATGTAGTGTTTCACACATAATGTCAACGTTTAAACATTATAATAAACAAGTAAGAAAGTGCTGTAGTCGGTCAAGCCCGACAATACGATACCCTTCACCACTAAAGTCAAAGTTGTACTTTTTCATTAATAAAACAAATATTTCCTAAATTTTGTCAAAATACGAACATTTTCTTAAAGCTTATAAATTTAAGCTGTTTTCGTCATTTAGATTTGTATGGGGGCTAGGGTCAAATGTGAACCGATCATCTTGAAATTTAGCAAATTGATTACAGTTTTTACAAAAATTATGTGTGCAAAAAAAAAAATATTAAAATTGTCATAATTTTCGGATTTATGAGAGTTTTAGTGATTTTTGTCTCATTTAGTGCGTTTTTAAAGAAGAGTTTGTACGGGAGCTATGGTCAAATGTGGATTACAGAGCCTTCAACGAACTTCATCATATGTGCTGGTTCACATTGACATACCAGGGAGCTACTGCAGATGAAATAATTCCAAATCTTTCAAATTCTAGTCAAGCGACTTTTGCAGAAGTTGTCGTAACGAGGAGGAGAAGCATTTCGTGAAATGCTTCTCCTTCTTCTTCTTCTTCTTTTCACTTACACTGTCTTGTCGTAAAGTTAGAGATACACATTTGGTAGAGAAGGATACGTTTCGTTTCGGTAAGAAAAACTGCTAAGTCCACACATAGGCAATTTTTGTAATTAAAACTGTTGAATACAGTTCAATGTATCTATTATATTTTTAAGAAATTTACTATGGCTAAGGCTCATCGAATGCTCTTAACTACTCATGATGAGGCCTATTAATGAAAAAAAGTGCCGAAAGTGGTTTCAACGCTTCAAGTTTGGTGATTTTGACGATGAAAACCTTCAAGGTTATGTTGCGAAAGTGGTCAAGACATACTTGGAAGGGTTGAAATTAAAAGTCCTACCTCAGTTCCCTCGGACTATCACTTGTTTCGATCATTAACACACGGCCTGTCTGACTAGCAAGTTAAAAATTGGATCGATTTAAACGATGACCAGTTTTTTCACGAGGGATTCGTGAGCTGCCTGAAAGATTAGAGAAAGTAGTGGCCGGCGATGATAATATTTTGAATCATAAATGTATAACCAGTTTATTACAATAAAGTCTCGAGTTTGGAAAAAAACGAAGGTAGGTAAGTTGTACATACGAATGATTCGAAAAAAAGTTGTGATAGTCACCCCCTAGGATTAAAAATAATGTAAAAACAATTAGATTTTTTTATTTATTTTTTACCTCGTCTACAAATGCTGCCCTTTTGCCCCTGTGTCGCTTTAGTCCGATTATAACATTTTGTATGTCAGTGTTCACGGCTCTGTAAGGGCTACATTTATCTCTTTGATAGTTTTTTACTACCACGTCAACCTCTAGTCATAACTTTTTAAATGCGATGTGTTCTTGTTAAATATGGTCACATTGTAAAATGTAAACAAAAAATATTTATTTTAAATAAAATTATTTAAATGTAATAATCTTGTGTAATAATAAAAGAATAAAATAAAAAAACCGCAGATATTGTGAGTGCGCTATTTGTCCGAAAGTGTAAGTAATTTGTGCAAATAAAAAATCAACAAAAATGGCGTCAACAACGTTTATTCGTCCCAAATGTGTTCAATCGAAGAATTTACAAGACGAATTTTTAAATCCTGGACGAAATTAGTCATTCGTCTCAATTGTGTTTCTACCTTTAAGCCAAACCAAACTTATACTATGTCTAATTAGGTTTCTTTTTAACAAATATATTTTACGTTTCATAATGATGTTATAGGAAAGAAATATTTTGAAAATTTTGACATTTTAAGAAATTACTTCAGTATTTTTTGGAAAAAAATTCGATTGTTTTTAAAATCTTAGAGCTTTTTTTAAGTTGAACAGCTAATTATTTTAAAGTAGCCTATTAATAAAATGCCTTTGAACTTTGTTCAGTAAAAATTACATTCTTTTATTTTACGGAAATTTTAGCGATTCAGAAAAAATAGAAGTTACCCCCTTTTTCAAAGAAATTGGTAGCATAAAGGGCACTTACCTTAAATTAAAGTAATTTTTTACTCATAAAAATGTAGATTTCTAAGTTTAGAACTAGAACTATTTAATATCTGTAAAAGAAAATAAAATAAAGTTAGAAAATTATTTCTAATTTAGTTTCATAGTATTTCTATTTTTTCTATAATAATGTCTAATGACTCAGTCAAAATTAATTTATTTAAAAAATATATTGTAACAAAGTTGTTAGAGTTATGCCTTCAAATATGTAAAGTGTTAAATACTCTTAAGTTGATTATAAATGTATGTAAATATAAAATTGAATATTAAAAAGTTAAGGCAAGAGATATTTAACAATCAACACCATTTAGACATGGGCGCATTAACAAATGAATACAAAACTTTTCTAAAAGACGCGTGTCGTCTTTTACTCTAAAACGAAGCTATCAAATCATACTCGACATTTAACCATTGTCCAAATAATCAAATACAAAATCACAAAATATATATAAATTACATATTTCTTTTAAGGTTTTGAAAGAACATCAACCTCAAAACTAAACATTTTTATACCCTTCACCACCATAGGTGGAAAGGGTATTATAAGTTTGTGCTGATGTATGTAACGCATAGAAATATTTGTCTTAGACCCACCTTTTAGTATACCAATAGGCTTAGAATCACTTTCTGAGTCGATTTAGCGATGTCCGTCCGTCCGTCTGGCTGGCTGGACCCCCATGTAAACCTTGTAATCAAACTACAGGACGTAATTCTAAAGATAATTTGATGAAATTTGGTGCAGATCATTTTTTTGATAATGGGACCATGGCTATTGAAATTGGTCAAAATCGGTCCATTATTTATGGTACCTCCCATAGGTCCCACTTCCCGGAATTGACATATTGGCCACAAATATCAATATTTCATGAAATTTAAAACATATAGTTCTTATGTAAACCTAAATCACTGTACCAAATTTCGTTGAAATCGGTCTACATTTGACCATAGCTCCCACACAAACTCTTCTTTAAAAATGCACTAAATGAGACAAAAAAAATCACTAAAACGCTCGTAAATCCAAAGATATTGAAAATTTTGAGTTTATTTTTTGCGTACATAATTTTTGTAACAACTGTAATCAGTTTGCTAAATTTCGAGATAATCGGTCCACAT
Source organism: Stomorhina lunata (assembly GCA_933228675.1). Lineage (NCBI taxonomy): Eukaryota > Metazoa > Arthropoda > Insecta > Diptera > Rhiniidae > Stomorhina > Stomorhina lunata. The sequence goes on along the minus strand of OW121740.1, from coordinate 87,443,862 downwards.
TTGACCCTAGCTCTCATATAAGCCTAAATGATGGAAACAGCTTAAATATATAAGTTTTGAGAAAATGTTTGTATGATGGCAAAATTTAGCAAATATTTGTCTTTAAACAGGAAAAATAACACCTTTGACCTTAGTGGTGAAGGGTATCGTATGGTCGGGCTTGAACGACTATAGCGCTTTCTTACTTATTTTCTTAGTTAAATTGAACTGAAATCCAAAAGATATTTTCACTTTTTCATTTTGTTTTTCGGTTCACGGTTCTTTTCAAATGTTCGATACGATAAACATTTTTTGTTTGTTAAAATATTGAAATGAACAAACAGAAAAACAAAAACTTGTTTTGAATGTATAAATAAATAAAGTATCTTATGGGTTTAATTGACTCAGATTGACGTATGGTAAATATGTACATTTGTTTCTGGCTTGTTTAGATACGAACGAAGAACATGTGAATATTTTAATTCAAACCGAAAACCTGATGTGGAAATACAAAAATTTCATGAATATATGTATCTTTAGATACAAGTGAACATACCTACATACTCGTATATATACAAGTACATATTTCTATCTGAAAAAAATATATACAAACGCACTTGTATACTTTCAAGATTATAGACAAGTTTATTAAAAATCCTAAAAAAAAAGATCCAAGGCAATAAATGTGGTTGGTGGCTCCTTTTGAAGGGATTAAAGGGGATTCAGTCGGTGTGAACAGAAACCATAACATCACAAGTATTTTTAATTAAAAAATCTAAACACAAAAACAACACTTACATACAATTATACAATATTTTAAATATTTTCACATAATGTAACAATTCAAATGTATAAAAAGATACTTCAGACATTCCAAATTAAAACAAAAAGGGTTTTTTTTTAAATACCGACAGAATTTAATCAAACTGACTGGAAAATATGTCTGTTCATTCAAAAAATCTTTAAAGGTCTCAAAAAACAAGACGCACTTTAGATACGGAAATTGAAATTCGGTTTAATTATTTAGTTCTAAAAGATCGAAATGTTTATTGCTTTTGTATATGAACATGTGTATGTTACTAATGAATTCCTGTTACTAATAATTTCCTACATTGCTAACGAATTCCTATCTACTTTTCCAATTAGCTTGACTATAGAGCTAATAAAGTTATCAGAACAGTTTGACCACTTGACCAAATTGTAGGACTCCAAATGAAAAAAAAACTTAGGAAATCATAGACTGAGAATCATCTTTTATAAGCAAATTTAATATTTTTGTTATTTTACAAAAAATATTGCATCTTCCATGTAAATTTTCTAAAACTTTAGTAAAAAATGAACATTGGAAATTTATTTTTTACATCTGACTTCTCCACGACTTCTCCATCTATGGGACCAATTAACTGGAGACTGCTTCATTTTTAATACCCTCCCGTTTTATGTCGATAAAATTGATTATGACAACAGCGTCGTTGTAGTTGGTTGATTAAAGTAATTTGATTTTTATATTGCAAAAATCATGAAAGGTGTGCAGATTTGCCCAACCGACTTTTGCAAATTGAGTTTTGCTTGATTTTAATGGTCACGATTTTCTGCAGTTGAGTTTTAGTTTGTTGACCTCTTTTTTATTCGTTTTAAATATGTACCAGCATTAACAGTGGTTTGTCTTAAAGGAAAATCTTTTAAAATTATAAAAGTTGGAGTTTGCAAAATAATATGGTCCATAGCTTGCATATCAGAAGCACTATCGAATATAATTTAAATACATACATATGTACGTTTGAGATCCTCGACTTACATATCGTCATCTTAAAAACCAAATAACTTATCTGCAAAAGTTTCAAAATTTAGTTTTTTTATGGATTATTATTCCCTATATCATAATGTATAACTGTGTAAAATTTTGAACATCTAATATCACGAATGACCAAATTATTAAAGTTTTTGTGCCTAGAGGACCGTTACGCACTTAAAAAAGATAAAACTAAATTATCAAAAATCGCGATAAAAGTTTAATTTTGCTCCATAGTGTAATTTAAACTGTGATTAAGTACATTCATTTGCTTAAACCAGTAAAAAAACTATAACTGTTACTATTTAATTTATATAATTTTTAAATGTATAAAAAATTGTTTTATTTATATTAATTAGTACTGCAGATAGGTTATTTGGTTTCAGATTTTTGCAATTAGCCTAAGTGGCATACAATAAACTGCGTTTAGAAGAACAACATTTTTTCAATCGATATATATTTCTGGTTTAATTTTAATCTAAATACATAATTTTCGTTTAAATATTGCAAATAGTTCCAACTTTATAACGTTTTTTCCCTCTCCTGTAAACTTTTGAAAACTGTAGATAGGTTATTTCGCCTTTTTCGTGACGATATGTATATGACAGAAAAAAAAAGTTCGCCGTACACCAAAGAATATAAAGTCTCGAAATAAAAATTTTATTTTTTTTTTTTCGCCACACATTTGGGTCGCCAAAATATATTTTTCGTTATATCTTTATATCGTTGCCAAAATATATTTTTCGTTATATCTTAAAGTGTGATATATCGATGTTTTTGTCTCGAAGAGGCAAATATTTTGCTTTTATTGTCATTTCTGGACCACATGTGATCGTTGACAACTATAGCTTCGAGGTTGTAAAATAATTGGTACCGCCGTCAACACAGATAACGACGTAAGTTCGAAATCAAACGTAGAATCATACTTGCCAACGGATGCTATATTGGCCTAAGCAGACATGTAAGAACATAAAGCTCTCTCTTTAAGAACTAAAAACGTTTATTTATTTTAGAATAATTCCCAAATAATTAAAAGCAAAGGGCAAAGGGCACGTCGCATTTACAATTTACTTCCATACATATGTTGCTAACATTGTTACTATTCTAAAAATAACATCAAACCAAAAAAAGTCTTGTTGTTCTCTACATGCCAACGGCAAGTGTAAAGATCGAAAAAAGTGATGTTCGATCAAACTCAATGAGTTAAATTGATGATTATCTCTGCAATTTGACAACTCGACTGTGGTCGAGGGCGCTAAGTGCTGATGACGTCCTGTGGCGGGACAGAAATTGCAATCCACTGAGCCGCGTTCAAAAATAATTTTTTCAGTTTTTCTTCACATTTACTTTTCTAATTTTGATTGCTCAATTGAACAAAAAAGCTCAAATTTTCTAATTGCGATTAACTTCTAACATGGAACCTTAGAAATCGTTTGATATTATGATTTTGTGTGATTATCGATTAATTGTGCTATTGCGAAAAACTTAAATTTTTTTGTTGGTGCTTTGTATATTAGTTCATACAAATCATCAACAACTGCAAAATTATATATTTTTTTCTTCTTCGAAACAGTTCAAGGCACTGTGCTTCTATAGAATGCTTAATATACACTTACGTCCAATTAAAATTATCACGTTTGTAATCAAAGTTTGTTCAATTAATGTTTGATATTACAACTTAGACGTCTCGATTTTACTAATTGGAAACTGGATTAAATGTTGAAATACAAAAAAAAAAAATAAAGAATTTAATAAAATTAAGAGTTCATATGATATTGCAAAAATTTGTATACATAATAAAATATCAATCTACATATTTTGAATTTTTTTGGCAAAACCTGTCAAAACAAGGCTATGCTATTTTGTTTTGAAATTTGAAACGAAAAGATTTCAGCGATTCCAGTTCATGAAAATTAGTAAGTATCAGTTACCAAAAAAAAAAAAACAAGTAAGAAAGTGCTATAGTCGGTCAAGCCCGACAATACGATACCCTTCACCGCTAAAGTCAAAGTTGTACTTTTTCATCTATAAAACAAATAGTACCTGGTAGACCGAGCTTTGCTCGGAGCTTTATGATAAGCATTTTGAGGAAAATTTTAAAGTTTTTATATATTTTATATTATAAAGTGCTAAAATAAATTTAGAGGAAAGACATTGTAGAAATATTCAGTTAATTTTGAATTATTTAATTTATTTTGTCCGACCAACACATAGTTTGCATAGTTTACAGTTTAACTCATTTTGAATAAATTTGGAAATTATTCATATCAACAGAAACCTCTGTCGACTCATGCGCAACAACTTTGCTAAAGATTATAGTCTGATCAAATGCACAGTTTACGATTTAATTCATTTTGAGTAGTTTTCTGTGGCGCCACCTGTCGGACTTTGCTTATTCCAATTCATAAAACTTCTTCGGCTTATCCGTAACAACTTTGCTGAAGATTATAGCATGATTAAATGTACAGCATACGATTAAATTGACTTTGAGTAAATTTCAGTAGCGCCACCTGTCGAAATTTCTTCATACCAACTAAGAAACCTTCGTCGGCTCATGTGCAACAACTTTGCTAAAGATTGTAGCATGATTAAATGTACAGATTACGATTAAATTGACTTTGAGTAAGTTTCTGTAGCGCCACCTGTCGGAAATTATTCATACCAACTAAAAAGCCTTCGTCGGCTCATGCGCTACAACTTTGGTAAAGATCATAGCATGATCAAATGTACAGTTTACGATTTAATTAATTTTTAGTAATTTTCAGTGGCGCCATCTGTCGGAAATTAGTCTTATCAACTTTAAAACCTTCGCCGGCTTATCCGCAACATCTTCGCTAAAGAGCATAACACAATCAAATTCACAGTTTACTATTCTATAAAGAACATACATACAGACAAACATTCATTTGTTTAAAATAATACTAATTTTTCCCCCTTTTTATTCCCTAATTTCTAAAAGTTCCATATGTATATTTGGTAGTTTTTTGGTGCCAATTGACTTCGGTACATTTTTTTAAAACGCATTTAACATAATGTATAATGTTTCTATTCATATTACTTTGGAGATGTTAAGTTATCATTTTATCCCTTTTTTACCCATTTTGGCTCCAAAATCAAAAAAGTACCAAATACGTGTTTCATGTTTTTTTTACATCTATTGATTGCAGTACCAAGTTTCTTTCTATATTATTTAGTTTAAAATATAAGAGTGGGTTGAAAAGGTGCCAAAAAAACTATTTTCACCCTTTTTTACCCCCTATCGGACATAGTTTCAAAAAAGTACCAAACACCTGTCCGCTTATTTTCAAAGCTGTTTAAAACGTAATTTTAATTTAGTTTCTATACCTATTACTTTAGGAGACATAGCGTTTTCGATTTTTTCCCCTTTTTACCCGTTTTTACCCTCTTAGAGGTAAAAGTTCCAAAAGTCCCTTCTTCTTCGACCTATACATCAAAAAAGATACCCACTGTCCGAGCCGTTTTCGAGATAGCCATTCTATATATATATATATATATATACAATTATTGCTCGTTTAAGAATATAAGATAAGATAAGATAAGATTTCCTAAATTTTGTCAAAATACGAACATTTTCTTAAGGCTTATAAATTAAAGCTGCTTTCGTCATTTAGACTTATATGGGGGCTAGGGTCAAATGTGAACCGATCATCTTGAAATTTAGCAAACTGATTACACTTTTTACAAAAATTATAATTAATTATAATTATGTGTGGGAAAAATAGAGTTAAAATTGTCATAATTTTCGGATTTATGAGCGTTTTAGTGAATATTTGTCTCATTTAGTGCGTTTTAAAAGAAGAGTTTGTACGGGAGCTATGATCAAATGTGGACCGATTTTAACAAAACTTGGCACAGTGATTTTAGTTTACATATGCAGTATCTGTTTTAAATTTCATGAAAAAATATTGATATTTGTGGCCAATATATCAATTCCGGGAAATGTGATGTATGGGAAGTACCATAAATAATGAACCGATTTTGACGAATTTCAATAGCCATGGTCCCATTGTGATCTGTGCCAAATTTAATCAAATTATCTTTAGAACTGCATACTGTAGTTTGATTACAAGGTTTACATGGGGGTCCAGCCAGCCAGCCAGACAGACGAGCGGACGGACGGACGGACATCGGGTCTAAGACAAATATTTCTATGTTTTACAAACATCAGCACAAACTTATAATACCTCCACCTATGGTGGTGAAGGGTATAAATATGACTTCAACTTAATCTTTATATTGTGAGTGAGTATGTGATGAGTGGAGATATATACTTCTGCGTATATTTAAGCTCAAATCGGAACATTTTGCTTTTCAAAATAAAATTACAGCAGATTCTTTCAAAAAAGACTAATTTCTCTGTAAAGAACAATAAGTACAGCAATTATTCTGGCCTTATTAATAACCTTTTTAGTTATGTATAATAACTAACTTAGAAAATTCCCTGCAAAAACAAGGTCATTTCTTCCGAATTCTACAAAATTGTATCACTATTTTCCAGCTGTTAATCTAGAGGACAACCCTTTTCATGTTTCCCCTAAGAAATTAGAACAAACAGAACAAGGAGAACAAGGTTTATGACAAGGCTAAATGGCAAACGGATAGTAATAATGATAAACTAAAGCAGCAGAATAAAAAAAAACTGTTTTTTTTTTGACAACTAATTGTTAGTTGTTGTTAGTTTTTCCTTAAGACTCTCGACAGTAATTCATCATAAATTGGGCCTTAATACTCAGGAACTCATACACAAAAAACATTCAAACATTAAAAATACAAACACACATAAAAAGGCTAATAACTCATAAATACAATTTAGAGTTATTACGGTTTAGAAAATTATGGCATTGACACACAAAAGAAAAGTGAAAAAACGTGAGAAAGATGACGTCGAATAGAACAAACACAAAACTAATAAAACGTTAAAAACCCTGAAAGTCTGTCAGTTTTTCCTTTGGCGATATCATCGGAAATATGATGATCGTCATAATAATCATCTTCAAGAAAAATACAATATAATAAGAATTTATTTATTTTAAAATTTCTGTTAATTTTCTTTACAGTTTAAATACTTTTTATTATACTCATACAGTCAGTCAGTCATTCAGTCGTACACACAGATACTCGCTCACACATTAATATTTGAATTTAACTGCTCAAGGTCATCAAGGCAATAATAATGATTTAATGGCCCCTTAAATGATTTTATGACTTTTAACTCTTTATTTATGTTTTTTTCTACCTCTCTGACGTTTTTAAAAAATAACATGGTCTCGTTTATGATTTGCGTTAAATTCTTACTTTTATTTGATTTGAAGAAAGTGAATGTGCGGGTGCAATTGCCAACAATATGAAAAAATTTGATGAGTCTAATACTAATGGAAAGTGCTATGCTTTAAATTAAGTCGATAACCTAAGACATAAGATTTATTATATCCCTAAGATCAATTACAATCTCGATATGGATTATAATCAATTATTTGCTTTTAGTGAAATTGATTAGGACGTCGAATAGGACAAAAATAAATTTAACATTGCAGCCGACGGCAACAGCAAAAGTGTAGGAAGTAAAGGAAATATGAAACTAAAAAATCGTTGTATAATTCTGTTTAGCCGATAACACAATGCGACAAATAACATTTAGTAAAAGTTTCTGGGATGTTAAGCCATTTTTCTGATAGGTGCTATCGAGTAAAACAACACTCTGTTTTTGGAACTCCCAAAAGCTAGAGTTACGGGTAAATACCCGGTTTTTCATACCCGTATGCACTTATCACTCTGTAACTTAGACAATAATTTTCGCTTTTACCTTCTGGCTTGCAAAATATAATTCGTATTTATTTTGGTTCTGAAATGGGTAATAATGTGTTGTTTTCTATTTTTGCATAACTAGAGATACTCTTCCTAACGATGATGTCCTAACCAAATATCGAAACGCGTCAAGATACTTTTGTAAAGTGACCAAACTTGTATGAGGTCAGACATTATCCTGATGGAACACTACACATCTTTTGTTGATTAATTCTGTTGAAGTTCATCATTAATTTTGATGATGTCGATGCAAGCGAATCATTGAGCTTATGCAGGCGTATTCAGACCATTTTTTATAGAAAAATTATTGATAAAAATATATTTTTTGGAAAATTTTTCAATAAAAATTAAGACTTATAAAAAATTTTCGATAAAAATATTTTTCTCAAAATTTCTAAAAAAAAAATTTCCACAGAAAAATTAAAAAAAAAACAAATTTTCTATGAAAAATTGTGGATACAAGCATTCTTTATATACAAATTTTTGATAGAAAAATTTTCTATAGAAAATTTTCTTAAAAAAAATTTTGAATACAAAAATTTTCTATAGAAAAATTTTTGAATTTTCTAAAGAAGCTGCATCAAAAATGATAATTTTCTGTATTTTCTGGAAAATTTTTCGATAAAAATTAAGACTTATAAATAATTTTCGATAAAAATATTTTTCTCAATATTCTAAAAAAAAATTTCCACAGCAAAACAAATTTTCTATAAAAAATTTTGGATGCAGACATTCTCTATAGAAAATTTTTTTATAGAAAAATTTACTATAGAAAATTTTCTTAAAAAAATTTTGAATACAAAAATTTTCTATAGAAAAATTTTTGATAGAAAAATTTTCTAAAGAAGCTGCATCAAAAATGATAATTTTCTGTATTCTCCACAAATATTACTTTCAAAATTTTCAAATTAATTAGAAATAATTAATGAACTCAAGCCTGATATAATAAAATTTCAATCAGTTTGAAAAATTTTTGACAGAAAAATTTTGTATAGAAAAATTTTTGATGGAAAAAATTCTGTATAGAAAAATTTTTTATGGAAAAATTTTGTATAAAAAAATTTTTTATGGAAAAAGTTTCTTTAGAAAAAGTTTTGATAAAAAAAATTTTCTATGCAAAAATTCTATAGAAAATTTTTTTTCTATAAAAAATGGTTTTATAAAAATATTTAAAAACGAAATTTTTTTGTAAAAATATTTAAATACCCACCATCAAGTTGTACGAGAGAGCAGCTAATTCAAAATGTTAACCAAATGTGGTATTGTTGGTAATATATTTGGACTAAATTCGGTTGCAGTGGTATAGTTACTAAAGTTTAACATTTAAAAGAATTTAAGTGGTTTCCCAAGTATTTACCTTGGACAAAATGCTGTTTCGTTGTACCATAAACATGTGGATTGCAACACGGCAGGTTCATATATTTTGTTAGGAGTTCCTAATGCATCTACCGTGTATAAAGTCTGGACCCAACATTGATTGATAGCTATCTAATTTAATATACCGAATGTACCTCCAAATCATTTTGATTGTAGATATAAAAAGGGGGTGTTATATATATAAGAACTATAGCCAAATGTTGACCGATTGTTACAAAATTTAATATACTGGCTGGTATTAACATAAAGTTTATTTGTGCAATATTTAGTGGTCATAGCTGACATAGTAATATATAATTTAATAGCTTTAAACTGGCGTTTGTGTCATTTTAGTGGTTACTGGGAGCGGTTTTTATATGAAAGCTATGGTCAAAAATTAACCGATTCCTATAGAATTTGATATACTGACTGAAAATTACATAAAACTTCTCTGTTCTAAATTAAGTAGTCATAGATTTTACAATTTTATTCAATTTATCAGCATAAATGTGATTCCCGCGGCAGGGTTATATGGGAGCTCTCACTAAATGTGAACCGATTTCACCCGTTTTCAGCACAGAATTTCTATACCATATTGAAAATACTTTCGCTAAATTTTGTCTCTCTTGCTCTTGTAGTTAAGGAGCTATCGCGCTTTTCTCTGACGGAAAGACGGACATAAACCGTATTTTCTTTTTGTATTTTTGTGTTTCCGTAAGTTTTTTATATGGGAGCTATGGTCAAATAGTAAGCGATTGTAACAAAATTTTGCACACTGGCTGGCATTCACATAAAACTTCCTTTTGTAAAATTTTGTTGCTACAGCCCTTTTTGTTAAGGCGCTATCGCGCTTTTATCAAACGGACATAAACCCCCTTTTCTTTTTGTATTTTGTGTTTCCGTAAGTTTTTTATATGGGAGCTATGGTCAAATGGTGACTGATTGTGACAAAATTTTGCACACTCATTGGCATTGGTATAAGACCTCCTCGTGCTAAGTTTAGTTTTAGATTTATTGGCATTTAAGTGTATTTTAGGTAAAATTTTGGCTGTTTCCGTAACTTTTTTGTATGGGAGCTATGACTATATGTGAACCGATTTTGTTGAAATTTTATGCTACCTAGGGCTTATGTAAAGCTTCTATATACCAAGTTTTATCATCATAGCTATTATAGTTTATTATTTATTAGCAAATAAGCGATTACCGTAGGCGAGGTTATACGGGAGCTATGGTCAAATGTTAACCGATCTTGCCCAATTTCAATACCAAAATTTTCTCAGAGATGAAGATTGTTTTTACTAAGTTTCGGTGAGCTAGCTCCTTTCGTTTAGGCGTTATCGTGATTTCAACAGACGGACATCAATCAATCGTCTTCGTATTTCATAAGGATTCAAAATATTTTTGGTTTTTGATTTTTGAGCCAATATTAAGGAAATTACAAACGGAATGACAATCACAATATACCCCCCATTCGTTTTGATGGCGGGTATAAAAAATGGAGTAGATATGTATTTAAATACGAATATTTACAAAAAGTATCAAGCGGTTCGGAGGAAGAGTGGCGCCGTTGGAATTATCGATTGTGCAAATTTGTCAGTTACGATTTCGTAGTTACCGAGTGAGCATGTTTTTCATAATTCGTTTCAAATGTGCCAACTCAACCGATTTGACTCAAATTTGGACCACAAGTTAATATTGGATGACAATATAATATTTTGTTACTCTTAGGGTGGCCCCCATTTTAATTGAGGTATTTTCCGTATTTTCATTAGGATGACCCAAGTTTTAACATTATCCTTAACAATACACACATAGATTGTTGTTGGTAAATAAATAATATAACGTTTAATATTAATATTTGTATGCTTTATTTCATTCAAAAATTCAAAATTTCAATTTTTGAAGTTTAATATCATTAAAACCAATAGAGTTAGGCTCACAAGCATGATAAAAGAAATTAGTAAGGTAAAACCGTTCTCTCTTTTGTCAGCCATATTAACTTTCTGACGTTTGATCGAATTATTATTTTCATTTCTCAAATTATGCTACCATACTACTTTTGAAAATCCCAGTTTCTGTTTGCTATTATACTATAAACACAATCACGACTGCAGGCTACGGGCTACAACCTGTTAAAATTAGAATACATTCATTTATTTTTTTAAGCGTCGACATAGCCACACGACTACCGACTACCGTTGTAGATATAGACAAAAAATATATACATTTTATATATAATATTAAAATGTATATTTAATAAATAAAATTTTACTTCTATTGAATTAGAGTTATATAAATATTATTTATATAACTCTAACTTAATAAAAGTAAAATTTTACGCTATCATAACTAACACGCTACATATGCTAGTGCTAAGTAGTTTATATTATATAAAAGCCCAGTATATGTATAAAATTCATTATATAAAAAACCATACTAATATCTATATTATTTTAAGATATGCTCATTTTTATAAACAAAGTCGGTTGTAAAAATAAGTTTTGAGTATATGAGCTCTTAATCTTTATAAATCGGAAGAATGTATAATATATCATTTGAATGATACTTTCAGTAGCTTTTGTTTGATATACCAGTTTATATCAGATATAAACTTCTAAAGTTATGCCGTATAATTTTTGAAATTTAAAAAGCCCGTATTTCTCATACTATAAAAGATGACACCAAAATCTATCTATAAGAACATACTTGATGATACATTTTTTAAATAAAATTTTGGTGAAAATAAAATTTTCAATCCCAAAAAGAAGCTGTAGAAACTGTAACATAAATTATAAAAAAATATGTTACACAAAAATACTTTAAATATATTATGACAAAATTGAATTGTCTCAAGGCTTTTTTTCTTGTGCAGGATCCGCTAAACTTTATAAAATAAGTTTTAACGAAATGTTTACAACACATTACACATTATACGTTCAAAATTTCCTGATAATAATATTCCCATTTCTCACATGTGGCAACGACTTTTATAATTGTTTACAAAAAACAAATTTCAAATATTTCGCATTTACTTCAAAAAATTTTTTTTTGTAAGAGAGAACGGTTATACCTTACAATTTTTTTGCCATGCTCACAAGTATAAATTTAATTCATTTGTAAGTGACGAGACCCAGCATTTTCTGTAGATCAGAGGCTTATTTTCATATGGCAACGTCAACGAGTAAAACTGCCGTTACTGGTCTTTAAAAATCCAAAAACCTCGACTGAAACATCAAAAGCCATTGCATTGCCCTAGGGAAACTGCTTGGCGTATAAAAAAAGCACTAAATGAGACAAAAATCTTTAAAACGCTCATAACTCTGAGGATAATGAAAATTTTAAGTTTATTTTTTTTGCACACATAATTCTTGTAAAAACTGTAATCAATTTGGCCAATTTCGAGATAATTGGTCTACATCTGACCCTAGCTCTCATATTAGTCCAAATGACGGAAACAGCTTAAATATATAAGTTTTTAGAAAATGTTTGTATGATGACAAAATTTAGCAAATATTTGTTTTTATACAGTTAAAACAACATCTTTGACCTAAGTGGTGAAGGGTATCGTATGGTCGGGCTTGACCGACTATAGCATTTTCTTACATATTTAAAAGTGTATTTGTCCTAATAATTGATTCACTAAAAATAACTTAAGTTTTCTTTTAATTGGAAAAAATTCGAACAGAAATAAGCAACTAAAAGCGTTTCTAAAATATCGTGTTTATATTTTATTTTCAAAATCACTATTTTTTTAATTAAGATGGATTGGATTCATGTGCATGAAAAAATTATGACTTTAACATCTTAAAATATTTTAAAATCAATTATTTACATTTTAGTTTTTTTTTACTAACCATATATGTATGTAATTGAAATGTATGTATAAATTTTGAAATAAATGAATGATATAGTTATTACTTTTAAAGTGGATTTTTGAAATATTTATGAAAATATCTCAAAATTAAATCATGCATAGACGAAAAGAACAAATCTCTTTAGACAATGTAGAAGTACAAGATTAAAATATGTACTAAATGAATATATGACCACCATGACTTAAAATTCTTAAATAAAAAATTTAAATTTTAAGATAAGAAACTTCAGTAAGCGATGGATGATGAAGCTAATACTAATTGCGTGGGAAGTGAAAACAGACATTGTTCGAGATACTCTTAAATGCATGTGAGTTTATCATTGAAAGATCATTTCAATTCATATTTTTTCGTTTGACTATTTTTCCAACGACTGTGTGTGTGGTATTTTACGATATTTTAAATATTTTATAATTAAATGCAACAATGTCTGAATTTTTAATTGCTATTAAATGACTTGTAAGTTGTCCAATGCAAATAATTGTTATTTGCAATTAAAATGTAATATAATTTTAAACTGGAACTTTGTCTGATTGTGAGACAATTTATGACTTTGCATGTTAAATTTAATATTCAAAAGCAATTAATTCATAACAAGTTGAAAAAGCATAAATTATACTTGTACATTTCTATATACACGCAGAGAAAAACAGGATTGGGTATGTTTGTGGCCATTATTTGTGTGTTTTATTTAACCCTTAACTGGTATCGTGGGGTCAAAATGGACCCCACATTTATATATTTTGTTAAATTAAAACAAAAGGCTACTTTTTAAATAAGAATAAAGTTATTTTATATACAAATTGAATTAATACAACTTTTTTTCTATATAAGAAAATGTAAGAAGAAAGTGCTATAGTCGGTTAAGCCCGACCATATGATACCCTTCAACTTTGAGGTCACATATCAGTTTTTGTTTATCAAAAGACAAATATTTGTTAAATTTTGTCATCATACAAACATTTTCTCAAGATATATATTATATTAAAGCTTTTTTCGTCAGTGCCACTTATATGAGAGCTAGGGACCGATTATCTCGAAATTAAGCAAATGGATTACAGTTTTTACAAAAATTATGTATGCAAAAAATCAACTTAAAATTGTCATTATCTTCAAAATTACGTGAGTTTTAGTGATTATACCCTTCACCCCCACAGTTGGCAAGGGTATTATACAATTTGTGCTGATGTATGTAACGCATAGAAATATTTGTCTTAGACCCACCTTTTAGTATACCAATAGTCTTAGAATCACTTTCTAAATCGATATAGCGATGTCAGTCCGTCCGTCCGTCGGTCTGGACGGCTGGCTCACTGGACCCCCATTAAAACCATGTAATCAAAGTACAAGTCGGAATTCTAAAAATAATTTGATTAAATTTGGCACAGATCATTTCTTTCATAGTGGGACCATTGCTATTGAAATTCGTAAAAATCGGTCCATTATTTATGGTACCTCCCATAGGTCCCACTTCCCGGAATTGATATATTGGCCACAAATATCAAAATTTTTTCATGAAATTTAAAACAAATACTGCCTATGTAAACTAAAATCACTGTACCAAATTTCAATGAAATCGGTCCACATTTGACCATAGCTCCCATACAAACTCTTCTGTCAAAACGCACTAAATGAGACAAAAATCACTAAAACGCTCATAAATATGAAGATAATGAGAATTTTAAGTTTATTTTTTATACACATACATAATTTTTGTAGCACATCCACATTTGACCTTAGCTCTCATATAAGTCAAAATGACGGAAACAGCTTAAATATATAAGTTTTGAGAAAATGTTTGTATGGCAAAATTTATCAAATATGTATTTGTCTTTAAACACGAAAACAAACACCTTTGACCTTAGGGGTGAAGGGGATCGTATGGTCGGGCTTGACCGACTTTTTTTCTTACTTGTTATACCCTTCACCACCATAGGTGTAAAGGGTTTTCTAAGTTTGTGCTGATGTATGTAACGCATAGAAATATTTGTTTTAGACCCACCTTTTATTATAAAAATAGGCTTAGAATCACTTTCTGAGTCGATTTAGCGATGCCCGTCCGTCCGTCTGGCTGGACCACCATGTAAACCTTGTATTCAAACTGCTGGTCGCAATTCTAAAGATAATTTGATGAAATTTGGAACAGACCATTTTTTGTTTAATGGGACCATGGCTATTGAAATTCGTCGAAATCGGTCCATTATTTATGATACCTCCCATAGGTCCTACTTCCCAGAATTGATATATTGGCCACAAATATCGATATTTTAATGAAATTTAAAACAAATACTACTTATGTAAACTTAAATCACTGTATGGAATTTCGTTGAAATAGGTCCACATTTGACCATAGCTCCCATACAAGCTCTTTTCTCCAAACGCACTAAATGAGACAAAAAATCACTAAAACGCTTGTAAATCTAAAGATAATGAGAATTTTAAGTTTATTTTTTGCAAACATGATTTTTGTAACAACTGTAGTCAATTTCCCAAATTTCGAAATAATTGGTCCACATTTGACCCTAGCTCTCATATAAGTCCAAATGACGGAAACAGCTTAAATATATAAGTTTTGAGAAAATATTTGTATGATGGCAAAATTTAGCAAATATTTGTCTTTATACAGGAAAAATAACACCTTTGATCTTAGGTGAAGGGTATCGCATGGTCGGGCTTGACCGACTATAGCACTTTCTTACTTGTTATTGTCTCATTTAGTGCGTTTTGATAGCAGAGTTTGTATGGTTGTATGGGAGCTATGGTCAAATATGGACTAATTTTAACAAAATTTTGTACAGTGATTTCGGCAAACATAAGCAGTATCTCTTTTAAATTTCATCGATTGATATTTGTGGCCAAAATATCAATTCTGATAATTGGGGCCTATGGGAGGTACCATTAATAATAGACCAATTTGACAAATTTCAATAGCCCACTATCAAAAATGCGAAATTTCATGAAATTTTCTTTAGAATTGCGACATGTACTTTGATTATATGGTTTACATGGGGGTCCAGCCAAACGGACGGACGGACTGACATCGAATTTCGTTTTTTATTTAGTTCTAGAAAATAGACAGTGTTCTAGGTACACGAATTTTTATTGCCATACCTCCTCCATTTTTTTTTTTTTTTTTGTAATGCCATATCTCGAAAACTGGAGTAAAAAACGTACTTGAATTATCTTTACCCACTAGGTCTCCCCTTTGTTGGTAAAAAAAGTTGTCAAAATCAAGCACAGTGTAACTATGATCATTACAATCATGCTATTTTTTAGCATGTATAAGAAAATTATGATTGCTACATAATAAAGTCTAAGGAAGTCCATTTTCGTGAGCAACTTTTTAAAGATATCGCCGTATATCATACGATTACATAATTAACATTATTTTTTGCAAACAATGTAATTTTGAAATATTCTAAACACGCCCGTTTCTAAATTTGAATTTTGTTTCCCTTAAGTAATTCTCCCTTCATTTTGGCTCGCACTTTAAATGGACGTACTCAACGATTGTAGTTTTATAAAAAAAAAATGTAGGAAAATGTTGTACGAGTATCTACAATGTATTTCTAAGAATTTAAGCTGACATATAGAATACATTTTGTGCAAATAGAAAATAAGAAAAAAAAAAATAGAAAAAAATAGTATAAATATTTTACTAAAACCCCCAGATGAAATATAAAGTAATAGAAGCGAAACGAAGCTAGGGAAAAAATTGTATGAATAAACGAATGGATAAAGTAAGTAAGGAAATGTGTACATAAGTAAGAAATAAGTAAGAAATCTACTTAATAAAGTAATATCGCGCACGAATAATTTTAAGAAAGTTTTCCATTTAGATAATGGAAAAAGTCCATTTGGCAAAAATAAAATAACCATCACATCACTTACATATGTAAGAGTATAGAGTCAAATTCATATGATACATAATCATATATAATATATAGTAAGTATGTATGTATATATGTGTAAATGTACATTATATTTAGATATTAGAAGAAAATCATAGGTTTTAGGGTTTTGACATAGTAATAATGACAAAATACACATGAGATCCAAGAGCTTCCAAAGCATTCCGAAAGTCTATGTTAGCTCGGAAATGATGAAATTAGCTAATATTTTGTTACATCAATTGAAAGGCGCTTTAAGATTTTAAAATTGTAAAGAACATCTGATCTGCAGTTTGAATTTAAAAATACATAAACGTCCTAAATATGGAAACATTTAAAAAACTTATAAGATAAAATAAAATTTAAGAAATACATTAGTTATGATGAGTAATGAAGAAAAACATAATCTTTTGTTTCTCTAAAATATTCTGCATAAAATATTAAAAATTTACTATATTTTCTTTCAAAAACAAAACGAATTTGCAAATATATTTGGCGCCGAACATAACTTTTTTTCTACTTTATTGTACATTTGACTACTCAAGCATCTTCTGGAATGATATAGTAATAACCAAATATGAATTTCATGGATGATGACAATCTGAGACTCTTGGTCGTCAGACAATTTCAAATAAAAACGTTTGTATTTCTAAAAGTAAATGAAATGAAATTGTTTTTAAAAATAAGAAAATATTAAAAAGATTCATAAATTTATGCATGAAAAGGCCAAAAATAATTCTTATGTCTTTGGTTGTCTTATTAAAAATATTAAACATTAAGTTTAGATGGCAATAGTCTTTAACAAGGGAGACTTTGACTTTTGACGGTCAATGGTCATGTTTATCATTTCCATCAGACAAATTATGTTATTATTTTTATGACTAGAAATAATTTTTACTAAACTTGTAACTATCGGGTGTTTTTTATTGAGGTATAGAACTTTAAGTTGGCATCACTTTTTTAACTGGCGGCCATTTTGTCAGCTGTCAAGTGATTAATATTTAACTTGGTTTGCCATTTCATCATGGGGTTGTCAACAGGTTGACAAAAGAACAACGCTTGCAAATCGTGCAAGCTCCGTCCATTTTATGGTCGACATAATCGTCCATCAGAGCAATTAATTCGGTTAACCATGGATCGTTTTCGCACTACGTTTACTCTATGTGATAATACGCATTCGCAGCGACGTCGAACAGTGCGCACCAAAGAAACAATTGCCGCTGTAGAGCAAAGTGTTGAAGAGGACCCGAATGAATCGATTCGCCACCGTGCACAGCAATTGGAGCTTTGTCCATCAACTTTATGGAAGATTTTGCGCAAAGATCTTGGCTTGCGACCTTACAAGATCCAGCTTGTGCAAGAATTAAAGCCGCGAGACCATGCAATGCGTCGTGATTTTGGTGTATGGGCCGAAAATGAGATTGATCTCCATGCTGATTTTCATCGCAAAATTTTGTTCAGTGATGAGGCTCATTTTTGGTTGAATGGCTACGTCAACAAGCAAAAGTGCCACATTTGGAGTGAAGAGAATCCACATGAGACCCTTGAGACGCCATTACATCCACAAAAACTGACTGTTTGGTATGCTCTATGGGCTGGTGGAGTCATTAGGCCATACTTCTTCCGAAATAATGCTGGAGAGTCAGTTACCATAAATGGAGACCGGTATAGAGCCATGATAACCGACTATTTTGTTCCCCAATTGGATGGCATGAATGTGGATGAGTTGTGGTTCCAACAAGACGGCGCTACATGCCACACAGCGCACGTCAAATTGATTTATTGAAGGAAACATTCGATGAGCGCCTAATTTCGCGGAATGGACCTGTCAATTGGCCACCAAGATCTTGCGATTTGACACCACTGGATTATTTTCTTTGGGGATATGTGAAGTCGCTCGTCTACGCCAACAAACCAGAAACGTTAGGGGACTTGGAAGCCAACATTCGTGGCGTTATTGCCAACATACGGCCCCATATGCTCGAAAAAGTAGTTGAAAATTGGACCTGTAGAATTGGCTTTATTCGAGCCAGCCGCGGCGGCCACATCCCCAAAATCATATTTAAACATTAATGGCATAAAATTATCCTTCCAATAAAGCCAAATTGATGGACATTAAAACGATTTTCTTGTGTTTTATTTCAATTCGAAGTTCTATACCTCTAAAAAAAAACACCCATTATAAACTTGTAATAGATATTAGCTAAAAAAAACTAATATCTCTTTTGTTTATTTGGGTACCAAATTTAATACTCCTATAAATAACAATTTAATTTTCTAACAAACAGAAGTTTAATTGTTAATTCTACAGGGTGTCCAAAATTGAGGTATCATTTTAATTTTATTATTTAGATATAAAAAGTAGTTTTATTTCAGTTTATAACAAAGAGGTCGTTTAATGAAATTATGATATTGGGGTCAAATAACCTCCCTATTGACACTTCAGTTGAAGCTCGATTATGGTCAACAGGGAGATGATCCGAACGAAGCTTTTGAAAGAAAAGATCGAAAATCGAGGAATACCTCGTAGAGAAGAAGTAAATTTGACTCCATATAATTTTTTTGGGGGTTTTTAAAATCGAAATTGTATACCAATAACACAGTGGGACATTTTTTAACAAAATTTTTCTCAAGACTTAGCTTAATATATAGTTAGGCCAAACACGTTGATAGTAATACGTCCATATATTTTTCTAAAAGTTCCTAGTGCATCTACCGTATATAAAGTCTGGACTTAACACTGACTGATAGCTATCTAATTTCGTAGGTGCAATATTAATAAACTAAATGTACCTCCATATCTTTTTGATTGTAGATATAAAAAGGGGATGTTACATATATATAAGAAATATAGCCAAATGTTCACCGACTGTCGCAAATTTGTATATACTGACTGGTGTGTTTTCAAAGCTTTTTAATGCAAAATTATGTGACTAGAGCTGTCATAGTTTATAATTCAATAGCTTCTAATTGACATTTGTGACATTTTAGTGGTTTCCGAGAGTGGTTTTTATATGAAAGCTATGGTCAAATATGGACTGATTCCCATAAAATTTTATATACTGACCAATAGTTGTACAAAACTTCTCTGTTCTAAATAAAGTCGTCATAGCTATTACAATTGGATTCAATTTATCAGAATTAATGTGTGAGTTTGAACCGATTTCGCCCATTTTCAATACACAACTTTTTAAAGATATTGAAAATACTTTTGTAAAATTTTGTCTCTCTAGCTTTTTCGCGCTTTCATTTGACGAATAAACGGACATAAATTCCTTGTATTTTTGGTATTTTTGTGTTTCCATATGTTTTTTATATGGGAGCTATGGTCAAATGGTGACCGATTGTAACAAAATTTGGCGCACTGGCTGGTATTCACATAATACTTTCTTGTGCTAAATTAAGTGGTCATAGCTATTAAAGTTTATCATTTATTGTTATTTAAGTGTATTTTAGGTGAAATTTGGGCTGTTTCCGTATGTGTTTTGTATGGGAGCTATTATTAAATGTAAACCGATTTTGATGAAATTGTATGTGCTTATGCAAAAACTTCTCTATACTAAATTATATCATTATACTTGTTATAATTTGTTATTTATTAACACTATTCCGACCGAAGGTGTCAAAAGACACCTTTTCAAACTTTGACTTGAAATTATTTTTTAAGTTGAATAATTTTTTCAAATTTTCTTTTGACAATTCAGGTGTCTTTTGACACCTTCGGTCGGAATAGTATTTACAAATAAACGACTTTCCTAAGCGAGGTTATAAGGGAGCTATTATCAAATGTCAACCGATTTTTGAGCCAATATTAAGGAAATTACAGACGGAATAATAATCTCAATTTTCCCCTTGTTCTTTTTGATGTTGAGTATAACAAAGTAATCTAACATATGATTTATCATTTTAAGACTTGCAAGTACTTGTTTTTTCTTATATACCCAGATTAAACAATTTAACTCTTCAAATACATGGGGTCAAAATTTTGACAAAAAAAAAATCGTCTGTATAGGGTTAAAATATTTTTTTTTACAAAATAACTAAATTTCGCTACAAAATGCTTAAAACTCCATGATTTTGTCATTACAAGTAAAATATACAAATTTTAAAAAATATACACTTTCCATAGTCCTAAAGTTAAGTTTCATCAAAATCGGTTTATAATCACCCGAAATATCGCAAAAATACCAAAAAAAAAAATTTTAAATTTTTGATTGAAAAACACTTTTAAATAACAAGAGAAAAAAGATACTCATGGTGATAATATATTATATATCAGATTGTAGGAAATGGTTCCCCAAAGCACTCTGTAAAATTTTATCAAAATCGGTCCATATACAACTGAGATATTGCCAAAACACTAAATTTGATGTATCGCAAATTGCCCAAAGTACGCATTAGAGAACGATTGTTGAAAAAATGAAATGCAGAAATAGGAAATAGGAGCACAGACATACATAAATTTTATATCAGATTTTAGGATTTTTCCCCGCCAAGCACGTTATTAAATGTTATCAAAAGCGGCCCATAAACAACTGAGATATCGCTAAAACACTACTTGTGATGTACAGCAAATTGCCCAAAGTATGTGTCTAAGAAATTTTGTTTACATTTTGTAAGTATTGTTTCAGCGATATCTCAGGTGTGGACCGATTGTGATGAAATTTGACAGCGTTCTTTGTGGAGGATCTCCTAAAATCTGATATATAAACTTAACAAATCTGATTATGAATAATATTCAAATTGTACCGATCGACTCAGAATCGGCAGGAGAATCGATTTCGTCCGTCCGTCTGTTTGTATGTCCGTCCGTCCGCCGTCTTTCTGTCTACTTGAATGTCCGTCCATATGTCTGTCTACCTGTCTGTCCGTTTGTCTGTTGTAGTCAAGTTTTTGGAACTCCTGTTTTTTCGATATCTCAGAGTTTATTTTGATGAAATTGAATAGAGTTCTTCGCAGGGGATTACCTAAATTCTGATGCATTCGGTAATTTGTGGTAGATATAATTTAGTGTTTAAGCGATATTTCAGGTGTTTTGATTGACAATGATGAAATTCAGGGTGGGATGATATCCTAAAATTGTACGTAAAATGCATGTGGGTATACCTTCCAGGAGCTCCACAAATCTGACTTTAGCAGACAGATACACTGCATTTATCTTAATTTTGTGTCTAACTTTTGAACATTGTGATAATATATGAGAATGTATTATATATCAAATTATAGGTAGTTTTCTTAGGAAGTACGAAAAATGCAGCCAAGTACATGATTTGCGTTCAAAATTTACATATGTATGTATCTCACATATCAACGAAAATTTAAATTTTTTAATTGCAATTGGAAGAAATCCGTTCACTTTTGACGATTGCTCCAGTATAAATTCTCCTAAGGCAATCTCTTAGTAGCTAATAAATGAGAGATTAAAATGGATATGATGATGACATTTAGTATAAAGACGTTGTACAATATCGTTGTTCAGCGCTATAGCGTCTAAAGTAAACTTTCTAGAGGGACAACATTTGCCAAAAGTATTTCTGATCTCTTGAAAAGTTCGGTTTTGAAAATGGTTGAACTATTGCTAGGACTTACATTTGGTATGAACAAAAGAAAATTAATATACATATCAATATATTCTTACGATTTTGTACATTAATTTTGGAGCACCATTGGTGAAGGGTGTCCAAGATTCGGCACAGCCCAAATATACCACTCATACTTGTTTTAGTTGATGTGGACTTCATTATTTATAAACAATTTGTACTTTTGTAATTACAGGCACAACTCACTTCTACGACTTCAATTTTGGTAAGACTGAAATGTGATTTAAGAATTTCGCAATAAGAGAAATGTGAGACAAATATAAAAAATAATCAGCATCGATGCATGTTAGTCTATTATACATTTTTTCTACAAAAGCAAAAATATTGTAATCGAAATCCACCTACATAATCGATGCATCTCGGTCAGAAAGGGATAGACTGAGAAATGATATTCATTGAGTTCTAAGTATGATTGATTGATGATTGCACATAAGTTTACAATTTTCAATCGACAACGCTTAAGTTCTTCCATCGATCATTCTTTGAGAACAAGAAAAAATCGCTGGTGGTCAGATCTGGAGAATTTCGATCAACATTCATTCATTTTGTGTACATTTTTGTGTTCAAGACTGTAACCAAATTTTATGACTTCGCTTAAAAACAATCATAACTTTTTTCATATAACAAGATGCAACTTCTTAGTGATACACCCTATAGATTGCTCCATATACTCGTATGTAGGTATTAATTGATTTATGTACAAACAAAATTGCTTTCAATAAAAACTAATTTCTATAGTGTTTTACATTTATGTACAAAAATAGAAAATAAATTGTTGATAAATATTCAAGTCTTCAGAAATAGAAATGTTTTCGTTTCATTTTTTAAATATTTAAATGCACTTACAGACGGACTCTCACAAACTTAACAAATTATCTCAAGATCCGAGACATAACTTGAAACAAATAATAAGTATTTATTTACTGGATCTTTTCCATCATATCAACAAAATTGAAATTCATTTTACGTTTATTTTTAAATTTGTTCTTTTTTGTTTTATTTTTTTTTCACGAGACAATAATGACTTCATGATAATTCCAAAAACGAAAAGAAATTATGACAAAATTGTTTCAGTAAATGAAAGAATGTTGAAATTTTGAAATGAATGCTTGAATAAGAGCATGAAGGTTTGGTTGCACTTGAAAATGTCATTTTATCGCTTTCGTTAATGGCTTCAAAAATATGACCAAAAAATTGATTTGAAATGAAATAAAATGTGTACTTGTATTCACAAGGAATGCAATGGATTCTTTACTAAACGCCATATTTGCTTATTTAGTTTTAATTTATGTTAAAAATTTACCAAAGAATAAAAAAAGGCTGAATAGAAAAAAAAACACTTATGTGGTAAATAAATAAATTATGGTTGTTAAAAATGTATATTTTTTTAACCCTTATGTGTATACCAAGGTACCCCGGTACCTTTAGCACTTTCATCTTAACTTTTTTAATGGAAACAGATGGTTCACAAACCTCAAACTTCTTGAGAACTCCTAACTATTGAAATAGTTTAAATTATTATTACTTTTAAGCTAAAAAATTATATTGTATAGGCGCTGTGGTCCAATTTATATCTTATATACATAACCGTACGGCAAGGTACCCGGGTACCTTCATACATTATATATGAAAAAACTGTAATAAAAAGTAAAATTTTATTGACGGATAACTAAAGCAAAATTAGACAGATTAGTTATAAATATTTTATATATGAATATTTATGTAGAAACAAGATTTACACTATTTTCTTTGTTTTATACATAGTTTCGAATTTTTTTAAATTTTATTCTTGACCCTGGTTATAAAAGGTCTAGTGACATCCAATTTCAACCAATATTCTAAAATATATATTTTTATCCGTTGTAACAATCATAATTTCATTTCTGCTTATAAAAACTGCTAATATATAACAATTTACGTGCTTTTTTATAACTTTGGTGGAAAATTATGTTTTTGTCAAAATCCTTTGATTTTAAGTCGCAGGTACGACTAAGCCGTTAAAGATATTGCTCTAGTTCTTTCTTTGTGGTAATCTGTAGGGGGTTCTTACTATAACGGGAACTTTTTTTACTTTTTTCGATTTCGTTTAACAATCTATTTTAAAAAATCAAAAAAGGAGTTTTTAAAACGGTATGAACAAAGTACTTTTTTTCGTCCTGTGCAAAAGTGACATATCGTTAGCCCATTGCATCAAAAATGGGTATTTAAATATCCTAAAGCCTTAAAAAAGTAAAACTAGTCAAACTTTTTAAAGTTTTTTAAAAATAATAATTTTTTTATAGCATATGCTCAGGAAAGTCTTCAAGGACATAGGATATTTTATAAAACCTTTGATAATTAGAAAAGTCTTCAACCGATTTTAAGGTTATATATCATGTATTTGGATTATTGGAGTCAAATGTAGAAAAATTGGAGGCTACATCTTCCTGTAGTACGAAACTTATATCCTTACAACCGCCACGTTGAATTCACCTTGAGATTTACTATTTACTATAAATGAACGTGCATTGTAACTCTCAGAGTTATTTTCGAGATCACTCATTTATTTTCTCCAAAAATGTTTGTTTACAATACTTTTTCCATATAGGTACCCGGGTACCTTGCCATTCTCTTAAAGGTGTTTTTTTTTTTGCCATACACATAAGGGTTAAATGTTATTTCAAGTTGACAGTTTCTAATTTAGTATTAATTTGCTTATGAATAAATGTCATGCAATATTTCGGATTAAAATCTCTTTTGCTTTATTAATTTAGTTCAATGATATCTAATGGGTAGAAAAATATTGTAAATATGTTAGTACTCGTAGTTTTTATTACAAATATTCATTAACAATCTCTCAAATAGCAAGTAAGAGTGTTATAAAGAGTGCTCTAAATAAAATTTGTAGTTGGATTTTCTTAAATAAAAATCAAACCTCTTAATATAAAAACTCTACAAAATACGCAAATATAATGACATATTATACAAAATCATTTAGCATTAAAATGTTTACTTAGTACTCGGGTTTTGCAAAATTATCGACTTTTTTCGGAAACCCTCCCATTAAAGATTTTACAGTTGCTTCTGATACCTTTTTGGAGCATGTGTTCCACCTGCGCTTAAAATCGGACATGTTCTTGGAAATCTTTCCTGTGTTCTTCAATTCCTTTTTTACCAGAGCCCAATACCTTTCCACAGGCCGAAATTCTGGACAGTTAGGTGGATTTGCCTCTCGAGGTACAAAAATGACATTATTCTTTGAGTACCACTCAAGTGCCTTTTTTCCATAATGGCATGGTGCCAAATCGGGCCAAAAAAATGTAGTCACTCTGTGCGCTCTTAAAGAGGATAACAACCGTTTTTGTAGGCACTCGTTTATATAAATGTCTGTGTTTATTGTGCCAGATGCCACAAATACTTTACTTCTTTTGCCACAACTGCAAATAGCTTGCCACACGAGAAACTTCTTAGGGAATTTTGTTTGTTTTTTTGTGCGAAACTTTTGCCGAACATTGCCCCGTTTATCAGCAACATAAAAATCTTGACCAGGAAGTTGAGAAAAGTCTGCCAGTACGTATGTTTTATCATCCATCACACAACAGGTGTATTTTTTTATAAAATCAGACTTTCATTTTTTCGCTCGTTTTTTTGCTTCTAAGTTCTTTATAGCATTGCGATCTGGAACCTTTTGGACTTTATATGTCTTCAGTCCAGCATAAGCTTTGACTCTATGTACAAAATTGGTAGAACATTTCACCGTACGAGCTGCTTTTCTTAAAGAAGTGTTAGGCGCTCTTCGAAAGAGTCGCTCAACTTCTTTTGTCTTACCAATATCTGTAGGACCTTTTTTTCTCCCTGATCCAGGTTTTCTTTCAATGATCAGGTTTTCCTTATACCGTCTGATGGCATTAGAAACCGTTCGAGGGTAAACTTTCAAATTTTTAGCTATTTTTTTAAAAGTCCATGACGGATTTTTTTGAAAAGTTTTAATTATATTTTCACGAACTTTTTCTTCGCAGTCCATTTTGATTGAAATAACTATTGAAAATTAATAATTTCTAAAATAATAGTATCTGACATATCTATAGAAACTAACTTGATCAAAAAATAAATTATTTCTTGCACTATGGATATATTTTGTCTAAAATAGTAAATGCATATTTTTTTCAGAACACTCTTTATTCGGATGTGCCGAATCTTATATACCCACCATCAAGTTGTATTAAATTTATAACATTATCTAAAATATCTACGAGGGTGCAGCTAAATGAGGGCCAAATTTAAAAAAAAAATTGTTAAGCTACTTATTTAGTATTGTTAGTAAATTCGTCCAAAACACAACTTTTTCAAGATATCGAAAATACTTTTGTAAAATTTTGTCCCTCTAGCACTTTTTTTACCGATATTGTGATTTCATTTAATTGTATTTCTGTGTTTCCGTAAGTTTTTATATGGAGATATGTTCAAATGGTAGCTGATTGCTACAAAATGCAAAATGCACACTAGCTAGCAATGCCATTAGACTTTTTTGTACTAAATTTAGGAGATATAGTTTATCAGTACCTGGTTGAGCGAGCCTTGCACGGAGCTTTATGATAAGGATTTTGAGGAAAATTTTAAAGTTTTTATGTATTTTATTTATTTTGTCCGATCAACACATAGTTTGCATAGTTTACAGTTTAACTCATTTTGAATAATTTTGGAAATTGGTGATACCAACAGAAACCCCCGTCGACTCATGCGCAACAACTTTGCCAAAGATTATAGTATGATCAAATGCACAGTTTACGATTTAATTCATTTTGAGTAGTTTTCAGTGGCGCCACCTGAAGTTCTTCATACGTAACAACTGTTTATGCGTAACAACTTTGCTTATGATTATAACATGATCAAGTGCACAGTTTACAATTTAATTCACATTGAGTAATTTTCAGTTGTGCCACCTGTCGGACTTTGGTCATTCCAAATAATAAACCTTCGTCGGCTTATCCGCAACAACTTTGCTAAAGATTATAGCATGATTAAATGTAAAGCTTACGATTAAATTGACATTGAGTAATTTTCTGTAGCGCCACCTGAAATTATTCACACTAACTAAAAAGCCTTCGCCGGCTCATGCGCTACAACTTTGCTAAACATCATAGCATGATCAAATGTACAGTTTACGATTTAATTAAATTTTAGTAATTTTCAGTGGCGCCACCTGTCGAATATTAGTTCTACCAATTTAAAAACCTTCCTCGGCTTATACGCAACATCTTCGCTAAGGAGCATAACATGATAAAATTCACAGTTTACTATTCTATAAAGAACATACATACAGACAAACATTAATTTGTTTCAAAGTTACAGCATTAATAATTTTTCCCCCTTTTTAAACCCTAATTTAAAAAAGTTCCATATGCATATTTGGTACTTCTTTGGTACCAAATGAATTCGACACATTTTATTAAAACGCTGTTAACATAATGTTCCTATTCAAATTACTTTTTGAGATGTTAAGTTATCAGTTTATCCCTTTTTTACCCATTTTGGTCCCAAAATCAAAAAAGTACTAAATACGTATTCAATATTTCTTTCACATCTATTGACTGCAGTACAAAGTTCCTTTCTATATTCTTTTTTATACCCACCATCAAAAAGAATGGGGGGTATATTGAGATTGTCATTCCGTTTGTAATTTCCTTAATATTGGCCCAAAAATCAAAAACGATATATATTCTGAATCCTTATGAAATTCTAAGACGATTGAGCGATGTCCGTCTGTCTGTCCGTCTGTCTGTCCGTCTGTCTGTCTGTCTGTTGAAATCACGATAACGCCTAAACGAAAGGAGCTAGCTCAATGAAACTTAGTACAAACATTCTTCATCACTGAGAAAATTTTGGTATTGAAATTGGGCAAAATCGGTTAACATTTGACCATAGCTCCCGTATAACCTCGCCTATGCTAATCGCTTATTTGCTAATAAATGACAAACTATAATAGCTATGATGATAAAATTTGGTATATAGAAGTTTTGCATAAGCCCTAGGCATCGTGTAAAATTTCATCAAAATCGGTTGACATTTAGTCATAGCTCCCATACAAAAAACATACGGAAACAGCCAAAATTTCACCTAAAATACACTTAAATGCCAATAAATCTAAAACTATAACAGATATAACCACTAAATTTAGCACGAGGAAGTCTTATGTCAATTCCAACCAGTGTGCAAAATTTTGTCACAATCGGTCACCATTTGACCATAGCTCCCATATAAAAAACTTACGGAAACACAAAAATACAAAAAGAAAAGGGGGTTTATGTCCGTCTGTCCGTCAGATAAAAGCTCGATAGCGCCTTAACGAAAAGGGCTACAGTAACAAAATTTTACAAAAGGAAGTCTTATATGAATGCCAGCCAGTGTGCAAAATTTTGTTACAATCGGCTACTATTTGAACATAGCTCCCATGTAAAAAACTTACAGAAACGCAAAAATACAATAAGAAAACACGGTCTGTGTCCGTCTTTCCGTCAGAGAAAAGCGCGATAGCTCCTTAAATACAAAAGCTAGAGAGAAAAAATTTAACAATAATATTTTCGATATATTATAGAATCTGTGTGCTAAAAATGGGTAAAATCGGTTCACATTTAGTAAAAGCTCCCATATAACCCTGCCTCGGGAATCACATTTATGCTAACAAATTTAATAAAATTCTCAAAATCTATGACTACTACATTAAGAACAGAGAAGTTTTATGCAACTTTCAGTTAGTATGTCAAATTTTATTGGAATCGGTCCACTTTTGACCATAGCTTTCATATAAAAACCGCTCCCGGTAACCACTAAAATGCCAAAAACGCCAGTTAAAAGCTATTAAATTATAAACTATGTCAGCTATGGTCACTAAATTTTGCACAAATAAACTTTATATTAATACCAGCCAGTATGTAAAATTTTGTAAATATCGGTCAACATTTGGCTATAGTTCTTATATATATAACATCCCCTTTTTATACCCACCATCAAAAAGAATGGGGGGTATATTGAGATTGTCATTCCGTTTGTAATTTCCTTAATATTGGCCCAAAAATCAAAAACGATATATATTCTGAATCCTTATGAAATTCTAAGACGATTGAGCGATGTCCGTCTGTCTGTCCGTCTGTCTGTCTGTCTGTCTGTTGAAATCACGATAACGCCTAAACGAAAGGAGCTAGCTCAATGAAACTTAGCAAAAACATTCTTCATCACTAAGAAAATTTTGGTATTGAAATTGGGCAAAATCGGTTAACATTTGACCATAGCTCCCGTATAACCTCGCCTACGCTAATCGCTTATTTGCTAATATATGACAAACTATTATAGCTATGATGATAAAATTTGGTATATAGAAGTTTTGCATAAACCCTAGACAGCATGTAAAATTTCATCAAAATCGGTTGACATTTAGTCATAGCTCCCATACAAAAAACTTACGGAAAAAAGCTACGGCAACCGAGTTTAGTCCAAAGGTTTTACCAACAATACCAATTAGCTTAGCGATTTTTTCAGTTTTGGTCCAGATTTAGAGTTAGCTGCACCCTTGTAGAAATATGAGATATGTTTTTAAATTTAACACAACTTGATGGTGGGTATATAAGATTCGGCACAGCCGAATATAACACTCTTACTTGTTTTTTAATAAGATAGGGTTAAAAAAGTACAAAAAAAACTATTTTCACCCTTTACCAAACACCTGTCCGCTTATTTTCATAGCTGTTTAAAACGTAATTTTAATTTTGTTTTGATTTTTTCCCCTTTTTACCCGTTTTTACCATCTTAGAGGCAAAGGTTTCAAAAGTCCCTTCTTCTTCGACCTATACATCAAAAAAGGTACCCACAGTCCAAATTTTATCAAAATCGTTATTGCTCGTTTAAGAATATAAGATTTATTAGCGTTTAAGTGTATTTTAGGTGCAATTTAGGCTGTTTTCGTAAGTGTTTTGTATGGGAGCTATGCTTAAATGTGAACCGATTTTGATAAAATTTTATACGGTGAATGAAGATTATCTAAAACTTCTCTGCGCTAAATTTTCAACCAAGTTCAATACCAAAATTTTCCAGGAAATGTAGAATATTTGTGCCAAATTTCGGTGACCAACATCATTTCGTTAAAATTTTATCGTGCCGACAACAGATGGACAGACAGATAGATATACGGGTAGACAGACGAACATCGCTCAATCTAAGATTTTCATAAGGATTCAGAATATACATCAATTTTGTCTTTTAAGCCAATATAAGGGAAATTACAAACGGAATCACAATATTTTGAAGTAGTCGGAGTAACGTACCCAAACGTTGAATCAACGAAATTTTACATTGTTACCATATTTTTACCTTTTTACCCTTAAAAAACTGAATTTCCAAAAATTCGTTTCTTAAAACGATTTAAGAATTACTTTTCTCCGATCATTTTACTATATATACCACCTATGAAGTACAACAATCATCGCTGTCTGTATTCTATATTCAGAAAAGGTACTATTGGTGACATTGATACAACTAATTCGCAAACTTGGTAGTATTTCGTTGTTCTAATGTAATCAGGGAAATAATATCAGAAATTCCAACTTTTGTATATAGTACTCGTATGTTTACAAAAAATTTACCTTTTAAGGTTCCACAGCATATCTGAAATTCTACAAACTTTTTCTTAGTTCTTCACAATGAAATTTATAAATAGGGTCATCCCCCTAGTGTTTTGCAATAAAAACAATAAGAAAATATTTTAAATGGTAGGAAAATTACAGGTTATGAAGTATCTTGCTTACCCAGTGCTTCGTTATTGGAGCACATACGGCAATGACAGTATTTTAGGGAAGCTCTTTTTGTATACCACTAGCTTTAAGGCATAAGAATTGGATATGAAAAAAAGAACAGCTACAAAATATTTTTTAACTGCACGTGTTTTAATATTAAAAGAGGTATTTATACCCTTCACCACCATAGGTAGAAAGGGTATTATAAGTTTGTGCTGATATATGTAATGCATAGAAATATTTGCCTTAGGCCTATCTTTTAGTATACCAATGATACAGAATCAGTTTCTGATTTATAAGTTTGTCGATTTAGCGATGTCAGTCCATCCACCCGTCCGTCAGGCGGGCTGAACCCCCATGTAAACCTTTTAATTAAAGTACAGGTCGTAATTCTAAAGATAATTTGAAGAAATTTGGCACACATAATTTTTTAATTGGACCATAGGTATGGAAATTCGTCAAAATCGGTCCATTATCTATGGTACCTCCCATAGGTCCCAATTCACGGAATTGATATTTTGGCCACAAATATAAATATTTTTATAAAATTTAAAACAAATACTGCTTATATATACCAAAATCACTTTACCAAATTTCGTTGAAATGGGTCTACATTTGACCATAGCTCCTATACAAACTCTTCTGTCAAAACGCACTTAATACAACAAAAATCACTAAAACGATCGTAAATCTGAAGATCATGACAATTTTGAGTTTTTTTGACCCCAGCTCCCATATTTGACCCTAGCTCTCATAAAAGTCGAAAAGACGGAATATACAGTGGTGGTCACATATTTAGCACACTAGTTATGCGTTTTTTTTTTTTCAAAACCGTATATTTTTCTGTTGGAGTAATAATTTTCTTTTTTTTGCCACGATGTGTAGCTTATGATTTGTTATTCCCTTTCTTCAATTGCTTCATATATAATTTATTTGTTGGTAATACTTAATTGGAGTTCGACACAAATTTAGCACAAATATTAAACATTTTACATTTATTTTATTTTTTGAATTTATAATTAATTTTTTCATCATATCGTGTACAGTTGAAGGTTTTTCAGAAATAAAATATTTATTAGACATGGCCAAAAATAAATGGTGCACAGATACGCAACGACAGGTGATTTGTGAACAAAATTCGATAGAATGTCCTGTTAGTTAAATAGCAAGTATTTTAAATTGCTCCAGAAAGATGGTATATAATGCTTTGAGCCATATAAAAGCACACGGAACAATTAAAAAGGGTTCACGGGCACCTAGACCAAGAAAAACGATAACAAAATAGGATTCTTTAATACATAGAATGTCAGTGGCCGACCCTTTTTAGAGCTCCAGTGAAATAAATAGTGAAGTCATGAATTTCTTTCGCCCGATAGCATTTGGAAAAGCCATTAGATTTTTGGAAAAACATATTTTTGGAGCGACGAATCAAAGTTTTGCAGATTTGGATCTGATGGAAAGAGATATGTATGGTATCTTCCGAACATGCAGCACAACCCAAAGTATACGTCAAAGACTGTAAAACATAGTGGAGGAAATGTGATGGTGTGGCTTGCATTCTCAGGGCATGGAGTTGGTCCAATACCCAAAATTGACACACGTATGGATCAACACGTTTATAAAAATATTCTAGCCGATATCATTATACCATAAGCAAAGGCAAAGATGCCACCTAGCTGGCGCTTCATGCATGACAATGACCCTAAACACACTTTACGTACTGTGAAGTGTTGCTTGGAGGAGAGTCAAATATATGTTTTGAAATGGCCAGCTCAATCTCCGGATCTCAATCCTATTGAGAATCTTTGGAATGATATAGAGAAGCATATAACAAGCGTAAAACCTAACAACTTAAATGATTTATGGACGGAAATCCAAAAAATATGGCACGCTATCCCAAATGAGCGATACCTGGCTCTTGTGAAGAGTGTGCCTAAAAGATGTGCGGTAGTTATACAAAATAAAGGGTATCCTACAAAATATTAGGGTTTTTTCAAGAAATTTTCATTAATAACTTGTTTTTGATTTTTAATAAATATTGTTTTTAATTTGTGCTAAAAATATGTCCAGTATTTTTATGGGTTAGTTTTAAATAATTGCAAAAATAAATATAATTTTTAAAAAATATGTATACAAAAGGAATACGACTTCATCTTCGCATCACGTGTAATACATTACAAAAAAAAAATAGTGAAAAATTAGGACTTAATATTTCCTATAAGAGATAACAGGTACCATTTGTGCTAAATACGTGACCACCACTGTATATGTTTTGAGAAAATGTTTGTATGATGTCAAAATTTCGTAAATATTTGTCTTTATACAGGAAAAAGAATAGCTTTGACCTCAGTGGTAAAGGGTATCGTATGGTCGGGCTTGATCGACTATAGCACTTTCTTACTTGTTTTTAATATTTCCATACGTTTTATAAGTATTTCGTATATAATATTTTTAAATGTTTTGAATAGTCATTAAATAGTCATTATGATTTTCTGAAAAATAATCGAAAAAGAAAAAACTAAAAAAGTTCTTTCGAGTTACATTCAGCTTTCGAAATTAATTCTATATAGTTCAAAATTACAAACCTCACCCCTAACGCTTTTATTGACAAAAATACTATACCTAAAAGCAGTTTCAGATCAATTTTCGAGGTAAATTATAGCGATTTTGGCGATTTTTTCCCTCAAAAATACTAAAATGCCGATTTCAACTAGAAAATTGCAGATTACTTATCTCAAAAAGAATCTTATCTTCAATATTTCAACAGTTGTAGTGTGCATAACATACCCGGTCTATGAAAAGGTGGCTTATGACTCAAAAACAAAATTTCGAAAAATTAGATAAACAATGATCTTTAACAGCACATTTTTCCTTTCCATAGACCGGGTCACATATGACTAGCAAAGTCGTTAAAAAACGATATACATAAGTTTCCAATATTTCGATATATTACAATTAAACCTAAAAAAAATAAAAACGAAATACCAAAATTAAAAATATAACAAAAAAATACTTTTATAAAATTATAAAATTTTTGTTTGAATTATCCCTTATTTATTCATAAACGAAAAGTTACTTTATGACAAACTGAAAAATCAAATTTTACATACAAAATTATTGCAAGCTTTTGAAGGGTTAGTTTATTAATATATGTAAATCTTCCAAACTACTTTAAAAATCGCTTTAGTTAAAAACTTAGTTACTTAAATGACCTATATTTACAACCTGTTAAGGTCAAAGACCAAACATATTTTAGAAATTTATGAACTTCGAACTTATGCGCATATTCTTAAATTGCATAGGCCAAGCTTTGAAAGATTTTCTTTTACTTGATCTGTTCATCGAAGATTTGTACGTCCTCTTTTAACATTAGTAAGACCGTTTTTGTTCAAAATTAAGCTTTTTTATAGTAATTGTTTTCTTCCAGGAGTGGGTTACTAGCCCGACGTTCTAACCCATATGTTTATAGTTCTTATTGGAGAGCCCGCGGCACATGTTAGCTAGTTATCCGGGTCATACCACAATAAGGTCAGTGTCCAAATTTGAGATGAAGGATAACCAATAAATGTCTGGGCTTGCCGAGTTAAAACCTATCAGAAGCGTTGCTCGGTATCCAACATCCCCTACATCCACCCGTAAGTAAAAAAGCTAATTCAATTTAAACAAGATTGGGTCAAGCCCGTTTTTTTTTTTTTTGAAAATTTTCACCACCAGTCAAGTCTGGAAGAATTTTTAATAAATTAAGAAACTTTTCTTAGTTCTTTTCTTTCTCCCAACACGAATTTCACTAGACTAAAATTTATATAATATTTATTTCCGCCAGCGGTTTCAAATTTTAACCGATTGTCATTAAGGTTTCCCTTATGGATTAAGGTTGTTTAATTATTACTAAGCGTTTTTGTGATTTTAGGGATATTTAAGTGGCTGGTCTTGTATTGTCAAATATATTCCAATTTCAAAATATCTTTCCTTATTTTTTGAAACATAAATAAATTGTGAATATAAAGGCTAAATTTCTGTTCTGAGAATGTAGTCCTATGAGAGGAATCCGTAATATTGATCTGTTTTGGAATCTTTAGAAATCATTCTATTGCAAAAAAAGCTTGTGCCTCATTTGAAAACGCAACTTTGGCCCACTGTAGAGCCCACTGTGCTACCGACAAATACGTTCTTAAACATTGATCTAAAAGCCTGACACCTCTTCTCTTGACGTTCCAAATTTTGTCAAAATTCGTCTAGTTGTTTAGAAATTGCAGAGTTAATACCACTGTGCACCATTAACTTTATTTGCACACATTACTCTCCAATACTCCAATGTTTAGCTTAAACATGCTATGGGAGGCAAAGTTTTCAGAGCTTTTAAAGGCTATGTATTATAGCTTGATGTACGTGTTTAGTATCATTGGATCGGGAAAGACCAGGCGATGAACAGTACGTAAAAATCTTTTTGAAGTGAGTTAATCTGTTTACACTTTGTATCGTAAAACAAAAAATATTATTTTTCTACTTTTTTAAGGAAAATAATTTCAATATTTGATATTTTGTAGAAATGACATGGATAAAGATATCACAATGAAATGATGTAGTTATGTAGATCAAAAAGATCTTAAAGCAATGGATGAAAAAAAATTCCCAATTTTAACTGAAAAATTCCCCAATTCCCAATTTGGGAAAAAGGGGTTTTAAAAAATTAGTTTTTTCATAAATATTGCAACACTGACTCTATTTGAAGCGCGTTTCAGAAAAAACTTTTTTAATCAATAACAGATATGTCAGAAAATATAAAGATTATAATTTTTTTCAAATCGGTGCTTTGCCTTTTGAGAAGTTTTTGTTTAAACTACATTTTTTTTTACAAATTGGCATTTTTTGGAGAGGGCAAGTGCGAGGACCAAAATTCCAATTAGCAAGAAATTTGTTTCATACGCATTCTCATTATGTTTTCTTTGAAAAACGTTAAAAATCTTTTTATGTTTCTTAAGAAAATATTTTTTTATTAGTGAAAAAATATAGCTATCTTTTAGGGAAAAACTCAAAAAAAAAACGAAATTTTTTTTAAGTTTCCACTTTGAATATTTGTAACTCTTAAATTAAAGAAGTTATCTATAACCGACTTGCACAAAAATTGTATAAAAATTTAGTACAAATTTAACGAATCTTCTTTTGGTCCTCAGATGCGTCCACCAGATCAAAAAAAGCTTAAAAAATAGGTAAAAAATCAACGCAAAAATTCCTTTTTACTCAAATATCTCGAAACCCAAAGAAGATAACCTACACATGTAAACGTATTTTTTGTAGATCTTCTCAAGGACAACTTAAGTTTAAAAATTCTTTTCAATCCATCCATAAATGGATTTTTGGCGAATTTAAAAAAAAGTCGAATACCCGAGGTGACCAACTTTGAAGGTCCATCAATCACTCTCCCGACCCCTCATGGACCAGTGCTTTTTAAAACCAAGTCGAATACTCCTTGACTATCACCACGCCAAATTTCATTCAAATATCTCCAGTCGTTCAAAAGTTACAGAATTATTTCCAAAAAAACGTCCGTAAACCACTGTGCGTGGTAGACTACCACACAATATTTCTATATCGTATATTTTCCAAGATATATATATATATTTAGTCCTTTAATTCCTTGTGGAACATAGGGCCTCAACAAATGTTTTCCATGTGTGTTTATTTGTAGTCAAGACTTTCATCTCGTTCCACGATACTCCGAACTCTCGTAACTCGTTCTTAGTTTGCCGCCTCCATGTGTTAGCAGGTCTACCAGACCTCCTGGAACCTTGAGGATTATATTCGATGGCTTGACGATTTATATCAGTAGCTGGCTTTCTAAGTGTATGTCCTAGCCAACCATATTTCCGAGTACAAATAGTAGTTTGTAATGGTTTTTGATTGGTGCGCACCCATAAATCTCGGGCCAGAAAATTCTTAGAATGCGTCTGAGGCATCGATTGACAAATGCTTGTAGTCCGCTTATCTCTCGACTCGAAATATTCCATGTCTCACAGCCATATAAGAGCACGGGTTTAACATTAGTGTTAAAAACTTTGAGTTTGGTGATAGTTGAGATATTCTGCGATCTCCAGAACTTATTGGGAATACCAAAAGCTTGCTTTGCTCTACATAATCTATTTTGGATATCTTCTCTACTGCCACCGCTTTTAGAGATTATACTTCCTAGGTAGCAGAAAGTTTCAACCTCATCATCCAAGATACATTTTGTAAAACCCTTTATTGCTTTTGAGTGTAAATTATTATTTATATAGTGATTTTTTCAATTCAAAGCTAAAATGTATGTTTTATATTTACTTATCGTCTTATATGGGTTTTTTTCTGAAAATTAATTTCTGAACAAAACTTAGACATTGTTGATGTCTGCTAGACTACCACGTCAGTTAATCGTGAGGGTTAATCGAATTGAAAGAATAAATTTAAATGAAAAAATCAAGCAAGAATTATAAGAATAAGATATAAATAAGACTTTTTCAATTTTATCTTTAAGATGATTGTTGTCCAATACCTGCCTTATCCCAATGACAGTAGCTTATTTTACAGGAAAATTCTAACTGGAATTATTATTGCAGTTATTTGATAGAATTTTGCTATAAACTCAACGAATATTTCTTGAATTCAAAAAATAAGCAACGTTTTTTTAACTTGAATTATTTAAACATTATTTTTTTAAATACAAAAAAACACATTCCTTTCCATATATGACAAAATTTAAAATCGAAAAATTATTCTTAGTAGATACAAAAAGGTAAAAAATTACATATGTATTTACTTAAGAAATCGATGAAATAAGTTTTGTGCTTTTGTGAACTAAATTTTTTTCTCAAATTTAAAAAAAGTTAATACTTATTTTAAAATAAACATTTAATTATGTCGAAATTACTTGGCCAACAATTTTATTTTTAAATTTGCAAATAAACCTGAAATAACCAAATTTTTCAAAAAATTATTTTCAAAAATATTTTCTCAATTGAAGTGCAAAGACAAGATTTTTATTCAAAATAAAATAAATTTCTCATAAGTATTTTATTTTCAAAAAAACGAATTTGTTTCTCTGCCCAACCAACACATTCAAATCAGACAGCACCAATACATTTATCAATATTTGTGTGTGTTGGTTATTCAAAGAGAAATCTCACAAACACATTTAAACAAGAAAACCGTTGGATTTTGACGAAAGAGAAAATATCTCTGAAGTTGTAACAGAAATAAGAAATAAACCCTCAAAATCTCATATCATACCAATAAGAAAAGTTACGCGGGAAATTCAAAATTATCTTATCGAATTATGCCATCTATGTGTGGATAAATGAACTATTGGGTCTTATTGGAACAAATAATTTTTGAGATTGACATCTGGAGGGCAGATAACGAAAATATTTTTTTTGGACGCAGACAAATTGTTATTTATCGTTTAGGATGCAACTTCTTAGTCACTTATAGTAGATTTTAGGAAGATTGTCTTTAAGTATTTTGCTTGCAAAGGAAGCTTTGGCTAATATTGATAAATGAGTCTAATCAGTTTAATGTCAAATTTTTTTTAACCAAATTTTCAGATAAAAACAAATTATAGCAAAAGTAACAAACATTTCAAATTTCGATAACTTGAAAGTAAACATGATTTAAAATCTGACATGTGGGAAGCACCGCACAGTGGTTTGACACAACAAAAAAGTAATAAATCTGTATCTGTCAAATTGTTTTTATACCTTTCACCACCATAGGTAGAAAGGGTTTGTGCTGATGTATGTAACGCATAGAAATATTTGTCTTAGACCCACCTTTTAGTATAACAAAAGGCTTAGAATCACTTTCTGAGTCGATTTAGCGATGTCCGTCCGTCTGGCTGGCTGGACCCCCATGTAAAGCTTGTAATCAAACTACAGGTCGCAATTCTAAAGATAATCTGATCATCAACATCATTTTTTTTATAATGGGACCATTCGTCAAAATCCGTCCATTATTTATGGTACCTCCCATGGGTCCCACTTCCCGGAATTGATATATTGGCCACAAATATAAATATTTTTTCATGAAATTCAAAAAACAAATACTGCTTTTGAAAACTAAAATCACTGTACCAAATTTCGGTCCACATTTGACCATAGCTCCCATAAAAAATCTTCTTTAAAAACGATCTAAATCACTACAAAAATCACTAAAACGCTCGTAAATCTAAAGGTAATGAGAATTTTAAGTTTATTTTCTGCACACATAATTTTTGTCACAACTGTATGTTGCCAAATTTCGAGATAATCGATCCACATTTGACCCTAGCTCTCATATAAGTCCAAATGAGGGAAACAGCTTAAATATATAAGTTTTGAGAAAATGTTTGTATGATGGCAAAATTTAGCAAATATTTGTCTTTACACAGGAAAAATAACACCTTTGACCTTAGTGGTGAAGGGTATCGTATGGTCGGGCTTGACCGACAATAGCATTTTCTTACTTGTTTTTTTTTTGTTTTTTTTTTAGGATTGCCAAGTTTTACATACTATGTATATAAACTTCTTCGGACAAAATTAGGAATAAGTCTAGAATATATTCCTAGACTTTTTAAGTTATCTTACAGACTATACATTTTATCAAAGCTAATCACGAAACGTAAAAATTGTTCTGCCTGAATATATTATTGTATGGTATAAATGTAAGAGTTACATAAGTATATTCGGCTGTGTCAAACCTTATACATATAGCCACTATCAAATTCTGTTAAATTTAAAAATATATCACACTTTTATAGGATCTCTTTGGACTATATTTGGTTATCGCAGCTATTGAAGTTCAACATTTTTTAAAATTTTCTGGTATTTATACGGGTACTATGGGGAAAAGTGAACCAATTCCCGTGAAATTTTACAAGTTTCAGAGGAATTTATATTACATCGACATATGTACATAAGTCCTTCAACACACTACGGATTATATTTATTTTCAAAATGTAATTTTCAAATGTATTGTCATTTTGGCTCATAAATATTATATTATTATATTATTAAATAATTTGAAATTATATAGAATAGGTAGCCCTTATATGGGCTACGCCATCATACGAAAAATCATGCGCATGACTTAATCTATTTTTTATAATTCCTGATCAAAACCGTATTTGAATATCTAAATTCGTTTTGTGTAGAAAAGTTTCCAAAGTCAAAAATTTTTTGCTGGTCGAAAAAATTCAATTTTATCAATTTTCACGTTTTACTAAAAAATGTTTAATTAAAAGTCAATGTTTTATTATAAATGAGGTTCTTGCATTACTTTAATCCAAATTTTAAGTCAGTATAATATTCAGACTGCATTGACTGAAATGTGTCTAATTTTTATGTAAAGTTTTGAGTTTTTGAACATATAGCAAAAAACTCCAGCCAATTTTGCAACTTCTTGAAATGCAGCTGAATTTCAATATTTATTTTTATATAAGTTTTTATATTAAATTGACTTATATTCAAATTTATAGTCGGTCAAGATCAACTATACGATACCCTTCACCACTAACGTCAAAATTGTTCTTTTTTCTGTATAAAGACAAATATTTGCAAAATTTTGCCTTCATACAAAATTTTTCTCAAAACTTATATATTTAAGCTATTTCCGTCATTTGGACTTATATGAGGGCTAGGGTCAAATGTGGACCGAATATGTCGAAATTTGGCAAATTGATTACAGTTTTCACAAAAATGATGTATGCAAAAAATATCATTATCTTCATATTTACGAGCGTTTTAATGATTTTTGTATCATTAAATGCGTTTAAACAGAAGAGTTTGTATGGGAGCTATGGTCAAATGTGGACCGAATTCAATGAAACTTGGTACAGCTTTTAGATTGCAAAAACATTATTTATTTAAAATTTTATGAAAAAATATTGATATTTGTGGTCAATATATCAACTCCGGGAAATGGGACCTATGGGTGGTACCATAAATAATGGACCGATTTTGACGAATTTCAATAGATGTGGTCCCACTATGAAATGATCTGTGCCAAATTTTATCAAATTATCTTTAGAATTGCTACCTGTACTTTGAATACATGATTTATAAAGGGGTCCAGCCAGCCGTCCAGACGGACAGACAGACATCGCCAAATCGACTCAGAAAGTGGTCCTTAGTTTATTTTTTTAAGTAATAGCATTTAAATGAAAAATTGTTAAAGCTTAAATGAGGCTTTTGCTTGTTATTCTTCATAAAATCAATAAAAATCGATGGATTTTCATAATATTATTATTTGGAATTTTCATATTTTTTGTCATTTGCAATTTCTAATAAATTTTTTAAACATTTGTTTTAGTCCCAAAAAAAGCAATAACAAAAATGTGGGAAATAAAGAAAGATAAAACTGAAAAAATGTTGTTTCAAAAACTATAATATAAAGATGTTGCACTATCATACATTGATTTGAAATATGGTCGTTTTGAAAAGTCTCATAAAAAATAGAGTATACCACTTTTACTCTTATTCGGAAACAACTAATGGAGACGACTTGTAATTTTGGCCTCAAATTTAAGTAAATTTTTTATCAAATTAAAACTAAATACTCCTTATATAAACAGAAATCACTATACCAAGTTTCGTTGAAATTGGTCCATATTTGACTATAGCTTCCATACAAACTCTTCTGTAAAACATCACTAAAATGATCGTTAATTTTAAGATAATGATAATTTTATGTTAATTTGTTGCACTTATCATTTTTGTATAGCCTGTAATCAAATTACCAAATTTCGAGACAATCGATCCACATTTGACCCAAACTCTCATATAAGGACTAATGACTGAAATAGCTTAAATATTGTAAAGGGTGGTTAAATTGTAAGGGCCGATGTTGAATGTGAACCACACCTAAACGCCAAGTTTTTTTCCAAATTTTATTTAATATTTCTCAATTTCAGACTTACTAAATTTGAACCATGGAGAGATATACAATCCAAGAAAGTGTTAAAGTTATACTTATTATGAAAATGGGCGTTCAAATCAAAATTTATATTGTGCACTTCGTGATTTTTTAGTCAATTTTATCATCCAAATGTGTGTACAATCGCAAAAATCGTGGAAAAATTCGAGCAAACCGGGTCTGTAGAAGATGTGGGAACACCAGTGCATGCTTGTGTAGCTCGTACTGCTGAAAATATTGCTGCTGTTCGCGATAGTGTGGCTGAAGAGCCGTCCACCTCAACTCGTCATCATGCCCAACAATTGCACCTCTCACGCTCGTCGTTGATGAACATTATGCATAAAGACTTGCATTTACACGCTTACAAGGTGCAATTGGCTCAAGAACTAAAGCCTCTTGACCATTCCAAACGTCGTGAATGGGCAAAATGGTGGCAAGAAATGGAAACAGTGGATGATCAGAAAATCATCTTCAGTGGTGAGGCACATTTTCACCTCAGTGGATTCGTCAATAAATAGAATTGCCGCATTTGGGCGAATGAGAATCTAAGAGTGATTATCGAAAAACCAATGCACCCACAAAGAGTGACTGTTTGGTGCGGTTTATGGGCTGGCGGCAT
Organism: Stomorhina lunata; assembly: GCA_933228675.1. Classification (NCBI taxonomy): domain Eukaryota; kingdom Metazoa; phylum Arthropoda; class Insecta; order Diptera; family Rhiniidae; genus Stomorhina; species Stomorhina lunata. The sequence goes on along the minus strand of OW121740.1, from coordinate 87,401,243 downwards.
CATCGGGCCGTATTTTTTCCAAAATGAGGCCGGTCAGGCAGTTACTGTTAATGGTGTTCGCTATCGTGAGATGATAACGAACTTTTTATGGCCCGAATTGGAAGATATGGATGTGGACGATATGTGGTTTCAGCAGGACGGTGCCACTTGCCACACAGCTAACGAAACAATAGCTCTTTTGCGCAACAAATTCAATGGCCGTGTTATCTCACGTAATGGCGACGTCAATTGGCCGTCAAGATCATGTGATTTGATTTTTTTCTTTGGGGCTATTTGAAAGAAAAGGTGTGCGTCGTGAAGCCAGCAACAATTCAAGAGCTAAAGGATGAGATAATTCGGCACATTAACGGCATAGAACCTCCATTATACCTCAGGGTCATCCAAAATTTGGACCATCGGATGGAGGTGTGCCGCCGTGGTCGCGGCGCTCATTTGGCCAATATTTTGTTCCATACATAATTGAGTAATACCAATATATCATAATAAAATAAAATTACAATAATTTCCTAAATAGTTTGTGTTTTAATCAAAATCAACATCGGCCCTTGAAATTTAACGACCCGATATAAGTCATAAGAAAATATTTGTATGATAACAAAATTAAGCAGATTTACAAGAAAAGGAAAAGACATTTGACCTCAGTGGTGAAGGGTATCGCATGGCGGGCTTGACCGACTCTAGCACTTCCCTACTTGTTTTACATTGCGATATGAATAACTCTAAAAGAGTTGATCATACAAAAATCGTGCAAGCGTCTAAGGGATAATTTTAGTTTTAATCCATTAGGGCACTTTTCACTAACATTGGAAATTCGTTTTCAAGATATGATAAGCTAAGACAATCTCTTCAAAAATCCAAAATTAAAAAAAAGCTTTTGTACTGAGGGGACCAGGCACTTAAAAAAATTAATTTAACTTGAATGTAATTTTTATAACCTTCACCACCATAGGTGGAAAGGGTATTATAAGTTTGTGCTGATGTATGTAACGCATAGAAATATTTGTCTTAGACCCATAGGCTTAGAATCACTTTCTGTCCGTCTGTCTGGCTGGACCCCCGTGTAAACCTTGTAATCAAACTGCAGGTCGCAATTCTAAATATAATTTGATGAAATTTGGCACAGATCATTTTTTTTTTTTTTTGATAATGGGACCATGGCTATTGAAATTGGTCAAAATCGGTCCATTATTTATGGTACCTCCTATAGGTCCCACTTCCCGGAATTGATATATTGGCCACAAAAATCAATATTTTTTGATGAAATTAAAAAAAAGTACTGCTTATGTAAACTTAAATCACTGTACCAAATTTCGTTGAAATCGGTCCACATTTGACCATAGCTCCCATACAAACTCTTCTTTAAAAACGCACTAAATGAGACAAAAATCTTTAAAACGCTCGTAAATCTAAAGATAATACGAATTTTGAGTTTATTTTTTTTTTACATAAGTTTTGTAACAACTGTAATCAATTTGCCAACTTTCGAGATAATCGGTCCAAATTTGACACTCTCATACTTGACACTCTCCTACAAGTCCAAATGACGGAAACAGCTTAAATATATAAGTTTTGAAAAAATGTTTGTTTGATGTCAAAATTTAGCAAATATTTGTCTTCATACAGGAAAAATAACACCTTTGACCTTAGCGGTGAAGGGTATCGTATGATCGAGCTTGACCGACTATAGCACTTTCTTACTTGTTTCCTTGTACTAATGTTATTTCGGGAATTTCGTTCTTTTGTTTGTGTATCAGAAAGTGTTCCGAATAAAATATGCATTTACCATTTCAGGCAAAGCAATAATAGCTCAGTTCACAATCCATTGCAAATAGTCTAAATCGTATAGAATTTTTTTTTTAATTTTCTCATAAATTTGATGAAAAAAAATAATACTTAAATATAAACTTTTAAAATTTTCTTTCAGTGTAGTTTTCGTTATGATCCACCTTCAGCACGTACAAGTATATATGGCATTGACAATAGTCGAATAACTGCAAATCTAAACATTATGGCATCTTGCTACCAAAGGCCATGATTTTTGACTCCGCCCCTTTTATAATGGCATCAAAAAACATTCACAACAACAGTAACAACAAGAAACACACAAGAGAATTTAGTGGTGACTCACAGCATGACTGGAATCAAAAACAGACGCATGCGCTTAGTATTCGACTAATAAAAGATGGAATATTGTACTTCTTTCGTTTCACTTGTAAATACGAATGAAAAAAACAAAGCGGAGACGGAAATAATGAATATGGGAAAGAAAAAATAAATACAAAAGTAGATTTGAGGGATTTTTTAAATGTTTTTGCTTTTTTGTAAGGTTCTCAATTCCGTTTGATGGTACATAAGTACGTACATACATGCTAATATATATACAAATAAATACATATTGCAACAAGTAATAAAATTTCTTGGATTCCTAATGAGGTTTGGGGTAAAAAATATTGTTTGCTTAACTTTTCCGAGGGGTGGCTGCTTATAATTAGCCACCAAATATTCAGTGATAAATATAGAAATAAAATATGTATGCGAGAATAAGTTTCAAAGAATAATTTGCTGTTTATGAATGTGTGAAAGAAACTGAGTTTTTTTCTTTCATTTGTATTCCTGTGCATTTCTTTGTTTGCCTTTATACAATGTTCAAAAGGAGTTTGACAAATTCACAATTCTTAACACTTTCAAAGTTACAGCAGTCATAAAAAGTTTTATTAATATACTTTTTAGTCTGATGACAATTTGTTTTCTAAATTAAATATTTCAAGTCGATTAAACGGGACCTATCTGTCACTTTGCATTTCTTTTGTGAAGTAAAAAAGCTCTATTTATAACCCTATTACTTATCGGTACCACATGTATTTGACAGTTGAACTGATTACTTTTTCTCTAATACTCTCAGGAAAAAATCTCAGTTCAAAACAAAATTGAAAATAACAAAAACGGGTCAATAAGTCTGAGACTTTTTGAAGTTTTGGCCTTCTGCTTCAATGTCAACACAAGTTCCCCCAAAAATTCAAGATAACGAATAGACATCAGACATTGCTCTATGGTTTTATTTTTGAATGATCACTTGGGTATGAGACAGTTTTCCGCACGATGGCTGCCGCAATTTCTCATAACATAACGTAAAAGTTTTTTTTGACCAAACAAATGAGATAAAATTGTCTTCTGAATCCGAATTTAAAGCCAAAATAAACTTTTTTGCATTTTTGAAAAAAATGATGACACCTTAATCATCAAAATTATTTGTCGTATTATGGTTTTTCTAATTAAATACCTATAATAAAATTATTAAAGGTATGTCAAAAAATAACAAAGATGCAATCAGAGACCGAGTATTAATACTTTTAAAACAATATTTTCATATTTTAATCCATACAAAAACAATCATTGAAGTTCAAAAAATTATAAGATTTTTTTTTTATCCGATGAAAAAAAAATTTGATAGAAAAAATTCAAATTTTATTTTTGTATTTGTCCTGGTATAAAGCGTTTTTAGGACGTTTAAATAACAATAAATTCAATTATTGTTGCAAATATTATGTTGACATGGTTTTGTGCAACAAATGGTCGTTGTCTAGACGGATTTAAAACGTTTTAAAGTTTTTTTTTTTTTTTTTTTAGAAATATCCCTGCAAAGCGATGCAAATCATATCCTAAAACATTGCAATTTATTGAAAACATATACATACATTTATTATTGAAAATTTTAAAATTTCAGGAGTATTTTATTTTTTCAAAGTCAAAATAAAAGTTCAAAAATAAAACAATCAATTTTTCGGATATTTATCGTTAAAGATGTTTACAATTTTCATCATAAGGGATATTTATATTTCAAATATAAATCTCTCTTTTTTATTCATCGATCGAAGCGAAAATAAATTTTCATCGGCAATGATATTTATACTTGATTGATTTAAAAAATAAAACAATATTCGGTCTCTGGATACAAGGGACAAAAGTTCAAACTTCATAAAAAATTTTATGAATTTTTGAAATTTCGCTCTTTTCAAGTTAATTTTATATAACATAAGATACAAAAATATTTGCATTTTATTCCAAAGGAAATAAGTGTATTTCAATACAAATATACTGCTACCAACAAGATGGAGATTGGTTCAAAAATAAGAAAACAACAGAAGATTTAGTGAATTATTTAACCCATTATTATATTCGAACATATTTTTAATATTTATGTTACTCTTGTATGTTTTGTACGGTTACTTGTTTTATACTTTTGTTCTTGATTTTATAAATTTAAATAGTGGCATAATTCAATTGTTCTTCTATAACATTAATCCACAGATCTAGATCTTATTGACTGAAAAATGTTCTTATTAAAATAGACCAAACTTGAAGTATTATTTTTAACTTGAAAAGACCAAAACATAAAATTCTGTAAAATTTTTCTGCAATTTGAACTTTGAATCTCTGTAACTCAGTCATTTCTCGACTATATTTTGCAAACGATTTGTGTTTGTTTCAAACATTTAATGGTCTTTCAACGAAAAGAAAGAAAAATGGAATCGGTAGACTATTATCCAAAATAAATCAATTTAAGTAACATCATCTCTTTTGAAAACGCAATTTTCTATATCTCAAAAACTGTTATACTTCTTACTATTTTGTTTTCATATTTGGATTTAGCGAACATACAGAATAGGGGTCAGATTCATTTGGTCACGACTTTGTTTAAAATTTGTTAAGCAGTGTAAGAAGCCGCAAATGCGACTGTTTGAATATATCGTAGCGTCATTCAATAGAAATATGTAGGTTTCTCTTTTTTTATTCAGAACCAGCACTCAGGGGATGACCCCTACTTATGCAATGCATTGTGTAGGAACTAGAAAAATAAGTTATGGGAAGGGTGGTATTTGTGGACATTCGATTTGAACTTTCCTAGATTGCAACTAACTGGAAAAACTTCTGCGGTAAGCATACAACATTGAGTTTTTCTCGCATTAAAATCAACTCTATTCACACGACCCCAATCTTTAATGACACATTCATGGCATGGTCTACTATTATCTGCAAATTAGTGGACAGGATTGGAAGTTTCACGAAGAAGGTCGTTTATATAGATAAGAAATTGAGTAAAAGAAATGGACTTAATATAGATTAGGCAATATACCTTCGATGTCCATCAACCAGGTAGACCATTGAAGCGTTTATATTTTCAATTCGTATAACATAAGTACTGTTTTATATTTCGATATTGAGCAAAACTAAAGAGTGCTTTAAATAAAATTTGTAGTTGGATTTTCTTAAATAAAAATCAAACCTTTTAATATAAAAACTCTACAAAATACGCAAATATAATGACATATTATACAAAATCATTAAGCATTAAAATGTTTACTTAGTACTCGGGTTTTGCAAAATTACTTTTTTCGGAAAGCCTCCCATTAAAGATTTTACAGTTGCTTCTGATACCTTTTTGGAGCATGTGTTCCACCTGCGCTTAAAATCGGACATGTTCTTGGAAATCTTTCCTGTGTTCTTCAATTCCTTTTTTACCAGAGTCCAATACCTTTCCACAGGCCGAAGTTCTGGACAGTTAGGTGGATTTGCCTCTCGTGGTACAAAAATGACATTATTCTTTGAGTACCACTCAAGTGCCTTTTTTCCAAATCGGGCCAAAAAAATGTAGTCACTCTGTGCTCTCTTAAAAAGGGTAACAACCGTTTTTGTAGGCACTCCTTTATATAAATTTCTGTGTTTATTGTGCCAGATGCCACACTTCTTTTACTTCTTTTGCCACAACTGCAAATAGCTTGCCACACGAGAAACTTCTTAGGAAATTTTGTTTGTTTTTTTGTGCGAAACTCTTGCCGAACATTGCCCCGTTTATCAGCAACATAAAAATCTTGACCAGGAAGTTGAGAAAAGTCTGCCAGTACGTATGTTTCATCATCCATTACACAACAGGTGTATTTTATTATAAAATCAGACTTCAATTTTTTCGCTCGTTTTTTTGCTTCTAAATTCTTTATAGCATTGCGATCTGGAAACTTTTGGACTTTGTATGTCTTCAGTCCAGCATAAGCTTTGACTCTATGTGCAAAATTCGTAGAACATTTCACCGTACGAGCTGCTTTTCTTAAAGAAGTGTTAGGCGCTCTTCGAAAGAGTCGCTCGACTTCTTTTGCCTTACCAATATCTGTAGGACCTTTTTTCCTCCCTGATCCAGGTTTTCTTTCAATGCTCAGGTTTTCCTTATACCGTCTGATGGCATTAGAAACCGTTCGAAGGTCAACTTTCAAATTTTTAGCTATTTTTCTAAAAGTCAATGACGAATTTTTTTGAAAAGTTTTAATTATATTCTCACGAACTTTTTTTTCGCAGTCCATTTTGATTGAAATAACTATTGAAAAATAATAATTTCTAAAATAATAGTATCTGACATATCTATAGAAACTAACTTGATCAAAAAATAAATTATTTCTTGCACTATGGATAAGTTTTGTCTAAAATAGTAAATGCATATTTTTTTTAGAACACTCTTTAAATACTATTTTATATTTCGAGATTGAGCAAAACTAGTATAAAGTATGAACATAAGTAGTTGGAATAAACGATTTTTTTTTTTGGACAGAAACTCGTCATTGGAAATAGAACATATGTATGTGCTCACAATAGTTGCGTACGACGAAATTCGTCGTTCGTATCGGACAGTACGATAGGTTTATTTGTATTTCATACGCAGACAAATGACGACTAAACTGGTTTAGAGTGGCAGTATTTCTTTTTAAGTTCCAAAATATTAGAAAATATATGTGTTCTTGTTAAATATGGTCACTTTCCCGAGCTTGTATGGGGATTTTTTTCTTTTTGAATTCAGATACTTATCTCACGATAAGTTACATGAAAATCTTACATTATCAGTTCACTCATAGCATCAATATTTTTTTAGAACGACAACTGATTTTGGACGTTCATTACGAAAATCATCCTTAGGAGAACGACGGTCACTCATGAATCTAGTAAACCAACGATAACCACTGATTTTTAATAGTGGTTCATATCCAAAAAGTCGAATTGCATTCATCGGCCCACTGTTGTTGATTAAATCCATGGCGAAAGTTGTAAAAAAAAGTGACGCTCAGCGATAATTTTTGTCACTATAAGTAGATTTTCTTTATAATTTATAAATATTTAAGTCCTTTTTTGATTCCAACGATACATATAAATTATTCATCAAAAATTTTATTGAAATAGATTACTTCCGGGAAAGTAAAATATTGTTTATAATTGGTTCCAATTTTTGATGCATTTACAAAAATTAAGCTCAAAATTTAAAGTTTCTTAGATACGTGATATATTTTCACAGGCAAACTTTTCTTAAGCTTACATTTTAATAGTTACTGAACTATTTTAAAAATGTGCCATCCCAATGTGCACTTCTAAAAACAAATACAAAAAATCTATTCCAAAATCATCCCTTTTCGTTACTTAAACCCCCATTTTCCTTAAATTAGCCTGGCAGGATATCAACGCTTTTTATATGCTTTTATTGATTTGAAAGTAAAAAGTAGAATATGATTGTTTCTGTGATGCGTCCTTTAGATATTTAAGTAGATATTGTACAAAATGTGCCTGAGCAAATTTGCAGGGAAACGAATATTTACTCGTACATCTGCTTTTTTAAACAAGTTGAAATTGTATCTGTTTTGGGTAAATGCTGGTTTACATACAACTATTCTTGTCTATATATTTGTAGTTACTTATATACCACCACCATTTTTAGGTTTAACCATTGAAGGGATGAATGAATGGATGGATGTCTTCCATGTGTTAGCATGTATTTGTGTTTTCTGTATCCATTACTCTTTTCTATCAAGGGAACATTTAATTTATGGCCATTGAGCAAGAGGATGGAAATTGTAATGCTTTTGGTTTTAATTAACGAATCCTTAATGAATCCATTTAAACATTTATTTATGACTCGAGTAGCGAGTTTTCGCGTACAATAAAAACTATGACATTTATTGTTATTATAACTACATTCATTTAAAGCATTTTTAGCTTTTGAAATGTAAAATGTTACAATTTATCTAGTCGTATACATGTAAGTAATATAGTAAACTGAGTGCTATTTGTACTAAGTGTACCTTTTGTAATTTGTAGTTACACTTAGAACGGATTAAAGGGTAAAATCGGTACTTCTTTTAGATGTCTATGAGGGAAAATCTGGATAAGAATCACATTCTGGGGCTTATTAAAAATCAATGAATCTTCTTAAAGAATACGCTTAGAAACAAAAGGTATTGGAGTGATAACATATCAAAAAATATCAAAAATATTTCACGTAACTGATAATTTTAAAATTTAAGAGAAAAGATTTTATAATATCGAACCCTTAGATTAAATGATCGTTAGCGACAGGAAAAATATTGATCGTAAGCGACAAAAAATCTTAATTAAACAAAAACGGGGAATGTTTTGATGCTTAACAATTTTGTTCTTTGTTAGTTTGCTACTTTCAAAAAACTAATTGAATTTTTTTCAAATAGTTTAAAAGTTATGGTGCAAAGTATTGTATGTGAAGTTTTTAAGTTTTACTTCCATAACTTTCAAACTACTGGGCGGATTGTGGCGAAATTTGCAGAAATCTGCCAATGTGTAGATGAAGTTTTAGGCCAATTTTTAAAACATATCTATTTTTAGCACACTGGGTCAAAATAGAGCACCATTTTATGTAAAACCTATTGGTCCATAAAAATTTCTCAAATATAAACCTATCGAAAAGATTTTTATTCATTTGAAAACTACTTAGGAAAGAAAGAAAAATATGCTTACTATACTATGTTGTCTCTAATAGCTTAAGCAATATTTAACGGAATGTCGTTTACGATTATTTAAATCTAAGGGCTCGATATAAAGATGTTTGCACTTCCATATATTGATTTGCCATGTGGTCCATTTGAAAAGTCCCATAAAAAAGAGACTATATCGCTTTTACTTTTAAACAACTAAACGATTATCCAATGAGAGGAAGCTAAGGCGCACACACACATTCTCTTGAAATGTATGTTTGTGAGATTATGTGTTTTTTTATTGTTCCTTTTCCACTTAAATTTTGACAGAAAAATTTTGTAAGGATTGCAATATCCTTATATAGATTCTTTGTTACAAGGCAAAACGACACCAAGTTTATATGTTTTCAAAATGTTTTTTCTATTTATTTTTGATACGAAATTGTAATATCATCCATCAAAATTGACGGGATCCTTAAGCTTAGATATTTCTATCTTCACTTTACTTCTATTATTCTTTACAGAATTCGATTCGTGACCCAAAGGTTTCGCAAAGGTTGTCCATAACCGATTCCCTCATCCAACTGATATTAATTAATACAAAGCATCAATGTTTTTCCAAGCGTGAACCGATTTTGGACAACCTTTACATAATCTGAATTTAAACAAATTTAGAACACGATCGAATTAGTAAAGAAAAATAGTTAGAAATAGAGCAAAGAATAGAAAAACCTCAAACCTTCCGAAAGTAAACAGAAGTTGTCCGTATGGCTCTTACAAAATCATAAACAAGTATTTCCAACTCGAAACACTTCTCAGAATATAGTTCACAGTTTTAAGAATAAAGTAGACCTGTTTCAATCGTAAAACTTGAAGACCGTAGAACAGTCACTTCTGAAGGTTGAAAAGGTGATGCCAGGAGAGTGGCATCTACACTCGGAGACCTTCTAGTCCATTGTGATAGGTTAGGTTAGGTTGAAAAGGTGATGGTCACTTCTGAAGGGTACGCAATCATTTCTTTTCCAAAAGTATTCGGAAAAATAAACGCCAAATACGGATCACGACAATGCGAACTATTTGAAAACTTAAAAAAATCTAGTTAATGAGTTATCTTCCGTAAGTCCCTATTTTGCGAAATCTACATTTTTTCATTTTTTAAAGGATGACCAAACATTCATACACCCGGTGGATAAATCTAACCTTTTAGCTGAATTATTCGCAAGCAATTTACGCTTGTCGGAAAGCAACCAACCTCTGCCCGAGCTCGAAAGAATATCTGCAACTATGACAAAGATATTCTTTTGCGCTCGTGCTGTAAAACGGGTCTCAATGTAAATAAGTCTCCAGAGCTGGATGACATTCCAGCCTTGGTCTTGAATTAATGTTCTTCGACTCTTGCGCGTCCATTAGCTAACTTTTTCAGCACCTTGTATTATGCCGGTACATTTCCGCAGTGCTGGAAGGTTGCTAATGTTACGCCAATCCCTAAAAAGGGTGAGACTAAAAACCCTGAAAATGACGGCCCAATTGCAATTTGTTCTTCACTCTTCAAAGATTTGGAGAGTATGCTAAACCACCATTTCTATAGTCTAAAAACCTACTAAGCGACCGCCAGTATGGGTTCCGTAGAAGACACTTTGAGAGAGACCTGCCAGACTTCCTATCGGAAAAAAGGTTGCTCTAGATATTTCCAAGGAGTTTGACAGAGTGTGGCACGGAGCACTTATTTCAATACTTATTGCCTTTGGTGTAAGTAATAACTGCTCTTGATATAAACGAGCTTCCTCAGAATGAGTTCAAGATTAATTCAGGGGTACCGCAAGGCTCTTTTCTTTCTCCTACTCTATTTCTTATCATTATAAATGACTTTCTACGTTAAACTTTCAATCCTATCTACTCATTTGCATTCATATTCATTCAATCGTAGGCCAAGCCTTCTTGAGATTGGCGTTATGAGACAAAAATTGAATGAATCTTTAAAACGCGATTTGAAATCAATTTCAAAATGGGGTCATGCGAATAGAGTTGATTTTAATGCACGGAAAACTCAATGTTGTATGTTACTAACTGTATTAATGGGTGGTGTACATATTGAGGAATCAGTTGCTCTTGATGTTCTGGGCATGAGAATACAATGTCATAAGCACTCAAGTGCCTCGGTTTTCTAAAAAGATCCAAGATATTCTTCACTTCATCTGATCTCCTTACTACTAACTCCACCTACATTCTACCGAAAATGGAAACAACGCTCATGTATGAGCCGGTGCTTCAAAATCTATTTTGGAGCTTCTTAACCTAGTTGAGAAGAGGGTGAAAGTGACCATCGGTGACCGTAGGGTATCCAACTCTATTTATTCACTGGATCACCGTAGCAATGTGGGTTGCATTACACAATCGTTACTACTTTGGAATGTGCACAAACAAAATCAAGTAACTCGTTCCCGAATTCGGACTTTTTTACGCAATGCACGTCATTCTGCTAGAGCTCATTCCTTCGTGGCCGAATTGCCGATAGGGCGAACAATACACTACAGGGAAAATTAGTTTTTTAGCCACACAGTTCGTATGTGGAATTCGTTCCCCGCAGAAGTTTTCATTGCCAGTTGCAATATAGGTAAATTCAAATCAAATGTCCCCAAACACTACTCCATCTATCCTCCTTCTCATAAGCTATTTTTTGAGTGCTGGTCCCAAATTAAAAAAAAAAAAAAAAAAAAAACAAGTAAGAAAAAGTCGGTCAAGCCCGACTATATCATACCCTCCACTACTAAGGTCAAATATGGACCAACAATTAAACAAGTTTTCCTTAAGTCTTAGAGACATACATACATTACCATGTGTTATTTTTTCAAAATTTTGAGATTTATATCATTTCCGGCTAAGGGCCTGACATGGGAGCTGGGGTCAATTGCGGACCGATTGTTACCAAATTTTGGTTATTATTTGGTTATATTCGCTCCCCGCAGAAGTATTCCCTGCCAGTTGCAATATAGGCAAATTCAAATCAAATGTCCCCAAACACTACTCCATCTATCCTCCTTCTCATAAGCTATTTTTTGAGTGCTGGTCCCAAATTAAAAAAAAAAACAAGTAAGAAAAGCTATGGTCGGTCAAGCCCGACTATATCATACCCTTCACTACTAGGGTCAAATATGGACCAACAATTAAACAAGTTTTCCTTAAGTCTTAGAGACATACATACATATACCATGTGTTATTTTTTCAAAATTTTGAGATTTATATCATTTCCGGCTAAGGGCCTGACATGGGAGCTGGGGTCAATTGCGGACCGATTGTTACCAAATTTTGGTTATTGGTTCATATTTATAAAATATTTATCTGTGCAAAGTTTAAGTAATCAAATGCATTTATCTTTAGAGTTATTAACGTTTTTGTGCTTTTATGTGTATATAAACGTGTTTTGAGTGTGTCTTGTATGGGAGGTATGGTAAAATATGGGCCGATTTCTACAAAACTAGAAACACTGATTAAGGTTATGAAAAGCAATATTTGTGCCAAATGTTATTATAATACAACCAAATTTGTGGCTGTAAAGGACCAAAAACTCTATTCCGGCAAGGCATCCTAATGGGAGTTAACCGATATAATAATCCTATTTCACTCAAAAAGAATAGGAATCGTCCTTGGACCAAAGTATGAGCCTGTGCCAAATTTCATCAAATTACCTTTATGGATAATCTTCCAACCAGTCAGCCTGCCAGCCAGCCGGACATCGTTAAAACAACTCATTGTGTAATTCTAAGTCGTTTGTTGTACTAAAAGGAGGGTCTCAGACCAATATTTCTATGCGTTACAAACATCAGCACAAACCCAATATACCCTTTCCACTTATGCTATAGTGGTGAAGGGTATAAATATTCTAGGTCATTTATTCAGAAGATTTAAAAAGAAAGTTTTAAATCGTAATATCTCCTTAATTAGTAACAACTGCAGCCACTGGGTGCTACAAACTGAATAAGATGACTAAAATAAAAACATGTTTTATATGTGACTGAAATGTTGCATAACATTTCACAATGGTCAACAATGGGTTAAAACAACTCTAAAAGCAATATCTACAAAAAAATATAACAAAGTACAAGCAAAAGGGGTGGAATGAAAGATAAAATGATGGTCAGATTAACTAGAACCACAATTTTAAGAAAAAGGGCAATAAAACGTTTCCATTCCTATGTACGAGTACGTACATATGTTTTGAGTTTTTGTTTCGCACTATCTGTAACTGGAGCGTAATAAATTTCCAAGAAATTCAGATTTCTCTTTTTTTGTTCTGTATTTTATTCTTGAACTAATTGTCGACTACTATTGAAATATTTCTTTGGGAATTTTGTTAAAATTAAAACGAAAATCGAAGTGTTCGATTTAAAAATAAAATAACTAGAGCAATCCTTTATTTTGTCTTCAACCGAAACAAAAGAAATGAAAATATTTTGTCAAATTCTTACCAGGTTTTTTTCTTCCATATAATTTTTAATATTTCGCTGTTATGATTTTGAATATCTATCCCTTTTCACTTATATATAATTTTTGTAGTCCAATACAAATCGAATGCATATTTTACTAAAGACAATAAACCTGTGTGTGTGCGAAGGATACTTTAACCCTTTCTAGAGCATGTCGAATTTTCAGCGCATAACTTGTAGGCTGATCCATTGTTTCCGTTTTGTAAACAACCAAAATATTTGGTACAAAACTCACCGTGATCTGTTTATGATGTGGTCATAAATTTAAATTTTTTGTTTACTTCTTGTTCCCGAAACGCAGCAGATACTGACTGAATTTTGCGTCATTTGGTCAGCTTAGATTTAGTTTAAGGTTGAAAAAGGGTTTAGTCTGTTTATTGTCGTCATCAGGCACATTTCAAAAAGATCCTGCTGTTAATCTAGGAAAATATACACTTACTCGCATTTATGTACGAGTGTATCCTTTAAAAACTTAAGTTTACCTGTATTAGTTTAGTTGTGTTACGAATTCCGTTTAAGCGCGATCATTTAAAATGTTTAAAATTACTTTTATAAATTCATTCTTAAAACAACTTCTATGCAACAATACACTACTACATTATAGTACAGATATTTTCGCGCAATTATTCAACTTTCTAAATGGATTAGAGCGGTTTCGGTTAAATAAAAACATTAGATAGACAACGGGAAAAGTGCTTTGAAAATTGGTTCTTAATAAATTTACCTAAAATATCATTAGAGAAAAGTTGACGAAAGTGGATGAATTGAAGGGGAAGGTGTCCAAGAACCAAATAGATAGTGGTAAATTCACTGTATCATATAAATGATACTATCTAAGTTGCCAGGATAAGTGAGCGATTCAGGCAAACAACCTATGAAGTTCAGTCCTTTTTCGAAATTCGTTTGCTGATATTAAGTTTCATCTTTAACATTTTATAATTGTGAGCTGTTAAGTACAATTGGAATCTATGCATTTCTTGCCTCCCCCAAATCAAAAGTTGAGAAAAAATGTCCTAGATTATGACGAAACGGACTCTTCAGTAGCAAAATTGATGACTGCTGGGATCAATACTTTTTATTAATATTCCAGACCTATTGGCAAATATTAAAACTATTTAAAATGTTTACAACAAAATTTTAGGAAAATAAACATTACACAGCACAACAAAATAAAAAAAATTTCATGTGCTCTTAAAACCACTATAAAAATTTGATGTATCATGACTACCTTTGTACAAAAATGGTAAAATTTTTAAATTCTATGGCAAGATTTAAAAAAAAAAAATTTTTTTAATACTAATAGTTCAAAAAAATTTTTGCTCTAAATTAAGTTATGATATCTATTAATAATTGATTTAAATTATCAGTATTAAAATGATTCCCGGGGCTATAAGCAAATGTCAACCGATTTCGCCCAATTTCATCACCAAACATTTTCAAGAAATCGGAAATACTGTAGGTTTTTTCGTTTAGGCTTTCAACTGACTAATAGACAGACACGAAAACCCCTTTTCTTTTGGGTAGTTTTTTTGTTTCCGTAAGTTGTTTATAATGATGCTATGGTCAGTTATGAACCAATTCCCTAATTTTTAATACAATTTTCTAAGAAATGAGAAGTATTCTTACAAAATTTTGTCATCTTAGCTCCTTCGGTTTAGGCCGGAACAGACGGACATCGCTCGTTCGTCTTGAAATTTCATAAGGATTCGGAATTTATGTGTATATTCTTTTTGGTTTTTGAGCCAATATTATGGGAGTTACCAACGGAATGACAATCTTAGTATAACCCTATTATTTTTAATGGTGGGTATAGAAATAGTTTAATTTGAAAGTAATTTTAGGTTATATGACCAGTATTATCGTAAGAAATCTCAAATCTAAATCTAAAGAAAGTTACTAAAGTTAATTATTGTTTTCTGGTATCATTTTAGGTATGTGGGAGAAAAATAAGCGGAAATATAGAAAGGGAACTTCTAACCCCCGTTTTTTTTGTCCGCTAAAAAATAATTTTTGTCAACAAATAAATCTTCATAACAAACGATTTCAACCCTTTTATATTTAACAAGTAAGAGTGTTATATTCGGCTGTGCCGAATCTTATATATCCACCATCAAGTTGTGTTAAATTTAGAAAGATATCTCATATATCTACGAGGGTGCAGCAAATTCACAACGTGGACCAAATTGAACAAAAGTTGTTACGCTAGCTGGTATTGTTGGTAAAATATTTGGAATAACTTCGGTTGCAGTAGCTTTATAGTTCAATTTAATAGCTTTTAACTGGTACTTGCTAAATATTTTTTGGTTTCCGGGAGTGTTTTTTGATTCCTATAAAATTTGATATACTGACCAATAGTTGCATAAAACTTCTCTATTCTAAATTAAGTCGCCATAGCTATTACAATTGTACTCAATTTATCAGCATTCATGTGTTTCCCGGAGCGGGGTTATATGGGAGCTCTAACTAAATGTGAACCAATTTCGCCCATTTTCAGTACACAACTTTTGTTACATATCAAAAATACTTTTGTAAGATTTTGTCTCTCTAGCTTTTGTAGTTAAGGAGCTGTCGCGTTTTTATCTGACGGACAGACGGACATAAATCTCCTTTTCTTTTTGTATTTTTGTGTTTCTGTAAGTTTTTTATATGGGAGCTATGGTCAAATGGTGACCGATTGTGACAAAATTTTGCACACTGGCTGGCAATCGCATAGACTTCCTTGTGCTAAATTTAGTGGCCAAAGCTTTTACAGTTTATCATTTATTGGCATTTAATTGAATTTCAGGTGGAATTTAGGCTGTTTCCGTAAGTTTTTTATATGGGAGCTATGGTTAAATGTGAACTGATTTCGATGAAATTTTATATGCTGCCTAGTGCTCATGTAAAACTTCTAGATACCAAATTTTGTCGTCAGCTGTTATAATTTGTCATTTATTAGCAAATAAGCGATTAGCCTAGACGAGGTTATACGGGAGCTATGATCAAATGCTAACCGATTTTGCGTAATTTCAATACCAAAATTTTTTCATAGATGAAGAATGTTTTTGCTAAGTTTCAGTGAGCTAGCTCCTTTCGTTTAGACATTATCGTGATTTCAACAGTCAGACAGACAGACGGACATCGCTCAATCGTCTTAGAATTTTATAAGGATTCAGAATATATATCGTTTTTTTATTTTTGAGCTAATATTAAGGAAATTACAAACGGAATGACAACTTATTATACCCCCATTCTTTTTGATGGTGGGTATAAAAATGCTAAAGGCAACTTAAGTATTATACTATATCTCCCGGTAGTTTTGTAGGACCTTTCAGAATTGTATCTTATAATTTTGACAATAAATAAAACTTACCATTTTATAAATATTTCAAGTGTTTTGTCCACATTGATTGGTTTAATTTTTATAAATATTCTAGTTTAATATTTATTAAATTAAATCAAATATTAAATTTTTTTCTGCGGTTAGAATTATGAAGATAAAATTCTATGATAAAGCATTTTTTAGTTTTTTTGTTTATTATTTACTTTGTTATTTTAACGATTTTTCCATACAAACACGCAAATATTTGATTAAAACAAGTTTGAAACACGATTTTGGTCATTTTTGGTTTTCAGTTTGAATAATTTCTTTGTTGGAAAAAAAGTTATACAAAAAATGGCTAAAAAGAACTGATTGCAAACACGAAACTTAAATTAAACTTGTTTGACGTGTTTTAAGTTATTCATTTTCAGTTTTAGATTTTGAATCCGATTCAGATATTTTTTTTTGACTTCTTTGTTATTGTTGGTTTGCGGTGAGTTTAGCAACAATGACCATCAAGATTTATGACCACAAATTACTATATTTTTGAATTATTAAACATTTTTTCTAATGAATCACACAGAATTTAATTTGTTTTAGTCTCTTTTTAAATTTATTTAAACACGTGTTTAGTTTTTGTTTATTTTTACTAAAAAAAAGGAATTTTATTTTTTTTATAAACAAATAGAATTTCTGGTTAATTTTATTAAGAACACAACACTTTCACAAACAAAATTGTTTAATCCAATTGGTAAGAAAAATAAATAAATAAATACAGCAAAAGGCAACACAAACACTCGCGCTGAAATACACAGATACAACACGACGGACGTCCAACGATTCACACGTATTGTGAGTTTTTAAAACAATGACAGCCAACGAACCAGCCAGACAAGGGCGGACGGACGAACTGACAGACCCGCCACTGACACAGACGCAGCCGATGAAAGAAACAGAAACAAAAAAAAATGGAATTTTTGAATTTTATTTGCAAATGCTACCAATACTCAACAACAAATCGAACTCACACTGAAATCGCAAAGATTTCATTCGAAATCAAATTAAATTGGCAACGGCGAAAAATGTATCCCATAGATGGATGAGTTGTACGTTTTCAGTCTGTGTCAGGTCATTGTTTGCTCGTGTTTATTCTAGAAAAGATATCAATCGCTAAATGAATGGGAGAAGGACGACTGACTCTGCTGACTGGGTCTGATAGAAAAAAGTGGCCAAACAAAAAAAAAACAAGAACAAAAAGTATATATCAACCTTTCGTTTTGCCATATTCTTTAATGTTATTGTTGCTTTTTTATTATTATATACAACAACATTTATTTTACATTCTGTCTGGCACAATATCGTTGTTGTTTTTGTTTTTACAGCTCATTCCATTCCAGAGAGTTATGGATGTCGACAATACCGATGATGTTGCTGATGATGATGGTGGTGGTGGTGGTGGTTATTTGCAGTACAAAAGTAGTGGTAGTAAACCGAAGCTAAAAAGAAGAAAAAAAATGAAACATCAAAAGATACAGAAACAAATGGCAGCAGAGAGAAAATATTTAAGAATTTTAGCAGCAAAAAAAGAAACAAAACAAGTCAGTGAGCCAGCCATCCATCCATCCAGTCAGTCATCCCAGAAACCAAAAAGCAGACAAAATAAAAATATTTGCACAGAAAAACAAATGATTTCTCTCCCTATTTAGTGCTTCAAAATACGAAGGTCGTGTGAACAGTTCAAAATTAAGCAAATCAAAAATTTTTAATTCAACCAAACTTTGTCGCTGGATCTCAGTTTAATGCGACTTAACATATAAGCTTCATCAACTCATCTCGAAAATTTGTATCCTAGTATCTTTTTCCCAAAGAGACTCTTACCGATGAAAATATATCAAAGTGATGTAGGGGATGTTGGATACCAAGCAACGACTCTGATTGGTCTTAGCTTGGTAAGCCCCGACTTATCTAGGTTATCTCAACTGTGGACACTGACCTCCTCGTGGTATCACCACGTTAATGAAGTTAGCTAACATGTGCCGCGAATTCTCCCATAAGAACTATAAATATGTATATGGGTTAGAACGTCGGGCTAGTAACCAACTCCGAGAAAAAAAACAATTTTTATGAAAAAGCTAAATTTAGAATAAAAACAGTCCCCCTAATGTTAAAAAAGGAAGTCCAAAACTGCGATGGAAAGACTAAGTGGAGGAAAATCTTTCAAAGCTTGGCCTACACAATTGGAGAATATGCACACTAGGCTTATAACTTTTTAAAATTTTTGCGAATATCAAATTCTTCATTGCATAGCGGCATAGACAATAAAAAACAAGTATGAAAGTGCTATAGTCGGTCAAGCCCGACCATACGATACCCTTCACCACTAGGGTCAAATGTGTTATTTTTCCTGTATAAAGACAAATATTTGCTAAATTTTGCCATCATACATTTTCTCAAAACTTATATATTTAACCTGTTTCCGTCATTTGGACTTATATGAGAGCTAGGGTCAAATGTGGACCGATTCTCTCGAAATTGCTTAATTTGATTACAGTTGTCACAAAAATTATGTATGCAAAAAATAAACTCAAAATTTTCAATATCTTTAGATTTACGAGCGTTTTAGTGATTTTTTTTTGTCTTATTTAGTGCGTTTTTAAAGAAGAGTTTGTTTGGGAGCTATGGTCAAATGTGGATCGATTTCAAAGAAATTTGGTAAAGTGATTTAGGTTTACATAAGCACTATTTGTTTTAAATTTCATGAAAAAATATTTATATTTGTGGCCAATAGGTCAATTCCGGGAAGTGGGACCTATGGGAGGTACCATAAATAAAAGACCGATTTCGACCAATTTCAATTGCCATGGTCCCATTATCAAAAAAATTATCTGTCCCAAATTTCATCAAATTATCTTTAGAATTGCTACCTGTAGTTTGATTACAAGGTTTACATGGGGGTCCAGCCAGCCAGCCAGACGGACGGACATCGCTAAATCGGCTCAGAAAGTGATTCTAAGCCAATTGGTATACTAAAAGGTGGGTTTAAGACAAATATTTCTATGCGTTACATACATCAGCTCAAACTTATAATACCCTTTCCACCTATGGTGGTGAAGGGTATAAAAATAACATTAATGGTTTTTAATCAAAATTTTCTGAAAAAAGTGCCAAAAAAACTTGGGTGATTTCTGACCCCATGTCTAAAAAGGGTTAAAATATTTTTTTTAATAAAAAAAGACTTTGTCTTAGTATAAAATAATTACTTTTAAGTATATTTATTAAAATTCAGTAATAAATTAATAACATTACGAATTAAAAAAATAAAAAAAAAAAATATAAAAAATCAAATTTTTCATTTTTGCCTCCGGAAAAGAAGGGTTAAGTTTACCCAATTTTAAAAACAAAGAACCTGTTTATATTTTCCATAGTATGGATAATTTTATTCCTTATAAACATTATTAAAATTGAACATAAATAAGATTTATGAAGCATTTACTCAAATTATGAGCAAAAATTACTTTTTTGCGAAATTCGTCGAATTCGAACACAAGGTACGGGAAAATGGTTTGAGATATCGAACTCAATTTTTTTGAGTTTTATTGTCTTTTTTATCTATCAAAATTTTCAAAAAATTAAAAAATGCGTTTTGAAACCCACCTGAGAAAAATTACCCATTTTCGATTATGAAAAAAACTAAGTAAATATTGGTATATTTTAACAAAATTAAACTATGAAGTACTTACAAGTCTTAAAATGATAAATCATGTCTTGCTTCGCGAGGTTTTGTCCAAAGTAGTTTTTTCTAGCGGTGTATCCTTAGGCGTATTGTCAAGGATACGAATTTTTGGGGGAAAGTCGCAATTACTTCAAAACTGTTTTATGGATTTCAAATATTGATGACTTCAATTAAAGCCGCATTAGTTCACTTTTAGATTCCGTTATCCTTTCTCTTTAAAATAGATTGTAAATGGGCGAAATGTAGCAAAAACTGCAAATACTCTCAGTTTTCCCCATACAAATGGGCTCAAAAATGTTTGGCCCGTTGCGCGGGCTCGTATCCTAAAAATAAATCAATCATATTTTGCACACTTCCGATTGACATAATTTGGCCATATAATTTCACTATTAGAAGTGGATCAGAGACAAAAGTCAAAAAACGACCTACCCTAATATATATATATATATATATATATATATATATATATATATATATATATATATATATATATATATATATATATATATAGAATGGCTATCTCGAAAAACAGCTCTAACGATTTTGATAAAATTTGGACAGTGGGTACCTTTTTTGATGTATAGGTCGAGACTTTTGGAACCTTTGCATCTAGGAGGGTAAAAACGGGTTAAAAAGGGAAAAATAGAAAATGCTATATATACTAAAGTAATAGGTATAGAAACAAAATTTAAATTGTGTTTCGAATAGCTGTTAAAATAAGCGGACAGGTGCTTGGTACTTTTTCAATCTATGCCCGATAGGGGGTAAAAAAGGGTGAAAATAGTTTTTTGCTACCATTTAACTTATGAACCAAACAATATTGAAAAAAATTTTGTAATGCAATCAATAAATGTGAGAAAAATATTGAACACGTATTTGGTACGTTTTTGATTTCGGGTGCCAAAATGGGTAAAAAAGGGATAAAAT
The DNA here is from genome assembly GCA_933228675.1 of Stomorhina lunata. Classification (NCBI taxonomy): domain Eukaryota; kingdom Metazoa; phylum Arthropoda; class Insecta; order Diptera; family Rhiniidae; genus Stomorhina; species Stomorhina lunata. The sequence continues at coordinate 87,380,039 of OW121740.1, read as the reverse complement.
GATAACTTAACACCTCATGAAGTAATATGAATAGGAACAATATGTTAACTGCGTTTTACCGAAAAGTACCGAATTCAACTGGTACAAAGTACCAAATATGCATACGTAACTTTTAAGAATTTAGGGGATAAAAGGGGAACAAAATAGTAATGTTATAACTTTTAAACAAATGAATGTTTTTGTGTCTGTATAAAATAGTAAACTATGCATTTAACCATGTTATGCACATGCAATAATATTTAGCTTAAGTTGTTGCCATTTAGACGACGAAGGTTTTTAAGTTGGTAACACTAATTTCCGACAGGTGGCGCCACAGAAAATTACTCAAAATGAATTAAATCGTAAACTGTGCATTTGATCAGGCTATGATCTTTAGCAAAGTTCTTGCGCATGAGTCGACGGAGGTTTCTAAGTCTTTATGACTATTTCTAAAATTATTAATATTAAACTATGAATAAAATGATTCAAAATTAATTGGATATATGTGTAGCGTCTTTTTTCCAAATTTATTTTAGTTAATTAGTACTTTATAAAATAAAATATACTTAAACCTTAAAATTTGCCTCGAAATGCTTATCATAAAGCTCCGAGCTCGTTCGCCCAGGTACTATTTACTTATTTGTTTACTTTTTTGTTAATATTGTTAAAATGTATTTTTTCAGATTGGTTTCCAAACTAATTTTTTATTTTATCAAATATCTAAATTGAAGAATATACATAAAAAATTGAAGTCGATATCTTAAACAGTGTCGCCGTAACTGCGATTAAAATTTTTTTATCATAATTCGAGTAGAAGCTTGTTGTACCCTTCACTAGCATTATTCAGTGGGAAGCCTAGCTTTTACTTAGGCAACACAATCAGCCCCTAAAGTGGGGCACCCCAGAGTAGTAAATCTTTTAAAACGATATATAATTGTCATTTTTCAACCGATTTAAAGAATCACACTATATAACAAATGTATATGTAAGTCAAGATCTAAAAAAAAACACCCCGACATGGATATCCTATCTCTTACGGTTTTAAAGATATTTGACTTAAAAAATTTTAATTTTCAATCTTTGTGCTGTGCAGATTTTCCAGATTTTCTTGATTAAAAGTTTTCTAAAAAAAACAAATTCTTGAATTCTACAAGCAAGAAATGTATTAACAGCTAAAATATATAAGTCTTGAGAAAATTTATGATGACAAAATTTTGCAAATCTGGATGAAAAAGAAAAGAAATTTGACTACAGTATTGAAGGGTATTTTCGAGCTTGATTGACTAGAGCACTTCCTAGCTAAAATATTATTTCTGAGTCGATGGAAAATTTATGCTGAAATTTTTTTAAGATTTAAGATTTAAAGACACTATATAATAAAGATTTTGATGTATGGAAGTGCAACATCTTTATATTATAAAGTCTTCATTTGAGCTTTTTTCATTAAAAAAATTTTTATAGAAACATTTCTATAGAAAAATTTTTATAGAAAACATTCCATATAAAAATTTCTGTAAAAACATTTTTATTGATAAATTTTATAAACAAATTTATACAGAAAAAAAATTTTGTAGAAAAATTTCTATAGAAAATTTATAAAGAAAAGTTTCTATAGAAAAACTCCTATAGAAAAGTTTCTATAGGAAAATTTTAATAGAAAAATTTCTATAGAAATATTTATATAGGAAAATTTTAATAGAAAAATTTCTATAGAAATATTTATATAGAAAAAATTTTCCATAGATAGAAAAATTTTTCTATAGATAAATTTCTAACGAAAATTTTCTATAAAAAAATTTCTAAAGAAGGAAAATTTGTTTAGAAAATTTAAAAAAAAAAATCTATAGAAAATTTTACAGAAAAAATCTATTGAAAATCTTGAAGAAAAATTTCTATAGAAATTTTTCAATAAAAAAAAATTTTATTCAAAAATTGCTATAGAAAAATTTCTATAGTATAATTACTATAGAAAAATTTCAATAGAAAAATTTCTACAGATAAATTTTTATAGAAAAATTTCTAAAGAAAAATCTGTATAGCAAACTTTCTATAGAAAAATTTCTACAGAAAAATTTGTATAGAAAAATGATTAAAGAAAAATTTGTAAAAAAAAATTCTAAAAAAAACATTTGTTTTAGAAAATATTTTTATAGAAAAATTTCTTTAGAAAAATTTCCATACAAAAATGTTCATAGTGAAATTTCTTTAGAAAAATTTCCATAAAAAATTTCTATAGAAAAATGCTATAGAAAAATTTCTTTAGAAAAGTTTCCATAGAAAAATCTCTATAGGAAAATTTCAATAGGAAAATATCTATAGAAAAATCTCTATAGAAAAATTTCTATACAAAAATATCTAGAGAAAAAATTCTGTAGAAAAGCTTTGAAGGAAAAACTTCTATAGAAACATTTCTAAAAAAAACTTCTATAGAAAACTTTCTACAGAAAAATTTCCATTATATATTTTTTTTTAATTCTATAAAAAAAAGTTGTATGAAAAATTTTTATAGAAATTCCTATAGAAAAATTTATAAAGAAAATTTCTATAGAACAATTTTTTAAGAAAAATTTCTATAGAAAAATTTCTACAGAAAAATTTCTATAGAAAATTTCTATAGAAAATTTCTATAGAGAAATGTCTATAGAAAAATTTTTATAGAAAACTTTTTATAGAAAAATTTCTGCAGAAAACTATGCATAGAAAAAAACTATAGAAACATTTTTATTGTAGTGTATTGCACTAAGATCCCATTTTATTTTTACTTTTGTACTTTTAATGACAAAATCACTGAGTTTCGATTAAAAATAATCAAAATTAGTTATTTTATATCAAATTTAAGTTTTTTTTTAGTGCTGGTTTCAATAAAAGATTAACTTAATTATTTTATACCAATGGGTCTGAAATTGACCATTTTTTTCGAAACTTAGCCTAAATTTATCAAAATTAAACTTTTTAGCACATAAAATATCTTGAAAAAAATAGAATAACTCCAAAACTATTTCTCATAGATCTTTGAAGTTTTTACTACATAAATGTCAAACGATGAAAGTTCAAATTTTCCCACCCTGTAGTTTTAAAGAAGTAACAAACTTTATATACTACCTCTATTTAAAAAAAAGGCTAAAATTCGTATACAATTTTGATAATTACAACTTAGTAGCAATTGTCAAAATGTTGGTGATGTATACAAAATTTAAATATGTTTACTCATAAGCAAATATGTATTATAACATTTACGAGGATTTAAAAAATCCTCGTTTTTAGCATGCAGCTGCATAAATGCATATCCTTTTTTTTAATGTTAATGACCATCGCTCTATGCGCAAAATACATTTCAAGGATTCACTTTACAAATACAATTGTAATAAATTTGCTATACGAGTATAATATACATAAGCAATATATAAATACAAACGTATACATACGAGTCTATGTACAATTATATATAAAAAAGCATTAAACTTTGATTGTTGTTTTTTGTTCTTAACAAACACACCCTAAAAAGGGGAAATGTAACAATAAATATTGATACATATGTATGTGTATATACAAATACACATCTAAGTCCTTTCTTATATACAAAAGTTTAATAAAAAATAATATAATGTTTTAAATCAAATATATATATTTTTATAGTTTCCACCACCCTACCCTTATCAAACAAAGCCAACCCTGCAAAATTGGATGTGTTAAAATTATTTTTAAATTGGCAATTCTAAAAACCAACAAAGAATCATCGAAAGTCATCAGAAGGCATATTGGCATCTTTGCAGTGATACTATCGATAAACCAGCATTGGTAAATGATTGGATCCAGATTTTTAAGTCTAAAAGTAGCAGCAAATCGATTTTAATTTAAACTGCTAATAATCGAAAAATAAAACAATAATGACACAGTGCAACAAATTAGGGGTGATGGAATTTTTCCCGACTGAGACCAAATAGAAATGGATGTAGGCTATCAGTTACCAATAACTATCACTCATATACATAAATATGAAGCTGTTTCCGTCATTTGGACTTATATGTGAGCTAGGGTCAAATGTGGACCGATTATCTCGAAATTTGGCAAATTGATTACAAAAATTATGTATGCAAAAAAATAAACTTAAAATTCTCATTATCTTAAGATTTACGAGCATTTTAGTGGTTTTTGCCTCATTTAGTGCGTTTTTAAAGAAAAGTTTGTATGGGAGCTATGGTCAAATATGGACCGATTTTAACCAAATTTGGTATAGTGATTTAAGTTTACATAAGCAGTATTTTATTTAAATTTCATAAAAAAAATATTGATATTTGAAGCCAATATATCAGTTCCGGGAAGTGGGACCTATGGGAGGTACCATAAATAATGGACCGATTTTGACGAATTTCAATAGCCATGGTCCCATTATCAAAAAGATCTGTGCCAAATTTTATCAAATTATCTTTAGAATTGCGACCTGTAGTTGGATTACAAGGTTTATATGGGGGTCCAGCCAGCCAGCCAGACGGACGGACGGACATCGCTAAATCGACTCAGAAAGTGATTCTAAGCCTATTATTATACTAAAAGGTGGGTCTAAGACAAATATTTCCATGCGTTACATACATCAGCACAAATTTATAATACCCTTTCCACATATGGTGATGAAGGGTATAACAAGTAGGAGTGTTATATTCGGCTGTGCCGAATCTTATATACCCACCATTAGTTGTATTAAATTTGGAAATTTATCGCGTATTTCTTAGAGTGTGCAGCTAATTCAAAATGTGGGCCGAATTCGAAAACCTTGTTGGTAAAATATTGGCCGTGTTGGTAAAATATTTGAACTAAATTCGGTTGCAGAAGCTTTATAGTTCAACATTTAAAAGTATCTTAGTGGTTTTCCTGATATTTTCTTTGCACATAATTTGGTCTAACCGGGTATAGTTTTGCATTAATAAGCTGTTACTAGGGTTGCCAGTCAGGCTGGATTTGACTGGATTGTCCAGCTTTTTTAGTGCTTCTCCAGTGTCAAGCTAAAATTAAATTTGTCCAGCTGAAAATTGAAGATTGAATTTTTAGAATATTTTTAACCCTTATGTGTATACCAAGGTACCCCGGTACCTTTAGCACTTTCATCTTAACTTTTTTAATGGAAACAGATGGTTCACAAACCTCAAACTTCTTGAGAACTCCTAACTATTGAAATAGTTTAAATTATTATTACTTTTAAGCTAAAAAATTATATTGTATAGGCGCTGTGGTCCTATTTATATCTTATAACCGTACGGCAAGGTACCCGGGTACCTTCATACATTATATATGAAAAAACTGTAATAAAAAGTAAAATTTTATTGAAAGATAACTAAAGCAAAATTAGACAGATTAGTTATAAATATTTTATATATGAATATTTATGTAGAAATAAGATTTACACTATTTTCTTTGTTTTATACACAGTTTCGAATTTTTTTTTAAATTTTATTCTTGACCCTGGTTATAAAAGGGCTAGTGACATCCAATTTCAACCAATATTCTAAAATATATATTTTTATCCGTTGTAACAATCATAATTTTAGTTCTGCTTATAAAAACTGCTAATATATAACAAGTTACGTGCTTTTTTATAACTTTGGTGAAAAATTATGTTTTTGTCGAAATCCTTTGATTTTAAGTCGCAGGTACGACTAAGCCGTTAAAGATATTGCTCTAGTTCTTTCTTTGTGGTAATCTGTAGGGGGTTCTAACTATAACGGGAACTTTTTTTTACTTTTTTCGATTTCGTTTAACAATCTATTTTAAAAAACCAAAAAAGGAGTTTTTAAAACGGTATGAACAAAGTACTTTTTTTCGTCCTGTGCAAAAGTGACATATCGTTAGCCCATTGCATCAAACACTTTAAAGTTTTTTAAAAATAATAATTTTTTTATAGCATATGCTCAGGAGAGTCTTCAAGGACATAGGATATTTTATAAAACCTTTGATAATTAGAAAAGTCTTCAACCGATTTTAAGGTTATATATCATGTATTTGGATTATTGGAGTCAAATGTAGAAAAATTGGAGGCTACATCTTCCTGTAGTACGAAACTTAATTTACTTAATACAAATTTATGGTATACATATATATTCGCCACGACTTGTATCCTTACAACCGCCACGTTGAATTCACCTTGAGATTTACTATTTACTATAAATGAACGTGCATTGTAACTCTCAGAGTTATTTTCCGAGATCACTCATTTATTTTCTCCAAAAATGTTTGTTTACAATAATTTTTCCATATAGGTACCCGGGTACCTTGCCATTCTCTTAAAGGTGTTTTTTTTTGCCATACACATAAGGGTTAAATAAATAATATTTTTATGAAAAAGAACGCAATAAAAACTTTTTCAAAAGTGTTTTTATTTTTTATTTTTGCTTAAGTAATTTATGCCTTGATTAATTAATTGCTTCATCAAGTTGATTTTGTAATAAAATTACCCTTGATCAAATGTACCCATTGTACTTACTTTACTTAAATGGCCTATATCAAAAACCTGTTAAGGTCAAAGGCCGAGCATATTTTAGAATTCCATGCACTTCAATCATGTGCGCATATTCTCCAATACGTAGGTCAAACTTTAAAAAATATTCCTCTACTTGGCCTTTCTATCGAATTTTCCTCTTTTACGATTTTATTTGTTGCTGAAGTCCCAGCCAACGCAGCCGGTGCTGTTTAAAGCGTTTTACCATGTCGATGTCAACGTATAACTCATAGAGCTCATTGTTCATTCATTGTTGAAGCAAACTGGTCGAAAGATTTTTCGTAGAATCTTCTTGTCAGAAACTCCAAGAATAGCTTACTCTGCCTGTGCAAGTGTCCATTATTCAACACCATATAATAACACGGATAGTATAAGCATTTTGTAGAGCGTAGTTAAAGTTCTTACAGAAAGAGCTTTAATTCTTATCTGCCTGCTTATATCAAAATAGCATCTGTTGCAAGTATGATTCTACATTTGATTTCGAAATTTATTTCGTTATTTATGTTGACGGCGGTACCAAGGTAAACAAATTTTGTTACAACCTCGGTGCCATAGTTCTCAACGATCACATGTGTTCCAATTCTTGATCAATTTTGTTTTTAATCATTGACAACTAGATCCATTTTATTAGATTCCTTCTCGACAAACGAGAGTAGCATGTATTTGCCGTTTAAAATTGTTTCAGACGTAGTAGCTGCAGCATCTCGGACGATTTCATTTTCTTTTGATATAGCTAAGGTTAATTACGGTATTTGCAATTCGGTTTATCAAAAATTAAAGATTCATCAAAGCAAATTATTGAAGAAAGTTTTTTATTATTATGTCCAGCTAATTTTTGGGTTGTCAAGCTTTTTTTTTCCTTATGTCCAGCTTTTTCAGGATTTGTCTCTGGCAACCCTAATTGTTACATACTTTTAGATGTGCTTAATGGTTAGGCCAAACAAGTTGATTTTTATACGGCAGGTCCATTTATTTTCAAATGCACCGTTGTAAGGTCTGGACTTAACATTGATTGATAGCTATAAAATTTATATACTGAATGTACCTCCAAATATTTTTGATTGTAGATATAACAAGTAAGAGTGTTATATTCGGCTGTGTCGAATCTTATATACCCACCATCAAGTTGTGTAAAATTCAGAAACAGGGTGCAGCTAATTCAAAATCTGGACCCAAACTGAAAAAATCTCTAAGCTAATGCCGTAGCTTTATAGTTCAACATTTAAAAATATTTTAGTGGTTTCCCCAGTATTTACTTTGATCAAAATTCGGTCTCATAACCGGGTATAGTTTTACATTAATAAGTTGTTAAATACTTTTCGTTGTGCTTAATATGTAGTAGGCTTAACACGTTAATAGTAATACGGAAGGTCCATATATTTCGTTAGGAGTTCCTAATGCATTCGTCATATATAAAGTCTGGGCTAAACATTGATTGATGCCTATCTAATTTCATAGGTGTAATCTTAATATAATGAATGTACCTCCAAGTCTTTTTGATTGTAGATATAAAAAAGGGGATGTTATATATATAAGAATTATAGCCAAATGTTAACCGATTGTAACAAAATTTTACACACTGGCTGGTATATATATAGAGGTTATTCTTGCATTAAGTGGCCATAGCTATCATAGTTTCTAATTTAATAGCTTTTAACTGGCCTTTGCTACAATTTTTGGTTTCCGTGAGTGTTTTTTATATGAAAGCTAAAGTCAAATATGGACTGATTGCTATAAAATTTGAAAAACTGATCAAAAATTGCATAAAACTTCTCTATTCTAAATTTGGCCGTCATAGCTATTACAATTGTATTCAACTTATCAGCATTAACGTGATTCCCGGGTTGGGGTTATATGGGAGCTCTAATTAAATGTGAGCCGATTTCGTCCGTTTTCAATACACAACTTTCCCAATATATATAAAATACTTTTGTAAAATTTTGTCCCATAGCTCATTTCGTGAAGGCGCTATTGCTAGACAGACGGACATAAACCCGTTTTTTATACCCTTTACCACCATAGGTGGATGTGATGATGTGTGTAACGCATAGAAATATTTGTCTTAGACCCACCTTTTAGTATACCAATAGGCTTAGTATCACTTTCTGAGTCGATTTAGCGATGTCAGTCCGCCCGTCTGGACGGCTGGCTGGACCCCCATGTAAACCATGTAATCAAAGTACAGGTTGCAATTCTAATGATAATTTGATGACATTTGGCACAGATCATTTCTTGATCATTTAAGTGGTCAAAATCGGTCAATTATTTATGGTAGCTCCCATAGGTCCCAGTACCGGAATTAATATATTGGCCACAAATATCAATATTTTTCTCATAAAATTTAAAAAAATAATTCTTATTTAAACTAAAATCACTGTACCAAATTTTGTTGAAATCGGTCCACAATTGACCATAGCTCCCATGTCAAAATATACTAAATAAGACAAAAATCACTTAAACGCTAGTAAATCTGAAGATAATAAGAATTTTAAGTTTATTTTTTGTATGTATAATTTTTGTAACAGCTGTAATCAATTTGACGAAATTTGAGATAATCGGTCCACATTTAACCCTAGTTCTCATATAAGTGCAAATGACGGAAACAGCTTAAATATATAAGTTTTGAGAAAATGTTTGTTCGATATCAAAATTTAGCAAATATTTGTCTATATTATAGTTTAGCATTTATTGGCATTCAAGCATATTTATGGTGGAATTTAGGCTGTTTCCGTAAGTGTTTTGTGATGAAATTTTATCATTGTTAATGCCAAAAAACCCTATATAGTTTGGGCATTAAATAAGCGATTTTCCATTTTCCATTAACGTAAACAAAAGCTGAAAGTTGCGAAAACTAGTTTTTCCAAATGTTAAAAATTAGTTTTCCAATTGTCATTAATGTCCAAAATGAAGCTTCCGTTTTGATAACTCCAATTTTCTTTCTTCTTAATCCAACCATCAAACGAAAAGGTAATAATAAACTTAGATTTTCCAAAATCTTCCAAATTCTAAAATAACTTTGTTTTATTTTATATTCCGCACTGCATTTCCTACTGGGTCCAATCCAAATCTGGAGAATAAACAAATAATATTCTTTATTTGTTTATTTCCATCAAAAGCTTTGTTTAACACCCAACTTCCATTTCTCAGCTCAACAATCATCTTAGCTGTCATTTATTAGCGAATAAGCGATTAGCCTAGACAAAGTTATACGGGAGCTATTTTCAAATGTGAATCGATTTTGCACAATTTCAATACCAAAATTTTCCCAGAAATGAAGAATACCTTGACCAAGTTTAAGTCATCTAGCTTGGTATACCAATAGGCTTAGAATCACTTTCTGAGTCGATTTAGCGATGTCAGTCCGTCCGTTCGTCCGTCTGGCCTGCTTGCTGGCTGGCTGGACCCCCATGTAAGCCATGTAATCAAAGTGCAGGTCGCAATTCTAAAGATAATTTGTTGTAATTTGGCAAATATCATGTTTTTGATAGTGGGACCATGGTTATTGAAATTCTTCAAAATCAGTCCATAGGTCCCACTTCCCGGAATTTATGTGTTGGCCACAAATATCAATATTTTTTCATGAAATTTAAACTAATTACTGCCTATGTAAACTGAAATCACTGTGCCAAATTTCGTTGAAATTGGTCGACATTTGACCATAGCTCCCATACAAACTCTTCTGTCAAAACGCACTAAATGAGACAAAAATCACTAAAACGATAATGATAATTTTAAGTTTTTTTTTTACATGCATCATTTTTGCAACAACTGTAATCAATTTGCCAAATTTCGAGATAATTGGTCCACATTTGGCCCTAGCTCTCATATAAGTCCAAATGGGGGAAACAGCCTAAATATATAAGTTTTATTTGTATTTATACTTGAAAAATAACACTTTTGACCTTAGTGGTAAAGGGTATCGTATGGTAGGGCTTGAGCGACTAAATATAGCACTTTCTTACTCGTTTTTAATTAATTTTAATGCAAATCATTAAAAAAAATGTATTTGAACCAAGAAAGATGCATATTGAATATAGGAATAATTATCCCATTGTTTTAGTCTCCCAATATAATTTTTAGGCAAATATGATTTTCAAAATGAAAACAAAATTATCCGGGAGAACTATAAATATCTTAAGGCATAAGGAATATAAATAGTGAGTCCAAACTTTCTGACTGATTCGAAATACAGTTTTAACGGCTGATCGGAGTTTTTTTTTCTCTACTAATCTATCAAAATCAAACTACCATAAATATCCACAATTTTATTAACTGCTTTATTTTAATGTTATCTATTTAAATTAATAGTATAATTCTTTATTAAAATGTTTACTTCAGTTTCTTAACTATAAGTTATTATAAATTATTATATTATTTACATCTTATTTATAAAGTTTAAGTTACGTTATTTATCTATAACTTTTTTTTCGATTTCATTTTTAAATTAAAATTGAGTATTTAACAAAAATAAAAACTTTAATTTTCCCCAATGAATTTAATGATTCATTTTTGTAGATTAAGTTGGGACGATAGAGTAAAGATAGAATATATTTCAATATTTTTATGCACATATTTTTTATTTGTAGTTATTTTTTGAGTAAGTTTATCTGTATTGATTTTTATTAATAAATCTCATTAAATATTTAATTGTTTGGGTAAATTCGTTAGAGTGAGAGGTTATAGTTTTAGGATTATTTTCACTTATTAAGAGTTTATGTTTCATGTAAGTGTTTTTATTATTGTGTACCAAAGTTTAATAGAAGAAATCTTAAAGCAGTAGGTTTGAAAGTGTAGGTTATAAAATTAACTAGCAATATTCATTGTTTTAACGGAAATTGAAGCAGTCCGTCAACTAAAACTGCACTTTGATTATAAGTGATAACTCTTGAGTTTAACGTAATATCTTGAGTGTATTAATGTACACAAATTACTATAAATTATGTATTAAATATCATGTGAACATAATTTTTAGTGTTTTCTGAAATATTTTATGAAATTTATATGAAAGAGATGACAATATTTACCCTAACATTTGAAATATGTGAGTCAAATAATCTCTAATTAAAGAAATTAGAGATGGTCGGTAGACCATCTCTAATTTCTATAAAATTCGTTTATACGTTCTTCTAGCATACAAAATACTTAAAATTTGGAAATTATACTTTTCAAAACAGACGCACTTTTTAGTGCTTTAATCGGCCAAGCCTTCACTACTAACCCTTCACTACTAAGGTCAAAGGTATTCTTTTTCCTGTAAAAAGACAAATATTTGCTAAATTTTGCCATCATACAAACATTTTCTCAAAACTTACATATCGTCGGCCTATATCTAAAATGGCTTATCTGCAAAATACTGATTTTTCAGGAGAAGCAAAAAACTCTTTAATTCTCTTATTAGTGAGTTTTTAACAAAGTGATCTTTTACAATATGATTGGTAGACTCCTTCTCATTTCCTGAAATAAAATTTAAAGAGTGCTCTAAATAAAATTTGTAGTTGGATTTTCTTAAATAAAAATGAAACCTTTTAATATAAAAACTCTACAAAATACGCAAATATAATGACATATTATACAAAATCATTTAGCATTAAAATGTTTATTTAGTACTCGGGTTTTGCAAAATTATCGACTTTTTTCGGAAACCCTCCCGTTAAAGATTTTACAGTTGCTTCTGATACCTTTTTGGAGCATGTGTTCTACCTGCGCTTAAAATCAGACATGTTCTTGGAAATCTTTCCTGTGTTCTTCAATTCCTTTTTTACCAGAGCCCAATACCTTTCCACAGGCCGAAGTTCTGGACAGTTAGGTGGATTTGCCTCTCGTGGTACAAAAATGACATTATTCTTTGAGTACCACTCAAGTGCCTTTTTTCCATAATGGCATGATGCCAAATCGGGCCAAAAAAATGTAGTCACTCTGTGCTCTCTTAAAAAGGGTAACAACCGTTTTTGTAGGCACTCCTTTATATAAATTTCTGTGCTTATTGTGCCAGATGCCACAAATTCTTTACTTCTTTTGCCACAACTGCAAATATCTTGCCACACGAGAAACTTCTTAGGGAATTTTGTTTGTTTTTTTGTGCAAAACTCTTGCCGAACATTGCCCCGTTTATCAGCAACATAAAAATCTTGACCAGGAAGTTGAGAAAAGTCTGCCAGTACGTATGTTTCATCATCCATCACACAACAGGTGAATTTTTTTATAAAATCAGACTTCAATTTTTTCGCTCGTTTTTTTGCTTCTAAGTTCTTTATAGCATTGCGATCTGGAACCTTTTGGACTTTGTATGTCTTCAGTCCAGCATAAGCTTTGACTCTATGTGCAAAATTCGTAGAACATTTCGCAGTACGAGCTGCTTTTCTTAAAGAAGTGTTAGGCGCTCTTCGAAAGAGTCGCTCGACTTCTTTTGCCTTACCAATATCTGTAGGACCTTTTTTCCTCCCTGATCCAGGTTTTCTTTCAATGCTCAGGTTTTCCTTATACTGTCTGATGGCATTAGAAACCGTTCGAGGGTCAACTTTCAAATTTTTAGTTATTTTTTTAAAAGTCCATGACGGACTTTTTGAAAAGTTTTAATTATATTTTCACGAACTTTTTTTTCGCAGTCCATTTTGATTGAAATAACTATTGAAAATTAATAATTTCTAAAATAATAGTATCTGACATATCTATAGAAACTAACTTGATCAAAAAATAAATTATTTCTTGCACTATGGATAAATTTTGTCTAAAATAGTAAATGCGTATTTTTTTTAGAATACTCTTTATTAAGTAAAAACCAATATTCGCTTTTTTACGGTAGATCAGCCGTTTTGTCTTCGAACATTTTGATATAAAATTTTAAAATGTGTAGATAAACCATTTTGTTCATAGTGAATTTGTAGGAAAGTGTAATTTAAGAAATTCATGTTATTCCGATTACACAATACTCCCTCATGATTTGGGATACTTTTAAGTATATAAATTCTACTATATACGATGTTAATTACATTTTATTGGTAATAATTTATTTTTTGAAAAAGTGAATTTTTCAAAATGCATTTTCTTTTATAAAAGTTAAAAGATTTTACAATTTTCGTCTTTCCTACTTGAAGGAAGATATCTTCTTATTGTGAAGAGTTATAGAATGTATTTTTGGAGGCTTATGCGTAGTGAATAGCCTTTTAAACATCACTAAAAACACTGCATTTTTCGCATTTTCTGTTGAACAGTGTGAAGATATTTTGAAAGCACATTTGAATTTAGTGTATCCCTACTCATCAGAAAAGTAAAAAAAGTTTTAATAATTTTACCTTTTTACAGATTTTTAGTTTTCAAGTTCTATGACAATTTAGTAAAAACAATGTAGATAAACCATTTTGTCTTCGAAAAAAATTGTTTATGTAGATAAGCCAAACAAAAAAGCGAATAAGTCGCCAATAAATTAACATTTTCATAAAAAAATTCACACTATAGGTAAAGCGCATCATACGGAAGAGTATGGTATAAAAATCTTAATTTCTAAAATGTGCAGATAAACCATTTTATATATAGGCCGACGATAAGTATTTAAGCTATTTCCGTCATTTAGACTTATATGAGAGCTATCGTCAAATGTGAACCGATTATCTTGAAAATAAACTTAAAATTCTCTTAGATTTAGGAGCGGTTTAGAGATTTTTGTGAGTTTTGATATAAGAGTTTGTATGGGAGCTATGGTCAAATGTGGACCGATTTGGAAATTTGGTACAGTGATTTTGGTCTACAATATTGATATTTATTTGTGGCCAATATATCAATTCCTGGAAGTGGGACCTATGGTTAGTACCATAAATAATGGACTGATTTTGACGAATTTCAATAGCCATGGTTCCACTATCAAAAAAATTATCTGTGCCAAATTTCATCAAATTATCTTTTGAATTGCGACTTTGATTACATGGTTTACATGGGGGTCCAGTCAGCCAGCCGTTCAGACAAATGGACGGACGGACTAACTTCGCTAATCGACTCAGAAAGTGATTCTAAGCCTATTGGTATACTAAAAGGGTCTAAGACCAATATTTCAATGCGTTACATACATCAGCACAAACTTATAATACTTTTTCACCTATAGTGGTGAATTTATTACATTCAATTTATTATTTATTATTGTAATAAATAGTTTTCTAATGAAACCAAAAAATGTTGTTGGAACAACCTTTCCTAGACGCATTTCGATGGTTGGTTAGGCCACCATCTTCAGGAGGAGTGTCACAAATTCTAGACAGTTCGAAAATCACGTGTTTATCTTATTTGCGAGATAGAAAAAACACGAATTATTGTGTCTAACAAACATTAACATAAAGCGAAGATTATCTTCTGAACAGAAACATTTTTCAGTTTTATTTTTTTTATTTCCCACACTTTTGTTGTTATAAAACTAATGTTCTTGTAAGCATACAAAAATACATAAGCACATACAAAAATTGAGCTTTATGATGCGGCTCGAACTTTTGGGATAACTCTTAGATACATTTTGTCTCAGCGGAAATGATTTTAATTTTTTTAGTTGGCTCTAATTTTCGAGATATAATTTTTGTTCGAAAAAGAGGCTTTGCGAGATGTGTATAAGTTGCACTAACGAAATTTTTTAATCCTCTCAGTAGTCACAGAAATATTATACAATTTAAAATATTTATACCCTTCACCACCATAGGTGGAAAGGGTATTATAAGTTTGTGCTGATGCTTGTAACGCATAGAAATAGTTGTCTTAGACCCACCTTTTAGTATACCAATAGGCTTAGAATCACTTTCTGAGTCCATTTAGCGATGTCCGTCCGTCCGTCTGGCTGGCTGGACCCCTATGTAAACCTTGTAGTCAAACTACAGGTCGCAATTCTAAAGATAATTTAATAAAATTTGGCACAGATCATTTTTTTTAATAGTGGGACCATGGCCGTTGAAACTGGTTAAAATCGGTTCATTATTTATGGTACCTCCCATAGGTCCCACTTCCCGGAATTGATATATTGGCCACAAATATCAATATTTTTTCATGAAATTTAAATCAAATACTGCTTATGTCAACTTAAATCACTGTACCAAATTTCGTTAAAATCGGTCCACATTTGACCATAGCTCCCATACAAACTTTTCTTTAAAAACGCACTAAATGAGAAAAAAATCACTAAAAAGCTCGTAAATCTGAAGATAATGAAAATTTTGAGTTTATTTTTTGCATACAGATAATCGGTCCACATTTGACCCTAGCTCTCATATAAGTCCAAATGACGGAAACAGGTTGAATATATAAGTTTTAAGAAAATATTTGTATGATGGCAAAAATTTAGCAAATATTTATCTTTATACAGAAAAAATAACACTTTTGACCTAAGTGGTGAAGGGTATCGTATTGACCGACTATAGCACTTTCTTACTTGTTTTAACACTATTTGCACAAAACCTGTTTTTCGAAAAAAAAATATATTTCGAAGATTGGAGATAACACGGAAAAACCAATGTTATTTTCGGATTTAACAGGCCAACTAACTTTTGTTGAACAAATAATGTGGCGTAAAATTTTGTTGGCCTGTATAACTGAATAAAATTTGTCATATACTTTTTGGACCAACTTTCCATAACAGAGATTTATCCCCTTTTCAGCCACAAATTTATTTGTATTTAAATAAAATTAAAAATAATAAATAAAATTCAGTAAAAATATTGCTTATAGTCTAGATTAGTGTACCAAATTTGCCATAACTCCCAAAAATAAAACTCCAAAGTAACTTATACCCCGTAACTTTACCCATCACTATCATAGGTGGAAAAGGTCCCTGCAGTAAATGCCGCCAGAGAAACAATACTGTTTTGCTATTGACAATGTCTCCAGTACTACTTGCCTATTTTGCCCCATCCAATGTTATCTACTATTGGCATTTAACATTTAGAGTTCCTACGAAATCTGCCAGTAGACATTACCACTATTTACTTAGTATTGACTTTGTAGTTCTTTTGGTCCAAATGGAGACATTGGGATCAAATCGGGGCCTATTGATATACATTTATGTTGACACATTCATTGACAATGTCACCAGATATATACTAGAATAGTTGTCTCTATATATTCACCATTTCAGTACTGAACTAAAATTGGGGACATTTGAATTGATGTTACACAAAGTGTTGACATGGAGACACATGGCCCCAGTTTTACTACAGGGGTATTATAAGTTTGTACTGATGTATGTAACGTATAGAAGTACTGGTTTTAGACCCACTTTTATATATATTAATAGATTTAGAATTACTTCCTAAGTCGATGTCAATCCGCCTGAACGGCTAACCACCATGCAAAGATTTTAATAAAAGTGCAGGCCGCAATTGTAAAAATTGATGGAACTTAGAATATACAATTTTTTTTAGCAGTGGGATCATTGCTATTGAAATTGGTAAAAATCGGGCTATTATTTTTGATACCTCCCATAGGTCTTACTTCCCGAAGTTGATTCATTGATCACAAGGTTTAGTAAGTTTCTATGAAATTAAAAATAAGTAAGAGAGTGATATATTTGGTCAATCTAGACCATACGATACCCTTCACCAATGAGTTCAAAGGTTTTCTTTTTCCTGTCTAAAGACAAATATTTGCTAAATTTTGCTATCATACAAATATTTTCTCCAAACTTATATATTTAAGCTGTTTTCGTCATTAGGACTTATATGAGAGCTAGAGTCAAATGTAGACCGATTATCTCGATATTTGGCAAATTGATTACTGTTTTCACAAAAATTATTCATGCAAAAAATAAACTCAAAATTTATATTTTTGTCTCATTTATTGCGTTTTGATAAAAGAGTTTATATGGGAGCTATGGTCAAAAATGGACCGATTTAAACGAAATTTGGTACAGTAATTTAAGTTTACATAAGCGGTATTTGCTTTAAATTTAAAGAAAAAACATTGATATTTGCGGCCAAAATATCAATTCCGGGAAGTGAGACCTATGGGAGGTATCATAAATAATGGACCGATTTTGACGAGTTTGAAACTTATAATACCCTTTTCACCTATGGTGGTGAAGGGTATTAAAAATCTGCTTATATTTTCCATAGTATGGATAATTTTATTCCGTATAATAATATGTCGAGCTTGAGGTCAGTTTTTAATTTTAAATTATTTACTATTATCGATATTTCAAGATCCAACGGATATCATTTTCAAGATATATGAGTAACAATAAACTATGAAAAACACACGTCACAAAAGCTTTACAGCTTTTTTGCGAAATTCGACGTATTCGAATACCAGGTCCGGCGAAACGGTTTATGACATCGACCTAAACTTTTTTGAGTTTTATTGTCTTGTTTATCTATTTTAAATTAAAATTGTTAACACATTTATGAGAGAAATTCAAATTTGTTTAATAAAATTTAAAAAAAAATAAAATAAAAAATGAGTATTGAAATTGGCCTGAGAAAAATTACGCATTATTTGAAGACCTTATTTTGAAAGTGGATTAAGTCCATTCTTTTTTTCTTTTAATTGAGATATAAAGGGTTTTGCGTTTTAGTGTTTTTAAAAATATAGGTGACCAATTTTAGCAAATTAGATCTTTCGTTTTGATCAGAACCTATCAAACTTTTTCTTTCATTAAAATTAATCAATAAAAACCATTTGGAAATGCGTTTATTAGTGGGTTGAGTGGACTTAAACCACTTTCAAAACAAACATTATTAAATATTAATTTTTTGAATTGAAAAATGTATGTGACTTGTGTTTTTGTGTTTTCCAAACAAATAAAATTGTTTTGTTTTTCCAAACAAATAAAATTTTAATTTTTGAATTTGTATGAAAAAAATTGTACTTTTGAATTAAAAAATGTATGGGACTTATTCCACTTTCAAAACAAATAAAATGAAAAATTTTGTTTCAAAAAATTTGCAAAATATTTTTCATATCAAAATTCTTATAAAAAGTGAGTTTTCGAAAAAATTTCTATAAAACGCAAATTTTTGAAAAATTTTCTATAAAAAATAAATTTCAACAAATTTCCAATAAAAAGTAAATTTTTTTAAAAATTTTCTATAAAAAGTAAATTTTTGAAAAATTTGCTATAAAAAGTAAATTTTTAAAAAATTTCATATAAAAAGTAAATTTTTGAAAAATTTCCTATAAAAAGTAAATTTTTGAAAAATTTCCTATAAAAAGTAAATTTTTGAAAAATTTCCTATAAAAAGAAAATTTTTGAAAAATTTCCTAT
Organism: Stomorhina lunata; assembly: GCA_933228675.1. NCBI lineage: Eukaryota > Metazoa > Arthropoda > Insecta > Diptera > Rhiniidae > Stomorhina > Stomorhina lunata. The sequence goes on along the minus strand of OW121740.1, from coordinate 87,361,344 downwards.
AAAAAGTAAATTTTTAAAAAAGTAAAAATCATTCGACAAATTATCAATATTTTGTTTTCCAATTGTAGAAAATTGCAAATATTTAGACTCGTAATACTATGAAAATAAGTTTTAATTTTTTTTTACTCTGTGCGAGTAAATATTTCTTTAAGAATTTAAAAATGCATTTTTTTTCAAAAAAAAAAAAAAATTAATTTATATTTTATTTGAAGAAATATTTCCTTTTAATACTAAAAATTTATTGGATTTAATCCACTTTCAAAACAAATAAATTTGAAATTTTTATTTTGTTTGAATAATTTTTTCTTTTTTGAATTGAAAAATATATGGGACTTAAAGAGTGCTCTAAATAAAATTTGTAGTTGGATTTTCTTAAATAAAAATCAAACCTTTTAATATAAAAACTCTACAAAATACGCAGATATAATGACATGTTATACAAAATCATTTAGCATTAAAATGTTTACTTTGTACTCGGGTTTTTCAAAATTATCGACTTTTTTCGGAAACCCTCCCATTAAAGATTTTACAGTTGCTTCTGATACCTTTTTGGAGCATGTGTTCCACCTGCGCTTAAAATCGGACATGTTCTTGGAAATCTTTCCTGTGTTCTTCAATTCCCTTTTTACCAGAGCCCAATACCTTTCCACAGGCCGAAGTTCTGGACAGTTAGGTGGATTTGTCTCTCGTGGTACAAAAATGACATTATTCTTTGAGTACCACTCAAGTGCCTTTTCCATAATGACATGATGCCAAATCGGGCCAAAAAAATGTAGTCACTCTGTGCTCTCTTAAAAAGGGTAACAACCTTTTTTGTAGGCACTCCTTTATATAAATTTCTGTGTTTATTGTGCCAGATGCCACAAATACTTTACTTCTTTTGCCACAACTGCAAATATCTTGCCACACGAGAAACTTCTTAGGGAATTTTGTTTGTTTTTTTGTGCGAAACTCTTGCCGAACATTGCCCCGTTTATCAGCAACATAAAAATCTTGACCAGGAAGTTGAGAAACAGGTGTATTTTTTTATAAAATCAGACTTCAATTTTTTCGCTCGTTTTTTTGCTTCTAAGTTCTTTATAGCATTGCGATGTGGAACCTTTTGGACTTTGTATGTCTTCAGTCCAGCATAAGCTTTGACTCTATGTGCAAAACTCGTAGAACATTTCAACGTATGAGCTGCTTTTCTTAAAGAAGTGTTAGGCGCTCTTCGAAAGAGTCGCTCGACTTCTTTTGCCTTACCAATATCTGTAGGACCTTTTTTCCTCCCTGATCCAGGTTTTCTTTCAATGCTCAGGTTTTCCTTATACCGTCTGATGGCATTAGAAACCGTTCGAAGGTCAACTTTCAAATTTTTAGCTATTTTTCTAAAAGTCAATGACGGATTTTTTTGAAAAGTTTTAATTATATTTTCACGAACTTTTTTTTCGCAGTCCATTTTGATTGAAATAACTATTGAAAATTAATAATTTCTAAAATAATAGTATCTGACATATCTATAGAAACTAACTTGATCAAAAAATAAATTATTTCTTGCACTATGTATAAATTTTGTCTAAAATAGTAGAACACTCTTTAAACCACTTTCAAAATAAAAATTTGTGTCAAATCGTTAACTACAAAATGTTTGACAGTCAATATTTTAGTAGGTTTTGTAAATATAAAATTACATATTTATTTTTCGCCTAGTAAGATCCACAATTGCAGAACCTTTCCCCATCATTAACTCAATTTTATTGGAATATGGACTTATTCCACTTTCAAAATAAAGTCTTCATTTGAATATGAAACAACCAAGTAAATATTTATATATTTAAATAAAATTAAACTATTAAGTATGTACTTACAAGTCTTGAAATAGTAAATCATGTTTTATTTTTCTAGTTTTTGTCCAAAGTATTTTTTTTTTGGCTGGGTATTGTTAGGCGTCAAGGTCAAGAATTTTAGATTAGAAATCACAGTAACTCCAAAACTGTTCTATGAAATTTTAATTTAATTTTAATTAGTTTACTTTCCATTTTTTTTTTCTTTCAAAAATAAATCTTAAATGGACGAAATATTGCAAAAACTGCAAACATTCTCATGCCCATACGAATAGGGTCAAACATTTTGTGGCAGTTGCGCTGGCTCGTATCCTAAAAATAAATCAATGATATTTTGCACACTCCGATTGACATAATTTGGCCATATATCGAGCCCTTAGGCTTAAATAATCGTAAGTGACATTCCGTTAAATATCTCTTAAACTATTAGAGATAGCGGAGTGCAGTAAGTTTATTTTTCTTTCTTTCTTTCTTAAGTTGTTTTCGAATGTGTAAAAATCTTTTCGATAGGCTTATATTTATGAAAGTTATACGGACCAATAGGTTTTACATACAATCTTGTTCAACTTTGGCTCAATGTCGAAAGTAGCAAACTAACAAAGAACAAAAGTGTTATGCACCCGTTTTTGTTTAACTAAGATTCTTTGTCGCTTACGAGCAATATTTTTCCTGCCGCCTGCGATCATATCTAAGGGCTCGATATTTAATTTCACTATTAGAAGTAGATTAGAGACGAAGTAGAAGACATCGCTAAATCGACTCAGAAAGTGATTCTTAGCCTATTGGTATACTAAGACAAATATTTCTATGCGTTACATACATCAGCACAAACTTATAATACCCTTTCCACCCATGGTAGTGAAGGGTATAATTAATGGTAATGAAAAATATGACCGTATTTACATTTCCAAACATTCAAAACACAAATGAAATTGTTTTTTGTGTAATCAACGTTGGCCATTATTTTCGTTGTAGGGAAATAACAACAATTTACAGTAAATAAGAAAAAAAGTAAGCACTCATTTAAAATCAATATTTGGCCATCTCTGGTCTAGATTTATAAAATTCGGAAAATTATATCAAAAGTAATAGGCATATAAAAAATATAGTGTGTATGCAAAATTTAAAGAGATCTGTGATGGTAAGGTTTATTCTTAGGTATGAGGTTGGGAAACATGTAAAAAATTTTGAAAAATAATAAACAATTTTGATATTTTTTTTTGTAAATTTTGTATTTTTTTGTAATTTATTTTTTGTTGTTTCTGGTTGCGAACATCAGAAGTTTTTAATATCGATTTGTTTTTTTATATTCATTATTAACTAATACGAGTAGCAATAATTAATTATTTAATTAATTTGTATCTTACATTTCAAAGGGAGGAGTGGGGATTACAATAAATCTATTACTATTTTAATTTATTTCAATTAAATACTTTTTTTTTGATTTTATTTTGTTTTATATGACAATTTTAAACAACTATAAGTATTTTTTTTTTGTATTATTTATATATTTTATTTTTCTTTCCTTTTGTATAAAAAGTAAATAATAATTAAAATTTAAGTAAAACTAAAGAATTAAAAAAAACTTTTTAAAAAAGAATCGTTGACAAAAAAAAATATGTATAAATTCTCCTAAACAATTAAAGATTAATTAATTAAAAATTTAATTAAAGCAAGAAACAAATGAATATTTAATTAACATGTATTTTTTTAAATTTATTTTATTATAAAAAATAATTTAAATTATAAAACAACAGAATTAGATTTAAATATTTTTAATAAAAATATTTTATTTATAAAAATTAAAGTGAGATAATGAGTTTTGACTAATTTTAATGTAAAATCTAAAGAATAACTAAAATAAAATTTAAAAGTATTAAATAAAAAATTAGAAAAAAATAATAAAAATTAAAATAAAATATTTAAAAATAAAAATTACAACTCATATACAATAACAAAGTTTTAATACATTATTTTATGTTTTTTTTTTCAGTTAATATTTAATTATATTAATTACAAATAGAACTACAGATTTTTATTATAATTATTATTATTTATTATTATAAGTAAAGGACAAGTTTTATTTAAGTATTAATTAATTTATTTTATTTTAATTATAAATTTTAATTTAATTTTTTTTTTTAATAATATAATTATCATAAATTTATAATGTTTTACAAGATATTTTTATTTAATTTTCTTTTTTCTTTGTTTTTAAATTAATTATAGAATTTAGTTATAATTTATAATTTTTGTTTTTTTTTTAGTATTTGCCACCGTAATAATTAAATTAAATTATTTATTATAACGAAGCCTTTCTAATGCTATGCTTTTTTTGTTTTTATTGTTTTCCTTTATATTTTTTTTTTTAATATTTTTCTCAAGCCTTTTTTTAAAGTTTTGTATTTTATTGAATAAAACAGACACACATCAACTTATTTAATTTTATTTGTTTATTTCTTATTTAGTTTTTATATATTTTTTTTTTTTTATTTTGGACTTATTTTTTTACTACATTAAATTATTTTTTTTTTACAATTTTATTTTTTTCAATTCTGTTTAAATTTAGTGAATTATTATTTTCTTTCTTAATTATTTACAGGAACTCAGTAAAATTGTTTGTCATTAAACCAAAAAAAAGGGATTTAATAAATTAATGAAATCTAAATATTTGCCAAGAATATTTGAATTTTATTTTGTTAGAAAATGTAAATGTTTAACCCCTAGCCTGTCAGTTCAATTTCAGGATATCTAAAGAAAAATTACAATTCTTTTCTATTACAAAACTCCTAGTACCCTACAGGGTTGACGTTTTAGATAATAGGATAGCCAATTTAGTAATACTACTAAGCAGTAAAACAAGTGACGGATATAACCCGTAGATGTCGAATATGATACCAAAAATGTTTGCTTCCGAAATTCTTCCTTTTCACTTAAGGGTTTAAGAAAGCTTTGAATTTTGAGTAAAAAAAATTGTACGATTCTTTTAACATTTAATTAGTGAACAATTTTAATTGACACTCAAAGCATTAGATGGAAAAATTCTAAAGGAATTATCAGTTTAAGAAAACTGGAACAACTAAAAATTGTAACGCATAAATATTAACATAAAAAAGCTCATGAAAAAGCTTTTTTTATGTAATAAATATCAAGAATAACCAACAAATAAAACAAATAAAAAAATGTAAGTGTCAAAATAAAAAAATATTAGCTTTGGGAATATCTCCATTGTTATAAGCTTTTAAGTACTCGTAACCACCAGGGATGGCAAACATGGTACACTTGTACCTTTTTTGGAACATTTTAAACTTGATTTCTACAGTGGTACTCCCGACTTTTACTTGATACAATTTACAGATCATAACTTTAGTGCATCGGTACCAACAGCTGATACATATAACAACTTCGAAACCAGAAACTGATTCATTTCTAGATAATTATGTTAGATACATTTGAAATTGGTTACTTTTAATTTCATTCTGCTGATTTTTGTTGCATATAGAAAAATGTGTCTTAGATCAACTTGTAGTATTCCGTCTCATCATCACTCATTGAATTGATTTTAGTCTCTAGTGGCAAAAGACATTTCTATTAAAATAGGGTTAAATCGGTCGATAATATCGATTTCTTGAAATTGAGACCCACATTAAATATAAATATTAAAGAATTTAACGTTAAGAATCACTACAAGAAATAGAATTAAAATTTGGTGGTATTGGTCCATATTCGACCTTAGCTCTGTGTTCGTGTAATGACAAAATTTAAAACAGATACATATTTTTCTAATCAATGTTCTAGGATAGTACTTTCTTAATTTAAATTAATTGCTGTTTAATTTGTTTATTACAAATCAGGGTACAATATAATTTACAATGACTCGATTTTAGCATTTTATATCTTAATTGGATGATAGAAGTAGCTATTTTTTTTAGATTTTTATCAAGGCTTTACGTAAAATCATTTAATAGCTATTTTGTAAGAATTTCATTAATATTGAATTGTTTACCAAGTGTTCAAAATTTTAGTCGATTACAATTTCCAATTTTTGTGCTTTTATACAAAGAGGCAAATAGGAACTAGATCAAATAAGATCCAAGGTATAGTTACAAATTTAATGCTTATTAAATGAGTCATTTTTTGATACAATATATTTTATATTAAAAGTAGTCTAGGCTAAAAAGTACATTTCGTTTTTATAATTGATACAAAATCTAGGAGGCCATATGCCATCCCAGGTAACCACTTAAAATATCTGCAAGAACTTTTAAGTGTTAACTTAAAAGCTTTCTAATTAAAAAGTTTTACTGTAATTTATTTATTACAATTATTTATTATTGTAATAAATAGTTTTTTGATAAAACCAAAAAATGTTGGTGGGGAAACCTTTCCTCGACGCGTTTCGATGGTTGGTAAGACCATCTCATCAGGAGGATTATCCCTAATTCTAGACAGAGCGAAAACCTCACATTATGTATAACTTGAGGGACTGAATAAATACGAATTATTATTATTGTGTCCAACAAATATCAACATAAAGCGCAGATTATCATCCGAACAGAAACACACAAACATTTTTCAGTTTTATCATTTCTTTATTTCCCACACTTTTGTTGTTGCCCTTTATAGCACAAAAGTGCTATAAACGGGGTTCAAAGAAAGATTTTAATAAACAAAAGTTTATTTTAAAGCTTGGCACATGTGCAGCCGTATATTTATTAAAAAGGTTTATCAAAATTTGGGACATCAAACATTTAATTAAAAAGTTTTACTGTAGTGTATTGCACTAAGAATCCCAATTTATTACAATTATTTATTATTGTAATAAATAGTTTTTTGAGCTTTCTTTTACCAAGCATAAAAACATAAGCTTTTGATTTTCTTCGTAATTATTAAAAGATTATATAAACCAATTATAAAATTATCAAAGTCTTATGGAAAATTCGACTTATAATATTGACATAGCTCAATTTTTCGTTTATGTATTAGGGGATTAGTATTGCAGAGGAGGTATGGTCAAATGTGGACAGATTCCAAGAAAAATTTGGTTAACTAATATTATTAATATACTTGATTCTAATCTTAAAAAAATTGTGTTTGTTAAGATTTAAATCTATATTCCGGGAAGACAATCCAAAGATAAAGACTTGATATAATGATAAAATTTGAAAACAAAAAAATTAAATTGTATCAGATTTCTGACTAATATCTAAATATATTTTCGCTTTAAAAGTTTACTTAAAGTTTATAAACCTTGATTTCAAATCGGTTGGCGGATATTAGTAGTCTTAATTGAAATACCTTCGATACCTTCAAAACCTTTGAAAATTTAACGTATCGCTCACTTAAGAGCTTAAATTTGTTATTACACATTAAGAGCTTTAGTATATCCAAATGAGTTGACCAAAAATTTCCACATTAAAAATATTTATAGAAATACCTTCGATACCTTCAAAACCTTCGTTCACTTAGGAGCTTAAAGTTGTAATTACAAATTAAAAACTTTGGTGTTTCCAAATGAGTTAATTTAAATTTTCAAAACATTAGTTGCGGATATAATTTTTATCACGAAGGTTTCCAATTTGGTTGAAAATTATCAGGGAATTTAACACTATAAATCAGGGTCTAATTTTTTTTAAAATAAACGTTCAAAATTTATTTACAGAAACTAAAATGGCTTAGGTTGTTTCAGGTTGGCAAATTGAATTATATGGATAACTTTAAAAAGCTTTTAAGCCGGCCAATATCTAAGTTAGTGATATTGCCTAGGTCAAGGTTGCCCAAAACATTTAAAGAAAAACAAGTGCACTCTTGACCGAGGTTATCAAATACTAGTCACGAGTTAGTTTCGTACTGTATGATAAAGAAGATATTTAATCGGTTTCCAATTTTCTTCAGCAAAAGTCAATGCCAACTATTTCGAGATCATCTGTCCCAAACAAGTTTCGTGATTTGCCCTTATGACTTAAGCAAAAAGCTTTCATCGGTTTTTTTTTTGCTTAATTTTAACTGTTTTTTCTCATACAAATTCAAGACTTGATAAGCCAAACCAGGCTAATGTGAAAGTAGACTTATTAAAACACAAATTCCTGAAAGCTTCAAAAGTTATTGGTTAAAATTTATATTGTTTGAATAGACTTTGAAAGCAGGGACGCCCCTAATTTGCCATTTTCTATACACCTTCGAGTTACTTTGTATATTGGCTTACACATGAGAGATTTTGGTCGGATATAGTTGGTATATATCCGATTACGAAACAGAGGTACTTAAATTATAGTCATAGCGAACGACAAATGTTCTTATCATCTACAAATGGGTATATCGGGTTGGCAGTTTGACATAGAACATCATGCAGAAATTTATGAAATAGATTTTAAAGAACGGAGCCTTGCGGTACCACTGAAATAATCTTGATCTTGTTGGATGATATACTATCCGCAACAAGACTTATACTAAAATCTTTGAGGAAGCTTGATATAAACCGTGAGAAAATATATTGGATTGATGTGCGATTTACTTAAGATCATGGAATTTTAAATTCTGAATGTCTGTTGCATTTAAAAGTCGCCTAAAAGCTTGAACTTATATGAAAAAGTTTACAAAACACGTTTTGAAAAATAAGTTAGGGGTCTAGTCTTATTGTCATAAGTCACAATTTGAAAACAGCTTAAACATTTTTATTTTAACCTTCAAACAAAAAAAGTCATGAAATAATATAATTTTTCTTTTAAATATTTGGTTTCAAAAATTTTTGATTTAAAATTCAAAATTTAAAACTTTTAAACTTTTTTGAATTATGAGGATAATTTCCCTTGTGAATACCCTAATTAAAACATAATTTTAAATGGACTGAAAATCATTTAGTAAAAAATTGTCTATTATTAAAAGCTCAAGCTCGAATTATTATTAGTTACTCGTACATTGATTTGATTTGGTCATATTGATTAAATATAAAATTAGCTTTGACCTAAAGTTTAAAATTTTAAACAAATTTTTATGTTTTTTTTTTAATGAATTATTCATGCAAATGGTCTTAAAGTTTCAAAATATTAAAAAATTTTACATTAAATATTTGTTTAATATGGACAAAGCCCTAAGTTATAGGTCAAAAAATAATTTTTCTTACAAATTTTATTTAAATTTTCTAACAAATTCTTAAATACTCTTAAGCAAATAAATTATATTTCATTAATTCTTAAAACAATTTTGAAAATTTTCTTAAAATTATTTTCTCTTTTTTTCAAATTTTTTAAGTTAAATTTTTATCATTGTAAACTATTTATGTATTTTTATCTCTTTTTTTTTGCAATTTTTGTTTCAAAAATTTAAGTATTTTCTTTTTGGGTTAATTTTTTTCGTTTCAAATGATTTCAGTTTGAGTGTGTGAATGTTTTAATTTTGCATAAAAATTCTTCAGGGTAATTTAGTTTGAATTTTCTGCTTGTTATTTTTTTAGATATAAAGACAAAACTAAATTATTTGTGTAGTATTTATGAGATACGATGCAAAAAATCTGGTTCAAATCTACATATTTATTTATGTGTTTGTTTTTATTTTGTTTTTTATTGTTTTAATGAATGTATGTATGTAAATTGTTGGTGTGTGTGATTTTGTATGAATATTTAAATTTCTACTTAGTTTATTTATATAAAATCGTTAAATATATAATTATTTAAATGTATGTTTTTTTATGTATATACACAATTGTATATAAATATTTATATAGGATGTATGTAAAGAGAACAATATAAACTTTAAACACACATACATTTATAAAATTTATATACCTACCAAATGTATTGTATGTATGTTCTTTTTTTAACTATGTATTAATGAATTTAGATCTTGAATGTGCTCAATATCAAACAGTTACTGACTGACATTTCCAAAACTTCAATCTTGTTATTAGATTTCATTAGTTTTAATTCATTTTCATTCACTTGTTTTTGTTTTTGGAGTAGAAAGAAAGGATCGGTTTTTTTTAATCTGTATTTGTGAGTGAGTGTGTGTGTTTGTTTTTTGGTGGTTCACTAATATTCGGTAAACGTTTCCGTTTTAATATTGGCTAAATGTTAGTAGGTTGGAAATCCCATGGTGCCAGCACTGCTGTTATCCAAAGGTCACTGATGCATTTTGGTGGCATGATGACCCATGCTCAAACCCAAACCCAAATGATGATTGTTATGATGCTGTTGAGCGGCCTGACTATGATTGTGATTACTATTTGAACTATTATTGTTATTTTGCTGATTAGATTGGCGTTGAGAGTTTTTCTTATTTTTCATGCGACGATTTTGGAACCAAATTTTCACCTAAGCGGGCGATAAAGTAAAGGAAGTGTTAAAATGAATTCAACTATTAATTGGAAATATCAAAAACTACTTACTTGTCTTTCGGTTAAGTTCAAATTTCTAGCCAACTCCCATCTTTTCTGCTTGGATACATAGGCATTGTATAAGAATTCCTTCTCGAGCTCTAGGGTTTGGAATTTTGAATAGGGTTTACGCTTTTTTCTAACGGAAACCTGACCGGTCCATTCATGCAAAGCATTGGTTGGTGTACAGGGCCCAACAGCACCGACTGATAAGCCACCAGATCCACCTGGAAAGAAAATAGAAGAACATATTTAAAACTAAGTTTAAGATAATGGCATTTCTTTTAACGACAATAAGCTGGAATAAACTAATAGATTGTGAGTGATCATATTATGTTTTTTGGGAAATCAGATTATGATTAGTTGAAGAATTTAGTTCTATATTGAAGAAAAGTTTGAACACAGCTTAATCTTGGTAAAATGTGCTCTAGAAGAAAAACGGTTTCCAGGAGCAATGTTCCTAATTTCTTTAGAATAGTGTAATATACCCAATATTGCGACGATGCTCCGGTGAATCAATAGAGCATCGCCCAATAGCAATTTGTTCCGCGCTTTCCAAAGTGATGGAAAGTATGGTAAACTATCATCTTGTCAAATATTTGGAGTCTAATAACCTACTAAACGACCGGCAGTATGGATTTCGTAGGGGCCGCTCTACGGGTGATGTATTAGCCTTTTTGTCGGAAAAATGGTGCCGTTCTATTCACCGTTTTGGCGAAAGTAAAGTTATAGCTCTTGATATTTCTAAGGCGTTTGATAGAGTGTGGCATGGAGCACTTCTAGCAAAACTTGTTGCTTTTGGTGTAGGTAACAATATTTCTCGGTTTATATCGAGCTTTCTCAGAGATCGCACTATAAGAGTTGTTATAGATGGGATATCGTCCGACGAGTTCAAGATTAATTTGGGGGTACCACAAGGCTCCGTTCTTTCTCCTACTCTATTTCTTATTTTTCTAAATGACCTTCTATGTCAAACTTCCAACCCTATATACTCTTTTGCAGATGATAGCAACATCTGTCATTCGTATTCATTCAACTATAGGCCAAGCATGTTGGATATCAATTCCAAGAGGCAAACCATGAATGATACGCTAAATTCTGACCTTTCTACAATATCCAATTGGGGTCGTTCTAATAGGGTCGATTTTAATGCTCGAAAGACCCAATGTTGTGTGTTAACACACAAACGTGTTATGAACAATGTTGCATCATCTGTAATTATGGGTGGTATAAATATTGAGGAATCAGAAATTCTTGATGTTCTAGGCATGAAAATTCAGTGTCCGTTGGACTAATCATGTTTTTCAAGTATCAAAAGAAGCATTCAAGTGTCTCGGCTTTCTTAAGCGATGTAAGACATACTTCACTCCAACTGATCTCCTTAATATCTATACCACTTATATCCGACCGAAAATGGAATACAACTCTCATGTATGGGCCGGGGCTTCAAAGTCTATTTTGGAGCTTCTCGACCGTGTACAAGAGAGGGCGAAGGTGCTTATCGGTGACAGTAGGGCAGCCAATTCTATTGGGTGCGTTTCACTGTTCTATCGCTACTACAATGGCATGTGTTCAAACGAAATTAGGGATCTTGTTCCAGAAACCCGTACATTTCTTCGTAGCACACGCAATTCAACAAGGGCTCATCCCTTTGTAGTCGATTTTCCAGTGGATCACACGACGCACTATAGAGAAAACTCGTTTTTTAGCCGTACAGCACGAATGTGGAATAAACTTCCTGCATCAGTCTTCCCGTCAAATTATGATATCCAAAGGTTCAAATCGAATATCCACAAACACTACTCCCTCTATCCTCCATCCACAACCTTTTTTCCTAGTTCCATCACAATGCATATGCATACGTAGGGGTCATCACCTGAGTGTTGGTCCAATACAAAAAAAAAATAACGAATGATGGAATTTTTGGGAAGAGTTTGTAAAATTAAGGAGTATAACAGGGATGGCGTACATGGTACAATTGTACTTTTTTTAATACATTTTTAACCCGATTAGTACCGTGGTACTACCGCGTCCTACTTGATACAATTTTACTGTTTAATTGTGAAGTATTTGTTAGACTAAAACTGTAAACTGATTTTCATATGTAGCCACATACGCGACCAACTTTCTATCCCATTGGCCTTATATTTGTAACAAATAGAAATAGATGTGAGACCAACTTGTGGTATTCCAAATGGCTCTGATTTTATTTAAGTTTTAGTGCAATTTGAAAAACTTTTCTATTAAAATTTTGTTAAATAAGTTGATTATTTAAGGTACTAATTACAGAACCCGAACCTGGAATTGAGATGTGGACTCATGACCGATACAATTTTCTGAAATTTCATAGAATTTCAGCAATAATAAACAAAGGGTCGCCGTAAGTGACTGTATTGTATTTTGTTGCAAATGCTTCATATTTGACCATACCTCCCATTCAATTTCTTCATTAAAAAAAATCACTTTAATATCCGATGACAAGCGGTCCATGTATGACCCTAGCACTCATACTACAAAATATTTTTCTAAGCACTACATATTTTTCTAAATATGCTGACAATCATTCATCGGACATTAGAAGTTTATTTGTGAACCGCCTTGCTAAAGCAGGTCAGTCATCCGCCTAGTTCGATCCCCGGTATAGCAGGTTAGTCATCCGCTTAGCATACCAGGGGTTTCAAATTCGATTCCCGGTCAGACCCAGTATTTTATGCTCTTTACTATTGCCATGTGTGGCGTAAGTGTGTGAGTTTGGCCTTCTCTCTCCTTTATACACCGATGATCCACATAACCCTTTTATGTGGTCGGGAAGCTCCAGAATATACTTAAAATCACAGACCCTTGCATAAGAGTTGTATTCTATTTTTGATCAGATATAAGTCTTATAAATACTAAATAGGTCATTTGTAGTGAAAAATCATGCAAAAAGCCGGGGCACTTAAAAGCTTCTTTTGACATTGAAAAATCCACCAAATATTACACTGGATTCTCAGGCCCAGAACATCAAGAATTTCGACCATATTATTGTGCCTTGTGGCCCAATGTTCAAAGGGATTTGATTAAGAATTTTGCGGTCATCGGCAAAAAAATGAGAAAGATTTACAGGTATTGGCACTATAAGTATCTATGTCTTTAAATTTAAACTGATATATAGTAAATATTACATAGCAGGATCATAAAAGCGTAACCAAAATTCAATAACAAAAATATACTTCTTGTGGAGGGTCGTGAGTTCGATTCCCACCAAAGACTCTGTTCTATTAAACTACGCCGAATATATGTTTCTTTTAATCGCCTTTGAAAGAATTAAAGGCTAAATTTATTTCATCAAATATTGGCGTTGTATGAACTAATCTTAAGTATGATGTTTAGGTGGAAATTGACTAAACTAGTAGCTAAAATTGTAATTATTTTCATTATTTCAGAGTTAAAATTAAAACTTAAACAAAATATTGATATTAATTAATTTTTCTTAATAAGTTTTGCTTAAAATGTTTTAATATATACAAATTAATACAGTTTAATTAATATTTTAATTGCATATAAAAAGCAACAAAACGTTCGACTACACGATTCGCATATAATAATTTTAACAGTCGAAATAAATCAACTAAATAGCAAAAATTTGTTATTCAAACAGAATTAAATATAAAGGATGGAAACGAAAAAAATTTTACATTTTTATAATAAACAAGCTTGACGACATTAAACACTTCATTATTGCGGTCAAATGTCAACTGATTGCCAACAAAATTAAGAATTCTTATTTTAATGGCTTAGAAAAACATATTTTTGAAATATGTGATAGCGCATAGAGAAAGGGACCTAAGGGTATTTTGCGCGCATAGAGAAAAGGACCTAAGGGTAAAAACGGTTTTGTTCAGCAAAGCCATTTTAAAGATTTGAATATTATTTTTTTACCTTATTTTTTTATTCTTATTTTCTCTATGAGCGCAAAATACCCTTAGGTCCCTTTCTCTATGCGCTGTCACATATAGAAGTATTTTGTTCTTTTTTTCTTTAAAGTGTTTATAGCTTTGAATAAGTTTAAAATTTTTCTACAACTATAAACAGATGCCAAGTCTCCGCATTCGATATCGATCGAAAACTCTGACTTTTAGGGAAATATTGTATAACATACCTTAGGGATTTTCAAAATAATTTATAATGCAAAAAAGTTAAAATTTGATAGCAATTTGAGAACATATCCGTTTGTTTGTCAAAACATTTAATTTAAATGAAATTCGTTCACTATCAATTTCGACAAAGGAGTTAATATGTTATAAATAACTGTTATTTTTGAATTTTTGATTAAAAAAAGTAACCGCAAGAAAATGTCAGAGAATAAAACTAAGTGCACCATTTTGATAGTCTTGGACCAAATTTTCATAAAATGCGGTGATTTTTAAAAATCTGATTTTTATTTTTTAGAAAAAAATAACAGTTATTTTTTGATTTTTATTTTTTCGAGCAAAAATAACATTTATTTTTAACTTTTATTTTTTCGAGCAAAAATAAAAGTTATTTTTTGATTTTTATTTTTTCGAGCAAAAATAACATTTATTTTTAACTTTTATTATTTCGATCATGAATAAAAGTTATTTTTTGACTTTTATTTTTGCTAGCAGAAATAAAAGTTATTTTTTGACTTTTATTTTTTTGAGCCGAAATAAAAGTTATTTCCGTGTTTTTAATCCTAATTATGATTGCGAAACTTAACTTCATTAATTTTTGAGCATACGAAAATTATTTTCACTGAAAAATTATCTTTGTTTGACAAAAATTTTCAATAAATTTATCATGAAATTAAACAAAAATAACTTTTATTTCGGCTCGAAAAAATAAAAGTCAAAAAATAACTTTTATTCATGCTCGAAATAATAAAAGTCAAAAATAACTGTTATTTTTATCGAAAAAATAAAAGTCAAAAAATAACTTTTATTTCTGCTCGAAAAAATAAAAGTCAAAAATAACTTTTAGTTTCTGACTTTTACGATAAAAGTTATAACAGTTACGGTCCCTGCTTGTATATATACTATTTAAAGTATCCTAAAAGTATGCTACACAACTCTTTCTGAAATATCTTACATTTCGATCGATATCGCATGCGGTAATTTAAAATCAGGTTTTTAAAATTTTAATTTTAAAAGAGTACTTTTTTTTCGTTGTCACTCTTTATAAAAGCATTGCCGTATAAATTAATATGTAAATTATGCCAAGTTTTAGTGGCACTAAGCCTCTAGATTAATACTTTTTTGAAATTTTTTATTGGCCATAAATCATAAAAAAACATACATAATATTAAATGATTGTTTATTTTTTATAATTTATACAATTTTGTTTCAAAATCTAGTAAAACACAGAAAAAACAAGTTCATAAATGATAGGATTAAGTTTTCTATAAAAATATTGCATTGAACTTTAAAGATTTTGATCTTTTAACGAAAACCCTAGACTTAAGCTTTAGGCATTTTTGACTCTTAAAATAATCATGACAAATAGTTTTAAATATAGGGTTGTTTGAAAAGTAATTTCCTTCTATCCAACAGAGGATTTTTTTGATTTTTTTTTTCAAATTAACTTTAGACTTGAGCCCGCAATTATGATGCCGAAGATGCACCATATTTCGAAAACCCGGTTAAATCAGATAAAAAATCATTTAACTCAGTAGTTGATACAGTTCAGGGAATACTCGTAGTGGCCTGACAGATCATCGAAGGTCAAAGCTTTGGGAATCAACTTTTCATAATTTGGCTCAAAGCACTTCTAAATCTAATATTCATTTAAGTGATTGATAAGCTTTTAGCGAAAAACAACAATTTACTCGAAAGTCTACTGTCATCAGCTGTACAAACTAAATCACATACTTTAACAGAAATTAAAAAACTTATAGATCGTGATTGATCATATTATGTTTCTTGGGAAATCAGATTATGATTTGTTGAAGAATTTAGTTCTTTATTGAATAAAAATTTGACTATAGCTTAAGCTTGGTATAATGCGCTCTAGAAGAAAAACGGGTATTATGGTTTCGTGGAGCAACATTCTTAACTTATTTAGAATATATGCCACTGCATTAGCAATAGAACAGTGTAATATTCCCCATATTGCGACAATGCTCCGGTGAGTAAATTGATATTCTAGAGCAATTATTCTAGCAAATTACTCTACAGAAAAGGTATAGTACTCAGCCAATAAGTGAGACCTGGTACAAGTTTGATCATTCACCAAAAGCTTTTTAAAGCTTGACAGACATTCAATACAATACCCACTGTATTAACCAGATTTGGTAACCATTTCAACATATCTAGCGCCCTAGGACTGTATATCCATCACCACCATAAGTGGAAAGGGTATTAAAAGTTTGTGCTGATGTATGTACCGCATAGAAATATTTCTCTTAGACCCACCTTTTAGTATAGCAATAGACATAAAATCACTTTCTGAGTCGATTTAGAGATGTCAGTCCGTTCGTCTGTCTAGCTGGACGACTGGTTGGACCCCATGTAAACCATGTAATCAAAGTACAGGTCGCAATTTCAAAGGTAATTTGATGAACTTTGATAAAGATAATTTTTTTGATAGTGGGACCATGGCTATCCGTTAAATTAGGTCCATTATTTGTGACACCTTTTATAGGTCCCACTTCCCGGAATTGATATTTTGCCGACAAATAACAATACTTTTTTATTAAATTTAAAACAAAAAAAAAAAACAAATTTCGTTGAAATCGGTCCGCATTTGACAATAGCTCCCATATAAACTCTTCTATCAAAATGCACTAAATGAGACAAATATTACTAAAACCCTCGTAAATTTTCTATATTGCAAGATAATCGGTCCACAATTGACCCTAGCCCTCATATAAGTCCAAATGACGGAAACAGGTTAAAGATATAAGTCTTGAGAAAATGTTTGTATGCTGACAAAATTTAGCAAACATGTGTCTTTATAAACGAATTAGAACTGACCTTTGACCTTAGTGGTGAAGGGTATATTATGGTCAGGCTGTAGCACTTTCTTACTTGTTTTTGTAGTCGTTGTGTGCTTTTGGTTAGATTTTGGCTTTATGTTCATATTTGTTTAAACATTATAATTCGTATTTATTGTGTTTTGAAAATTAGCAAATTTTCTTTGGAGGCAAGATTTTCTTGATTTTATCAAGAAAATATTCATTACAATAATAAATAATTGTAATAAATAGAGATCCTAGTGCAATACACGTATGTAAAATTGAAAAAAAACCGCAATTACTTTTCGAGCAACCCAATATTTTATAAACCCCAAGGCTTGGAAATTATAGAACATATTATTATTTTTTTTTGCAGGTGTATTCCAACAAAATCGTTACAAAACTTTTCATTTTTTATGTTTTTAAATGAAAAGTTTTAAAGGTGATAATTGCATATTGCATGTCAATATGTCATTAAGTCTGGCAAGTTTCTGAAATTATAAAATATTCTAACTTCAACAGTTTCTACTAGAGATCACATCTGCTCTTATGTATTAAAGTCTGACTAATCTCTCATTCATTAAACATATAAATGTGCAGTAAATTTATTTAAATAGTTAATATATGTTAACATTAACATTTTAATTAAATTCATTTGACTATGAAATTATTTATACTCATGAATAAGTATAAATCAATTACTTTAAAAAAGCTACCGTATAATAAATATATGAGATTAAAATTAAAAAAAATCTTACCTGTACTTGAATATGCTTCACTTGGATACGCTCGTAAACCACTGGGTGAAGAGTAGGTTGGCGTTTCATAGCTTGACTGTGAGGTGCCCTCTACCGATTGTCTGGCTGCGGCAGCTGCACTAACCGTAGCATGTCTATCATCGCTAGCACTCATGTAGGCTGCAGCCGCAGCAGATGTGGGTTGATCGCGGTAACTCCAGTATTGCTAACAATTAGAAAATTAATAAAAATTATACAGATTTGTTTAAATTATTATATTATTATGTTATTTCAAAGAATTAAAATGATTTTTTAAAGTTTTTGTTTTCATATCAGGTTTTCATTTAAAATATTTACCTGAAATTGCGTTTCTGGATAACCATAGAATACAGGCTTACGATCTCTTTCTAAATAATATTGCGATGCATGATGATATTGCGCCGAACTAAAGCTATCACCCTCATACGGCCATGCCGGATGAGGATGCCGTTTAACGGCTGCGCTGGCTGCATCGGCTTCAAAACCTGGCCTTATCGCGGGTATATGCAAAGGAGCTAATGAGAGGGACATGTCTGTAAAGAAAAAAAAAATCGATAAAATTACTAATCGTGTAAAATTGAAGGATAAGCAATTATTTTAAATAATTTATTTGTGCGTTCCTAAACATTTCAAGTAATTTTTTCAACATAATTACAAAACAAAAAGGAAAAACAAAAAAAAACTGAAAAATGTTTTGTTGAAATTTGTTAGACACTATAATTCGTTTTTATTCTGTTTCGCATATAAGATATAATGATGGCCTAACCAACCATCGAAAAGTGTTCGAAAAAAATCCCGAGGGAACTCGTACAAGAGGACGTCCGAATCTTCGATGGAAAGACCAAGTAGAAGAAAATCTATCCAAGCTTGGCCTATGAAATTGGCCAGCGCATGAAATTCTAAAATATTTGTAAATAATATTTGTAAATAAATATTTTTCCTTTGACCCAAACAGGTTGTAATATAGGCCATTTAATTATGTTGTCCACTCGAATATTTGTAGTTTTTTTCCAACTAAACTATTTATTAAAACAACAAATACTTGTAATGAATTGGGATCATAGTGCAATTAATGTAAAACTTTTTAATAATTATCAATATATTGGACTTATTTTACTGAAATACAATTGAATTTATGAGAGGATGAGATCCAAGTCGACATTTCAAAATGTTAATATTATGGTTTATACCCTAAATAAAATGTTACAAATGTTCTACCTTGGATTTAATTATAAATTAGCGGAAAATAAAGACAAGAAGAGCGTTGAAGATGTTTTATTGGAGGGTATATTGCCTTTCCGACATAATCAATTCTCTTGGTTGTTATCGTATCTTCGACTACGACAGTTTCGTACTAGATTAAAAAAAATGAACCGATGTTTTCGTTAAACTAGTAATAAACCTGCTTTATTATACACTTGCATGAATGTGATTGGTCTGTTTGCTTTTTCAAACTCATTTTGCCGATTGCATTTAATGATCGTGTTGTGATACGAAAATTATGAAAGGTAGTCGGCTCCTGGTAGTTAGAACAGGCACTTCTAACTGCCAGGAGCTGATTATAAATATATTCTATACTAGAAGGTAATTTTGCGATATCATTTGCAGATATATTTTCTTAAATTGTATCATGTGAGAGACTAAAATCTCAATTCTAGGAAGTCAGTTTTTGGGAGGTACCTAAAAAACCTACTTTTTTTTTTTGTAAATTTTTGAGATATTGAATTGATTTACACAATAATACAAATTCAATTAAACTACATAGTATATTGGAAGCCTATATTCAATACCGACTATGAATTAAAAATAATACATTTAAGGAGAGGCAAACAACTGTTTCATATCCAAAATATTCAAATAGAAACCAATATTTCTTCTACAATATATCAAGCCCTTAGATTAGAATTATCGTACATAAGCGACAGGAAAAATATTGATCGTAAGCGACAAAAAATCTCAATTAAACAAAAATGCGGAATGTTTTGGTGCATAGCTCTTTTGTTCTTTATTAGTTTGCTACTTTCGACAAATCGGCCAATGGGTAGTTAGAGTTTTAGACCAATTTTTAAAAACATGCCTATTTTTAGCACAGTGCCCTCTACACTTGTAAAACCTATTGGTCCGTATAACTTTCGTAAATACAAACCTATCAAAAGCTACTTAAAAAAGAAAGAAAAATATGCTTACTTGTACTACGCTATCTCTTATAGCTTAAGAGATATTTGGCGGAATGTCGCTTACGATTATTTAAATCTAAGGGCTCGATATTTGATCCAAAGTTCTTAAATAGATTCCTTCCCTCTAGTTTTAGTAAAAGAGATGTAACTACTTATTATAAAACAAAACAGTTTTTCAATAAAAAGTAATTTTGAAAAAAAATGGTTCATAGACGGTATTGAATATAGGCTCTCGATATTGATTCTAAAACTCCATATACTAACATCTATCTCATACCTTTATTGAATAGGAGAACATTGAGACTTAAACAAATAGTGACTATTCCAACGTTACAAGTGCGTATCATACATTAGCACAATATCTGTGGCAAAAAATAATAGCGGCTTAAGTTGACATAAGTTATTTTGTATTTTATTATATATTCTTTTTTCTTTTTCAATATCTATTGCTCAGCTAAATTTCAAGTTTAAAATCAATTAATAAAACTATAAGCCTTTATATTTTAAGTTTTTTATACAAAACCACTAACCATTTTAGACAAAATCCTTAGTATTTCGGAATAAGAAATTTCGACTTAAGCCATTATTATTTATTAACACAGATATTATATAGAAACACTCTAGGAAATTCAATGCTAAAAACTTCTAATTTGAATACAAAAATTAAAAATTTTGTTTTATCAATTTTTTTTTTTATATTCAGTTATCAAACACAATTTTCTCTTCTCACTGAACATACTCAACATGGTTGCATTAAGAAACCTTTTGAGATTTGAAATTGAGTTTGATAAACTAAATTTTCAACATTCGCTTGTCGTAATAGACTAACGAACTCATATCTTTAAGACAAAGAATGTTTGGCAAAAAATCCACTAAAAAACCTAAGAAAATCCGACATTTTTAGTTTAATTGTATTGTTTAGATGTGTCGACGTAATAAGTTTTGAAAATGACATTAGTTGATGCTAAAAAGTGTTGTCGTTTTCGATACGTTTGAATTTGATTAGTATTATTGTTAACAAATTATAAACGATAACAAATTAAAAAAAAAACTATGATAAATTTAAACATTTTTAAAGAAATCTCAATTCAAGCTTAATTACTAGCTATTTAAATGGTTTAATTGACTTAAATGTAACTATAAAATTAAAATTAGAATTTTTTTTAATTTTAAAAATTGCAATTTATATTTACATTAATATTTATAATTAATAAGTTTCTTGTTGAAATGAATTTGCTATCTAAATTCTTACTTAACGTGTTAATAATTAGGTTTAAATTTAAGTGTTATTATACATGTATATACCGTACATTAATCGACTCCGAATCAATTTACATCGACGGCGTGTTATTGATATAGGCTTACGGCGATGGAGGATGCTGTGGTTGTTAATAATTTTAATAGATATGAATAATTACAGAAACTAATATTGCCGAGACTGGGGATCGAACCCAGGCTAGAACCCAGGATATGCAATATTTCTGTCAATTCAGTTCTTTGACTTAATAAAATGTCATAAAAAATATCAAATTTAAAAAAATAATCCAGTTGTTCTATATTTTCTAAATTTAAAAACAATCCAAAAAGTATTAAAGTCGGTCGCACCGGAGGTGACTTTTAGAAGTTTATTTTTGTAAAATGTTTTGAAATATTTTAAGATCTATAAAAAAATAAGCAATTTTAAAACAGAATCCAGTTATTCTATAATTTTGAAATTTAAGAACAATCTAAAAAGCATAAAAGTCGGTCAAGTCCGACTTTCCCTACACCACAGAAGTCATATTAACAAAGTTTTCAAGTTTTTTAATACTTAGAGCTAAATTTTGTCACTATAACTATATATTCCCTAGTCTTATATATATTTCAGTATTTTATGAAAATGGATATTTTTTGGGTCAAATATGGACCAATTGTTACTAAATTCTATTAATGTAAAACTAATATGTTCGAAATCTTTAATACTTTAATCAAAGACTCTTTAATATAAAGATCTTGTACTTCCATACATTGAGTAGGTATTTATACCACTTTTACTCTGATTCGGAAACAAGTTACTTTTGAAAGTAAAGCCTGTATGGGATGTATGGACAAAAATGGATCGATTCTAACAAAAATTGGGTAGTGTAGTATTTTTTGTATAAGCAATATTTCTATTTAATTTTAATTAAAACAAGTAAGAAAGTGCTATAGTCGGTCAAGCTCGACCATTCGATACCCTTCACCACTAAGGTTAAAGTTGTTCTTTTGCCTGTATAAAGACAAATATTTGCTAAATTTTGCCATTATACAAAAATTTTCTCGAAAAATATATATTTAAGCTGTTTCCATCATTTGGACTTATATGAGAGCTAGGGTCAAATGTGGACCGATTATCTCGAAATTTAGCAAATTGATTACAGTTGCAAAAACTAAACTTAAAATTCTCATTATCTTCAGATTTATGAGCGTTTTAGTGATTTTTGTTTCATTTAGTGCGTTTTGATAGAAGAGTTTGTATGGGAGCTATGGTCAAATGTGGATCGAAGTTTGGTACAGTGATTTTAGTTTGCATAATTAGTATCTGTTTTAAATATTATGAAAAAATATTGATATTTGTGGCCAAAATATCAATTCCGGGAAGTGGGACCTATGGGAGGTACCATAAATAATGGACCGATTGTGACGAATATCCATGGTCCTACTATCAAAAAAAATTTCTGTGCCAAATTTCATCAAATTATATTTAGAATTGCGACCTGTACTTTGATTACATGGTTTACATGGGGGTCCAGCCAGCCATCCAGCCGGGCGGACTGATATCGCTTAATCGACTCAGAAAGTGACTATAAGCCTATTGGTATACTAAAAGGTGGGTCTAAAACAAATATTTCTATGCGTTACATACATCATTACAAACTTATAATACCCTTTGCACCTGTGGTAGTGAAGGGTATAAATATTGTGAAAAGTTTAGAAAATATGCAATAAATAAATGTT
This sequence comes from Stomorhina lunata, assembly GCA_933228675.1. Lineage (NCBI taxonomy): Eukaryota > Metazoa > Arthropoda > Insecta > Diptera > Rhiniidae > Stomorhina > Stomorhina lunata. The sequence continues at coordinate 87,338,269 of OW121740.1, read as the reverse complement.
TAAAAATTTGATAAACTTTTAATTTTATCGGAGCATATTTGACCCAAGGACCGATTATTTCAAATTCTTACTGGTTTTTTATGATAACATATAAAATCCTTACAATGGCAAATTATTTCCGAAATTAAAGAACAAATGTAGGCTTCCGTGCCAAAAAAAGTAACAATTCCAATTTAAAAAAAAAAACATAAGTTAGTGAAAAAATTAGGTTCACTTATCGAACTCATAGTTATATCAAATAAACTTTAAGAATAAGTGAAACTTGTAAATAAGTCATTTGTAATTTTTCTACCAGTTCTAATTAATCCTTTCTATAGAAAGGGACTTCTTCGTTTTTTAATTTACTCTAAGCTATTTATAATGGAATAGCTACGTTTTGGTGTTAACGTCTACAAATTCTAAATATTCTGAAAATTTAATTCCGAAAAAAAATTCACAAAATACGCTGTCAGGTCATATTTAAAAGTTACTTTAGTTATTTTTTTTTTTTTTTTTTTGAATAAATTTTCTTCTATTTACTTATATAAAATTTTTAATTCCAAAAAGTTTAAAAATTTCAAAATATTAAAAAAATTTAAACCTTGGGCCAAATCGCTCGAAATGTAAGATATTTTAGAAACATTTGTGTAGCATACTTTTAGGATAATCTAAATAATATGTAACATATCTGTGGCTTGGTGCTAAAAGGGCCGATGACAATTTTTTAAGTTTTGAGATTCCCTATCTTACCCTCTTTCATTTGGTTTCAGCAGCTAACTTAACTCAGAACATATTTATAAAGGCTTTTCTTGGCAATGTTGCTATGTTTTTATATGGAAAATAAAAACTTTAAATCAAATTTTCTGAAAACTATTTTTTTGATATTATCCCTTTTAGCACCAAGCCACAGTTATAAGGTTCAATACATTGTAATTTATTTGTCAAAAATTTTCCGATAGTAAAATAATTTAATTTAAGTGAAATCTTTAAACAAACAAACGGATATGTTTAGATTTTAATTTTATTAAATTTTTTGCATAATAAATTATTTTCAAAATCCTTAAGGTATGTTACAAAATATTTGCTTGAAAGTCTGAGATTTTGGAACCTTGGTTTTTCCATTTTTTTTTTTAATAATTTTAAATTTTCAAAATGGATACAAATTCTTGATTTTGAGTTTTAGAATATATCAGTATAATTCAGATCATCGAAATGATCTTTAAATATAAAAGTGAATGCCTCTAATAATGTTTTGAATGAATATTTTGAACAACATACCTGGAGGTTGGGAACTAACGCTGGATGGGGAAACACTCGCCGCTGTCGGCGTAACTATTTGTGTCTGGCCGGACGCCACTGCTGTGTTTTGTTGCTGTTGTTGTTGTTGTTGCTGCTGCTGTTGCTGAATACTTGAGGGAGCACTGGAGGGTACTGTATTTGACTGTTGTTGCTGTTGCTGCTGTTGATGATGGTGAGGTGAAGTTAAATGCTGCTGGGATTGTGGAGTAGGACCTGAAGGTGTTTCTGAGGGACTAAGACAATCAACTGGAGTAGTATCAACGTTATTGAGGGACTGTTGTTGTTGTTGTTGCTGCTGTTGACTGCTTGTTTGTTGCTGTTGTTGTTGTTGATGCGGGAGATGTAATTGTTGTTGCTGTTGTTGAACTAGTGGAACAGGCGGGGGATCTTCATACATAACCGCATGAGTAGGTGTGGAATGTGTGGTTGGTTGAGTTGAGGATTGTTGTTGAGATGATTGTTGTTGTTGTTGTTGCAGAGATGTTTCCGTACCCAACAAAGAGGAGGCAGATGAAGCATTCGATGAAGCCAAAACCGTTGTAGAGGAATTGTGTTGTGGTTGTTGTTGTTGTTGGTGCAGGTGATGATGTTGCAGATGCGGTTGATGATGTGGATGCAAATGCGCATGGGCATGCGGATGAACGTGATGGGCCGGATGATGCAATTGTTGATGATGATGCGTTGTACCAGTCGCCGTTTGATGATGATTAAGGGCGGCAGTGGCAACGGTTGTGGATGGATGTGGAGTAGCGTGATGATGTGGCCCCCACCAAGCCCCGGCAGCGGCGTGCGACCCGACTGCCGAGACATCGTGGGGGTCGTAAAGAGCGCACGCCAGCGGGATGGTTGGGGTTTGGGGGAGGGGTGGAATATTTACGGTTATTTTGAACGCGATTTAAATTAAATCGTAACAAAAGCGATCAGTTTTTTTTTCAATATTATAAAATGTTATTTAAAAATGTTTAAAAAAATACCGATTTTAAGAAAATTTGTTAAATGTTTTAAATTTTTATGTAATGATTTTTGTTTTTAAGTTTCAAGAGATTTTTGGTTTTTATTTATAAATTATTTAAGAAATTTTTTAAAATAAATTTATTTGTATATGTTTCACATACGCCAAAATATTCGAATCGCACACATTTACACACATTTCAGTCACACAAACGTTATTCGTGTGCCCAAGGTTTAGAGATTTTGAGGGTTTTGGGTTAAATTGAAGGTGGTGGTAGTTGGTTTTAGATTTTTGTATATTTTTGGTTTTTAAGAGAACATTTATTGAATGTGTTTAAGAGTAGAGTTTGTTTAAAGATAAAGAGTATTTTTTTAGTTCAATGCGAATAAAAATTTTATGCAAAAATAGTTTTTTTGTTGGGGATTTATATCGAATTAAGTTTCGATCAAAGTTAAAGTTAAATATTAAGAGAAATTTCACATAAACACAGGGTGTTGGTGATAATAGAAATTTATGTTTTAAGTTTATTTAAAGAAAATTTATGAAAATTTTTTTATTAAAAATTTTTTTTGTTAAAATTTTTTTAATGATTTTTTAAAAGTTTTGTTTGATTTAATTTAATTTCATTTTGATTTGATTTTTGTGTGTTATGATTTAGTTTAAGATTTTTGTTGTTATTATTGAGGGTATTATAGAGGGTCATAAAATTCCATTTTACGATCAAAACAAATAATAATTATTTTTTTTTTGTAATAAAAAATTTTTGTATTTGTTTAGTTTTCGATATTTTTTTTTTTATTGTGTTTAAACACAAATTTTGTTGTTTTTAATTATTTCAGTATATTTTTTGCACAAAAAATGCCGGTTCCATAAAAGCGAAATTTATAAACGTTTTAGGTCGAGCGTGATACAAAAGCAGCCAAAGATGATATATTCCATATTTTTGTTGTTGTTGATTTTTAAGGCAGTCAATTGGGGATTTGGGGAGTTGAGGGAGTAAAATTTAAAATAAATAAAACACAATGATGATTTAGTTAAAATGTTTTTTTTTGTCTTTTGCTTAAGGTTTTTTTTAAGAGAATTTAATTCTTTTTTTTTATAAACCATAAAATTTTAAGAAAAATATTAATTTGAGTATGTTTCAAGTTTTAAACAATTTTAAATTGTTTATTTTTCATTTTTAATTTATTGCACTTTTTATAAATTCATTTGGAAATTTTAAATGTTTAAATTTAATTTTATTTTATTTCAAAAAATTTTTTCGTAACACTTCTTCACTTTATTTTTCATTTGTATAAAATTTTCTAATTGGAAATTTTCTTATATTATTTATTCCGTTTCCAATGTTGTAGCTTCGAAATGAAATTTGTTTTTGGTTTGAAATGTTGGTTCTTGCTTGTCGAGCACACAATAAGATTTTGTTGGTTTCTGAATGAGTTGATTTTGTGAATAGTCAAGAAACGTTGGGCGATTCGATTGTTTTCGAATTTTGTATGCCGTGTGCCTTGTACCGTACGCAGCGGAGTACAAATCTACACTGACAACAGAGATTCTTTTGTCCGCATACACAAACTGAAAATGTCTTCATACACACTCTACGGAAAATACAAACAACAATGTTGAAGCAACGACCGAACGTATTCCCAGCGACAATCATCCACTCATGCACACAGTATGAACGGATGGATGGACGGACGGACGGAAACACTATCAGAGACATACACACACACACAAACTTACGCTCTTACATGAATACGTATTACACGTCCGTTCAACAACAGAAAATAAAAAGAAAATCAAGAAGCGCGCACTTACAACACTTAGAATAAAGGAAAATTCGTCACGTTTGTTTTTCTCGCAGTCAGAGAAGAGTTTTGAAAAACGTTTCAATAAAAGAAACTCGTTTGCTTCGAACAAAACGTACTCAAAGATACTCTTGAAAATTAAACCTAACAGATACTCATACTCCAATATACACAATCTACAATTCTCGTATGTAGCCAGTGGATATACAAAAAAAAAGCAAAACAATCATTTCAAATATTCTAGCCAAAAGTTGAAGACTTTCTCATTCAAATTCATACGTTCGATACGTACATGTTTGATAACGTGGTATTATCATGGTGGTGGTAGTTCTGTGGGCTCACATGCGCTCTTTTTTTCTTAGTTCAAAATTTCAATTTTGTTTGTTACTCTCAGAAGTATCCACAAGATACTTTACCGTGAAACAACTTCAACTGGGAGTATGAGTAATGTGGATTGATTTGTGTGGTGTTTGGGTGTGCAAAGTGGATGAAATGTGAAATAAGAAAATTATAATCTCTTAAAACCTCACATGTATACACCGACACTGTACGTGTGACCCCCATCTATAAGTCCATGTGATTTCAAAAGAGAGTATTTGTACAAGGAAAAAACAATACAAGAGCAAATTTAATATGTGTACGCGTACAATTTTTTATTTTGGATGCAACAAAACTTTGCTATTCTAACTCTTACAACATAAGAGAGTTCGAATGAAATTTGTCAATAAGAAAAATCTAAAATTTATTAAATTTTCAAAAAAAATTTGTTAGTAATTTTACTAAATTCTCTTTGCGCAAACTCTGTTTTAAACAATTTGTTCACATTGTGACTTTAGGATTTCCTTAAAGTTTTTGTTTTTTGTAAAATTATTGGTTTCATAAACTAGAAGTTTGTGTGAGTGTGTATGTATCTCATACCGATTATTGAAATTTTTTGTATTCAAATTGTAAAAATTGTTTTTTGGTTTGGAGCCAAACGAAAACAAAAGAATGAGCTAGTGGCTCCATCTAGTTATCATGTTTTAAGTTTTTTTCTCTATAATTTTATACCATTGAATATTTTAATTTATTTAAGAATTTTTAAATTCTTTATGTATTAACATATTTGTTGTCCACTAATCGTTTTGCTCAAACATGATGGTCTGAATACAACAAGACGATTTTCTTTAATAAAAAAAAACTAGTTGTATATAGAATGAAATTTAAATACAATTTAAAAATTTTTGTAGTATAAGATTTGTATTCGAAATTTATTGTCTGACTATAACAAGTTTTACTATATATTTTTACATATAATCTTCCTAATGAGTTTCAAATTACGAATTTACAAATGGCTTTCACTAATGAGCATTAAATGTTTTTCGTTAGTTTATACTTAATAGGTCTCTAATAAGCAGGTGGTAAAAAATGATATATGATATTTGGTTGATTAAAACAGTTTTTTTTATTCCTCAGCAAAGAAAGTTTAATAGTCAGACCGACTATTTGCTACCAATCACCACTTAGGTCAAATATGGAGCAATTGTAAAGAAATTAAAAATTTTACTTAATTTTATAGGCACATCTTTAATTTTGGAATGGGATCGTGGAAAAATATAATGGAAATAAGTCCGCAACTTCTAAACCGTTAGGCCGAGCTTTTAACATACTTCTAGCTAATATTCAAAATTTTGTTCTTTTTCTAGTAAACTTTAAGAAAACTTAAAAAAAATCGGGTTATATATTAGGGGTGGGCGCCCTTGAGGACAAAAGAGCTATTTTACAATGATATATTTTTTTAAAAAGCCACAATAGTAAAAAGTTGGATGAGAATTATTAACCAAGAAGAAAATTACATATATAAAAAACAGTAATTATACCCTTGTGAACCGCCGTGGTATAGCAGGTTAGTCATCCGCCTAGCATACCAGAGGTCCCAAGTTCAATCCCTGTCAGGCCCAGTTGAAAAAAAAATAATTTTCAAAAAAGCGGCGGTTCACCTCATAACTCAGCTAGCCACTGGTTATTGAGTATTAGGCTATGAAAAACTTCTCTAACTAATGCATTTGCCGTTCGGAGCCGGCGTTAAAAAAGTAGGTCCCTTTCAATGAGTCTAAAAATAGAATCGGATGCAGCTCATTGTCTGAGAGAAGTACCCCTTGTTCCAATTGGAATGTTGTCGGGGAATTATATATATATATATATATATATATATTATACCCTTCACCACCATAGGTGGAGAGGGTATTATAAGTTTGTGCTGATGTATGTAACGCATAGAAATATTTGTCTTTTAGTATACCAATAGGCTTAGAATCACTTTCTGAGTCGATTTAGCGATGTTCGTCCGTCTGTCCGTAAGTCCGTCTGGCTGGCTGGACCCCCATGTTCACCTTGTAATCTAACTACAGGTTGCAATTCTAAAGATAATTTGATGAAATTTGACACAGATCAGTTTTTTGATAATGGGACTGTGGCTATTGAAATTCGTCAAAATCGGTCCATTATTTATGGTACCCCCCATAGGTCCCACTTCCCGGAATTAAGATATTGGCCACAAATATCAATATTTTTTCATGAAATGTAAAACAAATATTGCTTATGCAAGTTGAAGACACTGTACCAAATTTCGTTAAAATCGGTCCACATTTGACCATAGCTCCCATACAAACTTTTCTTTAAAAACGCACTAAATGAGACAAAAATCACTAAAACGCTCGTAAATCTGAAGATAATGAGAATTTTAAGTTTATTTTTTTCATTCATAATTTTTGTAACAACTGTAATCAATTTGCCAAATTGCGAGATAATCGGACATTTGACCCTAGCTCTCATATAAGTCCAAATGTCGGAAGCAGCTTAAATATATAAGTTTTGAGAAAATATTTGTATGATGGCAAAAATTTAGCAAATATTTGTCTTTATACAGAAAAAATAACACTTTTGACCTTAGTGGTGAAGGGTATCGTATGGTCGGGCTTGACCGACTATAGCACTTTCTTACTTGTTTTGTTTTTGAAATATGAAAAACATCAAAAGATATGTTTGACATTGTTAAAGTTGAATATCGCCCGAAAAGTCGACTGTATGGATCTTCCAAGCTACTAAATCCAAACAAAAGTAATTCGGGTTGAAAGCAGAGAAGGGCAGATTATAGTATATCTTGAAATTGCAAGGTTATATAAAGTCTTGCTAATTACAGGTCCTAGACATGTCCTCCTGTAGTTTCTATCTCCTAAAAAGAATATTGAACAGCTAAGCCATATCGTTAAGGGATCTGCGGCAATCAAGGGCAGTTGTTGAAGTCAAGAAGATAGAGTCCAGAGACTTAATATAGTGACTTGACTAACGGAAGACAACTCTTCTAATCTGCCACTTAATTAACCTTTTAACGTCATTTGTTGCTTATAAGCAACATTGTAAATTTGAGGTCAAAGTTCCTTTAGTTTTTGTTGTTTTCGCTAACTGTTTTTTCCCAACTAAAGACACATTTTTTAAAGCTGTACAGGTATTAACTTGTGAGCTTCTTGAAGAGGTGCAAAAACGTGGGTAAGAAGTCGCTTCACTAAAATTCAAATAAAAACGAAAAGTAAGAGGAATTTTGTAAAAAAAAGTGAAAATAACCAAAAATTATCTCAAAACAAGTAAGAAAGTGCTATAGTCGGTCAAGCCCGACCATACGATACCCTTCACCACTTAGGTCCAAGGTGTTCCTCATCCTGTATAAAGACAAATATTTGCTAAATTTTGTCATTATACAAACATATTCTCAAAACTTATACATTTAAGCTGTTTCCGCCATTTGGACTTATATGAGAGCTAGGGTCAAATGTGGACCGATTATTATGAAATTAAAAAAACTGATTACAGTTGCTACAAAAATTATGTGTGCAAAAAATAAACTTAAAATTGTCATTATCTTCGGATTTACGAGCGTTTTAGTGAATTTTGTCTCATTTAGTGCGTTTTGAGAAAAGAGTTTGTATGGCAGCTATGGTCAAATGTGGACCGATTTCAACGAAATTTGGTACAGTGATTTAAATTTACATAAGCAGTATTTGTTTTAAATTTCATGAAAAAATATTGATTTTTGTGGCCAATATATCAATTCCGGGAAGTGGGACCTATGGGAGGTACCATAAATAATGGACCGATTTTGACCAATTTCAATAGCCATGGTCTTATTATCAAAAAAAATGATCTGTACCAAATTTCATCAAATTATCTTTAGAATTACGATCTGTAGTTTGATTACAAGGTTTACATGGGTGTCCAGCCCGCCAGCCAGACGGACGGACGGACGGACATCGCTAAATCGACTCAGAAAGTGATTCTAAGCCTATTGGTATACTAAAAGATGGTCTAAGACAAATATTTCTATGCGTTACATACATCAGCACAAACTTATAATACCCTTTCCACCTATGGTGGTGAACGATATAAATATATCTGAAATCGATTGATTTCCATCACATATCGGATAATCTAGATTTGCAACGATGAATCGTAACAATGAAGGGGTCGAGGTATACACAGAATGTTCCAAAAACTGGATGCAGGTGCCTTTTGTGAATAATTAGACATAACACGTCCATCCGAAGTCTTTGCAGTGTCTGAAGTAAGTATCAAGAATTATTAAATACGAGACCGATTTTTAAAACCTATAGTAGGCACTTTGGAATATAAATCTTGCAGAGATGCAGAGAGCTTTGGGTTCTCAAGAAATACTTTTGAGGATGTAAACCCTGGACTTGACTTTGTTCGGCACTAGAAATATAACCACATACTCTGAGGTACCACAATTTCTTTAATCTTATCTAAGATCTTGATAAAAATCGTTCATGTGGTTGAATGGGGAGCAAAAGGAAGGTGAAGCATAATGGTAAAACCAGAAGTGATAGAAACCTGAAATCGATACCGTTGAATATTTAAGGCTCAGTACCTGGTAGACCGAGCCTTGCTCGGAGCTTTATGATAAGCATTTTGAGGAAAATTTTAAAGTTTTTATATATTTTATATTATAAAGTGCTAAAATAAATTTAGAGGAAAGACATTGTAGAAATATTCAGTTAATTTTGAATTATTTGATTTATTTATCCGACCAACACATAGTTTGCATAGTTTACAGTTTAACTCATTTTGAATAATTTTGGAAATTATTCATATTAACAGAAACCTCTGTCGACTCATGCGCAACAACTTTGCTAAAGATTATAGTCTGATCAAATGCACAGTTTACGATTTAATTCATTTTGAGTAGTTTTCTGTGGCGCCACCTGTAGGACTTTGCTTATTCCAATTCATAAACCTTCTTCGGCTTATCCGTAATAACTTTGCTGAAGATTATAGCATGATTAAATGTACAGCATACGATTAAATTGACTTTGAGTAAATTTCAGTAGCGCCACCTGTCGAATACCAACTAAGAAACCTTCGTCGGCTCATGTGCAACAACTTTGCTAAAGATTGTAGCATGATTAAATGTACAGATTACGATTAAATTGACTTTGAGTAAGTTTCTGTAGCGCCACCTGTCGGAAATTATTCATACCAACTAAAAAGCCTTCGTCGGCTCATGCGCTACAACTTTGCTAAAGATCATAGCATGATCAAATGTACAGTTTACGATTTAATTAATTTTTAGTAATTTTCAGTGGCGCCATCTGTCGGAAATTAGTCTTATCAACTTTAAAACCTTCGCCGGCTTATCCGCAACATCTTCGCTAAAGAGTATAACACAATCAAATTCACAGTTTACTATTCTATAAAGAACATACATACAGACAAACATTCATTTGTTTAAAATAATACTAATTTTTCCCCCTTTTTATTCCCTAATTTCTAAAAGTTCCATATGTATATTTGGTACTTTTTTGGTGCCAATTGAATTCGGTACATTTTTTAAAACGCATTTAACATAATGTATAATGTTCCTATTCATATTACTTTGGAGATGTTAAGTTATCATTTTATCCCTTTTTTACCCATTTTGGCTCCAAAATCAAAAAAGTACCAAATACGTGTTTCATGTTTTTTTTACATCTATTGATTGCAGTACCAAGTTTCTTTCTATATTCTTTAGTTTAAAATATAAGAGTGGGTTAAAAAGGTGCCAAAAAAAACTATTTTCAACCTTTTTTACCCCCTATCGGACATAGTTTCAAAAAAGTACCAAACACCTGTCGGCTTATTTTCATAGCTGTTTAAAACGTAATTTTAATTTTGTTTCTATACCTATTACTTTAGGAGACATAGCGTTTTCGATTTTTTCCCCTTTTTACCCGTTTTTACCCTCTTAGAGGTAAAAGTTCCAAAAGTCCCTTCTTCTTCGACCTATACATCAAAAAAGATACCCACTGTCCAAATTTTATCAAAATCGTTAGAGCCGTTTTCGAGATAGCCATTCTATATATATATATCTATATATATAAAACTCTAACGTGACTGACTGACTGACTGACTGACTGACTGACTCATCATCGCACAGCCCAAACGGCTAAAGCTAGAGAGCTGAAATTTTGACAGCGAGTACCTTTTTCAAAGTATAGATCCACTAAGACGGGATTTTTGGAAATTCGGCCTCTAAGGGGGTAAAAAGGGGTAAAAAAGGGAAAAATTAGTGATGCTGTATCTCCGGAAGTAAACGTCATAGGCCCAAAATTGGAATTGCGTTGTGATCAGCTGCAAAAATAAGCAGACACGTGTTTGGTACTTTTTAGCAGATGGGACAAATAGGGGGTAAAAAGGGTAAAAATAAAATGTTGGTACTTTTTTAAACCCATGTGTATCTTTTGAACCAATCAACGCAGTAACAAAATTCAAAACGGAGCCGGTAAACAAGAAAAAAATATTAGACACGTGTTTGGTACTTTTTTGATTCAGGGTTCAAAAAGGGGGAAAAGCGGGGAAAAAAATTTAGGGTAGGTCCATTTTTCTTTTTCTTTGTATTTGACTTGAACCAATAAAGCTACCAATAAAATTTATAGGGAGGTCGATTGCCCAGTACAAAATATTAAATACGTGTTTGGTACTTTTTTCAATTAAAAGGGTAAAAAAGGGAAAAATCGGTAACATTATATCTCCTTAACCAACAGCGATAGAAGCGAAAATTAAATTGGCTTGAGATTAGCACTAAAAACTAAGGAACACGTGTTCGGTACTTTTTTGAAAATCGGCGCCTAGCGGGCAAAACAGGGTAGAAAAGGGAGAAATTAGTAACATCATATCTCCGAAACCAACATAGACAGAAACAAAGTTGAAATTGGATTTGAATTGCCTGCAAAAATAAAGGGACACGTGTTTGGTACTTTTTTGAAAATGGCACTAATAAGGATAAAAAAGGGTAAAAACTATATTTTGGTACTTTTTTTAACCCATATGTATCTTTTGAACTAATAAACATAGAAACACATTTTATATCGCAACCGATAGATATTAAAAAAAAACTAAATACGTATTTGGTACTTTTGCGATTAATGGGGTACAAAAGGGTAAAAAAAGGGAAAATATTCAAGGATAGGTTTTTTGGTTTTTAGCCATGGATATCTTTAAGGCTAATGAAGCCAGAAGTATAATTTATTGACTGGTCGATGAACATTGAAAAAAATAAACTACGAGTTTGGTACTTTTTTTTAATTTTGGGGGTAAAAATCTGTAAAGTATATCTTCTAAACCAAAAGTGATAGAAACAAAAACTAAATTGGTCTGAGATCGGCACTTAAAACCAAGGGACACGTGTTCGGTACTTTTATGAAATTCAACCTCCTAGAAGGTAAAACAGGGTAGAAAAGGGAAAAATCAGTAACATCATATCTCCGAAACCAATACAGATAGAAACAAAGTTCAAATTGGATTTAAATCGGCTAGAAAAATAAGGGGACACGTGTTTAGTACTTTTTTGAAAATGGCACCAATAAGGATAAAAAAGGGTAAAAACTATATTTTGGTACTTTTTCAACTAATATGTATCTTTTGAACTAATAAACATAGAAACATAATTTATATCGCAACAGATAGATATTAAAAAACAATTAAATACGTATTTGGTACTTTTGCGATTAATGGGGTACAAAAGGGTAAAAAAGGGAAAATATTTAAGGGTAGGTTTTTTGTTTTTAGCTATGGATATCTTTTAGGCTAATGAAGCCAGAAGTATAATTTATTGACTGGTCGATTGACAAAGAAAAAATAAAATACATTTTTGGTACTTTTTTTAATTTTGGGGGTAAAAATATATCTTCTAAATCAAAAGTGATAGAAACAAAAACTAAATTAGTCTGAGATCAGCACTATAAATTAAGGTACACGTGTTCGGTACTTTTTTGAAATTCGACCTTTTAAAGGGTAAAACAGGGTAGAAAAGGGAGAAAGTAGTAACATCATATCTCCGAAACTAACACCGATGCAAACGAAGTTTAAATTGGATTTGAATCGGATAAAAAAATAAATGGTCACATATTTGGTACTATTTCAAAAATGGCACTAATAAGAATAAAAAAGGGTAAAAACTATATTTTGGTACTTTTTTAACCCATATATATCTTTTGAACTAATAAACATAGAAACATAATTTATATCGCAACTGATAGGCATTAAAAACTATTAAATACGTATTTGGTACTTTTGCGATTAATGTGGGACGAAAGGGTAAAAAAAGGGAAAATATTCAAGAGTAGGTTTTTTGCTTTTTAGCTAAGAATATCTTTTCGGCTAATGAAGCCAGAAGCATAATTTATTGGCTGGTAAATTGACACTGAAAAAAGTAAAATAAGTGTCTGGTACTTTTTTAATTTTGGGGTAAAAATCGGTAAAAATATATCTTCTTAGCCAAAAGTGATAGAAACAACAACTAAATCGGTCTAAAATCGGCACTTTAAATTAAGGGTACTTTTTTCTTTAATTCGGCCGTTTTGGGGTTAAAACAGGGAAAAAATGGGAAATATTAGTAACGTCATATCTCCGAAATTCAAAACGATAGGAATAGAGTTGAAATTTGCTTCGGATGGGCTGAAAAAAAACGAGAAACGTATTTGGTACTTTTTTGAATATGGTACTAATAAGGGTAAAAAAGGGCAAAAACTATATTTTGGTACTTTTTTTGAACCCATACGTATCTTTTGAAATAACAAACATAGAGAAACAGTAAACATCAAAATTGATAAGTAACAAAGAATTATTAGACACGTATTTGGTACTTTTACGATAATTGAGGTAAAAAAGATAAAAACTGGGAAATATTCAAGGGTAGGTTTTTAACTAATGAAGCCAGAACTATAATTTACAGACGGGTGGATTCATATTGAAAAAGTAAATTGAAAAAAATTGAAAAAGAAAATGGATAAATTAGTAACATCATATCTCCGAAATTTACATCGTTAGAAACAAAGTTGATTCCTTTTTTTAATTTTTGGAGTAAAAAGGGAGAAAATCGGTAACGTAATATCTCATAAATCAAAAGTGATAGAAACAAAGATTAAATTGGTCTATGATCAGCATTAAAAATTAAAGGACACGGGTTCGGTATTTTTTTTTTTAATTGGCCGCTTATGGTTAAAACAGGCTAGAAAATGAATAAATCATATAATCGGCTAGAAAATGAAAGGGACATGTGTTCTGTACTTTTTTTGGAAATGGCACTAATAAGGGCAAAAAGTGTAAAAACTATATTTTTGTACTTTTTTTAACCCATGCGTATCTTTTGAACTTATAAACATAAAGACTCACTTTATGCCACAATCAATAAGTATTAACAAAATATTAAACATGTGCTTGGTACTTTTACGATAAATGGGGTTCCAAAAGGTGAAAACGGGAAAATATTCATTTAAGCTAATGAAGTCAGAAGTATAAATTAGAGATGTGTCAATCAAAGGAATAAAAAAGGGAAAAATTGATGACATATCTTCTAAACCTAATGGATGGAAACAAACACTAAAATGGTCTAAGATCAGCCCTAAAAATTAAGGGACTTTTCAGTACTTTTTGCAAATTAAACAGTTTTGGGGTTAAAATAGGGTAGAAAATAAAAACTTAAGTAAAGTTATATCTCTAATACTAATATCGACAGAAAAAAAAATTTAAATTGGATTTAGATCGAATAGGAAAATAAAAGTCATGTTTTTAGTAGGTACTTTTCGTAAATGAGCTAAAAATAGGGAATAAAAAGGATAAAAACTAAATTTTGGTACTTTTTTGACCCATATATAATTTTTGAATCAATTATTATAGAAACAAAATTTATACCGCAATCGAAAATAACAAAACCGGGTCAAAAATTTATAGATAGGTTTTTTCCTTTTAAACTGTGTTGTTTAAATCAATAAAATAATAAATAAATCAATAATTTATGGACTGTTCTATTGACATTGTGACAGGTGTTTGGAATTTTTTTTTCAATTAACAAAAATGGAGTTAAGATCAGCAATAAAAATATTAGGACATGTATCCGGATTTTTTTTTTTTTAATTTGGCTGATCAGGGGTAAACAACGGGTAAAAAAGGAAACTTTTGTAAAATATTCAAAATCAAAAGCGATAAGAACAAGATTTAAATTGGGTTAGCAATCAAAATTGGGTCAGCTACAAAAATAAGGGAGGCGTGTGTAGTACTTTTTTGAAAATGTAGAGGGTAGGTACTTATTTTGTCCTATATGTATCTTAAGAACCTATAAGTATTTAATTTAATTTATAATTGATAAATAAGTGAAAAAGTTATTTTGGTAAATTTTGTAACTTTGTCAATTCAAATGGTGCCGCTAACGAAGTAGCGGGTTATAAAGCTAGTATATATATATATATATACAATTATTGCTCGTTTAAGAATATAAGATACAATGGCCTGATATAATCAAAATATTTTTAGCCATGCTTACTTTTATGTTGGCATGAAATGGCTAATGACCAACATTTCATCGTGAAAAATACTACAGTAACTCTATCCTTCTTGCTATGTAGTTTAAGATAGAATTTAAAAAATCGGGCAATTGGTTTTCAAGTTATCAAAAAATATAATTTCTGGGAATCCCTGTACCTAATGACATATCAGGAGATTAAACCTGATTATATTGAAAAAAAATATGTTCCGGTATGTAATGGAATTTGATCGTTTTTAAATCGATCGATTTTAGATACATTTTTGAGGTAATTTTCGGTTATTTTCCCAAAAAAAAAAAAAAAAGAAATAAAAATTTGGGCATTAATCCTTTTGACTGATATCTTATCTTTCATTTGGCTTAAATTTTGTTTAAGGAAATGGGCATAACTATCTCAAAAATATACCTTAAATCGATCGATTTTCAATGGAAATTTTCCATCACATACCGGTATATCTTGAAGTGCTGATGTTTTGATATAAAATTAACAAACTTATTATGAGGGAACAAAAAGTAACTTTTTTCAAAAAAGTAAATTTTTACAAAAAACAATTTTCACAAAAATACCATTTTACGCAAGCACAACATTTTTGTTTAACAAAAAGTAATATTTTTCCAATTGGTTCTTTAGTATAGCAGAATAGAGCTCTGAAAATTGTTTTGTGTGTAGATTTACTAATTTTTAAATCTTATGATATTAAGATCTAAAACGTTTTTCTCAGTTGTTTGGCATAATTTAGTAAATTATCTCACTTAATATTTTGCTTTAAATATTTGAAGATTTTAGAAGTTTGTAAAGAAAACCTATGCAACATCTTAAATTTTTCTATGGTCTCGTGAAATATTAAAATACACCATATTATGATTTCATCTGGATATGATGACCATAGACAAGTTTTTTCTTAGAGAAGCACCAACGTTATTTTGACTGGGTGCCGGAATAGGTTCCAACATTACAAAATATTTTAAAGGATATGTATAAGAGGACAAAAATGATCTGTTTTATTACTAGAACTAATGATTTTCTTAACAAAGTCTAAAATGTTTCTAGCTAATTAATTTATGTTTCTAATTTCCTACATTAAAGGAAATATTTATGGCTGGGTTTCCCCAAAACATTTGGGAAAATTATAATATATTTACGTATTTGAGTGGCATTGACGTAATTCTATAATTTGGTTCATAAAAATGTTAACACAAGAGAGTCTAACAACAACTATTATATACAAACATGTGTATGTATATAAAAGTACTTATATACAAGAGCAAATGTATATACTTATTTATGTGCTTTGTAAATATGTAGTATTTATTAAGAGAAAAGCATTGCCACTAATTCTTTCCTTAACTAAATACTTTAACAATTTGATTTTCCATAAGAAAAAAGTCATTATTTACGATAGATAATTTTTAACTACCGTTTAAATGCACAAATACATTAAAAAAAGAAAAACACTCGCAAACATTTACAAATAAATCGTATACATGAACATAAAATATCTATAAATATTCAAAGATGTACGAGTAACTGTATACGGGGGAATGGGTCAGGAATTTAAATGTTTTATTACCTAAAAATGACTTGTCCTTAGATTTCTCTTATTTCTTTCGGAGCTTCTTGTTGTCTGAGGGGCACAAGGTAATAACTCTTTAGATACCGGGAAACCAATACACGGAAAGAGAGTGTTCTATGTGTGTCGTCCTTAAGTGAGTACTTCCTTCCTGTTGTTTTATGTTGATTTAGGCAAAAAACAAACAGCAACAAAATTATAAGAAACATGGCATAATAAAATGTTACTTAACAAGGAAAACAATTCATTTCAATGATTCAATACCTGGTTTTGAGACAGGGATTCATGCATTCACGCATCAGTAAAGGAAGGGATACAGAATGTGTGAAAATCAAACAAATCAGGTCATAAACTTAATGACTTCTCAACTCTGAGACGTCTCTCTTTCAAATTTATATTCATCTTTATAATGAGAAAGTTGAGTAAATGCTGGATATGCAAAAATTGTCACATACAGTTTTCGTCTAAGGTTTGAAAAATTTAACCCTTTTTCACAGTTAGATTTTTAAAGGTTTCTATTGTAGAAAAATAAATATATAACAAAAGAAATTGAACCCTTGGCGCCTCTATATATTCACATAAAAAATCCTGCTGTCATTGTTTCATTTTATTTAAACAATTAAAATTTCCCTTTTGATGTTAAAGAATATTTTATGTAATTTGTGAAATTATGGAAAACGGAACAATAAAACTAATGTCAGTTTTACATTATTATTACATATTATTGTTGTTATACTAGTTATTTGTCAATACTTTCTTTTCTCTTCTCTTTATTTATAAATGTTTCTCTTAATGTCTTTGAATACTTGCGCCATTACTTTTTTGTTTCCATATTTAATGACTGCAAATTGTTTAATTTTTATGTTAAGACAAATATTTATTTCTGTTAAAACAAAAAAATCAATAAAATTGAAAAACATGATCCCAAATCTTCTAGCAATTCAAGAAGAATTTGAATTGCTACAAATTCCCAAACATCAGTTTTGTTTCTTTCTTCATCATCAATTATCTAAAATTGTTTAAATTTATTTACTTTCCTAGCTCGAAGATTTTTGTTAAAGATTTTCATGTTCTGTATTTTCTTATTCGTGTTTTATTGGCTGTTTGTTTAGAAATACGGGTGAATTGATTTAAAGTAATAAAAATTACATTTTATTGCCCCATTGTCGCTTTTATTATTAAAGAAAAGTCATGTCAATGTTAACGATTAGAAGTGTTGAATTGAGTATAAGGGTTAACGAATCTAACACTTTCTTTACACTTTGGAATATCTTTGTACAGGCACAATTTAAAGAAATAATCGAACGAATTTTATATAATAAATAATAAATTTATTAACCATACTTTCTTATTTGATTATTCCAAAATTTCGGACTTTTATATTTAAAATGAAAATAATTGATACATAATAATCTAAAGGCCTCTATAGAAAATATTTTATAATGAAAATATTTCTACTGAAAAAATTGACTACAAAAATTTTGTAATTAAAATTTTTGTATAGAAAAAATTTTACAATGAAAATTTTTCTATAAAAAAAATTTATAATGAAAATTTTCCTAAAGAAAAAATTTATAATGAAAATTTTCCTAAAGAAAAAATTTTATAATCAAAATTTTTCTATGGAAAAATTTTATAACAAAAATTTTCCTATAGAAAAAATTTTATAATGAAAACTTTTTATAAAAAGAATTTTATAATGAAAATTTTTCTATAGAAAAAATTTTATAATGAAAATGTTTCTATAGAAAAAATTTTATAATGAAAATATTTCTGTAGAAAAAAATTTTATAATGAAAATTTTTCTATAGAAAAAATTTTATAATGAAAATTTTTCTATACAAAAAATTTTATAATGATTATTTTTCTATAGAAAAAATTTTATAATGAAAATTTTTCTATAAACAAAATTTTATAATGAATATTTTTCTATAGAAAAAATTTTATAATAAAAATTTTTCAATAGAAAAAATTTTATAATAAAAATTTTTCAATAGAAAAAATTTTATAATGAAAATTTTTCTATAGAACAAGTTTTATAATGAAAATTTTTGTAAATAAAAAATGTATCAAATGTAATCAAAATTTTTGTATAGAAAGAAATTTATTATGAAAATTTTCCTATAGAAAAAATTTTACAATGAACATTTTTCTAAAGAAAAAAATGTTTTTGAAAATCTTCCTAAAGAAAAATTTTATAACAAAAATTTTTCTATAGAAATAAATTTATAAAACAAAAATTATAAAAATTTTATAATGAATATTTTTCTATGGAAAAATTTTATAACGAAAATTTTCCTATAGAAAAAATTTTATAGTGAAAACTCTTTATAAAAAGAATTTTATAATGAAAATTTTTCTATAGAAGAAATTTCACAAAATATATTTTTCTATAGGAAAAATTTTATAATGAAAATTTTTCTATAGAAAAAATTTAATAATGAAAATTTTTCTATGGAAAACTTTTATAACGAAAATTTTCCTATAAAAAAAATTTTATAATGAAAACTTTTTATATAAAGAATTTTATAATGAAAATTTTTCTATAGAACAAAAATTATAATGAAAATTTTTCTATAGACAAAATTTTATAATGAATATTTTTCTATAGAAAAAATTTTATAATGAAAATTCTTCTATAGAAAAAATTTAATAATGAAAATTTTCGATAGAACAAGTTTTATAATGAAAATTATTCTATCAAAAAATGTATAATGAAAATTTTTGTAAATAAAAATTTATCAGATGTAATCAAAATTTTTGTATATAAAGGAATTTATTATAAAAATTTTCTTATAGAAAAAATTTTATAATGCAAACTTTTTATAAAAAAAAATTTTATAATATCTAAAAATTTTTCTAAAGAATAATTTTATAATAAAAATTTTTCTATAGAAAAAATTTTAGAATGAAAATTTTCCCATAGAACAAAAATTTTATTATGAAAACTTTTTATAGAAAAAATTTTAGAATGAACATTTTTCTAAAGAAAAAAAAAATTATAATGAACATTTTTCTATAGAAAAAATTTGTAATGAAAATTTTTCTATAGAAAAAAATTTATAATGAAAATTTTTCTAAATTGAAAAATTTTTTCTATTGAAAAAATTTTTCTATTGAAAAAAAATTATTATGAAAATTTTTTTATATTAAAAATTTTACAATGAACATTTTTCTTAAGAAAAGAAATTTTATAATAATGTTCCTAAAGAAAAAATTTTATACTGAAAATTTTTCTATAGAAACAAATTTTTAGAAAAAATTTTGCCATAGAAAAAATTTTACCATAGAAAAAATTTTACCATAGAAAAATTTTTCTGTAGAAAAAATTTTACAATGAAAATTTTTCTATAGAAAAAATTTTATAATGAACATTTTTCTGTAGAACAAATATTTTAATGAAAATTTTTCTATCGAAAAAAATTTATAATAAAAAATTTTTCAAATAAAAAAAATTTTTCAAATAAAAAAAATATTGATTTCTATAGAAAAAAATTTATTATAAAAATTTTCCTATAGAAAACAATTTTTAAAAAAAAAATTGTAGAAAAAAATTTAAAAAAAAATTTTACTATAGAAAATCTTTTTTTTAGAAAAAATTTTATAATGAAATTTTTCTTACAAAAAATTTTATAATGAACATTTTTTTAAGAAGAAATGAAAATTTTTCTATGGAAATATTTTATAATAAAAATTTTTCTATAGAAAAAAATTTAAAATGAAAATTTTTCTATAGAAAAAATTTTAAAATGAAAATTTTTCTTTAGAAAAAATTTTATATCGAAAGTTTTGCTAAGAAAAAAATTTTATATCTTAAATTTTTGTGTAGAAAAAAATCAGTCCGTCCGTCCGTCTGGTTGGATAATTTGATGAAATTTGGCACAGATAATTTTGTTGACAGTGGGACCATGGCCATTGAAATTCGTCAAAACCAGTCCATTATTTATGATACCTCTCGTAGGTCCCACTTTCCAGAATTGATATTTATGCCACATAAACAAATACTGCTTATGTAAACCAAAATCACTGTTCTAAGGTTCGTTGAAATCAGTGCACATTTGACCATAGCTCCCATACATACAAATGAGAAAATCTTTAAAACACTCTTAAATCTGAAGGCATTATTTTTTGCATACATAATTTAAGCAGAAACTGTAATCAATTTTTCAAATTTCGAGATAATCGGTCCACATTTGACACTAGCTCTCATATAAGTCCAAATGACGGAATCAGCTTAAATATATAAGTTTTGAGAAAATCTTTGTATGATGGCAAAATTTAGCAAATATTTGTCATTATACAGGAAAAATAACACCTTTGACCTCAGTGGTGAAGGGTATCGTATGGTCGGGCTTGACCGACTATAGCACTTTCTTAATTGTTTTTAATTAAGTTTTTGTCTACAATTCAAATTACTCAAAAAATGAAGGGTAAAAACTGTTACAAAGATTTTCTTTACAGGAAAATAATATTTCATACATTTTAAAAATTTATTATAAATTTTATGCTAAAATTTTTTTTAAATATTTTTCCGCTATTTGTTTATTGCCGTGACCATATATTGGATACTTAAATGGCCACTACTTAAGACGCATTTACACTGTGTGTTCATGTCGCATGAGCTGACAAAAATGGAGAATATACAAATATTATAGCAGTTGTTTTAAAGTTTAATAAAATTATTGGTTCTAGTTTTAAAGCATTTAAATATGTGGCGAACAGAGCCAGTCAATGACGAATTTGGTATAGAAAATTTTTGCTAAAATTACTCGTAAGGAAATATTGGAAATTTTATGTTGTAGTGATCCATTTTTTTTTTTTTTTTTTTTTTTTTTTTTTGATAATTTCATAATTATAATTTGCTATAAAGAATATGTTAGGATAATCACTTTTTAATTTATACAAATACTTTAAAATTTCCCCTCCTACTAGTTTTTATACCCACCATCAAAAAGAATGGGGGGTATATTGAGATTGTCATTCCGTTTGTTATTTCCTTAATATTGACTCAAAAACCAAAAACGATATATATTCTGAATCCTTATCAAATTCTAAGACGACTGAGCGATGTCCGTCTGTCTGTCTGTCTGTTGAAATCACGATAACGCCTAAACGAAAGAAGCTAGCTCACTGAAAATATAGTAAAAATATTCTTCATCTCTGAGAAAATTTTGGTATTGAAATTGGGCAAAATTGGTTCACATTTGACCATAGCTCCCGTATAACCTCGTCTAGGCTAATCGCTTATTTGTTAATAAATGACAAATTATAGCAGCTATGCTGATAAAATTTGGAATATAGAAGTTTTACATTAGCCCTAGGCAGTGTATAAAATTTCATCAAAATCGGTTCACATTTAGCCATAGCTCCCATACAAAAAACTTACGAAAACAGCCTAAATTTCACCTAAAATACACTTAAATGCCAATAAATCTAAAAGTATAACAGATATAACCACTAAATTTTGCATAAGAAAATCTTATATCAATGCCAGCCAGTGTGCAACATTCTGTCGCAATCGGTCACCATTTGACCTAGCTCCCATATAAAAAACTTACGAAAACACAAAAATTCAAAAAGAAAAGGGGATTTATGTCCGTCTGTCCGTCAGATAAAATCGTAATAGCTCATTAACTACAAGAGCTACTAAGCCTAAATTAGGCACAAGAAAGTCTAATCTCAATGCCAGCCAGTGTGCAAAATTTTGTCACAATCGGTCGCCATTTGACCATAGCTCCCATATAAAAAACTTATGGAAACACAAAAATACATAAAGAAAAGGTTGTTTATGTCCGTCTGTCCGTCAGATAAAAGCACGATAGCGCCTTAACGAAAAGAGCTAGAGGGACAAAATTTTACAAAAGTATTTTGGATATCTTGAAAAAGATGTGTGTTGAAAATGGACAAAATCGGTTCAAATTTATTTAAAGCTCCCATATAACCCCGCCCCGGGAAACCCATTAATGCTGATAAATTGAATACAATTGTAAAAGCTATGACAATTAAATTTGAAATAGGGAAGTTTTATGCAATTTTTGATCAGTTTATCAAATTTTATAGGAATCAGTCCATATTTGACTTTAGCTTTCGTATAAAAAACACTCACGGAAACCAAAAATTTTAGCAAAGGCCAGTTAAAAGCTATTAAATTAGAAACTATGATAGCTATGGCCATTAAATTTTGCAAGAATAAGCTCTATATGTATACCGGCCAGTGTGTAAAATTTTTTTACAATCGGTCAATATTTGGCTATAATTCTTATATATATAACATCCCCTTTTTATATCTACAATCAAAAAGATTTGGAGGTACATTCATTATATTAAGATTACACCTATGAAATTAGATAGACATCAATCAATGTTCAGCCCAGACTTTATATATGATGAACGCAATAGGAATTCCTAACGAAATATATGGACCTGCCGTATTACTATTAACGTGTTTAGCCTAACTACATATTAACGAAAAGTATTTAACAACTTATTAATGTAAAACTATATCCGGTTATGAGACCGAAATTTGATCAAAGTAAATACTGGGGAAACCACTAAAATATTTTTAAATGTTGAACTATAAAGCTACAGCAACCGAATTTAGTCCAAAGGTTTTAGCAACAATACCAATTAGCTTAGCGATATTTTCAGTTTTGGTCCAGATTTTGAATTAGCTGCACCCTTGTAGATATATGAGATATGTTTCTAAATTTAACACAACTTGATGGTGGGTATATAAGATTCGGCACAGCCGAATATAACACTCTTACTTGTTTGAGTATGTAAACAATTTACTAGTGAAAATTATTGAATAGTACATAATTTTAGGTTCTGTCAATTCTACTATAGTTTGATAAGAAAAATTGCATAAAAATTGGTTAAACCAATCTCTTGTTGTGTAGAATCTAACAGTTTTTATGTCAAAAACATATAGTGTAAGTGGGATTTTAAAAGTATAGGCGACCAAGTTGGAAAATAGCAAGCCATTCATCTATTCAGAAAATCAACTAAATAATCATTTAACATTCATTCTCATTCATCCAACCAGTCGACCAACCGACCATCCAACCATTTGACCATTAAGACTGTCTATCCCTCATTTCATAGTCGCAAACGTAATGGGCATTATTGCATGATAATAAAATTAATTTTTATTATTTGTTTATATATTATTTTTTGTGGCTGTTATATTGTTGTTGTTGTTGTATATTTATGTATGTGGACATTCTTCGACAACAACTTGAACTTATTGTTGGAACGTGTAAGCAATACCTTGGAGTCATTTAACTATTATATTGACATTATTGCCATACTAAACCGTCAGCCAGTCTTTAACGTCATAGTATTTTAGCATTTTCCATCATTATGGCCACCATGTCATATTTGGTTATTTGCAAATAAATTAAGAAACGGAAAGAGTTAAGTGCTAACAACTCTTTTTTTTTAATTCTTGGACCCAAAGAAATTTTTATAGAAATGAAACAAGCTACGAAATATGATTTGTTAATTTGTTCTTTATGACCAAAAAATACCAAACTCAACCTATAAAAAGTGTTAATTGGTTTTTATAAGGTGCTAAATACATTTAGGGTTTATAAGAAATCTGTTACTTTCTGTTTCAGTTTTTGTTCTTGTTCCATCCGGATGAAAAAGAAGTGGATCATATATAATTTATTTATTTGCTTTTTTAAATGCTCATTTGTTTATGGTATTTCACCTGTAATTGTTATTTTATTGTATTTGACTGGTTGCTTCTTTATTAACTCATTAACAAATCATAAACTCTTTTAACAATCATAGTACCTGGTAGACCGAGCCTTGCTCGGAGCTTTATGATAAGCATTTTGAGGAAAATTTTAAAGTTTTTATATATTTTATATTATAAAGTGCTAAAATAAATTTAGAGGAAAGACATTGTAGAAATATTCAGTTAATTTTGAATTATTTGATTTATTTTGTCCGACCAACACATAGTTTGCATAGTTTACAGTTTAACTCATTTTGAATAATTTTGGAAATTATTCATATCAACAGAAACCTCTGTCGACTCATGCGCAACAACTTTGCTAAAGATTATAGTCTGATCAAATGCACAGTTTACGATTTAATTCATTTTGAGTAGTTTTCTGTGGCGCCACCTGTCGGACTTTGCTTATTCCAATTCATAAAACTTCTTCGGCTTATCCGTAACAACTTTGCTGAAGATTATAGCATGATTAAATGTACAGCATACGATTAAATTGACTTTGAGTAAATTTCTGTAGCGCCACCTGTCGAAATTTCTTCATACCAACTAAGAAACCTTCGTCGGCTCATGTGCAACAACTTTGCTAAAGATTGTAGCATGATTAAATGTACAGATTACGATTAAATTGACTTTGAGTAAGTTTCTGTAGCGCCACCTGTCGGAAATTATTCATACCAACTAAAAAGCCTTCGTCGGCTCATGCGCTACAACTTTGCTAAAGATCATAGCATGATCAAATGTACAGTTTACGATTTAATTAATTTTTAGTAATTTTCAGTGGCGCCATCTGTCGGAAATTAGTCTTATCAACTTTAAAACCTTCGCCGGCTTATCCGCAACATCTTCGCTAAAGAGCATAACACAATCAAATTCACAGTTTACTATTCTATAAAGAACATACATTCATTTGTTTAAAATAATACTAATTTTTCCCCCTTTTTATTCCCTAATTTCTAAAAGTTCCATATGTATATTTGGTACTTTTTTGGTGCCAATTGAATTCGGTACATTTTTTTAAAACGCATTTAACATAATGTATAATGTTCCTATTCATATTACTTTGGAGATGTTAAGTTATCATTTTATCCCTTTTTTACCCATTTTGGCTCCAAAATCAAAAAAGTACCAAATACGTGTTTCATGTTTTTTTTTACATCTATTGATTGCAGTACCAAGTTTCTTTCTGTATTCTTTAGTTTAAAATATAAGAGTGGGTTAAAAAGGTGCCAAAAAAACTATTTTCACCCTTTTTTACCCCCTATCGGACATAGTTTCAAAAAAGTACCAAACACCTGTCCGCTTATTTTCAAAGCTGTTTAAAACGTAATTTTAATTTTGTTTCTATACCTATTACTTTAGGAGACATAGCGTTTTCGATTTTTTCCCCTTTTTACCCGTTTTTACCCTCTTAGAGGTAAAAGTTCCAAAAGTCCCTTCTTCTTCGAGCTATACATAAAAAAAGATACCCACTTTAAATTTTATCAAAATCGTTAGAGCCGTTTTCGAGATAGCCATTCTATATATATATATATATATATATATATATATACAATTATTGCTCGTTTAAGAATATAAGATATTGTACGATAATAAAATTCACTTAGCCAATAAGTCAAATAATATTCCTTAAGGCCCAATTAGATCAAATGTCTAATAAATGCAATAAATTTGAATTTTAACCATATCGCTCATTTGTGAGAATGTGGTCATAACCCGAAACTCCATGATTTAAATCTTTCCCTAATATTCTTCAACATTCTTATGGTGAAGACTAACAAAAGAAGAGATTTCTCATAACTTGATACAATAATTGCGGAGTCTTATGACAAAACGTTCACTTTTTGGACGGTATGGTTTTGTAACTAGCAAAACTTTTTACTATCAATTAATGAAACAGAAATTCAAAACATTGAATACGAACTACTTACCCAGCAAAACTTTGGTAATGGCAAGTACTCTGATAACTGGTTACCTTGTAACGAATACAACATACCATCCGAATAAATAATAAGTTATTACAGAAGTACTTATTTGTAATTAATATGGTAATTTAAACTGAATGGCCCCGGTTCAAATCCCACCAAGGGCAACAATTTTTTTTAGTTTTTTTTATTAAAAGAGTCTTTTTAAATGATTTTTGAATTTTAAGAACTTAAATATTATCTTCTGTAAAAAAAATTTGTAAAACTAACTCACGTTAATGAAAAAATACCATCATGAGTCAATTTTGATTATGTAGGGGATGTTGAATACCAAACACGATTCTAATTGGTCTAAACTTGGTAAGCCCAACTTATCTGGGTCATCCTTCATCTCAACTGTGGACACACACCTCCTCATGGTATCACCCGGGGAGCTAGTTTAACACCCATTAATATTGTGAGTTAACATGTTCCGAGAGTTGTCCCATAAGATCGATAAAAATGGGTTTGGATTACGGGCTCTCTTGAAAAAAAATACAATGAGGAGGATAAAATTAGTATTGAAATGTCCCACTACCTAATGTTAGAGGAGGATGTCCGAAACTTCGATAGAAAGACCAAGTAGAGGAACATTTTTCAAAGCTTGACCTATAAAATTGGAGAATATTCGCACAAGATCGAAATCCATGGAATTCTAAAATATGCTCGGACTTTGACCTTAACAGGTTGTAACATTTAAGTAAGTAAGAGTCAATCTTATGTAAAAACTTATACAAAAAAGAAGATTTAAATTGCTTAAGTTTTAAAATAATTTTAAAAAATTTTAAAATAATTACAAAAAATCGTATAAAAATATTTTTCCAAAAATTACAACAAAGCAAAAAAAAGCAGGGAAAAACAAAGTTATTTTTACATGATTTTGGATCTAAAAATAAAAATTGCTTATATTAATTATAAGCTGCTAAGTTTTCAACATATGAAGTAGCTCAGTGAAAGAGTCTCTGCCTAGCAGTCGGAGGGTCTGGGTTCGAGCCCCCATGGGATCATAAAAAAAATTTTGTATTTCGTTTAAAATATATGTTTTTAATAAAACAACAACAAAAAAGTTGTTGCTGTTGTTGTTGTTGTTGCTTTCAAATTGCTTACCCAAGTTATTAATTTTCTGCATTTGGTAAGTACTTGCCGCCAAAGACATCCCCATGTTAATGTAATGACTTAAACAGCGAATGAGTAAGTAGTTCTTGTTCAATAGTTTAACTGTTTAACTCATTATTTGGTAATGAAAAGTTTTACTGGGTACTCATTAGATGTTTAAGTCATAACATAACATGGCATTGTCATAGGAGGTAAGGACATACAAATCGGAAAATGTATTCGAAAAACAATAACAAAAATACTTTTTATTTAATTTAAATAAGTTTTAAATCGATACCAACATTTTTTTTGGTTCTTTTACTACTCCAATTCTAGGGCTTAAACTCACCTCCATACGATTGCCAGCTGAAGTCGCTTTCACTCAGCCAAATTTTTATTGTTCAAATTTTTTTACTTTAAAGAAAAAGGTATTGTTAATTTTTTTTTTTTTTAATGCAAAAGATAAAGAACAATGTAAGAAAATATTATCTGGGGCAAAATCGCCGCATTCGATATCGATTGAAAACTCAGAGTTTTAAGCAAATATTTTGTTACATACCTTAGGGGTTTTCAAAATACATAATTTGTTTTACAAAAAGTTTAATAAAAATTGTTATCTAAGCATATTCGTTTGTTTGTCAAAACAGTTATTTTAAATAAATATCTTTTACTATCCGGGAACTTTTGACAGTATAGTGAACCTTATATGTTATATATTATTTAGATTAGACTAAAAATAAGCTACAAAAATCTTTCTTAAATATCTTAGATCTATATCGAATGCGGCTATTTGACCCCTGGTCTTGGTAGGATTTGAATACGGCAATTATGTTTATATTACCATTCTAACTACAAATATATACTTTATTTAATAACTTTTATTACTAGGTAATATAATACTCAAGTACATCTTCGATAATTCCTCGAAGATTCACTAAGAACTTATTTTTTACAATTAGGTCCCTTGGAAGTAAGAAAGGAAAAATAATTCACGCTATATCTCCGAAAAGGAAAAAAAAAACAAAATAGAATTTAAATCCACTACAAACTTAATAGAACATGTGATTAGTACTTTTTCGATACTAGACATAGGAGGAGAAAAAGGGTAATTTTTTATACTATTTTAACTCATGTGTATCTTTTGAGCAAACGAACATAGAAACAAAAAGTGCAGTACTTTTCGGAAAGTGGCCTGCTAGACCCAAAATGAATAGGGTAAAAAAGGAATAATTAAGAAGCACTACATCTCCGAAATTATAAGCAATATAAGATAAGTTATTACTTGGATCAGCTACAAAAATAGTTAGACAAAAATAATAAGAGGTGTTTGGTACTATTTTGAAAAGGGTGCATCTTTTGATCAAGAAATAAGATTTAATACCTCAATCGAAAACATGACAAAAAATGTAAAACACTTCTTCGGTTTTTTTTTTTTGATGTGCTCCTTAAAAATAAGGAAAATAATAGGAAAAATTATGTGGCAACGAAAATTTTTTTCAAATTTTGTTCAGAGCAAAGAAAAAGAAAACTTTCTTTCGTTTCTTTAACGCTCTCCCCTAGTGGTTATTATTTTTTATCTTATTTATATCTTTATTTGATTTTTGATACTTCATAAAAAAAATAAAATGAAAATTTTAAAAAATTGATTCGAACTTCGGTTTTAAGACACTACACCCAATATTCGTTTTCAATACCGAGAAATTTTCAAACTGACTTCGGTTCTATGACACCCCTGATTATATTTCGTATTTTTCTTGGTTATATACAATATAGGTATATCATATGGTGCCAATGTGAATTATCAAACTTCCATAGCATTACATATCCGTAATCGAGATTGTTGCCCTTTAGAAACTCAAATTTATTTAAATGAATTTCAAATTTAAACCACGAGTTATTCTGGCAATTTGATAACAATAAATTTGTCAAATTTCAAATCACTTTGCATTTTTAAATCAGATCATATTCGATAATAACTCTTATTCAAGTCCTTTTCTCAGAAATCACTTAATTACCCCAAAAATCAAACAATAATTCTAAAAGGCAAGTAAACTTTAATCGATAAGCCAAATTTAGTGACAATTACAATTACATTTAAATCTTGCAATCACATCAAACCCGCTACAGAAAATGACATAAATATTGTACTTGAAAATTTTTCTAGTAGGAATATTAAGCTAAGAATTAATATCAACTTAACAATTTGTTGACAATTAGTCCATACTTATTCTTAGTCGAGCTTGGTCGACCATATTACTTTCTTATTTAGAATGAGAATAATGAGCAAATTAAGCATAAATGCCTTTTTATTAACCCTAAAATAACTTCGTTTCTGATTATAACACCTAAATGTTTTGTCGAAATTATTTGACATCTTATAGATTACATAAAATGCATTTTCAAAAATCTTTTCTCATAATCATAATTATCATTTAAACGATCTAAGGCAGCTTCTAATAGTTAGGTGAATTATACAGAAATTTCTTTACTGATGTTAAAAATTTTTAATGTTTTAATTCTCACAATGAAAATAACCCAAAAACTAAGAACAAATTTTCCCAAAAACTAAAATGGCTTCTCATGTATCCACATATGTATGGATGTACCAATATGTATATAAATATGTATGTAAGTGTGTTATATATTTCAACTGATGCAGTATCTAAAACAAAATTCAAAGAAACCAGTAACAACATCTTTCGAGGGCTAAAGTACTTTTATCTCTTGTTCAAATACTTAAAAATATGGTAGAATCTGATGTTTTATTTTTTTAATTTTTTTGAAAAAAGAAAAAAACGATGAAAAATTTCAAAGAAATAAAGCCGCAATTAAGAAGACATAAAAATTCAAAAACAAAAAAAAAAATAACATTCACAAAAACAACATGACAACAGCAGATACAATTTAAGCATGAGAAAGTAAGAAAAAATAAAGATATAAAAAATTCGAAATGAAGTTAATGGCGGAAAAGATCACTTATTTTACTGACGACGATGATGATGATACAAATAAATTCTACTTATATTCCAGCCACTGTAATGTTATACTTATGCTATAGAGGAAGCTGATGATGCTGCTGTTGCGCCGTGTATATAATTTATGAAATTGTATTAGAAAAATGCCTCGATTTGGCTTTAAAAAAGGGTATTGAAAGGGCTTTTTTATGTTTTATTGAAAACTTAAAAATTTCTTAATAAAAAATCTAAAAATTAAAGTCACTAAACTTTTGGTTTGTTAAAATATGAGAAAAACTTAATATCTTTGGGAAAATCAACTATAACGATATTATTGGAAAGATTAACATAACATATCTACTATATGTATGTACGTATATACACTAGACGGCATAATTATTTTAACATATCAGTCGTTTTTCTTCATTTTTTATTTCCGGTCCTATGAAATTAAATAAACCCAGCAAAACTTTGGTAATGGCAAGTACTCTGATAACTGGTTACCTTGTAATGACTACAACATACCCTCCGAATAAATAATAAGTTATTACAGATGTACTTATTTGTAATTAAGATGGTAATTAAAACTGAATGGCCCCGGTTCAAATCCCACCAAGGGCAACAATTTTTTTTAGTTTTTTTTTTTTATTAAAAGAGTCTTTTTAAATGATTTTTGAATTTTAAGAACTTAAATATTATCTTCTGTAAAACAAATTTTGGAAAACAAACTCACGGTAATGAAAAAATACCGCCATGAGTCAATTTTGATTATGTAGGGGATGTTGGATACCAAACACGATTCTAATTCGTCTTAACTTGGTAAGCCCAACTTATCTGGGTCATCCTTCATCTCAACTGTGGGCAGTGACTTCCTCGTGGTATCACCCGGGGAACTAGTTTAATGTAGTGAGCTAACATGTACCTAGAGTTGTCCTATAAGATCGATAAAAATGGGTTAGGACGACGGGCTAGTGACCCTCTCTTGGAAAAAACAATTACTATGAAAAGGATAAAATTAGAATAAAAATGTCACACAACTTAATGTTGAAGAGGACGTCCGAAATTTCGGTGGAAAGACCAAGTAGATGAAAATTATTCAAAGCTATTCCTATAAAATTGGAGAATATTCGCACAAGATCGATGTCCATGGAATTTTAAAATATACTCGGACTTTGACTTAAAAGGTTGTAACTATAAGCCATTTAAGTTATATAAAAACTTATACAAAAAGGAAGATTTAAATTTGAAAATAATTAAAAAAACTTCTTTATTTAAAAAAAATCGTATAAAAATATTTTTCCAAAAATTACAACAAAGCAAAAAAAGCAGGGAAAAACAAAGTTATTGTCATATGATTTTGGATCTAAAAATAAAAATTGTTTATATTAATTATAAGCTGCTAAGTTTTCAACATATGAAGTAGCTCAGTGGAAGAGTCTCTGCCTAGCAGTCGGAGGATCTGGGTTCGAGCCCCCATGGGGTCATAAAAAAAATTTTGTATTTCGTTTCAAAATATATATTTTTTAAATACAACAACAAAAAAGTTTTTGTTGCTGTTTTCCAATTGCTTACCCAAGTCATTACTATTCTGCAATTATTAAGTACTTGCCTCCAATGACATCCCCATGTTAATGTAATGACTTAAACAGTGATTGAGTAAGTAGTTTGTGCTCAATAGTTTAGCTGTTTAACTCATTATTTGGCAATGAAAAGTTTTGCTGGGAATATATTAAAAATATTGAAAATAGTATAAAATATTGTAATTTATTAGAAAACAAATTTTAAATGTTTTGTATAATTTTTTTTTTAATTGAAACTAAAAAAGGAAATTTCAGGATGTGGCATAAGTATTTTGACATGTTTTTAGAGAGCGTATTTAAAAAAATTGGGAACTTCAAGGTAAAACTTTTTGGTGGTTGTTCGGAACAGAATCCGCCAAGAACTGTAGAAACTCCATAGAAGTCTCTTTCCAAGCATTTGCGACCTCAAAAAGAGTTTTATCTTTTGTTCTTTTTAAATCCGCAGATCTGTTTTGCTTTCAGTATAACTACAAATTTTCTATAACATAAAAAACTGGACTTTGGGGAAGCCAATCCAGAGTTTTGAACACCAGCCTCTGTTACAAATTTTGTGATCATTTTGCTCTTATGACATAAAGCGTTATCCTTTTGAAAAATTCATTCATATTCATTCAATACTTTTAAATATTGATGATGGCTTATGGCACCGTCAACAGGAACAATGTTCCCTGTTGACATGATGGCTTATGGTTCCTGTTGACGGTTCCATAAGCCATCATCAATATTTAAAAGTATTGAATGAATATGAATGAATTTTTCAAAAGGATAACGCTTTATGTCATAAGAGCAAAATGATCACTAAATTTGTAACAGAGGCTGGTGTTCAAAACTCTGGATTGGCTTCCTCAAAGTCCAGTTTTTTATGTTATAGAAAATTTGTAGTCGTACAGAAAGCAAAACAGATTTGCGGATTTAAAAAGAAAACAAAAGATAAAACTGTTATTGAGGTCGCAAATGCTTGGAAAGAGACTTCAATGGAGTTTCCATAGTTCTTGGCGGATTCTTTTCCGAACCACCACCAAAAACTTTTAAATGCTAAAGGAGGATACATTTTTCATTAATTTAAATAATTATTATTAATTTTTGTTTACCTTGAAGTTCCCAATTTTTTAAAATACGCTCTCTAAAACATCTCAAAATACTCATGCCACATCCCGAAATTTCCTTTTTTAGTTTCAATTAAAAAAAAAATTATACAAAATATTTAAAATTTGAAAGGTCTTTTGTTTTCTAATAAATTACAATATTTTATACTATTTTCAATATTTTTAATTTATTTTTTTAATTGCATAGGACCGGAAGTAAAAAAAGAAGAAAAACAACTGGTGTGTCAAAATAATTACGCCGAGTAGTGTATATAATTCAAACAACAAAAGCAAAAATACCCAATATATAACTAAATCCACTTAGAAGAAATTTTTTAAAATACTTCCGTTAATTGGTAAAAAGGGTAACATCGGCAACGTCAAGTCTCCGAAATTTAAAGACAAGTGTTTGGTACTTTTTAGAAAATCGTACGAGTAGGGAAAAAAACAAATGTTTGTGTTTTTTTTTGTCATGTGTGTCTTTTAAAGTTCAAAATTTTAACCAATAATTACAGCAACAAAGTTTAACTGCAATCGACTATATAAGATCTTTCGAAATATATTTTTATTAAACAATTTTTTATATTAAACTATGGGATCTTATAATTATATACAATTAATTTTGAAATCATTTAAAAATTTATGAATATTTAAATTCAGAAACTTTATAGTCATCTATCAATTAAAAGGTGTGGATTTTGAAATGATGAGAAAATCATAAAATTCAAATTAAACATCAATAAATAACAAAATTATGGGGGTCGTTAACAGAATAAAACCAACAATTTCAAGTTCATATTTCTAACAATTAATTAAGTTTTAAATTAAACAAAAAAAAAAAAAAAACAAGTAAGAAAGTGCTATAGTCGGTCAAGACCGACCCTACGATACCCTTCACTACTGAGGTCAAAGGTGTTCTTTTTCCTGTATAAAGACAAATATTTGCTAAATTTTGCCATCATACAAACACTTTGTCAAAACTTATATATTTAAGCTGTTTCCGTCATTTGGACTTATATGAGAGCTAGGGTCAAATGCGGACCGATTTTCTCAAAATTTGGCAAGTTGATTATTATGTATGCAAAAACTGAACTCCAAATTCTTATTATCTTCAGATTTACGAGCGTTTTAGTGATTTTTGTCTCATTTAGTGCGATTTTAAAGAAGAATTTGTATGGGAGCTATGGTCAAATGTGGACCGATTTCAACGAAATTTCGTACTGTGCTTTAAGTTTATATAAGCAATATTTGGTTTAAATTTCATGTAAAAATATTAATATTTGTGGCCAATATATCAATTCCGGGAAGTGGGACCTATGGAGGGGTACCATAAATAATATACCGATTTTGACGAATTTCAATAGCCATAGTTCCATTATAAAGAAAATGATCTGTGCCAAATTTTATCAAATTATCTTAAGAATTGCGACCTGTAGTTTGATTACAAAGTTTACATGGGGGTCCAACCAGGCAGCCAGACGGACAGACAGAAGGACTGACATCGCTAATCGACTCAGAAAGTGATTCTAAGCCTATTGGTATACTAAAAGGTGGGTCTAAGACAAATATTTCTATGCGTTACATACATCAGCACAAACTTATAATACCCTTTCCACCAATGGTGGTGAAGGGTATCAAAATAGCAAAAATTTTGATATTAAAAACTTTTTAAAATATTCGATAAATATTTATAAACCAAATATTTCACACGTTTTAGCTTTTAAAAAAAAGTTAAAGATTTTTTGGCAAATAAAGTCAACAAACTTTGGAAATTGTAATATTTGTTTTTATTTCTTTTTCAGATTTTTTCATATTTCCATAATATAAATCAATAAATAACTGCTAAATATGCTAAATAGTTTGAATAACGCTTTTAATTATCATTTATTAGAAATATTTTATATTTCGAGCTATTTTTACAACTTGAAGGTCGTTCGAATCAATTAATGAACCAGCCAACTCCTTTGGATATTCCCTCCTAAACTCAACATAAGAATATACATGTATTCTCAAGAGTTACACTGTGCTAACTTTAATTTTTCCATCTTTAAATTTGAATTAACTGAAATTTGTTATCAAGCCTGAGTGAATTTTTATAATAAATATGAAAGAAATACAATGTCACTTGAATAAGGAATCATATTTTTAGAAATTTAATTAAGTATATCTCCTAAACTAAAATTCAGAAAAAAATCTTAAAAAATATTTTTTTTACCTTTTTTTCCCTGTTCAGGTTCATAGATACGATACCATTCAATATTCAAGGAAACAATCCATAACAAAAATATACCCAAGATCTCAGTAAACATTTTTCTGGTTTAGGTGACGGCAAAACTGATAAATTTTGCGAAAATTTTGAATTTCATTTGTTTCTTCTTTACTTTAACATTTGAAATAAAAAATATAACCATATACAGACACCACTACATCATAAAAGACAAAAAAAGACCCGTGTTTTCCAGTTTTGCCCCAAGTCACGTTGTTTTTTGTTGAGGGCCCAAAGATTTGGGGCCACGGTGTCTTTTTTACAAAAAAGTGATAATTTTCTAAGGCTCATATCTTGCAAACCGTTTGTAAATTTGATTAACTCTTTGAGACAAAGTTGTCTCTACTGTCACGAAGAACAATAATTGAGAACAACAAAAAACAAAAACTCCATTTTGAAGATCAAAATCGCAAAAAAACTAAAAAAAAATATTTTTTTTTACCTTATTTCTCCTCCTATGAAGCAAATTGATAATTCTTGAGCTTCAACTTTGCCTCAAAGATTGAATCAAAATTCCAAACGCTTTGCGAGATATGAGCCTGAAAAAATTATGTCTTTTGTGCAAAACTGACAGTTTGGTTAAAACTGGAAGAGACGTTTGGGCAAAACTGGGAGACACGGGTGTTCTTTTGGTATTTTATCATGTAGTAGTGTTTGTACATGGTTATTTTTTCATGATTTAAAAAATAAAAAATTATACACAGTTTTATTAAAATAACTTGGAAAGATTTTGAAAATATATGAAAGGGCGGAAGAAAATGGCAAGAAATTTAAAGTTTTAAATAAACTTACATTGCGCATACATTTTAGTTGGGAATATGGACTCATTATATATCAATCTAAAGGAACTTGTGTTTCTCGTACAAAAATATTGTAAAATGATAAATAATTTAAAAAGAAAATAACTCTTTAGATAAAAAAATTTGAAAATAGCCTAAATTTATGTTTTATCTGCATTAACAATAATAGATTTTGGATTAGAAAAATTATTTATAAATATTCCTAAAAATATTAAAAAAATGTCCAAAAATGGGTATTTTTGGTTTTTTCTCTAGTTGCATGGCCATTTTTAAAACGACAAAGTAGGTCTAATTCAAGAGACTCTAATACTAACACCGAATAGATATAAAATTATTTTTTAAATAAATTCTTAACTTTGTAAGTTTTTTTTTTAGAAAATTATAAATATGGGCAAATCCGAAGAACATTAAACCAAGGACAAAACTTTAAAACTGTCAAAATCACGAACTTGTGTTTACGAACCATATATTTAGCCTTTAGAATATATAATGGGTTCAATTATCGAAAGCTCTCTTCGTGAATGGCATGTCTTTATTTGCACCCATCTCGAATTTTTAAACATTTTTTAAAGGTTTTTTAAAAGTTCATAAAAATCGCAAAAACATACATTAAGGTATCAAGTTTCAGAAGGGGCTGAAAGTCTGCTTAATTTTATACAATTATATGTAAAAGAACCCA
This sequence comes from Stomorhina lunata, assembly GCA_933228675.1. Lineage (NCBI taxonomy): Eukaryota > Metazoa > Arthropoda > Insecta > Diptera > Rhiniidae > Stomorhina > Stomorhina lunata. Next base: position 87,301,650 of record OW121740.1, on the reverse strand, counting down.
TTAAAAGTAATTGGAGTGATTATACATAAATAACATCAAGTAAAATAGCGCTCACAGTGTGTAGCGTCCGTCACAGGAATAAAGGTTTTTTTAATTTGACTAGTGCAGTTTTTCTTTTTTCTCAATTGAACTTGGTTCGTAAAGAGAACTTATAGTATGCTTTACATTAGGCTAAAAATATATAGATGTTAATATAGCATTTTACAGAATAATATGTATACAAAAGTGTGTAGCGTCCGTCACAGTATATATTTTTTACAAAATTATATTTATTAAATACAAAATTTACGAACACATGTCTTATTCATAAAGTAATAACACTACATATATCCATAGATTAAATTTAAGGTATTTTGTGTTAAAAAAAACATACTGTGGGGCAAATTTGATGCTTAAAAAAAAATATTTTAATTTTTGGGACACTCTAACATCAAGCCTCAACATTCTTGGGACAAAAAATAAAATGTAAAAAGTGTTAAACTTTAAATAAATATACGTATAAAGCCGTTTTGCGAAATATTAAATTGTGCTCAAAAATCTCATTTTTAACCGCGAACATGAAGATGAAGGAGATGAAAGTCGGGAACAAATAACACCATTATTTTTTACTGGATTACGAACCCTTAAATAAATATGAAATATCGTCATATGAAGTATCGTCTTGTATCGTATCGTATATCCTGTAGCGTCCGCAACGGTTCATTTATGGATTTTTGGTGAAACTGGAAACTTTAGAATATCTTATAAAAGCGGGTTTATAATCTTCTGATTTTCCCTATCTTCAATGTATTTACAATTTTTTTATTACTATGACCGTTTTGATGAAAATTACAGAAACACGTGTTGAAAACAAAGTCACTTCCATTTTTTGTTGCATCCGTCACAGCACTTCAAAAGCGAATATCTTTTTCCTCAAAAGCAAGTATGTAAATTAACAAATGTCATTCGAGAGCACAATCGATGGCCTAATATTCTCCGAAATAAGTGCAAAGATATCTCGTATAAAACGACAATGGAATTCATTTAAGTTCAACATAATCCGTATAAATGTATCGACCGTCACGCAGGATTTGCCCATATGTTATATGTTTAATAATAATTTTTTAAATAACTTAAAAACATTTATTGTTTTTACCCAAAAAAAAACGGGGTAAAATAGGTTTTTTTTAAGCACTTATAACTTTTTATATATTAAAACTTTTTATACACTTTTTGTAAAATATTAAAAAATTTGTTCTTTTTTAGAAAACTTTAAATCAAGAAAATCGGTTTATATTTAGAACGGATATTATTTTTTATAGATCTTGACCTAGGTATTTGTTATATAGTATAATTCTTCATTTCTTCATATATCGTTCATATATCGTTTTAAATGATTTATGAAACTGGGGCCTATTGTGTCACACCAATAAAAGCAAAGCTTTCCAAATTCAAAACTCCCCAACACTTTTTCTATATTTTCACGATCCCACTGTATATTGTGAAGGTGTCAATTGGTATCACTTTTCAACAAACATAGCTAAGCTTAATTTGAAAATATGTATGCCATTTTCAAGCACAGTGTAATCCTTTAATTGTATTGACTGAATACCTAAGTAATTATGCGAGGTTTATTTTAAAAAAATCTTAATTCTACAAAACTTATAAACAAGAAAACTTTCTTCATTCTTATTTGTGTATATATCCCTCGTATATGGTTAAAATTTTATGATGATGTTTAATTTTTATTATTGTTATAATTGTATTATTTTGTGCTCATAAACAAACGGCCACTATTTATTATTATTTTATTACAGTCATCAATTCATTCATATGCCAAACGTTCTGTCCATCCATTCGTCTTTCTCGACGTCCATCAGTCAGTCAGTCACTCATTCATTTGGTCGTTTATTTATTAATTTTCTGCATTCGTTTTGTTTACAAATTTATAAATAAATAAAAGATCCAATAAAAAATTAATTACATATTATTTTGTGGTTCACTTGGCGGAATTTCCTTATTTAAAATAATTACATTTTAAATGGTTTTTAGGTGATCATATAAGTACACACACATACTTATATATTTTGAACCCATTCTTTTAAGTTTTTTAGTCTATATTTTCGAAATATTTTCGATACTTGGTCTTTTTTTCAAGTTGACTCGTCATGATCGTAAATAATTTTATTAGTACAACAAAATTGAATTACGACTTGTGACGAAAGCGAAAGTTATAGATTTTTTTTTTTATTTTTTATATATTTATTTTTGTTCCTATTTTCTACTCTATTTATTTCTTATTTATTTATTTTAATTGTCATTTTAGCGCCACTTTTTATTGTTACCTACGAAATGATTGAAAACTACTTAAAAACACTATTTTTAAGGTTTGCCAACTAATGAGCACTGATGACACAGTGGGGCAACAATGTATTTTTTTTTTGACTACTTTGTTGCAATATTTACAAATTGATTTTTTTTACACGAGTTAAGCAAAAGTTCTTTAATTACGAACAACAATTTTTAGGAGTCATCAATATAAATAGACATTCTTTATTAGGTAATTTTGTTCGAGTATATGAAAATAATATTTGCTAGAGTGACCATTTTTTTCTTGTTATTTAATAGCATTTGGCTTTATTAAACAAATTTTATTATTTTCTGATTGGTTTTAACAAATATAAATGTGTTTGAATTTGTTTCTTTAGATATAGAAATCTTAACATTTGTTTATATAATTTTTAGAGAAAAATTTGTCTTAAGAAAAAATTAAAAAATTTGTTGACCAGATTTTCTACGTTTTTGTCCTAAATAGTCGCTAGTGATTTTTCATTCTTAATATAGTCGATTAACCATGTGTATACCAAAATACTAATAGCATACATTTTTTCACCGACTATTGTATATATCCGCCCATTTGAGGCTGTTAATAATGTGTAGTCCACTCAGTTGACTATCGCTTAGACTCCGATGTGACATGATGGAGGCATAATTCATTCATTGCACAGTGGGATGGTTTAAAAATAGAATGGAAATAATTCTGTAACTTCTAAAGCGTTAGGCGGATTTTAACAAAATTTTATTTGAGTATAGCAGAAGTGTTGAAGAGCTTAAGTTTTGAAGCCTTAAGCTTTCCAGCCTTGAAGCCTGGGAAGCCTACATTGTACTGGGGCGGCACAATCGGCCCCCAAAGTGGGGCACTTCGGACTCATAAATCAATTTAAACGATATATAATTGTCATTTCCCAACTGATTTGAAAAGTTATACCATATGACAAATATATAGGTCAAGATCTACGAAAAACATTCCTACATTGCTATGATATCTCTTACGGTTTAAAAGATATTCGACTTCAAAAAATAAAATTTCAACTTTTGTCTCATACTGTACCGATTTTTTACTTACATCTGATCTATATATAAACCGATTTTCTATAAAAAAGAACAAAATTTCAAATATTTTACATGCAAAAAGTGAATTAAAAGCTTAACTATGTAAAAAGTTTTAAGTGCTTAAAGTTAATATTTAAAAAATAAACAATTTTTCCCCGTTTTTTTTTGGCTAAAAATTATTTGTAATGTTTTTTTTACTTATTTAAAAAATTTCTTAAGAAACATATAACATATTTATAATCTTCTGAAAGAAAACTTTACAAAGTTTATAATTAAGTTAAAAAATAACTTCTTATTTATAAGGTGTTAGTACCAGAGTCTCTTGAATTAGACCTATTGTTTAAGGAAATTTCAATTTTGATCCATAGTTTCTTCGAACGCATGAAAGCTTTAAAAAAAATGTCACCAAATTTATTATACCCTTCACCACCATAGGTGGAAAGGGTATTATAAGTTTGTGCTGATGTTTGTAACGCATAGAAATATTTGTCTTAGACCCACCTTTTAGTATACCAATAGACTTAGAATCACTTTCTGAGTCGATTTAGCGATGTCCGTTCGTCCGTCCGTCCGTCCGTCTGGCTGGCTGGCTGGCTGGACCCCCATGTAAACCTTGTAATCAAACTACAGGTCGCAATTCTAAAGATAATTTGATGAAATTTGGCACAGATCATTTTTTTGATAATGGGACCATAGCTATTGAAATTGGTCAAAATCGGTCCATTATTTATGGTACCTCCCATAGGTCCCACCTCCCGGAATTGCTATATTGGCCACAAATATTTTTTCATGAAATTTAAAACAGATAATGCTTATGTAAATTTAAATTACTGTACCAAATTTCGTTGAAATCGGTCCATATTTGACCATAGCTCCCATACAAACTCTTCTTCAAAAACGCACTAAATGAGACAAAAAATCACTAAAACGCTCGTAAATCTAAAGATAATGAAAATTTTGAGTTTATTTTTTGCATACATAATTTTTGTAACAACTGTAATCAATTTGCCAAATTTCGAGATAATCGGTCCACATTTGACCCAACTCTCATATAAGTCCAAATGACAGGTTGAATATATACGTTTTGAGAAAATGTTTGTATGATGGCAAAATTTAGCAAATATTTGTCTTTATATAGGAAAAATAGCACCTTTGACCTTAGTGGTGAAGGGTATCGTATGGTCGGCTTGACCGACTATAGCGGTTTCTTACTTGTTATTATTAATTATATTGCAAAAGTACTTTATAGCCCTGAAATTGGCCAAGCAACTAGAGCAATACACATTTTGGGACATTTTTCAAATATTTTTAGGAATTCTGGGATTTGTGTTACTGAAATTATTTTTTTTTAATTTTTGTATTTATTTTTTTTTTTTTCTTAAAAAGTTGTATACCATTGCAAATTTTCATTAAAATTTGGTAGTTTTTCCAATCCAAAATCTATTATTGTTAATGCAGATAAAACAAACATTAATGCTGTTTTCCTGCTTTCTACCAAAACTGTTATTCGCTTTTTTAACTCTTCATCTTTTTATAATATTTTTATACAGAGAACACAATTTCCTTTAGATTGATATAAAATAAGTCTATACTCCCAACTAAAATGTATGTATAATTTAAATTTACTTAAAACTTACAATTGTTATATTTTTCAAATCGGTTGGGAAATGACAATTATATATCGTTTTAAGTGATTTATGAGTCCGAGGTTCCCTACTTTGGGGGCGATTGGCGATTCAAAACTTAAACTCCCCAACACTTCTGCTATATCCAAATAAAATTTTGTTAAAATCCGCCCAACGGTTTCATTCTATTCCATCCCAACCATCCCACTGTGCATTGTTCATTTCGATGCGAAAATTAGGGTTTATTACAGTTCCAAACATTGCTCGACTTATTATAGTTCTAAACACTCCTCACAATCATAATTTTGTTGTTGTTTTTACTGATATCTTTACAGCCTCAGCTTCTCAATCAACTTCATTTAATGTGATCTAACGCTTTTTTACTTTTTTTATTAAACGCCTACATTAATCGATGTCGATACTTATTTTGCCTCTTTGAAACTTAGCAAATCTCACCTCAACTGTTGAATTTCTGGTACAGATTCCGAATAATATTTGTTATCACCTGAATTCCGAGTAATATTTGATATCACCTGAAATTAGTTTTTATTTGGGTTTTTGAAACTAACAAATGTTGCTTCACTTAAAATTTTATATCTCCCTAACTATTATTACGGCAGCTATTCTTTACACATATGTATCTTTTGAAACTCAGACCAACCAACAGTTATCAATACTCAGGGATACCCCTACATATGGAATAAAGGAACTAGTAGAAGGAAATAGGGACTACGTATATCGTTAGAGTTTTTACCTTCGTAAAATCTTTTGAAAAAATGAAGTTACCCTATATTTCGATGATATTCGAGAATATTGACTTACTTGCCAGGCCAAAAACAAGTACATTCTATTGGATATCACATTTTATCTTTGTATCGAGAATCGAAAATTAGTTCTTTCATTTAAATCTCCACTATTTGATGATTTTCATATTAATTTTGCCTTAACTCACATTATGTTGTGATTTCGATTGAGCTAGCCTCAGAGGAGAGCTGTCTCCGATTGAAAGATTATAGATGACTCATATTGCTGTCATTTGCTAATGAGTAAGTTGGTTTAGAAGTAATTTCCAATAAATCATTCATGAAGATTAGAAGTAAACCCTAAGGGATAACAGAATTCGGTATAAAATTCTTCGAAGCGACTTCATCTATAACATGACATGGCTTGCTTCTGACTACTTCATGATAATGCAGGATCACACCATGGCTGCCAGAAAATCGTGTAAAATCGGTAAATTTTTCTAAAAATATCGTCATTATCGCCAGTTTAATTTTCGAAATAATAATGTTATATTATTTTCTGCTAATGTTTTTAAGACGCAAAAATATTTCCCTTGCTACAAAAATAAGATCCTAAATCGGATCAATATTTCAGGAACATCCCATATAACTTCATTCCGGAATAGAAATTTTGGGCCTTTATAGCTTATATAGTAGTTAAAATCAGTAAACCAGTTGCAATTAGCCCATATTTGACCACACCTCTCAAAATTAATACACTAAGCAGAGGTTGGATAATGGATAATGACTACAACATACGCTCCGAAGTACTTTAAAGTTATTACAGTAAGTACCTATTTGTAAACCGCCGTAGTATAATCATCCCCCTAGCATACCAGAGGTCCCAAGTTCGATCCACGGCCAAACAAATTTTTCAAAAAAGCGGCGGTTCACCTCATAACTTAGCTAGCCACTGGTTACTGATTATTAGGCTATGTAAAACTTTTCTAACTAATGCATTTGCCGTTCGCAGCTGGAGTTAAAACGTAGGTCCCTTTTAATGACTCAATAAATAGAATCGGATGCAGGTCATGGTCTGAGAGAAGTACCCTTTGTTCCAATTGCAATGTTGTCGGGGAATTTTATATATATATATATATATATATTTTGTCAATGTTATGTACGTTTACTTTAGCTTTTAGCTTATGTACGCTTACTTTTTAGCTTAAGTTTTTTGAATCAATAATGCATTGATCAAAACAACTTATGTACACCTATTTTTGTGTATATATATATTTTTTTTTTTTTTTCTTTCATCATATAACGATTTCGCTTAACTTCACCTAATCTGTATAAATGTTGACCTTAAACAAAGAAAGTCATTATTTTCAAATCACTTATGTTTACATAAAACTACGCAATATATACCTTTTTTTAATCAGAACCGCTTAAAGTTATTTAAGGTCCACTTCAACGCAAATTTTAGTATCGAAGAAGAGCTTAAGTAGAAAAAACGTAAAATCTTCTGAATTTAACAAAATTTTTTTGAAATATTCATCCTTCTTCTCCAATAAACAAGTTACCAATATATTAATTCATAAATTATTCGCAGAAATCAAGCAGAAGAATAATATCTAAAAACTTAAATTTTCGACTTAAGCTATTCTTCCATATTGCCACAGATATATACCTATTTCTTATTCTAATGGTAATTTGAACTAAAAGGCCCGGGTTCAAATCCCACCTTGACCAGATTTTTTTTTCACTTGTTAAATTTTCTTTTTGAAAAAAAAAAAATTTAATAATTTTTGAATTTTAAAAAATTGTCTATAAAAATTTGAAGAAACCTGACTAGCAGTCAAAAATAAAGATTTGAATTATTTACATTCAAAAATAATTTAAAAAACAAGGAAAAAATTAATATGTGCTTTGGGTAGGAGTCGAACATTTCATTTAATCCATAAAACATTTACGAAAATCGCATAGAAATATTTTACCAAAAAAAATACAACAACGCAAAAGAAATGGACAGAACTATATTGTTATCACATGAATTTGTTTCTAAAAATAAAAATTGTACAAGTAAATTAAAAGTTGACAAGTTTTTAAAACATGAAGTGGCTCTGTAAAAGAGTATCTGCATGGGAGTCGCAAAGTGGTAAGTTCAAGGCCCGATGTCGGGGCCTACAAAAAAAATTTGCAAATCATTAAAAAATATTTTTTTTTAATAAAACAACAATTCCAAATTCTTACCTTAGTCCCTACTTTTCTGCAATTGGTAAGTACTTAACACCAACGACATCACCATGTTATTGTTATAACAACTAATGAGTAAGTAGTTGGTATTCAAAAGTTTATTTGTTTTTCTCATTATTTGGTAATGAAAAGGTTTGCTGGGTATAAGTCTTTTAAAACCACAAATCAATAACCGAAATACTACATTTTAAATGTAAAACCTTGTTGACATTTGGTCCCTACTGGACTTGAGTGTTGAAGGATGTCAAATAAACGGGCTTGACGGATTTGTCATTTATGTTAAAATATTTAAGTTAAGTTTGTTTTTTCGAGATAAGTTAAAAAAAAATTGCTATTTTCTAGCAAAAACAGTCAAAAATCGTGAAAAAGGCGATTAATCATCAAATCTATCAGGCCTGGTCCACACTCATATTTTATGACAGAGCTGCTTGACTATAAACCACATAGAAATTGCCATTTATTTCGAAAATCTCATTTTGTTCAAGTTTTTCAAATCAAATTTCAAAGCTAACTTTTTCGTTATAGTTATAAGTATGCATCTAATGCTGGCCACCCTAATTTTTGATTATAGTATTTTCCATTTAGTTTCTGTATTTTTTTTATTTTTCATCTTGTCCTAAGTAAGCATAACTAACTGGAAATTACATTTTATGAAAACTAACACTCAAACATACATATAAAAAAAAGTTAACATATACATACAAATATCTTAAACGAGTATGCGTACTAGCCTGTTTACTAGCTATAGTTTAAATTGCTACAGACAACTTTCAAAACAAAAAAATACAAAAATACAAAAATACGTTTCAGACTAGATTGAAAATAAGCAAAATAAGAAAATCAAAAATATAAAAAAATCTTGTTAGTGCCACATTTTGGACTGGGTAAATTCTACATTTGGTTGCCTGTACAAAAACATGGTAACAAAAAGAAAATATTGTATATAAATACGAGTACATTTACATAAAAATGTACATACAATCTAAATCTGATACTTATACATATATAAAAGAAGAGAAAGCCATGGAAAAAAATTAAAAAAAAAGAAAAAGAACAACAATAAGCCAACGACCCAACAGGGATCGATATTTTTTTACAAAACGAGAAAACAAGTTCAACAAAATTTCATTCAACACCAAACAAAAAATTTGACTCCAACAAGAGCGTTCAGACATACCAAAAGTATGATACGAGTAGAAATATAAAAAGAATTACAGTAGAATCACGATAACTAGTACTGTGTTAAAGAAATAATGATTTTTTGTTTAATTTTAACTCACATACATATATATTATATATATTTACGAATTATCGCTATCCTACTGTATATGTTTTTCGTTTTTAACATTAAAGTTGATTTCATGTTACACATTTTCAGATGTGACCAGGCTGGGATTCCTCCAGACTGAATGGAGTATGGCTTGACTTGTTTCCCAAAACATTTACAACAACAAAAATCGTTTATCGCTCAGTATGCAGACTTAAATTACTCAACAAAAACAACAACAAACTAGATATACATATATATATATTCAAAATTGGATACAGGAAAACCTACAGCTAAAGGGTCTTCTGTCTACATGACTCTTTAAAAAATATAAGACCTTACGCTTTCATTATTATAAGACAGATAGACAGACGGTTTGTTCGTTCTTTAGTTCATTTGTTGGTTCATTCGTCTCTTCGTCTGTCAGTCAGTCGTTGTCGTTCACATTTGCCTTTAACTTAAATTGAAACTAAAAAAAAATCCTTGTTGGGGGTGGTTTCCTTTCAAACGTAAAATAATGAAACATGGGTTTTTTTGTTCAAGGCAAAATGAAATACAATTCCAACCATTTGTTCACATATCCCACCATCATTCATTCCTCTGGCAAACAATTCAAATACACGTTTTTCTTCTCCCATAATGATAATGCTTCAACTGAAAACAACAATGGTTGTATGTCAGCTTGGAACCATTGAAAAGGGGGTGTTTTTTTAAGGACCCACAATTGTTTGTACGGATATTATAAGTATATATTTGTGTGTGTGTGTTTGTATGTGTATTTTACATTCGTTATAGAGAAGAAGAAAAAAACTGAAATTAACCTTAAGGGAGTAGCACGCCATTTGAATAAATATTTTGCTGACTTTGAATGTGTTCCTTGTTTGTATGAAATCCAGAAACTAAAGGGATGATTTCATTTAAAGGTAAAAAATATTCTTGATATACAAATAATGTTGTTAATATATGTAATAAGTACCAATTATTTTTAGGACTGAGTCGAAATATAGGCCTTAAAGAGACTACATTGTCCTGCCATACATTACTTCAGAGGAGTCCCAAAAGTATACTATTAACTCTATGCTTAAAATGGGTATATAAAATCCCATCAGAGACCACTTAAATAGAATTTTGTAGTCAAATAATTTTAACAGGGCAGAGATAATATAAATTTACTAGAATAATTCCTTCTGAACACTCCGCGAAATCGTCGTTCAGGCGTTTATGTGCTCTATACATCAAAAATACATTTTGAGAAAATCGATATTGAAGTTTTAACTTAATTTTTCTAAAAAACTTTACGATAGAATTTTGAGAATTTTACACCATAAATTTGGCGTATAGAGCAAAATAGTACAATAAAAACTGTTTTGAATGATATAGAACACAACAGACACTATTTATCTCAGAAACTAGACGAGTTAGCCAACGGATTGCAGATTTGAAAAATTTAGGGTCGAAATACTAAGTGGTATCATTATCTCAAAATGTGTAAAATGGCGGATAGAGCACATAAACTCCCGCATGACGAAATACTGCCTATACAAATGTATACAGTGTATTTACGAATTGTGTTACTTTCCTTGGAAAAGGGATTGTAGAGAAGTGAGCCGCATTGTTTAAGTGTTTTGTTCTAGAGACAATTTTATTGATTTTACATCGACAGCGTGTTATTGTTGTAAGCGATAATTAACAATTTTAATTGAAATAATAAATTACAGAAATTGATGTTGCCATGACTGGGGCTCGAACCCAGGCTGAATATGATGTAAAGCCAAAGTTCCCTAATGATTAAGAGGTGAAAAGAAGAGATAAAGCTTTTATATTATTCAATACAAAAATTGTAATATAACACTTCTTCCAATACCGAGCAAAATACTAAGTCGAATGATTTTGAACAGAATATCCGATGCAGTTTCCGCTACACTCCGCGAAAATCAGTTTGGGTTCAGAGAAAATCGATCTTGTGTTGATCTATTCAACACAGTAAGAATCGTACTAGAGCAATTTAATGAATTCCGCACCCCAATTTCCAAACGTTTATCGACTTTATGAAGGCTTTCGATAGTGTAATGGGTTCTCTCTATTGAAATTTTTTAAACCAGCCGACGGACATCAATGCGAATAACGAGGTTCTTGGATGTTCTTTAATTATCTTGGAAGTTCGATATCTATAAAATCTGCATTTGGCATTCTTTAAGTTATTTGGAAATCTCAGCAAATTTGACATTCGAATATAAAACTCGAATGTCAAGTCCACCCTGCCATCGATATTCACCTGCAAACATTTGCAAATAAACGATTACGGCAAATCCTTAACATATAGTGGCCAAATCGCATAAGAAATGCGGATTTACTAAAAGCGACAAAACCAAATCACTGCTTCTGAAGAGGTATGTCAATGGAAATGGCGGTGGATAGGTCTCACAATTCGAAGGTCAAATGCTAACATTTCTCGACAAGCGCGTCGTTGAAATCCACAGGGAAGCGACCATAGTGTTGGTACACCTGCTAGAATGTAGAGAAGGTCAACTGATGCAGAGTTGCAGGCAGCAAACTATTCATGGAAGGACGTATGCCTAACATCTCGCAATAGAGTTCGATATAAAAGGATGGTTGAGGCCCTATGCTCCACTGGAAAGGAAAAGAATGCAGTAATTGCACGCCATGTCTTTCTTTAGAACAGTTAAGTTGCGAAGTAGACTTTATACCAAACTTCACAGAAAAATATTTGACCTTCGATCCCTGTTGGATTGTATATTTCATAAAACAAGACTGGTTTCCTCCAATAGGATGAAAGCGATCTACCTTATATACTACGGATGAACTGGAATCTGCTGACATGTCTTGCAAGCTCCTACCAGAGGAGAGAAAGCATGTAATTCAATAATAAGGGTTATCCATTTCGTGGTTTCAAAAGTATAGGACTGGAATTCGACATCTGTCAAACTAAGTTGTTAAACCAATTTTTTTTTTCAGTTGAAAGTCAGACATTGATGAAAATGGATTGCTAATGTATCAAACAATGCATAAAAATTATCATAACATTTTACAAAAATGGCGATTCTGCAACAGCCACATATCGTACTTTAAGGGAAGATTATGATTTACATCATCATCCAACTATGAAAGCAATTGACAAAATTGTGAAGAAATTTGAAGAGACTGGAATGGTTACAAATATTGTATGGTCTGTGCATCATCGTTTGGCTCGTTCCGCTGAAATATCGCTGATGTAAGTTAAAGTGTTGCCGAAGACCTGAATGTATAGATTCCGTGAATTCGGAGCGTTATGGTCATATGATAACTGACCTTTTTTGTCTGCTATTGAAGAATACGACTTGGAGAATATGTGGTTTCAACAAGACGGCCACATGCCACACAACTCGAGCGAATATGGCTATATCAACTGGCTACCAAAAATCGTGTGATTTGACACCATTACACTTTTTTTTGTGGGGATACGCGAAAGACCGTGTTTATGCAGATAAATCTTTAAATCTTGAGCACTTAAAAACCAACATTATTCAAGTTATGGCTGAAATACCGCCCAATATGTGTTTTTCTTTTCTATTTGAAATCTACTTTTCAATGAAAAATTTTACATCTCACACATAAACTTTGGTATTTTGGCGATATCTCAGGCGTTTTTCAACCGATTTTGATGAAATTTAATAGCGTACTGCGTAGGAAAATTTCATAAAATCTGATATACAATTTATGTCGATACACTCTCTAGCAGCCTTAATCGATTCTCCTTCCGATTTTGAGTCGATCGGTATAAATTTTGTGGGGTCTGTGACAAATAATTGAAAAATTACAAACTGAATGACAAGCTTATAATACCCTTTCACCTATTGGTGAAGGGTATAATAAAAATTAATATCGTAAATTTTTCAGACAAATTTATAAAAAGAAAATTTTGGATGATCGTGATCAAGAAAGAACACTAAAAGTAGGTATTGGTGGTATCGTTAATTATTCGGTAATGATAATGGTCTTCTCAAAGTAGATGTCGCATAATATCGGAATAGACAAGAAAAAAAAACAAACCAGCGAAAACGTTATCAAAATTGCATGAATTCTGAAACAAATGTATTCTCCAGATCTGTAAACCAAACACTTTTTCCTGAGTTCATATTCAGATCTATTTGGAGACTATAGACAAATTTTACAAGTACTTCTAAAAAATTTACATATTTACATAATTCCCACGATATTCCAATTGAAACAAGGGGTACTTCTCTCAGACAATGAACTTCAACCGATTTTATTTTTAGACGTTTTTAAAACTGGCTGCAAAAGGCAAATGCATTAGTTACACAAGTTTTACATAACCTAGTTATGAGGTGAACCGCTTTTTTTTTTGAAAACTTTATTTTATTGAGTGGGTCTGGCCAGGGATCGAACTTGGGACCTCTGGTATGCTAGGCGGATGCCTAACCTGCTATACCACGGCGTGCCACGGCTTCTGTAAGTTGTTGTAAATTTAAAAGTAGCTATATTATCTTTAGAAACATTTAGTTCCTTTACAGTTCTGTTTTCTACAATCTATCAGCTTTATACTGTGTGTGGATACATTGAACTTTTATGTGGGTGTTTTTCTCTGTTCCTTCTACATATTTTTTCAAATAATACCCTTTTACATCTAAGTATCAACTGTTTTTTTTTCTGTTCTGTTTTTCATTTTCCATATCGTTGCAACATCATCTACTTGCTGCTGATATTTGCCCCCGGCACGATTTCTGCCAACTCACGTCTAAGTATTTATGAAATTCGTTCTTAAATTTATATTTTTTATCAGATAATGTCTGTTTAGGAATGAATATATTGTATGTAACTATGTGGAAATTATGCTTATGTAAATGTAAAAAAAAAATGAACACATTCTATGTATAAAATGTAGATGAAATTATTTGTTCGTTCATCTTTTTACACTCGACATTGTTAAATGTAATAAAAAAAGAAGACGCAGGGAAAAATTATATTAACAAACTTTATTTTGAAGGGAAATGAGTTGAAATCATCCCTTGATAAAACTTTTTTTTTTTCTTTCTAACAAGCGATTGTTTTTTGTGTAAGAGGAGCCCGGAATTAGAAAAGAGGGTGATGATTTCACTTGTTTCATTTCATAGTGATTATTTTATTTTACAATGTTACGAATATTTTAGAGGCTATATTGAAATTGTATTTAGAAATACAAACACGAGTCTCTAGCAAAATTCTGCTATATTTTTTCTTTTATTTTATTTATTTATTTTAGCTTGTGTTGGGGATTTAAAAGGCTTTATGAATTTTGAATATTTTATATTCACACTTCGTCTTGTTTTGACTTGAAAATGAGGCAAAATTGTTGGGTGGCTGTATTTATTTCCTTTTTTGATTTTTTGTTCAACTAAATCCAAGTATTTTTGCTTTAAGGGATTTTATTTGTTTTTCCTTCCTTCTCTCAGTTTTTCTGCTTTTAATACTTTGTTACGAGTATTTTGGCAAGATTTGTTTTCCTTTTTTTAGAAACGGATTAACTTTGATTTTTCACGGTTTATAGTGTTTTGAAGATTTAATGGATTCCATTTTAATTTGAACAACTTTTTCTTATAAATGTTATAATGTATGTTAGGAATAATATAAAATAAAATAAGTTTGAATGATGTATTAGCTGTTACTTAACTTATTTTAAACTTAAATATATATAACATCAAACACTTTATAAGGAACATATTTAGTTTGATGGATTGCTAAGAGCAATATATATTTTGAGTAATATTTGTAAGATTCGATTCGGTGCAAAGAATCTACTGCAATGAGTACAAATACGAACTCTCCATATAATTAGAGGCAACCTTACCGCCGTGGTATACGTCCAAGCCCCGGCCAGACACACTTGAAAAAAATAAATTTTCAAAAAGCGGCGGTTCATCTCATAACTCAGCCAGCCACTAGTTATTGAGTATTAGGCTATGAATTAGCCTTTCGGAGCCGGAATATGTAGATGGACTTTAGATATTTGAGATGTAGCTGATATTAATATGATCATCTTGATAATGAATGCAAAAGCGAGGGGCTATAGGCAACCCAAACATTTACTTCAGCCTCTAAAAAGTCAACTCGAGCTTTACTCGAACAAATTAAAATTTTGGATTATGGATAATTATTATCAACTTGTCAATTGAATACAAATGTATAAGTTTTAAGGATTTTGGGAACGTGGTACCTGGGTCGGAATCGCCGCACTTGATATCGATAGAAATGTAAGATATTCCAGAAACATTTGTGTAGCATACTTTTAGGCTAATCGAAATAATGTACAATAATAAGATTCACTAAATTGTAGCTAATTCTTCAAAAGTTCTCTGATAGTAAAATATTTTTATTTTAACTAAATGTTTTAACAAACAAACGGATGTTTTTAAATATCAAATTAAGTTATTAAACTTTTTGCAAAATAAATTATTTTGAAAATCCCTAAAATATGTTACACAATATTTACTTAGAGTTTTAGATCGATATGCGGGGATTTGGCCAGTGAATAGTAGTTCCAAATAGTACTGATAGAAGACGACTCTCGAGTATCGGAAGATACCCTACGGTTTAAAAGCTTCAAAATAAGCTTTGAAACATCATTCGTTCATGGAAATAAAATTCCATTTTAAGGATTTATTTATAAAGTAGATTAGCAAGATGTCTTATACTGATTTTGAAACCGAGGAGACTGAATGCCTTTTTTCAATAAATATCACATTAAGATAACCTGTTTTCTGAATAATTACGACGGTCACTAAAATAGATGAAAAACAAGTATTAGATACTTTTGAACTTTATCAGTTTATTCTTCTTCTTCTGTTATCCTTGATTCCCAGTGGAGCATTGGGCCTCAATTATCGCTTGATTACTGTCATCTTATTAAAGCTACATCTGACAAATAATTTGTCTTTTGGCCTTGAACTATCATCGCAAAGGGATATGTTGTATTATTCAAAAATACCTTTGAGAGTGCTGTGGCTTGGTTGGTTAGCATCTCAACTACTAAGCATAACATAGTACATTGAGCCTGGATTCGAGCCCTGGTCAATTCAACATCAATCTATGTAATTATTAATTTCTATTATAATTATAAGTTACCACAGCATCTTCAATCGGCAGCGGTAAGTCTACAATAACACGCTGTCGATGTAAATGAACAAAAAGCTTCAACAATGCGTCTAAATAACTACAAATGACTCAACTCAACTGTTCTTAAAATAGACATGACGTGCAGTTACAGTGTTAAATATTATTGAAAGCTTTATAGCTTTATCTCTAGTTTTCATCATCTTTCACCTCTCTATTATCCCCTTTCCAAAGAATGTAGCCCAACACGAATATACAATTGTATAGACGGTATTTGTCCGAGAATTACTTCTTATTAAACAAAAAAATTATCTGGACACAAACGATATATTGTTTCTATAGGACAGCGCTACGTGATACATAACTCATGTCATATTCTGCGCGTGTGATTAAAATACATGGTTATCTCCAGTGGAGCTGGTGTGAACTGGCTATTAGGATCGAATGATTAAAACCTGTTAGACTTTTTCTTGTGAGTTTTCTTTAAGTCGCCTAAGCCACAAATTTTAGAGGTCTCAAAGCCAACGTAAGCCATGCCATCGGTCAAATTCAGTCTAATTTGTGTGTTAGAGTTCAAGAGGCCTTGGCCTGCAAGGCCTCTTTCGAAGAAATATAAAATTTCTATGATATCTCAAACATACGTTGTTTTGTTTCAAATTAAAGAAGGAAAGCGCTTAATGGGTAAAAAATCCTTATAAAGATAAGAAATAGAAAAGGGAAAAGTACATAGTACATATCCTTGAATAAATATTGAACTCGTTTAATGACTTCTTGTCTGCAACAACATTTATAGTGCAATACCTAAAAAATAGCGTTTCTCGAAATTCGTATTAGCGGCCACATTTTTTTTTTTTTTGTACTAGACTAACACTCAGCGGATGATCTTTACAAATGCTTATGCATTGTGATGGAACTAGAAACTATAAAGCACCGTCCCGTACATGAGAGTTGTATCAAATTTTTTTTTATTGGACCAACTCTTAGGGGATGAGCCCTACACATGCATATGCATTGCGATGAAACTAGGAAAAAAAAGGTTGTGAAAAGGAATATAGAGGGGGTAGTGTAGTGTGGATATTCGACCTTTGGATATCATAATTTGAGGGAAAGGCTGATGCAGGAAGTTTACTTGATATTTGTGCTGTGTGGCTAAAAAAACGAGTTTTCTCTATAGTTAGTTAGTTTACTACAGTTTTTTTTTATAGTACGATCCACTGAAAAATCGACTACAAAGATATGAGAACTTTTTGAATTTCGTGAATTTCAGGAACAAGATCCCTATATATGCATATAGTAACGATAGAACAGTGAAACGCAACCCACACTACGACGATGAACCAATAAGGCAATAGAGTTTGTTTCCCTACTGCCACTGAAAAGCACCTTCGCTCTCTCTTGTTAACAGTAGAGAAGCATCAAAATAAACTTTGGAGCACCGGTCCATACATGAGAGTTGTATTCTATTTTCGGACGGATATAGGTAAGGAGATTAGTTAGAGTGAAGTAAGTGTTATACCGCGTTAGAAAGCCGATACACTTGAATGCGTTTTTTCGACACTTGGAAAATGTATATCCCACGGAATTTCCATGCTCAGAACAACAAGAGTTTCTGATTTCCTAATATTTATATCATCAATTTATAATCACAGATGAATAATCTGAATCGTACTTGGCCTATGGTTGAATGAATACGAATGACATATGTTGCTATCATTTGCAAAAGTGTTAATAGGATTGGAAGTTTGATATATAGAAGATCATTTAGAAATATATGAAAAAGTGTAGAAGAAAGAAATTTGCCTTGTGGTACCTCCGAATTATTCTTGAACTCGTCAGATGATATCCCATCTAAAACTACTCTTATAGTGCGATCTCTGAGAAAACTCGATATAAAGCGATAGAAAGTCGTTTTGGTTGAAATATCGAGAGCTATTACTTTACTTTTGCCAAAACGGTGAATAGAACGGAAAATTTTTCGTAGAGCTACATCTACAAAATTCATACTGCCGGTCATTTAGTTGGTTATCAGCCTCCAAATATTTGACCAGATGTTAGTTGACCATAATTTCTATTATTTTGGATAACACTGAAAAAATTGTTATTGGGCGATTATTTTCGGGGTTCCTAGCCTCACCCTTTTTGGGAGTTGGCATTATATTAGTAACATTCCAACACATAGGAAATTCACTGGCAAAAAAAGATGGAGAATTAACGAGCTAATGTCGAAAAGCATTGCTCCAAGACTGGTATGCCATCCGGCCCAGGATGACGCACATTGATATTTCTTCATACATATAACTGCAAAAAATAGAAAGGGTGATCCTACAACGATGAAATTTGGCACATTTATTTAGTTTTATATAGATAAGAAAAATTTAAAAAACTTTGAAATCCGTCAACTCCTTCGGGAATCTCCCTTGGACCCTCATTTTTTTCACTTATTATTCGTCTCAATGTATAACCCGCAATTTACACCATAATTTCATGAAAATCGGCACAACTCTATTATTTGACCCAAAAAAGAGCTCCACTAGTTTTAGTTGAAATCCGTCAATTCCTTGGGTTGCCTTCCTTGGACCCCCATTTTTCACTTATTTTTATTCTCAATGTATAAAACGCTATTTTCAATAGAATTTGATACAATTTGATAAACTTCTATTTTTTAATCCAAAAATGAGCTCTAATAATTTTGGTTGAAATCTGTCTACTCCTAGGGGTACCTCCCTTGGACCCCCATTTTTTTTCATCTATTTTCCTTCTCAATGCATAACCCGCAATTTTCAATAGAATTTGATAAAATTTGGCACACTTATATTACTTGATAAGAAAAAGATCTGTACTAATTTTGGTTGAAATCCGATGACTCCTTGGGGTACCTCCCTTGGAACCCCATTTTTTCACTTATTTTCCTTCTCAACAGAATTTGATAAAATTTAGCACACTTTTATTTTTTGGACCCAAAAAAGAGCCTTACTAATTTTGGTTGAAATCCGATGACTCCTTGGGGTACCTCCCTTGGAACCCCATTTTTTCACTTATTTTCCTTCTCAACAGAATTTGATAAAATTTAGCACACTTTTATTTTTTGGACCCAAAAAAGAGCCTTACTAATTTTGGTTGAAATCCGATGACTCCTTGGGGTACCTCCCTTGGAACCCCATTTTTTCACTTATTTTCCTTCTCAATGTATTACCCGCAATTTTCAATAGAATTTTATAAAATTCGGTACATTTTTATTTTTTGATCCTAGAAAGAACTCTACTAATTTTTGTTGAAATCCGTCGACTTCTTGGGGTACCTGCCTTGAACCACTATTTTTTTCATTTATTTTTATTCTCAATGAATAAGGCTAACTTTTCAATAAAATTTTGTGAAATTCATCACATGCCTATTTGTTTATCCAGGAAAGAACTCTACTAAATTTTATTGAAATCCGTAGACTCCTAGAGGTACTTCGTTTGATGAGCTTATATCTCCCAAACCACGTATGCAACAAACTTGTTTTCTTTTAAACAAAAACAAGATCTCAGACTTAAATAAAATTGATACCTACATATTTCCAATTAAAATGTCTTTGATACATAAGTCTTTAAATTTCAATAATTTTACCATCAATTTTTGTTTCACAATATTCAGCTGACTTCAACCGATTTTTTCTATATATATATATCCACATCTGATTTTTCATTGTCAGATTCTCCTTTACATATTGGCATTATTAGATTTTTGAAAAGTGATAGTCAAAAAATGCCTTTTTTGTGAATATTTTAAGAATATTTTAAGACAAAGAAATCATGGTAAATTTCTAATATACAAATTTTCAAACTTCTACATGTTTCTTTTTAACAAACGTCGAATTGTATTATTTTACAGGGACTGAAAATAACGGGTATTTTTGAATTTTTAATTCAAAAAAGCAAGCATTAATATTTATCTGTTCTGAAATTCAATAACACAGTTTTGATTCGTTTGACTTAATTTTAATTTTATCGTAAGCCTTTTATTTTTTTGATTTTTATTTTTTGGTTAGAAATAACTGTTATTTTGTGACTTTTATTATTTTAGGCACAAATTACAGTTATTTTTGCTTTATATTTTATCGCTCAAATTATACCGGGTATTTTTGATTTATATTTTTTTGCTCAATTTATACCGGGTATTTTTGATTTATATTTTATTGCTCAATGCATACCGGGTATTTCTGATTTATATTATATCGCTCAAATTATACCGGGTATTTTTGATTTATATTATATCGCTCAAATTAAACCGGGTATTTTTGATTTATATTTTATCGCTCAATTCATTCCGGGTAAGTTTTATTTTTATTATATCGCTCAATATGTGACGGTTATTTTTATTTAATATTATATCAAGCAATGACTGCTTTTTATTTTGTGATTTAAATTTTTTTAAGCAATTTCTGAGCGATATCTTTTAAAATTGATTTTTTAGAGCAGAAATTTGATTTTTCTATATAAAAATCGGAAATTCCAAAAAAAAAAGAAAAACCCATCAAAAAGGGAAATTTGGAAAATTTCCCATAAAAATGGAAATTTTTAAAATTTCCCATAAAAATGGTAAATTTTTAAAATTTCCCATAAAAATGGTTAATTTTGAAAATTTCCATAAAAATGGAAAATTTTTAAAATTTCCCATAAAATTGATAAATTTTGAAAATTTCCCATAAAAATGATAAATTTTGAAAATTTCCCATAAAAATGGGAAATTTTAAAAATTTCTCATAAAAATGGAAAATATTGAAAATTTTCCATAAAAATGGGAAATTTTGAAAATTTCCCGAAAAAATGGGAAATTTTGAAAACTTCCAAATTAAATGGTAAATTTTGGAAATTTCCCATAAAAATGTGAAATTTTGAAAATTCCCCATAACAATGGTAAATTTTGAAAATTTCCCATAAAAATGGGAAAATTTAAAAATTTCCCATAAAAATGGGAAAATTTAAAAATTTCCCATAAAAATGGGAAATTTTAAAAATTTCCCATTAAAATGGGAAATTTTGAATATTTCCCGAAAAAATGTAAATTTTGAAAATTTCCCATTAAAAGGGAAATTTTGAATATTTCCCGAAAAAAAAATGTAAATTTTGAAAATTTCCCATTAAAAGGGAAATTTTGAAAATTTCCCATTAAAAGGGAAATTTTCAAAATTTCCAATTTTTATGGGAAATTTTCAAAATATCCCATTTTTGTGGGAAATTTTAAAAATTTCCCATTTTTGTGGAAAATTTTAAAAATTTCCCATTTTTGTGGAAAATTTTCAAAATTTCCCATTTTTATGGGAAATTTTCAAAATTTACCATTTTTATGGGAAATTTTCAAAATTTCCATTACCATTTTTATAGAAAATTTTCAAAATATACTATTTCTTCGGGAAATTTTCAAAATTTACCATTTTTGTGGGAAATTTTCAAAATTTACCATTTTTGTGGGAAATTTTCAAAATTTCCCATTTTTGTAAAAAATTTTCAAAATTTCCCATTTTTGTGTAAAATTTTCAAAATTTCCCATTTTTGTGGAAAATATTCAAAATTTCCAATTTTTATGGAAAACTTACAAAATTTACCATTTTTATGGGAAATTTTCAAAATTTATCATTTTTATATAGAAAAATCAAATTTCTGCTCTAAAAAATCAATTTTAAAAGATATCGCTCAGAAATTGCTTAAAAAAATTTAAATCACAAAATAAAAAGCAGTCATTGCTTGATATAATATTAAATAAAAATAACCGTCACATATTGAGCGATATAATAAAAATAAAACTTACCCGGAATGAGTTGAGCGATAAAATATAAATAAAAAACGCCCGGTATAATTTGAGCGATATAATATAAATCAAAAATACCCGGTATAATTTGAGCGATATAATATAAATCAAAAATGCCCGGTTTAATTTGAGCGATATAATATAAATCGAAAATACCCGGTATAATTTGAGCGATAAAATATAAAGCAACAACAACTGTTATTTTTGCCTGAAATAATAAAAGGCACAAAATAACTTTTATTTCTGATCAAAAAAATATAAATCAAAAAGTAACCGTTATTTGCTGAGTTTTATTATAAAAGTCATAACCGTTACAGTCCCTGTTATTTTATGTATTGGCCCTTTCAATCGCTACAAATGCAATCAAGTTTTGTCTTAGTTCGAATACT
Source organism: Stomorhina lunata (assembly GCA_933228675.1). Classification (NCBI taxonomy): domain Eukaryota; kingdom Metazoa; phylum Arthropoda; class Insecta; order Diptera; family Rhiniidae; genus Stomorhina; species Stomorhina lunata. The sequence continues at coordinate 87,279,122 of OW121740.1, read as the reverse complement.
AGCGCACTGACCTAAATCTATGTGCCAGAGTAAAAATTTATCATCAGCAAATTTGTAAAACAAAATTGTCTAATCAATATTTCCCCGAAAAAAAAAAATAAAGTTTAGAATATTTCAAAAAAGATCAGACAACCCCACAGTATTAAAATTTATTGTTAAATAAAAATTTACCTGAGCTCTGTTTAAAGTAATAAAATTTTAAGAAAATTTACATAAATTTAATATTAAAATTTCTCTTTCTGATAAAATGAAAAAATGTTCTCAAGTTAAATGGAAAATGTTTGTATATTTTATAGGATACGCTTTAAGCACATTAAATGACTTAATTTATTAAAGTAGGAAAAAAACCCTTTTGCTTATTAAAATGTATATGACTTTATTTATAAAAAAAATGGAATTTTATATAATAAATGATATAAAAAGGTGTTGCCGCCATTAAGAATTTTAACAAAAAAGAAAGGAAAGACAGATACTAAGAGTTAAGTTTTTAATGAATTCCAAAACCAAAAGGTCAAACCCAGGGAAATATTAAACAGAAACCTTTTCTATAAAAATAAAAATGGTTCAGTTTTTTTGTTCAACAACAGGTAATTCTTGGGATTAAAAGTTGAAACAGAACAAAAAACAGATTTAATCTATATTATGGATTTGGTGACTGAAAATCAACCGAAATACTAACAAATTAGGTTTTTCTTTTTCATTATCATTGACTTTGGTGATGATAATGTCGTGACTTTTTGTCGATGACATTATTAATTGAAATATAAATTTAACATTTTATGAGTTTTTGTCTTCATCAGACAACAGATTACTGATATAACTTGGAATTACATATATACATAATATAACTAAAACTGGCCAGTCATTCATTCTATCCTCCTTGCATGATATTTTTGTTAAATGGATTTCGTTGTCATTTTAGCCACAAACTGAGCCAGCCAAACAAACGTTTGTGTTAATTTACATTTTAAATCAGTCTTTTTCCTGAATTTCTTAAGTAGAAAACCATCTTAAACTCAGCTTATCAAATAAACTGTTTAATGGCATACGAAAAAGCACTTTAGCTTTAAAACCAAATATCATATGGAAAGATTTTTTTCAAAAATACAAAAAACAAGTAAGAAAGTGCTATAGTCGGCCAAGACCGACCATACGATACCCTTCACCATTATGGTCAAAGGTGTTCTTTTTCCTGTATAAAGACAAATATTTGCTAAATTTTGCCATCATACAAACATTTTCTCAAAACTTATATATTTAAGCTGTTTTTGTCAATATGACTTATATGAGAGCTAGGGTCAAATGTAGACCGATTATCTCGAAATTTGGCAAGTTGATTATAGTTGTTACAAAAATTATATATATAAAATTCTCAATATCTTTATATTTACGAGCGTTTTAGTGATTTTTGTCTCATTTAGTGCGTTTTTAAAGAAAACTTTGTATGGGAGCTATGGTCAAATGTATACCGATTTCAACGAAATTTAGTACAGAGATTTTAGTTTACATAAGTAGTATTTGGTTTAAATTTCATGAAAAAATATTGATATTTGTGGCCAATATATCAATTCTCGAAAGTGGGACCTATGGGAGGAACCATAAATAATGGACCGATTTTGACGAATTTCAATAGCCATGGTCTTATTATTAAACAAGTAAGAAAGCGCTATAGTCGGTCAAGCCGACCATACGATACCCTTCACCACTAAAGTCAAAGGTGTTTTTTTTTCCTGTATAAAGACAAATATTTGCTAAATTTTGCCATCATACAAACATTTTCTCAAAACTTATATATTCAACCTGTTTCCGTCATTTGGACTTATATGAGAGCTAGGGTCAAATGTGGACCGATTATCTCGAAATTTGGCAAATTGATTACAGTTGTTACAAAAATTATGCATGCGAAAAATAAACTCAAAATTTTCATTATCTTTAGATTTACGAGCGTTTTAGTGATTTTTTGTCTTATTTAGTGCGTTTTTGAAGAAGAGTTTGTATGGAAGATATGGTCAAATGTGGACCGATTTCAAGGAAATTTGGTACAGTGATTAAAGTTTACATAATCAGTATCTGTTTTAAATTTCATGAAAAAATATTGATATTTGTGGCCAATATAGCAATTCCGGGAAGTGGGACCTATGGGAGGTACCATAAATAATTGACCGATTTTGACCAATTTCAATAGCCATCGTCCCATTATCAAAAAAATTATCTGTGCCAAATTTCATTAAATTATCTTCAGAATTGCGACCTGTAGTTTGATTACAAGGTTTACATGGGGGTCCAGCCAGCCAGCCAGACGGACGGACGGACATCGCTAAATCGACTCAGAAAGTGATTCTAAGCCTATTGGTATACTAAAAGGTGGGTCTAAGACAAATATTTCCATGCGTTACATACATCAGCACAAACTTATAATACCCTTTCCACCTATGGTGGTGAAGGGTATAAAAAAGAAAATATCTCCAGCTTGGTTCGACTCCCATCTACAAAATTCCTCTTTGAGTTAAGTTGAAGATAAATTTCTACTAAATTCTTTAAACAAGTTGTGGAAACTAAGAAAATGAAAAGAAAAAAAAGAACAAATTTAAAAATATGGCTGTACAAAATGCACGAGTATCTTTAAGAGTAGAGTATCATGGTTACAAAAAACAAACGCCTTTTCCCATAATTTATACAATTTTATATTCGTTCAACAAATAACTGACAGCTCTGCACTCCGGCAGTCTGACTGGCGGATGGACAGACGGCTGTCAGACTTAGAGATGGAATCTAAAGATATTGTATATTCTTAGCAAGGGGCCACATCGTTCAGCACCATTATTTATTTAATAAAATAAAACTAACAAGGAATATTTAGGAGATACTAACAAAAAAAGACTACTCCTTATAATTAATATTAAACGAATTTTGTTCTGAATAAAAAACACTCATTTTAAACCGAAATTTTTATTTTTGTTGGTTTTTAGCTGAACGTGTTTTCCACTTGACATTTTGATGAAGACATCAAAATGGCCTCAAAATTTAATTCAAAACAAGAAACCTTATTTCTTTTGAAATACAGACAATTTTAAAATTTTCTTTAAATCAACCAGTTTTTTTTAATGTAAATTTTTCTTGTGTTAAAATTTTCTTTTTTTCAGGTAATTTCTGCCAAGAGAAATTGTGAAATTTTATTATTTTAGAGAAAGCAAAATATAAATTTACTTGTTAAAGAAGTTTTTGCCCTCTAATTTTAGTAAAAAGTTTTTAAGTTGGAGACCTTATATTAGGGGACTAGCGGTCTTAAACTAACTGAAGACTTTCAAAACGTTTTAAAAGCTCCCCAATTAAAAATAACCAACAAACACCGACAAAATGAATTTTTTTTGTTGGTTCCTTAGATTTCTTAATCAGTTTGTATGTAAATAGTATCGAGCTTGAAGTCCTCTAAAACTTTTTTTGCATCAGCTCTAGTCTTTGAGATATTAATGTAACTTTTTTAAACGGTTCAATCTATTAAGTAAAACTAAAAAACTCAAATTTGGGTACAATAATATCCTTATGCTGCATTAATATTATTTTGATTACATGGAGTAGTTTTGAAGATATCATTGAACTTTAGATGGATTTTTCATAAATGGGGGATTCCAAGTCAAATCGGACAGTTCTCAGAAAAATGTTTTTTGATTTTTTTTATGTTTTATTGTCTTGATGTTCCTATCTAACAGCACATTTCTGAACACTTTCAGATTTTTTTTGGTAATGGTTACAGAGATATCGAATGTTAAAAAAATCGCATTATAAGAAAACTATATTCAAATAAATACTCATATATATATATATAATTCCCCGACAACATTGGAACAAGAGGTACTTCTCTCAGACAATGAGCTTCATCCGATTCTATTTTTAGACTAATTGAAAGGGACCTACGTTTTAACGCCGGCTCCGAACGGCAAATGCATTAGTTAGAGAAGTTTTTCATAGCCTAATACTCAATAACCAGTAGCTAGATGAGTTATGAGGTGAACCGCCGCTTTTTTGAAAATTTATTTTTTCAAGTGAGTCTGGCCAGGGATCGAACTTAGGCCTCTGGTATGCTAGGCGGATGACTAACCTGCTATACCACGGCGGTTCAAATAAATACTCATAACTTCTTTAATATTAATCCACTAAGTTATCTAAAAGTTTCAGAGTCATCCTTTAACTCCTGAGTCATCCTCAAACTGCTGAGAAATAGCTAGGGTCAAATGTGGACCGATTATCTCTAAATTTTGCAAATTGATTGTTACAAAAATAATGTATGCAAAAAATAAACTTAAAATTCTCATTATCTTTAGATTTACGAGCGTTTTAGTAATTTTTGTCTCATTTAGTGCGTTTTTAAAGAAAAGTTTGTATGGGAGCTATGGTCAAATGTGGACCGATTTTAACGACATTTGGTACAGTGATTTAAGTTTATAAGTATAAGCAGTATTTGATTTAAATTTCATGAAAAATATTGATATTTGAGGCCAATATAACAATTCCGGGAAGTGAGACCTATTGGAGGTACCATAAATAATGGATCGATTTTGACGAATTTCAATAGCCATGGTCCCATTGCCAAAAAAATGATTTGTGCCAAATTTCATCAAATTATCTTTAGAATTGCGACCTGTAGTTTGATTACAAGGTTTACATGGGGGTCCAGCCAACCAGCCAGCCAGACGGACGGACATCGCTAAATCGACTCAGAAAGTGATTCTAAGTCTATTGGTATACTAAAAGGTGGGTCTAAGACAAATATTTCCATGCGTTACATACATCAGCACAAACTTATAATACCCTTTCCACCTATGGTGGTGAAGGGTATAAAAATGTATAAGAATTTCCGGAAGCACCTTCCAAACCTTTTTAGAACGCCATCAATTAATCTCCACTTTGAAGGGGCAATTAAAAAACAAGATAAAGATCTGGAGCCAAATCGACACATTCAATATGGATCTACATTTAAACAAAATAAATATGCTGAGATCTTCTATAAAAATCTGTCCTATAAAAAACATATAAGGACGTTTTAAAAAAGCGGCTAAGAATGCATTTTCAAAAATTCAAAAAAGTCAACTCCTATCAATTTAAATAATTTTGCACCACTTCCTGAAAGGAATAACTGGTACTTCACAACTTTCTAGAAAGTTGTCTTTCATTTGAAAAGCTTAAGATACAAAAGTCTAATAAGGAGAAACAATTTTCATTACAATTCCGGACGTTAATGCTGCAGAACCGGTTCTAAAATATATTAAGAAGTAAAATCTAGTTCTAAACTATCGAGATAGACAAATGAATATGAAATACTTATGCGACCACGTATATGTTCCAATACCAGGTGTTATATCGCCGAATTCGATATCGAACGAAAACTCAGACTTTTAAGCAAATATTATGTAACATACCTTAGGGATTTTCAAAATTATTTATTTTGCAAAAGTTTAATGAAAAGTTTTATCTAGTTTGTCAAGTTTGTCAAAACATTTAGTTTAAATGAAATTCTTTTACTATCAGGAAATTTTTGACAAATAAGTTACAATGTTGTGAGCCTTATATGCGATATATTATTTAGATTATCCTAAAAGTATGCTACACAAATGCTACTGAAATATCTTACATTTCGATCGATATCGAATGGGTGAAAATTGCGAGTTTTATGCTGATCGAAATAAGTAATTTTGACAAAATAATTTTATTATTCTGTAAGGGTTACATTTCTCTCTTTGATAGTTTTTTACTACTACGTCAATTTGCAGTCATAATATTTTAAAATTCGATTCGTACCCAACCTAATCGTATCGAGTAAAAATCTTGTTTTTTAAAGTTATTACTGTAAATAGACGTGCTAGTAAGAAATTATCAAAGAGAGAAATGTAGCTCTTACAGAGCCGCGAACACAGATTTATAAAATGCTATAATCGGACTTAAAATGGCGACGCAGTGAACAAAATACTGAAAGGGCGGTATTTGTAGGCGTGGTAAAAAAAATAAAAAAAAATTAGAATTGTTTTAACATTATCTTTAATCCTAGGGGTGACTAACACACTTTTTTTATTTGATTTGGCGATTTTTGTGTATTTCTATACCAATATTGGAGTGTCAAAGAAATTATTATTACTTTATTAAACTTGAAAAGATTATAAGATTTTTCTGATGCCAAAACATATCGACTACGAAATTTCAGAAGAAAATTTTAGCTTATAGAATTATTTTAATCGGCTCGGAAAAAAACCGAGGATGACTCGAGATATTACATAAAAATATTCAACATAGACAAATATTTGATGTATATACTTTGGCTTATATGTCGTTAATATTTAAATCTAATTGGGATATTTCTTCTAAAAATATATAAAATTGTAGGGATAGTTAACATTTATTCAAAATAAAAATTATTTGCATTTAATCCCAGTATATTTCATTTATTTATTAATGTAAAAGACAATTTATTGATAAAAAGCCCAAAAAAAATGTTTAACAAATAATTCCTCGACAGGTCTCGATGGTTGGGTAGGCCACGGCTGGTTAGGAACGACTGCAACAAGAATGTGGGAAGTAAAAAAAGATGAAACTGAAAAATGTGTTTACTTTTGTTCAGTCGATAACACAGGGCAACAGCAAAAATATGCTCGAGTAACCACTATATACATTAGATGTATCATGGCTAGCTTAGTACAAAAATGGTTAAATTTTTAAATTCTATTTTTTAAATTTTGTTGTAAAATTACAATATTTTTAGACACTTTTTCACATAATTAATGATAACTCAGAAACTAATAATCGGATATTATTCAAATAAAATCAGAAAAATTAAGATTTACATAGCCTATGATTCGTCTATATATCGCTTTTCAATCGGATCAATAGTAACAGAGTTATAATAAAAAATTTAAGAAAAAAAAATTACTTTTTAACGTAAAAAAAAAATCATGAAAAATAGAAAACGGCAAAAAAAATGTTCAGATTCATTATTCTGTCGCAAAACCACAAATAATAGCAACAAAACGAGATATCGACCATAAAAATCGATTGATTATTTTCGAATTTATTCACAATTAAGTGAATTCACACATTTTCACAAAATTTTATATTTTTGCTTGACAATAATCCGACGAATTAAAGGCTATGTAAGTCTTAATTTTTCTGATTTTATTTTAATAATATCGGACTAGTAGTTTTTGAGTTATCATTAATTATTTGAAGAAAAGTCAAAAAAAAATTGCAATTTAAAAAAAAAATTAAAAAAAAAATCTATTCATAGAATTTAAAAATTTTACCAGTTTTGTACAAAGGTAGTCATGATACATCAAAATTGTATAGTGATTTTAAGAGCACATGAAATTTTTTTTATTTTGTTGTGCTGTGTAATCTAAGCATTTGCCTTTGATTCACAAACATAATTCGTAATAATTGTATTTGTAAAATAAATAGAGATAGTTCTGCTGAAGATAATAGCCTAACCAATTATCGAAACGCGTCGAGGAATTGGTTGCCCCTACAAACATTTTTTGAGTTTTTATCAAGAAAGTGTCTTTTACTTTAATAAATAAATGTAATAGACTGGAATTAAATGCGAATAATTATTTCATTAAATAAATTACTTCTTTCTTATTTAGAGAAAATTATATATTTAACACGATCATCAATAAAATTCTCCCCGGAGTCATAAAAAATAAATGTTAAAGCCAGAAGATACAATCCAGTGGAGATATCTCAAAATTGTTACCTTTTTATGTGTAGGTCCAGCTTAAAAAATAAACGATTTATAATGAAGAATTTAAAAATAGCTTATAGAGTTTGTAAGGTGTTAACAAATATTAAAATTGTTCGGATTTTATTCAAAACCTTTGATTTTATTCCGTTCTATAGTCTTAAGAATACACAAGATTTACGATTCCAATTAAATTACAGTGCAATCGCAATAGAGTGAACACTTGGTAATATGAACTACTTGATACTACGAACTCCCGATTTTTTCCATTAGTTAATTTATAGAGTGAACAGTACCCAACTCAATAGAGTGAACTTTTGTTTTTCTTATACATAATTGACAAAGACGCACCTTTTATAGTTTTTTTACATACTTTTTTATGAAACAGTTAGGATATCGCTTGAATTTGAAAACATTTTTGTTTTAATTATCTTCTCTTTTAGTTTATTTTATTAGTTACTCTATAGAGTGAACTATACCAACTCAATAGAGTGAACTTTTGTTATGCAAAATTTCCAATTTCTGCTGAAGTCGTTTCCGATGCCATTTTTGAGACTGACACTGACATCGAGGAAGTAGCAGTAGCCAAACCAGACATTACAGCAGCGCAGGCCGTGTAGATTTTTGAAATAGCTATTGACTGGGCAGAAAATAACACAAACAATTACGAAAATATTTTAGTTTTGCATAAATTCTGCGATTTAACGGAGCAAAAAGCAAAAAATGCTTGTACAAAGCAAAAAACTCTTGAAAATTACTTTACTTCTTTGTAATTATATAATAATATTTAATAAATATAGATGTTTTTTATGTAAAAAAGTGCTTTTTTATAGACTCTTTAGAGTGAACTTTTTCAATACAGTGAACAGGCCTTGCACGAATTAGTTCACTCTATTGCGATTCCACTGTATAACATTTCACCAAAATTTATAAAGATGATGATTTTAATAATTATGATATTACCCATCAAGTGGAATGAATTCATTTGTTTCAAAAGTTGATCGAAAAGCAATAAAACTAAATTGTGAAACAATGTCCTGTTGTTATGCAATTATTAGTTTTGTAATTCGAAAACTGTTAACAAAGATCTTTTGTCTTATAGAATTTATTTAAAAACTGTTAAAATGGCCTACCTAAGAACCATTTTAGACAAGTCGCTATGAGTAACACAGAAAATGATTCCTTTTAAAGATAAAGTGAGGAAATAATGAAATAAAAAAGTAAAGATGAAGACATTTTATGGGAATTGAAATGAAAAGAAAAGAATGTAGACACAGGAACAAGTGCAGGCACTTTGTTAACACTTGGTATTTTTTGTATATATTCTCATTCTTTTAGCCCAAAACTGATAATGATAATCATCGCCTATGCTTAGGTTATGTTGAATTTGTTTTTGTTAAAAAGTAATAAAATTATAGAATTAAAAAAAAAAGATTTTTTTTCTTTATTAGAAAATAAATAATCTATAGATAAAGGTAAAGAAACAAAAGAATTTTTAATGAAAAATATAGCTGTAAATGTCAGCACTACATTAAAATTTATTTTTTTTAGGTAAAAATTTATATACATATGTATGTAGACTTAGTTTTTAAATTTACTAATTTCAAAATTAAAGGTCTTCAAAGGAAACACCTGACTTGATTATATCAGACATGATATGACTGACTAACTGCTTACTAGGGTACAGATACCTAAAACTCACCTTAACGGTGAGTTAAATTGGATTCAAACAATAAAATGGCGCATTTTAAAACAGCTGCTTGAATTAGGCTTGAAATAAAATTATAGTTTTTTTTTACAAGGGGCGTAGTGTCTATCTTTTTGGTATATTTTCAAGTGATTAGTGTTTTAGTGACTCAAGACTTAGTCAATTTTAAGCGCAACAAATTCTTTATTACAAATATTTTATGTTCTCCACCTTTAATTCAATTTAATGACTTAATAATATTCGATAATGGCTTTTCCACATTTGATGACATTATAATATTACAGATTGTATTTTACTTCGTTTCTTTTCTAACCTTTGCCACCTTTTTTCCGTTTTTGAAGCTGATGATGGTGATGTTGATGGTGATTCATGCAACAGTAGGCCTTTAAAAGAAGTAAAAGCGGCCGCAAACATCAATATGTTTCATAATTCATTTTATTACCTCCAACTTGAAGAGTAAATTTTATAGGCTTTTAATCATCTTAGCGGTAGACCGTTTGAAAGACCTTAAACTTAAGTAAGTCTGACTTATTTTATATAAATATTCTTTGAAGAATTTCACTTTTGGAGTCCTGAATACTTGAGAAATTCGGTTTTATTTGTTTCTTTTTGGCGATTGATTTAATGTGTCGCCATTCATAGATTTTTATAGCAAAAATTTATTGCCTGTTTTAACTTCCGATTTACCACAATTGGCCAGTTGGGCCTTTTGCATGAAAGCAACAGCAACAACAAAATAAACAAATGTTTAAAAAGGAGTCAAAGTTCCTTAGCCATCCAAAAGCCAGGAGGGGTGACTCTTGATTGACCATATATTATGACACCAAAAAAAAAAGAGCAACAACAAAAGAACGTTATTTATATTCTGTTTTTTTCTGATTTTTTTCTTTCTACTCAAAGCTCTTAAATTTAGTAAAAACGTCCACTTTAACATGAAAATCATGTACTACTCAGCGCACTTTATTTTATTTATGACCATTTTAATATACCCCCTTCCCACGGCAATTACATATTTGAAGTCGATGAGTTTGGCAGGCCAATGAATGTGTTCCTGTGTCCCGGCATAAAAACAATTTAGATTTTAATGTTAATGCAATGTTCCCCAGGCGCTGCTTTCATTCATTCATTCTTTCCTTCTTTTTTTATTTATTTAACAAGCAAAATTCACTGATACGTGTGTTGGTGTATTGTCCTTATATTGTCCTAATACACAAATACATGTTCAAGAAGTTCGAGTTAACAATCCTAAAATGTCCATTATATTTTATAAGGAGTAGTATAAAGGAATGTAGGCTTTAAGAAATTATGAGATCATTGATAAGTTTTTAATGCAAAAACAATTAAAGTCTAAGAAAGCTTTCAAAAACCTGGGGCATTAGATATCTACCGAAATGTTAGATGTTTCAGAAATATTTGTCTAGCATACTTTTAGGATAATCTTAATAATATACAACATATCGTCATCTTAAAGGCCAAATAACCTTTCTGCAAATATTTCAAAATTCAGCTTTTTATGGATTATTATTCCCCACCACATCATAACGTATATCTGTGCAAAATTTTGAACATCTATTATCACAAATGACCAAATTATTACAGTTTTTTGTGCCTAGAGGACCGTTACGCACTTAAAAAAGATAAAATTAAATCATCAAAAATCGCGATAAAAGTTTAATTTTGTTGCATAGTGTAATTTAGACAATCATTAAGTACTTTCATTAGCTTAAACCAGTTAAAAAAAACTATCAGGTATGTGATGGAAAACGATCGTTTTCAAATCGATCAATTTCAGATATATTTATACCCTTCACCGCCTTAGGTGGAAAGGGTATTATAAGTTTGTGCTGATGTATGTAACGCATAGAAATATTTTGTCTTAGACCCACCTTTTAGTATACCAATAGTCGACTTAGCGATGTCCGTCCCGTCTGGCTGGCTGGACCCCCATGTAAACCTTGTAATCAAACTATAGGTCGTAATTCTAAAGATAATCTGATGAAATTTGGTACAGATCATTTTTTTGATAATAGGACCATGGCTATTGAAATTCATTAAAATCGGTCCATTATTTATGGTACCTCCCCATAGGTCCCACTTCCCGGACTTGATATATTGGCCACAAAAATCAATATTTTTTCATTAATATTAAAACAAGTACTGCTTATGTACACTTAAATCACTGTACCCAAATTTCGTTATAATCGGTCGATAGCTCCCATACAAAATCTTTTCTCAAAACGCACTAAATGAGACAAAATTCACTAAAACGCTCGTAAATCCGAAGATAATGGCGGAAACAGCTTAAATGTATAACTTTTGAGAATATGTTTGTATGATGACAAAATTTAGTAAATATTTGTCTTTTATACAGGAAAAAGAACACCTTGGACCTAAGTGGTGAAGGGTATCGTATGGTCGGGCTTGACCGACTATAGCACTTTCTTACTTGTTTTAAGGTAATTTTCGGTTATTTTCCCAAAAAATCAAACCAAATGAAAGATAAAATATCAAAAGGATTAAAGGCAAAATTTTCAATTTTTTGGGGGAAATAACCGAAAATTAGCTAAAAAATATGTCTGAAATCGATCGATTTGACAACGAAAAATGTCCATCACATACATGTATAACTGTTATTATTTAATTTATATAATATTTATATATATATACAAAAATTTGATTTATTCATACTAATTATTACTGCAGATAGGTTATTTGGTTTCAGATGTTTGCAATTCCAAATAACCTAAGTGACATAACATAGGCTGTGTTTAGAAAAACAAAATTTTTTCAACAGATATATATTTCTGGTTTAATTTTAATCTAAATACATAATTTTCGTTTAAATATAGTTCCACTTTTATAACGTTTTTTCCCTCTCCTGTCAACTTTTGAAAACTGTAGATAGGTTATTTCGTCTTTTAGGTGACGATATAAGAATCACTACATTGTAACTTATTTGTCAAAAATTTCCTGATAGCAAAAGAATTTCATTAAAACTAAATATGTATGCGAATATTTTCACTCGATCCCAGTCTATTATACTTATATAAAAATTTTTTGATAATAGCCAAAAAGTGTTTGTGAGGACAACCAATTGCTCGACTCGTTTCAATTGTTGGTAAGGCCATCATCATTTTAGTTTCATCCGAAGTAAGGGAAGATGAAACTGAAAAAGGTTTGTGTTTACTTTTGTTCAGTCGATAATCTGAGCTTTTACCTTTGATTTACAAACATAATTCGTAATTATTGTGTTTGTAAAAAAGGTAATATTGCGAGGTTTTCGATCCGTATAAAAGTAGGTATACTCCTCCTGGGGCCAAATTACCGCATTCGATATCGATCGAAAACTCAGACTTTTAAGCGAATGTTGTGAAGTATACTTTAGGGATGTTGAAAGTTACTTCGATGCAAAAAGTTTATTGCAATTTAGTATCCATTTTGATTCGTTTTTAAAAACATTTATTTAGTTCAATTAAAGCTCTTTTACTATTGTTCATCTTTTGGCAAATAACTTGAAAAAGAATATAGTAAACTGTGCATTTTTTAAATAATTTTGATTATCCTTAAAGTATGCTATACAAATGTTTTGAAAATATTTAAGATTTCGATCGATATCGAATGCCGTAATTTGGCCCCTGAAGATGATTGCCTAACCAACCATCGAAACGCAACGATTTTTTTGGCTTTCATCAAGAAATTGTCTATTATATTTCTTTTTTTTATATAAATTTTTATCAAACTTTCTGCAAAATAAATTATTTTAAGAATCCCTAAGGTATGCTACACAATATTTGCTAAAAAGTATGAGTTTTCGTTCGATATCGAATGCAGCGATTTGACCCCTGAAAGTTTAAAAACTTTTCTAAATTTTAAAACGCTTTTAATGTTAAAACATTAAATTATTAATATTTTAGAAATAGCAGAAAAAAAAATTGTGTAAAAGAACGAGATTTAATCGAATCGAAATTTCACACTTTGGAGAAAATTGTATTGCATACTTTTAGGAGCACCAATATAAGGAATACTGTCGTCAAGTTTAAAATAATAAGACCCTAAACTTATTTCTAATGTATTTTTTGTAAAACATAGAAATTAAGACAATAGTTCCAATCGAGTCCTTAAACCATATAAGCAAATTCCTTAAAATCTGTCCCTTGAAAGTTACCAGAAATAATAATTTTGATCAATTTCAATGGCGATGGTGCCAGTGCCAAAACAAATGTTTATGTTGCAACCTTGACATTAATTATAAGAATTATACTGGCAGACGTCCCGGCGAAAGGAATGGCATCGTTGAATTGGCATAGATACAAAATTTTAAATATCGAGTAATTCCTAAATTTTTTGTCCCACTGCATAATGTGACATTGCTAAGATTTTGGTCGTATATACTACTCTTAGAAGCGGAATGCATGGCCTTAAAATTAACTCTCTATCTTATATGGTTCATATTCCCTAAAGTTGGACGTCTGGGGCATTTTTGTAAAAAAATTGGCAATGTTTACGACTCAATAACATCTGAACGCATTTTCAGTCTTTATGAAAGGATAATAGATACATTTTATTCTATTCTAGAATTAAAGTACTTTCCAACGAAGTTTATTAAAATCTGACAACGTGTTTAGAAGTTATTGAGTCGTAAACATTGCCATTATTTCAAAAAAATACCCGATAAGTCCAACTTTGAAAGTCTATAGAATCTAAACGATATAAGATATGAGGCTGGTTTTTACACCAAACATCCGAAGACAAAAGGAGAATATATATTTTGAGTTTAAATAAAATTGAAAAGTTTCAAATTATAAACTTCTGTTTTTGGGAAGAAAATTTTCAGAATCATTCTATCGCCATCATAAAGTAGAAGTTTGGACTAAATTAAAGTGACAAGCGTTTGTAAGATTTTCGACTCTGATATCAAAGTTAAATCGGCAAAACAATAGCACTGAAAATTTTCGAGAGAAAAATCGCTTCATAAATTTCCAAGGGATGATGAAAAATAAGGGTCAAAAAAGTGCTATAATTTATTGATAGAAATTTCACGTGGAGTTGGTGTGAAATCGGGCCAAATTACGGCATTCGATATCGATCGGAATCTTGGATATTTTTAAAAAAATTTTATAGCATACTTTAAGGATAATCAAAATTATTTAAAAAATGCACAGTTTACTATATTTTTTAAGTTATTTGCAAAAGTTGAACAATAGTAAAAGAGTTTTAATTGAACTATATGTTTTTAAAAACGAATCAAAATGGATACCAAATTTCAATAAACTTTTTGCATGGAAGTAACTTTGAACATCCCTAAAGTATGCTTCACAATATTCGCTTAAAAGTCTGAGTTTTCGATCGATATCGAATGCGGTAATTTGGCCCCTGGCCACAGAAAACGTGCGATATTACTATGTTCAACTTTTTTGTGTTTTCTTTAAGTACCAGATGTTTCTGAATAAGCACTAGAGTCATGAAAAGTGGAAATTTTGATGCGATCTACTCAGAAAAGCCGTGGTGAACATTAAAAAGATGTTATATTCTAGACATAATTGTTTAAATATGACAATATGACGGACATAAAATTCAGGGAATAAACTTTAAAGTTGTGATAATTTAAAAGTTTCAGCTACTAGATGCAAACGCTTTAAAAACAAAGAATCCTGAAGCTTTTTTAACATTCCTCGTTTTAATCTTAATCGAAAAATGAATTCCCTTAAAGTTCTGGTTTAAGTCAACGTAAGTATCTTCACATATGAATCTCTGTGAATTGTTTTGGTCATAAAGTTAAAAAGGTACAATATAAAATGTGTAAAAAAAGCCAATGCAGATCATAATGTTAACAGAAATGCAAAGAGACAAATTAAAATCTTGTGCCGAATCTTGTATACCCACCATCAAGTTGTACAAGAGTGCAGCTAATTCAAAATGTTGACCAAATTTGGTATTACTAGTAATATAATTGGACTAAATTCGGTTGCAATGGTATAGTTACTATAGTGTCCATACCTGACATAGTTTATAATTTAATAGCTTTTGACTGGCGTTTGTGGCATTTTAGTAGTTACCAGGAGCGGTTTTTATATGAAACCTATGGTCAAAAATGGACCGATTCCTATAAAATTTGACATACTGACTGAAAGTTGCATAAATTTAGTAGTCATAGATTTTACAATTTTATTCAATTTGTCAGCATAAATGTGATTCCCAGGGCAGGGTTATATGGCAGCTCTAACTAAATGTGAACCGATTTTACCCATTTTCAACACACAATTTCTACAACATATTGAATACTTTTGCTAAATTTTGTCTCTCTAGCTCTTGTAGTTAAGGAACTATCGCGCTTTTCTCTGACGGAAAGACAGACATAAACCGTTTTTTCTTTTTGTATTTTTGTGTTTCCGTAAGTTTTTATAAGGGAGCTATGGTCAAATAGTAACCGATTGTAACAAAATTTTGACCACTGACATTCACATAAGACTTCTTCTTGTAAAATTTTGTTGCTGTAGCCCTTGTCGTTAAGGCGCCATCGCACTTTTATCTGACGGACAGACGGACATAAACACCCTTTTCTTTTTTTATTTTTGTGTTTCTGTAAGTTTTTTATATGGGAGCTATGGTCAAATGGTGACCGATTGTGACAATTTGCACACTGGTTGGCATTGACATAAGACTTCCTCGTGCTAAATTTAGTGATTATATCTTGTTATAGTTTTAGATTTATTGGCATTAAAGTGTATTTTAGGTGAAATTTTGGCTGTTTCCGTAAGTTTTTTGTATGGAAGCTATGACTAAATGTGAACCGATTTTGATGAAATTTCATATGCTAGGACTTACGCAAAACTTCTATATACCAAATTTTAGCGTAGGCGAGGTTATACGGGAGCTATGGTCAAATGTTAACCGATTTTGCCCAATTTCAATACCAAAATCAGAGATGAAGAATGTTTTTACTAAGTTTCAGTGAGCTAGCTCCTTTCATTAAGGCGTTATCGTGATTTCAACAGACAGACAGACATCGCTCAATCGTCTTAGAATTTCATAAGGATTCAGAATATATATCGTTTTTGATTTTTGAGCCAATATTAAGGAAATTACAAACGGAATGACAATCTCAATATACCCCCCATTCTTTTTGATGGTGGGTATAAAAATCGAAATTATATATAATATATAATTTAAAAATAAAACAAAATTCTCTCAAAGACAATATAATAAAGCTATTGCACTCCATACATTTTTTTCTGTCAAATACGAAATGAAAATGGATAAAGAACAATTAAAAACATATAAACGCAAAAAACGAACATACATTTCATGAGCACGTGTGTGTGCCTTAGCTTTCTCTTATTGGATAATCGTCTTCATTGGTTATTTCTGAATTAGAGTAAAAACGGTATACTCTCTTTCTTATGGGATTTTTCAAAACGACCATACCATAGTCTTAGAATTTCATAAGGATTCAGAATATATATCGTTTTTGATTTTTGAGCCAATATTAAGGAAATTACAAACGGAATGACAATCTCAATATACCCCCATTCTTTTTGATGGTGGGTATAAAAATCGAAATTATATATAATATATTATTTAAAAATAAAACAAAATTCTATCAAAGACAATATAATAAAGATATTGCACTCCATACATTTTTTTCTGTCAAATACGAAATGAAAATGGATAAAGAACAATTAAAAACATATAAACGCAAAAAACGAACATACATTTCATGAGCACGTGTGTGTGCCTTAGCTTTCTCTTATTGGATAATCGTCTTCATTGGTTATTTCTGAATTAGAGTAAAAACGGTATACTCTCTTTTTTATGGGATTTTTCAAAACGACCATACGGCAAATCAATGTATGGAAGTGCAACATCTTTATATTAGAGAGTCATTGATTTAATAAAATATAAATGAACTAAAGACATTTTTATACCAATAATTGTAAAAAGAATGTTTACTAAGTATTCCCATTTCAATTTCAGCTAAAGATATATACAATAATTGCAACCATTATTGAGATATACTACATTTTCTGGTCGTCACTCGACTTTTTACTCATTTTGCATATTTAATGATTCTTTAATGATGAAATAAGAAATCATAAGAAACGCAAATGACTAGATTTCAAATTGTTACTTTAACTTTAAAAATTCTAAATATATTAACCACTTTTAAATTCCGAAGTGCGATTTTGTTTGAAACATACTCAAATATCTGATTTTATGATTTTTAAAATTAAATTTTCTTTAAAAATGAGAAAAATAATCAATACATACCGTATTTTAGTCAGGGAATTGAGGAAATTTAATTTAATTCAATATCTGTAAAGAAAATCAAAAAAAAAATATTAACAAAATTTGAAGGTTTAAATTTTTAAACTTTAAATATTAGGTGTTCAAAAAAGTTTATGTTTTAGAAGTGTACGACCAAAAATTAAACATATAAACGAGATATAACCGCAGAAAAACAAAAACATGCTTACTACATTTTCTTATCTTTAATAGTTTAGAAGATATTTGAGTTTAAATAAAATATTTTTTATAATGGCATAGACTGAAAATAATATCTGAAGTTGCAAGATTAGAACTAAAGAGTGCTCTAAATAAAATTTGTAGTTGGATTTTCTTAAATAAAAATCAAACCTTTTAATATAAAAACTCTACAAAATACGCAAATATAATGACATATTATACAAAATCATTTAGCATTAGAATGTTTACTTAGTACTCGGGTTTTGCAAAATTATCGACTTTTTTTGGAAACCCACCCATCAAAGATTTTACAGTTGCTTCTGATACCTTTTTGGAGCATGTGTTCCACCTGCGCTTAAAATCGGACATGTTCTTGGAAATCTTTCCTGTGTTCTTCAATTCCTTTTTTACCAAAGCCCAATACCTTTCCACAGGCCGAAGTTCTGGACAGTTAGGTGGATTTGCCTCTCGTGGTACAAAAATGACATTATTCTTTGAGTACCACTCAAGTGCCTTTTTTCCATAATGCCATGATGCCAAATCAGGCCAAAAAAATGTAGTCACTCTGTGCTCTCTTAAAAAGGGTAACAGCCGTTTTTGTAGGCACTCCTTTATATAAATTTCTGTGTTTATTGTGCCAGATGCCACAAATACTTTACTTCTTTTGCCACAACTGCAAATAGCTTGCCACACGAGAAACTTCTTAGGGAATTTTGTTTGTTTTTTTGTGCGAAACTCTCCGAACATTGCGCCGTTTATCAGCAACATAAAAATCTTGACCAGGAAGTGGAGAAAAGTCTGCCAGTACGTATGTTTCATCATCCATCACACAACAGGTGTATTTTTTTATAAAATCAGACTTCAATTTTTTCGCTCGTTTTTTTGCTTCTAAGTTCTTTATAGCATTGCGATCTGGAACCTTTTGGACTTTGTATGTCTTCAGTCCAGCACAAGATTTGACTCTATGTGCAAAATTCGTAGAACATTTCACCGTACGAGCTGCTTTTCTTAAAGAAGTGTTAGGCGCTCTTCGAAAGAGTCGCTCGACATCTTTTGACTTACCAATATCTGTAGGACCTTTTTTCCTCCCTGATCCAGGTTTTCTTTCAATGCTCAGGTTTTCCTTATACCGTCTGATGGCATTAGAAACCGTTCGAGGGTCAACTTTCAAATTTTTAGCTATTTTTTTAAAAGTCCATGACGGATTTTTTTGAAAAGTTTTAATTATATTTTCACGAACTTTTTTTTCGCAGTCCATTTTGATTGAAATAACTATTGAAAATTAATAATTTCTAAAATAATAGTATCTGATATATCTATAGAAATTAACTTGATCAAAAAATAAATTATTTCTTGCACTATGGAAAAATTTTGTCTAAAATAGTATATGCATATTTTTTTTAGAACACTCTTTACTAAACTTTCTATAAGGTTCGTTTCATAAAAGATATACATATCGTCGGTCATAGGTTGACAACTCTTAACTCGCAAAGAAATCGAAACATGTTAAGAGTTGTCAACCTGTGACCGACGATATATAGTTTTACATTGTCACAGTATAATAATACAACAATTCTGATCATTTTAATTGAATTGTGAGCCTTAATCTGTATTGGAACGTTCCGTTGCGAAAGGTTCCATTTCGATCCGTTGTTGCATTTGAACGCAAACGGACAGACTGACATCGTTAAATCGACTCAACATGTGATTCTTAGTCGATCGTATGTCTGAGCAATATTTCTATGCGTTACATAATCAGTATAAAAGTCTTAAAGATTGGATCCAAGGAAATGTTGCACAGTGGTTTAAAACAAAGAAAGTGTTAATCTGTATCATCTAAACTGTATGTCTATTTCCATCAGAATGTATGAGAAAGTTGAAATGGAAGACACAAGCTTTCTGAATTTTGGATGTATGGTTACCCTGTGTTTTATAAGTTGAATTATTGTGCGTCTAATTTAACCACCTCAAAAGTAAAATATCTTTTGGTCAATGTTTGCACAGTTTTTGCATATGTTTTATATTTTTTGACATAAGACGTGTGTTTTAAGGCAATAATTGCACCTGTTATCAATACTAATTATATATGTTTTATACATCAATGAAAAGGAAAACATGTCTTCATTATTAAACTTTTAACTTTTTACTATTATTGTAAATGTCTTAAACATTTTTCGTAAAAATGTGAAAAAAAATTAAAAGTATATTTTTTACAAAATCATTTTTGACATTTGACTTTAAATTATAGAAAAATTGTACAAGGTATATAAATGATTTTTTGCAGTAATAAAGCTTATTTTACTGTTAATATAAAACAATTTAAAAAATTAAGAAAAAACTAAGCCCAACTGTCTGTTTTTTGTAATTAAAATTATTTTGCATGGAAATTTGAGATTTTTTAAGAAATCCTATTTTGTGAATTCGTTTATGAGCTCGAGCTAATTTTTATTTTTGAAATGTAAAGAGAATATATGGGACTATATAACTGCATTTCAGAAAGTTGACAAATTGCCGTGACTTTTCTGCTATATGTTCGAAAACTCAAAAATTTTCAAAAAAATTAGACCTCTCTCGGTCAATGCTGTACGTAGGGTGAACGTTGTACTGACTAGAAATTAAGCTTAAAATCAACACAGAAGCTCATGCTCTATAAATATATAATAAAATATTAACTTTTAATAAAAAATGTCTTAGTAAAAAGTGAAAAATTGATTTTATTTCGATCAGGCAAAAATATTTGATCTTGAAAATTTCTCAATACCAAACGGTTTCAGATATTTAAAAGCGGGTTTCATAATTTTATTGCCTATACTGTCGGCTGTATTTAAGTGTTTTTTTTTAAATTATCGGTATTATATCGGATGCACAATCGGTCAATAACTAAAAAAAGTCAAAGAGAAAAGGTTTTTTCCTATATTTTTGAAAATAAATAACTTCAAACCCATAACAGTTAAATATTAAAGTGAAGAACATAATTTTTTCTTTATTTCTTTAAGATCATCCCAAAACATAAAAACAACCATAATAGGCAATAATTAAAAGAGCTACAAGTCCGAAATCTATTTTACTTTTTATATGGTATACCTTGAAGCCCAATAATTCATCCAAAATAATGCAAACTAAGGGTAACCATAAGTAATCAAAATTCAGTCAAAATGATCCTCCATAACAATTCTCTCATATATACTAATACAATCAGAATTACAGTTTAGTCAAAAATTTCAAAAAATAACATTAGAAGCTCTGAGTAGGCAAAGCAGGTGGAAAACTACATCCACAAAAATAACTACCCCATAAAAATAAAAAAAAATGTCTAAATATATTTATATGGTTTCAACATCTTCACTACAAAATTTGTTATAAAAAGTCTGAAAGAATTTTGACTAAATAAATTTTAAAACAATTCTAATTTAAGAGAATGACCCTCAAAATAAAAAAATTTAATTCGTTTACAAATTTCGCTTTCCTAATTAATATTTAAAAATTATTAATAATTTTAACAAAACTAAAAAAGAAATCTTATCAATAAAATGAATTCAAAGATAATTTGTTAGTTAACATCTTCATCAAGTGGCTGAGGTGACATTTATGGATGTTAAAATTAATTATGAGATCAATTTTGACATTTTCATTCTCATGAGGAGCAGAAAAAACAATATTTTTATAATTTAAATAAAATATTTAATAAAAAAATGACAACATCAACCCAGTAACAACAATCAATTTATTATATGGATTAAGTAAAAGAAATACATAAACATTTAATTATCAATAACAAAAGAAGAACACTAAACCCAATAGTTCAAAATTTTAGAAATGATTCCAAAACTAGAGTAATCATCATAGATTTCTCTAAGGTCATTCCCAGCCAGCAATTTCGTGATTGTTGACGATAATATCAGCAAAATGAGTCTTTTGGAATTCGTATAGATGATCAAAAACTGATTAGTCAGCTTGATGATGTAAAAAAATTCTAAAAAGACTCCTTATAACGCTTAGAAAACGACTAGTTTACGAAAGCATTAACAATTCTTGCAGAATGTGTGCAGTCAAAATTTTATCGTGCAAACGATCCTAATACGACTGTTTTTTTTTAAGTTATTTTAATCAGTTTAGTGATCAAAAAAGACGACAAAAAGACTCAGAAAATACCTTGAAAGCGACTATTTGCATGTGTGCAATCAGTTTGGTGATCAAAAAAGTGTACAAAAATACTCATAAACACTTAGCAAGCGACTAGTTAAAAATAGTACAAAAAATCTTGTAAAATGTGCGTTATATAACTATTTTCAGGTGATAAAAAAATGTCACAAAAAGACTTGTATCTCATTATGGGTGATGTGGCTTAGTTGGTTAGGTCTACTCGGTCTCGGCAACATCAATTTCTTTAATTATTAACGCAACTTCATACATACATAATATAAATTCCCCGACAACATTCCAATTGAAACAAGGGGTACTTCTCTCAGACAATGAGCTGCATCCGATTCTATTTTTAGACTCATTGAATGGGACCTACGTTTTAATGCCGGCTCCGAACGGCAAATGCATTAGTTAGAGAAGTTTTACATAGCCTAATACTCAATAACCAGTGGCTAGATGAGTTATGAGGTGAACCGCCGCTTTTTTTTTGAAAATTTATTTTTTCAAGTGAGTCTGGCCAGGGATCGAACTTGGGCCTCTGGTATGCTAGGCGGATGACTAACCTGCTATACCACGGCGGTTCACTGTTCTAAAAATAGATATACTGTGTTGAGTATTTATTCTTTATTATTTTTTAACAAATCTAGCAAAATGTGTGCAGTCATATTCTAATCAGCAAAACGAGTCATTAAAGACTCTTTTTGAAGAGTAGCATGAAGGATACCATTTTCTCACACAAAAAGATCATTTTTGACTCATAAGTGATATCATAAATGATCATTTTAATCGTGCAGTGAAGTCAAAAAAGACTCATTAAAGACTGATTAAAATTTTCCAAAAATGCTAGTTATTGTCTATAATCATTAATACCATTTTTGCCTGCTATACACTCAAGTGTTAGTTTTGAGGACCATCCTTCAATTTGAAACTACCCAGTTAGCATTTTTGGAAAATCTTAATCAAATATGAGTCTTTTTTGACTTCACTGCACGATTAAAATGATCATTTATGATATCACTTATGAGTCAAAAATTATCTTTTTGTGTGAGAAAATGGCACCCTTCATGCGGCTCTTCAAAACAAGTCTTTAATGACTCATTTTGCTGATTAGAATATGACTGCACACATTTTGCTAGAGTTGTTAAAAAAAAAACACGGTCATATCTTTTTTTAGAACAGTGAAGTTGCGTTAATAATTATAGAAATTGATGTTGCCGAGACCGAGGATCGAACGTAGGCAGCTGAATATGATATGTTATGCTAAGTAGTCGACGTGCTAACCAACTAAGCTACATCACCCATAATGAGAAACGAGTCTTTTTGTGGCATTTTTTTATCAACTAAATTTCACAAGATTTTTTGTGCTATTTTTAACTAGTCGCTTGATAAGCGTTTATAAGTCTTTTTGTACACTTTTTTAATCACCAAACTGATTGTACACATTTTGCTTTCAAATAGTCGCTTTCAAGGTATTTTCTGAGTCTATTTGTGGTCTTTTTTGATCACCAAACTGATTAAAGTAACACAAAAAAAATAGTCGTATTAGGATCGTTTGCATGATAATATTTTAACTGTACACGTTCTGCAAGAATTGTTTGTGCTTTTGTAAACTAGTAGTTTTCTAAGCGTTTTAAGGAGTCTTTTTTAGATCACCAAGCTTATTAATCAGTTTTTGATCATCTATACGAATCCCAAAAGACTCATTTTGCTGATATTATCGTCAACAATCACCAAATTGCTAGCTGGGTATTGGAAATCCAATGTATGCATGTGTAGGTAAAATATTTATCTGTGTGTGTGTGTAGGTCTTATCTCAATCCAATGAAATAGTCTGTCGATAATTTCAAACATAAATTTAATATTTATTTGAAAAAATTAAATAATAATTTGTACAAAAGATCATCATCAATTTAAAATAGTATTATTGTATTTTGTTGTATAAAACTGATTAAATCTGTCGTTTGCAATTAAAATTAAAACTTACCTCAACAGAAATTATACTCGAATGACTATAAAACAAATGTCATTAAAATTTAATATTCTTTTTATAGGCACTTTATTGAAAATGATTATTTAAATCTCAACAAAAAAAATAACTTAAGCACTTGCAAAATAGAAAATTAAATTATTTATAAAATTTAAAATTATTTTAAACTTTTATTAAATCAATGTTAAATTTATAAAATTAATTTTAAGATATGTACATTTTTTATTCTTTTTTTATCTCATTTATCGGATTACATTTATGGGCTGACACACTTAATTTTACTTGAATGCCATTATTAGCCGTTTTATTGGTTGTTTTAATTATTCCACAAATTTTAACATTTCTTTAGGCCTTTAAAAGCAATTGCCACAACTTTTGTATTTGATCAAAACAAAAAAATATTTAATTTATATAAATTAAAAAAATTTAATAAAATTTCTAAATTAAAGCGACGCGCGCATGCGATAACGACTCGAAAATTGTTAAATTGCTACTAACAAACAGTAAATAAAAAAATTTAATTCAATATTATTTTTTACTTTAAGCGAACAAAAAAAATGGAAAAAAAAATACTAAAATAAAACACACAGAAAAAATATATAAAATTTAAAACAACAATAATAAAATTAATAAAACAAAAAAAAATAAAGCTAAAATAAAATACGAAGAAAATGAAGACTGAAATGTTTGGTCTGTCCGAAATGGAATGAAAAATGAGCAATGAATGGAATCGAGTGAAGTGGTGGCACCAGCAGCGGAAAAAACACGAAACAGAAGCAGCAACTAAATAAAATACACGTACGGACTGTATCGCATACGTAAAATTTTTGTTTAAATAAAAAATAAATTTTGATATTCTCTCAAACACTTGAATTCGTTTTCTTGCATAGACAAAATACGCGGCATAGATGATATATGAGTTTTGTGTTTTTAAATCTACCAACGCCAACTTTGGGTACAAATATACGAGGCTAGGCTGAACAATCTTTTTAAAATCCACAAAATCTTTTCCAAATTTGAAAAGAGCTTACGTATATGGTAGACAAACATTCGGAAATCAATAAAATTTAAAACCAGCGTCAAAGAGAACAGAATTGTCAAACCGTTTATAATCTTTAAAATAATGGTGTCTATCTGACAGTTGGAAACACGATAGGGCCTACACTAAACGGGCCACAGTTTTTAAGGCTATTCCTCATTTATTAAAAATATTTGACAGTAAAGTTTGAGTTTTAGCTAATTTTCAATCAATAAAAATTTAGTTTTAAAAGAAAAAATAACACGCAGGTACAAAATTCAACAGAAAAAAATCGTATATTCTGAAATAGGAGCAAAAACTAAAATACACGCATCTCCCAGTTTTTCCAGATCAATTCGTTTTTTTTTTGTTTCAAGAAAAACATGAATATACCCAGTAAAACTTTTCATTACCAAATAATGAGTTAAACAGTTAAACTATTGAACACGAACTACTAACTCATTCGCTGTTTAAGTCATTACATTAACATGGGGATGTCATTGGAGGCAAGTACTTACCAATTGCAGAAAAGTAATGACTTGGGAAAGCAATTTGAAAGCAACAACAGCAAAACTTTTTTGTTGTTGTTTTATTAAAAACATATATTTTTAAACGAAATACAAAATTTTTTTATGATCCCATGGGGGCTCGAACCCAGACCCTCTTCCACTGAGCTACTTCATATGTTGAAAACTTAGCAGCTTATAATTAATATAAACAATTTTTATTTTTAGATCCAAAATCATGTGAAAATAACTTTGTTTTTCCCTGCTTTTTTTTTTGCTTTGTTGTAATTTTTGGAAAAATATTTTATACGATTTTTTGTAATTATTTTAAAACTTTTTTAAAATTATTTTAAAACTTAAACAATTTAAATCTTCTTTTTTGTATAAGTTTTTACATAAGATTGACTCTTACTTACTTAAATGTTACAACCTGTGGTGAACGTTTATAGTATATTTGTTTTTATAAGTTGTATTTTGAACCAACTGAACCAATTAAATTTTTCTGTAATAAATCAGTAATGATTCTTCGTTAGCATTGTTACTGGAAATTACTTTTTCCCTTACCCAAGACTTCACCAATATTGCATACAAAATATTCGGCCGGTCAAATAATGACAACAGGCTTAACACTATTATCGACAAAAAAAAAAACAAGGAAAAAAATGCTGTCAAATAAAACAAGCCACGATATAGTGTAGGTCATGATTTTCACAAATGTGACTTAATTGATTAATTTGAGGAGAACTTCCTTTTTCTATTTGCCATCGCCAGACACAGTTCTTTAAATTGAGTAAAATTTTAAAGTGAAGTGGAAAAGTTAAAATTAAAAAAAAACTTTAAAATTTAAAACTATCCTTTAATTTTTACAACATTTTTTTTCTTCTCAAAAGTGTTAATTTTGTGCTTATTGGTAAGCTTAAACCAAAGGTAACAAAATCTTTATAAAATAAGTGACCCGATTTATTTGGATTCTTTAGATCACGAAGAGACTGTCTTAGACAACGGCTTGTCCCACGTGTCTTTCAACTTGGAAAAGCCAATTCCATTTTTGATATCTTATAGAAATTATATTTCTATCAAAAGGAAAAAGAAGATTCTGGCATGTCCACGTTTTCGAATCAAAGCCTTTCTGAACCATCTTAGCAACATCCATAAAAAGAAGCCTTTCGAAACGAATCCATACTACCTGCGTTATAATCCCTCTGTGTCAAAAAACGTGCAGCTTTCAACAGCCAACTTGGTTTTATTAGCGGACAAAAGATCATTGTGTAGTTAGTCTCGTCAACCAGGACAGTGTGGGATCCCCACCTTTTATGACCATAAAATGATGTAGCAAAGTGATTCTCATACACGAATAGATTTCTTCCCCAAAACCTGCATAAAACCAAATATCTACCAACATATTTATATATAAAACTATTTTATAACCACCGAATAACACCAGTCCTCCAGTTAAAATTCTGCAACTCTTCATAGCTCAACCTGTTACTCGTTTTTTTTCCAAAAGTACATCGCAATATGTAAAATTACCTACAAAAGCATTATTTGCATACATCCAACCATATATCATACATCATCTAAACATCCTTTTTGGGACCTCAATGACATCGTCCATTATTCTACTAGCTCACACTCGGCAAATATTTGAGACAATTTACCTCGCCAATATAAATTTCAAAATTTTTTTTTGTAAATGAAACATCAAACAACCCGGAACCTCACATATAGTATAAGAAATTAATAAGTATAAAATTTTAAAATTAACTCAAAATATTATTTATTAATCCCACATTTCAAACCATTTTTACAAGAATAGCTATAAAATCTTCATTTAGTTAAAGAAATTACCCAGCACAACGAGAACGCAGAGGCCTCCACGTCCATCGCTGTCTGTTTGGTGAGTCAATGTAAAATTTATAATTTTATCCAACTTCATGAATGAATAAATTCTAATCAATGAAACATGAAATCCACATAGAGTCCAAACTGTGTGTTTGATATTACGGACAATCATAAGGAGATTGGATAACTTTATGGTTAATTCTAAATTTTTCTTTTCTTATAATTTATTTAAATTTTGTTTTGATTATGTTAAACTTACCTAAAATTTAAATTTCAAATTCCAAAATCACAAAAAAGAAACACGATAAATTTCTACCATAAAACAAATGTAGAAAAAAGAAAAAAAAAAAAACTTCCGTTATGAAATAATTTTGTGCATCGAACATTTTCAATATAAAATTTAAAATAAAATTAAAATAAGTAAATATATTTTGATATCTTAAATAACTAAAATCACAGATTATATTGCATCGACATTTAAAAATGATTAGGGCACTTAATTTGATTGGATTTCGCTTTGATTATTTTTTTACTTTTCTCAATTTTGTTTAAACAAAATATAAATTTTCACTAATTTTATCTTTGCACTCACACTATTCATTTTTTTTTAACAATCAAATTTAAATTAAAACAAAACAAACAAAAAATTTAACTTGTTAACTAATTTATCGTTCTTAAAAAAAATTTTAATTTTGATTTGAAATTGTAACGGTAGGTTTCATAATTGTATTCTCATTTTCTTTTTACTTTGACTCTTGCTTAAAAAAAAAACTTGCGAAGACTAAAACCAAAAAAGAACTTTCGATCAAGAAGAAGATAAAAGGTTATTATTATCTCTTTGATCTTTCCTTATATTGATTTTCGGTGATATCTTTTTATATGCAGAGATGCATTAAATGTAATAACCGTGTTGATGACATGCAATCGTAAACGTTACCGAATTATCATAAACAGTAAAAGATGCAATATTTCATCTACAATCATTTTTGTGTACATTTTTCTTCAAAAAATGTATTCTTTCATGAATTTCATTTTTGGTTTTTTTTTCTTTCAATATTTTGAATAAAATTGTATAATAAACCTTTTTATTGTAGTATGGTTTAACACTAAATTAATTCAAATTATTTCTTTATATTAAACTTATCAAATTTATTATCCTTTCGAATATTTGTATATTGTTAAGTTTTTAAGATTATTGTTTGTATCAAATACATGAATTCAGCGACATGAATTGCTAAATACATAATCTGTTTTCAATGTGAACAAGGGTATAGGGTATATTACATGTTTGGGATTCTATTACTATGTAAGAGCTATTAGAATCATGGAAGGGTTGGGTTTAGAAGCTCGGGTTTCTGCTAATAATACCTAAGAAACCAACTTTATTCAATTTAGGTCAATATTTTGCATTTCACAACATACCATAGTAGGGGCTTTTCTTAGAAAACTATGGCTATACCAGTCCTTTTTTTTAAATTAACAACAGAACATAATTTTTTCTTTTCCAAGGGAGTCTTTATAAAAATTTGTAATCCAATGAGTTTTGTGTTGAAAGATCACGAACCCCCCCAACCGGCTGATTGCTAGCGATCATAGGCTCCCACCGATCTTTTCAATTCCATTACTTTGAATCTTGTTAGGTTTGTATTGAATTATAGTGGAACCTTGTTTGAACTGGCAACTGTTGAACATTTTCATTTTTTTTTAATATCGATTTAAACTCTTGAACCTAACATTGCTATTACCTTATAATTAAATGGTGAGAACATTACATAATAAATGGCGCCCAACGTGGGGCCGAAATACGAAAACATCTTACGTATTTTGGTTCCCAAACTTACTTCTAATTTCGTAGATTTCATTTTGCGCTAAGTATGCCTAAGTCGTATAGTGTTAACTTCTTTTTCTAAAATAAATGTCAATGTTTTCCTGGATTTTTGGGAACTTGATGATTTCGAGTTACCTAACCGATAACCACTTGATATGGTTTTTATAATTAGAAAGTTACCATTGTATTAATTAGACATTGCTTAAATTTTTTTTTAGAAAATTATATAATTCGTTATTTATGAATAGGTAAATTTCAGTCTTTGAGTTTTAGATTGGAATATATTACCTGGCTGTTTGCTAAATAATATCCGCTTTTATTGATCACTGATATTTATCGACGATAGGTAGAATTTATTATATTTTCTATAAAAACCCATAACCCAGATTGTTAGCTTTATTGATCAAAATTTGTTGAATATGTTTATACCCTATTGCTTATACCTCACATGAAAACAAATGTATTGAGAATAATTAGTTATTACCAAACAAAAATTTATTATTTTTTTTTAAACTTATAACTCAAAAATTTTATCGAACTTTTTTGTGGCTTATTTCTGGCTTTCGATCAGAAGAGTAAAGTTATAAACTTCAACTTCTATTGATAAGTTTTAAAAAACTTAAAAAAATTCAGTCGGAACGAAGATTATAAAAACATTTTTTTATTTGCTTTTCATATTAAGTTATTATAACAATATGTCTTTGCCAAGAACACCAACTAGTCTTTCAGCAAATAATGCTGCTCCTAGTTCTCCGGTAGCCGAATCAAATAGTTCAGTGCTAAACACAGATTTCAAATGTCCCATTTGCAATGAAAAAATGGACGAAAAGATTCCTTGCATGATTATTAATAGTTGCAATCATGTCTTTCATAGAGCATGCATTGAAAATTCGCTATCGTCTGCTAAAGAATGTCCAGTTTGTTATCTGCCTTGTGAGTTAGAAGATTTACGTAAAATGTCATTTCCCTTAAAACCAAATGCTACTAGACCGAGAGGAAAACCGCGTGGTGCGATTGTAAAAACGTACAATACTAGAAGCGTTAATAAAAATTTGTTTACAGATCCTTCAACTCCCGTTGTTAGTTTATCCAGTACTGATTCAAACGTTTTCGTAGGACCAAATAATCCAATTTCTTTTCCATCCAATGCCAATACCCAGAATTTTCCTTCATCTACTTCCCCAACTGCTATTGACTATAATCGGATAAGCCAAATGATTAAGACTAATATTACCCAAGCTTTGAGAAATTTAAATCTAAACAACCAAACTCAATCATCTCCACAGCAGAATCCATCTGATACCAATCTAATAAATCAAATGATTGAGAACAATGTCCAACAAGCGAGGCGCAATAATAACCAACATACAATGAATAATCAGGATCCTATTTCAACCAGAAATAATTCTTCGATAAATCCACTTAATCGTTCCCAAAATATTTCGAACTCCTCGCCACATAATAACCGTCAGCCAATTTCTAGACCACCAACCAGAACCTCACAAATTTCGACTTTAAATACAGACAAAATAACCTCTATCATCCAAAATTGGTGTCTAAAGTTTGATGGCTCTAGTGCAGGTTTAAACGTAGAAGAATTTCTATACCGAGTTATCTCTTTGACCAACGATACCTTTCAAGGAGATTTTGATCTCATATGTAAGAATCTCCATATCCTGCTGTCAGGAAAAGCCAGAGACTGGTTCTGGCGCTATCATAAACAGGAAAGAGGTGTAATAGTGTGGGAAGATTTCTGCGGTGCAATTCGTTCTCAATATAAGGAATTTAAATCATCATTTGATATCCGCGAAGAGATCCGGAACAGAAGACAAAAACATTCGGAATCCTTTGACGCCTTCTATGATGCCATATCTGCAATTATGGACCGATTACCTTCAGCTTTCTCTGAAATGGAGCTTATAGAAATCATTACGCGAAACTTAAGACCAGAAATTCGTCAAGACCTTTTATATATACCAGTTCACTCCATAGCCCATCTCCGCAAACTAGTGCAAATGCGCGAAACCTTTTTGGAAGACGAGCATGTGCGACGTAATCTGACAACTCGTCATGGCAACGCTTATGTTCCCAGAAGACAGATTGCCGAAGTTGATATGGACCAGAATATTTTGGAACCTATAGCTCCTGAAACTGGCGAAACATCTGTCGATGCTATCCATCACAATCCGTCAGTACCCCGGTGTTGGAACTGTAATGAGATAGGCCATGTATGGGAAGATTGCTTACAGGAACGTACAGTTTTTTGTTATGGATGCGGGCTTAAAAATACATATAAACCCCAATGCCAAAAGTGTAAAGACAGAAAATTTTCAAAAAACTGCAATACCCATTTACCAGCCAGAAACAATGTATAGAATCTAATGGTTCCCTAACGAACGCACGCCAAGATGTTTCCAATATACCAACGAAATTGAGTGTGACAGACAAGGATGATACCAAAACCTCAAATGTGCAAAATAACCAGCCTCATACTTCATTTTTTATTCTTAAACGCCCTGACTTTCTTATTGCAAAGGCCCAAAATTTAGATAATTCTAGGATTATTTATCCAAAAACTCCTTATCATGAAAGAATGCAACGATATACTCTTAAACGTAATGAGATTTTTGCTGACTTTCAAATTAATAAACTTGTGTTACACAAACCAAAACGGTCGACTGTTAGGTTAAGAAAATATTATAGAAAACGTAGATTTTGCTCGAAACTTTTAATATCAACTATTCTTAGTGATCCCAAAGATCATAGATTTTATGCCAAAGTCTCATTTCTAAATCATGTCGAATATGGCTTACTAGATACTGGAGCCAGTATTAGTTGTATTGGACATGCTTTAGCTGAAAAAGATTTTTCAGAACTTCCAACTTTTACCAGCTGTAAGCACTTTGTTAAGACCGCTGATGGAGCTCAACAACGAGTCATCGGATGGCTCACTGTAGACGTCTCTTTTAAGGATGAAGCTCATAGTATGAATCTTTTTATAATACCATCAATTACCCAAAGAGTCATTTTAGGTATTGACTTCTGGAAGAAATTTAATTTAGTTCCAAATATAATAGAATCCACTGATTTAGTCGACAACTCTTTGTTAAATAATGTTTCATTTAATGCCATAAAATTGGCTACTCTATCTGATAATTGCGTGGATAAATCTGATGCGGATCAATGTGAAGATAAATTTTTGCTTACTACCTATCAACAACAGCAATTAGATGCAGTAATCTCTTTATTTCCGAATTTTGAACGCCAAGGTCTTGGAAGAACGGAGCTAATTGAGCACACAATCGACGTTGGTGAAGCTAAGCCCATTAAACAACGTTTTTACCCTGTTTCCCCAGCCGTCGAAAAGTTAATGTTCAAAGAAATTGACAGAATGTTAAGTCTCGGAGTAATAGAACCATCAAACTCACCCTGGAGTTCTCCGATGAGACTCGTCATTAAACCGAATAAAGTACGACTCTGCTTGGACGCAAGAAAAGTGAATACTGTCACCAAGAAGGATGCGTATCCTTTACCATCGATCGAAGGAATATTCGCTCGTCTACCAAAAGCCAACATCATATCAAAGTTAGATTTGAAGGACGCATACTGGCAAATTGCTTTGTCAAAAGAATCCGCCGCCATCACAGCTTTTACCGTACCGGGTAGACCATTATACCAGTTTACTGTAATGCCCTTCGGATTATGCAACGCTCCTCAAACTATGAGCAGGTTAATGGACAATCTTATTCCTCCGGATTTGAAGACTTGTGTGTTTGGATATCTCGATGACCTGATAATTGTATCTGAGACATTTGGAGAACATATAGGAATCTTAGTTCGCATCGCTGGACAATTTCAAAAAGCTAATTTAACATTGAACGTAGCGAAAAGTAAATTTTGTGTTACTAAAGTCAAATACCTTGGATACGTTATAGGTGATGGTGGAATTGTAACAGATCCTGATAAAGTGAGTGCTATAAAAAACTGGCCAACACCCAAGAATATCAAGCAAGTAAGAGGATTTTTAGGTCTTGCAGGCTGGTATCGAAGATTCATATCAAATTTTTCAAGTGTAGCGTTTCCAATTTCCGAAACATTATCAACGAAGAAAAAATTTACATGGACCCCAGAAGCTCAAAAAGCCTTCGGTAAATTAAAAGATTTACTAGCATCAGCTCCAATTTTAAGCAATCCCAATTTCGACAAAAAGTTTTTTGTTCACTGCGATGCCAGCGACTATGGTATTGGTGCTGTACTTGTTCAGTTAGATGACGACAATGAAGAAAAGCCTATAGCTTTTATGAGCAAAAAGCTTAATTCAGCTCAAAGGAATTATAGCGTAACGGAACGCGAATGTTTAGCAGCAATTGAAGCAATTACCCGATTTCGATGCTATCTAGAATTACAGGAATTTGAAGTGATTACAGACCACTCTAGCCTCGTTTGGCTAATGAAGCAACCCAACCTAAGTGGAAGATTAGCTAGATGGGCATTTAAGCTGCAAGCGTATAATTTTACGGTTAGTCATCGTAAAGGGAAAGAAAATATTGTACCCGATGCTCTTTCTAGAATTGAAGAGATTACTTCTATTGAAATTACTGAACCAGAGATAGATTTACAGTCACCATGTTTTGAACAATCTGATTACATTGACTTAAAGAATAAGATAAAAGAAAATCAAGCCAATTTACCAGATACCAAAATTGTGGATCAGTATGTCTACAAACGTATGGATCATTACGATGGTATAGAAAATAACGAAAATAAGGCATGGAAGTTATGGATACCTTACGGTCTGCGAAAATATTTAATAACACGATTTCATGATTCACCTACTGCATCCCATGGAGGTATCTGCAAAACCCTGGAACTTTTGAGACGAAATTTTTACTGGCCAGGAATGGTTAAAGATGTGCGAAACTACGTTTCAAAATGTGAAATTTGTAAAACCACAAAACATCCTAATTTTGTACTGAAACCAGAAATGGGAAAACAAACAATAACGATAAGACCATTTCAGCGTCTCTTTATAGATTTGTTAGGTCCTTACCCTCGCAGCAAAGCTGGAAATATTGGAATACTTATAGTATTGGATCACTTGTCTAAGTTTCAATGGCTTCACCCACTCAAAAAGTTTACGGCACCAGTGATAAGAGATTTCTTAGAAAACCACATTTTCCATGTTTATGGCATACCAGAGACTATTGTTAGTGATAACGGGTCTCAATTTAAAGCGAACGATCTCAATGCTTACTTCACGTCTCTTGGAATCAAACATGTCTATACTGCTGTATATTCGCCTCAAGCAAATGCCTCGGAAAGAGTGAATCGTTCGATAATTGCTGCAATAAGAACGTTTCTTAAAAAAGACCATACTAAATGGGACGAAAATCTCAGCACTATTAACTGCGCTCTTCGAAATGGATTTCACCAATCCATCAATATGTCCCCATATCACGCTCTTTTCGGCTTCAATATGATAACCCATGGTTCTTCATATTCTTTATTAAAAAACCTTAAAGTTCTAGATGAACCTACATGCTCGTTGTATAGAGATGACCAGCTTCAGCTAATAAGAAAAGATATCCAAAAATATCTGGATAAAGCTTATGCACAAAATCAGAAAACGTACAATCTAAGAACTAGACCAGAAAAGTTTACAGTAGGCCAAGAAGTTCTTCGTAGAAATTTTGTACAAAGTAGTATGGAAAAACGATTCAATGCAAAATTCGCTCCTCTTTTTGTCAAGGCTACAGTTAAAGAAAAACTAGGAAATCACTATTACGTTTTGGCTGATTCTAGTGACAAAGTTATAGGCACCTATCACGCTAAAGATATTCGAACCTGATGCATTTTTTTTCTTGAGCGATATTACTCACGTCCTTTTTCTTCCTAACATTTTAACTCAAAGAGTAAATGTTATGCAGTTTTGTGGTGAACGTTTATAGTATATTTTTTTTTATAAGTTGTATTTTGAACCAACTGAACCAATTAAATTTTTCTGTAATAAATCAGTAATGATTCTTCGTTAGCATTGTTACTGGAAATTACTTTTTCCCTTACCCAAGACTTCACCAATATTGCATACAAAATATTCGGCCGGTCAAATAATGACAACAGGCTTAACACTATTATCGACAAAAAAAAAAACAAGGAAAAAAATGCTGTCAAATAAAACAAGCCACGATATAGTGTAGGTCATGATTTTCACAAATGTGACTTAATTGATTAATTTGAGGAGAACTTCCTTTTTCTATTTGCCATCGCCAGACACAGTTCTTTAAATTGAGTAAAATTTTAAAGTGAAGTGGAAAAGTTAAAATTAAAAAAAAACTTTAAAATTTAAAACTATCCTTTAATTTTTACAACATTTTTTTTCTTCTCAAAAGTGTTAATTTTGTGCTTATTGGTAAGCTTAAACCAAAGGTAACAAAATCTTTATAAAATAAGTGACCCGATTTATTTGGATTCTTTAGATCACGAAGAGACTGTCTTAGACAACGGCTTGTCCCACGTGTCTTTCAACTTGGAAAAGCCAATTCCATTTTTGATATCTTATAGAAATTATATTTCTATCAAAAGGAAAAAGAAGATTCTGGCATGTCCACGTTTTCGAATCAAAGCCTTTCTGAACCATCTTAGCAACATCC
Source organism: Stomorhina lunata (assembly GCA_933228675.1). NCBI lineage: Eukaryota > Metazoa > Arthropoda > Insecta > Diptera > Rhiniidae > Stomorhina > Stomorhina lunata. The sequence continues at coordinate 87,243,254 of OW121740.1, read as the reverse complement.
ATAAAAAGAAGCCTTTCGAAACGAATCCATACTACCTGCGTTATAATCCCTCTGTGTCAAAAAACGTGCAGCTTTCAACAGCCAACTTGGTTTTATTAGCGGACAAAAGATCATTGTGTAGTTAGTCTCGTCAACCAGGACAGTGTGGGATCCCCACCTTTTATGACCATAAAATGATGTAGCAAAGTGATTCTCATACACGAATAGATTTCTTCCCCAAAACCTGCATAAAACCAAATATCTACCAACATATTTATATATAAAACTATTTTATAACCACCGAATAACACCAGTCCTCCAGTTAAAATTCTGCAACTCTTCATAGCTCAACCTGTTACTCGTTTTTTTTCCAAAAGTACATCGCAATATGTAAAATTACCTACAAAAGCATTATTTGCATACATCCAACCATATATCATACATCATCTAAACATCCTTTTTGGGACCTCAATGACATCGTCCATTATTCTACTAGCTCACACTCGGCAAATATTTGAGACAATTTACCTCGCCAATATAAATTTCAAAATTTTTTTTTGTAAATGAAACATCAAACAACCCGGAACCTCACATATAGTATAAGAAATTAATAAGTATAAAATTTTAAAATTAACTCAAAATATTATTTATTAATCCCACATTTCAAACCATTTTTACAAGAATAGCTATAAAATCTTCATTTAGTTAAAGAAATTACCCAGCACAACGAGAACGCAGAGGCCTCCACGTCCATCGCTGTCTGTTTGGTGAGTCAATGTAAAATTTATAATTTTATCCAACTTCATGAATGAATAAATTCTAATCAATGAAACATGAAATCCACATAGAGTCCAAACTGTGTGTTTGATATTACGGACAATCATAAGGAGATTGGATAACTTTATGGTTAATTCTAAATTTTTCTTTTCTTATAATTTATTTAAATTTTGTTTTGATTATGTTAAACTTACCTAAAATTTAAATTTCAAATTCCAAAATCACAAAAAAGAAACACGATAAATTTCTACCATAAAACAAATGTAGAAAAAAGAAAAAAAAAAAAAACTTCCGTTATGAAATAATTTTGTGCATCGAACATTTTCAATATAAAATTTAAAATAAAATTAAAATAAGTAAATATATTTTGATATCTTAAATAACTAAAATCACAGATTATATTGCATCGACATTTAAAAATGATTAGGGCACTTAATTTGATTGGATTTCGCTTTGATTATTTTTTTACTTTTCTCAATTTTGTTTAAACAAAATATAAATTTTCACTAATTTTATCTTTGCACTCACACTATTCATTTTTTTTTAACAATCAAATTTAAATTAAAACAAAACAAACAAAAAATTTAACTTGTTAACTAATTTATCGTTCTTAAAAAAAATTTTAATTTTGATTTGAAATTGTAACGGTAGGTTTCATAATTGTATTCTCATTTTCTTTTTACTTTGACTCTTGCTTAAAAAAAAAACTTGCGAAGACTAAAACCAAAAAAGAACTTTCGATCAAGAAGAAGATAAAAGGTTATTATTATCTCTTTGATCTTTCCTTATATTGATTTTCGGTGATATCTTTTTATATGCAGAGATGCATTAAATGTAATAACCGTGTTGATGACATGCAATCGTAAACGTTACCGAATTATCATAAACAGTAAAAGATGCAATATTTCATCTACAATCATTTTTGTGTACATTTTTCTTCAAAAAATGTATTCTTTCATGAATTTCATTTTTGGTTTTTTTTTCTTTCAATATTTTGAATAAAATTGTATAATAAACCTTTTTATTGTAGTATGGTTTAACACTAAATTAATTCAAATTATTTCTTTATATTAAACTTATCAAATTTATTATCCTTTCGAATATTTGTATATTGTTAAGTTTTTAAGATTATTGTTTGTATCAAATACATGAATTCAGCGACATGAATTGCTAAATACATAATCTGTTTTCAATGTGAACAAGGGTATAGGGTATATTACATGTTTGGGATTCTATTACTATGTAAGAGCTATTAGAATCATGGAAGGGTTGGGTTTAGAAGCTCGGGTTTCTGCTAATAATACCTAAGAAACCAACTTTATTCAATTTAGGTCAATATTTTGCATTTCACAACATACCATAGTAGGGGCTTTTCTTAGAAAACTATGGCTATACCAGTCCTTTTTTTTAAATTAACAACAGAACATAATTTTTTCTTTTCCAAGGGAGTCTTTATAAAAATTTGTAATCCAATGAGTTTTGTGTTGAAAGATCACGAACCCCCCCAACCGGCTGATTGCTAGCGATCATAGGCTCCCACCGATCTTTTCAATTCCATTACTTTGAATCTTGTTAGGTTTGTATTGAATTATAGTGGAACCTTGTTTGAACTGGCAACTGTTGAACATTTTCATTTTTTTTTAATATCGATTTAAACTCTTGAACCTAACATTGCTATTACCTTATAATTAAATGGTGAGAACATTACAAACCTGTTAAGGTCAAAGTCCGAGCATATTTTAGAATTCCATGGATTTCGATCTTGAGCGAATATTCTCCAATTTTATAGGCCAAGCTTTGAAAAATGTTCCTCTACTTGGTCTTTCTATCGAAGTTTCGCACATCCTCCTCTAACATTAGGTAGTGGGACATTTCAATTCTAATTTTATCCTCTTCATTGTATTTTTTTTCAAGAGAGGGTTACTAGCCCGTAATCCTAACCCATTTTTATCGATCTTATGGGACAACTCTCAGAACATGTTAACTCACAATATGGGTGTTAAACTAGCTCCCCGGGTGATACCATGAGGAGGTGTGTGTCCACAGTTGAGATGAAGGATGACCCAGATAAGTTGGGCTTACCAAGTTAAGACCAATTAGAACCGTGTTTGGTATTCAACATCCCCTACATAATCAAAATTGACTCATGATGGTATTTTTTCATTAACGTGAGTTAGTTTTACAAATTTTTTTTACAGAAGATAATATTTAAGTTCTTAAAATTCAAAAATCATTTAAAAAGACTCTTTTAATAAAAAAAAAACTAAAAAAAATTGTTGCCCTTGGTGGGATTTGAACCGGGGCCATTCAGTTTAAATTACCATCTTAATTACAAATAAGTACTTCTGTAATAACTTATTATTTATTCGGATGGTATGTTGTAGTCGTTACAAGGTAACCAGTTATCAGAGTACTTGCCATTAGCAAAGTTTTGCTGGGTATCTTTCGTTAAATATCACTTATCATTCTAGTATTTTTTTATAGAAAACTTATGAAATTTCGAACGAAAGCAAAATATAATATTCATAGCGTGTCCTTATGTGTTTTAAGCATTGGTTCCTTTGTCGTGAAACATATACGGACTCAGTAGAGTCAAAATATATAGGTCTTGCTCTTGTGTCCAAACGTGTGTACCACGGTGTAATGGAATACAAAAGAAACTAACACAACTTTATTTAAAGTAATCAAAATCACATGTTGTAGTTTTGGAGTTATTGCAATTTCCAACTTAAAATTCGTGCCTAAGAATATGTTGCAGAAGTAAGACATGAATTTTACAGGTCAACAAAATTTAATTGCGTATTGATAGGAAATTTGATGCAATTTTTACTAACTTTTTCTCTATTTTCTTTATTGTCTAATTTATTACTTTTTTACCAAAAATTAAAAGTTAAAAAATTCATAACTCTACTCCTTCTGAAGCGATTTTCAAAATTAGTTATTCATTTTAAAGATGTAATTACAAGCTTTGTATAACTGTTATATACATATATAATTATTAAATCCAAAACATTAAAAAATTAAAATTTTATTATACCCACCATCATAAAGAATGGGAGGTATATTGAGATTGTCATTCCGTTTATAATTTCCTTAATATTGGCTCAAAAACCAAAAGGGATATATATTCTGAATTCTTATGAAATTCTATGACGATTGAGCGATGTCCTTGTGTCTGTCCGTATGTCTGTCTGTTGTCGGCATGATAAAACCTTAACGAAGAGAGCTAGGTCACTAAATTTTGTCATCAATATTCCTCATTTCTTGGGAAATTTTAGTATTGAAATTGGGCAAAATCGGTTTACATTTGAACATAGCTCCAGTATAACCTCGTCTAGGCTAATCGCTTATTTGCTAATAAATGACAAACTATAATAGCTATCATGATAACATTTGGTATATAAAAGTTTTACATAAGCCCTAGGCAGCATATAAAATTTTATCGAAATCGGTTTACATTTAAATATAGCTCCCATACAAAACACGAAAACAGCCTTAAATACACTTAAATGTCAATAAATGAAAAACTATAGTAGCTATGTAAACTAAATTTAGCACAAGAACGTATTATGTAAATACCAGCCACTGTGCCAAATTTTTTTTTTTACAATCGGTCACCATTTGACCATAGCTCCCATATAAAAAACTTACGGGAAGACAAAAATATAAAAAGAAAATGGGGTTTATGTTATGTTTCATTTATACACACATACATAAATAGAACAGCAGCAAAAATAATTATATTAATTTTACTTTTGCATGGAAACCAAGATTTTTATCAATTCGGCTTTCCCAGCAAATTGTCATAAATAAGTTTTGCACCGATTACATGGAATAAAGCCAATTTTATTCCAAACATATTAGGCTAAATTTTACTTCATTTTTATTTCTTATGAGTTAAAAAAAAAACAAAAATTTAAATGTTTTGTTAAATTTTTTTCTTCAAAACTTCAACGATATCTCTGAAACAACTGGGCAGATTTAAACGAATGTAAGCACAGCTTTAAGATAATATTGTTGACGAATTTTGATTTTTTTACGTAAACCTTTTTCAAGTTCTTCTAATATATGTAGCGGAAGTACCTTTATTTTGCAAATAAATATACATATGTATATTTCGAAAACTTGAGCCAATCGCTAACGTTGGTTTCAAAAATCACCGTCTTGGCTTTTCTGCTATCTTCTATCTTATTTCTATAAACGTAGCTAATTACCCTGAAATCTATTGGGCGAACTTACATTCATAGTTTTGATCACCATTTAAAAAGCTTTTTGAAATACCCTCGTACATATAGATACATACAAATATGTTGCTATGTATTGCATATGTATTTTGGCACATTAACTCAACCTGCTAATCAAGCATGTACTCTCTCTCTCTCTCGAGATTATTGTTCGGCAGTATGTCGGAGTTGTTCAATGCAAAATTTTCTAGAGCATGATCTAAATTTAAAGATCTCTAAATAATAGGTATTTGCATTTTCACAAAAATATGATAACTATACAAGCAATTTATATTATTAAAGACCCGCAATCAATTCCATAAAATTTTGAATTCGACACTAAACTAACGTCAACATATTAGCGTAATAATAATTGCAAAAACTTGTATGTGAAAAAGTATAAGCACTTTGTGTATCAATTCAAAATAACAATATACCACCCAGAAATATTGGTCTGAAATTTATCTTTAAATACAATTATCGACTCATTCGCCTGCCAGCTTAAAACTAGCACTGATACTTTTATCACAATTTATAAATCAAGGCTGACATCGATTGATGGATCGATTCTCAATGAATCAATCCCGTAGGACTCACTTACTGGCCCCAAATGTACATACAAATTTTATTGTCAAAAAAATTCGTTTCGGACTTAACCGACTTTATAACATTCTTTCTAGTTTAACCAATACAATTTAAATTCCATTCTATAAAATTTATGATTTGAGTTTGATTGTAAATTTTTTTAATCAAACTTCCCTTTGTATTTTTCCCCATACAAACAAGATAACAATGCGTGTGGTCTCTTAAAAAAAACCAACTCTTATAAAGCAATAATAAAATAAATGTAGACGTTCGCACCAAAACGTAACAATTTCATTTTTTGAAAAAATTAAGTTAATTTTGCCTTTTTAGTCTACATACTAGCCTCTTCAGTTATATTAAGTAAAATCGATGAAAACGTTAATCAATTATTTACAAAAAAAAAGTTTTAAAACCTTCGATCGATCGATTTTTGTTCGAGTGTTAGTTTTTTTTTGTTTCAATTAACAAAAAAAAATATTTTTTTATGAGATTTTTGTAATAAAAATATACGTATAACAAATTATGTTTCAAAACGAAACTTTTCCAATCGATCGCACTAAAACGTAATTCTTACTTTTTCAAAACATTTTAGAGGTTAGAGACGCTAATTACTTACATGGATAAGTTGAGGTATGATCTTATATGTTTACGTACTTAGTATTCAAATCAATAGAATAGGGCATTCGGCATTCTCCGAGCTATTTGGAAATCTCGGTAAATATCAACTAAGTTACGAATATATAACTCGAATGTCAAGTCCATCTTGTATAACGGCTGCGAAACTTGGAAACGCACAAATGTCATCGATAAGCGCCTACAAATCTTTGCAAACAAATGCTTGCGGCAAATCCTTAATATATGGTGGCCAAATCGCATAAGAAATGATGATCTACTAAACGCTACAAACCAAATCCCTTCTTCTATAGAGGTATGTTAACGGAAATGGCGGTGGATAGGCCAAATACCAACATTTCTCGACAAGCGCTTCGTTGGAATCTACAAGGAAGCGGCCGTCGTGTTGGTGCACCTGCTAGAACGTGGAGAAGGTCAATTGAAGCGGAGTTACAAGCAGCAAACTATTCATGGAATGATGTATGCCAAACATCTCGCAATAGAGTTCGATATAAGGGAGTCAAGGATAACAGAAGAAGAAGAATAGGGCATTCTTAAACAAGTTATAGTAAAAATATGTTTTTTTTTCAATTTACTCAAAATTTTTTATGATGGAATTTTGTGAAGTTTTGTTGGGAATGTCTACAAATGTTAAAAAAAAATAATAGAATGCTAAAATTAATGACTTAATTTAAAACTAAGTTCCAATAAAACTCAAAGCAATTTTTGAAAAACCAATTTGTAGCAAGAAATGTAAAAATCTGTTCAAATTAGAAATACTGAAATTTTTCATACGATCAGGTACAAAAACTTTGACCTTTATGTGGATTCTGAAAAAGTTTCCTGAAATTGTTAAAATTTTAAGAACTAAACTTCTAGAACTACTGTCACAATATTGCGGCCAAAAACATTGAAGTTAAATAAAAATAAGTAAGGAAGTGCTATAGTCGGTCAAGGACTACCATGTGGACCAATTGTACCGCAATTGAACCGCAATCAATTTACCAAGTTGCGGGACAAAACTTATGTGTACAACAAATAAACATAAAATTGCCATTATCTTCAGATTTACGAGCATTTTAGTGATTTTTTACAAGCATTTTAGTGGCGTTTGACAGAAGAGTTTGTATTAGAGCTATTGTCAAATATGAGCCGATTTAAACGAAACTTAGCACAGAGATTTTACATAAGCAGTATTCGATTTTAATTTCATTAAAATATACTAAAATTTGAGGGCAAAATCTCGAAATCTCTCATACTTCACTCCAACTGATCTCCTTAACATCTATACCACTTATATCCGGCCAAAAATGGAATACAACTCTTATGTATGGGCCGGTGCTTCAAAGTCTATTTTGGAGCTTCTCGACCGTGTACAAGAGAGGGCGAAGGTGCTTATCGGTGACAGTAGGGTAGCCAACTCTATTGCCTCATTGGAACATCGTCGTAATGTGGGTTGCGTTTCACTGTTCTATCGCTACTACAATGGCATGTGCTCAAACGAAATTAGGGATCTTGTTCCAGAAACCCGTACATTTCTTCGTAGCACACGTAACTCAACAAGGGCTCATCGCTTTGTAGTCGATTTTCCAGTGGATCGCACTATACAGAAAACTCGTTTTTAGCCGCACAGCACGAATGTGGAATAAACTTCCTGCATCAGTCTTCCCTTCTAATTATGATATCCAAAGGTTCAAATCGAATATCCACAAACACTACTTCCTCTATCCTCCTTCCCACAACCTTTTTTCCTAGTTCCATCACATTGCATATGCATACGTAGGGGTCGTCCCCTGAGTGTTGGTAAAATAAAAAAAAAAACCCGTAATTTGATTACAAGTCTTATGTGGTCCATCCACCCGTCCAGCTGGACGGACGACTCAGGAAGTGATTCTAAGACTATAGGTATGCTTAAAGGTGGGTCTAAGACCAATATTTCTATACATACAGCAACACAAATTTCACCTTATGGTGGTGATGTTTATCAAAAATGGATGTCACGTTAATAAACAACTCGATAAACCGAACCAGAATTAAACTATATGTGTCCGAATTATCGAAGTAGCACTGTACATCAATCTTATGGATACTTCATTCAGAAAATTTTTAACGGAAATCAAGTTCTAAAACAGTGACCTCTATTTTAAAAAGATAGATGAATAAAAAAAAATCAAGCTTTAAGAGTCAAAGTTGTTCCTTTTCTGCAAATACTTGAACATAAAACAAGACTTCTCAAAACTGACAGGTATGAAGACAAACAGAGTAACAACAAGTAAGAAAGTGCTATAGTCGGTCAAGCCCGACCATACGATACCCTTCACCACTTAGGTCCAAGGTGTTCTTCATCCTGTATAAAGACAAATATTTGCTAAATTTTGTCATCATACAAACATATTCTCAAAACTTATACATTTAAGCTGTTTCCGCCATTTGGACTTATATGAGAGCTAGGGTCAAATATGGACCGATTATTATGAAATTTTTCAAACTGATTACAGTTGCTACAAAAATTATGTATGCAAAAAAATAAACTTAAAATTGTCATTATCTTCGGATTTACGAGCGTTTTAGTGAATTTTGTGTCATTTAGTGCGTTTTGAGAAAAGAGTTAGTATGGCAGCTATGGTCAAATGTGGACCGATTTCAACGAAATTTTGTACAGTGATTTAAGTTTACATAAGCAGTATTTTTTTTAAATTTCATGAAAAAATATTGATTTTTGTGGCCAATATATCAATTCCGGGAAGTGGGACCTATGGGAGGTACCATAAGTAATGGACCGATTTTGATGAATTTTAATAGCCATGGTCCTATTATCAAAAAAATGATCTGTACGAAATTTCATCAGATTATCTTAAGAATTACGACCTGTAGTTTGATTACAAGGTTTACATGGGGGTCCAGCCAGCCGGCCAGCCAGCCGTCCAGCCAGCCAGACGGACATCGCTAAATCGACTCAGAAAGTGATTCTAAGCCTATTGGTATACTAAAAGACAAATATTTCTATGCGTTACATACATTAGCACAAACTTATAATACCCTATGGTGGTGAAGGGTATAAAAACTACAAATGTATAATCAAAAGCTTGAATGTTAAAAGTGGACCGAACCAGCCAGAGGAGTTTCGGTAAATGAGCGAACAAACGAAAAAAATAACTAAAAATAATAACAGCGAAATTTTTTAATTAAACTTGCAAAGTCGTAAAATGTTTTAAATAGTGGCAAAACCACTGACAATTATTTTTATTAATGCTCATCAAAGCGGTCGTCATCATGATCATCATAGTCGTCTTCATCATTGTCAGCTAACAACGTTTTATTTAAAATAACATTTAGATTTCGTTGTAAAATTATATACAAACACTTAGAAGTACATACATCTATAAAATACATATGTATTACAACTTGAATTGTCGGTACTCAAGACTATATTTTTTTTACTTGCTTCACTGACCAAAACCACTTAAAGATACTATTCAGTCCCTCGTTTGCTCGTACTCTTGCCACTTACTGACTAAACGGACTTTTTAATTACACATTGTGAACGCAATTTTTTTACGATTGCAAAACTTTTTAATTAAACTTGAATTTTTTTTCCTCTTATTTTATATTTTTGCGCTTTTTTTCATTCATTTTGTCTGTGCAATAATCAAGAGGAAAAAACATCATTAGCAGACATGTTTTAGTTTTTGCCAGGGAAATAATTAAGAAAATTAAAAGAAGAATCAGTTTTCGGTACTCGTGTCTAAAAGGAATTCTATTTGTATCCCCGGCATTACGAAAAAAGCCCCAATTAACTTAATGGAAAAAAACATGGGGTAGCTATTCAAAGTTTTTAAACTAATCCCAAGGATTACACTTTCCCAACGTTTCACAAACCTCCACTTTTCTTTTCTGACATTTACATTAAAGGATGTTCTTAATGTCGGGTAATTAAGTCATCTCTCAATGTATTGATTTGTTTAATGGATTTATATAAATGAAAAAACACGTTTACACAAATATTGTTTCTTTTAGTTCGAAAAAGGCGTTAATTATATTTGTCAACATTCAGAAATCAAATCAGGGTGAAATTATAGACAAAATGGTTTACAATCATTTCCACTCAAAGAAATTTTCATCTGTTTGTTTTATCGGCAAAAATGTTTTATTTTGTAACGTATGTTCTCAAAATGGAAAAAAAAACATCTGTACCATTCCCTAGGTAATTCCTTAGGGGAGTTTATAATTGATCACAGAAATACATTAGATTATGATTAAAGTGATTTATGACGAAATAAAATTCAAATATGTTAGTATACATATGTGCATATTGTACTACATGATAAATAATGATTTCTAAAGAGTGCTCTAAATAAAATTTGTAGTTGGATTTTCTTAAATAAAAATCAAACCTTTTAATATAAAAACCCTACAAAATACGCAAATATAATGACATATTATACAAAATCATTTAGCATTAAAATGTTTACTTAGTACTCGGGTTTTGAAAAATTATCGACTTTTTTCGGAAACCCTCCCATTAAAGATTTTACAGTTGCTTCTGATACCTTTTTGGAGCATGTGTTCCACCTGCGCTTAAAATCGGACATGTTCTTGGAAATCTTTCCTGTGCTGGAAATCCTTTCCACAGGCCGATGTTCTGGACAGTTAGGTGAATTTGACTCTCGTGGTACAAAAATGACATTATTCTTTGAGTACCACTCAAGTGCCTTTTTTCCATAATGCCAAATCGGGCCAAAAAAATGTATTCACTCTGTGCTCTCTTAAAAAGGGTAACAACCGTTTTTGTAGGCACTCCTTTATATAAATTTCTGTGTTTATTGTGCCAGATGCCACAAATACTTTACTTCTTTTGCCACAACTGCAAATAGCTTGCCACACGAGAAACTTCTTAGGGAATTTTGTTTGTTTTTTTGTGCGAAACTCTTGCCGAACATTTCCCCGTTTGTCAGCAACATAAAAATCTTGACCAGGAAGTTGAGAAAAGTCTGCCAGTACGTATGTTTCATCATCCATCACACAACAGGTGTATTTTTTTTATAAAATCAGACTTCAATTTTTTCGCTCGTTTTTTTGCTTCTAAGTTCTTTATAGCATTGCGATCTGGAACCTTTTGGACTTTGTATGTCTTCAGTCCAACATAAGCTTTGACTCTATGTGCAAAATTCGTAGAACATTTCACCGTACGAGCTGCTTTTCTTAAAGAAGTGTTAGGCGCTCTTCGAAAGAGTCGCTCGACTTCTTTTGCCTTACCAATATCTGTAGGACCTTTTTTCCTCCCTGATCCAGGTTTTCTTTCAATGCTCAGGTTTTCCTTATACCGTCTGATGGCATTAGAAACCGTTCGAGGGTCAACTTACACATTTTTAGTTTTTTTTTTAAAAGTCCATGACGGATTTTTTTGAAAAGTTTTAATTATATTTTCACGAACTTTTTTTTCGCAGTCCATTTTGATTGAAATAACTATTGAAAATTAATAATTTCTAAAATAATAGTATCTGACATATCTATAGAAACTAACTTGATCAAAAAATAAATTATTTCTTGCACTATGGATAAATTTTGTCTAAAATAGTAAATGCATATTTTTTTTAGAACACTCTTTATGTAGTTACTATTGAGTGTGTAGCTCTGTAGGGATATTCCCAAATGACAGCCAAATATTACATACTCAAAGAAAATTTTATTCGAAATGGCGACCACTTGTTTGACTACAAAATTTACAGGGACATCCAACAAGCCGAGCTTAGTTCATTCAGTTAAGTCAGTCGATCAATAAAATCAAAGGAACGTTCGTATAATAAGATTGTAATTTTTTACAATATACGCAATCAAGAGACCTACGACTACAACTTTTACTACGATTAATTGTTTATTATACAGACACCCACGATTGACAATTGTACTCTAACCCTAGAACGTCATTCTTCGTCAAAATGACTACGGAAAATTTTATTTTCAAATTAAAACAAAAAACGAGGGCTATAATATGTTAAGTTTTTATTAATAATTAAGAAATAAACAAATGAATTTCTTTAAAAATTTATTAAAAAGAGTCTACTAATACATAAGAAAACTATTTTGGTATCCATTTTTGCTCACGAAGAGTTTTATAGTCTCTTCGTCAAAATGACGAAGGATGACGTTAGTGTATTTAAAATAAGGATGACGTTCCAGGGCTAAAGAGACTTACAATTAAGTTAAAGAGACCAACAGGTACAAAGTTTGCTTTATGCCATAAAGCAAAGTTTATGGAAACCTGCGTTTACAATTTTAATTTACCTCCTTTTTACTTTTAATGACTATTACAGAACGTTTGTTCCAGAAGCCGAATATAGAATAGAAATTTAAGCAACTCGATCTGCCACTAAGTTTCGTGGTGACCTCATCTTTGGTCTTTTCCTTTTGCGTGAACCATCACCGGGTTCATACTTAAACTATTTATACCCTTCACAACCATTTGTGAAAAGTATATATTGGGTTTGCGCTGATGTTTGTAACGTAACGCACCCTTAAAAGCTCAAGAACGTTTATAAATATAAAGATTAATTGTTTGTTTTTACTAAAACTTTGCACAGATAAACATTTTGTAAGTATAAACCCTTAACTGAAATTTGGTAACAATCGATCCACAAAAAATAGCACATGGTATATGTATATCTCTAAGACTTTAGAAAAACTTGTTAAATTATTAGTCCATATTTTTAGTCTATATATCGGAGCAGTTTCATCCATTCTCACAACATGGCACTTGTATTCATCATCCACGCTTGGCCCATAGACTTTCCGAAGAACTTTTTTCCTGAATACTGAATACCCTTTCGCAGACTGTGTCAAGTATCTTGAAGTGTTAATTGTCAAAAAGCCGAATTCCAGGTCTAATAAGGCCAGACTTGGGGTTATAGATCACTACATGAACATATTGGTCAGTAAGACTGATTATGCTATACGGAGGTCATGACCATCAAAAGTAATTGGAGTGATATAAATAACGTCAAGTAAAAAAGGGATCACAGTGTGTAGCGTCCGTCATAGAAATAAAGTTTTTTTTTTTTTTAATCTGACTAGTGCAATTTTTCTTTTTTCTCCAATTGAACTTGGTTAGTAAAGAGAACTTATAGTATGCTTTACATTAGGCTAAAAATATATTAATGTTAATATAACATTTTACAGAATAATATGTTTAGAAAAGTGTGTAGCGTCCGTCACAGCATATATTTTTTACAAAATGATACTTATTAAATACAGAATTTACGAACACATGTCTGTCTTATTCATAAAGCAATAACACTATCTATATCCACAGATTAAATTTAAGGTATTATGTGTTAAAAAAATTTACAGTGGGACAAATTTGATGCTTTTGATTTTTTTTTTTTTTTTTGATTTTTGGGGCACTCAAAATCTAGCCTCATCAATCTTGGGACGAAAAATAAGATGTCAAAAGTGCAAAACTTTAAATAAATATATGTATGTTTTGCGAAATATCAAATTTTGCCCATTAACATGAAGATGAAGGAGATGAAATTCGGGAACAAATAACACAAATATTTTTATTGATTTACGAGCTCTTAAAAGAAATATGGAATATGCATTATTTCTAATAAAAAACGTGCAAGTAAAAACTGTATCGTCCGTCACGTAGCGTCCGCAACAGTTCATTTATGGATTTTTGGTGAAATTGGAAACTTTAAAATATTTTATAAAAGCGGGTTTATAGTTCTCTGATTTTCCTCTATCTTTAATGTATTAACAATTTTTTTATTACTATGACCGATTTGATGAAAATTGCAGAAAAAAAAGTCACTTCCATTTTTTGTAGCGTCCGTCACAGCACTTTAAAAGCGAATATCTTTTTCCTCCAAAGAAAGTATGTAAATTATCAAATGCCATTCAAGAGCACATCGACGGCCTAATATTCTCCGAAATCTGTGCAAAGATATCTCATGTAAAAGGAAAGTGGGATTCATTTAAGTTCAACAAAATCCGTACAAATGTATCTTCCGTCACGCAGGATTTGCCCACATGTTACCATGTTTACATCTCAAGTAAGTCTGATTTTGGGACTGTCACGTTAACCAAACTTAGTATGGATATAAGAGTGACCCATGCTTGTATGAAAATATAAAAGTATAGTCTAACACTTTCTCCACAAGCTTTATTATGTTCCCTTAACTAACATACGAGTACATGTGTATACCAAAAATTGGCTCAAGGGAACAATATTTAGAGGTCGCGATGAATTGCAACTTTTATTTTTCACATCTTTTATTACATGTGTGTGTAATTGCGACCTCTAAATATTGACTGATTGTGCTCAAATTTGGACTGAACATTTGTAAGCACTATTTGAATAGGATCAGCGTTGTGGAGCCCGAATATTCGATACTTTTGTTTTTTGGCCCACTGTTATGAATATTTGATTCTTATATATAGATTGGTTTAGGCCGACTTCCGTATTTAAAGACACAAAATAAACAATACAAGTACAGATTTATCATATAGACCCCCAACGACCAATGTACGTATTTCTGCAAATAGAAAAATCTCTGAAACAGCCATAAACTAACAAATAAATATTTAGTCGTGAACAAAAGGAAACATAAATTAATAAATATAAAAAGTAAATAATGCATTTAATTCTATTCGCCTGTTGAATAGTTGCATGACTCTTTTTTCCGTTTTGTTTTCCCAGTTTCAGTGATTTCTTAAAAGTTGGGATGTAATTCATTCAGAAACACATATTCGTTGTTTGTTTGTTTTTTTGTACTTACGAGTATATGAAACATCATAAATAATGTTAAGCGCCACGGCTGAAAGGAAGACATGTATAGTCCATTAACTTTTTTCTTTCTGCACATTTAAACAAGTAAAACTAACCATGTTCGCTAAGGCTGAAAGGAAGTCTGTTCAGATTTATTAAAAAACAAGTAAGAAAGTGCAATGGTCGGTCAAGCCCGACCATATGATACCCTTCACAACTAAGGTCAAAGATGTTATTTTTAATGTATTAAGACAAATATTTGCTAAATTTTGCCATCATACAAACATATTCTCAAAACTTACATATTTAAGCTGTTTCCGTCATTTGGACTTATATGAGAGCTTGGGTCAAATGTGGACCAATTATCTCGAAATTTAGCAAATTGATTAAAGTTGTTACAAAAATTATGTATGCAAAAAATCAACTTTAAATTCTCATTATTTTAAGATTTACGAGCGTTTTAGTGATTTTTGTCTCATTTAGTGCATTTTTAAAGAAGATGTTGTATGAGAGCTATGGTGAAATGTGGACCGATTTCAACGAAATTTAGTAAAGTGATTAGTTTACATAAGCAGTATTTGTTTTAAATTTGATGAAAAAATATTTTTATTTGTGGCCAATATATTAATTCCGGGAAGTGGGACCTATGGTAGGTACCATAAATAAAAAACCGATTTTGACCAATTTCAATAGCCATGATCTGTGACAAATTTCATTAAATTATCTTTAGAATTGCGACCTGTAGTTTGATTACAAGGTTTACATGGGGGTCCAGCCAGCCAGCCAGACGGACGGACGGACATCGCTAAATCGACTCAGAAAGTGATTCTAAGCCTATTGGTATGCTAAAAGGTGGGTCTACGACAAATATTTCTATGCGTTACAAACATCAGCACAAACTTATAATACCCTTTCCACCTATGGTGGTGAAGGGTATAACAAGTAAGAAAGTGCAATGGTCGGTCATGCCCGACCATACGATACCCTTCACAACTAAGATCAAAGATGTTATTTTTAATGTATTAAGACAAATATTTGCTAAATTTTGCCATCATACAAACATATTCTCAAAACTTACATATTTAAGCTGTTTCCGTCATTTGGACCCGTATGAGAGCTAGGGTCAAATGTGGATCAATTATCTCGAAATTTAGCAAATTGATTAAAATTATTACAAAAATTATGTGTGCAAAAAATAAACTTTAAATTCTCATTATCTTTAGATTTACGAGCGTTTTGGTGATTTTTGTCTCATTTAGTGCGTTTTTAAAGAAGAGTTTGTATGGTAGCTATGATCAAATATGGACCGATTTCAACAAAATTTGGTACAGTGATTTTAGTTTACATAAGCAGTATTTTGTTTTAAATTTCATGAAAAAATATTTTTATTTGTGGCCAATATATCAATTCCGGGAAGTGGGACATATGGGAGGTACCATAAATAATGGACCGATTTTGACAAATTTCAATAGCCATGATCTGTGACAAATTTTATTAAATTATCTTTAGAATTGCGACCTCTAGTTTGAAAACAAGGTTTACATGGGGGTCCAGCCAGCCAGATGGACCGACGGACATCGCTAAATCAACTCAGAAAGTGATTGGTATACTAAAAGGTCTAAGACATATATTTCTAAATGTTACATACACCAGCACAAACTTATAATACCCTTTCCATCTATGGTGGTGAAGGGTATAAAAAAAGGAAGAAAAGCCCTAGCTAGAATGATGATGAGCTGTAAGTTTTTGTATACAAAATATTAAGATGATGTACGATGATGTTGAGAATGACAAGACGAATAGACAATATTTTGTGGCTAAATATTTAAGAACAGTTTTTATGCTAAGGAACTTAATACATAGAGTCATTTCCTTGAGTAAACATTTACATTTTACACGACTATCATCTTCATCATCTTTGCCAACATCTTGCAACATTATGACTGACTGTGACGGATGTATTTAACTTTTCTTCTCATCAATAGCCACAACTACATGAGTATTATTATATTGATGGATAAATGTTGCCAAGTTTTCACGCTTTTTGGTCTAATGCTGCAAATTATGCCAACTTTTTGTTGAGTTGACTAAATAACTCATGAAATCATTCGGGACTCTAGCATCTTTGTTGCAAGGATGAAGCGAGGAATAAAATATAAAAATTTGTAAAACATTTCCACATGGCGTTACACAATTATTAACAGAGATTTGTAAAAAAAACTTTTGAAAAATAATAAAATTTAAATAACTAAATATTTTTTAAACATTTGTTTAGTTCTTAAAGTTCTCTGGAGTTCTGTCCACTAAGACTCTAGTACTAAATCTGAGGTAGATTTACTTTCCTATAAGTTTGTAATTTTTCTTCACTGATATCTGAGTACAAACAAGTTTATATGTATGTAAATTTTAAAAATCCAAATCTGTGTATAATGAAATTTTTATGACTCCAGCAAAAAAAAAAAAAACTAGAGAAAATAAAAAATCCGTTAACAAAATTTTCTGTTTTATAACGGATAAAAATAAATTTAAATGGTTAACTTACTCTGACGGTCATTACGATTTACAGGTTTAATTTTTGACTTTTAGTTTTATTTTGTTGTTTTTTTTACGAAATTTCTTTTTTAAATTTATTACTGCAAAATATATCTTGGAAACCGGATGTTAACTTCTCCAACATTTATCTTGAACATGTTTATAGGTTTTAAGCTGGTTTTTGCAAAAACAAATAGAAAATTATAGTTGCCTTTTTAAATACTTTTTAAATTTTCTATTATTTAAAGCCATATTAAGGGGTTTAACAAGGTATCCTATCATGTCGTAAACTCATAAAAGTTCGTAATATTTTACAACGATTTTTTTGAAATCCAATTTTTATACCCTTCACCACCATAGGTGGAAAGGGTATTATAAGTTTGTGCTGATGTATGTAACGCATGGAAATATTTGCTTTTAGTGTACCAATAGACTTAGAACCACTTTCTGAGTCGATTTAGCGATGTCCGTCCGTCCGTCTGGCTGGCTGGACCCCCATGTAAACCTTGTAATCAAACTACAGGTCGCAATTCTAAAGATAATTTAATGAAATTTGGCGTAGATCATTTTTTGATAATGGGACCATGGCTATTGAAATTCGTCAAAATCGGTCCATTATTTTTTATTATTTATGGTACCTTCCATAGGTCCCACTTCCCGGAATTGATATATTGGCCTCAAATATCAATATTTTTCATGAAATTTAAAACAAATACTGCACATGTAAACTTAAATCACTGTACCAAATTTCGTTAAAATCGGTCCACATTTGACCATAGCTCCCATACAAACTTTTCTGTAAAAACACACTAAATGAGACAAAAATCACTAAAACGCTTGTAAATATAAAGATAATGACAATTTTAAGTTGCATTCACAATTCTTGTATCAACTGAAGTCAACTTGCCAAATTTCGGGTTAATCGGTCCACATTTCACCCTAGCTCTCATATAAGTCCAAATGACGGAAACAGCTTAAATATATAAGTTTTAAGAAAATGTTTGTATGATGACAAAATTTAGCAAATATTTGTCTTTATACAGGAAAAATAACACCTTTGACCTAAGTGGTGAAGGGTATCTTATGGTCGGGCTTGACCGAGTATTTCTTATTTGTTTTAAATATTTACTTGTAAAACTAGAGAAACCCATCCGCTTTGTTGTACCAAGCTTAAAATTCATATTTAAAACAATTTAGAAATTATAAAAAACGATTTTAAAAATATATTAACTTTGTGTCCTTTTTAGATCCTAACCGTCCAAAGTTTCAAAGGGTTCCGAATAACAATTTCATATTTTATTTATAATAACACTCTGATACACTTAAAAAACTCGGAAAACGACATGACAAATCGTGAAAAAAAATTCTGAAATACGTACAAGTTTAAGAGTTATACACAAAAAATAGATTTTAAGGAGGTTTGTCAACTTATCGACCCATAGCTCAGCCAGTTTGCATCAGATTTTATCTTTTTTAACAGCAAATAAAAAAACTTATTGCTCTTTAAAGTATCATATCATTTTTTGTATACTTTTGTAAATCAAAAACATTTTTTTTGTTAAGAATATCTAAAAAAATACAAAATTTGGTCATTTTTTTTTGTGAATTTAGTAGCTTTTTATAGCTTATTCTTATATGAAAGTTCATTAAAGTTTAAATCAATGTAACAAGAGAATTTAGTTCCTAATAAAATGTGCTTATTTTTAAATCATACGAAAAATCGAAAAGTTATTAAGCTTTTCATAAACCGAATAGGCCATTTTTACCAGAAATCTTAATATATAAAAATGAATACCACTTTTCGTTTTCAAAAAGGGGCTGACCTATCCAAACCAAAGGTTAAGGCTTTGTTCCGACTATTTAGTATATGGTTTATGTGAAGTTCTCTCAAAATCGGTCAAGCTGTTCATCATTTATCACATTTTTTTCTAACAAATTAATTAGTACGAGTATTTTTTATGGAATTTATAAAATCCATGGAAATTTTTTATATTTTCATATTGTATTACATTTTCCATATATTGTATAAATTCTATAAATATTCTTCTTCTTTTTTTTTTTATATACAAAGGGGATACCCTTCACCACTAAGGTCAAAGGTGTTCTTTTTCCAGTATAAAGACAAATATTTGCTTAATTTTGCCATCATACAAACATTTTCTAAAAATTTATATATTTGAGGTATTTACGTCATTTGGACTTATATGTGAGCTAGGGTCAAATGTGGACCGATTATCTCGAAATTTGACAAATTGATTACAAAAATTATATATGCAAAAAATAAACTTAAAATTCCCATTATCTTCAGATTTACGTGCGTTTTAGTGATTTTTGTCTCATTTTGTGTGTTTTGACAGAAAAGTTTGTATGGGAGCTATGGAAATTTGGTACAGTGATATATCAATATATCAATTCCGGGAAGTGGGACCTATGGGAGGTGCCATAAATAATGAACCGATTTTGAATAATTTCAATAGCCACTATCAAAAAAGTGATCTGTGCCAAATTTTATCAAATTATTATTATAGAATTGCGACTTGTACTATGGTTACATGGTTTACATGGGGGTCCAGCCAGCCGTCCAGACTCAGAAAGTGATTTTAAGCCTATTGGTATGCTAAAAGGTGGGTCTAAGACAAATATTTCTATGCGTTACATATATCAGCACAAACTCATAATAGCCTTTCCACAAATTGGTGGTGAAGGGTATAAAAATGAATGTTTGTCTGTCTGTATGTCCTTTATAGAATAGTAAACTATGCATTTGATCATGTCATGATCTTAAGAAAAGCTGTTGTGCATATATCGACGAAGGTTTCTAAGTAGGTGAAATTAATACCCGATACATGGCGCCACTGAAAATTTTTAAAAATTAATTGAATCTTAAAATCAAAATAAATTGAATAGTAAACTATGCATTTGATTATGTGTTGAAAGCTCAAAACAAACAGAATTATTCAAAATTTAGTGGATATTTGTGTAATTACTTTCCTTAAAATTTATTTTAGGTAGTAGAGCAGTAGCGCGCAGGGTACAGCTAGTTTTATTATAAAAAATATTTTGTTCACAATCGCAAATATATCAATAATACCTATCAATAATACCTCGTTTTTTCTATATAAAAAGCGTAAAAAGACTATATAGAAAAAAGTTGAAATTATTGCATTTGAATTTTAAATATTACGAAAAAATAAAGTGAAAAAAACTTACCTAATTTGTTAGAATATAAGCCCTATGAATTAAACTTGTAAAAGCTTGATCCCTTAACTTTCCAAAACTTTTTACAATTTTTAAATCATTTTGCAAAAGTAAGTGTTGGAGGTACTAAAGTACTACAACCTACCCGAAAACTGTTTTTTGCAAATATCTCGTAGTTTTGCACGTGTCTCGAAATCTTTGAAAATAGTTTTTTATGACCTAGGCCTGTATAGTGGCGGTACTAGGTCGCTTTCCAAGTTTTTTACAAATGTTACTAATATGTGACACCGTTTAATCATTTTTTTACAAATTGACTTTCGTTTGTGCGAAGGTTCAATCTGATTCCACTAATATTTAAGGTTAGATCAATATTAGCAACAACCGATTTTCGGCGACCTTTTCGATATTGATCGTTGATAGAACTACGGCCACGATTGAATTCGATAAACCATTGATAAATACTGTTCATTGGTGGTGCTTCATTGGCGCGAAAATGACTAATGAGCTTTTTTGAACTGCATGTGCTACAAATGTACGTGAAAGAAGACACAGGATTTTCTTGATAAACATTTGGTTATCCAACTTTTACCGATAAGACTTTAATATACTTTGAAGCCCCGCCTCGTATATGAGAGTTTTATTCCATTTCCGCCGGATGTAGGTGTTAAAAATTATATAGAAAATCAGTTGAAAAGAATTTTGTCTTACACTTCACTAGAAAGCCTAAGCACTTGAATGTTTCCTTTCCTTAGTCCAACTGACATCGCACTTATTTTGAATGCCCTTAACATCAAGCGTTTTTTAATTTCTTAAAATTTGTACTATTCATAATTACTGGTGTCTTATACACACTTAAATCGATCCTATTCCCAAATACACGATTTCAAGATTGTAGTTATTTCGGATTTTATCTTTAAACCGAGAGAAGTTTTAGTAAAACTACAATTTACAAAATGTACACGCTCACCAAATTGCAGCTTTTTAATCAGTTTTCAAGTTTCTATAAAGATATGGTAACATTATGAGATGATATGATATGACACCTAGTGAATACCCCAATAAAACTTATAACTAAATATTATATCAACATTTCATTTGTCAAGGGTTGAAAAAGGAATGAGTCCTTTTTTTTTTTTGCTTTGTGGCGACACAATGTCCTGTCAAGTTTAAAATGAAAAACAACAGGATACAAACAAATGCTGGCCATAAAATGTGACCTAAATATACTTTCTACGATAGATGTTATGACGAATTTATCAAAGTTTTAAATTAAATCAATTTTATGTTGGCCCAACCCTTAAACATCCCAATAGTTACTGTTTCAGAAAGAAAATTAATTTATTTTATTATGTTTTGTTTTAAAATATAAAATGAAGATACGAAAAATAAAGTTAGATTAATTTTAAATGAAAGAATTTAAAATCTAAAAAGTAGATAAAATGTTAAGTTTATATTATGGAAACAAAATCTTTGGGCAAAAAATCGTACTAGTTTTAAACATTACAAAAACCAGGTTCTTTTTAATGAAATGTGGTTAATATTCATTCGTGTTCCACAGAAAATGCGCCAGGGAAATCCATACAAGAAAAGTGATTTTTACTATAAGACCTTTCTAGACTTATGTTTTTTTTTCTGGTGGATTTATTTATTCCGTACACAATTTTAATTTTATTTGTCTCTAAAATAGTTTTTTTATTAATTAGTCCTTATAATTATAAGTTTTAATTATTTCAAGTTTTTTTAAGTAATTGCATTTTTTTAATTAAAAAAATAAAGAAGTGAATTTTTTACGCTCTGATGCTTTAACTTTCAAAATCCTCACTTAACTGCTATTATGCGGTAATGTTTTTAAATAATTAAAATTTATACAATAGATTTAAAGCAATTCCCAACTATTTTTTATAATATTAAATTTATTTTTTTTAACAATTCAACCATTTAAATAAAATGACAAAATTAAGACAAAACAAGTAAGAGTGTTATATTCGGCTCTGCAGAATCTTATATACCCACCATCAAGTTGTGTTAAAATTAGAAACATATCTCATATATCTACAAGGGTGCTTATTCAAAATGTGGACCAAAGCTGAAAAAATCGCTAAGCTAATAGGTATTGTTGGTAAAATCTTTGGACTAAATTCGGTTGCAGTAGCT
Source organism: Stomorhina lunata (assembly GCA_933228675.1). NCBI lineage: Eukaryota > Metazoa > Arthropoda > Insecta > Diptera > Rhiniidae > Stomorhina > Stomorhina lunata. Next base: position 87,220,427 of record OW121740.1, on the reverse strand, counting down.
TTATAGCTCAACATTTAAAAATATCTTCGTGGTTTCCCCAGGATTTACTTTGATCAAAATTCGGACTCGTAGCCGGGCATAGTTTTACATTAATAAGTTGTAAATAGTAATAATAAATAGTAATACGGCAGGTCCATATATTTCGTTAGGAGTTCCTAATGCATCCATCATATATAAAGTCTGGGCTGAGCATTGATTGATGCCTATCTAATTTCATAAGTGCTATCTTAATATAATGAATGTACCTCCAAATCTTTTTGATTGTAGATATAAAAAGGGGATATTATATATATAAGAATTATAGCCAAATGTTGATCGATTGTCACACTGGCTGTATATATATATATAGCTTATTCTTGCAAAATTTAGTGGCCATAGCTATCATAGTTTCTAATTTAATAGCTTTTAACTGGCCTTTGCTAAAAATTTTGGTTTCCGTGAGTGTTTTTTTATATGAAAGCTAAAGTCAAATATGGACTGATTCCTATAAAATTTGATAAACTGATTAAAAATTGCATAAAACTTCCTTATTTTAAATTTAATCGTCATAGCTATTACAATTGTATTCAACTTATCAGCAATAATGTGTTTCCCGGGGCGGGGTTCTATGGGAGTTCTAACTAAATTTGAACCGATTTTGTCCATTTTCAACACATATCTTTTTCAAGATATCCAAAATACTTTTGTAAAATTTTGTTTTTCTAGCTCTTTTCGTTAAGGCGCTATCGTGCTTTTATCTGACGGACAGACGGACATAAACAACCTTTTCTTTATGTATTTTTTTCCATAAGTTTTTTATATGGGAGCTATGGTCAAATGGTGACCGATTATGACAAAATTAATTAAGTCTTACTAGCTCTTATAGTTAATGAGCTATTACGATTTTATCTCACGGACAGACGGACATAAATCCCCTTTTCTTTTTGAATTTTTGTGTTTTCGTAAGTTTTTTATATGGGAGCTATGGTCAAATGGTGGCCGATTGCGACAAATTTTGCACACTGGCTGGCATTGATATAAGACTTTCATGAGTCAAATTTAGTGATTATATCTGTTATACTTTTAGATTTATTGGCATTTAAGTGTATTTTAGGTGAAATTTAGGCTGGTTTCGTAAGTTTTTTGTATGGGAGCTATGGCTAAATATGAACCGATTTCGATGAAATTTTATATGCTGCCTAGTGCTTATGTAAAACTTCTAGATACCATTTTGTCATTTTGTCGTCATAACTGTTATAATTTGTCATTTATTAGCAAATAAGCGATTAGCCTAGACGAGGTTATACGGGAGCTATGGTCAAATGCTAACCGATTTTGAACAATTTCAATACCAAAATTTTCTCATAGATGAAGAATGTTTTTGCTAAGTTTCAGTTAGCTAGCTCCTTTCGTTTAGGCGTTATCGTGATTTTAATAGACAGACGGACAGACAGATAGACAGACAGACAGACAGACAGACAGACAGACAGACAGACAGACAGACAGACAGACAGACAGACAGACAGACGGACAGACGGACAGACAGACAGACAGACAGACAGACAGACAGACAGACAGACAGACAGACAGACAGACAGACAGACAGACGGACATCGCTCAATAGTCTCAGAATTTCATAAGGATTCAGAATATATTTCGTTTTTGATTTTTGAGCCAATATTAAGGAAATTACAAACGGAATGACAATCTCAATATTGGGGGGTATATTGAGATTATCATTCCGTTTGTCATTTCTTTTTTATGGTGGGTATAACAAGTCTCCCTATATGATATTCTTTACTAAGGTCAAATATGGAATAAAAACTTTACAAGTTTTTCCTAAGTCTTAGAAACGTGTGTGTATGTGCAAATTTTTATTTAAAAATTTCGAGATATAAATACATTTATGTGATTTCTGTTCCGGTTGTTACCAAACTTTGGTTATCGGTTAATATTTACAAAATACTTATAGTAATTTTTCCCAAAAAGTATAGGGATCATTCTTTAATTAAATTACATTTATCCATCTAGCCGGACGGAAACAGTTAAATCAACTTAGGGAGTGATCCATATCCATCTATAGTGGTGAAGGGTATATATAACAAGTAAGAAAGTTTTAAAGTAGATCAAGCCCGGCAATATGATACCACTACATCACATGTGGCCAAATAAACTGAAAAGTTTTGTTTGCAATATATAGAGCAATGATCGGCATATTAGCCCCTAGGGGCCGAGAACCAATCGTCATTTTCACATACACAACACGAACCAAAAAGAAAAAACAAACTAAATTACGAAAAATACGAATTTGCAACAACAAAACACATGCAGAAGAGAACAAGAATATATTTTTTTTCTTAGTCTCTTTATTTGTAAAATCACCAATACAATGATATTTCCTATGTTCTCTTTGTGCCTATCAAGGATATAGAGAGACATATATTTGTTTAGTTTTGTCATCAAATATACAAACATTTTCTAGAGATTTTTATACATACATACATATATTTAGGAAATTTAAAAAGAATTGACCAATTTTCTAGTTGTCCCACTATCAAAGCCAATGTCAATTTCATAAAATGATCTTAAAAATTGTGACCTGCTACAAGTTTACATGAAGAGACAAGCGTAATTAAAAAGTGATTCTGAATCGATTAGATCAATATTTCTATGCGTTATATACATCAACATGTGAAGCTGTGTAGGGTATACAAAACACATTAATTACACAATAATATTAAGCCTGAACTTAAGACTATCACAAAACTTATTGCAGTGATCTTGGTTTGAAATTAGTTTCCCGAAAATGTCCAATTACTTGAAAAAATAGGTGCATTTGTTAAGAAATATTAAGTTACATTTTATAATTGCAATTAGAAATGTTGTATAAGTCCAACTATAAGATACTCTACCTCATTGATCGTTTACAAAATGTTAGGCTTTCTTCACAGACAAATTTATACTAAATCAAACAAATTTGTGTAAAAACCCCATTGAACACCACCAAAGAGAAAATTTCAGCCTTTAAGAAATAAAATATCTCTTACATTGAGGTTAAAACTCCAAATCTGACAACCCTATCTTATTGTCATATATCTTTTTACTCGATTTCGTTTTTTTTTAGCTAAAAGCGACTTCCGGGATATTATTTGCTTCGAAGATACTGAAGCATTAATAAACTATTTAGCCTATTTAGTTCTTAAGCCTTTACATTAAAGGTATATATTTTTTTGATCAAAGCTAAAGTTTTTCCATTAGATTTTCATTTAAATTTGGACTGAACCGACCTAAATCGGTCTTTCTGCACTCATGTTCTTAAAATAGGGCTTCATCGATTTTTTAATAAAAATGTATATATTTTGCACAATAAAATAAACTAATACCACTGGTTAAGATGGGACCATGGCTATTGAAATTCGTCAAAATCGGTCCATTATTTATGGTACCTCCCATAGGTCCCACTACCCGGAATTGATATATTGGCTACAAATATCAATATTTCTTCATGAAATTTAAACCAAATACTGCTTATGTAAACTAAAATCACTGTACCAAATTTCGTTCAAATCGGTCTACATTTGACCATAGCTCCCATACAAACTTTTCTTAAAAACGCACTAAATGAGACACAAATCACTAAAACGCTCGTAATTCTAAAGATAATGAGAATTTTAAGTTTATTTTTTGCATACATAATTTTTGTGACAACTGAAATCAATTTGGCAAATTTCGAGATAATCGGTCCACTTTGACCCTAGCTCTCATAGAAGTCCAGCTTAAAAATTTAGCAAATATTTGTCTTTATACAGGAAAAATAATACTTTTGATCTTAGTGGTGAATGGTATCGTATGGTCGGGCTTGACGGACTATAGCACTTTCTTACTTGTTTTGGTTACTTTTGATTATTTTATTGAAATTTCTAGTAATTCAGATTACTTTTCCAATATTAGTAATCGAAATCAATTACTAAACTTGGGGTCTGAATATAATCGTAATGTAATCATTACACTCAGAATATTAAATATGTAAGTAAAATTAACTTAAAATGTAATTTGAAATGAATGAAAATTCATTTAAAACCGGTCTACTGATTTTTCATTAAAATTTTTTCATTAAAATTTAACTGATAATTATTTAAACTACATTTTCAGTATAAAAAAAACGGAACATTAATTTAAAAAAAAAAACTACTGACAAAAATTTAAACTTCATTTTTAGTATAAAAAACTGAAATTTTCATTCGTTGCTGAAAAATTAAAGGGCAAAAAAACTAAATAAAATTTCCGTAAAATGGACGATTTTCATTCAATTTTTAAAGAACAAAAACATAAAAGGGTTATGTCCTTTAAATCATAAAAAAAAATCAAACTGACAAAAAAAGTTTGCTATTTGCTTAGGCCATAGCTTATGATAGGCGACCAAGATTATAAAAAAACAGTTAACAAACCAACGATACTTAAGTTAAAAACTAAGAATTCAATAAATACGAATTATATTTCAGACTATCATTGAAAAGAATTTAAAAACTAAACGACTGACAATTTCAAATGTTAGGGATTTTCGGTATTTTTTGTAGTTTGTTTAATGTGTAAAAATGTTAAAAAACAATTTTCTTGCAAAATTAAATGATTATTTATTTGAAAACAACATAAACGATAACTTCACAAACTAACAAATACTTTACTTTAGAAATTTTGTCGTAGTGCCGAATTTTCGCAGACGTGAAAAAAACGGCTTAATTCGTTTGAATCTCTCTCTCTCTTGGCATACATTATCTTATCGCAGGGCTGCCAGATTTGGGGTTTTGGCCCCAATATTGGGGATATTCAATCTTCAAAAAGGCTAAAAAATTTGGTTTGGGGCTTGGGGATTTTGTTAGGGATTCACTCAAATTTGTTGGGGATTTTTTTGGGGAAATTTTAACTTGTGAATTTAAAACATCATATTTTATTAATAAAGGAAAATATTTTGTAATAAAGGATGATTCGTTTCTTGATATAAAAATTGCATCCGATTATGGGTCAGAATTCGAAAAAGAACTACCAAACTGTAATCTATCAAGTCTAAAAAGGTACATTTAAAAATTAATTGTTTTAATTATAAAAAAAAAAATATTAAATGAAATGGCATTACGTTTACCAGATAATTTAAATATTTTCAATCAAGAAATACTTTGTTATGCAAAAATGTATAAACCCAATATCTCAACTAAAATTTAGTGATCGAGAATACTCTCAATTGATGTCTACGAAACTCAATGGAATAAACTTTCTTTCACAAATTGGAATACCATATTCGAAATGCAGTCAATCTTAATTGAATTTTGGCCAAAAGTTTATAAATTTCAAGATATTGCCACATATGTACACACCACTATAAAGAACATGGTCAAGCAGTCTTGAATATGTTAGCGGTTCCTACAAGCAATGCCTGTGTAGAGCGAGTATTTTCAGTTATGAGTTTAACAAAAACAACATAACATAATAATAACCAAATTTGTTGTCAAGAATTTCAACCGACAACTCAAATGTTGGCAAATTCAATTCAAAAAAGTTAGTGCTGTTCACACACATCAGATTCTCTTGATCTGTTTTTCTTTCACATATCTTTTGAATATGCATCCACGTTCACACACGAACATTTTCTTCATCAAATTCTATTTAATTTTTCTCAAATTTTACACAAATTTTTAAAAATTTTCGTAAGCTTGTAATCAATTTCAACTCCGTCAACTTTTCTTGACTTCATGAGCCAAACTTGACTGGTGTGAAAGTAAACTTATGTGTAGTTTTACTCATCTAATTTTCAAGAATTTATGATTCTGAAGTTTACGAAATACTAGATTTCTTATATTTGATTATTTAAATTCGTAATGATTGCAAGCATACAAAATTATTTTTATGTTAATAAAATCGATCTCTTCATTGAATTAAAACAAAAATGTAAGCAAATACGCTTTTTTATGAATTGGGGATTTTTGGGGCTAAAAATGGTGATGGGATGGTGGTGCAAAAAGTATCTGGCAGCCCTGTCTTATCGTCGCATACCATAATGATTCTCGGTTTGACCAGTAAGAATTTACTTGTGGTAACCTGTTCTATACAACGTTTTGATTTCGTAAGTGTTGCTACAGTATAGGTACTTGTTGTAGAATTCACTATAATGTCCTAATGTCCTCCTCATCAATAAACAATTCCAAAAGTTGTTGGGGACTCATTTCACTAATCTGTTCATGTAGAGCTTTGTGTGATGTCTCCATAAGACGCAATTTTATATATTTGTAACGCTATTCGAAGTAACCCTTTACATTTTAAATGGCACAGTAGTATGTACTGAAACTATAAGTGCTCAAAAAATCAAGAATTTTGTAAACAATTCAATATATTTTTATTTATACTAAAAGTATATCGTTAAAGACGGTTGCTTAAACATTTTTAATTGAAAATTTTTCAATACAAAAATTTTTTATAGAAAATCTCTCGATTCAAATTTTTTTTATAGAAAATCTTTCGATACAAAAGTTTTAAGTAGAAAAATTTCAAAGCAAGAATTTTTTATAGACAATTTCGATGCAAAATTTTTTTAAAGAAAATCTATAGATACAAACATTTTCTATAAAAAATCTTTAGATACAAAATATATTTTATAGAAAATCTTTTGATATAGAAATTATTTATAGAAAATCTTTCAACACAAAAATTTTTGGAAGAAAATCTTTCAATACAAAAATGTTATATAGAAAATCTTTCGATGAAAAAATTTTCTATAGAAAATATTTCGAAACAAAAGTTTTCTCTAAAAATCTTTCAATGCAAAAATACACTATATAAAATCTTTAGATGCAAAAATTTTGTATAGAAAATCGTTCTATATAAATTTTCTATAGAAATTCTTTCGAAATTCCTATGTAGAAACTTTCGATACAAAAAATTTCCCATAGAAAATATTTTGATACAAAAATTTTCTATAGAAAATCTTTCGATAGACAATTTTTTTGTAAAAAATCTTTCAATACAAAAATTTTCTATTGAAAATCTTTCGATACAAAAAATTTTTTATAGAAAATCTTTCGATATAAAAATTTTTAATAGAAAATCTTTCAATACAAAACAATTTCTACAGAAAATCTTTCGATACAAAAATTTTTAGTAAAAACTCTTTAAATACAAAAATTTTCTATAGAAAATCTTTTAATGCAAAAATCTTCTATAGAAAATCTTTCCAAAAAAAAAAAATGAAAAATCTTCAAAACAAAAAATTTTCTTTACAAAAGTTATACAAATGATACAAAAAATTTTCTATAGAAAATCTTTTGATACAAAAAATTTTCTATAGAAAAAATTTTGATACAAAAAATTTTCTATAGAAAATCTTTTGATACAAAAAATTTTCTATAGAAAATCTTTTGATACAAAAAATTTTCTATAGAAAATCTTTTGATACAAAAAATTTTCTATAGAAAATCTTTTGATACAAAAAATTTTCTATAGAAAATCTTTTGATACAAAAAATTTTCTATAGAAAATCTTTTGGTACAAAAAATTTTCTATAGAAAATCTTTTGATACAAAAATTTTTCTATAGAAAATCTTTTGATACAAAAAATTTTCTATAGAAAATCTTTTGATACAAAAAATTTTCTATAGAAAATCTTTTGATACAAAAAATTTTCTATAGAAAATCTTTTGGTACAAAAAATTTTCTATAGAAAATCTTTTGATACAAAAAATTTTCTATAGAAAATCTTTTGATACAAAAAATTTTCTATAGAAAATCTTTTGATACAAAAAATTTTCTATAGAAAATCTTTTGATACAAAAAATTTTCTATAGAAAATCTTTTGATACAAAAAATTTTCTATAGAAAATCTTTTGATACAAAAAATTTTCTATAGAAAATCTTTTGATACAAAAAATTTTCTATAGAAAATCTTTTGATACAAAAAATTTTCTATAGAAAATCTTTTGATACAAAAAATTTTCTATAGAAAATCTTTTGATACAAAAAATTTTCTATAGAAAATCTTTTGATACAAAAAATTTTCTATAGAAAATCTTTTGATACAAAAAATTTTCTATAGAAAATCTTTTGATACAAAAAATTTTCTATAGAAAATCTTTTGATACAAAAAATTTTCTATAGAAAATCTTTTGATACAAAAAATTTTCTATAGAAAATCTTTTGATACAAAAAATTTTCTATAGAAAATCTTTTGATACAAAAAATTTTCTATAGAAAATCTTTTGATACAAAAAATTTTCTATAGAAAATCTTTTGATACAAAAAATTTTCTATAGAAAATCTTTTGATACAAAAAATTTTCTATAGAAAATCTTTTGATACAAAAAATTTTCTATAGAAAATCTTTTGATACAAAAAATTTTCTATAGAAAATCTTTTGATACAAAAAATTTTCTATAGAAAATCTTTTGATACAAAAAATTTTCTATAGAAAATCTTTTGATACAAAAAATTTTCTATAGAAAATCTTTTGATACAAAAAATTTTCTATAGAAAATCTTTTGATACAAAAAATTTTCTATAGAAAATCTTTTGATACAAAAAATTTTCTATAGAAAATCTTTTCATACAAAAAATTTTCTAATTTCCTATCTCAGAAGTGGATGAAGGTAAAAATTCTTTTACACCAAGTGACTGCTATGAACCTCCTGTTCATGTGAAAGAGTAACAAGTACATAATTTAAATCAAGAAAATATAGTTTTATGATGCCACGTCAATTAGACAAAACAATAAAATTACAAAAATATTTACTCTCGATTTAATAATTTTGAATAAAAATAATTTTTCGCTTAATAAATTCACAAACAAAATTTAGGTGATTTTATTTTCCTAAAACCCGACGGCTGCCATTAATAAAAAGATACGAAATCCCATTGTAGTTGTAGTCATATTGTATTTTCTTGTTTTTACCACATCTTCTTCTATTTTCCATTTTCGCTTTAGTATCGTGTTTCGTCAACCATAATGATCATGTTTATTTATTGTTTTTGTAATTTACCTGAATGCCTTGAGTGTTTGTGTGTGTGTATGTGTTTTAGTGCAAGCAAAAGAATTAGTGGAAAAGAGAAAATGTATGAGTAAGAGAGAGATAAAAGACTAATGGCTGCCGTTATGGAAGTGATCTTTAATGAAACAAAAACATACATATCAACAGCAACAACTTTTATTTTTTGGGAGGATGCATTAACATTAAACCCAACCTACTTGAAGATCGTGAGAAAGAAAAAACGAAATAAAAAGAAAAAGACAAAACATACAAGAAGATCATATTAAAAGGAAGGGGCAAAAAACATTATCAGGTTTTGGAGTGTGAGTACAGTGTCTGCTTTTTCTTTATATTTTTCTTGAGCTAAACGTTTAGGTATTTTAGTTATGAACTAAATTCTAAAAAATTGTGTGAATATTTTTTTTAAATTTAAGCTGCAACTTTGAAGAGTGTAAATAAATACTTAAAAATTTAATAATTTTTTAATCGCCCAATAATGTTTTATTGTATGTTATGGCTTTTTGGTAATAAACTTTAAATAAAATAAAACTGAAAACTACTTAGCGTGGACAAAGGCATAACAAACATTTAGCACTGACTGACTGACAGACGGACTGACTAACTCTAGATGTGTAAACTCATTTGCACACTACAATTGATCTTTTTATGACATTTTAAATGATCATTAAACAAAATTATGAGCCAACCAATAAACGAAACCACCAAAAAAACAACAATAACAAACAGCTACCACCAACACTTTTGTTTATTTGCTTAATTTTTTTGTTATGTTGCTGTTGTTATTGTATTTTTACTGCTCACACAAACAGCTCATAAAAGAAAACGTTAAAAAATATATCGTTTGCTACAAAAAATGCCAAAAATCCAATAAAAATGCGAACATATTGTTGACTGCGGTAGCTGATTTAGGCCGTCTAAACATTAACAGCCATCAAACATATCACAGCCATAAACCATCCATTCATCCATGCGTCTTTGCAACAATCATTCAAAGAAACATAGAACAAATCACGTGTAAATACTCAAACACTTAAATGATAATAATATTATTTTCAGAAAAATCTTAAATCCTTCCCCTGATTTTCTCCGATTTTGCCTCTTAATCTTAATGCTTTAAGCTAGCAGAACTCTTTGAATCTGTCTGATATTTTTGCTTAAAAAAATTTAAATATTTTTAATGTAGTTGTTGTTCTATGTTTTATCATAAAATTAAGAAAATAAAATTATATCACCGTTTTGAATGCAACAGAAAACATTACAGCAATAATAATCACACGGCCTTTGAGCCATCGCTTAGTATAAAATAATTAAGGTATGAATTCTTAAAAGTTTTAAATCGGCCAAGGGCACATAATTTATTTGCTATAACTACCCAGCAAAACTTTGGTAATGGCAAGTACTCTGATAACTGGTTACCTTGTAACGACTACAACATACCATCTGAATAAATAATAAGTTATTACAGAAGTACTTATTTGTAATTAAGATGGTAATTTAAACTGAATGACCCCGGTTCAAATCCCACCAAGGGCAACAATTTTTTTTAGTTTTTTTTTTTTATTAAAAGAGTCTTTTTAAATGATTTTTGAAGATCTTAAATATTATCTTCTGTAAAAAAAATTTGTAAAACTAACTCAAGTTAATGAAAAAATACCATCATGAGTCAATTTTAATTATGTAGGGGATGTTGAATACCAAACACGACTCTAATTGGTCTTAACTTGGTAAGCCCAACTTATCTGGGTCATCCTTCATCTCAACTGTGGACACACACCTCCTCATGGTATCACCCGGGGAGCTAGTTTAACACCCATTAATATTGTGAGTTAACATGTTCCGAGAGTTGTCCCATAAGATCGATAAAAATGGGTTAGGATTACGGGCTAGTAAGCCTCTCTCAAAAAAAATACAATGAAGAGGATAAAATTAGAATTGAAATGTCCCACTACCTAATGTTAGAGGAGGATGTCCGAAACTTCGATGGAAAGACCAAGTAGAGGAACAAGCACAAGATCGAAATCCATGGAATTCTAAAATATGCTCGGACCTTGACCTTAACAGGTTGTAACATTTAAGTAAGTAAGAGTCAATCTTATGTAAAAACTTATACAAAAAAGAAGATTTAAATTGTTTAAGTTTTAAAATAATTTTAAAAAATATTTTTTCAAAAATTACAACAAAGCAAAAAAAAGCTGGGAAAAACAAAGTTATTTTCACATGATTTTGGATCTAAAAATAAAAATTGTTTATATTAATTATAAGCTGCTAAGTTTTCAACATATGAAGTAGCTCAGTGGAAGAGTCTCTGCCTAGCAGTCGGAGGGTCTGGGTTCGAGCCCCCATGGGATCATAAAAAAAATTTTGTATTTCGTTTAAAAATATATGTTTTTAATAAAACAACAACAAAAAAGTTGTTGCTGTTGTTGTTGTTGCTTTCAAATTGCTTACCCAAGTCATAACTTTTCTGCAATTGGTAAGTACTTGCCTCCAATGACATCCCCATGTTAATGTAATGACTTAAACAGCGAATGAGTAAGTAGTTCGTGTTCAATAGTTTAACTGTTTAACTCATTATTTGGTAATGAAAAGTTTTACTGGGTAGTTATAAGCAAATAAATTCTGCCGACACTCGTACACCACACACCAGCGTTACCGCTGACAAATTTGAAAAAGCCGCTTTTAAAAAAAAAGTCGCACAAAAAGTCACTCTCAACAAAAATAAGTCGCATACATTTTTATAACATTTTTTTTAAACAATGAACAAAACAATTCATACTTGAAAAGATATTATAGGTACATACATATATAGTAGGGTGTTCATTTTACTCGACTTTTTTGTTTGAGTAATCAAATAACTTGAAAATGGGGTTTTTTAATTACTCGGAAAATCGATTAATCGTTAAAAGTTACTCGAGTTAATCGAGTAAAAATTTCATCTCAAAATTACTCGAGTAAGATTTTGCTGTAAGCTTTTTATATACATATTTTTAATACAACATTTTTTTTTAATAATATTATAGTGTTTTATTAACAAAAAAAAACAAAATTACAATACTCGTACGCAATAAGAAACATAAATTAAAAATGAAAAATTTATTTTTAATAAAAATTAACATTTGTAACCCTAAATATTTTAAGCGAGTTTATTTATTTCTGTATATAAAAAGCAATCTTTCGATTTCATAAATCTAATAGATTAGAAGGCTCTGCGACTACCTTTTACCTATGTTTACAATGGGATCTTTAACTGCCCTAAAGTAGGATCTACGATTAAATTGCGTCCTTCAACTGAACTATAGTAGGACGTACTGTTACTATAGTAGGACCTACGATTACACAGGGATCTTCAACTAAACTATAGTATTATCTACGAATACATTGGAGACTTCAACTGGACTATTGTAGGATTTACGATGGCAATGGTACCTTCAACTAATCTATAACAGGAGCTACGATTACATTAGGACCTTTAAATAAACAATAGTAGACATTACGAATACATTGGAAATAACATTGACTATATAAATATATACTATGGATTATATACATACAATGGACTATATACACACAATGGACTATATAATGCTTGGTAGAGGAATAACAACAACTTACATTAAACAAGAAACTTTTTCTTAACTCGTACTAAAAAAAACACAAAGAAAAATGAATACTAAACAAACAAAATATACAGCAAGTAGTATCTTAGCTCTCCATTTGGCCAACGTTTTTTTTATAAACATGACGAATACTCTTCTTTTTGAATATTTGTTTAGAAATACGCTGAGAAAAATTTAAGCCGTTTTTTTAAATACAAAATTATTGAAATAATTTTACTCGAGTAACTCGATTACTCGTGGAAAATTACTCAAATAAATCTTTATTTGAAATTAGCCATTTTATTTTACTCGAGAGATTAATCGATTTTATTTTTCCGATTAATCGAGCAAACATAACTCGAGTAAACACCTTAATATATAGGCAAAAATCAAACAGTTTTAATTCCTATGAAACCGACTTTCAACTCGAATAATTTTTGTACTCTTAAGTATTCTGAAAATCTAATAACAGATTTGAACTCCTAAGACTTCAGGTATATTGAATACAAAATCTTAGTAGCACAAGTTTGCACTTCTTAGCGTATTTGGCATGCAAACTTCAAAAACGTAAAAAAATCGAATGAAGCATTTATGTTTTTTTTATATTTCGTCTTCTTCTTTCGTTTCATTTGGACCCAAGTCGTTGTTTTTTGAAATAGACACCATACTTGGAAGATGAATCCGTTGTCCTCTAAATTTTAATTTCGTCACTTCTAATACTACTTAATGGCAGCCAAAATTGAAGCACATTTTCGCCACTTTTAATTATTTTCGCATATTTTTCGGCCGCCTCTCATAGTGCTGCATAGGGGTATAACATACGACAGGTGTAAATGACGAAAACTTTCTCAAAATACTGGTTTTTCGTGTAGCACACTCGCAAAAATGTATAAAAATTTCAAGCAACCTTGTAAACCAAGTTTTTTGAGACCAAATCACATAACGTATTAAAGCGATGTAATTTATAACCGATTTGCATCAAAAGTTTGTCAAAACCCCCTTCACAAGATGAGAACGCAAAAGTTTTATCTAAAAACATTTCAGAAAGGCACATGGCGAATTTAGCACAAAAAACTCTTGATGTGACGAGGAGTGCCGCAATGCCACTGACCAAATCTTCAAATCCTGGAGAACACCCCAGAGAAACAAATAGAGACACATATCAAAGCTGCTTTTGAAACCCGATACGAACGAAGTTGTATCAAAGCAATGTCTAAATTTGGCTTCCCCACGAAGCTTATAAGGTTATACATAGAGATGGGTTTAGACCTGGGTATTTACCTAACGCTGGGTATTTACCTATTTATACCCACCTTCATACCCGGGTATTTATCTAATTTCGGGTAAATACTCATTTGAACAAATACTCGTTGTTACATAAACCAACAGAGTTTTTAATATTTTCGAATTTATCTGTGGTACCTCCTGTATTGGAATTCAGGCCAAAACTTTTGTTTGGATGAAATTTCTCCATTAAATTAGTGGAAAGAAATTTGTGGAAGTACGCAATTAAGAAAATTAGATGTTCGAATTTTAACAGTGTCCTGTACTTCAGCTGCTTCTGAACGTCCCCTTAGCACCCACAGCTTCTTATTTAAATTTTTTTTTTCTTTTGATTTATACCCACATTTTGGGTAAATACCCAAGTGCTTGGGTAAACAACTGGGTATTTACCTTTTAATACCCAATTTACCATTTGAGTATTTACCTTTGTCCCATCACTAGTTAAACAGGATGACATTAACTAATACAACCTTATCAGTTAAAATATGTTAAAGCTTATCGGATTCCTTCATGACTAAAGGGGGATTCTGGCAAGACATAGTTTATCATGAAATCGATTTTTAACAGAAAAAAACATAATACTCGCGTTTACCGATGACATCGACGAAATTTGGTACAGTGATTTTTGTTTGCATAAGTATTATTATAGCCTTCACCACCATAGGTGGAAAGGGTATATTGGGTTTGTGCTGATGTTTGTAACGCATAGAAATATTGTTCTGAGACCCACCTCGACTTAGAATCACTTCCTGAGTTGTTTAAACGATATCCGTCTGGTTGGCTGACTGACTGGCCGTATCCATTTAAGCTTGTTATCATTGTACAGATCGTAACTTTAAAGATAATTTGATGAAATTTGACACAGGCTCATATTTTGGTCCATCCCTATACTTTTTGGGCAAAATGTTATTACTCGGAATAGAGTTTTTGGTCCTTTACAGCAACATATTTAGTTGTATTTTAAAAATCTTCAGCACAAATTGTGCCTATGATAACCTTAATTAGTGTACCTAATTTTTTTGGAATCGGCCCATATTTGACCATACCTCCCATACACATTCTAAAAAGACGTTTATATATACTTAAAAGCACAAAAACGTTTATAACTCTAAAGATAAATGAATTTGATTATTAAAACTTTGCACAGATAAATATTTTGTAAATATAAACTAATAACCAAAATTTGGTAACAATCGGTCCACAATTGACCCTAGCTCCCATATAAGACCCTTAGCCGGAAATGACATAAATCTCGAAATTTTGAAAAATAGCACATAGTATATGTATGTATGCCTCTGAAACTTTAGGAAAACTTGTTTAATTGTTTGTCCATATTTGACTTTAGTAGTGAAGGGTATGATATAGTCGGGCTTGATCTTATTTGTTTTTTTTTACTTTATGAAAAAATATTGATATTTGTGGTCAAATCCTCAATTTCGGGAAGTGAGACCTATAGGAGGTACTATAAACAGATTTTGACGAATTTTAATAGCCACGGTCCCATTTTATCAAATTATCTTTAATTGCGGATTGTACTTTGATTACAATGTTTACATGAGGGTCCAGCCAACCGGTCAGGCGGACGAATGGACGGACATCGTGTAATCGATTTGGGAAGTAGTTCTAAGTCTATTAGTATACATAAAGGTGGGTCTAAGACTAATATTTCTATGCGTTACATACAGCACCACAAAATTGTAATAGCCTTTCCACATAAGGTGGCGGAGTGTATAAAAATAGTGTTGATCACTTGTATTGCAAAGTGAAAAAAGTGTTAAGTAGTGTAATTTAAAAACTTCAATTCCTTCAAAACTCTGATCATTATATTTTTCAGAGCTACAATTTGTTTTTGGTTAAGGCCTTAACATTTATTTTAATGAGTTTTTAAACGTTTGTAAAAATAAACTTTTTTTTTAACATTTCTGCTCGTATACAATCTGCGAAAAATATCAAAAATCAAATAAATATTTTTTTATTGGCTATTTACTGGAAAAAAAGCTCAAAGTGATTGAGAGCAAAAACCATTCATAGGAATAAAAAAAATATTGCATTAAAATCTCCATAATCCCCCAAGTACTCATTAAAATTCAGTAAAAATTATTCACCAAAGGCCACTGAGAAAATGAATGAGAATTATGATGATGAAAATTTAAATACATATATAAATTAAACTAAAATTGTATTCTTAGGCAAATAGAAAAAAAGCACCAAATAACCTTAAGAGATAAAAAAAATCTATTTATAGTTTAGCAATAAAAAAGCATACAATTATTTTAAAAAATATAAAAATATTTAAATCAGTATATGGCTAAATTAGGTTTTCAGTCGATCAAACATTCAATATTTCATCTAAAGATCTATCCATCGTTATTCATTTATACTCGTACATAATAATTAAATTGGTTTCAAATAAGTAGAGAATAAGTCTTGAAAGTATGTTAAAAATTTTAAGTATCTTAAGTGTCACATTAGTTTTTTAATCATAATACCCTTCACCACCATAGGTGGAAAGGGTACATTGGCTTTGTGCTGATGTTTGTAACGCATAGAAATATTGGTCTAAGACCCACCTTTTAGTATTCCAATCGACTTAGAATCACTCCCTGAGTAGTTTTAACGATGTCCGTCCGGTTGGCTGGCTGGCTGGCTGGCTGGCCGGTAAGCTTGTTGTAAGCTTGTTATCATTCTACAGGTCGTAACTTTAAAGATAATTTGATGGCACAGACTCATGTTTTGGTCCAAGGACGATCCCTATACTTTTTGGTCGAAATCAGATTACTATTTCAGGTACCTCTCATAAGGATGCCTTCCCGGAATAGAGTTTTTGGTCCTTTACAGGCACAAATTTAGTTGTATTTTAATAGTATTTAGCATAAATGTTGATTATGATTACCTTAATCAGTGTACCTAATTTTGTAGAAATCGGCCCATATTTGACCATACCTCCCATACAAGACACATTCTCAAAAGGCGTTTATATACACATAAAAGCACAAAAACGTTTATAACTCTAAAGACAAATGCATTTGATTACTAAAACTTTGTACAGATAAATATTTTGTAAATATAAACCAATAACCAAAATTTCGTAACAATCGGTCCACAATTGACCCTAGCTCACATATCAGGCCCGTAGCCGGAAATGACATAAATCTCGAAATTTTGAAAAAATAGCACATAGTATATGTATGTACGTCTCTAAGACTTAAGGAAAACTTGTTTATTTGTTGGTCCATATTTTACCTTAGTAGTGAAGGGTTTCATATAGTCGGGCTTGATCGACTATAGCTTTTCTTACTTGTTTAATTTAATATTATAGAGTTTTTCAATGGAAGGGTAATTATATACACTTTTAAATGAAGTTAAACATTTTTCACAATTATGAAATGGTTAAAGACTTTTGTCAAAAAGTGCAAATTTTGTCAAAAAAAGTGCAACTTTTGTCAAAAAAAGTGCAACTTTTGCCAAAAAAGTGCAACTTTTGTCAAAAAAAGTGCAACTTTTGCCAAAAAAGTGCAACTTTTGTCAAAAAAAGCGCAACAACAATAAATTTACATAATTTTATTTAATATTACTTAGTATTTTTTTGCAAAAATCTCTTAAACTAAACGGGTATTATTATGATTTTTGGAAACAGTATAGACCTATATATAAAAAATTCAGATATATTAATTTAAGAACGAGTTCTGAAAATTGAATGAGCATTTTTAAATACAGAAAAGTACACTTTTTGCAATAAATTTATGTAATTTTTTAACATTACATGCAGTTTTTTCACAAAAATTTCTTAAACTGAACAAGGTATTTTTACCATTTTTGGACACAGTATAAACCAATATCTACGAAATTCAGAAATACGAATTTCAGAACGAGTTCTGAAATTTGAATTAACATTTTTGAATACAGAAGTATACGCTTTTCGAAAATTTAAGTTTTTTTTAGAAAAACAGCTCGTGTGACCCTATTTAAGGCCGAGTCCTATCAGATTTTTGCACAGACCTTGCGAACATTTTACCTAATATAATTTAATTAAAACAAGTTTTATAATCCATAATCAAACTTTTTTACACATACAAAAAACTCAAGTTTTGTCTAAAAATTGCTTTCGACCACCGCTGATTGTAGGGTGTATGTCCAAAATTATTAAAAATATATTTTACACGCATCCCTGAAGCCTAACCAGTCTTTTAGAAAATGTTAAAAAAATTTAGTCTTTTGAAAAAATATTCAAAAATATAGAAAAACAAGTAAATAAGTATTCCGTCAAGCCCGACTATACGATACCCTTCACTACTAAGGTCAAAGGTGTTCTTTTTCCTGTATAAAGACAAATATTTGCTAAATTTTGCCATCATACAAACATTTTCTCAAAACTTACATATTTAAGCTGTTTCCGTCATTTGGACTTATATGAGAGCTAGGGTCAAATGTAGACCGATTATCCCGAAAGTTTGTAAATTTATTGCCGTTTTTATATATGCAAAAAATAAACTTAAAATTCTTATTATCTTCAGATGTACGAGCGTTTTAGTGATTTTTGTCTCATTTAGTGGGTTTTGACAAAAGAGTTTGTATGGGAGCTATGGTCAAATGTGGACCGATTTCAACGAAATTTGGTACAGTGATTTAAGTTAACATAAGCATTTAATTTAAATTTCATGAAAAAATATTGATATTTGTGGTCAATATAGCAATTCCGGGAAGTGGGACCTATGGGAGGTACCATAAATATTGCACCGATTTTGACGAATTTCAATAGCCATGGTCCCACTATCGAAAAAAATAATCTGTGCCAAATTTCATCGAACTATCTTTAGAATTGCGACCTGTACTTCGATTAAATGGTTTACATGGGGGTCCAGCCGTCCATATGGAAGGACGGACTGACATCGCTAAATCGACTCAAAAAGTGACTCTAAGCCTATTGGTATACTAAAAGGTGGGTGTACGGCAAATATTTCTTACATCACCACAAACTTATAATACCCTTTCCACCGATGGTGGTAAAGGGTATAAAAAAATGATTGCTAGGTTATGTTATAAAAATGACACCAGTTGTATTATTTTTACAAATAACCAAATACGATTTGACAAACATTTGTTTAACTATATTTTATTCTATTATTTTTATGTTAATAACAATTAATTTTATTACCAACTGCTAGTAATTCATGACAATTTCATTGGCATGCAAATTCTAATTATACCAAGAAAGAAATTGTAAATTTGTAAAAAAAAAATACAACAAGAAAAACTTTAATTGTTTTATAATGATCACCTGTTGAAAATGTTTCCCCCAAAGAGAAGAAGCATGTGAATGAATCTTATTTTACTTTTTTTTACTTTTATTATACGAGTATCTTTAAGTATCATTATGATTATTATTGTTATATGACTCTTGAATCGTAAAAAAACACAGAAAATCCGTATAATGCAGTTAAAATGTCATAAATCTTTAAACGTTTTCGTATATGAGTTATATGATTTTTTTGCTTTTGTAGCTGCTGTAGAATTTTATTGCCACAATTTCTTTTGTTGATTTTGAGCGATTTGTTGCCATTAAGAGTTGGTCGCAAAAATAAAGACAGGCTTTTTACAATTTTACTATAGCCAATTAGGTATCACGGTTCGTAAATGTAAATTAGAAGATATTAAAGAATTTTAAAATAACAATTAGAAATTATTAAAAATTAAAATTATTAGAATTTTTTTCCGAAGTACATATTAGGGTATTCAATCGATTAACTTTTATTCGATTAACTGATTAACTTCTTTTTTTATTTGATCAATTATTTAAATATTTACAAAATTCAAATAACAAATAACCAAACAATTTGTGTCGTTAAATAGATTGGACAAAATAGTATTTTTTGCATATTAATACATATCCAATTTAAATATATCCAGCTCTGATATTACATTATTTGCAAACATTTTACAAAGTATTGTTTAATAACCATAACATAAACTTTTACATTCTGTTATTGGCTGGAATAAGTCAAACCAGGTACATTGATAAGGTAGTTGCGTCAACCTACCTGATTATTTTTTGCTCAGTTTTGTATATGAAGTTTTTGTGAGTTGTACTGTCAAAAGCTTAAAATTCGATTTAAAAAAATGTGAGTGAAGTTGTAAAATTTCCAATGCTGTCACTTTGATTTGTTTTTTTTATTAATTATTTTGTATTTTTGTGTTGGTGCACCTGCTAGAACTTAGAGGAGGTCAATTGATGCGGAGTTACAGCCAAAAACCTATTCATGGAATGATGTATACCTAACATCTCGCAATAGAAGCTGATATAAAAGGATGATTGAGGCCCTATGTTTCACTGGGTGTCAAGGATAGCAGAAGAAGAAGAAGAAGTATTTTGTATATTAATAAGTGTATAAATAAACAATTTTTGATTTTTCACAATCAATTGAAATCGGTTAATCGAATAATTTGTCATTTTGCTATTATTAATCGATCAAGTTTAAACAACGAATAATTTTTCAGGCGAATAATCGAATAAACCAAAACCCCGAATAATTGAATACCCTAGTACATATACATATATATATGCATACTTTGTAAGTACTTTCTTATATGAACTTAAAGTAGATAACACGGTGTCACATATGATCAACTTTTGTAAAAACTTGGAAATCGCGTAGAACCCCTACTACGGCCTAGGTGAGGACATGCAAAAACCATTTTCAAAGATTTCGAAAGACGTGCAAAATTTTGAGATATTTGTAAAAAACTGTTTTCGGGTAGGTCGTAGTACTTTAGTACCTTTAACTCCAACACTTGCAGAGTGATTTTAAAATTTTAAACAGTTTTGGTCCGTCTGGCTGGCTGGATGGTGGCTAGCTGGACCCCCATGTAAACCTTGTTATCAAACTACAGGTCGCAATTCTAAAGATAATTGATGATGAAATTCGGCACAGATCATTTTTTGATAATGGTGCCATAGCTATTAAAATTCGTCAAAATCGGTCCATTATTTATGGTACCTTCCATAGGTTCCACTTCCCGGAACTGATATATTGTCCACAAATATCAATATTTTTTATGAAATTTAAATCAAATACTGCTTATATAAACTTAAATCACTGTACCAAATTTCGTTGAAATCGGTCCACATTTGACCATAGCTCCCATACAAACTCTTTCTTAAAAACTCACTAAATGAGACAAAAATCACTAAAACGCTCGTAAATCCAAAGATAATGAGAATTTTAAGTTTATTTTTTGAATACATAATTTTTGCAACAACTGTAATTAACATACCAAATAATCGGTCCACATTTGACCCTAGCTCTCATATAAGTCCAAATGACGGAAACAGCTTAAGTATACAAGTTTTGAGAAAATGTCTGTATGATGGCAAAATTTAGCAAATATTTTTCTTTATACAGAAAAAATAACACCTTTGATCTTAGTGGTGAAGGGTATCGTATGGTCGGGCTTGACCGACTATAGCACTTTTTTACTTATTTTTTTTTTTTGTACTATTTGTACTCAAAAAAGCCCACAACCCACGATAGTTCGTTTCCCTAGTTTT
The DNA here is from genome assembly GCA_933228675.1 of Stomorhina lunata. Classification (NCBI taxonomy): domain Eukaryota; kingdom Metazoa; phylum Arthropoda; class Insecta; order Diptera; family Rhiniidae; genus Stomorhina; species Stomorhina lunata. The sequence goes on along the minus strand of OW121740.1, from coordinate 87,198,993 downwards.
TAAGTTTAAGTGTATTAGAGTGTAATTTAAACCAAAACTTATTGATTTTAAAATTTATTCAAAACTCCAACACAACGAAATTTAAAACAAAATTTATATGCAAATTTCTACAAACTTTAATATCTCGATGTCTGTATGTATCTTTAAATTTAAATTCCATATTTAATATGACATATAATAATGACCATATCTGGGATTATACATAGATACTATTTTTTTCCATATAAATTTTATATTTAATGAGAAAATTTTCTGTCAATTTGTCTGCGATAAGACAGAAACCAGACACTCCATTTCCATTTAAAATAATTTTGGTCTTAGTTAAAGGCAACCAAAGATGACCAAGACAAAAGTTTCAAATGATGGTAGAGAAGAAAAAAAAGAGAAGGTGCTATAAAAATTTACATATTAACACTTTGGTCGGCTGAAATTATAGAGACTTTAACGATTTTAATAATTTAAGAACTTATGTATAAAATGGGACATCATTTTTGTTTTTTTTTTTTAAGTTTTCACAAATCTATAGTTTATTAATAAGAGTTTATTAATAAGAGAAGATCTAGAAACTTTAAATACCCTACACCACTATAGGTAGTAGATTTATTCGAAGTTTGTTTAGAAGTATTACACAGTATAACTTCCTCAATTGGTCTTAGTTTGATCGTCGATCTTTGGCGCTGATATTTCTTTGGAATCACAAAATGCCACTTTTCTTTAAATTTTGTCACCACATTTTTATATCTATCTTCTATATATATATAAATGGATGTGTGTAAGTATGTAACGTATGGACTCCAAAACGGCTGGGCCAATTCTAATAAAATTTTCAGGGAATCTTCAGAATATTTAAGCCGGTGACACTGTGAAGTCTGATTTTTTATTTTCGGTCTGCGGAAGGATAGATATGCCAAAATCTTATTTTAATATTGCACCAACAATGACATCTATCTATATCTAATGTTTGCTTAGGGCCAGTAACGTGGACCGGTTCAGCTAGTTCATTATAGTCTACTAATTACTAATTATAATAACAGTCAAAATTTAATTTTCTTTAAATTGGTTAACATTTAAATCTTTTTTATAAAATTTGAAATTTTTGAAAGGCTGATACATTGATTTTGTCATATCTTTGGAATGGGTTGTTCAATTTTATTGAAAATCACAGAATATAAAAGCGAATAAAATTATATTTAAGTCGCTTTCATAATATTTTTTGTAAGTTTAACGAATTTTGAGTTATTTGCACTTCAAAGTAAAAAATTCATTTTTTAATCCTTTTGTTTTATTTCATAAAAAATCGAAGAAGTCAGAAACCTATTATTGTTATATGTATATGTTACAGCGCATAGGGAAAGGGACCTAAGGGTAAAAAAATAAGGTTAAAATATAATATTTAAATCTTTAAAATGACTTTCCTGGAGAAAACCGTTTTTATCCTAAGGTCCCTTTCTCTGTTCGCTGTCATATACGATCTCAAAACTAAATATTCCAAATAAACAATGGCTGAAACCAAGAAGAAATTGCGTTCTTATTAATTAAAAAAGTTAGAGAAGTGAAAATAGAAAATTTTGTTTTCAAACCATTTCAGTCATTGGGGGTTATATGGGCGCTAGGGTCAAATGTAGACCGATTATCTTAAAATTTAGTAATTTGATTACAGTTTATACAAATATGGTCAAATTTGGACAGATTCCAACAAAATTTACAGAGATTTTTGTTCATATAAGCAATTTTTGTTTATATAAGCAATATTTCTTCTAGATTTTAGAACCATATACTAAAATTGCCAAAATTTAATTCCGGAAAAGTGAGACATATAGGAGGTACCCGAAATTATGAACAATGGTTCCACTATTAAATATAATCTTTGTGCTTAATTTTATAAAGAAATAAGCAAATTTTTAAAATATAATTTTTATACGATTCTTAAAAAAAAAATATATTTTTTAAATTCTGATGTGAATAACTTCAAAATCGTTGATCACACTAAAATCTTGTGTTAGCTCGTTTTAAGGGCAATTTTTTTCTTAATCCATTTATGTATTTTTCAATAAAATTGGACTAGTTGTTTTCAAGATATAGTAAACTAGGGCAACCTCTTTAAAAATCCCAAATTTACGAAAAACAAAAATTTAAATAAAAGTTTATGAAAAAATTTTATTAAAATCAGTCCATTATTTCGGATTTATTGCTTTTACTTATAGACATTATTTTTTATCAAATTTCGTTGGAATCAGTCAATAGCTTTCATACTATAGCTGAAAAGGCACTTAAATGCGACGATAATCACAAAAATGTTCATAATCTGAAGATAACGATAATTTTATGTAGGTATATTTCTTGGAATTTCTAAGAGATGAACCCCCAGATTTGTTCGTTATGCTAAAAAAAAATAGTTCCTTGAAAATTTGAGATTAATCGAATAAGGGGAAAGCGTGCCCATGACCCGCCCAAAATTTGCAAAATATACGAATTTTACTTTGATCGTCAGTTACTTCATTAATACTTTAGAATAAAGAAATTCTAAAGCAAGACATGATTAACAATTCTGTGGCCTGTAAGTACTAAATGACTGAGTTATGTCAACATATTATCAAATTTACTTAGTTTTTGTCATATTAGGAAATTATACTTTTTTTCAGGTCAGTTTCAAATATAATTTTTTGATTTTTTGAAAATTTTGTTTAACAAACATTATAAATTATAAATTATCGTTACAGTTTTATTAAACAAACAAATAAGAGAATAAAACTCGGAAAAAATTGTGCCGATATCATAAACCGTTTCGCCGAAACTACGATTTGAAATCTTAGAATTTCGGGAAAATTTAATTTTTTTAACGCATATAAATGTTTGTCTCAGATTCACCTTTTAGCATATCAAAAGACTTGGAATCACTTTCTAAGATTTAGCGATGTCGTCCGTCCGTCCGTCTGGCTGGTCGCTCATGTAAACCTGGTAATCAAAGCACAGATAATTTTTTTTTTGGTAGTGGGACCATGGCTATTGAAATTTATTAAAATCGGTCCATTATTAAGGGGTCTTTGCCCAGTCAGCATTTTTGTTATTTTCTGATCATATTTGACTCTTTTTCGACTGCCGCGGACGATTAAAACAATCGAATATGCTATTATTTTCGATTCGAAAAAACTGTGCCTTCGGGAGCAAATGGTACCCTAGCCGCGACTCCCTTGAGAGAATCTTTTGTGAGCACCTTTATGAATCTTTTACGAGCCATTTTCGAGTAATTTTTGACTCAATTTTTATTACTTTTTCAGTTGATTCAAAAAAAAAGTAACATTGCCTTGACAATTGTAGAGTGTGTTTATACTAGAGAGAGTAGAGAGAATTGTGGTGTAAAGTCTATTTTTAGAACACTAAAGAAGTTGCGCTATTTCTTGTTATTTTATTTATTTTTTATCGACGGCATATCTTATGTTTAGTAGTCGGCGTGCTAACCCACTTAGCTACAGCACCCATTATCTATGCGCGTTCAAAAGTATTTCAAAACCAACACCATAGGAGTAACCTTTTTATCATCAAACTGTGCAAAATCTGTTTGCAAAATAGCGTTAAAAACAATCGAATTTCAATTCCTTAAATATTTGATTTTTAATGAATACGCTTTTTGTTATTGTATTTTTAAATAGTAAGTTTTAAAGCATAAGCGCGAATCTACTTCGACTAGTTTTTTAATCGCGTAGACGACAAATCGTTTTTTGGTCTTCTAAACTGGTTAAAAAAGTCTCATTTGGGTGATTTTTCAAAAAATAATCTTATAAATGCTGACTGGGTGCATTAAAAAATATAATTTGTTGATATTTTATCTCGGATGTGTAGAGTTTCATATGGTCGACCTTCTCACTTGTTTTTTCCTTAAAACTTCTTTTGTTTGGAAATCAAAAATTTAAATATTTTTTTGATCTCTTGGGGTATTATACAAATACAAAATTTGTATTACAATTTTGTTTATTCAAAGAAATTAGGAAAAACAAGATTAGAAAATTAGATCACTTCACTGAGATCACACTTTTTTGTTTTTGTCTTAAAACTAAAATTTCATAACTCGGCATGAGATAAGAGACCAAATGAAGAACCCTTTTACTTGTAATGAAATTAAATCCAAAATAATATTCTACTCCCAACTAATTTCCATTCTATTTCGTTTGAAAACATCTCAATGTAACAATACTCGTATGCCTATGGTTTGTTTTGTCGTCATAAAAATAATAAAATTTAGTGAAAAATTTAAATTTTTCCCTCTATCTTATGGATTTTCAAATATACAAAATTCTAACTTCAAAATGTATCTGCGGCTGTCTGTCTGTGTGTTTGTTTATAACAGGATTTTTGTCTGTTTTTTTTCCTATTTTTATGAAAATTTTATGATTTTATTGTTGGCATTGTTTGTATTATTGTATCTAGGGCATCTTTTATTGTAGTACCCGAGACAACAACAACAACAAATTTTAGCATCTTCATGCTGATTTATGATATAACGAACCCTTTTCTTTCATTTCTGGGATTCTCAAAGAAAATTCTCGGTGAAAAGTTTTGTATCAGCGTGAACAATGGATTTCATTTCACTGTGAATTGTGTAAGATTTAAACGAACCAAAAAAAAAGAGAAAATGATCTACAAATATTTATTTAACTTTTAACTGTAACAAAATTGATCTAATTTTTAGGCAAAAAATATGGAAAATATTCCAAAAATGTGTTTTTCAAAGGGCGTCAAAGAGTTATATTTACCCAATTTATGAATTTAGTCCTTTTAGTTCAACTGATTACAAATACACAAAAAAATTGTTGTAGAGTCATGCATAATTTGAATCCTTTTTCATGCCTTTTTAAATTTTAACATAGAAAAAGGCTGTTTAATTTAAACAACAAAAATTTGTTAAACTACTGTCTCCTAACAGAATTTTAGTCTATTTTCTAGAATTTCTTTAAAATATTTTTGTTTATTTTTATAATTTTATTATGTTTAATTAGTAACGCGTCGGAGTTTATAAATATTTTTCTTATTATCTGACATTACGGATGTCGTGTGACTTTGTTTGGCTTCAATAACTTTTGGGTTTAAATTTTTTGTTTATGCTTGAATGTATGTTTACAAAAGTTTATTTTCGATAGTTTATCAATTGAAATGTAATGTCTTTGACCCTTTAGGATGGCCAAATTATTTGGAAAATAAAGTGAGTAGTACAACATAAAGAAAGAATTAGAGCCAAAGCAGTTCAATTTAATATACGAGAGTTTTGTATCAATTTATTATTGTTTTGCATTAATTCGAAGTGTAATTTCGTTTTTTCCCGACGCACAGTGGTTTGGAACAAAAAAAAAGTGGTAATAAATCTATATCTACATATATCTAGTCTTATATGGTATCAGCATCTACGAGAGAATTGTTAAGCAGGACCTAATCTTTCAATGTTTGCAAAATTTTTGTATGTGTTTATAAATTTTTGTACAAAAGCGTGTGCTTTTAATACAATAAATGTACCTCTTATCAATACCTATAATATATTCTTAATACATCAATGAAAAGGAAAACATGTCTAGATTAATACACTGTTAATTTTTTACTACTATACGAAAAAAGTCTAAAACATATGGGCAAATCCTGTGTGGCGGACGATATATTTGTACTGATTTTGTTGTACTTAAATGAATCCCGTTGTCGTTTTACAAGAGATACCTTTGCACAGATATTAGAGAATATTAGACCATCGATTGTACTATCGAATGGTATTTGTTTATTTACATACTCGTTTTGGTGGAAAAAGATATTCGCTTTTAAAGTGCTGTGACGGACGCTACAAAAAATGGAAGTGACTTTTTTTTCAACACGTGTTTCTGTAATTTTCATCAAATCGGTCATAGTAATAAAAAAATTGTAAATACATTGAAGATAGAGGAACATCAGAGGATTACAAAAGAGCTTTTTTTAATATTTTAAAGTTTCCAGTTTCACCAAAAATCCATAAATGAACTGTTGCGGACGCTACGTGACGGATGATACAGTTTTTACTTAAATGTTTTTTATAAGGAAAAATTCATATTAAATATATTTTTAAATATGAAATAAATCAGCGAAAATAATGGTGTTATTTGTTCCCGAATTTCATCTCCTTCCTCTTTATTTTCGCGGTTAAAAATGCGATTTTTGGGCACAATTTAATATTTCACAAAATGGCTATATAAATATATTTATTTAAAGTTTTACACTTTTTACATCTTATTCTTCGTCCCATGAATGTAGCGGCTAGCTGTTAGAGTGTCCATAAAAATCCAAAAAAAATCTAATTTCAAAAGCATCAAATTTGCCCCACTGTATGTTTTTTTAACACCTAATACCTTAAATTTAATCTGTGGATATAGACAGTGTTTTAACTTTGTGAAAAAGACGGAAATGTTTTCGTAAATTTTGTATTTAATAAATATCATTTTGTACAAAATATATACTGTGACGGACGCTACACACTTTCCTATACATATTATTTTGTAAAATGCTTTATAAACATATATATATTTTTAACCTAATGTTAAGCATACTTTAAGCTCTCTTTACGAACAAAGTTCAATTGGAGATAAAAGAAAAATTGCACTAGTCAAATTAAAAAAAAAAAAAAAACTTTATTTCTGTGACGGACGCTACACACTGTGAGCCCTTTTTTACTTGACGTTATTTATATAACTCCAATTACTTTTGATGGGGTCTTTTACATCTAATTGTATAAAATTATGCAGACTTTGAGCCCCTACTGAAACTCAATAACTAAATGGATGTTTTTCCGATTTTTATGAACTTTTATAGAACCTATTATTTAAAAAAAATTATAAAAATTCGAGATGGGTGCAAATAAAGTCCTGCCATTCACAAAGAGACCAATCAAAAATTTTATCCATTATATATTCTAAAGGAAAATATATGGTTAATTTTTTCATAAACACAAATACGCGATTTTGACAGTTTTGCAATTTTATCCTTGGTTTAATGTTTTTCGGATTTGCCCATATCTGGGAGAAATGTACAAAAAGTTAAATATGTATTTATATTTTTTACAAAATCATTTTTGAAATATGACTTTAAATTTCTGAAGAACTGTACAAGTGACATAAATGATTTTTTGCTGAAACAAAGTTTATTTTGTTGTTTATGCAAAACAATATAAATAATTTAAAAAATGTTATCAATTTAAAACTTTTTTGCAATTAAAATTATAGTGCCATTTTTATAAAATCCTATTTTCAGGATTCTTCTATAAATTCGCGCTACTTTTTATTTTTGAAATCTAAAGAGTATATATAGAGCTATAAGACTGCTTTTCAAAAAGTAGCTTTTTTGTTATATATTCGAAAACGCAAAAATTCTTAAAAAAATTATACCAATTTCGGTCAATGCTGTATATAGGATAAATATTTTACTGACTTAAAATTTGGTTTGAAATCATCCTAAAATCCCATTCTCTATGAATATAAAATAAAACTTTAATATTTAATAAAAAATCTCTTAGTAAAAAGTAAAAAATTGATACCATCTTTTTAAAAAAAAATCAATTTTTTTCGATCAGCGACAAATTTTTAACTTTGGAAATTTGGAAGAGGTAACTGCCTAAACTAAGAACTATTTTAAGGCTACAGACAAATTGTACAATAAAAACTGTATGACTGATATAATAGGGCGCCAGTTATTTTTCAAACTTGGAATTTATATGAGGCCAACCAGATTTGTTCGAAATGATAAAAAAAAATAGTTCCTTGAAAATTTGAGATAAAATATAAAAATAAAAATTGATGACCAAAAAATTCCATTTTCGCGAAATTCTAAGATTTCAAATCGTAGGTACGGCGAAACGGTTTAAAATATCGATACCATTTTTTCAGAGTTTTATTTTCTTATTTGTTTCTTTTATGAAACTGGAACAATAATTTATAATTTGTTTCAAAAAATGATTTTTGAAGCCGACCTGAGAAAAAACTATATATAATTTTCTAATATGAAAAAATTGCAATAAATTTAAAAATATTTTGACAAATGTCTTACTTTGGAATTTCTTTATTCTAAAGTATTAATGAAGTTATTGACAATCAAAGTAAAAAATCAAATATTTTGCAAAATTTTGTGCGCTTTTTGAGTAATTGTCACTCTACTTATTTCATGAGCATGTGTGTGTGCCTTAGCTTTCTCTCATTGGATAATCGGCTCCATTAGTTGTTTTCAAATTAGAGTAAAGGGGTGTATACCCACTTTTTATGGGACTTTTCAAAACGACCATATGGCAAATCAATATATGGAAGTGCAACATCTTTATATTAAGAGTCTTTGCTTATACTATAAATCGTTTTTAAATATCATAAAACTTTAGCATCAATCATTTCTTGTTACATTTTATTGAAAGCTTTCATATAAGCTATAAAGGACTTTTAAAGACTTTTCCAATTCCGTCATAAGCGGTCACATATGTAACACCAAATCATTCATGCCTATTTAAAAGAAAATTGACTACATGTGGTACTATTTTTTTGTTTACCAAATGAACACTTTTTCGTTTCTTTTTTCCTTTTTTTATTATATTTTGTAAAAAAACAACAAAAGAGTCCAATGAGGCTGGAATAAAAAAATGTTCATATTTATCTTTTGTTTTGTACTTCGAAAAAGAAACAAACAAAAAAAACGACAACATGTACGTCAATAAATTCATCGAAATAATGGTTAATATTAAACACAAAAAAGGGGGATAAACAGAGATATGTGCTACAATAACAACAGTCAAATCTTCGAAAGGAAGGCATCATAATCATCATGGCCAGCTTCAAACAACAACACCACAATCCAGCCATCATTTTTTATCATGAAGCTACAATATGAAATCGATTTGCAGCTACAGGGAAAGTGTGAAGGGTATGTTCAGAAAAAAAAAAATATACAAAATTTGTATCTACAAGTATAAATTGTATCTGACAGAGAACAACAAACGATCCCTTGATTGCGTGTTACATATTTTTTTGTTTTCTTTTTTTTTTTAAGGAGATACATTTCTCGTTGTTTTTTTATAAAATTTTGTTTCTTGCGTCAAGTGGGTTTATGGTTCGTTCACATACATATGTAAAGATTTCTTTTCCATTATTATATATTTTTATACCCTTCACCACCATAGGTGGAAAGGGTATTATAAGTTTGTGCTGATGTATGTAACGCATAGAAATATTTATCGTAGACCCACCTTTTAGTATACCAATAGGCTTAGAATCACTTTCTGAGTCGATTTAGTCGATTTTTGATAATGGGACCATGGCTATTGAAATTGGTCAAAATCGGTCCATTATTTATGGTACCTCCCATAGGTCCCACTTCCCGGAATTGACATATTGGCCACAAATATCAATATTTTTTCATGAAATTTAAAACATGTACTTCTTATGTAAACTTAAATCACTGTACCAAATTTCGTTGAAATCGGTCCACATTTGACCATAGCTCCCATACAAACTTTTCTTTAACAAGTAAGAGTGTTATATTCGGCTGTGCCGAATCTTATATACCCACCATCAAGTTGTGTTAAATTTAGAAACATATCTCATATATCTACAAGGGTGCAGCTAATTCAAAATCTGCACCAAAACTGGAAAAATCGCTAAGCTATTTGGTATTGTTGGTAAAACCTTTGGACTAAATTAGGTTTCCGTAGCTTTATAGTTCAACATTCAAAAATATTTTAGTGGTTTCCCCAGTATTTACTTTGATCAAAATTCGGTCTCATAACCAGGTATAGTTTTACATTAATAAGTTGTTAAATACTTTTCGTTGTGATTAATATGTAGTTAGGCTTAACACGTTAATAGTAATACGACAGGTCCATATATTTCGTTATGAGTTCCTAATGCATTCATCATATATAAAGTCTGGGCTGAACATTGATTGATGCCTATATAATTTCATAGGTGCAATCTTAATATAATGAATGTACCTCCAAATCTTTTTGATTGTAGATATAAAAAGGGGATGTTATATATATAAGAATTATAGCCAAATGTTGACCGATTATTTTACACACTGGCTGGTATATATAGAGAGCTTATTCTTTCAAAATTTAGTGACCATAGCTATCATAGTTTCTAATTTAATAGCTTTTAACTGGCCTTTGCTAAAATTTTTGGTTTCCGTGAGTGTTTTTCACATGAAAGCTAAAGTCAAATATGGACTGATTCCTATAAAATTTGATAAACTGATCAAAAATTGCATAAAACTTCCCTATTTTAAATTTAATCGTCATAGCTATTACAATTGTATTCAATTTATCAGCATTAATGTGTTTCCCGGGGCGGGGTTATATGGGAGCTCTAACTAAATTTGAACCGATTTTGTCCATTTTCAACACACATCTTTTTCAAGATATCCAAAATACTTCTGTAAAATTTTGTCCCTCTAGCTTTCTTCGTTAAGGCGCTATCGTGCTTTTATCTGACGGACAGACGGACATAAACAACCTTTTCTTTATTATTTTTGTGTTTCCATAAGTTTTTTATATGGGAGCTATGGTCAAATGGTGACCGATTGTGAAATTTTGTCCCTCTAGCTTTTTTCGTTAAGGCGCTATCGTGCTTTTATCTGACGGACAGACGGACATAAACAACCTTTTCTTTATTATTTTTGTGTTTCCATAAGTTTTTTATATGGGAGCTATGGTCAAATGGTGACCGATTGTGACGAAATTTTGCACACTGGCTGGCATTGACATAAGACTTTCTTGTGCCAAATTAAGTGGTTATATCTGTTATACTTTTAGATTTATTGGCATTTAAGTGTATTTTGGGTGAAATTTAGCCTGTTTTCGTAAGTTTTTTGTATGGGAGCTATGGCTAAATGTGAACCGATTTCGATGAAATTTTATATGCTGCCTAGTGCTTATCTAAAACTTCTAGATACCAAATTTTGTCATCATAACTGTCATAATTTGTCATTTATTAGCAAATAAGCGATTAGCCTAGACGAGGTTATACGGGAGCTATGGCCAAATGCTAACCGATTTTGCCCAATTTCAATACCAAAATTTTCTCATAGATAAAGAATGTTTTTGCTAAGTTTCAGTTAGCTAGCTCTTTTCGTTTAGACGTTATCGTGATTTCAACAGACAGACAGACAGACAGACAGACAGACAGACAGACGGACAGACAGACGGATATAGCTCAATCGTCTTAGAATTTCATAAGGATTCAGAATATATATCGTTTTTGATTTTTGAACCAATATTAAGGAAATTACAAACGGAATGACAATCTCAATATACCCCCATTCTTTTTGATGGTGGGTATAAAAACGCACTAAATGAGACAAAACAAGTAAGAAAGCGCTATAGTCGGTCAAGCCGACCATACGATACCCTTCACCACTAAGGTCAAAGGTGTTATTTTTCCTGTATAAAGACAAATATTTGCTTAATTTTGCCATCATACAAACATTTTCTCAAAACTTATATATTCAACCTGTTTCCGTCATTTGCACTTATATGAGAGCTAGAGTCAAATGGGGACCGATTATCTCGAAATTTGGCAAGTTGACTACAGTTGTTACAAAAATTATGTATGCGAAAAATAAACTCAAAATTTTCATTATCTTTAGATTTACGAGCGTTTTAGTGATTTTTTATCTCATTTAGTGCGTTTTTAAAGAAGAGTTTGTATGGGAGCTATGGTCAAATGTAAACCGATTTCAACGCAATTTGACACAGTGATCTAGTTTTACATAAGCAGTATCTGCTTTAAATTTCATGAAAAAATATTGATATTTGTGGCCAATATATCAATTCCGGGAAGTGGGACCTATGGGTGGTACCATAAATAATGGACCGATTTTGACCAATTTCAATAGCCATGGTCCCATTGTCAAAAAAATTATATATGCCAAATTTCATCAAATTATCTTTAGAATTGCGACCTGTAGTTTGATTACAAGGTTTACACTTGGGTCCAGCCAGCCAGACGGACGGGCGGACATCGCTAAATCGACTCAGAAAGTGATTCTAAGCCTATTGGTATACTAAAAGGTGGGTCTAAGACAAATATTTCTATGCGTTACAAACATCAGCACAAACTTATAATACCCTTTCCACCTATGGTGGTGAAGGGTATAAAAATCACTAAAACGCTCGTAAATCCAAAGATATTGAAAATTTATTTTTTGAGTTTATTTTTTGCGTACATATTTTTTGCAACAACTGTAATCAATTTGCCAAATTTCGAGATAATCGGTCCACATTTGACCCTAGCTCTCATGTAAGTCCAAACGACGGAAACAGATTAAATATATAAGTTTTGAGAAAATAGCAAATATTTGTCTTTATACAGGAAAAATAACACCTTTGACCTTAGTGGTGAAGGGTATCGTATGGTCGGGCGTGACCGGCTATAGCGCTTTCTTACGTGTTTTTAAATGAATTCATTTTTAATGTACAGCAAAAATGGAGCTTGTCATTTAGTTTTAAGTGAAATCGGACTGGGAAGAAATCTTAATAATGTGTTAGCAATACTGTGAGCAAAAAAAATGCTTTCCCTAGGAGTCTAAATGAAGGTGTAAGTGGGCATGTTTCATTAGAATAGCCAAACTTTAAAATTCGGGACTACATACTTTTTAAAACTTTTGTGTGGTATTGGTCTAATAATAGACTATGACGCACAAATCAATCGAAAGAAAATAGCCCTGTTTCTAATAGCTGTTATTAAAATTCATATTTTTCTAATTACGCGGTGTCATATGAGCAACTTTAATTAAAACTTGGAAAACGACCTAGTGAGGACATACAAAAACCATTTTCAAAGATTTCGAAACACGTGCAAGATTTTGAAATATTCGCAAAAATATTCGTAGTACATTAGTACCTCCAATTCTCACATTTACAGAGCGATTTTAAAATTTCAAACAGTTTTGGAAAGTCAAGGGATTAAGAAATTAGGTAAGTTTTTATCAAAAGTTTCGCTAACTTTTTTAAGTTTTCGTAATCTTTAAAATTCCAAAGCAATTATTTCAACTTTTTTTATACAAAAACCTTGTTTGTTTTATACCGTCTTTTAAAGCACGTTCTATATAGAAAAAATGAGACATTATATAGGTTAACATTTACAAAAGTTACTTAACTTTTTCCAAAGTAAAGTATTTATTCTGTCTCTCAAAGATAGAATGTGTGGATTTCGCTCGGTCTAGAATTAGGAATAATACTCCTGAAGATGGAAGGGACGGTTTCCAGCAAACATTTTTTTGTTTTATCAAAAAATTATTTATTACAACAATAAATAATTGTAATAAATTGGGATCTTATTGCAATACACTACAGTAAAACTTTTAAATTCAATGTTTGATGTGATAAAATGTTTGAAAAACCTTTTTAGTAAAAATTTTTCGATTGCAAATAAAATACTTTTTGTAATGAATTTCCGGTAAAAATGTTAAAACCTTTTCAATTTTTCGTCTGATATGATTTACAAATGATATGCCATTCTAAAGCGCAATCTGATTTCTTAATTTTCTGTTAAAAAATAAAACCGAATACAAACTGGCTGAGCTACGGGTCGATAAGTTGACGAACCTCGTTAAAATCGTTTTTTACGTATAACTCCTAAACTTGGACGTATTAAGATTTGACATGTACTCAACAAGGCCTATAATCCAAGATAGGTTGTTTTCCGAGTTTTTTTTTTAGTGTATTAGAGTTTTACATAAAACATTTATTGACATAGACAGAACATAAATTAAAAATTTTAGAAAAGTCGTAGAATACACTCAGAATATTATGTAAGTAAAATTAACTTAAAATGTAATTTGAAATGAATGAATATTCATTTAAAAACCGGTCAACTGATTTTTTATTCAAATTCAATAAATATTTCATTTAAATTTAACTGACAAATATTTAAACTACATTTTCAGTTTTAAAAACGGAATATTCAGTTGTTTTCAAAAAAATTACTGACAAAAATTTAAACTACATTTTTAGTATAAAAAACGGAAATTTTCATTTATTTTTAAAAAATTTAATGGTAAAAAACTATGTAAAATTTCCGTAAAACGGAAAATTTTCATTTGTTTTTGTGATTAAAGTAACATAAAAGACGAAACCATAAAAAGTTATATCCTTTAAGGCATCAAAAAACCAAACAGACAAAACAAAGTTTGTTGTTTGCTTTTGCCATACCCCGTGATAGGCGGCCAGTATTATAAAAAGTTTCTTCAGTAAGCAAACCTAAGATACTTAAGGAAAACCAATAATTAAACAAATACGAATTATATTTGATACAATAATTGAAAAAAATTTATAAAAACTAAACAACTGCTATTTTCAAATGTTACGGATTTTCAGTATTTTTTTGTAGGTTGTTTTTTAAACAAATGTGTAAATATGTTAAAAATCAATTTTCATATAAATTTAAATGAATATTCATTTGAAAACAACATAACCGAAAATTTCCTAAACAACATACAATCAGTTACTGTAATAATTTCCTGAGTGTATTTATCTATGATCCGAATGTTTGACCTTAGGGCAAGAATATACCAATTAGGGATCCGGTTATTTTTCAAAGTTGGAATTTGTATGAGATTTATTCGAAATACTAAAAAACATAGTCGCTTGAAAATTTGAGATCAATCGGATAAGTGGAAAGCTTGCCCATGACCCGCCCAAAATTTGCAAAATACCAGATTTTTTACTTTAATTGTTAATAACTTTATTAATACTTTAAAATAAAGAAATTCAAATGTAAGAAATGATTTACAATTCTGTAGCCTGTGAGTACCAAATATCTGAGTTTTGTGAAAATATTATCAAATGTACGTAGTTTTTTCATATTAGAAAATTTTACTTTTTTCTCAGGTCATTTTCAAAAATCATTTTTTATTTTTTGAAAATATTTTTCAACAAATGTTACAAAATTTTTAAAATTTTGGGCGGGTCATAGGCACGATTTTCCCTTATCCGATTGATCTCAAGGTATTCTTTTTTTCAAGGTACTATTTTTTAGCATTTCGAACAAATCTAGGGGTTGGCCTCATACAAATTCCAACTTTGAAAAATAGCTGCCACCTTGCTACCATCAGCTGGATGAACTAAATCATTCATTTTAACAGACAAAGCCAACACTTTATAACAGAAAATATTTAGTTGTACGAAGATAATCCAAATTTGGTCACTCGACAAAGGCTTTTACAGCTTGAACACTGACACATCCATCATATTCACCAGATCTGGCGCCTTCGGAACCTTATTTATTGCGGTCATTGCAAAATATTTTATTTTCAAAATCTTACTTTAAATAAAGAGGTCAAAAATCAGTTTTTTATGATTGTGGAATCAAGTTAATATTAAAAGGTTGCAAAATTTGTTAAACTGGAATAGCCAGAATAGAATGCCTTTTATTTTTCAAAATGATTCGTTTAACCTAATGTTTTCCGAAATTTTTCTAAAAGATATAATTTAAAGTTTGCAAACGTTTTCAAGAATATTTACTCACTATAAAAATTTAAATTTAGATAAAGACCATTTATTTTGTTAATTCCACGCTCCATATGTTGCAATAACTTAATACTTTTTTTAATTTAAATTTTTGCGACGCCATTTTGATACGTTATTTACATCCCGCCGTTATTGACGGTTCATTTCGTGTCATGGATTATAATTTAACCCTGTGTACGTTTTCAAATTGAACAAAACTCAAAAAATGAAACAAAGAACAAAAAATACTGATAGAAGTAAAATTTTTGTTTCAATATATTCGATTTCATTTCGTTTAATATTTGCCGCTTAATCTAATCAAAAATGCCAAAAGCGTTTCAATATTTTTTTTTTTCTTTTTAATATTCCTTTGGGGAGTTTAATAAAAACGGCGTATATTATACGGATTGTATTATATTTCCTTTTGCCTTTCATTGCATATTCCCGGGGATTATCAAGGCAAAAGATGAAGCGTGCAAAATGTTCTTTAACTTAATGCCAAATCTTTGGATTTTTGGTTGGAACATTTATTTTGTCAAAAAAACAATCTTTTAATACTTTTTGGTTATAAGTTTATAGGAGTATTAAGAAGTTGAACGTGTTTTACATGAAAATAATATAAAAATCAAATTTTCCATATAAACAACTAGAGATATTTGAAATCAAAGACAGTTTTGAATGAAAATGGCATATTAGCCATTGTTGGGGTGAAGAGCTGGTTCGGAATATATATACTATGATTAAATATCTCTGAGCTGGATAAATATAATTAAGCTTTAATTTAGTGGCTCAATTAAAGGGCACCCAGCGGACAATATGCAAGAAAAAAGGAAATAATAACACAAGAAATTAGAATTTGGAAATATTGGAATAAATGGAGCTTTATTCATACCTTTTCTGTTGAGAGTTAGTAGAAGAAGAAGGATTAGTTTTTTAGGCCAAAACGGAAGCAACCTTTTAGACGTTTTGGACCATCTGACAGTTGATTTTTAGGCATTGTTAAAGAAAGAGATAGGACTATTTTGACAGCATTCATAACAATCAGCTTTAGTATATATGAAGAGCAGATAGGGTGTATCTGCTCGTCACAATATTAATGCTGAAGGCGACATAATGTCTTTTGGCATTAACAGCCATATAATTGCATATTTAAGCATATGCATACATATTTACAAGAAAGCTTTTTAAAACTTGCATAACTTGAATTAAATCAGAAATTTGTTTGTAATCTTTAAATTTCTTTAATTAAAAGCTATAAAAATTTATATTTAAATAAATGCAAAATAAAAACATTGAACAGAAAAAAACTAACAAAAACCAATAGTTATGGGCTTGACAACGTTATAAATTGTTCATTTTATGTTTGATATCAAAAATCATATAGAATTTTATAACATGCAGTCGAGAATCATAAAATTCAATTAATATTAAATTCAATACATGGGCATTTTATTTATTTATATGTATATTTTTTCAATATTAATTTCACTTGCAACAATGTCCCTCCCATTGTTTGTAATGCACTAAAAATTGCAAAAATGTTCAAAAAAAACGACAACATTTATTGCAATAAAATGCAAATGAGCACATGAACATTCGAATGGTAATTTGCTGAACTGAACAATGTCTTTTGTTGAATTTGCAATTTCTGTTCCCTTTTTTTCTTTTTTAATTTTAATTGACGTTATGCTGAGCATCCACTAAATAAGATCCGCCTTAATTGGTTTAATACCCAGTCATTGATTTTAAATTTGTGTATTGTCAAACTTCATGTATGCAGATTATTTGTAAATTTTTATATATAGCAACTAAACTATACTGTCAGACGAAATTTGAAGGGTCTTAAAATCTTGTCGAAAGCAACAAAGGTTTTTTCGCCACAGAGGATTTAATTGTATTTTTGGTCGGTATCCTTTTAAATAAGAGAATTTTTATCATATTTTACTTTTTCAATACAAATGATATTTAAGCCAGGAATGAACGATAGAGAAGATATTCAAACGCCATTAACAGAATTGGTTTGCAATGTTTGATCGCAAAATTTTAATGTCGTAGAAGACCGGTTGAAGCAGATAAAAGCAGTAGTTGTTGTAAATTGGCGAATAACATCACATAAAAATTTTTCCATGACAGTCGGTTCTTCGTTCCGAAACGACTCGGAAATCTTATTATTCCGACTAAGGGCTTTCATCTCTGCTATATATCGCAGTTACAACAACAACGCAACAATTCAACATGATAATGTAAGGCCTCACGCAAGTTTGGTCACTCACCAAAAGCTTTTACAGCTTAAATAGAATGAAATTGTCATAATTGGTATAAAACTTTTTAAGGAAAAAAATACAAAATTAAAAAAAAAATTAGTAACACAAATCCCAGAATTCCTAGAAAGATTTAAAAAAATTTCCAAAAATGGCTATTTTTAGTTTTAGTTTCCTGGTCACTTTCAGGGCGACAAAGTACTTTTGCAATGTAATAAAAAACAAGTTGGTCCCTAAAAATTTTGTGCGTTTGATGGATCAAAATTGAAATTTCTGTAAACAATAGGTCTAGTTCAAATGACTCTGGTTCTAACACCGAATAAACAAGAAGTTATTTTTAACTCAATTATAAATTTTGTGAAGTTTTCTTTTATAATATATTTATATTTATATGTGCCTTAAGAAATAAATAACTAAAAAACGCTAAAAAAATACTTTTTACAAAAAAAAAAATGGGGAAAAATATTCTTTTTTTAAACATTAACTTTAAGCACTTTTAACTTAGTAAAAAAGCTTTTAATACACTTCTTGCTCGAAAAATATTTAAAATTTTACTTTTTTAGAAAACTTTAAATCAAGAAAACTTTAAAGCAAAAAAAAAGAGTTTTCTATAGAAAAGTTGATAGTGGGAAGAGTTTTCTATAGAAAAGTTGACAGTGGGAAGAGTTTTCTATAGAAAAGTTGACAGTGGGAAGAGTTTTCTATAGGAAAGTTGACAGTGGGAAGAGTTTTCTATAGAAAAGTTGACAGTGGTAAGAGTTTTCTATAGAAAAGTTGACAGTGGAAAGAGTTTTTTTTAGAAAAGTTGACAGTGGGAAGAGTTTTCTATAGAAAAATTGATAGTGGGAAGAGTTTTCTATAGAAAAGTTGACAGTGGGAAGAGTTTTCTATAGAAAAGTTGACAGTGGGAAGAGTTTTCTATAGAAAAGTTGACAGTGGGAAGAGTTTTCTATAGAAAAATTGACAGTGGGAAATCTTCTCTATTAAAAAGTTGACAGTGGGAAGGCTTTTCTAGAGAAAGGTAACAGTGGGAAGAGTCTTATAGAGAAAATTCGACACTGAAAAGAGTTGTCTAGAGAAAAGTTGACAGTGGGAAGAGTTTTCTACAGAAAAGTTGAAAGTGGGAAGAGTTTTCGACAGAAAAATTACATTGCGAAGAGTTTTCTATAAAATAGTTGACAGTGGGAAGAGTTTTCTATAGAACAGTTGACAGTGGGAAGATTTTTCTATAAAGAGTTGACAGTGGGAAGAGTTTTCTATAGAAAAGTTGACAGCGGAAAGAGTTTTCTTTAAAAAAGTTGACAGTGGGAAGAGTTTTTTATAGAAAAATTGACAGTAAGAAGAGTTTTCTATAAAAAGGTTTACAGTGGGAAGAGTTTTCTATAAAACAGTTAACAGTGGGAAAGGTTTTCTATCAGATCAGATATTAGCTAAAAATCGGCGCAGTGTGGGACAAAAATTTAAAATTTTAGTTCTTAAAGTCGAATATCTTTAAAACTTTAAGAGATAGCATATGCGTGAAGAGATGTTTTTGTAGATCTTGACCTATATATTTGTTATATAGTTCAATTTTTCAAATCGGTTACTCCCGTTTCACACGAATCAGGTTTACTTGATCAGTTTTTCTTTAAATTTCTTTGAACCTACATTCACGTTCACACACAAACATTTTCTTCATCAGTTTTCCTTTTATTTTCCTTAAATATGATACAAAATTTTCAAAAATTTCGTAAACTTGATAGTACGGTCAGGTTTGTTTCAATTTTAATTCTGTCAGTTTTTTCTCATACAAATTCAAGACCAAACCTGACTAATGTAAAAGTAGACTTAGGAAATTACAATTACTAAATATGTATCGATTTAAGTGATTTATGAGTCTGAGGTGCACTACTTTGGTGCAGCCCCAGTAAAATCTAGGCTTTTCAGGTTCAAAACTTAAGCTCCCCAACACTTCTGGAAAAAGTTACGGACTTATTTCCATTCCATTTTTCCACCATCTCACTTTGCATGGTTAAGCTAAAGTATAATTATTGTCGTAATCGAAAGCCCTATCAAATTTATTATAATGTAATTAAGTATATGTCATCTAGTTTTTGCATTTCAGTTGACGATATAACAAATATGTCCCTACCCTAGTCTCTGTTGTGTTTTTTGGGCACAGTGAGAAGAAGTGCTAATAAAATTTTAAAAACGTCGATATGTTATCGTTAAAATAAGAAAAGTGCAAAAGGCCTATAAAAATGTTTGCAATCAGTTTTTGCATTTCTGTCTGCAGACAGAAAGACAGACACTTTGTTTATGGTTCATTGAGTTCATTCTCTTGTCAATTTTTTTTTTCTACATCATGCGCACCGCACCCGCCTCTTAAATTTTTAGATGTGGATTTGATGTTGTTGTTGGAAAATTTTTTAAGTTTTTTTTTATTTTTTGATAATCAAAATATGCAAATTTTTTGGTGTTTTAAAATATTGGTTTGTATACATTCTCATACTGATTTAGAGGCTGTCATTCTGTTAAGAAATCAGGAGTACAGTAATAAATCTTTTATGGTATGATAAGAGACGTAGATTTAAGGCCTTTATAGTACAAAGTTTATACGCTTTTGTTCTATTCAACTTATTAGTTTATTTAATTACAAGGAATAAGGAAAAGGAATACATTTGTATAAAGAAACGACTTTAAAGGGTCAAATATTATTAAAGCAATACAAGAAGACAAAAAGTGAATACCATAATCACAATCAAGTAAAATTGCATTTATCATAATCAGATAAAATCGAATTAATGATTGAGACAATCATTTTATGATAATACATTTATAAAAAATAACAAAATTGTTGAGAAAGTAAATGTTATTCAAAAGAAAAATGATTCGCAGCTAATCTCAGACTTTTACTTTTACATATTTATTAATGTAATAGACAATTTATTGATAAAAGCCTAAAAATGTTTGTGGGGACAACCAATTCCTCGACGAGTTTCGACGGTTGTTTAGGCAATCTTCTTTAGGAGGAGTATCCCTACTTTTAGACAGATCGAAAACATAGCATTACTTCATATTTTATAAACACAATCATTACGAATTATGTCTGTAAATGAAAAGTAAAAGCTCAGGTTATCGACTGAATGAAGATGAAACTGAAAAATGTTTGTGTTTACTTTTGTTCAGTTGATAATCTGAGTTTTTACTTTTCATTTACAAACATAATTCTTTTTCGATCTGTCTAAAAGTAGATGATATACATACTCCTCCTGAGGAATTGCTAGTCCCCACAAACATTTTTTGGCTTTTGTCAATAAATTGTCTATTACATTAATAAATAAATGTAATAGATTGAGTGGGAATATCTTTTCTTTAAAAAAAATATATATAATATTTTTAAATAAAGAACTGTTCCTACAATTGTAATTGGAATGGAGCAAGGTTTAACTTCGATACCACCTCGAGCTTTATCTTGGCTCACATATCGTAGCCCTTCCAACAACAAATACTATTAAAATCGCTTGTTTTTTACTAGTACGGGAGACAGTTTTGTAATTTAAAACTGCTGGGTATATCTATATATGTATAGTTATAGGTTAGTATTAGTACCCTAATATGTTAAATATAAAAATTTGTATTTGAATATTCCAAAAACGTGTTTCTTTATTTCAAGTTTAACATTTTAATGGTCATGCATAAATTTGGAACATTATAGGTAAAGTAATAACTTCATTACACGAGATATTCTTGAAAAATACAAGCCAAAACTTAACTTAAAAAAAAACATAAAAACCCATAAAAACCGGCAAAATTAACCAAAAAAAAACAAACATCATTTTAATGAAATTATTACTAATTTTTTCTTGTTTCTTCAAGTTTGTTAAACCTTAATATTCAATACGAAGAAACAATTTAAAATGTTTTTTTTCTCTTTTCTTTATTTAAGTTAACCCATATGAGCTCAGCTACCCATTTTTAAAGTGGCAAGCTTTTGACCAGTTGTGTGTACAAAAAATATTTTTTTTGTAAACAAGGGTTCTCAGATCCTCAAAATTGGCTCTAAGATTCTATGAAATGATTTAAATTGTTGTTTTAACGAGTTATAGGATGTTTGAAGAAAATAAAACGCAATTTAATTATACCCTTCACCACCATAGGTGGAACAAGTATTATAAGTTTGTGCTGATGTATGTAACGCATAGAAATATTTGTCTTAGACCCACCTTTTAGTATACCAAAAGGCTTAGAACCACTTTCTAAGTCGATTTAGCGATGTCCGTCCGTCCGTCCGTCCGTCTGGCTGGCTGGCTGGACCCAAATGTAAATCTTGTAATCAAGCTACAGGTCGCAATTCTTAATATAATTTGATGAAATTTGACACAGATCATTTTTTTTTTTTTGATAATGAGACTATGGCTATTGAAATTGGTCAAAATCGGTCCATTATTTATGGCACCTCCCATAGGTCCTACTTCCCGGAATTGATATATTGGCCACAAATATCAATATTTTTTCATGAAATGTAAAATAAATACTGCTTATGTAAACTAAAGTCACTGTACCAAATTTCGGAAATCGGTCCACATTTGACCGATTTCAGACAAAAATCTTTAAAACGCTCGTAAATCTTAAGATAATGAGAATATTGAGTTTTTTTGCATACATAAGTTTTGTAACAACTGTAATCAATTTGCCAAATTTCGAGATAATCGGTCCACATTTGACCCTAACTCTCATATAAGTCCAAATTACGGAAACAGCTTAAATATATAAGTTTTGACAAAATGTAGCAAAATTTAGCAAATATTTGTCTTTTTACAGGTAAAATAACACCTTTGACCTTAGTGGTGAAGGGTATCGTATGGTCGGGCTTGACCGACTATAGCAGTTTCTTACTTGTTTTCTATTTAAAACGATTTAAATACTATTTATTTTGCAACATAGATTTAAGTTTTTAATATTTATATTAGAAATAAGTTAATTTGTTAAGTATTTTTTTTTTTTTAATTTTTAACTTCATTTGGGGTTTGAGTTTTATTTTAGGGTTTTAACCGATGGTAAAACGATTTTATTTCGGGTTGAGTTCTCAAGATGATTTTCTATTGGGTTGTTTGACACATTATTTAATCCATTTTGATAGCGAGCGAAGTTGGCTGCAGTTCACTGATAACAGTGATGAGCATTGGATGCATTTTGTTCGTCGCGTGAACAGTCGTCATTAAAAAAATATCTATTTTATGTCATTTAGACCTTTAGATTTAAAAAAAAAAATAGAAACAAATTGAGCACATATGGGTTAAATTGTTTCTAAGCAACCAAATATCAAATATTTTAAATTAACATTTTAAATAAAAGCACAAAATATATAAATATTAATTTTTTAATTCAAAAAGTTTTATTTGATAATTAATGTTTAATTTATGAAGGCAACTTTTAATTATTTGGATAATTAATTATTGTATAATATTAATAAATTATTGTTAAACATTGTTTATAAACCGGCAATATATCTTCATAATAAACAATAACCGACAATGGAGTTTGAAATAATTTTTAAGAATAAAGATTTCCAATTTGTTTGGCATCAACCCATTGAACAGAAATAATGATATTTACGAAAAAAAACATACCCATATTCAAATCTTTAAAACTTAATGGGAAAGCATTTACCCCCATCAAAAGAAAAAAAATTTAGGCGTATGAAAATGTATCTCAAAAGCTCGTAGGCTAATGTTAGCCTTTACTGAATCTTAGAATTCATGCGTCTGAGATTCAGAGGAAGAAGATCAACTGCATTAGAAGCATGTTTACATGTTTAAATAAAAGCAAATGCCCTAAGAACACAAGTAAGACTTAGATTGAATTGATCAATTATCATCAAGGTCAAAGGGCACCGACTATTTGCCATCCTAAATAACGGAATAAAAACAGGTTTAGGTGATTATAAATTATAGAGCAAATTGCTTAACTGTTTTCCGAGGGTAGATTTATATGGGAGCTATGGTTAATTGTTGCATGAAACATCTCTATTCCAAATTAGGCTGTCATATCTACTATAATTCTATTTAATATATCAGTATTAAAGTAATTCCCGGGTCGGGGTTATATGGGAGCTATGATCAAATGTGAACAATATCAGACTTTTTTAAGAAATCAGAAATGCTGTTGTCAAATTGTTACCCTAAATATTATTCAAAAGAAAAATGATTCGCAGCTAATCTCAGTCTATTAATTTTACATATTTATTAATGTAATAGACAATTTATTGATAAAAGCCAAAAAATGTTTGTGGGGACAACCAATTCCTCGACGAGTTTCGACGGTTGTTTAGACAATCTTCTTCAGGAGGAGTATCCCTACTTTTAGACAGATCGAAAACATCGCATTACTACATATTTTATAAACACAATCATTACGAATTATGTCTGTAAATGAAAGGTAAAAGCTCAGGTTATCGACTAAATGAAGATGAAACTGAAAAATGTTTGTGTTTACTTTTGTTCAGTTGATAATCTGAGATTTTACCTTTCATTTATAAACATAATTCGTTTTCGATCTGTCTAAAAGTAGATGGTATACATACTCCTCCTGAGGAATTGCTAGTCCCCACAAACATGTAAACAATATCAGACTTTTTTAAGATATCAGAAATGCTGTTGTCAAATTGTTACCCTAACTCTTTTCGTTTAGGAGTTATAGTGATTTCAACTGAAGGGGAGACAGACAGAAACCTATTCTTTTTGGTAGTTTTGCTGTTTCTGTTAGTTATTTCTGTGGAAGCTATGTACAATTGTAAAACTATTTCGCCCAATTTCAATATCAGAATTTTCCAAGAAATGAGGAATATTCTTGCCAAATTTTGAGTGTTAGAACCAGCTTCATAAATTTTTTAATAAAATTTTTAAATTTTGTGTTTCACCTTTTTGTAAACGAATTCATTTGAGCTTCTTTTACATAGTTACATTATATGACTAAGCCAGTTTCGCATCAAATTTAACGTCGGCAGTTAGCAGCCGAAGCGGAAACATCGTTGTTATATAAAATCGGCTTGTTAGCTTTAGTTAGTGTTGTAGTCTGATAATCAGGCTCATTTACCACAGAAGCTAGTTGTAGGCATATCACAAGCTATCTATTTCAACCATATCGCCAAAAGCTCTTAAGATATAGGAGCTTAGAGTAAGTTCCCTGTTATTCAAAAACAATATTTGCACTCAATTCCTTTTCACAGCATTCTGCACATAGTAGCTGACAGTTACAGCAAGAATCTGCGAAGTGAAGAAAGATGAAACTGAAAAATGTTTGTGTTTACTTTTGTTTAGTCGATAATCTGTGCTTTTACCTTAGGTTTACACACATAATTTGTAATTATTGTGTTTGTTAAATAGGTAATAATGTGATTTTTTCGATATGTCTAAGGAATTGGTTGTCCCCAAAAACATTTTTGGGTTTTATCAATAAATTGTTAATAAATATATGTACGAGCAATAAACTGGGATTAAGTATTTCTTTTAAATAATATTTACTATCCCGACAATTTTTGGTAAGCTCCCTACCGCACTATAGAGTACAAACTTCTAGAAAAGATACTTTCTTCTTCTCGTCGCCACAGCTTATACAAAAATCAATCATCGGAACTATTAGCCTAATCACGTTCCTTCCATTATAAGGAGTAAATCTGGACTTTTTTAAGAGAGTCTCTAATATTGCTTATCCCACTGCTGTGCAGTTTCCTGGTTTATATCTGGGGTCTGGCATCAACATAAACTGAATACTGAACTGGTTAGAGAGACATTGAGATATCTGCGCTGATGGTGTTTTAGGAATATAGAATCCTAAACCATAATGGACAATTTCTTATTGTGTTTGTAAAATTGATAATAATGCGAGGTTTTCGATGTGTCTAAAAGTAGGAATACTCCTCCTGAAGAAGGTGGTCTAACCAACCATCGAAACTCGTCGGGAAACTCGTGGTTGTCCCAACAAACATTTTTTGGCTTTTGTCAATAAGTTGTCTATTACATTGATAAATAAATGTAATACGATAGGGGTCAAATGCGAATAATTTTTCATTTTAAAGAGAATATATTTATCCCTATTTATATGAGAACTGACTTATCCGCCTGGAATACCTGAGGTCGCAAGTTCGATCCCCGGCCAGACCCTCTTGAAAAAATAAATTAAAAAAAGGCGGTTCACCTCATAGCTGAGTTATGAGGTCAACTGGTTATTGAGTATAAGGCTATGTAAAACTTCTGTAAGTTATACATTTGCCGGCGTTAAAACGTAGGTCCCTTTCAATGAGTCTAAAAATAGAATCGGATGCAGCTCATTGTCTGAGAGAAATACCCCTACATCTGAGTCAATCTGTTACTTTCTTAATTACCTAAGCCTGATCGACAGTAATTCGGTAGCCTTCCTGAAATATTTAACTGTAGTTCTTTAGAGTAGACTCCGAAGCCCACCTGATTATTGAGTCGATGGCATTATTGCAGAAAAAATATGTACATTTTTAAAGAAAATATTATATTTTTGGTAAAATTTCTATAAATTTTAAAATAAAATGACATAAAATATATATTTTTCCTATTGCTGAGATAACTTTTAAACAAATAAATTAATTTTATTACAAATGATTATAATAAATTTCATTTGAAATGAAAATGAAAATTACTCTTGTCTTCTTCGTATTGTCAACTTTATGCTGAGATTGTTGTTATTGCTCTTTATAATCTCGAATATGCAAGGCACATATATACAGGTTAACGCATGGCTACAACAAATACAACAAGCCAAAAACAACATAGATTTTGTTGTTGGATAATAAGTTTTTTAATGCCAAAATTTAAAACAACAATTCGACAATTCAGAATAACAACAATAATTTGACATTAGAAAACTTAAACAAATTTTGAATAGAACAAATTTTGAAAAACAGCTGACGAGTTGCAGTCACTTGTTATAATTACACTATGCGAATATGTATATTTGAATTATCATTGACGTCGTTGTTGTCTATGATGAAAATGCCCTTAGGGAAATGAAACGACAACAATCTTAAGGAAATTGTATCTTTTGAGTATGACAGACTTCTGCAATGGCTGAAAGCCTTACATGTATTTAGTATCTGTACAACAACAATCTAATATATTTACTTTGAAATATATTTGTCTATATATATGTAAACTTGTAAATGTATTTGAGAATTTGTGTACATGTGTTGGTATAAATTGTATTTATGTCTGTCTGTCCCT
This sequence comes from Stomorhina lunata, assembly GCA_933228675.1. Classification (NCBI taxonomy): domain Eukaryota; kingdom Metazoa; phylum Arthropoda; class Insecta; order Diptera; family Rhiniidae; genus Stomorhina; species Stomorhina lunata. Next base: position 87,172,012 of record OW121740.1, on the reverse strand, counting down.
ATGACTGTTATCCTACATTTCTGACTGACTGTGTTTCTATATCTAAATAATATTACAACAATGAATTTTGACTCGTCGTATCTTGTATAATGTTATTGTTGCCTTTTTGTGCCAAATGTATTTTATGTTTATCTTTTTGAAAAATGAGAAAAAAAACTAAACGAACTTAACATGTTTTTCTTTTTTATCGGCTGCTACTTCGACTTATTTTTGGCATTTTTAGTTTAACAAGGGGTGAGAGAGAATTGGTAGATGGAAAACAATTTAAATAGAATGAAAAACGTACAGAAAAAAATTATAATACTCGTAATAGGAAAAACAAATTCCCATCATAAAATACAGCATGCGACTATACATTCATTCAACGGAATGGATGAGATGTGGAGGTACCCAATAGAACAGTTCCTTGAAATAATGAATTCTTTGAATAAACTGAAATTTTCAAATTCATTTTTTTGAAGGATGAATGGTCATTGACTCTCGTATTGGAGATAACAGTTTTTATATACTTGACATACTGTTCACATATGACCCTAGCTCACATATCAGACCCGGAAATGAAATAAATATGTGTACTTATAAATCTCTAGATAATAAAATTAAGTACTCAGGCCAAATCGCCGCATTCGATATCGATCAAAAACTTAGAATTTGAAGCAAATATTGTGTAACATACCTTAGGGATTTTCAAAATAATTTCTTTTTTGGCAAAAGTTTAATAAAATGTTTGTTCCCGTACTCTAACGAAACAACCCAAAACAGTCCGAAGTTGTCAGAAATTACCCAAAAAACAACAGTTTGTATTGAAAATTTTGTACGGGAACAAGTTTGAGTAGTTTGGGTAGTTTCGTTAGAGTACGGGAACAAACATAAAATTTAATACCTAAATAAATATATCTGTTTGTCAAAACATTTAGTTTAAATTAAATGTTTTTAGGTAACTTTTGACAAATAATTTACTATGTCGTGAACCTTATATATTATTTAGATTATCCTTAAAGTATGCTACACACATTTTTTCTGTTAATATCTTACATTTCGATCGATATCGAATGCTGCGTTTTAGCTCAGGAATATAAAAAAAAAATTTATACATATTTGACCTAAATGGTGAAAAGTATAAAATAATACAGTCATTTTCGGTTATATGACACACCTATAGTTTTGTGGACTATAAGCGAATTTGGACTATAACTGATTTTTTTATAAGAAAGAACTTGCAAGTGACTATGACAGTATTGGCTTATATCCGTTTTTGGCCTATAAGTGAAATAGACAATAGCCGAAAAAGGCTGTACTTAATAGATCATAGTGTTTTCTTACTTTTTTTAATAAAAATTCTTAAATAATTTTCATTCTAAAATCTTGAGTTTAAAGATCTGCAATCGGTGTACAATAGAGCGGTTCGCCTTCCATACAAAAAAAAGTTATGTCAGTCATCCCCTAGGATTAAAGATAATGTTAAAACAATTCCAAAAAATATTTTTTTTATTTTTTTACCACGCCTACAAATACCACCCTTTTAGTATTTTGTTCACTGTGTCGTCATTTTAAGTCCGATCATAACATTATGTATATCGGTGTTCTCGGCTCTGTAAGGGCTACATTTCTCTCTTTGATAGTTTTTTACTACCACGTCAATTTATAGTCAAAACTTCTAAAAGATAGATTTTTACTCGATTTGATTTTTCGAATTTTAAAAAGTTATGACTAGAAATTGACGAGGTTGTAAAAAACTATCAAAGAGAGAAATGTAGCCCTTACAGAGCCCTGAACATTGATGTATAAAGTCTTATAATCGGACTAAGGATGCTAAATGCGAACAAAATACTAAAAGGGCGGTATTTGTAGGCGTGGTTAAAAAATTAAAAAATATTTTTTGGAATTGTTTTGACATTATCTTTAATCCTAGGGGGTGACTGACTCAACTCTTTTTTCGAACCACTCTAGTGTACAATCGATTTAATGAACAAATCTGCTACTTCAAACACAAAGAATTGACTCTTTTTTAAACTGCATTTTGTGCATGTAAATCATTTTCGAAATGATTTGAAGCGAAACGAAGATCTTCCGGTATATTTATGTAGATAAGTATAAGTATATATTTTCTGTTATTTGTTTTATTTTCATCATTTCTGTATATTTAAGTTTTCTTTGAATTTTGAAGGAAAATTTCTTGAATATAAAAAATGTGCCAGTTAGTGGGGCAACCGGCAGATATAAAGAACAGAAATAAGCAAAATGTTGTCTTATAGAACCAAAATGAACATATACTATATTTATTCATACCCTATACCATAGCACCATAGATAGTAAGCAATTGTTTGTGACATACCAAAAAAAAACGTATTTAAGTTTAGGAGTTACACTTATACTTACTTACATTATACAAAATTTAGGGTTAATAATTTGGAAATTGACTACCAATTGATTTATATGAAGGCACTTAAGTAAGCGGATAACACTACATATCCTCTTATTCCTAAGGATAGCCCTATCTAAATCTATGATATCTAATAGCAATGCTTATGCATTTCGAAATAATGAATATCTCGTTATTTATTAAAGCACAATTGGAACAAGGGGTACTTCTCTCAGACAATGAGCTACATCCGATTATATTTTTGGACTCATTGATAGGGACCTACGTTTTAACTCCGGCTCCGGACGGCAAATGCATTAGTTAGAGAAGTTTTATATAGCCTAATGTTCAATAACCAGTGGCTAGCTGAGTTATGAGGTGAACCGCCGCTTTTTGAAAAGTGTTTTTTTTTCAAGTGCCAAGTATTTCTGGAATGTTTTTTTCTTGTTGCACTTTCTTGCAGTGTCTCGATGCTACAAATGATGGTTACTGAACGAATTAGTCATTGAGAGGCAATCCAGGACTGATCTCGAGTTCAGGATGATAAAAACCAGGTAATTGATGACCGCTTTGAGTATTAAGTATATATTTATACCCATTATTGTGGCGAAATTATTTTTATTTGTTAAAAAGATAAGTAACGCTTTGCGGGTAGTATTTATTTATTTGTATTGGATAGTAGGGGATAGTAGAGTTGTGAAAGGTGCTGAAAAGGTGAGATAAAGCTTTATATTATTCAACACTGTAATTGAACGTCACTTGTTATTATTCAGGCGCATTGTTTAAAGCTTTTTGTTCTACAGCCAATTTAATTTATTTTACATCGACGGCGCGCTGCGTTATTTTTGCTGCAAAAAAGGCATTTTTTGACCACCGTTTTTGAAAAATCTAATCAAAGACAACAAATGCGGCAATATTCAAGTGCTCGATTCAATACAAACAACCCAAACTTATTCAAAAGTGTTCCCGTACAAAATTTTTAATACAAGTTGTTGTTTTTTTGAGTAATATCTGACTACTTCGGACTGTTTTGGGTAGTTTTGTTAGAGTACAGGAACAAACATATTATTTAACAAGTAAGAAAGCGCCATAGTCGGTCTAGCCCGACCATACGATACCCTTCACCACTAAGGTCAAAGGTGTTATTTTTCCTGTATAAAGACAAATATTTGTTAAATTTTGCCATCATACAAACATTTTCCAAAAACTTATATATTTAAGCTGTTTCCGTCTTTGGACTTATATGAGAGCTAGGGTCAAATGTGGACCGATTATCTCTAAATTCGGCAAATTGATAACAGTTGTTATAAAAATTATGTATGCAAAAAATAAACTAAAAATTTTCATTATCTTTAGATTTACGAGCGTTTTAGTGATTTTTTGTCTTATTTAGTGCGTTTTTAAAGAAGAGTTTGTATGGAAGCTATGGTCAAATGCGATTTCAACGAAATTTCGTACAGTGATTTTAGTTTATATAGGCAGTATTTGTTTAAAATTTCATGAAAAAATATTGATATTTGTGGCCAATATATCAATTCCGGGAAGTGGGACCTATGGGAGGTACCATAAATAATGGACCGATTTTGACCAATTTCAATAGCCATGGTCCATTATCAAAAAAATGATCCGTACCAAATTTCATCAAATTACCTTTAGAATTGCGACCTATAGTTTGATTACAAGGTTTACATGGGGGTCCAGCCAGCCAGCCAGACTGACGGACATCGCTAAATCGACTCAGAAAGTGATTCTAAGCCTATTGGTATACTAAAGACAAATATTTCTATGCGTTACATACATCAGCACAAACTTATAATACCCTTTCCACCTATGGTGGTGAAGGGTATAATAAATTTTATATGAATATATGTATGTATTGTTTGATAAATTTTTGTTCAATTAATATTAAAAGTCGATGGGTATATAGAGCAGGTTATTTCGGTCATGAGTGACCGATATATACATCAACACTGACTAGTTACCGGTGACCGACATATACATCCCCGTTGATAAGTAAAAATTATAAGAGTGAGCGGTTCGGATATACATATCTGGAGCCAGAATAATAAATGTGTAAGAAAGAGATGCAAAATCACATGTATGTAAAAGTTTCGGTCACCTTTTTCATATTTGCCTTAAGAAAGTGATAGAAACTTGTGACTGATATATCAGTCATCAGTGCCATTCATATCACCAGTCAAATGACCGGTCATGTTCTTATAAGGTTGTTACTTCCAAATTAGGACTATGTCAAAAAGGAAGCATAATTAGATTCGCATTTTGAGCATCCTATGGGGTAGTACGAAGAGCACCTGACTTTTCATTCTTTGGAGTAGATTTTTGAAGATCACAAAGCAACTTGAGTGACCCAAAGGGATATAAGTTACAATGGTAGAATTGTATACCTCCCGGATAACAAAAAACGAATTCAGTCTTGTTTGAATTTACAACAATTTACAACAAGACTATTTATTATTGTCCGCCGATTTTGCTATTGTGAGAAGGGCTCTGTGATGTTTCTGAGTTTATTAAGAAACTTGATCCTAACCTCTATTTTTACATCATCTGCTTATGCGACAACCTTTACAAAAAGCTATTGTAAGGGTAACAGAATACAGTTTGGAGGGAAGTTTTATAGTTAGGAAGTGTTCCCCTAACAATTAATCTATTTAAGTCAAATCTATGTCTCATTGTAAGAAGTACAAACTTAGCAGGAAATTTCAACTCATAAAAGCGTTGTAACTTGTAGGTAATGTTATTTCAGGATATAACACTAGCAACTGTCTTCCCGCTCTATCACATTTCTATTGTTCTAGTATCCATAAATTAAAAAAATAATTCAGTTTAGGGTGTTAATAGTACTTCTCTCCCCACAAAATTTTATTCTCAACTTTTCTTTTTAAAACATTTCCCAAAATACATGTCACCCACCAAATCTTTTTTTTTTTAAGATTTTTTTGTCATTTTTCTAGGAAATCGATAAATACAAATTTATATTCTAGATGTTTCAGTGTTTATTCGAAACTTTAAAACTGTTTCTGTTTTGTAAATTCAAAATTTTTTTTATATTATTTTTGTATAAGTCATAAAATTTTAACATACAAGCTCAATTTGAAACACATGTGAACGGGTATGATAGGTTTTGACACAATCCTATGGATGTGTGGATGCCCAATGACGGGGGTGGCTGAGCAAACGAACGAACGGCTGCCATTGTCAGTTTTTGAATTACGTACATATACGAGAGATTTAAAAATGTTCTTTTATTTTTGAAAATCATCATTATCACCTGTCACATGTGTCTGTGTTTGAAATGAAGCTTTAAATAATTTATGTGAATTTTAGATGATTTTAAGCTCTTAAATAAATACACAGTTATTAAAATTAAATTTTAATATTTTATAGATTTTTTTCCTTTCTAATGATGACAAAGTATTGGAAGGGATTTTAAAAACTAAAAACTTAAAAACTAAAGAAAATAGTGATTAAAGCGGATAATTTGTTAACTTAAATACAGCTATAAAATAGTACCTATATTTTAGATTTTATGTCCAATAATATCGGAGCAAAATAGAGAATTCACACGAAATGAAATTAGGTATTTTATGAAGAAATAGAAAAGTTAACATGAAATTAAGTTTTATTTAAAGTTTGTGATATCTACCAAAGTGTAACAAAATGCTAGTGTAAACGAAGTACAGTGGGTTAAAAAAAATTGAAAATAATTCTAAAACTTTTACACGGTAAGATCGAAGGAGTATTCGAGCTTAAGCTTAGAATTTGGAGCATGTAAAAGCAGGGCAGCTCGGGTTTTTCTAAAATTAAAAACGATCCAGAAGTCACATTTTTTAACCGATATAACAGATTTTTATATGTACAAAATCTGCTATTTAGCTGAGATAAACGTATGGCTTATCTCCTTTAGCTTATGAGATACTTGACTTTTTTTTAACTTTTTGACGCTTAGAATTTTGCTATTATCAGATCCAAATTTTGTCCGATTTTACCAATATTTGTTTTATTTTATTTTTAAGGAATGTATAAATCACAAAAAAAAAAGAATTGATGAAAAATCTTTTAATTTTTTTTTTTTTGAAAATCCCCAAATTTTTTAGTTTTTTTTTTATATATTTCTCTTAACAATTCTGGGGTGCACAAATGATTTGATTTTTTTAAAAACTAGCTGCCCCGGTCGTCGTTGCTGGCCCTAAGCAAACATTTGATATAGATAGATGTGATTGGATTTTTGCAATTCCAAATAACCTAAGTGACATAACATAAGCTGTATTTAGAAAAACAAAATTTTTTCAACCGATATATATTTCTGGTTTCATTTTAATCTAAATACATAATTTTTGTTTTAATATTGCAAATAGTTCCAATTGTATAACGTTTTTCCCCTCTTCTGTAAACTTTTGAAAACTGTAGATAGGTTATTTCATCTTTTATGTGACGATATATATATAGAATTAAACCTAAATACATATAATTTTTGATCGGCTTAAGATTTTCCAGCGATACTTTTTTTTGTGTGATTTAAACATTTCTTAGAAATACAATAACAAAATTTCGAAAAAATCTTGAAGATAAGTCGAAAAATCTGATAAACCATACCAATATTTTTTGTAGAGTTCAGCTAGCACATTTCGTTCATATAAAAATCTTTCATATCGGATCAAAAATGTGACTTCTAAATCGTTTTTAATTTTCGAAAAACCCCAGGTGCCTTCTTTTGAGGGCATAATGCTCTGTTCCTGATAAGTTTATAGGCTCTAAATTCTTAACTTAAGCTCGAATCTTCACCTCGATAGTCATGTGATAATTTCATGATAAACGAGCTTTTTTTAACCCACTGTGCGATGTAGGTTTAGTAGAGATTCTAGGTTTTGATTTGAAGTAGATGTACTACAACTAAACTTTTGCTGCAAAAAAAGTCATCGGACCAACTAAAATTAATTAAAAAACACAAATAAATATTAAGAAGGTCTTAAGGTTTGTCTATCTGACAATTTCCCTAATTGCAAAAAAATGTTACAAAAGTTTACGTAATCAATTTCTAAAACTAAAGTTCGTAATGTAAAATATATAAAACAAAAGTGAAAATAAAATGAAAAAAGAAAATCACAGCAAGGGCTAGAGCCAATCGAGTAAATGTATTAGACAAAAAGAAAATAAATATAAAAATAAAAACAAGTTAAAAAGTTTTATAGTCGGTCAAGGCAGAACATACTATACCCTATAACAAAGTGGTCCAATGTGGATAGGTTATTACATTTTCCGAGATTTGTATATATTTAAATATTTTCTGACAATGGGTGTTAAATCGAAGAAAGGTTCAACAGTAGATCAAATTTTAAACAACGATTTATAGTTATGAATATCTGTGTAAGGTCTAAGCAAAACATTTTGTTTAAATTCTTTTCAGGTTTTGGACTGTGATCAAATAAAGACCCATTCCAATAAAAGTGCCAAAATCTTAATTGGTAGCCATCATATTATACCGACAGACATCGTTAAATCAGTTTCATACCAATATTTCTGTGAGTCACAAACATCAGCACAAACCCAATAAACCTTTCCCACACCTATGGTGGTATATAGGGTATAAAAACTTTTGATAAGTTTCAAAACTTATCAACTTAAACTCATACTGAATACTTATACAAATATAAAATATATGTATGTATTTACTAGGAATTGCCTTTAACCCACATTTAAAAAGTTTTTGTGCTCATGAAGCCTTGAAGCACTTCAACCAAAAAAGTCTAAAAGGAGGAAATTTTCCCACTACCACTGACTGCCTCACGATAAAAGCCAAGGCGCGTGATGCTCGTTTTAAACTTGCGTGTTAGTTATAATGATGGCAAAGTTTCTAGAAATTCAACAAAAAAGGGGAAGATTGAAAAGTCTACACCCGAAAAATTTCGACAATTTGCGAACATATTTTATATGAGATTTTATTTTAAACAAATTTCAAGAAAAGAAATTTAATAGAAATTTTAAACCTTGTTACGGTGTTGTCTATTAAAAGACAGTAAAGAGACAATCGACATAGGTTAAAGTGAAGTTTTGGAATTTGTTAGTACTAAATAATTTTATTTTGTTAAAATATAATTGAATGACCGTATTCGATATCGATCGAAATGTAAGATATTTCAAAAACATTTATGTAGCATACTTTTAGGATTGTAAGTTATTTGTCAAAAGTTCCCTGATAGTAAAAGAATTTCATTTAAAAAAAAATGTTATAACAAACAAAAAAATTTGTTTCGATATCAAATTTATTAAACTTTTTGCAAAATAAACTGAAAATTCCTAAGGTATGTTACACAATATTTGCTTAAAAGTCTGAATTTTAATCGATATCGAAAATAATGAGGTGTATATTAACATTGTCATTTCTTGATTGTAACTTCCTTAATGTTAGCTCAAAATCAATAGGGATATATCTGTGGTAATATGGAAGAATAGCTTAAGTCAAAAATTTAAGTTTTAAGATATCAATTTCGTGTTATTTTTCTTCTACTTGATTTTATCGAATAATTTATGCATTAATATATTGGTAACATGTTAATTAGAGAATAAGGATGAATATTTAACAAAAAAAATTGTTGTTTAATTCAGAAGATTTTACGTTTTTTCTACTTAAGCTCTTTTTTAAAACTAAAATTTGCGTTAAACTGAACTTTAAGTAACTTAAAGCCGTTCCGTTTAAATAGAAAGAATATATTGTGTAGTTTTATGTAAACATAAATTGTTTGAAAATAATGACATTTATACATTTTAGGTGAAGTTAAGAGAAATCATTATATGATGAAAGAAAAATATGAGTATGTACACAGAAATATGTGTAAATAAGTTGTTTTGATCAATGAGTTATTGATTCAAAAAACTTAAGCTAAAAAGTAAACGTACATAACATTTAAAAAAACACGAATTTTTTAAAACAGACTAAACACATTTAAACGCCTTTGCTTCTGTAATGCAGTACACGCCTTAACTAAATTCTCTCTTATGTCGACTTAAGCTACACTTCCATAGTGCCACAGATATATTCTGAATCTTTATTAAACTCATAACCGATTTAACGATGACCGTCTGTCAGTTAGAGGCACGATAGGGCCTAAACAAAAAGAGCCAAGTCACTTAAACTTGGCAAAAATATTCTTTGGTATTGAAATTGGGCGAAATTGGTTAACATTTGGCCTTGGCTCCCGTATAACCTCGCCTAGGCTAATCGCTCATTTGGTTATAAATGACAATAAAGTATAAAAAAGTTTTACATAAGCACTAGTCGGCATATAAAATTTCATCGAAATCGGTTTACGTTTAACCATTGCTCCCATACAAAACACTTACGGAAACAACCTAAATTCTACCTAAAATACACTTAAATGCCAATAAACTATAATAGCTATGACCACTTAATTTATGACAAGAAAGTTTTATACCAATGCCAGCTCGTATGCAAAATTTTGTCACAATCGGTCACCATTTGATCATAGCTTCCATATAAAAAATACTTACGGAAACACAAAAATACCAAAAAGAAAGCTGGTTTCTGTCTATCTGTCCGTCGAATGAAAGCGCGATAGCGCCTTAATGAAAAGAGATAGAGGGACAAAAGTATTTTCGATATCTTGAAAAAGTTGTGTATTTAAAATGGGGAAACCGGATCACATTAAGTTAAAGCTCCTATATAACCCCGCTCCAGAAATCACATCAATGCTGATAAATTGAATCCAATTGTAATAGATATAACAATTTAATTTAGAACCGAGAAGTTTTATGCAACTATTGGTCACTATAACAAGTTTTATAGGAATAGGTCCATATTTGACTATAGCTTTTATACAAAAAACACTGACGGAAACCACTAAAGCTAGTAAGCTTAAAGCTAGTAAATTATAAACTATGACAGTTATGGAAAATTCTGTCCTTTAACCCGGGAAAAAGGGTTAAACTATAGGTGTTTGGTACTTTTTTGAAACTATGCTCAGTAGGGTTAAAAAATGGTGAAAATAGTTTTTTTGTACATTTTTTAACCCACTCTTATCTTTTTAACCAATGAATATAGAAAGGAACTTTGTACTGCAATCAATACATGTAAAACAAATATTGAACACGTATTTGGTGTTCTTTTTTTTGTGGGGCAAAATGGGTAAAAAAGGGATAAAAGTGATAACTTAACATCTTATAAAGTAATATGAATCAGAACCAAATGTTAACTGCTTTTTAGTAAAATGTACCGAGTTCAATTGGTACCAAATATACATAAATTAGGAAATAACAAGGGGAAAAATTTGGTAGCGTTATAACTTTATAGTAAGAGGTATGGAAACAAAATTTAAATTGCCTTTTGATTAGCTTAAAAAATAAAAAGATGAGTTATTTGTTTTTTTTTATTGAAAAAGGCCGAGCAGAACCAATAATGTGTAAAAAATATTTTTGGTACTTTTTTAATTTTGAACATACGAACTTAGAAAACTCATGTTGCATGTTTTATTTTAAAGAGTTAAGCCTTCTTCTCTTAATATATTTCTTCCGGAAGATAACTCATGTCATTCCCGCAACATCATATCGCACTTGATCAACAAGAGGGTATTAACTCAAAATTTTTAAATTTTCAATAGAGTCAAAACAACTATTTTATTTTACTACTACTTTCATATAAGGAAGAGGGGTTAAACTGTAGTTTTTTTGGTGAAATTATAGTGAGAATGATGTCCGATTTTTACAGTGGGTAGATAAGACTACTACACATCAATTTCTTTAAAAAAGTGAAAATTTAAAATTTTTGAGTTAACACCCTCTTGTTGAACAAGTGCGATATGAAAAGTGCGATATCAAAATTTGCCTCGAAATGCTTACCATAAAACTTCAAGCAAGGCTCGGTTAACCAGGTACTAAGCATTTATCCAAATAATGTTAAAAAAATAAAATTTTGGCGAAATCGACGAATTCAAATCGCTGGTACGACGGATCGTTACACTAGTTAAAAGAGATATTCATGATTTATCATGGACCTTTCATAAGAGTTGTATACTACGATATTTTTTTGAAAGGTTTCATTACAATAGAATTAAAGTATTACTCTTTCTTTTTTTTTTATACATATTACTAACATTTTTTGTGACTGTAACTACCAACACTAGAGTTTTTATCCATTTTCCAAACATAAACGTTGTTTGGGTGTACAATTTAGTCTGTTTTTGTAATTTAGTTTCTAGATAAAGTTTTAAAATCCCAATTGCGTGTGGAAATGATTATGGCAAAGACTGAACTTAACAACAGAAAATACATTGAATAATAGTCTAAGAAAACATAGCCATTAATGGCCTAGAATGTAACTAGAAAAGCCCTAACACTGATACAATCACAACCTCGGCCATTACAACTTCCTCCCATACTACTTGGGTGCTCAAAAGGGTATTTTAAAGGGATTTCTCTAAAATTAATGAAAAATATTTTAAAATTAACTTTTGCCAAAGTATTGTTTTGCTGAAAAGTTGGGAGGATAGAAGAAAGGAGGCTTTTGTCCCCCTCCTTCTTATGTAGTTTAACTTAGCAACACACAAATGAAATTAAACGTTGGGTAATTTATTGTTTTTAACCAGCCAACAAAAGGACAAGCAGTCGTCTATCCAAACATCCATCTATCCATCCTTCCATACAAACTACAGCCATCTTCCTTAAAACAAAAAAAAAAAACTTAAACAAAAAGACAGTCAGACGGCTTATTTTATGGCCAATGTCCTGTTTTAAAGCAACAACACAACAAAAGGCTGCAAAACAAAAAGTACTTATTGTATGTGTATGTGAATGTAAATATGTATTAAAGGACTTAAGTTTGTTTAGAAATAGTATCTATGTATTTCACAATATATACAATAAATACAATTGGGTGGGAGGGTATGTGTTTGCTTACAAAAGTAATTAAAAATTTTCCAAATGAAATTATAAATTGTCCTTCTCGAATCATGTTTCATTTTACACAATTCGATTATAACTCTTTCGTTTTATTTCTGAGTTTTGCTTTAGTAAATTTTTGTTTATTTTATTTTCTAAATTTTATTACTTTGGAATTTATAATTAGTTTGTAACGACTTGTAATTAGATTTGAAAAAGGGGAAAAATGATACGCATTGTTTAGCATATTGTTATAAATTTTAGGATTTCATTATTCACTTTCATTTCTTTGCTTTACTATTTTCCATTTTTTATTCTTTTTTGGCAATTTAAGGAATTTCATTATCTAAAAGTTGATTTTAAAACGAGATTCCCTTTTAATGACTTTGAAATAGTAAAAAAGAAAAATATTTAAGCTTTAATAAAATTAAAAAAATTAGCCCCAAAATCGAGCGAAAAAGTACCAATCGTTTACACGATCGATTACGTTGAGATAGTAAAGTATACAATCTTTAAAAAGTTTCTTTAAAAAGGAAAATGAAATGAAGTTGTACGACATTAAATGGTAGAAAAAATAATGTTTTTGTGGTAGAAACATAAGATTTGATTTTGTTTACTCCTGAAAAATTTTAAAGATATTGAATTATTCAAAAAGAAAAAGTATTCGTATTTGATTCCAATATTTTTCAATTATTTTATTTATTTACAATTTATTGAAAAAAGCCAAAAAATGTTTGTTGGGATAACCAATTCCCCGACGAGTTTCGTTGATTGGATAGGCCATCTTCGCAGGAGGAATATCTCTTCTTTTAGACAGATAGAAAACCTCGCATTATTACTTATTTTACAAACACAAACTTTACGAATTATGTTTGTAAACCATAAGTAAAAGCTCAGATTATCGACTGTAGAAAACACAAACATTTTTCAGTGGGAATTGAAGGAAGATGAAAAATGATATTGAATTAATTTATTACTAAATATCGGTAGGAATTGTAAAATTGGTGAACGTGAACAGTATATCAACTATATAAATCTGATTTTGATTTTAAATAAAGTTTTTACCCAAACCAAAATTTATAATTAGCTTTAATACTCATATTCCAGGAAGAAAGGCATGGAAAAGAAACGACCCAAATGTCAGGAGACGCTAAAACAACAGTGAATTCATGAAGGGGGGAACACAACCTATGTTAGAAATCTGCTAAGAAGAATTGTAATGGAACTTTTATGTACAGCAAGAAACATTGCACTGAACCGTACATTGTTATCTCTAAGACAACGTTGGCCATTAATTGCGTGGCAGGGGGAATAACAACAATTTACATTAAACAAGAAGACTTTTTCTTTACTGATACAAAAAAAACAACACAAACAAAAACGCATACTACAATAACAAAATATAAGGTAAATACAGTCTCAGTGCTCATTTAAAGATTGAGCACTTTCATTTAAAAACGCTCTTCATTTGGCAAACGTTGCTCTAAGGAATGATAGTGTAATAATTGTAACATACGCTTATGATGTTTTAGTTTTCGACTACCCTTCTGTACTTCAAATGTTAGAAAACCTATCTTTGGAGCCATAATATATATATATATATATTGCACCCACATAAGATGGATACTGAGCCATACAGGGCTGATCTTGAATTCATTTCAGAAGAATAGAATCCGAAGACTTAGTGAAAGCTTGACTATCAAAGAATATTTCAATTTATATAACTTTTATTCAGAAAACGGAACGAAGAAAGATTGGAAATATGCGTCTTAGGACGTATGCTTTTTTCACATAACTTTGAACTACATTTTTCAACCAAGTTTCGATTATTTCGTCAATGCAGCTTCGAATTTTATCTTTCAGAGTGTCAGTTACTGGTGGTTTGTTCACGTATTTTAAATTTTCCCTAAGAAATAATTCAGCGTCGTTAAATCTCAAGAACTAGGCGGCCAATTGACTTCGCAAAATGGAGAAATTTATCAACGGGGATATTTCTCATGCAATAACTGAATTGCTTGGCGTGTGTCGCCGTATTGCTAAAACCAAATGTCACTGATGTCAACATAAGCCAATGGTGGCCACAAAATATCTTTAATAATATTTTTTTGTAACCTCCGTTGGAATAAAAAAAAAGGATATTTTTTTTAGCTCGATGCAATTATTCCGGCGATTTTCCAACTTTTGGATCCTGTCCGAAAAGTTATTTTTCGGAAGGTTTACCAAATACTCCTTCGTAGCGTTGATGATTTTATCGCGTGAGCGGAATTTTTTTATTGATGTGCCATATTTTGATTTTTGAAAAGAGATAATAGTCCGATTAAGCCAAATTTGGCGAATACGGTGGACGCGACTGCAATTGGACGCCTAAGTCATCGATTTTAGCCGTGGTCGCGAAGCTCTTGTGTGTCTTGCAAAAACAAAATTTTCTTCGCTTAATGTGAGGCCGTTTTACAGCGAGTTCGGCCTTCAATCACTCCAATAATGCACAGTAGGGTGACAATATTTTGTGTGAAGGAAAATGATTTTTCGAATTTTATAACTTTTTCGAATTTTATAACTTTTTCTACGGAATATTGTGACACCAGGTCTAAAAGTTTAGAAATTTGAGCCAAATCGGACAACGTTCTATGGGCGCGCATCGGGTCCAAAGTTTAATAGCCAATTTGTATGAGGAAAAATTGGTTATTTTGTTGTTTTTGCGAAATTAAGACCTAAAATAAATAATTTTTACAAGAAAAAATAATAGAATATTAAAGAGAACTAACACAGCTTGATTTCAAATCATGAAAGAGGTAGTTTAAAAGTTATTGCAATTTTCACCCGAAAATTCATGTCCTAAGGATATGCACCCAAAATTTTAAATAAAGAAATTCCAAAGTTAGAAATGATTTACCATTTAACGGCTTGTTACTAGTAAATAGTTCAGTCGGTTTCAAAAATCATTTTTGAATTTTTTGAAAATGTTGTTCTACAAATATTACAAATTTAGAATTTGCTCTTCAGTGTGTTACAATTATTCCTATACAAAACAAGTAGAAAGTGCTATAGTCGGTCATGCCCGACCATACGATACCCTTCAAAACTATGGTCAAAGGTGTTCTTTTTCCTGCATAAAGACAAATATTTGCTAAATTTTGCCATCATACAAACATATTCTCAAAACTTATACATTTAAACTGTTTCCGTCATTTGGACTTATATGAGATATCGGGTCAAATGTAGACCGATATCTCGAAATTTGGCAAATTGATTACAATTGTTACAAAAATTATTATGCAAAAAATAAACTTAAAATTCTCATTAACTTCGGATTTACGAGCGTTTTGGTAAATTTTGTCCCATTTACTGCGTTTTGAGAAAAGAGTTTGTATGGGAGCTATGGTCAAATGTGGACCGATTTCAGCGAAATTTTGTACAGTGATTTAAGTTTACATAAGCAGTATTTCTTTTAAATTTCATGAAAAAATATTCATTTTTGTGGCCAATATATCAATTCCGGGAAGTGGGACCTATGGGAGGTACCATAAATAATGGACAAATTTCAATAGCCATGGTTCCATTATAAAAAAAATGATCCGAGTCAAATTTCATAAAATTATCTTTAAAATTACGACCTGTAGTTTGATTACAAGGTTTACATGGGGGTCCAGCCAGCCAGTCAGACGGACGGACATCACTAAATCGACTCAGTAAGAGATTCTAAGCTTATTGGTATACTAAAACATGGGTCTAAGACAAATATTTCTATGCGTTACATACATCAGCACAAACTTATAATACCCTTTCCACCTATGGTGATGAAGGGTATAAATATTGTGTAACAACGTCCCGAAAATAGAAAAATGTGGAAAAAACAGAAAAAAATATATTTGGTTTAAGAAAAAACACAAGTATCTTAAGTATATTTTAAAAAGCTATATACCGTTGAAAAGGGCTAAGATTCTTCTTTTAAAAAATTTGAAATCGGTTTGCATTTGGCTAAGTTACAGGGTGATAAGTACATACGGGTATGAAAAACCGGTTTTTTACCCGTAACTCCAGATTTTGGGGGTGTTTTGAAAATTCCAAAAACAGAGTTTTGTTGTTGTCTACAGTACCTACCAGAAAAATGGTATAACATCCCAGAAACTTTTACTTCATTTTTTTTTGTCGCAGTGTATTATTACATTTAGACCGACTTAGAACAGTTTTTATATAAATACATATGTAGTTATATGTACGAACAGAGACATCTGCTAACCATATTTCAAATTCATTTCTTATCAAATATTTCTTATAAGATAATAATTCCTATTTTAAAATTCAAGTCATATAAAAATTCAAATTTAACGGTTTTTCGTTTATAACTGCTTACTAAACACATCTGATTTAGACATACACATACGCATCTAATACACAAACCTTTCCTTCGCAGCGATAACAGCGCCCCACAACGACAATTTAAGTAAACTTTAGAAGTTAATTCATACGCAAAATCAAAAGAAAAATATTTACCTGCTTTAAAATCTAAGTTGCCTTAAATTATGATAAAATTCTAATAAGATTTCTTTGTTAAAATTTTCAATTTCTTTTTATTGCTGGTTTCTTTACCTGCTTGAAATTTGTTATAAAATCTTTTTTTTAGATTTAACTGTTATAATAATCTCTTCCGGTTTTGTATATTTTGTCCCTTTCTAACTTATACAAGAGTTGTTGAACATTCAACCATTTTTATTGTCACCCTTAAAACATTTTATTTCCATTCTACGGACACACACATAACAACTTTATGACTCTGCTGTAGAACAGCCAGACGCACTTAATGTATGTGTTATATTTCTTTCTCTTTCTTGTTTTATCTTGCGTTTAAATTTTAAATCATGGCTGCGCCAGTAATGGCCGACGGCAAACCAACAAAAATTATGGCTGCCGACAGAAATATAAAACATTAAAAGAAATCATTCTTTCCCTCTCTTTCTGTTTTAGAGTTATTTCATTTTTTTTACAAATTCAATTTGTAAATGCCAAATTCCCCCCAAAAAAATTGTTAATAAATTAAACATTTTTGGCAGCAACATCAACAATGTACCTGATAATTAATAGTTAATAAAATAAGAAAAAATGTAAAATTGTATTAATAGATTTTTTCGTTTGCTGAAAAAAGCCTATAAAATACTACATTTGTATTTTCATTGTATATGAGAAAGAAGAGTTTGGATAATTTTGTGTCCATAAATCATTTGTTAATTACCGCATTTAATAATAAAAATGATAAATTTATGGCACAAAAAGTTTTACTACAAGAACGAATGAACACAAGCAGTCAGTCAGTCTGTCTATCTGTCTGTCTGTCCACATAATGAACCACCTTCGGAGTAAAATCATTGAAGCCAAGAGGAGGAGAAATAGCTTGAATGGGTGAAAAATATGAAATATTTGCCAACATTTTTCACAGAAGAAAAAACTCATCAAATTAAAGTTTATGGTTATTTGCCGCTTTTTAGCTCAACATCGGGCAAGTTTTTTTTTAATATTTAAGTACATATACCTACACACTTTAGATACGTAATTAGAAAGTCTATACTCGAACAAGTGTTGCCAGTTTAAAATTGTTATTGTTATTAGAACAGATAAAAAAATTAAACTTGATCGATTTTAATTTGTCTCCCACCTGACACAAAGGATCATATGCTTTATTAGTATTAATGAAGACTTATTTCATTTAAAAATGGAATGGAAAAAATGTTGTAGTCTTAAATTTTTTACTTGACTTATTTCTATCGAATTTCCATTTATCATGGTTCAAAGCATAGAAGAATATATAGAAGGTCGTCAGCTGATCAACTAAAATTTAGTATTCTACTAAATCACACGTACACGAAATGAAAGCTTTTTTGACAAACAGAAAAGCTTTTTGTACTCAAAATTTTGTTTGAAAAATTACGCATTATTTTGAATGAAACGCACTGTTCTAAATTGCACACATAAAATGTTATTTTTTTTAAATATTTTAACATTATTTTGATGTCGAAACACTTTTTATTTTTTACAAACTGAAAATTTTTTATTTTGTTTTCTTTCGACATTCTTTTTTTTGTTTTTGCTTAATTTGTATTGAACAAGTAGGGCTGCAATTTTTGGTATTAAAAAAAATAATGAAATTTAGAATAAAAAATTGTTTATAGATTTTAATTATCCTAAAATCAAGTAAAACTCATTCTATACCTTAAAATATGGATTTCTCAAGAAAATTTCTTAAAATTACGGAGAAAATCTTGAAGAAAATTTTCGTCCCATCATATCATACTTTTTTGTGCAACTGTTTGTATTCATTAAGAAAAGTAAAAGCTCTTTTTAGGCTTACCAATACACTATTACTGATCCGTACTATTGACAGGTCCCAGGTGTACTTTGACGTTTCGTTGACTTTCTAGGTATTTATTTATTCTATGGTTCAAAGTTTTAAAGTACTGATGGCAGGAACATATATATTGAAGAATTTATTTTGAAAGTGGAATAAGTCCACATTCTAAAAACATGAAGTTAATGATGGGGAAAGGTTCTGCAATTGTGGATCTTACTATGCGATAAATAAATAATTAATCTTAAATTTACAAAACCTAACAAAATATTGACAGTCAAATATTGTATTGTTAACGATTTGATACAAATTTTTATTTTGAAATTGGTTTAAGTCCCATATATATTTCAATTTAAAAGAAAATATTATTCAAATAAAATAAAAATTTCAAATTTATTTGTTTTGATTGTAAATTAAGTCCAATACATTTTTAATTTCAAAAGGAAATGTTTCCTCAAACAAAATAATAATTTAATTTTTTTTCAGTGGGTTAAGTCCAACGCATTTTTAAATTCTAAAAAAATATTTACTCAAACAGAGTAAAAGTTAAACTTATTTTCATAGTTGTACGAGTCTAAGATTGTTTTTATTGATATTTAAAAATATTTGCAATTTCCTACAATTAAAAAAAAAATACTGAAAGTTTGGCGAAATGATTTTTAATTTTTCAAAAATTTACTTATTATAGGAAACTTTTCAAATGATAGAATTTTTTATAGGAAATTTTTCAAAAATTTACTTTTTATAGGAAATTTTTCAAAAATTTACTTTTTAAAGGAAATTTTTCAAAAATTTACTTTTTATAGGAAATTTTTCAAAAATTTACTTTTTAAAGGAAATTTTTCAAAAATTTACTTTTCTTTAGGAAATTTTTCAAAAATTTACTTTTATAGGAAATTTTTGAAAAATTTACTTTTTATAGGAAATTTTTGAAGAATTTACTTTTTATAGGAAATTTTTGAAAAATTTACTTTTCTTTAGGAAATTTAAAAAAAAATTTTTTTTTATAGGAAATTTTTCAAAAATTTACTTTTTATAGGAAATTTTTCAAAAATTTACTTTTTAAAGGAAATTTTTCAAAAATTTATTTTTTATAGCAAATTTTTCAAAAATTTACTTTTTAAAGGAAATTTTTCAAAAATTTACTTTTTAAAGGAAATTTTTCAAAAATTTACTTTTTAAAGGAAATTTTTCAAAAATTTACTTTTTAAAGGAAATTTTTCAAAAATTTACTTTTTAAAGGAAATTTTTCAAAAATTTACTTTTTAAAGGAAATTTTTCAAAAATTTACTTTTTAAAGGAAATTTTTCAAAAATTTACTTTTTAAAGGAAATTTTTCAAAAATTTACTTTTTAAAGGAAATTTTTCAAAAATTTACTTTTTATATTTTTATAGGAAATTTTTCAAAAATTTACTTTTTATAGGAAATTTTTCAAAAATTTACTTTTTATAGGAAATTTTTCAAAAATTTACTTTTTATAGGAAATTTTTCAAAAATTTACTTTTTATAGGAAATATTTCAAAATTTTACTTTTTATAGGAAATTTTTCAAAAATTTACTTTTTATAAGAAATTTTTTTAAAATTTACTTTTCTTTAGGAAATTTTTCAAAAATTTACTTTTCTTTAGGAAATTTTTCAAAAATTTACTTTTCTTTAGGAAATTTTTCAAAAATTTACTTTTCTTTAGGAAATTTTTCTAAAATTTACTTTTTATAGGAAATTTTTCAAAAATTTACTTTTTATAGAAAATTTTTCAAAAATTTACTTTTTATAGGAAATTTTCAAAATTTACTTTTTATAGGAAATTTTTCAAAAAATTTACTTTTTATAGGAAATTTTTCAAAAATTTACTTTTTATAGGAAATTTTTCAAAAATTTACTTTTTATAGGAAATTTTTCAAAAATTTACCTTTTAAAGGAAATTTTTCAAAAATTTACCTTTTAAAGGAAATTTTTCAAAAATTTACTTTTTAAAGGAAATTTTTCAAAAATTTACTTTTTAAAGGAAATTTTTCAAAAATTTACTTTTTATATTTTTATAGGAAAATTTTCAAAAATTTACTTTTTATAGGAAATTTTTCAAAAATTTACTTTTTATAGGAAATTTTTCAAAAATTTACTTTTTATAGGAAATTTTTCAAAAATTTACTTTTTATAGGAAATTTTTCAAAAATTTACTTTTCTTTACGAAATTTTTCAAAAATTTACTTTTTATACGAAATTTTTCAAAAATTTACTTTTATATGAAATTTTTCAAAAATTTACTTTTTATAGGAAATTTTTCAAAAATTTACTTTTTATAGGAAATTTTTCAAAAATTTACTTTTTATATGAAATTTTTCAAAAATTTACTTTTTATAGGAAATTTTTCAAAAATTTATTTTTCTTTAGGAAATTTTTCAAAACATTTACTTTTTATAGGAAATTTTCAAAAATTTACTTTTTATAGGAAGTTTTCAAAAATTTACTTTTTAAAGGAAATTTTTAAAAAAATTTACTTTTTAAAGGAAATTTTTCAAAAATTTACTTTTTAAAGGAAGTTTTTCAAAAATTTACTTTTTAAAGGAAATTTTTCAAAAATTTACTTTTATATTTTTATAGGAAATTTTTCAAAAATTTACTTTTTATAGGAAATTTTTCAAAAATTTACTTTTTAAAGGAAATTTTTCAAAAATTTACTTCTTAAAGGAAATTTTTCAAAAATTTACTTTTTAAAGGAAGTTTTTCAAAAATTTACTTTTTAAAGGAAATTTTTCAAAAATTTACTTTTTATAGGAAATTTTTCAAAAATTTACCTTTTAAAGGAAATTTTTCAAAAATTTACTATTTAAAGGAAATTTTTCAAAAATTTACTTTTTAAAGGAAATTTTCAAAAATTTACTTTTTAAAGGAAATTTTTCAAAAATTTACTTTTGATATTTTTATAGGAAAATTTTCAAAAATTTACTTTTTATAGGAAATTTTTCAAAAATTTACTTTTTATAGAAAATTTTTCAAAAATTTACTTTTTATATGAAATTTTTCAAAATTTACTTTTTATAGGAAATTTTTCAAAAAATTTACTTTTTTTAGGAAATTTTTGAAAATTTTACTTTTTTTTAGGAAATTTTTGAAAAATTAATTTTTAAAGTATATTTTTAAAAATTTAGTTATTTTAGAAAATTTTTATACAAAATTTTTCAAAAATTTGAATTTTATAGGAATTTTTTCAAAAATTTTGTTTTTATAGGAATTTTTTTTCGAAAATGTACATTTTACAGAATTTCGCTATGAAAATATTTGGCAACATTTTTTGAAACAAAATGTTTCGTTTTATTTGTTTTGAAAGTGGATTAAGTCCCATATATTTTTTCAATTTAAAAGTAAAAATTATTTCATACAAAACCAAAAATTGAAATTTTATTTGTTTTTTTTTTGTAATTCAAAAAATTTATTTTTTAAAATGTTTGTTTTAAAAGTGGTATAAGTCCATTCAAACCTATAAAAAATGCATTTCCAAATGGTTTTTATAAATTTATTTTAATGAAAGATTAAATTCAATAGGTTCTCATCAAAACTTAAGATTTAATTTACTAAAATTGGTCACCTATATTTTTAAATACACTAAAACCCAAAACCCTTCATATCTCAATTTAAAAAAATTGACTTAATCCATTTTCAAAATAAGGTCTTCATATGTAAGTATGTATTTATTTTGTTGATAGCTATAGTCCTGTGATAAATTAAAAACTAAATTATTGGAGAATTAATTATTCCAACTTTATTATAAGATCAAGCCAAAAATAAGTAATTGGGGAAAACAATCAAACATAGCAAAGTTTGATCAAACATAATGATTATCATCACTACAATATGATAATTCGTCGTTGGACGAGGACGCTAAATGCGGATGAATACCTGTGGCGGTGCAGAAATTGCCACTATTAAAATTTTATAAAATCAGGTAACAAAACGAAAAAGTGCTATAGTCGGTCAAGCCGGACTATACGATACCCTTCACTATTAAGGTCAAAAGTGTTCTGTTTCCAATTATTTGCAAAATTTTGCCGTCATACAAACATTTGCCCAAAACTTATATATTTAAGCTGTTTCCGTCATTTAGACTTATATGAGTGCTAGGGTCAAATGTGGACCTATTATCTCGAAATTTGGCATTGGTATACTAAAAGGTGGGTATAAGACAAATATTTCTATACGTTACATATATCAGCACAAACTTATAATACCCTTTCCACCTAAGGTGGTGAAGGGTATGTTGCACTGACTTAAATTTTGGTTTAAATCATCCTAGAACCCCATTCTAGGAAAAGTCGAAAAGAAAAATTATTTTTTTTTTATTTTTGAAATGAAATAACTTTAAAATCCATAACAGTTATTATAATAAAAAATAACCATGTTTTTTCTTCGTTTCTTCAAGCTCATTCCAAAATGTAAAAAATCAACCATATCGGATAATAATTCAAAGATTTACATGGTCCAAAAGCTTTTTTACTTCTGAGGTGGTCTACTTTGACGCCCAATGATTCACCCTGTGTAAACACAAATCCAAAATTTAGAAAGCTTGGGTCCTCCTTAACAATTTTCTCATACGTACTGATGCAATCAGACTTTCAGTTTAGAAGATACAGAATTATTACCACCTTTTTTTCTTTCAAACCACTGTTTGCCGATTCACAATATATTATCTAAATAATACTATATATGAAAAAATGGGAATACATTAATGTGGAAGGCCAATACACGCGGCATATGATTACAGACAGTCGTAGTATTACTAGTGCATAAAATGTGGGTGTGTTTACAAAAATATTCATATAAAAAATATCTGAGGATATAATGAAATCTGGCAACACTGAAAAAAATTGCCACTCGGTAAAGTAGAACTTGGTTCTACTTTTTCTATTGCCGCTTAAAATTTGACAGATCAAAAAAAGGCTGATTGCCGCCCGGAGCCTTATGAATTTCTCACAAAAATCGCTCTACAAAGTACATACAAGCAGGAACGTTTAAGCGAAAAGATCTAGAATGACGAAATAAACTGAAATTGCCATAACTTCCGATTTTATTCCACGATAAAAGTTATACTGGATATAACTATCGTGATAGATATAAAATCGAACAGATAATAGTTATGCATTCCCATAGAATCTGCGACCAAATCGTCACATTCGATATCGATCGAAAACTCAGAGTTTTAAGCAAATATTGTGTAACATACCTTAGGGATTACCAAAATAATTTATTTTGCAAAAAGTTTAATAACATTTGATTTTTAAACACATACGTTTACTATCAGGAAACTTCTGACAAATAAGTAACAATATAGTGATCCTTATATGCTATACATACATTATATAAATTATCCTAAATGTATGTTACCCAAATGTTTCTGAAATATCTTACATTTCGATCGATTTTGAATGCGGCGATTTGGCCCCTGGAATTAATCAATTACAATATTATAGATTTCATCAAAAAATCTTTATTGCCTTAAATTAGTTCATAATATAATTTTTTTCTATTTTAAACCAATCCAAATTACACTCAGTTTTCCACTTGATTTACAATAAATTGGCAACACTTAGCACTTAAGTTTTCTGCCATAAACGACATTTTTAGTGTTGAAAATTAATGGCAACCAGCCCATAGAGATTCTGCGCTAAATTCTGCTTCATAACCACAAAAAGAAACTTTTATACTCCTCAAATGATAATGACTTTAGTGTGGTTCATAAATTTAACAATAGCATAAAAAAATATTCAGGTATTTAAAGAGAAATATTTGCTTAAGACCAAACAAAAAAAAACTATCATAAAATTTTAAAAATGCACAAAAATGTTATCTCATCCTTCAACGTCATAAACTATCACACTTATTTTATTTTATCTGTCATTTTTTCCTACTCAATAAACACTTTGGGGGCAAAGAATTATTACTTTTGAAAACACTCAGATATTCAGATATTTACACACGACCTGTCTGTCTGTCTATTCGTCTGTCTCTACTCGTGGAATTTCAATTATCCTTTTTTGACATTTGAATGGATTCGGTAGTTTTATTATCATGACACTCTCTAGTTATTAAATGTTTATCATTTTATAGCATGCAATTTTATTTTTTTCTTTAACTCTTTCTTTATAACTTTATAAATATATGCATTAGGGTGACAGGATTTTTTTTTCTTTGATTTCAAATGTTTTTCTACGGAATATTGTGACACTAGGTCTAAAAGTTTTGATCTGACAATTTGAGCCAAATTGTACAGCGTTCTATGGGCGCGCATCGAGTCCAAAGTTTAAGAGCCCATTTGTATGGGGAAAAATTGTTTATTTTTTTGTTTTTGCGAAATTTAGACCAAAAATTAACAATTTTTACAAGAAAAAATAATAGAATATTAAAGAGAACTAACACAGCTTTATTTCAAATCGTGAAAAATGAAAATCCATAAGGTAGTTTAAAAGTCATTGCAGTTTTCCCCGAAAATTCATGTCCTTGTAAACGCTCCTAAGGATATGCACCAAAAATTGTATGTTGTAAATAAGGAAATTCCAAAGTTAGACATGATTTAACATTTAATGGCTTGTTACTAGTAAATAGTTCATTTTTATTTAAATATTTATATCATGTTGGAAAATTGTACATTTTTCTTAGGTCGGTTTCAAAAATCATATTTTAATTTTTTGAAAATTTTGTTCAACAAATATTATAAATTTAGAATTTGCTCTCCAGTGTGTTAAAACAAATGGGCGAATAAAATCCAAAAAAAAAATAGGTCGATATCTTGAACCGTTTTGCCGTGCCTGCGATTTCAGTTTGAAGAATTTCGCGAAAATGTAAATTTTTGGGCCAAACTCGAGTAAATGCTCGGTAAATTTTACTTGTAATCAATTTTAACAAAAAAGATAATTAATATTATTGCTTCGTTTATGGAAAACCTATGCTAAAGTGTTTTTTAATATTAGACGAGATTAACCCTTGAATTTTCTGAAAATGTTCATAGCGACATTACGAAATATTAAGTAATAATTGCGAATTTTAATAAAAAAGCGTGAAAATAATTGTTTTTGGTACGGCGAAACGGTTCAAGATATGGACTTAATTTTTATTCTCCCATTTGTCTGTTTTAACACACTGAAGATCAAATTCTAAATTTGTAATATTTGTTGAACAAAATTTTCAAAAAATTAAAAAATGATTTTTGAAACCGACCTGAGAAAAATGTACGTTTTTCCAATATGAAATAAACCCAGCAAAACTTTGGTAATGGCAAGTACTCTGATAACTGGTTACCTTGTAACGACTACAACATACCATCCGAATAAATAATAAGTTATTACAGAAGTACTTATTTGTAATAAAGATGGTAATTTAAACTGAATGGCCCCGGTTCAAATCCCAAGAATAAAAGAATCTTTTTAAATGATTTTTGAATTTTAAGAACTTAAATATTATCTTCTGTAAAAAAAATTTGTAAAACTAACTCACGTTAATGAAAAAATACCATCATGAGTCAATTTTGATTATGTAGGGGATGTTGAATACCAAACACGATTCTAAATGGTCTTAACTTGGTAAGCCCAACTTATCTGGGTCATCCTTCATCTCAACTGTGGTCATACACCTCTTCATGGTATCACCCGGGGAGCTAGTTTAACACCCATTAATATTGTGAGTTAACATGTTCCGAGAGTTGTCCCATAAGATCGATAAAAATAGGTTAGGATTACGGGCTAGTAACCCTCTCTTGAAAAAAAATACAATGAAGAGGATAAAATTAGAATTGAAATGTCCCACTACCTAATGTTAGAGGAGGATGTCCGAAGCTTCGATAGAAAGACCAAGTAGAGGAAC
Source organism: Stomorhina lunata (assembly GCA_933228675.1). Taxonomy (NCBI): domain Eukaryota; kingdom Metazoa; phylum Arthropoda; class Insecta; order Diptera; family Rhiniidae; genus Stomorhina; species Stomorhina lunata. The sequence goes on along the minus strand of OW121740.1, from coordinate 87,145,548 downwards.
ATTTTTCAAAGCCTGGCCTATAAAATTGGAGAATATTCGCACAAGATCGAAATCCATGGAATTCTAAAATATGCTCGGACTTTGACCTTAACAGGTTGTAACATTTAAGTAAGTAAGAGTCAATCTTATGTAAAAACTTATACAAAAAAGAAGATTTAAATTGTTTAAGTTTTAAAATAATTTTATAAAAGTTTTAAAATAATTACAAAAAATCGTATAAAAATATTTTTCTAAAAATTACAACAAAGCAAAAAAAAGCAGGGAAAAACAAAGTTATTTTCATATGATTTTGGATCTAAAAATAAAAATTGTTTATATTAATTATAAGCTGCTAAGTTTTCAACATATGAAGTAGCTCAGTGGAAGAGTCTCTGCCTAGCAGTCGGAGGGTCTGGGTTCGAGCCCCCATGAGATCATAAAAAAAATTTTGTATTTCGTTTAAAAATATATGTTTTTAATAAAACAACAACAAAAAAGTTGTTGCTGTTGTTGTTGTTGCTTTCAAATTGCTTACCCAAGTCATTACTTTTCTGCAATTGGTAAGTACTTGCCTCCAATGACATCCCCATGTTAATGTAATGACTTAAACAGCGAATGAGTAAGTAGTTCGTGTTCAATAGTTTAACTGTTTAACTCATTATTTGGTAATGAAAAGTTTTACTGGGAACTAAGTAAATTTGATTATATTTAAACCAAACTGAACTATTTACTTTGAAAATTCTTTATTTACAACATACAATTTTTGGTGCATATCCTTAAGCGCGTTTTCAAGGACATGAATTTTCGGACATGAAAATAACCCATTTTTTCCCATACAAATGGGCTCTTAAACTTTGGACTCGATGCGAGTTACAGAAGCAACTGCAATAACAACAACAACAATATCAACGAACCCACCAACAAAGCCACCTAGACTAAGCAGTTAAGAAATAATTGAACTCAATCTTGCAATAACCTAATTAAACACTGACCCACTTGCTAAAATAAAAAGAATTATTAAAATTTAGTTAGTAAGCACTTTTATATCTAGGAAGTAAATTTATAAATTAAAATAACATAATAAGCATTTTTGTATTTAGTATAAATAAAAAGAAAATTTGAAATAAAGAATCAATTGTAATTTAGAAGTAAAAACAAAAGCTTGTTTTTTTTTTAGTAATTAAAAGTTAACAAGTTAACTGGCGCAGTCGGTAGGATAAGTGAACGATTTCGGCGTCCTACTTAAAAATGATAAACAAAAGGCAAAAAGGACCATCGGATTTTTTCCAAAACGAGGGACAACATTCTCCAAGGCACCAGGACAACGGAATCGTGGGTTTTGACCCTTAATTCACAAGGACCATATTAACAACTATAGCTTCATCAACCATGTTTATAATAATACCCCTCCTAATCGGGACCATGTAAGTGTTTCTGTGATGTGAATTTTTTTTTTTTTTTTTTTTTTCTTTTTCCAATATAATTAAAGAAGTAAAGATATAATAAGTGAACATTTTTTTGTGAATAATGCAAAGAATCGAAAAAATCGATATAATATCTGAAATTGAAAGATTAATATTATATACCCCTAATGAGGAAAAGATTAAAAAATTACAAAAACTAATAAATGATATAACTATAATAAAAATTAAATCAAAGAAAAAATTTTTAAAAGCCAAAAAAAAAGGAAAACAGAAATACATTAGAATATAGTTTATACATATTATAAATACAAAACCTTTGCAATTTAACTGATATCGAGGGCATATCGGTAACTTGTTAAATTGGTTTGGTTAAAAAGAAATAAACAGAAATATAATTGAAAATTATAAAACAAAAAAAACGAATTTAAAATTAAAGGTATCGAGTGTATATCGATACGAACCTCTAAGTTGTGCGGCAAATTTTGAAAAGAGAAAGTCCATCCTTGTCAAGGGCTTTAACTGTATATCATTGTGCAGTTGACAGGAGTACAGAGGGAATATCTGTACAGTGGCAGACTCTGCTAAATTACTAGCAACATAATTTAATTTTAAGTTAGATTAAGCTAACTCATTTCATGACTAACATGAAAGATAACATCACAACACCTGAACAATATCGCCGAAGCAATAGTATTATCCAAACTGAACATTATTCCTAAATTAATACTAGATCCCATAGAACTAGCTCAAATTCATAATATACTAAATAATACAATAAGTATAATCTCCTCTGAACACATATTTGAATTTTTAGAATTAAGTGCATACTATAACAATACAAATATTATATTCAACATAAAAATTCCAATTATATCAAAAATACAATGTACATTATATCATATTATTCCAACACCAATTAACAAAACCTTAGAAATTATAAGCGAAGAATACGCATTAATTAATGAAAATAATTTGACATTTTATAAAGAAAAATGTAGAAATATAGAAAATACCTATATTTTATTGCAAAAACATTTATGAGACAGAATATAATATGAACTCAAATTGTATTAGAGATATAATACTTAAAAACGAGAATGCTTCTTGTCATTTGCGAGATATAGGACAAAAATCTTACATCATTCATCCAGAGCCTAACTACATTATCCTCATAAACCCTCCAGTACAACAGATCACTTCCACATGCAACAATGTTAGCAAAGAACATACCATAAATAGCACAACTCTGATTCAATTTATTAACTGCAAAATTGCCATCAATAGCATCTGGTACAATAACGAATATAACGTATATTGGGACAATGGAAACCCTGTTGAAATGCCACCCAACCTTCACAACAATATCACTATCCTTTCCAACAAAAAAGAAATAACACTTCCAAAACTAAACGAGTACAGATTTCAAGATAAAAAAGTAGTAGAAAACCTACAAACGAGTACAGAAATACATGAAAAAGTAACATATTCAGTCTTTGGATCAACAATAATTCTCATTATTATATTAATAACTGTTATAATGAAAAGAAAATCAACAACAATAACATACCTACTTGATCAGAAAAATAATGAAGTTCCGCCAACAAATTGTGCAATGCCCCTTTGGCCGTCACTTCATTTTAAGGAGGGAGGAGTTACAGAAGCAACTGCAATAACAACAACAACAATATCAACGAACCCACCAACAAAGCCACCTAGACTAAGCAGTTAAGAAATAATTGAACTCAATCTTGCAATAACCTAATTAAACACTGACCCACTTGCTAAAATAAAAAGAATTATTAAAATTTAGTTAGTAAGCACTTTTATATCTAGGAAGTAAATTTATAAATTAAAATAACATAATAAGCATTTTTGTATTTAGTATAAATAAAAAGAAAATTTGAAATAAAGAATCAATTGTAATTTAGAAGTAAAAACAAAAGCTTGTTTTTTTTTTAGTAATTAAAAGTTAACAAGTTAACTTGCGCGCCCATAGAACGTTGTCTGATTTGGCTCAAATTTTCAGATCTAAACTTTTAGACCTAGTGTCACAATATTCCGTAGAAAAAAATTATAAAATTCGCAAAATCATTTTCCTTCATACAAAAAATTGTCACCCTAATATGCATGCACGTTTTGGTATATGTTTAGATGTATGTTTTCTTACACACATGTAAATGTTTATATAGATATAAGTCTTTAAACGAGCAACTTTATCTGTAAGATTTTGTATATCTATTTCAAATAAAGTCAAAAAAGGTTGAATTTATCATGTTTATAGCCATTAAAAACATTTCATGATTTGAAAAATAAAGTTCGTTAAAGTAGTAAAAACAAATTTGTTCAATGAAAGTTATTACTAATAAATTACTCAAAGTAGGTGATATCAAGGTATAATATATAATTTTTTTTTCAAGAAATTTTTGTTAATTTTAGTTTAACAAAAATTTCTTGAAAAAAAAAAATGATATAATATATAAAAAAAATTATATAATATATAACTCCATAAACTGAAAGTAATTTTTCTATATGATCTTTTGACTAGTTTCCTATAAATGAAGGCCATTAGACAATTTTGTGCTCTCACAAATTTGTTATGTTTAATCGATTTATTACGAAAAATTTCACTTAAAACATTAAAAATGTTGCTTTAAAGCCTTTCACTTAAATTATCCTCATAAATAAATGAAAAACTGTAATTAAATTGATAAAGGTCATAAGTAAGTTGAAGTTAAATTTTGTTACTTCGCTCTAATTAAATGACGCAAAACTAAAGTCATTTTTATTATTTTATGAATGTGTTAAATATTTAATGACTAAAATCACAAGAAATTATAAAAGACAGTTGCCTTGAAAAATTAACACCTTTTATAGGCTTTTTGTTTTTGCTTTGACTAATGGGACACAAAATATTGAAAAAGTATAAAATTTCATATTGGAATGTATGAATAATTCAAATTAGAAATATTTGAAATATTTTTAAGCAAATCGCTACCTGTCATACAATTATATAATGTATTAATGATTTATTTTGAGTGTCAGAAGATCGGGGTTTGGAATTAATGTATAATATTTTTAAGCAAATCTATTTAATAAAAAATATATCGGGGATGTAATCAAATTTTAATATCCACCATCAAATTTTAATATACCCCATATTGGGTTAGATTTAGATTTTCATTTCTGTTGTTATTTTCAAAACAATGCCTTTAGCCATAAATATTATATATATAAAAACTGCGTCCTTATGAAATTCAAAGACAATTGAGCGATGTCTTTTGGTTTGTCTGTTAAAAGAACAATTGCGTCCGAACAAAAGAACTAAGCCCACACAATTTTGTACAAATATTCCTCACTTAATGGAAAAGTTTGGGTTTTACGTGCGTGGTCGGTTCACAGTTTAATTATAGCTCTACTTTAAAAAAACATTCTTCGATGATATCTCCAAAACGAAGTTATAAAGATAAAAAAATATGAAGACGACTAAAAACTAAAATTGTTCTCGAATTTCGGCTTTTCTTGTTAGCTCAATATAACCAGCCACTTTGGAGTTATACTAACGCAATTTGCAAAAAATCCGTTTTACGGAAAAAAATTATATCTCGAAAATTAGAGCCATTTTTGAATTTAGCAGACTAAATCCATCAAGATTTGGTAACCACATCTCATGCCGAAAAATCTTTTTAACCTGTGTTATATGTAATACAGAGAAAGTTGTCAGAAATCATATGCGATTTTACTACTTTAAAACATAGCTCCCATACAACCTTCATCTCCAGAAACTCATTAAATACCATAAAGAGTATTTTATTTCTAATAAATAACAAAATGTGCCAGTTATGGTATCAATAGAATCAATTCAAATTTCCTAATTGTCGGTCCAAATTTTACTATGGCTCTAACGTTTATCCCTTAAACGGAAAGCTATTAAATACCACAAAATCGGAAATTTTCTAATCTTATCTTATATCTCGAAAACGGTTCCAATGACTTTGATAAAAATTAGGACGGTAGGTACCTTTTTTGCCATATAGATCGAGTAAGAAGGGACCTTTGGAAATTTTACCGCTAAGGGAGTAAAAACGGGTAAGAAGGGAGAAGGGAGTAAAAACGGGTAATTTAAATTACGTTTTGAAATGGGTAAAAACGGGTAAATGAAACTTAATATCTCATAATATGAATAGAAACAAAATGTTAAATGTGTTTGACTAAAATGTACCCAATTCAAATATGGATATGAAATTGTTTTTAAATTAGGAGGTAAAAAGGGGGAACAGATTGGTAAGGTTATAATTTTTTTAGTAATAGATATGGAAACAAAATTTAAATTGCGTTTTGATCAGCTGAAAAAATAAAAACAGTAATTGGTACTTTTTGGAAAAAGTAATGAATGAAAAATATTTTTGGTACCTTTTTTACATAAAATTTGCCTCGAAATGATTTTTAAAACACCGAGGTACTAAATGTGAAACTGAAATAGCTATGGCTACAAAATTTGGAACAAAGAATTTACCGGCAATTACCGATAGCGTAACAAGTTTTGTTGCAACATGAGCTGCACCCTAGGATATACATATATGGAGCAAAATTGATCTTTAAAAAAATGGCAGTATTGGCACTTTAGACAAAGTTTCTTTTCCCACTATTAGATAATAATTATACGTTCGCATAAATATTAAGAACTTTAAAAGGAAACTTTTTTAAACATTGAATGGCTATTAAGCCACAACGCCAGGGTCAATTTTGATAAATTTCCAGTGATCTTTAAACATACGATCTCCACTTTGATCACAGTGGACTGAGCGCCAGTCAGCCGCCTATAAGGACGGACATCGTTAAATTGATATACTTTAACCGTATGCGACTGCCGTATAGTCAAGCAGACACCAACAAAGTCAAATATTTAGACTGAAATTTAATATAATGCCAATAAAAAACATAAGACGCGAATTTTCTCTTTGAATTAAAAAACATCTTAAACTCATAAGCATTAAATAAAAAGGAATTTGTTAGTTTTTCAAAACGAATAAATGCCATTGAAATTGTGTCTGGTAGTTTACTCGTCTACGCGTTACATACATCAGCACTACTTGCGCTTATGTTGGTGTAGGGCAAAAACTGTGCGGATATCTTTAAAAATATATATAGAAAAATAGAGATGAACTTAGTACAATATACATTTTTTATCAGATTTTACTTATTAGTACCTGGTTGACCGAGCCTTGCTCGGAGCTTTATGATTAGCATTTTGAGGCAAATTTTAAAGTTTTTATATATTTTATATTATAAAGTGCTAAAATAAATTTAGAGGAAAGACATTGTAGAAATATTCAGTTAATTTTGAATTATTTGATTTATTTTGTCCGACCAACACATAGTTTGCATAGTTTACAGTTTAACTCATTTCAATAATTTTGGAAATTATTCATACCAACAGAAACATCCGTCGACTGATGCGCAACAACTTTGCTACAGATTGTAGTCTGATCAAATGCACAGTTTACGATTTAATTCATTTTGAGTAGTTTGAAGTTGTTTAAACCATATAAGAAACCTTTGTCTGCTTATTCGTAACAACTTTGCTTATGATTATAACATGATCAAATGCACAGTTTACGATTTAATTCACTTTGAGTAATTTTCTGTGGCGCCACCTGTCGGACTTTGCTCATTCTAATTCATAAACCTTCTTCGGCTTATCCGTAACAACTTTGCTGAAGATTATAGCATGATTAAATGTACACCTTACGATTAAATTGACTTTGAGTAAATTTCAGTGGCGCCACCTGTCGAAATTTCTTCATACCAACTAAGAAACCTTCGTCGACTCATGTGCAACAACTTTGCTAAAGATTGTAGCATGATTAAATGTACAGATTACGATTAAATTGATTTTGAGTAAGTTTCTGCAGCGCCACCTGTCGGAAATTATTTATACCAACTAAAAAGCCTTCGCCGGCTCATGCGCTACAACTTTGCTAAAGATCATAGCATGATTAAATGTACAGTTTACGATTTAATTAATTTTTAGTAATTTTCAGTGGCGCCATCTGTCGGAAATTAGTCTTATCAACTTGAAAACCTCGCCGGCTTATCCGCAACATCTTCGCTAAAGAACATAACATGATCAAATTCACAGTTTACTATTCTATAAAGACAAACATTCATTTGTTTAAAATAATACTAATTTTTCCCCCTTTTTATTAACTAATTTCTAAAAGTTCCATATGCATATTTGGTACTTTTTTGGTGCCAATTGAATTCGGTACATTTTATTAAAACGCAGTTAGCATAATGTATAATGTTCCTATTCATATTACTTTGGAGATGTTAAGTTATCATTACAAGTACTTGTACAAGTACTTTGTACAAGTACAAAGTTACTTTCTATATTCCTTAGTTTAAAATATCGGGTGTTTTTTATTGAGGTATAGAACTTTAAGTTGGCATCACTTTTTTAACTGGCGGCCATTTTGTCAGCTGTCAAGTGATTAATATTTAGTTTGGTTTGCCATTTCATCGTGAACAGGTTGACAAAAGAACAACGCTTGCAAATCGTGCAAATTTATTTCGAAAATAATGGTTCAGTTCGCGAAGTTTACCGCAAGCTCCGTCCATTTTATGGTCGACATAATCGTCCATCAGAGCAATTAATTCGGTTAACCATGGATCGTTTTCGCACTACGTTTACTCTATGTGATAATACGCATCCGCATGAATGAATCGATTCGCCACCGTGCACAGCAATTGGAGCTTTGTCCATCAACTTTATGGAAGATTTTGCGCAAAGATCTTGGCTTGCGACCTTACAAGATCCAGTTTGTGCAAGAATTAAAGCCGCGAGACCATGCAATGCGTCGTGATTTTGGTGTATGGGCCGAAAATGAGATTGATCTCGATGCTGATTTTCATCGCAAAATTTTGTTCAGTGATGAGGCTCATTTTTGGTTGAATGGCTACGTCAACAAGCAAAATTGCCGCATTTGGAGTGAAGAGAATCCACATGAGACCCTTGAGACGCCATTACATCCACAAAAACTGACTGTTTGGTGTGCTCTATGGGCTGGTGGAGTCATTGGGCCATACTTCTTCCGAAATAATGCTGGAGAGTCAGTTACCATAAATGGAGACCGGTATAGAGCCATGATAACCGACTATTTTGTTCCCCAATTGGATGGCATGAATGTGGATGAGTTGTGGTTCCAACAAGATTGCGCTACATGCCACACAGCGCACGTCACAATTGATTTATTGAAGGAAACATTCGATGAGCGCATAATTTCGCGGAATGGACCTGTCAATTGGCCACCAAGATCGTGCGATTTGACACCACTGGATTATTTTCTTTGGGGATATGTGAAGTCGCTCGTCTACGCCAACAAACCAGAAACGTTAGGGGACTTGGAAGCCAACATTCGTGGCGTTATTGCCAACATACGGCCCCATATGATCGAAAAAGTAGTTGAAAATTGGACCTGTATAATTGGCTTTATTCGAGCCAGCCGCGGCGGCCACATGCCCGAAATCATATTTAAACATTAATGGCATAAAATTATCCTTCCAATAAAGCCAAATTGATGGACATTAAAACGATTTTCTTGTGTTTTATTTCAATTCGAAGTTCTATACCTCTAAAAAAAACACCCGGTATAATAGTGGGTTAAAAAGGTACCAAAAAAACTAATTTTACCCTTTTTTACCCCCTATTGGACATAGTTTCAAAAAAGGACCAAACACCTGTCCGCAATTTTCATAGCTGTTTAAAACGTAATCTTAATTTTGTTTCTATACCTATTACTTTATATATAGCGTTTTCGATTTTTTTCGTCGTTTTAGAGATATCATGCAATTTACACCGAATTTTTTTTTTTTCAAAATATTTTAGTTAAAAAAAAATCATAAAAAATAATTGAATTTAGTTAGATGGCCTTCGGTGGCACTTTTATTAAGCATTCGAAATCGATGGAAACGCAGACTTTTTATTGTGTAACATACCTTAAGGATTTTCAAAATAATTTATTTTGCAAAAAGTTTAATAAAATTTGATATCTAAACAAATCCGTTTGTTTGTCAAAACACTCAGTTTAAATCAATTTCCTTTATCATCAGGGAACTTTTAACAAATAAGTTACAATGTAGTGAACCTTATATGTTACAAATATATTATTTAGATTATCCTAAAAGAATGCTTTGAAAATTATTCCTAAATATATTACATTTTGATCTATATCGAGTACGGCGATTTGGCCGCCGATTTATTGTGAACTACGAGATCCTCTATAAATCTCAACTCAATTTAGTTGTGGTTATCATAAATAATTGGAAGTGACGCTATCATTTATGGGATTCAAGCTTTACTAAAATAAAATGATGATAGAAAAAGTACTATACATATTATTTATCAAATGTAATTATGATTTTGTTTGGAATAAGGTTTGAAATCCACATTATTCCAATCAAATATTGATTGGAAAATTATAATATTATTAAATATAATTTGATCATAACAAATAATTTATTGATCACATTTAAACCTATATTCGATTACACTGGAATCATAATTTGATCACATGGTTAATATTAATTTTTTATATGAATGAAATCAAAACTTTTCGAACAAAAAATACGAATTTTGAACCTCACCATCTTCGATTTGGATGAAATTTTGTATAAACATTCATACAAATTTAGAATTTTACGTTGCCTCAGAGTTTATGGCGATTTTAAAGAACTCTAAAAACTATATGAGCTAGGAGAATTTATATACAAAATTTATTTGAAATTTAAGATGGAGTGGTTTAGTTCGTGTTTGAAAATTTTTGATTTGACTCATACAAATATTTTTTATCACGTATTTTTAGAATCTATTTAAATAAAAACTTCTGAAGTGTTCTAGTTTTTTTCACATTTTTTGTACAAAAAATTATAAAAATTGTACTTACGGTTTTGTATTTTTTTTAAATCTGACTTTAAATGTCAAAAAGTTATATCTTATTGCACTTTTAACACCAAAGTTATATATTATTATTTTCAATTTATTAAATTATTAGTTAATATATTTTAAATTTTCTGTTTTCTATTTAATTAACGAAATAATACAATTTTTTTATCACATTTGATTGCATTGATTATTATTGTATTTTTATTAAACACTTTTAACTTTTTATTACTTTGTATTTTTATTATATTTTTTCTATTGTTGAAACAATTTCACAAAAAAATGAGTTTTATTTTTTATTTTTAACTTTTGTCATTTTTCTCTCTCAAAATGTACAAATATTTACATTGAACTTCAATTAATTTGTAATCATTTTAATGAATGCGTTTGCAGGCACAATAACAATAAATAAATTTAATTTGTTTAATTAATTATTTGTTTGTTTTTCGCTTTATTCTTCTTTTTCTTTTTTCGTATCTTTGGGGGGTTATTTGTCTGATTGGGGCAATCTAGTGCGATGGTTGGTTAGATTGAGACTGTTTGTTAGTAGTTTGGGATACAGGATGTTTGAAGCTGGATGAGTGAGGATGGTTGGCTTAAAGCTATTGTATTTCAGTGTGAGTATGAGGAAATTTAATATTTTGTTTATTTATTTAGTTGCAACAACTATTATAAAGATAATTGTTATTATTTGTTTATTTATGTATTTTTAGTTATTATTGAATGTTGTGCTATTTTTCTGGAGTCGTAATTTATTTTACTAGTTTTTTTCTTTCTATTTGTTCATTATTTCTGCTGTTGTATATTATTGTATTGGATAGGATTTATTGTGTTAAAATTCACACGGAGGAGCGCACCGTCGTCGCACTCTATGCCAACAAGAAGTTTACGACCAAATGCCATAAAAATTTGTTGTAAAAACTCATTGAGGTTGGAAAAAAAATTATACATAGAAAACAAACACACACATACATACACATGAATTCATTTATACACACTCTCTTAAACACACAATTTAATTTCATTTCATTTTGTATTATTTTCCTTCTTTTTCATACGATTTTCTTATTTAACAAAAGCCTGATCGAAATATAATGTGTGTACTCGTTTGTATATGCTGCTGCTGTTTTATATACAAGAATCTTATTTACAAGTATTGTCTGTGTATGTATAAGTATATACAATTTAGATACATGAGTTTGAGTTAATTTTGGTGGTAGTGGTGGTGCGAGAGCTCATCGACACCAAAACAACCGACCAAAAATGTGAGCTACGCACAGTGTTGCGGGTGAGAACGTTGTGTGTAAACACTGTCTATGCTAATGAAGAAATTAAAGGCAAATCAGTTTCATACTAAGGGGCTGTTCATAAATTACGTAAAGCTATATTCGCTGGTTTCGATCAATGGCACAAGACCTGGTCTGCCAGTCGAAACAAGTGATAGTCCTAAGGAGCAATGTCTTGAGAATACGGCGGGTAGGACTTCCCATTTCAGCGTTTCCATATACATGTGTCTTGACCACTTTCGAAACATGGGGTTGTGCATTGTCATGCTGTAAAGTCACGTCTCTCGGCTTCTACTCGTACGACATCCAAATTCCTTGTCTCGTATGTCTTTCATGCGTTTTAAAATGGCTTGTTGCATCACTCTCAGTGATCCTGCCAATTCTGTAATGGCTTCAATCTAGTAATGTCTTCAATTCTGCATCTTAGAAAACCTACTATCTTCCACCGCCATGCCGGTCTTCGATGTCAAAATCAACGATATTGAAGCATAGGTGTTTGAGAATATTCGATGAGCCTCAGCCGCATATTTCTTCATATTAAAAAAGAAGATTAGAATCTTACGCAAATGACAAGAATTTGGCTCATAACTGGCGTGTTCGATCAAGAATAATTTTATAATGTAGACACAAATCGACTAACATTTCGATTGCGTTATATTTACAAGTGCCTAAGTTTTTGTATGACACATACGATCTATTGATTTTGATTACCACTTACCGCTACGACCATCTATTGCAAACGGCGAAAGTGAATCTAAAAAGTCCACAGATTTACAATTGTAGTTACAATTTTATACTCATGATCACTCACTTTTTTCAAACTTACATAAAAACATTAACTAGTTAAGGTTAGATTTGTGCTTCTGATTGACATAATGTCGTACCCAATTACAGGTAATCTTTTGGAAGTTATTACCAGTGTTTGAATTTCTATTTTAGCTACCTTTTTTTTAATTACCGCTACGGCTACAGCTCCAACGTTTTCAAGCAGAAGTAGCATTTAACGCTGTATGATTTCGAAGCATTTATATTTTTAAGCTACAGCTATTTTTCAAAAAACAAAAGCTATTTCAACTAAATATTGGTAGTTGTAGAAAACAGCAAAAATATTATACTTTATTTTTGCTTCAATTTGAAGAGTAGCCAAAATCGAAAATATTTTTTCTGGCTACTTTGTAGCTACTTCTTGGCTATTTTGCAGCTTCTTTCTGTCTACTTTATATGAATACTTTATGATTGGAGCTACGCAATACAAATATTTTCTTCTGGCTACTTATCGACAATAATAACAACGTAATTTGTAATTTGTTTCACACAAGAAAAAACGAAACAAAATAACACAAATTCTTTCTTTGTTCTTCTTATTGTCTGTGTGTAGTCAGAAGTAAATATTTGCATTGCACAGCTCTAAGAAAAAAGTATTCATATAAAGTAGCCAGAAAATAGCTGCAAAATAGCCAGAAAGTAGCTGCAAAATAACCAGAAAAAATATTGTCGATTTCGGCTACTCTTCAAATTGAAGCAAAAATTAAATAGATTATTTTTGCTGTTTTCTAACCCTACCAATACTTCAGTTGAAGTAGCTACTTCTACTTGCCGCTTTTGTGTTTTAAAAAATAGCAGTAGCTTAAAAATATAAATGTTTTTGAATTATACCGCGTCTACTGCTACTTCTACTTGAAAAAGTTGGAACCGTAGCCGTATGCAATGATTTCCTATTTATATATGAAGTGCTATTTTTCAACAAATTTGTTTTTTAAAAAGTAGCCTTTTTTCGTAGCTACAGCTACTTTAAGAGTAGCCGTACAAACACTGGTTGTTACCACAACATAGCTCCCATATAACTTCAACCAAAAAATAAACTTTATGTTATTTACATTCGTAGCACTGTGCAGCGTACAATCAAGTATGTACTAGTAAAGATGTGTATGTAAGTAGTTCAGCAAACATTTTGTTCTGTTTTTTAAGTTGTTCTCTTTTTTTGTTTTCTTGCTCTCTTTCTGCTTTTTACGAGTAAATGTTTTATTGATTTCTGGACTGACGCACAGACAAACATGGGGTCCAGTATTTCTGTACATTTCAGTATGTACAATACTTGTTCTTGTATCCTCCAAAGTAAGTTTTATAAAATGTGTGTTCATGTTCCATTTGTTCTTAGCTCCCCAGTAGTTCTAAATTGAATAACTATCTTTATAGCAATTTTAATATGTGGTTATCATTAAATTCGCAGTGTTAATCGTGACCTTTCAATCAATAAATTTCGAGGTGCCTATCTAAAGCTTTGCCAATCGATAGTGTCTCTTATGGCCTCCTCCAAAGTAAAAATCGCTAGAAATTTCACCTGTATTTTTCAATTAAGAACTACTGGGTCAATATGTCTATGATGACTTTTAAGGATGAAGTTCTTGTTTTCAGTGAGACTTGAATTCTGTGCACACAATTTGGAATACACACATATTTCGGGCCATGTTTCTTTTTGTTCACATATATATAAATAAAAGTTTAGTATACATACATATGAATACCAGTCGTATTATATCGGGAATGGGATGTTTTGTGTTTAAAAACAAAGACCAAATAATAGACTATCTTAAGGTATAAGAATGATTTAAACATGCGGCTAAAAAACTATTGGCTACAAAAACTCGGTAAGAAGCGTTGGATACTGTTTATCGAATGAAACATGGAACCATATAATTCAACGAGCGACTTGAGAATTAAATATTAGCAGGCCGTCTTTTAAGTACTTACTGTCAGAAGGTTTCATTTTAACATTTAAACCATATTTTCCTGTTGTTCCTCAGAATCGTTTAATTAGCCCGTAAAACCAGTTATTACCCCTGAACCATTAGTATAATCGTTGTCTGCAAATATTATTTAAACCGCTCGACATTTTGTTCATCGATAGATCAGTTCCCGAAAGCATCACTAAAGATTGTTCCATTTACTTTAAGCATATTTTGTAGCTCTCTAGAATTTCTATTAATCACGAGGCTTATTTGGGCTTATATTAATAAATGTGAAACTACTCGGTCCGATTTCTAATAAATTTTCTGTAATAAATGTAAATATATAACTCTTATCCCCTAGCTAATACCTTAGCTATTTTATAGTTAACAATAGGGTTTGCAGTTCGGTTTTAACCGAAACCGAAACCTCGGTTTTTTATGCCTCAAAACCGAAACCGAAAACCGTAGAAAAAACCGCTGTTTTAGCTATTTATTTTTCATAATTTTTTGTTGGTATTATTCAGAAATAACATTATCTTATCATAAATTTGCACGTAATTTGTCTATTTAATGAAGCAGAAGAATTAAACAAGCAAAAGGTGTTTACAATGAACGAATGGACAGGTGTAAGGGGAAGATGGTATATGAACGTAAATATTCACGATTCTCATGGTAAATTTTATAACCTGGGCCGCATTTTAGGAACGTGTAATTTCAAGCAAACGCAAGAAACCATTTGACAAAGGCTAATAGAGTTTAATATTTCACTTGATACAAACATCGTAGCATGTACTATAGATGGAACAGCAGCCAATATCAAATTTGTATCTGAAAATCAATTTTGAAGACGTGGAACTTTGATTCATTTAAAACCGATTGCCCATATACATTTGAACCTTGAGGCTGTTTCCTTACAGAGTGTTCGGTATTTCAAAAATTCGTCAGTTCGTTATAATATTTTACAGACAAGCGTTAAAAAGCATCATAATCGTGAATTAAGTTTACTCTTAGATTTCTGCTTCTAAAACAAAGTATTCATGAGAGTTTAGAAATGCTGTCGACCTTAGATTTGCGTCATTCTATCGACTTTGAAATTGTAAATTCTTTAAAATCGTTGCTATTTGTAAAAATTACTATTCAAGCAATTTGTCGCTCGGATGCAAATATTATTCACGCTAAAGGCGCTCTGCAATTTCTCCAAAAGAAACAAGACTTATTTAAGAAATCCCTCATATTTAAAAAACCTGAATTATTTTCCTGCATTTTAGTATTAAATTATAATATGTTTTAATGAATTTATCTAAATGTTCCTACAAATTTAAACTGAAATAGTTTTATTAAAAAAAACCGAAAACCGAACCGAACCCGGCCGGTTTTGGGTGTTTTAAAACCGAAACCGAGGTTTCTCATTTTCACGTTTTTTTGCAAACCCTAGTTAACAACTTATTTAGAGACCTTTCTTTTCTTTAATTAAGGTGACCCCTACCTTTGCTATGCAATGTGTTAGAAGTAGGAAAATAGGTCGTAGGAAGGAGGATAGAGGGTGTTGTGTTTATGGAAATGTTCGTGTTTCAAGAACGAAACCTCTGAACACAGACCAAAATAGTACCGATAGACCAGTGAGACACAACCCACATTGCGACGGTGCTACAGTGGACCAATAGAGTTGGATACCATACCGTCAGTGATGACAACTTTCGCCTTCTCCTAAACGCGGTTGAAAATTCGAGAGTTGTATTGTATTCTCGGTCTGATATAGGTCGGATATATATAGGATATAGGTGGTGTAAATAGTAAGGAGATCAGGTGACGTGAAGTATCTATAACATCGTTTATTAAAACCTAGAAACTTAAATGCTTCTTTCGACACTTGAAAAATGTGCATCAAATTGAATTTTCTTGCCCGGAACATCAAGAGCGTCCCATTCCTGAATATTTAAACCATTTATGAATACAGCATCTATGAATGAGCATATAACACTAAGTCTTACGTGCATTAAAATCGATTTTGCTTGCACGACCCCATTTAGAGATGGTTTCAAAATCGCGATTCAATGATTCAATATCAATCTGGAAAAAACTCGGTCTATGATTGAATGAATATGAATGTCATATGTTACTGTTATCTGCAAAAGAGTAGATAGGACTGTTTGCGAAAGAAGGTCTTTAATGAATATTAGAAATAGAGTAGGAGAAATAACAGAGAATTGATCTTGAACTCGTATGATGAGATCCCATATATTGAGTTTTTCAACAGGGACGCTACAAAAGTACAGCGTAAGGGACAGCAGACGACGCCATATTTCTTGTTGGCAAAACTTCTCTTCAGTAAGGTTTGCCATTTCATGATAGAAAGAAATACGAGCCAACAACGGGTCGAAATTATTAAAATTGAAATTTTAATTCGATCTCTGTCTTGATATAAATCGATAGAAGTTCTGACAGACACCAAAAGCAACAAGGGCTGGGAAGTAACAGAGGAGATGAGTGACAGTTTCCTCCTCATCCACGTTATGACAACTTCAACTTCTACATACATTGCTTTGAAGATAAAGTCTTCTAGCTTGCATACCGAGCAACACAGCTCGAGACAGGCACCGTGGTAACAGAGCTTTGCGGAGACTATGAAACACTTGACCGGACACAGGGGGCATAATTTTTAGACATTTCAATGGGGTTTGAAAAGGGAGGTTCCTAGTCACGAAAAAACTGCCATCCCTCTAAGGCAGAGGTGCTCGTTTCATACAACAATTGATTATTGGCGACACCCACCACTTTGTTATGCTCCTTAAATTCAGTTGTCTTTTAAACGGCAAACATGACACATGCTAAGCGGATGCTTTGATTGTTTTTAAAAAACAGTGAGTAACAAAAGATGTTACCATTTCGTGATAAATAATGGATTTGGTATCCTCAATGCCTTTTGTGTTTAAAAACATTTAAAGGGCACTGGGATTAGGTTATCGAAAGACATTATAGTGTTTTTCATAGCGATATGCAAAAATATAATGAAGATGACAAAAATTAGATTTCTTCCGAAAAGAAAAATATATGGACAAAAATCAAATACTTTTAATTTTCAAAAATAAAAAAATTAAAAAAAATTTTCGATCGCACACAAAAATTTTTTTTGGGGTTCTATTAAGATAGCTTAGGGAATGTAAAATTCGTTCGCGTTAACGATTTTACGCGATGCGAGCAGAAGTTATGACGATTACAACAAAAATTAAAAAAAAAATTAAAAACTATTTTATTTTTATTAGTTTTATGTGGATTTTGACAGAACTTATATATTTTCAGGTGTTTTATCGTTTTAAGGTATTATGGTAGCTTATATATGCCCTAACACGAAGAAATAATGCAATTATGCAAGTGAAAAAAAAATTTTGTTGACAATATTTTTTGATTTTTTTAACCGCGATTTTCGCGAATTTTGACAAAATGTGAGTCTTAGTGAAATTCTGCTGTCTTGACTTATATACAAATTTAATTTAAAAGAATTTTTTATTTAAATATAAGTTTTATCAGGTGCATATGTTTCGAAGACATAAAATTCTTATTTGGTCCATAAAATCGTTAATCCTTATAATATTCTGGTGCGCTTCAAATCTAAGGTAAAACTTTATTCGCAACTAGTGAATGAACCAACGCATATCTCATGTGTTGAATGACACCAACAAAATACACTTGACCTTTTCCTTACTTCACACCCTGACAAGTATGAAGTAAAGGTTCTTGCGCCTCTTGGAAATTCGGATCATTGCACCATTTCTGCCTCTTTTTCGTTCTCCGGACTTCGGAATGTTTCACAAACAGCCACGAAACGTTTAACTTATTTATACGAAAAAGGTCGTTGGGCTGAGCTCAACGAATTTTTTAGGCATTTTAACTGGAAACTTTGCTTTCTTGACAATAATGTCAGTGCCTCGGCTGAAATGGTGTCTAATGTTATTAAGCTGGGAATGAAAATGTTCATCCCAGTAAAAAATATTTCGATTAAACCAAAGTTAAAAACTTGGTTTAATCAGACGTGCAAACATGCAGTCAGATCTCGAGAGGTTGCTTTCAGTAACTGGCGTAATAACCAAAATCCAGTTACTGATTTGCAGCGCAAACAGGCAAGGCGTACGTGTGCCAATGTATTAAGGCGTGAAAAGGCTCTGTACGAGCAACGTCTTCGTACTAAAATTCTTGCTGCTCCTCGGGGCAGCAAGAATTTCTGGTCATTCGTTAAAAGAGTCAAGAATAATGCTAGTTCTACAATTTCTTCTCTTTTAAAGGATGGTCAAACATTCACAGACCCGGTTGATAAAGCTAACCTTTTAGCTGAATTATTTGCAAGCAATTCTCGCTTGCCGGAAAGCACCCAACCTCTGCCCGAGCTCGAAAGAGTATCTGTAACTATGCCAAAGATATTCTTTCGCGCTCGTGCTGTAAAACGGGTTTTAGCGGATCTCAATATAAATAAGTCTCCAGGGCCAGATGGCATTCCAGCACTGGTCTTGAAGCAGTGCTCTTCGACGCTTTCGCGTCCATTAGCTAACCTTTTCAACACCTTGTATCATGCGGGTACATTTCCTCGGTGCTGGAAGGTTGCTAATGTTACGCCAATCCCTAAAAAGGGTGAGGCTAACAACCCTGAAAATTACCGCCCAATTGCAATTTGTTCTGCACTCTCCAAAGTTTTGGAGAGTATGGTAAATCACCATCTTGTTAAATATCTAGAGTTTAACAACCTACTAAGCGACCGCCAGTATGGGTTCCGTAGGGGCCGCTCTACGGGAGATCTGCTAGCCTTCCTATCGGAAAAATGGTGTCAATCAATACACCGTTTTGGCGAAAGTAAAGTTGTGGCTCTAGATATTTCCAAGGCGTTTGATAGAGTGTGGCACGGAGCACTTCTATCAAAACTTATTGCCTTTGGTGTCGGTAATAACTTCTCTCGGTTTATATCGAGCTTCCTCAGAGATCGCACTATACGAGTTGTTATAGATGGGTTCTCCTCAAACGAGTTCAAGATTAACTCAGGGGTACCGCAAGGCTCTGTTCTTTCTCCTACTCTATTTCTCATCTTTATAAATGACCTTCTTCGTCAAACTTCCAATCCTATCTACTCTTTTGCAGATGATAGTAACATTTGCCATTCATATTCATTCAATCGTAGGCCAAGCCTCCTTGAGGTTGACACTATGAGACAAAACATGAATGAATCATTAAACCGCGATTTAGAAACAATTTCAGAATGGGGTCGTGCGAATAGAGTTAATTTTAATGCGCGGAAAACTCAATGTTGTATGCTTACGCATAAACGCACGGCAAATCATGTTACTTCATCTGTATTAATGGGTGGTGTACATATTGAGGAATCAGATGCTCTTGATGTTCTAGGCATGAGAATACAATGTGATGTCCGTTGGACAAAGCATATCTTTCAAGTGTCGAAAGAAGCATTCAAGTGCCTCGGTTTTCTGAAACGGTGTAAGAGATACTTCACTTCTTCTGATCTCCTTACTATTTACACCACCTACATCCGACCGAAAATGGAATACAACTCTCATGTATGGGCCGGTGCTTCAAAGTCTATTTTGGAGCTTCTCGACAGAGTGCAAGAGAGGGCTAAAGTGCTCATCGGTGACAGTAGGGTATCCAACTCTATTGATTCACTGGAGCACCGTCGCAATGTGGGTTGTGTCTCACTGTTCTATCGTTACTACTTTGGAATGTGCTCTAACGAAATCAGGGAACTTGTTCCCGAAACTCGAACTTTTTTACGCAACACACGTCATTCTGCAAGAGCACATTCCTTTGTGGTCGATTGGCCGGTAGACCGAACAACACACTACAGAGAAAATTCGTTCTTTAGTCGTACAGTTCGTATGTGGAATTCGCTTCCCGCAGAAATTTTTCCAGCCAGTTGCAATATAGCTAAATTCAAATCAAATGTCCACAAACACTACTCCATCTATCCTCCTTCCCATAACCTATTTTCCTAGTTCCAACACAATGCATCGCATAAGTAGGGGTCATCCCCTGAGTGCTGGTCCTAAATTAAAAAAAAAAAAAAAAAAAAAAAAAACCAATATGCACTATTTTGCACGATTTTCAAAATCTTCATAAAATTTTAGAAAACAATGATTTTTTGGTGCGCTTTTGCTTTTAGGTGCTAAATGGCAAAAAAAACTCGGTTTACGCGGTAGTTTTGATATTTTCATTCATATTTGCGAGTGTGCTCCACGAAAAACCGGTATTTTGAAAAATTTACGCTCAAAAACTCCTCATTTACACCTGTCGTATATTATACCTATATAGAGCACATTAACGAGATATATATCAAATGATGCGAAATTGAAAGATCTACAAATCGTTATCTATTTTTTTTAAATTCTTCGAGGCGGCCAAAAATTATACGATAAAAATTAAAAAGTGGTGAAAACGAGCTTCAAATTTTGGCAGCCATTAAGTAATATTAGAAGTGACAAAATTAAAATTTAGAGGGAAGCGGATTTATCCCCTAAGTGTGGTGTCTATTTCATAGATCAACGACTTGGATCCAAATGATAAAACAAATGCAAAAGAAGACGAAATATGAAGAAAAACTTGAATGCTTCAATCGATTTTTTTCGTTTTTTTTAAAGTTGCATTCCAATTACACTTAGAAGCGCAAATTTGCCCAACTAAGATATTGTGTTCAGTATACAGAAGTTTTTGCGAGTTCAAGATCTGTAATTAGATTTTCCGAACTCCTAAGGGTACAAAAATTATTCGAGTTGAAAGTCGGTTTCAAAGGAATAAAAACTGTTTGATTTTTGCCCATATATTTGAAAAAATTTAAATAATGGATAAAAGAGGAAGCACATAATGATTAAAAATTTGATAAGATTCTTTAAAATAAAAAATATTCTTATTTTAAACAATTTTTTTTAATTACAATTTTATCAAAACTTTTTCGTTAACTTTTGCATTTTACTGTACCTTTAAATTTGTTTCATTTTCTCACCAAACAAACGCATTTTGATTTTGGGCACCAATGCTCTAAGGAACAGATGCAGACCACAGGGCTGCATCTGTTGTGATCAAAACGGACAAGGTCTTATTCACAGCTTAATGTTGCCAGCATTGGGGAAGGCTGTTTAATGGAACATAGAGTTTAAGCAGGGCTGCCAATATGGGAAACAAACGCCAGTTGAATGACAGGGGTGTGTAGTAGAGCGCTCCCTCTTAGCCTTTCTGGTATGGGTGCTCCTTTCGGGAAAAGCATTAATACCAATCTCCTCCTTAGAGTTCCTTACGCATAAGCCCCTAAATCACTTAAAAATGACAACTTGTCGCAGACATAACTCGGGCCCAAATGTTTCCTATACAATAGCATCTGGTAAATGATTCGTTCTACACCTGAAAAGTGTACATAACTGATGCCCATTACATCAATAAACCTTCATGGTTATCGATCTTAATATTGAATACTCCCATCTATGTATGTTCTGAAACCATGAGTATGCGTTTTAAAATACATTAGGAGAATTTATTTATTTATTGCTTAAATCTCTTTTACACTCATACGAATCTTTTGCATTTTTATTTCTTCTTTTTACAACCTCCATTTCGTCACAATGCATTCGTTTTGCTCTGAGTGCTGTTTTTTTTAAGTTTTGTACCCTACATACCCATAGGTCGGCTAAAGTATGTAAGGGATAGAAACATTATTCTATAAGTAAAAATTTTTGTTCACATGATGGCTGTCCATGTAAAGCTTGTAATTAAAGTAAAGGTCGCCGCAATATTGGAGATAAACTAAATAAATAAAGTGCAAACTTTGGAATATAGAAATGGTTTGAGATCGGTCCTTTATTTTGTGTATCTATGTGCTGTAGCTTTCTCTCATTATAATCGTCTTCATTAGTTGTTTCCGAATTAGAGTAAAAGCGGTATACTCTCTTTTGTATGGGACTTTTCAAATGGACCATAGGGAAAATCGATGTATGGAAGTGCAACAACTTTATATTATAGAGACTTTGGCTAAACACTTCTTGACAATCGGTTACGAATGTAAATTTGTGTAGAATATCTTATGGTCGGTTTTGACCGACTACATTACAAGTTCTTATTGCTTTCGAGGAGGATTTATTTGTATTAAAAAAATTAGTTTTTTATGTTAATGCAAAAACTAAAAAAAAAAGAAAAACACAAAATGAAAAGAAACGTAATAATAAAATAAAAGAATAACAAGTGTTAAACAACGGTAAATGCGAAATAAAAATTTAAAATAAAAGAAAGAAGAAAGAATAAACTTTAAAAGCAAATAAATTTCGATTAGTTGCGATTCGAATCAATGTACCCGTGTATGTCTGTCTATTCCCGCGTTACTTATGACTTGTTTCGCCAATAAAAAAATATCTAAAATGACTAGAAACAAACAAACAAAAAATAAACTATTTAAAAAATATATTATTTATCGCTTTTTCATTAATATTTTTTATCTACTCGCCAATTTTATAGATACTTGTACTTACACATGGCCCTGTTGTATATTCTTACTCACACCAAAAAATCGTATCTTACTGAATGCGATTATTAAATATTTATTTGTTATATCTTGAATATTTGCACAAATATCTATGTTTATATTTAAAATTTCCACGATATTAAATGGGAACAATGTGAATAATATTGTAGAAAATCAATAACACTATCCAATATAAAAATACCTCATATTGAAATGTGTCATTAGGAATGATTTATCAGATTTTTATACCCTTCACCACCATAGCTATGAAGTTTTCGAAAATGTAAAAATCTTTTAGATCGGACCCAATTGGCGAAAGTTATACGGACCCAAAGGTTCTTTAAACCCGAGGTAGGCAACTTTGGCCCACTGTAGAGCCCACTGTGCTACCGACAAACACGTTCTTTAACATTGATCTTAAAGCCTCACACCTCTTTTCTTGACGTTCCAAATTTTGTAGAAATCCGACTGGTAGTTTAGAAATTGCAGAGTTAATACCATTAACTTTATTTGCACACATTACTCTCCAATACTCCAATATTTAGCTTAAAAATGCTATGGGAGGCAAAGTTTTCAGAGCTTTTAAAGACCATGTATTATAGCTTGATATACATGTTTAGTATCATTGGATCGGGAAAGATCAGGAGATGAACACCAAGTAAAAATCTTGTTTAAGTGAGTTAATCTTTTTACGCTTTGTATCGTAAAACAAAAAAATATTTCAATATTTGATATTTTGTAGAAATGACATGGATAAAGATATCACAATGAAATTTTGTAGTTATGTAGACCTATAAGATCTAAAAGCAATAAATTAAAAAAAATTCCCAATTTTAACTGAAAAATTCCCCAATTCCCAACTCGGGAAAAAGGGGTTTAAAAAAATGAGTTTTTTTTACAAATATGGCAACACTGACTCTATTTGCAGCGCGTTTCAGAAAAAACTTTTCTAATCAATAACAGATATGTCAAAAAATATAAACGTTATATTTTTTTTCAAATCGGTGCTTTGCCTTTTGAGAAATTTTTGTTTAAACTATTTTTTTTTTACAAATTGGCATTTTTTGGAGAGGGCATGAGCGAGGACCAAAAGACCAATTAGCAAGAAATTTGTTTTATACGCATTCTTATTAAGTTTTCTTTTAAAAACTTTAAAAATCTTTTTATGTTTTTTAAGAAAATATTTTTTTATTAGTGAAAAAATATAGCTATCTTTTAGGGAAAGACTCAAAAAAAAGCAAATTTTTTTTTTAAGTTTCAACTTTGAATATTTTGAACTTTTAAACGAAAGAAGATATCTATAACCGACTTGCACAAAAATTATTCAAATTATTATTACAAATATTCTTAAAAAATGTTTGGTCCTCAGTTGCGTCCACCAGATCAAAAAAAGCTTAAAAAATAGGTTAAAAAACAACCCAAAAATTATTTTTACCCAAATATCTCGAAACCCAAAGGAGATAACCTACACATGTAAGCGTATTTTTTTTTTTGTAGATCTTCTCAAGGACAACTTAAGTTTAAAATTTCTTTTCAATCCATCCATAAATGGATTTTTGGCGAATTTTTAAAAAAGTCGAATACCCGAGGTGACCAAATTTAAGGGTCCATCAATCACTTTCACGACCCCTCACGGACCAGTGCTTTTGAAAACCAACTCAAATACTCCTTGACTACCACCATCAAATATCTCCAGTCGTTCAAAAGTTACAGAATTATTTCCAAAAAAAGCGTCCGTAAACCACTGTGCGTAGTTATTTTAAGTTTGTGCTAATGAATGTAATGCATAGAAATATTGTTCTCCTTAAAGTATACCAATAGACTTAGAATCACTTCCTGAGTTGATTTTACGATTTCAGTCCGTCCGTCTGGACAGCTGGCTGAACCCCTATGCAAACCTTGTAATCAAAGTACAGGTATCAATGTATGGAAGTGCAACATCTTTAAATTATAGAGTCTGTAACTTTTAACTAATAAAGATTTTTTAGTAGTTCTTTTTGTAGTCAATAGATAACATCATAAGCTTTAAGGAGTTTAAGTTTTATTACGATCTGTGCAACGGTTGTTAAGAACTTTAAGCTTAAAGTTCAACTTTCGATCCGTTTTTCTTAATTCTTGTTTGCAATTCCTTTTTAAATGTGTCAACTCATTTTTGATCCACTTCTTTTTAATCGATTTGGCTCAAATTTCTTCTGTTATTCTTGACTCCTAGTGGTGCATAGGGCCTCAACCATCCTTTTATATCGAACTCTATTGCGAGATGTTAGGCATACATCATTCCATGAATAGTTTGCTGCTAGTAACTTCGCATCAATTGACCTTCTCCACGTTCTAGCAGGTGCACCAACACTACGGCCGCTTCCTTGTAGATTCAAACGAAGCGCTATTGTTTTCTTGAAGGTGAGCTGGGCTTTGGCTTAGAAGACATACGTATTCCAAGTCGTCGAGTTGTTTAAAGGGTGTCCATTGGATACCACGTCTACCATTCAGTGCCGTGCGCTTTATATTGTCGATGACAAGGATAAAAAGTATGGGTGATAAGATACATACTTGTCTTACTCCAGTAGTAACTTCGAAAAGATTAGACAATTTACCTTTATGTAGAACCCGGCATTTAAAGTCCATGTACATTGCCCGAATTAAGTTCAGAATTTTTTTCTCGTTGGCATGTCATGGTTTTCTAAAATGCTCCATAGATAGCCCCTGTTCACACTGTCGAAGGCCTTCATAAAGTCGATAAACGCTAGGTAAATGGGAGTGCGGAATTCATTACATTGCTCCAGTACTATTCTTACTGTGTTGATTAGATCAACACAAGATCTATTCTCTCGGAACCCAAACTGATTTTCGAGGAGTGTTTCAGAAACTGCGTCAGACGATCTATTCAAAATTACTCGACTTAGTACTTTGCTCGGTATTGAAAGAAGTGTTATTCCCCTTTAGTTATTGCAGTCTTTGAAGTCACCCTATTTTGGTATTTAGACTTCCAGGAGGTTGGTAGAGCTTCTTCTTCTTCCCATATTTTACGCACAAACGTCAACGTCACATAAACGCATATCCGCTGAGATATTGTCATTGCCTGAGGCCTAGTTGCGCTTAAGGCTTTTAATTGCATGTTTTACTTCTTGTATTGTTGGTGGGCTGTCTGAAATTCCATTGAATAAATAGTCATTTTTGGTTTTATTTTGCACTTTCGTCATGCTTCTAATCCAATGGGATTGTTTAATGTTGACTGGAAGTGTTCCATCCATCGTATGATTTGTTCATCCGGAGTTGAGAGAAGTGTACCGCTACTACTCAGATTAGGACTGTTGGTGTAAGTAGGTTTGCCACACAACGCCCAATTAAATCTTAGATGATAATAAAATTTTTTTTATTCTTAGGGTAGCCTCTATTTTCATTGAGGTATTTTTCGTATTTTCATTAGTATGGCCCAAATTTAAACATTATTTTAACGGAATTCATTACATTGTTCCAGTACTATTCTTACTGTGTTGATTAGATTAACACAAGATCTATTATCTCGGAACCAAAACTGATTTTCTCGAAGTGTTTCAGAAACTGCGTCAGACGAACTATTCAAAATTACTCGACTTAGTACTTTGCTCGGTATTGGAAGAAGTGTTATTCCCCTGTAGTTATTGCAGTTTTTGGAGTCATCCTATTTTGGTATTTAGACTAGTATGCCTTCATTTTAGAAGGTTGGTAGAGCTTCTTCTTCCCATATTTTACGCACAAATGGGTGTCATAGTCTCGCCGATCCTTCAACGTCACATAAAAGCATCTCCGCTGGCCTACTTGCGCTTAAAGCTTTTAATTGTATTCTTCACTTCTTGTCAGTGCTTCTAATCCAATGGGATTATTTAATGTTGACTGGAAGTGTTCCATCCATTGTTCATCCGGGGTTGAGAGAAATTGCCGCTATTACTCAGAATAGGACTGTTGGTGTAAGTACGTTTGCCACACAACGCCCAAATCAAACTTAGATGATAATTAATAATAATTTCCCCGACAACATTTCAATTGGAACAATGGGTACTACTTCTCTCAGACAATGAGCTGCATCCGATTCTATTTTTAGACTCATTGAAAGCGACCTACTATTTAACTCCGGCTCCGAACGGCAAATTCGTTAGTTAGAGAAGTTTTACATAGCCTAATACTCAATAACCAGTGGCTAGCTGAGTTATGAGGTGAACAGCAGTTTTTTTTTTGAAAATTTATTTTTTTCAAGTGAGTCTGACCGAGGATTGAACTTGGGACCTCTGGTATGCTAGGCGGATGACTAACCTGCTATACCACAGCGGTTCACAGATGATAATTAATATTTTTTTTATTCTTATGGAGGCCCCTATTTTCATTGAGGTATTTTTCGTATTTCCATTAGTATGGCCCAAATTTAAACTTTATTCTTAACAATACTTAAATATTTCTTAGTTTTTGGTCAATAAATAAAAAACATTTAATATCAATATTTGTTAATCTATTCAAATATTAAATGCAAATTGTAATTATTATTCATTTGGCTGGAATAAATTGGCCTGAAAATATTATTTATTCTATTAAAACGGGGAAAATAGTGTTTTTTAAGCACTTATAACTTATATATATAAAAAAGCTTTTAATACACTTCTTGCTTGTAGAATATTCAATTTTTGTTCTTGTTTTAGAAAACTTTAAATCAAGAAAATCGGGCTATATATAGATCAGATATTAGTTAAAAAATCAGAGCTGTACAAAACAAAAATTGAAATTTTTAATTTTTGAAGTCGAATATCTTTAAAAGCATAAGAGATAGGAAATACATCTCGAATGTTTTTTGTATATCTTGACCTATGTATTTGTAATAAAGTAGGGAAATGACAATTATATATCATATTTTAAGTGATTTATGAGTCTGAGGTGCCTTACTTTGGGGGACGAAAATTATTTTACAAGCTTACCAACGATTTAAAAGTTCCATTTTATTTTTCAACCACCCCACTGTGATATGTTTTAAGTTATGAATGGTTTCTAAAGTAAATTTACTAGCAATTCTGATAGAATTTTGTATGTAAAAATTTTTAGTATTTTCATTAAAATAAGAAAAGTCTTTTACCGGCGGGTGCAAAAGTATATACATGTAGGCTAAAAGAAATTCCTTTGGCCTTTCCTTGGATGTTTTCGATTTTTGTTTCTTTTTTGTCCTCTAAAAGTTAAACACTAGTAAACTTCAAATTTTACGAATATATGGTGGTTTAAATTTATTACATAGCACCACTACAAATTATATAGGGTGCGCAAATACCATGCATTTTTTTATTATTTGATAGATTCTTATTTATTGACTCAAAAATTCAAAGTTATTTAGAATTAGTACCAAAAATTTGTATCCCATATAATAACTTTTGTCGGACAGTGTAATAGCAACGACAAAAATAACTGTATCTCTTTACACACCGTTTCACAGCATTTATTTGACCATTTATTGTGATGATTGCAATAGCGGTTGGTTGTTAAGCTTTAAGCTCATTTGATTGTGGTACAAATTTTTGTTGTCTTTCCTTGAGTTATTAAATTGGCAATAACAACAAAACTCATTAATAAAATATGTACAATACGTAACATATAAAAGCAATTTGCCAACTTTGCTAAATACCAGATACAATTGTTTTAATAATAAATTTCAAAAAAGTCTCAAGGAAAACGTTAAATTCCAACACACACACAAACAAAGAAACTACAATTACTGCAGACTCACTCGAATGTACACGATGGATGGACGGATGGATGGATGCATGTATCCAGTAGATACAAGCTATTACTTACATATACATACGCATAAATACCATTTAGTATGTCTGTGACTGTGTGAGTGAGAGTATGTTTGTCTTTTTGGCCAATTTAATTATCAAACAATAAATAAAATTAACCATATTTAATAACTCAGTTTATGACTGAAAATAATGGCCAATTAATCTTAATTTTTATTTTATTTTGTTGTTGTTATTGTTTGCTGCAGTTGATGTTGTTTTTTTTACTAAATTCCTCAAATTGCCCATTGATGAATTTGTGTTATTAATTTTATAGATATTTTTGATGTTGCCTGAATTCATTCATGTATATAAGATAAAATTAAAAATATAATTTAATGTAATTACACGGATTTCATATGTAGCATGAGTGAGGGAGCGTAAATTGAATTTAAGTTGAATGAAATTTTGCTTAATAATATTTTTAGAAAAACATTTATTATTTTAATTTGGGTATTTATAGGGTAATAAAGAAAATGAAAAGTAAAACCATAAATTGGAGACTGTAATACAGGTATATCTTTAGGAAATTTTATGAATTTTGGAATGAAATTAGCTAATTTGTGCCAATTTAATCGTTTAGTAGTCAATTGGTGTTACGAAAACTTCAAGTAAAGACAATTTCTGTCAAATGTGAAATTAAAGTGGACAAAGAACAAAAAAAAAAAACACATAAACGCACAAACAAATATACATTTCATGAGCACGTGTGTGTGCCTAGCTTTTCCTCATTGAATAATCGTCTCCACTGGTTGTTTCCGAATTAGAGAAAAAGCGGTACACTCTCTTTTTATGGGACTTTTCAAAACGACCATACGGCAAATCAATGTATGGAAATGCAACATCTTTATATTATAGAGTTTTTCCTTCAAGCAAGAAATTTTTTTCTAGATATCTCTTTAAGATTTGATAATTTTGCATGATAGTTTATTATCATAAACATATAATAATTTTTCACTAAAATACGAAGATTACTTCTTATGTTTCGTTAGAAAAAACTAAGAGACGGTCAGTCACTGAAAAGTCGATGAACATTTCTAAATACAGAACAATTAAGAAAGTGCTATAGTCGGTCAAGCCCGACCATACGATACCCTTCACCACTAAGGTCAAAGGTGTTCTTTTTCCTGTATAAAGACAAATATTTGCTTAATTTTGCCATGATACAAACATTTTCTCAAAGCTTATATATTTAAGCTGTTTCCGTCATTTGGACTTATATGAGAGCTGGAGTCAAATGTGGACCGATTATCTCGAAATTTGGCATGTTAATTACAGTTGTGAAATTCTCATCATCTTTAGATTTACGAGGGTTTTAGTGATTATACCCTTCACCACCATAGGTGGAAAGGGTATTATAAGTTTGTGCTGATGTATGTAACGCATGAAAATATTTGTCTTAGACCCACCTTTTAGTATACCAATAGGCTTATAATCACTTTCTGAGTCGATTTAGCGATGTCCGTCCGTCCGTCTGGCTGGACCCCCATGTAAACCTTGTAATCAAACTACAGGTCGCAATTCTAAAGATAATTTAATGGTACCTCCCATAGGTCCCTTATGAACTTTTAAAGCCTTCAATCAGAAAATTTTTATTTTAACTCGGACATGCCATTGTAGACAAGTATTTAGTAAGTAATGTTACTTCAAATAGCCCATCTATGGTACTTATCTTATTAAATTACAAATAGGAAAATAATGAGAATTTTTTGCATACATAATTTTTGTTTAAACTGTAATCAATTTGCCAAATTTCGAAATAGTTGGTTCACATTTGACCCTAGCTCTCATACAAGTCCAAATGACGGAAACAGCTTAAATATATAGGTTTTGAGAAAATGTTTGTATGATGTCAAAATTAAGCCAATAATTGTCCGTATACAGGAAACACCTTTGACCTTAGTGGTGAAGCGTATCGTATGGTCGGGCTTGACCGACTACAGCACATTCTTACTTGTCTTTTGTTAATAATATCTAAAATTACAAAATTTGTCAACCTTTTTTTACTTGTTATTGCTTATTCTTAAATGAAAGCTAATAAAAGTCTGTATCAATATAACAAGAGAATTTAGCTCCTAATAAAACATTGTTTTAATTATTTAAATCAGACGAAAAATCCTAAAGTGATTAAGCGTTTCATGAACCGACTAGTCCATGTACTATATACTTAAATGGTATCGGGTGTTTTTTATTGAGGTATAGAACTTTAAGTTGGCATCACTTTTTTAACTGGCGGCCATTTTGTCAGCTGTCAAGTGATTAATATTTAGTTTGGTTTGCCATTTCATCATGAACAGGTTGACAAAAGAACAACGCTTGCAAATCGTGCAAATTTATTTCGAAAATAATGGTTCAGTTCGCGAAGTTTACCGCAAGCTCCGTCCATTTTATGGTCGACATAATCGTCCATCAGAGCAATTAGTTCGGTTAACCATGGATCGTTTTCGCACTACGTTTACAAGATCCAGCTTGTGCAAGAATTAAAGCCGCGAGACCATGCAATGCGTCGTGATTTTGGTGTATGGGCCGAAAATGAGATTGATCTCGATGGTGATTTTCATCGCAAAATTTTGTTCAGTGATGAGGCTCATTTTTGGTTGAA
Source organism: Stomorhina lunata (assembly GCA_933228675.1). Taxonomy (NCBI): domain Eukaryota; kingdom Metazoa; phylum Arthropoda; class Insecta; order Diptera; family Rhiniidae; genus Stomorhina; species Stomorhina lunata. Next base: position 87,114,295 of record OW121740.1, on the reverse strand, counting down.
TGGCTACGTCAACAAGCAAAATTGCCGCATTTGGAGTGAAGAGAATCCACATGAGACCCTTGAGACGCCATTACATCCACAAAAACTGACTGTTTGGTGTGCTCTATGGGCTGGTGGAGTCATTGGGCCATACTTCTTCCGAAATAATGCTGGAGAGTCAGTTACCATAAATGGAGACCGGTATAGAGCCATAATAACCGACTATTTTGTTCCCCAATTGGATGGCATGAATGTGGATGAGTTGTGGTTCCAACAAGACGGCGCTACATGCCACACAGCGCACGTCACAATTGATTTATTGAAGGAAACATTCGATGAGCGCATAATTTCGCGGAATGGACCTGTCAATTGGCCACCAAGATCGTGCGATTTGACACCACTGGATTATTTTCTTTGGGGATATGTGAAGTCGCTCGTCTACGCCAACAAACCAGAAACGTTAGGGGACTTGGAAGCCAACATTCGTGGCGTTATTGCCAACATACGGCCTCGAAAAAGTATTTGAAAATTGGACCTGTAGAATTGGCTTTATTCGAGCCAGCCGCGGCGGCGACATGCCCGAAATCATATTTAAACATTAATGGCATAAAATTATCCTTCCAATTAAGCCAAATTGATGGACATTAAAACGATTTTCTTGTGTTTTATTTCAATTCGAAGTTACCTCTAAAAAAAAAAACCCATTACTAAGCATGTTTTCACCAGAAATTCGTTTTAAAAAGTATTTTGTCTGCAATCGAAAAATTTTAATTTTGAAAAAAGTTATATAACTTTTGTTATTTAACTTTGAAAGGTTAAATACTTTTGTAATCCGGTATCAACATGCAATGTTTCGTTTTTTATATAGAAATGGCTTTAAAATACTTTATAAAACAAAATAGGTTTTTATAGAAAAAAAAAATTAAATAATTGCTTTTAAATTTTAAAAATTACGAAAAAATAAAAAAAAGTCTAAACATTTGATAAAAAAAAAAAATTACCTAATTTTTTAGAATTTTAGGCCTTGACTTTCCCAAACAGTTTTAAATTTTAAAATCAGTATGCAAATGTAAGAGTTGGAGGTACTAAAGTACTACGACCTACCCGAAAAGAATTTTTCTGCGGATATCTCAAAATTTTGCACGTGTTACGAAATCTTTGAAAATGGTTTTGTAAGTCCTCATCGTATATAACACCGTCCAAACTTGCACTTTAAAACTATCAATCGCTTCAATCTCTGAATAGTTCTCTTAATGGCGTGAATTCAATTCTGTAGAGGCCTTTCAAAAAGAGTTTTTTAATAGCCAACCTTTTAAGAACACCCAATATTACTTTTAAATGTAATTTCTATATACAAACAATCTAAACATTTTATCTTCTATGTTTTCCTTGGCAGAAAGTATATCTACTCTGCTGTGCAAAATATAGGAATATAAGGAATAGAATCTTGCCAAAGTCATAAAAAATTTTATTTTTCAAATCCAATCTGACAAGTATAAAGCAAATAAAATATACGCAATTTCTATTCACTCAACCCCAAAAAAATTATAATATACGTTTTCTTATCAACTTGATTGTATTAAATTGAGCCGGAAATGTCCAATATAAAAATTTAATTCAGCTAAAATGTAAATAATTCTGTAACATACTAAATTAAGAATTTTTTTATTAGACCAGAGTTAAATGATTTATTTAAATGACCTACGTTGATCCGTTTGGGATGTAAATGGGATGCAGTTGTTGCCTGGGTTTCCTGCTAACAGGTAATAACTGTATTCAATTCCTACTCACACCTCCTAGTGGTACATCCTGGAAACCTGAGCAACCTAGTTGAAGATGCGGTAAATAACCCGAGTGGGATTCTAGGTCAGGTCCAACGTGAGAGGGAGTTATCTTGGAGCCATTCCGACGTATTTGGTCTAAGGGTCTAAGATAATTGTACTTTGTAAAGTACGGAACTGTAGCGTCTGTTCAACATGTTAGTTGCGGCTACAAGCGGGTGTCTGTCTCGGATCGAGCGACTCGCTTTACAAACGTGGCTCTTGTCTTTGGACTCATCATCCATCGACTTAGCACTTACGATGTTTTAAACATGGAAAGAAACAACATAACAGAATATACTACTCCAAGGGGTAATCATGCGAGAAATCCCCCTGCTACGGCAGCTGGCACAAGGATTTTGGAGGTGCCTAATCTATGCAAGAACATCATGATGAATGAAACCAAGAGGACATATGCTCCACTGGGAGTCAAGGATAACAGAAGAAGAAGAAGGTTTATCCGTTTATTGCTGCATTTAATATATTTTTATTTATTTTTATTCAAATATCTTGTGAAATATTAAGAGTTTACTGCGAGTGCTCATCTCGTATGAACTATAAAAATATGGCTAGTAACCCACTCCTACTACGAAAAAGTAAACAATTAGAATAAAAACGTACAAACAACTATAAATTTGACTAAACTATATTGTAATTTGTTCCTCCTTATCCTTATATCATAGTTCGGAATCATAATTTATTTCACTGAATCATATAATAGCATCAAATCATAATATTATCATATCCAGGCAGAATAAAGAAGACGAAAATAGTTAAATTAAAGGTGAAGCTTTCATAAACGTGAATCTCTAAACTATATTGACAAAGCTTTTTAAACTGAATACGAATTATAACGAGACGATATATTTAGAAATATCAAGAAATCTAAGCAATAATTGTTATATATTTTGTTATAATAACCATGTTAAACAGTTTAAAGAATATACCTAAACTAAATATAAAAAAATCTGTTTACTCTGACTAAAACGCAATTAGACCTGATCTGAATGCAATTTCAGTTTTGTTTGTAAGACTTCTAGTGTCAGAGACTGATTTGTCTCTTTTTGACCTCCCATACGGCAAATTCTTAGTGGATATAAAATCTTTTGGACTGAGTGATAATAAAACAGTAAATCAATAACTATACAGTTTTGCTATATATATATATATATATATATATATATATATATATATATATATATACATATATGTTATATAAAAGATTTGAACAATTAGTTATAAACACGGGACGGTGCAAAGAGAACAGAACAAAAAAATAGGTGGCAGAGTTGCCGTTTTTTATACTTTTAACTGAAATAGGTATTTTTTTTTCAATGTGTAGTACTAACGTTTCAAAAAGAAAAAATTTTCTACTCCATTTTTTAAATATTTTTATCAAACATTTTTCTATAAAAAATTTTTTTATCAACAATTTTTTATAGAAAATTTTTTTATCAAATATTTTTCTATAGAAAATTGTTTTATCAAAAATTTTTTTATAGAAAATTTTTTTTATCAAAAATGTTTCTATAGAAAATTTTTTTATCAAAATTGTTTCTATAGAAAATTTTTTTATCAAAAATTTTTCTATAGAAAATTTTTTTATCAAAAATTTTTCTATAGAAAATTTTTTTATCAAAAATTTTTCTATAGAAAATTTTTTTATCAAAAATTTTTCTATAGAAAATCTTTTTATCAAAAATTTTTCTATAAAAAATCTTTGTCAAAAATTTTTCTATAGAAAACTTTTTTATCAAAAATTTTTCTACAGAACTTTTTTTTCAAAAATTTTTCTATAGAAAATTTTTTTATCAAAAATGTTTCTATACAAAATTGTTTTATCAAAAATTTTTCTACAAAAATCTTTTTATCAAAAATGTTTCTATCTTTATCAAACATATTTCTATAGAAAATTTTTTATCAAAAATTTTTCTATAGAAAATTTTTTCATCAAATATTTCTACAGAAAATTTTTTGATAAAAAAATTTTCTATAGAAAAATGTTTGATAAAGATTTTCTATAGAAACATTTTTGATAAAAAGATTTTTGTAGAAAAATTTTTGATAAAAAAAATTTTGATAAAAAAAAATTTCTATAGAAAAATTTTTGATAAAAATTTTCTATAGAAAAATTTTTATAAAAATTTTCTATAGAAAAATTTTTGATAAAAAAAAAATTTCTATTTTTTTTTTTCATAGAATTTTTCATAGAAGATTAAAAAATTTTTGAATATAAAAATACTTTTATAGACAATTTTTACAAAAAAAAAATATTTTCATCGAAAAATTTTCCAAAGAAAAATATTTTTATTAAACATTTTTCTATAAAAAATATTTGGATCGAAAATGGTTATCTAAAAAATATAAAAATCTAAAATTGTTTGATATTAGAATTTATTTCTGTTTTGAAAAATATTCCCAAAATTTACAAAAATATTCCCAATGTTTACAGAAATAATAGTGTCGTGGCAACAATGTTCGAGATTATATTTTCTTGTTCTCTCGAACCATGTATTTTGTTGCTATAAATTGGATTTTGATTTGTTTTTGTCTTTTCTTTAGCAAAGCGGCACCAACCAACTCTGTTTACATCCAAATTCCAACCGAATGATTTTAATAATCATTTTCACGAGTTTTATCAATGATCGTGCTATTTACGAAAATTACATAAAATTCATCGGCTACTGGTGGTATGGGCTGCCTACTCCTGGTTATAAATTACGTACTTATTTCTTAAGGCTCTTGATATTTCCCAGACCTGGCTAAGTAATAGAGATAAGGAAAAAATAAAAATCTCCCTGCTGCCGGTTAAGAGAAAAGTTTTCTTATCCTTGATAAACAAAAATTTTCGTTACATTTTTTTTTTGTATTCTTTTATTTGTTGATTTCATTCACTAGAGATTAAACTTCCGTAAATGGAATTGAAAAACATGAAAATGGGTTTTAATGTTGGGCGAACGGTAGGAAAACGTAAGCCAGGAAGCTTATCCCAACAAAACGGATACGCAATAAATCTTTCTCTATACACACACAAACATATACAGTTGTGACTTTATGCAGGGAGTGTGTGTAACGGGAAAGTAATGTTATCAAAATGGCGGCATTTTCGCATTTTCCTTATTTTTCTCTGTGATGTCGCATGGCTTTTGGGTGCAAATAAAACCAACAGCAACAACAAAATTAAGATCGTAAATTTGAACTGTCTTTTATCAACAACAAAAAAGGAAAAGAACCATATAAAAAATATTTAACATTAATGGAACTTTGAGAAAAACAGGCTGGAATAGGAATAGGGGGAAGGGTGGGAAGAGGGTGAGTAGCAAAATTTTGATGAAAATATAAACGAATTCGACCATAAAACTGTTGGAAAAAGCCATAAAAATCCAAAACAACAATATGGGCTTAAAATTATTATAATGGAGTACAGAAAAAAATACTCGTTCAATCCACCATAATTCACTGCATGGTTATGCATGCAACCATATGGGGGGTTGCTGGATTGTAAATTACATGAATTGTACATTTCATTATTAGTTTCACAGAAGGGAACTTTGAGCTGCTTGTGTCTGGATCGAACCCAAAGAAAATATATTTAGGTATTTTGGTATGTAAATTGTTACATAATTAAAGGGTGTGAAAATAAAAGCATTGTGTTTTTCTAATTTTTATTAAAAATATCAAAAAGGGCACAATTGCTGTGAAAAGAAACAAAAAGACAAAATTAGATATTACTTTTTTTACACATATTCTATTGAAGGACAAGGTCGGTAGTTAAAACTTTTCATATAACTTTCAGAATATTAAAGTGGGTTTGATATTTTATTTTTATGTATTTATATATGTTAGGATATATACGAAAAAAAATTCTTTTCACATTCATATCGTTACTTTAATATAGAAAAGCCCTAACTAATATTTTTCTAAGATTACAGGAGAGGGGAAAAAACTAAATAAAATCTTAAGTTTTGAAGATACAGAAACTTTTTAAAGGCAGTTTTTTACTAAATTCTCTAAAGAATTTAATGCTATAATAATGTTTTTTAAAATTAAAAGATTTTTATAAAATTATCTAAGTTAAAGTTTTTAAAAGCGATTTGAATGAAAAACGACTTAGGGCTTTTCTATATTAATGTAACGATATAAATATTCAACAAAAAACTTAGTAAGATGTCCTAGGCTGTTACATCTGAACCCCTGTAAACACTGGGTAAATATTCAACATTTTGTTTTTTTTTTTTTTCTTAGAAAACTTTAAATCAAGAATGTCGGGCCATATATAGATCAGATATTTGTAAAAAAAAATCTGTGCAATATCGGACAAAAATTGAAAATTTTAATTTTTAAAGCCGAATATCTTTAAAACAATAAGAAATGTCGCTATGGTTTTTGTAGATCTTTCTTATATAGTATGATTCTTCAAATCTGTTGGGAAGTAACAATAATATATCGTTTTAAGTGATTTATGCAGAGACCCGAAATAATTGTTATTTCTTTTTTCAGAGCAAAAAGGTTACGCAAAAATGCCCTCTATCTGCATTTGGGAATTTTAAACCATTATCTTCACATTTATATTATTTTAGTTACCTTAACCAATTACAATGAACAATTTTTTTTATTTTTTTTTTTTGTTATAAGTAACTATTAAATCATCCAAAAAAATATTTTGGTTAAGAATAACCATTATTTCAACCAAAAACTTTTTTTGGTTAGAAAAATGACCAACAAGAAAAATTTTTTGGTTATCATTTATATAACAATTTTTAAGATATCGGGTGTTTTTTATTGAGGTATAGAACTTTAAGTTGGCATCACTTTTTTAACTGGCGGCCATTTTGTCAGCTGTCAAGTGATTAATATTTAGTTTGGTTTGCCATTTCATCATGAACAGGTTGACAAAAGAAAAACGCTTGCAAATCGTGCAAATTTATTTCGAAAATAATGGTTCAGTTCGCGAAGTTTACCGCAAGCTCCGTCCATTTTATGGTCGACATAATCGTCCATCAGAGCAATTAATTCGGTTAACTATGGATCGTTTTCGCACTACGTTTACTCTATGTGATAATACGCATCCGCAGCGACGTCGAACAGTGCGCACCGAAGAAACAATTGCCGCTGTAGAGCAAAGTGTTGAAGAGGACCCGAATGAATCGATTCGCCACCGTGCACAGCAATTTGAGCTTTGTCCATCAACTTTATGGAATATTTTGCGCAAAGATCTTGGCTTGCGACCTTACAAGATCCAGCTTGTGCAAGAATTAAAGCCGCGAGACCATGCAATGCGTCGTGATTTTGGTGTATGGGCCGAAAATGAGATTGATCTCGATGCTGATTTTCATTGCAAAATTTTGTTCAGTGATGAGGCTCATTTTTGGTTGAATGGCTACGTCAACAAGCAAAATTGCCGCATTTGGAGTGAAGAGAATCCACACTTGAGACCCTTGAGACGCCATTACATCCACAAAAACTGACTGTTTGGTGTGCTCTATGGGCTGGTGGAGTCATTGGGCCATACTTCTTCCGAAATAATGCTGGAGAGTCAGTTACCATAAATGGAGACCGGTATAGAGCCATGATAACCGACTATTTTGTTCCCCAATTGGATGGCATGAATGTGGATGAGTTGTGGTTCCAACAAGACGGCGCTACATGCCACACAGCGCACGTCACAATTGATTTATTGAAGGAAACATTCGATGAGCGCATAATTTCGCGGAATGGACCTGTCAATTGGCCACCAAGATTTGACACCACTGGATTATTTTCTTTGGGGATATGTGAAGTCGCTCGTCTACGCCAACAAACCAGAAACGTTAGGGGACTTGGAAGCCAACATTCGTGGCGTTATTGCCAACATACGGCCCCATATGCTCGAAAAAGTAGTTGAAAATTGGACCTGTAGAATTGGCTTTATTCGAGCCAGCCGCGGCGGCCACATGCCCGAAATCATATATAAACATTAATGCCATAAAATTATCCTTCCAATAAAGCCAAATTGATGGACATTAAAACGATTTTCTTGTGTTTTATTTCAATTCGAAGTTCTATACCTCTAAAAAAAACACCCATTACTTGACGGATTTTGACGAAATTTGCACATCAGTAGAAGAGGAGTCAGGCTTTTAGAACAATGTTTGTATCTATCGGTCGCACAGTGTTCCCTACCGTGGTCCAAAGTAGCCCACCTCGGGTACGTAAAACCTTTGGGTTAAATTTGGTGTTTTACTCTCTATTTGCCCATTTTTTAAAAAGTACCAAATACGCGTCTTCTTATTTTTGTAGCTGATCCCAATGCAATTTTAATTTTGGTCCTATCACGTTTACTTCTGGAGATACAGAATTACTGGTTTTTCCTTTTCTACCACCTTTGCGACCGAATTTTCAAAAAGCCCTTCTTAATGGATCTATATATCGAAAAACGTGCCCGCTGTCAAAATGTCAGCTTCCTATCTTTAGTCGTTTGGGCTAGTCGATGATGAATCAGTCAGTCATGTTACAATTTTATATATAGGATAACCAAAAAATAAAAAAAATATATCGATAATGGTTATTTTTAACCAAAAAACTTTTTTAGTTGATCTAATGCTTATTTCTAACCAAAAAAAAAAATATTTCACCTTTTAATTGGTTACAATGACCAAAATAAAATATATTCCTTGTTAATGGTTAAATTTAACCATTACATCAATTCATTGACATTAACGATTAAATATGACCGTTTCGTAGTTTATCTTATAACAGTTACGGTCCCTGGATTTATGAGTCTGAAATGCTCTGCTTTGGGGGCCGATTGTGCCGCCCCAGTAAAATCTAGGCTTTTCAGGTTCAAAGCTTAAGATCCCCAACACTTCTGCTATATGCAACACCATCCCACTGTGCATTGTATGGTCTGTTCTTACATACGGATGTGCAGTTTGGTGGGAAGCTCTTGATAAAGTTTCATTTTTGGTTTCTCTTAATAATGTACAATGTTTTGCTAGTATTGGTACAATCGCTGCTTAAAAAAGCAATCCTCAAGCAGCCCTGGACATCATTGCATCATTTCACCCTCTTGATCTCTTCATTAAGGGTATGTCATTCAGAAATCTAGTAAGGCTGAGGGGTCGGGTATACTTATATAAAGTCTCCTTAGGCTTGGAAATAGTCTTACCACGTCTGACTATTTAGTCAAGGAGTTTCTGGTTAGCACAGGACCAGAGGTCGTAATCCCTTTTAGAACCGCGCCATCTTCACAGATGGCTCTAAAATGAATTGCGGTACTGAATCAGTTATTTTTCTGATGGAACAAAACATCAATAAATCTTATAAACTTGGGATGAGTGTAGTGTTTTTCAGGCAAAGATTTGCCATTTGGAAGGCCACAGAGCTTATCCCAAGTACAATAACCGAAAACAGTGAGGTGACGATTTATGTCGATAGCAGTATTCCCTCAAAACTCGACAAAAAATGTAGAATGGCCCTATAACATCTATCACTCAGTTATATGATTACATTGTGCTGGGTTCTGGCCGCTAGACAGGGCTCGAGCCAAGACTTCAGTCAAAGAGTGATGGATATAGCTCTAGGATTGCCAGACACAAAACTGGACATTAGAAATAAAAAACTTTCTTTAATAATTTGCTTTGATGAATCTTTAAATTTTTGATAAACCAAATTGCGAATACCGTATTTAACCGCAGCGATATCGAGAGAAAACAAAATCGTCCAAGATCTGAAACAATTTTCAACAGAAACCACATGCTACTCGCGTTTTTCGATGACATTGATATCATGGGACGCTCATTGCGCGATTTGACTGCCGCCTTTTCAAGAATCGATAATAATCTAATAAAATGTGTCAATGAATCAAAACAAAACTGCTGGTTTATACAAGCAGGTAATTCTCAAGAATTGGAATACATATGATTGTTGAAAACTATAGCTACGAGTTTGTAAGTGTTTATTTACCTTGGTACCGCCGTCAACATAAATAACGACATAAATTTCGAAATCAAACGTATAATCATGCTTGCCAACAGATGCTATTTTGGCATAAATGGGCAGATAAGAAATAAAGCTCTCTATGTTAGAACCTTAACAACGCTCTATAAAACGCTTATTATATGGTGTTGAATCATGGGCACTTGCATATTCAGAGGAAGCTATTCTTGAAGTTTTTGAGAGGAAGATTCTACGAAAAAATCTTAGAACCATTTTGCATCAATAATTAATATCGACATTGAATTAAGATTGAGCTGTATGAGTTATACGTTGACATCGACATAGTAAAACGCATCAAAAAGCACCGGCTTCGTTGGCTGAGGCATGTTGTGCGAATGTATGAAAATACATCAGCAACAAAAGTATTCGAAAACGATTCCGCATGAACTCGTAAAAGAGGACGTCCGAAAATTCGATGGAAATTCTAAGTAGAGGAAAATCTTTCAAAGCTTGACCGACGAATTGTAGAATATGAACAATGGGGAAATTTGATAGAGGAATTTTTAATTAAAATTAAAAAATTTCAATTCTTCAGCTTGACACTGGACAAGCACTAAAAAAACTGGGCAATCCAGTCGAATCCAGCCTGAATAGCAACTCTATATATATATATATGCTATTTCTATTTGAATATTAAGTCTTGGATCAGTTAAGGTTTCCTCAAGGATATGAGATAACGTTGTTACCTGCAGAACATCTAGGCCCGGACATTACTTACTTACTTACTTAAATGGCCTGTAATTACAACCTGTTTAGGCCGAGCATATTTTAGAATTCCATGCACCTCTATCTTGTGCGCATATTCTTCAATTTCGTATACCAAGTTTCAGACTTTTCTTGGTGGAGTATTTTCATCCATTCGCACAGCATGTCCTAGCCAACGCAGACGCTGTTGCTTAATGCGTTTCATACAGCTCATGGTTCATTCGATGTCGATACTCATTGTTGACGCAGACTGGTCCAAAGATTCTTCGTAGAATTTTCCTCTCAAACACTCCAAGGATAGCTGTATCTGTCTGTGCAAGTGCCCACGATTCAGCACCATACAATAACACGGGTAGTATGAGCGTTTTATAGAGCGTGATTGTAGTTCTTACGGAGAGGACTTTATTTTTTAGCTGTTTGCTTAGTCCAAAATAGCATTGGCAAGTATGATTCTACGTTTGATTTCGAAGCTTATATCGTTGTTGATGTTCACAGCGGTACCAAGGTATACAAATTCTCTTACAACCTCGAAGCTATAGTTCTCAACGGACACATATGATCCAATTCTAGTGGTCTGTCTGCCTGTAGAAACCATCAGTTTTGTTTTTGATTCATTTACAGCTAGACCCATTTTGTTTGATTCCTTCTCGATATTGGAAAAGGCGGCAGTTACCTCACATAGAATGCGTCCTATAATATCAATGTCATCGGCAAACGCGAGTAGCATATGTTTTCTATTGAAAATTGTTCCTGTTGTATTAACCGCTGCATCTCGCAAGATTTTCTCTAACACAATATTGAAGAGGTCACAAGGTAAACTGTCAACTTGCCTGAATCCCCGTTTAGTTATGAAGGATTCTTTGGGCTTTAGCCTTTCACACAGTATGGTCAATAAAGTCTTATATGCAATTGAGAGGAGGCTTATCCCTCTATAATTTGCACATACAGTTTCATCTCCTTTCTTGTGGACTGGACAAAGGACACTGAGATTTCAATTGTCCGGCATGCGTTCTTCTGACCATATGTATTCTAGGAGCCGGGACATATACTTTATCAGCTCATCACCTCCAGCCTTAAAAAACTCTGCTGGCAAACCATCGGTACCAGCAGCTTTATTATTTTTTAATCCAGCTATTGCAGTTCTAACCTCATTCAGGTTAGGTGGTGGACATATAACGCCGTCATCGTTGATTTGTTCAGGCGTGTCATCTTGGTCGCTTTCATTTGCAACCAACAACTTGCAAAAGTGCTCCTTCCACAATTTGAATACGCTTTCTGTATCTGTGACCAGATTTCCTTGTTCGTCCATACAGGAAAGGATACAGTTGCTATAACCATCCGTCTGATGCTTAAACCGGACATTAGCGGAACCAAAACTTTACTAGGTCTGAACAGGTCAAGTTTAAGACGTTGTATAGGAATCTTGACGGGACACTGTGCCTTAAACTCTAGGCTAAATAGGTGGGACGGACTTCTGCAGATTGTTTCTAGGTGAGAACCTGTCCGAATCGGTGGAACACATTCTCTGTCGCTATCTAATGCTCCAAAATTCGAGCCTCAGACATCTATGTATGATGTACTTCTGTATCTGCAGCAGTGCAAACTGATTGATCTGGTAGGGTTGATAACTAGATTCAGGTGGCTTAGATAAGCCTTTTACTTCTATTCTTTTTTACTATTTACTCTTTTAACCCTACCTATCCCCAAACTCTTGACCTTCGTTTGCTTTCTCTCTCTTCATCTTTGAAGGACCACAATGGACAACAGGAGTGTACGAGTGTAGTTGTCGTTTTTTTTTTTTTTTTTGATACTGCCTTTCAAACCTAACCTAACACTTAGGCAAATACTGAATATATAATTATACCCTTCACCACCATAGGTGGAAATGGTTTATTGGGTTTGTGCTGATGTTTGTAACGCATAGAAATATTGGTCTAAGACCTACCTTTTAGTATACCAATCGACTTAGAATCACTTCCTGAGTTGTTTTAACGATGTCCGTCCGGGTGGCTGATTGGCCGGTTATCCATGTAAGCTTGTTATCACTCTACAGGTCGTAACTTTAAAGATAATTTGATGAAATTTGGCACAGGTTCATATTTTGGCCCAAGGACGATCCCTATACTTTTCGGGTACAATCGGATTACTATTTCGGGTACCTTCCATAGGGATGCCTTCCCGGAATAGAGTTTTTGGTCCTTTACAGCCACACATTTAGTTGTATTTTAATAATATTCTGCTCAAATATTGCTTATCATAACCTTAATCAGTGTTCCTAATTTTGTAGAAATCGGCCCATATTTGACCATACAAGTCACATTCTCAAAAGACGTTTATATACACATAAAAGCACAAAAACGTTAATAACTCTTAAGATAAATGCATTTGATTACTTAAACATTGCACAGATAAATATTTTGTAAATATAAACCAATAATAAAAATTTGGTAACAATCGGTCCACAATTGACCCTAGCTCCCATATCAAGTCTCAGCACTTGTACATCAAAACTATGTAAGTATGTTTAAGCTAATGTCATTATAATGGTGCCACATTTTAGGTATTGACATAAGTGTTACCAGTTCCCGAAATTTTATAGTAGCCTTCGGATAAATTTGGCAATTAAAAAAACCTACGACAATTTTCTTTCAAGTTCTTTGAGCAATTGTTGAGTTTTGCTTGTCTTAGAGGACCCATACTTATTTTACTATTTCTGCCAATGAGCCGCTTTTGAGCGACTATCGAATTTTGAGAAATCCAATGCGAACAAATATTATTTGCAACCAAAGATCGTACTTCGAACTTCTCTATCACTTTAGGTAAGGAGTCAGTAGTAAAATTGTCCAATCTTAAAACATAAAAGGCAACTAACGCTTTCCTGTGGCACCTAAACATTTGTTTTAAGCTTAGTAAGCTTTGAATGCGAGTTTTCAAAATTGATTAAATAAATTAGTCGGATCGCACATGCTAAGATCTTGCGTGTGGTCGGTCATACACTATAATTTATTTTTTGTTAAAAACATTTTTATTAAGAGTCATTATATAAAAATTTACAATTATTAGGCAATAAATGTTATTTTAAGTTCTCTTTTAAAAATGGTTTTATTCATTTATTTCATGTACTACTTTCGTCTAAAGATCCGTCCGCCTGACTGTCTGGCCATCCATGAGACGTTGAAGTTTTATCACAGTGCGAAAACTGTAAACGGTAGTTAGTTCTTGTAAACAATTTAAATAGTTTATTTTATTTTGTCTCATGTTATTCGACTGGTTGTTGGTTTTTTTTTTTTTTTTGGATTTTAGTGTTTTGTTATATTTCAAATTTATGATTTTGACCATAAATGTTTTTATTTGTATCCATTAAGTTGCGGTACAAAATGTATCTTTTCATTCATAAATTCACTTCTGCATTTACTATTCGTTATTAAAAGTGATCTTTCAACAATAAATTAATAAAAATCAGGAGCCATTAATTTCCGGCTTCAAATAATTAAAACTTTTACTTTAAAGTCAGGTCCATAATTATGATACCGATTACATTCTGATGCACAAAAAAACTAGGGAAACGACCTAGGGTGGATTATAGGCCTTTTTGAGTACATGACAAAGTTTAGGAGTTATACGCAAAAACCCGATTTTAACGAGGTTTGTCAACTTATCGGCCGGTAACAAGCTGGCGTATTCGATATTGTAAGACTTTGAGTTCCTTTTTAAACTTTTTGACTTATCAAAGATTCGACGCTTTTATCTTTTGATTGAAAAAATTATACTACCCCAGCAAAACTTTGGTGATGGCAAGTACTCTGACAACCTAGTAATGACTACATCATACCCTCCGATTAACTAATAAGTTACTACAGAAGTACTTATTTGTAATTAGAATGGTAATTTGAACTCAATGGCCCCGGTTGAAAAAAAAAATTATTAAAAGAGTTTTTTAAATGATTTTTGAATTTTAAGAACTTAAATATTACCTTCTGCAAAAAAAATTTTGGAAAACGGTAATGAAAAAATGCCATCATGAGTCAATTTTGATTATGTAGGGGATGTTGGATGCCAAATACGGTTCTGATTGGTCTTATCTTGACCTTATATTGACCTCTTCGTGGTATCACCCAGGGAACTAGTTTAACACTCCTTAATGTAGTGAGCTAACATGTACCGAGAGCTGTTCCATAAGATCGATAAAAATGGGTAAGAATGACGGGCTAGTAACTCTCTCTTGGAAAAAATGATTACTAAAAAGGGGATAAAATTAGAATTAAAATGTCCCACCACCAAATGTTAGATGTGGACGTCCGAAACTTCGATGGAAAGACCAAGTAGAGGAACATTTTTCAAAGCTTGGCCTATAAAATTGGAGAATGTTCACACAAGATCGAAGTCCATGGAATTCCAAAATATGCTCTGACTTTGACCTTAACAGTTTGTAACTATAGGCCATTTAAGTATTTAAGAGTCAATATAATACAAAAAGGAAGATTTAAATTAGTTAAGTTTTCAAATAATTAAAAAAAAAACTTCTTTATTGTTTATTATTTAAATGCATTTTAAACATTTACAAAAAATCGTATAAAAATATTTTCTTCAAAAATTACAACAAAGCAAAAAAGCTGGGAAAAACAAAGTTATTGTCACATGATTTTGGATCAATGATGGGCAAAGTCTCTTAAATTTTCTCTTATTTTGTAGTTTGCTACCCCTAGGGTTAGCAAAATACAAAATCAGAGAGATTTTGCCCAACATTGTTTTGGATCCAAAAATTGTATATATAAATTATAAGCTGCTTACTTTTCAACATATGAAGTAGCTCAGTGGAAGAGTCTCCGCCTAGCAGTCGTAGGGGTCTGGGTTCGAGCCCCCATGTGGTCATAAAAAAAGATTGTATTTCGTTTAAAAATATATTTTTTTAAATAAAACAACAACAAAAAAATTTGTTGTTGTTTTCCAATTGCTTACCCAACTCATTACTTTTCTGCAATTGGAAAGTACTTCAATGACATCCCCATGTAAATTTAATGACTTAAACAATGAATGAGTAAGTAGTTCGTGTTCAATATTTTAGCTGTTTAACTCATTATTTGGTAATGAAAAGTTTTGCTGGGACGGTTTGAATTTAAAACAAGTAAGAGTGGTATATTCGGCTTTGCCGAATCTTGGATACCCTTCACCAATGGTGATCCAAAAGTACTTAATGTAATTCGTAGCAATATTTGGTTATACTAGTATTATATGCAAAGAGTCTTTAAAATTAAGAGTCGGAAAACGAAAACCTTTTCGGTGGCGTCATCATCTAGAATAGTTATGCACCCAAAGGTTAGGTTGGGCAGGTGGCTGATGTCTAGGGAAGCTTCACTTGGGTTCTAAAGTGGTCCCTTTGTGAAAGATAATGATTACTAGACTACAAGTAGAGAATGCATATTTAAGCCAGTAGCTTCGAAATAAAATAGACACATATTTTACGAACATTTAATAAAGTTCGATAGACCAGATAAACCATGCAGAAAAGATGCTTCAAAATGTAGATGCCCTTAGATTTGCAATAGCACATCGATTTGATGAAGTTTAAGTATTCTGACATGCAACCCAAAAACGCTGTGCCCAGTGAGGGTTGTGCACTTTAATTCGTACGAATTATCCAACTAGTAAAAGTTCTTGATTAGCTATGTAAAACTCTTAAGTTAGCGGACTGATTTAGGTCAAAGCTTTAACAATGATTGTCAATGTATACAAGCCTTAAAATTATAGGGTATACACTCTTAGTTTTAGATACATACGTGAAATATATAACTTTTGAATGGATGGTTATCAGCTTTGTCGGAAAAGTTTACTTATTAATTTGAAGTTAGTTAATTAATTAAAATGAACACTTCATCAATAATATTTGGGATGTATAGTTCTTTCGATCTGTCCGATGGATGTTTGGAAAGTTTTGCTCTAGTTCTTTGTGCAATTTTAATGTGATTTAATTTATCAGCATTAAATCGATTCCCGGTCGGGTTTATATGGGAGATTTCACTAAATGTGAATAGAGCTCGCCCATTTTCAATATCGAACTTTTCAAGATATCAGAAATACTTTTGTCAAATGTTGTCCCTCTAGAAAGTTTATTTTAGGCGCTATTGTCCTGAATATCAATATTGTACAACGTCTTTATACTAAATGTTATCATCGTATCTATTATAATTTGTCATTTGTTAGCTACTAAGAGATTGCCTTAGGCGAAGTTATACGGGATCAATTGTCAAACGTGAACGGATTTCTCCCAATTGCAATTAAAAAATTTAAATTTTTGTTGATATGTGAGATACTTACATACATATGTAGGTTTTGAACGGATATCATGTAATTAGCTGAATTTTTGTACTTCCTAGGAAGATTACCTATAATTTGATATATAATACATTCTCAAATGTTATCATAATGTTCAAAAGTCAGACACAAAATTAAGATAAATGCAGTGTGTCTGTCTGCTAAAACCAGATTTGTGGAGCTCCTGAATTGTCCCACCCTGAATTTCAACATTGTCGATCAAAACACCATCGCTTAAACGCTAAATTATATCTACCACAAATTACAGAATGCATCAGGATTTAGATAATCCCCTGCGAAGGACGCTATTAAACTTCATCAAAATACAGGACAAAACAGGAGCTCCAAAAACTTGACTACAACAGAAAAAATTACAGACAGGTAGACGGACGGACAAACAAACAAACAAACGGACGGACGGACAGACAGACAAACAGACGGACGGACGGACGGAGGTCGCGAAATCGATTCTCCTGCCGATTCTGAGTTGATCGGTACAATTTGAATGGTATTCGTAATCAGATTTGTGGAGTATAGATTTTAGAAAATCCTCACACAAAGAACGATGTCAAATTTCATCACAATCGGTCCATAAACACCTGAGATATCGCTAAAACAATACTTACAAAATGTCAACAAAATTTCTTAGATACGTACTTTGGGCAATTTGCTGTACATCAAATGTAGTGTTATGGCGATATCTCAATTGTTTATGGACCGCTTTTGATAAAATTTAATAACGAGCTTGGCGGGGGAATTTCCTAAAATCTGATATAAAATTTATGTAGGTCCGTGCTAAAGAAGGATGGTTTTTCCTATTTCTGCATTTCAGTTTTTCAACAAACATTCTCTAATGCGAACTTTGGGCAATTTGCGATACATCAAATTCAGTGTTTTGGCGATATCTCAGTTGCTTATGGACCGATTTTGATAAAATTTTACAGAGTGCTTTGGGAAAATATTTCCTACAATCTGATATATAACATATTATCACATGTACACCACGAGTATCTTTTTTCTCCTGTTATTTAAAAGTGTGTTTCAATCAAACATTTTCAAATTTTCGTCTAATTTTTGGTATTTTTTCGATATTTTCGGTGTTTATAAACCGATTTTAATGAAATTTAATAGCGTTCATTGCGGGAGAATTTCCTAAAATCTGATATATAATTTATGTAAGTCCATCCTCCAGGGGCTTCAGAAACTTGATTTCAACAGACAGACAGACAGACGGACGGACAGACAGACAGACAGACAGACAGACGGACATCGCTTAATCGATTCTCCTCCCGATTCTGAGTCGATCGGTATAATTTTTATGGGGTCTACGATCACTAATAAAAAAATTACAAACGGAATCACAAACTTATAATACCCTTTCACCTATTGGTGAAGGGTATAAAAATAAAACTTTTTTATTCATATTAAATTGCAATCGGGCTGTTATCAATCATAATGAAACTGAAATTGAAAGCAAAATTAAATATTAAATAAATTAAAATATACCCAGCAGTTTATAGATACAATTTACAAAATACTTATATTAAGTTTTCAGCTATTTTAGCTTTTTATCATTGGAGGAGACAACAGGCTTGACTTGAGATCTGATTGTCCTACTGTGGCCAACTGTCTTGGTACCAATGACAAATTACTACCAACTTCACAAGTTTTCGAGTTTTTCGATTTTGAACTGTTGGGTACTTCTCTCATCTTTCTTTCAAGAAATTTAAATCAATACTTATAAGTATTATGTTCAAAAAATGTTTATATGTATATATTTATGTGTATATGTATCCATCTTTATAACATCCACCCTCTGGATGCCTGTACTCATACACTTCTGTACTTTTAAAATGTATGTCTGAAGTTGGCCATCATGCCAGAAAAACACATGGTCATAAATTTAATTTTGCCTGTCACAGTTTTAATGGAACAGCCCTAAATTTATGCCACAACCAGCAGTGTCAAACCGTCTCTGGTCTCTTAAATTTCACAAAAAGTCAACTAGGAAGACTACAGCAAACATACATACATACATACATACTATACATTCACACACACTCCTTCAAATTGTGGGAATTGAAATGGTCGAAATGACTGACTGACAGACAGACAGACTTCTTTTCATTATTTCGACATGGTTAAAGCCAAAATATAAGATTAGTTTTATTCTTATTTTCGGATGAGTTGTTTTCGTATTTTTTTAATACTCAGAAACATGATTATAAGGATTTGGTTATGGGTCCACGTTGTTGTTAAAGAAATTAAAAATTAGCCGTCCTTATATTTATTCATTGTAAGATCTTTCGGAATTAATTTCTGAGACATTTAAAAAAATGTGTATAATAAAAATAATGATTTGTTTACAAGTTAATAATTTTATGCAAAATTTTAATTCAATTGTAAATCAAGCTCCTTTTACATAAACAAAGTTTCATTTTATTGAGCAACGCATAATATCGATCGACTGCGATTTATTTCCAGAATCGAATTCATGATTTCTAAATATGCATTAGAGTTACAATCTGTTATATGGGAAAAAACTTGTGTGAAATTAGAGAAGTAACGGCCAGAATATTGTGACGTTAGGTCTAAAAGTTCAGTCCTGAAAATTTTAAACAATCTTTATGGACGCGCATTAGGTCTAAAATTTAAGACTTATTCAAATTTTGCTATGCAAATTATCACCAACAATTTCCATTTTCGCAAAATTTTTCGAATTCAAATCTCATTTACGCCGAAACACTTTAAGATATCGACATCAACTTTTTTGAGTTTTATTCTCTCATTTGTCTTATTTAACATGCCGATAAGTTCATTCTTAATTTTTAATATTTGTTGAACAAAATTTTAAAAAAATTTAAAAATGATTTTTAATGCCGACCTGAGAAAAATGTACCATTTTCCAACATGACAAAAACTAAGTAAATTCGATTATATTTGAACAAAGCTGAACTACATATTTGGTTTTGTGATGTAGGGGATGTTGGATACCAAGCAACGATTCTAATTGGTTTTAACTTGATAAGCCCTACTCCTGGTATCATCTAGGGAACAAGGTTAACAACCGTTAATGTAGTGAGCTAACATGTGCCGCGAGTTCTCCCATAAGAACGATAAAAATATGGGTTAGTACGTTGGGCTAGTAGCCCACTTCTGGAAAAAACAATTACTATGAAAAAGTTAAGATTAAAATAAAAACGGTCCCCCTAATGTTAGAAGAGGACTTCCACGGATAGACCAAGTTTCGTCTACGAAATTAGAGAATATGCACACAAGATCGAAGCGCATGGAATTCTAAAATATGCACGGCTATTGCCCTTAACAGGCTGTAAATATAAGCCATTTAAGTAAGTAAGAACAACGTATTTTGTACTTAAAAGCAATAAAATAATAAATCATGACTTATTTAGCAAATTTTTTATTCTTAAGTAAATTTTTTGCTGCATATTCTTAGGCGTGTAGTTTAGGACACGAATTTTCGAATGGAAATTGCAATAGCTCCAAAATTACTCATGGATGTTTAATACTTTTAATAAAGCTCTGTTAGTTTACTTTTGTGTTCCATTATTTTTTTAAAAAATTAATTCTCATTATTATTGTCAAGAACCCAGTAAAAACTTTTAGCAAAATGGAAAATAATATTTTTAAAGTATATTTTGTGTGTGTTAATTAACAAAGGGGCATTAATTTTAATTTCGGGAATTTCCTCGAAGAGCATACCTGCGAGATCACGATGTTCGAGTTCAAGCCAAAATCGCGGCTGTAGCAACATCAATTTAGGAAAATCTAAGAGTTTGTGAACCGCCTTGGTATAGTAGGTTAGTCATCCGCCTAGCATACCAGAGGTCACAAGTTCGATCCTTGGCCAGACCCACTTAAAAAAATAAATTAAAAAAAAATCGGTTCACCCCATAACTCTGCTTGCCACGGGTTATTGAGTATTAGGCTATGAAAACCTTCTCTAATTAATGTATTTGCCGCTCGGAGCTGGAGTTAAAATGGGGGTCCCTTTTAATGAGTCTAAAACCATAATCGGATGCAGCTCTTTGTCTGAGGAAAATACCCCTTGTTCGAATTGGAATGTCGTTGGAATTATATATATATAAGAGTTTACACTCGGAACTTATCGTTTGAGGTCATTAACGGTCTATCATCTTCAAAAACTTTATTCATTATATATGTATTCATTATATACATTTTTTAAAAAGAGTTACAAGTGGGTCGCCTGCTGTACAATTTATTTATACCAAAGCTAGCTGTACACAGCGGGTGTTGCTGCGCCACCAACCAAGGTAAATTTAAAGTAAAGATATTATACAAAAATCCAATTAATTTTGAATCATTTTATTGATTTTGTCCGATCAACACATGATCAAATGCATAGTTAACGATTAATTTTCAATGATTAATTTTCAATGAAACCATCTTTCGAAAATTAGTCGCTTAAAACCTTCGTCGGCTCATGCACAACAACTTTACTTAAGCTCATTGCAGAATTAAATTAACAGCTTACGATGTTATTCGTTTAAGTAATTTTCAGTGGCGCCATCTATAGGAAATTATAATATCATAAAATTATCAAATGCATTGTTTACTATTCTAAAAGCGACATACAGACAGACAAACATTCATTTTTACACATACATATACACATACATATATAGATTATGAAACAATATTTTGTTTATATCCATAAAACTATTTTACATTTCTAAATATTTTAGGAATTATATTACATTTCTCTAAATGAAATTTGTCGGCCTTCCTAGATCTTTAAAATTGCATATGAGAAAATTTGAAAAATAATCTTCATATATCACGAACGCTTGACATTTGGTAGACACCATTTGTACATATTTATATGTGTGTATATTCACTGTCATCATGTTTTTGAACCACCACTAAAACTTAGAAAGTGTTATAAGTATGTACAGATGTATGTAACGCATGGAAATATTGGTCAACTCAGAATCACCTCCTGAGTTGATACTGATGTCAATTCAGGGGCCAAATTACCGCACTCGATATCGATTGAAAACTCAGACTTTTAAGCGAATATTGTGAAGTATACTTCAGGGATGTTTAAAGTTACTTCCATGCAGAAAGTTCCTTGAAATTTGGTGTCCATTTTGATTCGTTTTTAAAAATATATATTGTTCAATTAAAACTCTTTTACTATTGTTCATCTTTTGGCATATAACTTCAAAAAAAAAATAGTTAGCTGAGCATTTTTTAAATAATTTTGAATATCCTCAAAGTATGCTATACAAATGTTTTGAAAATATATAAGATTTCGATCGATATCGAATGCCGTAATTTTTCCCCAGGTCCCACATAAGACACAATGACGGAAATATATGTATCTAAGTATAAAAATAGAACTTCTAATTAGTTTACTATCATTATTAGCTTCACTGTTGTAGAGTATCATATAGTCGGACTTAACCGACTATAATACTTTTTTACTTGTCTTATCTGAAATTTTTTGTTCAAGTTTTTTAAGTTATTTTCTTCAATACAATCGTAGTCCGGGCTTTTGGCAGTACTTTACTTAGTCTTAAGCGAAAAAAAAATCATTATGGCCGAATGTTAAATTTCTTATTCATATTTATTAGGTATTTCTTGGTTGAATGGTCAGTTTCATGGTTTCAAGTTGAAACTTTCAACATAAAAATCATTTTGAAACTCTTGAAACTTGAAATGTTGTATATGACTGAAAAAAATACCGAATAGAATTTTAATTATTTATGGGAAATCTTAAGCCAAATTGTTTGTTTGTTTATAATAATTGAGAATTTGCAATAAAAGTTGAGAAAAACAAACTGTAAAAACTTATTTAAAAACTAAAAAACAAGCTTTAGAATACAAAAAAAAACTAAAAATTGACTAAAAACAGTATTAGGATTTTAAGTCATTTTGAAAAATTGTTGAACATTCATAAATTATTTTGATTTAAAGCAATTAAGAGTGTTATATTCGGCTATGCCGAATCTTAAATAGTCTTTATCAATGATATTCCAAAAGATGGTCAATTGGGTACGAGTATGTTTCTGAAGATTTACTGAAATAGTGATATACTAGATTGATGATCTGTGC
Source organism: Stomorhina lunata (assembly GCA_933228675.1). Classification (NCBI taxonomy): domain Eukaryota; kingdom Metazoa; phylum Arthropoda; class Insecta; order Diptera; family Rhiniidae; genus Stomorhina; species Stomorhina lunata. Next base: position 87,091,403 of record OW121740.1, on the reverse strand, counting down.
CAGTTCGCTGTAATTAACACAGATTTTTACCATATGTATATAAGGGTGACAATTTCTTGTATGTAAGAATTTTTTTTCGAATTTTATGGCTTTTTCAATGGAATATTATAACACTAGGTCTAAAAGTTTGGTTCTGAAAATGTTTTAATCAGGTGGGTTTCAGAAATTATATTATAATTTTTTGAAAATTTTGTTCAACAAATTTTACAAATTTAGAATTTGCTCATCAGTGTGTTAAAATAGACAAATAGAAGAATAAACCTAAAAAAAAGTTTAGCACGACATCTTAAACCATTTCACTGTACCTGTGATTTGAAATTATCGAATTTCGCGTAAATGACAATTATTCGTCTTAATTTCAGTAGATCTTTGGTAAATTTTACTTGTTCATTTTAAATTAAGATAATAATGAATATTATTTTTGTGTCTACAAAATCCATACAGAAATATCTTTTTGATATTGGAAAAGTTTAACCCTTTCCTTCCCAGGGACGAAAGTGAAAATTTGGATGTTTTACATTTTTATGACAAAATCACGGAATTTTATAAATTTTGTAGCAAATTTCGACAAAAATGTAAAAAGGTAATTACTTTTTACCAGGACTAAGATTTTTATATCAAAAAAATATTTTAACCCTAAACAGACATGGGGATTAAAATGAACCACATTTTTCTTGTCTTATTTTGGAGACTGTTCAGCGTTAATATATGTAGTACCTGGTTGACCGAGCCTTGCTCGGAGCTTTATGATAAGCATTTTGAGGAAAATTTTAAAGTTTTTATATATTTTATATTATAAAGTGCTAAAATAAATTTAGAGGAAAGACATTGTAGAAATATTCAGTTAATTTTTAATTATTTGATTTATTTTGTCCGACCAACACATAGTTTGCATAGTTTACAGTTTAACTCATTTTAATAATTTTGGAAATTATTCATACCAACAGAAACATCCGTCGACTGATGCGCAACAACTTTGCTACAGATTGTAGTCTGATCAAATGCACAGTTTACGATTTAATTCATTTTGAGTAGTTTAAAGTTGTTCAAACCATATAAGAAACCTTTGTAACAACTTTTATTCGTAACAACTTTGCTTATGATTATAACATGATCAAATGCACAGTTTACGATTTAATTCACTTTGAGTAATTTTCTGTGGCGCCACCTGTAGCACTTTGCTCATTCCAATTCATAAACCTTCGTCGGCTTATCCGCAACAACTTTGCTGAAGATTATAGCATGATTAAATGTACAGCTTACGATTAAATTGACTTTGAGTAAATTTCAATAGCGCCACCTGTCGAAATTTCTTCATACCAACTAAGAAACCTTCGGTTGCACATGTGCAACAACTTTGCTAAAGATTGTAGCATGATCAAATGTACAGTTTACGATTTAATTAATTTTTAGTAATTTTCAGTGACGACATCTATCGGAAATTAGTTTTATCAACTTTAAAACCTTCGCCGGCTTATCCGCAACATCTTCGCTAAAGAGCATAACATGATCAAATGCACAGTTTACTATTCTATAAAGAACATACATACAGACAAACATTCATTTGTTTAAAAGGTATAACATTACTAAATTTTCCCCCTTTTTATCCCCTAATTTCAAAAAATTTCCATATGCATATTTGGTACTTCTTTGGTACCAATTGAATTCGGTACATTTTATTAAAACGCAGTTAACATAATGTTTCTATTCATATTACTTTTTGAGATGTTAAGTTATCATTTTATCCCTTTTTTACAAATTTTAGCCCCAAAATCAAAAAAGCACCAAATACGTGTTTGAAGCTTCTTTCACATCTATTGATTGCAGTACAAAGTTTCTTTCTATATTCCTTAGTTTAAAATATAAGAGTGGGTTAAAAGTACCAAAAAAAGTATTTTGACCCTTTTTTACCCCTTATCGGACATAGTTTCAAAAAAGTACTGTTTAAACATAATTTAAATTTTGTTTCTATACCTATTACTTAAGGAGATACAGCGTTTTCGATTTTTTCCCCTTTTTACCCGTTTTTACCCTCTAAGAGGCAATGGTTCCAAAAGTCCCTTCTTCTTCGACCTATACATCAAAAAAGATACCCACTGTCCAAATTTTATCAAAATCGTTAGAGCCGTTTTCGAGATAGTCATTCTATATATATATATATATATATATATATATATATACAATTATTGCTCGTTTAAGAATATAAGATATATATATATATATATAAATACATACAATTATTGCTCTTTTAAGAATATAAGATATGGTTTTTATATAAAAAAAAACTAAATATTGGTAAACATAATTATTTTGAAAATTTTTAAAATTACAGGATTTTTCAATAATAAATTCAAAATTTCAAATTTGGACTTTTGATCCTGGTAAAGAAAAGGTTAAGATCTTCCAATGTCAAAAAAACTCTCGCTATCGATTTTTTTTTAACTTAGCAATAATATTAATAAATATTTTTATTGAAATAGAAAACAAGTAAAATTTACCAAGGATCATATGAAATTATGATTACCCATATTGGGAATATTTTTCATAGCAGAAATAAATTCTAATATTAAACAATTTTAGATATTTTCGATCCAAAAATTTGTTTAGAGAAAATTTTTTAACAAAAATATTTTTTTTTAGAAAAATGTTCGATAAAAATTATATTTTTAAGAAAAATTTTTGATGAAAATAAAAATTTTCTATAGAAAAAATTTTGATAAAAAAATTTTCAATAGAAAAAATTTTGATTAAAAAAATTTTTATAGAAAAATTTTTAATAAAAATTTTATTAAAAAATGGAGTAGAAAACTTTTTCTTTTTAAAACGTTAGAACTACACATTGAAAAAAATACCTATTTTAGTTAAAAGTATAAAAAAAAAACGGCAACTCTGCCGACTATCTTTTTCTTCTGTTCTCTTTGCGCCGACCCGTGATTATGATCATTTTCGCAAAATTCGACGTTTTCAAATCGTCAATTGGTTCAAGATATCGACTTTAACTTTTTTGGGTTTTATTCTTTCATTTGACTGTTTTAACACACTAGAGAGCAAATTCTAAATTTGTAATATTTGTTGAACAAAATTTTCAAAAAATTAAAAAATGATTTTTGAAACCGACCTAAGAAAAATGTATCATTTTCCAAGATAAAAAAAACTAAGTAATAAATTCTATTAAATTTTAACAAAACTAAATTATTAAATACTTACAAGCGATTAAATGATAAATCATGTCTAACTTTGCCATTTCTTTATTTACGACATACAATTGTTGGTGCATATCCTTAGGCGCTTTTCAGGGACATTTTGGGTGGGGGTCTTGAAATGGAATAATTCCAAAGCTAGTTCATGTATGGAAATATTTGTCTTAGGCCCACCTTTTAGTATACCAATAGGCTTAGAATCACTTTCTGAGTCGATTTAGCGATGTCCGTCCGTCTGGCTGGCTGGACCCCCATGCAAAACTTGTAATCAAACTACAGGTCGCAATTCTAAAGATAATTTGATGAAATTTGGCACAGATAATTTTTTTTTAAATGGGACCATGGCTGCTGAAATTCGTCAAAATCGGTCCATTATTTATAGTTTCTCCCATAGGTCCCACTTCCCGGAATTGATATATTGGCCACAAATATCTATATTTTTTCATGAAATTTAAATCAAACACTGCTTATGTAAACCTTAGTCACTGTAAAATCGGCCCACATTTGACCATAGCTCCCACACAAACTTTTCTTAAAAAACGCACTAAATGAGACAAAAATCACTAAAACGCTCGTTTATTTTTTGCATACATAATTTTTGTTATAACTGTAATCAATTTGCCAAATTTCGAGATAATCGGTCCATATTTGACCCTAGCTCTCATATAAGTCCAAATGTCGGAAGCAGCTTAAATATATAAGTTTTGAGAAAATGTTTGTAATTTAAATCAAACACTGCTTATATAAACTGCAATCACTGTACCAAATTTCGTTGAAATCGGTCGACATTTGACCATAGCTCTCATACAAACTTTTCTTTAAAAACGCACTAAACGAGACAAAAATCACTAAAACGCTCGTAAATCTAAAGAAAATGAGAATTTCAAGTTTATTTTTGTACACATAATTTTTGTAACAACTGTAATCAATTTGCCAAATTTCGAGATAAACTTGACCCTAGCTCTCATATAAGTCCAAATGACGGAAACAGCTTAAATATATAAGTTTTGAGAAAATGTTTGTATGATGGCAAAATTTAGCAAATATTTGTCTTTATACAGGAAAAAGAACACCTTTGACCATAATGGTGAAGGGTATCGTATGGTCGGTCTTGACCGACTATAGCACTTTCTTACTTGTTTAAAATAAAGCTGTGTTAGTTTTCTTTAATACCTATAACATTATTTTTTCCTTTAAAAATTGTTTATTTTAGTTGAAATTTCTCAAAAACAAAAAATAACCCATTTTTGCCAAAAAAAAATGGGCTCATAAACTTTGCACCCGATGCGCGCTCATAGAACGTTGTCCGATTTGCTTTAAATTTTTAGAACTAAACTTTAAGACCTAGTGTCATAATATTCCCTTGAAAAAACTATAAAATTCGAACAAAAAATTCTAACATTCAAGAAATTGTCACCCTAAGGAAACAGATTTCCTAGTGAAAATATATGAAAAATTCGCCAAACTCAGCCCAACGCTGGTGTTTAGTTCTTACTCAACATTTACTCACCAAATGGAAATCTCTGAAAGGAAAAATAAGAAAATAAATTAGTAGTCATTCGAAGAATATATCAAACAGGGAGATCTAATCGCACCCTTCTCTAAAATTTTAAATATGTAATTATTAACTTCCATTAAATTAAGCACAGCTGATTGTATCATTATAACAGGTTTAAAAATAAAAATAATTAAAATTTGTTTACCATTAACTTTTTGAATAACTTTCTCTTTTACTTTGTATTTTACAGAAATAAAATATTTTTTTTGCATAAAATCTCATACTTACTCGTATTATCATCAATCCATTTGGGAAGTTTATTATAACAAATTTATATGCAAATTGCATTAAATTGTAATGTCGAATATTTTTTGATGACTCATAAAAAAAATCCGTAATTTATCCACCATTTCTATTAAAATCGTATAGAATAAATAGAAAGAATGAATATATGAAGTAATGGCAGAACAACAAAAGGATATAAAAGAACCAAACAAAATGCAATAAAGCAAATTTCAGTATCAAGACAAATATTTTAACATAAAACCCCCAAAAACGAAGAAAAAAATAAGCAAATTACATTTTTTGTATGGACGGATGAACACTGGCTGATGAATATCTACAATGAAAAAGATGAATATTTGGATTTTTTGGATAAATCAAGTTAATGCAAATACCAATGAAATGGTATGAAGGATGTAGACGATAATGGACTAAAAATGAAAACATTTTGTAATGTTTTATGTACCAGAAAAATGTAATTTCCCCCATCTTAACGACCGAATGAAGAATCCAACCGAATCCAAAAAAGCAGCAGAAAACATTAAGCGACAAACAAAATTATAATACAGATGAATATAGATGACATAAATACGAGTAAAGAGTGTTCTAAAAAAAATATGCATTTACTATTTTAGACAAAATTTATTCATAGTGCAAGAAATAATTTATTTTTTGATAAATATGTCAGATACTATTATTTTAGAAATTATTCATTTTCAATAGTTATTTCAATCAAAATGGACTGCGAAAAAAATGTTCGTGAAAATATAATTAAAACTTTTCAAAAAAATCCGTTGACCCTCGAACGGTTTCTAATGCCATCAGACGGTATAAGGAAAACCTGAGCATTGAAAGAAAACCTGAATCAGGGAGGAAAAGGTCCTACAGATATTGGTAAGGCAAAAGAAGTCGAGCGACTCTTTCGAAGAGCGCCTAACACTTCTTTAAGAAAAGCAGCTCGTACGGTGAAATGTTCTACGAATATTGCACACAGAGTCAAAGCTTATGCTGGACTGAAGACATACAAAGTCCAAAAGGTTCCAGATCGCAATGCTATAAAGAACTTAGAAGCAAAAAAAACGAGCGAAAAAATTGAAGTCTGATTTTATAAAAAAAATACACCTGTTGTGTGATGGATGATGAAACATACGTACTGGCAGACTTTTCTCAACTTCCTGGTCAAGATTTTTATGTTGCTGATAAACGGGGCAATGTTCGGCAAGAGTTTCGCACAAAAAAACAAACAAAATTCCCTAAGAAGTTTCTCGTGTGGCAAGCTATTTGCAGTTGTGGCAAAAGAAGTAAAGTATTTGTGGCATCTGGCACAATAAACACAGACATTTATATAAAGGAGTGCCTACAAAAACGGTTGTTACCCTTTTTAAAAGAGCACAGAGTAACTACATTTTTTTGGCCCGATTTGGCATCATGCCATTATGGAAAAAAGCACTTGAGTGGTACTCAAAGAATAATGTCATTTTTGTACCACGAGAGGCAAATCCACCTAACTGTCCAGAACTTCGGCCTGTGGAAAGGTATTGGGCTCTGGTAAAAAAGGAATTGAAGAACACAGGAAAGATTTCCAAGAACATGTCCGATTTTAAGCGCAGGTGGGACACATGCTCCAAAAAGGTATCAGAAGCAACTGTAAAATCTTTAATGGGAGGGTTTCCGAAAAAAGTCGATAATTTTGCAAAATCCGACTACTAAGCAAACATTTTAATGCTAAATGATTTTGTATAATATGTCATTATATTTGCGTATTTTGTAGAGATTTTATATTAAAAGGTTTGATTTTTATTTAAGAAAATCCAACTACAAATTTTATTTAGAGCACTCTTTATAAAGCGACTCGATAAAAAAATGTGTTCCAGTCACCACCTGAAATTGAATTTTGATTGATTTTTCTTTTAGAGAAGCATTTAACAATGCGTTGTTTTAGAAAACTTCAAATCAAGAAAATCGGGCTATATATAGATAAGGTATTTGTAAAAAATCGTTGCAGTATGGGACAAAAATTGAAAATTTTAATATTTAAAGTCTGATATCTTTAAAACTGTTAGAGATTGGATATGCATGCAGTGATGTTTTTGTAGATCCTGACCTAAGTATTTGTTATATAGTATGATTCCTCAAATCGGTTGGGAAATGACAATTATATATCGTTTTAAGTGATTTATAGGTTTATCGTGCCCTACAGTAAATGCTAGGCATCGCAGCTTTAAAACTTAAGCTCCTCAACATTTCAGATATATGCACCTAATTTTTTTTTTTTAAATAGACCTACGATTCCACTGTGCAACGATAAGCTATACATTTTAAGATCATATTTATTTTTGAACTCTTGCTGTGGATAGAAATCAATCGAAATAGTTACTGTATAATTTAATGATGTTTAGCTCGGAAATATAAAAGTGCAAAGTTTCTAGCCAGTCTTAGAGAAAATTGTTAAAATTTGGACATCTAAAAAAATGATCATACTTAGTTCTACCTGTGGCTAAATTACACTGCTTTACAGCCTAAAAGTACCAAGAACGCCACATGCCTAGGTCGGCTAATCTGGTCCTGAACACGAAAAACGCTAAAAAAAAATTTTCCCAAGTACCGTTTTTTAGATAACGCTACTTTAGTGTTTTTCGGTATATAGTCCCACTCTGTAGCCCAACGGAAAAGTCCGATCGAGATATATGGCATATCTGTGGAAAGACAATCGATTGGCCTTTCCGTCGATATGCTGCAAATTTCTAGCAGACAAAAAATGTCTGAGTTATGGGACCTCAAAATTCAAAATTTGCAAATTTTTGACATTTTTTTCAAAATTTTTCATTTTCATTTGGATTTTTTTCTACGTTATACTGAAGATCTGGAATATTTTATTCTTTTACCAAATGGTTTATTTAGTTAGCAACATTTTAAGCGTAATTTGGAAAAAAACTAAAGTTTTTATTAAGGATTTTGTGGAATGACAATATTTTCATTTTCATTGCTCATACACTATATTCTGCATCCATCAGTTTAAACGTTAAAAAAAACGGAATTTGAATTTTTGTATATGTTGGTAGCCCTTATTAACGAAATATAAAATTTTTCTCGCGCTTTGTCGCGAAAAATTAAATGTGTTCAATCGATCCCAACGAATTTTGTTATGTTTGTGGTGTTCTTGTGAAAAAGAAATCACAACATGTGATGCGAAAAATGAGTACTGAGACACGTGTTACATATTACCGCGATCGCAACAAACAATTTGCACCTTTTTTCTCAAAAACGGAAAACTTTTGTTTTTGTGCCAACATATGTGGTCTTTACCAAGCTCTCCAACAAAATTATGATCCAGAAGAATGGCGTCTTTTTCTGGATGGAGGGAAGGATAGTTTGAAGGCAGTCTTGCTTCATAAAGGGAATACGAAACCATCAATTCAAATCGGATATGGAAAATACATAAAGGAATCATATGAAGCAATGAAAGAACTTCTTGATCTCATACATTCCCAGCAAAACTTTGGTAATGGCAAGTACTCTGATAACTGGTTACCTTGTAACGACTAAAACATACCATCCGAATAAATAATAAGTTATTACAGAAGTACTTATTTGTAATTTAGATGGTAATTTAAACTGAATGGCCCCGGTTCAAATCCCACCAAGAGCAACAATTTTTTTAGTTTTTTTTTTTATTAAAAGAGTCTTTTTAAATGATTTTTGAATTTTAAGAACTTAAAAATTATCTTCTGTAAAAAAAATTTGTAAAACTAACTCACGTTAATGAAAAAATACCATCATGAGTCAATTATGATTATGTAGGGGATGTTGAATACCAAACACGATTCTAATTGGTCTTAGCTTGGTAAGCCCAACTTATCTGGGTCATCCTTCATCTTAATTGTGGACACACACCTCCTCATGGTATCACCCGGGGAGCTAGTTTAACACCCATTAATATTGTGAGTTATCATGTTCCGAGAGTTGTCCCATAAGATCGATAAAAATGGGTTAGGATTACGGGCTAGTAACCCTCTCTTGAAAAAAAATACAATGAAGAGGATAAAATTAGAACTGAAATGTCCCACTACCTAATGTTAGAGGAGGATGTCCGAAACTTCGATAGAAAGACCAAGTAGAGGAACATTTTTCAAAGCTTGGCCTATAAAATTGGAGAATATTCGCACAAGATCGAAATTCATGGAATTCTAAAATGTGCTCGGACTTTGACCTTAACAGGTTGTAACATTTAAGTAAGTAAGAGTCAATCTTATGTAAAAACTTATACAAAAAAAGAAGATTTAAATTGTTTAAGATTTAAAATAATTTTAAAAAAGTTTTATAATAATTACAAAAAATCGTATAAAAATATTTTTCCAAAAATTACAACAAAGCAAAAAAAGCAGGGAAAAACAAAGTTATTTTCACATGATTTTGGATCTAAAAATATAAATTGTTTATATTAATTTTAAGCTGCTAAGTTTTCAACATATGAAGTAGCTCAGTGGAAGAGTATCTGCCTAGCAGTCGGAGGGTCTGGGTTCGAGCCCCCATGGGATCATAAAAAAAATTTTTGTATTTCGTTTAAAAATATATATTTTTAATAAAACAACAACAAAAAAGTTGTTGCTGTTGTTGTTGTTGCTTTCAAATTGCTTACCCAAGTCATTACTTTTCTGCAATTGGTAAGTACTTGCCTCCAATGACATCCCCATGTTAATGTAATGACTTAAACAGCGAATGAGTAAGTAGTTCGTGTCCAATAGTTTAACTGTTTAACTCATTATTTGGTAATGAAAAGTTTTACTGGGTTATGACCAACATCAATGGAAAGTTTGCTCTGATTTTAAATTAGTTGCCATACTATCTGGATTGCAAGGGGGCAATACGAAGTTTCCCTTTTTTCTATGTCTATGGGACAGCCGTGACCGTCAGAATCACTACACCAAAAAAGTTTGGCCCGAGCGAAGTGGACGTACGTACGGAGAGTATAATATCAAAAATGACCCACTCATTCCTCAGGAGAAGATAATACTTCCCCCATTGCATATTAAGCTCGGGTTATTTACAAATATTGTGAAAACGTTGCCGAAAGACAGTCTTGCCATGAACTACCTAAAACAAAAATTTCCGAGAGCCACAGCGAGCAAAATTGAAGCCGGTATATTCGATGGACCTCGAATTCGGACTCTGTACGGTGACCAAGAATTTAATAAGTGTTTAGATCCAGCTCATTTGGAGGCATGGGAAGCATTCCAGAACATCGTTCAAAATTTCTTGGGAAACTACAAAAGTCCTGATTACTCTGAGAAGATCGACATATTACTGGAAAAATTCAATGCCATTGGTAAGCGTTGGGTAAAAGAATGCATATCAGAAAGACCCTTATCATTTGGAAATTTATTCTTCTAACTTTTAGGTTCAAACATGACACCCAAGTTACACTTTTTATTTAGTAATTTGGATATTTTCCCCACGAACTTGGGCGCCGAGAGTGATGAACAAGGTGAAAGATTTAACCAGGAAATGGAAGAAATTGAGAGACGGTACAAAGGCTGGTGGGGTGAACAAATGATGGCGGATTATTGTTGGTCCTCATTCGTGAAGATCCATCCGAAAAAAATGCAAAAGTTCAACTTTTTTGAATTTACGCCGAATATTGTGTGTGACCAGTGAAAATTAAAATATTGTCTTTCCAAAAAATCCTTAATAAAAACTTAATTTTTCATCCGTTTTTTTCAAATTGTGCTTAAATTGTTGGCAACTAAATAAACCATTTGGTAAAAAAATAAAACATTCCAGATTTTTAGCACAACATAGAAAAAAAACGAAATGAAAATGAAAAATTTTGAAAAAAATATAAAAAATTTGCAAATTTTGAATTTTGAGGTGCCATAACTCAGACAAATTTGCAGCATATCGATGGAAAGGCCAATCGATTGTCTTTCCACTGATATGCCATATATCTCGATCAGACTTTTCCATTGGTATACACAAGGGTTTGAGTGGCATCATATACCGAAAAACAGTAAAGTACCGTTATCTAAAAAACGGTACTTGGGAAAATTTTTTTTTAGCGTTTTTCGTGTTCAGGAATTAGCCTAACTAGGCATGTGGCGTTCTTGGTACTTTTCCAAATTAATAATTTGTAAAGCAGTGTTATCGACTAAAAGACATTTCTTAAGCAACAACAAATGAATATAGTTTCTTTTGGTCAAATAAGAGTTTAATTAAAAAAAATTACCAAGCTAGTCAGGGAAAGATCCGAAGAAATCATTTGCTAGTCTACCAAAATTTATTTTCTGGGGGTGAACGAAATGTCGATATTCATTTGAATATATAGCAAACAAAATTTTTAATAAACATGCGGATTTTTCACAGTATCTGTTAACATGATTAAAATTAAAAAAAAAAATAATCATGGTGGATGAAAATTGTGCCATTTGCCTCTTGTTCTTTAATTTTTTCAAACAGATTTTAAACCTAAATAAAGAAAGACATCATGATTTGTCTACCACATTTGAAATGATAATAAAAATGTTGTTCCTTCATTTGTTCCAACAGTGGCAACACATGTGTCCTTATTATTTTCAACATTAATTATTATTTATGGTATTTACAAGGAAAGTTGTAATATTATATAAAATAAAACAAGTTGGTATAAACTCTGCAGTTTCTTAACTACTAGACTGAAATTTGGTACATCCGTAGAAGAGGAGTTAGGCTTTTAGAGCAACACTTAAGGATGCATCTGTCTATAGCACAGTGGGCTCTACTGTGAAATTTGCCCACCTCTGGTATGTAAAACCTTTGGGTGCATATAACCTTCGCCAATTCTGTCCGATCCAAAAGATTTTTACATTTTCGAAAATTAAAGAAAAAGCATGCATTATCTCTTATAATTTAAGAGATATTTGACTTCAAACATTTTTTTTTTGCATTTTTTAGCTTGGCTTCTGGTCTTTTTGTCTTATAAATTATTTGTGGTAAAACAGACATTTCTTTTTAAAATATTGTGAGATTGCTGATAAATTTCTAAATGAATTACACCATTTTCAATTGTAATTGAGAAATTTTCAAATTGAATTGAGAAATTTTCAATTGAAATTGAGAATTTTCAATTGAAATTGAGAAATATTCAATTGGAATTGAGAATTTTCAATTGAAATTGAGAAATTTTCAATTGAAATTGAGACTTTTCAATTGAAATTGAGAAATATTCAATTGAAATTGAGAATTTTCAGTTGAAAATGAGAAATTTTCAATTTAAATTGAGAAATTTTCAATTGAAATTGAGAACTTTTCAATTGAAAATGAGAATTTGTAAATTGAAATTGAGAAAATCCCAATTGGAAATGAGAAATTTTCAATTGAAATTGAGAATTTGTAAATTTAAATTGAGAATTTTTCAATTGAAATTGAGAAAAGCCCAATTGAAAATGAGGTTGGTTTTTCTAATTGAAATTGAGAAATTTTCAATTGGAATTGAGAAATTTTCAAATGAAAATGAGAAATTTTCAATTGAAAATGAGAAATTTTCAATTTAAAATGAGAAATTTTTAATTGAAATTGAGAATTTTAGAATTCAAATTGAGAAAACCTAAATTGAAAATGAGGTTGAAATTCCACTTGGGGTGTTCTCAATTTCAATTGAAAAATTCTCAATTTAAATTTAAAATTTCTCAATTTCAATTGAAAATTTCTCAATTTCAATTGAAAAATTCTCATTTTTAATTGAAAACTTCTCAATTTCAATTAAAAAATTCAACCTCATTTTCAATTGTGCTTTTCTCAATTTCAATTGAAAAATTCTCAATTTCAATTTAAAAATTCTCAATTTCAATTGAAAATTTCTCATTTTCAATTGGGCTTTTCTCAATTTCAATTCAAAAATTCCCAATTTCAATTGAAAATTTCTCAATTTGAACTGAATGTTTCTCATTTCCAATTAGGGTTTTCTCAATTTTAATTGAAAATTTCTCAATTTCAAATGAAAATTCTCAATTTCAATTGAAAATTTCTCATTTTCAATTGAAAATTCTCAATTTCAATTGAAAATTTCTCAATTTCAATTGAATATTCTCAATTTCAATTGAATATTTCTCAATTTCAATTGAAAAAATTTTTTAATAATGTAAAGTTTATAACACAGAAAAATTCTTCAAAGTTTGTGAACTGAAAAAAAAAACTTAAAAAAATTACATTATTTTCAAAATAAAAAAAGTAGCCTTATTTTTTTTTATATTTTAGAAAAATTTTTTCAAAAGACTAATCTACTCGAAAGAAAGTGAGTAAATCGAATTCGAATTAATTTTGGTTTCAATATTTCGAAGATTTTCGTTCGATTCTATTTGAAAGCAAAATATCAAGTGACTCATTTTGACATTTGTTTTCGCATTGCTGGTAACTTGAAAATACTTACGTTTTCTTTCGACTTCTCTTTCGCATAAAATAAAGTTAGTGAAACGAAAAACAAATTTCTTTCGTATAGGATAAGAAAGAAAGCACTCTTTCGAGATCGTAAAACAGGCTATAAATTTTATTATTTTGAGTTTTTGTGTCTGTGAAAAAATTTGTTTATGGATTTCAAAACTTTTTTTAATTAAAATTATATTAAGTGTAATGTTCGTAAGGTCTTTGCAAAAATCTGACAGGGCCCGTCCTTAAAAAGGGTCACACGACCAGTTAAAAAAAAAAACTAAAATTTTCAAAAAGCGTACACTTCTGTATTCAAAAATGTTAATTCAAATTTCAGAACCCGTTCTGAAATTCATATTTCTGAATTTCTAAGATATTGGTATATACCGGTTATCGATTTGCTAATATTATTAGCATATTGATTGTGTTGCCGAATGGCATTTTTTAATTTACATATTTGTTTTGGAGGAAAAAGATATTCGCTTTAAAAGTGCTGTGACGGACGCTACAAAAAATGGAAGTGACATTTTTTTCAACACATGTTTCTGTAATTTTCATCAAATCGGTCATAGTAATAAAAAAATAGTGAATATATTATAGATAGAGGAAAATCAGAGGATTAAAAAACAGCTTTTAAAAAATATTTTAAAGTTTCCAGTTTCACCAAAAATCCATAAATGAACTGTTGCGGACGCTGCGTGACGGACGATACAATTTTTACTTGAATGTTTTTTATTAGGAAAAAATTCATATTTCATATTTTTTTAAGGATTCATTAATTAGTGAAAATAATGTTTTTTTTTTTTTTGTTCCCGAATTATATCTACTTCCTTTTCATGTTCGCGGTTAAAATGCGATTTTTGGGCACAATCTAAAGAGTGCTCTAAATAAAATTTGTAGTTGGATTTTCTTAAATAAAAACTCTACAAAATACGCAAATATAATGACATATTATACAAAATCATTTAGCATTAAAATGTTTACTTAGTACTCGGGTTTTGCAAAATTATCGACTTTTTTCGGAAACCCTCCCATTAAAGATTTTACAGTTGCTTCTGATACCTTTTTGGAGCATGTGTTCCACCTGCGCTTAAAATCGGACATGTTCTTGAAAATCTTTCCTGTGTTCTTCAATTCCTTTTTTACCAGAGCCCAATACCTTTCCACAGCCCGAAGTTCTGGACAGTTAGGTGGATTTGCCTCTCGTGGTACAAAAATTACATTATTCTTTGAGTACCACTCAAGTGCCTTTTTTTCATAATGGCATGATGCCAAATCGGGCCAAAAAAATGTAGTCACTCTGTGCTCTCTTAAAAAGGGTAACAGCCGTTTTTGTAGGCACTCCTTTATATAAATTTCTGTGTTTATTGTGCCAGATGCCACAAATACTTTACTTCTTTTGCCACAACTGCAAATAGCTTACCACACGAGAAACTTCTTAGGGAATTTTGTTTGTTTTTTTGTGCGAAACTCTTGCCGAACATTGCTCCGTTTATCAGCAACATAAAAATCTTGACCAGGAAGTTGAGAAAAGTCTGCCAGTACGTATGTTTCATCATCCATCACACAACAGGTGTATTTTTTTATAAAATCAGACTTCAATTTTTTCGCTCGTTTTTTTGCTTCTAAGTTCTTTATAGCATTGCGATCTGGAACCTTTTGGACTTTGTATGTCTTCAGTCCAGCATAAGCTTTGACTCTATGTGCAAAATTCGTAGAACATTTCACCGTACGAGCTGCTTTTCTTAAAGAAGTGTTAGGGCTCTTCGAAAGAGTCGCTCGACTTCTTTTGCCTTACCAATATCTGTAGGACCCTTTTTCCTCACTGATCCAGGTTTTCTTACAATGCTCAGGTTTTCCTTATACCGTCTGAAGGTCAACTTTCAAATTTTAAGCTATTTTTTAAAAAGTCCATGACGGATTTTTTTGAAAAGTTTTAATTATATTTTCACGAACTTTTTTTTCGCAGTCCATTTTGATTGGAATAACTATTGAAAATTAATAATTTCTAAAATAATAGTATCTGACATATCTATAGAAACTAACTTGATCAAAAAATAAATTATTTCTTGCACTATGGATAAATTTTGTCTAAAATAGTAAATGCATATTTTTTTTAGAACACTCTTTATTATTTCACAAGACGGCTACATACATATATTTATTTAAAGTTTTTCACTTTTTGCATCTTATTTTCCGTCCCAAGAATTCTGCGACTAGCTGTTAAAGTGTCCCAAATATCAAAAAATATAAATTTTAAAAGCATAAATTTTGCACACTGTATGTTTTTTTTAACACCTCATATCTTAAATTTAATCTATGGATATAGACAGTGTTATAGCTTTATGAATAAGACAGACTTATGTTCGTAAATTTTGTATTTAATTAATATCATTTTGTAAAAAAAATATACTGTGACGGACGCTACACACTTTCCGATACATATTATTCTGTAAAATCCTATATTAACATCTATATATTTTTAGCCTAATGTAAAACATGCTATAAGTTCTCTTTACGAACCAAGTTCAATTGAAGAAAAAAGAAAAATTGCACTAGTCAAATTAAAAAAACCTGTATTTCTGTGACGGACGCTACACACTGTAAGCCCTTTTTTACTTGACGTTATTTATATTACTCCAATTACTTTTGATCGGGTCTAATTGTATAAAATTATGCAGACTTTAAGTCTCTACTGAAACTTGATACCTAAATAGATATTTTTGCGATTTTCATGAACTTCTAAAAAACCTATTATTTTAAAAAATTTATAAAAATTAGAGATGGATGCAAATAAAGACCTGCCATTCACGAAGAAAGCAATCAAGAATTGTATCCATTATATATTTTAAAGGATCAATATATGGATAATCTTTCCATAAACACAAATACGTGATTTTGACAGTTTTAAAATTTTGTCCCCGGTTTAATGTTTTTCGGATTTGCCCACATGCTAAGTGAAAATTTTTGGAGTGGTGCGATCAGTCGTTTTTAAAACCTTTTTGTAAAGAATTGATTAACGTTTTTTGCGATTTTATTTAAAATAACTACAGAGACCAGTATTTTAAAAAAAGGAATTACCCAGTAAAACTTTTCATTACCAAATAATGAGTTAAACAGTTAAACTATTGAACACGAACTACTTACTCATTCGCTGTTTAAGTCATTACATTAACATGGCGATGTCATTGGAGGCAAGTACTTACCAATTGCAGAAAAGTAATGACTTTGGTAAGCAATTTGAAAGCAACAACAACAACATCAACAACTTTTTTGTTGTTGTTTTATTAAAAACATATATTTTTAAACGAAATACAAAAATTTTTTTATGATCCCATGGGGGCTCGAACCCAGACCCTCCGACTGCTAGGCAGAGACTCTTCCACTGAGCTACTTCATATGTTGAAAACTTAGCAGCTTATAATTAATATAAACAATTTTTATTTTTAGATCCAAAATCATGTGAAAATAACTTTGTTTTTCCCTGCTTTTTTTTTGCTTTGTTGTAATTTTTGGAAAAATATTTTTATACGATTTTTTGTAATTATTTTAAAACTTTTTTAAAATTATTTTAAAACTTAAACAATTCAAATCTTCTTTTTTGTATAAGTTTTAACATACTTAATGTTACAACCTGTTAAGGTCAAAGTCCGAGCATATTTTAGAATTCCATGGATTTCGATCTTGTGCGAATATTCTCCAATTTTATAGGCCAAGCTTTGAAAAATGTTCCTCTACTTGGTCTTTCTATCGAAGTTTCGGACATCCTCCTCTAATATTAGGTAGTGGGACATTTCAATTCTAATTTTATCCTCTTCATTGTATTTTTTTTCAAGAGAGGGTTACTAGCCCGTAATTCTAACCCATTTTTATCGATCTTATGGGACAACTCTCGGAACATGTTAACTCACAATAATAATAGGTGTTAAACTAGCTCCCCGGGTGATACCATGAGGAGGTGTGTGTCCACAGTTAAGATGAAAGATGACCCAGATAAGTTGGGCTTACCAAGTTAAGACCAATTAGAATCGTGTTTGGTATTCAACATCCCCTACATAATCAAAATTGACTCATGATGGTATTTTTTCATTAACGTGAGTTAGTTTTACAAATTTTTTTACAAAAGATAATATTTAAGTTCTTAAAATTCAAAAATCATTTAAAAAGACTCTTTTGATAAAAAAAAAAACTAAAACAAATTGTTGCCCTTGGTGGGATTTGAACCAGGGCCATTCAGTTTAAGTTACCATCTTAATTACAAATAAGTACTTTTGTAATAACTTATTATTTATTCGGTTGGTATGTTGTAGTCGTTACAAGGTAACCAGTTATCAGAGTACTTGCTATTACCAAAGTTTTGCTGGGTATGTATTACGTTTTGGTGCGAATGTCTACATTTGCTTTTAGTGCCGACTATATGGTATAACAACAAATATTTCACAAGCTAAAATTTTGAAATTGACATAAAAAACTCTCACCAAAATTTTAATGTTCCAATTTCTTGAAATTTTATTGTGCGTTTTAACTTCAAAATGTTTATGGTCAATAATAATTCATTCTTTAATTTACTCATTCATTCACTATTCGATTAAAATTGCAAAAATATACAGAAATAAACTATAAAAGTTAGAAGATATAAATTTATGACTACGAGTACATAGATTTATGAATGAATGAGTGATTTGAAACTATTAAAATTTCAACATTTTCTTTAAGCTGCCAGAATATTAACAATTTAGTACTTTTTAGTTTTTTAATTGCTTTAAATTGATTTATTTAAATGTAAATTTGTATGGGTTAAAATAGGGTTTGCAAAAAACCGTGAAAATGAGAAACCGCGGTTTCGGTTTTAAAACACTCAAAACCGGCCGGTTTCGGTTCGGTTTTCGGTTTTTTAAATAAAACTATTTCAGTTTAAATTTGTAGGAAAATTTAGATAACTTCATTAAAACATATTATAATTTAATACTAAAGTGCAGGAAAATAATTCAGGTTTTTTAAATGTGAGGGATTTCTTAAATAAGTCTTGTTTCTTTTGGAGAAACTGCAGAGCACCTCTAGCGTGAATGGTATTTGCATCCGAGCGACAAATTGCTTCAATAGTAATTTTTACAAATAGCAACGATTTTAAAGAATTTACAATTTCAAAGTCGATAGAATGAAGCAAATCTAAGGTCGCAGCATTTCTAAACTCTCATGAATACTTTGTTTTAGATGCAGAAATCTAAGAGTAAACTTAATTCACGATTATGATGCTTTTAAAAGCTTGTTTGTAAAATATAACGAGCTGGCGAATTTTTTAAATACCGAACAGTTTTTCTTACAGCCTCTATGTTCAAATGTATATGGGCAATCGGTTTTAAATGAGTCACAGTTTCATCGTCGCCCTCTTCAAAATTGATTTTCAGATACAAGTTTGATATTGGCTGCTGCTCCATCTATAGTACATGCTACGATGTTTGTACAGGGTGGCCCAGAAAGACCGAAGTGGTGTGAATTCCTTATAACTTTTTTATTATAATTTTTTTTTTCTTTTCTTTTCAGTATTTTGTAAAGAAGACTTGGATAATTTATAATGGAGCAATACACAATTGAACAACGTGCCCAAATTGTTGAAATTTACTTTTCAAATCAACGGTCCATTGTGTTGACTCAGCGTGCATACCGTCGCCAATTTAATGTGCGGGTTGCACCCTTTCAGTCAACAATAAACCGTCTGGTTGCAAATTTTCGAGAACAAGGAGCAGTAAGGAACCTTCCTGGTCCCGGCAGACACCGAACTGTCCACACGGCTGACAATATTCAAGTGGTACAGGAGAGTATTCGGGAGGATCCAGAAACATCAACCAGGAGACGTTCGTCACAACTGGGCCTCTCAAGAACGTCGCTGCAGCGAATTTTGCACACCATAGGATTGTTTCCATACAAAATTCAACTTGTCCAAGAATTGAAACCAACAGATTACCAGCAACGACTTGACTATGCAATTTATTTCCAGCAAAAGAGAATCCAAATTTTATTCATAACTTAATAATGAGTGACGAAGCCCATTTTCAATTAAATGGGTTCGTTAACAAGCAAAACTGTAGGATATGGGCTACGGAAAACCCGAGAGTACTTCATCAACGACAATTGCACCCAGTTAAGTGTACCGTTTGGTGCGGTGTTTCTTCAGAAAGGATCATTGGCCCATTTTTTTTTTGAAAATGAACAAGGTGTCGCCATTTCCGTCAATGGTGATCGATATCGGGCCATGTTGCAAAATTTTGTAAGGCTAGCCGTGGAAAACCATCCGCAAATATGGTTCCAACAGGATGGAGCCACAGCGCACACTGCGAGGGCCACAATGACTCTTTTACGCGACATCTTTGGTGAAAGAATAATTTCTCGTAACAGCAATTTTAATTGGCCTCCGCGGTCCCCGGATTTAACCGCTCCAGACTGTTTTCTTTGGGGCTATTTAAAAGGAAAAGTTTATGTTAATAAGCCTAGGACTATTGAGGAGTTAAAAACCAATATTCGAGAAGAAATTAACAACATACCTCCGGAAGTTTTGCGAAAGGTCATGGAAAATGTGTTGGAAAGAGCACATTTGTGCGAAGCAGAATATGGCCACCACTTGCGGGATATCATTTTTAATAACTAATCCAAAAATATTCCCCATAAATTTAATGTATTTAAAAAAAAAATTAAAAAAATATCTCTTAAATAAAAAGTTATAAGCAATTCACACCACTTCGGTCTTTCTGAGCCACCCTGTATTAAGTGAAATATTAAACTCCATTAGCCTTTGTCTAATGGTTTCTTGCGTTTGCTTGAAATTTCACGTTCCCAAAATACGGCCCAGGTTATAAAATATACCATGAGAATCGTGAATATTTACGTCTTCCCCTTACACCTGTCCATTCGTCCATTGTAAATACCTTTTGCTTGTTTCATTCTTCTGCTTTATTAAATAGACAAATTACGTGCGAATGTATGATAAGCCAATGTTATTTCTGAATAATACCAACAAAAAATTATGAAAAGTAAATAGCTAAAACCGCGTTTTTTCCTACGGTTTTCGGTTTCCGTTTTGAGGCATAAAAAACCGAGGTTTCGGTTTCGGTTAAAACCGAACTGCAAACCCTAGGTTAAAATCAGAGATTTTTAATTTTTATGGGGAGACCTTCGGAACGGAAGGCCAGGCAGAAAGCATTAAATCGAATCAGAAAGGGACTTAAAGTTGAAAGGGCTATTTCCATATATTTTGGTGTGAAGGGTATATAAATTCATCATCATGACATGTAAAATCAAAAATTGTCTTTACTTTGTATAGCAAAGTATTTTTTTAATCTTTTACAAAACTTAAAGGTCTGCAACAATTTCAAGTTTATTTTACCTGATACATATATTTTAAACAAAATCAATACAAAAGAAAAAGAAAGAATGAAACAAGTTTAAGATTTCTGAAAAGGTTTAAATCTCACCAAATTCCAATTAAAATTCAATGTCTGTCAAAGTAAAATTTATGTTCATGTCCCTGAATGCTCACAACAAACGCTCACACAAACAGAAAATAAATAAAATTAAATAAATACAATAAGATAAAATTAAAAAGGAATCCAAAAAAGGGATACTATTAAATTTCCAAGTAAGTTCCAATTCCATTCAACCGAATGCTGCTGTATGGTCAAAGAGTCAAGAAGACAGTCAGTCAACAATGTATTTCTGTCATTTCACATAAAATGATGGCGATGGGGGATGTCAGACCAAACTCAGTGATGGATTTTGATTTTGACCATTTTTTGTTTATCATGTCAATTTTGAAGTACTTTTAATTCTGTGAGTTATTTTTTTATTTATCGTTTTTATTTAGCATCTTAGATATTCTCTTCTTTCTTAATACAATTAAATTTCGGTTTGAATTAGGGTGTTCATTTTACTCGACTTTTAATTGTTTGAGTAATCAAATAACTTGAAAATGGTGTTTTTTAATTACTCGGAAAATCGATTAATCGTTAAAAATTACTCGAGTTAATCGAGTAAACAATTCATTCCAAAATTACTCGAGTAAGATTTTTCTGTAAGCTTTATATATATATATTTTTGATACAAAAATTTTGTTAATAAAATTAAAGTGTTTTATTAACAAAAAAAAAAAAAAATAATAACAACTCGCAATAAAAAACATAAAACAAAAATAAAAAAATTATTTTTAATACAACCCAGCAAAACTTTGGTAATGGCAAGTACTCTGATAACTGGTTACCTTGTAACGACTACAACATACCATCCGAATAAATAATAAGTTATTACAGAAGTACTTATTTGTAATTAAGATGGTAATTTAAACTGAATGGCCCCGGTTCAAATCCCACCAAGGGCAACAATTTTTTTTGGTTTTTTTTTTTATTAAAAGAGTTTTTTTAAATGATTTTTGAATTTTAAGAACTTAAATATTATCTTCTGTGAAAAAAATTTGTAAAACTAACTCACGTTAATGAAAAAATACCATCATAAGTCAATTTTGATTATGTAGGGGATGTTGAATACCAAACACGATTCTAATTGGTCTTAACTTGGTAAGCCCAACTTATCTGGGTCATCCTTCATCTCAACTGTGGACACACACCTCCTCATGGTATCACCCGGGGAGCTAGTTTAACACCCATTAATATTGTGAGTTAACATGTTCCGAGAGTTGTCTCATAAGATCGATAAAAATAGGTTAGGATTACGGGCTAATAACCCTCTCTTGAAAAAAAAAATACAATGAAGAGGATAAAATTAGAATTGAAATGTCCCACTACCTAATGTTAGAGGAGGATGTCCGAAACTTCGATAGAAAGACCAAGTAGAGGAACATTTTTCAAAGCTTGGGCTATAAAATTGGAGAATATTCGCACAAGATCGAAATCCATGGAATTCTAAAATATGCTCGGACTTTAACCTTAACAGGTTGTAACATTTAAGTAAGTAAGAGTCAATCTTATGTAAAAACTTATACAAAAAAGAAGATTTAAATTGTTTAAGTTTTAAAATAATTTTAAAAAAGTTTTAAAATAATTACAAAAAATCGTATAAAAATATTTTTCCAAAAATTACAACAAAGCAAAAAAAGCAGGGAAAAACAAAGTTATTTTCACATGATTTTGGATCTAAAAATAAAAATTGTTTATATTAATTATAAGCTGCTAAGTTTTCAACATATGAAGTAGCTCAGTGGAAGAGTCTCTGCCTAGCAGTCGGAGGGTCTGGGTTCGAGCCCCCATGGGATCATAAAAAAAATTTTGTATTTCGTTTAAAAATATATGTTTTTAATAAAACAACAACAAAAAAGTTGTTGCTGTTGTTGTTGTTGCTTTCAAATTGCTTACCCAAGTCATTACTTTTCTGCAATTGGTAAGTACTTGCCTCCAATGACATCCCCATGTTAATGTAATGACTTAAACAGCGAATGAGTAAGTAGTTCGTGTTCAATAGTTTAACTGTTTAACTCATTATTTGGTAATGAAAAGTTTTACTGGGAAATTAACATTTGTAATATATTGTCACCCTAAATATTTTAAGTGAGTTTATTTACTTCTGTCCTGAGTTTGATCTAATAGATTAGTAGGCTCTACGACTAGCCTTTACCTATGTATGTACAATGGGATCTTCAACTGATCTAAAGTAGGATCTACGATTACATTGCGTCCTTTAACTGAACTATAGTTTGACGTACTGTTACTATAGTAGGACCTACGATTACACAGGGATCTTCAACTAAGATATAGTAGTAAATACGAATACATTGGAGACTTTAACTGGACTGTAGTAGGTTTTACGATTGCAATGGTACCTTTAACTAACCTATAACAGGAGCTACGATTACATAAGGACCTTTAAATAAACAATAGTAGAAATTACGAATACATTGGATACCACAACAGGTCTATGGTAGACTAGGCTATTTATATCTGAAATAACATTGACTATATATATACTATGGACAATATACATACAATGGACCATATACACACAATGGATTATATTACAAGTTGTAATTTACAAGTCTCGATTATTGCTTAGAATTGACAATGTTAAAATCCACGATTATTTCAGAAATGGAAAATTAACTATATTAAAACCCTTGATTATTGCTTTAAATTAACTATAGTAGAACCATCAATTATTGCCTAAAACGGACCATAGAACGGTAGATAATTGATTTAAGTGGTCTTTATCTGAACCCTTGATTATTGCATAAAATGGAATATATCATTAGTAGCAGCAAATACTTTCAAGCCAAAGTTGGCCAATTATTTGCGTGGCAGGGGAATAACAATTTTCATTAAACAAGAAAACTTTTTCTTAACTCATAATAAAAAAAACGCAAAGAAAAATGCATACTAACCTAACAAAACATACAGCAAGTAGTATCTTAGCTCTCCATTTGTTTTTTACAAACATAACAGTTTAGACATACGCTGAGACAAATTTTAGCCGTTTTATTTAAAAAAAAATACTTACAAAGTTATTGAAATAATTTTACTCGAGTAACTCGATTACTCGTGGAAAATTACTCAAATAAATCTTTATTTGAAATTAGCCATTTTATTTTACTCGAACGATTAATCGATTTTATTTTTCCGATTAATCGAGCAAACATAACTCGAGTAAACACCCTAGTTTGAATTCCATTTTGTGTAGCTGAAATTTATTTACACATGACTTTTTTGCCCCGTCTCCCTATGTCTGGAACTAATAATTTTAAGCTTACACCCAACGCAGACGCATTGAGTTACGAGCAATATATTTAAATACACATTTATGCGTGTTCCATTAAATATTACCCGACAGTTTTAGAAATTAAAGTTTTTTTTAACTACAAAAATTGAAAAATTTAAGCCATAAAACATAGAATTTTAATTGTAAACTAAACAAAAATAACTTTTTTTCATAATAGGAGTGAGTTACAAGCCTGACATCCTAACCCATATTTTTATAGTTCATACGGGAAGAACACGCGGCACTTGTTAGCTCACTTCTTTAACGGGTTTTAAGGTAGCTAACCAGGTGATACCACGAGGAGATCATTGCACACAGTTGAGATGAAGGACAACTAAGATAAGCCTCGGCATACCAAGTTAAGACCAATAAAAACCGTTGCTTGGCATCCAACATCGATGTCTCCCGATCAAATAGCACCATATTGTACTTGACGGAATTCACTCATCAAGTGTATTTTATGTGGACTCCGGTCATTATCTTGTTGCAGCCAAGTTAAGAACAAGTCTGAGTGTGTCGCGGAACACACAGACGAAAACGCAAAAATTAGCATCAACAAGCTACAATCCCATAAAATTGCCACCAATTACTCGCAACGAACAGATTAATTACTAGGAGAAAATATTTTTATTTCCACCGACATCGAGGCTCTATGGCAACTTATTGCCAACTCCATTAAAACTGCTGCAAAATCTGTATTAGGGTTCCTCTTTCTAAAAACTCTTGGTATGACGAGAAGTGGCGCGATGCCACTACTGAGAAAAATGCAGCTTACGGGGCAACTCTGCAGTCAGTAGTTACTCGTCAAACATTAAAAATTGTATTTTCGTCTGTAAGGACAACCAAGGAAACCTGGTAACAGATGCCAAAAACGTACAGAAACTATGAAAGGAGCACTTTAGCAAATTGTTGGCATCAACAAATCACCAAACAAAATCAAAATTATGTTAGAATTGAATAAGTTGACTATAAAATAACAAATCTGGGGGTGGCGATAGTTTGAAAGCAGAGCTTTTTAAGGCCGAAGGTAATATGTTGATAATATCTCCCAACTTATAGAAACCATATGGTATGAAGAACGAATGCCAGAGTCTCAATTATAGAGATATAATCCTCCCTTAATTGCATAACGAAATTATTGGGACCTACCAATGTGGCTTTTAACTACGTAAAAATACCACTGACCAGATGTTCACACTACGCCATATCCTAGAGAACACTCAAGAAAAACAAATAGACACATATCATCTCTTCGTTGACTGCAAAGCTGCTTTTGACAGCCCGATACGAACGAAGTAAAAATAGGTAAGAACCTATCGGAGCCCTTCATAACTAAACGGGTATTCAGACAAGGCGATAGTTTGACATGCGTGATCGTTGAATCATGGGCAATTGCACAGGCAGATGAAGCTATTCTTGAAGTTTTTAAGAAGAAGATTTGAGAAATTACTCGATGCGAGAAATACAGGAATTAGGCACTGGATATGGATGAGAAAAGATTTTTTGAACTAAATCTTGGAAAATGAACTTGTCAGAGCAAACATTAACTGCTAGTCTGAAAAATCGATATTATAATGTATATCAGCCTTAAAATAATTTACATTAAGATTGTCATTCCGTTTGTAATCCCCACAATAATGGATGAAGACCCCACAACGTACACAAATATATACTTAGTTCTTATGAAATTTTAAAAAAGTTCGACGATAGCTTGGATCCAACAATTTGCCAAATATATTAAGCTTTTAAATTTGGTAGATAATTTCGGCGATAGCGACAAATTTAAATATTTATATTATTTAAGGTCACGAAATTTGACAAAAATTTTCGGTATTTAAATTTTGTATATATATAAGCGAGATCATTCCATTTATGTAATAGCGTATAAATCAAAATTAATAGCTATTATAACCATATTTAGTACAAAGAAGTTATATGTACATGAATATCAGGTAATATACCAAATTATGTCAATCAGTGCACTAAATTTTGCAATAACCGGTCTAAACTCGACCATACAATCCAAAAGCAGTTAAACCACTTAAATTTTTAAGAACCCTGCAAGCAAATCGGTAATCGACTACGAAAATAATCCGTTAATTGTCAACTAACTACAAGCTGACTACAAAATAAGTTAGTAATGCAAGCAACCTGTTTAAAAACTACAAAAGTTATCCATTTATATTTAATTTTGTAACGATTAACTTTAAGCTAACTACAAAGTCATGTAAAATTTCACTGAACCATTGTGATCATGTTTTGTGTAGTGTTGTTGTATTGTTTGCGGTAAATCTTTCATTTCTTGTAGGTGCTGTAGGTCTTTGATGGTTAGTACGTCGACTACTAAGTATTATATTCAGCCACGGCTCGATCCTGATCTCGGCAACATCAATTTATGTTGTACAGTATTGATTAACATAAAGCTTTATCTTCCCTTTTCACCACGTTTAGCTTCTCTAATATCCCCTTTCCAAAGAAGGTAACCTAATTCGTATATGCACTATATACAAATTGTATAGACAGTATCTGCCTGAAAATTACTTCTCTTTTTCTAAATCATCATCTTTTAGCTTTACAACCCGGGGTGGGGTTTCGTTTTCTAAACAACTTTCTTCCATTCCTCTCTGTTTTGGCTAAGAGTGCACCAGTCCCTTATTTCCATCACTCGCATATCGTCTTCAGTGTTGTCAATAAGGCGCAAATGTGGTCGGACTTGATTTCTTATGTATTGTGGGATGTAGTCAATAATAAGCTTTTGAGCTCTATTCTGATCCATTCGTAATACATGGCCTATTCAACTTACACATTTTTTAAATACTGTCTATACACTAACAAAAAATTAACAAGCTTTTATTTAACTAATAAAAAACTAATTTTAAGTTAGTCGGAAAGTCATGCAAGGTCGTATAGCTGACTACCTCCAATGACATTGCCATGTTAAAATATTAAGTTTTCTTCAGTAAAAGTAATCCAAGCATCAATCACAACTAGTTAACGAAAAAAGTTTGCTTAAAGTTAACTTAGTTTATTCATTTTCACAAAAAACTGAAATTCGGCAACAACATAACCTTTCTGAGAGCAATGTTGTTTTATATCAGCCTTTATAAATTTATATCTGATTCGGCACAGCTGATTATAACACTCTTTACTTGTTTAAGAAATTAAATTCCAACCTAATATACATACAATAAATTTCCAAATTATATGGTTTCGAAAATCGTATTGGTAGATCTACTTAATTTATTTTCTTACGTTTACAATATTTTTAAAAGATCATCGAATATCAAATTTCTATAAATTCGCCTGAGAAACTGAAACTCTAGTTCTAGAATTTTATTTTTAGGGGTTGCTCAATCACATTTTGATCTTTATTGCGTAATCATCTGAAATTTACTCCGAAAGAGGTTAATTTATGTAAATACAAATTTTAATGGCGATTCGTTGTTAAATCAGTGGCCATCATGCTGGTCCACTATATTCATTATCATTCTCATCAGCATCACAACCACCGCCACGCCACCATCATCGTCATTGAAATCATCTGTATCGCCATTAAAATAAATAAATTTCAATACAAAAAGGTTTCTTTCGAAATGTCTGAGAACGTTTTAGGCATTTTTTTTGTGATACGAGCGAGTACAATGGAAGTTTGAACTAAATCAGCACTTTTGGGTTTCAACTTTTTGTTAAATCAGAATTTTTTTGTAGTCGTCTGTTGTTGGACCTTGATTGTATGTCGTATGTTGTCTGTTGTTCAATTACAAAGTCGTAAATTATCATTTTCATTTGACACATGACAACACATAAAATTTGTTAAATACAAAAAGAAAAAAAAACGAGAAAAGACTAAAAAGGAAAAGAACGGCTTCAAGATTCACAGACGTAAAAGGTATTTTTAAAATGAAACAAGAAACTTGCTGTATAAATTAAATGAAACCAAGATTTCTTTGCATTTTAAATCCTCTTTGGTTAAGTATCTTTAGGTATTTTTATATACAAATGTATCTAGATACGTATAAACACATATGCAAACACAAGTATATATGAAGTATATATACAAAAGTATTTTAGGAATTCTTATGTTGGTATATAAAAACGCTTATGTCTTTTGTAATAAAATCTTTTGAATCAGTTTAAAATAACAATTCCATTTCTAATAAAATTCTAGAATTTCAAATATGGCGGCTTTTTTTCAAAACTGTTTTAAAATCTTGTAATAAAAGAATTAAAAATGACAAAAGAAACTAAAACCAATTTTTAATGAACTGGTTTCGATATTAAAATTTATGTTTCATTAACCCACTAAAGTTTAAATCAATAAATATAAATCGATTTTTTTTTTCTTTTGGTATTTTATAATATCATGGAATTCCCATCAAGATTTATAAATATTTACACTTTGTTGAAATCATAAAAAACCAAGTGTTTTATGAAAAAATATTTAAATAATATACAAAATACATACGTGTATATGTATAAATATATACTACATGTAAATATTGGGTAATATAAAAAGTATTTGACTATTTTTTAATAACTTTTGACTAAAATTTTTCTATATAGAAAGTCATTTTTATTTATGTACTTATATCTATTATTATCAAAGACCTTTTGACTTTTTTCGGATAGCTTCATAATTCCATCATCGTAGAAAATCCTATCAGCTAAAATCTTGAATACATACACTTTTGCTAGCTACTGTTTTTTATTATATTTTTTAACGATACCGAAATTAATTATAGTCGGATGGTGGATGCATCAAAACGACCCATCCAATCTCTATCAAAGATTTGTATGGCCATCGTTGTTGTAGTGGAAGCCAAAACCATTTCTAATGACAAATTCCGGCCGATTATTTTCAATTATCAGTTCTAAGCTGGTCCGACAGTAGAGAGCTAAGTTGACCATCTTTTCAGGATACAAAATTTCATATTTCTTCAGAAATTTGCTGTAGATATACTATATTGAGTTACAATGATTTAACATTTATTAACATTTAATAACATTTAATTAATTGCATAAAGGGGTTTATATTCGTGCTTATAAAGTTCAACTTGTTCAAGAATTAAACCAAACAAACAGTCGTCAACTTGAATTCTCTCAACCACGTGAAAAACAGAAAAACAGTCGTCAACTTGAATTCTCTCAACCACGTGAAAAATAAATACTTTCTTGGACAGGGAGCTTGTTATACAGCAAATGATATGAGGGCATCATTTGCTAACATGCTAACAGATTCTAGTTATTCTGAAATTTATAAGGTAGTCCCAAGTATTGCTAACTATTTGCCCTACAGTTCCTTGGCATGTCCCTGTAACCCGAAACCCACTTAATATCGATACTGAGTTGTTAATATATCTAATTCTGCTGATATATGTAACACAAAGAAACATTGGTCTTAGACCCAACTTTAAGTCCACCAAAAGGCTAAGTATCACTTTCTGATGCACAAAAATAGAATCGAAATAATTCTGTACCTCCTAAACCGTTGGACGGATTTTAAAATTTATATATATAGACTTATTATATATTAATCTAAAGGAAATTGTGTTCTCCGTACAAAACTACTATAAAAAGCTGAAGAATTACAAAAGCAAATAACACTTTTGGTAGAAAATATGAAAACAGCCTAAATGTTTGTTTTATCTGCATTAACAATAATAGATTTTGGATTAGAAAAATTGTTTATAAATATATTTTAATTAAACTTTGCGATGGTACAAAACTTTTTAAGGAAAAAAAAAATAAAAATATTAAAAAAAATATATTTTTAGCAACACAAGTCCCAGAATTCCTAAAAGATTTAAAAAATTTCCAAAAATGTGTATTTTTTACTTTTTTTGCTCTAGTTACTTGGCCACTTTCAGGGCGACAAGGTACTTTTGCAATGCAATTAAAAACACCATAAAAATTTGGTGAAAATTTGGAGGAATTATGGATCAATATTGAGATTTCCGTAAACAATAGGTCTAATTCAACAGAATTATTCGGTACTAACACCGAATAAACAAGAAGTTATTTTTTAACTTTATTATAAACTTTGAGAAGTTTTCTTTCAAAAAATTATAAATATGTTATAAGTTCCTTAAGAAATTTTTTAAATAACTAAAAAACACTAAAAATACTTTTTACCGAAAAAACTGGGAAAAATGGTTTATTTTTTAAATATTAACTTTTTTTGAAGTCGAATATCTTTTAGTGAGCATAGACGTGTGATAGCAAAGACATGTTTTTAGTAGATCTTGACCTTTGTTATATATAGTCGTGCTTGACTACTGCACAGTGGGATTGTGGAAAAAATAATGGAAATAAGTCTGTAACTTCTAAACCGTTATGCCGATTTTGAAATAATTTTAGGTGCTTAAATTTTGAACTTGAAAAGCCTAAATTTTACTGGAGCGGCCCAATGGCCCCCAAAGTAGGGCACCTCACACTCATTAATCACTTTAAACGATATATAATTGTCATTTTTGTTTGAAGAATCGTACTATATGACAAATTCTTAGGTCAAGATATACAAAAAGCATTGCTACGTTTTTGAAGATATTCGACTTCAAAAATTAAAATTTTAAATTTTTCTCCCATATTGCACCGATTTTTTTTACTAACATCTGAACTATATATACAAGGAAATTTGTTCCCAATACTTCTGCTATATGCACTTTAAAATCGGCTGAAAGGTTTAGAAGTTGCAGACTTATTTCCATTATTTTTTGGCGTTCTTTACTTCTTGCGTCGATATATTTTTACATTATTTTTACAATATTACTTTGTTTAATTATTGCGAAATAATAAAGTTTTTGCTAACTTATTGTAAAGAATAGGCAGTTGAGGTAAAAATAGGTTTTTAACCAATTAAATGAGGTAAAGAAATTAACACGCAAAATATAAATGGTAAAAACATGGCAATATTTAATATATCTTCCACACCAACGATCATAGAAACAAAGTTATAATTTAAGAAAATACACTTAAAAAAATAAGTAAGAAAGTGTCGTTCAAGTCGTTCAAGCCCGACAATACGATACCCTTCACCACTAAAGTCAAAGTTGTACTTTTTCATGTATAAAACAAATATTTTCTAAATTTTGTCAAAATACAAACATTTTCTTAAGGCTTATAAATTTAAGCTGTTTTTGTTGTTTAGTCAAATGTCAAATGTGGACCGATCATCTTGAAATTTAGAAAAAACAGAGTTAAAATTATCATAATTTTAAAATTTATGAGCGTTTTACTGATTTTTGTCTCATTTAGTGCGTTTTTAAAGAAGAGTTTGTACGGGAGCTATGGTCAAATGTGGACCGATTTTAACGAAATTTGGTACAGTAATTTTAGTTTACATATACAGTATTTGTTTTAAATTTCATGAAAAATTCCGGGAAGTGGGACCTATGGGAGGTACCATAAATAATGGACCGATTTTGACGAATTTCAATAGCAATTTCATAATTTCATCAAATTATCTTTAGAACTGCGACCTGTAGTTTGATTACAAGGTTTACATGGGGGTCCAGCCAGCCAGCCAGACGGACGGACATCGCTAAATCGACTAAGAAAGTAATTCTAAGCCTAGTGGTATACTAAAAGGTGGGTCTTAGACATATATTATATGTGTTACAAGCATCAGCACAAACTTGTAATACCCTTTCCACCTATGGTGGTGAAGGGTATAATATTCGTAGTACGACTAATTTTCAATATTTTAACAATATGGTACAAAGTAATTTATGGTCTACCTAAGCTGTCGGGGTTTCCTCTTCAATATATAAAAAGCTTTTATACATTTACAAATTACATTTCTTTAGATTTCCTCTCAAGATTGAATTTCAATTAAAACACAAACGCAAAGTTATTTAAATGCTTAGGATGTTCCTACAAAATTTTAATTATCTTCTTGCATAAATTGCTTTGAATTTATATAATTTTTCTTGTATAATTATTCCAATCAGATCAACTTAAAGTTTAAGCTTAAGTATTTACAGATAATCTTTAGCAAAGAATCACTTTTATTAGTTTATTTTATTTCACTCCCTTTGCAATAATCAACGATTACAATTTTTCGCTATTAAAATGACTTCAATGTTCAACGACATCTATGTTTTGTATATAAGTAGTCATATCCCTTCTTTACTATTGACACTTGACTATCGACAAAGGACAAAGAAACGTTTGCAAATGTTTAAACGAATCCGTTTAGTTTTATTTTTATGACAGATTTTATTGTATATCACTTCAATGTTTTTTATGTCCATTTTGTTATTCGACCAAAAATTTCGAATTTCGCCCAACAGCTTAAACCTAACAATTTTGTTAGCATTTTTGCTTCAGTTGTCATATTACAATGCAACATATAGCGAGTGGAATGATGACGATCATCATTTAAGATGGGGATTTAAATTAAATCGTTTCCATTCGAGTTCAATTGTCCATGTTTGAGTATTGCATGCAATAATCATAAAAACCAGACATTAAGATTTGCTTCCAATTTCAGACATGTTTTGTTAGGACAAGGGGTTGGGTATGGGATGGTATTGCAAATGATAGAAAAGTAAAAACTTTGCTTTTCAAAGTTAGAAATAAAAATTAAAAAAGTTAGAAATAAAATATTATTTTGTAAGTAGAATAAAGACAAAAACTAAAACATAGTTTATTTCCATTTCGGGTTCCGACTAAGAGATTAATTTAAAATACTGATTATTTTACTTTTAGGCGTAAAATTACAAAATAAGACAAATTTTAGGATATTTAAACTTTTTGTATACGATATAGTGAAGTTTTTACATTTTTTTTTTTAACTGACATAAATTTGAAGATAAAATAAGAAAAAAATTGACTTTAGTGCTAAATATACATATGTAATAAATACCGAGATAGCAATTTGATGATTGTTGATGATAATATCAGCAAAATTAGTCTTTTTAGATTCGTATAGATGATCAAAAACTGATTAATCAGCTTGGTGATCTAAAAAAGATTCCAAAAAGACTCCTTAAAACGCTTAGAAAACGACTAGTTTACAAAAGCACAAACAATTCTTGCAATTCTTGTGTGCAGTCAAGATCTTATCGTGCAAACGATCCTAATACGGCTTTTTTATGTTATTTTGATCAAGAAAGACCAAAAAAAAAGACTCAGAATATCTGCAATCAGTTTGGTGATCAAAAAAGGGTACAAAAATACAAAAAAGCTTAGCAAGCGACTAGTTAAAAATAGCCCAAAAAATCTTGTAAAATGTGCGTCATATAACTATTTTTAGGTGATAAAAAATGCCACGAAAAGACTCGTATCGCGTTGTGGGTGATGTGGCTTAGTTGGTTAGCACGTCGACTACTAAGTATAACATATCATATTCAGCAGCCTAGGTTCGATCCTCGGTCTCGGCAACATCAATTTCTTTAATTATTAACTTCACTGTTCTAAAAATAGATATGACGTGTTTTAAAAATAGATATACTGTGTTGAGTATTTATTTTTTATTCTTTTATTTTTTTTAACAAATCTAGCAAAATGTGTACAGTCATATTCTAATCAGCAAAACGAGTCATTAAAGACTCTTTTTGAAGAGTCGCATGAAGGGTACCATTTTCTCACACAAAAAGATCATTTTTGACTCATAAGTGATATCATAAATAATCATTTTAATCGTGCAGTGAAGTCAAAAAGGACTCATATTTAATTAAAATTTTCCAAAAATGCTAGCTCGATAATAGATAATTCTTAAATTTTTCGTCCCACTCCATAGCGTGACTAGCCTAGAAGATTTTAGTCGTATATACTACTCTTAGTAGTGGAAAACATGGCGTTAATTTTAGCCCTCTACCTTATATGGTTTATATTATACAGGCTCCTGAAGTTTAACTTCTCGGGTATTTTTGTAAAAAATTGACTATGTTTACGACTCAATAACTTCTGAACGCGTTGTCGGAATTTAATAAATTTGGCTTCGTTGAAAATGATATTCTTTTCGATTATCAAATAAAATTCAATTATTATTATATCTCAAGGACGTTTGTTATGAAAACTGTCCTTTACCCTTGAATATCCTGAAAACGGTTTTTTAATTTTGTTTAATTTTTTACAGTAAATGACCAACTAAGTTGACTTTATTATGTCAAAATTTTATTATGGGTTGACCACGGGTTCAAAGTTACAGCGATTTTTCTTTATCAGCTCACAAAATTTTCATACAAGATAATTACATTTTAATATCACTGGTCGACAAAATTTTTGATCTACTTTGATCTTATCAGGTCTGGTTTTCGAGATATTGAGCATTTTATGTTTTTCCTAGAAACTTAGTTTTTTTGCAATATTTTGCTGAAAACTCTGGAATGATGCTTCAGAAGCTGTGCTTTCATTTAAGTATAACAGTAGTTTTATATCTGCATAGATGATATTGGGATTCAGCATCAAACACATATTATCCAATTTTTTCAATTTTGACCGCGTAGTTTCCAGAAGAGGAACTCAATTTATTTTTGGGATTAAATTAGACACTTTATTGTTTAAAATAAGCTATTAAGATTCTGAATCCGTTTACCAGTTTCAGAGATATCTTGAAACAAACTATTGAATTTATTGACATAAAAAATATTCATATTGAAAAAATACCTTCAAAAGACCAACTTCAAAGGGCTATAACTTTGAAATTCGTGCTAACTCAAAGACATTTTGGAGTTTTCAGCCACTGGTGGCCTACTTTCACATCCATTTTGTCTCGTTTGGGAACAAAGTAACTACAAAACTGATCACCTATTAAATACCCTAAAAAGATACATATTTATCTAGGCAAAGTTATATTGAACTACACCATTTTCAATTGTAATTCATACCTTTTTGAATTGAATCAAGAAATTTTCAATTAAAATTGAGAAATATTCTATTCAAATTGCGAGTTTTGAACTGAAATTGGGAAATTTTTAATTAAAATTGAGAAATTATCAATTGAAATTAAGAATTTTCAGTTAAAAATAATAAATTTGCAATTGAAAATGAAAATTTTTTAATTGACATTGAGAAATTCCGAACTGAAAATGACAAATTTTCAATTGAAAGTGAGAGTTTTTAACTTGAAATTGAGAATTTTTAATTAAAATTGAGACATTTTCAATTGTAATTGAAAAATTTTTAAACTGAATCGAGAAATTTTTTAATTGAATCGAGAAAGTTTCAATTGAAAATGAGAAATTTTTATTAAAATTAAGAAATATTGAATTGAAATTGAGAATTTTCAATTGAAATTGAGGAATTTTCAATTGAAATTGAGGAATTTTCAATTGAAATTGAGACTTTTTGATTGAAATTGAGAAATATTCAATTGAAATTGAGAATTTTCAGTTAAAAATGAGAAACATTTTCAATTGAAAATGAGAAATTTTCAATTGACATTGAGAAATGCTCAATTAAAAATGAAAAGTTTTCAGTTGAAATTGAGAGTTTTTAAATTGAAATTGAGAATTTTCAATTGAAATTGGGAATTTTTAAATTTAAATTGAGAATTTTCAATTGAAATTGAGAAATTTTTAATTGTAATTGAAAAATTTTTAAATTTAATCGAGAAATTTTTAAAATAAATCGAGAAATTTTCAATCGAAGTTGAGAAATTTTAATTGAAATTAAGAAATTGAGAATTTTCAAATGAAATTGGGAAATTTTCAATTGAAATTGAGGAATTTTCAATTGAAATTGAGAAATATTCAATTGAAATTGAGAATTTTCAGTTAAAAATAAGAAACATTTTCAATTGAAAATGAGAAATTTTCAATTGACATTGAGAAATGCTCAATTAAAAATGAAAAGTTTTCAGTTGAAATTGAGAGTTTTTAAATTGAAATTGAGAATTTTCAATTGAAATTGTGAATTTTTAAATTTAAATTGAGATTTTTTAATTGAAATTGAGAAATTTTTAATTGTAATTGAGAAATTTTTAAATTTAATCGAGAAATTTTTAAATTAAATCGAGAAATTTTCAATTGAAGTTGAGAAATTTTAATTGAAATTAAGAAATTGAGAATTTTCAATTGAAATTGGGGAATTTTCAATTGAAATTGAGGAATTATCAATTGAAATTGAGCATTTTCAGTTAAAAATGAGAAACATTTTCGATTTAAAATGTGAAATTTTCAATTGACATTGAGAAATTCCCAATTAAAAATGAAAAGTTTTCAGTTAAAATTTAGAGTTTTTAAATTGAAATTGAATATTTTTCAAGTGAAATTGAGAATTTTCAATTGAAATTGGGAATTTTTAAATTTAAATTAAGAATTTTCAATTGAAATTGAGAAATTTTCAATTGAAATTGAGAAATTTTTAAATTTAATCGAGAAATTTTTAAATTTAATCGAGAAATTTTTAAATTAAAATTTCTCAATTGAAATGGAGAAATTTTAATTGAAATTAAGAAATATTAAATTGAAATTAAGAATTTTCAATTGAAATTGAGGAATTTTCAATTGAAATTGAGACTTTTCAATTGAAATTGAGAAACATTCAATTGAAATTGAGAATTTTCAGTTAAAAATGAGAAACATTTTCAATTTTTAATTGACATTGAGAAATGCCCAATTAAAAATGAAAATTTTTCAGTTGAAATTGAGAGTTTTTAAATTGAAATTGAAAATTTTTCAAGTGAAATTGAGACTTTTCAATTGAAATTAAGAAATATTCAATTGAAGTTGAAAATTTTCAGTTAAGAATGAGAAACATTTTCAATTTTTAATTGACATTGAGAAATGCTCAATTAAAAATGAAAATTTTACAGTTGAAATTGAGAGTTTTTAAATTGAAATTGAAAAATTTTCAAGTGAAATTGAGAATTTCCAATTTAAATTGAGATTTTTTTAATTGAAATTGAGAACTTTTCACTTGAAATTGAGAATTCTTGAATTGAAATTGAGATAAGCCCAGAGTCGATTAAAAAAATTCTTAATTTCAGTTAAAAATTTCTCATTTTCAATTGAAAATTTCTCATTTTTAATTCAAAATTTCTCATTTTCAATTGACCTTTTCTAAATTTGTAATTGAAAATTTCTCATTTTCAATTCGGCTTTTCTCAGTTAAAAATTGCAATCTCAATTAAAAATTTCAATATCAATTTCAATTGAAAATTTTTAATTTTCAATAAAAAAAAAAATGTCTCATTTAGAATTGAAAAATTCTCATCTTCAATTCCGTTTTTTTTTTTAAATTTCGATTAAATGGTTTTCATTTCCAATTGGGGATTTCTCAATTTCAATTGAATATTTCTCAATTTTAATTGAATTATTCTCAATTTTAATTGAAAATGGTGTAGTACAAATACATTTCAAGTTTTCTAAAAACTGAAACTTTTAGCTTATAGAAACGTGTTTTTTTGATATTTATATTAGATGCAAAGCTTAACCATCATTGGCTGACGGAATTTATTTTAGGGGATATTAATTTGGGGAATAAAAGTAAAATATTTGATATTTTTCATTTTTTTCTTATATAATGACATATAAGACAATTCTTTGATTTGGTGCTAAAAGGGCCAATGTCAATTTTCGGCTGTTTTGAGTTAATCATTGCATTAGATTCCCTTCTTTACCCCCTTTATTTGGCTCCAACCGCTAATTCCTATCTTAACTCAAAGCAGATTTATGAGTGTTTTTCTGGGCAATATTACTATGAATTTATATGGAATATAAAAACTTTAAATCAAATTTTCTCAAAAATAGTTTTTTTTGACATTGGCCCTTTTAGCACCAAGCCACAGAATTCATTTCTGAAATTTAATCATTTGTTCTTATTTGAAACAAAACTGACTTTTTAAATTAAAAAAAAATATATATTTCGTTTGGGTAAAAATTTAAAACACAACAACAACAACGACAAAAAGATCTGTGTAACAAAAGCAGTTTTCCGATCCGTTAACAATATTTATTTAGTTCTTTTTTATAAATTTTACGATTATTACTTAACATTACCATAAAACTATATTCAATGGACTTAGATACATAAGTACGAGTATGTATATACTATGTACAACATGTGTTGCACAATTTCCAGTACAATTTATGTGGCAGCAACAGCAAACAATAAATTTTGAAGGCCCAAATAAATAAAAAAAAAACTAAACTACCATAAATGCTTGTATTTGTTAGACGGAATTACGCAACAGACGAGTTACAAATAAATGACAGGGTTAAATGATCCATTTAAATGGGAAACTACTCATAAAAAAGGATTTATTTGTTAGTTGATCTATTTTTTGACCTTGAACTAATTTGTAGTAAAATCATAAAAATTCAAATCCAACTGCAACTGCAACTCACACAAAACATTTCACATGCAAAAGTGTGAAATGATCTCATTTCACCTTCATCAATTATTACTGTGTGGTTCTTGTTGTTTGTTGTTGTTGCTCTTGGTATGGAAATGATCGTGACAATGGACGATGATGTTGATGGTGATCTTGACGACTAACTATGGTTATTTATTTAATGGGTCCATAAAATAGAACGAGTTAATAAAAATAACAATTTGTGTATTTGAATCTTTGCGTAAACGGAGTTGGTCTTCGTCTCATTCAATGCATTTGCACTAGATCAAGGTCATTTTGGCTATAAAATCGAATAATAATAGTAAAGTAAATATCTTTTTAGGGGATCGTTTGCTAGGTGGTCTGTTTTATTACGTCAAAAAGCACTTTCTTTAGGATTTTGTGAGTACATATTTTCAAGAGGAAATTTAACATTTTTAGTTCTTTGAATAAATTTTGGTTTTTATACCCTTCACCACCATAGGTGGAAAGGGTATTATAAGTTTGTGCTGATGTTTGTAACGCATAGAAATATTTGTCTTAGACCCACCTTTTAGTATACCAATAGACTTAGAATCACTTTCTGAGTCGATTTAGCGATGTCCGTCCGTCTGGCTGGCTGGACCCCCATGTAAACCATGTAATCAAACTACAGGTCGCAATTCTAAAGATAATTTGATTAAATTTGGCACAGATAATTTTTTTGATAATGGGACCATGGCTATTGAAATTGGTTAAAATCGGTCCATTATTTATGGTACCTCCCATAGGTCCCACTTCCCGGAATTGCTATATTGGCCACAAATATCAATATTTTTTCATGAAATTTAAATCAAACACTGCTTATGTAAACGTAAATCACTGTACCAAATTTCGTTGAAATCGGTACACATTTGACCATAGCTCCCATACAAACTCTTCTTCAAAAACGCACTAAATGAGACAAAAAATCACTAAAACGCTCGTAAATCTAAAGATAATGAAAATTTTGAGTTTATTTTTTGCATACATAATTTTTGTAATCAATGTAATCAATTTGCCAAATTTCGAGATAATCGGTCCATATTTGACCCTAGCTCTCATATAAGTCCAAATGACAGAAACAGGTTGAATATATACGTTTTGAGAAAATGTTTGTATGATGGCAAAATTTAGCAAATATTTGTCTTTATACAGGAAAAATAACACCTTTGACCTTAGTGGTGAAGGGTATCGTATGGTCGGCTTGACCGACTATTGTTACTTACTTGTTTTTTATTAATTTCGGATAATACAATAAAATAAAACCTAAAGAACCTTTTATAGTTGCCTTTATAGGGATGTTATAGTTTTATATTTAAATTAAACATATTTAATCCCTATAAAGTAAATCTAAGATTGGGGGCCTCTTTGCTTTGGTCAAAATGTTCGGTATTGGTTATAACTTATAAGCCAAAAATGAGTAAAAATTTTAATCGATTTAATTCTTCTTCTGAGTAAAATTTTTAATCTTTTAATTAGAGCCTAGAAATTGGATTGATTTAAAAAACAAATAAAAACAATAACACTGTGCTAGTTGAAAAAATCGACGAAGGAAGGCCTAGTGGGTAAAGATAATTCGAGTACGCTGAATTAAATGGTGCTAACCGTTTTAACTCTAGTTTTCGAGATAAATTGAACTCGAAAACTGTTTATTACTTGAACTAAGTAAAAAATCTAAACTCGACAACAACATTATCTATTTTATTTGTTTAATCCGCAGTCGTTTTTTAAATAAATTTTTTTGTTTGCCAAAAAAATATTTGTTTGAAAAATCACAAAAAAATAATCAAAACACTCTTCTAGTACTTCCCCATGATATCTCAACTCATACAACAAGAATTACAAAAATGAATGTGAAATTAAAAAATTTTAATTAATCATGTCTTGAAACGATCCAAGTTTGCTATATTTTTGACGACTCTCAAATTTAGAACAATTGTGGGCCATGTCTTGTTCCTCGGTGACAGCCACGATAAATTCATGTACTACATGAACAAAACGCTTATGAAAAGATAGAACTTTCCTTATTTAAACCTGGTATTTCGATTATTTCATTGGAAAACTGTAATGCTTCTAGCTGTTCTTGCATATAGAACTGCAAGCATGGCGGCACAGTCATTTAAATTTTTTTCCAATTAATAATATCGAAATATGAGTCACTCTCGAAGTTTATAAAATTCTGAAATTGTGGGCCGAACATTTGACAAATGCCTACTTTTGCTTCATTTCTAGCTGATGGCAAAAATATTCTCAGGGTGGAAAAAGTAGGCGTTGTTTTCTATGGGCCGACGAAGGATTTATTAAACGTTGTCCGAAGATATAACGAAAAGTGTATTTTGGCGATCCCAATGTGCGGTAAAACAAAAATTGCTTGTTTTTAATAGTTCGGTTGAAATTCT
The DNA here is from genome assembly GCA_933228675.1 of Stomorhina lunata. Classification (NCBI taxonomy): domain Eukaryota; kingdom Metazoa; phylum Arthropoda; class Insecta; order Diptera; family Rhiniidae; genus Stomorhina; species Stomorhina lunata. The sequence goes on along the minus strand of OW121740.1, from coordinate 87,050,573 downwards.
CGAAAAACTTCCTTATTAAAAGTATAACGATTTTTTAAGAGCTTTAATTTTCTTATATTAGGGTTGAACATTAGTGTGGTAGGAACTGAGCTGTGATTAATAAATACAACAAGTGGATATCTGAGACCAATGACTATTAAAGCAAAATATTGGGCTCTTCGAGACATAAACATCGATATATCACACTTTCAGATCCGACTGTAAATGCCGAAGATATAACGAAAAATGTATTTTGGCGACCCCAATGTGCGACGAAAAAAAAATAAAACATTTTTATACCCTTCACCACCATAGGTGGAAAGGGTATTATAAGTTTGTGCTGATGTTTGTAACGCATAGAAATATTTGTCTTAGACCCACCTTTTAGTATACCAATAGACTTAGAATCACTTTCTGAGTCGATTTAGCGATGTCCGTCCGTCCGTCTGGCTGGCTGGACCCACATGTAAACCTTGTAATCAAACTACAGGTCGCAATTCTAAAGATAATTTGATGAAATTTGACATAGATAATTTTTTTGACAATGGGACCATGGCTATTGAAATTGGTCAAAATCGGTCCATTATTTATGGTACCTCCCATAGGTCCCACTTCCCGGAATTGATATATTGGCCACAAATATCAATATTTTTTCATGAAATTTAAAACAAATACTGCTTATGTAAACTTAAATCACTGTATCAAATTTCGTTGAAATCGGTCCACATTTGACCATAGCTCCCATACAAACTCTTCTTTAAAAACGCACGAAATGAGACAAAAAATCACTAAAACGCTCGTAAATCTAAAGATAATGAAAATTTTGAAATTTTTAACAACTGTAGTCAACTTGCCAAATTTCGAGATAATCGGTCCACATTTGACTCTAGCTCTGATATAAGTGCAAATTACGGAAACAGGTTGAATATATAAGTTTTGAGAAAATGTTTGTATGATGGCAAAATTTAGCAAATATTTGTTTTTATACAGGAAAAATAACACCTTTGACCTTAGTGGTGAAGGGTATCGTATGGTCGGCTTGACCGACTATAGCGCTTTCTTACTTGTTTTTTTTTCGAAACTGTCTTACACCAATACTTTGTATTCGGTGGTGTACGGCGAACTTTTTTTTTTCTTCCATATAAGTCGAGACGGTCTAATGTATATCTATTAAATTTTATAACAAAAACTACTGCCGCACAGTGGTTTAAAACAAAAAGTGATAATAAATCTGTATCTTCTAAACTGTAAGTCTGATTGCATCAGTATGTATGAGAGAATTGTTAAGGAGACTTTCTAAGTTTTGTATTTATGGTTACCCTTCGATTATTGTCTAATATGGTTGATTTTTTAAATTTCGGAATAAGCTTGAGAAAAGAAGAAAAAAACATGCTATCTTTACTATAAAAACTGTTATGGGTTTTAAGTTATTTAATTTCAAAAATAGAATGTTTTTCTTCTACTTTTTTTAATTTTTGACCCATTGTGCATTCGATATATATAATTTTTTTGAAAATATTGACATACAACCAACAACATAAAACAGTTAAAACCGTTTTAATGTTGAGAAATTTCCAAAGTCAAATATTATTCGCTTATCGAAAAAAAGTGCATTTTTTCTCATAAATATGGTATTAACTTTTTTTATTTTTTACGAATAAGTTTTTTATTGAAAGTTAATGTTTTATTATATATTTGCAGAGAATGGGGTTTTAGGATGATTTTAAACCAAAATTAAAGACAGTACAGACGCTTTAAGTACATCATTAAACGAAATTTGTCTATTTTTTAAGAAAATGTTTGTGTTTTCGAACATATAACAAAATAGTCAAGCCGATTTTATAACATTATGAAATGCAGTTATATAGTCCCATATAGTCCCATATATATTCATAAACGAATCCAGAAAATCGAATTTTATAAAAAATGACAAATTTCTATGCACCATAATTTTTATTACAAAAAATGGTCAATTGGGTACCCTGTTTTAATTTTTTTTACATAAACAATAAAATAGACTTAATAACTGCAAAAAATTATTTATGTACCTTGTACAGTTTTTCAGAAATTTAAAGTCAAAATTTGTAAAAAATGCACTTTTTACGAGTAGTTTGCTAATTATAAAATTTGAGTTAAAAATTTTAATTTGTTGGCACAACAGAGTCTTTATGACCTATTTTTGGTATCTAGACACGATTAGAATATATTGGCGTGTTTAAAAAAGTTGTTTAGATTTATCGTGGCTACAATTTTCCCAAATATAGTGTAAGAAAAATCAGGTTTTTAAAAAAGTTATGATCAAAAAATTAAAAACAAAAAAAAATTCTTTTACATTTTTAAAAAAGGTCCAAGATAAAATACATTTTTATCATAAGATTTTAGCAAGAAATATTCGACATACTCTTGGCTATATTTTTGCTTGCTGATTTGGTAAAAACTGGTGACACTTTTTTTAGGCATCATTCTAATATTGGAAAACTTTGAAGGCCCAAACTGATTATAGGGTTTTACAACAATTTGATAGTAGAATAGGACCCATATAGTTACGAATTTGCACTTTTTTCACTGTTGTGTAGTGTAATCATATATGGGGATATGTTTTAAACAAAATAAGCTATATCATACTAAATTCGATCAAGAACTTTTCATTTTATTAAAAGTTAAGTATTAGTATGTATATTAGAGTGCTAGTTATTTTTGAAAAGTTGGTATTTGTATGCGGCCAACCCCCACATTTGTTCGAAATACTATAAAAAATCTCTTGAAAATTTGAGGTCAATCGGATGGGGAGAAAGCGTGCCCATGGCCCGCCCAAAATTGCAAAATACCTGACTTTTTTACCTTGATTGTAAATAATTAATACTTTAGAATAAAGTAAGATGTGATTTACAATTCTATGGGCTGTAAGTACTAAATATCAGAATTTCGACAAAATATTAACAAACTTACTTAGTTTTTTTTTTTCATATTAGAAAGTTTTACTTTTTTCTCAGGTCCGTTTCAAAAATCATTTTTTGATTTTTTGATTTTTTAAAATTTTTTTCAACAAATATTACAAATTATAAATTCAGGTTCATAAAAGAAACAAATGAGAGAATAAAACACAGAAAAAATGTGTCGATAAAGAGTGTTCTAAAAAAAATATGCATTTACTATTTTAGACAAAATTTATCCATAGTGCAAGAAATAATTTATTTTTTGATCAAGTTAGTTTCTATAGTTATTTCAATCAAAATGGACTGCGAAAAAAAAGTTCGTGAAAATATAATTAAAACTTTTAAAAAAAATCCGTCATGGACTTTTAAAAAAATAGATAAAAATTTGAAAGTTGACCCTCGAACGGTTTCTAATGCCATCAGACGGTATAAGGAAAACCTGAGCATTGAAAGAAAACCTGGATCAGGGAGGAAAAAAGGTCCTACAGATATTGGTAAGGCAAAAGAAGTCGAGCGACTCTTTCGAAGAGCGCCTAACACTTCTTTAAGAAAAGCAGCTCGTAAGGTGAAATGTTCTACGAATTTTGCACATAGAGTCAAAGCTTATGCTGGACTGAAGACATACAAAGTTCAAAAGGTTCCAGATCGCAATGCTATAAAGAACTTAGAAGCAAAAAAACGAGCGAAAAAATTGAAGTCTGATTTTACAAAAAAATACACCTGTTGTGTGATGGATGATGAAACATACGTACTGGCAGACTTTTCTCAACTTCCTGGTCAAGATTTTTATGTTGCTGATAAACGGAGCAATGTTCGGCAAGAGTTTCGCACAAAAAAACAAACAAAATTCCCTAAGAAGTTTCTCGTGTGGCAAGCTTTTTGCAGTTGTGGCAAAAGAAGTAAAGTATTTGTGGCATCTGGCACAATAAACACAGAAATTTATATAAAGGAGTGCCTACAAAAACGGTTGTTACCCCTTTTAAGAGAGCACAGAGTGACTACATTTTTTTGGCCCGATTTGGCATCATGCCATTATGGAAAAAAGGCACTTGATTGGTACTCAAAGAATAATGTCATTTTTGTACCACGAGAGGCAAATCCACCTAACTGTCCAGAACTTCGGCCTGTAGAAAGGTATTGGGCTCTGGTAAAATTGAAGAACACAGGAAAGATTTCCAAGAACATGTCCGATTTTAAGCGCAGGTGGAATACATGCTCCAAAAAGGTATCAGAAGCAACTGTAAAATCTTTAATGGGAGGGTTTCCGAAAAAAGTCGATAATTTTGCAAAACCCGAGTACTAAGTAAACACTTTAATGCTAAATAATTTTGTATAATATGTCATTATATTTGCGTATTTTGTAGAGTTTTTATATTAAAAGGTTTGATTTTTATTTAAGAAAATCCAACTACAAATTTTATTTAGAGCACTCTTTATCTTGATCAGTTTCGCCGTACTTACGATTTTAAATCTTAGTATTTCGCGAAAATGTAACTAAGTAGTGAAAGGTATCAAATAGTCGGGCTGTTGTTTATTTAAATAAAGGGAATTTTTGATTCTCAACTTTTGAAAGAAATTCTTTAAGAACATAATTATAAAAGCAATTTGTTGAAACTGGACTTATTTTTATAATATGTATTATTATACATAAATATTCATGTAAATACATATGTACCTATGTAAGTTTGTTGCACAAAACTACAAATATTCACAAATAAAATAAGCCTTTAATTTGTTCATCCTTTGTTTCTACCGACGGCTGAAAGGCATAATTTTAAAGAAAAAACACATAATTTTATTTGTTTTTTTGTTTATTTGTTGAAACTATAAAATTTTGGTTGAAAAAGATGAATTTTTTGTTGTTTAGTAGACGCACAGAAACCATTATTATTTTACGGCAGCCATTATGATTTTTAAACTCCACCCATTTTTACAATTCTAATCTGTTACTCGCCCTCTGTGAATAAAGTATATAACTAAATAAATAAAAATGTTAGCAAAGATATAAACCATTTGTGATGCCACATCAACCCAAGTTCCAAAAAAGTACTACAATTTATATGAACTGAACTTAAGAAGTCGATAAAATAGTGCAAATATACTTAGTTATTCATCAAAGACTTCAACCTCAAAGGATGTAAAGGAAACTCCATAAAACGTAATTTATATAGTACACAATGTACTGTATTGCGAAAAATAACAAAACTTACCGACCGACACATTTTTTCTATCTCAAGGATATTTGGTGCGGTTGATTTAATATGTAACTATGGATGCAAATATATTTGATGCTTTGTTAAATAAACAATTGAAGATGGTATTAAACTACAGTAGTGTACGGTTAATAAGAATGTATTCTGGTAATGGTAACTTATAACCTTGTAATGACTACAACATACCCTCCGAATTACTTAAAAGTTATAACAGCGAGTACTTATCAGGGACCGAAAATAATAATTATTCTTGAATTTTTAAAGAAAAAAAGCAATCATATGGAAATATCGCAGAACTAATTTGAAAACATCATTTTGCTTGTTTTCCACTATATTTTAAGAAAATGACATGGTTTTTAAATTTTTGATTTTTATTATTTTTTTCAAAAATAATTTTTATTTTATGATTTTTATTTTTTTTTTTTTTTGTCAAATATATTTGACAAATTCTGACAAATATTTTTTTTTGCAAAAATATTTGTCAAGATCTGACAAATATTTTTTTGGCAAAAATATTTGTCAAAAATTGATTTTTATTTTATTTGTCAAAAATATTTGTCAAGGTCTGACAAATATTTTTTTTGGCAAAAATATTTGTCAAGATCTGATTTTTATTTATTTTTAACAGAAATAATTGTTATTCTGATTTAAATTCTTTTTTGGCAAAAATAAAAAAATCAATACAGAATTTAAAAAAAAAATTAAAAATTTCCCATAATTACGGTAAATTTTAAAAAATTTTCAATAAAAATGAAAATTTCCCATAAAAACGTAGTATTTGAAATTTTCCCATAAAAATGGGAAATTTTAAAAATTTCTTGTAAAAAGGGGAAATTTTGAATATTCTTTTTTAAAATGTGAAATTTTTAAAATTTCCTATGTAAATGGGAAATTTTGAAAATTTCCCATAAAAAAAGGGAAATTTTGAAAATTTCCCATAAAAAAGGGAAATTTTGAAAATTTCCTATAAGAAGGGAAATTTTGAAAATTTCCCATAAAAAAGGGAAATTTGAAAATTTCCCATAAAATATGGAAATTTTGAAAATTTCCCATAAAAAATCGAAATATTGAAAATATCCCATAAAAAAGGGAAATTTTGAAAATTTCCCATAAAAAAGGGAAATTTTGAAAATTTCCCAATAAAAAGGGAAATTTTGAAAATTTCCCAATAAAAAGGGAAATTTTGAAAATTTCCCATAAAAAAGGGAAATTTTGAAAATTTCCCATAAAAAAGGGAAATTTTGAAAATTTCCCATAAAAAAGGGAAATTTTGAAAATATCCCATTTTCAAAATTTCCCGTTTTTAGATGAAGTTTTCAAAATTTCCCATTTTTAGGGGAAATTTTCAAAATTTCCCTTTTTTATGTAAAATTTTCAAAATTTCCTATTTTTATGGGAAATTTTCAAAATGTCCCTTTTTTATGGGAAATTTTGAAAATTTCCCTTTGTTATGGGAAATTTTCAAAATTTCCCTTTTTATGGGAAATTTTCGAAATTTCCATTTTTTATGGGAAATTTTCAAAATTTCCCGTTTTTAGGTTAAATTTTCAAAATTTCCCATTTTTACAGCAAATTTTTATAATTTCCTATTTATATAGGAAATTTTCAAAATTTCACATTTTAAAAAAGAATATTCAAAACTTCCCCTTTTTATAAGAAATTTTTAAAACTTCCCCTTTTTATAAGAAATTTTTAAAACTTCCCATTTTTATGGGAAAATTTCAAATACTACGTTTTTATGGGAAATTTTCAAAATTTTCATTTTTATTTAAAATTTTTTAAAATTTACCATAATTATGGGAAATTTTAAATTTTTTTTTAAATCTGTATTGATTTTTTTTTGCGTTTTTTATTTGACAAATATTTTTGACAAAAAAAATTTAAATCAGATTAGCAATTATTTCTGTTAAAAATAAATAAAAATCAGATCTTGACAAATATTTTTGCCAAAAAAAAATATTTGTCAGACCTTGACAAATATTTTTGACAAATAAAATAGAAATCAATTTTTGACAAATATTTTTGCCAAAAAAAGTATTTGTCAGATCTTGACAAATATTTTTGCCAAAAAAAAATATTTGTCAGAATTTGACAAATATATTTGACAAAAAAAATAAAAATCATAAAATAAAAATTATTTCTGCCAAAAAAAAATAAAAATCGTAAAATAACAATTATATTTTGATTTTTATTATAAATGTCATAATTGTAACGGTCCCTGGTACTTATTTGTAATTAAAATGGTGATTTGAACTAAATGATCTGGGTTCAAATCCCACCAAGACCAGGCTGTTTTTAATGGTTCTGGTTGGTCATAACTTGGTAAGCCCAGACTTATCTCGGTCTTCCTTCATCCCAACTGTGGACACTGATCATCCGGGGGACTACGTTAACACCCGTTAATGTAGATAGCTAACATATGCCGCGAGTTCTCCCACAAGAACTATACAAATATGGGTTAGGACGTTGCACTAGTAACCCAATCCTGGAAAATATAATTACTATGAAACAGCTTAAATTAGAATCAAAACTGTTTCAAGTATTTTAAATAAAATTGTATATACATATGTATGTATATATGTATGTAGTGAGCCGCCGTGGTTTAGCAGGTAAGTCATCCGCCCAGCATACCAGAGATCCCACGTTCATTCCCCGGCCACCTCATAACTCAGCTAGCCACTGGTTATTGAGTATTAGGCTATGTAAAACTTCTGTAACTAATGTATTTTCCGTTCGGAGCCGTAATAAAAACGTAGGTCGCTTTTAATGAGTCTAAAAATAGAATCGGATGCTGAATGCTGAAATCGGACTACTGAATTTTGGAATCGGCCCTTTTTCACCTCCCTTACAAGATCAACTAGCAGAAGTTACTTAAATACCGTGAAAATCTCCAAAATGCTTGTACTCGTAAATCTTAAGATAATTAAAGTTTTTTGCCTAAACTTTGCACAGATAAGTCTTCTATAAAAATATATTAATTAATGTGAATCGATTTTTTGTGACATTGTGTGAGATGTTGAACGGGGCATTTTTCACAATAATTTGAACATTAAAATATAAGAATGTTTAACCAAATTTGTTCTTAAAAAAATTGATAAATAGATTTAAGATTTTTTAAGAGTAATTTAATGGAAACATTTTTATATTTTATTTTTGAAAATCACGCTTTATTATAAACTACCCTTGCACATCTTGCAAACTTAGGGAATATTCTACAATTTCCAAGGCCACAAAACTTACTTTCTTAAATAGCCTATATTTACAACCTGTTAAGGTCAAATGCCGGGCTTTTTTTTAGAAATCCATGCTCTTCGATCTTGTGTGCATATTCTGCAATTGCGTAGGCCAAGCTTTGAAAGATTTTCCTCTACTTGGTCTTTTCATTGAAGTTTCGGACGTAGTCTTTTAAAATTATTGGACGTTTTTTTTTTCTAAATTTAGCCTTTTCATAGTAATTATTTTTTCCAGTTGTTGGTTACTAGCCCGACGTCCTAACCCATATTTTTTATAGTTCTTATGGGAGAACTCGCGGCACAAAATTGCTAACTTCATTAACGGGTGTTAACGTTAATGGTCTTTTTATTGAAGTTTCGGACGTAGTCTTTTAAAATTTTTGGCCGTTTTTTTTCTAAATTTAGCCTTTTCATAGTAATTATTTTTTCCAGGTGTTGGTTACTAGCCCGACGTCCTAACCTATATTTTTTATAGTTCTTATGGGAGAACTCGCGGCACAAAATTGCTAACTTCATTAACGGGTGTTAACGTTAATGGTCTTTTCATTGAAGTTTCGGACGTAGTCTTTTAAAATTATTGGCCGTTTTTTTCTAAATTTAGCCTTTTCATAGTAATTATTTTTTCCAGGGGTTGGTTACTAGCCCGACGTCCTAACCCATATTTTTATACCCTTCACCACCATAGGTGGAAAGGGTATTATAAGTTTGTGCTGATGTTTGTAACGCATAGAAATATTTGTCTTAGACCCACCTTTTAGTATACCAATAGGCTTAGAATCACTTTCTGAGTCTATTTAGCGATGTCCGTCCGTCCGTCTGGCTGGCTGGCTGGACGGCTGGCTGGACCCCCATGTAAACCTTGTAATCAAACTACAGGTCGCAATTCTAAAGATAATTTGATGAAATTTGGCACAGATCATTTTTTTGATAATGGGACCATGGCTATTGAAATTGGTCAAAATCGGTCCATTATTTATGGTACCTCCCATAGGTCCCACTTCCCGGAATTGCTATATTGGCCACGAATATCAATATTTTTTATGAAATTTAAAACAAATACTGCTTATGTCAACTAAAACCACTGTACCAAATTTTGTTGAAATCGGTCCACATTTGACCATAGCTCCCATACAAACTCTTCTTTAAATACGCACTAAATGAGACAAAAAATCACTAAAACGCTCGTAAATCTAAAGATAATGGAAATTTTGAGTCTATTTTCTGCATACATAATTTTTGTAACAACTGTAATCAATCTGCCAAATTTCGAGATAATCGGTCCACATTTGGCCCTAGCTCTCATATAAGTCCAAATGACGGAAACAGGTTGAATATATAAGTTTTGAGAAAATGTTTGTATGATGGCAAAATTTAGCAAATATTTGTCTTTACACAGGAAAAATAACACCTTTGACCTTAGTGGTGAAGGGTATCGTATGGTCGGCTTGACCGACTATAGCGCTTTCTTACTTGTTTATAGTTCTTATGGGAGAACTCGCGGCACAAAATTGCTAACTTCATTAACGGGTGTTAACGTAGTTACCCGTAGTTGAGATGAAGGACAACCAAGATAAGTTTGGGATTACCAAGATATGACCAATCAGAACCATTGCTCTTCAATATCACCACAACAACAAAATACATTAAACTAGATTTTCCTTAAAATTATAATTGAATGATCAAATTTTAAAAGGTCACATCTCCAATTTTTTTAAAATATTGGTTTTTTGACACCAATGAGTTACAAATGCCTTTCTGCATCTACCGTATTAAGAATGGAATATTCCTAGCATTCCTTCTACTGTAAATCCCATGGTATGTGTGGAAAAAATTTCGAAAAGGTCACATCTCCAAGAAAAATAACATTTTGATCCCTATAACTCAAAAATTGTTTTACCGATCTAGCTGAAAATTTGTTTTTAAAGTACTATCCAATTTGAATTGGAAGACATCGATTTCAAAAGTTCGGTACCTTTTTTGATGTATAGGTCGAGTAAGAAGCGGACAGGTGTTTGGTACTTTTTTCAATCTATGCCCAATAGGGATAAAAATAGTTGAAAACTGTTTTTTTGGTACCATTTGTAAGCCACTCTTATCTTTTGAACCAAACAATATAGAAAAGAATTTAGTAATGCAACCAATAAATGTGAGAAAAATATTGAACACGTATTTGGTACTTTTTTGATTTCGGGGGCCAATGGGTAAAAAAGGGATAAAATGATAACTTAACACCTCAAGAAGTAATATAAATAGGAAGAATACGTTAACTGTGTTTTTATAAAAAGTACCGAATTCAATTGGTACCAAGTACCAAATATGTATATGCGACTTTTTAGAAATTAGGGGATAAAAGGGGGAAAATTGGTAATTTTATAACTTTTAAACAAATGAATGTTTTTCTGTCTGTATGTCCTTTATAGAATAGTAAACTATTCATTTAACCATGTTATGCTCATGCAATAATCTTTAGCTAAAGGTGTTGCTCATGAGACGACTAAGTTTTCTAATTGGTATCACTAATTTCTGACAGGTGGCGCCACCAAAAATTACTCAAAATGAATTAAATCGTAAACTGTGCATTTGATCATGCTATGATCTTTAGCAAAGTTGTTGCACATGAGTCGACGAAGTTTTTATACCCTTCACCAATAGGTGAAAGGGTATTATAAGTTTGTCATTCAGTTTGTAATTTTTTCATTATTCGTCTTTTTCCATAAATAATACCGATCGACTCAGAATCGCCAGGAGAGTCGATTTAGCCATGTCCGTATGTCTGTTTGTTGAAATCAAGTTTGTGGAGCTCCTGGTGGGTGTACAAAGACGAATTTTAGGAAATTTCCCTACGCAGCACGCTATTTAATTTCATTAAAATCGGCTTTGAATGATTTCCCAAACTTTGATATACAATTCAATAAACTTTTTTAAAAAAGAAAATTTTTTTGACGTAATTAATTTTTTTTTTTTTTTTTTTGAAAAATACAGTTTTTAAAAAAAAAAAATTAATTCTCATCGAATTTGAATTTTGAGGTTATCTCTGGTGTTTATAGAACGATTTTGATAAAATTTAGTTTCTTTTATTTCTAAAATCTGATATATAATTCATTTTTTTTTAACTACCGTTTTAAAATTTTTTTTTTAATTTGTCAATTTGCGTACATCGATATATTTTGCTTTGGTGATATCTCGGTTATTGATGTACGATTTTGATGAAATTCAATAGTATGCTGGGTTGAATGATTTCCTAAAATTTTGATATACAGTTCAAAAAACTTAAAAATTTTTTAATTCTCATCGAATTTTGAATTTTGGCGATATCTCTGGTGTTTATAGACCGATTTTGATCAAATTTAATAGCATGCTGCAATGGAGTATTTTCTAAAATCTGATATATAATTCGAAATTTAAAAAAAATTGTTTTTTTAAAACTTTTTTTCTTAAATATGCCAATTTGCGTATATCGATATGTTTTGCTTTGGCGATATCTCAGTTATTGATCTCCAATTTTGATGAAATTTAATAGTGTGTTGCGTTGAATGATTTCCTAAAATTTTATATATAGTTCAAAACATTTAAAAAAATATATAGTTTTTTAAAAAAACATAGTTATTTTGAAAAATACAGTTATTAAAAAAAATCTTAATTCCCATCGAATTTCGAGTTTTGGCTATATCTCAGTTGTAAGTAGAACTATATGTTACAATTTATTAGTGTACTTCGTAGAACACTGTTAACATATATTACCTTTACATATAAGTTATGTCGGTATGTCATCTAGATGCTCATCAAACTTGATTACCGAAATATGTCTAAATAACTTTTGAACATTATGTTGGCCTTTATTCAGTGTTGTTGCCAAAAGTCTAATCTAAATAGGTCCGCTAAATATTCTCATTAAAGCAACTATTTAATCGATCCTTTTACTTTAAAGATATATGCATTTAAATACGACCTCTCTCATGGTGCGAAATGTTACAATGTTGTGTAATTTCTGAAATTGTTTGTATTTCAATCTACCTCCAAAATGTAGACCCAATATAAAATCGCCTAAAAATTAAATGTATGAGGACACACATTTAAAAGCCGTATTAATTATCGAGATTTGAAACATTTTCAGATTAGAAAATCAATAAACACCTAAATCATCTAAAGCAGTCTTCAGAAACATACACACTTGTAATTGACCAAAAACTTTTTCCACTCTGCACTTTACTTTTGTAACGCCATTGGTGAAGGGTATTTAAGGTTCGGCATATCCGAACATAGCACTCTAACTTGTTTTAATAGGTATGCACACTTTCGGACAGGTGGCGCCACTGAAAATTACTAAAAATGAATTAAATCGTAAACTGTGCATTTGATCATGCTATGATCTTTAGCAAAGTTTTTGCACATGAACCGATGAAGGTTTCTTAGTTGGTATGAACAATTTTTGACAGGTGGCGCCACTGAAAATTACACAAAGTGAATTAAATCATAAGCTGTGTATTTGATCATGCTATGACCTTTAGCAAACTCGTTTCTCGTTCTAAGTTGGTATGACCAATTTCCAAGATTATTCATATTAAACTATGCATTTGATCATGTGTTGATAGGACAAAATTAATAAAATGATTCAAAAATTAATTGGATATTTGTGTACCGTCTTTTCTCCAAATTTATTGTAGTTGGTTAGTACTTTATAAAATAAAATATATGAAAACTTTAAAACTTGCGTCGAAATGCTTGTCATAAAGCTACGAGCAAGGCTCGATCGGTACTATTATAATATAATAGTATTGAAATATTTTAGTTACTTTCTAAAGAAGATTTTTAATATAAGTTTATAAGTTAATATGGTTTTTTCTTCAAAACTTGTGTATTCAATGAAATTAATTTCTAAAAGTTTACACTCCCTAAAATATATAAAAAACATACATATCTAATAACGGTAAAATCGAAATATTTTTGCACCTTTCGATTCTTACTTGCCCTAAAACAAGCTTCTAAGATTTATTTTTAGATATTTTACTTCATTAGAAAATAATAAGTTTTCTTCATTTCCTAAAAACCTTTAGTTTATGAATAAAATATTAATTTGTAATAAAATATTAACAACGAAATGCATCGATGTTTTCTTTGTTTTTTTTTTTATTATCTGTATGATTTTCATCGTTATGTTAAAAACAGCTGTTATGATAAAATTTGCAATGTTAATAAAAGGATGCTCATGCTTCTTAGGAAAAAATCAGTGATTTTATAGTAGAGGTATTAATATACAACGAAGCGTTTTCCCCCCTGAAATAAAAAAAAATCATTGTCAGAAATGAAAAATACTGCATTTTTGCAGCTTTTATTAATTTAATCTATTTAAATTAATAAAATTTTAGTATTTCGCTATTATACTATCATAAAAAAATCTTTTTTATCTATGTACTTTTATGGGTTTTTAATGTACATATTTTGAATTCTCATGAACCTATTTAAAAGAAAATGCACACATTTACCCCCAAACACGGATATAGAAATTTTTAAATTCAATTGTGAAATTTGAAGCATTTATATAAATATGGCAACACTTCATTTACATCAAATTGTAAATGACTATTGCCATCTCTCTTCTACTTATACTTTTTCGTTTTCATTAAAAAACCACGCCCTTACAACAAAAGCAAAAAATATATATACAAAACAAAAGCAACGCCATAATAAAATTGTGGATGGTTTGTATATTTTTTATTCGTATAAAAATGATAATTGCAACTCGTATGAGAAACACAATTTACTCTCAATAGTTTCGGTAAAGTTGTCTGGTTTTGCTGACAAACTGTCCAATAGATAAAATGTACAATAGTTGAACGTGACATCCGTTAAACTACTAAAAAATTGATCAATCTACCCTTAAGTGTCACATCCACAATTTGGGTATGCAGTTGAAACGCACAAAGTTATTACTGCCTCGTGATGTCATTAATTTAGGCGATAAATTTAAGGGGAAACTGTTGCAAATAAAACGGAAATGTTTCCCATCGGAAGTGAAGGTTAATAAAATGGCAGAACAAATAAAAATTCATGGCGCTTTGTTGGACTTCCATTTAAAATTTAATATATTAATAAACCATTTCCTTAACTTACGAAAATATTAAATATAAAATAAATTTAAAGTCCAAAATTAGTAAGGTTAGTTACAAAAAATTAAGTAGGGTTAAAAATGCTGACAAATGCTATTTGGGTCGATGTCGCGAAATAACTACATTCTGTGGACTGAATCATTTAGTATTAAAAATATTATAAAATATAGACTGTATAATTTAAGCGTAAAAGGGGATAATAAATGGGTGCTTGCGTATTAATATTATAGATGTTCAGGAGAGCAAAAAAAACCGTTTTGTTTTACGCGTTGAAAAAATCAAAAATCTTTTTTTTATCTTGAAGTGGTACAAGAATTAAACAAAAAACTACACATAGCTGATTTTGTTTCGGATTTTTTAAATGTGAATAGACCAAATATAACACACATGGATGCCTTTGTTCTAAAATTAAAATTAATAAAAATAAAAATTTGCAAATTTGAAACCAAAACAAGTTTTATTTAAATTTATTTATTTAATAAGTAACAAAAAAACAAGTAAGAAAGTGCTATAGTCGGTCAAGCCGACGATACCCTTTACCACTGAGGTCAAAGGTGTTCTTTTTCCTGTATAAAGACAAATATTTGCAATATTTTGCCATCATATAAACATCTTTTCAAAAAAAATCTTTTCAAAAAAAAAAGCTGTTTCCGTCCTTTGGACTTATATGAGAGCTAGGGTCAAATGTGGACCAATTATCTCGAAATTTGGCAAATTGATTACGAAAATTATGTATGCAAAAAATAAACTCAAAATTCTCATTAACTTCAGGTTTACGAGCGTTTTAGTGATTTTTGCCTCATTTGGTGCGTTTTGACAGAAGAGTTTGTATGGGAGCTATGGCCAAATGTGGACCGATTTCAACGAAATTTGGTACAGTGATTTATGTTTACATACGCATTATTTGTTTTAAATTGCATGAAAAAATATTGATATTTGTGGTCAATATAGTAATTCTCGGAAGTGGGACCTATCGGAGGTACCATAAGTAATGGACCGAGATTTTGACCAATTTCAATAGCCATGGTCCCATTATTAAAAAAATTATCTGTGCCAAATTTCATCAAATTATCTTTAGAATTGCGACCTGTAGTTTGATTACAAGGTTTAAATGGGGGTCCAGTCAGCCAAACTTATATATTTTAGCTGTTTCTGTCCTTTGAGAGCTAGGGTCAAATGGGGACCGATTATCTCGAAATTTGGCAAATTGATTACAAAAATTATGTATGCAAAAAATAAACTCTAAATTCTTATTATCTTCAGGTTTACGAGCGTTTTAGTGATTTTTGCCTCATTTGGTGCGTTTTGACAGAAGAGTTTGTGTGGGAGCTATGGTCAAATGTGGACCGATTTCAAATTTGGTACAGTGATGTAAGTTTATAAAAGCAGTATTTTTTTTAAATTTCATGAAAAAATATTGATATTTGTGGTCAATATATCAATTCCGGGAAGTGGGACCTATCGGAGGTACCATAAATAATGGACCGAGATTTTGACCAATTTCAATAGCCATGGTCCCATTATTAAAAAAATTATCAGTGCCAAATTTCATCAAATTATCTTTAGAATTGCGACCTGTAGTTTGATTACAAGGTTTACATGGGGGTCCAGCCAGCCAGACGGACGGACGGACATCGCTAAATCGACTCAGAAAGTGATTCTAAGCCTATTGGTATACTAAAAAGTGGGTCTAAGACAAATATTTCTATGCGTTACATACATCAGCACAAACTTATAATACCCTTTCCACCTATGGTGGTGAAGGGTATAACAAGTAAGAAAGTCGGTCAAGTCCGACCATACGATACCCTTCACCACTAAGGTCAAAGGTGTTCTTTTTCCTGTATAAAGACAAATATTTGCAAAATTTTGCCATCATAGAAAAATTTTCTCAAAACTTATATATTTTAACTGTTTCCGTCCTTTGGACTTATATGAGAGCTAGGGTCAAATGTGGACCAATTATCTCAAAATTTGGCAAATTGATCACAGTTTTTGCAAAAAATTATGTATGCAAAAAATAAACTTAAAATTCTCATTATCTTCAGATTTACTAGCGTTTAAGTGATTTTTGTCTCATTTAGTGTATTTCGACAGAAGAGTTTGTATGGGAGCTATGGTCAAATGTGGACCGATTTCAACGAAATTTGGTACAGTGATTAATGTTTACATACGCATTATTTGTTTTTTTTTCATGAAAAAATATTGATATTTGTGGTCAATCGGAGGTACCATAATGGACCGAGATTTTGATGAATTTCAATAGCCATGGTCCTATTATCAAAAAATGATCTGTGCCAAATTTCATCAAATTATCTTTAGAACTGCGACCTGTAGTTTGGTTACAAGGTTTACATGGGGGTCCTGCCAGCCAGACTTACGGACGGACAGACTGACATTGCTAAATCGACTCAGAAAGTGATTCTAAACCTGTTGTTATACTAAAAGGTGGGTCTAAGACAAATATTCCCACCTATGGTGGAGAGGGGTATAATTATATTGCAGAAAGAATGGGATATCACATCCGAAGTAACCAAAAATCTTTCAGCATCAATGTCTAAAAGATTGCAGGAAGTTTTCGATGCAAAAAGAGGCCATACCAGCCATTAGTTGTTCCGTAATGAAACACAGACCACGGGAAAATCAGGGACTGAAAATAACCGGTTTTTTTAATTTTAAAATAAAAAAGCAAGCACAAAAAATTGTCTGTTCTGAAATTCAATTACACAGTTTTGGTTCGTTTGATCTATATTTTCATTTTTTCGTAAGCCTTTTTTGCCTTTATTTTTTCATTTTTTTGCCTTTTATTATTTCAGGCGAAAATAACAGTTATTTTTTCTTATATTTTATCGCTCAAATTATACCGGGTATATTTGATTTATATTTAATTGCTCAATTGATTTATGTTTGATTTATATTATATCGCTCAAAATATACCGGGTATGTTTGATTTATATTATATCGCTCAAATTATACCGGGTAAGTTTGATTTATATTTGTTGCTCAATTTGTAACGGGTATCTTTGATTTATATTATATCGCTCAAACTATACCGGGTATGTTTGATTTATATTTTATTGCTCAATTTATACCGGGTATTTTTGATTTATATTATATCGCTCAATATATGTATATTAAGCATGTGTGATTTTTTTTCTCAATATCAATGCAATGACTGCTTTTTTATAAGCAAACTCTGAGTAATATCTTTTAAAATTTATTTTTTAAGCCAGGAATATTATTTTTTCTTGTAAGAATGGCTAATTCTTTCTAATAAAAACTGTGTCCAAGAGCATTATCAATAGAAAAAGTGTCATAAAATTATATTCTATATAGAAAACTGTTACCTAAAAATAAAAAAAGACTCAAATAATTCAATTTTGTCATACCAAAATGTTCTTTATAAAAAATAGAAAAACTGCTACAAAAGTATTCTTTGTAGAAAAACTATTATACAAAACTGTTCCTTATAGGAAAACTGTTATACAAAAGTATTCTTTATTGGAAAACTCTAATACAAAAGTATTATATTTTGTATAACTGCTATACAAAATTATTCTCTATAGAAAAACTGTTATGCAAAAGTATTCTATATTGGAAAAGTGTAATACAAAAGTATTTTTTTAGGATAACTGTAATGCAAAAGTATTCTATGCAGAAAAACTGATATACAAAAGAGTTCTTTATAAGAAAAATGTAATACAAAAGTGTTATACATATAAAAAAACTCTTTTAGAAAAGTATTATAAATTGGAAAGCTATTATAAAAAATTATAGGATAACTGTTATACAAAAGTATTCTTTGTAGAAGACTATTAAAAGTATTCTATATCGGGAAACTTTTATACAAAAGTATTCTATATAGGATAACTGTTATGCAAAAGTATTCTTTGGAGAAAAACTATTATTTATACAAAAGTTTTCTTTATAGGAAAACTGTAGTACAAAAGTGTTATGTATATAAAAACTCTTTTACAAAAGTATTATTATTATTATTATATAAATCCAATATATAAGGAAAACTGTTATAGAACAACATTCGATATATTAAAATTGTTATACAAAAGTATTCTATATTGGAAAAATATTCTACATTGGAAAACTGTTATACAAAAGTATTCTAAATTCGAAAACTATTGTATTATACAAAAGTATTCTATATAGGATAACTGTTATGCAAAAGTATTCTTTGTAGAAAAACTGTTATACAAAAGAGTTCTTTATAGGAAAACTATAATATAAAAGTGTTATGTATTTTAAAAACTCTTATGCAAAAGTATTATATATTGGAAAAATGTTATAGAAAAATATTCGATATATTAAAATTGTTATACAAAAGTATTCTATATTGGAAAAGTGTTATACAAAAATATTCTACATTGGAAAACTGTTATACAAAAGTATTCTAAATTGGAAAACTATTGTATTATACAAAAATATTCTATATAGTATAAATGTTATACACAAGTATTCTTTGTAGAAAACTGTTATACAAAAGTATTCTATATAGGATAACTGTTATGCAAAAGTATTCTTTGTAGAAAAACTGTTATACAAAAGAGTTCTTTATAGGAAAACTATAATATAAAAGTGTTATGTATTTTAAAAACTATTATGCAAAACTTTTGTATTATATATTGGAAAAATGTTATAGAAAAATACTCGATATATTAAAACTGTTATACAAAAGTATTCTTTATTGGAAAACTGTTATACAAAAGTATTCTACATTGGAAAGCTGTTATACAAATGTGTTATAAATTGGAAAACTATTGTATTATACAAAAATATTCTATATAGTATATATTCTATATGTTATACACAAGTATTCTTTGTAGAAAACTGTTATATAAAAGTATTCTACATTGAAAAACTATTATAGCAAAAGTTTCTATATAGGATAACTATTATACAAAAGTATTCTATATAGGATAACTGTTATGCAAAAGTATTCTCTATAGGAAAAGTGTTTAAGAAAAATGTTCTATATAGGAAAACTAT
Organism: Stomorhina lunata; assembly: GCA_933228675.1. Taxonomy (NCBI): domain Eukaryota; kingdom Metazoa; phylum Arthropoda; class Insecta; order Diptera; family Rhiniidae; genus Stomorhina; species Stomorhina lunata. Next base: position 87,031,104 of record OW121740.1, on the reverse strand, counting down.
TAGACAAAAGTATCCTTCCTATATACTTTTGTGAAACTTTTGTATACAAGTACTATCTATAGAAAAACTGTTTTACACAAATATTCTCTGTAGAAAACTGTTATACAATAGTATTCTCGATAGACAAAACAGTTATACAAAAGTATTCTCTATAGGAAAAGTGTTTTAGAAAAATGTTCTGTGGATGAAAACTGTTATTCTACTTGCGATGTACAAAGTATTTATGTCGACGCTTTATATTCAAAAAGAGCTATCTTCATTTTTGACCAAAATGGTTTTTAATAGAATCGTGTTCCTTAGCCTACATGTCATATAAATTTTAAGAAGGAAAAATAATTCTAAAACATGTTTTTTTTTATAAAATAATAACAATTGTTATAAAATATACATTGTAATTTGTGATAAACCTACAAAATTTCCCACATGGATTTCTAAAATATGCTCTACCTTTGACCTTAACAGATTGTAAATAAAGGTCATATAAGAAAGAGACTGCCTTGAAATCTATTAATATAAATATAATAAATCTTGTTTTATTCAAAAAACTTTTAAGTTTAATTAAAATTCGTGATATTTCGATAAAAGCCTCAATTTTTGCTTTATTATTTGAAATGATTAAATTTTAACTTGTAAAAAGTGCTATCTACAATAGAAGCACAAATATAAGGATTATTAACTCCTTAACTTAATTTGTACAAAATCTTAGCCCCAATTTGTATGGTATTGTAAAACAAAGTTTATTTACTACTCTTATAGTTAATGACATAAACAATTTTTTCGCTTTCCTGTAAAACTGTGAATATGTACATAGCACTTTTTGAATATAAGCCCTCGATGTACATCGTATTTATGAACAAAGTATTTAAGTATTAAGGGTTAGTCTAAAATTAGTATCATAAACATTTTCGAAGTTTTGATTTAATAAATACATATGGGTGTCTCTATGATTGCGCACGTGACATTGGAATTGGAATTTTTAAATGGAATTTCAGAATTGTTACATTATATGTGATGAGTTCTTTCCAAAAAGTATATAATTTGTAAAAGCACTGTGTACCTAAGTTCGTTGCGATCAAAGTTGACTTACTCACGTGACAAAAAACGTAAGTGCCTTTAGAGCCGTAAGAAATATTGCGAAAGTAAGCGAATCGTAGGGGATTTTTATTTCGGAAAAAAATCTTTTTATAAGAAAAAAATTGTTGATTACGCACGTGACACTTTTTACCTTTTTACATATTTTAGTAATTTAACATATATTTTCAGAAGTTTTTAACAAAAAGATTAATCTTTTATTCAAAAATGATTTTTTTACTAACGGTGGACCATTTCATGGAAATACCCATATATATATATATATATTTATTAATTCCAAACTTAGAAAATGTTTATGATACTAATTTTTGACTAACCCTAAAAACTGATTATGTTTTTGAAAATAAATAGACAAAATTATAGTTCTTGTTTTTCACTTTTCGATCATTTGTTGCTGAATTGACTAGGAATAACACATGTAACTGAACCTAAGGAATTGGCTGAAAAGGTTTCAAAAACTTCAAGAGTTGTTATATATCTATATATTACTGTGTCTTATAACCATCAACAATATGTTTATCGATTGCTTTAGTGAAAATCGTTTTTGTATTAAAAATGTTAGAAATAATATAAATGCATAAAAATTTCGGAGTTAATATTTTTTTATTTCATAACTTTATTTAATTTTTACATGCAATCAAAATTATAAGATCTTATTTTGAAAGTGATTATAAATAGTCCATTTGTATTGTATTAAATAAAATAAAGTTGAATTAAAGTTAAAAAATCTTGTACTGAAAGTGAGAATAGGTGTTACCTAAAAAATTTACGGAATCATTGACTTTCTGTTCAATATTACCTTAAAAATATTTAAGTTATATTTTTGAAACCAAATTTTAAATTAAATTGTTTTGAAAATGACCCATACATTTTTAATTCAAAAATGTATATATTTTTTTTCAAACAACCAAAAATTGTATATTTATTTGTTTTGAATTTCAACAAAAACAAAAAGAATTTTTTTGTTGCTATAAATCGACTTATAAATTTAAATACAAATCGTCGTTGAAAATCCAAAACTGAGTATCATCAAAAAAATCAAAATCGAGTTTTTGATTGATTATGATTTGTAAAGTTGTCTTACATGTCTCTACCAATTTTTAGATTTTTACGACCAAAAATAACGGTTTTATATCAATAATTCAGAATTGCGTATCAACATGTGCACTATTTTCAAAATTCAAATATGCGTATCATCAAACTTGGGGTAAGATATGAAAATAAAATATTTGAATTAAAAAAATATATATATTTGAATTTTTGTTTCTCCTGTAAAATTTAAAAAAAATGTTGTTACGCAGTTTTGGATTTTCAACGACGAAATACATTTTAAGGTACCCATTTTAATAATTGTTCGTCCTGATGTAAATTTGATATTTTAGTTGATAAAATTATAGCACTCAAATATATACATATACACATATTATGTAGACAAGGAGTATTAATAGTCAAGTTACAAAATATTAATTTACAACACTGGATGTAAGTTGTTAAATAAGGTTGCATTTACAGTTATATTACATGACCATTCGATTTTTTTTAAATTCCTTCCATTTGAATTTCAACATGGGTCGGAAAAGGAACCAGTATGTGCGCGATTTTTTCGAACAAAAAAATATTGATTTTGTGTGTAAACTATGTGGATTATGTTACAAGCTTAAAAAGACATATTTCAATAAATCACGGTGAAGTCTTTAAGGACCATTCACAAAGAAAAAGAAAGCGTGACAATAACACTGCTTTACAGCCTAAAAGTACCAAGAACGCCACATGCCTAGGTCGGCTAATTTGGACCTCCTGAACACGAAAAACGCTAAAAAAAATTTCCCAAGTACCGTTTTTTAGATAACGGTACTTTAGTGTTTTTCGGTATATAGTCCCACTCATTTACTTACTCAGGCCGAGCTTAATGATTTGTGCCGAGATTTGTATTTGCCGAAATTGAAATCTGAATTACTTGCATCGCAATTGCAACAGTGGGGATATTGTGCTCCTGAGACACGTGTTACATATTACCGTGATCGCAGCAAACAATTTGCACCTTTTTTCTCAAAAACGGAAAACTTTTGTTTTTGTGCCAACATATGTGGTCTTTTCTTGGGAAACTACAAAAGTCCTGATTACTCTGAGAAGATCGACATATTACTGGAAAAATTCAATGCCATTGGTAAGCGTTGGGTAAAAGAATGCATATCAGAAAGACCCTTATCATTTGGAAATTTATTCTTCTAACTTCTAGATTTAAACATGACACCCAAGTTACACTTTTTATTTAGTAATTTGGATATTTTCCCCACGAACTTGGGCGCCGAGAGTGATGAACAAGGTGAAAGATTTCACCAGGAAATGGAAGAAATCGAGAGACAGTACAAAGGCTGGTGGGGTGAACAAATGATGGCGGATTATTGTTGGTTCCTCATTCGCGAAGATCCATCCGAAAAAAAACGCAAAAGTTCAAGTCGGTCCTCATTTTGATTTATCTTTTTTGAATTTACACCGAATATTGTGTGTGACCAGTGAAAATTAAAATATTGTCGTTCCACAAAATCCTTAATAAAAACTTAATTTTTCATCCGTTTTTTTCAAATTGTGCTTAAATTGTTGGCAACTAAATGAACCATTTGGTAAAAAAATAAAACATTCCAGATTTTTAGCACAACAAAAAACGAAATGAAAATGAAAAATTTTGAAAAAAAACGTAAAAAATTTGCAAATTTTGAATTTTGAGGTGCCATAACTCAGACATTTTTTGCCTGCTAGAAATTTGCAGCATATCGACGGAAAGGCCAATCGATTATCTTTCCACTGATATGCCATATATCTCAATCGGATCGATCTTTTTCATTGGGATACACAAGGGTTTGAGTAGCATCATATACCGAAAAACGGTAAAGTATCGTTATCTAAAAAACGGTACTTGGGAAAATTTTTTTTTAGCGTTTTTCGTGGCATGTGGCGTTCTTGGTACTTTTCCAAATTAATAATTTGTAAAGCAGTGTAATATAAATAGTGATTTTAATATAACAAAAAAATTTTATGTGGAAATGAGTGAAAAAGAACTTCTAAGTTCATGTATAGAACTAATTGCAAAAGAATCACTACCATTATCCTTGTTCGATTCTAATGCTTTTAGAACCCTTACTAATCCCTTTTTCGAAGGGTTGGAAGTCGAAAAAATTAATAGTAGGAACATCATGGAATTAATACAGTGGGAAGCCAAACTGTCCGGATGTTTTGCACTAAGGAAGTAAGGTAATGAAAATAATACAAATATAGGTATATTATCAGATATATGTATTTTTTTATTTAATTGAACATTATTCTAAATTATAAAGCACAAAAACTCACATAAATTGCTTCAAAAAAATAAAAAACAAAAAATTCACTATTCGGACACTTTTGCACAGTACAAGAAATAAAGATTATCACGATATTGCTTTGGTTAAATGTAACGGTATTTAACCCGTTGGTTTTTTTTTTTGTTTGTTGTCATCTCGTTATCAACTTTTATTGCTCTATTTGGGCATTATTGTTTGACCTGTGAAGTGATTAACATGTTTTTTAAATAAAAAATTAAAAGATCTTCAAAAATGAGAAAAACGCCAACTGATATTGAAAACAATGTGATAAATTTGTTGTAAAATAATTATTCATGCCGTAAAATTGCTGAAAAATTAAATTTAAGTAAATCCACGGTAAATGATATAAAAAAACGCAAAATGTAGCTTGCAATAATAACCAAGGGGGTCGACCAAGACTACTTTCTGATGGTGATGCCCGGCAGATTGAACGTTTGCTACATAATAAGGACACCAAGACCCCGAAAAATGCTGCAAAAAGTATTGGTAAGGATGTCAGTTCCTGGACGGTTTGACGCGCATTAAATAGAATTGGTTTAGTAGCCAGTGTGAAAAAGAAAAAACCAGCACTTTCCGATAGAAATGTGAAAAGACGCTTTCATTTCTGTAAAACCCACAAAAATTGGACAGTAGATGACTGGAAACGGGTTATTTGGAGCGACGAAACTAAAATTAAACGATACCAGTCTGATGGAAAAGAATACTATTGGCATAGGCCGCAGGAGCGCATCCAAAAGCACCATGTGAAGGAAACCATGAAACATGGTGGCGGCAGTACAATGGTGTGGGGATGTTTTACTTGGTGGAACATTGGACCTTTGGTGAGAATCCATGGTATAATGAAGAAGGAGGATTACCTGAATATTCTACAAACAAATTTATCAGAATTTGTTGACGAGAGTGCTTATCCAACCGAAGAAGTTGTTTTTCAGCAAGACGGGGATCCGAAGCACACGGCCAAAATAGTTAAAAGCTGGCTACAAAACCAAACTTTTGGGAAAATGGAATGGCCTGCACAAAGCCCAGACCTGAATCCTATAGAAATTTTATGGGCTATTCTAAAAAGAAGGCTGGGAGCATATGAAAACCCACCAACAAATGTTGACGAGCTTTGGGAGAGAATACAACATGAATGGCGAGCTATTGGCCGTGATATCATCCAAAAGTTGTTGGAGAGTATGCCAAAACGTATTGAAAACGTAACTAAAAATAAAGGCCTTTGGACGAAATATTAAATTGGTAACGTTAATTGGTTTCAACAAACGCCGCATACAAAAGCGCAAACAGTGCAAAAGTGTCCGAAGAGTGATTTTTTTGTTTTTTTAATTTTTTGCAGCAATTTATATGAGTTTTTGTGCTTTATAATTTAGAATAATGTTCAATTAAATAAAAAAATACATTTATCTGATAATATACCTATATTTGTATTATTTTTATTACCTTACTTCCTTAGTGCAAAATATCCGGACAGTTTATCTTCCCACTGTACATACAAAAAAAGACGATGTTGTAAAAAATATTGAAATCATTCTAAAAAAAAATAATTAATATAAAAATAGATACCGCCACAAGAAATGGTAGGTCTATATTAGGAATAAATGTGCAATACATATCAAACAACAAACTTCAAATAGTAACATTGGCAATGCTGGAAATTAAAAAAAAACATACAGCAGAAAATCTGAAAATAGAAATTGAAAATGTCTTCAAAACCTATAAATTAGACAAAAAACAATTATATTCTATTACGACAGACAACGGCCGAAATTTAATAAAGGCCGTAAATTTACTTTCGACTAGTGAAAGTGAGAGTGAAACTGAAAGTGATTGTGAAACTGAAATTGATGACAGCAACGAAATAATATTTCGAAATATCGTGGAAAACAAAAAATTTGACAACATCATTTCAATTAAGTGTGCAGTGAAAGATTATTGCAAAGTTTCCAACCACGCGCGCAACGCTATAAAACAACTTAGATCACCAACATTCCGGTAAGTGAATTAGTTATACGCATATGTTAATATATACAAATGTATGTACATTTATAGCAGCGCACAGAGAAGGCGACTTAAAGGTATTTTGCTCGCATAGAGAAAGCGACTTAAGAGTAAAAACCAGTTTTGTTCAGGAGAGCCATTTTGAAGATTTAAATATAATTTTTGTTACCTTATTTCTTTACCCATACTTTTTACCCTTATGTCCCTTTCTCTATGCGCTGTCACATATACATATGTATATACTTCAATCTGCATTAGGGTGACAACTTTTTGTATGAAGGAAAATGATTTTTCGAATTTTATAACTTTTTCTACGGAATATTGTGACACTAGGTCTAAAACTTTAGATCTAAAAATTTGAGCCAAATCGGACAACGTTCTAAAAAAAAAGTTTAAGAGCCCATTTGTATGGGGAAAAATAATAGAATATTAAAGAGAACTATCACAGCTTTATTCCAAATCATGAAAGACGAAAATCCATGGGGTAGTTTAAAAGTTATTGCAGTTTCCCCCAAAAAATGCATGTCCTTGAAAACGCGCCTAAGGATATGCACCAAAAATTGTATGTTGTAAATAAAGAAATTCCAAAGTTAGACATGATTTATCATTTAATGGCTTTTACTAATTGTTAGGTCACCGTATATAACTTTATGAAATAATTATTTGGTTTTTGCCTTTTATCTATTTTATTTGTCTTTTAATTTTACTTAAATTCAATAATTTTTTTTTTTATTAATTTCTTTTTAATTTGCTATTATTTTGCTCTCAATTGCATTAATTATTTTTTATAAATATTTCATTGTAATTTGATCATATTTTATCGCAAGTAGCCCCACTGTTATAGCCCATTCTCACGAGGCGACATGTCCCCTGAAAATGTTGCACGAAAAAAGAGCTTGTTGGTCAGGGGAAGAGTGTTGCCTGTGGGGGTAGCAGAGACCCACGAAACGAGTTTTCATCGGACAAATTGACGTTTCTTTTTCTTCTCTTTCGTAATCATGTTATTTATTAACGAACAGTGTTGCCAGTCTTACAAAATTTCTACCCACAAACAATTATGGGGATTGTAGTAATGTGTAATGAAATAATACAATAAAAAAATTACTAAAACAGTGAACAAAAAACATAACAATAAAACAGTAAAAAAACGAATATTAAACATAAAACAAAAGACTCCGAATTAAAAAAAAAAATACTTTGTAAAGTTTAAGGCTCATATATACAGGTTAAAGCATGGCTACAACAAATACAACAAGACAAAAACAACATAGATTTCATTGTTGGAAATATAGTTTTTTAATGCCAAAATTAACAAAAACAATTGGACAATTCGGAATAACAACAATAATTTGACATTAGAAAACTAAAACAAACGTTGAACTAAAAGAAATATTGAAAAAACAGCTGACGATGTCTTTTTCAATTTTCTTTAGAATGTATTTAATAGCATAGAAGAATATATAGAAGGTCGTCAGCTGATCCACTAAAATTTAGTATTCTACTAAATCACACGTACACGAAATAAAAGCTTTTTTAACAAACAGAAAAGCTTTTTGCACTCAAAATTTTGTTTGAATAATTCCGCCAAATTTTGAATGAAACGCACTGTTGTAAATTGCACACATAAAATGTTTTTTTTTTTAATATTTTAACATTATTTTAATGTAGAAACACTTTTTATTTTTTACAAACTGAAAATTTTTTTATTTTGTTTTCTTTCGACATTCTATTTTTTGTTTTGCTTAATTTATATTGAGTAAGTAGGGCTGCAATTTTTGGTATTAAAAAAATGAATGAAATTTAAAATAAAAGATTGTTTATACATTTTAATTATCCTAAAATCAAGTAAAACTCATTCTATACCTTAAAAAATGAATTTCTTAAGAATATATCCTAAAATTACTAAAAAAAATCTTGAAGAAAATTTGCGTCCCATCATATCATACTTTTTTGTGCAACTGTTTGTATTCATTAACCCTGCATCACTATGGCCTGGGTGGATTCCACCCAAAGAACTGAACTTTTAAGGAACCTATAAAATTTTTCATGCAAATCGCCCTTTTATCATAATGTAATCTACCTTTAAACAGGTTTTTCTGTTATTTTTTTCGGTATTTTAGTGCTCATTATTTTAAAAAATTTCATTATTCGTCGATTTGAATTTCAAAATTATAAAACGCAGCACAAAAAAGGGGTGTATTACACCCAATGATAGTAACGACGTTAGTTAAATATAAGATAGTAACGTAGGGTTAAGAAAAGTAAAAGCTCTTTTTAAGCTTACCGATACCATATTACTGATCCGTACTTTTGACATGTCCCAAGTGTACTTTGACATTTCGTTGACTTTCTAGGTATTTATTTATTCTATGTTTAATAGTACATTCACACTATAAGTTTTGAGGTATTTTCGGAATGAAAACACCATTGAAACTTTATCCTTCACATTATGGAAATTTGGCATTTCATGAGTTTTCGGGAGAAATTTATTTATTAATCGCGATTAGTTTTAAAAACCGAACATAAAATATTTTTGAACATTAAATTACATCAAAAAATAAAATAATATCTTTTTCATCACATTCAATAATTGGTATGAACTCAGTGTTGTATCGATATTTTAATAGTTTTCAAATACGTTTTCGTTGAAAACTCAAACAGAAGGAATTTTCGTTTTGTATGTGAAAATTTAAGTTTTCAATATTGTTTTGAGGTGAAAACTACTCTAACTAGTTTTCGAGCTCAATGTGAATGAGCTATAAAAATATTTGCATCGATCCTTAAGTAATTAAAAGAAGACGAAGAGACTAAAGATAGCTCATTTGTCAAAAACAAGAATGTCCTGTGATGATCTCGCTCTAACCTTCATGGTTTAATTCATTCCTTTTTAATTTTTTTTATTTGGGATGTAATTTTCTCAATAAGATCCAAAATCTTATTGAAACAGAAGGAATTTTCGTTTTGTATGTGAAAATTTAAGTTTTCAATATTGTTTTGAGGTAAAAACTACTCTAACTAGTTTTCGAGCTCAATGTGAATGAGCTATAAAAATATTTGCATCCATCCTTAAGTAATTAAAAGAAGACGAGAAGTCTAAAGATAGCTCATTTATCAAAAACAATAATGTCCTGTGATGATCTCGCTGTAACCTTCATGGTTTAATTCATTCCTTTTTATTTGGGATGTAATTTTCTCAATAAGATCCAAAATTTCTTCAAAATATTCATCATTATTTAAATCTAACATCTTTACTTTTTGGTATTATCTCTTCAGTAATTACATTTAATTTGGAGCTTAAGCAAGTAAAAAGCAATAGTCCAGGATTACCTATTTTTTAAATGTCATACAATATTTTTTTCTATCATATGGTTAATCATTAAATTAAAATATAATATTCTATAAAAAAAATTACAAATAAAAATTAATTATATATTATTCATTAGCGAATTCTGAAAAAAAAAAAAAAAATTATCCCCACTTTAGCGATCACATCCGAGTGTCGGTGAAAAATATATTCATCTGGCATTACTCCAATAGACAATAAAACGTCAAAATGTCCCCTCATTGTTGCAACAAAAAAAGTATAATGTAAACGAATCTTGAAACACGAAGGGACACCAAAAGAAAACGTCAAAATGTTTCAGGGGACATGTCGCATCGTGAAAATTGGCTATTACTTATTTTGGTAATTAACCGTTAGTTTTTATTTTTTGTTTCTCGCTTACATTCGATTTAATATTAATAATATTGTTGTTGTACACAAAAATATTATTTATTTGCAGTTCTCTTGCACTTACATTTTTTATGCTTAGATTTTAATAGTAACAATTGAATTGGTACATTAGAAGTGAGCAATAAATAAGAAATAACAACAACAACAGTGGGTCCTTCTGAACTTGAATTTTTGTAATTAGGGTAGGAAGAATTTTTGTAAATAAAGATGACTTTATTATAGTTGAACTTAATCGAGCAACATCTTTTCGTTTTGTTATTGAGTCACGGCCGCAAATTCTTTGCATGTTATTATATTATCTGTCATTTGATACCGGTCAAGAAAGGGTTAATCTCGTTCAATATTAAAAAACCTTTCAGCATAGCTTTTCTATAAACTAAGCAATAGTTATAACTATTTTGTTTGTTAAAATGAAACACAGGTAAAATTTACTGAGCATCTACTAGAATTTGGCCCAAAAATGTTAATTTTCGCGAAATTCTTCGATTTAAAATCGCAGATACGGCGAAACGGCTTAAGATATCGACCTAATTTTTTTGGGTTTTATTTTCCCATTTGTCTGTTTTAACACACTGGAGAGCAAGTTGTAAATTTGTAATATTTGTTAAAAAAATGTTCAAAAAATTAAAAAATGATTTTTGAAACCGACTTGAGAAAAATGTACCATATTCCAACTTGAAAAAAACTAAGTAAATTTGATTATATTTAAACAAAACTGAACTATTTACTAGTAACAAGCCATTGAATGATAAATCATGTCTAACTTTGGAATTTCTTTATTTACAACATACAATTTTTGATACATATCCTTAGGCGCGTTTTCAAGGACATGCATTTTCGGGGGAAAACTGCAATAATTTTTAAACTACCTCATGGATTTTCATCTTTCATGGTTTTAAATAAAGCTGTGTTAGTTCTCTTTAATATTCTAGTATTTTTTCTTGTAAAAATATTTATTTTTTAAATTTCGCAAAAACAAAAAAATAACCCATTTTTCCCCATACAATGGGCGCGCATCGGTCTTTGGACCCGATGCGCGCCCATAGAACATTGTCCGATTTGGCTCAAATTTTCATATCTAAACTTTTAGACCTAGTGTCACAATATTATGTAGAAAAATATTTGAAATCAAAGAAAAAAATTTTCCTGTCACCCTGACTGACTCATCATCGCCCAGCCCAAACGGCTAAAACTAGGAAAAGTATAGATACACAATTTTTTAAATTCAGCCGCTAAGGGGGTAAAAAGGGTAAAATAAGTAATGTTCTATCTCCGGAAGCAAACAACATAGGACCAAAATCAAAATTGCGTTGGGATCAGCTACAAAAATAAGTAGATACGTGTTTGGTACTTTTTGGCATATAGGACAAATAGGGGTTAAAAGGGTTGGTACTAATCAACAAAGCAACAAAATAAAAAACGTAGACGGTAAATAAGAAAAAAATATTAGACAATATTTGGTACTTTTTTTGATTAAGGGGGTAAAAACGGGAAAAAATATATGGTAGGTCCATTTTTCTTTATCTTTGTATATCACTTGAACCAATAAAGCTAGAAATAAAATTTATAAGGAAGTCGATTGCCAAGTACAAAATATCAAATACGTATTTAGTACTTTTATCAGTTTAGAGGGTAAAAAGGGAAAAATCGGTAACATTATATCTCCTAAACCAAAAGCGATAGAAACGAAAATCAAATTTGGGACACGTGTTCGGTACTTTTTTGAAATTCAGCCGCCAAAGGGTGTAAAGCAGGGTAAAAAATGGGATATTATTAATGTCATATCTCCGAAAACAACATCAACAGAAGCAAAGTTGAAATTGGATTTGGATCCGCTAGAAAAATAAGGGGACACGTGTTTGGTACTTTTTTCAAAATGGCACTAATGGGGGCGAAAAGGGTAAAAACTATATTTTGGTACTTTTTTTAACCCAATAAATAAACACAAAGACTCAATTTACATCACAATTGATAAGTGCTAAAAACCAGTAAAAATAGAAAAATCAATGATATTATACCTTCTAAACGGAAAGTGATAGAAACAAAAACTATATGGTTTAAGATCAGCATTTAAAATTAAGGGACACGTATTCGGTACTTTTTGCAAATTGGACCGTTTTGGGGTTAAAATAGGATAAAAGACGGAAAAATTTGTAAAGTTATATCTTCGAAACTAACATCGCACAGTGGTTTGAAAATAGAATTGAAATATTTCTGTAACTTCTAAACCGTTGGGCAGATTTTAAAAATATTTTATGTGGATATAGGAGAGTGTTTGGAAGCTTAAGTTTTAAATCTGGAAAGCCCATATTCTACTGAGGCGGCCGAAATTTTAAATATTTTACTAGCAAGCAGTGTATTAAAAGCTCTACATAGTAAAAAGTTATAAGTGCTTAAAGGGTAAGTATTTAAAAATAAACCATTTTTCCACGTTTTTTTTTTTTTTTGGTAAAAGTATTTTTATTGTTTTTTAATTATTTGAAAACTTTCTTAAGGAACATACAACATACCCAGCAAAACTTTGGTAATGGCAAATACTCTGATAACTGGTTACCTTGTAACGACTACAACATACCATCCGAATAAACAATAAGTTATTACAGAAGTACTTATTTGTAATTAAGATGGTAATTTAAACTGAATGGCCCCGGTTCAAATCCCACCAAGGGCAACAATTTTTTTTTAGTTTTTTTTATTAAAGAGTCTTTTTAAATGATTTTTGAATTTTAAGAACTTAAATATTATCTTCTGTAAAAAAAATTGTAAAACTAACTCACGTTAATGAAAAAATACCATCATGAGTTAATTTTGATTATGTAGGGGATGTTGAATACCAAACACGATTCTAATTGGTCTTAACTTGGTAAGCCCAACTTATCTGGGTCATCCTTCATCTCAACTGTGGACACACACCTCCTCATGGTATCACCCGGGGAGCTAGTTTAACACCCATTAATATTGTGAGTTAACATGTTCCGAGAGTTGTCCCATAAGATCGATAAAAATGGGTTAGGATTACAGGCTAGTAACCCTCTCTTGAAAAAAATACAATGAAGAGGATAAAATTAGAATTGAAATGTCCCACTAGCTAATGTTAGAGGAGGATGTCCGAAACTTCGATAGAAAGACCAAGTAGAGGAACATTTTTCAAAGCTTGGCCTATAAAATTGGAGAATATTCGCACAAGATCGAAATCCATGGAATTCTAAAATATGCTCGGACTTTGACCTTAACAGGTTGTAACATTTAAGTAAGTAAGAGTCAATCTTATGTAAAAACTTATACAAAAAAGAAGATTTAAATTGTTTAAGTTTTAAAATAATTTTAAAAAAGTTTTAAAATAATTACAAAAAATCGTATAAAAATATTTTTCCAAAAATTACAACAAAGCAAAAAAAAGCAGGGAAAAACAAAGTTATTTTCACTTGATTTTGGATCTAAAAATAAAAATTGTTTCTATTAATTATAAGCTGCTAAGTTTTCAACATATGAAGTAGCTCAGTGGAAGAGTCTCTGCCTAGCAGTCGGAGGGTCTGGGTTCGAGCCCCCATGGGATCATAAAAAAAATTTTGTATTTCGTTTAAAAATATATGTTTTTAATAAAACAACAACAAAAAAGTTGTTGCTGTTGTTGTTGTTGCTCTCAAATTGCTTACCCAAGTCATTACTTTTCTGCAATTGGTAAGTACTTGCCTCCAATGACATCCCCATGTTAATGTAATGACTTAAACAGCGAATGAGTAAGTAGTTCGTGTTCATAGTTTAACTGTTTAACTCATTATTTGGTAATGAAAAGTTTTACTGGGTATTTATAATTTTCTGAAAGAAAACTTCACAAGGTTTATAGTTAAGATAAAAATAACTTTTTGTTTATTCGGTGCTAGTACCAGAGTCTCTCGAATTAGACCTATTGTTTATGGAAATTTCAAATTTGTTCCATAACTCATATAAGTCCAATGACGGAAACAGCTTAAATAAATAAGTTTTGAGAAAATGATGACAAAATTTAGCAAAAATGTGTCTTTATACAGGAAAAAAACACCTTTAACCTTAGTGGTGAAGTATATCGTATCGTCGTTCTTGACCGACTATATCACTTTATTTCTTGTTATACCCTTTACCACCATAGCACAGTGGGAAATTACGGCCAAAACTCAATAAATTGGTCATTTCTTAACTTTTTTTCTTGAAATTTTCAGTATATAAAAATATAATATATCTTTAGTAAAACTGAAATAGTTTTTTCAAGAAAATATAAAGGCTGTGGTCACTTAAAACTGCACAACTAAACATGCTTAAAAATCTTTGCTGGCGATTATAAAAATTATATAGGATAAAATATAAAAAGAATACCTATCCTACGATTCATGATTTGTCAAAATCGGACATGTCCTTTTAGAGATATTGGGCTCATACTATGAGCTTATAACCAGATTTTGTATGCTTCTAACAAATCTACAGAAAAACTCTAAACATCGAATATCTTTATAAAAAAAGATTACGAGGCCTTGAATAATATAAAATTTGCGGATTTTATAATTTTTATTGCGTCCACAATTATGTGACCACTACCTATGTACTTGAATAAGTTATATAAAGGTCATTCAACATTAAAAATTTGGTTGTTTTTTATCTTTATATATAAATTTTGCACATAATTAGAAAGAAAACTAAAGAAAATGGCAAAAAAAAAATATTACATCACGCCTAGATTTCACTTCAAGTAGTGATTTTTTCGCGATAAATTCCATAAAACTAAAAACGTTATAATTTTTAAAATGGGATGCAAAGGGATACGAAATTCATAGAGCTTATTAATGATTCAATTTAGCTATTAGAGGATGTTGTTCTTCAACCTCCAAAAATCTCTAAAAAAAAAATCGCGGTCTATCAAACTTTGTATTTAATTTTTTTTTTACAATTTTTTTTTAACTGCTCGAATTCTAGCATAGGTAAAAAATATCGAAATTGACGCGATTGATTAGTAAAAGGTATCCACTTTTTAAGCCAAAAAAGAAAATGTTAAAATTTTACACATATTCCAAAATTAAGCTAGTTTTACATATAGGTTCAAATAGAAAAAGAATTTTATTTAGAACATATAAATAAATATTCAAACTTTGAGGAACTATTACAGCCATAGTAGACAGTACAGTATGGTAAAATGTTGGGATTACGTGTTTTAAAATGTCAGCTCTAATCTGAGATTAAAATGTATTAAATAAAATTAAAAACAACTTTGGGGGTTTTGGCCGTAATTTAGTATACCAATAGACTTAGAATCACTTTCTGAGTCGATTTAGCGATGTCCGTCCGTCTGGCTGGCTGAACCCCCATGTAAACATTGTAATCAAACTACAGGGCCCTATTTCACTAAACTACAATTCTACAAGTTTACAAGTTACAATTACAAGTATAATTCTTACAAGTGCTGTTCAATTGTGTATCATTAAAATTTTCACAACAATTGTAGCTTTTTGGACTTGTAAACTACAATTACAATTTCTAAAATTACAATTTCTACAATTATAATAAAACAAATTATTTTTATAAATATATGGAGTGAAATTTAAAATGTTGAACTCGTACTGAACCATATATCTACGATTTTAATGAAATTTAGTATATATATATTCCCCTGGCCTAGACAATTTTACACTTCTTCAAAAATTTTAATTTCGATTTGGTTCAGATTTTATGGCGGTTCAAAGTTCGTTTTTTTTTCAACATATCCACTTTATATGCCTATAACTTTTGAAACGGTTCTCAGATTTTTATAAGACTAGGCTCATATTTTAGCATATATCCTGTAGTTTTGTGTTCTTTTAATTAAAAAATTTAACCTTGTATTCAGATTCAAATTAGTACTGAAATGTTATGAGTTGTTTTGGATCCACCATGGGCCCATTTTGTTGTTTTTCATATTTTGTTGTCTACACTATTATCCACATTAAAGAGAGTGATAAAGAAAATAGAAGATATGCTTTTTGAGATATCCTTGAGTAAATGACATAATTGATCTCCCTTGTTCTGCATATATGATTATATCTTCATACCCTTCACCACTATAGGTGGAAAGGGTATTATAAGTTTGGGTTGATGTATGTAACGCATAGAAATATTGGTCTTAGAAGACGTTTTAGTATACCAATAGACTCAGAATTACTTCCTGAGTCGATTTAATTTGATTAAATTTGGCACAGACAATTCGTCAAAGAACACTAAATTCGTCAAGGTACACTAAGTAATGGACTACATAAATAAAAACAAATCAAATAAATAAATGGAAATTAATTTTGATTTGATTTTGTGTTAATTTTAACTAATTTTGATTAAAAAATTGTTAAAAACCAAATTTAAATTTAATTTATCATTCACTTGTAACTTGTAAAATTTTTTTTTAGAGTCTTCGTCGACCCTATGCTTTTTTTCTACAATTCTACAAGTGTACAAGTACAAATTTAGATTAGTTAAACAAAACCACTTATAGAAGTATGACTTGTAAACTTGTGAATTGTAAAAATTACTTGTAACTACAAACTTGTAATTGTATTTAAATGAAACACAATTATTTACAAGTTCACAATTTTACAGGCAAAAACACTTGTATTTGTAAACTTGTAGCTTAGTGAAATAGGGCCCAGGTCGCAATTCTAAAGATAATTTCATGAAATTTGGCACAGATCATTTTTTTTGATAATGAGTCCATGGCTATTGAAACTCGTCAAAATAGGTCCGCTATTTATGGTACCTCCCATAGGTCCCACTTCCCAGAATTGATATATTGGCCTCAAATATCAATATTTTTTCATGAATCAAATACTGCTTATGTAGACTAAAATCACTGCACCAAATTTCGTTAAAATCGGTCCATATTTGATCATAGCTCCCATACAAACGTTTCTTTAAAAACGCACTAAATGAGACAAATATCACTAAAACGCTCGTAAATGTAAAGACAATGAGAATTTTGAGTTTATTTTTTGCAAGCATAATTTTTGTAACAACTTTAATCAATCTTCCAAATTTCGAAATAATCGGTTAACATTTGACCCTAGCTCTCATATAAGTCCAAATGACGGAAACAGCTTAAATATATAAGTTTTGAGGAAATGTTTGTATGATGGCAAAATTTAGCAAATATTTGTCTTTATAGAGGAAAAATAACACCTTGGACCTTAGTGGTGAAAGGTATCGTATGGTCCGGTTTGACCGACTATATCACTTTCTTACTTGTTTTTTTTTAGAAATAGCCCTTTAAAGAGATGCAAGAAACCACCAATAGTTGCATAAGGACTATTAGGTTTAACTTCGATGTCCTAAAACATTGCAATAAATTGGAAACAGATTTATACATTCATTGTTTAAAATTTCAGAAATATTTTATTTGTTCAAAGTCAAAACAAAAGTTAAAAAAAATAAATAAAATATTTTTCTATTCAGATATTTATCGTAAAAGATATTTAAAATTTTCATCATGAGGGATATTTATGTTTCAAATATATATTCCTCTTTTAATTTAATTAAAAATTAAAATAAATTTTCATCGGCAATGATAGCTATACTTGATTGATTAAAAAAATAAAACAAGATTCGGTCTCTGATTTTAATCAAACATGAGAATTATCTAACCATAGAGTACCACATAGAGTGCGGTCATATGTTCTACTAAGCAATAAAAAAATCGGCTTTGTCGAATCTTGGATACCATTCACCAATGGTGTTCCAAAAGTAAAGTACAAAATCGTAAGAATATATTGATAATTATATAGTTTCTGATTACTGACTTAGTTGAGCCCCACACAAATGCTTGATATGTACGAGTATATTCATTTTCTTTGGTTCATACTAAATGTAATTCCTAGCAATATTTAGTTATTCTAGTATTATATGCAAAGAGTCTTTAAAATTAAGAGTCGGAAAACGAAAAGCTTTTCGGTGGCGTCATCATCTAGAATAGTTATGGATCCAAAGGTTAGGTTGGGCAGGTGGCTGATGTCTAAGGCAGCGTCACTTGGGTTCTAAAGTGCTGAAAGATAATGATTACTAGACTACAAGTAGAGAATTCATATTTAAGTCAGCCAGTAGCTTCGAATAAAATAGACACATATATTACCAACATTTAATAAAGTTCGATAGACCAGATAAACCATGCAGAAAAGATGCTTCAAAATGTAGATGCCCTTAGATTTGCAAGAGCACATCGATTTGATGAAGATTATGTATTCTGGCATGCAACCCAAAAACAGTGCCCAGTGAAGGTTGTGTACTTTAATTCGTATGAATTATCTAACTAGTAAAAGTTCTTGAGTAGTTATGTAAAACTCTGAAGTTAGCGGACTGATTTAGGTCAAAGCTTTAACAATGATTGTCAATGTATACAAGCTTTAGAATTATAGGGTATACACTCAGCTTTAAATACATACGTGAAATATATAGTTTTTGAATGGATGGATATCAGCTTTATCGGAAAAGTTATTGAAGATTTACTTATTAATCTGAAGTTAGTTAACTAAGTAAGATGAATACTTCATCAATAATATTTGGGATGTATTGTTCTTTTGATCTGTCCGATGCACAGTGGCCAATTTGGCTTCGCTAGCGGCATTAAATTCAAATTTTCAAATTTGAAAAACCGTTAATTTTTTTTAACAATCGATAACAAATACATTCACTAGATTTGTATCGATTTTTAAAAGCTCAGCTTACAGGTGATGAACAGCTGTGAGCTGTCAAAATCTGCATATGTTTCTGCAAGTGTTGTGCAAAATATTTCCGCCTTTTTGATCATCGTTTTGCTATTCGTGTTAAACTTGCAAATTTTATTATTTTCATTAAAAGTTTTGTTATATACAAACGCCAAGGTATGTATTATATAAAAAAAACTGTGGTTTTGATCTGTGTATACTTATGTTATTTATAAAACGTAATCGTGTTTAAGTGTATTAGCAACTCGCCAATTGTAACGTACACCTGTCTTTCGTGGAGTAGAACTTACAAAATTCACCTGAATTCTGTGTAATTGTAAATTTTCCTATATGTGTAAGCCATTGTGTGTCCAAAATGTTCAAAATTTACTGCGAGTTCCTGCGAGCCTTCAATTTATTGTACTTTTTAGGCAAAATGTCAGTGACAAAACGTACCCTTTTTTTAATATGGCATGGAGAAGCGAAGAAGTTTCTCGCCGTGGAAAATTATGTTCTTGGTACCGTTTTGAGCAAAATTACCTATACTCAGAAGGAGCAGTGCGAAATTGGAAGGAAACTGCGAAATTTTGTTACTAGGCTTATCCAAAAGTGGAAGGCCTGTGGCAGAAGTAAGGTGTTTTTAGAAAAAAGTAACCAAGAATGGCTAGATACACCATTGGTATTATTGGGAAAAAAAGCAAATGAAAATATTGGACGACCGAAAAAAGAGCTTTCCGAGTGCTGCAGAAAAACGCAAGTTAATAAGATGTCAGGGCTTACAGAGGAAGTGTCATGTGAAGGTTTGTTGGTAGCTGCAAGCTGCAGTTTATAAAAAGCTGGAAAGCGCAATGCTTCCAAAGTTGTAGAAATGGTAAAAGGCGATGAGCAATTTTTTTATTTTATATATGAATATATGGTGGAAAATGTTTATTGAATTAAAAACAAAATAAAAAATTAAAAAAAAAATTAAAAACAAAAAATTTAAAATTAAAAAAAAAATTAAAAATAAAAAAAAAAAATTTTTTTTCCAAAAATTGTTTCATATTTTTCTGAATTGAGAAAAAAAAAATTGTGAAGATATCTTCTTTACTTTCGAAGCTATGAATAAAATGCCGCTAGCGAAGCCAAATTGGCCACTGTGCGATGGATGTGTGGAAAGTTTATCTCTAGTTCTTTGTGCAATTATAATGTGATTTAATTTATCAGCATTAAAGTGATTCTCGGTCGGGGCTATTTGGGAGATTTCATTAAATGTGAACAGAGCTCGCCCATTTTCAATACCGAACTTTTCAAGAGATCAGAAATACTTTTGTCAAATGTTGTCCCTCTAGAAAGTTTATTTTAGGCGCTATCGCCCTAAATAACTATATTGTACACAGTCTTTATACTAAATGTCATCATCGTATCTATTATAATTTGTCATTTATTGGCTACTAAGAGATTAGTTGATTTTAATGAAATTTAATAGCGTTCATTGCGGGAGAATTTCCTCGGACATCGCTTAATCGATTCTCCTCCCGATTCTCGATTCTCCTCCCGATTCTTTCACCTATTGGTGAAGGGTATAAAAATAGCAAAAAAATGTATAATGACATTTCTTGTATGAAGATGACGTCTTTTAAATGTACCTTTGACGTCTATCTCGTCCACAGTCTAGTTCTGGTTTATGTATCTAACCTCATATAAAGATGAAGAATATTTGTATCGATATTAAAGACAACAAATTTCTAAAATTTCTAAATAATTGTCACATTTTAAGTATTTTCGACTTACCTCTATTATTTATTCCAACTGTAAGTTCAAAATATTTTCACATTAAATATAAATATTTTCAAAATTACACACTTTTCAAAAAAAAAAAAAATATAAAATTTGAATGTGATTGTGATTGGATTTCGTATGTTTTGTTAAATCAATTAGAATTTAATTGATTTTGCAACTCGTGTAAAAAATTAACCTGTCATGTTATATACAGTTTATTTTATTTTAGTAAAATTAATATTTTTATTTACACATCAATTACACTCTGCATAAATTAGTTAAAAATATATTGCACTGATGACTTAAATTGAACACATTTGAAGCAATTACATGTCGAAGTTATGGCCACATTAAATTCTTAAACCAACAAAATAAATCGCAAATTTATTCACTTAATAGTTGCACTTGCTCGTTAATGAGTGATTATTATTATTATTAAAATTATTACAAAACTTCATATAATTAAATGTAATAAACATAAACTACCGACTAACTGGCGAGATATCGTTAAACGAAAGTGTTATAAGTATTAAAAAAACAGAAGCAACGACGACTGAAGAATTACTTTCGATTTCCGTTTTTTGGCAAAAGTTTCACAGTCAAATTAAAACAATTTATAACTGAGAGAAGAACATTAAAAAATAATAGAATTTTTAGTTTGTGTAGTAATTTTTTATTTTTATTTCTGTTTTTATTATAATTAATATTGTTATTTTAACATAAATATTTTTATATTTTAACACTTTACTTTGTTTTTTTTTTTATTTATACTTATTTTTTATTTATTATAGAGCGTTTGTAAAACGAAACGTTCGTTGTCGGAAAACGCACGGATTATGAATGAAGTGCGATTTTTCATTTGGGTGTGAATTGCTGTTAGATTCTTGGAACTGATTCACTCACTCAGTCACAGTGACGCTGTTGTCTTCTTTTGTTTTTAGTATCTGTTGTCGCAATTCAGTTGGAACCGTGTTTGGGTTCTAGTCTATCGTTTCAAAGACGGAAAATAACATGGCCACCACTACGGTTTGGATTTTAGCACCACTGAGAGTAGTAAAACATTTGCGGAGCTGCGCCAAATGTCAAAGACCAAAACAGTAACAAACAAGAATCTACAACTAAAACCGTTTCAATCTTACGTAACGAAATGAAATAGAAACAGTAAACAGAAATAAAAGTGACAAACCTCCACAAACGTTCAAAAATCTATGAAAATGCGCATGTATGTACGACCTTTCGTATTAGAATATAAATCATACACTCAAAAGAAAAATGTTGGTTAAACAAATTCGAACTGCATTCACAATGAAAACAGTGGAAGAGTCAGTGTCAAAAGAAAGTTTTATTTTGATTTTAATTACACTTTGATACACTAAAAAGAATATACAGAAAACCTGTCAAAACAAAAAATCTTTGTCTTCATTACCAGCTGACAGTTGGTTAAAGTAAAAAGTAAATTTAGATTATTAAAGAATAGGAATACAAAAAAAAAAGGTCATAGGTGAAAGAGTAAAATGAGTTTTCAGTGTCAACGTAATTCTCGTTTTCAATTTCTCTTAAGTGTTCCGTTAAATAGGTGCACTACGGGTTTTCTGCTGCAAAAGATCCATTTTTGACCATCGCTTTTCAATAATCTAATGATGCTGTTCTATAGAGAAGAGTCTAGATATTAAGGAACAATAATTGTTTTCAAGAAAAAGTTATATTATGTGTTGTAAAAAAGCTATTGAAATGTGCTTAGTGTTCTAATTATAACGGAAAGTTATAAAATTTTTCATCAAACTCAGTAGCTCATGCATCGAATATAGTTTCACAGCTTTAATCTTGATGTCGATTTAATTAAGATACAGAACCATGGTTTGAGTCTGCAGAAGAAAATAACTTAATATCATATATAGTTTAGGAGATATCTGGAAATCAAAAAAGCTCTACACAATTTAGTGTTTTTTCTTTGAACAAAAACTAAGTTGGCTCGGTGTTGCTCGGTAATTAAGACACAGAACCTTGGTTTAAGTCTGCAGAAAAAATAACATAATCTCGTATATAGTTTAGGAGATGTCATGAAATCTGAAAATTTCTACAAATTAAAAAAGAACAAGTAAGAGTGCTATGTTCGGCTATGCCGAACCTTAAATACCCTTCACCAATGGTGTTACAAAAGTAACGTGCAGAGTGGAAAGAGTTTTTGGTCAACTACAAGTATGTGTGTTTCTGAAGACTGATTTAGGTGAATCCTACAAAAATACTAATATATGTACAAATATTGATTTTCGAATCTGAAAAAGTTTTAAATCTTGATAACTAACCCGCCTCATACATTTAATTTTTAGGCGATATATGAATAATACTTTAATTAGTGAATAACCTTGTTTTATATTGGGTCTACATTTTGGAGGTAGATTGAAATACAAACAATTTCAGAAATTACACAACATTGTAACATTTCGCACCTTGAGAGAGGTCGTATTTAAATGCATATATCTTTAAAATTAGACGACCGATTAAATGGTTGCTTTTATGAGAATATTTAGCGGACCTATTTAGATTAGACTTTTGACAACAACAATTACATAAGATATGATATTTCGGTATGCTGAAATAAAGTTTGAAGTGCTTCTAGATGGCATACCGACATAACTTATATGTATAGGTAGTAGATGTTAATATTGTTCTACGAAGTACACTATTATATTGCAACATATAGTTCTACTTACAACTGAGATATAAAAAAAACTCGAAATTCGATGCTAAATTACAATTTTTTTTATTTTCTATAAACACCAGGGATATCGCCAAAATTCAAAATTCGATGAGAATTAAAATTTTTATTTAATAACTGTATTTTTCAAAATAACTATGTTTTTTTTTAAAAACTATGTTTTTCTTAAGTTTTTTGAACTGTATATCAAATTTTAAGAAATTGAATTAGGTATCAGATTTTAGAAAATACTCCAACGCAACATGTTGTTAAATTTTATCAAAATCGGTCTATAAACATCAGAGATATCGCCAAAATTCAAAATTCGATGAGAATTTAAACAAATTTTTTTCAAAACTGTGTTTTTCAAAAAAAAGTTTTGAATTGTGTGTGTTTTTTAAAAAAAAGTTTGTTGAACTGTATATCAAATTTTAGGGAATCATTCTACGCAGCAAACTATTGAATTTCATCAAAATCGGTAGATCAATAACTGAGATATCGCCAAAGCAAAAGTTATCGATGTACGCAAACTGAAAAATTATTAAAAATTAAAAAAAAAAAAAAGGATTTTTTAAAATTTTTTTTTTGATTTATATATCAGATTTTAGAAAATACTCCAATGCAATATGCTATTAAGTTTCATCAAAATCGGTCTATAAACACCAGAGAAATCGCCAAAATTCAAAATTCGATGAGAATTTAAAAAAAAAAATTAAAATTCGTCATCGAAGTTTAGTATTTAAGCGATATCTCGGGTGTTTATGGACCGATTTTAATGAAATTAAATAGCGTGCTGCGTAATCTGGTGTAAAATCTTGTGTATAATTCGTCTGGGTACACCCACCAGGATTTCAACAGACAGACAGACGGACATGGCTAAATCGACTCTCCTGGCAATTCTGAGTCGATCGGATCGATAATTTTTATGGGGTCTTAGACGAATAATGAAGAAATTACAAACTGAATGACAAACTTATAATACCCTTTCACCTATTGGTGAATTGTATAAAAATAGGTGAAAAATGGGAGTCCAAGACAGGTACGGCAAGGAGTGGTCTAATTTCAACAAAAAATTGGAATTGCGACTGGTACATTCAGAAGAAAAATAGGTGAAAAACCGAACAAGTATGCAAAATTTCATCGTTGAAGGTTCGATGTATGAAGAAATACCACTCTGCGGTGTGCTAAGGGAGTCTGTAGCGGGTAAAAAAATACAGCATTCCACACTGCAATATGCCACATAGTTTTTTCTGTATTTCTTCTAATAATTTATCTAATTTAAAAATCATAAATTCGAAAAATAGTTTAGTTTACTCACGACCTTCGACATCACTACTGATTCAAATAAAATTAATTGCTTTCGAAGAAATATTTTGTAAAAAATCTGAATTTTTTTTAATTTCTGCTTATATTTGTAATGTATAGAATCCTCTTATACTCTCTTTTGAGTCTATAAGTTAATGAAATTAAACACATTTCTATTCGGTAAAGTCGGGGAAATTTTTTTATGTACCCCAAAAATCAAAAAAATACCCTCAGCTCCCAAACTTAAAGAATATCAGCAATAATTTTTTTATTTTCTTCTTATTTTGTTATCGCTAATTTGGCGCTAAATCCGCAAAATTGGCAGGCCTGATTGTGGCGCAAAAGGAATGGTTTTAGGTTGTATAGACTCTGAAAAATTTTAAATGCTCTTAAACAGTACAAAACACGTTTTTCCAACTGTTTTAACAAATAACTTTGAAAAATTGGAATATTTGTTTTATTTACCAAGATTTTTTCTAAAATCTTGTTTTTTATTTGACTCCGCCTTCGTCTTTAGTCTCGGTAATATAAAAGTTATACCTATATACGGAATTTATGGGAGATTGGATGACGTTTAGAGATTGTACATTTTGACGACTTGTAATTTGGAGGCTGGAAATGATGAATGAAAGGGTTAAGCTTTTGCAATATCAAAACAAAATCTGTATATATTTTTCATAGACTCAGTGTCGATAACTCGGTCATTTATTGGCCTATTTGAATTTCTTTGGTAAATTTGCTGTTAAGAAGTATTTCTAAAGAAGAAGAAGGATCTTGAGAAGTTTTAAGTTGTAGACAAAAAGAATTTTTAATTCACTACATTTCTCGAGTGTAATACTCTGATATACACACATACGTTCATATGTGTCTAGATCTACTTTATACGTTTAGTATCTAAGTGCCGATTCTATGGCAGGTTTATTGATGTTATATATTTCGTTTTTGTCGTTTTCATATCATAAATTAAACATTATACATTTACTTGCATAAATACTTACAAACATATCAACAATTTATAACCCCAATCACACGCAAAAATATCGACTATTGAAAACACACACAAACACACTTTTCTGATATTTTGAATTTTTATGGCTTCAACAGGATGTTCCTTCATTTTTATGTGTTAACGACAGTTGCTTTTCGTCCTGTTTCATTTATTCACGTACGTAAGAATGTTTGAGTGAGTGGGGGGTAAGATATCCAAGTTATACTCATAAATAAATTCTACTTATATATGTACAACATATGGGTGTTTTTAAATCTACTTATTTGCTCTATCGAATGTTATTGTAATTTCTGCGATATAGGATTTTAGATCTGTACGTATTTATTTTGTAATATTTTGTAGGAAATTTAAGAAAAAAAAACTAAAATTTACTCCTGAAGTGTTCGTAGCGCAAGCGCCATTATTTTATACTGAAACAAATTTTATTTCAAATTCAAAAAAAATTCCAAATTATTTTAAAACCTTTTTCTTTCTCTGCTATCCTTGACTTCCAGTGGAGCATAGGGCCTCAAATTTCAAAACCTTAATAACACTAATCGAAACTACTTCATACCGATAATTTTTGACCCAAATGTCAACATTCAAGATATAATTTTTTAAGTATTTACATAACTTGAATACTAAAGTAAATAATTTTCAGAGTGTAATTTATTTTCTTAATATTTCATAGCTTTTGAAAAATAACCTGCGCAATGAAAAATTTATCGATTAAATAAAACAAAAGAAAACTCATTTTGAGGACATCAACCACCAATAGTTAATCGAAATACTTCATAGTACAATGTTGCAATGGCCATTGAAATTTTTATCTGTTATAAAAAAAAAAAACTAAGAATGACTTCTTTGTTTTAATTTTAACTTTTAATGCAGCCAATAAAGTGAAGCAAAGGATAACATTGTCTTTTTGCTACTGTAAGAAAATATACTTACATATATACATACAAATGTACATTAAGTTAGCTACCATTAATAGTAATTTTATTTTACAAAAAAATATATCAGATTTAAATAACCTAATACTATTTAATTATAAGATGTCTCCTCAGAATAAGCTGAGTGTAAGAACATCTGAACTTGGGTACATTGAAGCAAGATAAAATTTAGAAAAATACTTATGATTTCCAGAAAAATTTATATTTTCCCATATCTTTAATATTTGCGACATTGTTTCTTACGTTCGTTTGTTGTTAATAAAGTGCCTATATTCCGCCTATGTAGTGCCTATATTCCGCGGAGCTGATATAAATAGCGACCATCATTTAGTGATGTGTAAAATTCGCCAAAATTTGCTGCTCTGAGGTCTGATACGGCGAAAGCAGATCGGAAAATAGATGCAGGGAAACTGGAATCCGAAAGTCATCGGAATGCCTTTATTACTTCCACAAGGAATCGGCTTCCATATGCAATAAACAACATTGGTGCCAGTATTAATGAAATTTCCAGGTGTGTCACACAAACATACAATGAAGTTGGTCAGCAAACCCTAGGTTTTAAAGATGACAAAAGAAAAAGTTGGATTACACAGGCAACATGAGACTTGGTAGAACAATGCAGATCCCTAAAAAATACAATGCTAAATGAAAACGGAGATGATGGAGCCCTCAGTGCAACATATCGTGATCTATCCAATAAAATAAACAAGTCTGCAAAAAGGTACAAGAGAATGTGGGTAGACGAGCAAGCTAGCCAAGCTGAAACAGCTGCAAGCAAAGGCGATATGAAGGCCTTGTATAACATATCAAGGGCGTTGTGTGGCAAACCTACTTACAGTAACAGTCTCATCTTGAGTAGTAGTGGCACACTCCTTTCAACTGCGGATGAACAACTAATACGCTGGATGGAGCACTTCAAGTCGACACTTAACAACTCTATTGGATTAACACCACTCGATGAAGTGCATAATGAAACCAACCATGACAGTATATTCAGAGGAATTTCTGACAGTTCGCCAACAATACAAGAAGTGAAGAACGCTTTTAAAATCCTTAAACGCAACAAGGCCCGGGCAATGACAATATTACAGCGGAGATGCTTTTATGTGATGTTGAAGGATCGTCGAGATTGTGGCACCCATTTGTGCGTAAAATATGGGAAGAAGTAGCTCTGCAACCTCTTTTAATGAAGGTATACTAGTCAAAATACCAAAAAAGGGTGACCCCAAAGACTGCAATAACTACAGAGGTATAACACTTCTCCCAATACCGAGCAAAATACTAAGTCGTGTAATTTTGAACAGAATATCCGACGCAGTTTCCTCTACACTCCGCGAAAATCAGTTTGGGCTTAGAGAAAACCGTTCTTGTGTTGATCTAATCAACACAGTAAGAATAGTATTAGAGCAATGTAATGAATTCCGCACTCCTATTTACCTAGCGTTTATCGACTTTATGAAGGCCTTCGACAGTGTCAATAGAAGCTATCTATGGAGAATTTTAGAAAATCGTAACATGCCGACGAAAATTCTCAACTTAATCCGGGCAATGTACGTTGATTTTAAAAGTCGAGTCCTACACAAGGGTAAATTATCAGATTCGTTCGATGTTACTACTGGAGTAAGACAAGGATGTATATTATCACCTATACTTTTTATCCTCGTCATCGACAACATAATGCGCACGGCTCTAAATGGTAGACACGGTATCCAATGGACACCCTTTAAACAAATTGAGGACTTGGAATATGCCGATGACGTATGTCTTCTTAGCCAAAGCTCTGGCCACCTTCAAGAGAATACTAACGCTATTACTGCTGAATCTCGTATAGCTGGTCTTGAAATTAATATTTCCAAGACAAAGATTATGCCTGGAGGCTATGGCGCAAACCCGTTGACAAACATCAATGTGAATAACGAGGTTATTGGGCGTGTAGATACCTTCAATTACCTGGGAAGTTTAGTAACTACAAAAGGTGGTGCAGACGAGGATATTAAATCGCGTATTAATAAGGCAAAATCTGCATTCGGCATTCTTTGAGCTATTTGGAAATCTCGGCAAATATCAACAACAACTAAGTTACGAATATATAACTCGAATGTCAAGTCCATCCTGTATTACGGCTGCAAACCTTTACAAACAAATGCTTGCGGCAAATCCTTAAGATTTACTTAATGCAACAAACCAAATCCCTGCTTCCACAGAGGTATGTCAACGGAAATGGCGATGGATATTCCACACACTTCGAAGGCCAAATGCCAACATTGCTCGACAAGCGCTTCATTGAAATCCACAAGGAAGCGGCCGTCGTGTTGGTGCACCTGCTAGATCGTGAAGAAGATCAATTGATGCGGAGTTCCAAGCAGCAAATTATTCATGGAATGATGTATGCCTAACATCTCGCAATAGAGTCCGATATAAATGGATGGTTGAGGCCCTATGCTCCACTGGGAATCAAGGATAACAGAAGAAGAATATTCCTACAGCTAATGTAATCTCCTCATAAAAATGGGAATAAATATATTCTCTGATAGTGAAGCTACCATAAGGATTATGTCTTCCCGAATTCAACTGAATTGCCGCTGATCTCTCAACGAGATGGATTATTGAATTATTTAGCAGATGCAAGAATTTGGACTACCTTACAAATTTCAAAAAAACTAGAATCTATTGACATGACTCTATACACTCACGGTAATAGCAAGCAATTCAGTGTCAGTCCAAACTACTGCCACTGTTGCTGTTACCAGATGTATTCTCTCTTGTGTCCACCATGACTGGACACTTGCAAAATTTTATTTATATGAATTTTTACATTTTTTTAAACGGAATATTGCTACAATAGGTCTAAATGTTCAGCTCATAGGGGGCAAAGTTTAAAAGCCCATTTGTATGGAGAAAAATTTGTTCTTTTTTCTGTTTTTGCGAAATTTAAACCAAAATATATTAATTTTACAAGACAAAAATCCTTGAAATAGTCTTGGAATTATTGCAGTTTTCCTCCGAAAATGCATATCCTTAAAAACACCAAACAGATGCGCATCAAAAATTGTCTTTGTAAATAAAGAAATTCCAAAGTTAGACATGATTTATCATTTATGGCTTGTTAATATTAAATAGTGGATGATTTAGGTGATGTTGGATACCAAGCAACGGTTCTGATTAGCTTAACTTGGTAAGCCCAGACTTATCTTGGTTATCCATCATCTCAACTGCTGACACCGATCATCTCGTGGTAAATGCTGGGAAACTACGTTAACACCCATTAAAGTAGCGAGCCAACATCTGCAGCGTGTTCACCTATAAGAACGATAAAAACAAGGGTTAGTACGTCGGTCTAGTAACCCACTCCTTGAAAAAATAACTTACTATGAAAAAGCAAAAAAGAAGAATTAAAACGGTCTCCCTAATGATGGCAACTATGGCAAACAAAAAATGGATTATGATTTAAGGATCAGCACCTTGAACATCCGAACCCTTTATAGAGAAGGTGCTCTGGTCCAGTTAATGGATGTTCCCGAGGAATATAAATGCGATTTGACTGTTGTCTAAGAAGTAAGATGGAATGGCCACGGCGTCGCCAAGACCCATATTACAGCTGACATGAGAGTAGACATGAATTTGGTTTCGGATTTATAGTTAGCAAAAAAATGCGAAATCTAGTATCCAGATTCACCCCAGTTAACGAAAGATAAGCGACAATATGTGTCATAGTAAAATACTTCTATCTAAATTTAATTTGTAAAAAGAAGAAAGCTTTTTATGAACAACTTGAGGAAGTTTACGACAGCTGCCCCAATCATGGTATAAAAATAATACTGGGTGGTTTTAACGCAAAGACTGGGCGGGATAGTTGCTTTGAGCCCACTGTTGGTAAATTCAGCCTCCACAGCGTGGCATCTGAAAATGGTATGAGGTTGATCTCATTTGCGGCAGCTCGAAATATGGTAGTGAGTATCACCAGGTTTCAACACCGTAAAATACACAAAGCTACATCGGTCTCTCCCGATTAAATAAGAAAACATCAAATAGATCATATTTTAGTTGACGGAAGGCACTCATCAAGTGTATTGGATGTGCGTACAATTCTGGGATCCAATATGGAGTCCGATCATTATTTTGTTGCAGCCAAGGTAAGAATATGTCTGAGTGTGTAGCGCAAAGTACAGGCGAAAACGCAAAGAAAATTTAACCTCACCAAGCTACAACCTCATCAAATTGCCACCGATTACTTGCAACGAACAGCTCAATTACTCGGAGTAAATATTTTCCAGAAAGAAATTAGTTCTAACGACATCAGCGCTCTATGGCAACATATTGCCAACTCCATGAAAACTGCTGAAAAATCCTTATTAGGGTTCCAAAATTCTTTTCCTAAAAACTTTTGGTATGACGAGGAGTGCCGCGATGCCACTGCTGCTGACTGCATAGTTGCCTACAGGGCAACTATGCAGTCAGTAGTTACTCGTCAAACTTTAGAAAGATGTTGTGAGAGAAAGAGGGAAGAGAAACGCCTAATCCGAAGAAAAAAGAAAGAAATGGAGAGACGTGTGTTCGAGGAAATTGAGATGTGTGCACAAAAAGGAGATGAAATCGTATATTCCAACTATAGAGGTAAAAGCCTCCTTTCAATTGCATATTCTATCGAAATGTTAAAGCCTAAAATAAACGAAATAATTGAAACCAACCAATGTGGCTTTAGACCGGGTAAATCTACCACATTTTTACGCTACGTTAAATCCTGGAGAAGACACAAGAGAAACAAATAGAAACTTATCACCTCTTCGTTGACTACAAAGCTGCTTTTAATAGCTCGATACGAACGAAGTTATTTAAAGCAATGTCTGAAATTGGTATCCCTATGAAGCTAATAAGGTTATGCATGATGGCATTAACTAATTCAACCTTATAAGTTAGAATAGGTAAGAACCCATCCGAGTCCATCATAACTGCCGCCTTTTTAAGTATCGAGAAGGAATCTAATAAAGTGGATCTAGTTGTCAATGAATCAAAAACAAAACTACTGGTTTCTACAAGAAGACAGTCAACAAGAATTAGAAAATCTGTCAAAGCTTGACCTACGAAATTAAAGAATATACGCGCAAGATTGAAGCGCATGGAATTCTAAAATATGCTTGGCCTTTGACCTCTGGCCATTTAAGTAACTAAGTATTAGATTAATTCAAAATGAATTAATTTTTTAGAAGATATGGTGACGCGTAGGAGGAGGCCACACAACATCTTTTCAGCACTTGTCCTGCTTGGGACTTGGCAATTTATTAGACAAAAAAACTACGATCTGTTGTCCTTGTGGTAGAAACTTGCTTTATTCAGCTTCAATGAGTTAGACTTTGAAAAATATCACCTTCAGACCTCAGATTGCAGTTTCCCTTCTATAGTTTTGATTTTCGATTACATGTCGTCGCATGCCACATAGCGACGTCCTGTTGAAGGCAATGTCGTTGGTATCCAGTTCATCAAATATCGTATCGTTTTAAATTCGACATTTTTATTTATTTACATATTAATCCATATAGAAATGGACCTAGTCGTTAAAGCAATTTTTAGCGATTTTGAGTTGCTGAAACAAACAATTTTATAATGGAAGATCGTTTGCCATTTTTCTTAAGGTTTTTAAGATTTTATCTCTCTATTTTACTACGAGTCTGAAGTTTGTAGCAGCATCCATTTGGAATAGTTCAAGTGATGTAATATTAAAGCCGAGTATGAACTTTGATGTTGACGAGTGTTCGGTTGCAGTTTCAATCGTAGATGTGTTTGGTTTCTCTGTCGGTACATCATCATGATCTATTATAGCACTTTCTTATTGCTGTAATTGGGATGTTTAAAAACAGTGCAAACCGCAAAGTGCAGTAGCGATTTTGTTTTCAAATATTTGCTACTGAATGCGAAAGTGAATTATACAATCTTACATTCTTATAGCCATTTTCACGATGCGACATGTCCCCTGAAACATTTTGAAGTTTTCTTTTGGTGTCCCTTCTTGTTTCAAGATGCGTTTAAATTGTACTTTTTTTGTTGAAACAACGAGGGGACATTTTGACGTTTAATGTCTATTGCAGTATTGCCAGATGAGTATATTTTTCACCGACACTTGGATGTGATCGCTAAAGTGGGGATAATTTTTTTTTCAGAATTCGCTAATAAATAATATAAGATTAATTTCTTGTTTTTGATAAATGAGCTATCTTTAGACTCTTCGTCTTTTTTTAATTATTTAAAAATGGATGCAAATACTTTAAGTGACTGTAACTCGTCAACAAGATGAAGTCATACCAGGTCAAATCACACGATCTTAGTGACAAATTTACATCATCTCGACTTGATGAAATGTGCCACAAAACGACGCAAAGTGGAATGGTTTAAAAATCCCAGAATTCCTAAAAAGATTGGAAAAATTTCCAAAAATTGGTAATTTTAGTTTTTTGCTCTAGTTGCTTGGCCACTTTCAGGGCCAAGGAAGTACTTTTGCCATATAATTAAAACATCTTGGTCCATAAAAATTTGGTGAATTTGTTTACAGCTCGCGTGCGTTTGGAGGAATTATGGATCAAATTTGAAATTTCCGTTAAGTTTAAGTTTTATTATATGAGCCTTTTTGATACAATATATGAATTTTTAAAATAGCATATCAAAATAAAGACTTAAGACTATAATGTATTATCTTAATAACAATATAATAATATAATGTCATATTTAATTTAAAATGTATACAATTATATATAGAATTTTATATAATTTAATTAAAGTAGTGTGATGCTCTTGCTCCCGGAGCTAACAGGACATTAGAGTAAATTTCTAAAATAAATGAAATTTCCGTTAACAATAGGTCTAATTCGAGAGACTCTGGTATTAACACCGAAAAAACAAGAAGTTATCTTTTAACTTACTTACTTTTCTTTAAGAAAATTATAAATATACTAAATATATGTTCCTTCAGAAATTTTTTAAAAAACTTTAAATCATAAAAATCAGATTATATATAGATCAGGTTTTAGTAAAAAATCGGTACAGTATGGGACAAAAATCGTCGAAGTCGATTATCTTTTAAACCGTAAGAGATACCATAGGCATGTAGCAATGTTTTTTGTAGATCTTGACTTGTATATTTCATATATAGTAGATCTTTCATATATAGTGGATCGGTTAAGAAATGACAATTATATATCGTTTTAAGTAATTTAAGAGTCCGAGGTGCCCTACTTTGGGGGACGATTGTGCCGCCCCAGTACAACTGAAGCTCCCCAACACTTCTGCTATATCTACATAAAATTTTTCCATTCTATTTTCAAACCATCCCACTGTGCGACGTCCTTTTAAAACCAATATCGTTGGTGTCCATTTCATCAAATATCATATCGTCCCAAATTCGTTATTTTTATTTGTTTATATATTGATCCATCCAGATTGACCTTGTCGTTAAAGCAATTTATAGCGATTTTGAGTTGTCGAGTAGAACAATTTTATATAATTATGTATATCAAAATAAAAATACAAATGCAAGACAAATTTAATAAACTCATGATAATGGGTATACATTTCGACCATCAGAACCACTTCCTAAAATAAAGCAATATAAGTATCAAATAGTCGGGATTGACCGACTATAGCACTTTCTTGTTGTCGTAATTGGAATGTTTTAAAACAGTGCAAAACGCGAAGTGCAGTAGCGATTTTGTTTTTAATATTTGCTACTGAATGCGAAAGTGAATTATACAATCTTGCATTTTTAGTAAAAAATATTTTTCTTTTGTATTAAGTTAAATTTTCTATTCGATTCCAGACGTGTGCCTTTTTACAAACGCATACGATCGCGACTCTCTAATTGAGTTGACAAACAATCGAACAATTCTATGTTAACAAAGGCACGGTTTTCTTCTCGTAGAAGTATTTAAAAAAATATTAAATTTTAACACCCATTCCATTGACAGTAAACACAACCAGTCAGTCAACTGTCAACATTAACAACAATAACGGCACTACAGAGCGATTGGAAATTCATTTTGTTAAATACTTAGATAAACAATTATTTTGTTCTTTATTTGTATATGATACGAGTATGGTAGTAGTAAATAGTATGTCAAAAAATTATTATCGATGAATAAGTTTAGTAAATTTTTAATACTTGAGGATACTTGTGAAGGTCATAGTTTAATAAACTAATAAGTCCGTTAAAGATTTGACAATATGTTTAATACTAAGTATCATTATAAGTGATCCCTTATCCCTTTATATGGTGCGACCGGATTTAAAATGAACAATGATTTATGCTGTAAATAGATAGATACTTGTAATAAAGAGTGTTCTAAAAAAAAATATGCATTTACTATTTTAGACAAAATTTATCCATAGTGCAAGAAATAATTTATTTTTTGATCAAGTTAGTTTCTATAGATATGTCAGATACTATTATTTTAGAAATTATTAATTTTCAATAGTTATTTCAATCAAAATGGACTGCGAAAAAAAGTTCGTGAAAATATAATTAAAACTTTTCAAAAAAATCCGTCATGGACTTTTAAAAAATAGCTAAAAATTTGAAAGTTTACCCTCGAGCGACTCTTTCGAAGAGCGCCTAACACTTCTTTAAGAAAAGCAGCTCGTACGGTGAAATGTTCTACGAATTTTGCACATAGAGTCAAAGCTTATGCTGGACTGAAGACATACAAAGTCCAAAAGGTTCCAGATCGCAATGCTATAAAGAACTTAGAAGCAAAAAAACGAGCGAAAAAATTGAAGTCTGATTTTATAAAAAAAATACACCTGTTGTGTGATGGATGATGAAATATACATACGTACTGGCAGACTTTTCTCAACTTCCTGGTCAAGATTTTTATGTTGCTGATAAACGGGGCAATTATAAAATTTTAGTAAATTTTATCAAAAAGTTAAACATCAGACGGATGGTTTTAGCAATTGTATTCTCTCCTGCAAAGACGACCAAGGAAACCTGGTAACGGATGCTGAAACCGTACTGAAACTGTGGAAGGAGCACTTTTTCAAATTGTTGGTATCAAATGAAAGCGACCAAGATGACACGCCTGAACAAATCAATGATGATGGCGTTCTATGTCCACCACCAAACCAAAATGAGATTAGAATCGCTATAAATCGGCTAAAAAATAACAAAGCTGCGGGTGCCGATGGTCTTCCTGCTGAGCTTTTTAAGGCCGGAGGAGATGAGTTGATAAGGCTTATGTCCCAACTTATAGAAGCAATATGGTCAGAAGAATACATGCCAGACGATTGGAATCTTAGTGTCCTTTGTCCTGTGCACAAAAAAGGAGATAAAACTGTGTGTGCAAATTACAGAGGGATAAGTCTCCTCTCAATTGCATATAAGATTCTATCGACCATACTATGCGAAAGGCTTAAGCCCAAAATTAACGAAATAATTGGGACGTACCAATGTGGCTTTAGACCAGGTAAATCAACCACTGACCAGATCTTTACTCTACGTCAGATCCTGGAGAAGACCCAAGAGAAACAAATTGACACGTATCATCTCTTTGTTGACTACAAAGCAGCTTTTGACAGCCCGATACGGAAGAAGGTGTTTGAAGCAATGTCTGAGTTCGGCATCCCCACGAAGCTAATAAAGTTATGCAGGATGACACTAACTAATACAATATCATCTGTTAAGATAGGTAAGAACCTATCAGAGTCTTTCATAACTAAACGGGGTTTCAGACAAGGTGATAGTCTATCATGTGATCTCTTCAATATTGTGCTAGAGAAAATCTTACGTGATGCAGCAGTTAATACAAGTGGTACAATCTTCAATAGAAAACATATGCTACTCGCGTATGCCGATGACATTGATATTATGGGGCGCACTTTACGCGAGGTAACTGCCGCCTTTTCCAATATCGAGAAGGAATCAAACAAAATGGGTTTAGCTGTAAATGAATCAAAAACAAAACTGATGGTTTCTTCAGGCAGACAGACCACTAGAATTGGATCACATGTGCCCGTAGAAAACTATAGTTTCGAAGTTGTAAAAGAATTTGTATACCTTGGTACCGCTGTGAACATCAACAACGATATAAGCTTTGAAATTAAACGTAGAATAATACTTGCCAATAGATGCTATTTTGGCCTTAGCAAACAGCTAAGAAATAAAGTGCTCTCCGTAAGAACTAAAATTACGCTCTATAAAACGCTTATACTACCCGTGTTACTGTATGGTGCAGAATCATGGGTACTTGCACAGGCAGATGAAGCTATCCTTGGAGTGTTTGAGAGGAAAATCCTACGAAAAATATTTGGACCAGTCTGCGTCAACAATGAGTATCGACATCGAATGAATCATGAGCTGTATGAGTTATACGCTGACATAGACATAGTAAAACGCATTAAGCAACAACGGCTGCGCTGGCTAGGACATGTTGTGCGAATGGATGAAAATACTCCGGCAAGAAAAGTGTTTGATAATGATCCTGAGGGAACTCGTAGAAGAGGGCGCCCAAAACTTCGATGGAAAGACCAAGTAGAAGAAAATCTTTCAAAACTTGGCATAAGAAATTGGAGAATATGCGCACAAGATAGAAGCGCATGGAATTCTAAAATATGCTCGGCCTTTGACCTAAACAGGTTGTTACAATAGGCCATTTAAGTAAGTAAGTAAGTATAAACGGGGCAATGTTCGGCAAGAGTTTCGCACAAAAAAACAAACAAAATTCCCTAAGAAGTTTCTCGTGTGGCAAGCTTTTTGCAGTTGTGGCAAAAGAAGTAAAGTATTTGTGGCATCTGGCACAATAAACACAGAAATTTATATAAAGGAGTGCCTACAAAAACGGTTGTTACCCTTTTTAAGAGAGCACAGAGTGACTACATTTTTTTGGCCCGATTTGGCCTCATGCCATTATGGAAAAAAGGAACTTGAGTGGTACTCAAAGAATAATGTCATTTTTGTACCACGAGAGGCAAATCCACCTAACTATCCAGTACTTCGGCCTGCGGAAAGGTATTGGGCTCTGGTAAAAAAGGAATTGAAGAACACAGGAAAGATTTCCAAGAACATGTCCGATTTTAAGCGCAAGTGGAACACATGCTCCAAAAAGGTATCAGAAGCAACTGTAAAATCTTTAATGGGAGGGTTTCCGAAAAAAGTCGATAATTTTGCAAAACCCGAGTACTAAGTAAACATTTTAATGCTAAATGATTTTGTATAATATGTCATTATATTTGCATATTTTGTAGAGTTTTTATATTAAAAGGTTTGATTTTTATTTAAGAAAATCCAACTACAAATTTTATTTAGAGCACTCTTTATGTACAATGTTACATTGAGGCACTAAAGTGTGAATTTGTTGCGTCGGTCTTTTCCGTTTTGTTTATCCAACAAATGCCTATTTCCTTGTTAATATTTGTTTCATAAAAAAAGTGTTAAAATTAAATAGCAACATAATTCTTATAACTTGCAACAAAAAATAATTGTTTTAAAACTGCAAACAACGGAAACATTGTTTAAACTTATGACAAAGTTTAATTTGTATATTTGGAGTATATCATATTATAGATGTAAGTTGTCCAAATCAAGATAAACAGTTTACTTTCATAGAATTTTATCATTAACTTAACTTTAAATTTTACTATTTATACTTTTAACCAACCAAAAAAGTTGTATTCCAACTTTCATGTAAGGGCTGATACTTCAAAGTCTATTTTGGATCTGTTCACCATTAACGGTAACATCCTAATCCTCATGGTTTTGCAAGAGACATGGTTACAGTTATTTTCTGTGGATGTAATGGTGTTTGGGTGATGTAGGGGATGTTGGATACCAAGCAACGGTTCTGATTGGTCTTAACTGGCTAAGCCCAGACTTATATTGGTTATTATTTATCTCAGCTGTGGACACTGACCTCCTCGTGGTATTAACACCCATTAATGTAGTAAGCCAACGTCCGAGAGTTTTCCCATAAGAACTATAAAAGTATTTATTAGGGCGTCGGTCCAGTAAAACACTTCTAGAAAAAAACAATTATTATGAAAAACTAAAATTAAAATAACAAGTAAGAAAGTGCTATAGTCGGTCAAGACCGACCATACGATACCCTTCACCACTAAGGTCAAAGGTGTTCTTTTTCGTGTATAAAGACAAATATTTCCTAAATTTGGCCATCATACAAACATTTTGTCAAAACTTATATATTTAAGCTGTTTCCGTCACTTGGACTTATATGAGAGCTAGGGTCAAATGTGGACCGAATTTGGCAAGTTATGTTATGTATGCAAAAAATGAACTTAAAATTCTGATTATCTTCATATTTACCAGCATTTTAGTGATTTTTGTCTCATTCAGTTCGTTTTTAAAGAAGAATTTGTATGTCAAATGTGGACCGATTTCAAGGAAATTTGTTACAGTGATTTAAGTTTGCACAAGCAATATTATCAAAATATTGATATTTGTGGCCAATATATCAATTCCGGGAAGTGGGACCTATGGGGGTACCATAAATAATGAACCGATTTTGACGAATTTCAATAGCCATGGTTCCATTATCAAAAAAATGATCTGTGCCAGACATTTTGAGAAAATTTTCTATAAAAATAGGAAATTTTGAGAAAATTTCCTACAAAAATGCGAAAATTTCCTATAAAAACAACTATATTTCTGTTAAAAAAGTGAAGAAATAACTTTTTTTTCTGATTCAAGAAATAAAAGTTAAAAAATAACTTTTACTTCTGATTTTAAAAATAAAAGTCAAAACATAACTTTTATTTTTGCTTTTAAAAATAAATGTTATAAAATAACTTATATTTGATTTTTAAAATAAAAGTTATAAAATATTTAATTGTTATTTTTGATTTTAAAAATAAAAGTTACAAAATAACTTTTATTTTTAACTTTTAAAATAAAAGTTAACAAAATAAAAAGTATATTAGATTATAAACATTTTGACCAAGACCATCCAAACGGTATTTTTGGTTTTTTTCTATGACAACTCCTTCTGGTTGATTTTTTTAATAAAAAATTTTATTAGAAAGTAAGTAATGGTTTTTCAACAAAAAATTGTGGATTATCCTCACTCCAAATGTTAAAATTCTGATTATTTACGTAGCCTCCAAACAACATTGGGCTACTTTAGGAAATAAATTTTTGAATGGAAATTTCAAATCAATATTAATTGTGCTTCAGCCTAATCGCCGAATTGGATCCGATGTTAAATAGATGATGAAATAAAGCAGTGATGCAAACTTGTAACATACTTAAAAAACGCTCAAAACCTCTTTGTATATCTACATTCAAAAAGATTTAGGGATACATTCAGTACATTGAGATTATGCTAAAGTAATACCTCAGTGTCAGGTCCATACTTACTTTACAGTGGTTGCATTAGGAACTCCTAACATAAGGAACTTCAAACATCCCAATCCCATTTAAATAAAAATAAATCTTAAAATGCAATTCAGTAAAAAATAGTCGGTCTACATTTAACCATAGCTTTTAAAATCCAAGGAAACCACTTAATATTGTAAATAAACGGTGACTTCAAATCCTATAAGTTATAAATCGGCTCTGCGAAATATGGCCCTAGGAAAAATGACCCTAAAATGAAAACAAAAATTGGCCCCAAAAATATACTGAGTACAACAACACGAAATTTTTGAGACTTTTTTGGGCCCTTTTGCATTTTTTTCTTGTATTGATTTTTCATTATGAATCAAATGAAAAATAACCCCAAAATGATAAAAAAAAAATTACCCCTTTTTTGGGGCATTTTTTCGTTATTCATAATTACCCCATTTATGAAATTTTACGCCAAACAAGGTGCCAATTATTATGTAAAAAGTTTCCCCGTTTTTCTATAAAGTCTACAAACTTGTTTGTGTTACTACACAACTTTTTCAAATTCAAAATAATGAAAATTTTAAATAAAATTCGCTTCAGATTTTAATTTTAAACTTTCAATACCTTAAAAAAATATGCATATACATTAGGGTGGGTCGTTTTTTTACTTTTGTCTCTGATCGACTTCTAATAGTGAAATTATGTGGTCAAATTATGTCAATCGGAAGTGTGTAAAATATTATTGATTTATTTTTAGGATATGAGCCCGCGCAACGGGCCCAAAGTTTTTGAGCCCATTTGTATGGGGAAAACTGAGAGTATTTGCAGTTTTTGCTACATTTCGTCCATTTACAATTTATTTTTAAGAGAAAAGATAATGGAATCTAAAAGTGAACTAATGCAGCTTTAATTGAAGTCATCAATATTTAAAATCCATAAAACAGTTTTGAAGTTATTGCGATTTTCCCCCAAAAAATCGTGTCCTTGACAATACGCCTAAGGATATACCGCTAGAAAAAACTACTTTGGAGAAAAACTCGCAAAGTAAGACATGATTTATCATTTTAAGACTTGTAAGTACTTTATAGTTTAATTTTGTTAAAATATAACAATATTTACTTAGTTTTTTTCATAATCAAAAATGGGTTATTTTTCTCAGGTGGGTTTCAAAACGCATTTTTTAATTTTTTGAAAATTTTGTTAAACAAATATTACAAATTTGAGTTTCACTCATCGGTGTGTTGAAATAGATAAAAAAGACAATTAAACTCAAAAAAACTAAGGTCGATATCTCAAACTATTTTTCCGTAAATT
Source organism: Stomorhina lunata (assembly GCA_933228675.1). Classification (NCBI taxonomy): domain Eukaryota; kingdom Metazoa; phylum Arthropoda; class Insecta; order Diptera; family Rhiniidae; genus Stomorhina; species Stomorhina lunata. The sequence continues at coordinate 86,989,898 of OW121740.1, read as the reverse complement.
GTGTTCGAATTCGACGAATTTCGTAAAAAAGTAATTTTTTGGTCATAATTTGAGTAAATGCTTCATAAATCTTATTTATGCTCAATTTTAAAAATGTTTATATGGAATAAAATTATCCATACTATGGAAAATATAAACAGGTTCATTGTTTTTAAAATTGGGTAAACTTAACCCTTTTTTTCCGGAGTCAAAGATGAAAATTTTGATTTTTTGTATTTTTTTTTTATTTTTTAAATACGTAATATTATTAATTTATTACTGAATTTTAATAAATATACTTAAAAGTAATTATTTTACACTAAGGCAAAGTACTTTTTATTAAAAAAAAATATTTTAACCCTTTTTAGACATGGTTTCAAAAATGACCCAAGTTTTTTTTGGCACTTTTTTCAGCAAATTTTGATTTAAAACCATTAATGTTATTATTTGACACCAAGATTAATTTTTTTATTATAAAATATATTTTAACCCTTTAAAGACATGGGAGCAAAAATTTCACTTTTAGAAATAAATTATAAAATACTCTCAGTTTTCCCCATACAAATGGGCTCAAAAACTTTGGGCCCGTTGCGCGGGCTCGTATCCTAAAAATAAGTCAATAATATTTTGCACACTTCCGATTGACATAATTTGGCCACATAATTTCACCATTAGAAGTCGATCAGAGACAAAAGTCAAGAAACGACCCAGCCTAATATATATATTTAAACGACAGTTGCAATTTTTAAATGGAAAATTTCGATATGTTTTTATTTATTTTTTTGTCTTATCTTTTGGGCCTTTTTTCAATTTTGTTGCCATTTTCCTAGGGCCATATTTTGCAGAGTTTAAATTTTGCAATTTTTTTGAGCTTTACGTCATTTTTCAAATATTACGTGTTTTAATTTTTGTCTGCTGCTAAAATTAGGTAAAGATCAAAACAAAACATTTTTTTAAGGCAAAATTATTAAATAAAATTTATAAATAGCTGGAATTAATATAAATAATATCGATATTTATGGCTGGTAAACAGAATCAAATTACAGCACCGATTAGGTTCAATCAACAGTCACATAATTTTGACCAAAATAACTAAGATTCTATCTGGTAACAGGCCAGATAATTTGAGCATAGAATTGCATAAAACTTCTTTTAAAGAAACCGACATCTCATGGTGACGTAAAATTTAAATTTCCAATAATTTATGGTTTGGGCAATTAAAGTCAGTTTACTTTTGTGGTGAAACTAAGCAAGTGCCGGAATATTTTGACAGCTCAAAGTATATAAATCGAAAAAGGTTTCTTCAAATTTCAAAAAGCGTGTGTTTGTAAACATTTTTACTCCAATATCGTCATGGCAATTGTTATTGTAAAGTCACACTTTACGTTTGATTTGCATACAGTTCTTGAGACTATTCCGGAAGATTACACGTTTGTGTGATTTATTAGTGTCAGAATAAGTTTTCAGGTAAATTCGTTTACAATTTTTTTTGCGGTTGTCTTTCTTTTTGCCTCTATTTGTTTTTTGATACTTAAATGCCGAAACGTTTGTTTTGAAAATTCTTTAGAGTTGACGTTTAAATGTTGACCAACTGGACTACTGTTTTCTTTTAAAGTATTAATGTCTTTAACAATATAAACTGTTTTATATCTACTCGTATCTAAGTAGAATGTACGTGAAGTTTTCATAGGAAACTTCATTACAATTGCATATCTATAAAAATACGAGGGGTACCTTTTACATTTTGGTATTGGGCTATGCCAGTTTTGACATCTAGTATGTCACATTCTTGCATTAAATTTTGAAATGTGTACTCAGTTCACTTTGACGAAATGGAATTAAATCGTGAATATTTTTGAAAGATTTTTTTTCAACTTCCGAAGTGGATCAACAACAGTGCATCGATAAAGTCGTTGCGACTTTTGACTATGGATCACAATCAAACACCAGGCACCCATTTGTGCGTAAAATATGGGAAGAAGAAGCTCTACCAACCTCCTGGAATGAAGGTATACTAGTAAAATACCAAAAAAGAGTGACTCAAAAGACTGCAATAACTACAGGAGTATTTATAACACTTCTTCCAATACCGAGCAAAATACTAAGTCGAGTAATTTTGAATAGAACATCCGACGCATTTTCCCCTACACTCCGCGAAAATCAGTTTGGGCACAGAGAGAATCGATCTTGTGTTGATCTAATCAACAAAGTAAGAATATGTAGTACTGGAACAATTCCGCACCCCCATTTACCTAGCGTTTATCGACTTTATGAAGGCCTTCGACAGTGTCAATAGGAGTTATATATGGAGAATTTTAAAAAAAACGTAACATGCAAACGAAAATTCTGAACTATTCGGGCAATGTAAGTGGATTTTAAAAGTCGGGTCCTACATAAAGGTGCGAATCCGTTCGAAGTTACTACCGGAGTTAGACAAGGACGTATCTTGTCGCCTATTCTTTTTATCCTTGTTATCGATTATATAATGCGCACGGCAAAACTTGAAGACTTGGAATACCCTGATGACGTATGTCTTCTAATCCATATTTTAGGTCACCTTCAAGAAAACACTAGCGCTATCATTGTTGAATTCGAGCAGCTGGGCTGGAAATCAATATTCAAAGATTATTCCTGGAGGCTATGGCGCAAACCTGTCGACACACATCAATGTGGATAACGAGGTTATTGGATTTATTAGCTTGGTAGTTTGGTATCCTCAAAAGGTGGCGCCCACGAGGATATCGAATCGCATATTAATCTGAATTCGCCATTCTCCGAGCTATGTATTCGAAAATCTCGGCAGATATCAATAACTAAGTTACGAATATACAACTCGAATGTGAAGTCCATCTTGTATTAAGGTTGCGAAAGTTGCAACTCTTGCGGAGTTGCAAGCAGCAAACTATTCATGGAATGACGTATGCCTAACATCTCGCAATAAAGTTCGATATAAAAGGATGCTTGAGGCCCTATGCTCCACTGGGAGTCAAGGGTAGCAGAAGAAAAAGAAGGTGACAAATATTTTTGTTTATAATCTGGAAACATAAAAGGCAACCGTCGTATACATATTTCTATGTGATACCTATTTCTATGTGCTGTACGAATACTGTAATTGCGACGAATTAATATTTTTTTTTCATATAGATTTTCAAGACCCCATTTTAGGGGTTGGTGGTTGAGTGAAAATATAAAATGTTCCGTCTGTCTGTTTAGCGAATTATGGCGGCTATGCTTTCACTGTATCAAATTATGTAATGGCGCTAATGCCATTTGATGGTGGTGAAATGGTGGATGTTAGTACTTTTAGTTTTTATTGAAATAATGAAAAATGATGGAAATACAACACATGCCACTTGTATTTAAATGGAAATGGAAAATTTTATTTTTATTTCGCCATAAACTTTTACGATAGTCCCCAGGGACGAAGAAATGAAACTCCTTTGGAAATGTTGTATTTGCAAAAATACATATGAAGGATTTAAGTATCATATTGTAGAAACCCCATTTTATGAGAACCGTCTTTTTCTGTTTTTCTTTTTGATATGATACGCATATCATCCAAACTTTTGGCATCAATTCAATCCCTTAATTGTTTTGCCTGCTACAGCTTCCATCATATATGTAAAGACACTGAAAAAATCTCTGCTTTATGATGGATGTTTTTTTAGAACGTCACAAGTTTGAGTTAGCACGAATAGAAATTTGTTTGAACTCTAAGTCACTTTGTCCCATTAGTGATGACCCTTCGCAGCTTAACGCTCTTACTCCGGGTCATTTTCTAGAAGGAGTTGCATTAGCAAAGTAAATGGCAATTCCCTGAAAGAGATTGTAGTATTAATGACTTGATCGTAATAAGATGCAAAAATCTACTTCCTACTCATTGGCAGCTAGGTAGAATAGAAAAAGTAATACCCGATTGTGACTCGAAAATAAGATTTGCACAAGTTCGTTTATCAGGAGGGCTAGAAGTCAGACCAAAACTACCTACAGATCGAACAAATAAATGCTTACTTCTTTATATTTACAGCCATGATGCCGACTCCACCCCGACGCCATAAAATCAATAGTGAATTTTCAACATCAACACGGAATCCCAAACTGATAACTCAAATATCCCAATGTAAACATAAAGATTGTCCCTTCTGCTATTGAGAGCATCCACTGCGAAAGTGCTTTTGTTTTGGGTGACTTGCTGTGCATGAACGCTAGAGTGTGGTTTGACGGTTTGGGTACTATTTTAATTGCCTTGCCCACTCTTATATGGTAAAAAACTGCATAAGTCGAGACAGGTGCAAAGTACACACGCTTTTGTACAATGAGAAGAAAAGAAAGCCCCAAAGCACACGTCAAAAAGCACTACCAGAAGCTGTTTTCAACCCGTTCCGGAGTATTTTCATCCATTCGCACAACATGTCCTAGCCAACGCAGCCGCTGTTGCTTAATTCGTTTCACTATGTCTATATTAGCGTGTAACTCATACAGCTCATGGTTCATTCGATGTCGATATTCATTGTTGACGCAGACTGTTTCAAAGATTCTTCGTAGAATTTTCCTCTCAAATACTCCAAGGATTGCTTCATCTGTCTGTGCAAGTGCCCATGATTCAGCACCATTCAATAACACGGGTAGTATAAGCGTTTTATAGAGCGTAATTTTAGAGAGGACTTTTTTTCCTCGAAGCTATAGTTCTCAACGGACACATGTGATCCAATTCTAGTGGTCTATCTGCCATTTACAGCTAAACTAATTTTGTTTGATTCCTTCTCGATACTGGAAAAGGCGGCAGTTACCTCGAGTAAAGTGCGTCCCATTATATCAATGTCATCTGCAAACTCGAGTAGCATATGTTTTCTATTGAAAATTGTACCTGTTGTATTAACTGCTGCATATCGTAAGATTTTCTCTAACACAATATTGAAGAGGTCACGAGAGGTCACCTTGCCTGAATCCCCGTTTAGTTATCTTAACAGATGAAGTTGTATTAGTTAGTGTCATCCTGCATCCTTATTAGAGTAAAGATCTGATCAGTGGTTGCAACCAACAACTTGCAAAACTGCTCCTTCCACAGTTTCAATACGCTTTCTGTATCTATAACCAGATTTCCTTAGTCGTGCTTACAGGAAAGGAAAGTTGTATCTTATACAACTCAATATCCTCAAACACACGTCTCTCAATGTCTTTCTTTTTTCTGAGGAATATTCGTTTTTCTTCCCTCTATTTCTCTCGATATCTTTCTAAAGATCTACGAGTAGTTGCTGACTGCAAAGTTGACCTGTAGCCCGCATTTTTCTCAGCAGTGATGTTGCGGCACTCTTCGTCGTACCCTATTACCGATTTTGCAGCAGACTTCATGGAGTTGGCAATATGTTGCCATAGCGTGTAAATATCATTTGAGCCAGAGTTATTCTCTCCAAGCAATTGAGTTGTCCGTTTGGTGTAATCAGTGGCAATTTGCTGAGATTTTAGTTTTTTCACGTCATACTTCCTTTGCGCTTCTGCCTGTACGCTCCTCAATACACTTAGACGTGTTCTTACCTTGGCTACAACAAGGTAGTGATCGGAGTTTATGTTAGTTCCTCATATCCAACACACTTGATGAGTGTCTTGATCAACTAAAATATGGTCTATTTGATTTTTTGTTAGTTGATCAGGAGGCGTGGTGTGGAAATCTGGTGCTGCTCAGGACCATATTGCGAGCAGCCGCAAAGCAGATTAATCTCATACCATTGTCAGTTTTTACGCTGTGCATACTAAATTTACCAACATGCCCTAACTTTGCGTTAAAATCACCCAGCATTATTTTAACGTCGTGATTAGGGTAGCTATCGGAAACTTCCTTAAATTGTTCATAAAAGGCTTCCTTTACATCATCATCTTTCTCCTCTGTTGGAGCACAAATCAAACTCAGATGGAAGTACTTAGCTTTGATGCGTATTGTAGCTAGCCTATCGTTTACTGGGGTGAACCTGAAACCAAATTCGTGTCTACCCTCATGGCGTCTTGGCGACGCCGTTGACATTCCATCTTATTTCCTGGACAGCAGTTACATCACATTTATATTTATTGAGAACATCCATCAACTGGATCAGAGCACACCCTCTGTAGAGGGTTCGGATGTTCTAGGTGCTAAACCTTAAATCATGGTTCTATTTTCGTTTGCCATAGTCGTCAACATTTGGGGGGGCCTTTTTTATTCTTATTTTTTTGCTTTTTCATTAGCCCGACGTTCTTGACCCATGTTTTTTATCTTTCTTATGGGAGAACTCGCGGCACTTGTTTGCTCACTACTTTAACGGCTGTTAACGTAGCTACCCAGATGACACTAGGAGGTAATTGAGATGAAGGATAGACCAATATTAGCCCGGGTTTACCAACTTAAACCGATCAGAACCGTTGCTTGGTATCCAACATCCCCTAGTCATATATTATTAACCTATCGTATATAAAATACGAAGAAGAAGAGCTTTCACAGTTGATTTCAATGCGGGGTGGAGTTGGACCGTGACTGTAAATATAAAGAAGTAAGCATTAATTTGTTCGATCTGCAGGTAGTAAAAAAAGTTTGAATATTGGTCTAACTATTAGCCCTCGTGATGCACGAACTTGTGCAACTCTTACTTTGGAGTCAGAACCGGGTATTACTTTTTCTTTGAGGAAGATTTTCGCGTCTTATTACAACCAAGTGGTCAATACTAAAATTCATATCTGGGAGTTGCCTTTTAATGCGCTTATGCAACTCCTTAATTTGCTGTGAAGTTTCATTGTGAATCGACTTACACCACAGCCAATTTGATGAATGGACTGAAACACAATTTGATATTGATTTTGAATTTCCATTCAAATTTTTTTTCCGAAGTAACCCATTTCTGGTTGAATGGGTATGTAAATAAGCAAAATTGTCGCATTTGGAGTGAGGAGAGTCCACAAGCTTTTGTAAAAAGACCATTATCAGTGTAAAAACTTATCCCATATTGCGACTATGCTATAGTGACTCATTGAAATTTGTTAGGGATGACCACATTTGCCCATTCCTGGGGTGTAATTCGCACACTTTTTCCGCCTTCCATATTCAAGAATACTACTTTTGAAATTGCAACTCTGTAATACGAAAATGAGTGTCAAAGACGTTTAAATTCTTCGTATTTTTTTTTTTTGAAAGACATTTTGTTAACGGAAGAAACAAATTTTTGGTTATGTTTTAAGTGAAGTGCTTAAGTCTAATAGTACTGGGTTTCATTTAAACTATAGGAGTATCGAAAAGAAACACTCTAACACAAAATTCAAACCAAGACTTTATGGTATAACATTCCGATTGGCATAGGGGCACATAAATTATCTTACCAGTTTTCTTTGAACTCTTTCTGGTATGGCATGGTCATACAAATTGTTTATCTGCAAAAAAACACAATCCATTTGGAAAAAATAAATAATAATTTATTGAAATCAACGTTTTTCTGTTAATATTTTTTTAACTTTGAAATAAAAAAATTGGCAGCACTCCCGCCATTTTTTTTAAATTTTTTGTTAATACTTTTTTATATACTAATTAATACAACACTGCTTGCCGTTCGAAAATTTGTATCTGAAATTTTGTTCAAAAGATTTTAATATTCGTATCGAATTACACGGTAAAGACCCTAGAAACTCCCAATTCGAAAAATAAGAATAACTCGAATGACTAATTAGGAACTCGTATAAAGCGATCTTCGAAAAAATCAAGAGAAGTGAATACCGATGCCTAAATATATTTTAACAGGACTTCGCCATTCCAGACTCTATCGAAGGCCTTAGAAATACATATATAAAGCTACAACTTTACCTTTGCCAAAATGGGAATTGAACGAAAACAAACTTTAAATATTTTATCATTCTTTAAAAAATATTAAAATTTTTATTTCGATTTCTTTCAGTGTATACTTATATTTTTATATCACCGTATGTGCGAGGATACGAGATAAGAGCAAATTCCATCAAGGATCATAAAGTTGATTTTTTGCTTTGCCAAGACTGAATTAAAAATGATTGTTGCGAGTACGTTTCGTTCTGATGGGAAACAGTTTTGTTTGAGTCTATTGGAAAATGTATCTTATTCTAAGAACAAATACATTTATTGTATCCTTTTTATGACTTTTCCTGCTTCAATGCTCATCTCGAAATTATAAAAGTTGTGAAATTATATCTGCAATAAAATTCTATGAATTTTATGACAGCTACGCAGAGATATAATCATCTGTGTGTGGATGGATTGTCTGGCATTATTTGTTTTTTTTTTTTTTTTTTTTTTTGAGAATTAAAAATGCCCTAAATTAAGTAAGAAGAGGTTTAAAGATATAATTTAAAAGAAAAAAATTATTGAAGAATATTTGGTCACAAAGTTTTAAGAATCCGAAACATTCTGAGCCTTAATTACATTAAAAAGCTATATCGCCTATGTCGAAACTTCACTGGTTAGCAAAACCGAGTAGATGATCAATATTCATACATACAGTGACTTTCACAACTATTCATAAAAACATAATCCTTTAAATTATGCGAGATATTATGCATTTATCTATTATTTATTATTTTTTCAAGTATTATAATTTTATTTTTTTATTTTGTTGTAATATGTAATTTTTATATTTCGTATTATTTACAAAAAAAAAAATCTTTCATTCTCTTATTAAAAGTTCGTTGTCTTCAAATTATAGGAACACTAGGGCTTCTCAAAAACAAGTTCGTCGTGCACCACCGAATATAATTTTTTTTTTTTTTCGCCGAACATAGGGTCGATCAAATACATTTTTCGTTATATCTTCGGCAGTTACAGTCGGATCTTAATGTGTGATATATCGATGTTTTTGGAGGCAAACAATAGTCATAGGTCAGATATCCGGTTCTAGTATTTACTCATCAGACCTAAGTTCCTACCACCTTTACATCAGAAAATTGTAATAACAATAATTTCCCCGACAACATTCCAATTGGAACAAGGGGTACTTCTCTCAGACAATGAGCTGCATCCGATTTTTAGACTCATTGAAAGGGACCTACTTTTTAACTCCGGCTCCGAACGGCAAATGCATTAGTTAGAGAAGTTTTACATAGCCTAATACTAGATAACCCATAGCTGAGCTATGAGGTGAAACGCCGCTTTTTTGAAAATTTATTTTTTTCAAGTGAGTCTGACCGAGGATTGAACTTGGGATCTCTGGTATGCTAGGCGGATGACTAACCTGCTATACCACAGCGGATCACATATCAGAAAATTAAAGCTCGAAAAACTTTTACTAAGGAGGTTTTTTTATTATTCCAACTAAACTATATATGAAAAACAAGGAATTTTTTAATGTCTTCTTTTTCCACCCTGAGAATATTTTATTATCGATGATAACAGACCAATATCCGCCAGTACGTTAGGATGAAGTAATTCATATTTCGATATGATCAACTGGAAAACATTTGAATTTACTGAGCCTGTTGTTGTAACAGCCCTAACATTTACAATTTTATAATTTTGTTTTTATGGGGGATCTGTTTGGAGATCAAGACCAAGAAATTGTGCTACTTCTACTGGATGAGTCCACAAATTTTTAGGACTGAGTGAAGTAGGGTTGGCGGTACAGTTGAAAATATGGGGGTATCATGAAGACCCTGACCACAAGCTGGGCATATGTTGGGGACTGCACTGTCTATGCGGGACCAAAAAATATTTAATCTGTTGCTCCATCCAGATCTCAGTTGAGTCAGAACGACTCTTGTTTTCCACGGCAGGTTCTTTTCTTCTTCTGCTATGAGCGGTGGGCGATCTCCTAATACAACATTGATGCGATAACCTGAAATCGCTGAGTTAGTGGCGTCTTTATGAATGTTGTTTAATGCTGGCTTGTACGAGGTATGATCTAAAGGATCAGGTACATATCTTCATATGCTATTCTCATACATGCGAAGATCTTTCCGGACATGCCTCGGGGAAGATGCCAACTGTGTGATGTTAAAGTTTGGATGTTTTCTCCGATGACATCCCAAAAGGAAGTGCTGAGATAACATATGTTGTGTTCCTTTACTGGAAGGATCTTTGTTTCCTTATGAGGATGATGTGGTGAGATAATTTGTAGGCAGCCTATTATAGTTCTTAGGGCTGCATTTTGGCAGCATTGAATATTTCTCCACTGAGTATCAACTAGCGACGCTGACCACTCTGGAGCAGCATAATTTGCCACTGACCGACTAATCGCTTTATAGGTAGACAGCAAGGTTTTTTGTCCATTCCCCAAGTGCTGCCGGTTAGTGCTTTATGGACCTTGTTTCTACATCGCAATTTATGCGCAACAGTTGTGGCATGTGCTGATGAAGTAAAAAGGCTGTCTAGCGTGACTAACAGGATTTTCGGGTGGTTCACTGTCGGAATCGGTACACCATCAGGTGGTCTGAAGCTAGAGACACAACTGCGCACCAGTTTACACAGTTAATCAGACCAGGACTTGCAGTTGTTATGTCGGGAGAACTGGTGCAATTACCCATAATCCGAGTGGGGGCATCGTCATTTAAAGTACAGAAGGTGGACTCCTCAATCCGTTCCGCTAAAGACGCACATCTTTGGTCTTCCCCAGGAAATGAGTGCCTAAGACCAGTCGCGTTTCTCCTTCTAAAAGGGTTCTAATGTCGGGACGGTAACCAGTTGGACAGCTGGTTACAAGCTGAATGTAGACATTATAGAGTTCTAACTCCGTATCCCCTGATCCGACAGCAATACCCTGAGCCTCAAGGTATTCGTCTCTATTGCTTAGATCAGGAGATAGAACTCTATACTGCACTGAGTTGTGGATAATAAATGCGATGCCTCCACCGTGACTTCTGGTGCGGTCTTTTCAGAGAACGTCATTTCCGTTACAACTTTGTAAACTGGAGTTGTTATGACGTCGAAGAAGATGCTGAGTTTCGTCGTTGGCAGCACGGCGCAACGAAACTCTCCGACCACTCCTTGTCATGTTGAAGTGCTGAACAGTTCCTGAGGTGACACCAACCGAAAAAAGTGTTGCACAATAGCTGGGTTTTCATATGGTGCAAGCGGTTCTGGCGCACTTTGCAGATCCATGGTCCGGGATTTGTTTCAACTTCGTCACGGACCAAAAGAATGCGGAGCAGCACTGCCGGAATATGTTGCTCCAAAATTAAAAGCTGTAAATATGTTGTTGCTGAGTTGACAGCCCTTGGCCGTCAGGTTCTACCTACTGGGTCATTCCAGTAGGTAGAACCGGCTATCGCGGGAATATACTGAGCCTCCATGCTTGCAGTTCTATATGCAAGAATAGCTGGAAGCATTACAGTTTTTTAAAGGAAAATACACAAAGAAAATACTTTCTTTCGATAGATTTATTTACTAAACTTAATTATTTTCACAGCTTAAATATACTATTCACATAACACATGAATCTGCCATGGCTGTCAATACTCGTAATAAGCAACGCATGGGTCACATTTTTTCTAAACTCGAGAGCCTTCAAAAATATAGCAAACTTGAATCGTTTCAAAACATGATTGATTAAATTTGATTGCTTTTATTAAAATCTGTGTACATTTATAAGCATGAAAGTAAAATATACATCGAAGTAGTTTGTAGTATGAATTTTGTCCATTTTAACTGATGAAAGATCTTTTATGAACATCTCTTATATCATTGCTTAAAGTATCTATTATTTTATTAAAATCGGTTTTAGCCAAAAGACTGACAATTTTGTCTAAAAATATGCACTGAAAATTTTGTCAGTGGATATTTTAAATTCGTTATTGATTGTGCATATCAACTTTGTAATACGATCAAAAGAGTGGGTTCCTTTGAATCGTCGACGGGCTAGTGCTACTGATTTTCTGTCCAAATTATTTACATAATTTATTGCTACTGAACCACGCAGACATATTCAACTTTTTCTAAGTTAAATACATACAGTGAATCACAGTCAAAAGTATCCACTTGAGTTTCTTCCATTAAAAATGCGATTGTTTATAGTTAATTAATGAATTAAATTTTTTCTTTTTTATAATTTAATATTAACGTCTTAACTTAAAATTAATGAAATAAAATTAGCAATATTCAGATAAATTCAGATAAAAAAAATAAAATTTGTTAAACAACATCAATTTCTACCTCACAGTGAAAAGTATCCACTCGGCAACACTTACAATTTTATAACGGTTAACAGTTAATTTTACATGAAATTTTAAGCACAATATTGCATCAGTTGTTTTTTACACTTTACGTATGTATAAGTTTGCCAATTGAGAGTTAAATTTTTTCGAATTAAGACCATGGGACGCCATACAACGATTGCCGAAAGAAAATTAGTTATTCATCATGCTGAACTAGGAAAATCTCAACGAAAGATAGCAGAAATACTCAATATTACTCGATCTGCTGTCCAAAAAATTATATTGAGGCATAAAACCGAGAATGGAATCAGTAACAAGCCGAAAAACAGCGACAAAAAAATGTTTACTGAAAGAGACGAAAAGTGGTTGCTTCGACAGGTTGCTGAAAACCCGAAGCTTAGTGCACCCAAACTTGCTCAAATCGCGGAAAAATATCTTAACAAAAAGTGTAACCCTGAAACCATTAGGAGAATCTTGCGTAAGCATGGTCTTCATGGTAGAGTTGCACTAAAAAAGCCATTCATAAATCCCAAAAACCGCCAAATTCGATTGGAGTTCGTTCAGAAACACGAAAAAAAGGATTTTGAATTTTGGAAGACTGTTATTTTTGCCGATGAAAGCAAATTTAACATGTTTGGGTCGGATGGACCAAGTAAGGTATGGCGTAGGGCAAATTCGGCCTTGGACCCTAAACACACAATTCCAACCGTAAAGCGCGGAGGAGGGTCTGTTATGGTATGGGGTTGTATGAGTGCGGTTGTATGAGTGAGGTATCATGGATAAGATGTGTTATTTAAACATTCTGAGAGATAATTTAAAATGTAGTGCTGAAAAATGGGGATTGGGGACAACATTCCAATTTTATCAAGATAATGAACCCAAGCACAAATCACACATTGTTCGAGAATGGATGCTTTATAACTGCCAAAAAGTGATTCAAACGCCTCCCCAATCGCCGGATTTGAATCCTATTGAAAATTTATGGAGTATTTTGGAGACAAATATTAGAAGTCATAACATCTCAAGCATAGGAAGTCTGAAAAAAGAAGAAGAATGGGAAAAAATTCTTACTTCTTGCACGAAAAATTTAGTTAAATCTATGCCAAGAAGGCTCAAAGCTGTAAAGGATAACAAAGGATATCATACAAAATACTAAACACCTAAAAAAATCCTTTTTTTAATAAAACTTTTATCGTTGATACTTTTCACTGTGAGGTAGAAATTTATCTTGTTTAACTATTATTATTTTTTTTATCTGAATTTACCTGAATATTGCTAATTTTATTTCATTAATTTTAAGTTAAGACATGAATATTAAAATATAAAAAAGAACAAAATTTAATTTATTAATTCTTCTGTTATCCTTGACTCCCAGTGGAGCATAGGGCCTCAAATTTATTAATTAACTATCAACAATCGCATTTTTAATATAAGAAACTGAAGTGGATACTTTTGACTGTGACTCACTGTATAATGTATTTTTAAAATTTTTTCTGTTTATCTAAAGCAACCTTGGTTTTGCACGTCTACTTGAATTTATTTTGCCCGGAAATAAGTTTATTGTTGTTAACGTCGGATTTCTTAGCAGCCTTCTTCCCTCGCTTGCTCTTCTTCTTTTGAGCCTTAGAACTGTCGTTTGCTTGAGTCGCCTTAATTCGATCGGGGTTCCGGGTTCCACGTTGCCTTTTATGGCAGTGGAGAGGCGTATGGTGCTCGGCAAAACACTCCATGTACCTTTCACAGCTCTAGCACTTTGATATCATATGAGTGCGAGCCAAGCAGTTAAAATAGTATTTAAACCGTTTCATACCAACATTCTACGAAATTTGGGGCACAGCCTCAGTACGTGCTCACTCTTGCACAAGCGACAGTCCCAAAGGCTCTTATCTCGGGCGCTTATCCTCTGCTGAAGATTCATCGGGTTTACGGTGGACCTATAGACGCATTTTATAAGGCTTTGCGTTTTCTTTTGTTTTTCACCTATTACTAATAAAATCTTGTTAACACCAATGAGTTCTTCTGTTTTCAAAAAAAAAAAATTGTTTTTGTTTAGGTTCTACTTAAAAAAATTTAAGATCTTGGAAATATCGCTAATTTTTTCAAATACTTTTTTCACAACAAATAAAATTTTAGAAAAAAAAAACGAAATATCTTCTGTAATTTTTACAATTAATAATATATTTACAATTAATTATATAATTATTACAGGTTGGTTCACTTATACATCAATATTATTTAACAAATTTAATGCAAAAAATAAAATTCGTAATTCTCCCACGTGTAAAAAATTTAAAGCTTTCACCCAAACCCTTCCAAAGTCTTATATTTTAATTTTTAAAAGAACATATTTTTTATACCATGTACCAGATTTGTTTGAAATACTAAAAAAAATAGTCCCCTAAAAATTTCAGATCAATCGCATAATGGGGAAGCATGCCCATTGCGAGTCTAAACTTTGCAAAATACCTGATTTTTTACTTTGATTGACAATAACTTCATTAATAACTAAATACAGTAACTTTTTACGAATGCATTAGAATAACAAGTAAGAGTGATATATTCGGCTATGACGAACCTTAAATACCCTTCACCAATGGTGTTACAAAAGTAAAGAGAAATTTTTGGTCAATTACAATTTTATGGGAAATTTTTAAAATTTCCTTTTTAATGGGATATTATCAAAATTAACATTTTTTTCGGAAAATTTTCAAAATTTCCCATTTTATCGGGAAATTTTCAAAATTTCCCATTTTTTTGGAAAATTTTCAAAATTTCCCATTTTTATGGAAAATTTTTTTTAATAAAAATGAAACTTACCCGGTATGAATTGAGCGATGAAATATAAATCAAAAATACCCGGTATAATATGAGCGATATAATATAAATCAGAAATACCCGTTATAATTGAGCGATATAATATAAATCAAAAATACCCGGTATGAATTGAGCATGTCAACGACTCTTGAGGCGTACTCGGTGGAGGACTGACTGGCAACGCTTGGCATGGTGATCTTTGCCTGGCTAAGCCGGTAGAGGGCGTGAGGTTCACCAAATTAGCCATCCTCAAGTCGCTGATCAAAAAGTTTTGAGGCCAAATGCCAATCCTCAATTCCTATCTATTGGAATCTGGGGAATGTGCTAGTCCATGGACATCGCAACATTCTATTTTCCTGGCTTTGCAGCTGGTGTTATGCTGCTTTGCCTGCCCACCCTCTTCCATGGCAGTTCCTTGGCCTAATTTTTAGGAACTGCCCCTAAACTACCCTTACTTACTTACCTGTTTGTTGTTGCCTTACTCCATCATGTTGACACTCCGAAGTTTTAATATTCTTCCTCCATCCAGGACAGATTGGACCGTCCGTCTCGGTCCAATCTGTCCTGTATCTCGGTCTTTGGAGTTGATTGTCAGATTCGTCGTCCTTTCCTAAAGCTATCGAGTTGTACAACTCTCACCTTAAGTGATGAGGCAAAAAAAAAAACGAATCTTTCCAAATTCCTTCCTTGCTGTGACGTATTTCAGTCCTTAGTCTGTCTTCTATTGAGTATCCTGGAAATTTTAGGTCGTTAGTGGGTCTTATGGTTTTAGGTTATTGTGGTATTTTAAGGGTTTTGTGTGCTTATTTATTTTTTTATATATTTATTTTCCTTTGTGTTTTTAATGTAATTGTGGGTTTATTTTTGTTAATATATTTATATTTTTAAATAATAAGTGTTTTAAGTTATTTGTGTGTGTGTTTTGTTCTTGTAAAGAAATAATCCGTGTTTTTATATTTATATTTTTTTTTATTTAAATAAAATTTATTTGTTTTTTTAAATAAAATTGTGTTTTGTTAAAATAGAATTGTTTAAATAATTGTGTTTTGATGTAATTTTGTGTGTGTTTCTTTTTTGCTTTTATTTAAATAATCTTTTTTTTTATTTTAAAATTTGTATCGTTCTTTTCTTTGTGTAATGTTTTTTTTATGTATAAATGTATATCAAAAAAATTTGTTAAATAAAACTCAAAATAACAATTTTAGAAAACTCCACTATCACTCCCTTCTTTCACCATCTCCAAAATCAATCTCCTCTATTCCCTCCTCCTTCTTGCCTTTTCTTTCTTCTTCTTCTTCCCTTTGGCTCGTTCCCGCCTTTTTCGGCCATCTTTTTTTATAAAATTTTATTATTTTTTTCCTATCAATGCCCCACCAAACAGCTGTTTTGCAGTTGAATATTTATGTACTTACATACATTTAAAAACAACCTGCAACTGTTCGGTGGGACATGACAAACCCCACCATTTCATTTTCATCCGTGAAAGTGAAATTCACCTCAACTCATAATTTTGTTAACTTCCCTTATTCTTAACCTCTTACTTCTGGCAATACCTTTCTTTTCCCCATACTTTATATTTTGTTGATCTGGCATCCCTAAACACCGATCATCTTTTTTATATATATTGGCATCACTGAAATGCCATTTCTATTTTCGCATCTCGGACGGACAGCACACAAGGTGAGTAAATCATTTGATTTTTAAAGTGAAAAATATTAAAATGATATTAATTAAAAAGTGAAAAAAAAGTGCTACAGTGAAATTAATTTAATTGTGAATACATAGGCATAACAGAAAAACGAATATAAGAAATGATTTAAATAAAAGAAATTCATGTGGTTTTACAAAAAGAAAACATGCCGGTAAAAAAAACTGACGGCGTTAGTGTTATGCCAAATTTACAAAAAGGTTGTTGACACTGATATAAAATTTCCAACACCGTGTCTACACCGGTGATATTCGTAGATAATTTTACTGACATCAAAAATTTTTTTTTTGTTTGTTTTAGATTCTAGAAGTATTTTATAAAACTCAAACTAATTATTTTATTTTTGATTTCTTTTCAGGTATCTTTTAGGAAATTTAAGTGGTCCAGATTTCTTGCTATGGTAAGTACCTTTAATTTGTAAATTATTTTGTTTTTTAGTTTAAAGATTTTTTTTTGTTGGTAAACTAGCTGATTGATATTTTCAAAAGCCAACAATCAAATTAAAGAGCTGGATCTTCTGTTATCCTTGACTCCCAGTGGAGCATAGGGCCTCTGGTTTCATTCATCAAGATGTTCTTGCATAGATTAGGCACCTCCAAAAATCCTTGTGCCAGCTGCCGTAGCAGGGGGATTTCTCGTTTGATTACCCCTTGGAGTAGTATATTCTATAATGTTGTTTCTTTCCATGCTTAAAACATCGTAAGTGCTTAGTCGATGGATGATGAGTCCAAAGACAAGAGCCACGTTTGTAAAGCGAGCCGCTCGGTCCGAGATAGACGCCCGCTTGTAGCCGCAACTAACATGTTGAACAGACGCTACAATTTCGTACTTTACCAAGTACAATTATCTTAGACCCTTAGACCAAATACGTCGGAATGGCTCTAAGATAACTCCCCCTCACGTTAGCCCTGACCTAGAATCCCACTCGGATTGTTTACCGCATCTTCAACTAGGTTGCTCAGGTTTCCAGGATATACCACTAGGAGGTGTGAGTAGGAATTGAATACAGTTATTACCTGTTAGCTGGAAACCCAGGCAACAACTGCATCCCATTTACATCCCAAAGAGCTGGATAAGTAGCCGGTAAGTTTTTATTTATATTTTGATATTTTGGTTTAATAGTTGATTTTTTTTTTCAGTATTAAAGAACTTTATTGAAAACGCAAGGAATGGATTTGAAAGACTTTAACAAAGAAAGGGTAAGTTTTCCTGGATTCTGTGTAGTATCTACTTTTATTTTTTAATTTACATTTGATTTTCATTATTTAAATGTTTGTTGTATACCTTGGCATAAACTTGGCAAGATTTCAGTTTGCTGGTGTTTTGATCAGACATAAAATCACGAATATATCAGTAAAGTACTGTGATTGTCTTTAAATTGTCTTTAAGTTTCTAACGTTAATAACGCTGTTCCCAAGGTTCTTGTTTCATATTATCCGTTGTATAATAGTATAAAAATACTACGTTGTTTGTTTGTTGTTGACCTTATGTTCGGAAATTAACGATCTTGTAGTTAAATTTGAATTTGCAATCAAAAAACTTCTTTTTCATATTAGATTCATTCGTTTACGTTAAAATTTGTACAAATTATTACAGAAGGTCGTTCGTTTACACAAAACTCAGTAAAAAGGGGAAAAGTAAACAGATAATTTTTTAGAAAAAGCGGCGGGTTATTTGCTGAGTATTTGTGAAATGTTACGGGCAAAGTTTTTGCCAGTAAAAGTTTAGTAACCACAACAACATGAATAAAAAAGTAAGCAAAAGAAAAGCAACAGCTAAAATTTTGCATCAATTTTTATTAAGTGAAGAATTTAAAGTAAAATAAATAAAATTAACTAAATTAAAGTTAAAAAGTATATAACTTATTAAAAATCAAAATCTTAGTTGATTTTTTTTATTTATTTATTGCCTATTGTATTGTTTTTTCTTATGGTCTCGATTTACTTACTGGATTTTTACAAATTTTCTGTTCGTTTACTTTTCTTGTACAAATGAGTTTGTGAGAGTAAATTTGTTCATTTAATCAGTAAATACTCTGCTTACTGGACTTTTACGAAAAAATAAACGAAATTCATAATCATCTCTACCATTTTTAAAATTTCTTATTCTTTCTTTATTAGATCTCCTGTTGGTTTTAACATCGGCTGCGCGACGATGATATACGTACACACTCCAGGTAAGAAGACCCTTTTTTTTACCCATTATATATATTGCTATTTATACTTTTTTTCTCTTTGATTTTTCAGATTTATATAACTAATGGCTCGCAGATATGTAACCAGCTATAATTGTGGTGAGTAAATTCATTAATTTACTTATTATTAAATTATTATTATTTGTTGTATTATTTTTGAACTAAAAGAGAAAATATGAGAATCCCTTCATATATTATAAAATTTGTACCAAGAGTTTTCATTTCGAGTAATAAATATGGATGATACTTTGTGGTTTTATTCTTTAAATTATAATTGACCACCGAATATTTTACTTTCGTATAAAATATCGGTTGAACAACTTTGACAATCTTGCGTTGACTTGCTATAAATTCGTATTTAAGTATATGCTACTATTCTAGGTGTCTAACATCTCCCAGTTTCTAATGGCATAGTTCCCCTGAAACGTTTAAAGGAGATGCACCAATAGTCTAGTAGCAGTTACAAAAGGTAACTAACTTAAAACGTTGGCTACTGGTCATGCAAAAAGTCAAAGTATAAATTATAATAAACTTAGATATTATCACCAAGTTAGTCCAAATGCTAAATAGATTAGGAAATTTTATTTTTAGCTTGAGTTGAATTCTTGTGCTAAGGATCAACTAATCGTACTTAATATTTTAAAAGAACTCTGAATAAAATAAAATAATAAACTTAAATAAATTAACTAATAAAAATTAATAGTTTCAAAGTAAATAATTCTTTTTTTTAATCTTGAACAGGTTTCCTATCAAAAATTCATAAAGAAACCTCAAGATGATTTGCAATTCAAAATCTTTAAATGCTATAAAAATTCTAAGAATTAACAGATTTCTATTATTATTATCTTATTAATTCTATTAACTAACTAAAGTAAATTAAACTATCCTACTAATTCACATACCTTAATCTATATTACTAAATCATATTAATTATATTCTAATTAAATTCAAACTATTCTTGAAAAAAAATTTAAATACGTTATAACCTAAAATTCATTGGACTAATAAGACTGAAATGAAATAAAAAGAAAAACTATATATAAATAAAACTAAAAAAAAACTGTCGTAGGAGGTGACCACAGGGAGTATTGAGAAAGAATTAGGAATATTATCATTACATAAGAGAAATGGGAGACAAAATAAACTAGGGCCAAAATTTTATAGCAACCGACGGCAAAAAAAACTTGGGCAAGTATAGAAAAAAATTAAACTTATTGTTTTATGTCCTTTGCGTGGTACACACCAATTGCTTTTTCCTGCAGGTCTTCCAGCTCGTAGTTACAGTTCCCGACCGGACGAACGATACGACATTTAAGAAACTTTTTTCCCATTTTCGCGTTGTATAACTTGGAGGAGTCGCTAAGAGTGAAATTGCGTCGATAAACTTCTTGACCTGGTCGGAATTTGACGTTTCGTGCGCGCTTGTTGTACTCTTTTGCGCGTAGAGCATAACTTTTCGCCAGATTGCTTCGTATCTTATTGCGTATTAATTCGTTTTTAAGTGGTTTCGGTAAGAAGTTCATCTTTGCATCCTCCAAGAGTTCAAGTTTCTTTGCCAATTTGCAGACACTCCCGTGCGTGATCATATTCGTCCCAAACAAAGCAAAGTCAGGAGTCATACCTATCGATGTGTGTACTAATGACCTAAGTGCACACTCGATCTCTGAGAGATGGTCGTCCCAATCTCTTTGGTCATTCTTTAAATATGATCTGATGGCTGCAAGAATCGATTGGTTGACTCTCTCCGAGGCATTTGCTTGGGGAGAATAGATTGCAGTTTTCATGTGTCTGATTCCAAAGATTTCTGCCATTTCTTTAAATTCTTTAGACACAAATTGGCTGCCATTATCAGAATGAATGATCTCTGGAACGCCAAATTTGTGAAACACTTCTGTCACCAAGAATCGAACGACGTTTTTGTTATTTGCTTTTGACATAGCTTTTAATAAAACAAATTTAGAAAAATGATCGAGGACGATAAATGTGAAGCAATTTCCGGATTTTGATCTTACGTATGGCCCCAGAAAATCGATATAAATTTTCTGAAATGGCCTGACAATGTCGGTGACATTATCAGCCATTGGTGGTCGAACGGGTTTATTTGCGCTTTTGCTTTCTTTACAAATCTCACATTTATTTACGTATTCTCTGACTTGCCTTGTCATGTTTGGCCAAAAGAAATATTAAAAAAGTTTTACTGTAGTGTATTGCACTAAGAATCCCAATTTATTACAATTATTTATTATTGTAATAAATAGTTTTTTGATAAAACCAAAAAATGTTGGTGGGGAAACCTTTCCTCGTACACGTTTTAAAGTTTTGTGAAAACCTCCGTGGCTGGACGATGGTGGATCATGAGCTTTTGTAATGAGCTCTTCTGTTAATTCTAAAGGAATCCACAGCTTCCACGAAAAATCCTCCGAGCACACGTCGCCATTATAATGAACGGTAAGTTATCTTGCACTTTTATATCAGGCACTTGAGATTCATTTTCTTTAATTTCTTTTATAAGCTCTAGGTACTCTTCTGAAGTAAAGGCGGGCGATTCGAAGTCAACGAGGCGTTTAATGTCCACAGCAATTTCCTCCATGTTATATCGGGAGAGAGTGTCTGGCACAATATTTTTGCTCCCTTGGCGATGTTCAATACTGAACGTATAGGATTGAAGTAGCAGGCTCCATCGTGCTAACCTTCCACTGAGCTCCTTGTTTGACATGAGCCACTTGAGACTCGAGTGGTCAGTTATAATAGTGAAGGGCATCAACTCTACATACGCACGGAATTTTTTGATGGCCATAACTACTGCCAGACACTCCCGCTCTGTCACAGAATAATTGCGTTGAGCTGGAGTCAACTTTTGTGACAATAGGATGCTCTCCTTCAACTTCGTCTTTTTGGAATAGTACCGCACCGATACCGATATCCGACGCATCGCACTGCACAAAGAAGTGCTTATCGAAATCTGGATGGCGCAAGACAGGACTTGAGGTAAGTGCCTTTTTTAATTGATCAAACGCTATCTTAGCCTCGTCCGTAAAACTAAACGCGCGCGTTTTCTTTAAAGTATCAAAAACAGGTGTGGCTATGGTCGCGTAGTCTTTGATAAACCTACGATACCAGCCGGTAGTTCCCATAAAACCGCGCACTTGCCTGGGTGTCTTGGGACAAGGAAACTCGAATATCGAGGATATCTTGTCAGGGTCCGGTTTTAGCATACCGCCGCCAACAATATATCCTAGATATCGAAGTTCCTTAAAACAAAATTTGGATTTTTCTACGTTGATAGTTAATTTAGCCTTAGAAAGAAGTTCAGCTACCCGCTCAAGTATCTCTAGGTGTGTGTGGTAGTCGGGTGTAACTATGAGAAGATCGTCTAGATACACATCGATCTCGCAAGTCGGAAGGAATCACTTTATCCATTAACCGACATAACCTTTGGGTCGCATTGCACAACCCAAAAGGCATGACTGTGAAGTGATAAAGTGGTCTCCCCGGCACTGTAAAAGCAGTTTTCTCACGGCTCTGTATATCCAGAGGGATTTGCCAGAAAGCATCTTTCAAATCCACACTAGATATATAGTGCGTGTCACCCAGTCTGCTAAACAATCCTTCTATATATGGAAGTTTATAGGCGTCCTTGACTGTGAGAGCATTGAGCTTTCGTGCGTCTAAACAAAGCCTGTTTTTGGTGCCTTTGCGCACTAGCGTCACTGGATTATTCCAGGGGCTTTGACTAGTCTCAATAACTCCCATAGCAAGCATCCTATCCAATTCCTCATACATAAGTCTTTGCACAGCAGGAGACACTGGGTAATGTCTCTGTTTTATAGGCGCTGCGTCTTGCGTATCTATAATGTGTGTCTCTAGGTCCGTCTTCCCAAGTCCTTTTTTCACAAACGAAGGAAACTTTGCGATAGTAGCTTCTAACAACTTTCTATCTTGATCACAAAGTATATGCATTGAAGGATTCATCGGATTTTCACCCGATTCCTCACTCCAAAGCATATCATTTGAGGTCAAGCTATCTACATTAACTATCAAACGAAACGCTTTCATGAAATCGACACCCAGGAAAAGCGATCTCTTCAAGGTCGGTACCAGGTAGAAGGTTATCTCCCTTTCTACTCTATTATATTTAATCTGAGCTTTTAACCGGCCTTGAATTTTATGCGATCTACCGTCTGCAGTTTTCACCGTCGATGGAAAACTGTGGACCATAGCTCCCGCTTTCTTCACGACATCGTAACACCCTTCGCCGAGGACTGTTACTGTCGCACCACTATCTTAAAGACCCTCGATCTCTACCACGTTGATAGAGATACGGGTATACAATCGGGTGCCTTCGTATAAGGATACATTAGCGACATCACGCCTAAGCTCTTTTCGTTTTCTATACCTTTCCCTAGTTTTCTCAATCCGCGTTTTACCAAAAATTCTTTCCCTAGCTGTTTCATAATCCTTAATTCTAACATGCAATGGTTTAATTTCCCTAACCTAAGGCTCTCCTGCCTTTTCACTTATCCTAACTTTATTATTAACTAAGATTTTAACGACCCGTTTATTCTTCTTTTCCTCTAGGTCATTAAAATCCTCCAGTTCGTTTACTGGGCTGCAGGTTTCGGACGTGGTTCCCCAGCAGACGGGTCCGACCTCCGTTTTCCCGAACAGCGTGTACATTTCGGAGTAACTGTGTTGTCCATCCCACATTTAAAACAAAACAACCTCCTCGATGGTGATGGACACTCCATGAATCCGTGACCCGGTTGTCTGCAATTCCAGCAGATATACTTTGCAGTGTTGCTAATTGCTTCAATCTCGACTTCCGGCACTATAAAGATCGTGCACTCTGAGAGCGAACCGTTGGCCATATGACTGTCGCAGGGTCTGCAGGAGCGACTCAGCCTTCTTACATTCTGACCGAAAATGACTTAAGCCGAACATCCTGATGGGAAAAACAAGTTGTGCTATCGAATTCTTGAGGTTGACTTTCATGATGTCAATTATTTCGGTTTCGGAGATTGGATTTGTTTGTTGGCTTCTCAATCTTAGGACGGAATTATAAAAGTCTTCAAAAAGTTCTTGAGACTGTTGGCGACGGTCCATAATTTGGCGATGTATCTCCATATCGCTGTTGAAACGACGGAATCGGTTAATTACCGCCTCCTTTAACTCATCCCACGAGTGAGCTGGCTGATGTCGTCGTTGCATCCAGTACCATTCCAATGCTTCTCCCGACAATAATTGGTGAAATTGGCATAACACCTCCTGCCAGCTGTTTCCGTAATCTTTACGCATCTCCTCCACTCTAAACACAAATTCCTGGGCCCCCATTGATTTCGTCGAACCGTCAAAATTTACGCCCCATTTATCTAACCCAAGCTTCCTGGTAAATTGTGAGCTGGTGGATGAAGGATAATGTTGTGGTTGCGCTTCGTAATGGAAGGTGCTACTGCGTCCGGGGCCATAAGAGATATTGTGGCTAAATTGTGATCTATGTATTAGGTTCATGATGAGCCGTAGTTTGTTGATTTGGCGGTAGAAACGGTGGTATTTGTGCTGGTTGTTGTGGCTGCATAAACGATTGTCGATGCTGATATGTAGCGTGTTGAGGCGGCTGTTGTGACCTGTTGAAATCAGGCGCTGGTTGCAGTGATGGCATGGGGTTATTTGAGGCTCTTGACAGTAACCTGATACTTTCGGCCACTATTTGAGGTACTAATTCTCTTAGCCTCTCTTCCATGGTGCGCAGCATCTCCACTTGTCTGATTCCCACTGTTGAGTCAATTAGATTTTGTATATTTGGCTCCGAAAGTGGGTGTGTTGGCTGAGTATTGGAGTTTGCCTGATTTCGAAACTCTTGCCGCACATTCTGGGCTGTTAAGCTGCTGTAACTGGGAGATCTGATGCTAGTGTCTAGCAGTGGGATCTGGTCCAAAGACTGTGTACCAGGATTCGCTATATTTGCCATAATCGGTGCTGTTGTTGATGTTGTAATCGTGGTTGTTGAGGTTGTTGTTGCGGATGTTGTTGCTGTTATGCTGGAAGGAACCCTTCCTAGGATAGGCCTAGAGGAAAAAGAAGCGGAATCGCCTTGCATCTTACTTGCCCTAGTTTCTACCATGCTAATCTATTTCTTTTTTGTCTTCTTAATACTTATCATAAAACTTCAAATCAAGCTGAAAAAAAATTGCATTAATAAATTTTATATATATGTATAGTATAAAAATATATTTTTAAAATTATTCTTTTTTATTTACTTTATTATAAGTGAGCATTCATTAATCATTAGTAAGGGTAGAACCAAGAAAATAGAACCATTGACGACAGCTAAGGATCTATATTAAAAAATTAAATTTTGTAATAGAAATTAAGAATTGGAATGGGGTAAGCTGGTAGACAAAGTTGTTCAAAACTAAAACTTTCAACAGATCGACAGTAGAATAAGCTATTATAGCTTTATTCCACGACTTATCCGCTAAAAATTGAAGTTTTGAAAACTTTGCCTTTGGGCTATTGATTTAGATTTTAATGTTTATGTATATCCTGCTTGTTGCTTCTTTTTCTAGAACATTGTCGCTGTCATTATCAGAATATTAATTCTTAGATAATGAGACTTACAAAAGTTCTAGATAAAAGACCAATAGCAGGCCTCTCTGTTTCTTATTCAATAAGATAAACAATTCCAGCGTCGCAAATACTGATTGACCTTGAATGATCTTGATCAGTATGACTTACGCTGGATTTGCTTACCTTATTTAATGACAAGTAAATAGTAATATAATTAACTATGGATATATGGAAACCCGATATTCGGGCTCATTGTTAGGGTTCCATTTTTGTCAACGGCTCTTGAGGCGAACTCGGTGGAGGACTGACTGGCAACGCTTGGCAGGGTGGTCATTGCCTGGCTAAGCCGGTAGAGGGCGTGCGGTTCACCAAATCAGCCATTCACAAGTCGCTGATCAAAAAGTTTTGGGGCCAAATGCCAATCCTCAATTCCTATCTATTGAAATCTGGGGAATGTGCTAGTCCATGGACATCGCAACATTCTATTTTCCTGGCTTTGCAGCTGGTGTTATGCTGCTTGGCCTGCCCACCCTCTTCCATGGCAGTTCCTTGGCCTAATTTTTAGGAACTGCCCCTAAACTACCCTTACTTAATAATTTAGCTCACTTACCTGTTTGTTGTTGCCTTACTCCATCATGTTGACACTCCGAAGTTTTAATATGCTTCCTCCATCCAGGGAAACTTCATTCCGTCCGTCTCGGTCCAATCTGTCCTGTATCTCGGTCTTTGGAGTTGATTGTCAGATTCGTCGTCCTTTCCTAAAGCTATCGAGTTGTACAACTCTCACCTTAAGTGATGAGGCAAAAAAAAACGAATCTTTCCAAATTCCCTCCTTGCTGTGACGTATTTCAGTCCTTAGTCTGTCAAATAAACTCCCCCCTTCTATTGAGTATGCTGGATATTTTAGGTCGTTAGTGGGTCTTATGGTTTTAGGTTATTGTGGTATTTTAAGGGTTTTGTGTGCTTATTTATTTTTTTTTATATATTTATTTTCCTTTGTGTTTTTAATGTAATTGTGGGTTTATTTTTGTTAATATATTTATATTTTTAAATAATAACCCTGTAGTAAAACTGGGATCATGTGTCTCCATGTCAACACTTTGTGTAACATCAATTCAAATGTCCCCAATTTTAGTTCAGTACTGAAATAGTGAATATATAGAGACAACTATTCTAGTATATATCTGGTGACATTGTCAACGAATGTGTCAACATATATGTATATCAATAGGCCCCGATTTGATCTCAATGTCTCCATTTGGACCAAAAGAACTACAAAGTCAATACTAAGTAAATAGTGGTAATGTCTACTGGTAGATTTCGTAGGAACTCTAAATGTTAAATGTCAATAGTAGATAACATTGGATGGGGCAAAATATGCAAGTAGTACTGGAGACATTGTCAATAGCAAAACAGTATTGTTTCTCTGACGGCATTTACTGCAGGGAAGTGTTTTAAGTTATTTGTGTGTGTGTTTTGTTTTTGTAAAGAAATAATCCGTGTTTTTCTATTTATATTTATTTTTATTTAAATAAAATTTATTTCTTTTTTTTTAAATAAAATTGTGTTTTGTTAAAATAGAATTGTTTAAATAATTGTGTTTTGATGTAATTTTGTGTGTTTTTTGCTTTGCTTTTATTTAAATAATCTTTTTTTATTTTAAAATTTGTATCGTTCTTTTCTTTGTGTAATGTTTTTTTTTATGTATAAATGTATATCAAAAAAAAATTTAAATAAAACTCAAAATAACAATTTTAGAAAACTTCACCATCTCCAAAATCAATCTCCTCTATTCCCTCCTTGTTCTTCTTGCCTTTTATTTCTTCTTCTTCTTCCCTTTGGCTCGTTCCCGCCTTTTTCGGCCATCTTTTTTTTATAAAATTTTATTTTTATAATAAAAAAATTACAAACTGAATGACCCTTTCACCTATTGGTGAAGGGTATAAAAATACAAAAAGCAGGTCGATAGCTTATCCCGTACCTGTGACTTAAAATTTAAAGGATTTCGGAAAAAATAGGTTTTTTTTTAGAAATTATAGAAAAAATTTAATAATTTTATATTTGTTTACTTTTTTAGGAAAAATATATTTATTGATTATGAGTAACACCATGTAGAATCAGTGAATATACATAGTTTTATCAAAATTGGAAATGTTTAACCCTTGCGTTACCAGGTTAAATATCAATTCTCGTGCAAATTTCTACCTTTTAGGAATATTTAAGCTACTGATGTGGTTCAAACAATATTTCTTTTGCTAAGCCTTCTAAAAAATTATTTAGTTAATAACAAAGATCACATTAACTAAAAATATTAATTCTATCGTGACCAAAGTAAACCGCCGTGATACAGCAGGTTAGTCAACCGCCTAGCATACCAGAGGTCCCAAGTTCGATGCCCGATCAGACCCACTTGAAAAAAATTAATTTTCGAAAAAGCAGCGGTTGATCTCATAACTCAGCTAGCCACTGATTATTGAGTATTAAGCTATGTAAAACTTCTCTAACTAATGCATTTGCCGTTAGGAGCCGGAATTAAAACGTAGGTCCCTTTCAATGAGTCCAAAATAGAATCGGATGCAGCTCATTGTCTGAGAGAAGTACCCCTTGATCTAAGTACCAAAATTAACCCAAAAATTTAAATCGGTATCTGAATTTGTTCCAAATTATTCTACTAATTCGTATGCGTATTCGTATGAGGAGGAGCTAAGGCTGAGTGGGATAGACGACGATGCAATCTCGTTGGGCGAAATAAGCTTAAGAAGCTTAGAGGAGACCCTCCACCGAGTGCTACAGGAGCAGTTCTTTAACAAGACAGCAGACGTGGTACCACCAGTGCACGGGGAAGACATCAGAGTCGAAGAAGGCGAGGGGATACCGAACTAGCCCAGGAGGTAGAAGAGGCTTCCAAAAAGGGGGCTTTGCTTTCGAAGAACAATTAACGGAAGAAGCTATCGGATATCGGCAGGCAGACAAGTGGTAGTTCGAGCCCTTCCGGAAAAAGGAGGGGGTGTGAGGACCCAATTTTTGTGTAAAATTGTGGCCACACAGTGGTGAAAAATAATGGGAAAAATTGAATCTTTACTTATGTAGTTTTCCTTGATGGGGGCAGATGACATCAGCAATTCCAAAAGGATGCCAAGGACAAGAGATTGCCAAGTGATGCCAAAAGAAGGAAGACAATTGCTGTCAAGAGAAAAACCAAGTGATGCCAAGAGGAAGCCAAGACGATGATAGAGGGTCAGGTGTAAAAAGTCAACATAAAATAGATCGGGCTGCAAGAACATGTTGATCAAACGTGTTGCTTTATTAGGAATAAGTTGAAAAGACATAAATGTTGTAAAGTTTTTACAACCGCTATCACATTTATAGCAAAACAACCTTATCGAAGGCGATGGACAATCTATAAACTCTTCATGGTGTCTATCAACTTTGTTTCTGAAATTGGCTTGGTTTGTTGGCTCCTTAACCTCAGGACAGAATTATAAAAATCTTCGAAAAGTTCATGCGACTGTTGGCTTGCATTTTGAAACGGCTGTTGTGCCCTGTTAAACTCTGGCGCTAGCTGCAGTTGCGGTATTTGATTGTTCAAGGATCTAGTTAGCGACCTTATACTCTATGCCAGTATCTGTGGTATCAACTCCTTGAGTCCCTCCTCCATAATTCGCCATATTTCAACTTGCCTCATTCCCACTGTTGAGTCCACTATATTCAATGGGGAAGTTTGTCTACCGGCTTCCCCATTGAATATAGTGGACTCAACAGTGGGAATGAGGCAAGTTGAAATATTGCGAATTATGGAGGAGGGGCTTAAGGAGTTGATACCAAAATTTAAACTTTCAACGGATCGACGATGGAATAAGCTGTGATAACCATATTCCACGATTTATCAGTTAAAAAATAATGTTCTGAAAACTTTGCCTTTGGTCTATTGATTTAGAACTTAATTTTTAAGTATATTCTGCTTGTTGCTCTTTTTTCTAGAACTTTGTCGCTGTCATTATCAGAATAGTAATTCTAAGATAATGAGACTTACAAGAATTCTAGATAAAAAAACAATAGCAGGTATCTCTATTTGAGACCCTATGCTCCACTGGGAGTCAAGGATAAAAGAAGAAGGAGGCATCTCTATTTCTCATTTAACAAGGTTAACAATTCCAGCGCCGCGAATACTGATTTACCTTGACTGATCTTAATCAATATTACTTACGCTGGCTTTCTTTACATAATTAAGTGTCAAACAAAAAGTAATATATTTAGCTGTAGATTTAGGTAAATTCGATATTCGGGCCATTTTTGTCAACGACTTTTGAGGCGAACTCGGTGGTTGACTGACTGGCAACGATTGAAATGATGGCATTTGGTAGAGGACGTGTGGTTCACCAAATCAGTCGTCCACAAGCGGTTGATTAAAAAGTTGTTGAAACCAAATGAAAATCCTTTATTTCTATCTTATTGAAATCTGGGGAATGTGCTAATCCCTGGACAACATTCTATTTCCTTTACTTACAGCTGGTTTATGCTGATTGGCCTGCCCACCCTATTCCTTGGCCGAATTGTTAAGGAATTGCCCCTAAATCTATTTTTACTTAATGATTTAGCTCACTTACCAGTTTTTTTAATTCACTCCATTTACATTTGATTAAAATGCAGTTTACATTTTGTTCCTATTCATAATATTTTATGATATGTTAAGTTATCATTTAATCTCTTTTTACCCATTTTGGCCTCCGATTTCAAAAAAGTACCAAATACGTGTTCAATCAATTAACATCTATTGATTGCAATACAAAGTTCCTTTCTACAATATATTCATTGACTCAAGATATTTTATAGCTGTCAAAACGTAATTTAAATTTTGTTTCTATTACTTTAGCAGATATAAGGTTTTCAATTTTTTAACTTGTTA
Source organism: Stomorhina lunata (assembly GCA_933228675.1). NCBI lineage: Eukaryota > Metazoa > Arthropoda > Insecta > Diptera > Rhiniidae > Stomorhina > Stomorhina lunata. Next base: position 86,959,601 of record OW121740.1, on the reverse strand, counting down.
CCCCCTTAGATCCAAATTTTTAAAAGTCCCTTCTTAATATATCTATACGACAAAAAAGGTACCCTCCGTCCATATTTTATAAAAATTGTTAGACCCATTTTCGAGATAGCCATTCTACATATGTGACAGCGCACAGAGAAGGGACCTAAGGGTATTTTGCGAGCATAAGAAAAGGTACCCAAGGGGAAAAAATAGTTGTAAATAAAAGTACTATATATTTATATTGATTTTCTTATTTGATTTTCTGTAAGTATGTTCTAATACATTTAATTTTTGGGCGATATATGAATAATACTTTAATAAGTGAATAACCTTGTTTTATATTGGGTCTAAAACATTATGGAGGTAGATTGAAATACAAACAATTTCAGAAATTACAAAACATTGTAACATTTCGCACCTTGAGAGAGGTTGAATTTAAATGCATATACTCGTATCTTTAAAGTTAGAGGACCGATTAAATGGTTGCTTTAATGATAATATTTAGCGGACCTATTTAGATTCAACTTTTGGCAATACCACTTATGTAGGATATGAATAAAGGCCATCATAATGTTCAAAAGTCACAAAAAGAAATCGATGTACACAAATTGACAAATTTTACATTTTTTTTTAAAACAGTATTAAAAAAAAAAACTTTTGAATTATATATCATATCGGTATATAAACACCAGAGATATCGCCAAAATTCGATGAGAATTAAAAAAAAAAAATTTTTAATTTGCATTTTTTAAAATTCGTCTTCAAAGTTTAGTATTTTAGCAATATCTTGGGTGTTTATGGACCGATTTTAATGAAATTCAATAGCGTGCTGCTTATAATTCGTCTGGGTAGATCCACCAGGGGCTCCACAAGCTTGATTTCAACAGACGGACAGACAGATAGGCGGATATGGCTAAATCGACTCTCCTGGCGATTCTTAGTCGATCGGTATAATTTTTATGGGGTCTAAGGCGAATAATGAAAAAATTACAAACTGAATGACAAACTTATAAAACCTTTTCACCTATTGGTGAAGGGTATAAAAATAAGGTAAAAAAATAATATTTAAATCTTTAAAATGGCTCTCCTGAACAAAACCGTTTTTACCCTTAGGTCCATTTCTATATGCGCTATCACATTTACATATCGTCATCTTAAAGACAAAATAACATATCTGCAAAAATTTCAAAATTGAGTTTTTTATGGATTATTATTCACTATATCATAACGAATACCTGTGCAATTTTGAACATCTAATATCACAAATGACAAAATAATTAGAGTTTTTGTACCTAGAGGACCGTTACGCACTTAAAAAAGATAAAACTAAATCATCGAAAATCGCGATAAAAGTTTAATTTGGTTGCATAGTGTAATTTAAACAATCATTGAGTACTTTAATTTGCTTAAACCAGTAGAAGAAACTATAACTGTTATTAATAAATTTATATGTAAAAAAAAAAATTATTTATTCATACTAATTAGTACTGCAGATAGATTATTAGGTTTCAGATTTTTGCAATTAAAAATAACCTAAGTGACATAACATAAGCTGTATTTAGAAAAACAAATTTTTTTTAACCGATATATATTTCTAGTTTCATTTTAATCTAAATACATAATTTTCGTTTCAATATTGCAAATAGTTCCAATTTTATAACGTTTTTTCCTTCTCCTGTAAAATTTTAAAAACTGTAGACAGGTTGTTTCGTCTTTTAGGTGACGATATATATACAATTTTTGCTCGTTTAATGATATAGGATATGTTATACAAAACTCTTCACTAAAATATGTGAAATTTTAGAGATTTTGTTAGTCCTACAGAACTTAATATATAATTGAAAACTTTAAATGCATTTTTCTTGAAACTGATTTTTTTGAGTTATGCCACTATTCATGTAAGTGAGCCATATGTGTCATGGATTCTATTACAATTTATAAATGTATTGTACCAATGGTTTTTGAACATACTAAATTTTTTATTGTAGAATTTCTAAAATTGCCTACTTTAGTCAATACATAAACCATTTGTTACAGGGTAAACCAGAAAATTTAATTTTAAATTAAGTTGTCAGCATTAAAACAAAAACTTTTGTTAGGTTCCACAATTCTAAAGTGTATACACAGGGTTTGCAAAAAACCGTGAAAATGAGAAACCGCGGTTTCGGTTTTAAAACACCCAAAACCGGCCGGTTTCGGTTCGGTTTTTTAAATAAAACTATTTCAGTTTAAATTTGTAGGAAAATTTAGATAACTACATTAAAACATATTATAATTTAATATTAAAATTCAGGAAAATAATTCAGGTTTTTTAAATATGAGGGATTTCTTAAATAAGTTTTAATAAGTTGTCTTAATAAGTTGTTTCTTTTTTAGAAACTGCAGAGCCCCTTTAGCGTCAATAATATTTGCATCGGAGCGACAAATTGCTTCAATAGTAATTTTTACAAATAGCAACGATTTTAAAGAGTTTACAATTTCAAAGTCGATAGAATGAAGCAAATCTAAGGTCGACATCATTTCTAAACTTTCATGAATACTTTGCTTGAGAATGCTTTTTAACGCTTGTTTGAAAAATATTATAACGAACTGACGAATTTTTGAAATACCGAACAGTTTTTCTTACAGCCTTTAGGTTCAAATGTATATGGGCAATCGGTTTTAAATGAGTCAAAGTTTCATCGTCGCCGTCTTCAAAATTGATTTTCAGAAACAAATTTGATATTGGCTGCTGCTCCATCTATAGTACATGCTGCGATGTTTGTATCAAGTGAAATAATGGGTGTTTTTTTAGAGGTATAGAACTTCGAATTGAAATAAAACACAAGAAAATCGTTTTAATGTCCATCAATTTGGCTTTATTGGAAGGATAATTTTATGCCATTAATGTTTAAATATGATTTCGGGCATGTGGCCGCCGCGGCTGGCTCGAATAAAGCCAATTCTACAGGTCCAATTTTCAACTACTTTTTCGAGCAAATGGGGCCGTATGTTGGCAATAACGCCACGAATGTTGGCTTCCAAGTCCCCTAACGTTTCTGGTTTGTTGGCGTAGACGAGCGACTTCACATATTCCCAAAGAAAATAATCCAGTGGTGTCAAATCGCACGATCTTGGTGGCCAATTGACAGGTCCATTCCGCGAAATTATGCGCTCATCGAATGTTTCCTTCAATAAATCAATTGTGACGTGCGCTGTGTGGCATGTAGCGCCGTCTTGTTGGAACCACAACTCATCCACATTCATGCGATCCAATTGGGGAACAAAATAGTCGGTTATCATGGCTCTATACCGGTCTCCATTTATGGTAACTGACTCTCCAGCATTATTTCGGAAGAAGTATGGCCCAATGACTCCACTAGCCCATAGAGCACACCAAACAGTCAGTTTTTGTGGATGTAATGGCGTCTCAAGGGTCTCATGTGGATTCTCTTCACTCCAAATGCGGAAATTTTGCTTGTTGACGTAGCCATTCAACCAAAAATGAGCCTCATCACTGAACAAAATTTTGCGATGAAAATCAGCATCGAGATCAATCTCATTTTCGGCCCATATACCAAAATCACAACGCATTGCATGGTCTCGCGGCTTTAATTCTTGCACAAGCTGGATCTTGTAAGGTCGCAAGCCAAGATCTTTGCGCAAAATCTTCCATAAAGTTGATGGACAAAGCTCCAATTGCTGTGCACGGTGGCGAATCGATTCATTCGGGTCCTCTTCAACACTTTGCTCTACAGCGGCAATTGTTTCTTCGGTGCTCACTGTTCGACGTCGCTGCGGATGCGTATTATCACATAGAGTAAACGTAGTGCGAAAACGATCCATGGTTAACCGAATTAATTGCTCTGATGGACGATTATGTCGACCATAAAATGGACGGAGCTTGCGGTAAACTTCGCGTTTCGGTTTTGAGGCATAAAAAACCGAGGTTTCGGTTTTGGTTAAAACCGAATTGCAAACCCTAGTATACACCGAAATATATACATTGAGGTGGACCTTATTTTACGAAAGTGCGAAATTGAACCCTCAGTAATGTTCTGCGTAACATAAAAACATGCTATGGATTTTTTTTAAAGTTGCATAAGGGAAACACTTACCACATGCGCCCGCCATAAATTGTTAAACTTTTTTGTATGGGCAAATATGCAAATTTTGTAAATAAAGTAATTTCGGTTATAAATTATCGGTTGATGGACTTGTAAGATAAATGCATCGGGTATAAAAAATTTGAAGTATTTTATAACAGGAATTATAGCACTAAAAGAAGCAAAAACTTGGTTCTTTTGGTTTAATTTTCTTTCGATTAAATAATAGGTAATGAATTGACTTGTATTTTTTAATCTAAAGCAAAAAATCGTTATTAAATTTCTATCTTAAACTTTGACTTTGTTGGTGTCTACTAGACTATACGCCAGTCGCAGTGGGTTAACGATTCTTACATTTTTTCATCTATATTTGGCCTTTCAGATTTTGTATGAGGTAAGAGGTAAAACTTATTTGAACGATTAATGTTAACAACTGAAGGGTGTCATAGGGCCTGGTTTAGACACTTTTCAAAATTCGATTCACTTGTTCAAAATTCGATTACTCCTGACTAGTTTGAATTCCTCTTTTTATGAGGAACTTGAATTAGAGTTTTGGTCCATGAAGTTTCCACTGGTTTTTAAGGTATATAACTTTTTATCGAGTGGGATTCTAGATCAGGGCTAACGTGAGTTTCTTGGAGCCATTCCGACTGTAAGGAACCTCCGGTTAGTCCGGATGTGAAGCTGGGTAAAGCTCAGTCGTATCCAGGCTCCTTTACATCAAATTTAAAATAAACACTTAAACTATTTTCTTTTATGGGCACTTTCTTTCACTTTATTGTTTTACTTTTTGTATTCACGTTAATTCTTACAGACTAGGGTTTTATTTACTAGGCTTTATTGAGAAGCTGGATTGCTGTCTCTTGTAGGGAACCAGAGTGTTGGCAAGGCGAGAGAAACTAAATTAGTTTCGTTCCGAGTGTTTTCTTCTAGGACACGACTAGTTACTCCTAGATTATACCTAGCCTACAATGTCCCTATGTACTTCCGAGTGAGACTTCCAGGAAGTTAATCTCCTAATCTTTGTTTTTACCGATTGGAAAACCGGTACCATATTCTGGAATTTGATGTTATCAAATTCAGCTTCTTCTAAACTTGGCCCTATACCTGAATTCGATGTAATCGAATCCGATATCCCACCTCTTACTGATTGGAAAACCAGTACTAGCTATCTGAATTGATGTAACCAATTCAGATTTCCCCCTTCTGCTACACTGACTCTAGCTTGAAATGATATTATCACTTTAACTTACCGATATCTCTGTCTTGCCACTACGTCTTCCATGTTCCGCTGTAAAAATGCAAGAGAGCTAATCTTTAATTTTCCCTGGCTTATATACTGTCACATTTTGGCTACAGTTTGTAGTTTTGTAGTTATTACTTCGCGCTAGGTGTGAACCGATAGCGGTTGTAATAACTTTACAACCTTTATTTCTGTCAAACTGATTCCTAATGAAGCAACACCTTTGATCCACATGTGTTGCAGCTCGCTATATTTTAAGTTGGCTTCTACACCTGACCCTCTAGTCTCGTCTTGGCTTCCTCTTGGCATCATATGGCTTTTTCTCTTGGCATCACTTGTCTTCCTTCATTTGGCATCACTTGGATTTCTCTTATCCTTGACATCCTTTTGGAATTTCTGAAACGTAAAGACACTTTGGCAGATGTAATCTGCCCCCTTGAAATGGATGTAATCCATTGGCCCATCAGGAAAACTACGCATGTAAGAATTTATATTTCCCCTTTATTTTGTACCACTTTGTGGCCAGAATTTTATACAAAATTTCGGTCCTCACACGATGTATTTGGTCTAAGGGTCTAAGATAATTGTACTAAGTAAAGTACGAAACTTTAGCGTCTGTATAACATGTTAGTTGTGGCTGCAAGCGGGTGTCTGTCTCGGATCGAGCGATTCACTTTACAAACGTGGCTCTTGTATTTGGACTCATAATCCATCAACTTAGCACTTACGATGTTTTAAGAATGGAAAGAAACAACATTACAGAATATACTACTCCAAGGGGTAGTCATGCGAGAAATTCCCCTGCTATTATGCAAGAACATCCTGAAGAACATCGCCCGGAAGGCGATGAGCATAGTAGGGGTGTGGGACTCCTAATATTGAAAAAAATGGCTAAGCCCATGATAGCATGGTATCCTATCAGTGAGAGGCTCATGGCAATAAACATCAAAACTAAAGCTCGCAGTTTGATAACTATCAATGTCTACGGTCCGACTAAAATCCAATCTACAAATGATAAAGATGAATTTTATGATGTACTTAGCATTTTGTGATATTATTATGATACTCGTCTACTTTAACGCCAAGGTAGGTTCAAACAAATCCGGTTTGGAGCGTTTTATTGGTAAACACGGTGTCGGAGTAAGGCACGATAATGGAGAAAGGCTGATCGAGCTATGTTTCGAAAATAAGCTTGTTGTGGGTGACACTATTTTCCCTCATAAATTACAGCTTTAAATAATCTGGATTTCGTCGAATGGCATCACTAAGAATCAAATCAACCATATTTTAATAAACTCTAAGTGGCGATCAAATTTATTTGATGTACGCTCGAGGCGCGAAGCAGATATAAATAGAAATGTGTAAAATTCGACTAAAGTTTGCGCCTCTGAGATCTGATACGGCGAATGCAGATCGGAAAATAGATGTAGGGAAACTGGAATCGGAATGCCTTTATTACTTCCATAAGGAATCAGCTCCCAGATATAATAACCCTGAAGAAAACCTGGGGTTAAGTGTCTCCAAGTCAACACTTATGTCAACAATTATGATGACACATTCTACAGATTGTCTACACTTTTAAGTTAGCCTTGGCTTTGACAAATAAAAATATATAATTTTAAAATTGTTTGATTTTTTTTTTTTTTTTTTTGAAAAATACAATTTCTAAAAAAAAAAGATTTTAACGTTTCGGTAAAAAATTCAATATTTTAGAGTTAAAAAAGTGAATATAATATATTTGTTATGAGTAAACGGAAATACAAAAGATTGGTAAAAAAATCAATCAATTTTATATAAAGAAGACTACTAAAAACTGAGGGAAAAGTTTCTAAGAAAAGCCAAGATTTTTTTTAGCAAACAGTTGGGACATTGATGGAGCCCATCAATGATTTTGTGGACGCGTGTGAAAAATAAACATTACGATAAAAATTAAAAATTGGATGTCCCGCTTTCAGGAGCAACTTTCAAGTTTTCATTCCGGGATTCATTCATATTGAAATTAAAATTCAGTAATGGAAAATTGGAAACAATTTGAACAAATAAAATAACATAGAAATTTAATTTAATAAAATATCATATTTTACACTAATTTTATAATTTATAGATTACAAAATAATTCCTAAGTGTTGACTAAAATAACTGAAATGAACTAGTAAATCTCTGGTTCCAATGTCTCCAAGTGGTTCCATGTTCACTACCTAGTCAATAATTCTCTAGTCTACTGGTGTATTTCCTATGACAAGCTTATATTAAAAGTCTACAGAAAATAATATGAGCAGGGTCAGTAGTACTGGTGCCAGTACTACTACAGGGAAGCAACAACGGTATTAATGGAATTTCTAGGTGTGTCACACTAACGAAAAATGAAGTTGTTCAACAAACCCTTTCATTCGATTCGAAAGAAAATTGACTTGGTCACTTTAATGCAGATTACAGTTGGGCCTTCAGCCAATGCTCCAAAACAAATTATTTTCAATACACAAAAAAAAAAAACAAATCCAAAAATGTCGAATTGAAAAATATTATTTATTTTTTATTCTAAAATATTCTTCTAATTTAAAATAGTTCTCGTTTTGGAAAAAACATTAATTCAAACTATATTAATGCCAGAATTTAAAATACTGTTTAATATCTTTAAAATAACAAATAACATTAAGTACGTAACAATTAATTTATATAGAATTCAATATCTATAATAGTTTGGTTTAAATGGACCAGCCTTATTGAGACCTAAATATTTCGCTTGCTCATCACTCAACTCTGTTAAATGGCCATCGAATGTGGGTAAATGTAGACTGGCAACGTATTCATCTAAAAGAAGAAAGAAGGAGATAAAAATTCATTTAATCAGTAATATTTTAATGACTTACCCATTTTTTTGGGCAATAGATAAACATCGGTTTTATAACGTCCAGGAACGGCATTGTACAGTTCTATGAGAGCCAAGGCTTGTGTAGAGGCGGTAATCGAAACCACAAAAGATGGTATCGATGAACAGGACATATTCACCAATCTACCTTCAGCTAAAAGTATAATCATTCTACCATCTGGCCAAATGACATGATCAACTTGAGAACGCACACGTTCCCAGGTTAGTTCAGGAGTATGTAAACTATTCTAAAAATTGTGGTTTAGAAGTTAAATTTGGATTAAAATTGAGTTAAATATCACGATACTTACAATATCTATTTCTGAATTGGAATGTCCCATATTGCAAACAATGCACCCATTTTTCATACGATCCATGTGTTCGCGTGTCACCACATTTTTATTGCCGGTTGCTGTCACAACAATATCCACATTACGAATGACTTCCATTAGTTTCATTACACGGAAACCATCCATGCTAATTTAAAGAAATATTTTAATTCTATTTCATATTATTCTAATTTAATAAATATTATTACCTGGCTTGCAAAGCACAAATCGGATCAATCTCGGTTACATAGACAATGCAACCCTGAGCTCTTAGACCCTTGGCGCAACCTTTACCCACATCTCCATAACCACATACGACCACTTGTTTGCCGCCAAACATTATGTCTGTAGATCGTTTGAGACTGGAATAAAGAACAAATTGAGATTTGGTAAATATTATTTGTGGATTCCAATAATTAAAAAAAATTGTCAATTTTTTTTATTTATTGTATATGCGAGGCCCTATGCTCCACTGGGAGTCAAGGATAACAGAAGAATATTTATATGTATCTATAAATAATCTGGATACCGAATATGTACCTCAAAGAATATGTACCTCAAAGAATTGTAAATTCAAATATTTTCTGTTAAAAGCCTTGTGGATTTTAATATTTTTTATAGATAAACATGTGGATTCCATTGTTTTCCAAAGAAAGTCTTATGGAAATGTGTAAAATTCGACTAAAGTTTGCGCCTCTGAGGTCTGATACGGCGAATGCAGATCGGAAAATAGATGTAGGGAAACTGGAATCAGAAATTCATCGGAATGCCTTTATTACTTCCATAAGGAATCAAATCCCAGATGTAATAGCACTGCAGAATACCTGGGGTTAAGTGTCTCCAAGTCAACACTTATGTCAACAATTATGATGACACATTCTACAGATTGTCTTGACAAATAAAAATATATAATTTTAAAATTGTTTGTTTTTTTTTTGGAAAAATACAATTTCTAACAAAAAAAAAAGATTTTGACGTTTCGGTAAAAAATTCAATATTTTTGAGTTAAAAAAGTTAATATAATATTTTTGTTATGAGTAAACGGAAATACAAAAGATTGGTAATAAACAATAGATAAACATGTGGATTCCAATTTTTTCCAAAGAAAGTCTTATGGATTTTTTGATATTGAATATCATTCTAAATTTTTTAGAGAAAATCTTTTGGGCCCTAATATTTTCTATAGGTAATTCTGCAGATTCCAATATTTTATTTAAAAACCTTTATGTTTTGTGGACTCAATATTTTTCATATCAAAAACTTTCTCTCTACAAAATATTCGAAATTTTAATATTTCCCCTAGAATATTTTGTGGATTGTATTATTTTCTATTGTCAATATGTGGATTCTAATATTTTTTATAGCATATGTTGTGGATTGTACTATTTTGTGTAGAAAATGTAGTGGATTGTGAGTTTATATCAATACAAAATATTGTGGATTGTGAGTTATCATATAAAAATATTTTGGATTGAAATATTTTCTGTATAAAACATTGGGGATTATAATTATTTCTACAAAAATGTTGTGCATTATAATATTTTCTATAAAAAATGTTATGAGTTGTAATATTTTCTATAGAAAATGTTGTGGACTGTAATTTTTTCCACAAAAATACTGTGGGTTATAATATTTCCTCAGAAAATATAGTGGATTGTAATATTATATATAGAAAATTATGTGTATTTTAATATTTTTTTATAAAAAATGTTGTGGATTGTAATATTTTCTATTGAAAAAATTGTGGATCGTGAGTTATTTCATAGAACACATTTTGAATTGTGAGTTAATAGAATATATTGTGGATTGTAAAATTTTCTATAGAAAATGTTGTGGATTGTAATATTTTCCTAGGAAAATATTGTCGATTGTAATTATTTCCATAGAAAATATTGTGGGTTGTAATATTTCTATTTAAAATATTGTGAATTGTAATATTTTCTATAATTATTTCTACAGAAAATAATATGGATTGCAATATTGGATGTCGTGGATTATAATATTTTCTATATTTCCTGTAGAAAATATGGATTGAAAGTAAACCAAGGAAAATGTTGTGGATTGTAATATTTTCTATAGAATATATTGAGGATTGTTATATTTTGTATAGAAAATATTGTGGATTGTAATATTCTCTATAGAAAATATTGTGGATTGTAATATTCTGTTTAGAAAATATTGTGGATTGTAATATTTTCTTTAGAAAATATTGTGGATTGTAATATTTTCTATAGAAAATATTGTAGATTGTGAGTTTTTTCATAGAAAATATTTTGGATTGTGAGTTTTTTAATAGAAAATATTGTGGAGTGTAAGTTTTATATAGAAAATATTGTGGATTGTAATATTTTCTGAGGAAAATATTGTGAATTGTAATATTTGTATAGATAATATTGTAAATTGTAATAGTTCCTTAGAAAATATAGTCGATTGTAATTATTTCTAGAGAAAATAATGTGGTTTGCAATATTGGATGCTGTGGATTATAATATTTTCTATTAAAGATATTTTGGTTGGTAGTATTTTCTTTAGAAATTTTGTCCCTTGAAATATTTTCTGAGGAAAATAATTTCTATGGAAAATGTTGAGGAATATTTCGTATAGAAAATACAAAAAATATTATGGACTATTGTGGAATATGGAATATTAAATATTGTGGATTAGAGTTATCACATAAAAGATATTTTGGATTGTAATATTTTCTATAGAAAATATTATGAATTGTAAGTTTGTTTGTTATGTTGTGAACTGTAAAAATTTCTATAAAAAATATTGTGGATTGTAATATTTTGCATAGAAAATTTTGTGGATTGTAATTTTTTATACAAAAATATTGTGGGTTATAATATTTCCTCAGAAAATGTAGTGGATTGTAATATTTTATATAGAAAATTTAGTGTATTTTAATATTTTTTATAAAAAATGTTGTGGATTGTAATATTTTTAACAGAAAATATTGTAAGTTTCCCATAGAAAATATTGTGACTTCTTATACTTTCTGTGGAAAATATTATGGATTATAATTGTTTCTACAAAAATGTTGTGGATTGTAATATTTTCTATAGAATATATGATGGATTTTAATATTTTTTATGGGAAATATTGTGGATTATATTTTTTAGAAAATATTGTACAATCCACAATATTTTCTAAACAATATTTTCTAAAAATATAATCCACAATATTTTCTATAGAAAAAATTGTGGATTGTTATATTTTCTATTGAAAATACTTTGGATTGTGAGTTTTTTCATACAAATATTGTAGATTGTGAGTTATTTCATAGAAAATATTTTAAATTGTAAGTTCTTCAATAGAACATTTTGTGGATTGTAATATTTTCTAAAGAAAATGTTGTGGATTGTAATATTTTTTAAAGAAAGTGTTGTGGATTGTAATATTTTCTGAGGAAAATATTGAGGATTGTAATTATTTTTATAAAAAATGTGGTTTCTATAGAAAATGTTGTGGATTATAATATTTTCTATAAAAAATGGTATGAGTTGTAATATTTTCTATAGAAAATGTTGTGGACTGTAATTATTTCTATAAAAAAAATGTTGTGGATTGTAATTTTTTCCACAAAAAAATTGTGGCTTATAATATTTCCTCAGAAAATATAGTGGATTGTAATATTATATATGGAAAATTATGTGTTTTTTATAAAAAATATTGTGGATTCTAATATTTTCTATTAAAAACATTGTGAATTGTAAGTTTTTTCATACAAATATTGTGGATTGTGAGTTATTTCATAGAACATATTTTGAATTGTGAGTTAATAGAATATATTGTGGATTATAACATTTTCTATAAAAAATGTTGTGGATTGTAATATTTCCTGAGGAAAATATTGTGGATTGTAATTATTTCTATAGAAAATATTGTGGGTTGTAACTTTTCTATTGAAAATTTTGTGAATTGTAATATTTTCTATAATTATTTCTACAGAAAATAATGTGGTTTGCAATATTGGATGTCGTGGATTATAATATTTTCTATAAAAGAAGTTATGGGTTATAATATAATTTATAGAAATGTTGTGGCTTAAAATATTTTCTGAGAAAAATATTGTGGTCTGTAATAATTTCTATAGAAAATGTTGTGAATTGTAATATTTTGTATAGAAAATATTGTGGATTGTGATATTTTTTGTGGAAAATATTGTGAATTGTAATATTTTTGATAAAAAATGTTGTGGATTGTAATATTTTGTAGAGAAAATGCTGTGGTTGTACTATTTCCTGTAGAAAATATGGATTGAAAGTATATCCAAAGAAAATGTTGTGGATTGTAATAATTTCTTTATAAAATCTAGTGGAAATTAAAATTTTTTGTATATATTTTATATTAAATCTTATCAACAAGCCAGTCTACTTGGATCGCAATATTTTCTATGACAAAACTTATGAATTCTAATATATTGTGTTACTCGTATGTAGAATTTATAATGGATTCCAAGGTTTTCAAAAAAAAAAAATCATTTCAGTTTCTATCAAAAAATTGTGGATTGTAATGTTTTTATAGAAAACATTGTAGATTCCATTTTTATTCTAAAAAATAAATATATATCAATATTTTTTAAAGAAAATCTTAAGAAAAAGATATTTGTTGATCTTAATACTTGTATTTTAATGCAATTATATTTGTGGAGACCTTGTATATATGGCTTTTAAGTTGAAAACTTACCTGTCTAAGATAGAGTCTTTAACGCTGTAATAATTATCAAATTTCATTTTAGTTACTGAATCATTGATATTAATGGCCGGCACAGAAAGTTTGCCCACCTTTGACATGTGATACAAACGATGAACACCAGTGACACTTTCTTCAACGATGCCTCGAATACCCTTAAATAAATCGGGATATTTTTTCCACATTAAATGTGTGGCATCACCACCATCGTCCAAAATCATATTTGGCTCCCAACCATCACAACTAACGCACTTATCCAGACACCACCAAAAATCCTCTTCGGTCTCGCCTCTCCAAGCGTAAATGGGTATGCCTGCCTCAGCTAAGGCAGCGGCAACGGCATTCTATAGTTTAAAATGGAATAATTAATTATAATCCGAAATATGTCTAAGATAGACAAAAAGTCTTACCTGTGTTGAAAAAATATTACAGGCTGTCCAACGCACCGAGGCTCCCAGTTCAATTAAGGTTTCAATGAGCACAGCCGTTTGGGCATTGACATGTGTGCAGCCAATTATTTTGGCATTGTTTAATGGTTTATCTTCACGTGCCCGTTTTCTGAGTGTCATTATGCCCGGCATTTCCTGTTCGGCAATTTCGATTTCCCTGCGCCCAAACGCATGTTGATTTGCTAGATTCTTAACACAAAAATCGGAGAAACCACTACTGTTGCGTTGTTTTTTGTCCCGTGGCGATGTGTCATCTTCGTCCGAACTGGCCGTGAAACAAGCTATAATTAAAAAATTGATTTGGAATGTATTTGATAGTTACTATTACATTTTAAAGTTATTATACCTGAGCTAAAGGAACATGTTGATGCAGCTGATGAACGTCTTCTGGTTCTACTTGCTAGTTTTAAAGCCTCTGGTTGAGTAGATTCTTGCTAAAAATAAATGATTTGATTATTACTTTAAAAATTAATGTTACCATAGGTGGAAAGGGTATTATAAGTATGTTACGCATAGAAATATTTATCTGAGAACCATCTTTTAGTATACCAATAGGCTTAGAATCACTTTCTGAGTCGATTAAGCGATGTCAGTCCGTCCGTCTGGTTGGACGGCTGGTGAACCCCCATGTAAATGATGTAATCAAAGTACCGGTCGCAATTCTAGAGATAATTTAAAGAAATTTGGCACAGATCATTTTTTTTAATAGTGGGACCATGGCAATTGAAATTCGTCAAAATAGGTCCATTATCTAGGGTACCACCTATAGGTCCCACTTCCCGGAATCGATATATTGGCCACAAATATCAATATTTTTTCATGAAATTTAAAACAAATACTGCTTATGTAGACTTAAATCACTGTACCAAATTTAAAGTCGGTCCACATTTGACCAGATCTCTTATACAAACTCTTTTGTCAAAACTCACTAAATGAGACAAAAATCACTAAAATACTCGTAAATCTGAGAATTTTAAGTTTATTTTTTGCATACATAATTTTTGTAACAACTGTAATCAATTTGCCAAATAATCGGTCCACATTTGACCCTAGATCACATATAAGTCCAAATGACGGAAACAGCTCAAATATATAAGTTTTGAGAAAATGTTTGTATTTGTCTTTATTTAGGAAAATTAACACCTTTGACCTTAGTGGGGAAGGGTATCGTGTGGTCGGGCTTGGCTGACTATAGCACTTTCTTACTTGTTTCAAGAAAATCTTTATAAATGAGGTTATTGCAATTGGTCCATCGGGAATTTGCTGCGATTTATAAGATACAAAATTTTACCAAAATCAGAAAAGCATTTAATTGCAAATATGTTTGTTCCTGTACTTTGACGAAACAACCCGAACTTACCCAATAGCAATTGATGTTTTTTGAGTAATTTTTGAGAACTTCGGACTGTTTTGTTTAGCTTCGTTAGAGTGCGGGAACAAACATATTGTCAGAAATTACTCAAAAAACCAGATTTTCCATTAAAAATTTTGTACGGAAACACTTTGGAGTAAGTTTGGGTTGTTTCGTTCAAGTAAAGGAACAGACATAATATCTAATTATGTATGTATATTGGGCATACATTCATATGGCCACCTGAAATGCAAAAGGAAGTAACTAATACAAAAATTGCAATTGAATTTTTGATTGATTATGACACAGGAACCCAAAATACATCTAGCTACAACATTTTTTATGCATACGGATCCAAAGGTTTAAAATGTTGTTCAAAATTTGTATAGTAAAGGGTGTTTTTTTTTAGACGTATAGAACTTCGAATTGAAATAAAACACAAGAAAATCGTTTTAATGTCCATCAATTTGGCTTTATTGGAAGGATAATTTTATGCCATTAATGTTTAAATATGATTTCGGGCATGTGGCCGCCGCGGCTGGCTCGAATAAAGCCAATTCTACAGGTCCAATTTTCAACTACTTTTTCGAGCATATGGGGCCGTATGTTGGCAATAACGCCACGAATGTTGGCTTCCAAGTCCCCTAACGTTTCTGGTTTGTTGGCGTAGACGAGCGGCTTCACATATCCCCAAAGAAAATAATCCAGTGGTGTCAAATCGCACGATCTTGGCGGCCAATTGACAGGTCCATTCCGCGAAATTATGCGCTCATCGAATGTTTCCTTCAATAAACCAATTGTGACGTGCGCTGTGTGGCATGTAGCGTCGTCTTGTTGGAACCACAACTCGTCCACATTCATGCCATCCAATTGGGGAACAAAATAGTCGGTTATCATGGCTCTATACCGGTCTCCATTTATGGTAACTGACTCTCCAGCATTATTTCGGAAGAAGTATGGCCCAATGACTCCACCAGCCCATAGAGCACACCAAACAGTCAGTTTTTGTGGATGTAATGGCGTCTCAAGGGTCTCATGTGGATTCTCTTCACTCCAAATGCGGCAATTTTGCTTGTTGACGTAGCCATTCAACCAAAAATGAGCCTCATCACTGAACAAAATTTTGCGATGAAAATCAGCATCGAGATCAATCTCATTTTCGGCCCATATACCAAAATCACAACGCATTGCATGGTCTCGCGGCTTTAATTCTTGCACAAGCTGGATCTTGTAAGGTCGCAAGCCAAGATCTTTGCGCAAAATCTTCCATAAAGTTGATGGACAAAGCTCAAATTGCTGTGCACGGTGGCGAATCGATTCATTCGGGTCCTCTTCAACACTTTGCTCTACAGCGGCAATTGTTTCTTCGGTGCGCACTGTTCGACGTCGCTGCGGATGCGTATTATCACATAGAGTAAACGTAGTGCGAAAACGATCCATGGTTAACCGAATTAATTGCTCTGATGGACGATTATGTCGACCATAAAATGGACGGAGCTTGCGGTAAACTTCGCGAACTGAACCATTATTTTCGAAATAAATTTGCACGATTTGCAAGCGTTGTTCTTTTGTCAACCTGTTCGTGATGAAATGGCAAACCAAACTAAATATTAATCACTTGACAGCTAATAAAATGGCCGCCAGTTAAAAAAGTGATGCCAACTTAAAGTTCTATACCTCAATAAAAAAACACCCGATAGTTAAGCCCTTTTGGTTTCAGAAAATATTCAGCTTGTAGTTAAGCCCTTTTGTTTTTTCGCAATTACTTAAAAAATACTCTTTTTGTCATTTAAGTCTTCAGGAATATCTTTGCTGATGCATTGTTGACCAAATTTCAAAATCTGGAACTAATATTTCGTTGATTTTAAAAGTTATGATGTTTTTTTGCTTATCATCATATACAAAATTATTATCCGAGACTGAGTTTTTTGAAAGGCTATAAGTTAGCTTTCCGACCGTACACTGACCTGTTTGTCTATGGATCAACTCTAATAATCCTCTGTTCTAACTATATGAAATTTCATTTAAGTATCTTTAACCGTTTAAAAGTTACAGTGATATTTATGAAATAACTCTTAAAAAACCTCTGTATATCCTATTTTAAATTATTTAAAACTTGTCTTTATACCCTTCACCACTAGAGGTGGAAAGGGTATTATAAGTTTGTGATGATGTATGTAACGCATAGAAATATTTGTCTTAGACCCACCTTTTTGTATACCAATAGACTTAGAATCACTTTTTGATTTAGCGATGTCAGTTCGTCCCTCCGTCTGGACGGCTGGCTGGACCTCCATGTAAACCATGTAATCAAAGTACAGGTCGCAATTCTAAAGATAATTTTATGATTTTTTGATAGTGGGACTATGGCTATTGTAATTCGTCAAAATCGTTCCATTATTTATGGTACCTCCCATAGGTCCCAATTCCCGGAATTGATATATTGGCCACAAATAACAATATTTTTTCAAGAAATTTAAAACAGATACTGCTTATGTAAACTTAAATCACTATACCAAATTTCGTTGAAATCGGTTAACTTTTGACCACAGCTCCCATACAAACTCTTCTGTCAAAATGCACTAAATGAGACAAAAATCTGAAGATAATGGGAATTTTAAGTTTAGTTTTTGCATACATATTTTTTTTTAACAACTGTAATCAATTTACCAAATATCGAGCTTATAGGTCCACATTTGACCCTAGCTCTCATATAAGTCCAAATGACGGAAATAGCTTAAATATATAAGTTTTTATAAAATTTTTGTATGATAGCAACATTTAGCAAATATTTGTCTTAATACAGGAAAAAGAACACCTCTGACCTTAGTGTTGAAGGGTATCGTATGGTCGGACTTGACCGACTATAGCACTTTCTTACTTGTTTTATATTAAATTATGTTACGAAAATAAACTGTTACTATTTTTAAGACCCGTCTCTATATTATTGACAAAAAAAACTTTATGTATTTTGAAAGGTTTAAATTTTTGCCCAAAATTTTTATGGTAGTTAAGCCCTTTTGGTCTCAGAAAATATTTAACCTTTTGTTTTTTAGCAATTGCTCAAAAACTAAACGCTTTTTATCATTTCAGTTTTTAGAATTTTCTTTGCTGATGCCTTGTTGACGAAATTTCAAAATTTGGATTTAACGTTTCTTGTAGTTTTAAAGTTATAACGTTTTTTTCTTCTCCTGTAAAAAACTAGAAGTGTAGTTACGCCCTTTTGCATTTTACGTGACGATATATATTTGTATCAAACAGTTAAGCTGAAAAGTTCGTACACTGAAGCATACATGGCGCTACTAGTATAAAATTCATAAAAGCCCACATGTTACTTCTGCTTTCAATAGCTAATTATTCTATTCGTTGTCACAATGAATTCATTTTCTCTGTGTAGGAGTATCAAACGCATTTGAATGAATAAAAATAAAATTTATCTTAAATAAATAATAAACAAATATTTGCTGAAATATTTTTAAGAGTCTAAAATTAGATACAAAATTGTATTTAACATTTATCTGCTAATCGTCTGTGATCCGTATTGACACAAGAATCATGTGTAAAGATTACAATTATAATTTTTTGGATAAAGTATTTTGATAAGTAAATAGATATTATATTTAGATGCGAATGTATTAAAAAATGTGATTAATAAATGGAAAGTTAAAGGTCTTAAAAAAGTTATCACGTGTTTATAAGCAACCATATTTTTTTATATGGACCAACGCTGAGGAGATGAACTTTACTAATGAATTGCATTATTATGAAGAAAGACTTTAGAAAGAATTTAGAGGAAGCATTGTTGGTGGATACCAAACCTTTACGTTTTATAATTATGTCTATGCAGAAATGTTCCTTATAGTGTGTTGCAAATCTACTGCCAAAGACTCTATAATATCGGGTGGTTAAATTTCAAGGGCCGATGTTTATTTTGAATAAAACACAAACTATTGAGGAAATTATTGTAATTTTATTTTATTATGATATATTGGTATTATTCAATTATGTATTGAACAAAATATCGGCCAAAAGGGCGCCGCGACTACGGCGGCACATCTCCATCCGATCCAAATTTTCGATGATCCTGAGGCATAATGGAGGTTCAATGCCGTTAATGTGCCGAATTATCTCATTCGTCAGCTTTTGAATTGTTGCTGGCTTTTCGACGTACACCTTTTCTTTCAAATAACCCCAAAAGAAAAAAGTCCAACGGTGTCAAATCACATGATCTTGGCGGCCAATTGACATTGCCATTAAGTGAGATAACACGGCCATTGCATTTGTTGCGCAAAAGAGCCATTGTTTTGTTAGCTGTGTGGCAAGTGGCACCGTCCTGCTGAAACCACATATTGTCCAAATCCATATCTTCCAATTCGGGCCATAAAAAGTTTGTTATCATCTCACGATAGCGAACACCATTCACAGTAACTGCCTGAACGGCCTCAATTTGGAAAAAATACGGCCCGATGATGCCGCCAGCCCATAAATCGCACCAAACATTCACTCTTTGTGGGTGCATTGGTTTTTCGACATTCACTCTTGGATTCTCATTCGCCCAAATGCGGCAATTCTGTTTATTGACGAATCCACTGAGGTGAAAGTGTGCCTCATCACTGAAGATGATTTTCTTCGAAAATTGATCATCCACTGTTGCCATTTCTTGCCACCATTCTGCCCATTCACGACCATTCTGCCCATTCAAGTGGCTTTAGTTCTTGAGCCAATTGCACCTTGTAAGCGTGTAAATGCAAGTCTTTATGCATAATGTTCATCAACGACGAGCGTGAGAGGTGCAATTGTTGGGCACGACGACGAGTAGAGGTGGACGGCTCTTCAGCCACACTATCGCGAACAGCAGCAATATTTTCTGCAGTACGAGCTGTACGAGCATGCACTGGTGTTCTCACATCTTCTACAGACCCGGTTTGCTCGAATTTTTCCACGATTTTTGCAATTGTGCGCACATTTGGACGATCAAATTGACCAAAAAAATCACGAAGTGCACGATATGCATTTTGATTTGAACGGCCATTTTAACACGTTGTTGGATTGTGTATCTCCATGGTTCAAATTGAGTTAGTCTGAAATAGAGAAATGTCAAATAAAATTCGGGAAAAAACTTGGCGTTTAGGTGTAGTTTACATTCAACATCGGCCCTTACAATTTAACCACCCTGTATAAAGATATTTTTTGCACTCTTTGAATTTTTTTCTGTCAAAAGTGAAATTAAAGTGAATAAAGAACAATGAAAAACACATAAACGCGCAAACAAACATAAATATATTTCAAGGGTACGGGTGTGTGTCTTATCTTTCTCTCATTGCATAATCGTATCCATTAGTAATTTCCGAATTAGAGTAAAAGCAGTAACATCTTTATATTATAGTCTTTGCCAATGCAAAATAAAGAATTACGACGATGTTCCAGTGAATTATGTAAAAGAGGTGACTATTCTACTGTTACCGTTTAGGTCCTTTACCCTTTCTAGTACAGGAAGCTCTAAAATAGACTATGAAGCACTGTTTCATACATGAGAGTTATAATCCACTTTCGATCGAATTAAGTTGGTATAAAAAGTACGGAGATTAGTTCTAGTGAATAATGTCTTACAACGCACTTTGGGGCGAAAGCCTTCAATAATGGCGATTAATTCAAAAGATGAACTTTAACTTTCACAGCCATGTTTGGTACCATATGAAAGTAGATAAAATTCTACATCACTAACTGCAAAAATAAAAGTTCTTGGTAGTTTATTTTATTTACAGTGTGTGCTCAAAGTTCAATAATTTTTGTTATTTTTGCGCGAATTGATTAAAAGAAAAAATTTTGATATTTCAAGTGATTATAGTTTTTATTAAAACTTTTATAAGTAAAAGTTTTTTAATGGAACCGTTAACTTCAGGTATATGAGCATTTAAAAAGATATTTTTTATTTAAATAAATGTTTTAAAAATATTTAAAAAATAAAAAAATAAATTGCTTTAAAAATTTGGTAATTTCAATATATACATTGAGTTTCAACAACTTTGCGGATGAGTGCAGGAAAAAATGATTATATAGTCTTAAAATATATTATTTTAGCTTATAAATCCCAACATATTTTGTTGCGCGTTAGTGCGATTTTTGAGTTATGGAAGTTTTTGTGAATGAATTCCAGTTGCCGACAGGTCGGTTTCAAAACTCATTTTTTATATTTTCGAAAATTTTACTTAGAAAATATAAGAATATAAAAATTATTTCACCGGTAGTTAAAAATATACAACTAGGAAAATAAAATTAATGAAAAACGGAGGTCAATTCTTTAACAGTTTCGCCGTACCAGCGATTTTAATTCGCCAATTTTCGGCGAAAAATTTAATTTTTTGGTCTTTATTTTACAAGTGCTTATTAAATTTATTTCTGTTCAATTTTGATAAAACTGTTAATCAATATTATTGCTCAGTATATAAAAAATTTATAGTGAGTTTTTTTTTCAAATTGGATAATTTTAACCCTTTCTTTCCCGGGGCAAAGCTCAAATTTTTAATTTTTCATGGTAATATAACAATAATCAAATAATTATTTTTATGAAATTAATGATATAAATAATTATTTTTATATGATTTTCCGAAATTCACTAATAAATTCTTAAATTTCCCTAATTTTGTCATAAAAAACTAAAAAAACCCAAATTTTTACTTTTGAGTCCGGGAAAGAAAGGGTTAATGTCATACAATTTCGAAAAAACATCCAGCATACATTCTCTATATACTGGACAATAATATGCATTAAGATATTGTTAAATTTCAACATAAGTGAAATTTACCAAGCACCTCCTCAAATTATGACCAAAAAATTACATTTCCGCGAAATTTTAAAAGTATGATGATTATGTAGTAAATATTGCTTTTATAAATAACTAAATGAAGAAAATAAAGAAGCTTTATATTTTTTTAATGTTTATTTTCTGAAATCTTTGTTTTGTGTTTACAAATATTTATAAATAAAAAATAATAATATTTTCTAATGTGACTTTTTTGAGTAAAATCTTTGGAGTTATGAATTTTGAAAAAAAGTATTTTTGTTAAAACTAAACATAAACAAATATTTAATATTTATTTTATTTATTTAAACAAAAAAAATATTTTTTTCTAAAGACACATAAAATATGCTCTAATTTACAATTTAATTTATTAATTTATCGTTTTTAATTCCAAAGTTACAGCAAAAATAGCCAAATAAGACCATTTTATCCAAAATAGAAAAAAGCTCATAAAAGGTTAACAATTTATGTTTTTTCAAAATTTGTTCTTTTAAATAATGGGCTTTTATGTTTTTATTAATATTTATCATTAAAAAATAACAATATTTAAAAATTACGACTTTTATGAATTAATCGCCACTTTCTGTACCATTCACCCCACTGTGCAACGCTTTAAAAATCCGTATGTTTTTATAGACACTTTAAATATTTGACCAAGGGTCTTACTGTTTCCTCAGTATTTGTACCACACTAAGAAAATTATGTAAGTTAAATAAACCAAAATTCATTTTAAAACCGGTCAACTAATTTTTCATTAAAAAAAAAACATTTTCAAAGGTTTTGAATCACTTGCAAATTTTTGAGATATTCTCAAAACACTGTTTTCGGGTAGGTCGTATTACTTTAGTATCTCCAACTCTCAAATTTGCAGAGCGATTTGAAATTGTAAGAAGTTTTGGAAAGTCAAGAAATCAAGCCTTTACAAGCTGTATACTAGAGTTATAACTTTTTGCAATTTTTGCGAATATCAAATTCTTCATCGCATATTCAAATAATGCATTAAACACATAGACAACAGCAGGCTACGGGCTACAACCTGTCAAAATTAGAATACATGCATTCAAATAGAAATAAATTTTTTAGAGTCGACACGGCTACACGACTACCGACCACCTTTGTAGCTGTAGCCAAATAAATAAAATAAAAGATTAAGTGCTGTGAACACCATATAATATTGAAATAAATGAGCGATTTAAACCACTTGAATTTATTTACCACAAATACAATGGGGAGAATTTATGTA
Organism: Stomorhina lunata; assembly: GCA_933228675.1. Lineage (NCBI taxonomy): Eukaryota > Metazoa > Arthropoda > Insecta > Diptera > Rhiniidae > Stomorhina > Stomorhina lunata. The sequence continues at coordinate 86,936,553 of OW121740.1, read as the reverse complement.
AACAATTTACATACTTATAAAATATTTTTATATTTACAGCCTAATTTATAAACAAACTATAATAGGTTTTAAAGCTACTATAAGTTAAAATGGGAAAAATTGAATTTAAAAAGGAAAAATATTCTATTAAACTGTTATAACCTATCATAAAATTTGAAATTTTTATGGTGGCCTCTACCCAACTATAAGCATACAATAAAAAGTTTGGTTGCTTAAGAATTTGATAATTGCCACTTTTTTTATTTTTAACACATTTGGTGGCAGACAAAATGATTTCTTATATAAATTTTAATACATTAATTGAAAAAAAGGAATAAGATTTTTATATTATTTAATACTATTTATCTGCGAATAAAGAAAAAAGTTTTTATGAATGCATTTTTCATTGATCCTTGCAACAAATCGATAATTCATTTCTCCTTATTCAAAAATATGTTGATTCTATCTAAAGTAACGCCTTACCATATATACATACATATGTATACTTTCACAGTATATCTTATATTAAATCGGTAGATTGCTTAGCGGCACGATTTTCCAAAATCTTGAAAAAAGTAACCAGATTGGAGTAAATTTTCTTCAAAATGTTTTTTAATTAAAAAATAATTTTTAATAAGAAAAATTAAAAAAGTGAAAATGACCTGGTCCGATTTGAACTCTGGCATCAATAAAGATACATTTTTTAATGTAATTAAAGAAATAAATTTAAAAAAAATTTTCTTGCTCAATTCTTCACTGAGATTTTAACTCACGACTTACGACTGCTAGGCGGAGACACTACCCACTGAGCTACTTCATATACCGAAATTTTTTCAAATTGTAATTTACTTATATAATTTTTATTTGAACAGCACAAAATGACAATTTGAAACGTGGTATTACCAACATAAATGCACAAAAACTATAAAAGTGTGTAATTGTTATAATATGTTCATAACATGTTTATAAAATCAAATCTTATATTCGTAAACGAGCAATAATTGTATGTATTTATATATATATAGAATGACTATCTCGAAAACGGCTCTAACGATTTTGATAAAATTTGGACAGTGGGTATCTTTTTTATTGTATAGGTCGAAGAAGAAGGGACTTTTGGAACCTTTGCCTCTAAGAGGGTAAAAATGGGTAAAAAGGGGAAAAAATCGAAAACGCTATATCTCCTTAAGTAATAGGTATAGAAACAAAATTTAAATTACGTTTTAAACAGCTATGAAAATAAACGGACAGGTGTTTGGTACTTTTTTGAAACTATGTCCGATAAGGGGTAAAAAAGGGTGAAAATATTTTTTTTGGTACCTTTTTAACCCACTCTTATATTTTAAACTAAGGAATATAGAAAGAAACTTTGTACTGCAATCAATAGATGTGAAAGAAATATTGAACACGTATTTGGTACTTTTTTGATTTTGTGGCCAAAATGTGTAAAAAGGGGATAAACTGATAACTTAACATCTACAAAAGTAATATGAATAGGAAAATTATGTTAACTGCTTTCTAATAAAATGTACCGAATTCAATTGGTACCAAAGAAGTACCAATTATGCATATGGAACTTTTTGAAATTAGGAGATAAAAAGGGAAAAAATTAGTAATGTTATAACTTTAAAACAAATGAATGTTTGTCTGTATGTATGTTCTTTATAGAATAGTAAACTGTGAATTTGATCATGTTATGCTCTTTAGCAAATATGTTGCGGATAAGCCGGCGGAGGTTTTTAAGTTGGTAAACCGAATTTCCGGCAGGTGGCGTCACTGAAAATTACTAAAAATTAATTAAATGGTAAACTGTACATTTTATCATACTATGATCTTTTGCAAAGTTGTAGCGCATGAGCCGCCGAATGCTTTTTAATTGGTGTGAATAATTTCCGACAGGTGGCGCTACTGAAAATTACTCAAAGTCAATTTAATCGTAAGCTGTACATATAATCATGCTATAATCTTTAGCAATGTTGTTGCACATGAGCCGATGAAGGTTTCTTAGTTGGTATGAAGAAATTTCGACAGGTGGCGCCACTGAAATTTACTTAAAGTCAATTTAATCGTAAACTGTACATTTAATCATGCTATAATTTTTAGCAAAGTTATTGCGGATAATCCGACGAAGGTTTATTAATTGGAATGACCAAAATCCAACATGTGGCGCCACTGAAAATTACCCAAAATGAATTAAATCGTAAACTGTGCATTTGATCATGTTAAAATCATTAGAAAAGTTGTTACGCATAACCAGATGAAGGTATCTTAGTTGGTATGAGCAAATTCAGGTGGCGCTTTTGAAAATTACTCAAAATGAAATAAATCGTAAACTGTGCATTTGATCAGGCTATAATATTTAGCAAAGTTGTTGCGCATGAGTCGACGGAGGTTTCTGTTGGCATGACCAATTTCCAAAATTTTTCAAAATGAGGTAATCTGTAAACTATGCAAACTATGTGTTGAACTGAAAAAAATAAATAAAATAATTCGAAATTAACTGAATATTTTGACAAAATGCTTATCATAAAGCTCCGAGCAAGGCTCGGTCAACCGGGTACTTTTTATTAATGGCTCATTAAACAATAAGTGTATGATAAATATTGTAAGCTTATAAGCCAAAATATAAAATTTTTATAAATTGGACCGTTAATGTATATAATAATATCTAATAAAATATTATGTAAAAATTTATATTTATATAACTCTAACTTTATATAAGTAAAATTTTAAAAAGTTATTTTCCAAACTGTCTAACTCACATTCTACATGTGCTAGAGCTACGTAGTTCATGTTATATAAAAGCCCAGTATGTCCTTTATAAAATTCATTACATAAAAGAGCATACTTATATCTATATTGTTTTAAGATATACGAATTTTTATAAAAAAAGTCAGTTGCAGAAATAAGTTTATAGTATATTAGCTCCTTATCCATTATAAAGAATATTATATAGAATATATAAGAATATAAAAGATATTTTAAGTAGCTTTTGTTTGATCGGATATAAACTTCTAAAGTTATACCGTATTATTCTTGAAATTTAAAAAGCCTATAACTCTTAAACTATTAGAGATCACACCAAAATCTTTCCATAAATTTTTTTTGATATAGACATACTATCAGGTACAGGAAAACCGTTGATTTCGGAGGTTAATTAATAAAATGAATTTATGTCGTTTTTATCAAAATTTATATTGTTATTTTGTCCATCTTATAAACGCGATATTGGCACCACTCATAAACAGGTGTTTCGAAATGTAGCTGCCGTCTTAAATGTAGCTGCCGTCCCCAAAATAATTAAGTAGCTGACTACGAGGCGACGATTGCAGCCAACGACTTTTGTAGTCGGTGTAGCCTGCTGTTGTCTATGTGTTTAATGCATAACAATGAAAAAGTATTAAGAAATCATGTATTACTTTTTCGTGATCATTAAAAAAATTTCCGTACCAAACGCGGTAAAGTTTTGAATTTTAATTTTTCTCCTAAGTATATAAAATTGCCATTTAATAAAAAAAAATTTTTAGTTTTTTTTTTTGTAATTGCATGAATATAACAAGATCTTTCCATGTGTAAGAAGAAGGGCGCAAAAAAAATCGCGATATTATTTAAATTAAAAAAAAATAAATAAGTTTTTGAGGAGCTTTAGAAATTTCATTTGGTGCGAAAACTTTTTCGATCAAAATGGTCAAAAAAAATTATTTTTACAACTAGTACTAAATTGCCCATCGCGTGGTGGGCTGAGGAAACTTTGTTCAAAAAAAGTTATAGTCCTACTGTACACATAAGGCATACATCGTCACTTAAAATGCAAAAAACGTCATAATTTTTAAACTACAAGGAACATTAAATCCAAATTTTGGAATTGGGTCAACAAGCCATCAGCAAAGAAAAATCTCAGAACTGTGTTTAGTTTTTGAGTAATTGCGAAAAAAACAAAAAGGGCTAACTACAAGTTGAATATTTTCTGAAACCAAAAGCATAGAATAAAACAAGTAAGAAAGTGCTAAAGTCGGTCAAGCCCGACCATACGATACCCTTCACCAATAAGGTCAAAGGTGTTCTTTTTCCTGTATAAAGACAAATATTTGCTAAATTTTGCCATCATACAAACATTTTCTCAAAACTTTTATATTTATGCCGTTTCCGTCATTTAGACTTATATGAGAGCTAGGGTCAAATGTGGACCGATTATCTTGAAATTTGGGAAATTGATTACAGTTGTTGCAAAAAATAAACTTAAAATTCCCATTATCTTCAGAGTTATGTTTCGTGAATTTTTATCTCATTTAGTGCGTTTTGACAGAAGAGTTTGTATGGGAGTTATGGTCAAATGTGGACCGATTTTAATGAGATATGGTTCAGTGATTTTAGTTTAGCAGTATATCAATTCCAGGAAGTGGGATTTGTGGGAGATACCAAAAATAATGGACCGATTTTGACGATTTTCAATAGCCATGGGACTACTATGGAAAAAATGATCTATGCCATATTTCATCAAATTATCTTTAGAATTGCGACCATTACTTTGATTACATGGTTTACATGGGGGTCCAGCCGGCCAACCGCTCAGATTTTCAATAGCCATGGGACTACTATGGAAAAAATGATCTATGCCATATTTCATCAAATTATCTTTAGAATTGCGACCATTACTTTGATTACATGGTTTACATGGGGGTCCAGCCGGCCAACCGCTCAGACGGAAGGACGAACTGACATCGCTAAATCGACTCAGAAAGTGATTTTTAGCCTATTGGTATACTAAAAGGTGGGTCTAAGACAAATATTTCTATGCGTCACATACATCAGCACAAACTTATAATACCCCTTCCACCTCTAGTGGTGAAGGGTATAAAAAACAAAGTTGTTTGACAATAATATAGAGACGGGTCTCAAAAATAGTAACAGTTTGTTTTCGAAACGTAATTTAATAACAAAGATAAACTAATATAAAAAGATAATAATTTAAAATAGTTTTTTAAGAGTTGTTTCAGAAATAACCCTGTAACTTTTAAACGGTTAAAGATACTTTAATTTCATAAAATTAGAACAGAGAAGCTTTACAGTTGATCCGTAGACAAACCACGGTGGGAAACCTAACTTATAGCCTTTCAAAAATCTTAGTCTCGGATAATAAATTTTTATAGGATAAGCAAAAAACGTCTTAATTTTAAACTAAATGAAATATTAATTCCAAATTTTGAAATTTGGTCAACAATGCAACAGCAAAGACATTCCTGAAAACTTAAATGACAAAAACCGAGGAATTTTTAAGTAATTGAGAAAAAAACAAAGGGCTTAACTACAAGCTAAATACTTTCTGAAACCAAAAGGGCTTAACTACAATACAAATTTTGAGCAACATTTTAAACCTTTGGATTTTAGTGAATAATGTTTTTAACCGTATGCATAAAAAATTTTGTAGCTAGATGTATTTTGGGCTGCTGTGTCATAATCGATCAAAAACTCAATTGCAATTTTTGTATTAGTTACTCCCTTTTGCATTTCAGGTGACGATATGTATGTATGCCCAATTGATTTTTTACTCGTAAGATATTTCATATACATACATAAGTAGATATTATGTCTGTTCCTTTACTTGAACGAAACAACCCAAACTTACTCCAAAGTGTTTCCGTACAAAATTTTTAATAGAAAATCTTGTTTTTTGAGTAATTTCTGATGATATGTTTGTTCTCTAACGAAACTACCCAAAACAATCCGAAGTTCTCAAAAATGTCTCAAAAAACATAAATTGCTATTATGTAAGTTCGGGTTGTTTCGTCAAAGTACAGGAGTGCAAAAGGTCAAAGGTGTTCATTTTCCTAAATAAAAAAAATACAAACATTTTCTCAAAACTTATATATTAAAGCTGTTTCCGTCATTTGGACTTATATGAGAGCTAGGGTAAAATGTGGACCTAAAAGCCCGAAATTTAGTAAATTAATTACAGTTGTTGAAAAAATTATGTATGCAAAAACTAAACTTAAAATTCCCATTATCTTCAGATTTTTGTCTCATTTAGTGCATTTTGACAGAAGAGTTTGTATGGGAGCTATGGTCAAAAGTGGACCGATTTCAACGAAATTTGGTACAATGATTTAAGTTTACATAAGCAGTATCTGTTTTAAATTTCTTGAAAAAATATTGTTATTTGTGGCCAATATATCAATTCCGGGAATTGAGACCTATGGGAGGTACCATGAATAATAGACCGATTTTGACGAATTTCAATGGTCCCACTATCAAAAAATCTGTGCCAATTTCATCAAAATATTTTTAGAATTGCGACCTGTACTTTGGTTACATGGTTTACATGGAGGTCCAGCCAGCCGTCCAGACGGACGGACTGGCATCGCTAAATCGACTCAGAAAGTGATTCTAAGCCTATTGGTACACTAAAAGGAGGGTCTAAGATAAATATTTCTATGCGTTACATACATCAGCACAAACTTATAATACCCTTTCCACCTCTAGTGGTGGAGGGTATAAAGATAAGTTTTAAATAATTTAAAATAGGATATACAGAGGTTTTTTAAGAGTTATTTCATAAATATCACCGTAACTTTTAAACGGTTAAAGATACTTAAATGAAATTTCATATAGTTAGAACAGAGGAGTATTAGAGTTGATCCATGGACAAACAGGTCAATATACGGTCGGAAAGCTAACTTATAGCCTTTCAAAAATCTTAGTCTCGGATAATAATTATGTATATGATGATAAACAAAAAAACATCATAACTCTTAAACTAAATGAAATATTAGTTCCAAATTTTGAAATTTGGTCAACAATGCAACAGCAAAGACATTCCTGAAGACTTAAATGACAAAAAACGAGTCATTTTTATGTTATTGCGAAAAAAACAAAAGGGCTTAACTACAAGCTAAATACTTTCTGAAACCAAAAGGGCTTAACTACAATACAAATTTTGAGCAACATTTTAAACTTTTGGTTTTTAGTGAATAAAATCGCTGTTTTTGACTGTACGCATAAAAGTATTACTGTAGCTAGAAGTATTTTGGGTTGCTGTGTGATAATCTTTCAAAAAATCAATTATAATTTTTGTGTTAGTTACGCATTTTGCATTTCAGTTGACGATATGCTATTTATGTTTTCTTCTAGTAGCTGGTAAAAAATAAAATCGGATACAACTGGCTATGGGCTGATAAATTGACGAACCTCGTTAAAATCAGTTTTTTGAGTATAACTCTTAAATAAGAACGTATTTTTTGCATGATTTGTCATGTACTTAATAAGGAATACAGCCCAAGCTAGGTCGCTTCCGAAGTTTTTTTTAGTGTGTCAGAGTGTTATTAATTCGTTTTCTCTAATCTTGATTATCAGAATGCCACACTCACCTAACACACATACATATTAGGTTACTTTGGCATACTTTAAATTAGACATTTTATAAATCTTTTTCAGATTTTTTAGTCATGTTTTTTGGCAATAGTTATCTAGAGTACGACTATAAATATTTAGATAGTCGGACATATCGAATGTTTATTTATTGACATCTACAATCACAACATTATGATAAATGTGACACATTTTAATGTAATCTTATCGCCTTAATAAAGAACAAAAAATCGATATTATATACAATAGATATTATATATGATTTTTGATATCTTATATTCTTAAACGAGCAATAATTGTTTGTATATATATATGTATATATATCTATATATGTATATATATCTATATATGTATATATAGAATATGTATATGTATAGAATGGCTATCTCGAAAACGGCTCTAACGATTTTGATAAAATTTGGACAGTATTTACCTTTTTTGATGTATAGGTCGAAGAAGAAGGGACTTTTGGAACCTTTGCCTCTAAGAGGGTAAAAACGGGTAAAAAGGGGAAAATTCGAAAACGTTATATCTCCTAAAGTAATAGGTATAGAAACAAAATTAAAATTACGTTTTAAACAGCTATGAAAATAAGCTGACAGGTGTTTGGTACTTTTTTGAAACTATGTCCGATAGGGGGTAAAAAAGGGTTAAAATAGTTTTTTTGGAACTTTTTTAACCCACTCTTATATTTTAAACCAAATAATATAGAAAGTTAATTTGTACTGCAGTCAATAGATGTGAAAGAAATATTGAACACGTACTTGGTACTTTTTTGATTTTGGGGCCAAAATGGGTAAAAAAAGGGATAAAATGATAACTTAACATCTCAAAAGTAATATGAATAGGAATTATGTTAACTGCGTTTTAATAAAATGTACCGATTCAATTGGTACCAAAGAAGTGCCAAATAAGCATATGGAACTTTTTGAAAGTAGTGGATAAAAAGAGGAAAAATGAGTAATGTTCTAACTTTTAAACAAATGAATGTTTGTATGTATGTATGTTCTTTATAGAATTTGATCATATAATGCTCTTTAGCAAAGATGTTGCGGATAAGCCGGCGAAGGTTTTTAAGTTGGTAAGACTAATTTCCGTTGGGTGGCGCCACTGAAAATTACTAAAAATTAATTAATTCGTAAACTGTATATTTGATCATGCTATGATCTTTAGCAAAGTTGCAGCGCATGAGCCGCCAAAGGTTTTTTAGTTGGTGTGAATAATTTCCGACAGGTGGCGCTACTGAAAATTACTCAAAGTCAATTTTATCGTAATCATGCTATAATCTTTAGTAAAGTTGTTGCACATAAGCCGACGCAGATTTCTTAATTGGTATGAAGAAATTTCGACAGGTGGCGAAACTGAAATTTACTCAAAGTCAATTTAATCATAAGCTGTACATTTAATCATGCTATAATCTTTAGCTGTTGAGGATAAGCCGACGAAGGTTTATTAATGGGAATGACCAAAGTCCAACAGGTGGCTCCACGGAAAATTACTCAAAATGAATTAAATCGTAAACTGTGCATTTGATCGTGTTATAATCATTAGAAAAGTTGTTGTTCGAAATTAACTAAATATTTGCACAAAATGCTTATCACAAAGCTCCGAGCAAGGCTCGGTCATTCAGACTTCAGGTGTCGCCACTGAAAACTACTCAAAGTGAATTAAATCATAATCTGTGCATTTTATCAGACTATAATCTTTAGCAAAGTTGTTGCGCATGAGTCGATGGAGGTTTCTGTTGGTATGACCAATTTCCAAAATTATTAAAATGAGTTAAACTGTAAACTATGCAAACTATGTGGTGGTCGGACAAAATAATTCAAAATTAACTTAATATTTGTACAATGTCTTTCCTCTAAATTTATTTTAGTACTTTATAAAATAAAATATATAAAAACTTTAAAATTTGCCTCAAAATGCTTATCATAAAGCTCCGAGCAAGGCTCGGTCAACCAGGTACTGATTTATTATCACAGATAATAAAGATACAAACATATGTATATTAAGGGCCACATCCTTCATCATGGAAAAAGTGGATTACCAAAATGGCACTTTCAAAAAAACTTTGTATTTGCAAATCTGTCAATTTTGGATTATGACAATGTACCAACAAATAAGCGATGTGTAGCGATTTGTACATATTTTTTATCATTAAAGCTGTCCAAGAGAGTGTTAAATATTTATCTATTTCTTGTTGTCAGAATCGCTTTCATGAGTTGCTTAAATATTTACTTAAGTTTTGTGGAATTTTTAGAAATAAGTTCAACAATTTGTTCAATTTGAACACAAAGTAAACGACAATTGCTTTCAATTAACATTGGCGTAATTAAATTATCTTATTTTAGCACCTTTTTGTTGATACAGAAATAATAAAACATCATTAAATACAAATTTATTGATTATGGGTAATCGATGACTAAAGGAATTTTTTACATTTCTTATGAAAATTTTTCTGCGAATAATGTAAGAAATTCAAGGTTCGAAAAAAATAGTACCTTATTACATTGTACTGAACTTACGCACACATAAAAGTTATTTATTTTTACGTACCAACTGAGTTCGAAAAAATATTAGGTACACCATCAAATTGTACTAGAGTGTAGCTAATTCAAAATGTTGACCAAATGTGGTATTGTTGGTAAAATATTTGGACTAAATTCGGTTGTAGTAGTGTAGTTAGTATAGTTCAACATTTAGTGGTTTCCTAGTATTAACCTAAAATGTTGTTCCACAACCGCGTATAGTTTTACATTCATAAGGTGTTAAATATAAATATTTTGTTAGGAGTTGCTGGTTTGGACTTAATATTGATTGATAGCTTTCTAATTTCGTAGGTGCAATCTTAATATACTGAATGTACCTCCAAATCTTTTTGATTGTAGATATAAAAATGGGATCTTATATATATATAAGAACTTTAGCCAAATGTTGACCAATTGTCACAAAATTGTATTACTGGCTGGTATTTATACCCTTCACCACCATAGATGGAAAGGGTATTATAAGCTTGTGCTGATGTTTGTAACGCATAGAAATATTTGTCTTAGACCCATATTTTAGTATACCAATAGGCTTAGAATCACTTTCTGAGTCGATTTAGCGATGTCCGTCCGTCTGGCCGGCTGGACCCCCATGTAAACCTTGTAATCAAACTACAGGTCGCAATTCTAAAGATAATTTGATGAAATTTGGCAAAGATCAGTTTTTTGATAATGGAACCATGGCTATTGAAATTCGTCAAAATCGGTATATTATTTATGGTACCTCCCATAGGTCCCACTTCCCGGAATTGATATATTGGCCACAAAAAACAATATTTTTTTCATGAAATTTAAAACAAGTACTGCTTATGTAAACCTAAATCACTGTACCAAATTTCGTTGAAATCGGTCCACATTTGACCATAGCTCCCATACAAACTCTTTTGTCAAAAGGCACTAAATTAGCCAAAAATCATTAAAATCACTCGTAAATCTGAAGATAATGAGAATTTATAGCTCTTTCTTACTTGTTATATATATATATTTGTGCAAAATTTAGTGGCCATAGCTGTTACAGTTTATAATTTAATAGCTTTTAACTGGCGTTTGTGGCATTTTAGTTCAGTTCTATATGAAAGCTATGGTCAAATATGGACCGATTTCTATAAAATTTGACATACTGACCAAAAGTTGCATTAAACTTCTCTGTTCTAAATTTAGTTGTCATAGATATTACAATTGTATTCAATTCAAGTGATTCCCGGGGCGGGGTTATATGAGAGCTCTAACTAAATGTGAACCGATTTTGTCCATTTTCAATACACAACTTTTTCAAGATATCCAAAATACTTTTTTGTCCCCCTAGCTCTTTTCGTTAAGGCGTTATCGCGCTTTTATCAGACGTACAGAAGCACATTTGTATTTTTGTGTTTCTGTAAGTTTTTTTATATGGGAGCTATGATCAAATGGTGGTCGATTGTAACAAAATTTTGCACACTGGCTGGCATTGATAAATTTAGTGGTTATATCTGTTATAATTTTTTATTTATTGACATTTAAGTGCATTTTAAGTGAAATTCAGGCTGTTTTCATAAGTGTTTTGTATGGGAGCTGTGGCTAAATGTGAATTGATAAAATTTTATAATAAATTCTGTTATCATAGCTATTATAGTTTGTTATTTATTAGCAAATAAGCGATAAACCTAGGCGGGGTTATACGGGAGCTATGGCCAAATGTTAAACGATTTTGCCCAATTTCAATGCCAAAATTTTCTTAGAAATAAAGAATGTTTTTACTAAGTTTAAGTGAGCTAGCTTCTTTCATTTAGGCGTTATCGTGATTTCAACAGACAGACAGACGGACATCTCTCAATCGTCTTAGAAATTCATAAGGATTCAGAATATATATCGTTTTTGGGCCAATATTTAGGAAATTACAAATGGAATGACAATCTTAATGATGGTGGGTATAAAAAGAACGGTATGTTATAATAAGGTACCGTTCTATGGGATTTTAGAGTATTTTTTAGTTAACTATAAAGTACTAAGTTATGAAAAGATAACTTCCTTGTGGATGTGTTCGTAATATTTTGAAAAAGTATAGTTGTTGTGCATTCATAAATAATTCGTATATTTTCATAAAAATTTCCAACAGTTTCAAGTTAAAGAACCATATTCAATACTTACAAAATGAGCAGAGATTTGAACATGTACTTGGATATCAAAGTGAGGTAAAAGCGGAAAACTTCAGGCATTTTACCAACTTGGAAACAGTCTGTCAATTTATAACACAATAATTATAAAAGTAGTCAGGCATAATTTAAATTTTACTTTTGGCAATACTGTTTTCTCATTGATTTTAGTTTCATAAGAGTTCGTTAAAGTACTCAACAAAGTATGTTATAGTACCCAACGAAGTACGTTATTTTTAGTGTACTTCGTAAAAGTTTGTTATGATAAAGGTTGTATATTTTAACAGATATTCTAAAATATTAAGGTACCTATACTTAAACTGAACACTTTGTAACGCATGTGACTATGTACCGAACTTACTTATGTACTGTACGGTACCTTAAAATACAGTACTTTAGAGTATTTTTTCAAACCTTGATGAAATTTGGTTTACGCCATCAATGTCCTATATTAACTCATTAAGTGTGGACCGATTATTTATAATTTTCTACGTTTTAATTCATGAAATAATAATAACAAGGAAGTTTCATTCTCTCTCTTCAAAATTATTTTGAAGTATATTGGGTTTTTGAAGTTTGATATTTGAAAACAAATGAAAGAAAAATGTTGCCACATTAAGAAAAGGGGTACGAAATACATTGGGAATAATTATCAAAAATGTATAATTTTGAAGTTAAACATATAATGAAGACATTCAATATTAAAGAAATAAATTTGTATGATTGTTTATTGAACATTTGTAGTAAATATTTATAAGTTTTTTATACAAAAATTTTGTCATCATACAATATTAGAAAAGTGGGATTGTCGGCAAAAATATGGTAGCACAAACTTTCACTATCCTAACAAACGTCAGAAAGTTATCATGGCGACAAAAAGAGAGAATGGAACAACCTTCAGTATTATTAAGTCATGTTTTAATTTCTTTCGTCTTATTAATAGTGTGACACCTATTAGCATTGAATATTTTTTTTAGGTATTGGGGTTATAAGGGATTAAGTTCCAAATGTGCTCAGCTTTTGTCTAATTTAAACCCAGACTTTTACAAAAAAATATTTGAATTCCAACAAATTTTGTCTCCCTTGCTCCTGTTGGTTAGGCCCTATCGTGTTTTCAAATGGACTGCCATGACAGTCTAAAGATCGGAATTAATTTGTATAATAAATAGATACAAACCTTATCGCTAAACCCCAAATCACAGACGGTTGTTTCATTAATTTTGTTCATATTTTTTAAAATAGTTTTCTGAAAATAAAAAGAAAAGGAAAAATTGTATGAAAAAATATGCGTTAGAAAGTAAAATACTTCAGTTGCGAATAAATTAAGTATTTTCTAAAGTACGTAAAAATATAATGGCTCTATTGTATATTGCAACCGAATATTAGTTGGTTCCTCCACTGGCAACACAACCAGTAAAACAAGTTGTATTTTAAATGGCAACGCATGTCAGTTGCTAAAAGTTATCGAAAATTGTGAATGTCAACTAAGAAGAAGAAGAAAAATTGTAAACAAACAGCCATTTTTATAAAAAATAATAATTTTAAACTTTTAAAAATTATTGCCGCTTTAAGATTTTTTTCAGATCGAAGTTTCCAGAAGTCTAATGGGAATGTTTTCGACCTTGATATGGCACAACCTAAGTTGTCGATTATTCAAAAGGAACTCACAATTAATTTAGTAAAAACCATGAAATAATAATAACAAGGAAGTTTCATTCTCTCTTTTCAAAATTATTTTGAAGTATATTGGGTTTTTGAAGTTTGATATTTGAAAACAATTAAAAGAAAAATGTTGCCACATTAAGAAAAGGGGTACGTAATACATTGAGATTAGTTATCAAAAATGTGTAATTTTGAAGTTAAGCATATAATAAAGACTTCAATATCAAAGAAATATAGTTGGAACAAATTGTATGACTATTTATTGAAGCTTTTTCGTAAATATTCGTAAGTTTTTTAAGTTTTTTGTCATCATAAAATATTAGAAAAGTGGGATTGTCGGCAAAAATATGGTAGCACAAACTTTTACTATCCTAACAAACGTCAGAAAGTTATCATGGCGACAAAAAGAGAGAATGGAACAACCTTCAGAATTATTAAGTCATGGTAAAAACTTTGTAAAATTTTAATTGTTTTAAAAATTTTTAAAATAAAGAAAGAAAACTTGTTCTATTTGAAAGTAAAGTTGCCAGGTATTGTCAGATGTATAGATGGCATACATGTGCTTATCATCGTAATATATTTTGCCGCCTTTTTGCAAACAAATGTATAGCGACAAAAAAATTTACGGTTGCGGAAATAACCTATAACTGTCAACTAGAATTGACTCTTGTTGCCATCTACAACATGATTAATAATTGACAATGGCAACTGAGGTTCTGTTATCGGTTATCAGTTGTAATACTCAAGGCGAATTCATTACAGGTGGTGGCAAGAATACAACAAATACAACATGACAAAATGAAACCCCATGTTGTTTTTGTATGTTTGCTTACATTTTGTCAAATTTTTGTATATTAAATTTCCAGGCGAATTCATCAGCTGGGCTCTTGATATCACTTTCATAATTACACTATGGTAATACTGATTGTTAGTTTGGCAAATGGCAACACAACACACAATTGAGTCATAAATAAAAAAAAATCCGTTATGGAATTAAAAAAAATAAATGAAGTCTGATCCTCCTACCGCTTCAAATGCCATTAAACGGTATAAGGAAAACCTGAGCATTAAAATCTGGATCAAAAGCATGTGTTGGGTTGAAGATCAAAATTCGGCAAAAAATAGGAAAAAAAATGTTATGTGTGATTTATGACGAAATGTACGTATACAGGAAAACTTTTTACTGATTTTTTATTAACGAGACAATTTTAATTAAGCCAAGCTTTTGTGCCTGATACCGATTAACCCAGAAATTTATATAGCCTAGAAAAACGTCTTTTATCATTTTTGATACGACACAGAGTGCTGATTTGGTACCATCCCAAACAATCATTTAATTTGTATACCACGAAAAGCAAATCCTTACAACGCGTTGTAACGACCGTTGCAACGGCCCAGAACATCGGCCTGTATTGGGCTCTTGTAAGAAAGGAATTAAATAACATGTCTGATTTTAAAAGTAAATGTATGAACACAATTGGGACGCACGACTAAATTTCAGAACGAAAATTCGTCGTTAGAAATAGAGGGTTTATACATATGAAAATGCCCACAATAGTTGCGTACGACGAAATTCGTCTTGCTGGACGAAATTAGTCGTTCGTCCCATCTGTGCTTATAAGTGCATCACATAGTCCAAAATGTTATCAGAAACAATTATAAAATCTTTAATGAAACTACTTCCGCAAAAAGTCTATTATAAAAGTCTATACATTTATAAATACTGAATAATGCGCCAAAATTTTAAAATCAGATAAATTTGTAAAATATTTAAATAGATTTCTGTTATTTTAAGAAATTTTTTATGGCACGGTTTAAGTTTCATTTAACGCAAAACACATATTATTCGGAACACTCCTTATAACAAATAAATCGGTTTTGCCCTTTTATTCAATTTTTTTTTTCAATAGCAGCTTGAATAAATTTTATCACTTTCAATAAAAGGAAATATGCTTTTATCTTATTTTTAAACTTTTAATTAAAAAGTATAGTTGTTATTTTGAAACAAAAATAAAAACATTGAATCTAGATCAGATAATATAATAGTTGTGTTCCCTTACGATAATGAGACTATCACAACCAGTCCGTAGTTACCCAAAATTCACCCATACACTTTTTTGGTTTGAGTCTTTACTAATTAGAGTAAATTTATTTGCTGTCTTACTCAAAAAACAGATTTTTTTCAAAAATTAAAGGTATGTTTTTTCACTTTCTAGTTAAGTTCAGATAAATCAGAGTAAATTATTAAATTCTAGCAAATAACCAAACTTTCAAAAAGTACAGGAACCTAAAACATAAACCACAACTAGACTGTGGAAGAAACTGTCAAGTATATTTAAGAGACGTCATCTTCATATACGAAATGTCATACATTTTGTTGCTATTTTTTTTTTTTTTTGTTGCTTAGTAGAACATATGATCGCACTCTATGTGGTACTCTATGACCTAAAACACCAAAATTTTAGTCCACAATTGATTTATGCTGGAGAAAATTTCTATCGTACGAAAACACAACTAAATTATTTTCATGGGACTGTTAAAGCTTGCAAAGCAACCTAATGGGGGTAATAGGCCTAGGTGAGGACATACAAAAACCATTTTCTAAGATTTCGAAACACAAATTTTGTGATATTCGCAAAAAACTTTTTTCGGGTAGGTCGTAGTTCTTTAGTACTTCTAAATTTCGCATTTGCAGAGCGATTTAAAAATTTTAAATAGTTTTGGAAAGTCAAGGTATCATAGGGCTTATATTCTAAGAAATTAAATAAGTTTTTTTTTATCAAAAGTTTCGCTTTTTTTAATTTTTCGTAATATTTTCGTAATCTGTATTTTTTAATACGTAGTACCTACATAGCATAGCACAGTGGGATGGTTTAAAAATATAATGGAAATAATTCTGTAACTTCTAAGCCGTTGGGCGGATTTTATGTGGATATACATAGATCAGATTTTAGTTAAAATCGGTACAATATGCGTCAAAAATTTTAAATTTTATTTTTTGAAATCGAATATCTTTTAAACTGTAAGAGATAGCATAGTTTTTTGTAAATCTTGACTTATATATTTGATATATAGTATGATTATTCAAATCGGTTTAGAAATGACAATTATATATCGTTTTAAGTGACTTATGAGTGCGAGATGCACTATTTTGAGGGCCGATTGTGCCGCCGTAGTACAATCTAGGCTTTCCAGGTTCAAAACTTAAGCTACCCAAAACTTCTGCTATATATACATCAAATCCGGTTTAGAATTATTTCCATTCTATTTTTAAACCATCCCACTGTGAATAGTCGGTTTATGAAAAGCTTAATTACTTCTATATTTTTCGTCTGATTTAATTAATTAAAACCATGTGTTATTAGGAAGTAAATTCTCTTGTTATATTGATATACATTTTTATGAGCCTTCATATAAGAATAAGCAATAAAAAGCTTCTAAAGTAGTTAAAGTCAAACAGAATTATCGACTGTAAGCTTTAGCATTATGACCATGACCATTAGAGCGGTTCGCCTTCCATACAAAAAAAAAAGTTATGTCAGTCACCCCCTAGGATTAAAGATAATGTTAAAACAATTCCAAAAAATATTTTTTTATTTTTTTACCACTTACCATTTTAAGTCCGATCATAACATTTTATATATCGGTGTTCGCGGCTCTGTAAGGGCTACATTTCTCTCTTTGATAGTTTTTTACTACCACGTCAATTTATAGTCATAACTTTTAAAAACTAGATTTTTACTCGATTTGATTAGGGTGGGTACGACTCGAATTTTAAAAAGTTATGACTAGAAATTGACGAGCTTGCAAAATACTATCAAAGAGAGAAATGTAGCCCTTACAGAGCCCTGAACATCGATGTATAAAGTATTATGATCGGACTAAAGATGGCGACACAGTTAACAAAATACAAAAAGGGCGGTATTTGTAGGCGTGGTAAAAAAATGGTTTTATAATTAGTTTTACATTATCTTTAATCCTAGGGGGTGACTGACTCAAAATTTTTTTTCGAACCACTCTAATGACCATTGTAAACATTTCAGAGATTTTCGATAGAAGGTCTTGACTCTTTGCTAAACAAATGTCAAATTTATATGGTAGCCCTGCAATCAGTAAGACATCAGTCCGTAAATACGGATATTTAGAAGATATCAATTACAATTGTTAGCACATATGTAAATTCTCAATATGCCCTACTCACCTATGGTGGTATTGGATATAAAAAAGCGATAAATAATTGAAATAAATAAAAATAAAGTGATAACAACGCTAATTTAAATACACGAATTAAATTCGAACAATCTTTAGATTTATTGCAACTGTATGTGAATTTTAAGTGGAAATTTATGGCAATCGATAGACATTCTTAAACTTGAATATATCTATCTATCTTCTAATAAAACTAATAAAAAAAAGATACAAATTTAAATGTTCATTTATTATAAACAATACTGACGTTGCTGTGTGATTTGCAATCGTTGTATTCCCTTTACTCTCGATCTCTCCGATCGATATGCATATATACAGTAGATAATCGTGTTCATATGTTGTAATGTACTTATAGTTTGGTTTTTCTACTACATAGTTATCATGTTATCTTTAAGTATTTTGTGTTTATTAAATTTTGTTTACAAAACGATTTGCATACAAATCTTAAAATGCAATGTTTGTTATTGAATATCATTTGAAGGGTTTCCGTTTTGGGTAAAATTATAGTTTTTGGGAATTCTTTATATAGCGGCTATGGATTTTATTGGATTTTAAACATCTAACATAAGAAAAACTTCATAACAACACTTTTATCGAAGAGTTTTCTGAAAAGTTTTCTTTAACCCAATATCTAATAACAATAACACAGCACGACAGTGGTTGGTACACATGAGAAATTTTAACAGAATATGAAAAAAGGCTTAAAATAAAGAAATACGTGTCTCGGTGTTTTGCTGTAGCACGTCAGAATTTTAAGAAAATCGATTTTAAAGATTCGAAGGACCGTGGAGGTTCACTTGTAACGTAATACCATTATAAAAAGTACACGTATTTCTTTATTTTAAGCCTATTTTCATGGCGACATGAAATAACCCTTAATGAAATAACGCCCAATTACGAAAATGAAATAAACTTCAATTATGTTAGCAACAAAAAAAGAAATAACTTCTAGGTAATAAGATATGAAAAAACACCCAATTTTTGGCGAAATAATACCTAATTTTAACGAAATAACACCCAATTTTAGAAATAACTTTAAAAATTTTTACTAAAATTAAGTTAGAATAGGAAATAAACACCAATGAAATAATCCCAAAAAAAAAAATGAAATAAGACCCAGTTTTTAGTTTTATTTTTTTTAATTGTTTTTTACAAAAATACTTGCATTGTTTGGCGACATACAGGGTCAGTCAATGCTTCATCATTTGGAACGCGATTTGCAGCAGTTTTAAAATGCATGTACTGCAAACCTTAAAGTGTTTGCAAGGCAAAAAGAAGATGTTAGGTCCCTCAGAAACACAGACAATACACAGCTTTGGATAAACGCTTCTTACTTCTTGAGGAATCTGTCCCGATCTTCTTCCAAATATTAAAAATCTTCGAACATGACCTCGTCAGTTTTCATTTCAATACGAGTTTTGTTTGTAGGGAACATCATTCTATTAAAAAATGAGAAAAGCGCCGCAGGCGAAAATTTAGTTTTGTAAAAAAATGGCTGTGAAAATTGTTTTTTGTAAAAAAAAAATCGCGCGATTTTTTTTACAAAAAACAGTTTTCACAGCCATTTTTTTACAAAACTAAATTTTCGACTGCGTCGCCGTTTGTTCTATACACCAATTAAGGTTTATACACTCTTATTTTATTTTGCGAAGAGGCCTGAATTCTTCATAGAGTGTTTTTGGCTTCCATGATTGTGTTCGTATCGGCGTATTTCGATAAAAGAAAAATAATATATAACAAATATTAAATGTTATATATTGATTTTTTTGTATATAGTCGTTTCTCGCCTACCGAATACACAAATTTACAAAGCTATTATAGCTATAATTTCGAATTTCATTTATGATTTTTAATTGATCTTTACCACTCAAAACTCATTAACGGAGTAATAATTTTTAGCAAAATATTTTCATTAACATCAAAAATACTATAATACAAAACGGCAAAATTCTTCCTAAAAAATTTAAGAATGTTTAGAATTCAGAAAAATCTTCAAAACATCATTTTTATGAAAATGAAATAAACTTCAAAAAATTAAATAAAGCCCAAGGTAAATTTACATGAAATAAATCCCAATTAAAATAATATTTCTTTCTGGAATAGCTCCATAACGAAATAAATCTCAATTTATAGTGAAATAAAGCCCAATAAACATGAAATTATTCCCAATTTTCATTTTTCAATTTCTATTGGGGCTTACTTTATTTTCGTAATTGGGCGTTATTTCATTGGGGGTTATTTCATGTCGCCTATTTTCATATTCTGTTAAAATTTCTCATGTGTACCAACCACTGTCGTACTGTGTAATAGTATATTCGTAGAGAATGTGAAGAAATTTCGTTCTTAAAATTCACCAAAGTCCTCTTTGTGCTCTAAATTAAAGCTGTATTTGACTGTGTAAATATCTCATTTATGTTTCAAGATATTTAGCGTTAAAACTTTGTTTCATTCAGTTATTGTAGAATTATATGTTTGACGAATTATTTGGTTTTAGCTTTACTCGTATAACATTTAAACTACTTATCAAATTCGGTTTAAATTTGAAACTGTAAAAAAGAGGAAATGAGCTTTCAGAACCATTCATTAAGATACCTTCATTAGTTTTCAAGATATCGAAAATTAGAGGTTCCAAAATGATAGGTTTTCATTTTAGACATCAACAAATTACCAAATTCGATATCGATCGAAAACTCAGACTTTTAAGCGAATATTGTGGAGTATACTTTAGGGATGTTCAAAGTTACTTCGATGCAAAAAATTTATTGAAATTTGGTATCCATTTTGATCAGTTTTTAAAAATATATATATTTCAATTAAAACTCTTTTACAATTGTTCATCTTTTTGGCAAATAACTTCAAAAAATTTAATGAACTGTGCATCTTTTAAATAATTTTGATTATCCTTAAAGTATGCTATACAAATGTTTTGAAAATATCTAAGATTTCGATCGATATCGAATGCCGTAATTTGGCCCCTGGAACCAAATTACCGCATTCGATATCGATCGCAAACTCAGACTTTCAAGCAAATATTGTGAAGTATACTTTTGGGATGTTCAAAGTTACTTCGATGCAAAAAGTTTATTGAAATTTGGTGCCTATTTTGATTCGTTTTTAAAAACATATAGTTCAATTAAAACTCTTTTACTATTGGTCATCTTTTGGCAAATACCTACAAAAAAAAATAAAGTAAACTGAGCATATTTTAAATAATTTTGAATATCCTTAAAGTATGCTATTGTTTTGAAAATATCTAAGATTTCGATCGATATCGAATGCGGTAATTTGGGCCCTGGAGGAAAACTTTCTCAGGTGTAGATTGCGATTTTGCTATACGCCTGTATCGTTTTTTGGCTCCCATTTAAATCGACCCGCTCTAATGTGTATGTTTATGGTTTTAATAGCATCTAAAGCTGTTAAAGAAACTAATAGTGAAATGAAAGTATAGATCTATTTTTACACCAGTAAAAAGTGAGTAAAATTGTATTTCATTTGAAGTGGTCTGCATTTAAATATTTCATATTTATATATTTCATATTTAATCATTTGATGATGTGGACACTGAAACATCGGAAAAACATCGATTCGTTCTAATTACCGATATTTTTTAACAGCGATGTTTTTAAGAACGATGTTGCATCCTAGTTGTGATAACGCGGAAATATAACTAGCTCCCCCATTGATATTTTCAGATAGCTTTAAAAAGCTCTAAATTCGGTCAATATCGCTTAGGACTCGAAAAAATAAAAGCCAGCTTACTTTGACCAGGGCTTAAAAATCGCCTCTGTAACATCAGAAAAAGTCACCTAATTCTACTTTTCAATTAAACAGTATCATAACATGATAAAGCCTCATTTTTTGAATAATTTGCATGTAGGAGCTTGTAGTCTAAGCTGTGCTATATCGTCTGCTCTACAGTTCTCTAGTAGGTACTAGTACCCATAAGATGGATAGTCAACTACTAAGTCATCTAATTAAGAATCCAGAGCTAATATTTAACATAATTTTTGACATTTGCCAGTAGCTAATATCCCCATTCCCAATTTTTTTTTTATGTACTGGAAACCCTTACAAGCAACAGGTTTTTCAAATGAGTGTAAACAAAATACTCAAACCTTGTTTACATTTCTTTAGTTAAACTGGGTCAATTGGTTACATGTTTGTCATACATATGAAAGCTAAGGGTACATATAACTAAATATCGGCCAGTACACAGCGAGAGATTTATAAAATAAAATTGAAATATTCTCCAGTGTTTTGTAATCAAATTTTTACACATTTGTTTAAATGATTGGATCAGATTATTTCCCATAGGTTTCCGAAATCTGCACCGAATATAATCAATAAATGGGGAGCTGATCGTGATATCAATGTTAATCACAATAATATGATTGAAAATTAGGGAATATTAACGGGTGGATAATGCACCATTAAATCAATCGATAAGAATTGATTTGCAAAGTTTAAACGAGTGAGCACCGAGGTCTCTAAGACGCGACAAACAGGCTGTCACGCACGAAAACACCAAAAGATTCTATAAAATGATTAAAGTGAAGTAAGGATAGCTGAGATTCTAAAGATATCAAAGGAACGTGCTGGACATATTGTGAATGATTATTTGGGTATGCGAAAGCTCCTTTCGAAATGGCTGCAGCGGAGATCACAATCGTCGAAGTTAATAAAGAAACATGAGGGCCTAAATCCCAGAAAAGCAATAAATTAGATGTAGAAGAAATTGCTATATTATCAAGACTATGCACTGTGATTTAAATTATTAGAAATTGTGGCAAAATTTTGCGAATTGCTTTCGCATTCAACTTATTTTTCAGATTTTGTCTCTAGCGACTGTTCTCAGACTTCAAAAGAATGCTTGCGGGAAAGTTAGTGCATATAAATAGGAAATCGTAGAAATTAACACCTACATCGAGGCTAAAGACAAATATATATACATAAGTATGTACACAAAATTCTAAACTGACTAATTCATCATCACCCAGCCCAAACGGCTGAAATTTTGACAGCGGCGAACTTTTTTTTATGTATAGAACCGCTGAGAAGTGATATTTGAAAATTAGGCCGCTAAGGGCGTATAAAGGGAAAACTCAGTAAAGCTGTATCTCCAGAAGTAAACAGGATTGGATCAAAATTTGGATCAGCTACAAAAATAAGAAGACACGTGTTTGCCAATTTTTTTAACCCTTGTGTATATACAACTGATTTAAACATCGAAACAATAGTTATACCGGTGGAAGGAAGATAGAGGAAGTAGTGTTTGTGGACATTTCACTTGAATTTTCCTACATCATATATATTTTCTCTGAAAAGCGTTGTGCGATCTACTGTCCAGTAAACCACGAATGGATGTGCTCTAGGAGAAAAAGGCGTGTTCCGCAGTGATTCACGGTTTTCAAGAACAAGATTCCTGATATCTTCAGAACACATGTCATTCTAGTAGCAATAGAACAGTGGGATACACCCCACATTGCGACGAAACTCCAGTGAATTAATAGAGTTGGATAGCCTTCTGTCACCGATAAGCATCTTCAACCTTTCTTGCACGCGGTCGAGAAGCTCTAAAAAAGACTTTGAAGTACCGGCTCATACATGAGAATTGTATTCCATTTTCGGTCGGATATAAGTCGTATTAATAGTAAATATATCAAATAGAGTGAAATATCTTTTGTATCGCTTTAAAAAGCCGAGGCACTTAAATGCTTCTTTCGACATAACGAACATCACACGGAATTCTCATGCCTAGAACATCAATAGCTTCTGATTCCTAAATATTTATATCACCCATAAATAAAGATGAATCAACATGATCGGACGTCCGCTTGTGTGTTAATACACGACAAGTATTTGGTACATTTTTTATTTTAAAGCGTAAAAGTCGGTAACAATATATCTTCGAAAGCGATAGAAACAAAAACGAAATTGGTCTTAGATCAGCAGTAAAATTAAACAACATGTCTTGCGTCTTCCAAGACTTGCAAAATCCAACAAAAATCATGCAGGCTCGAAGTAAATCTTCACCGGTTTTTCGATTGCACTGTTGATGCGACGTCTCAATCGTACTACGATTCGTGCGACGTACCAATTGTTCGTCAGAATTCCTTAGGGAATAAGAAAAACCAACTACCAAAGTCGGATTATTCTTCACTGCGACAATGTCAACTTTTTGAGCACTTTAAACATAGACCAGTCATCCAAAGTGTAGTCTTAATTTGGCTACCATTGACTTTATTTTATTCCCGAACATAAAAAATAAATAACGAGGTCAACGTTTTCCAACACCTGATAAAACAGGCGCCTTCAATACATGCCTTACACATTTTGAAGATACCTAAATCGGATCGAAATTTGATTTCGGTACCAATTTTGTTGTCTATAAAAATTCTGTTTAATGTTTAAATATGATATGATCACAGAATAAATAAATTGTATATTTTCTTAAGAATTAAAATGTTTTATGCCTAACAAATATGTAAGTAAGTCTCAATATTTATCAGCTCAAAACTTGTTGGATGCGATCATAAACATAATATTTTTTTTATGATGCTGTCACTTTTTTTTGGTAATGACGACTTTTTTACTCACGTTTTAACAAAAAAGAAATAATAAATTAATGCACTTTTGTTTTGTTATTTTGGGGGATTTTTGTTTTGGTATCTGTTTTTTTAACCAATTTAATGATCGCTTTATCTTATTTAATAACAAAATATTTCTACAAACGTCTACACTCGACTGGAGCGAGAATACAACTGATTTTGTGGCCCAAATGAGAACGATCATTTGTATGGAAAAATAATAAATTTAACAATTTAAAATAGAGAATGTTGACTGGATGAATGAAGAGATGTTTTTCGACTGTTTGTTTATGTACTAAAAAAATTTAGAATGGAACTAAACGGAACTGCAAACAACCAAACGAACTCCATACAATTTAGTCCAAGCCATCGAAACAATTATGATTTGGTTATCTTTTTAGTCGTTATCACTTTTTTTCTTCCCAAATTGTTTTTGGGAATTCGTGAACAAATGTTACTATAATTTTATACTTAGTATGGTACTAAGTGTTGAATACAGTGGAGAACAAAACTGTGTATACATAAATATATTCAGTGTATATTGGCTTAGGACTGGAATTCGAAATCTGTCAAACTAAGTTGTTAAGCCAATTTTTTTCTTCTCAATTGAAAGTCTGACATTGACGAAAACGGATCGCTTAAGTATCACATAATGCATAAAAATTATCAAAACATACTACAAAAACGGTGATTCTGCAACAGCCACATATCGTCCTTTAAGAGGAGATTATGGTTTACATAATCGTCGAACTACGCAAGCAATTGGCAAAATTGTGAAGAAATTTAAAGAGACTGGAGCGGTTACAAATATTGTAAGGCCTGTGCATGATCGTTTCGCTCGTGAAAGTGTTACCGAAGACCCGAATGTGTCGATTCTGTGAATTCGGAGCGTTATGGTCATATGATAACCGACTTTTTTTTTGCCTGCTATTGAAGAATACGACTTAAACAAAATGTGGTTTCAACAAGACGATGCCATATACCACACAACTCGAGCGAATATAGCTTTATTGCAAGAGACATTTCATCTATATAAAGTCCAGCTTACACAACAACTGAAGCCAGCTGACCATTTACAACGTCATAGATACGTGGAATGGGTGCTTAACAACAGGCCGAGGACGACGCTTTTTCAAAAAAATGTTCTTCAGCGATAAAGCACATTTCTCACTCGGTGGGTATGTTAATAAACAAAATTGTCGTATTTGGGGTTTTGAGAATCCTCAAGTAATTGACGAGAGAGCATTATATCCAGAAAAAGTCACTGCTTGGTGCACTCTTCGATCCGAAGTTATGGCCTTACTTCTTCAACAACGACGATGGAACGACTGTCACCGTGAATTCGGAGTGTTATGATCATATGATAACCCACTTTTTTTTGCCTACTATTGAAGAATACGACTTGGAGAATATGTGGTGTCGACAAGACGGTGCCAAATGCCACACAACTCCAGCGAATATGGCTTTTTTGCAAGAGACATTTCCTAGCCGCGTAATTTCTCGTCGTGGCGATATTAACTGACCACCAAGATTATGCGATTTGACACCATTAGACTTTTTTGTGGGGCTACGCGAAAGACCGTGTTTATGCAGATAAAATTTTAACTCTTGAGCACTTGAAGACCAACATTCGTCAAGTTATGACTGAAATACCGCCCAATATCTGCTAAAAAGTGGTCGAAAATTACCTTAAAAGAATCAATGCTGGCAACATTTCGCGTCATGGTCATTTAAATAATGTGGTGTTGCACACATAATGTCAATATTCAAACTTTGTAAAAAAAAGAAATATCTTAAAAAAAATATTTTATATTAACCGCAAAATGGATATCCCTGTAAAATTTTAAGCAATAGTTATTCAATATATGTATACTGTCCTAATATATGACCATTTGCATTCTGGCCCATATAGCAGCAATAGGCCAGGTTGTCTTAGGATGTTTTGGACAAAAAAAGATGTCATCATTTCATTTGTAGACGTTCTCAACAAATTGTAATACACAATTCCATCATAAATTATTTTGAGTAAATTGAGAAAAATTTGTTTTCACTATAAATTGTTAAGAAAGGTCATATTATTTTTATGGGAATAATTAGTGCTTGAAAACATAAGACAATGGCCTGAGTCATCTTTCTAACTACCACCAGAATGAAAAAGTAAAAAGCTACATTTAAACGATTAAATGAAAAATGTCTTTAAAGCATTTTCCTAAATTTATTGGACCATTAAACACCTGTCTAGACCATTCTGCCTTGATGCCGATTTCGAGACATATTTTATGGATTTTATCTCATTAAAATGCAGCTCTTAAATCAGCAACAGACAGCTTGAAAATATCATCTAGGTAAGAAGACAACGGTTCTACCAGTTAAAGAACATAGCTAGAAGCTAAAAATTCAGTTTCTTCTGGGATGTCATCGGAGGGTTCATTTGAACCCATATTTAACGAAGTCAGACCCCTGACGCATGTCAGTTATATTAGACAGCACATCATCCAGCTACTAAAGAAAACATCATACAAAGCATTTTTGGAAGCAGCTCATAAAATCATGGCAACCTCGTTGATAACAAGTTACCAGATCAATGTATTGAAATCAGGATATTATAGAACACTTAAATCTTACTGGTCCAAAGTTAATTCAAATACATCCAACACCAGCCCAACATGTGAAGGAAGTCCAAATACGCAGCAAACCTGATCCCACAATATACAGATTCTTTATGGACTTACCCTATTAAAGACGGAACTCCCAGATATTAAAGAATTCCCAGATATTAAAGAATTCCGTTTAGAGTTTCCCCAAAGTAGTATTTCATTCTGTCGTTTCATAACACTTTAAGACACTTTTAGCAAAAACATAATAAACATGTACTCAGTTTTGCTCATCAGTGTAAATTCATATTTAAATTTAAGTGGATACCAATTCGTATAATGTTTTTGTTTATTTTTCGTATTTGCAGTTAAATTATATTTATCTGTTCAAATGTCTTTATATGTATGTTTTAGTATTTAAGTCTTAGTATAAATTTGTTTTTTTACTGTTTACCTCTTATGATATTATTTTGGATTGTATTTATTTGCATTTGAATTATTATCGACGAGTATTCGAACACTTCAATAATTCATTATTGACAATTTATCAATTTATTGTAAACAATGAATTTAAGTGATGCATACAATTATGTCAAGTGTTAATAATTAGAATTAAATCATTTTTTCAATTTGCACTTTTATGAAAGATTCAGACAGTATCTGTCAGAATATGAAGATAATGGCGATAACAAATTGATAATTTTAGACATATATAAATATCTTTGAATGTTTATTTACAAATGTACATAATTATCTGGTAAAAAATAAATAAGAAAGAACTTTAGTCGGTCAAGTCCTGATTCCCTATACTACTGCTGCATCTGTTTGTCAAATATATGTACGTTTGTCAAAACAGCACATTTGACCCATAATTCAAAGAAATGTACTCCAGTGCGTCAACCGTTGAAAGCTTTTCCCTATAGACAAAACATCGTGCGGGAGTTTTTGTGCTCTATACGCCAAAAATCCATTTTGAGAAAATCGATCTTAAAGTTTTAACTTAATTTTTCTAAAAAAACTATACAAGAATTTTGTGTTTTTTACACCATAAATTTGGCGTATAAAGCAAAACAGCACAAAAAAATCTGTTTGGATGGATATAGAAAAAAACAGACACTATTTATCTCAGAAACTAGACGAGATAGCCGAAAACGGATTGCAGATTTGAAAAATTTTAACACAAAATGTGTAAAATGGTGGATAGAGCACGTAAACTTACGACGAAAAGCTAAGACAATTTGAACGGCCAGTTAGTCAGCGCAAAATGTGAAATGAACATTTCCCCAATCTAGGCTCAGTCTTGTTGTTCAGCCAAGTCCTGCATTTGTTGTTTTTATAAAAGTACAGTCCAATGATACCACCGGCCCATAATACACTCCAAGGAGAGGTTTTCCGAGGTGAATTGGCACTTTTTGCAACCAGAAATATCTTCGTCGCTAAACACAATTTTCCGAGAACAAAAAGCTGAGATTCATCCAACAGTTACCGCCCATTCACAAAAGTTAGCCGTTGTGTTAGATCATGAGGCTTGAGTTCTTGGATAGCTATATATGAAGTTTTCTAGTAATCGTCTTACACAATACCTGATAAATCAAAATTCATCTGCAATATATTGGCCCACAAATTTCAAGATGAACGAGATAAACAATGAATTTTTTCGTGACTAAAAATTTTATGTATTTTCATAGTATTCTGACATAAAAATATTTCTTAAAGTCGGCCATCAGACTTTTGATCATGATAAAAGAAATTAGTAAGGTTCCGCATGAAATAAATACTAAAGGAAGTGCCACTTCAAAATTTTTGACTATAAAGAATATCTTTGAAGTTTGTATATTTTGTCAATATTACACAGATCGTTGCCACACTCGTAGATTATTTTATGGAAATTTGTAAATTAAAATGTGTAGTTTGAAAAAAAAAATAAAATTTAAAATAACTAATATTTTCAATAAATAGTCTAATAAAATTTTTGTAGATGCTAAAATACATAAGATCTCAATTATACCATTAAATTAAAAAAATATTTCGTGTGTGTTACTGAATAACAAATTACGGACAAACTGCTCTGGCGTTTGAGATAATATTTACAGCTTGTGTTTCTAAAAGTTTAGGGAAGGACTCGATAGACTTTGAAAACATGACTGACATGAAAACACCCACTAGGAGCAATTTTGTGGATCTCAGTTCATAAACTTTACTTACTTAGTTTTCCCAAATTCTACAAGAAAAATAGAGGGGACTTCTTTCAGTCAAGGACGTGTACTAGATTATATTTTTAGACTAATTGAAGAAGACCTACAGTTTGACGCTGGCTCCTAATGGAAAATAACTTAATACTCAATAACCAGTCTCTACCTGTATTACAGACCTTATGTCCACAAAATCTTTAACATTTCGATATAAAAGATTGGTTGAGGCCCTATGCTCCACTGGGAGTCAAGGATAATAGGAAAAAAAGTTAAGAAATATTAAAAATTACCAAACAATTTTGATACTTAAATGGGATTTTTTTGAAAAGTAAGGTAGCCTCATTTTTTGTGTAAACTTCAGGTATTCTTTCTTGTCAAATGGTTAATGTTTACAAAATAAAAAGTAAGTGGCACTTCCTTTAATATTTATTTCATGAGGTTCCGTAACCGTTCTCTCTTTTGTCAGCCATATTAACTTTCTGACGTTTGATCGAATTATTATTTTCTTTTCTCAAATTATGCTACCATACTACTTTTGAAAATCCCAGTTTCTGTTTGCTATTATACTATAAACACAATCACGACTGCAGGCTACGGGCTACAACCTGTTAAAATTAGAATACATTCATTCAAATAGAAATCATTTTTTTAAGCGTCGACATAGCCACACCACTACCGACTACCGTTGTACCGTTGACAAAAAAATATATACATTTTATATATAATATATATTATATATTTAATAAATAAAATTTTACTTCTATTGAGATAGAGTTATATAAATATTATTTATATAACTCTAACTCAATAGAAGTAAAACTTTACGCTGTCATAACTAACTCGCTACATATGCTAGAGCTAAGTAGTTTATGTTATATAAAAGCCCAGTATATCCTGTATAAAATTCATTATATAAAAGACCATTATTATGTCTATATTATTTTAAGATATGCTCATTTTTATAAACAAAGTCGGTTGTAAAAATAAGTTTTGAGTATATGAGCTCTTAATCTTTATAAATCGGAAGAATGTATAATATATCGTTTGAATGATACTTTCAGTAGCTTTTGTTTGATATACCAGTTTATATCGGATATAAACTTCTAAAGTTATGCCGTATAATTTTTGAAATTTAAAAAGCCCATAATTCTTATACTATAAAAGATTACACCAAAATCTATCCATAAGAACATATTTGAAGATAAGTTTTTTAAATAAAATTTTGGTGCAAATAAAATTTTCAATCCCAAAAAGAAGCTGAAGAAACTGTAACATAAATTATAAAAAAAATATGTTACACAAAAATACTTTAAATATATTATGACAAAATTGAATTGTCTCAAGTCTTTTTTTCCTTGTGCAGGATCCGCTAAACTTTATAAAATAAGTTTTAACGAAATGTTTACAACACATTACACATTATACGTTCAAAATTTCCTGATAATAATATTCCCATTTCTCACATGTGGCAACGACTTTTATAATTGTTTACAAAAAACAAATTTCAAATATTTCGCATTTACTTCAAAAATTTTTTTTGTAAGAGAGAACGGTTATACCTTACAATTTTTTTGCCATGGGTAGCACTATTTTTTGATTATGTGTAGATAGCATAAACACAATTTATAAAAAAAAAAATGTTTTAAAATTATTTTTCTTGCTTAAAATTTATATAACATATGAGAAATAAGCTAAGGAACACGTTTTCATTAAAAACCATTTTGGTCGAAAATGTAGATAGCACTTTTTGAATATAAACCCTCGATACAAATTTTCAGGTTTGCTCAATTTTAATTCTGTCAGTTTTTCTCATACAAATTCAAGACTTGATAAGCCAAACCTGACTAATGTAAAAGTAGACTTACAATCTGTTAATGTCAAAGGCCAAGCATATTTTAAAATTCCATGCGCTTCGATCTTGTGTGCATTTTCTCCAATTCCTTAGGCCAAGCTTTAAAAGATTTTCCTCTACTTGGTCTTTTCATTGAAGTTTTGGACGATCTCTTATCCCTCTCGGAATCATTATGGAACACTTTTCTTACCGGAGTATTTTCATGAATTCGCACAACATTTCCTAGCCAACGCGACCGCTGTTGCTTAGTGCGTTTTATACTATATCGATGTCAGCGTATAAATCATACAGCTCATGGTTCATTCGATGTCGTAACTCATTGTTGTGGTCGATACACATTGTGAGGAGTGAGTTACTAACCTGACGTCCCAACCAACATTTTTTTCTAGGCACATATTAGCTCGCTACTTTAATGGATTTAACGTAGTTATCCAGGTGATACCACGATACCAGTGTCCACAGTTGCAATGAAGGATGTACCAAGATAAGTCTGTACATATGTAGCCGAGATATAAATGAGAAATACATATAGTGGGAAGCAAACCCGAGTGCATGTTACCTACTTTTGAAGATTTTCGTCAATAGAACTGCTAACTAAATTTTCAATAATTTCCCGAGGTATATTAGCCCGTTCATGCTGCACCCATAACTAATAAATATTCTTAGGAGCTCTCTGATGTCTACCCAACCGTCGTTTCACCACAGCCCAGAGATTTTCAATTAGGGACTCGCCATTCCGTGAAGACACTCCATTTTGTGTCATCGCCACAATATTATCTTCGATTTCGGTGGAAATCTTTCACTTTTTGGGATAAAGAGCTTTACTTGCGGTCGGTTATTGTTAAAAAAATTGCAATAATTTCTCACAAATAATTATTTAAAGAAACGAGAACAATATAACGGAACAAATTTTAATTGAAAAATTAGGATTAATCAGGCTTAAGTTCATTTTTAATTTTCAAATTATTAATTTGAAAATTTGAAAGTAATAATGTGGAGAAAAACTGAAAAAATTATTTTTGAACGCGGCTAGTGGATTGCAATTTCTGTCCCGCCACAGGACGTCATCAGCACTTAGCGCCCTCGACTACAGTCGAGTTATCAAATTGCAGAGATAATCATCAATTTAACTCATTGAGTTTGATCGAACATCACTACGTTTAATTGATTGTGTATTCTCCTATTACTTGTTTTGCTCGATCTTTTCACTTGCCGTTGGCATGTAGAGAAGAACCAGACTTTTTGGTTTGATGCTATTTATAGAATAGTAACAGTGTTCACATATGTAAGTAAATTACATGAATGTATGTGTAAGTATATGCAATTTTAGCTATCATTGTTGTAGAAGAATTGCTTAAAAATTTGTTTAATCGCAAACAACTACCAGTTCGGAAGTTGGTTGCCTAACTCTACCCTTTTGCCCAAAAGTCCACTGACCCATTCGTTTGTTGATGTTCTGAGTTCTGATAAAAGTGCACCATGCCACACTCTATGGAACGCCTTTGCAATATCCAAGGCCACAACCTTACTTTCCGTCAGCAATTTTTCGATAGGAAGGCTAGTAGGTCTCCCGTAGACCGTCCCCTACGAAATCCGTACTGGCGGTCGCTTAGTAGGTTATTAGATTCCAGATATTTAACAAGATGGTGATTCACCATACTTTCAAAGACCTTGGAGAGTGCTATTGGACGGTAATTTTCAGGGTTGCTAGCCGCTCCCTTTTTAGTGATTGGCGTAACATTATCAACCTTCTAACACCGAGGAAATTCACCGGCATATGGAATTTTAAAAATTCCCAGTAAGAAAAATGGTTTATTCTCAAATTGAGGATGATTTAAAAATAAATCTTTTTTCAAAGGTGAAACGTTTGATACTAATTTGATACTGATTTGAGAAGGTTTTTCAAATTTGGATATCATCTACATGTGGAACATAAATAAAATGGCGTTGTATTTTTGAGTTTGTTTATTTTGTTTTTGAAAACGGTGCATCATATTTGAATTCTTTTGCTTAAAATATAATTTTTTTATTGCTAGGTAAAAAAAAAATAAGAAACAAAGAAAATTTACTTATACATATAATTATTATTGAATTTTTAATCTTGACATTTTTTAAGCAAGGTTTTATGGTCAAATATGGATCAATTTTAAAAAATCCGAAAGAAATAACGAATTTCTTAAATATCTTAAACATTATTTTTTTTTTAACATAAATTATTTTTTTTAATGTTTGAAAAAAAATTTTAAATAAGGTTTGATATCAAATTTATATAACACCATTTTTCAAATTATTCTCAAATCATCCTTGAGTTTTATAATGATTTGATAATAACATTTATTCTCAATTTGAGAAACTATCATTTTTCAAACGTTTATTCTCAAATGAACCCTCATTTGAAAATGAATGTGAATCTCGAACATCTGTTCAAGTTTGATAAAAACGTTTGATATCAAATGTAAAAGTCATCATATTTCAAACGTTTGACACTGTTCTTACCCAGTAAGAAAAAAGGTTTATTCTCAAATTGAGGATGATTTGAAAATAAATCTTTTTTCAAAGGTCAAACGTTTGATACTGATTTGATTCTGATTTGAAAATAATAGCGTTCTCAACAAAAAGGGGACTTTATTTTCAAATTGAGAAATGCCTTTACTCTCAAATCATTATCAAACCTTATTCTTAAAGGATTTTCAAATGTGGATATAATCTACATGTAGAACATAAATAAAATGGCGTTGTATTTTTGATATTTTTGAGTTTGTTAATTTTGTTTTTGAAAACGGTACATCATCTTTGAATTCTTTTGCTTAAAATATAATTTTTTTTATTGTTAGGTAAAAAAAAAATTAAGAAACAAAGAAAATTTACTTATGCATATGAATATTATTGAATTTTTAATCTTGACATTTTTTAAGCAAGGTTTTATGGTCAAAAATGGATCAATTTTAAAAAATCCGAAAGAAATAACGAATTTCTTTGAAATGCAATGGCATTCCATTAAAATATCTTAAACATTTTTTTAACATAAATCATTTTTTTTAATGTTTGAAAAATTTGAAATAAGGTTTGATATCAAATTTATATAACACAATTTTTCAAATTATTCTCAAATCATCTTAGGGTTTGATAATGATTTGAGTATAACCTTTATTCTCAATTTGAGAAACTATAATTTTTCAAACGTTTATTCTCAAATGAACCCTCATTTGAAAATGAATATGAATCTCAAACATCTGTTCAGTTTTGAAAAAAGTTTGAAAAAACGTTTGATATCAAATGTAAAAGTCATCAAATTTCAAACGTTTGACACTGTTCTTACTGGGTTTTCTCTGCTAACACATTTGAAAATGTGTTAGTGCCCTTCACTGCTCTATATATAAATTTTTTAGGGGTTTTTTCAAAAAGTAAATGAAAAATTTCCCTTTTAAAAATTCACGGCAACACTGTTAGACTTTAATGATATGCCTAAAAGTATGCTTAAGTTTTTTGTAATATAGTTGTTTCTCAACGTGACCAAAATTTTTTAAGAAAATATACAATAAACGAGATTAAAAAAATAAAAAAAACTCAATTCATTTTTATATATCCCTTAAACAACATTTTAATCTAGTATAATTCTCTGTTTCGTTGCAAAACTTTTAAATGTTACGATTTTTATTTCGTAGCAATTTCTTTACTTTTATCGCATATAATTAAAACTTTAAATTGATCTATTTAGAGAAATTATATAGAAAATATAAGCAAATAAAATTAATTGTTTGATTTGATGCTATTTAATTTACCTTTATTGCTATTGTCATGGAAGTGTTAAAAAAATCTACATTAGCATCAACATTAGTTTACGACACTAATTCACTTTACGCGTTCACTTTATGGGGATGTTAATTTTTTTAATGGCGTCAAAAATTCTTCATTAGCGCAGCCATTAATGCGGATGCTAATTGAATAAAATCTCCTATTGATTGTGTCCTTTGTCCATCCTTTTGCGCAAATTAAGTATTAGCATTTTCGCAATCATCCCCTGAATATGAGGGATGTTTTTAAATTTGATGATGCTATTGCAAAATAATCATTAAATTGGACATAACAAAATGGTGTTGAGTCTATTGGGTGACATCTTCTTTGACAAAATTTTATGTATTCAAAACTACATATTGTATTGAATATATTGGACGATAATATTGTGTTCACTTTTCTCGTCTACTTAAATTCCTTAAATTGGTTAAATTGGTTAATTTTTGGTAAAAACTTTAATCATCTTTCATTGAATGCTGCTATTTATTTCTAAAAAAATATTTTTTGTAAAGACCAGCACTCAAGGAACTTTAAAAATAGGTAATAGAAAGAAGGTTAAGGCAGTAGTGTTTTTCGACATTCAACGATATTACCAACTCAAAAAAATAAATAAATAAAAAGTGTATTTTTTACAAAATTTAACTTGAAATTTGACTTTAAATTTTTGAAAAACTGTACAAGGTAATTCCCACACAACATTCCAATTGGAACAAATGGTACTTCTCTCAGACAATGAGCTGCATCCCTTCCTATTTTTAGACTTATTGAAAGGGACGGCAAGTGCATTAGTTAGAGAAGTTTTACATAGAATAATACTCAAAACCCAGTGTATAGCAGAGTTATGAGGTGAACCCGTTTGTTTTATACCCACCATCAAAAAGAATGGGGGGTATATTGAGATTGTCATTCCGTTTGTAATTTCCTTAACATTGGCTCAAAAACCAAAAACGATATATATTCTGAATCCTTATGAAATTCTAAGACGATTGAGCGATGTCCGTCTGTCTGTTGAAATCACGATAACGCCTAAATGAAAGGAGCTAGCTTACTGAAACTTAGTAAAAATATTCTTCATCTCTGAGAAAATTGATTTGTATTGAAATTGGGCAAAATCAGTTCAAATTTGACCATAGCTCCCGTATAACCTCGTCTAGGCTAATCGCTTATTTGTTAATAAATGACAAATTATAGCAGCTATGCTGATAAAATTTGGTATATAGAAGTTTTACATTAGCCCTAGGCAGCGTATAAAATTTCATCAAAATCGGTTCACATTTAGCCATAGCTCCCATACAGAAAACTTACGAAAACAGCCTAAATTTCACCTAAAATACACTTAAATGCCAATAAATCTAAAAGTATAACAGATATAACCACCAAATTTGGCACAAGGAAGTCTTGCCAGCCAGTGCGCAAAATTTTGTCGCAATTGGTCACCATTTGATCATAGCTTCCATATAAAAATCTTATGGAAACACAAAAATACATAAAGAAAATATTGTTTATGTCCGTCTGTCCGTCAGATAAAAGCACGATAGCGTCTTAACGAAAAAAGCTAGAGGGACAAAATTTTACAAAGGTATTTTGGATGTCTTGAAAAAGATGTGTGTTGAAAATGGACAAAATCGGTTTCAAATTAGTTGAAGCTCCCATATAACCCCGCCCCGGGAAACACATTAATGCTGATAAATTGAATACAATTGTAATAGCTATGACGATTATATTTAAAATAGGGAAGTTTTATGCAATTTTTGATCAGTTTATCAAATTTTATAGGAATCAGTCCATATTTGACTTTAGCTTTCATATAAAAAACCCTCACGGAAACCAAAAATTTTAGCAAAGGCCAATTAAAAGCTATAAAATTAGAAACTATGATAACTGTGGCCACTAAATTTTGCAAGAATAAGCTCTATATATACCGCCCAGTGTGTAAAATTTTGTAACAATCGGTCAACATTTGGCTATAATTCTTATATATATAACATCTCCTTTTTATATCTGCAATCAAAAAGATTTGGAGGTACATTCATTATATTAAGAATGCACCTATGAAATTAGATAGGCATCAATCAATGTTCAGCCCAGACTTTATATATGATGAATGCATTTGGATCTCCTAACGAAATATATGGACCTGCCGTATTACTATTAACGTGTTTAGCCTAACTACATATTAACGAAAAGTATTTAACAACTTTTTAATGTAAAACTATACCCGGGTATGAGATCGAATTTTGATCAAAGTAAATACTGGGGAAACCACTAAAATATTTTTAAATGTTGAACTATAAAGCTACGGCAACCGAATTTAGTCCAAAGGTTTTACCAACAATACCAATTAGCTTAGCGATTTTTTCAGTTTTGGTCCAGATTTTGAATTAGCTGCACCCTTGTAGATCTATGAGATATGTTTCTAAATTTAAAACAACTTGATGGTGGGTATAAAAGATTCGGCACAGCCGAATATAACGCTCTTACTTATTTAAATTAATATTTTTTTCTAGTGAATCTGCCCGGGATCGAACTTGGGACCTCTGGTATGCTAGGTGGATGACTAACCTGCTATACCACTACGGTTCACCAAATTATTAAAATTATGATGTATAGAAATTTGCCATTATTAATAAAATTCGATTTTCTGGACTCGTTTATGAACTCGCGCTACATTTTATTTTTTAAATCTAAAGAGAATATATCGAGCCCTTAGATCAAAATGATCGCAAGTGACAGGAAAAATATTGATCGTAAGCGAAACAAAAACGGGGAGTGTTTTGGTGCATTATGGTTTAGAAGTTATGGTGCAAAGTATTGTATGTGAAGCTTTTACGTTTTACTTTAATAATTTTTAAGCTACAGGGCGGATTGTAGCGCAATATGCAGAAATCGTCCAATGGGTAGTTTTAGATCAATTTTAAAAAACATGTCTATTTTTAGCACTGTGGCCTCTACACTGGGTCAAAATTGAGCACCATTGTATATAAAACCTATTGGTCCGTATAACTCTCGTAAATATAAACTTATCAAAAAGATTTTTACACACTCGAAAACTACTTAAGAGAAAAAGAAAAATATGCTTACTGTACTATGCTATCTATAATAGTTTAAGAGATATTTAAAGGAATGTAGCTTACGATTAGAAGTTATGGTGCAAAGCATTGTATGTAAAGTTTTTTAGTTTTACTTCAATAATTTTTAAGCTACTGGTCGGATTGTGGCGCAATATGCAGAAATCTAAGGGACTGTATAACTCCATTTCAGAAAGTTGCAAAATCGGCTTGTCTTTTTTGTTAAATTTTCGAAAACACCAGAATTTTCTTAAAAATTAGACAAATTTTGTTCAATGCTGTAAGTAAAGGGAATGTTGCATTGACTTAAATTTTGGTTTAAAATCATCCTAAAACCCCGTTCTCTACGAATATATAATAAAACATTAACTTTTAATAAAAAAACTTCTTCGTAAAAAGTAAAAAAATTGATAGCATTTTTTTGAAAAAAATCACTTTGATCAGCGAAAAATATTTGAGTTTGAAAATTTCTTAATATTTATTAAACTGTTTAAGATATTTAACAAAAGGTTTCCACTGTTTTATGTAATGAACTGTTGGCTCTATGTAAGTATTTTTGGTCAAAAACTAAAAAAAGCCGAAAAATTATTCTGTTTTTAAATAAAATAACTTAAACCCCACAATAGTTATTGTAGCAAAGTAATCATGTTTTTTCTTTAAGCTCATTCCAAAATGTAAAATCAACCACATTGGGCAATAATTGAAAGAGCTGCACGGTCCAAAAGCTTTTTTCTTCTGAGGTGATCAGTTTAACCAAATTTAAAGAAAAACAAAAAGAAGTAAAAAAGTACTATAGTCGTTCAAGCCCGACCATACGATACCCCACACCACTAAGGTCAAAGGTGTAATTTTTCCTGTATAAAAACAAATATTTCCTAAATTTTGCCATCATACAAACCTTTTTTCAAAACTTATATATTTAAGCTGTTTCCGTCACTTGGACTTATATGAGAGCTAGGGTCAAATGAAGACCGATTATCTCGAAATTCGGCAAGTTTAGATTTACGAGCGTTTTAGTAATTTTTTGTCTCATTTAGCGCGTTTTGACAGAAGAATTTGTATGGGAGCTATGGTCAAATGTGAACCGATTTCAATGAAATTTGGTACAGTAATTTTGATTTACATGAGCAGCATTTGTTCGCTCGCCATTTATAGTAGTGGCTTGGCCATCCTAGTATTTAAGGCAATATGGAACGTCACGCCTAGTGATGGGACAAGGGTAAATACCCAAATGGTAAATTGGGTATTTAAATGTAAATACCTAGGTATTTACTCAATGTGGGTATGAATTAGAATAAAGAAAAATATAAATAAATTAAATAATTAAAATTAAGTTACCGGAGAAATTTCATCCAAACAGCTCCAGACAAAAGTTTTTGACCAGAACTCATTTCTAGCCTTGTAATTTACAAAATCTGCCATTACATTTATGCTTAGCTCTTATGACATTGTTCTTATATTCAAAATATATTTGAAAATGTTCACATTTCTGTTATTCTACGTAACAACGAGTATTTGTTATTGAAATGAATATTTACCCGAAATTAGATAAATACCCGGGTATGAAAATGGGTAAATACCCAGCGTTGGGTAAGTACCCAAGTCTAAACCCATCACGCCGAC
Source organism: Stomorhina lunata (assembly GCA_933228675.1). NCBI lineage: Eukaryota > Metazoa > Arthropoda > Insecta > Diptera > Rhiniidae > Stomorhina > Stomorhina lunata. Next base: position 86,896,949 of record OW121740.1, on the reverse strand, counting down.
AACCCAAATTATATTTAATGACATAAAACACAGTTTGATATATTATTTAATATTTTATCTATTAGAAAGATTACACGTTTTAGTTTATTACTTAAAACTCAATCATTTATTATATACATTTTTTGGATAAATATTTTACAACTGGGGGCAGTTTAAAATTAATTAATTTACTTGCTAATTAAATTTTTTAAATATACGTGTTTAACAAATTTACAAAATTGAATTTTTTACATAATTAACATCGTATTAATATCTAGATACAATTACTAATTTATGAATGTCGACATTTACAATTAAGAAATTGTTTTCTTTTAAAGTGACTTAAGTTTGTAGATGTACATATTTTTTATTAATGATTCATTTAAGCCACTTCAAAATTAAAATCTACTCGCTTATAAATAATCAATAATTAGGAATAAATTTATGAATTATTAATAACTAAATAATTAATATTATCATAACTAGGTTACTTCCATCACAGACAAATCACTCGTTCATACTCGTAATTATTCAAAATATATTTATGTACTTTATAATAACTATTGGTATTTGGTTAATTATTCTTCTTTTCATAGTTAATTATTTATTGTATTTAAAAATATATCAAATTATTTAAGTATTTAACTATATACAAAAGTTAAAAATGAGTGATCTCATATATGTAAATATCTTTACGATTCTACATTTTAAGGCGGACAACACCTATTCTAGTTACCACCCACTTTATAAGTTACAAATATCAGTTCTTTTCCAACTTTTTCATTTTTCTTCACTTCCTGACATTTAAAATTTAATATTTTAAACTTGACTAATTCATCTTCGGATCTCTCAAAAGTTTACAGCTTTTTCAATTAGATACCAGGGAAGAAATACACTGGCAGCCACGGCTGCAACACAGGTGGCACAAAGCAATACTGTTGAGGATATATTCCCGATAGTCAGACCGTTATCTTCATGATAATCGTAATCTTCATGTGGATGTTTTTCAAATTCTAAGACTTCAACATCCAAACGAAAACGTATTCTAGAACTGGGGGATTCTTTGCGCCATACCAGGAAACCTGATGATTCCCGACGTTCCAAACTCCATTTTGGATCATGTATACCACCGGCCATATCCATTACGGTTTAATAACACGGAAAAATCTGAAAATGAAGGGAATCATTTTTGAGTGAAATCGTTTTAGATGTGAATTTTAGTTAATAATTTTTGTTAATACAATTAATAATAATTTTTAGTTAGTAGACATGCATTTAAAGGTTTCTTTTTGTTTATATAACATATATTAGAATCAATTACAAATCAAAAATGATTCCATGGAAAATTACTTTTTTTCCCATTTTCAGACTATATAAGTTTGAATTTAAACAGACTAAAACTCAACGATTTTGGTTAGATTCTTCAAAAATGTGCACTATCCAGTCCACTATGGACAAAATCCAGCAAAAAATACTTCCTCACAAGCTAGACTTCACCAAGTTCGGTATTTAGAGATCTTATGATAAAACAAACGATGTAAGAAAAATTTTGTGGGTCACGCCCCCTTTTTTCAAAGATGTGGTAAAACGTATTTAATGGCAAGCTAGCTTCACCAAAATTATTATCCAGACTTCTACTGATAAAAAAAGAACTTCAGGGGAAAAAATGGGAATGCCACACCCATTTTTTTTTTTTTTTTTCAAAGTTGTAGCAAAACGTCTTTTCTGGCAAGCTAGCGTCAAAAAAATTGTTACCTGGACTTCTACTGACAAAAAGAACTTAAGAAAAAAATGGACGGTCCCCGCCCACTATTAAAAAAAGCTATTAAACATTTATTAAAAAATTTTTGATATAAAAATATTCCATAGATAAATTTTTGTTAAAAAATTTTCTTTAGAAAAATTTTTGTAAGAAAATTTTCTACAGAAAAATTTTTGTAAGAAAATTTTGCTACAGGAAAAATTTTTGAAGAAAAAATTTTCTATAGAAAAATTTTTAAAGGAAAAATGTTTGATAAAAAAATTTTCTATAGAAAATTTTTTGATAAAAAAATGTTTGTTAAAAAATTTTCCATAGAAAATTTTCTATAGAAAAATTTTTGTAAGAAAATTTTTATTATAAAAATTTGCTACAGGAATTTTTTGAAGAAAAAATTTTCTATAGAAAAATTTTTGAAGGAAAAATGTTTGATAAAAAAATTTTTCTATAGAAAATTTTTTGATAAAAAAAATGTTTGTTAAAAAATTTTCCATAGAAAAATTTTTGTTAAAAAATATTCCATAGAAAAATTTTTGTTAAAAAAATTTTCCATAGAAAAATTTTTGATAATAAAATTTTCCATAGAAAAATTTTTGATAATAAAATTTTCTATAAAAACATTGGCTTGAATGCAGTTTATTCAAGCTGCAGATATTGAGCCCAAATTCCTACGAGCTTTTTATTGCGAGTCGGAGAATAAAAAAAGTTTTGGTCGGCGTGACCTACTTTCCGAGATATAGGCATGAAAAGTTTCAACATAAAATGCGTTTTTTGTCTTCATTTTATGACTGATTTCAATGATCTTGATGTCATTGGTAAGGTAATAAAAATTACTTTTTGATTCCATAAAAATTTAATCGCAAAGAAATTTAAGTCAAAAATATTTTATATAATATACATTTTGTGTCTTAAAAAGTAAGATGGTAACCCTATTCTTTAATTTTCTATAATTTTATTAATATTTCTGAAATATGGTAACACTGTTTTGTGACTCCATTTTGATTGAGGAATGACGGTTTATTTAAAAAAAATCCATGCCTTATCTGCACACTTACATATGTATGTGATGGAAGAATTATTTTCCAAAAAATGAAAAATTATTTTTCATCTGCGGCGCTTAATTTCATTTATACCTTCCACATTAAACCCCAAAAAAGTCGCGCGATTTTTTGAAAATAATTTTTCGCCTGCGCCGCTTTTTTTCCATTACTAGCTTCCACATTTAAGACAAAATAAAATTTGTTTTCAAAAAATCGCGCGATTTTGGCAAAGGTATAAACTTTTTTGTATAAAATTTTGGGGGTCCATAAATCGGAAAATAGGGCTTGTAACCAAATTCTTTGTTTAAAATCATCAATTCTACCTCCTAATTTTTTTTAGACCGGCCACATACGTTAAAAAAAAATTGAAATATAACTTATATTTTAAAAACTTTACAGGTTCATAACTCGAAAACTAGGCCACGGCGACAATTTTTTGTTTTACTTTTTCTGCTCTAAATCACCCATTCTACACCCTAAAATATTTTTATTTATAAAATTTTGTAAGTCCATAACTCGGAAACTGGGGCTTGTAACCAAATTTTTTATTTAATATTTTTTTTTTTTTTTCAAAATCATCAATTCTACCTCTTTATTTTTTATAGACCGGCCACATACGTTGAAAACATTTAAATATAACTGTACAGTAGAGCGTCTCGACTTATATGGGGAAAAAATAAAGTTCGCCGTACACCATCGAATATAAAGCATTGCTATGAGAGAGTTTCGAAAAAATTTTTTTAAATTTTTTTCGTTGCACATTGGGGTCGCCAAAATACATTTTTCGTTATATCTTCGGCATTTACAGTCGGATCTCGAAGTGTGATATATCGATGTTTTTGTCTCGAGGAGGCCAACATTTTTCTTTAATAGTCATTAATCTTGGATATCCGGTTCTGGTATTTATCTATCAGACCCCTGTTCCTACCACCCTAATGTACCACCCTAATATCAGAAAATTAAAGCTCTTAACAAATCGTTAAACTTTTACTAAGGAAGTTTTTCGATTTTTCAAACCGATCTATTACAAACAAGGAATTTCTTATTTTGCCGCACATAGGGATCGCCAAAATACATTTTTCGTTATATCTTCGCCATTTACTGTCGGATCTTAAAGTGTAATATATCGATGTTTTTGTCTAACGAAGGCCAATGTTTTGCGATATTAATCATTGACCTTAAATACATTCTTCTACATAGTAACTACTCAAGATATTTTAACTCCTACAACAAGAATTATAAAAATTTTAAATCTTTTAATCAATTATGTTTTGAAAAGATCCAAGTTTGCTGTATTTTTGACGGCTCTCAAGTTCTGAAAAAATGTTCTGAAAAAATGCTGTCACTGGTGAGCAACCCATGGGCCTGCTCACCAGTGACAGCCAAGGCAGATTAATGTACTACATGAACAAAATATTCAGTGTCTGTTTAAAGGCATAGATAAGCTGTGAAAATAATTAAGTTTAGTTTTATAATCATTGACCTCAAGTACATTCTTCTAGTTTTTTTTTTGATAATAATCATTGATCTCAGATATCCGTTCTAGTATTTATTTAAAATTGTGAAAAATATCATGTAAAAATTCACAGTGTAAATGCCCAAACAGTCTCTTAGTTTGTCTTGCTATTCGTTTTATCCACGAAATAATTGTTTGAATTTCGTCTGTGTCTGTATAACATTTAATCGCGTTGTATTTAATTTAATTATAAACTATTAAAAATTAATTTAAATAAACAACAGCCTCCCGAACTCTCCGCTTTTATTTTATCCGCCATTCTGGTTCTTGTGAAATCCAACCTCAAGCAATTCCAATAGATGATATATCTTGGGTTCATCAATTGTCGGACGACGTTCAATAAATGCTTCGTCTGCCCATAGAAAATAATGTTTACTTTTTCCACCCGGTCCACAATTTCAGAATTTTTTTGACTGAGCCGCCATGCTTGCAATTCTTAATGCAAGAACTGCTGAAGCATTACAGTTTTCCAAAGATGTAATCGAAATACCAGCTAACATAAGGAAAATACTTTCTGTTGATAGTTTTATTTACTAAAATTAATTATTTTCACAGCTTATCTATGTCTTTGTATGAGTTAAGATATATTGGGTAGGTACTATGTAGAAGAATGTATTTAAGGTCAATGATTAATATCGCAAAATATTGGCATTCGTTAGACAAAAACATCGATATATTACACTTTAAGATCCGACAGTAAATGGCGAAGATATAACGAAAAATGTATTTTGGCGATCCCTATGTGCGGCAAAATAAGAAATTCCTTGTTTGTAATAGATCGGTTTGAAAAATCGAAAAACTTCCTTAGTAAAAGTTTAACGATTTTTTAAGAGCTTTAATTTTCTGATATTATGGTGGTACATTAGGGTGGTAGGAACAGGGGTCTGATAGATAAATACTAGAACCGGATACCTGAGAATAATGACTATTAAAGAAAAATGTTGGCCTCCTCGAGACAAAAACATCGATATATCACACTTCGAGATCCGACTGTAAATGCCGAAGATATAACGAAAAATGTATTTTGGCGACCCCAATGTGCGACGAAAAAAATTTAAAAAAAATTTTCGAAACTGCCTCATAGCAATGCTTTATATTCGATGGTGTACGGCGAACTTTATTTTTTCGAGACGCCCTACTGTACAGGTTCATAACCTGTATAACTGTACAGGTTCATAACTCGAAAACTAGGCCTCTCCGACATTTTTTTTATTTACTTTTTCTGCTCAAAATCACTCATTCTACCCAAGACCGGCTTGAATAAACTGCATTTGTTCCAAAATTTTTTTATGGAAAAATTTTATCAACCAAAACTCAAATATTTCAGAATTTTTGGACCTGAGTGCTTCTACAAAAATATTAAAAATTCGTTTATTAGCAGTCAATTGCATACACTTTTGCCATGACATAGAACTTGAGTTTTCTACAATCAATTACATGTAAATAGTTCCAATGACAATTCAAAACATTCTTACTTTTACTCCACGAAAGGTGATAAAACTCTTCGAAATTTCACAAAATATACTCACAAGAAAACCACCAAAATAAGTACGAAATACAAACATTTTGCAAACTTTATTTGTATAAGTAAAAATACTCACCTCGAGTATTACATCTCATATTTACAAAGTTTTTTACAAGAACACATTATTAAAAAAACGCTTCACTTTTATTAACATGTTCTAAAAAATATGTAAAAAAAAACAGTAACTTTTTTTTTTTTTTTGATTTTTTTCTTATCAATATGTTGGGTCTTGAACACAATCAAAAAAAAATTAAAATTGAAAAAATTACTTTTTGCCGCTAAAATCGGGATTTCGTCCATAGTGCAGTGAAATAAAAAAACAAATAAGGAAACCTATTGTTGGTCAAGTCCGACTATATGATACCCTTCACTACTACCCAGCTAGAATTTGGTGATTGTTGACGATAATATCAGCAAAATTAGTCTTTTGAGATTCGTATAGATGATCATAGATTAATCAGCTTGGTAATCTAAAAAAGATTCCAAAAAGATTCCTTAAAACGCTTAGAAAACGACTAGTTTACAAAAGCACAAACAATTCTTGCAGAATGTCTATAGTCAAAATCTTATCGTGCAAACGATCTTAATACGACTGCTTTTTTATATTATTTTAATCAGTTTGGTGATCAAAAAAGACCACAAAAAGACTCAGAGAATATATTGAAAGCAGAATGTGTGTAATCAGTTTGGTGATCAAAAAAGTGTACAAAAAGACTCAAAGACGCTTAGCAAGCGACTAGTTAAAAATAGTACAAAAAAACTTGTAAAATGTGCATAACATAAATAACTATTTTTAGGTGATAAAAAAATGCCTAAAAAGGCTCGTTTCTCATTATGGGCGATGTGGCTTAGTTGCTTAGCACGTCGACTTCTAACCATAACATATCATATTCAGCAGCCTAGGTTCGATCCCCGATCTCGGCAACAATAATTTCTGTAATTATTAACGAAACTTCATTGTTCTAAAAATAGATATACCGTGTTAAGTAATAAAAAGCTTTATTCTATTTTTTTTTAACAAATCTAGCAAAATGTGTGCGGTCATATTCTAATCAGCAAAAAGAGTCATTAAAGACTCTTTTTGAAGAGTCGTATGAAGGGTAGCATTTTCTCACCCAAAAAGATTATTTTTAACTTATAAGTGATATCATAAATGATCATTTTAATCGTGCAGTGAAGTCAAAAAAGACTCATATTTGATTAAAATTTTCCAAAAATTCTAGCTGGGTAAGGCTCAATATGGACCAATTATACATAATTACATATACTCGTATGTGCTATTTTTTTATCGAGATTTTAGTAGTTTTATGTCATTTCCGGCTGAGGACCTGATATAGGAGTTAAGATCAATTGTGGATCGATTGTTACCAAATTTCGGTTATTGGCTTATGTTTACGAAATATTTATCTGTGCAAAGTTTTAGCAATAAATGCATTACACACATAACTTTTTATTTTTTTGAACAAGCGGTCCATATTTTATTCTGACTTCGTCATATGACCTTATACCAAAGTTTAGGCCAAGCACTCAGGTTATGACCCCTACTAAAGCATTGTGTTGTGTTTTGTTGGAACTATAAATATAGATTAGGTGACGTGTGGCAGATAGAATAGGGTTTGCAATGGACAGGGATAACGTTTGGAGCGAGCAATGGAAAGTTTCTGACGGTTAGAATAAATTTAAAATTAGAAACGATAGAATAATGTAAAACAACCCATATTTCGAGGGTGTTTTAGTGCATCAAAAAGTTTAATACTCTACTGTCACCGATGATCACTTTCGTACGAATTTGAACATAAATCTTTTGAAAATGATAAGATGATGGTGAAGGGTATCACCACTGTCGGTCTTAACTGACTATAATGCTCTGTTATTAGTTTATTAAAAAAAATATTTATTAACTTTTTAGAAATTTGATTCTGTTTTTTCTGTAGGCCGATACTAAGTGAAAAAATGTTCGAAAACTGGGTTCAATTTGAAAATATCAATTTCGAAATCATACGAGTACCTACACATATAATAATTTAATATAACATCACATGAGTAAATAAAATAATATTTCCATTAAACTATACTTTTGCAAATGTGAATTAACTTAACTAAATCGTTTCAATTGTATTTTCAATAATAAGGTTTTACATAATTTGTTAAGATTTTTATATTTAATCACGAGAATTTAAAATATATATTTTTCACACTTTAAATACAGCTGTTGTTGGTTTTTTAAGTAGTGTGATGGTATCCCAATTGAAACACCTCAAACAAATTTGTTGCCATAAATTTATTCTTCGAAACAAATAAAAAAAATGGTTAAAAGTATTTATAAGCCTTTTGTGTCAAATGGGCGACAGTGTCTTTCCATGACAGAAACACGTAAGGTACTTCAGGTCTTAAACGAAGGGTTCTCATATGAGGCCACATCCGTATGGAATAAATATTTGCTCGAACATACGCCCACCTATCATTTGCTTGCCTTGCTAGGGCTTTGCAAACAGGTTCTAGTTCATCTGTGGCATAGTGTAATAATACAAGTGCCCAGCTGATGAATTCGCCTGGAAATTTAACAAACAAAAATTTGACAAAATGTAAGCAAACCTACAAAAACAACATGGGGTTTCATTTTGTCATGTTGTATTTGTTGTATTCTTGCCACCACCTGTAATGAATTCGCCTTGATCTGTGAGGTAGTCCAAAGTAGTGTTACCACCTATAGTGTAAACGATGTGTAATTGGCTGCATGTGTAATTCATGTGTAATTTTAATTTTTGTCGTTTTAACTAGTTTTTAAAAATAAAAGGGGGAATAAATAGCTTTAATTTTGCAAAAACTGAAAATTTGACAATTTTTTTTCGATTTAAACGCCATTTTTCAGATTTGGGGCCTATGCACTACGTGTTAACGTTGTCCAATTCGACTAAAATTTTGTGGGTGGAAGTTTCTCACCAAATCTCACTATAATCCGACATGCACCCCTTGAAATTGGAAAATTTATTTTTTTGATACATTTGAAAACCCGCTATAATGCGTATATCAAGCAAAAAACTGCAAAAATGAGCGAATTCTCTAAATTGTGAATAAATTCGAAAAAAAATCAATCGATTTTTATGGTCGATATCTCATTTTGTTGCTATTATATGTCGCTATCCGATAAAATAATAAATCTGGAAGTTTTTTTGCCGTTTTCGAATTTTCATGATTTTTTTAAAACGAAAATTTTTGCCATTTTTACGTAAAAAATATATTTTTTCCTTAAGTTTTTTATTATAACTCCGATACTATTGATCCGATTGAAACGTGATATATAGACGAATTAAAGGCTATGTGAATCTTAATTTTTCTGATTTTATTTTAATAATATCGGACTAGTAGTTTTTGAGTTATCATTAATTATTTGAAGAAACGTGTAAAAAAAATTGCAATTTAAAAAAAAAAAATTAAAAAAAAAATCTTGCCATAGAATTTACAAATTTTACCATTTTTGTACTAAGGTAGTCATGATACATCAAATGTATATAGTGGTTACTCGAGCACATTTTTGCTGTTGACCTGTGTAATGAGTTCCTTTTAGATTTTGAAACTTTTGGGCTTTGGAGCCAGAAGATTATTGAATAAAAGTTTTTGATTTACGGAATTCCTAATAATAATTCTCAGAATTCAGTCATACATTGATCAGGTAGCCTTTGTGCAATTTTTATCCATAGGTCTTAGGAGTCGAACCAGAAGCTATAGATTGTAGGCGTCAATAAATAAGGAATATTTTAAATTACTAAACTGTAATTTATTTTAAAATTTTATATCAAAAAAATTAAAGTTATTATCTTCTAACATTCAATTAGTAATGAACACTGCCACCGTTTTTAGAAATATCCTAAAAAATGCGATTTGGCATTGACTTGTAATCCTTCATAAACTTTTCTTGTAAGCCAACCCCAGACATTTTCCATTGGAATCAGGTCTGATGAATATAGGGGCAAATCCAAAAATTAAACATATTGTTGATTAATCTTTTGATTTGCGGCTCTGGCTGTATGAATTGGAGCGTTGTTGTGTTGGTACATTATATCTAGAATGTAGGTCCAAAGAAATTATTAAATTTTGGAAATTCATGAATTTTTTCGGAAGTCGTTGCAGTCATTTTGTGGCATAAAAATACAACTTTTAAACATTTATCGGACCATGTCTTTGTATTTTTTGGAAAACTGTAGAAGTTGTGAATTGTGTTCTTCATTAAATGGCTTTGCAGTTTTCGTCGGCCAGTACTTTAAAGTACGGTTCACTGATCTTAGAATGGCACTGACTCCACTTTTTATACCCTTCACCATCATAGGTTGAAAGGGTATAATAAGTTTGTGCTGATGTATGTAACGCAAAGAAATATTTGTCTTAGACCTACCTTTTAGTATACCAATAGACTTAGAATCACTTTCTGAGTCGATTTAGCGATGTCAATCCGTCCGTCTGGACGGCTGGCTGGACCCCCATGTAAACCATGTAATCAAAGTACAGGTCGCAATTCTAAAGATAATTTGATAAAACCTGGCACAGATCATTTTTTTCATACTTGGACTATGGCTACTGAAATTCGTCAAAATCAGTTCATTATTTATGGTACCTTTCATAGGTCCCACTTCCCGGAATTGATATATTGGCCACAAATAACAATATTTTTTCATTAAATTTAAAAAAAAAAATCTGCTTATGTTAACTAAAATCACTGTACCAAATTTCATTAAAATCAGTCCACATTTGACCATAGCTCCCATACAAACTCTTCTGTCAAAACGCACTAAATGATACAAAAATCACTAAAACACTAATAAATCTGAAGATAATGCGAATTTTAAGTTTATTTTTTGGATATATAATTTTTGTAACAACTGTTCTCAATTTGCCAAATTTCGGTCCACATTTGACCCTAGCCTTCATAGTAGTCTAAATGACGGAAACAGCTTAAATATATAAGTTTTGAGAAAATGTTTGTATAATGGCAAAATTTAGCAAAATTATACAGGAAAAAGAGGAAACAGTAAAAGAAGGTCGGGCTTGACCGACTATAGCACTTTCTTACTTGTTATACCCTTCACCACCAAAGGTGGAAAGGGTATTATAAGTTTGTGCTGATGTATGTAACGCATAGAAATGTTTACCTTAGACCCACCAATAGGCTTAGAATAACTTTCTGAGTCGATTTTGCGATGTCCGTACGTCCGTCTGGCTGGCTGGACCTCCATGTAAACCTTGTAATCAAACTACAGGTCGCAATTCTAAAGATAATTTGATGAAATTTGGCACCGATATTTTTTTATTGAAAATGGTTAAAATCGGTCCATTATTTATGGTACCTCCTATAGGTCCCACTTCCCGGAATTGATATATTGGCCACAAATATCAATATTTTTTCATGAAATATAATACTGCTTAGGTAAGCTAAAACCACTGTACCAAATTTCGTTGAAATCGGTCCACATTCGACCATAGCTCCCATACAAACTCTTCTTTAAAAACGCACTAAATGAGACAAAAAAATCACTAAAACGCTCGTAAATCTAAAGATAATGAAAATTTTGAGCTTATTTTTTGCATACATAATTTTTGTAACAACTGTAATCAATTTGCTAAATTGAATAAATAAAGATAATCGGTGCACATTTGACCCTAGCTCTCATATAAGTCCAAATGACGGAAACTGGTTGAATATATAAGTTTTGAAAAAATGTTTGTATGATGGCAAAATTTAGCAAACATTTGTTTTTATACATGAAAAAGAGCATCTTTGACATTAGTGGTGAAGGGTATCGTATGGTCGGGCTTGATCGACTATAACACTTTCTTACTTGTTTTACTTATTTTTGATACCGACATAGCAGAATTTTTCGCAATTCTAAGAATTGTTCGTCTTTCTTTTGGAGTTGTTGCCATTTGTTTCCGCATTTCATGTTTTTTCATATCTTTCCACGTTATTCAAATGATTGTACCAAAGAGTTTATAATATAAAGATGATGCACTTCCATACATAGATTTGCCGTATGGTCGTTTTAAAAAGTCCCATAAAAAAATGAGACATTTCACCGCTTTTACTCGAATTCGGAAACAACTTATGGAGACGATTATTTAATGAGAGAAAGCTTAGGCAGACACACGCGCTCTCATGAAATAAGTAGAGTGCCAATAACCCATATGGGGAATTTTTGAAGAAATACGTTTCACGCCAATCCTAGATTGTTCGAAATGCTTAAAAAATAGTCCCTTGAACATTTAAGCTCAATTGAATGAGGAGAAAGCATCCATGACTCGTGCTCATGAAATGTATGATTGAGTTTTTGTGTTTTTAATTGACAACTTTAATTTAACTTTTAACTGAAAAAAATGAGGAGTTCAGTATCTTTATATTATAGTGTCCTTGATTATACACAACTGTCTTTCCTATATAAATATTTTTGGATATTCTTTTTTAGACGTGCCTTAGCACGTCCCATTTTGATAAAAAAAAAAATTTAAAACTATCAAATTAAAAATTCTCTAGCCGTTTATATTGAAAGAAATTCAAATCATAGCCTTCGTAATAAACATTAAAAAAATTCCATATTCAAGTGACACACGAAATAGTACCACAGAAATAAATGTCTTTAAATAAATGCACAATTTAAGTATAATTAAAATGTGTATATTTTTTATTTCTTCAGGAAACTAAAGGCAACGCCTTGAAATTTGGTTGCACAAACAATTAATTAAAGTTAAACTTAATTAAAGTTAAAAAAATGTGATTCCTTATTCGAGTGGCAGGCAGTGTATGATGGTAAGTTTGAACTATAGCTTCTTGTCTGGTAAAATTCTAAGGTAGTAAGACAGCGAAAGATATTTCAGTGCTCCCAGGGTGATATATTCTACTTGTGGGACTTTGCATCCCCTGGAAAAAATCAATTCGCTCTAGTTTGGATTTGCTGAAAAAACTTTTCGGCCGTTCATTCCGCCTTATGTGGGGTTTATATAACTCAAGTGGGTGACGATTGAGTGAAATTTACATGTGTTTTGTTATTGTAACAAAAACAAAATACTTGTAAATTTCACTCAATCTTCAGCCGCTTGAGTTATATAAACCAATCTTTTAAATTATTCTTCGAGGTTTGATTGTAAAACAGATATAATACCAGAATGTGCTATTCAATTACTAACTAATTGAATGCCTTTCTCTGTAAGAAGTACACAATAAAGTTTCCAAATCCTAACGAAACTATACTTTTTATGTATTCAATAAATCTCACTTTAATGCTTCACAAGGCGATTTAACTTTTTTTCAGGGGGTGACAAAAGCCGATTTTAATGAAGATCGTCATGCTATATTTTGAATGGACTAACCAAAAAACTACCTGTTTTCAAATCTAAATTTCTGCTCAAGAAAATTCTCTTATTAGTTTTATTTTGTTAATTACTTCATCAGAAATAAGATATACGAGTAACTAGATACATTTTAAAAACACTTTCAAAAAGGTGTGTCATAATAGCATGATTTTTAGCAATCCGGATTTGGTTATTTTTTTGGATACCGGTAATTTTTTTGCATTTAAAAAGTACATATTCGTACATATGTTCAGATTTTTATTAGCGTAATTTTTTACGCAGTTAATTTAATATTCAAACAATTGTCATTATGAATAAGACCCAAACTCGGTTTTTGGCCAGAATGTAAATACAGAAACACGTAGTTTTTATTTGTGAACAAATAAATAAAAAAAATCTTTAATAATAAATAACTCATTCTATTATATGCAAATATATGCCACAATTTGGCATTTAAACTATTTTATTATTCTCTGGCAAAATGCCCAAAAAGAATTTAATATTTGGTATTGCAGTGAAATTAATGAAAATCGTAAATTACCTGAATAGAGAAATTTGTTTACTTTTTGTACATAAAAGATAACAATTTAATATTATTTACCATGAATTAAAAATGTTGGTAAAAATTAAAATATTATAAAAATTAAACAATAGTGGGAGTGACAAGATATATTGAAGAATATAATAAAAAAATAATGCGGTATTACATATTAGTAGCCCTAAAACCCTGGGATCAGGTATTAAAATCTTAAGTTATTTTTGAACAATTTAATATAAAAATAAGAAATTTTTAAAAAATTTCTAATAAAAATAAGAAATTTTTAAAACATTTATAATAAAAATAAGAAATTTTTAAAACATTTATAATAAAAATAAGAAATTTTTAAAAAATTTATAATAAAAATAAGAAATTTTTAAAAAATTTCTAATAAAAATAAGAAATTTTTAAAAAATTTCTAATAAAAATAAGAAATTTTTAAAAAATTTCTAATAAAAATAAGAAATTTTTAAAAAATTTCTAATAAAAATAAGAAATAAAAAATTTTTGAAAAAAATAAATTTTCTATAAAAAAAAAGAAATCTTTTAAAAATTTCTTATAAAAATATCAAATTTTTGAAAAATTTCCTATAAAAATAAGAAATTTTTGAAAAATTTCCTATAAAAATAAGAAATTTTTGAAAAATTTCCTACAAAAATAAGATATTTTTGAAAAATTTCCTATAAAAATAAGAAATTTTTGAATAATTTCCTATAAAAATAAGAAATTTTTAAAAATTTTCCATTATTTTGGAAACTTTTAAAAATGTCCCAACTTTTTGGGATATATTGACAATTTCCCATTATTTTGCGAAAATTTTAAATTTTTCTCTTTATTCTGGGAAATTTTGAAAATATCTTATTATTTTTGGAAATTTTAAAAATTTCCCATCATTTCGGGAAATTTTAAAAATTTCCCATTATTTTGTGAAATTTTGTAAATTTTCCATTATTTTGGGAAATTTTGTAAATTTTTTATTATTTTGGAATCTTTGGAAAATTTCGAAAACTTACCATTTTTTTTTTTTTTTTTGTAAAATTTCCCATTAGTTTGTTGAAAATTTTTCTTTATTTTGGGAAAATTTTTAAAATTTCCCATTTCTTTTGGGATATTTTTTAAATTTCCCATTATTTTGTGATATTTTGACAATTTAATATTATTTTGGGGAAATTTGAAAATTTTTACATTATATACATAAATTTTTGAAAAATATACTATAAATATATGAAATTTTTGAAAGATTTCCTGTAAAACTAAGAAATTTTTGAAAAATTTCCTATAAAAATAAGAAATTTTTGAAAAATTTCCTATAAAAATAAGAAATTTTTGAAAAATTTCCTATAAAAATAAAAAAATTTTGAAAAATTTCCTATAAAAATAAGAAATTTTTGAAAAATTTGCTAAAAAAAAAAGTAAACATTTTTTGAAAAATTTTCTATAAAAATAAGAAATTTTTGAAAAATTTCCTATAAAAATAAAAAAAATTTGAAAAATTTCCTATAAAAATAAGAAATTTTTGAAAAATTTTCTATAAAAATAAGAATTTTTGTAAAATTACCTATAAAAACAAAAAATTTTTGAAAAATTTCCTATAAAAATCAGACATTTTTGAAAAAATTCCTATAAAAATAAGAAATTTTTGAAAAATTTTCTATAAAAATAAAAAAAATTTGAGAAATTTTCTATAAAAATAAAAAAATTTTGAAAGATTTCCTATAAAAATAAGTAATTTTTGAAGAATTTCCTGTAAAATACAGAAAGTTTATAAAATTCTCTATCAAAAAAATTAAAAATTTGAAAAATTTCATATCAAATAAAAAAAATTGAAAAATGTCCTATTAAAATAAGAAATTTTTGAAAAATTTCCTATATTAATAAAAAAATTTTGAAAAACTTTCTATAAATATAAGACATTTTTAAAAATATTCCTATAAAAATATGAAATTTTTGAAAAAATTCCTAAAAATTATAAGAAATTGTGAAAAATTTCCTACAAAAATTTGAAATTTTTGAAAAGTTTCCTATAAAAAAATAAATTTTTGAAAAATTTCCTACAAAAATTTGAAATTTTTGAAAAGTTTCCTATAAAAAAATAAATTTTTGAAAAATTTCTGATAAAAATAAGAAATTTTTGAAAAATCTCCTATAAAAATAAGAAATTTTCGAAAAATTTCCTATAGAAATAAGAAATTTTTTAAAAAAATTCTTTAAAAATTTTTATGAAAAAATAAATTTTTGAAGAGTTTCCTATAAAAAAAGAAATTTTTTGAAAAGTTTCCTATAAAAAAATAAATATTTGAAAAATTTCCGATAAAAATAAGAAATAAGAAGTATTTACATACTAAATTATAATTAGGTTTAAAAATATTTATGGATTTTACTTTAATTATATTTAGCAAGTAAACAAATGTAATAAGTGTGTCACTTTTTAAATATAAAATTATAATTGTAAAAATCCGCCTGGTTTTACCGGCTACACTTATAGCAAACTTTACGTACCAAGATTTATTATTAAAAAATCGCACTATTCAGGAAAATTTGTAAATTTTGAAATAAACAATTACAAAACAATTTAATAATTTATTTAACCGAGTAATACTTAGTTAAAGTACTTACTCACTTAACACTTTTTTAATGTATGTTTTAAAAAATATTAAAAACAGTTAACAGTCATAACAAAAACGGAAAAATTAGTTCAGAGAATGATATAATGTACTTAAATATGTATATCGATATTAGTTAAAATAGATGTACTCGTATGTAATTATAAAATAATTTAACACCAATATAGATATAAATTTAAACATTATTAGATAATAATATTTATACCCTTCACCACCATAGGTGGAAAGGGTATTATAAGTTTGTGCTGATGTATGTAACGCATGAATATATTTGTCTTTTAGTATACCAATAGGCTTAGATTTAGAGTCGATTTAGCGATGTCCGTCCGCCCGTCCGTCTGGCTGGCTGGACCCCCATGTAAACCTTGTAATCAAACTACAGGTCGCAATTCTAAAGATAATTTAATGAAATTTGGCACAGATCATTTTTTTTCATAATGGGACCATGGCTATTGAAAGTCGTCAAAATCGGTCCATTATTTATGGTACCTCCCATAGGTCCCACTTCCCGGAATTGATATATTGGCCACAAATATCAATATTTTTTCATGAAATTTAATTCGAATACTACTTATATAAACTTAAATCTCTGAACCAAATTTCGTTGAAATCGGTCCACATTTGACCGTAGCTCCCATACAAACTTTTCTTTAAAAACGCACTAAATGAGACAAAAATCACTAAAACGCTCGTAAATCTAAATAAATTGAGAATTTTAAGTTTAAGTTTTTTGCATATATAATTTTTGTAACCGAATTTCGAGATAATCGGTCCACATTTGACCCTAGCTCTCATATAAGTCAAATTGACAAAAACAAGTTAAATATATAAGTTTTGAGAAAATGTTTGTATGATGGCAAAATTTAGCAAATATTTGTCTTTATACAGGAAAAAGTACACCTGTGACCATAATGGTGAAGGGTATCGTATGGTCGGTCTTGACCGACTATAGCACTTTCTTACTTGTTTTTATATAATTACATTTTTTTTGTTATTTACTCTTAATCTGAGTTTATTTATAATTGCCTACATTTACGACCACAATAATAAGTGACAAAGGTCGCTTAAATCTTTTCGTAAACAGTACGTAATTGAATGAATCAGAAATCAAAATATTATATCTTCGCCTGAAATCCAACAAGGCATAACAACACTTCGAAATTTTACAAAAGAGCTAAATAAAATAGTTAAGAAGTAATTATAGTCAATCAGTGTTGCCACGACAAAATTTTTTTTGTAACCAAATTTTCAGATAAAAATAACCAAATTGGGGAAAAGGTAACTAAAATTTGAAATGTCGATGTTTTTAAAGTAAATTATTTGTGAAATATGATATGTGAGAAGCGGCAATGAGAAGTACATATGTATGTTTTACCCCAATATTAAAATGCAAAATGCTACAACATTTTAAATTGGATTCATTGAAATTTTTCGGCTTAGCGCAAAAGATCCGACCAAACAGTTATATAGAAAAATCAGGACTTTCAATTATATTTGAAGCATTGAACCACTTGTGTCATCACTTTTACATGGAAGATAATTAAATTATCAAAATTACAATGGATCGGTTTGTAGACATTAGTAAAAAAAAGACAGTTACAATAAAATTTGGAACATCATTAGAAGAGGAGTTAGGCTTTAAGAGCATTGTTTATATCGGTAGGACAGTGGAACAAAGTTGTTTTATATTTTCGAAAACTTCTTAAAAAAATTAAGAAAAAAATACCTACTTTATTTCATATATCTTATAGTTTAAGAGATATTTGACCCCATGCTTTTTTGGCATGACTTCTTGCCTTTTTTTGGCTTATAAAATACTTTTGGTAAGACGAAATTTCCGAAAATGTAATTTAAGAAGTTTTCGAAAAGATTTCTTAATAATTTAAAAGTGGAATAATTAAATTGTTCTTCTGTAATATTGTCCTTTCAGCACTGATATGGATCCCATTGAGCACTAAATTTTCATATTAAAATAATTTGAAAAGACCAAAGTTTAGAAAAAACTCAAAAATTTTTTACAAATGATCCGAGGTTGTTCCAGAAATTGTGTTATCTTTTAACGAAATAAGTCAAATAAAAAATATTAAAAGATACTTTTATTAAATTGACATCTTTAATAAAAATAAAAAAACAGTAATTTTGGTAGAACATAATCAGCTTTATAGAGTAATAACTCTCAAGGTTATTAAGGTATTAGAATGTATTAAGATAAAAATGTAAACTATAAAGGTGTTCTGACAGTGATGTCGACCTTGAAGAAAATGATCGAATTTTACTTTTATAATCTTTCTCGAAAAAAGTAACCAAATTGAAAAAAAGTCCACATGTACACATTAAAGAAAAAAGTAACCAATTTTGGTTAGAAGTGCACACAACGGCAGCACTGTAGTCAATTAAGCATGACCGAAATCAAACGAAGAATCATACTTGCTAACAAATGTTAATTTGGCCTAAGCAGGTAGTTAA
Organism: Stomorhina lunata; assembly: GCA_933228675.1. Taxonomy (NCBI): domain Eukaryota; kingdom Metazoa; phylum Arthropoda; class Insecta; order Diptera; family Rhiniidae; genus Stomorhina; species Stomorhina lunata. The sequence continues at coordinate 86,878,163 of OW121740.1, read as the reverse complement.
CGAACAAAGCCCTCTACAAAATGCTTATACACATGAGATTATGATTCTACAAATCTGCGTCAACAATGAATATCGAAATGAGCTATACGCTGACATTAACATAGTAAAACGCACTAAACAGTAGGGGCTGCGTTGTCTTGGACATGTTGTGCGAATGGACGAAACTATGAAAGTAAGTAAACCCGACCATTTTATACCCTTCACTACTGAGGTGCAATATGTGCCAATTATCAACAAACTAAGAAGTTTCTTTATAATATCATATATTTCCTAAACTCTGTCATTCAACAAACATTATTACGATATTTAAGTGATTTGCATCATTTAGTCTTATACTGTAGCAAAGGTCAAATGTGTACCGATTCCCAGTATTTAGTACATCATTCTATATTTACGAAAAGCTTTTCTATACATAGTTTTTTTTAGAAATTTAAGTAATATTCAAGTAGATCTGGTGTGGGATAAATTATGAAATATGGACCGATTAAAACGAAATTGTGTTTATACAAACAATTCTTCTCTAAATATTTGTTGAAATAGTCAAATTTGTGGCTATAAGTGGTCAAAATTTAAATTACTAGAAGTCAGTCTAATGGGAGTTACCTAGAATAATGGGCTAATTACAAATGCAAACCTAATTTTATTCTTTCTATTGTGAAGAAGGCTACAGTTATAAAATGTATATTAGGGTGGTTTCTTAACTTTTTTGAATTTCGAAGAGTACAGGTCGGATTGTGAACTGCCGTGGTATAGCAGGTTAGTCATCCGCCTAGCATACCAGAGGCCCAAGTTAGATCCCTGGCTCACTTAAAAAATTAATTTTCAAAAAAAGCGGCGGTTCACCTCATAGCTCTGCTAGCCACTGGTTATTGAGTATTAGGCTATGTTAAACTTCTCTAACTAATGCATTTGCCGTTCGGAGCCGGCGTTAAAACGTAGGTCCCTTTCAATGAGTCTAAAAATAGAATCGGATGAAGCTCATTGTCTGAGAGAAGTACCCCTTGTTCCAATTGGAATGTTGTCGGGGAATTATATATAAGTCGGATTATTATAACATTAACCCTGAAAATTTGAGCCAAATCGGACAACTCTAACACGTCGCGCCCAGGCCCTAATGTTGAAAAATGCGTTTACCAGAGAAAAAATTTGTCTTTTTTCGGGTTAAATAATATCTAATCTAAGGAAGAAACACATTTTCTTGTCTATTACATAGAAATAAAAAATATATATTTAATTTGTTGGGGTCATTTTGGTCCCTGTTGGTAACAAAAGGGTTAATATTTTTAGTTTATTGTTATTAACTAAACAGTTTTTTAGAAGGCTTGGCAAAAGAAATATTGTTTAAACTATAGCAATATATATTCCTAGAAAGTGGACATTTGCATAAAAATTGATTTTGACCCCGGTAACGCAATGGTTAAACATTACTAATTGTGGTAAAACTGTATCCACTAGGGCTATAACCAATTTTTTGGCATAGTTCCACGGGGTGGCCGAGAATGTTTTAGTAATGAAAATTTTCTTTTTTACATTTTGAATTATAAAACATAATTCTTAGTTATTGTATTTGGATAGGTAATAATGCGTGATTTTCGATCTGTCTAAAAGTGGGGATAAGAAAGAAAAATATACAAATTTAATTACATTTTAAAACTAGTTATTTATTAAAAAAATAGTTTTACTTTCTCTATAAAAAAAATACCATATGGGCATTTCGTTAGATTTTCAATATTTAAACGAATTTGAATTTCTCAAATAAAGTCAGAATTAAATGTTAACAGAGCGTGTATCAAACAGACATGAAAACTGTTTAAATTGTTTGGCTTTTACACTCTTTTGCATTTCAGGTAACGATATACATACATAAAAAATTAAAAATTGTATGCATTCTTAGTAAAAATTGCAAATCTCCGTTTGTTTTCTTGACCAAAGTTTATGCAGTTGCAAATTCTTAATAGCGATAATTTTAAATTCTGTCTGATATTGTCTGAAGCTCTCTAGAAATTCAATTTCATAATGTTTAAATATAAAAATCAATAAAGTCCAGACGGTAAAAAATAAATAAAGTTTAAGAGATATGAGATAATTGACTTAGAAATAAATATTTAATTACTTCATCAATGTCATTTTTATTTGTATGCAAATCAATTATAATATTTGCGTTTTTAGTCAATTTAGAGTTTTTCTTTGTTACTTTCAAAATATTTGCTTAAAACAGTTGAAATTGAAATTCTAAATATACTTGGGTTGTAATATGTCTGATGGATACGAGATAGCAATTAAGAGTATTTATAAACTGATCATTAAGTTTACATTGTATATGATGTTATACTTTACAATTTATTTCCAATTTATAAAAAGCTTCTATAGTAATCAAATTGGAATAGTTCGGATTTATAAGTACAAGGTCTTGAAACTGTAATTACTTCCTAATTTTAATAAATTGAAAGCCTTTGTTTCTGCACAAATGGAAAATTTGCACTTCCATAATTTCATATAATCGAATCGATTATAATAATCTAACAATTGATCTTTCATCCTAAAAAGTTGTAGTTAGTCCATAGTCATACTATATTTTTTTAGGAAAATACATGCGGAATGTGTGTCAATAAATTGACGTCATGTTTGTTTATATTAAATTGAATCTTTTATGACTTTTTTGACACTAATTGATAACATAGAGCATAAAAAATTTAATGAAATAAATTTGTTGTTAAAAATTTAAGTAAATACAACTGGAATAATGTGACGCGTAGTCTAATATTCACCAATGAGCGTTTGCAAAATATCAGCTGTCCTTTCAATAAGTTCTGGGGTGGTCTAAAATAATCATTTCATTGTTAAGGCCTTGTGTTAAATCGAAGTTGTTTTAAAAAAATAATATTTTCATTACCAAGCCATTGTGATAAAACCAACTGATTTTTTAACAAGTTTTGCCTTGTATGTTTTGGGATAAGAGAAATCAAATACATATTTAAACATTCATGTGGATAGCTATAAGCTTTAAAGCTCACTTCAAAAAGTACCTTGACCGAGCCGATATGTGCAAGCCTATAGTGGAGAATGATAATTTTTTGCAGCCTTGGAAGACCCATATAATGAATGCTGTACTTTTATACTAATAAGCGTTGATCCACGCTTATATGTGGGATCCAACTCGAACTTTGCATATCTCTACGTCCAAGTTCGTCATGGTGGTCATATGCCGCAAGTCATATTTAAATTAGTTACTATCTTTCGAAAACACTAAATTTTACGTCACTACTGCATTCCCTCACCCGTTTTCGAGCAATCTTTCTCTGTGGATATCTCAGGGGCTCAAATCGTTTCCAGAGATGGGACCCTGAAAATCTACTCGGACGGATCCAAATCGATATGTGGTGTGGGTGGGGGCTTCTTCATTCCATTTTTTTTTTTGTTTTGAAAAAATTAAAATTCAAGCTCCCAAAACAATGCAGTATTCTTCAATCTGAAATCTCAGCTATTTATAGGGCGACCAAGTGCCTCCAGTACCACCGAATATACTCTAACGATATTCGTTTCTGTACGGATAGCCTTGGCGCCATCCATTCTATATCATCGGTCTACACGATATCAGTTCTTATCCGTGAATGCCGGGCATCCCAAAATGAGATGGTGAGACATTCCAACATTAAACTTTTCTGGGTACGCAGTCACAGTAATGTCTGAGATTCCCATTTTTGCACGATCTATCAGAGATCTCGAACATCAACATTCGCAAAATAGGCTCCTTTATTGGTACTTTTGTTACGGTAGAGGTATTTTGTATGCATATTCCTATTAAAATGTATTACACAGGGGGGAGGGGGTTAAAATCTGCGAAAATAGCGTTACGTAATATGTGAGCAGCCCCCAAATAGCAATTTCTTTGGCACTTTCCAAAGCAATGGAGACCATGGTTAACCACTATTTGGTTAAATATTTGGAGTCTCACAACTTACATAGCTACCGAAAGTATGGATTTCGCTCTGCGGGTGACTTACTATCATTCTTATCGGAAAAATGGTACCCTTCTATTCACCGCTTTGGCGATAGTAAAGTTGTGGCTTTAGATATTTCCAAGGTATTCGATAGAGTATGGCATGGTGCACTTTTGTCAAAACTTGCTGCTCTTGGTGTCGGTAATAACTTTTTTCGACTTATATAGAGCTTCCTCAGAGATCGCACTATTAGAGTTGTTAAAGATTGGATCTCATCAAACGAGTTCAATTCAGGAGTATCGCTCAGTTGTTTCTCCTACTCTATTTCTTATATTCATTAATGACCTTCTATGTCAAACTTCCAATCCTATACACTCTTTAACAGATGACAGTAACATATGCCATTCATATTCATTCAATCATGGACTGAATCTATGAGACAAAACATTAAATCGCTATCTCGAAACCATCTAGGTCGTGCGAACAGAGTCGACTTTAATGCACTTTAATGGGCCGATGCTTTAAACTCTATTTTAGAGCTTCTCGGCCGCGTATAGGAGAGGGCGAAAGTGCTAATCGATGACAGTAGAGTATCCAACTCTATTGATACTCACTGTTCTATCGACTGCGTTCTAACGAAATCGTCTCGTCCCCGAAACACGAACATTGTTGCTCAACACACGTCAATCCCATATATCACATTAATATGTTGTCAATATAACAGTGGACCGAAGGACACACTATAGACAAAATTCGTTCTTTAGCCGTATGTGGAATTCACTTCCCTCAAAGTTTTTCCTAACAGGAAATATACAAATATAGGATAATTAAAATCTAATGTCTACAAACACTACTCCCTCTATCCTATTTCTTACAACCCATTTTCCTAGTTCCACCACATTCTTCGAGCTGTTTGAAAATCTCGGCAAATATCAACAACTTACGAATATATAACTCGAATTTCAAGTCCATCCTGTATTACGGCTGCGAAACATGGAAACGCACAAATGTCATCGATAAATGACTGCGATGGCCGAATCGCATAAGAAATGAAGATCTACTTAATGCGACAAATCGAATCCCTGCTTACACAAAGGTATGTCAACGGAAATGTCGGTGGATACACACACTTCGAAGGCTAAATACAAACAATGCTCGACAGGCGCCTAGTTGGAATTCACAGGGAAGAGGCTGTCGTGTTGGTGCACCTGCTTCAACGTGTAGAAGATCAATTGATGCGGAGTTGGATTCTATTAGTAAAGTTTCTGAAGCAAATCGCAGTCGTCAACTCGTCGGCAAAAATCTCTCACTGTAATAACCCATATAGTGAACCGCCGTGGTATAGCAGGTTAGTCATCCGACTAGCATACCAGAGAACCCAAGTTCGATCCCTGGCCAGACCCATTTGAAAAAATACATTTTCAAAAAAGCGGTTCACCTCATAAATCAGCTAGCCACTGGTTATTGAGTATTAGGCTATATAAAACTCCTCTAATTAATGCATTTACCGTTCGGAGCCGGAGTTAAGATGTAGATCCCTTTCAATGAGTCTAAAAATATAATGCAGCTCATTGTCTGAGAGAAGTACCCCTTGTTCCAATTAGAATGTCGTGGAAATTTCGTATGTATGTACGTATGTACATAACATGTGCCGAGAGTTCTCCTAAAGGAACAATAAAAAATATGGGTTACGACATCGGGCTAGCAACCTACTCCTAGTAAAAAAACAAGCTAAAACTAGGACGTCCGAAACTTCGATGAAAAGGCCAAATAGAGGAAAATCTTTCAAAGCTTGACCTACGAAACTGGATGATATGAGTACAAGATCGAAGCGCATGAAAGTCTAAAATAAGCTTGACCTTAACAGGTTGTAAATATAGGTAAGGCAGGATATTTAACCCTTAAATAAAGCTTTTAGGTTTAACCTCTCCGATTTCACGTGTTGTTATTCACCGATTTGCTATAACAGCTTCAACCGTTTTTTTGGAACGTGGTGCATCATCATCTAAATTGGTGGATCAAAACTAAAAACTTCTGCGTACCTTTAATTTAACTTTTTCACCCGCAACCAGTGTGGCCATTTTGGCATTTTTGCGGCTAGATTTAGCATTTTTAATTTAGCTGCAAATTTTTCATTTTGCAGTTAGCATTATTTTTAGCATTATTTTTTATACTGAAAATATTTATATTTGAGTAAATATTTTGTAATCTTAATTTCAAAACCCATGCAATTTTTTGTTGATTACACATTTAAATATGTAACCCCGGCAATATAGTGAATGGAAATGGCATCACATTATTTATATTTTAAGAAAAAAATTAACTTGCTACAACTGTCAAAGAGTACAAAGGGCACTATCATCATTCTTTTAGCACAGTTTTAACTGTACTGATGTATGTAACGCATTGAAATATTAGTCTTAGATCTAAAAGACTTAGATTCACACCCTCAGTCGATTTTAAGATGACTTTACGTCTGGACGGTTGGCTGAAAACTAAGGCTAACACTTTTTCACACTTTTTGTGAATATTAAAAACGGCATAGTCTAGTCGTGTAGAGCATTAAAAGTTATTAAGAAAAATTAATATATTTTTTTCGGAAAACATAAATTTTTATCTCACGGAAATTTAAAAAACTATACACCTGATATTTGTATATATTCATATGCGTATCATTTAAATGCTGTTTGCGAATCTACATAGTATTTTAGATTCCAAAATTTTTCTACGGTTGACAATTTATTGCGGGTAAAAGTTCGTTATTTTATTTTAAAACCTAAATAATATACCTTATGTTTAAAGCGATATAACAACATAATAATTAATTAATAATAATAATTCGATTTAAACAGATTTCACCTTCACGAAATGCTTAAGTTATTAGCTATTAAAAGAGCTTTCATAATACACCATTTCCAATCAGATTTCACCCAAAAATTATGGATATAAAAAATCATAATTACTGCAACATTCTTGGCCACCCCGTGGTACTATGCCAAATATTTGTTTATAGCCCTACTGAACACCCACGAAAACCTTATAATCTGACACAAACAATTATTTTGATCGTGGGACCATGGCAATTGAAATTTATAAAAATCACTTAGTTAGGGTACCTCCCAAAGGTCTCACTTCCCGGAATTAATATTCTGACCAAAAATATTAGAATATTTTAATGAAATTTTAAACAAATATATTTAGCCAATTCACAGTCTCTGCTATTGTGTGCTATTGTCCTATTGTCATAAAAATTTTGTTGGTATTTCCCATTAAAAAATATTATATGACAATATCACTTTGAAACCTATGTTTACTCACCGTGCTATTTAAGTCAGTGATGCCACGCTCATATTTCAGCGTTTTTTGTTTGAAAAATTTGGCATGATTGATCTTATCATATGTTTTCTGTTGACAGATAATTTCGCACCAAAATTAAAACAAAAACAATTACGATTTTTTTTTTTTAACAAAAAAATCGAAATCAAATACATAATACAAATTTGGAAATGGAATCTGACAATGTGGTAAGTTCTTGTTGTTTTTCTTTTTCTGTGTAGTAGTATGACGTCTATCAAAATATACAATGGTTAATATACGACAGGTGTTCACAGTATTGCTATTTGACCCTAAATAGCACTTTAAGATTTAGCACTTTAGCAGACATAGTGAATTGGCTAATTATGTATACCAATGATAATGACAATTTTGAGTTTATTTGTTGCATACGCAATTTCTCTAAAAGCTGGTAGCAAATGGCAAAATAACGTACATAAATGTATACAAATGTATATTATTCAGTTTGTTTGATTAAAATGATGTGGAATAAGTATTTATAGGGAAGAAATTTGGAAAATAAACCATTTATAAAGATATATTTCCCAAAGTAATAATAAATAATACAATTTAAATGTTAGCATTATTTTTTCGCAGTTTTGGTTTTTAGTACCTGGTTGACCGAGCCTTACTCGGGGCTTTATGATAAGCATTTTGAGGTAAATTTTTAAGTTTTTATATATTTTATTTTACACAGTTACAGTTAAACTCATTTTAAATAATTTTGAAAATTGGTCATACCAACAGAAACCTCCGTCGACTCATGCGCAACAACTTTTTTTAATTCATTTTGAGTAGTTTTCAGTGGCGCCGCCTGAAGTCGTTCATACCACTAAAAAACCTTCATCTGCTTATGCGTAACAACTTTGCTTATGATCATAACATGATCAAATGCACAGTTTATGATTTAATTCACTTATAGTCTGATCAAATGCACAGTTTACGATTTAATTCATTTTGAGTAATTTTCAGTGGCGCCACCTGTCGGACTTAGGTCATTCCAATTAATAAACCTTCGTCGGATTATCCGCAATAACTTTGCTAAAAATTATAGCATGATTAAATGTACAGTTTACGATTAAATTGACTTTAAGTAAATTTCAGTGGCGCCACCTGTCGAAATTTCTTCATACCAACTAAGAAACCTTCGTCGGCTCATCTGCAACAACATTGCTAAAGATTATAGCATGATTATATGTACAGCTTACGATTAAATTGACTTTGAGTAAATTTCAGTAGCGCCACCTGTCGGAAATTATTCACACCAATTAAAAAACATTCGCCGGCTCATGCGCTACAACTTTGCAAAAGATCATAGTATAATCAAATGTACAGTTTACGATTTAATTAATTTTTAGTAATTTTCAGTGGCGCCATCTGTCGGAAATTCGGTTTACCAACTTAAAAACCTCCGCCGGCTTATCCGCAACATCATTGCTAAAGAGCATAACATGATCAAATTCACAGTTTACTATTCTATAAAGAACATACATACAGACAAACATTCATTTGTTTTAAAGTTATAACATTACTAATTTTTTCCCCTTTTTATCCCCTAATTTCAAAAAGTTCCATATGCATAATTGGTACTTCTTTGGTACCAATTGAATTCGGTACATTTTATTAGAAAGCAGTTAACATAATTTTCCTATTCATATTACTTTTGTAGATGTTAAGTTATCAGTTTATCCCTTTTTTACACATTTTGGCCACAAAATCAAAAAAGTACCAAATACGTGTTCAATATTTCTTTCACATCTATTGATTGCAGTACAAAGTTTCTTTCTATATTCTTTACTTTAAAATATAAGAGTGGGTTAAAAAGGTACCAAAAAAACTATTTTCACCCTTTTTTACCCCTTATCGGACATAGTTTCAAAAAAGTACCAAACACCTGTCCGTTTATTTTCATAGCTGTTTAAAACGTAGTTTAAATTTTGTTTCTATACCTATTACATAAGGATATATAGCGTTTCCGATTTTTTCCCCTTTTTACCCGTTTTTACCCTTTTAGAGGCAAAGGTTCCAAAAGTCCCTTCTTCTTCGACCTATACATCAAAAAGGATACCTACTGTCCAAATTTTATCAAAATCGTTAGAGCCGTTTTCGAGATAGTCATTCTATATATATACATATATATATATATATATATATAAATACATACAATTATTGCTCGTTTAAGAATATAAGATTTAGCATTTTCTAGCATTATTTTAAAGCCGATTTAGCTGTAAAATATTTTTGGATATGGCCACACTGCCCGCAACCCTTAATATATCAACTCTTAGAACATAGAATGATTACATAAATTACAATTAAATTCTCTATCAAGAAAAAAAATTATTTACTTCCCGAAAAACCCGATTTTATTGCTAAAATAATCTTAATCCCATTTAATAAACTGTAACTTTTTTAATTAAGTATTTTTTCTACTATCGCATAAAAAATATTACAATAAAGATAAAATAATTGTTTATTCGTATGACTTACATTTGAAACTTGTAAACAACAACTGAGCTCTTACTTAAAGTGGGTTTTGCCTTGTACGAAATTTAAAGAAACTAATTACTTATAAATAAGTGTGAACGGACTTATCGTTTCGCTCTATTGAATGTGTGTTTTAGCTGATAAGTTTTTTGCGCGAACTATTCCATGTCCATATTGATAGTATATCAAAAAAGAATGTACATAAATATATATTTAAGTTTTATTTGTACGTGCGAAGTGCGTAGAAAACCCCGACCAAGGGGTCTTATGAGTTTTGATTAATTTTAAAAGTTGTTTTTTAATTTTGCAAAGTTTTTTTTGTTAAATTTAAGTACATAATTAGGTACATTTTTATGTACGTACTTACATGCATACATACAAATTTTATCTATACCTTTTCTTTGTTGTTGTTGTTAATATTTCCTGATAACGTAATTGATATTGTGGACTTGAAGACTTTGAACAAAAACAATATAATATTTTGCGTTGATTTATTTATTTATTTTGTTTTTGTTTTATTTTTGTTTTAAATAATTTATTGTTGACATATACATATGCATTTTTAATTGAACTGGTGACTAAATTATATGAAGGTTTGATTATATATTTCACCCACTTCCATGTAAATTATTTATATCGATTTAAATTTCATTTAATTGTATACTAATTTAACAAATTAGAATAAGACAGACCAAAGAAAAATGGATCTACTTAGTTGATCACTTAAAGGTGAATGTCGAGCCACTATTTTTACAATGTCTTTTAATAATAGTTTTTAGCCAATATTTAAAAAAAACTTGATTTGTCAAAGTTATTAATTTTGTTGGCCTGTGTAATGATTACAATCAGGGACCGTTACAATTATGACATTTATAATAAAAATATAATTCTTATTTTACGATTTTTATTTTTTTTTGGCAGAAATAATTTTTATTTTATGATTTTTTTTTTTTTGTCAAATATATTTGTCAAATTCTGACAAATATTTTTTTTTTTTGCAAAAATATTTGTCAAGATCTGACAAATATTTTTTTTGGCAAAAATATTTGTTAAAAATTGATTTTTATTTTATTTGTCAAGGTCTGACAAATATTTTTTTTGGCAAAAATATTTGTCAAGATGTAATTTTTATTTATTTTTAACAGAAATAATTGTTATTCTGATTTAAATTTTTTTTGTCAAAAATATTTGTCAAATAAAAAACGCAAAAATAAAAAAAATCAATACAGATTTAAAAAAAAAATTAAAATTTCCCATAATTACGGTAAATTTTAAAAAATTTTCAATAAAAATGAAAATTTTGAAAATTTCCCATAAAAACGTACTATTTGAAATTTTCAAATAAAAATGGGAAATTTTAAAAATTTCTTGTAAAAAGGGGAAATTTTGAATATTCTTTTTTAAAATGTGAAATTTTGAAAATTTCCTATATAAATAGGAAATCATAAAAATTTTCTGTAAAACTGGAAAATTTTGAAAATTTTACCTAAAAACGGGAAATTTTGAAAATTTCCTATTAAAAATGGAAATTTCGAAAATTTCCCATAAAAAAGGGAAATTTTGAAAATTTCTCATAAAAAAGGGATATTTTGAAAATTTCCCATAAAAAAAGGAAATTTGAAAATTTCCCATAAAAAAGGGAAATTTTGAAAATTTCCCATAAAAAAGGGAAGTTTTGAAAATTTTCCATAAAAAAAAGGAAATTTTGAAAATTTCCCATAAAAAAGGGAAATTTTGAAAATTTCCCTTAAAAAAGGGTCATTTTGAAAAATTCCCATAAAAAAGGAAATTTTGAAAATTTCCCATAAAAAATGGAAATTTTGAAAATTTCCCATAAAAAAGGGAAATTTTGAAAATTTCCCATAACAAAGGGAAATTTTGAAAATTTCCCACAAAAAGGAAAATTGTCAAAATTTCCCATAAAAAAGGGAAATTTTGAAAAATTCCCATAAAAAAGGAAATTTTGAAAATTTCCCATAAAAAATGGAAATTTTGAAAATTTCCCATAAAAAAGGGAAATTTTGAAAATTTCCCATAACAAAGGGAAATTTTGAAAATTTCCCACAAAAAAGGAAAATTGTCAAAATTTCCCATAAAAAAGGGAAATTTTGAAAATTTCCCCTAAAAGTGGGAAATTTTGAAAACTTTATCTAAAAACGGGAAATTTTTAAAATGGGAAATTTTTAAAATTTCCATTTTTTATGGGAAATTTTCAAAATTTCCCTTTTTTATTGGAAATTTTCAAAATTTCCATTTTTTATGGGAAATTTTCAAAATTTCACTTTTTTTATGGGAAATTTTCAAAATTTCCCGTTTATATAGGAAATTTTCAAAATTTCACATTTTAAAAAAGAATATTCAAAATTTCCCCTTTTTACAAGAAATTTTTAAAATTTCCCATTTTTATGGGAAAATTTCAAATACTACGTTTTTATGGGAAATTTTCCAAATTTTCATTTTTATTGAAAATTTTTTAAAATTTACCGTAATTATGGGAAATTTTTAATTTTTTTTAATTCTGTATTGATTTTTTTATTTTTGCGTTTTTTATTTGACAAATATTTTTGACAAAAAAAATTTAAATCAGAATAACAATTATTTCTGTTAAAAATAAATAAAAATCAGATCTTGACAAATATTTTTGACAAATAAAATAAAAATCCATTTTTGACAAAAATTTTTGCCAAAAAAAATATTTGTCGGAATTTGACAAATATATTTGACAAAAAAAATAAAAATTGTAAAATAAAAATTATTTTTGAAAAAAATAATAAAAATCAAAAATTTAAAAAGCATGTCATTTTCTGAAAATATAGTGGAAAACAAGCAAAATGATGTTTTCAAATTAGTTCTGCGATATTTCCATATGATTGCTTTTTTTCTTTGAAAATTCAAGAATAATTATTATTTTCGGTCCCTGATTACAATTCTATTTAAGTCAAATCAATCAATAAAATTCTAACTGCTATCCCTAAATAAGAGCGGCAAGCGTTTTTTAGCTGTCAAAATTTCTCATGCCCATACAATTTGTATGGAGCATACCTAAATAACGCGGCGGCAACTCTTTGCGGTTGGAAAATCCGATTTTGACAGCGCGTTTAATAGTGAAGTTGGTTGCAAAAGACACCAAATGTAAACAAAACAAAAAAGTGGGAAAACCAAAACATTTAAAAAAAATTAACAGGGTTGTTTAATTATTTTTTTAGCAACCCTGTTTTTATAGTTTTGACGTAAATTTGCCACTTTTATTTAGGTATGGCAGCAGAGCGTTTCAAGTGAGCGGTAGAAAACGTTCCGCATGCCGTTCTTATTTAGGGATAGCAGTAAGAAATTTGTTATAAAATATTACATTGTAATTCAATATTTCGCGGAATGCTAAGTATTTTTCGCAAATAATGGATTAAAATTATTTATTATATGTAATTCAAATGTAAAATAGTAAATTCAAGGAAATTAAAAAAAATTTTGTACTACACAAATTAAACAGAAAGTCAAAGTCAGGTTCGACCGATTCAGGTATACCACTTAAGTCCGAAACTATGAGATTTTATGCTTAGGAATCGGTCAGATATGAACCAGTTCCAACAGCAATTTAAAACAGCCTTATGCATTTTAATACCTGGGTGCAGGTTTTGAAGATACTAACCGAAATCAATGTGTCTATAAAATTGCAGATGAGTTACAAACTTCAGAATAATGGAAAATGCATATTTTCAAATTGCACCAAGTTGGACTCGGTATCAATTAGGCTTAAAATCAAGCTTCTACTCTAAAATAATGTATTTTAAGGTATCGTACTGTACTTAGGCAAGTTTGGTACATAGTCACATACTCAACAAAGTGTTCAATTTAAGTATAGGTACCTTAAAATTTTAGAGTACCTGTTTAAATACACAACCTTTATCATAACGAACTTTAACGAAATAATATAAAAATAACGTACTTCGTTGAATAATATAACGTACTTTGTTGAGTACTTTAACGAACTGTTATGAAACTGGCAGCAATGAAAAAACCAGTATTGCCAAAAGTGAAATTAAATAAAAATAATGCTGTCTATGGAATGTAAATTTTTCTGTATTTATGTGTATATCATAGAAAAATTGTGCCACTAATATAAACACAATTGATATACTACTCGTATGCATGTAAATTTTAAGAATTTACCAGCAGTTCCAAATTGATGGACTGTTTCCAAGTTCGTAAAATGCCTGAAGATTTTAACATATACCTCTAGTTCTAGTAGGTTAATATTCGCTTTTACCTCAGCACTTTGATATCACCAAGTAATTTACTTACCAAAAAGTAGGTACATGTTCAAATCCCAGCTCATTTTGTCAGTTTTGAATATGGTTCTTTAACTTGGAACTGTTGAGGTTTTTTTTATGAAAATAAAAGAGTTACTTATGAATGTACAACAAGTAAGTTATCTAAAAATTCGTAACTTAGTACTTTATAATTAACTAAAATATATCCTAAAATCCTAGAGAACAGTACGTTATTATAAGGTACCGTTCTTTTTTTATTGTGCCTTTGTGTACTTAACTTTGTTTCCGATTTAGTTAGGTACTTTAAAATAAATTACTTTTGTATGTGTGTAAGTTCTGTACAACATAATAAGGTACTGTTTCTTTTCGAACTTTGCTTAAAATGTTTAAAAAAGTACAATTATACCATGTTTTGCCATCCCTGGTGGGTAGTGTAGTTTTCTGGAAAATAAGATCTGATTTGATCGGCTTATTGGAGTGACTTGATGTCACGTCTAAATTGAGATAGAATCAAGCAACACATGACCTTTAGGGGTAATCAGTCGCAATCTCTAGAATATGTGCTTTGCATTATAATCTCCAGCAGCCAAAAAGCGAGGTCCAAGTGAAGTGTGAAGAATTTGCTAGATTCGTCCTCAGAAATTGAAAACCTTGGGGGATATATACTAAAGATATCACTAAGTTACGACAAAAATCTTTAAGACAAATTGTAGTTGCTTGATTGCACTTTGACCATTTCTTGCGTCATGCTTATCATTGCGTTAGTGAAATTATTTACTAACTGCACTAGAGTGTTAATTGTGGACTCTAGCCTGTCGAAGCTCAAATTTGTATTTTCAGTACTTGAATCAATGTTTGGTCTGGGGTAAGAATTTGTTTCTGGCGAAGGATTGTCAGAAGTACTATTTGCTTTCAAAACGTTTGCGAAGGAAATCTTGTTAGTATTATATGTTTGTGTCGTTTTTAGGTCCGTGTAATAATACACAATGATCTCAATTTCGACCTCAGTTCGTTTTAAACCTAAGATAATTCGTGCCTTTGATAATATAAATATTGTAAAGAAAATTTTCTACTTTATTGAATTGTTTATAGCAAACTTATTTTATAAATTTCTTTAGTCACTACAAAATAATTAAAATTGTACTGTTACTTTTTGTTTCTGCAACTCCGAAATCATTTGCAAATTCGGCGCTAAGCCGCCACCAAAAAATTTGGTAGGCTTGCTACTCTGCTTGTGAACTTCTTATTTTAAAGTTTCATGTGTTTGCTGATATTTTCGGGCTAAAAAATTTTGTTTTATTAGAATTCGCTTAAAATTATCCTTGAATCTCGATCATTTATCAACTTTTCGAACCATCATATGTTAGGATTTTTGCAAAGGCTTAACAATTAGCTACCAAACCGCTACCTTTCACAAAAAGGTAAACATTTTACCTGGGTCAGAATTCAGAATGTCAAACAGTTGGCCCTCTGAAATGGGGGAGAACATTTCTTAAAAACAGGATGGCCGTCTACTTCCATACGATAGCATTCAACAGAACCATGAGCTTGATTCGGCCGGGGATAGAAAATTCTAAGTAGTGTATTTTAATGAGCACATCGAATACATTGAACCAACGTGAACACTAGCTTTATACCTACTTTTTAGGAACCAGTTGTTCATCAGGAGAACACAAACTTTAAATAGTTTCCTTAGAAGTAGACGGTCATAAACTATTAAAAAATTGCGGTCTGCTGATGAGCAACCGGTTCCTAAAAAGTATAATCGTGCAGCTTTGAGAAACGTGTGTGAGTTAATGAAAAGAGTTATCAATAATATATAGCTTTTAAATGTATTTGTAGAATTATCTAAAAAAGATTTCTGATCCATGTATGAACGTTGAAAATCTCTTTGTCTTAGATCGGCAGCTCCTTGCCGCCGTTATTGCTGCAGCGATGCCAAACTTAGAATTGTTCAAATGTTCATAACCAAGCAAAGAGCTTTGTGAGAAAAAGCTTTTCTCAGGCCTTGGTTGAATGGTTGTAAGGTTGATGAACTAAAGACCCCTGATTTTAAGCTGATTTTAAATTCAGATTAAAATCAAATAAATCCTTCATTCTTATCATATTAAAAAGTATGATCCCTTTATTAATGAATGTTATTTAACTTTCTCAGCAATTTTTTTTAATTGTGAAATTTTGTTGAATCAGAACTTCTTTTGTTTATAAAATTTTTGTATGCGAATGCAAAAATTCTTTTGTTGTTTAAATATTTTTCTTCATTATTATTTTAAAATTTAATTGATTGTGTTTTATTTGATAATGGATTGAATTGAATATTGATAAAGATGTGTACACTTATAATTATATACTTATGTACATTAATATGAAAGACACTTCAATATAGAAAGGCTTATCAAAAAAAAAATATTTTATTTCCCCGATTTTTATAATATTCTAAGAAGTCTTTTTAAGTTTTTTTTTAATGGATCTGATAGACATGCGAAATTCATTTTGTAAGGGATTGTGGTTCCCCTATTTATCACTCTTATGACATATTGCAATGGGAAACCCTAAATCCTTATTTATTTACCAAATTTATGTGAAATATTTCTGAGTTATAATCTTAAGCCTCTAATAAATAGTTAAGACTCCAAAATAATTGACGAAATAATAGGAATATTCTAGACAAATCCCCAATCAGCAAATTTTGAGTTATTCCACTTGTCATGTGGTATGACATACATACATACATACATACATACATACATACATACATACATACATACATACATACATACATACATACATACATACATACATACATACATATATGTATGTACATTTGTATGTGTATACATATAAACATACCGGGACAAACCAATTGCTATCACCAGTTGCGTGCGTAGTACCCCATATATTAATTTAATTATTAATTGATTTTATACAATAAAAAAAATATAATAATGTTGTTGTTGTTGAGCAAAATCGATTAATTTAATCAATTAAACCAACTTTAAGAAATCAATGAACTAAAAAAAAATAATCACTTGAAAATACTGAGAATATAAAAGCAACATTTCAAACCTACACATTCGCATAGACTTCCCATACAGTTTTCGTTTAAATTGAATTTAAATAATTCATTATTTATTTTTTTATAATCAAGAAATTGTATGTGAAATAAACTGAAATGTATAAATATTTTACAAAAAATAAATTAAAGTCTTTGTTTATTTAGACCAAGGAAAATGCATCTGATTCATGTTAGAATTAAAAATCAAATGTCCGATTCTTGGCCTTTCACGAAAAAAAAATTATTTATTTAAATTTTTAAACATTGTATTAACAAGTTATATCAGAATCATATGAATATGTATAAAAAAACAAAACTAATTTTTTAGCTAAAACTTATTTTTAGAACAATTTTTTATGAATGAATATTTGGCTGATAAATTTCGCACAAAATCTAATCTAAACAAACAAAAAGTCTTTTAGTCGGTCAATTATGACCATTTTATATCCTTCACCATTTTAATTTCAGCCTTGGCCAATTTTTTAAGTTTGTATTATTTTTTAAAGAAATATCTTTGTTTAATTTTCTATTAACGCAACAAATTTCTCGAGTAGTTATATATTACATCACATAAATATATGTTATTTCCGACAGCTGCGTGATATGAGAGCTAGGTATACCGATTGTCCTGAAATTTTTCTTATCGATTAATGTTTATCTGTGCAAAGTTTTAGCAAAAAACTTCAATTATAATTGGAAGCATTTAATTAGTTTTATTATACCCTTCACCACCATAGGCGAAAGGGGTATTATAAGTTTGTGCTGATGTTTGTAACGCATAGAAATATTTGTCTTAGACCCACCTTTTAGTATACCAATAGGCTTAGAATCACTTTCTGAGTCGATTTAGCGATGTCCGTCCGTCCGTTCGTCTGGTTGGTTGGACCCCCATGTAAACCTTGTAATCAAACTACAGGTCGCAATTCTAAAGATAATTTGATGAAATTTGGCACAGATCATTTTTTTGATAATGGGACCATGGCTATTGAAATTAGTCAAAATCCGTCCATTATTTATGGTACCTCCCATAGGTCCCACTTCCCGGAATTGATATATTGGCCACAAATATCAATATTTTTTCATGAAATTTAAATCAAATACTGCTTATGTAAACTAAAATCACTGTACCAAAAAATCGGTCTACATTTGACCATAGCTTCCATACAAACTTTTCTTTAAAAACGCACTAAATGAGACAAAAAACACTAAACGCTCGTAAATCTGAAGATAATAGGAATTTTAAGTTTATTTTTTGCATATATAACAACTGTAATCAATTTGCCAAATTTCGATATAATCGGTCCACATTTGACCCTAGCTCTCATATAAGTCCAAATGTCAGAAGCAGCTTAAATATATAAATTTTGAGAAAATGTTTGTATGATGGCAAAATTTAGCAAATATTTGTCTTTATACAGAAAAAATAACACTTTTGACTTTAGTGGTTAAGGGTATCGTATGGTCGGGCTTGACCGACTATAGCACTTTCTTACTTGTTTTAACCAATATTTAATCACTCACACTGGATGACATGGTATGCAGACGAAGTCCGAAGCGGAATTTCGTCCGGCATTATACACCGCTATTTATGTATGTGTCACATAGTTTGGGTATAACCACCATCAAAAATAATTGGGGATATTTATGTTGAGATTGTCATTCCGTTTGTAATTTCCTTAATATTTTCTCAAAAACCAAAAGGGATATATATTCTGAATCCTTATAAAAATCTAAGACGATGTCCACCTGTCTGTCTGTTGTCGGCACGATAAAACCTTAACGAAAGATTATAGGTCTCTGAAATTAGGCATACATATTAGGGTGGGTCGTTTTTTGACTTTTGTCTCTGATCGACTTCTGATAGTGAAACTTTGTGGCCAAATTATGTCAATCGGAAGTGTGGACAATATTATTGATTTATTTTTAGGATTGATTTATTTGTAGAATGTTATTATTTGACACCAAGATTAAGTTTTTTTATTATAAAAATTATTTTAACCCTTAAAAGACATGGAAGCAAAAATTATCTGCAAATTGTTTTGTCACTTTTTTCAGCCACTTTTGATAAAAAGGCATTAAGTAAATATTTTACACTAAGATTAAGTTTATTTATTAAAAAATAATAACCCTAAAAATTTATGGGGCCAATATTGTCCCCATAAATTTTTAGTTTTTGCACCCATATCTTTAAAGGGTTAAAATATTTTTTTTTTGTAATAAAAAAATTAATCTTGGTGTCAAATAATAACATTACTGGTTTTTAATCAAAATTTGCTGAAAAAAAAGTGCCAAAAAAATAGCTTGGGTCATTTTTGACCCCATGTCTAAAAAGGGGTAAAATATTTTTTAAATAAAAAAGACTTTGTCCTAGTGTAAAATAATTACTTTTAAGTATATTTATTAAAATTCAGTAATAAATTAATAATATTACGTATTTAAAATATAAAAAAAAAATACAAAAAATCAAATTTTTCATTTTTGCCTCCGGAAAAAAAGGGTTAATTTTACTCAATTTAAAAAATAAAGAACCTGTTTATATTTTCCATAGCATGAATAATTTTATTCCATATAAACATTATTAAAATTGAACATAAATAAGATTTATGAAGCATTTACTCAAATTATGAGCAAAAAATTACTTTTTTGCGAAATTCGTCGAATTCGAACACAAGGTACGAGAAAATGGTTTGAGATATCGACCTCAATTTTTTTGAGTTTTATTGTCTTTTTTATGTACTTTAACACACCGTAAAGAGAAGTTCAAATCTGTAATATTTGTTTAACAAAATTTTTAAAAAATTAAAAAAATGAGAAAAATGATCCATTTTCGATTATGAAAAAAAAAACTAAGTAAATATTGTTATATTTTAACAAAATTAAACTATGAATTACTTACAAGTCTTAAAATGATAAATCATATCTTACTTTGCGAGCTTTTGTCCAAAGTAGTTTTTCTAGACTTGTATCCTTAGGCGTATTGTCAAGGACACGAAGTTTTGGGGGAAAATCGCAATAACTTCAAAACTGTTTTATGAATTTTAAATATTGATGACTTCAAGAGATAAAAGTCAAAAAAACGACCCACCCTAATACATATTCTTCATTTCTTAAAAAATTGTGGTATTGGCTAATCGCTTATTTGCTAATAAATTACAAATTATAACAGGTATGATGATAAAGTTTGGTATATAGAAGTTCTACATAAGCACTAGTCAGTATATAAAATTTCATCGAATCAGTTCACATTTAATCATAGCTCCCATACAAAACATTTACGAAAACACAAAAATACTAAAATTAAAGCTTTATGTCCGTCTGTCTGTCTGTCTGATAAAAGTGTGATAGCGCCTTAACGAAAAGAGCTAGAGGGTCAACATTTTACAAAAGTATTTTCGATATCTTGAAAAAGTTGTATATTAAAAATGGGCGAAATTGGTGCACATTTAGTTAGAGCTCCCATATAACCCCGCCCCGGGAATCACATTAATGCTGATAAATTGAAAAACAATTGTAATAGCTATGACGAATAAATTTAGAATAGAAAAGTTTTATGCAACCATTGGCCAGTATATCAAATTTTATAGGAATCGGTCCATATTTGACTAAAGCTTTTATATAAAAACCACTCCTGGAAACCCAAAAAAAAAAATTAACAAAGGCCATCTATGGCCACTAAATTTTACAAGAATAAGCTTTATATAAATACCAGCCAATGTGTAAATTTTTATGACAATCGGTCAATATTTGACTATAGTTCTTATATACTTTTATAACATCCACTTATTATATCTACAATCAAAAAGATTTGGATTTACATTCAGTTTATAAATTAGATTCCTATCAATCAATGTTAAGTCCAGACTTTATAAAAGTAGATGCATTTGGAACTCCTATCAAAATATATGGGCCTGCCGTATTACTATCAACGTAAGCACAACGAAAAGTATTTAGCAGCTTATTAATGTAATGTGACTATACCCGTTTATGAGTCCAAATAATGCGCAAAGTAAATACCAGGAAAACCACTAAGATTAAAAGTATGTTGAACTATAAAGCTACTGCAACCGAATTTAATCCAAATATTTTACCAATTAATTTTTTTCGAATTCGGTCCACATTTAGAATTAACTGCACCCTCGTGGAAATATGAGATAAATTTCTAAATTTAACACAACTGATGGCGGGTATACAAGATTCGGTACAGCTAAATATGACACTATTACTTTATTCTATTAATTACCGTTTTTTTGGGTTAGCTCTAGTTTTTGAGATATAGCGTTATTTAAAAAATGGTGGAAAAAAATAAGAATAAATATTAGCGTTACTCAAAAACTGTTTATTTTATTGAACTAAATAGAAAAATCAAAATTCGGAAACAAAATTATCTTTAAGTTGGGCTAATTTTTTTACCAGTTGTTTTGGAAAAATTTTACAAATAATTTATAATAGGTCTGTTTCTTTACTTTCTGGGTGAGTTCCTGCAAATGAGAGTAATTTAGAAGTTACTCTCCCAAATAGCAAAACTAACATAGAAGTACGGGAACACAAAACACCTAAATTTAAGTCCACAATAGATCTAACTTGAAAAATATCCAAAGAAATGTTTTTAAACCAGTTAAAAACATTTCAGTTCTTCTGTATTTTATTTTTTATAACAATTTTTCAGAATATTTGTTTGTTTTTTATTCATAAATATTTTTTTGAAAATTTTTAAATGTTTGCCAGGAAAAATTTTTTCTGGCAAAAACATGTAAATTATTGTAAGGAGAAAATTTTAGAATTTTTTCAAATTCGTTCTCACCCAGTAAAACTTTTCATTACCAAATAATGAGTTAAACAGTTAAACTATTGAACACGAACTACTTACTCATTCGCTGTTTAAGTCATTACATTAACATGGGGATGTCATTGGAGGCAAGTACTTACCAATTGCAGAAAATTAATGACTTGGGTAAGCAATTTGAAAGCAACAACAACAACAGCAACAACTTTTTTGTTGTTGTTTTATTAAAAACATATATTTTTAAACGAAATACAAAATTTTTTTTATGATCCCATGGGGGCTCGAACCCAGACCCTCCGACTGCTAGGCAGAGACTCTTCCACTGAGCTACTTCATATGTTGAAAACTTAGCAGCTTATAATTAATATAAACAATTTTTATTTTTATATCCAAAATCATGTGAAAATAACTTTGTTTTTCCCTGCTTTTTTTTGCTTTGTTGTAATTTTTGGAAAAATATTTTTATACGATTTTTTGTAATTATTTTTTTAAAAACTTTTTTAAAATTATTTTAAAACTTAAACAATTTAAATCTTCTTTTTTGTATAAGTTTTTACATAAGATTGACTCTTACTTACTTAAATGTTACAACCTGTTAATGTCAAAGTCCGAGCATATTTTAGAATTCCATGGATTTCGATCTTGTGCGAATATTCTCCAATTTTATATGCCAAGCTTTGAAAAATGTTCCTCTACTTGGCCTTTCTATCGAAGTTTCGGACATCCTCCTCTAACATTAGGTAGTGGGACATTTCAATTCTAATTTTATCCTCTTCATTGTATTTTTTTTCAAGAGAGGGTTACTAGCCCGTAATCCTAACCCATTTTTATCGATCTTATGGGACAACTCTCGGAACATGTTAACTCACAATATTAATGGGTGTTAACCTAGCTCCCCGGGTGATACCATGAGGAGGTGTGTGTCCACAGTTGAGATGAAGAATGACCCAGATAAGTTAAGACCAATTAGAATCGTGTTTGGTATTCAACATCCCCTAGATAATCAAAATTGACTCATGATGGTATTTTTTCATTAACGTGAGTTAGTTTTACAAATTTTTTTTACAGAAGATAATATCTAAGTTCTTAAAATTCAAAAATCATTTAAAAAGACTCTTTTAATAAAAAAAAAAAAACTAAAAAAAAATGTTGCCCTTGGTGGGATTTGAACCGGGGCCATTCAGTTTAAATTACCATCTTAATTACAAATAAGTACTTCTGTAATAACTTAATATTTATTCGGGTGGTATGTTGTAGTCGTTACAAGGTAACCAGTTATCAGAGTACTTGCCATTACCAAAGTTTTGCTGGGCAGTTACAGTTTTTTTTAGTACAGGAACACTTAAAATATAAACCAAAGCCCGAATCGAATTGAAAACCTTCAAACTTCAATATAATTGTTTTTTTTTTTTGAGAGTTCATCTTAAAGGGAAAATATGGTCAAATATGGCCAATTTCAACTAAATTTGGTACATCAATTTCTAATAATAAAGAATATTGTAGCACAAATTCATTTAAATCATAAATTTGTGACTGTAAATGACCAAAATCTCTAGTTTGTTAAGGCAGTACTAGGGGAGTTAATTATCTAATTTATTTCAAAATTTATTCTTATACAAAGTGATAATTATTTAATTTTCTTTAATTCAGCTATTTCTTCTGTCAAATAATAATTTTCCAAAAGATGCGGGTAGAAAACTGCAATCCCAGCCGAAAGCCGATTCCATGAGATATGTTCAATATACTAGTATGCACTATGTACAAAGAACAAAAAAATATTTAAAGTCGATCCGCTGGTGATTAATAAAAATCACCTGTAAGGACAGTGTGCCAAAAATATGATAAAGGCTTGTTCATTGATTGTTTCGCCCCATATTATCAGAAATAAAAATATCCCAACAAAACATTGGTAAAGGCAAGTACTCTGGTAACTGGTTACCCTCCGAATAACTAATAAGTTATTACAAAAGTACTTATTTGTAATTAAGATAGTAATTTGAACCCCACCAAAACCAAACATTTTTAAATTTTTTTTTTTTTTATTAAAAGAGTTTTTTAAATGATTTTTGAATTTTAAGAACTTAAATATCACCTTCTGTAAAAAAAATGTTGGAAAACTAACTCACGATAATGAAAAAATAGCATCATGATACAATTCTGATTATGTATGGGATGTTAGATACCAATCACGGTTCTGATTGGTCTTAACTTGGTAAGCTCAACTTATCTAAGTCATCCTTCATCTCAACTGTGGACACTGACCTCCTCGTGGTATCACCCGGGAAATTTATTTAACACCCCTTAATGTAGTGAGCTAACATGTATCGAAAGTTGTCCCATAAGATCGATTAAAATGGGTTAGGACGACGGGTTAGTAACCCTCTCTTGGTAAAAACAATTACTACGAAGAGGATAAAATTACATTTAAAATGTCCCACCACCTAATGTTAGAAGAGGACTTCCGAAACTTCGATGGAAAGACCAAGTAGAGAAACATTTTTCAAAGCTTGGCCTATAAAATTGGAGAATATTCGCACGAGATCGAAGTCCATGGAATTCTAAAATATGCTCGGACTTTGACCTTAACAAGTTGTAACTATAGGCCATTTAAGTAAGTAAGAGTCAGTGTTATTTAAAAACTTATACAAAAAGGAAGATTTAAATTGTTTAAGTTTTAAAATAATAAAAAAAAACTTCTTTATTGTTTATTAAATGCATTAAACATTTACAAAAAAATCGTATAAAAATATTTTTCCAAAAATTACAACAAAACCAAAAAAGCAAGGAAAAACAAAGTTATTGTCATATGATTTTGGATCTAAAAATAAAAATTGTATATATTAGTTATAAGCTGCTAAGTTTTCAACATATGAAGTAGCTCAGTGGAAGAGTCTCCGCCTAGCAGTCGTAGGGGTCTGGGTTCGAGCCCCATGGGGTCATACAAAAAATTTAAAATTTCATATATTTCATATAAAAATATATATATTTTTTTTAATAAAACAACAACAAAAAGTGTTTGTTGTTGTTTTCCAATTGTTTACCCAAGTCATTACTTTTCTGCAATTGGTAAGTACTTGCCTCCAATGACATCCCCATGTTAATGTAATTACTTAAACAGTGAATGAGTAAGTAGTTCGCGTTAAATAGTTTAGCTGTTTAACTCATTATTTGGTAATGAAAAGTTTTGCTGGGTATATTTTTATTGTTAATGTATTTATTAAAATAGTTATATTAAAGTATGAGACACAATTGGAACGAACGACCAATTTTTCGGAACGAATATTCGTCGTTAGAAATAGAAGATATGGGTTTATAAGAAAGTGCTCACAATAGATGCGTACGACGAAATTCGTCGTGCGTATCGAATAGTGCGATAGGTTTATTTCTATTTCATACGCAGACGAACAACGACTAAACTGGTTTAGAGTGGCTTTATTTCTATTTCTGTTGTAAAGTATTAGAAATTGTATGTGTTTTTGTAAAATATGGTCACCTTATAAATTGTAAACAAAAAATTAATTATTTCAAATAAAATTAATTAAATATAAAAATAAATGCAAATGTTGTGAGTGCGCGATATGTACGAAAGTGTGTGTAATTTGTGCTAATGACAAATAAACAAAAAATGGCGTCAGCAACGTTTATTCGTCCCAAATGTGTTCAATGGACAAATATACAAGACGAATTTTTAAAGCCGAATTCGTCGTGCTGGACGAAATTAGTCATACGTCCCAATTGTGTTTCTATCTTAAAACATAAAAAAAAAGAAAAAATAAAATTCTAAACCTAAAATCAATGTCAAAATTTTGTACCCTTATTGTAATAGCGTCGTCTTATCACGACACCTATTTTCTGGAAACCTAGACACAATATGCCAAATTTTTTCCATATATATGCTGAAGGTAGCCTAGACATGCTATAAATTAAATATTATAATAATCGGATGATTATTTCATAATACGGGAGAATACGGGTTAACTACACACTTCCATTGACATCCGTCAAGCCAGCCTGGGAACGTTAAGCGGCTCAGAAAGTGATTCTAATTTGATCGGTATACTTAAGTGTCAGACTAATATTCCTGTGCATAATAAAAATCACCTCAAACCCAATCATTTAATTGAAATCGGTAGTTGACAATACTGTCAAAGATCACCGAAAGTCACAAAAACTATAGAAAATCTGAAAATAATTTAAATTATAT
Source organism: Stomorhina lunata (assembly GCA_933228675.1). Lineage (NCBI taxonomy): Eukaryota > Metazoa > Arthropoda > Insecta > Diptera > Rhiniidae > Stomorhina > Stomorhina lunata. The sequence continues at coordinate 86,852,092 of OW121740.1, read as the reverse complement.
GTTTGCCTTTCGCATACATAAGTCTCAAAAAAGTGTTTTCAATATGACAAAATTAAGTAAATATATTTTTGGAACTATTTAATTTGGAACCGCATGCCAGTAATGTAGGGTATTATATAGACTCGCATCAGCGACTACATTGCTTAAATACTTGTTTTTAGATGTTGACATACATATACATTAACACATCTACCCTAACCTTATGACCGGTTTTTATGATTTTTTTAAGTTAAAAAATTTTAATTAGTTTATAAGATATGAATTTTTTAGTTTGTATTCCATTTTTTTTTTTCCAAATATTTTAGAATAACTGGTCAATGATGTTTTGGTAAATAGCAAGTTTCCAGATGAATTCCTACAATAATAATAAATGTGATATTAAAAAAAAGTTTTACTAGCTAGACATGCCACAGACTAAAAACTATAGTAAATCTATTGAAATTTTTTAATAACTTAATATTATAACAAGTAAGAGTGTTATATTCGGCTGTGCCGAATCTTGTATACCCACCATCAAGTTGTATGAGAGTGCAGCTAATTCAAAATGTTGACCAAATGTGGTATTGTTGGTAATATATTTGAACTAAATTCGGTTGCAGTGGTATAGTAACTATAGTTCAACATTTAAAAGTATCTAAGTGGTTTCCCAAGTATTTACCTTGGACAAAATGCTATTCCATAACCGAATATAGTTTTACATTAATAAGCTGTTTCGTTGCGCCATAAACATGTTGCTAGCAACACGGCAGGTTAATATATTTTGTTAGGAGTTCCTAATCCATCTACCGTGTATAAAGTCTGGACCTAACATTGATTGATAGCTATCTAATTTCGTAAATGCAATCTTAATATACTGAATGTACCTCCAAATCTTCTTGATTGTAGATATAAAAAGGGGATGTTATATATACAAGAACTATAGCCAAATGTTGACCGATTGTTACAAAATTTTATACACTGGCTGGTATTAATATAAAGTTTATTTGTGCAAAATTTAGTGGCCATAGCTGAAAAAGCTTATAATTTAATAGCTTTTAGCTGGCGTTTGTGGCATTTTAGTGGTTACCGGGAGCGGTTTTTATATGTTATGTAGTACTTATTAACATTATAGTGGAGTTTTTGTTAACTATATATGGCCCTTTGGGCTCAGTTAAATGTAAATAAAAAATAAATAAATATTCTTAAATAAATCTATGGTCAAAAATGGACCGATTCCTATAAAATTTGACATACTGGCTGAAAGTTGCATAAAACTTCTCTGTTCTAAATTTAGTAGTCATAGATTTTACAATTTTATTCAATTAATCAGCATTAATGGGATTCCCGGGGCAGGGTTATATGGAAGCTCTAACTAAATGTGAACTGATTTTACCCATTTTCAGCACACAATTTCTATAACATATCGAAAATTTTGCTAAATTTTGTCTAAATCTTGTCTCCCTAGCCCTTGTAGTTAAGGAGCTATCGCGCTTTTCTCTGAAGGAAAGACGGACATAAACCGTATTTTCCTTTGTATTTTTGTGTTTCGGTTAGTTTTTTATATGGGAGCTATGGTCAAATAGTAACCGATTGCAACAAAATTTTGCACACTGGCTGACATTTACATAAAACTTCCTTTTGTAAAATTTTGTTGCTGTAGCCCTTTTCGTTAAGGCGCTATAGCGCTTTTATTTGACGGACAGACGGACATAAACCCCCTATTCTTTTTGTATTTTTCTGTTTCCGTAAGTTTTTTATATGGGAGTTATGGTCAAATGGTGACCGATTGTGATAAAATTTTGCACACTCGTTGGCATTGACATAAGACCTCCTCGTGCCATACCTGGTTATATCTGATATAGTTTTAGATTTATTAAGTGTATTTTAGGAGAAATTTTGGCTGTTTCCGTAAGTTTTTTGTATGGGAGCTATGACTAAATGTGAACCCAAATTTTAAAATTTTATATGCTGCCTAGGGCTTATGCAAAATACCAATATACCAAATTTTATCATCATAGGCGAGGTTATACGGGAGCTATGGTCAAATGTTAACCGATTTTGCCCAATTTCATTACCAAAATTTTCTCAGAGATGAAGAATGTTTTTACTAAGTTTCAGTGAGCTAGCTCCTTTCGTTTAGGCGTTATCGTGATTTCAACAGACAGACAGACGGACGGACATCGCTCAATCGTCTTAGAATTTCATAAGGATTCAGGATATATATCTTTGATTTTTGAGCCAATATTAAGGAAATTACAAACGGAATGACAATCTCAATATACCCCCCTCCCCATTCTTTTTGATGGTGGGTATAATAACATAATTTAATTTTTCTTTTTACTTTCTTCTGCGATTCGTTAAAAAAAACTGATTTAAAATTATTAAAAAAATGTTTCGGATTCATTTGATGACTGCCTTGTTTAAAGATCAAAAGTCAATTAATATAAACATGCACCAAAAACCGACTATGACGGCTTTCATTCATACATTTATTTTTCAAAAATAAAAAAAAAATTAAAATATCAAGTCTAGTTACATAGTTATTTACAAACTGGAAACGAATTTGAAAAATAAAATTTTTGTATATTTTAGGATCAGCAATCATGGTACAACCCATGATATAAGTATAATGTAGTTCCAATAGTCTTACTAAATTTTTAATAAGGATTTTTGAAGTTTCACTTTTATATTTACATTTGAAAAAATATTGCCACTTTTTAAAAACACAGCTTTGAATATCGAACGGCATCAAATTTGCATATCATTATAAACACATGTTTGACCTTGTAATTGTTATAATGGTGGTCTAGGAGTATTCCTCTATGATCCAGGCTCTCTTAAATTCAAAATTTAATATTTTTTTTTTTATATTTATATTGAAGAAAAATAATTTCAATGAAAAAATTAATAATATTTACAAAATTGAAAACAAATCCAAACATATATGGTAGCTTTATTTTTTCACAAATGTCATAATCCTTATACAGTGGTGGTCACATATTTAGCACACTAGTTATGCGTTTTTTTTTTCAAAACCGTATATTTTTCTGTTGGAGTAATAATTTTCTTTTTTTTTTGGCACGATGTGTAGCTTATGATGTGATCGACAAGTCCCGTTACTCTTTTTGTTATTCCCTTTCTTCATTTGCTTCATATATAATTTATTTGTTGGTAATACGTAATTGGAGCTGGACACACATTTAGCACAAATATTAAACATTTTACATTTCTGTTATTTTTTTAATTTTTAATTAATTTTTGGTAAGTTTTTCATCATATCGTGTACAGTTGAAGGTTTTTCAGAAATTAAATATTTATTAGACATGGCCAAAAATAAATGGTGCACAGATACGCAACGACAGGTGATTTGTGAAATAAATTCTAGAGGATGTCCTGTAATTGAAATAGCAAATATTTTAAATTGCTCCAGAAAGATGGTATATAATGCTTTGAGCCATATAAAAGCACACGGAACAATTAAAAAGGGTTCACGGGCACCTAGACCAAGAAAAACGATAACAAAAGAAACGATAACATAGAATGTCAGTGGCCGACCCTTTTTAGAGCTCCAGTGAAATAAATAGTGAAGTGTCATCAAAATACGGTATTGATGTCTCCGACAGAACGATACAAAGACGCCTTTATGAAAAAATTCGCGTGGCTGTATTGTGCAACACAAGCCACATGTGTCAAAAAAGAATTTGAAATCACGAATTTCTTTCGCCCGATAGCATTTGGAAAAGCCAATAGATTTTTGGAAAAACATACTTTGGAGCGACGAATCAAAGTTTTGCAGATTTGGATCTGATGGAAAGAGATATGTATGGTATCTTCCGAACATGCAGCACAACCCAAAGTATACGTCAAAGACCGTAAAATATGGTGGAGAAAATGTGATGGTGTGGCTTGCATTCTCAGGGCATGGAGTTGGTTCAATACACAAAATTGACACACGTATGGATCAACACCTTTATAAAAATATTCTAGCCGATATCATTATACCGTAAGCAGAGGCAAAGATGCCACCTAGCTGGCGCTTCATGCATGACAATGACCCTAAACACACTTTACGTACTGTGAAGTGTTGTTTGGAGGAGAGTCAAATAGATGTTTTGAAATGGCCAGCTCAATCTCCAGATCTTAATCCTATTGAGAATCTTTGGAATGATATAGAGAAGCATATAACAAGCGTAAAACCTAACAACTTAAATGATTTATGGACGGAAATCCAAAAAATATGGCACGCTATCCCAAATGAGCGATACCTGGCTCTTGTGAAGAGTGTACCTAAAAGATGTACACCAGTTATACAAATATTAATATTAATAATAAATATTGTTTTTAATTTGTGCTAATAATATGTCCAGTATTTTTTATGGGTTAGTTTTAAATAATTGCAAAAATAAAAATAATTTTTAAAAAATATGTATATAAAAGGAATACGACTTCATCTTCGCATCACGTGTAATACATTACAAAAAAAAAGTAGCGAAAAAAATTGAATTAGGACTTAATATTTCCTATAAGAGATAACGGGTACCATTTGTACTAAATACGTGACCACCACTGTATGTGTCAGATAGTGATTTTTAAATTTAAAAGTGACAATGGAACTACCGTGTACATATATCTTGCTATAAAGTGTCTGTTATTTACGTTTTTTAAATTTGGAAACTCTATGTTTTATCAAATAATTTTAAGCTTTTAAGACTTAAAAGTAGAAAAAAATGTATTTCCTTTGTTTCTACAGCCAATATCAAAAATTGTTGCTTCAGATAAGATTATAAGAGCGATTTTTAGAATATTATAGATTAAGATTGACCATCTGCAAAACTGAATTTCTTTGTTTGATATTATTTGCAAATTATAAAATTTGTATACAACATACATACGTACAGATATGTATAAAAGTGTTCTTTAAAAGTTTTATGTACTCAAATCGATATTTGAATATTTTTTGTGATTGATGATTAATACAAACATTCGTTTATATGTAAATATGAGTGTATTGGTTAGAATTTAAAAACAAAATTTGAAATATGTAACTGAAAAAGCCATAAAAAGACCTTCATAAATTGATCAGAATTTCAATAACATTTCCAGATTCAAAAATTAATATTCTAGAATAATGCCACAACAGATAAATACTAGAAAAGCCAAAAAGTAAATAAACATTAGGGTGTCCCAGAGCTTACATAAAATATATCGTATATCAACTATTTCCATTGATCTAAAATAATTTAACTAGAATATTATTAAGATCGATGATGATCACATATCGATTAATAAGTTCCGGTCAAATATTTATCATTTTGTCTCCAAAGTTACGCATTTTCTTAAAAAAACCTTCATTTATTTATAGAACACTTAGTAGTAAAGTTTCTCATAGTTTATAATCTAATTTTTGATCTATGAATAATTTTAAATTTAGGGATATTGAATTTCTTTTTCTTGATAAAATCTCATAGCGAAAATAGTTCTACATGCAACACCTTATAATTAACAATTGCCTGATATGGGAGCTATGGTCAATTGTGGATCGATTGTTACCAAATTTCGGTTATCGGTTTACATATACAACATATTTATATGTGCAGATTTAGTAATAAAATGTAATTATCTTTAGATTTATAAGCATTTTTGCGATTTTTTGGGTATTTAAAAGACTTTTAAAAATGTATCTTGTATGGGAGGTATGGTCAAATATGGGCCGAATACTACAAAATTTGGTACACTGATTTAGGTTACCATAGGCTGAATATTATTAAAATACAACTAAATTTGTTTCCTTTTCACCTTTGGTGGTGAAGGGTATAAAAAGCATACTTGTAAATTAAAAATTTAAGTTAAAGATATAAGTTATGTATCTGATCAATAATCCGCTCGAATACCTTTTCAGAGCATCGGTTTAGTAGCAGAAAATATATTATTTTCTTTAGTACTCCCGAGTGAATTACCATTTTTTATCACTGTGAATTTACTAGCTTTTAGTTTTTTAAACTACTTTAGATTAAAGTCCACTTCTTTATTATGGCCTAATTATACCCACCATCAAAAAGAATGGGGGTTATATTGAGGTTGTCATTCCGTTTGTAATTTCCTTAATATTGGCTCAAAAAACAAAAACGATATATATTCTGAATCCTTATGTAATTCTAAAATGATTGAGCGATGTCCGTCTGTCTGTCTGTCTGTTGAAATCATGATAACGCCTAAACGAAGGGAGCTAGCTCACTGAAACTTAGTAAAAACATTCTTCATCTCTGAGAAAATGTTGGTATTGAAATTGGGCAAAATTGGTTAACATTTTACCATAGCTCCCGTATAACCTCGCCTACGCTAATCGCTTATTTGCTAATAAATAACAAACTATAATAGCTATGATGATAAAATTTGGTATAGAAGTTTTGCATAAGCCCGAGGCAGCACATAAAATTTCATCAAAATCGGTTCACATTTAGTCATAGCTCCCATACAAAAAACTTACGGAAACTGCCAAAATTTCACCTAAAATACACTTAAATGCCAATAAATCTAAAACTATAACAGATATAATCACTAAATTTAGCACGAGGAGGTCTTATGTCAATGCCAACCAGTGTGCAATTTTGTCACAATCGGTCACCATTTGACCATAGCTCCCATATAAAAAACTTACGGAAACACAAAAATACAAAAAGAAAAGGAGGTTTATGTTCGTCTGTCCGTCAGATAAAAGCGCGATAGCGCCTTAACGAAAAGGGCTACAGCAACAAAATTTTACAAAAGGAAGTTTTATGTGAATGCCAGCCAGTGTGCAAAATTTTGTTACAATCGGCTACTATTTGACCATAGCTCCCATATAAAAAACTTACGGAAACACAAAAATACAAAAGAAAAGACGGTTTATGTCCGTCTTTCCTTCAGAGAAAAGCGCGATAGCTTCTTAACTACAAGAGCTAGAGAGACAAAATTAAGCAAAATTTTCGATATGTTATAGAAATTCCCAACAAACCAAGAAACGATACCGTATCATTTATGATATAATATTTTTATTATTTTTTAAATCATGAATGATAAGAGAATATGATATCGTTATTGTATTATATTTTTTTTAAATTATAATAAAATAATTATTAAGAAAAATTTTAACATAGAAATAAAAATCAAAAATTTGAGAAATATAAAAATATTACAAACGTTTACCGAAAGAGATTTAAAAACCAATAAATCTTTTTTATTTCGAGGGCAAAAAGGAATAAAAAATATTAAAAATTGGTGAGTTTTTAATTTGCAACAGAAACTATTTTATATTACATAAAATTTAATGAAATTATAATTAATTTAGACATAAAAGGGATGCTGCTTATATTGCTAATAAATATAATGAACTCCTTAAGTCACTTTAATTGCTTATAAAATTGTGTTTATATATTATATGTATTTTATTGAATTATTGAATTTGTAAAATAAATCATTAAAAGCATCGTCTAAAAAATGGGTTTCAATTAAAAAGCATTTGAGAAAAAACTATCGCGAAATTTGTTGTTATTAGTACTATTGACGATATCATTGTAATATTATAAATTCAAAATAAAGCAAAAATGTAAAATCTATAGAGAATATATCGCGCTGCTTTGTGTTTTCGATATTGCCAATGATATCATTATTTTCGAAAATTATGATATCATAATCGAGTGTACCTTTTTGTAGGAGACTACTATTACTTTAGAGTCTATAATGCTATAATTCTCGGAACTGCCTGCCGAGTAAATGATATCGTTATGATATTATTACGATATCGTTTGGTTTGTTGGGTTGTGTGCTGAAAATGGGTAAAATCGATTCACATTTAGTTAGGGCTCCCATATAACCCTGCCCCGGGAATCCCATTTATGCTGATAAATTGAATAAAATTGTAAAATCTATGACTACTAAATTTAGAACAGAGAAGTTTTATGCAACTTTCAGTCAGTGTGTCAAATTTTATAGGAATCAGACCATTTTTGACCATAGCTTTCATATAAAAAGCGCTCCTGGTAACCACTAAAATGTTACAAACGCCAGTTAAAAGCTATTAAATTATAAACTATGTCAGCTATGGCCACTAAATTTTGCACAAATAAACTTTATATTAATACCAGCCAGTTTTCTTTTCTCTTGAATTAATCCCAATGCTTTTAAATAATAAATAATTTGGGTACGCTGAATTCAAAGGTGCTAGCCGTTTTTAGGTTAGCTTTAGTTTTGGAGATATAGCTATTATATTTAAAAAATTAAGGAGGTATTCGCGTAACTCGAAATTAGAGTAAAAGCGGTATACTCTCGTTTTTATGGGACTTTTTACAATGACCATATGGCAAATATAATAGTATGAAAGTGCAACATTTTTATATTATAGTCTTTGGATACGTCTTGTATACCCAATATATGGCTAAATTACAGACTTAATGTTATGTGATCGCAAAAATGTTTTTATTACTGTCAAAGGGAAATGATGTTTTATTAACCTGGGACACTCTAAAGAACATGCATATGTACATTTTACATACATACATTGTATTGTATTGTATCTACGAGTATGAAGTAAAAACTTAAAAAAATAAACAAAACGAACTACGAATATGTACAATAAAAAATAATAATAATAATAAATAAAAAAGATACAAATACGAAAAAAAGAGATTTGTTTTGATATTTTGCACACGTACATGATTATTCCGAAGTGGGGAGGGAAGAAGGAGGTCAATGAAACCGTATCCAAAAGTGTTTCTTCGCTGTATTTAACTATAGAATCGCAATCTCAGCAATATCGTATAAAAAAATGATTCAGCTTCTCTCTGCTGTTTCATCTGCTTTTCGAAGCTGTAACTAGAGTCCGTAGTACTACAGTTGTAGTAAAAAGTTTGCAATGCACAATGACTATGTCGGTAGTTGTCTAGTTGTAGTAAATGTTTATTTATTTATTTATTTGTTTATTTATTGTACAATATTTTTTTATTATGTTGTTTTTTAATAATTGTTGATTTGGTTTTTATCTTTTCATGTAAAACTTAAATGAACTCTAGTATTTAGAAAATTTATAAAATTTTATTGTATAAATTATTTAAACACAATTTCTATCCAATTTATCACTATGTAAAAATTTTATGGTAATGAACACAATTCAAGAGAAAAAATCCAAAATATAATACGTATGTATTTAAGTAAATTTATATTGTACTTTGTCCAATAATTTAAACGTCTCGTATTTACTTCAAACTATTCCACAATGTGACGTAGCTTATAAATATTTAGCTTTAGTAGCTTTGCTTTCCGTTTCTTTATTCTACGATCGATCACAACAACTATCTTGGTCTAGGCATAAAAGCACACTAAAATATTAAATATTTGCAAAAATCTAGTTGAGCCCCTCTTTGGAGCAATTGAATAGACCTTTTTTGCTTGTTCTGTTTTTGTAGCTCGTTCAGTAGCAAGTAGCAAGACTGGCTAGTTAAAAAAGCAACCGCTCACCAATACAACAAACAGCAAATGTTTCACTGGTGTCTACCCAACAAACATTAGAATCTAAATAGATTTTTTTTTAGTTTTTTTTATTGTAATCCATTTAAATTTACAAACATTATATTATAGGTGTTTCAGCGCCATTAGGGCATTAAAGAGACAAGTTGGCAAGGTTTACAATTTGTAATAAAGTTATTAATAAAAACTATTAATACATAAGTATAGATAAAAAAAAATAAAAAAAAATTTAAATTAAAAGCATTTCAATGTTTTGTAGTAAATATTCTTTTAGTTTATTTTTAAAAGAAGAAATTGTGCAACAATCTTTTATATATTGAGGCAAGTTGTTATATTCCAGGCTACCTGCGTATTCAATTTTTTGCTTCGTAATTTCAAAGCGACATCTCACAGCACGAAGATTATGGCTATTTCTAGTGTTGAAAACGGTTTGATTTCTTGAAAAGCCTATTGTATGGTGACCAATTGCTGGTATCAAGTGAAAGTGACCATGACATGCCTGAACAAATCAGTGATGACGGCATTATATGCCCACCACCCAACATAAGTGAGATAAGAGCTGCAATATCTCGTCTAAAAAATAACAAAGCTGCGGGTGCTGATGGATTACCAGCAGAGCTTTTTAAGACCGGAGGTGATGAATTAATAAAGAACATGTTTCAACTCCTGAATTCTATATGGCTAGAAGAACGTATGCCTGACGATTGGAGCCTCAGTGTTCTTTGTCCAATGCACAAAAAGGCGCTAACTATAGAGGCATAAGTCTCCTCTCAATTGCCTACAAAATTTTATCGAGCATCCTGTGTGAAAGGCTAAAACCCAAGATGAACGAAATAGTAGGGGCCTACCAATGTGGCTTTAGACCAGGTAAATCCACCACTGACCAGATCTTTACTCTGCGTCAAATCCTGGAAAAGACCCAAGAAAAGCAAATAGACACTTACCACCTCTTCGTTGACTACAAAGCTGCCTTTGACAGCCCAATACGAACAAAGCTGTATAAAGCAATGTCAGAATTTGGCATTCCTACGAAGTTAATAAGGTTGTGCAGGATGACATTAACTGACACAACATCGTCAGTTAAAATAGGTAAAAGCCTTTCAGAACCCTTTTTTACTAAGCGAGGTTTTAGGCAAGGCGACAGTTTATCATGTGATCTCTTTAACATTTTGTTAGAGAAAATCTTGCGTGGTGCTGCAGTTAATACAACTGGCACAATTTTTAGCAGAAAGCACATGTTACTCGCTTTTGCCGATGACATTGATATTATGGGGCGCACATTGCGTGAGGTGACTGCCGCATTTTCCAGTATTGAGAAGGAATCAATGAAAATGGGTCTAGTAGTCAATGAATCCAAAACAAAACTAATGGTCTCTACTAGCAAGCAATCCACTAGAATTGGACAACACGTAACCGTGGACAACTATAGCTTCGAGGTTGTTAAAGAATTTGTCTACCTTGGTACCGCAGTAAATATAAATAATGACATAAGTATCGAAATTAAAAGAAGAATCATACTTGCCAACAGATGCTATTTCGGCCTAAGCAGGCAGCTTAGGAATAAAATCCTCTCAACAAGAACTAAAATTACGCTCTACAAAACGCTTATACTACCAGTGTTATTATATGGTGCTGAATCATGGGCACTTACACAAGCCGATGAAGCTGTTTCTTGGAGTCTTTGAGAGGAAAATCCTACGAAAAATCTATGATCCAATCAGCATTAACAATGTATTTCGGCATCGATTTAATCATGAGCTGTATGAGTTATTTGCTGACATTGACATAGTAAAACGCATCAAACAGCAGCGTTTGCGTTGGCTGGGACATGTGGTGCGAATGGATGAAAGTACTCCAGCAAGAAAAGTGTTTGAACATGATCCCGAGGGAACTCGAAGACGAGGACGACCGAAACTTCGATGGAAAGACCAAGTAGAAGAAAATTTAACCAAGCTTGGCTTACGAAATTGGAGAACATGCGCACAAGATCGAAGCGCATGGAATTCTAAAATATGCTCGGCCTTTGACCTTAACAGGTTGTAATATAGGCCATTTAAGTAAGTAAGTAAGTAAGTATGGTGACCAATTTCATGTACGGCATTATAAACATAAATTAATGTTTTCATTTTATAAAATCCATATATTGGTAAAATATTTTTCACAATGTCAGTATATAGTCTTTAAGTCTGCATTTTTTCGAAATCCATATATATGCGTCAAATAATTTAGGTGACTTTGTATGAGGGATTGAAAAATCATAAGTTTTGTTGTTGTGTCTAAATTATATCGTAATTTATACAATATTCCAAGTGCAGGTGATATTTTGGATCTTATATGTTCAATATGTTGATGCCACGATAAATTACTCTGAATTTTTAGTCTTAAGTAATTAATAGAATCTACTTCCAGAACTTCGTTACCATCTATACAAATGCTTATGGTACTGAAATTTGACCTAGGCATAAATCTAATAAATTTGGTTTTACTTGGATTCAACAATAATTTATTTATCCTTGCGAATTCCGATATTAAAGCTGCATCACGTTCGACATAAGTTTTTAATACTAAATTTTCTTTATAGGGGTATAATATACAAATATCATCTGCATACATGAACACTCTCCCATTTAACTTCAAATTGTTAATATCGTTTAAATATATTACAAAAAGTAGAGGTCCCAAAACACTACCTTGTGGAACTTCATATTTTATGTTTTGCAACGAACTTTTACTTGAATTTATCTGTACGAATTGTTTTCTATTTGTCAGATAGCTTCTTATAAGTTCAAGATTTCTTCCTCGAATTCCATAAAATTTTAACTTATCAAGCAAAATGGAGTGATCTATAAGATCAAATGCTTTAGTAAAATCATAAAGCATCCCTCCTACTGCAGTAAAGCCATTGTCCAAACTATTGCATATAAAATTTACTACATTTAGTGCTGCTTCATCAGTCCCACATCCTTTTCTAAAGCCGTATTGATTAGGAAATATTAAAGATTCATTTTCAATAAACGTTGAAAGTTGACTATACAATATTTTTTCAAAAATCTTATCTATTGTGGATAAAACTGCTATAGGTCTAAATTTTTCAATAGTGTTACTTATTTTTTCTTTTGGGATAGGTATAATTTTATGCACCTTTAACTCATCTGGATATGTTGAATTATCAATCATATCATTAAAAATTTTCAATAAAAGAGGAATAATTAAATCTCTGCACTCAAAAATACATTTCGCAGTAATTGTATGCTTTGATTTAAAAAGCTGACAACAGAGGGAATTTGATCGTAAAATAATTTGAATTTGAATGACAATCCCTTTCAATACGGAAAAGTGCAAGTACTTTCAAGAAATTAAAACTAAAGACGTAAAGTTCCATCCTTTATTATATGATTATATTTTATTACTGAATCTTTCTTAAAAGAAAATAATAATAAGTAACCAAATCTTAATCTAACATAATTTTATATAGAGATTTCCAGTGCAACTCTATTTAAAATTTATTCGAATTAGAAGAAAAAAAAAGGTGGAACAAGGGGTACTTCTCTCAGACAACGAGCTACATCCGCTTTTATTTTAAGACTTATTGAAAGGGACCTACGTTTTAATCCGGCTCCGAACGGCAAATGCATTAGTTAGAGAAGTTTTACATAGCCTAATACTCAATAACCAGTGGCTAGCTGAGTTATGAGGTGAACCGAAGCTTTTTTGAAAATTTATATTTTTCAAGTAGATCTGGCCGGGTTTGAACTTGGGACCTCTGATATGCTAGGTTGATGAGTAACCTGCTATACCACGGCGGTTCATAATCGTTAGTGACCTTATAATTGCAAAAGCTGCCTTCCAAAATACAGAACCTTCTAATCTCTTCTTGGACAAGGAGAATATTCAAATCTCTGTGAATGTTGTTATTTCTTATGAAACGGTAGAGCTTGGATTGTCTTCTCTGTAATTTGGCAATGTTCAAGGTGAAAGCAGTTCCCCATAACTGAATACCATAGGTCTATATTTGTTTCAATATTCTTTTGAACAAAAGAACCTTGTAATCTAACTTCAGAGCAGATTGTATGCCAATAAGCCAGTTTAGTTTTGCGGATTTCAGTGTTATCTGAGTTATCCTGCTGTCAATATGATGGGACGGCCATGTGAGACGGCGATCTAAATGTATATCAAGATACTTGACGTGAGAACTTACGGGGATGGTCATGTTATTAATATCGACTGCAGGGCAGTTGTCTCTTCTTAGAGTAAACGTTACCCGAACACACTTACTCTGATTTTAATTTTCCATCTATTTAGCCTTACTCCATACTCATGAATATGGGACTGCAATAATGCAGATGCAATTATTAGATCGGAATGAATGCTAATAAGTGTTGTATTTTCTGCGAAGGTAGATGTGTATGTTTGAGCATTCGTTGACATATCTGCTGTAAAGATAATATATAGCAACGGACCCAATATACTACCCTGTGGTACTCCAGCAGCGATTTTTCTAGGGGAAGAATATTCATCTTTGGATCGAACTCGGAACGTTTTGTTGTACTTGCTGGTAGCAGATTTTTTATTTTGCTTATAACTCCTTGCCATATTTTATTGAATGCTTGTGAAATATCGATTAACAATTAACAAGGCGTCTTCTTTCAAAGGCTTTCCAGATCATTGTTGTTATTCTGTGCACTTGTTTAATAGTACCATGTCATTCGCGAAAACCAAATTGGTTGTCCGGAATAATCTCCATCCAGTTAACGAATGTGCTTTAAGTGCAAATAAGAAGCTTTTCAAACAATTTCGATAAAACTAAAAATAAGCTTATAGGCCTATAAGCTGAAACTTGAGTGACATCTTTGCCTGGTTTGGGAATCATAACGATTTCTGATACCTCCTAGGTCATTGTAAAATGTCCCAAATGAGAAATCGCGTTATATAGAATTCTTACAGTCGAATTAGGTAGATGGATAATCATTGAAAAAGAAATTCTTTCAATGCCAGGAGACTTTTTTGGATTAAGCTTTTGAATATTTGATATAAGTAGGGGAATACGAAATTTGAATGGGGATAGCACGAAGACGTCTATAATATAAGCGTTTATGTTAGAGCTTGTTTCGTTTGGTGTGAAAACTTTTTCTAGGTGATTAATAAAAGCATCAACTTTTTCAGATGGGTCTCATGCCCAAGTATCGTTTTTGAGCCTAATTGGAGACTCATATGCAATTTTTTGTTGCATGTGTTTAAATTAATTTTTTTTTCTTAGAGGAATTTAAGTTTTTTAAGTGCTTGCCAACAGATTTTTGTTCATTGATCCTCAATGCGGAATGCAGTTTTCTTTAATATTGGTTTAAACGGCTTTTTAAGGCAGGATATCGACATTCTTGCCACCGTCTTCTTAGCCTTCTCTTTTCATTTGCTAGACTTTGAATATGTTCTATAATGTTCTGGCTACCCTTTTTCTTGATGATGTCTGTAAAAGTATTAATTGCAGATTCGATGTCAGTTGGATTCCTGAGAGTATTATTTAATATGAGGTGGGAACTCATATGTATTTTATATTTTAACCAGTTTGTATTTCTGTTTGGAAAAAATGTTTTTCTTCCTGAACTTTATTCGGACTGCCATTAAATGTTATAATTGACGGATGATAGGCAGACGGATAAGTTGGTTCTTTTTATACCTCTTGTAACGGCAAAATCTATTAAATCGGGGATCTTATTTAAGTCTGAGGGCCAACATGTTAGGTGAACTTCTGATACGGGATCCAACTTGTGTGAAAAGATAGCAAATAATAGGTAATGGGTGTTTTTTTTAGAGGTATAGAACTTCGAATTGAAATAAAACACAAGAAAATCGTTTTAATGTCCATCAATTTGGCTTTATTGGAAGGTTAATTTTATGCCATTAATGTTTAAATATGATTTCGGGCATGTGGCCGCCGCGGCTGGCTCGAATAAAGCCAATTCTACAGGTCCAATTTTCAATTACTTTTTCGAGCATATGGGGCCGTATGTTGGCAATAACGCCACGAATGTTGGCTTCCAAGTCCCCTAACGTTTCTGGTTTGTTGGCGTAGACGAGCGACTTCACATATCCCCAAAGAAAATAATCCAGTGGTGTCAAATCGCACGATCTTGGTGGCCAATTGACAGGTCCATTCAGCGAAATTATGCGCTCATCGAATGTTTCCTTCAATAAATCAATTGTAACGTGCGCTGTGTGGCATGTAGCGCCGTCTTGTTGGAACCACAACTCATCCACATTCATGCCATCCAATTGGGGAACAAAATAATCGGTTATCATGGCTCTATACCGGTCTCCATTTATGGTAACTGACTCTCCAGCATTATTTCGGAAGAAGTATGGCCCAATGACTCCACCAGCCCATAGAGCACACCAAACAGTCAGTTTTTGTGGATGTAATGGCGTCTCAAGGGTCTCATGTGGATTCTCTTTACTCCTAATGCGGCAATTTTGCTTGTTGACGTAGCCATTCAACCAAAAATGAGCCTCATCACTGAACAAAATTTTGCGATGAAAATCAGCATCGAGATCAATCTCATTTTCGGCCCATACACCAAAATCACGACGCATTGCATGGTCTCGCGGCTTTAATTCTTGCACAAGCTGGATCTTGTAAGGTCGCAAGCCAAGATCTTTGCGCAAAATCTTCCATAAAGTTGATGGACAAAGCTCCAATTGCTGTGCACGGTGGCGAATCGATTCATTCGGAATTGTTTCTTCGGTGCGCACTGTTCGACTTCGCTGCGGATGCGTATTATCACATAGAGTAAACGTAGTGCGAAAACGATCCATGGTTAACCGAATTAATTGCTCTGATGGACGATTATGTCGACCATAAAGTGGACGGAGCTTGCGGTAAACTTCGCGAACTGAACCATTATTTTCGAAATAAATTTGCACGATTTGCAAGCGTTGTTCTTTTGTCAACCTGTTCATGATGAAATGGCAAACCAAACTAAATATTAATCACTTGACAGCTGACAAAATGGCCACCTGTTAAAAAAGTGATGCCAACTTAAAGTTCTATACCTCAATAAAAAACACCCGATATATTTTCACACAAGTAATAAGGATTGAGCCACAAAACATATGCTTCGCGTTACAAACCCCAGCCACTATGAATTCAGATGTAAACGTATTAAAAAGTCAAAGAATTGATCTTTTTTAATGCTATATCTTAATCTGTTAATCCAAAAGTTTAACAGATGTTGCCTGAATATATTCCTTGTCGTAATGAGGCTATGTAAATCCCATATTTTTGAGCGACGAGGCTAATTTTTACTTAAACGGCCACATCAATAATCAAAACTGGAGTTCTGATCTCCAACAACTCTCAATTTTTATGAAAATTCTCGAGGACAGGTGACGAAAGTTAACGGTAAAAATTATTGACGCCTGATTGCGTAATTATTTTTGCCAAAGAATTATTGGACTGCACACACATCCTGTGCTTCGATGAATTTACTTCGGGAAAATTTTCTCCAAAAACTGATCTAACTCACATGGATTTATTGTTATGGGGCTACCTTAACTATATTTACAGCAGCGCACTATGGTATTTCTGCTGCAAAACAGTCATTTTTTGAGTCGACGGATTTAGATAAAAATAATAGATGTGTTCCTAATTTTATCAAATTCTGTAAAGAATTGTGACTTATAAATTAAAAAGAAAAATAAGAGAAAAATTTGGGATCTAAAGCAGGTACTCCAAGGAGTAGACTGATTTCAACCAAAATTAGTAGAGCTTGGATAAAAAAATAGAAGTGTGCCGAATTCCATCAAACTATTTAGAAATCGCGGTCTATAAAATAAGTAAAAAAATGGGGGTCCAAGGGAGGTACCCCAAGAAGTCGATGGATTTAAAAGTTTTATTTATTGCAGTTAAAAATGAAGAAATACCACTGTGCAGCGTATGGCGTAGAACACAAGGCACCGTGTACGATAGTATACGCGACAGAAAAAAATTACCGGTATATCGATTTCACTGCCTGTAAAATGGCTTATAATTTTGTATATTTAATATTTGTAATAATTTGGTAAAATCACTCTATTAATCCAATTGTTTGCTGGTCAAATTTTCATTCATTTCTACTCGTTCATGTGAAAAAGTCACACCATATCAAAATGAAAAAAGAAGGTATGCGAGTATTAATAATTCAGTTAGCAGCAGCAAACGATTATGAGAAAAAAAGCACATGAATTCCAGTTTTGTGAGTGAGTGACCTTAACGGGCCTCCACATCGACTCTCTCCAACTAAATATTGATTATTTGCTTTTCATTTTTGTGACTCTCGATTCAACCGTATCTAAAGAAATATTCATGTTTACTCGTAATACAAAAGTACATACATACATATGTTGTGACCAATTCAGGCCCCCTTTTTAGGCATTTGTTGTCTTAGAATTATAAGTAAACACGCATACTTAAATATTATAAGTAATACACATTTATTTGAATAGCGACATATGTCAAAATATATCATTTATATATTTATCAATATATAAGTTCAAATTTTAACCAATTTAAAATATTATAGTTTTTTACAGGAGCACAGTTCGTTATAAAATTACAGTTTAAAATTTGTAGTTATTTCACTTTTCAAGCAAATGAGAGATATGAAATCATTTCAAATATCAACTTACGAAAATTCTAACATTTTTCTACCAAATGTAAATTCAATTCTATTCTAATATAAAAACATATGTTTTCTCATGAGGTTGCTAATGTTACGACAATTCCTAAAACGGATAAAGTTGTCAACCCCAAGTAAATATAGTTAAATACCATCTGGTCAAACACTGTAGTCATATATGCTACTAAACGAGCAGCAGTATAGATTTTGTAGGGGTCGCTCTGCTGACGGCGCATAGTGATATTTCTTTATACATAGAAGTGCAAAAATAAAGGGTTATCCATTTTGCGGTTTCAGAAGTAAACGTAAATAAAACACATATCAAATATTTTTTTCGTGATATTTCTTTTTATACCCTTCACCACCATAGGTGGAAAGGGTATTATAAGTTTGTGCTGATGTTTGTAACGCATAGAAATATTTGACCTTTTAGTATACCAATAGACTTAGAATCACTTTCTGAGTCGATTTAGCGATGTCCGTCCGTCCGTCTGGCTGGCTGGACGGCTGGCTGGCTGGACCCCCATGTAAACCTTGTAATCAAACTACAGGTCGCAATTCTAAATTATTTATTTATTTATTTATAATTCTAAATAATTTGATGAAATTTGGCTCAGATAATTTTTTTGATAATGGGACCATGGCTATTGAAATTGGTCAAAATCGGTCCATTATTTATGGTACCTCCCATAGGTCCCACTTCCCGGAATTGCTATATTGGCCACAAATATCAATATTTTTTCATGAAACTTACGTAAATTTAAATCACTGTACCAAATTTGAAATCGGTCCACATTTGACTATAGCTCCCATACAAACTCTTCTTCAAAAACGCACTAAATGAGACAAAAAATCACTAAAACGCTCGTAAATCTAAAGATAATGAAAATTTTCAGTTTATTTTTTGCATACATAATTTTTGTAACAACTGTAATCAATTTGCTAAATTTCGAGATAATCGGTCCACATTTGACCCTAGCTCTCATATAAGTCCAAATGACGGAAACAGGTTGAATATATACGTTTTGAGAAAATGTTTGTATGATGGCAAAATTTAGCAAATATTTGTCTTTATACAGGAAAAATAACACCTTTGACCTTAGTGGTGAAGGGTATCGTATGGTCGGCTTGACCGACTATAGCGCTTTCTTACTTGTTTATTATAAAGTTTGAACGTTGACATTATGTATGAAACACTATATCATTTAAATGACCACCACGCGAAATGCTGCAAGCATTGATTCTTTTGAGGTAATTTTCGACCACTTTTTGACACATATTGGGTATGTCAGCCATAACTTGACGAATGTTGGTTTTAAAGTTAAAGGTTTATCTGCATGAACACGGTCTTTCGCGTAGCCCCACAAAAAAAGTGTAATGATGTCAAATCGCATGATCTTGGTGGAAAGTTGATTTCGCCACGACGATAAATTACGCGGCCAGGAAATGTCTCTTGCAAAAAAGCCATATTCGCTCGAGTTGTATGACATGTGGTCTTGTTGAAACCAGATATTCTCCAAGTCGTATTCTTTAATAATGTGCCGTAAGACAGTCCTAATTCCAGAGAACGACGAGGAATCGACACATTCGGGTCTTCGGCAACACTTTTACTTACAGCAGCGATATATTCAGCGGAACGAACCAAACGATGATGCACAGGCCTTACAATATTTGTAACCGTTCAAGTCTCTTCAAATTTCTTCACAATTTTGCCAATTGCTTGCGTAGTTGGACGATTACGTAGCCCATAATATCCTCTTAAAGCACGATATGTGGCTGTTGCAGAATCACCATTTTTGAAGTATGTTTTGATAATTGATAATGCGTTGTGTGATACTTAAGCGATCCATTTTCATCAATGTCAGACTTTGAACTGAAAAGAAAAAAAATGGTTCAACAACTTAGTTTGACAGATGTCAAATTCCATTCCCATACTTTTGAAACCACGAATGGATAACCCAATAGAAAGAGTAATCATACAACGATTAAATTTTGCATACTTATTCAGTTATATAGAGATAAGAAAAATTTCGAATTCCGTCGACTCCTTGGGGTACCTGCCATGGACCCCCATTTTTTCACCTATTTTTCTTTTCAATGTTCAAGTCGCAATTCTAAACAGAATTTTATAAAATTCAACACAGACATATATACATAAATCCCACGACATTCCAATTGGAACAAGGGGTACTTCTCTTAGACTCATTAAAAGGGACCTACGTTTTAACTCCGGCTCGGAACGGCAAATGCATTAGTAAGATAAATTTTACATAGAATAATACCCAATTACCAGTGGCTAGCTGAGTTATAAGGTGAACCGCTTTTTTTTGAATTTTTTTTTTTATTTTTTCAAGTGGGTCTGGCCGGGCATCGAACTTGGGACCTGCGGTACCAATAACCTGCTATACCACGGCGGTTCACAAACTGTATTAATTTTGGTTGAAATTAGACGACTCCTAAGGTACCTGTCTGGGACCCCCATTTTTCACCTATTTTTATTCTTAATGGACAATCCGCATGAAATTCGGCACAAGTCTATTAGTTTATCTAGAAAAGAGGTCTACTTATTTTGGTTGAAATCAGTTGACTCCTTGGGTACCTGCCTTTTTTCACCGCAATTCTCAACAGAATTTGAAAAGGTCGGCATACGCCTATTAATTGACTTATACCAATTTTGGTTGAGATCCCTTGACTCTTTGAGGTACATGCCGTGGACCCTCATTGTTTACTTTTTTTTTCAATTTATAAGCCGGAATTCTCAACAAAATTTGATAAAATTCAGTAGTCCTATTAGTTTATCCAACCAATTTTGGTTGAAATACGTCCACTCCTTTCGCTACCTGCTTTGGACCCCCATTTTTTCACTTATTTTTCTTCTGAATATTTCTTTTCTTGGTTGACTCTACTTATTTTAGTTGAAATCCATCGACTCCTAGGGGTACCTGACTTGGACTTACGCTTAATTTAAAGTTACGCCTAAACAACTGCACTTTTCACTTAAACAATGCTTAACAATTTATGGGACTTTTTTCAGAAAATTTCATACATTGTTTCAACATGGGTGAAATTTTGTTCGCTCAATCTAAAGATGGTTATGATGGGAGTACCGAGCAAAACCGAGCCAACTTAGTTTTTATCCAAAGAAAAACGAAAACACTGAATTTTGTAGACCTTTTTTTGATTTCCTGATATCTCCTAAACTATATACGAAATTAAGTTATTTTATTCTGCAGACTAAAACCTAGATTCTGTATCTAAATTTAATCGACATCAAGACAAAGTTGTGAAACTATATTCAATGCAAAAGCTACTGAGTTTTATCAAAAATTTCATGACTTTTCGTTTTAGAACATTAAGCACATTTCAACCCAGCAAAACTTTCGTAATGGCAAGTACGCTGGTAACTGATTACCTTGTAATGACTACAACATACCCTCCGAATAACTAATAAGTTATTACAGAAGTACTTATTTGTAATTAAGATGGCAACCTAATGTTAGAAGTGGACGTCCGAAACTTCGATGGAAAGACCAAGTAGAGGAAAATTTTTCAAAGCTTGGCCTATAAAATTGGAGAATATTCCCACAAGATCGAAGTCCATGGAATTCTAAAATATGCTCGGACTTTGACCTTAACAGGTTGTAACTATAGGCCATTTAAGTAATATATAAAAACTTATACAAAAAGGAAGATTTAAATTTTAAAATAATTAAAAAAAGACTTCTTTATTACTTATTAAATGCATTAAACATTTACAAAAAATCGTAAAGAAATATTTTTCCAAAAATCACAACAAAGCAAAAAAAACTGTTAACAGAATATGAAAATAGGCATAAAATAAAGAAATACGTGTCTCGGTGTTTTCGTGTAGCACGTCAGAATTTTAAGAAAATCGATTTTAAAGATTTGAAGTATCATGGAGGTTCACTTGTAATGTAATACTATTATAAAAAGTTCTATAAATGCATGAGCCACTTTTGAAAAGGGAATTAAATTTGGATTTGCTTTCATTTTTTACCGCTAGAGGACGCTTTAATTTTTATGTAAAATTAAAAAAATATCCAAAAAATGTACAAAATTCATTAAAAATACAATTCTGCAATTAGAAACAATTAAAACAAGGCGTCTGGGATTTGAACCATATGGCGCATTACATTTACATTATATGAATTACATTACATTTTTTGGATATTTTTTAATTTTACATCAAAATTAAAGCGCCATCTAGCGGAAAAAAAAATCCAAATTTGATTACCTTTTCAAAACTGGCTCATGCATTTAAAACGGTTCACCCATTCTATTTTTATAGAACTTTTTATAATAGTATTACGTTACACGTGAACCTCCACGATCCTTCGAATCTTTAAAATCGATTTTCTTAAAATTCTGACGTGCTACACCAAATGTATCAGAAACTCTTATTGTTCTCAGCCTGGAAATCTATGTAGTGCAATGTCCATTAGATGAATACATTTTCCAAGTGTCGACATACTTCCCTCCGACTGATCAGCTTAATATTGATACCAACTACCTGTGACTAAATTGCATCGAAACTCTATGTTCTTAACAGAGACCGAATATTAATACTTTTAAAATAATATTTTCATATTTTAATCCATACAAAAACAATCATTGAAGTTTAAAAAATAATAAAAATCCCTAAAGATTTTTAATTGTTTGAAAAATTTTGTATCGTTTTTCAATCCGATGAAAATAAAAAATAAAAAAATCGTTTATGATATTTATCAGTTCAAAATAATTTTCATCTTTTTTAATCCGATGAAAAAAAATTTTGATAGAAAATATTCAAATTTTATTTCTGTATTTGGTTTCATTCATCATAATGTTCTTGCATAGATTAGGCAACTCCAAAATCCTTGCGCCAGCTGCCGTAGCAGGGGGATTTCTCGCATGATTACCCCTTGGAGTTAAAGAGTGCTCTAAATAAAATTTGTAGTTGGATTTTCTTAAATAAAAATCAAACCTTTTAATATAAAAACTCTACAAAATACGCAAATATAATGACATATTATACAAAATCATTTAGCATTAAATTGTTTACTTAGTACTCGGGTTTTTCAAAATTATCGACTTTTTTCGGAAACCCTCCCATTAAAGATTTTACAGTTGCTTCTGATACCTTTTTGGAGCATGTGTTCCACCTGCGCTTAAAATCGGACATGTTCTTGGAAATCTTTCCTGTGTTCTTCAATTCCTTTTTTACCAGAGCCCAATACCTTTCCACAGGCCGAAGTTCTGGACAGTTAGGTGGATTTGCCTCTCGTGGTACAAAAATGACATTATTCTTTGAGTACCACTCAAGTGCCTTTTTTCCATAATGGCATGATGCCAAATCGGGTCAAAAAAAGTAGTCACTCTGTGCTCTCTTAAAAAGGGTAACAACCGTTTTTGTAGGCACTCCTTTATATAAATTTCTGTGTTTATTGTGCCAGATGTCACAAATACTTTACTTCTTTTGCCACAACTGCAAATAGCTTGCCACACGAGAAACTTCTTTGGGAATTTTGTTTGTTTTTTTGTGCGAAACTCTTGCCGAACATTGCCCTGTTTATCAGCAACATAAAAATCTTGATCAGGAAGTTGAGAAAAGTCTGCCAGTACGTATGTTTCATCATCCATCACACAACAGGTGTATTTTTTTATAAAATCAGACTTCAATTTTTTCGCTCGTTTTTTTGCTTCTAAGTTCTTTATAGCATTGCGATCTGGAACCTTTTGGACTTTGTATGTCTTCAGTCCAGCATAAGCTTTGACTCTATGTGCAAAATTCGTAGAACATTTCACCGTACGAGCTGCTTTTCTTAAAGAAGTGTTAGGCGCTCTTCGAAAGAGTCGCTCGACTTCTTTTGCCTTACCAATATCTGTAGGACCTTTTTTCCTCCCTGATCCAGGTTTTCTTTCAATGCTCAGGGTTTCCTTATACCGACTGATGGCATTAGAAACCGTTCGAGGGTCAACTTTTAAATTTTCAGCTATTTTTTTAAAAGTCCATGACGGATTTTTTTGAAAAGTTTTAATTATATTTTCACGAACTTTTTTTTCGCAGTCCATTTTGATTGAAATAACTATTGAAAATTAATAATTTCTAAAATAATAGTATCTGACATATCTTAAGAAACTAACTTGATCAAAAAATAAATTATTTCTTGCACTATGGATAAATTTTGTCTAAAATAGTAAATGCATATTTTTTTTAGAACACTCTTTATGTTGTTTCTTTCCATGCTTAAAACATCGTGAGTGCTAAGTCGATGGGTGATGGGTCCAAAGACACAAGCCATGTTTGTATAGCGAGCCACTCGATCCGAGACTGACGCCCGCTAACAGCCGCAACTAACATGTTGAACATACGCTGGGATTAGCATAATAAATATTTGTACATGAAAAAAAAAAAAAGATAACTCCCTTTTATATTAGCCCTGACCTAGAATCCCACACGGGTTGCTTACCGCATCTAAAACTAGGTTGCTCAGATTTACAGGATGTACCACGAGAAGATTAGAGTAGGAATTGGATACAGTTCTTACCTGGTAGCTAGAGACGCTAGGCAATTGCTGCATCCTCCCAGGTCCTATGCTCCACTGGTAATCAAGGATGACAGAAGAAGATTTGTCCTGGTATAAAAAGTCTTTAGGACGTTTAAATAACAATAAATTATTAACAATAATTATTGTTGCAAATTTTATGTTGAAATGGTTTTGCGGGTCAAAGAAATCACCAATAGTTCCATTAGGACTATTAGGTTTAACTTCGATGTCCTAAAACATTCCAATTAATTGGAAACATATTGATACATTCATTGTTGAAAATTTTAAAATTTTAAAAATATTTTATTTTTCAAAGTCAAAACAGAAGTTCAAAAATAAAACAATCAATAAAATATTTTTCTGTTCGGATATTTATCATTAAAGATATTTAAAATTTTCATCATGAGGGATATTTATATTTCAAATATAAATCCCTCATTTTTATTCATCGATCGAAATGAAAATAAATTTTCATCGGCAATGATATTTATACTTGATTGATTTAAAAAATAAAACAATATTCGGTCTCTGGTTCTTAATTAAAAACTGTCCATTTATTTTCTCCTGAAGTTTTCGTATGTAAAAAACTAACAGTGTAAAGACAGCTTTAGTAAATAAATTGTTTAAATTAAATTCACAAAACCAGGATATACTTTAAGGCATAAATATAAATACGTCGAGATGTCTGAGCAAATAAATAGTTTGAATTAAATTTTCAAAGCCAAGGTATACTTTTAGGCATATATATAAATACGCCTTATGCCATTTTTATTTCCACTACAATATAAACGTTGGACTGTTACATTTGAAAACAAAAACATTTGGATGGAGATGGTTTTTAGAATACAGTGGAAACTCCCACAACTCACAGTCGCAACATTTTTGGCTACACTTTATTAAGGTTTTTTATACCCACCATCAAAAAAAATGAAGGTTATATTGAGATTGTCATTCCGTTTGTAATTTCCTTAATATTGGCTCAAAAATGTATGTATATTCCAAGTCCTTATGAAATTCTAAGACGATTGAGTGATATATGTCTGTCAGTTGTCGGCACGATAGGGCCTGAACGAAAGGAAATTTGTCACTGAAATTTGGTAAAAAAAAAAATATTAATTTCTTGAAAAATTTTGGTATTGAAATTGTACATTTGACCAATCGCTTATTTGCTAATAAATGATAAATTGTAACAGATGTGATGATAAAATTTAGTTTTACATTATCATTATGCATCGCATAAAATTTCATCGAAATCGGTTCATATTTAACCATAGCTTCCATACAATCTAAATTCCACCTAATAAAATACACTTAAATGCAAATTAATGATGAACTACACTATGATCACTGAATTAGAACAAGGGGTACTTCTCTCAGATAATGAGCTGCATCCGACGTTTTAATTCCGGCTCCGAACGGCAAATGCATTAATTAGAGGAGTTTTACATAGCTTAATACCAGTGGCTAGCTGAGTTATGAGGTGAATCACTGGCCTGGCCAGGAATCGGTTCACCGTTTGACCATAGCTCCCATATAAAAACTACTAAAAAGGAAGGGAGTTTCTATCCGTCTGTTCGCCAAATTAAAGCGCGATAGGGCCTTAACTAAAATTTAGAAATATTCAATTGAAATGGAAAATATTCAATTCAAATTGATAATTTGAATTGAATATTATTGATAATTGAAAATTTCTCAATTTCAATTGAAAATTTCTTATTTTCAACTGAAAATTCTCAAGTTCAATTGAATATTTCTCAATTGAAAAGTCTCAATTTCAATTAAAAATTTCTCAATTTCAATTGAAAATTCTCAATTCCAATTGAATATTTCTTAATTCAATTTGATAATTTCTCAATTACAATTGCAAATGTATTGAGAAAAAAATTGTACAAAAGTATTTTCGATATGTTAAAGAAGTTGTGTATTGTATTTTGAATTTAGTGGCGAATTTCTATCAAAATTAATATAAAAATTTTTATTAAAAATATTTGTTGACCCAAAATTTTAGTTTCGAAAATTTAAATGTTTTGTGTATTTTAGTGATAATTTTATTAAATCTGTTGTCATCACTTAAGGTAGAAACACAATTGGGACGAACGACTAATTTCGTCCAGCACGACGAATTCGGCTTTAAAAATTCGTCTGGAACATTCGTCCATTGAACACATTTGGGACGAATAAACGTTGTTGACGCCATTTTTGTTGATTTTTCATTTGCACAAATTACTCACACTTTCGTGCATGTCACGCACTCACAACACTTGCAATTTTTTTTATTTTATTCTTTTATTTTTTTTTTACAAGAAGATTATATTAAATTAATTTTATTTGAAATAATTATTTTTTGTTTACAATTTAAAAGGTGACCATATTTTCCAAAAACATATATAATTTCTAATATTTTACAACAGAAATAGAAATACAGCCACTCTAAACCAGTTTAGTCGTCGTTCGTCTGCGTATGAAATAGAAATAAACCAATCGCACTATTCGATACTCATGACGAATTTCGTCGTACGCATCTATTGTGAGCACTTTTATATAAAGCCATATGTTCTATTTCTAGCGACGAATATTCGTTCCGAAAAATTGGTCGTTCGTTCCAATTGTGTTTCATATTTTAAGCATTAAAACAAGTTTAGGGATTTCCCTTCATAAATTTCCGAAAAAAAATTGGGTCATTTTATAATTATAACCATTCTTAAAAATAAATATTTTTATTAAGTTTGATCGAAATTCGCCACTAAATTCATAACATTTCGTATTTTTGGCACTAAAAATCCAAATTTTGACCTTTGATCCCGATGAAAAAAGGGTTAAGCTCATCCAATATCCTTAAAAAAAGTACCGTTTTCCAGTATTAAAAAAAAACTATATAAATTTGATTGTATTTTAATAAATTTCAACTATTTAGTACTTAAATATAAGTTTTTAGATGATAAAAAATGTCTTACTTTGTAATTTCTGTACTCTAAAGTTAATTTTTTTGCTGCATATCCTTAGGTGTGTTGAAAAGGACACGAATTTTCTGGGGCTTATTGCAATAACTTAAAAACTACTGAATAGAATTTTATTTTTTATAACTCTAATGAAAGATGATTTAGTTGTCTTTTACATCCAATTAATAATTTTGCCAAAAACAAATCTTTATTGGTTAAAATTTATCAAAAACCGAAAAAACTCCCATTTTTCCCATACAAATGTGTCCTAGAAATAAATGTCCTGTGCGCCACCTCAGGATATTGACATAGGAAGACAGTTTTTTTCTGAGGACCTCAAGATGTAGATCATCGATTTTTAACCCAGGCGTATCGAATTTCAATAAATGTTGTTTTTCGCTCCACCCTAATGTATATAAGATTCGGTACAGCGGAATACTTTTACTTGTTAAATTTGAACTTTTAAATGGCCCACCGGATTTGCTCAAAATTAACCTAATAATGTTCGAGAGCCTAAATTTAAAATGTGCTGTATTCCACTCTGGGGAAAATCAGGCCCCTATTTCACTAACCTACAAGTTTACAATTACACTTATTTAGTGTACCTTGACGTATTTAGTGTACTTTAAAGAATTTTAATAACCATGGTCACACTACCAAAAGAATCGTCTGTTCCAAATTTAATCAAATTATCTTTAGAATTGCGACATGTACTTTGATTACAAGGTTTATATGGGGATCCAGCCAGACGGACTTACATCGTTTCTAGGTCCATTGGTGTACTAAAATATTGGTATACTGAAAGGTGGTTTAAGATCAATATTTCTATGCGTTACATACACTAGTCCAAACTAATAATACCCTTTCCTCCTATAGTGGTGAGGGGTATGAAAGGGAGATCAATGTTATGAGCTTTATAAAAATCTGATAACCATATCAAAAGTTGTAGACATATAAAGTTTCGGAGAAAATCTTGAAAAAAAACGAACTTTGAACCGCCATAAAATCTGAACCAAAGCGAAATTAAAAATTTTGAAGAAGTGTAAAAATAGTCTAGGCTAGGAGAATGTATAACCAAATTTTTATGAAAATCGTAGATGGTGTGGTTAAGTACGAGTTCAAAAATTTATTTGACTCAATATATTTATCAAAATATTCTATTTTGTTATAATTGTAGAAATTGTAATTTTAGAAATTGTAATTGTAGAAATTGTAGTTTACAAGTCCAAAAAGCTACAATTGTTGTGAAAATTTTAATGAAACATAATTGAACAGCACTTGTAAGAATTAGACTTGTAATTGTAACTTGTCGAATTGTAGTTCAGTGAAATAGAGCCGTTTTTGATTTACGTCTGATATATATTTTTAAATATTCAATACTAAATTCTTTATTTGTAGTTATAACGTAACGTAATAATTCCATTTTTGAAAAAAAAAATTAATGATCTATTGTTACATTAAATTTTACAAAAAACGCCAAGTAATTTTTTACAAAAATTTGTTAAAAATGATAGATCGCACCAAAACGTAACAATTTTTATAAAAATTGAGTTTTACCAAATATTTTCACTTAATGATTTGTGATGGAATTATTGCGAACGTCTACATTTATTATAGTACACAAAACGTAGAATAGGTAATGTTCTTTTCATTGATAGCAACAATTGTAATCGTTCATATTACAAACATTCCTCATTTTTTCAGTGACTCACAATTTAAACAGTTTTCACTCACTCTCCTTAAAAATACAATAGAGGTATTCATAATGCAGAGCGTCTTGCGGAGTAAAAGAGTAAAGAAGTAAGACTTTTTAAATTTTTTACTTTTTCATTATTATTATTAATTCCCCGACAATATTCCAATTGGAACAATGGGTACTTCTCTCAGACAATGAGCTGCATCCGATTCTATTTTTCGACTCATTGAAAGGGACCTACGTTTTAATGCCGGCTCCGAAAGGCAAATTCATTAGTTAGTGAAGTTTTACATAGCCTAATACTCAAAAACCAGTGGCTAGCTGAGTTTTGAGGTGAACCGCCGCTTTTTTCAATTGGGTCTGACCGGGGATCGAACATGGGACCTCTGGTATGCTAAGCGGATGACTAACCTGCTATGCCACGGCTGTTCATTACTCTTTAAATATTTGAAAGAGCGCTGAAAGTAAAAGTAAAAAAGGCAATTTTAAGTTTTTTTGTTTATGGAGTGCTACATTACTTCTTTACTCTTTTACTAAACAAAGTACTCTGTATTATGAATACCTATAATATTTTAAATAAATACTTTTTGAATTTTGATTCTCCATATAATAAACTTTTTAGCTGATTGCTGATTTATTATAGCCCGGGCTAAACAGCTTAAAGCTGTAAAACTGTAATTTGAATAGCGTGTACTTTTTGTAAAATGTTGTAATATAATCCAAAAACGATAAAAATTAAATACAAATTGAAACTTGACCTTTACAAAAATAAGCAGAAAGATGTTCAGACTGTTTTAAAATTGGACTTTTAAAACTAAATAGTTAAAAAGTATATTATAGTGTTTTTTCTTAAATCAATCTTCTGTTTATTGGAGACAATGTCCGGTAGGTTTGAAACAATTTTGAAATTTTAAGGGGTATAAGGGTGTGATTTATAAGTGTTTAATTCAAATCAGTGTAAAATATTGTGTAAAATATTTTTATATATACACAGTAGCACATTTTTTAACTTGAATCTGGATCCAATTTTGACTCCCAAAACCTGAAAGCTTATGATGTAGATTAAATTAGATTATATTAGAAAGAGGATCCAACAGAATTGTGGGAGAATTCACAAGACCATAAGTTGATCCAGAGTGATCCTCAGGTGTGTTTGATTTTATTTCCAGTGAAACTAGCCTCCATTATTATTTCATTATTATTATTTTACTATAGTTTATGATGGTAAAAAAAAAACCTTTTTATACCCTTCACCACCATAGGTGGAAAGGGTATTATAAGTTTGTGCTGATGTATGTAACGCATAGAAATATTTGTCTTAGACCCATCTTTTAGTATACCAATAGGCTTAGAATCACTTTCTGAGTCGATTTAGCGATGTCCGTCCGTCCGTCCGTCTGGCTGGTTGGCTGGCTGGTTGGACCCCCATGTAAACCTTGTAATCAAACTACAGGTCGTAATTCTAAAGATAATCTGATGAAATTTCGTACAGATCATTTTTTTGATAATAGGACCATGGCTATTGAAATTCATCAAAATCGGTCCATTATTTATGGTACCTCCCATAGGTCCCACTTCCCGGAATTGATATATTGGCCACAAAAATATTCAATATCATCAAAGTCAATATGAAATTTAAAACAAATACTGCTTATGTAAACTTAAATCACTGTACCAAATTTCGTTGAAATCGGTCCACATTTGACCATAGCTGCCATACAAACTCTTTTCTCAAAACGCACTAAATAAGACAAAATTCACTAAAACGCTCGTAAATCCGAAGATAATGACAATTTTAAGTTTATTTTTTGCATACATAAAATGAAAAATTTCATAATAATCGGTCCACATTTGACCCTAGCTCTCATATAAGTCCAAATGGCGGAAACAGCTTAAATGTATAAGTTTTGAGAATATGTTTGTATGATGACAAAATTTAGCAAATATTTGTCTTTATACAGGATGAAGAACACCTTGGACCTAAGTGGTGAAGGGTATCGTATGGTCGGGCTTGACCGACTATAGCACTTTCTTACTTGTTGTATTTAGAATTATTTGCTAAGGTTTTTTATACCCTTCACCACCATAAGTGAAAAGGGTCTATTGGGTTTATGATGATGTTTGTAGCGCATAGAAATATTAGACCTTTTTTTATACCGATCGGCTCAGAATCACTTCCTGAGTTGTTGTAATGTCCGTCCTGCTGGCCGTCTGGCTGGATATCCATGTAAGCTTGTTATCAAAGTACAGGTCGTAACTTGAAAGATAATTTGGTCCAAGGACGATCCCTATACTTTTTTGTATTACTATTGTGGGTACCTTCCATAGGGATGCCTTGACCTTTACAGTTACAATTTCTTCTTCTTCTTCTGTTATCCTTGACTCCCAGTGGAGCACAGGGCCTTAACCATCCTTTTATATCGAACTCTATTGCGAGATGTTAGGCATACATCATTCCATGAATAGTTTGCTGCTTGTAACTCCGCTTCAATTGACCTTCTCCACGTTCTAGCAGGTGCACCAACACGACGGCCGCTTTCTTGTGGATTCCAACGAAGCGCTTGTCGAGCAATGTTGGTATTTGGCCTTCGAAGTGTGTGGCCTATCCACCGCCATTTCCGTTGGCATACCTCTATAGAAGAAGGGATTTGGTTTTTAGCGTTTAGTAGATTTTCATTTCTTATGCGATTTGGCCACCATATATTAAGGATTTGCCGCAAGCATTTGTTTGCTAAGGTTTGTAGGCGCTTATCGATGGCATTTGTACGTTTCCAAGTTTCGCAGCCGTAATACAAGATGGACTTGACATTCGAGTTATATACTCGTAACTTAGTTGTTGTTGATATTGGCCGAGATTTCCAAATAGCTCGGAGAATGCCGAATGCTGATTTTGCCTTATTAATACGCGATTCAATATCCCCGTCGGCGCCACCTTTTGTAGATACCAAACTACCAAGATAATTAAAGGTACCTACACATCCAATAATCTCGTTATCCACATTGATGTGTGGCGATAGGTTTGCGCCGTAGCCTCCATTCATAACCTTTGTCTTGGAAATATTGATTTCCAGCCCGGCTGCCCGAGATTCAACATTAATAGCGCTAGTGTTTTCTTTAAGGTGACCTAGGCTTTGGCTTAGAAGGCATACGTCATCGGCGTATTCCAAGTCCTCGAGTTGTTTAAAGGGTGTCCATTAGATACCACGTCTATCATTCAGTGCCGTGCGCATTATATTGTCGATGACAAGGATAAAAAGTATGGGTGATAAGATACATCCTTGTCTTACTCCAGTAGTAACTTCGATACCTTTATGTATCTAAAACCCGGCATTTAAAGTCCACGTACATTGCCCGAATTAAGTTCAGAATTTTCGTTGGCATGTTACGGTTTTCTAAAATTCTCCATAGAAAGCTCCTGTTGACACTGTCGAAGGCCTTTATAAAGTCGATAAACGCTAGGTAAATGGGGGTGCGGAATTCATTACATTGCTCCAGTACTATTTTTACTGTGTTGATTAGATCAACACAAGATCTATTCTCTCGGAACCCAAACTGATTTTCACGTAGTGTTTTAGAAACTGCGTCAGACGTTACCACAATTTAATTGTGTTTAAATAAAATTCAGTTACCGAAATCTAATCTAAACCTAATTTTTGTAGGAATCGATCCATATTTGAAAATACCTCCCATACAAGACACATTCTCAAAAGTCTTGAAAATTCAAAGAAAATCACAAAACCGCTTATAAATCTAAAAATAATTACATTTATACTAAAACTTTGCGCAGATAAATATTTTGTATATATAAACCGATTACCTAGATTTAATAACAATCGATCAACAATTGACCCTAGCTCCCATATCAGGTCCTCAGCCGGAAATGACATATATGTATGTATGTTTCTACTCAGCCAGCAAATTGGCAAGCGTTTTGTAAATTAAGATTGCAGCAAGCTTGCATAAATAAGAGTTTTGCAAACGCCGCTGACAATTTGCTTACAAGTGCAAGTGTTTTGCGAACGTCGTTGAAAATTTGCTTGCAAATGCAAATATTTCATAAATTTTAACAAAACGTGTCATTCTCGCCGTCGAAAATTGTGGTAATAATTTGTGTTAATAAATTGTGTTGAATTGTTGTTAAATTACGTGCGTTTTATACTTTTAAATATCATTTGCTATTAAAAAAGGTAATTATCTACTTATTTAATGTCTGCATCAAAAAAGAAGAAAAGTATTGT
Organism: Stomorhina lunata; assembly: GCA_933228675.1. Lineage (NCBI taxonomy): Eukaryota > Metazoa > Arthropoda > Insecta > Diptera > Rhiniidae > Stomorhina > Stomorhina lunata. The sequence continues at coordinate 86,818,540 of OW121740.1, read as the reverse complement.
GCGCAGCAGCACCGAAATTTTTGAGCATCTGTGGAACGGTACGGCAAGTTCTGTTAGTACCCAGAGTGAATTTGTGGAACAGGAGGTTGTGTCTGAAGCACAAAATAATTTGGATTCCTTGTCAAACGAAGTTTATATTTCTGAACACGAGAATTATATTTCTGATGAAAGTGGGAACTCGTCGGACGGCTCCGTTATTGACTTCAATAAACGTTTAGCTGCATGGTTTGTAGAGAGCAATGTGTTCAATGCGCATGCTAATAAATTATTGGACTTATTAAGCGACAAAATTGAAGGCCTACTAAAAGATATCAGAACACTAAAACGTACGCCGACTGATGCTCCAATTGCCTCGTTGGCAGATGGAGAATATGTCCATTATGGCTTGAGAGATTGTTTGACAGATTTTATGCGGGAATATGAAATGCATACAAATATTTTACAACTGAACTTCAACATCGATGGATTACCAATTTCGAAAAGTTCGCAGAAGAGCGTGTGGCCTATTTTAGTGAATGTAAATGGGACGGATTCAGTCTTCGTGGTTGCTATTTTTTGTGGAGGGTCTCATCCTAATGATGTGAATAAGTTTCTGGCCCCATTTGTCGATGAGTTGAACGATCTTCTCCAAAATGGATTCTCATATGGGGTCAAAGGTCACGCTGGCTACAGTTGCTGCACAAAGTGCATTCAGAGGGGCGAATGGAAAAAGTATCGTATTATATTCCATTACCAAAACCATCCTTTGCGCACAAATATAAATTTTCGGCAAATAACTGATGTCAGCCATCACAATCAGCAAAGTTCTTTGGAAATTGAAAAACTTTCAATCGACATGATTCAAGTATTCGCTCTAGATTACATGCACGTAGTGTGTTTGGGTGTAATGAAGGCTTTACTTGTATCCTGGATAAAAGAATAGAAATCAAAATTATTCTTTGCAACAAAATGTTATACGAAAACTAAACACAGAATCTCAATCCATTGCGCGTTACATACCAAGAGACTTTTGTAGGAAACCACGAGATTTAAAAGAGATAGACCGCTTCAAAGCAACGGAATTCCGTCAGTTTCTTTTGTATACAGGCCATGTTGTGCTAAGGACATATTGAGCGAAGAGAGGTACATTCATTTTTTGCAACTTTGCCTTGCAATGCGAATTCTCCTCAATGCTAAAGATTGTGTACAAAATAACAAATGCGCAGAGGAGCTGATAAAGGATTTCTTACTCAGAGTCCCTGTTTTGTATGATGATTTAATGTTAACATATAATTTCCATTGTTTGAGTCATTTGGCCAGAGATTCCATGCACTTTGGATCACTAGAGACAAAAAGTGCTTTCAAGTTTGAAAATAAATTGGGAAAAATTAAGAAATTAGTGAAGAAATATGATAATGTTCCGTCCCAAATTTACAACAGACTAGTTGAGCAGAGTAAGCATGGCAATCATCATGCACATATTGATTCCAAAAAATCCACAGTACAAAGTGATGGCACTTACAAATTTGTTGAAATTAAAAACTTTTATTTATTATCTATTGCACCTGACAACTTTTATTTAGTACAAAAATTAATTTTCAAACTTATTTCCATATCAAGATCTGTTGATAACGAATTTGTACTTCACGGTCTAAGGGTACAAGACTTGAATAAGTTATATGATAAGCCGCTTCGGTCGTCGCTTTTTAATATTTACCGTGCCGGAAATCTTAGTCTTAACGAAACACCAGATCACCATACGCTTGATGAAGTAACATCAAAAGTTATATGCTTCTACATCAGATCGTCTTATATATTTGTGTCACTCATTGCAGATCATGTCGCAGAACAATTTCAATTACATCGCCGACCCCATTGATCATGATATCGCATTCCCACAAACTATTTATGTGGTAGAATCAAGTCCAAGCCCAACGACAACTTATTTGGATAGTGCAACGTCGTCTGGTAAGATATTTAATTTTAAAGAATACTTTTAACTTAACACCGCAACATTTTTCTCATATTTGTTTTATATTTTTTCGGCAGCAATTCAATCATTAATCAGTGACGCATGTCAAAAGGCTGTTGAAAAGGTTGAGGACAAAAATAAGCTAATATTGCTGCGCCTAACAGCAAATGTTGAGGGGATGCGCAAAGAAATCATTGAACTTAAAATAGCAGTCTCACATAATAACGCTACTATTATACCAAGCAAGCCGTTTGCTAATATTGAAGACTTCCTTAATTTTGAGAAAACTATAATAGAAAATATAGATAAATTTTCCTTGTTGGTAAGAATTTAAATTTGAAATGTCCGGTGACTGTGAACCAATGTCGATTTAATTTCTATTTTTAGAAGGCAGACCTAAAAAGACTGTCAACATCTAGTTCGAGAAAATTTGTTACGAAAGCATGGCAGAAGATCATGACTGACAACGTTGCTGAGAGCTTTTCCTGGCGAGGAACTGCAGATAAGAAGTCCATTAGGGCCTTCACTGTCGCCACTGCCATTCGTCGTAAGTGAAATACATTTAATAGGTTTATAGTTACATATTTTTATTCTTATTTAAATCCTATTGCAGAAACATTCGCTGAAAATGGAGGCAACGAAGAGGACTTTGTATTTGCCTCTAAGTCATTTTTCCAGTACGCTAAAAATCGTATTAAAATTAAAGCAATAAAAAAGTAAACTAAAATAATAGGTCTAGGTTAGGTTATGAAACCTAAGTACAAGTATTAATGATTTTTAAATGAAACAACAATGAAGTTTCTAATTTTATACTTAAATTTAATGGCGCATATTCAGAAATCGTAACTAAAGTCGAAATTAGTTAAACAGATACTAAAAAATAGTTAACAGATAGTTACAGATCCTATTCACAAATCGTAACTAACGTAGTAACGGCTGTCAGCTGATAAAAGAAATGCAGATTGGCTTGTGGAGAAGATAAAATGTCGATAATACCGTGATCGATATAAACTGGAATTAAACGAAATACTTTTTAAACTATCAAAAAAAAAATTTTGATATGTAAACAATTTATAGAAATTCACAAAAAGTATTTTTTTTAATTACAGATTGAATAAAAACCAATTTAAAAAAAGTCTTACACAAATAAAATTATGCAATAAATTGTTATCGCCAGAAAACACATCTCTGGTTTATTTTATTTTGATGTTTTTTGGACACAAAAAATGGAAAAAAAGTTCATAGAAATTGCAGCGTTTCCTTTACGTCCTTACATTTCTCATTATGTTATCGTCTAATAATGTTTGGAAATCTCTTAAAATTGTTTTCATTTCTTTATTGTTTATTTTTTCTTAAAATGTTTTCCTTTCAAATAATTTATGAAATCAATCAGCTGTTGTTTGAATGTGTAAGTTAGTTAACAATTAGTTATAGCTTCACCCATAATTAAGTCTAAACTTTAGTATTCGTCTGTGAATAACTTAAATAGGAATTTAAAAAAGTTAGCACTTAGTAATGATTTGTGAATATGCGCCAATATTTTTATTTTAAGATTAAAAATCAAAACAACCAAAAAAGTAAAGTAAAGTACAAAGTATTAATGATTTTTTGAATGAAACAACAATGAAGTTTCTATTATTATATTTTAATTTAATATTTTTCTACTAAGAAAAAATGTAATATATTTATTATTTATATTTTAATATTTTTCTACTAAGAAAAAATGTAATATTAAAAACAATTTTTAAATGCATCAATAAAAAATATACCCAAAACAAAATAAATATTTAAAACGCTTACTATTTTCATTATAAATACGTGTTTTTTAAGCATTTTCAAAACGTGTTTTTTAAGCATTTAGAAAACGTGTAATTACGTTACTTAAAAAACATGTTTTGCAATCGTCTTTTTAAAGCTTATAAAGTTGGGTCCTTTTCGATTATAAACCCCTTGCTTTGATGTGTTTTGTAAGGGTCACAGCAGCGTTTTATAAGTGTTTTGCTTACATTTGAACGCTTACAAAACGCTTATTTTTATATGAAAATGCTTGCTGGGTAAGACTTAAGGAAAACTTGTTAAATTGTTGGTCCATATTTAACCTTAGTAGTGATGCGTAGGTATCACATAGTCAGGCTTGACTGACTATAGCCTTTCTTACTTGTTTTTTGTTATTTTTGGAAAGTCTTTTTGAATAAAGCAACTAAGAAAGTATAACAATCGGCTAATGCGCCTATATAATACCCTTCATCACTAAACTGTTGTGCGATTGTTAACAAAATTTACAAGTTTCTTGTAAAATATATTAACTTAATTTTGTCATTATGCACAAAAAAAACAAGATTGGTCATTTGTATTAAACTGAAATAAAAATATTTTTAGTTTCTAAAGGACACCCTTTATAAGCAAAATTGTTTTTCTGAATATTCTTTTTATGAAATAAAATAAGTGGCTAATTAGAGGGTAAAAAATCGAAATTACGATTTAAGTTAATAATAGACCTTCTTAGAATCCAAGCAATATACAGTATGCAAAACTCGTATTCGTACACCCTCTAAAAACAGAAAATTTAAGAAATATTCAATACAGCATATTTTTTTTTTTTTAATTTTCATATCAATTTATTATATTTATGAGAAGAGACAACTTATATGTAGGTATCTTATAAACTAAGTTCTAAATCTTGAAGTATTCATTTAAAGGATAACAAAAACCGTATTCGTACAGGGTAAGAATTAAAATAAAGTTAAGAATATTATAACTAGGACTAAATTTAATATTTTGTTGGATATCCTTTTTGCTTTATAACAGCATTAAGACGTCTTGGCATCGATTCCACCAGTTTGGAAGTTAATTGTGGTGATATTTTATTCCATTCTGTTCTCAGTGCTACTTTCAGGTCACTTACGTTCTTTATATCGTAATTTTTCAACTTTTTCTTGAAAATTGACCACAAATTCTCAATAGGATTGAGATCTGGACTCTGTGGTGGTGTTTTTAGGTATTTGGGACAGTTGTAGAGGATCCAAAGTCGGGAATCTAGCGCAGTGTGTTTGGGATCATTTTCTTGTTGAAAGATGTGTTTGGGATCATTGTCTTGTTGAAAGATAAAATCCCTCGAAATGCCCATTTTTTCTGCACTTTGCTTCAAATTTCGCTTTAAAATATTTATATAGTCTCTTGCTATCATAATTCCATCGATGAAATGTAGATTCCCAACTCCTGATGCTGAAAAGCAACCCCAAACCATTACCGAGCCCCATGTTTGAATGTGGGAACAAGGTTATGACGATATAAGCTCGTGTTCTTCTCTCGCCAAATTTTAACGCGTCCATCCGACAATTTTATATTAAATTTGGATTCATCCGTGAAAATAACTCTTTTCCAGAAGTTGAAATTCTTATTTTTATACTTTTTAGCGAACATAACCCGTTTTCGCTTATTAATCAAGCTGACAAATGGCTTTCTGACTGCATATCGGCTTCTGTATCCAATTCTTTTGATGTAATTTCTAACTGTTTGAGGTGTAACGGTGATTCCAAAGTTCTGTGCCAAAGTTGCAGCCAGTGTTACGCCACTTATGGAAGGATCGATGCGAATTTGACGACGTAGAAATGAGCAATGTCTTCTTGTTAACTTGCATCGGTTAATATTTCGTTTCGATTTTTTAACTTGTCCGCTTTTTTTATATTTCGATACCACGTATTGGATAGTAGAAGCACTGCGCTTCATTATTTTGGCAATTTCCCGCAAAGATTTTCCATCATTGTGTAGATCTATTACTATTTTCCGTTGTTCGTTTGAAAGTTCGCTTGATTTTCTACCCATGCTGAATATTTCCAACTTTTTCTAATAATTCAACTGACTATGATAATTTATGACCGACTACGATATTCACAGACCACAACCGAGAAAAAAAGGGGGAACCACGCAAGTAAAACAGAGTTTAAAACTCACGCTAACAAAACGGAAATATAGCCCTACCACCTGTACGAATACGGGTTTTGCTATCTATTAATTAAATGCATCGCCATCTATCGGTCAATATCTAAGATAACTATATCATTACTTGTATTTTGTCATAAAAACAATAAACGGATACGAATTTTACAAAAATTCAATTATGCGCTGAATATTTTAGAAATTTTCTCATTTTTCTCGGGTGTACGAATATGGATTTTGCATACTGTACTTAGTAAAAGCCAGCCAACTAGCTGGCTGTCCAGACGGACGGAGTGGGTCTAATTCGACTTAGAAGTGATTCTAAATCGATCTGTATACTTAACTGTTTGTCCCAGTCAGCATTTTTGTTATTTTCTGATCATATTTGACTCTTTTTCGACTGCCGCGGACGATTAAAACAATCGAATATGCTATCTTTTTCGATTCGAGAGTAGAGTGATGAAGTGTGGTGTAGTGTAAAAGTCTATGTTTAGAACACTAAAGAAGTTGCTGGGATCGAACACAGGCTAAAAATGATATCTTATATTTAGCAGTCGGCGTGCTAACCCACTTAGCTACAGCACCTACATTATCTATGCCCGTTAAAAGTATTTCAAAACCAACACCATACATCTAACTGTGCAAAATTTGTTTGCAAAATAGCGTTACAAACTATCGAATTTCAATCCCTTAAATGTTTGATTTTTAATTAATATACTTTTTGTTATTGTATTTTTAAATAGTAAGTTTTAAAGCATAAGCGCGAATCTACTTCGACTAGTTTTTTAATCGCGCAGTCGACAAATCGTTTTTTGGTCTTCCAAACTGATTAAAAAAAGACTCATTTGGGTGATTTTTCAAAAAATAATCTTCTAAATGCTGACTGGGGTTAGACTAATATTTATATGCGCTACTAATATCAGCACAAACCCAATATCCACCTGTGGTGATAAAGAGTGTTCTAAAAAAAATATGCATTTACTATTTTAGACAAAATTTATCCATAGTGCAAGAAATAATTTATTTTTTGATCAAGTTAGTTTCTATAGATATGTCAGATACTATTATTTTAGAAATTATTAATTTTCAATAGTTATTTCAATCAAAATGGACTGTGAAAAAAGTTCGTGAAAATATAATTAAAACTTTTCAAAAAAATCCGTCATGGACTTTTAAAAAAATAGCTAAAAATTTGAAAGTTGACCCTCGAACGGTTTCTAATGCCATCAGTCGGTATAAGGAAACCCTGAGCATTGAAAGAAAACCTGGATCAGGGAGGAAAAAAGGTCCTACAGATATTGGTAAGGCAAAAGAAGTCGAGCGACTCTTTCGAAGAGCGCCTAACACTTCTTTAAGAAAAGCAGCTCGTACGGTGAAATGTTCTACGAATTTTGCACATAGAGTCAAAGCTTATGCTGGACTGAAGACATACAAAGTCCAAAAGGTTCCAGATCGCAATGCTATAAAGAACTTAGAAGCAAAAAAACGAGCGAAAAAATTGAAGTCTGATTTTATAAAAAAAATACACCTGTTGTGTGATGGATGATGAAACATACGTACTGGCAGACTTTTCTCAACTTCCTGATCAAGATTTTTATGTTGCTGATAAACAGGGCAATGTTCGGCAAGAGTTTCGCACAAAAAAACAAACAAAATTCCCTAAGAAGTTTCTCGTGTGGCAAGCTATTTGCAGTTGTGGCAAAAGAAGTAAAGTATTTGTGACATCTGGCACAATAAACACAGAAATTTATATAAAGGAGTGCCTACAAAAACGGTTGTTACCCTTTTTAAGAGAGCACAGAGTGACTACTTTTTTTGGCCCTATTTGGCATCATGCCATTATGGAAAAAAGGCACTTGAGTGGTACTCAAAGAATAATTTCATTTTTGTACCACGAGAGGCAAATCCACCTAACTGTCCAGAACTTCGGCCTGTGGAAAGGTATTGGGCTCTGGTAAAAAAGGAATTGAAGAACACAGGAAAGATTTCCAAGAACATGTCCGATTTTAAGCGCAGGTGAAACACATGCTCCAAAAAGGTATCAGAAGCAACTGTAAAATCTTTAATGGGAGGGTTTCCGAAAAAAGTCGATAATTTTGCAAAACTGGAGTACTAAGTAAACATTTTAATGCTAAATGATTTTGTATAATATGTCATTATATTTGCGTATTTTGTAGAGTTTTTATATTAAAGGGTTTGATTTTTATTTAAGAAAATCCAACTACAAATTTTATTTAGAGCACTCTTTATAGGGTATAAATATTTGAAATTTTTTTTCATATGAGTATACTATACATATTTACTGGTATTTTCAAAAACGCATGTTTATAAAAATGTACTTTAATTTAGCTGGGGGATCATTATGTGTGTCCGATAGAAACACAAACAAAAAACACAATTTTTTTCTATAGTCTGTTAAGGTGAAGTCAGTTTATGTAATAAATCAAAACGGAATGATATTCGGAAGAATGCTCTTAAAATTTGAGTGTATGTACCCATTAATAAAGTCGAGGTAGACCAATGCAGCAGAATACACTTTCTTAATTGTTTTTCCTTTTTTGTCTTAAACAACAAGATAAATATGAAGCAACGGGAGATAAATGCGTTTATAATGCCTATAATAGGCCTTTAATTTTAGATTTATATGATTAACAATTATTGACTTTTTACTCCGCTTGGCATTTTACACTTTTTTTTATAACTTTTGTAAACTAATCAGGCAACATTTTCGAATAAAACTTTTCAATTACCCTGTAAATAATAATTCGACTACATGACCCATTTAAAATAAATGGAATAGTTTCGACATGATGATGAACATTAAAAAAATGTAATGTTATATGAATCACGTTTTTCATATATTTGGATTACTTTTGGACTAGTCCTAAAAAATGGTTCCGGTTAAAAATAATAAATTATGTCGGTTAAATAAACTTTTTGTGGGTGTTATGATAGTTTTGAGATAACTCTTGGTTTCTCTTCATCCCAAATGCAATAATTAAGCTTATAAGTGAAAAATGAACTTCGGAGATGAAGATTATAATATTATGTGTGAAAACTGTGATTGATAATTTTGGTAAAGTATTGGGAGGGAGTACTACGAATTTGTTTTAAGTAAAACAACGGAAATAAAAATATTTTAAATATATGGAAAAGTCTTAATTTTAAATAAATTAAAATGATACTTCATAAACATGCTATATTATTCAGTTTTTCAAAATTTATCGACTTCAGTTAACTTTCTGGAGGATGGTGCCCACTTACGGGTAAAATTCGACATGTTCTGAAATAAATTGTTTGCGTTCTTTAACTCTTAATTTACAAGAGCCCAATACTTTTCCACAGTCCAAAGTTTTTGGTAGTTGTATAAATTTGTGAATATGAATCAAGTGAATTTTTCATAACGCCCAAATCGGGCCAGAAATATTTAGGCACTCTGTGCTGCCTCAGAAAGGGTAAAATCAGTTTTTGTAAGAACTCCGTTACATAAATTCCTGTGTTTGCCACATCAGAAATTTCTTTGGAAATTGTCTACTGAACATTCGTTCATTGGCAACATAAAATCTTGGCCCGAAAATAGAACCGATTCCTTTTAAATTTGATGTACTGACCAATAGTTGTTCTAAATTAAGTTGTCTTATAAAGGGTGTCCCAACTAGAACGCCATTTTAAAATTTTAAATAAAACACAGATATTTAAAAAACAAGTAAGAAAGTGCTATAGTCGGTCAAGCCCGACCGTACGATACCCTTCACCACTAAGGTCAAAAGTGTTATTTTTCCTGTATAAAGACAAATATTTGCTAAATTTTGCCATCATACAAACATTTTCTCAAAACGTATATATTTAAGCTGCTTCCGACATTTGGACTTATATGAGAGCTAGGGTCAAATGTAGACCGAAATTTAGCAAATTGATTACAGTTTTTAAAAAATTATGTATGCAAAAAATAAACTTAAAATTCCCATTATCTTCAGATTTACGAGCGTTTTAGTGATTTTAACGAAATTTGGTACAGTGATTTAGGTTTACATACGCCAAATTTGATTTAAATTTCGTTAAAAAATATTGATATTTGTGGCCAATATATTAATTCCGGGAAGTGGGACCGATGGGAGGTACCATAAATAATGGACCGTTTTTGACGAATTTCAATAGCCACGGTCCCATTATCAAAAAAATGATCTGTGCCAAATTTTATCAAATTATCTTTAGAATAGCGACCTGTAGTTTGATTGCAAGGTTTACATGGGGGTCCAGCCAGACGGACGGACATCGCTAAATCTACTCAGAAAGTGATTCTAAGCCTATTGGTATACTAAAAGGTGGGTCTAAGACAAATACTTCCATGCGTTACATACATCAGCACAAACTTATAATACACTTTCCACCTATGGTGGTAAAGGGTATAAAAATCGTGAAACTTTATTATATCGTAAAATATACAGAATGAGGTTATGTATGGAACAAGATATCGTGTTCGTTAATTGGGTATTGGAGAGTCAACATGAAAATGCTGATTTTGACGATAAAATCATCTTCAGTGACGAGGCCCATTTCTATTTTGATGGCTTCGTCAATAAGCAGAATTGTCGCATTTGGGGTGATGAAAATCCTCGAGTGATTCACGAGAAGCAAATGCGCGTCACTGTGTGGTGTGGTTTTTGGGCTGGAGGAATCATTGGACCTTTTAAAATGAGGCAGGTCAAGCGCAAACAGTCAATGGTGTTCGGAATCTATTTCGCCCATTTTCAATACACAACTTTCTCAACATATCGAAAATACTTTTACAGAATGCTGTCCCTTCAGCTCTTTTCATTAAGGAGCTATCGCGCTTTCATTTAATGAACAAACGCACCCCCTTTCTTTTTGGTATTTTTGTGTTTCTGTAAGTTTTTATATAAGAGCTATGGTCAAACCTATTGTAACAAAATTTGGCACACTGGCCGGCATTGTGTTAAATTTAGTAGCCATAGCTATTATAGTTTATCATTTATTGTCATTTAAGTATATTTTAGGTGGAATTTAGGCTGTTTCCGTAAGTGTGTTGTATAGGATCTATGATTTAATGTAAACCGATTGCCATGAAATTTTATAAGCTGCATACTGATCATGTAAAACTTCCCTATACTAAATTTTATCATCATACCTATTATAATTTGTTGTGTATTAGCGATTGGCCTAGGCGAAGTTATACGGGAGCTATGGTAAAATGTCAACCGATTTCGCTCAATTTCAATACCAAAATTTTTCAAGAAATGAAGAATATTTTTGCTAAATTTTAGCGACCTAGTTCCTTTCGTTCAGGCCCTATCGTGACGACAACAGACGTATATCGCTCAATTGTCTTAGAATTCCATAAGGATTCACAATATATGTAGGGTAGAAGGGCATTTACCACTTTTTTTTAAAGTGCTCTAGGTTTCATACCGTGAGAGTTATCACAATTTTTTTGTTCTTTATAGGTACCTATATATGTTAGCTTTAAACTGTGTTGGTTCAGATTGCCTACGGTTTTTCTTTATCTATCAAATTTGAAAAATAGCAAATTAACTAAAAGTGGCCAATGTGCCCCATCCATGGGGCACATTTGCCAATAAGTTTGGTACAAAAAAGAAGTAAAAAAATTGTTGTAATAAAGTAAATTTTTATTTCTATAAAACTTTAATATACAAAACAAACCAAAAAATTAATTCAAGTTCATTTTACATGGATAAATTAAACAAAACAGTAACAACAGAGATCAAAATTTAAACTATTGGGCCTCTGTTAACATTGTACTGTGACATATCAACATTAAAAACAAGTAAGAAAATGCTATAGTCGGTCAAGCCCGACCATACGAGACCCTTCACCATTAAGGTCGAAGGTGTTAGTTTTCCTGTATAAAGACAAATATTTGCTAAATTTTGCCATCATACATTTTCTCAAAACTTATATATTTAAGCTGTTTCCGTCATTTGGACTTATATTAGAGCTAGGGTCAAATGTGGACCGATTATCAATTTGGCAAATTGATTACAGTTGTTACAAAAGTTATGTATGCAAAAAATAAACTTAAAATTCTCATTATCTTTAGATTTACGAGCGTTTTAGTGATTTTTGTCTCATTTATCGCGTTTTTAAAGAAAAGTTTGTATAGGAGCTATGGTCAAATGTGGACCGATTTCAACGAAATTTGGTACAGTGATTTAAGTTTACATAAGCAGTATTTGATTTAAATTTCATGAAAAAATATTGATATTTGTGGCCAATATATCAATTCCGGGAAGTGGGACCTATGGGAGGTACCATATATTATGGATCAAAAAAATGATCTGTGCCAAATTTCATCAAATTATCTTTAGAATTGCGACCTGTAGTTTGATTACAAGGTTTACATGGGCGTCCAGCCAGCCAGCCGTCCAGCCAGACGGTAAATCGACTCAGAAAGTGATTATAGGTATAGAATATAGTGGGTCTAAGACAAATATTTCATGCGTTACATACATTAGCACAAACTTATAATACCCTTTCCACCTGTGGTGGTGAAGGGTATAAAAATGTTAAGATGGAAGATGGATTGGGCCTTGCAACCAAAATACGATATCATTACAAATGTCGGGCTCAAAAAAATGTCGACGAGTTGTTTTGTTATATGTGTATGGCAAATGTGCCCCAGGTAGAATCGTTAGATGTAAAGAACTATTTTTCACATAAGCAATAGAATTATTGATAAAAACTTAAAATATTTGTTCTCAATACTATATTGTTTATTAAACTAATGAATAATTTCTCAGGATAACAAAAAAACTAAGGAAAATATTACAAAAATACTTGTAGCAAAATATTTTTGTAAGATCTGCTGAAACAATAAATCACGCCGGATGTTTTAAATCTGAAAGCTACTGCAGTCAAAATTTATCAATGATAAACGAACATAAAATCGATTACAGCATCAACAAGTAAGAGTGTTATATTCGGCTGTGCCGAATCTTATATACCCACCATCAAGTTGTGTTAAATTTAGAAACATATCTCATGTATCTACAAGGGTGCAGCTAATTTAAAATATGGACCAAAACTGAAAAAATCGCTAAGCTATTGGTATTGTTGGTAAAACCTTTGGACTAAATTCGGTTGTAGCTTTATAGTTCAACATTTAAAAATATTTTAGTGGTTTCCCCAGTATTTACTTTGATCAAAATTCGGTCTCATAACCGGGTATAGTTTTACATTAATAAGTTGTTAAAAACTTTTCGTTGTGCTTAATATGTATTTAGGCTAAACACGTTAATAGTAATACGGCAGGTCCATATATTTCGTAAGGAGTTCCTAATGCATTCATCATATTGATTGTAGATATAAAAAGGGGATGTTATACATAAATAAAAGAACTTTAGCCAAATGTTGACCGATTGTAACAAAATTTTACACACTGGCTGGTATATATATAGAGCTTATTCTTGCAAAATTTGGCCATAGCTATCATAGTTTAATAGCTTTTAACTGGCCTTGCTAAAATTTTTGGTTTCCGTGAGTGTTTTTTATATGAAAGCTAAAGTCAAATATGGCCTGATTCCTATAAAATTTGATAAACTGATCAAAAATTGCATAAAACTTTCCTATTTGAAATTTAATCGTCATAGTTATTACAATTGTATTCAATTTATCAGCATTAATGTGTTTCCCGGGCGGGGTTATATGGGAGCTCTAACTAAATTTGAACCGATTTTGTCCGTTTTCAACACACATCTTTTTCAAGATATCCAAAATTCTTTTGTAAAATTTTGTACCTCTAGCTCTTTTCGTTAAGGCGCTATCGTGCTTTTATCTGACGGACATAAATCCCCTTTTCTTTTTGAATGTGTTTTCGTAAGTTTTTTATATGGGTCAAATGGTGACCGATTGCGACAAATTGCACACTGGCTGGCATTGACATAAGACTTTCTTGTGCCAAATTTAGTGGTTACATCTGTTATACTTTAAGACTTATTGGCATTTAAGTGTATTTTAGGTGAAATTTAGGCTGTTTTCGTAAAATTTTTGTATGGGAGCTATGGCTAAATGTGAACCGATTTTGATGAAATCTTACACGCTGCCTAGGGCTAATTTTATCATCATAGCTGCTATAATTTGTCATTTATTAACAAATAAGCGATTAGCCTAGACGAGGCTATACGGGAGCAATGGTCAAATGTGAACCGATTTTGTCCAATTTCAATACCAAAATTTTCTCAAAAATGAAGAATATTTTTACTAAGTTTCAGTGAACTAGCTCCTTTCGTTTAGGCGTTATCGTGATTTCAACAGACAGACAGACGGACATCGCTCAATCGTCTTAGAATTTCATAAGGATTCAGAATATATATTGTTTTTGGTTTTTGAGCCAATATTAAGGAAATTACAAACGGAATGACAATCTCAATATACCCCCCATTCTTTTTGATGGTGGGTATAAAAAAGATAAGTTAGTTTTCAAGAAAATTATTGGTGGTAAATGCGCCCCTATGGCAAATGGTCCCCCTCCTACCCTACATCAATTTTGGTTTTTGAGCCAGTATTAAGGAAGTTACAAATGGAATGACAATCTCAATATAAACTCCATTCTTTTTGATGGTGGGTATAAAAAATACCTATTAAACGGTATTGAAAGTGAATGCCTTAAAAGAATTACTGTTGGATATTGTACGTACTTCTCGTATACATATACATAAATATATGCAGTTGCATATGATTATCATTGTTTTACTTCAGTTCTATTTTAACACGCAGACTAGACGAAATGATGAGAACAACCGTCGACCAAAATTTCTACCGACCAACAATAGTCGATCGGCGGAGGAAGAATACACTTGGAGACTGACTGACAGAAACAATAAGAAAAGCAACAACAACAAAAAAATAAAGTCAAATTGAAAAGTGATAAGAGCGCAAATAAGAAGAAGATTATTATTCTTTAGATGAAAATTAACTTAATAAATGTATACTTTAATTTTATTTTATTTATTTATTTATTAATACGAGTATGTGCATAAGTAAAATAAAAATCTACAAACAATTCTTATGGATGTAGAATAAATGTAGTCGTACTATTGTACTTATTTCGAAACAATTTTATTTCTTTGTCAGTTAAACATAAAAAGTCGTAGCATCATCATCACTATTAACATCTTAAACTAAGACCAAAAAACTATCACCAGATCAACAGAGTCTTAACTTTGTTAAATGTTTATATTTAAATAGTTACCGGAATAGACGGTCCAATTATTAAAGAATTTGTGAAAAAGAAAAAGAAAAGTGTGTCTCGAGTAAAAAACCAACAATAAGATAAAATAATAACTATAAACAAAACATTTTATTAATGTGGAAAAATAAATAAAATTAACCCAAATAAACAAAAAACTACAATAGTTGCAATAATTTTAACAATCATTTTTATTTTCGTAATTGTTGTAATTAACTCAATCTAAGTGATTTGATAAAAAATATTTTGGTATTTTACGAGTAGTTAGTTATGTCGGATACATGTGGAGTAACAACTATCGATGATAACAGGTAAGGAAATAAGATACCTTATCAATGGATTAATGCAATTCTTTACTTATCTTTATTAAAAAAAAAATTAAACTTAAAATTTTAAAAATATTTATACTTACACATAAGTATCATATTGAGCCCTTAAGAAACATTCTCGCAAGTGGTCGACAGCAGATTTGTTTTATTAAATAATATCACATGCAGTTTTGGTGCGAACCCAAAACTTAATAATTACATCATAAATCATTTTGAGTACATTTAGAAAACTATAAATTGTTAAATAGGGTCATATTCTTTTTATGGGAATAATTAGTGCTTGAAGTTATAAGACGATGGCTTCAGTTATTTGTTAAATTAATAACAGTTTTTAACCTCCAGAAAAAAGTAACAAGTTGGTGCCATCGATATGAAAAGTTACGTTTTGAAACGATCGAAATGAAAAATGTTTTAATTTTTTAGTGCAAAAACCTTATAAGAAATAATTTTGTTGATAGATATATGAAAAAAATTAAAAAAAACAAAAATTCGCGAAAAATCTAACAAAAATCAATATTAATTGATAAAAAAATATATTGTCGCAAGAATTAAAGAACGCTGTAACTGACAAAAAATCGCAAATACGTTTTTTTGTATAACTTCTATCAGAAATAAATACTACGTCGATTGGCCCCGGTCTCATATTTCTATGTTTTGAAAAAATATAGTGTATTATTTGTCGTAAGCCTAATAAAAACAAGTTTTAATATGAAATTTGTACAGCATTTATATATTGGCGAGAAAAAATAGAAATATTTTTTAAAATCATGTTCTTAAGTTTGAGATATGAATAACTTACATACAGGTTTTTTGCCTCTGGTGAACATTTTATGTTTTCTCAGTTACAGCGTTCTTTAAGTCTTGCGTCGCTATATACAAAACTACTGTAAAGTGAACTTTGTTGGTAAAAATTCAACTCTTATAAAAATTGTTACGTTTTGGTGCGATCGATTGTTTCTGAAACCTTTTTGTAATGTAGAGCAAACCGAAACCGAAACCTCGGTTTTTTATGCCTCAAAACCGAAACCGAAAACCGTAGAAAAACCGAGGTTTTAGCTATTTATTTTTCATAATTTTTTATTGGTATTATTCAGAAATATCGTAAATTTGCACGTAATTTTTCTATTTAATGAAGCAGAAGAATGAAACAAGCAAAAGTTGTTTACAATGTACGAATGGACAGGTGTAAGGGGAAGACGGTATATGAACGCAAATATTCACGATGGTAAATTTGATAACCTGGGCCGTATTTTAGGAACGTGTAATGAAGTTTAATATTTCACTTGATGCAAACATCTATAGATGGAGCAGCAGCCAATATCAAATTTGTATCTGAAAATCAATTTTGAAGACGGCGGCGATGAAACTTTGACTCATTTAAAACCGATTGCCCATATACATTTGAACCTATTGGCTGTAAGAAAAACTGTTCTGTATTTCAAAAATTCGTCAGTTCGTTATAATATTTTACAAACAAGAGTTAAAAAGCATCATAATCGTGAATTAAGTTTACTCTTAGATTTCTGTTTCTAAACAAAGTATTCATGAGAGTTTAGAAATGCTGTCGACCTTAGATTGGCTTCATTCTATCGACTTTGAAATTGTAAATTCTTTAAAATCGTTGCTATTTGTAAAAATTACTATTGAAGCAATTTGTCGCTCGGATGCAAATATTATTCACGCTAAAGGGGCTCTGCAGTTTCTCCAAAAGAAACAAGACTTATTTAAGAAATCCCTCATATTTAAAAAACGTGAATTATTTTCCTGAATTTTAGTATTAAATTATAACATGTTTTAATGAAGTTATCTAAATTTTGCTACAAATTTAAACTGAAATAGTTTTATTTAAAAAACCGAAAACCGAAACCGGCCGGTTTTGAGTGTTTTAAAACCGAAACCGCAGTTTCTCATTTTCACGGTTTTTTGCAAACCCTAAAACCTGCATCATTAGCTTAATTTTTTCAAAATATGTAATATCAAAATATCAAAATAATTTTACAGATTTACGTGTATAGGGTCAGATTTCATTCAACGTCAACGTTAAGAATAAACAAGTAAAGTGTTATATTCGGCTGTGCCGAATCTTTAATACCCATCATCAAATTGTGTTAAATTTCCAATAAAAAACTGTCATTATCTAAAATTTTCGTATATAAAACTTTCGATATCGAAAAGTTTCCTAAAATTAATTTTGGCTATGGAAAGATTTCTTATGGAAAACATTTGTCGTCAAAATATTTTAGATAGAAAACTTTTTATAAAAAACTTTCCTATAGAAACATTTTAATATCATAAGCTTTCCTATAGATAACTTTAATATCTTGAGCTTTCTAAAAAAACTGTTTATTATAAAAATTCCGATCTAAAAATTTCGATATCGAAAGATTTTCTTATATAAAACTTTTCTGGCGTTTGTTAATTTACATACTTGTTTTAGAGAGAAAAGATATTCGCTTTTAAAATGCTCTGACGGACGCTACAAAAAATGGAAGTGACTTTTTTTCAACACGTGTTTCTGTAAATTTTATCAGATCGGTCATAGAATTAAAAAAATTGTAAATACAGTGAAGATAGAGGAAAATCAGATCATTCCAAAACAGCTTTTATAAAACATTTTTAAGTTTCCAGTTTCACCAAAAATCCATAAATGTACCATTGCGGACGCTACGTGACGGACGATAAAATTTTTACTTGAATGTTTTTTGTTAGGAAAAAATTCATATTTCATATTTTTTTTAAGTATTTGTTAATCAGTAAAAATAATGGTTTTATTTGTTCCCGAATTTCATCTCCTTCCTTTTATGTTCGCAGTTATAATGCGATTTTTGGGCACAATTTAATATTTCACAAAACGGCTAAATACATATAATTATTTAAAGTTTTACACTTTTTATACTTATTTTTTGTCCCAAGAATACTGCGGCTAGCTGGTAAAGCGTCCCAAAAAAAAACAAAGTTTCAAAATCATCAAATTTGCTCTACTGTATATTTTTTAACACCTAATATCTTTGTATTTAATAAATATGATTTTGTAAAAAATATATACTGTGACATACTTTCTGTGACAGACTTCCCTTTACATATTATTTTGTAAAATGCTATATAAACATCTATATATTTTCTGCCTAGTGTTAAGCATACTATAACTTGTCTTTACGAACCAAGTTCAATTGGAAAAAAATAAAAATTGCATTAGTCAAATTTAAAAAACCTTTATTTCTGTGACGGACGCTACACATTGAGAGCCTTTTTTAATTGACGTTATTTATGTCACTCCAATTACTTTTGATGGGGTCTTTTACATCTAGTTGTATAAAATTAAGCAGACTTTGAGCCCCTACTGAAACTTGATAACTAAATGGATGTTTTCGCGATTTTTATGAACTTTTACAAAACCTATTTTTTAAAAAATATATAAAAATTCGAGATGGGTGCAAATAAAGACCTGCCATTCACGAAGAGAGCAATCAAAAATTGAATCCAATATATATTCTAAAGGATCAAAATATATGGTAAATTTTTCCATAAACACAAATACGCAATTTTAACAGTTTTAAGATTTTGTCCTTGGCTTAAGGTTTTTCGGATTTGCCCTTCGAAATCCTTCTAGTATAATAAACATTCTATATTAAAAATTTTTCTATAGAAAACTTTTGATTTCCTACACAAAACTTTGAATAGCAAAAGATTTAGAAAACATTCAATGTCGAAAGCTTTTTAATAGAAAAAAAAACTTTCGTATCGAAAGATTTCCTAGAAAACAGTTCCAATATCGAAATATGTTAAAAAAAATCGCTATCGAAAGCTGTCCTATAGAAAACATTCGCTATGGAAAGCTTTCCCTTATATATTTTGTTTTGATCTCTGCAGAAAAAACTTTAAGTTAAAATGAGACATTTCTAAAATAATTACAGAGAAAAACATATCGTGGCACAATGATTTCGTAAATAAATTGCAACAATACAATATAAACCACGACGGGTTGCGTCAAAACAAACAAACTTGGAATGAGTCTTGCGTTACATTGGTAGATAATATGAAAATTAGCAAGTATGAAGATCATTTGACAAATGCACTTTCGAGTAGGCAACGAATATATAAAAGGCTTAATCACACAAAAGGTTTAACATTCTGCAATCAATCCTATAATCAGGAGCAAATCACATATATAATGAAAGCTAGGGGTGATCTGATATACTTAAATGGTAACCAGTTTAGAGAAGGCAACGCAAGATTATGCTCTCTGTGCAATCTAAGAGTGCCTGAAACGACAGTGCACTTCATAGGTTCTTGTCCAGTGTTTAACGAAATAAGATTGAGATATTTCCAACGAATAACTCTTACAGAAGACGATGTGATTCATATACTTAATGGCGGTGAAAGAGATTATTGGCTAGGGCTTTGCAATTTTGTCAAATATGCTTTAAAATATAGAAAGATGCTAATATCTGAATTTAATGTTTAAAAATTTATATCGAATATAGACTATTGTTCCGGCTAACGGTTTATTTAACCAAGCCGTACTTTATTATTATTTATTTATTTTATATTTTTTAAATTTTATTCAAATTTTGTAAATATTTCATAAATGAAAATAAAGAAAACTCTAATCTTAATCTTAAATGAGACATTTCGAGATAATCATTTAACACTTGTCCTGTATTGGGTCAAAATTGCCCAAACAGTTTTTATTGCTTAATATTTTCGCTACCATTCAGTTAATGTTTCTGAAAATGTTTTACTTTTATTTATTTTGCAAATAGTGTATAAATATAAAACATAGATCTCGTAGCTCTTTCCAGATCGTCCGTATGAAAAAAGTAACGTATTTGATATAAGTGGTTCAAAATTGCCCAATATAAAATAATCAATATACACTTTATAATCAAGATTGTTTTATATCATCCGTGCAAAAGGGGATTTACTACTCATCTTTCCACTCAGTTTAAATGTTTATAACGGGACTACGAGCAGCAACAAGAGAAATAAAGAACGAATTTATTCAGTAAAAGTGAAACTTTTCATGGTATTAGACTTTTGTTGTCTGTCGAGTTTGTCTTTTTTATTACTATTAGTATTCATATTTTGGAATAATGAAACCAGAAGAAATTAGTGCTGTTTTAACACATTGGATCTGTTTATGACCCTAATATTTCCTTGAAAAAAAATGCAAAAATCGGTGATCTACTAAGGAGAACATTGCATGTTGCCCGAGGCCCTACTGAGGGTAATTTTGAAACATGTGTATATTGAATTTAAGTCAATTTTCGTCAATCAAAGCTCACTTTGGACTTCTCCTACTGGCTGATGTATATCATTCTCATATGAAAGCACTATAATCTTTATGGCATGACCATTAAGGCTGAACATTATTCAAATCAGCTCTATCAAATCCAGGAAATATGACATTAAAATTTGGGCATTGTGAAATGCAAAAACTAGTTATGCGTGGTCTTTATAGGTTTATACTGGCAAAGGCAGAAACTGTAAGATTAGGATATTTGAGCAATAATAAATATAAACGTCGCATTTATTTGGAGGAATTGTCAACAGCGATTAAAATGTCCTAGCTACCGTTTGAAAAGTTGTTTCCTTTGTCCAAATCGGTACAATAGCCCAAAATATTTTAGTAAGTGTTCGCAAATTTCAATTCAAATTTATTTGAAAAGATCATTTCGAGTCTTAGATAACATGTCATTGTATGTAAAAAATTTATAAAAATTAATAAATATGTATTATTTAGTATTGGGTCAAGTTGACCCACAAGTCATAAAACTTTTCCAATTATTAAAACAACCAATAACAAATACTATATCACCCTTCTCGCTTTTCTTTCAGCACCTTATACGAAATTTTAAAAAATTGTGCCAACTTTCAATCTTACGACAGTCTACCAGTCGAAGATTTTAACGACGTATGTTTTGGTACCGACTTCACCGGCGTTGCTGATATTTATCTTGAAAACTGTTCAAAAATGATATCGACCAACCAATATTCTGTGAGCGGCAATATATCGAACAGCAGTTATACCAGTGACGATTCGTTGGGTGACAATATTCTAGAAGAGAACGGAAGAATATCATTGGCATATGAAAACCTGAGAACAATACCAAGGCGAATAGCTGAAAAATTTGCAATACAGACAAAGTTTTTAGATTTAAGTTACAATAACTTTCAAAATTTATCGTTTTTATCATTCTTTGAGGATTTACATACGCTCATCCTGGATCGTAACACAAAGTTGGAGGTAAACACTTTGCCATTTTTGCAGAACTTGAAAATATTATGGTAAGTTTTGAATTTTTTCATAATTATTCTACAAAACTTTTTACAAATATATCTTTTGGTAACTATTTAGGATAAATAACTGTGATATCACAAACGTTGCCGAATGGATTCAACGTATACGAACTCAATGTCCTAGCTTGGAGTATTTATCAATCATGGGTAATCCTGGCATTAAGGAACCATTTAACTATTGTACTTTAAATATGTTTTGCAATTCCTCCAATGTCGAATCTATAATGATGCCCACAAGTGTCGTTACGGATTATAGAGAATACGTTATGCAAATGCTGCCACATCTGCAATATTTAGATGGTGTTCCACGTGACACTTTACTTAGGGTGTTTCAATGTTCCTCTAATGGTGCTCTTCAATCGACCAGCTCTTCATCATTATCCCCAGCTAACTCAATGAAAAATGGCTCTTCCTCTCAAGGTCAGAATTACAACGGCAATGGCCACCGGAAAATTTCTCCCTCTCTTAGTTTTAAAGATTTGTTTCGATTAAAACGACGTAAAAAGTCCTATCCCAGCTCATCTACAAACTGAAGAACGAAAGTGAGAGTGAAGGAAGTTCATATGTAAATAAGTAGTTATGCGTGCAATGGAAAATTTTTACGACAGATTAATGAGACAGTCGGAACCAATTTATTTATTATCTATCATTCTCGCAATGGATGAGTTGCAGTCATACATGGAATGTATGATGAATGTATTGCAGATATCGACAAGCGGACGAGTATGATAACTACCTAACCAAGTACTACTAGTAACAGAGTTACATTAAACATTATTGTTGTTATTTTTATTATTGTAATTTTCCTCATAAAATCTTATTATCACTATTATTTTGTTTTATTTTATTAATATTTGTATTGTTAATTAAACATTTAACCCATTCTTATCATCATCACTTGTCACTTGTCGTATTATTTATGTATAGAATACACAATACAATGTTAAATATATTTAACTTTTCTATTTTAAGTTGGATCATGAACAATACAAGTACAATATAAATATAAATGAGGATCTACAATATAATTATGTTGCTTCCCAGAATCCAGTGAATATTTTTATACAATTAATTACATGATAATAAAGTTTTTAAAAGTTTTATTTCATTTTTTTTTTTCTTATATACGAGTACATAGTTACAATTACACCGGTAATAAAAATGAGTCTTTCAGTCATGTCACAGATCTAGGTTTCGTTCGGAAATGGAATGAGTTCCATATTTTTCTCTATTTTCAAAATGGAATCGAATTTGTATGTTTTTCTTTGTTTATTCAATATTTGAATAATTTCTTTAATTCTTTTTCTTCTGTTATCCATGACTCCCAGTGGAGCATAGGGCCTCAACCATCCTTTTATATCGGACTCTATTGCGAGATGTTAGTCATAGATCATTCCATGAATAGTTTGCTGCTTGTAACTCCGCATCAATTGACCTTCTCCACGTTCTAGTAGGTGAACCAGCACGACAGCCGCTTCCTTGTGGATTCCAACGAAGCGCTTGTAGAGCAATGTTGATATTTGGTCTTCGAAGTGTGTAGCCTACCCACCGCCATTTTCGTGACATACCTCTGTGGAAGCAGGGATTTGGTTTGTCGCATTAAGTAGATCTTCATTTCTTATGCGATTCGGCCACCATATATTAAGGATTTGCCTTAAGCATTTGTTTGTAAAGGTTTGCAGTCTTTAATCGATGTAAAGGTTTGCAGTCTTTTATCGATGACATGTGTGCGGTTCCATGTTTTACAGCCGTAATACAGGATGGACTTGACATTCGAGTGGTATTGCAGTTGAACTGCAAAATAGATTTTACCCCAGGAACTCGGACTGCAATCGATGGTGTTAGCAGCGATGGATTATGCTGCGATGGTTATTGCGATTTTTGGACGGACGGTTGGGGGTGGCGTAATCTGAGTACGAAGATGATGATGTCGAAGAAGGCGCGGATCCTAAGGTGATACCAGCCCAAACAAGCGTTGCGCAATAGTTGGGTTTGCATACGGTGCAAGCGGAGGCCAAAAGTTACTGGTTATTGAGTATAAGGCTATGTACAACTATTCTAACTAATGCATTTGCCGTTTGAAGTCGGAGTAAAAACGTAGGTCCATTTCAATGAGTCTAAAATAGAATTGGATGCAGCTCATTGTCTGAGAGAAGTACCCCTTGTTCCAATTTGAATGTTTTGTGGGAACTATATATACTAATTCCTATTCCATGACAGTCCAAAAATTCCTCTAGATGGGAAATATAATGTGTTGAGGTTTTATTATCGGATAAATTGAAAATTTTCAAATACAGTAAATACAAGTTAAACTACAAAACATAGAATACTTGATACAATATATAAAACAAGTTGAACTTCAATTCTTCAGACCAACACCCCCACTAGATTTGAAGTCTCTTAGGCCAAGATACTTTAGACATTGATTGAATTTTCCAGCAGGTAAAGACTTGGTAAGAATATCAGCTACCATATCTTCTGTACCAATATAATTTAATTGTATGATATTACTATGAACCAATTCACGAACGTAGTGATGACGAATATCAATATGTTTTGATCGTGCATGATAGACGTTATTATGTGCTAAAGCAATAGCACCTTTATTATCTGAGAATAAAGTCCATGGTATTTCCTTTTCATTATAAATTTCATAGTATAAGGATTTCAGCCAGATTACTTCTTGACATGCTGCAGATACTGCCATGTATTCAGCTTCGGTTGTTGAGAGTGCCACAGTAGCCTGATGTTTTGAATTCCAAGATATTGCAGAACCTTGAAATAAGAATGTGTATCCTGTTGTTGAACGACGGTTATCTAAATCATTCGCCCAGTCTGCATCAGCAAAACCATTTATTTTTCCATTTGGGTCTTTTGAAAATTCAAGTTTAAAGTTCAGTGTATTTTTGAGATACCTGAAAACACGTTTTACAGCAATCCAGTGAGCTTTTCCAGGATCTTTGTTGAATCTTGAAAGAACCCCCACTGCATGTGCAATGTCTGGTCGACTTATTTGTGCTGCATATAAAAGACTTCCAACGGCTTCTTGATATGGAATCTTTTTCATTTCATTTCTTTCCTCTTCCGTAATTGGGGATAGCTCATATGACAACTTTTGGTTACAGTCCAGTGGTGTAG
Organism: Stomorhina lunata; assembly: GCA_933228675.1. NCBI lineage: Eukaryota > Metazoa > Arthropoda > Insecta > Diptera > Rhiniidae > Stomorhina > Stomorhina lunata. The sequence goes on along the minus strand of OW121740.1, from coordinate 86,793,657 downwards.
AGACGCCTTTGCTTTCTGACATGTTGAAACGTTTTATTATATCATTAATGTATAACTCCTGATCAATCCAAAGTTTCCCATTTTTTCTGTCACGTGTTATTTTCATGCCAAGTATAAAATTAGCTTCACCCATATCCTTCATTTTGAAACTTGACTTTAAATATTCCTTAATATTATTCTTTGCATCTTGGTTGTTTGAAAATATTAATATGTCATCGACATATATTGCTATGTACAACCTTATTTGCCCCTCTACATAGTAATATATACACGGATCAGTTTTGGATTGATTCATACCATAGTCAATTAAAGTTTTACTAAGCTTCTGATTCCAACATCTACTTGCCTGTTTTAATCCATACAGAGATTTTTTTAACTTACAGACTTTGCCATCATCATTTCGAAAACCTTCCGGAAATTGCATGTAAATTTCTTCTTGCAAATCACTTTGAAGAAAAGCTGTAACGACATCCATTTGCTCAATATCCATATCATGTTTCACAGCTAAAGAAAGCAATAATCGAATTGATGAATATCTCACAACAGGTGAGAAAGTTTCTTCATAGTCAATCCCCTTCTTTTGCGAATATCCTTTGATTACTAAACGAGCCTTGTATCGTATTATAGTACCGGTGAAATCACGTTTGATCTTGAAACACCACTTATTTGATATTGGTTTCTTACCATTTGGTAAATCACATTCAGTCCACGTATTATTATCCAACAAAGCATTGTATTCTTCTTCCATTGCACGCTTCCACAAGTGACCTTGGGGACCATTGATTGCTTCTTCCACTGTAGACGGTTCACTTATTTGACCATCTGACACAAAGTTTGCATAACGAGCAGGAGGTTTACGAATTCTACTCGAACGTCTTAAGGTTTCCGCAGGTATATTTGCACTTGAACCATCTGTTGATTCTTCCAAATATATTCTTGTACCATTACTTAGGTTTTCAGTATCATCACTTAACGAAACTGCAGGTGTAATTTCAGTACTTGTAAAAGGAATCGTAACTACATCATCTTCTGAATAATATGTTTCCGAATCAGAATCATCTTCACTACTGGTATTTGATTGATTATCGATATTTGAATCATCAAATGAAACGTAAAATATACCACTGTCTTTTCTATCCACATTCTCAAGAAATTTATTTTCAAAAAATACAGCATTTCTGCTAATTGTTACTTTATTTGTTCTCGGGTTTAAAAATCTGTATGCTTTAGAAGTAGAACAGTATCCAACGAATAACAATTCATTTCCTTTGGCATCAAGTTTAGTTCGCTTTTCTTTAGGCACTTGAACAACGGCTACGCAACCAAAAACTTTTAAATGTTTAAGTGTGGGTTTACGCCCTGACCATACCTCCTCAGGAGTACAATTCTCATGAGCTTTACATGGTAAACGATTTATTAAATAAACAGCTGTATTGACTGCTTCCGCCCAAAATTTTTTATTTAAATTTGCTTGAATCAATAAACATCTAGCCTTCTCAATTATGGTTCGGTTCATCCTCTCAGCTAAACCGTTCTGCTCTGGGGTATATGGAGCAGTTGTTTGATGTATAATGCCAGAATTTCTAGTAATTTCATTCATCCGTCGATTACAGAATTCTTTACCATTATCAGTACGAAGGACCTTTATTTTTTGACTTGTTTGATTTTCCACCAGGCTTTTAAATTCTTCAAAATATTTCACTACTTGATCTTTTGATTGTAGGAAATAAGCAAAAACCTTTCTACTGTAATCATCAATAAACGTTAACAGATAACGAGAACCACTAAAAGAATTTTCTTCCATCGGACCACATAAATCGGAATGAATAATTTCTAAATGCGTTTGCGCTCTATGTCCACTATCTTTAAACGGTAGTCGATTAATTTTACCCTTAGGACATACTGAACAACTTTCATCTTTCAGATGGATATCTTCTACGCCATGAACCATTTTGACAACTCTTTTTAAATTTTCATTACATGGATGACCCAGCCTCATATGCCATTTATTAAAATTATTAGACGTAGCTGAATAATTTTTAAAATTAAATTTATTCAATTTAAACATATCATCCACTAATGTTCCAGTTGCTATTACTTCATCATTCGGATCAATAACTTTACATCCCTTCGAATCAAAAATAACCTTATGTTTGTGCTTTACAATTTTTGAAATTGATAAAAGATTGGTATGAGAATCACGAAGATATAAAACATCACGCAAAACTATGTCACTAGCATTTTCACCAACTTTGACTTCCATATTGACATCTCCCACTAAATTTCCTTTCATTATAGAATTATTGGCTGTCATAATTTGAAATTCCGAACAGCTATTTAATTTCTCGAAAAATAATTTATTATTACACATGTGAGAAGTCGCACCTGAATCGAAATACCAATCACTAGTTGTCGATTTTGTAGCTGACAACGCTAGCATTGTTTTCTTCAAAACATTTTTATCACTATTTTTATTTTTAGGACAATTAGACTTAATATGACCATACCCTTGACATCCATAGCATTGAGTTTTCTTGAAATTCTTCTTATTTTGAGACTTTGTCGCATTTGGCTTACCAATGAGGGCTGTAGATTTTGTATTTGAGGACTTCATATCTTGGAGTAGCTTTGTCTTCACATAGTCACCAGAAATTTGTACACCAGAACTCTCAATTCCCATTATCATTGGTTGATAATAATCTGGCAGACCAGCTAACATTAAAGCACCCACCCATTCATCACTTACTTGCATTCCAACACTCGAAAGTTTATTTGATGTTGACATGATGATGTTGACAAAATCTTCCATGGATTCACAATCTTCCAGTTTGGTACTTATCAGCTTCCTCAACAAACTTACTCGGCGTGTAAGTCCTGAATCATCAAAAGCTTTCACGAAATTATTCCAAATTTCCTTTGCTGTTGGAGCGTCTTGAATATGAACAAACAACATGGGGTCCACTAGTAAAACCAGCTTTGAACGAGCCATCACAATTTTCTTGCCATCTTGCTCTGTTCCTAGTACTGCGTCCCACAAACCTTCCATTTCCATATACGCCTTCACAACAAATTTCCATTGCTCCCAGTTATCACGGCCTTTCAAACGTTCAATTTGTGGTAAACCGGATAACGACATCATAAAAAATATTTATAAACTATTCAATAAATTTTCACAATTTTTTTTTTAAACTGAAAAATTTTTCAAATATTTTTTTTATGATATTTTTTTAAAAAGCTCCTGGGCTCATAACCTAATGTGTTGAGGTTTTATTATCGGATAAATTGAAAATTTTCAAATACAGTAAATACAAGTTAAACTACAAAACATAGAATACTTGATATAATATATAAAACAAGTTGAACTTCAATTCTTCAGACCAACAAAATATATAGATATATCCAAGAAAAAGAACAAGACGCAATTTTACTAGTATTAAATATACACAAATGAGTTTTGGTAGTTTAACATAAACCTGTATTTTATTGGTCTATAAAAACCTATTATTGTTTTTTAAATTTACTGCAATATTTATTAATGAAAATGATTCATAAGTTACTTATATCAATAAATAGCATTTTTAGTTTATAATTATACCGATTTATTATGACTTTAGTTTTCTAATTATAACCCAATTTACATGACTATTACGACAACTACAATTTTCACCCTTCCATAAATAATACAATTTGAGACTTTGAAATATGTTACGTAAATCTTTAGAATAGAAAATAATAATAGCATTAAATAGAAAGATTACCTTAAACAAATTAAAATCAAAATAAATTTAATTTTTAGTACAACACTGGAAATGTGTTGTAGATGATATTTGACATATACTCGTATATAGTAGAATGATAATGGGTTATTGAATTGATTGATTGATAGATTTATTTAATGTCCACATGACATTTGGCTCATTTAAATTAATTAATTTCTAAATTTAAGCTAGACATATACGTGTGTAATTTTATATGTTTATTTTCAAATGTATGTATATTAAAACGAAAATCATTAAGACTCGCAGTCTATACACACACAAGTTAACATTATGACATTTATTGACATAAAAGGCTTTTAGAAATAAATGCTCCAGCTGGTAGTCATCGTTCTGGTCAATTGGATTTTATTTCCAAATTTCCAAAAGAACTTTCGAGGGATGAAATAAGTTTATCGTTATTTTCAATCTTTGACAAAATTGTTGTTCTCTTGTTGGCTTGATCTAAAGCCCACTGGGCCATTTTAAGAGCTTCTTTGCGTTTGGATCCAAGAGCCCTAGAATTTGCTATGCTACTGCAACACTTTTTGAAATAATAAAAAATAAAATTACACATAATTTTTCTATATTTACAATATAAGTACATATTTTGTATTTAAAAAACTTACCAAATATAAACCATAAAGTGCACGCAAGTTATTTGGATTAAGTTTTAAAGCCTGCGAGTAATATGTTCGCGCTACTTCAATATTTTCCATACCACCCTACAATAATTTAAAAGGGAAATATATTTTTTGTTTGTAGTTTTTATGTATTTTTTGTTTAAATAATTTCAAATAAACAAAAAAAATGTCGAAAATGATCCGGTTGATAAAATTTGGGCTTTTTTTTTGAAAAATGTGAATATGATTTTATCTTATATAGGTTTAATCATGAAATAAATATTAAAGGAAGTGCCACTTACTTTTTATTTTGTAAACATTAACTATTTGACAAGAAAGAATATCTGAAGTTTACTCAAAAAATGAGGCTACCTTACTTTTCAAAAAAAATCCCATTTAAGTATCAAAATTGTTTGGTAATTTTTAATATTTCTTAACTTTATCCTTGACTCTCAGTGGAGCATAGGGCCTCAACCATTCTTTTATATCGGAATGTTAAAGATTTTGTGGACATAAGGTCTGTAATACAGGTAGAGACTGGTTATTGAGTATTAAGTTATTTGCCATTAGGAGCCAGCGGCAAACTGTAGGTCTTCTTCAATTAGTCTAAAAATAGAATCTAGTACATGTCCTTGGCTGAAAGAAGTCCCCTCTATTTTACTTGTAGAGTTTGGGAAAACTTAGTAAGTAAAGTTTTTGAACTGAGATCCACAAAATTGCTCCTAGTGGGTGCTTTCATGTCAGTCATGTTTTCAAAGTCTATCGAGTCCTTCCCTAAACTTTTAGGAAAACAAGCTGTGAATATTATCTCAAACGCCGCAGCAGTTTGCCCGTAATTCGTTATTCAGTAACACACACGAAATATATAATTGAGATCTTATCCGTTTTAGCATCTACAAAGCTATAAACTACAAATTTTATTAGACTATTTATTGAAAATATTAGTTATTTTAAGTTTAATTTATTTTTGTTTTTCAAACTACACATTTTAGTTTACAAATTTCCATAAAATAATCTACGAGTGTGGCAACGATCTGTGTGATATTGACAAAATATACAAACTTCAAAGATATTCTTTATAGTCAAAAATTTTGAAGTGGCACTTCCTTTAGTATTTATTTCATGGGTTTAATAATTAAAATGTAGTTTAATAATTAATTTTGTATATGTTTTTGCAACAAAATATTCCAGAATTTATTAAAGCAGTACAACAAAATAATTTTCTATCGGTTTTGGCTAAAAAATTGTCTATCATATATCATAGAATATGGAAGAGACGAAAAAAGTATGTAAACGATGATCTAGGGTGTTTCCGCCTTCATGAAATATTTTAAAAAAATTAATAAAAGAGAATACGTTGTATAGAAGTACTTGAGAAGTAAGAAAAAGTGAGATAAAACACTAAAGGAATGCAAACGATGGCTATAATAGCCAGTGATTAAAGTTCATTGTAGAAGGTTTATCGGTGAAAATCGACATATTTTTTGGCACTTTGTTTTCTTTTTCCATTAAGAAAGTTTTGCACAGACCGAATGATAGTCAAATGTTGCAATACGGTGGATATATCACAACTTCTCTGCCATAGCCTGCCAGTTTTTGGCGGGCAATCAAAGATATATGAACCGCCGTGGTATAGCAGGTTAGTCATCCGCCTAGCATACCTGAGGCCTCAAGTTGGATCCCCGGCCAGATCTTTTTGAAAAAATTAAATTTTCAAAGAAAGCGGTTCACCTCATAACTCAAGTAGCCACTAGTTAATGTGTAATGGCAACGTAAAACTTCTCTAACTAATGCATTTGCCGTTCGGAGCCGGCGTTAAAACGTAGGTCTCTTTCAATGAGTCTAAAAATAGAATCGATTGCAGCCCATTGTCTGAGAGAAGTACCCATTTTTCCAATTGAAATGTTGTCGGGGAAATTGTATATATATAAACTATATATCAAAGATATTTAAGACCTAAAGAGTGTTCTAAAAAAAATATGCATTTACTATTTTAGACAAAATTTATCCATAGTGCAAGAAATAATTTATTTTTTGATCAAGTTAGTTTCTATAGATATGTCAGATACTATTATTTTAGAAATTATTAATTTTCAATAATTATTTCAATCAAAATGGACTGCGAAAAAAAGTTCGTGAAAATATAATTAAAACTTTTCAAAAAAATACGTCATGGACTTTTAAAAAAATAGCTAAAAATTTGAAAGTTGACCCTCGAACGGTTTCTAATGCCATCAGACGGTATAAGAAAAATCTGAGCATTGAAAGAAAACCTGGATCAGGGAGGAAAAAAGGTCCTACAGATATTAGTAAGGCAAAAGAAGTCGAGCGACTCTTTCGAAGAGCGCCTAACACTTCTTTAAGAAAAGCAGCTCGTACGGTGAAATGTTCTACGAATTTTGCACATAGAGTCAAATCTTATGCTGGACTGAAGACATACAAAGTCCAAAAGGTTCCAGATCGCAATGCTATAAAGAACTTAGAAGCAAAAAAACGAGCGAAAAAATTGAAGTCTGATTTTATAAAAAAATACACCTGTTGTGTGATGGATGATGAAACATACGTACTGGCAGACTTTTCTCAACTTCCAGGTCAAGATTTTTATGTTGCTGATAAACGGGGCAATGTTCGGCAAGAGTTTCGCACAAAAAAACAAACAAAATTCCCTAAGAAGTTTCTCGTATGGCAAGCTATTTGCAGTTGTGGCAAAATAAGTAAAGTATTTGTGGCATCTGGCACAATAAACACAGAAATTTATATAAAGGAGTGCCTACAAAAACGGTTGTTACCCTTTTTAAGAGAGCACAGAGTGACTACATTTTTTTGGCCCGATTTGGCATCATGCCATTATGGAAAAAAGGCACTTGAGTGGTACTCAAAGAATAATGTCATTTTTGTACCACGAGAGGCAAATCCACCTAACTGTCCAGAACTTCGGCCTGTGGAAAGGTATTGGGCTCTGGTAAAAAAGGAATTGAAGAACACAGGAAAGATTTCCAAGAACATGTCCGATTTTAAGCGCAGGTGGAACACATGCTCCAAAAAGGTATCAGAAGCAACTGTAAAATCTTTAATGGGAGGGTTTCCGAAAAAAGTCGACAATTTTGCAAAACCCGAGTACTAAGTAAACATTTTAATGCTAAATGATTTTGTATAATATGTCATTATATTTGCGTATTTTGTAGAGTTTTTATATTAAAAGGTTTGATTTTTATTTAAGAAAATCCAACTACAAATTTTATTTAGAGCACTCTTTAGTAGAATACAACACAATTTTTTTAGATCAATTTTGACCGACCTTTTCACACTGGCTGGTCTAATCTGACAATTTGTTGAAAGTAGAGATGTAAATTGACCTTTTGGTCAGATTCCAAAGTTTAATAGCAGGCGATTGCCTTCAACTGTGTCTATGACTTTTCACGACCATCATAAGTTGTCATGTTTTAGCAATGTTTCATTTCATCGTCATTTATTATTCTTTTGAAAATATTTTAATTTTGTTTTGATTTTCTAACGTTTCCAAGGTATCAATAGATTAATCAAATATATTGCACCGAAATATTAAGTTTGCAACCCTTGATAAATTATTGTAAACTGTTTTGGTAGCTTGCATTCTGATATATATTAATCATGTTCAAACATTGATCAGTAAGTACATCATCCAAATCGAAAAACCTCACACTTCTCTTAATGTATTTTAAAGAGTCACATGTTAGCTTTCAAACGAGCTTTCTTTTGGTATGAGCTGATAAGTGGTTGTTTGTATGTAGGGCCATTTATATTATCCAATACAATTTTCAACCCTTGTGTAGTGATTTAAAAATTTAACTAAAAACTCCTGTTTAACAATATGTGCTAAAAATGGAAAAAGTTTTATTCAATTTTATGTCCCATTAAGAAATTAGGTTTCTAATAAAGAAAATAAATAAAATTTGAATATCTAGGAAACATAATCTGGCAGGTATTTTGGGTATACATATTTGCCTTTCATACATATACCTACATATAACAGACTAGAAATAAGTAAAACTTTTGTGAAATCAAGATACCTTTCATCTAAAACAATTTTCTCAGAAAAAATATTTGGGCCCTTTAGCACTAATAACAAGTAAGAAAGTGCTAAAGTCGGTCAAGCCCGACCACACGATACCCTTTACCACTAAGGTCAAAGGTGTTCTTTTATCTTTATAAAGACAAATATTTGCTGAATTTTGCCATCATACAAACATTTTCTCAAAACTTATATATTTAAGCTGTTTCCGTCATTTGGATTTATAGGAGAACTAGGGTCAAATGTGGACCGATTATCTCGAAATTTGGCAAATTGATTACGGTTGTTGAGCGTTTTAGTAATTTTTGTGTCATTTAGTGCGTTTATAAAGAAAAGTTTGTATGGGAGCTATGGTCAAATGTGGACCATGGACAAATATAAATATTTCAGGCCAATATATCAATTCCGGGAAGTTGGACCTATGGGAGGTACCATAAATAATGGACCGATTTTGACGAATTTCAATAGCCATGGTCCTATTATCAAAAAAACGGTGGTGAAGGGTATAAAAACTGAAGAATGAGTTCATTGTCTAAATATATTTTTAATATAAACCTTTGAGTTGTCTAGAAACTGGGACTGTTACCGTTAGTCCTTCAAAAATAGTTTATATGAAATTTAAAGATTGATCAAATAAATTATTAGGGTACAATTTTGGTTTAAGTTAAGGCTCTAGAAAATTTACAAAATTTTGAAAATCTAAAAATTGTTTCAATGGAAATCTTACAATATTTTACTCGGCAAAGAATAAAATTATGTATACTTTTTTTATTACATGGATTAAGTTCAATTATTTACAAATATTTACTTACCATTGTATAACGAATTTCAGCTAGTCGTTGATGTATCAAATGACTGTGTGGATTGTGCAACAAAACTTCTTCCATACAAAAGGCAGCCTTAACATAATCACCTTCGGCCATATATAAACTGCACAATTCTTGCCAAGCTTCTTGGTCGGACATAAACCTTTAATTACATGCGAAACATTAAATATGACAAACATGTGTTATACTATTTAAAATTTACTTCTTAAGATATTCATTTAATTCCTTTATGCAATCTACACGGCGGCCTTTAGCTTTTAGTATTGCTATTTTACGTTTTCTGGGAGCAGCATTTGTTTCATCTTTGGCAATTATTGCATCTAATACTTCAATAGCTTCTGGATAGCGTTCCATTGCTTCTAAACGCATAGCTTTGAATTTCATTACACGCATACTTCCCGGGAATTCTGTACTTAACTCTTTAATACATTTTCCAGCGATGTCAAAACGAGATGTGTCTAAGGCCGCCAATATGACTTGCTCCAGAATAAGATGTCTTTCATTACCAGTTTTAGTTACTTTATCGTCCAGTACAGCATCCCACAATTGAATAACATCATCACTACGTCGTTCATTATCTTCCCTCCACTTACGGAAATGGTCACGAACATCTGCAAAATAATATATAACTTCATATTTAGCATAAATTTAAGCAAACATTATTAATAAGGAAAAACATTTTCATTCAACTTTATTGTCATCCGGTAAACTAATTATACTAATTTTTATTCATGTCTTTCGATAGGGTAGAAATTAAAAAAAAAATATTTTTTCACTTGTCATTGACCCGCATTATCGTACCCACTAACTGGGTTTTCTGTTTTCATACCTCTCCAGCTCATTTCTTCGTAATTTAAGGCCATAGTTTTTTATTTGACTTTATAATAACCAAATGACCCTTTAATTCTAATTCTGATTTCAATTATTTTATATTTTTACAATAATTTAAAAAAAAACACTAAGAGGAAAAAAGAACACGACAGAAAAATAGATTTTTTTTCTTCACAGATGGCTGTCAATTTGACAATGTCTAATTGATAAAAAAAAATAGACAGAGTTGTTTTTCTAAATTAAGAGCAAAGTACTAAATTCGCCTTGCCATTAAATTAGAAATAATATACGCAAGCATATAACATATGTTAATATTTGTTTTTTTAAAAATAAGATTCTGATATATAATACTTCGCCACCAACTGGTCGAAAGGAAGATAATGGCGTTTTACACGGTGAAAATGCGAAGTATTTTATTTATGTTCCACATGTATATGATTGTCAATAATTGGAGAAATTGTTGACCTTAAAAATAAGTTTTATTCTTAAACAAGTAAGAAAATGCTATAGACGGTCAAGTCCGACCATATGATACCCTTTACTACTAAGGTCAAAGGTGTTCTTTTTCGTATATAAAGACAGATATTTGCTAAATTTTGTCATCGTACAAACATTTTCTCAAAACTTATATATTTAAGCTGTTTCCGTCATTTGGACTTATATGAGAGCTAGGGTCAAATGTGGACCGATTTATTAAAATTTTTTGTCAATAATATAGAACTAGTCTTAAAAATAGTAACTGTTTATTTTCGAAACATAATTTAATATAAAACAAGTAAGAAAGTGCTATAGTCGGTCTAGTCCGACCATACGATACCCTTCACCACTAAGGTCAAAGGTGTTCTTCTTCCTGTATAAAGGCTAATATTTGCTAAATTTTGCCATCATACAAACATTTTCTCAAAACTTATATATTCAACCTGTTTAAGTCATTTGGACTTATATGAGGGCTAGGGTCAAATGTGGACCGATTATCTCGAAATTTTGTAAATTGATTACAGTTTTTATAAAAATTATGTATGCAAAAAATAAACTTAAAATTAAACGCTCATTATTTATGAGCGTTTTAGCAATTTTTCTTTCATTTAATGCGTTTTGATAGAAGAATGTGTATAGGAGCTAGGGATCGATGTGGATCGATTTCAACAAAATTTGTCACAGTGATTTTGATTTATATAGGCAGTATGTATTTCAAATTTTATGATATATTGAAATATTGATATTTGTGGTATACTAATTCCGGGAAGTGGGAACTATGGGAGGTACCATAAACAATAGACCGATTTTGACGAGTTTCTGGTGTACTAAAAGGTGGGTGTTAGACAAATATTTCTATGCGTTACATAAATCAGCACAAACTTATAATACCTATTCCACCTATGGTGGTGAAGGGTATACAAATACTATCTTATATCCAGATCTGTTTACTACCCTTCAACATTTAGTTCAAGTAAGGGCGCAATAACAAAACTACAAATTTTTATTTATTGTCAGGAAATTTTACTCATTAAACCTCATCTCAACTGTGGATACTGACCTCCTTGTGGTATTACCTTTATAGCTTAACACACGTTAATGTAGCGAGCTAACAAGCGCCGCTAGTTCTCACATAAGGACTTTAAAAATATGGGTCGGGCTAGTAACCCACTCCTGAAAAAAACAATTACTATGAAAAAGTTCAAATTAGAATAATAATAATGTGATTCTGGGAGGTACCCGAAATAATTATCCAATGGTGGTAAAGGGTCTTATTATGTTTAGGCGATAAAATTGTATATATATCGCTAGTGTTTGGCTTTGTGTTCAATGTTCTCAAAAGCAAAATGAAAAACTGAATATTTGCATAGATACAAGATTTTTTATGAATTAAAACTTTTTCTATTGCTTAGCTTGTATTTGTCATGGACTTAGGTCTTTTTCTTGGAACTTGTCATCCAGTAAATTTCTTATTTATTTCTTAAATCTTTCACCTCTTGATAATTCCAAACATTACTGCCCTTCACTTTTCAAAATATCGTTTTCTTTTTTATTATCGTTCTATTTTTGACCGAAAACCGAGATAAAACTTTAACTTGAGCTCTTTTCTTGCGAGTGTTATTTTTGTTTGATAACTCGCATGAGTCATCTGAGTTACTATAAAAACCATATGGAACCCCTATGATTCCGTCGTCTGTCACAATAGCTTTCAATGGCTTGAGTTTCAAAGTTGCAGTTAAAAGTAAAGACAAAAAAGAAGAAGTTTTACTAACAAGTAGAAAACCATACAAAAATTTTAATAACTAAGAAAATAAATGATATTAAATACAATACTAATTACCATAAAACAGTAACTACTTTTTTTAATAAGTTGTTAAACTGCACTTTTTATAAGGACTTAGAGCTTTTGCCTTTCAATTTTTAATACATTCACACTTTTTTACCAATACACTCATACTTTTAAAAATTGAAACAATCTAGCTTTCAATATTTATTTCAAGAAAGTGTTTCAATTTACGTTCAAGAAAACAGCTGATCACAATACTTTGAACTATTTTTTGTTTTTATTTCTACAAATATTTTGTCGCCATAAGTTTTAGTTTGGTCTTTACAATTTTAACCATTTAATTGAAAAATAAAAAATATTGCTGCTGATTTCTTCTTGTTGATTGCTTTCAAGTTGCATGCAGCCTACGTCATACCTCTCAATTTTAATAAATTTTAACAAGCAGTGTGTGTGAAAATCTTGAAAGGAAAACTTGATCGTGTGGCTACAGGGTTAGTGCTTTGGCTCATCACTACAAGGAAGCAAAAATAAACGTGATAAGTATAGTTTTTTCTTTGTAAACAATGTGTTTTTACTAATTGTACATTATTACATTATAATCTCAATTTCTTAAACAAAAAAGTAGACTTGCATGTTAAGCCAGCGATATGTGTGTGCCTAAAAATTAAGCTGTGAAATTGTTATCGATAATTGTCATTAAAAATACCTAAGTATCAACCCTGAAAAAAACTGCAGCCAACTTCGCTTTATTTAGTTTTCCCGCCAAACCGGCTATTGTTTGCATTTTGTAGATTGCGTTTTGGAACTTTTGTTTCACATTAAAAATTTTCCGAAATTGATGCAATTTTCTTAAAACGCTTGACGCGTAAAGTTCTCTGCGAGATTTTTTGTTTGTTTAGTTTTGAATTAAAGTTGTTTTTATAAATCGGAAAATATAGTGAACTCGATTAAATGGCAGACGCAGAACAATACATCAAAGACATACAGCGGGAGTATGTGGATTTCTTGGATGATGAAGAAGATCAGGGTATATATTCGGGTCATGTTAAAGATATGATCGCAGAAAAGAGCAGGCGCTTAATTGTTAACATTAACGATTTAAAACGTAAAAATCCGCAGCGTGCTTTGGGACTTTTAGGTAATGCCTCGGACGAACAATTGGCATTCGGCAGAGCTCTCAAAGAGTATGTATCTACAGTCGATCCAACATACGCCAAACAACATGAAGATTTCTTTGTGGGTTTCGAAGGTTGTTTTGGCAATCGTCATGTGACCCCTCGATCTCTCACCTCCATGTAAGTTTAAATTTGATGTGGTCAGTTCTATTTTATTAATAATTGTATTCTAAATACTTACAGTTATTTGGGTAATATGGTTTGTGTGGAAGGAATTGTCACCAAAGTATCTCTTATTCATCCTAAAATTGTCCGTTCTGTTCATTTTTGTCCGGCAACACGCAAGGTAATGGAACGTAAATACACTGATTTAACTTCATTTGAAGCCGTTCCTTCGAGTGCTGTATATCCAACCAAGGATGAAGACGGAAATTTATTAGAAACTGAATTTGGATTATCTGTATACAAAGATCATCAGTCTTTGACTATACAAGAAATGCCGGAAAAAGCGCCAGCCGGCCAATTGCCGAGGTCCGTTGATATAGTATGTGATGACGATCTAGTGGATCGCTGTAAACCAGGAGATCGTGTACAGATAGTAGGAAATTATCGCTGCTTACCAGGCAAACAGGCTGGATACACTTCGGGCACTTTCCGGACTGTGCTATTGGCCAACAACATATCGCTGTTGAGCAAAGAAAGCAATATGGATATAAGTCGCGAAGATATTATTTTGTGTAAGAAATTGGCAAAGAATAATGACATATTTGAATTGCTTTCGAAGAGTTTGGCTCCTTCAATTCATGGCCACACTTTCGTAAAACAAGCGATTTTGTGCCTTCTCTTGGGCGGAGTAGAGAAACTGCTACCAAATGGTACAAGATTGCGTGGCGATATAAATGTGTTGCTTATCGGCGACCCTAGTGTGGCAAAGTCGCAGCTTTTACGTTACGTTTTAAATACGGCACCTCGTGCTATACCAACTACTGGTCGTGGTTCTAGTGGTGTTGGTCTTACTGCAGCAGTGACCACCGACCAAGAAACTGGGGAAAGGCGCTTAGAAGCCGGTGCTATGGTATTGGCCGACCGTGGCGTCGTTTGCATAGATGAGTTTGATAAAATGAGTGATATTGACAGAACAGCAATTCACGAGGTTATGGAGCAAGGTCGTGTAACTATTTCAAAGGCAGGTATACACGCTTCATTAAATGCTCGTTGTTCCGTCTTAGCTGCTGCCAATCCTGTCTACGGAAGATATGATCAATATAAAACACCCATGGAAAATATTGGACTCCAAGATTCCTTATTGTCACGTTTTGACTTACTGTTCGTCATGTTAGACGTAATTGACAGCGATATTGATCAAATGATTTCCGATCATGTGGTACGTATGCATCGCTATCGTAATCCCAAAGAAGCCGATGGCGAACCTCTTTCAATGGGAAGTTCTTATGCAGATTCTCTCTCATTCTCTACCAATAGTGATGAGAAGAAAGAGACCGAAGTCTATGAAAAGTACGATGCTTTACTACATGGCAAATCTCGCAAACGACATGAAAAAATTCTATCTGTGGAATTCATGAGAAAGTATATCCATATTGCAAAGTGTATGAAACCGAAATTGAGCGAACAGGCTTGTGAAGCTATTTCAAATGAATATTCCCGTCTACGTTCACAAGAAAGTGTGCAAAACGATGTGGCTCGTACTCAGCCCGTTACTGCTCGTACATTGGAAACGTTAATTCGTTTGGCTACCGCACATGCTAGGGCACGTATGTCGAAGACTGTCACAGTAGATGATGCTCAAGCCGCCATAGAACTTGTTCAATTTGCCTATTTCAAAAAAGTTTTGGAGAAAGAAAAGGGTCAAAAACGCCGCAGAGACGGTGGCTCTTCGGATGAAGAGGCAACTCCCGCAGAAAATGGAACACAGAAATCACCTTCGCGCCGTAGCAAGCGTACTCGAACAGAGACCAGCCAAGATTCTACAAATGTGGGTGCAGATAGCGATGAGGATATTGAAACTCCTCAGCCTGATGCTGGTGATTTAACTCGTCGTGATACTCGGCGCTCACTACCGTCTAGCAAACCAGCAAAAAATAATATTACATCTCAGTCGGAATCGCAAACTTCTCTGGATACATCATCCGCTGGTGTAAGTGCTTCTACCCCCGCCACTATAACGGACGCACGTTTAGGTGTCTTTAAAAATAATCTTCAACGTTTATTCCGTGAAGCAAGGGAACAGAGTTTATCTTTGGCTCGAATTACTTCAGCCATTAATGAAAACAATGCCGAACAGTTCTCGGATGGAGAAATAGAGGCAGCTGTTAATCGTATGACAGATGACAACCAAATCATGGTGGCAGATGGAATCGTCTTCTTAATTTAAAGCAAAATTGAATGACAAACTTTTTTTTTATTAAACAAACAACCACATTATCATTAAGTTTCAAAATTTTTCCGTTATTGTTATTTTTTAAAATTTGCATTTCATGCATTCTTTTTTTGTACGTACATATAAATAATTTAATAAATAAACATATTCCACTGAAAAGAAACACATAAGTAAATTTTTTAAATATTGTTGCAAATCAATTAAAAACAATTCTCTCATCTGTTTAATGGTTTAATAATAGTTCGGAACTTTAAAAATTAAATCGGTGTTTTGTTAATATAATTCTTAATTCGATTTAACGATGTCCGTCTGAAGGCTGGTAGGCCGTCCATATTAAGGTCGCAATTTTGAAGATGATTTTATAAAATTTAGCAGACATTTTTTGCAGTGGTACCATTGCTGTTGAAATTAGTAATAATAATCGGTGTTATTTCGGATACTGTAATCAAATCGTAAAATTCCGAGAAAACCGGTCTACATATGGGTCTAGTTCCCATATGTGAGTATGTCTTGAGAAAATGTTTCTATAATGACAATGTTTATCAAACATGTAATTTATGCATGAAAAAGAAAAAAACTTTTTTGAACAATATTATAAATATGGTCTTACTTGGCCGACCATAACAGTTTCCTACTTGTTTTAAGTTACGGATTGTAACGAGGTTTGTGAATACAGTGGATCTTATATATTAAGCAACATATGAAAAATATGAATGTATCTTATGAATATCCATTTTTTTTTTGCAATTAAAGGCGATTTTTTTTAAAAAATATTTATTTTTATGAATGATATTTTTAATAAAAAGATAATAAAGTTAATTTCATTTTTATTATAAATTAAAAGTGTGGATTTTCCATCCATAATCTGAGGTCCAATTGTGGGAATTCCTTGCAACTTTTCAAATTATTTCTAGAAACAAAAAGAAATTTTTAAAAATATTACAAAGGTATAAGAAGTCAGTTCGATCATAATGAATCTCTGCAATGTTTCAAATTCGTATGCGTGTACCATATTAATTCAATTATTTTTGATGCGTAAAAAGCTTAAAAAGCTAAAATGTTTCGATTTAGAAGTTTGACATCAGACTAATTGATTTATTTTATTTACAAATTATATTTACGCATAATAAATTTGGATCAGAGATTATTATAAAACATACAATGACACTAATTCAATACTTTTACTTACTGGTGATTAGGAAATATAAAAACATTTGGTTGCAAGCACTGCAAATTGTTACCATTTGCACACAAAATACTCGCTAAGCTAATTTTTCGTATTTCAGCTAATTGATCTATGAGTATAAAAAATTAAATAAATTTAGATTTAATTTAAAAAATATTAAAGAAGAACTTCGAAATTTTAAGAGTCGAAATTTTCAAGTTACCTCTAGTGAAGCCGGAATTGATGTTTTCATGTTCGAAAAAGAAACGATCGGCTTCTCGTGCTTTTAAAAATTGTCTTCCAACAATACATTGAAACGTTGGTCCAAGCATTCCATCAGCAGAGTGTCTTTCATAGGAGCCACCAATACCCAAATCTATGTCATTTGGTGACGCATAAAATTTTTTAAGTAATTCCACTTTCTAAAATTAAAATGTGATATTTTAATAATTATTAAATTAAAAGTGAAAATACTAAAGATAATTACAATTCAAAATTGTGCAATTTATTATGTTTAAGTTAGTTTCGATAAGGAATATTTAAGAATGTTATATAAATCCCCTTTCCCAAATATATTATCTTTAAAAAATAATCAGCAACTTTTATCCATTTCCATTTGTGAAAATGGCAGTAGGTTTTTACTCAGAATCCGCAGGAGTAAGTCTACTCATGTTCACGACTATTACGTTATATATCATTATTTTTTTAATTCCCCCAAGAACAACGAGATATATATATCTCCAAAACATAAAAAAGACATATTCTTGATATATTTTCGAGGGCCCTTTATAAACCAAACAAAAGTTTGATATATTAACATTATGAGGATCTTGTTAGGAATCACAACAAACCCTAAATCGGCAATACATTACGCTAAAAAGAAACTGAGTACGGTAACCTGAAGACTTTAACAGATCAATAGGACAATACTTTATAAATATTATTTAATGACTGGATCGATATCCACTTAATTTAGAGATATACGAGATTAACGAAGAACTTCTTCGACTACACTAGTTAAAATAGTTTATGAAAATCTTAGATAAGTCTGGGTACTTTGATAACCTAATGCGGGCTCATACACAAATACATAATCAGCAAATTATCTTAGAAGATAATTAAAAAATAATAAAACATACCTCAGCTGGAATTTCATTCAGTAAATCCGACCATTGATTGGCTTTAACTAGGCCACACACTTCTCTATAATGATTGTAACTAGGTAGTCCATAGTCTCGACCCCTTTGAATATCTATTGCCTTTAAGTCGGTACCAAATTCATCAAATGGCTTTCGATCGAAATGATGTTTAATCTGTTTTGTGTTTAAACAAAAAAATAATTATGTTAAAACTTAAATCGATAAAATAAAAATTCTTTAATGAATATACTTCGCGATCTATATTGCTATCCGCCCGCTTTTCGAGTTGAGTTGACAAACCTCGAATCAGATCATCAATGTTGTTTCCTTCCATCAGAAGCTGCATAGATTCTTGGCGATTAGAATAGTCACTAAAGCGCATAGTTTGATTTGTATTACGTCCAGGAGATACCATTCTAAAGAATATTTGAAAATATTGTTTTGATTATAGTTTTTCTAATTAATCTGTATGCACATTAGAGCAGTTCAAAAAGTGTTAAGTTGGCTTTTTATACGTTTTTGTGAATCCAAAATTTTTAAGTATAAGAACAATTTTTGCAAAGTTTGAGCATTCAGCATTCGGAAATTAATTTAACATTTTGGATACATTAGATTTCGATACTAAGGAATAAAATAGAATAAGACCCACCCAAGAACAATTTAGAACTTTCTGGACTATTCCTAAGTACATACATACCTATATACATATTTAAACATAAAATACTTACGAAAACCATCCGGGAATAGTTTGATGCAAATAACGTAGTGCTGCTGCAGAATATTCGGCAAATGGTGCTGGATCCAAGTTTGGATTATAATCATTTACATAATCGTAAGGGGACCCCGAATGAATAATTCGGTTTGCAAACATGTACATAGGACCCAATATTAGTGGCAACCATTCGTAAAATACAATCTTTTGGAATTGAGCTATATTGATCTTTCGTGCTATTTGGAATACTCTTTCGTCCGAATAATGTGGATTAATTTGAGACAAAATGTTCGCCAATCGGTTGTGTTCCCTGACGAATATCGTTTGAAGAACAGTAATTGCTGGTACAAACTGATTACGATTATCGGGAATGACAAAGCATTGTTCGTTATTTGCGGGGCATTCTTGGTTCAAGTTGGTTTGAATTGGTAAAAATGGCTTATTGTTATGCCAACTCGTTTTAAGTAAACCGCCCTTATAAAGACGCACTTTTATATTTTGTTCCAGGGAATTGCCATAAACAGATGATAGATCTATGTAGGCAGTAGTTGTTGAAATCTTTTCCGCGTAAGGTAAACCGCTAGGTTGACAGGATATGTCCGAATCGGATAAACTGCGTACAAAGCTAAGACATGTTCTTCCTGTTGTCATTGCAATTGGTCCAAAGGGATGCAATGCTATGGGATAACACATTTTATGTCTCGAACTACCGCAACAGTCGTCTAAAAGTTTACAAATTTGCTTATAAAGTTTTACTTGGTTTTCAAAGTACATAGATTTATTGAAGTATACGTATTTTTTTTTTCGAGTATAGGTTCTGAATAAGAATGGTTTCCATATTTTGCTTCTATAGAAAAAGTAAAACTATTTTTTTCGGAATAAAACCAATTTCTCAATTTTTAATTACATACGAGGGTGTATGAATCTTGTCAGCCTTCACGTTTTTATACCAAATCTTATTCTAAAACTAAAATAAATAATGGTTTAGAATATCACTTACCCGGTAATCCTTCTCCGAACAACTGACTAATATCGTGAGCAACAAATTGGCCAAAATGCATAGTCATTAGAGTACGATGAGAGTCGGATAAAGTGTCTTCTCCATATAACGACAAAGACAATACACGGGGATTTGGTAATGCACTGCCTGTTGAAGATTTACTTGGAGCATAATGGCCATCTCCATAATGTGGTCTTAAAATACGTGCATAGCGTCCCTTCGCCATACCATACCCAGGATGCTGAAAATTGTTACAAGATCCATCGAAAGTACGAAAATAGTGGTTATTTGTATCATTAAAACATGACGCAGGCGGTATCGCACATTCTAATTCGGCTGATTTCATTGCACTTAAATATGAACTATACATATTGTTCAATAATTGATCTCCAATAACTCCACCAAATACATCCTTTTTAATGCTATTTGAACGTGATGAATCCTGAAACAGAGACTCTATCGCCATGGCAGATAGGCCAAATTCAGGCACGGGTTTTAAAATATTCAACTGGGAGGATCCTGAAACGTATTTATTAATACCGAGTTCCGCTAAGGTATTTCTGGTTGCCAATGCCGTCAAATCGTCTAAGCTTAATCTTCCCGGTTCATTATAGTGTGAATATGGACTAAAAAGGAATAATTTAATAATATCCCCATAACGCAACTAAGCAATTACTTACCATCTGACCTGATAACTAAATTGTACTTCCGTTATAATGACTAAGAAAAATACGTTAAAACGTACCTTCGAGAACTTCATAATTTCGTTGGCTTATTTTGAATGAGACCGACTGACCGTTACTAGTGAGTAAATACAACTTTAATAATAATTTAATCATAATGATAGTTATTTATTTATATATAAAAATTATTTTCTTATTAATAATTTTTTATCAATTGTATAAAATTCTTTTCGTACGTTTATTACTATACTCAAATTAATCACGTTTCAAATCTATGCGGAAAAAACACAAAAGAGTCTGCACACTTTTAAAGTTCAAAAAAATAAAATAAATAAAGAAATGCACACTTTCGCAAAAAGTTGTTAATCTAAAAGATACATTTGTATTGAACAAGCAAATATTGAATACCCAACAAACCAAACGATATCATAATGATATCATAACGATATCATTTTCTCGACAAGCAGTTCTGAGAATGATATCATTATAGACTCTAAAGTAATAGTAGTCTCCTACAAAAAGGTACACTCGATTATGATATCATAATTTTTGAAAATAATGAAATCATTGGCAATATCGAAAACACAAAGCAGCGCGATATATTCTCGATAGATTTTACTTTTTGCTCGATAATTTCAGAGTTTATAATATTACAATGATATCGTCAATAGTACTAATAACAACAAATTTCGCGATAGTTTTTTTTTTCAAATGCTTTTTAATTGAAACCCATTTTTTAGACGACCATTAAAATGATTTATTTTACAAATTCAATAATTCAATAAAATACATATTATATATAAACACAATTTTATAAGCAATGAAAGTGACTTAAGGAGTTCATTATATTTATTATCAATATAAGCAGCATCCATTTTTTGAGAAAAGTAAAATCTGAAAAACATGAAAATAATGTCAAAAAATTAGTAAATCATAACTTCTTCTATATTCAATACTTTTATAATGGTGTATAGTAAAATTGTAGAAGTTAATAATATAAAATGCAATAATTTTCATTATTGCAAGAGTAAACTTGATGCCAGGATAATGAATATTATAGTATTTATAACGATTAGTGTTCCATTACCTTTTAAGTTGTATGATTTCCTAAAAGAATTTTAAAAATTGGATGAAGCTCAAATGCATTGCATTTTTTTTTAAAAGCAAGACTGTTCAGGGAAATCTAGAAAACTGAAGAATCATTATTCTTGAAATTTTCAGTAGAAATGAATTATACTTACTTGACCTCATAATCAGGCCCTATGCTCCACTGGGATTCAAGGATGAAGACCCCATAACACAAAACACAGAAAAGAAGAAATATGTCTAAATTAACTATAATTTCATTAAATTTTATGTAATATAAAATAGTTTCTGTTGCAAATTAAAAACTCACCAATTTTTAATATTTTTTATTCTTTTTTGCCCTCAAAATAAAAAAGATTTATTGGTTTTTAAATCGCTTTCGGTAAATGTTTGTAATATTTTTATATTTCTCAAATTTTTGATTTTTATTTCTATGTTAAAATTTTTCTTAATAATTATTTTATTATAATTTAAAAAAAATATAATACAATAACGATATCATATTCTCTTATCATTCATGATTTAAAAAATAATAAAAATATTATATCATAAATGATACGGTATCGTTTCTTGGTTTGTTGGGTAAATGTGGCCACAGTAATAAAGTTTTATCAGACTTTGCATATAATGATTTAATTTTACTATTTTATATAGAAGAACTTTCATGTAAAAATGCAAAAAAGTAATTACTACATTAGAAGTCTGATAAGTTTGTGAACAAAAAAGTGAAAAGGTGGGAAATTCGACTCAGAATTACTTTCTCAGTATATTTAACAATCTCCGTACGGGTTGGTTGTCCACTTTTGATTAGAGTACATATCTCAATTTTTAAGCTAATTGATAAAATTGGTCCGTTATTTCTCGTATCGCCCATATGCCTTAATCATTCCGGAAAGCAAATAACAAGTGTTAAACAAGGAGTACCACAGGGTGGAGTTCTCTCCCCGATCCTATTTATTTTCTACCTTTCTAAACTCCCGGCGGCACCAGAAGGAGTGGAATTAATAACATACGCCGATGACTGCACAATAATGGCAAGAGGCAATTACATTGACGAGCTATGCGATTAAATAAATCGATACTTACGGGACGTTAACAACTTTTTCACTTCTAGAAATCTGCAGCTTTCTCCGGAAAAATCATCGGCAACGCTCTTCACCATATGGACGAAGGAAATATCGCTGGAACTGAATGTCTTAGTCGACGATGTTAGAATGCCGACGAAAACCCGCCCCAAAATATTATGAGTGACATTCGATAGCTTATACAATTCGTCAGCACATGCCACCGCAAGTCGCAAGCCGACAGCACTTGGGGAAAAGATAAAGAAACCCTACTTGCACCTATAAAGTCGGTCCGTGGTGTGGTCGCCAAGTGTGAGCAAAACGCAGTGGAAAAAGCTCCAGAGCTGTCAAAATGCAGCGCTCAGAACAATAACAGGCTTCCTAAAAATGTCCTCAGAAAGCCATCTACATGAAGAGACGAAGGTCCTACCACTTAAGGAACATAGCCAAATGCTAACTAGGCAATGCCTTCCGGGATGTCATAGGAGAGATCATCCGAACCACCATCTAACGGAATTAGATTCCCCTCCACGACATGTTAGGAAGAACCTTCGTTGGTATGAGAATGATATTAAATAGTATACCACCCAGCCACTCAATATCACCTCATACAAAGTAGCTATATCTAGTTGCAAATTGTTATACTTAGTGGCCGTACCCCACCTTTTGCAGAGGAAGAGAAGTCTGCCGAGAACTACTATTGCATTACTGACACAACTAAGATCAGGATATTGTAGTCGACATATTTCATACTGGTCCAGAATTAATTCCACACACTGTCCAGCACCTCTTTCAATGTACAGCAAACTCGACCCTCCTAACTTCTGATTCCCTATGGACCCTGTTGAAGCGGCGCGTTATTTGGGACAGGATTAGAGAAGTCCCCTGATTTAGGAGAATCTTAATGGCATATTTTTTCATATTTTGATTGCAGGTCACGCTGTTACAACAACTCATTTTCTTGAAATCGGTTTATTTTTTCGAAAATGGCAAAAAAGGAATAAAATGATATGCTAAAAACAGGTAAAAGACAAATTGTTGGTCTCATGTAGAAAGGCCCTAACTCGCAAATTTTTACGTTTTTTTTTTCATTAAAACGAAGGAATTTGGTTTTCAAAATATTTTTAAATTTTTGAATATATTTTATTAAATATTTTATATTTAAATTAAATTTGTAGTCTCATTTTAGAGCACAAATGTAACTTAGGGCTTTTTTCTGCAGCGATCAAAGCAAGTCATATTAATCAAAGCTTTCCATAGCGAGTGTTTTCTATAGAAAAGCTTTTGATAGCGAAAGTTTTCTAAAGGAAAGCTTTTGATAGCGAATATTTTCTATAGGAAATCTTTCTATACGAAAGTTTTTTTCTATAGGAAAGCTTTCGATATTAAAAATTTGACATCAAATGTTTTCTATATGAAATTTTTTGATATTCATAGTTTTATGTAGGAAATCAAAAGTTTTTCATAGAAAATCTTTCAATATTGAATATTCCAAATCAAATGCTTTATATATTAAAGTTTTCGAATGTTTTCAGTAGAAAGCTTTTTATATTAAAACAAATCTTTAGCAAATTTTTTGATATAAAAAGTTTTCTATCCGAAATATTTTAACAATAAAAGTTTTATATAAAAAATCTTTTGATATCCAAAGTTTTCTATATGAAATCTTTCAATATCAAAAGTTTTTTTATCAAATTTTATCGGAAATGTTTGGAATGTTTTAAGTTCAAAGCTTTTTACATCAAAAGCTGCCTTAAGGAAAGCTTTTGAAGAGAAATGTTGTATATAAGATACCTTTCAATATCGAAAGTTTATTACAGGAAACCTTTCGACATCGAAAGTTTTATATAAGAAAACTTTAGATAATGGAAGCTTGTTATTGGAAAGCTTTTGACGTGGAATGTTTTTGGCAGAGAACTTAAGATATTAAATGTTACCTTTAGGAAGTTATTTGATATTGAAAGTTTTTTATTCGAAAACTTAAAATAATGGGAGCTTTTTATTGGAAAGTTTTCGACGTGGAATGTTTTTGGCAGAGAACTTAAGATATTAAATGTTACCTTTAGGAAATTTTTTGATATTGAAAGTTTTTTATCCGAAAACTTAAAATAATGGGAGCTTAAAAAATTAAATGTTACCTATAGAAAATCTTTTGATATTAAAATATTTTGTAGACAAAAGTTTTACATAAGAAATCATTATACATCAAACTGAAAGCTTTAAGATTCGAAAGTTTTATATTATTTGTAGATGCAACGACAAATAATTTGGCGAGATAGGGCTTTTAAAAAATATATTTTTTGTAGGAATAGGTTAGGGCTTTTTAGAAAACTACTTGAATAACCGCTAATTTTGAAAAAAGTGTATAACATTTTTGTGAGAAGGTGTATTTTCGTTGGAATCTAAAAAATCTATTTCCAAAAAAGTGTGAGTTAGGACCTTTCTACATGAGACTGACGAAATATTATGCTACATTAATCGTGCTCATTCATTAGACTTGTTTCTCTGAAAATTGTAACTATCCTGTATCTATAAAAGTAAAAATTCTAGATTCTAAAAGTAAAAAGATTGCCAACGTCTAATGATCCACCGGCTTCTAAAAATCTATCCAATCACGAATATCTGCATGTAATATCTTTTTTACGGAAAACATTTTTAACTATAATAAAATCCAATTAATTTATTTTGCGTGCAAATATTAAAAAAAATATTAGCCCAGTCTAGTCTACCATCGTTGCATTAATAAATTGGTATAGCAAATTAAAAATTTTCCATATAATTAATTTTTTTTTTTTTCATTTCCTACGTCGATTTGGAAATGCTACGATGCTAGACTAGTTGCAACGGATTGTGAACTGGGCTATTGTTTTTTACAGTTTTTAAAAGAAACAAGTAAGAGTGGTATATTCGGCTTTGCCGAATCTTGGATACCCTTCACCAATGGTGTTCCAAAAGTACTTAATGTAATTCGTAGCAATATTTGGTTATACTAGTATTATATGCAAAGAGTCTTTAAAATTAAGAGTCGGAAAACGAAAACCTTTTCGGTGGCGTCATCATCTAGAATAGTTATGCACCCAAAGGTTAGGTTGGGCAGGTGGCTGATGTCTAGGGAAGCTTCACTTGGGTTCTAAAGTGGTCCCTTTGTGAAAGATAATGATTACTAGACTACAAGTAGAGAATGCATATTTAAGCCAGCCAGTAGCTTCGAAATAATATTTTACGAACATTTAATAAAGTTCGATAGACCAGATAAACCATGCAGAAAAGATGCTTCAAAATGTAGATGCCCTTAGATTTGCAATAGCACATCGATTTGATGAAGTTTAAGTATTCTGACATGCAACCCAAAAACGCTGTGCCCAGTGAGGGTTGTGCACTTTAATTCGTACGAATTATCCAACTAGTAAAAGTTCTTGATTAGTTATGTAAAACTCTGAAGTTAGCGGACTGATTTAGGTCAAAGCTTTAACAATGATTGTCAATGTATACAAGCCTTAAAATTAAAGGGTATACACTCTTAGTTTTAGATACATACGTGAAATATATAGCTTTTGAATGGATGGTTATCAGCTTTGTCGGAAAAGTTTACTTATTAATTTGAAGTTAGTTAATTAATTAAAATGAACACTTCATCAATAATATTTGGGATGTATAGTTCTTTCGATCTGTCCGATGGATGTTTGGAAAGTTTTGCTCTAGTTCTTTGTGCAATTTTAATGTGATTTAATTTATCAGCATTAAATCGATTCCCGGTCGGGTTTATATGGGAGATTTCACTAAATGTGAATAGAGCTCGCCCATTTTCAATATCGAACTTTTCAAGAGATCAGAAATACTTTTGTCAAATGTTGTCCCTCTAGAAAGTTTATTCATATAAAGTTTATCAATATTGTACAACGTCTTTATACTAAATGTCATCATCGTATCTATTATAATTTGTCATTTATTAGCTACTAAGAGATTGCCTTAGGCGAAGTTATAGGGGATCAATTGTCAAACGTGAACGGATTTCTCCCAATTGCAATTAAAAAATTTAAATTTTTGTTGATATGTGAGATACTTACATACATATGTAGGTTTTGAACTGATATCATGTAATTAGCTGCATTTTTGTACTTCCTAGGAAGATTACCTATAATTTGATATATAATACATTCTCAAATGTTATCATAATGTTCAAAAGTCCGACACAAAATTAAGATAAATGCAGTGTGTCTGTCTGCTAAAACCAGATTTGTGGAGCTCCTGAATTGTCCCACCCTGAATTTCAACATTGTCGATCAAAACACCATCGCTTAAACGCTAAATTATATCTACCACAAATTACAGAACGCATCAGGATTTAGATAATCCCCTGCGAAGGACGCTATTAAACTTCATCAAAATAAACATCTGAGATATCGACAAAACAGGAGCTCCAAAAACTTGACTACAACAGAAAAAAGGACAGACAGGTAGACGGACGGACATGTAGATGGACGGACAAACAAACAGACGGACGGACGGGCAAACAAACAGACAGACGGACAGACGGACGGAGGTCGCGAAATCGATTCTTGTGCCGATTCTGAGTTGATCGGTACAATTTGAATGGTATTCATAATCAGATTTGTGGAGTATATATATCAGATTTTAGAAAATCCTCTCATAAAGAACGATGTCAAATTTCATCACAATCGGTCCATAAACACCTGAGATATCGCTGAAACAATACTTACAAAATGTAAACAAAATTTCTTAGACACGTACTTTGGGCAATTTGCTGTACATCAAATGTAGTGTTATGGCGATATCTCAATTGTTTATAGACCGCTTTTGATAAAATTTAATAACGTGCTTGGTGGGGGAATTTCCTAAAATCTGATATAAAATTTATGTAGGTCCGTACTAAAGGAGGATAGTTTTTCCTATTTCTGCATTTAATTTTTTCAACAAACATTCTCTAATGTGTACAATTTGCGATACATCAATTTCAGTTGTTTATGGACCGATTTTGATAAAATTTTACAGAGTGCTTTGGGAAAATATTTCCTACAATCTGATATTTAACATATTATCACATGTACACCAGGAGTATCTTTTTTATCTTGTTATTTAAAAGTGTGTTTCAATCAAAAATTTTAAAATTTTCGTCTAATTTTTGGTATTTTTTCGATATTTTCGGTGTTTATAAACCGATTTTAATGAAATTTAATAGCGTTCACTGCGGGAGATCTGATATATAATTTATGTAAGTCCATCCTCCAGGGGCTTCAGAAACTTGATTTCAACAGACAGACAGACAGACGGACGGACAGACAGACAGACGGACATCGCTTAATCGATTCTCCTCCCGATTCTGAGTCGATCGGTATAATTTTTATGGGGTCTACGATCACTAATAAAAAAATTACAAACGGAATCACAAACTTATAATACCCTTTCACCTATTGGTGAAGGGTATAAAAATAAAAGATGATAGCTTTATAGAATAAACAGAATAGTAAATAAAAAATATACAGAGTATTTACTATAAATTTTAATAATAATCCAAAAATTTCAAAGTTAGCGCGAACTCCCTTGTGTTTTGTGAGTGAATTTATATATCGTCACCTAAAAGACGAAATAACCTATGTACAGTTTGCAAAAGTTTACAGGAGAGGAAAAAAACGTTATAAAATAAAAACGAAATTTATGTATTTAGATTAAAATTAAATCTGTTGAAAAAATTTTGTTTTTCTAAAGACAGCTTATGTTATGTCACTTATGTTATTTGGAATTGCAAAAATCTGAAACCAAATAACCTATCTTCAGTACTAATTAGTATGAATAAATCAATTTTTTTATACACATAAATATTATATAAATTAAATGATAACAGTTATAGTTTCTTTTACTGGCTTAAGCAAATGAAAGTACTTAATGATTGTTTAAATTACACTATGCAACAAAATTAAACTTTTATCGCGATTTTTGATGATTTAGTTTTATCTTTTTTATGTGCGTAACGGCCCTCTAATTACAAAAACTATAATAATTTGGCCATTTGTGATATTAGATGTTTAAAATTTTGCACAGATATACGTTATGATATAGGGAATAATAATCGAATAACAATCAATTGGAATAAGAGGTCCTTCTCTCAGACAATAAGCTGCATCCGATTTTAACTCCGGCTCCGAACGGCGAATGCATTAGTAATTTATTCTTTTTAAAGTGGGTCTGGCCAGAGATCGAACTTGGGACCTCTGGTATGCCTAAGCTGTTATATCACGGCGGTATAGCAGGTTAGTGTGAATTTGTTTACAGGAAAATCCAAACATTAATATATTATGATAAAAGGATTATTTCTATTTATTATTACATATTTCAGAAAGTTAAAACATTTTTTTATATTTTTATTTGAATATAAAATGAGTAATTAAGTAGGTTAGTTAAAATTTCTTAAGACTTACAATTAAACTCTTTTTGGCTACTTAAGGTCTTGTTAAAAATATTTAAAAGAAAAAGGAAAATAGAAAATATTAAGCCGTATTTTACCAAATTGAAAATTTTGTTTTCAAAATATGATGTCGCACTTGTTCAACAAGAGGGTATTAACTCAAAATTTTTAAATTTTCACTTTTTAGAAGAAATTGATGTGTAGTGGTCTTATCTACCCATTGTAAAAATCTGACATCATTTTCACTATAATTTCGCCAAAAAACTACAGTTTTACCCTTCTCTTCTTTATATGAAAGTAGTAGTAAAATAAAATAGTTTTTTGACTCTACTGAAAATTTTAAAATTTTGAGATAATACCCTCTTGTTGATCAAGTGCGATGTGTAAAAATTGTACTATATTAAATTTAAAGAATTTCATAATATTTCAACAAATTTTTGTACGTTTATTAAAATGTTTTTAGTCAAAACTGTTAAATACATTTAAATGACTATAAATATATGTACGTACATAGGCAATATAATAAATAAAATAAAAAACAGTTTTTCGCAAAATAAACGGTGTAAAAGCTCCATAAGTTTTTTACGTGATTTTAACGATAAATAAATAAATGTATACCATGATAAAAGTCGTGGTGTGAAACCCCTTAAGATATTTTAATTAAATTAATGCAATGAATTTAATAATTCTTTCAATTGTTAAATAACTTAAAAATATTTTGTAAAACATTTAATAAATCGTTGGAATATTCTGGAGTCTTGTTATTTTCGGCCTCAGTTGATGTAAGATTTTCTTTCAAAAGACGCAAATGCTTTGCTAATCGTGTACCACGTATCATAGCCACAAATTTTATGCCGCCTGAAATAAGTTTCCATATAGCAACGCATAATGTTAATTGTTCTTCAACGGACACTTTAATTGGCTGTGATATAATCTCATCAACGGTTAACATAAAGTCGGTCGATGTTATAAGAGTAGATCGATTGCCATTTATAAAAGACATATTGCGGAGAATGCGTAATGATATTAAACGTCTGGGCGAAAGTGGTAGTGATTTATTGATAACAGAACACAAAGCATTTAAATGATGTACGTTAGCTCCCTCGTTATAACGTGAAAACAATTCCCAAAATTGAAGCCAAGCGATGGTAATATTTAATTTTATTTGAGGTGCCTTAGGATTAAATGGATGAAGACTATCAAATACATCCAAAATGCGCATTTTGTTGAGATTGTTTCTTCCTTCAACGCATGATGAACAATTAATCATAACACGTAAGCCAATAGAAATTTGTTGACTTAAGTCCACACTGTTCACTTTTAGTTTTAGGGTTTCCGCAGCCATCATTTTCGCAACCAATTGAAGAACGGAATGGGGAAATGAACTGTTATTGAGTGTAGAAAACTGTTTACAAACTACAAGAGAACGCTCACTCAAGAATGCACAAACTTCCAGAACTGCTATTTTTAACTCATTCGAATGAGCCAGCCAGGGCCACAGTTGTATTATAATTTTACCATAGTTTTCCGCTAAAACGTTATCAGTAATCATCATTGCAGATGATGAATACCAGCTTGTTAAAAGTTTTAGCAAAAGTTTGAGATTTTTTATAACAGCCATTTTCTTATTCTCGCCATTTCGTTTAATATATGTAGTACATGACGTTGTGGCAAATTCATCAAGAAATCTTTGAAAAATCATTACTATTTTATTTTGCAACTTTAAGTTTTGAGCTGTTTCTTGTGCAACTGGAGATTGCTTTAAAAGTAGGGAAAGCGTTTCAATGACATGTTGTTGGTTAGCATTAGGAGGCGAAGAAAATTTGCAGACTTTAATAGGATAAAGGTGTGTAAAAAGACGAATCAATGATATACATATATTTTCCGAAATTGATGACTTGGAAGTTCCTAAATAAATGTTTGTAATATAATTAAATTAGTCGAAAAAAAGAAATTTTACAAAAATATATAACTTATATTAAGAAATACATATCGTCGGTTTAATATGCAAACCAGCTAAGTCCACTTTATATTTTAATTGAGATTTTAATGACGTGTAGAGAAAGAAACGTTTCGTTGGTCACCATGTAGTTTTCCTTCAGTCTTGAAGTGTGTAAAAAAATCTAAATCTACTCATTCAAAATTTTTGTAAGAAAAACTGCTAATGTAATATATTTTTGGTTAAAAAATACGTATAATAAATTTTTAAAATAAATGAAGTTTTTTGTTTCTTATGTAATATTTGTTGAAAGTGAGTGAGGATTTTTGCATATTAAGCCAAAGATATGTATGTTACTGTATATTTTCTATAAATCCGACCAGTTCACATTGTGATTATTGCAAAAAAAAATTAAGCCAAATAACACTACATTAACTAATGGATACCGGTTCCTAAATTTTAAAAAGGTGTTTGTTAGACAATTTTAAGCAATATTTAGTACTTTAGTTTGTGGTCAAAAAGGCATATTTGACCACAAAATTTTAAAATGTTTCAATATTTTTATGATGAATTCCTCGGACTACATAGGTGAACTAGAACAAAAATTGGTGCCTTTTTGGAAGGATATGCTGAAAATAACCATATTTTTCAACAAAATAATGCCTCCATCCACGTAAATTGTCGAACAAAGGAATGGTTTTAAGGCAAAAATATTAATGTATTGGAATGGTCAGCGTGCTCTTTCGAACAAAACCCCATTTGGATCATGTGGGGATTGATAACACTCCAAATTTATGCCGGAAACAAGCAATACTGAACAATTTTTGATCTAAAAGAAGCTGTTATTAACCCCTGGAGATCTATAACCCAAAAAGTGAGAACAAAATTATAGACAGCATGACTAACAGAATTTTTGAACTTGTTCTACAAAATAGAGGAATGATAATAATGATATTTAATTCTGATAAAATTTAATTTTAAAAATTATAGTAAAATAGTGAATAATTTTGTTATTATATATTTACAGTAAAATAAATAATTTACAAAATATTTTTCCATTAAATATTTTCTATTTATCAAAGGTTTAAAATAGATATATATTCACTAGTTTTTCTTTTCGTTATAGTTTTGCAACAGATTTTAATGGATCAGCTAAAGCCCTTCTATATATTTTTATTCTATGCTTTATAGAACCTCAATTTCTTACGAAGTTTGGATATCATAAGAATATTAATATATAGAAGTGCTAGTGTTATAGAACGAGGTCATGTATGTTACATTACGTTTGGGTTGTTTCGTTAAAGTCAAGGGACAAACATAATATTTTAACGTATATGAAATTTATATTTATACATGCATATCGCACTTGATCAACAAGATTATATTAATTAAAAATTGTTTAATTTTAACTTTTTAGAAGAAATCGAAAATCTTACATTATTTTCACTATGATTTCGGAAAACAACTACAGTTTTATCCCTCTGCTTAAGATGAAAGTACATAGTAGTAAAACAAAACAGTTTTTTGACTCTACTAAATATTTTTAAATTTTGACTTAATACCCTCTTGTTAACCAAGTGCGATATGTATATTGTCAACAAAAATGCAAAAGGGTGTAACTACACTTCTAGTTTTTTACAGGAGAAGCAAAAAACGTTATAACTTTTAAACTACAAGAAAAATTAAATCCAAATTTCAAAATTGAGGCAACTAAAAACGAAAATGGTAAAAAACGTTAAGTTTTTGAGCAATTGCGAAAAAACAAAAGGTCTTAACTACAAGTTGAATATTTTCTGAAACTAAAAGGTCTTAACTATCATACAAATTTTTTTCAAAAAGCATAAAGTCTTTTGTCAGTATTAAATAATTTAAAGTAGGACACATAATGCTTATTTCAGAAATAACCCCGTAATTCTTAAACGGTTAAGATATTTGAATGAAACAAAAAGCAACAATAAAAGTGTGGGAAATAAAGAAAAATATAAAACTGAAAAATGTTGTGTGCTTCTGTTTAGATGATAATCTTCGCTTTATGTTGATAATTGTTGGACACAATAATTCGTATTTATTCTGTCTCGTAAATAAAATATAATGCGTGGTTTTCGGTTTGTCTGGAATTAGGGATAATCCTCCTGAAGAGATAGCCAAACCAATCACCGAAACGCGTCGAGGAAAGGTTTCCCCACTAAAATTTTTTGATTTTATGAAAAAAAAAAAACTATTCACTACACTACATTAAAACTTTTTAATTAAATGTTTGATATCCCATAATTTTATATAGTTAGAACAGAGAAGGGTTGTTCTATAGGCGAACTGGTCAACGTAGAGTCGGGAAGCTAAAGTATGCCCAAAAAACAAACCCTCTAATGCCAGTTTCTAAAATAATGCCTAAAAAGTTTTAAAATATTTTTTTTTATTAAATTTAGGCATCTGATTAAAAAAAAACCTTTTCCAAGTTAGTACAATTTATGGTTTAATAGGAGTTGAGAAAAGTTAATGAGTGTCTCAAGACACACTTTGACTTTTATTGATTAAATTATGGTCGTTTCATATTTTGTTGATTTTTATGGCAAATATTTTACATTATTTGCAAATAAATTATTTGTGATTATGATAATCAAAATCAGCTGAATATTTTCTGAAACCAAAAGACTAACTACTATATAAACAGAGCTTCGAAAGGCTTAATTAAATATTAGCTTAATTCCTAGGAATTAAAAAATGATTTAACAATACCTTAAGTTTAATTCCCATAAAACAATTCAAAAAAATGTGTTGATTTTTAATTCTTAGTGAATTGATTCACATGGGAATTTAAAATCAACTTGAATGAATAAAATGTTTCTTCATTCCTCTACTCCAATTTGAATTAACATTTTTTTATTCTTAATTAAAACCAGTCCAAATTGAATTAATATATTTTTTGGTAATTCATTTTGTGCAAATCATTAGGATGGATATAAACTAAAGATACTTGATTTTAAATCAAAAACTTAAATTCTGACTTTTTCGAGGGAAAACTTTTGAAAACTATACCACTCATTGAATAAAAGAATATCAAACCAAAAAACGAAAATTGAAGTTTTAATTTATAGGGTATTATTGGATCAAGTGCGATATACATTGTTTGCAAAAACCCTAGATATAAAATAGAACAAAATTTATCATAACCTATTAAAATATTCTTATGTTTTATCAGAAAGCATACACATTTAATAAAAGTATGCATGTATTCTTTAATGTTCGTTCAAAAAAATGGAACTACCCTAATTTCACGGCAAACTTGTGTATATTTTGCATTTATTTGTTAAACTATAACTTTTAAAAGATATTTAGATATGCAGGAATATAGTAATATTCCCAGCAAAACTTTGGTAATGGCAAGTACTCTGATAACTGGTAACCTTGTAACGACTACAACATACCATCCGAATAAATAATAAGTTATTACAGAAGTACTTATTTGTTATTAAGATGGTAATTTAAACTGAATGGCCCCGGTTCAAATTCCACCAAAGGCAACAATTTTTTTTAGTTTTTTTTTTATTAAAAGAGTCTTTTTAAATGATTTTTGAATTTTAAGAACTTAAATATTATCTTCTGTAAAAAAAATTTGTAAAACTAACTCACGTTAATGAAAAAATACCATCATGAGTCAATTTTGATTATGTAGGGGATGTTGAATACCAAACACGATTCTAATTGGTCTTAACTTGGTAAGCCCAACTTATCTGGGTCATCCTTCATCTCAACTGTGGAAACACACCTCCTCATGGTATCACCCGGGGAGCTAGTTTAACACCCATTAATATTGTGAGTTAACATGTTCCGAGAGTTGTCCCATAAGATCGATAAAAATGGTTTAGCATTACGGGCTAGTAACCCTCTCTTGAAAAAAATACAATGAAGAGGATAAAATTAGAATTGAAATGTCCCACTACCTAATGTTAGAGGAGGATATCCGAAAGTTCGATAGAAAGACCAAGTAGAGGAACATTTTTCAAAGCTTGGCCTATAAAATTGCAGAATATTCGCACAAGATCGAAATCCATGGAATTCTAAAATATGCTCGGACTTTGACCTTAACAGGTTGTAACATTTAAGAGCCACTTTTTGAGTTCGAGATCGGAGATTAAATTAATGTTAACCTCCAAATTTTGTTTTTGAGTGGTCGATTATCTTATTTTGTTCTCTAGTTTAAGCGGTCAATGTTGGTGGTTTAATCTTCAATGAGAACTCTCAAAACACACATGCATAATAAACAGCTGTTAAAAATACGTAAACAAACAGAAATTTATAGGTATTTTTTGGAAGTGCAGATGAAGATTTTATCGACTCCGAAATTTATGAAAATTTAAATAAAACAATTATAAGAAAGTTAAGAACTATTAGAACACGGCCAAATCATTTTTATTTGTATAATAACTATGAAATTTGCGCAATGTCTTCTTCTTCTACAAAAAAAAGTTGTCATTTTGATAACACATTTGACATTTGCAAAAAAAGTTTGCCATTTCTTGTTGATCGATATGGCAACACCATGAAGTTTAAACCACCACCCAAAAAAATCGAATGCAAATAATATGCACTTTTAGATTAGTTAATTAGAGAATAAATTTAATTTTGATCTCAAACTCAAAAAGTGGCCCTAAGTAAGTAAGAGTCAATCTTATGTAAAAACTTATACAAAAAAGAAGATTTAAATTGTTTAAGTTTTAAAATAATTTTAAAAAAGTTTTAAAATAATTACAAAAAATCGTATAAAAATATTTTTCCAAAAATTACAACAAAGCAAAAAAAAGCAGGGAAAAACAAAGTTATTTTCAAATGATTTTGGATCTAAAAATAAAAATTGTTTATATTAATTATAAGCTGCTAAGTTTTCAACATATGAAGTAGCTCAGTGGAAGAGTCTCTGCCTAGCAGTCGGAGGGTCTGGGTTCGAGCCCCCATGGGATCATAAAAAAATTTTTGTATTTCGTTTAAAAATATATGTTTTTAATAAAACAACAACAAAAAAGTTGTTGCTGTTGTTGTTGTTGCTTTCAAATTGCTTACCCAAGTCATTACTTTTCAGCAATTGGTAAGTACTTGCCTCCAATGACATCCCCATGTTAATGTAATGGCTTAAACAGCGAATGAGTAAGTAGTTCGTGTTCAATAGTTTAACTGTTTAACTCATTATTTGGTAATGAAAAGTTTTACTGGAATTAATAGTCTTTCGTTTATAACGACCTAATCTTTACCAGAAATTCAATCAATGAAGGAATCTGCTTAATTTCAAATTTTTTGTAAAAAAATTTATAAAAATAATTTATTTTTTGTGACATTAGTTTTTGTAAATACATACATGTAAAATGTGCTGATATGTAAGAGTATATTATCTCTGGTTTTGTTGTGTTGCTGCGAAATAATGGATTTTATATGTTTTCGAATCTGGATGAGATTATAGATTATGTGTACAAAAAATCTTTAGTTTTATGTGTATCTATATTTTATTTTAAATAGTTTTTCTGATCTTATGACCAATAACAAAGAATTTTTTTTAAATTTCGCCTAAGTCAACTTAATAAGTTTTCGAATTTTTTCACAAAAATGTTATTTGTATATGCCCTACAAGTCTAAAAAACATCAGTCCCTTATAGGGTTGCCAGTCAGGCTGGATTCGACTGGATTGCCCAGGTTTTTTATTGCTTGTCCAGTGTCAAGCTAAAATTAAATTTGTCCAGCTAAAAGGTGAAGAATTTAAATTTTTTTAAATTTTTAAAAATTATTATTATGAAAAAGAACGCAAATAATTAATTTATTAATCGATTTCTTGATCAAGTTCATTTTGTAAAAAAGTAACCCTCCATCAAATTTCCCCATTGTAGTTACTTTACTTAAATGGCCTATATAAAAAACCTGTTATGTGCGCATAGTCTTCAATTCATAGGTCAAGCTTTGAAAGATTTTCCTCTACTTGGAATTTCCATCGAATTTTTGGACGTTCTCTTTTATGAGTTCATACATTCGAACAACATGTCCCAGCCAACGGAGCCCGTGCTTTTTGATGCGTTTTACTCTGTCGATGTCAACGTATAACTCATACAGCTCATTGTTCATTCAATGTCGATATTTGTAAAGCGTTGTTTAAGTTCTTACAAAAAGTATAGCATATAATGGCAAGTATGATTCTACGTTTGATTTCGAAACTTGCCTCGTTATTTATGTTGACGGTGGTACCAAGGCAAACAAATTCTTTTACAAACTCGTAGCTATAGTTCTCAACGATCACATTAGGTCCAATTCTTGAGGATTGCCTGCTTGTAGAAACCAGCAGTTCTTATTTGATTCATTGACCCATTTTATTAGATTCCTTCTCGATACTTAAAGAGGTGGCAGTCAAATCGCTCAATGTGAGTCCCATGATGTGAATGTCATCGACAAACGCGAGTAGCATGTATTTTCTATTGAAAATTGTTTCAGATCTCGGACGATTTTATTTTCTCTTGATATCGCGGCGGTTAATTAGGGTATTCGAAATTCGGTTTATTAAAGATTCATCGAAGCAAATTATTTAAGCAAGTTTTCTTATTATTAATGTCCAGTTAATATTTGGGGTTTTTCCTTATGTCCAGCTTTTTCGGGATTTGTGTCTGGCAACCCTAGTCCCTTAGCAGTAAGATATATTACATAGCTGAGATAAATACACAATTATGATGGAATTAGAATAGAATTACAAAATTCAGTACAATTAGAAAATGTATATATACATATGTATGTATGTCGATAATGAATAAATCACATTTTAATCATATGACTTTTCATACATGTTTTTTAAACAAAGTGGACTTGGTTTTGTTAAAATCGAGAAGGAAATCATCTCAGCTTAAAAACCCTTTTTTAACACAATAACTTAAGAAAGAGTCATTTCTTTATCCTCTAAAATGGGGACTTTTTTCATGGGTATTAAATGATATTTAATCCCTAATGCAATCCTGAAACTAATTTTATGATTAAGGACTTGTTTCGTTTTTGAACTGTAGGGTTCGTTTGAATACATTTATTTTTGTATGCCTTTACAAAATGATTTGTTTATAAAATGTTTAATTATTTTTGTATTAGATTAAGAATTGAAATAATTTAAATTAAATCTAACTGATTTTAAATTCCCTAATAATTAATTCTTAAAAGTTAAGGCTTGATTCAGGTGAATGTATTATGAGAATGATATAAACACTAAAATGAATTTGATTTTAAAATATGGAATTAGGAATTGAGCCTTTCGAACCTCTGTATATAAATTTTGTGCAAAATTGTAAACCTTTTGTTTTTAGAGAAGAAAATCGATGTTTATGACCGTATGCACCGCATTTTAGATAGATGTTGTTGCTTTTGTATTATAATCAATCAAAAAATCAATTTTAATTTTTGTGTATGAAGAAAATATAAGAACTTTAAAGAGCTTGTATGTATGTACTGTATTAAGCTAAATTGAAAATAATCTTAAAAAATATATAATAATAATCTAAAAAACTTACCATTTTCAACAACTAAATTTGTATCTTTATTAGAATATTTCTCAGTATCAGTTTCAGCAAAATTCTTGTTTTCATTTCCTTTTCTGTTATCGATGCTCTTATTATTTTCCTTATCACTTTCGAAATGTTCTTTACATTCAATCGAACTAATACATACAGTTTGGCTCTCAAACAGCGTAAGAATATTATTAGATAGTTCTTTGTCGACTTCCGGTTGTGACTTTATCAGGAGCATACTTAATATGGAAAGCGCACAACTTTGTAAATGTGTTCTAAGATTCTTGATAGTTAGAGCCTCATGAAAAACAATAACGAAATCAGTCGAATATTCTTGTAGCTTCAACGATAGCTGCTCCAATGCTGTTGAGTCTTTGCATAAAACCAAAAGTAATTGCAACATATTAATAATTGTGTAGGTTTCGTGAGAAGCAGAAACAATTCTAAACAATATTTGACAAAAACTATTGAGCCACACTGGATCGCGACAAATAGTTCGTTGCAAGAAGATAAAATTCTTTGCATAACATAAAGTATATAGACGACTTATGTGTCCTACCATAATTAAATATCCACTATGATGGGACAATGGCGGCGGTTGTTTAAGTATTTCATACAATTTGAACATAAAGGACTTCGTACAAATCTCGTTGAGAAATTCAGGAGATCGTTGCGATAATTCTATGAATATTAGTGCATAACAACTGATAAGTTCGCAAGTAGTCACCCTAGTATTTGGTATATTAAAATTCTTTGGCATTTCTGTTTCGAGTATTAAAACAGACGATGTAAGAGCTTCTGTAGCCACACGCACAACATTATGAAGCTCAAAAAGTTTCTCAATATATTGTACTTCTTCATGAATACGAATTAATATTGCCATTAATTGTCCGGCTAAGTGACGAACGCTTACAGCTTCATTTTCATCTAGTAAGGTGGTTAGACAGCAGGCCATGAATCCCCCCGGTAAATACGACAGCTCAGTTATTAACAGTTCTGTACCAGAAATATCGGAACTTCTTCGTTCTGACTGTATGCTCTCAATAGCTTTGGTTTTTGCTGTTATATTTAAAATGCTCCAGGCTAATGTTCGCACTTCAACATCATTGTGTCCACAAATACCACTTAGATACTTCACAAAACCAGCACTCAAGCGAAAATTTTCTGTTGCACTTTGCATTTGATCACTTAATTGTAAAATTGTAATAAAACAGTCTCTGTGCCATTGAGCTCCAGTTTGTGTAAACGATTTTAAGGCCAAGGAAAGTTGAAGGAACCTTCGACAATATAAAAACAATAGCTGATCTGGCATATTTAGGTGGCAGGAACTTAAGGCTACCATAAGAGAAAGTAAAGAGCGGACACGTTGCAGATCTCTAATTTCAAATAATTGCAAACATCTTTCAATAAATAAATCAAACAAATTTTTATAAAAAGTACTGAGCTCAACCGGATTAAAATCTTTTTCAAAAAGATGTTTATATTCATTTAAAAGGAAAGTCAAAAGGCTTGTAATTTTGCTATAAATTCGTAGAGGTATTTCTTCATCTTGAGTTATCATTGTTATAAGAGCATGTCTAGGGTCTTTATGTAATATTTTAAACATTTCTAAAGCCACGAGCCTTAAAGGAATTTTTAGGCATGCTGTCGAAACATCAACCAAATGTTCATATAATTCCAAGTCATTACTATTGCCCGGTGGCATTTGTAGATATCGCCTTAAAATATTATTCAATTCCACACAAAACTCGTCATCGATGGGAAATGTATCTGGAAGTATTGGAACAATCAGTTGTTGTTTCAGAAAGAGGCAAACTCGAATTAGAGATACATGGTCTGTTGCGTTCAAAGCTGCCTTGAGTATACGCTGAAGTGAAATTCCAGGTTGAGTTGCACGCACGAGTCGAACATCTTGACTATTTAGTTTTAAATCTTCCCTTATATCCAATTCCTTTAATAAAGGTATGGTTTTCTGTGTTATATTTGAAAGTCTATCACAATAAGTAGACGCTATAACCATTCGCCAATATTGAGTTTCCTCCAGAGCAGTTGCAAAAATTGTTGACAATTTTTCTTTCTCATGCTGAATTTTGTTACTCAAAGCAGAGCGTAAATTTATATCTAATGGCATCATAATGTTACCTAATATTAAAGGGCCTTCTATACAGTTCTCCGTAGATACCAGCTGTGTTGCAAAGATTAGCTGAAATAGGCACATAGTGGCATCCTGTCTAACTTGAATGTCGTGATGAAACATCATAAGGGCCCTTAGAATTAATACATATATATTAGGGGTTTCGGCCAATTCACAACAAACAGATGAATCATATAGCATAATTTTGTTCAATATGCTGATAGCCGGAACGGCAGCATCGGGGTAATCTAAGCCAGATGATTGGTGCAAAGCATTTTCCAAAGCTTTTACTATTAGATAACTTGCACCAACACTACATAGTTCAGCTACTATGCGCCAATTACAGCATAAAACATTTATTTGCATTAGTGTAGTCTTTCGTATCAATGGTTCAACATCTGGTGAATCCAACAGTTGTAGTAAATTTTCTAATGAATTCAGGACATCGGTTCCTATCGGCAAACGATCACTAAATATGTTCCGATATTCACGAGGAGTGTTTTGTAAGCAAATGTCATTTGGCAATGTGTCACTAATTTCAATTAAGTTTGGTATATAAGATGGGGCATCTTTTAATGAATTTAATGTATATATTAAACGGGTTAGGGCTTCCGAGCGTCTATCAATATTTGTGTGAAACAAAAAACCCAAATTGCCTTGTAAAACACACACAAATGGTAGCTGCTTCAAGTCTGGGTTAAACAGTTTAAGGAGTAAATCCATAATCTTTTTAGATTGCGTACAGCAATTTAGCAACGGCAGCAATGGTATTATTATGGGTAGCAAACTATACCAACTATTACCAAACAAATTTTGAGATTGCAATAAAAGTTCCAAGATTTTGTAACAATTACTTTTAATTTCATCACAAGAGCTTTCAAAACTTTCGTGAAGAAATTGCACTAATAGTTCAGTGTTTAATGGTACACCAACTATATGTGATTCTATAAGATCCGCATTAGAACACTCCACATGATATCGTTCCCCAGTCATTAGGCAGCCAATATGCTTTTTAATTGCACTGCTAAGTTTGCTATAAGTATATTTTTTTAAAGGCATATATGACATATTTAATAATTTTAATTGTATTTCAATTGCCTGTGCTTTTAACTGATTATTTGACTTATAAAAAGGAATGCATTGAATAACAGCAGAGAATAATACATCCGCAAGTTCTATACTTTGCAACATATCTAGAATTTTAGAAACCGAATGTGCTTCCTTTATAATATCACTACAACACATTTTCGATTTGTTTTTTAACATTCTTATAGATATCTCGAAAGATATTTGGTAGTCTTTTAATAAATGGTACTTCTCCTTTAAAGATTTATCTGATTTTAGAACAAGGGATTCAATAACATTGTGCCGCGTGGTAAAAAAGCATTTAAGAGTGTAATCTCGCAAAATAGGCTCGAGTATGTCAATATCATTCAAATGATTTCTAGTGAGATTTACTCGTGAAACATCTTGCAGGAAAAAAATTAAAAGCATTTGGTGCAAGCGCAATCTAGTACAATGTTCCGTCTCCGCAAACTTAACACTTAAATTGGCCACTATAGAAGCGACTTTATGTAAGCAGGAAATCTCTACCGTATGACGCACGTCTTCCATTATCTGTAGCACCATGAAAATAACCTCCCACACCAATGATGAAACATTGCCATGAGTTGAATGTGTTTCCAAATGAAAAATACTGGCATCCAAAAGATGGTTTAAAGCTTTTTCTAATTTCAGTTGAGAAGCAGTTTCAGATGATTTGCTTTCCGAGTTAACATGTTGAAATGCCATACATTTTTTACGCATTCTAACACGCTTTCTTAATATATCTAGGAATTGCAATAATGCGGTCGCCACGCGATCCACTAAAAATATTTGATTTTCTTTACTATTACGTTCATCATAAAGGTGCAACATGTTGCGAAATATATGTGGTGCCTGTAACAAATATTCCGCTGGGTAATCGCACATGGTAAGTTGCAGATGTTGTAGAGCATTTTCAATTTCTACTGTAGTTGCAAATTTGTTTTTTAATATGTCTGATAAAAATTTCATCGAAGAGTAATCAGATGGAGATGACTTTGACCAGGGAACTTCATAATCATCACTACTGTATTCTTCCACCTCTTCATCTATTTTCAAATTTCTAGCACTTTGTATTATGTCTTCAAGTTCCAGCGATTTCTTTTCGTTTTCGATTTTCTCTTTAGGCACTGGGAGATTTTTCAAGAATTCTTTAATTTTACTTATAATTTTATATTCCTTAGCATTTGAATCGAATAAAGTTTGTATTTTTCTTAATTCTTTTACAATACGTTCTGCACCCAGTTTATCAATAGCTTTAGAGCCATATTTTGGAGATTCTAATATAGACTTTAGCAAGTTCAAAACTGTTTCAGAATTCTGTGGAGGCATAAAACCAAACCAGCGTATTAATTGTTTGCACAAATCACCTGGCTTCAATTCAATACATTCGTTAAGCGCCAGCGCTCGATTTAATTTAGAGGAAAGTTGTTCCAAAGTTCTCAAACGAATTTCCAAAGAATCGTGCGTCAGTTTATTCAAAGTATCACGATTTACTTTTAGAGTTGTCATTGCATTAGCTAAAAATACGAATTGAATTATTAAATGTATTTAAATTTGATTAGCATTCTACCTTTTTAATTATTTAAAAAAAATATCTTGGCAAATTATACTAGAGTAAAACAGAATTTCAAAAATTACGCCAAATTCGCCTTGCAAGAAACTATAATAGTGATGCCAGATCATAGATTCATGATAATTAACGAAAATTACTTTGTGTCTCCACTGTTAATAATGTGACTTGTATGTAGAACAGGGATGGAAAATAGTTTACTTAATTTTGTATTACTACAGTTATCAATATTATATTTTTTTAAATAGTTTTCCTTCAAGGAAACCAAACAATCTTGGTGTAAAATTTAAATTATTGTTTTTTTTTATAAATTCTGACTACTTCGGACTGTTTTGGGTAGTTTTTTTAGAGTACGGGAACAAACATTATGTTTTCCAAAGAAAAACAAATTCGATCCACAATGAGACCAACATTATTCAAAAGCTTTTTAAAAAAATAGAGCAGCACATAAAGGTCTTGAGTTGTTCATGGATGGATATTCTATTAATTTATAATCTGATAGAAAATTTTACTAGAAAATAATTAGTGAAGGAAATGAGACCGAATATTAATACTTTTAAAACAATATTTTTATATTTTTATTCGAAAAAAAAAACAATCATTAAAGTTTAAAAATTATTTTTTATCCGTCCTGATTTTTGCTTAAAAAATGCTGTTTTGTTTTTTAATCCGATGAAAATGAAATGTAAAATAGAGTTTACTTTCATCTTTTTTAATCCGATAAAAATAAAAAACAGAAACCGAACATTAATACTTTTAAAACAATATTTTTATATTGTAATCCATACAAAAACAGCCATTGAAGTTCAAAAAATAATAAAAACCCCTCATGATTTTTATTTGTTCGAAAAATTTTGTTTCTTTTTTCAATCCGATGAAAATACAATATAAAAAATCGTTTGGGATATTTTTCAGTACAGTTCAAAATAATTTTCATCTGAAAATAAATTTTGATAGAAAAAATTCAAATTTAATTTCTGTATTTGTCCGGGTATAACGCATCTTTAGTACGTTTAAATAATAATAAATTCAATTAATGTTGCAAATTTTACATTGAAATTTTTATGGGCAAGAAATGAAACGTTTCAAATTTTCTGTTTTTAGAAATATCCCTGGAAAGCGATGCGAATCAAAGAAGCCACCAATAGTTCCCATTAGGTTTTACTTCGATGTCCTAAAATATTGCAATTAATTGAAAACATATTCATACATTGTCTACTTTTACATTAGTC
Source organism: Stomorhina lunata (assembly GCA_933228675.1). NCBI lineage: Eukaryota > Metazoa > Arthropoda > Insecta > Diptera > Rhiniidae > Stomorhina > Stomorhina lunata. The sequence goes on along the minus strand of OW121740.1, from coordinate 86,749,040 downwards.
AGCTTTGGCTTATCAAGTCTTTAATTTGTATGAGAAAAAACTGACAGAATTAAAATTGGGTAGACTTGACCGTACTATCAACTTTACGAAAATTTTGAAAATTTGTATGAAATTTAAGGAAAATAAAATGAAAACTGATGAACTTGAATGCAGGTTCAAAAGAAATTTAAAGAAAAACTGATCAGTAATTGAAAATTTTGAATTTCAGAAATATTTTAATTTTTCAAATTTAAAACAGAAGTTCAAAAATAAAACAACGGCTGTGAAGGAGACTTTTATTTAAAATTATTTTATATTGTTAATTATTACTTGTTTTAAAAAATACTTGTTTTTGAAAATTATTTTTAATCATAAAAACATAGTATTTTGATTTTGAAAATTCAATTCAAATTTTTCTTATAAAAGGAAAAATGTAAATCAATCATTGTTATTTTTATTATGATTCATTCTCATTTGAAATCTGATTTTGTTTTGACAAATAAAAAATTCTTAAAAAAACAAAAAAAAAATTGTTTCCATTTTTTTTAATTTTATAATTCAATAAATTCTGAAGGCGAATAAGACGATCTGAGGTCGGAAAGAACGATATCGTCTGGCTGACCCTTTTTCCAAATACTCAACAAGAGTCCATCCTTTACACAATAAAATATTTTTCTGTTCGGATATTTATTTTTAAAGATAATTAAAATTTTCATCATAAGAGATATTTATATTCCAGATATAAATCCCTCTTTTTATTTTTCGATCAAAATGAAAATAAATTTTCATTGGCAATGATATTTATATTACTTAAAAATGAAACGATATTCGGTCTTTGAAAATTTTATAGAAAAAAAAATAAAATTTTATTTGTATTTTTTTCTGGGTACAATGATTCCTTATGACGTTAAAAAGGCCATAAGTTAAACTTCTGTTGCATTTATATTGAAATGTTTTTGGGCAACAATTGGTTATTGTCTAGATGCATTTGAAACGATTGAAAGATAGTTTTCTTAGAAAAATGCCTACAAAACAATGCTTATCAAAGAAACCACCAACAGTTCCCATTAGGACTTTTAAAACATTGCAATTAATTAAAACATGTTTATATATACATTGTTGAAATTTTTTTAATTTCAAAAATATTTAAATTAAGTCAAAATAGAAATTCAAAAATAAAACAATCGATCGAAATATTTTTCTGTTTGAATATATTTGCAAATGTAAATCAATCTTTTTATTTTTTGATCGAAATAAAATTAATTTTCATCAGCAATAATATTTAAACTTGATGGATTTAAAAAATAAAACACTCTCCGGCCTGAGAAAAAAAAAACAAAATTACAGAAATTTGGCTTAATACGTTAAGGCTGCAAGCAGACTATCTTTTTTATACATCTTACTTTTTAACTTAAGAAGCCATATAAATTTGTTGACAATCATCAAAATAGTTGTTTTTCAGAAGGTTTACAATATTAGCCATGTTCCAGAACAACCAATATTCTACAAGTTTTAATCAGAAATTACAATTGAGTGTTTCTGTACTGAAAAAAACATTTGTGTAAATATTTTGAAAGTTAAATCAATTTGCTGCAAGTGAACTAAACAGGAACTTTTTTAATATTAAAAATCTTATCAAGTTTTAATAAAATTATGGAGAACTTCAAAATTCAATGTGTTTTAAATTTCTCTTCGATCACATGCAATTTAAGAAAGTTATTAAGAACCCAAATGGTCAACCGCATGGGTATTGGTAAAGAAAAGGTTAAGGTAGTTATTGGTAAAGGTTATTGGTAAAGAAAGGTTAAGGTAAATAATTTGGCTTAGATGCTTAACTGGATCAATACATTCATTTAGAGATTATTCTAAATGGATGTTAACACCACTTAAACAAAAATAAAGGCGAATTTATTTTAAAATTCGCCGTTCAAGCTTTTATTAAAATTTATAATAAAACAAAAATATTAGCTGTTTACATATTTTCCTTGTACTGCAGTTTTTTGCGAAATAAAGCATTTTTGTAATTAATTACACAATGGATGAAATAGACGACTTTTTTAATATTTCAAAGGACTTTAAGCGTGTTAGCGCTCCTTTACCAAAGCCAATTCTTGAAGAAGCTCCTTCAACAAGTGCTAAAGTTAAGCGAGAATATGAAGGATCGGAAAGCGCTAATAAGTACCGAAAGGTAATATATTATTTATTACTTTAACCACTTTTGTACCATCCAGCTATATTTTCAAGAAATATTTCAGATAGAACAGCGTTGTGATGATGTAGGCTCCTCGTATATCAAAAAAACGATTCTTCCTGAAGATTTGGGTATTGAAAGTGACGATGATGAATTTGATTATCCCAAAAGTCCGGTTAACGATAGAGTCTACAGTCGATATAAATTCGATTTGGAAAGGGATAAATCATTGCCAATACATGATGCAAAAGATGAAATAATAAATGGCATTCGCAAGAACCCCGTCATAATTTTAGAAGGAGACACTGGGTGTGGAAAAACAACACAGGTAAATAAAATTGATTCAAATTTAATTTTATTTTAAATTAGGAATAGTATATCTTTACATATCTTTAAATATTTTATTAAGAATTTGTGTTTGAGTCCTCTTCGCCATTTTCAGAAATTTCAAATTCAAAGCTTTCACACTCTTCGTTGTTCTCTTCTTCCTCTGAAGAAGCTTTAAGATCGTCTGCTATATCTTTTGGTAACTTTAGATTTATGACTTTTCTAATAGTACTTACTATGTTTGGTTTTCGTTTCTTTTTAGCCGAAGTTGTTTTCTCCAAAGTAGAGTCCTCGTTATTTGTTGGATTGTCACATATTCCTGCAGCTTTTCTCTTGATTTCTTTTCGCTTTTCGTCATAACCTTGTTCATTATTGGATGATGCAGAAGTATCTAAATCTTCCACGTCTTTTTTGTCTTCTAAAATTGTTTTTATGCTACTTATTGCCTCCTGAATATCTTGAAATATGTTCGTCTTTTGAAGGTTGCTTGCCGATTTATCGCTGCTAATAAGCGTTTGTTTTCCTTTATTATACTCCTTTTCAAGTGATATCATATTTGGTAAAAGTTTTTCTGTTTCTTCAATAGATGCTAATTTTTGTTCTAGTTTTACTCTTACAATTTCCTGGGATTTGAATCCTTTGTGTATCCTGAGTGATCTGTCATAATCTGCTAATTTCTCTAAGCCATCTTCATAGTCTAAGGCTGTAAAACGAAAAGCATCTTCTTTGAATAAACACCAAAACACGTAACGTGCTTCATCCATTGCCGGGTCCTGTGGTCTAGACTCTATAAATGTTGATAATTCCTGCCAAGTTTTGTTACTCATCAAAATTTTCACGAATTGTTTAGTAGGTTGTTTAAAATAAATAGAATACATTAGAAACATTCCGCCGATACGGCGATAAATTTGTCCACGGGTACATTTTTTCAAATCATCAGCGGCGCAAGCAATACGCTTAGCCAAGTGTAAAATTGTTTTCGTAGTTTGGATGGTTTCAATTATTGTTGTTTGGGCTGCATAAACATATTGGAACTTAAATTCTTTCCATTGATTACAAAAGGATATAAAAGATGGATTATTGCTTTCAACGAATTTTTCGATTAATGTTAAACAGTCTTCATAAATAGCAACTTCAACTTCCATGTTAATATTGTTTGTGCAGTTTGTCCATTTTTTTTTTGTTTACATTAAATTAAGGCGAATTCAATATTTACGCAATTTTTTTGTGACAGCTGGTAATAGTGTTGTCGTATTATTTTATTTTCCTGATTTGATCCAAACGGAAACATTTTGCACTAGTTCCAATTTTCCTTTTTTCAAGAAATTGTAAAATTTCCTATAAGAATAATAAATTTTAAAAAATTTCTTATAAAAGTTTAGATAAATTGTTTGAGAAATTTTCTATAAAAATAAGAAATGTTTGTAAAAAATTTCTATAAAAAAATAAGAAATTTTTAAAAAATTTTCTATAAAAAATTAGAAATTTTTCAAAAATTTCCTATAAAAATAAGAAACTTTTGAAAAATTTCCGATAAAAATAAAAAATTTTTGAAAAATTTCCTAAAAAAAATGTGAAAATTTTGAAAAATTTCCTAAAAAAATAAAAAAAAAAAATTGAAAAAATTCCTAAAAAATCTGAAATTTCTTGTAAAAATAAGAAAATTTTACCAAATTTCCTATAAAAATAAGAATTTTTTGAAAAATTTTCTATAAAAATATTAAATTTTTAAAAAATTTTCTTAAAAAATAAGAAATTTTTGAAAAATTTTCTATAAAAATAAGAAATTTTTGAAAAATGTTCATAAAATTTTGAAATTTTTGAAAATTTTCCTTTAAAAAGAATAAATGTTTGTAAAATTTCCTATAAAGAAAAAAATTTTGAAAAATAAAACAGTGGAAATTTAAAAATTTTGAGTTTACTCTTTTTTGATGAAGTGTAATCCTGTAAACTTTTTTACATATACATTATCTAGAACAAAAAGGAATATTTCATATTTTTTTCGCGAAGCTAGATAGCATAAAGATCGAGATTGACTAATTTTGAAATTTCAACAACTTTTATTTTGATTTATTTGATTTATTTTGATAACAGTTTAGAAATAAAAAATTATATGCTAAAATTAACATTTAATGAAAAAAAAAACTAAAAATTGCCACATATTGATTAAACATTAATAACTTATTTTATTAAAACATTAATGTAAATACAGTGCAACCTCCACCGAACTATGAAGTTGTCCGGACTATAGAAGGTGAAAATATTGAAATAACTTTGCGAAGTGAATTAAGTATGTACATTAACGTGATGAATGTCTTTTTAAATTTAATTTTATAGTGAGCTGGCAGGAATATTGCGACTGTAGGTCTAAAAGCTTAGTTCTAAAAATTTGAACAAAATCAGAAAACATTTTCTGAACATTTGTATGCGAATTTTTGGTTTTAAGGAAATATCAACCAATAACGTGTGTCAAAGGCTTTAAAATTTTACTCGGAACACCTTATAGAGGAGTTTTCTTCAGAAAAATCTATTTTTTTTTGATATTTTTAAGCTATAGGGCTTGAAATAAAATCAATCCGGTATGTTATGGAAATCGGTCGATTTCAAATCTATTGATTTCTGATATATAATATATTAGTCAAAAGGATTAATCCTCTAATTCCAGTTTCTTAAATACTGGGCAAAAAGTTTTAAATCATTTTTTTATTAAATTTAGGCGTCTGATTTCAAAAAGACATCTTCCAAGTTAGTACAATTTATGGTTTAATAGGTAGGTGGGAAAAGGTCTTATGGCACTCTTTGGCTTTTAATGATTAAAATTTAGCTATTTGTGTTTGTGATTATGATAATTAAAAAAACAATTTTTGTTGTTTGAGCTGAATAAGTGAATTTTACATTTCGAGACTTTTTTCAATGCTTGCACCATTTTTTGTTTGTAATTTTCCCTATTTAGCCAAAGAATTGAGCTTTCAAAGTCTTCAAAAATATTTAAATACTTTTGGAAAAAAAATCTTGTTACATTTGTCACCATTGTCACTTTTGTGATGAGTGCTTTAAGCCATGGTTTAAGTATTAGAGGGTTAAAGCCCAAATTTAAATTTTTTTTGGGAAAAGAAAATTAACTCAAAAATATGCCTGTTTTTTTTGTTTTGTGCTAACCACTCTGTTAGAGTTGTATTACTACAGAAAATCAACACTTTCAAGGAAGATTTAATTAATAAGATTTTGTACAAAAACTAATTTTGATAACCTCCTAATGTTTTGAGTACTGATTAATTCTACAAGCAACAAGTAATAGCTATTTAACACAGGAGAAAACTCATTAGATTCAATTGGTTTTCGGTTCAATTCCGAGATTAATGTAATTGTGAATTATTATTTGGTTTGTGAATCAGCTAAAAAATAATATTACAAACAAGTGTATTCTACAATATATTTGCAGTAGATAAAAAACTTTTTTAAAAAAAGTGTACGTACTCGTTTATTATGCATGGGCTGGCTGCCCATATAAGCATGTTATTCAAGTACAGGTCGCAAGGATATCCAGCAATAGATATTTTGGCCCTTTACAGCCATAAATTTATATTTCAATGAAGCTCAGCGAATATTTCTTATATTAAGTGATTTTTTAGAAATATTCTTTTGGCAGCTTAGATATTTTCGTGTAACATGTTACTGTCAAACATGTTCGGACTTATTAACGAACAACGCTTTTAAATTATTGAGAAGCCGTACTGGTAAGAAGGGCAGTCAGAAGCATTACAAAAACTTACAATGCATCCCGAAAAATGTTGATTGGATTATGATCCGGTTGTATAATTTTTTCCAAAGACGAAGGCAGCGATTGGCGCACAGAAAACCAATACTGAGGAATTTATTATTTTATTAAATTTGCAGTTTCTTGCTAGAGATTTAATTTAAGTTAAAAAATATTTAAGTTAAAAAATATTTACAAAGAATTTTAAAGAGTTTTGCTAATTAAAAAAAAGCTTTGCTAATTTGTCGAAATATAGAAAATTATGGCACCTAATAAATTCGGTAAACAACTAAGAAAGCTTATTCTTAAGTAAAAATTCCAGTAAAATGGAAGATGCATTATGTATTTAAAGAAAAACAGTCAAGAAATGACAAATTTATTGAGTTTTGGCCATATTTTTCTACTTTCCATACGTAGCAAGGGTATAAAAGGTTTGTGGTGATGTATTAACGCATAGAAATACTGGTCTGAGACCCACTTTTAACACTTTTCCTGTATGGTGCGTTGCACAGATAGGGAATGGCTGTTTTCGTAAGCTTTTTCATCACAAGAGATTAATTAAACAATAAATTTAAGAAACTAAACATGTGAATATTTCATTAAATATAGATTTCTAAATACAAAAGTATCCCTGGTAAATTCATGATCTGTTCAGATTCTAAATCCGCAATAACAGCCATTAAAAATACAAGTAATAAGACCCAAATTGTCTCAAAAATAAGAGACATATTAATCAACTTCAATTCTAAATTCAAATTAATGTGGGTGCCTAGTCATGTCGGTATAGAAGGAAATTCAATAGCAGATAAGGCTGCCAAATTCGCTGCTAATGCTCCTATATTTACATATCAATCCTTAAATGAAGATGATATTAAGAGAATAATAAAATCAAGTATCCGAATAAAAAATGCTACAGACTGGTCATCCTATCAACACCATTACAAAACTTTTAATCCACTTGGAACATGTGCTCTATACCCGTACGAATCATCGCGACTCGATATACAGAAATATACAAGATTGAGACTAGGTCACACACTCTTAACTCATAAATATATCTTTACAAATACAGCACAAAATACTTGCCACCTTTGTCAATCTAATGCGCTTTTAAATATAAATCATTTAGTTTTCAATTGTCAATTTATTAAAACAGCTCAATTGTTCCTTTTCAATGTAATTTGTCTACCAGAACTTTTGAAATGTATAAATCCTAGTAATATTAAAAAAGTCTGCAACCTCTTAAAATATTGTAAATTATATAATTTAATATAAATAATATAATAATTCTTAAAATTCAGGTCGAAAACCTCTGTAGTTAGTACCTTTATCACTTTAATTTGTATTCATAATTTATTATGAATATAAATTTTGTAAATAAATAAATAAATATTTCATTATTTATCTTTTGTCATGTCCCACATACCTGAAAGTTTTTTGGAATCTCAAAGGCCCACAGTACAGAGTAGATACAAACATTATATGATTTGTCCATGTAAAATTCGCCTTTCTAAAACAACAGAGCTACTTCGTTTAATTCCTAAAGAGATTTAGCTATAAATGTTTTTTAAAAAAATAATGTTTTTCTTAAAGGTTCCCCAGTATATTCTTGATGATGCATACCTGCGTAATGAATATTGCAAAATTATTTGCACACAACCTCGACGAATTGCTGCAATTTCTATATGCCGTCGAGTATCGGCAGAGCGAAATTGGAAAGAAGGCACGGTTGTTGGTTATCAGGTACATCCATTTACATATGTCTGCAACATTTAAATGCTTTATAATTTCCACTAAAATATTTTTCTTTTAAGGTCGGTCTGCATGCCAATTCAAGTGATGATACACGATTACTTTACTGTACCACGGGCGTTCTACTCCAACAACTGATAAAAAACAAAACATTAGCGCCCTACACTCATATAATATTGGACGAAGTCCATGAGCGCGATCAAGACATGGACTTCCTACTTATAATAGTACGCCGTCTGTTAGTAACTAATTCTAAAAATGTCAAGATAATTTTAATGTCCGCTACTATTGATACAACAACGGTGAGTATAAACAAATTATGTTGGTTTTTTATTCAAAAATTTGTATTGGGAGATTCTTATTTTACCCTTATCCCTAGAGAAGTTTTACATTTTGGGTAATTTTTAGTGTCGCGTCACCTGTCGTCGCCTCATGCTTAATATATTTTTGCTAAAGATTAAATGAACAGTTTACGATTAAAGTAATTTTCAGTAGCGCCACCTGTTGGAAATTGGTCATACCAACTTAAAAACCTTACGCGGCCCATGCACGACAACTTTGCTTAAGAACATAGCATGATCAAATGCAAAGTTTACGATTAAATAAACGTTAAGCAATTTTCAGGGGCGCCACCTGTCGTAACTAAGTCATACCAACTTAGTAATGTTCGTCGGTTGCATATTTTACTAGTCTATAAAACATACAGACATACAAACATTATTTTTTATATATGTATATAGATTTATATTTTTTCTCCTTTTTTTCCTTTTTTCTTTCTTTAGTTTGCTAACTACTTTAGAGTGCGAAAAAATCAAGCGCCTGTGATTGGAACCGATACTCGTCGCCTTTTTCAGGTTAAGGAATTTTATCTTTGTGATTTAGAACGTATTAATAGCCATGTAAGTAATTGCTTATATTTTAAATTTTATTTTGTAATAACATGAATCGTATTTGATACAGAATGCGCAAGTTAGTCTTAATGACCCTGGTATATCTATTGAAATGTACAACTTAGCTTTAAAACTAATAATAGTCATTGATAACATTGAAAAACAAGATGGAATTTTCAACGCCGATCCGGATGTCAATGAAAATAATAAAACATCTATACTCATATTTTTACCGGGCATAAATGAAATTGAGCAAATGTGTAAAAAAATAGAACAACTTGACGATACTGATAAGTAAGTATAATGATTTCCAAAATGTTTTAAAATGTTGAAGATTTCTACATCTCGAATGAAGGACGTATTATAAACTTTCAATGATATACATATTTAAGTTTTATAAATGTGTTATGAACAATTTTAAAACTTTATGCACGAATTTAATAGTTATGACATTAATAGTTTTAGAAAAAGTTCAAAACATAACCGTATATAGCAGGGGTTTGCAGAAGTCAATAAGTACCATTTTACAATGGCATATTTTAAAGACGCACAAAAGTACAGAGTTGAATAAGAACATGGTAATTTATACCCAAAAAGGATGTTACCGATTAAAAACAGAGTCTTTTAAAGAAAAGTTTATAATAATGACAGATTATGGTCAAGGAAAGGGAGTTAATAATCGGTATGGATCAAATGTAAATTTAGAACTGATTAATTCCTCAATTACATTCCGATCGGATAGTTTTAGCTACTACAGATTCCAAGTACTTCATTCTCTGATTCTCGCGGTTAATTATGGAGTAAAATGATAATAAATTTGAAATATATGGATCTATCTTAAAAAGTTTAATAAGACCTAGATTTTCCCCATCATTTTTGTAACTCCATTTGTCCGTTATCACTTTACAAAGCGCTGTTTTCACATTGATACCGCAAGTTCTTTCAATAAGACCTACAAAGTCTAACATTATTTATTTGTCATTTACTTCTGAAGATTCAAAAATGGCTAATTGAATGTCAGTAGACTCGCCGAGATCTAGACAATATAGTTTTGCCAATTCGACGCTCAGTTGTACGGAGTGATATAGAAATCAATTTCTATAGAAATCAATTTCTATGTCACACTGTAATCTGCTCGACTAAAGTCACAAAAGAGTAATTTTTTACTTGAAGCTCTGATTGTAATGACTTAAGTTTCTCTGTTCACAATTTCAAATTGAGTGGAAGTTTTTTTTTTATTTTTTAAGATCTAAAAGATATATCTAAAATTCAAGTTTAAAACACAAATTTAGTGGAATCAAAAGAATAAAATTATCAATGAGCCACAGTTTACACAACAAAGTGCCGCGTTTGATCATCGTTGGTATATAGAAACATAACAGGTGCCAGAATACGTTTCGTCATCATTTTAAGGCCAATAATGACGGTACCGTATGAACCGCCGTAGTATAGCAGGTTAGTCATCCGCCTAGTATTCCAGAGGTCCCAAGTTCAATTCCCGGCCAGACCCACTTGAAAAAAAAATAATTTTCAAAAAGGCGGCGGTTCACCTCATAACTCACTAGCCGTTCGGAGCCGGCGTTAAAACGTAGGTCCCTTTCAATGAGTCTAAAAATAGAATGATGACGGTACCATACTTCCTCCCGGTTAAATTAACACATATCTCAACTTGATAAATCGGGTTAAGCTCTATCGAAGCATGGAGACCAGGCTGTCGGTTCTTCATCCCGAACGACTCGAAAATCTTAGGATTCCAAGCAAGGACTGCCACTTCTGCGATCTTAAAAATAATATCGCAGTTACAACAACTACCAAGTGGCTAAGATACCACAAACTATTGGGAAATTAACGTAACAACTATAAATATTAGGCACATTTATAAACATCACATTGCAAAATTTTAACTTGCTATCTTGGTCAAATATACATGTGACAAAATGTGTTCAGTCGGGACTTAACTTAGGGGTGTTGTAATATAAGAACAGTTTTTCAGCCTTCTCATTCAAAAGTTCTATAGTTCTAGAAAAACGATATTATTACCTTCTAATTCATAAACGATTTTTTTCGGAAATTTTTATGGAAATTTTAATTTTTAAGTTTATTATAACTTAATTTTTCGTTTATGAATAAGTGGGTTATTTTTTAAATTTAAATAACAATCTTTTTTAGTAATCAAGTACGACTTTGCCCAATTCGTTTGCACTCTGTCATTTCGCCAGATGAACAGGTTCGAGTATTTAATCGACCACCGCCCGGTTACAGAAAAGTTATAATGGCAACAAATATTGCTGAAAGTTCTATTACTGTACCAGATGTAAAATATGGTAATTAGTTCTTTACCTACCTTCTTTCTACTTTTATTATAAAAATACTTAATGATTTAATTTTGCAGTAATTGACTTTTGTTTGACAAAGTTATTAGTCACCGATACTTCTACTAATTTTTCGAAACTTGAACTACAATGGGCATCTCGAGCCAACTGCAAACAACGAGCAGGTCGTGCAGGACGTGTAATGAACGGTCGTGTCTATCGTTTAGTACCACGATCATTTTATAAAGTAAGTGCAGACAATTTAAAAGTTAATAAAATATAAATAAGTTCATATTTAAAAATTTAGGATTTTTTGGAAGATTTTAGTAAACCCGAAATGCTGCGTTGCCCACTAGAGCAGGTTGTTTTAAAATCAAAATTGCTTGAAATGGGCTCTCCTCCATATGTGCTCGCCTTAGCAATGAGTCCGCCCAATCTATGCGATATACAAAATACAGTGGTAACGTTAAAAGAAGTTGGGGCCCTGTATAAGCACACAAACGGAGAGTATGCAATAGGTGACGGTGATATTACATTTATGGGACGCATAATGGCTGCTTTGCCATTAGACGTGCGACTAACACGTTTAATTATGATGGGATATGCTTTTAGTGCATTAGAAGAATCTGTAATAATAGGTAAATAAATAGTTTGGAAAGTGTAAGCAGTGTTAACGTACTCTTTTAACATCCTGTGCAAACACTATTAATATTTAAATTTTAAATAACCCGCACATTATGTGCGGTTTATATAACTAAAGTGACTGACGATTGAGTAAAATTTACATCTATTTTGTTTTTATTACAATAACAAAACACATGTGAATTTCACTCAATCGTCAGCCGCCTGAGTTATATAAACCTTACATTACATATGTATGTGTATCTTAATGTACAGCTGCCGGATTAAGCGTTCGCTCAATATTTAAGTTGCAAAACTTTAAACGTAGTGGAGAAATGAATGCCTATATCAAAAAGTTGTCATGGGCAGATGGTTCCGGTTCAGATTTAATAGCTATACTTAAAGCTTACAGAGTAAGTATAATGTGTATCCAATAAATATGTACATTAGGACGGATTGATTGACTTCTTATGGTAAAATTATGTTGCTCTGATATATCAATTTGAAACTGCAAATCTTTTGATTTATGTTTACAAAACTGAATTGAAAGGAAAACTAACCAAATTTGTGCAGACAAAATCAAAATCGCATGAAAAAGATTTTGAGTTATTTTGTAACCTTGAAGACATACCAAAGGATAAGCATTCTATGAAAAGGAAAAGTAAAAAATCACCCATTCTAATGTTCATATATCATTTTTGTTTTTGAAAAATCAAATAAGACCTCATATAAAAGGACTGGCATAATCACTTGTATTTATATATTATTTAGGAATGGTCTCGATTAAAGCAAGGTGAATATTTGGAAGAAAACGAATATAAGTGGGCTAACCAGAATTTTATCAATGTCCGTTCAATCCGAGAAATGCATTTATTGATAAAGGAAATAAAGGAAAGATTAAATGGTATTGGCGTAAAAGACCGTAATCGGGCTCAGTTTTCTCAATGGGAGGAATGGGAAAAATCAACCATACTTAAGGTTATTATCGCTGGTGCCTTCTATCCTAACTACTTTATTTATAACAAACAAAATGATATCGAAAAAGAACGAACAAAATATCACATTTTATGTGGCCACGATCCCTGCCGAACAGTTTATTTCACCAATTTTGATACACGTCACATTGGACAATTATATACTCGTTCAATAAAAGAATTATTCAAAGATGTGCAGATTGATCCTAAAAATATTGATATAAGTTTTCAAGCTAATTCGGAAAGAGTATTGGTTATTTTTAAACATGATCCTGATAGTAATGAAAATGAATATCAAAGTATTTTGAACAATGAAACGCAAGAGAATGTATGCGTAAAAATGCCTGGAGCTGTATGCGCAGAGGTTTACAAAGCCTTAAGAATGCGCCACTTAAATATGCCAACCACTTTTGATGTTATGGAGTATGTACTTTCAGTTTTAAATATTTTGACTGATTAATTGATGATTACAATAATTAAAGTTCTCGTTCTGGAGTTAAATTTGCAGAGGACCATGGTCTTGGGGCTATGTGCGATGGTGCTTGGAGGCCAAATAAACGTTTATTAAAAAATGCAGAGCTGGTAGTACTTCCATCAGTTTTCCAAAAAAATATCAGCGGCTATATAACACATGCAAGTATTTGAAAGAAAAATTTTGTTCAGTATGTAATATTTTTTTTTACATTAGATCGAAACTTGTAGTAAATTTCATTTTCAACCTCTTTCGGAAATTGAGCGTATGCAAGAAATATCAGAAATGCTTAACAATCCAATTGATATAGAAAACTGTAAATTTCCTAATATTGCCACTTTATCTGTTGGAATGATACTTTCAGCACCATTTGAAGGTAAATACCACAGAGCAAGAGTTATAAAGGTGATTGAACAAACAAGACAGCATAATCAAGTTAAGGTAACTTATGTAATACTAAATTTTTTTTATTGACGGTTCTAACTTTTTGTATTCACATATTGCTCGTTTGCTGCAAACATTGTTATAAACCAAAATTATAGTAAAAGTAAAATTACTTTAAAAATTTCATTGCGTTCAATTTTTATTATACAACTAGCGTTGGCTAAAAAAGTTTATCATAATCATCGACACCTTATTTTCGGAGATATAACGTTACTAGTTTGAAAAATTACAAAAAAGTACCACGATGTTTTATAATTGTTCAATTCGATTTCTCTATTATTTTTTAACCCACATTGTCCATATTAAACTATTATTATATACCACATTCCAGGAAACCCTTGTAATATCAATAAAAGTACTTAAATGCTGAAATATTTTATACTTTAGTAGTTTTGATGACCGAATTTAGTACAAAAAAGTTATCAACAATACTAACTTGTGTAATGGCGCACCATTTTAAAAAACATTCGTCGGCTCATGCACAACATTTTTGCTAAAGATCTTTACGTAATCAAATGCATATGCATAATTTACGATTCAATTAATTTTTAACAATTTTCCGAAATTAATTGCACCAAACCAAAACCAATTTTGAGTAATTTTCAGTTTCGCCGCCTGTCGGAAATTGGTCATACCAACTATATCTAGCTATTTCGGTAGCTGTTTTATATTCAATAGCTTAAAATATATACGTGTGCTAAAAAAGTTTATCATAATTATCGACAGCTTATTTTCGGAGATATAATGTTACTAGTTTGAAAAATTACAAAAAAGTACCAACGATGTTTGATAATTGTTCAATTCGATTTCTCTATTATTTTTTTAACCCACATTGTCCACATTTAACTATTATTATATATCACATTTCAGGAAACCCTTTTAATATCAATAAAAGTACCTTAATGCTGAAATATTTTATACTTTAGTAGCTTTGATGACCGAATTTAGTACAAAAAAGCTATCAACAATACTTACTTGTGTACATTTTTTATCTAAATCGGTCCACATTATACGTAAGCTGTATCCTCGGAAGTAATGTTGTTCTTTTACAAAAATTGCCAAATTTAATACAATTTAATGGTGTAAATATCAGGTTTGGCAGAAGGTGAATTTTGATTTTGGATTAAAAAATGTTGCAGCAAATGAGCGATATAAATTTTATTTTTATTTTTTGGATTAAAAAATGTTTGCAGCAAATGAGCAATATAAATTTAATTTTTTATTTTTAATAAAAGTAAAAATAAAAATTTTTTATTTTTTTTATTAGGTTTTCTTCATTGATTATGGTAATGTCGAAACAATTGATTTTCATTATTTACGTTACTTTTCGGAAAGATGTAAATCTTTGTCCGACATACCACCGCGATTATTTGCTTGTCGTCTTGCAATGGTTGAGCCTTCTCCGATTCGTTCTCCTAATGAACAGTGGATTGATGAAGCAATGGAAATTTTGCAAGAATATGCAGATTCCGGAGTTATTGAGATAGAAGTTTACTCAGTAGTTGATGGGGTTGCAAATGTTATAATAAAAAAGGACAACAGCACTCTTAATGATATTTTAGTAGAGAAAGGCCTGGGGCGCTCATCGGACGAAAGTTACATGTCAAAGGTAAGCAAAGAATCATATAGAAAGTTTATCGTACGTTCAAGTTGTTTATTGAATCCAACTGTCGAAATTAGATTTGACAGTGACAAAAATTTCTAAATAAGAAATGTATTCGAATAAGAGCTGAAATCTGATTTCTGACAGTATTTATATTCTGTTAAGGCCCGGTATACTGATTACTGATGAAAATAGCTTCTTCTTAGGTTAAGGGTAGTTATTGATTCGTATACCAAACAAATGCCTTTTTAATCGATTTTAAAGCTGAAATAAATATGAGGGAGTCAAATCGGACAGTTTAGAGAAAATTGTTTTTTGATTTCCTTTATTTATAATTGTGTTGATGCTCCTACACGTTTTAGTAAACTTTCACATTTGTTCGGTTAATGGTTACAGAGAATGTTGAATACATCGCATTATAAGAAAAATATATTTTTAAAATATATATTTAAAATAAATTGAAACAAATTAATTTATGACATTAAATCCCGAAAATCTGTGCCACTGTGTACAATTTTTTTTTCATTTTTCATTAAAAAGCAGATAATAAATAAAATAATAAAAAATAAATAAAAAATTTTTCCATTTGGATTAATATTAAAGAAGTTATGAATATTTATTCGAATCAGGGCTGTTAAATTTTAATTACGATTAGTAATCAATTACATTACATTTTCAAAAGAATCGTAATGATTATATAATTCTCTTTTAACCCCTTAACGGACATAACGATCACAATAGGATAAATAAAATCCAGTTTTCATTTGGGGTTACTATTGATGACTAAAAACATAAAATAAAAGAAAAATTTGATTTTTTTGCTTTTGATTGGTGGTAAAAATATTCCCTCTGCCTCCGTCGCGAAAAGCAATTATATATGCCTGAGATCTAATAAATGTAAAATATTATCCTCATCGTCTTCGGACTAGTCAGAATCTGATGGTAATGTAATAACACATCCAGCAATAACTTTATTTTTCATATTCTTTTAGAACTTTCTTGCTCATTTTCGGACAATCTGTAATATAAAAACAGCCATACTTAGGGTTAGAGGGAATATTCTTCCCACCAAAGAAATCGTTGAAGGAAGAACAATATGCAAGAAAAGTTTAAAATATGTCTCACTTCTAAGATATTAAATATAAATCTTTAAAACGTTAAAGGACATACCATATATCACCACGATAGTTCAAAGATATATACCGATTTCGTTCGCAGTTGTAAAAACGCCTGTTTTTAACTTACACAATGCTCGTTTCGAAAAAAATCATGTATAATTTGGCAGTACAATTACAAGAAAAGATAATTTATTCCTTTCAATTATTGTTTTCAAATCGAAAAATTAACTGCGATTGATGAGCTACCTTACCAATGAAGAAAAAGTTGGTGGGAAAATTATTCCCTCTAACTGTAAAAGGGTTAATCAATTTCTGATTACTAATTGATACGATTACTAACAATCGAAAAATAGTCTGGATTACTTTACGATTACAAAAAGTAATCAGAAGGAATCAAAAGAAATCCAAAATTAATCCGACTACTTTTAAAGATTACTTTTGATTCTTTTTGATTATTTTTGTAATATTAAAAATGAATCAAAAGTAATCTTGAAAAAGAATCGAAATAATTTTTATTACTTTTGATACTTTTTAATCATTTTCTGTAATCGTAAGGTAATATAGATTACTTTTTGATTATTGGTAATCGTAATCAATATTGTAAATATTGTTTCAGATTTAAAGATTTTTAGAAAACTTAATTTATTTAATTTTTTTTATTATTTCGAAAATTTTCTTTTTTTCTTCACAAAATATTCAAAGCTTATAAGTATAAATTACAAATTTAAAACAAGTTAAATTATAAACAAAGTATTTTGTTTCTACACTCCTCCTCTTTGTTTATAATTATGATAATCCTAAAAGTGTTCTTAACATTAACAATCGTGGCTTAGGAAGTGGTTTTGTCAAAACATCTGCTATCATTTTATCTGTAGGACAATATTTAAGATTTACAAAATTTTGTATACAAAAATCTTTTACAAAATGATACTTTATATCAATATGTTTTGACCTAGCATTGAATTTTTCATTTAATACCATCTTAATGCAACTCTGATTGTCTTCCATTATTGTAATTGGTGTATTCACTATATGGCTCATTTCTTGTAGAAGACCATGTATCCACTTTACTTCTTTACAAGCTTCTGATAGTGCTAAAAATTCTGCTTCTGCTGTTGATAGTGAGACACAACTTTGCTTTCGACACGACCAGTTCACAACACCTCCATTTAAATAAAATACATAACCACTGTGAGATTTTCTATCAGATTTGTTTTCACCCCAATCTGCATCTACATATCCAAATAAATTATTATTTTCAGTTGAACTACTTAACTTGAGTGATAAATTAGCTTATCCTTTTAAGTATTTTATAACTCTCTTTACTTCATTCCAATCTTCTTTAGATGGTGCTTGAATTTTCTGTGCTAGTATTGCCACACTGGCTGTTATATCTGGTCTTGTATTTACAGATAAATATAAAAGAGATCCAATAGCTTTCTGGTAAATTTGATTATCTAATAATCTTTCTGAATCCAAAGTTTTGTTATATGAAGGAATTAATGGTATATCTGAAGTTTTAGATTCTTGAAGACCAAATTCATTTACAATTTTCTTGATATACTGTTCTTGACTTAATAAAAAATTTCCATCTTTATCTTGAGTAACTTCCATTCCCAAATAGTGTTTAATTGGTCCTAAATTTGACATGACGAATTTTGAGTTTAACATCTTAAAAATTTCTTCAATAAATTTTATATCCTTACTTGCAATAATCATATCATCAACATATACTAAAATATAGTCCATACCTTCTTTGGATTTCCTGGTATACAAACAAGGATCTAATATACTTTGCTTAAATTTAAATTCAATTAACGCTTTATGAATACATTGATTCCACGAACGAGCCGCTTGCTTTAACCCATATAAACTCTTCTTGAGTAAACAAACTTTATTGGGATTTTGTTCTGAAATAAATCCTGGAGGCTGTTTCATATAAATTGTTTCTTCCAAATCTCCATTTAAAAATGCAGTCTTACCATCAAAATGAAATACCTTCATTTTTTGTTTACCAGCAATTGAAAATAAAATTCTTGTTGTAGTCTGCTTAACAACTGGTGCGAATACTGCATCATAATCTATACCATATTTTTGATTGTATCCTTGTGCTACAAGTCGTGCCTTAAATCGATCTATTTCTCCTTTTTCATTTAAATTTTTCTTATAAACCCATTTGCAGCGAATTGCCTTACGGCCGTGGGGAAGATCAACAAGGTCCCAAGTATGGTTTTCTT
Source organism: Stomorhina lunata (assembly GCA_933228675.1). Classification (NCBI taxonomy): domain Eukaryota; kingdom Metazoa; phylum Arthropoda; class Insecta; order Diptera; family Rhiniidae; genus Stomorhina; species Stomorhina lunata. Next base: position 86,730,363 of record OW121740.1, on the reverse strand, counting down.
TAATAGATTTAAGCTCCTCCTGCATGGCACCAATCCACTGAGATTTCTCCTCCTTAATTGAAATAGCTTCATTGAAATTACTTGGATCTGGGGTCATGATTGCCGAATTTATCTGATACCGACTTGGACGCACACCTTTATTCACTCTTGTAGACACACGTTGAACTGGAACAGGACTTTGTATAGCATCTTCAAAATTTTCACTAGTACCTGACCATTCAGAATCCGAAACTTGATTGCGAGACGTAGTACTGCTAACGCTTACAACAGTAGAATCAGATTCACCTTCGCTTTCATCTATATGAGTAACATCCTGATTTTCTGTTTCACTTTCAATGTCTTCTACATTAACTGCAGGAACTTCTACATTCGCTGAAGGTACTTCGTTAACCTTAGGACTACTCATAGGAAAATATACTACATCTTTACTATTTTGTAGAATTTCTTTAATGGTTTCTTTTTGATCTATAAAAACAACATCACGTGAAATCTGGACTTTATTTGTTGTTGGATCACAAACTCTTAAACCCTTTGAGTTAAAATCAACACCAATAAAAATTTTCTGAATTGCCTTCAAATCAAGTTTCTTCCTTTTTTCTTTTGGAACATGAACATAACATAAAGAACCAAATGTATGAATATCTTTTAATGAAGGTTTCATACCATATCTTATTTCATAAGGCGTCTTTGAAATACTTCTTGATGGTAAGCGATTTTGAACGTAATTCGCGAACATCAAAGCTTCACCCCAATAACTTTTATCTAAATTTGAATCAATCAACATACATTTAACCATCTCCATCAAAGTACGATTCTTTCTTTCAGCGACTCCATTTTGTTGTGGGCTGTATGGTACGCTATACTGAATTTTAGTTCCACATCTTGATAGAAACTGTTTAACATTTTCGGCTATATATTCCCCACCTCTATCTGATCTAATTGTCTTTGGATAACATCCCACCTGATTTTTTACTAAATTCCAGAATTCAACTATTTTGCCATAAACTTCACCTTTTGTCTTTAATAGATAAACTGCACAATATCTGCTATGATCATCAATGAATGTAACAAAATATTTATAACCACTGCAAGTCAAAGGAGATATAGGGCCGCAAACGTCAGAGTGAATTAAATCAAAACAGTTTTCAGACCTTGAAAAACTTTCTTTAGGGAACGGACTTCTTGCAAGTTTGCCTTGTAAACAAATTTCACAAATATTGCTATGGTCTTTACACTCAATTATCTTTATATCTTGTGCTAAGTCATTTTGTATCAGCTTCTTAATACCATCCTCATTATGATGACCAAGAACACGATGCCAATAGTGAATACAACCTTTATTACAATTATGAACCGTAAAAGCTTTTTCAGAAATTGCATTAAGAGTGTACAAACTATTCTTAAGATAAGCCTTACAAATAATCTTATCATTTCTTTCTAAAATACATTCATTTTTAACAAATTTAACAATAAAACCCTTTTCTGTAATTTTCCTAACCGATAATAAGTTTGAATTAAAATCTGGAACATAATATACATCACCAATAGTTAAAGTTACACCTCTGGTCTTGATTTTACAAACTCCTTTACCCTTAGCTTGAGAACTGTTTCCATTTGCAACACTAATTGATTGACCGCATTCATTATAATTGATTTCACTAAAAAACTTCTTGTCATGGGCAATATGGCAACTTGCACCCGAATCTACTATCCATGTACCTTGAGTTCCACCAGAAAATTGAGTCATCAGCACGTATTTATCTTCATTATCTTCAACTTTTTCAATAATATTTGCTGTTTTCTGATTTTTCTTGCACCAGTTTATGTATTTATAGCAATCCTTCTTGAGGTGACCACTCTTCTTACAAAAGAAACAAGTTTTGCCTTCAAATTTCTTCACTGTTTTTGACTTTAAAGCGGAAACGTTAGAAGAATCATTTCGGGATGCTCTTTTGAAATATTCTTCCAATAATTTTGCTTTAACCATTTCCATTGTCAAATCTTTATCTGGTCTTACCTCAAGAGCAGTAATTAAACTATCATAGCTAGATGGAAGGCTGCTTAAAATCATGGAAACTTGCCAATCTTCTGAAAAATCTTGATTTCCAATTGCTTTTAATTTATCGAACAGTTCCATCATTGAATTTATGTCCAATTCCATATTCTCACCTTCGCCCAATTGCATGCTACATATTTTTCGCATTAGGTGCACTTTTGAACTTAATGTGACACGTTCATGCTGTTTCTGTAGGTTTTGCCATGCATCCTTAGCTAATCTTTCATTGCGTATTTGAATGAGTTGAGAATCTTCAACACATAAACTTAAGACAGCAAAGGCTTCCATATTTTTCTTCCTCCACGAATCTGTGTCTTGAACAGGATCTTGAAATACATACCACAGATCTTCTTTAATGAGGAACATCTTCATCTTGAATTTCCAGTTATAATAGTTGTCTTGATTGAGCTTTTCTATTCCATAAAATCTATTTTCGCTCATCTTAAATTTTGAGGTCTTTAATATTTTCTTTCTTGAGTCTTGAAATTTACCTTTCTTGAGCTTTCTTTCTTGAATAACTGCTTATCTTGATGCACTTATTCCTTTATCTTTAAACCGTCTTTATGAAACAACAATGGCCCATAACCTATTGTAAATATTGTTTCAGATTTAAAGATTTTTAGAAAACTTGATTTATTTAATTTTTTTTATTATTTCGAAAATTTTCTTTTTTTCTTCACAAAATATTCAAAGCTTATAAGTATAAATTACAAATTTAAAACAAGTTAAATTATAAACAAAGTATTTTGTTTCTACAATCAATTACTAATCGTGCAAATCTGAAAATATTCGTAATTTAATCATTAGTTCACCTTTCAAAAAAAAGTAATCAAATTAGTAATCATTACGATTACTAATCATTGCTTAACAGCTATGATTGGAATATATTTTTCTTATAATGAGATTTTTTCAACATTCGATATCTCTGTAACCATTAGCCAAAAAATCTGAAATCGTACTGAAATGTGCTGTTGAGTAAAAGCATAAAAAAATAAAAAAAACATGTAAGAAAGTGCTATAGTCATCAATAGCCATCCTCCCACTATCAAAAAATTGTCTGTGCCAAATCTCATCAAATTATCTTAAGAATTGCGACCTGTACTTTGATTATAAGGTTTACATGGGGGTCCAACCAGACGGACTGACATCGCTAAATCGACTTAGAAAGTGATTCTAAGCGTATTGGTATACTAAAAGGTGGATCTACAACAAATATTTCTATGCGTTACATACATCAGCACAAACTTATAATACCCTTTCCACCTATGGTGGTGAAGGGTATAATAAAGGAAATCAAAAAACATTTTTCTCCAAACTGTCCGATTTGACTTGTATTTAGTACTCTTATTATACCATATTTAATACCCTTATCTTATTATTTTTTCCAGAGTGATCACGATTTTCGTATTCGAAAACAGTCAGTTGCTAATAGATTTTTAGATGAAGATAGTGCTCGGCAAAATGAAGAATATTTATTATCTATTAGACCTGAAATCGATTTAGACATAGAACCTCCACCTAAACATTTGTGCAAAAAAATTCTTAAACTGCGTGGCCCATTTAGTCCCATTGAAATGAATTTATTTTCAGCTATTCGGGCGGGAATCTGGAAAACGGTAACTCTCGAAAGAGATTCAGTAAATTTCATTCAAGTGGACAGTAATCCTAATGATATGTTCGAGCGCTTAGTTGTGGCTGCAGACATAACGGAATCATCAAATGGCGATATGCTTGTCGCTCGAGCTACAACACTTATGCCAAATATACATGGATTTGGAGCCTTGATGACGTTGTTATTTTGTCCCACAATGCAAATAAAATGCAATAGAACTCAAACTAAATACGTCGCAATATTAGCTGGATTGGGATATGATGAAAAAACGCATAATTCCCTATTTGGTGATCATGATATTGTACTTAATTTAGATGTCGATATATTGCCGGATGATTTGGAATTGGTAAGTATCACATAAAATACTTTGATTTTTGGATAATACATATAAAATTCTCCTTCTAGATTAATCAAATACGTTACTCAATGGATACTTTATTTTTTACGACTCCCGAACAAGAACGACCGAATTTAAAATCAAAAGAAATAAATGATATAACTACAAAAATAAAACAATTAGTTTTAAGGTAAATTAATTTGTTTTTACCACTTAATAGATTTTTTAATTCGTTACATTTTAAGACTTTTAAGCAAAAATCGTAAATATATTGAGGTACACGTTGGTCCGAATGACAACAAATGGGAATATTTGGATAGAAACGAAGTTATCGAAAATAAAAATATTTATAACAAACGCTCATTATTTCCACCGCTAGCCTCTTTGCGTTTATACGAAGAGAAATACGATCGTATTCATACTCTTAATATGCACTGCCACGAGTTGCATCGAAAAGCACAATAGTTAGTATTAAAAGTTCTTTCATTTTTGTTTCTTTTATTTTATTTTCGACTAACATATATTTATATTACGTTTTTAGTGATGGTTCCATACCAGCAACAACATGCCGTTTGTGCCATCAACCGGTTGAAAATATTGCACAATTGAGAATTCATCTACTTTCACAACTTCATCGGGACAGAGAAAATCAAATACGCTTTAAACCACAACCCGTTTAAATTGAATTTAATCTTGTGTTAACTGATAACTTTAAAAGAAAATAATAAAATTAAATGAAGTCATAACTATAAAGTGAAATTTTTAGCAAACATTCAAGTGTCACATATATCTAGAGACATACCAAGCCACTGGATAAGCTTGATCGTGAACGCCAAACACGTTGCTTTTCAGGACAACTATTTTTTTCTAATTACATGGATAAAATTGCAAATGTTTTTATGCAGTTTGTCCTGACTAGTGGTAAGTATCGAAAAAAAATTTACTTATTTGGCAGTAGTGACACAAATAAAATCCCGGGTGTTACCAAAATCGATAACATCGTAACGAAAAGTATCAGAAGAAAAATGATCCAAGTTGTATATTATTTGGAACTTTCCGCCAAGTATCATAACCCTCTTAAAGACAGGAAATTAACCCCCTGCAGCTAACCACATCAATCACAGTAATACCTGATACCCAATCTCCCGGGAACTTGCTACACAACCCGTCATATCACTTGCATTCGTGAACAAGATACAGTACTAACCCCCACAACATGCATTACCCCTGGCAACATGTCACACCATTACCCATACGAAACTTTGCTTTAACCCCCGGTAATATGCCAAATTTCACCCCCACAACAAGCTTCGCTAACCCCTTGTAACATGCTACACTACTCCCAAATTATCATGCTACGTTAGCTCCCTGACAATATGCTACATCATTCCCCCTACAACACGCTACATTAACACCCCTCAACATGCTGCGTTACCCCCCAGATGATATGATTCATAACTCTCCCGGAAACATGCTACTCTACCCCGCCAACGACATGCTACATGGAAATGCTCAGACGATGTCGAACGGCTTTTGGCTAAAAAAAGAAGAGCTCGAAGTGAATGGCAAAAACATATGTAGATCGCCCCAATCTAAAAACAGATTCCGAAATTGCATAAAATCAGCTATAAAAGTCAAATAATAAACTTAAAAGTCAAAAATGCATCTATATCACCTTTATATGTAAGAAAATACAAAGGCGACAAAATGAACTTTTAAGAATAATTACTGGCTCCCCGTGGTTCATTAAAAACACCTACTTACAAAAAGACCTTGAAATTCCGTTGGGTGGAATTTAATATATATTTGGCATGTAAATCAAATATACATATATGTTGTATCTAATAACGAATTTTTTTTTGGTTAAAAAATTTATATTTACATACATTCTCATGATGTTTTTTAATTGTATACATCTACCCTCAGCATTCCTAAAATTCATGATAGATACGTTCCGGAGGACGCTGTGTAAAAAAATTGTGTAAAAATGTACAGAGTATATAATATCTGTGGCAATAAGTGACAATGTCTTATGTCGAATTTTCATGTTTTGTAGAAAAGTTAAAATATAAATGCGTTAAATGTTACCTACTCTGTTTTTGCAGCCTTATAGACAAGTGCTGCTTTCCAGAAAAAGCCAGTCTAACCAGCACTAAAAACTTGGTTACTACTGTATCCGCCTTCTTCAATTATTTCAGTCAGGTTCGGTGAAAGGTCTATAGCAGATGTAATATTTACTGAATCTATTTCACCATCTGTTTTGACATTATCAAGTTTATATCTTTCTAGAAAACCCTGCAACCATAAATTAAGCACAAAATTTGTTTTTGTTAGCAATAAAATCCGAAGATGTTGATGGTTTCAAATTTATTCATAAATTCTTAGAGACTCTGTTTTATAGAATTCGTTTCTAGTGGTATACGTTTTAGAGCGTATACCAAAATAATCTTTTCCCTTTTTTCCTATAACTATGTTTCTGGTATATGAAGAAGATTTTGCACCTGATTGGGAACTAGTCAAAGCTAGTCTAATAGCATTTTCATTATTTTTTAATGTCCAAATTGTTATTTTTTTTAATTTAAAGATTTTTCAACTGCTCAAGCGCTCTTCTTTTTCTAGTCTGAAATTTCCTAATTAAAAAACTATATTGTCGGTTTTAAACAAGATAACTTTACTGTTAGACACTGTTATTTCAAATTCGTGTAAAAAATGTGTAAAAACAGGATTAAAAACCCTGTTACAACCAGATAATAGGTTAGGTAAAAATGGAAGTCTGAAAAAAACAGAAAAACATAGACTAACTTAGACTACGACAGCCCTATTTTACAATTTTGTAACTTTTTGAGAAAATTTATCTGGCATCTTTGCTATGGAGAATAAATGGTTGGTAACGTGACAATTTCTGCATCTAAATACTAAGTAATACAACTGTGCAAGTAAAGATCCCGTTATATTTTAGTTTAGAATTAATTTTGATATTTTCTTGATATTAATTAGACAAAAATGCATAGAATTCCGCTGCTATTACCAAAACCATCAATATTATGGGAACGCAATTTGCCAGAATGGTGTTTATTTGAAAGAACCCTCAATATGGCCAATGTGGAGTAAGTTATAAACAGATACATGTGAACTTTCAGAGTATAGGTATGTTTGTATTTTTTAGAGAAACCATTTCATTTCTAACCATATTGGATTCCGAAGCTGTGTTTTACGAAAACCAGTGCTACAGAATGGCTGAAGATATGTTTTCGACAGCTAAACTTCACTTGGAGGAAAATAATGCGAAATCATTTGCTGAGGTGAACTATTGGTTATATCTTCACCTACCATTTTCTTGAGTTTTTGTTTATTGTAGGGCATGTTCTTTATTAACTATATTATAATACGCACTCCGAAGGACTGTCCTGTTTTGGCAAGTTCCCTTAAAATCCGTGGCACCTTTAGTTTTCATGATTGTCATTTTGAGGTAATTTGTTTGCATATAAAACAGGGTGAATTTATTTTATTATGATTTTAGAATATTCAGGTATGTGATGGAAATCGATCGTTTTCAGATATATTTTTGAGATAATTTTCGGTTATTTCCCCCAAAAATCCTTTTGACTGAACTCAATAACGGGTCCAAAGTTTGAGAGCCCATTTGTATGGGGAAAAATGGGTTATTTTTCTGTTTTTGCAAAACGTATACCATAAATAAATAATTTTGCAAGAAAAAATAATGCAATATTAAAGAGAACTAACACAGCTTTAATTCAAATCATGAAAGACGAAAATCCATGAAGTAGTTTGAAAGTTATTGCAGTATTCTCCCGAAAATTCATGTCCTTGAAAACGCGCCTAAGGATATGCACCAAAAATTGTATGTTGTAAATAAAGAAATTCCAAAGTTAGACATGATTTATCATTTAATGGGTTGTTACTAGTAAAAAGTTCAGTTTTGTTTAGATATAATCAAATTTACTTAGTTTATTTCATGTTGGAAAATAGTACATTTTTCTCATTTTTCTTTTTCAAAAATCATTTTTTAATTTTTTTTTTGAAAATTTTGTTCAACAAATATTACAAATTTAGAATTTGCTCTCCAGTTAAAACAGACAAATGGGAGAATAAACCCCAAAAAAATTAGGTCGATATCTTGAACCGTTTCGCCGTACCTGCGATTTCACGTTGAAGAATTTCGCGAAAATGTAAATTTTTGGGCTAAATTCGAGTAAATGCTCGATAAATTTTACTTGTATTCAATTTTAACAAAAAATATAATTAATATTATTGCTTCGTTTATGGAAAACCTATGCTAAAGCGCTTTTTATTATTGGACGAGATTAATCCTTTCTTCACCGCGGTCAAATGTCAAAATTTGAATTTTCTGAAAATTTTCATAGCGACATTACGGAATATTAAGTAATAATTAGCGAATTTTAATAAAAAAGCGTGAAAATAATTGTTTTTGGTAATATTAGTGTTTTTTATTAAAACAAAAAATATGATCATTGATTTGACAGGTTTGTATTCGAAAATGCTAATCTAGCTCTCATATAAGTCCAAATAACGGAAACAACTTAAATATATGTTTTTAGAAAATATTTGCCTTTATAAAAAATATTTGTCTTTATACAGGAAAAAGAACACCTTTCACCTAAGTGGTGAAGGGTACGGTCGGGCTTGACCGAGTATAGCACTTTCTTTTTTTTTTATATTTTTAGAAAGCATCTAAGGATTATGAAATGTATCTGGAAGTCTATAAGGTGGTAAAAACTACAAATGAAGAAGTTTGCGAAGTTTATGGCCACCTGGTCATATGTATGTATATGATGAGACAATTATTAAAACTTAAAAAATATTTTCGTTCATATAAGAGATATAAAGGTATTTAATGATAAAAAAAATATTTATAGAAATTTATTATGCTTTACCTATTTTCTTATTTTCTAAGCTAAATTATTACCAGATATTTTGCAAAAACCCATATTTGGTAAGTATGAATAATCTTTCTTATGCTTCTAAATTTATGTATTATTTTATATAATTCGAGAATTTTAAGAAATTTCAAAACTGGTCTAGTGTATATGTTTATTTACTAAAAAAAAAAAGAATTGATGGTATATTAGGATTGGTCATTCCCTTTGTACTTAAGCGAAATCCATCTGCCGATAAGAAATAATTTGTAAATACTAAATTAGAGAAAAACACTCTTCATTTATTGGAAAAGAAAAACCAAGTGCCTTGGGAACTTTTAAAATGGTCCTCCTATATAACCCCACTCCGGAAATCAATTCAATACTAAAAATATCATAAAAAGGAATCACCAAAAAATTATTTTGTTTTTATTTATTTGTATGACAAAATATACAAGTAATTCAGCTAAATGGTTATCTTTGTCAGCCGTGTATGTGAATGTTTGGCATTCCTTTATTGTAGAACTAGCGTTATTAAAATGTTTGTTGAATAACCAGAAACTTTTTGTCCCTAGGAGCAGTAATTATTATAGTATAAATCCGTTGGTTCTACAGAGCCTTTTCACGTCTTCATATTTTGGCACGCGTTTGCCTCGCCTGTTTGCAAATCAGTAGCTTGTGTTTGGTTATTACGCTACTTACTGAAAGCTTTCTCTCAGGATCTGATTGTACGAATAGCGTTTTTAATATGGTTTTAATCGATATATTTTTCACTGGCATTAACATTTTCATTTCCCAGCTTTATAACATTAGAAACCATTTTCGCCTAGGCACTGAAACTATTGTCGAGGAATCATAGTTTCCTGTTAGAAGTTTTTTGATCTCAGCCAACAAAATTTTTCGTACAAGAAAGTTAAACGTTTTGTGGCTGTTTGTGAAACGTTTCGAAGTGAAGAGAAAGGGAATGAAACGAGAAAGAGGTGTAAATGTCACAATGAATGGAGTTTAAAAGACTTGACTTCATACTCGTCAAGTATGCCCTTCATTATACGGAATATGTGTTAGTTTATAAACCAGTTTAGGTAGGCAATATTATCATATTGGCATTTAGAAGTTATGTGACTTGAATGACGATTCAGAATGAATTGGTCATGAATGGTCATCAAAATTACTAGCACGAACGATTTCACTATTTGGACTCTCAAGAATATTGAAATTGAATCGGAAAGGACTTTAGACCCCCGTCAGAAATGACATAAATATACTTAAATATCGATAAATTGTTGGTTTGATAAGAAAATTAAGCACAAATATGTCTTAAGGAATAACCAAAAATTTATTGATAACACTGTGCTAGTCGGAAATTTAAACAAGCTGAGCACCTTCCTGGTAAAGCTAATTCTAGTACGCTGAATTCAATGGGATTAGCCGTTTTTCGAAGTTAGCGCGATATTCGCGATTTAAAATTTGTACGCTAAATGACAAAAAAATGGTATTTTATGTTTGTTCGCGTACTCTAACGAAACTACCCAAAACAGTCCGAAGTTGTCAGAAATAACTCAAAAAACAACAATTTGTATTGAAAAATTTGTACGGGAACACGTTTGAGTAAGTTTGGGTTGTTCTGTTAAAGTACGGGAACAAACATTTTTATATTTTTGTTATAATTTTTAAATTTAAATCAATTAATTCAATTCTTTTGAATAAACACAATACTACATGACATTCTTATTTTTTATAAATCCCTTTCTTACCACCAGTTTAGGGCAAATTCTACGATTTCCATCATTTACTTTCTTACTTTAAAAATCGTATTTCTCTTTTTATTAATAATCTTTCCATAAAAGGACTTTCCCCTTATCCGAAATTTTGTTTTTGTGTTATCAACCATCATTCTTATCCAACTTTTTATGTTGTGGCTCTTTAAAAAATAAGTTATCTGAAAATGGCATTTACAGAATTCAAAAATATTCACGCAAAAAAAGTTTAATTGCTTTTTGCCTCTACTATAAAATTTCAAAATATGGACTTAGTGCGTTTGCATGTTAAGCCAGCGAAATGTTAAACTGTAGTAGCTATGATGACCAAATTTAGTACAAAAGTTATCTGCAATATCATCTAGTTTAACAAATTGTATCGTAATCAATTTAACTCTTACATTAGCTACTCACTGGGATATATACAGACCAATGTTGATCTATTAGGAAAAAAATTAATTTGATAGTGCGTATATAAGTTTACTTGTTATTTAATTAAAATACAATTTAAATTGTTTCTTTTTTCATGTTAAATTTATAGTAAATATTGAGAATCAAATCAAACAGTTTATAAATGAAATCAACGAAATAGAAAATGTTACAAACTTTGTAGAAATCCAATGCAAAGGTATACCTTATAAAGGTTTTTCGTCTGATGAAGAAATACCATCAGCTTCAGACATGTGCTTTTATTACAAGTTAGTATATATTAATTAATGAAAATGACTTTTATCGAAACTAACTTTTATGTTGTATTGGTTTTTATAGTAATGGTGTCTATGTCAAGGATGATATTCCGCAATCATCCGTACTATTCGTAGAAGAACCCATTGTGCAGTCTTTGAATATTCCTTTTTTAGAGTGCGAAGTTTGTTATACAGATTCACAAAATCAAATTTATACCTGTTTGGATTGCCGATACAAATCATACTGTTCCTTGGATTGTTTAGAAAATGACAAAGTTGAACATAAAGATGAATGTATTGGATACAAACAATTAACTGTACTTCTTCTGGATGCTGGCAGTATTTTCCGTGTATTTGTGAGAATTTCTATTCTGCTACGTGAACATATTTTTAACACTCATCAAATATTTCGAAAAGTAAGAACTGCTGAAGAGGTTTGGGACAAAATATTGGAAGTCTTAAAAACATCACAACTGTTTGATAATGATTTAGCCTTATTTAAGATGAAACCCTTCTATTGCCGTTTAACAGAAATACAGTATTCCACTTTAGTAGCTACCGCTTTTCGCCTATCGTTATTTATTGAAAATAAAACAGATTTGATCGATAGGTACTTCAAGAAGCTTCAAATCTCAAATAAACAAAAGATAATCTTAATTGGCTCGATTTTGATGCGTATACACTGCAATATTCTCTTAAATACGCTTGATTTTGAAATAACAAGAACCGTAAACACTGACAAAGTAAAGAATACGTTGCCCTTATATTTGAATACAACAGAAATTGCGCAAATGTTGAAAACTATCAAACGACGTCAATGTTTGATAAAGAGTATAGATAAGTTCTATGATATTGATGTGAACAAAGATATATGGCAACGATCGGAACAAATTATTAATGCAAAGAAAAATAAACACGAAATGTCTGTTTCTCATCTTACCGTATTACGACATGTAAAACCTTGCACTCGCATGCATCGAATTTTTTCAACATACAAGGATAATATTGCCGAGTTATACTTTCAGTCCGAACTAACACATAGTATTATTTATGGTCAGGCTGCAAGTCAGCCGACTTCGACTGGGTCATCAAGAATTCTTTGTGGTCGCATTGCTGATATGTCCAAGATGGATCGCTGCATGTTTGTGAAGAGATTTGCACGGTTATTCCACATTCATTATGCTGAGTACTTTATTCAAATGTTTAATCGAGATGAAGAAATACAACAGATTCTATCATTGTATTGTCCCACATTGCGTAGATTTAAACATTCTTGTGATCCAAATGTAGAAGTAATGTAGGTATTAACCATACCCAGTTAATTTTTATAGATATAAGAAGTTTTTTTTAGTGTTTTAGATAATGGTGCAGTCATTGGGAAGACGTTGCGAAAAATTAAAAAAGGCGAACAACTATATGTTTCTTATAAAGCTAATTACAAAGTCCACGTTAAAGTGGAAAGAAAAAAGTTTCTTAGCCGTTTCGATATAAACTGTAAATGTGAATTCTGCAAACTGGATGATATTCAAGAACCTACTGTAAGTCTTTATCTATATATGTGTATTGTGATGGTTTTACTTAATGTTTGTATTTTTTTTATTTAGAATTTGCGCCTTGGTATATTTTGCGAAACATGCAAAGGAGTTAAAATCACACCCAGTCAGGTTGTTTGTACTTTTTGCAAAACGCAGTACAATAATCTTTTTAACAAATATAGAACATTCATCTATTTTTTGGAGAATGAATTAAAATTTGAATTAAGCCCATGTGAATCGACTGAACGAGATATTTACATATTACATTTAATTCTATACACTTATTCTAAAATGTATTTTGTTCCACAGAATGAAGTTCGAATCGCTATTGAATTAAGAATGGCTTATTTCTTCGCTATACAAAGTAAGTATATGAACAGATTCAAACTATTTTATACTTATACCCTTTACCACTATAGGTGAGAAAGTTATGTAAAGACTGTCTCGATTAATATTGATACTTTATTTTTTGAAAATAATTCAGCAACCCTTGTTATTCGAAATTAAAAACATAATTAAAAATTTTCTAGACACATGTAAAAAACATACGTACAAAGGTTAAATAAAAACTTTTCAAGTAAAAAAATGACCACTAAAGAAGAAATTGTTAGAGAAAAAATTCTGTGCACAACGAGAAGTAGGAACGTCAGAAATCACGGTCAAAAGGGTAATAGGTCGTTACAAGAAAGGGTTGGAAATCCAGAGAAAGCCAGGAAGTGGTGGAAAATCTGGTTCGCGAAGTAAAAAAATTTGCAAAAACCATACAATTTAATTTTGTTCGAAACCCTACCATTTAAATTAGAGATATGGCCAGAAAAACTGGTGCTTCAAAATCTTTCGTTGAAAGAGTTAAAAAATGTTATAACATGAAGTCTTACAAAGTCCAAAAAGTGCCTGAACGATTAAAATTTAAAGAAAAAGTGGCCAGACGAAGAGCAAGAAAACTTTACTTGCAATATTTAACAAAATTTCAACGTGTCGTAATGGATGATGAGACTAACTTCAAGGCAGACTTTAATCAGTTACCTGGTAAGGAATTTTATACAGCATTCAAGAAATTGGGTTTCAGTGCTAAATTCAAACGCTTATATTGAAAAATGTTTGGAAGGGCCGTTAAAGGAAATAATAAATCAGCACAACATACCTGTACTATTTTGGCCAGTTTTAGCCACCAGCCACTATTCAAAATCTATGGGGCCAAAACCCCCATAGATTTTTTTAATTTTTTTTAATAAATTTTAATGTCAGATCAGAGCTGACATTTCAAAACATGTAATCCCAAATGTTTACGGTACTGCAATGTCTACTAAGGATGTAATAATTCCTCAAAGTTTGAATATTTATTTATATATTCATAATAAGATTATTTGTCTATTTGAACCTATATATAAAATTCGTTTAATTTTGAAATACGTGTAAAATTTTAACTTTTTCTTTTTTAGATTAAAAACTAGATACCTTTTAGTAATCAACCGTATCAATTTTGACATTTTTTGACCTATTGGTCATCTAGAATTCGAGTAGTTAAAACAACCATAAAATTTTGTTTAAAAAAATTTTAAATACAAAGTTTGATAGACCGCGAATTTTTTTAAGAGATTTTTAGAGGTTGAAGCACAACACTATCTAATAGCTGAGTTGAATCATTAATAAGGTCTATGAATTTCGTATCCCTTTGCATCCAAATTTTAAGAATTATAACGTTTTTAGTATCACCCCTTTTTCACAATTTTATGCAATTTATCGCGAAAAAATCACTACTTGTAGTGGAATATAGGATTGATATAATATTTTTATGTCATTTTCATTAGTTTCCTTTCTAATTCTATGCAAAATTGATATATAAAAATAAAAAAACAACAAAATTTTTAATTTTGAATGACCTTTATATAATTTATTTAAGTATATAGGTAGTGGTCACATAATTGTGGACGCAATAAAAATTGTAAAATCCCCAAGTTTTATATTATTCAAGGACTCGTAATTTTTTTATAAAAATATTCGATGTTTAGAGTTTTTCCGTAGGTTTGTTAGAAGTATACAAAATCTAGTTATAAGCTCATAGTATGAGCTCAATATCTCTGAAAGGACATGTCCGATTTTGACAAGTCATGTATCGTAGGATAAGTATTCTTTTCATATATTATCCTATTTAAGTAAATAATTTTTATAATCTCCAGCATAGATTTTTTAGCATGTTTAGTTGTCCTGTTTTAAGTGACCACAGCCTTTATATTTTCTTAAAAAAACTATTTCAGTTTAACTATAGTTATATTATTTCTATATACTGAAAATTTCAAGAACGAAAGTCAAGAAATTACCAAGTTATTGAGTTTTGACCGTATTTTCCCACTGTGGGGTGTTCAAAAATGAAAGAGAGTATTACAATTTATTTATTTAATAATTATATATCTTATAAACTAAATTTACAAAATATATAAAACTAAGGGCGCCGGGTGACTAGACCATATGCGCTTGGTTATTAATATTGTTATTAATAAAGTTAGACACTAAAACACGTCTTGATAACTGAACGGTTTATTGAAAAAGACAAGTTTATAAATCAGGTTACAATTTTTATATATCTACAGAAAAAATTCATTGACAGGAAAAACAATTATATCTATAAACTCAATAAGAAGAGTTTGGAATACAAATGTGGATTGCCATTGTGTAATAATTTCAACACCCTTCCACAAACCAAATTTGTATTTGTTCAAAAATAATATTAATTAAATCCTAACATTTTTATAAAATTACGATGTTTATTTTTCAATAAACATTTTGTTAAAATATCTGCCACCATGTTGTCTGTCGGAACATACTTCAATTGCACTTCGTTATTTTCAATGACTTCACGAACAAAATGATATCTAATATCAATGTGTTTCGACCTCGAATGATAAACAGGATTCTTTGCAAGTTGTTGAGCACTAAGGTTATCTCCAAAAATAATAATTGCATCCTGTTTGTTCATAAAACCAATTTCGCTTAAAAGACTCTTCAAATAAACACCTTCCTTTGCTGCCGTTGACAAAGCCATGTACTCGGCTTCTGTGCTACTCAAAGCAACTGAATTCTGCTTTTTTGATTCCCAGGAAAAAACACATCCGGCAAGATAAAATGCAAAACCTGTATGTGATTTGCGATCGGAAGTATCGCCTCCCCAATCTGCATCTACATATCCATGTAGGTCTACACCAGTTGCCTTGTAGTTTAATTTCATTTCAGAAGTATTCGCCAAATATCGTAAAACGTGTTTTACACCAGCAAGATGCTCGTTATGTGGATCTACATTATGTTGCGCTAGTCGATTAACTAAATGCATAATATCAGGTCTTGTGGTTAACGCAAGATACATTAGTGACCCAATGATAGATTGATACAACTTTGGATCAACTCTTGAACAATCCTTATCCATACAATTTAATTTTACACCAGGATCTAATGGAATTTCTGTTGTTCTACAATCAATCATACCATGTTGCTCTAATAACTGCTTTATATATTGTGTATGATCTATAGAAATTGCTCCACATTCGCCTTCTCGATTTATTCTAATACCCAGAAACAATTTGAGTTGGCCGGAATCCACACATTCAAATTTACTTTTAATTATTGATTTAATTCTTACTAGGTCTTCCTTTGATTCACAACCTATGATAATATCGTCAACATAAATTATAATTATACATAATTTACCTTCTTTATGCATAAAATATAGACATGGTTCGTAATCAGATTTCTTAAAACCAATATCTCTTATTACAGAATATATTTTAAAATTCCATGCCCTTCCAGATTGCTTTAAACCATATATAGCTTTGTTGAGCTTATATACTGATTTTGAAAATGATTTATTAATATACCCCTCAGGCTGCCTCATGTAAACATCATCAGTTAACTCGCTATTCAAATATGCTGTGCAAACATCTAATTGATGAAGATACATTTTCTTTTCTACAGCAATCGCCAAAACCATTCTTATTGTTGCAAATCTGCATACGGGAGAAAATGTTTCACAATAATTCACTCCGTATTCCTGGCCACACCCTTTGGCTACAAGACGGGCTTTGTATCTTTTTATTTCACCATCATCACCTCGTTTCACTGCAAATACCCATTTACAGCCTACTGCTTTTTGTCCAATTGGCAATTCGGTCAAACTCCAAGTATTCTTACTTATCAAGGAATTGTATTCTGCATTCATCGCGTCTAGCCACTGCTTTGATTCTTTGCAGTTCATAGCTTCCGAAACAGTTTGTGGTACCACTACTCCACCGTTTTCAACCATCACATTCACAACGTTGTTAACTTTTCTTGGCCTAAGGACTCGTTTACAAGTACGTTCAATGTTGGGTCTGCCTCTAGCCACAGCTTTATTTTCTTCAACCTCTGAAAAATACTCCAAGTCCTCCATATCGTCCGCACTCTCATAGTCATCAGTTTGGTAATCATCACTTCTTTCTTTAGTAGTAGAATCTGTAACTTTTACAGTTGATTCAGACAAATTTACATCAATCACATTATCTATAGTTAAATTTATCGGTTGAATGCAGTCATCGCTTTTATTTTGTTCAACTTCGTTAAACAATACATCTCTCCTCTCAATTACTTGATGTGTTTTCGGGTCATAAAGTCTATAGGCTTTTGATGTAAGTGAATAGCCAACCATACGATATTCTTTTCCCTTCGCCTTAAACTTACTATGTTGGGTTTTATCGAGAGCTACTGCTTGACATCCAAAAATTCTAAAATGTTCTACCGATGGAACTTTACCACTCCAAACTTCAAATGGAGTTACACCTACTAACGCTCTTGTTGGTGATCGATTTCGTATATATACCGCCGTAGCAATTGCCTCTGCCCATAGAAATTCACTTAGATTAGAATGTATGAGCATGCTTCTAGCCATCTCTACTAAAGTCCGGTTTAAACGTTCTGCCACACCATTTTGTGCTGGACTATGTGGTACTGTTAGTTGACGTTCAATTCCATTTTCTTCCAGAAACTGATTGAATTTTTTGTTGACAAATTCACCGCCATTATCACTTCTGATCTTCTTTATTTTACGACCGGTTTGTCTCTCTACCATATTTTTAAATAAAACAAATTTATCAAATGCCTGATCCTTGCTTGCTAGAAAATACACGAATACTCTTCTAGACTTATCATCAGTAAACGTAATAAAGTATTTGGAACCAGAAATAGATTGCTTTTCAAATGGTCCACAAAGATCCGTATGAATTAAGTCTAATAAATTTTCCGCTCTATTTTCAGATACCTGCGGATACGGTTTCGTACATACCTTGGCTTTCATACACGTAATACACTTCTCTTGATCATTGAAGTCTTCCTTGTCAATACCATTTACCATTTTCTTAGCATCGCATAAACTTTTATAATTTAAGTGACCATACCTATTATGCCACAATACTGCTGAATAACACTTGTTTTCATATGCATACTCAATTACATACAATTTATGCTTCTTCTCAAATGTTAATATCGTTTCTTTTTTGAAGAGAACATTTGCTGAATCCTTATTAAAATTGACAGCGAATCCTTTTTCAGTTATTTTGTCAACAGACAAAAAATTTCCTTTCATTGCAGGCACGTACAGAACATCAGTCAGAACAAATTCAATACCGTTAATTTTCAATGTAATTTCACCTACACCTTCAGCAACTATGGAATTTTCACCAGCCAAAAGTATAACTTCTTCATGCTGCTTAAACTTATTGAACATCTTCTTATTACAGCACATATGCGCGGTTGCGCCGCTATCCAAAACGTATATGTTTCTGTTGATCATTTCCTCCGTTGCTGCTGCAAGCATGGTGAATGCGAAACTTTTTTCTGCCTTCTTGTCATCATTCTTCTTCGATGTACATTTTGCTGCTACATGACCATGTACCCCACATTTAAAACACTTACCGTTGAATTTGCTCTTAAAATTCTTATTAATATTCTTATTTTTGTTGCTGCGTTTGTCTTCATGTGCATAAAATGCTAACTGTCCATTTTCTCCATCAAATGATTTGGATTCCTCACGTCTTCGCTCGCCTTCTTCTAGTAGTTTCACTCTTAAAACCTTAAAATGAGGAAGTTCATCTCTCGTTTCCATAGCAATTACAAAATTTTCATAGCATTTTGGTAGGCTGGACAACAAAATTATAACCAACAATTCGTCTTTTATATCAATGCCCACTTCTGCCAGTTTCTCCACAAGATCTGTGAACGAGTTCAAATACTCCGCCATACTCACACCAACAGCCATATTCAACGACAATAACTTTTTGTATAGCGTTACCTTACGAGCAGGACCACTTGGCTTGTAAATTTCTTCCAGGCGTTTCCATGCTTCAAAAGCAGTACCAAGATTTTTTATATAATTTAGCTGGGATGGTTTTACAC
The DNA here is from genome assembly GCA_933228675.1 of Stomorhina lunata. Classification (NCBI taxonomy): domain Eukaryota; kingdom Metazoa; phylum Arthropoda; class Insecta; order Diptera; family Rhiniidae; genus Stomorhina; species Stomorhina lunata. The sequence continues at coordinate 86,711,065 of OW121740.1, read as the reverse complement.
TTAAAACAATAGTTGCTAAAGCTTTATCATTAACAGCATCCCATTTTGCATCTTGTCCGGTCTTCTTATATAAACCATTAACCACATTCCACAGCTCAGAATGTATTAAAACATTTTTCATCTGGACACTCCAGCAGTCATAATTAGTATCATCTAACTTTTCTATTTGGTACAACGAACTCATTTTTCTTTAATTTTAAAAAAATTTGCACAAATATTTATTCGTGCGATCTGGGCCCATAACCTATTGTTATTAATAAAGTTAGACACTAAAACACGTCTTGATAACTGAACGGTTTATTGAAAAAGACAAGTTTATAAATCAAGTTACAATTTTTATATATCTACAGAAAAAATTCATTGACAGGAAAAACAATTATATCTATAAACTCAATAAGAAGAGTTTGGAATACAAATGTGGATTGCCATTGTGTAATAATTTCAACAATTAAAACATAACAACTTGGAATCCATTTTAAGAAGGGTAAAAACAAAATTTTAAATAAAAGTTATAAGTGACAAAAGTAATTTAGAAAATAATATGTTTGTTCCCGTACTCTAACGAAACTACCCAAAACAGTCCGAAGTCGTCAGAAATTACTCAAAAAACAACAATTTCAATTGAAAAATTTGTACGGGAACACGTTTGAGTAAGTTTGGATTGTTTCGTTAAAGTACGGGAACAAACATAATATATAAACATAAACGGATTTTTAATTAAATGATAAAAAGTATTAACTATTAATGCCTGAATTCGGATGCACGACGGAAGAACACCTCAGAAACTCTCGAGGAGCGCACTCAAATTGCACGCTCCCACATGGGATTCAAATAGCATTCCACCGCCGAGCCCCCGAGCCCAGTTCGTGTGAAATTTATCTTAAATTTCTACAATGCTGTCTTTCAAAGCTTTTTTTAATGGATTTAATATTGTCGTCTGTGGTGCAGTCAAGAGAGAGAATTTTAAAATATGTGGCGAAAATCGTATGCTACAGTAAATAAAAGAAGTGTACGAAACATAATGAAAGGTGTTAGCAAAAAGTGAGAGTATTTTATGGAAAAAGCCAATAATTTCTTAATATAAATATTTTAAGATTTGGAAGATACCATGAATTAATAAAATCTTTAATCTTCTAAAATTAAACTGAGTGTTTTAATTTTATTGACCAACATCTAAGTATCAATTTCAATCGAGACAGTCTGTATATTCGCATACGTCGCCTTAATGCAGTATTTACATCTAATATAAATTTCTAATACATTTTTAATCGATATTTTTTGAAAAAGCGCTAATTTTTTTTTTTTTTATAAATTTTATCAAAAACTTTTAAAAGTATTTCGGTATCTCCCAGTTATTAATCTTAAGAAACTTTAACATATTTCTGCTTTCCTACAGAATTCCTCCGACTATTGCCTATCTATTCTTCGTATTTCGTCTCCATGGGGGTTTCACTCCTAGTGGGTGGAGAGAGGTAAGAGTGATCTTCATCAGGGAAGGCTAGTCACTTTAAACCCGTCTTCTTTTTTTATACACTCGAGCGACTGATTGACCTATTTCTTAGGAACTCATTAAAAGCGCACATCATAAGTAAAGCTCAGCATGCTTATCTCAAGGGTAGATCTGTTGAGAGTCCGCTGCTGCATGTTGTGGTTGGTTTTATTGAAAAAGGCCTGACAAAACAGAGTTAGTCCTCTTCTCCAGAAGGTACAAGGTTGATAACACAACGTAACAGTTTTTTGACCAAACGAATCTGATACCCAATCTTTATATAAAATTGTCTCCTGAATACAAATTATACACCTAAATGCGATGATAATTTAGATGATATCATCTTTTTCAAAAACGAATATCTCAAAAACTGTTCTTTTGACCATTCTGACTTCATATTTGGATTTAGCGAAGTAGACAGTAGTTATCATTAAAGAGGAATACGCTAGAAAGGACAAAAAAGGGACTTCACGTTTACTACTTCTGCAGAAACCGTGTAGGTTAAAAATGGGGCTTAAGGCCGATTGTTGTGTATTGGATTTACACAACCATTGTAAGGCCTGTTTTAACATACGGTTGTGCAGTTTAGTGGGAAGCTGTTGATAAAGTTTCATTCTTGGTTTCTCTTAACAAACGTTTTGCTAGTATTGGTATAGCCGGAGCTATAAAAAGGACTCCTCAAGCAGCCCTGGACATGATGTTGTCATTGTACCCTCTTTTTCTTTTCATAAAGGTTATGCCAGAAGTCTACTTAGATTAAACGTCTGCAAGAGTATACAATATTGTTCATCAAAAACGAATACACCATAGTAGTACTCAATACTTGTAGTATAAATGAGAGAATGAGTGTAAACGATATTGTCTGCTTTTGTTTTTGCTCATCCACTCTACCCACAAAGTCAGTAACTGATGCTTTTGCTTATAAGTTGAGAAAGATACATTTATCTGTTTACAACTGTTTCTTGTTTCAAAATACTTAGATAACTATAAGTATTTATGAGTATTTCGAATAACTTGTGTTCTATGTTGTAATACTAACATTTTTCAGTGTTTGTGTGTATATATTTTAATTGACTATAAAAATGAATAATATAGAAATAAAAGAAAAAAAAATGTCAAAAGAATATAAAATTAGTGAAATAAAGGGAAAATTTTCTAAAAAATTGAAAAAAAATTAAAAATTTTCTATAAAAATAAAAAAAAATTAAAAATTTCCTACAAAAACCAGAAATTTTTTAAAAATTTCCTATAAAAATTAAGGAAAAATTTTCTTTGAAATTAAAAAAAAAATTCTATCAGATAAGAAATTTTTGATTTTTTTTTATAAAAATAAGAATTTTTTTTTTAAATTCTCTGTAAAAATAAGAATTTTTTCAAATTTTTTTTTATAAAAATAAGAAATTTTTTTAAAATTTCCTATAAAATAAGAAATTTTTAAAAAGTTCCTATGAAAATAAGAAATTTTTTAAAAACTTCCTATAAAAATAAATAAAAATTAAAATTTTCTGCAAAATTAAGAAATTTTTGAATAATTTCCTATAAAAATAAGAAATATTGAATTTCCTTAAAAAAAATTAAAAAAATTTTATATAAAAATAAAAAAAAACAAAATCAAAAATTTTCTATGAGGATAAGAAATTTTTGAAAAACTTCCTGTAAAAATAAGATATATATTTTTTTATTTTATATGAAAATAAGAAATTTTTTAAAAATTTCCTATAAAAATAAAAAAATAAAAAAATAAAATTTCCTATAAAATTAAGAAATTTTTGAAAAATCTCGTATTAAAATAAGAAATTTTTGAAAAATTTCCTGTATAAAATAAGATATTTTTGAAAAATTTCCTATAAAAAGAAGAAATTTTTAAAAGATTTCTTACAAAAATAACAAATTTTTGAAAAAACTCCTACAAAAACAACAAAGTTTTGAAAAAAAACTAATCGAATGTCGTTTTTAGTTTTTATTTTATCCTATAAGGGCCACTTTTTGAGTTTGAGATCAAAATTAAATTTATTCTCTAATTAACTAATCTAAAAGTGCATATTATTTGCATTCGATTTTTTTGGGTGGTGGTTTAAACTTCATGGTGTTGCCATATAGATCAACAAGAAATGGCAAACTTTTTTTGCAAATGTCAAATGTGTTATCAAAATGACAACTTTTTTTTGTAGAAGAAGAAGACATTGCGCAAATTTCATAGTTTTTATACAAATAAAAATGATTTGGCCGTGTTCTAATAGTTCTTAACTTTCTTATAATTGTTTTATTTAAATTTTCATAAATTTCGGAGTCGATAAAATCTTCATCTGCACTTCCAAAAAATACCTATAAATTTCTGTTTGTTTACGTATTTTTAACAGCTGTTTATTATGCATGTGTGTTTTGAGAGTTCTCATTGAAGATTAAACCACCAACATTGACCGCTTAAACTAGAGAACAAAATAAGATAATCGACCACTCAAAAACAAAATTTGGAGGTTAATATTAATTTAATCTCCGATCTCGAACTCAAAAAGTGGCTCTAAGTAAACTTCATACGACATACTATAAGTTATCTATTGTATAACCACTAATACTCATTCCATCCATTTTGCAAAACTATAGGAAAATAAATATGTTATTCTCATTGTCTTTTTACTCACTCAGACTTACTTAGTGGGAGAATACAACAATACTCACTTATAACAAAAAACTTAACTACTCATCAATACACACTCAAAATGATAAAACACAGAAATGGATATACACGGATGGAACTATGCAGATGTTTAACTTAGATGTAGGCGGGTGGGACACACCAGAATACTAAGCTTAACAGGGTTCTTGGGCTGGGAGTCAGGCTTACCACGGGCTGACCATTTAGTCAAGGAGCTATTGTTCAGCATAGCACCAGAGGTCGTAATCCCTAATAGAACCGAATGTAAGGGTTATACATCGCTTTTTCAAGACATTTCGATCTTAACTGGATAGCGGTACTGGATCAGGTGTTTTCCTGATGGAATAAAACATTAAGGAATCTTATAGACTTGCTGACATGTGCAGTGTCTTCCAGGGAGAGATAATTGCCATATGTAAGGCTACAGAGCTTATCCCTCGTACAATAACTGAAAACAGTGAGGTGACTATATGAGCCTGTTCGTAAATGCATCACGACTTTTACCGCTTGATAATAAGCTAACTATAGTCCTTTACTACAAATTTTTTACGCAAGTAAAAAGCAGTGCTGGCCAAAAATATTTACTCATCAACAGGGCATCATAATATTTCATGCAGCAAAGTTTGCAATCGTGATGCAGTGCAGTGATGTACTTACGCCCTTAAGACGCTACAAGGACACTGTATCATCTTCAAACTTTTCAAAAAATTTAGATTGGCATTATTATATCTATCACTCAGTTCTAGGATTATATTGTGCTGGGTTCCGGGTCATTGCGACGTCGATGGCAATAAAATAGCTGACGAAGTCGCTAGATAAGGCTCGAGCCAAAACTTGACGGATATAGCTTTCCCTATCTGACATTTCAATTTGGGTATCATAGTTTTAAAACAATCACTCGTCATTGGAACCTTGCTCCCATATATGACCCAACGCCGGAATTGATTTACAACTCCAGAAAAAAAATTTATTATGAGTAAATCTAGTAAATATATTTTTCTTGGCATTAATAATGAAACTTTAAAATTTTTATGACAATCGGTTCATATTTGATCGTATGGTCGGGATTGATCGACTATAGTTCTTTTATACTTGTTATACATGCGAGTATATTAAAATATTACACTATTCTATTTCAGATTTTGCCAAACAATCGTACAAATTAATAAAAGAAATCCGAAATAATATTATAAAAGCCTATGACGAACAACTAGTATGGTTTACATTTTATGCCGAAATGTTGCTTATTATTAAAATTATATTATGGAACAATTTGGAAGACAAGTAAGAATCTCTATTTGTTTTTTATTTCCTGTAAATATTAAAAATAATTGTTTATAATTATTTCAATAGGCTACTAACTTTATCAACGTCAGATTTATGTGAATTATGTTCACTCGGTTTACATATTGCTACTGGTCAAAAGGATTACATAGAATTTTATGAAGTAGTCGATACAGAATGTGCTAATGTTTTAAATGACATTAAAGTTTTACTTAAGTGGAAGGAAAAGATTATATGCAGTGAATTTTTGCCATTGGCAAATTTCTTAAGTATGTCACCAGATCAAAACATTAACTAATTAATGATTATATTAGGTTTCTAAAGTTTTTGAACTCATTAATTTTTTAAATTTTTTGAACGAAATTTCAAAGTTTCTTATTTTTTTATTTTTAATACTATTAACATAAGTTAAGATAAGTCACATAACACACAAGCGTGAAATGTATGCCCTTTGTTTTAAATAACCTCTATTCAAGAAACCGATAATTTTCTAAAAGTTCAGACTGATTAATGGATATCTCCATTTAAAAATGTTTAAATATCTTTTGAATATTTTCTATGATATTTCTATGAAAATAGATTTTTGTTTATTATTTTTTGAAAGTTTCCCGATATTACTTTTCTTTTAAAAATTGAATGAATATCTTTATGTTATTTTCTTAAATTGTTTGTTTAATTTAATTTATCTTTATGCATTCCAAGTATTTTTGTTATTTTGTTATTGAGTTTCTATTTATTTTATTTGTGAATGAAACAGAATAATTTTATGTTTGGTATATGTTCTCTTAAAAAAGTTATGTAAAGATATGTGCATACTTACTTTAATAAATTTATTAACAATAAAACTTGTTTTTCGATAAAAAAAAAACTTTTTTTGTTACAATTTTAAATTATTTATTAATTCAAAAAGAAAGAGTATTCGCATTTGATCCCAAATCTGTTCATTTATTTATTAATGTAACAGATAAAATTATTGATAAAAAGCCAAAAAATGTTTGCAGAGAAACCAAAATTCCTCCACGCGTATCGATGGTTGGTTAGGCCATATCTTCAGGAGTAGTATCCCCAATTTTAGACACATCGAAATCCTCGCATTATCACTTATATTACAAACAAAAATCATTACGAATTATGTTTATAAACCATAAGTAAAAGCTCAGACAATTTTGTTATTTTTTTTGGCACTGTCTTATTGAAACCACATATTCTCCAAATCGTATTCTTCAATAATGTGCCGTAAGATAGTCCTAATTCCTGAAAACGACGAGGAATCAACACATTCGGGTCTTCGGCAACACTTTCACTATATTTTCAGCTGAACGATAATGCGAAATTCGAAATTAAATGATATCTACCTTAAAAGCGTTGATACTGAATTCCACATTGCCTCCTTAACTGAAACATGGTTGAGTAAAAATACACATAATAGTGAAGTTATGTGTGATAAATTCGAAATTTTTAGACGTGATCGACTTGGCAAAGTCTTTATCCTGCCTATGAGATATCAATTGAAAATTCCCAGAATTTAGAAATAATTGCAGTAGTAGTACATATTCTAAGTACTTCATTGTTTATAGTCTGCTCATATATACCTCCTAGTTCCGATCAGCAAATATATCAAATGCATGCATTAGTAATAAAATCCATTGTAGATAAACTTAAACCAAGCGACTATATAATGGTTTTAGGTGATTTTAGTAGGTATACCCTCAGCTTCGTGGATTTCTTTAAAGGATACTGAATTTTTAACCTCGATTACTCCTAATGATTGGGCATCTGACTTTTTTATGTCTATAGCAGACATGGGTATTTTTCAAATTAATAAAATTAAAAATGTCAATCAAAGGATTTTGTATCTAATTTTTGTGAATTAATTTCTCCTGAAGATCGTCACCATCCAACTATATTGATATCTACACCATTTCCCCAAAAAAGCAGTTAATGACAACTCATCCGAGGTATTGTGTTTTAAAAAAACAAATTATCATTAGTTAAACCTTATGTTTTCCAACATTAATAGATCGGAAACAGGCTTCATAAGAAGTTTAAAAAAAGCAATAGCTTTTATGATCGGAGTCTTTACCTTATAGCTAGATCTCTTTTTAATTTGGAAAATAAAAAGTGTTTGGAAAATAAAAGTATTTGAATAAAACGAAATTAAATATTAAAAATAATCCGAAATCCTTTTACAAATTTGTCAATTCTAAATGCGAAATCTCGTCTTATCCAACAATTATGAGATTCAATGGAACTACTTATTCTAACAATATTGATATAGCAAACACATTTGTCGATTTCTTTTCCTCTACTTTTTCTTCAATAAAATACAATAATGCATGGTATCCTTATGCAATTTCGCCCACTTCAGTCAATCAGTCAATATCACATCCGTTGATATTTCAAATGTTCTAAAAAGCCTAAAAAACTCATATATTCCCCAGCTTTATTTTAAAAAATTGTGTTGAATGTTTGGCCTTTCCAATTACATTTTGGAAGGAATCTTATAAAGAGTGTTCTAAAAAAAATATGCATTTACTATTTTAGACAAAATTTATCCATAGTGCAAGAAATAATTTATTTTTTGATCAAGTTAGTTTCTATAGATATGTCAGATACTATTATTTTAGAAATTATTAATTTTCAATAGTTATTTCAATCAAAATGGACTGCGAAAAAAAAGTTCGTGAAAATATAATTAAAACTTTTCAAAAAAATCCGTCATGGACTTTTAAAAAAATAGCTAAAAATTTGAAAGTTGACCCTCGAACGGTTTCTAATGCCATCAGACGGTATAAGGAAAACCTGAGCATTGAAAGAAAACCTGGATCAGTTAGGAAAAAAGGTCCTACAGATATTGGTAAGGCAAAAGAAGTCGAGCGACTCTTTCGAAGAGCGCCTAACACTTCTTTAAGAAAAGCAGCTCGTACGGTGAAATGTTCTACGAATTTTGCACATAGAGTCAAAGCTTATGCTGGACTGAAGACATACAAAGTCCAAAAGGTTCCAGATCGCAATGCTGTAAAGAACTTAGAAGCAAAAAAACGAGCGAAAAAATTGAAGTCTGATTTTATAAAAAAATACACCTGTTGTGTGATGGATGATGAAACATACGTACTGGCAGACTTTTCTCAACTTCCTGGTCAAGATTTTTATGTTGCTGATAAACATGGCAATGTTCGGCAAGAGTTTCGCACAAAAAAAAACAAACAAAATTCCCTAAGAAGTTTCTCGTGTGGCAAGATATTTGCAGTTGTGGCAAAAGAAGTAAAGTATTTGTGGAATCTGGTACAATAAACACAGAAATTTATATAAAGGAGTGCCTACAAAAACGGTTGTTACCCTTTTTAAGAGAGCACAGAGTGACTACATTTTTTTGGCACGATTTGGCATCATGCCATTATGGAAAAAAGGCACTTGAGTGGTACTCAAAGAATAATGTCATTTTTGTACCACGAGAGGCAAATCCACCTAACTGTCCAGAACTTCGGCATGTGGAAAGGTATTGGGCTCTGGTAAAAAAGGAATTGAAGAACACAGGAAAGATTTCCAAGAACATGTCCGATTTTAAGCGCAGGTGAAACACATGCTCCAAAAAGGTATCAGAAGCAACTGTAAAATCTTTAATGGGAGGGTTTCCGAAAAAAGTCGATAATTTTGCAAAACCCGAGTACTAAGTAAACATTTTAATGCTAAATGATTTTGTATAATATGTCATTATATTTGCGTATTTTGTAGAGTTTTTATATTAAAAGGTTTGATTTTTATTTAAGAAAATCCAACTACAAATTTTATTTAGAGCACTCTTTATTATTCCGCTCTATAAATCCGGTAGCCGCAATGATGCTACAAATTACAGAGCTATAGCAAACCTTAATGCAATTCCTAAGCTCTTTGAGAAGATCATAACAGAAATCTTATTCTTCAAAGTTTCATCAATCCTGTCTCCAAATCAACATGTTTTTTGTCGTCTACAAATCTTATGGAACTGACGTCCTACATCAACTCCAACTTTTGTAAAAGGTTTCAAACTGACGTTATCTATACAAACTTCAGTAAAGCTTTTGACAAAGTTAATCCTGACTTATTAATTGCTAAGCTTGAATTAATTGGGTTTTGCGGCTCATTCCTAAATTGGATTGGTTCTTATCTAATAAATCTAAAGCTAGCCCGAGGCAGAGTTGGCAAAATGTTAGTTCGATTGATGACTAAAAACTAACGATTACAAAAAATTATTGTGATTAACAACTAAAAATATTTAATTGTAATCATAAGAATTTATTTTAATTAATTAGTCGTAATTATTAATCGTTAGTCGAAATGGCAAAATATGGTACATATTTGGCTTCATTTGAAACTAGAGTTCCCGGATTGGTTATTTCATTGATTAAAGTCATAGTTAATATTGGGTGTTTTTTTTAGAGGTATAGAACTTCGAATTGAAATAAAACACAAGAAAATCGTTTTAATGTCCATCAATTTGGCTTTATTGGAAGGATAATTTTATGCCATTAATGTTTAAATATGATTTCGGGCATGTGGCCGCCGCGGCTGGCTCGAATAAAGCCAATTCTACAGGTCCAATTTTCAACTACTTTTTCGAGCATATATGGCCGTATGTTGGCAATAACGCCACGAATGTTGGCTTCCAAGTCCCCTAACGTTTCTGGTTTGTTGGCGTAGACGAGCGACTTCACATATCCCCAAAGAAAATAATCCAGTGGTGTCAAATCGCACGATCTTGGTGGCCAATTGACAGGCCCATTCCGCGAAATTATGCGCTCATCGAATGTTTCATTCAATAAATCAATTGTGACATGCGCTGTGTGGCATGTAGCGCCGTCTTGTTGGAACCACAACTCATCCACATTCATGCCATCCAACTGGGGAACAAAATAGTCGGTTATCATGGCTCTATACCGGTCTCCATTTATGGTAACTGACTCTCCAGCATTATTTCGGAAGAAGTATGGCCCAATGACTCCACCAGCCCATAGAGCACACCAAACAGTCAGTTTTTGTGGATGTAATGGCGTCTCAAGGGTCTCATATGGATTCTCTTCATTCCAAATGCGGCAATTTTGCTTGTTGACATAGCCATTCAACCAAAAATGAGCCTCATCACTGAACAAAATTTTGCGATGAAAATCAGCATCGAGATCAATCTCATTTTCGGCCCATACACCAAAATCACGACGCATTGCATGGTCTCGCGGCTTTAATTCTTGCACAAGCTGGATCTTGTAAGGTCGCAAGCCAAGATCTTTGCGCAAAATCTTCCATAAAGTTGATGGACAAAGCTGCAATTGCTGTGCACAGTGGCGAATCGATTCATTCGGGTCCTCTTCAACACTTTGCTCTACAGCAACAATTGTTTCTTCGGTGCGCACTGTTCGACGTCGCTGCGGATGCGTATTATCACATAGAGTAAACGTAGTGCGAAAACGAACCATGGTTAACCGAATTAATTGCTCTGATGGACGATTATGTCGACCATAAAATGGACGGAGCTTGCGGTAAACTTCGCGAACTGAACCATTATTTTCGAAATAAATTTGCACGATTTGCAAGCGTTGTTCTTTTGTCAACCTGTTCATGATGAAATGGCAAACCAAACTAAATATTAATCACTTGACAGCTGACAAAATGGCCGCCAGTTAAAAAAGTGATGCCAACTTAAAGTTCTATACCTCAAAAAAAAAAAAAACACCCGATACAAGTAAAAAATAAAACCAAAAAGCCAACGAAAAATATAATATAAATTTTGATAAACCTTTTTAAAAATATAATAGTTTTTAGTTTCTGTTTTTTTTTAATAAAAAATTAAAACTAGCAAACCTTGTTTTATATTTTCCAAATATGTACATTATTCTGCATAATGAAAGTAAGGACAAACGATTGATTATTAATTTTATTAATCACGACTAATTTAATTTTTATTCATGAAACTAATTTAATCATGATTAATATAATCATGATTAATTTAGTTAGAATTAATTTAATCATGAATAATATAATCATGATTAATTTAGTTAGGATTAATGAATGCAGTACGTAGATAAAGAGAGGAGTACAAAAATAACCCACACAAACACAAGATTCAATGGTATTATTTTGCGGGACACTGCTCTAAATCCAAATATTTTAATGTTACTTCCGGTGTCCCTCAAGGAAGCCATCTAGGACCACTATTATTCCTTTTATTCATAAATGATCTTCCAATGTCTATGAAGTATAGCAACGTCCTGATGTATGCAGATGATGTGAAATTTTGCCTAAGTCTATCCAAATTTTGAAGATGTCCTTTATCTTCAAGCTGACTTAAATAGTTTTTACAAATGGTGCACAGCGAATCTAATGGAATTAAACTTGAAGAAATGTAAATCCATGTCCTTCTCTAGATGCTTACCGGTCTTGAATGATTACTTCATTAACGGAAAGAAATTAAGCTCTGTAGACACATTTTTAGATCTAAGTGTCCTATTCGACAGAAAGCTAAATTTCAATTCCCATGTTTTAATGACCGTTAATAAAGCGAATGGTGTTTTCTGTTTCATAAAACGATGGGCAAAGGACTTTAGTGATACATATGTAACAAAATGCTTATATACATACATCTTTAGTGAGACCTATACTTGAATACGCATCAGTAATTTGGGATCCGCAATATATTTACATTGATAAATTAGAATCCGTCCAAAAAAAGTTTCTCATTTTCTGTCTTCGTAGTTTAAATTGGAATCTAAATGTTAATCTTCCTCCGTACCGCAGTCGTTTAGCTCTCATCAACTTACCAACACTTGTAAGCCGAAAAACTGTTTCTAATATTTCATTTTTCCTAAAAATTGATTCCGTCTATTTACAATCCTTGATTCAGATTAACCTGTCCATTTAAAATTTCAAAGATCAAACTACGCGGATTATGATCCTTTCCGCAGAATATGTTCTGAAGTGAATTCATTTTATAATTATATCGACTTCTCAAACAGGGTAGTTAAATCTAAAAAAAAAATCTTCTACTCCTACATTCAAATAATTTTAGTTAAGAATATTTATGTAAATACAAAAAAAACAAATATTTTTACTTAGACTTTCAACTGAACTGTTGAATAGCGTGACATGGTGGTGGAAAATCTTTTTAAGGTTTTAGAATCTTCGGATGTTGAGCTTTAAGAAAGAAGTAAAATTGTATCATAAGAAAAAAAACGAAGTAAATTTGATAGTATTATGACGAAACTCAGCAATTTAGTACTTACAGGTAGTGTTGCCTTATGCTGTTGGTAAAAAAATCTTACCATTTCACAAAAAATCTTATTTTCAGAAGAAAAATTTTCCATCAATTATTTAAACCAAAATCAAAAACTTTTTACTAAATTAATTTTAAAGGTATTCACTTGGTAAGCAGCATCCATGCAGATATAAAACTGCTGTTGTACTTAAACAAAAGGAAAACTCCGAAGATTCCAAAACGTGAAAAATATTGAAGATGTTTCAACACCACTTCACACTATTCAACAAAATATTCAAAAAATTTAGGATTCTAGCAAAAAACATAAAATGCTCAATATCTCGAAAATCAGACCTGATTATATCAAATTAACTATAGGGTTTTAATGAAGGTGAATAGTTAATTAATAATTGGGGAGTATCGTTCTTGTACAACAATTTTTCCACCAGTGATATTAAAAATTTTAATTTAAGTTTTAATTTAAAACCCAATTATTTTGTATGAAAATAATATAAAGAAAAATCGCTGTAACTTCAGAACCCGTGATCGGCCAATAACAAATCTTTTAGTGAATAAAGTCAACCTAGTTGCCCATTTACTGTTAAAAAAGAAAATTAAGACCTTTTTTAGGATATTCAAGGATAAAGGACAATTTTCGGGGTAAAGGTCCTTCAGAAAGGATGATATATAAATTTAATTCGATAATCTAAAAGAAGAATTAAAATCCTTTCCAAAGACGTCAAATTTGTTAAAATCTGCAAAGCGTTCAGAAGTTATTGAGTCGTTAACATTGCCAATTTTTCATAAAATTACCTGAGGTATTCAACTTTGGGAGCCTGTAGAATCTCAACGAAATAATAGCGAAAATAGTTTTTTTGGTACCTTTTTAACCCACTCTTATATTTTAAACTAAAGAATATAGAAAGAAACTTTGTGCTGCAATCAATAGATGTGAAAGAAACATTAAACACGTATTTGATACTTTTTTGATTTTGGTTCGAAAATGGGTAAAAAGGGATAAAATGATAACTTAACATCTCAAAAAGTAATATGAATAGGAACATTATGTCAACTGCGTTTTAATAAAATGTATCGAATTCAATTGGTACCAAAAAAGAACCAAACTTTTTGAATTTAGGGGACAAAAAGGGGAAAAATTAATATTGTTATACCTTTTAAACAAATGAATGTTTGTCTGTATGTATGTTCTTTATAGAATAGTAAACTGTCAATTTGATCATGTTATGCACTTTAGCGAAGATGTTGCGGATAAGCCGGCAAAGGTTTGTAAATTGATAAGACTAATTTCCGACATGGCGCCACTGAAAATTACTAAAAATTAATTAAATCGTAAGCTGTACATTTGATCATGCTATGATCTTTAGCAAAGTTGTAGCGCATGAGCCGGCGAAGGTTTCTTAGTTGGTATGAAGAAATTTCGACAGGTGGCGCCACTGAAATTTACTCAAAGTCAATTTAGTCGTAAGCTGTCCATTTAATCATGCTATAATCTTCAGCAAAGTTGTACTCAAAGTGAATTAAATCGTAAACTTTGGATTTGATCATGTTATAATCATAAGCAAAGTTGTTACGCATAAGCAGACAAAGGTTTCTTAGTTGGTATGAACTACAGCAGGTGGCGCCACTGAAAACTACTCAAAATGAATTAAATCGTAAATTGTGCATTTGATCAGACTATAGTCTTTAGCAAAACTGTTGCGCTTGAGTCGACGGAGGTTTCTGTTGGTATGACCAATTTCCAAAATTATTAAAATGAGTTTAAATGTATACTATGCAAACTATGTGTTGGTCGGACAAAATAAATAAAGTTATTTAAAATTAACTGAATATTTGTACAATGTATTTCCTCTAAATTTATTTTAACACTTTATAAAATAAAATATATAAAAACTTTAAAATTTGCCTCAAAATGCTTATCATAAAGCTCTGAGCAAGGCTCGGTCAACCAGGTACTGAGGTTGGTCCGGAGATAAAAGGAAAATATTTATTTTGAGTTTAAACAAAATCGAAGAGATTCAAATTATAAATCCCTATTTTTGGGACGAAAATTTTCAGAATCAATAATTCATGTTAACATAACAAGAATTAATTCATATGAATAAATATGTATAATAGGATATTAGATTGTGCCTTTTTCCATGTTTTTCATCTTAAGTGCACTGCGTTATAAAATTGTCAAAACAATTTGTTAACAATGAATAATTCGACTTAATGTGATTACAATATGTAGAAGTGATTTGTAGTCCAAAAACCTACAAAAATAAGATAAATCTTACTTAGCATTTGGCAACGGTGCTTACAGGCCACAGAATTGTTAATCATGTCTTACTTTGGAATTTTTTAAATTTTTAAGTTATTCAAAATTGAAGAAAATTGCAAATTATGGACGGCCATGGTCACGCTTTCCCCCCATCCGATTGACCTCAAAGTTTCAAGGATTTTTTTTTATATATGAAATATATAGGTTTTAAACGGAAACCATGGCTGTATGTGGCCTGACTTTTAAAATCCGGAAAATATTTGCCTAATGAAAAACTCGAGTGGTACCATTAATATTGGCCAAAATCGGTGCATTATTTCGGGTACCTCCGAAAGTTCCCATTTCCCGAAATTGAGATTTTGAATAAATTTTAAATAAATTTTGAAAAAAATATTACTTATTTACACTAAATTTTATTGAAATCGGTCTATATTTGACTAGTGCTCCCTATTGACCTTCAGATAAAAGCCACTTAAATACATACATACTTCGAAATTCACAAAACGCTCCAAAGATGATGACAATTTTGTATTCATTTGAACACTCATAATTTTTGTATAAACAGTAATCAAATTACAAATTTAAGAGAAAATCGTTGCAAATTTCAAATTATGTATATATTGTGGCTTTTAAAAAAATCGAACAAACTTTTCCAAAGATGTGATAAATGTAACGTAAAATTCTAGTAAATTTCGATCGTTTTTATAATCAGAAGACCATAAAGAATAAAAAATATTGTGGTGAACAAATATAACGTAAAAAGTTAAAAAGTTTGTGAACTGGTGTATCATCCATGATATAAGCATAATCGTCACCTGAAATGCAAAAGGGCGTAATGTTGTTCAAAATTTGTATTGTACTTAATGCCTTTTGGTTTAGAAAATGTTCAACTTGTAGTTAAGCTCTTTTGTTTTTATCGCTATTATTTACAAATTACACGTTTTCTGTCATTTAAGTTTTCAGGAATGTCTTTGCAGTTGCATTGTTGACCAAATTTCAAAATTTGGAATTTATATTTCATTTAGTTTAAAAGTTATGATGTTTTTTTGCTTATCATACAAAAAATTATTATCCGAGACTAAAATTTTTGAAAGGCTATAAGTAAGTTTTCTGACCGTACAGTGACCTGTTTGTCTGCAGATCAACTCTTATGCTAATCTGCTTTAATTATATGAAATTTCGTTTAAGTATCTTTAACTGTTTAGAAGTTACGGTTTTATTTTTGAAATAACTCTTAAAAAAACCTCTATATCCTATTTTAAATTATTTAAAACTTATCTTTTTACATTAAATTTTTTTTCGAAAATAAACTGTTACTATTTTTAAGACCCGTCTTTATACTATTGGCACAAAACTTTGTGCATTTTGAAAGTTTTAAATTTTTGTTCAAAATTTGTATTGTAGTTAAGCCCTTTTGTTTTCAGAAAATATTCAACTTGTAGTTATGTAAGCCCTTTTAATTTTTCGCGACTGCTCAAAAACTAAACGTCTTTTATCATTTTAGTTTTTAGGGCTTTCTTTGCTGATGGCTTGTTGACCAAATTCCAAAATTTGGATTTAATGTTTCTTGTAGTTTAAAAGTTATAACGTTTTTTGCTTCTCCTGTAAAAAAAACTAAGAGTGTAGTTGCGCCATTTTGCATTTTAGGTGACGATATATAAAGAAATAAATATATAATTTATACATCTTGGTATCAACGCTAATAAAAACAGATTAACGCATGGCTACAACAAATACAACGAGCGAAAAACAACATAGATTTTGTTGTTGGATAAACAGTTTTTAATGCCAAAATTTAAAACAACAATTCGACAATTCAGAATAACAACAATAATTTGACATTAGAAAACTTAAACAAATTTTGAACCAGAACAAATTTTGAAAAACAGCTTACGAGTTGTAGTCACTTGTTATAATTACACTATGCTTGGTATAATCATTTATTTATATTTAAAATAAATTTTAAATACAAAATTATTGGCCTTAAAATATACTGGTTGAAGAAGTAGTAACATTTTTCCAGTTGCTTTAACCCTTAAGCGAACACCAAAACGTATCTACATAAGCGAACCCCAGGGCCTGGCTGGGACTTCCTATATTTTGTATGGATTTAAAAGGATTTTTACAAAATTTCCAAAAGAATTTTGTGTTGCGTTTTACATTATCTTTATCCTTACAAATAACATACTTGGATTTGTTTTTTAAGACCTCAGAACCGATTTCTTAACTTAAAATGGGTTTAGGTTCCTTAAAAACTATTATATATTTTAATTAATTTCCTTCAATTTGCTTTACCTAAATGATTTTATTTGAAAAAGCTTCTAGTCCCAATCTACAAACAAAATTTGATGTAACTCTTTTTGCAGCTCTCAAAGTCGATTTAAATAGTTTTCATCATACTTTTGTCATATATTCAGCTTTATTACGGTTGTCGAATCTATAATTTTGACTACTACAGTTGATACTAGATCATTAAAATTGTCGTTTATTCGACAACAGTAATAAGGCTGATTATATAAGAAGCTTTGCCATTACGTCAATCATATTGTAAAAAAGTGCCAAGGTTCATTTGTTTAAAGATATATTTTTCAAGCATTATGTGAACTGTTGACAATGATATCATAGAATCCGAATTCACTTGATAATAATTTACGCTTGTTGCTTTTGAGCGTACAAATAAAACTAAGACAAATAGCCAATTATCTATAACATAAATCTAAAGTTGTAAAAAAGATATCAAAGATGATTGTTCTTTCAGATCCCTTGTATCGCACTGCAAGACGCATGAGCACGTTTTCACCCTGCTTTTCTGCTCGAATTTCTTCATAATGTTGTGTATATATTACCTTCCATCACATGTCCGCCATATTTTTATTTCATATATAGCAGGTTTCGATAGAATATACTGGGTGAACAAAAACACATTCACTGTAATATGTTTAGTGCGGTTTGTAATTTTTTTTGGGTATCTGTTTAAAAAGTTTCAAATAATGCGTATAGATGCTGCCATGTCAGACTAAGATTGGAATGACCTAGTACGGCTATCATATAATCGTATTAGGCGAAGTAGTATGTTAAATCAATGACATTGTTGCTCGAAATAATGGTTTATTTATCGATTTTATACCATAGCTCGGAGATGGCATGTGTGTTGTTGTGGGTTCACCGCCGCAAATTTATGTACCTTTGAAACCATCCAGCTCTTCCATAGTCATTGGATTCCAAATCTGATGTTTCTCCTTATCATTAACATTTTGATTTTATTTGCATTCTCTGCATTCTCTATATAAAAGTATAGGGCCTGGCTGGGCATGAACAACAAATTTCGGAGAGTAATTACCAAGCCCACAGATAAAAAGTTGTAGGTATTTTAAATTTTTTTTGTACAAAACACCTGCATCGAGGAACTGATAAAAGGCTATGGCTCTCCGTCTAAGATATCTGAGTAAAAAACTATAAAAATCTTCAAAAATGCCTGGCCAGGCCCTGGTGTTCGCTTAAGGGTTAAATAAAATCAATTTATTTTTATTTTGTACATTTAACATTATTTATTGTTGTTATTTCTTATTAAAAATTAATATTTACAATTGAAACTAAAACAAATAAAAACAATAATGCTGATACATAGAAGTAGTACATGATATGGTTGTTGGTAGTACATATGTACATACATAAGTAGTTATCGCTAAATATAAAATATAATATAAAAATAAAAGGAGTAATTTTGAAAATTCGTATAAAAAAATATAAAAAAAATTAAATTAAAAAAATACATATTTATACATTAAGTGGCCTTCAAAGTTTAAAATGTCTTTAGCAAAAGAATCAGTAAAATTACACAATTTTCAAGTAAAAGAGCACACCTTATTATTTACATTTACATATGTAAAAGACATTCATATGTATGTTCATTTTATTTTCCATAACCATGTATTGGTGTGGAAGCGGCTGCCAAAAAGGGTTTCTGATCTATCCATTTTGTTAAGTCTACTTGTGGTATATTGGAGCATGGCACAACAGGATTTCTGTAAGAATATGTAAAACGTATGGTTAGTTTCTTTCGTAAAAAAATATTTGTTTTTTTATATAGGTCCAGCATTAAGGGAAAAATAGGTTATGGGATTAAGGATATATGGAGTGGTCTGTATGAATATTTGATTCCCTTCCCTACCCACTTCTGTGGGTAGCGTATTTTAAATGCAAACAGTTCGACTTAAAAATTCGAAGCACTGGCCCATACATGAGAGTTGTATTCCATTTTTGGTCGGATATAGTGAAGTAAACCTTACACCGATTAGGACAACCGTGGCACTTTCGACTCATAAAAGATGTGCTGAGTCCAACGAACATCATACTATAATATTATGCCTTAAATATCAAGAGCTTTTGGTCACACAATATTTATATCACCCATAGTTACAGATGAATACCTAGCCCAATACCTAGCAAAATACTAAGTCGTGTAATTTTGAACAGAATATCCGACGCAGTTTCCTCTACACTCCGAGAAAATCAGTTTGGGTTTAGAGAAAACCGTTCTTGTGTTGATCTAATCAACACAGCAAGAATAGTATTAGAGCAATGTAATGAATTCCGCACACCTATTTACCTAGCGTTTATCGACTTTATGAAGGCCTTCGACAGTGTCAATAGAAGCTATCTATGGAGAATTTTAGAAAATCGTAACATGCCGACGAAAATTCTCAACTTAATCCGGGCAATGTACGTTGATTTTAAATGTCGAGTCCTACACAAGGGTAAACTATCAGATCCGTTCGATGTTACTACTGGAGTAAGGAAAGGATGTATATTATCACCTATACTTTTTATCCTCGTCATCGACAACATAATGCGCACGGCTCTAAATGGTAGGCACAATGTTGCTATCAACTGCAAAAGAGTAGATAGAATTGGAAGTTCGAAATATAAGAAAAAGAGCAGGAGAAAGAACGTTGCCTTGTGGCTATTCAATTTATTTTGAACACGTCGAGATAAGTTATTTCCGATACCAATAATAAAAAGTGCTATAGAAGTATTTTAAAACGCCTTTAAATATTTAATCAAAGAAAGTTAACCACATTACAACAAAGCTTTTTTGCAAAAATGTTTAGGGTTGGCGTTGGCAACACTCCAGCACACAGTGGTTTACGGACGCTTTTTTTGGACGACTAAAGATATGAATGAATGAATGAAATTCAATTTTTTGTAAATCTTCTTAAGTTAAACTTAAGTTTAAAATTTCTTTTTAATCCATCCATAAATGGATTTTTGGCGAATTTTTAAAAAAGTCGAACACCCGAGGTGACCAACTTTGAAGGTCCATCATCACTCTCCCGACTTCTCATAGACCAGTGCTTTTGAAAACCAACTCGAATACTCCTTGACTACCACCATGCCAAATTCAAATATCTTTAGTCGTTCAAAAGTTACAGAATTATTTCCAAAAAAAGCGTCCGTAAACCACTGTGGAGCATATGGGAAACTCATCGGCATGGTAACATGTGTTAGAACACTGTTTCAAGACCAATGTTGAAATTCCATACGGTCCATCGAAGTTTAGGAGGGCCTTTTTTATTCTATTTTAGCTTCTTCATAGTATCGGGTTATCCTTTTCGTGGTTTCAAAAGTATAGTACTGGAATTCGACATCTGTCAAACTAAGTTGTTAAACCAATTTTTTTCTTTTCAGTTGAAAATCTGACATTGACGAAAATGGATCGCTTAAGTATCACACAAAGCATTGTCTGCAACAGCCACATATCATGCTTTGAGGGGAGATTATGGTTTACATAATCGTCCAACTACGCAAGCAATTGGCAAAATTGTGAAGAAATTTGAAGAGACTGGAGCGGTTACAAATATTGTAAGGCCTGTGTGTCATCGTTTCTGTAATTCCGCTGAAAATATCGCTGCTGTTAGTGAAATTGTTGCCGAAGACCCGAATGCGTTGATTCCTCGTCGTTCTCAGGAATTAGGACTGTCTTACGGCACATTATTGAGGAATATGACTTGGAGAATATGTGGATTCAACAAGACGAGCGTAATTTCTCGTCGTGGCGATATCTACTGGCCACCAAGATCATGCGATTTGACACCGTTAGACTTTTTTGTGGGGCTACGCGAAAGACCGTGTTTAAGCAGATAAACCTTTAACTCTTGAGCACTTAAAAACCAACATTCGTCTGAATGTTGCTGAAATACCGCCCAATATGTGTCAAAAAGTGGTCGAAAATTACCTCAAAAGAATCAATGCTTGCAACATTTCGCATGATGGTCATTTAAATGATGTGGTGTTTCACACAAAAAGTCATGAACAAAATATTTTATGTGTTTTATTTACGTTCACTTTTGAAACCGCAAAGTGGATATCCCTGTATTTAATTTCCAGGAGTGGGTTCCTAGCCTACGTTCTAACTTATATTTTTTATCGTTTATCAGGAAGAACTCGTGACACATGTTAGCTCACTACATAAACGGGTGTTAACGTAGTTCCCCGGGTGATAACAATAGAAGGTCAGTGTTTACTAAGTTAAGACCAATCAGAACCGTTGCTTAGCATTCAACATTCCCTACACCATATATTTAAAGCTTCGCTTTAACCATTTTAACGTTTCGGGCTCGAAAATTATTTTTGGCATAGAAACTCTCAAGTTCGGGTAGCGGTTGATGGTAGGATTGATGGAATAGCATGAACTTTTACTCTCTTAACGAATGACCAGAAACTTTTACTGGGCCGGGGAGCAGTAACAACTTTAGGACGAAACTGCTGCCGTTACAGAGACTTAATGCGGCATGTATGTAATCTTTTATTAGTTATACAAATTTCTGGAGTACCGCTCCGTTACGTTTTTTTTAATGGTTTAAATTTAAGTAAGAATTACTTAAATTGTAGAAAATGGCTACATTTTGGTAGCTTTAGCCTTTGAATTGGTTAGTGTTTTCTATAATTTTTAAAATCACTTTTTAAGAAATGTAGATTGAAGTACTGTTGTTGTTTTGTGGTAATGAGCAAAAGCGCTAAGTCCAATTTTTTACAAGAAAAAGATCTAAGATCTTAAAAGTACATTTCAAAGAAAAAAAAGAAAAACATAAAAAATGTTTACACAAAAAAGTTTGTTTCCTGTCTGAACATTTTAAGATATGTCTTTGCATATTAAGCCAGCGATATGACATAAAGGCCACTAAGTCCAACAGAATGGGATCACTTACTCAATGAAGTAATGCTTAGAAGCGAAGGTCTAAGTTAAGGTTGAAGCTTTTTGTGCTAATTACATTTTTAAAGGTAAAATCGGATAGGGCATTGCTTTTTTAGTTACCTGGCGATCGTAACAAATGCAATTAAATTGGACGCCTGCACCCATCCAAAAAAATTTTGCCATCCTCCCAAAATTGTGTCAGTAAAAACTTTCTTTGAATGAGCAAACTTGTATGAGGTCCTGCATTTTCTCGATAAAACGCTACTCCTTTTCTATTGATAATTACACTCTGTAACACTAAAAAAAACTCGGAAATGACTTGGGTAGTAGGCCTTATTTAGTACGTAACAAATACGTCCAAATTTAAGTGTTATACGCAAAAAACCGATTTCGTCAACTTATCGACCCATAGCTCAGCCATTTGTATCCGATTTTGATTTTTATAAATGCTTTGTTTAAGAATACTTTTGTTTGGCACTGTTATATACAACAAAAAAATAGAGATCTCCCTTGGCGCGTGAAGATTTTTCACTAACTTAAACCGAAAACTGTTCTTCATTATTTAAATACTATTCCCCATAAGATGGACAATTGGAAGGATGACATCAAAAATATATTGTAGGCCTATTCAGATATGTTTGTACTTACGATTTCGAAACAGTTAAGAAGGCTTTAGGCTGCATGGATGCAATGTTGTTGCCATTGTCACATAAAAGACGAGCCATATTGGCTTTTCGTAATTCAACTAATTGATCTGTAAATAATAATTAAAATATTTATTCCAAATTTTAGTATATAGTTCAATTGCATTATACCTGGAGTAAAACCAGCGTATTTGTCGCCATTTTCATAGAAGAAACGATCACCGACACGTGTGCGATAGAATTGTTCAGTTAATATGCAGAGGAATGTTGGACCAGCTAAAGCACCCGCAACATGTGATTCCAGTGAGCCACCAACAGTAACATCGACATCTTCGTGACTGACATATAAAGTTTTCAGTTTTTCAATGATCTACAAAAATTAATTACAAACAAAAGAAAAACAATTAATGTTTGGTGGTGTTGCTAATAGATTTGGTGTTCAGTTTTATTACTTGTGGATCAATGAGGTCGGCAAATTCCTCCCAGCTGTGGGCCCGTCTCAAACCGCAAAACTCTCTAAAATCGTTGTAAGAGGCCAAACCATGGTCACGATTACGTTGTATATCGATAGCTCTCAAATCGCTGCCAAATGGCATATTACGTCTGAACAAAAAGTGTTTAATCTAGAAAAAAAACCAAGAAGGAAAATTGTAATAACAACTTTTAGAAACATTGGTGCAAACAACAAACAATCCAATCTAAAGTCAATGAGAATTTGTCAACATGCATCCATCATGTTCTTCGTTCGTCCATTTACTTGAGAATGAATTTAAAATAATAAATCATGTTCATTATGGAAAAGCAAAACAAATGAAATTAACCAACTGGAAATGTTACTTTACTTTACCTCTCGATCAAAGTTGATGTCTGTTAATTCCTCTGGCTGTGTGGCATGACCGCGTGTTAGTGAATCAAAGTTGTCGCCAACTTCAATGATACCAGGGCGATTAAACCAGTCACTTAAACGTAAAGAGCCCAACACAGATCGAAGTTCCGATAATAAACTGCACGAATCATGAAATGGCAACAGAAAAAAAGACAATCGTTAAATGTTGTTCATAAAAAGTTAAAATAATATAATTTTTTGTTTATTTTGTTAGATTTCTGTTAACTTCATTTAGCAATGTTTTCTGAAAATGCATTGTGCAAGTCTGTTGTTAAAGCTGTCATAATGGAAGGGTCTATTTTTGGCGGAAAAGCGACAAAAACATTAACAACAAACAAGACACATCATTAAATTTACTTCAAGTTTGTTCATTTTAGCTAATCAAATTATGTATTTGCGATCTGACATTAAGATATTTCCGTTCTAAGTTTTTCCGTTATATTTTTTTTGTAAACATTTTAAAACGCATTTGCTCATTTGTTGCAACATTATCATAATCCAAGTTCGCTAAATTTAAACTGAGTAATTAAAAAAATTCGCCTTATTTGAATCTTTGATTCAGTAAAATAAACATTTTTTGAACCAAAACTCACGGTAGGGTCCCTATATGTATATGCATTCCATGTGATGTTACTAGTGGGGCATAGGGTCTCAACAATCCTTTTATATCGAACTCTATTGCGAGATGTTAGGCATACTCATAAATAGTTTGCTGCTTCCAACTCCGCATCCATTGACCTTCTTCACGTTCTAGCAGGTGCACCAACAAGACGACCGCTTCTTGTGGATTCCACCGAAGCGCTTGTCGAGCAATGTTGGTATTTGGCCTTCGAAGTGTGTGGCTTATTCACCGCCATTTCCGTTTATATGCCTCTACAGAAGCAGGGATTTGGTTTGAAGCGTTTAGTAGATCATCATTTCTTATGCTATTCGGCCACCATATATTAAGTATTTGCCGATGACATTTGTGCGTTTCGAAGTTTCGCAACCGCAATACAAGATGGACTTGACATTCGAGTTATATATTCGTAACTTAGATGTTGTTGATATTTGCCGTGAATTAAAAATTACTCAGAGAATGCCGAATGCAGATTTTGGCTTATTAATACGCGATTCAATATCCTCGCCGGCACCACCTTTTGTAGATATCAAACTACAAAGATAATTAAAGGTACCTACTCATCCAATAACCTCGTTATCCACATTGATGTGTGTCGACGGGTTTACACTATAGCCTCCAGGCATAATCTTTGTCTTGGAAATAGTGATTTCTAGCTTCCAAGATTCATTTCCGAGATTCAACAGTGATAGCGCTAATGTTTTCTTGAAGGTGACCTGAGCTTTGGCTTAGAAGACATAAGAAGAAGATGGAGTAGTGGTCGTGCATATTCGATTTGAAGAAGGAAATTTGTTCCACGTTCGTACTGAGCACCTAAAGAACGAATTTTGTATATAGGATGTTGTAGGATCTACTGGTATAAGTCGGGTATACTTAGATACAGGCGTGCGGGACACACCAGTATACTGAACTTAACAGGCTCCTTGGGCTTGGAGTCAGGCCTACCACGATCCGACTATTTAGTTAAGAAGTTACTGTTTAGCACAGCACCACAAGTCGTAATATCTGATAGAACCGACTGGAAGGGGCAAACATCGCTTTTTCAAGGCATTTCGATCTTTACAGATGGATCTAAAATGGATTGCGGTACTGGATCTGTTGTTTTCTTAAGGGAACAAAACATTAGGAAATCTTTTAGACTTGCGGACTAATGAAGCTACAGAGCTCATCCCGGGTACTATAGCTATAAATAGTGAGGTGAATATATACACCGATAGCCAGGCGGCGCTTAAGGCGCTACTAGGACTACAATCTAGAAAAATAATGTAGAATAGCTCTATTTGTCACTTTTATTTGGGCAGTAAGTCTTGGATCAGCAAGGAAACCACAAAGACATGGGGAAACATGGTTAAGTGTAGGACATCGAGAGCTCTAACATTAGTGGGACCAAAACTCTTCTAGGTCTGAATAGAACAAGCTTAAGAAGATGTATACGGATCTTGACTAGACACTGTGTCTTAAATTCTAGGCTAAACAGGTGGGATGTTGTCTGGATTCCGAACACATTCCCTGTCACTGTCCAAGGCTCCAAAAACAAAGGCTCAGACATCTAGGCAGTAGATTACATGTTGAACTTCAGGATCTGCAACGGTGCAAAGATAGGCTTAGATAGGGTACTCTTCTTCTTTAGATAGGGTACTCTTCTTCTTCCTCTGTACTCTTCTTTTCTCTTCCTCTTTCCTCAATCTCTTCACAATGGACCCCAAGGGTCTCCGAGTGAAGGTGTCGCTTCGACACCACCTTTAAAACTTAAATCTGGTTAGGTTAGGTTTTAAACGTGGTGTCGAAGCGACAACATCAGAAGAAATCTACTGCAGATCCTGAAGTTAAACATGGAATCTACTGCCTAGATGTCTGTGCCTTTGTTTTTGGAGTCTTGGACCTTCCAATCGACTACAAAGAAAAGTAAAAACAAATTATATTGCGATATTTATTATGACTTTTGTAACGGAGGAGGAATTTCGTATGCCTATTATAACAAAAATGTATTACATAGGGGGGAGATAAAAATCTGTGAAAATAGTGTTACGTAATTTGTGAACATCGGTGCCAAGTTCTTTGGATTATGAAACAGCAACACATACATTATCCAAAAAAATAAAGATACATACATTAATGTTTATTTTTCTATTCTACTTACTCTAATCTTCCTTCGATTTGTGAATGGAAATATCTGAACGCAGCCGTAGCATGAGAATTCAGAACCGATGGATCAATACTGGAGTCGAAATCGTTAATATGTGAGTTCTCTGGTACTTTATAAATTAAACGATTCTTTAACATATTTTCGCTTCCCAAGAATATAGGTAACCATTCATAATAACTGATGTGCTGGAATTGAGCGATATTGATTTTACGAGCCTCTTGGAATAGAGTACGATCATCATAGTGGGGATTTAGCTTCGACAACATATCCGCAATACGGTTGTGTTCACGAAGAAGAATAGTTTGCAAAATTGTTAGACCAGGATTTTGATTAACACGAATATCACCAGCTCTATAACAGACTTCATTAATTTCAGTGGCGTCACAATCACCCGTAACATTCTGTGATGCCGGCAACCAATCAGCACCATTACGCTCTTCAACCGTCATTCGTCCTCCCTGGAAAGCTCGTATTTCACTATTTTGTTGTATAGAGTTACCGTAGACCAGCGATAAATCCATGTATGATGTTACGACAGTGAGCTGCTCAGCTGGTCCAGGGTGATTATCGGGACAGTTTGCATCCCGATCCGTTAAAGTGCGTACGAAATTCAAACATTCTGTACCAACTTGAGAAAAGGCTGGATCATGGGGAGGTACAATAATAGCGAAACATGTCTTATCGGCAAATTCACTGCCAACAAGTCGGCCATCATCAGTGCAACAGCGAGTAGGATGTTTTTCTTAAATTAAGAAAAAAAAAACAATAATAATTAGTAAATACAAAATGGAGTCAATAAAATCTAAGAATAAATGTTGATCGATTGTTTAAAAATTTTGTAATTTGATTTCAGTTTATGAAAAGATTTATATGTATATAAATAACATTTGTACTTAAAATCACGGTTTTTGTTTTTAATGACAAGGACTATATAAAAAATGTTTGTCTATAAAATTTTAGAAGATATGGCCTAACCAACCATCGAAACGCGTCGAGGAAAGGTTTCCCCACCAAGATTTTTTGGTTTTATCAAAAAACTATTTATTACAATAATAAATTGGGATCTTAGTGCAATACACTACAGTAAAACTTTTTAATTAAATGTTTGATGTCCCTGGCATCTGTGCCAAGTTTTAAATAAACGTTTGTTTATTTTAATCTTTTTTGAATCCCCTTTATAGCACTTTTGCATTAGTCGCCAATAAAGCTACAACAAAAGTGTGGGAAATAAAGAAAATATTAAACTGAACAATATTTGTCTGTTTTTGTTCAGATGATAATCTTCGCTTTATTTTGATAATTGTTGGACACAATAATTCGTATTTATTCTATACCGCAAACAAGATATAATGTGTGGTTTTCGCTTTGTCTAAAATTAGGGATAATCCTCCTGAAGAGATGGCAAACCAACTATCGAAACGAGTCGAGGAAAAGTTTCCTCGCCAAAATTTTTTGGTTTTATCAATAAACTATTTATTACAATAATAAATAATTGTAGAACTTTTAATAAATAAACAGTTGGAGTTTATTTTATTACCCATATACAATACGAGTAGTAATTCGGTCTAGTCCGACTACTTGATATCATTCATCTCTAAGGCCAAATTTAGGTCAATTGACAACAAATTAAAATGTTTTTCTAAAATGTTTTTCTAAATTATAAGTATATTTGTTATTTAGCTAGGGTCCAATGTGGTCCAACTGCATCGATTAATATTTACAAACGACTTATCTCGGTAATATTCAAAAATTAATTTAATTGAAGTTTTGTTATTTTTGACGCAAAATTTTAGTTTTAATACTTACTTGACTGAGTACCACCAGCCTGCATGGACATATCGTGAGTTATTATCTGACCCCATTGCATATTGACTAGAGTAAATTCTGGATCTGGTACATCCATCTCACCAAATACTACCAACGAGACTAAACGAGCATTTGGCAATTCTTCTCCAGTAATCGATCTGGTTGGAGCAGAAACACCGTCCGCATATTTTGGTGACAACAAACGTCCGTACCTTTGGTTGGCCATACCCAATTGAGGACGGTCCAAATGATTGCACGAACCATCGAGTGTACGATAAGACGATTTCTCACAAAATGCTGGAGGTTGGGCACATGTTGCTCTACCTGGCTGTGGGTAACGTGGTCCATATAATGGATTTCCTCCGGATAATGAAGAAAAAGGATGACCTGGTGCTGGGGAAGATGGGGCAAAACTATGGGGAACTTCGTTGCTGTTAAAGAGAAAGTCATAAAGTATTAAAAAATGTAAGTATATTTAATGAGTTTAAATTTTATATACCCAGTTAATGGTAATGCTATAGGTGGACTTGATGCAGGATATTTATAACCATGGAAACCATTGCCATTGTGTTCATTGTGGACTATATGATAACCACTGGTAGATACTTTTACGCTAGACGTTCTACTACTGACTGCCAGCAGAATTAACAGACATACTCCTATTCTTCTGATCATCTAAAAAAGAAAAAAAGCTAATAAGTATTTTGGAATATGGAATTTTGTAAGTGTTTAAAAGTTAATAACTAAGAAATATAATTTTAGAATGCCCAATTTAAAAATATTTTAAACATAATTTGATTTGTTATATAAATCTTATTAGACCGGCGACTAATTAGAAAACCTAATATATCCATTTTCTGGGCAAAATAAGATTTTGATGTCGTTCGATACATATATTTTTTTTAGAATTACACTATTCTAAAAAAAAGTTTGATAAAAAAAACTTTTACTATAATATAACTTAAAACAAGTAAAAAAGTGCTATAGTCGGTCAAGCCCGACCATATGATACCCTTCACCACTAAGGAAAAAGGTGTTCTTTTTTTGTGAATAAAGGCAAATATTTCTTAAATGTTGTCATCATACAAACTATTTCTCAAGACTTATATATTTAAGCAGTTTCCGTAATTTAGACTTATATGAGAGCTGGGGTCAAATGTCGACAGATCATAATTTAGTAAATTGATTACAGTTTTCACGTAAATTACGTGTGTAAAAAAAAACTTCAAATTGTTATTATCTTCAGATTTACGAGCGTTTTAGTGATTTTTGTGTCATTTAGAGCGTTTTGACAAAAGAGTTTGTATGGGAGCTATAATCATGTGTGGACCGATTTGACATTTAATACAGTGATTTTGGTTTATACTGTTTTAAATTTCGTGAATTGATATTTATGTTCAATTCCGGGAAGTGGGACCTATGGGAGGTACTATAAATAATAGACCAATTTTGACGAATTTCAATAGCCATGGTCCTATTATCAAAAAAAGTGATCTGTGACAAATTTTATCAAATTATCTTTAGAATTGCGACAATGTTTAAATGGCCAACCAGCCGTCCAGCCAGACGGACGGATGGACTGACATCGCTAAATCGACCCAGAAAGTGATTCTAAGCCTTTTGTTATACTAAAAGGTGGGTCTAAGACAAATATTTCTATGCGCTGTGAAGGGTATACAAAGTTTTTTGTCTCCCCTTCAAAATTGTCTGAAAATGATTTAGCATGTTTTCATAGTAAGCCGACGATATTTAGATCTAATAATTAATAAAGTCACGTCTTTTAAAAAGTTGTGAAAATATTAGTCGTACTACAAAATCATTAAAAACATAACAATTAGTGCGTTCATGTGTCCATTTTCAGTTCAATGTTAAAAATTCGAATACATTGTTTACGTTAAGAATTCCGCATGTGAATTGTCACAATTAAATGACCAAAAACGGTTTCAAAGTTATGTGCGATAATTATTTTTTTCTAACTTTTAGACAATCATTACCAAGAAAACTCCATTGCATACACGAGTACAAATATATAAATGCAATCCATTAGATACAAAAAGAGACAATCACAGCTGGCGCCAAAAAATCTGCTAAAATATTTAACATGCGCAAACAAAATGAAAATTACAAAAAACTGATTTATTTTAATTGAAATCAATTGCATTTTAATGTAAATATTTACTTACAAAAAAATGTAAAGTCTGCTTAGAATCTGGTGTAATTGAATTGGTTTTGCATTGCGCAAAATTTCGTTAATTTTGTGTTGTATTTTTAATTTTAAATTCATTGTTAACCATTAAAAACAAATTCATAATCCGCACTATAATATCGTTCAATTGTAGCAACATCATAATCAAAATTCGGAACTTTTATCCAGAGCTGTCGTATTATTTATTAGTTTTTTATGGAGAAAAATGCTTTTGAAGTAAAGATTGGGCTTGATATATATTAATTGGACTTCTTCTTCTTCTGTTTTAATTGACCAATTTAGCATGGTATAGCAGGTTAGTCATCCACCTAGCATACCAGATGTCCCAAGTTCGATCCCTGGCCAGACCCACTTGAAAAAAATAAATTTTCAAAGAAGCGTCGGTTCACCTCATAACTCAGCTAGCCACTGGTTATTGAGTATTAGGCTATGAAAAATTTCTCTCACTAATGCATTTACCGTTCGGTGCCGGAGTTAAAACGTATGTCCCTTTCAATGAGTCTAAAAATAGAATCGGGTGTAGCTCATTGTCTGAGAGAAGTACCACTTGTTCCAACTGGAATGTTGTCTTGGAAATTATTATTATTAATGGAGCATAGGGCCTCAACAAAAGTTTTATGTTATTCAACCAAGTCCCATGTTGCTTTAGTGAGTTAAACTTTTCTTTATGATCTTTGAATCCTAACGTTTGTTTACCAACCTCATTGTACGTTTGAGTGACACACCTTGAAATTTTGTTAATACTAGCGTCGTTGTTGTCTGGAAGCCGATTCTTAATGGAAGTAATAAAGGCATTTCGATGTTTTTCTGATTCCAACATCAATTTTACGATCGGGTTTGCCGTTTCAGACCTCAGAGTCAAAAGCAATGGCTTTTGATATAACTAAATTATGATCACTGTTTATATCTGCTCGAGCGTACATCAAATAAAGATGATCGCCACTTAGAATTGATCAAAATATGATCAATTTGGTTCTCAGTAACACCATTCGGCGATATCTAAGTTGTTTAATAGTGGAGTTTATGAGTAAAAATAGTGGCACATACAACAAGTTTCCTTTCATAGTAATAAAGGCATTTCGATGCCTTTTTGATTCCAATTTTCCAACATTAATTTTCCGATCGGCTATTGCCGTTTCAGACCTCGGAGCCGCTGCTTTTAATCAAACTTTAGATATAACTAAATGATGGTCGCTATTTACAC
Source organism: Stomorhina lunata (assembly GCA_933228675.1). NCBI lineage: Eukaryota > Metazoa > Arthropoda > Insecta > Diptera > Rhiniidae > Stomorhina > Stomorhina lunata. The sequence goes on along the minus strand of OW121740.1, from coordinate 86,679,424 downwards.
ATCAAGATGATCGCCACATAGAATTGATCAAAATATGATCAAATTTGGCAATTAGTAACGTTGTTTCAAGATCTTCCGCTCTAATGATTATCGGTGCCTTAAGAACTACTCCATCTAAGGCGTTCTTTCCATGCTCAACTGGCTCCCAGTCGAACTAATGGCAATGAAAATTGCCCTTAAATCGGCTGTCCGTCTCAGCACTATTTGAATCTGGCCCCACTCACAAACCGGATATTCCACTATTCTGGACAAAATTACTAATATCCCTGACCACATAGATTACTGCATATCCACCCCTATCTTTGATAAATCTTTTACTGTGAATATCTCTGGAGAACCCTCATCTTTAAATGACGGCTGTCTAAAGGTATACACTGATGGATCGAAGTCAAAGATAGGCGTAGAGGGGGGCATTTTCATCCCACTTCTAGGGAAGGAAATTTGCTTTGGGCTCCCTGATCAATGTAGTGTTCTACAATCCGAGATATGGGTTACACATAAAGCAGTCAAATGGTTGAGATACCACAGAATATACGACAGGGATATTCGTTTCTGTATCGACAGTCAGGCTGCCATAAAATCCCTATCTTATGTCCACACGACATCTGTTCTTACCCCTGAATGTCGGGCATCTCTTAACGAGATGGCGAGACATTGTAAGATCGAACTCTTCTGGGTGCCCGGGCACAACAACATACCTGGTAACTCCATCGCGGACAAACTTGCTAAATCCGGTGCTCTCCTGAGTCAGGATAACATCGGTGTTGTTTGAACATAGTAATATCACAATTATGTACATTATTGTTCATCTAACTGCTTAGTACATCGTAAAATTCGTCTTTGTCGTTTTCAGATTGGATTTCAGTAGGAGCGTAGACATTGTTAATTATCAAATTACGAGCTTAAGTCTTAAATAAGTTTTATTGAACCTAGTCTCTCATTAATAGGATACCATGCTATCATGGCTTAAGCTATTCTTTTAGTTATCAGAAAGCCCACACCCCTACTATAATCACCGAAGTAAAGAAACATAGTATTTTCGCTCTGCACTTCCATTGACCTGTCCATCTTGCTTCTTGCACCGCCAGCAAATCAATTTCACGCCTTAGATGTTCTAATTTGCCAGTTTCGTATAACTTGAAACTTTCCTTCATGCCTATAGTAGGTTTTATAGTCCGATATATTCGGATAGAATTGGTTTCATTCATTAAAATGTTCTTGTATGAACCTCCAAAATCCTTGTGCCATCTAAAGTAGCAGGGGTATTCCTTGCCTGATTACCCCTTAAAGTATTATATTCTGTAATATTGTTTCTTTCCATGCTTAAAACATGGTAAGTGGTAGGTCGATATGTGATAAGTCCAAATACACGAGCCACGTTTGTTTAGCGAGACGCTCAATCCGAGACAAACGCCCGCTTGCAGCCGTAACTAACATGTTGAACAGATGCTGCTTTTTATCTTATCTTAGACCAAATACATTGGAATGGCTCTAAGATAACTCCCTCTCACATTAGCCCTGACCTAGAATCCTACACGGGTTGTTCACCGCATATTCAACTAGGTTGCTCAGGTTACCAGTGTTGGTCTTAGCACCAATAAAATCAAACGTTAAGAAGTTGTTTGCTTAGTTTATATGAGGCGAAGCAAGCACCGAGAGAAGGCGTTTATAAGCGACGAAAAATAATTTTGGATGACCGTAAAATGATGTTAATCGAGAAATTTGGGTCTCTCCAAATAATAAAGGAACGTCTTGAACATAAAGTGAATGAATATTTGGATATGCCATAGCTCTTTGCAATGTAGCTGAAGCTCGAGCTCACTACTGACCAAAAACAAGAACGTAATGATGACTTTGGAAAGTGTTTGGCTGTTTAATCATAATAAACCCGATTTGATGAACCAATATCTGACTATGTAAGAAACTGGCTCTACAATTTGACAGCGGAGTCCAATTCTTTATTGCATTGGTATTTTAGGTTGCGCATGGTTCAATATTTATTGTGGTTTTTGCGAGCCCCATAAGACAATTTTGTTGACATTACCGCCTTATTGAAAATGGACCTAATCACAGAAGATGATTTTGTTAAAATATGGTTTAATTTCGTTCGGCTTTTCAAGAGTTTAGCGTTCCATGGTTAAAATATTTCAATTTTTACTTAATAAATGTCAATGAATCACAGCTCAATTCTTGACATTTCATGATTTTTACCTCAAATTTGTCTACCCGAATTAAACTTGGCAAATTCTTTGATAACTTACTGGGTCCAATACTAACATGTCTTACCATTGGGATTAAATGTACAGACTGACTCTTAATTTAGTACAGCGGATCTGTGTAAAGTTTAAACATGTCTGATTTAACGGCATTTGGAAAGGAGATATTGTGTGGGAGTTCTGTTGAAATATGGACTGATACTAAAACATACAGTAATCTATACAAGCAATACACTTTTTTTTTAATATTTTGACATACATTAGAGTGGGTCAAATTGTATGGGACCAAAAAATGTTTAAGTGCTAATCGCGATTATTGTTTTATGGGTCATTCTTAAGAACTTTACCAAAGAAACCATAGGGATTTGGAGCTTTTGAACGAAAAATTTCCTACATGTTTAATTCCAAATATAAAACTAACGACAAGCTGTATTGGCAACCTTTTGTACTAAATAATTCAATTGCGTGAAGTCTCTAGGTTTTTGGTACCGTTGAATCCAAAAAGTATTTATTGCTTTACCAAAATTTTGAACGGCATTTTTTACATTTTATCAACTAAAATATCAATTTAAAGAAAAAAGCTTGAATGTTCTAAAATTCTAGATTCTTCACGCAATTGGAGTAGTATTAAACCATTTCAGTACAGTTGACGGTTAGTTTTATATTTGGGATTAAAAATATGGGAAATTTATCGTTAAATAGATCCAAATCTCAAACAAAACATCGGCACAAATTTTGAAGGGTCAAAATTCATTTTAGACCTATGGTTCCTTAGAATGATCAATGGATAACAATCGCTATAAGCACTTGAGACAAAACAATTTACCCACCCTAATATACATGCATACATGTCTGTGGGGAGTTAAAATCTTTAGTCCGGGATTTCAACAAATGTTTTTATTAAATTTTATCTAACATATTTATGTACATATGTGCAAATCCGAAAATCCTTAAACCAAGGACAAAATTTGAAAACTGTCAAAATCGTGTATTTGTGCTTATGGAAAAATTTACCATATTATTGATCTTTTAGAATATATAATGGATACAATTTTTGATTGCTCTCTTCGTGAATGGCAGGTCTTTATTTGCACCCATCTCGAATTTTTATACATTTTTTAAAATAATAGGTTTTTTAAAAGTTCATAAAAATCGCAAAAACTTTCATTTAGGCATCAAGTTTCAGTAGGTGCTCAAAGTCTGCTTAATTTTCTACAATAAGATGTAAAAGACCCCATCAAAAGTAATTGGAGTGATATAAATAACGTCAAGTAAAAAAGGACTCTCAGTGTGTAGCGTCTGTCACAGAAATAAAGTTTTTTTTTTTTAATTTCACTAGTGTAATTTTTCTTTTTTCTCCAATTTAACTTGGTTCGTAAAGAGAACTTATAGCATGCCTTACATTAGGTTAAAAATATATTGATGTTAATATAGCATTGTACAGAATTTTATGTAAAGGAAAGTGTGTAGCGTCCGTCACAGTATATATTTTTTCCAAAATGGTATTTATTAAATACAAAATTTACAAACACATGTCTGTCTTATTCAGAAAGCAATGACACTGTCTATATCAACAGATTAAATTTAAGATATAAGGTGTTAAAAAATATACAGTGGAAATTTGATGTTTTTGAAATTTTATTTTATTTTTGGGACACTCTAAAAGCTAGCCGTAGCATCTTGGGACAAAAGTAAGATGTAAAAAGTGTAAAACTTCCAATAAATATATGTATTTAGCCGTTTTGTAAAATATTAAATTGTGCCCAAAAATCGCATTTTAACCTTGACTTGAAAAGGAAGGAGATGAAATTCGGGAACAAATAAAACCAATATTTTCACTAATTAATGAATCATAAAAAACATATGAAATATGAATTTTTTTCCTAATAAAAAACATTCAAATAAAAACTGTATCGTCCGTCACGTAGCGTCCGCAACAGTACATTTATGGATTTTTAGTGAAACTGGAAACTTAAAAATATTTTATAAAAGCTGTTTTGTAATCCTCTGATTTTCCTCTATCTTCAATGTATTTATAATTATACCCTTCACCACCATAGGTGGTGTCTTAGACCCACCTTTTAGTATACCAATAGACTTAGAATCACTTTCTGAGTCGATTTAGCGATGTCCGTCCGTCCGTCCGTCTGGCTGGCTGGACGGCTGGACCCCCATGTAAACCTTGTAATCAAACTACAGGTCGCAATTCTAAAGATAATTTGATGAAATTTGGGGCAGATCATTTTTTTGATAATGGGACCATGGCTATTGAAATTGGTCAAAATCGGTCCATTATTTCTGGTACCTCCCATAGGTCCCACTTCCCGGAATTGCTATATTGGCCACAAATATCAATATTTTTTCATGAAATTTAAAAGAAATACTGCTTATGTCAACTTAAATCACTGTACCAAATTTCGTTGAAATCGGTCCACATTTGACCATAGCTCCCATACAAATTCTTCTTTAAAAACGCACTAAATGAGACAAAAAATCACTAAAACGCTCGTAAATCTAAAGATACATACATAAAGAAAGCATACATAATTTTTGTAACAACTGTAATCAATCTGCCAAATTTCGAGATAATCGGTCCACATTTGACCCTAGCTCTCATATAAGTCCAAATGACGGAAACAGGTTGAATATATAAGTTTTGAGAAAATGTTTGTATGATGGCAAAATTTAGCAAATATTTGTCTTTACACAGGAAAAATAACACCTTTGACCTTAGTGGTGAAGGGTATCGTATGGTCGGCTTGACCGACTATAGCGCTTTCTTACTTGTTTTTTTTATTACTATGACCGATTTGATAAAATTTACAGAAACACGTGTTGAAAAAAAAATTCACTTCCATTTTTTGTAGCGCCCGTCACAGCGCTTTTAAAGCGAATATCTTTTTCCACCAAAAAAAAGTATGTAAATTAACAAACGCCATTCGATAGCACAATCGATGAGCTAATATTCCCTGAAATCTGTGCAAAGCTATCTAGTGTAGAACGACAATGGGATACATTTAAGTACAACAAAATCCGTACAAATGTATCGTCCGTCACGCAGGATTTGCCCATATGTATGTTCAAAGTTGGGACCTATACCTATGTATTACAAGCAGAGACCGGATTTTAATACTTTTAAAACAATATTTTCATGTTTAAATCCATAAAAAAACAATCATTGAAGTTTAAAATAATATTAAAAATCCCTCATGATTTTTATTTGTTCAAAAATTTTGTTTCTTTTTTCAATCCGATGAAAATAAAATATAAAAAAATCGTTTGGGATATTTATCAGTCTAGTTCAAAATAATTTTCATCTTTTTTCCTCCGATGAAAATAAATTTTGATAGAAAAAATTCAAATTTTATTTCTGTATTTGTCCGGGTATAAAACACCTTTAGGACGTTTAAATTGCAATAAATTCAATTATTGTTGCAAATTTTATATCGAAATGGGTTTGGGCAACAAATGGTCGTTGTCTAAGTGCGTTTAAACCGTTTAAAAGTTAAAATTTTTTAGAAATAGCGACGCGATGTCCTAAAACATTGCAATAAATTGAAAACATTCATACATTCATTGTTGAAAATTTTGAAATTTTATAAACATTTTATTTTTTTAAAGTCAAAACAGAAGTTCAAAAATAAAACAACCAATAAAATATTTTTCTGTTCGGATATTTATCGTTATAGATATTTAAAATTTTCATCATGAGGGATATTTATATTTCAAATATAAATGCCTCTTTTTTTATTTTTCGATCGAAATGAAAATAAATTTTCATCGGCAATGATATTTATACTTGATGGATTTAAAAAATAAAACGATCTCCGGTCTCTGATTACAAGCTTTACATAGGCAGACTGCCAGCTAAGTGTATAGAAATGGGTAAATAAAATTATTTCATAAAAATTTAATTTTTGTCATAATTTGTGGAATTTCATAAATAAATGATTAACAAATAGTGAATCTATTATTATTAAAATAAAAATTTGCCAACAGACATTTTTTTATGGAAAACGAAAATTATTAGGGTGGTTAATATTTAAATATTCTGTCAAAAGCAAAGTACATATTTTCTTAAATTAGTGTCGTAGTTTGATTTTAAAAAGTCAAAGGGGCTGTTCACATATTACGTAACGCTTTTATGACTTTTGTCACGGTAGAGGTATTCTGTATGTTATTTCTACTAAAATGTATTACACAGAGGGGGGTTGGGGTGGGGGGATAAAAATCTGCGAAAATAGTGTTACGTAATATGTGAAAAGCTCCAAAGTTATTCTTTAACATTAAAATTGTTGTATCTAGTGTAAGCATTATGACAAAATTAGGACATGCAAAATTTGTATGTATATAAAATGTTAAATTTTCTACTTTAACATTAGAGTCATTTGTCTCAAAAAGTAATTTTGTATACCCTAATTTTTATGCTTCACATCATAAACAATTTCAACATTTGCTCCAAATCATTGAAAAGAACATGCAACTATTCGTCCTCCACAAAAATGCTACACAAGTGTTTTGTGCATTTTCATTCATACGAGTACGTACATACATATTTACATCTGTTGCATTAGCGTTTCTCAGTCTCTAGATAATGTCGTCGTCCATTCAATTGATCACATAAAAAGCAAAACATTAATAAAACTGAGATCTTTTATGTGTCACTTGCAGTCTTGGAACACATGAATGTTTCTTTGTACGACTATTGTAAAATATTTAGTCTGTCTTTACAGAAAAGAGCTTTGTAACCCCTTGGTATCCATTGTCATACCGATGAAATTTCGATTGTCTGATCGTGAATACCTGCCTATTGATATGGCTGCAAATTTAATTTCAACTGTCGTCCATTGTGGTATATAAGGATTTGGATTTGAAACTCTTTTTTTTTTTTTCAAATCACAGTGTTTTACAATATTTGATGGCAGAGATATTGAAAATATTTAACATTTTGAATAAAAATCCAGTATTAATGCATATTAGTCGCAAGTTTGTCTCCGTTCTTATGGATTTAGTATCTGCTGAAGCGCTGAAATCTCAATTCCGGAAGGAAGTTCTATGGGTAGATACCTAAAATAATAGTTTGATTCAAAAGATATATCTTTGTGTCAAATTTCAAGGATATATTTCAAGTTATCTTTAACATTTCAAACTGCACTTTGATCATAAGTTTACAAGAATAACCATCTAGTTAGACTGATCGTTAAACAGACTCAGAAAGTATTTAAAGGTTGGTGTCAGACTAATATTTCTATGCAAAGCATAAACTTACTTAACTTAAATGACCTATATTTACAACCTGTTAAGGTCAAAGGCCGAGCATATTTTAGAATTCCATGCGCTTCGATCTTTTGCGCATATTCTCCAATTTCGTAGGCCAAGCTTTGAAAGACTTTCCTCTAATTGGTCTTTTCATGAAAGTTTTGGACGTCCACTCCCAAGGAGACCGTTTTTATTCTAATTTTACCTTTTTCATAGTAATTGTTTTTTTCCAGGAGTGGGTTACTAATCCAATATTTTTATAGTTCTTATGGGAGAACTCGCGGCACATGTTAGCTCACTACATAAACTGGTTTAAACGAATATATAAGGGTGTTCAAAATAAAAATGAAGAATAACCAAGATAATTCTGGGCTTACCAAGTTAAGACCAATCAGAACCGTTGCTTGTTATCCAATATCCCCTACTTGGGGACTGAAATTTAACTAATTTCCTGGATATATCAAGCAATTGTAAGGCAAATTTTAAATCACGGGTCGCTGGTCTGGTGGCCTATAATGAATATTTAAACCCATATCTCTTTGGTTGAAAGAGTAAACAGAGAAGTCGCAGTAAGTATTACTGAAGCAAGAACGGACTGTAACGGAAGCTTTGTGCATAATATTGAATATGGACCCATTGCATATACATACATATAAAAGAGTATGTACTAAGAACACATGTACGACGGTCAAATGATTTTCAAAAATAACTGTCACTCATGCTTAATAAGTAAACATGACTATAGAGCAGGCGCGACCACCGCGAAGCAAGTGCTTACCAGAAGTTTTCTTATTCTCATTTATTTAGTCGTCATTCAACCTTTGACGGATGCACACGCGTGGAGGCTGTTTTGAATTTTGTTAATTTTTTTGTAATTTTTGTTATTGTTTTTTTCAGATACACTGTGAGATTGAATGTTAGAATAATTATTTTTACACTAAACATTCAATCGTTTTTCTAGAAAATATTTGATTTTTTTTAGTAAAATATACGTTTATATTTTCTTTATAGAAAAATAAACTTAAATTTTTTTCTATGTAAAAGCACGTTTTTTAAAGAAAAAAAAAACGTTTTCTAAATAAAAAATACATATTCTAAGGAAAAGAAACTTTTTCTTTAAAAATAAAAACATGATAAAACTTCTTAAAATAAGTTTTTCTAAAGAAAAAGTAAGTTTTTCTATAGAAGTAAGTTTTTCTATAGAAAAAGTAAGTTTTTCTATAGAAAAAGTAAGTTTTTCTATAGAAAAAGTAAGCTTTTCTATAGAAAAAGTAAGTTTTTCTATAGAAAACGTAAGTTTTTCTATAGAAAAAGTAAGTTTTTCTATAGAAAAAGTAAGTTTTTCTATAGAAAAAGTAAGTTTTTCTATAGAAAAAGTAAGTTTTTCTATAGAAAAAGTAAGTTTTTCTATAGAAAAAGTAAGTTTTTCTATAGAAAAAGTAAGTTTTTCTATAGAAAAAGTAAGTTTTTCTATAGAAAAAGTAAGTTTTTCTATAGAAAAAGTAAGTTTTTCTATACAAAAAGTAAGTTTTTCTATAGAAAAAGTAAGTTTTTCTAAAGAAAAAGTAAGTTTTTCTAAAGAAAAAGTAAGTTTTTCTAAAGAAAAAGTAAGTTTTTCTAAAGAAAAAGTAAGTTTTTCTAAAGAAAAAGTAAGTTTTTCTATAGAAAAAGTAAGTTTTTTAAATTGTATTTATAAAAAAATATACTATGCTGGATATACATTTCTAAAAAGTAATGTTTTCTTTATAGAAACAAAAGAAAATAATTTTTGTTTACATTAAAACAACAAAAAAAAAACATCAATACTTCTCCGCATGTTCATTTCACGCTGGTTCAGCGGTAACTGAAATAAAATAGAAATAAACAACCAAATTTATGTCAATTCTTGCTTCTGCCTGTGTATCCTCTCTTTCGCTCACAAATACAATCACATTCCTCTCTTTGGTCATCCCTGCTATAGAGCAGGGGTACTCAACGGGAGAACATCTTAAAATACTTATGTGTTTGTGGTTTTACATGTGTTAGTGTAAAAATAACCTTATGCAGCGTTACCGATGATATGTATATATATATATATATATATATATATATATATATATATATATATATATATATATATATATATATATATATATAATTCCAATTGGAACAAGGGGTACTTCTCTCAGATAATGAGCTGCATCCGATTCTATTTTTAGACTCATTGAAAGGGACCTACGTTTTAACGCCGGCTCCGAACGGCAAATGCATTAGTTAGAGAAATTTTACATAGCCTAATACTCAATAACCAGTGGCTAGCTGAGTTATGAGGTGAACCGCCGCTTTTTGAAAATTTATTTTTTCAAGTGAGTCTGGCCAGGGATCGAACTTGGGCCTCTGGTATGCTAGGCGGATGACTAACCTGCTATACCACGGCGGTTCACTCACCGATGATATGTAAATCGAACAAAAAATGCGTTAAAAGTAAAACAATGATATGAATACACAGAAATTTTAGCATTGGCAATGCAGGCTGAATAATTTTATGTGTGTTTGTTGTTGTATTTAAGAAATCTGAGCGACATCAACCTCCTTCGTTGAAAGCAGCAAAGAGACTAAGTAAAATATTATTGTTTTCCTTTCTCACTTATTGAAATTTGATTACAGTTCGTGCTATGTCTGTGAATATATGTTAAAAAGCCGATTAGTACTCGGCTCCTGAGTGCAAAGGCTGAGTAAGGCTGCTATAGAGCAGGCGCGACCACCGCGAAGCAAGTGCTTGCCAGAAGTTTTCTTATTCTCATTTATTTAGTCGTCATTCAACCTTTGACGGATGCACACGCGTGGAGGCTGTTATAAGTTTTGTTAATTTTTTTGTATTTTTTGTTATTGTTTTTTTTCAGATACACTGTGAGATTGAATGTTAGAATAATTATTTTTACGCTAAGCATTCAATAGTTTTTATAGAAAATATTTGATTTTTTTTCTAAGGAAAACAAACTTTTTCTCTAAAATAAAAACATGATAAACCTTCTTAAAGACATGTTTTTTTTTTATAGAAAAAGTAAGTTTTGCTATAGAAAAAGTAAGTTTTTCTATAGAAAAAGTAAGTTTTTCTATAGAAAAAGTAAGTTTTTCCATAGAAAAAGTAAGTTTTTCTATAGAAAAAGTAAGTTTTTCTTTAGAAAAAGTAAGTTTTTCTATAGAAAAAGTAAGTTTTTCTATAGAAAAAGTAAGTTTTTCTATAGAAAAAGTAAGTTTTTCTATAGAAAAAGTAAGTTTTTCTATAGAAAAAGTAAGTTTTTCTATAGAAAAAGTAAGTTTTTCTATAGAAAAAGTAAGTTTGTCTATAGAAAAAGTAAGTTTGTCTATAGAAAAAGTCTATAGAAAAAGTAAGTTTTTCTATAGAAAAAGTAAGTTTTTCTATAGAAAAAGTAAGTTTTTCTATAGAAAAAGTAAGTTTTTCTATAGAAAAAGTAAGTTTTTCTATAGAAAAAGTAAGTGTTTTAAATTGTATTTATAAAAAAATTTACTATGCTGAATATACATTTCTAAAAAGTAATGTTTTCTTTATAGAAGCAAAAGAAAATAATTTTTGTTTACATAAATACAACAAAAAAAGATCAATACTGCTCCGCATGTTCATTTCACGCTGGTTCAGCGGTAACTGAAATAAAATAGAAATAAACAACCAAATTTATGTCAATTCTTGCTTCTGCCTGTGTATCCTCTCTTTCGCTCACAAATACAATCACATTCCTCTCTTTGGTCATCCCTGCTATAGAGATACAAACACTGACTACATGACTCTCCAAATACTTTGGGATAAAACAATAGATGTTGTTATACCTTCGAGAGACGATTGGAAGACTAAGAACCAAGACCCGTCAGATATAGATATTTACACAGATGGTTCAAAAAAGAATCTCGGACTGATAGTGACATTTTTAGTGAAAAATTAGGAATAAGCAGAAGCTTAAGGCTAAACACCGAGTGTAGTATTTTCCAAGCGGAAATATTCACGGTGTAAAAAGCAGCTCGAATAATATCTACGATGCCGATATTAAAAAGCGATATCGTAAAATATATAGATAGTCAAGCTGCTATCAAAGCAATTTGAAACAGAATTATTAGTTCAAAGTTAGTCAGCCGTTGTCGCAGAGAACTACAGGTTCTTAACGAACAACATGTTTTTAAAACTGTTCTGGTTACGAGGCTATAATAACATTTTTGTCTACAAAGCTGAAGATAAGTTAGCACCTTATGAAATGATATTTGTAAGTGGTGCAATGAGGAAGAGGCGAATACATTCCACTTTCTTTGTCAATGCGTTGTACTATCTAAAAAGCTTTGATTCTTACTACTTTCAGAATCTAGAGGACTTACGGTGTATTCATCCTATGAAGATGGTGAAATACATAAAGCTTTCGAAACCATATGAGGAACAACCAACTCATTAAGCCCAATTTTTGTACCTTACTTGAGCTAGCAGCTGAAAATGCTTCTGGAAATGAAACAGCTTATTTGGGGACGCACTATGGATCAACCAACATGGTCTGGTGCATTATCTCACTATTTGACTTTAAATTCGTTATTTATTATACCGAAATCTTCAGCTTAAAATTTCCTATCATACTGCTTTTACAGAATACAAAAATGTTGTACCAATAAATTTCTATAAAAGAAAAAGTAAGCAAAAATTAAAAAAAAAATTCTCAGTTCGCATTAGAAAATCCGAGTTTGTGATGCTATAAATAAAAAACCATAGAAGAAACTGGAAATGTTTCTTTTAAAAAAATTTAGGAAATTTAACAGCTTTTAAATGAATTTACTAAAATTAAAATCTGTCAAAAATTGCTTGAATTAAAGAAGATTTTTGAATTTTTTTGAAAAAGTGCATTTTTCCCAAAAAAACAAAAAATCGATTTGAGAGACAAGTTCCCGGCCACCAATATTTATCAAAATTCATGGTTATATATCAAAATTCATGGTTTTTTAAATAGATTAAGAAAATCGATGTTCATCAAGGAATTTCAAAAAAAGTGAAAAAGTGAGACAGTCTAACGGTCAGGTTTGTATCAATTTTAATTCTGTCAGTTTTCTTCACACAAATTCAAGACTTGATAAGCCAAACCTGACTAATGTAAAAGTAGACTTTAATTTCGAATGCACAATCGGCCAAAAACTAAAAAAATCGAAGAGAAATTATTTTTTTTTCTTGTCTATGAATAAGGGGGTTAACATTTTGTTATGCGATAAATAAATTCACAAAAGAAATGTTTTAAAGAAAAATACTTCATTATCTTTTTTGGATACCCTTTACATTGTTCCACAGTTCATATTCAAACTATACAAAAGCGCTGACACAGTGACATAGTATAGATATACCAAATTGACTTCGGAGGCGACTGCTGTCGATTTGTTTTTGTTTGTGGCTGTAAGCTTTTATTCATTGTTTACTTTTTTGATTAAGTACTTTTTTTACACTATATAAATTTAAAGTTACAAACAAAAAAATCTATAAATTAAAGTTTTGTTATAAAAAATTATACTGACAGTTTTCAGATCATATATTGTATCTTATGGTGATCATTCAGATGCATTATATGTACATATATTACCAGTACATTCACTCATGTGTAATGTCGTTAAATATTTTATGATCCGGTTTTTGTCATAAGAGACCAATAACACCAATTTAAAAAAGAATTCTTAACATAATATAAAACAAGAATTTTTTGTTAGTTATATAGTAGTTAGCCGTTTTTAAATGAATTTAATTGAATATATAACGTGATGAAATATCATATCTGGTGGCATTGCTTTTTCTACACATCCATCAAAATTGATTTCAGATTTGTTTCATTTATATAGCCAAAAGTTGTAAAAACATTAAATTCTGAAGTCATATCTAAATGTCTAATACATTGATTTTTATATTTTCTTTATGAACACTAACGGTCTTATGCAAAAGAAAATCTAAAATATTGCTTAAAGAACGCGTTAGTTACCAAATACTTTAAGGCTAACAAACGATTGTTAAAAAATAGTATCCAAAACAGTTCTTTAACTAATAAATACGTCAAGTCAATTTAACATGTTAATGCTGGCAACATTATCATTCTCTCTTGTCTCTTTATAGTTAAAGATACAAAACAACGAATTAATTATTCATTGTTTCCTTCGGGTAGTCGAATATCTAAATCATATTTTGTATGTTTTTAATATAAAATAACATTTTTACTCTTTTCTTAATGTAAAATTATGTTTATGTTATATAAAAACAAAAACTAAACTCATTTATAATACAGCAAAATAATAAATAGACAAATTTTTAGTAAGGGCTTGAACCGATTATTTAAAAATCGAGTACTTTTAACTCATGTTGAGTAGATATACATCACTATAAAGTTTTTTGTAAATTTCATTGACCGATGTCTGTTTTTTTGTTGAAAAAATGATTTTTTGTTAAAAATTAGAATTTTTATTATTTGAAAAGTTTGACTTTAGTATGAAATATGTAAAATAGAGTATGAAATGTCATTGAAATTATATTTTATAAATTCCCCACCCCCGAAACCTTTTATATGATATAAAAAAATAGCAAATTATGAAAAACATGATAACGAAATTTAGTAAAAATATTATTTTTTATTAAAAAGTCTGAAAACTTTAATATTTTCATTAAAAGTTTTCACAAAATATTATTTATCAAAACAGTAAAATATTTAAAGTAGCTTTAAATTGTGTAGATAGCTACTTTAAATTATTTGATGTTAACAAAAGATTAACATCGGTTTGTTAAGCTAACAATCGTTTTTGGATAATACTTTAAGGAATTTTGCTTAACTTTAGTTTACCAATCGTTGTTAAATTTTTTTGCATAAGACCGTAAATGTATGTAAATATAAATTATTCAATATTCTACATATTCTAGTCTACAAAAATGAAGGTTTTGAGTTGTAAGAAAAAAGTTGCAGTAATTGAGCGATGTCTTTTCAGATTTGTTTTGCTGTTGGTGAAAATATTTTAAATATTACAAAATGCATTTATGGCTTGATTGTGTATTGCAACTCAAATTTTGCAAAGTTTTTGCTAAATTAATTGTATCACTTCTTTAAAAATCATCGACAATGTAGGTTGTGCCATATCAAGATGGAAGACATTTCCATGGGACTTCTGGAAACTTCGATCCATAGTGTAATAATAACAAGTGACTGCAACTCGTCAGCTGTTTTTCAATATTTGTTCTTGGGCATTAAAAAACTGTTTATCCAACAACAAAATTATGTTGTTTTTGGCTTGTTGTATTTGTTGTAGCCATGCGTTATCCTGTATATATGAGCCTTGCTCGATCCGAAAAATAATTTTTCACTTTTTTTTGTTATTTATGGCTGTTTGTTTACAATTTTTGCAAGTCACAATTTTTGATAACTTTTATCAACTGCCATATACAACTTTTTCTACTGGTTGTGTTGCCAGTAGACGAAGCAACCAAAATTTGGTAGCAATCGAGCCATTATAAACCTATACATTAGGGTGATGTAGGGGATGTTGGATACCAAGCAACGGTTCTGCTTGGTGTTAACTTGGTAGCCCACGCTTATCTTGGTTATCCTTCATCTTAACTGTGTACACTGACCTCCTCGTGCTATCAGCCGGGTAACTACGTTAACACCCATTAATTTAGTTAGCTAACATGTTCCGGGCGTTCTCCCATAAGAACGATAAAAAACATGGTTTAGAATGTCAGGCTAGTAACATACTCAAAAAAAAAAAAAACAATTACTACGAAAAAGGAGGTGCTCTGATCCAGTTGATGGATGTTTTTGATGAATATAAATGTGATGTGACTGCTCTCCAGGAGATATGATGGAATGGTCACGGAGTCGTTAATACACTAAAAGGCTACCTACCATGAAAGTAGGCATGAATTTGGTGGTGGTTTTATGGTAAACAAAAGAATGCGTAACCTGGTTTTCAGGTTCACCCCAGTAAGTAAAAGGATAGCTGCAATACGGATCAAAGCTAAGTACCAGGGCTACCAGATACTTTTTGGTCACTATCCCCAAATTTTAAAATTTTTAGCTCCAAAAATTCCCAATTCGTAAAAAAGCGTATTTGCTTACATTTTTTATTCAATTAAATGAAGACGATATTATTAAAATAAAAATAGGTTTGTATGCTTGTAATCATTACAAATTTAAATAATAAAATATTAGAAATCTAGTATTTCGTAAACTTCATAATCACGAAAGAAAAACAGACCAAGAGAATCTGATGTGTGTGAACAGCACTAACTTTTTTGAATTGAATTTCTTAACATTTCAGTTGTCGGTTGAAATTCTTGACAACAAATTTTGTTATTATTATGTTTTTTTGTTTTTGTTAAACTCATAACTGAAAATTCTCGCTTTACACAGGCATTCCTGTAGGAACTGCTAACATATTCAAAACTGCTTGACCAAGTTCGTTATATTGATGTGTACATATGTGGCAATATCTTGAAATTTATAAACTTTTGGCCAAAATTCAATTATGATTGACGCATTTTTTCGAATATGGTATTCCAATTTGTAAAAGAATGTTTATTCCATTGAGTTTCGTAGACATCAATTGGGATTATTCTCGTTAACTGAATTTTGGTTGAGATATTGGATTTTTACATTTTTGCATGTTAGAGTATTTGTTTCTTGAAAATATTTAAAATATCTTGTAAACGTAATGCCATTTCATTTAATATTTTTTTTTTTATAATTGAAATAATTAATTTTTAAATGTACCTTGACTTAACAGTTTACATTTTGGTAGTTTTTTTCGAATTCTGACACATAATCGGATGCAATTTTTATATCAAGAAACGAATCATTCTTTATTACAAAATATTTTCCTTTATTAAAAAAGTATGAAGTTTTAAATTCACAAGTTAAAATTTCCCCAAAAAATCCCCAACAAATTTGAGTGAATCCCCAACAAAATCCCCAAGCCCCAAACCAAATTGTTTCGCCTTTTTGAAGATTGAATATCCCCAACTTTGGGGCCAAAACCCCATATCTGGCAGCCCTGCTAAGTACTTTCACCTGAGCCTGATTTGTTCTCACACACCCACAAAAGAAAAAGATGATGACGTTAAAAAAACCTTCTATGATCAACTTGAGGAAGGCTATGATAGATGCCCATATCATGATGTTAAAATAATACTGGTTAATTTTAACGCAAAGATAGGACGGGAAAGCTGCTTTGATTCTACTGTTTGTATGAGGTTGGTCTCCTTCGCGGCGGCGCGCAATATTGTAGTGAGCACCACCAGGTTTCCACACCCTAAAATCCATAAAGTGACATGGGTGTCTCCTGATCAAAAAACAAAAAAATCAGATTGATCATGTTGTAGTTGATGGAAGACACTCTTCATGTCTATTGGATGTGCGCTTAAATCGAGAAGCAAGTTTGAACTCCGATCATTTCATTATTGTAGCCAAGGTGAGAACACGTCTGAGTGTGTCGAGGAACATACAGACTGAAGCGCAAAGAAACGTTGACGTTTCAAATCTCATTAAATTGCTACCGATTTATCGCAACGAACAGCTCAATTGCTCATAGAAAACGTTTCTTATTCAAACAACATCTGCACGCAATGACAAAACATTGCCGATTCCATGAAAGTAGCTGCAAAATCTGAACTAGGGTTCCAAAACCCTCCCCCTAAAAACTCTTGGTATGACGAGGAGTACCGCAATGCCACTGCTGAGAAAAATTAAGCTTACAGGGCAACTTTGCAATCAGTAGTTACGAGTCGAACCTTAGCAAGATATCGAGAGAAATGAAGGGAAGGAAATGTCTATTCAAAAGAAAAAAAAAAAAAAATGAAGAGACATTCGTTTGAAGAAATTGAGATGTGTAAGAGTCGAAACGAAGTGCGTAAATTCTATCAAAAAGTTAAACAGATGGTTTTGGCAATTGTATCTTTTCTTATAAGGACGACCAGGGAAACCTGGTGACAGATCCAGAAAGCGTACTGAAACCATGGAAGGAGCACATTTGCAAATTGCTAGTATAAAATGTAAGCGACCAAGATGAAACGCCACCACCAAAGCTGCTGGTGGTGATGTTTTGCCCGCAGAGCTGTTTGACGTCGAAAGCGATGAGTTGATAAGGCGTATGTCGCAACTTATAGAAACCATATGGTCAGAAGGACGCATGCCAGACGATCGGAATCTCAGTAACCTTTGCCCAGTGCAAAAAAAGAAGATAAAACTGTATATGCAAATTATAGAGAGATAAGCCTCCTCTCAATTGCATATAAGATTCTATCGACCATATTTTGTGATAGGCTTAATCCCAAAATTATAGAAATAAATTGGGACGTACCAATGTGGCTTTACACCAGGTAAATAAACCACTGACCAAATCTTTACTCTATGTCAAAGCCTGAAAAAGACCCAAAAATTGATACTTATCATCTCTTTGTTTACTACAAAGCCGCTTTTGACATCTTGATACGGAAGAAGGTGTTTGAAGCAATGTTTTAGTTCGGCATCTTTACTAAGCTAATAAATTAATGCAGGATGACACTAACTAATCTGTTAAGATAGGTAAGAACCTATCAGAGTCTTTCATAACTAAACGGGGATTCAGGTAAGGTGACAGTCTGTCATGTGATCTCTTCAATATTGTGTTAGAGAAAATCTTGCGAGATGTAGTAGTTAATACAATAGGCACAATTTTCAATAGAAAACATATGCTACTCGCGTTTGCCGATCACATTGATACGAGGGCGGTTCGGAAACTCCTTAGCCTAGCACAAAAGGCGTGGTACAAACAGAAAAAAGTTAAGTGTTTTGGAAACTTCCATTTCTGCTATAAACACATGTTAAATTTTGTTTCGATCTGGTAACTCCTTCATATAGAAACAGGTGTTCACAAAAGACGCATCCGCTCGTATTCTGGGATGCACTTTGCGCGAGGTAATTGCCGCCTTTTCCAGTATCGGAAAGGAATCAAACAAAATGGGTCTAGCTGTCAATGAATCACTAAGATGGCGGTAAATAAGTGAAATTAGAAATTAGGGAAACTAATGTGTGAGTTTCCCCTCCATCTCCTTTTATACAACCTATTTTCCTAGTTCCAATGCAATACTTACTATAAGTATTCGAGTCATTCGATAAGTGCTGGTTCTAATAGAAAAATCGTACCATTATGATCTAAAAAAGGCAATTTGTTAAATATTAAGAAGGCTATTTTTCAATGCAATTTCGGATTAAGAAACTTGTGTCTCATTTCCTGCAACAAACTTGTACTGTATTGTCATACATGTTGTAATTTTTACTTCTATAGTTCAAATACAACTCATAATATAAGTTTTGAAATGAACAAATATTTTTCTATGTAATTTTTCATAAGTACGGCACAATGTATGTATATATAAGCATGTAAATGCATGTGTAAATATACAATTCAAATACATATATGTATTTATGTACGTTTAGGTACTTTTATGAATTTATAATGTCACGACATTTAACAATTTTTAAACTTTTTTTTTATTTATATATTTTTTACCGTGTACACGGTAGTAGTAATTTTGTCTTAATTTATAAATAAAATTGGCAAAAACTAACAATAAAATTTAAATAATAAAAATTCATGTACTTTTTTTCCATATTATTGCAGCTGTAGCCTTGCAACATGATAAAGACAAAAAATAAATACAAAATTATTCATTCATTCCGTTTATTAAATAATCGCCTCTGAAATCATGCAAAATTCATGTTCTAATTTCTACCCACGAGGGCGTTATGGGGAATTTATGTCCCATTGTGGTCAATATTAACAATTAACAATTGTATCTAATGAAATTAATTATACTTATATTTACTTGCCAATGGCGTTGATTTTCTAACTTGTAATTTTATTTATATTCGATATTCATGTCTTCTTGTGATAAAAGAGGTTTTTAACTTTTGAAAACATTAAAAGAACATAATGGACTCTAGGTTTTGTTTTTTTTCATCGCCTAAACATTTTAAAAATCAAATAACTAAGGTCAAAATTTTATTTCCCCGAAGACTTCTGACAAATTTCTGTACATCATTTGGAAAAAAAGTGGAAGAACATTTTCTGCTTAAAGTTCGAATGACTATTGTTGGGTTTGGTTTGTCATAAAAGATTTATACAATCGACTAAGCGTAGACCACTCTTCGCCACCTCTTACACATGTTTTTAAGCACCGCAATCGTGTTTTTTTTTAGAATTTTTTGTTCAGGTCACAGACGGATATAGCGAGGACACAAAATATGTTGGAAACATTTTCCGTCAGTTGAAAGCACGATAGCGGCTAAACGGAAAGAGCTAGTGGAACTTAATTTGAGAACAGTGTTTGTTGTTTTGAAAAGGTTTGGTATTGAAAGTGGGCGAAATCGGTTCACATTTGATTAACCCCGCCCAATCACTAAAATACTAATTAATTTAACCAAATTTTATTAGATATGATAAGTTAATTTAGAGCAGAAAAATTTTTGTAACTATTAGTCAAAATATCAAATTTTATGGGATTACCGATTCCGCATTTGACCATAGCTTCCACATAAAAACCACTCCCAACAAACACTAAAATGTCACGAAAGCCAGTTAAATGCATATAAATTATGACAGTTCAATATATTCAATTTTTCGTTATGTTAATAATTTAACACATCATTTCATCATGAATAATGAGTGATACTTATTGTGGAGGGTCTTGAATAGAGTCTAACTTTCTTGTAACTGGATATAAAAGAGGGAGAAAACGGTAAAAGAAGAAAATTCCCAAGTTTCGATAAAAGGTGCCTTCGAATATAGGGGAAGCATATCGATTGGCTATGAAAGGTAACCTCCTTGACGGCCAGAATGCGTTGCTACTGCAAAAAGGTTTTGGCGCCTTGAAGTTCACTCATATTTAGGCAGACATACCGAATCTTAGTGCGATACTGTATTTAGTTTTGCTTTGACAGCTGATTAAAACTAGGCGCACAAACTATATTCTGGCCAATATTCTTTATATGTGATGCTCATGCTCACACCTGATCAAAAACACACACGCGAGAGCACTGTTTATGAAACCTGGATAAACTATTACACACCAGAGAACAAAATGAGTGCCCTGCAATGGACTGAAGCCGACACTGAAGCGACCGAGGGAGGTTCAATTGGTCGATTTTTTGGGAAAAAGGAAAAACCATCAAAAGTGAGTATTAATGAGCATTCATTATTGGAGCGATTGAAGTTCGAAATCGCTGCGAAAACGGCCTTACATAAAGCGACAAAAAATGTTGTTTCTGCAAATCGTCTCCAATTGCAGTCGCATCCATCGTATTCGCCCGATTTGGCTCTCTCTTCCAAACCTCTAAAGATGGCTCATCAATAAACAATTCAGTTCACGCTAGGAAATTATCGACGCCATGGAGGAGTATTTTGCAGACCTTCCGGAAAATTACTTTTCGGACAGGATCAGGAAGTTGGAAAATCGCTGGAATAAGTGTATCGAGCTTAAATAGGACTATATTGAATAAAATAAAAACAAATTTGTTTCATTCCTAAGAAGGTTCCTTTTCACTTGACCCATTACTTTGATCATAAGCTATACATGAACAACTATGTAGCTTTTTAGCAGACGGACAATGTTAATCTGACTGAGATAGGGAATGTATTGTAGCTATTCGTTGTAAAAATTGCAAAAAACTTATATAAAATTATGCGTTAAAAATATGTTTATTAGGGTGCATCTTTTTTTACGAAAGTGCGAAATTGAACACTAACTTCCCCCAGAAATGTTCCACGTGACATAAAAACATGCATATGGGGAACACATGCCGCATCCGCCCACAAAGTCTAAAACTTTGTTGTATAGGAATAATAAAAAGACCAAATGTTAATAAGAATTGTTATATTTTTGCATTTTGAAAAATATTTGGTAAAAAATTTTAATATTAATATAAGAAAATAAAAAAATTCCAAATTCTGACCTTTGAGCCCGGGAAGAAAGAGTTAAACTTTCCCAATATTAATAGTCTGAGGGAAAATGTTCACTATTACTGTTATTAATGTTGAACATTTATACAATTTGACAAGCTAATACATAAATTATTACAAAAAATTTATATTTTCGCGAAATTCTACGATTTTAAAACGCAAGCACGCCAAAACGGTTAAAGATATCGATCTCATTTTTTTTTGGATTTTATTCTCCTATTTGTTTGTTTTGTTATATCGGAGGGCAAATTTATTATTAGCAATATTTGTTGAATAAAATTTTCAAAAAATTAAAAAATGATTTTTGAAATCGGCTTGAGAAAAAAGGATAATTTTCTAATATGAAAAAAAAAGTAAATTTATATTTTAACAAAACTCTACTATTTAGTACATACGAGGTCATAGAATTGTAAATCATGTCTTTGAAATTTATTTATCCTTAAGTAGATTTTTTTTCCTGTTTGTCGTCAAGGATACGAATTTTCTGGGAAAAATTACAATAACTCCAAAACTAAAGAGTGTTCTAAAAAAAATATGCATTTACTATTTTAGACAAAATTTATCCATAGTGCAAGAAATAATTTATTTTTTGATCAAGTTAGTTTCTATAGATATGTCAGATACTATTATTTTAGAAATTATTAATTTTCAATAGTTATTTTAATCAAAATGGACTGCGAAAAAAAAGTTCGTGAAAATATAATTAAAACTTTTCAAAAAAATCCGTCATGGACTTAAAAAAAACAGCTAAAAACGGTTTCTAATGTCATCAGACGGTATAAGGAAAACCTGAGCATTGAAAGAAAACCTGGATCAGGGAGGAAAAAAGGTCCTACAGATATTGGTAAGGCAAAAGAAGTCGAGCGACTCTTTCGAAAAACGCCTAACACTTCTTTAAGAAAAGCAGCTCGTACGGTGAAATGTTCTACGAATTTTGAACATAGAGTCAAAGCTTATGCTGGACTGAAGAAATACAAAGTCCAAAAGGTTCCAGATCGCAATGCTATAAAGAACTTAGAAGCAAAAACAAACGAGCAAAAAAATTGAAGTCTGATTTTATAAAAAAATACACCTTTTGTGTGATGGATGATGAAACATACGTACTGGCAGACTTTTCTCAACTTCCTGGTCATTTATGTTGCTGATAAACGGGGCAATGTTCGGCAAGAGTTTCGCACAAAAAAACAAACAAAATTCCCTAAGAAGTTTCTCGTGTGGCAAGCTATTTGCAGTTGTGGCAAAAGAAGTAAAGTATTTGTGGCATCTGGCACAATAAACACAGAAATTTATATAAAGGAGTTTCTACAAAAACGGTTGTTACCCTTTTTAAGAGAGCACAGAGTGACTACATTTTTTTTGGCCCGATTTGGCATCATGCCATTATGGAAAAAAGGCACTTGAGTGGTACTCAAAGAATAATGTCATTTTTGTACCACGAGAGGCAAATCCACCTAACTGTACAGAACTTCGGCCTGTGGAAAGGTATTGGGCTCTGGTAAAAAAGGAATTGAAGAACACAGGAAAGATTTTCAAGAACATGTCCGATTTTAAGCGCAGGTGGAACAAATGCTCCAAAAAGGTATCAGAAGCAACTGTAAAATCTTTAATGGGAGGGTTTCCGAAAAAAGTCGATAATTTTGCAAAACCCGAGTACTAAGTAAACATTTTAATGCTAAATGATTTTGTATAATATGTCATTATATTTGCGTATTTTGTAGAGTTTTTATATTAAAAGGTTTGATTTTTATTTAAGAAAATCCAACTACAAATTTTATTTAGAGCACTCTTTACTTCATGGATGTTTAATAATGATTACTTAAAATAAAGCTACTTTAGTTCTCTTTTATATTCCGTTAAATTTTTTAAATAACTTAATTCTAAGTGGGAAAACCGAAATACTCCCATTTTTACCCATATAAAAAGTTTAACACTTTGTGGGCGGATGTGGCAATTTTGAAAAAAATTTGCACTGCATGTTTTTATGTTACGTTGAACATTTCTGGGTTACGGTTTAATTTCGCACTTTCGTAAAATAAGGTAAGTATATGTATATCGTGATATAAAAAATCTTTAAGGACTTACCTTCTATTACCAAAATCACTTTTTTATATAAACAATTTGTCACTATAAGCTTATTCATATATTAGTTCTAACAAGCACTGTTTATAATTTAGTTCTGATGCTTTAATTTATATAATTCAAATAAATATCAGATGTTAAAAAGTCTAACCATAGACAGATGGTCCATCTGTATTAAAGTATTAACATAAAATGATTCCGGAATGAATTGCTTCATTGTGTATCACCAGAAAACCCAGTTACACATCTGTTTTTTCATATACCAAATCGGCAATTTCAAAATCCTGTTTAGTAAATTTTATTTTATTTTGAGATTAGAACAAAGGCAATATAATTTTAAATTACGAGTATAAATTATTTACATTGGACTGAAAGTGTTCTACTAATTCCAGTTTAGTTGATATTTTTTTGGAGTGTAAATAAATATCTTTTGCATTTAATTTATTTCGGCTTAAAATCTTGTTTGTTCAACCGTTATCGATTGCATTGTCATTGTCATTGGATGGTAAATAAATTATTTATTGTTTTTTGAAATTCACAATAAGACGTTAAAATTTAAATTAAGTAAATAAATTAATAAAAATGTTATAAAATTGAAACAGTTTTATCCGACCTTGACAGAAAAACAAAAAATTCTAATGGTAATCCGGATTTATTTTACAGATTCGTTCGTGTTTATTAGAATTTTGATAAAAAAACTTCTTGTTTTAAGTTACAATTAAGATCAATATCTAGAAATTCAATTGTTTCTTTGTTTAATTATTTAAGGTAATAAAATAATATCTTAAAGCTTGTTTTAAAATTCTAGTATATATTTCAGCTGCAAAATTGAAAAGCAATTTTAAAAAGAGATCACGAATTTTCAAGTATAATCAAATTTTCCCAAGGCGCCAATGAATGACTTCATTCAATGTCTTAATATATTTTTATACGTCCTTATACGCTTTAACGTTAATTTGCTGGGAATGCAAAAAATTTAATCCAATGAACAAATTTTGTTATATCCCCAATCAAAAACTTGGTTCAATCGTGCAAAAATGCAGTTAAATCCCGAGAGGAAGCTTGTGCCAAAATATTAAGGCGTGAAAAAGATCGTTCGTTTAAAATGTCAAGAATAATGCTAGTTCTACAATATTAAATGACCCGGTTAATGAAGCTAACCTTTTAGCTGAATTATTTGCAATAAGCCTTTAGGTTTGGATGAACTCCAGCACACAGTGGGTCGAACAAAAAAAAAAAAATAATTAGGGAAATAATTCAAGAACTTTTTAACCGTTAACTCTTTTATCATAAAATTTCATATACTTATTGAAGAGGAGTATTCGAGCTTAAGTTTGGAATTTGGAGTCTGTAGACTCATCAGGAAGGGAGTTATAGGCCTTCAAAATAGGGCACTTCGGGTTTTTTTCGAAAATTAAATCCGATATAAAAGATTTATGTGTACGAAATTTGCTAGCTGAGATCTACATTGCTGTACATACGGTTTATCTCCTAAAGTTTAAAAGATATTTGACTTAAAAAAAATATTTTCAACTTTTTAACTTGAGCCAGAATTTTGATAATATCGGATTTAATTTTTCCCGAAACTTGTTTAATTTTATTTCTAAGGAATTTATAAATCACACAACAAAAGACTCGATGGAAAATCTTTAGCCGATCAAAAATTATACACAGCGCGTCATCAGCTTAGCGCCCCCTTTACACTCTTAATTTATGTTAAATAGTATCTAATCTATTTGAGCTATGGACTAACAATTTTTATCTATTTGACTCCTATAAATTTTTCTTAAAATAAAACAACAATGGCTACTGTAACGTTAAATTTAAAATTTTATTTTAAATTTTTAGAAAAAGTATATCAATAAATCTTACCAAAAATTGGTCATCAGGATAGCGCCATTTGTTCTAATTCCTATGTATTATTTTTTTAAGCAAAAATGTTGGTTTTTTATGCAAGTTTATGAAATTTTAAATACTTTTAAATTAAATTAGTAATGAGTGGTTCCGCCCTTATTTAAAATCACCTCGAAAATTTAATTGGGAATTGACATGTACAGATTTTCAATATAATCCAACGAAATGGTGGACCAAGCCTGTTTTATGCCATCGATTAGTTCTATTTTTGTGCTGTATTGCTTTCCGGACTCGTATACTTTCCTAGAAAACCATCCCCAGACGTTCTCAATTATATTTAGGTCAGGCGAGTATGGAGGCCACTCAAGGACGTTTACTTTTTGGTTTTGAATCCAGGATTTTACCGATCTGGCTGTATGAATTGGAGCATTGTCGTGTTGGAAATGCCACACTAGACTCCCGAACATGTTTTGAAAGTGAGGAAAAGCCATTTCTAAAACGTTTTTATAGTTTTCCGCATTCATACGTGATGTTGAAAACTATAAATCAGAGGTGCCATAGTAGGATATAGCTCCCCACACCATCACACCGCCCTTCCGGCTGTGCAAGGGGTCCAAGTGATGCTCCTCTTTACGTAGATCATGAAAGTAGTAATTGTACCCATCAGGTCCTTCTAAATTGAATTTTTTTCATCTGAAAAGACTATGTATTTCCATTGGGAAGACCATGTCATATGTTTTCGAGCAAAATCTAACCGTGTTTCTTTTCTGAGCGTATTAAGTGATGGTTTTTTTTCAACTTCTGTCTCTTAATATGTGCTGCTTTTCTAATTACCCTTTGCACTGTTGATAAGCTCGCTTTAACTCCAGTTTTTTCCTTAATTTTGGAAGACGACTGTTGCGAATTTGATGCTTCCCTTAGTATAGCACTCCTATCTGCTTTAGAAACTACTCGATTGTTGCCGCCTTTAAAGTTTTTTCCATAGTTTTCCTTATTTTTAAGAAAAAATTTACATTATTTTTCTGTGCCTTCCAGTTTTTTTCAGCAATTTTATGGAAGGATAGTCCTGCATCATAATAGGCTTCAATTTTCGATTTTTTCTCCAAAGACAAAACGGTTCCTCTTCCCATATTTTACAAATGTTTGAAGATAATGACTATTTCAAGCTACAGAAAAAATTTGATGACAGTAATTGCAAAGGCAAACTAGATAACTTTAATTTTATTTGGGGGCGCTAATCTGATGAAGCAGTAAAGGAGCAAAGTACTTGGTCGAAAATTAAAGAAAATATAAAGTAATATATGACGGTTCCTTTATTGAGCTTAATTTTCTTGTGAGAGAGATCGTATATGATGATTGCAAAAATAAAGAAGTTGCGCACAACATTAAAATAGAAAAGTTAAAAAAGCTAATTCGTAGTTGGGGACGCTAACCTGATGACGCGCAGTGTATGTATTTAAGTGCTGTTTCACGCACATCAGGTTTATCAGGAAACAGTGTAAAAAATTGTAATTTTCGAGAGGCTTTAGCGTCAAGACTGAATAATATTTTAGACCATAGTTCAACTTATTAAGTTCCCTTTTCATAAATTATAAATACTATATACCTTTCTTAACAAGTTTTTTGATATCTCAAAAGAATGTTATCAGTTTTTTTTGGCTAAAAACCCAAAAATTTACTTTTTTTTGAAAATTTAAACTTAAATGCATATAATTTTTGATCGGCTAAGATTTCCCATTAATTCTTGTTTTGTGTTATTTATTCATTCCTTAGAAATAAAATAAAACGAATTTCGGAAAAATCGTGAAAAAAAATTGAATCCGATATCATCAAAATTCTAGGCCTAAGTTGCAAAAAGTTTAAATTTTTTTCGAAGTCAAATATCTCATAAACTATAGGAGATAAACCATCTTCTTATATCGGGTCCAAAATGTGACTTCTAGATCAAAAAACCCGAGGTGCCCTACATTGAGGGCATATAGCTCCCCTCCTGTTAAGTCTACAGATTTCAAATTCTAATTCTAATTGAATTTCCTCATTGTTGAAAGGTTGCTTTTGTTACGTCAAATAGACTGTGGCAAACAAACCAGAGCAATTTGTTATGCTCTGGAGAGTATGGCAGATCATCACCTGGTAAAATATATCGATAGAAGAGATCGCCCTATAAAAGTTGTTGTAAAGGAGAATTCATTAAACGAGTTCAAAATAAATTCATTTCTGTTGTTTCTTCTTAGATATTTCTAACATTCTTTGACGACCTTCAATGTCTTCTTCCAACTGATCTCTTTACTATTTACACCACTTTTATTCGACCGAGTTAAGTAGAGGGCCAAAGTGCTTACACGTGAAAGTAGGTATCTTACTCTATTGATTCACTGGAGCACCGGTAAAGGTCTTGAAAGATGTGAAACCCAACAAAAATCATCAGGGTTCAAACCACTTTAAAGCAAGCGGTCTCCTGATTTATCTCATCTATCGTACTATTGGTATAACGTAGAACGATCTGTTCTAAATTGTACACTACCATTTGTTTGTCAGAAGTTTTTGGTGAAATAAGAAAAACAAACTGTCAAAGACGGAGCATTATTTTTACCTCAATGCGAGCTGCCATGATTTGGTGCTCAACAAGTAAGAAATTGCTATAGTCGGTCAAGCTCGACCATACGATACCCTTCACCACTAAGGTCAAATTTGTTCTTTTTCCTGTATAAAGGCAAATATTTGCTAAATTTTGCCATCATACAAACATTTTCTTAAAACTTATATATTTAAGTATGAAACACAATTGAAACGAACGACCAATTTTTCGGAACGAATATTCGTCGTTAGAAATCATAGATGGGCTTTTTTCAGTACCAGTACTTTTGCAGTAAACAAAATATTGCAAAAATACTGAAAATTTTTACTGATTACTGAAAATACGTTTCAGTAAATTATAAACCAGTAACCAGTAATTATAAAATTTACATGAAATCAATTAAGATTTTAATGTTTACCTCTGAACTTAGCAGACCAATTAATCGGATACTTTACCAAAATAATAAGGAAGTATTTTTACATCGATCTGTACAAGTTTCAGATCTGAGCTATTTACTGAAATTCAAATTTATCTCAAGTAAAATTTTATATCTACTAATAAACCTTTCATAATTTACTGTTTACTGAAATCGTTTTCAGTAATCAGTAAAGTTTTTTCAGTACTTTTGCAATATTTTCTTTACTGCAAAAGTACTGGTACTGAAAAATGCCCATCTATGTTAGAAATACAACATATGGGTTTATATGAAAGTGCTCACAATAGATGCGTACGACGAAATTCGTCGTGCGTATCGAATAGTGCGATAGGTTTATTTCTATTTCATACGCAGACGAACGACGACTAAACTGGTTTAGAGAGGCTGTATTTCTATTTCTGTTGTAAAGTATTAGAAATTATATGTGTTTTTGTGAAATATGGTCACCTTATAAATTGTAAACAAAAAAATAATTATTTCAAATAAAATTAATTAAATATATTCTTTTTGTGAAAAAATGAAAAAATAAAATAAAAAAAAATTGCAAATGTTGTGAGTGCGCGACATGTACGAAAGTGTGTGTAATTTGTGCTAATGAAAAATAAACAAAAATGGCGTCAACAATGTTTATTCGTCCCAAATGTGTTCAATGGACGAATATACAAGACGAATTTTTAAAGCCGAATTCGTCGTGCTGGACGAAATTAGTCATTCGTCCCAATTGTGTTTCTACCTTTAAGCTGTTTCCGTCATTTGGACTTATATGAGAGCTAGGGTC
The DNA here is from genome assembly GCA_933228675.1 of Stomorhina lunata. NCBI lineage: Eukaryota > Metazoa > Arthropoda > Insecta > Diptera > Rhiniidae > Stomorhina > Stomorhina lunata. The sequence continues at coordinate 86,650,238 of OW121740.1, read as the reverse complement.
AAATGTGGACCGATTATCTCGAAATTTGGCAAATTGATTACAGTTTTTACAAAAACTAAACACAAAATTCTTATTATCTTCAGATTTATCAACGTTTTAAAGATTTTTGTCACACTAAGTGCCAGAATAGTTTGTATTGGAGCTATGGTAAAATGTGGACCGATTTCAACGAAATTCGGTACAGTGATTTTGTTTTACATAAGCAGTATTTGTATTTGTGGCCAAAATATCAATTCCGGGAAGTGGGACCCATGGGAGGTACCATAAATAATAAACCGATCGAATTAGCCATGGTACCACTAGCAAAATAATGATCTGTGGCAAATTTAATCAAATTATCTTTAGAATTGCGACCTGTACTTTGATTACATGACTTACATGGGGGTCCAGCCAGACGGACGGACGGACTGACTCACATCGCTAAATCGACTCAGAAAGTGATTCTAAGCCCATTGTAATATTTCTTTGGGTTACATACATCAGCACAAACTTATAATGTACCTTTCCACCTATGATGATGAAGGGTATAATAACATGATTACATTTCCGAACATAAAAATAAACTGCATAGTCAACATTTTTCGACACCTGGGGCCAAATTACCGCATTCGATATCGATCGAAAACTCAGACTTTTAAGCGAATATTGTGAAGTATACTTTAGGGATGTTCAAAGTTATTTCTATGTAAAAAGTTTATTGAAATTTGGTATCCATTTTAATTCGTTTTTAAAAATATATATTGTTCAATTAAAACTCTTTTACTACTGTTCATCTTTTGGCAAATAACTTTAAAAAAATCTAATATATTTGTGCATCTGTTAAATAATTTTGATTATCCTTAAAGTATGCTATACAAATGTTTTGAATATATCTAAGATTTCGATCGATATCGAATGCCGTAATTTAGCCCCTGATAAAACGGCTAACAAAATATAAATGCATTTTTTGTTTTTACCTTAATCGAAATAAAAGGTACTTCGAAAATTGTTTAACACTCTAGCAAAAGTATAAATATCTCTATTAATTTTATTTTCCTTTCAGTAAATATTTAAAATATGCAAGAATATGCATTATATGATTCATTTACTAATTGTTCGATTTTAGAAACATGCAATAAATAAACATTTTAAACAAAATATTTAAAAAGTTTAATAGAGTTCAGTGCCATTTTCTAGCATTTAAATTACTCGTTTCATTTATTGTTTATTCATTCAATTATTATTAACATTTTTTTACTTAATTCAATAAACAAACAAATAAGAAATAGCTATTAAATAAAAGGCTAGAATTCAATAAATTCTTTAACGGATAAATTGAAGGTAAGAATAACTTTCAAAATATGTATATGTATCATGTTTTTTAAAATTATTATTCATTATTTTCACAATAAGTTTTAGTTTTGGGGCGCTTATTAATTTAATTCTAATTCGAATAAATTTTAAATAGAGTTGCTCTGGCAACCTCTAAATAGTATTACGTTAGATTAACAGCCTGTTTTTGAAACTACTATTTTTTCAAATTGTACGTCAACTGGCGAAAAAATTTTACTTTTGGTTTTTGAAATATTTTTTTGAGTGAAACGAGAAAAAGCTTTTAAAATTTTGGTTCGTATATGAAATGTGTAGACGAAAGTAAATGTCAAATTAGGCAATTGAATTATTCTAATCGTCTGGGAAACAAAAATACGTTTGTTTAGCTTTTTGTTTAGAACCAGCACTCAGTTGATGACCCTACTTATGCAATGCATTTTGTTGGAGCTTAGAAAAGGTTGTGGGAGGGGGAATAGGTGGAAAAGTGTTCATGGACATTTAATTTGAACTTCCCTATATTGCAACTGACTGGCAAAACTTATGCGGGAAGCAATTTCTGCATACGAACTGTACGGCTAAATAACGAATTTTCTCTATAGTGTTGCTGTTCTGTCTACTGGCCAATCGACTACGAAGGGATGCGCTCTAACATATGTTTTGGGTAAGAGTTTCGAGTATCGGGAACGAGTTCCCTGATTTCGTCCAAAATAGTAACTATAGAGCCATAGAGTTGGATAACATACTGTTTGCTCTCACCTGCACTCGCTCGAGAACTCCAAAATATACTTTGAAGCACCGGCCATACATGAGAGTTATATTCCATTTTCGGTCGGATATATGTAGGTGGTGTAAATAGAACGGAGATCAGATGAAGTAAAGTATGTCTTACTTGAAAATGTGATTTGTCCAACGGGCATCACATTAAATTTCCATGTCCAGAACATCGTTTTATTATTTCCGCGACAGCCGGTTCTACGTACCGGAATGACCTGAATTTTCCCTGCCAAGGTCTGTCAACTCAGCAAGAACATATTTACAACATATTTCCATTTAATTTTGAAAAAAATTTTAAATGTTATTATTTTTGTTTTTATTTATTTTTGATTTTATTCAATTTTAGGTTAACATCATTTTACAAAATCTTAAGTTTTACAAGAAAAGCTTTCAGAAAGTACTAAAATATATCATGGCAATACTATTATTTGATATTTCATTACGAAGCTTTTATTTCTAAACGAAAAAAGAAAATGAACTCAATTTAGAACTTAATCGTCTGGCTAGTATTCGATTGCCTTCTAACGTATGAAAGTTTTGTGAACAGGCTGTAAGATTTGATTACTTATTGTTATTTTCTTTTAGAAAGATTCAATAATAAAATATAAGTATGTAAACAAAAAAAAAAGTTTCCAGGCGCTTCCATGACCAATGGGTTTTGCTTGAAAATTTTGCTTTTAGTTACAGATTTTGGGAGGTAGCACTTATCTAAAAGGATTTTAGGAATAAGAGAAAAAAAAAGATTGATAGTCTACAACTCGTTAAATGATGGGGTGGAAAAAGGCTTTCTTGATTTTGTACCAAATATTAAAGCAAAATGTACTTTTAAGACCATAAAGGTACAATTTATTTATGCAATATACTTTAAAAAATGCCTTCTTTATCAAATCGAAACAATACCTACAATGGAATTAATTTTATCTGGGCCATATTTTTCCCTTTGTATTTGTAAGTATTAAGAAATTTTTCGTAAAATCTGGATTGAAATCTTATATTATGTGTACTTGAATGGGTCGGATGTGAATCAGTTCCAACAAAAATTTTATACAGTCACTTATACATTTCAATACCGGTACTGGTCCTATAAAATTGCAAACGAACAAATGCTGAGTCAATTGGAATGTTCCAAGTTGGCATAATGGAAGCTACATATGAAAATCAGTTTGAGGGAAAATTAATATTTTCAAATCGTACCAAGTAGGACCCGGTAGTACCAAGGAATCAATCAGGTTTAAAATCTGTCAAAAAATGTTTAATTGTTAATTGCCATTTAATATTTTCAAATCGTACCAAGTAGGACCCGGTAGTACCAAGGAATCAATCAGGTTTAAAATCTGTCAAAAAATGTTTAATTGTTAATTGCCATCCCTGATATCATCTAAAAAAACTTGTATAGTGAGCAAGAAAAGTGATATCATTCCACACTTTATCTTGGAAATATCTAAAATTATAAATAGAACAGGTTACCATGGAGGTACACCTCCACCTGCACTGTACCCTAGTGATGCCAATTAAAAATTTTACTTTGTGGGAGATTCGACATTAAAAAGTAGTAGATTCCACAAAATTTTTTAAAGAATTTTAAAGTTAGAATATTGATTCAATGTTTTTTTTTTAAAATAGTGTTGAATATGTATCAATAAATATACATACATATTGAATGTAATTTTAAAAATAAACAAGTGCTTATAAAATATAATTTTTTATTCGAATCCTTAAAAGAATAAATGGTTTTACTAAATAATTTAAAATGTTCATCTGTTGGTGTAAGCATTTACACTCCCTGAAGAGTGTTAGTAGAAAGTTTATTCCTTTTAGAATTTTGAAGTAAATTAACCGCCGAAATAGCCTTTTAACATTGGCACTACTATGTATAAGCACAAGCAATTTTTGTGTCAAAGGGAGCATTTTTTCACCTTTATTGTTCTAGAAACATGATGCCAGAAATTTTCAACACGAATGTATATTTTCTTCTAGAGACAAATGAAATGTTATATTTCTTAAAAGCTTTCATTCCTAATATAGTTCGCTGCGGTCTTAGGGGCATAAATCTAAAAAGAAGAACAAAAAGTATATATATTTTTTTGAAACAGGTGTTCAATGTTGCATTTTTGGTAACGAAAAATTAGTAGTAGATTCTACTTAAAAAGTAGTAGAGTGTAGAAAGATACCCAAAAGTAGTAGATCTACTACAAAAGTGGTAGAGTTGGCATCGCTGCTATACCCAAAACAGTCCGAAGTTGTCAGAACTTACTTAAAAAACAACAATTTGTATTGAAAATTTCGTACGGGAACACTTTTGAGTAAGTATCGGTTGTTTCGTTAAAATAAAGGAACACACATAATATGGCGGACATATTTACAAATGCTCATTCAAGCCCCGAAGTAATTGATTGCTTTCCGGCAAATAATTTAGCTAGATCATCCTTTAAAATAGTAGGATTAGAAAAAAAAACATTTCTGACCCGATCAGCAGCAAAAACTTTGGTACACAAATGTTGCTCGAACAGAGCATGCTTCCAAATACTTTAGCACACGACCCCCCTCTAGTTTCTGAAACATTTCTCTACGATTTGTGTCAGAATCTTTACATCCAACTTTTCGGTGTGTGAGGTAAAGAAAAGGTGGATAATGTTTAATTGGTGCCCTTTAGCACAAGAAATGTGTATTAGTTCTTTTGCCAACTGCTCAAGGTGATTGTGCGCGGCAAACGATTCAACATAATATAAAGACATCTTTCGAGGAATCAGAGAGGTCACTAAAGCCAAATAGAATGTTATTCCTTTCCAAACTTAATGCCCTGATACTGAACAGAGACAGTTTAGTTCGGAATTATGTGTACATAATTCTGTCATTAGGTCGCAACTTCATCTCGAATGCACATTGCAAAGCTCCTATATTATATCCTTCACCACCATAGATGGAGAGGGTATATTGGGTTTGCGCAGATGCTTGTAACGAATATAAAAATTGGTCTGAGATCCACCTTTTAGTATACCGATCGGCTCAGGACGCATATCCATGTAAACTTGTTATCAAGGTACATTAGGGTGGAGCGAAAAACAACTTTTATAAAAATTCGATACACCAGGGTTAATAATCGAAGCTCTATATCCTAAGGTGGTCAGAAAAAAATTTGTCTTCCTAATTCAATGTCGTTGGGTGGCGCATAGGACATTTATTTCTAGGAACCATTTGTATGGGGACAAATGTTAGTTTTTTCGGTTTTTGGTTAATTTCAGCCAATAAATTTATGTTTTTGGCAAAACCAATAATTGGATGTAGAAAGCAACTAAATCAGCTTTCATTAGAGTCATAAAAACTAAAAATTGATGTAGTAGTTTTTAAATTATTGCAATTTGCCCCAGAAAATTCGTGTCCTTTTTTTAAAACTCACTTTTTGAGTTGTAGAAAATTTTGTTAAAAAAATATTCAAAATATCAAAATTTTTTATCGCCATATTAAAAAACACAGATTTGATAATAAAACTCAAAAAAATTCAGTTTGATATCTCATATGTTTTCGCCGAACCTGCGACTTGAAATCGTAAAATTTCGCGAAAAAGTAAATGTTTGGACATTATTTAAGTAGATGCATAATAAATTTTATTTAAGTTTTCTGTTGACAAAGCTAATACTGAGTTTTATAGCCCAGAATTTTCACTAGAACTTTCCTTCATATTGGGTGAGCTTAACCCTTTTTTCATCAGGGTCAAAGGTCAAAATTTGGATTTTTAGTAGCAAAAATACGAAATGTTATGAATTAAGTGGTGAATTTCGATCAAAATTAATTAAAATAGTTATTTTTAGGAATGGTTATATTGTTTTATTAAAAATATTTTCTTAACCCTTAACAGACATGGGGACTAAAATGACCCAATTTTTCTTCGAAAATTACATAAATCTCGAAATTTAAAAAAAAAAACATATGTTTGTCTCTAAGACTTAAGGAAAACTTGTTAAACTATTGGTCCATATTTGACTTTAGTAGTGAAGGGTAATTACATAGGTATCAATAAAACATTAATTTGCCCACCATTATTATTGCATCTTTTATTAATAATCCAATTAAAAACTCTCACATAATTTTCCTCTAAACTCATTTTGAAGTATATTTAGATATTATTAGTCAAAATTGATTTATCAGATGATAAGTGCAATTTTTTTGGTTCGTGTTAAAAACAATTTGTGTTCGAAGGTGTTAATTTTGATGTTTAATTATTTCCATAAAACATACGAACTTGTTTACAGTACAAGCGGACGTATACGCAATAATTATTCAACTGTGGGAAATTGTTAAAAATTTAATTTAATTTGAAACATTAAGTCGTACTACTAAGAAATTAGGTCAATTTAGTTGACTATTAAACAAGTTACGATAAGTTACTGCATTCATGCGATTCAGATATATACATATATTAGATATAATTAAGAGGAAAAACTGAAATACAAACCCAAACCCAAACCCAAAAACACAAATCATTTATCCAAAACAGTAGCAAAATAATTACACATTTTAAACTTGCGTTGCAGTTAAATTTACGGTTACACACTCGTAAAAATGTTATCCATTCAATTTCATCTTGACGGTGGCAGTCATTTGTCAAATGTTGTAAAGAAAAACTTAATGTGAGCAAATTTCTATGCACTTTTAATTATAAAAAAAAATATATATATATATATATATATATAAAAACTAGATCTCTCTAAAGATTTGTTATCTTATTGTTGTCAATAATTCATTATTTTAAACTTTAAAGAGAAAAAAGAATTTGGAAAACATGTTAAAATCATGTTTTTGGTTACTTTTATTACAATAGTTGGTTAGTCCGTTTAATATTTCATCACATCGAGGTTTTTTTTTTTTAAGACAAGATCTGGAACTTGTAATTGTAATCGTGCGAAGTGCATAATTACATGAGAATCGCACATATAATAAAGTAAAATGCCATGTGCACCCATTGAATTTATTGTTTTTTACTGTTGTAATAATTTTATTACAAAATAAATATTTGCAATCGTTTATTAAATAAAATATCACAAATCAGTCAATTACAAGAAATGTTCATAAGCTTTGCTCTGGAAACATTCCGAAGTCTAAATGCGTCGATGTCCAACATATATTTTTTATGTGATGAATTAAACATTATCGACACTATTAAATTGTCAATTATTATTTTTTGCTGTTCAATTTAAAACAGAATGATTAACTTTAAGTTTAAATTAAAATTATATTTTGCGAAGAAATAAATAAAGAAGTTTAAAAGTATTAAATTCGGTGAAGCCCGTACATATGATATTCTACACCGCCAATGTATACCGATTATTAACAAATATTGAAGTTTGCCCAATCATATAAACATTAGTTATCCCTAAGAACTCTTAAGAGGATCAATATCTACGTAAGAACAAAGAAATAAAAACATAAGAGTTAGCCCCTACTGCAAAGATAATGTATTTTTTCTGCTTTATCGCGTAATTTTAAATCGGACCGAAGGAGGATAAGATATATCAGGATAATTATAGTTCCATTTTATGTGCTATACCGTCTCTTCGATTTGGGCCCGCCCGTCTCTTGTCCAGGGCCCCAGATTTTCTGGAGACCCCAAAATAAAAGTAATGATATGTGTACACTTCACTCACAAACCGGACACTCCACTATTTTGGATAAAATTATTAACTTCCCTGACAACATTGGCTACTGCATATCTAGCCCTCTCTGAAGACCCCTCATCCCTCGACGACGGCTGTCTGGAGATATACACTGACGGATCCAAGTCAAAGATAGGCGTAGGGGGCTTCTTCATCCTACTATTAACCCTTATACACTCCTTGGGTCAATTTGACCCAATTTTGTTTTTCAAAGGCAAAGTTTTCCCCTTAAATAATTAGATATGAACGTGAAACTTTAATTTATCCATAACAGGGACGAAAATTATATATTTAAAAGAAAATAATAAAATTAAAATTTTTTCTCCCCCTCCACATTTCAAAACAATCGACCGGTAGACCGATCAACACGTTACATTAAATTCGTTCTTCAGCCGTATAGTTCACTCCCCGCAGAAGTTTTCCCTGCCAGTTGCAAAAAAGGTTAATTCAAAGCCATAATTACTACTCCATCTATCCTATCCTTCCCCCAATAATCCATTTTGCTACTTCCAACACAAAGCATTGCATAAGTAGGGGTCATCCCCTGAGTGCTGGTCCTAAAATAATAAAAATCCGATGTTAAATATGAAATTTTGTTAATATTTCATTGTTGGGTTATTTTGACCTAAAGGGTCATATGAAGGACATAAATCCAAGGGAAGTAGAAGGGTTAAGGAAGATAATTTGCTTTAGGCTCCCTGATCAATGTAGTATTCTTCAATCCGAGATATCGGACATACATAAAGCAGTCAAATGTTTAAGATATCACAGAATAAACGACAGGGATATTCGTTTCTGTATCGAAAGCCAGGCTGCCATAAAATTCCTATCTAATATCCACACGACATCTGTTCTTACCCTCGAATGCCGGGTATCTCTTAACCAGATGGCGAGATATTGCAATATCGAACTTTTCTGGGTACCAGGGCACAACAACATACCTGGTGACTCCACTGCAGACAAACTTGCTAAATCCGATGCTCTTCTGAGTCAGGAAAACATCGACCAATCTACGGGCTTACCGCTATACGCCTGTAAATCAATAATCAGGCAATTTCTTCATGCGTCAGCGCAGAAAAATTAGTTATTGGAAACCACTTGTTCAATATCCAGGCGAACACGGCCCACTTACAACATTAAACGTTCAAAATGCTTGGTATCTCTACCTCGACACAGGCTCCGCAACCTAATCTCTACCTTAACAGGTCATTTCGTTTTTGGGGTGCATGGTAGATGACTTAACCTTCAACACCATGACTACTGTCGCAGTTGTCACAATATAGAATAGGAGGAGACAGTAACTCATCTTCTCTGTAAATATGTTGTTGCTGAGTTAAAAGCCCATTTCCGGCTGTCGCGGGAATGTTCATCTTCTCTGCCACTGCCCCGCTCTTTCAACTTTAAAGGCTCTTTATTTGGGGCGCCTTTTTTGCATGATTTATTAGATCTAGCAAGTATTGACAGCTACAGGCTGGCTTGATAAGTCTCTCACCGATAGCCTGGAATAATTATTTTTTGTTTTTCTTTTCCAGTCTATCCCTTGCAAGTACCCCAAAGGGACCGTTTTTAGCTACCAAGTGAAGCTGACTTAACATCGGCTGCTTGCCTAACCTAACCTATACCCTTCACTATAATGATATTCATACCCTTCACCATCGGTGGAAAGGATATATTTTCTGGGTTTGTACTGTTGTTTGTAACGCATAGAAATGTTATTTTAAGATCCACCTTTTGGTATACGGATCGACTCAGAATCACTGCCTGAGTTGTTTTATCAATGTCTGTCCGGCTGGTTGGCTGGTCGGATAACAAAACAAAATTTCAATCAGAATCCAGAGACTTAATATCAACTTGATTGCTGTAAGGACAACATCCGAGCGATATTTAGCTTTTGTCCTTGGAATAGGCCCCGAAGCATAACAAACTTAATAGCTCTGCCAGAGTGTAGACAATTTATTACGGATTATAGGGTACAAGACTAGAAATCGGAGAATGCACTCAAGAAGATAATAAGGACCAATTTCAAAACGTAGTTGTTACAAACAATAGTACAAATTTAATATGCTCTATTGCCCTATGATGGTGTAGGGTATGACAATGCAATAAATAAAAATGTTTAACAGTTTAACGAGTGTATTCACAATTTAGATAATTGTTGTTAACAGTATGTTTAACTTAGCTTTGATTCTATAAAATGATCAAATAATAAATCCATGTTGTTCATCAGTAAAAAATAATTGCCTAATTAATATTTCTTTGTAAAATTTCATCGCTGAAAATAATTTTTCAATTAAAAGTTTTGTCAGTTGGCAACTGCTTCAGAGCACAAGTCACGAAGCTGTTGTGGTCTGAGTCCCATATTTATTACTTATATTTAAGATTTGGCGACGAGGTACACAAAATAAGAACAACATACAACACTGGCCGCAGTAATGACTCTTGTGGAACACTAGCCTCTACACTTTTCTTTGGATTGTGTTTCAGCTTCCTTATGTTATTTAGACCCATATTTTGTTATTTAGACTCATTGTTTAGGCTTTTTGTTTTTTACATCGACGACGTGTTATTACTATAGGCTTTCCGCCGATGCGGGATGCTGAGGTAATTATTAATTTTAATAGAAATTAATAAGTAAAACAAGTAAGAGTGTTATATTCGGCTATGCCGAATCTTATATATCCACCATTAAGTTGTGTTAAATTTAGAAATGTATCTCATATATCTACGAGGGTGCAGCTAATTCAAAATGTAGACCAAATGTGGTATTGTTGGTAAAATATTTGGACTAAATTAACTTGCAGTAGCTTTATAGTTCACCATTCAAAAGTATCTTAGTTGTTCCCCTGGTATTTACTTTGCACAAAATTTTGTGCCATAACCGGGTATAGTTTTACATTAATAAGCTGTTGCGCTTAATACGTAGTTAGGACAGCACATGTTGATAGTAATACGACAGGGGCATATATTTTGTTAAGAGTTCCTAGTGTATCTATCGTATATAAAGTCTGGACTTAACATATTAAGGTGCAATCTTAATATGCTGAATGTACCTCTAAATCTTTTTGATTGTAGATATAAAAAGGGTATGTTATATATTTAAGAATTATAGCCAAATGTTGACCCATTGTCACAAAATTGTATATACTGGCTGGTATTTAAATAAGGCTTATTTATGCAAAGTTTAGTAGCTTTCATAGTTTATAATTCAATAGCTTTTAACTGTCGTTTGTGGCACTTAAGTGGTTTCCAGGAGTGGTTTTTATATGAAATCTATGGTCAAACATGGACCGATTCCTATAAAATTTGATATACTGACCAATAGGTGAATAAAACTTCTCTTTTCTAAATTTAGTCGTCATAGCTATTACAATTGTATTCAATTTATTAGCATTAATGTGATTCCCGGGGCGGGGTTATGTGGGAGCTTTAACAAAATTTTTAGTACACTACTTCTCTAACATATGGAAAATACTTTTGTAAAATTGTATCGCTCTAGCTTTTGCAGTTAAGGGGCTATCGCGCTTTCATTTGATGGACAAAAGCCCCCCTTTATTTTTGGTATTTTGTGCTTCCGTAAGTTTTTTATATCTGAGCTTTGGTCAAATGGTGACCGACTGCAACAAAATTTTGCACACTGGCTGGTGCTAAATTTAGTGGTCATAGCTATTACAGTTTTAGATTTATTGGCATTTAAATGTACATATTTTAAGTGGAATTTAGGCTGTTTCCGTAAGTGTTTTGTATGGGAGCTATGGCGAATTATGAACCGGTTTCGATGAAATTGTAAATGCTAGAGCTTACGTAATAGCCCATTCACACTATAAGTTTTTAGGTGTTTTCGGAAATGAAAACACCATCGAAAACTTTACCATTCAAATTATGGAAATTTGGCATTTCATAAGTTTTCGGATTTTTAACTCGCGATTATTTTAAAAAAACGAACACCAAATGCTTTTGACTTATTAGATATCATTAATACACAATAAAATAATAACTTTTTTATTACTTTTATAATGTTTTTTCCAAAATTTTTAAAATTAAAATTATTGTTTTTTTATATTTTATTTTGCACTGACATTTATTTTTGATATTTTTCCATTTTTCTTATCTAGAGTTGTAATAAATGGTATGAACTCAGTGTTGCATCGGTATTTTAATAGTTTTCAAATAAGTTTTCATTGAAAACTCATACGGAAGGAGTTTTCGTTTTGTATGTGAAAACTTAAGTTTTCAATATTGTTTTGAGGCTAAATCTACTTTAACTAGTTTTCGAGCACAATGTGAATGAGCTATAAGACTTCTATAAACCAATGTTATAATTGTCATTTGTTAGCAAATAAGCGATTAGCCTAGGCGAGGTTATATGGTAGCTATGGTCAAATGTGAACCGATTTTGCCCGATTTTCCCAAAAATGAAGAATATCTTTGCCAAATATCGGTGACCGAGCTCCTTTCGTTTAGGCGTTATCGTGCTTTCAACAGACAGACAGACAGACGGATATTGCTCAATCGTCTTAGAATTTCATACGATTTTTGAGCCAATATTAAGGAAATAACAAACGGAATGACAATCTCAATATACCCCCATTCTTTTTGATGGTGAGTATAAAAATTGATGTTGCTGTGACTGCGGCTTGGGTTCAAGAATCTGATATGCCCAAAATAGGTTAGTATTATTGGAGACATTCCTAGCAGCACAACAGTATTGTGTCTTTGGCGGTTTTTATGGGAGGGGATGTATTTACATATGCATGTAGACACGTACATAAATACACATACATACATATGTGCTAATATAAACCATTTTTTATTTGAAAACTCCTCCTAATAGGCTTAAAACTGAAAAATTTTTGACGAATATTGACTATTTGATGCAATTATTTGATTAAAATAATTTTTAATACCAAGAATAAATAAATGAAATGAATTTATAAATGAAAATGTTTTGACAGACATAAATGAATAATGTATATTTTGTGGTACTCGTGTTTTATGGTTGTATGGAATTGTCTCAAATGTATAGAGACACTTCATTTATATTTAGTTATGATGAATTTTAAAGCTGGACCAAACCATATTAATACAAATGTTTATTCGCGTCAATATGTATGTTAACATTTAAGATTATAAATATTTTTTTGTCCGTATATGGTTAATAATTGCAATAACATAAATATGCAATACACAATGCACAATTTTTATTATGGTACATTACTTATAACAATAGTTAAGAGGAATTGTTCGATATATTGCTTTAACAAAAGAAAAATATAAATATTTAACCCTTTAACGATAACGATGATGTCGCTGTTGCGTACTAGAAGTAGTACCCTACTAGCGTTTTTAAGATTGTTTTATCATAAATCACCTAACTATCATAAATCACCTAACTAATCATTTGTGCACTTAAAAAATATGACTCATAAATGAGCCTAAACTGATAAGAAAAGCGGGTAAAAAAAGACTCCTTAAGAAGAGTCCCGGGTAGGGTACCATTTTCTCCGGAGAAAACAATAATTTACGATCAGAAAATGAGCTCATTTAATAACGCAGAGGAGTCATAAATGACTCGAATATGAATATTTTTTTCATAAAATGCTTGCAGGGTACAAATCAAAATATTGTTTGTTTAGAAAGTAATTTCATTTGATTTTTGGTAAAATGTAAACAATTTTCGTTTAACGAATCAATTTTGTATTAACCCTTTAATGCCATTTGTTACATATGTTGCTTATTTGTTGTTTTTGCTAACTATTTTTTCCCAACCGAAATTGAGATTTGTGATCATTTAATTACATTTTTAAAAGCTTTACAAGTATTAATTTGCGATCGAGTTGAGGTAGTGTAAAAATGTGCGTAAAAAATTTGTAAAAAAAATCGTTTTAAACAAATTCAAATAAAAACGAAAATGTTATAAATAACAGTTGAGAAAATGACATGTAAAAAATTGTTGGTTAAACTTAAAATAGTTCTTATTGTTATGTCAGGAATTTCAAAAACACAATGTTGCTTATAGGCAACATTTTTTGCAATGAAAGTTAGTCTACTTTCTCACCAGTCAGGTTTGGCTCAACAAGTGTTGAGTTTGTATAAGAAAAAGCTGACAGAATTGAAATTAATACAAATCTGAGTTTATGAAAATTTGTATGAAATTTAAGGAAAATAAAATTAAAACTGACGAAGAAAATGTTCGTGTGGGAACGTGAATGCGGGTTTAAACGAAATTAGAAGAAAAGTTGATCATGTAAAACTGATGTGTGTGAAACAGCACTTAGTTTAAAATGGAGATACAATATACCGTCTGTTTGGGAAACTGCTTTAAAAGAAGAAAACATTTGCCGAGAATTCAAATTTCTAGTAAAATATTTCACTGAGTTCTTAGGCGATTAAGCTCCAATTTAGATTTGCAACGAAATAAATCTATATTCGACGCAAGCTAAATTCTTAGTGCTAAATTGTTAAGAGCACTCCTCTCTTATAAATTCATGAACCTATGTAGATACCAGAATTGGGAAGAGAAGATTTTCTCAGATGTTGCAGAGGCCGTTAAAAATGCTAAACCATCTAAAGCACTTGGCTCTGATGGAAGTTCAACTTTGATGGAGTTGAGTACATAACTAAAGTCCTCGATTTGTCCCTTGCCACTCTTGTGGTACCCGAGGAATGGAAGCTGGGTAGAGTAGTGCCAGTTTTAAAACCTGCCAAGAATGCGAACCAAGGATAATCCTATCGCCCAATCTCCTTGTTGTCACCTGTCGCAAAAACACGATTCACTTCTCCTTCCGAGGCTGACACAACATCTACCAGCTGCATCACATCAACATGGATTCCGCAAATAACGCAGTACAACTACTGCGTTGCCATCACCACACATATGTATATGCCATGGCCTCAATCAAAAGAAGCCATGCAAGCTCGAAATAATGGTAGCGCTTGCCCAAAGCATTTGACATGGTCAGTCATACAACCCTTTTGGAAGACATTACTAATTCAAGTCTTCCAAATTTCATCAAAAGATGGGTTGTTAACTACATATATGTGTGGTCGCAAGTCATTTGTGGAGTTTAGAGACAAGAAGTCGAAACCCCGTGAAGTTAAACAAAGAGTACTCCATGGTGGAGCTCTCTCCCCAATCTTCTTTAATCTAGCTATGCGGTAATATAAATCAATATCTACGGAATGCAAAAAACTTTTTTACTGCTTAAAATCTACAGCTTTTTTCAACCAAATCATTGGCAACGCTCTTTACCACAGAACGAAAAAAGTATCGCTGGAACTGATGCATTAAACACATAGACAACAGCAGGCTACGGGCTACAACCTGTCAAAATTAGAATACATGCATTCAAATAGAAATAAATTTTTTAGAGTCGACACGGCTACACGACTACCGAACACCGTTGTAGCTGTAGCCAAAATTAAACTATTTTCTATTTTTGTTGGCGACAATAAAAGATTTAGTGCTGTCAACACCATATAATATTGAAATAAATGAGCGATTTAAACCACTTGAATTTATTTACCACAAATACAATGGGGAGAATTTATGTAAACAATTTACATACTTATAAAATATTTATATATTTATTGTATATAATAATATCTAATAAAATATTATGTAAAAATTTATATTTATATAACTCTAACTTAATAGAAGTAAAATTTTAAAAAGTTATTTTTTAAACTGTCTAACTCACACGCTACGTGTGCTAGAGCTACGTAGTTCATGTTATATAAAAGCCCAGTATGTCCTTTATAAAATTGATTATATAAAAGAGCATACTTATATCTATATTGTTTTAAGATATACGAATTTTTATAAAAAAAAGTCGGTTGCAGAAATAAGTTTATAGTATATTAGCTCCTTATCCATTAAATATAAAGAATATTATATAGAATATAAAAGATATTTTCAGTAGCTTTTGTTTGATACCAAAAAGTTAATATCTGATAAAGGTTAATTAATAACTGAATTTATGTCGTTTTTATCAAAATTTAAATTGTTATTTTGTCCATCTTATAAACGCGATATTGGCACCACTCATAAACAGGTGTTTCGAAATGTAGCTGCCATCTTAAATGTAGCTGCCGTCCCCAAAATAATAAAGTAGCTGACTACGAGGCGACGATTGCAGCCAACGACTTTTGTAGTCGGTGTTCGTGTAGCCTGCTGTTGTCTATGTGTTTAATGCATGAATGTCTTAGTCGACGATGTAAGAATACCGACGAAAACGCACTTGGGAAAGAGAAAAAGAAATCCTACTTGCGACCTAAAAAGCAATTGGTAGGTCTGTGGCATATTATGCTGCTACTGCTAAGCGAAGCGCAGTACAAAAAACTCCAGAGTTTTCAAAATTCAGCCCTCAGTGCAATAACAGGCTGCCTTAAAATGTCCTCAGAAAGCCATCTACATGAGGAGACGAAGGCCCTACCACTTAAGGAACATAGCTAACTGCAAACTAGGCAATTCATTCATAGGAGAGATCATCCGAACCACCATCTAACGGTATTAAGCAGCTCTGGAAGACATTTACAAAAGCAAGATAACATCAACATAAGCTAGTTACCAATGGAATGTTGTACTTGGTGGCCGTCCTCTAACTAGTGCAGAAAAAGAGGGAAGTCTGCCAAGAACTACTAGGGTTTTATTGGCACAACTAAGATCAGAATATTGTAGTCGACTTAATTCGTACTGGTTCAGAATTAATCCTATAATACCCAAAACCTGCTCAGCTTGTGGATAGAGTCCACATAATGCACAACACCTACGGACTAACCCTATTGATACATCGCGTCATTTGGGCTTGATTTAGATGAGTTCCTTGTTTTTGGAGAAAATTAATGATATATTTTCATATTTTGATTGCAGATCATTCTGTTACAACAACAACAAAAAGTGAACGCAAACAATATTATACGCATACAGCAAACACCTCTGAGGATCACTCTGGAACCCTTTCCACAAATCTGTGGGTTTATCCCTATAATATAATCTAAGATCAATTGATCATGGGTATTGATCAAATAGGTCCTTAGGTGGAATGGAGAGCAAAAGGAAGGTGTAGATTATGCCATACAAATATTCCAAAAGGAACTATGATCAAAAATGTTCAAATTTAAGGTACACTTATGTTACATCCCACAAAAAATGTTTTGCTTCTTAACACACCTGAAATCAATTAAAATAACACGAAATAAATATATTCCTTTTTGTTTTTAAAATGTACTGCCAATGCTCAGTGTTGCTTATAAGCAACATCTTATAACGGTCAAACCAGAAGTGATAGAGATTATTTAATATTAGCTCATATTTAAGGCGCATGCAATGACCTTATATAATTAAAATATTTGTAATGGCGCTCACTTTAATGGTGACATGAAAGGGTTAAATCATAAATTGTAAATTGCCATCTTTTTCATTTCAAAATTTTGCAAACCAGTTCTGGCACCAGACACATCTTCATATATTTACATTAGGGTGCACCTTTTTTACGAAAGTGCAATATTGAACCGTATCTCCCCCCAGAAATGTTATACGTAAGATAAAAACATGATGTGCAATTTTTTTTAATTGCATAAGGGGAACACGTGCCGCATCAGCCCACAAAGTGTTAAACTTTTTTGTATATGAAAAAATGTGAGTATTTTCGATTTTGCCTAAATTTTAATCACTAAGAATTAAAATGTTTAAGAAAATTAATAAAATATATAAGTCTTTTTATTAAAAAAATATTAAAATTAATATATTTTTGGATTGTGAACAACATTTAATAATAAATACTTAACATTCCTTCCTTTTCCTATAGAAAACGAAAAAAATCCAATTTTGACCTTTGACTTTGGAGAAAAAAGGGTTAAACTTTTCCAATATTAACAAGTAAGAGTGGTATATTCGGCTTTGCCGAATCTTGGATACCCTTCACCAATGGTGTTCCAAAAGTAAAGTACAAAATCGTAAGAATATATTGATAATTATATAGTTTCTGATTACTGACTTATTTGAGCCCCACACAAATGATTGATATGTATATTAATTTTCTTTTGTTCATACTAAATTTAATTCCTAGCTTTTCGGTGGCGTCATCATCTAGAATAGTTATGGACCCAAAGGTTAGGTTGGGCAGGTGGCTGATGTCTAAGGCAGCGTCACTTGGATTCTAAAGTGGTCCCTTTGTGAAAGATAATGATTACTTGACTACAAGTAGAGAATGCTTATTAAAGCCAGCCAGTAGCTTCGATATATTTGTCTATTTTACAACTTTAATAAGAAAAGATGCTTCAAAATGTAGATACACTCAGATTTGCAAGAGCACATCGATTTGATGAAGATTAAGTATTCCGGCATGCAACCCAAAAACGCAGTGCCCAGTGAGGGTTGTGTACTTTAATTCGTACTAATTATCCAACTTCTAAAAGTTCTTGATTAGTTATGTAAAATTCTGAAGTTATCGGACTGATTTAGGTCAAGCTTTAACAATGATTGTCAATGTATACAAGCCTTAGAATTATAAGGTATACACTCTTAGTTTTAGATACATACGTGAAATATATAGCTTTTGAATGGATGGATATGAGCTTTGTCGGAAAAGTCATTGAAGATTTACTTATTAATCTGAAGTTAGTTAACTAATAAAGATGAATACTTCATCAATAATAATGTATTGTTCTTTCGAAAGTTTTGCTCTAGTTCTTTGTGTAATTATAATGTGATTTAATTTATCAGCATTAAAGTGATTCCCGGTCGGGGTTATATGGGAGATTCCACTAAATGTGAACCGATCTTGCCCATTTTCAATACCGAACTTTTCAAGAGATCAGAAATACTTTTGTCAAATTTATTTAAGGCACTATCGCCCTGAATAACGATATTGTACAACGTCTTTATACTAAATGTCATCATCGTATCTATTATAATGTCATTTATTAGCTACTAAGAGATTGCCTTAGGCGAAGTTATACGGGAACAATTGTCAAACGTGAACGGATTTCTCCCAATTGCAATTAAAAAATTTAAATTTTCGTTGATATGTGAGATACATATGTGGGTTTTGAACGGATATCATGTACTTAGCTGCATTTTTGTACTTCCTAGGAAGATTACCTATAATTTGATATATAATACATTCTGAAATTTTAGCATAATGTTCAAAAGTCAGACACAAAATTAAGATAAATGCAGCGTGTCTGTCTGCTAAAATCAGATTTGTGGAGCTCCTGGAAGGTATACCCATATGCATTTTACACAAAATTTTTGGGATATCGTCCCATCCTGAATTTCATCGTTGTCGATCAAAACACCTGAAATATCGCTTAAACACTAAATTATATCTACCACAAACTACCGAATGCATCAGAATTTAGGTAATTCCTATTGCTATTAAATTTCATCAAAATAAACATCTGAGATATCGACAAAACAGGAGCTCCAAAAACTTGACTACAACAAAAAAAAAGGACAGAAAGGTAGACGGACGGACGGACAGACAGACAGGTAGACGGACGGACGTCGCGAAATCGATTCTCCTGCCGATTCTGAGTCGATCGGTACAATTTGAATTGTGGAGTTTATATATCAGATTTTAGAAAATCCTCCCACAAAGAACGCTGTCAAATTTCATCATTTTATCACAATCGGTCCATAAACACCTGAGATATCGCTGAAACAATACTTACAAAATGTAAACAAAATTTCTTAGACACGTACTTTGGGCAATTTGCTGTACATCACAAGTAGTGTTTTGGCGATATCTCAGTTGTTTATGGACCGCTTTTGATAAAATTTAATAATGTGCTTGGCGAGGGAATTTCCTAAAATTTGATATAAAATTTATGTATGTCCGTGCTCCAGGAGGATGGTTTTTCCTATTTCTGCATTTAATTTTTTCAACAAACATTCTCTAACGCGTACTTTGGGCAATTTGCGATACATCAAATTTAGTGTTTTGGCTTTATCTCAGTTGTTTATGGACCGATTTTGATAAAATTTTACAGAGTGCTTTGGGGAACCATTTCCTACAATCTGATGATGTACACTAGGATATCTCAGTTGTTAATAACGTGCTTGACGTGGGAATTTCCTAAAATCTGATATAAAATTTATGTATGTCCATCCTAAAGGAGGATGGTTTTTTCCTATTTCTGCATTTCATTTTTTCAACAAACATTCCCTAATGCGTACTTTGGGCAATTTGCGATACATACAATTTAGTGTTTTGGCGATATCTCAGTGGTTTATGAACCGATTTTGATAAAATTTTGGGGAACCATTTCCTACAATCTGATATATAATATATTATCACATGTATACCAGGAGTATCTTTTTTTCTCTTGTAATTTAAAAGTGTGTTTCAATCAAAAATTTTAAAATTTTCGTCTAATTTTTGGTATTTTTTCGATATTTTCGGTGTTTAATGAAATTTAATAGAATTTCCTAAAATCGGGAGAATTTCCAAAAATCTGGTATATAATTTATGTAGGTCTATCCTCCAGGGGCTTCAGAAACTTGATTTCAACAGACAGACGGACATCGCTTAATCGATTTTCATCCCAATTCTGAGTCGATCAGTATAATTTTTATGGGGTCTACTAAAATTACAAACGGAATCACAAACTTATAATACCCTTTCACCTATTGGTGAAGGGTATAAAAAGTAAAATACGACAAAAACGCTGATGTTCAAAAAATACAGTAAGGTCCTCGTCGAGAAAAAACGACATTAATTTTCGAACATTCCAATACCTAAATACCTGTTATTAGTTATAATCAATTTCATAACTTAGATATTTTAAAACAAATTTACTACACCATTTTCAATTGTAATTGAGAAATTTTCAAATTGAATTGAGAAATTTTCAATTGAAATTGAGAATTTTCAATTGAAATTGAGAAATATTCAATTGGAATTGAGAATTTTCAATTGAAATTGAGAAATTTTCAATTGAAATTGAGACTTTTCAATTGAAATTGAGAAATATTCAATTGAAATTGAGAATTTTCAATTGAAATTGAGAAATTTTCAATTGAAATTGAGAAATTTTCAATTGAAATTGAGAATTTTTCAATTGAAAATGAGAATTTGTAAATTGAAATTGAGAAAATGCCAATTGGAAATGAGAAATATTCAATTGAAATTGAGAATTTTTAAATTTAAATTGAGAATTTTTCAATTGAAATTGAGAAAAGCCCAATTGAAAATGAGGTTGATTTTTTTACTTGAAATTGAGAAATTTTCAATTGGAATTGAGAAATTTTCAATTGAAAATGAGAAAAGCCCAATTGAAAATGAGAAATTTTCAATTGAAATTGAGAATTTTAGAATTGAAATTGAGAAAACCTAAATTGAAAATGGGGTGTTCTCAATTTCAATTGAAAAATTCTCAATTTAAATTTAAAATTTCTCAATTTCAATTGAACATTTCTCATTTCCAATTGGCATTTTCTCAATTTCAATTTACAAATTCTCATTTTCAATTGAAAAAATCAACCTCATTTTCAATTGTGCTTTTCTCAATTTCATTTGAAAAATTCTCAATTTAAATTAAAAAATTCTCAATTTGAATTGAAAATTTCTCATTTTCAATTGGGCTTTTCTCAATTTGAATTCAAAAATTCTCAATTTCAATTGAAAATTTCTCAATTTCAACTGAATGTTTCTCATTTCCAATTAGGGTTTTCTCAATTTTAATTGAAAATTTCTCATTTTTAATTGAAAATTCTCAATTTCAATTGAAAATTTCTCAATTTCAAATGAAAATTCTCAATTTCAATTGAAAATTTCTCATTTTCAATTGAAAATTCTCAATTTCAATTGAACATTTCTCAATTTCAATTGAATATTCTCAATTTCAATTGAATATTTCTCAATTTCAATTGAAAATGGTTTGTTTTTCCATAAAAATTATAACTAGTCACTTGATTTATCATAGTAAACAGAAAAAAACCGAAAGTAGTGTAATGGTTAATTATGGGAAATATTTTTCATTTTATAATAACGATTAGCTAATTATTAAAATTTTCTCACAATTAAAAAGAAAACAAATATTATCTGCATTTAGGCATTTTTACATATCCTTTAGGGAATTTATGGTATCGAAATATATGACACACAATTGGACCATATGTGGAAAACCTTACCTTTTATGATAAACATTCAAGCTAAAAGCTTAAATAAATATCTTGACAAATTGTTGCATAAAATAAAGTTAAATAAATTTTACAGTAAAAAAAAAAATGAAATCAATATTTTAGTAATGGAGCCATGCTAATGCAATCGTACATAAATTTATAAAAATTCAATCACGATTTTTGTCTTGTTATAATTTTAATTGGTTCGCGGATAAAAATATTTTATACGTTACTCAAAACAAATTGTCAACTTAGCATTTTTTCTTTTTGCCTTAAAAAATATTTAACAATAATTTATAGCATTATTAAATAATTTGGAATGAAAATATGTACATAAATTTAATATACGTATGTATTTGAATCTACTTATGGAAGAACATAATAGATACACATACATATATATTTATTATATGTGAGTATATAATATAATCTTATCTATAAATGGTTGAAGTCTGTTCTTTATTTTTGGTCTCGAACATGAAAATTTACTTAAACCAAATGTAAAATTGAAGTAAATCTGATGGAAAATCATCTACTCGTAAGCACGTCAGAATTAAATTTGCTTGATTTACCACTTGTTGCCAAAGATTTTTTACACGAGATCTTCTTCACATTTTGGGTAGACCCAAAAATATAGCTTTCGAAAATCTCGAACATGTCTTGGAGTGCATATAACCCTTCTACATTTAAATTGCATAAATTTATAGATTGTTATGTACATTCATGTATAATAATTTATTAAAGGTAATATGTATTTTGATTAAAAATTCTTATAAAAATAATATATTATTCCATAACTTTTATCAATTATACCATGAATTTATAGTTTTTGTTTTTCAATTCATAAATTTTAAGTGACGGCAAATAATGCGCACTTCATAATCGGTTGCATATGGTCTGTCTATTTTCGTTGTATTTGCAAATCGGTATAGCAAATAAAAAAAAATGTGTTTAAATAATATACAAAATTTGTCATTTGCTGATACTGTTTTGCAAATGCCACGGATACTTTTAAAATGTTTAATGTGCACAATCGTGGGAACTTGCAATTAACGTCGTCGGTCTTCCAAAAAATCAATGATCAAACATCTTTATTACTACTTTACTAGAATTCAAATTTGAATTGTGATACGTTATCACATAGTACCTGGTTGACCGAGCCTTGCTCGGAGTTTACGATAAACCTTTCAAAGAAAATTTTAAACTTTTCATATATTTTATTTTATAATGTATATACTTGCGATACACTTTTTTTGTTCAAGTGCATTTGTTTAAAAGTAAAAAAAAGTACCAAAAATATTTCGCACACGTTATTGGTTTTGCTCAACCTTACATCCAAAAAGTTCCAATTACTCGTCTTCTTATTTTTTTTAGCTGATCAAAACACAATTTAAATTTTGTTTCCATACCTATTATTTTAAAAGTTATAATGTCACCAATTTTTCCCCTTTTATCCCCTAGTTTCAAAAAAGCTCCATATGCATATTTGGTACTTCTTTGGTACCAATTGAATTCCGTACATTTTATTAAAACTCAGTAAACATTTTCTTTCTATTCATATTACTTTATGAGATGTTAATTTATAATGTTATCTATTTTGTAACCATTTTACCCCCAAAATCAAAAAAGTACCAAATACGTGTTCAATATTTTTTTCAGATTTATTGATTGCAGTACAAAGTTCTTTCTATATTCATTGCTTCAAAAGATAAGAGTGGGTTAAAAAAATGTACCAAAAAAACTTTTTTTACCCGTTTTACCCCCTATCTGGCATAGTTTAAAAAAAGTACCAAATACCTGTCCGCTTATTTTAGCAGCTGTTCAAAACGTAATTTAAATTTTATTTCTATGCCTATTACTTTAGGAGATAAACCGTTTTCGATTTTTCCCCCTTTTTTACCCGTTCTTACCCGCTTAGAGACAAAATTTCCAAAAGTCCCTCTTTACTCGATCTATACATCAAAAAAGGTACCCACCGTCCAAATCGTTAGAGCTGTTATCGAGATAGACATTCTATATATGTATATAAATATACAATTATTGCCCGTTAAAAAATATATAAGATTTCCTCAAAAAAGTACATTTTTCAAAAATTGCCTATGCTAATTTTCGTAGTTGGTCTAAAAGCAGTTCAAATTTTGTTTCTTTTCATTATTTTAAATAAATCATTTTTAGCAGAAATAACATGTTTATTGTTGACATTTTCAAAAATCTTAAAAAAAAAATGATTTTAACGAAATTTCTTTGGCAGAAGTTTATGGAAAGCGTTCTATTTTTTCGGCATCCTCCCTAAAACTTAAATGTAATTAAACAATCGTAATATTTAATAAAATTGGTTTTAAGTTGTTTTGTTTAGTCACTTTTCTCCGAAATTTAATAAATAATAAACATCAAATTTTAAAAAATTCCTATTGTTTTTCCCATTTTCGAATCTTTTATCGATTTCTAACTCGGGTTCCAAACAAAATAAAATTCATATAAACCCAACTTTCTAATTTTTGCAACCATTTTTTAGTTTGTAAATTTAAATAATTGTTTTAAAATTCTTTAAAACAGTTCATGACCAACCCTTTTTATACCCACCATCAAAAAGAATGGGGGGTATATTGAGATTGTCATTGCGTTTGTAATTTCCTTAATATTGGCCCAAAAATCAAAACCGATATATATTCTGAATCCTTATGAAATTCTAAGACGATTGAGCGATGTCCGTCTGTCTGTCAGTCTGTCTGTTGAAATCATGATAAAGCCTAAATGAAAGGAGCTAGCTCAATCAAACTTGGTACAAACATTCTTCATCACTGAAAAAATTTTGGTATTGAAATTGAGCAAAATCGCTAACGCTAATCGCTTATTTGCTAATAAATGACAAACTATAATAGCTATGATGATAAAATTTGGTATATAGAAGTTTTGCATAAGCCCTAGGCAGCATGTAAAATTTCATTAAAATCGGTGGACATTTAGTCATAGCTCCCATTCAAAAAACTTACGGAAACAGCCAAAATTTCAGCTAAAATACACTTAAATGTCAATAAATCTATAACAGATATAAACACTATATTTAGCACGAGGAGGTCTTATGTCAATGCCTACCAGTGTGCAAAATTTTGTCACAATCGGTCACCATTTGACCATAGCTCCCATATAAAAAACTTACGGAAACACAAAAATACAAAAAGAAAAGGGGGCTTATGTCCGTCTGTCCGTCAGATAAAAGCTCGATAGCGCCTTAAAGAAAAGGCATACAGTAATAAAATTTTACAAAAGGAAGTCTTATATGAATGCCAGCCAGTGTGCAAAATTTTGTTACAATCGGCTACTATTTGACTATAGCTCCCATGTAAAAAAACTTACAGAAACACAAAAATACAATAAAAAAACACGGTCTATGTCCGTCTTTCCGTCAGAGAAAAGCGCGATAGCTCCTTAACTACAAGAGCTAGAGAGACAAACTTTAACAATAATATTTTCGATATATTATAGAAATTGTGTGCTAAAAATGGGTAAAATCGGTTCACATTTAGTTAGAGCCCCCATATAACCCTGCCCCGGGAATCACATTTATGCTAACAAATTGAATAAAATTCTAAAATCTATGACTACTACATTTAGAACAGAGAAGTTTTATGCAACTTTCAGTCAGTATGTCAAATTTTATAGGAATCGGTCCATTTTTGACCATAGATTTCATATAAAAACCGCTCCCGGTAACCACTAAAATGCCAAAAACGCCAGTTAAAAGCTATTAAATTATAAACTATGTCAGCTATGGTCACTAAATTTTGCACAAATAAACTTTATATTAATATCAGCCAGTATGTAAAATTTTGTAACAATCGGTCAACATTTGGCTATAGTTCTTGTATATATAACATCCCCTTTTTATATCTACAATCAAAAAGATTTGGAGGTACATTCAGTATATTAAGATTGCGTCTAAGAAATTAGATAGCTATCAATCAATGTTAGGTCCAGACTTTATACACGATAGATGCATTAGGAACTCCTTACAAAATATATGAACCTACCGTGTTGCTATCAACATGTTTATGGCACAATATATATATATATATATATATATACATATATATATATATATATATATATATATATATAATTCCCCGACAACATTCCAATTGGAACAAGGGGTACTTCTCTCAAACAATGATCTGCATCCGATTCTATTTTTCGACTCATTGAAAGGGACCTACGTTTTTACGCCGGCTCCGAACGGCAAATGCATTAGTTAGAGAAGTTTTACATTACTCAATAACCAGTGGCTAGCTGAGTTATGAGGTGAACCGCCGCTTTTTTGAAAATTTATTTTTTCAAGTGAGTCTGGCCAGGGATCGAACTTGGGCCTCTGGTATGCTAGGCGGATGACTAACCTGCTATACCACGGCGGTTACAAATGAAACAACTTATTAATGTAAAACTATATTCGGTTATGGTACAGCATTTTGTTCAAGGTAAATACTAGGGAAACCACTTAAATACTTTTTAATGTTGAACTATAGTAACTATACCACTGCAACCGAATTTAGTCCAAATATATTACCAGCAATACCACATTTGGTCAACATTTTGAATTAGCTGCACTCTCGTAAAACTTGATGGTGGGTATACAAGATTCGGCACAGCCGAATATAACACTCTTACTTGTTTATGCTTGTATTTCATCACACAGTCCAAATAACTATTTGGTGATGTTGGATACCAAGTAACGGTTCTCATTAATAAACCCAGACTTATCTTGGTAATCTTAGTAAGCTGAATTATTTGCAAGTAATTCGCGCTTGCCGGAAAGTGACCAGCCATTGCCAGGGCTTCAAAGAGTATCTGTTACTATGCCAAGATATTTTTTCGAGCTCGTGCAGTTAAGAGGGGCTGGTCTGGATGGTATTCCAGCACAGGTCTTGAAGGTGTGCTCTTCAACGCTAGCTCTTTCATTAACAAACCTATTCTGTACCCCATAACATGCTGGTGAATTTCCTGTGTGTTGGAAGGTTGCTTATGCAACGCCAATCCCTAAAAAGAGTGAGGCTAACAACCCTAAAAATTACCGCCCAATAGCGATTTGTTTGGCACTTTCCGAAGCAATGGAGGGTATAGTAAATTACCATTTGGTTAAATATTTAGAGTCTTACAATTTAATTAGCGACCATCAGTATGGATTTCGTAAGGGACGCTCTACGGGGGAGTTATTAGCATTTCTATCAGAAAAATGGTGCCGTTTATTCACAATTTTGGTAAAAGCAAAGTGGTTGTAGATATTTGTGGCTGTAGATATTTCCAAGGCATTCGATAAAGTGTGGCATGGTGCACTTTTATCGATACTTGTTGCTTTTGGTGTCGGTAATACCTTCTCTAGATTTATATCGAGCTTTATCAGGGATCGCACTATAAGAATTGTTGTAGATGGGATCTTGAACCTCAAACGAGTTTAAGATCAATTCAGGCGTAATATGATGTCCATTAGACATGCTGTCTTTCAAATGTTGAAAGAAGCATTCAAGTGCCAACTGATCTTTTGGGGTAAAAATTTGCATACTAAAATACCGACATGCAAGAACATGACTTTGCAAAACGTTGGTAAGTAGAAACAAAACGGACAGGTTTCTTTAAAAAAATTGTCCAATAAAAGTGCAACCGAAAATATTTTCTCCAATTTTTCTACGATAATCCACAGAAGGGGTACAATAATGGAATTTTAAAGCTTCCTGGAAAAATGGCAAAATATCATTTATAATATGTTTAACGAAACTACCCAAAACAGACCGAATGTATTACAAATTACACAAAATACAACAATTTGTGTTGAAAATTTTGGACGGAAAGATACCCTTCACTATTTAGGTTAAATATGGAGCAACAATATGATAAGTTTTTCTTAAGTCCTTCAGAAACATACATATCGTCACCTGAAATGCAAAAGGGCGTAACTAACACAAAAATTAAAAATAATTTTTTGATTGATTATGACACAGCAACCTAAAATATATATAGCTACAATTTTTTTTTTGCTGTACGGTCAAAAATTCACTAAAAACCAAAGGTTTAAAATGTTGCTCAAAATTTGTATTGTAGTTAAGCCCTTTTGGTTTCAGGAAATATTAAGCTTGTAGTTAAGCCCTTTTGTTTTTTTCGCAATTACTTAAAAATAACTTGTTTTTTATCATTTCAATTTTGTCTTTGCTGTTGCATTGTTGACCAAATTTCAAAACTTGGAATTAATATTTCATTTAGTTTAAAAGTTATGATGTTTTTTTTTTTTGGTTATTATATAAAAAGTTCTTATCCGAGACTAAGAATTTTGAGAGGCTATAAGTTAGCTTTCCGACCGTGTATTTAACTGTTTGTCTACAGATCAAATCTAAAGGTCCTCTGTTCTAACTATATCAAATATGGTCAGATTCCTACAAAATTGGAAACACTGATTTAGGTTACCATAGGAAAAGAGTAATGCCCAGTAAGAAAAAAGGTTTATTCTCAAATGGAGGATGATTTGAAAATAAATATTTTTTTTCAAAGGTCAAACGTTTGATACTGATTTGAGAATAATAGCGTTCTCAACAAAAAGGGGACTTTATTCTCAAATTGAGAAATACCTTTATTCTCAAATCATTATCAAACCTCATTCTCAAAGGTTTTTCAAATGTGGATATCATCTACATGTGGAACATAAATAAAATGGCGTTGTATTTTTGAGTTTGTTTATTTTGTTTTTGAAAACGGTGCATCATATTTGAATTCTTTTGCTTAAAATATAATTTTTTTATTGTTAGGTAAAAAAATTTTGAGAAACAAAGAAAATTTACTTATGCATATGAATATTATCGAATTTTAAATCTTGATATTTTTTAAGCAAGGTTTTATGGTCAAATATGGATCAATTTTAAAAAATCCAAAAGAAATAACAAATTTCTTTGAAATGCAATGCCACTCCATTAAAATATCTTAAACATTAATTGTATTTAACATTTATAACAATTATTTTTTTTAATGTTTGAAAAAAAAATTGAAATAATGTTTGATATCAAATTTATATAACACCATTTTTCAAATTATTCTCAAATCATCTTAGGGTTTGATAATGATTTGAGAATAACCTTTATTCTCAATTTGAAAAGCTATCATTTTTCAAATGTTTATTCTCAAATGAACCCTCATTTGAAAATGAATGTGAATCTCAGACATCTCTTCAGGTTTGAAAAAAGTTTGAAAAAACGTTTGATATCAAATATAAAAGTCATCATATTTCAAACGTTTGACACTGTTCCCAGTAAGAAAAAAGGTTTATTCTCTAATTGAGGATGATTTGAAAATAAATATTTTTTCAAAGGTCAAACGTTTGATACTGATTTGATACTGATTTGAGAATAATAGCGTTCTCAACAAAATGGGGACTTTATTCTTAAATTGAGAAATGCCTTTATTCTCAAATCATTATCAATCCTCATTCTCAAAGGTTTTTCAAATGTGGATATCATCTACATGTGGAACATAAATAAAATGGCGTTGTATTTTTGAGTTTGTTTATTTTGTTTTTGAAAACGGTGCATCATATTTGAATTCTTTTGCTTAAAATATAATTTTTTATTTTTAGGTAAAAAAAATTAAGAAACAAGGAAAATTTACTTATACATATGAATTTGTAATCTTGACTTTTGTTAAGCAAGGATCAATTATGGATCAATTTAAAAAAATCCGAAAGAAATGACAAATTTCTTTAAAATGCAATGCCATTCCATTAAAATAACATTTTTTTTAAGTTTGAAAAAAATTTGAAATAATGTTTGATATCAATTTTATATAACACCATTTTTCAAATTATTCTCAAATCTTCTTAGGGTTTAATAATGATTTGAGAATGACCTTTATTCTCAATTTGAGAAACTATCATTTTTCAAACTTTTATTCTCAAATGAATCTTCATTTGAAAATGAATGTGAATTTCAAACATCTGTTCAGGTTTGAAAAAAGTTTGAAAAAAACGTTTGATATCAAATGTAAAAGTCATCATATTTCAAAGGTTTGACACTGTTCTTACTGGGTTCTTACTGGGTGGTTTAAATCATAAATACATTTACACTCTCAGTTTTCGCAAATTTTCAAAAAGTTCAGCATTAAAGATCATTGAAAATGCGTTTACAAAAATAATCGAAAAACTAGTAGTTAAACCTCTTTTAATCGATTAAATATTACAGGCTATTTTGTATAATTACTGTGTGTATACATCAATATTAAATTTACATACTCACTACAAATTTATTATATAATATAAATACTATTATTACCTACTTTCCTATAAAATATTTTACAAGAAACATTTTATATATCCAAGGCCTATAGGCCTTTATATTGAAAATTCCTTTTTGTCTTGAAATAAAGTTTTAAGTTTTTCTAAAAAAAAATCGATTTATGAGATTTAAGTGTGCAATGTTTTAATTTTAATTAAAGTCATGATCTGATCATGGCAACATTTTAATGCGAAATATAACCACTAAATGTTTTTATTTTTAATTATCAAATGAAAAGAAACGTTAAATTAAAATCTAACTTAAAGACACATACAAAATCGAGTTGTCGAAAGAAAAAGTGGGCCTGGTAAACGGGTATTTATTCAAATATTTCAACACTGAAATTTTAGCAGCAATTGATTAAGGTCGTTTGCTATTTTAAACAGTTAAACCTGTTACTGAAGAATGAAAAACATTAATTATGTTGAAAAGTATAAAAACATTTGCATTTGCTAATTATTTAGTTTCTAAATAATTAACATAAATTGTTGGCAAATAATATAATTTGCAAATACAAATGTAAGTGTATGTATATTTAGTTATGTAAGTATTTAATGTGTGAAATTCGCACTCATAAATTGAGACTTCCTGTTAATGGGGTTAAAGGGAAATACAAAGATCAAATATTCATAAATAATTATGGTTTTTCCTGCTTCGGAATTCATTAGGAAAACGTTTTTATAAATGTAATTTATTGGCATTTTTACTAAAACTTTGTTTACTTATCTGATAAATTAACCATTTTGTATGTATTGAAATAACAATTTGGAAAATCTTATGACGACTACTCATACAAAGATTTTATTAGTACTAGGAATATATTTTATTGAGATGAAGATGGATGGAGTAGTGTTTGTAGGCATTTGTTTTGAACTTTTCTACATGGTAAGTATATGTTTAGAAAAACTTCTGCTTCATTTCAACAGTTTAGCTAAATTACACACCAATCGACCACAAATGAATGTGCTCTAAAAGAAAAATGCGTTTTTCACAAAAATATACGGTTTGCGAAACAAGATTAATGACTCTTTAGAGCACATCGCATTGCAGTAGCGTTAGAACACTAACACGGCATTTACACATGCAAGTGCAAGTGAAAAAAAGCTCAATACATTTATATTTTTTTACTAACACAATCACACTACTGCAAGTTGTAGGCTCACTTGCAAGCGATTTTACTTGCATGTCAGAAGAATACGTATACACAACTTGTAACAAGTCACCTACGTGTGTAAACGTACTGTAAGGTGCAACCGACATTCTAGCGTTTCTCCAGTGTGTCAATATAGTTCGATATTCTACTGTCCATGATAAACACCGTCGTCCTTTTCTCAAAAATATACCCTAAATGTGTGTTGTTTTCCATTTTTTTCGCATATACTTTAGTCTAGAGTTTGCAGTTCGGTTTTAACCGAAACCGAAAACCGTAGAAAAACCGCGGCTTAAGCTATTTATTTTTTATAATTTTTTCAGAAATAACATTAGCTTATCATAAATTTGCACGCAATTTATCTATGAAATGAAGCAGATAAATGAAAAAACAAAAGGTGCATTACAATGGACGAATGGACAAGTGCAAGGGGAAGACGGTATATGACGGTATATTTTATAACCTGGGACTCAGCCGTATTTTCGAAACGTGTAATTCCAAGCAAACGCAAAAACCATTAGACAAAAGCTAATGGAGTTTAATAATTCATTTGATACAAACATCGTAGCATGTACTATAGCAGCAGTCAATATCATATTTGGATACTTCAGTTATATTTGTTGATGTTAGTCAGTTATATTTGTTGATGTTTTGTATGAAAAATTTGTTAAAAGTCCAGATGTGGTAGAATTTGAAACCGACGAAACGAAGACAATTTTGAAGAAGTCGACGATGAAACTTTGAATCATTTAAAACCGATTGCCATATACAGTGAATTCCACTCAAAATGACCCACCTGTGAAAAATTTACAAAACTTGTTGTAACTCCAAAAACTTAATTTTAATTTTTTAACTTTTTTATTTTTCTTAAATTTTAGGTAATATCTAATAAAAAAACATAAACATATTTCATTGATAAAAGAAAGTTTTCAATATTAACGAGAAAGAAACAAAACACATGAAAAATTACGCGCCATTCAAAATGACCCAGTTACTTAAATTTAAGAATATACATAAAGTAATCATAAATTTCTATGGAATTAGTATTTGGTCGGATATCCTTTTTGACTGATTACTGATTTTAATCTATTAGGAACAGATTCCACCAATTTTTTTGTATAGTCTGGAGAGATTTTTTCCCACTCCTCCTTTAATGCAGCCTTGAGGTTGTTTATGTTTGATATTGCGTGCTTCCGAATTTGAACTTCCAATTTTTGCCATAAATTCTCTATAATATTTAAATCGGGAGATTGTGGAGGTGTTTTCAAGACTTTCGGGCAATTATACAATAACCATTCCTTAACGATGTGGGCAGAATGCTTTGGATCATTATCTTGATACAAGTGAAATGTATTCTCTATCCCCAGCTTCTGTGCACTTTGTTTCAGATTTTCTTGCAAAATTTTCAAATATTGGTATTTGTTCATATTGCCCTCTATGAAGCACAAATTTCCAACTCCTGCAGCCGAACATGCACCCCACACCATCACATGCCCACCACCATGTTTTACTGTAGGCCGGAGATGTTTTGGATCCAACTCTTCATTCGGTTTTCGCCATACGTTTACCCTCCCGTCCGATCCAAATAAGTTAAATTTGGATTCGTCAACAAAAATTACGTTTTTCCAGAACTCATAATCTTTCATGCAGTAGGCGTGAGCGTATTCCAAACGATTTTTCTTATTTTTTGCACTAACAAATGGTTTCTTCCGCGCAATTCTTCCATGTAACCCAGCCTTATGAAGAACTCTTCTGACAGTTGTTGCACTGCATTTTGTATTAAATGTTTCTCCCAACATGTCTCGAAGATTTGGAGCACTTAATCGCGGATTTATTTTGACTTTTTGTAGAATCCAACGTTCTTCACGTTTAGTCAGAACTTTCTTACCAGGGTGTTTCGGTTTGTTTGCGATACGTTTTTCGTCATTATAACGTTTTATTATATTTTTTATAGTACTACGTGGCCTTTTTACTATATCTGATATTTCTCTTTGACTTTTACCACTTTTGTAATGTTGTATTATTAAATTTCTCATTTCAATTGTGGTTTGAGGAGCCATTATAGGAAAATGCGCAATATCTTTCACTATACAAATTAGTAAACGCAAGTAAGTCGATCACATGAATAAAATATCCAAACCAAGCAGACAGACAAAAATTAAAAAATATTTTTCGCAAAATACCGTTATATGAGTTACTCTCAATGTGTGGGTCATTTTGAGTGGCGCGTCATTTTTCATGTGTTTTGTTACTTTCTCGTAAATACTGAAAACCTTATTTAATCAATGAAATATGTTTATGTTTTTTTGTTAGATATTACCTAAAATTTAAGAAAAATAAAAAAGTTTAAAAATTAAAATTAAATTTTTGGAGTTACAACAAGTTTTGTAAATTTTTCACAGGTGGGTCATTTTGAGTGGAATTCACTGTAAATTTGAACCTAGGCTGTAAGAAAAACTGTTCAGTATTTCAAAAATTAGTCAGTTCGTAATAATATTTTACAAACAAGCGTTAAAAAGTATCATAATCGTGAATTAAGTTTATTCTTAGATTTCTGCTTCTAAAAGAAAGTATTCATGAAAGTTTAGAAAAACTGTCGACCTTATTTTTGCTTCATTCTATCGACTTTGAAATTGTAAATTCTTTTAAAGACTCGTTGCTATTCGTAAAAATGACTGTTGAAGCAATTTGTCGCTCGGATGAAAATATTATACAAGTTAAAGGGGCTCGCAGTTTCGCTAAAAGAAACAAGACTTATTTAAGAAATCCGTCATATTTAAAAAACCTGAATTAATTTTCTGAATTTAAGTATTAAATTATAAATATGAGCTTCAATAAATACAAATTATACTTTGTTGTAATAAAATTATCTAAATTTTACTACACATTTAAATCAAAATACAGTTAAACCTCTATTAACCGGGCCTCTATTAACCGGCTACATCTATTAACCGGCATGCAGATCTTTTTGATTTTTTACCTCTACTATCCGTGCTTTACCTCTATTATCCGTGCTTTGGTTTTTTACCTCTATTAACCGTGCTTTACCTCTATTATCCGTACAGCATTCATATGATTTTTTATTATGTTAATTTGAATCCGGCGATTCCCCTTTTTAATGTGTGGACACAATTGTACTACATACGTGCTTCTATTTTTATTCATTATGTAAGTGAAATTTGATCTGTTAACACCTGTTTTGGGACGATGGCTCCTTCAAATAACAAATTGCCAAAGAGAGCGAGAAAAGTTCTTTCAATTATCCATTAAACACATAGACAACAGCAGGCTACACGAACACCGACTACAAAAGTCGTTGGCTGCAATCGTAGCCTCGTAGTCAGCTACTTAATTATTTTGGGGACGGCAGCTACATTTAAGATGACAGCTACATTTCGAAACACCTGTTTATGAGTGGTGCCAATATCGCGTTTATAAGATGGACAAAATAATAATTTAAATTTTGATAAAAACGACATAAATTCATTTTGTTTATTTAACCTCCGAAATCAACGGTTTTCCTGTACCTGATGGTAAGTCTATATCAAAAAAAGTTTATAGAAAGATTTTGGTGTGATCTCTAATAGTTTAAGAGTTATGGGCTTTTTAAATTTCAAGAATAATACGGTATAACTTTAGAAGTTTATATCCGATATCAACTTTTTCGGTATCAAACAAAAGCTACTGAAAATATCTTTTATATTCTTATATATTCTATATAATATTCTTTATAATGGATAAGGAGCTAATATACTATAAACTTATTTCTGCAATCGACATTTTTTTTATAAAAATTCGTATATCTTAAAACAATAAAGATATAAGTATGCTCTTTTATATAATGAATTTTATACTGGCCTTTTATATAACATGAACTACGTAGCTCTAGCACACGTAGCGTGTGAGTTAGACAGTTTAAAAAATAACTTTTTAAAATTTTACTTCTATGGAGTTAGAGTTATATAAATATAAATTTTTACATAATATTTTATTAGATATTATTATATACATTAAATATTTTATAAGTATGTAAATTGTTTACACAAATTCTCCCCATTGTATTTGTGGTAAATAAATTCAAGTGGTTTAAATCGCTCATTTATTTCAATATTATATGGTGTTGACAGCACTAAATCTTTTATTGTCGCCAACAAAAATAGAAAATAGTTTTATTTTGGCTACAGCTACAACGGTGGTCGGTAGTCGTGTAGCCGTGTCGATTCTAAAAAATTTATTTCTATTTGAATGCATGTATTCTAATTTTGACAGGTTGTAGCCCGTAGCCTGCTGTTGTCTATGTGTTTAATGCATTAGAGACAAAATTGCTTTGATTAACGATTACGATAAGAACATACCTGTAAGGTTACTATCTGAACAGTATGGAGTTGGTAAGGAAACTGTGCGCGATTGAGTGAAAAAGAAAGAAAGTGATTCAATAGATGGCTTAAAAATAGATATACGCTCAAAAATTCTGAAAATCCGGAAGTAGATTTGGCATTAAGTGAATGGTTCCGACAAAAAAGATTTAAGGGAACACCAGTTTCAGGTAAGTTTAGTTTAAAGCTGTTCACCCAGCTATATATACCTTTTTCAATTGTAAATGAGAAATTTTAAGTTTTAGTTGGGAAATTTAAAGTGGAAATTTTAAGTTGAAAATGAGGATTTTAAATTGAAAATGAGAAATTTAAAATTTATTTAAAGAACAATTAAAAACAATAAAGCAAACTAACATTAAAGAATATTTTAAATAAATGAAAGTTGTATGTTTTAAATTAAAATATGTGGTACATTTGAATCTGTGAATATATAAATTGAATTCTTGAATAAAAATAATGAAAAAAATGCAATTTTATACGTTTTAATAAAATCTCTATTAACCGTGTATTTCGATTATCCGTGCTAGTCCCGGTCCCGCGCGAGCCGGTTAATAGAGGTTTAACTGTAGTATTATTTAAAAACCGAAAACCGAACCGAAACCGGCCGGTTTTGGGTGTTTTAAAACCGAAACCGCGGTTTCTCATTTTCACGGTTTTTTGCAAACTCTGCTTTAGTCGTATAAATTGTAGGGAGATCAGATGGACTGAAATAACTTTTAAATCGTTTTTAAAGGCCGAGACACTTGAATGCTTTTTCAAAACTTGGAAAATGTACCTGGTCCAACTAACATCACCCTGGATCTCCATGCCTAGTACATCAAGAGCTTCTGATGCCACAATATTTATGCCATCCATGAGTACAGATGAAGCAACATGATCGGGGCATTAAAATCTACCCTATTTGCACGTTTTTTGTAAGGCAGTATTTATTTACTTCACTTCAGAATCTGATTAAAAACGGAGCTATGATTAAAAACTATAATGAAGAGTGTTCCAAACGAAATTCGCAGTTGCATTGAGTTAAATAAAATTCAAACCGTTCACTATAAAAACAATTCAAAATAAACAAATTTATTGGCATATTGTACAAATTCATTTAACATTAAAATGTTAATTTATTATTATTTAGGTATTTATAAAATTATCGACTTTTTTCGAAAGTCCTTCGATTAAATATTTTGCCGTTGCTTCTGTCAAATTTTTGGAGTATTCTTCTCTACATGCCTAAGTTCTGGACAGTAAGGTGGATTTGAATCTCGTAATACAAATCTGGAAATCAATATTTCCAAGACAATGATTATGCCTCGAGACACATCAATGTGGATAACAAGGTTATTGGATGTGTAGCTACCTTTAATTATCTTGGTAGTTTGGTATCTACAAATCATAAGGCAAAATCTGCGTTCGGCATTCTCTGAGCCATTTGGAAATCTCAGCAAATATCAACAACAACTAAGTTACGAATATATAACTCGAATGTCAAGTCTATCTTGTATTACGGTTGCGAAACTTGGAAAATGCCATCGATAAGCGCCTATAAAACTTTGCAAACAAATACTTGCTGCAAATCCTTAATATATGGTGACCGAATAGCATAAGAAATGAAGATACACTAAACGCTACAAACCAAATCCCTGTTTCTATAAAGGTATGTCAATGAAAATGGCGGTGGATAGACTGCACACTTCGAAGGCCAAACACCAACATAGTTCGACAAGCGCTTTGTTGGAATGTACAGGGAAGCGGCCGTCGTGTTGGTGCACCTGCTAGAACGTGGAGAAGGTCAATTGATGCGGAGTTGCGTTAATTCATTAAATGACGTATACCTAACATCTCGCAAACGAGTTCGATATAAAAGGATGGTTGAGGAACTATGATTCACTGGGAGTCAAGAATAATAGAAAGAGAAGTACAAAAATAGCATTATTGTTTTAATAACACTCTGATACAGTGAAAATACACTCGGAACGAAACCAAGCTCAACCAGTAGAACTCGGTTAGAAGATCATTTTACCATTTTTAAAATTTTCGATATACCCTCAAAATCGAAAGTTATCGATAAAAAACGATTTTTTTGGACTTAGCGGAGAAAAGAAGGCTTAACTGAGTCATTTTTACATCGATTTTAAATTTTAAAATGTGTTTCGACAGAAAACAAAATAGGCATTTCACTTCGTAAAGACCTTTTTTGAACATGACCAATTTATCATAAAAATATTTTCCGCTGAATTTAAAATTTTATTTTTTTTCGATTTTTTCAATTTCTGAAGCTTTTTTTCGTAAAATTTATCAGAAGACCTAATATATTTTGACTTAAAAAAAAAATCATGGTTACCATTTTGTAAAA
Source organism: Stomorhina lunata (assembly GCA_933228675.1). Classification (NCBI taxonomy): domain Eukaryota; kingdom Metazoa; phylum Arthropoda; class Insecta; order Diptera; family Rhiniidae; genus Stomorhina; species Stomorhina lunata. The sequence continues at coordinate 86,612,201 of OW121740.1, read as the reverse complement.
CAAGAGTTTTTTAATTAAAATCGGAAACATATTAAGAGAGCTATAACAATTTTAGTAAAAAAGGTGAATTCAGTATTATTTGTATATTAGAAAATTTTCTATACAATACTACGTTAGAGTGTTTTTTCAACTTTTTTCGAAAGTAGAGAAATGGCGGTCGGATTATTATGGCATTCGGTGAGAAATATCAAATTCAAATAACAAAATTTAAGCCAAATCGGACTACGTTATCACGTGGCGCCCAGGCCATGAAGTTGAAAATTGCGTTTATAAGAAAAAATATGGCCAATTTTTTAGTTCTTGCAAAATTTAACTGTTTTAGTAAACATTTTAACAAAGTGTAAATATTAATTCATAATGTAGACTCAATTAGCTTTCTATCTACGTAAGTAGCGTATAAATCGGCTAAGGATTTTTTGAGTTATCGGAAATTTTCATAGAAATTTTGGGTCCTTGAAGACATCTATTTGATTTTATGATGTTTGTCGATGGAAAGCAAATTGGGTCGGTCTAAATTACAAATTAACATTCAGATTTTGTCAAAAAGTTAAGCTTATAGGTCAAAATTCACAAAAACCGAAAAATTGCACATTTTTTGTGTCTTATTTTCACAGCAATAATTTTTTATATATCAAATCATATTTTGAAATGGCAACACCTTAGACAGCTTTCACACTATGAAACTAGTTGCAGAAACCCTATGCAACTAGTTTCATAGTGTGAAAGCTGTATTACCGATCTCAACTAAAAACCGTTGGGCTTCGCAATACCAGAAAAGGGTTTGGTCGTGAAAGTTGGAATGATTTCAAGACAGTCAAACTGAGAACGGCAATAGAGGCATAAATAGAGCTTGGACATTATGTCGTACTTCTTTGTTTCTATCCTTTTTTAACTTCATTCATAAGTGCGTATAAATATAAGTACTTATACGTATATAGTACGTTAATTAAACTGGCCCTTTTACAAAAAAAAAATTATATTTTTTTTAATTCGCTGTTAATTTAAATTTAAATAATCTAGGTTCACAAAATATTTAATTCACTTTTCAAGTAAATATAAAAAAGTTTGGCATTCCTAACAAAATACTGCGGAAAACGGCGTCCCAATGTGAAAAAATCGAAAAAAAAAAATTAAAATTAAAATTAGTTTGAAAATATTTTTGTGATAATTTGATGAAATAAAAAATCTTTTTTAACAAGAAGAAAGCCTGATGTCTTGTCTGTCTCAAACCGTGTTAAAATTTCAAATCGATAAACAAATGACTTAGCTAGGCCTCTTTTTGTTCGAGAGGACCAAAAAAATCGTTTTTTATCGATAACTTTCGGTTTTGAGAGTATATCGAAATTTTTAAAAATGACAAACTGATACACTCAATGGACCTATCGTTTGATATAGGTTTCCTTAAAAGTGTATTTCTTTTTCCTCAAAATGTATCAGTGTGTAATTAACACTCAAGTGCCTTTTTTTCCATAGTGGCATGATGCCAAATCAGGCCAAATATATGAAGGCGGTGCTGTTAAAAAAGGTAAAAGCCGTTCTTGTAGGCACTCCGTTATCGTGCCTGATGCCACGAATGCTCGGCTTCTTTTGTCACAACCGCAAATAGCTTGCCACACGAGAAATTTGTTAGTTTTTTTGTCCGAAACTCTTCCTAAACATTGCCTCGTTCATCAGCAACATAAAAATCTTGCCCGGAAAGTTGGAAAAAGTGTGACAGTTCGTATTTTTCGTCATCTATATTTTATTATATGATCTGTCTTTGTTCGTTCGTTCTTTGCCGAATTGCGATCTGAAACTTTCTGAACGTTGTATGTGTACGAAGTGTTAGGCGCTCTTGGAAAGTGTTACTCGACTTCTTTTGCCTTATCAATATTCTTTGAACCTTTTCTACTTCCTAAATTCTTTTAATGTTCAGGTCTTCCTTATACCGTTTAATGGCATTTAAAACAGTTCAAGGGTCAACTTTAAAATTGTTTGCTAATTTTTTAAGTCCATAACGGATTTTTTTTTTTAATTTTTTTTCGTACTTATTTTTCGCCTTCCATTTTGATCGCAATAAAAATTGAAAATTAATGTATTTTAAAATAATAGTATCTGGCATATATAAATTCGTATTTGATTCGGAACACTCTTTGCCTAAGCTTCAACGATTAAAAACTCAATTTGCATTGTTAAATATCGTATGGTCTAGACTTAGAAAAGTTTATAACAATATCTGACCAAAAGGTCCATTTGAACTACCATGCATTTTCTAACTAGCTTTAATGTGACCCTCATGTTCATGTAACGCTTTCTTTGCTGCTGATTGTCAACAGTAATATTCACTTCAATGCCCCTAATTAATAGTCTAAAATTATAAATGCTATCCTAAAGTCTCTCAAGAATTTCGGCTTGGAAGACGCTACACTTATGCGGAATAATGTAAGACCTCCCGATATCTTCTGTGAGAAATACACCTAACAGTCGATGGTCATATTTGTTCCGTATGTGAAGACCATTAACGTTGACTCGGTGAGGAATACCCTATTTACAAGGATGATCATGGGTGTTAAACAATTGCAAGTATAGTAATCGTGGTTGTTGCATTAGTTTATTTTAACTGTGTGGTATTAGATTAATAATAACGCTTAAATATTTTCTTCAATTTATTAACAAACATTTCGTATTACACAGTACGACAAAATCAAAATTTTTTGAGTACACATGAGTAATGTTAACAGAATATGAAAATAGGCTTAAAATAAAGAAATACATGTCTCGGCGTTTTGCTGTAGCACGTCAGAATTTTAAGAAAATCGATTTTAAAGATTCGAAGGACCGTGGACCTTCACTTGTAACGTAATACTATTATAAAAAGTTCTATAAAAATAGAATGGGTGAACCCATTTAAATGCTTGACCCAGTTTTGACAAGGGAATTAATTTTGGATTTGTTTTTAATTTAAAAAAAACCGCTAGAGGACGCTTTAATTTATGCCGTGATACAAATCCTAAAGTTTACACACGTAAAACTTTTGACACAAAATAATAGATAAGATATCATATTCATTTTTGTATTTTAACATTACATTGAATTACATTTTTTGGATATTTTTTAATTCTACATGAAAATTAAAGCGCCATCTAGCTTAAAAATAAATTGAATTCCCTTTTCAAAACTGGCTCAATCGTTTAAATCGGTTTACCCATTCTATTTTTATAATAGTATTACGTTACAAGTGAACCTACACGGTCCTTCGAATCTTTAAAATCGATTTTCTTAAAATTCTGACGTGCTACATCAAAACGCCGAGACACGTATTTCTTTATTTAAGGTCTATTTTCGTATTCTGTTAACATTTCTCATGTGTACCAACCACTGTCGTACTGTGTTATATACGAAAAACGTGATAAAAATAGTTGTTTTCAACATATTCAGCAAAAGTCCTGAAATTATTGTACATATCCATAAATATAAATTATCTGTATTTATACAATTTCCAGTTTGCGGAAAAATTTTAAACCGCGATTTGACTATAACGATTACATCAAGCGAATCAAACAAATTTGCTTTCGCAAGTGGAATTTCATGGTTTTGCAATTTTGAATTATTATTTTTCTGTATCACTTTTGGTTTTTGTGTGGACGCATTCTCGTTTAACATGTTAATATTCATTCCTATTGCATATTTTGCAAAGACTGGTATAGATTGGACCAGTTTGACTAAATTGTAGTCAGATTTGAAGGTATCTAGTCATTCTTTTGAGTTGTAAATTTATGTTTAAAAGTGGCAATGTTGTGATATTGCACTCAAAAGTGTCATGTGATTACTTACATATAACATATGAATAAAAAAAAACATAATCTATACATTTGCATGATTTTGCAATTAAAAATGAAGTTAATGCAGTATAACCTCAATTAACGAAACAATGTTTTTCGAAAACACAGGAAATAAGTAGCAACCTTTTATAATTCTTCGATAGGCCATAAACTGAAAACTTTTTATTAAAATCAATTATTATATTCTACTGACAGTTTGAGCTGATTTTTAAAAGTATAAGCTAAAACCTAATACTAAGTCGATTTAAAATTATTCCTGAGTCGATTTAATAAAGTCAATTCGTCTCATATAATTTAACTTAATTTTGCACAGACATTTCATTATTTATCATTCATTATTATCTCCTTTAGAACTAAATCCACGCCGTTGAGATTTTGACCACTCAATGTCAGGAATTTCCTTAGGTTCGGTTTGAAAGACAGTGTCAAAAACGACACCTTCACTCAGAGACTCAGAGATAGAATAGTAGGAAAATGTCCATCTAAGCCATCTGAGTCCAGCTATAAACCCTACAAGATCAATCGGTTTGTATCTATTACCTAGATGTTTGAGCCTCTGATTTTGGAGCATTGGACAGCAACAAAGAATGTGTTTCACCGGTTCAGATGAGAAGACATTGTCTGCAGAAGTCCGGAATGCTACCATCCCACCTATTTAGCCTAGAGTTAATGGCACAGTGTCCCGTCAAAACTCCTATACATCGTCTTAAACTTGACCTATTCAGACCTAGTACAGTTTTAGTTACGCAAATGTCCGGTTTAGGCCATAAAATCCTACATGCTCTGCAGGTAAATGTTATCCCATGTCCTTGAGTTTTCCTTGCTGATCTAAGACTTGATACCCAAATAGAAATGGCAGATAGAAGGAGTAATATCCGTCTCTCTTTGACTCAAGTCTTGGCTCGAGCCCTGTCTGGCGGCTTCGTCAGCAACTTCGCTGCCAATGATGTTGCAATGACCCGGAATCCAGCGCGATATAATTCTATGACTGAGTGATACATCTAATAGGGCTAATCTACATTTTTTTAACAAGTTTAGGGGTAATACCGAGTCCTTGTAGTGCCTTGAGGGCAGCTTGGCTATCGACATAAATCGTCACTTCACTGTTTTAAGTTATGGTACTGGGGATAAGCTCTGTGGTCTTCTAAATGGCAAATATCTCTGATTGGAAGACACTACACTCATCTTCAAGTCTATAAGATATCTTTATGTTTTGTTCCATCAGAAACACAACTGATCCAGTACCGCAATCCATTTAAGAGCCATCTGTGAAGATCGAATTCCCTTGAAAAAGCGAAATACGACTCACCACGGTTCTATCAGGAATTACGACCTCTGGTGCTGTGCTAAACATAAGCTCCTTGACTTAATAGTCAGACTGTGGTAAACCTGTTTCCAAGCCTAAGAAGCCTAATAAGCTCAGTATATATAAGTATACACGACTCACGCAGCCTTACTAGAATTCTAGTTGTCATACCCTTAATGAAAAGGTCAAGAGGGTGCAATCATAACATGATGTTCAGGCCTACTTGAGGAGTGCTTTTTGAGTACCGGTTATACTAATACTAGCACAATGTTGTACCTTGTTAAGAGAAACCAAGAATAAAATTTCCAACTAAACTGCACATCCGTAAATCCAATGCACAACTATTGGTCTTAAGCCCATTTTTTTGCCTACGGAGTTTCTGCAGAAGTAGAAAGCGTTAAGTCCCTTTATCATCCTTTCAAGAGTTTTTCTGTCCAAAATGACCCCTAAAAATTTTGCCTCTGACGACAATCTCAGCTCTACACCATTCATCATTGGTAATTTCAATTTTCAACCTTGTACCTCCTAGTGAAGAGAACTAACTCTGTTTTGTCAGGGTTTATCCCCAGTCCTAGTATTACTGCCCCAGGAACATAGTTTTCCTGAAGCCGGTTGCATAATATCACTAGTGGTATGCAGGAAGTAAAACGAAGTCATCGGCATAAGCTACGACCTTTCTTCCCAACTGGTCAAGTCTTCTCAAGATGACATTGACAACCAACTACCATATCAATGGCGATAAAACCCTTCCTTGTGGAGCACCCCTAGTCTTTTTTTACGAATACTATAGTCGCCTAGATTCGAATTGATAATCCTACTGTTTAGCATGTTTACAATCCACTCTATTAGAAAACCTTGAATATTCATATCCTCTAGTGAAATTCTTAATGTTCGCAGTTATGACATAGTTGAAAATTCCCTCGATATCGAGGAAAGCGGCCAAAGTGAAATCTTTGAATTTCAGACCCTTATCAATAAAACCGACCACATTATGCAGTGAACTCTCAACAGATCTACCCTTCAGATAAGCATGCTAAACGTTACTTATGATGTGCGTTTCTAATGAGTTCCTAAAAAATAGGTAAAGCCTACCCTAAAATCTTAGGGTTTTGAGTGACTAGCCTCTTCTGATTTAGGAATGAAGATCACCCTTACCTTTCCACCCACTAGGAGTGAAACCCCTATGAAGGCAACCGATGAAGCTACTCTTTAAGTATTTTAAAATATTATTTTGCAAATTTGAAGAGACTGGAGCGGTTAAAAGTATTGTTAGGGGTGTGCATTGTCGTTTCGCTTATTCCGCTAAAAATATCGCTGCTGTAAGTGAAAGTCTTGACGAAGACCCGAATGTGTCGATTCCTCATTGTTCTCAGGAGTTAGAACTGTCTTACAGCATATTACGTTACATTATGGCGTATTTTTAATTAAGATCTACACCTACATCCATATAAAGTATAGCTCACACAACAACTGATGCCAGCTGACCATTCACTACTTCGTAGATACGTGGAATGGGTGCTTGAACGACAGGCGGTGGACGGCGATTTTTCGAAAAAAATTTTCTTCGGCGATGAAGCACATTTCTCACTCGGTGTGTATGTTAATAAACAAAAATGTCGTATTTGGGGTTCTGAGAATCCTCAAGTAATTGAAGATAGGCCATTATATCCAAAAAAGTTTCAGTTTGGTGCGCTCTTTGGTCCGAAGGTGTGATTGGACCTTACTTCTTCGATGGAACGACTGTCACGTGAATTCGGATCGTTATGGTCATATGATAACCGACATTGCCTCATATTGAAGAATACGACTTGGAGAATATATGGTTTCTACAAGACGGTGCCACATGCCACACAACTTGAGCGAATATGGCTTTATTGCAAGAGACATTTCCTGGTCGCGTAATTTCTCGTCGTGGCCATATCAACTGACTTCCAAGATCATGCGATTTGACATCATTTGACTTTTTTTGTGGGGCTACGCAAAAGACAGTGTTTATGCAGATAAACCTTTAAATCTTGAGAACTTAAAACCAGCCAAGTTATGGCTTAGGCGCATTTTCAAGGACATGAATTTTCAGGGAAAAATTGGAATAACTCCAAAACTACTTCATGGATTTTTGTTTTTGACTACTTGAAATAAAGCTGTGTTAGTTTTCTTTAATATTCCATTATTTTTTTTCGTGAAAATTGTTAATTTTTGGTAGAAATTTTCAAAATTAACCCTATTTTCCCCATAAAAATGGGCTCTTAAACTTTGGACCCGATGCGCGCCCTTAGAGCGTTGTGCGATTTGGCTCAAATTTTCAGAACTAAACTTTTAGACCTAGTGTCATAATATTCCGTTGAAAAAGTTATAAAATTCGAGAAAACATTTTCTTTCATATAATAAATTGCCACCCTAATGTACATGTGTATTTTTTTCGCAGTCAAGCTGCTATTAAGTCTCTGCATTCTCACCCACTAGATTCAACATTCTAGTCTAGTTGACCTTTTTAAATGCTCACTTAGTAAGTACATTTTAAATTAAACACACCTTGAAGGGTATACTAGATTCGGCACTGCCGGATATAACACTCCTACTTGTATATAATTGAAAATTTTTAGCTAAAGTTTTTGTTATTTCTTCCCAAATTGAAGTTGTTTAAAAGGTGTTTTGTTTAATGTTTATTTACATATGAATATTTTCAATCAAAATCAAATTCTGACTACAATTATTTGAAATTGTTGTGAAAATTTCAATAACAGTTGTAAAGTAAACTTGTCTTGAAGTGCTAAACTTATAAATTTTACATGTAAGTAAAACAACCTAATATAGATAGATACACACTGTAGTCAAATATATTTACAATATTTAGGAGACACATACATATTTTATCAAACATTATTTAATCCATAAATATATTATTTCTCAAATCAGTTTGATATTCAACACTTGTTTTCAATTTTAACTCGTTGTTGTGATAGAAAAATATATGTATTTAAAATTTAATTCCGGTGTCGTATTCAAAATCTCGTATTAAATTCAATTAGCATGTATTTTGAAAAGTAAAGATTTGCATTTAACATATACTCAACGTCGTCAAAACTGTAAAAATATCTGACGTTTTATGGGAAGATTTAAAATATTGTCGATTTGTATCCAATGTTTAACGCAATAAAATTTACTTTTAATTTTCAAAAATTTTTCTTTTCACACAAAACACTCCAAAAACGATTTAATGTCTACAGATGTATTTGAATTATAATTGAAATCCTGTCAGTATTCAGTTTGTTGCAAGAGTGAGTAACTAAATCCATTTGTTATGTTGTTGCCATGAGTTGTTGCAATGCTAAAATTAAAAAGTGATAAATTTAAATCTGACCATTTGATTGCAGATAAAAATTGTTGATAAATATGTTTTTCCCTTGTACCAATGTTTATAAACATTCCCTGTCGTACATTCAGTTAACTTTAAATTAACTTAAAGCTAACTTTTTCTCAAGTAGTGGTCACTGACACTTGGATTACTTTCACATGTAATTTACTAACTATTTTAACATTGCGATGTCCTAGGAAGTAGTCAATTGTCCGACTCTGCATTACTTTTAATTAACATAAAATTAGGTACTTAGCCGTTAACTTAAAGTTAACTTTTTGCAGCTAGCTATAAACTAACTTCGTTAAATTAGCTTCAAGATAGTTTTTTTTTAACTTACTATAAGTTAGTATTTCAAAATTATACAAATGTATAATGGGATGAAATAACTAATATATAAACCATTTGTTGAGGCCCTATGCTCCACTGCAGTGGAGCATAGGGCCTCAACTTGACTCCCAGTGCACTGGGAGTCAAGGATAACAGAAACCATTTGTTACAAAATTTCATACTTTGGATTAGATAAAACAAATAAATATTTCCATCAAAAATTAATTCATTTGGCTCCCTACAAATTATCTCACCACATCATCTTCATGAGGAAACAAAGATCCTTTCAGTAAAGGAATACGACATTATGTTATCTCAAAAGTTTCTTTTGCAATGTCATCGGAGAAATCATCCAAACTTTAGCATCACACAGTTGGCATCTTCTCCTCGGCATGTCAGGAAAGATCTTGGGTGTCCCAACTAGAACGCAATTTTTAAATGACTAATGTAGCAATTGAACCGCCGTTGTATAACAGGTTAATCATCCGCCTAGCATATCAGAGGCCCAAGTTCGATCCCTGGCCAGAATCACTTGAAAAAATAAATTTTCAAAAACAGCGGCGGTTCACCTCATAACTCAGCTAGCCACTGGTTATTGAGTATTAGGCTATGTAAAACTTCTCTAACTAATGCATTTGCCGTTCGGAGCCGGGGTTAAAACGTAGGTCTCTTTCAATGAGTCTCAAAATAGAATCGGATGCAGCTCATTGTCTGAGAGAATTACCCCTTGTTCCAATTGGAATGTTGTTGGGGAATTAAGTATATATACATATATATAATGTAGCAATTGAATTGTTTCTCTGGCTGTATGACATGTGGCGCCGTCTTGTTGAAACCACATGCCCACCACATTCATTTCTTCAATTATAGGCAAAAAAAACACCATTGACTGTTTGCGCTTGACCTACCTCATTTTCATAAAAAAAGGTCCAACGATAGCTCCAGCCCAAAAACCACACCACACAGTGACACGTTGAGGATGCATTTGCTTCTAGTAAATCACTCGAGAATTTTCTTCACCCCAAATGCGACAATTCTGCCTATTGACATAGCCATCAAGATGGAAATGGGCCTCGTCACAAAAGATGATTTTATCTTCATATTGTCTCCCCAATACCCAATTAACGAACTCCCTTCGCTGTCCATGGTCATCTGGCTTCAGATCCTGAGTCAATTGAACTTTGTATGCATGAAGACATAAATTCGCTGCATAGTGTATTTGGAGACACCAATTTGCTGAGCTCGGTGTCGAATTGAGGTGGATGGAGTTTGAGCGACGTACAACTGCGACATTTTCGGTCGATCGACCTGGTAGAAGGCGCGTTGTTGTCTTTACATCACTAACAGACCCAGTTTCGGAAAATTTATCCATTAATCTCTTCACAGTTGACTCTTTTGAAGCATTATTGTCACCCCAAATTGATCGCAATTTGCAAACTGTAGCAGCAAAACTTTCACCATTTTGGTAAAACAATTTCGCAATGAGAATGCGTTGTTCGTTTGTGTAGCGCTCCATTTTTACTAACCTCGTACCTTCTAAACAATAACAATTGTTCAAATGTCAAACAATGACACTTCGAATCGCACCAAATTTAAAAATTTCGCTCTAGTTGGGACACCGTCATTTGGACTTATATGAGAGCTTGGGTCAAATGTGGACCGATTATCTCGAAATTTGGCAAATTGATTACAGATTTTTCAAAAATATTAATTTTACAAAAATTATATATGCAAAAAATCAACTCAAAATTCTCATTATCTTCAAATTTACGAGCGTTTAAGTGATTTTTGTCTCATTTAGTGCATTTTGACACAAGAGTTTCTATGGGAGCTATGGTCAAATGTGAACCGATTTAAACGAAATTTGGATAGTTATTTAGGTTTACATAAGCAGTATTTGTTGTAAATTTCATGAAAAATATTGATATTTGTGGCTAATATACCAATTCTGGGAAGTGGGACCTATGGGAGGTACCATAAATAATGGACCGATTTCAACGAATTTCAATAGACATGGTCCCACTATCAAAAAAATTATCTGTGCCAAATTTCATCAAATTATCTTTAGAATTGCGACCTGTACTTTGATTACATGGTTTACATGGGGGTCCAGCCAGCCGACCAGCCAGACGGACGGACATCGCTAAATCGACCTAGAAAGTGATTCTAAGGGGGTCTAAGACAAATATTTCTATGCGTTACATACATCAGCATAAACTTATAATACTCTTTCCACCGATGGTGGTGAAGGGTATAAAAATTTAAAACAATATATCCGTCATGCATGTTTGAATTGAATATCGAATTTATTGCTTATCCACAGATAAATTGAAATTTTATAACTGGTACTTTATATGCACAAACAGGCATTAAACCACTTATTCTTAAAACAATAAAATTGCCTAAAATTTTTATTAATCGTAATAAATAAATCTAATTTTAATAAGAATTATTTTGTATCTTTCTTTGAGAGTTCAAGGACAATGTATAATTTTTTTACAAAAATACATGAACAATTCCTGACAAAAGTCAAAGTTTTGGTATTTTAATAATTCAAGACTTTAATACCGATTTTTTAGAAACACGTGTGTGGAAATGTTAATAATTGTCCGTTTATAAAGCCTTCTATGATTTTAGCAGTGTGTGTTTTTTTCAATAAATTGCGTCGTAATAGCCTAATTGTATTCATAAGTTGTTATTTAATTTTATGTTTTGAGATATCAATGAATTTTGGCCTGAACGTTTCAAAACATAATAAAATTTTGAAAAATCACAAAATTTCTACAAGTCACAAGGTCAAAAACATATCGCTTCTAAAATTGCAAAAGTAAATTATTTAAATAAATTTGACTGACTAGAGACATACATACTTCAGTTAAAAACATCAAAAACAAATAAAATTTTTATTTCATTGGCACGTCACTTTTGTATTTTTGGTGACGATATTTGTATAGTATACAACTGGTTGTTATGTTCTAGATTTGAGTCATTATAATTTTGAAACTGATTTAAGTAGGTTTGTATAAATATTTGCGTTAATATTTGACTTTATTAAGGTGGACCGACTTTTAAGTTCTAAATGACGCAATATTTCTGTGAAGAATTCTATTTGTACTTCAGAATAAAAGTTTGTAAACCACCAGCAAAGACCAAAACTTTTATGAGCTTGGAATAATGGCTTGGAATATGATACCCTACACCAAGGTAAACCAAGTTCATCGAACTCTCGAGCTATTCTTAGTGCTTAGAGACATCTGTCTCTAACATTCCTTCAGACCCCCAAAAATGGAAATTTAGACAAAGATTTAAAAGCTTTTAAGATTTCTTATCATAACCGCTGCCGAAAATTACATGAATACAACTTTCATGTATGGGCCAGTGCTCCTACTCTATTTTAGAGCTTTTCGACCGACTACAAGAGACATAAGGGTAGCCAACTTTGTTGATTCACTAGAAAAATGTAGGTTACGTTTTACTGTTCTTTCGTTACTACAATAGAATGTGCTCAAACAGAATTAGGGATCTTCTTTTTGAAACACGTACATCTCTTCATAGTGCAGGCTGTGGATCGTAAGGCACACTATATAGAAAATTCGTTTTTTAGCCGCATGGTTCGAATATAGAACAGATGTCTTCTGTTTTTCTAATAAAGACATCAAAAGTTCAAATCGAATATCCAATAAGGCTACAAATTTTAGAGTTATCGCCATTTGAAAGTTGTAATTTTTCCTTGGTATTTAAAATACAGTGATGTAAATTCCGCGGTAATGTAGAGGATTTTGGATACCAAGCAACGGTATTTGTTTTAATTTGGTAAACCCAGACTTATCTTGGATACCCTTTATCTCAACTGTGGACACTAACCTCCTCGTGGTACCTGGTGGTACCACGAAGTGAGCTAACATGTGCCGCGAGTTCTAACATAAGAACTATAAAAATATGGGTAAGGCCGTCAGGCTAGTAACCCACTTCTGTGAAAAACAATTATTATGAAAAAGCTTAATTTAGAATAGATACGGACCCCCTAATGTAAGAAGCGGATGTCCGAAACTTCGATCGAAAGACCAAGTAGAAGAAAATCTTTCAAAGCTTGGCCTACGAAATTGGAGAATAGCGCACAAGATCGAAGCGCATGGATTTCTAAAACATGCTCGGCCTTTGACCTTAACAGGTAGTAAATATAGGCCATTTTTGTAAGTAAGTAAGATATAAATAAATTTTAAAACTCTTTTAAATTTCTTTATAGAAAATATTTTGCACCCTATTCGGTACATAAACACGGGAGTGGTCCAGTAAAGTGGTAACTTTTTTTTGAAGTGATCAATGAAGAATTTGCATTTCCGACCAACATACGGTGTAAAACATACGTCACAAAGATAAATTATACATCTATAATGTTCTTTAATCTTTTAAGGTTTTTAATGGTACGTAATTAATTTATCATACCCTACAAAGTTCCACCTATCAGGGCGAAACGCTTTTAGGGCTTGAATACACTAGCCTAGTGCTTTCATTTGGCATAGGAATTTTGTTAACACCAATTCATCACTTTCAAAATCTGTCATAGTGTTATCGGAGTATTGAAATTAGACAACAATACTTTGTGACACTTGTTTAGAATTCTTGATACAAAATGAGCCTACCTAATATTCATACAAACTTTAATATATGAAATAAGTACAATCACGCACAGACTCATTTAAACATTCCAAAGGTGGTCAATAAAGAAGTCGAAATCGTTTAAGCAACATTGGCCGCTTTGATTTTTTATTAATAATCTAAAATACCTTTCTAAAAACAAATAAAGCAATATGATTTAATACATACGAGTATGTATTTATATACAAGTGTATAAAAAAGAAAAAATGTTATGAATTATTCCCTACATACAAACATGTGCATTTTCAAAATACTTAATATTTCACATAGAATAAAATCTAACGTATTATTGAAAATTTAAATTTGATAGACAAATGCTTACTAAACACATATTTTCCAGTTTGTTTATTTTCCGTGGGGTGTGTTCACTGTCTGCCAACATCTCATACATACACTCATACAAACATTCACAACAAATTTAGCATGTGCTTATACCCCATGAACAAAAAAATTAAACTTTTAAAAATTTACAAATTTGTAATTAAGTTTAATTACATTTAAAACTCTTTCTTAACATCTTCATAATATTTAAGATAAAGCCTCTTTTGAGTTCTTAAGTATATATTTCTGTCTAAACGTTTGATTTTAACAATTTAGTAACTATCAAACATTTTTTAATTGTAGACGTACACAAAGTGTTTGCTGGGCATACATTTGATACAGCTGATTGTTGTGAAGTGATTTTCCGTTCATTCTATTGCATTTATTTATATTTGCTGGTGAGATCTCTTATCACAAATTGGATTTATTTGCTATTTATTTCATCACCTTCAGTTAAAGAAAATCTGTAAGTTTGTAATTACGCAAAATTGCCAGTAGCATTTGAATTATCAACCAGTGCGGAATCCATAAGTTAAAAGATCTAACAATGAGCAGCGTTTATGAAGGTTACAAATCTCCGCTTAGCACGCGTTATGCTAGCAAAGAAATGCAATTTTTATTCAGTGACCAACACAAGTTTTCAACCTGGAGACAGCTATGGATTTGGCTTGCGGAAGCTGAAAAGGTTAGTATTTGTTTTTTTTTTTTTTAAATAGCATGAATTCATCTAGACTTATGTCTAGTAATTATCGCCTATTTGCATTAATAGTGTCATAACTTAAATTAACTGGTTCTGAAAGTACGAAAAAATTATGTTTTGTTTAAAACTTTAATTTAGTAAAAGCCGATTTAAAAACAAGTAAGGAAGTTCTATAGTCGGTCAAGTCCGACCATGTAATACCCTTCACCTTTAGATTTGCCATTAGATTTAGGAGCATTTAAAACGTTTTTACAAGAATTTTAGTGACATTTTTCAGAGGTGTTTGTATGGGATGATTTCAACGAAACTTCTTACAGTGATTTATATTTACATAAGCCATTTTCCATAGCAATGGTCCCACTATGAAAAGAAATGTCTGAGCCAAATTTCGTCAAATTATCTTTAGAATTGTTACCTGTAGTTTGATTACAAGGTTTACATGGGAGTTAGACGGACGGACGAACTGACATCTCTAAATCGACTCAGAAACTGATTCTAAGTCTATTGGTATACTTCAACCGTGTACGACCGATCAAAAGCATTTTTATATCTCATTGAGAAATTTTTAATTTAATTTAACCAATAGGTATACGTAAGTATATACAATTTTTGCCAATAAACTTTTGGTTTGAAAGATATATTTATCTATAAAGCTCTGAAGTAAAAACTGATATGTCATAGTTATTTACAAACCGATATGTACCATGCCTCACATAAAACCATTAAGGGTTTATTTGGATTTGCACAAAAATTTTCTTATCTTAAAAACTGATGAAGGCTATCAACATTATGTTTATTTAAGCGGTAAAACCTTTATGTTTTACTTTTTATATTTTGCAAATGATCTTGTCAGTATTTCTTAAGATAAAGAAGATATAAGAGTTAAAGTATAAAATTATTCGTTAATCATTATACCCTTCACCACCATAGGTGGAAAGGGTATTATTAGTTTGTGCTGATGTATGTAACGCTTAGAAATATTTATCTTAGACCCACCTTTTAGTATACCAATAGGCTTAGAATCATTTTCTGAGTTGATTTAGCGATGTCCGTCCTTCAGGCTGGCTGACTGGACCCCCATGTAAACCTTGTAATCAAACTACAGGCAGAGCTTCGAAAGGCTTAATTAAATATTAGCTTAATTCCTAGGAATTCAAAAATGATTTAACAATACCTTAAGTTTAATTCCCATAAAACAATTAAAAAAAATATGTTGATTTTTAATTCTTAGTGAATTGATTCACATGGGAATTTAAAATCAACTTGAATGAATAAAATGTTTCTTCATTCCTCTACTCCAATTTGAATTAACATTTTTTATTCTTAATTAAAACCAGTCCAAATTGAATTAAAATATTTTTTGGTAATTCATTTTGTGCATATCATTAGGGTGGATATAAACTAAAGATACTTGATTTTAAATCAAAAACTTTAATTCTGACTTTTTCGAGGGAAAAATTTTTTAAACTATACCACTCATTGAATAAAAGTATATCAAATCAAAAAACGAAAATTTAAGTTTTAATTTATAGGGTATTATTGGATCAAGTGCGATATACATTTTTTGTAAAAACCCTAGATATAAAATAGAACAAAATTTATCATAACCTATTAAAATATTCTTATGTTTTATCAGAAAGCATACACATTTAATAAAAGTATGCATGTATTCTTTAATGTTCGTTCAAAAAAACGGAACTACCCTAATGTGGCTATTTCACCGCAAACTTGTGTATATTTTGCATTTATTTGTTAAACTATAACTTTTAAAAGATATTTAGATATGCAGTAATATAGTAATATTAATGGTCTTTCGTTTATAATGACCTAATCTTTACCAGAAATTCAATCAGTGAAGGAATCTGCTTAATTAAAAATTTTTTCTAAAAAAATTTATAAAAATAATTTGTTTTTTGTGACATTAGTTTTTGTAAATACATACATATACATGTAAAATGTGCTAATATGTAAGAGTATATTATCTCTGGTTTTGTTGTATTGCTGCGAAATAATGGATTTTATATGTTTTCGAATCTGGATGAGATTATAGATTATGTGTACAAAAAATCTTTAGTTTTATGTGTATCTATATTTTATTTTAAATAGTTTTTCTGATCTTATGACCAATAACAAGGAATTTTTTTAAAAAGTTTTACTGTAGTGTATTGCACTAAGAATCCCAATTTATTACAATTATTTATTATTGTAATAAATAGTTTTTTGATAAAACCAAAAAATGTTGGTGGGGAAACCTTTCCTCGACGCGTTTCGATGGTTGGTTAGACCATCTCATCAGGAGGATTATCCCTAATTCTAGACAGAGTGAAAACCTCACATTATGTATAATCTGAGGGACTGAATAAATACGAATTATTATTATTGTGTCCAACAAATATCAACATAAAGCGAAGATTATCATCCGAACAGAAACACACAAACATTTTTCAGTTTTATCATTTCTTTATTTTTTTAAATTTCGCCTAAGTCAACTTAATAAATTTTTGAATTTTTCTACAAAAATGTTATTTGTATATGCCCTGCAGTCTCTAAAAAACATCAGTCCCTTAGCAGGAAGATATATTACATAGCTGAGATACATACACAATTATGATGGAATTAGAATAAAATTACAAAATTCAGTACAATTAGAAAATGCATATATACATAAATATGTATATATGTCGATAATGAATAAATCACATTTTAATCATATGACTTTTCATACATGTTTTTTAGACAAACCAAGTCCACGGTTTTGTTAAAATCGAGATGGAAATCATCTCAGCTTAAAAACCCTTTTTTAACCCAATAACTTAAGAAAGAGTCATTTCTTTATCCTCTAAAATGGGGGTTTTTTTTCATGGGTATTAAATGATATTTAATCCCTTATGCAATCCTGAAACTTATTTTATGGTTAAGGACTTGTTTCGTTGAGATTTATTTTATTCCGCTCATTTATAGGTATTATATATTTTGGAACTGTAGGGTTCGTTTGAATACATTTATTTTTGTATGCCTTTACAAAATGATTTGTTTATAAAATTTTTAATTATTTTTGTATAAGATTAAGAATTAAAATAATTTAAATTAAATCTAACTGATTTTAAATTCCCTAAGAATTAATTCTTAAAAGTTAAGGCTTATGACTTGATTCAGGTGAATGTATTATGGGAATGATATAAACACTAAAATAAATTTGATTTTAAAATATGGAATTAGGAATTGAGCCTTTCGAACCTCTGACTACAGGTCGCAATTCCAAAGATAATTTTATGAAATTTGGCACAGATCATTTCTTTGATAATGGGACCATGGCTATTGAAATTCGTCAAAATCGGTCTATTAATTATGGTACCTCCAATAGGTCCCACTTCCCGGAATTGATATATTGGCCACAAATATCAATATTTTTTCATAACATTAAAAACAAATACTGCTTATGTAAACTTAAATCACTGTACCAAATTTCGTTGAAATCGGTCCACATTTGACCATAGCTCCCATACAAACTCTTCTTTAAAAACGCACTAAATGAGACAAAAATCACAAAAACGCTCGTAAATCTAAAGATAAGTTTGTTTTTTGCACACATAATTTTTGTAACAACTGTAATCAATTTGCTAAATTTCGAGATAATCGGTCCACATTTGATTATAGCTCTCATTTAAGTCTAAATGACGGAAACAGCTTAAATATATAAGTTTTGAGAAAATATTTGTATGATGGCAAAATTTAGCAAATACCTATTTGCCTTTATACAGGAAAAATAACACCTTTGACCTTAGTGGTGAAGGGTATCGTGTGGTCGGGCTTGACCGACTATAGCACTTTCTTACTTGTCTTTTATATGTTTTAATTATGTAAGCGCCAATATTCGAAAAAAAGATATTTTTGTAGAAAAAATTAAGAAAAATACTTTTTAACAAAATATTCTCTTAATGAGTTAATGTTAAGGGGTGTATGATACTTTAGGTATTCGTAGCACTTTCATATGATATACATTTTCTTTCAATTGTTTCCCAATGACACATATATCGATTTATATTTTGGAGTTTTAAAGGGTATAACTTCCAAAATAAATGTTTCTTTGGAGTATCAGGGAAAAAAATTTTAAAAAATCTTAGTCTGACATATAAAATGATTTGTTTAGTTGATTTATTAAAGTACAGGTAGCAATTTTAAATATAATTTAATACATTTTGTCACAATAATTTTTTCCTAATTTTTTATTTCATATCTGTATTTTATTTCTAATCATACCAACATATCCGAAAGCTTACACTTATTTGTGCAAAGTTTATTTAAGAGTAGATCTTATATGGACAAATGTGGAGTATTCCAACAAAATTCAATTCATAAAGTACGAAACACAATTGGAACGAACGACCAATTTTTCGGAACGAATATTCGTCGTTAGAAATAAAATATATGGGTTTATATGAAAGTGCTCACAATAGATGTGTACGACGAATTCGTCGTGCGTATCGAATAGTGCGATAGGTTTATTTCTATTTCGTACGCAGACGAACGACGACTAAACTGGTTTAGAGTGGCTGTATTTCTATTTCTATTGTAAAAAATTTAAAATTATATGTGTTTTTGTAAAATATGGCCACCTTATAAATTGTAAACAAAAAATAATTATTTAAAATAAAATTAATTAAATATATTTTTTAAATATATTTTTCTTGTGAAAAAATAAAAGAATAAAATAAAAAAAAAATTACAAATGTTGTGAGTGCGCGATATGTGTGAAAGAGTGAGTAATTTATGCAAATGAAAAATCAACAAAAATGGCGTCAGCAACATTTATTCGTTCCAAATGTGTTCAATGGACGAATGTGCAAGACGAATTTTTAAAGCCGAATTCGTCGTTCTGGACGAAATTAGTCATTCGTCCAGAACGACTAATTAAATTCCATAAACGACTAATTCTTAAGTCACTTGAATACGTAAAAATTACAAAAACGCTTAAAAATCTAAAGATATAGTTGATAAAATTTGCACAGATAAATCTTTTGCAAGCATAAGAGAAAATTCATGACAATGAAACAATATGTCATATATAAATGGATTAAATTTTGGGAATTTGTTGCTGCGATAAGAAAATGAAAACAAGCATGTAAATATGTTGACGATTTGTCCATACACCAGTAACTCACTTTGCATCATTTCGTTTTTCGAAGTTTTGTCGCCACTATTTTTCACTGCGTCATTAGATTTTTGAAATTGCGTTGTTATGGGGCTTAAATTTTTTTAGTTTTCTTTTTTTTTTGTTGAAGATGGCACCACTTTTGTTTAAAAATTAAAATTTGGAAGTAATAATATTTTTAAATTGGTAATAAAAATTCACATTTTTAAACCGATTTTTATGGTTTATAGCTTATTTTATTTTTAAGATATGTAGCTCTTAGAAAAATGTTTAAAATTTTACTTTATCTTTTGTTTTTTATTACATTTTTAACCTAAAAAAATTACGAATTTCGCACGAAAAAAAAAGTTTGGTCCATTAATTCCTAAATAACTCCAAAACGATAAGAGATACAGAAAAATTATATAATTATAATGCAATTTTGTTATGCATCTTCAAGTGTTTCAATTTTGAAAATCGGATGAGTCGTTCTCGAGTTAGGACGAAATATGTCTCCGTACCTGACTAATTTAAGAGGAAAAATTTTCCACGCCCATAAAAAAAAATCCAGATCTGATGGAAAAAAACAACGGATCTGAGTTTAGCGCATCAAAATCCATGTAGTCCACATAGTTTTATTAAAAGGAGGATTTGGCTGCAGAGCAGTGTGATCGGCGGCTTCGGAGTTTTGTGCTAAATCAAAAAATTTTATTTTTTTAAAAGTTCACAAAAAATCGTTAAAGGAAAAAAACTTATAATAATTATTAGATGATTATAAAACTAAGAAAATTCTCAACAATATAAGCCTAATATTGTGAAAATCCATCTAGAAGTTATGTAATTTACAATAAATTAAAAATACCCAATTTTCAAAACACAGACTTTAATGGGACCATGAAATAATAATAACAAGGAAGTTTCATTATCTCTCTTCAAAATTATTTTGAAGTATATTGGTTTTTTTAAGTTTGATATTTGAAAACAAATTCAAGAAAAACGTTGCCACACTAAGAAAAGGCGTACGTAATACATTGGGATTAATTATCAAAAATGTGTAAATTTGAAGTAAATCATATAAGGAAGACATTCAATATTAAAGAAATATAGTTAAAACAAATTATATGATTATTTATCAAACTTTTAAGCAAATATTCATAAGTTTTTTATGCATCAAGACATATATGCTTACATAAATTTTGTCATCATAGCATTTCAGAAAAGTGGGATTGTCGACAAAAATATGGTAGCACAAACTTTCACTATCCTAACAAACGTCAGAAAGTTATCATGGCGACAAAAAGAGAGAATGGAACAACCTTCAGTTTTATTAAATCATGAATGGGACTTAGCATGAAATATTTTTTTGCTTCTCACTTCATTTACATACTTTATTGTTAATAAAATTCTATTTATGCATGGATTTTATTTGGAAAATTCACAGTTTTGTGACCATGTAATAAAAATGTATATTTTTGACATCTTCGTTTTTTTATGATTTTTTTTAAATAATGTACCCATAGAAATTTAAATCTCGACAGTTTTTATAATGTCGTCTCCCACAACGAATAAAAAAAATACAGTGGTGGTAAATAGTAACGCAAAAAGTTTCATTTTGTGGAGTAGTGTAATTAATTTATTTTTTAAAATTAAATAATACATATTTTTTTTCTTTTATGTTACAGACATTGGGTTTGGAAATCACCGATGCTCAGATTGCTCAAATGAAGGAGAATGTCAATACGATAGATTTTGAGGCAGCTGCCGCTGAGGAACGTTTAACTCGTCACGATGTAATGGCCCATGTTCATGTATTTGCAACACAATGTCCCTTGGCTGCTCCCATTATTCATTTGGGCGCCACCTCTTGTTTTGTAGGTGACAATACAGATCTATTAATATTGCGTGATGCTTTAGATCTTCTCTTACCTCGAGTGGCTTCGGTTATTTATTGCCTAAAGGAATTTGCTTTGAAATACAAGTCACTACCAACTTTAGGCTTCACTCACTTGCAACCTGCCCAATTGACTACAGTTGGCAAACGTGCCTGTCTTTGGATTCAGGACTTGGTTATGGATGAACGTGCCTTGCGTCGTTGCCGTGAAGATTTGCGTTGTCGTGGCGTAAAGGGTACTACTGGTACACAGGCTTCATTCTTGCAGCTTTTTAATGGTGATGGCGAAAAAGTTAAGCAGTTGGATTTACTTGTTACTAAATTGGCTGGTTTCCAAAAGCCTTATGGAGTTACTGGCCAAACCTATTCACGTAAAGTGGATGTTGAAGTTATGGCAGCTTTGGCTAGTTTAGGCACAACTATTCACAAAATGTGTTCAGATTTAAGAATATTGGCATCAAGAAAAGAACTTGAAGAACCCTTTGAAACTACCCAAATTGGTTCTTCTGCTATGCCTTACAAAAGAAATCCCATGCGTTCCGAACGTTGTTGTGCTTTGGCACGTCATCTCATTACCTTATTCTCCAATGCCGCTAATACACATGCTACACAATGGCTTGAACGAACTCTTGACGATTCAGCTAACCGTCGTCTGACTTTATCAGAATCCTTCCTTTCAGCCGATGCTGCTCTTCTTACATTGTTAAATATTTCTCAAGGTCTGGTCGTATATCCAAAGGTTATTGAACGTCATATTTCACAAGAACTGCCTTTTATGTCCACCGAAAATATCATCATGGCCATGGTTAAGGCTGGTGGAGATCGTCAAGTTTGCCACGAAAAAATTCGTGTTCTTTCACATGAGGCCGGCGCTCAAGTCAAACAACATGGCAAAGACAACGATTTAGTCGAACGTGTTCGCAACGATCCCTATTTTGCCCCTATTCTCGGTCAATTGGATTCGATTTTGGATGCTAAAACTTTCACTGGCCGTGCCAGCGATCAAGTTGATGAATTTATGACCGAAGAAGTCGACAGTGTTTTAGAGCGTTATAAGGATAATTTAAAAAATATTCAAGTCGTGCAATTAAATATTTAAAATCATTGATTAAAATCAACAACTATTGAAAGTGAAACGTAATTATTAATTCCAAGAAATTAAAATTGAAAGCCAAGCTTACAATGTGGTAAATAAAATTATATTTTTATAGTAGAAATAGTGCATTTATGCTTTTTTTAAAAACATGTCACAAAGTTATCTTTTGAAAATGATTAGCTACTTGAATTTATGCGTTATTGAAAGTAACTAAGGTATTTTTAAACTAGTTTCCATGGTGACTATTTATCTCCTTCATTTCAAAATTTCAGAAAAACCGTTATGGAATAATTCATTTATTTAATTTTCTATACCACAAATAATTATAATAATCATAAGAAAGCAGCATATATTTTTATATTTAATTGAAACGAGGTTATCGCAAATAAATGTAAACAAAAAAAAATCAATGTTTTTTTGTAAGACAACGTCTATTAGAAGCATTTTTTTTAGTACATCCACTAATGAATAACGACAGTGCTATACAGATTCATACATAGTATGTATTTTGTATTTTATACATCTCAGGTATATTATGTGTGTATTTTTCTTTAAAACATGGTTTAATGTCGAGACTAAGTTCTTTTTGTTTACATTAATTTTTTTGCAGCTGTTTACAGCCGCTTGACACATCACGACTTGTAGTCTATACGAATCTGCTCCAGTAAATATTTGTTTTTTGTTTTTTATAAATTAAAACGTGGACTAGTCGAATAAAAACACACAAACAATTTATTTTTACTAATTTTTAGTAGCCAAATAACAAAAGTATGTAAACGAAAACATTTTAACGTTAGCAAACAAATTTTTATCTCTTTTACGGTTAAAACTATACTCAGTCGAAAAAATTAAGTATGTTTTTTGTTTGGATTATGTTTGTGGCTTGGTGCTAAAAGGGTTAATGTCAATTTTTTGCTATTTTGAGCA
The DNA here is from genome assembly GCA_933228675.1 of Stomorhina lunata. Classification (NCBI taxonomy): domain Eukaryota; kingdom Metazoa; phylum Arthropoda; class Insecta; order Diptera; family Rhiniidae; genus Stomorhina; species Stomorhina lunata. The sequence goes on along the minus strand of OW121740.1, from coordinate 86,588,664 downwards.
TTATATTCCCTTCTTTATCCTCTTTTATTTGACTCCAACAGCTAATCTCTAACTAAACTCTGAACAGATTTATAAGGGGGTTTCTGGGCTGAGTTACTATGAATTTATATTAATAATAAAAACTTTAAACCAAATTTTCTCAAAACAATTTTTTTAACATTGGCCCATTAAGCACCAAGCCACAGATGCCTACATAGCATTAGATTTTTCAAAATTTTTGTCATAAATTTTTATATTTTTTTCAGTTTTTAAGTGTAGAAATCGCACACACCTTTCAGTATATATACCGATACATAATCATCATTCCCGCCACAGCCGGTTCTACATGCCGGAATGATCCGAGGTATTTCGACCAAGGGCTGTCAACTCAGCAACAACATCTACACAGAATAATTTTCAGAGTCGATTTAACGAAGTCCGTTAGTCTGGCTAGATGTCCAAAATGCTTTTGATCAATGTTTAACTACGCAAATTTATAGATATTGAAAGACATTTTATACAGACGTTTTAAACCAAATCGAATCTTTAAAACTGCTTTCAAATATTTTCGAAACACAATAATTTAAGCATTCATTTTTATATCGAGATATGGAGTAACACCCAAACTCTTAAAAGTCACTTAAATTCCACGGAAATAACAAAAACGGTAATAAACGGTTTTTGATAGAATTTTGTCTATATAACTATTCATGCAATGATCTTAAGAAAAGTTGTTACGCATGGACCGACGAATATGACTAAGTTAGAATGGCCAAGTTCCGACTGGTGGCGCCACGGAGAATTGCTTAAGGTTAATAAAATCGTTAACTGAGCATCTGATCATGATATGATATTTAGCAAAGATCCTGCGCATTACCCGACGAAGGTTTCTCAATTTGTATGACCAATTTCCGACAGGTGGCGCCTGTGAAAAGTACTCAAAATTAGTTACATCGCGAACTGTGCATTTGATCATGCTATGATATTTAGCGAAAGTTGTTGTGCATGACCCGATAAAGGTTTATAAAGTGTTGTGTCCAATTCCCGACAGGTGGCGCCACTGAAAATTACTCAAAATGAATTATATCGTAAACTGTGCATTTGACCATGCTAAGCTGATGGGTTTTTTTCGACAGATGACGCTACTTAATATTTTTTAAAATTAATTAAATCGTCAACTATGCATTTAAATAATTATATAATGATCTTAAGCAAAGTTGTTGTGCATGAGCCGACGAAGGTTTTTAAAGTGGTGCGACTAATTACCGCCAGATGACGTCACTAAAAATCAAAATTATTTGAGTCATAAATTTTACATTTGATCATGCTATGATCGGTGTCGAAGGAAGTTTTAAAGGTCTTTTCTTCAAATGTATCTTAGTTGGTGCCGCAGCGCCTGTTACAGCTTGTTTTTTTATAAGCACTCATAAGTCGATAAACGAAACTTTGTTTTATTTTATTTCAGCTCCCATATTAATTCCGCTACCGGAAATGGCATTATAATACCACATTGAAGACCTTCGTTTAATTTTGAAGCTCGATATATGGGTTTCCCATATTCTCACGGAGAAAAATTTATGCCTTCGCGTTGACGTTTGTGATTCGTTTCTGTAAGGTTACAAAAATTATCAATTTAAAAAGCGCACCATTCTTTGGGACTAAAAATGGGTTGATTTATACATATAACAATGTCAAACGTAAGATTTAATAAAGCAAATATGACTAACCAGATCAAAGTGTTTCAAAAGCCAATATCCATCAATTAACTGACGTAAAAGACAAGGCGATAGTTTATCATGCGATCTCTTCAAAGTTGTGTTTGAGAAAATTCTGCGAGATTCTGCTGTTAATACAACTGGAACAATTTTTAAATGCATACTACTAGCGTTTGCCGATGGCATTAATATCATGGGAAAAATGAGTCTAGTTGGCAATAAATGGAAAACAAAACTGATGGTTTCTACAAGCAGACAGTCCATAAGAATCGGACTACATATGATCGTTGAGATCTATAGCAGAAAAGTGTTCGAAAATTAACCCGAAACTTCGATGGAAAGACCAAGTAGATTAAAATCTTTCAATGTTTGGTCTACGAAGTTAAAGAATATGCGCTCAAGATCGTTGCGCATGGAGTTCTAATTTCATCATCTGGACAAAATTAATTGTGGCCTTCAACAGAGATGGCCCACAAAGATAATTCGAGACCTCATACAAAATTGGCTACACTGCATATTCAGCAGATTGGGCTCCTTCGGAAGTAAAAACTTCTAATTGAATGGTCAAAAATCATCAGAATCATTTTTTCCTACAAAGACCAGACATGACCAGACGTGATGAGAGTTTTTGAATATACCGATGGTCTGATGTTTTTTTTTTTTTAAACCTGGTCCGGGAAGGGGTCACATAGAGGAGTATTTAATATTTTTTTTTTAATTTTCTGCAAATGACTTTTTGGTCAATGGTAATAGTTTCTAGCACAGAGGCACTGAGTTAAAGCTGAGCAACATTGTATGTGAAATCTATTGGTCCGTATAACTTTCGTAAATATAAACCTTTCGAAAAGATTTTTACACATTCAAAAACTACTTAACAAAGAAAGAAAAATATGCTTTCTGTACTACGCTCTCTCTAATGGTTTAAGGGATATTTACCGGAATGTCGCATACGATTATTTAAATCTAAGGGCTCGATATTATCTGTTATATTAATAAATAAATGTTATAGACTGGAATTGAGTGCGAATAATTTTTCTTTAAATAAATATTTACTATTGAAGATGTAAAAAAATGTCCGCTTACAAGCGTTACATGTTTAATACTTATGTGTACTTGTACATGTACTAGAACTAGTAAAATCCTTTAAAGTAAGACATAATGTAAACGAAACCTACAGTTTAAAAACATGTGCAAGTTCGTAGTATTAATATTTGGTCAATTCGCTTTTTTTAGAGATTCAAAATAAACTATACAGAGCAAAAATCGTATTATTTTTGTTTTAAATAAATTGGTCACATAGAAAAATCAAGTGATGCATGTTACTTAGTTGATTTTTTTATATAAGTGTACGTTAATTTAAAGGTTTTAAGATAATAATAGGAATCCTAAATATAGTATATGTTACTTAAGTCATGACCACACCAATACAAATTTATTTTGTTTGCTTAAAAAAATTTAGAGCCAAGACATATTGACCCAGTCAAATAGAAACCTTATGCTTATTGAAACGTTTTTGGTTGTCACTTCTATAAATTTATAATTTATAGAAGTGACACATAAGCTTAAACAATAAATTGTTTGCTGGGTATGATTTTAGTTTTTGTAAAATTTATGGAGTCGGCTACTAGGTAACATGTTGACGAGTTTCTTGATAGCAAATTTAGCCTTAAACTATAATTGAATTCAGTAGTCAATATTTATTGAAAATGAATGATCTTATTTATGTACAATATTTACGATGTTGCTTTTTGGTATTTAAAATTATTTCGAAAAAAATCTCGATTTTAATGAACTTTCGGAAAGAACACAGTTTGTCGAAGTCTACAATACAAACTAACAGCCGGTTATTTATGTTGTATATAACAGAAGTTTTTTTATTCGAAATATTTATAAACTTTCAGTTTTGAATTTTAGTTTATGTTCTCGTATAAATCTACCAAGTCTTTAATGGCCAATTTTTTGGTGTTTTAATTTATTTTTTTGTCACATAACTTGCAAAATTGTCTGTTGCACAGATGGATATTTACCTCCTATGGGTAATTCAACCTTCTGATATTTTGGTTTAATCCAAATATTGTTTTTATTGTGTCCCATACAAACTTAATATGGTCTAGGATTAAACTATGTGTAGTTGTTTAACAAGTTCTACGTTAGGCTATATAATGCTCATTTACATGAATTTCAAGTGAATGTGGCAAAAATAAGGGATAGCAAAATGTGAATAATGTACTTTTTTATACATTTTGCACCTTGTTGGTAGCCTGACCTACTTGGTACAATGTCATTTTTAAAAAAATTTGGCTGCATTCGAGTAACAATGCGAAGTTGATGTGGTGGTAGGTAAAGCTGTACTTGTTTGTTAGTATATTATAAACTATCTGTTACCGTGATACTACCGTGTTCACTAAATACAATTTTAAAATATCCCACCTATCCCCAATCCCATAACCTATTTTCCTAGTTTCAACACAATACATTGCATAATTAGGGGTCATCCCCTGAGTGCTGGTTCTAAAAAAAAAATACTGTGTAACTTCGACTATCCGGACACATTTCCGGACTTTAGAAGGTAAACATATTGAAATAATTTAAATAAAATAAATATGTATGTTTATTAGAGTGATATATAATTCTAAAGATTTGAACACAATCAGACAACTTTTTCTAAACTGTCATCCAAGGTTAATGTTTTTGAATCAATTTATATGAGGAAAAACTAAGCAAAAATTTTAAACTTTCCAAGATGTAAATGTGTCCAAACTCTCGAAGTTGTACCCTATGTGTGTTATATTCGGCTTTACTGAACCTGATATACTCAAATTGTATTGAAATATTTTATTTAAAAGTAGCTCAATAGATGTGTGTTAGATTTTCACAACCATAGTCAGACCAGGGGCCAAATTACCGCATTCGATATCGATCGAAAACTCAGAGCCTCAGGCCTCTAGAGCAATTACCAACACCTTTGATGGGTTGCATGAAACCTTTTGGAAACATCTAGAATCAAAGACAAATTCACCATCTGCCGTTAGGAAAATAATTTTCCTTATAAAACAGAGTGGCGTTTCTATACCTCTTAAACCAGCAACTCCAATTAGTTCTGAAAATGCAATAAGAATTGACGATAGTCTGTCTTTTTTTAATAAGAATTCCACAAATCCAGTTTGCTTTAAAAAAATTATGACTCAAAAAGTAAACAATTTTGCACCAGAAATTACATTATATACAGATGGATCCTTTCATAATGGCGTCTCTTCCTATTCCATGGTTAAACATCTTGACAATCAATTCCAAACAATTTTTGCAGAACGTTTGCCAGATAATGTGGGAATTTTTGTTGCTGAATTAGCTGGATTACAAAGAGCAATTAAGTACGCAATTCAAGAACAAAAAACAACTGTTATTTGCTCTGATAGTCTTAGTGTCGTTAAGGCTATTGGGAAAAATCATCGAGGTATTTATGATAAACTAGTTCACATTCCAGATCCCAATCTTAAAATTATGATTTTATGGATCCCTTCTCACATTGGCATTGGTGGCAACGAAGCAGCGGATAAAGCTGCTAAGGAAGCACTTAATTTGCTTGAAATCACGGAGGTTCCAGCTTTTTCCAAAACAATATCAAATCCGTTTAGAGTATTCAAAAAACAGCAGAATGCAGAGTCTAGAAGACCAAAATATTGCAAAACTCTTACTCGCCAAGAATGCATCCTCTTGGGACGGTTACGAACCGGAAAAACTGTTTTTACTACCCAGCACTACTACGACAAGACTGAGCCTGCGGTGTGCAGCTTTTGTCTTGAAATAATTACTGTTCCCCATATTTTCTCGGAATGCCTGGAATCAAAACTGGATATGCCACTAGATGAAGTCCTTGACTGCACCACTAAAAACAACTTGCCACTGATTAAAAATTGCCTTAAAAAGCACAACATACAAAATGTTTAGACCAATTAGTTCCCTTTTTAAATTAAAAACAAAAAAAGTATTACTTGATTTAAAAAAAAAAAATTAATTTTATTTTTCCCTATTATTTTTGAAGCTCATTTTCTATTTATCTGTTAATTTAAATCTTTTAATTATATTTTTGTTTTGTTTTGTCTTTGTTATTTAAATTTTCTGAAAATATTTATGAATTTAATCTTTAATTCTTTTATAAATAATTGTTTAATTCTTTTATAAATAATTGTTTAATTTTTGTGCGCATATGGTCTAGCTACCCGGCGCCTTTTTTTTATATATATTATAAATTTACTTTATAATATATAGTATTAATAAATAAATAAATAAACTCAGACTTTAAAGCAAATATTGTGAGGTATACTTTAGGGATGTTCAAAGTTACTTCGATGCAAAAAGATTATTGAAATTTTGAATTCATTTTGATTCGTTTTTAAAAAAATATAGTTCAATTAAAACACTTTTACTATTGGCTATCTTTTGGCAAATAACTACTAAAAAATAAAGTAAACTGATCATCTCTTAAATAATTTCGATTATCCTTAAAGTATGCTATACAAATGTTTTGAAAATATCTAAGATTTCGATCGATATCGAATGCGGTAATTTGGGCCCAGTTCTAACGTATGATTGTAAAATATGGTAAAAGATTCACTGAAAAGATTCAAGCGACACTAGTATACTGAAACTAACAAGTCTTCAAGAAAATAACAAGTCTTCTCCCATGATAGACTACTTAGTCAAGGAGTTATTGTTTAGTTCGAAACTGAAAGTCGCTATCCGATAGACTCGAATGGGAGGGATCGCAATCGCTCTTTCAGAGAAACTCGATCTTCACAGATGGCTCTTAAAAGGATATCGGTATGTGCGCGTTGAAAGATCTAATTAAAGAAATCGTATAGGCTTGAGGATATGAAAAGCCACTTACCTAATTCCGAATAATATACCTGTAAATAGCGAGGCGACCATCTGTGTCGACAGTCAGGCTGTACTTAAAGCTTTGAGAAGACAAAATATCATATCCAAGTTAATTAGGAAATGCAGATTAGCTCTGATAGATAAATCATGACATCGAAGGCAGCGTAGTTGCTAACGAAGCTGCAAGACAAGGCTTTAGTCAAGAATTACTACTCGTTGACATGAGTATTAAGGGTTGAATCAGTGAGGAAACAACAAAGAAAAGGCGCAACTTGGCGGCGTGTAGAATACCTAGGTCTTTATGGCCAAATTAGATATAGATAGATCCAAGTCGTTGCTACCCAGCAAAACCTGCCTAACCGATATACCAATACTTTTAAAGAATTTAAATTTCAACATATACATGCGCACAAATATATTCCATAAGCACCTTAGGTTAGAAAGAAGTAGTATTTCTCTCATTTTAGATATTAATACTTAGTGTTAGTCTGTGAGCGAAAATTCCGATATTTCGGAACGGGAGGTGGATATGTCTGAACATATTGAATAAGTAGAGAATGTTTACCAAATTAATGATAGACATTAGCACATATCATGGGCAATTCGTAATAATGTGTCTCAAAATCCTGTAATAGACTTTTTGCGGACTATGAAGCGAATGTTAGTTCCTAGTTTGTCCCTTTGCGCCAATGGTCTTCTTGGTAACTGATAATATTATATTTTCTTTTCCATTTTTTAAGTTCTGTGGCTTTGTTGGTTAGCACTTCGACTACTAAGCATAACATTTCATAAACATCCTTGGTTCGATCCCCGGTCTCGGCAACATCAATTTCATTTGTAAAGTGTTGAATAATATAAAGATTTATCTCTCCTATCCCCTTTCCAAAGAAGGTAACCCAGAGTGCTACTTCTCTCTTTATCTCTCTTTGTCTATTAACTAACTAATAAAAAGCTAATTTTAAGTTAGTTGAAAACTCATGCAAGGTCGGACTGTGACTATCTCCAATGACATCGTCATATTAAAATAGTCACATTTCTTCGGTAAAAGTTGAAGAAAAATTCACTTTAAATTTCCTTAAAGTTAACTGAGTTGGAAATAACTGAAAGTTTTAGAATTTCTTACTAATACTTCGGTTATATTTTATTTTCATATAGCCAGTAATTTAACCCGTATTGTTTTTGAAGGGTAGGCTAGACATGCTAAGATGTCTAGCCATATTGTAGCGTCAATCCCTTTATCCTATCTCTATTAAGTAAGGATCACAATAGACCTATGGTCTGCGAGTGTTATTGTCATTATTTATTTTGGATCACTTTTCTAACCTAACCTAGATATAATTTATTAACGTACTTTTATTAATAAATCTGTTATAATTTTATGCTTAACCCTAGATAGATAAGCTACGCCTTTCAGACGTATGACTTTTGAAATTTGTTTCCTGTCTCTTTTGTTTGTTATAAGATAAATATGTTTTGCTTCGTATTATTTTATTGTAATAACAACAGTAAGAAACAGAAGGCATATCAGGAGCAAATAGAACATGCCCTAATTTAAGTTTTTACATATGACTTCTCTTGAGACTTTTACAGAAGCGATGTTTTTTAAGGTGTCACACGAAATGCATTAAACAATTTTAAGGTCTGAAGGCACTTTTAGCTTGTAAACATGTTTAGCGCCCGGTTGGTGCACCCTAATTTAATTTTGTTTGTTGCAAGTAGCGATGTACATATACGGTGTTGTAAATGTCATTGTTTTTTGTTATAATTTTTTATACATAAAATATTTTGCTTAAATGTAAAAAAATGTTCATGTTTTTTGTCTCCTTATTTTTCTTATTATTCAACTGTAAAATGCCTTAATTTTACAGCACATAATCAATTTTGTCATTGTTTTATCTCGGAAATTTTTTTTGTAGTATGTTTTTTCCAAAATCGGTATCAACAAACAGAATTTATCTTTAATTTAACGGTTGGTTTATTTTCAATAATTATTTTGGTTTGAGCGAATATTATTTTAATATAACATTCGAAAAATCTTAGGTTTTTTAAAAACTATGTAAAAAATAAAGCATAAAATAAAAACATAAATATCTTTAGAGCATAAAATTTTAATTGCAATTTGATTATTATATTTATTTCATCCGTTTAAAATCATTTTAGCTTAAATACCGGGAAGTCATTAATTGCCTGATAGCTACAAATGTAAGTACATATATACAAATGTAGCTGTGTATGTAAATCGAATTTTTGGAAGATTCCTACCATGTTTTTTTTTTTTTGGTTATATGGTTATTTGTAAATTTTAACCGAATCAAATTCTCTACTTACCTTTAATTAATTATGTAAATAGCACTTCAAGAAACTGAAAATACAAAACAAATGTTTATTGTTAAAAATTTAATAGGTATAACTAAAAAGGTATTATAATCGGTCAAGCCCCATTAAATGATACCCTACAATACTGTCAACACTGTACAACACTGTCATCAACTAATTAAAAATTTTCTTTTTAATCTATAGATATTATATATAATATTATGAAAAATTTTTATCAAATGAATAGTTCCATAAAACTATACATAAACTTGTATTTATATTAAAGTAATTTCCGTTAATTTATATGGGAGCGATTTCCGATTTCCCGGAAATTCTGCTAATTAATTTTGATTTATACAAAACATATGTCAAGTAATAAATATAAAATCTTCAAATTTACGTTCAATTAATATGGCTCTTGACAGTAGGTATTGTATGGGAGCTAAGTTCAAATATAGACCGATTTTAACGATTTTTTTACTATGATTACTGTTTGTATCTGAGCATTCAAAATATCAATTCCTGAATGCTTTATAGTAGGTACCCGAAGTCAGTACCAAATTTCAAGAAATTATCTAAAAAGCTGCGATTTATACTTTGGTTAAAAGACTAGAGTGGCCAAATATGCGGTTGAGATAAAAATAATTATGCATATTTTATTTTTTGTTTAGTTCCAAATAACTCCGGGTTGAGCCAAAAGCTATTCATCACTATTTTGGTTCCTTTTTATATTTGAATAACAAAATAACTGACTGTATGTTACCAACTGAAAAACAATAATTTTTCCAATGTGCTTCAATAGTCTACAGATAAACGTGCGCGGTATACCCTAAAACCAAAGTTCAAAAAAATAAGTAAATTTTTCAATATTTTTTAATGTTGAAAATATTATACTAAGAACATTTTTTGAGGGATGAAAAGTTTTTTCTGTAGTGCTTCACAACTTGAAGCAAATACTGCATTGTATCGGAGGTATGTTCAAATATTGGTCGCGCCGTTTTGGAAAAGAAGCGTTGAGAACATAAGTATACAGTGAAACAATGCTATTTGGGAATAAAAATGGTTATTTTATATCAAGAATTATAAAAAATAGATTACGCCATGCGCATGATTTTTAATATGATGACGTAGATTAGCCCATACAAGGGTTACCTTTTCCATATAATTTCAAATTATTGAAGGCAATTTCATTTTATGACCCAAAATGACAATACATTTGAAAATTACATTTTGAAAATAAATATAATCAGTAGTGTATTGATGGACTAATGTACATATGTCGCACAGTGTGTCGCGTAGAACATGCTAGGTGGACAAAATTATTTTACTTTATATAAAGATGATTATACATAGTGGCAGTCATATTGAGTTATTATTGACAGTTTTTGGTTAATTTAAGTTTGGGTTATTTTGTTAAAATTAGATAAATATATTTCAAAAACTAAAATACATTCATACACTGAAATTCTTTTTAATTGATGTCGAAATATTTACATGTCAAGGTAAAAATAGCTGCCTAACTTTATTACTATCGTCGGAGTCTTGTGATGAGTTGTAGTCATATACACGCGAGTACCTAAACTCATTATTAATATCCATCATAAATTTTTTTAAAATATTACACAACGCTACTACAATTTGCTACTAAGTCACTTAATTCAAATTGAGTGTTTGAAAAAGTTGTATCGGGTGTTTTTTTATTGAGGTATAGAACTTTAAGTTGGCATCACTTTTTTAACTGGCGGCCATTTTGTCAGCTGTCAAGTTATTAATATTTAGTTTGGTTTGCCATTTCATCATGAACAGGTTGACAAAAGAACAACGCTTGCAAATCGTGCAAATTTATTTTGAAAATAATGGTTCAGTTCGCGAAGTTTACCGCAAGCTCCGTCAATTTTATGGTCGACATAATCGTCCATCAGAGCAATTAATTCGGTTAACCATGGATCGTTTTCGCACTACGTTTACTCTACGCATCCGCAGCGACGTCGAACAGTGCGCACCGAAGAAACAATTGCCGCTGTAGAGCAAAGTGTTGACGAGGACCCGAATGAATCGATTCGCCACCGTGCACAGCAATTGGAGCTTTGTCCATCAACTTTATGGAAGATTTTGCGCAAAGATCTTGGCTTGCGACCTTACAAGATCCAGCTTGTGCAAGAATTAAAGCCGCGAGACCATGCAATGCGTCGTGATTTTGGTGTATGGGCCGAAAATGAGATTGATCTCGATGCTGATTTTCATCGCAAAATTTTGTTCAGTGATGAGGCTCATTTTTGGTTGAATGGCTACGTCAACAAGCAAAATTGCTACATTTGGAATGAAGAGAATCCACATGAGACCCTTGAGACGCCATTACATCCACAAAAACTGACTGTTTGGTGTGCTCTATGGGCTGGTGGAGTCATTGGGCCATACTTCTTCCGAAATAATGCTGGAGAGTCAGTTACCGTAAATGGAGACCGGTATAGAGCCATGATAACCGACTATTTTGTTCCCCAATTGGATGGCATGAATGTGGATGAGTTGTGGTTCCAGCAAGACGACGCTACATGCCACATGCTACAGCGCACGTCACAATTGATTTATTGAAGGAAACATTCGATGAGCGCATAATTTCGCGGAATGGACCTGTCAATTGGCCACCAAGATCGTGCGATTTGACACCACTGGATTATTTTCTTTGGGGATATGTGAAGTCGCTCGTCTACGCCAACAAACCAGAAACGTTAGGAGACTTGGAAGCCAACATTCGTGGCATTATTGCCAACATACGGCCCCATATGCTCGAAAAAGTAGTTGAAAATTGGACCTGTAGAATTGGCTTTATTCGAGCCAGCCGCGGCGGCCACATGCCCGAAATCATATTTAAACATTAATGGCATAAAATTATCCTTCCAATAAAGCCAAATTGATGGACATTAAAACGATTTTCTTGTGTTTTATTTCAATTCGAAGTTCTATACCTCTAAAAAAACACCCATTATTAAAAATATGAATTCTGACCGATTTAACTCATCTATTCCGAATTTGACAAACAACATTTTCGCGGAATTCGGGGTTTGGAAGTGTTATTTATGTTTTGCAAAAAAAAAAGAAATTGGAAATTATTACTTGATTTTTGTCCACCTAGCATGTGTCGGTGTAATATAAATCCACCATCAGAAACGTGTAAAATGTCACCGCAATTAGTCCACTTTTACCCATAGTACCCATATAAATACCACGCCAGGAAACCACTTAAATACCACGGAAGCCACTTTAAATGTAGAAGTTTGATAGCCAAATAACCAAATTTAGTCCAAAAAGATACAAATGTGTAATGTATAAGATTTGGTATAGCCGAATATATGTAACTCTTCCTTGTTTACTTTTACTAGCGTATCCTGCGGTCGACACAATCGACCGTCATCTAGTTCATTGTGAATAATATCACATTGAGCCTAAGTTAGATCCCCGGTCTCGGCAACAACAATTTCTGTAATTATTAATTTCTATTAAATTTAAGGCCCTATGCTCCACTGGGAATCAATGATAACAGAATTTAAATTATTAATTACCACAGCATCTTCCGTCGGCGGGAAGACTACAGCAATACACGCCGTCTACGGAAAATAAATAAAATTGGCTGTAAAACAAAAAAAAATGCGTCTAAATAACAACAAATGGTGCAACTTCACTGTTCTAAAAATAGATATACCTTTCACTTGCCTTTCCAAATAAGGTTACCCAATTCGTATATACTCCATATGCAATTGTATAGGCAGTATTTGCCTCTATAAAAAGAAAACTCATACAGTCAGAGCTTTAAGTCAAAAATGACAGTGTCGATGTAGCAAGTTTTTAAAATTGCTCGGGCTAAACGGATATGTGGAGAAATTGATCTCATTGATTTCTATGTCACTCCATACAACAGAGCGTCGAATTGGCCAAATTGGCAAAACTATAATTAAAAATTGCGTAGCTCTCGAAGAGTTTACTGATTCAAGATATTCCATAATAAACCGTTTTTGCATCTTCAGAAGTGAATGAGAAGGAAAAAGTGTTAGACTTAGTAGCTCTTATCAAAACATCTTGCGTTATCGATGTCAAAATGCTCTGTGAAGTGATGAACAGATAAACTTGTAAGCGTTACTAACGGACTGACAAAAATGATAGAGAAATCAAGGTCTTATTTAACTTTTTAACAAAGATCCTAATATTTAAAATTTATTATCATTTTACTGCATAATTAACCGCGAGAACCACGAAGTACTTGGAATCTGTAGAAGCTTACAGTTTAAAACCATTCCAGTCGCAATGCAAGATTTGCCTTTTAATATTCCTTCCTGATATTATAGCATTTTCTAAACATTAATCAGTTTTGAATTTACATTTGATTCAGACCGATCATTTAATTCCTTTTCTTGATAATAACTGTAATTATTATAAACTTTCCTTCAAAAGACTGTTTTTTTAATCGGTAACATTCTTTTTTGGTATAAGTCACAATGTTCTTTTCCAACTCTTTACTACTATGACTCTTAAAAAAATTGGCATTGTAAAATAGCTCTTAATGATCTCATGCGTGCCCTTCCCTGCAATATTATTTAATTTTTAACACAATATTTATTCCTCAATCACTCGAAGATTTTATCCCAATAAACCAACCCCAAAAACATAAAAATTTAACTTCAAATAATTCTAATTTGAAAGGTTTACAATTTAAGCACTTTTTTGTCAAATCTTTCAAAATATTAATTTTGTCTTCCACTTCTTCACCACAAATAATAAAAACAATACCAATAATTTTTGTTGCTATTATTTTACAAAACAAAAACATTTATTTACCTATTTAATTGTAATAAAATACTCTTTATTTTTGTCTTTGTCTACCACTGTCTCCCCATAAATATACTCTTTTATTCTCATCACTCACCAAAATAATAAAAACAAAAGAAAACATGTGCATACAATTTCTTTTGTTTGATTCTTAAAAGTGAATTTCATATGCATGTGAGTTTTCTTTACTGTGTTAGTAAAATTTTTAAATACCAAACCGATTTTTTTAAACTGAACCGACTTTAATAAAATATAGATTCGTCTGATCTACGGAAAAATACCTTTCAAATGGTATACAATTTTCCAGAAATGAGTGTATAATTAAAGCGTAAAAGGGGATAACAAATGGGTGCTTGCGTATTAATATTATAGATAGATACCTTACATAATGTATTCGGGCGGAACAATTTCTAAGTTTCATGAATAGCTTTAATAAAATGTATAGTCCGTAAAACAAATTAGAAAGTCTGTGAATATATTCTAGACTAATTCCTAATTTTGCCCGAAAAAGTTTATATAGTGTGTTAAACTCGGCAATCCTGCAGAAAAAAACAAATTTAACAGTTCCCAAATTTTTTTTCTGGATTTCGTTATAAACCGATAATTTTGTTTTTAATTTAATAAAAATTTTTTATTAAAAAATAGTGTAAAAAAATAATTGTCGTTATAAAAACCGCGTGTGGAAGTTAGCTTAAAAGCCTTTAGTGCAAAAATCATGATTGAAAATTTGAAGCAGATTCTAAACATGTGTAAGTGAGCAGTGGGGAAATTCAATCAAAACGATGGAAAATAATCAAAAAGTGTATTTGCATTTGATCCCAAACCTGTTACATTTATTTATTAATGTAACAGATCAATTTATTGATAAAAAGCCAAAAAATGTTTGCGGAGAAACCAAATTCCTCGACGCGTTTCGATGGTTGGTTAAGCCATCTCTTCAGGAGGATTATCCCCAATTTAGACAGATCGAAAACCTCGCATTATTACTAAATTTTTAAATATTTGCATTTGATCCCAAAACCTGTTACATTTATCAATAAATTGATCTGTTACATTAATAAATAAATGTAACAGGTTTGGGATCAAATGCAAATACACTTCTTTTTGAATTATATTTACATCCCGACTAATTTGTTATTTTTTGATAAAACTGCATGCATTCAGCTTATTTTTAAAATAAACTTGTTTATTTTAAAACATCTTACCCCCCTTCTTCTAAGCATTCTGCATATAGTAGCCGACGGCTACAGCGAGAATGTGGGAAGTGAAGGTAGATGAAAACTGAAAAATGTTTGTTTTTGTTCAGTCGATAATCTACGCTTTTACTTTTGGTTTATGAACATAATTCTTAATAGTTATGTTTGTAAATTTAGTAATAATGCGAGGTTTTCGATCTGTCTAAATTGGGGATAATCCTCCTGAAGAGATGGCTTAACCAACCATCGAAACGCGTCGAGGAATTTGGTTTCTCCGCAAACATTTTTTGGCTTTTTATCAATAAATTGATCTGTTACATTAATAAATAAATGTAACAGGTTTGGGATCAAATGCAAATACACTTCTTTTTGAATAATATTTACATCCCGACTAATTTGTTATTTTTTGATAATCAAAAAGTTAAAATCAAGTGAAAAATAGAGCAAAATAATATATTCGCGTTTGTTTTTTAACTAATTTTATTTAAGCAGTGTCCGTTTGTTCTTTTTCAAATGAAATAATGAAGAAAAAAAAGTTAGAGAGAAAATTTGTTTATCACATTTTAAAGTGGTAGAATTTGATAGGAAAAAATTAAAAAATGTCCCACTGTTGCGTGACGTCATTTGTCCAACATGCGTAGAAAACTCAAGTTTTGTAATTGGGAAGTCGTTATCTATTTTTTATACATAATTCTTGGTTTTATATCTCCTAAATTAAAACTAGAAATATTTAATTGCGTTTAGAATAGGGTTTGCAAAAAACCGTGAAAATTAGAAACCGCGGTTTCGGTTTTAAAACACCAAAAACCGGCCGGTTTCGGTTCGGTTTTTTAAATAAAACTATTTCAGTTTAAATTTCTAGGAAAATTTAGATAACTTCATTAAAACATATTATAATTTAATACTAAAATTCAGGAAAATAATTCAGTTTTTTTAAATATGAGGGATTTCTTAAATAAGTCTTGTTTCTTTTGGATAAACTGCAGAGCCCCTTTAGCGTGAATAATATTTACATCCGAGCGACAAATTGCTTCAATAGTAATTTTTACAAATAGCAACGATTTTAAAGAATTTACAATTTCAAAGTCGATAGAATGAAGCAAATCTAAGGTCGACAGCATTTCTAAACTCTCATGAATACTTTGTTTTAGAAGCAGAAATCTAAGAGTAAGCTTAATTCACGATTATGATGCTTTTTAACGCTTGTTTGTAAAATATTATAACGAACTGTCGAATTTTTGAAATACCGAACAGTTTTCCTTACAGCCTCTAGGTTCAAATGTATATGGGCAATCAGTTTTAAATGAGTCAAAGTTTCATCGTCGACGTCTTCAAAATTGATTTTCAGATACAAATTTGATATTGGCTGCTGCTCCATCTATAGTACATGCTACGATGTTTGTATCAAGTGAAATATTAAACTCCATTAGCCTTTGTCTAATGGTTTCTTGCGTTTGCTTGAAATTACACGTTCCTAAAATACGGCCCAGGTTATCAAATTTACCATGAGAATCTTGAATATTTACTTTCATATACCGTCTTCCCCTTATACCTGTCCATTCGTCCATTGGAAACACCTTTTGCTTGTTTCATTCTTCCGCTTCATTAAATAGACAAATTACGTGCAAATTTATGATAAGCTAATGTTATTTCTAAATAATACCAACAAAAAATTATGAAAAATAAATAGTTAAAACCGCGTTTTTTTCTACGGTTTTCGGTTTCGGTTTTGAGGCACAAAAAAACGAGGTTTCGGTTTCGGTTAAAACCGAACTGCAAACCCTAGTTTAGAAGCAACGAAAAATAGAAAGGTGTTTGTTACTTTTTGCAAAATAGGATGAATGGGTTTAAAAAAAATGGAAAACCATTTAGTGTCAAAACAAAATTTATTTCCGATCATTAAGATCACAAAATATTTAATACGAGTACGTTCTCGATACTTTCCAATTAATGGGTTAAAAATACCTATATTTTAGATTCTATAAGAACAGCATATCTAATCGAACACATTTGATGTTATTCTCCATAAAATGAGAACTAACCAAAAGTTCTTTGAACAAGACGTCTTCAACTAAATACTTGGCATGTCTCTTTCCACAGATTTCGTTTATCTGTAAAAACTATTTCGTCGTAGTAATAATTCAAAATTATTTTATCTTATATCGGGTGTTTTTTATTGAGGTATAGAACTTTTAGTTGGCATCACTTTTTTAACTGGCGGCCATTTTGTCAGCTGTCAAGTGATTAATATTTAGTTTGGTTTGCCATTTCATCATGAACAGGTTGACAAAAGAACAACGCTTGCAAATCGTGAAAATTTATTTCGAAAATAATGGTTCAGTTCGCGAAGTTTACCGCAAGCTCCGTCCATTTTATGGTCGACATAATCGTCCATCAGAGCAATTAATTCGGTTAACCATGGATCGTTTTCGCACTACGTTTACTCTATGTGATAATACGCATCCGCAGCGACGTCGAACAGTGCGCACCGAAGAAACAATTGCCGCTGTAGAGCAAAGTGTTGAAGAGGACCCGAATGAATCGATTCGCCACCGTGCACAGCAATTGGAGCTTTGTCCATCAACTTTATGGAAGATTTTGCGCAAAGATCTTGGCTTGCGACCTTACAAGATCCAGCTTGTGCAAGAATTAAAGCCGCGAGACCATGCAATGCGTCGTGATTTTGGTGTATGGGCCGAAAATGAGATTGATCTCGATGCTGATTTTCATCGCAAAATTTTGTTCAGTGATGAGGCTCATTTTTGGTTGAATGGCTAAGTCAACAAGCAAAATTGCCGCATTTGGAGTGAAGAGAATCCACATGAGACCCTTGAGACGCCATTACATCCACAAAAACTGACTGTTTGGTGTGCTCTATGGGCTGGTGGAGTCATTGGACCATACTTCTTCCAAAATAATGCTGGAGAGTCAGTTACCATAAATGGAGACCGGTATAGAGCCATGATAACCGACTATTTTGTTCCCCAATTGGATGGCATGAATGTGGATGAGTTGTGGTTCCAACAAGACGGCGCTACATGCCACACAGCGCACGTCACAATTGATTTATTCGATGAGCGCATAATTTCGCGGAATGGACCTGTCAATTGGCCACCAATATCGTGCGATTTGACACCACTGGATTATTTTCTTTGGGGATATGTGAAGTCGCTCGTCTACGCCAACAAACCAGAAACGTTAGGGGACTTGGAAGCCAACATTCGTGGCGTTATTGCCAACATACGGCCCCATATGCTCGAAAAGGTAGTTGAAAATTGGACCTGTAGAATTGGCTTTATTCGAGCCAGCCGCGGCGGCCACATGCCCGAAATCATATTTAAACATTAATGGCATAAAATTATCCTTCCAATAAAGCCAAATTGATGGACATTAAAACGATTTTCTTGTGTTTTATTTCAATTCGAAGTTCTATACCTCTAAAAAAAACACCCTTTAGATAGATACCTTACATAATTAGCCAATTCACAGTCTCTGCTATTGTGTGCTATTGTCCTATTGTCATAAAAATTTTGTTGGTATTTCCCATTAAAAAATATTATATGACAATATCACTTTGAAACCTATGTTTACTCACCGTGCTATTTAAGTCAGTGATGCCACGCTCATATTTCAGCGTTTTTTGTTTGAAAAATTGGCATGATTGATCTTATCATATGTTTTCTGTTCACAGATAATTTCGCACCAAAATTAAAACAAAAACAATTACGAATTTTTTTTTAACAAAAAAATCGAAATCAAATACATAATACAAATTTGGAAATGGAATCTGACAATGTGGTAAGTTCTTGTTGTTTTTCTTTTTCTGTGTAGTAGTATGACGTCTATCAAAATATACAATGGTTAATATACGACAGGTGTTCACAGTAGTGCTATTTGACCCTAAATAGCACTTTAAGATTTAGCACTTTAGTAGACATAGTGAATTGGCTAAATGTATTCGGGCGGAACAATTTCTAAAATTCATGAATAGCTTTAATAAAATGTATAGTCCGTAAAACAAATTAGAAAGTCTGTGAATATATTCTAGACTAATTCCTAATTTTGCCCGAAAAAGTTTATATAGTATGTTAAACTCGGCAATCCTGCAGAAAAAAACAAATTTAACAGTTCTCAAAATTTTTTTCTGGATTTCGTTATAAACCGATAATTTTGTTTTTAATTTAATAAAAAATTTTTATTAAAAAATAGTGTAAAAAAAATAATTGTCGTTATAAAAACCGCGTGTGGAAGTTAGCTTAAAAGCCTTTAGTGCAAAAATCATGATTGAAAATTTGAAGCAGATTCTAAACATGTGTACGTGAGCAGTGGGGAAATTCAATCAAAACGATGGAAAATAATCAAAAAGTGTATTTGCATTTGATCCCAAACCTGTTACATTTATTTATTAATGTAACAGATCAATTTATTGATAAAAAGCCAAAAAATGTTTGCGGAGAAACCAAATTCCTCGACGCGTTTCGATGGTTGGTTAAGCCATCTCTTCAGGAGGATTATCCCCAATTTAGACAGATCGAAAACCTCGCATTATTACTAAATTTTTAAATATTTGCATTTGATCCCAAAACCTGTTACATTTATCAATAAATTTATCTGTTACATTAATAAATAAATGTAACAGGTTTGGGATCAAATGCAAATACACTTCTTTTTGAATAATATTTACATCCCGACTAATTTGTTATTTTTTGATAAAACTGCATGCATTCAGCTTATTTTTAAAATAAACTTGTTTATTTTAAAACATCTTACCCCCCCCCCCCCCCCCCCCCCTTCTTCACAGCATTCTGCATATAGTAGCCGACGGCTACAGAATGTGGGAAGTGAAGGTAGATGAAAACTGAAAAATGTTTGTTTTGTTCAGTCGAGAATCTACGCTTTTACTTTTGGTTTATGAACATAATTCTTAATAGTTATGTTTGTAAATTTAGTAATAATGCGAGGTTTTCGATCTGTCTAAATTGGGGATAATCCTCCTGAAGAGATGGCTTAACCAACCATCGAAACGCGTCGAGGAATTTGGTTTCTCCGCAAACATTTTTTGGCTTTTTATCAATAAATTGATCTGTTACATTAATAAATAAATGTAACAGGTTTGGGATCAAATGCAAATACACTTCTTTTTGAATAATATTTACATCCCGACTAATTTGTTATTTTTTGATAATCAAAAAGTTAAAATCAAGTGAAAGATAGAGCAAAATAATATATTCGCGTTTGTTTTTTAACTAATTTTATTTAAAGAGTGTCCGTTTGTTCTTTTTCAAATGAAATAATGAAGAAAAAAAGTTAGGGAGAAAATTTGTTTATCACATTTTAAAGTGGTAGAATTTGATAGGAAAAAATTAAAAAATGTCCCACTGTTGCGTGACGTCATTTGTCCAACATGCGTAGAAAACTCAAGTTTTGTAATTGGGAAGTCGTTATCTATTTTTTATACATAATTCTTGGTTTTATATCTCCTAAATTAAAACTAGAAATATTTAATTGCGTTTAGAATAGGGTTTGCAAAAAACCGTGAAAATTAGAAACCGCGGTTTCGGTTTTAAAACACCAAAAACCGGCCGGTTTCGGTTCGGTTTTTTAAATAAAACTATTTCAGTTTAAATTTCTAGGAAAATTTAGATAACTTCATTAAAACATATTATAATTTAATACTAAAATTCAGGAAAATAATTCAGTTTTTTTAAATATGAGGGATTTCTTAAATAAGTCTTGTTTCTTTTGGCCCCTTTAGCGTGAATAATATTTACATCCGAGCGACAAATTGCTTCAATAGTAATTTTTACAAATAGCAACGATTTTAAAGAATTTACAATTTCAAAGTCGATAAAATGAAGCAAATCTAAGGTCGACAGCATTTCTAAACTCTCATGAATACTTTGTTTTAGAAGCAGAAATCTAAGAGTAAGCTTAATTCACGATTATGATGCTTTTTAACGCTTGTTTGTAAAATATTATAACGAACTGTCGAATTTTTGAAATACCGAACAGTTTTCCTTACAGCCTCTAGGTTCAAATGTATATGGGCAATCAGTTTTAAATGAGTCAAAGTTTCATCGTCGACGTCTTCAAAATTGATTTTCAGATACAAATTTGATATTGGCTGCTGCTCCATCTATAGTACATGCTACGATGTTTGTATCAAGTGAAATATTAAACTCCATTAGCCTTTGTCTAATGGTTTCTTGCGTTTGCTTGAAATTACACGTTCCTAAAATACGGCCCAGGTTATCAAATTTACCATGAGAATCTTGAATATTTACTTTCATATACCGTCTTCCCCTTATACCTGTCCATTCGTCCATTGGAAACACCTTTTGCTTGTTTCATTCTTCCGCTTCATTAAATAGACAAATTACGTGCAAATTTATGATAAGCTAATGTTATTTCTAAATAATACCAACAAAAAATTATGAAAAAAAAATAGCTAAAACCGCGTTTTTCCAATTAATGGGTTAAAAATACCTATATTTTAGATTCTATAAGAACAGCATATCTAATCGAACACATTTGATGTTATTCTCCATAAAATGAGAACTAACCAAAAGTTCTTTGAACAAGACGTCTTCAACTAAATACTTGGCATGTCTCTTTCCACAGATTTCGTTTATCTGTAAAAACTATTTCGTCGTAGTAATAATTCAAAATTATTTTATCTTATACAAACATTTGATGGATTTTTGTCGTAAATAATTTAAGCTGGATCCATCCATCAACTTTTCAAGTTGCAACAAACAATTCAATATCAAAATGCAACTAAAAATGTTCATTAAAATAAACGTGTTTTCAAACTAATCTTTCATACAAATTTATAAATTTTCCCATTACTCTGGCGGATAATTGTCATTACCACTTGCTGTTTTCAAAATTTTTCTTTTTTTCTTTTAAAATAAACTTGCTTAAAGGAAATTACAACTTTTTCTTCAGTTTTTTTTTTGTTTGTATTTACAAAAAATTGTGTCGGTGATAATGATGAGTAATCAAAACCGTAACTAATTAAATTAAGACATTAAAGTATGTACTTTGGTTTAGAGCAATTACACCTAAAAAAATTATAGTAAATTAAGCTTAAATGGTTGTAGGCCTTAGCGAACTACAAATACACCTATCCAATCATAAGATACGTTTGTTTTGAACCAAAATAACAAAGCCCTGGCGGTTTTAATATTTTCTAATATTACATTTATGATCCGAATGCATGTTTTCCAATATAAACGCATTTTTAAATTTTGACCGACAGCACGGTTTAACTTTAATTGATTGACCTTTAATTTAGTGAGAATAATTTGTGCATCAACGTTACCGTTTTGTATCTTTTAACCTAAATTGGCTGTATTTTCCTTAAAGTGTAGTTTTGTTTCATTTTTGGTTTCTTTTTATCGAGAAAGTTTATTAAAAATAAAATATCGATAAGTTTTTAGAAAGATTATTACTCTTAACAAATCTTTTATTAATATTAAATATATTAAATAGCTACATTATTTTCTTAAAATTCGAAAAAATATTTTTTTTTTATATTCCTATTTTGCTATGGAAAGTTAAAAACAAATTTTGACTCCGGTGAAAGCAAGTGTTAAACTTTTATTATATTAAAAAAAAAAACATTACAGCATACATTCTCCATATACTGAGCAAAAATATTCATTATTACTTTTATTATACCCTTCACCAATAGGTGAAAGGGTATTATAAGTTTGTCATTCAGTTTGTAATTTTTTCATTATTTGTCGCAGAATCGGCAGGAGAATCGATTAAGCGTTGCCCGTCTGCCTGTCTGTCTGTTGAAATCAAGTTTGTGAAGCTGCTAGAGAGTGTATCGACATAAATTATATATCAGATTTTATGAAATTTTCCTACGCAGCGCGCTATTAAATTTCATCAAAATTGGTTGAAAAACGCCTGAGATATCGCCAAAATACCAAAATTTATATGTGACATAAAATTTTTCATTGAAAAGTACATTTCAGAAAGAAAAGAATAATCATACTCATGATGGACTAGCCTTCGTAAATTATATATCATATTAAAGGAAATCCTCCCGCAAAGTTCTCTGTTAAATTTCATCCCATAAAAACCTGAAATATCGCCAAAGCTCTACATTTAATGATCCCCAAATTGCCGAAAGTGCCCATTTGTCTAAATAATACAATCGAAAAATAAAAAAACTATTTTCCTGGAAAATGGGCTTACATAAATTATATATCAAACTTTAGGAAATTCTTCCGCGAAGCACGCTATTAAATTTCATGAATATTGGTCAATAATCACCTTAGATATGGTTAAAATAGTAAAATCGATGTATTACAAATTGCCAAATTCAAAATTTTTGAGAAAACTTTAATTGATTTTTTTGCAATTTCTCAGGTGCTTATTAATAGTGTGTATTAAGGGAGTACGTCCTAAAACCTGATATATAATTTATTTCGGTGTATTTCCGAGGAGCTTCACAAACCTGATTTCTGCAGACGGATACACTTTATACTCGTATATCTTATATCAGTGGTCTGACTTTCAAAGATTGTAAAGGAAATATATTTATGTATGATGGGCCTGTATAATTCCATACCAGATTTTAGAAAATCTTCCAACTCAGCACCCTATAGAACTTGATAAATATCGGTCCACAAACACCTGAAATATCACCAAAACCCTACAAACGATAAAAATTTCCTAAAATGCGATATAAAATTAAAAATATATTTTTTCAAAAAATATAGTTTTCGGCAATTTGCGGAACAGTGAATCTGGCGTTTTAGTGATATATAATTTCATTTCAGTATTTCCTCCAGGAGCTCCACAAACTGCATATGACATGAATTTGTGGTCTGACATTCGAACATTGTGAAACCCTTATATCTTACATATATTAAAATATTATATATCAAATTGTGGGTAATCTTTTCAGAATTTACTTCAAATACATCTCAGTACAGTTCTGATATAACTCATAACAATAGAGATATCGCCAAGAGACCAGAATCAAGATAACATTTTTTAATAAAATACGATAGAACTTTTGTGACTTTTTGTATTGAATTGTTATATGTCGAATGAGGATTATCTTTTTAGGATTTACACAGAAAATAATTTACTCAAATTGACAGCCTTAAATTTTTTTAAAAATTTATTTTGCACATACATACATCTAAACCTAATAAACTCTGAAATGGTTCAATAAAAGATAACTTTTACATATTGTGCATTAAGAACCCATCAAAATCGGTCTACTTACCACTGACTTTCTAATACAGTTCTGATATATGCACATTAAAAATGCATGTATGAAATATATAAGGCTAGAATAATACTTCTTTAATGTTATCGTCTACGTATTTATCTTAAAACCTCTAAATTATAACTACTTTTCCGATATAGGTATTTTACGTTAATAACTACAAATTTGGCATATTTTAGAAAAAAAATTTAAAAAACAATATTTAAAAAAAATTCGAATTTTATATCAGATTTTAGAAAATACTACATTGCAGCATTATATTAAATTTCATCAAAATCGGTCTATAAACACCAGAATTCAAAACTCGATGACAATTTAAAAAAAATGTGTTTAAAAAACTGTTTTCATAAAAAAATTTTAATTTCGTCAAAAAAACAGTGTTTTTTTTTAATTGAACTGTACATCAAATTTTAGGAAATCATTCAACGCAGCACACTATTAAATTTCATCAAAATCGGTGGATCAATAAGTGAGATATCGCCAAAGCAAAAAATATCGATGTACGCAAATTGACATATTTTAAATTTGTTTTTTTTAAACAGTATTAAAAAATGTTGAATTATAAATCAGATTTTAGAAAATACTCCGACGCAACATGCTATTAAATTTTATCAAAATCGGTCCATAAACATCAGAGATATCGCCAAAATTCAAAATTCGATAAGAATTTAAACAAATTTTTTTTAAACCTGTGTTTTTCAAAAAAAAGTTTTGAATTTCGTCAAAAAACTGTGTTTAAAAAAAAAAAGTTTTTTGAACTGTATATCAAATTTTAGGAAATCATTCAACGCAGCACGCTTTTGAATTTCATCAAAATCGGTAGATCAAAAACCGAGATATCGCCAAAGCAAAAATTATAGATGTACGCAAATTGAGAAATTTTAAAAATATAAAAAAAAACAGTATTTAAAAAAAAAATTTGAATTATATATCAGATTTTAGAAAATACTCCAATGCAACATGTTATTAAATTTTATCAAAATCGGTCCATAAACACCAGAGATATCTCCAAAATTCAAAATTCGATGAGAATTTAAACAATTTTTTTTTTAATTTTTTAAATTCGTCAACGAAGTTTAGTATTTTAGCGATATCTCGGGTGTTTATGTACCGATTTTAATGAAATTAAATAGCGTGCTGCGTTTCCTAAAATCTGGTGTATAATTCGTCTGGGTACACATACCAGGAGCTCCACAAACTTGATTTCAACAGATAGACAGACAGACGGACATGGTTAAATCGATTCTCCTGGCAATTCTGAGTCGATCGGTATATTTTTGGGGTCTAAGGCGAAGAATGAAAATTAGAAACTGAATGACAAACTTATAATACCCTTTCACCTATTGGTGAAAATAGCGCCATCTTTTAATGTTATTCATAAACAATGAAGAAAATTAATTTTCCACAATAAAAAAGTATTATTTTTCGTAAAAAGTTGTTTCTGAGGTATTGCTAGATATATTAGATTTATTGTTCGTTTTTTCAAATGGCTAAACAAATACATGAAATCCTTTACAATTTTATTTATCGAATAAATTATTGCATTACTAAAATAAATGTTGACTAAACAACAATTTTTTGTGACAACAATTAACAGAATATTTACGAAAATCTCCTCTATTAACAGTTAATAACCATTAACTATAAGTTTTTACGGTGTTTTTTTATTGTAACAGTAAAAATAACCACTTTTAAATTTCGTGGCTCATATAGCAAATAGATTTTGGTAAATAAAATAATATTGTACATAATAAAAATATTAAAACATGGATTTAGTTTCTGGTTAAATTGTATAAATGGACAAATGTGTCTTTCTTATGTTTGAAAAATATTTTCGCAAAAATTTGTTATTATACAAAGAATTTTCGGAAGTTTAAATTATTTTCTTTTTTTTCAAGATAAGGCATATATTGCCTATAAAATTATATATACGAATTGGGTTACTTTCTCTAGAAAGGGAATAGTAGAGTGGCGAAAGGTGGTGATAAAGCCTTAATATTTTTTTTTCCTTCCATAGAAATGACTCCCAGAAATTGAAATTTTAAAGATTTTATATATTTTATTTTATACAGTTACAGTTTAACTCATTTTGAGTAATTTTGGAAATTGGTCATACCAACAGAAACCTCCGTCGACTCATACGCAACAACTTTGCTAAAGATTATAGTCTGATCAAATGCACAGTTTACGATTTAATTCATTTTGAGTAGTTTTCAGTGGCGCCACCTGAAGTCGTTCATACCAATTAAGAAACTATCATCTGCTTATGCGTAACAACTTTGTTTATGATCATAACATGATCAAATGCACAGTTTACGATTTAATTCACTTTGAGTAAATTTTAGTGGCGCCACCTGTCGAAATTTCTTCATACCAACTAAGAAACCTTCGTCGGCTCATGTGCAACAACATTGCTAATGATTATAGCATGATTAAATGTACAGCTTACGATTAAATTGATTTTGTGTAATTTTCAGTAGCGCCACCTGTCGGAAATTATTCACACCAATTAAAAAGCCTTGGCCGGCTCATGCGCTACAACTTTGCAAAAGATCATAGCATGATCAAATGTACAGTTTATGATTTAATTAATTTTTAGTAATTTTCAGTGGCGCCACCTGTCGGAAATTACGCCGGCTTATCCGCAACATCTTAGCTAAAGAGCATAACATAATCAAATTCACAGTTTATTATTCTATAAAGAACACACATACAGACAAAAATTCATTTGTTTTAAAGTTATAACATTACTAATTTTTTCCCCTTTTTATCCCCTAATTTCAAAAAGTTCCATATGCATAATTGGTACTTCTTTAGTACCAATTAAATTCGGTACATTTTATTAAAACGCATAATTTTCCTATTCATATTACTTTTTGAGATATTAAGTTATCAGTTTATCCCTTTTGTACCCATTTTGACCACAAAATCAAAAAAGTACCAAATACGTGTTCAATATTTCTTTCACATCTATTGACTGCAGTACAAAGTTCCTTTCTATATTCTTTACTTTAAAAAATAAGAGTGGGTCAAAAAAGTACCAAAAAAAATATTTTCACCCTTTTTTACCCCCTATCAGACAGTTTCAAAAAAGTACCAAACACCTGTCCGCTTATTTTCATAGCTGTTAAAAACATAATTTTAATTTTGTTTTTTACCTCTTAGATTAGGAGATTAGGTTTTCGATTTTGCCCCCTTTTTACCCGCAAAGGTTGCAAAAGTCCCTTCTTCTTCGACCTATACATCAAAAAAGGTACCTACTGTCCAAATTTTATCAAAATCGTTAGAGCCGTTTTCGAGATAGCCATTATATATATATATATATATATATATATATATATATATATATATATATATATATATATATATATATATATATATATACAATTATTGCTCGTTTAAGAATATAAGATATGTTTTGTGTAAATGATATGAGGTAAACTGAACTTTAGTAGGATCAATATACTTTGATTGTAGTAATAGTTTGTTAGCATTGGATTCCGCATACATAATCTAACCATCGCTAAGACTTTGCGCAATAGAGGCTTTTTTGAACACTTCAAACGTCGACTAAATGAATCATACTCCGTGTAGTACTGGTATGTCACCCAAACTTTTATTTTTAAAATGCGATGGCAACGTTTGTCGTTTTTGTTATATTTTTTATTTAAAAACTTAAAAGACAGCCCTCGTGTTGTTCATATTTGAGATTTTTAGTAGTTGCACTTACAAACATCTGTGATATATTTACATATTTTTTTTTGTTTGCGTGTCTAACGTCTAGCGAATTCCTAAATGCAACAGCATCAACAAAAAACAACGACAGAATACGTTTAATATAAAATAAAATGTTTCTTCGTTCATCTTTGAAAGCGTTTCCCCAATCAATGAAATTCCTACAAAGGTAAAGACAACAATTGCAAATAAACTTCAATTACAACACGTTCATACTATAGTAATGTTGCACTTGTTGCTGTTGTTGTGTGTGGCACGAAAAACAAACAAAAATAGTAGATAATCAAAATTGTTAATCATCATTATTACGAGTAACACACAGTGGGAACGATCATACAAAAACTTGGCTATAAAGCTGAGACAACAAAATTAATCGGTTTAAATGACAACAAAGTAAATTTCTTCAAACATGTTGCGACCTACTACTTAATTTCAAAGCCCCAGCGGAAAAATCTGTCTTATTAACATATCTTATCTCTAAATTGGAATCCGTTTTCAAAATTCCCATTATTTTAATTTAATACTTATTTCCATTGATTATTTTTATTTAACCCACTGTATAAACTTAAAAGCCAAATTAATCGTTATTACTACTATTTGGCATTATGAGTTTGTGATGTAATTTGTAACTGCAATTTAGATTTGCGGGTCACGATTTTGTAGTAGCATTAATTTTTTGATACATTTTTGGGCGAAGAATATTAAATTAGCGACTACCAAATCATTATTCTGGGCTTACCAAATTCCAAATCTAAAAATGTTATCAATATCTTGTTAAAGCTACATCTGTTAAATTAGTTTTCGTTAATTCTGTCCGTCTTGCAAAATTACCATGGGCGGATATAGCGTCCGAAACCTTGAGCAAATAATATACTTTCTGGCAAGCAAAAAATCATCTTCAGTGATTAGGACAATTTGTAGATGAATTCCAATCTATATGGACTATTCCAATTTATATGGTATTAAGTCTACTTTTACATTAGTCAGGTTTGGCTTATCAAGTCTTGAATTTGTATGAGAAAAAACTGACAGAAGTTCAAGTTTACGTGCAGGTTCAAAAGATATTTAAAGAAAAACTGATCAAGTAAACCTGATTCGTGTGAAACGGGACTAAGCATCATCAATAAATTTTTCTTTGAGATCAACTTTTTTTTTAATATTTTGAACGGGCGATTTGAAGGCATGGTCATCTCTCGTAGAGGTAATGTGAATGAGCCACGGAAATGGTGTGATTTAACTCCGATAGACTTTTTCTAGTTGCAGTTGCATAAGAATAAGCCACGAACGACAGCTGTCCCAACATAATTCATAACATAGCTTGTGCTTCACCCTCAGAAGCCATAGCGAATATTTGATAACATGGTTGTTGTAAGGTGGCGATTTTGTTGTAGAAGATAAAGAAAGGCGTGGCAAAAAAGTTTGAAGACGAGAAATCAGAAGTATTACTCGACAAGGATTGATGTCAAACGCATTATTATTGGGAGTTACACAACAAGTTATTTCCCTATGTTTTAAAGCATTGGGAGTTATTCAACAGCAAGGAAAAAAAATTTTGCTGATAACGCAAAATGGATACATAACGACAACCCCAAGCTCAAAATGTAAAAAGCATGTAAAGCGAATTCCAAACCGAAGCCGAATATTCATGTCGCCAAGGTAATGCTCTGTATTTGGTGGAATAAAAAAGTAGTTTTTCTTTATATTACGATCTGTTTTAATCGGGTCAGACGACCACAGGGGACCTAGACCGAAGGAATTGATTCGTTTAAAGAGTGCAATCAACAAAAAAAAAAAACCGACTAATCAACCAGACACGAGGCCATAATCTTTCATCGTGACAACGCTCGGCCACGTGTTAAAAAACCAATGAAAAACTATTAGGAAAACAGTGGATGGAATGTTTATCCTCCTAGAAAGATAAAAACTTTTTAAGCAAAACCAATAGAAATTTTTAACATCCCCATATGCCCATCTTGCTGAGTTATAGTCAACTAATCCCAAATCTAAAAAGTTCCTAGCAAAGCTCATTCAGTTTTTGGCGAGTGACCAAACATGTATGCGGTACTATCATTGCCCTGGTGGAATATAACACATTTGCTATTGACCAATTTAGGCCCTTTTTTGTAATGGCTGCATTTAATTTACCAAGTTGTTGACATTAGACATTCAATTTAATCGTTCGGTTCCTTGGAAGATGCTCAAAATTTACAACTACCTTCCAAACTAACAGCATAATCTTCTTTTAGTGCGTTTGTTGTGGCACGACCACGATCATTTTCGATTGACGTTATTGTATGTACAAGAGTTAATGCATTTGTCAAGGTTTTTACGAGTCCAAGATAAATATAAAGCGACTGACAGTTGCTTTTGGTAAATTTAACTTATCTTCTATTTCAAGCTCAGTTATATTACGATCTACCCTGATTAATGCTTTTATTGGATCATCCTCGACTCCTCTTGGCAACCCTGAACTTGGCTCATCTTTGAGTGAAAAATTGACTAAACGGAATTGGAGAAAATTCTCGTTTTGGACTCCATATTAAAAACAACGCCAAATAAAGAACTATTAACTAGAACTATTAAAACTATTAAAATTGCGCAAATTTTTCCTAAAGCTGAAAGTGACAGTTTATGGATGTGAAAAGAAAAATGAATGACATTATCCAAAGCAGTTTAAAAAATTCTCAAAGTCGTTTGTATTAAAAATTATATATGTGTCAACGCAATAAATTTTGTCCCTATACGAATTTATTATAGGTCGATCATTGCTTAAGTAGGTTTGGTTGTAAAACTGGAGATAAAACTAAATTAAAGTACAAGAGGCTCGAAAGACTCGGGCAGACAGTGAAAGTTGGTCCATCTCGGTACCGCCGTAAATAAAATAGCAATAATAGATGCGTCTATGGCCTAAGTAGGCAGTTTAAAAACAAAGCCACCTCTCGACTGACAAAAATCACACTTTACAAGACACTGTTAGTACCACTCCTATTATATAGTTCAGAATCATGGGTATTTGGGACAGCAGATGAGGCAGTTCTTTGAGTGTTTGAAAGAAAAATTATTCGGAAAGTGTATGGGCCCATCTGCGTTGATGAATAATATATGTGCCGTATAAACCATGAGCTGTATGAGCTTTTTCGGCTGGGTCATGTTCTGAGAAAGGATGAAACTGCTCAAGTTAAAAATATATTTTTAGTACGAACCCGATGATAGTTTACGCAGAAGGGGAAGACCGAAGCTCCGATGGAAAGACCAGGTAGGTAAGGACCTCTCGAAACTTATATATATACATATATATATATAATTCCCCGACAACAATCGAATTGGAACAAGGGGTACTTCATTTAGACAATGAGCTGCATCCGACTCTATT
This sequence comes from Stomorhina lunata, assembly GCA_933228675.1. Classification (NCBI taxonomy): domain Eukaryota; kingdom Metazoa; phylum Arthropoda; class Insecta; order Diptera; family Rhiniidae; genus Stomorhina; species Stomorhina lunata. The sequence goes on along the minus strand of OW121740.1, from coordinate 86,557,395 downwards.
TTTAGACTCATTGAAAGGGACCTACGTTTTAATTCCGGCTCCGAACGGAAAATGCAATAGTTAGAGAAGTTTTACATAGCCAGTGGCTAGCTGAGTTATGACTTGATATGCAGCTTTTTTTTGCAAGTTTATTTTTTTCAAGTAGGTCCAGACCCGGGGATCAAACTTGGGACCTCTGTTATGCTAGGCGGATGACTACCCTGCTAACCACGGCGGCTCACCCTCTCGGTGGTGTCAGAAATTGAAGAAAGAAATAAGAATTTAACAGAGTCCCGTATATATTTATTCAAGTCATTCCCGAAAGTGGGTTTATTTTGATATTTAAAGTCAATTATATCCGTTCATCCTATATTTACCTACCGTTAATCGACTTTATGAAGGCCTTTGGCAGTGTCAATAGAGGCTATCTATGGAGAATTTTAGAAAATCGTAACATACCAACAAAAATTCTGAACTTAATTCGGACAAATGTACTTGGATTTTAAATGAGGGGTCCAACACAAAGGTAAATTGTCTAATCCGTTCGATGTTACTACTGGAGTAAGACGAGGATGTATCTCGTTACCTATACTTTTAATCCTTGTCATCGACAACATAATGTGCACGGCTTTGAATGGTAGACACGGTATCCAATGGACACCCTTTAAACAACTCAAGGACTTGGAATATGCTGATGACGTATGTCTTCTCTGCCAAAGCTAAGGTCACCTTCAAGAAAACACTAACGCTATCACTGTTTAATCTCGGGCAGTTGGCCTGGAAATCAAGACAAAGACTATGCCTTTAGGATATGGCTCGACCCATTCGACATTATCAATGTGGATAACGAGGTTATTGGATCATATCTTAAATTATTTTGGTAGTTTGGTATCCACAAAAGGTGACACCGACGAGGATATTGAATCGCGTATTAATAAGACAAAATCAGCATTCGGCATTCTCCAAGCTATTTGGAAATCTCGGCAAATATCAACAACAACTAAGTTACGAATATATATCTCGAATTTCAAGTCCATCTTGTATTACGGCTGCGAAACGAATATATGGTGGCCAAATCGCATAAAGGTAGAAGGCCAATGCACGCGGCAAGCGGCTGCGGGCGGCAATCAGCTGTTTTTTGATTTGTCAAATTTTAAGCGGCAATGGAAAAAAGTAGAACTTTGTTCTACTTTTCCGCGCGGAAGATTTTTTTAGTGCTGCCATTTTTAATTATATCCTACTCGAATATTTCTTTATATGAACATTTTTGTAAACAAGCGCACATTTTATGCACTGGCAATACTACGACCGCCCGCAGCCGCATGCCGCGTGTATTGGCCCTGTACCTTAAGAAATGAAGATCTACTAAACGCTACAAACCAAATCCCTTCCTCTATAGAGGTATGTCAACGGAAATGGCGGTGGATAGGCCACACACTTCGAAGGCCAAATACCAACATTGCTCGACAAGCGCTTCGTTGGAATCCACAAGGAAGCGGCCGTCGTGTTGGTGCACCTGCTAGAACTATTCATGGAATGACGTTGCCTAACATCTCGCAATAGAGTTCGATATAAAAGAATGGTTGAGGCCCAGATTTGAGAATTACGGAGATTCAGAAATTATTTTCAAAAATTTTACATATCCAATGTTCTTATTGTATCTATAATATGTAGAGAACACAAATTGCTTACTAACGCAATTAATCTTAAATACAGACATTTGTAGTGCAAAATTAAGTTGGTTTCCGACAGATCGTGAAATTGTGGCTTTTGTGAAAATAATGATTTCTTAACCGATTGTATTGTAGTAAATTATGGATCATCTAAACGGCAAACAACAATCAACCAGTTTTCTTAAGACATACAATAGTTTTTTTTTCTTTGCAATTACTGCCTCCAGCCACTATAACTATTTAAGGCGAGGTTATGGTCAATGGTAAATGTTTTGTTATTTGTCTGTTTTGTTAGATATTTATGTAGATATTAAATAATACAAAATACCATAAGAAAATATAACAGACAACTTCCTCCACCTTCTGTTTTTGTTTTTATAATATTTACTCGTATCTCAGTGGGTCTTTATAGACATTTGTCTGTTTCGATATTTATGTTGGGGCAACTCCACTATAATTTTTGATTTTGATGCAACACGCTTGTGATGTCATAAATGATGTCTTTATTGTGGCAATTGCAGCACGTTTTAAGAAATAGTTGTTGTTTTGTTGTTGTAACAAGTTAACTAACAACTGCAAAAGAGGAAACTGGTAATAAATTTGTAAGTAAATACGACTACATACAACTTAAAAATATTCATTCACAACTTACAACTTAATGAATGAATGAATGGAATCATTTGTCTAAGTTTTTTAGCATTTGATCTCGAGACTCACTCACATCAATATTCGTTATAAGTCAGTCCGGAATTGTTTGTTGTATTCTCGGTTTCAAACAAATTTACGTTTGACTAAATTATTTACGGTAATTTGTAAAAATTAATTTTATTTTATTTCTTTGCATTTGCAATAAATTTAATTACAGACTAGATAACTTTTGATCGTCTGTCTACGAAATAAACATTACTTTGAAAAGAATTAAAATGTTGTTGAATGATAATGGAAAATACTCATTCATAGCTAACTTTTAGCACGTGGTAAAATAAATTATAAATAACATGTGTTTCAGTAATGACAGGCCATTAGCACGATTCTAATATTTTTATGACTTAATCATTTAATTTGATGTAAGTATTTATGAAGTAATTGGCTTATGAAAGTTATGAATAAAAGTTTATAGTCAATGAACGGCTATAAGACATCTATACCACGCCACCCACTGTGGTCAAATGTGGACCAAGTGTCAACAACTTTACAAGTTCGGTCTTAGAGACATACTATATCGCACTTGATCAACAAGAGGGTGTAACCTTAAAATTTTTAAATTTTCAGTAGAGTCAAAAAACTATTTAATTTTACCACTACTTTCATATAAGGAAGAGGAGTAAAACTGTAGTTTTTTGGTGAAATTATAGTGAAAATGATGTCAGATTTTTACAGTGGGTAGATAAGACTACTGCACATCAATTTCTTTAAAAAAGTGAAAATTTAAAAATTTTGTGTTAAAACCCTCTTGTTGAACAAGTGCGATATGTTCCTAATTCACTTATCATACCAATTTTTGAGAGATTTAAGTATACTTATGCCATTTCTGGCGTCGGGAGTAGTACGGGAGCAAGGGTCAAATGTAAACCGATTATCACGAATTTTTCAGATTAACTTAAATCTACACAAAATTTATCTGTGCACAGTTTTAGGAACAAACTATAATTATTTGAAATGGGCTTTTATGATTTTCAGGGTGCAAAACTGGCTTTTAAGAGTGTGTCTTGTATGGGTGGTTAGACCAACTATAGACCCATTCAGTAATATTTTTTCTGAACTTTGAAATGCAATCAATTTTGTAACTGTAAGGGTTCAAAAAAATCTCCATATCAAAAGGCAATCTAATGAGTGGTACCTGTACTAATAGTCCGATTTTGTCCGATTTCATTTGGACGTTCTTAACAAAAAGAGACAAAATCGGTAATGTTATATCTCTGAAACGAAAAGATATATATACAGTATATAAAAGGGGAACCATTTTTTGCTACTTGGAGCATTAAAAAAGGATAAAAACCCTATTAAACCCTATTTCATTATTATCTTTGAAACCAATAAACAAAAAAAGTACATATTTGGTATTTCAAGTATTTTTGTTATATCTCAGTTACTTAAAATGTATATATCCGCTCAAGTCTGCTACGAATAAAATACACTAATTTGGTACTTTTTATAATAAGACAAATGGGTAAACACATTTTTTGTACATTTTTCAACACATGCATATCTTTAAAATCGATTCAATCAATTAGGATTAAAAAAGTAACTACACGTGTTTGGTACTTTTTTGATTCATGGGTCCGGGAAGGGTTGTTTGTACTTAGATGGTTAAAAAATATCATGGTTTTTAATAAAATTCATACAATTGTCTTTTTTTATCAATGAACACCGCACAATGGGATGGTGAAAAAATATAATCGAAATAAGTCCATAACTTTTAGTATAGCATATAGTTGGGGATATTAAGTTTTGAACTTGGAAAGCCTAGATTTTACTGGGACGGCACAATCGGCCACCAAAGTATGGCATCTCAGACTCATAAATCGGTTAACACGATATGTAGTTGTAATTTCTCAACTGATTTGAAAAATCATACTATATAACAAATACTTAGGTCAAGATCTACAAAAAACATAGCGACATGCTTACCCTATCTCTTATGGTTTTAAAGATATTCGACTTCAAAAAGTAAAATTTTCAATTTTTGTCCCATACTGCGCCGATTTTTTACTAATATCTGTTCTAAATATCCCGATTTTCTTGATTTAACGTTTTTTAAAAAGGAAAAAAAAATATTTTTAAAAACAAAATATTTTTTGTAACAGAAATCCCAGAATTTCAAAAAATATTTAAAAAATTTTAAAAAATGGGTATTTTTTTTTTTCTTGTTGCTTGACTCCTATCAGAACGACAAAGTACTTTTGCATTTTGGCCCATCAAAGTTAGGTGAATTTTTTTTACAAATCGCGTGAGTTCGGAAGCATTATGGATCAAAATGGAAATTTCCCTAAACAAAAGGTCTAGCTCAAGAGACTCTGATACTAACACCGAATAGATATGAACATATTTTTTTTGGTTTATATATAGGTCAGATGTAAGTAAAAAAAATTTTAAACCTACCAAAGATGGGATATGCTGGTCGTAATGTTTTTTGTTGATCTTGGCCTAAGTATTTGTTATGTAGTGATTCTTCAAAATGGTTGGGGAATGACAATTATAAATCGTTTTAAATATAAATGGTACCTTTAAAGTCCAACCATTCGCTGGTTACATCCTGTTGAACCCCAGTTTACTTAGGTTTAGTTTATTTTTTTACATTTTTATGGAAACTTATAAAAGTGTAACTCAATTGCAAAACAATCATAAACTGTTTATTGCAATTTTTGAATGTAAATTATCTAAAAAATGCCAACATTTTATCAAAATATAAATTTATTACCTAGCCTTGGCAATTTAAGATTAATTAGACATAATTATATCATAATTACTTAAGTATTTAGCCCATTTTCAAATAATTATTTCCTCGAAATTCATGGTTAAAGTAATACGAGCAACGAAAATTGAATATGTATAAGTTTTGTTGTCTTTTTTACTGGTTAAATTAAAAAAATAAAATCCAAAAAAACGTCACTTCACCTGTAAAAGTAACATTTAAAACAATAACAAATAATAATTTTTTAATTACGTTTTTCAAAGCTAATGCAATGTAGAGTAACTCCCAATAGTAGTCAGTCACTCTGGGGCCCGTGTTACCAATTTTCAACTCGTGATGGATGATGGATTTCTTGAGAGAAAATATAAATCACCCAGAAAGATTAATAATATGTTATAAGTAATAAATATTTATATACGAGTGAGTATGTGGTGCGAACTTTAAAATACTATAACTATGGAAGTGGTAATTAGAGTTTTTAACATTTGCCGGTTTATGTCGATTTACTGCTTTCAGTTTTACTGGAATTATTTATTTATTACTTTTATTTATTTGAAATACTCGTAGTTGTACGAGTATTTGACATAGACCTTGACTTTAAAAGGCATTAACATGTGAAAGAAAAAATACAATATCAGGTGAATGTATCAATTTCATATTTAAAATATATAATAAATGATTAATATTTAATAAAGATTAAATTCGGTTTTTGTATACATTTGTTTATGTATGTATATTTAGAAAGGTAGCAAACAGATAACACTAGTAAAAAAATTTTAATTTTTGGAAGAATGTGCATGAACTTATACTGCGAGATCATCATGTGATATTATGGTAACCATAACTAACACTGGTCAACAGCCAAAATTACATTGTTATTGTCCTCTAATAACAAAAACAACCAACATTTTTATTTTTATCGATTTATTATTATACCCTTCACCAATAGGTGAAAGGGTATTATAAGTTTGTCATTCAGTTTGTAATTTTTTCATTATTTGTCGCAGACCCAACAAAATTTATACCGATCGACTCAGAATCGATTTAGCAATGTCCGTCTGTCTGTCGGTCTGTCTGTTGAAATCAAGTTTGTAAAGCTGCTAGAGAGTTTGTCGATATAAGTTGTATATGCTCCTACGGAGCACGCTATTAAATTTCATTAAAATCGGTTAAAAAACGCCGAGATATCGCCAAAATACCAAAATTTATGTGTGACATATAACATTTTTCATTGAAAAGTACATTTCAGAAAGAAAAGAAAAACTATATTCATGATGGATTAGCCTTCATAAATCTTATATTCTTAAACGAGCAATAATTGTATATATATATATATATATATATATATATATATATATATATATATAGAATGGCTATCTCGAAAACGGCTTTAACGATTTTGATAAAATTTGACAGTGGGTATCTTTTTTGATGTATAGGTCGAAGAAGAAGGGACTTTTGGAACTTTTACCTCTAAGAGGGTGAAAACGGGTAAAAAGGGGAAAAATCGAAAACGCTATGTCTCCTAAAGTAATAGGTATAGAAACAAAATTAAAATTACGTTTTAAACAGCTTTGAAAATAAGCGGACAGGTGTTTGGTACTTTTTTGAAACTATGTCCGATAGGGGGTAAAAAAGGGTGAAAATAGTTTTTTTGGCACCTTTTTAACCCACTCTTATATTTTAAACTAAAGAATATAGAAAGAAACTTGGTACTGCAATCAATAGATGTAAAAAAAAACATGAAACACGTATTTGGTACTTTTTTGATTTTGGAGCCAAAATGGGTAAAAAAGGGATAAAATGATAACTTAACATCTCCAAAGTAATATGAATAGGAACATTATACATTATGTTAAATGCGTTTTAAAAAAATGTACCGAATTCAATTGGCACCAAAAAAGTACCAAATATACATATGGAACTTTTAGAAATTAGGGAATAAAAAGGGGGAAAAATTAGTATTATTTTAAACAAATGAATGTTTGTCTGTATGTATGTTCTTTATAGAATAGTAAACTGTGAATTTGATTGTGTTATGCTCTTTAGCGAAGATGTTGCGGATAAGCCGGCGAAGGTTTTAAAGTTGATAAGACTAATTTCCGACAGATGGCGCCACTGAAAATTACTAAAAATTAATTAAATCGTAAACTGTACATTTGATCATGCTATGGTCTTTAGCAAAGTTGTAGCGCATGAGCCGACGAAGGCTTTTTAGTTGGTATAAATAATTTCCGACAGGTGGCGCTACAGAAACTTACTCAAAGTCAATTTAATCGTAATCTGTACATTTAATCATGCTACAATCTTTAGCAAAGTTGTTGCACATGAGCCGACGAAGGTTTCTTAGTTGGTATGAAGAAATTTCGACAGGTGGCGCTACTGAAATTTACTCAAAGTCAATTTAATCGTATGCTGTACATTTAATCATGCTATAATCTTCAGCAAAGTTGTTACGGATAAGCCGAAGAAGGTTTATGAATTGGAATAAGCAAAGTCCGACAGGTGGCGCCACAGAAAACTACTCAAAATGAATTAAATCGTAAACTGTGCATTTGATCAGACTATAATCTTTAGCAAAGTTGTTGCGCATGAGTCGACAGAGGTTTCTGTTGATAGTAATAGTTTCCAAAATTATTCAAAATGAGTTAAACTGTAAACTATGCAAACTATGTGTTGGTCGGACAAAATAAATCAAATAATTCAAAATTAACTGAATATTTCTACAATGTCTTTCCTCTAAATTTATTTTAGCACTTTATAATATAAAATATATAAAAACTTTAAAATTTTCCTCAAAATGCTTATCATAAAGCTCCGAGCAAGGCTCGGTCTACCAGGTACTTATATTATATTATAAGAAATCCTCCCGCGAAGTTCTGTTAAATTTCATCAAAATCGTCGCATAAACATCTGAAATATCGCCAAAACACTACATTTGATGTTCCAAAAATTGCCGAAAGTGCTCATTTGTTTATAAAATACAATCGAAAAATAAGAAAAACAATTTTCCTTAACGATCGGCCCACATAAATTATATATCAGTATTTATGAAATTCTTCCGCAAAGCACGCTATAAACACCTAAGATATGGTTAAAATATTAAAATCGATGTATTGCAAATTGTCAAATTCATGTAAACAAATTTCGTTAAAATCGGACCATAACAAAATTGTCCTTAAGTCATGTTAACACAGTTTTGCAATTATTTACAGCGATCGTAAACTATGAATATTCCAAGTAAAAGTACCAATTTTTTTTTTAATATTTGTGAACACTGCTATTAAAATATGCCAAAATCGGTCCTGTATTTCGGGTACCTCACGTAGGTCTTATTTACCGCAATTTATATTTTGTCCGAAATTTAGCTTAAAAATATGTCTGAAATCGATCGATTTGAAAACGAAAAATGTCCATCACATACCTGATTGTACCAAATTTTGTTAGAATGAGTCTATGATAGACCATACAAGACCTTCTGAAAAACAGCCATTTCAATGGGCCATTATTCGCAAAAAACGCTCCTTCTTCTGAAGATAAAGACAACTTTATATGTATTTATGCAAAATTGGTAAATTCCGACAAAATCGGTCCACACTTGACCTTAGCTCTTATATAAAAATTTTGTTGACTTGTGTAATAGAGGGACCATCATACATTTATTATTGAATAACATTCGGCTGTAAAATAACATCGTAAGTGTTAACTGTTGGATATTCGCGTAGGAGCCCGAAAGTAAACAGCAGTTGACTGTGTGGCCTTGTAAGAAAAGAAATACCAATTAAAAATCGTTCATACCCGAAGCAAATGCTCGTCTGTTATTTCGGTATAACTAAACCTGCTATAGTTGTATCATAAGTACGATACAGAACTCCGAATCCTAAATGGTACAAAAATGTTTGAAGTCTTTAAGTCAATTACAAAAATCAAGTGCCTACAGCAAATCATTCTTTACTACGATTATACGAACTTGCGTACACATATACAGGTTAAGTGCTTTTTGATCACTCCTAACGTAAATTTAATGAGTTATCGGCCTTATTCATAATCCAAATTTGGCGCCCAATGACTTAATTTTATTGCCTAACATAAAGAATAAATTGCGAGGTCAAAGTTTTTTGCCACCTGATAAGGCGGTCGATGCTAATTGTTCGGATTTCGCTGGCTATAAAGTCACAAATATACAATATATAACCAGGGATGGAAAATGGCTTAATTGAAATTGTATTAAATACAAAACAAACTGTGCTTTTTATACCAATTATGTATATTTAACTAAAATAGAAACTTGTCGACTTTAAAAAATATCTTATTAGAAGAGCATCAAATTCAAAACTAATGAATGAACAGATGGATCGCAATTTTTCTATTTATGTTTAAAATCAATGCACCCAAAATTATTCGGTTAATGGGTACATGTTCCGGAAATCAATTAAATTTTCAAAAATTTGGTAAACAGTTGAACTTCTTTGAATTTTGCAATAAACTAATAAAATAAAATATATATTCAAATTTCATATTATAGTCAATTTTATCTTTCAATTTATTTTTTTTTTTTGGAATGTGTATATAAAGGCAATGGGTCGAATTCGGGAGTAAGGGTAAGGTCACGAAATTTCGGATTTGTTTTGATATCTACAAAAAAGTTATTTGTAAAAATTTTAGCTCACAACTTATGTTATCGTCGGATTTTTGACCTATTTATTATTTTAAGGGTATTACATTATTTTTATTAAGAAGGTCAGTTAAGGTCAAATAAAGATTTACACCAATTTCAATAAATTTGAAATGTCAGTACCAAATATCATTAATTTAGTCTTTAAATCGTAACCGGTACTTTAGATCGACTAATTGAATAATGTTTAGTTAATCAGAATACTACAAGTTGGTCTCAGAAACACTTTTTACGGCTTACAAACGTATTGAAAATGAGTTTAGGCTTTCAGACTTGTGAAAACTAGAATTTCAAAAGTGTTAAATTTAGAAATTTCAGATCTATTTACTCCTCTACTTAGACTGCAAATTGTGCCAAGTATGACTATAGTATCACGTCACTAAAAAGTTTAAAATGTACAAAAAAAAAAAAAAGAAACTACAATTGTACAATGTTTACCATCTCTACCTAGAACCATGCGTTTATAACCTATAATGTAGAACGATTGATTTAAGATCGGAATAATTATTGATATGATTGAATACTTTAATGTTAATCCACTTATTTAACTTGACAGAGACCCACTCCTTAATAAATTGTTGACATTAATTAAAATTTAACTTTATAAAGAAAAAATTAACTAATTATTGAAAACATGATCGCAGTAATTACAAAAATGTATCAAGGTGGCAGTAATTTAATAAAATAATTACTTTTGGATCAGATAAAACAATTTATTTTTTTATGTTGCGCAAATTGGTTCTCTTGTTAACATAAATTACACAGGTTTTATGAAGTTTTCATCAAGTTGTCATTGAAATAGTAGATAAATTTTGAAAAATTGCTGTTTCTTAATTATTGCCCTCTAACGTTCTTGTTCGGAAATATTTTTATTAATTTAATTATTCTATACAATTAATGTTTGAATTATAGTTTTTGTTCTATTTAAAGTGTAACGGTAACATTAAAGTAAATCTGGTGGTTAATGTTAGTTAAAGTTATGAATTCCACAGTGATAAGGCTGTCAAATAAGCGCCAAGCAAATAAATGTATTCGAAAAAGTTCGATTCAAAAAAGTTGTTTTGTGAATAAAAAAATCATTGGATTTTAAATCAGGATTATAGGATGGATAATAGAGCGGTTCACCTTCCATACAAAAAAAAAGTTATGTCAGTCACCCCCTAGGATTAAAGATAATGTTAAAACGATTCCAAAAAATATTTTTTTATATTTTTACCACGCCTACAAATACCGCCCTTTTACTATTTTGTTTACTGTGTCGCCATTTTAAATCCGATCATAACATTTTACATATCGGAGTTCGCGACTCTGTAAGGGCTACATTTCTCTCTTTAATAGTTTTTTACTACCACTTCAATTTATAGTCATAACTTTTAAAAACTAGATTTTTACTCGATTTGATTAGGGTGGTTACGACTCGAATTTTAAAAAGTTATGACTAGAAATTGACGAGGTTGTAAAAAACTATCAAAGAGAGAAATGTAGTCCTTACAGAGCCCTGAAAATATATTAAATGTTATGATCGGATTTAAAATGGCGGCACAGTGAACAAAATAGTAAAAGGGCGGTATTTGTAGGCGTGGTAAAAATATAAAAAAAAAATTTAGAATTATTTTTACATTATCTTTAATCCTAGGGGGTGACTGACTCAACTTTTTTTTTCGAACCACTCTAATGGATAACTCATTACCTCATCATTTTTAGTGCTCAAAAAGTTGCGCTTTCATTTATTTTAAATGGGTTTCTTTTTAGAATGAAAGTAGACTGTGTTTTCTTTATTGCTCATACGCATAGATTTCATATTCGAATAATAAATCCTTCTTTAAGTCAATTGTATATTTAATATCAAATATATGCTGGTGTCTGGTTACCTTAACCCCCTACGACTGACGTGATATATTTATCGTGGTAGACTACCATGGCTGATATTTTCCCAATTCGGTTTTGTAAAACTAATAAGCCCCTTTATGATTGTTATTTATTAGTGTAAATAATTATTTCTATAAGTAGTTATTTTTCAATTAAAAGTTTAAATTCGTGTTATAATTAATTTCACAACAAAACATAGACTTTGTTAGTGTCAGCCAAACTACCACGTCAGTCGCAGAGGGTTAATATTACGTAAGTTATATAAGTCCCGTTTCACACGAATCAGGTTTTCTTGATCAGATTTTCATTAAATTCACATTCAAACATTTTCTTCATCAGTTTTTATTAAATTTTCCCTAAATTGCATACAAATTTTTAAAATTTTCTTAAACTTGATAGTACGGTCAGGTTTGTTCAATTTTAATTCTGTCAGTTTTTTTCTCATACAAATTCAAGACTTGATAAGCCTAACCTGACTAATGTAAAAGTAGAGTACCAATATTATAGTATCAGTTCTCCTCAGGGATGGGAAATGGCTTTTTAGATTTTGTATCAATTATGAAAACAAAATGTACTTTTTAGACCAAAAAAGTACCACTTTCTATATAAAATATATTACACATACTAAATAAATACCTCACTTAACAGGCATCAAATTCGAAACTTTACCATGGATCTGATTTTATCTGGATCTTTTTATTGTCCCTTTGTATCTTATAAACGTACCTAAAATAGAAAATTGTAAAGTTAGTCGGAATGTGCACAAAATTGACTTATATTTTTACTATTTGGTAAGAAATTATACTTTTGAAGTTCTTCAATAAATTAAATAGATTGGAAAATTATGTTATAGGTACTTATACATATGTTGAGATGTAAAATCGTGTTACACACAAATTAAACATAAAGCATTTTAAATTAAGAAAGTACTAAAGTAAGGCTCGACCAGTTCTGTGATACATAAACTACAAAGCAAAATGATTTTTACCAAATCTTGGACTAATGCCACCAACTTAGGATTCTGTCACTAATAGTGACTCTTTATATTAAAATTTTGATATTCCCAAAACAAGTTGATGTCATGGGCTCATATTTCAATTTTGGAGATTTCGAATTAGTCGACTGATTAACCCTATTTCAATAGAAATGACTTTTGCTTAGGATTCTGTCATTTACAGTAACTATTTTTATTAAAATCTTTGACATTCCAAAAAAAAAAAAAATTGCTGTCATGAGTCCACATCTCAATTTCAAGAAATTGAAATAGTCAACCGATTAAACCCATTTCAAAAAATAATTACCTTTGCTAAGTATTCTATCACTTACAGTAACTTTTTATATTAAAATCTTTGATATTCCAAAAAAAGTTGCTCTAATGAGCCCATATCTCGACCGACTTACCCTATCTCAATACAAATTTCTTTTCCTATTAGAATTTTAAATCAATTTAATGGGTGATGATGAGACAATCGGAATACTACAATTTGGTCTTAGACTAATTTTTCTAAAATGGAATTAAAAGTGATTGATTTTCATATGTATCTTTCGTAATAAGCTACATATGAATCAGTTTGAGATTATATGGATTAGCTGTTAGCACCGATGCAGTGAAAAGTTAAGATTTGCAAATTGAAACAAGTAAGACTCTGGAGTACCAAGGTACCAATCAGGATAAAAAAAGGTATCAAAAAAGTGCAATTATACCATGTTTGCCATCCCTGGTTCACCTGTTTCGACTAAGGAGCTCGTTTGATGGTTTAAACTTCAGTGGAGGTCGAATAATGCAACTTTCTAAGTTCTGAAAGAAAGGAAATTATATGAAGTGCCGCTAAAGATCATATAGTCGCAATAGTTCATTATTTGATCATAAATGAAAATGATCTAATGGATCAATGTTTCGGAAGCAAAACCCATGATACCGTCTAAAATTCTTTCAAAGTAGTCTAAGGGTTGATTTAGACAATGATTCAGTGAATCATTTAAATAATTCTCTGGCACATGGCTGACAAGCTTCAAAATTTACTTTGAAGGTGGTGTAGATATTAACGAGATCAACTGGAGTAAGTCTAAATACGAGCATTAAGGTCGACTCTAGCCTTTTCGAAAATTATTATTTTTTCTTTTCTCTTCTGATTATTTGTTCAATCATAACCGGGGGTCAATTCTGGTTCTATGAAACGATGAAATGAAAAGTTTTTTCATGTTTTTATAGAAGTACCGATTCTAATTTAGTAAAAAAGTGAAAACAAACGTCAAATCATTATCATATGAAAAAATCACTGAAACGAAACGAGATTTTTTCATCGTTTCATAACAATTGTGATTCTTGTTTTGTGAAACAGTGCAACCAACTGTCAAAATTTTTTCATATGAAAAGAATTTTTTCACTGAAAAATTTTAAGTGAAAAATCAAAAATAAGACGAAATATTATTTAATTAACTTCTTGGAGGAAAATATTGATATTGCTAACGATATGAAATATAATTATTAAAAAACTGGTCACTAATCTATAAATGTATGACAGAAAAAAAATTCTAGACGAAAAGTGGAACTGACGACGAGGCTTACCGCTTTAGGCGGTACTAATGGTAATAATTTAGGTAACACTCAGGCAAATACTGCCCATACAATTGTATAAAGAGTATGTACGAATTGGGTTACCTTCTTTGGAAAGGGGATAGTAGAGAAGCAAAAGGTGGTGAAAAGAAGAGTAAGATATAGCTTTGTATTATTCAACGCTGTAAGTGCTATTGTATATAGTCAAGTTGGGCCAAGTCAAGTTGTTTAATAGCCAATTTTATTTATTTTTCGTCGACGGCGTGTTATTGCTAAAGGCTTACCGCCGACGGAAGATGCTGTGGTAATTAATAAGTTTAATCGAAATTAATAATTACAAAAATTGAAATTGGTAATTAATAATTTTAATAAAAATTAATAATTACGCAAATTGATGTTGCCGAGACCAACATTATTTGTTTCCTGTTTTACGTTTGACATTTGCTTGGCAATTATGATAAAGTTTCATAGCAACGAATGGAATGAAACACTTTTTTCATAATATCGGGTGTTTTTTATTGAGGTATAGAACTTTAAGTTGGCATCACTTTTTTAACTGGCGGCCATTTTGTCAGCTGTCAAGTGATTAATATTTAGTTTGGTTTGCCATTTCATCATGAACAGGTTGACAAAAGAACAACGCTTGCAAATCGTGCAAATTTATTTCGAAAATAATGGTTCAGTTCGCGAAGTTTACCGCAAGCTCCGTCCATTTTATGGTCGACATAATCGTCCATCAGAGCAATTAATTCGGTTAACCATGGATCGTTTTCGCACTACGTTTACTCTATGTGATAATACGCATCCGCAGCGACGTCGAACAGTGCGCACCGAAGAAACAATTGCCGCTGTAGAGCAAAGTGTTGAAGAGGACCCGAATGAATCGATTCGCCACCGCGCACAGCAATTGGAGCTTTGTCCATCAACTTTATGGAAGATTTTGTGCAAAGATCTTGGCTTGCGACCTTACAGGGTCCAGCTGGTGCAAGAATTAAAGCCGCGAGACCATGCAATGCGTCGTGATTTTGGTGTATGGGCCGAAAATGAGATTGATCTCGATGCTGATTTTCATCGCAAAATTTTGTTCAGTGATGAGGCTCATTTTTGGTTGAATGGCTACGTCAACAAGCAAAATTGCCGCATTTGGAGTGAAGAGAATCCACATGAGACCCTTGAGACGCCATTACATTCACAAAAACTGACTGTTTGGTGTGCTCTATGGGCTGGTGGAGTCATTGGGCCATACTTCTTCCGAAATAATGCTGGAGAGTCAGTTACCATAAATGGAGACCGGTATAGAGCCATGATAACCGACTATTTTGTTCCCCAATTGGATGGCATGAATGTGGATGAGTTGTGGTTCCAACAAGACGGCGCTACATGCCACACAGCGCACGTCACAATTGATTTATTGAAGGAAACATTCGATGAGCGCATAATTTCGCGGAATGGACCTGTCAATTGGCTACCAAGATCGTGCGATTTGACGCCACTGGATTATTTTCTTTGGGGATATGTGAAGTCGCTCGTCTACGCCAACAAACCAGAAACGTTAGGGGACTTGGAAGCCAACATTCGTGGCGTTATTGCCAACATACGGCCCCATATGCTCGAAAAAGTAGTTGAAAATTGGACCTGTAGAATTGGCTTTATTCGAGCCAGCCGCGGCGGCCACATGCCCAAAATCATATTTAAACATTAATGGCATAAAATTATCCTTCCAATAAAGCCAAATTGATGGACATTAAAACGATTTTCTTGTGTTTTATTTCAATTCGAAGTTCTATACCTCTAAAAAAAACACCCATTACAAACGAGAATCAGAAAATAAGTGTTGGTGAAAAAGTATTATGAAAACTAGTTGTGAAATCTTAAATGAAAACTTTTTTTCATTTCATCGTTTCATAGAACTAGAATTGACCCCCCGTGGGGTCAAGTTTTACTGTTTTCTGAAGAAGAAGAATTGGAAGTTTGCCATAGAAGGTCCATAATGCATATTAGAAGTCGAGTAAGATAAAGGTCCATAAACTTGTGGTACCTCTATTCTTTAACTCGTTCGAAAGATCAAAAATATAATAATTATTATAGTGCGATACCTAAGGAAGCTCGATATCAAACGAAAGAAGTTATTACAGACATTAAAAGCCTGTTTATTGGCATTATATTAACAACTTCTAATTCACCGGAAATTGTTAAGATTAGCTAAAACCATCTTAAATACTGGAGCTCGATAAAATATATTTGGCATAGTTGCAGATACTCTTTCAAGCCTCTGTAGTGGTTGATTCCTTTCCGGCAAGCGTTAAATTCTGCTAGAAGGTTGGCTTTATCAACAGTGTCGGTGAATGCCTGATAAATCTTAAAAAAAAGTAGGTATTGTAAGGTGTTCGAATTTTGTCGAACACCTTACATTTATATTTTATCAAAATTTATTTAAGAAGAAGTTTTTTAAATAATTATGATAGTGTTATTATAAAAGTGTTATTTAGACCTTGATTGTTCTTACAAAATAATATTTTAATTAAGTTTTAGTTAATTGTCTGCAATAACGGTATGAGTATTTTGTTAATAACTTAACAATTTAATAAAGCAACCATTTTTACAATTAAACATAATCAAACTTTAAAACTTAAAAACGACCTACAATTATAAAATATTGTGATATACGATACGAATTCAGTTTCAACGGACGGACAGACAGACGGAAAACATGATTGGTGGTGTCGTTAAACTATTAACTCAAATTAATTAAATTAATTTAAAAAGCTTAGGGTTCAAGTTACAGTAATTATTTTAAAAGTTAATTGGATTAAATTCATTAAGTTACTAAATTTTTCATTTATATCATTCGTCAATCATTTAATGCTCAGGTGTAGTCAGAAAACAATAAAAACAAGTATTAGTTTTATATTCGGCTATGCCGAATGTGATGTACCCTTCATCAAATTGTATTAAAATTATATATTGCATATTCTTTAAAGAACAATTTCGTCGCTTAACTGGTTTAGTTTAACATTCATTAGAATTTCAATGCTTTTTGTGCTAATAACGGAAGATATATTTGACTGCGGACCGATTGTGGTACCATTCGGTATTCGGATTTTTATTCATATACAAATTTAGTTTTCGTAGCTTTTGTAATTTACGATTCTTTATCTGGCTGATATTTTTATAGAACTACTCCGCACTTAATTTGATCGCCATAGCTAATATAATTTATTAGTACCTGGTTGACCGAGCCTTGCTCGAAGCTTTATGATAAGCATTTTGAGGCAAATTTTAAAGTTTTCATATATTTTATTTATAAAGTACTAAAATAAATTTAGAGGAAAGATATTACGCAAATACTCAGTTAATTTTGATTTTTTTGATTTATTTTGTCCGATCAACACGTAAACTATAGTTTAACATCTTAACTCATTTTGAATAATTTTGAAAATTGGTCATACTAACAGAAACCTCCGTCGGCTCTTGCGCAACAACTTTGCTAAAGATTATAGCCTGATCAAATGCACAGTTTACGATTAAATTAATTTTGAGTAGTTTTTAGTGACGCCACCTATCGGAAGTTGTTCATACCTACCGAGAAACCTTCGTCTGCTTATGCGTAACTACTTTGCTAAAGATCAAAGCATGATTAAATGTACAGCTTACGATTTAATTGACTTTGAATAATTTTCCGTAGCGCCACCAATCGGAAATTGTTCACACTAACTAAGAAACCTTCCGGCTCATGCGCTACAAAGTTTGCTAAAGATCAAAACATGATCAAATGCATAGTTTACTTTAAAGAACATTCATACTATAAAGAACATACATACAGAAAAACATTCATATAACATCACTACCTTTTTCCCCTTTTATTCCCCTAACTTCAAAAATATTTGGCACTTCCTAGGTACCAATTGAATTCGGTACATTTTATTAAAACGCAGTTGACATAATGTTCCTATTCATATTACTTTTTGAGATGTTAAGATATCATTTTATCCCTTTTTTACCAATTTTGGCCCCAAAATCAAAAAAATACCAAATACGTGTTCAATATTTCTTTTACATCTATTGACTTCAGTACAAAGTTCCTTTCTATATTCTTTGGTTTTAAATATAAGAGTGGGTTAAAAAAGTACCAACAAAACTATTTTCACCCTTTTTTGCCCCCTACCGGACATAGTTTCAAAAAAGTACCAAACACCTTATTTTTATAGCTATTATTTTTATTTTTATAGCTATTCAAAACGTAATTTAAATTACTTTAGGAGATTTTTTTCCCCTTTTTACCCCCTTAGCGGTAAAACTTCCAAAAGTCCCTTCATATTCGATCTATTCGGCAAAAAAGTGTCTAAATTTTGTCAAAATCATTAGAGCCGATTTCGAGATAGTCATTATATATATATATATATATATATATATATATATATAAATATATATATATGTATATATATATATATATACATATATATATATATATACAATTATTGCTCACTTAAAGATATATGATATACTTTAAGATATATATATTCGTGGTATTTAAATGGTCCCAGGAAATAAGATTTATATGGGAGCTATGATTATGTTTAAGCCATTTTAAGGAGAAAACATTTTATGTAGCTCCCAGAACTCTGTAACATTTAACAGGTTGAAATATCAGATGTACCACAGAATATACAGTAGAAGATGTCATTACGCCGAGGATGAAAAAATTGTCACTCATCTTTTGTCACTGCCCAGACCTTGCTTATCATCTGGGCTACTCGTTCTTTTTTAATTAGAATCCGCACTCTAGGTAGGTGCGGTGATCCCAACTTAGGCTATGCATTATGTTGAATTTAGGAAAATAGGTTGTGGGAGGGAGGATAGAAGAAGTAGTATTTGTGGTCATTAGATTTTTTTATATTGCAACTGTTTGGAAAAACTTCCGCAGAAATTGAACTCCATATATATTCTGTATGGCTAAAGAACGAATTTTGTCTATAGTGTGTCGTTCGGTCCACCGGCATATCAACAACATACTCTTGTGCGTATTTCGGGGACGAGACCCCTGATTTCGTTAGAACATAATGCGAAGTAGTACTGATAGAACAGTGTGACACAACCCACATTGCGACGGTGCTCAAGTGAATCAATAGAGTTAAATAATCTACAGTCACTGATGAACACTTTTGCCTACTCTTGCACGGGGTTGAGAAGCTTCAAAATAAGTATTACTTACTTAATTCCCACGACATTCGAATTGGAAGAAGGGGTATTTCTCTCAGAAAATGAGCTGCATCCGATTATATTTTTAGACTCATTGAAAGGGACGTTTTACCTCCGGCTTCTGATGGCAAATGCAATAGTAAGAGAAGTTTTACATAGCCTAATACTCAATAACTAGTGGCTAGCTGAGTTATGAGGTAAACCGCTTTTTTAAAAATTTTATTTTTTCAAGTGGGTCTGGCCGGGGATCGAACTTGGGACGTCTGGTATGCTAGGCGGATGACTAACCTGCTGTACCACAGCGGTTCACAAAATATACATATGTATATACAATTGTATAGTCAGTATTTGCATGTATGTTACTTCTTTTATACAAAAAATGGACTACATAGCACAGGCCCATACATGAAAGTTATATTCCATTTTCGGCCCAATGTAGGTGATGTAGATATTCTGAAGATCAGTTGGTGTGAAGTATCTCTTACACAGTTTTAAAGACCAAGGTACTTCTTTCGATAGTTAAACAATGTGCTTTGTCCAACGAATATCACATTGAATTCTCATGCCCTGAATATTTACAGCATCTATGAACACAGATGAAGTAACATGATCTGATCATTACCCCATTGAGAGATGTTTTCGAGATCGCGGTTTAATGATTCATTCATTTTTTGTCTCATAGCCTCAATCTGTAAAAGACTGGGTCTATGATTGAATGAATATAAATTGAAAACCCCTTTTTAATAAATATACTACCTGTGCCAAGTTTTAAAATAAACTTTTGTTTATATTAATCTTTTTTGAATCCCCTTTATAGTACATTTGTCTTAGTCGCCAAAAAAGCAACAACAAAAGTGTGGGAAATAAATAAAAGATAAAATGGAAAAATGTTGTATATTTCTTTTCAGATGATAATCTTTGCTTTATGTTGATATTTGTTGGACACAATAATTCGTATTTATTCTGTCTCGCAAAAAAGATATAATGTGTGGTTTTTGCCCTGTCTAGTATAAGGGATAATCCTCCTAAAGAGATGGCCTATAATAAATTGGGATCTTAGTGCAATACAATACAGAAAAACTTTTTAAATAAATGCCATAAGTTACTGTCATCTGCAAAAGAGTAGATGGGATTGGAACTTTGATATAGAAGGTAATTAATGAATGTAAGTAAGAGATTAGGAAAAAGAACAAAGTCTTGCGGTACTCCTGAATTGATATTGAATCGTTTAATGTGATCCCATCTATAACAACTCTAACAGTGCGATCTCTGAGGAAGCCGTTTATCTCGAAATTACATTAACAAACATAACAGATTCATGAGCGTTTTCAAATATAAACCGATTGCAACATACATGAAATTGGGTCAAAATTATATATTTTTTAGGCTAATATTTAAATTTGTGGTTGAGTAAGAGTCCCTAATCTTCATTTCGGATGGTTGGTCCAATTGGATGTACCAAAAATTATAGACATAATTTTCAATAAGTGTGGTCCTCGTATTGAAGGAAGCGATTGTGTTAAATTTCAAAAATTATGCATTAAACACATAGACAACAGCAGGCTACGGGCTACAACCTGTCAAAATTAGAATACATGCATTCAAATAGAAATAATTTTTTTAGAGTCGACACGACTACCGACCACCGTTGTAGCTGTAGCCAAAATTAAACTATTTTCTATTTTTGTTGGCGACAATAAAAGATTTAGTGCTGTCAACACTATATAATATTGAAATAAATGAGCGATTTAAACCACTTGAATTTATTTACCACAAATACAATGGGGAGAATTTATGTAAACAATTTACATACTTATAAAATATTTATATATTTAATGTAAAGAGTTTTCTAAAAAAAATATGCATTTACTATTTTAGACAAAATTTATCCATAGTGCAAGAAATAATTTATTTTTTGATCAAGTTAGTTTCTATAGATATGTCAGATACTATTATTTTAGAAATTATTAATTTTCAATAGTTATTTCAATCAAAATGGACTGCGAAAAAAAAGTTCGTGAAAATATAATTAAAACTTTTCAAAAAAATCCGTCATGGACTTTTAAAAAAATAGCTAAAAATTTTAAAGTTGACCCTCGAACGGTTTCTAATGCCATCAGACGGTATAAGGAAAACCTGAGCATTGAAAGAAAACCTGGATCAGGGAGAAAAAAAGGTCCTACAGATATTGGTAAGGCAAAAGAAGTCGAGCGACTCTTTCGAAGAGCGCCTAACACTTCTTTAAGAAAAGCAGCTCGTACGGTGAAATGTTCTACGAATTTTGCACATAGAGTCAAAGCTTATGCTGGACTGAAGACATACAAAGTCCAAAAGGTTCCAGATCGCAATGCTACAAAGAACTTAGAAGCAAAAAAACGAGCGAAAAAATTGAAGTCTGATTTTATAAAAATATACACCTGTTGTGTGATGGATGATGAAACATACGTACTGGCAGACTTTTCTCAACTTCCTGGTCAAGATTTTTATGTTGCTGATTAACGGGGCAATGTTCGGCAAGAGTTTCGCACAAAAAAACAAACAAAATTCCCTAAGAAGTTTCTCGTGTGGCAAGCTATTTGCAGTTGTGGCAAAAGAAGTAAAGTATTTGTGGCATCTGGCACAATAAACACAGAAATTTATATAAAGGAGTGCCTACAAAAACGGTTGTTACCCTTTTTAAGAGAGCACAGAGTGACTACATTTTTTTGGCCCGATTTGGCATCATGCCATTATGGAAAAAAGGCATGGGAGTGGTACTCAAAGAATAATGTCATTTTTGTACCACGAGAGGCAAATCCACCTAACTATCCAGAACTTCGGCCTGTGGAAAGGTATTGGGCTCTGGTAAAAAAGGAATTGAAGAACACAGGAAAGATTTCCAAGAACATGTCCGATTTTAAGCGCAGGTGGAACACATGCTCCAAAAAGGTATCAGAAGCACCTGTAAAATCTTTAATGGGAGGGTTTCCGAAAAAAGTCGATAATTTTGCAAAACCCGAGTACTAAGTAAACATTTTAATGCTAAATGATTTTGTATAATATGTCATTATATTTGCGTATTTTGTAGAGATTTTATATTAAAAGGTTTGATTTTTATTTAAGAAAATCCAACTACAAATTTCATTTAGAGCACTCTTTATATAATAATATCTAATAAAATATTATGTAAAAATTTATATTTATATAACTCTTACTCAATAGAAGTAAAATTTTAAAAAGTTATTTTTTAAACTGTCTAACTCACACGCTACGTGTGCTAGTTCATTTATACGTAGTAGTTCATTTTATATAAAAGCCTAGTATGTCCTTTATAAAATTTATTATATAAAAGAGCATACTTATATCTATATTGTTTTAAGATATACGAATTTTTATAAAAAAAGTCGGTTGCAGAAATAAGTTTATAGTATATTAGCTCTTAATCCATTATAAAGAATATTATATAGAATATATAAGAATATAAAAGATATTTTTAGTATATATAATTCCCCGACAACATTCCAATTGGAACAAGGGGTACCTCTCTCAGACATACTATCAGGTACAGGAAAACCGTTGGTTTCGGAGGTTAAATAATAAAATCAATTTATGTCGTTTTTATAAAAATTTAAATTGTTATTTTGTCCATCTTATAAACGCGATATTGGCACCACTCATAAACAGGTGTTTCGAAATGTAGCTGCCGTCCCCGAAATAATTAAGTAGCTGACTACGAGGCTACAATTGCAGCCAACGACTTTTGTAGTCGGTGTTCGTGTAGCCTGCTGTTGTCTATGTGTTTAATGCATTAGTCTTAAAAAAATCATTGATTACGAGCGTTACGGTGACAGCCATTAAAGCGTCCGGACGGCTCAGAACGTGATTCTTAGTCGATCGATATGATTAAAGGTGGTTATTAGAGCAATATCTCTGTGCTTTACAAACATTAGCACAAACGTAATATACCCCTCGTTTGTAAAGTAGGGTATAGAGATAGACGTATAAATAAATAAAATTAAATTGCTAAATTTAACAAGTGTAATAAAAAAACAGTTTAAAACTATTAAATATGCATAGGTATCTTGTACATATTATTATTGCAGATATAAATACGATTTCTTGCGAACCGTTTCTTTCGTTATCACTTCCAATGATCCTTTCACTTTGAAACATTTTAAATTCACTTTGACGAGTGCTTCTTGTATGAATATTTTACGATTATGTGAACACAATGTTCGTATGTATCGGAGTATCTGTGTTTCCATAAACGAAAGTGCAAGTAATCTATTATTATACTACAATAAACATAAGTAAAATATATTAGATGTAAATTCATATAATAAAACCTCGAAACATTTACACATTCCAAACTTCACTCTTTCATTCATTCCTTAATCTTTGATGTGATTAAATGGATGTAAAATCTCAGACAATAGATACTTATGGACTGTTTCTTTTTCATACAATGAAATGCGGTAATATTTTTACTCTTACCTTCCAGACTTTACAAAAACGATATTTTGCTCCTCATGTGGGCGTTTAAATACAAAAGTGTACAAAATCTTTGTAGATGTAAAATAAAATTACTTTTGAAGAAATATGTACTCGAATGTTAGGAACGTACTCTTATGTTATGTAGTTATCGAGTTATGGAGTTTATTTGCCACTTTTATTTATTTGCATTTAAATAAAAAGTTATCTGTCACAAAAACTGTTAGTGTTTTTTTTTTCTCAAACAAATTTTATGTAATTGCATTAATTAATAAGTTCATAATTATGTATAAAATATTTTAAAATCAGTTTTTTCCTTCAGTCACGGAGATTGTGTTAATGCAGAATGACAGGTGTCTTTTTAGTATCAATTTTGCAAATGATAAGAAATTATAAGTTATAATCTTTATTAAAAAATAATTAAAGTTGGTTGGTAATCGGAAAACCCGAAAACCAACCAGATAAAAAATATTATCTTATTTTGGAATTATTTATACCCAGTAAAACTTTTCATTACCAAATAATGAGTTAAACAGTTAAACTATTGAACACGAACTACTTACTCATTCGCTGTTTAAGTCATTACATTAACATGGGGATGTCATTGGAGGCAAGTACTTACCAATTGCAGAAAAGTAATGTCTTGGGTAAGCAATTTGAAAGCAACAACAACAACAGCAACAACTTTTTTGTTGTTGTTTTATTAAAAACATATATTTTTAAACGAAATACAACATTTTTTTTATGATCCCATGGGGGCTCGAACCCAGACCCTCCGATTGCTAGGCAGAGACTCTTCCACTAAGCTACTTCATATGTTGAAAACTTAGCAGCTTATAATTAATATTAAACAATTTTTATTTTTAGATCCAAAATCATGTGAAAATAACTTTGTTTTTCCCTGCTTTTTTTTGCTTTGTTGTAATTTTTGGAAAAATATTTTTATACTATTTTTTGTAATTATTTTAAAACCTTTTTAAAAATATTTTAAAACTTAAACAATTTAAATCTTCTTTTTTGTATAAGTTTTTACATCAGATTGACTCTTACTTACTTAAATGTTACAACCTGTTAAGGTCAAAGTCCGAGCATATTTTAAAATTCCATGGATTTTGATCTTGTGCGAATATTCTCCAATTTTATAGGCCAAGCTTTGAAAAATGTTCCTCTACTTGGTCTTTCTATAGAAATTTCTTACATCCTCCTCTAACATTAGGTAGTAGGACATTTCAATTCTAATTTTATCCTCTTCATTGTATTTTTTTTTTTCAAGAGAGGGTTACTAGCCCGTAATCCTAACCTATTTTTATCGATCTTATGGGACAACTCTCGGAACATGTTAACTCACAATATTAATGGGTGTTAAACTAGCTCCCCGGGTGATACCATGAGGAGGTGTGTGTCCACAGTTGAGATGAAGGATGACCCAGATAAGTTGGGCTTACCAAGTAAAGACCAATTAGAATCGTGTTTGGTATTCAACATCCCCTACATAACCAAAATTTAGTCATGATAGTATTTTTTCATTAACGTGAGTTAGTTTTACAAATTTTTTTTTACAGAAGATAATATTTAAGTTCTTAAAATTCAAAAATCATTTAAAAAGACTCTTTTAATAAAAAAAAAAAACTAAAAAAAATTGTTGCCCTTGGTGGGATTTGAACCGGGGCCATTCAGTTTAAATTACCATCTTAATTACAAATAATTACTTCTGTAATAACTTATTATTTCTTCGGATGGTATGTTGTAGTCGTTACAAGGTAAGCAGTTATCAGAGTATGCCATTACCAAAGTTTTGCTGGGATGTTCTTCTTAAAGGTTCAAAGTGGAAGATTTCCCTAATTTTTAATTTATGTTCGCAATAGACAACACAAATTTTGTACAAAATGAAAAAATATGTCAGCGCTTACTAATACGGGAATTTTATACACAAATTTATGTACAATTTTTCTTATTGATAACCGCGTGAAAAAATTGACCAAAAAACTGCGTACTTACTTTAATTGATGAACCGTATTATTTCAAAATCTTGTAAGAAAAGAATTGACTTTAATATGGAAAAGCTTTTAAATGCATTTGTATATCCTGTAGAAAGCTCAATATTAATAATTTCCTAAAAATAGTTTTATTTATAATAACATGGAATGCAGTAAAAAATGAAAGTACATAATGTCAATCAATTATCGTAGTGCAGTAGCCACTACAAACATTAATGATTTGCAAAATTCAATTGAAATATTGAAGTGCATCATAACCTTTAAAATTAATCAATAAAATTTCCTTTCTTCAAATTAAATAAAATGAAGTTTAAGTCTTTCCCAGCAAAACTTTTCATTACCAAATAATGAGTTAAACAGCTAAACTATTGAACACGAACTACTTACTCATTCACTGTTTAAGTCATTACATTAACATGGGGATGTCATTGGAGGCAAGTACTTACCAATTGCAGAAAAGTAATGACTTGGGTAAGCAATTGGAAAGCAACAACAAAAGCTTTTTTGTTGTTGTATTTAAAAAAATATATTTTGAAACGAAATACAAAACTTTTTTTTATGACCCCATGGGGGCTCGAACCGAGACCCTCCGACTGCTAGGCAGAGACTCTTCCACTGAGCTACTTCATATGTTGAAAACTTAGCAGCTTATAATTAATATAAACAATTTTTATTTTTAGATCCAAAATCATGTGACAATAACTTTGTTTTTCCCTGCTTTTTTTGCTTTGTTGTAATTTTTGGAAAAATATTTTTAAACGATTTTTTGTAAATGTTTAATACATTTAATTAGCAATATATCAAAATAAGTAGGTTTTTAAATTTCAAGATAATCACATGAATTTATATACATTTTTTCAGACACATATTCAGCTATCCTTGGTGCTACATAAAATGGCCCAAGCTATTTTGGTTCCTGAAATACAGGGTGTTTTCTATAATTTTGGCTTTTAAACTAGAAGCAAATTTTGCGCTGTAACTTTCTTAATAGGTCATAAATTATACTTTTTTAAATTTGTATAGTTAGATAAGTGTAAAAGATTTCATCACCATAAAAAAAACATCAGTACACTTAGAGAAAAGATATGTATAAAAGATAATGCAGGAGTGAAAAAAGTATAAAATTTGCATTTAAAATGGCACAAAAGCGGATAAAGATTTTGAGACCAAATTTTACGTACAGATAGCTACTATCGATATCTAAAAATTTGATATGGCGCTTCCCGATTAAATGTTTGGTTCTTCGACAAATTAAGAAAAACTAACAAAAAAATTAAAAAAGGGTCAAAATTCTGCATTTTTAATATTTGTCTTCCTATAACTCATTAACTAACAAACGCATCGAAAAGCGCCATATCAAAATTTTAGATAAACATGTTCTTAATATGTGTGCAAATTTTGCGAGAAAAAATACATAGCCATTTTTGTGCCATTTAAAAAACAAGGAAGCCTATTTGTGTCATTTTTCACTTGTTCACCTTCGAAAGATACATTGATGTATGATAACAATGTGGTACTTAAAGGTATATTGCTCAAATTCACGAACAAATATCCTGAGGCCTACAGTGAAGCAAAAATAATACGCGGTTAAATCGCGACCATTGATTTTCTTCTACATCTTAAAGTGTGTATACAGCCTACATTGAACCTCTTAAATACGTAAAATGTAACAAAACAACAGTGGCTTCTGATCATTTTGTTTTCTAGGAATCTAAAAATTAAATATTTAGTAATATGGAAACTTGCCACCAAAAACAATTCCGACCAAAAAATGTATTTAATACCTCACCGATTTACAGCGATTATATTTTTTAAAAGTAGAGATGGAAAATGAAATGGACTTAAAAAACAAATTAACATATTGAGAAACTAACCAATTTCGCGAAATCTGCGAAATCTGGCTAACAAGATTTTTGCATATGGATGCTGAAGTTAAAGAAAAGTTAAAAACTTTCATTTTTATATGGAATTTAAGCCATACCCTTTCTTATTATAAAAACATTATTTTTACTTCTAATATTGTAAACAGTGACTAAATTTTACACAAAATTTTAAAACAATCGTTCAAAAAAGTATCAGAATTGGTATACTGTTAACTACTTTTGCCCCTAGAATTCTTATTTTTTGTCGGAATTTCATCGCAGATATCTCTTTTGAAAGCATCTATTTTTGTGTTTTTAAAAATGCTACAAAAGATTGCCGCAAGGCGGCGGTATTGACATGTTTCTTACAAATGTATCAAATACATATTATTTGGATCTTTTTCGATGTTGGTACATTCAGAAAAAAGTTAGACCAAATACTCCTGAACAAAGTCGCGGAACATTGTCAAACCAAATTTTTAACTTTTAATTATTAAAAATGCGATTTTCATATGTAACCTGAAAATAGCGCCATCTTTTAACAGGATTTAGAAACAAAAAAGTTGTAAAATAAACATTATTTTTATAATCCCAGAGATTCATTTTCTACAATAAAAAAGTTCTTTTTCGCAAAAAGCCGTTTTTGATATATTGCTACATTTAATAAACAATGAATAACTTTTTTCAATTATTTTAAAACTTAAATAATTTAAATCTTCTTTTTTGTATAAGTTTTTACATAAGATGACTCTTACTTACTTAAATTTCCTATAGTTACAACCTGTTAAGGTCAAAGTCCGAGCATATTTTAGAATTCCATGGATTTCGATCTTGTGCGTATATTATCCAATTTCATAGGCCAAGCTTTGAAAAACTTTCCTCTACTTGGTCTTTCTATCGAAGTTTCGGACATCCTCCTCTAAGATTAGGTGTTGGGCCATTTTAATTCTAATTTTATTCTCTTCGTAACATTTCGTAACATTTTTCAAGAGAGGGTAACTAGCCCGTAAAAATGGGTTACGATCATTTTTATCGATCTTATGGGACAACTATGGGTGTTAAACTAGCTCCCCGGGTGATATCACGAGGAGGTCTGTGTCCACACTTGAGATGAAGGATGACCCAGATAAGTTGGGCTTACTTAGTTAAGACCAATTAGAATCGTGTTTGGTATCCAACATCCCCTACATAATCAGAATTGACTCATGATGGTATTTTTTCATTACTGTGAGTTAGCTTTCCAAATTTTTTTTTACAGAAGGTAATATTTAAGTTTTTAAAATTCAAAAATCATTTAAAAAGACTCTTTTAATAAAAAAAAAAACTAAAAAAAATTGTTGCCCTTGGTGGGATTCGAACCGGGGCCATTCAGTTTAAATTACCATCTTAATTACAAATAAGTACTTCTGTAATAACTTATTATTTATTCGGAGAATATGTTGTAGTCATTACAAGGTAACCAGTTATCAGAGTACTTGCCATTACCAAAGTTTTGCTGGGTTGTTCTTCCGTTTTTTTTTTTGCAAACAAGGAAAACTCATGGAAAAACTTTGCCTTTCAACATCAGAAAATTTTAAATTTACGAGATTTCTAGAAACAAATAATGTAAGATCGTAGTAACATTTAAATGCAAATAAAGGTGTGGTATTCATAATATCATGGGCAAATTAAAACTAAATAAATGTATTAATAGCATTTTTAAGGTAGTTTTAGTTTACCTGAAAATTGTTTATTTTAATTGTTATTCTTTTATTCTTATGTCTCGTATTTTTATTTTCCAGTTTTTATATTTTTGGTCTTTTTGTTTCTACTGACATTTGACCTTATTTGCATAAAATATTCAACACATACGAATGACTCCG
Source organism: Stomorhina lunata (assembly GCA_933228675.1). Classification (NCBI taxonomy): domain Eukaryota; kingdom Metazoa; phylum Arthropoda; class Insecta; order Diptera; family Rhiniidae; genus Stomorhina; species Stomorhina lunata. The sequence goes on along the minus strand of OW121740.1, from coordinate 86,527,837 downwards.
ATTGCAAAAAGACAATCAGGCCTGTTGGACCGCCTGTCATGGCAAAAAGTTCACAACTTTCATTTTTTTCTTGGTTTAGTTTTTTTTATTTTTCTTAATAAATAAAAAGGGAAACAATAAATTCAATATAAAGACGACAGATAGACGGACAGACGGACAAACTGTCTGCAACAATTTGTTTCTTTTTATTTATTTATTTATATGTTAAATTATGTAATTAACAAAATGTAGACAGAAATAACAACAATAAAAACAGAAATAATACATCATTGTTATATTTAAATGGATTTAAGTTAAATGTGGAAAAAATATAATAAAACTAATTACACTGTTTCCAGTTGGTTCAATAAATATTTGCTGCATTTACTATAAAGTAAACATATCGCTGATTAACTGGAATATGGTAAATGACCATGACCATTGGTCATAATTCTTCAAAGGTCTTTTTTAACTTGTATTCGTAAAATTTGTGAAATCCATTTACTAAAATTTCAATTGTTTCAAAATAACTAGGTAAGGTTAGGCAGAAGGCAGAAAATATGGTCCGAGTCACTTGTGTCCAAGATGAGGTCCCTTTGCAATTCCTGCAAGGGAGAGAGAGAAAAGTAAAATTTCGAATCTTATATACGGTAATAAGAGGCTCAGTTGGAGCCAGACGGATGCACAAATAAAGGAGCCTATTTTACGGATGTTATTGTTCGAGATCTCCGATAGGTCATACAAAAATGGGAATCCCAGATGGAGGGTCCTAATATCAGCAAGGGCTGGGCAGTGACAGAGGAGATGAGTGATGGCGTTGTGACAACTTCTGCAGTAGTCCTTGCTTTGAAGATTAAGTCCTCACGCCTGCGTGTAAAAATTGAATAACTTATTTGTTTATTATTATTTTTTTATTTTTTTTTTCAGATTTTATTCATCGATTCATGTTACACCACCATGCAAAATTTAACGACTGAGCAACGATCGAAAGTGGTAGAATTTTACTTTTCCAACGGGCGCTCAATTTTACTGACGCAACGAGCATATCGAAATTATTTCAACACGAGAAATGCACCTAACCAAACCACAATTAATCGTTTAATTGCACGGTTCCGACAACAAGGTGCAGTGTCAGATTTGCCACGATCAGGAAGACCAAGAATAATACAGAATCAAGTGAACATTGATCGTGTACGGGTCAGTGTTCAAGAAAATTCAGGAACTTCAACGCGAAGACGTTCTGGACAACTGGGCATCTCTAGAACATCACTTCAACGTATTTTACGTCATTTAAACATGCATCCATACAAGGTCCAATTGACCCAACATCTTTTACCAGTTGACTACCATCAAAGACTAATTTGGGCAACACGCTTCGTGGCGTTGTGCGCAGAAAATAGAGAGTTTCTTAACAATTTAATAATGAGTGATGAAGCACATTTTCATCTAAATGGATACGTAAATAAACAAAATATGCGATTTTGGGGTACTGCAAATCCCAGAGTTATTCACCAGCGCCAATTACACCCCCTCAAGTGTACAGTATGGTGTGGAGTGACATCAGAAAGAGTTATAGGGCCCTACTTCTTCGAGGATGAAGTTGGTAATACAGTAACGGTGAATGGGGACAGATATCGCGCTATGCTTAATAATTTTTTACGCCCTGAGGCAGCCAACAAGTGGTTTCAGCAGGATGGAGCAACAGCACACACGGCCCGTGCCACAATGACGCTTTTAAGTGAAATTTTTGACGACCGAATTATCTCGAAAAATTCAGAATTTAATTGGCCAGCACGTTCACCGGATTTAACTGCCCCTGATTATTTTCTATGGGGTTATCTCAAACAACGAGTGTATGTAAACAAGCCTCAAACTATAGAGCAGCTAAAGAACAACATTGAAGCTGAGATCAGGGCAATAGAGCCTGAAACCTTGCTCGCAGTTATGCAAAACGCCTATTTAAGAGCCCAATTGTGCATCGATGAAAATGGTGGTCATCTCTCTGACATTATTTTTCATAATTAAAATTTAGGTCATACAAAGATAATACTATATTTATAAAAAAAAATCAATAAAAAATAATAATAAACAAAAAAGTTATTCAACTTTTACACGCAGGCGCGACTTCTGGTCCACCCTGTATAAACCACGGCAAATGTTTTGAAGCTTTTTCGGTAACGGTTGCTTAACGGTAATGACAATTTAACCATAAAAAATAGAAATTGGCAAAATATTTACTAAATAATTATGTTACACATAATTATTTTATAGTTTTACCAAAATAATATAGTAGATCATTTCGAACCGAATAAATTTTAACTAAATTTTAGGTGGAAAGGTTATAAGTTTGTGCCAATGTACTTATTGGTATTAGAACAACCTTTAAGTATGATAATAGACTTAGAATCACTTCCTATGTCGATTTAACGATGTCAGTCCGTCCATCCGTCTGAACGTCTAGCTAGACCCCCATGAAAAGCTTGTAATCAAAGTACCAGTCGCAATTCTAAAGATAATTTGATAAAATTTAGTACAGATTGTACCAAAGGTACCTCAAATAGGTCTCACTTTTCGAAATTGAGTTTTTGGCCACAAATTTCAGTAAATTTTTTTTTAGAATTTAAAAAAATACTTCTTATATAGACTCTGTACCAAATTTCGGTCCATTTTTGACCATAGATCAAAAGTCACTAAATACGAAGAAATAATTATTACAAAGAAATAATTATATTTAGAGTTTATTTGTTGCACTCATAATTATTGTACAAACTGTAATCAAATTGTTACATTTCCAGCCAATCGGTCCACATTTAATTTTAGCTTTTATATAAGAGTCAATGACGGAAATGACTTAAATATATATGTACGTCTTGAGAAAATGTTTGTGTTTTAACAAAATTTAGCAAATATTTACATTAGGGTAACAATGGCTTGTATGTCAAAACATTTTTGTTCGAATTTAATAGCCTTTTCAAAGGAATATTGTAACAATAGGTCTAAAAGTTCAGTTCTGAAAATTTGAGCCAAATCAGACAACGTTTCTTCTATGGGCGCGCATCTAAAGTATAAATTCCCATTTGTATGGGGAAAAATTAAAAGAAAATCAACCAAAAATAATTTTTACAAAAAAAGATAACGGAATATTAGAGAGAAGTAATACAGTTTTATTTCAAATAGTCGAAGACAAAAATTCATGAAGTACTTTTGGAGTTATTGCAAATTTCCCCCGAAAATGCATGTCCCTAAATACGCGCCTTAGGATATGCACCAACATTTTTTTTAAATGAAGAAATTTCAAAGTTAGTCATGCTTTATCAATTAATGGCTTGTTAGTATTAAATAGTTAAGTTTTGTTAAAATATAATTGAATTTACTTAGTTTGTTTCATGTTAGAAAATTACAGCCTATCCCACGATATCGAACGTTTTCAATCGTTCGCATTCTACAGCTGATTCGCGTCCCACTAAAAGTTTTCAGTACGAAAAGTCGAACAAAAATGAACGCGAACGATAACGTAAACACTTTAATATAAAATTGCGTCCAGAGCTTCGAAAGGCTTAATTAAATATTAGCTTAATTCCTAGGAATTCAAAAGTTATTTAACAATACCTTAAGTTTAATTCCCATAAAACAATTCAAACAAATGTGTTGATTTTTAATTCTTACTGAATTGATTCACATGGGAATTTAAAATCAACTTGAATGAATAAAATGTTTCTTCATTCCTCTACTACAATTTGAATTAACATTTTTTATTCTTAATTAAAACCAGTCCAAATTGAATTAAAATATTTTTTGGTAATTCATTTTGTGCAAATCATTAGGGTGGATATAAACTAAAGATACTTGATTTTAAATCAAAAACTTAAATTCTGACTTTTTCGAGGGAAAAGTTTTGAAAACTCTACCACTCATTAAATAAAAGTATATCAAACTAAGAAAACTAAAATTGAAGTTTTAATTTATAGGGTATTATTTCATCAAGTGCGATATACATTGTTTGCAAAAACAATATAGAACAAAATAGAACAAAATTTATCATAACCTATTAAAATATTCTTATGTTTTATCAGAAAGCATACACATTTAATAAAAGTGTGCATGTATTCTTTAACGTTCATTCAGAAAAACGGAATTACCCTAATGTGGCTATTTCACGGCAAACTTTTATATATTTTGCATTTATTTGTTAAACTATAACTTTTAAAAGATATTTAGATATGCAGGAATATAGTAATATCAATGGTCTTTGGTTTATAACGACCTAATCTTTACCAGAAATTCAATCAATGAAGGAATCAGCTTAATTTAAAATTTTTTCTAAAAAAATTTTTAAAAATAATTTATTTTTTGTGACATTAGTTTTTGTAAATACATACATATACATATAAAATGTGCTGATATGTAAGAGTATATTATCTCTGGTTCTGTTGTGTTGCTGCGAAATAATGGATTTTATATGTTTTCGAATCTGGATGAGATTATAGATTATGTGTACAAAAAAATCTTTAGTTTTATGTGCATCTATATTTTATTTTAAATACTTTTTCTGATCTTATGACCAATAACAAAGAATTTTTTTATTTTTTCAAATTTCGCCTAAGTCAACTTAATAAGTTTTCGAATTTTTCCACAGAATTGTTATTTGAATATGCCCTACAGGTTTTAAAAACATCAGTCCCTTCGCAAGAAGATATATTACATAGCTGAGATATATACACAATTTTGATGGAATTAGAATAGAATTACAAAATTCAGTACAATTAGAAAATGTATATATACATATGAATGTATGTCGATAATGAATAAATCACATTATAATCATATGACTTTTCATACATGTTTTTAAAAAAAAGTGGACTTGGTTTTGTTAAAATCGAGAAGGAAATCATCTCAGCTTAAAAACCCCTTTTAAACCCAATAACTTAAGAAAGAGTCAATTCTTTATCCTCTAAAATGGGGACTTTTTCATGGGTATTAAATGCTATTTAATCCCATATGCAATCCTGAAACTTATATTATGGTTAAGGACTTGTTTCGTGGAGATTTATTTTATTCCGCTCTTATATAGGTATTATATATTTTTGAACTGTAGGGTTCGTTTGAATATATTTATTTTTTGTATACCTTTACAAAATGATTTGTTTATAAAATTTTTAATTCTTTTTGTATTAGATTAAGAATTAAAATAATTTAAATTAAATCTAACTGATTTTAAATTCCCTAAGAATTAATTCTTATAAGTTAAGGCTTATGACTTGATTCAGGTGAATGTATTTTGGGAATGATATAAAGACTGAAATGAATTTGATTTTAAAATATGGAATTAGGAATTAAGCCTTTCGAACCTCTGATTGCGTCCCACTATGTCATTTATCTGCCAGCTGCACGAAAACATATGTCAAAATCACTTACACATGTTTTAGCTTTCGTTTTCATCAAAAAAGCGTAAAAAACTTTACTATTTTAAAAACAAAAATTTATTATTATTTTATTGAAAACAAATTTTAAGAAATAATTTCAACATTTTCCACAAGAATAGGCTTTAGAGATTCGTACAAATTGTATTAAAAAATATTTTAGAAAAAATCATATTTACCTTAAATGCACAATGTTGTATATTAATAGTCAAATTTACAAATTTCAGCGCTTTTTTTTTCTTAAATTGTTAATAAATTTGTCGAACTGCCGATTAGGCAACATTGAAATTTGACAATTTTCAAATATCTTACGTTTCAAAACGTAAAGTCAGAAGAACGATAAGTCGAAAGATAGTGGGACGCTTATTCGAACGAAAATGGGTGACTTACATTCGTTTGCATAATCTTTCGTTCGACATCCTGGGACAGGCTGTTAAAAATTTTTCTCAGGTCAAGACCGTTCAGTTTCAAAAATCATTTTTTATTTTTTTGAAAATTTCGGTCAACAAATATTACAAATTTGGAATTTGCTTAAAAGTGTGTTAAAACAGACAAATGGAAAAATAAAACTCTAAAAAGTTAAGGCCAATAACTGGAACCGTTTCGCCGAACCTTTGATTTGAAATCGTCGAATTTTGAGAAAATTACAATTTTTGGTTATTTTAACGCAAAAAATGGAGTGTAATTCTCATATTTGTTTCGATTCTACTCGTTCGAGTCTTGAAATGTTGAATCGTGCTCAAAATCGGGCTTTTGACTTAATATGTGATATCACTTTTGGGAAATCCATAAATAGACTAGAACAAATGTATGTTACCTTTCAATGTTAGAAAAAAAAAACAAGTAAGAAAGAGCTATAGTCGGTCAAGCCCGACCATTAGATACCCTTCACCACTAAGGTCAAAGGTGTTCTTTTTCCGGTATAAAGACAAATATTTGCTAAATTTTGCCATCATACAAACATATTCTCAAAACTTATACATTTAAATTGTTTCCGTCATTTGGACTAACATGAGAGCTAGGGTCAAATGTGGACCGATTATCTTGAAAATTGGCTAATGGATTCAGTTATTAGAAAAATTATGTATGCAGCAAATAAGCTTGAAATTCTCATCATTTTTAGCTTTACGAGCGTTTTAGTGATTTTGTCTCATTTAGTGCGTTTCTAAAGAAGAGCTTGTATGGGAGCTATGGTCAAATGTGGACCGATTTCAACGAAATTTGGTACAGTGATTTTAGTTTACATAAGCAGTATTTGTTTTAAATTTCATGAAAAAATATTTGTGGTCAATGTATCAATTACATCTTAAATCAATTTCAATTTTTTACGAGATAAAAAGAAAAACTGATTCGATACGATCAAAAAATTTTACTTAATAACTAAAAATAATTCAAAAATTCCATTTGCGCAAATAATCATTAATAACTTTCACTCCCAACATCTAAAACTGTTTAAAAACTTTGAGGAATATTAAAAGAAAACCTGAATTACTTCAGGTAAATCTAGATAAAAGCTAATTTATTTCTTAAACGAACAAATTTACCGAAAAGTTAATTATGAATTTCACTCCCCGCATCTAAAATATGTATTAGTTTCCAATTTTTTAGGAAATTAAACGAAAAAAAAAATGGATTCGATTCAGTCCATTACATATAACATATCGTCGGCGTAATATGCAAACCAGCTAAATCCACTTACTCGAGCAGCATGAAGTTATTTTTCAATTTGAGTCTTGGAATATATAAGGGCAAACCATTTAAAGAACATTTTTGTAAAAAAAACTGCTAATATAATATATTTTTAGTTTCGAAATGTAATAAATTTACAACTTTATTCATAAACAATTTATAAAATTATCAAACGCCTATTGTATGAATTTTGTATGGAAAATTTTATTTATAAGTTTGTTATATGTATATTTTTCATTTATGAATAAGAGTGTTGTACTATAATTTTGAAATGTTATGTAAGTTTTTTTAATTTCTTGTGAAATTTTTTGAAACTTGCCTATCAGGTTTGCATATTAAGCCCATGATATAGTACATACCTATACATACGAGTATATCGTGAGCCTATATTCAATACCGACTATAAACCAAATAGATTATTTTTAATGGGAGGCAAAAAACTGTTTAATATCCAAAATATTTAAATAAAAGTCAATATTTTTCTACAATATATAAAAGCCAAAGTTCTTAAATAGATTTATTTTCGCTGATTTTTATTTAAAGTGATGTAACTATTATAAAAAAACAGTTTCCTAATCAAAAGTGATTTTAAAAAAATTTGATTCATAGACGGTATTGAATATAGTTTCACGATATGGAAATTCAAAAAAAGTGAACATTTAATTTGAAATCGCCATGAGACAATACATTTAATTTTGAAAATTAGCAAACTTACGCAAAAAGTTATTTATGAATTTTATTGTTGGAAAAGTTGTTCGATCTCACTCCGCTTGTTATATATAGAATGTATATCTTGATCAGCTAATAACTTTAATACACATTCAAATTGCATTTGGAGGTAGTAAAAATTTAACAAAAAAACAATATTTTGGTTTTTCCTAAGTTTTATTTTTTATGTGGGTCAATGTATTAAATATATAAAAAAATACAATTGGATATTCAAATTCGATTTAGTAACCGACTTTTAAGACTTCATATGTTTGTACCAGTAGTGGAGATTTTTGTTTTATATTTTGCAAAAAATAAATTACATTTTAACACGTAAGAGATTTTTAAATAAAATAAATAATCGAATTAATATAATAATAAAAACATTTTAAATAATAACAAGTATTTTAGTCGGTCTAGCCTACAACACAATACCACTATATCACTGAGATTTTTAAAACATTTCAAGAATTTTTAATCTTTAGGGGGAATTCTGCGATTAATTAGATACAGAATTATTGATCTTAGTATAAATGACGCTCTTATCATTATGCCATAAGGGGAAATGGTATATTGGGTTTGTGCTAATGTTTGTAACGCATAGAAATTTTATATATATATTTATACCTTTTAGTATACCGATTGACTCAGAATTACTCCCTGAGTTGATTTAACGATTCTTATCAAAGTACAGGTCGTAACTTCTAATTTAATTTTATGAAATTTGGTACAGACTCATATTTTGGTCTTAGGACGATCCTTTTTCTTCTTGGACAAAATCGGATTACTATTCGTAATAAGGATGTTGGTCCTTTACATCCACAAATTTAATTGTATTTTAATAATAGTCAACACAAATATTGCATATGGTATCCGAAATCAGTGTAATTAATTTTGTAGGAGTTGGTCCACATTTTGACATACCCCAAGAGACACAAGAGACATGCTCAAAAGTCTTTTTAATACCCAGAAAAGTTCAAAACGCCTATAAATCTAAAGACAATTGCATTTTATTACTAAAACTTTGCACAGATAAATTTTTTGTAAATATAAACCGATAACCGACATTTGCTAACAATCGATCCACAATTGAACTTAGCTCCCATATCAGGCCGTTAGCCGGAAATAACATAGATCTACTTAAATCTTGAAATTCAAAAAAAATTAAAACTTGTTAAATTTTTGGTCGATATTTGACCTTATTAGTGGGTCAGGCTTGACTAACTATAGCTTAGTAGGAAAATGCTTATTGTTGTAAAACTTTTCTACTCTAAAAGTTATAGACTTCAAACTTTAAATAGCTTTATTAGTTGACCAGCGATTAGTTAGGACAAAATTAGGCTGAATAGGAGCAGGGAAAACTTTGTCCGCATTACTAAAAATAATATGAATGTATATTCAATTATCCCCTTAACTATAACAAACACATAAGCGGATGATCTCTATTACCTATGATAGTATTGGTTTTCAGTTCCCACGAGTTTTTATATGTTTGCTATTGGACATATATGACAACTCTGTACAAAGTTTTGTCGCCATAACTATTATAGTTTGATATAAATTTGGATGGGACAGCTATATTCAAATAGCTTATGGCGTTTGAACAGACTGACGAAACGTCGTTCAATCGTCTTAATATTTCATAAGGAAGAATTTAAGATCTTGTCATGATCTATTATATTGGGAATTATAAACGGTGTCATCATTTTAATATACCTCCTATACATTTTGATTGTAGGTATAAGACTAGAATGTTAAGAGCTCTCATAAGTAAAATGGGGAGCATTGGATATCCTATCATTTTGCTAATTTAATAAAGACTGTTGCAAAATCTCTACTAGGCTTCTAAAACCATCTTTCCTAAAAACTCTTGGTATGACGAGTAGTGCCGTAATCCCAATGATGAGAAAAATGCTGCCTACCAGGCAACTCTGCTATCAGTAGTTACTTGTAAAAGATATCGAGTGAAAAAGAGGGAAGATAAATGCCTATTCCGAAAGAAAAACAAAATTGAGAGTCGTGTGTTTAAGAAATTTGAGATGTATAAGAGTCGAAATGAAGAGTCGAAGTGAATTCTACCAAATGTTAAACTGAAACGGATGTAAAGAAGACCTAGGAAACCTGGTGACAGATACAGAAAGCGTCATGAAACTATGGAAGGAGCACTTTGGTAAGTAGCTGGTATCAAATGCAAGCGACCTAGAGATATGCCTGAACAAATCAATGATGATGGCGTTATATGTCAACCACCCACCCAGTAACTCGACTGAAAAATAACAAAGCTGATTGTCCCGATGTTTTGACAGCAGAGCTTTTAAAGACCGGAGCACAATGGTTTGAAACAAAAAAGTGGTAATAAATCTATATCTTCTAAACTGTAAGCCTGATTGCATCAGTATGCATGAGAGAATTGTTAAGGAGGGCCTAAGCTTTCTAAATTATTGGGCGTCAAAGTAGACCACCTTAGAAGTAAAGAAGCTTTTGAACCGTGTAGCTCTTTGGAATGAGCTTGAAGTAACGAAGAAAAAACATGCTAACTTTACTATAATAACTATTATGGGTTTTAAGTTATTTCATTTCAAAAACAAAAAAAAAATATTTTTATCTTCGACTTTTTTGAGTTTTTGACCCATTGTGCAACGCATAATTTTTTAAAATATTGACATACAGCCAACAGTTTAGGAAATAAAATAATGAACACCGTTTTTAAATAAAATATTGAGAAATTTCCAAAGTCAAAATTTTTCGCTAATTGAAAAAAGTGAATTTTTTCTCAAAAAGATGGTATCAATTTTTTACCTTTTACGAAGAAGTTTTTATACCCTTCACCACCATAGGTGGAAATGGTATTATAAGTTTGTGCTGATGTATGTAACTCATAGAAATATTTGTCTTAGACCCACCTTTTAGTATACTAATCGGCTTAGAATAACATTCTGAGTCGATTTAGCGATGTCCGTCCGTCCGTCTGGCTGGACCCCCATGTAAACCTTGTAATCAAACTACAGGTCGCAATTCTAAGATTATTTTTTTGATAATAAGACCATGACTATTGAAATTCGTCAAAATCGGTCCATTTTTTATGGTACCTCTCATTGGTTCCACTTCCCGGAATTGATATATTGGCCATAAATATCAATATTTTTGAATGAAATTTAAAACTTTTGTAAACCAAAATCACTGTACCAATGAAATCGGTCCACATTTGACCATAGCTCCCATGCAAACTCCTCTGTCACTTTCTGAGTCTATTTAGCGATGTCAGTCCATCCGTCTGGACGGCTGGCTGGCTGGACCCCCATGTAAACCATGTAATCAAAGTACAGGTCGCAATTTTAAAGATAATTTGATGAAATTTGGCACGGATCATTTTTTGATAGTGGGACCATGGCTATTGTTAAATTCGGTCCAATGTCTATGGTACCTCCCATAGGTACCACTTCACGGAATTGATATATTGGCCACAAATATCAATATTTTTTCATGAAATTTAAATTAAATACTGCTTATGTAAACTAAAACCACTGCATAAAATTTCGTTGAAATCGGTTCACATTTGACCATATCTCCCACACTAACTTTTCTGTCAAAATGCACTAAATGAGACAAAAATCACTAAAACGCTCGTAAATCTGAAGATAATGGAAATTTTAAGTTTGTTTTTTTGCATACATAATAAATTTGCTAAATTTCGAGACAATCGGTCCACATTTGACCCTAGCTCTCATATGGACTTAATGATGGAAATAACTTAAATATATAAGTTTTTAGAAAATGTTTGTATGATGGCAAAATTTAGCAAATATTTGTCTTTATACTGGAAAAAGAACACCTTTGACCTTAGAAGTGAAGAATATCGTATGGTCGGGCTTGACCGACTATAGCACTTTCTTTGTTGTGTGTTAAAAGTTAATGTTTTATTATATATTCGTAGAAAATGGGGTTTTTGGATGGTTTTAAACCAAAATTTAAGTCTGTGAGACATTTCCTTTATTTACAGCATTGGACAGAATTTGTCTATAGAAAATGTTTGTGCTTTCGAACATATAACAAAAAAAATCAGGCCGATTTTGAAACTTCTTGAAATACAGTGATTCCCTCATAGGCCCACTTTTCTGGTTTTAATATCTTGATTTAAACACTATAATCCATATTTTAAAGAAGGATAAAGAAAATGGAAGATATGCTTTTTGAGATATCCTTGAGTAAAGGACATAACTAATTATCCAATACATGATTTAATTGTTTAATTAAAAGGACATTTAACTACAGGACATACGCTGAAATTTGAGCCTAGTTTTATAAAAATCTGATAACCGTATCAAAAGTTATAGGTATATAAATTGGATATCGCACTTGATCAACAAGAGGGTATTAACTCAAAATTTTTAAATTTTCAGTAGAGTCAAAAAACTATTTTATTTTACTACTACTTTCATATAAGGAAGATGGGTAAAACTGTAGTTTTTTTGGTGAAATTATAGTGAGAATGATGTCAGATTTTTACAGTGGGTAGATAAGACTACTGCACATCAATTTCTTTAAAAAAGTGAAAATTTAAAAATTTTGAATTAATACCCTCTTGTTGAACAAGTGCGATATGTTTTGAAAAAAATCAGGAAAATCCAACTGTGAACCGCCATAAAATGTGAACCAAAGCGAAATTGAAAATTTTGGAGAACTTTGAAAATGATATGAGCTAGAAGAATGTATATGGACAAAAATCAAATAGTTTTAATTTTCAGAAATAAAAAAAATTCAAAAAATTGTTTGATCGCACACTAAATTTTTTTTGGGGTTCTATTAAGGGACCTTAGGGAATGTAAAATCCATTCGCGTCAATGATTTTACGCGATGCGCCCTGAAGTTATGACGCTTAAAACAAAAATTTCTAAAAAAAAAAATAAAAATTATTTTATTTTTATTAGTTTTATGTGGATTTTGTCAGAACTTATATATTTTCAGGTGTTCTGTCGTTTCATGGTATTATGGTGGTTTATATATGCCTTAACACGAAGAATTAATGCAATTATGCAAGTGAAAAAAATATTTTTTAAAAATATTTTTTGATTTTTTTAACCGCGATTCTCGCGAAATTTGACAAATTTTGAGTCTTAGTGAAATTCTGCCGCCTTCACTTATGGACAAATTTAATTTAAAAGAATTTTTTATTTAAATACAAGTTTTTATAGGTGCATATCTTTCTAAGATATAAAATTCTTATTTGGTCCATAAAATCGTTAATCCTTATAATATTTAGGTGCGCTTCAAATCTAAGGTAAAACTTTATTAAAGAATAGTTTTAAGACCATTTCTGATCAATTTTGAGCTAAATTCGCGATGTGCTTCATTGAAATGTTTTTAGATAAAACTTTCGCGTTCTCAGTTAATGAAGAGATTTTTGCAAAGCTTTTAAAGCAAATCGGTTATAAATGACATCGCTTTCATGCCTTATGTGATTTTGTCTCAGTTTGCATTCTAAAACCATTTAAACCAATATGCACTTTTTTGCACGATTCAAAATCTTCATAAAATTTTAGCAAACAATGATTTTTTGGTGCGCTTTTGTTTTTAGGTGATAAATGGCAAAAAACTTGGTTTACGCGGTAGTTTGGAAATTTTCATTCATATTTGCGAGTGTGCTCCACGAAAAACCGGTATTTTGAAAAATTTACGCTTAAAAACTCCTCATTTACACCTGTCGTATATTATACCTATATAGAGCACATTAACGAGATATATATCAAACAATGCGAAATTGAAAGATCTACAAATCTTTGTCTATTTTTTTAAATTTCTTTGAGGCGGCCAAAAAATATGAGGAAAAAATTAAAAAGTGGCAAAAACGAGAGAAGTGAATTTATCCCCTAAGTGTGGTGTCTATTTCGTAGAACAACGACTTGGGTTCAAATATTAAAACAAATGCAGGAGAAGACGAAATATGAAGAAAAACTTGAATGCTTCAATCGATTTTTTAACGTTTTTTTTTTAATTTGCATGCCGATTACGCTTAGAAGCGCAAATTTGCGCAACTAAGATATCGTGTTCAGTATACAGAAGTTTTTGCGAGTTCAAGATCTTTAATTAGATTTTCCGAACTCCTAAGGGTACAAAAATTATTCGAGTTGAAAGTCGGTTTCAAAGGAATAAAAACTGTTTGATTTTTGCCCATATACAAAATTTCATCAAAATCGGTGATGGTGAGGTTTAAAATTCGTATTTATTCGTTATTCGTTCGAAAAATTTTAATTTTACTCTTTTCTGAAAATTTTCCCTATAACTACAAAAAATCAGCCAACTCGTTTTTATATAGATGTTGGGTGGTATGGTCAAATATAAATCTAACATTCATTTATTGAATTTTATTCAATATATTAAAATTTCTGGCTTTAAGAGGACACAACTTTTAATTCCGCTGGATTTCAGACCAATATTTCAGTGCGTTACAAACACCAGCTTAAACCCAATATACCCATTCCATTTATGGTGGTTTGGTCACTAAACCTTTGTGTATTAAAACAGACTATTATATATTTTGTTTAATAATAGCAAAAATTTCAAAAGAAATTGTTAACGTTTAAACTAGGGTTTGCAGTTCGGTTTTAACCGAAACCGAAACCTCGGTTTTTATGCCTCAAAACCGAAACCGAAAACCGTAGAAAAAACCGCGGGTTTAACTATTTATTTTTCATAATTTTTTGTTGATATTATTCAGAAATAACATTAGTTTATCATAAATTTGCACGTAATTTGTCTATTTAATGAAGTAGAAGAATGAAACAAGCAAAAGGTCTTTACAATGGACGAATGGACAGGTGTAAGGGGAAGACGGTATATGAACGTAAATATTCACGATTCTCATGGTAAATTTTATAACCTGGGTCGTATTTTAGGAACGTGTAATTTCAAGCAAACGCAAGGAACCATTAGACAAAGGCTAATGGAGTTTAATATTTCACTTGATGCAAACATCTATAGATGGAGCAGCAGCCAAAATTTGTATCTGAAAATCAATTTTGAAGACGGCGGCGATGAAACTTTGACTCATTTAAAACTGATTGCCCATATACATTTGAACCTAGAGGCTGTAAGGAAAACTGTTCGGTATTTCAAAAATTCGACAGTTCGTTATAATATTTTACAAACAAGCGTTAAAAAGCATCATAATCGTGAATTAAGCTTACTCTTAGATTTCTGCTTCTAAAACAAAGTATTCATGAGAGTTTAGAAATGCTGTCGACCTTAGATTCGACTTTGAAATTGTAAATTCTTTAAAATCGTTGCTATTTGTAAAAATTACTATTGAAGCAATTTGTCGCTCGGATGCAAATATTATTCACGCTAAAGGGGCTCTGCAAAAAAACAAGACTTATTTAAGAAATCCCTCATATTTAAAAAACCTGAATTATTTTTCTGAATTTTAATATTAAATTATAATATGTTTTAATGTAGTTATCTAAATTTTCCTATAAATTTAAACTGAAATAGTTTTATTTAAAAAACCGAAAACCGAACCGAAACCGGCCGGTTTTGGGTGTTTTAAAACCGAAACCGCGGTTTCTCATTTTCACGGTTTTTTGCAAACCCTAGTTTAAACTGATGATCATATTTATTTCTGTTTTCTGATGTTAATCGTGACATTTGTCATAATCGTAACAAAAAAAAAAAACTGTTAATAACATCTACAATATTATTGTATTTCCAAGAAACAATCACAATAAAACCCAGCTGCATTGGAAAATTGACCTTGATATGAAAATATTTATTTTACTATTACACAAATAAAATTTTAGTGATTTTTTATTGCAACATTTTAATGTCGGACACTTAAAAGGCGCCTTAAAAAGTAATTCATAAATCCTTGATAATAAATATTTGATGTTTAAATAAATCCAACACAATAAACAAATTTTGCCAATAAGACCACAAAATTTTGTTTCCTGTTTTTTTTGACATCTTTCCCGTTAATTAATGTATTACGTATCTACGAGTATCTGTCAAAAACGTTCATAAGTACAAGTATTTTTGGTAAAATAGCGGTTTTCATTATAAATTTGAATATCTGCCTTTTAGTGGCATAATGCGAGAGCAGTTTAAAATATTCATACATTCATATATTGTATTTTCCTAATTATTACATAAAGTGGTAAATATTCGTAATTGTGGAAATTTTCTTTATTGCAAAATAAAACTAATTTAAATATGAAAACTATGGGCGGGTTTGATTGGCTTTTTTTATTATTAACATTCAAAAATGTTGATCCAAAAAAAGACGAATTAATTAAAACTAGTAGACGCCTATTAATCTAGCAAATCTCTCCAAATTCATCCTGTTTTTAACAACACTTTTATTTTTTGATTTTTATTGAATATTTTTTGATTTTGAAATGAAATCTAGTTGATTTACATAACAAAGTTTTTTGAAGTTCAATGTTTTTGATATTTTTAGATTAGTTAGGATATTTTTTTCATTTACGGAACCATTAACTCCAATGTCTTGTGTAAACCGACACTTTTCATATGTAAAATTTACCAACCAGTTTAAAACACTCAGGTTTGCCCGACATTGAATTATTTTGTAATAAATAATTTCAGCAAAGTCAATTGAATAAAAATGTGTAAAGCTGAAACAGAGCTTCGAAAGGCTTAATTAAATATTAGCTTAATTCCTAGGAATTCAAAAATGATTTAACTATACCTTAAGTTTAATTCCCATAAAACAATTAAAAAAAAAGTGTTGATTTTTAATTCATAGTGAATTGATTCACATGGGAATTTAAAATCAACTTGAATGAATAAAATGTTTCTTCATTCCTCTACTCCAATTTGAATTAACATTTTTTATTCTTAATTAAAACCAGTCCAAATTGAATTAAAATATTTTTTGATAATTCATTTTGTGCAAATCATTAGGGTGGAATAAACTAAAGATACTTGATTTTAAATCAAAAACTTAAATTCGACTTTTTCGAGGGAAAAGTTTTTTAAACTATACCACTCATTGAATAAGAGTATATCAAACCAAAAAACGAAAATTGAAGTTTTAATTTAAAGGGTATTATTATATCAAGTGCGATATACATTGTTTGTAAAAACCCTAGATATAAAATAGAACAAAATTTATCATAACCTATTAAAATATTCTTATGTTTTATCAGAAAGCATACACATTTAATAAAAGTATGCATGTATTCTTTAATGTTCGTTCAAAAAAACGGAACTACCCAAATGTGGCTATTTCACCGCAAACTTGTGTATATTTTGCATTTATTTGTTAAACTATAACTTTTAAAAGATATTTAGATATGCAGGAATATAGTAATATTAATGGTCCTTCGTTTATAATGACCTAATCTTTACAAGAAAATCAATCAGTGAAGGAATCTGCTTAATTAAAAATTTTTTCTAAAAAAATTTATAAAAATAATTTGTTTTTTGTGACATTAGTTTTTGTAAATACATACATATACATGTAAAATGTGCTAATATGTAAGAGTATATTATCTCTGATTTTGTTGTGTTGCTGCGAAATAATGGATTTTATATGTTTTCGAATCTGGATGAGATTATAGATTATGTGTACAAAAAATCTTTAGTTTTATGTGTATCTATATTTTATTTTAAATAGTTTTTCTGATCTTATGACCAATAACAAAGAATTTTTTTATTTTTTTTAAATTTCGCCTAAGTCAACTTAATAAACTTTTGAATTTTTCCACAAAAATGTTATTTGTATATGCCCTACAGGTCTAAAAAGCATTAGTCTCTTAGCAGGAAGATATATTACATAGCTGAGATACATACACAATTATGATGGAATTAGAATAAAATTACAAAATTTAGTACAATTAGAAAATGTAAATATACATATGTATGTATGTATGTCGATAATGAATAAATCAAATTTTAATCATATGGTTAAGGACTTGTTTCGTTGAGATTTATTTTATTCCGCTCTTTTAGAGGTATTATATATTTTTGAACTGTAGGGTTCGTTTGAATATGTTTATTTTTGTATGCCTTTACAAAATGATTTGTTTATAAAATTTTTAATTATTTTTGTATAAGATTAAGAATTGAAATAATTTAAATTAAATCTAACTGATTTTAAATTCCCTAAGAATTAATTCTTAAAAGTTAAGGCTTATGACTTGATTCAGGTGAATGTATTATGGGAATGATATAAACACTAAAATAAATTTGATTTTAAAATATGGAATTAGGAATTGAGCCTTTCGAACCTCTGAGCTGAAAGCATAGTTTAAACTTTTTTTTAATTTTCTTTACACATAGAGATCATTTTTTTTTTTGTTACATTTCAAATTTTTACATATGTTGGTATGTATTCAGTTTGGGGTCTTTATTATTTCCTGTGGAAGATATTTCGCTTTGGTATTTAATTTTTGAGTTTTTATCGATTTAGGTAAATTATCCAAAAATAAGAAAGATAAGAAAATGTTATAGCCGATCAAGTCCATCCGTCCAATTGTCGGCATTTTTTGCCAAGATTAAATTATATTTATATGATCTCCAGAAGCGGGTGTAATATTAGAGCAAGAATCTATCAGAGCTAGGGGTGATATAGGGGATATTGGTTACCAAGCAACGGTTCTGATTGGTCTTAACTTTGTAAGCCCATTCATATCTTGATTATCCATCATCTCAACTGTGGACACCGACCTCCTCGTGGTATCGCCCGGTTAACTATGTTAACACCCGTTAATGTAGTGAGCTACCATAAGAACTATAAAAATATGAGTAACCACTCCTGGAAAAAACAATTACTATGAAAAAGCTAAAATTAGAATAAAAATATACAAAACTTCATTGAAAAAAGCAAGTAGAGGAAAGCCTTTTAAAGCTTGGCCTACGATATTAAATAATATGCGCATAAGATTGAAGTGCATGGAATTCTATAATATGCTCGGCCTTTCACCTTAACAGGATGTAAATATAGGCCATTTAAGTAAGTAGTAACAAATATGAACAAATATGTTTACAGAAAATTTTGAATGGTAAAACTTCAATAATCTTTTCTTGATTATCGGGACATTAAAAAAACAGATTCTAACAAAGCTTTTTTTGTAATTTTTTAGTTAATCTATATCTATAAAAAAATGTCCGCGTCTGTTTGTATGTTGTTTGTTGGGAAGGATCTCCGAAACTAGCGAACCGAAATTTTGACAGTGTAGTATGGTGTGGCCGGTCTCAAGTGGGCGTGACCCCTCCCATATAACTCATATATTTAAAATAACAAATATAGGCGACCGAGAGGCCCGATTTTTCTGAAATTTTGACAGTATGTTAAGGTGTGATCGGTAAATAAAATAGGCCAGATTTTTTTTCAAATCTCAAGTGGGCGTGACCCCTTCCACATAAGTCAGATTTTAAAACGTACAAATATTGATGATCAAACCGACCGATTTTTCTGAAATTTAGACAGTGGAGTAAGGTGTGACCGGTAGTTAAAATAGATTCGGGTTTTTTCTGAAACCTCAAGTGGGCGTAACCCCTCCCATATAAGTAAAATATTAAAAATGACATAAATGGATGACCGGTGGTTAAAATAGGCAAGGGTTTTTTCAGAAATCTCAAGTGGGCGTGACCCCTCCCATATAACTCATATATAAAAAATCACAAATATAGATGACCGAGCGGACCGATTTTTCTGAAATTTTGACAGTATGGTAAGATGTGACCGGTGGTTAGGTTAGGTTAGGTTAGGCAGGATGCAGACTGTAAGGTCCACCTCACTTGGGTCCATAAAGAGGTCCCTTTGTAATTCCTGCAAGGATAGAGAAAATTAAATTCTTAAAACTGGCTCAGTTAGAGCCAGCCAGATGCATCGATAAAAGAGCCTATTTTACGAATATTGATGTTCGAGATCTCTGATAGATCGTGCAGAAATGGGAATCCTAGATGGAGGGTTCTAAGTTCAGCAAGTGCTGGGCAGTGACAGAGGAAGTGGGATATTGTTTCTTCCTCCTCTGCATTGTGACAACTTCTGCAGTAGTCATTGCTTTGAAGATTAAGTCTTCTAGCATGTATACCTATAAGACAGTGTCCTGTGAGTACTGAAATAAGGGTGCGAAGTCTATGGCGCGAAAAGCTGACCAGGATTGCAGAGCGCTTACTGTCGTAAGTTGGCCATGTAAGTCTGGAGATCGTACAGGTACTTTCTGTGGAGCAGTTGGTCTGTGCGGACCTAAAAATAAACTGCTTTATGAGCAATTTGCATGCTGAGAGCGGAATACCTATGAATTGATCAGTGTTTTCTTGACTAAGAAGAGCACCATCTTTTGCTAGGTTATCCGCTATGATGTTGCCTGGTACATTACTATGACTACGTACCCAGAAAAGTTCAATGTTGGAATGTCTCGCCATCTCATTTAGAGACGCCCGGCATTCACGGGTAAGAACGGATGTCGTGTAGACCGATGAAAGGGAATGAATGGCGGCAAGACTATCTGTACAGAAACGAATATCGTTAGGATATACTCGGTGGTACGTGAGCCACTTGCTCGCCCTATAAATAGCTGAAATTTCAGCTTGAAGAATGCTGCATTGTTTAGGGAGCTTGAATTTCACTTTAATCCCAAATGATGGGATAAAGAAGCCCCCACCCACACCACGTGACGATTTGGATCCATCCGAATAGATAACCAGGGTCTCTTCACTAAAAGCGTTATGGGCCCCTGAGATATCCGCAGTGAAGGATTGCTCGAAAGCGGGTGAGGGAATACAGTAGTCTATATTATCAGGGAGATTAAGTTTCTCCAGAATAGTGGTGTGGCCTAGAGACGAAGTAGACCATTCACCGGTGGTTTTTAACCTGATAGCTGAGTTGAGGGCTACTAATTGGGCCATTAGCTCAGCCGGAAGCCAATTAAGCATGGTAAAGAGTGCCTTTGAAGGAGTAGTCCTTAAAGCACCCGTAATCATGAGAGCAGCAGATCTAAGGATCTTAACAAAAAGTCCTCGCTGATTAGCCTTGTTTAGGGCAGGCCACCAGACAAGAGCGCCATACATGAGAATGGGCTTAGCAACCATTTCGAAGAGCCAGGCTGTATTGGAAGGGGATAGGCCCCACGTATTTCCTAGAGCTCTTCTGCACGAGTATAGTGCAATGGAAGCCTTAGACACCCTAGATTGGGTGTTTAAGTTCCAGGACAGCTTAGAGTCCAGGATCACACCTAAGTATTTGGCATGATCCGTGAGTACCAGTTCCGTTCCATCAAGCTTTGGAAGATTGAACTGGGGAATCTTGTATTTCCTAGAGAAAAGAACGAGTTCCGTTTTGGCGGGGTTAACTCCCAGGCCATTGGAAACGCTCCATTCAGTAAGCGTGGCGAGAGCGACTTCGAGTCGCTGCGAGATAGTGTTTAGGTACTTGCCCGAAACTGCAATAGCGACATCATCTGCGTAAGCAATAGTTTTGAAGCGCAGAGAGTCCAATTCCATTAACAATTTGTTGATGGCAAGGTTCCAGAGCAGGGGAGATAAAACACCCCCCTGAGGAGTACCTCGGTCTGCTACTTTATATACTGTAGCTTTTCCCAAGGTAGAGAAAATAATTCTATAGGAAAGAAGTTTTCCAATAAAAGAGATGATAGAGTCATCAACTCCTATATCCGCCATTGCCGAAGTAATCGACGTGGGCTTAATATTATTAAAGGCTCCCTCTATATCTAGAAAGGCAACCAGTGAAAATTCGCCGAACTCAAGTGATTTTTCTAAGGAACTAACAAGTGAGTGGAGTGCTGTTTCAACAGACTTACCTTTATTGTAGGCGTGCTGTGATTTAGAGAGAAAGCGTGGATTGATTGATGATCGTAAGTGAACATCAATAATGCGTTCTAAAGTTTTAAGAAGGAAGGAGCTGAGACTGATTGGTCTGAAGTCCTTCGATTTTGTGTGGCTAGCTTTACCCGCTTTAGGGATGAATACTACCTCACATCTGGTCCAGGATTCCGGTATATATGAGAATTTAAGACAGCTCATAAAAATCCTGATGAGCCAGGGAGTTATAGTCTCAGCGTTATGCTGAAGGTCAGCTGGGATGATTCCATCCGGACCCGCTGACTTATATGGTTACCGGTGGTTAAAATAAGCAATTTTTTTTGAAATCTCAAGTGGGCGTGACCGCTCCCATATAACTCATATATTCTTCTTTTTCTGTTATCCTTGACTCCCAGTGGAGCATAGGGCCTCATAACTCATATATTAAAAATGACAAATATAGATGACCGAGCAGACCGATTTTTCTGAAATTCTGACAGTATGTTAAGGTGTAACCGGTGGGTAAACTAGGTCAGGTTTATTTTTTTGAAATCTTAAGTGGGCATGACCCCTTCCATATAAGTCAAATATTTAAAATGACAAATATGGATGACCGAACTGACCGATTTTTCTGAAATTAAGACAGTATGGTAAGGTATGACCGGTGGTTAAAAAAGCCAAGGTTTTTTTTTTCTGAAATCTCAAGTGGGCGGTGCCACTCCCATATAACTCATATATTAAAAATGACAAATATAGATGACCGAGGGACCGATTTTTCTAAAATTTTGATTATTATCCTTTTAAAATTGTTGTCAATTTTTTATCACAAGTTAAACATTTTTTTTTGTTTAATTTTCTTTTTATTCTCAACATTGACTTTAATGTATAAAAATGTTTAATTTCAAGTTTTTTTTTAAACTAAAAATCGTGATTTTCAATTAAAAAAATCCCGATTTTTTTTTTCGCTAAAACCCTATTTTTATAAAGCCGGGTTTTAACCTGTTTTGTTTTTCAACAAAATAGTTTCCTTAAGTGGTTATTAGATTTATATAAAGTGTGATTAATATAGTGTACTAAAAAGCTATGAAAATCTCCGATTTCTTCAAATTGTGCCACAATCCGACCAGTAGTTAAAAAGTTATCGAAGTAAAACTAAAAAGCTTTATATACAATAAAAAAATTGTATTAGTCTGCCAAAAGAATCAAGTATGAAACACAATTGGAACGAACGACCAATTTTTCGGAACGAATATTCGTCGTTAGAAATAGAACATATGGGTTTATATGAAAGTGCTCACAATAGATGCGTACGACGAAATTCGTCGTGCGTATCGAATAGTGCGATAGGTTTATTTCTATTTCATACGCAGACGAACGACGACTAAACTGGTTTAGAGTGGCTGTATTTCTATTTCTGTTGTAAAGTGTTAGAAATTATATGTGTTTTTGTGAAATATGGTCACCTTATAAATTGTAAACAAAAAAATAATTATTTCAAATAAAATTAATTAAATATTTTCTTTTTGTGAAACATGAAAGAATAAAATAAAAAAAAATTGCAAATGTTGTGAGTGCGCGATATGTACGAAAGTGTGTGTAATTGAGCTACTGAAAGATAAACAAAAATCGCGTCAGCAACGTTTATTCGTCCCAAATGTGTTCAATGGACGAATATACAAGACAAATTTTTAAAGCCGAATTCGTCGTGCTGGACGAAATTAGTCATTCGTCCCAATTGTGTTTCTACCTTCAAGCTAACAAAAATGTTATGCACCGAAACATTTTCCGTTTTTGTTTAATTAAGATTTTTTGTCGTTTACGATCAAGGGCTCGATATATGTGTTTTTACGTTAAAGGCATCCGATTTATAAAGCGAAATTATGGACCAAACAAAAAAGTTAAATATTTGGTGTGATGTAGATTCCTAATAGCAAAAACTAAATTTAAAGATATTGTTTATTTTGGGCAAATTGAATAAAAAAATGGAAAAAAAGTTTGTAGAAACACAAAATATAAAAATCGCGATATCTCGAAAACAAGAGCTAACTTTAAAATTTTACTACCATATTTGTGTTCACACAATCAAATATTATTGAAAAATATCATCTTATTTCATAGGAAATTTCTTTGTGGAACAGTGTTATCAGTGTTTGTGACTAAAAACTCAAATATGGACATATTAAGTACTTACTTTAATTATAACACAGCCCAACAAAATAAAAAAAAAATTGCAAGTGCTCTTAAAACCACTATACAATTTTGATGTATCATGACTACCTTTGTACAAAAATGGTAAAATTTTTAAATTCTATGGATAGATTTAAAAAAAAAAAAAATTTAAATTGCAATTTTTTTTAGACGTTTCTTCAAATAATTAATGATAACTCAAAAACTACTAGTCCGATATTATTAAAATAAAATCAGAAAAATTAAGATTTACATAGCCTTTAATTCGTCTATATATTGCGTTTCAATCGGATCAATAGTATCGGAGTTATAATAAAAAACTTAAGAAAAAAATATATTTTTTACGTAAAAATGGCAAAAATTTTCGTTTTAAAAAAATCATGAAAAATCGAAAACGGCAAAAAACTTCCAAATTTATTATTTCATCGCATAGCGACATATAATAGCAACAAAATGAGATATCGACCATAAAAATCGATTGATTTTTTTTCGAATTGATTCACAATTTAATGAATTCGCTAATTTTCACAAAATTTTAGTTTTTTGCTTGATATACGCATTATAGCGGGTTTTCAAATGTATGAAAAAAATAAATTTTCCAATTTCAAGGGGTGCATATCGGATTATTGTGAGATTTGGTGAGAAACTTCCACCCACACACTTTTAGTCGAATTGGACAACGTTAACACGTAGCGCATAAGCCCCAAATCTGAAAAATAGCGTTTAAATCGAAAAAATTGACAAATTTTCAGTTTTTGCAAAAAAGTGGATTCTGGTTCTTAGTGCAAATACAATGATTTTTCCAATAAGCTACATGTCTTTAAAATCGATCTATTCCATCGATTTGACTTAGTCACATTTTGTTGGTCAATTGCCTTCGGCAAGTCCTCAAGGACATGTATTGGCCAGTGCAAATTGTAGTAACTCGAAAACTGTTTAACCGATTTTAAAGATATATAGCTTATTGGAAATCTCATTGTGTTTGCCCTAAGGACTAGGATCCACTTTTTTGCAATAGGGGGAATAAATAGCGTTAATTTTGCAAAAACTTAAAAACTATAAAATTTTTCCGATATAAACTTGATTTGTCAGCTTTAGGACCTGGGCGACACGTGTTAGCGTTGTCCAATTTGGCTAAAATTTTGTGGGTGAAAATTCCTCACGAAATCTCACAATAATCCGACCGGCACTCCTTAAAATTCTAAAATCTATTTTGAAATCTACATTTGAAAAACCCTGTATACGTATATCAAGCAAAAATATAAAATTTTGTGAAAATGAGTGAATTCACTTAATTGTGAATAAATTCAAAAATAATCAATCGATTTTTATGGTCGATATCTCGTTTTGTTGCTATTATCTGTGGCTTTGCGACAGAATAATGAATCTGAACATTTTTTGCCGTTTTCTATTTTTAATGATTTTTTTAAAACAAAAATGTTTGCCATTTTGACGTAAAAAATATATTTTTTTCTTAAATTTTTTATTATAACTCTGATACTATTGATCCGATTGAAACGCGATATATAGACGAATCAAAGGCTATGTAGATCTTAATTTTTCTGATTTTATTTGAGTAATATCCGATTATTAGTTTCTGAGTTATCATTAATTATGTGAAAAAGTGTCTAAAAGAAATTGCAATTTTACAAAAAAAATTTTAAAAAAAACCTATCCATAGAATTTAAAAATTTTACCATTTTTGTACTAGGGTAGCCATGATACATCAAATGTATATAGTGGTTACTCGAGCATATTTTTGGTGTTGCCTTGTGTAATTTATCTTATATTCTTAAACGAGCAATAATTGTATAAATATATATATATATATATATATATATATATATATATATATATATATATATATATATATAGAGAATGGCTATCTCGAAAACGGCTCTAACGATTTTGATAAAATTTGGACAGTGGGTATCTTTTTTGATGTATAGGTCGAAGAAGAAGGGACTTTTGGAACTTTTACCTCTAAGAGGGTAAAATTACGTTTTAAACAGCTTTGAAAATAAGCGGGCAGGTGTTTGGTACTTTTTTGAAACTATGTCCGATAGGGGGTAAAAAAGGGTGAAACTAGTTTTTTTGGCACCTTTTTAACCCACTCTTATATTTTAAACTAAAGAATATAAAAAGAAACTTGGTACTGCAATCAATAGATGTAAAAAAAACATGAAACATGTATTTGGTACTTTTTTGATTTTGGAGCCAAAATGGGTAAAAAAGGGATAAAATGATAACTTAACATCTCCAAAGTAATATGAATAGGAACATTATACATTATGTTAAATGCGTTTTAAAAAAATGTACCGAATTCAATTGGCACCAAAAAAGTACCAAATATACATATGGAACTTTTAGAAATTAGGGAATAAAAAGGGGGAAAAATTAGTATTATTTTAAACAAATGAATGTAAACTGTGAATTTGATTGTGTTATGCTCTTTAGCGAAGATGTTGCGGATAAGCCGGCGAAGGTTTTAAAGTTGATAAGACTAATTTCCGACAGATGGCGCCACTGAAAATTACTAAAAATTAATTAAATCATAAACTGTACATTTGATCATGCTATGATCTTTAGCAAAGTTGTAGCGCATGAGCCGACGAAGGCTTTTTAGTTGGTATGAATAATTTCCGACAGGTGGCGCTACAGAAACTTACTCAAAGTCAATTTAATCGTAATCTGTACATTTAATCATGCTACAATCTTTAGCAAAGTTGTTGCACATGAGCCGACGAAGGTTTCTTAGTTGGTATGAAGAAATTTCGACGGGTGGCGCTACTGAAATTTACTCAAAGTCAATTTAATCGTATGCTGTACATTTAATGATGCTATAATCTTCAGCAAAGTTGTTACGGATAAGCCGAAGAAGTTTTATGAATTGGAGTAAGCAAAGTCCGACAGGTGGCGCCACAGAAAACTACTCAAAATGAATTAAATCGTAAACTGTGCATTTGATCAGACTATAATCTTTAGCAAAGTTGTTGCGCATGAGTCGACAGAGGTTTCTGTTGATATGAATAATTTCCAAAATTATTCAAAATGAGTTAAACTGTAAACTATGCAAACTATGTGTTGGTCGGACAAAATAAATCAAATAATTCAAAATTAATTGAATATTTCTACAATGTCTTTCCTCTAAATTTATTTTAGCACTTTTTTAAAATATATAAAAACTTTAAAATTTTCCTCAAAATGCTTATCATAAAGCTCCGAGCAAGGCTCGGTCTACCAGGTACTGAATTAGATTAAAAGGACACTTGATATAGAAAACGTTAAACAGGTTTCGAAAAAAATGTAAGCAAATTATTGTTTACCTAAACAAAACGAAAGAAATAACATTTCAAGGTCTCATTACTTTCAAAGGATATACTAAATATTACATTTTTCAAAAATTATCCATTCCTTAATATCCTGGCTCTCTTAATTTTTTTATTTTCTTTGGCTTAAAGACTTACCTTAAATTTTATTTCGTTTCAAATCGAAATTAATCAGTAGCGTAGCTATTTATTTATTCAAACAAGTTGATTTTGAAAAAATTTCCTCTTTTTAAAATTTCTTTATGTTAAACGTTAAAATTGTTTATAAAATTGTTTTAGTTTTTAGTTTTGCGGTTGCTATTCACTTGCGATATAAAAACAACAGCAATTTCTGTTATTACACTTCCTTGTAAAATGTTACAACAAATACAATATTATTAATAAAAATATAACATAAAAAAAAATTAAATATATTATATTATTAAATGGTATAAGAAAAATATGTACTAGTAGTGAGTTTTATTTTATTTATGAATTTATTTCTTATATTTTTATACTTTTCGTTTACTTGTTTTTTAGGAATATTTAATTGAATATTTATTTATTTGTTTATAGGAGCATAGACATGTATTTATTCTGTTTTTTTTTAATTTTTGTTATTTTTTTCTATTATTTAGATTGCAAATATTTATTCAAAATTCACTTTTTTTTAACATCAACAAAAAATAACTCATGAATTCAATCCAACTATTCCATGCAATCAAATTATTAATTACATATTTTACATACAACTTAACATTTCACTTTTCAAGCGTTAAATTTAAAATTTTTCAAAACTTCAAATCCAAATCACTTTAATCGGGTCTAAATGAATATTTATCAATAAAAAATTATTCAAAGAATTTAAAACGATACAATTTAAAAAAAAGAGCTTCTTGATTCGATTTATTATTTTCTTAAGGCTCTTGACAAGGCACTGAATTCCAATAGCTACAACGACGAACTAACTTTTTGATTTAGATTTGTGGTTATTTATATCCGTTGCTGCACTTGGCCCAACACCGATCAAATGTATGAATGAATGAATGAATGAATTAATGGATACTTGTAGTTTACTCTACTGTACTCTACTCTGGTCTTGTCTGAGTTGTGCTGTCTGTGCACATGCGCACAATTCAAGCCAAACTTTACAGCACATACATACATACATACATACCTATGTGTGTATGTATGACTCTATAATATTATGTCTTTTGTTGGCAACATCAAATGCCGGCACTTACTCAGTCACTCATTGTTGGGGTTGTCTTGAAGCAAATGTTTCTGTTGGTTTGTCTATTAGTTTATGTTATTCTCAGCTGATAGCAGGAGCTATCACTGAGAAATGTTTCTTTTGAGTTTTTGCAGCATAAGCCTTAGCGCACACACATACCAATTTTGTTTACTGTTCCCATAGCCATATATGTACTTATATTTTGGCCAACACTGTTATAAAAGAGCTTTAGGGATTTTGTGTTTAAAAGAAGTTTTTCATTGTGTGCGGGAGAGTACATTTTACTAATTCGAGTTTTTCGTTAGATTCCGTTTTAGCTTTTTTCTTCGTTTTTTTTTCTGCGTTAAATGAAGAATTTAAAACACTTTAGTAAATGTCGGTAATTTTTTCATTAAAATTGTTTCAATTACTCACACTAAATAAAGATTTCTCACAGAATTTTTTAATTGTGTTTTTTTTTCTAATGCTCATGGACAATTCAATACAAATTGAATGAATGTCTGTTAAAAGAACGCATTTTAACTCGTTTCTTATACGGTTCCATATTGAGACTTTATCTATTGTTGACCTCATACCCCGGGGATGTGCAAATGAATATTTATTTCCTAGACATGAAA
Source organism: Stomorhina lunata (assembly GCA_933228675.1). Classification (NCBI taxonomy): domain Eukaryota; kingdom Metazoa; phylum Arthropoda; class Insecta; order Diptera; family Rhiniidae; genus Stomorhina; species Stomorhina lunata. Next base: position 86,498,916 of record OW121740.1, on the reverse strand, counting down.
TAATTTTCAAAACGTTTGTCTTCCTGGCTTCACTCAGTGTTTGTATGTACATATTTCAAAAATTCTTATCAATTGGAGTGATTTACTTTTAAAATCCAACTGTCAAATTATCTGACGCAAAAAAATAATATTTCATTATTTTGTTAATTTTAACAAAATTTTTCTTACAAAATATTGTGATTTAAAAAAAAGTTTAGAAATAAACTAGTCCCAAAAATCATTACGAGGGCGCACTTTGATTCGCCCCATAAAAAAAAACTACTTTTTCTTATTTTGCTAATTTATTAACAAACAAGTAAGAAAGCGCTATAGTCGGTCAAGCCGACCATACGATACCCTTCACCACTAAGGTCAAAGGTGTTATTTTTCCTGTATAAAGACAAATATTTGCTAAATTTTGCCATTATACAAACATTTTCTCAAAACTTATATATTCAACCTGTTTCCGTCATTTGCACTTATATGAGAGCTAGAGTCAAGTGTGGACCGATTATCTCGAAATTTGGCAAGTTGACTACAGTTGTTACAAAAATTATGTATGCGAAAAATAAACTCAAAATTTTCGTTATCTTCAGATTTACAAGCGTTTTAGTGATTTTTTGTCTCATTTCGTGCGTTTTTAAAGAAGAGTTTGTATGGGAGCTATGGTCAAAAGTGGACCGATTTCAACGAAATTTGATACAGTGATTTAAGTTTACATAAGCAGTATCTGTTTTAAATTTCATGAAATATTGATATTTGTGGCCAATATATCAATTCCGGGAAGTGGGACCTATGGGATTTACCATAAATAATGGACCGATTTTGACCAATTTCAATAGCCATAGTCCCATTGTCACAAAAATTATCTATGCCAAATTTCATCAAATTATCTTTAGAATTGCGACCTGTAGTTTGATTACAAGGTTTACATGGGGGTCCAGCCAGCCAGCCGGGCGGACGGACGGACGGACGGACGGACATCGCTAAATCGACTCAGAAAGTGATTCTAAGTCTATTGGTATACTAAAAGGTGGGTCTAAGACAAATATTTCTATGCGTTACAAACATCAGCACAAACTTATAATACCCTTTCCACCTATGGTGGTGAAGGGTATAATTAAAGCTAAGACGTTTAGCATTCCAGATATGGGAGCCTTTTTTTATCCGATCGGTCTACCTCAAATAAAACCTCGTTAAAATTTTGTAGGAAAAAATCCTTTTGAAATAGGTTTGGGAAAAGAATCATAAAAATTTTATTTTTGATTGGAATATAATTTCCCTACACAAGTTTAACAATGGCATCATGGTTTATAATACGACGAAAAAATATTTTTAATTCAAAGAAAAAGGCTGTGAAAATATAAATGGCAAATTTTTCGAAAAATTTTTAAATTAAATGGACTTGGAAAAGTATGTACAACAAGATCCCATTTCGTTTTATATCTGAGGATGCAATCATAGAAAAATTGAACACATCTGTGTTTAAGATCACACCATTCGGGGTCAATAGTAAATTAACACCGTTTACAAATTTTCAATATTGCAACACAAAATGCATACCGCATTTGTACCAGTTCAATACCAAAGGGTATTGAGTTGAAAACGCTTATTTTTCAAATTGTAATCATACGGTGATGATATGAAAACACTTTGTTTTCAATTTCACTCGATATTGTTATACCAAACGGGGTTGAATTGAAAACATAATGTTTTTAATTTTGAAACATACCGTCGTTGTTAAATGGAAAACTCTTTGTTTGCAATTGAAAGTATTTTATTTGCATTCTGAAAAAGAGACTGGCACTTTATAGAAAGAAACATTTACTAATGACTTCAAATCCTATAAGTAATAGAACATGATATATTTCTATATGAATTATTCTAAATCCAATATTTTACTTTTGACAAAAAAAAAAACATAGGAGTGGGAGAAGACTTTTCATTACCATTAAACCCTTCTTGTACTTTTGATGGAAGAGACATCTCCCCAATATCAATTCCAAACTATAACAAAAGAGTTTATATTTAGATACATAATATAATACATGTTAGATAAAATCATTAATCTTACCTTCGACTTCTTCCAAATATGGTGGCACGGCTCCGTTAAGTCCTCTTTTTTAGTACCTCAAGGACTCCTGCTTCTAATTATTAATAACTTGGCGTCGTCCACTGACTTCTTGTTCTCCAACTCCTCGTTTACCAAAACTTTATCTGGCTATGACTTTAGAGACACGTGTCGGTAAATGACTAAGTTATATATGTTTTCAGGTTGTAAATGCATGTTTTCAATTGTAAAACCGGCGGTATCAAAAATATATATACCATTTGTTTTCAATTTGACAACGACCATTGACGATTTTGCAACGTCATTTTTCTATGAGTGTATATTTTAAAATGTTGTGTTCATAGCGCATATAGAATACTGAAAATAAAAAAAATTTCACCATAACTAATAACTCATAAAGCGGGAGTTATTAGTTATGGTGAAATTAACTCGTCAGCTGACTTTCTGCATATCAACACAAGTTGTTGATACAGAAAGTAAAATTATAGAATTCTTCGATTTGCCTATGGGTAATTTTAAATGTACTCCGTATGAAAACGTATGAGGTATGTTTTCAGAAGACGCTTAGGAGAAGCAAACTAGAACATACTCGTAAAAACACCATATACAATTGTAACAAATTATTGATGACAAAACTTCTAATTTCGTCTGATCAAACCATACCTTTCGCGATTTTCAAGAAATCCGTGACTATATATTTAAAAATGAAAAAGCGGAAGAGAATTTCGTTAATAATTGTAATTTTTTAATATGTAATTTAAACTCCCCTATAGTAAAACTGGGATCATGTGTCTCCATGTCAACACTTTGTGTGATATCAATTCAAATGTCCCCAATTTTAGTTCAGTACTGAAATAGTGAATATATAGAGACTACTATCTAGTATTTATCTGGTGACATTGTCAACGAATGTGTCAACATATATGTATATCAATAGGCCCCGACTTGATCCCAATGTCTCCATTTGGACCAAAAGAACTACAAAGTCAATACTAAGTAAATGGTGGTAATGTCTACTGGTAGATTTCGTAGGAACTCTAAATGTTAAATGTCAATAGTAGATAACATTGGATGGGGCAAAATAGGCAAGTAGTACTGGAGACATTGTCAATAGCAAAACAGTATTATTTCGCTGACGGCATTTACTGCAGGGTCAGTACATAAAACAAAAATGTATCTAATAAAAATTATGTCAAAAATGTTCCAGCGCCATCTAGCGACATTTATAAACATAAACCTGCTTTAATCCTTAATGGGTATATGGGTTTGGACATATTATTTTGTCCGCAATTTGATTTGATTTTTTGTTTAAAAAAATTTTGATTTGATTGATTTGATTTTTTGTTTAAAAAAAACACTTTGTTTTGTATTATGGCAACACTGGAAATATAAAAAATCTAATAAATTATGTATTTACCATTCACCGAAAATAACTGTTATTTTAAAATTTTTGATTAAAAAAATCAAACAGAAGGATTTATTGTAGAACAAAACCAAAAATACCGTTTGGATGGTCTTGGTCAAAATGTTTATAAGGTAAAATACTGTTTATTTTTTAACTTTTATTTTTAAAATTAAAAATAACAATTATTTCTTAGATTTTATTTTAAAAATCAAAAATAAAAGCTATTTTATAACTTTTACTTTTAAAATCAAAAATGAAAGTTATTTTTTAACTTTTATTTTTTGAATTTGAAATAAAAGTAATTTCTTTACATTTATAACTGAAATAAAGTTGTTTTTATAAGAAATTTTCTTAAAATTTCAAAATTTCCTATTTTTATAGGAAATTTTCTCAAAATTTCCTATTTTTATAAGAAATTTTCTCAAAATTTCCTATTTATGTAGGAAATTTTCTCAAAATTTCGTATTTTTATAGGAAATTTTCTCAATATTCTTCTATTTTTATAGGAAATTTTCTCAATATTCTTCTATTTGTATAGGAAATTTTCTCAAAATTTTTATAGGAAATTTTCTCAAAATTTCCTACTTTTATAAGAAATTTTCTCAAAATTTCCTATTTTTACAGGAAATTTTCTCAAAATTTCTTATTTTTATAGGAAATTTTCTCAAAATTTCCTATTTTTATAGGAAATTTTCTCAAAATTTCCTATTTTTATAGGCAATTTTCTCAAAATTTCCCATTTTTATAGGAAATTTTCTCAAAATTTCCTATTTTTATAGGAAATTTTCTCAAAATTTCCTATTTTTATAGGAAATTTTCTCAAAATTTATAGGAAATTTTCTCAAAATTTATTAGAAATTTTCTCAAAATTTATAGGAAATTTTCTCAAAATTTATAGGAAATTTTCTCAAAATTTTCTATTTTTATAGGAAATTTTCTCAAAATTTCCTACTTTTATAGGAATTTTCTCAAAATTTCCTTTTTTTATAGGAAATTTTCTCAAAATTTCCTATTTTTATAGGAAATTTTCTCAAAATTTCCTATTTTTATAGGAAATTTTCTCAAAATTTCCTATTTTTATAGGAAATTTTCTCAAAATTTCCTATTTTTATAGGAAATTTTCTCAAAATTTCCTATTTTTATAGGAAATTTTCTCAAAATTTCCTATTTTTATAGGAAATTTTCTCAAAATTTCCTATTTTTATAGGAAATTTTCTCAAAATTTCCTATTTTTATAGGAAATTTTCTCAAAATTTCCTATTTTTATAGGAAATTTTCTCAAAATTTCCTATTTTTATAGGAAATTTTCTCAAAATTTCCTATTTTTATATGAAATTTTCTCAAAATTTCCTATTTTTATAGGAAATTTTCTCAAAATTTCCTATTTTTATAGGAAATTTTCTCAAAATTTCCTATTTTTATGGATAATTTTCTCAAAATTTCCTATTTTTATAGGAAATTTTCTCAAAATTTTCTATTTTTATAGGAAATTTTCTTAAAATTTCCTGTTTTGATAGGAAATTTTCTCAAAATTTCCTGTTTTGATAGGAAATTTTCTCAAAATTTATAGGAAATTTTCTCAAAATTTCCTATTTTTATAGGAAATTTTTATTTTTGACTTTTAAAATAAAAGTTAATAAATAATTGTTTTTTTTTTTATTTAAAAAATTTAAGTTAAAAAATAACTTTTATTTTTGATTTATAAAATAAAAGTTAAAAAATAATTGTTTTTTTACTTTTTCGATAAAAGTCATAACTTTTACTACGGTCCCTGGTATTTACACTAGTAATATGAAATCCTCTAAATAAATACAAAATTTCTATGTTTTTGAAAAGAAAATGTATATTAGGAAGGGTCGTTTTTTAACCTTTGTCTCTGTTCGACTTCTAATAGTGAATAAATAGTGTGCAAAATATTATTGATTTATTTTTGGGAAACGGGCCCATTTGTATGGGGAAAAATGAGAGTTTGCAGTTTTTGCCACATTTCGTCCATTTACAATTTATTTTTAAGAGAAAAGAAATCAAAGTAAAGTAATGCAGCTTTAATTGATGTCATCAATATTTGAAATCCATAAAACAGTTTTATTGCGTTTTTCCCACAAAAATCAAATTTTTTACCTTTGACCCCAGAAAAAAGGGTTAAATGTGCCCAATTTAAAAAAAGAACCTGTTTATATTTTTCATAGTATGAATAATTTTATTCCATATCGACATATTTTAATACACCGAACTTATATTAAAATAAAATATTGTTTTAATTATTCTCGTACATAAGTTAAGGCAGCAGAATTTCGCGAAATTTGGCAAAATATGAGTGTAAATATTTTGCCAAATTTCGCGAAAATCGCGATAAAAAAAACATATCGTTTTTCACTTGCATAATTGCATTGTTGGTTCGAGTTAAGGCAAGTATAAATTAACATAATACCATAAAATGACTAAACACCTGAAAATATATAGGTTGGGTCCAACATCAACATAAAACTAAACAAAATAAAATGGTTTTTAAATTATTTTTAGAAATTTTTATTTTCAACGTCATAAATTCTGCGCGATTTGATTCCAATGACGAAATTATCTCACAAAAAATATATATTTTTACTACTAACAAATAACAAAATTAACGAGATATAAATATTATTCAAAAAGAAAAGTTACTTGCATTTGATCTCGCTCTGTTACATTTATTTATTAATTAATGCATTTGCCATTCGGAGCCTGAGTTAAAATGTAGGTCCCTTTATCGGGGAATTATATATACATATATATAAATAACGATAGGCCCTTCAAGAAATTAATGGCAGAAAGTAACAAGAACAATTTTTGAGTGGAAGAGTGGAACAAATGTAGTTCTCTGTAATTATCTTAAAGCTGTTGAGTCATCCTAAAACTGCTGTCTCATCTCATCCTCGAACTGCTGACAATTAAGACTGATTGGCTATGATTGATATATACATCATTATCTTTGATCGATTTGTACTTCATTGAAGATTTGATAATGTCATTAGAATGACTATGTTGAGTTCCTGGTGGCTGTGGCATTGAAGGCAGCAAAGTTTTTGACTATGCTGCACTAGAGGGTGTTGTGGCTCAGTTCGTTAGCACGTCGACTACTAACCAGGGGCCAAATTACCGCATCGAAATCTTAGATATTTTCAAAACATTTGTATAGCATACTTTAGGGATAATCAAAATTATTTAAAAGATGCACATTTTACTATATTTTTTTAAGTTATTTGCCAAAAGATGAACAATAGTAAAATGTTTTTAAAAACTAATCAAAATGGATACCAAATTTCAATAAAATTTTTGCATCAAAGTAACTTTGAACATCCCTAAAGTATACTTCATAATATTTGCTTAAAAGTCTGAGTTTTCGATCGATATCGAATGCGGTAATTTGGCCCCACAGCTGTAAAATTTCGATTGCGATTAGTAACTAATTACATTACATTTTAAAAAGAATCGTAATGATTATATTATATAATCATTACGATACTCTTTATATTATATAATCATTATGATACTTTTTAAAATGTAATGTAATTAATACATTACATTTTAATGCAATTGATACTAATCGCCATCGGAATTTATTGATTACGATTACTAATAATCGTAAAGTAATCTGGAGTATTTTACGATTAAAGAAAATAATCAAAAGTAATGAAAAAATAATCCGACTACTTTCAAAGATTACTTTTGATTATTTTCGTTATATTGAAAAAGATTTTAAAGTAATCTTTAAAAGTAATCGAAATATTCTTTGATTACTTTTGATTAATTTCAAGTAATTCAGATTACCTTTCCATTATTAGTAATCGTAATCAATTACTAATCGTGCGGATCTGAATATAATCATTACTTCACCTTTCAAAAAAAAGTAATCAAATTTGTAATCATCACGATTACAAATTATGACTTAACAGCTATGCTACTAACATACTTATCACATTGGCCTGGGTTCAGTCACCGGTCACGGCAACATAATTTCTGTTTAAATTTTTGATTACCACAGATAATGCCGTAAGCCTACAGCAATAACACGACGTCGATGTAAAAGAACCAAGAAGTAATACACTCGACGACAGATATTGCTCCGCCAATATGTCACTTCTACATCGGCGAGGAAACAACAAAGAGTTGTTTCTAGTTCTTAAAAGGGAAATTTTTTCCTAAATTTTAATCGATTTTAAAATAATTGTTTTTAAAGATTAAATTAATGTTAAATTATGTTAATTTTAGACACTAATGGAAAGCATGCATGCAAGACCAATTTGTGCCTTAAGAGATGCTCTAAACTCAGACGGATTAAGGTCGATTAAAAACTGAAAGTAATTTAATATTCATTTAAACCCAGCAAAACTTTGGTAATGGCAAGTACTCTGATAACTGGTTACCTTGTAACGACTACAACATACCATCCGAATAAATAATAACTTATTACAGAAGTACTTATTTGTAATTAAGATGGTAATTTAAACTGAATGGTCCCGGTTCAAATCCCACCAAGGGCAACAATTTTTTTTAGTTTTTTTTTTTATTAAAAGAGTCTTTTTAAATGATTTTTGAATTTTAAGAACTTAAATATTATCTTCTGTAAAAAAAATTTGTAAAACTAACTCACGTTAATGAAAAAATACCATCATGAGTCAATTTTGATTATATAGGGGATGTTGAATACCAAACACGATTCTAATTGGTCTTAACTTGGTAAGCCCAACTTATCTGGATCATCCTTCATCTCAACTGTGGACACACACCACCTCATGGTATCACCCGGGGAGCTAGTTTAACACCCATTAATATTGTGAGTTAACATGTTCCGAGAGTTGTCCCATAAGATCGTTAAAAATGGGTTAGGATTACGGGCTAGTAACCCTCTCTTGAAAATAAAACAATGAAGAGGATAAAATTAGAATTTAAATGTCCCACTACCTAATATTAGAGGAGGATGTCCGAAACTTCGATAGAAAGACCAAGTAGAGGAACATTTTTCAAAGCTTGGCCTACAAAATTGGAGAATATTCGCACAAGATCGAAATCCATGGAATTCTAAAATATGCTCGGACTTTGACCTTAACAGGTTGTAACATTTAAGTAAGTAAGAGTCAATCTTATGTAAAAACTTATACAAAAAAGAAGATTTAAATTGTTTAAGTTTTAAAATAATTTTAAAAAAGTGTTAAAATAATTACAAAAAATCGTATAAAAATATTTTTCCAAAAATTACAACAAAGCAAAAAAAAGCAGGGAAAAACAAAGTTATTTTCACATGATTTTGGATATAAAAATAAAAATTGTTTATATTAATTATGAGCTGCTAAGTTTTCAACATATGAAGTAGCTCAGTGGAAGAGTCTCTACCTAGCAGTCGGAGAGTCTGGGTTCGAGCCCCCATGGGATCATAAAAAAAATTTTGTATTTCGTTTAAAAATATATGTTTTTAATAAAACAACAACAAAAAAGTTGTTGCTGTTGTTGTTGTTGCTTTCAAATTGCTTACCCAAGTCATTACTTTTCTGCAATTGATAAGTACTTGCCTCCAATGACATCTCCATGTTAATGTAATGACTTAAACAGCAAATGAGTAAGTAGTTCGTTTTCAATAGTTTAACTGTTTAACTCATTATTTGGTAATGAAAAGTTTACTGGGAAGCTATTGAACAATTTTTTTATACACAAAAATTAAAAGATTTTTTAAAATGCTCTTAACCTATAATAATTTAGTTCACATTTAAATTGACTGTAGAACATTTATCGTTACAGACCTCAGGAAATGTATAGTTTTTCTGAGAAAAGCCACTTATTCAATGTTGGGCATATCTCGTTTTGATTTTCTTAACCTTTGGAAACTTTTTTTTAATAATTTCTCTACTTTATTTTACCTGAAATTTTTTATTACTATTATACATCATTCCTGTATTTGTTGTGGAGTACTCGTAGATATTATTATATTATGGCTGGTTGGTTTTCTTTTTATTTTTCGCACAAATTTCTTTTGTCTACGAAAGAAAAACTCACGCGTCAATCCTTTAGTAGCAGTAGCAGTAGCAACTAATTAAATGTTATATTTTAATTGGGTGCAACACGTTTTTTGTTTTCTTAATTTTATTGTTTATTATTAGTCGTTATGAATATTATTATTATTGTTATTGTTATTAATGCCTGTTTGTTGACTGTCTGGCAGTCATTGAGTCGACTTTTCACAATTTCTTGTTTAACGAGATCTGGGAAAATCGTATGGATTTCTTATGTCACCATGACTTTTGTAATGACCATGATGGATGAATGTAATAAACATCTCTCGTGCGATGGATGATAAAACTCGCATTGTAAAAAATTTCAACAAATTAATTACGGAAGATATCATTACGTTAGACCTACTATAAATTGAATATCTATGAAGATAGACATAAGTGTACGTGTGAGTGTACGTGCATATATTCCAAATACTCGTAAGTAGCTAAAGAGGTAAAGTAGAGGTAGAGGTAAATATTTTGTGTGTGGTAATTACAAAATTCGCATTACATTTCATTACTTTTGTTTGTGTGTAAACAAAAATTGAACGTTTTCTCGTTTACACAGCGACAGGTATTTGGGTCTGATAAAGCTGTTGTTAATTAATTGTTTTAATCATAATTAAGTAGTTTCCAAATTATTAGAATTGTTATTGTTCAACAGTGGAGATAAATGATTTTTTGTGATGATTTAATGCGGTTAAAGGCAATTATTTGTAACTTTAAACGGAAACACTTTTTCTCTGTGTTTTAGGTTGATTTTTAAAAGATAATATTGTTGTTATTATTTCTATTATTTTTTTTTCTGATTTCAAAACAATACGCAACAATATTGGATTTCACATTTTTTTACTTTTTATACCGATAAAGTACAAAATTTTTGATTTCAATGGAACTAAGGGGTTCCCGCGTGTACCGGGTGTTTTTTATTGAGGTATAGAACTTTAAGTTGGCATCACTTTTTTAACTGGCGGCCATTTTGTCAGCTGTCAAGTGATTAATATTTAGTTTGGTTTGCCATTTCATAATGAACAGGTTGACAAAAGAACAACGCTTGCAAATCGTGCAAATTTATTTCGAAAATAATGGTTCAGTTCGCGAAGTTTACCGCAAGCTCCGTCCATTTTATGGTCGACATAATCGTCCATCAGAGCAATTAATTCGGTTAACCATGGATCGTTTTCGCACTACGTTTACTCTATGTGATAATACGCATCCGCAGCGACGTCGAACAGTGCGCACCGAAGAAACAATTGCCGCTGTAGAGCAAAGTGTTGAAGAGGACCCGAATGAATCGATTCGCCACCGTGCACAGCAATTGGAGCTTTGTCCATCAACTTTATGGAAGTTTTTGCGCAAAGATCTTGGCTTGCGACCTTACAGGATCCAGCTTGTGCAAGAATTAAAGCCGCGAGACCATGCAATGCGTCGTGATTTTGGTGTATGGGCCGAAAATGAGATTGATCTCGATGCTGATTTTCATCGCAAAATTTTGTTCAGTGATGAGGCTCATTTTTGGTTGAATGGCTACGTCAACAAGCAAAATTGCCGCATTTGGAGTGAAGAGAATCCACATGAGACCCTTGAGACGCCATTACATCCACAAAAACTGACTGTTTGGTGTGCTCTATGGGCTGGTGGAGTCATTGGGCCATACTTCTTCCGAAATAATGCTGGAGAGTCAGTTACCATAAATGGAGACCGGTATAGAGCCATGATAACCGACTATTTTGTTCCCCAATTGGATGGCATGAATGTGGATGAGTTGTGGTTCCAACAAGGCGACGCTACATGCCACACAGCGCACGTCACAATTGATTTATTGAAGGAAACATTCGATGAGCGCATAATTTCGCGGAATGGACCTGTCAATTGGCCACCAAGATCGTGCGATTTGACACCACTGGATTATTTTCTTTGGGGATATGTGAAGTCGCTCGTCTACGCCAACAAACCAGAAACGTTAGGGGACTTGGAAGCCAACATTCGTGGCGTTACTGCCAACATACGGCCCCATATGCTCGAAAAAGTAGTTGAAAATTGGACCTGTAGAATTGGCTTTATTCTAGCCAGCTGCGGCGGCCACATGACCGAAATCATATTTAAACATTAATGGCATAAAATTATCCTTCCAATAAAGCCAAATTGATGGACATTAAAACGATTTTCTTGTGTTTTATTTCAATTCGAAGTTCTATACCTCTAAAAAAAACACACAATACTTGTGTAATGCGAAATTAAAGTTGATCTATTTGACAAGTGTAAAAATATTTGTCATGTATAAAAGTAAATAAATAACTGGAAAAACTTTGCGTTTAGCTTAAAAAATAAATAGCACAATGACGCAAATAGTAAAATGAGTAAACTTCTAGGTGATGTAGGGTAGGTTGGATACCAAGCAGTGGTTCTGATTGGTCTCAACTTGGTAAGCCCAGACTTATCTTGGTCTATCCTTCATCTCAACTGTGAACACTGACCTCCTCGTGGATCGATCGTATAAACTATGTTAAGACCCGTTAAAGTGGCGAGCCAACATGTGCCACGAGTTCATCCATAAGATCGATAAAAATATGACTAAAAAATAGTCATATAAATGACTACTTAAATAGTCATGTTTTAGAACTTCATGCGCTTTGATCTTGTGCGCTAGTCTCCAATTTCGCAGGCCAAGCTTTGAAATATTTTCTTCTACTTGGTCTTTCCATCGAAGTTTCTTACGTCCGCTTCTTATGTTATTATAATTTAAGCTTTTTCATAGTAATTGTTTTTTCAGGAGTGGGTTACTACGACCTCCTAACCTATACTTTTATAGTTCTTATGGAAGAACTCGCGGCACATGTAATCTCACTACATTAAAGGGTTTTCATATAGTTCCCCGGGTGATACCACGAGGAGGTCAGTGTCCACAGTGTAAATCGATTCGAAAGAAATTATTTTCGAAACACAATTCTTGAAGCATACAAATTCGAACAGTTTTATTTTCGAATCAAGATATCTAGTAACCCCCTGAGCTTAACAAATTAAGACTATTCAGAACCGTTGCTTGCTATAAAAAAGAAAAAAAGAAGTATGTTGACTATTGTGGCAAACGAAAAAAAGAACGATGATTAAAGGATCAGCACCTGGAACATCCGAGCTCTTTACAGAGGAGGAGCTCCGATCCAGTTGATGGATGTTCTCGAGGAATATAAATGCGATTTTATTGATGTCCGGGAAGTAAAATGGAATGGCCATGGAGTCGAAAAGACGCCAAAAAGTGAACTATATTACAGCTGGCATTAATTTGGTTGCGGATTTACAGTTACCAAAGGAATTCAAAATCTAGTCTCCAGATTCACCCCAGCTAACGAAAGATTAGCGACAATACGTGTCAAAGCGAAATACTTCCTTCTTTAAGCTTTGTGCTAACGCTCCCATAGAGGAGAAAGATGAGGATTTAAAAGAAGCCTTTTATGAAGGAAGTTTACGATAGCTGCCTCAATCATGGCGTCAAAATAATACTGGGCGACGCAAAGGTTGGGAGGAAAAGTTGCTTTCAGCCTCCACAACATAACTTTTGACAATGGTATGAGGCTGATCTCATTTGCGGCGGCTCAAAATATGGTAGTCAGTAGAACCAGGTTTTAACACCTTGAAATACACATAGCGACATGGGTGTCTCCCGATCAAATAACAAAAAAACAAATATACCCTTTATTATATTGACGAAAGACACTCATCAAATGTATTGGATGTGCGTACAATTCGAGAAGCCAATATTTACTCCGATCATTATCTTGTTGCAGCCAAGGTGAGACCACGTGTGAGTGTGTCGCGGAACATACAGATGGAATCGAAAAGAAAATTTAACATCACGCAAAGAAAATTTACAATCCCATCAAATTGCCTCAGATTACTCTTAACGAATAGCTCAATTACTCGGAGAAAGACGAGGAGTGCTGCAATGTCAATACTGAGAAAAATGTTGGTCAACAGGTCAACTCTGTAGTCAGTAGATAATCGTCGAACCTTAGAAAGATATCAAGACAGAGAAGAGAAACGCCTATTCCGAAGAAAAAAGAAAGAAATAGAGAGACGTGTGTTCAAGGAAATTGAGATGCATAATAGTCGTAATAAAGTGCGTAAATTTTATCAAAAAGTTAAATACCAAACAGATGGTTGAAAGCGTACTAAAACTATGGAAGGAGCACTTTTGCAAATTCTTGGTATCAACTGAAAGTGACCAAGATGACACGCCTGAACCAATCAATGATGACGGCATTATATGTATGTCTACCACCAAACCAAAATGATGTTAGAATTGCAATAACACGACTGAAAAATTACAAAGCTGCTGGTGCCAATGGTTTGCCAGCAGTGTTTTTTAAGGCCGGAGATGATGAGTTGATATGCCGTATTTCTCAAATTATAGAAACCATATGGATAGAAGAACGAATCCATACTGATCAGATCTTCACACTATGTCAAAGTCTAGAGAAGACCCCAGAGAAACAAGTAGGCACTTATCATCTCCTCGTTGAATACAAATCTGTTTTTGACAGCCCGATACGAGCGAAGTTGTTTAAAGCAATGTCTGAGTTTGCCATCCCTATGAAGCTAACAAGGTTATGGAGGATGACATTAACTAACACAACCTCATCAGTTAAAATAGGTAAGAGCTTATCATTTCAGGTGAAGATATTTATAACAGTTAATACGATTTTACAAACAACATCGCAAACGTATAATACGTTTCCACTTATATAGCGAGGGTTAGAGTAGTTGCATACGACTTTTACATTTAATTACTCAAAAAAGAGGCTAGCGTCAGCCAACCTTTAAATTAATTAAAAACAAACTACCATCTTTTTAAATTTAAATTGTGATTATTTTAAATTATAAATTAAATTTTTAAACTTTATTGTTTCCTTGATGATTTACGATGTATTCATAAAAAAAAAACTTTTAAAAAACTTCATTTGGATCATAACCCTTATTATCAGCTTTTTGTCTAGCTTTAGCCAATTTGGCTGACAATTCCGAAGAACGTATAGTTTTGTACTGAAATTGTATAAAAAATAAAAAAAAATTAATTAAATCATTAAAAACAAATTTATTAGCCAAACATACCTCACAAATATTTTTCTGCAAAACAATTTGTGATACAAGACGACGACTTTCTTTTTGACCAAAATACTCTTCGATGGCATGAGGCGACAAAGCAAATATTTCTTCTCCATTAAGACCATGTAATTTCTTAATGATAATATCCGAGAAACCCTTTCCACGCAACCATTCCTCGACTTCTTTAGGTTTCGAATTCTGATTAATGTAGATCTGTGGCGTTGTCAGGATTTCCAAATCTTTGCGTTTCTCTCGTTGCATCAGAGTAAATTTCAATTCATCATTTATTGTACTTTGCAGCATGAGGGCTTCATCATCGGCGCCAAATTCGTTGCGGGCTCGCATTGCTAGTTACCATCAACGTATGTAAATTTTATTAAAAACCAAATTTAAGCTGAGATGAGATTTTCTACTTACCAGCAATAGTGCCCGAAACAGCCATTTTACGTTTCCAGGTACCACTTGGAGTATTAGGATCTGATGGCGGAGGCATTGGTGGTGGTACGGGTACGTTGGGCATGCTAAAAGATCTGGGTATAGAATTTCTGGCAGGATTATTATTTTGTTGGAATGGTGCTTCTTGCTCTACGGGTGCAACATAGGGACTTAAAGTATTGCGTTTACTGACACTTTGTTGATTATCTGAAAAGGATATCAGAACGATTTAATTACGGAAATAAATATTTATATCCGGTAAAAGATTTTTAACTTGTTCTAATTAGATTATTTATTTAATAAATGTCAAAATATATTTTCTTCCAAAGGGACCTAAGGGTAAAAACGGTTTTGTTAAGGAGAGTCATTTTAAAGATTTAAATATTATTTTTTTTTACCCTTAGGTCCCTTTCTCTATGCGAGCAAAATACCCTTAAGTCCTTTTCCCTATGCGAGAATGTATTCATTTCAGACAATTGTGCCTTCGCTTTGATAGCAAAAGCTCTCACATATTATTGTCACTATAAAACATAATGCAATTAAAAACCTTAAGCACAACAAGGCCCCGGGCAATGACAATATCTCAGCGGAAATGCTTTTATGTGACGTTGAAGGATCGGCGAGACTGTGGCACCTATTTGTGCGTAAAATATGGGAATAAAAAGTTCTACCAACCTCCTAGAATGAAGGTATACTAGTCAAAATACCAAAAAAGGGTGACTCCAAAGACAGCAATAACTACAGGGGAATAACACTTCTTCCAATACCGAGCAAAATACTAAGTCGAGTAATTTTGAATAGAACGTCTGATGCAGTTTCTGAAACACTCCGCGAAAATCAGTTTGGGTTCCGAGAGAATAGATCTTGTGTTGATCTAATCAAAACAGTAAGAATAGTACTAGAGCAATGTAATGAATTCCGCACCCCCATTTACGTAGCGTTTATCGACTTTATGAAGGCCTTCGACAGTGTCAACAGGAGCTATCTATGGAGAGTTTTAGAAAACCGTAACATGCCAACGAAAATTCTGAACTTAATTCGGGACTTTAAATGCCGGGTTCTACATAAAGGTAAATTGTCTAATCCGTTCGAAGTTACTACTGGAGTAAGACAAGGATGCATCTTATCACCCATACTTTTTATCCTTGACATCGACAATATAATGCGCACGACACTGAATGGTAGACGTGGTATCCAATGGAAACCCTTTAAACAACTCGAGGACTTAGAATACGCCAATGACGTATGTCTTCTAAGCCAAAGCCCAGGTCACCTTCAAGAAAACACTAGTGCTATCACTATTTAATCTCGTGCAGCTGGGCTGGAAATCAATATTTCCAAGACAAAGATTATGAATGGAGGATCGTCGCCACACATCAATGTGGATAACGAGATTATAGGATGTGTACCTTTAATTATGTTGGTAGTTTGGTATCTACAAAAGGTGGCGCCGACGAAGATATTGAATCGCGTATTAGTAAGGCAAAATCAGCATTCGTCATTCTCCGAGCTATTTGGAAATCTCGGCAAATATCAACAACACCTAAGTTACGAATATATAATTCGAATGTCAAGTCCATCTTGTATTACGGCTGCGAAACTTGGAAACGCACAAATGCCATCGATAAGTGCCTACAAACCTTTGCAAACAAATGCTTGCGGCAAATCCTTAATATGGTGTCCAAATCGCATAAGAAATGAAGATCTACTAAACGCTACAAACCAAATCCCTTCTTCTATAGAGGTATGGGACATCAAACATTTGAAGGGGTGAGAAGCAAAACTCGCTCGTTCCATGTTTGCATAATTTTGGTAAAATGCAAAAAACTTCCTACAGCTTAATAAATGATCCAAATGAGTTGAAAGCTACTAATTCTAAAACATTATGATATTTCTTTATAAAGGCATATAGTTTACAAAATCAAAACTCCTTAAGTAAGGAAAAATAAAGTTTTGAAGTTTGGAACGAACGAGTTTTGCTACCAATTTTCGAAAGGAAACAGTTTTGCTACATTTCATATTGGAACGAACGAGTTTTGCAACTCACAGTAACCCATCAGTAAAACAAATCATTTAACTTCACTATATTTTTAAAGGTAAATTAATTTATTAAAATTAAGGAAACTTGTTAAAAGTGAAAATGAAAATTATTGAGTTCTGACCGTTTATAACGAATTATCGCTCATTACGAATTACTTCTCCGGTTCCGACAATTTGGTGGCCACGCTTATAGTTAATATCAAAAGTCCCCTTAAGAAATATTCATATAAATTCATACATTTATAATGAACTAAAGACATTTATAATGATATTGACAATAGTGGTCGGTCTAGCGGAGTTCGTTGTAACCGTACTCGACTGTACAATTCTAGCAGTTGTTGCATTTCCGATAAATGACAATAATGATCTTAATTATTGCAGTAATAAGTAATAAAAAGTAAAATTAAAAAATAATAAAAAAACAAGTAAGAAAATTATAGTTGGTCAAGCCCGACTATATGATACCCTACATCACTAAAGTGGAATGTGAACTGATCTGAAAAAAATTTTTTGTTACTTCAATTCCGGGAGTACTGCCGTATGTACCTGAAGTAATGGATCGATTTCAACCAATTTCAATAGGCATGGTCCCAGTACAAAAAGATATCTCTGTGCCAAATTTCATCAATTTATCTTCAAAATTGCGACCTGTACTTTAATTACAAGCTTTTCATGGACAGCCAGCAGGACGGACGGACGTCGTTAAATCGACTCAGAAAGTGATTCTAAGTCGATCGGTATACTATAGACAAATATTTCGGTGCGTTACATACATCAGCACAAACTTATAATACCCTCTCAACCTATGGTATAAAAATGAGAAAGTCAATACTAATTGTGGTGGTTTGTCTCACTTCAACCAAGTAACGAACGAGTTTTGCTACAGAATATGGAACGAGACAGTTTTGGAAATAAATAATAAATGGAACGAACGAGTTTTGCTACGAACTGCAATTTTAGGACATACAAAAACATAGAAAAGGATATGACTTGATGCAGTCTGTATATGTATCCTTATAAAGAACCAAAAGAACTATCAGAATCTATTGTTATCTCATTTTTTTTAAATTCTGGAACGAGCGAGTTTTGGAACTCACACCCACATTTAATTAAAAATTATTGTAATAACTAGTTTTTTGATAAAACCAAAAAACGTTGGTGTGGACGCGTTTTCGTTTTTCTCTCTGTCTAGAATTAGGGATAATCCGTCGGTGATATGACTTTAAAAACTATTGAAACGCGTCGAGGAAAGGTTTCTCCACCAACATTTTTTGGTTTTATCAAAAAACTATTTATTACAATAATAAATAATTGTAATAAATTGGGATCTTAGTGCAATACGCTACAGTAAAACTTTTTGTCGTATATCATTATTCTTCTTCTGTTATCCTTGACTCCCAGTGGAGCATAGGGCCTCAACCATCCTTTTATATCGAACTCTATTGCGAGATGCTAGGCATACATCATTCCATGAATATTTTGCTGCTTGTAACTCCGCATTAATTGACCTTCTCCACGTTCTAGCAGGTGCACCAACACGACGGCCGCTTCCTTGTGGATTCCAACGAAGCGATTGTCGAGAAATGTTGGTATTTGGCCTTCGTAGTGTGTGGCCTATCCACCGCCATTTCCGTTGACATACCTCTATATAACAAGGGATTTGGTTTGTAGCGTTTAGTAGATCCTCATTTCTTATGCGATTTGACCATATATTAAGGATTTGCCGCAAGCATTTGTTTGCAAAGGTTTGTAGGCGGTTATCGATGACATTTGTGCGTTTCCAAGTTTCGCAGCCGTAATACAAGATGGACTTGACACTCGAGTTATATATTCGTAACTTAGTTGTTGTTGATATTTGCCGAGATTTCCAAATAGCTCAGAGAATGCCGAATGCAGGTTTTGCCTTATTAATTCGCGATTCAATATCCTCATCGACGCCACCTTTAGTAGATGCCAAACTACCAAGATAATTAAAGGTACCTACACATCCAATAACCTCGTTATCCATATTGATGTGTGGCGACGGGTTTGCGCCATAGCCTCCAGGCATAATCCTTGTCTTGGAAATATTGTTTTCCAGCCCAGCTGCCCGAGATTCAACAGTAATCGCGCTAGTGTTTTCTTGAAGGTGGCTTGAGCTTTGGCTTAGAAGACATACGTCATCGGCGTATTCCAAGTCCTCGAGTTGTTTAAAGGGTGTCCATTCGATACCACATCTACCATTTAGTGCCGCGCGCATTACATTGTCGATGACAAGGATAAAAATTATGGGTGATGAGATACATCCTTGTCTTACTCCAGTAGTAACTTCGAACGGATTAGACAATTTACCTTTATGTAGAACCCGACATTTAAAGTCCACGTACATTGCCCGAATTAAGTTCAGAATTTTCGTTGGCATGTTGCGGTTTTCTAAAATTCTCCATAGATAGCACCTATTGACACTGTCGAAGGCCTTCATAAAGTCGATAAATGCTAGGTAAATGGGGGTGCGGAATTCATTACATTGTTCCAGTACTATTCTTACTGTATTGATTAGATCAATACAGGATCTATTCTCTCGAAACCCAAACTGATTTTCGCGGAGTGTTTCAGAAACTGCGTCAGACGTTCTATTCAAAATTACTCGACTTAGTATTTTGCTCGGTATTGGAAGAAGTGTTATTCCCCTGTAGTTATTGCTGTCTTTGGAGTCTCCCTTTTTTGGTATTTTGACTAGTATACCTTCATTCCAGGAGGCTGGCAGCGCTTCCTCCTCCCATATTTTACGTACAAATGGGTGCCACAGCCACAAGCATCTCTGCTGATATATTGTCATTGCCCGGGGCCTTGTTGCGCTTGAGGCTTTTAATGGCATTCTTTACTTCTTGTCGTATATCATAATATCAAGTAATAACTACAATTGTTAAAGGACCATAAAATATTAGAGCTGTGAAAGTTCCTCCATCAATCTAAAAACACGGGTCTCATCATCTAGTATAATATAAAAGAACAGGTTTGGGGAAGTTTTTAAAGAAGTAATAGTTTTACTACTGTGGAACTAGATCTGAAGATGTTTCTAAAATATTTTTTTATAACTATTTCCTAGAATAACTTGAAAAAAAAAATTCATTTGTCATGTGAAAATTCGTTTTATATACAATATCAAAAGTGTTTTAATTTGCAAAATGATCTAGTGGGTAGTTTGCCAGATTTTGGGGGCCATTGGCTCTGGTCTGTTACACTATATCCATAGTTTACATACAGGGTGGCAGCAGCTAAACAAAAACAAGTAAGAAAGCGCTATAGTCGGTCAAGCCGACCATACGATACCCTTCACCACTAAGGTCAAAGGTGTTATTTTTCCTGTATAAAGACAAATATTTGCTAAATTTTGCCATCATACAAACATTTTCTCAAAACGTATATATTCAACCTGTTTCCGTCATTTGGACTTATATGAGAGCTAGGGCCAAATGTGGACCGATTATCTCGAAATTTGGCAAATTGATTACAGTTGTTACAAAAATTATGTATGCAAAAAATAAACTCAAAATTTTCATTATCTTTAGATTTACGAGCGTTTTAGTGATTTTTTGTCTCATTTAGTGCGTTTTTGAAGAAGAGTTTGTATGGGAGCTATGGTCAAATGTGGACCGATTTCAACGGAATTTGCTACCGTGATTTAAGTATACATAAGCAGTATCTGTTTTAAATTTCATGAAAAAATATTGATATTTGTGGCCAATATAGCAATTCCGGGAAGTGGGACCTATGGGAGGTACCATAAATAATGGACCGATTTTGACCAATTTCAATAGCCATGGTCCCATTATCAAAAAAATTATCTGTGCCAAATTCCATCAAATTATCTTTAGAATTGCGACCTGTAGTTTGATTACAAGGTTTACATGGGGGTCCAGCCAGCCGCCCAGCCAGCCAGACGGACGGACGGACGGACATCGACTAAATCGATTTAGAAAGTGATTCTAAGTCTATTGGTATACTAAAAGGTGGGTCTAAGACAAATATTTCTATGCGTTACAAACATCAGCACAAACTTATAATACCCTTTCCACCTATGGTGGTGAAGTTTATAAACTTTCTTTCTGTATAACCAACCTGTTCCATTTTTATTTGAATTATTGATGATAATGGTCTTTAGATTTAATGAAAAGAATTGGGGCAATGAAACAAGTATTTAGACAGTGCTTCGCTTTAGAGTCAGTTACAATAACTTTTTGATAAGATATCATTTGAATTAAATATTTTAAAATTTCCGTGAATTAGTTTAATAAAATTGTATTATTTTTCGAATGAATTTATAAAAATAAATTGCATAAACTTAAGAAAAAAGCTATATGAGTTTCTTAATGTAGAAAAATTCATCAGCCACCCTGTATATAACATAATTTGTATTGTAATTTAGATAAATGGAGAAAATGCTCTTACCATTTTCAAACACAGATGAGTGTAAAGAATCAGTATCTCGACCTGCATAAGAACCATGTTGATCAAAATTCATTGGAGTCAATATAGTGTGCGGTACGTAACCAATATTTCCAGCAGCATTACGTGCTTTCCACCAGTTGCGTGAGTCATCGATTATCTACAAATATTTTTGTATATACAAACAAAAATTTGTTAGTGTGATGTTAGTGTCATTATCAAAAACCGTAAAAACAAAAATATCAATCAAACTTGCGGTCGTGGATAACGTTTACACTCACCTCCAAATGTTCCCCCTTTGTCACGTTCAATTCCTTATCATTGTTTGCGACTTTATTATAAATGACTTCAGCAATCTTAACATTTCTAGATTGCAAGCGTGTTAGCCAAGTGGCGTTATAGCCAGGAGCCGGGGAAGAGGAACCATTTGATGCTTTGTTTTGTCCATTTGTTGAAAGTTGCGGAAGATAAGCTACTTCCTCGTCTACCACCCAATCGGGTGACCATTCATCATAAAATGTTGGATGATATGAACCCTTGTGGTCTTTAAACTGATCTTTGGGTCGGGTCCAGTTTGGTCCAAGCGAATGCCAGAACTCTAATTCTCTATCGTTCAAATGCTTATTGAGGAAGGTCACGGTTTCTCGCCTTAATAAAGGATTAACCACATTCTGGGCAATATTCTCATCCACATAAACATCGTTGCATACATTAACAATAGTTTGTAGAGAAACAAATGAGTTGCGTATGGGCTCGGAAGGATCTTGAAAGTGATGTTCCAGCTTGCTAACATAATTAAAGGCCAACTTATGTTTGGCCAAAATATCTTCAAATTCCTTGTTGGTGGGCGGACGCGAGCGTGTGACTAGCAAGCCTTCACCATGACTATTGTGTTCATTTTTTCTTTGTTCAAGTTCCCGCAAAGCCTCAACTGCATATTGCAAACGGACCACAAACCGTTCAATATCCTCGAAACAATGATTTAGAACTTGAATATCTTTAGCTGTTTGTTCTTGGTCGTGGGCATTTTTTTCTGCAGCCACTTCAGCTGCTGCCACAGCAATACCATATTGATCTCTAGTCTGATGCAGAGATTTATCCGCTTTGGGTAATTTTATGGGTATCTTATTACGATCTACATTTACCATTTTACCCGTAGCTAATGTTTTCAGATCCTCAACCATGTGTACAGCTGAAACATCACTAACCTATTCAAAATAATTGCAAATAAAAATTAGTTATTCATACGAGTTCTACTTTGCCTTAGTTACCTGAAAGAAATGCATTTCAGCAGTTCCTAGTGAAATGCCGGCTACCGAAAATATCAAAATATTATTAAAGATTTCCATTGGATCTTCACTTATGAATGCAGTTGGTTCCGTTATTAAGGCTCCAGGAAAGTTTTCAATTTCTTTCATGTCACTGTCCAACATCACCAGCCATTGTCCACTAAAGCACATGTACATTTTCATTGGCCACACACCGCCAGTCTTATCCAATTCTATAAGTGTCTTCAACTTTTCTTTTGGTCTTTTCATTTCGCCTTCATTTTTTATTTTGAACGTTGCCAAGTGCTCTAAGGCATAAGTCGGCTTAATATCAGACGAATTATGGCCATTTGGCATAGTACCATTTTCGTAGCCGTTTGGTAACATTGTTAACTAACTCATTCGCTGAAATCATAATAATTTGGAGAAACTAATGAACTGTGAATTTCGAAATATTTATAGATTTTCTAGTATTTTAACTATGTTCAATTTTGGTTACTAAGAGAAGAAAGTATAGATTGGAGAAGAAGAAGAGAAGAAAGTATAGATTGGAGTATATTTATGTAAGATTACATTAGATTCATTCGTTTACGTTAAAATTTGTACAAATTATTACAAAATATTACGGAAAGTCGTTCGTTTACCCAAAACTCAGTAAGAGGGGAAATGTAAACAGAGAGAATTTTTGAGAAAAAGTGACAGTTTATTTGCTGAGTATTTGCAAAATGTTACGGGGAAAATTTTTGCTTGTAAAAGTTCAGTAACAACAACAACATGAATAAAAAACGTAAACAAAAGAAAAACAGGCAGTTGAAAATTTGCCGCAATTTTTATTAAGTTAAAAATTTGAAGTAAAAGAAATAAAATTAACTAAATTAAAGTTAAAAAGTATATAACTAATTAAAAATTAAAAGCTTATGTCATTTTTTATTTATTTATTGCCTTTTGTATTGTTTTTTTCTTATTGTTTTGATTTTCTTACTGGATTTTTACAAATTTTCTGTTCGTTTACTTTTCTTGTACAAATGATTTGGTGAGAGTAAATTCGTTCATTTACTCAGTAAATACTCAGCTTACTGGACTTTTACTGGAAAGTAAACGAATAGACCTATTAATTACATTCACAAAATGTCATAACGTTAAGCACGTTAATCACAGTTATATTAAACATATATGACAGATTTTCAAAATATTTTTAACATTCACTGTTTTTTTTTTTTTTAATTTCAATTGAAATTTTGTTCACTCCCTAATTTGCTTATAATATTTAAGTAGCTTTTCGGCATAAAACAAAATCGCTTTCAAATTTTGGTACATTCTATTCCTGCTCTGAAGATGTCTCTTTCACAAAAAGTGTTAAACGTTTGTAGTATAGATTCTTCTAAAGATAAACTAAAGGATTATTCATTTCGTGGTTTAAAGAGTATAGGACTGGAATTCGACATCTGTCAAATTCGACATCTGTCAAACCAATTTTATTCTTTTCAGTTGAAAGTCTGACATTGACGAAAATGGATCGCTTCAGTATCACACAACGCATAAAAATCATCAAAACATACTACAAAAATGGTGATTCTGCAACAGCCACCAATCGTGCTTTAGGAGGAGATTATGGTTTACATAATCGTCCAACTACGCAAGCAATTGGCAAAATTTTGAAGAAATTTGAAGAGACAGTAGCGGTTACAAATATTGTAAGGCCTGTGCATCATCGTTTCACTCGTTCCGCTGAAAATATCGCTGCTGTAAGTGAAAGTGTTGCGGAAGACCCGAATAAGATAACCGACTTTTTTGCCTGCTTTTGAAAAATTCGACTTGAAGAATATGTGGTTTCAATAAGACGACGACACATGAAACATAGAGTACCGCATAGTGTACCGCATAGAGTGCGATCATATGTTTTACTAAGCACAAAAAAAAATAGAAAAAATAGCAAACAAAATGTATAATGACATTTCTTATATGAAGATGACGTCTTTTAAATGTACTTTTGACGTCTCTTAAATGTACTTGACAGTTTCGGCCTCAGTCTACACCATTTTCAATTGTAAATGAGAAAATTACAATTGAAAATGAGAATTTACATTTGAAAATGAGAAAATTCCAATTGAAATTGAGAATTTTCATTTTAAAATGAGAAAATTCCAATTGAAATTGAGAATTTCCATTTGGAAATAAGAAAATTCCAATTGAAATTAAGAATTTTCATTTGAATTTGAGAAAATTACAATTGAAATTGAGAAATTTCCATTTGTAGTTGAGAAATTTTTATTTGAAATTGAGAATTTTTTATTTGTAATTGAGGAAATTTCAAATAGAAATGAGAAATTTTCATTTGTAATTGAGAAATTTGCATTTGAAAATGAGTTTTTCATTTAAAATTGAGAAATGTGTGATTGAAAATGAGAAATTTCTA
Source organism: Stomorhina lunata (assembly GCA_933228675.1). Classification (NCBI taxonomy): domain Eukaryota; kingdom Metazoa; phylum Arthropoda; class Insecta; order Diptera; family Rhiniidae; genus Stomorhina; species Stomorhina lunata. The sequence continues at coordinate 86,473,748 of OW121740.1, read as the reverse complement.
TTTGTAATTGAGAAATTTTTATTTTAAATTGAGTTTTACATTTGAAAATGAGAATTTTTGATTTGTAATTGAGAAATTTTTATTTGTAATTGAGAAATTTGTAATTATAAATGAGAAATTTCAATTTGTAATTGACAAATTTTCATTTGAAATTTCGAAAAACTCAATGAAAATTTCTTAATTACAAATGGAAATTTCTCATTTTCAATTACACATTTCTCAATTTCAAATGGAATTTTCTCAATTACAAATGAAAATTTCTCATTTTCAAATGGAAAACTCAATTTAAAATAAAAATTTCGTAATTACAAATGGAAATTTCTCATTTTCAATTAAACATTTCTCATTTTCAAATGAAAAACTCAATTTGAAATGAAAATTTCTCAATTGCAAATGAAAATTTCTCATTTTCAATTATACTTTTCTCAATTACAAATGAAAAATTCTCATTTACAAATGGAAAATTCCCATTTTCAATTTAAAATTTCTCATTTTCAAATAAAATTTCTCAATTTCAATTGGAATTTTCTCAAATTCAAATTCAAATGAAAATTCTCAATTTCAATTGAAACTTTCTCATTTTCAAATAAAAATTCTCAATTTCAATTGGAATTTTCTCATTTTCCAATGTAAATTCTCAATTTCAAATGGAAATTTCTCAATTCAATGTGGAAATTTCTCATTTACAATTGAAAATGGTGTAGTTCTGGTTTATGACATGAAACACAACTCGAGCGAATATGACTTTATTGCAAGAAACATTTCCTGGTCGCGTAATTTCTCGTCGTGGCGATATCAGGAGCGGTTACAAATATTGTAAGGCCTGTGCATCATCGTTTCGCTGATAACCGACCAAGATCATGCGATTTGACACCATTAGACTTTTTTGTGGGGCTACGCGAAAGACCGTGTTTATGCAGATAAACCTTTAAGACTTGAGCACTTAAAAACCAACATTTGTCAAGTTATGGCTGAATACCGCCCAATATGTGTCAAAAAGTGGTCGAAAATGACCTCAAAAGAATCAATGCTTGCAACATCTCTCGTGGTGGTCATTTAAATGATGTAGTGTTTCACACATAATGTCAACGTTCAAACTTTATAATAAACAAGTAAGAAAGTGCTATAGTCGGTCAAGCCCGACCATACGATACCCTTCACCACTAAGGTCAAAGGTGTTCTTTTACCTGTATAAAGACAAATATTTGCTAAATTTTGCCTTCATACAAACATTTTCTCAAAACTTATATATTTAAGCTGTTTCCGTCATTTGTACTTATATGAGAGCTAGGGTTCAAATGTGGACGAAATTTGGCAAATTGATTACAGTTTTTATGTATGCAAAAAATAAACTCAAAATTGTTATTATCTTCAAATTTATGAGCGTTTTAGAGATTTTTGTCTTATTCAGTGCGTTTTGACAGAAGAGTTTGTATGGGAGCTATGGTCAAATGTGGACCGATTTCATTGGTACAGTGATTTTGGTTTATAAAAGTTTTAAATTTTATCCAAAAATATTGATATTTGTGGCCAAAATTACAATTCCGGGAAGTGGGACCTATGGGAGGTACCATAAATAATGGACCGATTTTGACGAATTTGAAAGGCCATAGTCCCTGATCTGCCAAATTTCATCAAAGTATCTTTAGAATTGCGACCTGTACTTTGATTACATGATTTACATGCGGGTCCAGCCAGACGGACGGGCTGACATCGTTAAATCGACTCAGAAAGTGATTCTAAGCTTATTGGTATACTAAAAGATGGGTCTTAGACAAATATTTCTATGCGTTACACACACCAGCATAAACTTATAATACCCTTTCCACCTATGGTTGTGAAGGGTATAAAAAGAAATATATTTCTTTCAAGATATATCTTGAAAAAAAAAATATTTTATATGTGTTTTTCACTTTTGTAACCGCAAAATGGATAACCCTGTACATTAGGGTGCCAGTTATTTTTCCAAGTTGGAACTTTTATGAGGCGAACACCCCAGATTTGTTCGAAATGCTAAAAAATAGTCCCTTGAAAATTTCAGGTCAACCACATAAGGGATCCAATTTGCAAAATACCTAATCTTTTATTTTAATTTTCAGTAACTTCATTAATACTTTAGAATAAACAAATTCTAAATTAAGACATGATTTACAATTCTGTGGCCTGTAAGTACTAAATGGCTGAGTTTTAAAATTTACTTAGATTTTTCATATTAGAAAATTATACTTTTTTCCCGGGTCGGCTTCAAAAATAATTTTTTGATTTTTTTTAAATTTTGTTTAACAAATATTACAAATTAAATATTATCGTTCTAGTTTCATAAAACAAATAAATAAGGGAATAAAACTCAATGGCGTCGATATCTTAAACCATTTCGCTGTACCTACGATTTGAAATCTAAGAATTTCGCGAAAATTAAAATTTTCGTTCATATTTCATTATATGCTTGTAGTACAATAAGAGTCTTATTAAAGGCCAACTTTCAACTTTCTGTAATAGCAACAAAACTTAAAATAGTTTTTAAGTTATTATTACATCGAAATTTCAAAATAAGATTTCCATTTTGAGACAGTAAAAGCGTTTATTTAGGATTCAAATCATGAAAAATGTTTTCTTAATTCTTAAAAACTCAAAACTTTGCCTAACCTTACAAAAATTCGAAATTAAAATAGAAACGCCTACTAATACTTTATGTAGAATGTTTAACAATTTTGATGACTTCATTTATTTAACATTTATGTTTTTCGTTATCATTATTTTCTAAAAGATATTTGGAATTCTATTATAAAGGGTTATCCATTTCGTGGTTTCAAAAGTATAGGACTGAACATCGACTCGACATACATCAAACTAAGTTGTTAAACTATATTTTTTTTCCTTTTCAGATGAAAGTCTGACATTGACGAAAATGGATCGCTTAAGTATCACATAACGCATTAAAATTGTCAAAACATACTACAAAAATGGACTTAAAAACTTAAACCTTAAAAACCAACATTCGTCATGTTATGGCTGAAATACCGCCCAATATGTGTCAAAATGTGGTCGAAAATTACCTCAAAAGAATCAATGCTTGCAACATTTCGCGTGGTGGTCATTTAAATGATGTAGTGTTTCACACATAATGTCAATATTCAAACTTTATAATAAAAAAGAAATACCATGAAAAAAAATATTTTATGTGTTTTATTTACATTCACTTTTGAAACCACATAATGGATAACCCGATATTTTTAATGTTTTACTACGGCTCTTAAAATTTCCTTAAAGTTCTCGAGAATATATAGATTTGATGATAAAATTTGGCACACAACAAAGTTATACTCTTATAATTATTTGGGTACGAGATACTACCTGAAGCAATTAATCATTATCAAGATTATCTTCTATAGATGTCCCTTGTATACAAGCCTATATGTATGTAATTTGATATTAACAACATATACGTATGTATGTATATCTTATCTTATATTCTTAAACGAGCAATAATTGTATATATATATATATATATATATATATATATATATATATATATATATATAGAATGGCTATCTCGAAAACGGCTCTAACGATTTTGATAAAATTTGGACAGTGGGTATCTTTTTTGATGTATAGGTCGAAGAAGAAGGGACTTTTGGAACTTTTACCTCTAAAAGGGTAAAAACGGGTAAAAAGGGGAAAAAATCGAAAACGCTATGTCTCCTAAAGTAATAGGTATAGAAACAAAGTTAAAATTACGTTTTAAACAGCTTTGAAAATAAGCGGACAGGTGTTTGGTACTTTTTTGAAACTATGTCCGATAGGGGGTAAAAAAGGGTGAAAATAGTTTTTTTGGCACCTTTTTAACCCACTCTTATATTTTAAACTAAAGAATATAGAAAGAAACTTGGTACTGCAATCAATAGATGTAAAAAAAACATGAAACACGTATTTGGTACTTTTTTGATTTTGGAGCCAAAAAGGGTAAAAAAGGGATAAAATGATAACTTAACATCTCCAAAGTAATATGAATAGGAACATTATACATTATGTTAAATGCGTTTTAAAAAAATGTACCGAATTCAATTGGCACCAAAAAAGTACCAAATATACATATGGAACTTTTAGAAATTAGGGAATAAAAAGGGGGAAAAATTAGTATTATTTTAAACAAATGAATGTTTGTCTGTATGTATGTTCTTTATAGAATAGTAAACTGTGAATTTGATTGTGTTATGCTCTTTAGCGAAGATATTGCGGATAAGCCGGCGAAGGTTTTAAAGTTGATAAGACTAATTTCCGACAGATGGCGCCACTGAAAATTACTAAAAATTAATTAAATCGTAAACTGTACATTTGATCATGCTATGATCTTTAGCAAAGTTGTAGCGCATGAGCCGACGAAGGCTTTTTAGTTGGTATGAATAATTTCCGACAGGTGGCGCTACAGAAACTTACTCAAACTCAATTTAATCGTAATCTGTACATTTAATCATGCTACAATCTTTAGCAAAGTTGTTGCACATGAGCCGACGAAGGTTTCTTAGTTGGTATGAAGAAATTTCGACAGGTGGCGCTACTGAAATTTACTCAAAGTCAATTTAATCGTATGCTGTACATTTAATCATGCTATAATCTTCAGCAAAGTTGTTACGGATAAGCCGAAGAAGGTTTATGAATTGGAATAAGCAAAGTCCGACAGGTGGCGCCACAGAAAACTACTCAAAATGAATTAAATCGTAAACTGTGCATTTGATCAGACTATAATCTTTAGCAAAGTTGTTGCGCATGAGTCGACAGAGGTTTCTGTTGATATGAATAATTTCCAAAATTATTCAAAATGAGTTAAACTGTAAACTATGCAAACTATGTGTTGGTCGGACAAAATAAATAAAATAATTCAAAATTAACTGAATATTTGTACAATGTCTTTCCTCTAAATTTATTTTAGCACTTTATAAAGTAAAATATATAAAAACTTTAAAATTTGCCTCAAAATGCTAATCATAAAGCTCCGAGCAAGGCTCGGTCAACCAGGTACTTTGATATTAACAACATATACGTATGTATGTATATTTAAACAAGTACATATTCAAGTGATATTGTCTATCAAAGCCGACTAGAGTAAAATGTAGACCAATTGACAAAAGTTTTTGTCTACATTTAATTATCTTATCATGCCAGCATTTTGTCGCGACTTTTTAAATAATTATTATAAATTTATATTGTTCTAATTTTCTTGAAACTTAATTATATTTGTTTCTGTGGGATTCTGAAATTTAAATTCTGGGAGATGGGTCTTTTTTGAGGTATTCTTTAATTAGACCAATTTTTAGCAGTTTCAATAGGCATGAACCTATTGCAGTAGATGTTGTTATATCTTCGAGAGAAAAGTGAAAGGTTATGAACCATAACCTGTCAAATACAGAAATTTACACAGATGGTAAAAAAAAATCTGGGACTGCTAGTTAGACTGGTATTTTTGTGAAAAACTGGGAATAAGGAGAAGCTTTATACTAAATAAATGTAATAAAAAATTTGTAGAATAATATAAGCTTTCTTTTGTCAATATCTGGAAAGGGATATCTTGTGAGTTTGTGGGGTCCAGATGAACAAAATTTCAATATCGGATTTATTTGGTCACCCTACTGGGCATATAAACCTAAGGTACTTTAAAAAAAAAATACGTAAAAGAAATGATGATATGTACGTGTAGGTGGGTCAAGAAAGAAGATGACACATTCCACGTTCTTTGTTAATGCTTTGATTGAAGAAGAAATACTTTCAGAATCTTAAGGGGTATTCATTCTATCAAGAAGGTGAAATATATAAAGCTGTCGAAACTATATGAGTAACAATCAACATAGTTGGGGACGCACTATGCATTAACACACATGATCTGGTGCATAATCCCACAGTTTCCTGTGAGGTCCTCGTATCTAATCTATTTCTGTGTTCGGTTTATACATGGCTTATCAAGTCTTGAATTTGTATGAGAAAAAACTGACAGAATTAAAATTGAGCAAACCTGACCGTACTATCAAGTTTACGAAAATTTTGAAAATTTGTATGAAATTTAAAAAAAACAAAATGAAAACTGATGAATAAAATGTTCACGTATGGACGTGAATGCAGGTTCAAAAGAAACTTAAAGAAAAACTGATCAAGTAAATCTGATTCGTGTGAAACGGGACTTAAAACGATATAAAATTGTCATTTCCTAATCGATTTCAAAAATCATACTATAGTACCTGTTTGACCGAGCCTTGCTCGGGGCTTTATGATTAGCATTTTGAGGCAAATTTATATTTTATTTTATACAGTTACAGTTAAACTCATTTTGAGTAATCTTGGAAATTGGTCATACCAACAGAAACCTCCGTTGACTCATGCCCAACAACTTTGCTAAAGATTATAGTCTGATCAAATGCACAGTTTACGATTTAATTCATTTTGAGTAGTTTTCAGTGGCGCCACCTGAAGTCGTTCATACCAATTAAGAAACCTTCATCTGCTTATGCGTAACAACTTTGCTTATGATCATAACATGATCAAATGCACGATTTAATTCACTTTGAGTAATTTTCAGTGGCGCCACCTGTCGAATTTTGGTCATTCTAATTAATAAACTTTCGTCGGCTTATCCACAACAACTTTGCTAAAGAATTTAGCATGATTAAATGTATAGTTTACGATTAAATTGACTTTGAATAAATTTCAGTGGCGCCACCTGTCGAAATTTCTTCATACCAACTAAGAAACCTTCGTCGGCTCATGTGCAACAACATTGCTAATGATTATAGCATGATTAAATGTACAGCTTACGATTAAATTGACTTTGAGTAATTTTCAGTAGCGTCACCTGTCGGAAATTATTCACACCAATTAAAAAGCCTTCGCCGGCTCATGCGGTACAACTTTGCAAAAGATCATACCATGATCAAATGTACAGTTTACGATTTATTTAATTTTTAGTAATTTTCAGTGGCGCCACCTGTCGGAAATTAGGCTTACCAACTTAAAAACCTTCGCCTGCTTATCCGCAACATCTTTGCTAAAGAGCATAACATCATCAAATTCACAGTTTATTATTCTATAAAGAACATACATACAGACAAACATTAATTTGTTTTAAAGTTATAACTTTACTAATTTTTTCCTCTTTTTATCCCCTAATTTGAAAAAGTTCCATATGCATAATTGGTACTTCTTTGGTACCAACTGAATTCGGTACATTTTATTAAAACGCAGTTAACATAATTTTCCTATTCATATTACTTTTTGAGATGTTAAGTTATCAGTTTATCCCTTTTTTACCCATTTTGCCCACAAAATCAAAAAAGTACTAAATACGTGCTCAATATTTCTTTCACATCTATTGACTGCAGTTCAAAGTTCCTTTCTATATTCTTTAGTTTAAAAGATAAGAGTGGGTCAAAAAAGTACCATATAAACTATTTTCACCCTTTTTTACCCCCTATCGGACATAGTTTCAAAAAAGTACCAAACACCTGTCTGCTTATTTTCATAGCTGTTAAAAACTTAATTTTAATTTTGTTTTTATACCTATTACTTTAATAGATATAACGTTTTCGACCTTTTCCCCTTTTTACCCTCCAAAAGTCCCTTCTTCTTCGACCTATACATCAAAAAGGGTACTTACTGTCAAAATTTTATCAAAATCGTAAGAGCCGTTTTCGAGATAGCCATTCTATAATTGGATATATATATATATATATATATATATATATATATATATATATATATATATATATATATATAGAATTATTGCTCGTTTAAGACTATAAGATAACAAATATATAATATTTGACTTCAAAAAATAATATCTGCAATTTTTAGGAAATTTCAATTTTGGTCCTGTACTTTGTCTCTCTAAAAGTGGCCAAGCAACTAAAGCAAAAAAAAAACTAAAAATACCCATTTTTGGAAATTTTTCAAATCTTTTTAGGAATTCTGGGATTTGTGTTACTAAAATATATTTTTTTTTAGTTTTAGTATTTTTTTCCTTAAAAAGTTTTACATCATTGCAAATTTTCATCAAATAATATTTATAAATAATATTTCTAATCCAAAATCTATTGTTGTTAATGCAGATAAAACAAACATTTAGGCAGTTTTCATGTTTTCTACCAAAAGTGTTATTTGCTTTTTTAATTTCTCATAATATTTACAATATTTTGGTACGAAGAACACAATTTCCTTTAAATTGATATATAATAAGTCTATATTCCCGACTAAAATGTATGTATATGTAAGTTTATTTAAAACTTAAAATTTGGCCTCAGGTTCAAAACTTAAGCTCCCTAACTTCTGCTATATCCACATAAATTTTTTTGAAAATCCGCCCAACGGTTTAGAAGTTACAGAATTATTTCCATTCTATTTTATAACCATCCATCCCACTTTGCGACGTTAGCTACACCATAACAGTCAATGGTGAGCGCTTTATGTATCATATCGATTATGCCACATTGGATATTCAGCACGACTGACTTGAATGCATGGTCATCTTACATGGAGGTTGTGTGAACTGGTGATATCGAGCAATTTGGCACCTTAAGAAATTTTTTTAAGTCGCAAGTCAAATCTAACGTAGCCCGTGCCGTCGATGAAATTCAGGCCATTTCTGAACTAGAGTCATGAAACAATTTTGGATGCTCTACATTCAGAGAATAAGTGTCAGGCATTAAAATAATATTATACTCCATGCATAATTGCAGCAATAGGTCGTTTATGATATCGCAAATATGCCTAATCAAAGCCCCTATCTATATAGATTACAAATGTAGACGTTCGCACCAAAACGTAACAGTTCCATTATAAATCGTTTTGTGTCAATTTTTGTATTATAAAATAAAGATATAAGACTATAGCTCAACTTATCTGTTAATTAATTCGCGTCTCTAACAGCTAGAGTTTTTTTGAAAAAGTAAAAAGTACATTTACAAATAAGTTTGTTTAATTTTTTATGCGTCAATCACGAATAAAGAGCTTAAACGATTTCGAAAATTTCCTACCAATGGCCTTACTTTAGACAAAATTAAAAGTACCATAGTCCGGTAAAGTTTAAACCCTGGCAATGATAACACAGCACAACAAAATAAAAAAAATTTCATGTGCTCTTAAAACCACTATACAATTTTGATGTATCATGACTACCTTTGTACAAAAATGGTAAAATTTTTAAATTCTATGGCAAGATTTTAAATTTTTTTTTTTTTTTTTAAATTGCAATTTTTTTAGACGTTTCCTCAAATAATTAATGATAACTCAAAAACTACTAGTGCGATATTATTAAAATAAAATCAAAAAAATTAAGATTTACATAGCCTTTAATCCGTCTATATATCGCATTTCAATCGGATCAATAGTATCGGAGTTATAACAAAAAACTTATGAAAAAATATATATTTTTTACATAAAAATGGCAAAAATTCTCGTTTTAAAAAAATCATGAAAAATCGAAAACGGCAAAAAACTTCCAGATTTATTATTTTATTGAATAGCGACATATAATAGCAACAAAATGATATCTCACCATAAAAATCGATAGATTTTTTTTCGAATTTATTCATAATTTAGTGAATTCGCTCATTTTCACAAAATTTTTGTTTTGCTTAATATACGTATACAGGGGTTTCAAATGAGTGAAAAAAATAGATTTTAAAATTTCAAGGAGTGCCGGTGGGATTATTGTGAGATTTGGTGAGGAACTGTCACCCACAAAATTTTATCCAAATTGGTAAAGTCAAGTTTATATCGGAAAAATTTTATAATTTTTAAGTTTTTGCAAAATTAACGCTATTTATTCCCCCTTTTGCAAAAAAGTGGATCCTGATCCTTAGGGCAAACACAATGAGATTTCCAATAAGCTACATATCTTTAAAATCGGTTAAATAGTTTTCGAGTTACTACAATTTGCACTGGCCATTACATGTCCTTGAGGACTTGCCGAAGGCAGTTGATCAAAAAATGTGACTAAGTCAAATCGATGGAATAGATCGAAAATGCATTTCATTGTTTTATTCATGTATTTTCTTTTATGACATTTTCTATTATTGCATAACGAAGTGTTGCTCTGAATACTCCCGCAAAAATCTGCCATCATGTGTGCATCCCAGCGACACTGGTATCTTTCCTCCATTGTCCGAATATCTTGGTGAAATCGTTCGCCCTGTTCCTCACTTTAGTCTACTAGATTTTCAGGAAAACGATCTGAGTGACTATGAAGGTAATGTAACTTGATGCTCATGTTGCATCCAAGATTCTGGAAGTGAGTTAACATCTCTTCAACCTGAGCAACATAATCATCATCCTTCATATTTCCTAAGAAATGTTGAATAACCCATACAAACGAATCTCATGCATTTTTCTCAATTTCTGACATTGAACTGAGAAAATCGGTATCTTTGACCAATTTGCGAATTTGTGGGCCGTCAAATATTCCTGCTCTCAGCTTTTCCATACTCAAACTTGGAAAATTCCTTGAAATATACCGGAAACATTCACCATCTTTGTTAAGTGCTTTAACAAATTGTTTCATCAGACCAAGTTTTTGTAAATTGTCTTCGGCAAGTCCTCAAGGACATGTAATGGCCAGTGATAATTGTAATAACTCGAAAACTGTTTAACCGATTTTAAAGACATGAAAAGTCATTGCGTTTGCACTAAGAACCAGAATCCACTTTTTTGCAAAAGGGGGAATAAAAAGCTTTAATTTTGCAAAAACTGAAAATTTGTAAATTTTTTCCGATTTAAACGCTATTTTTCAGATTTGGGGCCTATGCGCTACGTGTTAACGTTGTCCAATTCGACTAAAATTTTGTGGGTGAAAGTTTCTCACCAAATCTCACAAAAGTCCGACATGCACCCCTTGAAATTGGAAAATTTATTTTTTTCATACATTTGAAAACCCGCTATAATGCGTATATCAAGCAAAAAACTACAATTTTGTGAAATTGAACGAATTCACTAAATTGTGAATAAATTCGAAAAAAATCAATCGATTTTTATGGTCGATCTGGAAGTTTTTTGCCGTTTTAGATTTTTCATGATTTTTTTTAAACGAAAATTTTTGCCATTTTTACGTAAAAACATATTTTTTTTCTTAAGTTTTTTATTATAACTCCGATTCTATTAAAGGCTATGTAAATCTTAATTCAAAATCTTAATTAAAATTTAATTTTAATAATATCGGACTAGTAGTTTTTGAGTTATCATTAATTATTTGAGGGAACGTCTAAAAAATTTTTTTAAAAAAAAAACATATCTATAGAATTTAAAAATTTTACCGTTTTTATACTAAGGTAGCCATGATACATCATATGTATATAGTGGTTACTCGAGCATATTTTTGATGTTGCCCTGTGTAATTAATGCAATGCATCCTTTTATCAAGGTGAAGCTTTTCAATTATCTTCAAGCGATTTTGGCCAAAATGTGTTAGGATCATTGAAGAAAAGAATCAAATGATTATCCGAGGACATCTTTAAAACTTTTAAATGAAAAGTTTTCCAACTTGTTACAAAAATATTTTTTGTTAAAAAGAAGAAGTATCAAGGAAAAAACTTGTTTGGTTAGAAATAAGTTCGAACAGAGTAGGGGAGTTCCTCCTCCTATATTAAGAAAATATACTTTATTTTTAAGTTCTTAGATTAGTTTGAACAAAAACTTTATCCTCTTAACTATAAAAAATTAAGAAATAAAAACTTTCAAATGCACAGACTTTGTGGAGGGAGATCATTAGAAGCACCGAGCAATGCCGGGTCTTAAAATTTCGTTTAAAATAAATCCGATTTAAATTACGTACACTTATTTTTCAATGTTAAATAAATATTTTGATTTGTAATAAATATTTAGTTATTGTTTATAGTTAATAGTATCTCGTTATCAATTCCCTACTTTTACATTATCAGATACACCGACTGACATTCATATAAAAATATATGAATATATATTTATTTTTTGTTAATGGAAATGATTACCAAATACACATAAATATTCTACATAATAAATATTCGTTCCGAATAGTCATCGCATAATAATAGATAAAGTTATTTTTTGTCACTTTGAGCTTTTATAAAAAAAAAAACTTAGCATTTTTTAAAAGTGAAGTAATTATTAAATGAAGGCGTTTCCAATCACATGTTTTTCTTTTTATTTTTACAATATTTTAGATCAGATTTGCATTTAGCTGGTATTATTTAAACTTTATTTTTACCTCACTATTTAAGAAAAAAAAAACAAATTTTGTATCTCGGAAGCTGAAATTTTATCTTAAAACCGATATTTTATTAGCGTTTCGTATTTTTATTCTTACACGGTCACTGTCAAAAATAAAACTGTTGTCAATAATTTCTTTTAGGGTTTTTTTTGATGAAACACAACAGAAAGAATTCGAAACAGGTGAATTCTTATCAAAACGCAAAAAAAGAACAAAAACTTATCAATTGATATGAGATAAATAATTGTATTGAAACTTTTAGTAACACATTTGACGCATTATATCTGAGCTACAATTATAATATTTTTAGAATAAAATTCTAAATTAAATCACATTTATATACAGGCATGTCACGAATTCCGTTCGGAATTGAAACCATTCTGTAGTTGAATTCCGATCGAAATGGTTTTAGGTTCTATAGATTCCGAAAAATTTTAAATGTCCAAAATCAGTACAAAATAAGATTTTTTTAATTGAAATTTTCAACTCTATCTTTGTTTTAACAAAAAACACTGATTAATTGAGGTAATTGTTCAAATATTGAATAAACAACTAAAAACATATGAATTCAATTCCACTTTGAAAATAGAAAGTGGTTTCATTCCGAAAAATTTTTTCGTTTTACTTTTTCAATAGAAGCAAAGTGCGAAATTCATTCCACTTCCGAACGGAATTGAGTTCTGTGACATGGCTGATAAATATAAAAAAAATGTAAATAAATATTCCGACAAATTTGGTAAAACAGAATTTAAATTTTGTTTATATCCTCTTTAGTTTAAGAGATGTAATGTTATTTTTTCCTTTTTCCAACACAAACCATAAAATGAACACAAGGATAAAAATACTGATGTTAAAAAATTGTTCGAAAATGATCTCAAGGAAACCCGTCCGAAATTTTGATGGAAATACCAAATAGAGGAAAATCTTTCAGAGCTTGTCCTACGAAATTGGAGAATATGAGCACAAGATCGAAGCGCATGGAATTAAAAAAAAAAACATTAACAGGTTTAAAATATAGGCCATTTATGATAGTAAGTATATGTATTTATATTGTATATTCCTCTAGACTAGGCGAATATCGGTGTGGTTAAATTTGAGGTTAGGAAGTAAAAAAACGATTTTAACGAGGTTCGTTAACTTATCGACCCATAACTCAGCCAGTTTGTATCCGATTTTACAATGGAAAGAGTTTTCTATAGAAAAGTTGACAATGGGAAGTGTTTTCTATAGAAAAGTTGACAATGGGAAGAGTTTTCTTTAGAAAAGTTGACAATGGGAAGAGTTTTCTTTAGAAAAGTTGACAATGGGAAGAGTTTTCTATAAAAAAAGTTGATAAAAATAAGAGTTTTCTATAAAAAAGTAGACAACAGGAAGAGTTTTCTATAGAAAAGTTGACAACGAAAAGAGTTTTCTATAGAAAAGTTGACAATGGGAAGAGTTTTCTATAGAAAAGTTGACAACGGGAAGAGTTTTCTATAGAAAAGTTGACAACGGGAAGAGTTTTCTATAGAAAAGTTGACAACGGGAAGAGTTTTCTATAGAAAAGTTGACAACGGGAAGAGTTTTCTATAGAAAAGTTGACAACGGGAAGAGTTTTCTATAGAAAAGTTGACAACGGGAAGAGTTTTCTATAGAAAAGTTGACAACGGGAAGAGTTTTCTATAGAAAAGTTGACAACGGGAAGAGTTTTCTATAGAAAAGTTGACAATGTGAGAGATTTCTATAGGTAAGTTTACAATGGGAAGAGTTTTCTGTAGAAAAGTTGACAATGGGAAGAGTTTTCTGTAGAAAAGTTGACAACGGGAAGAGTTTTCTATAGAAAAGTTGAAAACGGGAAGAGTTTTCTATAGAAAAGTTGACAACGGGAAGAGTTTTCTATAGAAAAGTTGACAACGGGAAGAGTTCTCTATAGAAAAGTTGACAATAGGAAGAGTTTTCTATAGAAAAGTTGTCAACGCGAAGAGTTTTCTATAGAAAAGTTGGCAATAGGAAGAGTTTTCTATAGAAAATTTTACAATGCGAAGAGTTTTCTCAGAAAAGTTGACAGTGGGAAGAGTTTTCTTAGAAAATTTGACAATGGGAAAAGTTTTCTATAGAAAAGTTGACAATGGGAAAAGTTTTCTATAGAAAAATTGACAATAGGAAGAGTTTTCTATAGAAAAGTTGACAATGGGAAGAGTTTTCTGTAGAAAATTTGACAACGGGAAGAGTTTTCTATAGAAAAGTTGACAATGGGAATAGTTTTTTATAGAAAATTTGACAATGGGAAGAGTTTTCTGTACAAAAGTTGACATTGGGAAAAATTTTCTATAAAAAAGTTGACAATGGGAAGAGTTTTCTATAGAAAAGTTGACAATGGGAAGAGTTTTCTGTAGAAAATTTGACAACGGGAAGAGTTTTCTATAGAAAAGTTGACAATGGGAATAGTTTTTTATAGAAAATTTGACAATGGGAAGAGTTTTCTGTAGAAAAGTTGACATTGGGAAAATTTTTCTATAGAAAAGTTGACAATGGGAAGAGTTTTCTATAAAAAAGTTGACAACGGGAAGAGTTTTCTATAGAAAAGTTGACAACGGGAAGAGTTTTCTATAGAAAAGTTGACAACGGGAAGAGTTTTCTATAGAAGAATTGACAACGGGAAGAGTTTTCTATAGAAAAGTTGACAACGGGAAGAGTTTTCTATAGAAGAATTGACAACGGGAAGAGTTTTCTATAGAAAAGTTGACAACGGGAAGAGTTTTCTATAGAAAAGTTGACAACGGGAAGAGTTTTTTTATAGAAAAGTTGACAACGGGAAGAGTTTTCTTTAGAAAAGTTGACAATGGGAAGTGCCTTTTATAGAAAAGTTGACAGTAGGGTTTTCTATGGAAAAGTTGACAATGGGGTTTTCTATAGAAAAGTTGACAATGGAAAGAGTTTTCTATAGAAAAGTTAACAATGGGAAAAGTTTTCTGTAGAAAAGTTGACATTGGGAAGGGTTTCTGTAGGAAAGTTGACAACATGAAGAGTTTTCTGTAGAAAAGGTGACAACGGGAAAAGTTTTCTATAGAAAAGTTGACAATGGGAAGAATTTTCTATAGAAAAGTAGACAATATGAAGAGTTATCTATAGAAAAGTTGAATGGGAATAACATGAGAAGAGTTTTCTATGGAAAAATTGACAATGGGGGAGTTTTTTATAAAAAAACTTGACAATGAGAAGAGCTTTCTTTAGATAAGTTGACAATGGGAAGAGTTTTCTATAGATAAGTTGACAATGGGAAGAGTTTTCTATAGAAAAGTTAACAACAGGAAGAGTTTTCTATAGAAAAGTTGACAATGGGAAGTGTCTTTTATAGAAAAGTTGACAATGGGAAGAGTTTTCTATAGAAAAGTTGACAATGGAAAGAGTTTTCTGTAGAAAAGTTGACAATGGGAAGAGTTGTCTGTAGAAAAGTTGACAGAGTTTTTTGTAGAAAAGTTGACATATCATTTTGACACATTTGTAAATCAAAAGTGTCTGTTTTTTGATAAGAATATCTATGAAATTTAATTTTAATTAGTTTTTTAAATCAGCCTAAAAATCTAAAAGTAATAAAGCTTTTCATACACCGACTAGGCCATGTACTACGCACTAACATGGTAATACGGCATGTAAGGTAGTATTTGCCTGTGTGTTACTTCTCTTAAAAAATAGGTTTTTGTAGAAAAAAGTTGAAGTAATTCTCATAGAAGTCACAGTGACTGCGTTTTCTTTATTTTCGAAAAACAAACTGCACCATAGGCTAACTTTTTTTGGATGCAGTTTTTTTTCGGAACTATCGATGCTTTTCTTAAGCCTCATATGCGACCTTAGTTTGTTTCCATAATAGACTAATTGAAGATGGGCCTCGTCACTTATTTTGTTAAAAATGCTTTGTTTTCGTTCAGTTTTTAAAATATCAATTCACAAACATTAAAGAATCTAAACTTTTTACTAAGTATTTGACTGCCAATTTATCTCTTAACCTTAAATTTGTCCACCCTTCATAAATCTTACACTATTCGATAGATCTCCCCTTGAAATGTTTTTTATATTTATAACTTGTCCAAATTATATGGTAAGTATTCGAGATATTACGATCTTTATAATATTTTTTTAAATGTAGGGTGTAAAATTATTCACTGTATATTCTAATTTCATTTTGATTTATCTTTAACTTTGAATTATAATCATTTATATTTCAATATCTTATCGTAAATTTTTTAATAAAAGCGAATTTGTGGAATAGAATTATTTTTCTAATAACAAATTGTATCAAATTGGTAAATAAATTATTTAAAGTTTTTTAGTCGCGTATTTATGAATTGTTAATTTATTAATTTAAACCAAAACTTTTTATATTTCTGGAAAAATTGTTTAATTTTTGTTATGTTAATATTTCGTAATAAATTGTTAACCATTAACTGCAAGAGTTAAATATGTTGGAGAAGCCGTTCTATTATGATGAAGAGAGACATACCCATTATTTCTGAAAAAGCTAATCGTTTTGCTTGCCTAAATTTTCACCAATTTAGATAAATTTGTAGTTTTAATTACTTACATTTAAAGAAATAGTAGCAATACAGAAGTTAACATCCAACAATTGGCTTAAATTTTGCTTATAATTGACTATTTCTTTATTGGTGGGTACTACATATATAATATATTTATATAAATAGAGGAGGGTTACCTTTTCTTATTCGAGAATAAACACCATAAAGTTCTTTAAGTTATGTGTAAATGGGGTCCAGGTTTCAGCTGATACGCACAGATCTAAAGACCTGTACAAGATAGTGAAAAAATTAACCGGAAATAAACACATAACTGTGAAGCCATCAAAAGACTTGACTGGCTCAATAACATCATCTATGAACCAACAGTTGGCATTATGCTTCGACAACTACGTATTGTCAGCATGGGAAGACATCACGCCTTTACACTGTCAATTCAGAAATAATAACACAAGAAATAGACACAACGTGCGCATATCGACGCGTTTCAATGGTTGGTTAGTCCATCTCTTCAGGAGGAATATCCCTAATTCTGAGGGAAATAAAGAAAAGATAAAACTGAAAAATCTTTGTGTATTTATGTTCAGATGATGATCTTTGCTTTATGTTGATAATTGTTGGACACAATAATTCTTATTTATTCTGTCCCACAAATAAGATATAATGTGCGGTTTTCGATCTGTCTAGAATTAGGGATAATCCTCCTGAAGAGATGACCTAACCAACCATCGAAAGGCGTCGAGGAAAGGTTTACCATTTTTTGGTTTTATTAAAAAACTATATATATATAATACCCCGACAACATTCCAATTGGAACAAGTGCTACTTCTTTCAGACAATGAGCTGCATCCGATTCTATTTTTTTAGACTCATTGAAAGGGACCTACTTTTTAACTCCGGCTCCGAACGGCAAATGTATTAGTTAGAGAAGTTTTACATAGCCTAATTCTCAATAACCAGTGGCTAGCTGAGTTATGAGGTGAACCGCCGCTTTTTTGAAAACTTATTTTTTTCAAGTAGGTTTGGTCGGGGATCGAACTTGGGACCTCCGGCATGGTAGGCGGATGACTAACCTACTATACCACGGCGGTTCACATCAAAAACTATTCATTACAATAATAAATAATTGTAATAAATTGGGATCTTAGTGCAATACACTATAGTAAAACTTTTTAATTAAATGTTTGATGTCCCGAAATATTTGATAAATTTTTTTATAAATATAATGTTTGGAAAATTATACTTTGTTTGTGGGTGCTATAGCTTAGTTGGTTAACACATCGACTACTAAGCATAACATATCATATTCAGCCTGGGTTCGATCTCCAGTCTCGGCAACATAAATTTATGTAATTGTAAATTTCGATTCAAATTGTTAATATTAATTACCATTTTCCTTCGGCAGTAAGCCTACAGTGACAATACGCCGTCGACGAAAAAGAAATATAATTGGCTGTAGAAAAAACAAGTAAGAGTGTTATATTCGGCTATGCCGAATCTTATATACCCACCATCAAGTTGTGTTAAATTTAGAAACATATCTCGCGTGTGTGCAGCTACTTCAAAATGTGGACCAAATTTCGAAAAAAATTTGTTACGACAGTCAGTATTGTTGGTAAAATATTTGGACTAAATTCGGTTGCAGTAGCTTTATAGTTCATCATTTAAAAGTATCTAAGTGTTTTCCTTAGTATTTACTTTGCAAAAAATTTAGTCTCACAACCGAGTAAGTTTTACATTAAAATGTGTTAAATATCGGCTTATCCATTTTGCGGTTTCAAAATTGAACGTAAATAAAACCAGGGACCGAAAATAACTGTTATTTTTGAATTTTTGATTAAAAAAAGCAACCGCAAGGAAATGTCGGAGAATAAAACCAAGTATACCATTTCGACAGTCTTGGACAAAATTTTCATAAAATGCGATGATTTTTAAAAATCTGATTTTTATTTTTTAGAAAAAAAATAACAGTTATTTTTTTATTTTATTTTTTTGAGCAAAAATAAAAGTTATTTTTTAACTTTTATTTTTTCAAGCAAAAATAACAGTTAATTTTCACTTTTATTATTTCGATCATGAAGTCAAAAAATAACGACTTTTATTTTTTCGAGCAAAAATAAAAGTTATTTTTTGACTTTTATTTTTTCGAGCAGAAATAAAAGTTATTTTTTGACTTTTATTTTTTCGAGCAGAAATAAAAGTTATTTTTGTGTTTTCAACCCTAATTATGATTGCGAAACTCAACTCCATTAATTTTTGAGCATATGCAAATTATTTTCACTGAAAAATTATCTTTGTTTGACAAAAATTTTCAATAAATTTATCATGAATTTAAACAAAAGTAACTTTTATTTCTGCTCGAAAAAATAAAAGTCAAAAAATAACTTTTATTTCTGCTCGAAAAAAATAAAGTCAAAAAATAACTTTTATTCATGCTCGAAATAATAAAAGTCAAAAATAACTGTTATTTTTGCTCGAAAAAATAAAAGTTAAAAAATAACTTTTATTTTTGCTTGAAAAAATAAAGTCAAAAATAACTGTTATTTTTTATCGAAAAAATAAAAGTCAAAAAATAACTTTTATTTCTGCTCGAAAAAATAAAAGTCAAAAAATAACTTTTATTTTCTGACTTTTACGATAAAAGTTATAACAGTTACGGTCCCTGAATAAAACACATGTAAAATATATTTTTTCATGATATTTCTTTTTTATTATAAAGTTTGAACGTTGATATTATATATGAAACACTACATCATTTAGATGACCACTACGCGAAATGTTGCAAGCATTGATTCTTTTGAGGTTATTTTCTACCACTTTTTGACACATATTGGGCGGTACTTCAGCCATAACTTGACGAATGTTGGTTTTTAAGTGCTCAAGAATTAAAGGTTTATCTGCATAAAGACGGTTTCTCGTGTGGCCCCACAAAAAAGAGTCTAAGGGTGTCAAATCGCATGATCTTTATGGCCAGTTGATGTCGCCACGACGAGAAATTATGCGGCCAGGAAATGTCTCTTGCAATAAAGCCATATTCGATCGAGTTGTATGACATGTGGCACCGTCTTGTTGTAACCCCTTATTCTTCAAGTCGTATTCTTCAATAGTAGGCAAAAAAAAAACGTCGGTCATCATATCCTAATTCCTGAGAACGACGAGAAATCGACACATTCGGGTCTTTGGCAACACTTTCACTTACATCAGCGATATTTTCAGCGGAACGAGCGAAACGATGAATTTCTTCAAAACTTTGCCAATTGCTTGCGTAGTTGGATGATTATGTAAACCATAATCTCCACTTAAAGCTCGATATGTGGCTGTTGCAGAATCACCATTTTTTAGTATGTTTTGATAATTTTTATGCGTTGTGTGATACTTAAGCGATCCATTTTCGTCAATGTCAGACTTTCAAATGAAAAGAAAAAATTGGTTTAACAACTTAGTTTGACAGATGTCAAATTCCAGTCCTATACTTTTGAAACCACGAAATGGGTAACCCCTTACTTTTCGTTGCGCTTAATATGTAGTTAGGATAAACATGTTGATAGTAATACGGCAGGTCCATATATTTGATGCATCTACCGTAAATGAAGTCTGAACCTGACATTGATTGATAGCTATCTACTTTCGTAGGTGCAATCTTAATATACTAATGTATCTACAAATCTTTTTGATTGTAGATAAAAGGAGATATTCTATATATAAGAACTATAGCCAAATGTTGACCGATTGTCACAAAATTTCATACACTGGCTGGTATTTATATAAATCTTATTAATGATAAATTTAGTGGCCAAGCTGTCATAGATTATAACTTGATAGTTTTAACTGGCGTTTGTGGCATTTTACTGGATTTCGGGAGTTATGGTCAAATATGAAACGATTCCTATAAAATTTGATTTACTGACCAATAATTGCCTAAAACTTCTCTGTTCTAAATTAAGTCGTCGTAGCTATTACAATTGTATTCAATTAATCAGCATTTAAGTGATTTCCGGGGCGGGGTTATATCAAAGCTCTAACTAAATGTGAACCGATTTCGAAAATACTTTTCTAGCTCCATTTTTTGGGGGCGCTATCGTGCTTTCACTTGACGGACACAAACTCTCTATTTTTTATACCCTTCACCACCATAGGCGGAAAGGGTATTATAAGTTTGTGCTGATGTATGTAACGCATAGAAATATTTGTCTTAGACCCACCTTTTAGTATACCAATAGGCTTAGAATCACTTTCTGAGTCGATTTAGCGATGTCCGTCCGTCCGTCTGGCTGGTTGGCTGGCTGGCTGGACCCCCATGTAAACCTTGTAATCAAAATACAGGTCGCAATTCTAAAGATAATTTGATGAAATTTGGCACAGATCATTTTGTTGATAATGGGACCATGGCTATTGAAATTCGTCAAAATCGGTCCATTATTTATGGTACCTCCCATAGGTCCCACTTCCCGGAATTGATATATTGGCCACATATATCAATATTTTTTCACCAAATTTCGTTAAAATCGGTCCACATTTGACCATAGCTCCCATACAAACTTTTCTTTAAAAACGCACTAAATGAGACAAAAATCACTAAAAATCTCGTAAATCCGAAGTTTATTTTTTACATACATAATTTTTGTAACAACTGTAATCAATTTGCCAAATTTCGGGATAATCGGTCCACATTTGACCCTAGTCCAAATGTCGGAAGCAGCTTAAATATAAAAGTTTTGAGAAAATGTATGTATGATGGCAAAATTTAGCAAATATTTGTCTTTATACAGAAAAAATAACAATTTTGACCTTAGTGGTGAAGGGTATCGTATGGTCGGACTTGACCGACTATAGCACTTTCTTACTTGTTTTTAGTATTTTTGTGTTTCCGTAAGTTTTTATACAGGAGCTATGGCCAAATGGTGACCGATTGTGATTCACTGGCTAGCATTAACATAAGACTTTCTTGAACTAAATTTAGTGGCCATAGCTAGTAAAGTTTATCATTTATATATATATAATTCCCCGGTAACATTCCAATTGGAACAAGAGTTACTTCTCTCAGACAATGAGCTGCATCCGATTCTATTTTTAGACTCATTGAAAGGGACCTACGTTTTAACGCCGACTCCGAACGGCAAATGCATTAGTTAGAGAAGTTTAACATAGCCTAATACTCAATAACCAGTGGCTAGCTGAGTTATGAGGTGAACCGCCGCTTTTTGGAAAATTAATTTTTTTCAAGTAGGTCTGGCTGGGGATCAAACTTGGGACCTCTTATATGCTAGGCGGATGACTAGCCTGCTATACCACGGCGGTTCACCTTTAAGTATATTTTAGGTGCAATTTAGGCTGTTTTCGTAAGTGTTTTGTATGGGAGATATGGTTAAATGTGAACCGATTTTGATGATGATGATCATTTAAAACTCCTCTATGCTAAATTTCAATACCAAAAATTTCCAACAAATGAATAATATTTATGCCAAACAGACGGACGTCGCTCAATCGTCTTAGAATTTCATAAGGATTCAGAATATACATCAATTGGTTTTTGAGCCAATATTAAAGAAATTACAAACGGAATGACAATCTCAATATACCCCCATTCTTTTTGATGGTGGGTATAAAAAAGCTAAAAACAATGCTTTTAAATAACAAGTGGTCATGACGTGCAATTACAGTGTTAAATAAAATAAAGCTTTAACTCTCCTTTGAATCACCTTTCGCCTATCTACTATCCCCTTTCCAAAGAAGGTAACCCAATTCGTATATAATCTATATACAATTGTATAGGTAGTACTTGCCTGAGTGTTACTTTTCTTAAAAAAAAATTGGCAAAACAAACTCCCAAGAATTAAAACTGGTGACCAGTGGTATAAAAAAAAAACTCGAATTTACACAAAGACCTTGACGTTCCATTGGTTTAAAGTGAAAATGGGGGAACGTGTTGAAATTACGCTAATAAATTAGCATGTCGCCCAAGCCCACTGGTTCGAAAGATACTAAATAGTCGTAGTCATATCCGGCTCAGAAGGAGAAATACTGGCTACATACTCGTATATAGCAGCTAAAAGATATCCAATTTTAAAAGAAGAATGTAAATAGTTCAATAAATTATTTACATTTTAGCTTTAAGATTTAATTACTTATACTAAGTTCATTACTATGCACAGTAGGAAAATTTAATTTTTAATAAATTTTAATGTCATATAAGAGCTAACATTCCATAACAATTTTTTAATAATTCCTTTTTTTAGTTTAAATATTTATTATATTTTGTTCTTAATAAAATTATAGGTATGTACATTAGGGCGACAGGATTTTTTTTTAGATTTCAAATGTTTTTCAAAAGTTAAGTTCTGAAAATTTGAGCCAAATGGGACTACGTTCTATGGACCCGCATCGGGTCCAAAGTTTAGCGCCCATTTAATAAAAAAAAAAAACACTTAATCTTGCTAAAACAATTATTTCCATGCTTTTTTTTATTAAAATTCGCTAATTATTACTTAATATTTTGTAATCTCGCTATGGAAATTTTAGGGAAATAGAAATTTTGACATTTGACCCCGGTGAAGAAAGGGTTAGTCTAGTCCAATATTAAAAAACCTTTCAGAATAGGTTTTCCATAAACTAAGCAATAATATTAATTATTATTTTTTCAAATTTGGCCCAAAAATTTTCGCGAAATTCTTCAATTTCAAATCGCAGCTACGGCGAAACTGTTCAAGATATCGATTTTATTCTCCCATTTGTCTGTTTTAACACACTGATGAGAAAATTCTAAATTTATAATATTTGTTGAACAAAATTTTCGAAAAATTAAAAAATTAATTTTTGAAACCGACCTGAGAAAAATGTACCATTTTCCAACATGAAAAAAACTAAGTAAATTCGATTATATTTAAGCAAAACTGAACTATTTAATACTAATGAGCAATTTAATGATAAATCATGTCTAATATTGAAATTTCTTTATTTACAACATAAAAATTTTGGTGCATATCCTTAGGCGCGTTTTCAGGTACATGAATTTTCAGGGGAAAAATAGAATAACTCCAAAATTACTTCACGGATTTTTGTTTTTGAAATATTTGAAATAAAGCTGTATTAGTTTTCTTTAATATTCTATTATTATTTCTTGTAATTTTTTTTTATTTTTGGTTGAAATTTCTCAAAAATAAAAAATAACCCATTTTTCCCCATACAAATGGGCTCTTAAACTTTGGACTCTATGCGCCCATAGAACGTTGTACGATTTGGCTCAAATTTCTAGAACTAAACTTTTGGACCTAGTATCGTAATATTCCGTAGAAAAAGTTATAAAATTCGAAAAAACATTTTCTTTCATACAAAAAATTGTCGCCCCATATCTGATTTTGGGATATGCTGTGGGATCACATCTAAAAATGAAGTGCTGTAACCAGGGCTGTCAGAAATGTTTGTAAAAAATCGTCACTATTTTCCAAAAAATCGGCAGTAAATTTTTAGACATCGGAATTGTCAAAACTATATCATAAATAAAGCCGAATATTAAAAAAATGCTTATTGAAAATTTTTCTATAGCACAAATTTTTATTGAAAATTTTCTATAGAACAAATTTCATACTGAAAATTTTCTCTATACAAAATAATTTTTATTAAATCTTCCTCTATACAAAAGATATTATATTGGAAATTTTTCTACACAAAAAAAATTTATGGAAAATTTTTCTTTGCAAAAAAATTTGATTTAGAAAATTGTTCTATACAAAAAAGTTTATATGTAAAAATTTTTTATTCAAAAAAATTCTTCTTTACAAAAAAATTTATAGGTATGTATATTCAAAATGCAAAATTTCAGTACAGAAAAAATTTTATATCTAAAATTTTTCTACAGAAAAAAATTTAAATTTGAAATGGAAAATTTTATTGCAGAAAAAATTTTAAATCTTACATTCTTCTATAGAAAAAAATTTAAATTCCTATAGCATAATTTTTTATTACAAAATTTTATTTCATTCCTAAATTTTGACTCTGTAAATTTCAATGTATCGGAATTATTGAAAACTATATCGCTTTTAACACGTTCACGCCGGCACTGCAATTCATGTTTCGCGCCCATAGGCGGTTGCGCTG
This sequence comes from Stomorhina lunata, assembly GCA_933228675.1. Classification (NCBI taxonomy): domain Eukaryota; kingdom Metazoa; phylum Arthropoda; class Insecta; order Diptera; family Rhiniidae; genus Stomorhina; species Stomorhina lunata. Next base: position 86,448,920 of record OW121740.1, on the reverse strand, counting down.
AAAGCTTTTTGTTCCATCGGATGGGGCCGAACTAAATGTTTCAACGAAAGATTATCGAACGGGAAAACGGTCTCCATGGGTCTGCATTTTTTTTTCGATGCTATTGTGGTTATGTTATTGGTTATGTTATTTGGTGATGCACACTGATTTGTAGTACAATCATATGCGAGCTACCGGTAGTACGCGCCGCCCGATGAGACAATTCTGTGCGAGCCACCGGTGGTACGCGCCGCCCGATCAGACAGACATGTGCGAGCCACCGGTGGTACACGCCGGCGTGAACGTGTTAAACCTCTGATTTGCCATATATGTTAAAAAAAACTGTTAAAACTTTGATGTTAAGTTGGAATTCGATATTATTTTAAAAATTGCCAATTTTGTAGCCAAAATCTACATATCGGAACTTTATTATTTTCCAGGTCAAAAATCGCCAAAAATCTGGCAGGCCTGGCTGTAACCGTAAATGGTTACAGCGTTATCGGTTTTTGATAGAAAATGTTTTATATCCTGCTCTTAAAAACTGACCTGACACAGGGGCGCTTTTAAGTAAATTTTTTGGATAGCGAATAATTTTCAGAAATTTGGACTCAGCGCAATCGCCAGATTTGACAACACCCAATTATTTGCTTTGGGGTTATTTGAAGAAGCGAGTGTATGTGAACAAGCCAGAGACAATCCTTGAACTCAAGGCAAACATTGTTGCAGAAATTCGAACGCTATAGCCACAAATTTTAAAAGATATTAGGGAAAAATGTTATAAAAAACGAGTCCATCAGTCCAAGACTTAAGAGACATTATTTTTCATACTCAGTGATGGTCATATTATTATGAACGCAATAAAAATTTTATGGAAACACAAATTGTATATTAATCAAGAATCCATATCTTTTCTTGTAGAAATTGTATTGTATTTATTTTTATAGAGAATATTTTGAATGACGATATTTTTGATCATAAATATTTATGTATTTTTTCTAATCTCGAAACATAAAAGGCAACTCTCGTATATACATATGTAATTAATTGATTTTTCTTTAATAAGTAATACTCACAAAGTAATTACATACAATTGCTTTTTTATAACAATTACATCTCATACTTTTTAAATTTTTCTCATTTAAATCATATTTTTTCTTTGGATTAATTTGTCAAAAGATTACGTATGTACTCGAAGCTACTTTTGAATGGAAGCATAAAACATCACGTAATAATACATAGGTAATACATATTATGTATATATACATATGTATGTACATAGGTACTTTAATATTTATGTAATTTTTAAAACATTGTATATAAATAGTTATGTTATTATTCATTAAAGTTTACATCGTCTTTTACATTGTTTATTTTATATCTCGATTTTCTCACATATGGGGAATATTTCTTATGTTATATTTGCGCCGTATACATTTGTCACATGATTCGGAAGATTTACCGCCCATTTTTATTACTAAAAATAGCTTTCTTAACTGAAATTGTTCTCTTTGGATTATGATACAGGGTGGCTGATGAATTTGGCTACATAACATTTAATATATTTTTATTTAATAATATATTTTTTATTAATTTATTTGAATTCTTCATGTTCGTAAAAGCAGCTTTCATCAGCCTTTCTGTCTTCTTCTGCTATCCTTGACTCCCAGTGGAGCATAGGGCCCCAAGCATCCCTTTATATCGAACTCAACTGCGAGATGTCAGGCATACGTCATTCTATGAATAGATTGTTGCTTGCAACTCCCCATCGATTGACTTACTCCACGTTCTAACAGGTGCACCAACACGACGGCCGCTTCACTGTGGATTCCCATGAAGCGCTTGTGGAGCAATGTTGATATTTGTGGCCTATCCACCGCCATTTTCGTTGACATACTACTTACAGAATTAGGGATTTGGTTTCTAGCGTTTAGAAGATCTTCATTTCTTATGCGATTTGGCCACCATATATTAAGGATTTGCCGCAAGCATTTGTTTGCAAAGGTTTTTAGGCGCTTATCGATGGCATTTGTGCGTTTCCAAGTTTTGCAGCCGTAATACAAGATGAACTTGACATTCGAGTTATATATTCTCAACTTTGTTTGTTGATATTTGCCGAGATTTCCATGTAGTTCGGAGAATGCCAACTGCTGATTTTGCCTTATTAATACGCGATTCAATATCCTCGTCGGCGCCACCTTTTGTAGATACCAAACTACCAAGATAATTAAAGGTACCTACACATCCAATAACCTCGTTATCCACGTTGATGTGTGGCGACGGGTTTGCGTCATAGCCTCCAGGCATAATCTTTGTCTTGGAAATATTGATTTCCAGCCCAGCTGCCCAAGATTCAACAGTAATAGTGTTTTCTTGAAGCTGACCTGGTCTTTGGCTTAGAAGACATACGTCATCGGCGTATTCCAAGTCCTCGAGTTGCTTAAAGGGTGTCCATTGGATACCACGTCTACCATTCAGTGTCGTGCGCATTATATTGTCGATGACAAGTATAAAAAGTATAGGTGATAAAATACATCCTCGTCTTACTCCAGTAATAACTTCGAACGGATTAGACAATTTACCTTTATGTAGAAGCCGGCATTTAAAGTCCACGTACATTACCCGAATTAAGTTCAGAATTTTCGTTGGCATGTTACGGTTTTCTAAAATTCTCCATAAATAGCATCTGTTGACACTGTCGAAGGCCTTCATAAAGTCGATAAACGCTAGGTAGATGGGGGTGCGTAATTCATTACATTGCTCCAATACTATTTTTACTGTATTGATTAGATCAACAGAAGATCTATTCTCTAGGAACCCAAATTGATTTTTGCGGAGTGTTTCAGAAACTGCATCAGACGTTCTATTCAAAATTGCTCAACTTAGTATATTGCTCGGTATTGGAAGAAGTGTTATTCCCCTATAGTTATTGCAGTCTCTGGAGTCACCCTTTTTGGTATTTTGACTAGTATACCTTCATTCCAGGAGCTTCTTCTTCCCATATTTTACGCACAAATGGGTGCCACGATCTCGCCGATCCTTCAGCCTCACATAAAAGCATCTCCGCTGAGATATTGTCATTGCCCGGGGCCTTGTTGCGTTTAAGGCTTTTAATGGCATTCTTCACTTCTTGTATTGTTGGTGAGCTGTCTGAAATACCTCTGAATAAACAGTCATGGTTGGTTTCATTTTGCACTTCCGTCAGCGCTTCTAGTCCAATGGGATTGTTTAATGTTGACTGGAAGTGTTCCATCCATCGTATTAATTGTTCATCCGGGGTTGAGAGAAGTGTACCGCTACTACTCAGAATGGGACTGTTGGGGTAGGTCGGTTTGCCACACAACGCCCTTGATATATTGTATAAGGTCCTCATGTCGCCCTTACCTGCAGCTGACTCAGCTTGGCTCGCTTGTTCATCTAGCCACATTCTCTTGTCCCTCCATGCAGACCTTTTTATTCTGTTGGATAGGTCACGGTATATTGTATTAAGCTCCTCAGCGTTTGCATTTAGACTTGCATTTTTTATGGTTTTACGTTGTTCAACCAGGTCCCATGTTGCTTGGGTGAGCCATACTTTCCTTTTATGGTCTTTAAAACCTAAAGTTTGTTGACCAACCTCATTGTATGTCTGAGTGATACACCTTCCGATTTCGTTTATATTTGCGTCGTTGTTGTTTAAAACATCTAGAAGCCGATTCCTTATGGATGTAATAAAGGCATTTCGATGTGGCTCTGATTCCAGTTTCCCAGCATCAATTTTCTGATCGACTTTTGCCGTTTCTGACCTCAAAGCTGCTATTTTCAATCGAACTTTAGATATAACTTAGTGGTGGTCGCTGTTTATATCTACTCCGCGCCTCGAGCGTATGTACATCAAGTAAAGATGATCGCCACTTAGAGTTGATCAAAATGTGATCAATTTGGTTCTTAGTGACACCGTTCGGCGATATCCAAGTTATTTTATGGTGGAGCTTATGAGGGAAAATTGTGCCACCTACAACCAGTTTCCTCTCACAGCAGAGTTCGATTAATCTTTCCCCGTTGTCGTTTCTTACTCCGACACCGTACTTACCAATGTAGTGTTCCAAACCGGTATTGTTTGAGCCAACTTTGGCGTTTAAGTTGCGCAGTATCATAGTAATGTCACAATTATGTACATTACTGTTCATCCAACTGCTTAATATATCGTAAAATTCGTCTTTGTCGTTTTTAGATTGGATTTCAGTAGGAGCGTAGACATTGATAATTATCATATTACGAGCTTTGGTCTTAAGTTTTATTGCCATTAGCCTCTTATTGATAGGATACCATGCTATCATGGCTTTAGCTATTCTTTTAGTCATCAAAAAGCCAACATCGCTACTATGCTCATCATCCTCCGGGCGACCGGAGTAAAGAAACATAGTATTTTCGTTCCGAACCTCCCCTTGTCCTGCACCGCCAGCAAATCAATTTTATATTCAAACATTTCACGCCTTAGTTATTCTAGTTTTCCAGTTTCGTATAGCGTGCGTACGTTCCATGTCGCAAACTTTAAACTTTCTTTCATGCCCATATTAGTTTTTATAGTTCGATTTCTTTGGATAGAATTGGTTTCATTCATCAGGATGTTCTTGCATAGATTAGGCACCTTCAAAATCCTTGTGCCAGCTGCCGTAGCAGGGGGATTTCTCGCTAGATTACCCCTTGGAGTAGTATATTCTATAAAGTTGTTTCTTTCCATGCTTAAAACATCGTAAGTGCTAAGTCGATGGATGATGAGTCCAAAGACAAGAACCACGTTTGTAAAGCGAGCCGCTTGATGTTTTTTTTGTTTTGTTACACAAAATTGTGAGTAAAGATTAACTCATAAAACTCTCGGACATGAAGAATGAATAAAATTTAAAAATCATTTCCTCATGCAAACGAGTAAACTGAGTTTGAATACATGCATGCACATTTGTCATTCATTCATTATTAATTTAGTGAAGTCAATTACGAGGCCCTATGCTCCACTGGGAGTCAAGGATAACAGAAGAAGAAGAATTACTATTGAGTATCTTACATTTCCAGTTGGACAAATGTACGGTTGCGAGGCCTACAGATTTGTACTGTGAAAAAATTGCAAAAAAAAATAAAAAGTTATATTTTTTAATTTATAAATGCTGTTTTAATAAATAAAAAACAGTTTTATTAATTTTTTTCTTAATTATAATAAATAAAATATTAAAAATACCTATGCATATGTATTTTTATGAATTTCTGTTTAAAGGCCTTGCGATATTTCTCGCTGTGTATCTCAGTTAGGGTTGCCAGTCAGGCTGGATTCGACTGGATTGTCCAGCTTTTTTAGTGCTTGTCCAGTGTCAAGCTAAAATTAAATTTGTCCAGCTGAAAGGCAATGAATTGAAATTTTTTTAATATTTTTAAAGAAAAACTATTTTTATGAAAAATAACGCAATAAAAACTTTTTTAAAAGTGTATTTTTGTTTCTTTTTTACGTAAGTAATTTATGCGTTGATTAATTGATTGCTTGATCAAGTTAATTTAGTAATAAAATTATAATAATTATATCAAAAACCTGTTAAGGTCAAAGGCTGAGCATATTTTAGAATTCCATGCGCTTCAAACATGTGTGCATATTCTCCAATTCGTAGGTCAAGCTTTGAAAGATTTTCCTCTATTTGGCCTTTCTACCGAATTTACGGACGTCCTATTTTACGACTTTATTCTGGATCGTTTTCGAATACTTTTGTTGCTGGAGTATTCTCATACATACGCACAACATGTCCCAGCCAACGCAGCCGGTGCTGTTTGATGCGTTTTACTATGTCGATGTCAACGTATAACTCATACAGTTAATTGTTCATTCAATATCGATATTTATTGTTGATGCAAACTGGTCCAAAGATTTTTAGTCGAATCTTCCTCTTAAAAACCCCAAGATTAGCTTCCTCTGCCTGTGCAAGTTCCCATGATTCAACATCATATAAAAACACAGGTAGTATAAGCGTTTTGTAGAGCGTAGTTAAAGTTCTTACAGCAAGAGCGTTATTTCTTATCCGACTACTACGTTTGATTTCGAAACTTGTGTCGTTATTTATGTTGACGGCGGTACCAAAGTTAATTCTTTTACAACCTCGTAGATTGCCTGCTTGTAGAAACGAGCAGTTTTGTTTTGATTAATTTACAATAAGACCCATTTTATTGGATTCCTTCTCGATACTTCAAAAAGCGACAGTCAAATCGCGCAATGTGCGTCCCATGATATCAATGTCATCGACAAACGCGAGTTGCATGTGTTTTCTGTTGAAAATTGTTTCAGATATATTAGCTGCAGCATCTCGGACGATTTCATTTTCTCTCGATATCGCTGGGTTAATTACGGTATTCGCAATTCGGTTAATCAAAAATTTAAAGATTCATCGAAGCAAATTATTAAAGCAAGTTTTTTTACTATTAATGTCCAGCTAATTTCTGGGTTGTCAAGCTTTTTTTTCCTTATGTCCAGCTTTTTCAGGATTTGTGTCTGGCAACCCTAATCTCAGTAAACCTAAGACAGCCGAAAACTTTTTAATTTTCGTAAATATCATCAACTCAACTCAATATTTCTGAGTGGCACATAAAATGAGCTGTTCATTTTTTAGTTGATCGTGAAATGTGCAGAAAAAGTTTACTCTTGTCAACACGATGTCATCACGATGAATGTACAAGAAAAATGTGTTAATACTCAAGACTGTGTGCGAAATTTTTATAAATAAAAATCATGCATTAGTAAATGTGTGAAATAAGTATTCAAATCCTTACCCTGGTTACTATCAAGATGAGCTAATAAATATTCAAAGATAATTTTTCAAGCAATTCAGAGAAAATTGATAATAGGCTTATAGGTCGATATGATGTTATTTGGCTAATATCCTTTCCTGGCTTTGGTATCATTACAATTTCGGATAATTTCCAAGTTGTTGGATAATATCCTGTTCGAAGGATTGAAAATAAAATTATTAAAATTAATCTCACTACTGAGTGAGGTAAAGCGCTTATCATTGAAGATGTTATTGTATCACTTCCTGGAGATTTTCCCATCTTAATTGCTATTTTTATGTCAAAAGACGGAATTTGGGTGGATACACTACTTCATTATTGATCTCCAATTGAAGAACATAATAAAAACATTTTCTTAGAGATTAGCAAATGTGTCTCGACTTTCTCTATCGAGTTTTTAGCTCATTGGCCATTGCATGTTTTTTACAGCCTTCCATAGACTGTAATCAGTTTTTTTGTAACATACAAATTTTGTAAATACTTTTTAAGGTCTGAGTCTTTTTGAATTTTCAAAACGTTACGCAATTTCCTAAGACACTGATTAACAGCCTGTTTTTGAAACTACAGTTTTTTCAAATTGTACGTCAACTTACGAAAAAAATGAACTTTTTTGAAAAATGACGTAGGGGATGTTGGATACCATGTAACGGTTCTGATCGGTTTAACTTGGTAAACCCAGGCTAATCTTGGTCTATCCTTCATCTCAATTGTGGACACTTACCTCCTAGTGGTGTCATCTGGGTAGCTACTTTAACAGCCGTTAAAGCAGTGAGCAAACAAGTGCCGCGTGTTCTCCCATAAGAACGATAAAAACATGGGTCAAGGACGTCGGGCTAGTAACCCACTCCTTGAAAAAACTTACTATGAAAAAGCAAAAAATAAGAATAAAAACGGCCCCTCCAAATGTTGACGACTATGGCAAACGAAAAAAGGACCATGATTTAAGGATCAGCACCTGGAACATCCGAACCCTCTACAGAGGAGGTGCTCTGATCCAGTTGATGGATGTTCTCGATGAATATAAATGTGATGTGACTGCTCTTCAGGAAATAAGATGGAACGGCAACGGTGTCGCCAAAACATCAAAAGGTGACCTGTATTACAGCTACCATGAGAGTAAGCACGAGTTTGGTTGCGGTTTTATGGTTAACAAAAGATTGCGAAATCTTGTTTCCAGGTTCACACCAGTAAGCGAAAGACTAGCGACAATACGCGTCAAGGCTAAGTACTTCCATCTGAGTTTGATTTGTGCTCACGCTCCAACAGAGAAGAAAGATGATGATGTAAAGGAAGCCTTTTATGAACAACTTGAGGAAGTTTACGATAGCTGCCCTAATCACGACGTTAAGATAATACTGGGTGATTTTAACGCAAAGTTAGGGCATGAAAGTTGTTTTGAGCCTACTGTTGGTAAATTTAGTTTACACAGCGTAACCACTGACAATGGTATGAGATTAATCTCCTTTGCGGCTGCTCGCAATATGGTCGTGAGCAGCACCAGATTTCCACACCTTAATATACACAAGGCTACATGGGTGTCTCCTGATCAACTAACGAAAAATCAAATAGACCATATTTTAGTTGATGGAAGACACTCATCAAGTGTGTTAGATGTGCGTTCCATGCGAGGAACCAACATAGACTCCGATCACTACCTTGTTGTAGCCAAGGTGAGAACACGTCTAAGTGTGTCGAGGAGCGTACAGGCAGAAGCGCAAAAGAAGTATGACGTAAAGAAATTAAAATCTCAGCAAATTGCCACTGATTACACCAAACGGACAACTCAATTCCTAAGAGAGAATAACTCTGACTCAAACGATATCTACACGCTATGGCAACATATTGCCAACTCCATGAAGTCTGCTGCAAAATCGGCAATAGGGTACCAAAGCCCTCATGCTAAAAACTCTTGGTACGACGAGGAGTGCCGCAACGCCACTGCTGAGAAAAATGCGGCCTACAGGGCAACTCTGCAGTCAGCAGTTACTCGTGGATGTTTAGAATGATATCGAGAGAAAAAGAGGGAAGAAAAACGACTATTCCGCAAAAAAAAGAAAGATATGGAGAGACGTGTGTTTGAGGAGATTGAGTTGTATAGGACGAGGAGTGCCGCAACGCCACTGCTGAGAAAAATGCGGCCTACAGGGCAACTCTGCAGTCAGCAGTTACTCGTGGATGTTTAGAAAGATATCGAGAGAAAAAGAGGGAAGAAAAACGACTATTCCGCAAAAAAAAAAGAAAGATATGGAGAGACGTGTGTTTGAGGAGATTGAGTTGTATAGGACACAAAATGAAATCCGTAAATTTTACCAAAAAATTAAGCATCAGACGGATGGTTATAGCAACTGTACCCTTTCCTGTAAGGACGACCAAGGAAATCTGGTCACAGATACAGAAAGCGTATTGAAACTGTGGAAGGAGCACTTTTGCAAGTTGTTGGTTGCAAATGAAAGCGACCAAGATGACACGCCTGAACAAATCAACGATGACGGCGTTATATGTCTACCACCCAACCTGAACGAGGTTAGGACTGCAATAGCGCGATTAAAAAATAATAAAGCTGCTGGTGCCGATGGTTTGCCAGCAGAGCTTTTTAAGGCTGGAGGTGATGAGCTAATAAAGTATATGTCCCGGCTCCTAGAATACATATGGTCAGAAGAACGCATGCCGGACGATTGGAATCTCAGTGTCCTTTGTCCAGTCCACGAAAAAGGAGATAAAACTGTATGTGCAAATTATAGAGGGATAAGCCTCCTCTCAATTGCATATAAGACTTTATCGACCATACTGTGTGAAAGGCTAATCAAAGGCTATCAAATCCTAGAGAAGACCCAGGAGAAACAAATCGATACGTATCATCTCTTTGTTGACTACAAAGCTGCTTTTGACAGCCCGATACGGAAGAAGGTGTTTGAAGCAATGTCTGAGTTCGGCATCCCTACGAAGCTAATAAAGTTATGCAGGATGACACTAACTAATACAACATCATCTGTTAAGATAGGTAAGAACCTATCAGAGTCCTTCATAACTAAACGGGGATTCAGGCAAGGTGACAGTTTATCTTGTGACCTCTTCAATATTGTGTTAGAGAAAATCTTGCGAGATGCAGCGGTTAATACAACAGGAACAATTTTCAATAGAAAACATATGCTACTCGCGTTTGCCGATGACATTGATATTATAGGACGCACTCTACGCGATGTAACTGCCGCCTTTTCCAATATCGAGAAGGAATCAAACAAAATGGGTCTAGCTGTAAATGAATCAAAAACAAAACTGATGGTTTCTACAGGCAGACAGACCACTAGAATCGGATCACATGTGTCCGTTGAGAACTATAGCTTCGAGGTTGTAAAAGAATTTGTATACCTTGGTACCGCTGTGAACATCAACAACGATATAAGCTTCGAAATCAAACGTAGAATCATACTTGCCAATCGATGCTATTTTGGACTAAGCAAACAGCTAAGAAATAAAGTCCTCTCTGTAAGAACTAAAATCACGCTCTATAAAACACTCATACTACCCGTGTTATTGTATGGTGCTGAATCATGGGCACTTGCACAGACAGATGAAGCTATCCTTGGAGTATTTGAGAGGAAAATTCTACGAAGAATCTTTGGACCAGTCTGCGTCAACAATGAGTATAGACATCGAATGAACCATGAGCTGTATGAGTTATACGCTGACATGGACATAGTAAAACGCATTAAGCAACAGCGTTTGCGTTGGCTAGGACATGTTGTGCGAATGGATGAAAATACTCCGGCAAGAAAAGTCTTTGATAATGATCCAGAGGGAACGCGTAGAAGAGGGCGTCCAAAACTTCGATGGAAAGACCAAGTAGAAGAAAATCTTTTGAAACTTGGTATACGAAATTGGAGAATATGTGCACAAGATAGAGGTGCTTGGAATTCTAAAATATGCTCGGCCTTTGACCTAAACAGGTTGTAGTTACGGGCCATTTAAGTAAGTAAGTAAGTAATACCATTATTTGATATTTCATTACGAAGCTTTTACTTCCAAACGAAAAAATAAAATGAACTCAATTTAGAGCTTAATCGTTAGGCTAGTATTCGATTGCCTTCAAACGTATGACAGTTTTGTGAACAGGCTGTAAGTTAAATTTTAAGGCCGGTTGATCGAAAGATTTAAAAATTTAAATCATACCTATGTATATTTATTACAGATTTTTTCTAGGAAAATACACGTTCGATCCACAGTGATACCATAAGGTAAAATTGTTCTTAACACTTTTGAACATAACTGTAACTTTTTATATACATACACATCTTTTGTGCACTGGGTTAATATACAAGTATATACAGATGTTATATACAGATGTATGTAACTAGGTAATTTTTTTTAATATCTCAAATATTATGAAATATTAATTTGTATTATGTTAATAATTAACTTATCTTTTATATGAGTACATTTATGAAGTCATGAGTATATTCATACAATGCCCAAATTAATTTTATGCTTATTTTGCATGTTTTTTTGTTTAATGTAACCTTTAAAACTTTAATTTGCATTTTCGTAAATTTTTAAGTTACAACAAAGTTTGCCAGTTTTGAAATAATAAGACTTAATTGATAAATCTACTGACACCGACTGCATGTCACTCATTTAATGTACAGTACCTGGTTGACCGAGCCTTGCTCGGAGCTTTATGATAAGCATTTTGAGGAAAATTTTAAAGTTTTTATATATTTTATATTATAAAGTGCTAAAATAAATTTAGAGGAAAGACATTGTAGAAATATTCAGTTAATTTTGAATTATTTGATTTATTTTGTCCGACCAACACATAGTTTGCATAGTTTACAGTTTAACTCATTTTGAATAATTTTGGAAATTATTCATATCAACAGAAACCTCCGTCAACTCATGCGCAACAACTTTGCTAAAGATTATAGTCTGATCAAATGCACAGTTTACGATTTAATTCATTTTGAGTAGTTTGCAGTGGCGCCACCTGAAGTTGTTCATACCATATAAGAAACCTTTGTCTGCTTATTCGTAACAACTTTGCTTATGATTATAATAAGATCAAATGCACAGTTTTCCATTTAATTCACTTTGAGTAATTTTCTGTGGCGCCACCTGTCGGACTTTGCTCATTCCAATTCATAAACCTTCTTCGGCTTATCCGTAACAACTTTGCTGAAGATTATAGCATGATTTAATGTACAGCATACGATTAAATTGACTTTGAGTAAATTTCAGTGGCGCCACCTGTCGAAATTTCTTCATACCAACTAAGAAACCTTCGTCGGCTCATGTGCAACAACTTTGCTAAAGATTGTAGCATGATCAAATGTACAGATTACGATTAAATTGACTTTGAGTAAGTTTCTGTAGCGCCACCTGTCGGAAATTATTCATACCAGCTAAAAAGCCTTCGTCGGCTCATGCGCTACAACTTTGCTAAAGATCATAGCATGATCAAATGTACAGTTTACGATTTAGTTAATTTGTAGTAATTTTCAGTGGCGCCATCTGTCGGAAATTAGTCTTATCAATTTTAAAACCTTCGCCGGCTTATCCGCAACATCTTCGCTAAAGAGCATAACATGATCAAATTCACAGTTTACTATTCTATAAAGAACATACATACAAACATTCATTTGTTTAAAATAATACTAATTTTCCCCCTTTTTATTCCCTAATTTCTAAAAGTTCCATATGTATATTTGGTACTTTTTTGGTGCCAATTGAATTCGGTACATTTTTTTAAAACGCATTTAACATAATGTATAATGTTCCTATTCATATTACTTTGGAGATATTAAGTTATAATTTTATCCCCTTTTTACCCATTTTGGCTCCAAAATCAAAAAAGTACCAAATACGTGTTTCATGTTTCTTTTACATCTATCGATTACAGTACCAAATTTCTTTCTATATTCTTTAGTTTAAAATATAAGAGTGGGTTAAAAAGGTGCCAAAAAAACTATTTTCACCTTTTTTTCCCCCTATCGGACATAGTTTCAAAAAAGTACCAAACACCTGTCCGCTTATTTTCATAGCTGTTTAAAACGTAAACGCGTTTTCGATTTTTTCCCCTTTTTACCCGTTTTTACCCTCTTATAAGTAAAAGTTCCAAAAGTCCCTTCTTTTTCGACCTATACATCAGAAAAGATACCCACTGTCCAAATTTTATCAAAATCGTTAGAGCCGTTTTCGAGATAGCCATTCTATATATATATATATATATATATATATATATATATATATATATATATATATATATATATACAATTATTGCTCGTTTAAGAATATAAGATAATATAGTAATAATCCAAGATTCGCAGTTTTACTACTTTTTCTTCTCAAAACCGTTTATCACTTTAAATTTTATTTATTTAAGATACCAGCCGATAGATCGGATATCTTGGAAAGCGCATGCCAAAATTGCAAGTTCATAAATATTTTTTTTTAATTTTTGCATGTGAATTCGATGAATCTGTATGTTGTAAATAGGGGGCCTCCTGATGTCGTATTTATTATTTTAAAAATTAAACCAAAATTAATCAAAAACATGCAAATCCTTTTAAAGAATTAGGTGTTACATTTAAAAACGTGTAATTTGGACACGAGTTATTTGTAAAATAAACATCTTAGACTTTTTTATTGAAACAACTTGTCACAATATGTCTAAATTCACATTAAATAAAACAAATCACTGTTTAATTATATCAAGTCCTATCATTTCATTCTTTGCATCATTCCATTGTAGACTTAAAACAAGACTGATCAAACTGTTCCAAACAAATAAGGCTACAAATGACAATCAAGGCCAAATATTAGCAGGATTTGAAGTTTTAAAATTGGTTTCATTAAATCGACCTGGTTATATTGTGTTCAATGAATCAATGAGTCAATGATAGCGATTTTTTTTTTTTTTGGTTTTAGAAATCAGCTTCCAATTTTTTGCTAAAGTATTTTTTTTATTAAATATTTTTCTTTAGGTTATTTTAAATTTGTTTGTTTATTAGTCATTTTTTTGAAGCCATAAAGAATAAATAATTCGAATATCCATTAAAGAACAATCAACTTTTTTGTTTATTTTAATTATACCCTTCACCACCATAGGTGGAAAGGGTGTTATAAGTTTGTGCTGATGTATGTAACGCATAGAAATATTTGTCTTACCCACCTTTTAGTATACCAATAGGCTTAGAATTACTTTCTGAGTCGATTTAGCGATGTCCGTCCGTCCATGTAAACCTTGTAATCAAACTACAGGTCGCAATTCTAAAGATAATTTGATGAAATTTGGCACTGATCATTTTTTTGATAATGGGACCATGGCTATTGAAATTGGTTAAAATCGGTTCATTATTTATGGTACCTCCCATAGGTCCCACTTCCCGGAATTGATATATTGGCCACAAATATCAAAATTTTTTCACGAAATTTAAAATAAATACTGCTTATGTAAACTGAAATCACTGTACCAAATTTCGTTTAAATCGGTCCACATTTGACCATAGCTCCCATACAAACTCTTCTTTAAAAACGCACTAAATGAGACAAAAAATCACTAAAACGCTCGTAAATCTAAAGATAATGAACATTTTGAGTTTATTTTTTGCATACATAATTTTCGTAACAACTGTAATCAATTTGCCAAATTTCGGATAATCGGTCCACATTTGACCCTAGCTCTTATATAAGTCCAAATGACGGAAACAGCTTAAATATATAAGTTTTAAGAAAATGTTTGTATGATGGCAAAATTTAGCAAATATTTGTCTTTATACAGGAAAAATAACACCTTTGACCTTAGTGGTGAAGGGTATCTTATGGTCGACTATGGCGCTTTCTTACTTGTTTTTGTTATATTTCGTTTAAAGATTTGTATTTTGTCATAAAAAAAACTGCAACTGAATCAATTTATATACAGAACATTTTTTGGGTTTAAGCCATTTTAGACGATCTTTTGGTATTATTTTATACGTATATAGATATTATAAAAAAAAAGTTTTTTAGATTATCAAATTTTATCATAAGATTATTGTTTATACAAAATTTGATTTTGAAACTAATACTCGTACTACAGTTTAAGGCGCAGATTCCTTTACCAAATTCATTTAAGAAGCCTTTGTTGGATTATTTAGTATTTTTTTTATTTTTATTTTTTTAATATCCTTTTTTTATTGAAAATCAATTTTATTTAAGTAAATATTGTCCATTGTTATCGATGTTCTTTTGTCATTTTCCGAAAGTTTATAATTCTATCATTATAGAATGGTTTATCGGTGAAAAACTTCACTTTTCATTCACTTTTGTTGATCACTTTTTAAACGCTTTGCCATCTTAAGTGGAAATGGTATCATAAGTTCGTGCTGAAAACCAAAATTTTACTTTAAATTTCTAAAAAACTGTTCATGGTACATAAATAATTTTTTGCAGTTATAAAGTTTATTTTATTGTTTATGTAAAACAATTTCAAAAATTTCAAAGAGGAAACCCAATTGACCTATTTATACCCTTCACCACCATAAGTATATATACCCTTTGTATATTGAGTTTCTGCTGATGTTTGTAACGCATAGAAATTTTGGTCTGCGACCCACCTTTTAGTATACAAATCGACTTAGAATCACACCCTGAGTTGTTTTAATGATGTCCGTCCGGCTGGCTGGAAATTCGGCACAGGCTCATATTTTGATCCAAGGACGATCCCTATTATTTTTAAGCGAAATCGGATTACCATTTCGGGTACCTCCCATAGGGATGCCTTCCCGGAATAGAGTTTTTGGTCCTTTACAGTCACGAATTAAGTTGTATATTAATAATATTCAGCACAAATATTGCTTATCATAACCTTAATTAGTTTTCTTAATTTTGTAGAAATCGGGCCATATTTATTTATTTATTTATTTATTTGTTATCCTGTGCAAAAGACTTATAGTCTTATATTGCAGCACAGAATTTAGCACTGTTGTAATACAGTTTCAAGAAATAAAAACATACATTAATTTTAATGTTAAACAATATGAATAAAAATAATACAAAAAGTAAAAGAAAATAAAGATTAACAAAACAGAATAATTTACAAAAACAAAGCAAATTAATTATGAAAAATGTTGTAAAATTTTCTTTTTAAAAACGTGAGCATCACTAACTTCTTGTACATTATGGGGTAGGGAATTCCAATGACGGACTGCATTTATAAAGAATTGCCATTCTGATACCAAACTGTTATGAGAAAAAGTGGTAAGTTTTTTCCCTCTATTTGATCGTGAAAAATCCAAACGTTCATATAAATGATCATGTTTTTGGTTGTAGATAATTTTATATAAGAAAATTAGTACTTTAGTTTTTAAAATATTGTTAAAAGATATACCGTAAATTTGGTTAGCAAATGATGAAATGTTAGCTCGGCCTTTTATATTAAAAATGTATCGCGCAATAGTATTGAAAAGAACTTTAAGTTTGTTTTGGCTTTGATTACACAGGCCAACATGGTTTTGTTGTCAAAAAGTGGAGGGTCATTTCCGAAGTAATTTTTTGCGTAGAATCCGAATCCGGGGTCCGAATTGCTCTATCACGTCAGGATTTTGAGATATTTGAGGTTTTTTACCCAAAAAATGGCGTTTTTGGCTACTTTTGAGGTTATGTACAGAAGAGACAAAATTTTTTGGGAGTTTTTTTTTAGTTGCATCTTATAGCACTACTCTTCCTCTTTAATTTAAGAGTCGCAGAGTTCAATTACGATTTTTCTACACCAAGTTACGTCAATTTGAAATTACGAGATATGTCCTATTAATTGCATGACCATTTGCATTGAATACGTTGAGGCAGACATTTGTCTACTGGGTATTTTCTCTTCAAAATTTTTACTTGGGGATTTTTGGGGTTACTGATTACGAATATGAAGTTGAGATATTAAAATTATCAAATTCAAGATGGCGGATTCAAAATTTTTATACGCCATTTTGAATCCGCCATCTTGAATTTGATAATTTTAATATCTCAACTTCATATTCGTAATCAGTAACCCCAAAAATCCCCAAGTAAAAATTTTGAAGAGAAAATACCCAGTAGACAAATGTCTGCCTCAACGTATTCAATGCAAATGGTCATGCAATTAATAGGACATATCTCGTAATTTCAAATTGACGTAACTTGGTGTAGAAAAATCGTAATTGAACTCTGCGACTCTTAAATTAAAGAGGAAGAGTAGTGCTATAAGATGCAACTAAAAAAAAACTCCCAAAAAATTTTGTCTCTTCTGTACATAACCTCAAAAGTAGCCAAAAACGCCATTTTTTGGGTAAAAAACCTCAAATATCTCAAAATCCTGACGTGATAGAGCAATTCGGACCCCGGATTCGGATTCTACGGAAAAAATTACTTCGGAAATGACCCTCCATTTTCCAACAACTTCCATGACCCCAATATTTGTAGGCCTGTGTTATCAGTGTTAGCAAAAATTTCACATCCATATAATAAAGTTGGCATAAGGTACGCTTTTGCGAGTAGCATTCTGGTTTTAAAGGGGGTAAAAAGGTGGGTTTTCCATAGGCTTCTGAGTAAAGAGTAAGTTCGACCGCAAGCATAGTTTATATGGTCGTTCCAGGTGAGATTGCTATTGAAAATTATTCCCAGGTTTTTAGTTGAGTTCACTACTTCAATTGGCTGATTATTTAGCACGATTGCAGGCAGTTGCTCAATAAGTGTAAATCTTCTTTTAATTACAACACATTTTCATTTTGTCGGGTTTATACTCAATCCGTTTGCCGTTGCCCATAAGTAGATTCGATGTAAATCTTCATTTAACTTTGGAATGCACTCGTTTATGGAAATTGATTTACAGCTAATATATATCTGAACGTCATCTGCGTACATTCTAACTTTACAAGAATTTAGTTGATCAGGTAAATCGTTAGCATACATAGAAAAGAGAAGGGGACCCAATATAGAACCCTGGGGTACACCCCTTTTTACTGCTAGGGTCCTTGAGTCTTCTGTTGAGGTATGAATATACTGGTATCGGAAAGTAAGGTAAGATGACAATAGTCGTGTTGAGGTTGATGAAAAATTGAATAAATTTTGTAGCTTATATGTTAGCACATCATGGTCAACGGTATCAAAAGCTTTTGAGTGATCCAAAAGTACAAGAAAAGTAATATTATTTTTATCAATTTCTCTCCTCACGTCTTCAGCAACATCAACCAAGGCAGTAATGCAACTATTATTTGCGCGAAAACCAGATTGACGAACAGTGATCAGGTTGTTGTCACTTAGATACAAGGAAATTTGATTATGTAGCAGCTTTTCAAGAACTTTGGATAAATAAGGTAGAAGCGCTATTGGCCTAAAGTCAGAATTTGTTTTCGGTATAGGGATGATTTTAGCTTTCTTCCATCTATCTGGGTAGCAGCAGGTTGTAATAATTTTATTAAATATATGAGTGATTATTGGTAATAAATTTGGCAGCAGTATTTTGAAGAATTTTGGATGTATTTCATCAGATCCGATAGCATTCGATTTTATGGACAAGCAGCTTTTATATACTTCGAACTGGTTTACACATATAAAATTGAACTGATTATGTTGTCGAGTATTAAAGTTTATGTTGTTTGAATAAAAATTCGCATTGTCCACAAACTTTTCATTAATTGTATTTGCATCAGCATAAACGTCGGCTTGTTTTTTGGATTTACCTATGCCTATTTCACGAATAGTTTGCCAGGTTTTATTGGACCCAACAGCATTTGCAAATTTAACTGTGTAATACTTAGACTTTGCACCCCTGACAGCCTTATTAGCTACATTTCTCGCAATCCGGTAAGCATTATGTAGCTGATTGGTTTTATAGCGTTTCCAGCGGAAATAAGCTATATCTCTTTTTACCATAGACTCTTTTACTTCTTTGCTAAACCAGGGACTTACTTTCCTTCCTGCTACCTTTGTTTTAATAGGTACATTTTGAAATAAATAATTTATGTTTTGTTCTAGGAAAGATAATTCATCTTCTACTGCTTCCATATAATATATACGTTCCCATTCGATTTTGAAAAACTCTTGCTGCAGTATGTTATAATCAATCTTTGTAAAGTCACGCTAAGTTACTGTTTGATTTTGTATTTGAAGCTGAAAATCGTATGACAGAAAAATTAGATCATGCCTTGAAAAACATGGTGCTGATAATTGATCATACAAAAGTATGTTAGATTGATTGGCCACAAAAATTACATCCAATAAAGTACTATTTGTTTTAGTAAAATGTGTAGGTATTGTGGAATTTGTTGGAGTTAATCCAAGAGTCTTCATACCATCAGTCAGTTGAAAGTCGACCAAGACATTGCAGTTAAAATCGCCAAGAATAACTACATCTTCATACGAAGCAGATAGGCTTTCTAGATTGTTCATAAAAGTGTCCATAATTATTCTGTTATTCGGCCTATACACTGTACCCAGTAGTAGTTTTCTGGACTCCATCTTAACTTCAATATAAATATTTTCTACTTTTTCATCAACGCAAGAAGCTCGTACTATATTGTGCTTAATTCCATTTTTAACATATATGGCAACACCACCGCCATGTTTAGGTCTATCGGATCTCACGACTTTGTAACCATTGATTGAAATATTTAGGTCACTTATATCACTGGTGAACCATGTTCCAGACACACATATAATATCTATGCCCGAACTTTCGAAGATATATCTGAATTCATCTATTTTTTTGTATAGACTTTGGGCGTTTATATGGCAAATATTAAGGCCAGTTTTCTGCTTAGATAGAATTTTTATCATATTCGCAGTTCCGTCGTTGGAAACGTTTCTCACAATGCTATGTGACTCAATTTTAGTTGGAAAGAAGCTTTGATGTACAAGTAGTTACAAATAAATGATTTAATTAGTTTTAGTTTCAAGACATATACATTTTTCGAATAAGTTTTTACATATTTAACTTTTACAATAACTTTTAACAAGAGAAATATTATTGCTTTTAAAATTTTGTTGCTTTTAAAATTATAACTAAATTTAATAACATTTTTAATTATTATCAATGAAATTTTGATCAGAGTATCTCTCTGTGGAGGCAGGAAATAACAAACGAAGGTGTTCTAATTCCTCTATGCATATTAACAGGTCATCGGCTGTTTTTTTGACATAGATTAGGCCACGCATTGAAAAAGCACTATGTATGCGCCTCTCACGATTCATGCGCCCAGCTTCTCGAAGAATTTGGTAATTTTCTTTTGTAAGGCTTTCGTTTATGAAAAATTTTATGTTGCTATCAAGACCGATTTCATTCAGGGTAAAAAAGAAACCCTTGTTTGCTTTTTTAAAACTCCCTAGCGTTTTTATAAAAAAGTTTTTATCATAGTGTGACCACATCTTTACAATTATAGCCGCATCAGGAGAGTTTGTTTTGTGTTTATTATTTTGATTCCTGAGTCTATAAATCGATTTATATCATATATCATCATATATCTTCAAATACTTTTATCAAATTTTCATTACTATTATAAGGTATTCCATTAATTCGAAGTTCACAGGAAACCGTTTTATTTTCTAGTCTTCTATTTGACCATATCTCCCATACAAGACACATTCTCAAAAGACGTTTATATACACATAAAAGCACAAAAACGTTAATAACTCTAAAGATAAATGCAATTGATTACTTAAACTTTTCACAGATAAATATTTTATAAATAACCAAAATTTGGCAACAATCGGTCTACAATTTACCCTAGCTCCCATATATGAAATTATATAAATCTCGAAATTTAAAAAAAAAGTAGCATATAGTATATGTTTGTCTCTAAGACTTAAGGAAAACTTGTTTAATTGTTGGTCCATATTTGACCTTAGTAGTGAAGGGTATGATATAGTCGGGCTTGACCGACTTTGCAAACTTGCAAACTTTTTATTCTAACTACATAAAAGTGTATATTTTAAAATCCCAGTGCTCATGGGAAATCATCCATTCAGATTAAAATATATATGTTTATTAAATAATATGATATATTGGTATTGCTGCTCATGAATCTTTAACCATAATCTCTAATTCGGGAAAAAAAATTACACTTAATGATTTTCGAGAATTTTATATTCATCAAATTTAAGTGACGATATTTATTCAATTGCGGATATTGTTGATCCCAAAATTAAAATTTTATTTTTTTAGTTTTTCTCAAAACTTTATTTTCATACACTAGGTCCCTTTTCTCGGAGAAGGTGACATATAATGGGTGTTTTTTTAGAGGTATAGAACTTCGAATTAAAATAAAACACAAGAAAATCGTTTTAATGTCCATCAATTTGGCACTATTGGAAGGATAATGTTATGCCATTAATGTTTATAAAGTTGATGGACAAAGCTCCAATTGCTGTGCACGGTGGCGAATGGATTCATTCGGGTCCTCTTCAACACTTTGCTCTACAGCGGCAATTGTTTCTTCGGTGCGCACTGTTCGACGTCGCTGTGGATGCGTATTATCACATAGAGTAAACGTAGTACGAAAACGATCCATGGTTAACCGAATTAATTGCTCTGATGGACGATTATGTCGACCATAAAATGGACGGAGCTTGCGGTAAACTTCGCGAACTGAACCATTATTTTCGAAATAAATTTGCACGATTTGCAAGCGTTGTTCTTTTGTCAACCTGTTCATGATGAAATGGCAAACCAAACTAAATATTAATCACTTGACAGCTGACAAAATGGCCGCCAGTTAAAATAAAAAACACCCGATATGTTTAGCAAAACGATTTTTATTCTTCAATGTCGATTTGCAAACTCTTGACATGCACATTTCGATTTTGAAACTTTTGGGCTTTAGAGCAAGAAGATTATTGGAAAAAGTTTTTGATTTAAAGAATTCCTTGGAGATAGATTGTTTCCTACTTTGCAAGCTTAAAAATGGTGGACCAATTTTTGAACCTACACAAAAAATGTTAAACATGAAGTGGAAGATTTTGAATATAGTCGTTATGTATTTCATTTTGTTTATTTTTAAGTGCTAAGTAACGATTTGAAATAGTACACATTTATTGATTTCCTTTCAAGCGTTATGAAATAAAAAAACGATGAACATTGATTTAAAAAACTACAAATCATTTTTTTTTATTTTTTACAAAAAAAAATTAATTAAATTCAAAACATGTTATTTTGCAAAAAAAAATTATGTGTAATTCCTAATTTCATGTGTAATTTTGGCACGATCCATGTGTAATTTAACATTTAGTTGGTGGCAACACTGAGTCAGACAGTGAAATATCCAGTCTATACGGTGGATGCATTCAAGACGAACAATTATTTAAAAATGCCTTGTCTAATCTAATTGTTGACAGTAGAGAACTATTACACATTGACAGTTTGGTCGATGCAAAATTTTTAAAATTCAATCCAAACATATCCATGCCATAACATACAGACAGAAAAATACATTTTTGACCGTTAATCCGCGCTTCGACCGTGATCTTTTTGGTTTTCTGCTCTCGCGTTTTATCCATTTTTATCACCAGTTATAAATCTTTCAAGAAATGGGTCCATTTCGTTTCAATCTACCAACGTTTCTCAGATATCTATATTTTTTTTTTAATTTTCTTCAGTTTTAAGAAACTATTAATTATATTAATTAGGTATTAATTTTTATTTGCATACACCTTATCTCGTCACCTGAAATGCAAAAGGGCTTAACTACACTTAGTTTTTTACAAGAAACATAAAATCCAAATTTTGGAATTGTGTCAGCAAAAAAATTCTAAAAATTTCAGTTTTTAAGCAATTCCGAAAAAACAAAAGGGCTTTACTACAAGTTGAATATTTCCTAAAACCAAAAGGGCTTATCTACTTCATAAACAAATCTTGAGCAAAAATTTAAACCTTTTAAAGTTGATAAGGTTTTTTGTCAAATATCGGGTGTTTTTTATTGAGGTATAGAACTTTAAGTTGGCATCACTTTTTTAACTGGCGGCCATTTTGTCAGATGTCAAGTGAATAATATTTAGTTTGGTTTGCCATTTCATCATGAACAGGTTGACAAAAGAACAACGCTTACAAATCGTGCAAATTTATTTCGAAAATAATGGTTCAGTTCGCGAAGTTTACCGCAAGCTCCGTCCATTTTATGGTCGACATAATCGTCCATCAGAGCAATTAATTCGGTTAACCATGGATCGTTTTCGCACTACGTTTACTCTATGTGATAATACGCATCCGCAGCGACGTCGAACAGTGCGCACCGAAGAAACAATTGCCGCTGTAGAGCAAAGTGTTGAAGAGGACCCGAATGAATCGATTCGCCACCGTGCACAGCAATTGGAGCTTTGTCCATCAACTTTATGGAAGATTTTGCGCAAAGATCTTGGCTTGCGACCTTACAAGATCCAGCTTGTGCAAGAATTAAAGCCGCGAGACCATGCAATGCGTCGTGATTTTGGTGTATGGGCCGAAAATGAGATTGATCTCGATGCTGATTTTCATCGCAAAATTTTGTTCAGTGATGAGGCTCATTTTTGGTTGAATGGCTACGTCAACAAGCAAAATTGCCGCATTTGGAGTGAAGAGAATCCACATGAGACCGTTGAGACGCCATTACATCCACAAAAACTGACTGTTTGGTGTGCTATATGGGCTGGTGGAGTCATTGGGCCATACTTCTTCCGAAATAATGCTGGAGAGTCAGTTACCATAAATGGAGACCGGTATAGAGCCATGATAACCGACTATTTTGTTCCCCAATTGGATGGCATGAATGTGGATGAGTTGTGGTTCCAACAAGACGGCGCTACATGCCACACAGCGCACGTCACAATTGATTTATTGAAGGAAACATTCGATGAGCGCATAATTTCGCGGAATGGACCTGTCAATTGGCCACCAAGATCGTGCGATTTGACACCACTGGATTATTTTCTTTGGGGATATGTGAAGTCGCTCGTCTACGCCAACAAACCAGAAACGTTAGGGGACTTGGAAGCCAACATTCATGGCGTTATTGCCAACATACGGCCCCATATGCTCGAAAAAGTAGTTGAAAATTGGACCTGTAGAATTGGCTTTATTCGAGCCAGCCGCGGCGGCCACATGCCCGAAATCATATTTAAACATTAATGGCATAAAATTATCCTTTTAATAAAGCCAAATTGATGGACATTAAAACGATTTTCTTGTGCTTCATTTCAATTCGAAGTTCTATACCTCTAAAAAAAACACCCATTATATAGAGGCGGGTCTTAAAAATGGTACCAGTTTATTTTCGAAGCTTAATTAAATGTAAAAAGATAAGTTTTAAATAACACTGCACAACAGCGAAAAAAGTGCAAGGTCGTGACTATATAGGTCCGATTCTACTATCAAAATGTAGTAAAACCCTATACTCAGTTTGGCCAAGTTAGTGACCGTTTTATTTTTATGGGCCTCCAAAGTTTCCCAATATTATGATGATGCCTAAAAAAGGTGTCATCAGTTTTTACCAAATAGCTAATCAACACTTAAAAATATCGCTTAGCTATGTTAGGAAAAAATGTAGCGAAGAGTATGGCGAATACTTTTTTGCTAAAATTTTAATATAAAAATGTATTTTATTGCAGACATTTTTTAAAAAAGTTAAAGAAAAATTTTTTGTTTTTAATTTTTTGATCATAACTTTTTGGAAATCCTGATTTTTCTTACACTATATTTGGGAAAATTGTAGCCACAGCAAGGCTAAATAACTTTTGTGAACACACCATTATAATCTGAACGTGTCCAGATACCAAAAATAGGTAATATAGACTCCCTTGTGAAAACAAAATTAAATTTTTTACTCTAATTTAAGCACATAAAAAATGTTGAAAATTGCTTTTTGATAGAACCGTTTGACGGTTAAAATGTTCCAAGTGGTACAAGAGATGATTTGTTTAATCACATGTTAACTCCAGTTGCTTTAAATGCAATTAATATATTGAAATTTAAATTAAATCCTATAAAAAAGTGTCAGATTCGGTGTACTATTGACTACTTTTGCCTCTAGATTCCTTATTTTTGGTCGAAATTTCATCACAGACATCTCTTTTGAAACTTTTTGACAGTATCTATTATTGCGTTTCTAAAAATGTTGCAACAAATTGCCGCAAGGTGGTGGTATTGCCATGTTTCTTACTATTGTATTAAATACATTTTATTCGGATGTTTTTCGATGTTGGTACATTCAGAAAAAAACTAGACCAAATACTCCTGAACAAAGTTGCGGAACATAGTTAAACCATATTTTTTAGTTTTTGTTATTAAAAATACGATTTCAGTATGTAACCTCAAAATAGCGCCATCTTTTTACAGAAATCAGAAACAAAAAAGTCGTAGAACAAAAATTGTTTTTATAACCTCAGAGATTTATTTTCCACAACAAAAAAGTTCTTTTTCCCAAAAATACGTTTTTGAGATATTGCTAATAATAAAATTTTAGTTAAAAATATAATTTTTTTGGCACAAGGAAGTCTTTATGACCTATTTTTGGTATCCAAATACGTTCAAATTATATTGGTGTGTTCACAAAAGTTGTTAAGCTTTACTGTGGCTACAATTTTTCCAAATATAGTGTAGGAATAATCAGGATTTTAAAGAAGTTATGATAAAAAAATCAAGAAAAAACTAATTTTTCTTTAACTGTTTTAAAAAAAACTTTAAGATAAAATACATTTTTATCATAAAATTTTAGCAAGAAATGTTTGTCATACTCTTGGCTACATTTTTGCCGAACATAGTTAAGCGATATTTTTAAGAGATTATTGGTTATTTGGTAAAAACTGATGACACCTTTTTTAGGCATCATGCTAATATTTGTGGAAATTCAAATCCATGTGTGATCAGAATTTTTACATCATGTAGTTAAGTCCTTTTGTTTTTAGTGAATAAAATCATATTAATAAACCGTTTTTGATCGTATGCATCTAAAATTTTGTTGATAGATGTCTTTTGGATTGCTTCATAATAATTAATCAAAAAAAAATCTATTTCAATTTTTGAGTTAGTTACGCCCTTTTGCATTTCAGGCTACAATATACATATTTATAGCTGTGTTCCAGAACTACCAATACTGTACAATATTGTACATTTTTTAACCAGAAATTACAATTAAGTCATTTTTTTTCAGTACAGGAACACTTTCCTGTAGTTTCTGATTAAAACTTGTACAATATTGTACAGTATTGGTAGTTCTGGAACACAGCTTATATGTATGTTTATTTCAAAGAAAGTAGGAAAATGTTATATTTTAGAAAAAGTATAAAAAATCGTAAACCTATTTAATTTTAAACTATTTCGGTATCTTTTAATGTTAATCAAAATTAAGTTTCTTCAAGCGGTCCGAGCAATCTACCATCGGGTTTCTGAAAATAAATAATTTATTATTAATTTAACAATATTTGTTATAAAATAAAAAAAAAATTATAAAAATTTATAAAAATTGTATAATTCACTGAGAAAAGTTAGTGCTTGCTTAAAAACGCAGCTGTAGCTCACTTTAAGAGATTTTTATTCAAAAAGGACAACTTAAAAGCCAGCATTATCATGGTAAAGAATCTATCTATCTTTGTCAGTTAGTTTTTCCTATTGCTCCAAAGATTTCTGGCAAAAATATGATTATCTAACATTTGCAATTATGCGTTTTATGTTGTTTAATGACTCGGAAGACCCATATAGTAACTTAAGAAAAAGTGTACATTAAACATCCTTAGAAGTTAACATTAAACATGTTAAAATGTAGATGACAGAACTGAAACTTTATATGTTAAGAAAAATAAAATGTTATAAATATTATAATTGGTTACAGAAGTTCCATATTTATACCCTTCACCAATAGGTGAAAGGGTATTATAAGTTTGTGATTCCGTTTGTAATTTTTTTATTAGTGATCGTAGACCCCATAAAAATTATACTGATCGACTTAGAATCGGGAGGAGAATCGATTAAGCGATGTCCGTCTGTCTGTCTGTCTGTATGTCTGTCCGTCCGTCTGTCTGTTGAAATCAAGTTTCTGAAGCCCCTGGAGGATGGACCTACATAAATTATATACCCGCAATCGGTTTATAAACACCGAGAATATCGAAAAAATACCAAAAATTAGACGAAAATTTTAAAATTTTTGATTGAAACACACTTTTAAATAATAAGAGAGACAAGATACTCCTGGTGTACATGTGATAATATATTATATATCAGATTGTAGGAAATGGATCCCCAAAGCACTCCGTAAAATTTGAGCAAAATCGGTCTATAAACAACTGAGATACAGCCAAAACACCAAATTTGATGTATCGCAAATTGCCCAAAGTATGCGTTAGAGAATGTTTGTTGAAAAAATGAAATGCAGAAATAGGAAAAACCATCCTCCTGGAGCACGGCCATACATAAATTTTATATCAGATTTTAGGAAATTCCCCCGCCAAGCACATTATAAAATTTTATCAAAAGCGGTCCATAAACAACTGAGATATCGCCAAGACACTACTTGTGATGTACAGCAAATTGCCCAAAGTACGTGTCTAAGAAATTTTGTTGACATTTTGTAAGTATTGTTTCAGCGATATCTCAGGTGTTTATGGACCGATTGTGATGATATTTGACAGCGTTCTTTGTGGGAGGATTTCCTAAAATCTGATATAAACTCCACAAATCTGATTATGAATACCATTTAAGTTGTACCGATCGTCTCAGAATCGGCAGGAGAATCGATTTCGCGACATCCGTCCGTCTGTTTGTCCGTCCGTCCGTCTACCTGTCTGTCCGTCCGTTCGTCTACCTGTCTGTCCTTTTTTCTGTTGTAGTCAAGTTTTCGGAGCTCAGGGTGGGACGATATCCTAAAATTTTGTGTAAAATGCATATGGGTATACCTTCTAGGAGCTCCACAAATCTGATTTTAGTAGACAGACACACTGCATTTATCTTAATTTTATGTCTGACTTTTGAACCTTATGATAACATTTGAGTATGTATTATATATCAAATTATAGGTAATCTTCCTAGGAAGTACTAAAATGCAGCTAAGTACATGATATCCGTTCAAAACCTACATATGTATGTATGTATGTATCTCACATATCAACGAAAATTTAAATTGTTTAATTGCAATTGGGAGAAATCCGTTCACGTTTGACTATTGCTCCCGTATAACTTCGCCTAAGGCAATCTCTTAGTACCTAATAAATGACAAATTATAATAATCTAATTAGCTAATTAATTATAATTATACAGTGGTTCAAACGTATAATCGGACATCGGTATAACACTTAGTTTAAGTGCTTTTATAACAATATCGTTTTTAACAAAAAATTCTTTTCGATGTATTTCGCTATAAAAATTATTTTATTTGTCTATAAAACCAAAAAAGAGAAAAAACAACAATTTATTTCATAAAAAAACAAAAAATAACAAAAATAATTCATATTTTGAGATCAAACGAATAATCGGACATAATAATAAATACAGATTTTTAAACAACTTAGAAATAAAAAAAATATTTCGTAGCATATCCTTTGGATTCAGTAACATTTCTGAGTCTATTTTACATCGAATTGACCAAATTGGCGCCCACTTCCGACGGAATATTGTTCCACTCATGTAGATACGCTGATTTTAGTTCCATTATATTGTTGTAGTTGTTTTTATACACTCTACGACCTAGTTCATCACATAAATGCTCTATAACATTTAAGTCTGAGGATTGTGGGGGAGGACTCAACAGCTTAGGGCAGTGGTGGATCAGCCAGAGCTTCTCAATAGCAAATGTTTGCTTAGGGTCATTGTCTTGGTAGAAAGCAAACTTGTTTAAAATTCCAAGTTTTTCTGCGCTCAGCTTAACATTTTGCTTTAAAATATGTACATAGACAAATTTGTCCATTTTTTCATCTATGAAATGCAAACTTCCAACACCAGCACTTGACATACAGCCCCAAACCATCACAGACCCATGTTTTAGTGCCGCACGAGTATTTGTTGGTTTAAATTCTGTGTTAGGTTTACACCAAACGAAGGTCCTTCCATGTGATCCGTGAAGATTAAATTTACTCTCATCGGTAAAAAGGACCTGTAAAAGGTATAAAAATTACTTAATTTTTATAAAATATGCCGTAAATTAATAATTTACCGTATCACATAACTCTTTATTGTGTAAAGTGCGACAGTTATGGGGGAGGGTCTGTAATGGTTTGGGGCTGTATGTCAAGTGCTGGTGTTGAAAATTTGCATTTAATAGATGGAAAAATGGACAAGTTTGTCTATTTAGATATTATAAAGCAAAATGTTAAGCAGAGCGCAGAAAAACTTGGTTTTTAAACAAGTTTGCTTTCTACCAATACAATGACCCTAAGCACACATCTACCGTTGTAAAGCTCTGGCTGATGCACCATTGCCCTAAGCTGTTGAGTCCTCCCCCACAATCCTCAGACTTAAATGTCATAGAGAATTTATGGGATGAACTAGGTCGTAGAGTGTATAAAAACAGCTATAACAACATAAATGAACTAAAATCAGCGTTGTTACATGAGTGGAACAATATTCCGTTGGAAGTGTGCGCCAATTTGGTCAATTCGATGCAAAACAGACTCAGAAATGTTATTGAATCCAAAGAGTGTGCTACGAAATAATTTTTTTTCTAAGTTGTTTAAAAGTCTGTATTTATTATTATGTCCGATTATTCGTTTGATCTCAAATAATTCATATTTTATTTTTGATATTTTTTGTTTTTTTATGAAATAAATTGTTGTTTTTTCTCTTTTTTGGTTTTATAGACAAATAAAATAATTTTTATAGCGAAATTCATCAAAAAGAATTTTTTATTGAAAAAGATCTTGTTATAAAAGCACTTAAACTAAGTGTTATACCGATGTCCGATTATACGTTTGAACCACTGTATATCTATTGTAATAGATACGATGATGACATTTAGTATAAAGACGTTGTACAATATCGTTATTCAGGGCGATAGCGCCTAAAATAAACTTTCTAGAGGGACAACATTTGACAAAAGTATTTCTGATCTCTTAAAAAGTTCGGCATTGAAAATGGGCGAGCTCGGTTCACATTTACTGTTATCTCCCATATAACCCCGACAGGGAATTACTTTAATGCTGATAAATTAAATCATATTATAATTGCACAAAGAACTAGAGCAAAACTTTCCACACATTCATCGGACAGATCGAAAGAACAATAGATCCCAAATATTATTGTTGAAGTATTCATCTTAATGAGTTAACTAACTTCAGATTAATAAGTAAATCTTCAATAAATTTTCTGCCAAAGCTGATATCCACTCATTTAAAAGCTATATATTTCACGTATGTATCTAAAACTATGAGTGTATACCTTATAATTCTAAGGCTTGTATACATTGACAATCATTGTTAAAGCTTTGACCTAAATCAGTTCAGAGTTTTACATAACTAATCATGAACTTTTAATAGTTGGACAATTCGTATGAATTAAAGTACATCTTCATCAAATCGATGCGCTTTTGCAAATCTAAGGGCATCTACATTTTGAAGCATCTTTTCTGCATTGTTTATCTGGTCTATCGAACTTTATCAAATGTTCGTAAAATAGACACATATCACTTTAGAATCGAAGTGACGCTGCCTTCGACATTAGCCACCTGCACAACCTAACATTTGAGTCCATAACTATTATAGATGATGACGCCACCAAAAAGCTTTTCGTTTTCCGACTCTTAATTTTAAAGATTCTTTGCATATAATACTAGTATAACCATATATTGCAATATATTGCAATATATTGCTAGGAATTACATTTAGTATGAACAAAAGAAAATTAATATACATATGAAGCATTTGTGTGGGGCTTAACTTAGTCAGTAATCAGAAACTATATAATTATCAATATATTCTTACGATTTTGTACTTTACTTTGCCGAATCTTGGGTATCCAAGATTCGGCAAAGCCGAATATACCACTCTTACTTGTTTTGACCTAATTTCGATAGGCTAATTTTGTAAATTTTCAATCAAGCTTCAAACTTTTCTCGGTTAATTAAATAACAACTGTTTATCGTTCTGATTAAGTAATTATAAAGATATATCTTAATTTACTTACGTTTTTGATGATATTTGGAATATGTTTAAGGGAAGTCGTCTTAAGTTTGAATTAAGACAAAGTAAATCTACGGCAGACATAGTTTTCCATTTTAATAAGTCCACATCAGAATGATCGACTTCACTTTGGAACCATTGCTTTAATTTTCCAAATTGTTCTCCTGAAAAAAAATAAAAAGTTCAAGATTTAGTTTATTTATACTAAAATATATATATTTGTGTTACTAGATGTTGAAATCCACTGCCCAAGTTTTCTAAAAATTCAAGTTTGTACTAGGGTATTCAATTATTCGGTGTTTAAGTTTATTCGATTAATCGTGCGAATAATTATTATTAACATTTATGTTTGTATTTTATGTAAAATGTTTGCAAATGATATATCAGAGCTGGATACATTTAAATTAGATATGTATTAATATATAAAAAAAACACTATTTTGTTTAATCGATTAATCGACAGAAACTATTCGGTTATTTGTTATTTAAATTTTGTAAATTTTTAAAAATTCGATCAAAGAAAAAAAGAAATTAATCGGTTAATAGAATAAAGGTTAATCGATTAAATATCCTAGTTATTACATAAGACTCCTAATATGTACTTATATATTAGGGAATCGAATTTTATAATTTTTTTTAACGGAATATTGTAACAATAGGTCTAAAAGTTTAGTTCTGAAAATTTGAGCCAAATCGGACAACGTTCCAAGGGCGCGCATCGGATCCAAAGTTTAAGAGCCCACTTGTATGGATAAAAATGGGTTGTCATTTTAGAGAAATTTCAACCAAAAATAAACAATTTTTACAAAAAAATTATAAAAAAAAACACTTAATCTTGTCAAAAACAATTATTTTCATCCTTTTTTTATTAAAATTCGATAATTATTACTTGATATTTCGTAATCTCGCTTTGAAAATTTTAAGGAAATCCAAATTTTGACAATCGACCCCGGTAAAGAAAGGGTTAATCTCGTCCAATATTAAAAAACCTTTCAGCATAGGTTTTCCATTAACTAATCCATAATATTAATTATTTTTTTTTTGTTAAAATTTAATACAAACTCTAGTTTGACCCAAAAATTTTAATTTTCGCGAAATTCTTCAATTCCAAATCGCAGATACGGCGAAACTGTTCAAGATATCGACCTATACTTTTTTGGGTTTATTCTCCCATTTGTCTGTTTTCACACACTTTCGAGTAAATTCCAGAGACCGGAGATCGTTTTATTTTTTAAATCCATCAAGTATAAATATCATTGCCGATAAAAATTTATTTTCATTTCGATCGAAAAATAAAAAAAGAGGGATTTATATTTAAAATATAAATATCCCTCATGATGAAAATTTTAAATATCTATAACGATAAATATCCGAACAGAAAAATATTTTATTGATTGTTTTATTTTTGAACTTCTGTTTTGACTTTGAAAAAATAAAATGTTTATGAAATTTCAAAATTTTCAACAATGAATGTATGAATGTTTTCAATTTATTGCAATGTTTTAGGACATCGAAGTTAAAGATAATAGTTCTAATGGGAACTATTGGCGGTTTCTTTGATTCGCGTAACTATTTCTAAAAAAAATTAACTTTTAAAACCCATTTCAATATAAAATTTGCAACAATAATTGAATTTTTTGCTATTTAAACGTCCTAAATACGCTTTATACCCGGACAAATACAGAAATAAAATTTGAATTTTTTCAATCAAAATTTATTTTCATCGGATGAAAAAAGATGAAAATTATTTTGAACTGTACTGATAAATATCCCAAACGATTTTTTTATATTTTATTTTCATCGGATTGAAAAAAGAAACAAAATTTTTGAACAAATAAAAATCATGAGGGATTTTTAATATTTTTTTAAACTTCAATGATTGTTTTTTTATGGATTTAAACATGAAAATATTGTTTTAAAAGTATTAAAATCCGGTCTCTGGTAAATTCTAAATTTATAATATTTGTTGAACAAAATTTTTGAAAAATTAAAAAATGATTTTTCAAACCGACCAGTAAAAAAACTAAGTTAATTCGATTACATTTAAGCAAAACTGAACTATTTAATACTAACGAGTAGGGTTGCCAGTCAGGCTGGATTCAACTGGATTGTCCAGCTTTTTCAACGTTTGTCCAGTGTCAAGCTAAAATTAAATTTGTCCAGCTGAAATGTCAAAATTAAATTTTTTTAAATAAAAACTATTTTTATGAAAAAGAACGCAATAAAAACTTTTGGAAAATTGTATTTTCTTTTTTACTTAAGTGATTTATGCGTTGATTAATTGATTGTCTGATCAAGTTCATTTTGCAATAAAATAACTATAACTAACTCTATCAAATTTACCCATTGTTGGCAAGTATGATTCTATGTTTGAATTTGAAACTTATGTCGTTAATTATGTTGACGGCGGTATCGAGATAAACAAATTCTTTTATAACCTCGTAGCTATAGTTCCCAATGATCACATGTGGTCCAATTCTTAAGCTTTTTTTTGATTCATTGACAACTAGACCCATTTTATTACATTTCTTCTCGATACTTGAAAAGGCGGCAGTCGAACCGCGAAATGTGCGTCCGCCCCATGATATCAATGCCATCGACAAACGCAAGTAGAATGTGTTTTCTGTTGAAAATTGTTTCAGATGTAATAGCTGCAGCATCTCGGACGATTTCATTTTCTCTCGATATCGCTGCGGTTAATTACGGTATTCGGTTTTCAAAAATTGAAAGATTCATCGAAGCAAATTATTAACGCAAGTTTTTTATTTTTAATGTCCAGCTAATTTTTGGGTTGTCAAGCTTTTTTTCCCTTATGTCCAGCTTTTTCAGGATTTGTGTCTGGCAACCCTACTAACGAGTCATTTAATGATAAATTATGTCTAATTTTTAAATTTCTTTATTTAAAACATAAAATTTTTGGTGCATATCCTTAGGCGCGTTTTCAGGGATATGAATTTTCGGGGTAAAAATGGAATAACTCCAATACTACTTCATAGATTTTTGTTTTTAACTATTTGAAATAAAGCTGTGTTAGTTTTTTTAATATTCCATTATATTTTCTTGCAAAAATTGCTTATTTTTGGTTGAAATTTCTCAAAAATAAAAAAAATAACCAAGTTTTCACCATTCAAATGGGCTCTTAAATTTTGGACAAAATGCGCGCCAATAGAACGTTGTCCGAATTGGTTCAAATTTTCAGAACTAAATTTTTAGACCTAGTGTCATAATATTCCGTTGAAAAACATTTGGAAGTATGTACTAATGTACATATTTCCAGCTTCCCGCCGAACTTGCTGACAAAGTTTTCAATACTGCATTTTTGATAGTTCAGGTGATAATTAAATTTACACTTTACTTTTAAGTATTGGGGACAATGCTTACCCTGCAATTATGAAACTACGAAATGTGCAGAGTGGTTCGTTTTCTCAAACTTTTATATAATAAACTTTTATTTATTCGGAAGAATGCAAAATGTTTTGGATTCATTTTTAGGAAAAATAAAGAATAATTTTGGCACAATTAAAATTAGTTCTTGTTCAACCAACATAAATAAATAATATTTTATACGCTTTTGATATCGGAGCAACATAATGCAAAATGTAAAACCCTAATGTACGCACATTTCCTGAAGAATGTAATTTCGTTATTTATTATGCGAAACGTCTAACTTCTAACCAATTAAGCGCAAAATTATAGTTATTAATTATTACAAATGAGCAAAAACTTTAACAGTCACAAACATAAATATGTACATATGTATGTATGACATAATTCAAGTATTTACCAATTAAAATTTGTAATTCCATTAGAGTAACCTCAATATTTACACCACAAAAAATGTCCAACAGAAGAACAAATAAATGAAATATCAACAACACATGGTCTGTCGTTCATTCTTTACTTTAATAAATACATACGTTAAAAATGTGCATACATTCTGATCGATTTTATATCACATTGCACAATGGGACATACATGTATGTATGTAGCTTTTGCTAAACAATTTATTTATTTTTAGACACATTTTATACGTGTTGAAAGCTATGTTTTTATACATGAGGAAATCAAGATGTTTTTCGTCTTATTTCAAATTTTGGCCCGACGCATTGCTGTGAATCTTGTACTCCACATGAAGTTCGTAATGTCCAAATATCATTCAAGTTAATCAAAATCTGACCCAACTTGTACATATAAATTGTAGAACTAGCATTATTCTTAAGTCGTTAAATGAATAACCAAAAACTCTTAATTTCCCAAGAAGCCGCTAGAATTTTAGTACAAAATCA
This sequence comes from Stomorhina lunata, assembly GCA_933228675.1. Lineage (NCBI taxonomy): Eukaryota > Metazoa > Arthropoda > Insecta > Diptera > Rhiniidae > Stomorhina > Stomorhina lunata. Next base: position 86,413,786 of record OW121740.1, on the reverse strand, counting down.
TTAGAAAGACTCCGTAACCTTTCCGCGTCTAATACATTACTGGAAGATTTCTCTCTGACTGCTTGTTTGCACATCTCATTGGACCACGTTTTAAAATTTGGATTTTATCGAAATATTTTTCCGCCTAGCATACCAGAGATCCCAAGTTCGATCCCCGCTCAGACCCACTTGAAAAAAATAAATTTTCAAAAAAAAGCGGCGATTCACCTCATAACTCAGCTAGCCACTGGTTATTGAGTACAAGGCTATGTAAAACTTCTCTAACTAATGCATTTACCGTTCGGAGCCGGAATTAAAACGTAGGTCCCTTTCAATGAGTCAAAAATAGAATCAGATGCAGCTCATTGTCTAAGAGAAGTACCCCTTGTTCCAATTGGAATGTTGTCGGGGAATTACCCAGCAAAACTTTGGTAATGGCAAGTACTCTGATAACTGGTTACCTTGTAACGACTACAACATACCATCCGAATAAATAATAAGTTATTACAGAAGTACTAATTTGTAATTAAGATGGTAATTTCAACTGAATGGCCCGGTTCAAATCCCACCAAGGGCAACAATTTTTTTTAGTTTTTTTTTTTTTTTTATTACAAGAGTCTTTTTAAATGATTTTTGAATTTTAAGAACTTAAATATTATCTTCTGTAAAAAAAATTTGTAAAACTAACTCACGTTAATGAAAAAATACCATCATGAGTCAATTTTGATTATGTAGGGGATGTTGAATACCAAACACGATTCTAATTGGTCTTAACTTGGTAAGCCCAACTTATCTGGATCATACTTCATCTCAACTGTGGACACACACCTCCTCATGGTATCACCCCGGAAGCTAGTTTAACACCCATTAATATTGTGAGTTAACATGTTCCGAGAGTTGTCCCTTAAGATCGATAAAAATGGGTTAGGATTACGGGCTAGTAACCTTCTCTTGAAAAAAAAATACAATGAAGAGGATAAAATTAGAATTTAAATGTCCCACTACCTAATGTTAGAGGAGGATGTCCGAAACTTCGATAGAAAGACCAAGTAGAGGAACATTTTTCAAAGCTTGGCCTATAAAATTGGAGAATATTCGCACAAGATCGAAATCCATTAAATTCTAAAATATGCTCGGACTTTGCAAAAAAAAGCGGGCAAAAACAAAGTTATTTTCACATGATTTTCGATCTAAAAATAAAAATTGTTTATATTAATTATAAGCTGCTAAGTTTTCAACATATGAAGTAGCTCAGTGGAAGAGTCTCTGCCTAGCAGTCGGAGGGTCTGGGTTCGAGCCCCCATGGGATCATAAAAAAATTTTGTATTTCGTTTAAAAATATATGTTGCTTTCAAATTGCTTACCCAAGTCATTACTTTTCCGCAATTGGTAAGTACTTGCCTCCAATGACATCCCCATGTTAATGTAATGACTTAAACAGCGAATGAGTAAGTAGTTCGTGTTCAATAGTTTAACTGTTTAACTCATTAGTACCTGGTAGACCGAGCCTTGCTCGGAGCTTTATGATAAGCATTTTGAGGAAAATTTTAAAGTTTTTATATATTTTATATTATAAAGTGCTAAAATAAATTTAGAGGAAAGATATTGTAGAAATATTCAGTTAATTTTGAATTATTTGATTTATTTTGTCCGACCAACACATAGTTTGCATAGTTTACAGTTTAACTCATTTTGAATAATTTTGGAAATTATTCATATCAACAGAAACCTCTGTCGACTCATGCGCAACAACTTTGCTAAAGATTATAGTCTGATCAAATGCACAGTTTACGATTTAATTCATTTTGAGTAGTTTTCTGTGGCGCCACCTGTCGGACTTATTTCAATTCATAAACCTTCTTCGGCTTATCCGTAACAACTTTGCTGAAGATTATAGCATGATCAAATGTACAATTAACGATTTAATTAATTTTTAGTAATTTTCAGTGGCGCCATCTGTCGGAAATTAGTCTTATCAACTTTAAAACCTTCGCCGGCTTATCCGCAACATCTTCGCTAAAGAGCATAACACAATCAAATTCACAGTTTACTATTTTATAAAGAACATACATACAGACAAACATTCATTTGTTTAAAATAATACTAATTTTTCCCCCTTTTTATTCCCTAATTTCTAAAAGTTCCATATGTATATTTGGTACTTTTTTGGTGCCAATTGAATTCGGTACATTTTTTTAAAACGCATTTAACATAATATATAATGTTCCTATTCATATTACTTTGGAGATGTTAAGTTATCATTTTATCCCTTTTTTACCCATTTTGGCTCCAAAATCAAAAAAGTACCAAATACGTGTTTCATGTTTTTTTTTACATCTATTGATTGCAGTACCAAGTTTCTTTCTATATTCTTTAGTTTAAAATATAAGAGTGGGTTAAAAAGGTGCCAAAAAAACTATTTTCACCCTTTTTTACCCCCTATCGGACATAGTTTCAAAAAAGTACCAAACACCTGTCCGCTTATTTTCAAAGCTGTTTAAAACGTAATTTTAATTTTGTTTCTATACCTATTACTTTAGGAGACATAGCGTTTTCGATTTTTTCCCCTTTTTACCCGTTTTTACCCTCTTAGAGGTAAAAGTTCCAAAAGTCCCTTCTTCTTCGACCTATACATCAAAAAAGATACCCACTGTCCAAATTTTATCAAAATCGTTAGAGCCGTTTTCGAGATAGCCATTCTATATATATATATATATACAATTATTGCTCGTTTAAGAATATAAGATAAGATAAGATAAGATAAGATAAGATAAGATAAGATAAGATAAGATAAGATAAGATAAGATAAGATTTGGTAATGAAAAGTTTTACTGGGTATATATATATATATGTATATATATATATATATATATATATGTATATATAAATATATATATATATATATATATATATATATATATATATGTATATATATATATATATATATATATATATATATATATATATATATATATCGTGATCATATATTCAATACCGACTATGAACCAACTAAAATATTTTTAAGGTGAGGCAAAAAAGTGTTTAATATCCAAAATACTTTAATAGAAGTCTATATTTCCTCTACATTATATTTAAAACAATAACTGCCTTAATAGATTTCTTGCCTCTGAGTTTTCCAATAAAAATGATTTGAAAAAAAAATTGGTTTATAGGCGGTATTGAATATAGGCTCACGATATATATTATATGTATATAGAAAAAAAACAATTGTAAAATTTATACAATTAAACCAAACATTTTGAAGATATTTATCGTTAAACTTTTAAATTGTTTTCCTGATTGAAAAAAAATGAATTCCCCACTGTACGATTTGCTTTAATTTATGATGCATTAAATTGTGAAAAATGTTTGTTTAATAAACATTTAACACATCGTGAACGTATTTTATTTATGTATGAATTTAGAACAAAATGGATGAAATATTAAATATTTTTATAAACCAAGAGTGAGTTATAGACAAATGTACTTTTGTATTAAAAGCATTGATTACACAGCACAACAATTTTCAAAAAATTTCATGTGCTCTTAAAACCACTATACAATTTTGATGTATCATGACTACCTTTGTACAAAAATGGTAAAATTTTTAAATTCTATGGCAAGATTTTAAAAAAAAATTTTTTTTTTTAAATTGCAATTTTTTTTAGACGTTTCTTCAAATAATTAATGATAACTCAAAAACTACTAGTCCGATATTATTTAAATAAAATCAGAAAAATTAAGATTTACATTCTTTGATTCGTCTATATATCGCGTTTCAATCGGATCAATAGTATCGGAGTTATAATAAAAAACTTAAGAAAAAAATATATTTTTTTCGTAAAAATAGCAAAAATTTTCGTTTTAAAAAAATCATGAAAAATCGAAAACGGCAAAAAACTTCCAGATTTATTATTTTATCGCATAGCGACATATAATAGCAACAAAATGAGATACCGACCATAAAAATTGATTGATTTTTTCGAATTTATTCACAATTTAGTGAATTCGCTCATTTTCACAAAATTTTAGTTTTTTGCTTGATATACACATTAAGCGGGTTTTGAAATGTATGAAAAAAATAAATTTTCCAATTTCAAAGGGTGCATGTCGGATTATTGTGAGATTTGGTGAGAAACTTCCACATACAAAATTTTAGTCGAATTGGACAATGTTAACACGTAGCGCATAGGCCCCAAATCTGAAAAATAGCGTTTAGATCGAAAAAAAATTGACAAATTTTCAGTTTTTGCAAAATTAAAGCCATTTATTCCCCCTTTTGCAAAAAAGTGGATTCTGGTTCTTAGTGCAAACGCAATGATTTTTCCAATAAGCTACATGTCTTTGAAATCTTTTTAACTTTAACTTTTACATGTAAACAATAAAATATAAAATTTCGCTAAAATTGACTGATATCTTCCTATTACACAACGCAACAAAATAAAAAATTAGATGCTTTTGAAACCACTATACAATATCCAGGTACTGAAAATGTGTTTTGGATGAATGAGAAATGTATGGCAAAACAAGTACGCGAAATACTGTTTTGGGCAAAACAAGTATTTCTGTGGGACACGTGTTACTGTGGAAATACAGTATTGAAGGCTGAGAGCAGGAATATTTGACGGCCCACAAATTCGCAAATTGGTCAAAGATACCGATTTTCTCAGTTCAATGTCAGAAATTAAGAAAAATGCATGGGATTCGTTTGTATAGGTTATTCAACATTTCTTAGGAAATAACAAGGATGATGATTATGTTGCGCACGTTGAAGAGATGTTAACTCACTTCCAGAATCTTGGATGCAACATGAACATCAAGTTACATTACCTTCACAGTCACTTAGATCGTTTTCCTGAAAATCTAGAAGACTTAAGTGAGGAACAGGGCGAACGATTTCACCAAGATATTCGGACAATGGAGGAAAGATACCAGGGTCGCTGGGTTGCACACATGATGGCAGATTTTTGCCAGAGTATTCAGAGCAAAATTTCGTTATTCAATAATAGAAAATGTCATAAAAGAAAATTCCAAAGTTTGTAGTTTATTATATTTATTTATTTCCTTATTTTATATGTTGTAATAAACTTAAAAAATATAAAATAAAATACATGAATAAAACAATGAAATACATTTTCGATCTATTCCATCGATTTGACTTAGTCACATTGTTTGGTCAATTGCCTTCTGCAAGTCCTCAAGGACATGTAATGGCCAGTGCAAATTGTAGTAACTCGAAAACTGTTTAACCGATTTTAAAGATATGTAGCTTATTGGAAATCTCATTGTGTTTGCCTAAGGATCAGGATCCACTTTTTTGCAAAAGGGGGAATAAATAGCTTTAATTTTGCAAAAACTGAAAATTTGAAAATTTTTTTCGATTTAAACGCTATTTTTCAGATTTGGGGCCTATGCGCTACATGTTAGCGTTGTCCAATTTGACTAAAAATTTGTGGGTGGAAGTTTCTCACCAAATCTCACAATAATCCGACATGCACCTCTTGAAATTGGAAAATTTATTTTTTTCATACATTTGAAAACCCGCTATAATGCGTATATCAAGCAAAAAACTAAAATTTTGTGAAAATTAGCGAATTCACTAAATTGTGAATAAATTCGAAATAAAATCAATCGATTTTTATGGTCGATATCTCATTTTGTTGCTATTATATGTCGCTATGCAATGAAATAATAAATCTGGAAGTTTTTTGCCGTTTTCGATTTTTCATGATTTTTTTAAAACGAAAATTTTTGCCATTTTTACGTAAAAAATATATTTTTTTCTTAAGTTTTTTATTATAACTCCGACACTATTGATCCGATTGAAACGCGATATATAGACGAATCAAAGGCTATGTAAATCTTAATTTTTCTGATTTTATTTTAATAATATCGGACTAGTAGTTTTTGAGTTATCATTAATTATTTGAAGACACGTCTAAAAAAAAATGCAATTTTAAAAAAAAAAAATTTTTTAAAAAATCTTGCCATAGAATTTTAAAATTTTACCATTTTTGTACTAAGGTAGCCATGATACATCAAATGTATATAGTGGTTACTCGAGCACATTTTTGCTGTTGATCTGTGTTATTTTTGATGAACTTTGAATGGACTTTTACATGACATTTATCGCTAATTGCAAGAGATTTTTTTATTTTACACCAAAAAGAATATAAATATAACAGGGATATAGGTTAAGTTACTGTGACGGTCTGATAACACTGCTTAACAAAATTTAAAGAAAGTAGTAACCAAATGTATTTGACTAATCCACTAATCCAATGTAAAATTGTTCGCTATAAGTTCGATATAAAAGTACGGTTAAGGCCCTATACTCCACTGGGAGTCAAGGATGACAGAAGAAGAACAAAAACCTAAAACAAGTAAAAGTACAAAATTTATGAAACAAACAAGTAAGAATGTTATATTCGGCTGTTCCGAATCCTGTATACCCAGCATCAAGTTGTGTTAAATTTAGAAACATATATCATATATCTACGAGGATGCAGCAAATTCAAAATGTGGACCAAAATCGAAAAAAGTTGTTACGCGAGTTGGTATTGTTGTAAAATTGTTGGACTAAATCGGTTGCAGTAGATTTATAGTTCAACATTTAAAAATATGTAAGTGGTTTCCCTAGTATTTACTTTGAACAAAATTCGTTATCGTTACCGGCTATGGTCTTGTATCGGAGCTATGGTTAAATGTGAACCGATTTCGATGAAATTTTATATGCTGCATACTGCTTATGTAAAACTTACCAGATTTTATCATCATAACTGTAATAATTTGTCATTTATTAGCAAATAAGCGATTAGCCTAGACGAGGTTATATGGGAGCAATGGTCAAATGTAAACCGATTTGTCCGATTTCAATACCAAAATTTTTCAAGAAATGAAAAATATTTATGCCAAATTTCAGTGACCTATATCCTTTCCTTAAGGTTTTATCGTGCCGACAACAGACAGACAGACAGACGGACGGTTTTTGAGCCAATATTAAAGAAATTACAAACGGAATGACAATATCAATATACCCCCATTCCTTTTGATAGTGGGTATAAAAATATTAAAAATTTGCTTGAATAAAAAAGTGGGTTTATTCAGTCTTGTTGGACGCAACATGTTTGTATTGAAATTCACTTAAATAATATGGAATAAGATATAAAAATTTTTAAGTTTAAACTTTTGTCCATTGTATCTTTGTTGTTTTTTGACTTATCTTTACTTACGACCCACGGTTATTTTAGTAATTTTATTATATTTATTTATTTAAGGAAAAAACAAAAACATAATCCGACAAATTTTACGGATGATATATATCTTTATTTAGGTGACATCATATTTTTCAAAAACGCAGAAATGGTTATTTTGGAATAAAAAGATTGGGGATTAGATTCGTTTGAACCGTCGCGAATTTCTTTGAAAAATTCTTTGAAAAATTCCCTAAAAAATTCAGGGAAGTTTTTTTAAGATACCAACCATTTGAATAAAAATTTAAACCACTAATAACTTTCCTCTTATTGAAATAACTATCTGCAATTTGTATTTATGACAGTGAATGATTTCTAAAGTAAATTTACTAGTAATTTTTCTTGTAAAAATGTTGAGTATTTTCATTAAAATAAAAAAAGTGTTCTACGGGCGGATCCGGGCGGGTGCAAAAGTATATATAGGCTTAAAGGGAACACTCTTGGCTTTCTTTGGGTGGTTTCGATTTTTGTTTCCATTTGTTTCTACAAAAGTTATACACTACTAAACTTGAAATTTTATGAGTATATGGTGATTTTAAATTTTTTACATAACACCTTAACTACAAATTATACAGGGTGCGCAAATACCATTTGTTAAAACCAACAGTCCACCCAACATAACAAAAAAAACTGCAGCCCATTAGCATTAATAGTTTTCAAGAAATCGTAATTAATATGAGATCAAAAATTACAATTTTTCTTTCATTTCTAAATTAACCAAAATTCCTTGTCTTTAGCAGCATGCCACGCCCACTACAGCGGATATTTTGACCAAATTTTTTGGCCACCTTAGTTTTGATATGTTTTCTTTCTTATGGTATAAAAATTTTAAAAATCTATGTCAACAAAAAATATAGGTTTGGGCCAATGAAATTTGATTCTGAACCACCGTGCGTCGTGAGTCTAAAATAGAATCGGATGTAGCTCATTGTCTGAGAGAAGTACCCTTTGTTCCAATTGGAATGTTGTATATATGTATATATATAAGATTCGTTTGGTCAAAAAACTGTTACGTAGTATAATCATACTCACTTAAGCCATAAAGTTCGAGGAAGCTACCAAAAATGATTTCAATGGATTACCTTGTTAACTTTTTGTCTTCATTTAATATCGGTCTAATGACGATATAATTATTAGGGTGGGTCGTTTTTTGACTTTTGTCTCTGATCGACTTCTAATAGTGAAATTATATGGCCAAATTATGTCAATCGGCCCAAAGTTTTTGAGCCCATTTGTATGGGGAAAACTGAGAGTATTTGCAGTCCATTTATAATTTATTTTAAAGAAAAAAGATGGGATCTAAAAGTGAACTAATGCAGCTTTAATTAAAGTCATCTATATTTAAAATTCATAAAACAGTTTTGTAGTTATTGCGATTTTCCCCCAAAAAAATCGTGTCCTTGACAACACGCCTAATGATAAACCGCTAGAAAAAAATACTTTGGACAAAAACTAGCAAAGTAAGACATGATTTATCATTTTAAGACTTGTAAGTACTTCATAGTTTAAGTTTGTTAAAATATAACAATATTTACTTAGTTTTTTTCATAATCAAAAATGGGTAATTTTTCTCAGGTGGGTTTCAAAACGCATTTTTTAATTTTTTGAAAATTTTGTTAAACAAATATTACAAATTTGAATTATTCTCATCGGTGTGTTAAAGTGAATAAAAAAGACAATAAAACTCAAAATTGAGGTCGATATCTTAAACCATTTTCCCGTACCTTGTGTTCGAATTCGACGAATTTCGCAAAAAAGTAATTTTTTGCTCATAACTTGATTAAATGCTTCATAAATCTTATTTATGCTCAATTTTAATAATGTTTATATGGAATAAAATTATCCATGCTATGGAGTATCATGCGGTAAGTGCTAAATTGTCCTCCAACAGATAACACCGCTTAGCATTAATTGTCTCAATTTTGAAAAACAGACATTTGTAGATTCATTTGACTTGTAACCCCGTATTCATCAATTTATTTTAAGTTGTTTAATCTCAAATACAATCAAAAATAATTAATTTGTGATCCATTAAATATTCACACCTTAATTAGTAACTCCTTATTAAGGCATTGAAGTTATGAAATAACTAAATTTGTTTTTTAATTGTCAAATCGCTGTTTTGTATTCGATTAATTAATACCGATTCCTATTTGGTCATAGGCATTTTTCCAATAAATTTAAAAAATATTTTATTATTTATTTGAAATTTCAAAAATTAATTGCATTTGAAACATTTGCAATAATTAAATTATTTAAGTTTTAGGATATTTATTAAAGGCATGTTAAAGTGATAAAAACAAAGACAGTGCATTAAAAAATTTCAACTGGATCTTGTATAAGTGATTAACAAAAAAGTATACATTTCCATTTTTCATTTATCAAAATATGGATCAGTCTAATAAAAAAATTTCTACACATGCATGCATGTTGTAGTGTAAGTGTTTGACCATAAATTTGGATTAAATATGTATCAACTACTGAGATTTAATATTTCTTAAGTATTTTTTTTTTGTTATTGAATAATCGTTATTATTTGGTCTTTGTCAATTTTGACTAAATTGTAATTAACACGAACGATATAAACAAAAATGACTGAAAAAGCTAGGGTTTGCAAAAAACCGTGAAAATGAGAAACCGCGGTTTCGGTTTTAAAACACCCAAAACCGGACGGTTTCGGTTCGGTTTTCGGTTTTTTAAATAAAACTATTTTGATTTAAATTTGTAGTAAAATTTTGATTATTTTGTTAAAACCAAGTATAAAGTATATTTATTAAAGCTCAATTATAATTTAATACTAAAATTCAGGAAGATAATTCAGGTTTTTTAAATATGAGGGATTTCTTAAATAAGTCTTGTTTCTTTTGGAGCGTAAATAATCGAGCGACAAATTGCTTCAATAGTAATTTTTACAAATAGTAACGATTTTAAAGAATTTACAATTTCAAAGTCGATAGAATGAAGCAAATCTAAGGTCGACAGCATTTTTTAACTCTCATAAATACTTTGTTTTAGAAGCAGAAATCTAAGAGTAAACTTAATTCACGATTATGATGCTTTTTAACGCTTGTTTGTAAAATTTTACAACGAACTGACGAATTTTTGAAATACCGAACAATTTTTCTTACAGCCTCTAGCAGTGGTGCCAACCAAAAAATTTTTTTTGTGGGAGATTCGACATTGAAAAGTAGTAGATTCCACAAAATTCAGTTTGAAAAAGTAGTAGATCTACCACTTTTACTATTTTAGCTTTTTAAGAATTTTAAAGTTAGAATATTTACGCTTTTATTCTGAAAATAGCCTTTCAACATTGGCACTACTATGTGAAAGCAATTTTTGTCGTTGTGACCTTTTTATTCTAGAAACATGATGTCAAAAATTTTCTTCTCGAGAGAAAGGAAATGTTATATTTCTTAAAAGCCTCCATTCTTGACCTAGCTCGCTGTGGTCTGAGAGGCATAAAAAGAAGAACATTTTTCAAAAAATATATACATATATATTTTTTTGTAACAGTGGTTCAATGGTGCGATTTTGGTAAGGAAAAAAATTAATTTAATACAATTTTTAAAAAGCTTAAAAAAGTAGTAGATTCTACTTAAAATGTGGTAGAGTGTAGAATGGTACCCAAAAGTGGTAGATCTACTACAAAAGTGGTAGAGTTGGCATCGCTGGCCTCTAGGTTCAAATGTATATGGGCAATCGGTTTTAAATGAGTCAAAGTTTCATCGTCGCCGTCTTCAAAATTGATTTTCAGATACAAATTTGATATTGGCTGCTGCTCCTTCTATATTTAGTACATGCTACGATGCTTGTATCAAGTGAAATATTAAACTCCATTAGCCTTTGTTTAATGGTTTTTTGAGTTTACTTGAAATTACACGTTCCTAAAATTCGGCCCAGATTATAAAATTAACCATGAGAATCGTGAATATTTACGTTCATACACCGTCTTCCCCTTACACCTGTCCATTCGTCCATTGTAAACACATTTTGCTTGTTTCATTCTTCTGCTTCATTAAATAGACAAATTATGTGCAAATTTATGATAAGCTAATGATATTTCTGAATAATACCATCAAAAAATTATGAAAAATAAATAGCTAAAATCGTGGTTTTTTCTACGGTTTTCGGTTTCGGTTTTGAGGCATAAAAAACCGAGGTTTCGGTTTCGGTTAAAACCGAACTGCAAACCCTAGAGAAAACCATTTAAAATAACAAAACTTTTTTATCTTTTTTCTAATGTCGGACATTAATGAAATCAATATTGAGTACATGCACATATTGAATTCCTTATGTTCGTTGATCGCTATAATGTTTTTTTTTATATTCTTCTATAATTTAAATCAATTACGAATAAATTCGAATTGCGAGATTATGTTTTAATCAGAATCTTAAAACATAACTAAAAAATATCTGCATTCATTTTTATACTCTTTAACATTGTTTAAAAATTCATTTGCGGGAAGTAGGTATTATAAAAAAATTTCTTAACTGCTGAATTAAATAAACGGCTACCAACTAACTTGTCAACCTTCCCTCGTATATAAATGAAAATCATTATTTATATTGACATCGAAGCGAACTCACGACAGATAACTAAATTGGCAGAGCCAACAAAAAGTATAACTTTGCCATTATATAATTTAAAAGTCTAGAATATTAAAAGTAAAACGGCAAATCAAAAGCCAAACGAGATCATACAGACGACATAAACGGATAAGATACAGGTGGCAAATGTGTAAAGGTAACCAACTTAAAGATTCTTTAAAAATATCGTCAATATTCACGAATAAAGAAATCAATTAAAATGCGTCAAATTGTCAGTTGACATGATACAATAATATTGAATATCGAAAACAAAAAAATTTTGCTTAAATTGCAGACAAATTTTTTGCTGGTCGTTCACATTTGAAAATTTTTGTTTTTGTGTATGAGGATGTCTGTCTTTCTGTCTGTTTCTGTTTTTTAATTATCATCACGGGAAAAACGATTTGTAATTAAAAATATACGTATGTGTTTATTAAGGTGGGTCAGTTTGAATTGAAGGGCAAAAAATTAAAAACTTTAGAAATCTTATATTCTTAAACGAGCAATAATTGTATGTATATATATATCTATATATATACATATATATATATATATATATATATATATATATATATATATATATATATATATATATATAGAATGGCTATCTCGAAAACGGCTCTAACGATTTTGATAAAATTTTAACAGTGGTTACCTTTTTTGATGTATAGGTCGAAGAAGAAGGGACTTTTGGAACCTTTGCCTCTAAGAGGGTAAAAACGGGTAAAAAGGGGAACAAATCGTAAACGTTATATCTTCTAAAGTAATAGGTATAAAAACAAAATTAAAATTACGTTTTAACAACTATGAAAATAAGCGGACAGGTGTTTGGTACTTTTTTGAAACTATGTCCGATAGGGGGTAAAAAAGGGTGAAAATAGTTTTTTTTTGTACTTTTTTAACCCACTCTTATATTTTAAGCCAAAGAATATAGAAAGGAACTTTGTACTCCAGTCAATAGATGTGAAAGAAATATTGGACACGTATTTGGTACTTTTTTGATTTTGGGGCCAAAATTTGTAAAAAAAGGGATAACATGCTAACTTAACATCTCAAAAAGTAATATGAATAAGAATTATGTTAACTGCTTTTTAATAAAATGTACCGAATTCAATTGGTACCAAAGAAGTGCCAAATATGCATATGGAACTTTTTGAAATTAGGGGATAAAAAGGGGGAAAAATGAGTAATGTTATAACTTTTAGATAAATGAATGTTTGTATGTATGTTCTTTATAGAATAGTAAACTGTGAATTTGATCATATTATGCTCTTTAGCGAAGATGCTGCGGATAAGCCGGCGAAGGTTTTTAAGTTGGTAAGACTAATTTCCGTTAGGTGGCGCCACTGAAAATGACTAAAAATTAATTAAATCGTAAACTGTACATTTGATCACGCTATGATCTTTTGCAAAGTTGTAGTGCATGAGCCGGCAAAGGCTTTTTATTTGGTGTGAATAATTTCCGACAGGTGGCGCTACTGAAAATTGCTCAAAGTCAATTTAATCGTAAGCTATATATTTAATCATGCTATAATCTCAGCAAAGTTGTTGCACATCAGCCGACGAAGGTTTCTTAGTTGGTATGAAAAAAAAAAGACAGGTGGCGCCACTGAAATTTACTCAAAGTCAATTTAATAGTAAGCTGTACATTTAATCATGCTATAATCTTTAGCAAAGTTGTTGCGGATAAGCCGACGAAGGTTTATTTATGGGAATGACCAAAGTCCGATAGGTGGCGCCACTGAAAACTACTCAAAATGAATTAAATCGTAAACTGTGCATTTGATCAGGCTATAATCTTTAACAAAGTTGTTGAGCATGAGTCGACGGAGGTTTCTGTTTCCCAAATTTTTCAAAATGAGTTAAACTGTAAACTATGAGTTTATCGGACAAAATAAATAAAATAATTAAAAATTAACTGAATATTTGTACAATGTATTTCCTCTAAATTTATTTTACTACGTCATAAAATAATATATATAAAAATTTTTAAATTTGCCTCAAAATGAGCTCCGAGCAAGGCTCGGTCAACCAGGTACTTTAAATTATTCTACGAAGAATTTCAAGGAACTTCTCCAAAGATACCAAATGATTGAAATGAAAATAAAATCAGTAAAAGAAAAAGAATTTTCACTGAAACATTTTACGTTTCTGCTGAGGTTTTTTCATCTTGACTTTTTGTATCATTACTTTGTACTTGTTAAAGTACGAAACTGTAGCGTCTGTTCAACATGTTAGTTGCGGCTACTAGCGGGCGTCTGTCTCGGACCGAGCGGCTCGCTTTACAAACGTGGCTCTTGTCTGTGGACTCATGATTCATCGACTTAGCCCTTACGTTGTTTTAAGCATGGAAAGAAACAACTTTATGGAATATACTACTCCAAGGGGTAATCAAGCGAGAAATCCCCCAGCTACCAAGAACATCCTGATGAATGAAACCAATTCTATCCAAAGAAATCGAACTATAAAAATTAATATACGCTATACGAAACTGGAAAATTAGAACAACTAAGGCGTGAAATGTTGGATTATAAAATTGATTTGCTGGCGGTGCAAGAAGCAAGATGGACAGGACAAGGGGAAGTTCGGAACGAAAATACTGTGTTTCTTTACTCCGGTCGCCCGGAGGGGATGAGCATAGTAGAGATGTTGCCTTTTTGATGACTAAAAGAATAGCTAAAGCCATGATAGCATGGTATCCTATAAATGAGAGGCTAATGGCAATAAAACTTAAGACTAAAGCTCGTAATACGATAATTATCAATTTCTACGCTCCTACTGAAATCCAATCTGAAAACGACAAAGACGAATTTTACGATGTATTAAGCAGTTGGATGAACAGTAACGTACATAATTGTGACATTACTATGATACTGGGCGACTTTAACACCAAAGTTGGCTCAAACAACACCGGTTTGGAACACTCCATCATAAAATAACTTGGATATCGCCGAACGATGTCACTAAGAATCAAATTGATTACATTTTGAACAACTCTAAGTGGCGATCATCTTTACTTGATGTACGCTCATGGCGCGGAGCAGATATAAACAGCGACCACCATCTAGTTATATCGAAAGTTCGTTTGAAAGTAGCGGCTCTGAGGTCAGAAACGGCAAAAGCCGATCGGAAAATTGATGTTGGGCGACATCGAAATGCTTTTATTACATCAATAAGGAATCGGCTTCCAGATGTTGTAAACAACAAATGTAAACGAAATTGAAAGGTGTGTCACTCAGGTTGGTCAACAAACGTTAGGTTTTAAAGACCATAAATGAAAAGTGTGGCTCACCCAAGCAACAAGGGATCTGGTTGAACAACGAAAAATCATAAAAAATTCAATGTTAAATGCAAACGTGGATGTTGAAGCTGAGTCAGTTGCAAATAAAGGCGACATGAGGACCTTATACAATATATCAAGGGCGTTGTGTGGCAAACCTACCTACACCAACAGTCCTATTCTGAGTAGTAGCGGTACACTTCTCTCAACCCCGAATGAACAATTAATACGATGGATGGAACACTTCCAGTCAACATTAAACAATCTCATTGGATTAGAAGCACTGACGGAAGTACAAAACAAAACCAACCATGACTGTTTATTCAATGGAATTTCAGACAATCCATCAACAATACAAGAAGTAAATAATGCAATTAAAAGCCTTAAGCGCAACAAGGCCCCGGGCAATGACAATATCTCAACGGAGATGCTTTTATGTGACGTTGAACTATCGGCGAGACTGTGGCACCCATTTGTGCGTAAAATATGGGAAGAAGAAGCTCTGCCAACCTCCTCGAATGAAGGTATACTAGTCAAAATACCAAAAAAAATGGTTACTCTAAAAACTGCAACAACTACAGGAGAATAACACTTTTTCCAATACCGAGCAAAACACTAAGTCGGGTAATTTTGAATAGAACGTCTGACGCAGTTTCTAAAACACTACGCGAAAATCAGTTTGGTTTCCTAGAGAATAGATCTTGTGTTGATCTAATCAACACAATAAGAATAGTACTGGAGCAAAGTAATAAATTCCGCACACCCATTTACCTAGCGTTTATCGACTTTATAAAGGCCTTCGACAGTGTCAACAGGAGCAATCTATGGAGAATTTTAGAAAACCGTAACATGCCAACGAAAATTCTGAATTTAATTCGGGCAATGTACGTGGACTTTAAATGTCGAGTTCTACATAAAGGTAAATTGTCTAATCCGTTCGAAGTTACTACTGGAGTAAGACAAGGATGTATCTTATAACCCATACTTTTTATCCTTGTCATCGACAATATAATGCGCACGGCACTGAATGGTAGACGTGGTATCCAATGGACACCCTTTAAACAACTCGAGGACTTGGAATAAGCCGATGACGTATGTCTTCTAAGCCAAAGCCCAAGTCACCTTCAAGAAAACACTAGCGCTATTACTGTTGAATCTCTGGTAGCTGGTCTGGAAATCAATATCTCCAAGACAAAGATTATGCCTGGAGGCTATGGCGCAAACCCGTTGACACACATCAATGTGGATAACGAGGTTATTGGATGTGTAGGTACCTTTAATTATCTTAGTAGTTTAGTATCTACAAAAGGTATTGAATCGCGTATTAATAAGGCAAAATCAGCATTCGGCATTCTCTGAGCTATTTGGAAATCTCGGCAAATATCAACAACAACTAAGTTACGAATATATAACTCGAATGTTAAGTCCATCTTGTATTATGGCTGCGAAACTTGGAAACGCACGAATGGCATCGATAAGCGCCTAAAAACCTTTGCAAACAAATGCTTGCGCAAATCCTTAATATATGGTGGCCAAATCGCATAAGAAATGAAGATCTACTAAACGCTAAAAACCAAATCCCTTATATAGAGGTATGTAAACGGAAATGGCGATAGATAGGCCACACACTTCGAAGGCCAAATACCAAGATTGCTCGACAAGCGCTTCGTTGGAATCCACAAGGAAGCCGCCGTCGTGTTGGTGCACTTGCTAGAACGTGGAGATGGTCAATTGATACAGAGTTACAAGCAGCAAACTATTCATGGAATGATGTATACCTAACATCTCGCAATAGAGTTCGATATAAAAGGATGGTTAAGGCCCTATGTTCCACTGGGAGTCAAGGATAACAGAAGACGACTTTTTACTTTACCAGACCCATTTAGCAATTTGGTGATTGTTGACGATAATATCAGCAAAATGAGTCTTTTTGGATTCGTATAGATGATCAAAAACTGATTAATCAGCTAAGTGATCTAAAAAAGATTTCAAAAACACTCCTTAAAACACTTAGAAAATGACTAGTTTACAAAAGCACAAACAATTCTAGTAGAATGTGTGCAGTCAAAATCGTATCGTGCAAACGATCCTAATACGACTGTTTTTTATGCTATTTATATCAGTTTGGTAATCAAAAAAGACCTTAAAAAGACTTAGAAATACCTTGAAAGCGACTATTTGAAAGCAGAATGTGTGCAATCAGTTAAGTGATCAAAAAAGTATACAAAAAGACTAATAGACGCTTAGCAAGCGACTAGTTAAAAACAGCACAAAAAGTCTTGTAAAATGTGCGTAAGATAACTATTTTTAGGTGATAAAAAAAATTACACAAAACGACTCGGTTCGATCCTCTGTCTCGGCAACATCAATTTCTGTAATTATTAACGCAACTTCACTGTTCTAAAAATAGATATGACGTGTTATGAAAATAGATATACTGTGTTGAGTAATAAAAAGCTTTATTATTTTTTTAAATCTAGCAAAATGTGTGCAGTCATATTCTAATCAGAAAAACGAGTCATAAAAGACTCTTTTTGAAGAGTCGCATGAAGGGTACCTTTTTCACCATTTCATCATTTTTGACTTATAAGTGATATCATAAATGATCATTTTAATTGTGCAGTGAAAAAACTCAAATAACACTCTGTTACACTTGGGTTGTAGATCTTATTGAGTATCTACATGACAAATTGTGCAAAAATATTTCAGAAATACATACGTCCTAATTTAAGAGTTATACGCAAAAAACCGCTTTTAACTAAGTTCGTCAACTAATCGGCCCATAGCTTAGCCAGTTTGTATCCAATTTTTTTTAACACCAAAGAAAAGAAAACAGATTGCGCTTTAAAGCATTTCATGTCAGACAAAATTGTAAATCAAAAGTGCTTTTTTTGGTAATAATATCTAAAAAAAAAGCAAAATTTCAACAATTTTTTTTACTTTAGTTGCCTTTTTAGCTTATTCTTATATGAAAGCTCATAAAAGTTTATATCCATATAACAAGGGGATTTAGAGAAGTTCCTAATAAAACGTGGTTTTAACCTTGAAACCCCTAAAAGTTATAAAGCTTTTCATAAACCGACTCGGCCATATGCTACGTTGGAGTGCCAGTTATTTTTCAGAAGTTGAAATTTTTATGCGGCCAACCCCCACATTTGTTCGAAATACTATATAAATAATCTCTTAAAAATTTGAGATCAATCGGATGGGGGGAAAGCGTGCCCATGTCCCGCCCAAAATACCTGATTTTTTTACTTTGATTGTAAATAACTCAACAAAAAAAATTCCAAAGTAAGATATGATTTACAATTCTATGGCCTGTAAATAACAGAATTTCGTCAACATATCAATTTTACTTAGTTTTTTCCATATTAGAAAATTTTACTTTTTTCTCAGATCGGTTTCAAAAATCATTTTTTTGACTTTTTGAAAATTTTTTTTCAACAAATATTACAAATTATAAATTATCGTTTCAGGTTCATAAAAGAAACATAAAAGAGAATAAAACACAGAAAAAATGGTGTCGATATCTTGATCACTTTTACCGTATATACGATTTGAAATCTAATTATTTTGCGAAAATGTAATTTTTCGATCATAATTTAATTATATGCTTGTTAAATTGTACCTAAGATTTCTAAAAAATTAAAGAAAAAAACTAAACTTTTGATAAAAACTTCTTAAAAAATTCTTAAAATATAAGCTCTATGCCTACAGCTTGTTAAAGCTTAATCACTTGACTTTCCAAAACTGCTTAAAATTTTAAAATCGCTCTGCAAATGTGAGAATTGGAGGTACTAAAGTACTACGACTTACCCGACAACAGTTTTTTGCGAATATCTTGAAATTTTGCACGTGTTCGTGTCCTCACCTAGGCCTATATATAACCCCCACTAGGTCGCTTTAAAGTTTTTAAAAATTTGTAATACAGTGTAATTGAAAAGGCAACACGGACCAAAAGTTGTTTACTCCTGTGGTGGTTTATTTTGACTCTAAATAATTCAACCTGTATGAACGGAGGTAACCTCAAATCCTAAATTCAAAAAGCTTGGGTCTTTCCTAACACTTCTCTCTTATATACTGAATCAATCAGAATTATATTTTAGAAGATTCAGATTTATTGACACTTTTTTTTTGCCTTTCAAACCACTGTGCGACAAAGAAGTCGGACCATCAAAAAAACCTAGGATTTTTAATACATTTATTTTTGTTTTTAAAATATTACTCGGTTTTTTATTTTTAATAGTCTCAAGATTTTTTTTTTTTTTTGAAATCAAGATTTTTTCCACGTCAAACTTTTACGTAAATCGGACCTGGTAAGCCTAGTTCCAAAACTTTAGGAACGGTGTGCTCTCTCGTTCTTTAACCTTCATCTGCTCTTTGCGTAGAAAACTACGCAAACGCTACACAATTTCTCTGTTATTTTTGGAAGTGCTAGCTTTAAGTTAACAAAATTTATTGACTTTGTAAATAACATGATTTTGCATAATTTAAGGCATTTTTTACTGCGAAATTTTCTTTTTTATGGATTGGATCAAAAAAGTTACGTTGTCTACCCTTGCGTAGTTTTCTACGCATATGGTAAAAACATACGTTTTTGGTGGGAATTTTTGATATTATGGTTCTTTTTTGTCAATCATTGTGATTTTAACACATGAAAAAGTTATTTTTGATTATTTTTTTTACACCATTTACAAGAAAAACTAAAAAGAAGATGAAGAAGAATTAGTGCCAGAATCTTCATAATCTAGTAAAGTAATACATCTGTTAGTTATATAAAATATGCTTGCTAACTTTTTACCCTTCAAACCTTCAAAATATTAGGTTTACAACTTTACTTCTGTCGATTTTTTCCGAATTTCGAGCTTTTATTATAGGGTGCTGTCCATCGCTGACCACTACTATTTCCCACCTTACGGTCAGCGTACTATTAAGTATAAGCTTATGCTAACAAAATCAGTACCAACGTATCGTTTTCAAATAAGTTCATGACAATAGGTAATTGTTTTT
Source organism: Stomorhina lunata (assembly GCA_933228675.1). NCBI lineage: Eukaryota > Metazoa > Arthropoda > Insecta > Diptera > Rhiniidae > Stomorhina > Stomorhina lunata. The sequence goes on along the minus strand of OW121740.1, from coordinate 86,393,677 downwards.
CCTCATATAGTCTTTCTAGGAGAAAAGCTAATTTAAGGCCTCGAAATGCAAAAAAAAAGCTTTTTCGTCTACCAAATAATTATAAATTACTTTTTCTAACTGTTTCCTCCCAATTTTTTTAAAATTTTGTACCAAAAACTATAAATAATACTGCATGCGTAGAAAACTACGCAAAGGTAGACAACGTGATTTTTTTTTAAGGAGCAGATGAAGGTTAATAATAAAACATTAAAATTTAGCTTACATTCGATTGACACATTAATGCAACACGATTTTACTATTATTTAAAAGTCGATCAGAGAGAAATGTAAAAAACGACCCACCCTAATGGAGATACTGGTATTTAAATATACCCTTTACCACCATAGGTGGAAAGGGTATTATAAGTTTGTGCTGATGTTTGTAACGCACAGAAATATTTGTCTTAGACCAACCTTTTAGTATACCAATATGCTTAGAATCACTTTCTGAGTCGATTTAGCGATGTCCGTCCGTCCGTCCGTCCGTCTGGCTGGCTGGACGGCTGGCTGGACCCCCATGTAAACCTTGTAATCAAACTACAGGTCGCAATTCTAAAGATAATTTGATGAAATTTGGCACAGATCATTTTTTTGATAATGGGACCATGGCTATTGAAATTGGTCAAAATCGGTCCATTATTTATGGTACCTCCCATAGGTCCCACTTCCCGGAATTGCTATATTGGCCACAAATATCAATATTTTTTCATGAAATTTAAAACAAATACTGCTTATGTAAACTTAAATCACTATACCAAATTTCGTTGAACTCGGTCCGCATTTGACCATAGCTCCCATACAAATTCTTCTTTAAAAACGCACTAAATGAGACAAAAAATCACTAAAACGCTCGTAAATCTAAAGATAATGGAAATTTTGAGTCTATTTTTTGCATACATAATTTTTGTAACAACTGTAATCAATCTGCCAAATTTCGAGATAATCGGTCCACATTTGACCCTAGCTCTCATATAAGTCCAAATGACGGAAACAGGTTGAATATATAAGTTTTGAGAAAATGTTTGTATGATGGCAAAACAACAATTTTAGCAAATATTTGTCTTTACACAGGAAAAATAACACCTTTGACCTTAGTGGTGAAGGGTATCGTATGGTCGGCTTGACCGACTATAGCGCTTTCTTACTTGTTTTCATTACATCCGTGATAAACACTAGTCCATTGCTTTTTATGCACAAAAATAAAGACCTTAGACTTGTACAAATGGTTTGCAAAGACATCCACTACTTACGATGTCTTTACTGCGAACTGTCTGTCGCAATATTTATTGTAAAATGATATTGTTGGTAAATAAAATTAAATGCATATGTAATTAAATGTTGCTTTAATTGAATTCATCCATAAATTATAAAGAAACGCAGACGCTTTTAGTTCAATATTTCCAAACAACGAGATCAATATTAAGTAAAATCAGATAATTGGGTCAGTTCATCTTCACTTATTTTATTTTAATTTGAATTTATTTTTAAATTGTATATTTAAATTAGTTAACTGAACTAGACCTCACTTTTAACATTCATTGAAGTGTAAAATGAGCACATCAGGTTAAATATCTTAAAAGGCTGATTACAAATTGGGTTGGCGATCGTTTTTTTTTTTTGCAAATATTTTTACAAACTAAAGATAGACATTTTGACAATATCATTTGTTTGGCCAATTCTGGCCTTGGATTGCTATATTACAGTTTTTATCTTTTTTGATCAATTACAAGAATTTTGACGATAAAGCACCGTCAAGGGCCAATGTTTATCGATGGTTTTTTGCATTCAGTAGTGGCATTGTTCGGTTAATAGCAATTTTCGCAAAGGTCGTCCAAAATGGGTCGTTGTCCAAAAATCGTTGGTGTTGTGCATGAACAAATGCAAGATCGTCATGTAACTTATCATGAGATTAAGGCAAACTTTAATATTAACGGCATCAGCATTCACTCATTATATCCTTTACCACCATAGCTATGGTAGTAGGTGGTAAAAAGCGGCCAAAAATTATTTATCTTAATTTTATAATTTTGCTTAAATTTTGATGGTAGTTTATAGCCAACACCAGGGCTGCCAGATACTTATTGGTCACCATCCCCAAATTTTAAAATTTTTAGCCCCAAAAATCCCCAATTCCGCATTTGCATACATTTTTTATTCAATTAAATGAATAGATCGATTTTATTAACATAAAAATAGTTTTGTATGCTTGCAATCATTACAAATTTAAATAATAAAATATTAAAAATCTAATAAAGAGTGCTCTAAATAAAATTTGTAGTTGGATTTTCTTAAATAAAAATCAAACCTTTTAATATAAAAACTCTACAAAATACGCAAATATAATGACATATTATACAAAATCATTTAGCATTAAAATGTTTACTTAGTACTCGGGTTTTGCAAAATTATCGACTTTTTTCGGAAACCCTCCCATTAAAGATTTTACAGTTGCTTCTGATACCTTTTTGGAGCATGTGTTCCACCTGCGCTTAAAATCGGACATGTTCTTGGAAATCTTTCCTGTGTTCTTCAATTCCTTTTTTACCAGAGCCCAATACCTTTCCACAGGCCGAAGTTCTGGAAAGTTAGGTGGATTTGCCTCTCGTGGTACAAAAATGGCATTATTCTTTGAGTACCACTCAAGTGCCTTTTTTCCATAATGGCATGATGCCAAATCGGGCCAAAAAAATTTAGTCACTCTGTGCTCTCTTAAAAAGAGTAACACCCTTTTTTGTAGGCACTCCTTTATATAAATTTCTTTGTTTATTGTGCCAGATGCCACAAATACTTTACTTCTTTTGCCACAACTGCAAATAGCTTGCCACACGAGAAACTTCATAGGGAATTTTGTTTGTTTTTTTGTGCGAAACTCTTGCCGAACATTGCCCCGTTTATAAGCAACATAAAAATCTTGACCAGGAAGTGGAGAAAAGTCTGCCAGTACGTATGTTTCATCATCCATCATACAACAGGTGTATTTTTTTATAAAATCAGACTTCAATTTTTTCGCTCGTTTTTTGCTTCTAAGTTTTTTATAGCATTGCGATCTGGAACCTTTTGGACTTAGTATGTCTTCAGTCCAGCATAAGCTTTGACTCTATGTGCAAAGTTCGTAGAACATTTCACCGTACGAGCTGCTTTTCTTAAAGAAGTGTTAGGCGCTCTTCGAAAGAGTCGCTCGACTTCTTTTGCCTTACCAATATCTGTAGGACCTTTTTTCCTCCCTGATCCAGGTTTTCTTTCAATGCTCAGGTTTTCCTTATACCGTTTGATGGCATTAGAAACCGTTCGAGGGTCAACTTTCAAATTTTTAGCTATTTTTTTAAAAGTCCATGACGGATTTTTTTGAAAAGTTTTAATTATATTTTCACGAACTTTTTTTTCGCAGTCCATTTTGATTGAAATAACTATTGAAAATTAATAATTTCTAAAATAATAGTATCTGACATATCTATAGAAACTAACTCGATCAAAAAATAAATTATTTCTTGCACTATGGATAAATTTTGTCTAAAATAGTAAATGCATATTTTTTTTAGAACACTCTTTATTTCGAAAACTTCAGAGTCATCAAATTCTTGAAAATTAGATGAGTAAAACTATACATTGGTCTACTTTCGCACCAGTCAAGTTTGTCTCATGAAGTCTTAAGTTTGTATCAGAAAAAGTTGACGGAATTGAAATTGATAACAAGCTTACGAAAATTTTAAAAATTTTTATGAAATTTAAAGAAAATAAAATGGAAACTGATGAAGAAAATGGTCGTGTGTGAACGTGAATACATATTCAAAAGATATGTGAAAGAAAAACAGATCAAGAGAATCTGATGTGTGTGAACAGCACTAACTTTTTTGAATTGAATTTGTTAACATTTCAGCTGTCGGTTGAAATTCTTGACAACAAATTTTGTTATCATTATGTTTTGTTGTTTTTGTTGAACTCATAATTGAAAATACTCGCTCTACACACGCATTGCTTGTAGGAACCGCTAACATATTCAAAACTGCTTGACCAAGTTCTTTATAGTGCCTATACGGCAGTATCTTGAAATTTATAAACTTTTGGCCAAAATTCAATTAAGATTGACGGCATTTTTTCGAATATGATATTCCAATTTGTAAAAGAAAGTTTATTCCATTGAGTTTCGTAGACATCAATTGGGAGTATTCTCATTCACTGAATTTTGGTTGAGATATTGGGTTTATACATTTTTACATGTCAAAGTATTTGTTACTTGAAAATATTTAATTTATCTGGTAAACGTAATGCCATTGCTTTTGACAGATTACAGTTGGTAGTTCTTTTTCGAATTCTGACCCATAATCGGCTGCCATTTTTATATCAAGAAACGAATCATCCTTTACTACAAAATAATTTCCTTTTAAATTTACAGGTTAAAATTTCCCCAAAAAATCTCCAACAAATTTGAGTGAATCCCCAACAAAATCCCCAAGCCCCAAACCAAATTTGTTCGCCTTTTTTGAGATTGAATATCCCCAACATTGGGGCCAAAACCTCAAATCTGGCAGCCCTGGCCAACATTCTAGAGTATCTAATTTAACTTTATCTTTGACTATCGGATAACTGATTCGTTTTTTATACTAGCTCAAAGTCTATACTTTTTTGCCTGCAATTTTAAAATTAAAAAAATTGATTTTTATATACTTTTGAATAAAAGCAGATATAATTTTTCCACTAAAGTTTTTGTTCTAAATTGTTAAGCACTTTTTAAATATTGTTATTAGTGAATCATTTTGTGCAGTTTTTGGAAATTTCAGTGGTTTGGTTTTTTCGAAAATTGAAGTGAATTTGAGATAGTTAAATAACTAGTGAAAATCAAAAAAATCAAAATTTTGAAGGACCATATCTAAGAAAAAGGAACTAAAAGAGATTACACATAAATTGGATCTTGTACTGTTAAGTACTAGTAGTATATATTTTGAATTTCAGCCGCATTCTCTTGCCGACCTATTTATCAGAATCATTTTACTAACCTCATCTTTTTACATATTTTAAACATTTTTAATTACACCAGGTGCAATTTATTAAGAAAAAGGTCCATAAAATACTTAAAAATAATCTAAAGCAGTATTTATTAAATGATTAGATTAAAATTTACTTTAGTTACCACCAAAAAACCAATTTAGGTTAACAAATTATATAATGAGTTCAAATAAGTTTAAATGACCTGTAATGAAAATTTGGGCGTGGCGTTGAATTTTTCAGCCCTCTTTGTTAGCCAACACGTTCTTGAGTTAAATTTTTACAATAAGATTGAGAAAAATCGAACAATACTTTGTTTTTAAGAAAATTATGTAAGCAATACATTTACACAGGTGGTGGCCACATTACAATGAACAAATCAAAAATGCAGAAAGAACATGAAAATCACAGTCTTGAACATTTTCTCATGAATTTTCAACATTTTATTAAAATATTGAGCTTTTTATTATGTTTTTTTTTTTTTTTTATATAATAATAAATCTTGACTAATACACAATTTTTTTAAGAAATTTAAATATATCTCTCAAACTACTCATCCAAATTTTACAAATTATATATAATAAGGTAGACAAAAGGCCTGTACATAAATGAAAATTATTGAATATTTTTCAAAATTATTAAACACATTTTATTAATGTATTTTATATGTCTCCTTTTATTTGGCCAACCACTTTTAATTTTACCATATAATTTATGCAATATAAAGAAAGGACCATAATTTGTCAGCTCAGTAAGTTTCAGTCAAAAATATGAAGAAATAAACAAGTTATTGTTTTTTGGCCGTATTTTACCACCGTGCATAGGTGGAATGGGTATTATAAGTTTGTGCTGATGTATGTAACGCATAAAAGTATTGGTCTTAGAACCACCTTAAAATATACCAATAGACTTAGAATCACTTCCTGATTTAACTATGTCAGTCCGTCCATCTGGACGGCTGGCTGGCTGGACCCCCATGTAAACCTTGTACTCAAAGTGCAGGTCGCAATTCTAAAGATAAACCATGGCTATTGAAATTCTTCAAAATCGGTCCATTATTTATGGTACCTCCCATAAGTCCCACTTCCCGGAATTGTATTTTGGCCACAAATATCAATATTTTTTCATGAAATTTAAAACAAGTACTGCCAAACCAAAATCACTGCAACAAATTTCATTGAAATCGGTCCACATTTGACCATAGCTCTCAAAACGCACTAAATGAAACAAAAATCACTAAAACGCTCTTAAATCTGAAGATAATAACAATGTAATTAAATGAAATTTGACTGTAAAAAAGATTAGTTGGCTTTTAATGCTACAATTGGTCTCATGTAAAATATCGGTTTATCCATTTCGTAGTTCCAATAGTATAGGAATGAAATTCGAAATCTGTCAAACTGAGTTGTTAAACCAATTTTTTTCTTTTCAGTTGAAAGTCTGACATTAACGAAAATGGATCGCTTAAGTATCACACAACGCATAAAAACTATGAAAACATACTACAAAAATGGTGATTCTGCAACAGCCACATATCGTGCTTTAAGAGGAGATTATGGATTACATAATCGTCAAACTACACAAGCAATTGGCAAAATTGTGAAGAAATTTTAAGAGACAAATGTTGTTGTACATCATCGTTTCGTTCGTTCCGTTGAAAATATCGCTGATATAAGTGCAAGTGTTGCCAAAGACCCGAATGTGTCGATTCCGTGAATTTGGAGCGTTATGGTCATACGATAACCGACTTTTTTGCCTGCTATTAAATAATACGTTTTGGAGAATATGTGGTTTCAACAAGATTGCAAGAGACATTTCCTGGCCGCGTAATTTCTCGTCGAGGCGGTACCAAGATCACGCGATTTGATACTATTAGACTTTTTTTGTGGGGCTACGCGAAAGACGTGTTTATGCAGATAAACCTTTAACTCTTGAGCGCTTAAAAACCAATATTCGTCTTGTTATGGCTGAAATACCGCCCAATATGTGTCAAAAAGTGGTCGAAAATTACCTCAAAAGAATCAATGCGATCATCTAAATGATGAAGTGTTTCACACATAATGTCCACGTTCAAACTTCATAATAAAAAAGAAATATCATGAAAAAAAAAATATTTTCTATGTGTTTTATTTACATTCACTTTTGAAACCGCAAAATGGATAACCCGATACAATGCAGTGCTTCAAAAAACTGAGTGATGTAGGGGATGTTGGATACCAAGCAACCGTTCTGATTGGTCTTAGTCGTCGTATCACCCGGGAAACAACGTTAACACCCGTTAATATAGTGAGCTAAAATGTACCGCGAGTTCTTCAATAAGAACGATAAAAAATATGGGTTAGGACATCGGGCTAGTAAACCAATTCTGGAAAAGAACATGTTTTTCCGATTAAAAAGACGTGTTTGCCTGAAGTCTACGGGTAAATAAGAAAAACTTATTGCCAAAGACGTATCATTTCCATACTACGATAATGCAAGCTCCAAATGTAGATTCATTAAATCAACCACCTTATGCCCAAACATTTTTATTAAATATTTTGGAAAACCCTTAATAACTAGAAAGGTTTTCAACCGATTATGAGGTTATATATCTCGTTGGAAAGCCCTTTTAGTACTGTTAAAAACTTTTTTGAAAATGAATAGGGCTAAAATCAGGGATTAAAGTATAGCATTTTTACTGATTAAACACAGCGATAGTAAGGCCAATAATGAGGTATAAGGTGCTAACGTTTTAAGAATGACTCTTCTGAAATTCGCGTTGTTGGCACTCGAAATGGCCCACCGATCATTCCCGTAAATGATAAAGATAGGGATGCTTAGATATGGGGTTACGGGGAACTCCTGGTAAATGGTGGTACATTGACTTTGAAACTGATGGCTCTCGATTAAATAATCATGTAGTCATCTTAACCTATAGCTACATACCGCAAGAAAGCTAACGGATCACTAATGTACTTTTCAGTGGCATTTAAAGAAGTAGCATATGGTCCGATAGTAGTGAGCGTAAATATAATCAAGCTTTTAAAAACTTCTCTGAATTACGACTTTTTGTTTTCATCACCAGACCTTTTTTGCTACAAATCTCTCAACGAGAACAGTATCCATTACGTGATTGTCGGAACACAAGAACATACCATAGAACTGTAGAGCAAACGAGTTCTCAAGACTTGCAAATTTCAGATAAAATTATATTAGCATACCTTTTAGTCAAATTCAAGCTGCAAATTTTAAGGAACCGTTGTCATAGATTACTGACCCTATCAAGACCTTTTCGTTATTGTTGTAACTGCGATATTATTGTTAATATCGCAGAAGTGGCAGTCCTTGGTCGGAATCCTAAGATTTCCGAGTCGTTCCGGTAGGAAGAACTGACTGACATGGGAACGTCTTTTCGTAAGACGTCTTTTCGTAAGACTTTGGAAATTTGGAAAGCACGCGGTTAGGCTGAAAGTAAAGTACCTAGAGGAAGAAGAGGAGTTCATAAAATATCTTATCTGCCTTGTCGTAGAGAAAGCTACTAACTCTGTGCTCTTTTTTCTTTACAGACCTTAGTAGATTTTGTCCGACGTAAAAGCTTTTTAAAGCATTTTTGATTGTCCAAAGAGTGAATCTAGTGACACGGTAACAAAATGAATTACATTATCAAAATAGGTCTGACTACCAGACTCCTACTGTAGGAAAATCAGTTGTCAGATGGCATCACCGGTATTGCAGCTCTTGTACCTTCTATGGTAACTTGATGTTTTATTATTTTTTTATTTTTTCAATTATTACCGAAGAAACCGTGCCATTGTTAAATTATTCCCTTTGCTAATCACCAATCCCCGTTTTATAAAAAAATACCCTTTTTGTGAACAAATTCCCTAAACTGGAAACACTGTTAAACACAATACAAACACTTTGGGGATTTTAATAATGCCAGAGTATTTTTAAATACCCTCAGAGTTATCACACAGAACAATAAAAAATATTATAAAAATAACTTACCGATTATACATTGAAAGGTTGGTCCTACTGTCGCATTCATTGCAGGCATTTCTGAAATTCCTCCAACTATCAAATCAATATCACGCCAGCTCGCATAAACATTTCGCAGTTTATTTAAATCCTTAAAATAATAAATATTTATTCGGTTAAATTAATTACAAAAAAAAATGTAAAATGCTAACCTCAGTCAATATAAATTTCTCCAAATCCTTCCAATTTTTCACTTTAATATTATCGCAAATTTCCACATATTTATAATAGGGCTGTAATCCATGATCACGATTCCTTTGTATGTCGAAAGCTAAGATATCATTATTTGTTGGTCGTTTATTATTCGACAAATCGGACATCAACTTATAACAAATATAGAAATTAAAACTTGTAATTAATTACAATCTTTCTAAGATATTCATTATAAACTTACACTTTTTACATATCTTGAATCCAACTTCATAGCCTGCTGCATTAAAAGGGAGTATAGAATTTGGTCCAGTTTCTTAGAGGTGTATTCAATATTTGGAGAATAAATTTCGTCTTTCAAAACGAAGATATTATCATCAATTTTATTAGAGCTACAATTATATAATACATTTTTTATGTTTAAGAAAGATGCACATGATATATCGGAATTTTTAAATGAATGGAGTTAGATAACCTACTGTCACCGATGAGCACTTCCGTCTTTTTATGTACTAGACCGAGAAGCTAAAAATTGACTTTAAAGAGCCGAATAATAGAGTTGTTTTTCATTTTCAGTCAGATATAAGTTGTATATATAGTATGTAGATCAGATGAAGTGAAATATCTTTTGAATAGTGAATACCGATGGGCGATGTTGGATACCAAGCAACTGTAGTGATTGGTCTTAACTTGATAAGCCCAGACTTATCTTGGTCTATCCTTTATCTTAACGGTGGACACTGACCTCCTCGTGGTATCACCTGGGAGAAGGTATTCTGATCCAGTTGATGGATGTTTTCGAGGAATATTCGTACGACTTAACTGCTGTTCAGAAAGTAAGACGGAATGGCCACGGCGTCGACAAGACACCAAAACGTCACCTGTATTACAGCTGTCATGAGAATAGGCTTGAATTAGGTTGCGGATTTGTAGTTAACAAAAAAAATAGAAACCTCGTCTCCAGGTTACCCTAGTTAACGAAGGATTAGCAACAATACGTGTCAATAAAAAAAATTCCATCTGAGTTAAATATATGCTCACGCTCCCACGTAGGAGATAGATGACAGTTGTCCTAATCAGGATATCAAAATAATACTGGGTGGGAAAGTTGCTTTGAGCCCACTGTTGGTAAATATTTCTAGTTCCAACGACATCAACACTCTAGGGCAACATATTGACAACTCTATGAAAACTGCTGCAAAATCTGTATTAGGTGTCCAAAACCCTATAAGAACTTATGGTTTGGCGAGGAATAACGTAGGGCAACTCTGCAGTCAGTAGTTACTCATCAAACTTAAGAAAGATATCGAGAAAGAGGGAAGAGAAAGCCTATTCCGAAGAAAAAATAAAGAAATGGAGATGTATAAGATTCAAGGAATTTAGATGTATAAGAATCGTAATAAAGTGCGTAAATTTTATCAAAAAGTTAAACACCAAACGAATAATATTAATAGTTGCATTTTCTCCTGTAAGGACGGCCAAGGAAGCCGGGTAAACGTACTGAAACTAAGGAAACTATATGTCCACCATCAAACCAAAATGATGTTAGAATTGCAATAATTCGACTAAAAAATAACAATGCTGAGGGTGCCGATGGCTTGCCAGCAAAGCTTTTTAAGGCCCAAGGTGATGAGTGGATAAGGTGCATGTCCCAGCTTATAGAAACAATATGGATATAAGAACGAATCCATACTGACCAGATCTTCACACTACATCAAATCCTGGAGAAGACCCAAGAGAAACAAATAGACATTTATCCCTTCGTTTAATGCAAAGCTGCTTTTGACAGCCCGATACGAACGAAGTTGTTTGAAGCAATGTCTGAGTTTGGCATCCCTATGAAGCTAATAAGGTTATGTAGGATGACATTGACTAATATAACATTATCAGTTTAAATTAGTAATATCTTATTTTTTTTTTAAGCATAAGTAGGGGATGACCCCTACTTAAGCTATGCATTGTGTTGGAACTAGGAAAATAGGTTGTGGGAAGGAGGAAAGAGGGAGTAGTGTGAACATTAGATTCGAATTTTCCTATATTACAACTGTCAGGAAAAACTTCAGCGGGAAGTGAGTTCCACATGCGTACTATAGTGTGTTGTTCGATCCACTGGACAATCAACCACAAATACATGTGATCTAACAGATTGACGTGTACTGCGTAAAAATCTTCGGGTTTCGGGAACGAGGTCCCTTATATCGTTAGAACACATTCCAAAGTAGTACCGATAGAACAGTGTTATACAACCCAAGAATTATAAAATATAGATTACGACTTCCCAATTACAAAACTTGAGTTTTCTGCGCATGTTGGACAAATGACGTCACGCAACAGTGGGACATTTTTTATTTTTTTTCCTATCAAATTCGTCCACTTTAAAATGCGATAAACAAATTTTCTCTCTTACTTTTTTATTCTTTATTATTTCATTTGAAAAAGAACAAACGGCCACTGTTTAAGTAAAATTAATTAAAAAACAAACGCGAATATGGTTTTTGCTCGATTTTTCACTTAATTTTAATTTTTTGATTTTTTTCCCATAGTTTTGATTGAATTTTCCCACTGCTCACTTACACATGTTTAAAATCTGCTTCAAATTTTTAATCAAGTTTTTTGCAAGAAAGGCTTTTAAGCTAACTTCCACACACGGTTTTTATAATGACAATTATTTTTTTACACTATTTTTTATTAAATTAAAAACAAAATTATCAGCGTTTTATAGAAATTGTTTTTTTTTTTCTGCAGGACTGCCGAGTTTTACATACTATATAAACTTTTTCGGGCAAAATTAGGAATTAATCTTGAATATATTTACAGACTTTCTAGGTTGTTTTACAGACTATACATTTTATTAAATCTATTCACGAAACGTAGAAATTGTTCTGCCTGAATACATTATGTAAGGTATAAAAGTAAACAAGTAAAAGTTACATATCTGTGGAATTTTGACATAACGTCTTCTCTCGAAATAAGACAATTTTCCAAGATTTTTATAGTAAAAATGGAATTTTAATGCCCGTCTTTTGGTCTAATCCCCGTATTTCTACGACCTTTGGATCGGAAGATATGTAGTCGACTAATCGACCTCTTTCAGATTTTTTCCCAATTTTAATTTGACAAAACGACTTCTTACAGAGAATTAAGATTTATTTGAAAATTCATACAAAAAAACTGGCAAAAATAGTTTGACAAAACAGCTTGTCTTCATTTAGTTTTAGCAATTTTTACTAAATTATTTTAGACAAAACAGCTTCTTTCGAAAGAAGAAGTTTCGTGAAAAGCAAATTTTGAAAAATTACCGCTTGTCTCAAACAAGTTGATGTTTTGATCAATTGGTCGCCAGGATTACTTGCGACAAAACGTCTTGTATCACAAGAAGTTAGTTTAAAAAAAACGAAAGTCTTAAAAAATTTAAGTCTTATCTCAACACAAGTGTTTTTAGAAAAACGAAAAAGAAGAAAAGAAGCTATTTATTTAAGAATAAATTAAAACTCGTGTAAATTGATCAAAGACAAAAAAGTAAAACTATGGCTGATTTTGAAGCTGATAACGAGGCTAAGAGCCTTGAAAATGTCGAAAGTGATGAAGACGTTTTTCACGAAACCGATTTTGATGATTCTGATTATATTCTATCAGAAGGTTCGCATCTTGATACAACATCGGAGAGCGTTAGAGATATGGCTGCTATGTTAGAATCTAATCGTAGCGAGTCAGACTTGCCACAATCTAGCAAAAAACAACGTATCGATATACCTACAACATTAAAGGCCTTGAATAAATTAAACAAAAATTTAGGAAAAGAATACTATACATCTCGGAATAAAAAAGTACCCAAAAAGATATTTGATCCAATAGGACAGTGCAAAAAAATGTGTCACAACAAAATTAATGAAGTAAATGAACATATAAATAGTATTCCTAAGTGCGAAAGCCATTGGGTCTCATGCATAAAAACGAGTAAAAGCGCTGAGTTAAAGCAGGTGAGCAATTTCTCATGAAGTCGAGTTCTATCAAACAGCAACAGCTTTTGCTCAATTTCGTATACATAAAAAAGAGTTCAAACCAATTGCAATTACTTGAGCAAAGGGAGTTCAAACGTGTAATTGTTATTAAAGTGTAAGCATATCATCAAGTGAAAGTGAAGTAGAACTAAATAAAAAATGACGACGTTTCTAATGCATCGTTTGTGTCATTTTGTATAATTCTACATAACTCGCTATTTCGTACGATACGTGAGTCATAAACTGAACCAGGCCAGGATATGTCAACGCTTGTAAAAAGTTCTTTTCCATCACAAGTTGCCTGCATATTTATAGAGTGGAATCCTTTTCTACAAATATATTCATCGCTTTGATTTGAGGGTTTTTTAATATTTATATGCATACAATCGATCACTCCAATTGCAAATGGAAAGCAATAATTTGCTTGCCATTTCATTTGAGCATCTTTAATTTCATCTGCATCTTTCGGGATATAAGTTTCGCAACTTCCGCAATAGTTCGCGACACAGTTGATTGATGGACTGCAATATCTGTGGCTATACCATTTTGGAATCCAGGATCGGCACAAAATCTTAGAAACAGTTTAATTTTATTATAGTTGCTGAGGGCACCACCACGTGTTTCTTCTGACTCCTCAAAAAAGTAATTAGCCAACCAGCAGATGCTACTATCATCATACCTATGTATTTATCATTTTGTTATTAATAAAATAAAAAAAAATAATAATAACTACGAATACAAACCTGTACAGTTTTTTATCCTCACTTGCTAATTTTTTGTTACGCTGTTGATAACATTTTGTATTTCTTTGCGGTACAAAATATTCAGCCATGATTCCTTTTTAGTGGACGCGAGTCAACTGTAAGGCATGCTCAACAAAATTTGAGCAAGAGCTCACAAAAGAAAGCAAAAGCTTGTTTTTATGCATATGAAAATGAGCACATGCTCATCTAACTTAGTTCAAACCGAAAAAAACGAGTTCAAACGTATGCAGTGAGTAAAAGCAAATTCATGAAATTTTATTATGCATACGACAAGCCCCTTTTACTCAAAAAAAACGAGTCAGAGCTCAAGCTCACGTTTTATGCATGAGGCCCATTATAGTCGCCGTCATACGACTTAATTATATTTTCTCGTCGTCAAAAGGTCCCGGCTCCACAATTGATCGCAAGTTACACGTCTCCATTGGCCATATCGCAGATTTATTGGATATGCTGCCACTGATTAGTACTCATCTACATAGTTTTTATGAAAACATAAAGGCCGAAGCAGAACGTTCTTTTGAAATTGATCCGGATCTTGAAGAAGAAGAAACTCAACAAAAACACAAAAAATGGATTTTTACTGTTTCCTTGAATTATTTTATTCTTTTATTTGAAAGTGAATTTTAATGTTTTAATTAAATTTAATGAAAAATGTATTATTTTTAACCATGTTTTTGTATAATTTCCATATTGTAAAAAAAAATGAATAATTTTTTTTTTTTTTTTAATAAAACCGAAATATTTTTTCCAGATCAACTTCTTTCAACTTTATTTTCATATTCCATTTTAACAAAACAACTTCTCTTGACTTAAGCTATTAAAAAAAATTATAATTTAATCAGAAAAATTTTGACAAATCGACTTGTATGATAGAAGTTATTTTTTTTTTTATTAAAATCCATTTGACAAAACATCTTAATTTTAATTTTTGTCGTTTTAAAGAAAACGACTGCTTTTAAAAGGAAAAAAAAGATCGCATGTTGTTTATTGCGTATTTGTGTATAATATCAAAGTTCGAAATTTCTTTAATTTTCTTAGCAATAACTTCTATTAGTCTTTTTAACTGTTTTTTCGCTCTACTGAAAAGTTGTGGATTTAGAAAGAAGACGTTTTGTCAAAAGTCCACAGATATATTCGGCTATACCAAGTCTTATACATTACACATTTGTATCTCTTTGGACTAAATTTGGTTATAGTAGCTATTAAAGTTCAACGTTTTTTAACATTAAAGTGGCTTCCGTGGTATTTAAGTAATTTCCTGGAGTGGTATTTAAATGGGTACGTACTATGGGTAAAAGTGGACTGATTCCCGAGAAATTCTAACGTTTCTGACGGTGGATTTATATTACACCGACATATGTACATAAGCCCATCAACACACTACTGATTATATTTCTTTTCAAAATGTAATTTTCAAATGTATTGTCATTTTGGGTCATAAATTGAAATTGCCTTCAATAATTTGAAATTATATAGAAAAGGTAACCCTTGTATGGGCTAATCTACGTCATCATATTAAAAATCATGCGCATGACGTAATCTATTTTTTATAATTCTTGTATACAACCCACATTGCGGCGGTGCTCCAGTGAGTCAATAGAGTTGGATACCCTACTGTCACCGATAAGCACTTTCGCTCTCCCTTGTACGCTGTCGAGAAGCTCCAAAATATACTTTGAAGCACCGGCCCATACATGAGAGTTGTATTCCATTTTTTGTCGGAGTGAAGTATCTCTTACATCGTTTTAGAAAACCTAGGCACTTTAATGCTTCTTTCGACACTTAAAAGATGTGCTTAGTCCAACGGACATCAAATTAAATTCTCATGTCCAGAACATCAAGAGCATCTGATTCCTGAATATTTACACCATCCATGGATACCAATGAAGTAACATGATCTGCCGTGCGTTTATGCGTAAGCATAAAACACTGGGTCTTGCGTGCATTAAAGTCGACTCTATTTACACGTCCCCATTTGGAAAGGGTTTCGAGATCGCGATTTAATGATTCATTTATGTTTTGTATCATAGCCACAATCTGCGGAAGATCCGGTCTATGATTAAACGAATTCGAATGGCAAATGTTACTGTCATCTGCAAAAGAATAGATAGGATTGGAAGTTTGACATAGAAGATCGTTAATAGAGTAGGAGAAAGAATAGAGCCTTGCGGTATGAATTGATCTTGAACTCTTTTGATCAGAACCCATCTACAACAACTCTTATAGTGCGATCCCTGAGAAAGCTCGATATAAATATCGGCATAATTTTCAAAATCAAACGTAGAATCGTACTTGCCAATGCTGTTTTGCCCTAAGCAAGCAACTAAGAAATAACGCTCTCTCTGTAGAACTAAAATTACACTCTATAAAACGCTTATACTGCCCGTGTTATTATATAATGCTGACTCATAAAGCTATTCTTGGAGTTTTTGAGAGAAAGAATCTATGAAAATTTTTTTAACCAGTCTCCAGCAAGAAAAATGTTTGAAAATGATCCCGGATTCCTTCAGGACCCGAGAAGAGGACTTCCGAAACTTCAAGGGAAAGACCAAGTGGAAGAAACTCGTTCATAGCTTGGCCTATAAAATATGCTCGGCCTTTGACCTTAACAGGTTGTTAATATAGGCCAATTAAGTAAGATTACCAACAATAAATTGCAATTGGTCGCTGGTTTCAGTGTTGTAAGCCTCTATCTTTTTAAAAATTATCGTCATAAAACATATTGACAATTTTAACACAAATAAAATGTTTGCCCTTGGCTGATTTAATCACACATCTTACCTTTCGTCTTTGATAGATTTCGGTTCTAAATCCATTGCAGAATTACGAAGTTCATTGGGCATCATGGAGAGGTAAAACCTTGATGCAGCTACAGCATATTCATTTGAAATTTGATGTTGCGACTTATCTCCAGATCTATTCTTTTCACTTGCAAGCTGCATTATTTCATTGGACACTGAAGTACCCAAGATTATTGGGAGCCATTCATTAAACACGATTCGCTGATAAATATCAATATTAATGGACTTAGCTTTCTGAAACAATTGTTCATCCTGCCAATTAGAATGTTTCGAGATCAACTCTTTCGCTATACGATTATGATTACGCATCATAATCGTATGGATTATAATTGATAAAGGATCGCTGTTGACACGAGAATCTCCGGCCATAAAACAATTCGAGTCCTCGCTATCCTCTGGACCCATGGCACAGAACCAATTTTTGTTTTCTCCTGCCAAGGGAAGTAATTCATCATTTGGGTTTCCTATTGCAATTGTGGATTTAAGTAGTCCTTTTTGACCCAAACGCATTCGTTTCTCGGATTTTTCATTAAAACCATACAAAGGTGATAAATCAAGTTTGGCCGTACCTTGATTTAACTAATATTAGAATAATACAAAAATTATTGTTGGCATAATAAATAATATTGCAGTTTTTCTAAAACTCACCTGTTCCGGAGCGGCAAAAGTGCATTTGTTACCCACAGCCAAAGCACTACGAACATAATTCAAACAGGTATCGGGTCCATACTGATTTACTTTATCCCCACTTATCAGCGGTTCACATGCAGGATGATGATGACGGGGAGAAAGTTTATAGTTATTTAAATTGCAACATTCAATAGGAGATCCATTGCCTGTAAAATTTATATAAAATAATCTAGTTACATTTCCATAAGCACTAACTGCAACTTATTTAGTAGTAGTAAACTAATTTTAGAATGGGCAACATTAGCATGTTAATAAAACTTAAGTTTATTTAAAATAATTGGTCAACACTTGGCAAAAACGTTTATATTGACCATAATTTTTAATATTAACCATTAAACTGTCCCGCGCTTGAATGAGAATTTTTTTTTTTTAATTCAGATACGCATACCAATTTTTTTCCTTTTGGTCCCAATAATCAAAATATGATATATTATTGGAATCGGATAACGTTTACCCCTGCCGACTTGACTCTAAAGTTTGTGGTGAAGGTCGGAATGAAAGCCATATAATAAGTATGGAATTTAAAGCCGCCTTATACGAGTAACGCCGTAACTACAATTTGAATTCGCCGTTTTACGACAAAATGCTATTTTTGGCCATAATTAGAGTAAATTGTAAAGTTTTTTGTCGGATACCAAGCAACGGTTCTGATTGGTCTTAACTTGGTAAGCCTAGACTTATCTTGGTCTATCTTTCATCTCAACTGTGGACACTGACCACCTCTTGGTATCACCAGGCTAACTACGTTATCACCCGTTAAAGTAGCGAGCCAACATGTACCGCGTGTTCTCCCATAAGAACGATAAAAACATGGGTCCAGGACGTCGGGGTAGTAACCGACTATAGGAATATATCTTACTATCAAAAAGCTAAACAAAAAAGAAGTATAAAA
Organism: Stomorhina lunata; assembly: GCA_933228675.1. Taxonomy (NCBI): domain Eukaryota; kingdom Metazoa; phylum Arthropoda; class Insecta; order Diptera; family Rhiniidae; genus Stomorhina; species Stomorhina lunata. Next base: position 86,375,359 of record OW121740.1, on the reverse strand, counting down.
ACTGCTCCCTAATGTTGACGACTATGGCAAGCGAAAAAAAGAACCATGATTTAGGGATCGGCACCTGGAACATCCGAACCCTTTACAGAGGAGGTGTCCTGGTTCAGTTGATGGATGTTCCTGAGGAATATGGAATGGTGATCTATATTACAGCTGCCATGAGAGTTGGGTGAATTTGGTTGCGGTTTCATAGTTAGCAAAAAAATGCGAAACCTAGTCTCCAGATTCACCATAGTTAACGAAAGATTAGCGATAATACGTGACAAAGCAAAATACTCAGATAATTTGTGCTCAATTTTAACGCAAATATTGAACGAGAAAGTTTCAAGCCCCCTGTTGGTAAATTTAGTATCCACAACGTAACATCTGACAATGGTATGAGGTTGATCTCATTTCCTGCTGCTCGAAATATGGTAGTAAGCAGCACCAGGTTTTAAGATCGTAAAATACACAAAGTAACATGGGTGTCTCTCGATCAAATAAAAAATCAAATAGACCATATTGTAGTTGTTGATCAGGGAGCCAATATGGACTCTTCTTGCAGGCAAGGTGAGAACACGTCTAAGTATGTCGCAGCACATGCAGGCGAAAATGCAAAGATTATATAAAATTTAACATCACCAAGCTACAATCCCATCAAATTGCCAATTACTCGGAGAAAATATTTCCCGTTCCAACGACATCAGCGCTCTATGACAACATATTGGCATCTCCATGAAAACTACTTCAAAATTGTATTAGGGTTACAGAACCCTATTCCTAAAAACACTTGGTATGGCGAGGAGAGCCGCAATGCCACTGCTGCGAAAAATTGAGCCTACAGGACAACTCTCAGTAGTACTCGTCGAACTTACGAAAGAAATCGATAAAGAAGAAATGAAGAGAAACGCCTATTCCGAAGAAAAAATAGAGAAATGGAGAGACGTATGTTCGAGAAAATTGAGATATATAAGAGTCGTAATGAAGTGCGTAAATTTTATCAAAAAACACCAAACGAATAGTTTTAGTAGTTGTATTCTCTCCTGTACTGAAACTATGGAAGGAGCACTTTTGCAAAATTGTTGTATCGAATGAAAGCGACCAAGATGACACTCCTGAACAAATCAATGATGACGGCGTTATATGTCGACATCCAAACCAAAAAGATGCTAGAATTGCAATAACTTGATTAAAAAAATAACAAAGCTGCGGGTGCCGATGGTTTGCCAGCAAAGCTTATCAAGGCCGGAGGTGATGAGTTTATAAGACGTTATCCCATCCCAGTCGATTGGAATCTCAGTGTCCTTTGTTTAGTGCACAAAAAAGGAGATAAAACTGTATGTGCAAATCATAGAGGTATAAACCTCCTATCAATTGCATACAAGATTCTATCGACCATACTGAGTGAAAGGCTTAAACCCAAAATTAACGAAATAATTGAGATGTACCAATGTGGCTTTAGACCAGGATTTTTACTCTACGTCACATCCTGGAGAAGACCTAAGGAAAACAAATTGATACGTATCATCTCTTTGTTGACTAAAAAGCAGCTGTCAAACCAGATAAGGAAGAAGGCATAACTTTGTAAGCTACAAAGCTATTATGATAGGTAAGAATATATCAGAGTCTTACATAACTAAACGGGGATTCGGGCAAGGTGACAGTCTATCATATGATCCCTTCAATATTGTGTTAGAGAAAATCTTTGCGAGATGCAGCAGTTAATATAACTGGTACAATTTTCCATAGAAAAAATATGCTACTCGCGTTTGCCAATGACATTGACATTCTGGAACGCACATTGCGCCAGGGAACTGCCGCCTTATCCAGTATCGAGAAGGAATTAAACAAAATGGGTCTCGCTGTCAATGGATCAAAAAAAACAACTGATAATTTCTTCTGGCGGATAGAGCACTAGAATTGGATCACATCACAGCTAAGAAATGAAGTCATCTCCGTAAGAACTAAAATTACGCTCTATAAAATAATCCTGGTGGAACTCCTAGAGGAGGGCGTCCAAAACATCGATGAAAAAACCAAGTAGAAAAGAATCTTTCAAAACTTTCAAAACTATAAAATTTGCCCAGCCTTTGACCTAAACAGGTTGTAACTATAAATGGCCTATAGTTACAACCTGTAGTTAAGCAAGTAATGTATATGTATAAAACTACCTGTGCCTTAAGAACTACTCCATCTAAGGCTCTCTTCGACATGCTCAACTGGCTCCCAGCCGAACTAATGGCAATGCAAATTGCTCTTAACTCGGCTGTCCGTCTCAGCATCTGGTCCCACTCACAAACCGGACATTCCACTATCCTGGACAAAATCACAAATATCCCTGACCACATAGATTACTGCATATCCACCCCTATCTTTGATAAATATTTTACTGTTACTATCTCTGGAGAACCCCCATCTTCAGATGACGGCTGTCTGGAGGTATACACTGATGGATCGAAGTCAAAGATAGGCGTAAGGGGGGGCTTCTTCGTCCCACTTCTGGGGAAGGAAATTTGCTTTAGGCTCCCTGATCAATGTAGTATCCTACATTCCGAGACATTCATTTCTGTATCGACAGTCAGGCTGCAATAAAATCACTATCTAATGTCCACACGACATCTGTTCTTACCCACGAATGCCGGGCATCTCTTGGCGAGACATTGCAAGATCGAACTCTTCTGGATACCGGGGCACAACAACATAACTCCACCGCGGATAAACTTGCTAAATCCGGTGCTCTCCTGAGTCAAGGCAACATCGACCAATTTACGGGCTTAACGCTATCTGCCTGCAAATCAATAATTAGGCAATTTCTTTTCGCATCAGCGCAGAGCAAGTGGTCTTCGGAAACCACTTGTTCATATCTAAGCAAACATGGCCCACCTACAACACAAAAAGTTCAAATTGCTTGGTAACTTTACCTCGTCACAGACTCCGCAACCTTATCTCAACCCTAACAGGTCATTGCTCTTTTGGGCTACATGCCAGAAGACTTAATCTTCAATTCTATGACTACTGTCGCATTTGTCATAACACAGAATAAGAGGAGACAGTAACTCATCTTCTCTCGACTTCAAGGGCTCTCAATCTGGGGGCACATTCGTAAAATCAGGGCTTCAGGATGGCTTGATAAGTCTCTCACTGATAGACTGGAGTAATTATTTTTGTTCTTTTCTTCCAGTCTATCCCTTGCAGGTAACACAAAGAGACCGCTTTTAGGATCCAAGTGACGCTGACCTAACATCGGCTGCCTGCCTAACCTAACCTTACCTATGTGTATAAAACTTGTAGTGGTGTTGACCTTAGTAGTAAAGGATATCAAATAGTAGGGTTTGACCGGCTATATCATATCCTTACATGTTTTTTTACATATTTCACTTAAAAAATTAAACTCACTCATCGTTGTAACCACAGGTTTAGTTAAGTCGTTTGCCACGAGTTGTGACCATTGAACAACAGCTAGATTTCTTTGAAAGTCGTCCAAAAATACTCGGTTGTCCTTTGACTGACTTCCTCCAAGTGCCTGACTTATTGCAAGAGGTTGAGGCAAAATATCAGCAAACATCTATTTGAGTAAAAATAAAAAAAAAATAAAAAAATGTTAATGTTTCTCATGTGCACTTATTACCTTATAAAAACCATCCTTATAATGACGTGGTAGCAGACGTCTTAAAGGTGAATGACCATTGCTTCGATTATTTACAATACCCTGGCATCTTTGTGCCATTTCACTGGTTTTGGGTAGATCAATATCAGACAAAATGGCTTCACAATGCTCTCCAGAAATGCCTTTGGGGGCACAAATAGTATTGTAAATATATAGACTGGATTTCAAAATTTCATCTGCTAATTCACTATCCTGTTGAGCTTCGACACTAGGAAGCGTATCCAAAAGTTGGACATGGGACATTGTGCCATTTTTAACTACAACGTTTGATGCAAGCAGATTCGTTTCCAAACTATAAGTGCAAATAGTATTTAAAGGTTCAATTACAGAAAGAAATTTGTTTTTAAGAGCTGCCTCTTTTGCTTCTAGATTAAGAAATCGTAATATATACTAATTATTCAAATTGGCTCTACTGTGTCTCGAAATAATTTCCATGAAGATCAATGGCGATTACGACCAGTGGTTATGTACTCGATTGACACATCTATAGTCAGACCCTTACTTACGTATGGTTCTGTAGCAACAAAAATAGTGTGTCTTAAAAACCACAGTCAGCCCTGTTTATTATACTGTTCTTATTCCCTAAGGAACATTTTATAAAGTTATTAAATTAATGACAACTGACTTGTTTTCAAAAAGTATCCCACTAACGTGACTACTAAAGGGTTATCCATTTCGTAGTTTCAAAAGCATAGGACTGGAATTCGACATAATAATAATAATTTTCACGACAACATTCCAATTGGAACAAGGGGTACTTCTCTCAGACAATGAGCTGCATCCGATTCTATTTTTAGACTCATTGAAAGGGACCTACTTTTTAACACCGGCTCCGAACGGCAAATGCATTAGTTAGAGAAGTTTTATATAGCCTTATACTCAATATCCAGTGGCTAGCTGAATTATGAGATGAACCGTCGCTTTTTTGAAAATTTATTTTAAGTCTGACCGAGGATTGAACTTGGGACTTCTGGTATGCTAGGCGGATGACTAACCTGCTGTACCACAGCGGTTCACAGCGGAATTCGACATCTTTCAAACTAAATTGTTAAACCATTTTTTTTTCTTTTCAGTTGAAAGTCTGAAATGGTCGAAAACGGATCGCTTAAGTATCACACAACGCATAAAAATACTACAAAAATGGTGATTCTGCAACAGCCACATATCGTGCTTTAAGAGGAGATTATGGTTTACACAATCGTCCAACTACGCAACAAATTGGCAAAATTGTGAAGAAATTTTAGGAGACTGGAGCGGTTGCAAATATTGTAAGGCCTGTGCATTATCGTTTCGCTGAAAATATCGCTGCTGTAAGTGAAAGTGTTGCCGAAGACCCAAAAGTGTCGCTTCCTTGTCGTTCTCAGGATTAGGACTGTTTTACGGCTCATTGTGGCGTATTTTGCATTTAGATCTACACCTTCATCCATATAAAGTCCAGCTCACACAACAACTGAAGCCAGCTGACCATTCACAAAGTCGTAGATAAGTGGAATGGGTGCCTGAACAACGGTGGACGGCGATTTTTCAAACAAAAGGACATTTCTCACTTGATGGCTATGTTAATAAATAAAATTGTCGTATTTGGGGTTCTGAGAATCCTCAAGTAATTGAAAAGAGGCCATTGATCCAAAGGTGTGATTGAACCTTACTTCTTCGAAAACGACGATATAACGACTGTCACAGTATATTCGGAGCGTTATAGTCACATGATAACCCACTTTTTTTGCCTGCTATTGAAGAATACGACTTGGAGAATATGTGGTTTCAACAAGACGGTGACCCATGCCACACAACTCGAGCGAATATGGCTTTATTGCAAGAGATATTTCCTGGCCGTGTAATTTCTCGTCGTGTCGATATCAACTGGTCGTCAAGATCATGCGATTTGACAGCATTAGACTTTTTATGGGGTTACGCGAAAGACCGTGTATATGCAGTTAAACCTTTAACTCTTGAGCACTTAAAAACCAACATTCGTCAAATTATGGCTGAAATTCCGCCCAATATGTGTCAAAATTATCGAAAATTACCTCAAAAGTATCAATGCTTGCAACATTTCGCGTGGTGGTCATTTTAATGATGTAGTGTTTCACACATAATGTCAACGTTCAAACTTTATAATAAAAAAGAAATGTCATTAAAAATATTTTATATGTGTTTTATTTACGTTCACTTTTGAAAACGCAAAATGGATAACCATGTATATTTGTCGACATTCGGGTAGCTTAAAGCTTTAGCATTACATCAAAGCTAGTCAGAAAATGTTAGGTAAGGGACTGTTCACATATTACGTCACGCTCTTAGGGGGGAGGGGGTATAACTTTTGTTACGGTTGAAGAATTTTGTATGCGTATTTCTATTAAAATGTGTTACATAGGGGGAACCCCCTGCAAAAACAGCGTTACGTAATATGTGAACAGCCCCTAATGGAAAGGCCGATTAATGTTTTTAGCCCAAGCCAATAATAAACTTCTTATTGGTTAATATTTTGGCAAAAGCAAAAATACTCCCATTATTCCCCATATAAAATTAACAATTTTTACAGTTTGTGGACGGATGAGGCACGCACCTTAAATTTTGCATAACATGTTTTTTTTTTTTTTGTTAAGAGAATCATTTTTGAAGTGATTTCGCTTTTTTGTAAAATAAGGTGTATATCTTTCACGATGTCATGTCGTTTGTGGCTTGGTCCCACTACCTCATTCTCACAATAAATTACATCCCGATTTTGCAGTATCAGTTCATGCACAGCATCAATGTTTTTGTAAACCATCGTTCAGACGGTCCTTCAACGCCAAAAATAGAATTCTGTTAATCGATGCAATGTTGTTCAATAAATCCACGTCGAAAGTTATAAATAATAATTCCACGAAAATGTTCACGATTTAATTACATTTTTTGACATGAATATTATTATTATTATATTATTATTAGTTATGTACGTACGCAAAATATTCTGATTAATTAAGTAAATTTCTAAAACATCAAAATTGACTTTAGGCACGCTAGTAAATAGATGGCAGCACTCGAAATGTTCAATCTCGAAACATAAAAGGCAATGCTCGTATTTCAAAAACAAACCTTTTTTCTTGATTGTTGAATTCGGTTCCATGTCTTGTAAATTCCAACCATTTGGCGGGGCTTATCGAGTTTATAGCATCATTATGAGGTTTGCTTATAACAATAGGATCTAAAAATAAATGGAATTTATGTATGTATAGGTTAATATGATTTTAATCTTTGTTCTTAATTTAGTAAAGTGTCATTTCCACAAAAGAGCAAAATTAAGGTTTGAAATATGTTTGTTCCTTTACTTTAACGAAACAAACCAAACTTACACAAAAATGTTCCCGTACAAAATTTTCAATACAAATTGGTATTTTTGGGGTAATTTCTGACAACTTCGGAATGTTTTGGGTAGTTTCATAAGAGAATAGGAACATACATTTTATTATCCAAAAATAATATTATTTTAAAACATATACTCGTAGGGTTTCACTAAAGAGTAATATACATACATAGAGGGCCCATGAAATTGTCAAAAGTATTACGTAACGCTATTTTCGCACACGTCTATTAATTGATACAAAAAAGAGTTATACTAATTTTGGTTGAGATCCCTTGACTCTTTGAGGTACCTGCGTTGGACCCCAAATTTTTTACTTATTTTTGTTATCAATGTATAAGCCTAAATTCTCAACAAAGTTTGATGAAATTCGGCACACGTCTATTAGTTTACCCAAAAAGAGCTCTACTAATTTTGGTTGAAATCCGTCGACTCCTAGGGTGCCTGACTTGGACTTACACTTAAATGCAATTTGAGTAAAAAGTTAAGACACTTTTTGCTTAAATTGTGCGTACACTCATAGAAAAATGACGTTGCAAAATCGTCACTGGTCGTTGTCAAATTGAAAACAATTGGTATATAATATTTTTGATACCAATGTTTTTAAAGTCGAAAACATATGTTACTTAGTCATTTACCGATACGTGTCTTTAAATTCATAGCCAGATAAAGTGTTAGAAAACAAGAAGTCAGTGGACGACGCCAAGTTAATAATAATTAAAATCAGGAGTAACCTTTGAGTTCTTGAGGTACCTAAAAACAGAGGACTTAAATGAAGCCATTAGGATTTAATGAAAAGTATTTTTTTTTAAGAAGTCGAAGGTAAGTTTAATGATTTTATCCAACACAACTTATGTATCTAAATATAAATCCTTTTTGTCATTTTGGAATTGATGATGAGGCGACGTCTCTTCCATCTAAAGCACAAGAAGAGCTTTATGGTAACGAAAAGTCATTGCTAAATGTTACTATAAAGGGCCAGTCTCTTTTTCACAATACAAATGAAAGTATTTCAATCGCAAACATTTGATGTTTTCAAATCAACCCCGTTTAGTAAAAAACTTTTGATTGAAATTGAAAACAAAGTGTTTTCATATCAACACTGTAAGTTTACAATTTGAAAACGAAGCGTTTTCAACTCAAAACCCTTCGGTATTGAACTGGTACAGTACGATATACATTTTGTGTTGCAATATTGAAAACATTAGTTTTTAATTTGTAAACATACGGTGTTAATTCACTATTGACCCCGAATGCTGTGATTTTAAATACGGATGTGTTCAATTTTTGTATGAGTGTAACAATTTAAATGACTTTTTTCAGAAAATTTTTAACTTTGTTCTATATATATATATATATATATATATATATAATTCCCCGACAACATTCCAATTGGAACAAGGGGTACTTCTCTCAGACAATGAGCTGCATCCGATTCTATTTTTTTAGACTCATTGAAAGGGACCTACGTTTTAACGCCGGCTCCGAACGGCAAATGCATTAGTTAGAGAAGTTTTACATAGCCTAATACTCAATAACCAGTGGAGTTATGAGGTGAACCGCCGTTTTTCTTGAAAATTTATTTTTTCAAGTGAGTCTTGCCAGGGATCGAACTTGGGCCTTTGGTATGCTAGGCGGATGACTAACCTGCTATACCACGGCGGTTCACTTTGTTAACTTTGTTCTACGATCGGTAAATTTCTGTGAATTTTTTTCGCTTAATCTAAAGAAGAGATTTCAGCCTTTCGCGTGGTTATGGTGGGAGCACCGAGAAAAACCGAGCCAACTTAGTTTTTGTCCAAAGAAAAACGAAACACTAAATTTTTTAGAGCTTTTTCGATTTCTTGATATCTCCTAAGCTATATACGAGATTAAGTTATTTTTTCGAAACTAAGATTAAAGCTGTAAAACTTTATTCGATGCATGAGCTACTGAGTTTCATGAAAAATTTCATCACTTTTCGTTTTAGAATCTTAAGTTCATTTCAGTACTTTTTTTAACATATAATATAACTTTTTGTTGAAAACAATTATTGATCCTTAATATCTAGACTCATCTCTATAGAACTGCAACATTAGATTGGAAATGGATTTTTGCAGCTGAAACTCCATAGTGAGTCGTATAAGAATTTCGCGCAATTTTTCATATAAAAATTTGAGTGAAAAAGCTCTTCTGTTTGTCAAAAAAGATCCAAATTCGTGTACGTGTGATTAAGTATAATACTAAATTTTAATGGATCAGCTGACGACCTTCTACTATATATGTACCCTACAAGAAATGAGTGACTGAAACTAACACAAAGATAAAAAATATCAACACATTGACACAATAATTGTGTATTTCAGAGTGAAACAACATTAATAATTGCAATTATTTCATTCTTGCATACATTTTAAAACTATGACTTGAAAAACGAAAAATTAAAATTTTGTGAAAAGCGTCCAGAAAGGTTTTTCAAATTAAAATTTTGTCAATTATTGTGTTTATTTTACATTTTTTATGACAATAAAAATGCAGTGTTATGGAAAGTCATATATTCAGAGTAAGTTTCCCGGAATGATTAATGTTTAATTTTTAATACACCATGTTTGTTTTTTATAAAGGAAGACCCCAACAAGCTCCTCCACCAAAGGCTGAGATGGGCCAACAAAACATGATGCAGGATCCTCTAAATGCTTTGCAAAATTTAGCCAGCCAGGGCCAATGGCACCCGCCTCAAAGCTCTAGCAAACTTTAAATCAACAAAATCCTAGGCTACAGCAAATGCAACAAATCCAGGGCATAAGACCGCAATTGTCTATGGGTGCTGAAGGCTATGGTCAGCAACTGGGTAATATTGTAGGCATCGGGCCAGGACAATAATAAATGATCCTCAAATGACTGGTCCTGGAGGTAACAAATGAATGGGTGGGCCTGAATGTCAATCAACCTAATCAAATGCAGCAACTTCAAATACAACAAATGGGCATGCAACATCCTCAACTAAATCAAATGATGAATGCTCGCATGAATCAGGGTGATCCTGTGGGTGCTATGAATGTGGAAGGACACAATGCTGGAGCTAATCGAGGTATGTAAGGTATACTACCAAATATGCAGCAGATCTAATTTGGTAATGTTTTGGCAGGAGGGAAAATGCATCCAAGAGCAGGGTTTTCAAGGTATGTCCAATGCAACAAGACCTCAAGGCATTAAATACGAATTTAATTTTCAAACATTGATAAAAATAATTTTCTTTTCAAAATTCAAGGTACTATCAGTCAAATGCTCAATATGCCTCCCATAAACCCAATCCTTAAATGATACCCAGTCCAGAACTGGTACCAGCTCCCAGTCCACAAATGCCAGCATTAATTCCAAATTCTAATCAAAGACAACACCTGCGGTCTACTCAATACAAACATATTATTTAATTAATTTTATATGAATCTACTGTTAAATAAATTTTTAGGCAATTTAAATAGTTTAATAATATTTTTTTACTACTAAAATCACCTGTGACCGATATATACATCAAGACTGACTAATCACCCAGGACCGATAGGTGATTAGTCGGCGCCGTGTTGCAATCCCATATACCATAACCCCATATTGGCTTTATAACACCAGCGATGTGTTATAGTCCCATATGGGTTTATTTCCTTCAAATAAGTGCGATAGTACCATATTAAAAATTTAAAATTTATGCTATACCCCCATATTGGCTTTATTGCACTTTTTTCTGTGCGATAACCTCATAATTAAAAAATTTTGTATCACATGCATTATCTTATGAATTATGTTCCATATTCATTTGTTAGGAATAATAATATGTTTTGTACATAACTGTACATAAACAACAAAAACTATTTAAAACAAAATATTGTTCCTTGGAAATAACATAGTATGACTGATTTTAACTTTTCGTACAAGGGAAAATTCCCTTCTATTATAATATTTTTTTGCAAAATTATGGTTTCCCCTTTTACGAAATGCGGAATATAAGTGATTTAAACTTTTCATATATTTTGAAAATAATCGAAATCAATCCCTTACAACTATTTTTTCATGGCATACTGAATTTTCTGCTGGGTTTTTTTTTGCAATCAATAATAGAGAGTGAACTAACTGTTAAACCTGTTTTGCATTGAATTGCCTAATAACAATGTTATCACATAAAAAGCGAATATTAAAAACAGTTTTGCGTATGCTGCTTAAAAATATATATGGAAAATTTTAAAAGAATGGAGAGTAATCGTTTAAACGCAAGGAAGATCTTACTAAATAAAAGCGATATTATAAATTTTTCTAATGTTCCCGGATTTATAATTGATTCTTTTTTCGGAAAAAGAACTTATAAAGCGCAACTAATAGCTTGTGCTTTTGCTTTTGTTAATGGAATCAGCGAGTCGCAAATCCTTCAACTCATACGATGGATACCTTTCACAAAAACTCACGAAAAAAAATAACAGAATTACTCTTATGGCTGGCATATTCTCCGAACGCTCACAAGTACTATAGCTATAATGTCGAACTTAATCAAGTAATATTTTGTAACGGAGATTTACGAAAATATGGCGTAAGAAAACAAAGAAATTAAATAAAATTTTTAATTTATAACTGTTCGTGGGGGCTAATTCGTACACCCTACAAAATCATTTGGTTTCATTTGTATACAAATGTCTAATAATACAATATGAGTTTATTCCCTTCAAATAAGTGAGATAATACCATATTTAAAATTTAAAATTTGTGCTATAACCCCATATTGGCTTTATTGCATTTTATTTTGTGCGATAACACCAAACCCAAATTATGGGTTTATAGCATAGGAAAAAGTGCTATAAAGCCAATATGGGGTCACGGTATATGGGATTGCAACACGGCGCCGATTAGTCAGCGGTACGGATATACATATCTCGAGGCAGAATAATACGTGTGTAAGAAAGAGAGGCAAAATCACATGTATACAAAAGTTTCGGTCAGCTTTTTCATATTTGCCTTAATAAAATGATAGAAACTGCTGACTGATATATCAGTCAACAGTACCAGTCAGTTGATCGGTCAAATGACTGGTCATGTTCTTGTAGGGTATTTATTCTATGGTATTCACAAGGTTTCTTATCTTGTCACATTGTCATAAGAAATAATATTCAACTTTCAAACAAAAAGAGTCTTTTTATAAATAAATTTGATTTGAAAAGTATTTTATTTGAAATTCAAAATTGAAAACTTTAAAGCTTTTTGAAATTAGGAGGAGGAGTGTGGATGCCCTAATAGTGTTTTTATGGTTTATATTCACAGATACTTAAAAAATGATGCTTGGTTTGTTTAAAATAAAGCGGATACGGAATCATAAAGACCGGCATAATTATTAAGCTACATTTTATGTTACATATTTCATATTATGTTACTTACCAAATTTGAATTGTACGAGACCGGTGGCAAATATTTCATGAGTAATTATATTTACAGTAAAAAAAATTAAAAAACTTAAACTTTTAGCAGACATTTTATATTTTTTTCACCTTTTAACTTCACTAGACGATTAGGTTTCAGTTATTGCTTTATATATTTTATTTAAATTTCTGTAAAGCTTCAAACGAATTTTCATAAATATTTTTTTATTTTTTTTCAAATGTTACAATTTCTACGTATTTTCTTAGTAATCGTTTTACAAAATTTTAAGAATTGATACGAAATTTTCACTTTTTGTTGTTCCAATAAAACCAGTTGCATCTGGTTTTATAGAATCAAATCGAATAATTATGAAAATAATAAGAAGATTGTTATTCAAAACACAGTGTAGGTAAGCACGAATTCGCTTTCTTGTAATCGAAAGAATTGGCACGTCCAGACTATTCAACAACACAAATCGATCTGTGTTCATCAATTCTTTAAACAATATAAATTAATTACATATATTCAAAATATGGTCTTTGTTGCTCTGACGTTTGACGATAACGATGCGATTTCCTTAATCTGCTTTACATTCCAAATGCATTGTTAATACATTTGTATGCACATTAGGGCGGATCAAAATGTATGGTCCTGAAAAAAAACTAAAAGCCGAAGGAGAAAATAGTTCCACAAAGACAAAGAATTATAATCTTGAGAAAATAAAAATCGTACAGCCTTAATTCACATAATTTTTAGTTACTCACTATTTTCACAATTCAGTCTTCTTTCTGTTTGTTTTTTTAAATCAATTAGCATAATTTTCGAATATGACTCTTTGAGACTTAACCAATAAAACACTGTAAAGCGTTTCAAATATAAAGATCTTTACCAAAGACTCTATAATATAAAGATGTTGCACTTCCATGCATTGATTTGCCATATTGGTCATTTTCATTACTCAAATTCGGAAACAACTAATGGAGACGATTATAGGGAGAATGCTAAGGCATACACACGTGCTCATGAAATATATATATCGTCTCATAACCGCAAAAAAGCTCAAGTGCCATATACAAACTTTACAGGAGAAGGTTTTTTTAATTAATTGCTTCATTAATGGAGTTAGTACCTGATTGACCGAGTCTTTCTCGGAGCTTTGTGATAAACATTTTGAGGTAAATTTTAAAGTTTTCATGTATTTTATTTTATAAAGTACTAAAATAAATTTAGAGGAAAGACATTACACAAATATTCAGTTAATTTTGAATTATTTTATTTATTTTGTCTGATCAACACATAGTTTATATAGTTTGCATAGTTTACAGTTTAACTCATTTTAAATAATATTGGAAATTGGTCATACCAACAGAAACCTCCGTCGGCTCACGCGCAACAACTTTGCTAAAGATTATAGCCTGATCAAATTCACAGTTTACGATTTAATTCATTTTGAGTCATTTTCAGTGACGCCACCTGTCGGAAGTTGTTCATACCTACTATGAAACCTTTGTCAGCTTATGCGTAACCACTTTGCTAATGATCATAACATGATCAAATGCACAATTTATGATTTAATTCACTTTGAGTAATTTTCAGTGGCGCCACCTGTCGGACTTTGGTCATACCAATTAATAAACCTTCGTCGGCTTATCCGCAACTATTTTGCTAAAGATCATAGCATGATTAAATGTACAGCTTACGATTTGATTGACTTTGTGTAACTTTGAGTGGCGCACCTGTCGAAATTTCTTCATACCAACTATGAAACTTTCGTCGGCTCATGTGCAACAACTTTGCTAAAGATCATAGCATAATCAAATACACAGTTTGCGACTTAACTCACTTTGAGTAATTTTCAGTTGAAAATTGTTAACAACTCACTTGTCAAACCTTAGCCGGCTTATCTGCAACATCTTTTCTAAAGATCATAACATGATCAAATGCATAGTTTACTATTCTATAAAGAACAAACATACAGACAAACATTCATTTGTTTAAAAGTTATAACATTACTAATTTTCCCCCTTTTTATCCCCTAATTTCAAAAAAGTTCTATATGCATATTTGGTACTTCTTTGGTGCCAATTGAATTCGGTAAATTTTTTAAAACGCAGTTAACATAATGTTCCTATTCATATTAGTTTTTGAGATGTTTTATAATTTTATCCCTTTTTTAACTATTTTGGCCCCAAAATCAAAAAAGTACCAAATACGTGTTCAATATATCTTTTACATCTATTGATTGCAGTACAAAAATCCTTTCTATATTCTTTGGCTTAAAAAATAAGAGTGAGTTAAAAAAGTACAAAAAAACTATTTTCACCCTTTTTTACCCCCTATCGGACATAGTTTCAAAAAAGTACCAAACACTTGTCCTCTTATTTTTATAGCTGTTCAAAACGTAATTTTAATTTTGTTTCTATACCTATTACTTTAGAAGATATAAAGTGTTCGATTATTCCCCTTTTTCGCCTTTTTCCCGTTTTTACCCCCTTAGCGGCAAAAGTCCCTTCATATTCGATCTATACGGCAAAAAAGGTACCCAGTGTCTAAATTTTGTCAAAATCGTTAGAGCTGATTTCTAGATAAATAAATTTTTAGAAACTTAAAACGTCGTTATAGAAAAATCAAGGCTTTTAGGAAATTATTAAATTACGTTTTCAGTATTTGCAAAAACGATCTTACGGTGGGACAAATTTGGCATATGGTAAAATGAAACTTCCTTATCTTTAAAAAGTAACAAAAACCCGCGTTAAGCTTTCAAATTTTGTAAGTACATACATATTATAAAACTATTAAACAGATAATCACATTTACAGAATCAAATATTCTAATTAGAAAAATGGAAACAATGGAAAATAAAAGTATATGAACAACAATGTATTCATATCACCTATACATTACGAAGGGAATCGTGCCCTCCAATTAAAATAAATAATCCAATTATTCCCTGCCAATCAGAAGAGAAATACCTTAGCATTCACTTAGATAGACGTCTCACGTAGAAGAGTCGTATATAGCCAAACTCACCCAAATTAAACTAAAATCAGTCCAAAATAACTGACATTCTTAGTTTAGATTACAAAATTCTCCTCTACAACATAAGTATTAAGCCTATATAATGCTTTGGAATTCAATTGTGGGGTTAAATATTGGGAAAATTAAGAGGCTACAAAAAAATTCTAAAGATTTAAATAAAAATTCTCAACTTAGAAACGAACACTTCTTTTATTTTAAATCAACCTTAAATTGAAAATAAGCATTCGGTACTAAAAAGGTTTTGTGAACATATTATCAGGTATGTGATGGAAAACGATCGTTTTTAAATCGATCGGTTTCAGATATATTTTTGAGATAATTTTCTGTTATTTCCCCAAAAAATTCAAACCAAATGAAAGATTAGATATCAGTTAAAAAGACTAAAGCCCAAATTTTAATTTTTTGGGGGAAATAACCGAAAATTATCTAAAAAATATATCTGAAACCGATCGTTTTGAAAACGATCGTTTTCCATCACATACCTGTATATGTATGTACATTAGGGTGACAATTTTTTGTATGTAAGAAATTTTTTGTTCGAATATTATGGCCTTTTCAACGGAATATTATGACACTAGGTCTAAAAGTTTAATTCTAAAAATTTGAGCCAAATCGGACAACGTTCTTTGGGCGCGCATCGGGTTCAAAGTTTAAAAGCCCAATTGTATGGGGAAAAATAAGTTATTTTTTTTTTTTTTTAAGAAATTTTATACTAAACATAAACAATTTTTAAAATAAAAAATAATAGAATGTTAAAGAAAACTAACGACCAAATCCAAAAAAAAATCCTATTTATCCTAAGAGGCCAACCTAAATACAATTTTTATGAAACAAAGCAAAACAAAGGGCAACGCTAAACGGTTGGATAATCCGATTTTGACAAGGCGTTAGTGAAGTTGGCGCAAATTAAAGTCAGACTGACATTTTTATTATTTTTTAATTTAAATTTAAAAAGAATGTAGATAAGTACCAATTGATATTTTTTATAATTATAAAAATGTAATTTAAAATTAATTATTTTTTTTTTTTTTTATTTCAAATGTCACTGCTGACAAAGCGTTAACGTTCTTATTTAGGTTTGCCACTTTAGCTTTGACGCTAGGCATAAAATAACTAAATTCTTAACGCTCTTATTTAGGTTGGTCTGTAAGGATGATAAAATAACAATATTACGACTTCCGAACGTCCCGGTAGAACACAAGGGCGGCAGCCTTATAATATTTTTTAGGGGCTGTTCACCGTAACTTTTGTTACGGTGGATGAATTTTGTATGCGTATTTCTATTAATATGTGTTATGCAGGTGGTTAAAAATCTGCGAAAATAGCGATAGTTTTATAAGGTATTATTTATTTTTGTAATAAACAATTTATTGATAAAACCAAAAAATTTTGTTGGTGACAGTATTTCCTCGTTATTAGTTTCAATTGTTGTTGGGTCATCATAGTCCGGTGAGTATTCCTACTTGTAGGCAAATCGAAACCCACAACAGAACTATTCACACAGCTATTTTGAGTTTTATCTTTTTTATAATTTCCACATTTTTCTTTAAAGTTGTTCTTCATAGTTTTCTTAGCTGAACTTTGATTGCATTTATTTATTGTCAAACAGCAATAAATAAATGCAGAATACGAATTAATTTTTTAATTCTGCTACCCAAAAAAAAAACTGTTGCTTCAACGTTTTTACTGTAGGGTGCTGTGTCATAATCTGTATGATATTTCAGTGCCGTGGAAACACGATAACAATATACTACTTTCTTTATTAACAATGTTAATACTAAAATTTGCAACTATGTAAAATTTTTAGTAAAGCGTTGTCGAAACGATTAGATTATTTTAAGAATAATAAAGCAGGAATTACTTAAAAAAACTGTAATAATTTAGTAGAAAATACAAATATTGTAAGCAATTATGCCACCCATAGAAGCAGATGTTATGGCCGATAACAACCAGCAGTCAAAGCCCATGTCTGGACCAATTATTGGCATTATCTATCCTCCGCCGGAGGTTAGAAGTATCCTTTTTTTACATCAATTTTGTATATATTTTTATAATTCTTTTAGCTTTTCCTTACTTAATTAAAACATGTAAATAAAATAGATATTGTTGATAAAACTGCAAGTTTCGTAGCTCGTAATGGGCCCGAGTTCGAAGCACGTATCCGGCAAAATGAATTGGGCAATCCCAAGTTCAATTTCTTGAGTAACGGTGATCCATATCATGCCTATTACAGACACAAAGTAAATGAGTTTAGGGAAGGCAAAGGTAAAATAACTAAATCGTCATAATAAAACCGAGTTTATATTATTTATTTTCCAGATGCCAGTGCACCAAGTGTAGTTAGTGGTATCAAGCAGTTATCAGTGACGAGCGCGGCGCAACAAAAACAGCAGGAACTATTAAAACAAGTTGCCGAACAGCAATTTGTGCCTAAAGATCCTCCTCCAGAATTTGAATTCATTGCAGATCCACCTTCGATTTCTGCACTAGATTTGTATGTATAATTTGTGTGTACATATTTCTGTGGCTTGTTGCTAAATGAGGCCAATGTCAAACAAAATTGTTTTAAAAAAATTTAATTTAAAGTTTTTATTTTTCATAGAAATTCATAGTAACATTGCCTAGAAAACCCCTTATAAATCTTTTCAGAGTTAAGTTGGAGACTAGCAGTTAGAGCCAAATAAAATAAGGTAAAGAAGGGAATCTAATGCAATGATTAACTCAAAGCAGCAAAAAAAATTACATTGGCCCTTTTAGCACCAAGCCACAGATTTATAAGAAAATATGTATATTTATTTTTACTTAATTACAGGGATATTGTAAAGCAAACCGCGCAGTTTGTTGCTCGAAATGGTCGTCAATTCTTAACAGATCTAATGAATCGTGAACAGCGCAATTTTCAGTTTGATTTTTTGCGTCCTCAGCATTCCCTCTTCCAGTACTTTACAAAACTTTTAGAGCAGTATACAAAGATTTTAATTCCTCCCAAGGATTTACTAGGCAAATTGAGAGCTGAGAGCAGTGATGGTCGAGCCAGTATGAATCTTGTACTTGAACAGGTAAAATATCGTGCGAATTGGCAAAAACATCAGGAAGCTCAAAGACGGCGTGAAGAAGAGAAAATTGAAAAAGAAAGAGGTAAGTAAATTATGTATTCAATTTCAAAAGTTCCTTGTAGAAATACTAATATATGATAAGTAACTAGATTTATAAAGCGCTATTTATTATTATACTTAGTTTCCTAATTAATTGAACGCCCAAACTAAATCAAACGCAAAAGATTTTTTAGAAATATTTATTAAATTTTGGGATTCTAAAATTTTGTTGTAAAATTGTATGTTACAAAAAAGTAACAGAACATATCGGAGGTAAAGCGTGAGAAGAAGATGATTTACATATTCCAATTTGTATTTTCATTGCATACTTAATTAATTTTCTTTATATTAATGTCTTTTCCCAAAAATAAGTGACTTTTGAGAGTGAATCTTAAATAAAAGCTATGGTCAAATATAAACCGATTGCAACAGATTCAATTAAAAACTGATTCCAAATTTTGTTTACTAATTAACCAAGATACAACAATCTCAAGTTAATTGTGGGTTCTTAGTATCGGAACGACTCTGAATTCTTAGGATTCCGACCAAGGACTGGTATTTCTCCGAAATAACAAATATTACACCCATCAACAAAACAAAAAAATACCAATCAAGTTAAATACCTTTTCCATACTTAATGGTCTCTTAAGTACAAAAATACCCGAAACTTCAAATTTTTGAAAGGATTTATTTATAATTTGTTTTTAGAATCTGGGATTTTTGAAGAGAATGTCAATATACCAATGGATTAAAAATTGCACTCCAAGATGTGCTTACACAAGTTTTTATTCTGATTAATAGTTTGAAGTTTTTCTTATCACAAAATAATTTTTTTTTTACTTAATTGAAAAATATTTTTATTCAGAAAATTGCAAAAACTTACCGCCATTACACGTAATCGCAAATCTATCTATGATAAATATTGTAATGAAAAGCCATCCATTAGTGACTTTGTCAAGAAAATGTGCAATTTTAGCAACAAAAAAAAAATAGTTAATATAAAGAATTAAATAATATTTATATAAAGGCCACAATTTTTAAGATACTTTCATAAGATTTGACATAAAATATTTATTTCTTACAAGGACAAAGCCTGTTTAAATGCTTATTACTGTCAAAAATTGGGTACCTTCCCAACAATTTTCTTTTCGGAATACAGTTTTACGTTTCTCAAAGACACATATTTACTTTTAAAGTTTGGCACAGACATTCCAGTTAAAAATGGCAAAAATCAGTTTATTATTTAGGATACCTCTTAGGTCTCAATTCCTGGAATTGAGATTTTTGCCAAAAATTTCAGTATATTTTTATGAAATTTAGAAGAAATGTTTCTTATATCAACAAAAATCACTGCACCAAATCTAAAATAGGACCATATTAGTCCACAGCTCCCATACGAGACCATCTGACATATTTCACATAACGCTCTTAAATGTTTTTTGTTAATTTGTTACATACATAATTTTTGTATAAGCTGAAACCAAGATGCTAAATTTTAAAGAAAATCTTTCCACAAATAGAAAATAAATTTATAAACTCTTTTTAGTTGCATATGCCCAAATCGATTGGCATGACTTTGTTGTTGTGGAAACTGTCGATTATCAACCGTTTGAAACCGGCAACTTTCCACCACCAACAACACCTGAGGAGGTTGGTGCTCGTGTTTTAATGGAGGAACGTTTACAAGAAGACGATGGTGATATTGAAATGCAAATCGAATCGGACGATGAAGACAGTCAAGAGGCGCCCATTACTGGTGGCGCAGTAAAATTATCACAAATGGAGAATCGCATCGGTATTCATATGAAAGATTCATCGTATCAAAACCAATCATCCAAAAAGGACAATATACAAGTGCAAGATATGGACGAGGCCTCTAGCGATGAAGAATCACCGGTTACTAATAAAATGCAGCCACCAGTGGCTCCACTTATGCCTCCAACACATGACAAAGTGGTGGTTAAGAAATATGATCCAAAAGCCGCTCAAGTTAAGCCACCTAAACCAGCGCCAACAGATGAGTTTCTTATATCACCTATTACTGGTGAAAAGATACCTGCATCTAAGGTGGCTGAGCATATGCGCATTGGTCTTTTGGATCCACGCTGGGTAGAACAACGTGACAAGCATACAGTTGAAAAAATCAACCAAGAAAATGTATATGCCGCTGGTACTGCTATTGAAGCAAGTTTAAAACAATTGGCAGAACGTCGTACAGATATCTTTGGTGTGGGCGACGAGGAAACCGTAATTGGTAAAAAATTGGGCGAAGAAGAAACAAAGAAAGACGATCGTGTTACTTGGGATGGTCATACATCAAGTGTAGAAGCAGCCACAAGGGCAGCTCGTGCCAATATAACCCTTGAAGATCAAATCCATCAAATTCACAAGGTAAAGTATTTAGTTTGTAAGAATATGTTCAAATTTCTAATTGTTGTGTAATATAGGTAAAGGGACTTTTGCCTGATGAGGAGAAGGAAAAAATTGGACCCAAACCGGTTGGTGGTAAACCTAGTGGTGGTAATCAGCATCATTCTAATATTACAAAGTCAGTTCATGCTCAACATCAACAGCATCAACCTCCCCAACATCATCAACACCATCAGCAACAACAACATCATCCTCAAGGGCAACAGCAACAACATTCATTGCCACCACAACCGCCAGTAATGATGATGCAAATGCGGCCTCCACCAATTATGCGTATGTTATCATTATTTAATTTACTTTAAAACTTAAATGCTCAACTGTTTTTATAACTGAATTTTAGCACCACCATTCTCTGTACCAGGCTACATGGCTCCCATGGCATCTGCTCCTGGAGGCCCACCCCAAATATCTCCAGCACCACCTGTATTAGATCAGGGTATTATTCCTGTGCCACAATCTATACCGGTCGATGATGAGCCACCAAATAAGAAGTTAAGATCCGAAGATAATTTGGTGCCAGAATCTGAATTTATTGCTTTGCATAAGGTTATTATTTTCCTCACTCCTAGTTGTCATTTAGAATACAGACTAATCGTTTATTTCTTCTTTAGAGTCCGATAACTATACAGGTGCAAATTCCAAATGTTCTAGATAAATCTGAATGGAAGTTAAATGGCCAAACAATTGCCGTTTCTTTGGCTTTAACAGAACCGGTTTCACTGCTTAAAAGTAAAATACAAGAAGAAACTGGAATGCCTCCAGCCAAACAGAAAATATCATATGAGGTAATTTCAATTTTATAAACAAATCATAAAAAAACTAATTGCTTGTCTTCTTCAGGGAATGTTTTTCAAGGACAGCAACACAATGGCGTTTTACAATTTGCTAAGTGGAGCCACAGTTCATTTACAGATCAAGGAACGTGGTGGACGCAAAAAGTAATTATAACTTTAGATGTGTAAAAGGAAAAAAGGGAAATAATTTACTTACTGGATTTTTTAATAAAACAATTGAAATTGGTTTTTTTAAAGATTTATTTAAAAAATTCAATTGCACTTTTATCAATAAAATCGTAAATTTCGAAGAAATAAAAACAAATCAATAATAATTATCATTATATGTATGCGCTGCACAAGATAACAAACAAAAAAAACACAAGAACTTTAAGGAATGTGTGTGTCCTTTTCGTGCCCAATAGATTCTAATCAAGTCTCTGTATGTAGTTTTAGTGAATTTGTTTCCAAAATATTTAACACTAGGTTGTCTGTAATATATTGGCCATTTGGCGATAGCGTTCCAACATGGGGGTATATATTTCGTCACTATCTTTACTTGGTTCACAAGTACGTTCTAAGTGATTGGGAAGGTAAGGTATTATAAAGTCGTAATAACTTAAAATTTCAGAATTCTTCTCATTCATTTCTATCTTTTCTACTTCATCTCCAGCAGCTTCGCTTATTTTATTTGTGTTAGAAACACCTTGCTTCATATCATGCAAATATTTTGCATATTTAGCCCTGTAAGCAGCACCCTGCAAAGCGGCTTCACTTGCTTTCTGTAAATAAAGAGTAAACTTTTTAAATAAGCCTCTACAGAATATTTAAACAAATAAAAACCTGTATATAAACTGGTGCATTGAAAACATCTGCTATTACTTGGAGTATAGATTTATTGACAGATGCTCCACCGGTAGCAATTATTTTAGTTTCATCGCCAAAATTATATCCCATGTCCGAGGCTATAGCTCGACGATGTAGCATTTGCCCTTCGATTAATGCTCGTATTTCGGCTTCGGGGGATGTAAATCTATAAATTAGAAATGAATTATTGTCCTTTCCTAAAGAAATGCTTAGATCCTACATACTTATTTACTCCTTTAGTTGCATCCGATGAGGCCGAAGTATGATTTTTATTCCATCGTAATATTCCTTTGGCACTAGGTATTATTTCCATTGTATGGAAATGTATGGACATATTACCATAATTTCCACGTGGCGTAGAATCCAATAATTGGCTAAATATTTCCCAACTATTTTCAGCCTCTGAACGTTTTATCGCGTCTCTTACTAAGGAACCATTACGAAAGCTACAAATAGACTAACATTAAAAACTGGAAAGCAGTTTTATTACTATTGTGGCTTTAGATCATCATACCATAAAAGACCCATAAATTGATCTTGGTCGGTGGGATGGCACAAAACATGACCTTCCTCTAATAGCGGAGGTTTTTCCAGATTCATCATTAATGTGTCACTGGTTCCCAGAGACATTACTAAACAGTTCTTTTCCACTAACATACCAGACAGTGCAGATGGATTGTCACCGGTAAATGCGGCCACTTTACAAGTTTCCGGCATGCCAAATCGTTGCACAAAGAAATCACAGATGTTTCCAATAACCGAACAAGTTTCCACTGGAGTGCCAAGACGTTCCTCCAAATCGGGTGCGCAGGCATTTAGACATGCTTTTGACCATGTTTTAGTGGTAATATCAAATAAATTCATTCCCGAACCATCCGCATAATCAATAGGTGCCACATCGCCCAAAAATATTGAAGCCAAAAAACTGCTTACCAACGAAATACGCTGTGAGTCCTCGTAAGCGTGAGTTCGCTGCTGATAGACTTTTCGTATCTGGGGTCCAGTGAAACGTGGATAACACTTACTGCCTGTTAAACCGACCATTTCAGAACGCCCACCTATAGCTGTTTCCATTTCAAGGCACTGATTCTCCGCTGATCCATCCATCCATATTGGTGTACGGGTCAGTACAAATGCTGAATCATCCACTTGTAAATGCAGAAATTTATCTGGATCGAGATTCTTTAAAGTCTGGACGCCATGGCGTGACCAATATAAGGAACCATGTTGTTGTGCTGAACCACCAAGAGCTACTACTGTACTTAAATCGGCCCCTTCCATCACTAAACGATCCATTACAATATCTAGGGCTTTCACCCACATAACGGGTTGCACGAAATATCTATGGAAATCAGTTGAAAAGTAATATTTTTATGACAATATTATATAAGCATCTTACTCATTCTTTCTGGCTCCAGCATTAACACCTCCACTTGTACGAAACTCTGGTAGGTCAGTGTCAAATTGCACTTCGGCAGTAGCTATAATTTTGAGTTCGTTGTCTAATTGGACTGCTTTTAACTAAGAAGTAATAAAAATTTGTTCAGAATTTTCTAAAGTAAATATATTCGTGAGTGAGAAAGTTTTAATTAATTATCCTTAAATATTTATGAAAACAAACCACTCCTAGTTTATAATATAATACGTCATTTAGGTGTGTTTGCTTTTTAGGACTATAATTAAGATTATATGGAATGTAAAACTACAAATTTTTAAGTTTAAAATACCCTTATCAATTTAAGACTGAATTAATTTATTTGTTTAAAGGCCAATTTACAAAACACATATAGCAAAGAAACTTTGCAAATGACAAGTTTTTTTCCAAATGGTTGTTTTAAATAAATAGCAGGGGACAAATATTCAACTGAAATTTTTAATGCTTATTACTAATAGTTTAAATGCTCAACTAAAAAATATCTGGCATACATAAGGATATTAACGTTTTTAGGGTATAAGCTCTTAGTTTTGGATACATTAAAATAATATAAAGAGCTTAAAGATAACAGGCTTATTTTGGATTATATACGGTTAATAACGTATTATAGCTATATTAGAGAAGTTCTTGATGAATTTTGAGGACTAATTTATACCTATGAACAATAATATTTAGAAGGTATTTTTCTGTCAATAAGAGCTAGAATTAGATTATTAGGTAATCGCTCATATCTGAAGTTAGTTGACATAGTATGATAAGTCCTTCAGCAGCAACAGCTCCAAACATTTTATTTTAACTAGTTAGATATAGGTACATATACCTATGTAGATATTTTGTACATTTCTAAATTTTACTGAGCTGTTTTGAGCTAAAAAGTTAAGGCACCAAGTTTAATACAAATGCATTTAAACACATAATATTTATAACATATCTCACTAGTTCCTCAAAAGTGAGTCGACTCAATATTTAAAAATTGTCAGTACAAAGTGTGATAATTTCAAAATTTTGAGTCGTTATTCTTTAGAGGAACTAGTGCGATATGTTAAAAAAAATCTAGTTCTAAAGAAATTTTGAATTTTTACAAGTACAATAGTGAAACTTTTCTAATTATGGTTTAGTCTATAGGTACATAAAGGTAAAGACTAATATTGTTTATAACTATTTATTGTGTAGCAAAACTCGTAATTGTTACATGAGCATTTTTATAGCTCATGCTCATTAAACTAGAAAAAGTGGCAATTAATGTGTGTAATCTTAATTTATATTTGTCTTATCAATTCTAATTCAAAAATGTGAGTTTTTAGATGTTTATTTACTTGTTACTAGCACCTTATAGTTGTTGTTTACTGCTAATAATTTAGAACTAGTAAAAAAATATTTGCAGCCTCTTTTGACCTTCAAGTGTTTTAATAAAAATTATAATAACATTAAAGAAATAATTTTAGAATTTCTACTGAAGTAATTATTTACAGAATTATTGCAATTTTTGGACTTCACTTTCTCCTATAACATCACAATGAATCAGTTTACAGATATTATTTATATACAAATATTTATCCATGACGCAGAACTCAATCAAAAGTACAATGAATTTGTATTTGATTATTCTAAAGGAATCAAAAAGAAAATGCGAAACGGTATTTCAATCTTTAACTTTAAAAAAATAAGGTGAATATTAGGTTTCTTTCAACTGTTAGATGATTGTTTGATAACAATGAAAATTATTAATTTTTGCAAGATAACATCTTGCTTTATAGTTATAAAACTCTTAAACTTGTTTTATACTCAAAGTATTGAATTGGGTTTGACACTTTTCAAGTAAACTAGCGACATTTATGAATGTATCAGTTAACAAAATAATTTGTAGTTGGAAAACACCCCAAAACCACCAAATAAACTGGCAAAAAACAAATGGTAAAAACATTGATGATGCCATTTCTATTCATAAAAAAAATTCATACGTTATGTATGTGGATTACTTAGTATCTAGGTTCTACATACTATTGTACATTCATTTCCAACAACTCACCTTTTGGGTACTTAGATCAAAGCCCAAATATGTTGATTTTTCTTCATCCACTTCCGTGCTAGTCATTGTCATTTTCTGCAATTGGCACAAGACTTTCAAGAAGCCAACAAATCTTCAATCAATCTGCAGTCTGATGAATGATTAACCAAATTACGTAGATGATTTAAGATCCCACGTAAATATTAACTACAATCAATGTAATTTTATTTATTATTGTTCAGCTTTATTTAATCAATTTTGTTTTAACTTACTAAACGAAAGATATGTATGTAATTGCGTTAATGTTAAATATTTTGTTTATTTCTATAAAATTCATTCGATTTTATAAGACCCGGCTGTTATTACTTTAAGCTTTCTGCTGGAGATTTATTTATTGAATCAGATGTATTTATTTTAAAAATATCTATCTACATAATATGAAACCGCTCCGCAAGTCTTCTTTTTTTTACACACAAAACAGTTGTAATAAATTGAAAAACACTTGTTTTACTTCTCACTAAATTAGAGCTGTTCTCAGAGGACAACGTCGAAATAGTTAATTTGACGGCGATTTTCACATAAAAGTTCTCATGGATTACGGCGGTGTTAAACGGCCTCGAACTGTAATTCAGCTACGTATTTTTAACTCAAATTGAGTGATATTTTTGTAAACAAATATTTTACGGTTGCATAAAACAGTATTATTTATTAAAGGGCTGCCAAAAGATTTTAAAGTTCTGAGTCTCAAGTTTTATATTTTCAGAAAACTCACATCGATGTGAAGAAATTACAATTTTTTATCACACTTTTTCTCAAAGTTATATAAGCCATCATTATCTTTAGATTTACTAGAATTTTTGGAATTTTCAGTTCAAATGAATGACTATTTGTTCAATGATCAAATATAAACCTAATCTAATTTAATTTCCAAAAATGAGTAACGTAATTTTTGTTTACACAAGCAATATTCCTACTAAATGTTTATTAAATACGACCAAATTAGTGTTATTATATTTATAATTTTTAATTAAAGTTTTCTTAATTGAATAAACGTTAAGAATTCAAAAGTATTAATGACATTTATTTCGTGTAATCAAAAAAAGAATGAATAGTATACAAAGAGAATTAAATGGTTAATTAAAACCAAGGCAGAATGGTGAAAATTTCAATTCCGTGAAGTAAGTCCTATGTGACCAATGGTCCTGAAATATGATGACTTTAACATTTGATATCAAACGTTTTTTTTTTTTTTTTTCAAACCTGAACAGATGTTTGAGATTCACATTTATTTTCAAATGAAAGTTCATTTGAAAAATTATTGTTTCTCAAATTGATAATAAAGGTTATTCACAAATCATTATCAAACCCTAAGATGATTTGAGAATAATTTAAAAAATGGTGTTATATAATTTTGATATCAAACCTTATTTTAATTTTTTTTTTTTTTCAAACTTTAAAAAAGTTGATTTATGTTAAAAAAAAAAAAAAAATATGTTTAAAATATTTTAATAGAAGTACGACGCCATTTTATTTATGCTCCACATGTAGATGATTTGAAAAACCATTGGGAATTAGGTTTGATAATGATTTGAGAATAAAGGCATTTATCAATTTGAGAATAAAGGTCCCTTTTTGTTGAGAACGCTATTATTCTCAAATCAGTACCGAACGTTTGACCTATGAAAAAACATTTATTTTCAAATCATCCTCAATTTGAAAATAAACCTTTTCTCCAGCCGTTCAGACTTACAGTGGTGGCCTTATAATTAGAAACGACTAGCATCACGCAAAATTTTACAAAAGTATTTTTGATATGTTATAGAAGTTGTGTACTGAAAATGGTCGAAATCGGTTCACATTAAGTTAGAGCTCCCATATAACCCCGCCCCGGGAATCACATTTATGCTGATAAATGTAATACAATTGTAATACATATGACGACCAAATTTAGAACAGAGAAGTTTTATGCAACTGTTGGTCAGTATGACAAATTTTTATAGGAATCGGTCCATATTTTACCATAGCTTTCATATAAAAACCACTCCCGGAAAAAAGCTATTAAATTATGATCTATGGCAACTAATTTGCACAAATAAGCTTTACATAAATACCAGCCAGTATATAAAATTCTGTGACAATCGGTCAAAATTTAGCTATAGTTCTTAAGATTTTGAAGTATTAGTATTGATAGCTATCTAATTTATATACAGAATGATATAAATTAGATAGCTATCAATCAATGTTAAGTGTATACTTTATATAAGGTAGATGAACCTGCCATATTACTACCAACATGTTTGGCCTAACTACATATTAAGCGCAATTAAAAGTATTTTACAGCTTATTAATATAGAACTATACCCGGTTATGGGGCAACATTTTGTGCAAAGTAAATACTAGGGCAACCACTTACATACGTTTAAATGTTGAGCTATAAAGCTACTGAAACCGAATTTAGTCCAAATATTTTACCAACAATACCACTCGTAGATATATAATATATATTTAATGCAACTTGATGGTTGGTATATAAGATTCGGCACAGCCAAATATAACACTCTTTTCGAGATATAGCAGTATTTAAAAAATTGAGGAGGCTGAGCAATAAATATTCGAGTAACTCGGAAAACTGTTTATTTTCAGAATTAAAAAAAGTTGAAATTCAACAAAATTATCTTTCAGAAACACTAATTATTTTTTTAATACGAGCAGTCATTTAGGAAATAAATTTTTTTGTTTGCAAAAAAAAATATTTAATTTATTTATTTTATAAAAATGTTTACTTAGTTCAAGAAAATTAACAATCTTCGAGTTACGCGAATATTTATTGCGCAACCTCATCATAAAGTCTACTAGACTAATAAATAGCTACTAACAAGTCGGTTTGAATGAAAATATTATTTTTGATTAGTCAGAGTAAAGCAATGATCTTAATCAAATTGGAAAACTTTGAAATGACGTGATAACTAAAATTAACTTACTAAATTTAAAGTTTTTTCGATTTTAAAAATAAATTTTCTTTTATTATAATAAATAAACACTTTGAACTTGCGAAATATGAATGAAAATTACAGCTTTGTTTAATTTTAGTAAATATAGATAACTTACCGTATAGATGTATCTTATTTCTACAATATATACAAAGTTTTTTCTAAGGTGGATCTATTATTTCCTTTAATGCTATAAATAAAACAAAAGGACAGTTCTGCTAAGTACACACATATGTATGTTATTTAATGTATTAATTTAATTTTAACAAATGGGTAATAGAGTCCAAATAAATTATTTTATTCGAAATCGTATAACTTACAAACATCTGAAATTTTACATATGCAATTTTTAAATTTTGTTGTTAAGCTCTAAATTTTGGGGAATGATAAGATGTACATAATACAATTTTTAAGAGGGTTTATATGTTTTGTGTAATTACCCATGCAGATATTTAGGTTCGTACCGAAATTTAACGCTGTTTAAACAATGTGATGTAGTTCTATCACTAGTTAATGAAATTATTTAAAACAAATTCTGAGAGTGGCTTAGGTACCATATTTACAAAGGATGGCCTTAGAAAAGGCAGTGCTTTACATAATTTTAAAAATGGTCTTTATTAGAGAGCAGCTATGGTACCCTGCGGGAACGTCCAGTAAAAAATTAACAATGTATATATATTTTAGTGAATGTTATTCTTTAGCTTAGTTTTTTGTTCCCATAAGCTGTCACTAGTCACAAGATTTGTAATTTGTGGCTTACCGAATGAATTGTAGATCTAAGTGTTATGAATATGCCAACAATGAAACAAACTCCGTTCATCCAATTTATAATTTGAAAAATGTTTAATCATTTTGTATAAAAATTTTGCGAAAACCGTAAGACCCTTGTTAAAGATACTCTAAAACATCGTCAATATAAACTTTTCTGCTTGGGTATTGTACATAGAAAATATACAAACATTCTACTCTTGTTAATTGGTAATATTATTTATGATTTTTTTTTTAAAGATAATAAATATGTTTTGTGATTTTAGTGGGTACTATGCTTTTCTATATAGCTTTGGACTGACTATCGCCTTTTGTTTATATGTTTGTATAAATTACGATGTTTGTTTTTTTTTAATTAAACAAAATTTATCCTAAAATGTGATTGGCTCATGAGGAACCGTGCACTCTCCAACTGTAACGCGATACATTGCCATTTCGGATATGCCATGATAATGTACGAAGGCTGCAGCAATAACCAAAATATGGAATAGTTGATGAGATTGAAACTGAAAGGAAAAACAAAATTTATTTATTAATAAAATAATTAAAATGATTAAAAAAAAAAAAAACGAAACAATCAGAAAGAACCTAAAAATCACTTTATATTTGTTACATTAATAACTGGCATTATAAATCTATATACACTTATTTCCACTTGAATAGGTGCACTTTTTTTAGTAATAAATTTAAGCTTGCTGCTCTTAACATACTTCATGAATAGAATAGTGAGACTTTATCTGAAAGACTGAACTGTTAAGAAAAATATTGTAAGCAAAGAAATATGGGTCTCTTTTTGAAATTATATATATATTCCCCGAAAACATTCCAATTGGAACAAAGGGTACTTCTCTCAGATAATGAGCTGCATCCGATTCTATTTTTAGACTCATTGAAAGGGACCTACGTTTTAACTCCGGCTCCGGACGGCAAATGCATTAATTAGAGAAGTTTTACATAGCGTAATACTCAATAACCAATCGCTAGCTGAGTTATGAGGTGAACCGCCGCAATTTTGAAAATTTATTTTTTCAGGTGGGTCTGGCCGGGGGAACTTGTGACCTCTGGTAAGATAGGCGGATGACTAACCTGCTATACCACGGCGTTTTTGAAATATGGTTCAGAAAATATACATTATTTTTGCATCACTTGAATAGGTACACTAAATTAATTTCAGTTTTGTGGTCATTTGTGGAAGTTTTGACCACAAAATAGTTTAGCATTTACTAAAATAGAACCCTAGAAGAATTTTCCATCGGTTTTTAATACATTTGATTTAAGGTAATTCGTAATTCAAAAAGTTGTTGAATTTTACATTCGAATTATATATAACAAAATTCCCCGGTAACATTCCAATTGGAACAAGGGGTACTTCTCTCAGACAATGAGCTGCATCCGATTCTATTTTTTTTTTTTTTCTTTTTTTTTTTTTTTTTTTTTTTCATTCCAGCGATAATTTTTGTAATACGATAATTATATTTTTCTATATCAAGTCGATAGGTCATACTATACAATTTATTTTATTGGCTTACCCATAAGTCGAATTTGCCTGGAAACCAACGCTCAGGCACACGCAAAGCATAAAGAAGAGCTCCTAAGATATAAAGAAAACCTAAAAAAAAAACAAAATATAAATTATATAAATTGTATCATGTGAGCAAATACATATCAAATTACCCATTAAAATTAGCCAACCCAAACTTGATTTGCTTATTTGAGTAAACCATCCCTCCATGGCACCGTAGTGAATGGCTGGTATAATACCAGAAAGACCGAAACTCATAAAAACGCCGGCTCTAAGGGGTCGTAGACCAGGTTCCGAAAACTTGTCCCACAGAGATACAATAATTGATAAACTTCCAAGTACGCAAACAACTGAGAGATAAATAACTTTAGGCTGATAATGACAGTAGAATCCATAGTAAAGCCAGGGCACAAACGATCCCATTATAAGTAATGCTATACCACAATAATCCAGTCTAAAGAAAAATAATTTTTAGCACAATACATGTAACATTAAAATGTATTCAAATACTTACTTAGAAAAGAGTCTTCCAATTTCAACTGAATGACAACTAAGCGTATGAAAAGCAAATGAAAATCCCAAGCAAATGATGGCGCCAGCAAAGAATGCTCCAAAAATTAACTTCTCTTGTACTTGAATTTCTACTGAAGGACGAGAAAGAAAATAGCAAGCCACTCCAATGAACGCAACACAACCTAATAAATGTGTCCAAATGTTTCCAGTTTCTGTATGTAGTCGAAATATAGATTTGAAACAAGCTCCAAATGATGGTAATGGTGGGCGATGGCCACGGTGCAAGAAGTCATTATCTTGAAGCCATTTAGGAAGATTTTTATAGTGACATACTTTCCAACTAGCTTCCCATACCTAGTCGTAAATTCATAATAGTTATTTAAATTGTATATTAAGATAATGGTGTTTTAAAGCAAACCTTTCGAACAAATTCTTCTGCTTGTTCAGCAGCATTATGCGCCAATGCTCCCAAATCAATTTCGTCGGACAAAACGCCAGCCTTTAATACTTCAGTCATCTGCATAATATTAAAAGAAACATTTTTATTAAGCGCATCCTTACTAAGAACGAAAAATGGGTTGTATATAACAATGTCGAGGACAAAAAGATGAACAGGCTCAAACAATAAAGCTCGTTTGTGCTTAGTTATGTAATTGAAGAATAAAGTCCAAGTTTGGTCACTTGCCAAAATTTGTTCACTCGCCCAATCTTTTACATCTATCCTGGAAAAGGAATACGTGTGAAAGAATGAAAATGGTGCCCAATACTACTACTTCTGCTGTAAGACATTATGATAAGTGGGGTCTAACAACAGGAGTGTTGGATCTAAAGTCAGACCCGTTTTTGCGTATGGTTTTTACAGTATGGTGAAAAACGGAAAACAAAATTTCTTCTCAATAAGGGTCAGCGTCATCTTAGTATCGGTATAACAGGAACTTTGAAAATACCTCCATTGTCAACCTTTGAGAGTACATATTTTGCTTTTATTACCTTAGGCTGAATGAGTTACCTTAGGCTGAATGAGTTAGGTATACTACCGGAAGTTGTTATTCTTAATAGGACCAAGTAGGAGGGTTGTATAAAGAATTTATTATCTTCAGCCGTAATACTGTCGTGCTAACATTATTTATTTCATCTTCGCTTAATTATTTTCTATGCTTTCTTTCTCTCTCTTCTTTTTTAGTGAAGGGAGGATAACAAGTAAATGTGTGATAATGTCAGAAAAAAAAATTCTGCGTCGATTGGCCAGGTCCTATATTTTTACGTTAAAAAAAATCATTTACGCCGTCTGCGTTTTGAAAAATACTTGTGTCTTATTTGTCGTAAGCCTAATAAAAACTAGTTTTGAGATGAAATTTTTGCAGCCAATATATAAAGCGAGAAAAAATAAAAATACGTTTTTAAAATAATGTTCTTAAGATGCATAGTTTTTGAGATATGAGCAAATACATATCAAATAGGTTTTTTTGCCTTCGGTGAACATTTTATGTTTTGTCAATTACAGCGTTCTTTTATTCTTGCGTCGATATGTAAAAAAATCGTGTTTAATTATTCCAAACTTGTATCTTACCTCAGCCTCAATTAGTTGTGTGTCCTCAGGAGTTGAGGGTAGGGGACATCCGGCATCGTCTTCTTCAGCCAAAACATCATCATCTTCGAGTAGATCTAAATCATTGGCGCACAAAGAGTCTTCATGTCCCCAACCACGGCGTTTACGTAAAATCATTTTCACATCATCGAAAATATATTCATCATCATCATCGCTTCGAATTTCCTTCTCATTCATATTATTTTCAGCGCATGAATGCACCGGAGAGTCAACATCACTATGAGGTTCATTGACCCGCACTTCAGAGTAGTTCATTGTTGAGGTATTGCGTTGTAACATGTTTTCTGAATATTCCGTTTCCATTATTATTATAACGGATATTCAGAAGTTTTTTTTAAATAAATGCGCTTCGAATAGTCTGAAAATAAAAATTATTTTTATAAATTTGTGATACAGCCATTTGCACCCATGGAAAAACAGACATGGAACTTCAGTGCACGTAGAATAAGTCTGTTACTATTTTGCTATAAGAATTAAGTTGAATAGCATTTTTAATGGCATTTTCCTCAGATTTAGTTTGTTGCAACCAATAAGCTGCCTCTATATATGCAACAAATACAATTTGTTGGTCAAATGTAGACTATTGTCAAGACTTAATTATATGAAATCGATCGATTTGGAAACGAAAAATGTGATTTTCGAGGTGTACGTACATATATACTGATTTTTTTTACTGAACATCGAAATTTTTGCCTGTAAAGGAACAAAATTTTTACTCTGGACCATGGCAGAACTACTATGCTCTGGACTATTTTGAATTGACACAGGAATAAAAAAACATTTGAGTTACGTTAAATTTCTTCAAAAAATAGATCTGTTCTTAGTTAACAAACAAGCTCTGTTGAGCTATCTAAAAGACAGTTATCTTAAATCAATAACTGTTTCGGTCGATTGGAAATTATAGATGGCTGTCATACCCATATTTCTATGAATGTCACAAAACGCAATTAATACATAATAAGAATTTAATAAAACCAGATAAATACCTCCTGGTATACAGAGTAAA
This sequence comes from Stomorhina lunata, assembly GCA_933228675.1. Taxonomy (NCBI): domain Eukaryota; kingdom Metazoa; phylum Arthropoda; class Insecta; order Diptera; family Rhiniidae; genus Stomorhina; species Stomorhina lunata. The sequence goes on along the minus strand of OW121740.1, from coordinate 86,340,933 downwards.
CGCTTTAATTTCGCCAGCCACTATTTTTTTTAACTAAATTTATAGCTTTTTTCAATTTGCACAATTTTTTAACAAGAAAATTTTTATTCAAGAATTGCCAACATGTTTAATGAAAAATTATTGAAATGTCCAAAAAAAGTTTTTGTCGCAAAATGAAATCAAAATATATATACATATACGAGGGCTTGCCTTTTATATTTATAGAAAGCAAATAAATATTTATAATCTTTATTGATTCACAAAATATTTTCCATGACGTAACCCACATTATCATTGGTTGTGTTCCCGTTCTCTAACGAAACTACCTAAAACTTTACATTTAACAAAAACGTTTTGAAATAAAAAAAAAATATTTTAAAATCACGATATTTTCACTAAGGACTGAGATTTTATAAATAGTGCGTAAATATTTTCTTGCAACTTTTCAAATATGCAAAGATTTAAATATTTTTAAATACAGATTATATAAAAATATTTAAAGAATCATAAAGCTATTTTGTTCAGAAATGGATAATCAACAGAAACAGAGAGAAAAATTATTGAAATTTATAAAAAAAAAAATCCAAGCCGTACATTCAAAAGCATAGCCTTTGAAGCAAAAGTGTCACGAAATACGGTTTCTCGGGTTGTTAGGAAGTACAATAAATTCGATACTATTAAAAGTTAAAAGCGGGCTGTTTGCAGAAACAGGCTTCTAAAGAAAATCTTAACTTGCGCAACAGAAAACCGGCATATAAAGCAAATTGTTCGGAATTGTTTGTCAAAAAAGTTAAGTAAGCGGCTAAAGTCTAATTTCTTAACAAAATATAGTTGCTGTGTAATGGACGATGAAACTTATGTCCTGCTGACTTTTCCTAGCTCTATCTTCATAACAACTGGAAATATTAACAGTGATATTTATATTAAAGCATTTTTTGCAAAGAGATTGTTGCCATTTATACAGCAACATGCTGGCCCGATCTTGCTTCCTGTCTATATAGCCAATCGTCCACGAAAGGACTCGTCAAAGTCATTTCATATGAACAGCAAGGAGGTTACTGAAACGACTATAAAAACCCTAATGGGAAGTAGTTCGAAAAAATAAATTATTTATAAAAAACAAATAGTTTTTATATTTAATTAATAAAATATAAATTTAAACAAAATTTTCTAATTCAAACCTTTTTATCTATTGAAATTGGTTGGCTCTATCAAAAGTTATAATAATTTGTTCGTGCAGTATTTATAGAATCTCACTCCTTACCAGATTCAATTAGAAAATTAACTTGGATTTTATAGAGTTGTGTCTTTGCCATTTTAACTGACTATATGTGCAAACCTTCAGACGTGCATTTATACCGCTTCAAGGTATTCAAGTCCAAATCAGACTATATTTTAAGTGTTCAAAAATTAATGTCTGATTTGAGGTGTTCCAGCTCACTTAGAAATTAATTGTCTTTGGCGGTTGGTCTTTCTTATTTTTTCAAACAAATGTTGGTGTGCCATTCAGAACAGAGAACTTCAAAATCACGGGATTTCTTGATTTCATTCAGCACAAAAATTTTTGTTCATTTGAAAGAATAAAGAAAAATTCAACGTGATTAAAAATCATATTCATTCTACTGTACACATCAAATTCTGATTTTGTGTATAATTAACAAAAGCATTTTATGAATAAGTTCGCACAGGCAAGAGAAGGGCTTGCAGTAAATTCATCGTGTCCAAACGCTCTTATTCTCATTAACACACACAACATGTTTGAACCGAACGTCTATATGAATAGAGCAATATAATATGCCAACAATACAAACAACATGTACAATTCAACATTGATAAGTGAGCTTATTTGAATTTTTTCATCATTTTGAATTTGTTTATCAAAGGCAAAATTAGAAGGAAAAGTAAGTTTTTCTATAGAAAAAGTAAGTTTTTCTATAGAAAAAGTAAGTTTTTCTATAGAAAAAGTAAGTTTTTCTATAGAAAAAGTAAGTTTTTCTATAGAAAAAGTAAGTTTTTCTATAGAAAAAGTAAGTTTTTCTATAGAAAAAGTAAGTTTTTCTATAGAAAAAGTAAGTTTTTCTATAGAAAAAGTAAGTTTTTCTATAGAAAAAGTAAGTTTTTCTATAGAAAAAGTAAGTTTTTCTATAGAAAAAGTAAGTTTTTCTATAGAAAAAGTAAGTTTTTCTATAGAAAAAGTAAGTTTTTCTATAGAAAAAGTAAGTTTTTCTATAGAAAAAGTAAGTTTTTCTATAGAAAAAGTAAGTTTTTCTATAGAAAAAGTAAGTTTTTCTATAGAAAAAGTAAGTTTTTCTATAGAAAAAGTAAGTTTTTCTATAGAAAAGGTAAGTTTTTCTATAGAAAAAGTAAGTTTTTCTATAGAAAAAGTAAGTTTTTCTATAGAAAAAGTAAGTTTTTCTATAGAAAAAGCAAGTTTTTCTATAGAAAAAGTAAGTTTTTCTATAGAAAAAGTAAGTTTTTCTATAGAAAAAGTAAGTTTTTCTATAGAAAAAGTAAGTTTTTGTATAGAAAAAGTAAGTTTTTCTATAGAAATAGTAAGTTTTTCTATAGAAAAAGTAAGTTTTTCTATAGAAAAAGTAAGTTTTTCTATAGAAAACGTAAGTTTTTCTATAGAAAACGTAAGTTTTTCTATAGAAAACGTAAGTTTTTCTATAGAAAAAGTAAGTTTTTCTATAGAAAAAGTAAGTTTTTCTATAGAAAAAGTAAGTTTTTCTATAGAAAAAGTAAGTTTTTCTATAGAAAAAGTAAGTTTTTCTATAGAAAAAGTAAGTTTTTCTATAGAAAAAGTAAGTTTTTCTATAGAAAAAGTAAGTTTTTCTATAGAAAAAGTAAGTTTTTCTATAGAAAAAGTAAGTTTTTCTATAGAAAAAGTAAGTTTTTCTATAGAAAAAGTAAGTTTTTCTATAGAAAAAGTAAGTTTTTCTATAGAAAAAGTAAGTTTTTCTATAGAAAAAGTAAGTTTTTCTATAGAAAAAGTAAGTTTTTTTTATAGAAAAAGTAAGTTTTTCTATAGAAAAAGTAAGTTTTTCTATAGAAAAAGTAAGTTTTTCTATAGAAAAAGTAAGTTTTTCTATAGAAAAAGTAAGTTTTTCTATAGAAAAAGTAAGTTTTTCTATAGAAAAAGTAAGTTTTTCTATAGAAAAAGTAAGTTTTTCAATAGAAAAAGTAAGTTTTTCTATATACAAAGTAAGTTTTTCTATAGACAAAGTAAGTTTTTCTATAGAAAAAGTATGTTTTCTATAGAAAAAGTAAGTTTTTCTATAGAAAAAGTAAGTTTTTCTATAGAAAACGTAAGTTTTTCTATAGAAAACGTAAGTTTTTCTATAGAAAACGTAAGTTTTTCTATAAAAAAAAGATTTTCTATAGAAAACGTAAGTTTTTCTATAAAAAAAAAAATATATACTATACTGAATATACATTTGTCAAATAGATACGTTTTTTCTATAGAAACAAAAGAAAATAATTTTTGTTTACATAAAAACAACAAAAAAAATTTCAATACTGACTGATAGAATTTTTTGCTTCTCCTGTAAAATTTTTAAATTGTTAGATAGTGCGGATTGCGTTTTAGCTGATGATAGTAATAATAAATATTACTTGCAAGATCAAATTGCAAACAGAATTAACATTTTCGACAAAAATTACCTATTTTGTCTAGACAATACGAATAGACATCAAAAACCACTGTAAACTAAAATAAAAAAAGATCTTGCCTTTGAACAAATTCAAACACAATGATTTCTTGCTTTTTGCATTTCAATGTTTATCAAATTTTTGTATGTTTAGTGGAAAAGCCAACTACACGAATGGACAAGTTTGATTCGACCTATGGCAAAAATAAGACTGTATTCAACATGCGAGTTGTTTGATTGCCTTAAAATGAACCAAGGCTCATATATACAGGTTAACGCATGGCTACAACAAATACAACAAGCCAAAAACAACATAGATTTAGTTGTTGGATAATAAGTTTTTTAATGCCAAAATTTAAAACAACAATTCGACAATTCAGAATAACAACAATAATTTGACATTAGAAAACTTAAACAAATTTTGAACTAGAACAAAATTTGAAAAACAGCTGACGAGTTGCAGTCACTTGTTATAATTACACTATGAAATGAACAACATGTATACAAGTTCGAACAAGTTTGATTAATTCATTCACTCCCAGTTTAAAGAAAATCATTTTCAATGAAGGGAAATATGTTCGGTTGCTTTAAAATGAACAGCAAAAGAGTGTGTGTAGGCAAGTTTGATCTTTTACAAATAAAAGACAAGTTTTTTGTGCCTTTATTATTGTTGAAGGTTTTTTAATCAGCAAGTGAAGTTCTCTGATTCAGAATTGGCCATTCTACTTTCCACAAATGTCGTGATTTAATATGTAGGTTTACTTATTTCAAACAAAAAGTACTTCGAGCAAGAATAACTTTTGTCTGATAATGATAACAATAATAATGATTATAATAATAATAATGATAATAATAATAATAATGATAATAATAATAATAATAAAAATAATAATAATAATAATAATAATAATAATAATAATAATAATAATAATAATAATGATAATAATAATGATAATAATAAAAATAATAATGATAATAATAATAATAATAATAATAATAATAATAATAATAATAATAATAATAATAATAATAATAATAATAATAATAATAATAATAATAATAATAATAATAATAATAATAATAATAATAATAATAATAATAATAATAATAATAATAATAATAATAATAATAATAATAATAATAATAATAATAATAATAATAATAATTAAAAGACCACTACAGTTGACTGCTGATTAAACTTGCTTTGAAGCATGTGAATTTTTAGAGAATTTATTGCGACCAATTTACACAAGCCTTTTAGGGCGAAAAAATCTATTTTACCGCCAATTGTTTGTTCATTTAATATTGAATGTATTTTTGTTTTGTATTCATGACAATATTGCATTATCAGTTCACAAGCAGTTTTTCGGACCTAGCAGGTGGATCTTTAGAGTTATCGCCATTTAAAAGTTGTAATATTTACTTGTATGGTATGTGAAATTAAGTGATATAAATACAGTATAATGCTTTCAAATTCTTGTTTATGTTTATCGGTATATATATTTTTATGGTGGTCTAGTACAGTGGTCAATTTTTTTGATATGAAGAATTTTCATTTACGACCAACATTCGGTGTAAAACATGCGTCGCAAAACACATAAAATCTAAAAACATAAACAATACTTTTATTTTTAAATTGTAATTCATTTCTCTGTAGGGTATACAGAATACTGCACCTTTCAAAAGACGATAAATCCAAAGTTCCACGTAACAGTGCCAACCACTTTTGGGATTTGAATACACTTACTAGTCTAGTGCTTCCATTTGGCATGGCCATTTTTTTTTTTTTGACTCCAGACCATCACCCTCAAAATATGTCATAGTGTTATTATCCATCCATTTAAAAAAAAAAACAGTTCAGACTACATATGTAGGTAATTAGTAGATGGTTTATGTAAAGCTTGCTCAAATTCGGTCGAGCTGTTCTAGTTGTTTTTAAAATCTCTTAGGTCTCCAATATTTTATCTTTACTTAAGTTTATAAGATTTTTTAATATCAGAATATTGTATTTTTTAATTTTCTTAGAAAGCTGTGTTAATACTTAAGTTAAATGTAGAATGTAACTTTGGCTTTTAGGCTATTTTATTGTAAATTAATAAAACAAAATTGCAGTTCTTAAACGGAATGCTAAGATTTGCGAGTCGTTCTGGAGCAAAAGCCGTCTGTTGTGGAAACGTCTACCAATATTCCTTGCGGCATATAGTTTGATTACAAGTTACACGGAAATCATTTCCACACAGACTTACTGTTAGATCATACATCAGCACAAACTAGTTATGAATACGCTTCCTACCTTTGATAGCTGGCCTATACTTGCATGCAATTAACTTTTATAAAGATAAAATAGTTAGTATATTCTATACTATAAGGACAATTTAATAGATTTCCATATTTTATTTAAAGAACTTTGAACAATAATATTTCAATTTATTATTTAAATTGCTATATTAATGTTTTCTTTTGCACTAATTGGAAGATTCGATTAACAGATAAGATATGGAGAACATGTTACCCAAACTTTTTATACTCTTAATTTAAACAATATACATACATGTATGTATATGCATGCAATTACGCAATTTATTGATCTAAAGGAGTTAAGGATATTAAATCTTTCAGTTCGTTGTAGTTTGTGTTTAGCTTTATAATATATTAATGAATAAATTTTAAATTAATGAGAAATCGTCACTCGTATCACCGTAAAGAATGCTCCATCATGAACTTTGAAAAGTATAATTTTATAATTAGAAGCACGATTACTTACTACATACATACATATCTACTATATTTATCATTAACTTAATATATTTATAAAAACAAGATTATAACTATTATAAATGTGGATAATGTACAACCAATTTGGGTCCCTTTGCATGTAATTACATACTTTTTAATATTTATACTTACGAAGATAGTAAACCTACAAAACAATAATTAAAGTAAAAAAATTAAATCGTAGTAATTTTATGAATCTTTATGCTAATTTTATGAATCTATATGCCAAATAAGATCCCAATCTAAAACGTTTTAAAAATCATGTATGTTAGTATTAAAATATTTTAAATAACTTTCCAAATTCATACGGAAGTATTTAGAAATATACACACAAGAAATTGTTGAAAGTACAATTGTGACGCATTACTTTGTAGACACTTTTGTTTTGTTTGCTATTGAAGAATAATTGTGTTGGACTTAATACATAAATACTACGAAGTAAATTTCTTTTTTCATACCACAAGCAGTTGTAACAAAATTAAAACCAAATTATTGACTCTTATTCCAATGTTAATTATTTAAATTTATATTCTTTTGCACAAAAGCTATGAGTAGTTATGTAATTTTACTTTATTTTCCAATCAGCTTTAAAATTACAGATGAAATAAAATAAGAAAAAAAAACACTTGTTTTACTCACTAATTAGAGCTCTACACAGAGAACGATGCTGGTATACAAAAAACGTCGGCGTTTAAACGTGTCTACACCACAGTGTTGCCACTTTAGGTGTAATTACACATATCGTGTGTAATTTTTATTTTCATGTGTAGCCGATGTGTAATTGGCTGCAAGTGTAATTCATGTGTAATTTAAATTTTTGTCATTTTTGAGTACTAATAGTTTTCAAAACTTGCATTTTAAAAAAATTTTAAATTTATGTGCGTCCCATAATGCAAACTTTTTATTCTAACTACATAAGAGTGTATGTTTTAAAATCCCAGTGCATATGGGAAATCAACCATTCAGATTAAAGTATACATGTTTATTAAAGAATATGATATATTGGTATTGCTGCTCATGAATCTTTGACCATAATCTCTAATTCAGGAAAAAAAATTATACTTCATGATTTTCGAGAATTTTATCAATCAAATCAAATCAAAACAATTGCGGATATTGTTGATCCTAAAATTGCCCAAACTTTTCAACTTCAATCATAATATGTGACCTTTTCCGAGAAAAGGAACCTAGTGTGTCAAAAAACGGGTTTAGAGTTAGCAGTGGATTCTGGTACCTAAAAGGGCTTAGAATAAGATGAAATGAGTTAGATTTCTGATAAAAATTTATTTGCCATAAAAATGTACAAAACGAACTTGGGAAAATCGATAAAAATGAGAAAAAAATTAAAATTTTATTTTTTTAATTTTTCTCAAAACTTTATTTTCATACACTAGGTCCCTTTTCTCGGAGAAGGAGACATATATGTTTAACAAAAAGATTTTCATTCTTCAATGTCGATTTGCAAACTTTTGGGAAGAAGATTATTGAATAAAAGTTTTTGATTTAAAGAATTCTTTGGAGATACATTGTTTCCTACTTTGCAAAAATTTATTAATGGTGGACCAATTTTCGAACCTACACAAGAAATGATTTTCAATATAGTCGTTATGTATTTCATTTTGTTTATTTTTAAGTGCTAAGTAACGATTTGAAATAGTATACATTTTTATGCGTTATGAAACAAAAAAACGATGAACATTAATTTAAAAAACTACAAATCATTCAAAACATGTTATTTTGCCAAAAAAAAAAAATCATGTGTAATTTCTAATTTCATGTGTAATTTTGGCACGATCCATGTGTAATTTAACATTTGGTTGGTGGCAACCCTGCTACATCATCAATAATTTGCAGTCTACACCAATTCGGATATTTAGCATTGATTTAGCCAATGCACACGTTTGTAAAACCTTATAATAAATGTGTTTTTCGAAAATTTAAACTTTCAGTATAAAATTAGGTTAGGTTGAAAAGGTAATACCAGGGATGTGGCATCTTCACTCGGAGACCTTCGGATCCATTGTGATCCTTTCTGAAAGTAAATAAACTATAGCGGAAAGAGGAAGAGAGAAAAGAGAAGTGAGAAGTTTCTAGATAGTGTTGGAGATAGAGAAAAGGAGTTGTAGAGAAGAGAAGTGTCGTCCAAAATGCTACCCTAGGAAAAGAGACCCGTATAAAACCTACAACGTCAATCAGTTCGCACTGCTGTATGTCGCCCAGTTCCTCGTGGAATCTATTATCTAGATATTCAAGTCTCTGGCTTTGGAGCATAGGACAATGGCAGAGGATATGCTCGACCGTTTCAGACAAATCCGCGTCAGGGCAATCAGGGTGCAGTGGCCAGTTAGAAAACCTATACATTTCCTAAGACTGGTTCTGCTAAGACCTAGCAAGAGCTTGGTCTTGGGTATATTTAAGTCGGGGGATAAGGAACTAGATAGTGTGGAAGTATCCAAGTTATGCCAGTTTTTGGATGTTTCCTCACCTATCCAAGACTTAATGCCCATAAAAAGGTGACATATAGGTGGTGTTATCTCTGTCACCGCGAGTATCAGTTCCTGACTCGAGCCAAGTCTTGCGATTTCGTCAGCAGCTTCATTGCCTTTGATGTCGCAATGACAAGGAACCCAGCAAAGTTTTACCCTATATGTAACTGATAATCTGATGATAGCTAACCTACATGACTTGACTTATTTAAATTATAAAACTAATTTCAACGACTTAAAAAATTAGAAAAATACACTTCGTCTTAGAATCACCTTAATAGTAATATTTATTACAATAATAAATAATTGTAATAAATTGGGATTCTTAGTGCAATACACTACAGTAAAACATTTAATTAAATGTTTGATGTCCCAAAATTTTGATAAACCTTTTTAAAACCTTGTATGTTTTAAAATAATTTTTATATTTATTCGAAATTTATATATATAACTTTAACAATTTCGAATAAAACGATATCGCTAATGATTATGAGATATTTTTTAGTATATAAATAAGTTATATATACTTAAATATGTCGTTACTTTAATATAGAAAAGCCCTAACTAATATTTTTCTTACATTATAGGAGGGAAAAAAATGTTTTTTAAAAATAAAAGATTTTTAGAAAATTTTATTAGATAAAGCTAAAAAGCGATTTTTTTTATATGCTTATATTTTATTATTGAATCTTTCAAAAAAGAATATAACAATAAGTAATCAAATCTAAATCTAACGTAATACTATATAGAGGTTGCTAGAGCAACTCTATTTAAAATTTATTCGAAATAGAATTAAATTAATAAGTGGCCAGGTCCAAGGTATCCATCCTTCTTAATCGTTGATGACCTTCAAATTGCAAAAGTTTTGGTAAACATGCAGCTTGAAAATGTAATAGTGCAGAACCTTCTAATCTCTTCTTGGGCAAGGAGAACATTCAAATCTCTGTGAATATTGTTATTTCTTATGAACCAAGGGGCGCAAGTTATTAAACGTAAGAGCTTGGATTGTCTTCTCTGTAATTTAGTGATGTTAGAGGTGGAAGCCGTTCCCCATAATTGAATACAATATGTCCATATTGATTTAATCATTGTTTTGTACAAAAGAACCTTGTAATCTAATTCCAGAGGAGATTGTGGGCCAATAAGCCAGTTTAGTTCAGCGGATTTCAGTTTTATATGAGATATTTTGCTGTCAATGTGATGGGACCATGTAAGGCAGTATACCAAGATAAAGCGATTTGAATGAAAAACGACTTAGGGCCTTTCTATATTAAAGTAACGACATATTAGTACTTCTACGAATTGCAGTGATAATTAGTCCATATTTCACTTATAAAAGAATCAAGGATTAAATAGGCTCTTTCTACACATATAATTTATCTTACACGTGATCTCAGATATATAGGGTTTTATATGGTCAGGCATGACAGACCGTAATGCTTTTATACATATTTTGACTAAGGTTGGTGCTGCCAAGTCTTAAATATTAAGTAGCGATTTCGTTTTATTTTAAATAGTTATAGATATAAATTTCGAATAAAACCATGGCTGTTAATTAATGATTAGTAATCGTAATGCTTACTTATTTGATTACATTTTTTTGAAAGGTGAAGTAATGATTACAGTACGATTATTTTCAGATTTGTACGATTACTAATTGATTACGATTACTAATAATCGAAAAGTAATCTGGATTACTTTACGATTACAGAAAATAATCAAAAGTAATCAAAAAATATTTCGATTACTTTTGAAATTTACTCTTGATTCTTTTTTAATATTACAAAAATAATCAAAAAGTAATCTTTAAAAGTAGTCGGATTTCGTTTTATTTTAAGTAGTTATAGATACAAATTTCGACTAAAACACATCTAATGTTGTTATCATTTTATATATGCAATTTCTAACAAGTCAGAACAACTGTTCATCATGTTTCATCCAAAAGTTCTTTTATCGAGCACAAACTTTTTGTTGGTAAATATACCCCTCAGATATATCAACAATAGTGCATTTACTAATGTATTGCCGGACGCTTCCCATATTATGATAAAGTTCTTATAAGAACATGATTTTTGATATCTATACGTTAAAAATATGATAAGAAAAATATCAGAAGTAAGCACACATTAATTATGAACTAAATTATTTCTGAGTCTACATAAAACAAAATTTTGATTTTGGTAGACCTAAATGTAGATTTGCAAAAGAACGTTATTAAAATTCTGTTAAACAACTTTTTCGACAGACACTTACATATGACTTTTAAAATTGAAAAAAAAAAAAACAGATGAAAATGGGAGCTTTACAAATTACTATATAACTAAATATCAAATACGAGTTTGGAGATTCGTACTTTTGAATTAATCGGATAAAAACCAAAAAGTTTTTTCTTTTCTTAAATATGTAGACTATGTTTCTGCAAATTATTTTTTTTTCATTTGCTTATGTAAAGTTATTTTTATTGGAAAAATCGCCTGGCGGACTCTCCTAGTAATAAAAAAAAATATCAATGCGTTTTCTGTTCTCTTGTATTGTGCTATAAATAGACCAGGGTCAATTCTGGTTCTATGAAACGATGAAATGAAAAGTTTTTTCATTTTTTCATAGAAGTAGCGATTCTAATTTAGTAAAAAAAATTAAAACAAACGTCAAATCATTATCATATGAAAAAATCACTGAAACGAAACGAGATTTTTTCATCGTTTCATAACAATTGTGATTCTTGTTTTGTGAAACAGTGCAACCACTGTCAAAATTTTTTCATATGAAAAGAATTTTTTCACTGAAAAATTTTAAGTGAAAAATCAAAAATAAGAAAAAATATTATTTAATTAACTTCTTGGAAGAAAATATTGATATTACTAACGATTAGTATGAAATATAATTGTTAAAAAACTGGTCACTAATCTATAAATGTATGACAGAAAAAAATTTTAGACGAAAACTGGAACTGACGACAAGGCTTACCGCTTTAGGCGGTACTAATGGTAATAATTTAGGTATATATATTTTTTTAAGAAAAGTAACACTCAGGCAAATACTGCCTATACAATTGTATAAAGAGTATATACGAATTGGGTAACCTTCTTTGGAAAGGGGATAGTAGAGAAGCAAAAGGTGGTGAAAAGAAGAGTAAGATATAGCTTTGTATTATTCAACGCTGCAAGTGCTATTGTATATAGTCAAGCCCTTTGTTTAAGCTTTTTTGTTTAATAGCCAATTTTATTTATTTTTCGTCGACGGCGTGTTATTGCTATAGGATTACCGCCGACGGAAGATGCTGTGGTAATTAATAAGTTTAATCGAAATTAATAATTACAAAAATTGAAATTGGTAATTAATAATTTTAATAAAAATTAATAATTACGCAAATTGATGTTGCCGAGACCAACATTATTTGTTTCCTGTTTTACGTTTGACATCTGCTTGGCAATTATCATAAAACAGTTGATAAAGTTTCATAGCAACGAATGGAATGAAACACTTTTTTCATAATACAAACGAGAATCAGAAAATAAGTGTTGGTGAAAAAGTATTATGAAAACTAGTTGTGAAAACTTAAATGAAAACTATTTTTTCATTTCATCGTTTCGTAGAACCAGAATTGACCCCCAGTTTCGCCGTCATTATAACAAAGAGGTTCTGCTAGTGGAGACGTAGTGTTAGACATAAAATACTATTGAAGCTACGTCAGGCGCCTGTATTTAAACTGTGACAGTCGTTTTTTTAAATACAGGGTGACTCCAAATTACAGTAAACATTTTTGCATAGAATACTTAAAATAAATGTTTTTGCTGCAAATTATTAATAAATTAGTGGTGTTTCTTTTAATATTTTAATAAAACTACAGATATTTTATAGGCTTAAAAGTTTAAACAATTTATATGTTTATATTTAATAAAAAGTATGGCAATATTGTTTTTCATGTTCGGCCGAAGTCGTTTTTAGCGAATGTCTCAAAGGCGGCCAATATGGCATGACAAGTCATGACAATTTCACATAAAATAAACAAAATTTATCGATGGAAGACTCATTTTTTGGATTTGATACGTCTGTGCCGGTAAGTAGAACCATCATTCTGTATAGAATTGGTGAAATGCAAGACGCAGTTTAACCGGGTCTGATAAAATTGGTGGTGAGATAGATAATGAATTGCGACGGTGTTGCTTTGGTCGCTCGCAGCGGTCACTTTTCTTATAATAGCGAACATTATTGCTTTATAGTACACAGTTACCAAAAAGCACCCGTGGCACAAAAATCATTGTTGTTTTGTAATCTAAAAACTATTTTTCATTTTCATCTTTTTATTTATATTAAATAGTTGGACGATGATGGAGGAGGGCAAATTGCTGAACCTTCAGAAGAGGAATATGATGCTTTAAATGACGAGACCTTCGGATCGGCAATCAATGGGGACTGGGAGGAAGTACATGAAAATCTGGTCCGTTTGACGGACGATGGCGATACTTTGGATAGTGGAGCTCAAGGGGTGGCCAGTGGTGGGTATGGCTCTTTGGCCGGAATGAAGAATAGCCGATCTCAACGTTTGACGGACTCAGACCTGGAACTAAACCTCTCGGGAATGAAACTAGATGATGTAGATCTTAACTATGGAGACAATGAAAGTATGAGTGGGTTGCTGGGCGATACAGTCAAAATGGATCCTAGCGTTTGGTCTTTGGGCATAAAAGATAAAACACTGGCTAATAATGTTGCAATGGGAAATCGAATACCGTCTAATCCTGCAGATTTCTTACGCCAGCATTTTCCCACTCCTTTTCAACATCATCAAAATCAGGATCAACACAGTCACCAGCGGCAACAAATGAAGCAAAACCAGCTAGAATTGCAAAATCAACCATTTGGAATGCCTCAATTTTCCCAATTGCCCACTCAACAGTCCCAGCCACAGCAACAACAGCAACCAAAAATTTGCACTTTAGAAGATATTGAGCGTAATATGATGCAACAATCGATATCCAAACCACAACAAGCTCAGCATCAACAGCAACAAGAAGCTGATATAATTGCAAAACAACAAAAGATTTTGCATGACATTTTAAGGCATTCATCTGGAACACCAACACCTATGCAGCAGCCACAACAACATCAACACCAGCATCTTCAGCACGGAAATCAACAACATCAACAAATGTTATCCCAACAATATTCAATGTTATTGGCGCAAAAAGGTAATACATTTTAAATAATTTGTGGCACAGTGCTTTGTTTGATAAAACATAACTTCTTTAAACGCACTCTGCAGTCATTTTCAACATATCCGAATATTTATTCACGATATGTCTAACACATTCTTAAGCCTCAGTTTTCTTGATCAACTTCATTTTACGATCATCCAAAATTATCTTAAATTTTATTGATAGTTTTTCTTCTGAAACAACAAAAGTTGCTTCTCTCAAAATTCTATATGTATATGTATAACAATCTTACAACTCCTCAGAATATATTTATATATTTCAAAGGTTAGGGCCACAAAAAGATCATACGGAATTAATACAAAAATGTAAATGTGTCTGCATTAAATTTTTTACGGTAAACATATAAGTAGTTAATTAGATGTTTCTAAACCTGTTAGAGTATGTTTGTTAACGTACTCTAACAAAACTACCCAAAACAGTCCGAAGTAGAGAGAAATTAATCAATAAACAACAATCTCTATTGAAAATTTTGTTCGGGAACGCTCTTGAGTAAGTTTGGGTTGTTTCGTTAAAGTAAATGAACACACATATCATATGATAGAAATATATCGTTTTCAAATCGATCGATTTCAGAGTTATTTTTAAGATAACTTTTGTTTATTTAAAAAAAAAAAAATTGGGCTTTAATACTTTAGACTGATATCTTATTTTTCATTTGGCTTAATTTTTGTTTGTGGAAATGGGGAAAACTATCTCAAAAATATATCTGAAATCGATCGATTTCCATCACAGACTCATTTAAGGAAATGTATAAGCCCTAGTTTAATTAATCGTAAGCATACAAAGTAATTCTTTGTGTTACAGGGCTAATAATTTAAACTTTCTAAGTGAAACATTTTAAAATTATATGCTTTTTAATTTTGTATCCAAAAATTAATTTCATTTTTAATTGCAGGTTTTTGTATTGAACTCTACAAATATTTGCAATAAAAAAATTATTATTTGCTTTATTCATAAAATATTTTTGTTCTATTATCTATAGGTCCACAAGGTCCAAGAGGATTTGTCAATCCTAACCAACAATCACCACCAAGGCCATTAAATAATTTTGCAAATAATTTGGCTCAACATCCTTTGGGAAACTTACTTCAACAACAACAGCTACAGCATGAAACACCGCCGTCGTTGCATTCTCAGCCTCAATTAGGTGCAGCAGGAAGTCGTTTGCCTCCTGGATTTTATTTTCAACAGTCTGGACATCCTCAATTGCCACCACATCCACTACTAAATCAACATGGTGGCATGCCAAATAATTTTCCCAATCAACGTCCACTGCCAAATGCACATCTACCAGTTGCACTTAATAACTTTGCAATGCATCCAAATTTTAATGCAATGCGTGCTGCCACCCGTGGCATACATCCTGCTGCAATATTGGCACAACAACAGCAGCAGCAAATTCAAAATCGTATTCCAGGTCATCCTCCAAACCCGATGTTGCTGCTTAATCAAAATGCAAACACCTCAAACTCTTCATTCAATATGTTTAACATGCGCCTGGTTCAAGAAATTCAGCAAAATCACCCTCTTCTACAAAATGCGGCTCGCCAAGCTCAGCAACATCTTCAACAAAATGTTATTGGCCAAAATATCATCAACAATAGTCACAATCAGCGAGGAGGTGGCCCAATTGTTCCTGGTGGCGCTGTAGGAAATCAAAAACAAAATCATAATATGAGACGTGATGGAGTTTCGGCAAATGGAAATTTACCGCATGAAGAATTTGATGAGTACGCCAATCTAATGAGTACTCGTGAAAAACATTGGCTGATTGGAATTCAATTGTCACAGCTTAATACTGACACACCTTATATAGACGATTATTATTTCACTGTCTACAAAGAACGTAAAGTGGCCTTAAGTGGCAATCTCCGTCATAGCAAGGCCCATAAGGATAATCAACTTAATCATCCACTTACTCAGCCAAAGGGACATGCTCAACTTATTCTTGTACAGCTGGGTAACAAGAACGGTCAAAGAAATGGTCAACATCGTGAACGTCGCAATTCTGAAAATCACAATCAAAATCAAGAGATGAAGCTGCCTACTTACGTATTTACACCACTTAAATTCGAAAATTCGCTTGGAAAGTTACAGTATGGAAGTGTTACTGCACCACGTAAAATTATTGACGCTGAAATCATGGGCAATGAAACATCTTCCACAACGTCCTCAGCTGGTGCAACACACGGTAGCAAGGACAGTGCAGTTCAATCAGGATCGGCTGCAAACCAGTCCACCACCAATGTCGGCATCAAATCGGAAACACCGGCATTGGTACAAATGCAAAATACTATTGGAGATATAACAGCCGCCAATAGTCAGCGGAAGTCTCGTTATATTTTATTGCACATTGAGACTTTGTATCGTATTCTTTTAAAGTTGGAAGATTTAAACAATCCAAATGTGATTGCAACAATACTAATGAAAAAGAAAAAAGAAAGTGAACGTATTGCAGCCCTCGAACAACTAGAAAATGCTAATAAAACACCAGAAGAACGAGCTGTTGACTCATCAAATAATCCATCTATGAAAAGCAAATTCAATTATGAAATTGAAACGAAAGATGCATTAATTGATAAATTGGTTGCAGGATTGCAACATGATAAAGTCGTTTCTATGATGAATGTACGCAAGGGAAAGGTAAGTATTGAAAATAAAAATACATATTCGTAATTATTTCAAGAAAACACCTTATTTAATAAATGCATTCATTTCATTTAAGGTCCTCATTCGTCGAATAATGCCGAATATTGAAAATCACGATATTCGTTGGAGTGTTTGGATTGGAGTTTTCAGTTCTTTGCAAAATGTTTTTAAAAAAGATCGTGATGATATTGAAGGTGTTTTATACTCTTTATATCCTGAATTTAATAAGCAGATCAAATCGGCTAACTTTGAGATTATTGTAAAAATTTCCTCAGCCATTACTCTTAATGACAAAAAGTCAAATGGGGTATTTTGTAGTAAGGTAAGTATTTTTTAATGTTGAAAAATAGCAAAAAGTATCAGCCATGTCACAGAAGTAAATTCCGTTCGGAAATGGAATGAATTCCGTACTGTGCTTCTATAGAAAAAGTAAAACTTATTTTTTTTTTCGGAATGAAAACACTTTTTATTTTCAAAGTGAAATAGAATTTATCAGGTATGTGATAGACATATTTTTTAGTTTTAATCTTTTTGACTGATATTTTATCTTTCATTTGGTTTGAATTTTTTGGGAAAATAACCGAAAATTATCACAAAAATATACCTGAAATCGATCGATTTGAAAACGATCGTTTTCCATCACATACCTGTATATTTTTTCTTTGCTTATTCAATATTTAATTTATTTGTTAATTAGTTTTTCTTTTTTTAACAAAGATGGAGTTACTGATTTCAATTAAAAAATCGTCTTTTTAATGATATGGTATTTATAATTTTTAGGAATTGGGAAATTAAAAGTTTTCCAAATAAAAATTGTAGTTGTGTTAACTTATTGTTCATAAAACTTAAACTGTTCAATATAAAAATACGAAAACTTATTGTTGACATAATATTCGGTATTAATAAATTTATCGACATTTTTTCATAAAACTTTACATGTTACTTTTTAGAAGGATGTTGTCCACGCTTTAAATCCGACATGTTCTGGTATACCTTTTCTTTTTACCTTTAGATATTATTTAAATGGGTGCTTTTTCCATAATGACATAAGGCCAAATCGAATAAAGAATGTAAGCACTCTGAGCTGTTTTAGAAACGGTAGAAACCTTTTTTGTACACATCGTTTTAAAAGCTTTTATGCCAAACTGCACATTAAGCAACATTAAAATCATTGTCCGGAAGCTGTGAAAAATCTGCCAGTACGAATGTCCATCGGGAAAGTTATTGATGGATCTTCAAAATTGGTCACCTCAGGTGTTCGACTTTCTAAAAATTCGCCAAAAATCTATTTATGCATGGATTTAAACTTAAGTTGTCCTTGAAAATATCTACAAAAAATACACTTACATGTTTTTTGGTTTTTGTCATGATTTAATAATTCTGAAGGTTGTTCCATTCTCTCTTTTTGTCGCCATGATAACTTTCTGACGTTTGTTAGGATAGTAAAAGTTTGTGCTACCATATTTTTTGCCGACAATCCCACTTTTCTAATATTTTATGATGACAATATTTATGTAAATTTATGCATAAAAAACTTACGAATATTTACGAAAAAGCTTCAATAAATAATCATACAATTTGTTCCAACTATATTTCTTTGATATTGAATGTCTTTATTATATGCTTAACTTCAAAATTACACATTTTTGATAACTAATCCCAATGTATTACGTACCCCTTTTCTTAATGTTTCGATTGTTTTCAAATATCAAACTTCAAAAACCCAATATACTTCAAAATAATTTTGAAGAGAGAGAATGAAACTTCCTTGTTATTATTATTTCATGGTTTTTGTGATATTTTGGTAAAAAGAAATTTTTGAGGTTCTAAAATTTCTTAAAAATACTATTTAAATTTTTAATAAAATTCTTAATAATTTTTGTGCAAGATATCTTCTTTCGATTAAAAGTTAAAAATATTAAAAGTTGAAACAAAAAAAAAAAATATCGAATTTTGTGTTTTTCCCTAAAAGATGGCTATATTTTTTTACTTATAAAAAAATATTTTCTTAAAACCCATAGAAGGATTTTTAGAATTTTTAAAAGAAAACTTAATGAGAATAAAACAAATTTTTAGTCAAGTAGACTTTTGGTCCTCACACATGCCCTCTCCAAAAAAGGCCAATTTGAAAAAATTGATTGGTTTAAATAAAAATTCTCAAAAGACAGAGCACCAATTTTAAAAAATTATAATATTTATATTTCCTGATATATTTATTATTGATTAAAAAAGTTTTTTCTGAAACGTGTTATGGTCAGTGTTGCCATTTTTGTAAAAAAAAAATAATTTTTTAAACACGTTTTTCGCAAGGTTGGGAATTGGGGAATTTATCATTTAAAATTAGGAGTTTGTTTTAGCCTATTGTTTTTAGATCTTATTGATATACATAACTACAAAATTTTATTGTGATATCATCTTCCATGTCATATCTACAGAATATCAAAGATTGAAAAAGTAGCAGAATATTTTTTTATTTTGCTTTACAAAGTGTAAAAAAATGAACGCCCTTACAAAAAATGTTTACTTAATGTTAATCTCTTGGTCTTTCCCGATCCAATGATACTAAACGCGTAAATTAAGCTTTAATACATAGTCCTTAAAAGCTGTGAAAACTTTGTATTCCGTTGCAATTTTATGCTAAATATTGGAGTATTGGAAAGTAATGTGCTCATATAAAGTAAATAGTGTACAGCTGTATTAACTCAGCAAATTCTAACCTACTAGACGGATTTTGGAACGTGAACAGTGATCTCTACAGTGAGCCAATGTTGCCCACCTCGAGTATGTAAAACCTTTGGTTCCGTATAACTTTCGCCAATTTTGTCCGATCCGAAAGATTTTTACATTTTCGAAAACTTCTTAAAAGATTAGGAAAAAACGTGCTTACTATACTACCTTATCTCTTATTGTTTAAGAGATATTTGAATCCGAACATTTTTTTTGTAATTCTCTTAGCCTTATTTGTACTATGTAAAGTTTTTTAAAAAATACTGTAAGATTTTTGATAAATCAATATTTCTACTAATTATTTATCTAATTTAAAAAATAATTTATGACATGAACCTAAGACCGACTCGAACTTACGACCATCAACCTAAATCAAAGGATATAAGCTAGACATTTAAGCGTACTTTGTAGATCTTTTCAAGGACATCTTAAGTTTAATTTTTTTAATCCAGTTTTAAAAAAAGTCAAACACTTGAGGTGACCAACTTTGAAGGTCCATCGATCACTCTCCCGACCCCTTATGGACCAGTTTTTATTTTTTTTTTTGAAAATTCGAATTCTCCTTGACTAACACCTTGCCAAATTTCATTCAAATATCTCCAGTCGTTCAAAAGTTACAGATTTATTTCAAAAAAAAAAGTCCGTTAACCACTGTGCGCTATTCAAATAATGTGCCATTTGTCTTTTGCATTACCAATATCTGTTGAAAATTTGTATTTCCTGATCCTGGTTTTCATCCTGTTCTTCCTTCTACCGGTTTTATCTTGGTCTTCTTTATACATTTTAAAGGATTTTGGAACAGTGCGAGGGTCTACCTTCAGATTTTTTGATTTGTCTTGCGAAAGAAACGTAAAAATTTTATTAGGAACACTCCTTACATTGTGGTTAAATCGAGTAAAAGGTATATCGATATGAAAAAAGTTCTAGATTAGTTAAATTAGTGTAACTTTGCAGTAATCACTATTTTGACAGTAATATTTTTCCTTATGTTCTTGGGTATACATACGTATTAAATCAAGAGTGTATTGTTATTATCACAACAATATCTGTAATAATATAATCAAAAGTATCAGAAGCGTAAATTAAAAAAATACATTTTTGATGTAGCAAGTGTAGAGATTGAATTGAATATTGGTTATTTTTAAATAACTAAATCCTAAACTGATCTTTCTTTTTTGTTTGTAAAAATAAAAATTATTTTTTTTTATTACACTGCAAATGAATCTGAACCCCAATACGTATGTGAAATTGTTCGCAAATATGAAGTCAGAATGGTTAAAAGTAGAACAGTTTTCAAGATACAAATAGCAAAATTACTGTTTTTGCATTTTAAAAAAAGATGATATAGTTTTAAAAAAAGTATTTTGGAAAATAGTCAACCGATTTCTATTTTTTCTTTTTCGTTGAAATATAATGCAATTTCTGAAATAATAACAGATCGTTTGTAAAATGTAGTCGAGAAATGACTGAGTTACAGAGGACCAAAGTTGAAATTGCAGAAAAATTTTAGTGATTTTTTATGTTTTAGTCTTTTCAACTTAATTTCTTATAACCAAGCAATAATAGTTTTTAAGTTTGGTCTATTTTAACATGAATATTTTGCGCTCAATAAGATCCAGATCGGTGGAAAAATGACAATGTTACAGAAGAACAATCAAATTATGCCACTATTCAAATTTTTATTTAAAACTATCTACTTGGACCCGGCGTTGTCCGGGTTGATAATAAAATATTTTTACTCGTCAAAAAGTGGGTGTGGTAAATTTTTCTTAATGTTGGATCCTAACTTGGACAACCCAAACAATTAAAAAAAAAAATTGTCCAAATCGGTGCAGCTGTTCTTCCCCGTTGAAGAACCACTCTACCGATTTGTGCAAAACTCACATAAACCATCAACTAAGTAGTCCAAACAAAGCCTAAACATTTGGTTATAATAGGTGAGTCCGTTCTTGAGTTATAAAATTTCAACGAAAAGTGGCATTCATTTTTTATATTAGATAAAAGTGGGTTAATTCACTAAATCTACTGTCGTTTTCTTATTTTTGAACCAATCTGCGTCTTGTTAAACGCAGTATGTTTGTATTGAAATACACTCAAGTTCTATGGAATAAAATTCAAATAAATACATTTTGATATCTTATGTTAAATGAAATTAAACTGAAAAGAAAGTTTTTTTTTTATTTTTCATGAAGTTTGAACTTTTGTCTATTGTAATTTTGTTATTTTTTGACCTACCTTTACTTACGACCCATGTTTTTTAGTAATTTGATTATATTTCACTAGGAGAAAACTAATACATAATCCGTCAAATATTTTGGAAGACATCTATATTTAGGTGACATCATCTTTTTCGAAAACACAAAAAGTGGTTATTTTGGATTGTATCAAAAACTGTTATACTTTTTTTTTGTTATTTTTTGACCTACCTTTACTTACGACCCATGTTTTTTTAGTAATTTGATTATATTTCACTAGGAGAAAACTAATACATAATCCGTCAAATATTTTGGAAGACATCTTTATTTAGGTGACATCATCTTTTTCAAAAACACAAGAAGTGGTTATTTTGGATTGTATCAAAAACTGTTATACTTTTAACCATTCTTATTTCGAATTCAGCAGACAAAGATTGGGTTTTAGAATCGTTTGTTCAAAAAACTGTTACGTAGTGTTATTAGAAGCTGATAAAGACTGTCTCGATTAAAATTGATACTTTAATATTTGCAAATAATTCAGCAACCCTTGATATTAGAAATTAAAAACATAATTCAAAACTTTCGACACATGTAAAAAACATACGTACAAAGGTTAAACGAAAAATGTTTAAGTTAAAAAAAAGATGAAATTGTTAGAGAAAAAATTCTGGACACAACACTAAACCATCCTTCAGCAATGTATCGCAAAATAGCACGAGAAGCAGGAACGTCAGAAATCAAGGTCAAAAGGGTAATAGGTCGCTACAAGAAAGGGTTGGGAATCCAGAGAAAGCCTGGAAAGTCATGGTGGAAAATCTGGTCCGCGAAATAAAAAAATTGGCAAAACCATACAACTTAATTTTGTTCGAAACCCTACCACTTCCATTAGAGATATGGCCAAAAAAACTGGTGATTAAAAATCTTTCGTTGAAAGAGTTAAAAAATTTTATAACATGAAGTCTAAAAAGTGTCTGATCGATCCGAATTAAGAGAAAAAGTGGCCAGACGAAGAGCAAGAAAACTTAACTTGCAATATTTAACAAAATTTCATTGTATCGTAATGGATAATAAGACTTACTGCAAAGCAGACTTTAATCAGTTACCTTTTTAAGGAATTTTATACAGCATTCAAGAAAGGGGATATCAGTGCTAAATTTACTCAAAGCAAGTTTAGTAAATTTCCCAAGCTATACATGGTTTGTCAGGCCATTCCCAGTAAGAACAGTGTCAAACGTTTGAAATATGATAACTTTTACATTTGATATCAAACGTTATTTGCGAACTTTTTTCAAACCTGAACAGTTGATTGAGATTCACATTTATTTTCAAATGAGGGTTCGTTTGAGAATAAACGTTTGAAAAATAATAGTTTATCAAATTCATAATAAAGGATATTCTCAAATCATTATCAAACACTAAGATGATTTGAGAATAATTTGAAAAATGGTGTTATATAAATTTGATATCAAACCTTATTTCAATTTTTTTTTTCAAACATTAAAAAAAATTATTTATATTAAAAAAAATTTAATGTTTAAGATATTTTAATGGAATGGCATTGCATTTCAAAGAAATTCTTTATTTCTTTCGGACTTTTTAAAATTGATCCATATTTAACCTATCACCTTACTTCTAAACAGTCACCCATAGTTATGGGCCAATCAGACAATTTTTTATTGTGATAGTCCCTCTACCGAAGCAAATGTCTGTACCAAATTTCATCAAATTATTTTGATTAAAGTTCACATGGACAACCATCCATCTACCCACCTATTGGGGAGTAGGGTAAAAAAATATTCATATGCATAAGTAAATTTTCTTTGTTTTCAAAACGTTTATTTTACCTTATATTAAAAAAATATATTTTAAGCAAAAGGGTTTGCATATAATGCACTGATTCTACAAACAAAATAAACAAACTTAAAAATATAAAAAATACAATGCTATTTTATTTATGTTCCACATGTAGATGATATCCACATTTGAAAAACCTTTGAGAATGAGGTTTGATAATGATTTGAGAATAAAGGCATTTCTCAATTTGAGAATAAAGTCTCCTTTTTGTTGAGAACGCTATTATTCTCAAATCAGTAACAAACGTTTGACATTTGAGAAAACATTTATTTTCAAATCATCCTCAATTTGAAAATAAACCTAATTTCTTGCTGGGTTTGTACATGTGGTCGCAGAAGCAAAGAAAACATCTTTAAAGGCCCTATAAATTCAAACACTTATATTGAAAAATGTTTGGAAGGACCGTAAAAGGAAATAACACAACAGCACAACATGCCTGTACTATTTTGGCTAGTTCTAGACAGCAGCCACTATTCCAAAAAAGCCGTAGAATGGTTTACTGCAAATAATATAAATTATGTTCCTAAAGACTGTAACCCCCCTAACTGTCCAGAGCTTCGCCCAATTAATAACTATTGGGCATCAAGAATTTAAAAAATAGATTACGTCGTGCGCATGATTTTAAATATGATGACATAGATTAACCCATGCAAAGGTTATTCCTTCTATATAATTTGAAATTATTGAAGGCAGAATAAAATATATGACCCAAAATGACAATATTCTAGATTTTGAAATCAATAGTGTGTTGATAAAACTATGTACATATGTCGATATAATGAGAAAAATTAACTTCGAACTAATCATTGATATATACATATATGCATATAGAAAGTCTAGGAATATATTCAACATATTTTAGACAAATTCCTAATTTGGTCCGAAAAAGTTTATATAATGTATAATATTTGGCAATCCTGCCGCAAAAACCAAAATATTTATTGGATTTCGTTAATTTCGTTAACAAAGAATTTTGTTTTGAAATTTGTAAAATATAGTGCAATAATGCATAATTATCATTATTAAAACCGTGAGTGCTAAAAAATCTTGTTTGAAAATTTGAAGCAAATTGTAAACAAGTGTAAGTGAACAGTACGCAAATTCAAGCACGATTAAGAAAACTGAAAAATCAAAATCAAGTGAGAATGTGTGCAAAACGCAACATTATGTTTGTTTTTTGATCAATCTTACTTCTATCGTGTCCTTTTGTTCTTTTCCAAATAAAACAAGTAAGAAAGTGCTAAAGTCGGTCAAGCCCGACATTCGATACCCTTCACCACTAAGGTTAAAGGTGTTATTTTTCCTGTATAAAGACAAATATTTGCTAAATTTTGCCATCATACAAACATTTTCTCAAAACTTATATATTTAAGCTGCTTCCGACATTTGGACTTATATGAGAGCTAGGGTTAAATGTGGACCGATTATCTCGAAATTTGGCAAATTAATTAAATACAGTTGTTACAAAAATTATGTATGCAAAAAATAAACTTAAAATTCCCATTATCTTCTTTACGAGCGTTTCAGTGATTTTTGTCTCATTTAGTGCGTTTTTAAAGAAAAGTTTGTATGGGAGCTATGGTCAACTAACCGAAATTTGGTACAGTGATTTTAGTTTACATAAGCAGTATTTGATTTAAATTTCATGAAAAAATATTGATATTTGTGGCCAATAATCAATTCCGGGAAGTGGGACCTATGGGAGGTACCATAAATAATGGACCGATTTTGACGAATTTCAATAGCCATGGTCCCATTATCAAAAAATTATCTGTGCCAAATTTCATCAAATTATCTTTAGAATTGCGACCTGTAGTTTGATTACAAGGTTCACATGGGGATTCAGCCAGCCGTCCAGCCAGCCAGACGGACGGACGGACATCGCTAAATCGACTCAGAAAGTGATTCTAAGTCTATTGGTATACTAAAAGGTGGGTCTAAGACAAATATTTCCATGCGTTTCATACATCAGCACAAACTTATAATACCCTTTCCACCTATGGTGGTGAAGGGTATAATAATGTAGTTAGGGAACAAATTAATTCTTGATAGGGCATTAGTGAAAGTTTCCTTAAAGAATACTAAACAGGTGTGCAAAAATTAAAGAGAGTTTCAAAATATGTGGCGAAAATCGTAAGCTACAGTGAAAGAAGTGTACAAAACTTAGTGAAAGGTGTTAAGCGAAAAGTGAGAGTATTTTATGGAAATAGGCGATTATTTATTATTATCTATATTTTAAGAATTAGAAGATACCATGAATTAATAAAAGCTTTAATCTTCTAAAATTAAGCTGAGAGTTTTATTTTATTGACCAAAATCTAAGTATCAATTTCAAACGAGACAGTCTTTATTTTAAAACTCATGACACTTGCGTTCTCTGACTTACACATTAGAGAGTATGTCAATACATTAATATTTATTTTTTATTTCAGTTTGGTATATCGTCCTTGGTGTGCTTAATACTACAAGCTGAAATTATTTATGTAGCAAATAACGATGCAACTCTAACCGAAAAGAATAAGGATAGCTGGCGTCAGTTTCTAGATCAAGTTGCTTCATCTTTAAATCGTACGATACAAAATCAAACAATTTGTGCCGCCATTGAATCTGATTCCATACAACCGATAATGAATCACTTTGCACGTTTTAAGGATTTAAAACTGGATTCTTTGTTGGCGTTAATAACTGAAGCCAAGCAACAAATCAATTGAAAGAAAACACAAAAACAACAGTAACAACAATAACGAATGACAAACAATACAAGCAATTAAAAGCAAATCTTTTGTGCTAAACAGGAAATATTTAATATGTAATAATGAATAGCAGGCAAGTAGTAAAAATTTAATATTTTTGCTTAAGAAACCTTCAATATAAAGGGCAAAATGTAGATTTACATTACAACATTTAACAAACTTAACACTCACTCTTTATAGTAATATAAAGTTTCCTTGATTTATTGAAGATCTTTTTAAACCCCATCTTATAACTTATATACAGACATAACATTAGGTCTAGACTCTAGACTAGACCATTAATTTGAAAGTAAGAGATAAACACATATTGTAGAACATTTGAACAACAAAAATAAATATGTAATCACTTGCATACAATTTAAAAGATTTTTTGTATAAAAGAATTAGTTACACAACATAAATTATTTTATACCTATTCTACAATATTAAATTATTTGCAGCATTTTTCGTTTTATTTAAAAAATTTCTAAACTTTTAAAGTCATACATTACAACAGAGGGATTAATGTTTAACGCTTCTTACATTACATTATATATATTTTCCTTTTTTTTAAAACTACTTTTAATTTCTTTTATTTTTTTTTTTTAATAAAAATTCAGTTTTTATTGGGAGGTGCTACTTTGCAAAAGGCATCAGAGCAAAACAGTTTAGTTTGTATTCATTTTTGTTTTATTATTAAAAATATTTAAAAAAAAATAAATAAAAAAGAAAATAGTTATTGTAATGGATACATTAATATAGTACATAAAACAAATTTTATACATACACATTTAAAAAATACTTTTAAATAATGTTTTTATTTTAATTTTTTATTTAAACAAACAAATGTAAAATTTATGCATTATTATTATTTTCTTTTTTTTTCATTTAATTTTATTTTTTATTGGTGTTTTGTAAATATTTGTAAAAGCAAAACCTTAGTATCTAGGATCTAAATTTTATTTTAAATAAAAAATTAAAAACACAAAAAAAAATTAAAAAAAAAATATATATATATTTACTAAAACATAAACAAAAATCCGTAAGATTAATATTGAAACTAAAAAATAATTCTTTATTGATTGAAAAATACATGAACAATTTTATTCAATAAAATTATAAAAATGAATTAAAATTTCATGTTAGGCAAGATTTTTTTTATTCAACAAAAAAGAAAACACAAATATTAAACGTTAAATTAATGAATTTTAAAAACCACACACATTTTTTCAAACATAACACAAATCGTCAAATTTTAATGTCGTAAATATTTAAGAACTATTTGAAATTCGATTTGAAAAACGTTGTGTTGCTGAAGTGTAAACTTGAATTAATTTAGTTTTTTTTAATTGAAGACGATAATTAATAAACAAAAGAAAAAAAAAAAACGAAAAAAAACTTCACTAAATGAATCTTAAATAAAATTTTTAATGAAAATATAAAATTTTCTTTTCAAATTTTCAAAGCTACGCAATGGGTAGATCGAGCGAACTGCATGAACAATAGTGTAAAAGAATTGAGATTTTTTTTCAATAGTCGGAATAGGAATAAAGTAAATTTAATATTATTATTACACAATTTAATTAAGATAAATTAAAAAAATGAAATAATTGTGTAATATATATATATACATATATAATTAATAACATATTTTCAATATCGTTCTTACGTTTCTTTGTCTTTAGATTTAAGTTTTATAATTCTTTTTTAAATTACAAAATAGTAGGAATGTACACTGCCGCTTAAATTAGGTTCAGTGCTTCTTTTTAAATGAATTATTTGTATCAGAAATTAAAAAACTTGAAAAGCTCAGATAATTTTACGAAAACTGAGTTTACAACAAATTCATTAAAGGTTTTATTTTTGCAAAAATTTCAAATTTAAATTGTCCCATATTTTGGCTCATCTCTATAGGGTTTTCATAGATAATTATTCAATAAAACAAGATGAGAATTCGATATTTTTAGAACTAAATTTATTTCAGTGTATAAATATTATTTATACGAGTATATATAAAAATCAAATGTCGTTCGTTTGCAATCGCTTCACTTATGAACGTCTGAACTGAACTCTCTTACCTTTGCTACCGACGGCAAAATAACGTTTTCTGGAGAGCTAGTCCATTTTTTATTCGATATTACCTCAAAAGTCCAACCAATTATAGGGAATTTAAGTTTCCGAAATAAGAATCATATAGAAAACTATCAATAACAAACTTTTTGTGATTATTTTGTTCTTATATTGCATATTTGATATCAGTTTTAGTTTTCGAGATATTAACTTAACACTTTTTTTACATTTTTAAAATTTAATCTCCATTTTATTAATTAAAAAGTCTTAAATAAGAAGTGAAGAGCAGTCGAACTGAGTAGCTTGTACTGTTTGGGATCTATTTTAGGCATTAAAGCCCAACAGTAGTCGTTCACCATGCTCTCGTCCCAAATTCCTTGGAAAAAAATTCGAGATAGGGGCTGTTTATATATTACCTAACTCTATTTTCGCATATTTTTAACTCCCGTGTAACACATTTTAATAGAAATACGCATACAAAATTCCTCCATCGTAACGAAAGTCATACTCTTGTCCCCCTATCAGTGTTACGTAATATGTAAATAGGCTTCAATCTTGTAAAAATATTTCAACAAACTGTCGATTCGATCTGCTTGAAGTCCGATGATTTGCGATTACGGAGAAAGTTGGAAACAATATCTTGAAATGATACACATGCTTCTGCTTTATTGGGCGTTTAACATAATATAAGTTTTTGTTGGCTTCTGACGGTTTAAATAAAGTTTCTAGCGACGCCTATATCTGTCATTATGATAACGCTGCCAACATGCGCGAACTTTCAAACTAGAACCAATTGTAAAAAACAAAACATGAATTTAAATTCAGCACCTGATCTAATCCAAAAATTGAATGTAATTTTTAAACTTGTGTTATTTTCGTGGTGGAGTGTGTACCAAATATATCCAAAAACTGCTAAGCTATATGTTTTCGAAATGAATTGAAGTTTGGAAAAACTTTTATAGAAAAATGTGCCTCTACGCTTAGTTCTGCGCAGACAAATCAAGTTAACATACTTTCCTTAATCATAATAATCTAATTTTTATTTATTCCTTTAGAAATCGGAAAATCAGGATTGCCTTCTTATAGATAAGATAATAGATAATGAAATGTTACTTAAAGATACATCTATTCATATTTTTTTAATAATCGAACCGATTTTTTAAAATATCTAAAACATTTTTACTTTGTCCAATTAATTTAGTGCTTTCCAACAACTCTTAAAAGTTTCTGTTTTAAACGTATACTAAGTTTTAGTATAATGATTAAATTTAAATAAATCTAGATAGGCCCGCACTTTTTAATGAACGATACTAAATTTTTTTTTTGTTTATATCTACAAAGTATCTACAAAGTATACTACAAAGTATACTATAAGTATACTATAAGTATCTACAAAGTATACTATAATACCCCTATAATGGTTTGGAAGATACACGAAAAAAAGAATTGTTTTTGCATTTGGTGGGACCTTTACCCAACATCAACATACTTTTTAATTAAACTATGACTTTTGGTAAAAAAAATCGGTCAATTCGTTCCAAAGTTATGTGGTTACATACACGGGCCATTATTTTTATATATAAATAAGGCTTTTGGTAAAGCAGTTACTAATTTGGTACAACCATTACTTTTTTTGAAAAACAGAAACTTTTGTAAACTAACCCCGTAATTTATAATCGAAAAATAGAACTATAACAAGCTTATAATTCAAATTGTCCATACAAAACTCCTACAATAAGCCTTTCATAATTATACAATTCGTTTATGAATTATGGGGCTAATTCTTAAATATATAGTGGCTTAGAAAAATTAGAAGTAAAAAGAAATTATATAATTTTTGTTTTTTGCAAACGATCTCTCGAAAGCTTCTAATAAAACTAAAAGATCAATAAAATTGCTCCAACCTGTCTTACGCTATGTGGAACATACATGGACTATTTTTTTTATATAGATGAACCTTATCTGGTGTTTTTTTCCTCAACATCGATCAAAATTTACCCTTTAAGAGTTTTTTTTTTATTTTTTAGAATAACTCTTTCTGTCTGCTTAATTATTTTACAGCGATGACGAGTTTACTCTACGAAAACATAGTATATACAGCTTTTTCCCGTTAAATTAACTAATTGTGTCGAAAAAACAATCGATCGTTGCCTTGAGTCTACAATAACTATAAATCATTGATCTTGCTTACACTATTTGCACTTGTAGGGCTTTTAAATCGGTTTAATTTCTTTTGTGGTGCAGAAGCTTTAGGTTTGGAAGTTATAGACCTTTAATTTTTGAACATACAAATCCATTTTAATGCCATTTATCGATTTTAAGAGAACGTACATTATATAAAAGTGCTCTAGAATATCTTTTCAATCGATCGTTGCCTTGAGTCCACAATAACTATAAATCATTGATCTTGCTTACATTATTTGCTTTAAAACCGATTTCAATTCTTTTGTGGGCAGAAGCTTTTGGTTTGGGAGTTATAGACCTTTAATGTTTGAACATATAAATCCATTTTAATGTCATTTATCGATTTAAAGAGAACGTATATTATATAAAAGTTTTCTAGAATATTTACAAAGAGGAATCATACTTCATAAGGAAATCAGGCTTGTTTTTTGAATATCCAATTGATTTTTTTGATTCATATTTATATTAAATAAACTGAAATTGCAAAGAAATAAAAATCTCGTAGATTTTGTGATTTAAATATTAGATTTTTTGAACTCGGTGATAGGGTCGGGTTTGGCCGACTAAAATTCTTTCTTACTTGTTATTTTATTGCACGTAATATTTAACACTTATAAAACTAGAAATGTTTACTTTATACTCGACAAAACGAGCAAAATCGAAACGACCAAATAAAAATTTGGTAAAAATGTCTGCGATTGAACTATTATTTGACTATTTTCAAAAAAAAAAAGTAAATTATTTCCATGGTTTTTCCACAAAAACATTCTTAACTCGAAAACTTTTCGATGTGAGGGTTAACAAAATTACATAGGTTTAAAAAGAGGGTTCGCTTTAATTTGTTTAAAGGTTTAATTTGTTAAAAATTATTAATTGAATTTAATTTATTTATAATAACAATAAAATTTCTTGTATTTTCTTGACGAGGTTAATTGACTAAAGTGAAATTTTTGTTTCTAAATATTAAGATAAACTCAAACGATTATGTAGAAAACCGAGAACCTAATCTGATGAGCGGCAGTGTTTTAAAATATAAAATCGGCTTTTTATTTTTTTTA
This sequence comes from Stomorhina lunata, assembly GCA_933228675.1. NCBI lineage: Eukaryota > Metazoa > Arthropoda > Insecta > Diptera > Rhiniidae > Stomorhina > Stomorhina lunata. The sequence continues at coordinate 86,309,355 of OW121740.1, read as the reverse complement.
CCCATTGCGTCATATGGAATTTTGTTTAGTTTTTTTTAGAGTTTGATCAACTCAAAAAATATATTTGTCAGTCAATCTTAATTTTCATTTATTTTTACTTTTTAATAAAGAAAATATAACATTAGATATTATAAGAAAATTATATAAAGAAAAAAGAAATATAAAAAAAAACTTGAAAAGCCCAAGGCAAGAAAAAATTATAAGTAAATAAAGAAAACAAAAATACATATTTATTTCCTTGTAATTAAAATAATATAAAAAAAACTCTCACTTAATAAATATTATTTAATATTTGCGGTTACGGATCAATATTTGTTTAAAAAATCCAAAAACTGCTATTTTAGTAAATAAACAATTTTTAAATATATGTTTGATGTTTTAATTTTTACTTTTTGTTATTTTGATTCTTTTTTTTGTTTGTTTTCTATTTCAAATTTTTATAAAAAAAAATATTAAAAAAATTAAAAAAAAATCCCTAAATATTTCAAGCATATAAAAATATAAATCCTCACATTTGAATAAAGATAGGCTTATTTTAAAAAAAGTTAAAATTTATTAAAAAAAAATCTAAGATTTATTTTCAAAATCAAAAAATGTTCACTCCTCTTCCTTTCTTTTTTCTCTTGAGTTCTTGTTTATAAATGAGGAGTAAATAAATAATTTTGCAATTAAACAACATCTGCACTTTTACTTTCTTTGTGCTTTCATTATTAAACATTTAACAAAAAGGAAATAATATTCATACCAACTCTTACAATTAAACGTATAAAAATATAATTAATTAGAATAAAACAAATGCTTTCATATATTTTTTTAAAAGTCAAGTGTTTGTTTTATACGTAAAAAATCTTTAATAAAATCAATAAAAAATTAACACTTACAATAATAATAATTAATAATAATACAAATAATATAACAAAAACTAAGAAATTTGTCAACCAGCATAACAAGTTAATAATTTAATAAATAATGCTCCTTCTGTTTAACATAACAATAATAACTTTTAGTTAGTTACTATTTATAGTTCGTTCGGTACATATCTACAATATTTATGTACAATGTATTTTCCAATTTCGTTTCTTTGTTTTTTGTTCATTTGTTTATTTCTATTGTATTTTATTATGAAAAAAAAAGAAACATTGTAATAAAAAAAAATAACATTTTAAAAATTTAATAAAAACTTTCTCAATCACAGCAAGAAGAAATATTGAGTTTTATTTATTTAATTGAAAATTGTTAAAAATATCATAAGTTACATATCGTTGGTCTTATGTAGAAAGTTCTAACTCGCATATTTAAAACTTTACAGAAGAAGGTAAAAATTGATTTAAAATGGTAATTGACAAAATTTTACGTTTTTTTTTTAAATTCTGGTTCCTACAACTTTTTATACCCTTCACCACCATAGGTGGAAAGAGTATTATAAGTTTGTGCTGATGTTTGTAACGCATAGAAATATTTGTCTTAGACCCACCTTTTAGTATACCAATAGACTTAGAATCACTTTCTGAGTCGATTTAGCCATGTCCGTCCGTCCGTCTGGCTGGCTGGCTGGACCCCCATGTAAACCTTGTAATCAAACTACAGGTCGCAATTCTAAAGATAATTTTATGAAATTTGGCACAGATAATTTTTTTTGATAATGGGACCATGGCTATTGAAATTGGTCAAAATCGGTCCATTATTTATGGTACCTCCCATAGGTCCCACTTCCCGGAATTGCTATATTGGCCACAAATATCAATATTTTTTCATGAAATTTAAAACAGATACTGCTTATGTAAACTTAAATCACTGTACCAAATTTCGTTGAAATCGGTCCACATTTGACCATAGCTCCCATACAAACTCTTCTATAAAAACGCACTAAATGAGACAAAAAATCACTAAAACGCTCGTAAATCTAAAGATGATGAGAATTTCAAGTTTATTTTTTGCACACATAATTTTTGTAATAACTGTAATCAATTTGCCAAATTTCGAGATAATCGGTCCACATTTGACCCTAGCTCTCATATAAGTCCAAATGACGGAAACAGGTTGAATATATACGTTTTGAGAAAATGTTTGTATCCCAGTAAAAAATAGGATCATCCAAAGAGTATTCTTGGAGCGCTCCTTTGCGAGTAATGGATTACTCCATAAAACTCCGAAACTCATAGGATTTTTAACACAGCATGTCCGCAGATACGAGTACTCCTTTTAAGCTCCTTATGGAGTACTCCCTTTAGTCTTGAAAATGACGACAGAGGGAGTAATCGTTTTTGTCTCCTAAAGGAGCATTCATATAAAATACAAATTTGGTAATTTTTTACAAAAATAAGAAAATATTGTTTTTTATTTATATTGGAAACGTGTTTTTAAGTGCTTCTGCAATACATATTATTTAAAACAGCAATTGAAAAGTCACCAATTACCGAAACAAAAAAAAGTAAACAAATTTGTATCTGTTTATTTTTTTATCCGTTCCAATTTAATTTGAGCAAAATATTTTTTGTTATGTCAAAGAAAAAAAAAAATGATGCATCCCTTGTTGATCCATTTGGAGTAGTAAGCGAGGCATAAACAACAAAACAAAATAAAAAGTTTCGATAGCTCGCTTATTACTCCAAATGGATGAACAAGTCATTACTCCTTTGTTGCTCGGTTATGGATTAATTCATATATTTTTTACTGGGTATGATGGCAAAATTTAGCAAATATTTGTCTTTATACAGGAAAAATAACACCTTTGACATTAGTGGTGAAGGGTATCGTATGGTCGGCTTGACCGACTATAGCGCTTTCTTACTTGTTTTTTTTTTTAAATTTAAACACATAAAAGTTTAAATTGAGATAGCCCTTTCTGGCCCAAGAAATTCTAAAATAGGCGGGTTTCAATGAAACTTTGGGGTTGTGGTTATTTTCCCTCATAATGCATAAAAATGTAGTTTTTATTATTATGAAAATGGTATGTCCTTTGAAACAGGACATACACATTTGTATGGCTTGGGATTTATCGGCAATGGAGGACTTAAGGGTCGACAAATCTATTATCTCGTTTGTAGATAAGCTTCTCACCTATAGAGTCATCTGCTCAACCATGGGCACAGCTACAATCTATAAAGAAGCTTGTCGAGGTACTCCACAAGGGGGTGTACTATCACCTCTTCTGTGGAACCTTGCCATTAATAAACTACTCGCTGAATTAGATTCTCTGAGATTCAACACCATCGAATACGCGGACGATGTTGCTATTGCAGTGTCAGGGAAATTCCTTAACACACTGTCACAACGTCTCGAAACAGCTCTTGACATACTTTATCGATGGAGCGTCTCCAATGGCCTTGGAGTCAATCCAACTAAAACGGAACTTGTACTTTTCTCGCATAAATACAAAATACCCAGCTTTAACCTTCCTTAATTAAATAAGGTCGAACTTATGCTCACTGACCATGCCAAATATGTGGGGGTCGTTCTGGACTCTAAACTGTCCTGGAGCCTGAACACCCAATCCAGGGTGTCTAAAGCGTCTATTGCACTCTATTCATGCAGAGGGGCCATTGGCAAAACCTGCGGGCTTAATCCCATCAACACCGCCTGGCTCTTCGACATGGTGGTTAAGCCTATATTAATGTATGGTGCCTGCACTTACCAGAGGGACTATTTTAACAAAATTTTAAGATCTTCCGCTCTAATGATTACCGGTGCCTTAAGAACTACTCCATCTAAGGCGCTCTTCACCATGCTCAACTGGCTCCCGTTCGAACTAATGCAAATTGCTCTTAACTCGGCTGTCTGTCTGAACACAATTGGAACCTGGTTCCCACTCACAAACTGGACATTCCACTATTCTGGACAAAGTCACAAATATCTCTGACCACATAGATTACTGCATATCCACTTCTATCTTCGACAAATCTTTCACTGTGAATATCTCTGGAGAACCCCCATCATCAGATGACGGCTGACTGGAGGTTTACGCTGATGGATCGAAGTCAAAGATAGGCGTAGGGGGGCTTCTTCATCCCACTTCTAGGGAAGGAAATTTGCTTTAGGCTCCCTGATCAATGTAGTTTCCTACAATCCGAGATATCGGCTATTCACAAAGCAGTCAAATAGTTGAAATGCCACAGAGTATACGACAGGGATATTCGTTTCTGTATCGACAGTCAGGCTGCAATAAAATCCCTATCTAATGTCAATACGACATCTGTTCTTACCCGCGAATGGCGGGCATCTCTTAACGATATGGCGAGACATTGCAAGATCGAACTCTTCTGAGTACCCGGGCACAACAACATAAATGGTAACTCCACTGCGGACAAACTTGCTAAATCCGGTGCTCTCCTGAGTCAGGACAACATCGACCAATTTACGGGCTTACCGCTATCCGCCTGCAAATCAATAATTAGGCAATTACTTTTCGCGTCAACGCAGAGCGAGTGGTCTTCGGAAACCACTTGTTCCATATCTAGTCAAACATGGCCCACCTACAACACTCAACGTTCAAACATCTTGGTAACTTTACCCCGTCACAGACTCCGCAACCTTATCTCAAACCTACCAGGTCATTGCGTTTTTGGCATACATGCCAGAAGACTAAATCTTCAATTCTATGACTACTGTCGTAGTTGTCATAACATAGAAGAGGAGGAGACAGTGACTCATCTTCATCTTAACATTCGTAAAATCGACTCATTTATCAGGGCTTCAGGATGGCTTGATTAGCCTCTCATTGATAGCCTGGAGTAATTATTTTTGTTCTTTTCTTCCAGTCTATCTCTTACAGGTAACACAAAGGGACCGCTTTTTAGGAGTCAGTGTTGCCATTTTTGTAAAAAAAATCATTTTTTAAAACCCTTTTTCCGAGTTGGGAATTTTTCAGTTACAAATGCGAATTTTTTTAGTCTATTGCTTTTAGATCTTATTGGTCTACATAACTACAAAATTTCATTGTGTTACCTTTATCCATGTCATTTCTACAGAATATTAAAGATTGAAATTATTTTCCTTAAAAAAGTAGAAAAATAATATTTTTTTGTTTAACGATACAAAGTGTAAAATGATTAACGCAATTAAAAAATATTTTTATTAAATTAAAAAATATTTTTATTTTAATCTCCTGGTCTTTCCCGATCCAATGATACTAAACGCGTATATCAAGCTTTAATACATAGTCTTGAAAAGCTCTGAAAACATTGCCTCCCATAGCATTTTTAAGCTAAATATTGGAGTATTGGAGAGTAATGTGTGCAAATAAAATTAATAGTGCACAGTGGTATTAACTCTGCAATTTCTAAACTACTAGACGGATTTTGACGAAATTTCAAACGTCTATAGAAGAGGTGTTTTAGATCAATGTTTAAGAAAGTATATGTCGGCAGCACAGTGGGCTCTACAGTGGGCCAAAGTTGCCTACCTCGGGTATGTAAAACATTTTCGCCTATTTGGTCCGATCTTAAAGATTTTTATATTTCCGAAAACTTCTTAAAAATTAAGAAAAAAACATGCTTACTGTACTACCTTATTTCTTTTAGTTTAAGAGATATTTGAATCCAATTTTTTTTTGCACTTTATGGCATGTCTTCTGGCTTTTTTTGGCCTATTAATCTTTCCTCGCACTACGTAAAAATTTTTAAAAAATACTGCAAGATTGCTGATAAATTTCTAAATGAACTGGAAAAAAAAACTTTTTTATTATGTAAACTTTATAGCTAGCAATATATCAAAAAAAGTAGGTTTTTAAATTTCAAGATAATCACATGAATTTATATACATTTTTTCGGGTACATATTCAGCTATAGTAGGCTACATAAAATGGCTTAAACTATTTTGGTTTCTGAAATACAGGGTGACTTTTATAATTTTGGCTTTTTAACTAGCAACAAATTTTGCGCTGTAACTTTCTTAATAGGTCATAAATGGCTCTTTTTTTAATTTGTATAGTTAGATAATTGTATTAGATTTGTTCATATAAAAAAAAAACATCAGTACACTTAGAGAAAAAATATGTATAAAAGATAATACAGTAGTGAAAAAAATCAAAAATTTTCATTTAAAATGGCACAAAAACGGATAAAGATTTTGAGACCAGATTTCACGTACCGATTGCTACTATCAATATCTAAAAATTTGATATGGCGCTTCCCGATTAAATGTTTAGTTCTTCGACAAATTGAGAAAAACTAACAAAAAAATTAAAAAAACGTCAAAATTCTGCATTTTTAATATTTGTCTTTCTATAACTCATTAACTAAGAATCGTATCGAAAAGCGCCATATCAAAGTTTTAGATAAACATGTTCTTAATATGTGTGTTAATTTTGCGAGAAAAATATGTACCCATTTTTGTGCCATTTAAAAAATAAGCAAACCTATTTGTGTAATTTTTCACTTGTACACCTTCATAAGACACATTGATATATAATAACAATGTGATATTTAAAGGTATGTTGCTCAAATTCACGAACAAATATCCTGAGGCCTACAGTGAAGCAAAAATAATACGCGATTAAATCGCGATTATTGATTTTCTTCAATATCTTAAAGTGTGTATACAGCCTACTTTGAACATCTTAAATGCGTGAAATGTAACAAGACAACAGTGGCTTCTGATCATATTGTGTTCAAGGAATCTAAAAATTAAATATTTAGTAATATGGAAAGCTGCCACCAAGAAATAGTCTGATGAAAGAAATGTATTTAATACCTCATCGATTTACAGCGATTATATCTTATTAAAATAGAGATGGAAAATGAAAGTACTTAAAAAACAAATTAACATATTGAGAAACTAACAAATTTCGCGATAAAAAAATCTGGCTGACAAGATTTTTGCATATGGATGCTGAAGTTATACTTAAAAAACTTTCGCTTTTATACGGAATTTTGGCAATAGCCTTTCCAACTACAAAAACATTATTCTTAATTCTAATATTGTTAACAGTGACTAAATTGTATACACAATTTTAAAAAAATCGTTCAAAAAAGTATCAGAATTGGTGTACTGTTAACTACTTTTGTCCCTAGATTTCTTATTTTTCATAGAAATTTCATCGGAGATGTCTCTTTTGAAAGTTTTTCAAGCATCTACTTTTGTGTTTCTAAAAATCTTGCAAAATATTGTCGCAAGGAGGCGGTATTGCTATAATTCTTACAAATGTATCAAATACATATTATATGAATCTTTTCGATATTGGTACATTCAGAAAAAAGTTAGGCCAAATACTCCTGAGCAAAGTCGCGGAACATTGTCAAACCAAATTTTTAAGTTTTAGTTATTAAAAATGCGATTTTCGTATTTAACCTAAAAATAGCGCCATCTCTTAACAGAATTAAAAAACAAATAAGTCGTAAAACAAACAATATTTTCAGAGATTAGTTTTCTACAATAAAAAAGTTCTTTTTCGCAAAAAGCCGTTTTTGATATATTGCTATTAGCAATATATCAAAAAAAGTAGGTTTTTAAATTTCAAGATAATCACATGAATTTATATACATTTTTTCGGGTACATATTCAGCTATAGTAGGCTACATAAAATGGCTTAAACTATTTTGGTTTCTGAAATACAGGGTGACTTTTATAATTTTGGCTTTTTAACTAGCAACAAATTTTGCGCTGTAACTTTCTTAATAGGTCATAAATGGCTCTTTTTTTAATTTGTATAGTTAGATAATTGTATTAGATTTGTTCATATAAAAAAAAAACATCAGTACACTTAGAGAAAAAATATGTATAAAAGATAATACAGTAGTGAAAAAAATCAAAAATTTTCATTTAAAATGGCACAAAAACGGATAAAGATTTTGAGACCAGATTTCACGTACCGATTGCTACTATCAATATCTAAAAATTTGATATGGCGCTTCCCGATTAAATGTTTAGTTCTTCGACAAATTGAGAAAAACTAACAAAAAAATTAAAAAAACGTCAAAATTCTGCATTTTTAATATTTGTCTTTCTATAACTCATTAACTAAGAATCGTATCGAAAAGCGCCATATCAAAGTTTTAGATAAACATGTTCTTAATATGTGTGTTAATTTTGCGAGAAAAATATGTACCCATTTTTGTGCCATTTAAAAAATAAGCAAACCTATTTGTGTAATTTTTCACTTGTACACCTTCATAAGACACATTGATATATAATAACAATGTGATATTTAAAGGTATGTTGCTCAAATTCACGAACAAATATCCTGAGGCCTACAGTGAAGCAAAAATAATACGCGATTAAATCGCGATTATTGATTTTCTTCAATATCTTAAAGTGTGTATACAGCCTACTTTGAACATCTTAAATGCGTGAAATGTAACAAGACAACAGTGGCTTCTGATCATATTGTGTTCAAGGAATCTAAAAATTAAATATTTAGTAATATGGAAAGCTGCCACCAAGAAATAGTCTGATGAAAGAAATGTATTTAATACCTCATCGATTTACAGCGATTATATCTTATTAAAATAGAGATGGAAAATGAAAGTACTTAAAAAACAAATTAACATATTGAGAAACTAACAAATTTCGCGATAAAAAAATCTGGCTGACAAGATTTTTGCATATGGATGCTGAAGTTATACTTAAAAAACTTTCGCTTTTATACGGAATTTTGGCAATAGCCTTTCCAACTACAAAAACATTATTCTTAATTCTAATATTGTTAACAGTGACTAAATTGTATACACAATTTTAAAAAAATCGTTCAAAAAAGTATCAGAATTGGTGTACTGTTAACTACTTTTGTCCCTAGATTTCTTATTTTTCATAGAAATTTCATCGGAGATGTCTCTTTTGAAAGTTTTTCAAGCATCTACTTTTGTGTTTCTAAAAATCTTGCAAAATATTGTCGCAAGGAGGCGGTATTGCTATAATTCTTACAAATGTATCAAATACATATTATATGAATCTTTTCGATATTGGTACATTCAGAAAAAAGTTAGGCCAAATACTCCTGAGCAAAGTCGCGGAACATTGTCAAACCAAATTTTTAAGTTTTAGTTATTAAAAATGCGATTTTCGTATTTAACCTAAAAATAGCGCCATCTCTTAACAGAATTAAAAAACAAATAAGTCGTAAAACAAACAATATTTTCAGAGATTAGTTTTCTACAATAAAAAAGTTCTTTTTCGCAAAAAGCCGTTTTTGATATATTGCTATTTATAGCACAGAAAAATTCTTCAAAGTTTGTGTATCGAAAAAAGGGTAAAAATTATTTTTTTTTTTTAAGTAACATTATTGTTGCGGCAGCAACTTTAGAGTTATAATAAAACACGTTGTTAGATTTTAAGAGTAGTTTAATGTTGATTGATTGATCGGTTTATTGGTCGTTAATGGTTTTATTATCTAAAATTATTACATTTTTTAGAATAATAATATAAATTTGTAGGAATAATAACTTACTTAACTCTGTCTTCTTCGGCTTTTTCACTCTTAAAACAATCGTTGGTTTCAAAAAATGTTTGATTACCTTAAAGTGGTTACCACAATACCGATTTTTTCAAAAAGACAGATTCCAAAATAAAGGGTTGCCATACATAAATAATTCATACAATTGGCAATATTTTAACGAATTTTAAATAAATAAATAAAATTAAAAATAAACAAAAAATTCAAATTGACGGTTACTTTTTTAATTCATAACATCCCACCACCCGTGAGTCGATCAGGGAGACTCACAACCAACGTCGAGAACCGCCAATTTCGATGAAGGACGCTGCAGGTTGCCAACAGAAGTCCTTACCACTGCCGAACGAACTTGCCCATCCGCCGCCAAAAATACTTTCTGCACAATGCCTTTTTTCCATTCGCCACGCGCCTCATTATCATCACATATGATTACAACATCTCCAACTTGTAGAGGTTTCACCGGCTGGAACCATTTAGTGCGTCGGGTTAGATCTGGAAGGTACTCCAACACCCATCTCTTCCAGAACGTTTGCTTTAATTGCTGTAGTATGTGCCACTGCTTTCTAAGAACGACCTTTTCACCCACTGCAGGAGTCTGTACTATATTGGGACAACCCAACAAAAAATGGTTTGGAGTAAGAGGTTCAGCTTCTGAGTTTTCTATAGAAAGGTGTGTCAGTGGACGAGAGTTCACCAAATTTTCCGCTTCTATCAGCAGACTATTTAAAGTTTCCACCTGAGGTGATTTCTCCTTTAACGTAAACGACAACACACGCTTAACACTACGAACCATACGTTCCCATGCTCCACCGGCCGACGGGTTGGCTGGGGTATTAAATACCCACTCAATTCTACGCTTTGCACATTCATCAGCTAGTTTTGTTTCATTCAGTACAAATTCTTCTTTACAAGCGCCCATAAAATTTGTTCCCCTGTCACTTCTTATACGTATTGGCACACCTCTTCGATTAATAAAATTCCTTAAGCACAATATGACCGAATCTGTTGAGAGATCTTTTGCTAACTCCAAGTGGATGGCCCTCACTGTAAGGCAAGTGAAAAGAGCTACCCACCTCTTCTCACTACGACGACCAATTGAGACCATAAATGGTCCAATATAGTCCACTCCCGTATAGGAAAACGGTCTCACATACGGCGTGAGTCTATCCACGGGATGTTGACCCATTAAGGGTGGTCTAGGAACAGCACTTCTATTCTTACACTCTTGACAGTTATTCTTGACTGATCTCACCAATTGGCGTAAACTGGGGATCCAAAACCTTGAACGAATCGCTGCACAAATAGCTTCTTGATTTTGATGCCTAAAATCTTCGTGGTACTGTTTGACAATTAACTTTGATATCAGGTGATCTTTCGGCATAATTATAGGTTCTTTGGTTTCACGACTGACACATTTGGCATTATTTATACGACCTGATAATCTTATTAATCCATCTTGGCCCAAAATCGGCGTTAATTTATATATAGGGCTGTTTTTGTCAACACTCTTACCAAGCCTTAATAAGTTGAGTTCGTCCGCGAATTCATTTTGTTGAGCAATTTGACACCAGTACCTTTCTGCCTCCTTGATTTCTTGAACTGTTAAATAAGGCCGAAAATAAAGTTCAGATTTTTTGTGACCTAAGGCATAGCATTTAAATATTTTAACTGCACGGATGACCCAACATCGGATTCTTAATAACTTGTTATATCTCGATTTTTCATCATACGAAATAAGACAGCTGTCACTAGTTATCGTTAATAGGTACTTCGACCGAACTTCAGTACATATTTCATGCGCGTCAATATCATCGGGTAGTTTAGGCCACTCAGCTGCATCAGATTTCAAAAATTGGGGACCATTCAACCAGCGTGATTCTGAACAATTTTCCGTAAAATGCTGAGGCCTCGTCGCATCATCGGCAGGATTATTAGCCCCAGGGACCCATCGCCATTGTTTAATATCCGAGGCATCTAATATTTCTGCAATTCGATTAGAAACAAACTGTTTATAAACTCGACTATCTGACTGAATCCATTTTATAACGGTCTTAGAATCCGACCAAAACACTATTTCTCTCGGCCTTACGTCATGACTATAAAGAATTGCATCTTTTAATCTTACACCAAGTACAGCGGCTACGAGCTCAAGCCGTGGGATCGATAAATGTTTTATTGGAGCACATCGTGATTTACCTGCAATAAATGTTATACTGACATTTCCATTAAAGGTGGTTCTCCAGTAACCAACAGCTGCAAATGCCACCTCGCTTGCATCTACAAAAATATGTAAATCAATAGTCGCTGAAGGACTGGTGAAATGTGGCCCGTAGCACCTAGCAACTTTAATATACCTCACATTTTCTAATTCCTTGTACCATTCATACCATTTTCGGTAAATTTCCTCTGGAATTGGTGAGTTCCATTCGATATCGTATCTCCACAGTTCCTGAAGCAGAATCTTTGATGCGATAACCATGTTTGCTAAGAATCCAATTGGATCGAAAATGGACATTGTCAGGCTAAGCACTTCGCTTTTTGTAGGTCTTCGAGTTCCATTCAAAACAGCCTCTGGAACTTTCGCGAATTTCAAAAGAAAGCAAAACGTATCATCAGTTGGTGACCAGAACATTCCAAGAATTTTTTCAGTCATCGTTTCTCCTTGACATAAATTGGTTAAGTTTAAATCATTATTAACAATTTCTCCACAAGATATTGAATTCAAGAATTCATTCGAGTTTGATACGAAACCTCTTAACTCAAAGCCAGCTTGGGCGTGGATGGATATTACCTTTTGGGTAACTGCTATTGCTTCACTTTCACTATCAAAGCTGTCCACGTAGTCGTCTACATAGTGGCGCTCAACGATGGCCTTATATGCCCTAGGCTCAGTTTTCTCAAACTTTTTTGCATTTAAATTTTTCACGTATTGGGCGGAACATGGAGAACTGGCGGAACCGAAAATCATGGCTTGCATGACGTAAACATCTGGAGGTCTTGAACTGTCACCATCCCTCCAAAGGAATCTTTGAGCTGTCTGATCTTCACTACGAATTTTTACACGATGAAACATTTCTCGTATGTCTGCGCAAACTCCAATTTGACCTTGTCTAAATTTAAATAGTATTGATAAAAGAGGCTTTGGCTGATATTTGTCTGGACCCTTCATTAACCTGGAGTTGAAGGATTCACCCTCGACAGGCGCGGCTGCATCAAATACTAGGCGACGTTTATTACCCTTATTAATATTGGTAATAGCAAAATGCGGCAAGTACCATGTTCGATCATTTTCAATTGCCGCCTCCTGAGAGGTCAATTTTCTTGCATAAGATTTCATTACATATTCATTTATTTTCTCTTTGTACCAGTTGGCCAAACTATCATTTCTTTTTAATTTATCCTCAACTCCTTTGAGTCGCTTTAATGCCACAAAAAAACTCTCTTTATACTCAAAGGCATCATGTTTCCATAAGAGACCAGTTTCGTAACATTGGCCATTTTTTATAGTTGTATTTTCTAGTATTTGTTCAGCCCTTTTATCATCATCAGATATGACCGGCTCGGCAGGCTTCATGCCAAAACTCTCCAATGTAAAATATTCGGAAACCTGTTTCTGTATGTTATCAAGCACGTGAACATCGATTACACACACAGTGGCCTCAACAGCCTCTTCGTTGGAACCGAACAAAATATTTCCCAATTTGGTTTGATGTACAGAAAAATTCTCATCTAAATCTATAATATTATATGGACGTACAAGGCCCGTGTGAGGTAGGCCAATTAATAATTTAGGAATTGCATCATAATAATCATTGATAACAATATCATTTAACATGGGAAACTCTTTTCTAAATTTGTCAACACATAGACTTTGAGGCGGCAGTTGTAAATTATTTGTTGTTCTAACGTTCTTCATTTGGAAGTAGCAATTGTCTTCAGCAATATTGCATATTTCTAAATTTACCTTCGCTGACATCTCATTTGATGTTTTACCCCCAATCCACCCGAGAGATAAATTACTTTTGGGCCCTTGAAGACCAATTTGTTTAGCTATCTTTTCTTCTAAAAGTGATATTTTCGATCCTTCATCGATGAAGGCAATAACATTGACAAAACCATTTGGCCCTTTCAATTGTACTGGCAAAAATTTAAATAAAGTTTTTTTATTAAAAGAATTTCCAATAATTGTGGTTACGGTCGCGTTATTTTCATTACTGCTCACATTTACTACTTCTGGAGTGCTTTCATTACATTTTGTACCCTTTCGTAAAGTACCATCACTGTTGCTTCTCGAAGTACCATCACTATCATTTTGACATTTTTCAGCTTTGTTATTGTTATTAAATTTTTTATTTTCATGCAACAAACGATTGTGATATTTTCCACAATTCATTAAACCACATTGGCGACGATTACTACATTTTGAGGAGCTGTGACCGGCGTTTAGGCAGCCAAAGCACAGGTGATTGTCCTTCACGAATTTCCAGCGCTCTGCAGTAGGTAAGTTTTTAAACTTGATGCATTGGTTCAGGTAATGGTTCTGTTTACATTTTAGGCAATTTGGATGACGATTCTGCTCGGTGGTGATGGCAAAGGATGGCTTCACTTTGCGTCTGATGTCGTACTTCTGTTCTGTCTCTGTGGCCATAGAAATGTATGTTGCAATTTCCTCCAGCCACACACTAAATTCTCTCACACTTGGATACTGACCTAGATTTCTTATGGAATATTTCATCCATTCTTCTCTTTTAGATAGAGGCAACTTATTTAACAACTCATCCAAAAGGGTTGGATTGCACAAATGGGGCGTAGCACCGGAATTTTCCAAAAATACTGTCAAATTGGACACCATCGAACTGAAGTTCATAATTTCATGAATGTTGCTGTCGCTTATGGCCGGGTAGGCACGGACCTTGGAAATTTGACTGCGTATCATGATTTGTGGACGACCGTAGTGGAACTCTAGCGTTGACATTACCTGTGGTACGTGTTCGGGATGAATTAAATATGCTTCAACCTTATTTTTTGCAGCTCCTGTTAGAGCTTTTTGTAAACGAAATAAATTTTCCAAATTTGAATAATTATAAATTTGTGTAGTTTCTCTAAATGATACGGAAAACATAGGCCACTTTTCTGGCTGACCATCGAACTCCGGCAAATCGTGTAAATTCCGTATAGGGCGGTACTCGTTAAAGGTTTGGGTGTGGGCAGATGGTATGGAGGGGGTAGCAGTAACAAATGTAGCGGGTGTAGCTGAAGTCAGTCGTGTCGATGTAGACTGAGGCGGAAAAGAATTGTGTTGAAGAGGTAAAAGAGTATGATTTTGTGCGAAAGGGCTAGACGTAAGAACTTGCGTTGACTGGGGCGGCATAAAATTGTGCGCAAGGGGTAAAGGCGTATAATTTTGTACGGAAGCGGGCGACATAAAGTTATTATTTTGCAAAGACGGTAACGACACATGCGTTTGTGCACTATGAGGCGGCATAAAGATTTGCGAATAATAGGGCAAGGTAACATTCGGCAAAAATGAATGTGGCAAAGAAATTTCATTAATACTTATCTGTTTTGGCATCGGGTTGTTGTTGCTGTTCAGCGGCAAATGGACACTTGATGTTGCAGTCGGCAGTGCTGCATACGGTTGTAACGTTTCAATGGGCTGGTGTGGTAAGGCTTCTGTTAGAGATGATGAAGGGTTGGCTTTCTCCAATAGTTGTTTCAGTGACTCTTTCAGGCTTCGAATTTCTTCCTTCAGATCCGCAACAGAAGATTCTTCGATAATTGTTTTCTCATCATCACTTTCGCTTGGCGTTCCCTCTGACTTTTCCTTGTTTCCACTAGGAATACTGTTATTTTTCTGGTTATTAGGCATGGCTTTATCCTTTAAACGTTGGCTACGACGTAGCATAGACTCCAAGTATTTTAATTTTGTGGGCAACTTGCAAAACGGCACGACTTTTAATTAACTTTTAGTTAAATAATAAAAAATAATGTTGCGGCAGCAACTTTAGAGTTATAATAAAACACGTTGTTAGATTTTAAGAGTAGTTTAATGTTGATTGATTGATCGGTTTATTGGTCGTTAATGGTTTTATTATCTAAAATTATTACATTTTTTAGAATAATAATATAAATTTGTAGGAATAATAACTTACTTAACTCTGTCTTCTTCGGCTTTTTCACTCTTAAAACAATCGTTGGTTTCAAAAAATGTTTGATTACCTTAAAGTGGTTACCACAATACCGATTTTTTCAAAAAGACAGATTCCAAAATAAAGGGTTGCCATACATAAATAATTCATACAATTGGCAATATTTTAACGAATTTTAAATAAATAAATAAAATTAAAAATAAACAAAAAATTCAAATTGACGGTTACTTTTTTAATTCATAACAATTATTTTTTCAATATTTTTGAAAAAATTTTTCAAAAGACTCATTTCGTTTTTTACATTTTCTGAAAGACTAAGCTTTAGGGGTCAGTATAAACTATATTTTTAAAAATTTTGGACTAGCACCCTTCAACCAGCGGTAGTCGAACAAAACTTGAGATTTTTATGACTGTAAACAAATTTTTTAGTGGATCTCAAAACTTTTCTTCATAAAATTATATTAAGTACAATGTTTTTAAGGCCTGTGCAAAAATTTGATAGAACCCGGCTATAAATCGGGTCACACGGGCCATGCATTGGAATCAAAACAAAAATCTATTTCGAAAAAAGTGTGAGTTAGGGTCTTTCTACATGAGACCAACGGCATATAGATTCTATGTAAAATAAAAACATGCTGTGCAATTTGTTTTAAAAATTACACGTGCCGCATCCGCGCGTTTTGAAAAAATAACCTTCCGATGTTTTTGGCTGTAATTTAAAAAAAAAAATGAAAGACTTTGATTCTTCTTGTGGATAATTTTTATTTGGTCTTTTAATTTTTTTTACATCAAGTCGAGAATATGATGTCATGTAAATGGCCGCCGCCACAGTTGATTGTCATTTGAGCCCTTTTAATGGCATTTTCCATCACTTTGGCCAAAACTTCCGGCGATAGGTCCTCACATTCTTGTTGACATAAAGCCGCGACTTCAAAAACCCCACAAAAAGAAGTCTGCAGCAGTCAAATCAGGCGATATTGCTGGCCAGTGCAAATCGCCAAAACGGGAGATAAGGCGCCCTGGAAATGCATCCTTCAGCATATCGGTTGTGGCACGTGCAGTGTGTGCCGTTGCACCGTCCTGTTGGAACCACATGTTTTCCAATCCCAATTCATCAAGTTCCGGCAAAAAGGAACTCGTTAATCATTGCTCTGTAGCGCTCACTATACACAGTAGCCGTTTAGCCCGCGACGTCTTCGAAGATAAAAGGTCCGATGACTCCCCCAGCGAAAACAGCACACCATACAGTAACTTTGAGCGGGTGTAATGGCTCTTCGTGGGTTACACGCGGATTTTCAGTGCCCCAGAAGCGTAAATTTTGCTTATTTACGTAGCCGCTAAGATGGAAATGGGCCTCATCATTCATGATTATTTTTGATGAAAAATCATCTTCCTCTTGGTGGTGATTAAGGATGGCTTGAGCGTATGTTAGACGCGATTGGCGGTCAGCAGCTAACAGCTGATGCACCGTCTGGACTTTGTACGGAAACATCTTCAAATCTTTTACCAAAATTCGCTGTAAAGACGCGTCAACTGATACCCATTTGTGTGACACGTCATCTGGTCGATGTCGACGGCGCTTCCATGTCATCCTCGGCTACAGCAGCAATATTCTCTGCAGAACGGCTACTCCGGGGTCTGCCACGCCTGGCAGCATCTCGTGTTGTGCCAGTCTCTTCGAGGCGAGCGGCTAAACGTCGCAGTGTTTCACCAGTAGGCTTTGGACGGCCAGGAAATTCACGTTGTGCCCAGGTCACCGACCGATTACACTGCTCTGCAAAAATTCATTTTTTGTCTTTCCTTTTAATAAAACTATGCGGACTATATGGATCCGTTTTCGGTTTTTTTCCATCAGATCTGGATTTTTTTTTATTCTGTATCGTTTTGGAGTTATTTAGAAATGGAGAAAATTTTTTTTGTGCGAAATTCGTAATTTTTTTCAGGTTAAAAAATGTAATTAAAAAAAAAGATAAAGTAAAATTTTAACATTTCAAAGAGCTACATTTTTTCTAAGAGCTACATATCTTCAGAATAAAATAAGCTATAAACCATAAAAATCTCTTTAAAAATGTGAATTTTTTTTAAAATTTTTCTCCATTAATTTCTAAATAACTCCAAAACGATAAGAGATACAGAAAAATTATATGAGACTAAAATAAATGCAATTTTGTTATGCATCTTCAAGTGTTTTAATTTTGAAAATCGGATGAGTCGTTCTCGAGTTAGGACGAATTAGGCTCCGTACCTGACTAATTTAAGGGGAAAATTTGCCACGCCCATAAAAAATAAATCCAGATCTGATGGAAAAAAAACGACAACGGATCTGGGCCCTTACCGCGTAACTCGATTCTAAATGTAAAATCTTTCGAAAGAAATTTCCGAATCGAAAGGTTAACCGTACCGTGTAAATCGTTCGAAACGAACACAGTGTTGTATTCACAAACATAAGGGAAAATTTGTGAAAATGTTGGTAGCACTGCTGTTTGACACACAAATTTCCCAAAACAAAACATGTCAATGAGCAATTTCAATTTATTTTTAAATAATTTTATAATATAAATTGCGTTTCCTTATTGTTCGATGATGATAATGATACGGTACCTGAACGAGTCAAAAAAAAATTAATTAGAGACTCTTCAAACATAGTGGATCTTTCTAATAAAATGTAAATGACCATATACACCCACAATTAAATTAGCAATTACCACAATTAAATTAGAGTATATTGTTTAACAATTTCCAAATCAACAAATCAAGGTCTACAATAGCTTTCTTCATTTCCAATTGTTGAACCTTTCTTTTGGATTTTTCTAACTCTGTCAATTTTTTTAAATCGAATTTTTCTTTTAGTAGTTTAATTTTTCTTTTTTAAGTTGATTTAAGAGTTAAATTTCTAAATTTAATTTAGGAGTTCGAGTTTATACTTTAAAAACAGTTATTGTTATTATAAAAGGTCATTACTAGGATATCTTCTTGATTGGAGGAATTGAAATTTTCATTTAAATTATTTTCAAGACTACATCTTCGTATTAATGTTGGCACATTGTGTGATTAGCTTTTTGTTCCAAACTTTTGTGTCCCAGACATTCCGCTTACAGCTTCCTCTATCGAAAGAAAATTGGACGTTTGCTGTTCTAATCTGCTTGGTCCACCTCCAGTCCGAGAAATACTGCTACGGTTCCTATGACATTTGCTTCTTACGTTATTTTTGTAGAAAGCCCAAACCTAAAAATAAACTTGTCATATATTCCACCATTTCCTCATATTGTTTTTTTGGTTGTGTAAATATATTTTTTCGGAATATTCCTTTAAAATGTTAATAATACTAATTTATTATTTGATTCACTTTATAAAAATGGATTTTTATTTAAAAAAATATAATTTTTGTAAATACTTACATTTTCCCCAACTGTCACTACCTAAATAGTTTTCGAACAATTTCCTATCATTTTAAACGACAAAAATGTCCGTTTTCGTAATACACAGTTGGATTTACGAAAGGGAAATTTATTTGTCGAAAGCGAAAAAACTTGTCCGCACTTTCGAAACAAAACATACGAAGATCGTATTAGACAGTACCATTTGTACGAACTCGAAAATTTTCCGTTTCGAATCGAGTTACGCGGTTGAGTTTGGCGCATCAAAATCCATGTAGTCCACATAGCTTTATTAAAAGGAGGATTTGGCCGCAGAGCAGTGTTATTGGTTAAATAAATAGTCACCAATATTCCGCGTTCTGGAGCAGTTTATTAATATGTATTTCGCAAGTGTTTACTACGCAAATGTCAAAACAAAGTTGACATTAGGGGCCAATCGCAAAATTTATAGCATTTTCTGATAGGAGGATTACTTTTGCGCCACCTTGTAAATATTAGAATGTTAATGCATTAAACACATAGACAACAGCAGGCTACATGAACACCGACTACAAAAGTAGTTGGCTGCAATCGTCGCCTCGTAGTCAGCTACTTAATTATTTTGGGGACGGCAGCTACATTTAAGACGACAGCAACATTTCAAAACACCTGTTTATGAGTGGTGCTAATATCGCGTTTATAAGATGGACAAAATAACAATTTCAATTTTGATAAAAACGACATAAATTCATTTTATTAATCAACCTCCGAAATCAACGGTTTTCCTGTACCTATATCAAAAAAAAAAAAAAAAATGTAGAAAGATTTTGGTGTGATCTGTTATAGTTTAAGAGTTATGCGCTTTTTAAATTTCAAGAATAATACGGTATAACTTTAGAAGTTTATATCCAGTATTAACTTTTTTGGCATCAAACAAAAGCTTCTGAAAATATCTTTTATATTCTTATATATTCTATATAATATTCTTTATAATGGATTAAGAGCTATAATATACTATAAACTTATTTCTGCAACCGACTTTTTTTTTATAAAAATTCGCATATCTTAAAACAATATAGATATAAGTATGCTCTTTTATATAATGAATTTTATAAAGGACATACTGGGCTTTTATGAACTACGTAGCTCTAGCACACGTAGCGTGTGAGTTAGACAGTTTGAAAAATAACTTTTTAAAATTTTACTTATATTGAGTTAGAGTTATATAAATATGAATTTTTAAACAATATTTTATTAGATATTATTTTATATACATTAAATATATAAATATTTGATAAGTATGTTTACATAAACTCTCCCCATTGTATTTATGGTAAATGAAGTCAAGTGGCTTAAATCGCTCATTTATTTCAATATTATATTGTGTTGACAGCACTAAATCTATTATTGTCGCCAACAAAAATAGAAAATAGTTTAATTTTGGCTACAGCTACAACGGTGGTCGGTAGTCGTGTCGCTGTGTCGACTCTAAAAAAATTATTTCTATTTGAATGCATGTATTCTAATTTTGACAGGTTGTAGCCCGTAGCCTGCTGTTGTCTATGTGTTTAATGCATAATACTTACTTTAACGGCAATATTTGATTGACTTCAAACCGATTTAAATTAAACTACTGTCTATTTATTTTTTTATGGTAAATATTTTTGTTGTTTTTCAATTTTATTTATTGTACAAAATTTCTTAAAACTTAACAATAGCCATACATTTAGTTTACTTTATTTTATTTGCTTTAATTCTTTAATTTACATTTGCATTAGCATTTCTAATTAATTTATATCTTCATTTCATTTGAAATTTCGCTAAAAACTTCGGTATCAACTTTAATTATTTTTGTTTTACAATTAAAATACAATTTGGAATTTGTTTTAACGATAAATTTCATATAAAGCTGACATTTTCAATTTTTGTTTGAAATCTGTAAGTATTTTTTAAAACTGTCAAAATTTATGTTACGTTCATTTTAAATCATGGTATGTTTTTATGAATATAACATTTGTTAAATTAGCTTTATATAAAGTTTATCGTATTACATAGATGTACTATTATAGTGTGTTTTTATTTTTGTGTAAACATCGAGTTTTTAAAACATTTTTTTTTAAATAATGGTGTTTTTAACATTGTTTCCCTTTTGTCATCTCAATCAACTCAAAATAATACTAAAAGTTACTATATAAGCTCAGTTCACAATCAATCGCAAACAGACTTGCATTGTAGCATTTGCAAAATTTGTTATTATTTCTATAAAAAAAAATTGTATATGCTATAACGATTTGCAAATTCCACGTTTGCTTGACTATTTGCAACTGATTGTGAACTGATCTTTAAGTATATTTTAAAGTAATAATATCAGGATTAGATGATCTTACAAATTCAATCAATAATTTAGCCTTACTTTTATAAAAAAACATTTGGTTTTGTTTCGTTTTTGTTTAATTTGAATTTGTATGTTTTTTTTTTTCAAACCATCAGAGTAATTGTACTAGGGATGACTTTTATATTTCCAAATTGGGCAATAACTCTCAGTAATGGTATTGTCCAATCTCGAAACATAAAAGACAACCATAGTTTTTTAAAATATCATTCAAAATTTTAAAAGTTTTTATTTAGTTTTAATAATTTTTTCTAAATTTTGAAGTTCCCGAAATTATATATTTGTTGCCGTACTCTAACGAAACTACCCAAAACAGTCCGAAGTTTACAGAAATTACCCCAAAAAAAAAAAACACAATTTGTGTTGAAAATTTTGTACGGAAAGAGCTTTAAGTAACACGGCATTTACACATGCAAGTGCAAGTGAAAAAAAGCTCAATACATTTATATTTTTTTACTAACACAATCACACTTCTGCAAGTTGTAGGCTCACTTGCAAGCGATTTTGATTGCCAGTGATTTTTTTACTTGCATGTCAGAAGAATACGTATACACAACTTGTAACAAGTCACCTACGTGTGTAAACGTACTGTAAGTTTGGATTGTTTCGATAAAGTAAGGGAACAAATATTAGCCCAGTTCACAATCCGTTGCAAATAGTCTTGCATCGTAGCATTAGCAAGTCGGTGTATTTCTATAGAAATATTCAGCCTTGTTACGGTCGAATATACGACTTCGACTACGACACTTAGTACTAGATTAATGAAATTGTGTTGATGTTTTCTTTAATCTAGTACTAACTGTCGAAGTCGTATATTAAGGCAGAATATGGAAAATGTTTCATTTGTCAAACTGATTTGCAAATGCTACGATGCTAGACTATTTGCAACGGATTGTGAACTGGACTATTATATAAGAAAAAATGTTTATTGTACAATTTTCAAAATATAAAAATATTAAATCCAAATTGGTATCTTTGATTATAAGGCGTTGTTTTTAATATGTACTCGTAGTATGTATATGTGTATATTTCAGTGGATAATTTCAAGATTCTAAATTTTTATATTTATTGCAATATATTTAAAAAAAAAAGTATGCTAGACAGATTCACAAGGAGCTATCATGCTTATTAAATACACTGCCGGTCATCAGTTTACAACGTACCTCGATTCGAAAATAAAGTTTTTCGAATTTGTATGCTTAAAGCATTGCATTTCGAAAATTATTTGTTTCGAATCGAAATACGAAGTAACCCCCTTGAAAAGTATAAATCTACAGCCAAATTCATAATCAAAAATTATGTAGTGTCTATCTACAGTTTTATTCAATATAGATTTTTTAGTCTATGGTTATCTTATATTTATACACTGCATAAACTCTGCTAATACAACCTTGAAACAGATTCTAAAAATTAATAATTTATGTAAATTTTTCTTAGACACTGTTTAAAAAAAGTATTTTGAATTAACTTAAACGTAACTAGTGCATAAGCTTAAATTCACTACATAGACACTGCACAACTTTTGATTATGAATTTGGCTGCTAGAATTCAGGCTTATAACTTTGACCAAAATAAGCTAAAATACAAAAAAAAAAGAACGAAGCGAGTTAATGATTTCTTAACTGATGAGCCACAGTGGAACAAAAAACAACGTATTTCGTTTTTAAACTAAGTACAACAACTTTATAATTCTATGACATATCACATCTTGTGAATCTCTTAATTATATGCAAATATTATAAATTTACTTTTGAATCAAATATTTAATATTTTGTTACGTTAAGAAGGAATGAAATAAAGTTTTTACATTATTGCCAGAGGCATAAAATCGGCTTTCCGATCGCTGTTAAAGAATTTTCATTTTTAAATTTTGGCAACAGTAACGAGATAACAGCAACATTGAAAAATTACACTGTGCTAGTTAAAAAAAACCGACAAAAGGGAGAGATAACTCAAGTACAATGAAATCAATGGCGCTAACCATTAGCTCTAGTTAGCTTAAGTTTACGAGATATAGCGTTTTTTAACAAATAACGGAGGTTGAGCAATAAATATTCGTGTAACTCGAAAACTGTTTATTTTTTTGAGCTAAGTAAAAAAATCGAAATTCCGCAACAAAATTATCTTTTAGAAACATTAATTTTTTAAACCGATCAGATGTGTGGAAATAAATTTTTTTGTTTGCAAAACAAAATTATTTTTGAAAATGGAAATTTTTGTGATTTTTCAAAAAAAAAAAAAAAACATTTTTTGCAAACAAAAATTTATTTTCAAAACGACTGCTTGGATTAAAAATAGTGATTTTGAAAGATAGTTTTGTTGTCGAATTTCGATTTTCTTACTTGGTTCAAGAAAGTTAACAGTTTTCGAGTTACGCGAACATTTATTGCGCAACCTCTTCAATTTATTATAACGCTATATCTCGAAAACTAGAGCTAACCCAAAAAAATGGCTACCACCATTGAGTTCAGCATACTCGATTTATCTCCAGTCACCAAAAGTTGTCAAAATTGAGCACAGTGTTATTATCAGAAACAATTGGAGGAAGGCAACAATGATAACACGAGGAAATCAGGGAAAACATTTTTGGCTTTGAAGGAATATGGTCTCGTAAAGGGTGTTTAAATACAAATATTTTACTAATACAACAAAAAGATGTATGTTATCTACATATGACAGTTTCTCAATTTTGCATTTCCGCTACGAAGGAAACGCAAGTGAGTCTCTTGGCAAAGATTTTGCAGGAAATGTTAATGAAAATGTTGTTTGTGGTGGTGAAAAGTGAAATGGAATCCTCGTCTACAACTTTTAATGAATAAATATAATGAAATGACTAGATAATAACAGAAGCAATTGTGTTATAAAATGAAATTAGAGAAAATATTTTTCTTTTATAAAATTTAAATGGATTTAGTCAAATTTAAAGAACAGAAAATGATGCATATCAACATAAAATAACAGAATGTTCGTATATGATCATTTTTAAATAAAATTAAGCAAACAATTTTAATGTAACTACATTAGTCCAGTTTACAATAGCCTAGTTTACAATCCCTTGCAAATTGTCTAGCATCGTAGCATTTGCAAATCGGTGTAGCAAATGAAATAAAATTGTATAGAAATAATATGGAAAATATTTCATTTGTCATATTGGTTTGTAAATGCTACGATGCTAGACAATTTGCAACGGATTGTGAACTGGGCAAACGGATAGAGTAAATAAAAAAATCTCTATTGTAATAGCATTTTTATTTGCTCTACCGATTTGCAAATGCCAGGATGCTTGACTGTTTGTAAACCGGGCTAATTTAAATATTTTTTTAATAATTTCTGGAACACCATACAAAACCATACAGAAAAAATTCCTTTTGTTTCCTTTTTTTTTAGCCAAATTTATACATGGATCTAGTCCAAAAAAAGATATGCAAAAGTAAATATTATTTCGCAGTTACTTTTTTTAAATGCATTTTTAAACAATCATTTCTATTTACAATTTTAAAAATGATTGCTAAGTTCAATTCCTTCTCCGAAGATAGTTTTACCCAGAAATAATCGGCGATAATTTGACACAATTTCATAATGTTTTTGTACAATATACACTGCAGCTTATCAGATCAGGTTCAGTGAAAACACTATGACACATTTTGAGTTTGATGGTCTGGAGCCAAAAAAATTCCTTTGACATATGAAAGCACTAGACTAGTGTATTCAAACCTTAAAAGCGTTTGGTGCTGGCAGGTAGAATTTTGGAGTTATCGCCTTTTAAAAGTTGTCATTTTCTGTATAGGAATCATATCAAAAATTTTCGAACACATACTAAACCACACCATCTCCAATTTTCATGAAATTTTGTATATACGTCCTTCTAGCTCATACAATTTTTTAACAGAACTTTGAAAATTGTATAAGGTAGGAGAATATACATACAAAGTATCATCAAAATCGGAGGTAGTGAGGTTCAAAATTTGTATTCTTCTTTCGAAAAATTTTAATTTTAAGGAAAATTACATCTTTCAAATGGCGATAACTCTAAAGTTCCTCCTGCTAGGTTCAAACGTTTTGGGGGTTTGAATACACTAGTCTAGTACTTTCTATTCACGTGGGAATTTTCTTGACCCTAAAATTGTGCCTATTTATAAAGCATATAATGAAGTCTAAATATAAGTAAGTTTTATTTTTCTACAACAACTTTCAGCATTAAGAATAGCATTTTTCTTGATTTTTATCTTTTTGTTTCCTACTAACCTTTCACTTCCCTAATAGAGTTTTTGTAAATAAAGTATGTTCTCTTCATAGAACTATGAACCTAATCTGAAAAGCGCCAGTGTATTTTGTTGGTCTCATGTAGAAAGGCCGTAACTCGCACTTTTTTAGAAATGGAAACAAAAATTTTATCAACATTAGCGGTTATTTAATTAATTTTCTAAAAAGCTCTTTTTTTAAAAGCCTAATCTCGCCAAATTATCTTTCGGTGCTTCAAAAAATAATAGAAAACTTTCGAATCTTAATGCTTTCTGTTAAATTTATAATGATTTCTTTTATTAAACTTTTGACGACAACATTTTTCGGATAGAAAACTTTAAATATTAAAAGCTTTTCTATAGGTATATCCATATCATAAGCTTTCAAATAAAAAACGGTCATTATTTATCTAAAGTTTTCTTATATAAAACTTTCGATGTTGAAAGGTTTTCTATAATAAACTTTCGATATCCTTTAGATAACTAAAGCTTTTTAAAAAACTGTTTATAATCAAAATTCCTATATAAAACTTACGAGTCGAAAGGATTCCTATAATAAACATTCGATATCAAAAGATTTATTATATAAAAAACTTTCCAATAAAAAACTTTCAATATCAAAGCTTTCCTATAGGTAACTTTTGATATGGAAAGCACTCAACTAAAAGCATTCCATAGCATTCGATAGCTTTCCTAAAAAAATTCTCTATAAAACTTTCGATTTTGAAAGGTTTCCTATAAAAAACTTTTGATATTGAAAGATTTTCTATAGAAAACATTTGATATTGAAAGATTTTCTATAGAAAACTTTTGATATTGAAAGGTTTTCTATAGAAAACTTTTGATATTGAAAGGTTTTCTATAGAAAACTTTTGATATAAAAACGTTTCTGATATAAAACTTTTGTCTTCAAAATATTTGGGATTGAAAACCTTTTTTTTCAACAGATTTCCTAAAGGTTACTTTTAATATCGAAAGCTTTCTATGTATTTATTCCATATCAAGAGCTTTCCGGTATAAAAATGCCACTATCTAAAGATTTTTCCTATATAAATTTTTCGATTTCGAAATGCTTACTATTAATAAACTTTCGATATGGACAGATTTTCTATAGAATACTTTTGATTTCATTCATAAAACTTTGAATATCGAAAGATTTCATATAGAAAACATTTCAAGTCAAACTTTCAAAAATGAAAGCTTTCCTACAGAAACAATATCGAAAGCTTTTCTATAGAAACAATATCGAAAGCTTACCTATAGACAACTTTTAATACCGAAAGATCTCTTGTAGAAAGCATTCGCTATCGAAAGCTTTCCTGTATAAAACATTTGCTTTGTAAAGCTTTCCTTAATATAATTTGTTTTGATCACTTCAGAAAAGCCCTAAGTTGATTTCATTCATAAAACTTTGAATATCGAAGGATTTCATATAGAAAACATTTCAAGTCAAACTTTCAAAAATGAAAGCTTTCCTACAGAAACAATATCGAAAGCTTTTCTATAGAAACAATATCGAAAGCTTACCTATAGAAAACTTTTAATACCGAAAGATCTCTTGTAGAAAGCATTCGCTATCGAAAGCTTTCCTATATAAAACATTTGCTTTGTAAAGCTTTCCTTAATATAATTTGTTTTGATCACTACAGAAAAGCCCTAAGTTACATTTATGCTCTGAAATGAGTATAGAAAAAGCCCAATCTCAAGTTTTTATATGTTTGAAATTAAAAAAAAAGTTTTAAGAACCAAATTCCTGCATTTAAATAAACGTACAATTTTGCTATTACTGTTTTACATCGGTATTTTTCTCCTGTAAAGTTTTAAATATGCGAGTTAGGGCCTTTTTACATGAGGCCAACGATTTATATTATATACCAGACCAAATTTCCGGTGTTTAGGTGTAACTTTCTAGTGTCTTTCTATCATTCAAAATACACGAATTTTGAATTACATTTCAATTGATATTTTAATTGGTCAATATACTATACGATATATGTAAATAGTATATAAATATACAATAATATGTCACTTTAAGATGAAAATAAACTGACTATGCAGAAAGTATTTACTTACAAAAATCATTCCCTATTTTTTGATTGGTAGTAATTGCTTTTGTCTTAACGAATTGTTTTCGAGATAAGATTTTTGGCTTAATTTTAGATATAGAATTTGTTGCAAAATTCGACAAATCTGTCGGATGCAGTAATTGATAAAGAATTTGATATCTGGCCAGCAGAATATCACTACTAAATATACATACATACATAGATATATACATACATACATATACATAAATTAAAACTGATACGGACAAAATTGTTTTTATATATTAGAAAAAGAATTAAATAAAATTTTAGATTTTTTTTTGTTTTAAGAGTAATTGTTGACCAATAATAAATAAAGTATGTTAAGTCTGTTTTTTTGATTTTAGCTGATTCATTAGTATAATTTAACTTAATTATTTACATTAATATATTTAATTATTTTCTCATTAATTTTGTTTGGATCACAGGATTTCCATTTAAAACAGTTTAACCGTTTTGTTTCTTTTTTTTTTTTGTTGTAGAAAAGTCTACAACTAAATGTTTAATTCATTCATTTGATTCGTTACACTGTGCTTTCTTACTTGGTCAAATCGGCTTCGCTGAGTTTGAATTTTTAATTTATTTCGCATATATACCGGAATTGTGTTAAAATTTAAAGTTTTACAAAATATATTCAATTTCATAAATCCATCATAAAAATCTGTGTATCCGGTATGTGCATCGTTCGATTTCTGATATATTTTTGAGATAATTTTCCCTATTTCCACATAAAATATCAGTCAAAAGAATTAAAGCCCAAATTTTCATTTGTTTTAGGGAAATAACCGATAATTATCTCAAAAATATATCAGAAATCGAACGATTTGAAAACGCTCGATTTCCAGCACATACCGGTTACTATTTTTATATAAACGAAAAAGATATATGTACAGTCTAACTTCTCTAATTGGAATTTCTATTACTTGAATTTTCCATAAGTTGAAGCAAATTTCATTTTTAAATTAAACGCTTTAAAATTTGATTCCCAAAGTTAAAGTCTCCATAAGTTGAAGCTTTTTTCGGGATAATGTTGATTACATTTATAGAAGTTCGACTGTATATTAGGGTGCACCTTATTTTACGAAAGTTCGAAATTGAACCGTAACTCCCCCAGAGATGTCCTAAGTAACATAAAAATAGGCTGTGCAAATTTTTTAAAAATTGCCGCATCCGCCTATAAAGTGTTAAAATTTTTTGTATGGGAAAAAATAGGAGTATTATTTTTGTTTTGCCCAAATTTTAATCATTTAGCATTGAATTATTTAAAAAACATTTAATGAAATATAAAAAGAGAACTAAAGTAGCTTTATTTTAAGCCATTAACATCAGAAATCCATGAAGTATTATCGGAGTTATTGAAATTTTTCACAGAAAATTCCTAAGGATATGCCGCCAAAAAATTTACTTAAGGATAAATAAATTTCAAAGTAAGAGATGATTTACAATTCTATGACCTTAAAGTACTAAATAGTCGAGTTTCGTTGATATAACCGAATTTACTTATTTTTTTCATATTATAAAATTTTACTTTTTTCTCTGGCCGGTTTCAAAAATCATTTTTTAATTTTTTGAAAATTTTGTTCAACAAATATTGCAAATAATAAATTTGCTTTCCGGGAACACAAAACAAACAAATGGAAGAATAAAATCCAAAAAAATGAGTTCGAAATCTTTAACCGTTTCGCCGCACCTGGGATTTAACCCCTTGACGTATCAATTAGCGCAACGAAGTTCGCTTCAAACTGTTCGCATACAACCTGCACTAAACAAACCAGTTTTGTTGCTTAAGAACACTCGCAAAACAAGTCAGACTCGTGATAATCATGTTGGGCACAGAAATTGCACCACGAGTCAGACTCGTGATAATCATGTTAGTCACAGAAATAGTACCACGAGTCAGACTCGTGGAAATACGTCAAGGGGTTAAAAACATAGAATTTCGCTAAAATGTGGATTTTTTGTAAAATTTGGACAAAAACCGAAAATACTCCCTTTTTTCATACAAAAATGTTTAAAACTTTCCTCTTATGCAATTTTGAAAAATTTCACAGCGTGTTACGTAGAAAATTTCTGGGGGTAGTTACGGTTCAATTTTGCACTTTCGTAAATTAAGGTGCACGCTAATGTATATACTATCTTCAACAGTTACATAACAGTCTAAAATGTTAGTAGGCTGACACTTAGACCGGCTACCACTATTAAATCCATATGATTTTTAAGTGACGTTAATAAAATAACAAATTAAGGCTGTCCATTAGTTTAAAAGATGTTTCCGAATTAGAGTAAAAACTGTATACTTTCTTCTTTATGGGACTTTTCAAAACGACCATAAGGCAAATCAATGTATTGCAGGGCAATATCTTTATATTATAGAGTCTTTGGCCAAAGTAGGCCTTGCAAAAGTAAATAACCCCAATAAACTCAGCGTAGCATTATTATCTTTAGATAAGCACAGTCTAACTATTACAATTATGGTGTTATGTTGGATAGAGTTAATGTAAGCTTATTTCTACTCGTATAGCTGTTTGTTTCATTTATGATTAGGATAATTTTGAAAATGAAAAACGAAACTAAAAATGTTTAAATTATAATTCCAGTCCTTGAGTTGTTGATTTTCTTGTAATATTTACTTTTTTCTCCCTTCATGCGCTTTTTAGATTTATATTGAATGTTTTTGCATTTGTTAAATTCTCGTATTGCTAATTTACATGGCAATTTAAAAGATGTTAATAACATATGTCAAAATGTTATGTTCCTGTGCTGCTTTTCTAGATTGAACCATTTTCCAAAAGCACCAGACACTTGATCAATCTGACTAGGGTGGTTTGTAATTTAAGCTTAAGAAGCTTATATTGAAGTCTGGTATGCTTGTGGCCAATAAAAATTGAAGACAACCATTTCTTTTTACGAACAGCTGTTTTACATTCGATATTTTTGATGTCGGCTTTACTGTGACAGAGACCCTTGTCACTGGCATCGTCATCATCATTATCTCTTTTAGCCTGTTGTTGTTGCAATTTTATTTTATTGATTATTTCTATCATTATTGCCGATTTGCTATTGGAGTTGAAAGCTTGACGGTATTTATAATCCGTTCTTGTCTTTGATTCCAATGTTGTAGTTATTACACCGTTTGCCGTTTGCAATGCCTGTCACCGTTGAGGTTTGAAAAGCACCTCTAGCCAACAAGGGCAGAGTGTTATGTCGGGACGTTTGTAGTTGCAGCCCCAGCCTTTGCCAAAACTGATGCGCATGCTAAATTTGTCGATTGGTCCGGTTTGTACACCTGGTAATTGGCCAGGATGTATTAGGGATTGAGCTCTGAAATTAAAGTAATCCAATTAATAAAATTTAAATATTTTGTGTTTTTTTAATTTATTTCTACCTGTACTTGTCAAAGGCTCTAAGACAGTCACCGGGTTCAACGCGACACACACGATACCAGCTTTCAGTCAAGGTGGGAGAGTAAACAAATATGTCCACAGTTGAACGATTATACAGCCACACACCATCTGACTCTTGGCTTAAGGTAACACCTTAAATGTTATATATAAATAAAAGCTTTTTATTGTGGTATGCCAAACTTATGCTTACCTAGGCCAATTTTTTGTCTGGTGTATTGTACATCATCGGGGGAGGGTGTTGTTCGTTTTTCGATCAATTCTTTGAGACACATGCCTTCTTTATGGTCACCATTATTTGTATATGGCTTATCAGAGAATATATTTATTGTGGGAGTGTCAGCTGGATACCGCTCACCCACCCGCTGTGCCATTTCCCAATAGGCAACCTCACACCAATTTGGAGAATAACGACGATCTGCAAAAGAAATAGCGAAAAATGTGTTTAAAAAAATGTATTAAATATCATCCAGATTTATAGTAGCAATAATATACTTTTAAACCACTGTGAGGCATAATATAGCCGAAAAAAATATTCTTATTTTTTTATAAATTTTTCAAATGGTAATAATAATTTTGGCGCCACCTTCTTACGTAAACAATGAAATGAAATCGCAAAAACAAGTGCAAAGAAATAATAATAATGTTTTTAATTCAATTCATACATTTCATTTTGAATATTTGTTTGTGTAGGTAATATATGATTTGCATTAATGTATGTATACACACACAGACTTATAAATTTGTATCTATGCTACTAACAGTCTTAAATCTCTTACACTGAGAAAGAGTGAACGAGCAAACGAAAAAGTGTTAATTAATAGAGATTGAATAATTATATTTTGAAAGACAATTAATGATTATACGAGAAGTGATCTGTGATCTTGCGACTGTTTTCCGAAATACAATATTTTGTATAAAGCTTTTGTGTAGTTTTAATAAATGGACTTTAACTCACACTTTTCGTCTTAGCATTAACTTATTCTGTACAGGTTGAAATAAGCGTGAAAGTGCGCTCCCATTCCCTAAAGGTAATTTGACCAAGCTGGTCCCAAGGATGGAAAATCGTTTATGTAGCTTAGGGTGACAGGAAAATGTTTTCTTTGATTTTAAATGTTTTCCTACAGAATATTGTGACACTAGGTCTAAAAGTTTAGATCTGCAAATTAGAGCCAAATCGGACAACGTTCTATGGACGCGCATCGGGTTCAAAGTTTAAGAACCCATTTGTATGGGAAAAATTATTTTGTTGTTTTTGCAAAATTTAGACCAAAAATAAATAATTTTTACAAGAAAAAATAATAGAATATTAAAGAGAACTAACACAGCTTTATTTCAAATCATGAAAGACGAAAATCCATGAGGTAGTTTAAAAGTCGTTGCAGTTTTGCCCCGAAAATTCATGTCCTTGAAAACGCGCCTAAGGATATGCACCAAAAATTGTATGTTGTAAATAAAGAAATTTCAAAGTTAGTGATGATTATCATTTAATGGCTTGTTACTAGTTAATAGTTTAGTTTTGTTTAAATATAATCAAATTTACTTCGTTTTTTTTCATGCCGGAAAATGTTACATTTTTCTCAGGTCGGTTTCAAAAAACGTTTTTTATTTTTTTGAAAATTCTGTTCAACAAATATTACAAATTTAGAATTTGCTCTCCAGTGTGTTAAAACAGACAAATGAGACAATAAAACCCAAAAATTAGGTCGATATATTGAACCGTTTCGCCGTACCTGCGATTTCAAATTGAAGAATTTCCCAAAAAGGTAAATTTTTGGGCAAAATTCGAGTAAATGCTCGGTAAATTTTACTTGTATTCAATTTAAAAAAAAAAATAAATAAATAATAATAAATATTATTGCTTCGTTTATGGAAAACCTATGCTAAAGGGGTTTTTTTAATATTGGACGAGATTAACCCTTTCTTCACCGCGTTCAAATGTCAAAATTTGGATTTTCTGAAAATTTTCATAGCGAGATTACGGAATATTAAGTAATAATTAGCGAATTTAAAAAAGCATGAAAATAATTGTTTTTGGCAAATTTTGTCTCCCTAGCTCTTTTTTAAGGAGCTATCGTGCCTTAAACCCCCTATCGTTTTAGTTTTTCTGTGTGTCCGTATGTTTTTATATAGAAGCTATGGTCAAATGTTGACCGATTGTGTCAAAATAAGTAACTATAGCTAGTTTAGTTTATCATTTATTCGCATTTAAGTGTATTTTAGGTGGAATTTAGGCTGTTTCCGTAAGTGTTTTGTACGGGAGCTATGGTTAAATGTGAACCGATTTCAAAGGAATTTTATACGCTGCATCTGTTATATTTTTTGATTTAATAGCAAATAATCGATTGGCCTATGCAAGGTTAAACGAGAGCTATGTAAACCGATTTCGCCCAATTTCAATACCAAAATGTTCCAAGAAATGAAGAATATTTTTGCCAAATTTCATTGCTCTACCTTTTTTTGTTCGAGCCCTATCGTGCCGACAGACAGACGGACATTGTTCAATCGTTTTAGAATTTCATAAGGATTCAGATTCGGAATGACAATCTCAATATACCCCCATTCTTTTTGATGGAGGGTATAAAAACAAAAAGTACTTTTTAATGATGGTACCATTTATTTATTTTACTAACTTGGGAGCTGTTCACATATTACGTAACTCTATTTTCGCAGATTTTGAACCCCCTTCCCCCTGTGTAACACATTTTAATATAAATACGTATACAAAATTCCTCTGCCGTAACAAAAGTTATACCCCCTCCACCTAATAGCGTGTCATAATATGTGAACAGGCTTAAATGAAATAAATTTTCAACCTGTCAAGGTCAAAAAGGTCGATCATATTTTAGAATTCCATGCGCTTTGATCTTTTGCGCATATTCTCCAATTTCGTAGGCCAAGCTTTGAAAGACTTTCCTCTAATTGGTCTTTTCATCGAAGTTTCGAACGTCCTCTTCTTACTTATAGTAATTGTTTTTTCCAGGAATTCGTTTGACCTATTTAAAGACTCAGCTATCTCGAAAAACTTCACTTTAATATTATCCAAATTTATTTAATGATCTTTTCGAAATCAATAGTTTTTTTTGGATCGGATTTCGCTTTATTTAAACTTAGCAAACCATTTCTGAATGTTTGATTGGCTTCTAGAGTATACGAAACTTCTTTTATCCTTTTCTTCCAAGCTCTTACAAATTTCAGCACTCAAAGTGCTATATCTCAATAATTGCTTTACCGAAATTGTAAAATTTATACAAGCATTATTAAAAGATTTGTGCTTTTAAAATTTATTAAATATGGTTGGTTGGTGTGGTATGGCTGGTATGTATGTCTGTGTTCAACCATTTAAAACCAAATTGAATTGATTGAATGTCGTTTAAATTTTTTTTTTATTTTTAGAAAATAAATAATACTACAAAACTTAGGCATGTACTCGTATTCCTCGGATCGTAGATGAATTTATATTTTCAAATAACGATTATTTTTCAGGCAGTTGCCATAAATTTCATATGAGAATATACTAGATATCGTGAGTGTTGGGAGGAGGGTATATGCGAGTTAATGTCTTAACCGCAAACAGTTCTGTTTCATGTTAAATAAATATATTAAAAAAAATAATAAAATAATAAGAATAAGAATAATAAATAAAACCTGTACAACCGGTCAGTCAATCATTGATTTTCTTTGCTTTTGTTTCTAATAGACAAGATATACAGTTGGCTACAAAAAAATAGTTCACAGAAATATTTCTAGTAACTGTTCTTCACTCCGGAGTCTAATCAACTGTGAGTCGAGTGAACTGCATTTGATGAACCGTTTTCAAAGCATTAAAAACCCAAATAGTCGGCTGGCAAAGTAATGACATTTGTATTTTGGCATGAGCATTAAATAATAATATTATTCGTTTTTCTTGAGAAGGCCCTATGTTCCACTAGGAATTAAAGGACTAAATATACGTAATATGTATACATATATCGTTGGTCTCATGTAGAAAGGCTCTAACTCGCATATTTAAAACTTTACAGGAGAAGTTAAAACAGATTTAAAACAGTAATTGACAAAATTGTACATTTTTTTTTTAAATACAGGCTCTCAAAACTTTTTTTTAATTTTTTGTAGTTTTGGGCTTTTTGTAGTCTCATTTCGACCATAAACTAACTTAGGGCTTTTTTTTGTAGTGATCAAAACAAATTATGTTAAGGAAAGCTTTAAATATCGAATGTTTTCTATAAAAAAGCTTTCGATAGCTTATGTATTCTCTAGGAAATCTTTCGTATCGAATGCTTTCTATAGAAAATCTTTCGATATTAAAAGTTTTCTATAGGACATCTTTCGAGACAAAAGTTTTGTCTATAAGAAAGCTTTCGATATTGAAAGCTTGACTTCGAATGTTTTCTATACGAAATCTTTCGATATAGAAATTATAGCCTTTCGACATCGATTTTTATAGGAAATTTTTAGATATTGGCAGTTTAATATTGGAAAGCTCTTGATATGGAATGTTTTAAGTATAAAGCTTTCGATATTAAAAATAACCTTTATATCAACAGATAATATTTTGACGACAAAAGTTTTATATAAGAAATCTTTTAATATTGAAAGTTTTCTATAGAAAGCCTTCAAAAGTTTGACTTCGAATGTTTTCTATACGAAATCTTTAGATATCGAAAGTTTATTATATTAAGCCTTTCGACATCGATTTATGTAGGAAATCTTTAGATATTGGAAAGCTCTTGATATAAAATGTTTTTAGTATAAAGCCTTCGATATTAAAAATAACCTTTAGGAAGTCTGTTGATATAAAAAAAAATTATTTTATATCAAACAGAAAATATTTTGACTACAAAAGTTTTATATAAGAAATTTTTTTGATGTCGAAAGTTTTCTATATAAAATCTTTTAATATTAAAAGTTTATTTTAGAAAACCTTTCGACATCGAAAGTTTTACATGGAAAATCTTTTTTTTAAGCTTTCAATATGGAATTTTTTTAGTTGAAAGCTTTTTATATCAAAAGTTACCTAAAGCTTTAAATATTGAAAATTTTATATTGGAAAGTTTTGTATAAATTTTTTTTTTCGATATCGAATGTTTATTATAGGAATTCTTTCGACATCGAAAGTTTTATGTAGTTTAATATAAACAGTTTTTTAGAAAGTTTTAGATATTAAAGTTATCTATAGGAAAGCTTTTGATATTTTTTTATAGGCAAGTTGTATATAAAAAGTTTTCTATCTGAAATATCTTGACGGCAAATGTTTAATATAATCTTTCGATATGAAAAGTTTATAATAGAAAACCTTTCGACATTGAAAGTTTTTACAAGAAAACTTAAGATAAACAATGGCAGTTTTTTATTGGAAAGCTTTCGATGTGTAATGTTTTTAGTAGAAAGCTTAAGATATTAAAAGTTTCTTATAGGAAAATATATTGAAAGTTTTCTATCTGAAAAATGTTGTCGACATCCAACCGAAAACTTTAAGATTCGAAAGTTTTCTAATAATTTGGGGAGATAGGGCTTTAAAAAATATGTTTTATTTATAAATAAGTTAGAGCTTTTAGAAAATTACATTAATAACCGCTAATTTTGATCAAATAGCACAAATCACAAAAAAAAAATCAATTTCGAAAAAAATTGTGATTTAGGGCCTTTCGTCGGTCTTATGTAACGGCCCTATTTGAACAAGAAGAAAGGGCTTTTAAACAAGATTTAATTTCGAATTTTTATGTTGTAAAACTAATAGCTTGTTCCACGATTTCAAAAGAAAATCTACTCGAAAGAAAGTGAGAAACTCGAATTCGAATTAATTTTGGTTTCACTATTTCGAAGCCTTTCGTTTGTTTCTATTCGAAAGCAAAATATCAAGTGACTTATTTTGACATTTGCTTTCGCATTGCTGGTAATATGTTCGAAATAGTGAAACAGAAATTTGTATGAAAATACTTACGTTTTCTTTCGACTTGTTTTTCGACTTAACTTTCGCATAAAATAAAGTTAGTGAAACGGAAACTAAATTTCTTTCGTATAGGATAAGAAAGAAAGCACTCTTTCGAGATCGTGGAACAGACTATAACTTTGTGTTTCTCCTTAAGATATACGTTTCTCCTTAAGATATGCAATAAATTATTTATTTCGAGAACTTAAAGTCGCTTAAGTTTCCATACTCGAGGCTTTGGAGTTATTATACCCTTCACCACCATAGGTGGAAAGGGTATTATAAGTTTGTGCTGATGTTTGTAACGCATAGAAATATTTGTCTTAGACCCACCTTTTAGTATACCAATAGACTTAGAATCACTTTCTGAGTCGATTTAGAGATGTCCGTCAGTCCGTCCGTCCGTCTGGCTGGCTGGACCCCCATGTAAACCTTGTAATCAAACTACAGGTCGCAATTCTAAAGATAATTTGATGAAATTTGGCACAGATAATTTTTTTGATAATGGGACTATTGAAATTGGTCAAAATCGGTTCATTATTTATGGTACCTCCCATAGGTCCCACTTCCCGGAATTGCTATATTGGCCACAAATATCAACATTTTTTCATGAAATTTAAAACAGATACTGCTTATGTAAACTTAAATCACTGTACCAAATTTTGTTGAAATCGGTCCACATTTGACCATAGCTCCCATACAAACTCTTCTTCAAAAACGCACTAAATGAGACAAAAAATCACTAAAACGCTCGTAAATCTAAAGATAATGAAAATTTTGAGTTTATTTTTTGCATACATAATTTTTGTAACAACTGTAATCAATTTGCCAAATTTCGAGATAATCGGTCCACATTTGACCCTAGCTCTCATATAAGTCCAAATGACGGAAACAGGTTGAATATATACGTTTTGAGAAAATGTTTGTATGATGGCAAAATTTAGCAAATATTTGTCTTTATACAGGAAAAATAACACCTTTGACCTTAGTGGTGAAGGGTATCGTATGGTCGGCTTGACCGACTATAGCTCTTTCTTACTTGTTTTTCCTAAAATTTGTTTCATTATATTTTTGTTAGATTTAGATAAAACTTGGTCGGTTATTTTAGAAATACTTATTTAAAAGTTGGAATTAAATTTTTAAAAGTAATTGAAATCCTGATCTCAACAGACAGAAATCTGCTATTCTTTTCGGTATTTAAGCTGTTTCCGTAAGTGGTTAAATATGAGAGCTATGGTTAAATGTAAACCTATTCCATCAACATTTTAATATCAAAACATTTCGTAAAACTGAGGAATATTCTGGTTTGTAGCCCTAGCTCCTTCCTTTCAGATCCTAACGTATATTTAATACAGATGGCGAACACTCAATCGTCTAAAAATTTCTAAAGGATCCAAGAGATAATTTCTTTTTGAGTTTTTAAGTCAATTTTGCGCAAGTTACAAACAGAATGACAATCTCAATATTCTACCCATTTTCCTTGATGGGGCTTATAAAATAGAAGAAATAAATAACAAATAGAGGGAGAAATAAAAATGTGTCTAGAAACACTAATAACTATTTCGAAACAATAGATACAACAAAACTAAGAAAACAACAATAAAAACATAAATAGTTAAAGATTTATTGTTATCTTTGAAAATGCCGATTATATTAATGTTAATTTCTAATGGGATAAATTAAAAATTTTGCTATAAAATTTAAACAATTCTTTTTTTATGGAAATTAAAATATTTTTATATGAATACGAAATTATTTTGCAACAAAATTATTATTTTACATCTAAATAAAAGTTACCCTGTTCATGTAAATGACTCTTTTTTTGCTGTTGTTGTTTTTTTTTGTCTTAATTACATGTTGATAAAGTGGTCAAAAAGAATTCAAAAAATAAACAAAAAAAAAATTATAACAACAACCGTAACAACATGAATTATTAATACGACACGACGAGGAGATACCTACTATACAGATACAGATACAAAAAAAGATAATTCTAATTTTAAAGATGATGTAGCTCATCTAGCCAGCCATCATTATCATCATCGTCATCATGATCGGTCGTTGTTAACGTCTCTGAAAATTTTGCAGAGACTCGCAATGAGTCAAATAAAGATCTTTTGTGTACTCGCATACGAATAAGATCTTAGTCGTTTTCGACTTTAGTCTTTATAAAGTAAAATTTAATATTTTAAATTTATTTATTTTTATTTCTATTAAAATAAAGTTAGCAGCTTTTTAAATATCCCAAGAAAATTTTTATTAGTTTTAAAACTCTTCTATAGATTAACTTATAAAGTTAATTTGGGACTTAGTTTATAGTTATAGAAAGCTTTTATGAACTTTCAACTACTTCTAAAAACTAATAACAGAGTTTTACAGCCTCACAATGCACAGTGGGATGGTTCTAAAATAGAATGGAAGTGAGTCCGTAACATCTAAACCGTTGGGCGGATTTAAAAATTTTATGTGGATAAAGCAGAAGTGTTGGTGAGTTTTGAACCCGGAAAGCCTAGATTTTACTGGGCAGAACAATCGGCCCTCAAAGTAGGGCACCTCAGGCTCATAAATCACTTAAAACGGTATATAATTGACATTTCCCAACCGATTTGAAACATCATACTACATAACATAACAAAACAAGTAAGAAAGTGCTATAGTCGGTCAAGCCCGACCATACTATACCCTTTACCACTTAGGTCAAAGGTGTTCTTTTTCCTGTATAAAGACAAATATTTGCTAAATCATTAAAACATTTTCTCAAAACTTAGATACTTAAGCTTTTTCCGTCATTTAGTCTTATATGAGAGCTAGGGTCAAATGTGGACCGATTAGCTCGAAATTTAGCAAATTGATTACAGTTATGCATGCAAAAAATAAACTTAAAATTTTTCTTTTTTTTAAGATTTACGAGCGTTTAAGTGATTTTTGTATATTTAGTGCTTTTTGACAGAAGAGTTTTTATGGGAGCTATGGTAAAATGTGGACCGATTTCAACGAAATTTTGTATAGTCATTTCAGTGTACATAAGCAGTACTTCTTTTAAATTTCATGAAAAAATATTGATATTTGTGGTCAATATATCAATTCCGGGAAGTGGGACCTTTGGGAGGTACCTTAATAATGGACCAATTTTGACGAATTTTAATAGCCATGATCCCACTATCAAAAAAATTATCTGCGTTAAATTTTATCAAATTATCTTTAGAATTGCGACCTGTACTTTGATTACATGGTTTACATGGCCAGCCAGCAGTCCAGACGGACGGACTGACATCGCTAAATCGACTCAGATAGTGATTCTAAGCCTATTTGTTTACTAAAAGGTGGGTCTAAGACAAATATTTCTATGCGTTACATACATCAGCACAAACTTATAATACACTTTCCACCTATGTTCGTGAAGGGTATAAATATAGGTCAAGATCCACACAAAACATCGCTACATGCATATGCTATCTCTTACGGCTTAATAGATATTCGACTTCAAAAAATTAAATTTTCAATTTTTGTCCCATACTGGAACGATTTTTTACTAATATCTGATGTATGTACAAACCGATTTTCTTGATTTAAAGATAAAAATAATAAAATTTTAAATATTTTACGAGCAGGACGTGTATAAAAAGCTTTACTATCTAAAAAGTTATAAGTGCTTAAAGTTAATATTTCAAAAATAAACCATTTTTCCCCGTTTTTTTTTTTTTTTTTGGTGAAAAGTATTTTTAGCGTTTCTTAGTTATTTAAAAAATTTCTTAAGAAACATAAAACATATTTAAAATTTTCAGAAAGAAAACTTTACAAAGTTTTTAACTGAGTTAAAAAATAACTTCTTGTTTATTCGGTGTTAGTACCAGAGTCTCTCGGATTAGACCTAATGTTTACGAAAATTTCAATTTTGATCCATAATTTCTCCGAACGCAAGCGAGCTGTAAAAAAATGTCACCAAATTTTTATGGATCAAGTTGTTTTTAATTACATTGCAAAAGTACTTTATCGCCTTAAAAGTGGCCAACAAACTAGAGCAAAAAAACTAAAAATACCCATTTTTTGGAAATTTTTGAAATCCCTTTACGAATTCTGGGATTTCTGTTACTAAAAGTATATTTTTTAAATTTTTGTATTTTTTTTCCTTGAAAAGTCTTATACCATCGCAAATTTTCATTAAAATATATTTATAAATAATTTTTCTAATTCAAAATCTATTTGACTATAGCTCCCATACAAACTCTCTGTCAAAACGCACTAAATTTCACAAAAATCACTAAAACGCTCAAAAATCTAAAGAAATGAGAATTTTGAGTTTATACATGGTTTATTACATGATTTTTGTAAAACCTGTAATCAATTTTGGCAAATTTCGAGATAATCTGTCCACATTTGATCCTAGCTCTCATATAAGTCCAAATGACGAAAACAGCTTAAATATATATGCTTTGAGAAAATGTTTGTATGATGTCCAAATTTAGCAGATATTTGTCTTTAGATAGGAAAAAAAGAACACCTTTTTCGTCACTGGTGAAGGGTATCGTATGGTCGGGCTTGACCGACTATACCACTTTCTTACTTGTTTTATAATGTTTTTGTGTGAAGAACACAATTTCCTTTGGATTGATGTATAGTAACGCTATATTCCAAACTAAAATTTATGTACAATGTAATTTTATTTAAAACTTAAAATTTGGCCTCCAACACTTTAACAAAAGTGTATCCACCTAGAAATTTGTATAATCCCCCCAACGGTTTAGAAGTTACGGACTTATTTGCATTCTATTTTTAAACCATCCCACTGTGCAATATCCGCCCGGCTAGCTGTCTGTATTACCAGCTCTGATATGTCTCTAATAACACTGTGCTCACTTTTGACAACTTATTTTTACCGACAAAAGGGAGACCTAGTGGGTAAAGATAATTCGTGCTAACCGTTTTTAGGTTAGATCTAGTTTTCGAGATATAGCGTTATAAAAACATGGAGGAAGTTGCGCAATAAGTATTCGCGTAACTCGAAAACTGTTTATTTTCTTGAACTAAGTAAAAATTCCAAATATTTTTTTTGAAAAATCACAAACATTTTCATTTTCAAAAATTCATTTAAAATCCTATAATCCAGTTAAGTAGTTTTTATTAATATAATATATAGGTAATAACCCAGTAAAACTTGTCATTACCAAATAATGAGTTAAACAGTTAAACTATTGAACACGAACTACTTACTCATTCGCTGTTTAAGTCATTACATTAACTTGGGGATGTCATTGGAGGCAAGTACTTACCAATTGCAGAAAAGTAATGACTTGGGTAAGCAATTTGAAAGCAACAACAACAACAGCAACAACTTTTTTTGTTGTTGTTTTATTAAAAACATATATTTTTAAACGAAATACAAAATTTTTTTTATGATCCCATGGGGGCTCGAACCCAGACCCTCTGACTGCTAGGCAGAGACTCTTCCACTGAGCTACTTCATATGTTGAAAACTTAGCAGCTTATAATTAATATAAACAATTTTTATTTTTAGATCCAAAATCATGTGAAAATAACTTTGTTTTTCCCTGCTTTTTTTTTGCTTTGTTGTAATTTTTGGAAAAATATTTTTATACGATTTTTTGTAATTATTTTAAAACTTTTTTAAAATTATTTTAAAACTTAAACAATTTAAATCTTCTTTTTCGTATAAGTTTTTACATAAGATTGACTCTTACTTACTTAAATGTTACAACCTGTTAAGGTCAAAGTCCGAGCATATTTTAGAATTCCATGGATTTCGATCTTGTGCGAATATTCTCCAATTTTATAGGCCAAGCTTTGAAATATGTTCCTCTACTTGGTCTTTCTATCGAAGTTTCGGACATCCTCCTCTAATATTAGGTAGTGGGACATTTAAATTCTAATTTTATCCTCTTCATTGTATTTTTTTTCAAGAGAGGGTTACTAGCCCTAATCCTAACCCATTTTTATCGATCTTATGAGACAACTCTCGGAACATGTTAACTCACAATATTAATGGGTGTTAAACTAGCTCCCCGGGTGATACCATGAGGAGGTGTGTGTCCACAGTTGAGATGAAGGATGACCCAGATAAGTTGGGATTACCAAGTTAAGACCAATTAGAATCGTGTTTGGTATTCAACATCCCCTACATAATCAAAATTGACTCATGATGGTATTTTTTCATTAACGTGAGTTAGTTTTACAATTTTTTTACAGAAGATAATATTTAAGTTCTTAAAATTCAAAAATCATTTAAAAAGACTCTTTTAATAAAAAAAAAACTAAAAAAAATTGTTGCCCTTGGTGGGATTTGAACCGGGGCCATTCAGTTTGAATTACCATCTAAATTACAAATAAGTACTTCTGTAATAACTTACTATTTATTCGGATGGTATATTGTAGTCGTTACAAGCTAACCAGTTATCAGAGTACTTGCCATTACCAAAGTTTTGCTGGGAATATATAGGAAATGAAGTGCCGAACAAATTTTAAATGGATTTTTGAAAATGGAAATTTTTGTGTTTTTTTTTAATATTATTTTTGCAAACAAAAATATTTATTTCTAAAACGACTGCTCGGATTAAAAAGATTATTAGTATTTCTGAATGATAATTTTGTTGCCGAATTTCGGATTTTTACTTAGTTCAAGAAAGTAAACAGTTTTCAAGTTACGCGAATATTTATTGCGCAACCGTTTCCATTTTTTTATAACGCTATATCTCGAAAACTAGAGCAAACCTAAAAAAACGGCTAGCACCATTGGGTTCAGTGTACTCAATTTATCTTTACCCACTAGGTCTCCCTTTTGTCGGTAAAAAAAGTCGAAAAAATCGAACACAGTGTAATTATTACGGTAGCCGCACTGTTTTAATTGCACTAGTCCAGTCGGTGTACCTTATGAGGAATATCTATATAAAGTTTTTATATGGTAAAATAAACACATTCGTTTATACAGTTTTTTTCAGGAAATCAAAAATAGGAATATACAATAAAATTACAAACAAAACAACTTGGAATTTCTGAGCTGTTTAATTAATTTTTGTTATTTTTTCGATTTGCTACAATTGGGAGCAGCCAATAAATTGGAAGCGCGTGGTGTTTTTTTTATGGTATTGCTTGATTGCATATGAAATTCCTAAAATAGTAGCGTCACTTTAACGATATTAATTCTGGTTCGTGGAAAACATATAAATGTTAGTGTTTTCAGGGATTTCAAGCATTTTGAAATTAAAGGTAGCACCCATGATGATAATATATTAAAATATATAAATGCATCATTCAAAATATTTATACCCTTCACCACCATAGGTGGAAAGGGTATTATAAGTTTGTGCTGATGTTTGTAACGCATAGACATATTTGTCTTAGACCCACCTTTTAGTATACCGATAGACTTAGAATCACTTTCTGAGTCGATTTAGCGATGTCCGTCCGTCCGTCCGTCCGTCTGGCT
The DNA here is from genome assembly GCA_933228675.1 of Stomorhina lunata. NCBI lineage: Eukaryota > Metazoa > Arthropoda > Insecta > Diptera > Rhiniidae > Stomorhina > Stomorhina lunata. The sequence goes on along the minus strand of OW121740.1, from coordinate 86,264,971 downwards.
GGCTGGACCCCCATGTAAACCTTGTAATCAAACTACAGATCGCAATTTTGAAGATAATTTGATGAAATTTGGCACAGATAATTTTTTTGATAATGGGACAATGGCTATTGAAAAAATCGGTCCATTATTTATGGTACCTCCTATAGGTCCCACTTCCTGGAATTGCTATATTGACCACAAATATCAATATTTTTTCATGAAATTTAAAACAGATACTGCTTATGTAAATTTAAATCACTGTACCAAATCGGTCCACATTTGACCATAGCTCCCATACAAACTCTTCTTCAAAAACGCACTAAATGAGACAAAAAATCACTAAAAAGCTCGTAAATCTAAAGATAATAAAAATTTTGAGTTTATTTTTTGGATACATAATTTTTGTAACAACTGTAATCAATTTGCCAAATTTCGAGATAATCGGTCCACATTTGACCCTAGCTCTCATATAAGTCCAAATGATGTTTGTATGATGGCAAAATTTAGCAAATATTTGTCTTTATACAGGAAAAATAACACCTTTGACCTTAGTGGTGAAGGGTATCGTATGGTCGGCTTGACCGACTATAGCGCTTTCTTACTTGTTTTAAATAAACCTGAAATAAATTTCCTTTCTCAAGATTTTGTAGCTGTTATATTATTTGGAGCTACCCTAATGTCTAATTTAAAACTAATCCATTTCCAAATAAAATTATTTGCTTTTGAATTTTGTTTTCTTGTTGCCGCTATTCTTAAGTTTCGTTGTTCATAAGAATTCTATGAAAATTTTATATTGACACGACCCAATTAAGCCGGTTGGACTCCCCATCTACAATAAAAAAAATCATTATTTTTTACTACTTTATTCATTAGATTAACCTAAAACAAAAACTTAAACACTTTTATTCACACATTGTTGTGTACATACATGGATACATACGTATATATATATGTGTGTATGTGTATCGTATACAATAAAGTATAAAATAATAACATTAGGCGCCATATTAGTTAGCGCCGGAACTTGTGTCGCCACAACTAAAAGCAGCCATAGTCATTTGCAGTTTCATCATTATTTCATTTTTCAATCATCATTATCTTCATCATCATCATCATCATCATTTTTATACTTAATGCAAATAACTCACGATACTTAAAAATTACGTGAATGTGTGTATAAAATACAAATAATAAAAAAATAAATTTGTACAAAAAAAAGAATAGAAAAAGGAAAAAAAAATTGCAATTGGAATTACAATAACGCACAATGATCAGACTTTAAATATTCACACTTAAGTAGGAACAGCTTAATTTGAAAAGTGGCTTAAGTAGCATTATTTTTATCTCATTTAACACTTTCGTATCAGATGTTGCGAATTTTTTACATTTAAACTAATCATTGAAAATTTCGAGTTTTCAAAATTATTTTTTTTAGGTTAAGCTGATCCTAGATATAAGACAAGAATCGAATTATGAGAATTGTTATTTTAGATATATTTATGTTGCATACTTTAGGGACTTCAAGAAAAGAATCGTAACCCTGTGCTAGTTGAAAAAAACCCGACAAAAGGGAGAGCTGGTAGGTAAAGATAGTTCGTGTACGCTGAATTCAATGGTGCTAACCGTTTTTTTAAGGTTAGCTTTAGTTTTCGAGATAGCGTTATTTAAAAAATAAAGGAGGTTGCGCAATAAATATTCGCGTAACTCGAAAACTGTTTTTTTTCGTGAACTAAGTAAAAAATCTAAATTTAGCAACAAAATGATCTTTCAGAAACACTTATTATTTTTTTAATCCGAGCAGTCGGTTTTGTAAATAAATGTTTTTGTTTGAAAAAAAAAATAATAATTTTTTTTTCCAAACAAAAAAGTGTATTTTCAAAACGACTCGAATTAAAACAAGTGCTACAGTCGGTCAAGTCCGACAATACGATACCCTTCACCACTAAGGTCAAAGGTGTCATTTTTCCTGTATAAAGTCAAATATTTGCTTAATTTTGCCATCATACAAGCATTTTCTAAAAACTTATATATTTAAGCTAATTTCTTCACTTGGACTTATATGAGAGCTAGGGTCAAATGTGAACCGATTATCTCGAAATTTGGCAAATTGATTACAGTTGTCACAAATTATGTACGCAATAAATAAACTTCAAATTCCCATTATCTTCAAATTTACGAGCGTTTTAGTGATTTTTATCTCATTTAGTGCGTTTGTATGGGAGCTATGGTCAAATCTGTACCGATTTCAACAAAATTTGGTACAGTGATTTAAGTTTACATAAGCAGTATTTGTTTTAAATTTCATAAAAATATTGATATTTGTGGCCAATATATCAATTCCGGGAAGTGGGACCTATGGGAGGTACCATAAATAATGGACCGATTTTCATCAAGTTATCTTTAGAATTGCGACCTGTACTTTGATTACTTGGTTTAAATGGGGGGTCCAGCCAGCCTTCTAGACGGACGGACGGACGGACTGACATCACTAAATCGACTCAGAAAGTATTTCTAAGCCTATTGGTATACTAAAAGGTGGGTCTAAGACAAATATTTCTATGCGTTACATACATCAGCACAAACTTTTAATACCCTTTCCACCTATGGTGGTCAAGGGTATAAATATAATTAGTGTTCCTGAATGATAGTTTTGTTGCCGAATTTCAGTTTTTTACTTAAATTTCGCAACCTCCTCCATTTTTTTCTAACGTTTTATCTCGAAAACTAGAGCTAACCTAAAAAAAAACAAAATTATCTTTACGAACTACGTCTCCCTTTTAAGTCTATTTATGTTATTAGCTATAACTGTTCCAAACAAGGGTCAAATGTGGACCGATTGTCACGAAATTTCAACTTTATTAAGATTTAATTGGTTTTGAGATTTTGGTTGTAATTAAGTGTTATTTTTGAGTTGGTTTTTTATCTGAGGTATGATCAAATGTCATTGCTTATGGCCAATATAAGCAATGAACTTTGCTGAACTTTATTCAAAATTTGTGGGCCAAAAGCGGAAGGGCACAAAATACTGATTCGCTTTAAACATTTGGTTATTAACAGATAGTTTGCGTTGGCTCCCACATAAATTTCCAAACAATCAAAAAAGGCAAGAAATGCTACATAATACGATCTACTCATATGAGCCCACACTAAACAGCTGTCAATTGCTAGTCTAGGTCTTTCAAGAAGAGCAAAACCCAACTACAAGCACTTTGACGGAAACGGCCAACTGGACCAGTCTTAATTGTACCATTGCACAGTGGGATGGCGGGAGAATAGAATGGAAATAAGTCCGTAACTTCTAAACCGTTGGGCGGTTATACATTGTACATACATTTTAGTTGGGAATATAGACTTATTATATATCAAACTAAAGGAAATTGTGTTCCTCATACGAAAATATTTTAAAAATATTAATTGTTTATTAAAAATTATTCATTTAAATAACACTTTTGACATAAAACCTGAAAACAGCCTAAATGTATGTTTTAAAATTAATAGATTTTGAATTAGAAAAATTATTAAAAAAAAATATATTTAAGTGAAAATTTGTGTTGATATAAAACTTTTTAAGCAAAAAAATACAAAAATTAAAAAAAATATGTTTCGTAACAGAAATCCCAGAATTCCTAAAAAAAATTTAAAATTTCCAAAAATGGGTATTTTTAGTTTTTTTTGCTCTAGTTGCTTGACCACTGTTAGAATGACAAAGTAATTTTACAATGTAATTAAAAACACTTTGGTCCATAAAAATTAGGTAAAATTTTGTTTACATTCCGCGTGCGTTCCGAGAAATTATGGATCAAAATGGAAATTTCCCTAAACAATAGGTCTAATACAAGAGACTCTGGTACTAACACCGAATAGATATGAAGCTATTTTTTAATTTAGTTTTTAACTTTGTAAAGTTTTATTTTAGAAAATTATAAATATGTTATATATTCATTAAGAAATTTTTTAAATACATAAAAAACTATAAAAATACTTTTTACCCAAAAAAAAACGGGGAAAATACGGTTTTATCAAATATTAACTTTAAGCACTTTTAACTTTTAACATAGTAAAGCTTTTAATTTATAATCTCGCTTGTAAAATATTCAAAATTTTGTTCTTTTTTTAGAAAACTTCTCTTCAAGAAAATCGGTTTATATATAGATCAGATATTAGTAAAAATTCGTTGAACTATGGGACAATAATTGAAACTTTTAATTTTTAAAGTCGAATATCTTTAAAACCATAAGAGATAGGATATGCATGTCGAGATGTTTTTTGTAGATATTGACCTAAGTATTTGTTATATAGTATGATTATTCAAATTGGCAGGGAAATGACAATTATATTTCGTTTTAAGTGATTTATGAGTCTGAGGTGCCCTATTGTGGGGGCCGATTGTGTCGCCCCAGTAAAAGCCAGACTTTTTAGGTTTAAAACTTAAGCTCTCCAAAACTTATGCTATATACACATACAATTTTTTCTAAAAAATCCGCCTAACGGTTTAGTTATGGATTTACTTCCATTCTATTTTTCTACTATTCCACTGTGTATTGTTGGATCTTAAAACGGTCAATTCTGAATGGTCCATTTGTTTGCCAGAAGGAAAATAAGAAAAACCACACAACGATTTAGATAAGGTATGTTTGAGTCCAAAAAACATCGAGTTTGGAACTTAATGATTTATTTTGATTCCCAAAAATAATCAATAGATTACTTTTTTCGACACCTGATAAAGAAAGTGGTTCAAAATCTATATTTTAGATATAATTTTTCAAAATACTGACAAAAATTGTACTGTCGGAACCTAATTTGAAGAATGTTACTGTCCAATCTCGAAACATTTTATTATTATGATATATTGGTATTACTCAATTATGTACGGAACAAAATATTGGCCAAATGGGCGCTGCGACCACGGCGGCACACCTCCATCCGATGGTCCAAATTTTCGATGAGCTTGAGGCATAATGGAGGTTCTATGCCATTAATGTGCCGAATTATCTCATCTTTTAGCTCTTGAATTGTTGCTGGCTTATCGATGTACACCTTTTCTTTCAAATAACCCCAAAGAAACAAGTCCAACGGTGTCAAATCAACATCGCCATTACGTGAGATAACACGGCCATTGAATTTGTTGCGCAAAAGAGCCATTGTTTCGTTAGCTGTGTGGCAGGTGCCACCGTCCTGCTGAAACCACATATCGTCCACATCCATATCTTCCAATTCGGGCCATAAAAAGTTCGTTATCATCTCACGATAGCGAACACCATTCACAGTAACTGCCTGACCGGCCTCATTTTGGAAGAAATACGGCCCGATGATGTCGCCAGCCCATAAAACGCACCAAACAGTCACTCTTTGTGGGTGCATTGGTTTTTCGACAATCACTCTTGGATTCTCATTCGCCCAAATGCGGCAATTCTGTTTATTGACGAATCCACTGAGGTGAAAATGTGCCTCATCACTGAAGATGATTTTCTTCGAAAATTGATCATCCACTGTTGCCATTTCTTGCCACCATTCTGCCCATTCACGACGTTTGGAATGGTCAAGAGGCTTTAGTTCTTGAGCCAATTGCACCTTGTAAGCGTGTAAATGGAAGTCTTTATGCATAATGTTCATCAACGACGAGCGTGAGAGGTGCAATTGTTGGGCACGACGACGAGTTGAGGTGGACGGCTCTTCAGCCACACTATCGCGAACAGCAGCAATATTTTCAGCAGTACGAGCTATACAAGCATGCACTGGTGTTCCCACATCTTCTACAGACCCGGTTTGCTCTAATTTTTCCACGATTTTTGCGATTGTACGCACATTTGGACGATCAAATTGACCAAAAAAATCACGAAGTGCACAATATGCATTTTGATTTGAACGCCCATTTTTATAATAAGTCTGGGTAACTTTAACACGTCGTTGGATTATGTATCTCTCCATGGCTCAAATTGAATAAGTCTGAAATAGAGAAATGTCAAATAAAATTCGGAAAAAAACTTGGCGTTTAGGTGTGGTTCACATTCAACATCGGCCCTTACAATTTAACCACCCTTTATTTTAGGTTTTAATCTAGTTTCGGTCTTTGCTTAATAAAAGGCCTTTAAGTGGAATCAGGGAACAAAGTTTAAACATATGAAGTAAATTCTACTGGCGTCAATTTTAAAATATAAAATTTTTTTAATATTTTTTTTATTGTTGATATTTTAAATTGTACAATGACACACACTCACAAAGTGCAACAACAACAATAAAAAACGTAAAATATTTCAAGATTTTAGCGCACCTTAAAATAGCAAAAAAAAAAAATAAAAACGAATTAAAATCGAAAATATGCAAACACAAATAATAAATTTCAAAAATAAAAATTCAAACTCAAATACTTATCATTTCAAAATTAACTGTCGTCATTTCGAAACAACAAAGTATTTTTTTTACTAGACATAAATTTCAATTAATTTTCAAAATGCAACAATGTTGATGAGAAAGTATAATTTCGAAATATTTATGGGTTCAGAATAAGGAAAATGTTTGGAATATTATTTTATAGATAAGTATATGAATGAAAAACAAAAAAAAAATCAAGTTCAAAAGTTTGGAAGTATGGAAAGAATTTGATTTTTTTTGGAATAAATGAATTTTGATATTTTTTCAAAAACTCAAAATTTGTTTGCTTTTGAATTTATATAAGAATTTTTTGTAAATTCTTATTTGATATAAATTTGAAAATACAAGTACACACGATTCACTCGTTGTAGGTACAAAATTTTTGCTCATTTTTATTTTTTCTATTATTTATTTATTTTATTTTTATTTTATTTTTTTTTTTTCAATTCTTTTATTTTTGTGAGTTTAGCCACCAGTTTTTAGTTATAAATATGTCTGGCGCCAGTTTAATTTAAACAAATCATTTGCAAAAACAAAATTATATTTATATTTATTCATTATTTAATATTGTACAATATAAATACAAACATACATTCACATTTACACATACACTTATGGTAAACATACATACATACATACTCGTATATTGGAATACTGAATTTTATGTATTTAAATGCGAAACTATTAAATAAACAATTAAGAAAAATAAAAAACTTTTAGGCGTCAAAATCTTAATTATTTATTAAAGCAAGAACAAAAACAACGAATTAATGTGAAATAATTTGATAGAAAAATTCGGGTAATTAGAATTAATATTGATCATTTAGAACAATTGCAAGAAAATTTGACAGCAAATTTCGCTTTTCTGTAAACAGACTTTGTTGAAAGCTGTGGCCCATACATAAGAGTGTACCGCATTTAACAAGTCCACAAAGTTTCTGTTTCATTAATATTTATACTAACCCTCAGAATTACTTTTAAGCGATTAAAGTAACTGCTTATTTGTAATTCGAATGGTAACTTGAACATAATTGCCCGGGTTCAAATCCTACCAGGATCAGTTAAATTATACTTCTTTTAAATACTTATTTTTGTACAAAGTCTAGAAAAGAAATTTCCTCTTTGTAATAAAAGTAGACATCGTTAGGAAACTTTTTTTAATCTTGTACAAAAAGTAAGTTTTAAATTTTTGAAATCAAAACAAGTTATTAAATAAGAAAATTTAATAAACAAAAAGTAAAGGTAGAAGGCCAATGCACGCGGCAAGCGGCTGCGGACGGCAATCAGCTGTTTGAAGCGGCAATGGAAAAAAGTAGAACAAAGTTCTAATTTTCCGCGCGGAAGATTTTTTCAGTGCTGCCAGATTGATATATATCCTACACAAATATTTTTTTATATGAATATTTTTGTAAACAAATGCACATTTTATGTACTAGCAATACTACGACCGCTCGCAGCCGCATGCCGCGTGTATTGGCCTTCTACCTTAAAAAAAGGCTAAAGTCGGTCAAGACCGACTGTTTGCTTTCCATCACTACCATGGTTAAATATGGGCCAACAACTTTATAAGTATTTCTTAAGACTGAGAGACATATCGTCGTGCGGGAGTTCATGTGCTCTAAACGCCAAAAATTCATTTTGAGAAAATCGATCTTGAAGTTTTAACTTAATTTTTCTAAAAAACTTTACAAAAAAAAACTGTTTTGAAGGATATAGAACAAACCAGACACTATTTATCTCAGAAACTAGACTAGATAGCCGAAAACTGATTGCAAACAATTTAGGATCGAAAACCTAAAGTGGCATCATTAACACAAAATGTGTAAAATGGCACGACGATATATGTATATCTGCGCTGAATTTTTTGAAATTATGTCAAATCTGGTAGAGTTAGGGTCAGTTTTGGACCGATTGTTACCAAATTTTGTTTGTGCTTTTCTGTTTTTTTTTGTATTGGCACAACACTCAGGGGATCACTCCTACATATGCATTGTGATGGAACTAGGAAAAAAAGGAGTAGTGTTTATGGATATTCGATTTGAACCTATGGATATTTAGAAAGTTCATTCCACATTCGTGTTGTGCGGCTAAAAAACTAGTTTTCTCTATAGAGCGTCGTGCGATCGACTACAAAAGGATGAGCCCTTGTTCAATTTCGTGTGCTACGAAGAAATGTACGGGTTTCAGAAACAAAATAACTAATTTCGTTTGATCACATATCATTATAGTAGCGATAGCACAGTGAAACGCAACTCACATTATGTCTATGCTCCAATGAGTAAATAGAGTTAACTACCCTACTATCACCGATAAGCACCTTTGCCCTCTCTTGCACATGGTCGAGAAGCACTAAAATATACTTTAAAGCACCGGCCGATACATGAGAGTTTTATTCCATTTCCGGTCGGATATAGGTGGCATAAATAGTTAAGTATGTCTTACACCGCTTTAGAAAGCCGAGACACTTGAATACTTCTTTCGACACTTGGACAAGTCCAATGGACATCGCACTGAATTTTCATGTCCAAAACATCAAGAGTTTTTGATTCCCCAATATTTATACCATCCATAATTACAAGGAAGCAACATGGTCCGTAACGCGTTTGTGTGTTAAAAAACAACATTGGATCTTACGAGCATTAAAATCGACCCTGTTTGATGGAACCCATTTGGAGATTGCAGTTAGGTTGAAATTTTGCGTATTATTTATGATTTCCCTCTTGGGTTGTATCTCCAACGTACTAATTTAATAAATAAGAATGGCAAATGTTGCTATCATCTGCAAAATAGTATTTAAATAGGATTGAAAGTTTGATATAGAAGGTCATTTAGAAATATAAAAATAATGTAGGAAAAAAACGGACTACCTAATTAACGTTGAACTCGAACTACGTCACGACCTCTATGAAATCGGTGTTTTCGGTGTTTCTAGCCTCACACGTTGACTACTGCATTCCCTCACCCGTTTTCAAGCAATTTTTCTCTGCGGATATCTGGGGGTTCGAATCGATTTCAGAGATGGGACCCTGGAAATCTACTCGGACTGATCCAAATCGGTATGTGGTGTGGGTGGGGGCTTTTTTATCCCATTGTTGGGAAAAAGTAAAATTCAAGCTCCTAAAACAATGAAGTATTCTTCAAAGTGAAATCTCAGTTATTTATAGGGCGTACCACCGAATATAATTAACCGATATTCGTTTCTGTACGGATAGTCTTGCCGCCATTCATTCTTTATCATCGGTCTACACGACATCCGTTCTTATGCGTGAATGCCGAGTATCCCTAAATGATATGGCGAGACATTCCAACATTGAACTTTCCTAGGTACGCAGTCACAGTAATGTACCAGGCAATGCCATTGCGGACAATCTAACAAAAAGTGGTGCTCACCTAGGTCAGGAGAACATTGACCAATACATAGGTATACCGCTCTATCAGCATGCAAACTGGTCATCAAGCAGTTCCTCTTTAGGTCCGCACAGACCAACTGGTCCACAAAAACGACCTGTTCGATATTTAGACTTACATGGTGTTCGGCAATCTTGGTCACTTTTCGGCGTCATAGACTTCGCACCCATATCTCAGTACTCACAGGACACTGTATAACAGGTTTAAATGCTAGAAGACTTAATCTTCAAAGCAATGACTAATGCAGAAGTTGTCACAACGTTGAGAAACCGTCACTCATCTCCTCTATCACTGCCCAGCATTTGCTGATATTAGGATCCTTCATCTGGGATACCCATTTTTGCACGATCTATCAGAGATCTCGAACATTAATATTCGTAAAATAGATTTTTTTACTGGTGCATCCGACTGGCTCTAACTGAGCCTCTTATAGACGGTAGACTAGAAATTTTACTTTTCTTTTTCCCTTGCAGGTATCACAAAGGGACCTCATCATGGACCCAAGAGACACGGACTTTAGGGTCAGCCTCCTGCTTAACCTAACCCGTTTTGCGGATTGGCGTTACATTAACAACCTTCCAACACCTAGGAAAAAGATTGGCTAATGGACGTCGAAGAACACTGCTTTAAGACCAGTGCTGGTATGACATCCGGCTCAGAAGACTTATTTATGTTAAGATCCTCTAATGAAATTCTTACAATCGATGACATAGAAAAATAAATTTTTCAACACATGAAGTGGCTCAGAGGAAGAGTCTAAACCTAGCAGTCGTAGAAAGGAGAGTTCAAACTCTAGTGTGGAAGCAAAGAAAATTCAATATTTAAGCTATTTCATTACTCATTACTTGGTAATAAAAAGTAATAATAAAAGTCATTACATGGTAATAAAAAGTTTTGCTGGGCAGTTATAGACAAAGTAACTTGACTTTTATCAAGCAAAATGTGGGTCACTGGCTCCCCCATTGAACTATACAAGGACTTCAATTAATTGGATATAATTCAAATTGCAACACTTCCGTATTACAATAACTGGATCTTCAGGCGTTTTTGAAAAGTCTGTGCAATAGTTCACATAAAGAAAAAAAGTAAACTTTTACCCTTTCGCTCATGTAATTTGGTAGTGAACTAAAATTTGATAATCATTTGAAATTTATATTTTTAAAACATGATGAAATCGTTGAGATCATCATCAAAACAAAAACAAACAAGGAGGAAAAAAATACAATTTTAACTAAAAAGAAAATCTTCTAAGTAAAATGATAAGACGACATATTAAAACCTCCAACATGATCTACAATAGTTAAGTAGTACTACAAGTACATTCGAATTGAATCAAATGCAAAAAAAAAAAACAAAAAAATGCAACAATGTTTCAATAAATAAACAAATAAATTATTTTTATCAGGGAAACGCTAAAATGTAAAGTGGTTCCAGTCAAAAGTAGCCTTAAAGAAAATATAAAACAAAATATTCTTGGCGCTATCAAAATATCTATCTCATAACGCAATCGTAAGAATGAGGTTAAAAGTTCTAGCAGTAGCAACAATTTAATTTTGAACAACATTTTTACCGAGCCCTCTCATGTTTTATCAACGTCATTAGCAGCAGAAGCAACAAGAGCAGCAACAAAATTAATTGCAAGAACAAAATAGCATTATCATTTACTATTGTCTTGTAGTTAGTGTTAGTGTTGTTGTTGTTGTTGTTGTTGCTGTTATTGTTGCTGTTGTTAACTGACATATTGCCTTGATGTTAATTGCATGTACTGACATAAGTGGTAGTAGATACAGGCAGCCAGACAGACAGACATACTCATACATACTATGTACATTCGTTCATTCAGACATGCAAACATTCAGACATACATACATAAATACTAAGTACTTAGATGGATACAAGAGATTGTATCTAAGTTTGTCTGAACATCCAAGTAAACTTAAGTGCGAGCACATTCAAAAGAAGGCTGGCGTGTTGTATTATTTTTTTTTTGTGTACTTAATATTCGGCTGAAATTGAAAAACAAAAACGAATAAAAGAAAAAAATATATGTACATACAAAAACAAAAATGAAATGAAAAAATCGCGCACTCACAATCGCTGAAAATTTAAAATATCATCAATATATTGTAGAAAGTGACGACTTGACGCGGCAACCTGGCGCCTAAGAAAACATGACTACTAGCCTCAAAGATTCCCCCTTTGAAACCCCGCCATCAAAGTTTATTGTGTGGGGCTGACGCCGACAAATTCGTAAGATAAACGACGACAACATTGAATAAATAAACAAATAAACAAGTGAGCCGAAACTCATTGCTGCCGTCGCGGCGCTCCGTCTTCTACACACATACATTCATGTACACATGTACTCTCAGAAAGCACACATTCTTATATCAGCTCCAAATGGACTCACACAGATACTCGTTCTTGTTAGTTCACTTTTTTTTTTTTTAATTTTTCTTCTCTCTGCACATTTCCCTGAATGTGGAGAGACTAAAGTGAATCTGCGTTGCCACTGAGAAAAAAAACGCATAAAATAAGTATTGACAAGCTAACTTTGTAGATCACATACGTTCCCTTCACTATGGATTCGATTTATGGTACAAGGCCAATACACGCGGCATGCGGCTGCGGGCGGCCGTAGTATTGCCAGTACATAAAATGTGAGTTTGTTTACAAAAATATTCATATAAGAAAATATTTGAGTAGGATATAATTAAATCTGGCAGCACTGAAAAAAATCTGCTGCGCGGAAAAGTAGAACTTTGTTTTAGTTTTTTCCACTGCCGCTTCAAATTTGACAAATCAAAAACAGATGATTGCCGCCCCCAGCCGCGTGCATTGGCCTTCTACTTTTACGATCAAGGTTTGCTGACTGCAGTAAAATCCAATTCACACTTTCCAGGAGTTCAACTTATAACAAGTAAGAGTGTTATATTCGGCTGTGCCGAATCTTATATACCCACCATCAAGTTGTGTTAAATTCAGAAACAGGGTGCAGCTAATTCAAAATCTGGACCTCGCTAAGCTAATTGGTATTGTTGGTAAAACCTTTGGACCAAATTCGGTTGCCGTAGCTCTATAGTTCAACATTTAAAAATATTTTAGTGGTTTCCCCAGTATTTACTTTGATCAAAATTCGGTCTGATAACCGGGTATAGTTTTACATTAATAAGTTGTTAAATACTTTTCGTTAATATATAGTTAGGCTAAACACGTTAATAGTAATACGACAGGTCCATATATTTCGTTAGGAGTTCCTAATGCATTCATCATATATAAAGTCTGGGCTGAACATTGATTGATGCCTATCTAATTTCATAGGTGCAATCTTAATATAATGAATGTACCTCCAAATATTTTTGATTGTAGATATAAAAAGGGGATGTTATATATATACAAATTATAGCCAAATGTTGACCGATTTTATCGTGCTTTTATCTGACGGACAGACGGACATAAACAACCTTTTCTTTATGTATTTTTGTGTTTCCATAAGTTTTTTATATGGGAGCTATGGTCAAATGTTGACCGATTGTGACAAAATTTAGCACACTGGCTGGCATTGACATAAGACTTTCTTGTGCCTTATTTAGTCTTAGTAGCTTTTGTAGTTAAGGAGCTATGACGATTTTATCTGACGGACAGACGGACATAAATCCCCTTTTCTTTTTGAATTTTTGTGTTTTCGTAAGTTTTTTATATGGGAGCTAGGTCAAATGGTGACCGATTGCGACAAAATTTTGCACACTGGCTGGCATTGATATAAGACTTTCTTGTGCCAAATTTGGTGGTTATATTTTTTACACTTTTAGATTTATTAGCATTTAAGTGTATTTTAGGTGAAATTTAGGCTGTTTTCGTAAGTTTTTTGTATGAGAGCTATGGCTATTTTGATGAAATTTTACACGCTGTCTAGGGCTAATGTAAAACTTCTATATACCAAATTTTATCATCATAGCTGCTATAATTTGTCAATTATTAACAAATAAGTGATTAGCCTAGACGAGGTTATACGGGAGCTATGGTCAAATGTGAACCGATTTTGCCCAATTTCAATACCAAAATTTTCTCAGTGACCTAGCTCCTTTCGTTTAGGCGTTATCGTGATTTCAACAGACAGACAGACAGACGGACAGACAGACGGACATGGCTCAATCGTCTTAGAATTTCATAAGGATTCAGAATATATATCGTTTTTGGTTTTTGAGCCAATATTAAGGAAATTACAAACGGAATGACAATCTCAATATACCCCCCATTCTTTTTGATGGTGGGTATAAAAATGGCCTACTCATTGATGTAACAACGATTTTTATTCGCATAGGTTATTAAGGTAGGAATACAGATAGTTTACCCTGAGTAGGACATTTTAACGACAAAATAAAGTTGATAACAGTCGTCTCAACAACATGCGCAAAAAAAAAAATTGGTAATCTCTTCGGAAAAGTTACAATCCAAAAAATAATCTTAAGCAAAGAGCCCTATTTCTGGATAAATGGTTACTTGAAAAAACAAAACAGTTAAATTTGGGACATTATCGACATGAGATGCAATATATATATATATATATATATATATATATATATATATATATATATAATTCCTCCACAACATTCGAATTGGAACAAGGGTTACTTCTCTCAGATAATGAGCTGCATCCGTTTCTATTTTTTTAGACTCATTGAAAGGGACCTGCGTTTAAACTCCGGCTCCGAACGGCAAATGCATTAATTAGAGAAGTTTAACATAGCCTAATACTCAATAACCAGTGGCTAGCTGAGTTATGAGGTGAACCGCCGCTTTTTTGAAAATTTATTTTTTCAAGTGGGTCTGACCGAGGATTGAACTTGTGACCTCTTGTATGCTAGGCGGGTGATCCCATCCCAAAAAATACTACTTGCTGTGGATTTTGGGCCGAAGGCAAGATAGATATATGTATATCCGGAAACCTGTACAGACTCAGCATGATGTGTTCAATGCTGGGTCAAAGAATACAACTATCCATTATGGGTTTTTACTTGCAAAGAAAAAGGGAGAGATCCTAAGATTTTCAGTACGAACGAAGAACTTTGCCATTGGAAAACTGAAGACACGCTCAAACCGGGTTTTCGTATACAATAAAAACTGCTACGAACTTTTAGTTAAAAAAAATCTTGCGAGATACAGCAGTTAATACAACTGGTAAAATTTTTAATATAAAACATATGTTACTCGCGTCTGCCGATGACATGGATATTCTGGGACGCACATTGCGCGAGGCAACTGCCGACTTTTCCAGTATCGAGAAGGATTGAAACAAAATGGTTCTAGCTGTCAATGAAGCAAAAACAAAACTTATGGTTTCTACAAGCAGGCAGACCACTGGAATTGGATCACATGTTTCCGTTGAGAACTATAGCTTTGAAGTTGTTAACGAATTTTTATACCTTGGTACAGCTGTGAAAATCAACAACGATATAAGCTTCGAAATCAAACTTAGAATCATACTTGCCAATCGATGGTATGTTGGCCTAAACAAACAGCTAAGAAATAAAGTCCTCTCCGTAAGAACTAAAATTACGCTGCATAAAACGCTTATACTACCCGTGCTATTGTATAGCCCTGAATGATGGGAACTTGCACAGGCAGATTAAGTTATCCTTGGCGTGTTTGAAAGGAAAATTCTATGAAAAATCTTTAAACCAGTTTGCGTCGACAACGAGTATCGATGTCGAATGAACCATGAACCATGGGTAAAACGCTGACATAGACATAGTGAAACGCATTAGGCAACAGCGGCTGCGTTGGCTAGGACATGTTGTACAAATGGATAAAAATACTCCGGCAAGAAAAGTGATCGATCCTGAGGGAGCTCGTGGAAGAGGACGTCTAAAACTTCGATAGAAAGACCAAGTAGAAGAATATCTTTCGAAACTTGTCATAAGAAATTGGGAGAATATGCACACAAGATAGAAGGGCATGGAATTTTTAAATATGCTCGGCATTTGATCTAAACAGGTTGTAACTACCCAAAACAGTCTGAAGTTTTCAGAAATTATTCAAAAAACAACAATTTGTATTGAAATTTTGTAAGGGAATACGTTTGCGTAAGTTTTAAATAAGATATCCCATAATTTTGGAAAAATCCTTTAAAAATTTTTCTATTTTAATTTTTATATCAATTTTTTAATCAAGTAACAATTTTTTAAATTTTAATTTCCTGGCAACACTATTACAAATGCTCTTCCTCTCTCTCACCCTCTCTTAGGCTTATAGCCTTACTCTCTTTCTTTAAAATATTTTAAAATCTTTAACATTTCTTCTTTCCATTCTCTTTCCAACAAATTCATAAGAAATATTTTAAGATTCTGGTAAAAAAGAAATCAAATAAAACGAGTTTGGTATGCGAGTTAAAAAAATAAATAATAAAAGGAAATTAAATTAAATTGCAATAAAACAATAAGAACGGCTATAACGTTACATTTTTTTAAGTATAAAATATCTATCGTTTTGAAGAAATTTCAAATTGATTAAAAGCCAAGTCAAGTACGTTAATGATGTTGATGTCAAATGCACAAGCCAATGATAAATGCAACAATGTTCGTTGAAAAGCGCTCAGTTATTTCGCATTTGCTTAATAGGGACGGGATACCAACAAAAACAACAAACAAACATTACAAAGCAAATCCATCCATCCATCGAACCATCCATCAATAATAACAACAAATCTTAATCTTGACATTCTTTCAACAAATGAACGAACGAACGAACAAACAGCCATAACTTTAGGTTCATTTGTATGCGGCGCTTGAGCTGTAACAAAACCAACAACAACAATTGCAACAACAAAACACAAGCAACATTTACTTGTTCTTGACAGACCCAACAGAATAACAAAAACCCGCAATACAGCCGACTTTGCAGAAAGAGAAACCGATACAGATCAATTAGACAAGCAGCTGAATTGATTTGAAACATTGAATTGATTTATATTCCATTCACGAATTCTAAATACCATTTATTTGTCTTTATACCCTACACCATCAGTGATTTAGAGGGCTTAATGGATTTGATTGAGTGTTTGTAACACGATTGATATCTGACATTAATCTTAGCATTTCGATGGTTTCATTATCACTTGTTGTGTCGATTTAACGATTTCCTTCCGTTCTTCAGCCTCGGTGGTCGAATTGCCATTTTGCATCTGCCATTTTGGTCTCGGAAGTTAGTTATGGGGATCAGGGAAGACGGAGGTAAGTATTACGGGGACAGAGGTTCAAGTTTAACCAAAAAGACTAATAATAATTCAACGTTGCCCAAAAGACTGCATCTATATTTTTACTAAGTACAACCCAATCAAGTAGGCTATCTTAAAGTCGAGGTTACTGACTTACGTATTGATTTTATTTATAATTAAATGCATTCCAACACTCACGTTTTTTTTTAAATAGAAAAACGATTAATGGAATGTTTTGCAAAAATTTAAAAAGTAATATCGTTTGGAAATTTTGAAAACATATACTCGAAGTGGCTTCCATTTTAGTGCATTACGACTAGAAATAAGTCTTAATGGTTTTCAAATATTCAATTCGATTACATCGTTTCACAACGATTCTAGGTGAAGCGAGTGAGTTTTTGCCACCCTTTCCATTCCCTCTTCCAACTTGCTTACTTAAATGGCCCATATTTACAACCTGTTAAGGTCAAAGGCCGAGCATATTTTAAAATTCCATGCGCTTTGATCATGTGTGCATATTCTCCAATTTCGTAGGCCAAACTTTAAACGATTTTCCTCTACTTGGTCTTTCCATCGAAGTTTCGGACGTGCTCTTTAAATATTAGGAGGACCGCTTTTATTCTCACTTTAGCTTTTTATAGTAATTGTTTATTTTTAGGAGTGGGTTACTAGCCCGAAGACATAACCCATATTTTTATCGTTTTTTTTGGAAGAACTAGCGGCACATGTTAGCACACTATATTAAAGGATTTTAAAGCAGTTTCCCGGGTGATACCACGGGGAGGTCTGTGTTCTCAGTTGAGAAGAAGGATAGCCAAGATAAGTCAGGGCTTACCTCACACTGACGTTTTTTTTTTTATAGAAAAACGATTAATGGAATGTTTTGCAAACATTTAAAAAGCAATATCGCTTGGTAATTTTAAAAACATATATGTTTTTAATTTTTAAGATCAATCAAAACCGTTTTTTGATTGATCTACTCAAACTAAGTATGTTTTAACAGATATCTTCCAAAACTTGGAGCTTATATTCTACAAAAGCAGAATCTTTTCCAGATTTGAATTTAGGGTTTTCGAACAGACAAAAATACTACATGACACAATATATAAAGTAGTATTGTACCATTGCCTTAGGATTAACTTATTTTAAAAGTGTATTTAATAGAACTTACCTTCACCGTCAGTGGTAAGAGATTCGGAAACTCGTGCTCGTAGATCGGAATAGTTTTGTCGAATGTTGTCGGGATCTGTACTTCCAAAAGATGTTGAGTTTATTTCTTTTTGTGAATTTTCGCCTGTAAAAAAAGACAATATAAGAATTGAATTAAGTAAATAATCGAATTTAATAAAAAAAGTTTTTAATATAAAAAAAGTTAATTTAGTCTCATGTTTCTTCAATTTTGTTATTCCTTCCGAAAAACATCATTTGTCAAGGTCTTGAAAATTTACATTTTTAGGGACATCATTTCATCTCTTTCCGCCGAGTCTTTACTTTAAGTTTGGGAACGAGAAATATTTACTCGGGACTAAATCTAGAGAATATGACAGCTGAGGGGACAGTTCGTAGCCCAATACAAGAATTTTTGCTATGGACACTACACTTGTGTTAACCCTTATGTGGGGAATATAGGTCAAAGTCGGCCATACTTCCTTAAATTCTCATTAAATGTACACAATAATTTATTATTAAAATATTTTCACATTGACTGTTTTTTCCCCTTTTAAAAATAGTCAATATGGGTTATTACCAGAGGATCCCAAAAACCATTGCTATGACTTAATTGGCTAAACACCCCACCATTGCCTTCATTGGCTCTGATTTACCTCGACAACTCCACTGTTTGGTGATGGATACACATTTTGTTCACAGTTAAAATGGTTGCTTTTATGGTTAGTTGTATGCAAATGCGACAGCCATTTTGCGAAAAGCTTTCTAATACCTAAACGATCATTCAAAATAAGAACCGCCGAGCCATGTGGGATGCCTATAGTGTCCACAATCTTTCCTACATGTTATTGCCGTTTGGATAAAACCATATCATAAGTTTTTTCAATTGTTACGGATGATTGGAGTGTTTGGGAGGAAAATTCTACGAAGAATCTTTGGACCAGTCTCTGTTAACAATGAGTATCGACATCGAATGAACCATGAGCTGTATGAGTTATACGCTAACATGGACATAGTAAAGAGCATTAAGCAACAGCGGTTGCGTTGGCTAGGACATGTTGTGCGAATGGATGAAATACTCCGGCAAGAAAAGTGTTCGAAAATGGTCCTAAGGGAACTCGTAGAAGAGGGCGTCCAAAAACTTCAAACGAAAGACCAAGTAGAAAAAAAACTTTCAAAACATGGCCCTCGAAATTGAAGAATATGAGCACTAGATAGAGCGAATGGAATTCTAAAATATGAACGGCCTTTGACCTGGTTTTAACTACAGGCCATTTAAGTAAGTAATTGAAGACCTTAACTTCAAAATCCACTCCTTTACCATAGAAACAACATTTATCCAGCATAGCCTTATTTTGAGTGATGGTAATGCTCACACGAAATTCACCTAATTTTGATATCCTTCACTATTGTGGTCAAATGTGGACCACTAACATTTTTCTTGAAATTCAAATCATTTCCGTCATTGGGTCTTATATAGGAGCAAGGGTGCAATTTGGACCAATTGTTAGCACATATTTTCACAAAACCTGTACTTTGATCATAGATTTGCGTTAATGTACAATAGATTGGTTGGAAAAAAAGTTGTGTCAGTCTTCCTATAATTGAAGATAATGTGTAAACAATTCAAAAAAATTGAGTTTTTATTTTTTGTCACGCCTACAAAAACCGACCTTTTGGTATTTTTCTTACTGTGTCGTCATCTTTAGTCCGAAGATAACACTTAGTATATTGGTTCTGTAAGGGATACATTTCTCTCTTTGATAGTTTGTTACTACCACGTCAATTTCTAGTCATAACTTTTTAAAACTTGATTCGTACACACCCTAATCGAATCGAAACCGAATTAAGTTTAAAAAAGTTTCGTGTTGACTAGAAATTGACGTTTTAGTAAAAAACTATAAAAGAGAGAAATGTAGCTCCTACAGAGCCGTAAACACCGATATATAAAATGTTATGATCAGACTAAAAATGGCGACACAGCACGGTGGTAAAATACGGCCGAAAATCAATAACTGGTTTATTTCTTCATATTTTTGACTGATATTTACTAAGCTGACATATTATGGTCCTTTCTTTATATTGTATAAATTATATGGTAAAATTAAAAGTGGTTGGCCAAATAAAAGGAGACATATAAGATACATTAATAAAATGTGTTTAATAATTTTGAAAAATATTCAATAATTTTCATTTATGTACAGGCCTTTTGTCTACCTTATTATATATAATTTGTAAAATTTGGATGAGTAGTTTGAGAGATATATTTAAATTTCTGAAAAAATTTGTGCTTTAGTCAAGATTTATTATATCAAAAAACATAAAAAAGCTCTATATTTTAATAAAATGTTGAAAATTCAAGACTGTGATTTTCATGTTCTTTCTGCATTTTTTATTTGTTCATTGTAATGTGGCCACCACCTGTGTATATGTATTGTTTACAGAATTTCCCTAAAAACAAAGTATAGTTCCATTTTTCTCAATCTTATTGTAAAAATTTAACTCAAGAACGTGTTGGCTAACAAAGTGGGCTGAAAAATTCAACGCCACGCCCAAATTTTCATTATACAGGTCATTTATACTTATTTGAACTCATTATATAATTTGTTATCCTAAATTGGTTTTTTGGTGGTAACTAAAGTAAATTTTAATCTATTCATTTAATAAATACTGCTTTAGATAATTTTCAAGTATTTTATGGACCTTTTTCTTACTAAATTGAACCCTGGTGTAATTAAAAATGTTTAAAATATGTAAAAAGATGAAGTTAGTAAAATGATTCTGGTAAATAGGCCGGCAGGAGAATGCGGCTCAAATTCGAAATATATACTACAAGTACTTAACAGTAGAAGATCCAATTTATGTGTAACCTATTTTAGCTCCTTTTTCTTAGATATTCAAAATTTTTATTTTTATGATTTTCACTAGTTATTTAATTATCTCAAATTAACTTCAATTTTCGAAAAAACTAAACCACAGAAATTTCTAAAAACTGCACAAAATGATTCACTAATAACAATATTTAAAAAGTGTATAAAAACATAGAACAAAAACTTTAGTGGAAAAATTATATCTGCTTTTATTTAGAAGTATATACCCAGCAAAACTTTGGTAATGGCAAGTACTCTGATAACTGGTTACCTTGTAACGACTACAATATACCATCCGAATAAATAATAAGTTATTACAGAAGTACTTATTTGTAATTTAGATGGTAATTCAAACTGAATGGCCCCGGTTCAAATCCCACCAAGGGCAACAATTTTTTTTAGTTTTTTCTTTATTAAAAGAGTCTTTTTAAATGATTTTTGAATTTTAAGAACTTAAATATTATCTTCTGTAAAAAAATTTGTAAAACTAACTCACGTTAATGAAAAATACCATTATGAGTCAATTTTGATTATCTAGGGGATGTTGAATACCAAACACGATTCTAATTGGTCTTAACTTGGTAAGCCCAACTTATCTGGGTCATCCTCTCATCATCTCAACTGTGGACACACACCTCCTCATGGTATCACCCGGGGAGCTAGTTTAACACCCATTAATATTGTGAGTTAACATGTTCCGAGAGTTGTCCCATAAGATCGATAAAAATGGGTTAGGATTACGGGCTGGTAACCCTCTCTTGAAAAAAAATACAATGAAGAGGATAAAATTAGAATTGAAATGTCCCACTACCTAATGTTAGAGGAGGATGTCCGAAACTTCGATAGAAAGATCAAGTAGAGGAACATTTTTCAAAGCTTGGCCTATAAAATTGGAGAATATTCGCACAAGATCGAAATCCATGGAATTCTAAAATATGCTCGGACTTTGACCTTAACAGGTTGTAACATTTAAGTATGTAAGAGTCAATCTTATGTAAAAACTTATACGAAAAAGAAGATTTAAATTGTTTAAGTTTTAAAATAATTTTAAAAAAGTTTTAAAATAATTACAAAAAATCGTATAAAAATATTTTTCCAAAAATTACAACAAAGCAAAAAAAAAGCAGGGAAAAACAAAGTTATTTTCACATGATTTTGGATCTAAAAATAAAAATTGTTTATATTAATTATAAGCTGCTAAGTTTTCAACATATGAAGTAGCTCAGTGGAAGAGTCTCTGCCTAGCAGTCAGAGGGTCTGGGTTCGAGCTCCCATGGGATCATAAAAAAAATTTTGTATTTCATTTAAAAATATATGTTTTTAATAAAACAACAACAAAAAAGTTGTTGCTGTTGTTGTTGTTGCTTTCAAATTGCTTACCCAAGTCATTACTTTTCTGCAATTGGTAAGTACTTGCCTCCAATGACATCCCCATGTTAATGTAATGACTTAAACAGCGAATGAGTAAGTAGTTCGTGTTCAATAGTTTAACTGTTTAACTCATTATTTGGTAATGAAAAGTTTTACTGGGTTAATTGGATACTTTAGAGTGTTGGCTATAAACTACCATCAAAATTTAATCAAAATTATAAAATTAAGAAAAACCATTTTTGGCCGCTTTTTACCACCGTGCACAGTGAGCAAAATACAATTTGTAGGCGTGGCAAAAAAAAATTTAATTGTTTCTACATTATTTTTAATTCTAGGGGGTGAAAGGCGAACCGCTCTAATGTACAATCAACCGTCTTGACAGAAGAACAACCTTAACTCGACTGAATCTAAGTCGTTCACTAAATATACTGCGGTGCTATAATGTGTCTACGTGTTCGCGTAATGATAATGATAAAAGTAGGGTCACTGATTTTAAGATATAAGAAATCTGTAGTTCCTAATATGTAAAATAACTATTTTTGAACTAATACAATTTTATGTCTTCCTATATCAGGGTTCGTAAAAACCACATTAGACACAGTCACTCTTTGGCATTTACTCCAGTTCTTACCTCAAGAGGTCATTTGTCTCGATAAAAGAATTTAATTGGAATTTAAATGTAATCTTTAAACAAGTATGACGTAGACACGTCTGGGGTCACTTTTGTAACAATTTGTTGCCGTTTTTTGTCTGGCTTTTAATATACATACATACAACAAAACCAGCAAAATGCAAGAAAAAAAAATGTTATTGTATGTGAAGGACGTGAAATTGTTCACGAAGAAAAAAAAAACAAAATAAATACAAGTTTACACAATACATGCACATGTAACAGTCATTTTTTTGTTTAAATAATTTCGCAGTGAAAAAAATGTTTTTTTGTGCAAAATAAAAAAAAAAATAAATGCGGCGCCACCAAAATTTATACACATTTGTTCCATCGCCACAGATATGAGCACATTTAAGCGTGTAAGTTGCTGTTGCTGTTGGTCTTGTGTTAAAAGAATTAGGGCACCAAACAAATACCAGAAGCTAAAACTCAGACCGAACCAACAACGAAATAAAAACAAACATACTCGTACTCGTATTTAAACAGCGCCAGTGTTCCAATGCAAGTTCCGTGACGGGCAGCAGGGTAAAGGTGTTAGGGAGTACACGTTTCATTTTTATTTGCTTTAGAAAATAGCGGCGCCACATATTTTTTTTTTATTTTTTCCCAAAATAATAATAATTATTTATTTAATTTTTTCCGCTTTGCAAATATTTATAGAAATTACAAACACTTAAAAGCTCATTTAAAAATCGTCGATACCGAGCATGAGTCAAGTGTGTGAATAAATTAAGTACAATTTTGTGATATTGTAAAATCAATGCAAATTTCGACCCGCTAACTTGAGGAAATCAATTATAATAAAACCTATTAATTAAGCAAAAAAAAACCCTAATCGAAATATTTTTTTCTATGTATTTAAAATAAAAAGTTAATTCACATTCTATTTATTTTCCGAGCGGCGTGACGAACACATTATGTCAGGTGTAGAATTACAGACCAGAGTCTCTGGTGGAAATTGAACCCGCAACTTCCGCACAAGCAGTCTATCACACTATCCACTAGGCCACTGAGGCACCCTAAACAATTACATATTTCCAATAATTGTCAAAACTACAAATGGGTCCTAAAATATGTACATTAGGGCGTCTCGAAAAAATAAAGTTCGCCGTACACCATCGAATATAAAGCAATGCTATGAGGTAGTTTCGAAAAAATTTTCTTTAATTTTTTTCGTTGCACATTGGGGTCGCCAAAATACATTTTTCCTTATATCTTCGGCATTTACAGTCGGATCTCGAAGTGTGATATATCGATGTTTTTGTCTCGAGGAGGCCAACATTTTTCTTTAATAGTCATTATTCTCAGGTATCCGGTTCTAGTATTTATCTATCAGACCCCTGTTCCTACCACCCTAATGTACCACCCTAATATCAGAAAATTAAAGCTCTTAAAAAATCGTTAAACTCTTACTAAGGAAGTTTTTCGATTTTTCAAACCAATCTATTACAAACAAGGAATTTCTTATTTTGCCGCACATAGGGATCGCCAAAATACATTTTTCGTTATATCGGATCTTAAAGTGTAATATATCGATGTTTTTGTCTAACGAAGGCCAATGTTTTGCAATATTAATTATTGACCTTAAATACATTCTTCTAAATAGTACCTACCCAAGATGTCTTAACTCATACAACAAGAATTATAAAAATTTTAAATCTTTTAATCAATTATGTTTTGAAAAGACTCAATTTTGCTGTATTTTTGAGGGCTCTCAAGTTCTGAAAAAATGTGGCCCATGCGTTGCTCACTTAGACAATGCGTTGCTCACTTAGACAAAAACATCGATATATTATACTTTAAGATCCGACAGTAAATGGCGAAGATATAACGAAAAATGTATTTTGGCGATCCCTATGTGCGGCAAAATAAGAAATTCCTTGTTTGTAATAGATCGGTTTGAAAAATCGAAAAACTTCCTTAGTAAAAGTTTAACGATTTTTTAAGAGCTTTAATTTTCTGATATTAGGGTGGTACATTAGGGTGGTAGGAACAGGGGTCTGATAGATAAATACTAGAACCGGATACCTGCGAATAATGACTATTAAAGAAAAATGTTGGCCTCCTCGAGACAAAAACATCGATATATCACACTTCGAGATCCGACTGTAAATGCCGAAGATATAACGAAAAATGTATTTTGGCGACCCCAATGTGCAACGAAAAAAAATTAAAAAAATTTTTTTCGAAACTACCTCATAGCAATGCTTTATATTCGGTGGTGTACGGCGAACTTTATTTTTTCCCCATATAAGTCGAGACGCTCTAATGTACATCCACATATTTGTCTTATTAAATTACAAGCCGCAGTTTTAAATTGATTATAAGTAGTAAAATTTGTAACATACCTAACAGAAGGACTGAAAGTTCGTAGTCTGAGATATGGGCAAATTCGAAAAACATTAAACCAAGGACAAAATTTTAAAACTGTCAAAATCACGTATTTGTGTTTATGAAAAAATTAACTATATATTGAATAATGGATACAATTTTTGATTGGTCTCTTCGTGAATGGAAGGTTTATTTGCACCCATCTCGAATTTTTATAATTTTTTTCAAATTATAGGCTTTTTAAAAGTTCATAAAAATTATAAAAACATCCCATTAGGTATCAAGTTTTAGTATGGGCTCAAAGTCTGCTTAATTTTATACAATTAGATGTAAAAAAAACCCATCAAAAGTAATTGGAGTGATATAAATAACGTCAAGTAAAAAGGGCTCACAGTGTGTAGCGTCCGTCACAGAAATAACGTTTTTTTTTATTTGACTAGTACAATTTTTCTTTTTTCTCCAATTGAACTTGGTTCGTAAAGAGAACTTATAGTATGCTTTACATTAGGCTACAAATGTATAGAAGTTAATATAGCATTTTACAAAATAATATGTAAAGGAAAGTGTGTAGCGTCCGTCACGGCATATATTTTTTCCAAAATGATATATATTAAATTCAAAATTTATGAACGCATGTCTGTCTTATTCATAAAGCAATAACACTGTCTTAATCCACAGATTAAATTTAAGATATTAGGTGTTAAAAAAACACACAGTAGGGCAAACTTGATGCTTTTGAATTTTTTTTTTTATTTTTGGGACACTCTAACAGCTAGCCGCAGCATTAAAAATAAGATGTAAAAATTATGTTAAAAAGTGTAAAACTTTAAATAAATATATTTATTTAGCCGTTTTGTGAAATATTAAATTGTGCCCAAAAATCGTATTTTTAACCGCGAACATGAAGAGGAAGGAGATGAAATTCAGGAACAAATAACACCATTAGGTTCACTGATTTACGAGCCTTTATAAAAAATATGAAATATGAAATTTTCTTAATAAAAAACATTCAAGCCCGTCACGTAGCGTCCGCAACAGTTCAATTATTGTTTTTTGGCGCAACTGAAAACTTTAAGATATTTAATAAAAGCTGTTTTGTAATCCTCTGGGGGGAGTTACGGTTAAATTTCGCACTATCGTAAAATAAGGTGCACCCTAATATACATATATCTTCTTCTTTAAAAAAAAATATGTACAGATTTTTATGATGGATTGAATTGAAAAATTTAATTGAAATTGAATATATTTTGTAAAACTTTAAATTATAACACAATTCCGGTATAAATGCGAAATAAATTAAAAATTTTAACTCAGCGAAGCCGATTTGACCAGGTAAGAAAGTTCTCTTTTATATTCCAGTAAATTTTAAAATAATTTAATTCTAAATGGTTAAAATTTGGGCAAAACCGAAAATACTTCCATTTTTCATATATAAAAAAGTTTAACACTTTGTGGGCGGCATGTGTTCCCCTTATGCAGTTCAATTTCGCACTTTCGTAAAATAAGGTGCACCCTAATATACATATATGGTACAAAAATTATAGAATAGTAAACTATGCATTTGATTATGTTATGGTTTTTAGCAAAGTTGTTGCGTATGAACCGACGAGGGTTTCTAAGTTGTTATGACCAATTTCCGACAGGTGGCGCCAAAACATTACTCACAATGAATTTAATCGTAAATTGTGCATTTGATCATGCTATGATCTTAGGCAAAGTTGTTGCTCACGAGTCGACGGAAGTTTCTAAGCCACTGAAAAATTAACCAAAATGAATCATAAATTAGGCATTTGGTCATTAAAAGGGGACCTACGTTTTAACTCCTGCTCCGAACGGCAGATGTATTAGTTAGAGAAGTTTTATTTGGCCTAATACTCAATAACCAGTGGCTAGCTGAGTTGTGAGATGAACCGCCGCTTTTTTGAAAATATATTTTTTTCAAGTGAGTCTGGCCGGGAATCGAACTTGGGACCTCTGGTATGCTAGGCGGATGATTAACCTGATACACCTCGGCGGTTTACCAATCGGATTCGACAAAAAATTTGAATTTGAAAATTGTAGGGCGCGGTATTACCACGGTACCAATCAATTACAAAATGTACCAAATATGTTTGCCATTCCTGATCTGATTTGATATGTTAGAACCTTTTTATTTTCTGATCGTTACATCGACACATGTCTACGGTTTTTTTAATTTTTTGTTTTACTGACAGAACCTTTTTTTGAAGTTCCTTTATTTTGCTTTTTATGTTATATACCTTTAAAGCTCAAAATATAAATCAACCCAGTAAAACTTTTCATTACCAAATAATGAGTTAAACAGTTAAACTATTGAACACGAACTACTTACTCATTCGCTGTTTAAGTCATTACATTAACATGGGGATGTCATTGGAGGCAAGTACTTACCAATTGCAGAAATGTAATGACTTCGGTAAGCAATTTGAAAGCAACAACAACAACAGCAACAACTTTTTTGTTGTTGTTTTATTAAAAACATATATTTTTAAACGAAATACAAAATTTTTTTTATGATCCCATGGGGGCTCGAACCCAGACCCTCCGACTGCTAGGCAGAGACCCTTCCACTGAGCTACTTCATATGTTGAAAACTTAGCAGCTTATAATTAATACAAACAATTTTTATTTTTAGATCCAAAATCATGTGAAAATAACTTTGTTTTTTCCTGCTTTTTTTTTGCTTTGTTGTAATTTTTGGAAAAATATTTTTATACGATCTTTTGTAATTATTTTAAAACTTTTTTAAAATTATTTTAAAACTTAAACAATTTAAATCTTCTTTTTTGTATAAGTTTTTACATAAGATTGACTCTTACTTACTTAAATGTTACAACCTGTTAAGGTCAAAGTCCGAGCATATTTTAGAATTCCATGGATTTCGATCTTGTGCGAATATTCTCCAATTTTATAGGCCAAGCTTTGAAAAATGTTCCTCTACTTGATCTTTCTATCGAAGTTTCGGACATCCACCTCTAACATTAGGTAGTGGGACATTTCAATTCTAATTTTATCCTCTCCATTGTATTTTTTTTCAAGAGAGGGTTACTAGCCCGTAATCCTAACCCATTTTTATCGATCTTATGGGACAACTCTCGGAACATGTTAACTCACAATATTAATGGGTGTTAAACTAGCTCCCCGGGTGATACCATGAGGAGGTGTGTGTCCACAGTTGAGATGAAGGATGACCCAGATTAGTTGGGCTTACCAAGTTAAGACCAATTAGAATCGTGTTTGGTATTCAACATCCCCTACATAATCAAAATTGACTCATGATGGTATTTTTTCATTAACGTGAGTTAGTTTTACAAATTTTTTTTACAGAAGATAATATTTAAGTTCTTAAAATTCAAAAATCATTTAAAAAGACTCTTTTAATAAAAAAAAAACTAAAAAAAAATTTTTGCCCCTGGTGGGATTTGAACCGGGGCCATTCAGTTTAAATTACCATCTTAATTACAAATAAGTAGTTCTGTAATAACTTATTATTTATTCGGATGATATGTTGTAGTCGTTACAAGGTAACCAGTTATCAGAGTACTTGCCATTACCAAAGTTTTGCTGGGAATATTTCTATGCCAATTATAAACCTACTGTATAACATTAACCCATTATGGGACTTTTTTGAATTTCTTTCTGGGATTTCTTTACGAAAACGGATCGATATGAGGGAAATCAATATTATATCTGTGGCAATAAGGAAAAAGTGCTTAAGTCTGATTTTTGGAAATGAAATCGACTCAGAAAGTGATACTTCCGATCGGTATACTAATATTTTTAAAAATTTAATACGAATACTATTACAAACAGAAATTATGAAAAGATAATTTACCTTCGATACGATTCATCCTTTGACTTTGATATGGAGGTGGTGCTGATTCTAAAAAAGAGATAAATGAAAAATAATCAGTTT
The DNA here is from genome assembly GCA_933228675.1 of Stomorhina lunata. NCBI lineage: Eukaryota > Metazoa > Arthropoda > Insecta > Diptera > Rhiniidae > Stomorhina > Stomorhina lunata. The sequence continues at coordinate 86,235,653 of OW121740.1, read as the reverse complement.
AAGTTCGAATGAATTGGTAATTAGAAATAAATTTGAATTGTTATGAAATGCATGGTTTATATAACTCAAGCGACTGACTATTGAGTGAAATTTACATGTATTTTGTTTTTATTACAATAACAAAACACATGTAAATTTTACTTAATCGTCAGTCGCTTGAGTTATATAAACCCCACATTAAATTTAAGGGTAACATTTAAAAAATTTTACTCAATTTATACTATAATGAAAAATTTTAATAACTTTCAAAATCTTGAGTCAGATGACTTTATTCAAATCAGAATTTTGTCTGATAAGCAAAAAATTAATTATACCATAAATGATCAATAATTATTAGAAAGAAAAAAAAAAAAAAAACAGATGACAGACGCACGGAAATATAAAAATTAAAATAATAAAATGAATGATAAAAAAAAACTAAATAAAACATTATAAATCAACAAATAAATAATTATGATTTTATTTTTATTTTTAAAGTTAAAAAATTTATTCATTCATAGATTTCGTTTTGTATTTATGTTTTTTTTTTTGTTATTTTATCAAAAAATGATTGAATATCTCATTCATAAACTTTTCGTCAAAGTATTTTGTTGTTGTTGTTGCGATCGTTTATTTGTTTGTCAGTCTTTTTTTTTTTTGTTTCTTTTTTAGTCATTTAAAGTTAATTTTTTTGGTATTTTATATTTTTCGAAAGCCAAACAATGATAACTGGGCTAAAAGCAAGCGTGTACAACTTAAATGAGACATAAAATGAATTTGGTTTCTTACATTTTTTAGTAATAATTTAAAGGTTTGTCTCTGTTGGTTTGTCAGTCAGTCAGTCAGACAGTCAGCCTGTCTATCTGTATTTTTGTCTGTTTGTTTGTTAAACCCGTGTCAACTAATATTTGTTTATATGATTCGATACGTTAAATATTTTCACTTAAATATTTTGTCTGAATATATTTGTCAGCGTGTTTGCTTTACATACAAATACAGTAATGTCAACATATATCAATTTACACGAGGGCTGGGCACGCATTTGGTCAATAACAGACATTTTTCTATAACTTGTGGGGTTTATATAACTCAAGCGGCTGACGATTGAGTGAAATGTACATGTATTTTGTTTTTATTACAATAACAAAACACATGTAAATTTCACTCAATCGTCAGCCGCTTGAGTTACCTAAACCCTAGATTAAAGAAGAATCCCTTTAAAGAAGGGTTAGGTTTAGAAAGTTTAGATTAGTTAAGATGAATGGAAAATGTAGGGGATAGTTATAACTGTTGGTAGAAAAGGAAGTTAAATCTTTAACCCCTTAAGGAGAAATGATGAGTGTCGCCCGCAAACATTTTCTGTGCCAAATTCGAAATTGGCGGGCTATGCCCGCCGCATATTTAAATGTTTCAAAAGCAGTAGTAGTAAATTAAAATGTTTCTTCGAAATTAAATCGTGTCGCAAGGGGTTAAAAGATAAAGTAAATTAAATAAAAAATATTACGATTAAATCTTTAAGATCTTTTTAAAAATCAAAATCACTAATTAATGAAGACCGTTAAAATTTGGAGTGTAAATTGTTAACAGCATAAACAGCAGCAATTCTGTAATTAAACGATAATTAAACATCCCGAACTTCTTTGTGAATAACAAAGATTCAGAGTCGTAAGAACAATTGAAATACTTAAGTCAGCAAGAAGCTTGTTTTAGATGGGGATTAGAGTGTCCCACCTTTGTATGAAGAAAATTAAACTTTGTAAAACAGAAAGACGTACCCCCCTATTTTTTTACATTTGACCCAATAATCCAAATACAAAGTTTCATTCAGATCGCATATCGGGAAAGCGTGCCGACTTGACGCCAAAGTTTGGACATGCCAGTTATATGGGAAAAATGTCATATTACCTGAAAGTCCATAAAATTCTACATTAATTGGTGTTAACACAATATTACCCTCATTCATAGTATTTTTGTTATTCGCTGTAAAACTTAAACATTTGAGTTTGTTAAGTTATTTTGCATAAGACGGTAAATATTTAGCTTTTAAGATCATTAAAAGCTAAAGACGCCTCAAGTTTTCTTAAGAAATTTTCGACTCAGAAACTGTGTAAGTATGTGACACCAAAACAGATCAGCCTACAAAAAGCTTTGGATGTGCTAATTGATGTAAAATTAAGTAAAAACGGATACAAAGTAATTAGATTTGCAGCGGCGGACATTTTTATACCCTTTACCACTATAGGTGAAAAGGGTATTATAAGTTTGTGCTGATGTATGTAACGCAAAGAAATATTTGTCTTAGACCTACCTTTTAGTATACCAATAGACTTAGAATCACTTTCTGAGTCGATTTAGCGATGTCAGTCCGTCCGTCCGTCCGGTTGGACGGCTGGACCCCCATGTAAACCATGTAATCAAACTACAGGTCGCAATTCTAAAGATAATTTGATGAAATTTGGAACAGATCATTTTTTTTTTGAAAGTGGGATCATGGCTATTGAAATTCGTTAAAATCGGTCTATTATTTATGGTACCTCCCAGAGGTCCCACTTCCCGGAATTGATATTTTGGCCACAAAAATCAATATTTTTTTAGAAAATTTAAAACATATATTGCTTATGTAAACCAAAATTAATGTACGAATTTTCGTTAAAATCGGTCCACATTTGATAATAGCTTCCATACAAACTCTTCTGTCAAAACGCACTAAATGAGAAAAAAAAACAGTAAAACGCTCGTAAATCTGAAGATAATGAGAATTTTGAGTTTATTTTTTGCACACATAATTTTTGTAATCAATTTGTAAAATTTCGAGATAATCGGTTCACGATTGAAGGGTATCGTATAGTCGGGCTTGACCGACTATAGCACTTTCTTATTTGTTTTGTATACATTTGGAGAGCTCCGTAAATCGAGGATCCGCTGTAATAAAAATTTGGTATGGGTATGTCCAATTAGAGAAATATTAAGATAAGTTGAAAAATGTATACGTATTGCTCTGGAGTTTCAGATATTAAGGTTTATAAGTTACTAAATTAATTCTGAAGCACCGAAGCTGACCGAATCCAGCTACTTACTTAAAGTTAACCGAAATATTTATTATAAGAAGAAATTTAAAGAAGTTTATTATTAAACAAAGGAATTATTAATGTTTTTTCTAATGTTAGGTTAATCGAGGATCCACTGTATTAAAAATGTTCATTCCATTATGCATAATTTACTTAAAAAACGGGTTTGAGGAGAAATTAATGGTTTATTTAAAAAGTGCCAAAATCAGTACACTTCAGCCCACTATGGGGTTTCCAGATCTGAATAATCCTTTGTATTTGGTTTAAATGTGGATATTTTGATTCTTTGGTAGGAGTTTCTAAAACTGAATAATAGTATTAAATTTATGTTGCTTTTGCAACGCCTGGTCCTTTTATATATATCTGTGTCAATATGGAAGAGTAGCTTAAGTCGACATAAGACATAAGTGCTTAGTCCGTTTTAAAAAATTCGGGTTTTTGTGAATTAAATTATTTTTGTCAATTAAATTACTTTTTACCTTAAGTGTATTGAATCAATAATGCATTGATCAAAACAACTTATGTACAAATATTTTTGTGTACATATTCAAATTTTTCTTTCATCATATAACAATTTCGCTTAACTTTACTTAAGATGTATAAATGTTGACCTTAAAAAATAATTCATTATTTTTAAACAACTTATGTTTACATAAATGGTCCCGTAGAAAAAATGTAAAATTTTCTGAATTTACCAATATCTTTTGTTTAATATTCATCCTTCTCCTCTAATAAACCTGTTACCAATATATTTATTCATAAATTATTCGCAAAAATCAAGCAGAAGAAAAATTAAACAAAATTGATGATGTCTCAAAACTTCAATTTTTGACTTAAGCTATTCATCCATATTGCCACAGATACAAAAACTTCAATTCCCCAGACGGATTGTCAACAAAAATTTTTTAATACATGTAATATACAATATTATACCATTTTAAATTTTGTGTTTTTTTAAAGATGAAATCATTTAAACGAAGATCACTTAAACGAAAACTACTGTATACATATATTTATGTACATATCTATCTATCAAATAAAAGCCGTTTCTGGTTTTAGCAGGTCTCTATTTTGTATTTTATTGATTATAAATATATTTTCTATAAGCGTATTTCGATTCATTTTTTCTCAGAGATTTTGGATAAATTGACATATTGAAATAAAATGAAAAAAATTAAACAAAAAACGTAAAATAATAACAAAGCACCAATTTCCGTTATATAATTAAATATATTAATAAAAATAAATATTGAAAAATTGTATCTATTACAAAAATTGAAATTCGACTGAAAGCTAATAAATTTTGGAACAGGCGGAAGCTCATTTGATCGAGCTTACCCATAAATTAAGAAAACAAAACTATAAATATCAAATACAATTCTTGTTATAATTTATCTTTATTAGAACAATCAAAGATAAATTTCATCAAACAGCGCCACCCTAATGTACCTATACATATATTGATCATATTTATTTGAGCGTTAGATTGTATCTGTATGATTATTGAAATTTAATATCACACCAAAAAGTCATTAACAAAAATCTATACAAAAAATGTTAATCCTCTGCTAAAAGCAATAAAATTAAGAAAAAAAAGGCAAACAAAAAAATTCAAAACCCAAAAAGGAGTGGCACACTATTAAATGCTAAAAAAAAAATGAAAAAAATAACCTACAAAAATAAATAAGATACGAAAGGGAAATATTTCAAATTCATATTAAAATTTATTGAAATTTTAGCCTTTTTTTTGAACTAATACAATAAATATGTTTAGTTAGCATTTTGTTCTTTTGAAAATATTTTTTGTATTTTTTTGTATATCGTAGGCTTAAAATGCAAACCTGCTAACTCACTTTTAGCAAATTTTGCAGAAGAGACAAACAAATTTTTATATTTCGAAAATATAGTTTATATTTTTCATACATATTTTAAAAACAAGAATAAAATACGTTGTACTGGATTTAGCAGTTTTTCTTACAAACATTTTCTCTTAGTGGATTTAGCAGTTTTTCTTATTGAACTTTTTTACAAACTTCAGTACTTAAATAAAAAAAAAAAACTTTCATGCTGATTAAAGGGGCATTTCGTTCTCTACTACATAACATCAAAACCTCAATTTACTTAAAAACTGGACTTAGCAGGTTTTCATATGAAGTTGATATTACACTTGGACTGAAAAGTTCGTGGAATAACATCAAAAATTAACAGTTTTTTGCTTAAATTTAATATTCTTATTAAATAGAGTTGCCTTTTATTGGGATACAACGATTTTAGAGCTCATAAAATTTGGCAGTCCCATTTTTTTAAACTATAAGTCGTCTTGAGCCTCAAAATAGCCCAAAGTTTCAAGAATTTCTTTAACTCTAAGAAAAGGAAAAAATTCGAAGTTCAAACCTTGCCAACGTTTTCATTGATTTGTGACACTGTGCATTCCCTCAATGAAATAGCACATTCTTTTTTAGCGCGATTTAGACTTGCTATGCAAGGGTTATTAGCTTTACAAGGCATTTACTTTATCAGCTGACTATTGAGTTTTTCTAAGGTCTGAAGCCGGATAATCGCGTAAAGCCAACTTGGCCAATAATCGATTAGACTCGGGGTGAAATGATGGAGTCAGGTTTTATCCATTGTCACATATCGACTTGAAAATTTGAGTTTATTTAAAAGAGCTTTCACATACCCTTTCATTCAATATCTTTAGAGTTTAACCCCCTAATTTATAAACGAAAAATAAAGCTATGACAAGCTTATAATTGAAATTTTCAATACAAAATTATTACAATAAGCCTTTGATAATATTATTATTCGTTTATGAATTAGGGGATAAGTTTTTTTGACATTTTTGTCGGTAATAGCCTATTTGGTGTGACTTCGGCTTACAAGTGGCTTGACTTAAAATGCTATATCTTACAAACCAATAGCCCGACATCTGTCAAATTTTATAAGAAAAACAATTTTTATGAGAAAACCAATTTCTACTTAAAAAGAAGTAAGAAAGTGCTACAGTCGGTCAAGCCCGACCATACGATACCCTTCACCACTAAGGTCAAAGGTGTTATTTTTCCTGTATAAAGACAAATCTTGGCTAAATTTTGCCATCATACAAACATTTTCTCAAAACTTATATATTTAAGCTGTTTCCGTCATTTGGACTTATATGAGAGCTAGGATCAAATGTGGACCGATTATCTCGAAATTTGGCAAATTGTTTATAGTTGTTAGTGTGAAAAAAATAAACTTGAATTTCTCATTATCTTTAGATTTACGAGCGTTTTAGTGATTTTTGCCTCATTTAGTGTGCTTTTAAAGAAGAGTTTGTATGGGAGCTATGGTCAAATGTGGACCGATTTCAAAATTTGGTATAGTGATTTTAGTTTACATAAGCAGTATTTGTTTTAAATTTCATGAAAAAATATTGATATTTGTAGCCAATATATCAATTCCGGAAAGTGGGACCTATAGGAGGTACATATGTATAGCCATGGTTCCATTATCAAGAAAATTATTTGTGTCAAATTTCGTCAAATTATCTTTAAAATTGCGACCTGTAGTTTGATTACAAGGTTTACATGGGGTCCTGCCAGCCAGACGGACGGACGTATTGACTTCGCTAAATCGACTCAGAAAGTAATTCTAAGCCTATTGGTATAATAAGGGTCTAAAACAAATATTTCTATGCGTTACATACATCAGCACAAACTTATAATATCCTTTCCACCCATGGTGGTGAAGGGTATAACAAGGAAAAAAATTTAATAGTCGGTCAAGCCCGACCATACGATACCCTTTACCATTAAGGTCAAAGCTGTTTTTTTCCTACAAACAAATACGAATATTTTCTAAATTTTGCCATCTTACAAAAAATTTCTCAAAACTTATCTATTTAAGCTGTTTTCGTCATTTGGAATGTAAACCGATTATCTCGAAAATTGGCAAATTGATTAGAGTTTCTACAAAAATTATGTATGTAACAAATAAACTCAAAACTCTCATTATGTTCAGATTTACAAGCGTTTAAGTGATTTTTGTCTCATTTAGTGCTTTTTGACAGAAGAGTTTATATGGGAGCTATGGTCAAATGTGGACGGATTTCAACGAAATTTGGCACAGTGATTTTGGTTTACAAATATAGCTTATTTGTTTTAAATTTCATGAAAAAATATTGATATTTGTAGCCAAAATATAAATTCCGGGAAGTGAGAACTGTGGAAGGTACCATAAATAATGGTATAATTGTATGAGCTGGACTAATGTATTATTATATTCTTAAACGAGCAATAATTGTATATATATATATATATATATATATATATATATATATATATATATATATATATATATAGAATGGCTATCTCGAAAACGGCTCTAACGATTTTGATAAAATTTGGACTGTGGGTATCTTTTTTGATGTATAGGTCGAAGAAGAAGGGACTTTTGGAACTTTTACCTCTAAGAGGGTAAAAAGGGGAAAAAATCGAAAACGCTATGTCTCCTAAAGTAATAGGTATAGAAACAAAATTAAAATTACGTTTTAAACAGCTTTGAAAATAAGCGGACAGGTGTTTGGTACTTTTTTGAAACTATGTCCGATAGGGGGTAAAAAAGGGTGAAAATAGTTTTTTTGGCACCTTTTTAACCCACTCTTATATTTTAAACTAAAGAATATAGAAAGAAACTTGGTACTGCAATCAATAGATGTAAAAAAACATGAAACACGTATTTGGTACTTTTTTGATTTTGGAGCCAAAATGGGTAAAAAAGGGATAAAATGATAACATAACATCTCCAAAGTAATATGAATAGGAACATTATACATTATGTTAAATGCGTTTTAAAAAAATGTACCGAATTCAATTGGCACCAAAAAAGTACCAAATATACATATGGAACTTTTAGAAATTAGGGAATAAAAAGGGGGAAAAATTAGTATTATTTTAAACAAATGAATGTTTGTCTGTATGTATGTTCTTTATAGAATAGTAAACTGTGAATTTGATTGTGTTATGCTCTTTAGCGAAGATGTTGTGGATAAGCCGGCGAAGGTTTTAAAGTTGATAAGACTAATTTCCGACAGATGGCGCCACTGAAAATTACTAAAAATTAATTAAATCGTAAACTGTACATTTGATCATGCTATGATCTTTAGCAAAGTTGTAGCGCATGAGCCGACGAAGACTTTTTAGTTGGTATGAATAATTTCCGACAGGTGGCGCTACAGAAACTTACTCAAAGTCAATTTAATCGTAATCTGTACATCATGCTACAATCTTTAGCAAAGTTGTTGCACATGAGCCGACGAAGATTTCTTAGTTGGTATGAAGAAATGTCGACAGGTGGCGCTACTGAAATTTACTAAAAGTCAATTTAATCGTATGCTGTACATTTAATCGTGCTATAATCTTCAGCAAAGTTGTTACGGATAAGCCGAAGAAGGTTTATGAATTGGAATAAGCAAAGTCCGACAGGTGGCGCCACAGAAAACTACTCAAAATGAATTAAATCGTAAACTGTGCATTTGATCAGACTATAATCTTTAGCAAAGTTGTTGCGCATGAGTCGACAGAGGTTTCTGTTGATATGAATAATTTCCAAAATTATTCAAAATGAGTTAAACTGTAAACTATGCAAACTATTTGTTGGTCGGACAAAATAAATCAAATAATTCAAAATTAACTAAATATTTCTACAATGTCTTTCCTCTAAATTTATTTTAGCACTTTATAATATAAAATATATAAAAACTTTAAAATTTTCCTCAAAATGCTTATCATAAAGCTCCGAGCAAGGCTCGGTCTACCAGGTACTGGTCGATTCTGAGATAACCGGATTTCGCCAATAATATCAATAAAATGAAGTTAGTTGTGTTTTGGCATTCGTAATAAGCTTTCACACTTAAGCTGGTCATTCCCCTGGGCTGGTCATTCCCCTGGGTTGTTTTAAATATTGGTCGTAAGCGACAAAAAATCTTAATTAAACAAAAACGGGGAATGTTTTGGTGCATAACATCTTTGTTCTTTGTTAGTTTGCTACTTTCGACAAACTAATTAAATTTTTTCCAAATGGTTTAGAAGTTATGGTGCAAATTATTGTATGTGAAGTTTTTTAGTTTTACTTCAATATTTTTTATGCTATGGATTGTGGCGAATATGCAGAAATCGGCCAATAGGTAGTTGGAGTTTGAGACCTATTTTTAAAAACATGTCTATTTTTAGCACAGTGGCCTCTACAGTGAGCCAAAGTTGAGCACCATTGAATGTAAAACCTATTGGTCCGTATAACTTTCGAAAACTACATAAGAAAGAAAGAAAAAGTACAACGCTGTCTCTAATAGTTCAAGAGATAAATAACGGAATGTCGCTTACGGTTATTTAAATCTAAGGGCTCGATATGTTCGTGTTTGAGCTCTCGCTAACACCACTTGGAAGCTTTTTTTGTATTACTTGAATAATTTAAGACTAAAAAGGCTACAATGTTTATGCATTCGTACTAGTATCCTAAATATGTGTGTGTGTGTAATTATAAACTTATTTCAAAATTCCATTATAAAATATATTCACAAAAATTTAATTGAATTACTTTAGTTTGTTAATTATGAGTCCATTAAAAAATGACAGGAACTTAAATCAATTTGTTGATTTGTGCTTTTTGGTTTGTTTTATGTTCATTAAATTAATGAATGTTTCTTTAAGTGCATGTCCAAGTATTAAAATGTACATACATAAGTAAGTAAATATGTATGTATTGATATGTTAGTTTGTAACATCTTGTTTTTTGAATTTCAAAAGAATTAGTTCGTTTTATTTTTTGTGCATTCCTTTAAACTGCAACAACAAAAAACATGTTGCTATTTTTTTTTTGTTGTTTCCTAATAATTGGTAGTAAGTAATCAGAATTACAGTCAAAAGACTTAAAACATTTTAAAAGGCAACATCAACAACAAGTTTGTTGCTACATGGCGCCGGAGCTTTTAAGCCAGTCATCAACATCATCATGTACGAGTATCATCGTCGTCGTCGCCGTTTTCATCTTGAGCGGATAATAGTTACTTAGTGTGTTCCTTGTTGTCTTGTACTTGTTGTTCCTGTTGCTGTTTTGGCTCTGGCTCCGGCTGCTGATGTTGCGATTTTTTTTGTTCTCAAATTTAAAATGCATCAATGGTACACGCTACAATTCTTGGAATTGATCATCGTTTTTTTCTTCAAAGATTTTTGTTTTACTTTATCATTGAATATTAGTTGCCGATGCCGATATCAAGAACCAGAAGACTATAGACAGACAGTAACAAAAAAATACATAAAATAATATACTTGATTTTAGCGAATCTTAAACACCCTACACCAGTGATGTTTGGAAATAAAAATTGAATTAAAAACTACTAAAAATGTAACTATTCGTGTAATAATAAGACCTTTTTGCCGATTTATTGAAAATTATTGTTCAAAACTATGTTCTGGCATATAACTCTAAAACCAAGTGGCCGATATTTTCTGACAAAATTATACACAAAGCTTAATAGAGCAATAGCATATAGAATGACTAATTATATTATGTCTATAGCTCACTCACAATGGCTACTACGACAATCAAAAGCATTCTCATACCAGGGAATGTATGTTTGTATAAGGAAGTTTATAAAACAATTTAAAAACTACAAGACCAAAAATCTGAAAGATGTCGAAGGGGCATCAAAGGTACCCTGAGCTGAGCTACCTACTACTTAAAATCGTACAAACTTTTTGCTGCCTTTTTCACTCTAAACACGAGAATTGAACATTTTAAAGTTAACTCAATGTCAGAGTTAAATCAGGTTTTTATGGATTCTTTGAAAATGAACTAAAGCAAAAACAAAAATGTTCCAGTCTTAAAGGACCCAAAAACTTTTTGATTGTTATTTTTGAAATGTTTGTTGTGGGGCTTTTTTTCTGTATATAATGAGAAGAACGATCACGATGGCATTTTGATATTTTGATCTTATGTCGATAGTGGAAAAAATAGGTGTTATGTAAATAAATACTTTAGAAAAACTTATTTTATGTTTATGATTTCAAAGAAAATTTTTATTAAAACTAAAGCCTGAAAATTTTGAAGTTTGCTTTAAAATAAAGGCGTGGAATTTTTGATATTTTTCCCAAATTTTATTAATAAATATTTAGGTCAAAAAATATGCCCATGTTCTTAGAATTAAAAAAAAAATTATGACATTTTTTTAAGTTTTTGTTATAAGTAAAACATCTAAACCTTTACGATCTTAAATTAGCAAATATCTTCTAACATAACCATCCGGTCAGACATTCCTAAACACAAAATGTATTCAAAACATAATTGAAAACACTTTATGACTTAACCCAATTGATCAATTACATTAAACATCACCAAAATCAATATCATCAAAAAGCGATGCATTTTTATATTACGTTTTGTCTTTAGTCTCAAAATAAGCCCTAGTTTCGGTCAATATCTCTTTGGCCGCGCTAAATTCTCTGGTGGCGATCCAGTTTTATATTACGTTTTGTCTTTGGTCTCAAAATAGGCCCTAGTTTCGGTCAATATCTCTCCTTCTGGCAATCCAGTTTTATATTACGTTTTGTCTTTAGTCATAAAATAGGCCCTAGTTTTGGTCAATATCTCGATTCTCAATATCTAAATTCTCTGGTCGCCACCATAGAATTCAGTTTTATACTACGTTAAATTCTCTTGAGTAGATCGAACTAGTAAAAGTTGCTATGGATTTAGATCTAGAGAAAACGTGGGTGCGGGAGCAAAATAAAGTCCAAATCAAGCAATTTTGTGATCGTTTTTCTTGATTTATGATTTGTTGGTTTTTTTTTTGATTTTGAACTTTTGATTTTGAAGAGCTTTCAAATATTAAAAAAATCTTTCACGATAAGCATATTCCTTTGATATATAAAACATATTCCTTTCATATCTTCAGACTCTAAAAAATACGGGTTTATTTAAAAGAGCTTTCACATACCCTTTCATTTAATATCTTTAGAGCCCAAACTCTTAATTCATAAACGAAAAATAAAGCTATGTCAAGCTTATAAGTGCAATTTTTCATACAAAATTCCTACAATAATACTTTGATAATATGTATTATTATTCGTTTATGAATTAGAGGGTTAGTTTTTTAATGATTTTGTCGGTAATAGTCTGTTTGATGTGACCTCGGCTTAAAAGTGACTTCACTTAAAATGCTATATTTTACAAACTAATAGCCCGATAGCTGTCAAATTTTGACTTTTCAGGCCAATCGTAACGATCTTGAAATCAAAACATTTTGATAAGAAAACTTAAAAATTAAAGAACATTTACAACGATTTTTGGAAAAAATAAAATCTAAACCAAGGCCATTATTTGCGTGGCAGGGGAATAACAACAATTTACATTAAACAAGAAACATTTTTCTTTATTTGTTCCTAAAAAGACCTTGCTCTAAAGTTTACAGCAAGGTTGGCCAAATGGATTGCGTACGAGTAAAGAAAAAGTTTTTTTGTTTGATATCGCAGAAGTGGTAATCGTTGGTCGGAATCCTAAGAGTTCCAAGTCGTTCCAGTACGAAGAACCGACTGCCGTGGGAACTGTCTGTTTTTGGCGTCCACTGCGTGCTTCGTTCTCGGTGATCATTTTGAGTAATTTAATTTTTTTTTTGTTCTAGAGTTCTAATAGTGTTTATATCAAAGTTATGTTTAATTCATATACATACGAAAAGCGTCTGACTACGAACTTTTCAGTTAGGTTTGCGTCTAAGATAAAGGACCGCAACGCTTAGGTTTTTGTACCCTATTTCTTATTTCTCTAAATGGCTTTCTATGACAAACTTTCTAGACCAAGACTTTTAGAGGTGTCCCTAGCAGGGGTGTTTAGGGGTGTCCCTATCAGAAGATTGTATCTGAATACAATTTTCGAAAAGGAAAGAAACGTTGCGTTTTAAAACAATACGATACCCTTCACCACTAAGTCAAAATTGTTCTTTTTCCAGTATAAAGACCAATATTTGCTAAATTTTGCCATCGTACAAACAATTTCTAAAAACTTATATATTTAAGCTATTTCCGTTATTTGAACTTATATGAGAGCTAGGGTTAAATGTGGACCGATTATCTCGAAATTTGGCAAATTGAACCTTATCATTGAAAATTGAAACTTAAAATTCTCATTATATTCACATTTATGAGAATTTTAGTGATTTTTGTCTCATTTAGTGCGTTTTCACAGAATAGTTTGTATGGGAGCTATGGTCAAATGTGGACTGATTTCAACGAAATTTGGTACAGTGATTTTAGTTTACATAAACAGTATCTGTTTGAAATTTCATTAAAAAATATTGATAGTTGTGGCCAATATATTGATTCCGGAAAGTGGGACCTATGGGAGGTACCATAATTAATTAACCGATTTTGACTATCAAAAAAATTATCTGTGCCAAATTTCATCAAATTATCTTTAGAATTGCGACCTGTACTTTGATTTGCATTCTTTGCATGGGGGTCCAGCCAGCCGTCCAGACGGACTGACATTGCTAAATCGACTCAGAAAGTGATTCTAAGCCTATTGGTATACTAAAAGGTGGGTCTGAGACAAATATTTGTATGCGTTACATACATCAGCACAAACTTATAATACCCTTTCCACTTATGGTGGTGAAGGTTATAAAAAGATATAGTTAACTCCATCTATACGACATGCATATATCTGAAGGTCTTTTGGATAATTAGGAATCTCGTTACCGAAACCGAGATCTAGTTACCGAAACCTTTGCTTTACACGCGTTGTATTTCTAAAGCACATCTTTTTTTGTCTACTGTCGAGTGAACAACGCATTACAGATATAATTCTTCATCCTTATGCGGAATAAATTTCTTACGAGCTTCCATGAAGGAAAGATAAAATCATAAGTATAAGCTTTCGCTCCTTAAAAGAGTTCTAAAACCATTCTAAAGTAGTAAAGTAGTGGTATAAGCTTTCGTGTCAATTGTAAGGAACTTAATTTTCCAAAGATGTGGTATCAACTAACCAACGACTGAAGTATTTTTGTCAAAAATATTTGGTTAGTTGGGTTTTTAGTCGAATTTGATATTTCTACATATTCTCATTTCAAAGAAATTCATATTCAAAAAATTTAAACTGCTAATTTGAGAGCTTTTTTGTCTTGTTTTTTTGTTTGGCGTCTACCTGTTTTGATCAAAAAATAAAAAAAAAATAATTTCCTAAATTAGGTATTAACGACGGATAGAGGAGGAAAAAAAGGCAACCAAAATAGATGTTCGTGTGTTCCAAAATAAATGATCTTTCTTTGATGAGGGATGAACATCAAAGCTTAAATAAACAAACACTTAACGACCATCATCATCATCATTATCTCTTATCATTTTCAACTTCCACGACTTTCAATACTTTATATGCGGCAATTAAGTCGGTGAATTTACTATACACAACTAATTTGCCACGATTTAGGTTAATGTAGGAATTCGGGAAAAAAATGTACAAATGGTGGATCCTTAATGCGAAGCAAATAAGAAAAGTTCATGCTTTAGAGTAAAAAGTCTAGAACATTGTGGAGTTTTGATAAGTTGTAAGCATATTTCGGGAAATGATGGATTATGACGGGACCTAGTAAGAACATGAGAGCCCGAGCTTTAAGTTACATTTAACCTTGAAGATCGATATTTGGTTTCGCCTTTCAAGTGGCCATAAACAGTTAAATAAATTTAAGCTTTAGCTAATTTAATAAGTTGTTATTCGTCTTTATCGCCTTGCGAAGTTACTTTCCAAAGAACCCTATAGAATTTCGCAATGAATAACTAGAGCTTTCCATTGGGAAATTCTTGTTAGCATATGATTTTTAATACCCTAAGAATGTATCTACCCCAGTCAGCATTTTTGTTATTTACTGATCATATTTGACTCTTTTTCGACTGCCTCGGACGATTAAAACAATTGAATATGCTATCATTTTCGATTCGAAAAAGACAGTGCCTTCGGGAGAAAATGGTACCCTAGCAGCGACTCCCTTGAGAGAATCTTTTATGAGCACCTTTATGAATCTTTTACGAGCCATTTTCGAGTCATTTTTGACTCAATTTTGATTATTTTTTCAGTTGATTCAAAAAAAAAGTAAGTATATGTATGAATATATGTATGTATGAGTAAATGTATGTATGTGATAATGTTTTATTGGCTTCTGGCTAAAATGAATGCTGACAAATCATGATACTTGAGCGCATGGTTTGCTTGTTAAATAAATACTCTCTACATCCTTGAAGCGCACACACGACGTCACGAAACTGACATAAATTAAAAACTAAAATCGGTAACAAAAAAAAAAAAAAAACAAGAAGAAAATGAAAACTACAGGAGAAGAAAATGACTTATAACAAAAGTAACAGCAAAACATAACAACAGCATCGCAATCATCAGCAACATCAACAGCACCAACCAACAACAATATCTTCTTCCTCATCGAAACATCACATTAAGATTTACTTGTATAATCAAATAATACAAAAGAAAATCACGTTAAAAATCCCTAAACAACAAAATAAAGTTAAATGATCAAATTCTTAAGTTGTTCTGGTTGCGGTTAAATTACAGCCAATCGCGACGGACGAACGGGCAGACAGACAGAGGAAATCCAATATCATACAACCAGAGGGACAGACAAACTGATGAGCGGACAAATGGACAGACGAACATACAGATAAAACAACTTACAAACAATCACTCTTGTTGCATGGGCCCACTTAAATGTTTATTTTTGTAGTACGAATATGTTATGATCGCGTATACCCGTATGAGCTGTGTAACTGCGAGCTGGACGTAGTCCCCTTAGGGAACTGTTGAATGTTTACTAAACATTAAACTGTCATTAATTTTTTCTTCCAACTACTTCTCGATGTTGCAAAACAAAAGAGAGTTTCCATAAAGATTTGGAAAAGAACTACAGTAGAGTCCCGATATAACTAAATCATAAAAAATATCCAAGATAAATGAATTCTCAAAACTATCTTACAATTTAAATCCTGTTTTGAAAAACACATTCGTATAGTTAATAAATATTTGATATTATTGACTTTTAATTCAAATGCAAAAAAGTATATATTTTTATATATCTGTAGCTTGATGCTAAAGGGCCAATGTCAAAAAAGTCGTTTTGAGAAAATTTGATTTAAAATTTTTATTTTCCATATAAATTCATAGTAACATTGCCCAGAAAACCCCTTATAAATCTGTTCTGAGTTAAGTTCGAGATTATCTGTTGGAGCCAAATAAAAGAGGGTAAAGAAGGGAATGTTATGCTATGATTAACTTAAAACACCAAAAAATTGACATTGGCTCTTTTAGCACCAAGCCACAGATATAGTAAGAATTTTTTTAATACAAAAAATACTTAGTATTTTTAAAAATAAATACTTTTTTTGCATTTGATTTAAAATTCGATAAAATTTTTTGAATAGTCCGCAATTTTGCTATGGAAAATTTAAAAGAAAAATTTTACCTTTGACCCCAGGAAAAAAAGGGTTAAACTTTTATAATAATAAAAAACATCACCGCATATATTCTCCACAGACTATGCAACAATGTTATTAATTTTATTTAAATTTAAGAAGCATATAGTCCAATTATGACCAAAAAAATTACATTTTCGCGAAATTCTAAGATTTTTAAATCGTAGGCACCGCGAAACGGTTCAAGATATCGACACCATTTTTACAGTGTTTTATTTTTTTATTTGTTTATTTTATGAACCTGAAACGATAATTTATAATTTGTAATATTTGTAGAACAAAATTTTCAAAAAATCCTGAAATGAAATGAAACCGACAGATTTGCTATGGAAAATGTAAAAAAAAACTAATTTTGACTTTAGACCCCGGGAAAAAAGTTTTATATTTTTATTATATTAAAAAACATTACCCCATACATTCGCAACAGACTGAGCAAAATTTTTTATTATTAGTTTCACTAAAATTATAATTAATTATAAATTATAATCAAATTGTGACCGAAAAATTACATTTTCGCGAAAAACTAAGATTTAAAATCGTAGGTACCGCGAAACGGTTTAAGATATTGACACCATTTTTTCCGTGTTTTATTCTCTTATTTGTTTCTTTTATGAACCTGAAACGATAATTTATATTTGTTGAAAAAAAATTCAAAATTTCAAAAAATTATTTCTAAAACCGACCTGAGAAAATAGTAGAATTTTCTAATATGACAAAAACTAAGTAAATTTGATAATATTTTGACGAAATTCAGCTATTTAGTACTTACAGGCCATAGAATTGTAAATCATGTCTTACTTTGGAATTTTTTATTCTAAATAATTAATTAAGTTATTTACAATCAAAGTAAAAAATCAGATATTTTTCAAATTTTGGGCGGGTCATGGGCACGCTTTCCCCCCATCCGACTGACCTCAATTTTCCAAGGGATTATTTTTTAACATTTCGAACAAATCTTGGGGGTTGGCCGTATAGAAATTCCAACTTTGGAAAATAGCTGGCACTCTACTGTCTGTTGAAAGCACGAAAACGGCTTAACGAAAGGAGCTACGTCACTAAAACTTGGCAAAGATATTCTTCATTTATGGGAAAATTGAAATTGAGCAAAATCGGTTCACATTTGACCAAAGCTCCTGTATAACTTCGCCTAGACTAATCGCTTATTTGATAAAATTATGAGAAAATTTGGTATATAGAAGTTTGACATAAGCACTAGGCAGCATATAAAATTTCATCGAATCGGTCACCATTTGACCATAGCTCCCATACAAAACACTTACGGAAAAAGCCCGAATTCCACTTAAAATGCACTTAAATGCCAATAAATTATAAACTTTAATAGCTATTAATAGACATTAAACTTAGCACAAGGAAGTTTAATGTCAATGCCAGCCAGCGTGCAAAATTTTGTCACAATCGGTCACTATTTGACCATAGCTCCTATATAAAAAACTTACAGAAACACAAAAATACCAAGAAGAAAGTATGTTTCGCCTTAACTAAAAGAGCTAGAGACAAAATTTTGCAAAAGTATTTTTGATATGTCGAGAAAGTTGTGTATTGAAAATGGCCGAAATCGGTTCACATTTAGTTAGAGCTCCCATATAACCCCGCCCCGGGAATCATATTAATGCTAATAAATTAAATACATTTATAATAGATATGCAACTATTGATCAGTGTATCAAATTTTATAGTAGTCGATCCATATTTGACATATAAAACCACTTCTGGAAACCACTAAAGTGCCACAAACGCCAGTAAAAAGCAATTAAACTATAAACTATGATAGCTATGGTCACATAATTTTGCAAAAATGTGCTTTATAAAAATACCAGCCAGTGTATAAAATTTTGTGACAATCGGTCACTACTTAACTATAGTTCTTACATATATAACATGCCCTTTTTTATATATACAATGGCCTAACTATTAAGCACAACGAAACGTAGTTTTTTTGAATTTGGTCCACATTTTGAATTAGCCGCACCCTCGTAGATGTGTGAGATATGTTTCTAAATTTAACACAATTTAATAGTGGGTATATAAGATTCGGCTCAGCCGAATATAACACTCTTACTTATTAATATATAAAACGATTCAAATAATTTAAATAAAATAAAATCCAATTTAAACAAGTAAGAAAGTGCTACAGTCGGCCATGCCCGACCATATGATACCCTTCACCACTAAGGTCAAAGGTGTTCTGCTTTCTGTATAAAGACAAATAATTGCTAAATTTAGACATCAAACAATAATTTTGTCAAAACTGATATATTTAAGCTGTTTCCGCCATTTCGACTTATATGAGGTCAAATGTGCACCGATTATCTCGAAATTTGGCAAATTGATTATAGTTTTAAAAATATGTATGCAAAAAATTAACTTAAAATTCCCATTATCTTCAGATTTACGAGCGTTTTAGTGATTTTTGTCTCATTTATTGCTTTTTGACAGAAGAGTTTGTATGGGAGCTACTGGAAAATGTGGACCGATTTCAACGAAATTTTATACAGTGGTTTTGGCGTTTTTTTATTTTTGAAATGAAATAACTTAAAAGCCATAACTGCTATTATATTGAAGTAGCATGTCTTTTCTTCTTTTCGCCAAGCTCCTTCCAAAATGTTAAAAATCAGCCATATTGGACAATAATTGAATAAGTTGCACGGTCCAAAAGCTTTTTTTCTGTTGAAGTGGTCTACTTTCCAATAATTAACGATCTGAAAACACAGGGTAACCATAAAACATTCGAAAAGCTTGGGCTCCCCTTAACAATTCTCTCACACATACTCATGCATTCAGACTTACAGTTAAGAAGATATAGATACTACGTTTTTTTATTTCAAACCACTGTGCGTCGTCTTAAGCAAGACCACCTCCTGTATAAACTAATGGCTTTTGTCCGTTTGTTTGTCTGACTTCTCAGAAAGGCAACATTTAAATTGTCTGGTACTTCTGCATTCTGCTAAATAGGTGAGTAATACAGACATGCCCTTGGCACATAAATAAGGCCTATTTGACTTGATTCCCTTTAAGATTGAAAAACAAAGGTCTTTTTCGGTATTTTTATTCATAATAAAACCAAGAGTTATCCTCTTACGCAAATTGAGTTCATCTGCTCAATTTGTTGCAAATTTTATTATTTTAAAGGAGTAAATTTAAAACTTAGTTATTCGCTCTTACTAAATAAAAAACTAACTTGTTTGCTTACAAACTCATTCACTCACTTACTGATATGAGTAAGTGAGTTTAAGTGTGTGTGTGTGTTCATTTGGATACAAATACTTGTATAAGTTAAAAAAAAAATAAAAAAGCACTCTCCGGTGCTTACAGATACATTCGCTTGTACGCTCGTTCAGTCCGTCAGTTATATTTATGGCAGTATCCACGTAAAGTGGCGCCAAGCATACAGGCGCCAACGACCGACAGACCACAATTTTAAATACACATTCAGTCCGTCAGACATACTTTTTCGTACTCGTACAAACTTGCTTGCATTCACACACCTATTCATACATACTCATACTCGTTCGAATATTTGCTGTATTTTTTATGTGTTTATTTATTTTTTTTTATATACAATTTTTTATTTTGACTTTTTATTATTTTTGTGAGCTTTTTTCGTTTTTGCTTTTCAACTACCGCAGTCCGTCCGTCCGTCCGTCCGTCGAGTGGTCGGTAGGTTTGTTATTTTGTTGGTGAGACTTTATTATTATTATTGATATTGTTGCTGTTGCTGTTGCTTTATAAACATATTGTTGTTGCTGGTGGTGCCGCTGTTGTGCGCTATTAAATTTTATTGTAAAGCAAATGAACAAGTTGGCTAAACGAGCGAACATGTCAATATGTTTGGAAGAGTATGAAATGTTTGGTTTGTTTTTTTTTTGTATGAAATAGAAATACTTAATTCTACGTATATACACATACATACCTAGATACACAACTTGGAAGCAAATCGAAGACTCCAATCGAATACTGGAACATATAGACACTTATTACATACATACATGCAAAAACTTCAGACCTATACCAAAAGTCAGACAAACAGACAGACCTACGGACACATGCCTAAAGATAACGTTTGTTTTAGACATAAATATTCTCTGATTTCAACTGAATCCAGTAATGGCCATTAAATGGCTTGACTTGGCTTAACTTAACTTGACTGACTTACAATGTTCGAATGAATTTATAATTCTACAACAAAAACAACAACAACCACAACAACATATTTACAATTTATTTGTTCTTTATACTTTTTGTTCTTTAGTTGTATTTTTTGTAACTAAAAAAGTAAAAATAGAAATTCTTAACAATGATCTCACGGTCAAAAATTATTTATTCAAAATATGTCTAGTACACCTCGTACTTCTCAATTTGTGTGTGCAAATGTATCAATGTAATAATTACCCTACATCAATACTTCTAAACATAAATGGAGAAATTTTAATGCGTTTAAGCATTTATTCGAAACGGACTGGAAAGTATTACACAGGTCATCAAGATTTTTCAGCATAAGATTTTTTGACAAATCCTAGATCATTTTCGTCTGTGAAAGTGACATCGTTTTCGAGTTGGCTCTAGTTATCGAGATATATGTACATTATTGTTAAAAAAAAGGTTTTTTTGCAGTTAATATTAATATATATAAAAACGGCACAGTGATACCAGTCATGAAAGTATATTCAATGGAATTTCAGACAATCCACCAGCAATGCAAGAAGTGAAGAACGTCATTAAAAGCCTTCAGCATAACAAGGCCCCAGACAATGACAATATCGAGCCCTTAGATTTAAATAATCGTAAGCGACATTCCGTTAAATATCTCTTAAACTATTAGAGATAGCGTAGTACAGTAAGCATATTTTTCATTCTTTCTTAAGTAGTTTTCGAATGTGTAAAAATCTTTGCGATAGTTTTATATTAACGAAAGTTATATGGACCAATAGGTTTTACATACAATGGTGCTCGACTTTGGCTCAGAGTAGATGCGACTGTGCTAAAAATAGACATGTTTTTAAAAATAGGTCTCAAACTCCAACTACCTATTGGCTGATTTCTGCATATTCGCCACAATCCATAGCTTAAAAAATATTGAAGTAAAACTAAAAAACTTCACATACAATACTTTGCACCATAACTTCTAAACCATTTGGAAAAAATTTAATTAGTTTGTCGAAAGTAGCAAACTAACAAAGAACAAAGATGTTATGCACCAAAACATTCCCTGTTTTTGTTTAATTATGATTTTTTGTCGCTTACGATCAATATTTTTCCTGTCACTTGCGATCATTTTAATCTTAGGGCTCGATATCTTAGCGGAGATGCTTATATGTGATGTTGAAGGATCGGCGAGACTGTGAGACGGCGTAAAATATGGGAAGAAAAAGCTCTTCCAACCTAATGGAATGAAGCTATACTAGTCAAAATTTCCAAAAAAGTGTGATTCCAAAGACTGCAATAACTACAGGGGTATAACACTTCTTCCTATACCGAGCAAAATACTAATTCGAGTAATTTTGAACAGAATATCCGATGCAGTTTCCGCTACACTCCGCAAAAATCAGTTTGGGTTCAGAGAGAGTCGATCTTGTGTTTACCCAATTAATACAGTTAGAATAGTACTAGAGCAATGTTATGAATTCCGCACCCCCATTTACCTATCGTTTATCGGCTTTAAAAAGGCTTTCGACAGTGTCAATAGGAGCTATCTTTGGAAAATTTAAGAAACCCGTAACATGTCAATGAACATTCTGAACTTAAGTCGGACAATGTACGTGGATTTTAAATGTCGGGTCCTACACAAAGGTAAATTGTCTAATCCATTCGAAGTAACTACTGGAGTAAGACAAGGATGTATCGTGTTACCTATACTTTTTATCCTCGTCATCGACAACATAATGAACACAGCTCTGAATAGTAGACACGGTGTCCAATGGACACCATTTAAACAACTCGAGGACTTGGAATACGCTGATAACGTATGTTTTCTAAGCCAAAGCTCAGGCCACCTTCAAGAAAACACTAACGCCATCACTGTCGAGTCGCGGGCAGCTGGTCTGGAAATCAATAATTCCAAGACAAAGATTATGCCTGGAAGCAAACCCGTCGACATGTAGATAACAAGGTTATTGGATGTGTAGGTACCTTTAATTATGTTGGTAGTTTGGTATATACAAAAGGTGGCGCCGACGAGGATATTGATATCTCCATTCGGCATTCTCCGAGCTATTTGGAAATCTCGGCAAATATCAACAACAACCAAGTTACGAATATACAACTCGACTCCTGTATTACGGCTGCGAAACTGGGAAACTCCTACAAATATTTGCAAACAAATGCTTGCGGCAAATCCTTAGTTTATGATGCGCGAATCGCATAAGAAATGAAGATCTACT
The DNA here is from genome assembly GCA_933228675.1 of Stomorhina lunata. Classification (NCBI taxonomy): domain Eukaryota; kingdom Metazoa; phylum Arthropoda; class Insecta; order Diptera; family Rhiniidae; genus Stomorhina; species Stomorhina lunata. The sequence continues at coordinate 86,212,701 of OW121740.1, read as the reverse complement.
AAACGCGACAAACCAAATCCCTGCTTCTGTAGAGGTAAGTCAATGGAAATGGCGGTGAATAGGCCACACACTTCGAAGGCCAAATACCAACATTGACAAGCGCTTCGTTGGAATCCACAGGGAAGCGGCCATCGTGTTGGTGCACCTGCTAAAACGTGGAGAAAGTCAATTGATCCGGAGTTGCAAGCAGCAAACTATTCATAGAATGACATATACCTTATATCTCGCAATAGAGTTCGATATAAAAAATTGGTTGGTGGAGGCAATATGCTCCACTGGGAGTCAAGAATAACAGAAGAGAAGAATGTAACTAAAAACAGCTGGTTCTATTGAGCTGATAAAAGAAAAATCGGGAACAACTTTATCTTTAAGTCGCCCCTCAGTCGTTTTAGAGATTGAAATTTGCATCGACGGCATGTTATTGCTGTAGGCTTACCGCCAATGGAGAATGATGTGGTATTTAATAATTTTAATAGAAATAGTAAATTACTTTCCGAACAACCAAATATTATCAATATCAAATGCAATAAATTTTGGTAGATACTTCTACTAGACACAACAGATCTCGAAAAACAAGTAAGAAAAGCTATAGTCAGTCAAGCCCGACTTTATGATGCCCTTCACTACTGAGGTTAAATATGGACCAACAGTTTAACGAGTTTTCCAACAAGTCTATACATAAACCATGTGCTATTTTTTAAAAAAAGTTTGAGATTTAAGTAGATTTATGTCATTTCGGGCTATGGGAGGACGTAATTGGCTAAAAACTTTATTCCGGGAAGGCATCTCTATGAGAGGTACCCGAAATAGCGATCCGATTTTGCTCAAAAAGTATAGGGATCGTTTTTGGACCAAAATATGACTCTGTGCCAAATTTCATCAAATCTTTTAAGTTACGACCTGTACTTCGATAACAAGCTTACATGGATATCCAGCCAGTCGGACATCGTTAAAAGAACTTGGGAGTGATTCTGAGTCGATCGGTATACTAATAGGTGGGTCTCAGACCAATGTTTCCACCTATGGTGGTAAAGGGTATACAAAATTAAGTCTACTACAGGGTTTTGCCTAAAAAATCCATGCTAGTGGTGGTTTTAAAAGCTTTTAGACTGCAGATATTAAACCTGAATATCACGTGTAGAGAATCGTGATACCTATCATCATTGAAATTTCATCTTATTGATTTTAAAGAGTTAGTGGTCTAACCTTTATACATTGTATATCGTCAAAGATCGCCTGCAGTGATTTAAAAATGATTCTTTTGTGACTTTTCCTTATGTTAGTAAATAAGTTCACATAAAAAATAAGTATTTTTTTCTAAATAAACATTTGCGTTGTGCAGACTAACTTCCAATGTTAAAGCAATACTCGTTTGGGCAGAATATAAAAAAAATCTTATTTGTTTTTAAATGAAATAAAGAAAGAGGGAGAGTAAGGATAGAGAGAAAGAGAGAGGAAGAGAGTTAAAGAGTAATCAATTGATCAGTCATTGAACGAAAAGAAAATATTGAATTTAACAAAAATTGAATACAACTGCACACTATAAGTACTTACTATGTATCTGTACAAGTGCGTGTGTGTGTGTTTATTAGTGCGTTAGTGTATTGGTAAATGATGGCGGCTAAATTCTTTACAAACGATTTGCGTAAATTTAGCAAGTGGCGCCAGGAAAAATTCTACCCGTTGCCATAGAGTTCGCGTGGTTGTGTTTTTTTGCGCTTTGCTATTTGTTTTCGTTTAAGTTTTTTTTTTCGGTTGGCGAAACGTCGCCAAAAACGCTTATAGACACATTTAAAGTATTTGAAATAGTTACCCTTTGGTATGTTGTATTCGATGCATTCGAGTGCAAAAAAATGTCTATACATTTTCAAATTGTATGTGAATTTTAGACAAAACTATTTCATTCGTTCTGTGAGTTTAAGTTAAATAAATATTTTTTTTGTTTGGTTTTTTCTTTCAACCATAAAATGTTTTTGAAAGAAATTAATTTTGATGTAGTACAACATACCTGTTTCGAGGATGCGACACCAGTGTAATGGGTTGCAACATACATACACTGTGTCGCGTTCGTTGGGACACACGGGCAAACGTTTGAGTTGGGAGGCGTTTTTTAGATCTCGCCAAAAAAATAGGCGACATGCTATCACATAAGGTTCTTCGCCGAGAATTTCGGCACGTCGTATTAGTATACAATTTGTTTGGTAGTTGGCCACACAACAACGCTGAGATGATGTTGAAGAAGTGGCTGGCATAACGGGTATGACTTGATCGTGTCGGGATTTGACCGCTTTCAACAGTGACGATATTTGACTGGCCTTGAGTTGTTTCATTAGGCTGTTGAAGTATTGTAACGGCAGATAGGCCGTTGTCGTTTGGTCCACTACTGCACCACTCTTGGAGTGTTCGTAGTTTAGTTTGTTGCAGGCATTGGTTATGGTATTGTTGTTGTTGTTGGAAGGAGTGGCTGTAACGGAATTCGATGAGCCGAATGTACCGCCACAACAATTCCTTAGAATTTTGGCAGCGGTGGCGGCAAACGATGTCGTGGAAGAGGATGAGGTCGTCGCTGTTGGTGTTGTCGTCGTTGTCGCAACGACTTGGTTGCTTGAGGGGGTTTTTGGTTGAGGTGACATACGTCGAGCTTTCTTCTGCAGTTCCGCTGTCAACTGATAACTGCTGGATGTGCTGCATTCGTTCAGTTTTTCGTAATCGTCGACGTGCATTATGTCGCCAGTATTTTCGTAATTGCAACCATCTCTGCTGGTTGTTTGCTTTCGACTGTAACCCGTATCGGAGTCGGTCGCCGATACCGAAGTTTCCGTGTCTCCGTCCGTCGCATATGCCTGATGGTGGCGAAATGTTTGACGATAGTCCTGCATAGTTGAATTCGAGGAGCAGTCTAATTCGGGCACAGAACTGTAGGGCGGTGGTGGGGTACTGACGTTGTCCCGCCTTGAGAGGCTCATCGTGGTCGCCGATGACGACGTTGAGTTCTCGCCATAAACGTCGCAAAAGCCCGATAACATTGTAGGTGTCGTCATTACAAATTCTCTCGCCTGAGGGTGGCGTTGATGTGGAAGGCGATGCGGCAGTGGTGGCTGTCTGGTCGTCCCACAGACAGGAGCTGTTAGGTTTTTTGACGCATAACGCCATAGTTCTTTCTTCTCGTTTTGAAATTTCATGGAGAGACATTAAATGTTGTGGTAACATCGATCTTATCCTATTTGCATTATTCGCTTTAACTGATTTTTATTCGTAAAAGGTCACTTTAAAACCGACCTCAACTTTTGAGCGCTTTACTTTTTTCACTTTTTCCCCTTGATTTCTTCGTTTTACACAATCCAATTTAAAGTATCACAAATAAAAACGGCAATATCGTTGGAATATTTTTGAGTTACAACTAAAAATTGCACTTTTCACATTTATAACAATACTTTTCGAAATGATCTGAAATAAAAAGAAACAAAGACTTAATTAATTCACTTTTTTTTGTTAATGGAAAATTGAAATTCCTAACAGAAATACGGCTAGCATATCTTTAAAATCTATGTCTGATTTCTAAGAATTGGCCCTAATTTAAAAAAAGTATTTTTTTTTTGTTCGTTTCGTCTTAAACTTCTTAAGTAAGTAATTGCCTTAAGGTACAAAATATAGTAACAACTGGTCTTTGTACACCGAATTTGTCTGTAGACATAACTAAGTAAGAAGAGGGACAGACAGGAATCTTTCATGGCACTTCCTATTGTTTTTGCAACATGCTGTAGGTAACGTGGCGCCTGTGGTAAATTTATCAGATAAACGATGATTGCATGTGTGTTCTCTTTCTTATGCTTCATGTCATGCCTCAAATATTTGTTGGTTTTTTTTTCGTATTTTTTATGCAAACCAAAATAAACAGCAACTTTAACATTTGTTGCTGCTACGTTAAAACAGGTAAAAATATACAAATATGTATGTATGTATATGCATATGTTCATCATTAACGATTTAACCAAGGTACATATTTTAAAGCTACTTATGAAAAACTGATCTGTGCCCCCTTCCAAAATCAAGTTTGATCCATTGTATGATTTTATTTGGGATATTTTTGCTCTAAAACTCTTCACGGATTAGATGACATGAATGTTTTGAAGTTTTTGCAACTAAATACGATTTTTGGAATTTTTGCGCATATTTACTGGAAGAAATAGGTTTAGGTTAAAGGGTCCTTCATATGGTCCCAAAATAGTTTCTCTAGGGAAGGGCTGTGATACAAAAAGGAGGATAACCATCACTTCCATTTCCTACTTTAACAGTAGTTGTTAATTTGAAGATTGAGTTCTTCTAACACAGTGCCCCCTCTTGAGTAGTAACGGTACACTTCTTTCAACCCCGGATGAACTATTAATACGCTAGATGGAACACTTCAAATCAATATTAAACAACTCTTTTATATTAGAACTACTGACGGAAATGCATAATGAAACCAGATATGACAAAATATTCAATGGAATTTCAGACAATCCACCAGTAATACAAGAGGTGAAGAACGCCATTAAAAGCCTTAAGTGCAACAAGGGGGCGGGCAATGACAATATCTCAGCGGGTTCAGCGAGACTATGGCACCCATTTGTGAGTAAAAAATGGGAAGAAGAAGCTCTACCAACCTCCTGGAATGAAGGTATACTAGTCAAAATACCAAAAGAGGGTGACTCCAAAAACTGCATTAAATACAGTGACATAACACTTCTTCCAATACCGAGCAAAATATTAAGCAACTATATTTTGAACAGAATATCCGATGCAGTTTCCGCTACACTTAGAGAAAATTAGTTTGGGTTCAGGGAGAATCGATCTTATGTTGACCTAATCAACACAGTAAGAATAGTACTAGAGCTATGTAATGAGTTCCGCACCCCCATTTACCTACCGTTTATCGACTTTATGAAGGTCAATAGAAGCTATCTATGGATAATTTTAGAAAATGGTAACATGCCAACGAAAATTCTGATCTTAATTCGGGCAATATACGTGGATTTTAAATGTCGGGTCCTATACAAAGGTAAATTGTCTAATCCGTTCGAAGTTGCTACTGGAGTAAGACAAGGATGTATCTTGTCACCTATCGTTTTTATCCTCGTCATCGACAACATAATGCGAATGGCCCTGAATGGAAGACACGGCATCCAATGGACACCCTTTAAACAACTCGAGGACTTGGAATACGCTGATGACGTATGTCTTTTAAGCCAAAGCTTAGGTAACCTTCAAGAAAACACTAGCGCTATTACTTTTGAGTCTCGGACAGCTGGACTGGAAATCAATATTTCCAAGACAAAGATTATGTCTGGAAGCTATGGCGCAAACCCGTCGACACACGACACACATTGGATGGGTAGGTACCTTTAATTGTCTAAGAAGTTTGCTATCTACAAAAGTTGGCGCCGACGAGGATATTGAATCGCATATTAATAGGGCAAAATCTGCATTTGACATTCTCCGAGCTATTTGGAAATCTTGGCAAATTTCAACAACAACTAAGTTACGAATATACAACTCAAATGTCAAGTCCATCCTTTAATACATTTGCGAAACTTGGAAACGCACAAATGCCATTGTTTAGAGCATACAAATCTTTGCAAACAAATGATTGCGGCAAATCCCTAATATATGATGGCCGAATCGCATAAGAAATGAAGATCTGTAGAGGTATGTCAACGGAAATGACATTGGAATTCCAAATACCAACATTGTTCGACAAGCGCACGTGGATTCGTTGGAATACAAAGGGGTTTCAACGAAGCGCTGATCCTGAGTGAACTCCTAGAAGGGGACGTCCAAAACTTCGATAGAAAGACCAAGTAGAAGAAAATATTTCAAAACTTGGCATACGAAATTACAGAATATGCGCACAAGATAGGAATCCTAAAATATGCTCTTCCTTTGACTTAAACAAGTTGTAACTATAGGTCATTTAAGTAACTAAGAGTGTAATTAGTGTTTTGAACACTTTAGATTGAATGTTGAGACAATTTTGAATCCAGAATGAGTTTTCGTATCTTGTATTTTCTGAAAGTTCCGGGATTGGCTCCCAGACTATTGGAAACGCTCAAGCCATTTAGTGTAGCAGAAGTAACTTTCAAAAGCTGTGACTTGGTGTTAAGGAAATTATCAGAAATTGATATGACATCAGCATATGCCAAGGTTTTGAATCTTATGGAATTGATTTCCATGATCAGACAAAACATCATCCTGTGGAGTAACCCAACATGCGTACTTATAAACTGTAAAGTAAAGTTGTAAAAGTATTGAGTATTTGGGTATTAAGTACTCAATACCGGGTAAATTTTTGAGTACTCGATAACCAAATGTAAGTATGCAATACTTTTAGGGTTGTATTTTTCAATAAAATATACTTAAATCCTACCCGCACTAGGTGGAGTTATCTTTTATACAGGGTTTAGTGGTTGTTTAAAAACAGAGAGGTTCTTGAGGCAACTGTTGCCATACTGCACCGCCAAGATTACATGTCATCATTGGAAGAATGAAAAATACTTCAAGAGATATGTTTACTTTTACGACCTTTTACTGAGATATCGTGAGCAAAGAATAAAAAAATAATACCGCCATTTCAAAAATTATTGTAGTAATTCGGGGCCTACAGTCCTTCTTGAAAAAAATTAAAATGGGTATAAAAACTGAAACAATAAAACATTTACTAGAAAATAGTAGTATTAGTAAATGATTTTTTCGTCATATCTACATATTCAGGTCCAAGATTAAACGCTAAGGGATTTTCGGATCCAAGCGCAGTAAAAAGAACAAAAGGTACAATAATGTCTTTGTTTAATACCCAAGACTTTAACTTTAGTTCCCCACCGGACCAACCTGGTAAGAAAATGACCTTTAAGTATCGAATAGTATTGAATCAATACTTGAAATCTATTGAGTAGTATCGATTAGTCAAAATTATCGACATTTTACAACTCTACTGTAAAGATGGGTAAACTAGATCCTTTAATATTTTTTATGATGATTAATACATATTTTTTACTGGCCGTGTCCTGTCTATCTTAAAGTGAATCCCCGCGGTATAGCAGGTTAGTCATCCGCCTAGTATGCCAGAGGTCCTAAGTTCGATCCCCGGCCAGATCCACTTGAAAAAACAAATTAAAAAAAGCGGTTCACCTCATAACTGAGCTAGCCACTGGTTATTGAGTATTAGGCTATGTAAAACTTCTCTAACTAATGCATTTGCCGTTCGGAGCCGGCGTTAAAACTTAGGTCCCTTTCAATGAGTCTAAAAATGGAACCAGATGCAGCTTATTGTCTGAGAGAAGTACCCAATGTTCCAATTAAAATGTCGTGGGAATTACATACGCACGTCCTGTCTATCTTGCCCAAAAAATTAAATTGAAATTATAAAATTTCGTATCTTAAATATGGACCATGTCTAAGTTCGTACTCAAATATGACAAATAATGATTCGTTACTCTTGGATGAACATTACTTTATGTGCCTTAAATGTTATAGTGAACTTTAATGATTTGTTGCAAAAGTAAAAACAAACAAAATCTCGTATACATTTTTTGGAATGACTACAAGCCTTCATCAGCCGACATCAAGTTATCGACAATGACTGCGATGACGACAACGACATTAAAAATACAGACAAGTTGATAGGACGGACGGCCGGCAGAAATAAAGAAAGAAAGAAAGACAGACAGACAGACAGACAGACAGACAGACAGACATTTAGACAGATTTAGTTTGTAGACAGTGACTGTTTAATGTTATTACTGGGTTTTGATTGAGTTTCGTCTCTCATGTTATAATGGCTGGGTATTGGTTCCTTCTTTTATTTCTGCCATTAAATTTAATGCCTGACAGTCAGTTAAACTGAACTTACCTTAACAATCAGCAAAGCACTTGGGCAGAAAGACAAAAGGACAGATTGTCAACTTGACATGTAGTCAGTTATTCAGTCATCCACTCACATATACATAAATATTTATTTATTAACCCAAAAAAATCATCATTAACTGAAAAATAGTTATGAATAGCGTCTCCTTCCTCAAATTGTTACCGACTTTAGGGTTTGAATATAGGGTATTATTGTATTGTTGTTGGTTTTAATGTTTCTGTCTGTCTGGCTTTTGGAATAACTTCTAACATTTTTTTTTTTATGATAGTAATTTATTGAAAAATCTAATTATTTTGAAATTTGTGTTCCTTATCACACCTTGTTTGTGGCACCAACCATCAAGCTAAAAATGTCGTTAGAGTAAAGTAGATATGCACGACTACATTAGCGGCGTCTAGCTGGCACTGAAAGCCAAGAGTTTCCTCCACTTGAATAGTATTTTTTTCGTTTGCGTGCAGACTAAGTAACGAACGAAACACATTCAAAATTATTCTACAAGCTTTGGCTGACGGACGGTCGGTCTATCAGTCTCTATTAGTGAGCACGACGGCCAATCAGTCAGTTAAATAGTTTGTTTGTTTGTTATTTAGTTACTATTAGATTTGTACTCCCTATTATGAGAACGAAGTAGCAACAAATTATTAAATCAGTTGAAGGTAGCAGCTTAACATCAGGCGCCAGTGGGCGCCACTGACGTAATAAAAGAAATAATAGTAACGACGACAGCGGCGTCATGCATGGCGCCACAAGCAGACAATAACACATTCACATGCACATTTTAAACACGAACAGCAACTAACTAACTAACAGGCTAACTCACTCACGGATCTAAGAGATACAATCCATATACATATACATTATACGTTTACCAATACCATTAACCCTAGGCAATCAGCCATTGATAATTACACACAGATACAATACGCATTCCGTCTCCGCCTGAGAATTCTACACGACTACATACATATGCCATCGTACCAAGTAGTTAGAGTTTTTATTTTTCAAATAAATCGAAAATTACTCTCTTCTTTACTCGATCGAGAGATCATTCTCTTTAAATCATTCTCCCTCTCTCTCAATTTTCCTTTTGCTGAATTTCCCAGTCTTTCGCTCCATAAAATATCTTCCACTCTTCTTAAGCGATCTAATTAGATGATATTTGTTATTACTATTATTTTTTATGATCTTCCTAGAATTGTAATTGTAATAAGTTGATTCGTGAGTATGATCGTGCAAACTGAAGTATATACAAACATATTTATATCTGCATATTCATCTTTATATATACAAGTATAAGTGTTTATATGTGGATTTTTGCCGTATTTCTAGAATTTAAAAACTATAGTTAGTGCTGCCATCTCGAAATTATAACTTGATGCTGCTTTGTGAAATTTAGTATTAACCACATTTCTTTAATGTATAGTTTTTGTAATCCTGGCGTGGGCCATGGTTAAACTCAATACCCTCTTCCTAAAAACTCTTGGTATGACGAGGAGTGACGCGATGCCACTGCTGCGGGCAACTCTGCAGTCAGTAGTTACTTGTCGAACTTTGGAAAGATATCGGGAGAGAAGGAGGGAAGGAAAACTCCTACTCTATTTGAGGAAATTGAGCTATATCTGTGGTTTGGTGCTAAAAGGACCAATGTCAATTTTCGCCTGTTTTGAGTTAATCATTGCATTAGATTCCCTTCTTCACCCCCTTTAATTTGGCTCCAACAGCTAATCCCTATCTTAACTCAGAACAGATTTAAGAGTGTTTTTCTGGGTAATATTACTATGAATTTATATGGAAAATAAAAACATTAAATCAAATTTTCTCAAAACTAATTTTTTGATATTGGCCCTTTTAGCACCAAGCCACAGATATAAAAGTCGAAATGTTTAAGCAATTGCACTTTCTCGACTAAGGACGACAAGGAAACCTGGTATCAGATGCTGAAACGTACTGAAACTATGGAAAGAGCACTTTTGCAAATTGTTGGTATCAAATGAAAGCGACCAAGATGACACGCCTGAACAAATCAATGATGACGGCTTTATATGTTCACCACCAAACAAAAATGATGTTAGAATTGCAATAACTTAATTGAAAAATAAAAAAGCTGCGGATGGCGACGGTTTGACAGCAGAGCTTTTCATAGACATAGTGAAGCGCATTAAGCGACTGCGTTGGCTAGGACATGTTTTGCGAATGGATGAAAATACTCTGGCAAGAAAAGTGTTCTATAGTGATCCTGAGGGAAATCGTAGAAGAGGGCGTTCAAAACTTCGATGGAAAGACCAAGTAGAAGAAAAAAGTCGGCATACGAAATTGGAGAATATGCGCACAAGATAAAAGAGCATGGAAGTTGTAACTATAGGTCATTTAAGTATGAAAGTGAGGCGGGCCATGTTTCTGACGATTCAAGCTTAAACATAAGATCCCCAATGTTCTCTCTCTACCTTGATCCCCCTGAATTATTGGGCAAATAATCTCCTGTCTATTTCCTGTTATTTATGTTTGAACTTATATTATTGGTAAATATGAAAACTGTTCAAAGTTTAAATACTATAGTTATTATTGGATCTGATAGGTGTGACTGGAGAAACCCTAAGTTGAATCAAATCTTATTTAATGGGCAGAAAACAAACGATAAGATATAAAAATGGCAAATCTAAGTGTATATTTGCTTCATCTGGTGTTCCTCAAGGAAGTCATCTTGGACCATTGCTATTTCCACTATTTATTGATATATGCCGATGACGTGAAAATATTTTATTCTTTGATGATCATGTATATCTTCAAATGCCATAAAATTGACAAGTGTATAAAGTTCAATGACTCTACTTCTAATTCGTATAAAGATATAAAATAAAGAGAAGAAACACTCTTTTACATCGACGGCGTATTATTGCTTTAGGCTGTGGTAGTTAATAATTGTTGTAATATAAATTAATTATCACAGAAAACGATGTTCCCGGGTGTGAACCCAGGCTTAACATTCAGCCTGGGTTCATTCCCGCTTAGTAGTCAACGTGCTAAAGATCTAAGCCACAGCACCCACAATGCCAAAGCTTATGCAGTCAAGCGTGGCATCAGACACGATAAGGCCTTCTAAAATGGCTTTTACCATTTCTGAGATAACTTAGAAAACCCACATATACCCACATAATATATTTCAGTACTAAGGTCATATATGGATCAACAATTTAACAGGTTTTCCTTAAGTCTTAGAGACATATATGAGCTTTTTCAAAATTTCGAGATTTAAGTTGATTTATGTCATTTCCGGCTGAGGGTCTGATATGGGAGCTAGGGTCAGTTGTTGATCAACTGTTACCAAATTTCAGTTATCGGTTTATATTTACAAAATGTTCATCTGTGCAAAGTTGTAGTAATAAAATCCAATTATCTTTAGATTTATAAGAGCTTTTGTGCTTTTCTGGGTATTTAAAAGACTTTTGAGAATGTGTCTTGTATGGGAGGTATGGTCAGAAATAGTCCGATTCCTACAAAATTAAATACACTGATTTCACAATAAGCAATATATAGCAGGTTAGTAATGGTATAGCAGGTTAGTCATCCGCCTAGCATGTCAGAGGTCCCAAGTTCGATCCCTTCAAAAAAGCGGTTCATCTCATAACTCAGCTAGCCACTGGTTACTGAGTATTAGACTATGTAAAACTTCTCTAACTTATGCATTCGCCGTCCCTTTCAATGAGTCTAAAAAGAGAATCGGATGCAGAACTTGTTCCAATTGAAATGTTGTGTGGGAACTATATATATATACCAAATTTCATTAAATTATCTTTGAAATTACGACCTGTACTTGGTAGCAAGCTTACATGGACATCCGTCCAGCTAGCCAGCCGGACTGACATCGTTAAATCAACTTAGGGAGGATTCTGAGTCGATCGGTATACTAAAACGGGGGTATCTACCAATATTTAAATCTATGGTAGTGAAGGATATAATGAAGAGCAATCGAACTTGGTCGTTGTACTGTTTGGGATCTGTTTTACGCAATTAAGTCCAACAGAAGTCGCTCATTATGCCCTTGGTATCGTTTTACGATTTTCGCCATATCCTGATTTTCGGGAAAAAACTCGAGATGAGAATGCAAAAAATGTATTTTGGGAGACATTCGAGCTCCAAACTTGCATTAATTTTTCAACAAACTGACGATTATGTGCTTGAAATCCGGGGATTTGCGGTACTGTGAACAACATCTTGACATTATATGATGCTGCTTTATTGAGCGTTAAACATTTTGAAAAGTTTCTGTCGGTAAACATAATGCTTTGAGCTCATTGATGGAAAATGGCTTCCCTGATTTTGTAGCAAATGTGAAAATAAAATGTACTTTTCAGGTCATTAAGGTACTATTTTTTAAATTTATTGAAAAAAGAAATATGTGGACTTTGGTTTCAAATTTGACGGGTATCAATTATATGCGTAATCGGAATCTGTGTCAGAAATGGACTCACTTTTTTATTAGAAGGTCGTAAATTAGAGATATTAACAAAAGTCCGTAGTCAATAATATTATTATTATTGGTGGCCGAATAGCATAAGAAATTAAGATCTACTTAATGCGACAAACCAAATTCCTGCTTCCACAGAGGTATGTCAACGGAAATGGCGGTGGATAGGCCACACACTTCGAAATACCAACATTGCTTAACAAGCGCTTTGTTGCAATCCACAAGGAAGCGTCCGTTGTGTTGGTACACCTGCTAGAACGTGGAGAAGGCGAATTGATGCGGAGTTACAAGCAGCAAACTATTCATGGAATGATTTATGCCTAACATCTTGCAATAGAGTCCGATATAAAAGGATGGATAAGGATGCCCTTTGCTCCACTGGGAGTCAAGGATAGCAGAAGAAGAAGAAGAATAGTCAATAAAATTTAAAAATTCCAAAACCGACACTGTGGAAATCTAAGAATTGCAAATTGCATCAAGATGGACGCGGTAGTACCACGGTACCAGCAGTGCATAGAAAGTATAAAAAAAAGTACAATTGTATTATATTTGCCATCCCTGTTCTAGCCAACAGCTGACTATCATTATGATAACGCAGGGCTGCCAACATGTGCTGCCAATTTTGAAAAACTTAACCCGGATTTAAATTAAGCACCTCAAACAACGTCAAGATTTGTTCTCATCTGCTCTGATTAGGGTTGCCAGTCAGGCTGGATTCGACTGGATTGTCCAGCTTTTTTTATGCTTGTCCAGTGTCAAGCTAAAATTAAATTTGTCCAGCTGCAAGGTCAAAAATTAAATATTTTTAAAGAAAAACTATTTTTATGAAAAAGAACGCAATAAAAACTTTTGAAAAATTGTATTTTTTTTCTTTTTTACTTAAGTGATTTATGCGTTGATTAATTGATTGCCTGATCAAGTTCATTTTGCAATAAAATAACCCTATATCAAATTTCCCCATTGTTGGCAAGTATGATTCTATGTTTGAATTTGAAACTTATGTCGTGAATTATGTTGACGGCGGTACCAAGATAAACAAATTCTTTTATAACCTCGTAGCTATAGTTCTCAATGATCACATGTGGTCCAATTCTTAAGTTCTGTTTTGATTCATTGACAACTAGACCCATTTTATTACATTCCTTCTTGATACTTGAAAAGGCGGCAGTCCAATCGCGAAATGCGTGTCCGTCCCATGATATCAATGTCATCGACAAACGCAAGTAGAATGTGTTTTCTGTTGAAAATTGTTTCAGATGTATTAGCTGCAGCATCTCGGACGATTTCATTTTCTCTCGATATCGCTGCGGTTAATTACTGTATTCGGCTTATCAAAAATTGAAAGATTCATCGAAGCAAATTATTAAAGCAAGTTTTTTTATTTTTAATGTCCAGCTAATTTATGGGTTGTCAAGCTTTTTTTCCCTTATGTCCAGCTTTTTCAGGATTTGTGTCTGGCAACCCTAGCTCTGATCCAAAAGTTTATTGTAATTTGTAAACTTGTGTAATCCTAAAGTACTATTACGAGTATATCCCACTAAAGAGATATTGGCCGAATAGCATTAAGAAATTTAACATAATATATGTATGTATGTTTCTATGTACATTTATTTGTTCATCTCTTCTTTATTCTTAATTATTTTAATATACAATTTTTAAACCTAGACCCTAATTTCCGGCCTAACCCATTTTAAAATACCTATTTCGACGTGTACAAGAACTTTTAAAAATTTTGTCCGAATAGTTTAAATATAATCTTATATTTTCATTTATATAAAAAAATTAAAATTTTCCATTTCCAAAAGCTTTGGAGGAAAACAAGTAGAAAAAATATCAACTTACATGATTTATTTATTATGCAGCTTTTTCTAGTATTTATCGCCTCTGAGTTATTTATTATTCGTTATCCAATTCTGATTGACTTGAATTTAATTCAAAATCAAAGTATTAAATTTTTATTTTTGTTTAGTTTTTTTTTTTTTTGTTGCTGTTGATATTTTTGTTATAATTGATATGTTTGTAATAGATTTTATTATTATTATGAATATAAATTATTATAACGATTTTGTAAATATTTTTTTTTTAGTAAAATCAATTAAGAGGAAATAATTTTAGATGTTCTTAAAGAACTTTTGATTATGTATTTAATTTTCTTTATTTTTTTTGTATTTATTGATTTTTTCTTTGTAAGATTTATTTTCTAGTTATCGTATTGAATTGTTGAATTGTTGTAGTATAATTGATATGTTTACGTTGCTGGTTAAATTTATTATTCAACTACATTTGAATTTTTCTTGTTGTTGTTTTGTTTTTTGTTTTTTGTTTCTTGCTTAAATTTATCTTGTTGTTGTTGTTGTTGTTTTTAGGATAATTTCTAATTTAATATTTTCTAATTTTCTTTATACATTTTCTTTTTAGTTGTTGCTGTTGTTGTTTGTTTATTTGTTTGGTTTATTTAAAATTTTGTATCTGCTATTTAAAAATAGATCATTAGATGATTATTGCTTGTTTCGAGAGGTTTATGCGAAAAACAAATCATAAATAATAGAATACCCGCACACAAACATACACACACACATAAAAACATACATACATTCATTCACACACGCACACACTTTTTCCGTTATTTTAATTATTTTTATGTTTATGACATTTACAACAACAAATACTTATGCACATACACACACACACTCATACACATTAGTAATTATGTATTTGCGTTTATGTATTTAGTTTTTCTTTGATTTTTCACTATTTTCCACAGCCTAAAAAAACAAAACTTAAAGTTAAAATAGAAAAAAAAGGCAGCAGAAATTACAAAAATTTATATGGCACAGTGTCACGAATATGGCCAAAAATATTTTTTAATAATTTTTTATATTTTCTTAAAATTTGTTCATCATCTAACAATCAAACCAATTTTTACCCCCTAATTTATAAACCAATTATAAAATTATTAAAGGCTTATTGTAGGAATTTTGTATGGAAAATTATAAGCTCGCAATAGTCTTATTTTTCGATTATGAATTGGGGGATTAATATTTTACTTGGTTTCGAAGAAGTAAGTCTAAATTTTGTTTTTTTTTTTTTTTGTCTGAAGCCCTAACAACAAGTAGCGGATCTTAGCATAAATAAGTCTCCTGGGCCAGATGGCATAACAGCACCGGTCTTTGAGCAGTGCTCTTCGACTGTAGCTCGTTCATTAGCCAATCTTTTTAGCACTTCATACCATGCCGGTGAATTTCCTATTTGTTGGAAAGTTGCTAATGTAAAGCCAATCCCAAAAAAGGGTGAGGCTAGCAACGCCGAAAATCACCGCCCAATACCAATTTGTTCAGCGCTATCCAAAGTAACGGAAAGTATGGTCAACTACCAATCTCGTCAAATATTTAGAGTCTAATAACCTACTAAACGACCGGCAGTATGGATTTCGTAGGTGCCGCTCTACGGGTGATGTATTAGCCTTTTTATCGGAAAAATGGTGCCGTTCTATTCAGCGTTTTGGCGAAAGTAAAGTTATATCCATGGTATAGCAGTTTAGTCATCCGCCTAGCATATCAGAGGTCCCAAGTTCAATCCCCGGCCAGATACACTTGAAAAAAATTAATTTTCAAAAAAAAAAGCGGAGGTTCACCTCATAACTCAGCTAGCCAACCAGTGGAGTATTAGGCTATGTAAAGCTTCTCTAACTAATGCATTTGACGTTCGGAGTCGGCGTTAAAACGTAAGGTCCCTTTCATTGAGTCTAAAAACAGAATCGAGTGCAGCTCATTGTCTGAGAGAAGTACCCCTTGTTTCAATCGGAATGTTGTCGGGGAATTATATATAAGTTATAGCTCTCCATACTTCCAAGGCCTTCGATAGAGTGTGGCATAGAGCACTTCTATCAAAACTTATTGCTTTTGGTGTATTTAACAATTTCTTTCGGTTTATATCGAGCTTTCTCAGAGATCGCACTATAAGAATTGTTATAGATGGGATATCGTTCGACGAGTTAAATAATAATTCGGCGGTACCACAAGTCTCCGTTCTTCCACCTACTCTATTTCCTATTTTTCTACATGACCTTCTATGTCAAACTTTCAATACTATCTACTCTTTTGCAGATGATAGCAACATTTGTCATTCGTATTCATCCAACTATAGGCCAAGCATATTTGCCAAGTGGCAAATAACGCTAAATTCTGGCCTATCTAGAATATCCAATTTTGGTCGTTTAAATAGGGTCAATTTCAACGCTTGAAAGTCCCAATGTTGTGTGTTAATACACAAACGCTTTACGGACCACGTTGCTTCATATGTAATTATGGGTGGTATAAATATTGGGAAATCAGAAACTCTTGAAAATGACATGAAATTTTAGTATGAAGTCCGTTGGACTAAGCACGTTTTTCAGTTATTGAGAGAATTGAATGCTTCTTTCGGATTTCTAAAGCGGTGTAAGACATTTTTCACTACAACTGATCTCCCTTATATCTACAACAAGTATATCCGACCGAAAATGGAATGGATGCACTATAGAGAAAACTCTATACTCTCTTATGATATCCAAAGGTTCAAATCGAATGTCCTCAAACACTACTCCCTTTATTCTACTTTCAACAACATTTCTTCCTAGTTCCATTTCAATGCATATGTAGGGGTCATCTCCTGAGTGTTGGTCTATTAAAAAAAATCTAATACGTCCAAAGTTTCAACTTATAACTCTTAAGGTAGAAGGCCAATAAACGCGGCATGCGGTTGGGTGCGGTCTTAGTGTTGCCAGTGCATAAAACGTTCGTTTGTTTACAAAAATATTCATATAAAAAAATATCTGAGCAGGATATAATTAAATCTGACAGCACTGAAAAAATCTGCCGCGCGGAAAATTAGAACTTTGTTCTACTTTTTTCCATTGTAGTTTCAAATTTGTTAAATCAGAAAACAGTTGATTACCGCCCGCAGCCGCTTGCCGCGTGCATTGGTCCCCTGCCTTTATAATTTTTGAAGCGTTCTCGTTTCAAATAAGAGACTTTACAAAGTAGATCAGTAGTAGATATGGCATTTCAACGAAATTTGTCCCCTGATTTCTTTTTATAAAAGATATATGCTTGCTTATTACTACTATTTATACAAATTAACCCTTAAGTACCCATGGGCACCAAACAGTTCCCATGCTTAACCCATGGGTAAGCAAGGGTAAATTTGTATTAAATTTAAATGAATGCGACTTTGAACGATTTTTTCAATTTTCATGAAAATATAACAATAAAAAAAATAATCTTTTAAAAATATTACTTTTGACCCTGGTAATAAAAGAGTTAATGACATCCGATTTCAACCAAATTTTTAAATATTTCTACCCATAAAAACAATAATAATTTCAATTCTGCTTATAAAAACTGCTAATATATAACAATTCACTTCGCTTTTTTATAACTTTGGTAAAAAATTGGGTTTTTTGTTGAAAATCTTAGATTTTAAGTCGCAGGTATGGCTAAGCCGTTAGAGATATCGATCCAGTTTTTTCTTTGTGATAATCTGCAGGGTGTTCTTACTAACACTATGGAACTTTTTTTTAACGTTTTTCGAATTCGTTTAACAAACTATTGAAAAAATCAAAAAAGGAGTTTTGAAAACGGTATGAAAAAAAACTTTTTCGTCCTAGGCAAAAGTGACTTAACTTTAGCCCATTGTACCAAAAATGGATATTTAAATATCTTGAGGTCTCAAAAAACTAAAAAGGTCAAACTTATTAAAATTTTTTAAAAATAGTAAATTTTTTTATTGCATATGCTCAGGAGAGTCTTCAAGAATATAAAATATTTTGGAAAACCTTTAAAGAACTAGGAAAGTTTTCAACCGATTTTAGTGTAATATATGTCGTTGGAAAGCCCATTTAGTTCTTATTACCATGGTATGTACACTTTTTTGAAAATGTATTCTAAGTGGACATTTTTAAAAATATTTTATAGAAGCAACTTATTTTTCTTATATACTTAACTGGCATGTCCAAACTTTGGTATCAAGTCGGCATGCTTTCCCGATATCCGATCTGAATGAAACTTTGTATTTAGATTATTGGGGTCAAGTGTAAAAAATTGGGGGTACCTCTTTCTGTATTACACTCTAGTGATCATAGCACTTAATTAATATCTTTCAATTTTAATAATTTCTTAATTTAATTCATTATTAATATTTCTTTCAAATCTTCACACTGTGCAATATTCTTCTGCTCCTTCTTATTTTAAGTCTAACCACGTTTTATTAATATTTTTTGCATTATTTCTGTTTTCGTAATTTCACACGTTTTCAAGTTGAAATTTTGACTGGCTATTCCTTCGCCTGGTATTTGCTAGTAAATATCTTTAGTTCAGCCAAGAAAAAGAAACTACTTGAAAACTAAGTATTTAGAATGTCTATGGACTAATAAATAGTAAATTGTTTGCAATAGCTATTTATAAATTTGAAATTAATTCAGACAACCAACAATAATTTTATCTTTAGGTATTACGTGTTTTGAAATTCAATAAATATTTAACACTCTTGTTTCAAAATTCTTGGTATTGAAAAAAATTTTCAAGTCTTTTGCTATAGGCATTAAGTGTAAATGGGCGATTAAATGCCGGTTTGTACTTTTTTTTTAGAAATAATTCAGTTTCTGAGCTTTTTTTTCACTTATGATATATTCATGTAACTAAATTTCAAAAGTTTTCTAATTTTCCTATCATAATTTGAAAACTTGGTCTACTTTTACATTAGTCAGGTTTGGCTTATCAAGTCTTGAATTTGTATGAGAAAAAACTGACAGAATTAAAATTGAGCAACTATCAAGTTTACCAAAAAATTTTGATAATTTTTATGAAATTTAAGGAAAATTAAATGAAAACTGATTTTTGTGTGTGAACGTGAATGTAGTTTCAAAAGAAATTTAAAGAAAAACTGATCAAGAAAACTTGACTTGCTTTTGGATTTCGGTTAAAAGCGACAGGGCAATCGACAAGTTGAAAAGTTTTTTCACAAAATTTGTTGTATTAAGAATTCCTACGCGATTCGATTTGATGGATTGTTTATTATTTCGCCGAATGGGTTTATTCCTTTGCTATAAAATAAAGAATCAATCGATTTGTCGGTTACCCTCTGATTCTTGCTTTTATATTTTTATTACATGAAGTTAATTTTTGTATGGGTTTTGGTTTCGATGTGTTAAACTTCCTCGTGTTTCTGTTTTTATTGTATCAAAATTCTGCAGAGAAATAAAAGACAAACCAACAAACAAAAATTGAAATTAAACGATTTGACTGCGAGACTGAGTTGAAATTTTGTTTTGAATTTTTCGACTCGAATATAGAAAATAAACGTAAGAGTGAAGCATACCGACTTAACGACCGAGTGTCAGAATCGTAAGGGACTGGTTGAGGGGCTGATGGTATTACAGCACGTAGCGCACAACTGACAAAGTCGCGACGATAAGAAACGAATTGTTTTTCTCTCATTTTGCGAAAGTCAACCGGGAGACCCTCCAATAAGCAATACCACCACTTAAGACCAGCAAAATAAAATACAATTCAGCAGATACTTTGCGGGCCACCAAAGAGTACAACACAGTGCACACAGTCAGTCCATTCGAATACAGTAGAGGGAGCGTTTGAATATAATGAAGAGTAAAATTGTATCCAATATTATGATTACGACTCTTCTTCTTCTTCATTCTGTTGTTGTGCTCGAGTTGTGGTCGGTGTATTTTGGTTGAGAATTCCTATAGACGACCCGACTAAAGATACCAATACTTTTGAAGCCAATAGAGATTACATGCAATACTTATGTATAAATGAACATAAACGTACGTACGTACATATTAATGTATGTATGAATGAATATATGAACACAGTTCATACGTCCCCTATATACATATAAATGTAAATTAAAATATGTATGTAAATATGTATATGAACAGTTCTATGTAAAATAAATTGTATTGAGTTTTAATTTTCTTCAAAATTCTTCGAAATTTTGTATAAGAAATTGGCCAGGAAGTTAGTTGTTTTATTAAATTTTCCAACAAAATTTAAAGGTCTTATCGGGTTTTCTAATCAAAATGATTTCATTAAATATTTATTAAATACACATGTGTCATTATATCAAATACTTTTCATTAAATAATTTATTTCCAATTAAACTTTGAGATTCGTTTCCGATTAAATGTTATAAACATAAATGTTTAGATACTTTTAAATGTTGCACAAATTTTAATGTTTGTACGTACATACATACATACATACATATGTATGTTGGAATGTCTGTATGCATATTTTTATGTGTGATATTTTCTAATTTACTTCATTTACATACAAATATTGAATAATAAACATTTTCACTTATTCTCTTTTAAATTATAAAATAAACATTTTTTTTGTTTTTTAAAGAAAAATTATAAAATTTTCACGTTTTGTTTTAGATATTTTTCTTTTGAATTATTGTATTTAGTTGTTGTTGTTGATAATATAGTATTATACACACACTCTGATACCGTTTAGATGTGTGTCAGCAGATTTTTTTTTCTTAAAAAAAAATTTAAAAAATAAATAAATTCTATGATATTTTTTTATTTTTCTTTATCACTATACGCCAACGTGTTGTGCGGACTAGTTTTAAACACCAACTAAATTCAGAAAATACTAAGAAATTTGTTAACAGCTATTCCATTCTCTCATTTATTCTATTGTCACTCTCTCTCCCTCTCTGGTATATTTAGCAGCTGCTGCTCTCTTATAATAAAGATGTATCTGTGAGATACATTCGTTTGCTCAGTTAAAAATATTTATACGAATTACATATCTCATAAATACACTTTGCTCCCATTAAGAAAAGGTTACCAGATGTTTGAGCTTACAATTTGGGAATTCAATAACCACTAAAAATATTCAAGGGTGATGTAGGGGATGTTGGATACCAATCAACGGTTCTGATTGGTCTTAACTTGGACTTTTTAAGTTAAGACCAATCAAAACTTTTCTTGGTTATCATTCATCTCAACATTGGACACTATCCTCCTAGGATATCACCTGGGGAACTACGTTAACACCCGTTAATGTAGTGATTAAACATGTGTCGCGAGTTCTACCATGATAACGATAAAAATATGAATTTGGATGTCGCGACGCGTCGGGCTAGTAACCCACTCCTGAAAAAAATAACTACTATGAAAAAATTAAGAATAACAAGTAAGAGTGTTATATTCGGCTGTGCCGAATCTTATATACCCACCATCAAGTTGTATTAAATTTAGAAACATATCTCATATATCTACGAGGGTGCAGCAAATTCAACACGTGGACCAAATTCGAAAAAAGTTGTTACGCTAGTTGATATTGTTGGTAAAATATTTGGATTAAATTCGGTTCCAGTAGCTTTATAGTTCAACACTTAAAACTATGTAAGTGGTTTCCCTAGTATTTACTTCAAACAAAATTCGTTATAGTAACCGCATATGGGTTTACATTAATAAGTTGCTAAATACTTTTCGTTTATCTTAATATTTAGTTAGGATAAAGATGTTGATAGTAATACGACAGGTCCATATATTTAGTAAGAAGTTCCTAATGCATCCGCCGTATATCAAGTCTGGACATTTGGTGCAATCTTAATATGCTGCTTGTACCTCCGAATCTTTTTGATTGTAGATATAAAAAGGGGATGTTATATATATATGTAAGAATTATAGCCAAATGTTGACCGATTGTAACAAAATACACGCTGGCTGGTATTTATATAAAGCTTATTATTCTTGCAAAATTAAGTGGCCATAGCTGTCATAGTTTCTAATTTAATAGCCTTTAACTGGCATTTGCTACATATTTTTTGGTTTCCAGGAGTGTTTTTTATATGAAAGCTATAGTCAAATATGGACCGATTCCTATGACCACTAGGGGGGGGAGGGGGGTTATATGGGAGCTCTAACTAAATGTGAACCGATTTCGCCCATTTTTAGTGCACAACTTCTATAACATATCAAAAAAACTTTTGTAAAATGTTGTCTCTCTAGCTTATGTAGTTAAGGAGCTATCGCGCTTTTATCTGACGGACAGACGGACATAAACCCCCTTTTCTTTTTGTATTTTTGTGTTTTCGTAAGTTTTTTATATGGACGCTATGGTCAAATGGTGACCGATTGTGACGAAATTTTACACACTGGCTGGGATTGATATAAGACTTCCTAATTTAGTGGTTATATCTGTTATAGTTTTAGATTTATTGGTATTTAATTGTATTTTAGGTGAAATTTAGTCTGTTTTCATAAGTTTTTTGTATGTGAACCGATTTTGCTGCCTATGGCTTATGTTAAAGTTCTATATACCAAATTTTATCATCATAGCTTTTATAGTTTGTTATTTTTTAGCAAATAAGCTATTAGCCTAGGCGAGGTTATACGGGAGCTATTTTCAAATGTTAACCGATTTTGCCCAATTTCAATACCAAAATTTTCTTAGAAATGAAGAATATTTTTATTAAGTTTCAGTGAGCTAGCTCCTTTCGTTTAGGCGTTATCGTGATTTCAACAGACAGACGAACAAACAGACGGGCATCGCTCAATCGTCTTAGCATTTCATAAGGATTCAGAATATATATCGTTTTTGATTTTTGAGCCAATATTAAGGAAATTACAAACGGAATGACAATCTCATTCGTTTTGATGGTGGGTATAAAAACGGCCTCGCCTAATGTTGACTACTATGGCAAGCGAAAAACGACCATGATATAAAGATCAGCACCTGGAAAATCCGAACTCTTTACAAAGGAGGTGCTCTGATTCAGTTGATGGATGTTCTTGATGAATATAAGTCTGAAGTGGCTCCTGTGCAGGAAATAAGATGGAACGGTTGCGGCGTCGCCAAGACACTAAAAGGTGACCTATATTATAGCAGTCATGAAAGTAGCCACGAGTTTGATTGTAGTTACATGTTGAACAAAAGAATGCCAAAACTAGTTTCCAGGTTCAACCCACTTAACGAATGGTTGGGGACAATTCGCGTCAAAGCTAAATACTTTCATCTGAGACTGATTTGTGCTCACGCACTCACAGAGAAAAAATATGATGACGTTAAAGAATCCTTCTATGATCAACTTGAGAAAGTCTATACCCCAATCATGACATTTAAATAATACTGGATGATTTTACCGCAAAGATAGGACGGGAAAGCTGATTCGAGTTTTATGTTGGTAAACTCAGCCTGCATAGCGAAACGTCCGCAAAGGAGACCAATCTCAGCAGCAGGTAGACCTTAAAATCCTTAAAGCGACATGGGCGTGTCCCGATCAAAAAACAATAAATCAGATAGATCATATTGCATTTTGCAGATGTGTGGATATATGCTTAATTCGAGGAGCTAATATGGACTCTGATCATTACCTTGTGGCAGCCAAGGTGAGAATACGTCTGAGTGTGTTGAGGAATAAACGGACGGAAGCGCAAAGAAAGTTTGACGTTACAAAGCTAAAATCTCATCAGATTGCTACCAATTACTAGCAACGAACAACTAAATTCCAACGACATCTGCACGCAATGGCAACATATTGCCAATTCCATGAAAGATGCTGCAAAATCTATATAAGGGTTCCAAAACCCTCATCCAGAAAACTCTTGGTATGACAAGGAGTGCCGCAATTCCACTGTTGAGAAAAATTAAGCCTACAGGGCAACTCTGCAATCAGCAGTTACTCTTCGAACTTTAGAAAGATATCGAGAGAAAATGAGGAAAAAGAAAAGCCTATTCCGAAAAAAGAAATGGAGAGACGTGTGTTTGACGATATTGAAATTTATAAGAGTCGAAACAAAGTGCGAAAGTTCCAACAAAAAATTAAACTATGGAAATCTGGTGACAGATAGAGAAAGCGTACTGAAACTATGGAAGGAGCACTTTTGCAAATTGCTGGTATCAAATGTAAGGACCAAGACGAAACGCCTGTCCACCACCTAACCAAAATGAGGAAAGACTTGCAGTAACTCGACTTAAAAATAACAAAGCTGCTGGTGCTGTTGGTTTGCCAGCTGAGCGTTTCATATGCCGCGAGTTCTCCCATAAGACAGATACAAATATGGGTTAGAACGTCGGTCTAGTAACCCACTCCTGTAAAAAAAAAACAATTACTATGAAAAAGCTAAATTTAGAATAAAAACGGTTAAAAGAGGACGTCCGAAACTTCGATAGAAAGACGAAGTAGCGGAAAATCTTTCAAAGCTTGGTCTTCACAATTGGAGAATATGCGTATAAGATCGAACCCCATGGATCTCTAAAATATGCTCGGCTCGGAGGAAGATTCTTCGAAAAATCAGTTTGCGTCAACAATGAATATGAAATGAACCATGATCTGTATGAGTTATACACTGTCATCGACATAGCAAAATGCATTTAACTGCAGCGGTTGCGTTGAACAAAAATACTCCAGCAAATAAAGTGTTCGAAAATGATCCCGAGGGAACTCGTAGAAGAGGACGTCCAAAAGACCAAGTAGAGGAATATCTTTCAAAGTTTGGCCTTCGAAATAGTACAATACGCTCACAAAGTCGAAGCAAATGATATTCTAAAATAAGCTCGGCCTTCGACCTTAACAGATTGTAAATATAGGCCATTTAAGTGATGTAAGTAAATTAGTAAAATTATCCGTAAAAACGATCATTCGGCCTTAATTTACACAAAATAAGTCGTTATAAAACGATGTTGGAGCGTTTTTGCGATAAGGCTCATTTTCATTTAAACGACCATATCAACAAGTAAAACTTCCGTTACTGGTCTCCAAGAACCCAAAACCCCCGATTAAAACATAAAAACACGTTGCATTGGCCCCGGGTAACTGTTTGGTGAGCCTTATCTACGCATAAGATAATTGGAACATTTTTTTTTTTGAAGTTCTTGAAATTCTCGGAGAAAATATCGACGCGTAATTATGCCTATACCTACAAATGCGGTTTTAACAGGATGAAAACACACTGCCAGACATTCAAAGAATTTGCTTCTGGAAAATTTCCCCCAAAAACTGATCAGTCGCCCAGACCAAGTTACCTCTTAAGCGTTAGTCTTAATTAAAACAAGTAAGAAAGTGCTATAGTCGATCAAGCCCGATCATACGATACCCTTCACCACTAAGGTCAAAGGTGTTATTTTTCCTGTATAAAGACAAATATTTGCTAAATTTTGCCATCATACAAACATTTTCTCAAAACTTATATATTTAAGCTGTTTCAATCATTTGGACTTATATGGGAGCTAGGGTCAAATGTGGACCGATTATCTGGAAATTTGGCAAATTGATTACAAAAATTATGTGTGCGAAAAATAAACTTGAAATTCTCATTATCTTTAGAATTACGAGCGTTTTAGTGAATTTTGTCATATTTAGTGCGTTTTTAGAGAAGAGTTTGTATGGGAGCTATGGTCAAATAAGGGCCGATTTCGACGAAACTTGGTGAAGTGATTTAAGTTTCTATAAGCAGTATTTGTTTTAAATTTCATGAAAAAATATTGATATTTGTGGCCAATATATCAATTCCGGGAAGTGGGACCTATGGGAGGTACCATAAATAATGGACCAATTTTGACGAATTTCAATAGCCTTGGTCCCATTATCAAAAAAATTATCAGTGCCAAATTTCATCAAATTATCTTTAGAATTGCGACCTGTAGTTTGATTACAAGGTTTACATGGGGGTCCAGCCAGCCAGACGGACGGACATCGCTAAATCGACTCAGAAAGTGATTCTAAGCCTATTAGTATACTAAAAGGTGGGTCTAAGACAAATATTTTCCACCTATGGTGGCGAAGGGTATAAAAATCATAATTAATTTATGGATTTATTTAAGGAAACTATCGTTAAGTTTATTAGTCATATGCTAAGAAATAGATGAATTAGGAACAGATTATTTAAAAAGTTTTACTGTAGTGTATTGAACTAAGATCCCATTTTATTTTTTAATAAACCCAAAAAATGTTGGTGGGAAAAACTTTGGTTTTTTTTAATAAAACCAAAAAATGTTGGTGGGGAAACCTTTCCTTGACGCGTTTCGATGGATGGTTAGGAGGATTATCCCTAATTCTAAACGAAGCGAAAACCGCACATTATATCTTCTATATATATAAAACTCTAACGTGACTGACTGACTGACTGACTGACTGACTGACTCATCATCGCACAGCCCAAACGGCTAAAGCTAGAGAGCTGAAATTTTGACAGCTGGTACCTTTTTCAAAGTATAGATCCACTAAGACGGGATTTTTGGAAATTCGGCCTCTAAGGGGGTAAAAAGGGGTAAAAAAGGGAAAAATTAGTAATGCTGTATCTCCGGAAGTAAACGTCATAGGCCCAAAATTGAAATTGCGTTGGGATCAGCTGCAAAAATAAGTAGACACGTGTTTGGTACTTTTTAGCAGATGGGACAAATAGGGGGTAAAAAGGGTAAAAATGAAATGTTGGTACTTTTTTAAACCCATGTGTATCTTTTAAACCAATCAACAGAGTAACAAAATTCAAAACGGAGCCGGTAAACAAGAAAAAAATATTAGACACGTGTTTGGTACTATTTTGATTCAGGGTTCAAAAAGGGGGAAAAGCGGGGAAAAAAATTTAGGGTAGGTCCATTTTTCTTTTTCTTTGTATTTGACTTGAACCAATAAAGCTACCAATAAAATTTATAGGGAGGTCGATTGCCCAGTACAAAATATTAAATATGTGTTTGGTACTTTTTTCAATTAAAAGGGTAAAAAAGGGAAAAATCGGTAACATTATATCTCCTTAACCAACAGCGATAGAAGCGAAAATTAAATTGGCTTGAGATTAGCACTAAAAATTAAGGGACACGTGTTCGGTACTTTTTTGAAAATCGGCCGCCTAGCGGGCAAAACAGGGTAGAAAAGGGAGAAATTAGTAACATCATATCTCCGAAACCAACATAGACAGAAACAAAGTTGAAATTGGATTTGAATCGCCTACAAAAATAAGGGGACACGTGTTTGGTACTTTTTTGAAAATGGCACTAATAAGGATAAAAAAGGGTAAAAACTATATTTTAGTACTTTTTTTAACCCATATGTATCTTTTGAACTAATAAACATAGAAACATATTTTATATCGCAACCGACAGATATTAAAAAAGAACTAAATACGTATTTGGTACTTTTGCGATTAATGGGGTACAAAAGGGTAAAAAAAGGGAATATATTCAAGGATAGGTTTTTTGCTTTTTAGCCATGGATATCTTTTAGGCTAATGAAGTTAGAAGTATAATTTATTGACTGGTAGATTTACATTGAAAAGAAATAAGCTACGTGTTTGGTACTTTTTTTTAATTTTGGGGGTAAAAATCGGTAAAGTATATCTTCTAAACCCAAAGTGATAGAAACAAAAACTAAATTGGTCTGAGATTGGCACTTAAAATTAAGGAACACATGTTCGGTACTGTTTTGAAGTTCAACCTCTTAGAAGGTAAAACAGGGTAGAAAAGGGAGAAATTAGTAACATCATATCTCCGAAACCAACATCGATGCAAACAAAGTTGAAATTGGATTTGAATCGGCTAGGAAAATAAGGAGGCACGTGCTTGGTACTTTTTTGGAAATGGCATTAATAAGGATAAAAAAGGGTAAAAACTATATTTTGGTACTTTTTTCAACTAATATGTATCTTTTGAACTAATAAATACAGAAACATAATTTATATCGCAACAGATAGATATTAAAAAACAATTAAATACGTATTTGGTACTTTTGCAATTAATGGGATACAAAAGGGTAAAAAAGGGAAAATATTTAAGGGTAGGTTTTTTGTTTTTAGCTATGAATATCTTTTAGGCTAATGAAGCCAGAAGTATAATTTATTGACTGGTCGATTGACAAAGAAAAAATAAAATACATTTTTGGTACTTTTTTTAATTTTGGGGGTAAAAATATATCTTCTAAATCAAAAGTGATAGAAACCAAAACTAAATTAGTCTGAGATCAGCACTAAAAATTAAGGGACAAGTATTCGGTACTTTTTTGAAATTCGGCCTTTTAAAGGGTAAAACAGGGTAGAAAAGGGAGAAATTAGTAACATCATATCTCCGAAACTAACACCGATGCAAAAGAAGTTTAAATTGGATTTGAATCGGATAAAAAAATAAATGGCCACGTATTTGGTACTATTTCAAAAATGGTACTAATAAGAATAAAAAAGGGTAAAAACTATATTTTGGTACTTTTTTAACACATATATATTTTTTGAACTAATAAACATAGAAACATAATTTATATCGCAACTGATAGGCATTAAAAAACTATTAAACACGTATTTGGTACTTTTGCGATTAATGTGGGACGAAAGGGTAAAAAAAAGGGAAAATATTCAAGAGTAGGTTTTTTGCTTTTTAGCTAAGAATATCTTTTCGGCTAATGAAGCCAGAAGCATAATTTATTGGCTGGTAAATTGACACTGAAAAAAGTAAAATAAGTGTCTGGTACTTTTTTTAATTTTGGGGGTAAAAATCGGTAAAAATATATCTTCTTAGCCAAAAGTGATAGAAACAACAACTAAATCGGTCTAAAATCGGCACTTTAAATTAAGGGACATGTATTCGGTACTTTTTTCTTTAATTCGGCCGTTTTGGGGTTAAAACAGGGAAAAAATGGGAAATATTAGTAACGTCATATCTCCGAAATTCAAAACGATAGGAATAGAGTTGAAATTTGCTTCGGATGGGCTGAAAAAAAACGAGAAACGTATTTGGTACTTTTTTGAATATGGTACTAATAAGGGTAAAAAAGGGCAAAAACTATATTTTGGTACTTTTTTGAACCCATACGTATCTTTTGAAATAACAAACATAGAGAAACAGTAAACGTCACAATTGATAAGTAACAAAGAATTATTAGACACGTATTTGGTACTTTTACGATAATTGAGGTAAAAAAGATAAAAAAATATTCAAGGGTAGGTTTTTAACTAATGAAGCCAGAACTATAATTTACAGACGGGTGGATTCATATTGAAAAAGTAAATTGAAAAAAATTGAAAAAGAAAATGGATAAATTAGTAACATCATATCTCCGAAATTTACATCGTTAGAAACAAAGTTGAAATTGGATTTGGATCATCTTGCAAAAAAAGGGGACACGAGTTTGGTACTTTTTTGGAAATGGAACTAATAAGGGAGAAAAAGGGAAAAAACTATATTTTGGTACTTTATTAACCCTATAAGTATCTCTTGAACTAATAAACATAAATACTCTATTTACATCACAATTGATAAGGACTAACAAAAATTAAGAAGGTGCTTGGCGCTTTTACGATAAATGAGGCACAAAAGAGTAAAAACTATGAATATCATTTAAACAAATAAAGCCAGAAGTATAATTTACAGACAGGTCTATTCACATTGCAGAAGTAT
This sequence comes from Stomorhina lunata, assembly GCA_933228675.1. Taxonomy (NCBI): domain Eukaryota; kingdom Metazoa; phylum Arthropoda; class Insecta; order Diptera; family Rhiniidae; genus Stomorhina; species Stomorhina lunata. The sequence goes on along the minus strand of OW121740.1, from coordinate 86,182,937 downwards.
AAGACACGCGATTGATTCCTTTTTTTAATGTTTGGAGTAAAAAGGGGGAAAATAGGTAACGTAATATCTCATAAATCAAAAGTGATAGAAACAAAGATTAAATTGGTCTATGATCAGCATTAAAAATTAAAGGACACGGGTTCGGTATTTTTTTTAATTTGGCCGCTTATGGTTAAAACAAGGCTAGAAAATGAATAAATCATATAATCGGCTAGAAAATGAAAGGGACATGTGTTCTGTACTTTTTTTGGAAATGGCACTAATAAGGGCAAAAAGGGTAAAAACTATATTTTGTACTTTTTTTTAACCCATACGTATCTTTTGAACTTATAAACATATAGACTCACTTTATGCCACAATCAATAAGTATTAACAAAATATTAAACATGTGCTTGGTACTTTTACGATAAATGGGGTTCCAAAAGGTGAAAACGGGAAAATATTCATTTAAGCTAATGAAGTCAAAAGTATAAATTAGAGATGTGTCAATCAAAGGGGTAAAAAAGGGAAAAATCGATGACATTATATCTTCTAAACCTAATGGATGGAAACAAACACTAAAATGGTCTAAGATCAGCCCTAAAAATTAAGGGACTTTTCAGTACTTTTTGCAAATTAAACAGTTTTGGGGTTAAAATAGGGTAGAAAATAAAAACATTAGTAAAGTTATATCTCTGATACTAATATCGACAGAAAAAAAATTTAAATTGGATTTAGATCGAATAGAAAAATAAAAAGTCATGTTTTTAGTAGGTACTTTTCGTAAATGAGCTAAAAATAGGGAATAAAAAGGATAAAAACTAAATTTTGGTACTTTTTTGACCCATATATAATTTTTGAATCAATTATTATAGAAACAAAATTTATACCGCAATCGAAAATAACAAAAACGGGTCAAAAATTTAAAGATAGGTTTTTTCCTTTTAAACTGTGCATGTTGTTTAAATCAATAAAATAATAAATAAATCAATGATTTATGGACTGTTCTATTGACATTGAAGAAATATGTGACAGGTGTTTGGTATTTTTTTCAATTAACAAAAATGGAGTTAAGATCAGCAATAAAAATATTAGGACATGTATCCGGATTTTTTTTTTTTAATTTGGCTGATCAGGGGTAACCAACGGGTAAAAAAAGGAAACTTTTGTAAAATATTCAAAATCAAAAGCGACAAGAACAAGATTTCAATTGGGTTAGCAATCAAAATTGGGTCAGCTACAAAAATAAGGGAGGCGTGTGTAGTACTTTTTTGAAAATGTAGAGGGTAGGTACTTATTTTGTCCTATATGTATCTTAAGAACCAATAAGTATTTAATTTAATTTATATCGGAATTGATAAATAAGTGAAAAAGTTATTTTGGTAAATTTTGTAACTTTGTCAATTCAAATGGTGCCGCTAACGAAGTAGCGGGTTATAAAGCTAGTATTCTTATATTCTTAAACGAGCAATAATTGTATGTATTTATATATATATACATATATATAGAATGACTATCTCGAAAACGGCTCTAACGATTTTGATCAAATTTGGACAGTGGATATCTTTTTTGATGTATAGGTCGAAGAAGAAGGGACCTTTGGAACCTTTGCCTCTAAGAGGGTAAAAACGGGTAAAAAGGGGAAAAAATCGAAAACGCTATATCTCCTTAAGTAATAGGTATAGAAACAAAATTAAAATTACGTTTTAAACAGCTTTGAAAATAAGCGGACAGGTGTTTGGTACTTTTTTGAAACTATGTCCGATAGGGGGTAAAAAAGGGTGAAAATAGTTTTTTTGGCACCTTTTTAACCCACTCTTATATTTTAAACTAAAGAATATAGAAAGAAACTTGGTACTGCAATCAATAGATGTAAAAAAAAACATGAAACACGTATTTGGTACTTTTTTGATTTTGGAGCCAAAATGGGTAAAAAAGGGATAAAATGATAACTTAACATCTCCAAAGTAATATGAATAGCAACATTAAACATTATGTTAAATGCGTTTTAAAAAAATGTACCGAATTCAATTGGCACCAAAAAAGTACCAAATATACATATGGAACTTTTAGAAATTAGGGAATAAAAAGGGGGAAAAATTAGTATTATTTTAAACAAATGAATGTTTGTCTGTATGTATGTTCTTTATAGAATAGTAAACTGTGAATTTGATTGTATTATGCTCTTTAGCGAAGATGTTGCGGATAAGCCGGCGAAGGTTTTAAAGTTGATAAGACTAATTTCCGACAGATGGCGCCACTGAAAATTACTAAAAATTGATTAAATCGTAAACTGTACATTTGATCATGCTATGATCTTTAGCAAAGTTGTAGCGCATGAGCCGGCGAAGGCTTTTTAGTTGGTATGAATAATTTCCGACAGGTGGCGCTACAGAAACTTACTCAAAGTCAATTTAATCGTAATCTGTACATTTAATAATGCTACAATCTTTAGCAAAGTTGTTGCACATGAGCCGACGAAGGTTTCTTAGTTGGTATGAAGAAATTTCGACAGGTGGCGCTACTGAAATTTACTCAAAGTCAATTTAATCGTATGCTGTACATTTAATCATGCTATAATCTTCAGCAAAGTTGTTACGGATAAGCCGAAGAAGGTTTATGAATTGGAATAAGCAAAGTCCGACAGGTGGCGCCACAGAAAACTACTCAATATGAATTAAATCGTAAACTGTGCATTTGATCAGACTATAATCTTTAGCAAAGTTGTTGCGCATGAGTCGACAGAGGTTTCTGTTGATATGAATAATTTCCAAAATTATTCAAAATGACTTAAACTGTAAACTATGCAAACTATGTGTTGGTCGGACAAAATAAATCAAATAATTCAAAATTAACTGAACATTTCTACAATGTCTTTCCTCTAAATTTATTTTAGCACTTTATAATATAAAATATATAAAAACTTTAAAATTTTCCTCAAAATGCTTATCATAAAGCTCCGAGCAAGGCTCGGTCTACCAGGTACTATATATATATACATATATATAGAATGACTATCTCGAAAACGGCTCTAACGATTTTGATCAAATTTGGACAGTGGATATCTTTTTTGATGTATAGGTCGAAGAAGAAGGGACTTTTGGAACCTTTGCCTCTAAGAGGGTAAAAACGGGTAAAAAGAGGAAAAAATCGAAAACGCTATATCTCCTTAAGTAATAGGTATAGAAACAAAATTTAAATTACGTTTTAAACAGCTATGAAAATAAACGGACAGGTGTTTGGTACTTTTTTGAAACTATGTCCGATAAGGGGTAAAAAAGGGTGAAAATAGTTTTTTTGGTACCTTTTTAACCCACTCTTATATTTTAAACTAAGGAATATAGAAAAAAACTTTGTACTGCAATCAATAGATGTGAAAGAAATATTGAACACGTATTTTTTTGATTTTGTGGCCAAAATGTGTAAAAAAGGGATAAACTTATAACTTAACATCTACAAAAGTAATATGAATAGGAAAATATGTTAACTGCTTTCTAATAAAATGTACCGAATTCAATTGGTACCAAAGAAGTACCAATTATGCATATGGAACTTTTTGAAATTAGGGGATAAAAAGGGGAAAAAATTAGTAATGTTATAACTTTAAAACAAATGAATATTTGTCTGTATGTATGTTCTTTATAGAATAGTAAACTGTGAATTTGATCATGTTATGCTCTTCAGCAAAGATGTTGCGGATAAGCCGGCGGAGGTTTTTAAGTTGGTAAACCGAATTTCCGACAGGTGGCGCCACTAAAAATTACTAAAAATTAATTAAATCGTAAACTGTACATTTGATCATACTATGATCTTTTGCAAAGTTGCAGCGCATGAGCCGGCGAATGCTTTTTAATTAATTAAATCGTAAACTGTGCATTTGATCAGACTATAATCTTTAGCAAAGTTGTTGCGCATGAGTCGACGGAGGTTTCTGTTTATATGACCAATTTTCAAAATTATTTAAAATGAGTTAAACTGTAACTGTATAAAAGAAAATATATATAAAAACTTTAAAATTTGCCTCAAAATGCTTATCATAAAGCCCCGAGCAAGGCTCGGTCAACCAGGTACTATTATTTAAAGGATAATCTTCCTGATCGAAACGCGTCGAGGAAACGTTTCCCCACCTACATTTTTTGGTTTTATTAAAAAACTATGAGGTATGTTCTGCAAATCACTTCCACATGATTTTGAAATCACATACATTTTCTAAGTCGAATTATTCATTGTTCATAAATTATTTTGAGACTTTTATAACTAAGTGTACTTAAGAAGAAGAAGGTCTAGAAGGTTATTGATAAATGCTCTGAAAATTTCAACAATTATAGAAATTACAGACTTTTTGCATTTCATGTGATTTCAAAATCATGTGGAAGTGATTTACAGAACATGCCCGTATATGTTACAATAATAAATAATTGTAATAAATTGGGATCTTAGTTCAATACACTACAGTAAAACTTTTTAATTAAATGTTTGATGTCCTAAAATTTTTGATAAAACTTTTTAGTTAACAATTTATGTTGAACTAGTCTGGTTTTAGGAATTGGGTATTGAGATAAGTACCTTGAGCTCATACTAGCAAAAGAGCTATTGGTTAAAAAAATAATATTGAATCATATAAAGAGGCAAGATCTCTAACAGAATTAACTATGGACAATCAGTGTGTCAACAAAAACCTAGAACTTCGTAAATCATTGGGTTAATAACACAGGTCAACAGCAAAAATGTGCTCGAGTAACCACTATATACATTTGGTGTATCATAGCCACCTTAGTACAAAAATGGTAAAATTTTTAAATTATATGGCAAGATTTTAAAAAAAATTTTTTTTTTTTTTAATTGCAATTTTTTTTAGACGTTTCTTCAAATAATTAATGATAACTCAAAAACTGCTAGTCCGATATTATTAAAATAAAATCAGAAAAATTTAGATTTACATAGCCTTTAATTCGTCAATATATTGCGTTTTAATCGGATCAATAGTATCGGAGTTATAATAAAAAACGTAAGAAAAAATATATTTTTTATGAAAAATGGCAAAAATTTTCGTTTTAAAAAAATCATGAAAAATCGAAAACGGCAAAAAACTTCCAGATTTATTATTTTATCGCATAGCGACATATAATTGCAACAAAATGAGATATCGACCATAAAAATCGATTGATTTTTTTCGAATTTATTCACAATTTAGTGAATTCGCTCATTTTCACAAAATTTTAGTTTTTTGCTTGATATACGCATTATAGCGGGTTTTCAAATGTATGAAAAAAATACATTTTCCAATTTCAAGGGGTTCATGTCGGATTATTGTGAGATTTGGTGAGAAACTTCCACCCACAAAATTTTTGTCGAATCGGACAACGTTAACACGTAGCGCATAGGCCCCAAATCTGAAAAATAGCGTTTAAATCGAAAAAATTGATAGATTTTCAATTTTTGCAAAATTAAAGCTATTTATTCCCCCTTTTGCAAAAAAGTGGATCCTGGTCCTTAGGGCAAACACAATGAGATTTCCAATAAGCTACATATCTTTAAAATCGGTTATACAGTTTTCGCGTTACTACAATTTGCACTGGCCATTACATGTCCTTGAGGACTTGCCGAAGGCAATTGACCAAAAAATGTGACTAGGTCAAATCGATGGAATAGATCGAAAATATAAATAATCCGACATGAACCCCTTGAAATTGGAAAATTTATTTTTTTCATACATTTGAAAACCCGCTATAATGCGTATATCAAGCAAAAAACTAAAATTTTGTGAAAATGAGCGAATTCACTAAATTGTGAATAACTTCGAAAAAAATCAATTTTATGGTCGATATCTCATTTTGTTGCTATTCCAGATTTATTATTTATCGCTATGCGATAAAATAACAAATCGGGAAGTTTTTTGCCGTTTTCGATTTTTCATGATTTTTTTAAAACGAAAATTTTTGCCATTTTTACATAAAAAATATATTTTTTTCTTACGTTTTTTATTATAACTCCGATACTATTGATCCGATTGAAACGCGATATATAGACGAATTAAAGGCTATGTAAATCTTAATTTTTCTGATTTTATTTTAATAATATCGGACTAGTAGTTTTTGAGTTATCATTAATTATTTGAAGAAACGTCTAAAAAAAATTGCAATTTAAAAAAACAAAATTTTTAAAAAAAATCTTGCCATAGAATTTAAAAATTTTACCATTTTTGTACAAAGGTTGTCATGATACATCATAATTGTATAGTGGTTTTAAGAGCACATAAATTTTTTTTTATTTTGTTGTGCTGTGTAATCTAAGAGTTTTAAGCATAATGTTTTGGAGCGGTAAATAACAAAAAATAAACTGCTAGTAGGAAAGTCATGGAATCGATGTCTATATCCAGCTTTAAGTATTCTTCCTTTTACTTCTTTTTTTCTTCACTTAATATCTCTGTATCCTTTCCTTTCTCCTTCAAAACTACTTATTAAGGAGCACAAAACAATATGACATATGTTTAGGTCTCAATTTCAATATATTTTCACTTAAGTACGTAAAGGTTTGTCAACGATTTTCATAGCAGTTAAGTTTATTCATGCTCATTAACTGATTGATAAGTTTCCCCGTTTTAAAAAAAAATACATATAACAAAAATTTAAAAAGGTTAAACTAAAAATTTTAAAATGAGATGAGATAATTTGTTTTCATTTTGGTGGCATTAATGACTTTGTTTTAGGATTTTTACCCTAATTTTGTATTTGTGCGGTTGCTACGACTCTCAAGTCTATCATTTTAGTTTTAAAGCAATCACAGTAAGACGCCGTATCTCGTCCTTTTATTTTTTTTTTGCTTTTTGCAAATAATCATGTCGCGTACCTACCATTCAGACAGGCGGCAGATACCAGGGCAAACAAATTCACTTTAACATATAAACATATGATTGTATGTTATATTGTGCTATTTACAAATATTCATTAGGAATATAACCAATTTTTTGGAATACACAATTTTTAATTGTGAATGAGAAAATTCCAATTAAAAATGGAAATTTACATTTGAAAATGAGAAAATTCCAATTGAAATTAAGAATTTCCATTTGTTATTGAGAAATTTTTATTTGAAATTGAAAATTTTTCATTTGTAATTGAGAAAATTCAAAAAAGAAATGAGAAATAGTACGGCAAGGGAATATTAAACATAGAAAAGTCTAGATGAATTATTTCTGTGGCAATATGGAAGAATAGCTTAAGTCGAAAATTTAAGTTTTGAGATATTCAGGGGTGTCATAGAAACCAATTTCATTGGTATTGGTTTTGAAAACGACAAAAATATTAAATTGGTGTCATGAATTCCAATATTAATGTTCGAGCTACATTTTCTATTGGTTTTATGTGTCACAGAAAATATTATTATTGGTTTAGTATTGGAAAAAAAAAAAACCAAGCAACTTACAGTTAACAGATTTCATTTCAAAATTGGTCTATCAATTTAAAATAAAGGCGTTACTGGCCAACTGGTGCCTTTTTCGATTTAAAGATCCACTAAGAACAGATTTTTGAAAATTTATCCCTGTGGGGGATACAAAAGGGAAAATCCAATAACGCTATAATTCCCAAACTAAAAACAATAGAACCAAAATTGAAATCGAGTTTGGATCAGTTACAAAAATAATAAAAAATAACAGTACAAGTGGTAGGTACTTTTCGAAAAAAGGGGAGAAAAAGAGAAAAAATATTTTTGGTACTTTTTAGCTTTAACTTTCAAAAAAAGTGATGGGTGAAAAGTTTACATAGCATTTTTGATCATGTAATAAGACAAAAACAAGTTTTGGTACTTTTTGTCTTTGGAATCAATGAACCGTATCGACAAACATAAAAAATATCAAAAATGGGGAAAATTGTAAGTCAAACGCATATCAACATATTTGTTTGCAATTTAATGAATATCGCATGTAAGAGACAATCGTCCTTTGATTGGCTGTGGTTTGTTTCTTGGTGTAGGTAGATTACATTTTCAAGTCCGCAATTCGGTCATTTCATGATGTTGGGGTAAACAAGCTTCATTTGTCCAAATAGCAGCGTTTTCTTTATACCTATACCACAAACATCGCAAAAAACTGAAAGTTTTTCTTCAAATAATTTTCTTTAATAATTTTTATTTGATTTTTGATGTTTCAAAAAAATTTCAAATGAAATAATAAACAATTGATTCGAACATTTTGTTTGATTTAAAACCAATAATAACAAAACCGACTTGGTTTCATGACACCAAATATAACCAGTATTGGTTTTCAAAACCGAGAAATTTAAAAACTGACTTGGTTTCTATGCCACCCCTGATTATCAATTTTGTGTAATTTTTCTTCTGCTTGATTTCTGTGAATAATTTATGAATTAATATATTGGTAACATGTTTATTAGTAAAGAAGGATGAATAATTAAAAAATATATTGTTAAATTTAAAAGATTTCGCGTTTTTTCTACTTAAGCTCTTTTTCGAAACTGAAATTTGCCTTGAACTGGACCTTAAGTAATTTCAAGCGGTTCTGTTTAAATCAAAAGTACATATTGTGTAGTTTTATGTAAATATAAGTTGCTTGAAAATAATTATTTTATTTATTAAGGTCAACATTTATACAGCTTAAATGAACTTAAGCGAAATTGTTTATATGACGAAAGAAAAATATGAATATGTACAAAAAAATATGTGTACATAAGTTGTTTTGATCAATTCATTATTGATTCAAAATACTTAAGTTAAAAAGTAAACGTACATAAAATTGACAAAAACTCGAATTTTTTAATACGGACTAAGCTCATTTAAGCGCCTTGGCTTCTGTAATGCAATAAACGCCTTAACTCAATTCTCTCTTATGTCGACTTAAGCTACTCTTCCATATTGCCACAGATTTAATTACGTTATAATATCTTTAAAAATTTAGTCGAAAATATTCGGTCTGATCTATTTCGATAACATTATCACTTGGTTTATCATCGAGAATATACTTAATGAAATAAATGTAGACTTTCGCACCAAAACGTAATAATTCTAAAAGTCATAAGACCAAAGCCTGCGTTATAAGTTTAATTAAATCGCCGGAATGATTTAAAAAAGTAAGGTTTTGGTGCGATCGATTTGAAAAGTTGCGTTTTCAAACGAAAATGGTTTATTTTTTAGTACTAAAAGCTCAGAAAAATTTTTTTTTTCGTATAATGAAAAAAAATCGGAAACAAAAATTCACGAAAAATACAACTAAAATCAATACTAAGTGGTATAAAACGAATCGCCAACTAATTAAATGTAGTATTAAGTAACATTTTTGGAAAAAATTAAACTTTTATAAAAATTGTTCCTTTTTGGTGATATCGATCGTTTAGAAACCTATAACGAATTGACAGACGATTTTTGCGATTTTATAAAATGTAACCACAGAGATCAGTACGTAGAGCAAAATTGCATTATTAACTCAGTTACAAAAAAGAATTGCTACGTTTTGGTGCGAACGTCTACAAAGGTACCTTCAAAACAAGCATATGTTTATGAATATATTTAATTTTATTTTTTGATCGGGAAAACGATTAAGAAATAACAAATTCAAAAAAAAACAAAAATTGAGAAGATTTTTTTAAGAAAATGAGATAAAGTTGGTAAAACTTAAAAATAGTTTTTATTGTTATGTCGGGAAATGTTGCTTATATGCAACATTTGTCCAGTAACAATATTTTTTTATACTGAAAGTTATTTTGTAATGGAGAAACAATATCCTATCAGCCAGCCGTACGTACATCGTTAAATCAACTCAGGGAGTGATTCTGAGTCGAACGACTTACCAAAAGGTGGGTCGCAGACCAATACTTCTATTTCTATGCGTTACAAACACGGTGGTGAAGGGTATAATTAGTCGAGAAGTCACATTTCCAGTAAAATATGTCACTGCGTTTTTCGATGATGAAGTTAATCGAAGTGCTGAGTCCCACGTCGTTATAACGAAATTTTGGACTCATTGCCCGTGTTGGAGCAGACATGGATATAAGAAATACTTCTGAGGATGTACTTATACCCAGAACTTGACTTTATTTTCTACAATGTAAGACAAATATTCAAGACAGATGCAGATTTGTTTCATATCACACATGAAATACTAAGTAGTAGCGGTACACTTCTCTCAACCCGGGATAAACAATTAATACGATGAATGGAACACTTCCAGTCAACATTAAACAATCCTATTGGATTACAAGCACTGACGGCAGTGCTAAATCGACCATGACAGTTTATTAAATGGAATTTCAGACAATCCACGAACAATAAAAGAAGTAAAAAATGTCATTAAAAGCCTTAAGCGCAACAAGGCCCCGGCAATGACAATATCTCAGCGGATATGCTTTTATGTGATGTTGAAGGATCGGCGAGACTGTGAGACTGCGTAAAATGTGGTAAGAAGAAGGTCTAACAACCACCTAGAATGATGGTATACTAGTCAAAATACCAAAAAAGGGTGACTCCAAAGACTGCCTGAGTCAAGGATAACAGAAAAAGAAGAAGAAAGACTGCAATAACTACAGGGCTATAGCACTTCTTTCAATACCGAGCGAAACACTCCGCGAAAATCAGTTTGGATTCCGAGAGAAACGATCTTGGATGAATAATACCGCACCCCCATTTACATAGCGTTTATCGACACTAAGGCCTTCGATTTTATGAAGGCCTTAGTGTTAATAGAAGCTATTTTAGAAAACCATTACATGTCAACGAAAATTCTCAACTTAATTCGGGCAATGTACGTGGACTTTATATGTCGAATTATACATAAAGGTAAATTGTCTAACCCGTTCGAAGTTACTACTGGAGTAAGACAAGGATGTATCTTGTAACCTATACTTTTTATCCCTGTCATCGACAATATAGTGCGCACGGCATTGAATGGTAGACGTGGTATCCAATGGACATCTTTTAAACATCTCGAGAACTTGGAATACGCAGATGATGTATGTCTTCTAAGCCAAAGTGTAGGTCACTTCCAAGAAAACACTAGCGCTATTACTGTTGAATCTCTTGAAGATAAAGATTATGAATGGAGGTTATGGCACAAAACCGTAGACAAACATCAATATGGATAACGGGGTTTTTGGATGTGTAGGTACCTTTAATTATCTTGGTAGAGGATATTGAATCGCGTATTAATTCGGCATTATCAGAGCTATTTGGAAATTTTGACAAATATCAACAACAACTAAGTTACGAATATTTAACTCGAATGTCAAGTCCATCTTGTGTTATGGTTGCGAAACTTGGAAACGCACAAATACCATCGATAAGCGCCTACAAACCTACAAATCCTTAATATATGGTAATCGATTCGCATAAGAAATGAAGATCTACTAAACGCTACAAACCAAATCACACTTCGAAGGCCAAATAACAACATTGCTCGACAAGCGCTTCGTTGGAATCCACAAGGAAGCGGCGTCGTGTTGGTACACCTGCTAGAACGTGAAAAAGGTCAACTGATGAGGGGTTACAAGCAGCAAACCATTCATGGAATTGTATATGTCTAAGATCTCGCAATAAAGTTCGATACAAAAGACTTTGACTGGGAGTCAAAGGTAACAGAAGAAGACACATGAAGTCAATAAAAAAAATAACATGAAATTAAATATTAGTTTTGTTTTTAAATGTATTACCAATGCTCAATGTTGCTTAAAAGCAACATTTCATAACGGTAGCACCAAAATGATAGAGACCTGAAATTTACATCAGTTTATATTTAAGGCTCATACAATGACCTAATATAATTAAAATATTTTCAACCACGCTCACTTCACTGATGACATGAAGAAAACCTTAAAATTGCCGAAAGGGAATCAAAACAAAAATTGCACATATCCACATCTTTAGCCCCTGACTTACAATTTCGGCTTTTTCGAAGAAAAACTGTAAAATCAGATACAAAGCTTTTTTAGTACTAACTGTTATAAATCAATGAAATTGAAACTAGTAAAGCCAGATACAGAGTACTAAAGCCATCAATTGATTACTTTTACAACACTTTATACTTTTCGCCAACTAGAAGAGTAATTTTATAAACTTTCATTTTATTCCTTCGTTACTACTGCTTACTTGAGAAGTATATTGACATAACTGTTATCCCCCTAATATGTGAACTTACTTCCACAAATGTTTAATGTTTGAAACTAGTGGATTTTCTTAACCAGCGTTTATTTTTATAAAAAGGGAAGTTAACCCACACCAACAACTACATACATTAAATGTTTTATTTATAAATGGACCATAGCTCCTATAAGTACAATCTAAACTAAGAAATTTAATTCATTGCACTAACAAAGTTTTTATCTTCCTGAACTGATTTCATAATAACAAAAAATTGAAGAAAACCTAGACTTTAAAATTTTCTAAAAGGGGTTTTCAAAAATTTTGGGACGTCAATCATTAAATTAAAAAGTTTTACTGTAGTGTATTGCACTAAGATCCCAATTTATTACAATTATTATTATCGGGTGGTTAAATTTCAAGGGCCGATGTTGATTTTGAATAAAACACAAACTATTTAGGAAATTATTGTAATTTTATTTTATTATGATGTATTGGTATTATTAATTATGCATGGAACAAAATATCGGCCAAATGGGCGCCGCGACCACATACCACGACATACCTCCATCCGATAGTCCAAATTTACGATGACACTGAGACATAATGGAGGTTCTATGCCGTTAATGTGATGAATTATCTCATCCTTTAGCTCTTGAATTGTTGCTGGAATATTGACATATACCTTTTCTTTCAAATAACCCCAAAGAAAAAAGTCCAACGGTGTTAAATCACATGATCTTGGCGGCGAATTGACATCGCCATTACGTGAGATAACACGGCCATTGAATTTGTTGCGCAAAAGAGCCATTGTTTCGTTAGCTGTATGGCAAGTGGCACCGTCCTGCTGAAACCACATATCGTCCACATCCATATCTTCCAATTTGGGCCATAAAAAGTTCGTTATCATCTCACGATAGCGAACACCATTCACAGTAACTGCCTGACCGGCCTCAGCTACACTATCGCGAACAGCAGCAATATTTTCTGCAGTACGAGCTGTACGAGCATGTACTGGTGTTCTCACATCTTCTACAGACCCGGTTTGCTCGAATTTTTCAACGAGTTTTGCGATTGTATGCACATTTGGACGATCAAATTGACCAAAAAATCACGAAGTGCACGATATGCATTTTGATTTGAACGCCCATTTTCATAATAAGTCTGGATAACTTTAACACGTTGTTGGATTGTGTATCTCTAAATGGTTCAAATTGAGTAAGTCTGAAATAGAGAAATGTCAAATAAAATTCGGAAAAAAAGTTTTCGTTTAGGTGCGGTTCACATTCAACATCGGCCCTTACAATTTAACCACCCTTTATAATAAATATTTATTTATTGTTAAAGTTTTTTGATAAAACCAAAAAATGTTGGTGGGGAAACCTTTCTTCGACGCGTTTCGATAGAGCAATACACTGCAGTTAAAACTTTTTAATACAATTTTCAATTTATAATTGAACCCACTTAATCATAACCGCAAAATAAGGTTTGATAATTTTATAAATCTATTATGAATCAGGGGTATATTTGTTTCGCCATCTGTTAAACTAGGTCCCTAATTCATTTGCCTATAATACATTTTTTTAAGCAAAATATTTCGTATGTATGTTATAGGGAGTTCATTCCCTTAAAGATTCCTTCTTTATTTCGAAGCAAATATAGTAAGCGGAATATTTTCAACAGACAAACGTATCATATTCGATCTCCTTTGGTTAAAAAAATTAATTTCTCCTTTTGTTTTCAACGCATGCTCGCCTTCATCGTCGTCGTCATCGTCATCATCATCATCATCATCGACGTCGTTGTCGTTGACGACTTAACCATGTTTTTGTTGTTCCCTTTAAGTCAAGTTTTAGTGGATTTATAAAAAAAATATGATTGTTGATGATGATACTCTTACGGGAACAACTAAATACCTAATGGAAACCTTTCAGAATGTCTGTGTGATTGTTCTTTTGATGTCCGTCTTAAACATCGATCCATCTCTCCGTCTTGCTAGTGAGTGGTCTGGACTGATTTCGTTTGGTTTATGATTAGTGAGTGAATTAGTGGTTGCTGTGGAATTTCTGTGGCCCCGTATCCCATTAAGGTATTTATTATTTGTTTTTGTGGCAAATTCTAAGAAAAAAAAGGAAAGAACGAAGCGCATGGTATGACCAATGGAATGGTAATGTAGAACGCACATCAGCAAATTGTTTTTGGTTAAAAAAAAAAAATAATTTTACCGGAAGATTGTTGGCAGTTAAAATAATAATGAGCTTGAAATATGAATATGCAATATATATATATCGGTATGTACAACCCTTTTCCTTTGGAGAGTTCATTCAAATTAGTTATTTGAACTTTTAACCGGTATCAAACGATATTTACTAATAGCACGAACGTATCGTTCCTTTGTGGCAACAAATACTTAATCCGAAATATGTAGTTTTAGAACCAAGTATTACAAATGCAACAGAACTTAAACATTTTTTATTAAAGTCATACCCCCTAATTCATAAACGAAAAACATAGCTATGACAACCTTTTAATTCAAATTTTTCATAAAAAATTCCCACTATAAGACTTTGATAATTTTATGATTAGTTTATAAATTAGGGGGATAATATATAAAAATTAACGTTTGTCTGTCTGTGTGTCCTTTATATAATAATGGGTGTTTTTTTTAGAGGTATAGAACTTCGAATTGAAATAAAACACAAGAAAATCGTTTTAATGTCCATCAATTTGGCTTTATTGGAAGGATAATTTTATGCCATTAATGTTTAAATATGTTTTCGGGCATGTGGCAGCCGCGGCTGGCTCGAATAAAGCCAATTCTACAGGTCCAATTTTCAACTACTTTTTCCAGCATATGGGGCCGTATGTTGGCAATAACGCCACGAATGTTGGCTTCCAAGTCCCCTAACGTTTCTGGTTTGTTGGCGTAGACGAGCGACTTCACATATCCCCAAAGAAAATAATCCAGTGGTGTCAAATCGCACGATCTTGGTGGCCAATTGACAGGTCCATTCCGCGAAATTATGAGCTCATCGAATGTTTTCTTCAATAAATCAATTGTGACGTGAGCTGTGTGGCATGTAGCGCCGTCTTGTTGGAACCACAACTCATCCACATTCATGCCATCCAATTGGGGAACAAAATAGTCGGTTATCATGGCTCTATACCGGTCTCCATTTATGGTAAATGACTCTCCAGCATTATTTCGGAAGAAGTATGGCCCAATGACTCCACCAGCTCATAGAGCACACCAAACAGTCAGTTTTTGTGGATGTAATGGCGTCTCAAGGGTCTCATGTGGATTCTCTTCACTCCAAATGCGGCAATTTTGCTTGTTGACGTAGCCATTCAACCAAAAATGAGCCTCATCACTGAACAAAATTTTGCGATGAAAATCAGCATCGAGATCAATCTCATTTTCGGCCCATACACCAAAATCACGACGCATTGCATGGTCTCGCGGCTTTAATTCTTGCACAAGCTGGATCTTGTAAGGTCGCAATCCAAGATCTTTGCGCAAAATCTTCTATAAAGTTGATGGACAAAGCTCCAATTGCTGTGCACGGTGGCGAATCGATTCATTCGGGTCCTCTTCAACACTTTGCTCTACAGCGGCAATTGTTTCTTCGGTGCGCACTGTTCGACGTCGCTGCGGATGCGTATTATCACATAGAGTAAACGTAGTGCGAAAACGATCCATGGTTAACCGAATTAATTGCTCTGATGGACGATTATGTCGACCATAAAATGGACGGAGCTTGCGGTAAACTTCGCGAACTAAACCATTATTTTCGAAATAAATTTGCACGATTTGCAAGCGTTGTTCTTTTGTCAACCTGTTCATGATGAAATGGCAAACCAAACTAAATATTAATCACTTGACAGCTGACAAAATGGCCGCCAGTTAAAAAAGTAATGCCAACTTAAAGTTCTATACCTCAATAAAAAACACCCGATACATAGTAAACTATACATTTGATCATGTTATGATCTTAAGAAAAGTTGTTTATATGCCGACAAACATTACTAAGTTCCGACAGGTGGCGCCACTGAAAATTGCTTAAAGTTAATTAACTCGTAAACTGTGCATTTGATTATGCTATGATATTTTGCAAAGTTGTTGCGCATAAGCCGACGAAGGCTTTTAAGTTTGCCCAATTTCCGACAGGTGGCGTCACGGATAATTGCTCAAAATTAAATCGTAAACTATGCATTTGATCATGTTAAGATCTTTAGCAAAGTTGTTGCGCATAAGACGACGAAGGTTTGTAAGTTGGTATGACAGATTTCCGACAGGTGGCTCTACTTTAAATAACTCAAAACAAACTATGCATTTGATCATGATATGATCTTTAGCAAAGTTGTTATGAATGAGCCGACGCAGAATTCTAAGTTGGTGCGACTATTTTTCACCAGATGGCGCCTCTTAAAATTAATCAAAATCATTTGAATCGTAAACTATGCATTTAATCATACGATGATCAGACAAAATCAATAAAATGATTTAAAATTAATTGGATATTTGTGTAATGTTTTTCCTTCAAACTTTTTTTAGTTGGTGGAGCAGCAACGCGCTCATGGTACAGTAATAAATTATTACTAATAATTTAATATTTTTAATACAAATAAATTTAATACTAATAATTTTATTACTAATAACTTAATTTTAGTAAAATATAATTTACCTGTTTTTCATATTTGAAAATGAAATATTTTTCTAAGGTTAGTTTTAAAAATCCTTTTTTAAATTTTTTAGAAATTTTGTTTAAAATATATTACAAATTTGAAATTTTTTCATCGGTGAGTTAAAATATAAAAATGGAAGAATAAAAAACAAAGCATATGAGATCGATATCTTACACAGCTTCACAATGCCTGCTATTTGAATTCGCCGTAATTCGCGAAATGTATTTTTTTTTTGTCATTATTTGAGTAAATTCTTGTTAATCTACTTTTACACACATCAAGTTTCAAGTCTAGTTCAAGTTTCAAGTCTTGACTTTTTAAGAGCGAGAGGTAAAGAAAATAGAACGGGAACCATACCCCGTTTGTTTGATAGAGCTATAGATGAATGTTATTGCTCAGTGTATGGAAATAGTATACTGAGTTTTCTTTCAAAAAGAATGGGGGTATATTGAGATTGTCACTCCGTTTGTAACTTTCTTAATATTGGCTTAAAAGAGATATCCATTCTGAAATCTTATGAAATTCTAAGACGATTGAGCGATATCCGATTGTCTGTAGAAAGCACAATAGGGCCTAAACGAATTCGATTACATTTGACAATAGCTCCCGTATAACCTTGTCTAGGCTAATCGCTTATTTGCTAATAAATGACAAACTATAATAGTAATGATGATAAAATTTATTACATTTCGTCGAAATCGGTTCATATTTAACCATAGCTCTCATACAAAACACTTACAGCCTAAACTTCACCTAAAATACACTTAAAGCTAATAAATGCTAATAAACTTAGCACAAGGAAGTTTTATGTCAATGCCAGCCAGTGTGCAAAATTTTTGTCGCAATCGGTCACCATTTGACTATAGCTTCCATATAAAAAACTTACGGGAACTCAAAAATACTGTCCGTCAAATGAAAGCGCAATAGCTATTCTTAACGAGAATAGCTAGTATGTCAAAAGTCTACAAAAATATTTTCGATATCTTCAGAAAGTTGTGTACTATAAATGGGAGAAATTGGTTCACATTTATTAAAGCTCCCATATAACCCCACCTCGGGAATCACATTAATGCTGATAAATTAAATCCAATTGTAATAGATATGACAACTTTATTTAGAACAGAGAAGTTCTATGAAACTATTGGTCAGTATATCGAATTTAATAGGAATCGGTCCATATTTAACTGTAGCTTTCATATGAAAACCGCTCCAGAAACCACTATCTATCAACTATAGTTCTTATAAAGGATTTTTCAAAAAGAGCGCTACATAAGTTTTTTCAAATAAAACAAAAACGGTTTTGGATATCATTAAAATTATTTATTCCTGTAAAAGCACGTTGGATGCCATTATATATGGAACTCGATTTCTTTTGCATGAACTACCTGAACACAATTTTCGAAGGGTTTCAAGCAAAAATTGGCCGTTACTGCTGCAATTTCACGTTCGATATTCATACGAAGTTCATCAATCGTCGCTGGCTTGTTGGCATAGACCATAGACTTGACGTAGTCCCACAGGAAATAGTCTAACGGCGTCAAACCGCACGACCGAGGCGGCCAATCGAGTGGACCACTTCGTGAGATAACATGTTCTCCAAACTTCGTTTTCAATAAATTGATTTTGACATTCGCTGTTTGGCTTGTGACGCCGTCCTGTTGGAACCACATGTCCTCCAAGTCCATATCATCCAATTGGGGCAAATTTTTTTTTATTTTAGGACCAGCACTCAGGGGATGACCCCTACTAATGCAACGCATTGTGTTGGAACTAGGAAATAGTTAATGGGAAGGAGGATAGAAGGAGTAGTGTTTGTGGACATTTGATTTAAATTTTCCTATATTGTAAGTGAAAGGGAAAACTTCTGCGGGAAGTAAATTCCACATACAAACAGTACGGCTGAAGAACGAATTTTCTCTGTAATGCGTTGTTTGGTCTTCTGGCCAATCGACCACGAAGGCATGAGCTCTAACAGATAAACGAGTGTTGCGCATGAAAATTTGAGTTTCGGGAACAAGTTCCCTGATTTCGTTAGAGCACATTCCAAAGTTGTAACGATAGAACATTGAAACACAACCCACACTGCGACGGTGTTCAAGTGAGTCAATAGAGTTGGATACCCTACTGTTTATTGACTAAGACATTCAGGCAGAAATGAGCCTCATCGCTGAAGATGATTCAGGCTCTAAATGTTGAGGACACTGACTCCGAATTTAGGTAGTATATTTTAATAATTTTGACACGTTGTTGGCCATTTTATCATGAAATGGCAAACCTTACTGAAGAGAAATGTCAAAAAAAAAACAGCATGAAATATGGCGTCGTCTGTAGTCCCTGTACTTTTGTAGCGTCCCTGTTGAAAACCCCGACATATTTAATATCCCCTTTTTATATCTACAATCAAAAAGATTAGGAGGTACATTCAGTATTATTAAGATTACACCTACGGAATTGGATAGCTAAAGTAAATACCAGAAAAAACACTTAGTCACTTTTAAAAGTTAAACTTTAAAGCTACTACAACCGAATTCAGTCCAAACATTTTACCAACAATACCAACTAGCGTAATAATTTTTTTCGAATTTGGTCCACATTTTGATATGTGAGATATATATCTAAATTTAACACAATTTGATGGTGGATATATAAGATTCGGCACAGCCGAATATAACACTTTTACTTGTTTTAAGTTAAAGGACTAATGTTGACGTAAACAAAGTTTATTCGTCTCAACTGTGTTCAATGGACGAATGTAAATAATGAAGTTTTACAGACGAATTCGTTATGCTGCACGAAAATAGTCGTTCATCCTAACTATGTTTATACATTTAGTTGCCCAGCAAAACTTTCATTATTGAACACGAACTACTTACTCATTCACTGTTTAAGTCATTACATTAACATGGGAATGTCATTAGAGGCAAGTACTTACCAATTGCAGAAAAGTAATGAATTGGGTTAGAAATTGGAAAACAACAACAACAACTTTTGTTGTTGTTGTTTTATTTAAAAAAAAACATATTTTAAAACGAAATACATTTTTTTTTGTATGCCCCATTGGGGCTCGAACCCAGACCCCTACGAGTGTTAGGCGGAGACTCTTCCACTGAGCTACTTCATATGTTGAAAACTAAGCAGCTGATAATTAATATATACAATTTTTATTTTTAGATCCAAAATCATGTGACAATAAATTTTTTTTCCTAATTTTGTTGCTTTGTTCTAATTTTTGGAAAAATATTTCTATACGTTTTTTTGCAAACGTTTAATAGTAATAAACAATAAAGAAGTTTTTTTAATTATTTTAAAACTTAAACAATCTAAATCTTCCTTTTTGTATAAGTTTTTATATAACATTGACTCTTACTTACTTTAATGGCCTATAGTTACAACCTGATAAGGTCAAAGTCCGAGCATATTTTAGAATTCCGTGAACTTTGATCTTGTGCAAATATTCTACAATTCTATAGGCCAAGCTTTGAAAAATGTTCCTCTACTTGGTCTTTTCATTAAAGTTTCGGACGTCTCCTTCTAATATTAGTTGCTGGGACATTTTTATTCTAATTTTATCCTCTTTATAGTAATTGTTTTTTCCAAGAGTGGGTTACTAGCCCGTCGTCCTAACCCATTGTTATCGATCTTATGGAACAACTCTCGGTACATGTTAGCTCACAACATTAAGGGTGTTAAACTAGTTCCCCGGGTGATAACACGAGGAGGTCAGTGTCCACAGTTGAGATAAAGGATGACCAAGATATGTTTGGGCTTACCAAGTTAAGACCAATCAGAACCGTGTTTGGTATCCAACATCCCCTACATAATCAAAATTGACTCATGATGGTATTTTTTCATTACCGTGAGTTAGTTTTCCAACATTTTTTTACAGAAGGTAATATTTAAGTTCTTAAAATTAAAAAATCATTTAAAAAGACTTTTTTAATAAAAAAAAATAAAAAAAAATTGTTGGTCTTGGTGGGATTCGAACCCGGGTCATTCAATCCAAATTACCATTTTAATTACAAATAAGTACTTCTGTAATAACTTATTAGTTATTTGGAGGGTATGTTGTAGCCATAACAAGGTAACCAGTTACCAGAGTACTTGCCATTACCAAAGTTTTGCTGGGTGATTAGCACGTCGGCTACTGGGTTCGAGCCCTTTAATTTAAAGAGGACTTTTTTAATTAATTTTTTTAGTAGAATTTTAGTACAATTAAAAAAAAAAACAAGTACTAATTCTTAAGTCTATATCATGTGAACCATTCTAAATATAGCTTTTCTTTCTTCAGCAAATTTTTACCTCTTAGTTTGTTCTAAAAATTTTGCCTTGAGTTAAAATCATTTATTTAGCCCATTTTATTAAATTTATTAAAAAGTTAAGGCCCTAATAAACATTATTTGGTTATACACCTAACAATCATTTCCATGCAAAACTCATGTACCAGTACGAGTAAAAAAAAATTCTTGACAATTGATGGCGCCATCAGTTTACATTTGGGTGACTTAACACAAGTCAACTGTGGCCATTTAAGTGGCGCAAAGTTAGCGATCTTACATTGCCCTCATGTATGCTAATGGAGATCACTCAACCATCCATAGGAAGTAATTCATTTCAACTTTACGTTTCAAAAGGTTCAGACCAGAGTATAATGATATAAAATAATAAGCATAAAATTATTTTATTGTTTATTTGGATATACTAGTACATGTATACTCGTATGTATGTACGAGTTTAAATGTTACTTAGATATGGAGCTTATGAAAATGAACCAACATAAAAGTTCGCAATATTTTTTTGAAAAGTCAATTCCCTCACATTCTTAAGCTGATTCAATGCACAATGGTTTCATATTTTTCTTTAATAAAACTTAACATAGAAATTGTCTAAGATATCTTATCTTATATTCTTAAACGAGCAATAATTGTATATATATATATATATATATATATATATATATATATATATATATAGAATGGCTATCTCGAAAACGGCTCTAACGATTTTGATAAAATTTGGATAGTGGGTATCTTTTTTGATGTATAGGCCGAAGAAGAAGGGACTTTTGGAACTTTTACCTCTAAGAGGGTAAAAACGGGTAAAAGGGGAAAAAATCGAAAACGCTATGTCTCCTAAAGTAATAGGTATAGAAACAAAATTAAAATTACGTTTTAAACAGCTTTGAAAATAAGCGGACAGGTGTTTGGTACTTTTTTGAAACTATGTCCGATAGGGGGTAAAAAAGGGTGAAAATAGTTTTTTGGCACCTTTTTAACCCACTCTTATATTTTGAACTAAAGAATATAGAAAGAAACTTGGTACTGCAATCAATAGATGTAAAAAAACATGAAACACGTATTTGGTACTTTTTTGATTTTGGAGCCAAAATGGGTAAAAAAGGGATAAAATGATAACTTAACATCTCCAAAGTAATATGAATAGGAACATTATACATTATGTTAAATGCGTTTTAAAAAAATGTACCGAATTCAATTGGCACCAAAAAAGTACCAAGTAGAAATTAGGGAATAAAAATGGGGAAAAATTAGTATTATTTTAAACAAATGAATGTTTGTCTGTATGTATGTTCTTTATAGAATAGTAAACTGTGAATTTGATTGTGTTATGCTCTTTAGCGAAGATGTTGCGGATAAGCCGGCGAAGGTTTTAAAGTTGATAAGACTAATTTCCGACAGATGGCGCCACTGAAAATTACTAAAAATTAATAAAATCGTAAACTGTACATTTGATCATGCTATGATCTTTAGCAAAGTTGTAGCGCATGAGCCGACGAAGGCTTTTTAGTTGGTATGAATAATTTCCGACAGGTGCCGCTACAAAAACTTACTCAAAGTCAATTTAATCGTAATCTGTACATTTAATCATGCTACAATCTTTAGCAAAGTTGTTGCACATGAGCCGAGGAAGGTTTCTTAGTTGGTATGAAGAAATTTCGACAGGTGGCGCTACTGAAATTTACTCAAAGTCAATTTAATCGTATGCTGTACATTTAATCATGCTATAATCTTCAGCAAAGTTGTTACGGATAAGCCGAAGAAGGTTTATGAATTGGAATAAGCAAAGTCCGACAGGTGGCGCCACAGAAAACTACTCAAAATGAATTAAATCGTAAACTGTGCATTTGATCAGACTATAATCTTTAGCAAAGTTGTTGCGCATGAGTCGACAGAGGTTTCTGTTGATATGAATAATTTCCAAAATTATTCAAAATGAGTTAAACTGTAAACTATGCAAACTATGTGTTGGTCGGACAAAATAAATCAAATAATTCAAAATTAACTGAATATTTATACAATGTCTTTCCTCTAAATTTATTTTAGCACTTTATAATATAAAATATATAAAAACTTTAAAATTTTCCTCAAAATGCTTATCATAAAGCTCCGAGCAAGGCTCGGTCTACCAGGTACTAAGAGCTAAATCTCATAATAAAAAGTAACATCTCAAAGTGTTAGATTTGATAATTATAATGTTATAAATGCACCTCTGGTGCCCCGAGATCGCATCATATTACCCCCTCTTCACATTAAACTTGGTCTAATGAAAGAATTTGTTAAAGCACTTAACAAAGATGGTGAATGTTTCCAGTATATTTCAAGGAAGTTTCCCAGTTTAAGTATGGAAAAGCTGAGAGCAGGAATATTTGACGGCCCACAAATTTGCAAATTGGTCAAAGATACCGATTTTCTCAGTTCAATGTCAGAAATTGAGAAAAATGCATGGGATTCGTTTGTATGGGTTATTCAACATTTCTTATAAAATAACAAGGACGATGATTATGTTGCGCACGTTGAAGAGATGTTAACTCACTTCCAGAATCTTGGATGCAACATATCATCAAGTTACATTACCTTCACAGTCACTTAGATCGTTTTCCTGAAAATCTAGGAGACTTACGTGAGGAACAGGGCGAACGATTTCACCAAGATATTCGGACAATGGAGGAAAGATACCAGGGTCGCTGGGATGCACACATGATGGCAGATTTTTGCTGGAGTATTCAGAGCAACACTTCGTTATTCAATAATAGAAAATGTCATAAAAGAAAATTCCAAAGTTTGTAGTTTATAATATTTATTTATTTACTTCCTTATTTTATATGTTGTAATAAATTTAAATAATAAAATACCTATAAAATAAAAGAAAATACATGAATAAAACAATGAAATGCATTTTCGATCTATTCCATCGATTTGACTTAGTCACATTTTTTGGTCAATTGCCTTTGGCAAGTCCTCCGATTTTAAAGATGTAGCTTATTAGAAATCTCATTGTGTTTGCCCTAAGGACCAGGATCCACTTTTTTGCAAAAGGGGGAATAAATAGCGTTAATTTTGCAAAAACTTAAAAATTATAAAATTTTTCCGATATAAACTTGATTTGTCAGCTTTAGGACCTGGGCGACACGTGTTAGCGTTGTCCAATTTGACTAAAATTTTGTGGGTGAAAGTTCCTCACTAAATCTTACAATAATCCGACCGGCACTCCTTGAAATTCTAAAATCTATTTTTTCACACATTTGAAAAACCCTGTACACGTATATCAAGCAAAAATACAAAATTTTGTGAAAATGAGTGAATTCACTTAATTGTGAATAAATTCAAAAATAATCAATCGATTTTTATGGTCGATATCTCGTTTTGTTGCTATTATTTGTGGCTTTGCGTCAGAATAATGAATCTGAACATTTTTTGACGTTTTCTATTTTTCATGTTTTTTTTTAAACAAAATTTTTTGCCATTTTTACGTAAAAAATATTTTTTTTTTCTTAAATTTTTTATTATAACTCTGATACTATTGATCCGATTGAAACGCGATATATAGACGAATCAAAGGCCATGTAAATCTTAATTTTTCTGATTTTATTTTAATAATATCGGACTAGTAGTTTTTGAGTTATCATTATTTATTTGAAAAAACGTCTAAAAAAATTGCAATTTAAAAAAAAAAAAAATTTTTTAAATCTTGCCATAGAATTTAAAAATGTTACCATTTTTGTACTAAGGTAGCCATGATACATCAAATGTATATAGTGTTTACTCAAGCACATTTTTACTGTTGCCCTGTGTAATCTTTAAATCTGTTGATTATAATGTTGGGTAAACAAAAAGCAAAGAACTATTTTAACCCTTTCGTCCCCATAGTTACTTATAAGCAACTTGGATGTTTTGCCAAGTTTTTTGCAAAAATAACGTAACTGAAAAATTAAAGAAACGTTTTTTGACGTTTTCTATTTTTCATGTTTTTTTTTAAACAAAATTTTTTGCCATTTTTATGTAAAAAATATATTTTTTTTCTTAAATTTTTTATTATAACTCTGATACTATTGATCCGATTGAAACGCGATATATAGACGAATCAGAGGCTATGTAAATCTTAATTTTTCTGATTTTATTTTAATAATATCGGACTAATAGTTTTTGAGTTATCATTATTTATTTGAAAAAACGTCTAAAAAAAATTGCAATTTAAAAAAAAATTTTTTTTTTTTAAATCTTGCCATAGAATTTAAAAATGTTACCACCATTTTTGTACTAAAATGTATATAGTGGTTACTCAAGCACATTTTTGCTGTTGCCCTGTGTAATCTGTTGATTATAATGTTGGGTAAACAAAAAGCAAAGAACTATTTTAACCCTTTCGTCCCCATAGTTACTTATAAGCAACTTGGATGTTTTGCCTAGTTTTTTGCAAAAATAACGTAACTGAAAAATTAAAGAAACACATGTTTCGATAGTAACATCTCCCTAGATTTAATAACAGCAAAAAATAAACAGATCGATTTTTTACCAACAAAGTTATAGCTTATTAGTTAAAATGAAGTCGGTTTAACTTTACAAGTGTGCTTTTTTGTGAAAAAATCGAAAAATAATCAAAAATATTTATGTATCACAAATGAAAAAAGTTTGTTAGTTCAAAAATATTGAAAAAAAACGTCAACTGTTAAGCCCAAAGTTGCTTATAAGCAACTTTCTGTATCTCTATAACCAATGAATTTAAAAGTCTGAAAATTTGAAAAATACTTAGTTAGGACCTAATAAACAAAATAATAAAAAAAACAAATAAAAAACAACTTTTTTTACCAGTGATTCAGGAGCGTGATCGAAAGGGTTAAGACCTTGTTTGTGCTTTTGCAACTTTAAAACTACAATGCTCCTTCCGACACCAACTTTACAATCTTCTGTCTTGATTAACTATTTCAATATTCTTATTACTGGCTCCGAAGACTAGATATTTACAATCAAAGAATCCATTAATTTTTAACTATCAGAATAGACAACTGAACTATAGCTTAACTAATAAAAATTAAATTACATACCTTGTAATCCTGGTGATAAAACATTTTGAACTTCACATTTTCTCTTGACTCAAATATCTCTGCCTTTTGCAGTTATAGCTCCAGATTCCTTCTGCTCTGGTATCTTCGCAATTATATCACTTTCATGTGGTTCCTCTCATTCCAATTAATTGCATAAGCCTCCTCTGCTCTGATCCATGTCTTCCGGCATCTTGCAGTGAATTTCCTCGTTTTTAATTCCAACTATTTTCGTGCTACATAAGTCAGCTTTATTCCATTACCTTCGGCATCTTGATGAGAATTTCACCTTTGATCACCTTCTTCAAGTTCTTTTAAAACTTAAAAGTGACTCAACATGTGTATTATTGCCATTAACTCATCGGGCATCTCTATATCAACATCAGCAAGTTTTTCAATTACACTTTACAATTTACTTAAATACAGGCGGGTAGGCCTTCTCTGTTCCATCCATTCTCAAAGTTATCATTATCTTAATGCAAGCCTCAGACACTGTGACAGTTGGCAAAACTTGAAACGGTTTTAAAGCTGGTTGCAACGTTTGTGTGGTCGTTTTGTGTAAGTTGGGTTTGGTTGTATAATATATCAAAAAGTTTTGATTTTTATAAAATTATATATTGAGAATGTATTAAAGTTGTATTGTCCGTACGGAAAAACCATAATTCGATTACATTTAAGGTTGTACAAACAGTCGCAAAGTGTATGGCCTGCATAAAAAGCATCACTTTCTGCATAGGACATTTGAATTAGCGCAATGCCAATTTGTTCCACTCTTCAGCAGATTTCGAATGTTTCTTGAAGAAATTCTGCTGCCTAACCAGCTTTCTTTACTGTATTCCATCCACTTTAGTATTCAATTGATCACTTTAATACTTCCACAGGTGTCATAGTTCCCTTCATCAAGCTTTTCAATTTGCAATAACGTCGTTTCTTAAATTAATTTCCAATATACTCGTACATAGATATTTAAATTCCTGTGTCCATAACTTATGTAGGCTATAAATTTGGGTATATTCGTATATAAATTTTTGAACGAACAAACTAGAATATTGTCCCAGTGTAAACATCGAATACAACTACGCACAGTGGTTTGAAACACTGTGAAAACTGTTTTATTGCATTAGTATGTATGAGAGAATTGTTAAGATTGTATTTTCACAGGTAGAATTATTGGGTGTCAAAGTAGGTCATCTCAATATTAAAATAGTTTTTGAAAAAACATGCTTACTTTACTATAGAATGATTCAAATATAAATTTATAATTTGAATCTCTTAAAGTCAAAAAATATATACCCCTTTGTCTCCGGATGTTATGGTGTTAAAACCAGCCTCATATTTTATATCGTTTAGATTCTATAGGCTCCCAAAGTTGGACGTCTCGGGTATGTTTGTGAAAAAATGGCAATCTTTACGTCTCAAAGCTATAATTGAACGCGTTGTCAGGTTTTAATAAATTTGACGTCGTTGGAAAGGATTTTAATTCTTCTTTTGGATCATAGAATTACATATATCTATTATTCTATAATACCTCAATTACCTTTATTATGAAAAATGTCCTTTATCCTTAAATATCATGAAAAACGGGTTGTTAATTTTCTATATTTTTCTACAGCAAATCGGCAAACTAAGTTGACTTTATCAAGTAAAAATTATGGACTGACCACGGGTTTTGAAGTTACAGCGATGTTTCTTTATCAACTAACAAAATTTTAATACAAAATAATTGGGTTTTAAAATCACTGATCGAAAAAAATATTGTATAAGAGCGATACTTATCAATTATGAATTAAATATTCACATCATTAAAACCCTGTACTTATTTTAATCTCATCAGGTCTGGTTGTCGAGATATTGAGCAATTTATGTTTATGCTAGAAACCTAGTTTTTTTTTATATTTTAATGTGATGCTAGAATATCTTCAATATTTTTCAGGTTCTGGAATCTTCAGAAGTTGTGCTTTCGTTTATGTGTAACAGCAGTTTTATATCTGAATGGATGCTATTGGGATTACAAAATTACCAATTTTTCAGTTTTGACCTCGTAGTTTACAGAACAGCAACCCAATAAATTTTTAGAATGTTAAAACATACCAAGAGTCTTTATTGTTTAAAATAAGCTATTAAGATTCTGAATATATTATTAAAATCTGACAACGCGCTATTGAGTCTTAAACATTACTCATTTCTTACAACTTCAGAGCCTGTACAATAAAAACAATATAAGGTAGAGAGCTAATTTTAAAATCATATATTCCGCTACAAAGAGTAGTTTATACGACCAAAGTCTTATCAATGTCTAAGCTGGGCCCATTATGGAGTGGAACAAAAAATTTAAGAATTACTCTGTAATAATTATTATGGGTTTTAAGTTATTTCGTTTAATATATAAAACAAGTAAGAAAAAGCTATAATCGGAGAAGCCCAACTATATGATACCCTTCACTACTAAGGTCAAATATGGACGAACAACTTTACAAGTTTTTCTTAAATCTTAGAGACAAATGTAAGAATTAAATACTTTTATGTCTTTTCCAGCAAGGGCCTAAGTTTAAATGCAATTACACGGTATTACAAATGAGCAACTTTAGTAAAAACTTGGAAAGCGACCTAGTGAGTGTTTTAGGCCTAGATGAGAAAATATACAACCCATTTTCAAAGATTTCGAAATGTGCAAAATATTGAGATATTCGCAAACAAACTGTTTTCAGGTAGGTCATACTACTTTAGTACTTTTTATCAAAAGTTTCCCTTTTGTTTTTAATTTAATTTTATACAGTCTTATATATGTATATATAGAAAAAAAAACGAGATATTACTTATTGATATCGGTTTAAATTTACAAAAGTTATTTAACATTTTCCAAAGTTACAATTTTTCGATTGCAAACAAAGTATTATTTATAATAAATTTCTCGGTTTATGAAAAGCTTAATAACTTTAAGATTTTTCGACTAATTTAAAAAATCAAAATTACGTTTTACAAGGATTTAAATTCTGTTGTTACATTGATATAAACTTTTGTGGGCTTTCATAAAGAATAAGCAATAAAAATCTACTAAAGTCAAAAAAATTTACTTTTCAAAATTTACTTTTACATATTTTTAACAAAAACAGAGCCTAAACTTTAGATATGTAAGCGTTTTTGTGCTTTTCTGGGAATTTATAAAACTTTTGAATTTGTGTCCTGTATGGAAGGTATGGTCAATTATGATTTGATTCCTACAAAATTTGTCCAAAAAGAAAGAGGACCAAAATAAGGTCCTGTTCAAAATTTCATTTAATTATTATAACTCTAAAGTTACGAACTGTACTTTGATAACAAGCTTACATAGATATCCGGCCAGCCAGCCAATCTGACGGACATCGTTAAAGCGACTCAGGGACTGTTACTAAAAGGTGGGTTTCAGACCAATATTTCTAGGAAACAATGGTCGAATTTTTGGTAAACCAAAATTTTAACTGGAATCTAAAGTAAAAGGTAAATTAAACAGATTTATATTAAGTCCCAAAAACGAAAAATAGTTTTAGAGTTAGTGAATTTTTTTCCCGAAATTTCAAAACCCTGATGACATACCTGAGGATATGCAGCGAAAAGACTTACTTTTGATCAAATAAAATGCAAGGTAAGATATAATATATTAATTTAAGATTTGAAAGTATCAAATGGTTTAACTTTGTTAAAATATCGAATTTTCAAAGGCTTTTTTTTGTGTTACTTTTTTCTGGAGGTTTCAAAACTTTAATTTTTAAGTTTTTAAAAAATGTTGGTAAACAAATATTAAAAATCCAAAATTCATTCATCGCTGTGTTAAAATAGACAGATGGATTAATAAAACTAAAAGAAGTTAAGGTTGATAAATTAAATAGTTTCATCGTACCTACATTTTGAAATCGTAAAATTGTGTGAAAATCAGGGACCGAAAATAACTGTTAGTTTTGAATTTTTGATTAAAAAAAGCAACCGCAAGGATATGTCGGAGAATAAAACTAAGTATACCATTTTGGAAATCTGATTATATTTTTTAGATTTTTATTTTTTTGAGCACAAATAACAGTTATTTTTAACTTTTATTTTTTCGTGCTTAAAAAAAGTCATTTTTAAACATTTATTTTTTCGAGCAAAAATAACAGTTACTTTTATTATTTTGATCATGAATAAAAGTTATTTTTTGACATTTATTTTTTCGAGCAGATAAAAATGTTATTTTTTTACTTTCATTTTTTCGAGCAGAAATAAAAGTTATTTTTGTGTTTTCAACCCTAATTATGATTGCGAAACTTAACTTTATTAATTTTTGAGTATATGCAAATTATTTTCACTGAAAAATTCTCTTTGTTTGACAAAAATTTTCAATAAATTTATCACGGATTTAAACAAAAATAACTTTTATTTCTGCTGGAAAAAATAAAAGTCAAAAATAACTTTTATTTCTGCTCGAAAAAATAAAAGTAAAAAAATAACTTTTATTTCTGCTCGAAAAAATAAAAGTCAAAAAATAGCTTTTATTCATGATCAAAAAAATAAAAGTTAAAAAATAAGTTTTATTTTTACTTGAAAAAATAAAAGTCAAAAATAACTGTTATTTTTTTTTTCGAAAAAATAAATGTCAAAAAATAATTGTTATTTTTTATCGAAAAAATAAAAGTCAAAAAATAACTTTTATTTTCTGACTTTTACGATAAAAGTTATAACAGTTTTGGTAACTGGTGAAAATTTTAATTTTTGGTCATAATTTGAGTAGAAGTTTTTAAATTTTACTGACGTTCAATAGGGGTATAACCAAAAAAAAAATATCTATTACGACGTAATGGCTACTGATGTATATATCAAGAAAACGGTTTTATGAGATCAATTTGGATAAAAAAACCGTTTTTTCTTAAAACTTTCAAAAAATAATAATATTTGATTTTTTTTTAATCCAAATACTAAACTTCAAAATGGTTTTGGGGGGGGGTAACTTTTTTAACACCCGCGAAAAAGTAGCGCCCGCGACAAAGTAACTTTTGAACAATTTCAATGTTCAATTTTAATTTTTGTTATCAAAAATTTTTAAGTTTCCCCTGCGCCAAAAACCAAAGTTTAAATATTTTTTTATGTCGAAAGTAATTAATTAATACCATAAAATCGGGTTGTTATTTCGTTATTTCGAGAATCTCCTATATTTTTATAAAATTAAAAAAAATATGCAAACAAAAATCACTTTACTAAATTTCGTTAAAATTGGTCCATACTCGACCATAGCTCCGATATAACCCTTTTGTCAAAAGTCACTAAATGCCATGAAAATCACCAAAACGCTTGTATAAACTGTAATTAAATAGCTAAATTTTCAGAAAATCGCCACAAACTTTTTAAGCCCTTTGCACCTTTTGTCGTAAAGGATAAAGGACAATTATATTTATCAGTAGACTTACCTTTTAGTTTTCAATTTATCCTTGATTATATTAATTTTAGTAACATTTTGCTTATAATAAATAAATTAATACCCCAACGAAGAACAATAATTACACTGTGCTCGATTTTGACAACTTTCTTTACCGACAAAAGGGAGACCTAGTGGGTAAAGATAAATCGTATACGCTAAATTTAATGGAGCTTACCGTTTTTTAAGTCAGTTCTAGTATTCGAGATAGAGCGTTACAAAAAATGGAGGAGGTTGCGCAATAAATATTCGCGTAATTCGAAAACAGTTTATTTTCTTGAACTAAGTAAAACAAATACAAATTCATCAGAGACACTAGTTATTTTTTTAAATAGTTTTGGAAATAAATTTTTTTGTTTGCAAAAATATTTTTTTTTTTTTTGAAAAATCACAAAACTAACGCTATATCTCGAAAACTAGAACTAAACTAAAACAACGGTTAGCACCATTGAATTCAGTGACTCGATTTATCTTTACTCACTAGGTCTCCCTTTTGTCAGTTTTTTTTTTCCAACTAGCACAGCGTTATTAAAAAATATAGGTATATTTTAATTTTTTAGAGTGAAAAACTTTTAGTCGAATTTTATAGTAAGCATTTTAGAAAGATGACAATTCAATTCCGATTAGGAAAAGATAATTTTTTTTTTCATTTTGTTATGTTCATTTAATCCCATAGTGCAGTTAACTTACCTATGGAGGGATACTGGAATTACACAGTTTTAATTTTAGTTGTTTTAACAAAACACTTCTACTTCCTGTGAAGATGTTGTTTAGAAATTGTCCTTAGAGTCACAGTTTCCTACTTTTAATGAATTTTATTAAGTGAATTTATTGTTACTTATTAGATTATTCAGAGCTTTTAATTTGTTTGAAAAATGTTAAATAAGTTTTTTGTTTATTTTCTTTATAATCACGCGTTTCAATTGAATAATACGAAAAAAATAATTTAGCCAGATAAGATAGAATTATAATAATAACCACGACGAGGTTGTTTTAATCATGTTTGCATGTGTACTAAACAGGAGCTCGTGCTAGGATGCTTCTTTTATAGGATGGCAGCAGCAGAAGAAAGTGGATGAGTATGTGAATGTGTGTCCTTTTTTGTTTTTATTGAATGAATGCGCGGGAAACTTGTAGTCATATGGAAGAATAAATGTTACAAAAGGATTTTTTACAACACGAACTACGTACTAACAATACAAATTGTACGATAGATAGTCGTATGCTTATACCAAGTACAGCGTCCTTTTGCCGGTCGCCATTCATCCTGACTCCTGACTAAATTTCAACGACTGACTCGCTGGCGCACAGTAGCAAAATTATTATTTTTTTTTTTTTTTGTTTTCTTTTGTCGCCAGAATAACACGATGTCGTTGTCTATGTGGATATTGTGGCATATTGTTTTCGCAGAATGTTTGTTGCACATACGTAGAGTCTCGTACACATGGCATCAGTCAGTCCAGTCTGATGATGCTAGTGCTTGTAGACAAGAAGCGGAGAACATTAAGAAAATCTCCCAACTCGTTTATAAAAGTAATCGAATAAAATTTTATTTTATTGGAGAGACGACACACAAACATTTATGTATGCTATGAGGGTATATGATTTTATATTTGGAGGCAAAAAGGATATAAATTTAATGTTCTCGAATTACTATAATAATCATTGGTATAAGTACAATTTGAAGAACTAGTTAGGATGAAAAATAGACATACGAGTATTTTAGCTAACAGAAGGAAATTGTTTTCATATGAATTGACAGTTACTTTTAGGCGATATGATAACTTTTGATATATTCTATTCAACACTTTTTTAATAAAAATATTTTGTTTAAATGAGTACATATAACAACAGTTACGATGGTGACCCTATACCATATTTTGTAAAATTAATTCGTTGTAATATTTTACACCATTATTAGAGTGTTCCTATAAATCAATAGTTATTTTTTATGCATAACCTCCAATTTTTTTTAAAATAATGACAAAACACTTACGATTTTAAATGCACCTAGGACCAAGGGAGCCCGTGCCGATTATTTGTCATTTTAGCGAAATTTCCAACCAATACGGATTTATTTTTACAAAAAAGGGAATAGAATTCTAAACAGTGAAACAGTTACTGAAATTTCCACCAGAAATTTGGTCTCGCTGACGAGAAAATTGAATTTGTTAGCCATAATTTAAACAGATGATTAGTAAATTTTACTTGTTTTTAATAGTTCGGTTGGAATTATCGAAAAACTTTCATAGTAAAAGTTTAACGAATTTTTAAGAGCTTTTATTATCTAATATTAAGGAGCTACATTAGGGTGGTAGGAACTAAGGTCTGATGGATAAATACTAGAACCGAATATCTGAGACCAATGACTATTAAAGCAAAATATTGGCCTACTCGAGACAAAAACATCGATATATCACACTTTAAGAACCGACTGTAAAATTAAAGAAATCATACAAAGGCATCTTTTAATATATTTTCATACAAATTAACCCTTGCGTACCCATGGGTACTAAATAGTTTTCATGCTTAGAATATTTTGGAAAACCCTGAATAATTAGGAAAGTTTTCAACCGATTTCTCGTTGGAAAGCCCATTTAGTTCTCAATACCTCCCTCGTTTTGAAAATGTATTCTTGGTGGATTTTTTTTTTCAAACATTTGAAGAAACCCCTTATTTTTCCCATATAACTGGCATGTCCAAACTTTGGCGTCAAGTAGGCACGCTTTCCCGATATCCGATCAGAATGAAACTTTGTATTTGCATTATTGGGGTCAAATGTAAAAAATGTATAAAAAGGGGTACATCTTTTTGTAAAATAACTTTAAATTTTTTGGGACACACTAATATCCAAAGATTATTTGTTGACATTTTTCACAGTCTTATATTTGGACGATTGCTATACT
Organism: Stomorhina lunata; assembly: GCA_933228675.1. NCBI lineage: Eukaryota > Metazoa > Arthropoda > Insecta > Diptera > Rhiniidae > Stomorhina > Stomorhina lunata. Next base: position 86,148,526 of record OW121740.1, on the reverse strand, counting down.
TTTTGGCGAAATCGGGTTACTATTTCGGGTACCTTCCATCGGGCTGCCTTCCAGAATAGAATTAACAGCCAAAAATTTTATTGTATTTTTATAATTTTCAGCCCGAATATTGCTTATGGTAACCGAAATCAGTGTAAATAATTTTGTAGGAATCGGCCCATACTTGAACATGCCTCCCACATATACCACACATTCAAAGTTTTTAAATACCCGCAAAAGTATAAAAAACGCTTTGCACAGATAAATATTTTGTATATGTTAACCGATAACCAAAATTTGGTAACAATCGATCCACAATCGACCATAGCTCCCATATCAGGCCCTCAGCCGGAAATGACATAAATATACTTAAATCTCAAAAATTTGAAAAGAATATATATGTCTCTAAGACTTAAGGAAAACTTGTTAAATTCTTAGTCCATCTTTGACCTTAGTAGTGACTTAACGGACTATAGCTTTTCTTAATTGTTTTTATATGAAAATGTGTTCTACGTTACGCAGATCTATCTCAGTTTAAAATTTCATCAAAGTTGGTACGTTTTTTAGGTGAGTCATAAATTATCCCTTGTGGTGGGTCACAATTAACATTTAGCTGTAAAAATAGATGTTGGTCGATTTTAAGATAAACTTGAAAATTTATTGTCAATTCGCCAAATTTGATCTTAGTGGTGAGGGGTATGAAAAAATCAAGCTTGTCGGAGTAATGAACATTCTTAATATTTAGTTTTAGTTGATATTATTTTAAATTACGACCTACATTCGACAAAACATGGAAATCAAAAATCCAAAATTTATAATGCTTAGGTCCTCCTTAACTATTTTCTCATACATACTGATGCAATCAGAATTACAGTTTAGAAGATACAGATTTATGACCACATTTTAGACCACATGTAGGTGGAAAGAAATATGGGTCTTAGACCCACCTTTAAGTAAACCAACAGACTTAGAATCAGTTCCTGAGTCGATTTAACGATGTCATTCCGTCCGTCCATCTGGCTGGGCCCCCATGTAAACCGTGTAATCAAAGTAAAGGGTACAATTTTAAAGATAGTTTAATGAAATTTGACACAAATATTTTTTTTTGATAGTGGGACCATGGCTATTTAAAATCTTCAATATCGGTCCATTGCTTATGGTACCTCCATAAGGTCTCATTTCCCGGAATTGATATTTTGACCAAAAATATCAATTCTTTTTTTTTATAAAAATTACTGCTTATATGTATAAACTAAAATCACTGTTCTAAATTTCGTTGAAACTGGTCCACATTTAACCTCACTAAATGGAACAAAAATCGCTAAAACGCTCTTTAATCTGAAAATAATGATAATTTTTGGTTATTTATTTTTGCATACATAACTTTCGAAAAACTGTAATCAATTTGCTAAATTTCGATTTAATTGGCCCACATTTGACCCTGGCTCTCATATAAGTCCAAATAACGGACATAGCTTATATATATAAGTCCTGAGAAAATGTTTGTATGATGACAAAATTTAGCAAATATTTGTCTTTATATACGAAAAAGAATACCTTTGACCTTAGTGGTGAGGGTATCATATGGCCGGTCTTAACCGACTATAGCACTTTTTACTTGTTTTGTTTTAAATCACTGTTAAATGTAAAACACATCTTTGGAAAAAACGAATCACCCTAATGGTCACTATTGGAAAGTTTACACATTTAGTTTTGAATTCAAAACATTTTCCGTTTCCTACTTGAGCTACTTACTCATCAACTTACAGGAACATATTGTTTGACGTTTCGCATGTTGTTTGTACGGTGAGAATAAATAAATATTTTTATTCAATTTCTAAAAAACAAACAAAATAAAATAGGGCCAACAGAATAAAGTTAACATCACGCTGTAAAACAAAGCTAAAGCCAGTCGCCACTCATCTCGACGCTTTTCCACAATTTTTTGTTGCTGAAATAGACCCCTCAGAAAAAAAACAGAAGAACAAACTTATATCTTAAACAAGTAAGAAAGCGCTATAGTCGGTCAAGCCGACCATACGATACCCTTCACCACTAAGGTCAAAGGTGTTATTTTTCCTGTATAAAGACAAATATTTGCTAAATTTTGCCATCATACAAACATTTTCTCAAAACGTATATATTCAACCTGTTTCCGTCATTTGGACTTATATGAGAGCTAGGGCCAAATGTAGACCGATTATCTCGAAATTTGGCAAATTGATTACAGTTGTTACAAATTAAATATGCAAAAAATAAACTCAAAATTTTCATTATCTTTAGATTTACGAGCGTTTTAGTGATTTTTTGTCTCATTTAGTGCGATTTTGAAGAAGAGTTTGTATGGGAGCTATGGTCATATGTGGACCTATTTCAATGAAATTTGGTACAGTGATTTAAGTTTACATCAGTTTACAGCAGTATCTGTTTTAAATTTCTTGAAAAAATATTGATATTTGTGGCCAATATAGCAATTCCGGGAAGTGGGACCTATGGGAGGTACCATAAATAATGGACGTATTTTGACCAATTTCAATAGCCATCGTCCCATTATCAAAAAAATTATCTGTGCCAAATTTCATCAAATTATCTTTAGAATTGCGACCTGTAGTTTGATTACAAGGTTTACATGGGGGTCCAGCCAGCCAGACGGACGGACGGACATCGCTAAATCGACTCAGAAAGTGATTCTAAGTCTATTGGTATACTAAAAGGTGGGTCTAAGACAAATATTTCTATGCGTTACAAACATCAGCACAGACTTATAATACCCCTTCCACCTATGGTGGTGAAGGGTATAATAATCGTAATCACTAGAACAATAGTTATGGCTAGAAATAAGGGAATGGGAAATGGATGGAAATGTGGGAGGTCACAAAAAGACCACAATATTCAAACACTAATAATGACAATAACAACAACAGTAACAAGAACAACAACACCAAATTATCAACAATTGTAGTCGAAATAATTATGGCAACTATTTTTCCATCCATCCGTACAATATCAACTTATTTTTACACACAAACAACAAAACGACCGCCACTAGCAGCAGAAGCACCATCAAAAAATTAAATAAAAATAATAATAATAATATAAAAACAAATCCTTCTTTGGGTTTCTTTTTAATTTTTATATACAAACGAATATAGTTTTTTATTTTTATTTGATTTTACTAACAGCCACCATGAACATCAACATCAACACCGCCGCCGTCGTCGTCGTCGTCAGGAATATCAGTGAAAATTCGACGACTAGTTTGTTCTTCTATTGGTACTATTGCTGCTAATATGGCGACATTTATCGTCTAGTCCCTGTGGTGTCGATGTGAATGAAAATCTATCTGTGGCGTAGTTTCTCGTTTCAGTTTAAAAGAATCTTGGCTGCCGGTATGTCTCTCAAACGGTTCTAACAATTTTCTACGCTTCAATACAAAGCACATCATAATAACTAACCAACCAACCAAACAAACAAACATTCCACCAATTGGTTGTACTCGCTATACCCTATAATACCCACAACCATCAACAATATCGCTATCACCATCGTCATCTACCTCATCATCATCAAAAATGCCTGTACAACAATAGCAGCAACAATATCAGCAACATTGCTACTGCCACCACTTAAGACAAACAGCGCCTGCAACAGACCCAATACAAAACCAATACTTTTTCTAATGAAACAAAAACCTTCATTGGTGACAAAAACAGAAAATATTGAGGAAAACATCGCCACTATGTCCCGCGTAAAAATTTGAGAACTTCAAGAAATAATAAACATAATCACTTTGTCAATATAGACATGGACGCTAACAATTCTATACGAATTTAGTGAGATTGTTGATTGAATTGCAGCGTCTACGATTTCGTCTTATTCGACCCATAATTTAAATAAACATAATCGTAAATCCATGTATTACGAGTAATCCACAAACCCAGAAACAATACATTAAAGTTGTTCTAAAATCTAACATCCAAATTGCACATTAAGTAGCTAAAAGTTATTAATTTACCATTCAAAATAAGTTATTTTAAGTGACATGACAAATCAAACAGATATACCTGCTTTAGGGTGTCCCAGAAAACCAAAAATGCCATTTCAAAATCCAAATATGTTTTAGGATTCTGCATATCACTAGACTATATCACTAGACTATGTCAAATGAGACAGTCAGCCAAGCCGGGTATTTAATACCCTTCCACACTGAGATCAAGTGTTTACCTTTTGTCAACAAATTTATAAGTTGTTCTTAACTTAAGAGCCACTTTTTGAGTTTGAGATCAAAATTAAATTTATTCTCTAATTAACTAATCTAAAAGTGCATATTATTTGCATTTGATTTTTTTGGGTGGTGGTTTAAACTTCATGGTGTTGCCATATCGATCAACAAGAAGTGGCAACCTTTTTTTGCAAAATGTCAAATGTGTTGTCAAAATGACATAACTTTTTTTGTAGAAGAAGAAGACATTGCGCCAATTTCATAGTTATTATACAAATAAAAATGATTTGGCCGTGTTCTAATAGTTCTTAACTTTCTTATAATTGTTTAATTTAAATTTTCATAAATCTCGGAGTCGATAAAATCTTCATCTGCACTTCCAAAAAATACCTATAAATTTCTGTTTGTTTACGTATTTTTAACAGCTGTTTATTATGCATGTGTGTTTTGAGAGTTTCATTGAAGATTAAACCACAAACATTGACCGCTTAAACTAGAGAACAAAATAAGATAATCGACCACTCAAAAACAAAATTTGGCGATTAACATTAATTTAATCTCCGATCTCGAACTCAAAAAGTGGCTCTAAGTTACATTTCTGAGCTACACAGCAATAATTTATCGATTTTTAAGTATATTTATAAGGGTGCCAGTTATTTTTCAAAGTTGGAACTAGTTCGAAATGCTAAAAAAAGTAGTACCTTGAAAATTTGAGATCAATCGGATAAGGGAAAGCGTGCCCATGACCCGCCCAAAATTTGCAAAATACTTTGATTGTCAATAACTTCATAAATACTTTAGTATACACAAATTCCAGGTTAGTCATTCGCCTAGCATACTAGAGGTCCCAAGTTCGATCCCCGGACATACCCACTTGAAAAAAAACACAGCAATAATTGATCGATTTTTAAGTATATTTATAAGGGTGCCAGCTATTTTTCAAAGTTGGAACTAGTTCGAAATGCTAAAAAATTAGTACCTTGAAAATTTGAGATCAATCGGATAAGGGGAAAGCGTGCCCATGACCCGCCCAAGATTTGCAAAATACTTTGTCAATAACTTCATAAATACTTTAGTATAAACAAATTCCAGGTTAGTCATTCGCCTAGCATACTAGAGGTCCCAAGTTCGATCCCCGGACTTACTTACTTACTTAAATGGCCTGTAATTACAACCTGTTTAGGTCAAAGGCCGAGCATATTTTAGAATTCCAAGCACCTCTATCTTGTGCGCATATTCTCCAATTTCGTATACCAAGTTTCAAAAGATTTTCTTCTACTTAGTCTTTCCATCGAAGTTTTGGACGCCCTCTTCTACGCGTTCCCTCTGGACCATTATCGAAGACTTTTCTTGCCGGAGTATTTTCATCCATTCGCACAACATGTCCTAGCCAACGCAGGACATACCCACTTGAAAAAAAATAAATTTTCAAAAAAGCGGCGGTTCATAACTCAACTTATTGAGCATTAGGCTATGTAAAACGGTCTCTTTCAATGAGTATAAAAGTAGCTCATTGTCTGAGAGAAATACCCCTTGTTCCAATTGTAATGTTGTAGTGGAACTATATAAGGAGTAACCCATTTCGTGGTTTCAAAAGTATAGGACTGGAATTCGACATCTGTCAAACTAAGTTGTTAAACCAATTTTTTTCTTTTCAAGTCTGAAATTGACTAAAATGAATCGCTTAAGTATCACACAACGCATAAAAATTATTAAAACATACAACGAAAATGGTGATTCTGCAACAGCCACATGTCGTGCTTTAAAGGGAGATTATGGTTTACATAATCGTCCAACTACGCAAAATTGGTTAAATTGTGAAGAAATTTGAGGAGACTGGAGCGGTTACAAATACTGTAAGGCCTACGCATCATCGATTCGCTAGTTCCGCTGAAAATATCGCAGTTGTAAGTGAAAGTGTTGCCGAAGACCCGAATGTGTCGATTCCTCATCGTTCTCAGGAATTAGGACTGTCTTACGGCACTTTATTGAAGAATACGACTTGGAGAATATACTATAAGCCACCAAGATCATGCGTTATGTCACCATTAGACTTTTTTTGTGGGGCTACACGAAAGACCGTGTTTATGCAGAAAAACCTTTAACTCTTGAGCACTTAAAAACCAACAGTCGTCAAGTTAGGGCTGAAATACCTCCTAATATGTGTCAAAAAGTGGTCGTAAATTACCTCAAAAGAATCAATGCTTGCAACATTTCGCGTGGTGGTCGTTTAACAACGTTCAACATCAACGTTCAAACTTTATAATAAACAAGTAAAAAAGTGCTATAGTCGGTCAAGCCCGACCATACGATACCCTTCACCACTAAGGTCAAAACTGTTTTTTTCCTGTATAAAGACAAATATTTGTTAAATTTTGCCATTATACAAACATTTTATCAAAACTTATATAATTAAGCTGTTTCCGTCACTTGGACTTACATGACAGCTAGGGTCAAATGTGGACCGAAATTTGGTGAATTGATTACAGTTGTTACAAAAATTATGTATGCAAAAAATAAACTTAAAATTCTCATTATCTTTAGATTTATGAGCGTTTTAGTGACTTTTATCTCATGTAGTGCGTTTTGACAGAAGAGTTTGTATGGGAGCTATGGTCAAATGTGGACCGAATTCAAATTTGGTACAGTGATTTAAGTTTACATAAGCAGTAGTTGTTTTAAATTTCATGAAAAAATATTAATATTTGTGGCCAATATATCAATTCCGGGAAGTGGGAGCTAAGGAAGGTACCATAAATAATGGACCAATTTTGACGAATTTCATGGTCCCACTATCAAAAAAATGGTCTACATGGGGGTCCAGTCAGCCGGCCATCCAGCCAGACAGACGGACTGACATCGCTAAATCGACTCAGAAAGTGATTCTAAGCCTATTGGTATACTAAAAGGTGGGTCTGATACAAATAATTCTTTGCGTTACATACATCAGCACCTTCACCACCTATGGTGGTGAAGGGTATAAAAAGAAATATCATGAAAAATAAATATTTTATGTGTTTTATTTACGTTCACTTTTGAAACCGCAAAATGGATAACCCATTATATTAGAATAGAATATAAGAATAGAATATATGGGGAAATTTTATTGAAGAAATACGTTTCCGAAATGCTAAAAAAAATAATCCCTTGAAAATTTGAGGTCAATCGAATGGGGGAGAAGCATGCACATGTGGCCCGCCCAAAATTTGATTGTAAATAACTTAATTAATATTTTAGAATAAAAAAATCTAAATTAAGACATGATTTACAATTCTATGGTCTGTAAGTACTAAATAGCAAAGCTTAGTCAAAATATGATCAAATTTACTTTTTTTTCATGTTAGAAAATTTTAATTTTTTAATTTTTTCTTAGGTCGATTTCAAAAATCATTTTTTGATTTTTTGAAAATTTTGTTCAACAAATATTACAAATTACAAACTATCGTTTCAGTTTCATAAAACAAATAAATAAGAGAATAAAAGTCAGAAAAAATGGTGTCGATATTTTAAACCGTTTCGTCGTATCCAAGATTTGAAATCTTAGAATTTCGCGAAAATTATATTTTTCGGTCAAAATTTGATTATATGCTTGATAAATTGTATCTAAGTTTAATTTTAGTAAAAGTAATAATGAATATTCTTGCTCAGTCTATGTGAATGTATGTTGTAATGTTTTTTGGTTCGAATTGCTAAAAAATATAGTCCTTTGAAAATTTGAACTCGATCGGATGAAGGGAGGGTTAAAGTTTTTAAATAAAACACCATTTTCTGAATTTGAACGATAACACTGCACAACAGTGACAAAAGTGCAACGTTGTGACTATATGGGTGCTATTCTACTAACAAATTGTAGTAAAACCCTATACTCAGTTTGGCCAATTTAGTGACCGTTTAATTTTTATGGGCCTCCAAAGTTTCCCAATATTAGCATGATGCCTAAAACAGGTTTCATCAGTTTTTGCCAAATAGCTAATCGGCACTTAAAAATATCGCTTAACCATGTTCTGCGAAAAAATAGCCAAATTTTCTTCAACTTTTAAAAAAAAAATTAAGATAAAACACATTTTTGTCATAAGATTTTTGCAAGAAATATTCGTCATGCTCTTGGCTACATTTTTGCGATATTTTCAAGTGCTGATTAACTGTTGACACCTTTTTTAGGCGTCATGCTAATATTGGGAAACTTTGATGGCCCATAAAAATAAAACCGTTATTAAACAGTCTCTATTCTACTACAATTTGATGGTAGAATGGGACCCACATAGTTACAATCTTGCACTTTTCAAAATATGTTCATTTATTGTGTATTGTTATTGTCGATTTTTTTACAGTCAGATTGTTTGATATTTTCGGTCCCTGCATAAACATTTCAAATTTGTTTTTCTAGAAATAGAGCTTTTTAGATTATGATTTTGTAGCAAACCTAAAAATTACGACTAATAGAATTTTAACCGAGTATAACATAACATATTATGTTATTGGGAAACCCTAAAATATGTGCTTCTATGTATTACAAATCTATAATTATTGGAAAGGTCAATTTGAATATATTTTTTTTGGAAAAAGACATCGCCATTTAGAAAATTTAATCTATTTATATAAAATAACTATGTATACACGTATTTATATACATATAACATGAAATTCAGTTCACACTTTATTTTCACGAAATTAATACAAGTTCTCCTGTTTATTGACACTGAGCTTTTCATCAACATCACGTCATGCTACAGGGGTAAGTTACTCAAAAAAAAATTCAAATGTTGGCGCGACATCATTTTGCGACAAACGGCGGCTATATTGGCGTCCAATAAACACCACTTATGTTATCCAAGTCTGTTAACAACATCAAAAAGAATGAGATGCTAAATGAACGATTAAATTATTCTCGTGGTAACCAATCACCCAACCCCTATTATAACATTTCTTAGCAGTCCATTCAACAAAAGGCGGCATTAAAATGACTTTTCTAAATGTGTACGAATTCATAAATATGATAGATATACTTACTGAATCTACAGAGAAGAGCAAAATTCTAGTGATATTACCTTGGATGTAGCATGTTGGGGAGATGTTTACATATACACATGATATATCGAATAATCTAAAAAAGTACTTGATTATTTTTGCCAATAGATGGTACCATTTTGGCCCTGTAACGTTAACCACTTATCAGTTGTACATTTTAAATTTTTCCAAAAATTTAAATTTTAAGAAAAGTTTCTCCTTGGATAATTTTTCACAACTTTCATCGTGAATTCATTCAATAAGAATGTGTCGATGTAAAGTGAATTCACTCGTGGTCTTAGTTTCGTCGCCGTCAAATTGTACCAGAAAACATCGATACAGTCGTGAACTAATAATGCAAGATCGTCATGTGAAATATTTTGAGATAGAGGCGTTCACTTCAATACATACGATTTTGCATGAAATTATTCACAATATCGACCCTGGTTCTTGAAAAGACGTGTCTAAAATCATGATGGAGCCGGAAAAACAAGAGGCAATAGACTGTAAGGGTATTCCGAGACGATCGGGTCATGTGACCACTGTTCGGTTTGAGCAACTGTCTATTTTGAGTGGTACACGATGTAAACTCGTAAAACTTATTGCCGATCTCGAATTTTTCTCTATCAAGACAATACGAGCTCTCATACATCTCGTTAAACAATGTTAATGAATTATCCTCAATACAGTCTTGACTTGGCACCCAATCAGATCTTCTTACTCCAAATATCGAAGATAAAAACAATGTTTTGGAGGTGTCTAAAAGGGAAAGACTGTCATGACAAAAGCTTTAACGAATGACAAAGCTATTGCCAAAATATAAATAATACCTGTCGTGTATACTTTTAAGGGTATTAAGCCATTACTATCCATTAAAGGCCTTAAACGCAACAAGGCCCCGGGCAATGACAATATCTCAGCGGAAATGCTTTTATACGATGTTGAAGGATTGGCGAGACAGTGGCACCCATTTGTGGGTAAAATATGAGAAGAAGAAGCTTTACCAACCTCATGGGATGAAGGTCAAAATACCAAAAAAAAGGGAGATTCCTAAGACTGCAATAACAACAGGGGTATAACACTTCTTCCAATACCGAGCAAAATACTAAGTCAAGTAATTTTAAATAGAATATCCGATGCAGCTTTCTCTAAATTCCGCGAAAATTATTTTGGGTTGAGAAAGAATCGATCTTGTGTTGACCTAATCAACACAGTAAGAATAGTACTAAAGCAATGTAATGAATACCGCACCTTTGCGTTTATCGACTTTATGAAGGCCTTCGACAGTGTCAATAGGAGCTATCTATAGAGAATTTTAGAAAATCGTAACATGCCAACGAAAATCCTGAACTTAATTCGGGCAATAAAAGTGGATTTTAAATGTCGGGGTTTAGCTAAAGGTAAATTGTCAAATTCTTTCGATGTTTCAACTGGAGTAAGACTTAATAATGCGCACGACACCAAATGGTAGAAACGGTATCCAATGGAAACCCCTTAAACACCTCGTGGACTTAGAATACGCTGATGACGTATGTCTTCTAGGCTTAAGCTCAGGTCACCTCCCAGAAAACACTAACGCCATTACCGTTGAATCTCGGGCAGCTGGGCTGGAAATCAATATTTCCAAGACAAAGATTATGCCTGGAGGCTATGGCGCTAACCCGTCAACACACATCAATGTGGATAATGGGGCTATTGGATGTGCAGGTACCTTTAATTATCTTGGTAGTTTAGTATCTACAAATGGTAGCGCCGACGAGGGTATTTGTTAAGGCAAAATCTGCATTCGGCATTCTTCAAGCTATTTGAAAATCTCAGCTAATATCAACGACAACTAAGTTACGAATATACAACTCGAATGTCAAGTCCATCTTGTATTACGGCTGCGAAACGTGGAAACGCACAAATGCCATCGGTAAGCGCCTACAAACCTTTGCTTGCGTCAAATGCTTAATATATAGCGGCCGAATCGCATAAGAAGTGAAGTTCTACTAACCGCGACAAACCAAATCCCTGCTTCTATAGAGGTATGGAAATGGCGGTGGATAGGCCACACACTTCGAAGGCTACATACCAACATTGCACGACAAGCGCTTCATTGGAATCCACCGGGAACGTGGTGAAGGTCAATTGATGCGGAGTTGCAAGGAGCAATTATTACCGACCAATAGCGATTTGTTCAGCATTCCCAAAGTAATGGAGAGTATGGTAAATTATCATTTGGTTTTAAATTTAGACTTTTTCAACTTACTAAGCGACCGCTAGTATGGATTTCGTAGGGGACGCTCTACGGGGGACTTACTAGCATTCCTATCAGAAAAATGGTGCCGTTCCATTCACCATTTCGGCGAAAGTAGAGTTGTGGCTATAGATATTTCTAAGGCGTTTGATAGAGTGTGGCATGGTGCACTTTTATCAAAAATTTTTGCTTTTGGTGTCGGTTATACCTTCTCTCGATTTATATCGAGCTTCCTCAGGGATCGCACTATAAGACTTGTTGTAGATTGGAGTTCAAGATCAATCCAGGGGTACCGCAAGGCTCTGTTCTTTCTTCTACTCTATTTCTTATATTCATTAATGATCTTCTAGTCGACTTAAATGTACACAAGACCCAGTATTGTATGTTTGAACGCACCACCTATATCCGACCAAAAATGGAATACAACTCTCATGTATGGGCCGGTGCTTCAAAGTCTATTTTGGAGCTTCTCGACCGCGTCAGGGAGGGCGAAAGTGCTCATCGGTGACAGTAGGGTATCCAACTCTATTGACTCACTGGAACACCGCCCCAATGTGGGTTGTATAACACTGTTCTATTGGTACTATATTGGAATGTGTTATAATGATATCAGGGACCTCGTTCCCGAAACCCGAAGATTCTTACGTAACACACGTCAATCCGTCAATCCAGTGGATCGAACAACACACTATAGAGAAAATTCGTTCTTTAGCCGTACAGTACGTATGTGGAACTCACTTCCCGCAGAAGTCTTTCCTGACAGTTGCAATATAGGAAATTTTAAATCTAATGTCGACAAACACTACTCCCTGTTTCCTCCTTCCCACAACCTATTTTCCTGGTTCCAACACAATGCGTAGCATAAGTAGGGGTCATCCCATGAGTGCTGGCCCAAAATAAAAAAAACATAATAATTTTTTTAATATAATTACTCATACGCAACATCCTTACTTCATTTCCAACGAAATCTTTTAATATGTCTTTTACTTCATTAAAAAAACATTCCGTTTTCTATTATTCTGTTCACAAATGCTCCCAAAGAAGAAATTATTTTCGAAAACGATTGAATATGCTGCCGCTCCACTATCAGCAGCAGCAACATCTTAGTTATGGTAGTTTTGGGGTTCTCAAAGTCGCCATTAGAAGAATTGTAGACATCACATTAAATACCACAATAACTATCCTTGTGCGACAAATTACTGTGTTTCCAATGTGAGTTTTACGTATGGAGTCGTTATTATTTGTTAACCCCTGCGAATGTACTCCTCGTAATAGTTGTTATAAACAAAACAAAGTGCTCGTACAAACGTGTGACTCCACGGTGCCATAACTAGTCGCGACTTGTTTGTCGCCTCTTACACACACAGAGAGAGACAAATGGGCGAGAGAGAGGAAGATACAAAAATCGAGATGTAGCCGTTTTTGCTGGCTGCTGTTCTTAAGATCAGACAGACAGTCAGCCACCCAGAAACGCGGCTACTTTTGGTTAAGTTTAATTTTATTTTATTTCTAATTTTCGTTATAACTGTACGAGTATGTCTTCCCTTCACCACAATAGTCGACAAGTTGTCGCAGTTTGCAACAATTTTCCCAATAGCCACTTGTTACGCATTTGGCGCCTTCTTATAATTCTGCTTTGACAATAATGATTTTATTTGCTTCGCAAAAAAACATCATACGAAAAAAAAACTTGGCTGACTGTCGCTGTTGATGTCTCGTTAATCTGAGCACAAAAAATTGGCGCGCAATGAATCGTCCTTAAAGCCAACAACAAAACACTTGTTCTAACTGCATGCGTTCTTTCTTCGATTTAGATACAAAGATACATACAACACATTTGCGAGAATAAGAACATAACTATAAATATAGTAATTTTTGAAACCGTCAATCTATGGACGTTATAAATTATTCATTCATTCATCTTACCGAAACCGCAACAAGTTAAAATACTAACACTAACAAATGTGAACCGCCGTGGTATAGCAGATTAGTCATCCGCCTAGCATACCAGAGGTCCCAAGTTCAATCCCTGGCTAAATCCACTTAAAAAAATTAAAAAAAAGCTGTTCACCTTATAACTCAGATAGCCACTGGTTATTGAGTATTAAGCTATGTAAACCTTCTCAAACTAATGCAGTTGCCGTTCGGAGCCGGAGTTAAAACGTAGGTCCCTTTCAATGAGTCTAAAAATAGAATCGGACACAGCTCATTGTCTGAGAGAAGTACCCCTTGTTCCAATTGTAATGTTGTGTGGGAACTATATATATCGACAGATGCCTTAGAAAAATTCTTATACTTATTGAAAAAATGGAAGTGGATTGACCACAGATATAACACAACAAGCCATCGACAAGAACCCACGAAACTGCCACAGAAGGAGAAGTGCAGCCCATACGTAAAAGCGGCAATTGAAGAAATTTGAATCTATATTTTTGTGTTAAGTTACTCTTTAAGTAAAAGTGCGAGATGAGTTTATACAAATATTCAATAAGCTCGACAGCAAGCAGCCACCCTCTCCGTTTAGTTGGGCGACTGTCGGCGTATTCTTTTATTAAATACTCGTAAAATTGGGGCCATAATATTATTTACTGTATTACTCATTTTCCTTTCTACTGAAATTTGTAACAGCAAAAAGCAAAAAAGTAACTACCACCACAACAGTGTTGCCATCACTATAACTATGAATTTCAGAATAACTACAGTAACGCGATGTATAAATAGTGATTTTAGTTCAATAGTCGGTCAATTCCGGTTTTTTTCTTGCTTATCTGCTAAATTTGTTCATCATACAAACATTTCTTTAAGATATATCGACGCTTTATATTCAAAAAGTAATATCTACATTTTCGACCAAAATGGTTTTTTATAGAAACGTATTCCTTGACTTATCTGTCATATGTAATACAAATTTTAAGAAAGAAAAATAATTCTAAAACATTTCTTTTATAAATTGTGTTTGTGCTATCTATACATGAAAATAACCATACATACATATTATGTATGTTTATTTACGCTATTTCAGTCATTTGACCTTATATGAGAGTTTGGGTCAAATGTGGACCGATTGTCTCGGTAATTTCACTACAGCTTAACATAAAATCATTATCTTCAGATTTACGAGCATTTTACTGATTTTTACAAGCATTTTAGTGATGTTTTACAGAAGGGTTTGTATGGGATCTATGTTCAAATATTGACCGATTTCAACAAAATTTATCTTTACATAAGCAGTATTTAGTTTCAATTTCATGAAGCCAAAATCTCAATTCCGGGAAACCAAACCTATGCGAGGTATCAAAAAATGAACCGATCTTATCCATTTTCAATAGCAATGGTCCCACTTTGAAAATTTTTCAAAATTTCATCAAATTATCACTAGAATTGCTATTTGTACTTTGGTTACAAAGTTTACATGGGGGTCCAGCCAGTCATCCAGTAAGTCTGACGGACGGACTGCCATCGTATAATCGACTCAGTAACCTATGGTGATACACTTTTATTTCAAAAATAAAGTAAATTAAGTAAAAAAAAACTTGGCAAAATTTAACTATTATATATATATTGTATATAATTCCCCGACAACATTCCAATTGGAACAAAGGGTAGTTCTCTCAGACAATGAGCTGCATCCGATTCTATTTTTAGACTCATTGAAAGGGACCTACGTTTTAACGCCGACTCCGAATGGCTAATGCATTAGTTAGAGAAGTTTTACATAGCCTAATACTCAATAACCAGTGGTTAGCTGAGTTATGAGGTGAACCGCCGCTTTTTTGAATTATTTTTTTCAAGTTGGTCTGGCCGGCGATTGAACTTGGGACCTCGGTATGCTAGGCGAATGACTAACCTGCTATACCACGGCGGCTAAAAAAATTTAACCATTTAAGTTAAAAAAATAAAGACAATCTTCCAAAATATTTAACTTTCCATAATATAGATTTAAGTTCTTGTACGAGAAGCTATCGTATCCTCGAATAGAAGCTATAATCAGATATGGGTTAATTCCAAAAACTGTGAAAAAGTTGTTTTCTGTGCTTTTTTTCATGGGGATGAAAGCAAATCTATAGCTTTGAGGGACGTTAAGCTATATTCCGGGAAGACATTTTTTTTTTAAAGTAATACACAGCCAAATACTGCCTGTTAAATTGTATACCGTTGGTTTTATAAGAAAACCTGATATATCTTCTTTTTGGCAAAATGAGATTTTGATGCCGTACGATAGTGAATCGACCAACATATAATTTTTCTACAATTTGAATTTCGAAGTAAAAAGGGTTGAAGAGAAAAACTGCTATATCCACTCATAATATTTTTGTAAGAAAAACTGGTAAATCTGACGATATAGTGTATATAATCATTGGACTTATCTCATTTATCCTTCATCTCAGCTGTGGTCACTTACATTCTTGTGTTTCACGTGCTTAGCTATCTTTACACCCGTTTAAGTAGTGAGCTAACAAGTGCCGCGCGTTCTCCCATAAGAACGATAAAAACAAGGGTTTAGAACGTCGGGATAGTAACCCACTCCTTGAAAAAATCAGCTACTATGAAAAAGCGAACTTTAACAATTAAAACGGCCCCCCTAATATTGACGGCAATGGCAAACGAAAAAACTACCACCTGGAACATCCGAACCCTTTACAGAGGAGGTGCACTGATCCATTTGATGGATGTTCTCGATTAATATAAATATGATGTGGACAGCAGGAAATAAGATGGAATCGCCACGGAGATGCCAAGAAACCAAAAGGCGACCTGTATTACAGCTATCATGATAGTAAGCATGAGTTTGGTTGCGGTTTCATGGTAAGCAAATAATTGCGAAATCTTGTTACAAGATTCACTCCAGTAAACTAAAGCCTAATTTGTGCACACGCTTCACAGAGAAAGACGACGACGTAAAAGAAGCTTTCTATGACCGGCTTGAAGAAATTTATGATAGCTGCCCCAGTCATGACGTGAAAATAATCCTTGGTGATTTTAATGCAAAGATTAAAAAAAGCTGATTTGAACCTTCATAACGTAACTACCGACAATGGTATGAGGTTGATCTTCTTTGCGGCGGCTCGAAATATGATAGTTGGCAGGTTGGAACACCTTGACATCCACAAAGCAACATTCGTATCACCAGATCAAAGAACAAAAAATCAGATAGACCATGTTTTAATTTACGCGAGACACGCATCAAGTGTAATGGATGTGCGTTCTATACGTGAAGCTAATATGGACTCCGATCATTACCTTGTCGCAGCCAAGATGTTTTTCGAAACATACTGTCGGAAGAGCAAAGAAAATTTGATGTCGCGAAGCTTAAATCTTAACAAATTGAAACCGATTTCTCGCAAAGAGCAACTCAATTTTTCAAAAAGAAATGCTTCCAGTTCCAATGATATTAACGAACAGTGGCAACATGGCATCTCTACAGAATGTAGTTACACGAGGAACTTTGAAAAGGTACCGCGTAAAAAAACAGAGAAGAAAACTCATATTCCGAAGTAAAAAGAAAGAAATAGAGAATTGCGTTTTTGATGAAATTGAGATGTATAAGGGCCGAAATAAGGTGCGAAAATTTTACCAAAATGTCAAACACCAAACTGAAGACTTCAGCAATTGTGTTTTTTTTTCTGTAACAATCAAGAAAATCTGGTGACAGATACTGAAAGCATTCTGAAATTATGGAAGGAGCACTTCTGCCAATTGCTGATATCAAGCAAAATTGGCCTGAACAAATCAATGAAGACGGCATTATATGTCCACTACCCAACATAAGTGAGGTTAATAATAATTTCCACGACAACATTCCAATGGCAACAAGTGGTACTTCTCTCAGACAATGAGCTGCATCCGATTCTATTTTTAGACTCATTGAAAGGGGCCTACGTTTTAATTCGGCTCCGAACGGCAAATGCATTAGTTAGAGAAGTTTTACATAGCCCAATACTCAATAACCAGTGGTTAGCTGAGTTATGAGGTGAACCGCCGCTTTTTTTGAAAATTTATTTTTTTATTTCAAGTGGGTCTGGCCAGGGACCTCTGGTATGCTAGGCGGATGACAAACCTGCTATACCACGGCTGTTCACACATAAGTGAGGTTAGAACAGCAATATCTCTGATGGATTGCCAGCAGAGTTTTTTAATTTAAGTGATAAATCCGTATGTGCTAACTATAGTTGTATAAATATCCTTTCAATTGCTTATAAGATTTTATCGATCAAAAACCTAAAATTAAAGAAAAAATAGGGGCCTACCAATGTAGCTTTAGACCTGGTAAATCCACCACTGGCCAGATTTTTACACTGCGTCAAATCCTGGAAAACCCCCAAGAAAAACAACTAGACACCTCTTCGTTGACTACAAAGCTGTTTTTGGCAGCCCTCTACTAGCAAGCAGTCCACTAGAATTATACCACAAGTGATCGTAGTTAGAATATTTTTAAAACGGCAACATTTACTAACAATAAGAGTCCACAAATTATTTTCATTACTTTCGTAAATACTCCCAGATAAGTATTTAAAGTTGGCAATTCTGGTGTCGAAGAACATCAAGCAAAAAAAAAACTCTTATTGTAAGACGAGTTTATCTACATATTTGTGGCATGAAAAGGACAAGATGCCAAGAAACAAGCACAAACAAAAACTAAGAAAAGGATAACAAAACAACACATTTGATTTTGATTGAGTGTAAGTGTATAAGTATTTATTGTTGTTTTCATTATTTTATCCATTGTCCTGGGAAATCCGTTGTTTAACTACATATAATGTGGCGCTGAAGTGTTAATGCGGAGCCACAGAATTTACAATGCTAACGAGTTATGAGCATGACCAAATTAGATCTTCGAGACAAGTTGTTTGGAGTCCAGTTGGGTAAATGACTGTTAATAAATATTCATTTGTTTTCAGGACATTAACATCATCATTAAATAAGGTAATTTGTACAAAACAAATCATTATGTATTAATAAAATACATACATATATTGTATACAAACATTGTATAACAGGGTATTCATCCAATATAATGCAATTTTATTTATTTATGATATTAATAACACTACTTCACAAAATTCAACTTTTTGCGTTTAAATTCGTTAAAATTTTAAATTTTTAAAAAACTGATCCATTGATTGTATCATATAATATATTTGTATAATTAAAGCTTTTCAAAAAAATTCGTCATGGAAAAATAGCAAAACATTTAAAAGTTGACCTCAAACTGTTTCAGTTGAGCCTTAAACGGTATAAGAAAGACCTGAGCATTAAAAGAAAATCAGGTTTAGGAAGCACAGAAATTTTTATAACGGAGTGCCAATAAAAACGGCTTTTACCTTCTTTGAGTAAGCACCGAGTGCCATTTTACAGAACGACGCACTATGGTATTTCTGCTGCAAAAAAGGCATTTTTTGACTATCACTTTTCAAAAATCTAATAATGCCATTTGATAGAGAAGAATCTGGCAATGAAAAATCTATATTTTTCTCCTAAGATATATATACATATATATAGAAAAAATCGGTTGAAGTCAGCTAAATATTGTGAAACAAAAATTTATGGTAAAATTATTGAAATTTAAAGGCTTATGTATCGAAGATATTTCAAGTGGCAAAATGTAGGTGTGAATTTTATTGAAGTCTGAGATCTTGTGTTTGTTTTAAAGAAAAAAAAAAGTTTACTGCATACATAGTTTGGGAGATATGAGCGCATCAAGATTGTCCTATAAAATTTAGCATTGGCAGTTTTCGTTGGAGAAAAAGTCAGTTGGCTCGGTTTACCTCCGTGCTCTTAGTATAATGAAATGAAAGACAAAAGGCTTTTCTTTCGAATTAGCTAAAAAAATTTAGCAACTTTTGTCAAACTTTTGAAAAAATCAAAATTTAGTAAAAAAAGTCAGGAATATTGCTTATAATAAAAAACCATTGCATACCTTCAGGCTTAAGTTTTTAATCAAATTGCAGTTATTAATCCTAACATTAGCTCTTTTATAACAACAATTTATTAATAATTTATTGACAGCTATTTGGAAAAAGTGCATATGAAATTAAAAAAAAAAACAAAAAAATTCTTAAAAATTAAAATTCTTATACATGGAAAGGACATAATAGATGCAGCAGTACTCCCAATTGGTATTTATGCTCTCCGAGGAAGCAGAAGAAGCTCGAAACAAAGATTATAGGAATTACAGATTAATGTTTTCTAGAAAGTGCAGTAGAACTGCAACAAATACCGATGTTTTTCATCGTTTACTTGAGTCTTCTGATCCATATATAAGTAATTTAAGACGACAACCTTATAAAAATGTTTCGGAATTGGATGATGTAGTTAAGGAAATGATAATTAATGAATAAAATATTTAAATATTGGCTTTAACCGGATTTCAACCGAAATTGGTAGAACTCTTTTTTAGATCAGAAAATAAAAGTGTGCCGAATTTTATCAAATTGTGGGTTATACATTGAAATGTGAAAAAATGGAGGTCCAAGGGAGGTACCTCAAGGAGTCGTCGGATTTCAACCAAAATTAGTAGGGCTTTTTTCAGGATAAAAAAATAGAAGTGTGCCAAATTTGATCAAATTCTATTGAAAATTGGGGTTTATACATTGAGAAGAAAAATAAGTGAAAAAATGGGGGTCCAAGGGAGGTACCTCAAGGAGTCGTCGAATTTCAACCAAAATTAGTAGGGCTCTTTTCTGGATCAAAAAATAGAAGTGTGCCAAATTTGATCAAATTCTATTGAAAATTGGGGTTTATACATTGAGAAGAAAAATAAGTGAAAAAATTGGGGTCCAAGGGAGGTACCTCAAAGAGTCGTCGGATTTCAACCAAAATTAGTAAGGCTTTTTTCTGGATCAAAAAATAGAAGTGTGCCAAATTTTATCAAATTCTATTGAAAATTGGGGTTTATACATTGAGAAGAAAAATAAGTGAAAAAATGGGGGTCCAAGGGCGGTACCTTAAGGAGTCGTCGGATTTCAACCAAAACTAGTGGAGCTCTTTTCTTGGTCAAATAATAGAGTTATGCCGATTTTCATGAAATTCTGTTGAAAATTGCGGGTTATACATTGAGAAGAAAAATAAGTAAAAAAATGGGGGTCCAAGGGAGGTACCTCAAGGAGTCGTCGGATTTCAAAGTTTTTTTGAATTTTTCTTATCTATATAAAACTAAATAAGTGTGCTAAATTTCATCGTTGTAGGATAACTCCTTCCATTTTTTGCAGTTAGATGTATGAAGAAATCTCACTGTGCGACGTACCCAACAAATTTTTTACATTTGACCCCTATAATCAAAATACATATAGCGAAAGCGTGCCGACTTGACGCCAAAATTTGGACATGCCAGTTTGAATAGACTATTGATTTAAATTTGAATATAAGTTAAAAATTTGGTTCAATCAGGCAGTCAGATTCCGAGAGGTTGCTTTCAGAAACTGGCGTAATAACCAAAATCCAGTTACTTATTCGCAACGTAAACAGGCAAGATGTACATGTACCAAAGTATTAAGACGTCAAAAGGCTCTGTACGATCAACGTCTCCGTACTAAAATTCTTGCTGCTCCTCGGGGCAGTAAGAGTTTCTGGTCGTTCGTTAAACGAGTTAAGAATAATGCTAGTTCTTCAATTTCTTCTCTTTTAAAGGATGGTCAAATATTCACAGACCCCGTTCATAAAGCTAACTTTTTAGCTGAATTATTCGCAAGTAATTATTGCATGCCGGAAAGTACTCAACCTCTGCCCGAGCTCGAAAGAGTATCTGTAAATATGCCAAAGATATACTTTCGCGCCCGCGCTTTAAAACGTATTTTAGCGGATCTCAACATAAATAAGTCTCCAGGGCCAGATGGTATTTCAGCGCTGGTCTTGAAACTGTGCTGTTCGACGTTTGCGCGTCCATTGGCTAACCTCTTCAGCACCTTGTACGATGCCGGTAAATTTTCTCGGTGTTGGAAGGTTGCTAATTGTATGCCAATCCCAAAGAGGGTGAGGCTAACAACCCTGAAAATTACCGTCCAATAGCAATTTGTTCTGCACTCTCCAAAGTTATGGAGTGTATGGTAAATCACCATCTTGTTAAATATCTAGAAACTAACAACCTACTAAGCGACCGCCAGTATGGATTTCGTAGGGGACGTTCTACGGAAGACCTGCTAGCCTTCCTATCGGAAAAATTATGTCAATCAATACACCGTTTTGACGAAAGTAAAGTTGTGGCTCTGGATATTTCCAAGACGTTTGATAGAGTGTGGCACGGAGCACTCCTATCAAAACTTATTGCTTTTGGTGTCGGTAATAACTTTTCTCTATTTATATCGAGCTTCGTCAGAGTCGTTATAGATGGGATCTCATCAAATGAAATCAAGATTAATTCAGAGGCACCGCAAGGCTCTGTTCTTTCTCCTACACTATTTCTTATCTTTATAAATGACCTTCTATGTCAAACTTCTAATCCTATCTACTCTTTTGCAGATGATAGTAACATTTGCCATTCATATTCATTCCAACATATTAATACAGATGTTACTTCATCTGTATTAATAGGCGGTGTAAATATTGAGGAATCAAATACTCCTGATGTTCTGGGCATGAGAATTCAATGTGACGTCCGTTGAACAAATAACATTTTTCAAATGCCTCGGTTTTCTAAAACGGTGTAAGAGATACTTCACTTCATCTGATCTCCGTACTATTTACATCACCTATATCCGACCGAAAATGGAATATAACTCTCATTTATGTGCCGGTGCTTCAAAGTCTATTTTGGAGCTTCTCAACCGAGTACATGAAAGAGCCAAAGTGCTCATCGGTGAAAGTATGGTATCCAACTCTATTGATTCACTGGAGCACCGTCGCAATGTGGGTTGAGTCACACTGTTCTATAGTTACTACTTTGGAATGTACTCTAACGAAATCAGGGAACTCGTTCCCGATACTCAAACGTTCTTACGCAATACACGTCTTTCTGTTAGAGCTCATCCCTTCTTAGTAGATTAGCCAGTAGACAGAACAACACACTACAGAGAAAATTCGTTCTTTAGCCTCACAGTTCGTATGTGGAATTTGCTTCCCGGAGAAGTTTTCCCAGTCAGTTGCAATATAGGAAAGTTCAAATCAAATATCCACAAACACTACTTCACCTATCCCCCCTTCCATAACCTATTTTCCTAGTTCCAACACAATGCATTGCATAAGTAAGGGTCATCCTCTGAGTGCTGGGATGATAATAAAAAAAATTAAATTAAATTAAAAAAAAAACAAGTAAGAAAGTGCTATAGTCGGTTAAGCCCGACAATACGATACCCTTCACCACTAGGGTCAAAGCTCTGTTGTTTTTGTGTATTAAGACAAATATTAGCTAAATTTGTCAGCATACACTTTAAGCTGTTTACGTCATTTACAACCTGTTAAGGTCAAAGGCCGAGCATATTTTAGAATTCTATGCGCTTCGATCTTGTGCGCATATTCTCCAATTTCGTAAGCCAAGTTTGGATAGATTTTCTTCTACTTGGTCTTTCCATCGAAGTTTCGGTCGTCCTCGTCTTCGAGTTCCCTCGGGATCATGTTCAAACACTTTTCTTGCTGGAGTATTTTCATCCATTCGCACCACTATCCTAGCCAACGCAAACGCTGCTGTTTAATGCGTTTTACTATGTCAATGTCAGCAAATAACTCATACAGCTCATGATTAAATCGATGCCGAAATTCATTGTTAATGCTGATTGGACCATAGATTTTTCATAGGATCTTCCTCTCAAAGATTCCAAGAACAGCTTCATTCGGCTTCATCGGCAAGTGCCCATGATTCAGCACCATATAATAACACTTTTAGTATAAGCGTTTTGTAGAGCGTAATTTTAGTTCTTGTTGAGAGGATTTTATTCCTAAGCTGCCTGCTTAGGCCGAAATAGCATCTGTTGGCAAGTATGATTCTTCTTTTAATTTCGTTATTTATATTTACTGCGGTACCAAGGTAGACAAATTCTTTAACAACCTCGAAGCTATAGTTGTCCAAGGTTACGTGTGGTCCAATTTTAGTGGATTGCTTGCTAGTAGAGACTATCAGTTTTGTTTTGGATTCATTGACTACTAGACCCATTTTCATTGATTCCTTCTCAATACTAGGAAATGCGGCAGTCACCTCACGCAATGTGCGCCCCATAATATCAATGTCATTGGCAAAAGCGAGTAACATGTGCTTTCTGCTAAAAATTGTGATAGTTGTATTAACTGCAGCACGTCATTTGGACTAGGGTTAAATAAAATTATCTCTAAATTTTGGAAATTGATTACAGGTTTTACAAAAATTATGTATGCAAAAAATAAACCTAAAATTGTCATTATCTTCAGATTTACGAGCGTTTTAGTGATTTCTGCCTCATTTCATGCATTTTGAAAGAAAAGTGTGTATGGGAGCTATGGTCAAATATGAACCGATTTCAGCAAAATTTAGAACAGTGATTTTGGTTTACATAAGCTGTATCCGGGAAGTGACACCTATGGGAGGTACCATGACATCGTTTACTCGACTCGGGTATATTGGTATACTTAAAGGTGGGACTAAGACCAATATTTCTATGCGTTACATACATCAACACAAACTTATAATACCCTTTCTACCTATGGTGGTGTAGGGTATAATTAAGCTTCAATTTTCGGATTTTTTGTGTTAAGGGGACAATAACACATAATAATAAAATAGTTTAACATTATAGTAATACAATAGTATTATTATCCAATTTCAATTTAACAAAAATTTAGTTGATTTAGAACCTTCTAAGGTAAATTTTTCCTTTATATCTCTAAATATAATATGAGCCAACTTTTATTAAAAATTTAATAAAAAAAACAAGTAAGAGTGGTATATTCGGCTTTGCCGAATCTTGGATACCCTTCACCAATGGTGTTCCAAAAGTACTTAATGTAATTCGTAGCAATATTTTGTTATACTAGTATTATATGCAAAGAGTCTTTAAAATTAAGAGTCGGAAAACGAAAACCTTTTCGGTGGCGTCATCATCTAGAATAGTTATGCACCCAAAGGTTAGGTTGGACAGGTGGCTGATGTCTAGGGAAGCTTCACTTGGGTTCTAAAGTGGTCCCTTTGTGAAAGATAATGATTACTAGACTACAAGTAGAGAAAGCATATTTAAGCCAGCCAGTAGCTTCGAAATAAAATAGACACATATTTTACGAACATTTAATAAAGTTCGATAGACCAGATAAACCATGCAGAAAAGATGCTTCAAAATGTAGATGCCCTTAGATTTGCAATAGCACATCGATTTGATGAAGTTTAAGTATTCTGGCATGCAACCCAAAAACGCTGTGCCCAGTGAGGGTTGTGCACTTTAATTCGTACGAATTATCCAACTAGTAAAAGTTCTTGATTAGTTATGTAAAACTCTGAAGTTAGCGGACTGATTTAGGTCAAAGCTTTAACAATGATTGTCAATGTATACAAGCCTTAAAATTATAGGGTATACACTCTTAGTTTTAGATACATACGTGAAATATATAGCTTTTGAATGGATGGTTATCAGCTTTGTCGGAAAAGTTTACTTATTAATTTGAAGTTAGTTAATTAATTAAAATGAACACTTCATCAATAATATTTGGGATGTATAGTTCTTTCGATCTGTCCGATGGATGTTTGGAAAGTTTTGCTCTAGTTCTTTGTGCAATTTTAATGTAGTTTAATTTATCAGCATTAAATCGATTCCCGGTCGGGTTTATATGGGAGATTTCACTAAATGTGAATAGAGCTCGCCCATTTTCAATATCGAACTTTTCAAAAAATCAGAAATACTTTTGTCAAATGTTGTCCCTCTAGAAAGTTTATTTTAGGCGCTATTGTCCTGAATATCAATATTGTACAACGTCTTTATACTAAATGTCATCATCGTATCTATTATAATTTGTCATTTATTAGCTACTAAGAGATTGCCTTAGGCGAAGTTATACGGGATCAATTGTCAAACGTGAACGGATTTCTCCCAATTGCAATTAAAAAATTTAAATTTTTGTTGATATGTGAGATACTTACATACATATGTAGGTTTTCAACGGATATCATGTAATTAGCTGCATTTTTGTACTTCCTAAAAAGATTACCTATAATTTGATATATAATACATTCTCAAATGTTATCATAATGTTCAAAAGTCAGACACAAAATTAAGATAAATGCAGTGTGTCTGTCTGCTAAAACCAGATTTGTGGAGCTCCTGAATTGTCCCACCCTGAATTTCAACATTGTCGATCAAAACATTATCGCTTAAACGCTAAATTATATCTACCACAAATTACAGAATGCATCAGGATTTAGATAATCCCCTGCGAAGGACGCTATTAAACTTCATCAAAATAAACATCTGAGATATGGACAAAACAGGAGCTCCAAAAACTTGACTACAACAGAAAAAAGGACAGACAGGTAGACGGACGGACATATAGACGGACGGACAAACAAACAGACGGACGGACGGGCAAACAAACAGACGGACGGACAGACGGACGGAGGTCGCGAAATCGATTCTTGTGCCGATTCTGAGTTGATCGGTACAATTTGAATGGTATTCATAATCAGATTTGTGGAGTATATATATCAGATTTTAGAAAATCCTCCCATAAAGAACGATGTCAAATTTCATCACAATCGGTCCATAAACACCTGAGATATCGCTGAAACAATACTTACAAAATGTAAACAAAATTTCTTAGACACGTACTTTGGGCAATTTGCTGTACATCAAATGTAGTGTTATGGCGTATCTCAATTGTTTATAGACCGCTTTTGATAAAATTTAATAACGTGCTTGGTGGGGGAATTTCCTAAAATCTGATATAAAATTTATGTACATAGGTCCGTACTAAAGGAGGATAGTTTTTCCTATTTCTGCATTTAATTTTTTCAACAAACATTCTCTAATGTGTTCTTTGGGCAATTTGCGATACATCAAATTCAGTGTTTTGGCGATATCTCAGTTGTTTATGGACCGATTTTGATGAAATTTTACAGAGTGCTTTGGGAAAATATTTCCTACAATCTGATATATATCAGATTGTACACCAGGAGTATCTTTTTTCTCTTGTTATTTAAAAGTGTGTTTCAATCAAAAATAATCGTCTAATTTTTGGTATTTTTCGATATTTTCGGTGTTTATAAACCGATTTTAATGAAATTTAATAGCGTTCATTGCGGGAGAATTTCCTAAAATCTGATATATAATTTATGTAAGTCCATCCTCCATGGGCTTCAGAAACTTGATTTCAACAGACAGACAGACAGACAGACAGACGGACGGACAGACAGACAGACAGACAGACGGACATCGCTTAATCGATTCTCCTCCCGATTCTGAGTCGATCGGTATAATTTTTATGGGGTCTACGATCACTAATAAAAAAATTACAAATGGAATCACAAACTTATAATACCCTTTCACCTATTGGTGAAGGGTATAATAAATTCATATTTTTGAATTATAATATTTAAAATACATAAGTAAATACACGTAATATATAAATATATTATATACATGATATACCTATGTATGTGTAAACGCATAATTAAATAAATGAAAATTCTTGAAAGAAATCATTAAAATTCAATATTATATTGACCGAGAGAATATCGTTGCAAATCCAACAGGAATCCTCAATATCATTAAAACAATCTTTGCAATAGGCAACTTTACATTCACTATTTTTGCAAAAGACAAATTTTGAATCTATGAAAAATATATATTTTTTCGTATATACTTAATATAATTACATAAATTATTTTATTCTTACCTTCTAACTCGCCACATATAATACATTTTCGACGTCCCATATGAAATTTCATTAAACAATTGCAGTAATTGGGCCATTTAAGACGCATAATCTAATAAAGAAAAGAAACGAGTGAATTGTAAGATTACATCAGTCTATTTAAAATCAAAATAAACGATATATTGTGTAATACACTTTAAGGAGGTCAGATTATAGATTTTATTTAGAATTAAGTTTTGTTTTTAATGTGCAATAAACCGTAACGTTTTTTTAAATAACTGTTAGGATGAATTTGAAATATTTTCTTCTACTTCGTCTTTCCATCAAAGTTTTTAGAATTTGTGTTTTAAACTACTTTACTTACCAAAAATATATTCGTTTTTAAACGTATTTGGCGATGCGCGAAATTAGCTTTTGCCTCTCTGATCATAGTTTCCCTTAAGTCTCGTCTTTGCTTCATCAAACTGTTGTATAGAAATAAGATTCTCCTCTTTTCAATCTTTCGATAAAAATATCCACAGATAATTCGACGCATCCGTAAAAAGCTGCTACTGTGATAAATCAGTAACAATATCAGGATATATAAAAACATCAGTTTTAAATAATAGCTAGAAAATAAATTTAAATTTAGTTTGTAAAAAATTGTTGTCTAAACGTTAAATTAGAAACATAATTGGGACGAACGACTATTTTCGTCCAGCACGACGAATTCGGTTTTAAAAATTCGTCTTGTACATTCGTCTATTGAACACATTTGGGACGAACAAACGTTGTTGACGCCATTTTTTTGAATTTTTGATTTGCGAATTTTAATCACCCTTCCCTACATATCGCGCACTTACACCATTTGTATTATTTTTACATTTTATTCTTTGATTATTTCACAAGATAAATAATTTTAGTTAATTTTATTTCAAATAAATATTTTTTTTACAAATTTAAAGGTGACCATATTTAACAAAAACTCATACAATAGATTCATTCGTTTACGTTAAAATTTGTACAAATTATTACAAAATATTACGGAAAGTCGTTCGTTTGCCCAAAACTCAGTAAGAGGGGAAATGTAAACAGAGAGATTTTTTGAGAAAAAGTGACAGTTTATTTGCTGAGTATTTGTAAAATGTTATGCTAGAAACATAATCACGGCTACGGGCTACAACCTGTCAAAATAAGGTTACACGCATTTAAATGCGAATAAATTGTTTAACGTCGGCACAGCTACACGACTACCGACCACCGTTGTAGCTGTAGCCAAGATTAAACTAATTTCTATTTTTATTGGCGACAATAACAGATTTAGTGCTGTCAACACCATATAATAATGAAATAAATGAGCGATTTAAACCACTTAACTTTATATACAATAATTAAGATGAAGGAAATTGAAATAAACAATTAATATATTTATCAAATATTTATATATATAATGTATATAATAATATCTGATTAATATATGATATAAAAATTTATATTTATATAACTCTACCTCAATTAAAGTATATTTTTAAGAAGTTAATTTTTAAACTGTCATAACTCACACGCTTCATGTGCTAGAGCTACGTAGTTTAGGTTATATAAAACCTAATATGTCCTGTATAAAATCTATTATTTAAAAGAGCATACTTATATCCATGTTGTTTCAAGATATGCGTATTTTTATAAAAAAAAATGTCGGTTGTGAAAATAAGTTTTTAGAATATGGGCTTTTTAACCATTATAAATCGGAAGAACATATATATCATTTGAAAAGTATTTTTAGTAGCTTTTGTTTGATACCAAAAAAGTTAATATCGGATGTAAGCTTCTAAAGTTATGCCCTACAATTTTTAAAAAGCTCATAACTCACAAACTATAAGTGATTCCACTAAAATCATTCTATTAGAATTTTTTGATGTATATATACTATCAGGTACATGAAAACCGTTGATTTCGGAGGTTGATTACTAAAAATGATTTATGTAATTTCTGTCAAAATATAAATCGTCATTTTGCCCATCTTATAAATGCGATATTGGCATCACTCGTAAGCAGCTGTTTTTATTGCGGACATTTTGATTTATTTTGTTTAATTTTTCTATCTGTTTGTTTGGCTTTTGTTTTATTTGGTAAGTTTATTATAACTTTTTCTTTATTTATTATTAATTTTTCTTAATATAGTTCAGGTATGGACTTGGATGAAATAATAATAGAGGAAGTCCATTATTTTAAAAAACAAATTAAAAAATGTTATGGTCCAAACGTCAAATTTCTATATCAGCTGTTTTCAATGCAGCTGCCGTCTTAAAAATAATTAAGTAGCTGACTACAAGGCGACTGTTGCAGCCAACCACTTTTGTAGTCGGTGTTCGTGTAGCCTGCTGTCGTAATTGTGTTTCTAGCATTACGGGGAAAATTTTTGCTTGTAAAAGTTCAGTAACAACAACAACATGAATAAAAAACGTAAACAAAAGATAAACAGACAGTTACAATTTTGCAGCAATTTTTATTTAGTGAACAATTTGAAGTAAAAGAAATAAAATTAACTAAATTAAAGTTAAAAAGTATATAACTTATTAAAAATTAAAAGCTTAGGTCATTTTTTATTTATTTATTGTCTATTGTATTGTTTTTTTTTATTGTCTCGATTTACTTACTGGATTTTTACAAATTTTCTGTTCGTTTACTTTTCCTTGTACAAATGATTTGGTGAGAGTAAATTAGTTCATTTACTCAGTAAATACTCAGCTTACTGGACTTTTACTGGAAAGTGAACGAATAGACCTAATATTTCATATTTACAGCAAAAAGGAAATACAGCCACTCTACATTCGTCGTTCGTCTGCGTATGAAATAGAAATAAACCTATCACACTGTTCCATACGCACGACGAATTTCGTCGTACGCATCTATTGTGAGCACTTTTATATAAACCCATATGTTCTATTTCTAACGACGAATATTCGTTCCGAAAAATTGTTCGTTCCGAAAAATTGTTCGTTCGTTCCGATTGTGTTTCATACTTTAAGGTAGAAACACAATTGGGACGAATGACTAATTTCGTCCAGCACGACGAATTCGGATTTAAAAATTCGTCTTGTAAATTCATCCATTGAACACATTTGGGACGAATAAACGTTGTTGACGCCATTTTTGTTGATTTTTTATTTGCACAAATTACTTACACTTTCGGACATATCGCGCACTCACAATAATTGCAATTTTTATTATTTTATTATTACACAAGATTATTGCATTTAAATAATTTTATTTGAAATAAATATTTTTTGTTTACATTTACATTTTATATAATTACATTTTATATAATTTATAATATTATACAACAGAAATAGAAATACAGCCACTCTAATCCAGTTTAGTCGTCGTTCGTCTGCGTATGAAATAGAAATAAACCTATCGCACTGTTCGATACGCACGACGAATTTCGTCGTACGCATCAATTGTGAGCACTCTCATATAAGCCCATATGTTCTTTTTCTAACGACGAATATTCGTTCCGAAAAATTGTTCGTTCGTTCCAATTGTATTGATTATACAGTTGTTTAAAAGAAATTTTTGACCATGACTTAAGGCTTTGTCGACTATTTAGATTTCACTACCAAAAATCTGTACACGAGAGTTGTCCTTTATGTTATCTTTCTAGACACAGAGGGAGCTTTTAATAACATCAAGCCTACGTCGATTACATCGGCACTGGCAGACTTAAGAGTTGACAATTTTACCATCTCCTTCATAGCCAAACTCCTAACCTACAGAATTATTTGCTCAACCATAGGCAAAGCTACAGTCTACAAAGTATCATGTCTTGGTACTCCTCAAGACCACAACAAATTGCTCAGGGAACTGGACTGCTTGTGCTTCGCTATTGCAGTTTCTTGAAAATAACTGAACACTATATTGCAGCAAATGGAAGTAACTCTTTGCCACACTTACTAGCTGGAGCATTTCCAATGGTTTGGGTGTTAATCCCCCCAAAACGAAACTTGTGTTATTTACTAGAAAATTTTAAAATTTTTCAGTTCCCTTTTCCAAAGTTAGACGGAATCGAACTAGCGCTCACTAAACTCCAAGCTATCCTTAAGTTTGAACATCCAATCTTAAGTAGCCATAGCACTCTATTCGTGCAAAAGAGCCTTAGGCAACACATGGAGCGTTTTCCCTGCAATTACCACCTGGCTCTTTGAGATGGTTTCAAAACCTATTCTCATGTATGGTGCTCTTGTCTGGAGACCTACCCTTTGTTGAAATCCTCAGATATGTATGTCTGTAGATCAAATCGATTCTAGAGTTGAGACCCTAGAGATTTTGTACGGATGGATCTTAATCGAAAAATGGAGTGGGTAAGGTTTTTTCATCCCACTATAAGGGACAAAAATTTATTTTAAGCTAACAAAACTTCTCAGTATTCTACAGGCTGAAATCTCAGCCATTTATAGAGCTAAGGTACCACCGAATATAGTACAGAGATATTCGTTTTTTTACAGACAGTCTTGCCCTAATATACATATCGTCACCTTAAAGCCGAAATAACCTATCTGCAGTTTTCAAAAGTTTACAGGAGAAGGAAAAAACGTTATAAAATTGAAAGTATTTACAATATTGAAACGAAAATTACGTATTTTGATTAAAATGAAATACATATCGGTTGAGAAAATGTTATTTTTTCTAACACATCTTATGTTATGTCACTTAGGTTATTTGGAATTGCAAAAATCTGAAACCAAATAACCTATCTGCAGTACTTAGTATGAATAAATAAAAATGTTTTATTCATATGAATATTATATACATTAAATAATAACAGTTTTAGTTTCTTTTACCGGTTTAAGCAAATGAAAGTACTTAATGATTGTTTAAATTACTCTATGCAACAAAATTAAATTTTTGTCTCGATTTTTGATGATTTAGTTTTATCTCTTTTTAGTGCGTGCAAAACCTGTAATAATTTGGTAATTTGTGATATTAAATGTTCAAAATTTTTCACAGATATACGTTATGATATAGGGAATAATAATCCATAAAAAACCCAATTTTGAAATTTT
Organism: Stomorhina lunata; assembly: GCA_933228675.1. Taxonomy (NCBI): domain Eukaryota; kingdom Metazoa; phylum Arthropoda; class Insecta; order Diptera; family Rhiniidae; genus Stomorhina; species Stomorhina lunata. The sequence goes on along the minus strand of OW121740.1, from coordinate 86,116,278 downwards.
TTGCAGATAGGTTATTAGGTCTTTAAGAGGACTATATATAAAATAAGCAAAAAAGTCGTTCGTATTCGACTGAAATTTGTTGTTTACGATTGTTTGTTTGGAATAGCGACAAACCTCTATAGTGCTACTTTTTGCAAGGTACTAAATCTTTTAAGTTATGAATATTTTACATTTCACTTAATCCTTACCTTAATGGCAGAATAGTTGGATTCGGCAAACATGGCTCATTTGTCAAGTAGGTTGAAACTGTTTCATTCATATTGAAATTACCCATTGTTTTCCTTAAAAGACGTGCTATTAGACCTACGCCTTGTATCTAAAAATTCAATAAATTACAAATTGAAACATATAAGACATTACAAAATATCACAAAAGTTTAACGCAAATCGGAAAAAAGTAGCGAACTACCCTAATATAAGATATCACAATATGTGATACGTTTTTTTAACCTAAAAAATCATAAAAACCGGAGATGGCAAAAACCTAAAAATACATTGTTCCACAAAATTGAAACTTTTTTTGTGCTTCGAAATAAAAAGATAATAGCTTTACTAACTTTGAGTTCAAAAATTTAAAAACCTTCTACTGTCGGAGATATTTTGAGTTAAAATTTTGCATTGAAAACCCTAATAAAAATCTATTTTAGTTAAATATCGCGAATTTTTCTTTTAAAACGAATAAAACTGTTTATTGAATTTGAATGTATGAAAGTTCAGCTTTGTCATTACTTAATCAAAAATCTTTCCAGGATTCCGCAAGGATTTTTCAAAATGTTATACCACATTTTGTGTCGCCTAATTTTAAAAATACACAGATTTTTTTATTTGGAATGGTTTTACATCCTCCAACGAATAAAAATTTTGGTTTTAAGTACACTATGATACAAAAGAAGAAAACATTTATTCAGGGGTTCTCATGTACCAATTCTGTTTTGTTAGAGTCCATGGAAAACGAGAATACCTTTGTTTTTTATGTCACTTCGTAAAATTATTATATAACGGTAAATGTAGCGAAAAACTGTTTTTCTTGGATTTTCAACTTTAAACAAACATAACTTTTTTGTTTCTTAACGATTATATTGAAAACCTTATTAAGTTTTCTTTTTTATACCCTTCACCACCACAGGTGGAAAGGGTATTATAAGTTTGTGCTGATGTATGTAACGCAAAGAAATATGTGTCTTAGACCCACCTTTTAGTATACCAATTGACTTACAATCACTTTCTGAGTCGATTTAGCGATGTCCGTCCATCCGTCTGGCTGGCTGGACCCCCATATAAACCTTGTAACCAAACTACAGGTCGCAATTCTAAAGATAATTTTATGAAATTTGGCACAGATCATTTTTTTGATAATGGGACCATGGCTATTGAAATTCGTCAAAATCGGACCATTATTTATGGTACCTCCCATGAGTCCCACTTCCCAGAATTGATATATTGGCCACAAAAGAAAAAAAAGAAATACTGCTTACGTAAACTAAAATTACTGTTCCAAATTTCGTTGAAATCGGTCCACATTTGACCATAGCTCCCATACAAACTTTTCTTTAAAAACGCACTAAATGAGACAAAAATCACTAAAACGCTCGTAAATCTAAAAATAATAAGAATTTTAAGGTTATTTTTTGCATACATAATTCAATAACAACTGTAATCAATTTGCCAAATTTCGAGATAATCGGTCCACATTCGACCATAGCTCTCATATAAGTCAAAATGACAAAAACAGCTTAAATATGTAAGTTTTGAGAAAATGTTTGTATGATGGCAAAATTTAGCAAATATTTGTCTTTATACAGGAAAAAAAATACCTTTGACCATAATGGTGAAGGGTATCGTATGGTCGGTCTTGACCGACTATAGCACTTTCTTACTTGTTTTCACAAGAATAGATTGTTGGTATCTCATAACACTACACAACAAATGAACATCTTTTGAAAAGTGCAAGGTCGTGACTATATGGGTCCTATTCTACTATCAAATTGTAGTAAAACCCTATACTCAGTTTGTAAAAGTTAGTGACCGTTTTATTTTTATAGGCCTCCAAAGTTTCGCAATATTTGCATGATGCCTAAAAAAGGTGTCATCACTTTTTACCAAATAGCTCATCAGCACTTAAAAATATCGCTATCGTATAGGGAATATTTCTTGCTAAAATTTTATAATCAAAATGTACTTTATATTAGATGTTTTTTTTAAGAAAGTTAAGGAAAAATTTTTTTGTTTTTAATTTTTTGATCATAACTTTTTGCAAATCCTGATTTTTCCTACACTATATTTGGAAAAATTGCTAAACAACTTTTGTGAACACACAAATATAATCTGAACGTGTCTAGATACCAAAAATAGGTCATAAGGACTCCCTTGCACCAACATATTTAAGTTTTTAACTCAAATTGAAGCACGAAAAAATGTTTCAAATTGCTGTCCGATGGAATAGTTAGCCAGTTTAACCGTTCCAAGTGGTGTAAGAGATGACTTTTTAATCACATATGAACTCCAATTACTTCAAATGCACTTAACATATTGAAATTGACGCTAGGCAATTGCTGCATCCTCCCAGGCCCTATGCTCCGCTGGGAGTCAAGGATGACAGAAGAAGATTTGTCCTGGTATAAAAAGTCTTAAGGACGTTTAAATAACAATAAATTCAATTAATGTTGCAAAAATATGTTGAAATGGTTTTGCGAGTCAAAGAAACCACCAATAGTTCCATTCGGACTATTAGGTTTAACTCCGATGTCCTAAAACATTGCAATTAATTGGAAACATATTCATACATTCCATAGTACAATAAAAACTAGGTAAAATCACTACACACTTCGTTCTCAATTTCAAATCCCTGAAAAGTCAAGCAAAAGAAATTGAAAAAAAAAATATTTTTTTTCATTGTATTTTTTTTTGTTTGTCAAAAATAAATATATTAAAATATTTTTTAAAAGTTCATTAAGAGAAGCATTTGTAACGCATTTTATCATAAAAAACTTGTGAAGTTTATAAAAGGTCCAGAAAGTAAGATTAAACTATGAAGTGATGTGTGCGGTGCAAATTTCAAATTCAAGTTATTCAATATTTTCTTTTACTTCGACTTTCATTCTGCTTTCTTGACATTACAGGGTCTAAGAAATTGACAACTCTCCCTAGTGATTTTACCTAGTGTAGTTCTGCCATGATACATTCCTTGTTGAAAATTTTTATATTTCAAAAATATTTCATTTTTTCAAAGCAGAGACCGAATATTGTTTTATTTTTTAAATCAATCAAGTATAAATATCATTGCCGATGAAAATTTATTTTCATTTCGATCGATGAATAAAAATGAGGGATTTATATTTGAAATATAAATATCCCTCACGATGAAAATTTTAAATATCTTTAACGATAAATATCCGAACAGAAAAATATTTTATTGATTGTTTTATTTTTGAACTTCTGTTTTGACTTTGAAAAAATGAAATATTTTTGAAATATAAAAATTTTCAACAAGGAATGTATGAATATGTTTCCAATTAATTGCAATGTTTTAGGACATCGAAGTTAAACCTAATAGTCCGAATGGAACTATTGGTGGTTTCTTTGACTCGCAAAACCATTTCAACATATTTTAGCAACAATAATTGAATTTATTGTTATTTAAACGTCCTTAAGACTTCTTATACCAGGACAAATCTTCTTCTGTCATCCTTGACTCCCAGTGGAGCATAGGGCCTGGGAGGATGCAGCAATTGCCTGGCGTCTCTAGCTACCAGGTAAGAACTAAATCCAATTCTCACCTCGCGCCTCGCTATACAAACTTATCACTCACAATGTTTTAAGCATGGAAAGAAACAACATTACAGACTACTTCAAGGGGAAATCATACGAGAAATCCTCCTGCTACGGCAGCTGGCGCAGGGATTTTGGAGTTGTCTAATCTATGCAAGAACATTATTATAAATGAAACCAGGACAAATACAGAAATAAAATTTGATTATTTTCTATCAAAATTTTTTTTCATCGGATGAAAAAAGATGAAAATTATTTTGAACTGATAAATATCCTAAACGATTTTTTTATTTTTTATTTTCATCGGATTGAAAAACGATACAAAATTTTTCGAACAATTAAAAATCTTTAGTGATTTTTATTATTTTTTAAACTTCAATGATTGTTTTTGTATGGAGTAAAATATGCATATTTTATTTATTTTTTATTTTCATGAAAATATTGTTTTAAAAGTATTAATATTCGGTCTCTGTTTCAAAGTCAAAACAGAAGTTCAAAAATAAAACAATCAATAAAATATTTTTCTGTTCGGATATTAATCGTTAAAGATATTTAAAATTTTCATCGTGAGGGATATTTATATTTCAAATATAAATCCCTCATTTTTATTCATCGATCGAAATGAAAATAAATTTTCATCGGCAATGATATTTATACTTGATTGATTTAAAAAATAAAACAATATTCGGTCTCTGCTAAAAATTGTGATTTTCAATTAAACAAAAACGGATTTTTGCTAGAACCCGGTTTTTATAGAATCGGGTTTTAACCTGTTTTTTAACAAAATTGTTTCCTTAAGTGGTTGTCAGGTTTACATAAAGTCTGATTAATATAATGTATTATAAATCTATAAAAATCACACTAAGAACTTAAATAGACTTGAGTCTAACCAAATAAAAAAGGAAGTGAAATTCGTAAAAAAATATTATAAACCATAAAGTTTTCGAAAATGTAAAAATCTTTTGGATCGGACCAAATTGGCGAGAGTTATACGCACCCAAATGTTTTTGGGCAACTTTGCTCCACTGTAGAGCCCACTGTGCTACCGATAGATACGTTCCTAAACATTGCTTTAAAAGCCTAAACTTCTCTTCTGCTGATATTCCAAATTTCGTCCAGTAGTTTAGAGTTAATAGCAAAAAAAACCTCATCTGTACCACTGTGTAGTGTATAAAAATGTTATTTGTGATGTTGGCGTATGAGAGCTATGGACCAAACACTTAATAACACGTATACGCCCATATGTACTTACAACACATACTTTTATATAACACTTGGGGTGAAAAGTTCCGGACCTACTAACGCAATAACAAAAACCAAATTAAAATAGAAAAATTAATTTACCTTAAAATGTATCGTATGTGCACCCTCTTGAACAAATGACATTTCCGAATTATCGCGTATTATTAACAAGACAGACACAACAACATAATCGAGAAATAGAAAGAAGCCGCCGGTCAAAATTTCCAAAAAGAATTGCAGAAGATGAAAAGTTGCAGCTTGAGATTCCTCGTGAGTTCGATGCCATGTCTGATCTGCATCTATAAGATTTCTGCGTTCATACTAATATTATTAAAGAATGTTTATAGTTAAAGACTATCATTATACAAGTATGTAAATATATATTTATTAAAAATAATTTTGTGTAAATGATCAAACCTTTTTTAGAGGCAATAACGGTTTTTTGCCTTGAGCTTTTCTTCTTTCATCCACATGCTTAAAGTATTCGGTTATATAAATATTATCATGATCCAGTTCCTTTTTGTACTTTTTGTGATATTTGAAAGAAGCTATGCAACAAAAAGTAAATTTAGTAATTTTTGAAGAACATTTTTTGAATACAATTTCTTACCGTATAAAATTTTCAAAATCATCATTCCTAAAAACTGTTGCATAATTGTTACAATGGAATCAAATATTATTTTTCTGCTCTTGAATTCTTTAACCATATTCTTAGCAGTTTCTTCAGTTGATCTAAAATTGTAAATTAAATGAATTAAAAAGTATTTTAAAAATTCAAATGTATGTACATTAAAGTAGCTCGAAAAAAAAATGATTAAATATAATGTAAAAACAATTCTAAAAGTGTTTCTATACCATTCATACCATAGGTAGAAAGGGTATTTTGGGTTTGTGCTGATGTTTGTAACGCATAGAAATATTGGTCTGAGACCCACCTTTTAGTATACCAATCGACTTAGAATCACTCCCTGAGTTGTTTTAATGATGTCCGTCCGGCTGGCTGGCCAGTTATCCATGTAAGCTTGTTGCCATTATACAGGTCGTAACTTTAAAGATAATTTGGCACAGGCTCATATTTTGGTCCAAGGACGATGCCTATTCCTTTTGAGTGAAATCGGATTACTATATCGGGTACCTCCCATAGGAATGCCTTTGCGGAGTAAAGTTTTTCGTCCTTTACAGTCACAAATTTGTTTGTATTTTAATAACATTCGGCACAAATATTGCTTATCATAACCTTAATCAGTGTTCCTAATTTTGTAGGAATCGGCCCATATTTGACCATACCTCTTATACAAGATACATTCTCAAAAGACGTTTATATACACAAAAACGTTAATAACTCTAAAGACAAATGCATTTGATTACTTAAACTTTGCACAAATAATAATTTTATAAATATGAACCAATAACCAAATTTGGTAACAATCGGTCTACAATTGACCCTAGCTCCCATATCAGGTCCTTAGCCGGAAATGATATAAATCTCGAAATTTTGAAAAAAAAAAATAGCACATAGTATATGTATGTATGTCTCTAAATCTTAAGGAAAACTTGTTTAATTGTTGGTCCATATTTGACCTTAGTAGTGAAGGGTATGATATAGTCGTTCTTGACCGACTATAGCTTTTCTTACTATTTTTTTTTTTTTTTTTTTTGACTACGAATACCGCCCTTTTAGTATTTTGTTCACCGTGTCGCCATCTTTAGTCTGATCATAATAGTTTGTATATCGGTGTTCACGGTTCTGTAAGAGCTACATTTACCTCTTTGATAGTTTTTTGGCGACAATTTCCAGTCATAACTTTTTAGAATTCGGCTCGTACCCACCCTAATCGATTCGAGTTTTGAAAATGTATGACTAGAAATTGCATGGTAGTAAAAAACTATCCAAGAGAGAAATGTAGCCCTAACAGAGCTGTGAACACTGATATATAAAATGTTAAGATCGGACTAAAAATTGGACACAGTGAACAAAATACTAAAAGAGCGGTATTTGTGGGCGCAGCAAAAAAATAAAAAAAAAAATAAGAATCGTTTTTACATCATCTTTAATCCTAGGAGTTGACTGACACAACTATTTTTTATATTTTTTCCAAATGTCAGATCCACTTTTAAATAACTAAAAACTTACTTTAAATTCATCATCTTTTCCGGACTCATGATGGTATAATTAACTTTAATACTGGAACTATCTTCAAAAATCTGATCTTCCGTTGACACCAACTCAACATATGTTTCACCAAAATTGTCTGGTAGAGCATCTGAAGGATCACAAATCGTCTCGGGATTGCCAAAAACATTGATATTACATATAAAATCCACCTTGAGAGGCCAACATATTATTGTTCTTATGATGAAGGGCATTTTATCATAACATTTCTCAAAAGCTGTCAAAAATGCTTTTCTACAGCGAGCTTTGCCATTGTCCAGCTGCTTGTAGCAACGTTTTCTAAATTTATTTTTGTAACGATTTTGAACATCTTCAGCACTGCCTTGGTGATCTGTTCGTTTTAGTGTTTCATTATCTTCGGATGACATTACTTCTTTATGTAAGTCTCTGGTAACATCTTTGAGATCATTGAATGTATTTTGCACTTCCTCTATGTCTTCCTTCATATGAACCAAAGTATTCTGGAAGGGTTTTGTCATTAAATCGAAACGAGTGCGTGTTAAATTCATCACCAATACTTTGGAGCACGAGAAAGACCGTATTATTTCACCAGTATTTGAGGACAAATTTTCGATAGGACCTTTTTTTGAAAAAAGAAGAAAATAATGTAACAATAAAGTTATTAAATGAAATTATATTTAAAGCTTACCCGAGATAACGAAAGCAAAACTCAAAGCCCTCATATAACTGCGTCCAGATTTTCCCATTAACGATATAAACATCATTAATGTTATGCATTTTATAGTATCGGTAAAGACATAACCAGTCGCTAATAAATATAAGAAATTGGTTAGTAATCGGCTTAATTTTTTTATGGATTGATCGTGTTTAATACAAACCTACGATTAAAATCATTCTCAACATTATGTAATGTTCCTTTTGTTTTGAAATGTTAAAAGGCAAAAACATGCATTTACATATTAACCAAGCGCAAAAAGCTCCCATAAACGCACCGCTGCAGTATCTGGTCTTCTTCCATGTATCTTTTCGCTTACCATACCAAATACAATAGAAGGGTTTACATTTTTCTTTTAAAATCGAGCGTAAAGACATTTTATCAAAATAAATGTTTAAAATTACAAATATGTTTATTAAATAATTATAATTTATTTTTATTTTTTTACAGTAGATATAAAAACAAGTAAGAAAGTACTATAGTCGGTCAAGCCGACTATGCGATACACTTCACCACTAAGGTCAAAGGTGTTCTTTTTCCTGTATAATGACACATATTTGCTAAATTTTGCCATCATACAAACATTTTCTCAGAACTTATATATTTAAGCTGTTTCCGTCATTTGGACTTATATGAGAGCTAGGGTCAAATGTGGACCGATTATCTCGAAATTTGGCAAATTGATTACAGTTGTTAAAAAAAATTATGCATGCCAAAAATAAACTTAAAAATTTTATTATCTTCAGATTTACGAGCGTTTTAGTGATTTTTGTCTCATTTAGTGCGTTTTGACAGAAGAGTTTGTATGGGAGCCGATTTCAACGAAATTTGGTACAGTGATTTAAGTTTACATAAGCATTATTTTAAATTTTATGAAAAAATATTGGTATTTGTGGTCAATATATCAATTCCGGGAAGTGGAAGGAGTTATCATAAATAACCGATTTTGACGAATTTCAATAGCCATGTTCCCACTATCAAAAAAATTGCCTGTGCCAAATTTTATCAAACTATCTTTAGAATTGCGACCTGTACTTTGATTACATGGTTTACATGGGGTTCCAGCCAGCCAGACGGACTGACATCGCTAAATCGACTCAGAAAGTGATTATAAGCCTATTGGTATACTAAAAGATGGGTCAGCACAAACTTATAATAAAAAAAAATATAGATCCAATAGAATCTAAATTTCTTGTGGCCAGATCTGAATACAGTGTAAGCCATTTTGCCATAATTTTCATTGATTTCTAACATGGTGCGTTGTGAACCGCCGTGGTTTAGTAGGGAAGTCTTCCGTCTAGCATACCAGAGATCCCAAGTTCGATCTCCAGCCAGACCCACTCGTTGGTCCCAAGTAGAAATGCCCTAACTCGCATATTTTAAACTTTACAGGAGAAAGTGCAAACAGATTTAAAACAGTAATTGACAAAATTTTACGTTGTTTTAAATGAAGGAATTTTAAACAGATAAAAAACTAAATTGAGATTTTGTAATCTCATTTCAGAGCATAAATTTAACTTAGTTCTTTTTCTTTGGTGATCAAAACAAATTACATTAAGGAAAGCTTTACATTCCGAATGTTTTCTATAGGAAATCTTTCTAGAGGAGATCTTTCGATATTAAAAGTTTTCTATCTTTCGATACAAAAATTTTGTTTCTATAGGAAAACTTTCGATATTGAAATTTTGACTTCGAATGTTTTCTATATGAAAACTTTCAATATTCAAAATTTTTTGAAGGGAATAAAAAGTTTTCTATAGAAAATTCTTGATAACGAAAGTTGATTATAGGAAACCTTTCGACATCGGTTTACGAGTATATAGAAAATCTTCAGATACTGGCAGTTTTATATTGAAATGTTTTAAGTTAAAAGTTTTGGATATTAAATGTTACTTTTAGAAAATCTGTTGATATAAAAGGTTTTCAATACGAAATATTTTGACGACAAAAGTTATATATAAGAAATCTTTTCAATATTAAAAATTTTCTATAGAAAATCTTTCAATATCAAAAGTTTTTTATAGCAAACTTTTCGATATCGAAACTTTTATATTGAAAATCTTTGTTTTTTTCTGGAAAGCTTTCGAAAGTTTATTATAGAAAATCTTTCGACATCAAAAGTTTTATATAAGAAAACTTCAGATAAATAATGACAATTTCTTTGTTGGAGGCTTTTCAGAACATTACTAAAATAACCCCTAATTTTAATAAAATTGCCTTAAATTTCGAAAAAAGTGTGAATAAGGGCCTTTCTACATCAGACAAACGTTATTAATAGTAAACTGATTGTTGTTTCTTTCCAGGTTTTGATGTCGGTAAATTACTTGAAAAAATTTGTTTCTTGTTGGTTTTTTTGGTCGATTGTAAACTCACACTGCAAAAAAGACCAACTAAGCTATCGCATATCCAAATATTTTTCCCGATATGACCAAGATGTTCCTTTGATATCATATTTCGATCAGCTTTACTTTGTTTTAGGACTTTTTTGAATTTTTCATCGGAGCTCGTTTCGCTCATTTACATTTTGCAAACCACTTTTAAACTTTTCCTTTTCCAAGTCGTATCTTTAGCAGATTTTTTCTTCGGTTATAAAATCGGTTATATTCTATTTACAAAACAATCAAAGATAACAACACACGCGGAAAAAAATAACCATATACGGACACCACTTCGTGTTTAAAGACAAACAGAAATGAAATGTGTCTCCCAGTTTTGCCCCAAATTATGCACTGTTTCTCAAAAAGGTATTTTGACCCTAAACAAGGAAACACTTAAATTTATAATTTTTCCCAATTGAACCACTGTGCTCCATATGTTTACATCCGAGGGATCAACGTATAATGTAGACCGGTTGCGATAAAATTCGTTACGCTTATCGTAATAAAAGTGATAATTAAGATCGACGAATTTTAATTTGTTTTTAAAGTAAAAGTAACTTTAATTTTATATTCAATTATTTTCATAACGTTTATACATTTCATGTTATGTATGTATTTCTGGAAAATAATATAAGATAAAAGTATCCAATAAAAAATACCAACTACTAATAAACGTAATTTACATATTATTTAACTAGAAATTAAAAAAATTAATATGCAGGCGCATTTTATTCTACATCACATAGTCCTGGTCAAAGTCATATTTATCATCTTTGCCATCATTTCCCGTACTTAAGCTGAAATTATCCAGAACATCAGCAATTTTGGCAACTTTCTTTTCGTTACGAGCATTCTGTTTCTTCTTTTTCTTCAACTGATCCTTAATATTTTTGTTGATTGTTTGGTTGCCTGGAAAATAAAAGAAATGTAAAATGTGAACTTAAAAAAAATCTGGACATTTTTTTTAGCATTATAAAAAATAGAAAGCACATATTTCGGTATAGTTAAAGTATTCTATTGGGTTCTTCGAAAACGAATTGTATTGTTCCGACTCACGGTGGCTCAGAATCAATTTACATATTTTTCTCGATATAATTTGTATGCCATCAGAAAGAAAACAGATCAAAACTAAGGTAATCTACATATCGTCACCTGGAATGCAAAAAGGCGTAACTAACACAAAAATTTAAAATTGATTTTTTTGATTGATTATGACAAAGCAACCCAAAATACATCTGCAAAATTTTTTATGCATACGGTCAAAAACACTAAAAACAAAAGGCTTAAAATGCTGCTCAAAATTTGTATTGTAGTTAAGCCCTTTTGAGTTCAGAAAATATAAATCTTGTAGTTAAGCCGTTTTGTTTTTCGCAAGTACTTTTAAATTACTGTAACTAAATTAAATTACTGTAACTATTATTTAAGTTTTCAGGAATGTGTTTGCTGTTACATTGTTGACCAAATTTCAAATTTCAAAATTTGGAATTAATATTTCATTTAGTTTAAAAGTTATGATGTTTTTTACTTATCATATAAAAAATTATGACTAAGATTTTGGAAAAGCTATAAGTAAGCTTTCCGACCGTACATTGACCTGCATGTCTCCTCTGTTCTAACTAAATTTTAGTAACTTTAACCGTTTAAAAGTTACGGGTTTTTTTTTCAGAAATAACTCTTAAAAATCCTCTATATATCCTTTTTAAAATTACTTAAAACTTATCTTTTTATGTTAAATTATGTTTCGAAAATAAACTGTAAAAACTTTATGCATTTTGAAAGATTTATGTTACTGCTCAAAATTTGTATTGTAGTTAATTCCTTTTGGTTTCAGAAAATATTCAACTCGTAGTTAGGTTAGGTTAGGCAGGATGCAGTCCTTATGGCCCGCGTCACTTGTGTCTAAAATGAGGCCCCTTTGTAATTCCAGCATGAGAAAGAAAAGAAAATTTCTAAACTACCAATACATTAGAGGCTCAAACTAGAGTCATCCAGTAGCACAAATAAAAGAGCTTATTTTACGAATGTTTGTGTTCGAGATCTCTGATAAATCATGCAAAAAATGGTATCCCAGATGGAGTGTCCTAATATTATGGTTTCTTCCTCCTCCACGTTTTGACAGCTTCTGCAGTAGTCATTGCTTTGAAGATTAAGTATCCTAGCATGTAAACCTATTAAACAGTGTCCTGTGAGTACTGAGATAAGGGTACGAAGTCTATGGCGTGGAAAGCTGTATTAAGCCCTTTTGTTTTTTCGCAATTGCTCAAAAACTAAACGTTTTTTGCCATTTTATATTTTTTAGAGTTTAATTTGCTGATGGCTTGTTGACCCAATTCCAATTGATTTAATGTCCCTTGTAGTTTAAAAGTTATAACGTTTTTGCTTCTCCTGCAAAAAAACTAGAAGTGTAGTTACGCTTTTTTGCATTTTAGGTGTCGATATACACAACATTTTTAGCTATATAATTGTTATTTCCCAATTTTTTTGAAGAATCATACTATATAACATATACGTAAGTCAAGATCAACAAAAATCAACGAAAATACGAAAAATACCTCAATGAAAATAGGGGATAGGGAACAAAATACTACATTGTCATCCAAGATTGGCTTGTGGCCTAAATTTAAGCCAAATCGGTTAAGAGGAAATGGATAAAAATGAGTTAGCAAATTTGAAACGGAATTAAAGATAGAAAATTGAACTTTAAGCTTAAATTTCTTTACAATCACTGTACAGATATTTATAAATCCTAAGCTTGATATAAGCTTAAGATGTTAACTATTGACTAAAAAAGAGCTACTACAAAATATTTATTAGTTAAAAAGTTACAGAGTTATGGCCAATGAAAAACGAATCTGAACCACTGTGAGACGGTGTATTTAATTTTTTATCTAATCAATTTTAATTATTTATTGGCTTATTTTTAGATTTTTTTGACAATACTGTCCAATTTATTTTTTTCTAATTTTTCTTGAACTAATGAAAAAACGATTCAATGCTGCAACATATGAAAATAAACATCCGAATCGCCTAATTTTATTTAAATTTTTTTTTAAATAACGTACAGTAGAGCTGCAAAACAATCGATAGTACTATCGATAGTATCGATAGTTTTATTTTTTACTGACTATCGATAGTTTTTTTTTCAGTATCGATACTATCGGCATATATACGAAGTAGATTAAATGTAGCCAAAATCAAATATTCAACAAATTTAATGAAAGTTTTTAGCCGACTGCAAATTAAAATTTTTATATTTTGCATTTCAGCACGACAAGTTAAGTATTTTAGTATTTGCTTAATGCGTCGTAGAAGTAAATTATTATAAAAAGTAAAATTTAATTAATTTGTTCATGCAAAAATAAATAAATAGAATACTGACACGTTAAGCCGGCGACGGCGGCCAAGTGTCGACTTTAAACAAATAGACTTCGTTCTCTTTACAAGTGACGCTGCAATTTGAAGTAAGTAGTACAACAAAATGTTTTATTTAATTCAGATCTAGATTTAGAGTTATTACACAACTGAAGTCAATGAGCGAAATATTTTGTAGTCTATTTCCCTAAAGTTCTTATTTTACTGACAGAATTAGCACTTAAAAAGATCCGATAGTATCGATGGTGCCGACTATCGATAGTTTTGCAGCTCTAACGTACAGTTATACTAAATGATAAAATTATGCATGTTTCAATTAAATTTAACCATTTTTATTCATATCAACCAATGAATTTTTTTAATTCGATTTTTATTTTCTGGTCGATTTGATGTAGGTTTGAGTATAAGTTTTGAAAGCTTACCTTCTAATTCCATGGTGGGGTCAGATTTTGGTTTTCTGTTACCTTCATCATCTAATTTACGTTTCTTTCCTTTACTATGCACCTCGCTCTCATCTATAACAGCGCTTGGTTCTTCATCTTCATCATCTGCGTTTGGTGCTTTGTATTCAACAGGACCGGTAGAAGTAATTTCCATTACATCATCTTTTTTAACATCAAAATTGTTTAAAATATCTGTTTCCATTGCCTCAAAGTTATCAACATCGAATTCACGTGCCTCTGCATGAACAATGGAAGCGCTGACATGAACATCATTATTTTCAACAACTTCTGGGGGATGAGTACAATATTTGATTTTTCCTGTATTCCAGTCATTTAAAACGCTCCGAGCTGCGGCCACAACATCTGGTACACCTTTTTTTAAAAACTTTCCTAAACATTAAAATATAAATTCATTAGTTCAACATGTTTCAATCAATTTCTAAAATAATTTACCCATTCTGGCTGCCTTTTTAGCGAAAAATTCCTCATATGTATCATATTCCGTAATATCATACAATTTACAGAAATATTCCTTACTAGCCCTTTTTAGAACGCTTTCGGCAACGGTAAAGGGATCCTTTACATCACCTACACGTTGGGCATTCTTCAAAACAGCTGGCATATTTTCATTATTTCCAGAATTTGTAAACACAATACCAGGACAATCAATAAGTTTTATTTTCGAATCCAATTCAACTTCCTGCATTGCTCTGAAAAGGTTTGTCAAGAAATTAGTTAGTATTAGGATCTGTAGATTCGTAACTCATGATTTCTATATTTTGAACCGAATTAAATAGAATTTACTTTAAAATCTCTATATTCAAAAGAACCCATTTAAGAAAGTTAAAGCATAATTACATTTTTGAAAAATTGCTGTTTGCTTATTATATTTTTCCATTTTGCGAATATTAGGGTTTAACATATAGCGGACATTATAGAATATAGAGTTTAACATATAGCGGATATGGTTATACAAATAATTGATAAACATGTAGTGATGATATTAAAAAGTGTTTAATCCTGAGCTACATTTTATATTCTTGAATTTCAATTGTATTTTACTTCTTACCTAGTAACACCGGGTGTACATCCCACGGAACAAGTTTTACCACGAGTGAGTGAGTTAATAATGGAACTCTTACCAACATTTGGTATACCAACAACACCAACACGTATTGATGTTTTAATGCCTTTGTTACGACAATAATTGCCCAACATAGACATAAGCAATTCAGCTCCCACACACATGGATCCTTGCATGGCTTTCTCAGAGTTCATTTGATTGAATTTGCGTCTGCCCAACTTAGTGTTTTGATCTTGTGTGGATGCTTTAAAGGCTGTCACTGGCCCTAAACGTCTGAAATATTTTAACCAGGCATTTAAATTTTCTTTAGGGACCAAGTCAGCTTTATTTAATATTAAAACTAGACGTTTGTTTCCAGCTGCCGAACGAACAGCACGTTCAACTTCAGTGCATCGGGTACCAATAGGATCGCGAGCATCTACGACTTCTAAGACAACATCAGCATTTTCCAAAACCTTTTTGAACTCTTTAAAATACTGTTTTAGCGATTGTTCTTTGGATCCGGATTCCTTATATTGTTTCTAAATAAAAAATAAAACAATATTTATATTATTAATGTTATAAAGTAAAATCGATTATAGAAAAAAATTTAGACCCTATGTAATTTGTTTTTACGAGTTTAATGATTAATATTCATATAGAAATTCTCTGTAATTACACTATTATGGCCTTCACCAATAATTGATAGGTTATTGAAAGCTTGACAAAAAACATGTTATTTTTGAACTTTTTGTATCAGACGCCATAAAAGTTATTCTCTAAGTCCACAAGGTAGATTTTACTCTGAACCACACAAATTTAATGGATTTAATTAGTGCACAAGGTCCCTTTTAAAGAACACTGTGAAGTAATATTGTGTAAAATGAAAATAATTAAATTCGCATTAGGTATATACAAATTAAAAGGCCCTCCCTCTAATAATTTCTGAAAAATATTTTAACCCTTTATGGGCCTACTCGGCTCTGTTTATATAAAATTCTGTTCTAAGGGTAAATATCAGCATAGAAATAAAGGATGGTCTTACTAAGGCAAACAGCACCAGCCTTTTTTATTTGATTGCGAACTGTTGAGTTCCAAAGTCAATTTTTTTACAAAATGTGTGAATAATTTATTTGATAAAAAATAGCATTTTCAAAAGTGGTAAAAATTGGACACAGCCTACAGGCGGACCTTTCGGAAGGAAGGAAGTACTTTTTTAAAAATGTATGTAAAATTCAAAAATTAACATTTTAAAAGTTAACCGATGACTGATTTGGTGGATGGTGCATGTTTAGAAAACGATTTGGACATTTTGATTATTATCATTTGAGAGACATAAACTTTCACCTACCAAACATTGAGATTAGCAAATTGTTGAAGTTGGTAAAAGTAATAATGCAAAAGATTTGTCAAAAATATTAAAAATATTTCTTGCGGTAAATCAAGCCCGAATTAGTTCTGTTCTCTTAGGACTTCACTTTTATACTTTCATGCACCTCAAAAAACTCGAAAGTCTCTAACAAGTCTCAAGTTGTTAAGTAGTTCTGTTCTCTTAGGACTTCACTTTTAGACTTTCATGCACCTCAAAAAACTCGAAAGTCTCCAACAAGTCTGTAAATCCGCTTGCACTTTTGTATTTGCTACTTTTAGACCTAATTATGATGTAATTGCGGGATAAAGGTTAAAAGAGCTGCCACCTTGGTCGAACAGTGGTTACAGTCATAGTATAATATTTAGCATAACGTTTGAAACATTAGACATCACATAAGACATCCACTTTAACCAAAAAACTTGAACATAACATACAAATTTCAGTTAAACTAGAACCTTCTGGCACAGCTCCATCCACTTACAAGCTCTTTCTTCAAGCAATGCAAAGATTACTGTCAATTTAAGGACCGGATACTGATAAACAAGAGCCAGAGCTAAAGTTCACAGATTCAAAAGTTCAATAAATCGTATTATCCACCAGGCAACATACGTTTTGATGGGGTTGTATACATAACTAAGATTTTGGAACGCTGTGGTACAGGTAAATCCGGAAGTCAAATGACTATATCGAGCCATAACCGGCAAAAGGGCATAAGCGACATGATGGAAGATTTCCATTTTATGATTTAAATTTATTATTCTTGACCATCTGCATCATCTCACAAAATATCAGGGCAGTAGATTTTAATGTTATGATTTTACAACAAAAACAATAAAGACTTAAGTACAATTCACTGTCCAAAGATATTTTAAAAAATACCCATTTCTCCTGTAAATTTTAGTTTTTGGCGCTTGGGTCTTTTTTAAAAATTTTTCACAAGAACAATCAAATCTGAATAAAAGTAAAAGTTAAAACGTAACTTAGATTTTTTTTATCTTGTGACGATCATATTTTAAAGACAAAGGAAATCTTTATTGAAATCACACTAAGAATACATCTCTTATGAAAATTATCTTTAACCCATCTAAATCATAGCTGTACATTTCGATTATTTTTATATAAAATTTTGAAAAAAATTTAATTATTTTGTTATTTAGTTCACTTACAAGGAATATAATCAAGTTAGAATTATTTAAGATTGTTAAAAATAAAATAACAATTTGCATGTGGTTTTTTGGATTTATTATGTTAAGTTATTATTTAAAATTATTACATTTCAAATACAAATTTTGAAATGAAATCAATATTTTTTTGTAAAAATTGAAATAATTTAAATTTGTATTCCTTTCAAAGAAATAAAATATTTCTTTATTTAATTTTATTGCTTGTAAATAAAATTAAAATTTCTTCAAAACTCCCAAAATTTTTTTATTTAAGAAAATTTAGCTTGAATAATTTTATTCACAACAAAATTTTTGGAATAATTTTAATTCAAACTAATTTTTTTGATTATTTCAAAATTTTCTGTGAACAGTAAAAATAAAATATTTGGAGAATTTATTTCAAACAAGATTTTTTGACTATTGAAAATCGTTTACAGATTTTTTAAAATAAAAAAAAGATTAAACAAGAAAGAGTGTTATATTCGGCTGTGCCGAATCTTATATACCCACCATCAAGTTGTGTTAAATTTAGAAACATATCTCATATATCTACGAGGCTGCAGCAAATTCAAAACGTGGACCAAATTGGAAAAAAGTTGTTACGCTAGTTGGTATTGTTGGTAAAATATTTGGAATAACTTCGGTTGCAGTAGCTTTAAAGTTCAACATTCAAAAGTGTGTAAGTGGTTTCCCTAGTATTTATTTAATTTGAAAAAAATTCGTTATCGTAACCGGGTATGGTTTTACATTAATAAGTTGTTAAATACTTTTCGTTTAGCTTAATATTAAGTTAAGATAAAGAAGTTGATAGTAATACGACAGGTCCATATATTTTGTTAGGAGTTCCTAATGCATCTACCATATACATAATCTTAATATTCTGCTTGTACTTCCGAATCATTTTGATTGTAGATATAAAAAAGGGGATGTAATATAAATATATAAGAATTATAGCCAAATGTTGACCGATTGTAACAAAATTTCACACACTGGCTGGTATTTATACAGGGCTTATTCTTGCAAAATTTAGTGGCAATAGCTGTCACAGCTTCTAATTTAATAGCTTTTAACTGGTCCTTGCTAAACATTTTTTGGTTTCCGGGAGTGTTTTTTATATGAAAGCTATAGTCAAATATGGACCAATTCCTATAAAATTTGATATACTGACCAATAGTTGCATAAAACTTTGCTATACTAAATTTAGTCGTCATAGCTATCACAATTGTACTCAATTTATCAGCATTTATGTGTTTCCCGGGGCGGGGTTATATGGGAGCTCTAACTAAATGTGAACCGATTTCGCCCATTTTCAGTACACAACTTTTGTTACATATCGGAAATACTTTTGTAAAATTTTGTCTCTCTAGCTTTTGTAGTTAAGGAGCTGTCGCGCTTTTATCTGACGGACAGACGGACATAAATCTCCTTTTCTTTTTGTATTTTTGGGTTTCTGTAAGTTTTTTATATGGGAGCTATGGTCAAATGGTGACCGATTGTAACAAAATTTTGCACACTGACTGGCATTCACATAAGACTTCCTTTTGCAAAATTTTGTTGCTGTAGCCCTTTCAGTTAAGGCGCTATCGCGCTTTTATCTAACGGACAGACGGACATAAACCCCCTTTTCTTTTTGTATTTTTGTGTTTCCGTAAGTTCTTTATATGGGAGCTATGGTCAAATGGTGACCGATTGTGACAAAATTTTGCACACTGGCTGGTATTCACATAAGACTTATTTGTGCTAAATTTGGTGGCGAAAGCTATTACATTTTAGCATTTATTGGCATTTAAGTGAATTTCAGGTGGAATTTTGGCTGTTTCCGTATGTTTTTTATATGGGAGCTATGGTTAAATGTGAACCGATTTCGATGAAATTTTATATGCTGCCTAGTGCTTATGGAAAACTTCTAGATACCAAATTTTGTCATCATAGCTATTATAATTTGTCAGTTATTAGCAAATAAGCGACTAGTCTTGACGAGGTTATACGGGAGCTATGGTCAAATGTTAACCGATTTTGCCCAATTTCAATAGCAAAATTTTCTCATAAATGAAGAATGTTTTTGCTAAGTTTCCGTGAGCTAGCTCCTTTCGTTTAGGCGTTATCGTGATTTCAACAGACAGACAGACAGACAGACAGACGGACAGACAGACGGACAGACAGACGGACATCGCTCAATCGTCTTAGAATTTCATAAGGATTCAGAATATATATCGTTTTTGATTTTTGAGCCAATATTAAGGAAATTACAAACGGAATGACAATCTCAATATACCCCCCATTCTTTTTGATGGTGGGTATAAAAATTAGTGAAGACGATGGTTTTTAGTGTAATGATTACAATCATAATAATGTAAACGATCTAGTGTTTGAAGTGGGTAAGAAGATTGGACATAAATTTTAATTTACAAATATTTTAATCTTAGTATAGAAATAATTTTATCCTTCGTCACCATGGGTGGAAAGGGTATATTGGGTTTGTGCTGCATTTCTAATGCAATATAATATAAGTCTTACATCCATCTTTAAGTACACCAATCAACTCAGAATCACATTCTAGGTGAATTTAACGATGTTCGTCCAGCCTGCTGACTGAATATCCAAGTAAATTTATTATAGTTATGATGACCATATTTTCCAACGACCAACAAAACACATTTTTTATTATATTATATAACATTATATAATTTTGAATAGAGAGTGTATCTTTAGTATTACATTTTACGGTGCCAACATTTGTGGTCTTAGGTATGAGCCTTAATTTTGATTCAATTTAAATTGAGGTTCGTAGCTGATCACAGTTTTTTGATAAAACAAGTAAAAACAACAAGTGCCGGTCAAGACCGACCATATGATACCTTACACTAAGGTGAAATAAGATCCAAGTAAACAAACTTGTATGAACTTTTTTTTATATTTTTTATTGCGCAATTGGTCAACCGGTCGATCACCGATTGCAACGAAATTTGGTGCAATGATTTTTATTTGTATAATAAATATTTCTTCGAAATTAAATACAAAATACACAAATTTGTGGTCAAAATTTCTATTCCGGGAATTCAGACCAATGTGAGTTCTAAGAAATAATAGATCGATTTCAGCCAATTTTATAAAATTTTTTTGCGACCTATATTTTGATTGCGAAAATTACGGAAGATCCCAATACTTTTTGGACAAAATCGTAATGTATTCCTTAATGTGAAATTAAAAAAAAACTACTTCATTTTGATACCCTTTACTACTAAGGTTGAATATGGATCAAAAGCTTTACAGATTTTTCTTAAAGCTTAAATACATACATATCACCCACCTAGATGGAGTGTTAAATCGACTCGAGATGATGAAAAATATAAAAATTAGCACAGATATGTATCTTCGAATTATTAAAATTTGTAACGTTATTGGTCCATATCATATAACCATAGATGTGACTATAGAATTATATTACTAATAGGATTATCTTACTCGCTTATACATAAGTTTGTAATGCATAGAAATATGTGTACATTGTAATCACGATATATTGACTAAAGTTAGCATGGATCTTTGTTTTGGAACTAGGATTATCTATCGGATATAAGTTGTATCGGCCAATTGAACACAACATCATGGTTTAACGAAATCAAGTTTTATACACTAAGAGAAAAATGACGATCTGATTTCAAGAAAAAAAATCTACAATATAAGATTGCGAAATCTTGAATTTTCAATCTTGAAAATATAGCCAGTAAGATTTATATTCTTAAATTTAAGAATAAATTCTTAGTTATGAGAATACAATCTAAAAATAAACTGTAATTTGTTTGCTTTTAAGACTTTAATCTTATTATAAGATTTTAAATCTTAATTTTAGATCGTATTCTTTATTTAAGATTGTGATCTTGATTTCAAAATTGTATTCTTATTTTGAAGATTGTAAGTTCTAATCTTAAGATCGTATTCTTGATTTTGTAGATTTGTGTGCTTGTTTAAGGGAAATTTCTCAGTATTTTGTCATAAATTGTAATCAGCCGACCAAAGTAGTTGCGAAAAAGTGAAAAACTAATTTTTTGAGAAAAAATATGAATTTAATAAAAAATATAAATGGAAAACCTTAATCCGGATGAAGTGATCCTTTTAAATATTCCAATAGAAGGCAATTTAGTTTCGGTATGTGATGGGGAGTATGAATTGAACTGCCCTTCACAAGAAATTTCATCAGATTTCTCGGACGATGACGCGTTGCTGAAAAATCTTTTGAAAGAATTCGATCTGGAATGCATTTTTCCGTACCTGCAGCGTAAGTTTTTCATCATATTTGTAAAAAATTATATTGATTTAATTTGTTTCAGGCTCAAATGTAACTTTTAGAAGTCTGCAGTATATGAAAGCAGAAGATGTAAAGGAAGCCATTCCACTCTTCGACTTCTGGAAAAAAACAGGTTTTAATATTTTATTTAGAAAGTTTTGTCCTTTAGTTTGGAATTGATGAAGATACACTTTCGATGCCGTCGAAGGTAGGTCAGTGGCTACAAAAATGTCCGGATGCAACTTCCACTCCATCGTCTTCTGTAAATGTGGAAGCTAACAAAAAAGTGTTTGACAAGGTAAAAGTATTAGATAATTACTTAATACATTAAAATGTGTACAAAACATAAAATATTTTCGTTTATTTATATAGGATTTAGCTTTATTATTGAATGAATCAGTAAGTGGCAAAAACATCCTAGAATTTTATGCTTCACACAAAGATTTAAACAATAACTATCGTGATGAGCTGATCCAGATTATAGTAGATCAAATTCAAAAAAAGGATATTGCACTTCATCCTCACCATTTCCAAGATATATTGACAGAAATATGCACACTTTTTCCAACGGAAGATGAAGTCAAGGTATTTTTAGGATACAATTTTTTACTAACTACCTGTAATCTAAAATAAAAAAATTTTAAAATATAGGAATACTATTACAATCCTCGAAAGGGGGAAAAAAATAATAAAAACTGTGTTTTATTTTATCACCAAATACGAATATTGTAATAAGAAAAAACGTGCTGATAATAAGATTTTCTGCTTGAAATCGAAACTTTTTCTGCTTGAAAGTAGAGTAAATGCGAAAAATCTTATTTTAAGAATAAAATCTTATTTTTCAAGATTGTTTGTAAGATTGCAATCTTGAAAAAGTTCTAAGAACAAGATCGATAATTAAGAATGCGTTCTTCTTATTTAAGATTATGTTCTTATTAATTAAGAGTGCATTCTTAAAAATTAAGAATTTGATCTTAATTAATAAGAACACATTCTTAGTTATCGATCCTGTGCTTAGATTTTTTTTAAGATTGCGATCTTACAAAGAATCTTAAAAAATTAAGATTTTATTCTCAAAATAAGATTTTTCGTATTTACTCTACTTTCAAGCAGAAAAAGTTTCGATTTCAAGCAGAAAATCTTATTATCAGCACGTTTTTTCCCTGAGTGTACTAATGTATACCTAAGAAAAAAGTATCTTAGGATGTGGAACGTAGCTTTTTAATACGGAAACCAATTTTAGCTTGTATGAAGTTTTGCTTTACGCTCATGTGTATTGAGAGTAGTTTAGTTTTTGTTATTATTATTTTTTGTTTTATTTTTCAAATCTGAAAATAAATAAATTTATTTATATTAAATGTTTGAAGATTCAAAAAATTCTATAATATTGTATGAAATAAATTTTATTCTTCATTTTTTGGTTTGAATAAAATTAATCAAGACAAAAAGTTTGAAATAAATAAAAAAAATTTAATATTTTAAAAATTTTGTTTGAAATAAAATTGTTGGAAAAATATGAAATTTTTCAATATTTGAATAAAAAAATATCGAATATTATTCTTGCTAGTATTATTCAAATATATTAAATTTTGATATTTTTGTTTAGAATGAAGAATATTGAATTCAAAAATTTTCAAATAATTTTCTTAAAAATTTATTTCTATTAAGAATAATAATTTATACTTTAATTTAATTTCTTTTAGAAGGAATAAATCAAGCAAATAATTTAATTTTAAATTCATGAAATAGAATAACAATTATTCATATTAAGTAACAAATAATTGAAATAATTCAAAAAGTAGTTTTATTTTTTATTTTAATCACACTATACAGCTATGATCTAAATCAGTCCTATTTAACTACGATCTCATTCGATGAGCAAAGTTGAATGATTGGTTTAAGACACACCAATGTAACTCATAAATTAACAAATCAAAGTACAGTGTAATATCGACACAAAATAGGCCGACGCTTAACCACTTAGGTCAAATAAGGACCACATTTAAAGTTTTACTTAACTTTCCAAAATGGATATCTGTACTTCCATAACATGGATATCCAGTAGAACAGTCATCGTTAGATCGGAATAAATTAAGATGAGTGTCATACTAATATTTCTAGGCGTTACAAACATTAGCACAAAACTAAACCCAAAATATTAAACTTCAAAAATCTCAAAACTGCACAAATAAACCACTGTTCACAAAATTGATTCCTAAGGTGATTCTGAGCGGTTCAATAAATAACCAAATAACCTATGATACGTCGCAAGAATAAAAATAATTTAAGAATTTTTTACCTGATTAGTTTCTTTGTCGTTTTCATGCAATATTGAGTGCACCGTTCCACGCATATCGGCATCATCGACCATTGCCTCAAGTGATTTGAATCTATTTTGATCCTTTTCTACTTTGAATGCTTCGCGTCTCTTTAAGCGCTCTTCTTCCTTGCGTTTCTTTGCCTCTTCTACTTCTTTTAAGATATCATCCTTAAACGGACAGATATTTGGAATCTGTATCATCTTCTGTTTCTTACTCTTGGGATTCTTCTTTGCTTCACGTTTTACTTTTCTGTTGTGCTCCCTTACTTTCTTTTCAATCTTGTGCTTAAGTTTACCAGTCAGACGTTTGGTTTTCTTGGCTAAAATAAATTAATTCTTTTAATAAAAAGGAAAACACAATAATTTTTAAATTTATATACTTCTCAAACGTTTTAAAGCCATTTTTATTGCGTTTTTATATTTAAATTTGGAAAATAAACTGCAGTCGTATCAAAAACACGTGAAATCTAAAAATTCTCCCAAACAAGACGATGCGGGTTGTCAATTGCTTAGTTGTAAAATTTAGTATTCTTGCTTGAAACAAATATGAGTTTACACACAATATGTAAAGTTTAATGTGTTTGAAGTATGTTTGATCTATTTGTGTTTGAAGGTTGCAACAAGTTATTTGAAGCTATCATATTGTGTGTTTATTAAACCGTATTTAGCGTTTTTTGTTTCAAAAAAAATATTGTGCTTTTATAAGGCTGAATTCAACTGTTAACAATCTTCTTTTGACTTAAGTCTAGTTCAGATAGACTACACCGAACTTAAAAATGTTTATACCTCATAAAGAACTTTTAATTTTAAGAATAAAAGCGTAAAAATTTTTGGTAGGAAATTTTTTTGGAAGATATAGTGCTTTAAAGTTCGAAAGACAAATCGATATATCTCCCTCATTTTTGCATCGATAGCAACATGTATATCATGTGAAAATGCTGCGAAAAATCTTTCATTAACCCATTAAGAAACTGTTAATAAATATGTAAAATTTTAGTTTTTGTACTTTAACATGATAAACACATGTTACTATCGGTTTAATTTTAACAAAAATTGTACTACCACTTTTCGTTAGTGTCGCTTTAATACCCATTCAGAACTTTATTTGTTTTTTAATTCACTTATTTGAGCTGACAATCATATAAACTGGCTTGTATGATTTGATGTTTGTAATGTCTTGTATATGTCATAACAATCTAAACCAACAATATCCACTTTTAAATAATATGTGAAACATACTGTAATCAGCTGTAGAACCAGCTGATTATTAAGTTGACATGATGTAATTGAATGAATTAATTCACAGAAATCGTGCTAGTTTGCAATAATATTGTATTTCTGATTTTTTAGACAAAATATTTTGAAAGCAATGTCTTTAAAAACAATATTTTCTGCTATAATTACAAAGACAGTAAGAAATGGCTTACATAACCAACGTATTGCTGCATTGCACACCAGTTCTATTTTGAATAAGGCTGAAGACCGCAAGGAAATGTTGGCCTCTTTACCAGCTAAAGATGAAGGCACTGTCGGTGAAAAATCCATTGATATTGATACCTTATTGGGAAAGTAAGAACAAT
The DNA here is from genome assembly GCA_933228675.1 of Stomorhina lunata. Lineage (NCBI taxonomy): Eukaryota > Metazoa > Arthropoda > Insecta > Diptera > Rhiniidae > Stomorhina > Stomorhina lunata. The sequence continues at coordinate 86,090,441 of OW121740.1, read as the reverse complement.
AAAGTTAAATATTTAGATCAACTATTTCTTTAATCATAAGATAATTATTATTTTTAGGAAGGAAAAATTTTTTCCGGAAGCCGGCACATCTACACAACTTTTCAACGGTTTGCCTTTCAATGAACTTCCAGTTGCTCACGTGCGTGTATCCCCCAACAATACCATAATATCATTTACTGATAGTAAAGGTATGTATTAAATAGTTTTTTGCAAGGTAAACAACCATTCTAATTCTTCGTCCTGGAAGCACACGGTTCCTTTTTCCGATGGTTTTAAAAATCACTATTTGTGGTTTCCACGAGCTATTTCTTCGCGGTCCCCTTGTATTATTTCGAAAAAGGCTTTACACAATTATTAAATTAGGTAGAAACTTTTTATTTAGTAAAAAAAATAAACGGTATTTAATAACAACAAGTAATAAAGTGCTATCGTCGGTCGTTTGTACGAAGGGTGAATTTATACAAGTTAAAGATGTTACAGCCAAAGTTTTCTGTGTATGTATGATTTAAGCTATTTTAATATCAAATTATATGTATTTCAAATTAAATACAGCATGATAAAAACCCCTACAAAATTATTACAGCCATTGAAAACCAAAACAATAAAAAGTAGCAACAATTTGCTAGAGTTCTTGGTGGCCCCCAAGAATGTCCGTACGGAATCCCAGAGGGCCGCGGGCCACCACTTGGGAACCAGTGCCCTACGCCAATATAGGTTGAAAGTGTATTACGCATAGAAATATTAGTCTGAGACCCTCTTTTTAGTTTACTAATGGACTCAGAATTACCTTTCTAATTCGTATTAACGATGCCCCTCTGATTGGACATCCATGTAAAGCTTGTAATCAAAGTCCGAAATACAATTTTAAGATAATTTGATGAAATTAAGCACAGATAGTTTTTTAAACTAGCCGAATTTGGTCCTTTATTTCGGGTACCTCCCATAGGACTGACTTCCTGGAATTGAAATTTTTGCTGACAGCCACAAATTTCAGTAAATTTTACTCAAATTTTACAGAATATTGCTTATACAAACAAAATTAAATTTACCGAATATACTTATTATGTCCCTATGCATTGAACCAACTTTAATATATATTTATGTGATGGACATTTTTCGTTTTCAAATCGATCGATTTCAGACATATTTTTTTAGCTAATTTTGGGTTATTTCCCCCCAAAAAAATGAAAATTTTGGCTTTAATCCTTTTGACTGATATTTTATCTTTCATTTGGTTTGAATTTTTTGGGAAAATAACCGTACATTATCTCAAAAATTTATCTGAAATCGACCGATTTGAAAACGATCGTTTTCCATCACATGATATTCTTACTTGCTTTACTTTATATACTATATATAAGTTTTCGTTAAATGGTTCAAAATATATAAGTTGCCCAAGATTTCTGTTATAAACAATGGCACCCAGAATAAATTAAAATGTTGACTTCTTTTTTCGACTTGATTAAGCGGTTGATGCGTTCGGAATTTTAAAAGTATTTCGACTATGGGTTCGCTCGTATTTAAAAGGGTATTTAACTTTATGAAGAATATATTGAATATTTTATTTGTTGCCTCTAACCTCGAAACGTAAAAATCAACCATCGTAAAAGTTTACAAGAAAAGCCCAATAACAACAGAATATTGTTATATAATTCAGTGTTGAGATTAAAAATTACACTTGGAATGAATATTCCAAGTGTAATTTGGAATATTTCTTAAGTTCTTATCTTAAACCTGTGAAAAGACGTTTTGATGACTCTTATTGTTTGCATTATAGGTGTTCCTCGTCTGATTCGCTCGTGTGGTATTGAAGGTTTCAAAAATACACGGAAAGGAACTAATATCGCTGCTCAAGCAACAGCTATAAGTATTGGAGCTGTAAGTTTGTAAAAATGTTAATTAAACTTTTTTTATATTAATATGAATTTAATCTTCAATAATTTTAGAAAGCTGTTGAATTAGGTTGGAAAACAATTCGTGTTAAAGTTCGTGGATTGGGACCAGGAAGAATGGTGAGTAATTTTTTAATGTTTTTTATCATTGAAAATATCTGCGATAACTTTTTCCCAAAGTAGTACACTTTTTTCTGTCTTGTCCTTACATTTTCGCGATAAATTTTATTTAAAATTTATTTTTGAATAAATTTTATTTATCTAATATAAATTTGCTTTAAATCCTTGCCGTTAGCATTCGACTTTTAAAACCATTAACTCAAAATTAAAATTAAAAATATTTATTTTACACATATGGATAATTTATTAATTAATTCATTTTCGTAACATTATTTATTTTTTTCAGTCTGCCATTAAAGGTTTACAAATGAGTGGTTTAAATATTATATCAATAACTGATAATACCCCTGTATCATGGAATCCACCACGTCCACGTAAACAGAGAAGTTTGTAAAATAATAGTGTAAATTATTAAATGTTATTATTAAAATGAAAAAAAAAACATACATTAAATAAAAAAAGAATACAAATAACTATAATATACAAAACCATAATACAAGTCATTATTATAAAGAAAGAAATACCACGTACAAAAATACAATTTTACATAATCAAAAATATGTACATATTGGACATCAATCACAGTGATTTTTAAAGAAATATTTTAGTATGTACGTCCATTTTATTAAACTTAGGTGGTGGCTTGTCTATCTATAATTTACATTCTATTAATTTCTACTAAACCATAACTTAATTATTTAAAATAAAACTCGAAGTTTATTTTCTAGGCAATAACTATAATTGTTACAAGATTATTGGAATGGAACATTAAGGATAAATTTATTTTTTTTTTTGTTTTTTTTTAAGTATTTGGAAAAGTTAGAAGTTGAAGATACTTAAGTCATAGCCGAATTCATATTGATAACGTTTTTTTTTTAATATATACATATTATGTATTATGTATTACATAAAACAATAAAATTTGAAAAACAAAATTTGCTTTCAAAATTAACATATTATTTAAATTGATTAAGCGTTTGTTTAAACATATATAATGTTTGTTCCCGTACTCTAACGAAACTACCCAAAACAGTCCGAAGTTGTCAGAAATTACTCAAAAAACAACAATTTGTATTGAAAATTTTGTACAGGAACACGTTTGAGTAAGTTTGGGTTGTTTCGTTAGAGTACGGGAACAAACCTATAGATATGCACAGCACAACTTTTGATTATGAACTTGAATGAAAATGTATAAACAAACGCTATATATATTATATACTAATACATTTTGTTCATTTGTTGCAACGTTTTCATAAGTCTTGAATATTTCATAAAATTTATATTTTACCAGATGTTGGCATCAGGCATTGCCCATGTTTTTTTTACATCAACTTTGTATGTTTGTTCCCATACATTAACGAAACAACCCAAACTTACTCAAACGTGTTCCCGTACAAAATGTTTAATACAAATTGCTGTTTTTGAGTAATTTCTTACAACTTCGGACTGTTGTGGGTAGTTTCGTTATAGTACGGGAACAAACATTGTATCTACGTTTAAAAATTTTACAAAACTTCATATTTAATAGATGAAAAAATACACAATATTTTGTTTTATGGGTGGCAAAGACCTCCTGCTGCTATTTAAAACTTTTTTTTTCATCTAATCCCATTGTATAAAGCACGAGGACTATATCTTTAACAGTTATAACAACTGCAAGGCTGCGTTTTTTCTCCTACTCTTTCTAATATTTCTAAATGACCTGCCATATTTTCATTCCTGATTTCATTTTCTGAATGGGGTCGTATGAATAGGATTAATTTGTTATAGAAAAACCCAATGTTGTACATTAACACATACACCTTTATCCGACAATGGTGCCTTATCTGTAACAAATTTTCTGATTAAATTGAGGAATCAGTAACTCTTGGTATTCTGGGCATAACAATTCACTTGGTCCATGTCCATTGAACCCAACACATTTTCCAAGTGTCGAAAAAAGCATTCTTGTCTCCTTTTTTTAGCGGTGAAAGATATACTTCAATTCAGCTGATCTCCCTACTATTTATATCACTCTTCCCGAATATTTATCTTCAAGGGCTTAGCCAAACTAATTGAGAATAATCTTTCCTGTTTCATTCTTGTAAGACTTCAAGAAATATGAATCGAACATACACAAACACTACTCCATCTATCCTCCTTAACACAACCTATTTTTCTTGTTCCATCACAATACAACGTAAAGGTTCCCTGAGTTTTTGAACAATTATAAAAACCTAACCAAACTCTATAGACATGATAAAAATACGGTTTTACAAAGTTCAAAGGCTGTACTCTAATATGTCTCAAAATAATCTGAAATAAGTATATTGTTTATAAAGGTAACTGAACTGCGACTCCCCTTATTTTAAATCAATCCCTCCATATTTTATTTCCATTGAGAAAAAAGTTTTGAAACTAGGCCACTAATGGTTGAAGACAATAATTATTATCTTTATATGGGGGCGAAAAAAAACCTAGCTGCGATTTTCAGACAAAGTACGGTCACTGATAAGAAAAGTTAATTTCTTTAAAATTTTAGTCTTTAGCTGCTTAGTACATGAAAAAAGATGTACATAGATAAATCACCAGTTGAATTTAACATAAGCGTGTCATTGGATAGATGTTCATAGTAAAAAAAGTGTGGAAAAAGATGTAGATAAAGCACCAGATCCAGTAACTAGAAGTACTTCAAATTCGGGAGCAAAACTAATGAATTTAACATTAGTGTGTCATTGAAGGGATGTTATTCATTTATGACAACTTTTATTCTAAAAAAAGGTAGTAAGATGCGGTAAAAAATCACTTTGTCAAAATCCAAATATGCAGCAGTGGTAACTTAGAAGTGAAGTATAAGTAATTCGTCATAAAGTACTTCTATTATTTTTTGCTGGGAATTTACGTTCAGCTGTTTATACGAGTGTTTGTACAAATATATATACAAACACAATTATCATATCGTTGTTGTTTCGTGTGTTACTAATCGAATCACGGGCTTAACACTGAACAATCTGTGCTGAATTTTCCATTAGTGTATTTGGACAAAAGTTTTTATGTTTCTAACAATTTTAGTATTTATGAAATCCAATCACTTTATAAGTTTTATTTTTTTGACCTAGTATTTAAATGCAAAGACAGTAGTGATTAATTAAGTAAATACTCATAAATTACCTTTGTAGTTAAGATACTGGGAATTTCAGACATTACATTTCAATTTATTAAATATTAAACGTTGTTTGAGGAACTTTGTTCTGTCTATAAGTTTTGAGATATGACGCGTTGCAGAAAATAAATTATGTGTATATATTTGTTTTATTTTGACTTCGGACTTTGAGAACACTTAAGTGCTTTTGATTATAAGAAATAGGAATTTTAAGTGTATAATTACATAGTCAAAGAGGTAAGATGTATTTTTACTAACATCATCATGACGCAAATGTTTTCGTGTGTTTTTCTAGCAATGAATTTAGATATCCTTGGACGACATTGCGAGCATTGTACTTGCGTATGGCTTCAATAAAACATTTGGACCTTAGCTGTGTCAATTTACACTTTCTTTTGGCATTTGGTGAAGGTAGCGCCGTTTCGTTACTCATATTTATAAAGCTATTGTTGCTTTTATTTAAGTTATTTATTAAAAGCTTACTATTTTCATCATCACTAACTACTAAATGTGAAGTTAAGTCCGATGACTCCTTAATATTAAATGCGATTTCCGATGTATTATCAGTGTCTTCAGCCTTTTTCTTACAAAGCTTTTTACACCAACGACTTCGACGTTTTTTGGGCGGCATATTTTTGTTGTCTGAAAGCGATAATGGGTTTGTCAAAGTTTCACAGTTTCTTAATAATTCGCTGGATGTGGGTGACTTTTCTATTTCACAGTTTCGGCATCCACTGCTTCCGAAGGAAGTTTGAAAGCCCACAAATGGAGAACTTCCACCAACAGAACTATCCGTGCGACTACCACTCGGTTGGTCGCTTGAGTTATCCTCGGACCGACTGTCGTTACTACCTGGACCACCACCGCCACTATTGCCTTCATGTTTTTGGCTTTCGTCTTCCATACAATCCATAAAATTATTAACACATGATGGTTGATAAATCACCGCCGATGCATGGCCAGATCTTCCTGAACTTAAAGGAGTACCTTGCTCCCAGGAATTACTTATAGGATCGTAAACCTCAACAATAGAAAGGAAATTAGTTCCATCAAAACCACCGATTGCATACAGTTTTTCATCTAGCGATGTTAACGACAATGCACTGCGTGCAATTTTAATAGGTGACACATGCTCCCAAATTTGGTTTTCTGTATCAAATCTTTCAACAGATGACAGTTGCCGCGTTCCATCGAAACCTCCCACTACATATATGTATTGATTAATCGCGGCTACTCCAGCACCACTTCGACCACAAGTCATGGGTGGAATAAAACTCCAAGCATTGTCTTCAGGATGATAACGTTCAACCGACGCCAGACGTTCCGTGCCATTAAAGCCGCCCACAGCATAAAGAAGACGATTTACGACAACTACACCAACACCAAGTCGCTTAGCATGCATTGGCTGAACTGGGAACCAACGATCCAGTTCCGGATCGTAACTATAATGACAAAAGGAAGTGATGTTAAGTAAATTATCGTAAATGCCTGATTGAAATTTCAACTTGGTAATAGACTAATAAAAACATTAATACATTTTAAAGTATAAATTTGTAAAAAGTACTAAAATGATACCTTCGGCACAATATACGATAATCAATTGGTTTTGAATTATAATATTATGTTAGTTTAAGGCACAAAGGAACAAAAAATATTTAATTTAATCTATTACCAAAATGTGTTAGCCAAAAATAAAAACTAGAGCCACAATAAGAGGTATTTTTAAAGTAAGATTATAAAACTTACTATTCAACGGTATTATGATATTCTGAACCAGCCGATCCGCCTACCGCATACATAAGTTCATCCATAACAGCAACGCCAACACGATGTCGTGGTACCGTCATCGGTGCACATGGTCTCCAATGTTCAGTCAACGCATTGTATTGATCAACCCAATCTGAGTCATAAGACGAACCAATTGAATTATTTCTTCCACCGACAGCATAAAATACGCCTTTAAGAAAAGCAGCTCCCAAACCAGAGCGCGGTATTCTCAAACTTCGTAGAGTAGTCCATGTTTTATCGTCAACATTATAGGCCTCTAGAATGTCAAGAGACTGACGAAAAAACCCACCGGCAACAAATATCATTCTCGTTGTATTTGGTTTCCGCTCCTCTACTACGGGCCGTTTATGCAGAGTCAAGTCTTTAAAGATTTTTGCCAAGTACTCACGGCAAGCAGGCACTTTGCGCAAAACATCACAGTTTTTCATTTGTTCACGAAGGAATGTGGGTGTGAGAAGTTGGCATCGCACCGAAAATAAAATATGTTCCATTTTTGGATAACGATTCTCCTCATCAAATTTCACCCACTTTAGGACGGCATTATAAACTTCTCGCTCTCCTTGTACGTTGAGTTCATCGCGGCGAATTAAGGCAATTAGTTGATAAGCAGACAACTGCAAAAACTCCTCCTCTTGGCAAACCTTTAATTAAATTGTCTTTATCATATGAATTGCAGAAATAAGTAATAAAATGATGTGTACCTGAGTAAAGTGACGTTCTATAAAATGAGTCGCTTTCTTTTGGAGTTCTATACAGCCATGTTGTTCTGCAAAGCTGGCTATTCCAATGGCATTTGTAGGATCTAGTTGTCGTTCCAAAAAGGCACAACAGGCATCAATAACATTTGGCACTTGAAACATGGTGGCTGCTGGAAGCAATTGACAAACCGTTACCTCAGTAACTCGTATGTGACCGGTGTACATGAAATATATAATACGGCCCATGGCAGTAGGACACACCTGCGTAAATGTAAACAAACATAATTAGTTTATTGAGACTATTTTAATAAGATTAATTGGCATTTTAATAATTACCCCTTGCAATTGAACACGAGACATTTCAGTCTCTTTTAGCCCGCCTGTAAACATAGCTTTAAAATATGGCGAAGCTGCCGATAAAACAACTTTGTGAGCAGGGAACCTCTCGTGCTTCACTTCAAGTATCACATCAGTTAGCATATTGTGGGAACGCATCATAAACATCATTTTTAATGCTTCCTTTGCATAGTTTGACATGCAAAATGTCATGTCGTCATCTTTAGCATTTAGATCATCATGATCATCAATCGTTGATGAGCCATATGAACAGGCACTTTGACAGTGGGATAGCGGCCCGCCACTGCAATCGGATGTAACATCCATGTTAGTAGCTGTAAATTTAGTAAACGCAATTTTTTATGATTTAAACTAAGTTTAAACGAAGAGCATACAATAAATGTAGGAAATGATATTTAAGTTAAAGGTGAAATTTTATATCTAATAAAATATTTGATGAATGCACTTCGTCCAAAAATATACACATAAATAATTAAATAAATTGGTTTAAATAGATACATACGTTTTAAAAATTTACTATAATCTGAAATTCAAAACCTTGTCAATAGAGTTTTTTTAAGTAAATACCACAATTTGAGGGTTTAAATGAGTGATTGATTTTTACGCGTTTTTTTATAAATTTTATTTATGTCTATGCGGTCTTAGATTTTTAAGTACATAAATACAATTTTTTGTTTTTTGGACATTTTCCTAGTCTGTTGGTTAAGAGTTTAGTGTATATATGGTATTTCCCTATTTTGCAAAGTCAATTAATAAAACAAAAATAATTAGAGAGATTGGCTTGGTTATGTTATCAAAAAAAGTACACGAGTATTTTATAACGACAAAATGATACGTCACGCTCACGTAGACCAAGCTAATGCGGGATAAACATTTAAAGGTACATATGTACTTATGAAGAAGAAAGAATTTAATAAATATGACGTTTATGTTGTATTTTGTTTTCCGAAAAGTACTTTCGTTTTTTAGGAATATGAAAGACATTCTGGTTTAACATATATTGACATCTTTCTGGTAGCAACATGATTTCATGTGTCACTCAAACGTTCAATAAAGGTTGGTCAACAAACGTTAGGTTCAAAGATCATTAAAGAAAATTTGGCTCACCCAATCAACATGGAACCTGATTAAACAACGTAAAACTTTAAGAAATACAATTTTAAATGAAAACGGAGATGTTGAAGTGCTCCATATAATATACCGTACCTATCCCACAGAATAAAAAGGTCTGCAAAGACGGACAAGAGATTGTGGATAGATGAAAAAGCGAGCCAAGCTGAATCAGCTGCAAGTAAAGGCGTCATGAAACCTACCTACACCAACAGTCCCATCTTGGGTAGTAGCGGTACACTTCTTTCAACCCCGGATGAACAATTAATACGCTGGGTGAACCACTTCAAGACAACATTAAACAATCCTATTGGATTTGAAATACTGACCAACAATGCAAGAAGTGAAGAACGTTATTAAAAGCTTTAAGCGCAACAAGGCAATGACAATATCTCAGCGGAGATGCTTTTATGTGATGTTGAAGGATCGGCGAGACTGTGGTACCCTTTTGTGCGTAAAATATGGGAAGAAGAAGCTCTATCAACCTCCTGGAATGAAGGTATACTAGTCAAAATACCAAAAAAGGGTGACTCCAAAGAATGCAATAACTACAGGGGTATAACTAATACTAAGTCGAGTAGTTTTAAACAGAACATCCAATGCAGTTTTTCGCTACCCTCCGCGAAAATCAGTTTTGGTTCAGAGAGAATCTATCATGTGTTGACCTAATCAACACAGTAAGAATAGTACTAAAGCAATGTAATGAATTCCGCACCCCTATTTATATAGCGTTTATCGACTTTATGAAGGTCATCGACAGTGTCAATAGGAACTATCTATTGAGAATTTTAGATAGTCGTAACATGCTAACGAAAGTTCCGAACTTAATTCGGAAATGTACTTAGATTTTAAAGGTCTAATCCGTTCGAAGTTACTACTGGAGTAAGACAAGGATATGTCTTGTCAACTATACTTTTTATCCTTGTTATCGACAATGTAATGTAAAACAGTAATGCCTGGAGGCTATGGCGCAAACCGGTCTAGACATATCAATGTGAATAACGAGGTTATTGGATATGTTAAAGGTACCTTTAATTATCTCTGTAGTTTGGTAGACGAGGATATTGAATCGCGTATTAATAAGGCAAAATCTGTATTCGGCATTATCCGAGCTATTTGGAAATCTCGGCAAATATCAACAACAACTAAGTTACGAATATACAACTCGAACGTCAAGTCCATCTTGTATTACGGTTGCGAAACTTGGAAACGCACAAATACGATCGATAAGCGCCTACAAACCTTTGCAAACAAATGTTTGCGGCAAATCCTTAATATATGGTGGTCGAATCGCATAAGAAATGAAGACGCTACAAACCAAATCACTGCTCATATAGGCCACGCACTTCGAAGGCCAAATACCAAAATTGCTCGACAAGCGCTTCGTTGGAATTCACAGGGAAGCGGTCGTCGTGTTGGTGCCCCTGCTAGAACTTGGAGATGATCAATTGATGCAGAGCTGCAAGCAGCAAACTATTCATGGAATGATGTATGCCTAACATCTCGCAATAGAGTTCGATTTAAAAGTATGGTTGAATCCCTATGCTCCACTGGGGGTCAAGGATAGCAGAAGAAGATGATGATTCCATGCTCATGATTTCGTTTGTCTCTTCTGTCAAACATTTTTTCGGGTGATTTTCGACCTTTTCATTTGAAGTAAATGTTTAATTATCTAAAAATATAATAACGCCAATGCACCAGCTCTGATATATAATTTTTATTAAATTATACATCGATAATTCTGTAGATAACCGTAGACCTCAATTCTTGATAATATGAGTTTTGGCAGTGTATTCCATAAAATCTGTAATAGATTATCTTTAGCATATTTTTACAGCTTCCGAAACGTGGTACATCTTCAATATCAAAATCATAATACGGAACTATATAAAAAGCGTATTTTACTATAACAAAATTACTTTCTGAACAACCCAATAGTATGGTATTCGTTTACCCATATGTCTCTTATCTTTTGGGAAAAAATCAGTAATACATATTTCATTCAGCCTTATTACGGTTATCGAATATACAACTTCGACTACGACAGTTAGTACCAGATTAAAGAAAATATCAACACAATTTATTAATCTAGTACTAATTGTCGTAGTCGAAGTCGTGTGTTCGACAAGCGTAATAAGGCTGATTATATGGAGACAAAATTGCATATGTTATAAATTAAGGTCAGTTAAGGGTAAATAACTCACTTGCTATTACTATATATAAGGAAAAAAATCTGCAGATATATATGCACCACACGCAACAATAGTAAGAAGCATAAAAATACTTTTATGCTTCCGCTTAGTATACAAGTCTACCCAACAAATTCAATCATTTGCTATAAAATACACTTGATGTAGCGAGTTACTGTTGCTTTTACCCAGTAAGAAAAAAGGTTTATTCTCAAATTGAGGATGATTTCAAAATAAATCTTTTTTCAAAGGTCAAACGTTTGATACTGATTTGAGAATAATAGCGTTCTCAACAAAAAGGGGACTTTATTCTCAAATTGAGAAATACCTTTATTCTCAAATCATTATCAAACCTCATTCTCAAAGGTTTTTCAAATGTGGATATCATCTACATGTGGAACATAAATAAAATGGCGTTGTATTTTTGAGTTTGTTTATTTTGTTTTTGAAAACGGGCATCATATTTGAATTCTTTTGCTTAAAATATAATTTTTTATTGTTAGGTAAAAAATTTTAAGAAACAAAGAAAGTTTACTTATGCATATGAATTTTATTATTATTGAATTTTTAATCTTGAAATTTTTTAAGCAAGGTTTTATGTTCAAATATGGATCAATTTTAAAAAATCTGAAAGAAATAACGAATTTCCTTGAAATGGAATGCCATTCCATTAAAATATCTTAAACATTAATTTTATTTAACGTTAATTATTTTTTTAATGTTTAAAAAAAAATGAAATAAGGTTTGATATCAAATTTATATAACTCCATTTTTCAAATTATTCTCAAATCATCCTTTTTTATCTCTCCACTTCTCTATCTTCTTCCTTTCTTTTCTTCTTCTATAGTAAAGGATCACAATGGACCCCTGGGGTCTCCGAGTGAAGGTGTCGTTGACACCTCCTTTATTACCTAACCTAACCTATCCTAGGGTTTGATAATGATTTGAGAATAACCTTTATTCTCAATTTGACAAACTATCATTTTTCAAACGTTTATTCTCATTCATTCATTTGAAAATGAATGTGAATCTCAAACATCTGTTCAGGTTTGAAAAAAGTTTGAAAAAAACGTTTGATATCAAATATAAAAGTCATCATATTTCAAACGTTTGACACAGTTCTTACTGGGTGTACATTCGCAATTTCGCATATGTGTTAGTGCCCACCACTGATTTAGATCTATAAGCATAGTTATTTTATTGTACGGAAAACTAAACAAGAATGGAGATTAATTGAAAGGAAATCAACTGCTTTAAGAATAAAACTAAAAAGCTGTTTTTAACATTTTAATTCATAATAGGGAAAACTTAATGTATAGAAATTCACTATAGAAAAGTTCAACTGTAATTAATACAGAAAACCTTTGCATGTTATCGTTATCTTGAAATTTGAATGCAGTATGTGAAATTAAACCAATTTTTAAATTTCAAAGATAAACTAAAAAATAAGACATACCTTTAATATCTAATTGAGAATTTGCAAATTCATTATGTATTTTATTGTTGTACAAATCATTACAACGAGTATGATAAGAATGATTATTTGAATTTATTGAATATGCATAATTTTGTGTTAGCATTTCTTTTTGTTCTAAACTTTCTGGCATTTTTTGCACTGTTATTCTCTTCCGGAGTCTTTAAGTTTCAAATGATCGATGTCGATTATAGCAAATACTTGGCAATTAATGTTATCAACATAATTATTATAATTTTATTTTACTAACATCAGAAAATATGTCACAATTTTCTAACAAAAAGTGTAGGATCAAAGTTCGCTAATAAAAACTTAATTCCGGTAGTTGCACGAAAAAAAAACTTGATAGAAATTATTCCTGTTTAACTTTACTTTAACAATTTATGATTATTAAAGTATTTAATATTTAAGAATTTTTAATAAAAACTTTTTAAATATGTTAAAAAACGATTTTTTTAATTTGCCCGTACAATCATACAAACGCTTCCGGCGATAAAACACTACTACTAAAATATATTGAGAAAAATAAGAGAACTAATTTTATTCGTAAATACCTGCTTATACTCGCGGACTGAGAACTAAGTGAGAAAAGTTTATTGTTAAAGAAGGAAACACCAAAATGTTATTATCGAAAACTCTATTATCACGCTTGATACCGAATTGCTTAAGCAGAGGAGTAAAAATATGCATTGTCATGACGGTATTTTAAATTATATTTGTATTTGTATTATAGTATAAATAAAATTCATTATTCTTTGATAAAAGATTAGCATTAATGATATATTAATGTAAATTGGATGTGATAATTTTATGTTTAAAATTCATTCATATTAATAAATATGTATGTATATACTTATAGCAAGTAAGAAAATATTACCCATCGCCACAAATGTCAAATATGTTTTTCTTTTCATAAAAATCTGATTTTATTATATCGTTTCATAACCGCAAAAAAGCTTAAGCACCATAATTTTCGAATTGGGTTTTTTTTTATCTAAATAATATCCCGTCCTTATTTACACCCAGTCATAAAATTTCACCGACGTACATAGTACCGTTACGATCTTATATCAAAAGCAATTTTAGCTTAAGTACATATTAATTATTTGTTTATATTTTTTGGTGACAACAACTTTTTACTTAAGATAAAATTTTCTTATATATTCAAAGAAAAATAAGTGCTAGAACTTCTATAATATACAAAATCATATATAAATATATTGACAGTCCAAAAATATAGACAAATTACATATCACTGGAAAGGAAATTCTCTTACCTGTTTAATAATTTTATAATTCCTAGAAATTTTTAAAATCAAAAACATTTTAAATAAAGTCAAAATACATGTTGTAGTGAACATGTTTTTTATTCGTTTTCCGTGTCAAATTTTAAAAATGTAACATTTTGTTTGATCGGAACATATATGCAAAAATTACATTGACCGACAGTTTCTTCATACCGTATTTTTGTAAATACTGAAAATGTAATTTAATAATTTCCTAAAAGCTTTGATTCTTTTATAACGACTTTTTAAGTTTCTACATCATTTAACTAAAAATTAAGAAGTTACAGAATTGAATACATAATGTGAGGTTTTCGCTCTGTCTAGAATTAGGGATAATCCTCCTGATGAGATGGTCTAACCAACCATCGAAACGCGTCGAGGAAAGGTTTCCCCACCAACATTTTTTGGTTTTATCAAAAAACTATTTATTACAATAATAAATAATTGTAATAAATTGGGATTCTTAGTGCAATACACTACAGTAAAACTTTTTAATCAAATTAAACTTCATTTCGAAAAAAAAAACTTAAGAACAAAAAAGCTTAAGGGACATAAACCACCGCTTTATCGCAGCTATGGAAATTAAGTTAATGTAATAACATTGGATAGACCAAATAATACTTATAAGCTAAATTTTAAAGTAATATCTGCATTATTGAAATAAAAAAATAATTTTCTGTAAAGTTTGTAATACGGCACTTAAGCTTTTTTTGCTTTTAGAAAACGATATAGTTGCTTCGGGGCGATTTTTTAGCCTTAAAACTCGCCGAAGTTTCGGCGAAGTTGTAGTTCTTGTCGTAAAGAACAAAAATTGTAAGCGTATAAAATCAAAGAAACTTAATCTTTGACATCAAAATCGCAAAAAAGCTTTTTACAAAATTATTTATTGAGATCTTTGGTACATTTATGTAGTTGATTTTTTCATGAATTTTGAACGGTTTGCTACCTATGGACAAGAATAGTAGGGGGCCTTGTAGTAGATTCCGTGTTACAATGTGTTACCAAGCTAAATTTTAGCTATATTTTACGTACGTACTTTTGAAGGTTAAGGCCATAAACCAGAACTAGACTGTGGTCGAAACTGTCAAGTACATTTAAGAGACGTCAAAAGTACATTTAAAAGACGTCATCTTCATATAAGAAATGTCATTATACATTTTTTTGCTATTTTTTCTATTTTTTTTTTTGTGCTTAGTAAAACATATGATCGCACTCTATGCGGTACTCTATGGTTAAGGCTAACTAGAAATCACATCGTTGGCTTAACATGCAAAGACACTAAGTCCATATTTGAAAAATTTTCAGGGAATACAAAAAACAATCAAACTTTTTTTGTATAAAAATTTGTAATTTTTTTTTGAAATGTACTTTTAATAGGGACTTATTTATATCTTTTTCCTATAAAAAAATTGGACTTAGCGCCTTTGCTCATCACTACAAAACAACAACACAAAAAACGAGGCACTGCAATTTTATCATTGTGATGTATGTATTTTTACTTATTGTACATTTCTACATCAAAATTTATACTTCTAGAAAAAGTGGACTTAGTGCCTTTGCATGTTAAGCCAGCGATATGATAAATCAATTGTGGACTGACATTTTCGTGTTTTGTGTTCCCATAATTTTTGGGCAAGTTTCATCATTTGAGAGTCATTCTGAAATTACTTTTATTTGACCGATTTTACGCAAAAAGTAAAATAAAAAAATTTAATATACTAAAATAAAAAAATATTTGTAATAAATAAATTTAACAAAATTATTAAAAAAAAGCCTAATAAATACATATTTTGAAAAAAAAAAATTTTAATTTTTTACGATATTTCTTATTTAAGGTAACGATATGTTTATTAGCTCTTTGTTTTAGGGAGTTTATTAATTTGGCAACTAAGATATTCATACATACACAC
Source organism: Stomorhina lunata (assembly GCA_933228675.1). Taxonomy (NCBI): domain Eukaryota; kingdom Metazoa; phylum Arthropoda; class Insecta; order Diptera; family Rhiniidae; genus Stomorhina; species Stomorhina lunata. The sequence continues at coordinate 86,074,476 of OW121740.1, read as the reverse complement.
ATACATATCATTTTTATGTATAAACATTTTTGTTTATGGCAAAAATATTTATTTACAAAAATAAAAAGCACGCGATTAAATACAACAACTTGTTGAAATTGTCAAATCATCATGATCGATAACAAAATTCAAACAACAGAAACAGTAAAGGCAATGCTGGACCATTTACTGCAAAAGTACACATTTTAGTACGTTTATTTTTAATATATGTTCGGGTTTTTCAAGTAAATTTTTTAATACTTCATATTTTTGTAGAGGATTTTAAAGTCAAATTTAAAATACAAGAAGTGCATCGAAAATATAAGTTTTAAAATCAGACTCAGCTATCGTTATGTTTAGAAATAAAACCAGCTTCATACAAGTATTTGAATCAAGCATTATCACTTATAATTAATTTTTTATATGTTGGCACTAACTTTATTAATTTGACACATATTAAAAGTCTTTGTATCATGACATTTGTTTTTTTTTTTCAATCAAAGGATTCACAAATTTTCATATTTTATTATGATAAACTATCTAATTGTACAAGATTAATCTCAAAAGAATAAGTTCTTCTTTTCTTACGGCAAGGAAGTTTTTTTTTATATAAATTGATATCTTATAAACCAATAAGTATACATATATCATTACCTAAAAGACAAAATAACCTATCTGCAGTTTTGATAAGTTTACAGGGGAGAGAAAAACTTTATAAAATTGGAACTATTTGCAATATTGAAACGAAAACAATGTATATTGATTAAAATGGATGTTTTTCTAAACACACCTTGTGTTATGTTACTTAGGTTATATGGAATTGAAAAAATCTGAAACCAAATAACCTATCCGCAATACTTATTTGTATGAATAAATATTTTTTAATATTTAATTTAAACTTTTATCCAAAAAGACTTTTATCGCGATTTTTGATGATTTAGTTTTATCTTTTTTAGTGCGTAACGGTCTTCTAGGTACAAAAACTGTAATAATTTGGTCATTTGTCATATTAGATGTTCAAAACTTTGCACAGATGTACGTTATGATATAGGAAAATTTTTGCAGATAGTATGTATATCATAACGTCATTTAAGAATTTTGGTGGAATACGTCTTAAAATACTAGCCTGTCCAGAGGCTCTCAAAGATCACTATGACAGTCTTTTTTTAATTCGCCAAAATTTATATATATATATATATATATATATATTGTAGATTCTTTTACATACATAAGTAAAATGCTGAGAGAAACATATTACATTGCTGAATATAGTTTAAAAACTGTTATCATCACTGATACTAAATCGTATATGCCCAAATGAAAAAAAAAGAACGGCGCAGTAAAAAACAATTACAACCAACCTTCAAAACCAGAACAGACTTAAAACAACGCTGTACTCTTGTTTTTCTTAAAGATGTTTTGTTTTTCAAAAAATTAAATTCAAAATCTAAAATTTTGCCCCATCCATGGGGCACATTTGCCAATGAGTTGGGTTCAAAAAAGAAGTAAAAAAATTGTTGTAATAAAGTAAATTTTTATTTCTATAAAGCTTTAATATACAAAACAAACAAACCAAAAAATTAATTCAAGTTCATTTCACATGGATAAATTAAAGAAAACAGTAAGCAATTCATATATCAAAATTTAAACTATTGGGCCTCTGTTAACATTGTACTGTGACATATCAATATAAAAAAAATGTTAAAATGGAAGATGAATTGGACCTTGAAACCAAAATACGATATCCTTTTTAGGGATATTATAAATGTCGGGCTCAAAAAAATGTGGACGAGTTGCTTTGTTATATGTGAGTGGCAAATGTGCCCCAGGTAGAGTCCTTAGATGTAAAGAACTATTTTTTACATAAGAAATAGATTTATTGATAAAAACTTAAAACGTTTGTTCTCAATACTATATTCTATATTAAACTAATAAATAATTTCTTTGGATAACAAAAAACTAAGGAAAATATTACAAAAATACTTGTAGGAAAATATTTTTTCAGGATCTGCTGAAACAATAAATCACGCCTGATGTTTTAAATATGAAAGTTAAAGCAGTAAAAATTTGAGATATAGAATATCAATGATAAACGAATATGAAATCAAAATACAATACAGCATCAAAAAAGATAAGTTAGTTTTCAAGAAAATTAGTGGTGGCAAATGCGCCCCTATGGCAAATGGTCCCCCTCCTACCCTATATCTAATAAGATATGGTATAATATTGCTAAAATAAAATGTAAAATAAATTGTTGATATTGGCCCTTTTAGAATTAAGATTTTATTAAAAAATAAACAAAATTTTTTAGTGAAAAAAAGGGCCAATGTCAACATTGGCTCTTTTAGCACTAACAATTTTAGAGTGACATTTGCCCTTAAATTTCTTATGAAGCTGTTCTGGGATGAGCTAAAGATTGGCTGTTGGAACAAGATAAAAGTGAGTTAAAAGAGGAACCTAATGCAAAGACTAACTCAAAATATCCGAAAACTGACATTGGCCCTTTTAGCACCAAGCCACAGATATTTTCTCCCTGAAATTACACATGGTTTCTGTAAAATCTTGTATTAGTTAAAATTAAAGCTGTGTTCCAGAACTACCAATACTGTACAATATTGTACAAGTTTTAATCAGAAACTACAGGAAAGTGTTCCTGTACTGAAAAAATATGACTTAATTGTAATTTCTGGTTAAAAATTGTACAATATTGTACAGTATTTAATTTTGTTTAAGCATTCTTAAATTGACATAATTCAAATTTACTGCAAATACAAATGTATATGGCAGTATTTTCGCAATATTAATAAAATGTGTTCACAATCAACATCCGCAAGAAAATGTTGGGATTAAAATTGAGCGAAATCGGTTCACAATTGACAACAGCACTCACATAAAACACTAATAAAGCCAGGAAAACTACTAAAAGAGTCCGTCAGTTAAAATCATGATAGCGCCTAAGCAAAAAAAGCTAAAGCTAAAGCAACAAAATTTTACAATAGTATTTCTGATTTCTTAAAAATGTTTGGTGAAATTGAAATTTTGCAAACTTCCCTCGGCAACCAGTTTAATGCTAATAAATATCAAATTATAGTAGATGTGATGATAAAATTTTTTATAATTATAAATTGTCCATTACATTAATAAATAAATGAAACAGGCTGGAATTAAGTGCGAATAATTTTTCTTTGAATAAATATTAACTATCCCGACAATTTTGTATATTTTTTGACTGTCCGGCAGTGCTTGAAGTTATTTGATAACCGGTCCACATTTCACTATAGGTCAAATAAATCCTTCCTCGGAAACCAGTTAAATGTAAATAAGTATAGTAGCTATTATGCTGGAATTTAGGCTATTAAGCAGTGTGTAAAATTTTGAATGAATCGTTCTACATTGCCACTCAATTTTGCATAAAGAAGCTTTTTAAGTTGATATTAAGCACCAACATCAGATTCGAGACAATTTTTTAAAGGAAAGTTTTAAAATTGTAATTTAAAATATTTTGTAGATAGTAATTCCCCTGCCATTCTTCGCACAAAAATTACACAGGGGAATGATACAATGTGTTTAATATGTTCTATAATACCGTTAAATGTTTAGATATGTTCTTACGATAATTGAGTGGCTATTCTTCAAAGAAATTTGCCGGTAATTTCAGAATCATATCTTGGTACAAAATCAATAGTTTTTTTACTAATTGCGTTCTATTAAATATGTTTAATTTATTAGATACGTTTATGGTACACTTTTTATGAAATTAGTACCTAATTCAGTTATAAAAATTTCCCCAACACAAGATTGTGAATATTGTTTTGCTTTATGTACAAGAATGTATTAGAAATACCTACAGTATAAAGTACATGCCTACATACATATGTATATTTTATGTGAACAAAAAATATTATCAAACCCGAATACCAACTTACTCATAACTAAATGCATTTTACAACACACATTAATGTTTTCTTATATTTCTCAAGATATACCTATAAAGTTGTTAGTTTATGCCTATAAACTCTTGCAATAGACACAAAAAGGTAAACAATATCATATTTATACTGGACATACAATTAATGTACGTATGTAGGACTCTATTGCACTTGTTTATTCAGACTAAATAAGAAAACTACAAGGAATTTTAAAAATACTTTCTTAAATAAATATGTAGATAGATATGTAACTGAGATTGTATTGTATTTACTCCAATTAGTTATACATATCGAACAATGAATGACATACTTATAGTATGCGTAAATTACATTTTCCCAATATCTTAATAACAATCACACAAACACGTTAAACCACAGAACGAATGAGATGAAAATAAAAGTGGTTTCTGTTCAATGACGTAGCAGGTATATAATCATTTTAAGTCCTAAAATTATCTTTACTACAATATATAAGTTAGATAATATAACTTACTTATTGGAAGCACTATTAGTTCTAAGTAAAAACAAAAAATTAAATATTTTTATACACTTTCTAGGAAAAAACACAACTTTTTTTCGCAAAACTAATGTTTTTTTTTTTGTTTCTACTTTGACATATTATCGACTGTTGGCAGTGAGGGTAACCTTAAACATTTTAAGTAAAAGTAAGCGATTTTTTTATATAAATTAAGAGACTGAAGACTTTTGATGTATACCCTATCTCCACGTTAGAAGCATTTTCACTATGACGCCTGATAATAACTTACATCAACGTCAGGGATGGAAAATGGCTTTTTAACTTTTGTATTATAAATAAAACCAAAATGTACTTTTACGACCATAAAAGTACAATTTTTATAGACTGCATTAGAAATGGAAACAAGTAGGCTTAAAAATGAATTTGACTTATCGATACTATACAACCGATCTTATTTTATTCTAAAATAACTAAAATTTTAAATTATACAGTTAATAGAAACCTGTGCCGAAATAGAAATTTCAAACATTTGATAAACAATATATTAGCCATTAAGAAATTTTTTTCCAATAATGATACAAAATAGAAAAATGGTGTAAATACAAATAGTTTTATAACTACTCTTGTAAAACAACAACTGAATAAAAATTTATTTAAACATAATTACATAAAAAAGTAAACAAAACATGGTGTCGTCCGATTCTGTGATAGCCTGATATTAGCTATCAGAGTATTGTAGTGAGTATAACGGGATATCATTGTAAGTTTTGAAAGAAGATCCTGAATCTGAGATATAATATAATATGAACCAACTCAAACAAAATTTGATGCGCTTACTTTCGGTGGATTCCTGTGAAATTCCAGTAAATTGTGGCAGACGTGAACGCATATCTCAATTCCATGGTTAAAGCTCATCTATTCCTCATACAGTGATCATAAATATTAAGTACTTTAGCCAAGACTCAAACCAGTATTGAGTAGTTGAACACATATAGATACAAACAAAATCTCAACCACTTCCGTCCACCTTTACAAGATATATGGATTAAAAAAAAGTGTCTAAAATGATAAATTAATGATACTTTTAGCTACAATAATAAATACATAGAAGGATAAAAAATTAATTTAATAAAACTATTCTATTAATGGGTATAGAATCAAAAAACGTATTTAGATACCAACATTTTTTTTTATTAAATGGAGGATCTTTCTTAAAAAATATTGTGAAATAAATATAAATGTAAGATGCAAGTCAATCTTATCCAATTAATGCTATGTTGTTATTTTGTATGATTTTAGTTAAATTTGACACATTTAGGAAAATACGACAACTACTCTCAGACATCGTTCTTTTTGCACAATTTCAACCGTACAGTTCAAACTGTTCGGTTAAAACCGCTAATGAGTGGGCAAAAAACCGACGTTTTCTTGGAACGTGCAAAATATCTGTCTCGTCTTGAATTTAACCGTCGGTTTTCACACGTGTTTGTTCTAAACTGTTTGTAAGTGGGCCAAACATTAAAAAAGGACAGAATTTGTCAGTGTAAAATGCTGAAAATGTAAAAATTGCTAATTTATGTGTTTACATACACATACATACGTTATTTTGTTTAATTTTGATTATTGCAATAAAGGAAAAACGATAGTGTGTGTGCATGGTCGTTGTACGTGTCAAACCGTACAGTTTGACCCGTTCGATAAAAACTGTTCAAAAGAACGAAGTGTGTGCCCACCTTAAGACTTATTTTGAGTTTTGTGATTTTTGTCGATTCTTAAATATTGAAGTATATATGGGTAGCAGACGTGTCCTTACACTGATTTTTTAAGATTTTGCATACAAATTTACCTATTCGGCATCAAGTTACACACCAAATTTCATTTATGTACGACAACTGCTTTCAGATTGTGATTTTTTCGATTCTTCCATATTTAAGGACTTGTGCATCGTAGGCGTATCCTTAAGGTGAATTTATTGTAAAATAAAACCAAATTTTATTTGTCTAAAGTAACTTACATGGGACATATTTTTATTTATATTTTTATTCGGTATCACGTTACACTCCAAATTTCATTTATATACGACAACTGCTTTTAGATATATTTTTCATTTTGTGATTTTTGTCGATTCTTCCAGATTTTAGGATTTGCGCATCCTAGGCGTACCGTTAGGCCAAATTTGTCGAAATATTGCAAATTAACCAAATTTTTATAAAATAATTTAACCAAATTTTTATAAAATAATTTAACCAAATTTTTATTAAATCATGCACCAAATTTGATTTGTCTAAAATAACTCATATAGGAGATAATTTTAGTTTTGCGAATTCCATTTATTTTTCAATATTAAGAAATATGTAGGCGGTAGGCTTGTCCTTCGACTAATTTTGTTAAAACATGATCATGTTGAATCCATTTCAAGCCATATATCACAACTGCTTCGAATTTTTGTCTATTGGTTGTATGGGATGGTAGCACTATGAGCCGGTTCTTCGTACCTGTAAGACCCGAGGTTTCTCGGATAAGGACTGTCCATCCACTCAGCAACAACGGAAACACAATAGTTTGAGTTTCTGGGTAATTTCGAACAGGTTTTTGTTATCGTACGTACAACTTATAATTTAAGCCTACTTGGTAAAACTTCAATCCAAATAAAATAAAAACAGAATTAAAAATATTGCACAGAACCCAATGAGTTAAAAAATCAAAAATTATATATGCATATTGTAACGTTTGTGGAAAAAAAATTATTGGCCTGGAGGCAACGTGAATCAATAATTTTTTCAACCTAATAAAGATTCAAAAGTAACGTACACATGTTCTGAAAATCACTTTCATGTGAAATTGAAATCCAAAAAACTTATTATTCCCAAAGATCAACCACTAGATCTCTTTGGTGATTTGTAAGGCTTTAAGTCATTATTGTAGCACCAACATGATAGGATTTGTAATGTAATATTATTTATTCTATGTCCGTTGTAGACAGCACATGTGGTGTCTACACGCGGTGAATTTACTTATGCGGTAAATTTGACATTTATTATCAAAACAAATCACTTTAATAATTTCAGTGAGATTAAAACGTATTTCAATAGAAAAATACACTTTAATTAACCTACAATTTATAAGTATTTATCAAAAAAATATTACCTCAAATAATGTCAATCCAAAAAATGAAGCATTTGGTTAAACATATCAACACTACTACTAGTGGTTCACATAATGCAACTGTTATATTTCTACATGGTTCAGGTAAATTTGACAATATGAAAATTCCTTATTTGTCTTTAAATAATTTTTTTTATAAATACAGGTGATACGGGAAGTAATCTAAGGGAGTGGGTTAAAAGTTTGCTAGGACGTGATATGGAATTTCCCCATATAAAGGTTAAATACCCAACGGCACCTCTTAAACCCTACACTCCAATGGATGGGGAGCTATCAAACGTGTGGTTTGATAGACAATCCATTAACATTTCTGCCCCAGAGGATGAAGAAAGTTTAAATGAAATATATGAACAGGTCAAGAAAATGATTAACGAAGAAGTTTCTCAAGGAATTCCCATTCAACGCATAATTGTGGGAGGGTTTTCCATGGGAGGTGCTTTAGCTTTACATACCGGATATCATTTGAATAATTCACTAGGAGGTGTTTTTGCTTTGTCCTCATTCTTAAATCGCAACTCAATTGTATACGAATCTCTAAGGAAAAAAATACAATCTGACACTTCTCTGCCAGAGCTGCGAATGTTTCACGGAGGTCTTGACACACTGGTTCCTATCAAATGGGGACATGAAACTTTTGACAATCTTTCCAAACTTGGTGTTAAAGGTTCCTTTACTGTACTGAAAAAAACTTTACATGAATTGAAGAAAGAGGAATTGTTAGATTTAGAAGATTGGATTTTACAAAAACTGCCTCCATTAGAAAAATAACAATAGATGTTAATTTAATTCATAATTTTGTTGTAACTTTTGTATTTATGGCAATATATGGCTATATTATCTAGATTTGCAAGATTAAAAAGGTGTTATCCTGGGTTCTTTTATTTTTCGTTTTCTACATATGGCGGATTGTCAATTGGTTATACAAATCTAAACTCTTAAGTAAGTTAAATTAAAACATTTTAGTTCAATTTTAAAACTTTTTGTAATAAATGCTTTGATACAAATAATTAACGTGTTTTTATTTTAAAAATTCATATTTTTAGATACGTACCTATATCAGTAACAATATTTTGAAAATATCACATGCTGTAACTGAGTTATATTTGGTGGTATCGTTGAAACATCTGTCCTTGTTCATAATCCTACACAACTCGTTCTGTTTCAAAGAATCAAATGCCGTAGGCAAGGACTGACGTTCTTCAAGTCCATTTTGCATGATTTGTATATAACTTGGTCATAAATACGTTGCACAATATTAAACATTTTTATTTCAAAAACATTCCGAATTTGGCAAAAATTTTAGGCAATTTACAGAACCGCAAAGACAAGGAATTCTTTTACTTGTTGACATATTTAGATCCTTGCTATTAACAACACCTTCATTATAGTTAAAACAAAGCTCTTCGCCCGCTTTTATAAAACACTTGGAGAAAATTGCTACAATAATTATGAATAAAAAAGAAGTGTTATTCGTTTGTAGTTTTTGTCTTATATCGGAAAACTTACCAATCTTAGGTATAGGACAATCAATTCGTACACTGACTATTTGACAATTTGGATCACAACTATGGTTTAAATAACGTCCAATGTTTCCTTTTTTACAAGGATTAACAATGGTTAAAAGCATATCGCAATCTGTATTTTTATCTGATGGATTTAATAAGGATGATTCCTTTAAAAACAGAACATAGTTCATCTTTTTCTCAATTTCATTTTTCCTTAGAATAGTCATGGCCTCTTGTCTGGTCAACAATTCACCCGCATATTCGCAAATGAACGCACCCCTTGGTATGTCTCTCAGAGTCATTAAACCTTTAGAGCCATATTTTGGCGAGTCGACTATTTTTAAAAACTTTCGAGGACCGTATTGCACTAATCGATTTTGGCATTTCTTAGGGTTACACAGACACATGTGAGTGCACTCGTAAATTAAGTCGGGCATTTTCCGAAAAGGGTTTAAAACAAACTCTTGGAATTTATCATTGAACTTATAATTGGCTCCATGGAAACAGTTCCGACATTTATGTGGTTCTTCTTGCTCTTTGCATTCACATTTGTTTAAAAGAAATGAGTTGAAAATATCCTGTAGTTTCCTGCATTCAACATTTTCACTGGCGTTTTTCTTCACTTCTTCGCTGAGGACATTTTCCAAAATATATACTATATCGTCATCCAAGTGGTCATAATTATCAGCAATGTCATAAGAATCCATTTATAAGCAAAACCAAATAAAATGATGCTCTGGCACTCAAATTGCCAAGTTGTCCCACAGAGTTGAAGAAGTATTTGTATCCTAAAAAAATGGAATACTGTGAATATTATGAATACTACAAATATAAACAACTTCAGATTGTTTTTGTTTTGAGTCCCAGGTGCTACACTGCATTATGTTTTAAGTTATACCCACCGAACCAAAGTTTTGTACTTCGTTAGTTAATACATTTGACCATAGATCCCACATAAAACTTGGGGTGTACACAACGAAGTTTTGCATTTAAATAGTATTTTCCACTATTACCTATACTATCAAAATTTCCAGCAACATGTGAATTCCGCATCAAAAAGACATGCTATCTTTTCAGAAGAAGAACGAAAAAATCCAATTTCTAAAGTGAATTACTGAAAACTATCAGCATATATCGAAATACAATAGATAATTGTCGTACAGGGCAAAGATCGGACTATTAAGTGTGTGAAAAAAACTTCCCTGCCGCATTTTTGTACAAAGTTTTTATAAGTATCATAATATGCAGCTTAAAAATACTACCAAATTGTATGGTTTCTTTGGCTTCATATCGATGGCTTAATATTAAAAAGGCCTAACTCGACTTTTTGTTACTTAAGAGGAAAAAAGTTAATAAAATTCGTAAAATTTAAGACACAACAAAAATCTTAAGACAATTTTTAATAAAAAAGGAACGCAGTTTTTTATTATTTAACGACAATTGTAGGCGCTTTTAACAGCCAAATACGCCATCTGCGATACCGTTTTTGTAATAGAATTACAATCAGTGTCGTACAATAGATATATGAAAATTACAAGTATAAATAGGTCTGTGATAGAAAGTAGTAAGCTTCTTAGGAAATTTATCAATAAATAACCCCTTGCTACTCCGGACTAAATAGCGATCAAAAAACTTTTTGTACCTAAAAACACATCTGTAAAAAATCTCTCACTCCATTCTTAATAACAGCAGACTAAAAATATTTTATAATACTTTTCCCATTACACACAAATGCTCCAAATTATAAACTTAGTCCCGTTTTACACGAATCATGTTTACTTGATCAGTTTTTCTATAATTTCTTTTGAACCTGCATTTACGTTCACACACGAACATTTTCTTCATCATTTTTATTTTATTTTCCTTAAATTTCATACAAATTTTCAAAATGTTCGTAAACTTGATAGTACGGTCAGGTTTGTATCAATATTAATTCTGGAAGTTTTTTCTCATACAAATTCAAGACTAGATAAGCCAAACGTGACTAATGTAAAAGTAGACTTAACTTCGCCAACACGTCTTATGTCAATATAAAAAAAAAACGTTTCTTTGTTAAGCCAAAAAAAAAATATATATATATATATGTTTGTTATACATATATATATATTTTTTTTTTAAATCCAATTTATTACAATAAAATATACGTTTCGAGGCAGCAAAAATTATACTCTTCAACATAGTTGCCAACGACTAAATTATTTTTATAACTTTAGCTTGACATAATTTTAATCAAATTTTAAATAAATACTATACAAAATTATTTAATTCCCGAACCACAAATTAAGAAAATTCGTAATGTGATGGAAATCAATCGATTTCACATATATTTTTGAGATAATTTTCAGTTATATCACAAAAAAAAAATCAAAATTTGGGCTTTACATTTTTTTGTGGAACTGAGAAAAAAGCCGAAATGTTTATATTTTAATACCGAACATTGTATATAAAAAAATTGTACTTAAATGTTATAAAAAGTATTTTTTTTATTTTATTGGTACAAAATTAAAAATCAATTTTCCAACCCTGATCGATATATTTTTGAAATCAAAACTTACATCCCTGACTTAACGGCATTCGGAAAAAGCAGCAAACAAAAAAGTTATTGTCAAGTGTATGCAAAAAATATTTAAGAAGAGTAATTTTATTAAAATATATATTAAATTAAAGTAATGGCAAATATAATAAAACAAGAACTAAGTGGTGGATTCTCAAGTACGGAATGTACTAAATCAAGTGTTATACGTGTTTTGGATCAAATAAAACGATTTAAGGAACGCATACGTAAACACATTGAGGATAATTATGTGGAATTTATGACGAATCACACCACCTCAGACATGTACATCGACGAAGGAGAGACTCTACTACGTGAAACTGAGCATTTACTGAAGAATGTTGGAAGCGATGGACGACTAGCGTTGACAGAAGCCAACGCCGAGTTGATGCAAAGTGTTGTTGAGTTACGAGAAGCCTCTTTGGGTCTACGTGTTTCGTATCGCATCTTAAAAATAGATGATCTGTTTCAATGTGTAAAGGAGGCAAACGACAATAAAGACTACTTGATCGTTTTAGATTTATTGGGGAAACTAAAATGCTTAATCTGCAGTGAATCTGCTTCTGAAGTCGACCGTCTATTTCAGAAATGCGAGTGCTATGATACCATCAAGGTTAAATACCATATTGAGGCCAATATTTTGCAACAAAATCTACAACAGAGATTTGATGGTCTAGTTCAGTTTTCAGAAAAAAGTTTCCCTTCTGCTAAAAATGTTACCCTGCAAGTATCAAAAGATGTCACTCAACTACAGGATACTGTTATGGCTTTATTTCAGGTAAAAAACTTGAAACAGCACTAAACTTCTTTTTTAAATCTTACTATTTCTGTTTTTTTTAGGCTCGTTATAATCCCATAAAGATATGTGATTTTCTATTTGAGAATTGCTTAGTACCAATTGTAACTAAACCGGTGTCTGTGGAATATTCCACTGATGCTGCTGAATATTCACAATTTAATATCTCGTATTCCCTTAAGGAACTCAGTAGTAGAAGCTTGAGGCCTTCATACAAGCAAGTATTTTTGCATATCAAGTCCCTACTGGACTGTTTGGCAAATATAAACGTAAATGTTTTTGCTAATCAACATGTTTTTACAATAATTGGAAGCCATATTAAGGAACGTCTGTTAAAGCTAATAGTAAACGAATGTTTGATAAATGCAATTCCGGAAACCATGGATGAATACCAAGAGTCAACATTGGTCGAAGATGTTTTGCGTTTTGAACAAGTATTGGCTGATGCATTTTTCATTGATCCTGAAACAGACTGTACTCTCTCCGAGTTTACACAAAAATTTGATACATATTTCAGGCAACGTTTTAGTAAGAAAGTTTTAGAAAGTGCTCGCGAAATAATGCAGAAGGATTTGCAAGACATGGCTACGATTGCTGAAGGTAACACGGCCGAAGAAGTAGCAAAAAATCCATTTTTATTTCCTCAGTGTATAATATCTAAAAGTACATTGGTAAGTGAATTCTAATATCAATATTGATGAAATTTTAATTAAAAAATCTTGACATCTTAACGTAATCTCAAAACATTTTAATATTATAAATATCGGGTTATACATTTTGCGGTTTCAAAAGTGAACGTAAATAAAACACATAAAATATTTTTTTCATGATATTTCTTTTTTATTATAAAATTTGAACGTTGACATGTGTGAAACACTACATCATTTAAATGACCAATGCAAGCATTGATTCTTTTGAGGTAATTTTCGACTTTTTGACAGATATTAGGCGGCATTTCAGCCATAACTTGACGTATGTTATTTTTAAGTGCTCAAGAGTCAAAAGTTTATCTGCTTCACGAAAGTGTAATGGTGTCAAATCGCATGATCTTGGTGGCCAGTTGATATCGCCACGACGAAAAATGTCTTTTGCAATAAAGCTATATTCGAGTTGTGTGGCATCTGGCAGCGTCTTGTTGAAACCACATATTCTATAAGTCGTATTCTTCAAAGTCAGGCGGTTATCATATGACCATAACGCTCCGAATTCACGAAATCGACACATTCGGGTCTTCGGCAACACTTTCACTTTCAGAATGAGCGAAACGATGATGCACAGGCCTTACAACATTCGCAACCGCTCTAGTCTCTTCAAATTTCTTCACAATTTTGCCAATTGCTTGGACGATTATGTAAACCACAATCTCCTCTTAACGCACGATATGTGGCTGTTGAAAATTCACCATTTTTGTAATATGTTTTTATGCGTGTGATCCATTTTCGTCAATGTTAGAATTTCAACTGAAAAGAAAAAAATGGGTTTAACAACTTAGTTTGGCAGATGTCGAATTCCAGTCCTATACTTTTGAAACCATGAAATGAATAACTCTTTATAAAAAATAAAAAGAAAAGTTTAAAATCACTTTGACATACTAGAAAAGTCTATGAACATATAAATTAAAAGAAGAGTACTTGTCAACAAAATCTTAACAGAATTATTAGAACATTGGAAAACAGGGGAAAAGCAATATAAAGATTTTCGATAATACTTTTTATGAACGAATTTACAAAAAGTTTTAAGTAGCTTGCTTTTAATTTCTATGTTTGTTTCTAAATATACCTATTAGTTTAAGCTTTTAACCTCCTAAATTAAAACAGAAGCTCTTAATACGTCGTTGAAATTTTATATATCCTTAAGAACAAAGAATATCTTGTTTGTATATTTTTTCCACGTTAATATAAAATTAAATTTGACTCCAGTCTATTAAAATAAGTTTGGTTGAGAACGGTAATAACTTAAACTCTCAATGGAATTAAAGTTTTTTTTTCGTATTTGTAGGAACTTGTAAAATTGATGGAGCGTATACTACGTCAACCAATGGACACATCAGCTAGTATTGAAAGCGATGAAGCAAATAGTTTTTTGGCTGTAATACCAATTATTCTTAACACTTACGTAAATGATGTTCCAAAAATCCATGAAAAGTTACTTGAAAGCATTCCACAACAGGCGGTACTATTTTATAACAACTGCATGTTTTTAGCACATTGGGTTGCGAAAAACGCTGAAACAGATATACCTACTCATCCAGCTCTAGTGAAAACCCTGCAATCGACCGGAGCTAGTAGTTTTAAAGCTCAGGTTTTGCATCAACAAAAAATACTCATGCAAATATTAAAGGAATTCGGTAAGTGCAAAATGTAACAACCTTATGTACTGTAAAAATTATCTAATAATTGATTGAATGCTAAAACTGTCTTGGAGATATTTTTAACACTGAAAATAATTAATGAAACATTTTAAGAAATAATCTTTAGTAAACTTATTACTTATGTATATGAAAATAAACTATTAATTACTACATAAAAGACATCACGAAATTTATCCGTTTTTGAAGTACGTACGTCATTACTGTAAATAACAATGTCAAACGCAAGAGATCTATAAGAAAATAGACGTGCTGTCTGTTTGGAGATATTTTAAATACAAAATTTTTAAATTTTTATCGGATAACACAAACATTAATTAGAAAGTCAAACTGAATGACTAGATAAACTGAATGACTAGACAAACTGAATGACTAACTTATATTGATCAGATTTATTTTGTGTATCTTTATTAAACTGATTTAGACTTGGATTAATTTGCTGATGTCTCATATATTTTTATTCCAAATAGATTTGTCAGATACACACTCTATTGGATCTAGTCCTTTGAAATTACTACGCCAATGTTTAAGACAGTTGGATTTGCTGAAAAACGTTTGGCTGAATGTTTTACCAGACTCAGTTTATAACACAACATTCTGCAATTTGTTGAATGATTTTTGCCAAGACATAATTAAACGTATTCTCTCACTTGAAGACATATCTGCCACAGTGGCCAATGAATTGAGTGAACTTATAGTGGTAATATTGGATAAAGCACCTGGTCTTTTTAAGGTTAGTTGTTTAATTTTTTAAATAATATAATATTTACTAAATTAGTATTTTTTTAGGATAAGCATGAAATTTTGCAAGTTCCTTGTTGGATGAAATTGCAACAGTTAAAAATGATTCTAAATGCATCCTTACAAGAAATTACAGAACAATGGTGTGATGGTGCCGGGATTTTAACCGCAAATTACAAAGCAGAAGAAATACGTCATTTGATAAGGGCCCTATTTCAAAACACAGATCGGAGAGCACAAGCATTGTCTAGAATAGTTTGAGAAACTAAAAGAGAATACTATTCGCTTGCTTTTCGTTAAGACTTTTCAACACAATTTTTTTTCTTTTTTAATTTTCTGGGGAAAAACCCTACTTATCATGATGTAAACCAAGATATTAATTGGTATTGTATTTAATCTCCTTATTTACATATTTTTATAATACTTATGCAAAGTAAACATTAATATACATGAAATCTTAATATAATTATTATAACATTATTATTTTAATTTATTTTAAATAGCTAAAATGTAAGAAGGAATAGAGAGCCGACACAAAGTCAAAGTACACCTACTTGCCAAAGTGCTGATCAGTAATGATGTATTAGTAAGCCTTAAAAGAGCTTTTGCTTCTCCCAATAAATGTCTGCATTTGTTACACAAAAAAGTATAATGGGATGAAAAGTTTGGGGCCTAACAAAGAAAACTCGTATTTTATATAAACTTGGTCATCACCAAGAGCAACGCATCTATCCTAAAACCGCTCTAACCGCTTTCGTAACGCAATTTAAATTTTTGCCTCAAAATAAGCCTTTGGGCTTGGTTTACCAGTTGCTGTTTCTTTAGATGACGTTGTTTTTTTTTTTTTTTTGAGTATACCCTAAATCACCATATCGATCCACATTTGACCCTAGGTCTCATACAAAACCCAATTTCGGACATAAAAATATATTATGAGTCTAAACTATAGAAATGTATGGAATATACCCATCATCATCTTCGTAGCATTTTACGTATTGAAATCATTTGATGCAAAAACATTTTCGGATGTTCTTCATATTTTTATACCCACCATCAAAAAGAATGTGGGTATATTGAGATTGTCATTCCGTTTGTAATTTCCTTAATATTGGCTCAAAAACCAAAAAGTATATTCTGAATCCTTATGAAACTCTAAGACGATAGAGCGATGTCCGTCTGTCTGTTGTCGGCACGATAAAACCTTAACGAAAGGATCTAGGACACTGAAATTTGACACAAATATTCTTCATTTCTTACAAAATTTTGGTATTGAAATCAGGCAAAATCGGTTCACATTTGACCATAGCTCCCGGGCAAAATCGGTTCATATTTAGTTAGAGCTCCCATATAACGCCGCCCTGGGAAACACATGAATGTTGATAAATTGAATACAATTGTAATAGCTGTTGCGGGTGGAATGGGTTTGCTTATTGCTATGTCCGTCTGTCCGTTTACTTATTGATATGTCTGTCCGTCCGTTTACTTATTGCTATGTCCGTCCGTCCGTTTACTTATTGATATGTCTGTCCGTCCGTTTACTTATTGATACGTCCGTCCGTCCTTCTTTGATTTTATTATTTTTTCGACAAAAACTCTTTAAAAGTGTATTATGAATTGAATAATGAATTAGTTTAATAGTCCAGTGTTTTAGATGTGGTATGTGTGTGTGTCATACGGCAATGCTATGACAGAGTTGGGAAAATTCATTCATGAATTCAAGTCAGCACAGTAGGGCGGGAAAAACTAAAAAGATAAAGAAAAGAAAAATTAATTTTTGTAAAAAAAAGATGGCTGGTTAGAGCGGAAAAATAGCCTGGAAAATTAGGGAAAAGTGGAAAATTGGAAAAATTGCACATTCACTACAAGGGAAAATGGAAAAATTGTTAGGCTAAGGGCATAAAAAGTTAAAGTAAGAAATGAGAAGATGATAAGTCTTTGTGGTGTCAGGATGGAACAAAATAAAGTTTAAAAGTGGCAAATTAACATTTTTTAAAGTTTAAAATAAATAATATAAATTAACAAAATTAAATTCTTTTTGAAGTGAAAGTGGTTCACCATTATAAATAATAAATTTAAAGTTTGCTAGTCAACAAAATAAAACCTGGCTGAGACAGCGATAATCTCTTGGACCAAGAAAGGAAAAAGCCACAATCAACAAGACCACAAAAATAAAGTAAATGGCCAAACTTAGCCAGGTAACCATTTTCTTGATGATCAAATTTTCTTGAAGATAAAATTTTCATGATGTTTTGTCTTGATGATTGAATTTTATGTGAGTTGATTTTTACATTTGTATAACGTCACAAAAATCATCAAACAGTAAAAAAGGAGGAAAAGTTTTTGAAATTTTTGAAAAAAAAAACAATAATAAAAAAATAAAAAGTAAATTAAGATTAATTTCAAAATAATAAAAAAAAGAAGAAAAAAGAGTATTAAAATATTATAAGTATGAATTAGGTTATGTTTAGTGATAGATTTAAGTTAAGCTACGTTCAGATGATGGTCAGATCTTACAATATTGTCACATCTGGCAATGTGATGCCAATAAACTGACAATAAAGAATTGCCAGCAAAAGACAAATTGTGTGTTTACACGGTTGTAAGAAAATTGTAAGAAAAGCTGTCAATTTCATTGTCAGAAATTGTCTGACAATTATCAAGCTGACAATCTCAGCTTACAATAAATTGGCAGTTCACACGATTATCAGATATGTGTGCACAAAAAATTGCCAGATCTATTGTCAGGCACAAAGCACATGAAAAATATTGTTTATTTTTGTGTTTTTGACTTGAAATTTATATTTGTTTATAAAATATTAATCAAAATGGTAAAAACAGGCAATTGCCAAAATTTTTTTTATGTGAAGTGGAGATAAAACGTCTCACAGTGGGATTGTGGGAAAAATTTTGGAAATAAGTCTGCAACTTTTAAACTTTTAGGCCGATTTCAAAATAATTTTGCCAGAAATGTTTAAACCTGAAAAGCCTAGCTTTTACTATGGCGGCGCAATCAATCGTCTCCCAAAGTAGGGCACCTCAGACTCATAAATCACTTAAAACTATATATAATCGTCATTTTCCAGCCAATTTGAGGAATCATTCTATATAACAAATACAAATCCTATTTTTACAGTTTTATTAAAATTAAAATTTTAAATTTTTGTACCATACTGCACCGATTTTTTATTAATATCTGATCTATATATAAACAATAGGTAAAAGGGTATTATAAGTTTGCCATTCAGTTTGTAATTTTTTCATTATTCGTCTTAGAACAAATAATAATAATACCGATCGACTCAGAAGTCGGGGTCTAAATCGACTCAGAGAGTCGAATTTAGCATGTCCATCTGTTAAAAGATATCGCCAAAATACTAAACTTAAAATTTTAAAATCTTTTTTTAAAAAATGCAGTTGAAAAAAAAATGTTTCAATTCTCATCGAATTTTGAATTTTGGCGATATCTCTAGTGTTTATAAACCGATTTTGTTGAAATTTAATAGCGTACTTCGTAGAACATTATTAACATACCTTGATTTCAGCATACCGAAATATGTCTTAAATAAGTGTCTTTTGAACTTTATTCATGACATAGACCTATTGTTTCAGGAAATTTCAATTTCGATGCATAATTTTTTGCTTAAAAAAGTCGCAAATATATTTTAAAAAAATTTTCTTATCCAAAATCTATTAATGTTAACTCAGATAAAACAAAAATGTTTTCTGTTTTTTTTTTATCTTTTTATAATATATTTGTTCGAAAAACTTCTTTAGATTGATATATAATAACACTATATTCCCAATTAAAATGTATGTTCAATATAATTTTATTTTGTTATTTTTATTTATTTTTTTATGATATAAATCCTAAAAACCGTATGTTTTCAATTAAAACCAAGAAGTTAAAATTGTCTGACAATGATTGCATTGTAAGATGGTGGAATTTCATGCAGCTGACAATAAAAACGAAGCTGACAATTTTTATAAATGTTCTGCCAATTTTAAATAGAGTGTTTACACGATTGTAAGATATCTGACAATTTCATTGTAAGGTGGTTGTATGACAATGTGCTGACAATGCTTTAGCTGACAACGTTGTCAGCAAAAAATTGTAAGTTTACACGATTGTAAGAAATTTTCTTACAATTTTTCTTACAATATTGTAAGATCTGACCATCATGTAGACATAGCATTAGTTTGATTAATTTTTGTTTTAAATTCAATGTGTCGTTACTTTTATATCGATTATTGTGAGTTTTATATTTTTATCATTTGTTTCTGCCATAAGATAGGCTTTACATTTTTGCGTTATTTTTTTTTGTGTTTTGTGTTATACAATCTGGTGTAACAACAAGAACGGAAATTAAATTTAGATAAACGGATATACGTAGGTTTAAATCGAAAGTGAATCTCGAGGGAAAAATTAATTTATAGAATTATTAATATTAGCCTTAGGGAGCTCCTTCAGGTTAGGATAAAATCGAATTGAAGTGTTAGAAATTTAAAGTCTTCGATATAGGCCTATAATAGAGTTTTGTTTTTATATGTCATTTCCTTAAAATTGTAATAGTATAGGAACAATAAAATAAAGCAAATTTATATTATTTTGTATGGTAGAAAATTTTATGTATAGATTTAAGTTTGTTGAAATAAAAAAAAAATGTTTGTATGATTTTTATTAAGAACCCAAAATAATGTCTTTGGAATAAGTAGCAAGAGAGTGGTATGAAGGTAGGTTAAGGTTGGAAAAGTCTGGTGG
Organism: Stomorhina lunata; assembly: GCA_933228675.1. Taxonomy (NCBI): domain Eukaryota; kingdom Metazoa; phylum Arthropoda; class Insecta; order Diptera; family Rhiniidae; genus Stomorhina; species Stomorhina lunata. Next base: position 86,054,202 of record OW121740.1, on the reverse strand, counting down.
TTTTAGGGGTCACATCTTATAGGATTTGGAAGACGCATGTGGCCAGGTTGGGTGGGCAAATCAGAGGATATTCCATCAGCGTCTGAAGGAATCATCGAGCATTGTAGTTTGTAGTGATAGTCAATATTTTGTGTGTTCAATTTTGTTTTATGTGCAGTGTACCCAATGAAAGGGTTGGAACCCGCTGAGACATGCCAACCGGGGAAAAAGCTAGTCGGAAACCTCATTGGTCCCTACGACTGTTACATAGCTATGACGACTAAATTTAGAATAGAGAAGTTTTATGCACCTATTGGTCAGTATATCAAATTTTATAGGAATCGGTCCATACTTAACTATATCTTTCATATAAATACAACTACCAGGTTATGAGATTAAATTTTGTGCAAAGTAAATGCTAGGGAAACCACTTACATACTTTTTAATGTTAAACTATAAAGCTCCTGCAATCGAAGTTAGTCCAAATATTTTGCTAACAATACCAACTAGCGTAACTACTTTCGAATTTGGTCCACATTTGGAATTAGCTGCACCCTCGTAGATATATGAGAGATATTTCTAAATTTAACACAAATTGATGGTGGGTATATAAAATTCGGCACAGCCGAATATAACACTCTTACTTGTTTACGATAAAATACTCTCCTGTACATTGTTACTAATAAAGCCAATTCAGTACAATTTCTATATACATAGTACATATCGATGGCCTTATATAAAAAAGGCCTAACTCGATATTTTGTTACTTTACAGAAGAAGGAAAAATGAATGAAAACCATAAAATTTTAAATATAATAAAAAAACAAGTAAGAGTGGTATATTCGGCTTTGTCGAATCTTGGATACCCTTCACCAATGGTGTTCCAAAAGTACTTAATGTAATTCGTAGCAATATTTGGTTATACTAGTATTATACGCAAAGAGTCTTTAAAATTAAGAGTCGGAAAACGAAAACCTTTTCGGTGGCGTCATCATCTAGAATAGTTATGCACCCAAAGGTAAGGTTGGGCAGGTGGCTGATGTCTAGGGAAGCTTCACTTGGGTTCTAAAGTGGTCCCTTTGTGAAAGATAATGATTACTAGACTACAAGTAGAGAATGCATATTTAAGCCAGCCAGTAGCTTCGAAATAAAATAGACACATATTTTACGAACATTTAATAAAGTTCGATAGACCAGATAAACCATGCAGAAAAGATGCTTCAAAATGTAGATGCCCTTAGATTTGCAATAGCATATCGATTTGATGAAGTTTAAGTATTCTGACATGCAACCCAAAAACGCTGTGCCCAGTGAGGGTTGTGCACTTTAATTCGTACGAATTATCCAACTAGTAAAAGTTCTTGATTAGTTATGTAAAACTCTCAAGTTAGCGGACTGATTTAGGTCAAAGCTTTAACAATGATTGTCAATGTATACAAGCCTTAAAATTAAAGGGTATACACTCTTAGTTTTAGATACATACGTGAAATATATAGCTTTTGAATGGATGGTTATCAGCTTTGTCGGAAAAGTTTACTTATTAATTTGAAGTTAGTTAATTAATTAAAATGAACACTTCATCAATAATATTTGGGATGTATAGTTCTTTCGATCTGTCCGATGGATGTTTGGAAAGTTTTGCTCTAGTTCTTTGTGCAATTTTAATGTGATTTAATTTATCAGCATTAAATCGATTCCCGGTCGGGTTTATATGGGAGATTTCACTAAATGTGAATAGAGCTCGCCCATTTTCAATATCGAACTTTTCAAGAGATCAGAAATACTTTTGTCAAATGTTGTCCCTCTAGAAAGTTTATTTTAGGCGCTATTGTCCTGAATATCAATATTGTACAACGTCTTTATACTAAATGTCATCATCGTATCTATTATAATTTGTCATTTATTAGCTACTAAGAGATTGCCTTAGGCGAAGTTATACGGGATCAATTGTCAAACGTGAACGGATTTCTCCCAATTGCAATTAAAAAATTTAAATTTTTGTTGATATGTGAGATACTTACATACATATGTAGGTTTTGAACGGATATCATGTAATTAGTTGCATTTTTGTACTTCCTAGGAAGATTACCTATAATTTGATATATAATACATTCTCAAATGTTATCATAATGTTCAAAAGTCAGACACAAAATTAAGATAAATGCAGTGTGTCTGTCTGCTAAAACCAGATTTGTGGAGCTCCTGAATTGTCGCACTCTGAATTTCAACATTGTCGATCAAAACACCATCGCTTAAACGTTAAATTATATCTACCACAAATTACAGAATGCATCAGGATTTAGATAATCCCCTGCGAAGGACGCTATTAAACTTCATCAAAATAAACATCTGAGATATCGACAAAACAGGAGCTCCGAAAACTTGACTACAACAGAAAAAATTACAGACAGGTAGACGGACGGACAAAAAAACAGACGGACGGACGGACAAACAAACAGACGGACGGACAAACAAACAGACGGACGGACAGACAGACAAACGGACGAAGGTCGCGAAATCGATTCTCCTGCCGATTCTGAGTTGATCGGTACAATTTGAATGGTATTTGTAATCAGATTTGTGGAGTATAGATTTTAGAAAATCCTCACACAAAGAACGATGTCAAATTTCATCACAATCGGTCCATAAACACCTGAGATATCGCTGAAACAATACTTACGAAATGTAAACAAAATTTCTTAGACACGTACTTTGGGCAATTTGCTGTACATCAAATGTAGTGTTATGGCGATATCTCAATTGTTTATAGACCGCTTTTGATAAAATTTAATAACGTGCTTGGTGGGGGAATTTCCTAAAATCTGATATAAAATTTATGTAGGTCCGTACTAAAGGAGGATAGTTTTTCCTATTTCTGCATTTAATTTTTTCAACAAACATTCTCTAACGCGTACTTTGGGCAATTTGCGATACATCAAATTCAGTGTTTTAGCGATATATCAGTTGTTTATGGACCGATTTTGATAAAATTTTACAGAGTGCTTTGGGAAAATATTTCCTACAATCTGATATATAACATATTATCACATGTACACCAGGAGTATCTTTTTTCTCTTGTTATTTAAAAGTGTGTTTCAATCAAAAATTTTAAAATTTTCGTCTAATTTTTGGTATTTTTTCGATATTTTCGGTCTTTATAAACCGATTTTAATGAAATTTAATAGCGTTCATTGCGGGAGAATTTCCTAAAATCTGATATATAATTTATGTAAGTCCATCCTCCAGGGGCTTCAGAAACTTGATTTCAACAGACAGACAGACGGACGGACAGACAGACAGACAGACAGACGGACATCGCTTAATCGATTCTCCTCCCGATTCTGAGTCGATCGGTATAATTTTTATGGGGTCTACGATCACTAATAAAAAAATTACAAACGGAATCACAAACTTATAATACCCTTTCACCTATTGGTGAAGGGTATAAAAATTTAATAATGTTGGGTTTTTTTTTATTAAAAATTGTATTAAAATTTTTGTTGTATCTAAAATTTCACGAATTTTAGATACAACAAACTTCTAACTTTTTTCCTTTTCCTATAAAGTAAAAAAAAATCGAGTTAGACCTTTTTCATTTTAAGCCTTCGATATGTACATATAAAATAATTTGGAAAGTCAAAAAAAAGTGAAAACTAACTTTATCAAAGAATACAGAATTTAAGTTTTACATTCTGCATTCATGACATCCGATTACTACATTATGAGGGCCAATGAACGAATGGCTACAATTATAGGTTCAGTTTGCTGCTTCGCTTTTAGCCGTATTCACGTTGTGTATATGTATGAATATATATATATGTATATTGTTGTATTTAGAGTTTTATAAGCAAACATATACAATTGCATTTTGCGATTACACTAAACCCAAAAAGTCTACCTACAACCATTCGAAAAAAAAAATAAAGTAAATTTTACTGGAGTAAAATGAAATCTCAAATAAAAATCAATTTTCTAAGTTTGCTTTAAAACTGAAGGAATAACCATTATTAACTAAACGAAAAATAAAAGTCGGTGAATAAATTTTCAAAATTTTCGTAAACCTGATAGTACGGTCAGGTTTGTATCATTTTCAATTCTGTCAGCTTTTTGTGCTGTCTCACACACGATAGGTTTTCTTGATAAGTTTTACTTCAAATTTCTTTTCAACATGCTTCACACACACCAATATTTTCTTTATCAGTTTTTATTTTATTTTCCTTAAATTTTATACAAATTTTTAACATTTTTTGATAGTACGGTCTGGTTCGTATCAATTTAAATTCTGTCAACTTTTTCTCATACAAACTCAAAATTTGATGAGCCAAACCTGACTGGTGTGAAAGTAGACATACATATATCAAGAACTTCCTTCCCATTACTTGTTGTAATTGGGCAGTGGTTGAATTATTTTTGATTTCAGTGCTATTGAAGACACATAATGTTCCACCAATTCGTAAAATTTGGTTGGATCAATATATTAATGAATGGTTGTCTGGCCGTTAGGCAGACTGTTTAGACGTACATATGTATGTTTTACAATAGGACTGTTTTCTTAGCATTGCGTGTGTATTATTGAAATATATCGTCACCTAAAATGCAAAAGGGCGTAACTACACTTCTAGTTTTTTTTACAGGAGAAGCAAGAAACGCTATAACTTTTGGATTTGGGTCAACAAGGCATCAGAAAATTCTAGAAACTAAAATATTGAACCGCAGTGGTATAGCAGGTTATTCATCCGCCTAGCATACCAGAGGTCCCAAGTTCGATCTCCGGCCAGACCCACTTGAAAAAAATAAATCAATTTTCAAAAAAACAAGTAAGAAAGCGCTATAGTCGGTCAAGCCGACCATACGATACCCTTCACCACTAAGGTCAAAGGTGTTATTTTTCCTGTATAAAGACAAATATTTGCTAAATTTTGCCATCATACAAACATTTTCTCAAAACGTATATATTCAACCTGTTTCCGTCATTTGGACTTATATGAGAGCTAGGGTCAAGTGTGGACCGATTATCTCGAAATTTGGCAAATTGATTACAGTTGTTACAAAAATTATGTATGCAAAAAATAAACTCAAAATTTTCATTATCTTTAGATTTACGAGCGTTTTAGTTATTTTTTGTCTCATTTAGTGCGTTTTTGAAGAAGAGTTTGTATGGGAGCTATGGTCAAATGTGGACCGATTTCAACGAAATTTGGTACAGTGATTTAAGTTTACATAAGCAGTATCTGTTTTAAATTTTAAAATATTGATATTTGTGGCCAATATAGCAATTCCGGGAAGTGGGACCTATGGGAGGTACCATAAGTAATGGACCGATTTTGACCAATTTCAATAGCCATGGTCCCATTATCAAAAAAATTATCTGTGCCAAATTTCATCAAATTATCTTTAGAATTGCGACCTGTAGTTTGATTACAAGGTTTACATGGGGGTCCAGCCAGCCGTCCAGCCAGACGGACGGACGGACGGACATCGCTAAATCGACTCAGAAAGTAATTCTAAGTCTATTGGTATACTAAAAGGTGGGTCTAAGACAAATATTCCTATGCGTTACAAACATCAGCACAAACTTATAATACCCTTTCCACCTATGGTGGTGAAGGGTATAAAAAAGCGGAAGTTTCACCTCATAACTCAGCTAGCCACTGGTTAATGAGTATTAGGCTATGTAAAACTGCTCCAACTAATGTATTTGCCGTTCGAAGCCGGTGTTAAAACGTAGTCTAAAAATATAATCGGATGCAGCTCATTGTCTGAGAGAAGTACCCCTTGTTTCAATTGGAATGTTGTTGGGGAATTATAAAAAAAATGGTAAAAACGTTTAGTTTTTGGGCAAAACTAAAAGTTGAATATTTTCTGAAACCAAAATTCCAAAATGTAAACCTTTCAAGATGCATAAAGTTGTTTGTCAAAAATATAGAGACGAGTCTAAAAATAGTACCAGTTCAATTTGAATTCAATAAATTTTTAATTTTAATTCAATATAAAAAAGATAAGTTTTAAATAATTTAAAATAGGACAAAGTGCTTTTTTAAAGTCTTACATATATCAGAAATATCCCCGAAACTATGAAACGGTTAAAAATATTTGAATTTTATATAGAGTTGATCTGTAGGCAAACAGATCAATGTGGAGTCGGAAAGGTAATGTATGGCCTAAAAAACAAAAGGACTTAACTACAAGCTGAATATTGCTGTTTTTGGCCGTATTTTGGGTTGATGTATCATAAACAATCAAAAAGTAAATTTTAATTTTTACGCCCTCTTGCATTTCAGGTGACGATATGTATGTACTTATGTACATGAGAGAGCCAGACGAACTTTTGCACAAGAGGAAATACTAAAATATGTGCATACATACATATTTTTATATACTACTTACATAAATATGTACATACATATTTCTTTTGGCTCTTTTTTGTGTTTTGACTTCAAAACGAAAATTGGTGAGCTATCGTCTATCTATTTATCGGTAACCAGCAATGAATGAACGAACCAAATATCGAATCAATGAAATGAATTTACTGTTATGGGCTTTTATGAATGTACAAACATATGTATATGTATGTATGTACTATGTATTTAAGTGTGTTTATGATTGTTGCTTTGGTAGTGGTTGTTGTTGTGGTGATTGGAAATTCTTGCATTATTTTATGGCGCCCTGATAAAAGTCGAACAAGTCGATGCCTTTAATATAATTTTTGGATATCGATTATATTGGCAATTTACACAATTGATGTCGTTATAATATTTTATGTTCAAACATAAGAAGATTGTAACTTTGAACTTTTCTCTAAATATATACATATGTATATATTTATGTATATGGAGTTCATAGGTAATATTTTGGAATATTTTTGGAAGAAAATAAATCATCAATTTTCTTTAAAATATTTTATTGATACAGGGGGAGCAAAATGTTGTTTATTCGTACTCATGCTTGAATTTGTTTCCTTATAATTTATAAAACATAAATACCGCAAAAATTTTTCAATTAAAACTTTTTAAATTCAACAAAACAAAATTGTTAAAAATTACTTTTTTGTATTTTTAATTTTCTATCAAATAACTTTGAGTTCCTAGTAGTTTTTAATAAGTTTTCAACATGTCTGTCTACTTGCTATATATAAATTTTTGGCATAATAATGTATAAGAAAAAACTCTTTACCAGTAAGAAGCAAGTTATGTCTCAAATTAAGGAGAATTTAAAAATGACCCAGTTTTCAAAGATCAAAACGTTTGAAAATAATAAGAGTTTTCAACAAAAAGTGAAGTTTATTCTTAAATTGAGATATGCCTTTCTTCTCAAATCATTATCAAACCTCATTCTGAAATGTTTTTTAAATGTGGAGATTTTTATTTTTTTTATATGGGATGAGGTACTTATGCATTGCTTTGTGATGAAACTTTGAAAATTTATTGTGGAAATAATCTTTCCTCATTGGAGTAGTTTTTGTGAATATTCGATTTAAATTTTTTGATGTCATAAATGAGCGAAAAACGGGAAATTTGTTCTATATACATACAGTGCGCTAAAGAATTTTCTTTGCAGTCTGTTGTGCTATCCACTGGTCAATTGGCAACAGAGAAATAAATCCTAGAAGATACGGGTTTTGGAACTAAGGCCCCTGATTCTACGAAAAATCTTTGGACCAGTCTGTATCAACAACGAATATCGACATCGAATGAACAACGAGCTGTATGAGTCGTACGCTGACCAGCGTTACCGTTATGCGACTAAAGTCGCAATTTTTTCAGGTGGCCTGCGACTTTTCTTCCATGGCCCTTTTTTGCTACTTTTTTGAATTGTGTCGACTTTTGACACCTTTTTACAAAATTATTTAAAATTTTTATTTTTAGCCCATATTCAATATCTCAACTAAAATTCCCATAAATGATTTTAACTTAAGTATAAATACCATCACTTTGAAAAATCTTTTTGTACAATAAAAAACTAAAACAAATAAATTTTGGCGGCAGAGCCGATATCTCGACAACTCCCGCATAGTTACGTACAAAAATATTGGTTTTGTTCGTTTGTCATTATTTCATTAATATTTTACATTTAAAGTTCGAGCAAAAAGAAAGAGTATTAATGAAACTAAGCAGGTGAAACACCACTTAAAATACAATCAAGTTCAGAGTCAGAAGATGATGAAGTTTCCCAACAACCCTCATGCTCTTCGAAGATGCAGAAAGTTTTTAACACCATTCCTGATCAATTTTGTGCTCAATTCACGATGTGCTTCAGTAAAATGTTTTTAGATAAAGCCTTTGCGGTCTCAGCTTATAAAGGTATTTTTGGCAAACTTTTAATGCAAATCGGTTATAAATGACATCTTTTTCATACCTTTTATATGATTTGGTCTCAGTTTGTTATCTAAAACCATTAAAAGCAATATATACTTTTTTGCACGATTTTTAAAATCTTCATAAAATTTTAGCAAAAAATTATTTTTCTGGCGCTTTTGGTTTTAGGTGTTAAATTTTAAGAAATTAAAATTTTCGTTTCGTCATTTACACCTAAGAAGTGCAAACTTGCGCTATTAAATTTTGTGTTCTATTTACCTGAAGTCTTAGGAGTTCAAATCTGTAATTAGATTTTCCGTACACCTAAGAGTACAAAAATTATTCGGGTTGAAAGTCGGTTTCTTAGGAATTTACCCCTTGACGTATCAATTGTCGCAAGGAAGTTCGCTTCCAACTGTTCGCACACAACTTGCACTAAAAAAGCCAGTTTTGATGCTTACGAACGGTCGCAAAACGAGTCAGACTCGTGATAATCATGTTACGCGCAGAAATTGTACCACGAGTCGGACTCGTGATAATCATGTTAGGCACCGAAATTGTACCACGAGTCAGACTCGTGGAAATACGTCAAGGGGTTAAAACTGTTTGATTTCTGCCTATATATAATATCTTTTCAAGTACGAATTGTTTTATGGTTTTTTGTTTATTGTTTAAGAAAAAATGTTATAAGAAAAAATGTGCGACTTTTTTTTGTTGAGCGGGACTTTTTGTGCGACTTTTTTTTAAAAAAGCGACTTTTTGCGACTTTTTCAAATTTGTCAGCAGTAACGCTAATATCGACATAGTAAAATGCATCAAACAGCAGCGGCTGCATTGGCTGGGACGTGTTGTGCGAATGGATGAAAATAATCCAGCAAGAAAAGTATTTGAAAACGATTACCGATAGAACTCGTAAAAGAGGACATCCGAAAGACCAAGTAGAGGAAAATCTTTCAAAGCTTTGTCTACGAAATTGGAGAATATGTACACAAGATCGAAGTGCATGAAATTCTAAAATATGCTCGGCCTTTGACCTTAACAGTTTGTAAATATAGGTCATTTAAGTAAGTTAGTAAGCCCCTGATTCATTGTAATATCGCTACCCTACTGTCACCAGTACACGATCGACTAACATAAAAAAAAAAACTTTGAAGCACCGGCCCATACACGTATTCTATTATAGTTCAGACCAGAGTTGGAAAAATGTTAGTTCGATTGATGATCAAAAACTAACGATTAAAAAATTTATTGTGAATAACAACTAAAAATATTTAGTTGTAATCATAAGAATTTATTTCGATTAATTAGTCGTAATCATTAATTGTTAAAAAATGAATCGATTAATGCCAACTCTGCATCAGACATAGGTGGTATAAATAGAAAGCAAGTCAAATAGAGTAAAGTATGTTTTGCACAGTGAAAAAAAACCAAGTGCGTCTTTTGAAACTTAAAAAATGTGTTGGGTCCAAAGGACATCACTTTGTATTTTCATTTCCAGGACAGCGAGAGCTTCTGAGTCCTCAATAATTATACCACCCATGGAACAGATTAGTCAACATTATCCGCCGTATGTTAATGTGTTAACGTACAATACGAACCTAATTCATAGATATTGACATTAGGTCTGAATTTAACGTATCATTTATGTTCCGCCCATTTGCCTTAATGTCTAAGGGAATTGGCCTGCAAAAGAATATATAAAATTTTAACTTTTATATAGAAGGTCATTTAGAAATATAGAAAAAAGATTAACCCCCTAATTCATAAACGAAAAAATATAACTATTGCAAGCTTATAATTCAAATTTTAGTGCTGATTTACACAAATCAGGTTTACTTTTCTTCAAATTTCTTTTAAACTTACGCTTTTTTGGTAAATATCAAGATTCAATTTTTATGTAATTGATATCTTTATTGGATAAGAACATATCACGCTTCATTATTTACGACTATACTTTTTACATCTATAACGGACGAATAAAAAAAAAAAACAAGTAAAAAAAGCTTTGGTCAAGCTCGACTATATGATACTCTTTACGACTAAGGTCAAATATGGACCAACAATTTAACAAGTTTTCCTTAAGTCTTTGAGACATATATACTATGTGCTATTTTTTCAAAATTTCGAGATTTAAGTAGATTTAAGAAGCCTGGTATGGGAGCTAGGGTCAATTATGGATCGACTGATATTTCGGTTATTGGTTTGTATTTACAAAATATTTATCTGCGCTAAGTTTTAGTAGTAAAATCCATTTATCTTTAGATTTATAAGCGTTCCGGGAAGACATCCCTCTGAGAGGTACTTGAAATATTAATCCGATTTTGCCTGTACATTGATAATAAGCTTACATGGATAACCGGCCAGGGACTGATTCTAAGTCGATTCGTATACTAAACGGTCGGTCTCATGCCAATATTTCTATGCGTTTTTTACCATTTTTGCCATCCATGATCGATGTCAGTCCGACTCATGGTACAACTCATGTATTATGAGTCCGACTTTCTCACTGTTATGCAGAATGCTCATATCTGCCATTTAAAACCAACGCTTAAAATCTAAATATAAGGGCTGTTCACATATTACGTAACGCTCTTAGGGGTTATACTCTTTTGTTACGGTGAGGGAATTTTGTATGCGTATTTCTATTAATCTGCGAAAATAGCGTTACATAATTGTAGTATTTTGCTAAAGCTTTGAATGGATAAGTCTTCTACATTTTTATGACTTGTTTTTTAAGATAACTTAATATTTGTAAATCTCCGAATAAAATGGTTCCGATAGCACTGCAGTATCAACCTGATTAAACAATAAGATAAACAATTATTTCCATACCTGATGTACCTACATATCGTTACTTTAACATAGAAAAGCCCTAAGTAATATTTTTCTTGCATTACAGGAGAGTGGCAAAAACCATATACATAAAATCTTAAGTTTTGAAGATACAGATTTCTTAAACGCAGTTTTTTACTAAATTCTCTAAAGAATTTAATACTATAATAATATTATTTAAAATTAAAAGATTTTTATAAAATTATATTGGACAAAGCTGTAAAAAGCGATTTGAATGAAAAACGACTTAGGGCCTTTCTATATTAAAGTAACGATATGCTTTAATTTTTTCTCATTTTACTCTATCCAAACTTTTTGTTTTGCTACAGGAATGATAAATCCGTTAGTCTTTTTCATAACGTTATAATTCTACACATACAAAAAAAATTTTACTTGCGCACATACATACAAATGTACATAATTATTTACTTTTATCATCACGGTCATCTAAACTTTTACGAACTTCCAAAAAAACCCCAAACATAAATATTTAAGTGAATACATAGTACGTCTGAAATGATGTATGCCTGGTATTTAGACTTTGTTAACTTCCCCACATTGACAGACAAGTTTATAAAAAAAAACACACCCAAAAAAATTTTTTTTATAATAAACTTATTAAGCAGTTCGTTAACCTATTGAGTACGTATATGAACAACTATAATGGCGGTCGTGAGCAATGTCACGGTGACTGACCCATAATTTTTTGCAAAACCTTGATTTTTCTGTGTGCAAAATTGTTTCATTATAAAATTAAGTAAACAAAAATTGCAAAGTTTATTTCAACTTTTTTCGCAAACCTGTGGATTCTTATTGTCTTATACATATACATAATATATACATACATACATAACTATGTATGTATATACAAAATAAAAATACAAATGTCTAAAAATTCTTCCAACCCCAAACCAATTAACAGAGTATCAGAAAAACAACATATCTAGAATAAAGCGTTTTAAGTTTATTTGTAGTGCCGCTAAATTTATTGCGAGTAGGCTAGTGTTGTCATGACCAATTTATTTTTCGACTAAATTTTGATATAACAAGTAGGTGTGTTATAATTTGCAGTGATCAATCTTGTATCTATTTAATTTATAAATATCTTCCTAAAAGAGCAACTTTCTTCCATATATCGGGTGTTTTTTATTGAGGTATAGAACTTTAAGTTGGCATCACTTTTTTAACTGGCGGCCATTTTGTCAGCTGTCAAGTGATTAATATTTAGTTTGGTTTGCCATTTCATCATGAACAGGTTGACAAAAGAACAACGCTTGCAAATCGTGCAAATTTATTTCGAAAATAATGGTTCAGTTCGCGTAGTTTACCGCAAGCTCCGTCCATTTTATGGTCGACATAATCGTCCATCAGAGCAATTAATTCGGTTAACCATGGATCGTTTTCGCACTACGTTTACTCTATGTGATAATACGCATCCGCAGCGACGTCGAACAGTGCGCACCGAACAAACAATTGCCGCTGTAGAGCAAAGTGTTGAAGAGGACCCGAATGAATCCAATCGTGCACAGCAATTGGAGCTTTGTCCATCAACTTTATGGAAGATTTTGCGCAAAGATCTTGGCTTGCGACCTTGCAAGATCCAGCTTGTGCAAGAATCAAAGCCGCGAGACCATGCAATGCGTCGTGATTTTGGTGTAAGGGCCGAAAATGAGATTGATCTCGATGCTGATTTTCATCGCAAAATTTTGTTCAGTGATGAGGCTCATTTTTGGTTGAATGGCTACGTCAACAAGCAAAATTGCCGCATTTGGAGTGAAGAGAATCCACATGAGACCCTTGAGACGCCATTACATCCACAAAAACTGACTGTTTGGTGTGCTCTATGGGCTGGTGGAGTCATTGGGCCATACTTCTTCCGAAATAATGCTGGAGAGTCAGTTACCATAAATGGAGACCGGTATAGAGCCATGATCACCGACTATTTTGTTCCCCAATTGGATGGCATGAATGTGGATGAGTTGTGGTTCCAACAAGACGGCGCTACATGCCACACAGCGCACGTCACAATTGATTTATTGAAGGAAACATTCGATGAGCGCATCATTTCGCGGAATGGACCTGTCAATTGGCCACCAAGATCGTGCGATTTGACACCACTGGATTATTTTCTTTGGGGATATGTGAAGTCGCTCGTCTACGCCAACAAACCAGAAACGTTAGGGGACTTGGAAGCCAACATTCGTGGCGTTATTGCCAACATACGGCCCCATATACTCGAAAAAGTAGTTGAAAATTGGACCTGTAGAATTGGCTTTATTCGAGCCAGCCGCGGCGGCCACATGCCCGAAATCATATTTAAACATTAATGGCATAAAATTATCCTTCCAATAAAGCCAAATTGATGGACATTAAAACGATTTTCTTGTGTTTTATTTCAATTCGAAGTTCTATACCTCTAAAAAAAACACCCATTAGGTACATAATATTATGACAACGGGGTTTTATATGAGATAGGGTAAAATGACCGGTTTTGGTGTTTTGTCGATATCATAAATGATTTTAATGAAATTCGCCATCTCCATTCTAAGGAGCAGAGCCGGTCATTTGACCCTATCTCATATAAAACCCCGTTGTTCCATAATATTATGTATATGGAACAAAGTTGCTCTTTTAGAATTAGAATCTAGTGCAAAAATCTGATAAAAATGTGACAGTTTCACTATTGAGTGGGATTCTTTTTTATAGTATCTGTTCATTCGAACAAGGAAGTTTCCCAACCCTGCATTTATTAACGCCCCCAAAAACTGCAGCCAACTTCACTTGCGAAAAACTTTCGCTCTCCAGCCTCAACTTCAAAAACATTCTTGTTAATTCAATATTCAACCAGTGAAGTTTAAATCGCACCGAATAAACTAAAGTATAAATATTTAAATAAGCAGTGGAAAAAATCTAAAAACATAAATTTGCTAAAACTTACAACTAAAAAATATTAAATAAAAAACATTGTTTTTAAAACATACACAAGAAGTTAAAACCTAATCTATTTAAATCTAAAACATAAACTTACAAAAAATTAAAATCCTAAACCTATTAAAATCTAAATCTTAAATCTAAGGTTAAAATATTTAAAAATATTTAATTTTATTATTTAAAATTTCCTAAAATTCTAACTAAAACTTAAACCCTAAACTTAAATAAATAGAATTTTGTTTAAATTAAAAGCTAAACTTAAACCTAAATTTATTGCACAATTTAAGTCCATAACCTACAAGTTTGAATTATATACTTTTCCTATTTATCAAAATTATATATAAGTTTAAAGGTGAATAAATATATAAATGATATTATAACGTTTATCTAAAATCCTTGTTTTTATTTAATCAAAACTAACCCTATTGTTGTCACCCTCTAACCCGTTTAAATAGTATCGTTAAAGTAAATAACTTTACAATTCTTAATAAAAACTTAACAATATTTAATAACTTATGTGCTGTTTATATAACTATGTATAGCAGCAGACGATTAGGTGAAATTTACATGCGTTTTGTTATTGTAACAAAACAAAATACATGTAAATTTCACTCAATCGTTAGTCGCTTTAGTTATATAATCCCCACATTAATAACGAACATGATCATAGGAAATAGTAAAAATCTAAGATCTTAAAAAACTTGTAAAATCTTTCTATTATATCTGTGGCTTGGTGCTAAAAGGGCCAATGTCAGTTTTCGGATGTTTTGAGTTAGTCATTACACTAGGTTCCTCTTTTTACTCTCTTTTATTTTGTTCCAACAGCCAATCTTTAACTCATCATAGAACAGCTTTATAAGAAATTTAAGGGCCAATGTCACTCTAAAATTTTTGACATTGGCCCTTTTATCACATACAATACTTTTCATTTTTAAATAAAATCTAAATGCTAAAAGGGCCAATGTCAACAATTTATTTTACATTTTTTTTAGCAGTTTTATACCATATCTTGTTAGATATATATGTTATAAGTTATTAGATATATACATTAGAGTGGGTCGTACGACTTCTAATAGTGAAATTATATGGCCAAATAATGTCAAACGGACGTGTGCAAAATATTTTTGATTTATTTTTAGGATACGAGCCCGCGCAACGGGCCCAAAGTTTTTGAGCCCATTTGTATTTGGAGTTTTTGCTACATTTAATCCATTTAGAATTTATTTGTAAAAAAAAGACAATGGAATCTAAAACTAATGCAGCTTTTCTTGAAGTCTTAAAAATTTAAAATCCCTAAAACATTTTTGAAGTTATTGCGATTTGTCCCCTAAATTCCTGTTCTTGAAAACACGCCTAAAAATAAACCGCCAAAAAAATACATGAGACAAAAACTGGCAAAGTAAGACATGATTTATTATTTCAAGACTGAAAGTACTTAATAGTTAAATTTTGTTATAATATAAAAATTTTTACTTAGTTTTTTTCATATTCGAAAATTGGTAATTTTTCTCAGGTAGGCTTCAAAACTAATTTTTTAATTTTTCGTAAATTTTGTTAAACAAATATTACAAATTTGAATTTTTCTCATCGGCGTGTAAAAATAGATAAATCTATATATATAAAACTCTAACGTGACTGACTGACTGACTGACTGACTGACTGATTGACTGACTCATCATCGCACAGCCCAAACGGCTAAAGCTAAAGAGCTGAAATTTTGACAGCGGGTACCTTTTTCAAAGTATAGATCCACTAAGACGGGATTTTTGGAAATTCGGCCTCTAAGGGGGTAAAAAGGGGTAAAAAAGGGAAAAATTAGTAATGCTGTATCTCCGGAAGTAAACGTCATAGCCAAAATTGAAATTGCGTTGGGATAAGCTGCAAAAATAAGTAGACACGTGTTTGGTACTTTTTAGCAGATGGGACAAATAGGGGGTAAAAAGGGTAAAAATGAAATGTTGGTACTTTTTTAAACCCATGTGTATCTTTTGAACCAATCAACAGAGTAACAAAATTCAAAACGGAGCCGGTAAACAAGAAAAAAATATTAGACACGTGTTTGGTACTTTTTTGATTCAGGGTTCAAAAAGGGGGAAAAGCAGGGAAAAAAATTTAGGGTAGGTCCATTTTTCTTTTTCTTTGTATTTGACTTGAACCAATAAAGCTACCAATAAAATTTATAGAGAGGTCGATTGCCCAGTACAAAATATTAAATACGTGTTTGGTACTTTTTTCAATTAAAAGGGTAAAAAAGGGAAAAATCGGTAACATTATATCTCCTTAACCAACAGCGATAGAAGCGAAAATTAAATTGGTTTGAGATAAGCACTAAAAATTAAGGGACACGTGTTCGGTACTTTTTTGAAAATCGGCCGCCTAGCGGGCAAAACAGGGTAGAAAAGGGAGAAATTAGTAACATCATATCTCCGAAACCAACATAGACAGAAACAAAGTTGAAATTGGATTTGAATCGCCTACAAAAATAAGGGGACACGTGTTTGGTACTTTTTTGAAAATGGCACTAATAAGGATAAAAAAGGGTAAAAACTATATTTTGGTACTTTTTTTTAACCCATATGTATCTTTTGAACTAATAAACATAGAAACACATTTTATATCGCAACCGATAGATATTAAAAAAAAAACTAAATACGTATTTGATACTTTTGCGATTAATGGGGTACAAAAGGGTAAAATAAGGGAAAATATTCAAGGATAGGTTTTTTGGTTTTTAGCCATGGATATCTTTAAGGCTAATGAAGCCAGAAGTATAATTTATTGACTGGTCGATGGACATTGAAAAAAATAAACTACGAGTTTGGTACTTTTTTTTTAATTTTGGGGGTAAAAATCTGTAAAGTATATCTTCTAAACCAAAAGTGATAGAAACAAAAACTAAATTGGTCTGAGATCGGTACTTAAAACCAAGGGACACGTGTTCGGTACTTTTATGAAATTCAACCTCCTAGAAGGTAAAACAGGGTAGAAAAGGGAGAAATCAGTAACATCATATCTCCGAAACCAATACAGATAGAAACAAAGTTGAAATTGGATTTAAATCGGCTAGAAAAATAAGGGGACACCGATAAAAAAGGGTAAAAACTATATTTTGGTACTTTTTTTAACCCATATCTTTTGAACTAATAAACATAGAAACATATTTTATATCGCAACCGACAGATATTAAAAAAGAACTAAATACGTATTTGGTACTTTTGCGATTAATGGGGTACAAAAGGGTAAAAAAAAGGAATATATTCAAGGATAGGTTTTTTGCTTTTTAGCCATGGATATCTTTTAGGCTAATGAAGTTAGAAGTATAATTTATTGACTGGTAGATTTACATTGAAAAGAAATAAGCTACGTGTTTGGTACTTTTTTTTAATTTTGGGGGTAAAAATCGGTAAAGTATATCTTCTAAACCAAAAGTGATAGAAACAAAAACTAAATTGGTCTGAGATTGCCACTTAAAATTAAGGAACACATGTTCGGTACTTTTTTGAAGTTCAACCTCTTAGAAGGTAAAACAGGGTAGAAAAGGGAGAAATTAGTAACGTCATATCTCCGAAACCAACATCGATGCAAACAAAGTTGAAATTGGATTTGAATCGGCTAGGAAAATAAGGAGACACGTGCTTGGTACTTTTTTGGAAATGGCATTAATAAGGATAAAAAAGGGTAAAAAGTATATTTTGGTACTTTTTTCAACTAATATGTATCTTTTGAACTAATAAACATAGAAACATAATTTATATCGCAACAGATAGATATTAAAAAACAATTAAATACGTATTTGGTACTTTTGCGATTAATGGGGTACAAAAGGGTAAAAAAGGGAAAATATTCAAGAGTAGGTTTTTTTGTTTTTAGCTATGGATATCTTTTAGGCTAATGAAGCCAGAAGTATAATTTATTGACTGGTCGATTGACAAAGAAAAAATAAAATACATTTTTGGTACTTTTTTTAATTTTGGGGGTAAAAATATGTCTTCTAAATCAAAAGTGATAGAAACAAAAACTAAATTAGTCTGAGATCAGCACTAAAAATTAAGGGACACGTGTTCGGTACTTTTTTGAAATTCGACCTTTTAAAGGGTAAAACAGGGTAGAAAAGGGAGAAATTAGTAACATCATATCTCCGAAACTAACACCGATGCAAAGAAGTTTAAATTGGATTTGAATCGGATAAAAAAATAAATGGTCACGTATTTGGTACTATTTCAAAAATGGTACTAATAAGAATAAAAAAGGGTAAAAACTATATTTTGGTACTTTTTTAACCCATATATATCTTTTGAACTAATAAACATAGAAACATAATTTATATCGCAACTGATAGGCATTAAAAAACTATTAAACAAGTATTTGGTACTTTTGCGATTAATGTGGGACGAAAGGGTAAAAAAAAGGGAAAATATTCAAGAGTAGGTTTTTTGTTTTTTAGCTAAGAATATCTTTTCGGCTAATGAAGCCAGAAGCATAATTTATTGGCAGGTAAATTGACACTGAAAAAAGTAAAATAAGTGTCTGGTACTTTTTTAATTTTGGGGGTAAAAATCGGTAAAAATATATCTTCTTAGCCAAAAGTGATAGAAACAACAACTAAATCGGTCTAAAATCGGCACTTTAAATTAAGGGACATGTATTCGGTACTTTTTTCTTTAATTCGGCCGTTTTGGGGTTAAAACAGGGAAAAAATGGGAAATATTAGTAACGTCATATCTCCGAAATTCAAAACGATAGGAATAGAGTTGAAATTTGCTTCGGATGGGCTGAAAAAAAACGAGAAATGTATTTGGTACTTTTTTGAATACGGTACTAATAAGGGTAAAAAAGGGCAAAAACTATATTTTGGTACTTTTTTTGAACCCATACGTATCTTTTGAAATAACAAACATAGAGAAACAGTAAACGTCACAATTGATAAGTAACAAAGAATTATTAGACACGTATTTGGTACTTTTACGATAATTGAGGTAAAAAAGATAAAAACTGGGAAATATTCAAGGGTAGGTTTTTAACTAATGAAGCCAGAACTATAATTTACAGACGGGTGGATTCATATTGAAAAAGTAAATTGAAAAAAATTGAAATAGAAAATGGATAAATTAGTAACATCATATCTCTGAAATTTACATTGTTGGAAACAAAGTTGGATCATCTTGCAAAAAAAGGGGACACGAGTTTGGTACTTTTTTGGAAATGGAACTAATAAGGGAAAAAAAGGGAAAAAACTATATTTTGGTACTTTATTAACCCTATAAGTATCTCTTGAACTAATAAACATAAATACTCTATTTACATCACAATTGATAAGGACTAACAAAAATTAAGGTGCTTCGCGCTTTTACGATAAATGAGGCACAAAAGTGTAAAAACTATGAAGTATAAGACACGCGATTGATTCCTTTTTTTAATTTTTGGAGTAAAAAGGGGGAAAATCGGTAACGTAATATCTCATAAATCAAAAGTGATAGAAACAAAGATTAAATTGGTCTACGATCAGCATTAAAAATTAAAGGACACGGGTTCGGTATTTTTTTTTAATTTGACCGCTTATGGTTAAAACAGGCTAGAAAATGAATAAATCATATAATCGGCTAGAAAATGAAAGGGACATGTGTTCTGTACTTTTTTTGGAAATGGCACTAATAAGGGCAAAAAGGGTAAAAACTATATTTTTGTACTTTTTTTTAACCCATGCGTATCTTTTGAACTTATAAACATAAAGACTCACTTTATGCCACAATCAATAAGTATTAACAAAATATTAAACATGTGCTTGGTACTTTTACGATAAATGGGGTTCCTAAAGGTGAAAACGGGAAAATATTCATTTAAGCTAATGAAGTCAGAAGTATAAATTAGAGATGTGTCAATCAAAGGGGTAAAAAAGGGAAAAATCGATGACATTATATCTTCTAAACCTAATGGATGGAAACAAACACTAAAATGGTCTAAGATCAGCCCTAAAAATTAAGGGACTTTTCAGTACTTTTTGCAAACTAAACAGTTTTGGGGTTAAAATAGGGTAGAAAATAAAAACATTAGTAAAGTTATATCTCTGATACTAATATCGACAGAAAAAAAAAATTAAATTGGATTTAGATCGAATAGAAAAATAAAAAGTCATGTTTTTAGTAGGTACTTTTCGTAAATGAGCTAAAAATAGGGAATAAAAAGGATAAAAACTAAATTTCGGTACTTTTTTGACCCATATATAATTTTTGAATCCATTATTATAGAAACAAAATTTATACCGCAATCGAAAATAACAAAAACGGGTCAAATAAAACAAAAAATAAATCAATGATTTATGGACTGTTCTGTTGACATTGTAGAAATATGTGACAGGTGTTTGGTAAACAACGGGTAAAAAAAGGAAACTTTTGTAAAATATTCAAAATCAAAAGCGACAAGAACAAGATTTAAATTGGGTTAGCAATCAAAATTGGGTCAGCTACAAAAATAAGGGAGGCGTGTGTAGTACTTTTTTGTCCTATATGTATCTTAAGAACCAATAAGTATTTAATTTAATTTATATCGGAATTGATAAATAAGTGAAAAAGTTATTTTGGTAAATTTTGTAACTTTGTCAATTCAAATGGTGCCGCTAACGAAGTAGCGGGTTATAAAGCTAGTAAGACAATAAAACTCAAAAAAATTGAGGTCGATATGTTAAACCAATTCCCCGTACCTTGTGTTCGAATTCGGCGAATTTCGCAAAAAAGTAATTTTTTGATCATAATTTGCTTCATAAATCTCATATATATTTAATTTTAACAATTTTTATATAAAAAAAAAAATATTTATACTATGGAAAATATAAATAGATTTTCTTCTTAAAAATTGGGTAGACCCTTTTTTTCCGGGGTCAAAGTTGAAAAATTTTATTTTTTGTATTTTGTTTATTTTTTATTTTATTTATTAGATAATTTTAACAAATATACTTAAAAGTAATTATTTTACACTAAGATTAAGTTTTTTTTATTAAAAAAAAAATAATAATTTAACCCTTAATAGACATGAGGGCAAAAATGATCCAACAATTTTAGTGGCACTTTTTTTTGTTAGCAAATTTTGATTAAAAAGCTATAAGCTGGTTTTTGATACTAAGATAAAGTTTTTTTTATTATAAAAAATATCTTAACCCTTTAAAGACGTGGTGACAAAAATTACCCACCATTTTTTGTCACTTTTTTCAGGGAATTTTGATTAAAAGGCATTAAGTAAATACTAAGATTAAGTTTCTTTATTAAAAAATACTAACTCTAAAAAAATGTTGTCCCAAAAATTTTTTTTGGCACTTTTTAGGATTAAAATGATTTTTATGCTAAAAAACTTAATCTTAGTCTCAAATAACAACTTGTATACTTTTTAATCAAAATTAGCTGAACAAAGTGCCAACAAAAATGTTGGGTCATTTTTGTCCCCATGTCTATTAAGGATTAAATTTTTGAGATTTAATTTCGAATTCGTTTTTTAAAGCAAATTTACCTTAATTTTAACTCTTCTGTCCGCTTATTAGGGATATTTATAGCATTAGTTTTTAAAATTTAGTGTCCGTGTCCGGTTATGGGAATACATTTCGTACGAAAAAACAGTTTAAAATCTAGGTGTTGGAGGTTTCCGTTCTGAGAGGTTTCACTATATTTTCCAAATTTTTATATGAACAGCTAAATTTTTTTTTAGTTTTCTAATGTCAAATTATTGTTATTATTCTGAATTGTCGAATTGTTGTTTTAAATTTTAGCATTAAAAAACTGTTTATCCAACAACAAAACTTATGTTGTTTTTGGCTTGTTGTATTTGTTGTAGCCATGCTTTAACCTGTATATATGAGCCTTGTATTCTGGAATGTGATGGAAATCGATCGTTTGTAAATCGATCGATTTCAATTCAATCGATTTCAGATGTATTTTTGAGATAGTTTTCCCCATTTCTACAAACAAATTTAGGCCAAATGCAAGATAAGACATCAGTTAAAGGATTAAAGCCCAAAATTTAATATTTTGGGAAAACTATAAATTATCTAAAATCGATCGATTTGAAAACGATCGATTTCTATCACATACCGGATTACTATGCCGAAAGTACTTGCATGTTTTTATAAACTTTAATATGTATGTGATTCTATGGTCAGATAATGGGTTAAGATTTCCTTTTCCGTATAACTAAAAATGGTGGCGCCATCTAGTGTTCAGTAGTGTTGAAGTTAAGGTATGTAGTAACAAGTTACAACTCTGCAAATAAAATGATAAATTATATGAGAAACACCCTGTGCACCGACAACATATTTAAATTTAAACACTATTTTAAAGATAAAGTTGAATCTAATGAGTTAAATTGTACAACTTCTTTGATAGAGAATGTAAAAAAAGTGATCCGGTAGAATTTATAGAACACATCGATTATTCTGAAATGTATCATCATTTGCCGCAAATGATGGAAGAGCTATTATGCGACCGTGCTCTTATTTGGTTTAGGAACTCAAAAAATCTTGGCAAGACAGTTTCAAAGCTGATTTAAATGGTGGGAGATATACGAAAGCATACACAACGTCCTAAGGAATCTTTTAAAGATTATGTTGCTTCCCTTCGAGATCTAATGCGGCACTCACAACTTAATGAAGAGGAAAAGCTTGAAATTATTTTTACAAATTCTCAGCCCGGTTATCAGTGGTTCATCGCCAATACAAAGTACTCTTCACTAGACCTCTCGGTACCACTGAACGTAACCAGAAGATACAACCAACCAAATCCTCAGCGGCCTATTTACCACCTGGACAAAAGAAGTAAGCCTACAACTTGGCGTCGAGATCGATGATGTACCAATTCCGACAGTGAACCACCCGAAAATCCTGGGAGTCACACTCGACAGCCTTTTCACTTCGTCAGCACATGCCACAACTGTCGCGCGATTGGTCGGTCAGTGGCAAATTATGCTGCTCCAGTATGGTCAGCGTCGCTAAGTGATACTCAGTAGAGAAATATTCAATGCTGCCAAAATGCAGCCCTAAGAACTATTACAGGCTGCCTACAAATTACCTCACTACATCATCTTCACGAGGAAACAAAGATCCTTCCAGTAAAGGAACACAACATTATGCTATCTCAGCAGTTCCTTTTGGAATGTCATCGCAGAAATCATCCAAACTTTAACATCACACAGTTGGCATCTTCCCCGAGGCATGTCAGGAAAGAAATTCGCGTGTATGAGGATAGCATACGAAGATATGTACTTGATCCTTTAGATCATACCTCGTACATGGCAGCATTAAACAACATTCATAAAGACGCCACCAACTCCGCGATTTCAGGTTATCGCATGAATGTTGTATTAGGAGGTCGCCCACCGACCATAGCAGAAGAAGAAAAGAACCTGCCGCGGAAAACAAGAGTTGTTCTGGCACAACTGAGGTCGGGATGGAGCAATAGATTAAATATCATTTGGTCCCGCATAGACCGTGCCGTCCCCAACATATGCCCAGCTTGTGGTCAGGGTCCTCATGATACCCCCCACATTTTCAACTGCACCGACAACCCTACTTCACTTAGTACTGAGGATTTGTGGACTCATCCAGTTGAAGTAGCACAATTTCTTGGCCTTGATCTCCAAACAGATCCCCCATAAAAACAAATTATAAAATTGTAAATGTTAGAGCTGTTACAACAACAACAACACTCTTCACAAGACGAACTTATGTCATTGATCAATGATATTGAAATTCTAAAGAAGCCAGCAACTTTAAACCTAACTAATGAAAATAGAAAACACATTCGAGAGATATCAACATTTATGTATGACAACGTTCTTCCAAATAAAAATTTTTTAAAAAAACCAAACTGCTTTAGAGTTCGAAGAAGCGCGAATAACAGCAACAATACTCATTGAAAGCACACTTTTAAAATGCACCCTGGATACTTGTTCTTCCAGAAACTTTATTAAGCCTGCGTTGATTGGAAAACTTAATAGTGAACCACCTATAATGGATCCAATGTGTCAGTTTCAATCTGTGCACAATACATTGTAACGTTTGGCAATATTTCAAAAATATGTAAATTTCTCGTAATGCCCGAATTACATGAAGACATTTTACTTGGTTTAGAGTTCCTACGTACTTTTAAAATATCTATCAGCTGTGGAGGATTAGTTTTAACTTGTTCCCACAATAATTCATCTGAAGTGACTTTGAGTAATGCAAAGAACAAATCATTTAATTATAACAAATCATCGTTTACTGAATTGACAGAGGCAGAAATTCCTCAAACAGTAAGTGATATTATAAAAAGCATGTAGCATGTACCTCTAGGCCATGGTTCAACTATACACTAGGCAATATTTCTGACATAAGTACTGTTTTAACTGATTTCGAACTTTTGAAGATTTAGAAGCAAACAATGCGGTCAAAATTGTTTGACACTGCCATCCATTAAAAATTGTAACATTTGGATTTATTTAAAACTTTTCAATCGTCTTGTTTTTCACACATCAAAAACAGAATGATGATTTCATTCTAAATTTAATGGAGATTTTATACATTTTTGTATCAATTATACAATAGAAAACCTAGCATAAATAAAAAATGATAATGGTAAGTTCATAGAGAACGTATCTCGAAAATATATTCGTAGCCTAATTAACATAACTTTGCTATTATCGTTTTAAATTTCGGACTTATAGCGTTACTTAAACGTCCTCACTTTTTAAAATTCCTTCTTGGGGTCTATAGCTTTTGCCTTTGGCCTGGGCAATGCTGAATCATTCAGTCAGCGTATAACGCTGAAGTTTTAAATATGTATATTGGGGTGCACCTTATTTTACAAAAGTGCGAAATTGGACCGCTTAACACATTGTGGGCGGATGCGGCTCGTGTTCCCCTTATGCAGTTTTGAAAAAAAACAAGTAAGAAAGTGCTATAGTCGGTCGAGCCTGACAATATGATACCCTTCACCACTAGGATCAAAGGTCTTATTTTTCCTATATAAAGACAAATATTTACTAAATTTTGTCATCATACAAACATTTTCTCAAAACTTATATATTTAAACTGTTTCCGTCATTCGGACTTATATGAGAGCTTGGGTCAAATGTGGACCGATTATTTCCAAATTTGGCAAATTGATTACAGTTGTTACAAAAATTATGTGTGCAAAAAATAAACTTATGATTCTCATTATCTTAAGGTTTACGAGCGTTTTAGTCATTTTTGTCTCATTTAGTGCGTTTTGTCAGAGGAGTTTGTATGGGAGCTATGGTCAAATGTGAACCGATTTCAACGGTGATTTCAACAGTGATTTAAGTTTACATAAGCAGTATTTGTTTTAAATTTCACGAAAAAATATTGATATTTGTAGCCAATACATCAATTCCGGGAAGTGCGACCTATGGGAGGTACCATAAATAATGGACCGTTTTTGACGAATTTCAATAGCCATGGTCCCACTATCAAACAAATGATTTGTGCCAAATTTCATCAAATTATCTTTAGAATTGCGACCTGTAGTTTGATTACATTCTTTACATGGGGGTCCAGCCAGACAGACGGACGGAAGGACTGACATCGCTAAATCTACTCAGAAAATGATTCTCAGCCTATTGGTATACTAAAAGGTGGGTCTAAGACAAATATTTGTATGCGTTACATACATCAAAACAAACTTATAATACCCTCTCCACCTATGGTGGTGAAGGGTATAAATAGTCGGAACAAAGCCTAAACATTTGGTTTGGATAGGTGAGCCTATTCTTGAGTTATACAATTAAAACGAAAAGTGGCATTAATTTTTATATATTAAGAAAAAGGTGGAAAAAGTTAAAAACTCTATAATTTTAAATTGAAATTCTTTAATTTGCTAAAAAAAATATGAATAATGCACTTTTGCATTTTAAATGACGATATCAATCACACGAAAACATATACACAAGTATAAATTTTATTAGTGCTACATTATATTGGAAGCAGCATGAACAATGATCACAGCCTTAGACTTTATCGCATTAGTCTACCTCAAAATGAAAGCCCATAATTGCTCTACTGATTTGAGTTTAAAAATTAAGTCATTAGAATAAATATAAAGTATCTTGTAGCCTATAACAAAGTTAGATAAAAGTGATTCTAAGCCTATTGGTATACTAAAACGTGGGTCTAACACAAATATTTATATGCGTTACATACATTAGCACACCTATCCACCTATGGTGGTGAAGGGTATAAAAATTGCAGAGCCTGCTTTTATGTTACGTAGAACATTTTGCACTTTCATAGTATAAGGTGCCCCCTAATGTATATAGATTTGCAATATCTGTTCTGCAAAAAATCGAATTCCCCTGCCGGTTCGTCAACAAATATAAATTTAGAAATTAAAAATTCATAAAAGTCGCAATTGCCCAAGTTGGAATAAAACTTTTCGTAACTCTTTAGTAATAGGTCATTGAGTAATCGAATGTACGTACAAATGACATAAAAAGCGCTTCTACTTCGTAAGAATATTTAATTCAAATCGCTAGCCAACAATTTCCGCTAACTATGTATGGACACAATTGGGTTAAAAATACAAAAATATCGGTTATTTAAATATGTAAATTTATTAAATATAATAAGTTAGAGTAAAAATAAATTTTACAAATACATACAAATGTATATAATAGTAACTGAGAAACATGTATAAATGCATGCAAACAAACTTATATTGTAACATTCTATGTAAATAAATACATTATTTTAAAATTGTACAATTCTTTTGTGTTTTTTTTTTAATTATTTTGTATTTCTAATTTTCTATTGTTACTTTGAAAATATTTTAAAGACACTGTGGCTTTTTGATGGTGATGGATATTTTTGTAAATACAAATTGGTCATATAAATGGTTGGTTACAAATTATAAAACTGTTTTTGGTAATACTAATATGTATATTGATAATAAAAAACTATTGCAAAACATTTTCATATAATGGAACATTTATATCATATCAATTTTATAAAAGTTTCTAGTTTTCAAAATTAAGAAGACGTTACAATTACATTATTGATTAATACTAATGTGAGGAGGTTCCATAAGGAATTAAAGGACTAAATATACTAATGCATATATTCAAAATAAAAAATATTTGTTGCAAAACACTTGCAAATAATGGAACATTCATATAATTTTTTATAATATAATCCAGTTATCAAAATTAAACAACTTTACATAGGCAGGTGTACGTATGTAGTATATAAATATAAGAAATATAGATTCATGTGATGAAAAATAGTTATTTTTATGGAGATTCATTGTTCGTTCATTTTTATTTGCGGAGTAGACAATAATTACACCTTGTCATCTGCAAAAAAAAAAAAAGCGTTTAATATAATTTTGTTAGTTCTGTTTAAATAAAAAACTTACTTATCATTTTTGATGCCTTATCATAGTTATCGGACAGAGTATCCTTCAATTTGTTTAAAGAACTTTGGACATCATCACTGTGGTCTCCGTCGTGATAATAAACGAAGTAGATTATGATACCACCAATTATTATAAGTACAAGAAAAGCACTAATAATGGACATCAAAACTCCTACTGCACAATTAAGGCAACTGTAAAGATAGAGATACTATTTAATAAGGTAATTTTAAATCTTAGATTAAAATGATCGCAAACGACAGCAAAAATATTGATCGTAAGCGTCAAAGAAATCTTAATATAAAAAATGGGAAAATTGTTTAGAAGTTATGGTGCAAAGGATTGTGTGTGATGTTTTTTTGTTTTAATTCAATAACTTTTAAACTACTGGGTGGATTGTGGTGCAATGTGCAGAAATCGTCTATTTATAGCACAGTGTCCTATACAGTGGGCCAAAGTTGAGCACCTGTTGTATGTAAAACCTATTGGTCCGTATACCTTTCGCAATTATAAACCTATCGAAATGATTTTTACACGTTCGAAAATACTTAAGAAAGAAAAATATTCTTACTGTATTATGCTACCTCTAATAGTTTGAGAGATATTTAACGGAATGTCTTTTACGATTATTTGAATGTAAGGGCTCGATACATAACAAGTAAAAAAGAGCTATAGTCGGCCAAGACCGACCAGGTCAAAGGTGTTCTTTTTCCTGTATAAAGACACATTTTTGCAAAATGTAAATATTATATATTTAAAAAACTTATATATTTAAGCTGTTTTCTTCATTTGAACTTATATGAGAGCTAGGGTCAAATGTGGACCGATTATCTCGAAATTTGGCAAATTGATTACAGTTGTTACAAAAATTATGTATGCAAAAAATAAATTTCGTATTAGCTTCAGATTTGCCAGCGTTTTAGTGTTTTTTGTCTCATTTAGTGAGTTTTGACAAAAGAGTTTGTATGGGAGCTATGGTTAAAGGTGGACCGATTTCAATGAAATTTGGTACAGTGATTTTAGTTTACATAAGCCGTATTTGTCCAGCCAGCCAGCCATACGGACGGACATCGCTAGTATACCTATTGGTATACTAAAAGGTGGGTCAAATATTTCCATGCGTTACATACATCAGCACAAACTTTTAAAACCCTTTCCACCTATGGTAGGGAAGGGTATAAAAATTAACGTTTGTCTTTCTGTATGTCCTTTATAGAATACTAAACTATGCTTTTTATCATGTTATGATCTTAAGCAAAGCTGTCGCGCATGAGCCGACAAAAATTTCTATGTGGGTATGTCCTATTTCCGACAGATGGCGCCACTAAAAATTACTCAAAATAAATTAAATCGTAAACTTTTCTTTTTTAGCAAAGTTGTTGCGCATGAGTCGACGAGGGTTTCTAAGTGGGTACGAATTTTTTCCCGATAGATGTCGCCACGGAAAATTATTTAAAAATTAATTGAATCGTAGACTATGCATTTGATCATGTGCTAATCGGACAAAATCAATAAAATGATTCAAAATTAATTGGATATTTGTGTTATTTCAAATTAAATTTATTTTAGTTGGTGGCGCAGCACCGCGCGCCTGTAACTGATAGAAATTTTATATGAAAACAAATATTTTGTTTGGATTATAATTGATTTGTATACCCTGCATTAATAGATGATAGGGTATCACAGATTTGTCATATCGTTTTTAATTTTGCTTAGGAAGCGTTATATGGGATGTAAATGGGATTTACAAACTTTTAATGACATATACTTCAAATCTCTTTGACGGTGGGTAAAGGAAAAGAAATTTAAGTTTAAAAGATTTTAGTCGTTCCGTAAAATTTAGCAATTTCTTCGTAAGTATAAAGAATAGTTTCCTAAATAATACAAATAATAAAGACTACAAAATATCATAAATAATATAACTGTCAATTGATTGTAATGCTTATAATTCCATTAATCCATTTTATTTCTTTTTTAATTACGCACATTTAAACGCAAATAAAACTTTCGTTTAATTTATTCGGCATTTCTTGTAATGTGTGTATTTGAAAAGTAGAATCTTTAAAGATGATGTCACGACAATAAAGAAAATATTTATGAATTTAATGGGGAGGAATTTTGAAATTGGATAAATAGATACATACATATAAAACGAATAGTGCGTCATTAGTTATAAGAAATGACAGAATTGCTGGTTGTCTGGATATCTATTCAATAATCCAAGCCGCCGCCACCACCACTATCATACAGGAAGTATCGCAAACTTCCTGTTTGCTCTTACATCTGTATCACATAAAATGGTATGAAGGGGTAGGAGTATGAATACCAAAACACTACAAATTTATTCTAACAATTAATGGGGTAGCAGCGTAAAATATGTATACATTTGAATATTTATGTACAAAATAGTCTCGCCTGACTGGAGACACTGAATACGACAGAATATGACAGCTTTAAGCATTTCATGGAACATTTCTACTGGCTTTGAATAACTTTATAAGAGCTCTATATAAATATCCTTTCGTGCTCGACAAAGTAAAAAAAATAACATTGGCGCCAAAAGAAAAAAATGTTTGTTAATAAAAAAATATAAAGTAAAAACGACAATAACAACAACAATAAACATTAAATAATAAAAACCATTAAAATGTAAATAAACTTCACGGCAACTGTTGAAACAATACACTTTTTTCTTACACCCTTATCGCCCACTAGGATCTTCAATGTGTCATATTTATTTACTATATTTTATTTTGCCGAGGAAATTTTAAAATATTCCTTTCGACAACAGAGACATGGGTGTTTCCCTAGTAAATACCTATTACCACAATTACTAATAGAAGAAAAGTTTTTAATTTGTAACAAATCAGTTTAAAATAATTTTCAACATCTCAGTAAGAATTCAGTTTTATACATTTATTTTAATTTCATAACTTTGGTATTTTCAAAATTATTTTCATTTTAATGAGGTTTTAACGTCTGATATATCGTAATGGTACATTTTAAAAATCTTGATATTCAAGTTAAAATGAGCCCATAGTTATAAATAAATTCAATTTTGTTTATATTTTTAGTTCTTTTTCTAAGAAAATATATAAAGACCTTATTTTGCAAGTGGTAGTAGTTCATTTGTTTTTTTATTTGGGATATACATCCATGGAATGAAAACACTTTATCAGTCATGGTTTCAATTCCGTTCGGAATTGAAATCATTCCGTAGTTGAATTCTGATCGAAATGGTTTTGGTTCTGAAATTCCGAAAATTTTGAATCCTCTGTCTGTCAGTTATCGGCCCGATAGGGCCACTGAAATTTGGCAAAAATATTCATCATTATTAGAAAAATTTTGGTATTGAAATTGGTCAAAATCGGTTATTTGCTAATAAATGACAAGTTATAACAGATATGATGATACAATTTAGCACATTTAACCATAGCTTCCATATAAAACTCTTACGAAAACAGTCTTAATTATACCTAAAATGCACTTAAATGCGAATTAATGATAGACTATACTAGCGATGGCCATGAATTTAGTAGAAGGAAGTCTTATTTCAGTCAGTGTGCAAAATTTTGTCATATTCGGTCACCATTTGACCATAGCTCCCATATAAAAAACTTACGGAAACGCAAAAAAAAAACCAACAAAATTAGGGGACTTCTGTTCGTCTATCCGTCAAATGAAAGCGAGATAGCTCCTTGGCGAAAATACCTAGAGGCACAAATTTTCGATATTTCGAAAAAGTTGTGTCTTGAAAAAGGTCGAAATTGGCTCACATTTAGTTAGAGCTTCCATATAACGGGAATCACATTAATGCTAATAAATTTAATCCAATTGTAATAGATATGAGAACTTAATTTAGAACAGACAAGTTTTATGTGACTAGTGCTCAGTATGTCAAATTGTATAGGAATCGGTCTATATTTGACTATAGATTTCATATAAAAAACACTCCTGGGAACCATTAAAATGACACAACCGGCAGTTAAAAGCTATTAAATTATAAGCTATGACAGCTATGGCCACAAATTATTTTGAACAAAAAGCTTTATATTAATACCAGCGAGTGTACAATCGTGACAATCCTCTTTTTATATCTACAATTAAAAAGATTTGGAGGTACATTCAGTATATTAAGATTGCACCTACGAAATTAGATAGCTATCAATCAATGTTAAGTCCAAACTTTAAATTACGAACTCCAAACAAAATATATTGGCCTGCCGTATAACTATGAACATGTTTATTATAACTACATATTAAGCGCAATAAAAAGTATTTAGCTTATTAACTATACCCGGTTATGAGACCGAATTTTTGCAAAGTAAAAATTAGGAAAATCACTTAGGATAAGCTACTGCAATAGAATTTTTTTTTTTCAATTCAAATTCAATTTCACTTTGAAAACAGGAAGTGGTTTTATTTCGAAAAAAAAAAAATCATTTTACGGAATTCATTCTACTTCCGAACGGATGTATTTAAGTCAGCTAAAATTTTACGAACTCTTATCACTTCCCCAAAAAAAAAAAAAATGTTATGCAATGAATACAAAATTTTGTTCTAGATATTACCAAAATCAACATTTAACATTTTTTATTTTAATTCCATCGAGTTAAGACTCTTTTTTTGCAAATGTTCAATTTGTATATACTATGTCTTGTGGCTTTTATTTTTTTTTAACAATAAAACAACTGTTAGATTAGAATTGAGGTCTTAACTTTCATTTGAAGCAAAAACAAAAAGAATTTTTATTTTAAACATTTCTCTTTTAATGATTCATTCTTTGGGGGGGAAGTCCTTTAAGTGCAGTTTTTATTTGTCTATTTTAAATGTCATGATGATGCTTGTCGTTGTTGTAAATTGTTGAAAATGTGACACAATTTATGAACATCATTGCTACTTCTCGTAAAAATTTTATGTTAAATGTTAGGGATACTAAAAACTTAATGGGAGTGGTTACCAGGATTAACAGCTCTGTCACAAATGTCTTCTGGCTTATCTTAAACTATTATTTAAAAATATAAAAATAAATGTAATTTTGTTCTAGATACAAATATAATTTTAATAGAATAACAAATCGTCGACCCGGAGTTATCTTCACGTAAGTGCAAAAAATTTTTTTTTGGGAAATTGAACTTAAAGATTTGACATTAGTTGCAGAAGAATTTACTCGAAAAATGTGTTCCAATATTTTTATCAGTTGTAGTCCATGAAGTTCTTAATCAAATCGGTTAAAAATATTCAGGGCCATGGAAGAATATTTCCGAGTTATTGGCATTTTTGTCTCTAAAGAAATTTTCACAATTTGCCGTAAAGGACACATTTTATTAAACATTTATTAATATATGTCATATACGTGAAAATGTTAGTACAAACAATTTTTTTTTTAAGTTATCTTCACGTATGTACCCACATAATATTATGATTTTTTAAGAAAAAAAATCTAAAATCTATTATACTAAATATCAATTCATAGTTTTTCTGAGAGGAAATATACTTAAAATTTCTCCTGTTATACAAAAACTTTGCAGTGAGATTTAAATATATAAAAAAATACTATGACTGCTCTATCCATATAAATCGAATTTTCACACGAAATACGTACCTTATCATTTCAATAATGATTGGATAAATGCTAAGATAAAGAAGTAAGAGTTTTAAAATTATGCAGAATTAATAATATAAATTAAAAACTCTTAAATTACGTACTTAGTTCTAAGTACTTACATCAGAAATTTTACTCTTAGGATACCTTTTAGCCGTCTAGCCTGGACTAAACTGTAATTAAACTTAAGAAGTAGTCTCCATTTTATTGTAATTTTTTGGCCTACTTAAAATTTCTAAAAAATTGTGATACGCAATTGCGTCTTTTATGTGATTATATAAAATCAAATTTAGCTAATTTTCTACCAAGAATTAATTTTTTCGTATGATAAATATTTCTGTAAAAATATATTTTTAAATAGTATTTTTTAAGTTAATTTTAATTTCTTTTGTAATAAAGTGAATTCCTAAAAAAAGTCATTAATTTCTATCTAATTATATAAACAATAGAAACCCATTTCCAGAACAGTCATAAATGAAATAAATTCAAAATTATATATTTTACAAATCTACTTTTCAATATATATTTTGCTTGCGAATACGTGAAGATAACTCAAGATTTCTAAATTGCATTTGTTCACATATTTTGTGTTGTATCGCCTTCAAATACCAATAATTATTGTACTTACGTGAAGATAACGCAAAAATGTTGTACTTGTCAAATTTCATATGTTTTTTATTGTATATCCACAAAAATGTTACATACGTTAAGATAACGCAATAACTTTTTACGAAAGGTGGATATACAACAAAGTGCATTCATAATATCTCCGTAACTATAAAAGGTAGGCATATGGCGATCAAGTAGATCGATAGATCTAAATAAAAGATACAAGAAAATGGTCTTATCTCAATTTTTTCGATTTTGTGATATACGTGAAGATAACTTCGGGGCGACGAAATGCTAATAGGTATGTATGTAAGAATATTAAGTTTTATATTTAGTGGAGACAAGAACATTATAAAAAATTTGTACCGTTTCAAATCAAAATTAACTAGAATATTTTTTAAATTTTATAATACCTGGCAATTTTATTATAATTGCAGTTATGTTACTTACAGGGTACAATCAGTCTTTACATACATATTACAATTTTTATAACTTAAATGTTTAAAAAATTTGTGTTTAGATTTCTAATCGAGACAAAAAGTAAAAATTGATATATAATCTAACACATGCGATGGCATTAACTTTTACATGTTGCATTTTTATACCCTCCACCCTTTAACGTGAACCCATATTTAATACCCATTATGAACCAAATACAATATTTTTTGAGGGGGCAAACAACTGTTTAATATCCAAAATATTTAAATAGAAGTCAATATTTCTTCTACAATATACCTGTGGCTTGGTGCTAACAAAAAGACAATTTTTTGATATTTTGAGTTAATCATTGCATTAGATTGCTTTGTTTACCCTATTTTATTTGGCTCCAACAGCTAATCTCTAACTTAACTCGGGACAGATATGAATTTATATGGAAAATAAAAGCTTTAAATCAAATTTTTTCAAAATTATTTTTTTTACATTGGCGCCAAAGTTCTAAAATAGATTTCTTCTGCCTACATTTCATTAAAAGATACATACCGTCGGCCTATATCTAAAATGGCTTATCTGCATAATACCATTTTGTCTTCGAAAAAAAAAAAAACGGTTAATGTAGATAAGCCAAACAAAAAAGTGAATAAAAAAATAAAAAATTCACACTATAGAATACAGAATCGTATGGTATCAAAATCTCAATTTCTAAAATCTGCAGATAAGCCATTTTAGATATAGGACGACGATATGTATCTTTTAATAAAATGTAACTATTATAAAAAACAGTCTCCCAATAAAAAGTCATTTTGAAAAGAAATTATTCATAGATTCATATAGCCTATATTCCATATGTCGACGCCATGAAAATGCTTATAAATGTATAGTTAACTCAATTCTGTTGTGTATTAACATTAATTGATGTGTAAAATTTGAATAAAATCGGTATACATTTGAACCCATTAACCCTTCTTCTGTTATCCTTGACTCCCAGTGGAACATAGGGCCTCTTGGTTTCATTCATCATAATGTTCTTGCACCTCCAAATTCCTTGTGCTTACCCCTTGGAGTATTATATCGTCGTTGAAAATCCAAAACTGCGTATCATAAAAAAAAATCAAAATCGAGTTTTTGATTGATTATGATTCGTAAAGTTGTCTTACATGTCTCTACCAATTTTTAGATTTTTACGACCAAAAATAACGGTTTTATATCAATAATTCAAAATTGCGTATCAACATGTGCACTATTTTCAAAATTCAAATATGCGTATCATCAAACTTGGGGTAAGATATGAAAATAAAATATTTGAATTTAAAAAAAAATATATATTTGAATTTTTGCTTCTCCTGTAAAATTTGAAAAAGTGTTGTTACGCAGTTTTGGATTTTCAACGACGATATTCTGTAATGTTGTTTCTTTCTTTCCATCACCCAAATACGTTGGAATAGCTCTAAGATAACTCACTCTAATATTAGCCTTGACCTAGAATCCCACACGGGTTGTTTACCGCGTCTTCAAATAGGTTGCTCAGGTTACCAGGAAGTACCACGAGGAGGTTAGACGTCAGGCAACAGATGCATCCCATTAACCCAATAGAAGTTAATTTCTTAAATATACAAAAACAACGACATATGATCTCAGTGGTGTTGATTATTATCATGTCCGACTTTAACTTTTTTCACTTGATTTTTTGGAATTTTTATTAATAAATATGTATTTACGTGTTTGTCATTGTCTACAGTTCTGACACAGAAATCAACTCCGGCCAAAAGTGAAATGAATTTCGAAATCAAACTACGAAATTATTTCGTGGTTCAATTCTGATTGAAATTGTTTTCCGAAAATTTTGAAATGCTATAAAACATTTCAAAACACGATTTTTTTAATTGAAATAATCTTTGTTTTAACAAATAAAACTGATTGGTTGAAGAAATTGTTTAACTATGGTTCAAATATTGTCACAAATTCCGTTCGAAATTGAAACCATTTCGTAGTTCAATTCTGATAGAAATTATTTTCCTAAAAATTTAAAATGCTCTGATTACTTGCAGAAATTGTTGATATATTGAATAAACAAAATATACAAATTTAATTTCACTTTAAAAATAGAAAGTGTTTGCATTTCGAAAAATTGTTTCGTTTTACTTTTTCTATAGAAGCACTTCCACTTCCGAACAGAATTCAGTTCTTTAAATTTTATAATAACTTCAATCTTCAGATAATTAATAGGTGTTTTGGCACCATAAGCTAGATTGGCTTGGGTTTATAGTGCCAAAACTACCTTTTACTCTAGAGAAAACAAATATTTCCTTAGAGAAGTTATCGTATATCTTATTTTTTGCAATTAGTTCACCGATTTTTAATCAAAAATAAAAGTAAATTTCATACCTGAAAATTTATTTTTTTGGTTTTTAGGTAAAGTTTTTCCGTAACTTCTCACCGATAAAGGTTTAGTCTTAAAATTTAGGTGCGCCTATTTCTAAAAATCGAAAATGTCCTCAGTATTTACGTAAACAACAAATTGTTTCTATACATGTCATGCGATTTACAGTAGAAGGAATGCTATGAATATTGCATTCTTAATACAGTAGATGCAGGAAAGCATTTGGAACTCATTGGTATCAAAAAACCTATATGTCGAATTTGACCATTCAAATGTAAAAGTAATCATATTTCAAATATTTGACACTGTTATTACTGGGTAGTAAGTCAATGGAGCGGAGATCAGGGTAGTCCTCTATTATTTGAGTTTCACTAAACAAAGTGGTCTGCAGACTGCACCAAAAAATAATATCTATTTTATTTTAAATCTATAAACAAATCGAGCTGTTCCGCAATGCAGAACCATTTTTTTAATATTATATTTAAATAAGCTTTTTTGGTTATATTCTATCAGTAAAACTTATTTATCTAGAACTCTCAGATATGTATCAATTATCATTGTATAATATTTCATTATATTTAACGAGAAATAAACCAATATTTATTTGAGCTATATACATACATACTTGCACATACGATTACTGTGTACTTAACAAATAAAAAAATGTATGAGCTCGTTATTTTGTATATATAGAAAAAGTGTCTCTAAACAGCATCCGAAATAAACAACCAAATATTATCTACTGGGGAAATGGTGTTGGAAGAGGAAATTAGAAAACAAACTTTTTCGACTTGCTTGTTTATAAATATTTACTCTATTTAAGTGAAATATTTAGATTGTCTACTTCATTTACATTTTGATAGTAATACAAAATAAATAAAATTCATTTGTTTAAATAAAGAAAAGTAAAAACTTACCAGCAAGCAACATTTCCGGCCAGACACTTGCACATCTTGTGTTATTTTTTTTGTTTTGCTTTCTTTTAAAAAGGTATTTGACTTATAAATTGAATGAGTTTGTAAGCAGGTGTTTGTTCTTATTTTTGCAAAATATAAAATGCAATTTTGTAGTAAAATATGTCCGCTAAAGTAATTTATAAAATTAAACCAACCGCCAATTGCTGCGTACCAAGCGCTACTGACTGGGGAAAATTGAGTGGAAACAAAGTTGAGTTAAATTCATTCGACAACATAACAGGGATGGAAAATAGATTTCTTTATTTTGTACCAACAAGAAAAACAAAATGTACTTTTTGTATTATGATGGTACCATTTTTAATATTTAGAAGACAATAGTTTAAAGATTATTAAACATTGAAAAAGTCCATCTTCAGTGATTCCGAGATAATTCAAAACTCTTTCCAGCCATTAGAACTTTCGAATTATGATGATTTTTTACTATATTTATTTTATATTTGAAAATTTTTTTATTTTTATAGGAAATTTTTAAAAAAGTTTCTTATTTCTATAGGAATTTTTTTTTTTAAATTTCTTATTATACAATAAATTTTTCAAAATTTCTTATTATACAATAAATTTTTCAAAATTTCTTATTTTTATAGGAAATTTTTCAAAAATTTCTTATTTTTAAAGGAAATTTTTCAAAATTTATTATTTTTATATGAAATTTTTCAAAATTTTCTCATTTTTATAGGAAATTTTTCAAAAATTTCTTATTTTTAAAAGAAAATTTTTCAAAAATGTATTATTTTTATAAGATATCTTTCAAAAATTTCTTATTTTTATAAGAAATCTTTAAAAAAATTCTTATCTTATAAAAATTTTAAAAAAGTTTCTTATTTTTATCAAAAATTTCTAATTTTTATTAAAAAATTCTTATTTTTATAAGAAAGTTTTTCTTATTTTTATAAGAAAATTTTCAAAAATTTCTTATTTTTATAAGAAATTTTCAAGAATTCTTCGCCTTCTGTTCAGGCGAAAATATCTCCTTCCCAGTATGCTTTCCGGCAGGGTCATAGTACAACTTCTTTGCTGCTTGGGATGACGGATTGTGTAAGAGAAGATATTAATAAGAACTTTTTAACTTCATTAGTATCTCTTGACTTATCCAAAGCTTTTAATTCTATTAGCAATTCCATTTTGGTTTATAAGTTGAGTGAATTTTTTGGTTTTTCTAGATCTTCCTGCAGGCTAATATACTCATATCTATGCGGTAGATCTCAGTTTGTAGATTTGAGTAGTAATTATTCTGAAGTTAATCCGCTTTTTGCCGGTGTTCCCCAAGGTTCAATTTTAGGTCCACTTTTGTTTATAATGTACGTTAATGACCTTCCTGGGTACATTGATAATGGTGTTTGTAAATCCTATATGTTTGCTGATGATGTTTTTCTCTTATTTAGCACTGAGCATGATAATAGAGATGTGTTAGTATCTAACATCAATTATAGTCTTCTGCGTTTCTTACGATGGGCATCAAGCAATTCGCTACGTGTCAACTTCACTAAGACGAAAGCTATGGTTTTTTCTGAACATCTTGCTCCTGAACTTGATATATTCTTTGGTGGTAATAGAATTTCTTTTGTAAATCAAATTAAATGCTTAGGTGTATACATTGATCACAAACTAACCTTTGAAGAACATGTTAACCATATTTCGAATCGTATTTTGGAAATTCTTCGATGTATTTACTCTAATGGTGTTTACTTACCGTGTAACATTAAGTATAAATTGGCTTACGCGCTATTAATGCCGCATATATTTTATGGTCTTGAGATTTTTTCTGGCACTTTAGCATATATTTTTTCTATGGTGAATCGAATCACTAATACAGTAGTACGATATGTTTATAGTGTGCATAGGAGAACGCACATTTCAGAATATGTACTTCGTTTTTTGGGATGTTCCTTTAAAAATTTTGTTCTGATTCGCTCTTTGTTATTTTTCTATAGGATAATTAAGAGTGGGCAACCTTCCCAAGTCTGTTCAATGTTTTCCTTTTCTCGTTCTACTAGAAATCCGCAGGTAGTTATTCCCTTGATAAGGAACACCTGTTTCGAGCGGTCATTTATTGTTAGAGTTGCTGGTGCCTGGAACTTTCTACCACTTAACATTCGTGTCTTTTCGTATTCTAATAATGCTTTCCGCTTGAAACTTTTACTACTTTTTGCTGAATCTCACTAGTACAGTATTTAGAAAATTTGTTCTTATTTTTTATTTATTTTCTTTGAACAATTATTTTCTTGGCTGATTTTGGCGTTGTTAAAATGTTGTGGCTACTTCTCTGGGACTTTATATATATTATGATTTTGATTTGTATGTTAGGCTGGGGAGCCAATGTTTCTATTTCTTTATTTTTGTTAATAATACATTACCATTTAATTATTTTATTTTAGTTTATATTTAATTGTTTTTTTTTTTTTTGTTATAACTATTCAGGCGACTGCTTTGTAATATATATTTATTGGCCTATGAAAGGCTTTTTATATTATTTTGAATAAATAAATAAATAAATAAATTTCTTTTTTTTTAAAGAAATTTTCAAAATTTGTTTTTTTTTATTACAAATTGTTATTTTTTTTATTTTTATAAGATTTTTTTCAAAAATTTTTGTTTTTATACGAAATTTTTAAAAATATCTTATTTTTATAGAAAATTTTTCAAAATTTTATTACTTTTATAGGAAATTTTTAAAAAATTTATTTTAACTTTTTAAAAATTTTTTACTTTAAAAGAAATTTCTTATTTTTATAGGAAATTTTTCAAAAATTTCTTATTTTTATAGGAAAAATTTTCAAAAACTTCTTATTTTTATAGGAAATTTTTAAAAAATTTCTTATTATTATAAGAGTTTTTTTTAATTTCTTATTTTATATATTTTTTTAAATTTCTTTTTTTTTTAAATCAGATTTTTCAAAAACTTTTTACTATTATTTTTTCTGTAATTTTGTAGTTAAGCTGGGTTTAACTGAAATTTTGTAAGCTCAAATTAAAGTTTTATTATAAATGTTTGATTCAAGCTGTTAGGTTATCAAATTCTGAAATATGTTTAAAATTTTGAGTTAATCTTTAGTTAAACTTTGGTTAACTTCATTTTCCTTTATTTATAATTTGAAAATTGCTTTCCTTGACTTTTGTAATCATAAATTTTATAATTTATCTTATAGTAATTTATCTTAATACGTAGATCATTTCCCTTTGTTAAATCTTAGTCTTGGTGCAGATGACAAAAAATTTTCCCTAAGAAGGGTTATTCTGCGAGGTAAAATAAAATTTAAGGAGATTTAAGATCCAGAATAAAAAATAAAATATTTTGAGAAATTAAGATGAAATTATAGTTTACAAGATATCCATTTGTACAGGAAGTTTTTTCAACAAGAACGCTTCTAATACATTATACCTAAGTAATACTATTTTGTACTCCGCTAATCCTGAATTTATATTAAATTACACCTCTGGGGTAAAATGTGATAAATTATCAATTAATTAAACAGTTTGTTTTACAATTATAGAATCATATATTTGCTTAAATTATTTTAAGATTTTTTCAAACATCAAACATTTTTCAAATCGGTCCACACTAACTTCTATGGATGTCCTTTGCATCCATAGAAGTTAGTGTGGACCGATTTTTTTTGAAATATATCAATTTTTATTCGTAGATCTAAAGATGGAAATAAATTCAAGTTCATGATACAAAGAGAACGATTCAGTGTTTAAAATTGTACCAAATTATTCGCGGTATTACCACGGTACTAATCAGGATAAAAAAGTACATATGTACCACGTTTGCCATCCCTGCAACAAATACAACAACTGAAAAATTCTGTAAACAAATGTCAAACACCAGCAACAAATTTGACAGGGTGTAAGCTCGGCAATGAAATAATAAATACTACTAGACACCCTGTGAAATTTATTCGTTAAAGCAGTATTGCCAGATGAACATTTGAAAATTGTACAGTAGAATGAGTTTAAATAATAATAATAATATCAGCGTTTAAACGGGGGAGCTAAAATTAAATTTACGAACTATTAAATTTGTAATTCTTTATTTGACGAAAGTTCTCTACTGCACCTAAACGAGAGAAGGAAATTCAGACTAGAACTCGAACTTAAAACCTAGTATCTCTATCGTAGGAAAGTAGAAAAGGTCTCACTTCATAAATAATCTAGCTCTATAAATACATCTTAATGCCAAATTAATGAACAAAATAGATCACATGTAGAGATGTGAATCTGAAGTGTTTTCGGTTTTGTTTTATATGTATATTAGGGTGCCAGTTATTTTTCAAAGTTGGAATTTGTTTGAGGCGAACCCTAATATTGCTTCAAATTGCTAAAAAGTCTCTTGAAAATTTGAGCTCAATCGGATAAGGAGAATTTGAGTCCATGACCCGCACAAAATTGCAAAATACCTTCATACTTAGCTATTTAGTACTTACAGGCTATAGAATTGAAAACCATGTTTTACTTTGGAATTTCTTTAGTCTAAAGTATTAATGGCGTTATTTACAATCAAAGTAAAAAATCAGGCATTTTGCAAATTTTGGGCGGGTGAAGGGCACAATCTCCCTTTATCCGATTGAGCTCAAATTTTTAGCAATTTGAACCAATCTGGGGGTTGGCGTGAAATAGATTTCTTCAAAAATTGTTAATTGGCACTCTTATGGATAAATTTGGGTTCTAAAATATGCTCGGCCTTTGACCTTAACAGGCTGTAAATACAGGCTATTTAAGAAAGTAATTAAGAGGCTGGAAATATAAAAAGCCACGGGCATATTGTGACCTACCCTTATCGTACGTTCTGAAGTACATATCAATATTTTTTTCAAATCTATAAATATGAATCCAAAGGAGTTGTGGTATTATAATTTTAAGTATTTTACGTTTATTTGTCATTATTTTAATATACATATGGACGTATGAATAGTAAAGTAAATATAAAATATTGTATAGGGTATTTATAAAGTTATGAATAACATATTTATTTAGTCTACACTTAGACCTACATAAGTATTTACTTATTCTAAATAATTTACATATATTTACAAAGTAGTGCTTTGAAACTAGTTGCGAACATGTAAAATGGATTTATATACACGCGGGTAAACAATTGAACGTACTAAATTTACACGTATTGGTAAATACTCGTACATATTTATATACGATTTAGTTATATTAAGAAAAATGCCTAAAATCTACTGGACGAATTGAATGCCAACAAAGGAAATGAAAACAATTTATTAAATACAAGGTATACATACATAAGGTATGTTATGCATGTACTTATTATGTTTATGTTATATCACATTGATGTTCATTTCATCTCTTATCGGTTATAAATAATAAAGGTTGATTTGGATGGAGAGGTGACAAGACAGTTGGAAACTAGTTAATACTGTGGAGGAGATTCACCGCCTGATGTTATTTTTTGTACACGACTGACATCGTCATAGGCAATGGAGAATACGCTTTTCTTTTCGGCAATAGGGTTTCGTCGGCCCATACTGTTGAGCAGAGAGTTCATGGCAATACCAGAATCGTGATCATCCTCAAGTGTTGCAGCATTAAGTTGTTTTTGTGCTGAAGAAGAGGTGGAATTGTGATGAGATGTGGTGGGATGTGCTGCATTGGGGTCCTCAATGTAGAGATTGATTTTTGATGAGGATTTTGTAACTTTTACTTCGTTTTCCTTTATGGGAGATGGTTTTGGTTTCGGATGTTTTGGAATATTTTCCTTGGTACCGGAATGAGTTGGTGGCGTTTCAGGATAAATGTAGTGTGGCAGTTTAGACGGCGGTGCAGGAACTTCGGGATTGTTTTCGCGTTCAAAGCGATGTTCTGAATGCTGAACTAAGGGGTGGTTGGTATCCGTTTCTATTCTTGGCTTAAGTTGTTTATTCTTAACAATGTCTTCTTTAAGCAAACGATTGCCCTTGGGTGGGGATTTGCGCGGCGCTGGTTCTGGTTTAAATTTGGTATCATCTTGATTTGCTGCTCCGTCTACATGCTTAATATGAAGACGGGTTTTCGACACTTTCTTTTCGGGTGCATTTGTGTTAAGAGGTTTCTTACGCATTGGCTGGCTTCCCTTTGTAGATGATTCGGTGGATGTACGACCGCTAACAGAAGGCTTTTTCTTGTCATAGTACCATTCCATGTATTTGGGTATGCTGCCTGCTCTCGCCCGTCCATAAGAACCTTCATCACGGTCCAATAAATCTGTCTCGCTTTGTGAAACTCGACGTTCATGTATTTGAGTTGTAGTGATTTGCGTGCCACTTTCTCCATTTGATTGGTATTTAGTTATGGATACTCGATTTTTGGGAGGCTCTGATTCTGTTTGTTTCCTTTTGATATTGCGTTGGGAACTATTGCTGGCTCTAGAGCTATCGCTGCGTGATAAACGTGGTTTAGCTTCTGGCAATGCTTCTCCTCGTTGCTCTGAAGATG
Source organism: Stomorhina lunata (assembly GCA_933228675.1). NCBI lineage: Eukaryota > Metazoa > Arthropoda > Insecta > Diptera > Rhiniidae > Stomorhina > Stomorhina lunata. Next base: position 86,010,337 of record OW121740.1, on the reverse strand, counting down.
ATCGAGAATTAGAACCGTTGTGAGTTTTTACAACCTGGCTTCCACTTCCGCCACCATCGCTGACATGAATTTCAAAGCGATGTTGTTGTTGTGATGAATTTCTTCTCGATTCACTTCTATTTTGATTCTGGTGACTGGGTGTAAAGGCATTGCTTTTTATGACTATTTCACCAGCATCTGAGTCATTGGAGTAGTCAGCATCATCATCGGGCTGTTGGTATTCCTCTTCATCTGTTTGGTCATCGTAGTATTCGAGTTGTTCAACACGTATTTTTCTTCTCCTTTGGTTGCTTTTTGTGTCGTAATTTTCATCTAAGGAATCAGAGATTTCCATAAGTACATCACGATCTAAAGGTTCCTTATGGTGGGATGATTTTGCCTTATGTTGCTTTTCCTCGGTTTTTAGGCGCCTTAAAATGCTGGCTTTGGTTTCACCAACATTTCTTGGTGGCTTTTTAGGAGTTGTTCGTTTCCTTGCTTTGTAATATTCTTCGTCGTCTTCTTCTTTAATGGGTGTTCGTATTTTTCGTTTTACTTCTTCCACCATGACAATTCGTTTGCGTGGATGACTTCCGTTACGAAACTTACCACGTTTTTTGGGTTTTCGGCGTTTTATGCAATAAACAACTCCATCCGGACTGTTGGGTGAACTTAAGCGAATGTATTCGTAATCGTCTTCTTCGGAACCAGAATCATCATTTTCACTTCTGGCTCTTCGTCTTACGGTTCGTCCTTGTGTTCCAACAGATGTTCGTTGCACAAAGCCTTCATCCATTTCGGTTTGAGTGCCTGTTTCGCGCTCAGTTTGAGTAGCAATTGCCATTGACTGACCGGGCAAACTTTGTGTTTCAAATGCTACCTCGTGCTGAACATAACGAGTTTCAATCTTTTCTTTTTCCATTAAAATCTGACGCAATAATTCATTTTGTTGTTTTAGAGAATTTTCTAATTCTAGAGTTAAAGACTGATTAGAGGTGGCTGGTTGCATCTGGTTGGAAAAACCCTCAACTTGTAAAGAACTCATGGCTCCTTGTGCTGGTTGAGTATGTATGACCTTTACCTCTGGTTCTGTTTGTGAATAGACAATACTGTTAGGACCCGATTTTCCCAGAGGAAATGTATCTCCTTTTAGAGTCGAGTTCTGTTGTATTTCGTTTGGCATTGATTGTATGTAGGTAGCACCTGGAACTATTTGATAATGTTCACGAATAATTTGTTTGCCATCGGGTTGTTCTTCTATAAAACGACGCATAAGAATCTCCTTTCCGCTGTTGTCAACCATCAATAATTGAGGATGTGAGAGATTTGTAGTTTTTAAGGGTAAATTAACATAAATATTATCATCATCCGCTTCACCTGTCGCACCTCCTATTGCACCAGCATCCCGATTTTTGTCACGCGTCATTAATTGTAAAATCTCAACATTTCCATCTTTAATAAAAAATTCCCTCTTATTCTTAAGGCTGCTTCGTGCCGTATTATAATCAATATCACTTCCTCTATCGATTTCATGGCGTCTCATTGAGTCATCATCCTGATGTTCACTGTCGTAACGTTTTCTATGTTGGCGATTTATTTTACTGCGTCGAAATTGTTTCTTTTCCTCGTTGTCTTCTTCGTCAACTAGTTCGCGTTCATCGATGACGTCTTCAATGTAGACATCACGATCATTAATAAGATTAGTTCTAGAATTATGAAAACTAAGATGAGTATCGTCTTTGGCTGTACGGGTATTTCTGAAAAAAAAAACAATTAAAATTACAGTTAAATAGGACAAAACTTTAAAAAAGCTGTTAGAGGGAACTCACTTAATTTTAACTCTCCTATGATGCTCTTCTGCCGAGCGTATGCGACGAGTTTCTTCGGAATGTGTTCTCCCAGCGCCTACGTCGGTCACATGAACTGCACCTAGGTTTTCGTCAAACTGTTGGCGGCCATTGTGGAACTCCCAACGGGTAGGCTTCGTTCGTGGATCGGTCGGTTTGTCCGCGGACCAGGCCTCGCGTCTTCCCATCCACTCGGCGACCTTAAATAAATTTAAGAATTTTGATTTTAGTTTTAGTGATTTCTTAAGAAAAATGTTCACAGTCTAAGCTTTTAGTTGCAAATAAGCTAGAGATTAAATAATTTTAAAGAACCATAAGTTTCCACTGTTCGTAGAGCGAAATATGTACAAGAGCTTAGGAGCAATAAGGAGATATTTTTGAACCATTGAAAATTTCTGAATACAAAGGTTGCCTTTTATGTTTCGGGATTGAAGAAAACGAATAAATATTTTTATTGAAAATGTCTTCATTGCTTTACGAAATATTGACAACGTGAGAATTAATTTTTGACGTACTTTTTCCATTGTGAACTGCCGTGGTCCGCCTAGCATACCAGAGGTCCCAAGTTCGATCCCCGGTCAGACTCACTTGAAAAAAATAAATTTTCAAAAAAGCGGCTATGTAAAACTTCTCTAACTAATGCATTTGCCGTTCGGAGTCGGCGTTAAAACGTAGGTCCCTTTCAATGAGTCTAAAAAAAGAATTGGATGCAGCTCATTGTCTGAGAGAAGTACACCTTGTTCCAATTGGAATGTTGTCGGGGAATTATATATATACTTTTTCCATTTCGATTAGGGTAACTCAAAAACATGTATTTTGGAATGAATAAAATTGATGTCAGAAAAGAATGAACTCGCATTCTAGTTATTTTTGGGAATAAAAAGTAGTTACTGGGTGCCAAATCGGGACTATACGGTGGATAACTTTTTAACTCGATGTTTGGAGTGGTCAAAAAATCAAGGCCAATATATACGGAGAATGATACATCTTTCGCGGTTGGTTTTTATTACTTCTTAAAAGACTTCTGGCAAACAAATGATGTTGTACTGCTTACGATTGAGACAGACAGATCCAGTTTTTCAAATAAAAAAAAAACTGAATTTTAAGGTTTTGCTCATCTTGAAAGACTTATACTGTTTTTTCGAATTCTCGGATGTAGATCAGATATGGCCTTTGCTATTTTGTGGTTGTTGTTATACATATAAATTGATATTGTACTAGGCATCACTGGAATAGATCCGCTATTCTTAATTTGTCACATATTTTAATGCACCGCTAACATATTTTTAACTATATCTTGCGACTAATAAACACGATTCTTTTTTTTTTTTTGGAACAACCAACGATTTTGGACGATATTCTCGGAACTCGTCCGTGAGCGAACCGAACTATCGTTGAAGGTGCTTCATCACTTAAATCGAATTGAGTTTGTAATCAACATCAGAAGTTGTACAAAGTAACGTAAACAACAACAATTACGTTTGTACGTCAAAAAATTACACTTGGAATGTTAGATGTCCATTGGCAACACTGGTTTTATCCAATCCTAAAATATAAAAAGCAACTTCCGTATATGTACTACCAAAAATCTTTTTCAATTATGGATTTTTGTAGACTCCGCTTCAATTTTGTTGGTTCTTAAACTACGAGATGCGATAGAATAAGTATTTCAAAATAACAAAATATAGAATTGTTTATCTTTTACCATTTTTAAAAATTTATTAAAATAAGACTAAAACTAAAACTGAAGAGTGGTTAATCTAGTATTGTAGCAAAAGTGAGTGAGTGAGTAATGTTAATTTTATTTTATTAATATTTTTCTAACACCTTTTAGGGTTACATTTTTCTTTCGAATATTTCAAACTGTCAAATATGTAAAGATACCTTTCCTAGGAATGCATTTATGTTCATAACATGGTCACGCTGATTTCGTCAGAGTATTTGAGTTGAAGTTTTAGGTTGTTCGGAAAGTAATCTTACTGTTAACAGCAAGATTCCAAGCGAATTTTTTTCCTCTTCATTTGAAATATTGTCAAATTTTTATCTTCTTATAAATTGTACAATAATAATAATGAAGAAGGCGCCATATCTGGAGAATATTGTGGGCGTGGCAGTGTACTCATTCAAGCTATAAAAGCTTATGGATTCTTTCAAAATTTCACCAAACAGGCAACATGCGATTTTTTGCAGATATTGGAATTCGAAATGCTTTAAGTCGGTTTTGATTTTCAAATGATCGGAATAAATAATAAACCGAGGGTGCCAAATATGGAGAATATTGTGGATTTAAAACAATGTTGGGCAAAGCCTCTCTGATTATCTCCCATAGGGGTTAGCTAACCCTAGGGTTAGCAAAATGCAAAATCAGAGAGACTTTGCCCTTCATTGATTTAAAAACTTTTGGCGAGTGTCGACACTTGTATGATGTTTTACATTATCTTGGTGGAACACTACAACTGTTCTGTTAATTAAATATTGTCTTTTCTGTTGAAGAGCATCATTCAGTTTGTCCAACGCATGTTTCCGAATAAATTCGCGTTGGACGGTTATTGGCATTATATTGATAGTTATTGCTTTAGGTTTTCTTTCATTTGACATTGTTATATACAAAACAGATTTCGTTGTCAGGAATGATATGTTCCAAAAATGGATATTTCATGGATTATCAAATCAATGCGACGTGTTCTTTAAGTAAGAATACGAGGAAACCACATATCGTGCTTTAAGTTTAAAGTTTAAAGCCGTTGAATTCGATAAACATTAAATATAACTGATAAAATAATGACTTCACCGTGTCTTCGAAACGTGGTACATCTTTAACATCGAAATTTTGTATTTCTTCTGTTATCCTTGACTCCCAATGATCCTTTAATATCGAACTCTATTGCGAGATAATAGGTATACGTAATTCCTTGAATAGTTTGCTGCTTGCAACTCAGTATCGACGGCCGCTTTAGTGTGGATTCTAACGAAGCGTTTGGCCTTCGAAGTGTGTGGCCTATCCACCGCCGTTTCCGTTGACATACCTCTATAGAAGCAGGGATTTGGTTTTTCGTGTTTAGTAGATCTTAATTTCTTATGCGATTCGGCCACCATATGTTAAAGATTTAGACAAGCTTTTGTTTGCAAAAGTTTGTAGAAGCTTATATATATACACATCCAATAACCTCGTTATCCGCATTGATGTGTGTCGACGGGTTTACGCCATATTCTCCAGACATAAGCTTTGTCTTGTCCGAGATTCAACAGTGATTGCGTAAGTGTTTTCTTGAAGGTGACCTGAGCTTTGGCTTAGAAGACATACGTCGTCAGCGTACTCCAAATTATTGAGTTGTTTAAAGGATATCCATTGGATACCGTGTCTACCATTCAGATCCGTGCGAATTATGTTGTCGATGACGAGGATAAAAATTAAAGGTGACATGTTACTACTCCAGTAGCAACTTCGAACGGATTTACCTTTATGTTGGACCCGACATCTAAAACCCACGTACATTGCACGATTTAAGTTCGGAATTTTCGTTGGCATGTTACGATTTTCTAAAATTCTCCAAAAATAGCTCCTATTGACACTGTCGAAGGCCTTCGTAAAGTCGATAAACGCTAAGTAAATGGAGATGCGGAATTCATTACATTGCTCTAGTACTATTCTTATTTCGATTGATTCTCTCTGAACACAAACTGATTTTCGCGGAGTGTAGCGGAAACTGCTTCGAATATTCTGTTCAAAATTACTCGACTTAGAATTTTGCTCTATAGTTATTGTAGTCTTTGGAGTCACCCTTTTTTGGTATTTTGACTAGTATACCTTCATTCCAGGATGTTGGCTTCTCCTTACCATATTTTACTCACAAATGCGTGCCATAGTCTCGCCGATCCTTCAACATCACATAGAAGCATCTCCGCTGAGATATTGTCATTGCCCGATGCCTTGTTGCGCTTAGGGCTTTTAATGGCATTCTTCACTTCTTGTATTGTTGATGGATTGTCTGAAATTCCATTGAATATACTTTCCTGGTTGGTGTAATTATGCACTTCCGTCAGTTGTTCTAATCCAATAGGATTGTTTAATGTTGACTTGAAGTGTTCCACACAGCGTAATAATTGTTCATCCAGGGTTGAGAGAAGTGTACTGCTACCACTCAAGATGGGACTGTTTGTGTAGGTAGGTTTGCCCCACAACGCCCTTGATATATTGTATAAGGTCTTCATGTCGCCTTTCAGTTTGGCTCGCTTGCTTTTCTATCCACACTCTCTTGTCCCTTCTTGCAGACTTTATTTTATTGCACAGATCGCGATGTGTTGTATGGAGGACTTCATCATCTCCATTTTCATTTAAAATTGCTCTACCAAGTCCTATGTTGCTTGTGTTAGCCAAATTTTTCTTTTACAATATTTAAATCCGAGTGTTTGTTGAGCAACCTCATTGTACGTTCGAGTGACACATCTAGAAATTTAATTTATACATAAAATTTGGTATTTGGCGACAACTAATGCCTTTATCGCGACTTTATCAGCAATAATCGACCTTTCGAAACTTCGACATCAAAATTTGATAATTGTCGATTTGCATTAACTAATGACTATATCAGTTTCAAACGGGCTTCAACATTTTAAATTTTACGATTAGGATCAACCATTTTTTTTCGTATCTTTATCTTTATCTTTGACATCAAAATTTTATATTTTTCGTGTCTTTATCAGTATTAATGGGTCTTCCGAAACGTAATGCATCTTCGTTATCGATTTTTGGTGTTCACCGATTCGCATCAATCAATTTCTTTATCGTGTATTTATCAGATTTAATCGGCCTTCCGAAATGTAGTACATCTTTAACATTGAATTTTAATATTTGCTGACAACTAATGTATTTTTCGTGTCTTTATTAGTATTAATGGCCCTTCCGAAATGCAATGCATCTTTGACATCGATTTTTGGCGTTTACCGATTTGCATCAATCTATTTCTTTATCGTTTCTTTATCATATTCAATCGGCCTTCCCAAATGTAGTACATCTTAGACATTGAAATTTAATATTTGCCGACAACTAATGCCTTTAACGTATCTATATCAGTATTAATGGGTCTTCCGAAACGTAATGCATCTTCGTTATCGATTTTTGGCGTTCATCGATTTGCATCAATCAATTTCTTTGTCGTGTATTTATCAGATTCAATCGGTCTTCCGAAATGTAGTACATCATTGACACTGAAATTTAATATTTGCCAACAACTAATGCCTTTATCGTGTCTTTATCAGTATTAATGGGCCTTCCGAAACGTAATGCATCTTCGACATCGATTTTTGACGTTCAACGATTTGCATCAATAAATTTCTTTATCGTGTCTTTATCAGATTATATCGGCGTTCCGAAATGTAGTACATCATTAACATTGAAATTTGCCGACAACTAATACCTTTATCGTGTCGTAATACTACGCATCTTCGACATCGATTTTCGGCTTTCACCGATTTACATCAATCAATTTCTTTATAGTGTCTTTATTAGATTCAATCGGCCTTCCGGAATGTAGTAAATCTTTGACATTGAATTTTAATGTTTGCCGGCAACTAATACTTTTATCTTGTCTTTATCAGTATTAATGGGCCTTCTGAAACGTAATGCATCATCGTTATCGATTTTTGGCGTTCACCGATTTGCATAAATTAATGTAGTACAATGTAGTACAACTTTGACATTGAAATTAAATATTTGCCGAAAACTAATGCCTTTATCGTGTCTTTATCAGTATTATAGATCTTCCGAAACGCAATACATCTTCGACATCGATTTGCATCAATAATTTCTTTACTGTGTCTTTATCAGATTCAATCGGCTTTCCGAAATGTATAACATCTTTGACATTGAAATTTAATATTTGCCGACAACTAACGTCTTTATCGTGTCTTTATCAGTATTAATTGGCCTTCCGAAAAGTAATGCATCTTTGACATCGACTCAATTGGTCTTCCGATATGTTGTGCAATATCAAAATTGTCGGATAGAAATATTGACACTGGCTTACTCCATACCCATCGGATAAAGAAAAAGAAGTCTTTTTGGATTGATACTGTTAAAGCTAGAACAGCATCAATCCAGATGTTTTTTTTGAATGATGATGAAAAGAAAATACTGCTTCTTGCACTCCATATTTAATTGGGCACCAACTTAAATCTGTGTAGAATTCAAATTTTTCACACACAACCCACGTTATATTTGCCATCCAAACATATAGTGATTTTAAGGCTTAAGTGTGAAGTTTGATCTAAAAATTTCAATTAAATTCTGTGTCCATAAATAGGTAATTACTTTCCAAACAACCCAATTGTTACACAACTTGAACATCAAACATTTCTAAGAATTGAAATCAGCGTGCCCAAATGATTTTACTGTACAGTATTTGCAGTTTATCCAGGAGAAGGCTTTAACCAAAAATTTTTCATTTGTCCGACAGTTTTAGGGAAGAAAAAGAATTTCAAATTGATGACTTTTTGGGTGTCTTTTTGGATAATATCCCAATTTGTAATTGTTAATATTTTAAAAGCAAAAAAACCAAAATATATAAAAAATAGCTAAAAATTAAAGAGAGCAACTAAAACAAAACAAAACCACTACTACTGTCATTCACACAGATTGCAAATAAGGAAATAAAAAATGAAAAACTTAAGAAAAATTGTGCAGTGAAAATATCTAAATATTTTACTCCATTTTAGCGAGTAAGTACGAAACAAAAATACATAAAAGTACTTAAAAGAAGACCATTTAGCATTTAGCGAGATATTGTTCTACTGAAGTCTAGAGTGATTTAAATTTTTTTGTTTGCATCTATAAAAATAATTGTATACGAAAGATTTGAAAATTTTGCAAAAATGTGTTTAAATTTTTTTTTGTTTGTTTGTTTTTGATTTTCAAAATCTACCTGAACAGATTTTGTTTGTTTTCCATTTGCCATTTCCCTATGTACTAGATGAACATCGTCTTCAGTTCTACTGATATTAACTATTCTTTTGCTACAAGAGAAAAAGAAATAATTAGAATAGAATGAATGAATGGATGGATGGATGGATTGATGAATGGTTGAATGAATAGATAATTTTAGGAATTAAATGGATAAAAGAGAGGATGATAAAAATGTAATTCGGATGAATGGGAGCGGATTCGTTTACCATATTTATGTCATGTACTTGTTTAAAATATTCAGATGAAATAGGTAAATTGGATCATGTAGATTATGGTGATATTATAATTATTTTTATTATCTAAACTGAAAAAGGCTTAGTATGACTTCTTGTAAAGGAAATGAATTTTAAATGTTTTTAATAGAAATATCGATGTATATTAACTTTTACTATAAGATCAACAGAGTGAAGATACAAATCGAAATAACTCATCATTCTTTCTAAAAATCTATGACTTCAAGAACTAAGAGTTTTTTTGAAATCATTTTCGTAAATTTTTTATGCGGGGTTTGCAAAATAGAGTACATCTATATTTATAGCACTTAGGTAAGTGGAACTATAAAGTCCATTTTGTTACCACGGAAGCTATCAAAAGTCATTGGCTTTATGAATCACTTCCAAAGCTGTTAAGTCAGCCAATACCAAAGTCTTCCAGATCGCTCAGATGTACAAAAGAGCTAAAAGAGCGGGGTATGTCTTACCTTCTCTACAATACCCTGCCAAGACGGATACAAGTTGAAATATATCGGGTCTTGATAGTGACAGTATCTAAATGGAGCCTTATCTGTCGTTCGACTTTTATTTGCATATTCACTTTTTCTCTCCATCGAAGTAGGAGCTTGTAGAGATGCCAACAGATTCATCTGGAATTTGTAAGGCAGTTCCAAGTCTAGCTTATATCTTTCAATCCAGGGTTTTATGTTAAATTTATGAAAATTCAGAGACTTAATGTCAGCTTTACTATTATACAGATAATCCATAACTTCAGCGGTCTTGTAGCTTTAGTGCTATATTTCATTGTAGTTCTTTAGAGTAGATCTCGAAGCCTACCTGGTTATAGAGTTAAGAGCCACCAGTGCATGAGTACATATTAATATACCGTCCTTAGCAGTTTGGATTGGATAAAAATCTTGGCTTAACTTCTCAATAAGTAATGACTTTAAAGTCTTTCTGTTTTCCTTGACTCCCAGTGGAGCATAGGGCCTCAACCATCGAACTCTATTGCGTAATTCCGTGAAGAGTTTTCCGCTTGAAACTGCGCATAAATTAACTTTCTTCACATTCTAGCAGGTGCACCAACACGACGGCAGCTTTCGTGTGGATTAAAACGAAGCGCTTGTCGAGCAATGTTGGTATTTGGTCTTCGAAGTGTGTGGCCTATCCACCACCATTTCCATTGACAAGCCTCTATAGAAAAAGGGATTTGATTTGTCGCGTTTATTAGGTCCTCATTTCCTATGCGATTCGACCGCATGCATTTGTTTGCAAAGGTTTGTAGGTGCTTATCGATGGCATTTGCGCGTTTCCAAGTTTACAAGATGGTAATACAAGATGGTATTGACTTTTGAGTTGTATATTCGTAACTTAGTTATTGTTAATATTTGCCCAGATTTCCAAAGAGCTCAGAGAGTGTCGAGTGCAAATTTTGCCTTATTAATACGCGATTCAATATCCTCGTGGGCTCCACCTTTTGTAGATACCAAACTACCAAGATAATTAAAGGTACCTACACATCCAATAGCCTCCAGGCATACAGGTATGTGATGGAAAACGATCGTTTTCAAATCGATCGATTTCAGATATATTTTTGAGATATATTTTTGAGATTTTCGGTTATTTCCCCAAAAAACTCAAACCAAATGAAAGATAAAATATCAGTCAAAAGGATTAAAGCCAAAATTTTCATTATTTTTGGGGGAAATAACCGAAAATTAGCTAAAAAATATGTCTGAAATCGATCGATTTCAAAACGAAAATGTCCATCACATACCTGATAATCTTTGTATTGGAAACATTGATTTCCAGCCCAGCTGCCCTAGATTCAACAGTGATAGCGTTAGTGTATTCTTAAAGGTGACCTATGCTTTGGCTTAGTAGACATACATCATCAGCGTATTCCAAGTCCTCGAGTTGTTTAAAAAGTGTCCATTGGATACCGTGTCTACCATTCAGATTCATTCCATTAATAGTTTACTGCTTCCAACTCCGCATAAATTGACCTTCTTCACGTTCCGGCAGGTGCACCAACACGACGGCCGCTTTGCTGTGTATTCCAACGAAGCGATTGTCGAGCAATGTTGGTATTTGGCCTTCGAAGTGTGTGGCCTATCCACCGATATTTCCGTTGACATAAATCTATTGAAGTAGGGATTTGGTTTGTCGCGTTTAGTAGATCCTCATTTCTTATACGATTCGGTCACCATACATTAAGGATTTGCCGTAAGCATTTGTTTGCAAAGATTTGTAGGAGCTTATCTATAGCATTTGTGCGTTTGAGTTGTATATTCGTAAGTTAGTTGTTGTTGATATTTGCTGAGATTTCCAGATAGCTCGGAGAATGCCGAATGCAGATTTTGCCTTATAAGTCCGCGATTCGGCACCACCTTTTGTAAATAATTAAAGGTACTTAGACATTCAATAACCTCGATTTCCACATTGATGTGTGTAGAAGGGTTTGCGCCACATCCTCCAGGCATAAATATTGATTTCCAGCCCGGCTGCCCGAGATTCAACAGTGATAGCTCAGGAAGATGACCTGAGCTTTGGATTAGAAGACATACATCATCAACGTATTCCAAGTCCTCCAGTTTAAAGGATGTCCATTTGATACCGTGTCATCTTGTTGATGACGAGGATACAAAATATAGGTGACAAGACACATCCTTGTCGTTCTCTTTGCCTTTGTGTAGGACTCAACATTTAAAATCCACGTACATTGCCCGAATTAAGTTCAGAATTTTCGTTGGCATGTTACGATTTCCTAAAATTCTTCGTAGATAGCTCCTATTAATACTGTCGAAGGCCTTCAAAAAGTCGATAAACGCTAGGTAAATGGGGATGCGGAATTCGTCACAATGCTATAGTACTATTCTTATTGCATTGATAAGGTCAACACAAGATTGATTCTCTCTCGGAAACTGCATGGGATATTCTGTTCAAAATTACTTGACTTAGTATTTTTCTCGGAAATGGAAGAAGTGTTATACCCTGTAGTTATTGCAGTCTTTGGAGAAACCCTATTTTGGTATTTTGACTAGTATACCTTCATTCCAGGTGGTTAGCAAAGCTTCTTCTTCCCATATGCCACAGTCTCGCCAATCCTTCAACATGACATAAAACATCTCCGCTAAAATGAAAATTATAAGACGGGGTAGTTTTATATTGGATAGAAATCTTTTCCAAACACATGTTTTCAACTAGTGGTGGGCTCTAAAAGATATGAAAATTTGAATTTGTATTGATAGAAGACATTACTATTACTACTACAACACTATTCCTATTACGAGTGGTACTATTTATGGTCGGGAATAGTAGCTGTCTTTTTGTTCCTCTTGAAATGCCTTTAAATAAAATTTTTTGAACTCTTCAACAGCTGCTTTGGCTCTCGTAAATGGTTAACCAGCAAGATGTTGTCAAGTCAAGATTGTAAGGAGGAGGTATCTTCAAACAAGTGGTCCTGCACCACACAAAATTGATTTTACGTTGCGCAAGTCAAACAGTAACCACAAGACCCATTCGGCCAAAGAAATCGGGGTCCTTTTGCTTCACTGTGTTTCTTTTAAGAACAACTCTTGTTATATAATCACTTCAAAATCGAATGCAAAAGAAGTGGAAAAAATGTGCAAAGATGCCTCTATCTCACAATATGTCACATGGTAAATATAAACCTCGTATCTAACAATATATGCGTTATTGAAAGATTCTTGCAATAGCTGTTTAAATAAGAATCTGATTACATGATTTAAAATAAGAGTTTTCATATCCGATCGATATTGTCGATCAGAACAAAATGAGACGATCTTTGTACTTCACTCTGCTTATCTTCATATAATAGTATTTTGATAAAATTTAAGATTTTTCACTTTTATTTAGACAAAGAAATAACTAAATAAAGAAGTATATATAAATCTCTTGAACTCACCTAGTAGCTCCGTACAGCGGACACCAGGAACATATACAGCACAGCAAAAGTATTAGTATAGTCAAGGCCACTAAAGTGGCCAGAAGAATTAACAGCCAGAATAAAAGTTTATTTTCAGCTTTATACAGGGTCTGCAATGGGGTAAGATCCTTTATGAAAAATTATTGAGATTTTAACAAACTGTTTTATAAATGAAAACTTTAACGACTTACATCTGTTTCACTGGTACTGGCTTCGCGACCAGTCATTATTGCAAATGAACTATTATGCTGGGATAGGCGCTGTTGGATTTGCGAGATATCAACAACGGACGAGCTATCATAAAGTACAGTGGCAGTGACTACGCTTCGATCCTTGATATCTGGATTCCCTGAAGGTGGTATATTCTGAGCACCTGCTTCGTCCGGTTTTAAGGCACGAATTTCATGTATAATTACTTTGCCTCCCGTGATTGTAGAAAGGGTCTCTTCGGTTTTAGTTTTGTCTGGACTCAGACCAGGTACTACAAACGTTACCGTTCTTGTACGACTTTCTGGTGGATATATGCGTACAGTGGTTGTACTAGAACGAACCGGTACTCCTAAATCATAGGCTCTTGCCGTTAGTATGAAAATATTTTGTTCTTCGGGCGTAGGCGAGGTTGAAGCCTGTCTTCTATTTCTGGCGGTAACTTCTTTTTTAGCACGAAAATGCACTTTGTCGCGTACGGTCAGTTCACCAGTGACTTTGTCCAAATCAAAATTATTGTCATAGTTGCCATTTATGATCTCATAACGCACTTCATTATTGGGCGCTGTGGCATCATTGTCCACAGCATGTATAATGGCAGTTGTGGTAAAGCTTTTTAAATCGGGCGCCAAAATGAACTCATAAACATCCTTTTCAAATATTGGCGTTTCGTCATTAACATCAATCATCTTTATTACCAAAGGCACTTGAGCTCTGTTGCCGGTGCCATCGTTGTCGCGTGCCTCCACATACAAATGATATTCCGGCATGACTTCACGATCAAAACCATGATTATTCGTGGACACGGTTATTAAGCCGGTTTCAGCATCCAAATTCAGAGAGGTATTCAGATAACCCAATATGGCAGTATAACGAACACGACCACCCATGCCGGTATCGACGTCATCGGCATGTACTTGTACAACTTTAGTACCAACTGTCATATTCTCAGGTAATTCGACCGTGTAGACAGGCTGCGTAAAAACTGGAGGATTGTCATTGACATCGTTAATATAAACCGTAACATTTACAATGGCTGACAGATTTGTGGCAGGTCCTAGTTCTTGTGCTAAAATCTGAAATTCTACAGTTTGACGTTCCTCATAGTCCAACAGGATATTATCACGGACTCGTATTAAGAATGACGCACTACGTTCGGCTACATTTGGCGAAATCTCGAAAGTCCCGTTATTGTTGAGCAACGTCAAGGAAAATACACCATTTTTGCCAGTGTCATCATCATAGACCCGCGGCACATACGGATCTATAAATGTCAAAGCTGTGCCTTGAGGAGCATTTTCGTCGACACGTGAAATATAACTGAAATAAATTAAAACCAATTTAAATTAATATTTTCCATCAAAATGTTCTAGTTTATCAGGTGGATAAACTGATTTTGGAATACATATTTAAGGGCTACTGTTGTTTGGAACAAGTCTCTAACGGTAAGGGCAATGGCACAGTCTCTTTGAAATAAGCAAAAGATAACTTAAAGTTTTTTCTAAATTTTTTTGACTGCCTTTAAAAAAAGAAAAAAACATTTATGCAGATCAGGAATTGCAGTAAAATAAGATGTAATGGATAGAGGGAATGGAATGATGAAAGGCAAGGCAATAATCAACCAGTTCAACTTAATGGTCTGTCCGTCTGTCTATTTGAATGATGTTTTGGAGTTTTTTTGTTATTGTTTTGTTATTGATAGTTGTTGTCGTTGTTTTAAACTTACTGATCGTTTTCAAAGTATGGCGGTGAATTTGTACGCTCGGGTAGAAAGAATGCCAATTGAACAGTGGAAGCCATTGCTGGCGGTTCGTCACGACCAACCTTAACCTCTTCCGCAATTACTGTAAGCAAGACAGGATCGCCCACATGCGTGATTGCAGCGATATCTTCTAGAGGTCGCATAAGAAAGATTTCGCCTGAAAAGACAAGAAGACATAGAAAAATGAAGTAAACAAATCTTGAAAACATGAAAGAATAAATAAATTGTAAACCTTAAATGTGAAATAAAGAAAATTAAAAAAAAACAAGTAAGAAAGTGCTATAGTCGGTCAAGCCCGACAATACGATACCCTTCGCCACTAAGGCAGGCGCGACCACCGCGAAGCAAGTGCTTGCCAGAAGTTTTCTTATTCTCATTTATTTAGTCGTCATTCAAACTTTGACGGATGCACACGCGTGGAGGCTGTTATAAGTTTTGTTAATTTTTTTGTATTTTTGTTATTGTTTTTTTCAGATACACTGCGAGATTGAATGTTAGAATAATTATTTTTACGCTAAACATTCAATCGTTTTTATAGAAAATATTTGATTTTTTTTAGTAAAAAAAACGTTTATATTTTCTTTATAGAAAAATAAACTTAAATTTTTTTCTATGTAAAAGCACGTTTTTTAAAGAAAAAAAAAACGTTTTCTAAATAAAAAATACATATTCTAAGGAAAACAAACTTTTTCTTTAAAAATAAAAACATGATAAACCTTCTTAAAATAAGTTTTTCTATAGAAAAAGTAAGTTTTTCTATAGAAAAGGTAAGTTTTTCTATAAAAAAAGTAAGTTTTTCTATAGAAAAAGTAAGTTTTTCTATAGAAAAAGTAAGTTTTTCTATAGAAAAAGTAAGTTTTTCTATAGAAAAAGTAAGTTTTTCTATAGAAAAAGTAAGTTTTTCTATAGAAAAAGTAAGTTTTTCTATAGAAAAAGTAAGTTTTCCTATAGAAAAAGTAAGTTTTTCTATAGAAAAAGTAAGTTTTTCTATAGAAAAAGTAAGTTTTTCTATAGAAAAAGTAAGTTTTTCTATAGAAAAAGTAAGTTTTTCTATAGAAAAAGTAAGTTTTTCTATAGAAAAAGTAAGTTTTTCTATAGAAAAAGTAAGTTTTTCTATAGAAAAAGTAAGTTTTTCTATAGAAAAAGTAAGTTTTTCTATAGAAAAAGTAAGTTTTTCTATAGAAAAAGTAAGTTTTTCTATAGAAAAAGTAAGTTTTTCTATAGAAAAAGTAAGTTTTTCTATAGAAAAAGTAAGTTTTTCTATAGAAAAAGTAAGTTTTTCTATAGAAAAAGTAAGTTTTTCTATAGAAAAAGTAAGTTTTTCTATAGAAAAAGTAAGTTTTTCTATAGAAAAAGTAAGTTTTTCTATAGAAAAAGTAAGTTTTTCTATAGAAAAAGTAAGTTTTTCTATAGAAAAAGTAAGTTTTTCTATAGAAAAAGTAAGTTTTTCTATAGAAAAAGTAAGTTTTTCTATAGAAAAAGTAAGTTTTTCTATAGAAAAAGTAAGTTTTTCTATAGAAAAAGTAAGTTTTTCTATAGAAAAAGTAAGTTTTTCTATAGAAAAAGTAAGTTTTTCTATAGAAAAAGTAAGTTTTTCTATAGAAAAAGTAAGTTTTTTCTATAGAAAAAGTAAGTTTTTTAAATTGTATTTATAAAAAAATATACTATGCTAAATATACATTTCTAAAAAGTAATGTTTTCTTTATTGAAGCAAAAGAAAATCATTTTTGTTTACATAAAAACAACAAAAAAAAGATCAATACTTCTCCGCATGTTCATTTCACGCTGGTTCAGAGGTAACTGAAATAAAATAGAAATAAACAACCAAATTTATGTCAATTCTTGCTTCTGCCTGTGTATCCTCTCTTTCGCTCACAAATACAATCACATTCCTCTCTTTGGTCATCCCTGCACTAAGGTCAAAGGTGTTCTTTTTCCTGTATAAAGAAAAATATTTGCAAAATTTTGCCATCATACAATTATTTTCTCAAAACTTATATATTTAAGCTGTTTCCGTCATTTGGACTTATATGAGAGCTAGGGTCAAATGTGGACCGATTGTCTCGAATTTTGGCAAATTGATTACAGTTGTTACAAATGTTTGCAAAAAATAATCTTAAAATTCCCATTATCTTCAGATTTAAGAGCGTTTTAGTGATTTTTGTCTCATTTAGTTCGTTTTGACAGAAGAGTTTGTATGGGAGCTATGGTTAAATGTGGACCGATTTCAATGAAATTTAGTAGAGTGATTTAAGTTTACATAAGCAGTATTTGTTTAAAATTGCATGAAAAAATATTGATATTTTTGGCCAATAAATCAATTCCGGAAAGTGGGACCTATGGGAGGTACCATAAATAATGAACCGATTTTGACGAATTTCAATAGCCATGGTCCCATTATCAAAAAAATGATCTGTGTCAAATTTCATCTAAGTATTTTTAGAATTGCGACCTGTAGTTTGATTATAAGGTTTACATGGGGGTCCAGCCAGCCAGATGGACGGACGGACATCGATAAATCGACTCAGAAAGTGATTACAAGCCTATTGGTATACTAAAAGGTATACCACCTATGATGGTGAAGGGTAAACAAATTTCCCATTTTACTTTTCAAATAAATTATTGAGAACTTGAGCACTTTTCTACAAATTTTTGGTACCAATTAATGACAGTTTTTAGTTTTAGAACAAATCCGGTACTTTCTTAACACTCTTTGGCAACAATAAGAAACAAGGGCCCCATCTCTAATAAGTTTGCCTTTGAATATTTCATTGCATATTTTCTTTTTTTTGGTTTCGGTTTTGTAATATTGTAAAATGAGGAACTATAGAAAAGACAAGAAAAGGCGAACAATAAAGTTAGGAATTATGTTTTTTTGTACTTAAATGCAAACGACAGACAAGACAGTCAGGCGGAGAGACAGACGTACAACTTGTTTATAAGTATTTGCAATTCGCGTACTTGAAGAGGTCGTCATTATTTTTGTTGACTGTGATTTTGTTGCTGTTGTTGTTGGCGTTTGTTGTCGTCGTTGTTGCAATATAATTTTGGCGAATTCGTGATGTTGGCTTTTTAATGATGGCTAAAAATTTAAAATTTTTGAATCATACAAAAAGAACTTCACTCAAGATCAATGCACCTTTTAAGAATTTTGTAGGCACAAAATCAGTCTCTTTCATACACTTGAAGAAAAATGTTTCAAGTACGCGAATTGCAAATTTAAAGAATATTTAAAAGTAGGTTAAAAGTGGTTTATTGATCTTTTAGCAAAATATTCAAAAAACATTGGAATTTCAATATATTGGCTTGCGAAAACCACAGTTGACTGTAGAAGAATGAAAACAGTGCCTGACTGCAGGCTCAGAGATTCGCCCTTTTCATTAGAAAGTAGCTCTATACCTGAGACCTGGATATTTAAAAGTGAGAACTCTAGACCTTCTTACAAGAGTTATAAAGACCGCTATATTGGGCGAAAGTGTATTTCTGGTAAACAGATTTATCATTACTTTTGTTAATCAAAATAACAAAAGTAAAAAAGAAAACACTTTAAAATTTATTTTCACGGATAATCGATGTTGCCGATTAATCGAATCATGAATAATTTTATATGTATGTAACATATTTTTTTGCTAAGTGCACAATTTGGTTTTTAACGTATTCTTGAGTTCATAACTAAATAAAAATGGTAAAAATTTTAGAATTATAAATTTTTACATTTCTATATTTGTCCTTGGCAAATACGAACCAAACATACAAGTACTTTACTCGTATAGGACGCAAGTAGGAGCAGCTTGTGTGAATGTCTTAAATCGAATCATTCAAAATCCAACCATGCCAACGTTATTATGAAAAGCTACTGTGGAAAGACAACATCACATCTCTGAAGGAGTAGACACGACATTTTTCCATATACGAGAACATTTATACTTATGTATAAGTATGTTTGTATATATATATATTGTACTTCTATTTAGATTTTGAGTATCAAAGTTAATGTCTGTCTCATGTATAAGTTTGTTTGTCATTTTGAATCTTAATGAAGATATGAGACATTATTCCAAAGTAACTAAATTTTGTATACGAAGTTATACAAAATATTCCAGGAAGCTAAAGAAAATAATAAAATGAATTGACCAAAAAATATTTGAATTTCAAACTAACAAGACAAGTTATAAAGGTCACTGATTTCAAGATCTTTCATCAAATCACACTCGTTATTTCTTGACTCTTTCTTCAATTTATTAGAATTTCAATATCGAGTTTTCAATGCCATCATTCAAAATATGTTACTAAATACCTATTATTTTTAATCCTTAAATAAAGTTCACTAGACTAATAAAAAACTGGAATGTTTCTATTGTCTAGTTCTTCTTTTTCTGTTATTCTTGACTCTTAGTGGAGCATAGGGCCTCAAGCATCCTTTTATATCGAACTCTATTGCGAGATATTGGGCATACGTCATTCCATGAATAGTTTGCTGCTTGCAACTCTGCATCAATTGACCTTCTCCACTTTCTAGCAGGTGCACCAACACGACGGCCGCTTCCCTGTGGATTCCAACGAAGCGCTTGTCGAGCAATGTTGGTATTTGGCCTTCGAAGTGTGTGGCCTATCCACTGCCATTTCCGTTCTATAGAAGCAGGGATTTGGTTTGATTCGGCCTAATATATATGGATTTGCCACAAGCATTTGTTTGCAAAGGTTTGTAGAAGCTCATCGTTGGTATTTGTGCGTTTCCAAGTTTCGCAACTATAATACAAGATGGACCTGAGATTCGAGTTGTATATTCGTAGCTTGGTTGTTGTTTATATTTGTCGAGATTTCCAAATAACTCGGAGTATGCCGAATGCAGATTTTGCTTTATAAATGCCATCTTGTTATGTCGAACTCTATTGCGAGATGTTAGGCATACGTTATTCCATGAATAGTTTGCTGCTTACAACCCCGCATCAACTGACCTTCTCCACTTTCTACCTTGTTTCAATACGACGGCCGCTTCCCTGTGGATTCTAACGAAGCACTTGTAGAGCAATGTTGGTATTTCGCCTTCGAAGTGTGTGGCCTTCCGCCATTTCCATTGACACACCTCTATAGAAGAAGGGATTTGGCTAGTCGCGTTTAGTAGATCTTCATTTCTTATGCGATTTGGTCACCGTATATTAAGGATTTGCCGCAAGCATTTGTTTGCAAAGGTTTGTAAGCGCTTATCAATGGCATTTGTGCTTTTTCTAGTTTCATAACCGTAGATGAACAAGATGGACTGGACATTCGAGTTTTAGATTCATAACTTAGTTGCTGTTGATATTTGCCGAGATTTCCAAACAGCTCGGCGAATGCCGAATGCAGATTTTGCCTTATTAACACGCGATTCAATATCCTCGTCGGCGCCACCTTTTGTAGATAACAAGCTATAATTATATAATTCCCCGACAACATTCCAATTGGAACAAGGGGTACTTCTCTCAGACCATGAACTACATCCGATTCTATTTTTAGACTCATTAAAAGGGACCTACGTTTTAACTCCGGCTCCGAACGCAAAATGCATGAGTTAGAGAAGTTTTACATAGCCTAATACTCAATAACCAGTGGCAAGCTGAGTTATTAGGTGAAAATTTATTTTTTTCAATTGGGTCTGGACGGGGATTGAACTTGGGACCTCTGGTATGCTAGGCGGATGACTAACCTGCTATACCAAAGCAATTCACAAATCAAACTACTAATATAATTAAAGGTAAGTACCTACACATGAAATAACCTCGTTATCCACATTGATGTGTGTCCACGGATCTTCGCCGTAGCCTCTAGGAATAACCTTTGTCTTGGAAATATTGATTTCCAGCCCAGCTGCCCGAGATTTAACAGTAATAGCGTTAGTTTTTTCTTGAAGGTGACCTGAGCTTTGACTTAAAAGACATACGTCATCAGCGTATTCCAAGTCCTAGAGTTGTTTAAAGGTTGTCCATTGGATACCGTGTCTACCATTCGCAATATCTTGTCGATGACGAGGATCAAAAGTATAGGTGACACGATACATCCTTGTCTTACTCCAGTAGTAACTTCGAACGGATTTGACAATTTACCTTTGTGTAGGACCCGACTTCAAAAATCCAAGTACATTGCCAAAATTAAGTGCACGATTTTCTATAATTCTCTATAGATAGCTCCTATTGACACTGTCGAAGGCCTTCATAAAGTCGATAAGCGCTAGGTAAATGGGGGTGCGGAATTGATTACATATACTCTTCTTACTGTTTTGATTAGGTCAGCACAAGATCAATTTTCTCTGAACCTAAACTGATTTTCGCGGAGTGTTGCGGAAACTGCTTCTGATATTCTGTTCAAAATTACTCGACTTAGTATTTTGCTCGGTATTGGAAGAAGTGTTATACCCCTGTAGTTATTGCAGTCTTTGGAGTCACCTTTTATTGGTATTTTGACTAGTATGCCTTCATTCCAGGAGGTTGGCAGTGCTTCTTCTTCCCATATTTTACACACAAATGGGTCGATCCTTCAATATTACATAAAATCATCTCCGCTCAGATGTTGTCATTGCCTTGACCTTGTTGCTTTCTTTACTCCTGGTATTGTTGGTGGATTGTCTGAAATTCTATTGAATATACTGTCATGGTTGGTTTCATTATGCACTTCCGTCAGTGGTTCTAATACAATTGGATTGTTTGATGTTGACTTTAAGTGTTATATCCATCGTATTAATTGTTTATCCGGGGTTGGTGTAGGTAGGTTTGCCACACAACGCCCTTGATATATTGTTTAAGGTATAGCAATTCTATTTTGGAGATATTGTTTTGTCGATCTGTTTAAGCTTTAGGTTCTTAGGGTTTCGTGGGAATGTGGGAAGTGAAGGAAGTTGAAAACTGAAAAATGTTTGTGTTTACTTTTGTTCAGTCGATAATCTAAGCTTTTACCTTTGATTTACAAACATAATTCGTAATGATTGTGTTTGTAAAATATGTAAAAATGCGAGGTTTTCGATCTGTCGCATAATATAAAATATTAAGATATTAAATGGATATCTGGGCTTTATACATATATATCATGAATATGTTGTCTCCAACTCACTAAGAAAGTATTAAGTTGAACAATACTTTAGCTCAAATTATACAGATCTTAAAGAATCTTTTAGAAAATTTAATATATGAAAAATATGAAAAGCAAAAACGCATTTTAAAAATGAATTGCAAATTATTCTTAAAATTCCTTTTTAGTTTAAGTTCACTTAAAATCTCATTCGAAGATGTACCTATTGACTTGATCTTAAGTGTGGGCATTTGTATAAAACGATGGATGGATGGATCCTCTGAATACATATGAAATATTTTGATTACCATATCGAGTGTTCTTAGTTACAGCAATTCAACAAGATTTTTTAAGTATTCTAGTCGGTCTGTGATGAAACTTATTTAGCATATTCAGGATATGCATGATACTTATTAAATGCAGATATAAAGTTATTCCGTTCAGACATTCAAATACCCAGCAAACATTTTTGAGAAAAAAATTTCATATATTTCGAGAGATTATACTCAATAGACGGTATTGAATATAGACTCTCGTATCTGTGGCAATAAATAATGATAAAAAGTCGAAATTTCGCGTTTTGAGATATTAAAACTTTTGTCTAAAAGGGATTTGTATGAAGAAGTTAAAATATAAATGTGTATAGTTTTGTTAATAATGATATTTTATACTTGAAATTTGGCTAAGTAATAGATCTTGAAGAAGAGAATAAGAATGTTTTAAAACAATGAAAAAGCACTTATGTCAACTTAAGCCATTATCATTTATGGCCACAGATATACAAAATATTAATTTGATAAACAAAAAAACTGATATGAAACAAAATTGTTTGCTGGACAAACACAAGTTACTTTTTTGGGTTGTATGTAAGTGAATCATGCTTGCATGAATTTCATTTCATGCACACATGAATAATAAATTTTTATTTAAATCGCATCATATCCGTACGAGAACCTTAGATTCATTCCATAAAGAAACTCTTACCACTGACTACTCGTACCATTAAAGTCGTTTGTTCTACTCCTATGGGAAAATGTCGTGTATGATCATTCAGTTTTGTTTCTTCTTTTATTTATTTAAATCTGCATAAAAAATAGTTAGTATCGAAAGATATTGGAAAAATTTCTAGAATATCCTAGTGTTGACTGACTGTAGATGGTTTGTAGAGAGGGGAAAAACAAAATGAATATTTTCAATGACAGTTGAGTATGTAAATATTTGCAGATTACTTAACAAATTAAAATTGACAAGAAATTTAAAATTCTAAAAGGCAACAGAACTCAATGAATTCTTTTGTTTAAGAGCCTACAGACAGAAGATAACTACTCTAGATTCACTCGAGCAATACTCTAAAATTTAGTATTGCACAGTGGGTGTTTTTAGCAAAAATGTTAAAGTCAACTTAGTTTTGTGGGGCATAATCCACCAACAATAAAAGATTTAAAGAACGCCATTAAAAGCCTTAAGCGTTAAAAGTTCCCGGGCAATGACAACATCAAGGATCGGCCAGACTGTGGCACCCATTTGAGCGTAAATTATGGGAAGAAGAAGCACTGCCAACCTCCTGGACTGAAGGTATACTAGTCAAAATATCAAAAAAGGTGACTCCAAAGACTGCAATAACTACAGGGGTATGTTATACTTCTTCCAATACCGAGCAAAATACTAACCCCCTAATTCATAATCAAAAAATTAGACTATAACGAGCCTAAAATTCAAATTTTCCATACAAAATTCCTACAATAAGCATTTGATAATTTTATAATTGGTTTATGAATTAGGGGGTAAGTCGAGTAATTATGAACAGAATGTAGTTTCCGCTACACTCCGCGAAAATCAGTTTACGTTCAGAGAGAATCGATCTTGTGTTGACCTTATCAACACAATAAGAATAGTAGTATAGAGCAATGTTGGCCAAAGTCTCTACCCCTTGGGTTAGAAAAATACAAAATCAAAGAGACTTTGCCCAACGTTGTACCAGAGCAATGTAATGAATTCCGCACCGCCATTTACCTAGCGATTGGCGACTTTATGAAGGCCTTCGACAGTGTCACTAGGAGCTATCTATGGAGAATTTTAGAAAATCGTAACATGCCAACGAAAATTCCGAACTTAATTCGGGTAATGTAAGTGGATTTTAAATGTCGGGTCCGACATAAAGGTAAATTGTCTAATCCGTTCGAAGTTATTAGTGGAGTAAGACAAGGATGTATCTTGTTACCTATACTTTTTATCCTTGTCATCGACAACACAATGCGCTCTGCTCTAAATGGTAGACATGGTATCCAATGGACCCTCTTTAAACAACTCGAGGACTTGGAACACGCTGATGACGTAAGTCTTCTAAGCCAAAGCTCAGGTCACCTTCAAGAAAACACTAATGCTATTACTGTTAAATCTCGGGCAGCTGGGCTGGAAATCAATATTTCCAAGAAAAATATTATGCCTTGAAGCTATGGCGCAAACCAGTCGACACACATCAATGTAGATAACGAGGCTATTGGATGCGTAGTTTGGTATCTGCAAAAGATGGCGCCTACGAGAATATTGAATCTCGTATTAATAAGGCAAAATCAGCATCCGGCATTTTCCATGCTACTTGGAAAACTCGGCAAATACCAACAACAACTAAGTTACAAATATATAACTCGAATGTCAAGTCCATCTTGTATTACGTTTGCGAAACTTGGAAACGCACAAATGCCATCGATAGGCGCCTGGCGGTGGATAGGCCACATACTTCGAAGGCCAAATACCAATATTGCCCGTCAAGCGCTTCATTAGAATCCACATGGAAGCGGCCGTCGTGTTGGTGCACCCGCTAGAACGTGGAGAAGCTCAATTGATGAAGAGTTGTATGCAGCAAACTATTCATGGAATGTCGTATGCCTAACATCTCGCAATAGAATTCGATATAAAAGGATGGTTTAGGTCCTATGCTCCACTGGGAGTCAACGATAACAGAACAAGAATGTTTAAAAGTGGATCGATGTGAGGAAATTTTGCACATCGATTTATATTTTTAATAAGAGTATTTTTTAATATAATAATCGTGAACCGCCGTGGCATAGCAGGTTAGTCATCCGTATACCATACCAGAGGTCCCAAGTTCAATCCCCGGCCAGATTGAAAAAAATAAATTAAAAAAAGGAGCGGTTCCCCTCATAACTCAGCTAGCCACTGGTTATTGAGTATTAGGCTATGTAAGACTTCTCTAACTTATGCATTTGCCGTTCGGAGCTGGCTTTAAAACGTAGGTCACTTTCAATGAGTCTAAAAATATAATCGGATGAAGCTTGCCTGAGAGAAGTACCCCTTGTTCCAATTGGAAAAAAACTATGGGACACTAATCAGTGTGGAATGCTGCATTTTCTGTCCACTTCATCAGCACACTGTGTCAGCAACTGTTAGATGCCAGTAGTTAAGATCATCTATTTAACTGAACTCTTAAGCGAAATGGAAAACGAGAATTATGTTAACACTTATTTCTATTTCACCTATGACCATATGATAGATTCAGTTAGACGAACTTATCCACCATAGTTTTTTCCTTTATGTTTTGTATCCCTGTTCTTTTAGTAAAATTAGAATCAATCGAATAAAATAGGCCCATCCTGAAATCATTGTTTTTTTTTCTGAGGGAAACATTTAATTCTTACTTAACTATTTTACAAGTGTAAATGATTAGTTTTGAAAAACACGCACTTTATTTAATTTATTCGACATGTAAAGTTTTTTTTTTTTGTAAATATAAATTTTCTTTAAAATAAAAGCGTTAAATGTTTTAATAGAATTTGTACAAAGAATTGACATTTATTACCCCAAATAAAGAAAACAAAGCGCATCGAATGATGAATAAAAAATATATTTTTTGTTCAATAATTAAATGAATTACATTTGTAAATGAATTTTGATTTCTCCACTAATGTCAACGAAAACAATAAAACAAATTTAACCGCCATGAGGCAGGTGTTGAAAAAGAAAAGAATTAACAAATTATAAAAAAAAACAACATAAACACTTTGGAAACAATAGAACAAAAGTATTTGATTTTTTAAATAAATATTCCCTGATATAAAACATAATTCGGAAGTAACCTGTCATATTTTATTTGAAATGTGAAGTGAATTTTAATTATTTTATTTGAATGATTACACAGCACAACAAAATAAAAAAAATTTCATGTGCTCTTAAAACCACTATACAATTTTGATGTATCATGACTACCTTTGTACAAAAATGGTAAAATTTTTAAATTCTATGGCAAGATTTTTAAAAAAAAATTTTTTTTTTTAATTGCAATTTTTTTTAGACGTTTCTTCAAATAATTAATGATAACTCAAAAACTACTAGTCCGATATTAATAAAATAAAATCAGAAAAATTAAGATTTACATAGCCTTTAATTCGTCTATATATCGCGTTTCAATCGGATCAATAGTATCGGAGTTATAATAAAAAACTTAAGAAAAAAATATATTTTTTACGTAAAAATGGCGAAAATTTTCGTTTTAAAAAAATCATGAAAAATCGAAAACGGCAAAAAACTTCCAGATTTGTTATTTTATCGCATACATATAATAGCAAAAAAATGAGATATCGACCATAAAAATCGATTGATTTTTTCCGAATTTATTCACAATTTAGTGAATTCGCTCATTTTCACAAAATTTTAGTTTTTTGCTTGATATACGCATTATAGCGTATTTTCAAATGTATGAAAAAAATAAATTTTCCAATTTCAAGGGGTGCATGTCGGATTATTGTGAGATTTGGTGAGAAACTTCCACCCACAAAATTTTAGTCGAATTGGACAACGTTAACACGTAGCGCATAGGTCCCAAATCTGAAAATAGCGTTTAAATCGAAAAAAAAATTGACAAATTTTCAGTTTTTGCAAAATTAAAGCTATTTATTCCCCCTTTTGCAAAAAAGTGGATTCTAGTTCTTAGTGCAAAGGCAATGATTTTTCCAATAAGCTACATGCCTTTAAAATCGGTTAAACAGTTTTCGAGTTATTACAATTTTCACTGGCCATTACATGTCCTTGAGGACTTGCCGAAGACAATTTACAAAAACATTTTACTTAGTTTAAAATTTTTTCTTTTTTTCTTTTTTAACTTACAATATACATGTCAACAATAAAATATAAAATTTCGCTAAAATTGACGGATATCTTCCTATTACACAACGCAACAAAATAAAAAAATTCGATGCTTTTGAAACCACTATACAATATCCAGGTACTGCCAAAGCGTTTTGGATGAATGAGAAATGTATGGCAAAACAAGTACGCGAAATACTGTTTTGGGCAAAACACGTATTTCTGTGGGACACGTGTTACTGTGGAAATTCAGTATTGAAGGCTGAGAGCAGGAATATTTGACGGCCCACAAATTCGCAAGTTGGTCAAAGATACCGATTTTCTCACTTCAATGTCAGAAATTGAGAAAAATGCACGGGATTCGTTTGTATAGGTTATTCTACATTTCTTAGGAAATAACAAGAATGATGATTATGTTGCGCACGTTGAAGAGATGTTAACTCACTTCCAGAATCTTGGATGCAACATGAGCATCAAGTTACATTACCTTCACAGTCACTTAGATCGTTTTCCTGAAAACCTAGGAGACTTAAGTGAGGAACAGGGCGAACGATTTCACCAAGATATTCGGACAATGGAGGAAAGATACCAGGGTCGCTGAGATGCACACATCTCCTGATTATTGGTGTTACGAAAAATCGTAAAGAAATTTCTTGAAAGTCATCTAAAATCGGTTGTTGTTCGTCTTGAAATTACCAACAAAAGTCATTTGAGCTCGAATTACTTCAGTGTAATAAGATAAACTTAACGCCAAAGGAAATTCACCCTACACCATCACAAAGCAAACTCGTACTAAGAAGTTTCATAAAGATCGTCCAAAATATTTAGTCGTTCAAAAAACCTAAAACTTTTCATTATCATGTAAATAATGGGATAAACATATGTAACTACAATATATCATCCAATAATTTGAATAGTATGAAGAGGTTTTTTCGAGCATTCAACACTTGGAATTAATGAGTCATCCGCCGTATACTTCTTATTTTAGTTCAAAACATTAAAATTAAATTAAAGCGAATATGTTAAAAATGCTTTTTTGAGGTACCTCAAACGGAATGAAAAAGTGCTTTAAAATTTATTAATAAAGCCATTTTCGATAACATTTATTTTTTTTTTGTCAAACTGAAAACGGAAAATGAAACCCTCGTAATCGTCATAAAAGCATTTTCAACTGATAGTTTCTTTATGTCATTTTTTTATTCTTTCTTTTAAAAACTGACATTTTATTATGCGAAATGTGAGTTGAAAAGATAACGATTGTGAGTTAAATTGATAAAATGCAAATAAATCAATATAAATCAGTATTTTTTTATTATTGCAAATTTCCAGTGAGAATGATTTTCAATAAACATTTAATGGCCAACTTCCTTTGTTTTATTGAGATTGAGCGTTGGAATGTCAAATTCATTCGGGTTCCTGTTGGTGGCCAGTCATATCCTTCTTTATTTCAGGTTCTTTTAATAAAGTTTAATTTATTTTTTCTAATAGAAATCAAAGATGGATAGGTACTAGTGTCAATTATAGAGGAATACACCTAGAGGAAAACACCTAATCCTGTGTAAACTGAAATTCGAGTCTTGATATTTTCCAAAAAGATAAAGTGACATCTAGTGTTAGCTAGACATACATACATATCTCGTTTTTAAATCGTGAATTTAAAACTTTAAGCACTTGAAAACAGATATGCTAAAACTTTTGTCCTTGACTGCATAAAATTTATTAAATAGATACGATAAAGTTCTTTCGTTGTCGTGCCTGTAAAAATTTGTGTTCAGAAGTGCAAAACCTCTGACTGTATAAATACGCATTTCTGCGTAAAGCCGCAAAACTTGGTTTCGTTAATGTTGATGACGTTGTGTGGTTGTTAGTTGTAATTAAATAAATAAATACTTGTACGGATTAGTTACAATGTTCTTTAAAAATACAGCGATTCAGTGTCTCAAAATATTAAAATTCTGTTTAAGACTAAAAAATAACGTGTTCTATTGGAAGACATAGATTATGTGCAAGTGAGTGCATGAATATTCATGCATAAGCGCATAAAAATACCGTTAGTTGTATATTATATTGTACATACATATACATTTTTAAATTAATAAGGTAACACAGATTTGTAGGTCTACTAAATAGACTGACCCAGAAATTTTAAAATTGGTCTTCGATAGGTCTTATTTGTATCTAAAATTTCATATTTATATGTTGATAGTCGGCTACGCGAAATAATGTAATATATTGGTTTGTTGTCTTTTTCCCAACAGAGAATTTAATTTTAACGGGACTTCATTTTGACAGTGTCAGAATTGGTTTGCAAAATCTATGTCCGGCAATTTTGATGTCGAAGATGCATCATGTTCCGGAAGATAGGCTGAAGGTAACAAACGTGAGATCGAAAAAAGGTTAAATTTTGCGAATTCAACTCTTTATGACTACTTAAAAGGCCGGGGTTCCCCTTGTTTTCACAAAGAGATTTGTGTCGCCTGTAACGTCACGAATATGATGCAGTTTTGAATCTCTTTATTACTGTCGACGAAAATATCATTTTACTGGGGGTGGTCAATAAGTCCTTAAATTTTTTAATGAAACGTCGGTTTTTATTCAAAAAGGGTATTAATTTCTCAACATAGTCTACTTTAAGTTTTACATACTAATGTAGGACTACGTTTCTCCAATTTGTTACCCCTTCCGAAAAATATGATTTATCAAAGTCTTCAAAATATTCATTTTTGTGGGGTAAATCTGGAGAATCTGGCGGATTTGTAGCCTATGGAAACTGCACATGTGAGCACCCTTCCACTTTCCTTGTGAAAAAGTACTTTGCCACTTGCTGTCATTTTTTACAACTCCTCATTTAATCGACACAGAAGGTTGGTTTAATATTTGCGTTTTGATTGCATTCCCCTTTTGAAGGTAGTCAATCCAGTATGTGGTGGAAGTCGATCGATTTTAGATATATTTTTGAGATATAAGAGAATGCCTTCCAGATGTCTTCTTTCGAGTTAAACACACTGTTCAAAACTGAGCCTTGTGTTCACGCTTCAGTAAACTTGGTTCCATTGAGTTGATTTCTCGAATATTTTCCTTTAAAGCAACAAGAGATTGGGGATTGTCTTTACTACCTTAAAGACAATCCCCAATCTCTTGTTGCTTTAAAGGAACATAAAAAATCCATGGGAGGTAAATGGGCGACCTCGGTGAATATGGTGAATGATCTCCAAAGTGAATGATCAATTTTTGATTCAACTAGCTTTTGGCTGTGTGTGCAGTCGCTATAACCTGTTGAAACCACGTATGTAAAAAGTACGATGAACAAGCTCACAGGTTTGGCAAAAAGAGTTCTGTAATCATGCGTCAATAATCCCTCGAAAATTAAAAAAAATGGTCCAATTATCTATATATGGACATATATAAACAGTTACCCTGGGGCAATGCAATAGATTTTAAGTTTTAATCGAGGGTTGCGGGTTCTTGGAGAATAGTTATAGCAATTTTGCGAAATCGTGACTGACAAATCAGCACAATCGATAACTTCAACGGCTGCCCTTCACTAATTCCCAAATAGACCTAATTCGAGCTAGAAATCTGTAGCATTCGTACCATTGCAATGCATTGTAGCAAAATAGAACAGTTAAACCTGAATAGCACAGTACCATTTGTTTGCCAGAAGATAAAAACTAACCAATAAAGATGGATTGAAACCTTTGTTTGCGAAATTGGCTATAAAAGAAAGTCAATTAAGCCATGAATTTCTAATAAAACGTGGCAGTTAATTGAAGAGGGAAGACAAGTCAAAGGGAAAACAAATGATGCCAAATCCCCTCAAGAGAAGCAAGAAATGCTTCTGAATGAATACCAGCAAGTAAACCGAGAAGTAATGCGCAGTGCAAGAGAAGACAATCGGAAATGGGCTGATAATTTGGGCTGAAGTCAAAATAGCAAGTAAAACATATACTATACCGTATCACCAAAGAAATAGCACCACATATCGAAGCCGTTAATTAATGAACAGGGCGATCTGATTTACTCTACAGATCAACGGATGAATCTGTGGAAAGATCATAACTCAAAATTGCTCTCTGTCAATCCAGCTGATTACTTCAAAATATGTGATTGCGATCCTATGCGCCACATAAATAATATTAACAATGAGTTTGATACGTTAAAACCAACATCCCAAGAAATAGCAGTTGCAACTAACTTAAATCTGAAAAGTCTGCAGGTCCTGAAGGAATACGACCCAAATTGTTAAAAGTTAACACAGCTCTATCAACAATGTTGCTAAAGCCTATGATAACGAAGTATTGGTCGGATGATTGATTTATAGAATTTAAACGCACATTTGATACACTAGAAAACAGCGCATTTTAAGAAGCTCTAAGGTGATGAGGAGTCCCCGAAAAGATTATACGACTCATCAAGGAGCTCATCAACGCATTCTTTGAAAAGGTTAACAGAGCAAACCCATTAGTATTAAGGTAGAAGTTCGCCAAGGTTATGGGTTGTTGTTTTGTGCCATTCGATGGTTAACATGGTATCTCGAGGGGTCTTCATGATGGATTAGATGACATCGATTACGCTGATGACGTATGTCTTTTTTCTCATCGTTTCTCTAGTAGCACGTAAAAATCCAAATCTTTGCTGCTCATCCCATGTTGCTTTAGCTGGCCTTCAAAATAACATTAACCCCTTGAAGTATTAATTAGCGCAACGAAGTTCGCTTCCAACTGTTCGCACACAACTTGCACTTAACAAACCAGTTTTGATGCTTAAGAACAGTCGCAAAACGAGTCAGACTCGTGATAATCATGTTAGGCACACAAAATTGTACCACGAGTCAGACTCGTGGAAATACGTCAAGAGGTTAAGAACACTAAGTCATTGCGATTAAACTCACTTAATGAGTCCAAATTTTATACTGTTGAGCAACATATTGACGAGGTTGAAACTTTCGGCTACCTGGGATGTATAATCTCTAAGAGCGGTGGCAGAAGATATCCAAAATAGATTATGCAAAGCAAAGCAAGCTTTTGGTATTCCGACTATTACCAAACTCAAAGTTTTGAACACTAATGTTAAACTCGAGCTCTTATATGGCTGTGAGATATGGCATATTTAGAGTCGAGAGATGAGCGGATAAACATTTGTAAATCATTGCCTCAGACGCATTCTAAGAATTTTTTGGCCCATTAAAATTTTAGATTAAGATCTATGGTTGCGCACCGATCAAGAACATACACTTAGAAAACCAGCTACTGATATAAATTGTCGAGCCATCGAATATAATCCCCGTGAAGGCGGCAAACTGAGAACGAGGTACGGGAGTTTGGAGTATCATGCAACGAGATGAAAGTGATGACTACCGACAAACATACATGAAAAACATTTGCTAAGGCCCTATGTTCAACAAGGAATTAAAGGACCTAATATATATAAAGATGAATTACACGGTGTTAAAAATGGGCAACTTTTGTAAAAACTTGGAAAGCGTGTGATCGTTATTGACCTAGGTGAGGACATACAAAAACCATTTTCAAAGATTTTTAAAAGATTTGCAAAATTTTGAGATATTCTCATATTTACAAAAGTTAACTAACTTTTTATAAAGTTAAAATTTTTCGATTGCAAAAAAAAACTTCTTAAATTAATTTCTGGTAGAAATGTTTACATGCCGTATTATCATGTTAGTACGTAGTACATGGCCTAGTCGGTTTATGAAAAGCTTAATAACTTATAGGTTTCTCGTCAGATTCAAACAATTAAAACTACTTTTATTACGAACTAAATTTTCTTGTTATATTAATACAAACTTTTATGAGCTTTCATATAAGAAGAAGCAATAAAAAGCTACTAAATAAAAAAACTGTACAAATTTGTTTTTTCAACAAAACAAGACACTTTTTAACAAAATAAGACACTTTTGATTTACAAATGTGCGAAAATGATATGGTATTTTGAAACTCAATCTGTTTTATTTTATTTGCCGTTAAAATGTAAAATCGGATACAAACTGGCTAAACTATGGGTCGATAATCCCTCAACGAACTTCTTTAAAATCGGTTTTTTGTGTATAACTCCTAAACGTAGATGTATTTCTAAAACTTTTTTTTTCAACAATTTGTCATGAACTTAACATGGTCAACAACCTACGCTAGTTCGTTTCCCGATGTTTTTATACCCTTCACCACCATAGGTGGAAAGGGTATTATAAGTTTGTGCTGATGTTTGTAACGCATAGAAATATTTCTCTTAGACCCACCTTTTAGTATACCAATAGTATTAGAATCACTTTCTGAGTCTATTTAGCGATGTCCGTCCGTCCGTCCGTCCGTCTGGCTGGACCCCCATGTAAACCTTGTAATCAAACTACAGGTCGCAATTCTAAAGATAATTTGATGAAATTTGGCACAGATAATTTTTGATAAGGGGACCATGGCTATTGAAATTGGTCAAAATCGGTCCATTATTTATGGTACCTCCCATAGGTCCCACTTCCCGGAATTGCAATATTGGCCACAAATATCAATATTTTCATGAAAACAGATACTGCTCATGTAAACTTAAATCACTGTACCAAATTTCGTTGAAATCGGTCCACATTTGACCATAGCTCCCATACAAACGCTTCTTCAAAAACTCACTAAATGAGACAAAAAATCACTAAAACGCTCGTAAATCTAAAGATAATGAAAATTTTGAGTTTATTTTTTGCATACATAATTTTTGTAACAACTGTAATCAATTTGCCAAATTTCGAAATAATCGGTCCACATTTGACCCTAGCTCTCGTATAAGTCCAAATGACGGAAACAGGTTGAATATAGAACTTTTGAGAAAATATTTGTATGATGGCAAAATTTTGCAAATATTTGTCTTTATACAGGAAAAATAACACCTTTGACCTTAGTGGTGAAGGGTATCGTATGGTCGGCTTGACCGACTATAGCGGTGTTAGTGTATCAGATTGTTATGGTTTACATTAATATAGAATACTATTTCCCTGATCTCGCAACATAAAATGCAACCTACGTATATCATATTAGGTCTAAAAATAGGCGAAAAATTCCTACGATTTAAAATATGCAAGAAGTCATAGTGTAAAACCACTTTAAGATATAATAGTAATATATAAGTAATATTTTATAAGCTTTAGCTGAAAGATGTGAAAACATCGGCCACGTTTTGGGGAGCCATCCTAACGAATGTTTCTTGTTCTAATGCCCAAGGTATCGTATCGTTTGTCGATACATTCGTGCGGTTGTACTATTAGCACTCTCGTACTAGTATAACAAGTAAATTGTTAATTCTACTTGTTATGTATTTAAAACTTTTATTTTAAAGTTGTTAAACTCTTTGTAAAGTCATACTTGTACTCGTCTGTGTCAAAGTGTGTGTGTGTGTGTGTGTTTGTGGTAGATGCATGTAGTTTTTATTGGTTAGTGGTTGAGATACATGCAACACAAACTGAATAATATTTTGGTAACTAACTTCCTTGTTATACCATTGCTATTGTTGTTGTTGTTGTTATTGTAACTATTTTGTATTAATATCTTTCGACTCTTCTTCATCATTGCCATCCATTGTTATGATCTTGAATTTTGGTTGTCTGTTCTTTTGTTGAGTATTTTTGGTTTTCTCAATTTTTATGAAAATATTTCGTTAAAATCATTAAAGATATTAAAACCATCTTCACGAGCTGAATGACTGAGTGGTAGGTAGGCATCGTTGTTGTTACAGACAGATGAGATGATGTTGTTATTGACATTGCAAACGTTATTCCCTTAAACTTGGCCTTTTACTTAGATGATGCTTTTGATTGTTTTTGTCGATGTGGTTGTTGCTGTACGTAATTGTTGGAACTTAGAAAAGAAATAAATTCATAATATGCAAAAAAGTTTCGTGAGTTACTTTAATTCCTTTTTTTTTTTGTTTAAATTAAAATTTGACTTAAGAAATTATAAATTTTTGAACATTAGAATATTCGCACTTATTTTAGATATTTCGTCTTATTCAAGGTTTAGTAAAGCAGGAGTAAGAAATATAAACCGATATTTCAAATATCCGGTCCACATTTCATCATATATTTATATTATCTTAACGATTTTAAACAAATGAAAAGTTAATTGCAAAAGCTTGTATCGGAATTCCGTGAGAATAAGTTCATAGTTGACTAAAGCTCTCATTGAAGGGACATCTGAAAATTGTTAGTTTCATAAAAGCTATAACATCGTTTTAAAGAAATTCAATATATGGTTTCGGAACAAACTTCTGTCAGTTTACAAAGATTTTAATCATTTAAAACATTAATAGCCTGTTTCACGATTTCGAAAGAAAATCTACTCGAAAGAATGTGAGTAACTCGAATTTATTTTGGTTTCACTATTTCGAAGCCTTTCGTTCGTTTCTATTCGAAAGCATAATATTAAGTGACTCATTTTGACATTTGCTTTCGTGTTGCTGGTAACTTGTTCGAAATAGTGAAACAGAAATTTGTATGAAAATACTTACATTTTCTTTCGTCTTGTTTTTCGACTTATCTTTCGCATAAAATAAAGTTAGTGAAACGAAAAACAAATTTCTTTCGTATAGGATAAGAAAGAAAGCATTCTTTCGAGATCGTGGAACAGGCTATAAATCACATTCAATGATTTAAAATTTAATTTACCCTTTATTTAAAGCTCTTAAAATTTCATAAACAAAAAAATAAATTTATGTATATGGGCAAATCCGAAAAACATTAAACCAAGGACAAAATTTTAAAACTGTCAAAATCGCGTATTTGTGTTTATGGAAAAATTAAAAAAATATATTGATTCTTTAGAAAATATAATGGATACAATCTTCGATTGCTCTCTTCGTGAATGGCAGGTCATTATGTGCACCCATCTCGAATTTTTATAAATTTTTTAAAATAATAGGTTTTTCAAAAGTTCATAAAAATCGCAAAAACATACATTTATGGCCCGTTTGTGTAATTAGTTTTTTTCCAAATCGTTCATCATATGAGTAGAAAAATTTGGTTTTCGTTTTTGTAATAAGAATGTCAGTTCTGATTGAGTAAAAAGCGTAAGAGCTAAACAATTTTTAAAAGCTTCTACAAATATATCGTTCTTGTAACTGAATTTCACACGTTCTTTGAGTCAAAAACAGACAATCATAAAATATCAATCGTTTACAATTTTATTTTCTAACTTAAAATTTTTGCTAGGAAAATAATGAACATATATTTAGAAAATATATATATATTTTTTTAAATAAATCACAATAGAAGGTGCATTAAAACGTACATATATGTATGTTAAAATACTTTTTAGAATAAAATGTACCGTTTAGAATAAAATGGACCTTTTAGAATAAAATATACCTTTTAGGATAAAAGGTACCTTTTAGAATAAAAAGAACAAGAATTGAACTAAAACTGAACTAGAACTGAGCTACAACAGAACTAGAACTGAACTAGAACTGAACTAGAACTGAACTAGAACTGAACTAGAACTGAACTAGAACTGAACTAGAACTGAACTAGAACTGAACTAGAACTGAACTAGAACTGAACTAGAACTGAACTAGAACTGAACTAGAACTGAACTAGAACTGAACTAGAACTGAACTAGAACTGAACTAGAACTGAACTAGAACTGAACTAGAACTGAACTAGAACTGAACTAGAACTGAACTAGAACTGAACTAGAACTGAACTAGAACTGAACTAGAACTGAACTAGAACTGAACTAGAACTGAACTAGAACTGAACTAGAACTGAACTAGAACTGAACTAGAACTGAACTAGAACTGAACTAGAACTGAACTAGAACTGAACTAGAACTGAACTAGAACTGAACTAGAACTGAACTAGAACTGAACTAGAACTGAACTAGAACTGAACTAGAACTGAACTAGAACTGAACTAGAACTGAACTAGAACTGAACTAGAACTGAACTAGAACTGAACTAGAACTGAACTAGAACTGAACTAGAACTGAACTAGAACTGAACTAGAACTGAACTAGAACTGAACTAGAACTGAACTAGAACTGAACTAGAACTGAACTAGAACTGAACTAGAACTGAACTAGAACTGAACTAGAACTGAACTAGAACTGAACTAGAACTGAACTAGAACAGAACTAGAACTGAACTAGAACTGAACTAGAACTGAACTAGAACTGAACTAGAACTGAACTAGAACTGAACTAGAACTGAACTAGAACTGAACTAGAACTGAACTAGAACTGAACTAGAACTGAACTAGAACTGAACTAGAACTGAACTAGAACTGAACTAGAACTGAACTAGAACTGAACTAGAACTGAACTAGAACTGAACTAGAACTGAACTAGAACTGAACTAGAACTGAACTAGAACTGAACTAGAACTGAACTAGAACTGAACTAGAACTGAACTAGAACTGAACTAGAACTGAACTAGAACTGAACTAGAACTGAACTAGAACTGAACTAGAACTGAACTAGAACTGAACTAGAACTGAACTAGAACTGAACTAGAACTGAACTAGAACTGAACTAGAACTGAACTAGAACTGAACTAGAACTGAACTAGAACTGAACTAGAACTGAACTAGAACTGAACTAGAACTGAACTAGAACTGAACTAGAACTGAACTAGAACTGAACTAGAACTGAACTAGAACTGAACTAGTACTGAACTAGAACTGAACTAGAACTGAACTAGAACTGAACTAGAACTGAACTAGAACTGAACTAGAACTGAACTAGAAATGAACTAGAACTGATCTATAACTGAACTTGAATTAAAATGGAACTTATGTAGCATGATATCAAATTTTTACCGACTTTGGTGAGTGGAGAATGTCTTCATCATAAAGCCTTGTGATGAAGAACTTCTCCCAAACGTTAATGCGGATGTAAGGCACCTAAAGTTAAAGTGTATGAAAGAAATCTTCAGTTAAAGGCCTTATTCAGCTACTAAAGTCAATAAGATAATAATAGGATTGATGAGCATAGAGTTCCTCTTTGTTAACGTAATATAATAGAGTTACTTTAGGCCTAAAAGGGCTGTCCCAACGGTCAAAAGATCAAAGATGATATATATGTTCGTTTTGGTAATAAAACTTTTCCTTTGTACTAATTTAAAAAATTCTTTAATTTTTCTCAAAATGTATTCGTTGAACTTTGTAACCCAATTCATTATCATCTATTCTTGATTTTGATCTGGTCTAGGCGAAGAAATTCTGATTATTTATCAGAGACTTAGCAACAATTTCCAAAATACTACAAACAAATTTGTATTTTGTTATATTTTGAGTTATTTTTTTGACAAACAAAATAAAGAGTTACCTTTTTTATTTTGAATTAAAAATTTTGTATGAAAAAATTAAAAAGCTTTCGAATTGAGATATATTGGCAACCAAACAATTTGAAAACAAAAAAAGCACAACGTAACATAACGTAAGCCAGACGAATAGTTTCTAAGAACTCAATTTCAGACGGACCCGTCCGCCTTCGAAACGTTCGCCCTAGAAATCACATTAGTTAAAAGAACGTGCCATTAGGTATCAAGTTTTAGTAGAGGCTTAAAGTCAGCTTAATTTTATATAATTATATGTAAAAGAACCCATCAAAAGTAATTGAAGTGATATAAATAATGTCAAGTAAAAAAAGGGTTCACAGTGTGTAACGTCCGTCACAGAAATAAAGTTTTTTTTTTTAATTTGGCTAATGCAATTTTTCTTTTTTCTCCAATTGAACTTGGTTCGTAAAGATAAGATAATAGTATACTTTACATTAGGCTAAAAATATATAGATGTTAAAATAGCATTTTACAGAATAATATGTATAGAAAAGTGTATAGCGTCCGTCACAGTATATATTTGTAACAAAATGATATTTATTAAATACACAATTTTAGAACACATGTCTGTCTTATTCATAAAGTAATAACACTGTCTATATCTACAGAATAAATTGATGGTATTATGTGTTAAAAAAACTTACAGTGGGGGCAAATTTGATGCTTTTGAAAAAAATAATTTTTGATTTTTGAGACACTCTAACATCTAGCCTCAGCATTCTTGGGACGAAAAATGAGATGTAAAAAGTGTAAAACTTTAAATATATATATATATATATATAGCTGTTTTGTGAAATATTAAATTTTGCCCAAAAATCGCATTTTTAACCGCGAACATGAAGATAAAGGAGATGAAATTCGGGAACAAATAACAATATTATTTTTACTGATTTAAGAACCCTTAAAAAAATATGAAATATCCATTTTTCCTAATGAAAAACGTGCAAGTAAAAACTGTATCGTCCGTCACGTAGCGTCCGCAACAGTTCATTTATGGATTTTTAGTAAAACTTGAAACTTTAAAATATTTTATAAGAGCGGTTTTGTAATCCTGTGATTTTCCTCTATCCTCAATGTATTTACAATTTTTTTTAATGCTATGACCGTTTTGATGAACATTACAGAAACAC
Organism: Stomorhina lunata; assembly: GCA_933228675.1. NCBI lineage: Eukaryota > Metazoa > Arthropoda > Insecta > Diptera > Rhiniidae > Stomorhina > Stomorhina lunata. Next base: position 85,970,821 of record OW121740.1, on the reverse strand, counting down.
GTGTTGAAAAAAAGTCACTTCCATTTTTTGTAGCATCCGTCATCCGACGGCTTAGAATTTTGTATAATTGTTATTCATACCAAAATGTCACAAAAGTGTACGTGTGTTCTGATTTTTGGCTTAAATTCCAATCAAGGTTGTTGGCTTCTAATATGTTAACAGTGTGTACAAACGTATTTTATGTTTGTTTTGCTGCTCGAAAAAAAAACATGCCCATTAGAGTACCAATAACCTACATGGGGAATTTTTTTTTTAAGAAATACGTTTCACGCCAACCCCCAGATTTGTTCGAAATGCTACTAAATAGTCCCATGAAAAGGGGAAGCGTGACCATGACCCGCCAAAAATTTGCAAAATATCTGTTTTTTACTTTGCCAATAAATTCATTAATATTTTAGAATAAATAAATGCCAAAGTAGACATGATTAATAATCCTGTGGCCTGTAAGTACTAAATAGCTGAGTTTTGTCAAAATATTAACAAATTTTATTAGTCTTTTTCAAATTTGCAAATTAAAAATTTTTTGATTTTTTTTTAATTTGCTCAACAAAAAATAATCCTAAACCGTTAGTTCATAATTTGTAATTATAAACTAAAGTTTCAGGTTCATAAAAGTCGATATCTTAAATTTCGCGAAAATATAATTTAGTCACAACTTGAGTACATGCTTGTTAAATTGTACCTAAGTTCATAATTTTTTTTGTTCTTCACTTGCAAAGAAGTGATACAGGTAATATTTGACTCTTTCATGTGAAGTCCAAAAAATTTTAGAATGTCGAAAGATCGAATAATAATAGCTCGATTTTTGATTCACATTGCCAGTTGTCAAAATTGCATTTTGGATGGCAACTTTCCATTGACAGCTGATAATTTAAGTTGCCATACTGGCAAACATATTTTATGGTTGCTATAAATATTTTCTTATTGAAAATCAAAAAATATAACAAATATATGGTTAAATATACAACAAAAAACAATTCGGGGAACTAGCGCGACATATGGAAAAATACAAATGTTGTCCGTGGAATATACGCTTTTGGACAGACAAAACATCAGTACCGAACTGCTAGGGTCTGAGTTATCAGCAAAATTAAACAGTTATGGCCCGCCAGTGCGTAAATCCGACGAATGCCAAATAGTATGGATTCATTATAAGGCAAAATTCAAGAAGAACATAGTTTTTATACCATCGGAGAAAGTATATTTAGCTCCATTGGGGCAGGATGTAGCCGACCTACAGAAAGATCTTGTAGTTGATCCCAATGGTAGAATTTTTAGTTTAAACCAAAAAGAAAATACACCAGAGCTAAGTATAATTGAAAAATTGTAACTTTTGGCAACTGACTATGATTGCCTTACATAATATAATTTTAATCATCACTTGCGTTGCCACATTTCAACCAAACTCAAGTAGAGTTGCAATCGATAATCAAGCCATAAAATGAATAGGGTGGATGTGGTAGTATATCCCATTAAAGATATAACTTGTAAGAGGGCCACCTTATCTTGGTCGAACTCTACAAATTTACTGATGATTAATTCTGGCCTTTTCTGTTTATGTGCATCATTTAGTTTGTTCAGCTGATGATGAGCAAACATCCCAACTGATTGTTGTGTTATCCGTTAAAAGGTTTAGAAATGATTCCTTTAAAATCCCACTAAACAAGCAGCATCACCTCTTATATTATTTTTTCCTTAATTATAATTCTGTTATGCTTTACTCCCAGTGGAACATAGGGCCTCAACCCCAATAATAATGCGCTTCCAAAACTATTCATTTTTGTGACGTTAAAGAGAAAATCGCAGACGTCAATGCGATTACAATAATTTCTTTCTGTCAGAACATGGGTATCCAAAAAATTCTTTATCTCAACTGTGGACACTGACCTCCTCGTGGTGTCACCCAGGTAACTACGTTAACATCCGTTAATGTAGTTTGCTAACATGTGCCGCATGTTCTCACATAAAAACGATTAAAAATATGGGCTATTACGTCGGTCTATTAACCTACTCCCAGAAAAAACAATTACTATCAAAAAGCTAAATTTAGAATAAAAACGGTCCCCCTAAATGTAAAAAGAGGACGTCCGAAACTTCGACAGAAAGACCAAGTAGAGGAAAATATTTCAAAGCTTGGCCTACTCAATTGGAGAATATGCCCAAAGATCGAAGCGCATACATTTCTTAAATATGCTCAGTCTTTGACCTTAACAGGTTGTAAATATAGGCCTTTTAATTAAGTAAGCAAAACTACAGGATATACGCTTTAATAAAAGTCTAGATTTATAAAATTCCGACAACTGTATCGATCGTTATAGCTATATGAACTTTTCTGCCAAAACTGAAGATAATAACAATTTTATGTTTATTTGTTGCAAATAAATAATAAAGTTGTTAAATTTCATGATAATCAGTTACCTGTTAAGATCAAAGTATAGCAACCTCAATTATCGGCAAGTTGCCATCCGTAATACAATTTTGGCAACTGGCAATTAGGAGTTCAGTAGCAATCGATAATCGAGCTATTGTTATTATTATTATTCGAACTTTCGACATTTCAAGATTTTTTGGACAATAACATTTTTACTTCATATTACCTGTAGCACTTCTTTGCCAGTGAAGAACAAAAAGTTTTATGAGGGGAGAATCTTGCTACAACCATAAAAAGGATGGCCCAGAATGACCTATTTATAACAAAAGTTCTTTGACCCTAGTTTCCATGTAATCCCCAATGACGGATAGCCAGTCGTTATAGTTAAATCGCCTGACGATATGATTTGGAGTCGGTCGGAATACCAAAAGGTATTCCAAACCCAATATAGCCATTCAACCTATGTTTATGAAGGGTTTAAAAACAAAGGAAGGCAATGATACCATAATAACGTTTCTTAAGAAAAGAGATATTTTAGATTATTTTGTGAAGGTATTTTGGGCTGGCGGTAACGGAAGTTATGATGAAGGAGTATTAAACATATTTGTACTTTTTGAAACCAATGGCAACGTAAATGGAGGGATTTCGATTATTTTAATTTATAAATTAAGTTTAGTTTTTACTTCGAATATAATCTGCAAATTCGTGCTAAATTGTTAATATTTTATTAAAATTCTTGTTTATGTATTTTTTTTCTTCATTTAAACGACAACAGATGGTGCGATAATCTATGTAAGTATTTAGTATCTGTGAAAAGTTTTTCTATCAAAATATGTTTGTATGTATGTGTATTTTTGTATATTTATTCGTGATCGTGGGAAACATATTAAGTGTAGTATGAAATTCCAAACCTTTTCTGTTTATTATTGTTCCACTTTTTGTTTAGATCTTTTCAAGTTTAAAGTTAATTTTGAACTTCTTTTTTTCAGTGTTTTTTTTAAGTTTGCCTTATTTTTTTCCAAAACCGGTGTTTATGTTCTTACAAACTATGAGTAGTCTAATCACATACATACGAATATCAGCATATCCATGAGGTATATCCAGGTATTCTATAAGATATCATAAGTAAGCGTTAAAGGTATTTAACTTTTTTTTGTTTTCTCTGCTTTCATTTAAAGCTTCCTTAATTTTCTAGTGTTGAGTAATTGCCTCAATTTGAGTGTCAATCATATCAAGATGCAAAACAAGTTGTTAAATCTGTTTCTACTTCTTTTTTCAGTTTCTTTTCCCTTTTCAGTTCTCTTTCATCTACTGGAAGGTAGTTTCTTTTTAAAGACATGCTTGCATGCATGTGTGTGTGATTACGTGGATTAATTGATAATGAACTGACATTGAAATTAATTAAATTGATATTTAAGTCCAAACATGTCAATCCAGTAAAGGGATTTGCGATTAAATATTGACACTTTTGCTTTAAACCGATTAACTACAAGTTGATGACAAACAAAAGGAAGTGAAATAATCTGATAGAAGAGAACTATATACATTTTTATATACATATACGAGGGTTGCATTTTGTGTTTCGGTTTGACCAATATCAAAGCTATTATCTGGCAACTGAAGTGCCCCAAGTAATACTTAATATTCTTTAAAATATACGTATTCTGAATGTTTAAATGAACGAACGCTATTTCTTTTGTTGCGGTACAAAACTCGCCCGGTATTAAATTTTGCTCCGATTTTTTTTACAATTTTAAAAGAGAGCATCAATGAACTTAATTTTGTAGAAGAAGTATCATCAATGACTAGTTTTAATCGTTGGATTTTTGAATTCAATCCGTAGTTTGCTCAAGGGAAGGTCGTCCAAAATCGGTTGTAGTTTCGAAAAACATTGATTCTGTGTGTGAACTGATACTGCAAGATCATCGTTAACTTAAAGTTAGATAAAGGTAACCTTTAATATAAGTAGAACAGGAGTAAATAGTAAATAAAAAGATGCTAGAATTGTCGCCTATATTTTTTTTCGAAAAACTGCTCCTGTCTTAATCGTAAAACATATAATGGTATAAGTTCTCAATCGTGAACATCTTTCTCTGGTCGGTGAGGTCCACAATATATGTGACCTTATCCAAAAAAAGGGACCTAGTGTGTGAAAATAAAGTTTTGAAAAAAATAAAAAATAAAATTTTAATGTTATTCTCAGTTATTATGCGGTAAATACATTTTTATTAGAAATCGAACTCATTTCATCTTATTCTATTTCATCTAGGTACCAGAATCCGCTCTTAAGTCCAAAACCGTTTTTTTAAACACTAGGTCCCTTTTCTGGGAGAAGGTTACATATAATTAAAAGCATTGACCCAAAACCTAGACTTCGACAATAATTCCCGAAACAATGAAAAGCCTTTATTTATCTATACTATTTTTAAATGCGAAGCTTAATATTCGTATTTAAAGGAATTATCAATCATATCACGTAGATTATGTGTTGATTGTATGTACCAGCATAAAATTTGGTTGAAACAAATTAATAGTTTAATTAAATATATAATGGATTTTACTTTCAATTCATTTAAGACAGACAAGTAGCTATAAATAACACAACCAAACAAAATAACCATCTGAATTATAAAATTACTCTTAATTATTTAAAAGTAAATTATATCAAGAAATAAAATTTAGATTTTATATTAAAATGGATTGAGTATATCGCACTAGTTCCTCGAAAGTGAGCCAACTCAAAATGTTCAGTAAATACAAAAAACTGTTTTATTTTACAAATACTTTCATATTAAGAAGATGTATAAAACTGTAATAGAAAAGTTATCGAAAACTTTATTTTTCTATAGAAATGTTATCGATAATTTTCTTTTTTAATAGAAAAGTTATCTATAACTTTATATTTCTATAGAAAAGTTATCGATAACTTTCTATTTTTATAGAAAAGTTATCGATTAGGTTCTATTTCTATAGAAAAGTTATCGATAACTTTCTATTTCTATAGAAAAACTATCGATAATTTGTTTTTTCTACAGAAAAGTTATCGATAACTTTCTATTTCTATAGAAAAGTTATCGATAACTCTTATTTCTATAGAAAAGTTATCGATAACTTTATATTTCTATGAAAAAGTTATCGATAACTTTCTATTTCTATAGAAAAGTCAACGATAACTTTATATTTCCATAGAAAAGTTTTCGATAACTTCTTTTTCCATAGAAAACTTATCGATAATTTTCTTTTTCTATAGTAAAGTTATCAATAACATTCTATTTCTATAGAAAAGTTATCGATAACTTTCTATTTTTATAGAAAAGTTATCGATATCTTTATATTTTACATAAAAGTTATCGATAACTTTCTATTTCTATAGAAAAGTCATCGATAACTTTCTATTTCTATAGAAAAGCTATCGATAATTTACTATTTCTATAGAAAAGTTATCGATAACTTTCTATTTCTATAGAAAAGTTATCGATAACTTTATATTTCTATAGAAAAGTTATCGATAACTTTATATTTCTATGAAAAAGTTATCGATAACTTTCTATTTCTACAGAAAAGTCAACGATAACTTTCTATTTCCATACAAAATTTTCGATAACTATATTTTTCTATAGAAAAGTTATCAGCAACTTTCTATTTCTGTAGAAAAGTTATCGATAACTTTATATTTCTATAGAAAAGTTATCGATAACTTTCTACCTCTATAGAAAAGTTGTCGACAACTTTCTATTACTATGGAAAAGTTATCGATATTTTTCTATTTTTATAGAAATGTTATCGATAACTTTCTATTCCTATAGAAAAGTTATCGGAAACTTTATATTTCTATAGAAAAGTTAACTATAACTTTCTATTTCTATAGAAAAGCTATCGATAACTTCCTTTTCTATAGAAAAGTTATCAATAACTTTCTATTTCTCAGAAATGTTATCGATAACTTTCTTTTTCTATATCAATAACCTTCTGTTTCTATAGAAAAGTTATCGATAACTTTATATTTCTTTGCAAAAGTTGTCGATAACTTTATATTTCTTTAAAAAAGTTGCCGATAACTTTCCTTTTCTATAGAAAAGTTATCGATAACTTTCTATTTCTATAGAAAAGTTATCGATAACTGTATTTTGCTATAAAAAAGTTATCGATAACTTAATTTTTCTATAGAAAAGTTATCGATAACTTTATATTTGTATAGAAAAGTTTTTGATAACTTTTTTTTTTCTTTAGAAAAGTTAGCGATAACTTTATATATCTATGGAAAAGTTATCGATAACTTTATATTTCTATAGAAAAGTTATCAATAACTTTATATTCCATTAAAAAAGTTATCGATAACCCCGATGTAGCTTTTAATCTGGTTAACTGCTCGATTTATTTAAAGAACGTTGACATTCGTAAAATAGACTTATTTTTGGTAGCATCTGGATTACTTTGGCTGGCCATTGCAAAATCACTCGTAGTCTAGAAATCCTACTTTTCTACCCCTTAAAGGCAGCACAAAGGGACCCAAATCATGTGACCTTCATAGTTAGCCATCTGTTTAAACTCAGCTAACCTTCCCACAACTTAAGATAGATTAACTTTAAGCTAAGCTTTACGTCCCAGAAGGGCCAGCTTTATTTATATGTACGATTTTTATTATCTGTTTTAAAATTGTATTCAGTTTACAAAACTAACTAATCTTATTCCAAGTACGCAAAAATACTTAAATAAATTCAGTTAACCATTAACTATAAAGATTTGTTTATTTTTTTATGTCTTCCTTTGTAGATATTTTTCATTATATTCTTTGGAATTACTTAAAAGGGTTAAAGACCGCTTAAATCGCCGTATAAACGTTTCAAACACGTTAAGCTTTGGCAATTCAAAACAAATCATTGGTATTCATCTCAGTTTTTATTGTACAAAATAACGCATAATTTTAAAAGCGGCTTTTGAAAATACTCGTCTTTTAGTTGATAACAAAAAAGAATTACTTACCACTTGTATCGTTAATATCGAAAAATGATGTAAATGGATTTCCCTCTGAAACAAGTCCATAGCGTACTTCACGTGGACTACCCTTGTCACCATCTTCTGCATGTACTTGAAGTATCTGTAACGAATGAGTTTAAAATTCTAGATTTATTTTTTATGTAATTTTTCTTTGTATCTTAAATAACGTGACAAATTGATTTATTCCCCATTCGAATTTATTGCATATACTTTAGTCTAACGTTCTATAAACTTCTATCTGAACATAAAATTAATAGCTAGTACTAAAAGTGTTTTTCAATTTATGCCACCAATAAATTTGCCACTGAAAATGTCTCTAAAAAACTAATAGATGAAGCTGGTATTCATCAATTTAATGAATCTGTGAGTACACAAACATGTTTTAAGGCAGTTGCAATAAATAAATAAATATGAGCTGTAAACTCTAAGAAATTTGATCAACACTACTTTACAATATCTAACTACAAACGTAACGTATATAGTTTTTATTCGTTATAGTCTCCTGTCGAAAAGGTCGAAATTTTAATTTTTTAAATTGGTTTAGTTATATTTTTTTCTTAAAAAAGGCTTGATTTTATTATATTTTTGGAATACAACAGTTAATACAATAATTAAGTTACACATTTTAAATCCATTTTTTTATATGTTTCGGAGTTGGAATGAACGACTAACTTTTCGGAACGAAATCTCTTCATTAGTAATAGAACAAAGTACTCACAATAATTTCGTTAGACGAAATTCGTTGTGCGTTGGGACGGATGACTATTTTTCAGAACGAAAATTTGTCATTAGGAAATAGTTTTTTTAGAGGGCTAAGCTAAAGAAATATTGTTTAAATTGCAGCACTAGCTTAGATATTTCTAAAAAGTAGAAATTTGTATAAAAATTGTTTTTGACCCCGGTAACGCAAGGGTTAAACATTGCCATATGTGGTAAAACTATATTCACTGATTCTACTTGGTGTTACACATAATCAGTAAAAATATTTTTGCTAAAACTATTTATAAACAAATATAAAATTATTCAATTTTTTCTAAAAGTTCTCAAAAATTCTACTTTTTTTCGAAAACAGGTACGGGAAAACGGGAAAAGCTATCGACCCTATTTTTGCGTTTTTATACCTAATGCATTTGCAATAAATCACTGGAGTTCGAATTGCAAACTTTTTCTAAAAACATAAAAGTTCGTTTGCAAATCACAATCTCAATAGATAAATCTCAAGAATAATATGAATTTATGAACCAATTGGAAGAAACTTTTATATTTTATTTCTCAAAGGTCTATGATAAGTAAAAAACATATAATAACAGAAAAAATTTAAATCAAGCAATTTTTGGGCTAAATTTGTCTTTGTAAGTCGCCAAGGATAGGGAATTCGCGAAAAACGCTATAACTCTAAAACTGTTTGAGCAATTTATAAGACAACAATAAGCTTTGATCTGGCAACCCCGTTTTTTCCCCTTGTTAACACATTTTTCAACTTTAGGGCCTGGGTTCCTCGTGTTAATGTTGTCCGACTTAGCACAAATTTTCAGGGTTAATGTTTCTCACCAAATGTCACAATAATCCTACCGGCACTCCTCGAAATTCAAAATATATATTCAAACCTGAACAGAAAACAAATTAAGAGAAAAAATACGTAGGCCATTTAAGTCGTCATGTCTGTTTATTGTTAAAAAAAGGAATACATAGATACATACAAATTAAAACCAAATTTTGACTTTTGGCCCCGTGGAAGAAAGGATTAAGCTTCTTCAATATCTAAATTTTCAACATCGATTTTCCATAGACTGAGCAATAATGTTTATTGTTAAAATTTTTAATTAAAAATTATATTAAAATTGAACACAAGTAAAATTTAATAAGCATTAACTAAATTAAACCCAAAAACTGGCCTTTTCGCCAAATTCTTCGATTTTAAATCGAAGGTACAGCGAAACGGGTTCAGATATCAGCCTAAGCTTTTTTGAATTTCATTCTCTTATTTGTTTGCTATACCTCACCGATGAGCAACTTCTTAATTTGTAATATTTGTTAAATAACATTTGTTAAAAATTAAAAAATGATTTTTGAAAAGTACCTAGGAAAAATTTACCATTTACTAACATGAAAAAAAAAAAAAATCGATTATATTTTAACAAAATTGAACTATTAAGAACATGCAAGCAAATTAAAAACAAATCATGTCTTTTAATTTTTTGATTCCAAAGTTAAATTTTTTGTTGTTTCTTTTATTTTTTATGATTTTTTAAAAACGAAAAATTTTAGGAATATTTTTTTCGGTGTAAATTCTTTGATATCTCTAAAACGACTAAGCGGATTAAAAAAAAAAATGTGAAAACAAATTAAAGACAAAACTAAACTCTAATTTCGGTTTTTTTATTAGGTCAATATATCCAGCCGTTTGGAAGCTAAATGAAAACTTTATACAAAATATAGTTTTTCGGGGAAAAAATTATATCTCAAAAACTAGAGCCAACAGGGAAAAATCAATGTTATTTTCGAATTTATCAGACCAAAACCATTTAGATACCACGTGTCGCAAAATCTTGTTGACCTGTACAATCTATCCAAATTTGTTCTAGTGGTGAAAGGTATCATATGGTAGAGTTTGACTATACTTGACTATAATTCATTATCAAAAATTTTTCATTATTTATGGTACCTCCCATTGGTCCCACTTCGCGGAATTGACATATTGGCCACAAATATCAAAATTTTTTTCATGAAATTTAAACCAAATACTGCTTATGTAAACTTAAATCACTGTAGCAAATTTCATTGAAAACGGTCCACTTTTGACCATAGCTCCCATACAAACTCTTCTGTCAAAACGCACTAAATGAGACTAAAATCACTAAAACGCTTGTTAATATGAAGATAAGATATGAAGATAATGGGAATTTAAGGTTTATTTTTTGCATACATAATTCTTGTAACAACTGTAATAAATTTGCCAAATTTCGAGGTAATCGGCCCACATTGGACCTTAGCTCTCATATAAGTATAAATGACGGAAACAGCTTAAATATATAAATTTGAGAAAATGTTTGTATGATGACAAAATTTAGCGAATATTTGTCTTTATACAGGAAAAAGAACACCTTTGACCTTAGTGGTGAAGGGTATTGTATTGTCGGGCTTGACCGACTTTAGCACTTTCTTACTTGTTTTTTTGATTCGATTTAGCGATGTCAGTCCGTCCGTCTGGTTGGTTGGACCCCCATGTAAACCATGCAGTCATAGTACAGGCCGCAATTCTAGAGATAATTTGTTTAAACTTGGTACAGATCATTTTTTTTGATAGTGGGACCATGGCTATTGAAATTCGTCAAAATCGGTTCATTATTTATGGTACCTCCGATGGGTCCCTCTTCCCGGAATTGATATATTGGACATAAATATCAATATTTTTTCATGAAATTTAAAACAAATATTGCTTATGTAAACCAAATTTTGTTGAAATCGGTCCACATTTGACCATAGCTCCCATGCAAACTCTTCTGTCAAAACGTATTAAATGAGACAAAAATCACTAAAACGCTCGTAAATCTAAAGGTAATGACAATTTTAAGTTTATTTTTTGCATACATAATTTTTGTAACAACTGTAATCAATTTGTCAAATTTCGAGATAATCGGTCTACATTTAACCCTAGCTCTCATATAAGTCCAAATTACGGAAACAGCTGTTTTGAGAAAATGTTTGTATTTTGGCAAAATTTAGCAAATATTTTTCTTTATACAAGAAAAAAAAACACGTTTAAACATTGTGGTGAAGGGTATTGTATTGTCGGGCTTAACCGACTATAGTACTTTCTTACTTGTTTTTACTTGATATTTGTTGTACATAAAAAATGCTTAACATGTGTACGCTATATTTTGAGAAAAGATTTGAATATTGCAGAAAATTTAAAGTACATGATATTTTCTTTAAACTGTAGGGCTTTGCAAGACATTCAGACTTATACATAATATATATTTATGTAAGTACAGTATGTATATAGTGACTATATAGTGAATACATTGTATAGTACTTGAATAGAACCATAATTGCTTATTTTAGCCTTAACATTGCTCCATCTAACCATACGTGGCCTTTGGTAACAAATTCTGCAGCCGCTAAAATGGCATCAGCAGCATGATCGGACTGAAAATAGGAACATGCAATTTGGTTTATGTATGAAGGTATGTTTGTATGTATTAGTACTATTAGTGCAACGAAATCTTGAAAAAAGGAACATAAAAATAAAACCTAAACTGAAAATCGTCGATAGTTTTTGGTATTAAATACAAAGAAAAAATCTTATCTTAGTTTTCGTCGAGACTTCGCTGCTTACTTTGTCCTATTCCCATTTTTGTTTTTTTTTATTATTTTCAATGGGATCTTTTGAACTTTTATTTAATGGCCTTTAGTACAACAACAAAAGCAAATAAATATCCATTAAATGAACGTATAATGGCAAACACTCTTGGTCATAGCTATAAAGTCAGTTCAAGTTGAGCGTCATAAATATTCAAATATTGAAAAAAGGCATGTACCATAAAATATTAACTTGTAAGTCAAAGTATATTAAAAATCAAATATAGATTTCGTATGTAGCATATCCTGAATGTCTATGTTTTGGATTGACATTCAATTATGGCTTATCCCCTTTGCTATTACTCATCTTTAAGTCACTTTATATTTATTTTATTGGCTGTACCACAGACATTTTTCCTTTATTTTGCGGTTTCTATACATTTTTTTTTTAAATAATTTTGTTCAATCTAAATATTTGTATTGAATCTTGTTTCATTTTTGAAGAATTTGTGGTTATTTCAACATCCAGACGTTCGTCGTTCTATCTATTCATCCATCCATCCTTCCTTCCATTCATGCAATGCGATAATGAAAAATAATTGCACTTAAACATTTTTCTATGAAATACTTTTTACATCATTTTACCGATGTTAAGTATTTTAAGATTAAGATTTTTGTTTCTTTTTTTATTTGTTATTTTTATATACTTGGATTGCATTTCGGTTTAATTTGTTTTATTTTATTTTTTCATTATTTGCAAAAGGGAAACATTTAGTTTGAAGAAAACCTTAAATAATTGCAATAAATGAAGGACATGCAGCAAAAACATAAAATTATTAAAGCAATTTTTAAAAAAGAGGTCATCTAAAGGTCAAATTTGAAATATTAAGAACATTCTAAAATATATTTCTAAAAAAAAAAAAATAATTTACAAATTTCTAAACAAGAGTATTCATTTAATCAGAATTGCTTGTACTTGCATTCGAATCATTGTAGTTTCAAAAAAGTAATCCAAAAACTTTTTAGGAATCTGTTTGATTATTTTAAAACAAAACTAAATTAATCAAAATGCCAGAATTTCCAGTTCAGAATCCGTTGCAAGTAGTCTAGCATCGTAGTATTTGGAAAACGAGATTATGAAAACCAAGGTTCGAAAAATTACTCTAAAATACTACATTTTCGGTACAATGTCACATGTGTACGCAACAATATATTCAATTTAAGTACCTTAAAATTTTAGAGTACATGTTTAAATACACAACCTTTATCATAACGAACTTTCACGAAGTACACTAAAATAACGTTCTTCGTTGAGTACTATAACGTACTCTGTTGTTGAGTACTATATTATGTTACATTTACCATACGAATTTACTAGCATTCCAAAATTGATGGACTGTTTTTAAGTTGGCAAAATGCCTGACATGTACTTCTGATTCTAGTAGGTTGATATCCGCTTTTGCTCAACCATAATATTTGATATTTCCAAGTAATTTATTTACCAAAAAGTACATATTCAAATCGCATTTTGTCAGTATTGAATATAGCTCTTCAACTTGGAACCACAGAGTAATTATAACAAGTGACTGCAACTCGTCAACTGTTTTTCAAAATTTTGTTCTAGTTCAAAATTTGTTTAAGTTTTCTAATGTCAAATTATTGTTGTTATACTGAATTGTCGAATTTTGTTTTAAATTTTGGCATTAAAAAACTTATTATACAACAACAAAATCTTTGTTGTTTTTGGCTTGTTGTATTTGTTGTAGCCATACGATAACTTGTATATATGAGCCTTGCTTGGAACTGTTGGGTTTTTTTTTATGAAAATAAACTTGCTATTTATGAATGCACAACAACAATACAGTCATTTAAATATTCGTAACTTAGTAACGTAGTCGGTCAAGAGCGATCATATGATACCCTTCTCCACTAAGGTCAAAGGACTATTCTTTTTCGTGTATAAAGTAAAATTTTTGCTTAATTTTGTTATCATATAAACATTTTCTCAAGACTTTAAGCTATTTCCGTCATTTGGACTTATATGAGAGCTAGGGTCAAATGTGGATCGATTATCTTGGAATTTAGCAATTTACAAAAATGATGTATAAAATAATCATAAAATTGTCATTATATTTAGATTTACGAGCGGTTTAGCGATTTTCGTCTCATTTAGAAGTTTTGACAGAAGATTTTGTATGGGAGCTATGGTCAAATGTGGACCGAAGTATGGTACAGTGATTTTTGTTTACATAAGCAGTATTTGTTTTGAAATTTATTAAAAACTATTGATATTTGTGGCTAAAATATCAATTCCGGAAAGTGAGATATATGGGTGGTACCACAAATAATGGACCGATTTTGACGAATTTTAATAGCTATGTGCCAATTGTATCAAATTATCATTAGAGTTCTGATATGTACGGTATTGGTCTAAGACCAATACCATTTCCACCTAAGGTGGTGAAGAGTATAAATGCTCTAAAATCCCAAAGAACGGTACATTATTATAATGTATCATTCTTTTTTTATTGTGCCTTGTACCCAACTTTGTTTCCGACTTAGATAGAAACGTGAAAATAAATAACTTTTGCGTCTGTGAATGTTCAGTACAGTATAATAAGGTACTGTTTTTTTTTTATTTATTTATTTTAATTCTGTCTTTGCAGTGAGCAAAACAGAAACAAAATATAAAAAATGATAATATATTTGCCAAAGTGATTTGTTTTTTATTTGTACACGAACGAAACAGGAATGTTTTTTAAACATTCAGCTAGAATGGAAAGCAAAGGGAGCAAAACCGAAAAACTCAGAACAAAATTGTTTCGCAAACGTTTGCTTAAACAGCATACAGTTGTAGAAATTAAAAAAGTGGAAAAAATTGCTATTTCTATTGGATTTTGATTTTGTTTCTTGAATATTATGTTTTTGTCTTTTCTTTAACAAAACTTTGTTAACATCGAAATCTCAACACATTTTCACGAGTTTCGTGATATTTATGAAAATTACAAGAACGAACTATTCGTAAACGTTTCTGAGGCTGTTTTGTACTTAAACGTACGATTGAGTGCACGGAACATAAAGATTTCATTTCTTTCCATCCACTGATAGCAAATTAAAAATTTTCCATATTATTTTATAGAATTTTTTTTCATTTGCTATGTCGATGCAAGACTATTTATTATATTCCGACTGATCTAATACATAATTACCATGTATAAGGGGTCCTTTATTTGTTTTAATGTGGCTCAGGTTAATGATTGAAGCTAGTTGCTGCAAGGGCTATGGAATTTTTAGATAATATCAAAGTGCTGAATTATGGCTGATGTAAAAGCAAATATAAGCCTATTAGATTCAGAAGTATATGTTAAAAATCTTCAAGCATTTTTCCAACTTGGAAGCAGTTCGTCAATTTGGAACGGGTGGTAACTTCTGAAAATTAAAATGAATAGAATTGCAATTGTTTGTTGTATTGGTGACACAATTTTAACAACAGGGTTCGTTATAGTACTCAACTCAAATAAGTACGTTATTTTTTGAGTAGTTCGTGAAAGTTCGTTATGATAGGTACCTTTTACTTATATTGAACACTTTTTTACGTATGTGACTTTGTACCGAACTTGCCTAAGTACGTTACGGTACCTTAAAACACAGTATTTTAGAGTATTTTTTAGAATCTTGATAAATATACATTCTCCTAGAAAAAATCATGAACAAAACAATGAATTTCCAAAGTAAAAACCAGCATAAAATCTGAACCAAATAAAATTCAAAATTTTAAAAAACTTTATATGGATAGAAAAATGTATAGAAAAAATTTCATCAAAATCGGGTATAGTGAGGTTCAAAATTTGTATATATCGTTCAAAAAATTTTGATTTCATATAAAAAATTATCTTTTTACTTTAAAATGCAAATAACTCCGAGTCCGTTAAGAATTAAAAAAACTGCTTTCAGGTGACATAAACAGAGTTTTATTTAAATTATATTCTGTGACCTTCAACAAAATCATTTAAAAGATAGGATAAAATCAAAGAACCAGTCTTTTCAAATATGTAAAAAAAATTTTAGTCTTTCCTAAAAACTTAATTTCGACCGTTTCGAAGAACCTAACATATAAAAAAAATATAGTGATGATCAACAGTAACGCAAAAAGTTTAATTTTGTAAAGTAATATTATTAAATACTCATTATGTGTAAATTATTTTAAACACGAAATTTAAGGTCCAATTATAGGGAATGGGTTCTGCTAGTGTAAATAACTAAATAAGTATATATTGTGCTACATATTCATACATTTATAGTTATTTTCAGTAAAACATTAATGATTTAAATCTTAACTTACCTTGTCACCAGGAAGTATGCCAGGTGGTAGTTTAGTTACAGGTGGTGCCATAGTAAATACTGGCGGCTGATCTTGTACATCTTGTACAATAACAACAATCTCCATACCAGCTATATTTCGACTATCTTGACCAGGTTCAGCATAAGCATCCTAAAAATATATGAAAATGGAAAAAATTTAAGTAAATTTATTGCAGATAAGTAAAATAATGATTTCATGACATTTTGCAGATCTACATTTCCCACCCGATCATTTACAGAAATTCATTAATTGTTGTTTTACATAACTAACACAGGCATGTTCTTCCTATCACTAGATCTTTTTATGATATTTAGTGGTGAAGCTGCTTTTATTTTTCAGGATTTTAAAATACTGAAATGATATATTTGTTAAACATCCTAATTATTAAAAGGGTCTTTCGCTAGGTGCTTGATAGTTTTTACTTTCAACAAAACAAAGCGGATACCTATTATAACATCAAATTGTGCCTGGGTTCGAATCCCAGTAACGCCAATATTTCCAAACGCCAACATATATTTCTGTAATTATTAATTGATATTCAAATTCATCGCTTTAACATGCCATCGATGTAAGTGACTTGTACCCAGATCATCCAATTCAGGTTAAAAAAAATTGAACAAATTTACTAATAGCGTTCGTAGTTAACAGCAAAAGATGGACTGCCGCTAGTGCAAAATCCCACTATATGGGACAGCGTCTTTGGTCTCTACTAAGGGTATTACTAAGGATGAAAACGGTTTTGCACAGGACAGCAATTTAAAGATTCATATATAATTTTGTTACCCTTATTTTTACCCTTAGATCCCTTTTTCTAAGTGCTGTCATATATAGTGATTATTTTTTAATAAATTTGAAGCTTTTAAATCTTATATAAATAGTTTTTGTCTAGAAATGGACCTCGTCACGATGTTTCAATTAAAATTAAAGTCGGTTGACAACTGCTCCAAGGTAATTTGACAAAATAGACAGAATGAATGCCAGAATCATTTGACAGATGTAGCTTAAACAAGATGACCACTATCAACTGTCAATGTTCGGAAGTCACTTTAGGAACCCTTTTGATATTTAAACTGAGAAATTTGAATAAGACAAAAGCTAAAAGTTGTATCTACCTGTTATTTACCGCATCCATATACCAAGAGTAAGTATTTTGTATTATGTCATTTAATTTTGCTTTCATTTTCTTATCTATCATTCCATTTCACATAATTACTTTTCAATGATCAGAAATGTACGATCAGACCGTTTATAGAATTAAATGATAAAATTGATAAAAAAAAGCAATTAACCGGTAGGTTTCGAAAGTTTTGAGGTCCCGAAAGTAAGAGTAATATTTTACGTTTATCACACTTTATTATTACGATACGTTTACATAATAATAACAGAGGCCGTAAGTGTTATGAGTTTTAAAATTAAAATCAACTTTTAATAATTATTTCTGATTTTTATAATATTTCTCAGAAAATAACAATTAAAATTAATTTTTATTTTTGAAATCAAAATTATATTTTGATTTTTAAATTTAAATTAATTTTTTAAAAATTACTAATGAGTTTTTTCAAACCAAACCAAGGGGTCAATTCTGGTTCTATGAAACGATGAAATGAAAAAAAAGTTTTCATTTAAGTTTTCACAACTAGTTTTCACAATACTTTTTCACCAACACTTATTTTCTGATTCTCGTTTGTATTATGAAAAAAGTGTTTCATTCCATTCGTTGCTATGAAACTTTATCAACTGTTTTATGATAATTGCCAAGCAAATGTCAAATGTAAAACAGGAAACAAATAATGTTGGTCTCGGCAACATCAATTTGCGTAATTATTAATCTTTATTAAAATTATTAATTACCAATTTCAATTTTTGTAATTATTAATTTCGATTAAAATTAATAATTACCACGCATCTTCCTTCGGCGGTAATCCTATAGCAATAACACGCCGTCGACGAAAAATAAATAAAATTGGCTATTAAACAAAAAAGCTTAAACAAAGGGCTTGACTATATATAGTAGCACTTACAGCGTTGAATAATACAAAGCTATATCTTACTCTTCTTTTCACCACCTTTTGCTTCTCTACTATCCCCTTTCCAAAGAAGGTAACCCAATTTCTATATACTCTTTATACAATTGTATAGACAGTATTTGCCTGTGTGTTACTTCTCTTAAAAAAATATATATACCTAAATTATTGCCATTAGTACCGCCTAAAGCGGTAAGCCTTGTCGTCAGTTCCACTTTTTGTCTAGAATTTTTTTTCTGTCATATATTTATAGATTAGTGACAAGTTTTTTAATAATTTATTTCATACTAATCGTTAGCAATATCAATATTTTCTTCCAAAAAGTTAATTAAATAATATTTTGTCTTATTTTTGATTTTTCACTTAAAATTTTTCAGTGAAAAATTCTTTTCATATGAAAAAATTTTGATAGTTGGTTGCACTGTTTCACAAAACAAGAATCACAATTGTTATGAAACGATGAAAAAATCTCGTTTCGTTTCAGTGATTTTTTCATATGATAATGATTTGACGTTTGTTTTCATTTTTTTACTAAATTAGAATCGCAACTTCTATGAAAACATGAAAAAACATTTCATTTCATCGTTTCATAAAACCAGAATCGACCCCCAAAAATATAAATCAAAAAATGATTTTTAGTTTTCTAAACAAGAATTAAAAATCAGTTTAGAATTTTTTGCTTTTGTTTTAAGTAAATAAAAATAATTTGAGACTCAATTTTAACTTTTTTGGACATTAGTTAGCTCTTTTGGCCTACACCTGCTAATTATAACGGAATATTTTGTACTCATAAGTATTTTCGACTGCACTATCCATATTCTAAGATTTTTTGTTGCGTGAAACCAATTTAACCGAAAAGGTATTTTGTTCATTATCTGATTTAAAATATTTAAATAACAAAATTTTCGACATGATTTATAAGAATTAAACGAAATACAATTCCATCTCTCTATTAACGACTTTTTAAATTTAATGTTCTTTGCAGAATTTTACGCTTCTGATGAAGTATTAATATTTCATTTATAAAGTATGCGAAATAAAATATGGATTCAATCACCATTTAAAAACTAAAACAGAATTTAGAAATTGAAGATCTGAAATTTGACTTTACCATCCACGTGATTTGTTGTCTAGAGATCAAGATCAAAAAGTTAATATTAGTAGTAAATACCCCATTAAACAAATACATATTAGCTAAACTAAGGACAGAAATTACAAAAGTGTCCGAAATGTCTCATTATACGAAGACAAGTAAATATACATTATACTAACGGAAAAATAGTAAACTTAGGAATAGACTAAACTGAAGTCAAAACTTTTTCAGCAGCATTTGGAAAGGAATATCCTTTAACCAAACGGCAACAATGTTCCCCATCCCAAAATTTTATTTCTTAAAACTTTCTATACATTTTTATCATGAATAATGAATGATATTTTACTATGGATAGACGAAAACAAGTAAGAAAGCGCTATAGTCGGTCAAGCCGACCATACGATACCCTTCACCACTAAGGTCAAAGGTGTTATTTTTCCTGTGTAAGGACAAATATTTGCTAAATTTTGCCATCATACAAACATTTTCTCAAAACTTATATATTCAACCTGTTTCCGTCATTTGGACTTATATGAGAGCTAGGGTCAAATGTGGACCGATTATCTCGAAATTTGGTAGATTGATTACAGTTGTTACAAAAATTATGTATGCAAAAAATAGACTCAAAATTTCCATTATCTTTAGATTTACGAGCGTTTTAGTGATTTTTTGTCTCATTTAGTGCGTTTTTAAAGAAGAATTTGTATGGGAGCTATGGTCAAATGTAGACCGATTTCAACGAAATTTGGTACAGTGATTTAGATTTACATAAGCAGTATTTGTTTTAAATTTCATGAAAAAATATTGATATTTGTGGTCAATATAGCAATTCCGGGAAGTGGGACCTATGGGAGGTACCATAAATAATGGACCGATTTTGACCAATTTAAATAGCCATGGTCCCATTATCAAAAAAATGATCTCTGCCAAATTTCATCAAATTATCTTTAGAATTGCGACCTGTAGTTTGATTACAAGGTTTACATGGGGGTCCAGCCAGCCAGACGGACGGGCGGACATCGCTAAATCGACTCAGAAAGTGATTCTAAGCCTATTGGTATACTAAAAGGTGGGTCTAAGACAAATATTTCTATGCGTTACAAACATCAGCACAAACTTATAATACCCTTTCCACCTATGGTGGTGAAGGGTATAAATATATTTTGAGCTTTATAGCATTAGATTAACATATACGGGTATATTCTGCAAATCACTTCCACATGATTTTGAAATCACATGAAATTCAAAAAGGCTGTAATTTCTATAAGTGTTGAAATTTTTAGAGCATCTATCAATAACCTTCCAGACCTTCTTCATCTAAAGTGCACTGAGTTATAAAATTGTCAAAATTCTTTGTGAACAATGAATAATTCGACTTGGAAAATTAATGTGATTTCAAAACCATGTGAAAGTGATTTGCAGAACATACCTGATAATAAACCTTTTGTTCACAAGATCAGGCTAATCTGAAATGATAATAATCGCACACTCTTGATCCACTACGACATTTTCTGTTACCCCAATTTACGGACTTAGTAATATCGAATTTCCAGGCACCAATGGGTCAAACTAATGTAATATACATTTTATGTGTTTTGTAGAGTAAATCGAACAGATAATGTATATATACTATATTTTTTTTTTATCAATAAAGTATAAAGGTGTAATATTCAAAAGATTTTTTTTTTTCTAAAAAACTTTATGTTGATTTTTATTTTTTATTTTCAAAATTAAAAATCACAGAGTAATTTTTGTTTCTAAATTTCAAAATAAAAATAAATTTACAATTTTTATTTAAGGAAATCAGAAATAACAATTATTTTTGAGAAATATACAGCCATGTCACAGAACTCAATTCCGTTCGGAAGTGGAATGAATTTCGTGTTTTGCTTCTATAGAAAAAGTAAAATGAAAAATTTTTCGGAATGAAACCACCTTCGTTTTTTTAAGTGGAATTGAATTTGTATATTTTTCTTTGTTTATTTGATATTTAAATAATTTTATCAATAATTCAGTGTTGTTTGTTGGAAAAATGACAGAGTAACTGATTTCAATTGAAAAAATCGTGTTTTATAATGATTTTGGACATTTACAATTTTTCGGAATCTATAGAACCTAAAACCATTTCGATCGGAATTCAACTACGGAATGGTTTCAATTCCGAACGGAATTTGTGACATGCCTGATAATGAAAATTAAAAATTAATTTTTATTTTTAATTTATATTACAAAAATCGGAAAATAAAAATTTATTACACCGTTGACTTGGTAATCCTGATTCAAACGCTTTGGTGTACTTAATAAATTTCTAGATACATTCCTTTATAGTGATTTTTTGGCAAATTTTTTTACGAATAACAATTATTTTCGGTCTCTGAATAATAACTAGTTTGGATAAGATTTGTGTTTTTCTAATTAGCAAAATGTATCAGCTGATTCCATAGGTATACGTTTACGTTAGAGTAATTCCAAAATTGACATGCATATGAGTGATGCCCACAATTTCTGATTTTCAATCACATGTGCTTGTTATATATAGTATAATTTGTTATAATATAATAAACATCACTGCGATAGATGCAAAAAATCTTTTTTTCAAAAAGAATCCATACCTTTAGAAATCTGTATGTAAGTGATCGCTATAAATTATGAAGATATAAACTAATTAATTCTTTAAGATTTTCATTGAGTCTACGCAAATGGATGTTGGAATTTTTGTAATTAACAGCAAATTAAAGTGACCGGCCAAATGATAATAATAAATACAACAAAACCAGCACTTGCATACATGTACAGCAAAAAGGCTTATATAATGTTGCTGCAACATTAATAGCATCATCATGATCGTCGTCAACATGTTCATTGATCATACATAAGTTGTATGTTGTGAATAACAGTAACCGTAACTTAAGAAGTAGAAAAGATCGCTTCTTCTTCAAAGTTTGTTTGATTGCAATCTCAAGAAAAGTTATTAATACTGATGCACCGTTAAACGGAAGCCTATATCTTCTTTTCTTACTACTGGTTTTCTTTCATTATTCATACTCATACCTACGAAAAGAGCCATAAACATACATTTGTAAATATGTATAACTTGTATGAATATCTAAATATCTAAGTATGTTATGATGACGATGAAAATTGTGATGATGGTACGGCACAGAGCTTATATGGACGGACTGATGTATAGAAAAGTATTTATTTGAACATGTTTTTTTTTTACAGATTCATTAAGACCATGTGATAATTGCCAATTGCTTATGTCAGAGTAAACTGGAGTGCTAAAGAAACCACTACATTAAAATAGTTTAATGTCTCAACTGAAAAACTGGCGACAGCTGATATGATTCTGGTATGTAAAATGTAAAAAAAATCTGTTGTGTAAAGAATTAGTTTTACCCGTTTGTTCAAACTCAAATATTTTGCTTTTGACATTCATATCTAAATTTTCTATTCCAGCAACAACATTAAATTGAAAACATTTTTTCTTGTATCTGAATCAAGGAACATTTGCCTTCATCATGTTCTAGTTCGACGCTACGACAAATTATATTTGTTGAAACCTGTTTCTAGTTTCACGGAAACGATATGCGATCAGGCTCAGTTATTTAAATTTCGGTAATAATATGAGAAGGGTCAATAAGTCAGTGACTTTTTATACCCTTTACCACCAAAGGAGGAAAAGGGAATTATAAGTTTGTGCTGATGTATGTAACGCATAGAAATATTGGTCTTAGATCCAACTTTTAGTATATCAATAGGCTTAGAATCATTTTCTGAGTCGATTTAGCGATGTCAGTTCCTCCGTCCGTTTGGCTGGCTGGATCTCCATGTAAACCATGTAATCAAAGTACAGGTGGCAATTCTAAAGATAATTTGATGAAATTTGGCACAGATTCTTCGATAGTGGGAAATATTGATATTCGTCAAAATCGGTCCATTATTTATGGTAATTCCCATAGGTCCCAATTACCCGAATTGATATTTTGGCGAAAAATATCATGAAATTTAAAACAAATACTGCTAATGTTAACCAAAATCACTGTACCAAATCTAAAATCGGTCCACATTTGGCCATACAAACTCTTCTTTAAAAACGCACTAAATGAGACAAAAAACTCTAAAACGCTCATAAATCTAATAGAATTTTGAGTTATTCATACATAATTTTTGTAAAAACTGTAATCAATTTGTCAAATTTCGAGATAATCGGTTCACATTTGACCCTAGCTCTTATATAAGTCCAAATGACGGAAACAGCTTAAATACGACTATATAAGTTTTTTGAAAATGTTTGTATGATGGCAAAATTTAGCAAATATTTGTCTTTATACAGGAAATAGAACGAACACCTTTGACCTTTGTGGTGAAGGGTATCCTATGATCGGGCTTGACCGACTATAGCAGTTTCTTACTTGTTTTTGCGTAGATATGTGAAAATGGTTGAAGCGTGCCACCATAATTTCACACAAAAGTCAGTCCAGTGTAACTGATTTCCAGCGTTAAAAAATCGCATACCCAGAAATTTGAAATTTTAGTAGAACTTCACATATAGAATTTGAATGTCATATCTGGTTTAACCTGATATCAATTTGCATTTAAGTGATTTTCTGGTTATGAGTTAGCTCCTATGAGTTTGCTCCTACAATGTAAGTCTGAAAATAAACCGATTTTCAATTTAAGATCTTTCCGGGGGTTGAGGTAATATGAGAACTATGACTAAATGTAAACCTTTTCTCATAAAAATAGGTATGTAACATTTATTTATTAGTATATATATAAGTTTCGGGGAGATATGTACTATGTGAATTTAATATCAATGTAGAGTTTCGTTCGGGGGTGGATTGGAAGGTTTGGCTAAATGTGAACCGATTGTCTCAAAATTTAAAATTATGGTTGTTGGTTATATAAAACATGTTTGTGTTGAATTTTTCGTCCTACCTCGTATAATTTGGTAATCAAGAAGAGGTAATGTATGGAAAATATGTCCAAAAATTTGACACGTTAACAGATTTACACATAAAATAAAAAAATATATGAAGTTTGTGACGATGTTCGAACCGATGGACTCAGAATCACTTTCTAGGTCATTAAGGAACTTTTTTGCAAATAACTGTTCTTCATGAACAAAAAACGTCCTTATCTCGAAAACTGATCGATGTAAGGGCCATCAGCTTTAAATATTGTAGGTTTAAGTGGCGAAACCTTCAATATTTTATTTGATATAATTTTAACAGCGATTTATCGGTTTATAATAAATGCAAAATTTTTAGAATTATTACAAACATTTTTTGTTTGTATGAAATTTCTATTTTCTAACATCAAGAAACCACAATAACGATTTAATCAATTTCATTATTTGTCTTAAATGGCGTCTAATGGGTTTATAAGAAAAAAATTTTAAGATGACTGGAACTAGTATGAGTACCAATCATAAAAAAATCAAACATGTTTCAGCTCAACTGTTTCTACATCAGAAAGTACTCAAGACTTGCAATCAACTTGAGATTTTTTATCTGTTTGAATTTCTAATGAACAATTAACAATAACAGGGTAATACCGTTATCGACAATTAAGATCGCACAGTGGCGAATATACTCAAATATGGGGGGAAAAATTTTAGTTTTTTAACTAAGTTTCATATATTGATAGCAGATGCTGAGCAAAGTTTAATTTTGGAAAGGGGAACCTTAAGGTTCTGCTTACGTTTGCTTCAATTTAAAAGACCTTTGCATATCGTCCGTTTAATATGCAAACCTGCTAACTCACTTCTAGCAATTTTTACAGGAGAGATAATAACTTATTACACAGTACGACAAAATCAAATGAGAAATGTTAACAGAATATGAAAATAGGCTTAAAATAAAGAAATACGTGTCTCGGCGTTTTGCTGTAGCACGTCAGAATTTGAAGAAAATCGATTTTAAAGATTCGAAGGACCGTGGAGGTTCACTTGTAACATAATACTATTATAAAAAGTTATATGAAAATAGAATGGGTGAACCGATTTAAATGCTTGAGTCAGTTTTGAAAAGGGAAATAAATTTGGATTTGTTAATATGGGTCAAACATATTCTATTAGTAGATTTAGCAGTTTTTCTTATCGAACCTTTTCACACACTTCGAGACTCAAAATTACTTAATAAGTGGACTTAGCAGGTTTTCGTATTAAGCCGACGATATAAGATATTATTTTATATTTTTATAGTTTAAGAGATATTTGGTCAAAAATGCGTTTATTATAGGTGAAAAGTTTATTATAAGTTTGTGCTGTATGTAACGCATAGAAATATCGACCTTGAGGTCAATCTTAAGGTTTATTGATTGACTCAGAATTACAACCTAATTCTACCAAATGATATATCTCGATTAAACATATATCTCACGAAATAATGGAAATGTGTCAATTATGTAAATGTGAGATGTTTGTTTGAGTTTGCCCATATTTGATCATATTTTCAAGACCACATAATTATTTCCCCACATTTTGTTCATCCACCACTGTGCAGCGTCCCTGAATTCAATTGCACCTAAGGAATACCTAATATTACGATTTGATTTTATTCAACTCCGATGATGGTGATTTTTGAATAATTTATTTCTTTTACTAATTAAAACTTAATGATTTAAATATTATTTTTAATTAAAAAAATATTGCTTTTGCAAAATAAAATTGTAATGATTTTTTTATTGCCCGTCTTTATTCGAGTGTAATCTATATCGTAAAAATATTTAAAAGTGAGGAAACATTTTTATGATCGCATTAATTATTTTTTATGCCCTTCACCACCATAGGGTATATTGGGTTTGTGCTGATGTTTGTAAGGCATAGAAATATTGGTCTGAGACCCATATTTAAGTACACCGATCGACTCAGAATCATTTCCTAAGTTGTTTTAATAATGCCGTCCGCCTGGCCGGATATCCATGTAGTCTTGTTATCAACGTAGAGGTCGTAACTTCAAAGATAATTTGATGAAAATTGGCACAGACTCATATTTTGTACAATCCCTATACTTTTCGGGCAAAATCGAATTAATATTTCGGATACCTGGCTTAGGTATGCCAAACAAAAGCTTTGGCCCAAAAATCATTTCTGGCCTTGTAATTGACAAAATCTGCCATTACATTTATGTTTAGCGCCTGTGACATTGTGTAAATGAATTCCAATGCAGGAGGTACTTCAGATAAATTTGAAAATGTTCAAAATTCTGCTGCTCTATGTAACAACGAGTATTTGTTATTCAAATGAGTATTTACTTGAAATTAGATAAATACCCGGGTATGAAGGTGGGTATAAATAGGTAAATACCCAGCGTTAGGTAAATACCCAGGTCTAAATCCATCTCTATATATAGATCCTTTAGAATATATAATGGATACAATTTTTTATTGCTCTCTTCGTGAATGGTCTTTATTTGCACCCATCTCGAATTTTTATAAATTTTTTAAAATAATAGGTCTTTTAAAAGTTCATAAAAATCGCAAAAATGGAATCAAGTTTCAGTAGGGGCTCAAAGTCTGCTTAATTTTATACAATTAGATGTAAAAACCCCCATCAAAAGTAATTGGAGTGATATAAATAACGTCAAATAAAAAAGGGCTCACAGTGTGTAGCGTCCGTCACCGAAATCAAGGTTTTTTAATTTGACTAGTGCAATTTTTCTTGGTTCGTAAAGAGAACTTATAGTATGCTTTACATTAGGCTAAAAATACATAGAAGTTACAGAATAATATGTATCGGAAAGCGTGTAGCGTCCGTCACAGTATATATTTTTACAAAATGATATTTATTAAATACAAAATTTAGGAACACATGTCTGTCTTATTCATAAAGCAATAACACTGTCTATATCCACAGATTAAATTTAAAGTATTAGGTGTTAAAAAAAACTTACAGTGGGGCAAATTTGATGGTTTTGAAATTTGTTTTTTTTTTATTTTTGTGACACTCTAACATCTAGCCTCAGCATTCTTGGAATGAAAAATAAGATGTAAAAAGTGTAAAACTGTAAATAAATATATATATGTAGACATTTTGTGGAATATTAAAATATCCCCAAAAATCGCATTTTTAACCTCGAATATAAAGATGAAGGAGATGAAGTTTGGGAACAAATAACACCATTATTTTTACTGATTTACGAACCCTTAAAAAAATATGAAATATACATTTTTCCTAATAAAAAACGTGCAAGTAAAAACTGTATCATCCGTCACGTAGCATCCGCAACAGTTCATTTATGGATTTTTGGTGAAACTGGAAACTTTAAAATATTTTTTAAAAGATTTTCCTCCATCTATAATGTTTTTATTTTTTTATACCCTTCACCAATAGGTAAAAGGGTATTATAAGTTTGTGATTCCGTTTGTAATTTTTTTATTAGTGATCGTAGACCCCATAAAAATTATACCGATCGACTCAGAATCGGGAGGAGAATCGATTAAGCGATGTCCGTCTGTCTGTCTGTCTGTCCGTCTGTCTGTCTGTTGAAATCAAGTTTCTGAAGCCCCTGGAGAATGGACCTACATAAGTTATATACCAGATTTTAGGAAATTCTCCCGCAATGAACGCTATTAAATTTCATTAAAATCGGTTTATAAACACCGAAAATATCGAAAAAATACCAAAAATTATACGAACATTTTAAAATTTTTGATTGAAACACACTTTTAAATAACAAGAGAAACAAGATACTTCTGGTGTACATGTGATAATATATTATATATCGGATTTTAGGAAATAGTTCCCCAAAGCACTCTGTAAAATTTTATCAAAATCGGTCCATAAACAACTGAGATACAACCAAAACACTAAATTTGATGCATCGCAAATTTCCCAAAGTTCGCATTAGAGAATGTTTGTTGAAAAAATTAAATGCAGAAATAGGAAAAACCATCCTCGTAGAGCACGGACATACATACATTTTATATCAGATTTAAGGAAATTCCCCCGCCAAGCACATTATTAAATTTTATCGAAAGCGGTCCATAAACAACTGAGATATCGCATTTTCTAAGTATTGTTTCAGCGATATCTCGGGTGTTTACGGACCGATTGTGATGAAATTTGACAGTGTTCTTTGTGGGAGGATTTCCTAAAATCTGATGTATAAACTCCACAAATCTGATTATAAATACCATTCAAATTGTACCGATCGACTCAGAATTGGCAGGAGAATCGATTTCGCGACGTCCGTCCGTCTACCTGTCTGTCCGTCCGTCCGTCTACCTGTCTGACCGTCCGTCCGTCTACTTGTCTGTCCTTTTTTCTGTTGTAGTCAAGTTCTTGGAGCTCCTGTTTTGTCGATATTTTAGATGTTTATTTTGATCAAATTTAATGGCGTTCTCCGCAGCGGATTACCTAAATTATGATGCACTCGGTAATTTGTGGTAGATATAATTTAGTGTATGCTTTTTGAACATTATGATAACATTTGAGTATGTATTATAAAACAAATTATAGGTAATCTTCCTATGAAGTACAAAAATGCAGCTAAGTACATGATATCCGTTCAAAACCTACATATGTATGTATGTATCTCACATATCAACGAAATTTAAAATTTTTTAATTGCAATTGGGAGAAATCCGTTCACGTTTGACAATTGCTCCCGTATAAGTTCGCCTAAGGCAATCTCTTAGTAGCTAATAAATGACAAATTATAATTATCTAATTAGCTAATTAATTATAATTATCTATCTATTATAACAGATATGTACGATGATGACATTTAGTATAAAGACATTGTAAAATATCGTTATTCAGGG
Organism: Stomorhina lunata; assembly: GCA_933228675.1. NCBI lineage: Eukaryota > Metazoa > Arthropoda > Insecta > Diptera > Rhiniidae > Stomorhina > Stomorhina lunata. The sequence goes on along the minus strand of OW121740.1, from coordinate 85,941,899 downwards.
CGATAGCGCCTAAAATAAACTTTCTAGAGAGATAACATTTGACAAAAGTATTTCTGATATTTTGAAAAGTTCGGCATTGAAAATGGGCGAGCTCGGTTCACATTTACTGTTATCTCCCATATAACCCCGACCAGGAATCACTTTAATGCTGATAAATTAAATCACATTATAATTGCACAAAGAACTAGAGCAAAACTTTCCACACATCCATCGGACAGATCGAAGGAACAATACATCCCAAATATTATTGTTGAAGTATTCATCTTAATTAGTTAACTAACTTCAGATTAATAAGTAAATCTTCAATAAATTTTCCGCCAAAGCTGATATCCATTCACTTAAAAACTATATATTTCACGTATGTATCTAAAACTAAGAGTGTATACCTTATAATTCTAAGGCTTGTATACATTGACAATCATTGTTAAAGCTTTGACTTAAACCAGTTCAGAGTTTTAAATAACTAATCATGAACTTTTAATAGTTGGATAATTCGTATGAATTAAAGTACACAACCCTCACTGGGCACTGTGTTTTTGGGTTGCATGCCAGAATACTTAATCTTCATCAAATCGATGTGCTCTTGCAAATCTAAGGGCATCTACATTTTGAAGCATCTTTTCTGCATGATTTATCTGGTCTATCGAACTTTATTAAATGTTCGTAAAATAGACACATATCACTTTAGAATCGAATGACGCTGCCTTCGACATCAGCCACCTGCCCAACCTAACCTTTGGGTCCACAACAATTTTAGATGATGACGCTACCAAAAAGCTTTTCGTTTTCCGACTCTTAATTTTAAAGATTCTTTGCATATAATACTAGTATAACCAAATATTGCTAGGAATTACATTTAGTATGAACAAAAGAAAATGAATATACATATGAAGCATTTGTGTGGGGCTCAACTAAGTCTGTAATCAGAAACTTATAATTATCAATACATTCTTACGATTTTGTACTTTACTTTTGGAACACCATTGGTGAAGGGTATCCAAGATTCGGCAAAGCCGAATATACCACTCTTACTTGTTTTATTATTATGACCGATTTGATGAAAATTACAGAAACACGTGTTGAAAAAAAAGTCACTTCCATTTTTTGTAGCGTCCGTCACAGCACTTTAAACGCGAATATCTTTTTCCCCCAAAACAAATATGTAAATTAACAATTGCCATTCGATAGCACAATCGATGGGCTAGTATTCTCTGAAATCTGTGCAAAGATATCTAGTGTAGAATGACAATGGGATACATTTAAGTACAACAAAGTCCGTACAAATGTTTCGTCCGTCACGCAGGATTTGCCCATATACAAAAAATTTCATCAGTACATGTTTGTACAAAATTTCGGAAGATGGTGAGATGAATTTCGGAGATGGTGAGATTCAAAATTCGCATTTATCATATGAAAAATTTTGTTTTTACCCTATACTAAAATGGGAGCCTCGGATTAATATTTCCCACCAAATAAATAATTCTAATATAAAATTTAAACGGCAATAGAGTCTGGGTTTCCGGAAAATTGAAAAAAATATAAAACTAAAATTAAAAAAGGAATTTTAATACCTATGTCCTCAAGAAGTTTAACAAATTTCCGACATTAACGTTAAAAGAAAAGCTCTATATAAAAGGCATGGTCAAAAGTGGACCGAAAACAACTGTGGAACAAAACTTTGTCCGGGAGACATATCAAATCTGAACTCTGAAGAGGTTGTCTTATGGGAGGCATTCAAATAATGGACTAATTTTAGGGTTAGAATAGCGAGATCAAAAATGTAAGAATATTTTCAACTACCCTTTATTTTCTTTCAGTGCACAAATGCATTAATATAGTGTAAGTTTGTTGATGTTTAAACAACTGCACTATGAAGGAGGCACAAATTGGCGAATGCATTGCAAAAAAAAAAAAAATGAAAACATGAACAGCCAACGTCATCGCCACGCACACAATCACTCGCTCGTTCATTCACACACCCAATACTATTGTAATAATACGAGAGTAATAAAAAAGAAATAAAAAAAAAATATTTTATAAAACTGAAACAAAAACAAAAAGATACAACTGAAAAAATAAAGTAAAATTGCAATGCATTTTTGAATGCAATCAACTGATTAACTTTTCTGTTCGCCTGGTAGCTGTGTACAACGATGTTGTAACTTGTTAACAACATGTGAGGAAGAAAGAAAATAAAAAATATTTCTTTTCTTCTTTGTTGCCATCATGATCGTCTCTGTAAAACATGTGTGATCTGAGTTTTGTAAGTGACTTTTTAGTACGACAGAGGCAACTTTGATGCTGCCATTGCATTTTTTTATAAATATTTTTTTTTTTTAAATTACCTTTACAATAAAATGAACGAGAGAAAAGAATTTTAAGATCTTTGGTCAACAACGTAAACTATATATTGAAAGCTTTAAAAACTAAATTGCAACCGGTTGCCAGAAACTATAACATTGTAAAACAATCGCTCTTGGATAAATGACAATGATTTGTTTTGTTATTGCAACAAACAACTGGCAACAGCAACATCAAACATAAATGTGCATTCTCAACATTGTCGTTCGACATCGATCGATTGAATTGATGATCATCACAACATGTTGTTTGCAACGCCAAGAAGCTTGACGCACTCGTACGACTAAACGAACATCAGCAACATTTGTATATGTATAAATACAACGTAAATATGTATATACATATTTTGCAGGCATAAATTTCAAACTACAACATATTCAGTTTTACAGTTATTCATTAGTTATGTGAAGAAAGAGTTATAAACCAAATGTATCAACAGAAATATATTAAAGTGTTAAAGTAATCCATTATTTTGTCAATAAATGGCTTTAGTGCTTTCTTTCTGGCTCAACGATTTACAGCCGATGTTATTGCACAGGGTGATGTAGGGGATGTTCGATGCCAAGCAACGGTTCTGATTGGTCTTAACTTGGTAAGCCCAGACTTATCTTGGTTATCCTTCATCTCAAATGTGGACACTGAACTCTTAGTGGTAGTGAGCTAATATATGCCGCGAGTTATTCCGTAAGAACGATAAAAATATGGGTTAGGACGTTGGGCTAGTAACCCACTCCTGAAAAAGAACAATTGCTATGAAAAAGCTAAAATTAGAATCAAAACGGCGGCCTCCCTAATGTTAGAAGAGAACGTTCAAAAAACTTCGATGGAAAGACCAAGTAGAGGAAAAACTTTTAAAGCTTGGCCTACAAAATTGGAGAATGTGCGCACAAGATCGAAGCGCATTGGATTCTAATATAGGCTCGGTCTTTGACCTTAACAAGTTATAAATATAGATCATTTAAGTAAGTAAGTTATTGCACAGATATGATTTAGGCTCCTAAAAAAGTGAAAAGTGTTTATAGTCCTGATACTGTAACTGTCAACCATAATCAAAAAACCTCGACCTTGATGGCAAATTGTTAAAAAATATAGATCAACCTCCCTAATTTTCTTGTATACATATAATTTTCATTTAGTCTAAATCTGCATGAGCACAAGTATCAGAGTTCGAGATCAAATCATAGTAAGCCAGCCAAGCGTTTATCTCATTGAATTGTAGCTAAGCAATTGGATCATTATTTTATTATATATTTAATTACATTAAATCGAGCCGAAGTTCCAAAAAAACTCGCAAATTTACCGTAAGACCAAAACTCTTATTGCACCAACTAAAAAGTCTTTTATTAGGTACATTAGAATAAATAAGCATAGCCCTTTTTTCCGCAAGTCTTACGAATATACCCAGCAGACTTGTGGAAGCAAAAACTATTTAAGGAAGCAGACCTTTGATAAACCTGGAAAAACTACTCCGATGACTAAATCTCTATACAAGAATCGCAAAAAATCGATATATTTTTGAAGCAGATGATAACTTGTAATTGAAAATATATTATTTTTAATAATCGCAATCACCCAGCGCATAGGTTTTTACGTGATTTTGTCATCGGACTGAGGTAGCTTAGTCTTGTCCAGAGTTTACTTACGGATCCCTAATTTAAAGTAATGAGAACACAAGTCGTTTACCATTTTCGGGGGTTGAAATAAAGATTCTTTATTGATTAATTTGGGCCGGTGGATAATATATTTTTGTATTGTTTAATTTCGTTTTAACAATACAATCCTTAATTTATTAATTTCAGGTTTGATTAATAAACTTCGGTAGGTAACAACGTTTGGTGTCTCAGATATCAAACGGATGACGGAGAATCGGTGATACTGCTCGGTTCGGGAATAGCAGTAACACTCGGATTTAGTGATAACAATCGGATGACGGAGAATCGGCGATACTGCTCGGTTTTCGGGAATACAGCTCGGGTGTAGATGACGACACGTTTAAGGTTTTAATACAATACAGTACAATATTACTTAAGGAGAAATTACTATTCTATTAGTACAATATTGACTTAAGCTAAACGACCAAAGCCGTTTTACTAAACAGTCAGCCGAAGCCGCTGTTCCGAAACAGTCAGCTGAAGCCACTGTCTTACACCAGGATAACATTTGCCCACACTCAACGATAGTTATTCGTCAGAAAATTGGGAAGGTCGGTTGGAACCGGACTTAACATTTTCTGTCTACGACAAACAATTTATCTGAAGAAAAATTTACTTCAAGGGAGGTTGCTGGGATCATAACTACCAGAGTTTTTAGACCAACCTTGAAAACCCAACATTTTAAAGGAGTGGATTCCTAAAAATTGTAAGTCTGATACTTATTCTTATACTGGACTAACACTCAGTACATGAAGACTATCAATGAATTGTATTTAAAATAATTCTAAAGACAAGATTCTGTTACAAAGATCCAAAAAGAGATAACTTTATGGCATGAACACAATTGGGAACGACTAACTTTTCGGAACGAAAATTCGTCACTAGAAATAGAACATATGCAAATTGTGCAAATCAAAAATTTAAAAAAACGGCGTCAAAGTTTATTCGTCCTAAATGTGTTCGTTGGACGAATGTACACAACGAATATTTAAAAATAATTCGTCATGCTAGACAAATTCGTTCCAATTGTTTTCATACCGTAAAGCCAAAAAATTCATTCGTAATGAAGAAGTGCACTAGAGATATTTTTGGTAATTCAGATCTACGACAAAACACTCCAAAATTTTGTCATCTTCATTGAGAATATACGTATGTATTAAGATTTGTACGTATATACATACATACATACAAACGAGGATTGCGTTATAATTTTCGAGATTAGAGAAAACAAATATTTATCATCGAAAATAGCTTAATTTCATTTTAAAATATTCCCCATAAATTTTGTTGCACTTTATCCATTCCAAGACAGGTATTTTGGGAGTGTGCGAGTTTGCATTGTCTCGGTGGAGAAATATTCGTGATTGTGGGATACATATTTCTTCGAATACATCTCCGAACAAATGGAACTGATCGTTGCTTTAATGGTACGTTTGGGACATGCCCAGTTTTTTTTTTTACAAAAACGGTTATCATTTTCTTCTAGGAGTTTCGAACCAGATTTTTATTTGTTAGGTTTTGCTCGTCATGAAATATCCATACAATTTTTGTTTACTTTCGGGTTTATAGGAGTAGATTTACAATTCGTCAACTGTAACGCGCATGTTTCGAAGCACCGCGATCGAATTTTTTACCAGTTTTTAGAGAAGTTTATTGTCAAAAATGTCAAACTTTACTATAGCAAAGAAAATTGTTAGATGGTAGTCCTGTGATTGCCCATTATCAAAACATAGAAGACAACCCTCGAATATACAAGAAATTTTAAAACAATTTAACCGGTAACAAGAAATATATAAGTATTTGTGTTTGTGTGTAAACAAATTATAAAGTAGCAAAAAAAAAAAAACGTAATCATTCGCTTTTAATGCATTCATTGTCTAAGTCTAAGACATCTCAGCAAAAACAATTTGAAGACAAGACTAGCCAAGCCAATGAAATAACAAGTTAGCGGCAAATGGACCAGAAACTGAACTAAGGATGGAGGATACCAGGTAGACTGGCTCGCGCTTCTCTTGGCATAATTGGCAAAGTGTTTGATAACTTGTATTCATTCCATTTGGTGATTTATAAAAACGAAAAGCCAAAAACAAGATCATTCATTATTTGTACTCGTATCTCCTGATGTTGATACTTTAAAATAAAAAAAAAAGGAAAACCTAATGAATGCTCTGCTCAAGATTACGTAATTCATTTTAAAACAAGATTAAGCCATTTGCAGTTACATTTTTTTTGGTGTTGTGAAAATGCACATTTTACTCCCAAAAAGAAAATTATTTTAAACCTAAATAAGCCAAACGATTTTGAAACTGTTACTTAAGAAATTTGCTTTTAAAAAACCCAAATTACAAGAATTATATTTTCGCACACCAGCTCTCATATTGGAAAACTAATGATTATGCACGTTTTCGAAAATGACTTATTTTTTAGTTCAAAGAAAATGTGGAACCCCAGTCTGGGAGAAAATTACATTCGAAAAATGTAATTAGTTAATAATTGAGGTGTGTTTGATGGTAAAAAATATTATAATATTTTTTTCTATTCAAAATCCAATGACAAGATAAAATATTATGTACTTAATTAGTTTATGAATTTTTTTTATTAAATATTTTAAAACAAAAATAAAAGTGAAATTTCACTATGGTATTTCTGCTGCAAAAAAGGCATTTTTTGACTATCACTTTTCAAAAATCTAATAATGCCATTTGATAGAGAAGAAACTGGCAATGAAAAATCTATATCTATATATCTACATATATATAGAAAAAATCGGTTGAAGTCAGCCTAATGTTGTGAAACAAAAATTTATGGTAAAATTATTGAAATTTAAAGGCTTATGTATCAAAGATATTTCAAGTGGCAAAGTGTAGGTGTGGATTTTATTGAAGTCTGAGATCTTGTGTTTGTTTTAAAGAAAAAACAAAGTTTACTGCATACATAGTTTGGGAGATATGAGCGCATCAAGATTGTCCTATAAAATTTAGCATTGGCAGTTTTCGTTGGAGAAAAAGTCAGTTGGCTCGGTTTACTTTCGTGCTCTTAGTATAATGAAATGAAAGACAAAAGGCTTTTCTTTCGAATTAGCTAAAAAAATTTAGCAACTTTTGTCAAACTTTTGAAAAAATCAAAATTTAGTAAAAAAAGTCAGGAATATTGCTTATAATAAAAAACCAAGGGAGGTACCTCAAGGAGTCGTCGGATTTCAACCAAAATTAGTAAGGCTTTTTTCTGGATCAAAAAATAGAAGTGTGCCAAATTTTATCAAATTCTATTGAAAATTGGGGTTTATACATTGAGAAGAAAAATAAGTGAAAAAATGGGGGTCCAAGGGCGGTACCTTAAGGAGTCGTCGGATTTCAACCAAAACTAGTGGAGCTCTTTTCTTGGTCAAATAATAGAGTTATGCCGATTTTAATGAAATTCTGTTGAAAATTGCGGGTTATATGTACATTGAGAAGAAAAATAAGTAAAAAAATGGGGGTCCAAGGGAGGTACCTCAAGGAGTCGTCGGATTTCAAAGCTTTTTTGAATTTTTCTTATCTATATAAAACTAAATAAGTGTGTCAAATTTCATTGTTGTAGGATAACTCCTTCTATTTTTTGCAGTTAGATGTATGAAGAAATCTCACTGTGCGCTGTGTTGGTACTAGGAAAATAGGTTATAGAATGGTAAATAGGGGGAGTAGTGCTTGTGAACATTTGACTTGAACTTTCCTACATTATGGGAGGGAGGAAAAACTTCTATAGTAAGTTTATTCCACATATAACCAGCGTGGCTTAAGATCGTGCTTTCTTTGTTATTTGCTGTGCCATCTATTGGCACGCCTTTTATTAACTAAGAACTTTTAACCTTTGTTGTGCAATAGCTATCATTGCAGCGATGAGCCCCTTTGATCCATAATAGACTATAAAGCTCCGAACTATTAATGGCAGTTGTATAACATTATCGTTTAGATATAAGTCATAAAAATATTAAAGCGATTAAATCTAACAAAATATATCTTTTTGTCTTGCTTTTAAAAGTCCAGGCACTTTTGACATAAGAAAAGTGCCTTTAGCCAACCTAGAGCTTCTGATTCCCCAATATTTAGAAATTCCATAAGTGCAAATGAAGGAATATGATAGGAAGTACACTTCAGTTTTAACACAATATTGGGTCTTCCGTACATTTAAATCTCCATATTTAAAAAAACCTACATTTGGAGATTGTGTTAAGATAACGGTTTAACGGTCATTCTTGTTATGTCTGATTAGCATATACATACATACATATACGACATCTATATAGGCGGTCACTTAGCTGGTTCTTAAAATCCAATATGGTAGTTTACAACAGAGTATGAAAAGAAACAAAACTTTTCGCGTTTCATAGTGGTTTAAAATAAAAAAGTTGTTAATAAAATGTATCTTCTAAACTGTAATTCGAGGGGTTACCGCGTAACTCGATTCGAAAGAAATTACTTTCGACACACAATGCTTTAAGCATACAAATTCGAACAGTTTTATTTTCGAATCGAGATGCGCAGTAACCCCCCTGATTGCATCGGTATGTGTGAAATAATTGTTGACCCAAGATTCCTGAATTTTTGATTAATGGTTACCATGTGTTTAAACAGGGTGAATTATTGGGCTTCAAAGTAGACCACCATAGAACTAAAAAAGCTTTTGGAACGTCTAGCTCTTTCCAATATGATTGATATTCTTACATTTTGGAATGAGCTTGAAGAAACGAAGAAAAGGATAGAAAAGGATAATTTTAAGTTATTTCATTTCAAAAATAAAAAAAAAATATATTTTTTTACCTTTGACTTTTTTTAGTTTTTGATCCATTGTGCATTCGATATTAAATCCACAATTTTTTTAAAATATTGCAATATAGCCAGCAGCTATGAAAATCGTTTTTTAATATCTTGAACCCTTTTTTTTTTGAGAAATTTCCAAAGTCAAATATTTTTCACTGATAGAAAAAAGGGGATTTTTTTTCCTAATTTGTTACTTTTTACTAAGAAGTTTTTTTTATAAAAAGTGAATGTTTTATTATATATTCATAGAGAAAAAGTAGTGCGAATTGTTAACAGAATCCAGATAATGGGATTTTATAAAAAACTAGCTGATTTTACCTGACGTTGCCCGGGTTAGTAGTTAAAGTTATTAACCTATTACTATGTTAACACTTTCTTTAAAAATGAACAATTATGAATTATTTTTTTTTAATTTTTTAATTTGCTTATGTATTTAATTGACTTATCAAATTACCAATATGCGTGCATCCGTTTTTCTATTTTAGATGTATTAAAAAAGAGGTCGTAAAAGTGGGCATGGTAAATTTTTCTTAATGTATAATTCTAAAAATGTCTTCATTGCTCCAGCCGTTCTCAAGATATACAATTTTAAAGAAAAGGGGAATTTTATCCCCATTTTTTGGAATTGGAAAATGGGGATAAAATTCCCCTTTTCTTTAAAATTGTATATCTTGAGAACGGCTGGACCAATGAAGACATTTTTAGAATTATACATTAAGAAAAATTTACCATGCCCACTTTTACGACCTCTTTTTTAATACATCACCGTTGGTTCATTTTCAAAAAAATTGAAAAAGTGAAAAACTATCCTATATTATGAAATTATCCACACTTAAAACTTTTATTAATTAGGTTAAATCGTTTTCATCTTATCATTCATATTTGTCATTTTTAATATATGACTTATATGGGAGGGGTAACGCCCACTTGATATTTCAAAAAAACTGACCTAGTTTACCCACCGGTTACACCTTAACATACTGTCAAAATTTCAGAAAAATCGGTCCGCTCGGTCATCTATATTTGTCATTTTTAATATATGAGTTATATGGGAGGGGTCACACCCACTTCAGATTTAAAAAAAAATAGCCTATTTTAACCACCGATCACACCTTACCATACTGTCAAAATTTCAGAAAAATTGGGCCACTCGGTCATTCATATTTGTCATTTTTAATATATGAGTTATATGGGAGGGGTCACGCCCACTTGAGATTTCGAAAACAAAAATTAGCCTATTTTAACCACCGATCACATCTTACCATACTGTCAAAATTTCAGAAAAATCGCAAATATATTTGTCATTTTTAATATATGGGTTATATTGAAGGGGTCACGCCCACTTGAGATTTCGAAAGAAAAAAAAATTAGCCTATAGTCACCATCGGCCACACCATACTGCACTGTCAAAATTTGAGCAAAATCGGTCAGCTAGTTTCGGAGACCCCCCTAACAAACAACATACAAACAGACGCGGACATTTTTTTTATAGATATAGAAGATAGAAGAAGAAGATAGAAGAAGAAGATAGATGTCAAATCAGACTTATAGTTTAAAAGATACTGATTTATTACCACTTTTCTTTTGTTTCAAACCACTGTGCGTTTGGAGAATGTAAAGACGGATTAAGCTACTACAATCGTTTTGTTCCATGAACCAAATAAAACACATTCATTTGAAAAGTCAAAGAGCAAAAAACAAACAGATATTCTTTTCGTTCATCTTTGCTTTAGTTTACCATACCAATCGTACGCTTAAGTACAAAGCAGCCTCAGAAACGTTTGCGAATGGTTCGTTCTGGCTTAAGTATCACGAAATGCCGATTATTGTGAGTATGTTTAGTTTTTTATGATCTTTTAAATGGGCTTTTGATTAAAAAGTAAATAAGATAAAATCACTCAACAAACGTTTTTTAAACGTTTTTGTTCTGAGTTTTTGGTTTTGCTTTTTCCTTTGCTTTCCTTTCTAGATGAGTAAGTTTAAATAAAATTCGTGTTTCGTTCGAGTACAAATAAAAAACAAGTCACTTTGGCAAATATATTATCATAATTTGTATTTTGTTTCTGTTTTGCTCACTTCAAAGACAGAATTAAAACAAATTAAAATGTTTTGTTTTGATTGTTTTCATACTCTGGTTTATAGTCCATATCATTCTAGAGTATAGAATAAATTGCAATTTATTTGTAATTTTTAGGGTTATAGGCCTTCACCCATTTTAATAATGGGCGTTATATTTGCAATCTTCTACCGAAATCGAAATTCTGCTGCAATGTGATAATCAATTTTCGAAATCTTTTTAAAACCAACTGGACGGGCTCGATAGAAAATGTTAAATGTTATTTACTAATTGTGGGCTGTGATGCTTTCTGGCATAGATAGATTCATTCTTTACCTCAAAACCGCAGCAGTTCTTTAGGAGTGGAATCTATAAGCCATTAGAAAAATGGAAAAAGTAATACCTAACAATGTAAAAAAAAATAATTTTTAAGCAAAAAGTCGACATTATTTACTTATAGACCCAATATTTTAAGATGTTAGCAAGAATGGCAATTTGAGAACAATCTGCATTTGTTTTAGATACAATGTATTTATGTATTTGCATTACAAATTTGTATTCCAAATTATACAATTTTATGTAATAATGCAGAAGGGGCTATTTATTTATGCAAGAAAAATAACAAAACTAAAATATAAATATAACATTTTAAAGTTGTTATAAATCATATCGTTCATACATATAATTTATAATTTGAAATGCCTCAATCTCTGAACTGCGATTTACCTAATACCAAGTTTCGAAACAGACGCGATTCTGCATGAAAATTAGCAAAATACAAAAAAAAATGTACTATAATATTAAAGTTGCCTTTGGGTAAATTCGTATGATGTATCTAAATTGAAAATTGCTATAAATTTTATATATAAAATTTGGATTAAATACAAAACTTGTGTTCGCAATCAAGATAAAATTGCAAGTGCGTACGAAAGGAGTGTGTGGACGTGGACGTGGATGTGGTTGGGAAATAGTTCTCATGATGCCGCTGTTGCTGTTCATTTGTTTAGTTATTAGAAAAGACTGTTATTACGAAATAAATGAATGAACGAACGAATGAATGAATGAATGAATGAATGGAGGCAGAAAGACGTTTTTAGTTTTTAAGAATTAGCATTTATCTTGTCACACAACTTTACAATATTTATTACTTTAACACACCCATCAAATGCTTCCTGTTTAAGTTTCCAGTTTGGTTTTTCTTTTAAAAAATCAAATTTCAAATGAAAACTATTCAAGGTTGCCAGATTTTCTCATGACAAACATGCATTAGAAGGGTTGCTTTTAGTGTTTTAAGTTCAGAGAAAATAAATAAATAAATAACACTGCTCTGCAGCCAAATCATCCTTTTAATAAAACTATGTGGACTACATGGATTTTGATGCGCTAAACTCAGATCCCTAGTCGGTTTTTTCCATCAGATCTGGATTTTTTTTATGGGCGTGGCAAATTTTTCGCCTTAAATTAGTCAGGTACGGAGACCTATTTTGTCCTAACTCGAGAACGACTCATCCGATTTTCAAAATTAAAACACTTAAAGATGCATAACAAAATTGCATTTATTTTAGTTTTGTTTTATTTTTTTTTTGTATCTCTTATAGTTTTGGAGATATTTAGAAATTAATGGAGAAAAAAATGTTTTTTCGTGCAAAATTCGTAATTTTTTTCAGGTTAAAAATGTAATTAAAAGAAAGATAAAGTAAAATTCTAACATTTTAAACATTTTTCTAAGAGCTACATATCTTAAGAATAAAATAAGCTATAAAACATAAAAATCAGTTTAAAAATTTATTACCAATTTACCGATTACCAATTTGCCAATTTTTATAAAAAATACCGTTGTATTTTAGCTTCATTACCTAATGAAATCTTATGGTCATATGTAAGGTTGGTTGCATTGCAATATTGGGTATCTGCGGTAAATTGGTAATAAAATACACATTTTTAAACCGATTTTTATGGTTTATAGCTTATTTTATTCTTAGGATATGTAGCTCTTAGAAAAATGTTTAAAATGTTAAAATTTTACTTTATCTTTTTTTTAACTACATTTTTAACCTGAAAAAAATTACGAATTTCGCACGAAAAAAAAAAATTTCTAAATTAATTTCTAAATAACTCCAAAACGATAAGAGATACAGAAAAATTATATTAGACTAAAATAAATGCAATTTTGTTATGCATCTTCATCTCATCCGATTTTGAAAATCGGATGAGTCGTTCTCGAGTTAGGACGAAATAGGTCTCCGTACCTGACTAATTTAAGGGGAAAAATTTGCCACGCCCATAAAAAAAATCCAGATCTGATGGAAAAAACCGACAACGGATCTGAGTTAAGCGCATCAAGATCCATATAGTCCGCATAGTTTTATTAAAAGGAAAGACAAAATATGAATTTTTGCAGAGCAGTGTAATTATTCGAGAAAGTGACTACATTGTTTTTCAAAATATTAACCATGAAGATCAATAGACTTTTGCCTACTTTCAAAGCAATTTTGGAAGTTGTTTTAATTCCAATTGAGATACCTATATGAAATAAATGCAATGTCCAAAGTCCAAATTTGAACTATAAATCTTTAACTTGACATTAACTCAAGTGATATACATATGAGATGTTAGATACCAATTAACTGTTTTGGTTTTTCTTAACTTGCTAAATGCAGACTTATCTTGGTTATCCTTTATCTCAACTGAAATCCTCGTGGTATCGCCCGGGAAACTATGTTAATACCCGTTAAAGTAGTGAGCTAACAAGTGCCGCGAGTTCTCCCATAAGAACTAGCAACCTACTCCTGGAAAAAACAATTAAAATGGCCACCCCTAAAGTTAGAAGAGGACTTCCGAAACTTCGATGGCAAGACCAAGTAGAAAACATCTTCAAAGCTGGCCTACGAAATTGGAGAATATAGTCGGCCTTTGACCTTAATAGGTTGTAAATACAGGCCATATAAGCAACTCGATGTGTCGAGTGCTAGAGAAGTCTCTTGTCCGAACTAAAGTGTTCGTTCTCGCACTGTCAAGGTGGACATCTGTGGTTGGCGTTTTCTATTTCTTTTTTTTTATTAAAGAAGCACTCAGTGGATAATCTCTATTCTTTTAAAGCATTGTCATGGAACTAAGATGGAAATTTAATCGAAATCGAAATAAGAATAGTATTTATGTTAATAATCCGTTGTGCGATCCTCTGGCCAGTAGACAACAATCTTCGTAAAAATTTTAGCTTCAGAATACGTGTCATTGTGGTAGCATTACCATTGTAACAGTGTTATACACCCGACAAAGTCTTAGATCCGAACGTCACCGATAAGCTCGGTCTTCGCCCTATACTGATCGAGATGCTCAAAATAAACTTTAAAGCACCGGCTAGAGTGTTTACTCGAGTTATGTTTGCTCGATTAATCGGACAAATAAAATCGATTAATCGCTTGAGTAAAATAAAATGGCTAATTTCAAATAAAGATTTAATTGAGTAATAGACCTGCTGTGGTATTCAATGTATTCGTAATTTTTACTATTGTTTATTTAAAGGTCCTAATGTAATCGTAGCTCCTGTTATAGATTAGTTGAAGGTACCATTGCAATCGTAAAACCTACCATAGTCCAGTTGAAGTCTCCAATGTATTTGTAGATACTACTATAGTTTAGTTGAAGATCCCTGTGTAATCGTAGGTCCTACTATAGTAACAGTACGTCCTACTATAGTTCAGTTAAAGGGCGCAATGTAATCGTAGATCCTATTTTAGTCCAGTTGAAGATCCCATTGTAAACGTAGGTAAAAGGTATTCGTAGAGCCTATTAATCTATTAGATCAAACTCAGGATTTGTGAAATCGAAAGATTGCTTTTTATACATAGAAGTAAATAAATTCACTTAAAATATTTAGGGTGACAATATATTACAAATGTTAATTCCTATTAAAAATATATATTTTTTTATTTTTTACTTATGTTTTTTATTGCGAATTGTTAAACTTTTTTTGTTAATAAAACACTATAATTTTATAAAAAAAATTGTTGTATTAAAAATATATATGCAAAAAGCTTACAGAAAAATCTTACTCGAGTAATTATACCCTTCACCACCACAGGTGGAAAGGGTATTATAAGTTTGTGCTGATGTTTGTAACGCATAGAAATATTTGTCTTAGACCCACCTTTTAGTATACCAATAGGCTCAGAATCACTTTCTGAGTCGATTTAGCGATGTCCGTCCGTCCGTCCGTCTGGCTGGCTGGACCCCCATGTAAACCTTGTAATCAAACTACAGGTCGCAATTCTAAAGATAATTTGATGAAATTTGGCACAGATCATTTTTTTGATAATGGGACCATGGCTATTGAAATTGGTCAAAATCGGTCCATTGTTTTAGGTACCTCCCATAGGTCCCACTTCCCGGAATTGCTATATTGGCCACAAATATCAATATTTTTTCATGAAATTTAAAACAAATACTGCTTATGTCAACTAAAATCACTGTACCAAATTTCGTTGAAATCGGTCCACATTTGACCATAGCTCCCATACAAATTCTTCTTTAGAAACGCACTAAATGAGACAAAAAATCACTAAAACACTCGTAAATCTAAAGATAATGGAAATTTTGAGTATATTTTTTGCATACATAATTTTTGTAATAACTGTAATCATTCTGCCAAATTTCGAGATAATCGGTCCACATTTGACCCTAGCTCTCATATAAGTTCAAATGACGGAAACAGGTTGAATATATAAGTTTTGAGAAAATGTTTGTATGATGGCAAAATTTAGCAAATATTTGTCTTTACACAGGAAAAATAACACCTTTGACCGTAGTGGTGAAGGGTATCGTATGGTCGGCTTGACCGACTATAGCGCTTTCTTACTTGTTTTTAGATGAATTTTTTACTCGATTAACTTGAGTAATTTTTAACGATTAATCGATTTTCCGAGTAATTAAAAAACCCCATTTTCAAGTTATTTGATTACTCAAACAATTAAAAGTCGAGTAAAATGAAAACCCTAGCACCGGCCCATATATTAGAATTGTTATCCATTTTCCGTCGAATATCGTATACATATTAAGGAGATAAAATGTATTGAAATATCTTTTGCACTGTATTAAAAAATAGAGGCACTTACTTAAATGTTTCTTTGACACTTGAAAAATGAGTTTGGTCCATCGAACATCACACTGGATTCTCATGCCGAGAATATTAAAATCCTCTGACTCCATAATGTTAATACCACCCATAAACACAGATAAAGCAACATGATTGCAAGTGAGCTTGAGTCTTCGGGGCTTTAACCCCCTGCGACTGACGCAATCTATTTTTGACAATTCTATTGACGTGGTAGACTACCAAACACCATTTCCATGGCTTTGTAAACTTAATAAAACCCATTTTGGTTATAGTTTATGTGTCTACTTTATTATTTATAAAGATATTTTTCTAATTCAAAACTAAAATTGCTTTGAGAAAGCTCGATATAAATCGACAAAAGTGACTGCCGACACCAAAAGCAATATGCTTTGATAGGAGTGCACCATGCCAAATCCTATTGAACGCCTTTAGAGTATCTAAAGCTGCAACTTCATAGTCGCCAAAACGGTATATGGAACGACAGGAAAAATGGTGTCCGACCGGCAGTCCAACTTAGAGTATCATTTGCAAAATCGTTACTATCGGTCGCTTAGTAGTTTGATAAACTCCAGGGGTCTAATAACCGCTGTCGATATCGAGCTATTTTGATCGAATTATTCAAAAATAAGCAAATGTTGAGATGATAGCTTTCGATATCGAGGGTTCGATCGAGTGTTTTCTTTTGATACCAAAATAGCTATCGTAAACAATTTTTTTTAATTGATCGGTCGTCAAAAAATATATATGTAAGTTCTAACAATTTTTTTTAATTACATCCATTAGTAATTGTTATATTTTCAGGAAAAGTGCCGAAAGCATAAAATCAAAGCAAAAGAAGTAAGAAAGTGCGATACCCTTAACCACTAAGGTCAAAGTTGTTCTTTTTCCAGTATAAAGAAAAATATTTGCTAAACTTTGCGATCATACAAAAATTTTCTGAAAAATTATATATTTAAAATGTTTCCATCATTTGTCTTACATGAGAGCTAGGGTCAAATGTGGACCGATTATCTTGAAATTTTGCTAATTGATTTTTTTACAAAAATTATGTATGTAAAAATTAAACTCAAAATTGGAAATATACTGAAATTTGAGGCCAAAATCTCAATTCGGGAAACCAAACCTTTTCATGAAAAAATATTGATATTTGTGGCCAAAATATCTATTCCGGGAAGTTGGACCTATGGAAGGTAGCATTAATGATGGACCGATTTTGACGAGCTTCAAAAGTCATGGTCCCACTATCAAAAAATTATCTGTGCCAAATTTAAGCAAATTATCTTTAGAATTGCTACCTGAACTTTGATTATATGGTTTACATGAGGGTCCAGCCAGACGGACGGACCGAATGACATCGCTAAATCTACTCAGAAAGTGATTCTAAGTCTATTGGTATACTAAAAGATGGGTCTAAAACAAATATTTTTATACTTTACATACATTTGCACAAACTTATAATACCCTTTCCCTATGGCGGTGAAGGGTATAAAGAAGTGGTGGCAGAGTTTATGTTAGAGTACCCGAATTTAGTATTTCTATAAAAAGAAAGGAGATATACCACTCTCGAAAAAAAAATTGTTTGAATTTGTTAACTGCAAAATATTTGGCATTCAATATTTCAATGGGTTTTGTAAATTTTAAAACAATTATTGTTCACATATTGAGATCCTAAATTGATCATCATTAACTCAATTTTTTTGAGATGTGGACTAATACCACTTTCAAAATAAAGTCGACAAAAAATTGTATTACATATCCAATTTTGGTCTACACCATTTTCAATTGAAATTGAGAATTTTCATTTAAAATTGAGAAATTTTCAATTGAAATTGAGAATTTTCAATTAAAAATGAGAAATTTTCAATTGAAATTGAGAAAACCTTAATTGGAAATGAGAAACATTCAATTGAAATTGAGAAATTTTCAAATGAAATTGAGAATTTTTGAATTGAAATTGAGAAAAGCCCAATTGAAATTGAGAAATTTTCAACTGAAATTGAGAATTTTTAAATTTAAATTGAGAATTTTTCAATTGAAATTGAGAAAAACACAATTGAAAATGAGGTTGAATTTTTTAATTGAAATTGAGAAGTTTTCAATTGAAAATGGGAAATTTTCAATTGAAGTTGAGAAATTTTAAATTTAAATTGAGAATTTTTTAATTAAAATTGAGAAAACCCTAAATGAAATTTCAATTTAGGTTTTCTCATTTTCAATTCTAAAATTCTTAATTTCAATTGAAAATTTCTCATTTTCAATTGAAAATTTCTCATTTTCAATTGGAAATTTCTCATTTCAAATTGAAAATTTCTCATTTTCAATTGAAAATTTCAATTAAAAAATCAACCTCATTTTCAATTGGGCTTTTCTCAATTTCAATTGAAAAATTCTCAATTTCAATTGAATATTTCTCATTTTCAATTGAAAAATTCTTACTTTCAATTGAAAATCTCTCAATTTCAATTGAAAATTCTCAATTCCAATTGAATATTTCTCAATTTCAATTGAAAATTCTCAATTTCAATTGAAAATTTCTCAATTCAATTTGAAAATTTCTCAATTACAATTGAAAATGATGTTGAATTTTTTAATTGAAATTGAGAAGTTTTCACTTGAAAAAAGGAAACTTTCAATTGAAAATGCAAATTTTCAATTGAAGTTGAGAAATTTTAAATTTAAATTGAGAATTTTTCAATTAAAATTGAGAAAACCCCAAATGAAATTTCAATTTAGGTTTTCTCATTTTCAATTCTAAAATTCTCAATTTCAATTGAAAATTTCTCATTTTCAATTGAAAATTTCTCATTTTCAATTGGAAATTTCTCATTTCTCATTTCAAATTGAAAATTTCTCATTTTCAATTGAAAATTTCAATTAAAAAAATCAACCTCATTTTCAATTGGGCTTTTCTCAATTTCAATTGAAAAATTCTCAATTTAAATTTAAAAATTCTCAATTTCAATTGAATATTTCTCATTTTCAATTGGGATTTTCTCAATTTCAATTTACAAATTCTCATTTTCAATTGAAAAATTCTCAATTTCAATTGAAGATCTCTCAATTTCAATTGAAAATTCTCAATTCCAATTGAATATTTCTCAATTTCAATTGAAAATTCTCAATTTCAATTGAAAATTTCTCAATTCAATTTGAAAATTTCTCAACTCAATTTGAAAATTTCTCAATTACAATTGAAAATGGTGTAGAATTTTATTTCAAATGTTTTATTTTTTAATTAAAATTGGTGTGAGTAACAACAAGTAAGGTTGTATTACAATACATAGTATTTCTATGGTAAGAATACAGGCAAATTTGCTGAAATTTGGCACATAAAAATTAAGGTAAGTAAAGTACTAGCACATATGTATGCAAGTACATACTTCTAATTTCTCTTCATATTTTTTTTATAAAAAGTTTTAACTTCTTATTACTTTAGATCTTGGCATAAATTGGTTTCCTGCATCATTGCCTTTTAGGTGTAAAATATTGAAATATGATTCTAAAGAAGACTAATAAATTATCAATAGAATTGGAAATTTTCATATTTAAAAGTAAATAAATGCATCCATATAATATTGTATTATTATATTTTACTTTCTCTAGTTTCTCCCTCAAATGTCTAAATTACAAAAAAGAAACAAAAAACCTATGAAGTAGAGAAAATTATATGCACTAGATACTTTTTAGACTTTTACAGAAACACAAGATGCTTGTGTATGAGGAGTATGTTAGTTACATACACACCCGTCTAGATAAATATTTGAAAAGAAACGAATTCAAAGTAAAAAGAAAAATACATTTTGCACAATTAATGTCGAATTAAAGGTTATCAAGCCAGTGTTACAAAAACATCCAAAATAACACCAAAAAGTAACACTAAGTCCATATGTACAATAACTACCAAAAAGTCAGTTTGCATTAACTGCACGAGTATTCGCGTTTTTTTTTTTTTTTTGGAAATTATAGATACAAAACATACAAGTAGTATCTGCAACTAACTATGTGAGTACATACATACATAAGCAGTCAGTTAGTATGAACTACTTTTATAGACAAATGTAATTTTGAAAACTGCTTAGGAAATCTACAAACATTCATAGTGACCCACTCACTCCCCTTTTAAATGTTGGCCAACAAACAGAAAATCCCACATAACGAGACAACCATTTTCTATTTTAACTTTTAGATGAATAAGTACAAGTAAGTATTGCAGCTTTGCCTACAGACGACCGTCCGTGCACCCATCTGTCTATCTGTTAAAAAAAAAACTTATTGTAACATACAGACGAGAGTACGAGTTCATATTGTGGTGTAAACTATACATGTTGTTTTTATTGTTTTTGAAAATTTACAACATCTAATGTGAACTTAGTGTGAGCCTGAACTTTGTTGCTACGTGTCCAAACATCTTATATAAAATCATGTTGCTAAAACGTAAGTATTTCAAATCCATCCATATGCTCTTATAATGTGAAAAGCAGTTTTTTGACCAAATAATATTTTTATGTATCACAAGTAAAACGATAGTCTGTTAAGTATGACAATATGATACCCTACACATAGTAAATATATACAAATTTTAGATAATTGTTTTCTGATGTTTATAATGTAAAGATATTTTAGTCTGAAACCACTTTATGGTATTCTTCTTCTTGACTCCCAGTGAAGCATAGGGCCTCAGCCATCCTTTTATATCGGACTCTATTGCGAGATGTTAGGCATATGTCATTCCAAGAATAGCTTGCAACTTCGCATCAATTGACCTTCTCCACGTTCCAGCAGGTACACCACCACGACGGCCACTTCCCTGTGGATTCTAAGTGAGCGAGTGTCGAGCACTGTTGGCATTTGGCCTTCAAAGTGTGTGGCCTACCCACCGCCATTTCCGTTGACATACCTCCATAGAAGCAGGGACTTGGTTTGTCTTATATTAAGAATTTGCTGCAAACATTTGTTTGCAAATTTCGTAGCCATAATAAAAGATGGACTTGACATTTGAGTTATATATTCGTAACTCAGTTGTTGTTGATATTTGCCGAGATTTGCAAATAGCTCGGAGAATGCCAAATGCAGACTGTAGTGGGACGTAATCCAATTGGTCGTAATCATTTCATTATTTCGACGACCTTCCTGTATAAGCTGCCATTCAAAAACTATAAATCATCACAGTCACTACATACACTGTATAAAGTTTCATTGAAATCGGTTCATATTACCCTTATCTTCCAAGCAGGGAGTGTCTATGAAGCCTTCTTCCAGGATGCTCAATGTATTTTTAAGAAACCTGATAAAAGAATATGATCGTTTTTTTCTTTTTTCCAGAAGTTGTCAAAGAGGGCTGCTTTCAACATAGAAAAGACATACATACCCATTCCTATCGAAAACTTGTAGTTGTAAGAGCTCTTACATTTACAATTTTATAATTGTATTTTTATGGGGGATATGTTAGGAGATCAAGGCCAAGAAATTGTGCTACTCCCACAGGATGAGTCCACAAATCCTCATTACTAAGTGAAGTAGGGTTGGCTGTACAGCAGAAAATGTGGGGGGTATCATGAGGTCCCTGACCACAAGCTGGGCGTATGATGGGGAGGCGCGGTCTATGCGGGACCAGAACATGTTTTATCTGTTGCTCCATCCCGATCTCAATTGAGCTAGAACGACTCTTGTTTTCCGCGGCAAATTCTTTTCTTCTTCTGCTATTGGCGACCTCCTAATACAACATTCGTGCGGTAATCTGAAAATGCATGATTTGTCACTGACCGATCAATCGCTTAATAGGTAGATAGCAAGGTTCTTTGTCCATTCCCCAAGTACTGGTGGCTAGTGCTTTAAGGACCTTGTTTGTACATCGCAAATTATGCGCGACAGCTGTGTCATATGGTGATGAAGTAAAAAGGCTGTCGAGTGTGACTCCTAGGATTTTTGGGTGGTTCACTGTTGGAACTGGTACGCCATCGATCGCGACGCATTATAGAATGTAATAGAAGAGGGTCCCTATTAACCTTTTTCATAGAGATCGAACAGTGGACCTTTTAGTGATCAAGCTAACGGTTCCGCTTGTCGTCATTTAAAACCTGCCTATATCACGGTTCAGCTGCACGATCCTGGGATCATCAGGGTTGGTATTGCATATCGCATCACGCTCATTTGCTAATCCCACTGCTTCTGCTGGAAAGTACGGCCTCACTACGGGTATTCACCATCAGGGATGAAGTGAGCGGCTGCAGCGTTGATAGTTATGCGAAATTCCCTCTCTGCGTCATGCATGCATCGAGGGTGGTTGGAGATCTCTGAAGTGGCGGTCGGTGAATTCTGTTGATCGGAATTTTAGGAACTCGTACGCCATCGATCTCGACAAATTGTAGACAGCAGGGGGGTTACTCCGTATTTCGATTCGAAAATAAAATTGTTCGAATTTGTACGCTTAAAGCATTGTATTTCGAACATTTGTTCTTTCGAATCGAAATACGGAGTAACCCCCCAGGGTTGATATTCCAGATCGCATCACGCTCATCTGCTAATTCCACTGCTTCTGCTAGGAAGTGCGGCCTCACTACGGGTATTCTACCAGCAGGGATGAAGTGAGTGGCGGCAGCGTTAATGGTTACCTGAAATTTCCTCTCTGCATCATGCATGTTCGAGGTTGGTTGGAGATCTCTGAAGTGGCGGTCGGTGAATTCTCTGCAGCCGTTCCAGTCTACTTTTTTTTGGCTTATGTACGTACGACGTTCAGAGAAGATAATATCGTTTGGTTTTTCCAGTCTAACGATTATGGGCAGGTGTTCTACAGCTAGAAACACAACTGCGCGCCAGGTAATGCAGTCAATCAGACTAGGACTTGCAATTGTTATGTCGGGAGAACTGGCGCAATTATCCATAATCCAAAGAAACGAGTGTCAAAGATGATAATGCGCCTTAAAGTCCCCAAGAACCAGCCATGTTTCTCCTTCTTAAAGGATTCTAATGTCGGGACGATAACCTGTTCCTGGTTACAGGCGGAATACATGCATTATAGAGTTCTAACTCCAGCAGGGATGAAGTGGGTGGCGGCAGCGTTAATGGTTACCTGAAATTCCCTCTCTGCATCATGCATGTTCGAGGTTGGTTGGAGATCTCTGAAGTGGCGGTCGGTGAATTCTCTGCAGCCGTCCCAGTCTACTTTTTTTTGGCTTATGTACGTACGACGTTCAGAGAAGATAATATCGTTTGGTTTCTCCAGTCTAACGATTATGGGCAGGTGTTCTAAAGCTAGAAACACAACTGCGCGCCAGGTAATGCAGTCAATCAGACTAGGACTTGCAATTGTTATGTCGGGAGAACTGGCGCAATTACCCATAATCCTATTGGGCGTAATTCAATTCTTCCCAAAGAAATGAGTGTCAAAGATGATAATGCGCCTTAAAGTCCCTAAGAACCAGCCATGTTTCTCCTTCTTAAAGGGTTCTAATGTCGGGACGGTAACCTGTTCCTGGTTACAGGCGGAATGCATGCATTATAGAGTTCTAACTCCGTGTCCAATGATCTGACAGCAGTACCCTGAGTCTCAAAGTATTGGTTTCGATTGTGGGTAATAAATGCGGAGAACGTTGTACTCGTTACAGCTTTGCAGACTGAAGTTGTTATTAAGTTTTGTCTCTTGGACCGCTGCGTTATTTCATATATTTTGCCATGGAGGCCTTTGCAGTCGAACTGCAGAATATATATTAACCCAGGAACTCCGACTGCAATCGATGGTGTTAGCGGCGAGGGATTGTGCCGCTGCTGTTGATGCTGCCATTGCTGTTAAGATTGCTGGACGGACAGTGGGGGAGTTGCGTAATCCGACGACAAAGATGATGATGTGACAGAAGACGCTGAGTTTCGCCGTTGTTGGTAGCACGGTTCAACGAAATTTTCCGACCACTCAATGTCATGCTGAAGTCCTGTTCCTGAGGCGACACCAGGCCAAACAAGCATTGCACAATAGATTAGTCTGCATATGGTGTAAGCGGTTCTGGCACACTGTTCAGATCCATGGTCCGGGATTTGTTTGAACCCCGACAAAGGGTATACCCAAAAGGGCAAATGCATGGGTTACGTTAATAACAAAGAACACAAAAAGCTCAGAACTTTGTGAGTTGGACCTTCTTCTCATTGAGCTAGGAGAAGCCAAATTATTTTTTTTGTAAGTCTATAGCAATGATTTCCCTTTGTTTTATAGCAACATTAAGATTTTTGTAAAAACTTTGATATTCCTAATGAAATCTCATTGAATAAATGTGGTAGAATTTCTTTTTCTGAATTCACACATTTTAGTATGGACCTCGAAAAATCTAGTCACTACAACTTTATTATATTATAGAAATATTCTAAAAAAGTAAATATGGATACAAATGCAATAAATTATTTTATATGAACCACTCGTTGCATCGGGAGGAAGGTGGAGGAGTCTGTTGTATCAAATCGTTGAACATTTCATGTCACATGTGGTCGTAAATCGTACTCATATGTATGTATGTTTACATGTATTTGGTTTGCAACAGTTTCGAAAAAAAAGGCTTGGTTTCTTACTTAAGTCTAAACGTAGTAAGTAATTGAGTTTGTAGTCGAACAATAAACTAGTTCAAGAGCTATTTATTTCACAAGACACTTATGAGCTATGAGTTAAAGTGGTCGCTCCATACATACGTCTTTTCCGCAAGAAAAGAGCAAAGAACGGGTATTAATTGGGAGTAAGTCTGAATAACGATTTTTCGCTTTGGCTTTGTTAGTGAATTTGAAATGCAGTTTACTTACATTTGCCAATATGGTCAAATGGTACATGGCCTGTTTCTCAAAATCCAATGGTCCCAATAAAAATATAGTTCCTTCTGTTGTTTCAGGAGAAACAATTTTCTGTCTTATGGCAAAAAGGGGAGAACCCTGCAACGAGAAGAAAAATTTTACAAGAAAATGAAAAATCTAAATTTGTTTATAAAATATTTTTGCATGTTATTAAATATTTACATATTATATACATATGTTATACACTTGGTTAGTATGTATGTAAGTATGTAAATATCTAAGTATTCCATAAACTGTTAAAAAAGATAAACGCAAAGACTTACCCATAGTTCGAGGTAGACTGGTTTCTGGAATAATGGGTTTTTACGTGCAATCACATAATCCAATTCGGTGCCACGTTTTGCATCCTGTAATGAAAAGGTAACAATGAAACAACATAAAATCTCATTAATGATCAATTTGTATGAAAAATAATTCAGAAAATTTAAAAGTTCTTAAGTATTCGGTTGAAGGGAAACACACGTATGTATTTTATGTATCTACTCCATGTTCTCCATGTGTGTAATTAAATATAATGCTTGTAATTTGTTAACTCTGTTAACAATTTAACAACAAAAGGCAATGTTGGGTATATTGAATTGTATAACATTAACCAGAGTCATTTATTAAAAATGAAATAAATGAATATTTAACGTAAATACTGACAATGCAAAAGAGTGTAGGCAGTTTCCAGGCAACATCAATAAAAAAAGGCTTAAGTTTCTCTAATGATCATCATGATCTATTGTATTCAATTATATACTCGTATACAAACCTTATGAATATACTACAATTTTATTGTTATAGTTTTTGTACGCTACACAACCTTAGGTGGTCAAATTAAAAACCTCAAAAAATATGATACCTAACTTTAAATCTATTCATAGTTGCCATAGTTACATTACAGTTGGAATGATAATTTCGTAGATTGGCACATAGGTAGAGTTACATACATAATTCTCACGACATTCCAGTTGGAAAAAGGGGTACTTCTCTCAGACAATGAGCTGCATCCACTTCTATTTTTAGACTTATTGATAGGGACCTACGTTTTAACTCCGGCTCCGAACGGCAAATGCATTAGTTAGAAAAGTTGTACATAGCCCAATTCTCAGTAACCAGTAATTAGCTGAGTTTATGAGGTGATCCGGTTTTTTGAAAATTTATTTTTACAAGTGGGTCTGGCCGGGGATCGAACTTGTGACTTCTGGTATGCTAGGCTGATGACTAACCTGATATACCACGGCGGTTCACAATATATAGCGTTACTTGTATTAAAAATAAATTGTTTTTAACTAACCTTCAATCCGTCCCATTCTTCGACTGCTCTTTCAGAGTTATGAGCCTGGAGATCTACACAGATGGATCTAAATCAAAAAATGGAGTGGATGGTGGCTTTTTCATCCCAATGTTAGGGACGAAAATCTACCAAACTATCCCAAAACTCTGCAGTATTCTATAGGCTGGAATTATAGCCATCTATATTGTATTTAGCCATTTGACTAAAGTACCCTCGGGTATACTACAAAGGGTACTCGTTTTTGTACGGATAGTCTTGCTGCTATTCACTCCTTATCTTCGGTCTTTACGACATCTGTTCTGGAACGACATAACGACATTCCTATATTGAACTTTTTTGGGTACTCTGCGTTTCCACAGTTAGAAGGATACTGCCCAGTATATAGGTATACCGCTATTAGCCTGTAAATTAAACAGTTTTGATTAAGTTTCGTGCAGACTAGCTGGTCCACAGAAACAATCTGCTCAGTTTCAACACAACTGACTTATGACAGTAAGCGTTATGCAGCCTTGGTTCAACTCTCGCGCCATAGACAACGCACTATAATATCAATCCTCACAGGGCACTGCATAATAGGATTACATGCTAGAACACTTAATCTTCAAAGCAATTACTACTGTAGATGTTGTCAGAAGAAACTGTCACTCATCTCCTCTGTCGCTGACCAGCCCTTGCTGTTCTCGGGACTCATCGCCTGAGCTACCCGTTTTTGCAAGATGTATCATAGGTCACAAATTTTAATATTCGTTAAACTGCCCATTTATTGTTGCATCTGGTTGGCTCTAACAGAGCCTTGATACTTTTGGTAGTAAAAATATATTCTTCCTACAGGTTACACAAAGGGGCCACTTCCTAGAACCCAAGTGACGCGGACTTTGTTGTCAGCCACCTGCTTAAAATAACTAACCTTCAAAAAATAGGTGTGTAAATTTGAGTATTTCCATATTTTAAAGTCTTTTTTAAGCGATTGCAGGAGAGAGCGGAGTGTTTATCGTTGGCTGTAAGATTTTAAACTCTCTTGACCCACTGGAGCACCGTCACAATGTGGGTTGTGTCTTTTTAAATGTGCTCTAAAGAAATCAGGGACTTTCTTATGCAATACACTTTTATCTTCTCTTCTAGACCGAACAACATACTACAAAAGAAAAAAAATTCGTTCTTGATCCCAGTAGAATTCTTCCCTGTCGGGTACGATATAAAAAATTCAAATCATCTATCCAAAAAACACTACTTAATCTATTTTCCTATCCTGAGTGCTGGTCTGTCCCATTACCCACATCGTCAGCACTGTTGAATCTATTTAATTGATCACTTAAGCGAAATTGCAAACGAGAATTATGTTGTTACTCAAAACTCATTTAGTTAGAAAAAAGTTTTACATAGCCTAATATTCAATAAGCAGTGGCTAGCTGAGTTATGAGGTGAACCGCTTTTTTTGAAAGTTTAAATTTTTTTCCAGTGAGACTGGCCAGGGATCGAACTTGGGACCTCTGGTATGCTAGGCGGATGACTAACCTGCTATACCACGGCGGTTACTTGTATTAAAAATAAATTAACTAACCTTCAAACCATTCTTCAACCGCTACTTCACTATAGATATGTCTACACCATTTTCAATTGAAATTGAGAAATATTCAATTGAAATTGAGAATATTCAATTGAAATTGAGAAATTTTCTATTGAAATTGAGAATTTTCAATTGAAAATGAGAAATTTTCAATTGAAATTCAGAGTTTTCATTTGAAATTGAGAAGTTTTCAATTGAAATTGAGAATTTTTAATTAAAAATGAGAAATTTTCAATTGAAATTGAGAAAACCTTAATTGGAAATGAGAAACATTCAATTGAAATTGAGAAATTTTCAAATGAAATTGAGAATTTTTAAATTGAAATTGAGAAAAGCCCGATTGAAATTGAGAGTTTTTAAATTTAAATTGAGAATTTCCAATTGAAATTGAGAAAAGCACAATTGAAAATGAGGTTTAATTTTTTAATTGAAATTGAGAAGTTTTCAATTGAAAATGAGAAATTTTCAATTGAAAATGAGAAATTTTCAATTGAAAATGAGAAATTTTCAATTGAAATTGAGAAATTTTCAATTGAAATTGAGAATTTTTAAATTTAAATTGAGAATTTCCAATTGAAATTGAGAAAAGCACAATTGAAA
Source organism: Stomorhina lunata (assembly GCA_933228675.1). Classification (NCBI taxonomy): domain Eukaryota; kingdom Metazoa; phylum Arthropoda; class Insecta; order Diptera; family Rhiniidae; genus Stomorhina; species Stomorhina lunata. The sequence goes on along the minus strand of OW121740.1, from coordinate 85,913,643 downwards.
ATGAGGTTTAATTTTTTAATTGAAATTGAGAAGTTTTTAATTGAAAATGAGAAATTTTCAATTGAAAATGAGAAATTTTCAATTGAAAATGAGAAATTTTCAATTGAAATTGAGAAATTTTCAATTGAAATTGAGAAATTTTCAATTGAAATTGAGAATTTTTAAATTTAAATTGAGAATTTCCAATTGAAATTGAGAAAAGCACAATTGAAAATGAGGTTTAATTTTTTAATTGAAATTGAGAATTTTTTAATTGAAAATGAGAAATTTTCAATTGAAAATGAGAAATTTTCAATTGAAAATGAGAAATTTTCAATTGAAATTGAGAAATTTTCAATTGAAATTAAGAAGTTTTAAATTTGAATTGAGAATTTTTCAATTGAAATTGAGAACACCCCAAGTGGAATTTCAACCTCATTTTCAATTTAGGTTATCTCAATTTCAATTCTAAAATTCTCAATTTCAATTGAAAATTTCTTATTTTGAATTGAAAATTTCTCATTTTCAATTGAAAATTTCTCATTTTCAATTTAAAATTTCTCAATTCCAATTGAAAATTTCTCAATTTCAATTAAAAAAATCAACCTCATTTTCAATTGGGCTTTTCTCAATTTCAATTGAAAAATTCTCAATTTAAATTTAAAAATTCTCATTTTCAATTGGGATTTTCTCAATTTCAATTTACAAATTCTCATTTTCATTTAAGCGAAATTGCAAACGAGAATTATGTTGTTACTCAAAACTCATTTAGTTATTCACCTATGACAATATGATCGGCTTAGTTAACCGAACATATCCACCATAGCAATTGAATACGCAGAGTTTAAATTGGAATAAAAATTTTATGTCGATAGCCCTCTATGTTGATCACAATTTTAAATAGAATACTGTTATGTTTTTCCTTTAAAAACGTGGAAGGAATTCATTTTGCAAACAATCAAAAACAAAATTAAAAAACTTTCAGGTATGTGATGGACATTTTTCGTTTTCAAATCGATCGATTTCAGACATATTTTTTAGCTAAGTTATTTCCCCCCAAAAATGAAAATTTTGGCTTTTATCCTTTTGATCGATATTATATCTTTCATTTGGTTTGAATTTTTTGGGAAAATAACCGAAAATTATCTTAAAAATATATTTGAAATCGATCGATCTGAAAACGATCGTTTTCCATCACATACCTGTTTATGTAGTTTTACAAAGTTATATTTTTATTAACTTTAGAGTTAATCACTTTAAACACACTTTAACAAAAACTCTAAAAAAACTTTACAAAACTGCCATACAAATATTCTTATGTGGGGTTTATATAACTCAAGCGGCTGACGATTGAGTAAAATTTATATGTATTTTGTTTTTGTTACAATAACAAAACACATGTAAATTTCACTCAATCGTCAGCCGCTTGAGGTATATAAACCCCACATTAGTCACACTGTTCTCTTATACGCGTCTCAATTGAAACTGTTTCCACAATATTCGTTTATCGGCCTTATAGACGTAAACATTCTCACATGATCAAGCACACACTCACCCATACGTTGTACAAATGGATTACGTGAAGTTAACAGCGACAGTGAGAGAGAGAGAGAATGTATATGAAAGAGAGAGAGGGAATGTAGATAAAAGAGAAAAATGTTGCTTTACTCTTTACAGCAAATAAGAGAAACAGAAACATTTTAGAAAACTAGGGGAAGAATTAAAAGTAGTGAACTTTGCACAATGGGACGGATAACTTAAAAATTTGTGACAATACGATAAAGTTGATCCAAAAAGCTTAAATACGCATAAATCTGATTTTTATTTGAAGGGTTCCACTTTAGAAAGAATTCAGAAGTTAAAATTTGCGACATTTTAAGAAAATAACATATTATTTTTTGAAAGTATTACACTTTTTTTCAGAATAGAACACAAATAAGTCGAAAGGGTAAAAAAATGTAACATTTATGTCAGAAAAGAAAACACTATAAGTCTGGTCCTCTTCGACTTAAATTCACCTATAAATAAATCACACTATGTGGGGTATCTTAAGGTCGGGTTTGACCGATTGTAAATTTTTTAAGTTTTATACGAGCAGATATTATGTGTACCTTGTTATTGTGCGTACGTACATCGAACTCAAATATCAATCTGACTCTTAGTATAAATAATTGTCTGTCAATATATAAGTTCGTCAGTCGTCATTTCTACACAATCGACTAGTCTTTTTCTGGTTGTTAATAAAAAATTTAATAATAGTGGTTCATCATAATTAAGGATAATTACATGTTGGTAATGGTGTTGGTGGCAATTTTATTAATTTGTTGCTATCGTCATTGATGTAACACTTACTTCTACATATGTATGTATGTATTATATCTTTTTAAAATACTATTCAATTTACCTATAATTGTTGGAGGTTTTCCGAAACGAGTTAATGAGTTGGACAATACATACATAAATATACGGTTAAGGAAAGGGAATAGTCATATAAGAAAATGGATTTGTGAAAATTTAAGTTTAAATGTTGTATCGTTATATCTTCAAAACTAATGAATTTAACTATAAAATACAAAGTGATTATAATCTTTGTCATATATAAATGGACAGGTTTATGGTACTTTTCGGAATGCGAATACGACAAAAGGGTTAAATTTAATAAAAGCTATATTTTGAAGATTTTAAATTTAGCTGTATTCAATTTTAAACAACAATTTTTCAAACAAGTTATTTGTTTTTAATAGAAATTAATGAAAATAATAGCCAAACGTATTTAAAGAAAACGTTTGCGTAGTTTTGAGTAAAGGTAGAAACATAATTAGGACGAACGACTATTTTCGTCCAGCACGACGAATTCGGTTTTAAAAATTCGTCTTGTACATTCTATTGAACACATTTCTATTGAACACATTTGGGACGAATACACGTTGTTGACGCCATTTTTTTTTTGAATTTTTGATTTGCGAATTCTAATCACCCTTTCGTACATATCGCGCACTAACACCATTTGTATTTTTTTTATATTTTGTTCTTTGATTATTTCACAAGATAAATATTTTTAGTTCATTTTATTTCCAATAAATATTTTTTGTTTACAAATTTAAAGGTGACCATATTTAACAAGAAGTACCTGGTTGACCGAGCCTTGCTCGGGGCTTTATGATAAGCATTTTGAGGCAAATTTTAAAGTTTTTATATATTTTATTTTATACAGTTACAGTTTAACTCATTTTAAATAATTTTGAAAATTGGTCATACCAACAGAAACCTCCGTCGACTCATGCGCAACAACTTTGCTAAAGATTATAGTCTGATCAAATGCACAGTTTACGATTTAATTCATTTTGAGTAGTTTTCAGTGGCGCCACCTGTCGGACTTTGGTCATTCCAATTAATAAACCTTCGTCGGATTATCCGCAATAACTTTGCTAAAAATTATAGCATGATTAAATGTACAGTTTACGATTAAATTGACTTTAAGTAAATTTCAGTGGCGCCACCTGTCGAAATTTCTTCATACCAACTAAGAAACCTTCGTCGGCTCATGTGCAACAACATTGCTAAAGATTATAGCATGTTTATATGTACAGCTTACGATTAAATTGACTTTGAGTAATTTTCAGTAGCGCCACCTGTCGGAAATTATTCACACCAATTAAAAAGCATTCGCCGGCTCATGCGCTACAACTTTGCAAAAGATCATAGTATGATCAAATGTACAGTTTACGATTTAATTAATTTTTAGTAATTTTCAGTGGCGCCACCTGTCGGAAATTCGGTTTTCCAACTTAAAAACCTCCGCCGGCTTATCCGCAACATCTTTGCTAAAGAGCATAACATGATCAAATTCACAGTTTACTATTCTATAAAGAACATACATACAGACAAACATTCATTTGTTTTAAAGTTATAACATTACTAATTTTTTTCCCTTTTTATCCCCTAATTTCAAAAAGTTCCATATGCATAATTGGTACTTCTTTGGTACCAATTGAATTCGGTACATTTTATTAGAAAGCAGTTAACATAATTTTCCTATTCATATTACTTTTGTAGATGTTAAGTTATCAGTTTATCCCTTTTTTACATACGTGTTCAATATTTCTTTCACATCTATTGATTTCAGTACAAAGTTTCTTTCTATATTCCTTAGTTTAAAATATAAGAGTGGGTTAAAAAGGTACCAAAAAAACTATTTTCACCCTTTTTTACCCCTTATCGGACATAGTTTCGAAAAAGTACCAAGCACCTGTCCGTTTATTTTCATAGCTGTTTAAAACGTAATTTAAATTTTGTTTCTGTACCTATTACTTAAGGAGATATAGCGTTTTCGATTTTTTCCCCTTTTTACCCGTTTTTACCCTCTTAGAGGCAAGTTCCAAAAGTCCCTTCTTCTTCGACCTATACATTAAAAAAGATACCCACTGTCCAAATTTTATCAAAATCGTTAGAGCCGTTTTCGAGATAGTCATTCTATATATATATATATATATATATATATATATACATATATATATATATATATAAATACATACAATTATTGCTCGTTTAAGAATATAAGATAAGATACGTACAATATTTAATGTTTACAACAAAAAGGAAATACAGCCACTCTATATTCGTCGTTCGTCTGCGTATGAAATAGAAATAAACCTATCGCACTGTTCGATACGCACGACGAATTTCGTCGTACGCATCAATTGTGAGCACACTCATACAAACCCATATATTCTATTTCTAACGACGAATATTCGTTCCGAAAAATTGGTCGTTCGTTCCAATTGTGTTTCATACTTTAGTGGGAAAATTAAATTACTCCCACAATTTAGTAAAGACTCAAATCAAAACAGAGTGCGAAAACACAATTGTTTAGTTTTGAGTAACTTCTGACTGATTTGTTTTTGAAGTATATAAATTGTTTTAAATACGACATGACCTTAAGAAGGTCTTTTGTGACGAAAAAAGCTATCAATTCTTATATTTACAAATCATTTTGAAAGTTCAATAACCTTTAATTGAGTGAAAAGTACTTTAATGAAGATAAACATACGAGGGCAGGTCAATAAGTCCATGTCGTTTTGAATAAAATACAGGTTTTTATAGAAATACTTAATTAATTTTCCGTACAGTCTTTATAACATACTTAGTTCTATGTTTTTTACGCCTAATGGAAAATATTATTTTTAGATTTCGTCGTTGGAGTCAAATCTCTTTCCGCCGAGACATTTCTTTTTGAGTTTTTTACAAGAAAACTTTTGACAAGATATAATCACTCGGGGGTAAATAAGGAAATTATAACTAATATGGGGCAATTTGTAGCCAATACATATATCAATCATGACAATCTTTGTCATTAATCAATTAAAACCTTTAAACATTTTCAAATTTGCAAAACATAATTTTGGAGTAAGAATATTTTAATTGTTCTATTACTAAACAATTGTGCAATATTGTTAAACAATGATACAGACAGACAGACAAACAGGCAGACAGACAGACAGACAGACAGACAGAAAGACAGACAGACAGACAGACAGACAGACAGACAGACAGATAGACAGACAGACAGACAGACAGACAGACAGACAGACAGACAGACAGACAGACAGACAGACAGACAGACAGACAGACAGACAGACAGACAGAAAGACAGACAGACAGACAGACAGACAGACAGACAGACAGACAGACAGACAGACAGACAGACAGAAAGACAGAAAGACAGAAAGACAGACAGACAGACAGACAGACAGACAGACAGACAGATAGATAGACAGATAGACAGACAGACAGACAGACAGACAGACAGACAGACAGACAGACAGACAGACAGACAGACAGACAGACAGACAGACAGACAGACAGACGATTTCTAAGTTTAATTTTCTTACAATAATTTTTAGGTGTACAAGAATGTATAGTTTTTCGATTTGCTATTAACGTTTTTTGAGTTATGCCACTATTTAGATAAATAAGCAATAAGATATTGTTAAAATAAATAGCTTTTTTATGAATATGATTATTTTAAGACTTTATTATAAGTTACAAGTAAATGAGTTGTGGAGATTTCAATGATAAGATATGTATGTATGTAAGTATGTAGATTCGATTGCTTAGTACTGAGGTGCTACCACACCCATTCTTTTTGTGTTCCTTGTTTTCACAAACTCAACAGCTACTGACCAATTTTACATGTTTTTATTTTTGCAAACAACTTTTCGAACAGAATAATAATATTAACTTATTTAAAGAAATTAAGTTTAAAGATTTTATTCAGACAATTTAACCCATTTTTATACCCACCATTTAAAATAATATTCATATAGTAAGATTGTCATGTTCTTTGCAATTTCCAAAATGCTTTTAAACCCTATATATTCAAGGTCCCTTTAATATTTCTAATAGTTTAAAAAACATTTTTTTATTAAATCTGTGGCTTGGTGTTAAAAGGGCCAATGTCAAAAAAACTAGTTTTGAGAAAATTCGATTTAAAGTTTTTAATTTCCGTATAAATTCATAGTAACGTTGGCCAAAATAAAAAAAACCTTAAAAATCTGTTAAGAGTTAAGTTAGAGTTAAGCTGTTGAAACCAAAAAAAAAGAGGGTAAGAAAGGGAATCTATTGCAATGATTAACTCAAAACAGTTAAAAATTGACATTGGCCCTTTTAGCACCAAGCCACAGAAATATTCTTCAAGACAAATGATTTGTTGACTACAATTTTGGTGTTTTTCGTTTCTGTATTTTTCGGGAAGTTGGTTATTTGAGGAAGTAATTGATATGTTACTCTTATTTATCCTAACTTATACAAAAATAAGCAAACCGAATATTTTGTTGTTGTTACCCGATTTTACTCAATAACAAGTAAGAAAGCGCTATAGTCAAGCCGACCATACGATACCCTTCACCACTAAGGTCAAAGGTGTTATTTTTTCTGTATAAAGACAAATATTTGCAAAATTTTGCCATCATACAAACATTTTCTCAAAACGTATATATTCAACCTGTTTCCGTCATTTGGACTTATATGAGAGCTAGGGTCAAATGTGGACCGATTATATCGAAATTTGGCAAATTGATTACAGTTGTTACAAAAATTATGTATGGAAAAAATAAACTCAAAATTTTCATTATCTTTAGATTTACGAGCGTTTTAGTGATTTTTTGTCTCATTTAGTGAGTTTTTGAAGAAGAGTTTGTATGGGAGCTATGGTCAAATGTGGACCGATTTCAACGAAATTTGGTAGAGTGATTTAAGTTTACATAAGCAGTATCTGTTTTAAATTTCATGATATTGATATTTGATTTGATATTTGTGGCCAATATAGCAAATTCCGGGAAGTGGGACCTATGGGAGGTACCATAAATAATGGACCGATTTTGACCAATTCCAATAGCCATGGTCCCATTATCAAAAAAATTATCTGTGCCAAATTTCATCAAATTATCTTTAGAATTGCGACCTGTAGTTTGATTACAAGGTTTATATGGGGGTCCAGCCAACCGTCCAGCCAGCCAGACGGACGGACGGACGGACATCGCTAAATCGACTCAGAAAGTGATTCTAAGTCTATTGGTATACTAAAAGGTGGGTCTAAGACAAATATTTCTATGCGTTACAAACATCAGCACAAACTTATAATACCCTTTCCACCTATGGTGGTGAAGGGTATAAAAAGTCTATCTAGTTTTGAGTAAGAGGGGAAATTAAATCAGTCTCAGAATTTAGTAAAGACTCAAACCAAAACATAGTACGGGAACACAATTGGGTGACTTTTGGGTAACTTCGGACAGGTTTGGGTAGTTTATTTATCGTTCAGGAACACAACTAACATTTTTCGACCAAGAATGATTTGCTAAAACGAGATTAAATATTTAATCAACGGGTGCACCAATAAGACTGTTACCGACATAATAAATAACATAATAAAGTCCACTAAATAAATTTGGAAGATTTTAAGTGAAGTTGATCGAAATATCCGAGACTTTAAAGATATCATTAATGAATATTTGTGGATGCCAAAGCTTTGAGCCACAAGCTCATAATCGACCAAAATAACAGCGAAATCATGATTCTAATTAGTGATTGGGGCTGTTTTTTGTAACGAAATATGAAAATAGACGATGGTCAGTTGAGTGGTTTACCCGTGATGAATCCGCTTTAAAGCGTGGAATGACATAACAGTATGCTCGAATGGTTGTTACTAGTACAAGTATAGCTGCGGCCATAGGCCACAGCTATAGTTGCACAACTTTTGTGTACTATAAGCGAATTTGGATTATAACCTATTTTTTTTATTAACCACTTTATGGACTATATAAAAATGTCGTATTATTCTTCAATAAAACCACTTTTTTTTTAAATAAAACTTGAATTTATAATATAGAAACCAAATAAGATTTTGCGGCACTAGATTTGTTGAATAATTATAGATGGTTTTGGTCTGAAAATCAGAAATTTGGTTTTTCTAAGTTATCTCTAGTTTTCGAGAAATAATAATTTATCCGAAAAACTAGTTTTTTGCAAATAGTGTTAATATAACTTCGAAACGGCTGGTTATATTGAGCTAATAAGAAAAACCGAAATTTGAGAACAATTTTATCTTTAAGTCGTCTTCACATTGTTCTTAATGCGGTTAGTTGTTTTAGAGATATCATAGAATTTACACCGAAATAATGATTTTTTTAAATTTTTTTTAATAACAAAACCATTAATTCTTTTTAGACAAAATCTTTAATATTCTAAAACACGAAATTTTGACTTAAGCCATTATTATTTATTGCCACGGGTATGTAGAACAATAAATAAAAAAAGATTTTTGATTTTGTAAAAAATCTCTGCAACTGCTGAGTGGATTAAAAAATATTGTTAGTGCAACTTATGTGGGGTTTATGTAACTCAAGCGGCTGACGATTCAGTGAAATTTACATGTGTTTTGTTATTGTAACAAAAACAAAATACATATAAATTTCATTCAATCGTCAGCCGCTTGAATTATATAAACAACACATTAGTCTAATTTTACATTAGTCAGGTTTGGCTTATCAAGTCTTGAATTTGTATGAGAAAAAAATTACAAAATTAAAATTGATACAAACCTGACCGTATTATCAAGTTTACGAAAATTTTAAAAATTTGTATGAAATTTAAGGAAAATAAAATGAAAAGTGATGACAAAAAATGTTCGTGTGTAAATGTGAATGCAGGTTCAAAAGGAATTAAATGAAAAATTGATCAAATAAACCTGATTCGTGTGAAACAGGACTGAAAGACAATACTGTCTCCGAATTTTGTTTTTTTTTTGCTTATTAAATAGGGCAAGACGTTTTTCAATTATATTAATGCTTTAGAAAAAAAAAAATTATATCTCGAAAACTAGACTAAAATAAAATCAAAAAAAAAAAAAAAAAATGAGTGTGGACTATATGCGAAATTTTTCAAAATAAACTTAGCCACGGATACAAAGAAAATGTTGCCTTTAAACGAAAGTTGACTTAAAGCAAAATGGACTTTGGAACGAATAATTTGTATTAAATACGATAAGAACTTGCAAGTGACTATGACAGTATTGGCTTATATCCCTTTTTGGCCTTTAAGCGAAGTGGACTATAGCCGAAAATTACTGTATTTGAGACTTATGTGGGGTTTATATTACTCAAGCGTCTGACGATTGAGTGAAATTTACATGTATTTTGTTTTTGTTACAATAACAAAACACATGTAAATTTCACTCAATCGTCAGGCGCTTGAGTTATATAAACCCTACATTACATGGGATAATGTTTGTCGACTTTTTTGAAAACGGAAAAACACACAAATTAATTAAAAATATTGCAAAATTGTGTATTCTTTAAGCTTTAACAATGTGGAGCTTTGTAGAAAGTCTCTGAACTGGGTCGATTTATCACAAACTAATTAGCCTTAAGCCTTCCAATGTATTTCTATAACCTAAATTTTTATAAGCTATAGAAAATGTTAACCTAGAGCTTACACACAACAACGCATTTAAAAAAGTCAAAATAAGCCTTTTAAATGCAATGAACAACTGCAAAGTTCTTGCAAAACTTTTATCAAATAATCTTTGAAAGGTAATCGATTTTTGAAATTTTTTAGTTTAGGTTGCATTTTCATTGCTATTTGATGCGCAACAAGTAGCACTCAAGTTTGTTGTAGTTAATCTTTAAAACCACATAAAGTTGCGTGCAACACACACATAACGGAAAGAGGTCGGTCGACCACAGAAACGAGAAATATTTAATTAGAAGTTAAAATGTGAACAAAATTAAACATTTGCTAAAAAAAAATTAAGATGCGAGTAGATACTCGTATAAGTATAATATTATAAACTTACCTCTGGTATCATAATGATGCCGGGTTTATGTGGAAAGATGAGGTCGTGTGGTGTTGTAAAGTTAGTGGCTGTTATTGAACACATTTGTGTGGCTGTGCCCCCCTTTGTGTCCTTCACCGTCACTTGGAAGTCGTAATAGCGACCGGGTTCGAGGCGACGTGATAGCACAACATTCGCCTGACACACCGAATTGTACTTTGTGCATGGAAGCGATTCGATCTTGACCGTTGACGATGAGGCATCGCCCACAAACTCAAAGGTCAATGGATAGTCAAACTCTTCATCGGTGGCACGCAAACGGTAAATGACTGAGCCGACCTGGGCATCGGCTGGCACTAGAACAAGACGCATACGAGTTGATGGATCAAATTTGGGATCCACGCACACAACAGACGACGGACTGAGAATGCCAATTAGAAGGCTGATTGTCAATATTCGATATGCCGTTGTCCAGCTTAACAAGGCAGTGGTGGAAAGATGTCGTTGTTGCTGTTGTAGTTGTTGTTTTTGTTGTGTCATCGTTGTTGTTGTTGCGGTTGATGTTGCACAACATTTTGTTGTTGTGGATTTTGTAAATTCTCTGCATGAATATGAATTGGATGAAGAGACTAATGAGGAAGAGTATGATAATAATGATGATGATGATGACGATAATGACGTTGATAAGTTTTTGTTGTTGGGGGAGAGGCAGGAGCTGTATGTTGACGGTAGAGATGTTGTTGTAGTAGTAGTTGTTGCTGCTGTTATTGTTGCTGTAGGAATGGCGGTCAAAGAGGTGTGTTGCTCTTGGCTTTGCTGATGTTGTTGTTGTTGTTGATGATGTTGTTGTTGTGTAAATCGTCTGTGATTGTGTCTTTTTCTTCTTCTTTTGCTGCTACTTTTTGTGTGGGTATTATTGCTGGAAGCCATTTCTGCTGCAACGAAAAATTTTAATTTTTTTTGTTTAATAAATAATAAAAACCAAATAAATATTTATGCACATTAAAATAACTTTGGCAAAGGCAAGAAAAGAATGCAATTTTTATTTAAAGAAAGACATTCTGGATACGCTAGAACATAAATGTATGAGTGAGTGTATTTATGAAATAATCAAGAAATTTTCAAACCTTGTTTATTATTCCGATCGTACTCGTATGTAGGACTAAATGAATTCCAGTTATTGTTGTATGTTTTTCTTTCTGACTACTTGGTCATTTGACGGGACTGTCCGCGTGTCTAGCTGTCAGTTTGTCTGTCAATGTGTCTACATGCATTCCATAGCTATATTTGGATTTTAATATTCAGTTGTTTGTTCTGGTATAACACATATTGGCCCATACCCTACATTAGGATTAAAATGTTGTCATTCTAAATTTTAGAATCTAAGCATTCAAAACATATAATTTTACCGAAAGTATAAGTTTTAAGCAAAACTTAATGAATATTATGACGTTTTTCGTATATCGGATTAAAAACAAAATTCCATATACAAAGCTTATTTCGTTATATGATTAAAATGGGCTTAGGAGGATATAAAAAAAATCTTCTTTCTAACAATAGGTAACATTTTCGATTTCTTTTTTAAGATTTACTCAAATAAAAGACAATGTGCAACAACCACATTTTTAGCAATAAAAACATAATAATCTTGCAACAAACAACAAATTACTAAACACTTCTGATGAAAATACCTGCACACTCTCCATTCATGGATACATTTTTTACGCAACTTCAGTTGTCACCGGATGTGGTGACACTGACGGACAACGTTGACGATGCTCTTGCCTGTTTTTGCTTTTCTTATCTTGCACAAAATTCGTAACTTATGATGGAACTGGAAATTAAATGGCAAAAACATTTTGTAAAAATTGCCTATAACGGATTTTTTTTCGCACACATCAACAAATCCAAAATTGCTGAAAGTCCGATTATTCTGGACTCTGGAGACAAAAGTGTAATTAATTAGTTTTCCTCTACGTTCTTGAAGATTGGAAATGGCTCTAATAAAATAGAAATATCTTTTTATCTTTGTTAATAAAAACTTTTCATTAAAAAGTCAAAATTAAATTAAAATTAAAGTTTTTTTTGAGGACAAACATTTTTATCAGAGACCGAATATTAATACTTTTAAAACAATATTTTCATATTTTAATCCATACAAAAACAATCATTGAGGTTTAAAAAATAATAAAAATCCTTAATGATTTTTAATTGTTCAACAAATTTTGTATCGTTTTTCAATCCGATGAAAATAAAAAATAAAAAAATCGTTTGGGATATTTATCAGTTCAAAATAATTTTCATCTTTTTTCATCCGATGAAAAAAAATTTTGATAGAAAATATTTAAATTTTATTTCTGTATTTTTTCAGGAAAAATTTTCCTGGTTTCATTCATCATAATGTTTATGTTAATGGATAGATTAGGCAATTCCAAAATCCTTGTGCCAAATGCCATAACAGGGGGATTTCTCACATCATTACCCCTTGGAGTAGTATATTCTGTAATGTTGTTTCTATACATGCTTAAAACATCGTAAGTGCTAAGTCTATGGGTGATGGGTCCAAAGAAACAAGACTCGTTTGTATAGCGATCCGCTCGATCCGAGACAGACGCTCGTTTGCAGCCGCAACTAACTGTCCCTGCATTTTCGTACTTTACCAAGTACAATAATCTTAGACCCTTAGACCAAATAGGTTGGAATGGCTCTAAGATAACTCCCTCTTATATTAGCCCTGACCTAGAATCCTACACGGGTTGTTTACCGCATCTAAAACTATTTTGCTCAGTTTTCCAAGATGTACCACGAGGAGGTTAGAGTGGGAATTGGATACAGTTCTTACCTGGTAACTGGAGACAACTGCTGCATTCTCCCATGCCCTATGCTCTACTGGGAGTCAAGGATGACAGAAGAAGAAGATTTGTCCTGGTATAAAAAGTCTTTAGAACGTTTAAATAACAATAAATTCAATTATTGTTGCAAATTTTACGTTGAAATGGTTTTTCGAATCAAAGAAACCACCAATAGTTCCATTAGGATTATTAGGTTTAACTTCGATGTCCTAAAACATTCCAATTAATTGGAAACATATTCATACATTCATTGTTGAAAATTTTATAATTTCAAAAACATTTTATTTTTTCAAAGTCAAAACAGAAGTTCAAAAATAAAACAATCAATAAAATATTTTTCTGTTCTGATATTTATCGTTAAAGATATTTAAAATTTTCATCATGAGGGATATTTATATTTCAAATATAAATCCCTCTTTTTTATTCATCGATCGAAATGAAAATAAATTTTCATCGGCAATGATATTTATACTTGATTGATTTAAAAAATAAAACAATATTCGGTCTCTGATTTTTATGTTCTGAAAATGTACATTAGGGTAATAACCATTTTTATATTTTGCAAATACATATCATACATCCCAAGTTTAAATAGTTAAGAAATTAAGAATTGCATTATACATTTTTCGCGATCAATCAAGTTTTCATACCCCCCATCAATGGGGGTATTTTGTGATAGTCATTCCGATTGTAATTTCCTTAATACTAGTCATCTGTCTGTCCGTTAAAAGGGCCTAAACAAAAAGATCTAGGTCAGTGAAACTTGTCAAATATATTCTTCATTTTTTGGAAAATTTTGGTGTTGAAATTGGGCGAAATTGGTCAACATTTCACCAAAGCTTCCGTATAACCTCGTCTAGGCTAATTGTTTTTTTGCTAATAAATGACATAAAAAAAACTTACGTAAACTCAAAATACCAAAAGGGGGTTTCTGTTCGTATATCCGTCAAATTAAAGCGCGATAGCGCCTTAACTAAAAGAGCTAGAAGACAAAATTTTACAAGAGTATTTTCGATATGTTGAGAAAGTTGTGTATTAAAAATTGACATTCATGAAATAATTTGTTATCCAAATAAACTCAACGAAAAGGTAGTTGTATTCCCGTACGATAACGAAACTGCCCAAAGCTGTCCGAAGTTACCAAAAACTTAACCAATTGTATACTCGTTCTCTTTTTTGGTTTAAGTCTCGACTAAATTCTGAAAGTTATTTCATTTTACCTCTTACACAAAACCACACAGACTGTTTCATTAAAAATTTAATATTTTGTATTCCCGTGCTTGTGTAAATTTTTTTATTTAAAAAAGTTCCTAAATTTTGTTCGAGCTCACCCATAAACTAAGAAGACAGCCCTAATCAGGGCTGCCAGAATATTTTCGTGAAAAATCGGCATTATCGGCAGCAAATTTTTGGAAATCGCCAAAAAAAAATCGGAATTGTTAAAATACATCGTAAATATAGCCGAATATTAAAAAATGTTCATTGAAAATTTTTCTATAGCACAAATTTTCATTGAAAATTTGTCTATAGAATAAATCTCATACTGAAAATTTCTCTATACGAAAAAATTTTTTTATTGAAAATTTTTCTATACAAAAAATTTTGTATGGAAAATTTTTCTATGCAAAAAAAATTTAATGTAGAAAATTTTTCTAAAAAAAAGTTTATATGGAAAATTTTTCTGTTAAAAAAATTTTATATAAAAAATTCTTCTTTACAAAAATTTTTTACATATAAGGGAATTTTCGGTAAGAAAAAAATTAAAAAGGAAAATTTCACTATAAAAAAAATTTTATATCTAAAATTTTTCAAATAAAAAAAGTTTGAACTGAAAATTTCTCCACAAAAACAATTTGAAATCGAAAATTTTTCCATAGAAAAAATTTATATTGAAAATTATTCTATAGAAAAAATTTTATATAGCACAATTTTTTTTCTTTTTATTATTTTGTTCCCAAATTTTGACTCTGTAAATTTTAATATATCGGAATTATTAAAAACTTATATCGTTGTTAATCACTGATTTGCCATAAATGTTAAGTTAAGTTTGTTTTCGATATAATCTTAAAAATTGCCAATTTTCTAGCCAAAATCTGCATATAGGCACTTAACCATTTTTCAGGTCTAAAATCGCTAAAATTCCGATAAATCGGCAAATCTGGCAAGCCTGGCCCTAATATAAATATGTAGTTTTGAGTAAGAGAGGAAATTAAATTACTCTCACAATTAAGTAAAGACTTAAACCAAAATAAAGTACGGGAACTCAATTGGGTATATTTTAGGTAACTTCGGACTGGTTTGGGTTATTTTGTTATCGTAAGGCAACAAAACTATTATACATATGTTATGTTTCAATATCAAAATTTTATTCTTTTTCATAATTTTCTGGTCACTCTTACATATTTTGTCTTTTTAAAACACATACATACATATAGTACATATGTATGATTGTATTCGTTTTCTTTAATCAAAAGAATTTTAAACGGGCGAGACCCAGAATATGATTAATATCGGGTTTCCAATTTGAACAAAAGAAGAAAAATCATTCAACTGTTAAAAAAAAATTGCAAAATTTTTAAATTGTTAACACACAAATGCACATACGCATGTTTTACTACATGATCTGATCATTTAGTTAAAATTTGTAAATTGATATGATCTTTTAAATGTATTTTGTTGATGCTGTGGCTATTGTATCTTTTCTGAGACTGAATGATTAATCAGTTTCTGGTAGGTCGTTTTTGTTTCTGGAAATAACTTGAAATTGAAAAATCTTTATTCTGTCGAGAAAAATTATGCAACCATTAATAAAATGTAAAAGTGTTCTAATCAGTGTTACAGTATTCCCTGTATAAATGTTCTGCTGTATATGGATTTGGCCACCCTGATCGTTAGAACTGCATTCTGGATTGCTGGGTGTCAGTTATTAGCCACCATTGAAGGAAAGACTTTAGCACTTTACTTCCACATTTTTTTTGGATTTAAATGAAATTCAGCCGAAATCAGTGTACCAAGTTTTATTAGAATCGGCCTATATTTTTTCATGCTCCTAATATAAGACAAACTCTTTAAAGTGACTTAAATTCCCGAATTAAAGTTTTTTTTTTTCAGTTTGCACAAAGATTCTATGCGTAGAATGGCACCAACAAAATACGCTTGACCTTTTCCTGACTTACACCCTGACAAATATGAAGTCAAGATTCTTGCACCTCTTGGAAATATCCATCATTTTTCTTTCTCCGCACTTCGTAATGTTTCACAAACAGCCACGAAATGTTTAACTTTTTTATACGAAAAAGGTCGTTGGTCCGAACTCAACGAATTTTATAGACACTTCTATTGGAAACTTTGTTTCCACGACAATAATGTCTTTGCCTCGGCGGAAATGGTCTCCAATGTTATTAAGCTGGGAATAAAAATGTTCATCCCATTGAAAAATATTTCGATTAAACCTAATTTGAAAACTTGGCTCAATCACGGAATTCCTAGAGGTTGCTTTCAGAAATCCAGTTACTGATTTGCAACGCAAACAGGCAAGACTTACATGTGCCAAAGTATTAAAACGTGAAGGCTCTGTACGAGCAACGTTTTTGTACTAAAATTCTTGCTGCTCCTCGCGGCAGTAAGAGTTTCTGGTCGTTCGTTAATTCTAGTTCTACAATTTCTTCTCTTTTGAAGGATGGTCAAACATTCACTGAAAAGATATTCTTTCTCGCCCAAGCTGTAAAACGGGTTTTAGTGGATCTCAACATAAAAAAGTCTTCAGGGCTGGATGATAATTTAGTCATCTTCAGCACCTTAATTTTAATGCACGGCAAATCATGTTACTTCATCTGTATTAAAGGTGTAAATATTGAAGAATCAGATGTTCTGGATGTTCTGGGCATGAGAATACAATGTGATGTCTGTTGGACAAATCACATTTTTCAAGTGTCGAAAGAAGCATTCGAGTGTCTCGGTTTTCTAAAACGGTGTCAGAGATACTACACTTCAATTGATCTCCGAGGTATATCCGACCAAAAACAGAATACATTTCTCATGTATGGGCCGGTGCTTCAAAGTCTATTTTGAAGCTTCTCGACCGAGTGCAGGAGAAATCAAAAGTGCTCATCGGTGACAGTAGGGTATCCAACTCTATTGAGTTGTTAATTCGTTACTATTTTGGAATGTGTTCTAACGAAATCAGGGAACTCGTTCCCGATACTCGAACCTTCTTGCGCAATACACGACTTTCTGTTGAAGTTTATCCCTTTGTAGTCGACTGGCCAGTAGACAGAACAACACACTACAGAGAAAATTCGTTCTTTAGCCATATAGTTTGTATGTGGAATTTGTTTCCCTTCCCGGTCTGTTGCAATATAGGTATGTTTAAATCAAATGAACACAATGCATTGCATAAGTAGGGGTCATCCCCTGAGTGCTGGTGCTAAAAAAAAATAAATGAACTGTTGTGCTTTCTAACTAAGCCACAATCCTGGATTAAAAGGCTATTATAAGGTTAGTTAACATGTTTGTCCAATCTGACAACACCATCGAGATCGACATGTCATGTTCGGGTTTAAGACAACATCGAGACTGCAGATTTTCAAATTAAGGAAAATGCAAGCGCTTTTAACCGAGCCATGTTGGAGAAAATGTGTTTTAACAGACGGTTATTTTAACAGAGAAATAATGCGTTCTTAACTTTTCAACTCCGGAATTTTGTCAAAAAAAAAGACTACACGGCGTTGTTTTGGGCTTAACGGGAATGTACACCAAAAAATATTATTGCTTATGGTGTGAAACTTACATACAAATACTTCATGAGGCGAAACTGCACCCATAACGAGTCGCTGAGTGGTTTTCTTAGGGTGCATTGCAGGTCTTCGTGAGGGAAACGTTGCAAATCGGAACTGTTACTTAAAGATGTAAAAAGCAAGATGTGGAAATAATCAGAGTGGTTATGACAGGTTTCCAATGGAGAATCCTAAACAAATTTTTATCGGTCCAGGGGAAAATAGTACCGCTGGAACGAAATATACATACATTGATTACTAGTGTAGCTGAGTTGACAGTCATTGGCCGAAGCTGATGGAGCTCCAGGACATTTCGGCTCTTAGATCCGACTATGGTAGAAATCTGCAGCTTTCTCCAGCCAAATGATCGGCAACGCTCTTCACCATATGGACGAAGGAAGTATCGCTGGAACTGAATGTCTTAGTCGATGATGTAAGAATACCGAAAAAACCCGTCCCAAAATATTGCTGTACTCTTTGTCAGCACATGGCGACGCAGTAGGAATAAGGTCCTCAAGTGGGGAAAATGTAAAGAAACCCTACTTGCGACCTATAAAACAATTGGTCGGTCCCGTGTGGTCACCAATTGTCAGCGAAACGCAGTGAAAAAGACTTCAGAGTTGTCAAAATGCAGCCCTCAGAACAGTAACAATAATAAATTCCATGACAACATTTCAATTGGAACAAGTGGTACTTCTATCAGACAATGAGTTGCATCCGATTCTATTTTTAGACTCATTGAAAGGGAGCTTCTTTTTAACTCCGGCTCCGAACAGCAAATGCATTAGTTAGAGAAGTTTTACATAGCCTAATACTCAATAACCAGTGGCTAGCTGAGTTATGAGGTGAACAGCCACTTTTTTGAAAATATTTTTTTTTCAAGTGGGTCTGGCCAGGGATTGAACTTGGGACCTCGGTATGCTAGGCGGATGACTAACCTGCTATACCACGGCGGTTCAGAACAGTAACAGGTTACCTGAAAATGTCCTCAGAAAGCCATCTACATGAGAAGACGAAGGTCCTACCACTTAAGGAACATAGTCAAATGCTAACTAGGTAATTCCTTCTGGGATGTCATAGGAGAAATCATCCAAACCACCATCTAACGGAATTAGATTTCTCTAGACGACATGTTAGGAACGAAGGTCTTCTTTGATATGAGAATGATATTAGACAACATACCATCCAGCCACTCAATATTAAATCATACAAAGCAGCTCTGAAAGACATTCTCAAAAGCATGGTAATATCAACATTAACTAGTTACCAATTGAATGTTGTACTTGGTGGCAGAGGAAGAGAGAATAATTACTAGCACAACTTACAGCAGAATATTGTAGTCGACTCAATTTGTACTGGTCCAGAATTAACCCTACAATACCCAACACCTGCCTAGCTTCAGATAATACCCAATACCTCTTCTAATGTGCAGCAAACCCGATCCTCCAAACTCCTGATTCCTTATGAACTAACCCAATTAGAAATGGGTTTAGACCTGAGTATTTACCGAACGCTGGATATTTAGCCATTTATACCCACTTTCATACCCGGGTATTTATCTAATTTCGGGTAAATACTCATTGGAATAACAAATACTCATTACTCGTCATAGAATAACAGAAATGTGATCTTGTTCCGTCTAAGGAGGTTGATGCATTGCATTCACAAAATGTCACAGGCGCTAAACATATACGTAAAGGCAGATTTTGCCAATCATATTTAAAGCCAGAAATGATTTCTGGACAAAAACTTTTGTCTGGAGCCGTTTGGATGAATTTTCTCCAGTAACTTGGTGGAAAGAAATTTGAGGAAGCATGAATTTGAACAGCTCTCTGTACTTCATCTGCTACTGAACGTTGCTTTAGAACCCACAGCTTCATTCACTCCAAAAAAAGGAACCCTTTAACAACACAAAGAGCAGGAAAAATAACATTATATCGTGCAACTGGAAATTGCTTTTTAGAAATAGTTTACCACTAAATTTGAAAATGCCATGAGTTCTTCACTAGAAGGTACTCAAGACGATATGCTTTGAACTTCAACAGGAATCACACACTCTACTCGATATGAGTTTTTATTAAATTTAATAATTATTTTATTTGTTATTAAACAATCTAATTCATAATAAAAAGTTAAATTCTTTTAATTTATTTAAATTTGTTCTTTATTTTGATTTATATTCACATTTTGGGTAAATACCCAAGTGTTTTGGTAAATACCTGGGTATTTACATTTAAATACCCAATTTACCATTTGGGTATTTACCCTAGTCCCATCACTAAACCCAATTGATGCTTTGAGTCCTCTTGGACTGGATTTAGAGGAGTCCCCTGATTTTTGAGAACATTAATGGCATATTTTCATATTTTTGATTGCAGGTCATGCTGTTACAACAAGAACAACCGCTTAGACGGGAGTCATTTAGGTTCTACCTCAAAAAGAAATTGGAAAAATTAAATTAAATTTTCTAGCAATACACAAAAAACTGCGCTCATATCGGTTTAGTTCGAAACAGTGAAGCCCACGAAGTAATATTCTCTAAAATATTCGGACTTATTACGGTTGTCGAATATACGACTTCGACAACGACAGTTTGTACAAGATTAAAGAAAACATCAACACAATTTCATTGTTCTAGTACTAACTGTCGTAGTCGAAGTCGAAGTCGTATATACGACAACCGTAAAAAGGCTGAATAACAACTTCATACCCCAATATCTTTCATTTATTCGAAATGACATCTTAAAGAGAACTACTTTTTTTGGAGAAGAACAATTCGAATATCTTTAGTTCAAAGATAAAGTAAAGATTAACTTTAAAGTTCTACAGGTATAAATAAATATAAGTATTAATATTAAAAAATATTTGAGATTATATTTAAATACTTAATAATTTCTTAGAACAGATATTTTATGATTTACTACTGGACTCTGCATGAAGTATTTTCGAATATTTTACATTCAAAATCGTACAAAAAAAAAAATACGAGCAAAGGAAAACGAACTGTCAGTCAAGATTTATTAAGGTTAATCGTAGTTTCTTGTTCAGTGGCAGAAAGGTTGATTATCATGGCTCTATAAACAGGGTTAGAAGATTTCTTTAATATTTTTTTTATATAACGAAAATCAGTCTGTCTTGTCTGTCTTCCTTAAAACGTTTATATCAAACTATTCTAATCAGATTTTTATTCATTTCGTATGTACGAGTGAGTATTTATGGGTTTTTTTAGTTTTCTTTTATTATTTTTTGGTTTAATTTGAAAGCTCCTTCGAAACTTTGGTTACTGTCATGTTTATTATCTAAATCTGTGGCTGTGGCTTTGTTTTCTTGTTATTCGATTCGATGCTGGCATTTGGGGCGAAAGTGACCTTTGTGTATTTGAAAAATTTCAATCATGAACGTTTGTTTTTTTTTGTGTCATTATTTGTCGAATTTTTCATTGGTTTGCGGCATTATTAAGAGTTTCGTGTGAATTTCCTATATTTGATGGAGCAGAGCAGATGGAGCATGAATAGCTTCCAATAAAAATATAAAACATGAGATGTTTATCTTTAAGGTCAATGTGGTGTGAATACCAAAGAAACAATAAGAAAACTGCAAACCTCCAACAAAAACTCAAACAGTCAGAGATAAATATTTTCAGAAAAACAAACCAAAAATTAAAGCAAAACCCAGAAATGAATAAAAAAACGCTCAAAATCCTAAATAAAATCAAAAGCGAAACAAAATCTCGTTACTAATTCATTTACACTTCAAAATGTTGAAACTTGCATTGAACTGGTAGGTAGTTTGATAATTATACTCTCGTTTCATTTATATTTTATTGTATGTTTTTGTTGTATTTTGGATACAGAAAATAAAAAGAATTTGCTTCAATAGATGTTGTTGTAATTTTATGATTTGAAATAATTATTCGTGTGTTCGAAGATATATTTTTTTATTTTTAACAAACACTGGGGGAAATATGTTAAAAGGCACTTTTAAAGCATTTAAATTGAGCTTTTTCATAGTACAATAAAAACTACACCATTTTCAATTGTAATTGAGAAATTTTCAAATTGAATTGAGAAATTTTCAATTGAAATTGAGAATTTTCAATTGAAATTAAGAAATATTCAATTGGAATTGAGAATTTCCAATTGAAATTGAGAAATTTTCAATTGAAATTGAGACTTTTCAATTGAAGTTGAGAATTTTTTAATTGAAAATGAGAATTTGTAAATTTAAATTGAGAAAATCCCAATTGGAAAAGAGAAATTTTCAATTGAAATTGAGAATTTTTAAATTTAAATTGAGATTTTTTCAATTGAAATTGAGAAAAGCCCAATTGAAAATGAGGTTGATTTTTTAAATTGAAATTGAGAAACTTTCAATTGGAATTGAGAAATTTTCAATTGAAAATGAGAAATTTTCAATTGTAATTGAGAATTTTAGAATTAAAATTGAGAAAACCTAAATGAAAATGAGGTTGAAATTCCACATGGGGTGTTCTCAATTTCAATTGAAAAATTCTCAATTTAAATTTAAAATTTCTCAATTTCAATTGAAAATTTCTCAATTTCAATTGAAAATTTCTCAATTTCAATTGAAAAATTCAACCTCATTTTCAATTGTAAAATTCAACCTCATTTTCAATTGTGCTTTTCTCAATTTCAATTGAAAAATTCTCAATTTAAATTTAAAAATTCTCAATTTCAATTAAAAAATTCCTAATTTCAATTGAAAATTTCTCAATTTCAACTGAATGTTTCTCATTTCCAATTAGGGTTTTCTCAATTTTAATTGAAAATTTCTCATTTTTAATTAAAAATTCTCAATTCCAATTGAAAATTTCTCAATTTCAAATGAAAATTCTCAATTTCAATTGAAAATTTCTCATTTTCAATTGAAAATTCTCAATTTCAATTGAAAATTTCTCAATTTCAATTGAATATTCTCAATTTTAATTGAATATTTCTCAATTTCAATTGAAAATGGTGTAGTAAAATCACTACATACTTCGTTCTCAATTTTTTTGTTTGTCAAAAATAAATAAATTAAAATATGTTCTAAAAGTTCATAAAGAGAAACATTTGTAACGCATTTAATCATCAAAAACTCGTGAAGTTTATAAAAAGTCCAAAAAGTAAGATTAAACTATGGAGTGCAAATTTTAAATTCAAGTTTTTCTTTTACTTTGACTTTCATTCTGCTTTCTTGACATAACAGGGTCTACAAAAAATTGACAACTCTCCCTAATGATTTTACCTAGTGTATTGTGCCATGAGCTTTTTAAATTTTATATTTTAATTTTGGTTTCTCAAAAATTGTAGTTTTAACTCTTAAACCGTCTAACCGATTTGGATAGAATTAAATAGATTTTTATTACAAAGGGGTATCCAATTCTGTATCCAATTCCTACTCTAACGTCCTCGTGGTACATTCTGGTAACCTGGGCAACCTAGTTGAAGATGCGATAAACAACCCGTGTGGGATATATTGGTCAGAGCTAATATGAGAGGGTGTTATCTTACAGCTATTTCAAAGTATTTGGTCTAAGGGTCTAAGATAATTGTACTTGGTAAAGTACGAAAATGCAGCGTCTGTTCAACATGTTAGTTGCGGCTTCAAGCTGGCGTCTGTCTCGGATCGAGCGGCTAGCTATAGTTTTAAGCATGGCAAGAAATAACATTACAGAATATACTCCTCCAAGGGGTAATCATGCAAGAAATCCCTCTGCTACGGCGGCTGGCACAAGGATTTTGGAGGTGCGTAATATATAGAAGAACATTATGATGAATGAAACCAATTTTATCCGAAGATATCGGACTATAAAACCTACTATGAAGGCATGAAGGAAAATTTGAAGTTTGCGATATGGAACGTGCGCAAGTTGTACGAAACTGGCAAATTAGAACAGCTAAAGCGTGAAATGTTGCGTTATAAAATTGATTTGCTGGCGGTGCAAGCAGCAGGAAGGAGAGGGCAAAGGGAAGTCTGGAGCGTTATCACTGTGTTTCCTAACTTCAGTCGACCGGAGGTCGATGAGCATAGTAGGGATGTGGGCTTTCTGATATCTAAAAATAGCTAAAGCCATGATATCATGGTATCCTGTCAATGAGAGACTAATAGCAAAAAACTTAAGACTAAAGCTCGTAATTTGATAATTATCAATGTCTACGCTCCTACAGAAATAAAATCTGAAAACGGCAAATAGGTAGTAGGTTCAGCGACCATCACTTAGTTATATGTAAAATTCGATTAAAGATCGCGGCTTTGAGGTCTGATACGGCGAAAGCAGATCGGAAAATTGATGTGAGAAAACTGAAATAAGAGACGCATCGAAATGCCTTTATTACTTCCATAAGGAATCGGCTTTCAGATGATAGAAACAACAGCGATGCATGTATTAATGAAATCTCTGGGTATGTCACCCCAACGTACAATGAGGTTAGTCAACAAACTCTAGGATTTAAAGATCATAAAAAAAATTTGGCTAACAAATGCAACATGGGACTTGGTAG
Organism: Stomorhina lunata; assembly: GCA_933228675.1. NCBI lineage: Eukaryota > Metazoa > Arthropoda > Insecta > Diptera > Rhiniidae > Stomorhina > Stomorhina lunata. The sequence goes on along the minus strand of OW121740.1, from coordinate 85,889,204 downwards.
AACAACGAAAAATAAAAAAAAAATACAATTTTAAATGAAAAAGAAGATGTTGTAGTCCTCCGCACAACATATATCGATCTCAGTAATAAAATAAAAAAGTCTGCAAGAAGGGACAAGAGAATGTGGACAGATGAACAAGCGAGCCAAGCTGAATCAGCTGCAAGTAAAGAAGACATGAAGACTTTATACAATATATCAAGGGCGTTGTGTGGCAAACCTACCTACCTAAAATATAGGAAGAAGAAGCTATGCCAACCTCCTGGAATGAGGTCAAAATACCAAAAAAGGGTTACTCCAAAAACTGCACTAGCTACTGGGGTATAACACTTCTTCCAATTCCGAGCAAAATACTAAGTCTAGTAATTTTGAACAGAGTATCTGATGAAGTTTCGCTATAACCTGCGAAAATCAGTTTGGGTTCAGAGAGAATCGATCTTGTGTTGACCTTATAAACACAGTAAGAATAGTACTAGAGGAATGTTATGAATTCCGCACTCCATTTACCTAGCGTTTATCAACATTATGAAGGCCTTCGGTAGTGTCAATAGAGCTCCAATCTATGAAGAATTTTAGAAAATCGTAACATGCCAACGAAAACTCTAAACTTAATTCGGGCAATGTACGCGGATTGTAAATGTCGGTTCCTACACAAAGGTAAATTGTCTAATCCGTTCGAAGTTACTACTGGAATAAGACAAGGATGTATCTTGTCACCTGTATTTTTTATCCTCGTCATAACTAACATAATTAGTACGGCTTTGAATGGTAGACACGGTCTCCAATGGACACACTTTAAACAACTCGAGGACTTGGAATACGCTGATGACGTATGTATGTCTTCTAAGCCAAAGCTCAGGTCAACTTCAAAAAAACACTATCACTGTTGAATCTCGGGCAGCTGGGCTGGAAATCGATATTTGCATGACAAAGATTGTGCCTGGAGTCTATGGCGCAAACCTGTCGCCATACATCAATGTGGATAACGAGGTTATTAGATGTGTAGGTACCTTTAATTATCTTGGTAGTTTGGTATTTAAAAGGATATTGAATCGCATATTAATAAGGCAAAATCTGCATTTGGCATTCTCCGAGCTATTTGGAAATCTCGGGAAATATCAACAACAACTTAGTTACGAATATACTACTCGAATGTCAAATCCATCTTGTATTACGGTTGTGAAACTTGGTTTTGCATAAATGCCACCGACATGCGCCTACAAAGCTTTGCAAACAATAGCTTAATATATGATGGCCGAATCGCATAAGAAATGAAGATCTACTTAACGTGATAAAACAAATCCCTGCTTTTATTGAGGTATGTTATAGGAAATGGCGGTGGATAGGCCACACACATCTTGAAAACCAAATACCAGCATTGACCGGCAAGCGCATCGTTGGAATCCACAGGGAAGAGGCCGTCGTGTTAGTGCACCTGCTAGAAAGTGGAGAAGGTCAATTAATGCGGAGATGCAGCAGCAAGCTATTCACGGAATGACGTATGCTCAACATCTCGCAATAGAGTCCGATATAAAATGGACGATGGTTGAGGTCCCATGCTCCACTGGGAGTCACGCATTACAGAAGAAGAATATTATATATTTGTACCAGATAACTTAACAGGACATCAATTTTACAGAATCCCAACCTATTTTTTTATAGAAAATGTAACTGTAACAATTTTTGCCTTAGTAAACAAATGACAGAAATGTTGTAAATATAAATTAATCAACTGCTTCTAATAAAATATAACCGATTGTTCGTTCGGTGTCTTGTTATGTATAAAAACTTATGCAATACGAGTATGTAATTTAATTATTTATTTGAAAGATAAAAGTGTTGTGAATTTTTAGCCAGTTTTTAATTTTAGCTGTTGCTGTCGTTGTCGTCGCCGCCGCTAATGCTTCAAGCGTGTTTGTATGTTTGTATGTAATATTTTATAGTTTTGCCAACAATTGCAAAGTCATTTGCAATTAATTGAAATCTATTTAATATGCTAAGAATTATGGCGCCATTACAGCTTATCCTTATTTGAAAAACGAAAATAAAAATATTTAACTTCAATATTTATCGTTAGAAAAACCCCAACATCTACTATTTATTAAGTGACCGACTATTTGACTAAATTTTGTTGTGTTTCTATGAGCGAAGCTTACAGACACAGCGACCGACCGTCCGACTGACTGACTGACTGTGGCTCTTGGAGTCTTAGAATCTGACCATATTTCTAATGGAGTTCATTTGAATTCATTTGTTTAAAATATTTATAATTTGATTCGGATTTAGATATCAAATAAGTGTTTCAGTTTAATGAATAAATAAATCAATTTTATTCTAATTATATTTTTTTTAGATTTTCATAAATTTTTAAGTAGGTACTTGTAGTCATACGAATCGTATGTGGTCGTATTTATGGTTTGAAATATTTTAAGGTTCTTTTCTTGGTATTAAGAATTTATTTATGAATTTATAAGTAAATTCTGTCAGCTTGTTAAAAATATTTCAAATGAGATTAATTATAAATAGTTTGAAAAAACTTAATTAAAATTTTGAATTATAGTATAAATATAAACACATATCAATGGCTTAATATAAAAAGACTTAACTCGATTTTTTGATAGTTAACAGGAGAAGGAAAAAAGTTAATAAAATTCGTAAAATTTTAGATATAACAAAAATTTTAATACAATTTTTAATAAAAAAAACAACACATTTTATTTATAATTAAAAAAACTGTTTGTTATATCTAAAATTTTACGATTTTCATTAAATTTTTTCCTTCTCCTGTAAAGTAACAAAAAATCGAGTTAGGCCTTTTTCATATAAACCAAAAAGATAAAAAGCTGAAATTTATTTGACTCTAACCCCTAAATTAGTTTGAATAAACAATGTTTCAGTGAAAATTTGAGCTCAAACGGATGCCCATGATGCGACCAAAATTGGTAAAATACCAGATTTTTTACTTAGTTGTCAATAACTTTGTTAATACTTCAGAATGAAGAAATTCCACAGTAAGACATGATTTAAGATTCTAACATGATTCTGATAAAGTTTGCTCAAAATCGGTCGAGCGGTTCTTTAATTATCCCATTTTTTGTAACAATTTAATTAGTATTTATTTAGAGTTTATAAAATCCATGGAAATTTTTTATATTTACATATTGTAGAAAAATTTCTTGCTTTCAATAGGAAATTTTAAAAAAATTTCTTATTTTATAGGAAAATTTAAAAAAATTTCTTATTTTATTGGAAAATTTTCAAAAATTTCTTATTTTATAGGAAAATTTTCAAAAATTTCTTATTTTGATAGGAAATTTTTATTATTAATTTCTTATTTTTTTAAGAAATTTTGCAAAAATTTCTTATTTTTATAGGAAATTTTTCAAAAATTTCTTTTTTTATAGGAAATTTTTCAAAAGTTTTTTAAAAAATTCATATTTTTATACGAAATTTCCTTATTTTTATAAAAAAATTCCTATTTTCAAAGAATATTTTTTACAAATATCTTATTTTTATAGGAAATTTTTCTTAAATTTCTTATTGCTATAGGAAATTTTGAAAAACTATTTTTTATTTTTATAGGAAGTTTTTCAAAAAATTCTTATTTTTATAAGAAACTTTTCAAAAATTTCTTATTTTTATAAGAAATTTTTCAAAAAATTTGGGAAATTTTTTAAAAATTTCTTATTTTTATAGGAAGACTTCAAAAATTTCTTATTTTTATAGGAAATTTTTCATATATTGTATAAACTCTATAAATTATCTTCTTCTATATATGTATATACAAACTTGATCATGTTATGATCCTTAGCAAAGTTGTTGCGAATAAGCCGACAAAGGATTCTAATTAGGATTCAACAGGTGGCGCCACTAAAAAAAATACTTAAAATAATTAAATCGTACTGTATATTTAATCACGCTATGATCTTTAGCAAAGCTATTGCCCATGAGTCGACGGAGGTTTCTAAGTTTGGTCTGAGACCAACCTTGACTCAGAATTACTCCCTGAGTTGATTCAGCATAAATATTGCTTATGATAGCCGAAAGCAGTGTACCTACTTTTGTAGCAATTGGCCCATACTAGACCATACCTCCCATAAAAGACACATTCTGAAAAGTCTTTTAAATACTCAGAAAAGCGGAAAAACGTATTTTGTTAGTAAAACTTTGTACAGATAATTTTTTTGTAAATATAAATTGTTATGCGAAATTTGGTAAAAATCGATCCACAATTGACTCTAGCTCTCATATCAGGTCCTCAGACAAAAATTACATAAATCTAGTAAAATTTTGAAATTTACAAAAAAATAGCACATACGAATATGTGTAATAGAGTGGTTCGAAAAAACGTTGAGTCAGTCACCCCCTAGGATTAAAGATAATGTCAGAACAATTCCAAAAAATATTTTTTATTTTTTTACCACGCCTACAAATACCGCCCTTTTAGTATTTTGTTCACTGTGTCGCCATCTTTAGTCCGATTATAACACTTTATACATCGATGTTTAGGGCTCTGTAAGGGCTATAGTTTTGATAGTTTTTTACAACCTCGTCAATTTCTAGTCATAACTTTTTAAAATTAAAGTCGTACCCACCCTAATCAAATGGAGTAAACATCTATATTTTAGAAGTTATGACTAAATTGACATGGTAGTAAAAAACTATCAAAGAGAAAAATGTAGCCCTTACAGAGCCGAGAACACCGATATATAAAATGATCGGACTTAAAATGACGACACAGTGAACAAAATACTAAAAGGGCGGTATTTGTAGGCGTGGTAAAAAAATAAAAAAATATTTTTTGGAATTATTTAGACATTATCTTTAATCCTAGGGGGTGACTGACATAACTTTTTTTTTTGTATGGAAGGCGAACCGCTCTAATGTGTAAGTCTCTAAGACTTAAGAAAAACTTGTTTAATTGTTGGTCCATATATAAGCTAAGTAGTGAAGGGTATCATACAGTCGAGCTTTACCGACTATAGCTTACTTACTTGTTTTTATATTCCATTATGTCTTTTTAAGTAATAAAATTCTTTATGGTTAAAATTTTGTCATAAACTCATAAAAAATACTCCCATACTTCCCCCATACAAAAAGTTTTTTTTATAGTTTTTGGGCGAAGGCGGCACGCCTTCCACCGATGCAATATTGCGTCATATATAATCATAAAAACTACATAGGAAAGCTTATGGACAATATAAAATAAATAATACAAAATAATTTTTTCTGTAGTGTAACTATTGTGCGATCCAGTAGTCAATCGCAAACAAATCGATAAGTCTTCGAAGACATACAAGTTCTATGTATTAAAGTTCTGGTTTTGAGAAAACATATTTGACTAGATGTTAGATAACTATACATTTTATTATTTTTGAAAGTGCCGAACAAACATTAATTCTTTCAAGCCATCTCTTTAACGACTGGGTATCAAATCAATATTTCTATGAGTTGCAAACATTAGAGCAAACCAAATATACACTTCACTCCGATGATTGTGAGCGATGTGGTCATCAAAAGTCATTACAGACATTTATATTTGTGGCACAGTTACATCAACTTATTACCTAATTATTATTATATTGTAACTATTTGTGTTAAACAAAATTAACTTCCTATAGCAAATTATTAAAACTTTAAAAAATAAAATTTTGAAATGCAATCGTTAATTGATTGACTTAAATAAATCCATTAATGATGTTAAAAAATCAACGTCTGTAAACTACAGACATTCAAAAACTGTATCTAACTTTGTTATAGGCTACAAGATACTTTCTATTTCTTCTAATGACTTAATTTTCAAACTCAAATCACTCGAACAATTATGGGCTTTCATTTTGAGGTAGACTAATGCGATAAAGTCTAAGGCTGTGATCACTGATCATGCTGCTTCCAATATAAATGCAGCACTAATACAATTTATACTTGTGTATATGTTTTCGTGTGATAGATATCGTCATTTAAAATGCAAAAGTGCATTATTCATTATTTTTAGCAAATTAAAGAATTTCAATTTAAAGTTATGAAGTTTTTCCCTTTTTTCATCTTCTTCTTCTTAACATATAAAAAGTAATACCACTTTTCGTTGTAATTTTACAACTTAAGTTTGCTCAAAATCGGTCTAGCGGTTCTTCATTTATGACATTTTTTGTAACAAGTTAATTCGTATTTCTTTAGAGTTTATAAAATCAATGGAAATTTTTTATATTTACTTATTGTATTATATAATGTAGTTTCCATATATTGTATAATCTCTATAAATTATCTTCTTAATATATAACAATGAATGGCACTATTCGTTGTAACTTTATAACTGAAGATAGGTCAGCCCGTATCAAAATCGACTATTTAGTACAAAGTTTATGTGAAGTATGCTCAAAATCGGTCTAGCGGTTCTTCAGTTATTACATTTTTTGTAACAAATTAATTAGTATTTCTTTAGAGTTTTTAAAATCCATGGAAATTTTTTATATTTAATTATTGTTTAATATATTGTAGTTTCCATATATTGTATAAACTCTACAAATGATCTTCTTCTATGTATGTATATACAAACTTGATCATGTTATGATCCTTAGCAAAGTTGTTGCGAATGAGCCGACAATGGATTCTAAGTTGATATGAATAATTTCCGACAGGTGGCGCCACTAAAATAATCAAAATTAATTAAATCGTAAACACGCTATGATCTTTAACGGAGGAAACCTTCGACGGAGGTTTCTAGTTGGTTCATTAATTCCCGATAAATTGTTAAAAATTAATTGAATCGGGCTCACCTATCGAAACCAAATGTTTAGACATTGTTAATAGACATTTTATGTAAAGTTTGCTCAAAATCGGTCAAGCGGTTCTTCATTTATCCCATTTTTTGTAACAATTTAATTAGTATTTATTTAGAGTTAAACAAATTAATTAGTATTTCTTTAGAGTTTTTAAAATCCATGGAAATTTTTTTATATTTAAATATTGTATAATATATTGTAGTTTCCATATATTGTATAAACTCTATAAATGATCTTCTTCTATGTATGTATATCGAAACTTGATCATGTTATGATCCTTAGCAAAGTTGTTGCGAATTAACCGACAATGGATTCTAAGTTGATGTGACGAATTCCGACAGGTGGCGCCACTAAAATAATCAAAATGAATTAAATCGAAAAAACCCTATTATCTTTAACAAAGTTATTGCGTATGAGTCGACAGAGGTTTCTAGTCGGTTAATTAATTCCTGATAGATGGCGCCACATTGTTAAAATTGTTAAAAATTAATTGAATGTTTACACATTGTTAATAGACATTTTATATAAAGTTTGCTCAAATTCGGTCAAGCGGTTCTTCATTTATCCCATTTTTTGTAAAAATTTAATTAGTATTTATTTAGAGTTTATAAAATCCATGAAAATTTTTTTATATATAAATATTGTATAATATATTGTAGTTTCCATATATTGTATAAACTCTATAAATGATCTTCTTCTATGTATGTATATACAAACTTGATCATGTTATGATCCTTAGCAAAGTTGTTGCGAATGAGCCGACAATGGATTCTAAGTTGATATGACGAATTTCCGACAGGTGGCGCCACTAAAATAATCAAAATGGATTCTAAGTTGATATGACGAATTTCCGACAGGTGGCGCCACTAAAATAATCAAAATTATTTAAATCGTAAACACACTATGATCTTTAACAAAGTTAATGCATATGAGTCGATGGAGGTTTCTAGTTGGTTCATTAATTCCCGATAGATGGCGAAACATTGTAAAAATTGTTAAACATGAATTGAATCATTAACAACTGTGGTTATGCATTTGATTTTATAATGATCTTAAGCAAAGTTTTTGTGCATGAGCCGACGAAGGTTTCTGAGTTTAAGCAATAAATGTTCGTCAGATGGCGCCACTAAAAATTAATCAAAATAAATTGAATCGTAAACTATGCATTTGATAATGTGTTGATCGGACAAAATCAATAAAATGATTATTTAAGTTGATGGCGCAGCAACGCGCGTTTTGCACAGCTAGTGTAAAATAAATAACGCTGTTATATCCTTTTGCATTTTAGTTAACGATACGAGTGTTTATATTTGTATGTGTAACATAAATTCGACCATAAAAAATAATTGTAAATACTATTTAATTATTTTTAAATTTGTGTTAAAAATAACCAACTCAACATCGATTATGAATGACCACAATTTTGAAATAATTTACAGCTGCATTAGGGTTTTTTTTTTAATATTTAAAGTAACAAATTTGAAAACCACAAAAAATGAACAAAAGTTTAAAAATAAGTGGGAATAAATGTATTCGAATTAAAAAAAGAAATATCTACTGTAAATAATTAAACAAAAATTTCTGAAAAAAAAAATTATAAAATTATTAAGCATAAAAATTAAAAATCATGTTTTTTATAACAAAAATGTATATATATATATATATATATATATATATATATATATATATATATATATATATATATATAAGATTGTATTTGAGTGCTACAATTAGTTTTTTTAAATAAACAAATAATTTCATTGCAGTTTTAGAGTTTGAATTTGTTTTTTTTTAGGTTATGGCAGTTAAGATTTAATCTTTTTAGAAATAAAGCAAAAAAAACTTAAATGGGACTTAGTACGAGTATGACTGTATTGGGATATACCAATGCGGTATTAAACAACATTTATATACTAAATACGTAGATATATAAAAAATCAGCAACATATTGCACATAAAAAAAAGTTTGAACAACATTTTACATAAATATAAATTGTATGTATTCGTACGCCACTAACAACAACGTCCTTGAAGTATTACTGCAACATAACAGCAACAGCAACAACAAAAACGTTCAAGTTTCTAAAATTGGAAACGACATGAAAATTTGTTTAAATTTGATAAACATTTTTTGGGTCAAATATAAATGTTTTACTAAAAAACTTAAATAATTACATATGTAGAATAAAAATACAAATGATAAAGAAAAACTACAAATAAATAAATAAATGAAAATAGAAATCCTTTGATTTCAAATTTGTTTATTGTATTTCAAATATGATCTCCTCGACCTACTAGTGACTAGTAACTGACTAAGTTTAGATGTAGGTTGGTAATACGATTTACTCTAAATAAAAGTTTATTTAAAAATATTTTAGATAAGATACTTTTTGTTACATATTTTGATACCCTTCACAATCATAGTTGGAAATGTTTTTGTGGGTTTGCCTTAACGTTTGTAACTCGTGGAAATATTAGTTTGATGCCCTTTTTTGAGGTAGACTAAAAATCACTTTAACTATGTTTGCCCGGCTGGCTAACCTGCAGTTTTATCAAAGTAAAACCTTTAAAAAAAGTATAATATCCAAAAATCCAAAAAAAAAAGATTTACCCTAATAAACATGTTGGACTTCCGTACATTGATTTGCAGTATGGTCCCTTCGATAAGTCCCATAAAAAAGAGAATATACCGCTTTTACTCTAATTCTGAAACAACTAATGCAGAAGATTATTCAATGATAATCCTGTATGCTAAGGCACACACACGTGCTCATGAAATGTATGTTTGTTTGTGCGTTAATGTGTTTTTCATTGTTCTTTATTCACCTTAAATTTATTAAAAAGAATATACCGAGCGCAATATCTTAATATTATAAAGTCTTTGGTCAAACGTTTCTTTGTACAAGAAGATCACTAAACGAATCATTACTTCTAGTAAGTCCAATGTCACTGCATTCCTTGAATATAAACTTTGATTCTAAATTTATTTGCATTAGAATGATGCATTAAACACATAGACAACAGCAGGCTACGGACTACAACCTGTCAAAATTAGAATACATGTATTCAAATAGAAATACATTTTTAGAGTCGACACAGCTACACGACTACCGACCACCGTTGTAGCTGTGGCCAAAATTAAACTTAGTGCTGTCAACACCATATACTATTGAAATAAATGAGCGATTTAAACCACTTGACTTTATTTACCATAAACACAATGGGGAGAGTTTATGTAAACAATTTAAATACTTATCAAATATTAGCTGTGTTCCAGAACTGCCAATACTGTACAATATTGTACAAGTTTTAATCAGAAACTACAGGAAAGTGTTTCTGTACTGAAAAAAATGACTTAATTGTAATTTCTGGTTAAAAATTGTACAATATTGTACAGTATTGGTAGTTCTGGAACACAGCTATTTATATATTTAATGTATATAATAATATCTAATAAAATATTATGTAAAAATTTATATTTATATAACGCTAACTCAATATAAGTAAAATTTTAAAAAATTATTTTTTTAAACTGTCTAGCTCACATGCTACGTTTGGTAGAGCTACGTAGTTCATGTTATATAAAAGCCTAGTATGTCCTTTATACAATTCATTATATATAAGAGCATACTTATTTCTATATTGTTTTAAGGTATGCGAATTTAAAAAAAAAGTCGGTTGCAGAAATAAGTTTATAGTACATGAGGTCTTAATCCATCATAAAGAATATTATATAGAATATATAAGAATATAAAAGATGCTTTCAGTAGCTTTTGTTTGATACCAAAAAAGTTAATACCGGATATAAACTTCTAAAGTTATACCGTATTATTATTTATTAAAAACCGCATAGCTCTTAAACTATAAAAGATCACACCAAAATCTTTCTATATTTTTTTTTTTGATATAGGCATACTATCAGGTACAGGCAAACCGTTGATTTCGTTGAATTTATGTCGTTTTTATCAAAATTTAAATTGTTATTTTGTCCATCTTATAAATGCGATATTGGCACCACTCATAAACAGGTGTTTCGAAATGTATCTGCAGTCTTAAATGTAGCTGCCGTCCCCAAAATAATTAAGTAGCTGACTGCGAGGCGACGATTGCAGAAAACGCTGATTGCAGCCTGCTGCTGTCTATGTGTTTAATGCTTGAAGTTGAGGAAAAATATACATACTTTGTTCTCGCAGTTCACAAAATTATGCTGTAAACACAATCACGGCTGTAGGCTACGAGCTACAACCAGTCAAATTTAGAAAACACGCATTCTAATGGGAATAACTTTTTTAGCATCAACACAGCCACATGACTACCGACAACCGTTGTAGCTGTAGCCAAAATTAAACTAATTTCTATTTTTTTGCGACAATAACAGATTTAGTGCTGTCAACACCATAGAATATTGAAGTAAATGAGCGATTTAAACCACTTTACTATATTTATCGGAAGAATTTATATATAATTTGAATTGTATTTTTAGGTAGCTTTTGTTTCATATCAGAAAAAAACGTAATATCCGATAGAAACTTCTAAAGTTATGCTGTATAATTCTTGAAATTTAAAAAGTCCATAACTTTCAAAGTATAAAAGATCACACCAAAATCTCTCTATAAGAATTTTTCGATTTAGACAAACTATACCTATCAAATATTTATAAATATAATGTATATACTAATATTTGATAAATATATTATATTTATATAGCTCTACCTCAATAAAAGTATATTTTTAAGAAGTTAATTTTTAGACTGTCATAACTCACACGCTTCATATGCTAGAGCTACGTAGTTTAGATTATATAAAAGCCCAGTAAGTCCTGTATAAAATCTATTATTTAGAAGAGCATACTTATATATATGTTAATTTAAGATATGCCTATTTTTATAAAAAATGTCGATTGTAAAAATAAGTTTTTAGGATATGGACTCTTAATCCATTATAAACCGGAAGAATATATATGTAATTTGAAAAGTATTTTAAATAACGTTTGTTTGATATTAAAAAAGTTAATATCGGATATAAGCTTTTAAAGTTATGCCCTATAATTCTTAAAATTTAAAAAGCTCATAACTCTCAAACTACAAGTGGTTTCACTAAAATCTTTATATTAGAATTTTTGATTTACATATATAAACTATCAGTTACATTAAAACCGTTGATATCGGAAGTTGATTACTAAAAATCGTTATTTTGCATCTTATAAATGCGATATTGGCATCATTTATAAGCAGCTGTTTTGTATTGTAGACATTTTGATTTAATTTTTTTAATTTTTGTTTGATCTGTTGGCTTTTGTTTTATTTATTAAAACTTATTCTTTATTTATTATTAATAATAGTAGTTAATATAATTGAGGTATTAGTATGGACTTGGATGAAATGATAATAGAGAAAGGGGTCCAAACGTCAAAAATCTATATCAGCTGTTTTCAATGTAGCTGCCGTCTTAAAAATAATTAAATAGCTGACTACAAGGTGACTGTTACAGCCAACGTCTTTTGTAGTCGGTGTTCGTGTAGCCTGTTGTCGTAATTGTGTTTCTAGCATAATAAAGTAGCTGACTACGGAGCAACGATTATGCATTAAACACATAGACAACAGCAGGCTACGGGCTACAACCTGTCGAAATTAGAATACATGCATTCAAATAGAAATAATTTTTTTAGAGTCGACACGGCTACACGACTACCGACCACCGTTGTAGCTGTAGCCAAAATTAAACTATTTTCTATTTTTGTTGGCGACAATAACAGATTTAGTGCTGTCAACACCATATAATATTGAAATAAATGAGCGATTTAAGCCACTTGACTTTATTTACCATAAATACAATGGGGACAATTTATGTAAACAATTTACATACTTATCAAATATTTATATATTTAATGTATATAATAATATCTAATAAAATATTATGTAAAAATTTATATTTATATAACTCTAACTTAATATAAGTAAAATTTTATAAAGTTATTTTTCAAACTGTCTAACTCACACGCTACGTGTGCTAGAGCTACGTAGTTCATGTTATATAAAAGCCCAGAGTGTCCTTTATAAAATTCATTATATAAAAGAGCAAACTTATATAAAGATATGCGACTTTTTATAAAAAAAAGTCGGTTGCAGAAATAAGTTTATAGTATATTATAGCTCTTAATCCATTATAAAGAATATTATATAGAATATATAAGAATGTAAAAGATATTTTCAGTAGCTTTTGTTTGATATCAAAAAAGTTAATACCGGATATAAACTTCTAAAGTTATACCGTATTATTCTTTAAATTTAAAAAGCGCATAACTCCTAAACTATAAGAGATCACACCAAAATCTTTCTATATATTTTTATTTTTTGATATAGACGTACTATCAGGTACAGGAAAACCGTTGATTTCGGAGATTAATTAATAAAATGAATTTATGTCATTTTTATCAAAATTGAAATTGTTAGTATACAGGTGTTTCGAAATGTAGCTGCCGTCTTAAATGTAGCTGCCGTCCCCAAAATAATTAAGCAGCTGACTACTAGGCGACGATTGCAGCCAACGACTTTTGTAGTCGGTGTTCGTGTAGCCTGCTGTCGTGATTGTGTTTAAAACATTAGTATTTAAAATTGCTGGAATCGGGCATATTTGGCCAAAACTCCCATATCCAAATAACAAAAGCTTAAGTCATAGTGAAACATGGAAATATAAATATAAAATGTTAAAAAACCCATGAAAAGGTCTTTATTGAAGGGAAGACACAATCTGGATTACGTATTTCGCCAATGTTCCACGTTCATGTTTCCAGGTGTTTTTAGTTGTTTGTGATTTAACGACATAGACAAGTGACCCCAAATGAAAATAATCCAAAGCATAGTGGGATGGTGGCAAAATATAATGGGAATAAGTCCGTAGCTTCTAAAACGTTAGGCCGATCAGATATTAGTAAAAAAGGAGGTAGATCATGGCCTAAGTATTTGTAATATAGCATAAATCGGTTGGGAAATGACAATTACAAAGCGTTTTAAGTGATTTATGAGTCTGAGGGGTCTAATTTGGGGCAAAAGCTTTCCAGGTACAAAACTTAAGCTCCCCAACATTTCTGGTATATGCAACTAAAGCTATTTTAAAATCGGCCTAATGGTTTAGAAGATGTCCATTATATTTTGCCACCATTCCACATGTAAGCCTGTAAACAAGTTACAGCTGTAACATACATTCTTAAAAGTATTTTAAATACCCAGGAAATCACAAAAACGCTTACAAATATAAATATAATTGATTTTTTACTAAAATTTTGCACAGATAAGTATTTTGTAAATATAAACCGGTTTCCGAAATTTGGTAATAATCGATCCACAATTGACCCTAGCTCCGATATCAGAACCTCTGCCGGAAATGACGTAAATGTACTTAAATATCGAAATTTTGGAAAAAATTACAACATATATTTCTCTAAAACTTAAGAAAAATTGGTCCATGTTTGACCATAGAAGTTAAGGGTATCAAATAGTTGGGCTTGGCCGAAATAATAATTCGATAAAGTTTTTATACCCACCATCAAAAAGAATGGGGCTATATTGAGATTGTCATTTCGTTTGTAATTTCCTTAATATTGCCTCAAAAATCAAAAACGATACCACCTTTGGTCAACATTTTGAAATAGCTACACTCTCGTACAACTTGATGGTGGGTATACAAGATTCGGCACAGCCGAATATAACTCTTACTTGTTTATTCTACGATTATAAAAGCACGATGCTGAATATCTCCAAAACTGTTGTTGCGTAATTGTATAGGGGTTTTGATGTCCTTGTAACATAATATCTCTTAGATTTATTCCTCGTATTCATTTAAACGAAAGTAAATACTTTTAGGTAAATGTATGTGTTTGCCTCCATGTCAGTCAGTAAGTGAGTGTATGTTTGCCTCAAGCATGTTGTTGACAATAATAAAATGACACAACAGATTATCAAGAAATTGAAAATTTAAAAAAAAGTTATTGTATAAAAGTGCAAAAATAAAAATATTTTAAAATTGATATGTAAATTTATTAACCCCTTTGACACACTAAATGTCTAGGAACGTCGATACGAAACCCCATACAAATACAATTCGAAAGTAAATTGATTGTCTGTCGGTATGTTTGTCTCTTTCGATACTAGTCCACGGCTGACTCCTTGCCCGGTTAATGACTGTCTGTTTAATGTCTAGCTGGTAGAGACAGACAGAATTCATCTATTTACAGTTACTGAGGTACTGTATACTTGTGTATGTATGTGTGTCAATTTTCCACACCTCCTTAACGATATCCCTCTACAAACTGCGACCTAGGCAAGAGAGTGTGTGTGCGTTTGAGTTAATGTATACGAAATAAATTTATAGTTTAGTATTTAAGTAGGTAAAGAGTGCTCTAAATAAAATTTTTAGTTGGATTTTCTTAAATAAAAATCAAACCTTTTAATATAAAAACTCTACAAAATACGCAAATATAATGACATATTATACAAAATCATTTAGCATTAAAATATTTACTTAGTACTCGGGTTTTGCAAAATTATCGACTTTTTTCAGAAACCCTCCCATTAAAGATTTTACATTTGCTTCTGATACCTTTTTGGAGCATGTGTTCCACCTGCGCTTAAAATCGGACATGTTCTTGGAAATCTTTCCTGTGTTCTTCAATTCCTTTTTTACCAGAGCCCAATACCTTTCCACAGGCCGAAGTTCTGGAAAGTTAGGTGGATTTGCCTCTCGTGGTACAAAAGTGACATTATTCTTTGAGTACCACTCAAGTGCCTTCTTTCCATAATGGCATGATGCCAAATCGGGCCAACAAAATTTAGTCACTCTGTGCTCTCTTAAAAAGGGTAACAACCGTTTTTGTAGGCACTCCTTTATATAAATTTCTGTGTTTATTGTGCCAGATGCCACAAATACTTTACTTCTTTTGCCACAACTGCAAATAGCTTGCCACACGAGAAACTTCTTAGGGAATTTTGTTTGTTTTTTTGTGCGAAACTCTTGCCGAACATTGCCCCGTTTATCAGCAACATAAAAATCTTGACCAGGAAGTTGAGAAAAGTCTGCCAGTACGTATGTTTCATCATCCATCTCACAACAGGTGTATTTTTTTATAAAATCAGACTTCAATTTTTTCGCTGTTTTTTTTGCTTCTAAGTTCATTATAGCATTGCGATCTGGAACCTTTTGGACTTTGTATGTCTTCAGTCCAGCATAAGCTTTGACTCTATGTGCAAACTTCGTAGAACATTTCACCGTACGAGCTGCTTTTCTTAAAGAAGTGTTAGGCGCTCTTCGAAAGAGTCGCTCGACTTCTTTTGCCTTACCAATATCTGTAGGACCTTTTTTCCTCCCTGATCCAGGGTTTCTTTCAATGCTCAGGTTTTCCTTATACCGTCTGATGGCATTAGAAACCGTTCGAGGGTCAACTTTCAAATTTTTAGCTATTTTTTTAAAAGTCCACGACGGATTTTTTTGAAAAATTTTAATAATATTTTCACGAACTTTTTTTCGCAGTCCATTTTGACTGAAATAACTATTGAAAATTAATAATTTCTAAAATAATAGTATCTGACATATCTATAGAAACTAACTTGATCAAAAAATAAATTATTTCTTGCACTATGGATACATTTTGTCTAAAATAGTAAATGCATATTTTTTTTAGAACACTCTTTATGTCTTTTATTTAAATACATATTTGTAGTTTTATTTTTAAGTTTGAAAAAATATAGTTTTATTTTTGTAAATTTTTTTATTTGTTTCTGTGGTTTCCTGAATTTGAAAGGCTTGGCCGCATGACTTTCGTGTTTCATGCATATTGTAACAATATTTGCAGAGACATAACCACTAACAAAAATATTATATAAAAAATGCTAAAACCAAAACCGAAAAACAATCGACCAAATGACAGACTGACTCTCTTACTTGCTCGTTTATTTTATGCCTTTCAAGCCTTCTCCTTTCCCGTTTCCATGTTTTGCAAGTACATACATACATTCATACCTATTTGATCTCTTATTTTGGGTTTCTTCAGAAGTGACTGACTATTTTGTCTTTGTCCGTCCTTGCGACTGACAAATGCCGTGTAAAATGTTTATTTCGACAAAACTATTAAATTATAAACACTTAATAAACGAAATAAGTTCCTTAAAAAATTGTTTGTTAATACGAAAATGTATTTACCAGTAAATTTGCCACTGCACTCAATTTGGTAGGAAAAGTCTACATCAACTGAACACAACCAAAGAAAAACTTACTTTTTGCCATTTGCATAGACCGTCAGGAAAATATATCTAAGAAGTTGTTTTGAATATTTGCCAAAATGGTTATTTAAAACAAAAACAAAAACAAAAACAAAAAACTGGAGTATTTAAAATAGTTTGTTGCATCTGTACAGTTGTACCCTATACCACTTAATGTGGACTCTACGCTATTAGAGATAAACATCATTGAGTTGACACATATGGAAATTTATTAGATAAGATTTTGGTAAAATGGGAAGACTAGGTTTATTCCCTGAGGCAAACATCTAAGCTAGTAGGTTTGTTGTGAACTGCTTACTTTTTCTTCATGTTTTAACATATATGTAGCGCCATCTGGTGTTGTACAAATATTAGGTTTATGTAGCATAACCGAAACTGTCAATGCTACTGTTTTTAGTGCAGATGAGATAGAGATACAAACAGTTAGGCTAAAAAGCTCATCTTTGGCCATACAATGATTATAGCGATCACAAAACTTAGGATATATCTTAAGTTTTAAAATATGCCTCAATTTCGTATACATTTTTATCGGTGCTAATTATACCCTTCAGCACCATAGATGGAAAGGTAATATTGAATTTGTGCTGATGTCTGTAGCTCATAGAAATATTGGTCTGAGACCCACCTTTTAGTATACCGATCGACTCAGAATCACTCCTTGAGTTGTTTTAACGAAGTCCGTCCGGCTGAATGGCTGGATATCTATGTAAGCTTCTTATAAAAGTACAGGCCATAACTTTAAAGATAATTTTATAAAATTTGGAACAGACTCATATTTTGGCCGAAGGACGATCCCTTTCGGATCAATATTTCGGTTAGCTCCCATAAGGATGGCTTCTTGAAATAGAGTTTTTGGCCATTTACAGCCACAAACTTAATTGTATTTTAATAATATTCACCATAAATATCAGTATACCCAATTTTGTAGGAATCGGCCCCTACAAGACGCATTTTCAAAAGTATTTTAAATACCCGGAAAGCACAAAAATGGTTATAGATCTAAAGATAATTGCATTTTATTACTAAAACTTCGCACAGATAAATGTTTTGTATATGTAAACCGATAACCGAAATTTGGTAACAAGTAAGAAAAGCTATAGTCCGTCAAGTCGACTATATCATACCCTTTACTACTAAGGTCAAATATGTACAAACAATTAAAGAGTTTTCCTTAAGTCTTAGAGACATACATACATATATTATATGATATTTTTTTAAATTTCGAGATTAATGTCATTTCCGGCTAAGGACCTGATATGGGAGCTAGGGTCAATTGTGAACCGATTGTTACCAAATTTTAGTTATTGGTTTATATTTACAAAATATTTATCTGTGCAAGGTTTAATTAATCAAATGCATTTATCTTTAGAGTCTTTAGAGTTATTAACGTTTTTGTGCATTTATGTGTATATAAAAACGTCTTATGAGAATGTGTCTTGTAGGAGGCATGGTCAAATATGGGCCGATTTCTAAAAAATTAGGCACACTGATTAAGGTTATGATAAGCAATATTTTTGCTGGATATTATTAAAATACAGCAAAATTTGTGGCTGTAAAGGACCAAAAACTCTATTCCGGGAAGGCATCCCTATGGGAGGTACCCGTCCTTAGACCAAAATATGTGCCTGTGCCAAATTTCATCAAATTATCATTAAAGTAACGACCTGTAGAACCGCCGTGGTATAGCAGGTTAGTCATCCGCCTAGCATACCAGAGGCCCAAGTTCGATCCCTGGCCAGACTAACTTGAAAAAATAAATTTTCAAAAAGCGACGGTTCACCTCATAGCTCAGCTAGCCACTGGTTATTGAGTATTAGGCTATGTAAAACTTCTCTAACTAATGTATTTGCAGTTCGGAGCCGGCGTTAAAACGTAGGTCCCTTTCAATGAGTCTAAAAATAGAATCGGATGCAGCTCATTGTCTGAGAGAAAAACCCCTTGTTCCAATTGGAATGTTGTCGGGGAATTATATATATATATATATATATATATATATATATATATATATATATATATATATATATATATATATATATAACGAGTGATAACAAGCTTACATGGATAACCGGCCAGCCAGCCGGACGGACATCGTTAAAACAACTCAGAAAGTGATTCTACCACCTATGGTGGTAAAGGGTATAACAATCAATCCACCCTTGCTCCCATTTCAGGCTCTTAGATGGAAATGACATAAATTACTTAAATCTAGAAATTTTGAAAAAAATAGCACATAATATATCTGTGGTTTGGTGCTAAAAGGGCCAAGGTCAATTTTCGGCTATTTTGGGTAAGTCGTTGTATTAGATTCCCTTCTTTACACTCTTTTATTTGGCTTCAACAGCTAATCCCTAACTAGACTCGGAACAGATTTATAGGGGATTTTCTTGGCGATGTTAGTATGAATTTATATGGAAAATAAGAACTTTAAATCAAATTTTCTCAAAACTATTGTTTTTGACATTGGCCCTTTTAGCGCCAAGCCACAGATATGTATGTCTCTTAAGGAAAACTTGTTAAATTGTTGGTCTATATTTGACCTTAGTAGTGAAGGGTTTCATATAGTCATACTTGACGACTATAGGTTTTCTTACTTCTTTTTGTTTTTGCAGCTATTATTCTCTTAATGCCATGATAGGCAAATTAGCCCCTACGAGACTTTGCCCAACATTGGTCTAAATCGATAGGGCCAGATCTGGAGAAAACGGTGGATTTTAATACGGACGTTTTCTATTATTTCGACTTTCAAACGATCCAATAACGAACATTAGCTGCTGATGTTTTTTACTATGAAGTCCATTCGGTAGTCACATATCAACGGTAAAATTCGGGTTTATTATTTACACGCTGCTATGATTTTTTATTTTGCTGTTGTTTAAATTGATTGGGAGCTCATTCGTCATCCACTTTGTACACATTTTTCGCATATCCAAATGTAATTACACGATTCGTTCCAATGATATTTTAGGAGTAAATCAATTTATTTGGAATACTTTTTTAGTGTTTTCGTTGGTTGCAGATTCCTGGTGCGACCACTGCGTGCATTATTCTCGATAAACATTTCATCCTATTGAAATTTACCAAATTTTATTGAGCCAAGTCTTGGCCAAAAGTAAAGCTTTGTTAACACACGAAATTCGTTTTTATCCATTTTTTAAACTATGTAGCTAAAGTTGCTTTACTCAAAGTGCTATATCTCACAAACCAATAATGCGACAGCTGTCAAATTTATACACATATCTTTTGTACATATGTACAATTAGTACAATTTATAAACATATCTTTTGTTAGGTTAGGACTTACGAGAAATCTTATGGATTTAATACAAGTTGCGCCATCTATATGTAAGTTGGCTGTTTTTTATATTTAATATTTAAATTTTCTAACTAATGAGAAGCATTTAAAATTATGACACTATGGGCTAATTATTAATAATATTTCCTATGTAAACTGCCGTCATTACAGAAATAGTCAAAATTAACCGCATTTCTAAATTGCGTATACTATGGCTTAGTCGGGCTTGACCGAACATAGTATTTTCTATGTACGTATGTACATAAGTATGACTCAGTTTTTGTATGTAAGAGAAGGCATAAACCACATAAATTCTTTGAAATTTAAATTTTTGTTTTAACTTTTTTTAGCTTTAAATAAATTTTTGCTGTCAAATGTCCAATTTAATTTATATTTTTAAAAACCGCATACATAATATGTAGTACATATTTCTGTGTTTAAGTCCCCAGCTTATTGTGATGAATATTTAGTAAGAGTACATAGATATGCTAAATTTAGCTTTTAAATTTTATAAAAATTAAAGTAACTAATCGAATATAAATCTCTAAGAATTGTAATAGTTTATAAAGTGGATTGGTCCAGAAATTTTCAATTTCTTCTTGGATGTTTTTATATCATATTTTTACACCCACCATCAAAAAGAATAGGGGGTATATTGAGATTGTCATTCCGTTTGTAATTTCCTTAATATTGCCTTAAAAACCAAAATTGAAGTATATTCTGAATTCTTATGAAATTCTAAGACGATTGAGCGATGTCCGTCTGTCTGTCCCTCTGTTTCTCCGTCTGTCTGTTGTCGGCAGGATAAAACCTTAATCTTCTTGGAAAATGTTGGTATTGAAATCGAGCAAAATCGATTCACATTTGACCATAGCTCCCGTATAACCTCGTCTAGGCTAATTGCTTATTTGCTAATGAATGACAAATTATAATAGCTTTGATGATAAAATTTGGTACATAGAAGTTTTACATAAGTACTAGGCAGCATATAAAATTTCTTCGAAATCGGTTCACATTTAACCATAGCACAGTGGGAAAATACCGCCAAAATTCAATAACTTGATCATTTCTTGACTTTTGTTCTTGAAATTCAGTATATATAAATAATATACCTTCAGTTAAACTGAAATAGTTTTTCTAAGAAAATATAAAGGCTGTGGTCACTTAAAACTGAACTAAACATACTTAAAAATCTTTACTGGCTATTATAAAAATTATTTACTTAAATAGGATAATATATGAAAATAATACCTATCAAACGATACATGATTTGTCAAAATCGGACATGTCCTTTCAGAGATATTAGGCTCATACTATGAGCTTATAACCAGATTTTGTATGCTTCTAACAAATCTACAGAAAAACTCTCAACATCGAATATTTTAATAAAAAAGATTATGAGTCCTTGAATATAAAATTTGCGAATTTTACAATTTTTATTGCGTCCACAATTATGTGACCACTACCTATATACTTAAAAAGTAAAAATTTAACACGTATTATAAAATTAAGCGAATTTTATATATATATGTAGGTTCAAATAGACAAACAATTTAATTAAGAACATATAAATAAATATTCAAACTTTGAGGAATTATTACAGCCTTAGTAGACAACGCAGGATGGTAAAACTTTGGAATTACATGTTTTGAAATGTCAGTTCTAATCTGACATTAAAATTTATTAAATAAAATTAAAATCAACTTTGGGGGTTTTGGCCGTAATTTCCTACTGTTCATAGCTCCTATACAAAAAAACTTACGGAAACAGCCTAAATTCCACCTAAAATACACTTAAATGCCAACAAATGATAAACTGTAATAGCCATTACATTTAGCATAAGGAAGTCTTATGTCAATGCCAACCAGTGTGCGATAGCGCCCTAACAAAAAGAGCTAGAGGAACAAAAGTGTTTTCGATATCTTGAAAAAGTTGTGTATTGAAAATGTACGAAATCGGTTCATATTTAGTTAGAGCTCCCATATAACCCTGATCCAAGAAACACATTAATGCTGATAAATTGAAAACAATTATAATAGCTATGATGACTAAATTTAGAATAGAGAAGTTTTATGCAACTATTGGTCAGTATATCAAATTTTATAGGAATCGGTCCATATTTGACTATAGCTCTCATATAAAAAACACTCCCGGAAACCAAAAAAAAAAATTTAGCAAATGCCAGTTAAAAGCTATTAAATTAGAATTAACGACAGCTATGGCAACTAAATTTTGCAAGAATAAGCTCTATATAAATACCAGGCAGTGTGTAAAATTTTGTTACAATCGGTCAACATTTGGCTATAATTCTTATATCGTATATTCTTAATCTTATATTCTTAAACGAGCAATAATTGTATGTATATATATATATATATATATATATATATATATATATATATATATATATATATATCTATCTATATATATATAGAATGGCTATCTCGAAAACGGCTCTAACGATTTTGATAAAATTTGGACAAGGTACCCATTTTTTTATGTATAGGTCAAAGAAGAAGGGACTTTTGGAACCTTTGCCGGGTAAAAAGTGGAAAAAATCGAAAACGTTATATCTCCTAAAGTAATAGGTATAGAAACAAATTAAAATTACGTTTTAAACAGCTATGAAAATAAGCGGACAGGTGTTTGGTACTTTTTTGAAACTATGTCCGATAGGGGGTAAAAAATGGTGAAAATAGTTTTTTTGGTACTTTTTTAACCCACTCTTATATTTTAAACCAAAGAATATAGAAAGGAACTTTGTACTGCAGTCAATAGATGTGAAAGAAATATTGAACACGTATTTGGTACTTTTTTGATTTTGGGGCCAAAATGGGTAAAAAAGGGATAAAATGATAACTTCTCAAAAGTAATATGAATTATGTTAACTGCCTTTTAATAAAATGTACCGAATTCAATTGGTACCAAAGAAGTACCCAATAAGCATGTGGAACTTTTTGAAAGTAGTGGATAAAAAGGTTAAAAATTAGTAATGTTATAACTTTTAAACAAATGAATGTTTGTATGTATGTTCTTTATAGAATAGTAAACTGTGAATTTGATCATATTATGTTCTTTAGCGAAGATGTTGCGGATAAGTCGGCGAAGGTTTTTAAGTTGGTAAGACTAATTTCCGTTAGGTGGCGCCACTGAAAATTACTAAAAATTAATAAAATCGTAAACTGTATATGTAGCGCATGAGCCGGCAAAGGTTTTTTAGTTGGTGTGAATAATTTCCGACAGGTGGCGCTACTGAAAATTACTCAAAGTCAATTTTATCGTAAGCTGTACATTTAATCATGCTATAATCTTTAGCAAAGTTGTTGCAAATGAACCGACGAAGGCCACCTGTCGAAATTTCTTCATACAAATTTCGACAGGTGGCGCCACTGAAATTTACTCAAAGTCAATTTAATCGTAAGCTGTACATTTAATCATGCTATAGTCTTTAGCAAAGTTGTTGCGGATAAGCCGACGAAGGTTTATTGGGAATGACCAGAGTCCAACAGGTGGCGCCACTGAAAATTACTCAAAATGAATTAAATCGTAAACTGTGCATTTGATCATGTTATAATCATTAGAAAAGTTGTGACGTATAAGCAGACGAAGGTTTCTTAGTTGGTATGAACAACTTCAGGTGGCGCCACTGAAAATTACTCAAAATGAAATAAATCTTAAACTGTGCATTTGATCAGGCTATAATATTTAGCAAAGTTGTTGCGCATGAGTCGACGGAGGTTTCTGTTGGTACGACCAATTTCCAAAATTTTTCAAAATGAGTTAATCTGTAAACTATGCAAACTATGTGTTGATCGGAAAAAATAAATAAAATAATTCGAAATTAACTGAATATTTGCACAACATGCTTATCATAAAGCTCCGAGCAAGGCTTGGTCAACCAGGTACTATATATAATATACCCTTTTTATAACTACAATCAAAAAGATTCTGAGGTACAAGCAGCATTTGCTTTCGTTTAGCAAAAATAGATATGACGTGCAATTACAGTGTTTATTTCTCCCTTTCACAACCTGTCGCCTCTCTACTAACCCCTTTCCAATGAAGGTTACCCAATTCGTATATACTCTAAATATAATTGTATAGGCAGTATTTGCCTGAGTGTTACTTCTCTTTCAAAAACAAAAGGTTTCTTCAGAAATTTTTTAAATAACTAAAAACCAATTAAACAAATTTTTACCAAAAAAAAAAAAAAAAAAAAAAAACAGAGAAAAATAGGGTTTTTTTAATATTAACTTTAAGCACTTATAACTTTTTACATAGCAAAGCTTTGTTTTGTTTTCTTTTTTTAGTTTTATATAGGCCAGATATACCTAAGTAAAAATTGGTGCTGTATGGGACAAAAACTGAAAATTTTAATATTTTTTAAACCGAATATCTTTCAAACCGTAAGAGATAGAATGTGTATAGTAGTATGATTTTAAAAATCAGTTGGGAAAAGACAATTATGTATCGTTTTAAGTGATTTGTGAGTCTGAGGTGCCCTACTTTGGAGCCGATTATGCCGTTGCATCAAAAGCTAGGCTTTAGAGGTTAAAAACTTAATCTCTCTAACACTTCTGCTATGTGCACCTAAAATTATTTATCGGCCTAACAGTTTAGAAGTTGCTGACTTATTGCCATTAAATTTTTCAATTACATATGAAAATTTCTCATTTTCAAATATACTTTTCTCAATTTCAAATGAAAAGTTCTCATTTAGTCCCGCTTCATACGAATCAGGTTTACTTGATCAGTTTTTCTTTAAATTTCTTTTGAACCTGCTGCATTCACGTTTACACACGAACATCTTGTTCATCAGTTTTCATTTTATTTTCATTAAATTTCATAAAATTTTTTTTTAAATGTTCGTAAACTTGATAGTACGGTCAGATTTATATATATATATATATATATATATAATTCCCCGACAACATTCCAATTGGAACAAGGGGTACTTCTCTCAGACAATGAGCTGCATTCGATTCTATTTTTAGACTCATTGAAAGGGACCTACGTTTTTACGCCGGCTCCGAACGGCGAATGCGTTAGTTAGAGAAGTTTTACATAGCCTAATACTCAATAACCAGTGGCTACCTGAGTTATGAGCTTAACCACCGCTTTTTTGAAAATTTATTTTTTCAAGTGTGTCTGGCCGGTGATTGAACTTGGACCTCCGGTATGCTAGGCGGATGACTAACCTGCTATACCACGGCGGTTCACAATTTTAATTCTGTCAGTTTTTTCTCATACAAATTCAAGACTTGATAAGCCAAACCTGACTAATGTAAAAGTAGACTTACAAATGGAATATTCATATTTTCAATTAAAAATTTCTCATTTTCAAATGATATTTGTCAATTTCAATTGGAATTTTCTCACTTTCAAATAAAAATTCTCAATTTCAATTGGAATTTTCTCAAATTCAAATGAAAATTCTCAATTTCAATTGGAATTTTCTTACTTTCCAGTAAAAATTCTCAATTTCAATTGGAATTTTCTCATTTTCAAATGCAAATTCCCAATTTCAAATGAAAATTTCTTAATTCAATGTGGAAATTTCTCATTTACCATATGGGAAACTAATGACAATTTTTATGCTAGGATCAGTGTTTACACATTGGACTTCATAGTCCACTCTAAACTAATTTAAAGCTTACCCATTTAAATCCTTTAAAAATAAGGAGAACAAATCTTCTCCAAAATCATTTTTAGCAAAATACAGAAAATCTTCTTCCAAAATCACTTATAGCGAAATATAGAAAATCTTAGTTGTAACGCTTTTTAAATCAAGTCAATATAATACTACTTCCCGTCAATATATTTTAAGAAAGAGACCATTTCATTAAAAATGATGTGTGTGCATGTGGCATATCGTTTAGTATCGAATACACATCACTAAATGCTGTCAAAGGAATTAAAATCAAGAGGGAATAAGAGACCCAGCAACAGTAACCGCAATAAGAATGAGTACAACAAACAAAACCTATCAATAAAGTCTGTGTATTTATGTTCTAAAATGGACCAATTCATTGTGAAAAGATAAATAAATCGATATTCATACGAAAGCCAATGTAAAACAAAGCGAATAAAGAAAACCAGACAAAACGTGTCATCAAGCAAATATAGGTCAGCCTCTATAAGTAACACACATACATATGTATACATATATGTATGAGTAAATAATAGAAAATAGTAAAACTTTAGAATAGCAATGGGAACACCTTTGTTTTGTGGGTCGTTCATAGCTTCACTCCTTTAGTAGGTAAGTAACTGACTGAATTACGAGTTTTGCTTTTCATGTGTTTTTTTTTTTTTGTCAGAAATTGTAATGAATCGCGGTGGTGGCGAATAAAATGAATAGATTTTCACCAAATATGGCTTTAAACATTTATAATCGCCGACCAGGAATATAATTTATATCCATAAAATACAATACAACAATGCAAACATATACTAAGACATTTGCACTCATTCATACATACAATATTAGATGTAGATACTGTGTACTCAGAAATACGATCTATTGATCTTTTTCTGATCATGCGTACGGTCATAATGTATAATTAACTTGAAAATCGATGGAGATGAAGAAAATGAAATTGCAAAAAAAAAAGTAAAACAAAAAACAAACATTCGAAAATAGGAGGAAAATTGGAAAATGCAATTTAAGTCACAGCAACAGAAGCCGCTTTAGTTAATACAAATAGAAAAAAAAACTATTAAATGGTGGCAGACATACACGGGTAATACGATACGAGTTAGAAAACAAGGAATAGAAAAAACAACAACAATCAGTACAAGTAGTTACTGCTGTTGCTGGTTTTGAATGCAACAGATTCTGTCGTACGTGTCACAGTGGTTTACGGACGCTTTTTTTTGGAAATAATTCTGTAACTTTTGAACGACTGGAGATATTTGAATGAAATTTGACATGGTGGTAGTCAAGGAGTATTTGAGTTGGTTTTTAAAAGCACTGGTCCATGAGGGGTCGGGAGAGTGATTGATGGACCTTCAAAGTTGGTCACCTCGGGTGTTCGATTTTTTTAAAAATTCGCCAAAAATCCATTTATGTATGGATTGAAAAGAAATTTTAAACTTAAGTTGTCCTTGAGAAGATCTACAAAAAATATGCTTAAATGTGTAGGTTATCTCCTTTGAATTTCGAGATATTTGGGTAAAAAGGAATTTTTAGGTTGATTTTTTACCTCTTTTTTTAAGCTTTTTTTGATCTGGTGGACGCATCTGAGGACCAAAAATTTTTTAAGAATATTCTTTAAATTTGTAATAAAATTCTGAATAATTTTTGTGCAAGTTAGTTATAGAAATCTTCTTTTGTTTAAAAGTTAAAAATATTCAAAGTTGAAACTTACAAAAAATTTCGCTTTTTTTTTAGTTTTTCCCCAAAAGATAGCTATATTTTTTCACTAATAAAAAAATATTTTCTTAAGAAACATAAAAAGATTTTTAAAGTTTTTAAAAGAAAACATAATGAGAATGCGTATAAAACAAATTTCTTGCTAATTGGACTTTTGGTCCTCGCACATGTCCTCTCCAAAAAATGGCAATTTGTAAAAAAAAAAATTAGTTTAAACAAAAATTTCTCAAAAGGCAAAGCACCGATTTGAAAAAAATTATAATGTTCATATTTTCCAATATATCTGTTATTGATTAGAAAAGTTTTTTCTGAAACGCGCTGCAAATAGAGACAGTGTTGCCATATTTGTAAAAAAACTCATTTTTTGAAACACCTTTTTCCCCAGTTGGGAATTGGGGAATTTTTAAGTTAAAATTGGGAATTTTTTTTAGTCTATTGCTTTTACATCTTATTGGTCTACATTACTACAAAATTTCATTGTAATATCTTTATCCATGTCATTTCCACAGAATATCAAAGATTAAAAATATTTTCCTTAAAAAAGCAGAAAAACAATTTTTTTTTGTTTTACGATACAAAGTGTAAAAAAAGTAACGCACTTAAAAAAAACTTTTACTTAGTGCTAATCTCCTAGTCTTTCCCGATCTAATGATACTAAACATGTATATAAAGCATTAATACCGAGTCTTAAAAAACTCTGAAAAGTTTGGCCCCCGTAGCATTTTTACACTGTTTATTTAAACATAAGTGATGAATTTGTGCATATAAAGTTAATTATCATACTCAAATATTTCACTATTTTTAAGATGACAATGATCCTTCGCTAATAAACAAATATTTTCTTCAAAAAGATATAAATAGTTTTTTATTTTTTTAAAGAAAACATTATAAGAATGACTTAAAAAAATTTTATTCGATTTTGCCTTTTGTTCCAAGCTAAAAAATAAAATTTTAGTAAAAGATTCTAAATAAGTAAGTACGAGTAAGGCACCGATTTTGATAACAGTGTAAAGGTAATATATCCATAATTTGTAGCAAAAGTTTAATTAGAAGAGTACTTTTATAGTAACAGTGTGACAATTTATTTAAAATAAGATTTAAAGGCATTTTTCCGGTATTTAAAATTGGTGTATTTGAAAAAATTGCAAAATTATGTTAAGGTTATAAAATGTTTTTTAATGTGAAAGTTAATGCAATAGGTAAAAATTGTTACAACTTGGGTTTTTCATAATGGTCAGAAAGGATATGGTTACTCACCTCCATACAGGTAGGTTTTACGAGACGCACATATTGGTTGAGTTATATATGCACCTATTTTTAGAGGTAAAAAATACATTAATTCATTGATTTCTTTATTATTCTTTGGATACAGGTATATATAAAAAATGTTTTTTTTTTAATATAAAAAAGAAAGTTTTAAATGTAACTGCTATTAACAGTTAAAACATCATGGCTATAATATTGGAATTTAAAGTGTTGTGCGATATTCTTTTTGAACAACCAAGCAGTTCGAGAGCAGAAAAAATTAAAATAATCATGCGATATGCTAAAAGTCAAACTAACTCCATGATTCTCAATAGTGAGGAAGACAAAGTCGTAAAATTTGTAAAGTTATTTGAACTTAAAATTAAGTCGGTTA
The DNA here is from genome assembly GCA_933228675.1 of Stomorhina lunata. Classification (NCBI taxonomy): domain Eukaryota; kingdom Metazoa; phylum Arthropoda; class Insecta; order Diptera; family Rhiniidae; genus Stomorhina; species Stomorhina lunata. Next base: position 85,859,846 of record OW121740.1, on the reverse strand, counting down.
ATTACTGTTTAAAAAGATTTGAATCTAAATTTAAAGACTGGCTGAAGGACTCAATTGAGCTTAAAACTTCTGGTGCTGGAGCCCCTCTAAAAAACTATGATGATCTCGGAGAAAGATCTAAAAAGATGCGATTATCCGAAGTTCTTTCTACTCATTCGGATACTGAAATCAAAGATTCCTTTAAGGAAGTGCTCAAACGAAATAATCAACCAGCTGAAGCTAAACAAATAGCAGATATTCTCCCAGAGGCTTCTCCTAAACGTCTTAGGCGAATTATTAAGAGTATACCAACTCCTTCTTCTCAATCAGAATTTTCGGAGGAAGAAGCACTTGCTCTTATGCTCGAGTTGAAATTGAGTAAAAATAAATATATTAAACTCTGTAAGGCATTACGAGACAAAGGACACTCAATTTTACCAGGATATAATGCGTTATTAAAAACCAAAAAAAACTTAATACCAACAAACGTGATAGGAGACGAAAGTGCATCTGTGGATTTATCAAAATTATTGGAAAATACGGCATCAAGGCTGATATCTACTACATTGTCTGAAGAAGAAGCCAAGAAACTTGACAACAAGGACTTAACTTTAATATGTAAATGGGGATGTGACGGTTTATCTGGATTACCGGAATACAAACAATCAACATCTCATCAGAACACAAATGACTACAGAAGCGTTTTTATGGCATCCCTAGTACCACTAAGATTAAGAAAGAATCGTTCTGAACCATCCACATCAAAAGAGCGTACTGAATATGTGTGGGTTAACACATCTCCAGGATCAAAGGCATTTTGCAGACCGATCAGATTCGAATATTTAAAAGAAAATGCAGCAAGCACAAAAAATTGGGTTGATGATATCAAATATTCAATAGACAATTTGAGTCCAGTCTGCATAGACATACATGGATATTTGATTAATGTAAATTTTGAGCTTCAATTGACAATGATAGATGGAAAAGTAAGCAACGCTATAACGGAAACCCATTCAACTTGGAAATGCTCATTATGCGGAAAGAAGAAATCGGAATTTCTACAAACTTCAGAAGATGCATCAGCTAGTACTGCAATTAATCAAGAGATTCTGGAATTTGGTATATCGCCCCTACATGCACGTATCCGATTTTTAGAATTTATGCTACATATAGCATATGATCTGAAATATAGGAATATACCTGATAATCAGCTAAAATCCGTGAGAAATAATAAGGAACTGATTGAAATGAGATCCAGTGAAAAAAAAAGGATTCAGGAAGAATTCAAAACTATGACGGGTCTAAACATAGACAAACCACTTGTAGGATATGGCAGTACAAACGATGGTAATACGGCCAGGCGATTCTTTGAAAATTATGAAACAACTTCAAAGATTACTGGAATTGATGAGGAAGTTCTTCGTAAATGTTACGTAATATTATCGGCAATAAATAGCAAATATCAAATAAATGCTGAAAAATTTCATTGCTATGCCCTCAACGCGTTAACTCGTATACGACATTTGTATCACTGGAAAGAAATTACACCAACAGTTCATAAAGTCCTTCAACATGGTCGTGAAATAATTGAATCAAATCTTCTCCCACTTGGTGAACTGACAGAAGAGGCCCAGGAAGCGCGGAATTCAGATTTCAAGTATATCCAACTATTTAATACCAGAAAATGCTCAAGAAAATCGCAAAATCAGGATCTAATAAATTATCTCTTGTTGTCTTCTGATCCTGCTCTATCAACGATAAGAAAGAAATGGTGGAGCAGTTATACAAAAACTTCTGAAAACGAACACCTGGAAGAGGTTCTTGATATAATAGATTGTACTGATTATTTTACTGAAAATAAAAATTAAGTAAATAACTACTTTTATATAAATATGTAATAAAAACTGTAAGTTTAAACTTTAACTACAAATACTTCAATAAAATGTATTTCACCTTTTAATATAAGTACAAATTATTTACATTTTGATATTTCATAAATCCTCATGATATTTTCTTTAAAAAAATAAAAAAATATTTGTTTGTTATCGAAGGATCATTGTCATCTTATAGTGAAATATTTGAGTATGATTATTAATTTTATATGCACAAATTCATCACTTATATTTAAATAAACAGTGTAAAAATGCTACGGGGGCCAAAGTTTTCAGAGTTTTTTAAGACTCGGTATTAATGCTTTATATACATGTTTAGTATCATTAGATCGGGAAAGACTAGGAGATTAGCACTAAGTAAAAGTTTTTTTAAGTGCGTTACTTTTTTTACACTTTGTATCGTAAAACAAAAAAAAATTGTTTTTCTGCTTTTTTAAGGAAAATATTTTTAATCTTTGATATTCTGTGGAAATGACATGGATAAAGATATTACAATGAAATTTTGTAGTAATGTAGACCAATAAGATGTAAAAGCAATAGACTAAAAAAAATTCCCAATTTTAACTTAAAAATTCCCCAATTCCCAACTGGGGAAAAAGGTGTTTCAAAAAATGAGTTTTTTTACAAATATGGCAACACTGTCTCTATTTGCAGCGCGTTTCAGAAAAAAACTTTTCTAATCAATAACAGATATATTGGAAAATATGAACATTATAATTTTTTTCAAATCGGTGCTTTGCCTTTTGAGAAATTTTTGTTTAAACTAATTTTTTTTTTTACAAATTGCCATTTTTTGGAGAGGACATGTGCGAGGACCAAAAGTCCAATTAGCAAGAAATTTGTTTAATACGCATTCTCATTATGTTTTCTTTTAAAAACTTTAAAAATCTTTTTATGTTTCTTAAGAAAATATTTTTTTATTAGTGAAAAAATATAGCTATCTTTTGGGGAAAAACTAAAAAAAAAGCGAAATTTTTTGTAAGTTTCAACTTTGAATATTTTTAACTTTTAAACAAAAGAAGATTTCTATAACTAACTTGCACAAAAATTATTCAGAATTTTATTACAAATTTAAAGAATATTCTTAAAAAATTTTTGGTCCTCAGATGCGTCCACCAGATCAAAAAAAGCTTAAAAAAAGAGGTAAAAAATCAACCTAAAAATTCCCTTTTACCCAAATATCTCGAAATCCAAAGGAGATAACCTACACATTTAAGCGTATTTTTTGTAGATCTTCTCAAGGACAACTTAAGTTTAAAATTTCTTTTCAATCCATACATAAATGGATTTTTGGCGAATTTTTAAAAAAGTCGAACACCCGAGGTGACCAACTTTGAAGGTCCATCAATCACTCTCCCGACCCCTCATGGACCAGTGCTTTTAAAAACCAACTCGAATACTCCTTGACTATCACCATGTCAAATTTCATTCAAATATCTCCAGTCGTTCAAAAGTTAAAGAATTATTTCCAAAAAAAAGCGTCCGTAAACCACTGTGCGTGTGTGGATTGGAAAAAAGTTTATGTGTGTGTTTGTTGCCAGGAGTTAGTTACAAGATTGCAACATTATACAATATATTTTGCTGTTGTTGTTGTTTAACAGCTGCATGTTTACTTACATAGAGTACAAATGCTTTTCTATGCCACAAATCTACTCTTGTTGCAACTTCAATAAACTACAATAAAAAAAAACAGTAAAAACTTTTATTTGTTTTTGCTCTTTTTTCAGTTTTTGGTTGCAGCTGAAGTAAAATGAAACAAAATGAAAACCGAAAGATCCATAACAATGTGCAAAGAGTCTAAGTCCATGTCAGATTTTAAAAAAATGTTTATATGTAGTCGAGGAGTATATAGTAAGAAATTGTATATCGTAACAGCATTCAGGGTATTCATATTGTCATAAGTCAAAATTTTTAAAACAGCTTTAAAAATGTTGCCAAATTAAAAAAAAAACGTTTATATGTAGTCGAGGAGTATATACCCTGTCGGAGATCAAACTAGTACTTTACTAGTACTTAACTAGTACCAAAAGTAGCAGTACTAGTTCCCAACTGTAAACTTTCCTATACCATCTTAATGTTCAAATTAGCATTGAGTGTGTTTAGAAAATTACTAATGCCATAGGTTCTAGTAGTGCACTAGTACATTTTGGTACAATTAGTAGCAATGGAGCCAGTTTAATACTAGTACTAATGTATGTAAAAAGTCCCCATATTGTGGTCCCTTTTTCCTTTGTTCCCCTGGTAAAAATTACCCTTAATTATAAATTTTTCAATAGTTTTATTTATTAGAATAATTAAAAAAAATATTAAATTTAATCATGCGTTTTAGGTGTTCAATTTCAGCGTTTTCATTGCTTTCCATATTTTCTTTTTCTAATTTTCCCAAACGGTTGGTTGGTCTTTTGTAGTTGCAAGGCTTTTCTCAAGACGATATCGGGACCATCGGTAAATACAGAAATAGCATCTAAATAATTAAACATGAGTATGCAGAATTTTACGATTACGCACTGGATTTAAGATTAGATTTTTTTTACATACCTATTCTTCTAATATCCTTGACTCCCAATGGAGCATAGGGCGTCAATACCTATTATTTCTGTTTTGAAATTCTGCTTTCCATGCGTACCAACAACGTTAAATTCATTTTTATTTTAATTTTTTAAAAACTTTCTATTTTTTTATTGTTTTTTATATATTCTATTTTTTAATTTTTTGTTGACAAAAACCAAACTTCAATACAAAATTGTCGTAGGCTTGCCAAGTTATTTATTTTATAACGGAATGTTTAAAGTCTTTTAATTGATATAACAATCCTTTTTAATAGAGAAAAGCCGATGAATAAAATTACGTTTTGTATTTAAGTATTTAATTCTTAATTATATAAATAAACCAAAATAATAAATTAAAAAATCAGTACCAAAACAGATATAGACGAATTTTTGTTCCATTAAACAAAATTCTATCGATCTGCAAGTGGTGCACTAAATCCACTTCTAGAACTAGTACTTTTCTACTAAAGTTTCAACTCCGTTTGCACTAGTACTTGCTGTAGTAGAAAATTACTAGTAACTTTTAGACAATTGACACTCAATCTCCTACAGGGTAGTGGAAAAATTTAGCTTTTTTTAAGGCCTATACCAGGAATATTTTCGCAGACGATGCACTGTGGGATGGTGGAAAAAAAAGAATGGAAATAAGTCCGTAACTTCTAAACCGTTGGGCAGATTTTAAAATTGTATGTGGATACAGCAGAAGTGTTGGGTAGTTTAAGTTTTGAACCTGGAAAGCCTAGATTTTACTGGTGCGGCGTAATCGGCCCCTAAAGTAGGACACCTCAGACTCATAAATCACTTAAAACGATATGTAATTGTCATTTCTCAACCGATTTGAAAAAAAATTACAATATAACAAATATATAGGTCAATATCTACAAAAAAACTACATGTATATGCTTTCTATTACGGGTTTAAAGATATTTGAATTCAAAAACTAAAATTTTAAATTTTTGTCTCATAATGCACCGATTTTTTTACCAATATCTGATATATATATAAACCGATTTTCCTGATTTAAATTTTTCTAAAAAAAGAACAAGATTTGAATATTTAAAAGCAAGAAGTGTATTAAAAGCTTTACTATGTAAAAAGTTATAGGTGCTTAAATTTAATATTTGAACAGTAATTTCTCCACTTTTTTAGGTAAAAAGTAATTTCATTGTTAATTATTTATTATTAAAAAATTCTAATGAACATTTAACATTTTTAGAGTTTTCTAAAAGAAAACTTTACAAAGTTAATAATTGCTTTAAAAAACAAGTAAGGTAGTGCTAAAGTCGGTCAAGACCGACTATACGATACCCTTCACCATTGTCTTTTCCTGTATAAAGACAAATACATATTTGCTAAATTTTGCCATCATATAAACATTTTCTCAAAACTTATATATTTAAGCTGTTTTTGTCATTTTGACTTATATGAGAGCTAGGGTCGAATGTGGACCGATTATCTCGAAATATGACAGTTGTAACAAAAATTATATATGCAAAAAATAAACTTAAAATTCTCATTATCTTTCTCATTATTCTCATTATTTACGAGCGTTTTAGTGATTTTTGTCTTATTTAGTGCGTTTTTAAAAAAAAGTTTGTATGGGAGCTATGGTCAAATGTGGACCGATTTCAACGAAATTTGCCACAGTGATTTTAGCTTATATAAGCAGTGTTTGATTTAAATTTCATGAAATATTGATATTTGTGGCCAATATATCAATTCCGGGAAGTGGAACCTGTGCGAAGCACCATAAGTAATGGACCGATTTTGAGGAATTTCAATAGCCATTGTCCCATTATCAAACAAATGATCAAATTATCTTTAGAATTGCGACCTGTAGTTTGATTACAAGGTTTACATGGGGGTCCAGCCAGCCAGCCAGACGGACGGCCGTACGGACATCGCTAAATCGACTCAGAAAGTGATTCTAAGCCTATTGGTATACTAAAAGGTGGGTCTAAGACAAATATTTCCATGCGTTACATACATCAGCACAAACTTATAATACCCTTTCCACCTATGGTGGTGAAGGGTATAATAACTGCATATCTATTAGGTGTTAATACCACAGTTTATCAAATTAGACTTATTGCTTACGAAAATTTAAATTTTGATCCATAATTCTGAAAAAATACACAATACACAAAAAATAACAATTATATATCGTTTTAAGTGATTTATTAGTCTGAGGTGCCCTACTTTGGAGGCCAATTGCGCTGCCCCAGTAAAATCTAAGCTTTCTAGGTTCAGAACTTAAGCTCCCAAAGACTTCTGCCATATGCACATAAATCCGCCCAACGGTTTAGAAGTTATGGACTTATTTCCATTATATTTTTCCACCATTCCACTGTGCGATATAACTCAACTGCTACTAGAGACTGGCCAGGATTTACAAGTACATATTTTGAATCTGCTTCAAATATCATAACATTTTTTGAAAGAGCAAAATTTGGAAGCAATTAGATTTTTCGCGCCAGGTATGTACGAGAGTGCATCTTTGGATGGACATTATATGCTCCGTTTTATGTGATAAATTGTTTGTTTAGATTTCTTTTTGTGTAATCTGGAAGGTTGTTTGTTGCTGCATTGTTTTTTCTTATATACTTATATGTATGTTTTTTTTTTTTTTTAATGTGAATCTCATGAGGCTAAATTGAAGTTGTTGTAAGTCCACGTATATTCAATTGACCATATTTGCAAAAGCATTACTTGAGCTTTTTTTTTTGTACAACACAGAGAGACTCTATATTAATACTCACACATTTTCATAAATATTGCAAATTAAAACTAAAGAAACTAGAAAAATTAATATTTGTAAATAAATTGCACATTCATACGTGTATGAGTATGTATGTATGTTTGTATGTATTTTATGTACAAACAATTCGTTACACAATTTTGCGGCATCTTAGAAATACCATATGGAGAATTTCTGAAAAAATATGATTATTACATAGTTTAAACTCGTACAATGGAAAATGTACGGAAACATTTTACCACAAAATGGAATGTGATGGCATCCACTTCATCGATATCGACGATAGTTTCCCATGAATTCAGATTCGATTTGTTTTGATTTTGACACAGATGTAAGTTTATGATTTTTTAACACTGATTGTACTCAGCGGTAGTAAAACTAATTATGTTGAGATGTGTTATTTTCTAGAGTAGAGCTTTTCCGAAAGATACCCGAAAGGGTTTGGAAATTGACTATACTCTGCAAGTAAAACTATTTAACAACTTTAACTTTGACACTGATAGTTCACGACTCAACGATTAGAAGCCTCGTGGTCCACTCCAAATACCTTTAACTAAATATTTTTACGAAGGCTAGCGGATCACTATAAAGTTTTTTAGGCAGAAATTCGGGCATTATAATGATTTTTCTTACAATATAGGATTTAAATACATTCTCTTGCAAATTACGGTCAACTTTTGGATTAGAGCAGATAAGAACAAATCTTGACGACTTTATTTGAGGTACTGAATTCAGATCGGGGTTTCGTTTTTTTAAATTGGTTCTAGTTTGTGATTTAGCGCATATTGGCAGCACTGTGCTATCATAATGACAGTCAGCTGAAACATTATTTAAACCGATTGAAACTTAACAAAATATTTAACGCCCAACGAAGCATTCTCAAGCTTGAATGTGTCTCAAAAAACATTTTCTACATTTCCATCTCAAATTTTTTCCCGAAAACTTGGGTGATGCAAGCGACGAGGATTTGGTGAAAAACGATACCAAGGATTTTGGGATGAGGGCATAATGAGCTTGTACTGTTGGGCTTTAACACGTTAACAGATTCCAAAAAGTATAAACGATTCAGTTCGACTGCTCTTCATTCTAATTAAAAAACTTTAAAAAGGTTTATCAAAAATTTGGGACATCAAACATTTAATTAAAAAGTTTTACTGTAGTGTATTGCACTAAGAATCCCAATTTATTACAATTATTTATTATTGTAATAAATAGTTTTTTAATGAATAAAATGGAGACTAATTGTTAAAAAAATCGAAACTGAGATATTTAATATCTCGAAAACTAGAATCAATATCAAAACAAATAAGAAATACGATACCCTTCACCACCTATGTCAAAGGTGTTCTTTTTCCTGTATAAAGACAAAGTACCTGGTTGACCGAGCCTTGCTCGGAGTTTAATGGTAAGCCTTTCAAAGAAAATTTAAAATTTTTCATATATTTTATTTTATAATGTATATACTTGCGAAACACATTTTGTTTCCAAGTTCATTTGTTTAAAAGTAAAAAAAGTACCAAAAATATTTTTCACACATTTTTGGTCTTGCTCGGCCTTTCTTCCAAAAAGTTCCTCTTATTTTTTCAGCTGATCAAAACTCAATTTAAATTTTGTTTCCATACCTATTACTTTAAAAGTTATAATGTTACCAATTTTCCCTCTTTTATCCCATAATTTCAAAAAAGCTCCATTTGCATATTTGAAACTTCTTTGGTACCAATTGAATTCCGTACATTTTATTAAAACTCAGTCAACATTTTGTCTCTATTCATATTACTTTATGAGATGTTAAGTTATAATGTTATCCCTTTTTTACCCATTTTGAACCCCGAAATCACAAAAGTACCAAATACGTGTGCAATATTTTTTTTTACATCTATTGATTGCAGTACAAAGTTACTTTCTATATTCATTGCTACAAAAGATAAGAGTGGGTTAAAAAAGGTACCAAAAAACTATTTTTACCCTTTTTTGCCCCCTATGCTAGGTTTCAAAGAAATACCAAACACCTGTCCGCTTATTTTAGCAGCTGTTTAAACCGTAATTTAAATTTTATTTCTATGCTTATTACTTTAGGAGATAAACCATTTTCTATTTTTCCTTTTCCCCTTTTACCCGTTTTTACCCTCTTACTTGACCTATGCATAAAAAAAAGTACCCACCGTCCAAATTTCGTGAAAATCGTTAGAGCCGTTTTGAAGTTATAATAAGATAAGATATTTGATAAATTTTGCTGTTTCCGTCATTTGGACTTATATGAGAGCTAGGGTCAAATGTAGACCGATTATCTCGAAAATTGGCAAATTGATAATAACTAAAAATAAACTCAAAATTCTCATTATCTTCAGATTTACGAGCAAGTGATTTCTGTCCCATTTAGTGGGTTTTGACAAATGAGTTTGTATGGGAGCTATGGTCAAATGTGGACCGATTACAACGAAATATATTGATATTTGTGGCCAAAATATCAATTCCGGGAAGTGGGACCTATGGGAGGTACTATAAATAATGGACCGATTTTGACGAATTTCAATAGCCCCAATATCAAAAATGTTATCTGTGCCAAATTTCATTAAATTATCTTTAGAATTGCGACCTGCCGTCAGCCAGACGGACGAACTAATTGACATTGTTAAATCGACCCAGAAAGTTATTATAAACCAGAGACCGAATATTGTTTTATTTTTTAAATCAATCAATTATAAATATCATTGCCGATGAAAATTTATTTTCATTTCCATCGATGAATAAAAATGAGGGATTTATATTTGAAATATAAATATTCCTCATGATGAACATTTTAAATATCTTGAACGATAAATATCCGAACAGAAAAATATTTTATTGATTGTTTTATTTTTGAACTTCTGTTTTGACTTTGAAAAATAAAATATTTTTAAAATTATAAAACTTTTAACAACGAATGTATGAATATGTTTCCAATTAATTGCAATGTTTTAGGACATCGAAGTTAAACCTAATAGTCCTAATGGAACAATTGGTGGTTTATTTGACTCGCAAAACCATTTCAACATATAATTTGCAACAATAATTGAATTTATTGTTATTTAAACGTCCTAAAGACTTTTTATACCAGGACAAATCTTCTTCTTCTGTCATTCTTGGCTTTCAGTGGAGCATAGGGAATGGAAGGATGCAGAATTGCCTGACGTCTCTAGCTACCAGGTAAGAACTGTATCCAATTCCCAATCTAACTTTCTCGTGGTACATCCTGGAAACCTTAGCAACCAAGTTTTAGATGCGGTAAACAACCAGTGTGGGATTCTAGGTCAGGGCTAATATAAAAGGGAGTTATCTAAGAACTATTCCAACGTATATGGTCTAAGGGTCTAAGATAATTGTACTTCGTAAAGTACGAAAATGCAGCGTCTGTTCAACATGTTTGTTGCGGCTGCAAGCCTCAGTCTCGGATCGAGCGGCTCGCTATACAAACGTGCCTTGTGTCTTTGGACCCATCACCCACCGACCTAGCACTCACGATGTTTTAAGCATGGAAAGAAACAATATTACAGAATATACTACTCCAAGGGGTAATCATGCGAGGAATCCCCCTGCTACGGCAATTGGCGCAAGGATTTTGGAGTTTCCTAATCTATGCAAGAACATTATGATGAATGAAACCAGGACAAATACAGAAATAAAATTTGAATATTTTCTACCAAATTTTTTTTTATCGGATGAAAAAAGATGAAAATAATTTTGAACTGATAAATATCCCAAACGATTTTTTTATTTTTTATTTTCATCGGATTGAAAAACGATACAAAATTTTTTGAACAATTAAAAATCTTTGGGGATATTTATTATTTTTTAAACTTCAATGATTGTTTTTGTATGGATTAAAATATGAAAATATTGTTTTAAAAGTATTAATATTCGGTCTCTGTTATAAACCTATTGGTATACTAAAAGGTGGGTCTAAGACAAATATTTCTATGCGTTACATACATCAGCACAAACTTATATTAACCTTTCCATCTATGGTTATGACGGGTATAAAGACGGATTTGGATTCAGCGCCCCAAATAACCTTAGAAGCAGATTTTGGTTGCTTAGATACAAAGCCGTGCATAATCAAATATTTTACTTACTTAGGTGGATTTTTTCTGAAAATGCGCTATCTCGTTAACTAATGAGTTCCAAGCGCTTTCAATCGTTTAGTTTTTATATGTTTTATAACACGTATCGCTAGTGATTCAGATAGCGTCATAACTCGCCATTAGGTATATATATTACGAGTAAGATTTTACTTTTAAAAATTCTCAGAACAACTTCGTTTAATTTACACTCATTTTCTAGCAATCTTTCTCGTATCTTAGCCCTGTTAGGTTTATATTTTACCGAACTATCGATGTATCACGTGAGAGATGAAAAGAGGTAGAACAGTGATGTATTGTCATTATACTTAAATTAGGTACTTATCCTGAAGGTCGCTGTGATAATTTTGAAGTTGAAGAAAAGAAAATAGTAATAATGGATGGGGTACAAACCAAGCACAATCTGCACCCTACAATATCTTGGTATATATGTGACAGCGCATAAAGAAAGGGACCTAAGGGTATTTTGCGCGCATAGAGAAAGGGACCTAAGGGTAAAAAACAAGCAAAATCTGCACCCTATAATATGTTGGTATATATGTGACAGCGCATGGAGAAAGAGACCTAAGGGTTTTTTTTCGCACATAGAGAAAGGGACATAATGTAAAACCGGTTTTCTTCACGAGATTTAAATATTATTCATTTACCTTATTTTTAACCCTTAAGTCCCTTTCTCTATGCGCTGTCACATTTACTTTTTTTTTGTTATACATTTTATCATTGGATATTCAAAATTGCATATCTTAATGACAAGAATTATTTGAATTTAAAACAAAAATTTCTAAAACTATTTTTTATCTTTTATAAATTAATGGCTATTAAGATTTAAACATTCCGAAATACATCATGATGTTTAATCATGTTCAATTAATTTGATATTTTTTTTTAACTAAATTATATTGTACAAATCAAAAGCTGTTTTATTTTTAACGGACCAATACTTTAACTGCTTACAATATTAAATAAAGTTTGTTTCTATTTTTTACATAAGACAACAACTGGGCGTTGTTCACATGCCACAAAATAATACCCGAAAAAGGCATAGAAAAAAACCTATATTAAAATTTTATAACGGCAATATTTTTATTGCAAATACTATTTCCATTTCAAAATTGCAAGAAAAAAGTTTGCCAGTACTCCAATATGATAAATAGTTACATTTTAGCTCCAAGCAATCACAAGTTCCTTTAGTTCAAAATCCAGTTTTGGGTACTCGCATTTTCCTTTAGCCACTTCTAGACATGAAACATAGTCTTATGGTTGATGTCAGGAATTAATATTCCCAGCAAAACTTTGGTAATGGCAAGTACTCTGATAACTGGTTACCTTGTAACGACTACAACATACCATCCGAATAAATAATAAGTTATTACAGAAGTACTTATTTGTAATTAAGATGGTAATTTAAACTGAATGGCCCCGGTTCAAATCCCACCAACGGCAACAATTTTTTTTAGTTTTTTTTTTATTAAAAGAGTCTTTTTAAATGATTTTTGAATTTTAAGAACTTAAATATTGTCTTCTGTAAAAAAAAATTTGAAAAACTAACTCACGTTAATGAAAAAATACCATCATGAGTCAATTTTGATTATGTAGGGGATGTTTAATACCAAACACGATTCTAATTGGTCTTAACTTGGTAAGCCCAACTTATCTGGGTCATCCTTCATCTCAACTGTGGACACACACCTCCTCATGGTATCACCCGGGGAGCTAGTTTAACACCCATTAATATTGTTAGTTAACATGTTCCGAGAGTTGTCCCATAAGATCGATAAAAATGGGTTAGGATTACAGGCTAGTAACCCTCTCTTGAAAAAAAAAATACAGTGAAGAGGATAAAATTAGAATTGAAATGTCCCACTATCTAATATTAGAGGAGGATGTCCGAAACTTCGATAGAAAGACCAAGTAGAGGAGCATTTTTCAAAGCTTGGCCCATAAAATTGGAGAATATTCGCACAAGATCGAAATCCATGGAATTCTAAAATATGCTCGGACTTTGACATTAACAGGTTGTAACATTTAAGTAAGTAAGAGTCAATCTTATGTAAAAACTTATACAAAAAAGAAGATTTAAATTGTTTAAGTTTTAAAATAATTTTAAAAAAGTTTTAAAATAATTACAAAAAATCGTATAAAATTTTTTTCCAAAAATTACAACAAAGCAAAAAAAAAGCAGGGAAAAACAAAGTTATTTTTACATGATTTTGGATCTAAAAATAAAAATTGTTAACATTAATTATAAGCTGCTAAGTTTTCAACATATGAAGTATGCTGAGTGTTATATTTTCATTTGAAGTTAGATATGTAATTTATTTTACAATTTTAAAAATTCACAATTAAGACTTTTGATTTGAAGAACTCAATTCCTGTGCCTGTGCCAAATCAAAAGCGTAGGAGTAAACCGAAATTTTAGGTGGAAAGGAAATGAACTGTCAACTTGAGTGAGATTGAAAAAATAAAGAGATTGGATTTAAAACATTCTATTAATATTATATTAACAAATAAATATATAAAATATTGTGTCATTCGAATCAATATTCATCATTGCTTATCTCCTATCAATCCATATTTATGCTGTAGTATCCAGCAGATTCGGAGATCGCAAAAATTATTTTAGATGGGATTACTTCAGGTTCGAGATTAATTCAGGAGAACCAAAATACACAATCCATTTCTTAGCCTACTCCATTTATTATTTTCATAAACGGAATTGCGATCTACACCATTTTCAATTGTAATTGAGAAATTTTCAAATTGAATTGGGAAATTTTCAATTGAAATTGGGAATTTTCAATTAAAATTGAGAAATATTCAATTGGAATTGAGAATTTTCAATTGAAATTGAGAAATTTTCAATTGAAATTGAGACTTTTCAGTTGAAATTGAGAAATATTCAATTGATATTGAGAATTTTCAGTTGAAAATGAGAAATTTTTAATTGAAATTGAGAAATTTTCAATTGAAATTGAGAATTTTTTAATTGAAAATGAGAATTTGTAAATTGAAATTGAGAAAATCCCAATTGGAAATGAGAAATATTTAATTGAAATTGAGAATTTTTAAATTTAATTTGAGAATTTTTCAATTGAAATTGAGAAAAGCCCAATTGAAAATGAGGTTGATTTTTTTAATTGAAATTGAGAAATTTTCAATTGAAATTGAGAAATTTTCAATTAAAAATGAGAAATTTTCAATTGAAATTGAGAAATTTTCAATTGAAATTGAGAAATTTTCAATTGAAATTGAGAATTTTAGAATTGAAATTGAGAAAACCTAAATTGAAAATGAGGTTGAAATTTCACTTGGGGTTTTCCCAATTTCAATTGAAAATGTCTCAATTTCAATTGAAAATTTCTCAATTTCAATTGAAAATTTCTCAATTTCAATTGAAGGTTTCTCAATTTCAATTGAAAATTTCTCATTTTCAATTGAAAATTTCTCAATTTTAATTACAAATTTCAACCTCATTTTCAATTGTGCTTTTCTCAATTTCAATTGAAAAATTCTCAATTTAAATTTAAAAATTCTCAATTTCAATTGAAAATTTCTCAATTTCAATTTTGCTTTTCTCAATTTCAATTCAAAAATTCTCAATTTCAATTGAAAATTTCTCAATTTCAACTGAATGTTTCTTATTTTCAATTAGGGGTTTCTCAATTTTAATTGAAAATTTCTCATCTTTAATTGGAAATTCTCAATTTCAATTGAAAATTTCTCAATTTCAAATGAAAATTCTCAATTTCAATTGAAAATTTCTCATTTTCAATTGAAAGTTCTCAATTTCAAATGAAAATTCTCAATTTCAATTGAATATTCTCAATTTCAATTGAATATTTCTCAATTTCAATTGAAAATGGTTTAGTTACCATATCAGAATTCATGGGCGGTGTAAATATATAAATATTTAGAAATCTCTTGATTTCCTGGGCATTAGAATTCGATTTGATATTTGCTAGACTAAACACATTTTTCGAGCGTAAAAAAAAATGAAAACTTTACTTCCTTAATACGGGGGCTGGCCAATAAGCCGCTAACTTATAATAAAAATATGTTTTTTTTTTATTGTTTTCCCCGTTTTATTTGCGATTAGAAAACTTCGCCAAAATTCTTCACTATCAACCACGACAGATTGTGTTTGTGAGCATATGCGTAAAGCTTTCTTATATCCAAGTGATTTAAAATTTAAGCCCCTAAGCCACGTGAGATGGCTATGTCTTACAGAATATCTGTAATTTGCATTCTCGGATCGGGTAAAACCATATCTTATATTTTTAGTTGATTTGGCTTTAGAGACCCTGACTAGGCAATCGTACGGTATCTTTTGTAATTGTGCGACTACATCGAAATATAGTAAAGCACTAATTAAAATGGAATACTTACAATATTTATTAACTTTAGCCTTAGTTTGAGTGATGGTTTTTTCTAAAAAATAATATTGTTTAACCTTGATGTACTTGGGATTGAAAAAAAAAAACTGATAAGGTTTTATTAGTGTTAATAGAGAAGCCCATTTTGTACCCAAAACACGAATATTTTAACATAGCACATCCGAAGCTCATGCATTTATGCTCAGTTGACTTGTTCACAAACATTATTTCCTCTATCCTCCTTTTCACAATCTAGTTTCCTAGTTTATCTATCAAATATGTTGTCGGTTTTTCGGTCTAACAAAACAAAGTTGCCGTGGTCGGATACAGCCTTTAAAAATACAAGCGATTAATAAACTTGTCTTATAAAAATATGTGTTGTGTTCGGGAAACATTTCATGCGAAAAATCATCTTCGGCGGATAAAAAAATCTTTATAAGAATCAGGATTTTCAAATCCAACCCGAAAAAGTCACTGTTTGGTGTGACGATCGATGGATGACGCACAGTGGGTTGAAGCAAAAAAAAAAAAAGTGGTAATAAATCTGTATCATCTAAACTGTAAGTCTGATTGCATTAGTATGTATGAGAGAATTGTTAAGGAGGACCCAGGCTTTCTAAATTTGAGTGAATCATTGGGAGTCAAAGTAGACCACCTGAGAAGTTAAAAAGCTTTTGGACCATGTAGCTCTTCAATTATTGTCCAACAAATGTTGATATTTTACATTTTAGAATGAGCTTGAAGAAACCAAGAAAAAAATAATTTTTCTCTTCGACTATTTTTAGTTTTTGACCCATTGTGAATTCGACAACACTTTAGAAAATAAAACACCTTAAATATTTTAAACCGTTTAAAGAAATTTCCAAAGTCAAATATTTTTCGCTGATCAAAAAAAGTAAATTTTTTTTTTTAAAATGGTATCAATTTTTTACTTTTTACGAAGAAGTTTTTTTATTAAAAATTAATATTTTATTATATATTCGTAGAGAATGGGGATGATTCAAACCAAAATTAAACGAAATTTGTATTATTTTTAAGAAAATTTTTGTGTTTTTGAACATATAACAAAAAAATCAAGCCGATTTTGCAACTTTCTGAAATGCAGTTATATAGTCCCATATATTCACTTTAGATTTAAAAAATAATATGTAGCCCGAATTCATAAATGAATCCAGAAAATATACCATAATTTTAATTGCAAAAAAGGCCAATTGGGTTTCTTTTTTTGCAAAATTTGCATTTTTTTTACATAATTTTTATTCCTTAAGCCTCGTTTATAACTCACACATACTTTGTCTCATGGCAATTTAAAGATTGGATGGCCTTAATGAAAGTCAATACAAGTTTTATATTTAAAATCTAAAGAAAAACTCGACCTTATAGATTTTCGTTAGGGCTTTTTTGTGAAATTTTATAGTCAATTGGTCTTATTGGCAGGCAACAACTTCGGCTGATGCATTAAACACATAGACAACAGCAGGCTACGGGCTACAACCTGTCAACATTAGAATACAGGCATTCAAATAGAAATAAATTTTTTAGAGTCGACACGGCTACACGACTACCGACCACCGTTGTAGCTGTAGCCAAAATTAAACTATTTTCTATTTTTGTTAGCGACAATAAAAGATTTAGTGCTGTCAACACCATATAATATTGAAATAAATGAGCGATTTAAACCATTTGAATTTATTTACCACAACTACAATGGGGAGAATTTGTGTAAACAATTTACATACTTATAAAATATTTATATATTTAATGTATATAATAATATCTAATAAAATATTATGTAAAAATTTATATTTATATAACTCTAACTCAATAGAAGTAAAATTTTAAAAAGTTATTTTTTTAAACTGTCTAGCTCACATGCTACGTGTGGTAGAGCTACGTAGTTCATGTTATATAAAAGCCCAGTATGTCTTTTATAAAATTCATTATATAAAAGAGCATACTTATATCTATATTGTTTTTAGATATACGAATTTTTATAAAAAAAGTCGGTTGCAGAAATAAGTATATAGTATATTAGCTCTTAATCCATTATAAAGAATATTATATAGAATATATAAGAATATAAAAGATATTTTCAGTAGCTTTTGTTTGATACCAAAAAAGTTAATATCGGATATATACTTCTAAAGTTATACCGTATTATTCTTGAAATTTAAAGAGCCCATAACTCTTAAACTATTAGAGATCACACCAAAATCTTTCTATAATTTTTTTTTTTTGATATAGACATACCATCAGGTACAGGAAACCCGTTGATTTCGGAGGTTAATTAATAAAATGAATTTATGTCGTTTTTATCAAAATTGAAATTCTTATTTTGTCCATCTTATGAAAGCGATATTGGCACCACTCATAAACAGGTGTTTCGAAATGTAGCTGCCGTCTTAAATGTAGCTGCCGTCCCCAAAATAATTAAGTAGCTGACTACGAGGCGACGATTGCAGCCAACGACTTTTGTAGTCGGTGTTTGTGTAGCCTGCTGTTGACTATGTGTTTAATGCATGAAACTTGTAGACGCTGTGGGAAATAAAGATCCATCAAATTTTTGCGTTCTTATCCTGTTGTCTTGGCTTTCGAAATGGGTCTCAATTTAGAAGTTTCAACAGGAAAACTTTTTAAAAGCTTCTGTGATATCGTAAAGAAATTCATAGTCTGTTTACTAGACTGTCACATGCTCCTAAACTAGTTAGTCGGGTAGATCCTACCCAATTCTAAACCCATCAAAAAAATTTATTAAAACCCGTTTTTCAGTTTTTTTGCTGCGCCACTGGTTATAAATTAAACTTTTTATTATACCCTTCACCACCATAGGTGGAAAGGGTATTATAAGTTTGTGCTGATGTATGTAACGCATGGAAATATTTGTCTTAGACCCACCTTTTAGTATACCAATAGGCTTAGAATCACTTTCTGAGTCGATTTAGCGATGTCCGTCCGTCCGTCCGTCTGGCTGGCTGGAATTGATATATTGGCCACAAATATCAATATTTTTTTATGAAATTTAAATCAAATACTGCTTGTGTCAACTTAAATAACTGTATCAAATTTCGTTAAAAAAAAAAACATTTGACCATAGCTCCCATACAAACTTTTCTTTAAAAACGCACTAAATGAGACAAAAATCGCTAAAAAGCTCGTAAATCTGAAGATAATGGGAATTTCAAGTTTACATACATAATTTTTGTAACAACTGTAATCAATTTGCCAAATTTCGAGATAATCGGTCCACATTTGAACCTAGCTCTCATATTAGTCCAAATGTCGGAAGCAGCTTAAATATAAAAGTTTTGAGAAAATGTTTGTATGATGGCAAAATTTAGCAAATATTTGTCTTTATACAGAAAAAATAACACTTTTGACCTTAGTGGTGAAGGGAATCGTATGGTCGGGCTTGACCGACTATAGCACTTTCTTACTTGTTTTTTCTTATTTTTCTGATTGACAAACTGGGAACTACTTAACTCGGACTGGTAAATATGTATGAATGGCAAACTGACTATTTCACTGTCTTTTAATAATAACAGCAACAACAACGAAAACAAGGTAAGTAGAAATAAAAACTGGGATTGTTAGTAACAAACCAACAAAGGCAACAACATTCGCATTTTGGTGGCATGAAATTATTAACGCCCACACCTCAATGAAAAGTTGACAACTGCAGCTCTAAAACAAATGTGCATTTATTTGTTACGAGTGCTTATTTTAACATATTTAATATTACATATTTTATTTATTATTATATTACTTTATCGCTTTAGCATTTCTTGTGAAATAAAATTTTTAAATTTGTGCTTTCTGTTGTATTGTTAATTTCAACTTAATTTTATCTTTTAATACCTCTATTCACTCCTTCCTTACATTATAATATCTACAAATATAAAATTCATATACATACATAAGCCAGTTTAGAAAATCATATTAAAAATTTTGAGGCGATTTGAAAATGTACCAATGTAATGTAACCAAACCAACGTAACAAAACCATCCAATATGGCCAGTGGCTTATGGAGTCAGACTGTCAGTCAGTCCATTCAGTCTTACTTATTATTAAATGTGTCAACAAACATTCGAACGCATAATTCAAAACGCAAAATATTGTCTAAATAAATTAAAATGAAACCAACAACAAAAACAACCAAATAACTAAAAATGTACTCTGCCACAAAAGTACCAGGAACGACTTTTAATAAAAGTACGCAAACTCTTATTGACGCGAATAAATTTTTTACATTTATAAGTAAAAATATTTCTTTAACGACTCCAAAGACTTAATCTTAAAAACTCGAAAAGAAAAAGGAATTTTGCGTGGGACACACACATGGAGACGTACTTAATTTTGTACGAGTATAAATGTATCTACATTTAAAGCGGTTTTGGAAACACACCTTTAAGGTTTTTCTTTCGCAATTTGTTTGTGGTTGCTATTTTTTTTTTTTCGTTTGCGCCTCTATTTTTGTATGTGTGTATTTGTATACTTGAGAAGTCTGGTTCAAATTAAATTTTCCCTGTTGGCATATTTTCATTTAATAAATCGCAATTCATTTGGAATTAATTAAAGGAATTTAGTTTAAATGGAAACCAGTTTTCGAGGCAGCTTTTACTGAACTCTTAACATTTTTGCTTATAGTAAAATTCAATTGCAATTAAATTATAAGTAAGAAAGTATATTAGTCAGTCAAAGTCGACCATGTGATAGCCTATAACATTTTGGTCTATTGTGAAACGATAACACTCCTTCAAAAAAAATTTTTTATTCATTGAATTACAAAAAATTAAATTAAGTGAAAATACCTAATTTTGTATTTAACCCGTTTCCATGTATAATTTTATGAAATTATACATTTAATTCATATTTTATTACACGGTCATGAAGACTTTCAGATAAAGATAAAGTAGACATTAGAGCGTCTGGACGTATATAGAAGAAAAAAAGTTCGCCGTACACCACCGAATGTAAGACAGTTTCGAAATTTTTTTTTTAATTTTTTTTCGCCGCACATTGGGGTTGTCAAAATACATTTTTCGTCATATCTTCGGCATTTACAGTTTAATCTTAAAGTATGATATATCGATGTTTTTTCTTAGTGGAGGCTAATATTTTGCTTTGATAGTAATAGGTCTTAGATATCCTGTTGTAGTATTTATTCATCAGACCTAAGTATCTACCACCTTGATATACGACCCTAATATCAAAAAATTAAAGCTCTTAAAAAATCGTTATACTTTTGCTAAGGAAGATTTTCGATAATTCCAACTAAACTATTAAAAACAAGTAATTAATTTGCCGCACATTGGGATCGCCAAAATACAAAAAAGGGCGACAGCAATAAAATCTTTAAAACTAAGCAAGGTATTAAGACCATTTTTAGACACAGTATAGATCAATATATAATTTCAATATATAAATTTCAATATATAAGTTTCAATATATAATTTTCAGAACGATTTTTGAAATTTTAATTAAATTTTTAAATACAAAAGAGTACATTTTTCGAAGGTGGAAAGGTTATTATAAGTTTGTGTTGATGTATGTAACGCATAGAAATATTTGTCTTAGACCCATCTTTTAGAATACCAATAGGCTTAGAATCACTTTCTGAGTCGATTTAGCGATGTCCGTCCGTCCGTCTGGCTGGCTGGCTGGACCCCTATGTAAACCTTGTAATAAAACTACAGGTCGCAATTCTAAAGATAATTTGATGAAATTTGGCACAGATCATTTTTTGGATAATGGGACCATGGCTGTTGAAATTCGTCAAAATCGGTTTATTATTTATGGTACCTCCCACTTCCCGGAATTGATATATTGGCCACAAAAATCAATATTTTCATGAAATTTAGAGTAAATACTGCTTATGTAAACTCAAATCACTGTACTAAATTTCGTTGAAATCGGTCTACATTTCACCATAGCTCCCATACAAACTTTTCTTTAAAAACGCACTAAATGAGACAAACATCACTAAAACGCTCGTAAATCCGAAGATAATGAGAATTTATGTTTATTTTTTGCATACATATCTTTAATATTTGACGGAAGCATCTTAAATTTATAAGTTTTGAGAATATGTTTGTATGATGGCAAAATTTAATAAATATTTGTCTTTATACATAAAAAAGAACCTGTAGTGGTAAAGGGTATCGTATGGTCGGGCTTGACCGATTATAGCACTTTCTTACTTGTTTTTTTTTTAGAAAAACGGGCCGGGCCCTACAAGTATATAGTATATATATATATATATATATATATATATATATATATATATATATATATAGTATATAGTATATAATAAAACATTCGATTAGGAAAAGTTTTAAAATCCATATCAAATTTTTTTATGGACACAAAAATCTCAAGTTTTGTCTAAAATTTCTGATTTGCGGCTATCGCTCTTTGTAGGGTGTGTTTCCAAAATACAGTTTATATGCTTCCCTAAAGTCTAATCTTTTTAAAAATGTTAAAAAAGAATTAATTCTTTAAAAAAAAATTTGCAAAAATATAGAGAAATTAAAGTAATTTTTTTGAAAAAATTAAATTTTTCAGTCTTTTTTCGCTACATAAATTTTGATGAATTTTTCTGTGTTTTAAAGTTTATATAAATTAAATTATTTTTCTTTAAATTTTTTTAGAAATTTATCAGCAATCTTAAAGTATTTAAAAAAAAATTTCGTCCTACCAAAAAAGATTTATGACCTAAAAAAGGTTGGAAGTCATGTCAAAAATCAAATATCTTTTAAACAATAAGAGATAAGGTGGTGTTTTTTTTTAATTGGTTTAAAAAATGTAAAAACGTTTCGGATCGGAACAAATTTGTGAATGTTATACGGACCCAAATGTTTAAGATACCCGAGGTGGGCAACTGTCCGTCTATGTCTCTATCTGTTGAAAGCATGATAACGCCTAAACGAAAAAAGCTAGGTCACTAAAACTTGTGAAAGATATTCCTCATTTCTAGGAAAATTTTGGTATTGAAATTGGGCAAAATCGGTTCACATTTGACCATAGCTCCCGTATAACCTCGTCCAGGATGATAAAATTTGGTATATAGAAGTTTTATATTCCTCATTTCTAGGAAAATTTTGGTATTGAAATTGGGCAAAATCGGTTCACATTTGACCATAGCTCCCGTATAACCTCGTCCAGGATGATAAAATTTGGTATATAGAAGTTTTATATAAGTCCTAGGTAGCATATACAATTTCATCGAAATCGGTTTGCGTTTAGCAATAGCTCCCATACTTAAAGCTTACGGAAACAGCCTAAATTTCACCTTAAATACACTTAAATGCCAATAAATATAAAACTATAACAGATATAAACACTAAATTTGGCACAAGGAAGTCTTATGTCAATGTCAGCCAGTTTATCACAATCGGCCACCATTGGACCATAGCTCCCATATAAAAAACTTACGGAAACACAAAAAGTGCAATAGCTCCTTAACTACAAGAGCTAGAGAGACAACATTTTACAAAAGTAGTTTTGATATGTTATAAGAGTTGTGTAATGAAATCGGTTCACATTTAATTAGAGCTCCCATACAACCCTGTCCCAGGAATCACATTTATGCTCATAAATTGAATACAATTGTAATATCTACGACAATTTAATTTAGAACAGAGAAGTTTTATGCAACTTTTGGTCAGTATGTGAAATTTTATAGAAATCGGTCCATATTTGACCATAGCTTTCATATAAAAACCGCTCCCGGATGTCACTAAAATGCCACAAATTGTCTACGACAATTTAAATTAGAATAGAGAAGTTTTATGCAACTTTTGGTCAGTATGTGAAATTTTATAGAAATCGGTCCATATTTGACCATAGCTTTCATATAAAAACCGCTCCCGGATGTCACTAAAATGCCACAAATGCCAGTTAAAAGCTATTAAATTACAAATTATAAATAATTAATAAATAATAAATAAGCTCAATGTAAATTCCAGCTAACGTATAAAATTTTGTGACAATCGGTGGACATTTGGCTATAGTTCTTAGATATATATAACACCCCCTTTTTATATCTCAAATCAAAAAGATTTGGAGGTACATTTAGTATATTAAGATTGCACCTACAAAATTAGATAGTTATCAAACAATGTCCAGACTTTATATACGGTAGATACATTTGGAACTTCTAACAAAATATGTGGACCTACCGTGTTACTATCCTAACTACATGTTTAGTACAACGAAAAGTATTTAACAGCTTATTAATGTTAAACTATACCCGGCTATGAGACTTAATTGTGTGCAAAGAAAATACTAGGGAAAACACTTAGATACTTTTAAATGTTGAACTATAAAGCTACAGCAACCGAATTTAGTCCAAATATTTTATCAACAATACCAACTAACGTAACAATTTTTTTCGATTTTGGTGCACATTTTCAATTAGCTGCACCCTCGGAGATATATGAGATAAGTTTCTAAATTTAACACAACTTGATGGTGGGTATATAAGATTCGGCACAGCCGAATATGACACGCTTACTTGCTTTTTTTTATCAGTTTTTATTTAATTTTCCTTAAATTTCAGACAAATTTTTAAAATTTTCGCAAAATTTTGTTTGTATCAATTTCAATTCTCTTACAAACTCAAGACTTGACTGATGTGAAAGTCACTTATGAAGTAAAAAAAAAACTAATTTAAAATTTGACAATTCGTTTTCAAGATATGATAAACTAACTAAAATAACCTCTTCAAAAATTCCAGGTTTTAGAAAAACTTTAAAAAAAATGTGGAAAAAATTTGAAATTTCTAATGATTTCGTAACACAAAAAATATATTTTTTCTGTTACTAAAGTTATAGCCTGAACAGAATTACAACATAACATTTTTCATATCATCTTTCCTCTAATTAAGAGCTAGTTTTACTTCACAATCTTGTACTTCACTATAAGTTTCTTAAAAAAAAGTTTAAATTTATTACAGTACAATGGATGCTTGTGCTATTTTTTATTACTTTACTGTAAAAAATGAACGTTTCCTGAATAATTTATTTATAACATAGATAAGTATTTCTAAACTAGAAAAACATCTTCTAATTTAGACCACAACTAACATCTCTATAGTTTACCTGTGTACTTAGAAAGCTAGAAAGCTAACCGTTGATTAAGTGATAAAAATACGTTTAAAACCTTCATACGCTCGTAAAGTACAATCAAGAGAATCTTTGCTTTGAACATAAATGAAATAAAATGAAATGTCATTATTTTGGTAGAGTAATGACATGTGTCATTTGTGTCAATTGCCTTCCTTAAACTCATCAGAGTCAACATCAAGATGATGATAGTCATCTTCATTTTAATCTTCATTGTCACTTCATTTGATCTACATTAACTAACGGTTGACGCGGTTTAAAATCAAATAAAACAAAACAAAAAACACTAACAAAATACCGTTGAAAAAATCATAAAAATTTTTTATCTTTTTCATTTATTTTTAAAGAAGTTCTTTCTTTTAATGTAAAGAATAGAAAAAGGTAAAACAATAAAAATGTTTTTGTTTTCATTTTTATTACCTTTTTTTTAATTATTTCGATGACATGTTTCCAGGTTGTACTCGTAGATTATTGTTCTTTAAATTCTCATTGTCATCGTTGTCGTTATGTTGGATGTTCTTTGAAGAGTATCTTTGGTTCGAAACATTAAATGGACATTTAGCGATTTGGAAAAACAATGACGAAACATTTTGAATAAAACAGATTGTGGTTTTTCGTTGATTTATGACTTTGATATTTTTTTTTAAATAACAGGCACACTTATGTAGGTACAATATAGTTTATCATATCAGTTTTTATGGCAACCAAACCGTAAGATTAATTTAATTAAACTTTTCTTTTAAACGCTTTTCTAGAAATATGGTTACACTAAAAATATTAAATTAAAAAATGATATTAAATTATTTTGATTTCTAAAATTTTAGGAAAAACTGTCTTAAAATAAACTTTGGACGTAACGCTATTTTCGCAGAAGTTTTATGCAGCCATATAATATATATAATATAATATATAATTTTATAGGAATCGGTCCATATTTGACTATAGCTTTCATATAAAAACCACGCCCAATAAAATGTCACAAACGCCAGTAGGCAGCTATTAAATTATAAACTACTGACAAGTTTATCCACTTAATTTCGCACAAATAAGTTTTATATAAATAGAAGTCAGTGTATAAAATTTTGTGGTAATCGATCACCATTTAACTATAGTTCTTATGTGTATAACATGGGATTTGCAGTTCGGTTTTAACCGAAACCGAAACCTCAAAACCGAAAACCGTAGAAAAAGCCGCGGTTTTAGCTATTTATTTTTCATAATTTTTTGTTGGTATTATTCAGAAATAACATTATAAATTTGCACGTAATTTCTCTATGAAATGAAGCAGAAGAATGAAAAACAAAAAAAAAAAAAAAAAACAAAAAAAAAAGGTGCCTTACAATGGACGAATGGACAAGTATGTGACAGTATATTTTATAACCTGGGTATCAGCCGTATTTTTGGAACGTGTAATTCCAAGCAAACTCAAGAAACCATTAGACAAAAGCTAGGTTAGGTTAGGTTAGGCAGGCAGCCAATGTTAGTCAGCTTCACTTGGGTCCTAGAAGCGGTCCCTTTGTGATACCTGCGGGAGATAGACTGGAAGAGAGAACGAAAATAATTAATTCCAGCCCATCAATGAGAGGCTTATTCAAGCCAGCCTGTAGCTTTGATAAATGAGTCTATTTTGCGAATGTCAATGCTCGCTAGATCGGATAAATCATGCAGATAAAGTGCCCCCAGAGAGGTGGCTCTTAGAGTTGAAAGAGCGGGGCAGTGGCAGAGAAGATGAGTAACCGTTTCCTCCTCCTCTACGTTGTGACAGCTTCGGCAGTAGTCGTAGTGTTGAAGGTTAAGCCTTCTGGCATGCAACCCAAAAGTGCAATGACCTGTTAGGATCGAGATTAGGTTGCGGAGTCTGTGGCGAGGTATGGAGACCAAGCACTTCGATCGCTTGTTGTTGCCTAGATATTGAACAAGTGGTTTCAAGGGACCAGGTGTTCTGTGCTGATCCATAAAGAAGTTGCCTAATTATTGATTTGCAGGCGGATAGCGGTACGCCCGTAAATTGATCGATGCAATCTTGACTCAGGAGAGCACCGAATTTAGCAAGTCTGTCCGCAGTGGAGTTACCAGGTATGTTGTTGTGCCCGGGTACCCAAAAAAGTTCGATGTTACAATGTCTCGCCATCTCATTTAGAGATGCCCGGCATTTACGTGTAAGAACAGATGTCGTGTAGACACTAGATAGGGATTTTATGGCAGCCTGACTGTCGATACAGAAGCGAATATCCCTGTCGTATATTCTGTAGTATCTTAGCCATTTGGAAGCTCTATATATTGCCGAATTCTCGGATTGGAGGACACTGCACTGATCAGGAAGCTTAAAACAGATTTCCTTCCCTAAAAGTGGGATGAAGAAGCCCCCTCCCACGCCAATCTTTGACCTAGATCCGTCCGTATATACCTCCAAACAACCATCATTAATGGATGATGGATCTCCAGAGATAGTAACAGTGAAGGAGTTGCCAAAGAGTGGGATGGAAATGCAGTAATCGATGTTATCAGGGATATTCATGAATTTATCCAGAATAGCGGAGTGTCCCGATTTCGAATGGGACCAGGTTCCGATGGTGCTAAGTCGCACAGCTGAATTAAGGGCGATTTGCTGTGCCATTAGTTCGACTGGAAGCCAGTTGAGCAAAAGCTAATGGAGTTTAATATTTATTTCACTTGATGCAAACATCGTAGCATGTACTATAGATGGAGCAGCAGTCAAAATCAAATTTGGATCTGAAAATCAAACACTGCTTCAGTAATGGTTGGCACACGGAATTTATTTTGCAGTCACTGATGTTTTTCTATGAAAAATTTCTTATAAATCCAGATGTGGATGAATTTTAAACCGACGAAAGCGAAGACAATTTTGAGGATGGCAACGATGAAACCTCGAATCATTTAAAACCGATTGTCCACATAAATTTGAAGATTCATTGCTGCTCGTAAAAATGACTGTTGAAGCAATTTGTCGCTCCGATGCAAATATTATACAAGCTAAAGGGGCTCTGGAGTTTCCCTAAAAGAAACAAGACTTATTTAAGTCTTGAATTTTAGTATTAAATTATAAATATGAGCTTTAATAAATATACCTTTACTTTGTTTTAATAAAATTATCTAAATTTTACTACAAATTTAAATCAAAATAGATTTATTTAAAAAACCGAAAACCGAACTGAAACCGGCCGGCTTTTGGTGTTTTAAAACCGAAACCGCGGTTTCTCATTTTCACGGTTTTCATCATCATTCATCACCTTTTTATACCAACCATCAAAAAGAAAGGTGGGTATATTGAGATTGTCATTCCGTTTGTAATTTCTTTAATATTGGCTCAAAAACCAAAAACGATATATATTCTGAATCCTTATGAAATTCAAAGACGATTGAGCGATGCCCGTCTGTCTGTATGTCTGTCTGTCTGTATGTCTGTCTGTTGAAATCACGATAACGCCTAAACGTTATCGTGATTTCACTGAAACTTAGTAGAAATATTCTTTATTTCTGAGAAAATTTTGGTATTGAAATTGGGCAAAATCGGTTCACGTTTGGCCATAGCTCCCGTATATATAAAATTGCATCAAAATCGGTTCACATTTAGCCATAGCTCCCATACAAAAAACTTACGGAAACAGCCAAAATTTCACCTAAAATACACTTAAACTATAATAGATATAATCACTAAATTTAGTGTTATGTCAATGCGAGCCAGTGTGCAAAATTTTGTCGCAATCGGTCACTATTTGACCTAGCTCCCATATAAAAAACTTACGAAAACACAAAAATTCAAAAAGAAAAGGGGATTATGTCCGTCTGTCCGTCAGACAAAATCGTCATAGCTCCTTAACTACAAGAGCTAGTAACACTAAATTAAGCACAAGGAAGTCTTATGTCAATGCCAGGCAGTGTGCCAAATTTTGTCACAATCGGTCACCATTTGACCATAGCTCCCATATAAAAAACTTATGGAAACACAAAAATACATAAAGAAAAGGTTGTTTATGTCCGTCTGTCCGTCAGATAAAAGCACGATAGCGCCTTAACAAAAAAAAAGCTAGAGGGACAAAATTTCACAAAGGTATTTTGGATGTCTCGAAAAATATGTGTGCTGAAAATGGACAAAATCGGTTCCAAATTAGTTACAGCTCCCATATAACCCCGCCCCGGGAAACACATTAATGCTGATAAATTGAATACAATTGTAATAGCTATGACGATTATATTTAAAATAGGGAAGTTTTATGCAATTTTTGATCAGTTTATCAAATTTTATAGGAATCAGTCCATATTTGACTTTAGCTTTCATATAAAAAACACTCACGGAAACCAAAAATTTTATCAAAGGCCAGTTAAAAGCTATAAAATTTGAAACTATGATAGCTATGGCCACTAAATTTTTCAAGAATAAGCTCTATATATATACCAGCCAGTGTGTAAAATTTTGTTACAATCGGTCAACATTTGGCTATAATTCTTATATATATATATATATATATATATATATATATATATATATATATATATAGCATCCCTTTTTTATATCTGCAATCAAAAAGATTTGGAGGTACATTCATTATATTAAGATTGCACCTATGAAATTAGATAGGCATCAATCAATGTTCAGCCCAGACTTTATATATGATGAATGCATTAGGATCTCCTAACGAAATATATGGACCTGCCGTATTACTATTAACGTGTTTAGCCTAACTACATATTAACGAAAAGTATTTAACAACTTATTAATGTAAAACTATACCCGGTTATGAGACCGAATTTTGATCAAAGTAAATACTGGGGAAACCACTAAAATATTTTTATATGTTGAACTGTAAAGCTACGGCAACCGAATTCAGTCCAAAGGTTTTACCAACAATACCAATTAGCTTAGCGATTTTTTCAGTTTTGGTCCAGATTTTGAGTTAGCTGCACCCTTGTAGATATATGAGATATGTTTCTAAATTTAACACAACTTGATGGTGGGTATAAAAGATTCGGTACAGCCGAATATAACACTCTTACTGGTTATATCTACAATCAAATAGATTTGGAGGTACATTCAGTATATTAAGATTGCACCTACAAAATCAGATAGCTATCAATCAATGTTAATTCCACACTTTATATACGGTGGATGCATTAGGAACTTCCAAGAAATTATATGGACCTGCCGTATTACTAACAACGTGTTTGGCCTAACTATACTATAACTATACTAACTAAATACCAGGGAACCGCCGTGGTAAAGCAGGTTAGCCATCCGCCTAGCATACCAGAGGTCCCAAGTTCGATCCCTAGCCAGACCCACTTGAAAAAAATAAATTTTAAAAAAAGTGGCGGTTCACCTCGTAACTCAGCTAACCACTAATTATTGAGTATATGGCTATGAAAAACTTCTCTAACTAATGCATTTGCTGTTCGGAGCCGGAGTTAAAACATAGGTCCCTTTCAATGAGTCTATATCGACGCAAGAATTAAAGAACGCAGTAACTGACAAAACATAAAATGTTCACCAGAGGCAAAAACCTGTATGAAAGTATAATTAATATAGTTCATATCTCAAAAACTATAATACTTAGGAATATGATTTTAAAGACTTATTTTTATTTTATCTCGCTTTATATATTGGCTGTAAAAATTTAATCTCAAAATTAGTTTTCATTAGGCTTACGACAAATAAGACACTGGTATTTTTCAAAACGAAGACGGAGTAAATGATTTTTTTCGTCATAGAAATATGGGACCGGGGCAAATCAACGCAGTATTTTTTCTGATATATATAAATAAATACCAGGGAAACCACTTAGATTATTTTAAATGTTAAACTATAGGCAACATTTTTTTCGAACTTGGTTCACATTTTGAATTATCTGCACTCTCGTAGATATGTGAGATATGTTTCTAAATTTAACAAAATTTGATGGTGGGTATATAAGATTCGGCACAGCCGAATATAAGACTATTACTTGTTTCTATTCAGTTTAATTTCGTTCAGGCCTAATCGTGTTTTTAATTGTGCTCGATGATGACATATAGTAGAGGTGGGCACTAGGGCGTCTCGAAAAAATAAAGTTCGCCGTACACCATCGAATATAAAGCATTGCTATGAGGTAGTTTCGAAACATTTTTTTTTAATTTTTTTCGTTGCACATTGGGTCGCCAAAATACATTTTTCGTTATATCTTCGGCATTTGCAGTTGGACCTCGAAGTGTGATATATCGATGTTTTTGTCTCGAGGAGGTCAACATTTTTCTTTAATAGTCATTATTCAAAGGTATCCGGTTCTAGTATTTATCTAACAGACCCCTGGTTCCACCACCCTAATGTACCACCCTAATATCAGAAAATTAAAGCTCTTAAAAAATCGTTAAACTTTAACACAGAAAGTTTTTCGATTTTTCAAACCGATCTATTACAAACAAGGAATTTCTTTTTTTGCCGCACATAGGGATCGCCAAAATACATTTTTCTTAAAGTGTAATATATCGATGTTTTTGTCTAACGAAGGCCAACGTTTTGCGATAATCATTGACCTAAAATACATTCTTCTACATAATACCTACCCAAGATATCTTAACTCATACAACAAGAATTATAAAAATTTAAAATATTTTAATCAATTATGTTTTAAAAGGATCCAAGTTTGCTGTATTTTTGACGGCTATCAAGTTCTGAAAAAATGTGGCGCATGTGACAGCCATGGCATTAATGTACTACATGAACAAAATGTTCAGTATTTTGTTAAAGGCATAGATAGGCTGTCCTTGAGACAAAAACATCGATATATCATACTTCAAGATCCGAATTTAAGTTATAAAGATATAACGAAAAATGTATTTTGGCGACCCCAATGTGCGACGAAAAAAATTAAAAAAAAATTTTCGAAACTGTCTCATAGCAATGCTTTATATTCGATGGTGTACGGCGAACTTTATTTTTTCCCCATATAAGTCGAGACGCTCTAGTGGGCACGTGTGGGGTCAATAAGAGCCATTTTACAATTTCATATTTTTTAAAGAGCCACAATAGTAAAGAGTTGGAAAAGAACATGGTGATTTATACCAAAAAGGATGTTACCGATTCTTTTGAAGGCAAGTTTATAATAATGACAGATTATGATCAAGGAAAGGAAGTAAATGATTAGTTTGGATCAAATGTAAATTCAAAACAGATTAAGGTTTATTTTAGAAAATGCAAAATACCAATAATGAACAATAAAAGGCATTTTAGGCATTCCGATCGCCATGATTTGATTCCGTAATTGCATTCCGAAGCTTCTACAGATTCCAAGTGAAATGATACTAATATTGAAATATTATAATTTTTGTTAAAAAGTTCAATAAGACCTCATAATTTGTATAAGTTTATCGTACATCGATCTCGCAAGTTGTTTCGATAAGACCTATTAAGTCTTAAATTTTTTTCCTCATTTCATTAACATCATTAACTAATTAATCGAATTAACTAATTATCGAAATGCCGATTTGGCCATTTCGATAATTAGTTGTACGAAGTGATGATCAGTGAGATCAATTTCCCCACATGTGCTCAAAAACTAGCTACATCGACACTGTCAACTTGACTAAAGCCAGGCAAGAGTTATTTTTGATTTGAAGCTCTGAATGTAATATCTTAGGTTTTTCTGTTCACAATTTCAAATAGAGTAGAAGTAACTATTATATCCATTGTTCTTGAAGAGCCCTATTTTCTCGTTTTCCTGTTTTTTATATTAGATATATATTATATAAATATATATCTAAAATTCAAGTTTAAAACTAGAATTAAATTTTCAATGAGCCGCAATTTATGCAACAAAGAGCCGCATTTGCCCATCATTGCTATACACTCAACCAAAAAAAGTCAGTAATATTAACGAAAAAATTTCGTAGACCCTTAACGAATATAAATTGTTAAATCAGTAGATTTTTTTTCAAATCTAACAAAAAATTATTCAGAAGAACAATTTTTTTTCAAATCTACAGAAATTATTTGAGTTAAAATTTAACAAAAATAATTCATTTTATTTAATACAATTTCGTTATAAAATGACTATAATTACTTTAAAACAACGAAATTTTGTTGAAAATATAGTAAATATTCGTAAAAAAATCTACACATAAAATTCGTTGAATATACCTGCCTATATATGATTAAACAAATAAATATTTTCGTTCATCTAAAGAAAATTATTTAATTTAAATAATCAAGTGTATCAATAGATATTATAGATTTTTTCAACAAAATAATTTTGTAATATTAATAAAATTTTTTTAATTTTGCTATTAAAAAAAATTATGTGTATTCCAAAAGATAATTATAGAAAATATAGATTCTTTTAACAAAAATATTTGTATTACATTAATAATTTTTCGTTAATATTTTTAAAAAAATGGACAAGGCTCAAAAAAGCGTATTTAAAATATTTAGTGTTAAACATTTTATCAAATTTGCAAGAAAAATAAACGTGATTTATAAGAAAATAAATAAAGAAAATTCACTACAAAGGTAAGTAAAATTAAAATCTTAGTTAAAAAATTGTTTTAAGTTTTCCTTTAAAAATAAGAGACTTTTAAACAAATGCATTTAAATAAAGAAAATTATTAATTAAAAAAAAAAATACAATGAAAAAAACAATTGCTTAAAATAAACTTTTTGGAAAGTTTGCTATAAAAATAAGAAATTTTAAAAAATTTTCCAAAAAAGGAATTTAAATTTTTTTTTTATTAAAAAGGCATTTCTTTTAAAAATAAGATATTTTGAAATTTTAAAAAAATATGAAATTTTTCCAATTTTTATAGGAAATTTTTCAAAATTTTTCTATTTTTACAGGAAATTTTTCATAAATTTCCTATTTTTATAAGAAAATTTTCAAAAACGTCCTATTTTTATAGGAAATTTTGTCAAAAATTTCCTATTTTTATAGGAAATTTTGTCAAAAATTTCCTATTTTTATAGGAAATTTTGTCAAAAATTTCCTATTTTTATAGGAAATTTTGTCAAAAATTTCCTATTTTTATAGGAAATTTTGTCAAAAATTTCCTATTTTTATAGGAAATTTTGTCAAAAATTTCCTATTTTTATAGGAAATTTTGTCAAAAATTTCCTATTTTTATAGGAAATTTTGTCAAAAATTTCGTATTTTTATAGGAAATTTTGTCAAAAATTTCCTATTTTTATAGGAAATTTTGTCAAAAATTTCCTATTTTTATAGGAAATTTTGTCAAAAATTTCCTATTTTTATAGGAAATTTTGTCAAAAATTTCCTATTTTTATAGGAAATTTTGTCAAAAATTTCCTATTTTTATAGGAAATTTTGTCAAAAATTTCCTATTTTTATAGGAAATTTTGTCAAAAATTTCCTATTTTTATAGGAAATTTTGTCAAAAATTTCCTATTTTTATAGGAAATTTTGTCAAAAATTTCCTATTTTTATAGGAAATTTTGTCAAAAATTTCCTATTTTTATAGGAAATTTTGTCAAAAATTTCCTATTTTTATAGGAAATTTTGTCAAAAATTTCCTATTTTTATAGGAAATTTTGTCAAAAATTTCCTATTTTTATAGGAAATTTTGTCAAAAATTTCCTATTTTTATAGGAAATTTTGTCAAAAATTTCCTATTTTTATAGGAAATTTTGTCAAAAATTTCCTATTTTTATAGGAAATTTTGTCAAAAATTTCCTATTTTTATAGGAAATTTTGTCAAAAATTTCCTATTTTTATAGGAAATTTTGTCAAAAATTTCCTATTTTTATAGGAAATTTTGTCAAAAATTTCCTATTTTTATAGGAAATTTTGTCAAAAATTTCCTATTTTTATAGGAAACTTTGTCAAAAATTTCCTATTTTTATAGGAAACTTACTATTTTTATATCAAATATTTCCTATTTTTATATCAAATATTTATTTTTTGGTTTTAGGTAGTAAATCAAGTCTATATGGGGGATACACAAGGACATCCCAACTGAATAAAGGGACCTCCCATGTGTAGAGAAGCGACTGTGATTAAGTGGCAACATACCAACTTTTACGATGATGACTCACTAATGTCGTATTTTATTTAATATCTAATTATGTATTTTATAAGATAATATTATTGTAATATAAATTAATTTTGGTTCCCTGTAATAATAAATAAAAAAATTTTAATAATTAGTTAAAATTGTTAGTTTATTTTAATAAAAATTCTCCAATATGAAATAAAAGTCAATTGCATTTTGTGGAAAGTTTGAAGAAAATTCTTTGATATAAGTAAAAATTTAATAAAAAATTTTTGTATATTCAATAATTTTTTTATTTAGCTTAACAAAATTTCATAAAAAATATCTAAGCAAAACAACAAATATGTTTAGTAGAAACAAAGAAAATTTATTTAAAACAACACATTTACTAAATTTAAAAAATAATCCATTAAATTTAATAAAATTTCTGTTAGCTGTATAATAACCTACTTTTCTTCATTATTACATGCCGTTTTACAGTATTTACGAAGTTTTTTGGTTGAGTGTATAGTAACCCCATTATGTCTAGCTATACTTCTTGAGAATAAGTCTGCTGACTTCACTATCGCAAGCATTTTCGTCTGGAAGATGCTGCACTTATCAGGAAGTATACAAGACCTCCAGATATAAATATTGTTAAAAAAAAAAAACACCAGACCCATTCTATTTAAACGTCCATTAACCCACGTTACCTTCAAAGAGCGAATTGCGACTCTCTAAATGGAATTACAACCCGAGG
Organism: Stomorhina lunata; assembly: GCA_933228675.1. Lineage (NCBI taxonomy): Eukaryota > Metazoa > Arthropoda > Insecta > Diptera > Rhiniidae > Stomorhina > Stomorhina lunata. Next base: position 85,824,322 of record OW121740.1, on the reverse strand, counting down.
TATTGAACTAAATATCATTTTATTCTAATAAAAGGAAATTTGATAAGTAAAGACATTATTTATCCTTCACAAAAACTTGTGTTTAATGCCTGTCGAAAAAATTGTCGGGGCTTAGCAATTATGAGCTAATTCTTGAAACTATGATATATTTTTGAAAAATTTCAGCTTAAGATAAGAAAAACATTATATTTTTAAAATTCACCTTGAGTTTGAAACAATTTGCTGTTAATCCTCTTAAAATAAATAAAAATATTTTTGGTGTTAAATCAACAGCAAAGATTTATAATGATTTAAGATAAATACAATTTAATTGTTTTGCCACAACTTAAATTACATCTTAGAAAACACTAAACCTTAATTACACACAAATTGCTAATGAAGTTGTAATTTGGTTTATTATTTTATTTTATTTGATTATTTTAAACAAATCAAAAATAGACTAAAATCTAAACAATCACAATCATCAACAGCAATTTTGTTTTAACATTTCAAAAATACTTTTCAAGAGATGAACTGTAAAAAAAGTTTTCAAGGTAAAACTTTGGGTTTTAATGGTTTTAACACTCGAATTTAAAAATTGTAAATACAAATTTTTATCACCAAATTACACTAGTAACAACAACAAGAAATGAAAATTTAACAAGTAAGAGTGGTATATTCGGCTTTGCCGAATCTTGGATACCCTTCACCAATAGTGTTGCAAAAGTACTTAATGTAATTCCAAGCAAAATTTGGTTATACTAGTATTATATGCAAAGAGTCTTTAAAATTAAGAGTCGGAAAAAGAAAAGCTTTTGGATGGCATCATCATCTAGAATATTTATGCACCCAAAGGTTAGGTTGGGCAGGTGGCAGATGTCTAGGGAAGCTTCACTTGGGTTCTAAAGTGGTCCCTTTGTGAAAGATAATGATTACTAGACTACAAGTAGAGAATGCATATTTAAGCCAGCCAGTAGCTTCGAAATAAAATAGACACATATTTTACGAACATTTAATAAAGTTCGATAGACCAGATAAACCATGCAGAAAAGATGCTTCAAAATGTAGATGCTCTTACATTTGCAATAGCACATCGATTTGATGAAGTTTAAGTATTCTGGCATGCAACCCAAAAACACAGTGCCCAGTGAGGGTTGTGCACTTTAATTCGTACGAATTATCCAACTAGTAAAAGTTCTTGATTAGTTATGTAAAACTCTGAAGTTAGCGGACTGATTTAGGTCAAAGCTTCAACAATGATAAGCCTTAAAATTATAGGGTAAACACTCTTAGTTTTAGATATATACGTGAAGTATATAGCTTTTGAATGGATGGATATCAGCTTTGTCGGAAAAGTTATTAAAGATTTACTTATTTATCTGAAGTTAGTTAATTAATTAAAATGAACACTTTATCAATAATATTGGGATGTATTGTTCCGGACAGATCCGGTGGATGTTTGGAAAGTTTTGCTCTAGTTCCTTGTACAATTTTAATGTGATTTAATTTATCAGCATTAAATCGATTCCCGGTCGGGGTTATATGGGAGATTTCACTAAATGTGAATAGAGCTCGCCCATTTTCAATATCGAACTTTTCAAGAGATCAGAAATACTTTTGTCAAATGTTGTCCCTCTAGAAAGTTTATTTTAGGCGCTATCGCCCTGAATATCAATATTGTACAACGTCTTTATACTAAATGTCATCATCGTATCTTAGGCGAAGTTATACGGGATCAATTGTCAAACGTGAACGGATTTGCAATTAAAAAATTTAAATTTTCGTTGATATGTGAGATACTTACATACATATGTAGGTTTTGAACGGATATCATGTAGTTAGCTGCATTTTTGTACTTTCTAGGAAGATTACCTATAATTTGATATATAATACATTCTCAAATGTTATCATAATGTTCAAAAGTCGGACACAAAATTAAGATTAATGCAGAGTGTCTGTCTGCTAAAATTAGATTTGTGGAGCTCCTGGATTTTACACAAAATTTTAGGATGTTGTCCCACCCTGAATTTTATCATTGTCGATCAAAACACCATCGCTTAAACGCTAAATTATATCTACCACAAATTACCGAATGCATCAGGATTTAGTTAATCCCCTGCGAAGAACGCTATTAAATTTCATCAAAATAAACACCTGAGATATCGACAAAACAGGAGCTCCAAAAACTTGACTACAACAGAAAAAATTACAGACAGGTAGACGGACGGACAAAAAAACAGACGGACAGACAAACAAACAGACGGACGGACAGACAAACAAACAGACGGATAGACAGACAAACAGACGGACGGACGGAGGTTGCGAAATCGATTCTCCTGCCGATTCTGAGTTGATCGGTACAATTTGAATGGTATTCGTAATCAGATTTGTGGAGTATAGATTTTAGAAAATCCTCACACAAAGAACGATGTCAAATTTCATCACAATCGGTCTATAAACACATGAGATATCGCTAAAACAATACTTACAAAATGTAAACAAAATTTCTTAGACACGTACTTTGGGCAATTTGCTGTACATCAAATGTAGTGTTATGGCGATATCTCAATTGTTTATGGACCGCTTTTGATAAAATTTAATAACGTGCTTGGCGGGGGAATTTCCTAAAATTTGATATAAAATTTATGTAGGTCCGTGCTAAAGGAGGATGGTTTTTCCTATTTCTGCATTTCATTTTTTCAACAAACATTCTCTAATGCGAACTTTGGGCAATTTGCGATACGTCAAATTCAGTGTTTTGGCGATATCTCAGTTGTTTATGGACCGATTTTGATAAGATTTTACAGAGTACTTTGGGAAACTATTTCCTACAATCTGATATATAACATATTATCACATGTACACCAGGAGTATCTTTTTTCTCTCGTTATTTAAAAGTGTGTTTCAATCAAAAATTTTAAAATTTTCGTCTAATTTTTGGTATTTTTTCGATATTTTCGGTGTTTATAAACCGATTTTAATGAAATTTAATAGCGTTCATTGCGGGAGAATTTCCTAAAATCTGATATATAATTTATGTAAGAACATCCTCCAGGGGCTTCAGAAACTTGATTTCAACAGACAGACAGACAGACGGACGGACAGACAGACAGACAGACAGACAGACGGACATCGCTTAATCGATTCTCCTCCCGATTCTGAGTCGATCGGTATAATTTTTATGGGGTCTACGATCACTAATAAAAAAATTACAAACGGAATCACAAACTTATAATACCCTTTCACCTATTGGTGAAGGGTATAATAAAATTAAAAACAAGTAAGAAAGCGCTATAGTCGGTCAACCGACCATACGATACCCTTCACCACTAAGGTCAAAGGTGTTATTTTTCCTGTGTAAAGACAAATATTTGCTAAATTTTGCCATCATACAAACATTTTCTCAAAACTTATATATTCAACCTGTTTCCGTCATTTGGACTTATATGAGAGCTAGGGTCACATGTGGACCGATTATCTCGCAATTTGGCAGATTGATTACAGTTGTTACAAAAATTATGTATGCAGAAAATAGACTCAAAATTTCCATTATCTTTAGATTTACGAGCGTTTTAGTGATTTTCAACGATTTCAACGAAATTTGGTACAGTGATTTAAGTTGACATAAGCAGTATTTGTTTTAAATTTCATGAAAAAATATTAATATTCGGGGCCAATATAGCAATTCCGGGAAGTGGGACCTATGGGAGGTACCATAAATAATGGACCGATTTTGACCAATTTCAATAGCCATGGTCCCATTATCAAAAAAATGATCCGTGCCAAATTTCATCAAATTATCTTTAGAATTGCGACCTGTAGTTTGATTACAAAGTTTACATGGGGGTCCAGCCAGCCAGCCAGACGGACGGACGGACGGACGGACGGACGGACATCGCTAAATCGACTCAGAAAGTGATTCTAAGTCTATTGGTATACTAAAAGGTGGGTCTAAGACAAATATTTCTATGCGTTACAAACATCAGCACAAGCTTATAATACCCTTTCCACCTATGGTGGTGAAGGGTATAATAATAAAAAAGTTCAAGTATCTTCCAACTTCTAGGTCGCACAGTGGGTAAAATCAGGATACATGGGCTAACAAATCTAAATGTTTTAAAAGGATGCATAGATAAGTCGAATTGAAGTTTCTTTTTAGTTTGTTAAGAGTTTAAAATCAATAATCTTAACACTTTGTAAGACTATTTTTCAATACAGTCGAACTTCTCTAATTTGAACTTCTATTACTTGAATTTTCCAAAAGTTGAAGCAAATTTCGTTTTTAATTTAATGTTTTTAAGTTTGATTCCCAAAGTTAAAGTCTCCATAAGTTGAAGCTTTTTTCGGGAAAATGGTGATTCAATTTATAGAAGTTTGACTGTATATGTAAGATGTACATTTAGTTCTTCCTTTTTTATAATTTCACCTACTGTGCAGAGGCTAGGTTGGGCAGGTAGCTAATAATTAAAAATAATAAATTTAGGGAAATAATTCAAGAACTTTTAAATTGCAATTGCTCCACATGACTATTGAAGAGGAGTATTTGAATTTGTTGTCTGTAGACTTATCAGGAGGGGAGCTATATGCCCTCAAAGTAGGGCACCTCGAATTTTCTAAAATTAATAACTATCCAGAAGTCAAATTTTTGATCAGATATACGAAATCTTCTAACTGAGATCTGTACGTATGGTTTATCTCCTATAGTTTATGAGATATTCGACTTCGAAAAAAAAATTTTTGAGGACTTAGGCTTAGAGTTTTGCTAATATCGGATTTTTGCGAAATTTGTTTTATTTTATTTCTAAGGAATGTATAAATCATACAAAAAAAAGAACTGATGGGAAAGTCGAAGATTCGAAGTCAAATATCTCATAAATTATTGGAGATAAACTTGGAATTTCTGGATCATTTTTAATTTTCGAAAACCCTACGATAGTGGTCGCTATTATGAAAATTAAGTCTCTGGTAACAGCACAGTGCCCTGTGAGGGTTTAGACCAACGTTTGCCAAATGGAAAGCATGTTTAAATGATATTATTCAATCTTAAAATAAGAATGATTGTATCGGGTTATCCATTTGGTTTTTTTAAAGGTATAGGACTGGAATTCGACATCTGTCAAACTATGTTGTTGAACCAATTTTTTTCTTTTCAGTTGAAAGTCTGACATTGATGAAAATGGATCGCTTAAGTATCACACAACGCATACGATTATCAAAACATACTAGAAAAATGGCGATTCTGCAAAAGCCTTACATCATGCTTTAAGAGGAGATTATGTTTTACATAATCGTCCAACTACAATTGGTAAAATTGTGAAGAAATTTGAAGAGGCTCTAGCGCTTGTAAATATTGTAAGGGGCTGTTCACATATTACGTAACGCTCTTAGGTGGGGGACTTTTGTTACTGTAGAGGAATTTTGTATGCGTTTTTTCTATTAAAATGTATTACACTGCGAAAATAGCGTTACCTAATATGTGAACAGCCCCTAAGGATTGTTTATTATCGTTTCGCTCATTCCGCTGAAAATATCGGTGCTGTAAGTGAAAGTGTTGCCGAAGAACCGAATGTGTCGATTCCTCGTCGTTCTCCGGAATTGTAGTATTGAAGAATACTACTACTATGGAGAATATATGGTTTTAACAAGACAGCGCCACATGGCACACAACACGAGCGAATATGGCTTTATTGCAAGAGACTTTTCCTGGCCGCGTAATTTCTCGTCGTGGCGATATCAAGTGGCCACAAAGATCATGCGATTTGACACCATTAGACTTTTGTTTGTGGGGCTATGCGAAAGATCGTGTTTATGCAGACAAACCTTTAACTATTGATGACTTAAAAACTAAAGCTTCGATTAGACTATGCTAATATTTGTCCAAACACAACAAATAATGGTTTGGGCTAATAGTATGGTTTGTGACTAATGTTTGGGCATGCGTTTAGATTGCACTAATATTTGTTTAAATTTTATTTGCACAAATAACAGAAGATTTTGTGTCAGCCATGTTTGGTACAAATATTTGTATACCCCTTTACACTGCACTAATAATTTTATTTGTCCGGTATGTATGACAAACATCTGTCAAATAATGTTGTTGTTATGTTTATGAAATTCATCTGCTAAATAGTATCAAATTGTGTTTGTGAAGCAACGTGAAAAATTATTAATAGCTGCTGGAGCAAAAAGAAAAAAAGAAGATCCAGAAGAATGTGGGTTCGAGCTTGGGTGCAGCGTCGTAAAATGGAAGGATGTTGCCAAAAACTTCTAAAGGAACTACGTTCTGAAGAACCTTCGCTGCATAAAAACTTCGTGCGCATGGGTTCAAATGCCCCGGTACTGAATTCTCAAATGCAACCATTTGGTGGAAACTTCCTCCGCTGTAACATTGAACATATTCCCAATTTCGGTCCATGCGCTATCCCGCATGGGTTTTTTGTAGTAGTCAGCACTTGATGCATTCCAAATGCAAGGATGGCATTCCACTTCGCCGATCAATTCCTTTTTGTTTTTTTTTTTTTTTTTGGCAGATGGTGGCGATTCAATTGCTGCATTGATGTTTTCCGTTTTCTTTTAGAAAATATGTTTTGTATTAAAAAATTACAAAAAAGCGCTTTTTACTTACCAATCTGTCAAACGAATTCACCAGTATTGCCATTTCAACTTATTTAATTTTTTATATGTTAAGCACTGTCAAAAATAACTGTTGGTAACCCACATTTCTACAATTATTTGTCGCTATTTGTTCCGTCAAAAATATTGTGAGAACAAACAAAATATCGAGCCAAATATTTGTTACGACCAGCTGACAAAGTGTTTACACTATGCAAAGTTTTATTCACAAACAAAGATTTTTTTAGCCAACAAACAGTCGAAAAATATTTGGTGGCTAACAAATTCGAGTGTTTACACTAGGACAAACAAAATTTTTATAGTTTTGCACAAATATTAGCACAGTCTAAACGCAGCTTAACATTCGTCAAGTTATGGCTGAAATACCGCCCAATATGTTTCAAAAAGTGGTCGAAAATTACCTCAAAAGAATCAATGCTTGCAACATTTCGCGTGTTGGTCATTTAAATGATGTAGTGTTTCACACATAATGTCAACGTTCAAACTTTATAATACACAAGTAAGAAAGCGCTATAGTCGGTCAAGCCCGACCTAGCGATACCCTTCACCACTAAAGTCAAAGGTGTTATTTTTCCTGTATAAAGGCAAATATTTGCTAAATTTTGCCATCATACAAATATTTTCTCAAAACTTATATATTCATGAAAAAAATATTTCAAATGTGTTTTATTTACATTTATTTAAAATAATGGCCAACGTTGGTTTAGATCAAGGGTGCCCGCTTGGTACTCATTTGTTTTTGTAAAAGCGCTTAGCTATAGGCTGTAGCAATATTAAGACTTATATGAGAGCTAGGGTCAAATGTGGACCGATTATCTCGAAATTTGGCAAATTAATTACAGTTGTTACAAAAATTATCTTTAGATTAACGATCATTATCTTTAGATTAACGAGCGTTTTAGTGATTTTTGTCTTATTTAGTGCGTTTTTAAAGAAGAGTTTGTATGGGAGCTATGTTCAAATGTGGACCGATTTCGAACGAAATTTGGTACAGTGATTTTAGTTTACATAAGCAGTATTTGTTTTAAATTTCATGAAAAAATATTGATATTTGTGGCCAATATATCGATTCCGGGAAGTGGAACCTATGGGAGGTACCATAAATAATGAACCGATTTTGACCAATTTCAATAGCCGTGATTCCATTATCAAAAAAATTATCTGCGCCAAATTTCATCAAATTATCTTTAGAATTGCGACCTGTAGTTTGATTACAAGGTTTACATGGGGGTCCAGCCAGCCGTCCAGCCAGCCAGACGGACGGACATCGCTAAATCGACTCAGAAAGTGATTCTAAGTCTATTGGTATACTAAAAGGTGGGTCTAAGACGAATATTCTATGCGTTACATACAACAGCACAAACTTATAATACCCTTTCCATCTATGGTAGTGAAGGGTATAAAAATATATATCATGAAAAAAATATTTTAAATGTGTTTTATTTACATTTAAAATAATGGCCAACGTTGCAACGTTATTCTAACCCACTGTGCGTTGGTTTAGATCAAGGGTGCCCGTTTGGTACTCATTTGTTTTTGTAAAAGCGCTTAGCTATAGGCTGTAACAATATGAAATACACAAACATCCATGTCTTATTAATATTTAAGTTATTCTTTATTGTGGCAGATATTTGAACGGAAAGTTCAATGATATCGAACAAACACTTTGTTTTATTTAAAAATAGGAAGCGCCATATGAAAGACCCTTTAAATTTACTACAAGCTTTATCTATTGAAACAAAAAGTTGTATTTCCTTGTAATATATTTTTTTGCACAAATATTGGCAATATCAGTATTTGCATTTGAATTTTTTAATACTTATACGCTTTAACTTTATAACGTATAAAGTTAATAGTTATCTCTAAATGGAAAGTTAGTTAGTAATGACCTTGATTAACTTTAAGCTAAAAATATTTAAAATATTTAGTAAAATGAAAAGGGCCACTAATGACTGTAAACTAGAATCTGGGAGGTTACCATAACATATTATTATTATTAAATTTAAAATAAATTGTTTAGAAATATTTCCAGTAGAAAGTGAATTTAGTGTTAAAAATTATTCAAACTTTTTCAATTTGAAACATTTAAACAAAATCATATAATAAATTTAAATAAATTAAAAAAAACATAAATTTAATAGTTTAATCTTTTAATTTTATGCTTCTGCGCCAAGATTTGTTTTATAAATAATTAAGATGTTTTCTGTAATTAAATAGTTTAAACGGCCGTTGGGGTTTTTAAGATTAAAATTCAAAAAATGAAAAAAAAACTGAGCAAAACGTTAGTTTAATTAATTGATAAAATATGTTAATTTATTTATTTTTTGTATCTTTATGTCTGAAATTTAAACTTGTATTTCCTTATAAAGCCATAACATAAGTTTGGGCACATAAATATTAACTCTTTGGGCTTGAATTATTATTGTATTTGATTTAAGCAAATCAATTAATTTTTTTTTTATTGTCATCTTAATGCCTCCGAAAAAAATTCTCACAATCTTTCAAATAATTTATCATTAATTTAACAAACAAAAAAAAAAACAAATTAGATACAATTTTTTTTATAATATTGATACTCTAAAAAAAGTTTTATTCGAATTGTATTTGAATATTAAACGTCTGCAAGAGTATACAATATTGTTCATCAAAAACGAATACACCATAGTAGTACTCAATACTTGTAGTATAAATGAGAGAATGAGTGTAACCGATATTGTCTGCTTTTGTTTTTGCTCATCCACTCTACCCACAAAGTCAGTAACTGATGCTTTTGCTTATAAGTTGAGAAAGATACATTTATCTGTTTACAACTGTTTCTTGTTCCAAAATACTTAGATAACTATAAGTATTTATGAGTATTTCGAATAACTTGTGTTCTATGTTGAAATACTAACATTTTTCAGTGTTTGTGTGTATATATTTAATTGACTATAAAAATGAATAATATAGAAATAAAAGGAAAAAAATTGTCAAAAGAATATAAAATAAGTGAAATAAGGGTGAAAGTAAAATTTTTTAAGAATTGAATTTTTTTAAAAATTTCCTATAAAAAAAAAAAATTAAAAATTCCCTATAAAATTGAAAAAAATTTAAAAATTTCCTATAAAAATAAAAGAAAGTTAAAAATTTCCTACAAAAACCAGAAATTTTTTAAAAATTTCCTATAAAAATTAAGGAAAAATTTTCTTTGAAATTAAAAAAAAAATTCTATCAAATAAAAAATTTTGAATTTTTTTTTTATAAAAAAATTCCTTATAAAAATTAGAAATTTTTCAAATTTTTTTTATAAAAATAAGAAATTTTAAACATTTTTCAGTGTTTGTGTGTATATATTTTAATTGACTATAAAAATGAATAATATAGAAATAAAAGAAAAAAAATGTCAAAAGAATATAAAATTAGTGAAATAAAGGGACGGAGTAAAATTTTTTTAAGAATTGAAAGTTTTTAAAATTATATAATAATAAGAAATTTTTTAAAAACAAGAAATTTTTTAAAAATTTCATATAAAAATAAAAAAAAATAAAAATTTTCTAAAAAATTGAAAATAAATTAAAAATTTCCTATAAAAATAAAAAAAAAATTAAAAATTTCCTACAAAAACCAGAAATTTTTTAAAAATTTCCTATAAAAATTAAGGAAAAATTTTCTTTGAAATTAAAAAAAAATTCTATCAGATAAGAAATTTTTGATTTTTTTTTATAAAAATAAGAATTTTTTTTAAAAATTCCCTGTAAAAATAAGAATTTTTTCAAATTTTTTTTTATAAAAATAAGAAATTTTTTTAAAATTTCCTATAAAATAAGAAATTTTTAAAAAGTTCCTATGAAAATAAGAAATTTTTTAAAAACTTCCTATAAAAATAAATAAAAATTAAAATTTTCTGCAAAATTAAGAAATTTTTATAAAAATAAGAAATATTGAATTTCCTTAAAAAAAAATTTTAAAAATTTTATATAAAAATAAAAAAAACAAAATCAAAAATTTTCTATGAGGATAAGAAATTTTTTAAAAACTTCCTGTAAAAATAAGATATATATTTTTTTATTTTATATGAAAATAAGAAATTTTTTAAAAATTTCCTATAAAAATAAAAAAAAAAATAAAATTTCCTATAAAATTAAGAAATTTTTGAAAAATCTCGTATTAAAATAAGAAATTTTTGAAAAATTTCCTATATAAAATAAGATATTTTTGAAAAATTTTCTATAAAAAGAAGAAATTTTTAAAAGATTTCTCACAAAAATAACAAATTTTTGAAAAAACTCCTACAAAAACAACAAAGTTTTGAAAAAAAGTATTAAACTAATCGAATGTCGTTTTTAGTTTTTATTTTATCCTATAAGTAAACTTCATACGACATACTATAAGTTATCTATTGTATAACCACTAATACTCATTCCATCCATTTTGCAAAACTATAGGAAAATAAATATGTTATTCTCATTGTCTTTTTACCCACTCAGACTTACTTAGTGGGAGAATACAACAATACTCACTTATAACAAAAAACTTAACTACTCATCAATACACACTCAAAATGATAAAACACAGAAATGGATATACACGAATGGAACTATGCAGATGTTTATTGAATATTTGTTTAATTCATTCATTTATTGAACGAATTGATTAATAGTCTATGCATTAATCAAAAGTTTCGACAATTATTGGGCTTTATTGTAATACATAATAATAAATGTCTGCAAATTGGTATTTCTTATTGCAAATTTTGTAAATGATACCCTACACACAGGGTAAAGTTTATACCTTAGGTATAATCACTACATTGTGTATCCAAAAATGTTGTTCTCGAAATTTATTTTTGTAATTAATAAAAAGCCATAATGTGCTAAAGTAGGAGTACAAGGCGGATATCTCATAAACTGTACGTTTTTAATGCTTAAAAGTCGCTTGCTTGCTCATATTGTCTTAATGAAAGATGATCCGATTGAAAGCTTACTCAAAAATTATTTTTTTGGCTTTTCTTGCAAAATGAAGAGATTTTTAATTAATATTTTTTTAAAGCGATTGTTAAAAATTCCTTACAAACAGTTTTCAGTGGCGTCATCTATCAGAAATTAATAGCTCAGAAACCTCAGCCGACTTATGCTCAACAACTTTGCAAAAGTTCGATGCTTTAATTTCTGTTTTTGAGCTTTTTAACTGCGTACAGAAAGGGATAAGGTGCTTCTTAATGACATGCAACGCACAGTGGTTTGAAACAAAAAAAAAAAAAAGTGGTAATAAATCTATATCTTCTAAACTGTTAGTCTAATTGAATTGTTATGAGTAAGAGAATTGTTAAGGAGAACCCAAGCTTTCTAAATTTTGGATTTATGGTTACCCTGTTTACACCTGGTGAATCATTGAGCGTCAAAGTAGACCACCTCAGAAATAGAAAAGGCTTTGGACCTTGTAGCTCTTTCAATTATTGTCCAATATGGTTGCTTTTTTACTTTTTTGGATGAGCTTGTACAGTAAAGCGGTTCGCCTTTCATACAAAAAAAGAAAAGTTGTGCCAGTCACCCCCTAGGATTAAAGATAATGGTAAAACCAAGATATATGTACACGGTAGTTCCATTGTCACTATTAAATTTAAAAATCACTATCTGACATATATAAGGATTATGACATTTGTGAAAAATAAAGCTACCATATGTGTTTAGATTTGTTTTCAATTTTGTAAATATTGAATATTTTTGAAGCATATTAATTTTTTCATTTAAATTATTTTTCTTCAATATTAATATCAAAAAAATTATTAAATATTGAATACAAGAGAGCCTGGAGCATAGAGTAGTACTCCTGGACAACCATTATAACAATTAAAAGGTTAAAAACGTGTTTATAATGGTACGTATGTAAATTGGATGCCGTTCGATATTCAAAACTGTTGAGGAATGTAGAAAATCTTATTTAAAAAAACTAATTTGGAACCAATTTTTAGTAAGCCACCAATTCAAAGAAGAATAGTGAAAAGATCAGTCATCTTAGTCATGGATCGTAAGAGTAATATGTTTCCAATCTTTAAGAAATTTTGTATAATTTTGTTTATTACATGCATATTTTAAACAAAACTCCATCAAATAAAAAGCAATATTTTTAAAAAGTGGCAATGTTTTTCAAATGTAAATATAAAAATTAAACTTCAAAAATCCTTATTAAAAATTTAGTAAGACTATTGGAACTACCTTGTACTTGTATCATGGGTAAAACAATTCAAAAATTTTTTTATTGCAACGCCTACAAATACCGGCCTTTTAGTATTTCGTTCACTGTGTTGCTATTTTAAGTCCAATTATAACATTTTATATATCGGTGTTCGCGGGCTACATTTCTTTATTTCGTAGTTTTTTACTACCATAGCAATTTATAGTCATACCTTTTAAAAACTAGATTTGTACTCGATTTGATTAAAAAACAAGTAAGAAAGCGCTATAGTCGGTCAAGCCGACCATACGATACCCTTCACTACTAAGGTCAAAGGTGTTATTTTTCCTGTATAAAGACAAATATTTGCTAAATTTTGCCATCATACAAACATTTTCTCAAAACTTATATATTCAACCTGTTTCCGTCATTTGGACTTATATGAGAGCTAGGGTCAAATGTGGACCGATTATCTCGAAATTTACCAAATTGATTACAGTTGTTACAAAAATTATGTATGCAAAAAATAAACTCAAAATTTTCATTATCTTTAGATTTACGAGCGTTTTAGTGATTTTTTGTCTCATTTAGTGCGTTTTTGAAGAAGAGTTTGTATGGGAGCTATGGTCAAATGTGGACCGATTTCAACGAAATACAGTGATTTAAGTTTACATAAGCAGTATCTGTTTTAAATTTCATGAAAAAATATTGATATTTGTGGCCAATATAGCAATTCCGGGAAGTGGGACCTATGGGAGGTACCATAAATAATGGACCGATTTTGACCAATTGTACCAAATTTCATCAAATTATCTTTAGAATTGCGACCTTTAGTTTGATTACAAGGTTAACATGGGGGTCCAGCCAGCCAGACGGACGGACGGACGGACATCGCTAAACCGACTCAGAAAGTGATTCTATTCTATTGGTATGCTAAAAGGTGGGTCTAAGACAAATATTTCTATGCGTTACAAACATCAGCACAAACTTATAATACCCTTACCACTTATGGTGGTGAAGGGTATAATTATGACTAGAAATTGACGTTTTAGTAAAAAACTATTAAATAGAGAAAAGTAGCCCTTACAGAGCAGTGAACAGCGATATATAAAGTGTTATAATTGGACTAAAAATGGCGACATAGTTAACAAAATACAAAAACGGCGGTTTTTGTAGGCGTGGTAAAAAATAAAAAAAAAAATATAATTAACTAACTCAACGTTTTTTTCGAACCACTCTATTGTACAGTTTTTTAGAAATATAAAGTCAAATTTCAAGTCAAATTTTGTAAACATTGAATATCGACACCGATTTAATCATGAGTAATAAAACGCACTAAACAACAGCGGTTGCATTGGCTAGGACATGTGCTAAAGGACGAAAATACTCCAGCAAGAAAAGTGTTCGAAAATGATCTCGAAGAAAATCATAGAAGAGCACGACCTAAACTTCGATGGAAGAACCAAATAGAAGAAAATCTATTAAAGGTTGGCATATGGAGTTGGAGAATATGCGCACATGATCGAAGCGCATGGAATTATAAAATATGCTCGGCCTTTAAAAAAAATTATTCTCATTTCCTGAGTGCTGGTAAAAGATAAAAAAAATGTAGTAACACCATAGAGGTTATTCGAAACGATTTCGGACGGCCTCCACAAAATTCGCCCTTGAGCGAATTCATTAAACAATCGATAAGCAATGGTCCTTAATGGCCCTTCATATCCATAAATTGAACTGAGTAAATCCTAGTAATTTTGTTATTTAAGCCGTAGTAGAAAGTTTTAAAGTGAAATTACTGTTAACAACAGAAATCCGTTCATACAAAAAGATTTTAATAATTTAAGAGTGCTATGGCTTAGTTGGTTAGCATGTCGACTACTAAGCATAACATATCATATTCAACCTAGGTTCGAGTCCCCGGTCACGTCAATATCAACTTCTGTAATTATTGATTTTTATTAAGTAAAACTATTAATAACCACAGCACACTCTATCGGCATTAAGCCTACACGCCGTCGATGTAAAAGAAATAGAATTGGCTGTAAAACAAAAAGCTTAAACAACGCGTCTAAATAATAACAAAATGGCACAGCTTCACTGTTCTAAAATTAGACATGACGTGCAATTTCAGTGTTGAATAATATAAAGCTTTATATCTCCTTTTCACCACCACTCACGTCTAATTTCATATTACACTATAAACAATTGTATAGGCAGTATTTGCCTGAATGTTACTTTTTGTTAAAAAAATGAATATTGTTAATTAACGTAAGTTACTATGATTAGTTGTCAAATAACAGTACCGGTACCTACACCTACCACAGCTATGAAGGATTTAATAGGTTTATGCTGATGTTTTTAAAGCATAGAAA
This sequence comes from Stomorhina lunata, assembly GCA_933228675.1. Lineage (NCBI taxonomy): Eukaryota > Metazoa > Arthropoda > Insecta > Diptera > Rhiniidae > Stomorhina > Stomorhina lunata. The sequence continues at coordinate 85,809,185 of OW121740.1, read as the reverse complement.
TATGAGTCTGGCACCCAACTTAAGGGAAACAAATTGACTAAGAAACACTTCGTGAGTCGAATGTCTAGATGTCTGGTTGACTATAATGAAACCTTGAATTAGACATCACTTGGGATGATTACTATCATCTATCCATTACTTTGAGCTCCCCCCATAGAACTGACTCTTGAAATTTTTATTATAATAATATTTATCGTTCTTTTTATACCCTTCACCACCATAGGTGGAAAGGGTATTATAAGTTTGTGCTGATGTATGTAACGCATAGAAATATTTTTCATAGACCCACCTTTTAGTATACCAATAGGCTTAGAATCACATTTTGAGTCGATTTAGCGATGTCCGTCCGTCCGTCTGGCTGGCTGGACCCCCATGTAAACCTTGTAATCAAAGTACAGGTCGCAATTCTAAAGATAATTTGACGAAATTTGGTACAGATCAGTTTTTTTTATAGTGGCTATTGAAATTGGTCAAAATCGGTTTATTATTTATGGTACCTCCCAAAGGTCTTACTTCCCGGAATTGATATTTTAGCCACAAATATCAATATTTTTTCATGAAATTTAAAACAAATACTGCTTATATAAACTTAAATCACTGTACCAAATTTCGTTGAAATCGGTCCACATTTGACCTTAGCTCCCATACAAACATTTCTGTCAAAACGTACTAAATGAGACAAAAATCACTAAAACGCTGGTAAATCTGAAGATAATGAACATTTTTAGTTTATTTTTTGCATACATAATTTTTGTGAAAACTGTAATTTTCCAAATTTCGAGATAATCGGTCCACATGTGACCCTAGCTCTCATATAAGTCCAAATGACGAAAACAGCTTAAATTTATAAGTTTTGAAAAAATCTTTGTATGATGGCAAAATTTAGCAAATATTTGTCTTTATATAGGAAAGACCTTTGACCTTAGTGGTGAAGGGTATCGTATGGTCGGGCTTGACCGACTATAGCACTTTCTTACTTGTTTTTTTTTTAATACAAGACAAGACTTTCTCCTAAAGGCTCTCGAATTTAAAAGAAAATGTCAGTTTAAAGCTAAAAATACAGATAAGTTTTATGTAATTGACTCCAGCATCCGGAAATGACTCAAAAATGCATATGAAAAATTGTTCGTAATATTTACCCTATTGGTCGGCCTTGACCGAGTATAAGGCTGAACAGTTTTGAATCGTGTTTAAACTCTAGATCTCTAAATTTGATCAGATATGTCACTATATTTAAATCCAAGTGTTACTATTATCATTACCCTTGTCAATGACGACATATTTACAGTCGAAACACATTTAACACCTAAGTATTTTTTAATACCAAACGTCATATAAACGTCTTTCACAATAAAATTTAATTAGCAAATGATTTGAATTTTGATGTCACAGTTTGTCTAATAAATTGTGTTAAATATGTACAAAGAGAAAAAAGTTAGCTGCTTGTTAACAAGTTTTCGGTCTAGAAATATTTTCTCACGTTTAGCCAAAAACTGCAAGTTTAAGCGAAAAGATCTTTGCGAAAAATATTCAAAATTATGTATTTCATTTAATCTCACCTCAGAGATACTAATGAATGTGCATTTATGATCACGTTAGTCAAGATATTTACAATAATAACATAAAAATACATAAAACAAAACTTTAAATTACCACCTCTTAGGTTGCCAACAATAGAAGAAACATGACAAAAAAAAAATGGATTATGGCCAGAATACAGACGCCTGCATTGATAGACGAGAATAAAAGATCTCGAGATGACGTTGACGAGACATGGACTTAGATTGAGTTGGAGTCTTAGGACAACAATGGGTTTGCATTGTGTTTATTTATTTATTTATTTATTTATTTATTACCACTATATTGTAAAATTAGACGACGAAGCTAAATTTATGATGGTAAAATAAAATAGTCGTATTGTATTTAAGTACTTATGTATATACGAGGGCATATGGAAATAATAAATAATGCTAATAATAATAAACCAAAACTAAAAATTAGATACTTTTAAAAACAAATTTAACTTGAGGCGCAAGCCAGCAAATCATATAAGCAAATAAACAAACAAACGACGGGACGGGACGGACGCAGTTCCGAGACGCCGACCAAACACCAAATGGCATCACCAACATCAAATACTTAATCAACTTAAATGACCCACTGAAGTAAAAAAATTAACAACTTACACACTAATACAAAAATATATAAACATAAATACAAACATTCATCATCATACACATACTCGTATGTATGAATAAAATAAATAAGACCAAACATTATAATGATCAGGCCAAGACAAGTCAAGTCATCCCAGCCAAGTGGGGCCAAACTTTAAGAGTTTATTGTATGTGTCTCAGTCTTTGTTTGAATGTCTGTCTGTCCGTCTGGATGGATGTCATTATGACACAAGACCATCACAAATGGATTTTTCAAGCTATATTACGATATTACGTGTATCTCTATGATGACAATAATGATTTTAGTTGTAATGATTGCGTTGCCGTAAACATCATTATTATTACATTGCACAGTGCCTTGGAAGAGTATATTTTTGGGAATATTTCTTTTAACCAAATGCAAATACTGCCAATACAATGACATATAGCGTGTATATGTTTCAGGGACGGAAAATGGCTTTCTTGATTATGTAAAGAGTGTTCTAAAAAAAATATGCATTTACTATTTTAGACAAAATTTATCCAAAGTGCAAGAAATAATTTATTTTTTGATCAAGTTAGTTTCTATAGATATGTCAGATACTATTATTTTAGAAATTATTAATTTTCAATAGTTATTTCAATCAAAATGGACTGCGAAAAAAAAGTTAGTGAAAATATAATTAAAACTTTTCAAAAAAATCCGTCATGGACTTTTAAAAAAATAGCTAAAAATTCGGTTTCTAATGCCATCAGACGGTATAAGGAAAACCTGAGCATTGAAAGAAAACCTGGATCAGGGAGGAAAAAAGGTCCTACAGATATTGGTAAGGCAAAAGAAGTCGAGCGACTCTTTCGAAGAGCGCCTAACACTTCTTTAAGAAAAGCAGCTCGTACGGTGAAATGTTCTACGAATTTTGCACATAGAGTCAAAGCTTATGCTGGACTGAAGACATACAAAGTTCAAAAGGTTCCAGATCGCAATGCTATAAAGAACTTAGAAGCAAAAAAAACGAGCGAAAAAATTGAAGTCTGATTTTATAAAAAAAATACACCTGTTGTGTGATGGATGATGAAACATACGTACTGGCAGACTTTTCTCAACTTCCTGGTCAAGATTTTTATGTTGCTGATAAACGGGGCAATGTTCGGCAAGAGTTTCGCACAAAAAAACAAACAAAATTCCCTAAGAAGTTTCTCGTGTGGGAAGCTATTTGCAGTTGTGGCAAAAGAAGTAAAGTATTTGTGGCATCTGGCACAATAAACACAGAAATTTATATAAAGGAGTGCCTACAAAAACGGTTGTTACCCTTTTTAAGAGAGCACAGAGTGACTACATTTTTTTTTTTTGGCCCGATTTGGCATCATGCCATTATGGAAAAATGGCACTTGAGTGGTACTCAAAGAATAATGTCATTTTTGTACCACGAGAGGCAAATCCACCTAACTGTCCAGAACTTCGGCCTGTGGAAAGGTATTGGGCTCTGGTAAAAAAGGAATTGAAGAACACAGGAAAGATTTCCAAGAACATGTCCGATTTTAAGCGCAGGTGGAACACATGCTCCAAAAAGGTATCAGAAGCAACTGTAAAATCTTTAATGGGAGGGTTTCCGAAAAAAGTCGATAATTTTGCAAAACCCGAGTACTAAGTAAACATTTTAATGCTAAATGATTTTGTATAATATGTCATTATATTTGCGTATTTTGTAGAGTTTTTATATTAAAAGGTTTGATTTTTATTTAAGAAAATCCAACTACAAATTTTATTTAGAGCACTCTTTAATAAATATGAAAATAAAATGTACTTTTTATACCATGATGGTAACATGGGATCTAATTTGATCCCTTTTAATCCGAAAATAGATCTAAATGTAAAAACAAAAGTTCATAATAAAATTCCTATTAAAAAATTTTGCATAAAACCTAGACAAAAATTTTACATAATTGGTACTTCTATCTTCCAATTGAAAAAATGGTCTTACATTCACCTTTTTAACACAAATTGAACAGAAATCAAAATTATAGCATTTTATACATGTATAAGTAAAAATGTATATAGTCGGGCTCGATCGATTCTGTGGTACTCAAATTTACTAAGGTCTGATTGTCAACAAATCTCGAAGATTTTGTAATGCTTAGAAAAATATCTGGCAATATGAGAGCTTGGGTCAAGTATGGAATTGTCACGTTGTATCAAAGTGGTTTTTAAATGAAGATCATGAATGGGAGGTATGTTTAAATATGAACTATTTCAAACAAAATAACATACGGTCAACTACAGGGACCTTTTGTATATTATTGTATATAATTCTCGGAAATTAAAAAAAATTGTGGCGGTCAAGAATACACATCTTAATTTTGACCTATTCAACACAATTTCTATAGAAATTTCATAAAATTTTACTTAAACTTAAAATCAACTCAGAGAGTGATGCTGAGTCAATCGAAATACTTCAAATCGATCTCAGACCAATTTCTATATGTTACAAACACGAGACAAATGGGATAGAAAGTTAATCGTGTTATGTAGCTAAATAAATATAAAAATCAGTTTACAGTTTTAGTCTTTCAAAAACTTCATAACTAAACAATAAATAAATAAAAATTTTATCAAGTGGGCGTGGTAGTACCACATTACCAATCAAGGTAAAAATGTATAAAAAAAGTACAATTGTAGCATGTTTGCCATCCCTAGAACGAATTAGGTTACCTTCTTTGAAAAGAGGATGGTAGAGAGATAAAAAGTGGTGAAAAAGAGAGATAAAGCTTTATATGATTCAGCACTCTAATTTCACATCATGTCTATTTTTAGAAGAAGATTTATTAGACGCACTTTTTTAACTTTTTGTTCTATATTTCTTTTACATCGACGGCTTGTTAATGTTATGGGGCTTACCGCCAATGGAGATACTGAAGAAGGAGATTTTAAAAGAAATTAATAATAACAGAAATTGATGTTGCTGCGATTGGGACACAAATTATGGCAGAATATGATATGTTATGCTAAGTAGTCGACGTTCTAACAAACTAAGCCTCAGCACCCCCACTTTTTCCAAGAGAACCATAAAAGTTTTTAGAATAGTTTTTGTACGATCCATTATAAATTTTCTGATAATATTGAAATTTCTTCAACTTAATAACCAAACTTTTACCAAAACATACTTTCGACATGAAAATGCGATTTTTATGCCCTAGACTACAATAGGTAGTATTTAAAGCCCTGCAAGCAAATCGGTAGACGACTACGAAAATAATCCATTTATTGTCAACTTTTTAACAACTAACTACAAGCTAACTAGAAAGTAATTCAGTAATGCAAACAACCTGGTTAAAGACTACAAAATTAATCCATTTATATTTAATTTTTGACCATTTTTAGACCTAACGCAGGAAACTTAATAAATTTATTTGTTGAATAAGAACTGATAGTCGATTTAAGGTAGTTTGGGACGTTGAATTCAGTGTTGTTTTCGAATGGCTCTAGTTTTCGATTATTTAAAAAAAATATCAAAATTCGTCAATTATATTAAATATATTTAAGCTATGCTCACATTGGCTTAAATCTGCTTAGTAATTTCAGTGATGTCGTTGAAACTTTGAAAAAAAAATAACAAAAAAATTAACGTTACGTTCTGTTGTCATTTTGGATTTCATCCACTTAGGGAAGCCTTGGATGATATTTGAACGATGTAATATTTGACCCATAATTGCATCAAAAAATTTTTAACGAATAAAAAAAGATAGAAAGCTTATACAATACCCTTTATATTGCAATGACAATATCATTAAAAATATTTAAAATTTTGAAAAAAAAATCTGAACATTTTGCACAGTGTCTCATACACAACCTTTTTATGCACATCAAAATGTCTGATTTTTGTCCAAAGATTTTATTTAAAGAACAGTTTCTATCAGGTCTGCGGAAGTTTTTGAATCAACAATTGTAAAATGGGTATTTTAGCAAAATTAAATTTTCAGGGTGTGACTAAAAAGTAGTTTTTTGTAAGAAAACTGAGCCTCCCTAATGTATAGTTTTACTAGGATTAAAAAGTTAAAACCCAGAAAGTTGTTCTTAAGAAAACCTCATATTGGGGATTAACCGACTAAACCTACATACTTCTTTTTACTAGTTTGAGTTGTGTCACTCTTTTAGCCAATAAAAAGTTCCCTCTTATTTTTTTGTAATATTTTTAAAGTCAAGAACGTTTTATCTTCTTCCTTTGTTTTAATTTTCCTAACCAATTGACAGCATTAACTTCATTATCATAATGCACTTCAAAAAGCTCTACAAGTAAACAAAAAGTAAATGGAATAAACATGAAAAGCAAAATTGCTACAATAGTTAACATGCAACTGCTGCACTTATGCCACTAAAAGTCCGCTAACTCGTCAACAACTCTGTTAATGGTGATCATAACTATCGAAATGATAATAATGATATGATGTTGATGATAATGACGAAAAGGTTCACTCATTTGTCGATGTCGTTTTAATGTAATATTTTCCTGTCCTTATTCGTCTTTGAGTCGGTTTAAGAGTCATTTATCTTTTGGGCAAAGCAAAATCTTTTGTAAGGGAATTCTTTCCGAAATATTTTATGGGATACAGTTTTGTAGCTCTTGAAAGTTTCCAGTTTATTGAGAGTTTTATTTTATTGTAACAGTGGAGTTTTCCATTTTGGTCTTATGTTTTATGCTTTATTTTGTGTTTTTCTTTGTTTTTTTTTGTTGAAAGAGTGTAACGAATTTCTTGACTTTTAATGATGTGATATTAAGTGCAACGAATAGACCGATAAATCAACAACTCTACTCTGCCTTAAGCAAAGGTCTTCTGCACATTGGGTCTTTTTACAAAACAGTTAAAAGCTAAAAACTGCATTTGTTTTAAACGTATGATGGTTCACAAGTTTTAACGTTGTCATAAGATGATCAGTAAGAATTTCAAGCTCAAATTTAAATTTTGTCTTAACCTAAGGGATTTTTGAAAAAATAACACTAGTTCACAAAATTTAACTTTTGAGTTGCATTTGATTTTAATCATTATTCATTATAGTCTTTTGATTATGAAAACGGTTGAAATTTAATTATATTTAAATTGATTGATTTAATTTTTTTTATAAAATTTGTTGCTTTAAAAAATAAAATGAATTTATCATATGTAAAAAATTAATTGTTTGAAAAAGCTCAAATGTAGACCGATTAGCAATTTGATTCCACCTTCAGATTTATAAGCGTTTTTTCGAATTTCGGAGCATTTAAGTGGCTTTTGTAAGAAGGACTTGTAAGGGAGCTGAGGTCAAATATGGACCGATTTTAACAAAATTTGTTATAGTAATTTTTGGTTGTGTGAGCAATATTTCTTTTAAATTTCATCAAAATTTCTAGAAATTTATGCCCAAAATCTCAATTTCGGGAAATAAGAAATATGTGAGGTACCCGAAATAATGGACAGATTTTGGCCAATTTCCACTGACAAAAAAATTTCTGTGCTAAATTTCATAATTTTCTTAAAACTATATTCCGGGAAAAAGTTGTTTGGAAGGTACCATAAATTTTGAACTGTTTTTTATTTTTAGCAGGCTTAGTCCTCGTAGCGAAAAAAATCATGCCAAGTTCCAAGAAAGTACAGTAAAACATCGACAGTCGGGACACTCGCTAGTCCATACACTCCCGAAATTCGGACACTTACATTTAGGACAATTCAAAATTTGTATTAAAAAGGTTTATCAAAATGTTGGGACATCAAACATTTAATTAAACAGTTTTACTGTAGTGTATTGCATTAAGAATCCCAATTTATTACAATTATTTATTATTGTAATAAATAGTTTTTTGATAAAACCAAAAAATGTTGGTGGGGAAACCTTTCCTCGACGCGTTTCGATGGTTTGTTAGCCCATCTCATCAGGAGGATTATCCCTAATTCTAGACAGAGCAAAAACCACACATTATGTATAATTTGAGGGACTGAATAAATAAGAATTATTATTATTGTGTCCAACATTTTATCATTTCTTTATTTCCCACACTTTTGTTTTTTTTTAAATTATATTCAAGTAATTCCCAAATTTTTCGTCCCAATCCATAATGTAACCAGCTTAGATATTGCTTAGATTTTTGTCGTATATATAACTCTTAGTAGCGGAATACATGGCGTTAATATCAGCTCTCTACCTTGTATGGCTTATATTATTCAGGCTCCCAAAGAAGGACGTCTCGAATGTTTTTTAAAAACTTGGCAATGTTTAGAACTGAATATCTTCCGAACAAGCTGTCAGCAGAAGTAGGCAGCCCATACCACCAGTAGCCGATCAATTTTTTTTAAATTTCGTAAATACCACGATCATTAATAAAACTCGTGAAAATGAGTATTAAAATCATTCAGTTGGAATTTAGATGTTAACAGAGAAAAGCCAAAAACAAAATGGGCAAGAAACAAATCAAAATCCAATTTATAGCAACAAAATACATGGTTCGAGAGAAAAAAGAAATATAATCTAAAAAATTGTTGCCACGACATTATTATTTTTGTAAACATTGGGAATATTTTTGTAAATATTGGGAATATTTTACAAAACAGAGATAAAATATAATATTAAACAATTTTAGATTTTTATATTTTTTAAATATTTGCGATCCAAAAATTTTTAATAAAAATATTTTTCTTTCAAAAATGGTTCGAAAAAAAATTATATTTTATAGAAAAATTTTCCATAAAAGTATTTTTCTGTAAAAATTTTTTTATAAAAATATTTTTATATCAAAACATTTTTAAATCTTCTGTAGAAAAATTTTTGATAAAAAATTTTCTATTGAAAAATTTTTAATAAAAAAATTGTCTATATAAAAATTTTTGTTAAATACATTTTCTATAGAAAATTTTGATAAAAGAATTTTGTATAGAAAATTTTTGATAAAAAATTTTTGTAGAAAAATTTTTGATTAAGGAAAATTTTTGACAAAGAAATATAATCTAGAAAATTGTTGCCACGACAATATTATTTTTGTAAACATTGGGAATATTTTTGTAAATATTTTGAATATTTTACAAACCAGAAATAAATTATAATATTAAACAATTTTAGATTTTTATATTTTTTTAATTTTTTTATAGAAAAATTTTTAATAAAAATATTTTTCTTTCAAAAATTGTTCGAAAAAAATTATATTTTATAGAAAAATTTTCCATAAAAGTATTTTTCTGTAAAAATTTTTTATAAAAGTATTTTTATATCAAAAAATTTTTAAATCTTCTGCAGAAAAATTTTGATAAAAGAATTTTGTATAGAAAATTTTTGATAAAAAATTTTTGTAGAAAAATTTTTGATAAAAAAAAATTCTCTGTAGAAAAATTTTTGATAACAACATTTTCTATATAAAAATTATTGATAAAAATACCTGTTTTAGTTAAAAGTATGAAAAACGGCAACTCTGCCTACTATTTTTTTTTCTGTTCTCTTTGCGCTGACCTGTGGTTGTCAGATTTAAATAAATTTGACGTCGTTGGAAAGTATTTTAATTCATCTCTTAGATTATTGAAAAAAATTATCTATTATTATATCTCAAGGACCTTTGGCATGAAAAATGTGGAATATGAAACTGAAAAAAATGTTTGTATTTGCTTTTGTTTAGTCGATAATCTGAGCTTTTACTTTTGATTTACAAACATAATTCGTAATGATTTTGTTTATGTTTGTAAAATAGGTAATAATGCGAGCTTTTCGATCTGTCTAAAAGTAGGGATACTCCTCCTGAAGATGATAGCATAACCAGCCGTCGAAAAGATAAACAAAAATGTTCGCTAAATTTGGGTATTCTCACGTTATTCTTAATAAAATCACTATTAATCAATGGATTTTCATAATATAAGGTAAGTTTTTGGCCGAATTCTGATCGAAATGGTTTAAGATTCTATATATTCAAATATGAAACTTAAACAATCAATTCCACTTTAAAAATGAAAAGTGATTTCATTCCACCCTCGATCGGAGTTGAGTTCTATGACATGGCGGATAGTTTTTTTTTCACAAACACAAATATTTTCACATTTCGATATAAATAACTCCTAAACCATTGATCAATTTTGTCCCGTTTCACACGAATCAGGTTTACTTGATCAGTTTTTCCTTAAATTTCTTTTGAGCCTGCATTCACGTTCACACACAAACATTTTCTTCATTAGTTTTCATTTGACTTTTCTTAAATTTCATACAAATTTTCAAAATTTTCGTAAACTTGATAGTACGGTCAGATTTGCTCCATTTTAATTCTGTCAGTTTTTTCTCATACAAATTCAAGACTTGATAAGCCAAACCTGACTAATGTAAAAGTAGACTTTGTTCTTAATGCATTGGCCTTAACAAAATTGCATCAATAGATCTTTCAAAAAAAAAAATAATTTCGATTATATCGAGCCCTTAGATTAAAATGATCGCAAGCGACAGGAAAAATATTGATCCTAAGTGACAAAAAAATCTCAATTAAACAAAAACGGGCAATGTTTTGGTGCATAGCATTTTTGTTCTATGCAAACAAATTTTCCAAATTGTTTTAAAAATTTTCCAAATTGTTTAACAGTTATGGTGCAAAGTATTGAAAGTGAAGTTTTTTAACGTAACTTCAATAACTTTTAAACTAATGGGCAGATTGTGGCACATTATGCAGAAATCGGTCAATGGGTAGTTGGAGTTTTAGACCAATTTTTAAAAACATGTCTATTTTTAGAACAGTGGCCTCTACACTGGGCCAAAGTTGAGCACCATTGTATGTAAAAACTATTGGCCCGTTTAACTTTCGCAAATATAAATATATCGAAAAGATTTTTACACGTTTGAAAACTATTTAAGAATGAAAGAAACATATGCGAAGTTTACCACGCTGCACAGTGGGGTGAATGGTACAGAAAGTGGCGATTAATTCATAAAAGTCGTATTATTAAAATATTGTTATTTTTTTGTGATAAATATTAATAAATACATAAAAGCCCAATATTTAAAAGAACAAATTTTGAAAAAACATAAATTGTTAACCTTTTATGGGCTTTTTTCTATTTTGGATAAAATGGTCTTATTTGACTATTTTTGCTGTAACTTTGGAATTAAAAACGATAAATTAATAAATTAAATTGTAAATTAGAGCATATTTTATGTGCCTTAGAAAAAATATTTTTTTTGTTTAAATTAATAAAATAAATATTAAATTTTTGTTTATGTTTAGTTTTAACAAAAAATACGTTTTTTCAAAATTCATAACTCCAAAGATTTTACTCAAAAAAGTCACATTAGAAAATATTATTATATTTTATTTATAAATATTTGTAAACACAAAACAAACATTTCAGAAAATAAACATTGAAAAAATATAAAGCTTCTTTATTTTCTTCATTTAGTTATTTATAAAAGCAATATTTACTACATAATCGTCATACTTTTAAAATTTCGCGGAAATGTAATTTTTTGGTCATAATTTGAGGAGGTGCTTGGTTCAAATTTAACAATATCTTAATGCATATTATTGTCCAGTATATAGAGAATGTATGCCGGATGTTTTTTCGAAATTGTATGACATTAACCCTTTCTTTCCCGGGCTCAAAAGTAAAAATTTGGATTTTTTAGTTTTTTTTTTGACAAAATTAGGGAAATTTAACAATTTATTAGTGAATTTCGGAAAATCATATAAAAATAATTATTTGTATCATTAATTTCATAAAAATAATTATTTGATTATTGTTATATTACCATGAAAAATAAAAAATTAAAAATTTGAGCTTTGCCCCGGGAAAGAAAGGGTTAAAATTATCCAATTTGAAAAAAAAAACTCACTATAAATTTTTTAAATACTGAGCAATAATATTGATTAACAGTTTTATCAAAATTGAACAGAAATAAATTTAATAAGCACTTGTAAAATAAAGACCAAAAAATTAAAATTTTCGCCGAAAATCGGCGAATTAAAATCGTTGGTACGGCGAAACTGTTAAAGAATTGACCTCCCTTTTACATTAATTTTATTTTCCTAGTTGTATATTTTTAATTACCGGTGAAATAATTTTTATATTCTTATATTTTCTAAGTAAAATTTTCGAAAATATAAAAAATGAGTTTTGAAACCGACCTGTCGGCAACTAGAATTCATTCACAAAAACTTCCATAACTCAAAAATCGCACTAACGCGCAACAAAATATTTTGGGATTTATTAGCTAAAATATTATATTTTGAGACCATATAATCATTTTTTCCTGCACTCATCCGCAAAGTTGTTGAAACTCAATGTATATATTAAAATTACCAAATTTTTAGAGCAATTTATTTTTTTATTTTTTAAATATTTTTAAAACATTTATATAAATAAAAAATATCTTTTTAAATGCTCATATACCTGAAATTAACGGTTCTATTAAAAAACTTTTACTTATAAAAGTTTTAATAAAAACTATAATCACTTGAAATATCAAAATTTGTTCTTTTAATCAATTCGCGCAAAAATAACAAAAATTATTGAACTTTGAACACAGACTGTAAATAAAATAAACTACCAAGAACTTTTATTTTTACAGTTAGTGATGTAGAATTTTATCTACTTTCATATGGTACCAAATATGGTTGTGAAAGTTAAAGTTCATCTTTTGAATTAATCGCCATTATTGAAGGCTTTCGCCCCAAAGTGCGCTGTCTCGAATAGTTTAAGAGATATTTAACGGAATGTCGTTAACAATTATTTAAATCTAAGGGCTCGATATCTCACATACACATTGTTAAAGATGAAGCTCTTAATAAAAGCCCTATACAACAGTTAAGTCAGTATTCGTCTTAGAGTTACTTCTATTAAAAATAAGTAAGAAAGCGCTATAGTCGGTCAAGCCCGACCATACTACACCCTTCACCACTAAGGTCAAAGGTGTTATTTTTCCTGTATAAAGACAAATATTTGCTAAATTTTTCCATCATACAAACATTTTCTTAAATTTATATATTTATTTAAGCTGTTTCCGTCATTTGGACTTATATGAGAGCTAGGGTCAAATGTCAAATGACCGATTATCTCGAAATTTATCAAACTGATTATTGTATGCAAAAAATAAACTCAAAATTTTCATTATCTTTAGACTTACAACCGTTTTAGTGATTTTTTGTCTCATTTAGTGCGTTTTTAAAGAAGAGTTTGTATGGGAGCTATAGTCAAATGTGGACCGTGATTTTAGTTTAAATAAGCAGTGTTTGTTTTAAATTTCATGAAAAAATATTGATATTTGTGGCCAATATATCAATTCCGGGAATTGGGACCTATGGGAGGTACCATAAATAATGAACCGATTTTGACCAATTTCAATAGCCATGGTCCCATTATTAAAAAATGACCTTTGCCAAATTTCATCAAATTATCTTTAGAATTGCGACCTGTAGTTTGATTACAAGGTTTACATGGGGGTCCAGCCAGCCGGCCAGACGGACGGACATCGCTAAATCGACTCAGAAAGTGATTCTAAGTCTGTTGGTATACTAAAAGGTGGGTCTATGACAAATATTTCTATGTGTTACATACATCAGCACAAACTTATAATACCCTTTCCACCAATGGTGGTGGAGGGTACACCTTTCACCAATTGCCTTAGACTAACTTCAAAGGACGTTTGGTGCAGTTTACAATCATTAAGCTATCAAAATTTGGCCAAAGCATTTACTTGGTACCAGATTTGAGTCTATTGATATTGGACAAAAACAACTCATTTTTTTAAGTACCTTAGGTACTGTACTCACAGAATTAAGTTTTCCGATCCTCATAAAAAATTTAATTTAATGAAATCAAAGCAAGTATCATATCTTCATAAAGTATCATATAGTCGGGCTGACTATAAGTATATCTAAAATAGTCTCATTGTGTAAAATATTTTAAAAGCAACTTTAGTAAGTTCCACTTTACTCGGGTTCGTATGTCTTAAAGTAAAGCTGATTTTAAGCTTAAAAGCTAAATAAGACTCACTCACGTACACATCACAAATATCTACCACGAAAGTGCAAAAGGTTCATAAAAGTTTTAAGAAAAAATTGTGCGTGGGATACTTAACAAACGACCGAGATAATAATAGACATAATAACCGACAACTAAAGCTGGTTATTTTGTGCATTCATACCTACAGACTTAAATTTATGTATAAATAGTAAATATGTACCTATTTATGTACATAACATAGCCATGGATGTAATAAACAGAAATATTCACGTTATGCTTATTCATGCTAGTATATAACAATACTTTTGTATATACATAGATACAATATATACATATGTATATATGTATAGTATCCAGTCATGTTACATTTGCAGTACAAGTTTATGATTTTCACATAAACTGGGATGATGATGATGATGACGATGAAGTTAGTGGTAAAATTTAAGAAAAACAAATTCATAAAAAGACTATAACAGAAACAGAACTTTATGTCCAATACCTTGTGTAAGTCTTTGAAAAATCGCAATAATCTTTTATTGTTAATGTGGATCTATATACACCCATCTACGATATGACAAAATACTTATATACATTAATGGTTGGATTTAGATATACATACATTAGGGTGGGTCAAATTGTATGGGGCCAAAAAATGTTAAAGTGCTCATCGCGATTCTTGTTCTATGGGTCAGCACAAGAAACTTTGCCAAAGAAACCATAGGTCTAAAACGAAATTTGACCTTCCGGAATTCGCACCAAAGTTTAGTCTGACATTTTGAGCTTTTGAACGAAAACTTTCCTATATTTTCAATTCCAAATATACAACTAACGGTAAGCTCTTTTGGAAAGGATTTATACTCCTCCGATTGCGTGAGGTCTCTAGATATTTAGTACATTAAAGTTTTTTCTCTTGAGTTGATCGTGGAGTTGATACTTTGAAAGTTGTAAAAAGCGCCGTTCAAAATTTCGGTAAATTTTTGAAAAAAAAAAGTTGCATATCTAAATCTTCCTACCTAAGCCGTTTTAAGTAATAAATAAAAGTTTATATACCTTTTGGATTCTGCGAGGTGCCGGCAATATAATGGTTCCAAACGTCTTTGGTTGGAATAATCAGGTTAGACATAGGCTTTAAAATAAAAGTTTCTTGGAATGAATAAAAAGTTTCTTGCAATGACCTATAGAATCACAATCGCAATGAGCATTTGAGATAAAAAAATTGACCCACCCTAACATACATATATGTATTGTTGCTACTTTGACTTGGAGATGATTTAACTTTTATTTTGTATTTTTTTTTATTGTTGTAGTTAAGTTTGACTATTAAAAAGTGCTTTACAATGCCTCCAACTGTTAACTAACATGACCTCAATGCAAGTTCAGAAGAACTGCAGTAATTCTTGATGTTTTTTCCTTTTTCTGTGAATTAGTTTGAACCGAATTTATTTGTATAAAGAAATTTGTTTTCAAATCCAGTTAATCCCTTAAGAATTAAAATGGAGAGAAATGTTTTATGATTTTTATCAAGTTTTCTTAAAAATATGTTTTTTAATGTATCTACAAAAAAAAAAAAAACTATTAATCAGTGTTTAAAAAGTGTTAAATATACATTTCCCATAACATAGACTAAATATATAGAAGGCCGTCAGCTGATCCATCGAACTTGGGATCTCTAGTATGCTAGACACATGACTAACCTGCTATACCACGACCGTTTACATTTGAATTTAGTATTATACCAAATCACACTTACACGAAATTGAAGCTTTTTTGACAAACAGAAAAGCTTTTTGCACTCAAATTTTTAGATAAAAATTTCCGCGAAATGTTAATTTTGTTAATTATTTTCACAAAATTTTGATGTAAATAAGCTTTTTTCACTATTTACAAACTAAAAATTTTTTATTTTGTTTTCTTTCGATGCTCTTCTTTTTGTTATTACTTAATTTATATTGAATAAGTAGGTCGCATTTCTTGGTATTGAAAAAAATTATAAAATTATAAATAAACCATTTTTTTAGATGTTAAATCTTAAAGAACATTTTCGTAAAAGTTTTATCAAAAAATAACAAAATTGTCGGGATGTTAATATTATTCAAAAAGAAAAATTATTCGCACTTGATCCCTATTATATTTATTGATAAAGCCAACAAATGTTTGTTGAAAAAACCAAGTCCACAACGCATTTCGATGGTTAGTTAGGACATATTCTTCAGGAGAAGTATCCCTACTTTTTGAAAGATCGAAAACATTGCATTATTACCTATTTAACAAACACAATCTTTACGAATTATGTTTGTAAATCAAAGCTAAAAGCTCAGATTATCGACTGAACATTCTTGCTTTTTTTTTGTCAAAAATATTTGTCAAATAAAAAACGCAAAAATAAAAAAATCAATACAGAATTTAAAAAAAGTTAAAAAATTTTCCATAGTAATCGTATATTTTATAGTAATATTTTTTTTAAAATTCTGTATTGATTTTTTTATTTTTGCGTTTTTTTATTTGACAAATATTTTTGACAAAAAAGAAAATTTAAGTCCCAATAACAATTATTTCTATTAAAAATAAATAAAAATCAGATCTTGACAAATATTTTTGCCAAAAAAAAATATTTGTCAGACCTTGACAAATATTTTTGACAAATATTTTTGACAAATAAAATAAAAATCAATTTTTGACAAATATTTTTGCAAAAAAAAATATTTGTCAGATCTTGACAAATATTTTTGCCAAAAAAAAAAATATTTGTCAGAATTTGACAAATATATTTAACAAAAAAAAAAATCATAAAATAAAAATTATTTCTGCCAAAAAAAAAAAAATAAAAATCATAAAATAACAATTATATTTTGATTTTTATTATAAATGTCATAATTGTTACGGTGCCTGTAACAAACCATCGAAATGCATCGAGGAATTGGTGGTCCCACAAACAGTTTTTAATAAATAAATGCAATAGATAGGGATCAAGTGGAAATAATTTGTATACCCTTCATAGGTGGAAAGGCTATTAAAAGTTTGTGCTGATGTATGTAGCGCATTCAAATTTTTGTCCACCTTTAATTTACCAATAGTCGAGTCGATTTAGCGACATCAGTCAGTCCGTCCTTCCGTCTGGCTGGCTGGACCCCCATGTAAACCATGTAATCAAAGTACAGGTCGCAATTCTAAAGATAATATTTATGGTGAAATTTGTCACAGATCATTTTGATAGTGGAACCATGGCTAGTGAAATTCGTCAAAATCGGTTAATTATTAATGGTACCCTCCATAGGTCCCACTTCCCGGAATTGATATTTCAAATATCAATATTTGTTCATGAAATTAAAAACAAACATTGCTTATGTAAACTTAAATCACTGTACCAAATTTCGTTGAAATCGGTCCACATTTGACCATAGCTCCCATAGAAACTCTTCTATCAAAATGCACTAAATGAGACAAAAGTCACGAAAACGCTCATAAATCTAAAGGTAACGAGAATTTTGAGTTTATTTTTTGCTTATATATATTAAGAAAACTGTAATCAATTTGCTAAATTTCGAGATAAACGGTCCAAATTTAACCCTAGCTCTCATATTAGTCCACGTTTTGAGAAAATGTCTGTATGATGGAAAAATTTAGCAAATATTTGTCTTTATACAGGATAAAGAACACCTTTGACCTTAGTGGTGAAGGGTATCGTATGGTCGGGCTTGACCGACTATAGCAGTTTTTTACTTGTTCTTTTTGAAAATAATCATTCTATCAAATCTTACTTTTTTGTGCAACTGTTTGTATTCATTAGGAGAAGTAAATGTTCTTTTAGGGCTTACCAATACTATATTACTAATCCGAACTTTTGACAAGTACCAGGTGAACTTTGACATTTCCTCGGCCCCTATGTATGTTACTCTAAGTCTCATAATTAATTTTTATTTGAAATCAAATCCACAAGCTCTTTAAAAATCACAAAAAAAACAACAAACTAATGCTTTTAAATAAAAGCTAAAATTTTCAATAATTGCACATTTTTTTGTTATAAACATTAACCCAAGATTTTATTTAACATAAGTAAAACCTAAAGTTTTTCCTTACAAAAACTTAAAGTGCAATTAGGACAAACATTAAGTTTCCAAATGAAATAAAAATAAAGTAATTAAAATTTATTTTATTTGCAAATTTTGAGGTTGATGGGAAACATAGAAAATAAATTTAAGTTTTACGATTTAAATATAAATAAAAAAGTATATTAACTAACATTACCTTCACAGTCTTTGGTACCTTTGGAAAATTTTATAGAAATGTTTATCTAAACGTTTTTTTTTATATTTTTTTACGTAATCACAGGGATCAGTGGGCAACCTTAAATTTTCTAATAAATTTCCTATTGAGATTTTCCTAAACATGTTTGATGTATATTAGGGTGACAATATATTTTTTTTCTTTGATTTCAAATGTTTTTCTACGGAATATTGTGACACTAGGTCTTAAAGTTTAGATCTGAAAATTTGAGCCAAATCGGTCAACGTTCTAGGGACCCGCATCGGGTCCAAAGTTTAAGAGCCCATTTGTATGGGGAAAAATGGGTTATTTTTTTGTTTTTGCAAAATTTTGACTAAAAATAAATAAATTGTATAAGAATATAAGTAAAATTTACCGAGCATTTACTTGAATTTGGCCCAAAAATTTACATTTTCGCGAAATTCTTCAATTTGAAATCGCAGGTACGGCGAAACGGTTCAAGACATCGACCTCATTTTTTCTGGGTTTTATTCTCCCATTTGTCTCTTTTAACACACTGGAGAGCAAATTCTAAATTTGTAATATTTGTTGAACAAAATTTTCAAAAAAATAAAAAATGATTTTTGAAACCGACCTGAGAAAAATGTACGTTTTTTCAACATGAAATAAGCTAAGTAAATTTGATTATATTTAAACAAAACTGAACTATTTACTATAAACAAGCCATTAAATGAAAAATCATGTCTAACTTTGGAATTTCTTTATATACAACATACAATTTTTGGTGCATATCCTTAGGCGCGTTTTCAAGGACATGAATTTTCGGAGGAAAACTGCAATAACTTTTAAACTACCTCATGGATTTTCGTCTTTCATGATTTGAAATAAAGCTGTGTTAGTTCTCTTTAATATTCCGACATGAAAAAAACTTAGTAAATTTGATTATATTTAAACAAAACTGAACTATTTACTAATAACAAGCCACTGAATGATAAATCATGTCTAATAGCTCATTCACATTGAGCTCGAAAACTAGTTAAAGTAGTTTTCGCCTCAAAACAACATTGAAAACTTAAGTTTTCACATACAAAACGAAAACTCCTTCCGTATGAGTTTTCAATGAAAACTTATTTGAAAACTATTAAAATACCGATGCAACACTGAGTTCATACCATTTATTACAACTCTAAATAAGAAAAATGGAAAAATATCAAAAATAAATGTCAGTGTAAAATAAAATATAAAAAAAAAAAACAATAATTTTAATTTTAAAAATTTCGGAAAAAACATTATAAAAGTAACGAAAAAGTTATTATTTTTTTGTGTATTAATGATATCTAATAAGTCAAAAGCATTTGGTGTTCGGTTTTTTTAAATAATCTAGAGTAAACAAGTAAGAAAGCGCTATAGTCGGTCAAGCCGACCATACGATACCCTTTACCACTAAGGTCAAAGATGTTAATTTTCCTGTGTAAAGACAAATATTTGCTAAATTTTGCCATCATACAAACATTTTTTCAAAACTTATATATTCAACCTGTTTCCGTCATTTGGACTTATATGAGAGCTAGGGTCAAATGTGGACCGATTATCTCGAAATTTGGCAGATTGATTACAAAAATTATGTATGCAAAAAATAGACTCAAAATTTCCATTATCTTTAGATTTACGAGTGTTTTAGTGATTTTTTGTCTCATTTATTGCGTTTTTAAAGAAGAATTTGTATGGGAGCTATGGTCAAATGTGGACCGATTTCAACGAAATTTGGTACAGTGATTTTAGTTAACATAAGCAGTATTTGTTTTAAATTTCGTGGAAAAATATTGATATTTGTGGCCAATATAGCAATTCCGGGAAGTGGGACCTAATGCGATTTTGACCAATTTCAATAGCCATGGTCCCATTATCAAAAAAATGATCTGTGCCAAATTTCATCAAATTATCTTTAGAATTGCGACCTGTAGTTTGATTACAAGGTTTACATGGGGGTCCAGCCAGCCAGCCAGCCAGACGGACGGACGGACGGACATCGCTAAATCGACTCAGAAAGTGATTCTAAGCCTATTGGTATACTAAAAGGTGGGTCTACGACAAATATTTCTATGCGTTACAAACATCAGCACAAACTTATAATACCCTTTCCACCTATGGTGGTGAAGGGTATAAAAATCCGAAAACTTATGAAATGCCAAATTTCCATAATGTGAATGGTAAAGTTTTCGATGGTGTTTTCATTTCCGAAAACAACTAAAAACTTATAGTGTGAATGGGCTATAACTTTGGAATTCCTTTATTTACAAAATACAATTTTTGGTGCATATTCCTAGGCGCGTTTTCAAGGATATGAATTTTTGGGGGGAAACTGCAATAATTTTTAAACTACTTCATGGATTTTCGTCTTTCATGAATTGAAATAAAGTTGTATTAGATGTTATTAATATGCTATTTTTTTTTTTGTAAAAATTATTTATTTTTGGTCTAAATTTCGCAAAAACAAAAAATAACCCATTTTTCCCCATATAAATGGGCTCTTTGGACCCGATGCACGCCCATAGAACGTTGTCCGATTTGGCTCAAATTTTCAGATCTAAACTTTTAGACCTAGTGTCACAATATTCCGTAGAATAAGTTATAAAATTCGAAAAATCAGTTTCCTTCATACAAAAAATTGTTACCCTAATGTATATATATATTTTCCATTTAAAAACAAATTTGTTATTCTTATTTAGGTATCTATTTAGTTTAGTGTTATTTCTAATAAAATTTTCTTTTAAAAGTTTATTGACACTTGAGGTAAAATAAAGAATCCAAAAACGTTTTCTTGGTTATAAATTATCATCCATCCAATTAAGCGTCATTAGATAATGAAATGTAAAATAGAAACTACATGTGGTAAATGGTATCTGAAACTAGACTTACATGCAGTAGCAGTTAAATGGGAGCGAACACACATTCACACACGCACTCACTCACATTCACTGACCACGTCTGTGTGCGCTTTGAAAACAAAAGACTTAAGACAAGAACCTTTTTCCCCTTTTTGCCCTAAACATGAGAAGAAGATCTTTATCAAACTGTTTTTCTTTTTCATTTCTTAACCCTTTTCAACTTAAATAAATGAAGTTCAGTTATGCTGGGTGTTCTTCTTTGATACCCAATAAATTAACAGGCATTTTATGTAAATGCCTAATATTAAAGTGAAAAGAATAAATTCAGAATAAAACTAAACAAAATCAGTTTTTCCGAGTTACACAACGGTTTATTTTAGTAAAAGTTACAATAGTCATATCGAAATATTTTGAAAGGAATTTGATTAAAAATTTATTAAGTTTTTTCTGTTTTGTAATTCAACTGTGGCTTTAGACAAAAATGTGTGGTGCATTTTATTTTTTTAAAAATATCTAAATGAAAAGTTGTCACACCAGATTGTGGTATACATAAATATTTTTGATTGTCAATACACAAAAATTTTGAAAAAGAAATAAATATTGTTTGTAGATAAAAATAAAATAAAAAGACATTCACATAAACACACTCACTCACTTAGTCAGTCAGTCATTCACTTAAACAAATAAAAAATAATGACAATTTACAATTATTTAAGTAGGAGGTGGTGTTTGTATTTGTTGTTGATTTTTAATTTTTTGCTTACTTATTTATTCTACATATTGTATTTGTTCACTTCTCGACCTCCCTTTATGACTCTTGGGACAGAGCTTCTGTGTTTCCAATCAACTTTTTTAAGAGTCTTAAAATTTTTGTGCACAGCAAAGTACGTTTAAAGTGGGTCAGACAAGGCCGTTCAGATTTTGCGTTTTTATCATTTATATTTTTTTTTACATAAATATTTACGAGTAGTATTTGTGGTCGTTGCCGTAAATATACTTTAGCTGGTAATCACAACTAAACTTCTACTTTGAGGCTGTTATTGGCATCGCTGTCGTTAGCGTCATCGTCATTCAACATCGATTGATCAAATTCTCGCCAAGCAAACGAACGTTCGACAGATGTTTTATGTTTGAAACCACAATTTGCCATTCGCAAAAATTGGTTGCCTTTAGTTGCTGTTGCTATTTCTGTTGTTGCTGTTAATATTTTTGAAAGCTAAACAATGAGGTCGATATTTATTCGCATTTATGCTTTTAATCGCGTTACCTGAGTAATTTATTGCTCATACAAAATATACGTGTTGTATTACCAACTTATGTTTGTATGTCTTAGCCATATTCTCTAAAGTTCGAGTATTTTATTAAACAAAATTTTATCGTAAGAATTTTATAAGATTCAGTTTTTTTTTTGGTGTCAAGCTAAACTCGGCTTAAAAGTGAACATAAATATTAAGTAAATGCTTTTTAATGCCATAAAATCAATAAAACATTCATAATGTGAATTGACGTTCGTAAATGAATATTTTTTATGCTCGTTATTTCTGCTGTTTTATTATTAAACTTTTAATATTTTAGATAGACATATGTTATTTTTATTCTTAATAGAATTTGAAATTTAATCTTTTTCGTTGAAAATTTAATCATATAATTTGATTTAATCAAAGTTTGCCGAATTGTAATAAAAAAAAAAAATAATAAAAATTAAATAATTATTCAATTCAAAGAAAAGTTATTCGCACTTTATCCCAGTCTTTTATATTTATTAATGTAATTGACAGTTTATTAATAAAAGATGAAACTTAAAATGTATTTTACTTTTGTTCAGTCGATAATCTGAGCTTTTACCTTTACAGAACATAATTCGTAATGAATGTGTTTGTAAAATAGGTGATAATGTGAGGTTTTTAATCTCTCTAAAAGTAGGGATACTCCTCCTGACGATGATCGAAATGCATGAGGATGATCGAGGAATTGTTCGTTCTTACAAACATTTTTTATCAATAATTTGTCTATAACATTAATAAATAAATGCAATAGACTGGGATTAAGTGCGAATAAGTACAATAACAATATTTCGCAAAAAACTTATTTAATGCAAACACAAATTATAATTTTATAATTTTGTATTGATTTGTCGCAAAAATATATTTTTAGAGAGAAAAATATACATATCATGTAATCTTGTGTTTATTCAACAGAGTTATAGCCCATTCACACTATAAGTTTGTAGGTGTTTTCGGAAATGAAAACTTTACCATTCACACTATGAAAATTTGACATTTCATAAGTTTTCGGAAGAAATTTATTTATTTACTCGCGATTAATTCTAAAAACCGAACACGAAATGCTTCCCACTTATTAGATTTTATTAAAAAAAACAATAAAATAATAACTTTTTCATCACTTTTATAAAGTTTTTTCAGAAATTTTTAAAATTAAAATTATTGTTTTTTTTTATATTTATTTTTGATATTTTTCAACTTTTCTAATATAGAGTTGTAATAAATGGTATGAACTCAGTGTTGTATCGGTATTTTAATAGTTTTCAAATAAGTTTTCGTTGAAAACTCATACGGAAGGAGTGTTCGTTTTGTATGTGAAAACTTTAGTTTTCAATATTGTTTTGAGGCGAAAACTACTTTAACTAGTTTTCGAGCTCAATGTGAATGAGCTATTAAATTGATTTAAATTTAAAAATAATTCCAAGAGTATAAAAATAACATTTTTTTCTACTTCAACTGCACTAACTATCTTCTCCTGTATGGCCTTAAAGCAAAAAAGATGACTTCCCTTTCTGGAGATGAATGATGCCACATTTTAATTCAAAACTTCAATTTTGATTTTTAAAATTTTGCAAAAAATTTTCAATTGGATTTTTTTTTTAATTTTTAAAAGTAAATATTTTAATAAGTTTTATTTTTTTCTCCAATTTTAAGTTATTTTCTAGAAAATATGCAAATTTTCTTAGCAAACAGTTTAAGAAAATTTTTATTAAAAATATTTTGAAATTTTAATTTATTCCCTAAATTTTGTATAAAATTTAATGTCAAGTTCTAAATTTAAGTAAATTTAAGCTTCATTTTTTGAATTCGTTCAAATTTTCATCAAAAACTGCCAATGAAATTTTTGGCGATTTTTAAAGATTATTTAGGAATTCAGATTTTGATGCAATTTCTTACAAAGAGTTTAATTTTTTGAGAATATTTGATAAAGTTTGAATAAATCTAGGCTTAATTTTCGGAATTCGGTCGAATTTTCATCGAAACCTGAAAAGGAGATTTTTGGCGATTTTTAATCTCATTTAGGAATTTAGATTTTGATCCAATTTCTCACAAAGAGTTCAATTTGTTTGTAAATATTTAATGAGATTTGTTGATTTTTTTGTAATTTTTAAAATAAAAAATGAAATATTTTATTTATACCGTTTTTCCGGGGAGATTTCATTGAACGTTAAAAAGGTTTTATTTTGCAAAAAAAAATTGAAAAAAAACTATAAATTTTAGCTTTAGTTAACAAAAAATAATGTTTTTAACACATTTACTACTCAACCGAGATTTTGTAAATTTTTTGGGGATAAAACCATACAATCGGACTCGAATTAACTTTACTAGCAAGGTTGTTAAAAAAAGTTTCAAATTTCCAAAACAAAGACAATATGTCGAAATTAGAATTTTGATTTTGCCTAACAAAAAATATCTTTTCGGATGAAGCTCTTTTTAATTTTGGTAAGTTCGTTCATATGTAAAACTGCCATATTTGAGACTCAGAAAACACACACGTGGTCTTAAAGAAACTAATGCACCTACTACTGACGGCTTATGAAGCGGTATCATAATCATCAGATTTGCCAATTTATTGCAATTTTGGCGATTTTCGACCTAAAAAATACAAAAGTACTGATATGCCGATTCTTGCCACAAAATTGCAGATTTTTAAATTTATCTCGAATACAAACTGAACTTGAACATTTTTTAACATATACGAAAAACGAAATATAAAATAATGTTTGATTTTCAATTTAGTTTTCTTTTCCATCATCTTTTCCGCATCAATTGATCTTCTCCACGTTCTAGCAGGTGCACCAACACGACGGCCGCTTCCCTGTGGATTCCAACGAAGCGCTTGTCGAGCAATGTTGGTATTTGGTCTTCGAAGTGTGTGACCTATCCATTGCCATTTCCGTTGACATACCTCTGTGGAAGCAGGGATTTGGTTTGTTGCATTAAGTAGATCTTCATTTCTTATGTGATTCGGCCACCATATATTAAGAATTTGTCTTAAGCATTTGTTTGTAAAGGTAAATAAGATAAATTTGTCAAAATTACAACCGTTTGACCCGATATATTTTCTTCCTGAATTTAAAATCA
This sequence comes from Stomorhina lunata, assembly GCA_933228675.1. NCBI lineage: Eukaryota > Metazoa > Arthropoda > Insecta > Diptera > Rhiniidae > Stomorhina > Stomorhina lunata. The sequence continues at coordinate 85,783,601 of OW121740.1, read as the reverse complement.
CCTCTACTTTATCTCATATCTCTCAACGAGACGGCTCAACAGTCTGGCCATTCGCAAGCTCCTACTGATATCAGACAGATGTGAATCCGTTAAAATATAAAAAGTTCTCACAGATTACTTTCAATGTGAGGTCCAAATGTATCCTTACATGTCTCTGCATATATAGGACAATGTATGTTTGAAGACAGAAAGTAGCAAGAAAGTAGGAAGAGTGCATGAAACATCTTCTGTGTATGGCGGGCCAGCCATGTCGTGCAATAAGGGACTAACTCTGGGCTCAGATTTCTTTCCAAATTTTGGAATTGGGTCAACAAGCCATCAGCAAAGAACACTCTAAAAACTAAAATGATAGAAAACGTTTCGTTTTTGAGCAATTGCGAAAAAACCAAAGGGCTTATCTACAAGTTAAATATTTTTTTAAACCAAAAGGGCTAACTACCATACAAATTTTTAGCAAATAATTTAAACTTTTTAAAATGCGTAAAGTTTTTTGTCAATAATATAGAGGCGGATCTTAAAAATAGTTACTATTTATTTTTGAATCATAATTTAATGTAAAAAGATAAGTTTTAGATAATTTAAAATAGGATATACAGAGGTTTTTTGTAACAGTTATTTCAGAAATAACCCCGCAAATTTTAAACAATTAAAGGTACTTAATTGAAATTTTATATATATATTTAGTTAAAACAGGAGATCTTAAGAGTTGATCTGTAGACAAACAGGTCAATGTACGGTCTTATTTAACTTATAGCCTTTCAAAAATCTATGTAAGTCTCGGATAGAAATTTTTTATATGATAAACAAAATAATATCATAACTTTTATAGCTCATTCACATTGAGCTCGAAAACTAGTTAAAGTAGTTTTCGCCTTAAAACAATATTGAAAACTTAAGTTTTCACATACAAAACGAAAACTCCTTCTATATGAGTTTTCAACGAAAACTTATTTGAAAACTATTAAAATACCGATACAACACTGAGTTCATACCATTTATTACAACTCTAAGTTGAAAAAATGAGAAAATATTAAAAATAAATGTCAGTTGAAAATAAAATATAAAAAAAAAACAATAATTTTAATATTAAAAATTTCTGAAAAAAACATTGTGAATGTGACGAATATGTTATTATTGTATCGTTTTTTACTACCATTTAATAATTCTAAAGTATTTGGTGTACGGTTTTTGAATTTAAACGCGATTGATACAAAAAATTTTACCGAAAACTCATGAAGTGCCAAATTTTCATAATGTGAATGGTAAAGTTTTCAATTGTGTTTTCATATCCGAAAACATAGAATAAATAAATACCTAGAAAGTCAACGAAACGTCAAAGTACACCTGGGACCTGTCAATAGTACGGATCAGTAATAGTGTATTGGTAAGCCTAAAAAGAGCTTTTACTTTTCTTAATGAATACAAACAGTTGCACAAAAAAGTATGATATGATGGGACGAAAATTTTCTTCAAGATTTTCTCCGTAATTTTAAGAAATTTTCTTGAGAAATCCATATTTTTAGGTATAGAATGAGTTTTACTTAATTTTAGGATAATTAAAATCTATAAACAATTTTTTATTCTAAATTTCATTATTTTTTTTAATACCAAAAATTGCAGCCCTACTTGTTCAATACAAATTAAGCAAAAACAAAAAAAAAGAATGTCGAAAGAAAACAAAATAAAAAATTTTCAGTTTGTAAAAAATAAAAAGTGTTTCGACATCAAAATAATGTTAAAATATTTAAAAAAAAATTACATTTTATGTGTGCAATTTAGAACAGTGCGTTTCATTCAAAATAACGCGTAATTTTTCAAACAAAATTTTGAGTACAAAAAGCTTTTCTGTTTGTCAAAAAAGCTTTCATTTCGTGTACGTGTGATTTAGTAGAATACTAAATTTTAGTGGATCAGCTGACGACCTTCTATATATTCTTCTATGTCCGAAAACACCTAAAAACTTATAGTGAGAATGGGCTATTAAACTAAATGCAATATTAATTTCAAATTTTTAAATTTGGTCAACAATGCAACAGCAAAGACATTCCTGAAAACTTAAATGGCAAAAAATGAGTAGTTTAACCTTTGATTTTTAATAAATAAAATCGCTGTTTTTGGCCGTACGAATAATTTTGTAGGTAGATGTATTTTTGGTTTCTGTGTCATAATCAATTAAAAAATCAATTTTAATTTAATAAATTTGAAAATTGTTCCTGTACTTGATGTTTCTATTGAAATTTCAGACGTTCTTTTTTAACATTAGGGGGGCGTTTTTATTATAATTGTATCTTTTCATGTTAATTGTTTTTTCAGGAGCAAGTTACTAGCCCGACGTCCTAACCCATATTTTTAATCGTTCTTATCTGAGAACTCGCGGCACATGTTAGCTTACTCCATTAACGGGTGCTAATCTAGTTCCCGGGTAATACCATGAGGAGGTCAGTATCCAGAGTTGAGATAAAGGATAGCCAAGATATCTCTGGGCTTACCAAGTTAAGATCAATCAGAACTATTGCTTGATATCCAACATTCCCTACACCACCCAACCAACTGTGATCACCTGATGGAAAAATCTACTGATGGACTGTTAAAAATAGGTCCTTAATAGGTTGGGTATAATATGTTATTCGAAGCTAAATTATTTTACTATTATAATTATGTAAATTATTTTACTGCGTTTTTTACACCCTTCACCCCCATAGGTGGAAAGGGTATTATAAGTTTGTGCTGATGTTTGTAACGCATAGAAATATTTGTCTTAGACCCACCTTTTAGTATACCAATAGACTTAGAATCACTTTCTGAGTCGATTTAGCGATGTCCGTCCGTCCTTCCTTCCGTCCGTCTGGCTGGCTGGACCCCCATGTAAACCTTGTAATCAAACTACAGGTCGCAATTCTAAAGATAATTTGATGAAATTTGGCACAGATAATTTTTTTGATAATGGGAACATGGCCATTGAAATTGGTCAAAATCGGTCCATTATTTATGTTACCTCCCATAGGTCCCACTTCCCGGAATTGCTATATTGGCCACAAATATCAATATTTTTTCATAAAATTTAAAACAGATACTGCTTATGTAAACTTAAATCACTGTACCAACTTTCGTTGAAATCGGTCCACATTTGACCATAGCTCCCATACAAACTCTTCTTCAAAAACGCACTAAATGAGACAAAAAATTACTAAAACGCTCGTAAATCTAAAGATAATGAAAATTTTGAGTTTATTTTTTGCATACATAATTTTTGTAGCAACTGTAATAATCGGTCCACATTTGACCCTAGCTCTCATATAAGTCCAAATGACGGAGACAGGTTGAATATATACGTTTTGAGAAAATGTTTGTATGATGGCAAAATTTAGCAAAGATTTGTCTTTATACAGGAAAAATAACACCTTTGACCTTAGTGGTGAAGGGTATCGTATGGTCGGCTTGACCGACTATAGCGCTTTCTTACTTGTTAATATATAATTTTGTTTAGAAAATTGAAGAAAGTAAATATATTTATTCCTTGCTTCAAGTACTTAATAAACAATCCGTCATCTATGTAAATCTACATATGAATGTATATTAAAATCTTTTCAACTCAAGTACTTTGCAACAAAAAAAGTACATTCTTTTTACTGAAGTCTATGGACTTGTTCTAACAATCTTACCTGATATTTGAATATTCAACGAAATAATCCAATTGGGAATTTGATATGAGCTTAAAATGAATTTAGAATTTTGTTTGTTTTATAATTTGATGTGTTTGATGTCTTGACGTATTAAATATTTGCTCTAAAACTGCTTAATTTCGTTTTGTTTATTTTTTAAAAGAATTCATTATATTTTTTACATACAAACAATATACACATGTAAATAAATATTTAAATATATATGCACCAGAGGAGCTGAGATATACCCAGTCAATCACTTTAAATTTGAGGGTAAATAAATCTGGGTGAATATTTTTTTCTTTAATTAATTGATTTTTTGTTGATGTTTCTTTAGTTTTTTATTTGTTTTTGCAATTGTTAAGATATTATGAGGGATATCAAATAACCAAAATATTTTCAAACTTCTGGGATTTCAATACAATTTTCTTATTTGTGCTCATTTAATTCATTTATTTTGTTTAATAACGTTTAGGTTTTATATCATTTGCATTTGTTTAATTTAAAAACTTGCGAATGCAGCAAATGATTTGGTTTCACTTTATCAAAAAAGAAATGTTTATTCATGATTTTACAAAAAGTGCAAAAGAAAAACTTTAGACAAAATAATACAAAAAATATATCACACGCTTATCATTGTTGTTGTGTTATTTTATACTTGTCGACATTATAAGCGATAACTCTTGATCTGTATAAATAATATTTGTTTGATATAATTATTTATTGTTTTACTTCAATAACAACAATTTTTTTTTAATGTTTTAACACATAAACCGAAATATTTTGTGGAACGATAATTGCACGATCACTTAAATAAATTTTAGGCACTCACAGATTTCAATACTTTTTAAAATATTTTCTTATCTCTTCCAAACTTCAAAATAGCTCACTTTTTCAAATATTGATCACTTTTCTTATATCTGTACATTTCTTTGTTCCAAATATTTCTTCTTACATCAGTATTCGACTATTTTTATAAATTTTATTTACATTATTTTTTAATTTATATTTAATGGCACTAAAATTAAATTGCATTAGCTTAAGCAAAATTTTATTATATTTTTTTTTTATGTTATCCTTTTGTTTGTATTTATTGCATCTCAGTTCACTCTCACTTAGAAAATATCCATTTAAACGTTTATTGATATCCGATCTGAACACCGGTACCGCAGAAAGGTCGTAATGATACTGGCAACCAATCGACCAGAAAGAAGTTGTTGTCTCCACAATACAACACAACACATCACAATCGAACCCATTCTCTTTCTCAAATCAAGCTGAACATAAGAAACACCTAGGACTCGCTTGACAAGATTGTACATTTTCATATACAAGTATTCAGTTTAGGTAGTTGATAGACAATAGCTATATTTAAAGAATTTTGATTTATATTATATTCCAAAGCAGGTGAGGGGGAGCCTATGTTAAGTAAATCAGAAACGTATTTTATAATATACCATTGCATTGGGTCATATTCACTGTCTCTTAATTTAAAAGCTTTTAATCAAAGAAGAAATAAACGTCACATAAAACTTCAGCTGGAATTTGAAAAATATAATGAATGCAAAAATTATTTCTTAAATATCGATTCTATAAAGTGTAAAGAAAGTAATTACGTTCCTTTTTTCTTGAGAAAGGCAATTTTTGTATAATGCTTATCTTCCATCTTCTTCCATTATAAAGCATTTATTCTCAGCTTTCAAGCTCACTTTCAAGTAGGGTTTGCAGTTCGGTTTTAACCGAAACCTCGGTTTTTTATGCCCCAAAGCCGAAACCGAAAACCGTAGAAAAAACCGCGGTTTTAGCTTTTTATTTTTCATAATTTTTTGTTGGTATTATTCAGAAATAACATTAGCTTATCATAAATTTGCACGTAATTTGTCTATTTAATGAAGCAGAAGAATGAAACAAGCAAAAGGTGTTTACAATGGACGAATGGACAGGTGTAAGGGGAAGACGGTTTATGAACGTAAATATTCACTATTTTCATGGTAAATTTTATAACCTGGGCCGTATTTTAGGAACGTGTAATTTCAAGCAAACGCAAGGAACCATTTGACAAAGGCTAATAGAGTTTAATATTTCACTTGATACAAACATCGTAGCATGTACTATAGATGGAGCAGCAGCCAATATCAAATTTGTATCTGAAAATCAATTTTGAAGACGGCGACGTGGAAATTTGACTCATTTAAAACCGATTGCCCATATACATTTAAACCTAGAGGCTGTAAGGAAAACTGTTCGGTATTTAAAAAATTCGTCAGTTCGTTATAATATTTTACAGACAAGCGTTTAAAAGCATCATAATCGTGAATTAAGTTTACTCTTAGATTTCTGCTTCTAAAACAAAGTATTCATGAGAGTTTAGAAATGCTGTCGACCTTAGATTTGCTTCATTCTATCGACTTTGAAATTGTAAATTCTTTAAAATCGTTGCTATTTGTAAAAATTACTATTCAAGCAATTTGTCGCTCGGATGCAAATATTATTTACGCTAAAGGCGCTCTGCAATTTCTCCAAAAGAAACAAGACTTATTTAAGAAATCCCTCATATTTAAAAAACCTGAATTATTTTCCTGAATTTTAGTATTAAATTATAATATGTTTTAATGAATTTATCTAAATGTTCCTACAAATTTAAACTGAAATAGTTTTATTAAAAAAACCGAACCGAAACCGGCCGGTTTTGGGTGTTTTAAAACCGAAACCGCGGTTTCTCATTTTCACGGTTTTTTGCAAACCCTACTTTCAAGCTCTCAGCGACTGGAAGTCGCTCTAGCCACACTTACTGAATGGAGCGTTTCCAATGGCTTGGAGTTAACCCCGCCAAAACGGAACTCGTTCTATTCACCAGGAAATATAAGATTCCCCAGTTCACCCTCCCAAAGCTAGATGGGAGGGTGAACTCACGGATCTTGCCAAATATCACGGATCTTGCCAAATATTTGGGAGTGATTTTGGACTTAAAACTGTCCTGGAACTTAGACACCCAATCTAGGGTGCCTTAGATACTCTAGGCACAACGTAGGGCCTATCCCTTTCTAATACCGCCTGGCTCTTTGAAATGGTTGCTAAATCTATACTCATGTATGGCGCTCTTGTCTGGTGGCCAGCCCTTAATAAGACTAATCAGCGAGGATCTTTTGTCAGAATTCTTAGATCTGCTGACCTGATTACTTTAAGGACTACACCTTTAAAAGCACTCTTCTTTATGCTCAACTGGCTCCCGGTCTTGCCGCCATTCATTCTTTGTCATCGGTCTACACGACATCCGTGAATGCATCCCTAAATGAGATGGCGAGACATTTCAACATTAAACTTTTCTGGGTACGCAGTCACAGTAATGTACCAGGCAACATCACTGCGGACAACCAACAAAAGGTGGTGCTCTCCTTGGTCAGGAGAACATTGACCAATTCATAGGTATACCACTATTAGCATGTTTCTATTTAGGTACACACAGACCAACTGGATCACAGAAACGACCTGTTCGATTTTTAGACTTACATGACCAACTTACGACAGTAGGAGTTTGCACCCTCATCTCCATACTCATAGGACACTGTATAATAGATTTACATGCTAGAAGACTTAACCTTCAAATGCAATGACTACTGCAAAAGTTATCACAACGTTGAAGAGGAAAAAATCTTCTCTGCCACTGCCCAGCCCTTGTTGATATTAAGACCCTCAATCTGGGATTCCCATTTTTGCATGATCTATCAGAGATCTCGAACATCAACATTAGTAAAATAGACTCTTTTATTGGTGCATCCGGCTGGCTCTAACTGAGCCTGTAATATACGGTAGATTAGAAATTTTGTATTTTTTTCTCCCTTGCAGGAATAACAAAAGGACCTCATCTTGGACCCAAGTGACGCGGACCATATGGTCTGCCTCCTTCCTAACCTAACATAACCTATCCTTGCTTTCAAGCTATAAAAGCTTTTGGCGAGAGACGAAACTTGTATAAGGTCGCTATATGGTTGTACACTCAACTTTTCTGTTTAATTTTAGCCTTTTCTGTAAAAGTAAATCGTTCAGTTGGTCCAACTTTCGAATTAATAGTTTTGTGATCTAGTTAGATTAGGTTAAAGTGGAAGTCTGAAAAAAAACACAGACTTACTTAGACTACGAAGTCCATTGTGATACCACGGAAGCTAGTGAAATAACATATCACTAGCTTCGTCTGTTGAACCATCCCGAGCGCTTAAAAAAGCTCTTAAGTCCTTAGATATCAATATCAGCCAGATCGTCTAGGTCGCTTAATAAAGTTAAACCCAAAAATATTCCCCTACTGTTCTTTAGAGCAGGTCAAGTGCATAGAAGATGTTTTATCGATTCAGTCTCCTCTTCGTTTCCACTGCTTCTGCAAAGGTCATTAGTGATAACCTTCAGCCTAATTGCATGTCTTCCAATCAAACAGTGTCCAGTTATAACAGACACGAGCAATGAGATATCACGACTTCATAATGACAGCAATCTGTGAGAGCGTTGTCTATCCAAACAGGGTCACATATGTAAATACAGCCATTGACAGACCTATCATTTACTAAAAAGTTAGATCTCTCTCGCAGTTAGAGCTTACAAGTGGCTAGAGGTATGCCTACGGACTCCAGTTCGACTGGAATCGAACTCTAGTCTTGCAATATTCCTGTGACCCGGCACCCATATGAGGTTTATAGTGAACTGCTGGGCCATTTCGTTAAGAGATTTGCGCCAACTCAGACCTAATGTTGAATTCAGGAAGACACAGTCCCGAGATTTAATGACTGCTTGGCTGTCAGAGAAAATATTAATATCCACTGTTGTGAGAACATTATATCTCAGCCATTCTACGGCTTTTCTAATGACTAGAATTTCAGCCTGAAAAACGCTATAACGATCAGGTAGTCTTCGTGATATATTTAAGCCTACAACTTTGGAGAAGACCCCGATTGTTAAGTTTTGAGATAGTAAATGCCTAAAATACCAATAACTTTAAAATTCCACCTTTATAAATGCTTTAAGCCTGTTCATCTTTTTTGCTTAATGATTTCCTGATTTTGAATTATTGAATAGATGTATAACCTATTGTATGGCCCCAGAAAAGAGTGATCATATGCGGTTTAGTTCGAAAAAATTTGGCCAATGATCCCATCTTGGGTGATGTAAGGGATGTTGGATACCAAGCAACGGTTCTGATTGGCCTTCATTTGGTAAGCCCAGACTTATCTTGGTCTGTCCCTCATTTCAAATGTGGACACTGAACTCCACGTGGTATGCCCTGGTTGGCTAACTTAACACCCGTTGAATTTGTGAGTTCTCCCATGTGAAGTATAAAAATATGGATTATTACGTCGGGTTGGTAACCCACTCCTGAAAAAAAAACAATTACTATGAAAAAGCTTAAATTAGAATAATAACGGACACCTTAGTATAAGAAGAGGACGTCAGAAACTTCGATAAAAAGACCAAAAAAATCTTTCAAAGCATGGCCTACGAAATTGGAGAATAGCGCAAAAAAACGAAGTGCATGGAATTCTAAAACATGCTCGGCCTTTGACCATAAGAGATTATAAATATAGTTATTTGAAACAACTAATACCTTTATCGAGTCGCTTTAGATTACAGGCCTTCCGGAACGTTGCGCCTGGTCTTTGATATCAACCATTGGCGAATTGAAAACTTTGCAATTTCGACACAGTTTAATTATTTCTGGTGTAAACAATACGAGGCGGTCTACACCCGCCTCATATTTTAAATTTTTATAAAGTAATATTAGTACTTTTTTTAATCTTAAAATGAACTGTTATTATATTATGTTAAAATTCTCTAGTTGTTTTTCGATCTGTCTAGTTATACCCTTCACCACCATAGGTGGAAAGGATATTATAACGCATAGAAATATGTGTCTTAGACCCAATTTTTAGTATACCAATTGGCTTAGAATCATTTTTTGAATCGATTTAGCGATGTCCGTTCGTCTGGCTGGCAGGCTGGGTGGACGGCTGGCTGGCCCATGTAATCCTTGTAATCAAATAACAGGTCGCAATTCTAAAGATAATTTGATGAAATTTGGCAGAGATTTTGATAATGGGACCATGGCTATTGAAATTCGTCAAAATCGGTCCATTATTTATGGTACCTCCCATAGGTGCCACTTCCCGGAATTGATATATTGGCCACAAATATCAATATTTTTTCATGAAATTTGAAACAAATACTGTTTATGTAAACATAAATCACTGTACCAAATTTTGTTGAAATAGGTCCACATTTGACCATAGCTCCCATACAAACTCTTCTGTCAGAACGCACTAAATGAGACAAAAATCACTAAAACGCTCGTAAATCTGAAGATAATGAGAATTTTATGGTTGTTTTTTGTATACATAATTTTTGTAACTGTAATCAACTTGCGAAATTTCGAGATAATCGGTCCAAATTTAACCCTTGCTCTCATATAAGCCCAAATGACGAAAACAGCTTAAATATATAAATTTTGAGAAAATGTTTGTATGATGGCAAAATTTAGGAACTATTTGTCTTTATACAGGAAAAAGAACACTTTTGACCTCAGTGGTGAAGGGTATCGTATGGTCGGGCTTGACCGACTATAGCACTTTCTTACTTGTTTTTCGATATGTCTAGCAACAACCAACAATCGAAACGCTTCGAGGAATGGTTGTCCACACCTTTTTTTGGTTTTATTAAAGCAAATGTTTATTACATTAATAAATACTAATAATTTGTGATACTAGTGCAATACTCTTATGTAAAGCTTTTAAATAAGGTGTTTGATATCACATAATTTTTGAAAAAAAAAACTGGTTTAATAATTGTAATTTGGTCTTTGTGGTCTATTAAATCCAAAGATACTTATTTAAATGCGTTAAATAAGGCAGAAGTGTACAGCCGCAATCTCATAAATACAAATGTTTAGCGTTTAAGAGAGTGTCAAACAGTGAAAAACTGGTTTAGGCATTAAGTCATGGTTTGAAGTGAAGGTTTGAGCCAGGCTTACTAAATTGGTTGCATCATACCAAAATTACATCTAACAAATACACACATTAGCGACGATAGCATTTTATTTTTGTTGTTTGTTTTTGTTAAACCCGTTTACTTTCGAGTCTCGAAAAGGCTTTTGTGTTGTAAGTTGCTAAATATTGTAAATGCACAAATATAACAACAGCAGCAACAACAGAAACAACAGAAACAACAGCAACATTAAAGCAACAGCAACAACTACAAACAATCGACTATATATTTTATGTATTCTGTGTTCTATTCTATTGCTAGTCGCGGCTAGATAAATTCTAACAAGTCAATGTCCTCTCTTTGAATTTAAAGAATTTTTACGGCAACCTCTTGTTGCTGTTGCTGCTGTTGTAGTTGTAAGTAAGTAAATACTTATGTATCCATCCAAGATTTCATGTATCCATCTGAAGTTTTTGTAAATCTGACGATGTTGAGGTTATTATTGTTATTCGAATTTTCTTTCTTTTTTTTGTATCATTTTTGTTTGTCTATTCCAAACATTTATTCGATTTGATATTTGGGATTTAGTTTTTTGTACTGCATCTGAGAAAATAAAAGAAAATTTTGATTGTCTTATATTGTTTATAGTTCATATAAGTTCTGACACTTGAATACTTCTTATTAATATCCATTATAGATTTTAACTTCTTCTATTTATTACTATTCCTTCTCTCAGTGATCGAGGAGGCATGCGTAGATAGACCACCTGGGTAGGCTAGATCCATTGAATGTAAATGCGCAAATAAACAACTGAAAATTCTTCTCCTTGTAGTTTGATCTCAAAGGGTCTGCAAAAGTATTTACACTTTACACTAAATATTTTATGTATAACTATATATTTAACATTTACTAAGACTTTTTGAAGGACTTCAGTCTTACAAATAAACACGAGTGTACGCCTTTAGATAACATCTCAAAATCATCATCTTCATCCTCCTTAAACAAAAAGCACAAATGCCTTTATATCAGAGTTTGAACGATTTTGTTTGCAAAATTTTAAAAAAGAACCAGAATATCACTAATAAACAATAAATTTTCTTTATGCCAAATGAACAATCTGAAAAATACTTGTTCGTAGTTATACGAAATCTGTAGACACATACTAACTTATTTTCATACACTTAAGTCAATGTAATGGCCAAGTTTATAATAAAATAAACCATAAAAATCATCTCAGAACTATAAGAAGCCAACAGGTTGTTGCCGCATCTTTATTTTCGATTTTCATTGTTTTTTTTTTTGTGTGTGTGTGTGTTTTTTTTTTGCTTCATGTAACTCTAAACACACTCCTTTGCCACTCACATCCAACATTATTTCCATCATGTTGAACATCCTAACTTCATCCTTAACTTAACTATGGAGTCATACCTTTATCCCTATCTATTTCTACGACTGACTGCCAGGGTAATGCTAAAAATTAAAATAAAAAACTTCCTTCATTTCATCTATTCGACTGGTAAAATACTCGTACTAAGCTAAACTTATGGCGATCAGATACTGGCATTAATATACTAGACTAAGGAAAACGATTTATACATAGTCTTACTTAGGTATATATTTTATTTTATCCTGTATTATTTTAACAGATTCAAAGTAGTGAAATCATTAAAAGTAATTCCAAAAAATTAAAAAGCCGACAATCAATTATAAATTAACCAATATCCCTCACTTTAGGTTGTGACACACCATTCTACCGTCAGTAACGGTGGCTACAGTTTTCCCTAATATAGAGTAGGAAAAATCCAAAAAGTTATGATCAAAAAATTAAAAACAAAAAATTTTTTATTATACCCTTCACCAATAGGTGAAAGGGTATTATAAGTTTGTGATTCCGTTTGTAATTTTATTAGTGATCGTAGACCCCATAAAAATTATACCGATCGAATCAGAATCGGGAGAAGAATCGATTAAGCGATGTCCGTCTGTCTGTCTGTCTGTCTGTCCTTCCGTCTGTCTGTCTGTCTGTCTGTTGAAATCAAGTTTCTGAAGCCCCTGGAGGATGGACCTACATAAATTATATATCAGATTTTAGGAAATTCTCCCGCAATGAACGCTATTAAATTTCATTAAAATCGGTTTATAAACATCGAAAAAATACAAAAAATTAGACGAAAATTTTAAAATTGTTGATTGAAACACACTTTTAAATAACAAGATAAAAGAGATATTCCCGGTGTACATGTGATAATATATTATATATCAGATTGTAGGAAATGGTTCCCCAAAGCACTTTGTGCTTTTATCAAAATCGGTCCATAAACCAGTGAGATATCGCCAAAACACTAAATTTGATGTATTGCAAATTGCCCAAAGTACGCATTAGAGAATGTTTGTTGAAAAAATGAAATGCAGAAATAGGAAAAACCATCCTACTTTAGCACGGACATACATAAATTTTATATCAGATTTTAGGAAATTCTCCCGCCAAGCACGTTATTAAATTTTATCAAAAGCGGTCCATAAACAACTGAGATATCGCCAAAACACTACTTGTGATGTGCAACAAATTCCCCAAAGTACGTGTCTAAGAAATTTTGTTTACTTTTTGTAAGTATTGTTTCAGCGATATCTCAGGTGTTTATGGATCGATTGTGATGAAATTTGACAGCGTTCTTTGTGGGAAGATTTCCTAAAATCTGATGTATAAACTCTACTAATCTGATTATGAATACCATTCAAATTGTTCCGATCGACTCAGAATCGGCAGGAGAATCGATTTCGCGACCTCCGTCCGTCTGTCTGTCCGTCCGTCTGTTTTTCTGTCCGTCCGTCTGTTTTTCTATCCGTCCGTCCGTCCGTCCGTCTACCTGTCTGTCCATCCGTCCGTACCCGTCTTTGATTTTAGCAGACAGACACACTGCATTTATCTTAATTTTGTGTCTGACTTTTAAACATTATGATAACATTTGAGAATGTATTATATATCAAATTATTGGTAATCTTCCTAGGAAGTACAAAAATGCAGCTAAGTACATGATTTGCGTTCAAAACCTACATATGTATGAATGTACCTCACATATCAACGAAGATTTAAATTTTTTAATTGTAATTGGGAGAAATCCGTTCACGTTTGACAATTGCACCCGTATAATTTCGCCTAAGGCAATCTCTTAGTAGCTAATAAATATCAAATTATAATAGATACGATGATGACATTTAGTATAAAGATGTTGTACAATATCGTTATTTAGCGCGATAGCGCTTAAAATAAACTTTCTAGAGGGACAACATTTGACAAAAGTATTTCCGATCTCTTGAAAAGTTCGGTATTGAAAATGAAATGAAACTCGGTTCACATTTAGTGAAATCTCCCATATAACCCCAACCGGAATCACTTTGATGCTGATACATTAAATCACATTATAATTGCACAAAGAACTAGAGCAAAACTTTCCACACGTCCATCGGACAGATCAGAAGAAAAATACATCCCAAATATTATTAATTAAGTATTCATCTTAATTAGTTAACTAACTTCAGATTAATAAGTAAATCTTCAATAACTTTTCCGACAAAACTGATGTATATAAAACTAAGAGTGTATACTAGAGCGTCTCGACTTATATGGGGAAAAAATAAAGTTCGCCGTACACCACCGAATATAAAGCATTGCTATGAGGTAGTTTCGAAAAAAATTTTTTTAATTTTTTTCGTTGCACATTGGGGTCGCCAAAATACATTTTTCGTTATATCTTCGGCATTTACAATCGGATCTCGAAGTGTGATATATCGATGTTTTTGTCTCGAGGAGGCCAACATTTTTCTTTAATAGTCATTATTCTCAGGTATCCGGTTCTAGTATTTATCTATCAGATCCCTGTTCCTACCACCCTAATGTGCCACCCTAATATCAGAAAATTAAACCTCTTAAAAAATCGTTAAACTTTTACTAAGGAAGTTTTTCGATTTTTCAAACCGATCTATTACAAACAAGGAATTTCTTATTTTGCCGCACATAGGGATCGCCAAAATACATTTTTCGTTATATCTTCGCCATTTACTGTCGGATCTTAAAGTGTAATATATCGATGTTTTTGTCTAACGAAGGCCAATGTTTTGCGATATTAATCATTGAACTTAAATACATTCTTCTACATAGTACCTACCCAAGATATCTTAACTCATACAACAAGAATTATAAAAATTTTAAATCTTTTAATCAATTATGTTTTGAAAAGGCTCAAGTTTGCTATATTTTTGAGGGTTCTCAAGTTCTGAAAAAATGTGGCCCATGCGTTGCTCACCAGTGACAGCCATGGCAGATTAATGTACTACATGAACAAAACGTTCAGTGTTTTGTTAAATGCATCGATAAGCTGTGAAAATAATTAAGTTTAGTTTTATAATCATTGACCTCAAGTTCATTCTTCTAATACTTTTTTTTTTTGATAATAATCATTGATCTCAGATATCCGTTCTAGCATTTATTTAAAATTATGAAAAAATATCATGTAAAAATTCACAGTGTAAATACCCAAACAGTCTCTTAGTTTGTCTTGCTGTTCGTTTTATCCACGAAATAATTGTTTGAATTTCGTCTGTGTCTGTATAACATTTAATCGTGTTGTGTCTATTTTAATTATAAACTATTAAAAATTAATTTAAATAAACAACAGCCTCCCGAATTCTCCCCTTTTATTTTATCCGCCATTCTGGTTCTTGTGAAATCCAACCTCAAGCAATTCCTATAGATGATATATCTTGGGCTCATCAATTGCCGGACGACGCGTCGTTTGCTGAACGTCGCGACGTTCAGCAAATGCTTTGTCTGCCCATAGAAAATATCGTTTACTTTTTTCACCCGGGCACAATTTCAGAATTTTTTTGACTGAGCCGCCATGCTTGCAATTCTTAATGCAAGAACTGCTGGAAGCATTTCAGTTTTCCAAAGATTTAATCGAAATACCAGGTAACATAAGGAAAATACTTTCTGTTGATAGTTTTATTTACTAAACTTAGTTATTTTCACAGCTTATCGAAAACACTGAACGTTTTGCTCATGGAGTATATTAATCTACCATGGCTGTCACTGGTGAGCAACGCATGGGCCACATTTTTTCAGAACTTAAGAGCCCTCAAAAATACAGCAAACTTGAGTCTTTTCAAAACATAATTGATTAAAAGATTTTAAATTTTTATAATTCTTCTTGTATGAGTTAAGATATCTTGGGTAGGTACTATGTAGAAGAATGTATTTTAGGTCAATGATTAATATCGAAAAACATTGGCCTTCGTTAGACAAAAACATCGATATATTACACTTTAAGATCCGACAGTAAATGGGGAAGATATAACGAAAAATGTATTTTAGCGATCCCTATGTGCGGCAAAATAAGAAATTCCTTGTTTGTAATAGATCGGTTTGAAAAATCGAAAAACTTCCTTAGTAAAAGTTTAACGATTTTTTAAGAGCTTTAATTTTCTGATATTAGGGTGGTACATTAGGGTGGTAGGAACAGGGGTCTGATAGATAAATACTAGAACAGGATACGTGAGAATAATGACTATTAAAGAAAAATGTTGGCCTCCTCGAGACAAAAACATCGATATATCACACTTCGAGATCCGACTGTAAATGCCGAAGATATAAGGAAAAATGTATTTTGGCGACCCCAATGTGCAACGAAAAAAATTAAAAAAATTTTTTTCGAAACTACCTCACAGCATTGCTTTATATTCGATGGTGTACGGCGAACTTTATTTTTTCGAGACGCCCTAGTGTATACCCTATAATTCTAAGGCTTGTATACATTGACAAAACAATCATTGTTAAAGCTTTGATCTAAATCGGTCCGCTACCTTCAGAGTTTTACATAACTAATTAAGAACTTTTGCTAGTAGGATGATACGTACGTTTTTGAGTTGCATGCCAGAATACTTAATCTACATCAAATCGATGTACTTTTGCAAATCTAAGGGCATCTACATTTGTATTCATCTTTTCTGCAGGGTTTGTCTGATCTATCCAACTTTATTTAATGTTCGTAAAATAGACACATATATCGAAGCTACTGGCTGGCTTAAATAAGTATTCTCTACTTGTAGTATAGTAATCATTATCTTTCACAAAGGGACCACTTTAGAACCCAAGTGACGCCGCCTTCGATATCAGCCACCTGCCCATCCTAACCTTTGGATCCATAATTTTAAAGACTCTTTGCATATAATACTAGTATAACCAAATATTGCTAGGAATAACATTTAGTATGAACAAAAGAAAATTTGTGTTGTGCTCAACTAAGTCATCAATCAGAAACTATATAATTATTAATAAATTCTTACGATTTTGTACTTTACTTTTGGAACACCATTGGTGAAGGGTATCCAAGATTCGGCAAAGCCGAATATACCACTCTTACTTGTTTTTTTTTATTTTTGATGAAGATCTCTAGATAATCAATAAGCAGTAAAATTTACTGATTACTGAACTAATTTTTGATTTTTTTCAGTAATCAGTAAAATTTACTGATTACCGAAAAAAATCAGTAATCAGTAAATTTTACTGATTACTAATTTAGACTATGACCTGTAGTCCGTGTTTTCGCGAATCCAAGGCTCCTGGACTACAGTGATGTATGTACAACAAGCAGCTTTTTTGCATCCACCATGTTTAGAGCACCTAAACTTGACTGAAACAAATTTGACATTAAAGGTTCCCTATCTTTTTTTAGTCAATACCAGGACTCAGGAGATTACCGATACTTATGATATACATTGTGTTGGTACTAGGAAGGAGGATATTGAATTTTTCTGGATTCCACATGCGCACTGTACGGCTAAAGAACGAATTTTTTCTATAGTGTGTTGTTCGGTTCACTGGCCAATCAACCATAAACTTCTGCGACGTATGTTAGGTAAAAATCTCTGGTTTTGAGAATGAGGTATATCAGGGACCTCGTTAGAACACAATCCAATGTAGTACCGATAGAACAGTATTATACAACCAACACTGCGGCGGTGTTACAGTGAGTCAACAGAAAATAGACTTTGAATCAACGGCCCATACATTAGAGTTGGAATCGATTTTTGGACGAATATAGGTGGTGTAAATTTAAATAATATCAGTTAGAGTGTAGTATCATCTCTCGCACCGTTTTAGAAAGCCTTGACACTTAAATGCTTCTTTCGGCACTTGGAAGATGAGCTTAGTCCAACGGATATCACATTGAATTTTCTTGCCTAGAACATCAAGAGCATATGATTCCTGGATAAATATTTACAAAATTTATTGATACAGATGAAGTTACATGATCTGCATATAACACTAAGTCTTACATGCATTAAAGTCGACTCTATTCACACGACCCCAATTTGAAACGGTTTCAAGATCGCGATTTAATAAATAATTCATCCATATTTTGTTGCATAGCCACAATCTGTGGACGATTCGGTCTATGATTGAATTAATACGAATGGCAAACGGTACTGTCCTCTGCAAAAGAATAAATGGGGTTGTGCATAGAAGGTCATTAATTAATATAAGAAATAGAGTAGGAGAAAGAACAGAGCTTTGCGATACCCCTGAATTGACCTTGAACTTCTTTGATGAGACCCCAACTACAATATCCCTGAGGAAGCTCGATATAAATCTAGAGAAGGACACCAAAAGGAACAAGTTTTTATAATGCCATGCCACACTCTATCGAACGCCTTGGAAATATCTAGAGCCACAACTTTATTTTTGCCAAAATGGCGAATGGAATGGCATCATTTTTCTGATAGGAATGCTAGTAAGTCCCACGTAGTCGCTAAGTAGGTTGTAAGTCTCTAAATATCTAACCAAATGATAATTAATGCATTAAACACATAGACAACAGCAGACTTCACGAATACCGACTACAAAAGTCGTTGGCTGCAATCGTAGCCTCGTAGTCAGCTACTTAATTATGTTGGGGACGGCAGCTACATTTAAGACGGCAGCTACATTTGGAAACACCTGTTTATGAGTGGTGCCAATATCGAGTTTATAAGATGGACAAAATAACAATTTAAATTTTGATAAAAACGATATAAATTCATTTTATTAATTAACCTTCGAAATCAACGGTTTTCCTGGACCTGATAGTATGTCTATATCAAAAAAAAAAATTTATAGAAAGATTTTGGTGTGATCTCTAATAGTTTAAGAGTTATGGGCTTTTTAAATTTCAAGAATAATACGGTATAACTTTAGAAGTTTCTATCCGATATTAACTTTTTTGGTATCAAACAAAAGCTACTAAAAATATCTTTTATATTCTTATATATTCTATATAATATTCTTTATAATGGATTAAGAGCTAATATACTATAAACTTATTTCTGCAACCGACTTTTTTTTATAAAAATTCATATATCTTAAAACAATATAGATATAAGTATGCTCTTTTATATAATGAATTTTATAAAGGACATACTGGGCTTTTATATAACATGAACTACGTAGCTCTAGTACACGTAGCGTGTGAGTTAGACAGTTTAAAAAATAACTTTTTAAAATTTTGCTTCTATTGAGTTAGAGTTATATAAATATAAATTTTTACATAATATTTTATTAGATATTATTATATACATTAAATATATAAATATTTTATAAGTATGTAAATTGTTTACATAAATTCTCCCCATTGTATTTGTGGTAAATAAATTCAAGTGGTTTAAATCGCTCATTTATTTCAATATTATATGGTGTTGACAGCACTAAATCTTTTATTGTCGCCAACAAAAATAGAAAATAGTTTAATTTTGGCTACAGTTACAACGGTGGTCGGTAAGGTGTAGCCGTGTCGACTCTTAAAAAATTTATTTCTATTTGAATGCATGTATTCTAATTTTGACAGGTTGTAGCCCGTAGCCTGCTGTTGTCTATGTGTTTAATACATAACCATACTTTCCATTACTTTGAATGTGCTGAACAAATTCTTATTGTGCGGTAATTTTCAGAGTTGTTAGCCTCACTCTTTTTAGGGATTTGCATTACATTAGAAACCTTCCAACGAGTAGGAAATTCACCGGCATGATATAAGGTACTGAAAAGGTTGGCTAATTAAAGAGCTAGCGTCGAAGAGCTCTGCTTCAGGACCAGTTCTGGAAAACGCCAAATAATTCAGCTAGAAGGTTGACTTTATCAACTGTGTTGGTAACACAAGCGTCTCGACTGCAAATCATTAACTATATATAATATATATAATTCCCCGACAACATTCCAATTGGAACAAGGGGTACTTCTCTCAGACAATGAGCTGCATCCGATTCTATTTTTAGACTCATTGAAAGGGACCTACGTTTTAACGCCGGCTCCGAACGGCAAATGCATTAGTTAGAGAAGTTTTTCATAGCCTAATACTCAATAACCAGTGGCTAGCTGAGTTATGAGGTGAAACCGCCGCTTTTTTGAAAATTAGTTTTTTTCAAGTGAGCCTGACAGGGATTGAACTTGGGACCTCTGGTATGCTAGGCGGATGACTAACCTGCTATACCACGGCAAATCAGTAACTGGATTTTGTTAATTTTGCAAGTTTCTGAAAGCTTTCTCTTTGGATCTGACAGCCTGTTTTTACGTCCGATTAAACCATGAGTCTGCTACCACCTCAACTTTGCAGATGGACAGGGGTTACCGCAGCTGTCAACCACAGTTTTTAGGAAAGCGTAAGACCTCGTATTACTGCAGTTGACGATCTTCACTCCCATCTGCCATTCCGCATCTTCGAATGATATCGCCACTTTGGGAACCTTAAAAAGACCAATGTTGCCGATTAGTCAGGCTTCGATCAGCTCCCATAGACCAGTTTTGATTCTATTATAAGGATCATTATGATTTATGATAGCTGTCTATATTGCATCCCGGCTCACAGACTTATTGATCTTTTTCAACGGTGAATGTTGCTTTTGTCCTCTTTGCACTTTGCTTTCGGGTACCCTCCTGATATCCTAGAGATTTGCAACCTTCTGATGCCTTGATTGCTTTTACAGCCCTATCCTTGAACGTATCAGTAGTAGACTATTTGCGTTCCTCCTCTTTCAAACTTTTAGATATTATTCTTTAAATGCTCTGAATAGAAATGTTCAAAAAATCCTCTTTCTAGTTTTACTGTCTGTTAAACGCTCAATAGGTAACCGAGTGTTCATACTATTTACGTACATAGTATGAGGTTGTACCTTTGTGCACTGAAGTATGTACGAGGATATTGAAGGTATGAATTTATGTACGAGTATGTATGTATGTATGTATGAATATTGTGTTACAATGAAAAATACATAAATTACCATGTATTGACATTAAAGATATTGAAAAGGTGAGTTTAATATGCAATTAGTGTCCAGTTACATCAGTATAAATTAACAATTTTTATATTAGATAAATTAACGCCATTTAATAATATATAGTTAGCGTGAATGTTTCCATTTTGTATCTCCTTATCTCTCTCGTCGGCAGTTTTAAAATGTTTTATTCGCATGGAATCAAAAATACAATTTTTGCAAAAGGTAGTAAAGTTCCATAAAACTCCCCGACTTTAAACGCAATGGAAATGGAAAGTTACGTACTTTTTAGCAATTCTGGGGTGCAATCATGGTTGCACAATCAAATTTTAAATAATTACCAGAGTTTTAACATTTATTGTATAATTTAATGGCCTGTAAATTATTTGGAATTGGCCTATAAGAATTACTAAATTATTATTTTTATTACAGGATTTTTTTGCTTTTTTTATTTTATAAATTAATTTTCCCAGACCAACTGTACAAACTTTGGGTATATTCATTTAAAAGTATAAACTGTGGGAGATTTTGTCTACTTTTTCGCTTCACCACATGTTAAACTGATAAATGGTTCATTAAATACAAAAAATTGTTAAAACCCTTAACAAACTATAAAAACTTTATGGTTTTATTCAATTCTACGCATATTAAGCATTAATGGTGATTTTTTGTTATAAGTCAAATTCCTTCAGAAATCTTTAAGGACTTGAAATAGTTGTAGGCTTATTCCCTGTTACTTGATACTCGTACCAATTAAAATTATGCAAATGCCAACATACAATATATGTTAATAAAGAGTATGTGAGTACATAAAGTACCTCAAGTTAATAGACCAATTTATGGTGGATTTATAAAAAATATTACAGAAAACAAAAAAAAAAACTAAAAACCAAAACGTGTTTTAAAAATTTTCTTTGGCTATAAAACACGATTTTATATTTCGTTTTAAAATTCGTCTTAAAACGTTTAAGCTACAACGACAGCACGTGCAAATCCAGTTTGTTCATAAATAAAAAAACGACTTAAAGATGTTAAAAGTCACTTCTGTAGTACGCTTTTAAATAGAAACTCGGGAAACATTTTAAGGTTTTATATTAATTTTTTTTTTTTTTTGAAAATAAAAACAAGTTCATATATACAGGGTGGCTTATGAATGTTGCTACTAAAATCAAACGTTATTATATTTTTGTTTTCTAACCGATCTATAATTAGTATTTTTAATACCTGGTTGACCGAGCCTTGCTCGGGGCTTTATGATAAGCATTTTGAGGCGAATTTTAAAGTTTTTATATATTTTATTTTATACAGTTACAGTTTAACTCATTTTAAATAATTTTGAAAATTGGTCATACCAACAGAAACCTCCGTCGACTCATGCGCAACAACTTTGCTAAAGATTATAGTCTGATCAAATGCACAGTTTACGCTTTAGTTCATTTTCAGTAATTTTCAGTGGCGCCACCTTTCGGACTTTGGTCATTCCAATTAATAAACCTTCGTCGGATTATCCGCAATAACTTTGCTAAAAATTATAGCATGATTAAATGTACAGTTTACGACTAAATTGACTTTAAGTAAATTTCAGTG
The DNA here is from genome assembly GCA_933228675.1 of Stomorhina lunata. Classification (NCBI taxonomy): domain Eukaryota; kingdom Metazoa; phylum Arthropoda; class Insecta; order Diptera; family Rhiniidae; genus Stomorhina; species Stomorhina lunata. The sequence goes on along the minus strand of OW121740.1, from coordinate 85,761,090 downwards.
GCGCCACCTGTCGAAATTTCTTCATACCAACTAAGAAACCTTCGTCGGCTTATGTGCAACAACATTGCTAAAGATTATAGCATGTTTATATGTACAGCTTACGATTAAATTGACTTTGAGTAATTTTCAGTAGCGCCACCTGTCGGAAATTATTCACACCAATTAAAAAGCATTCGCCGGCTCATGCGCTACAACTTTGCAAAAGATCATAGTATGATCAAATGTACAGTTTACGATTTAATTAATTTTTAGTAATTTTCAGTGGCGCCACCTGTCGGAAATTCGGTTTACCAACTTAAAAACCTCCGCAACATCTTTGCTAAAGAGCATAACATGATCAAATTCACAGTTTACTATTCTATAAAGAACATACATACAGACAAACACTCATTTGTTTTCAAGCTATAACATTACTAATTTTTTCCCCTTTTTATCCCCTAATTTCAAAAAGTTCCATATGCATAATTGGTACTTCTTTGGTACCAATTGAAATCGGTACATTTTATTAGAAAGCAGGTAACATAATTTTCCTATTCATATTACTTTTGTAGATGTTAAGTTATCAGTTTATCCCTTTTTTTACCCATTTTGGCCCCAAAATCAAAAAAGCACCAAATACGTGTTTAAAGTTTCTTTTACATCTATTGATTGCAGTACAAAGTTTCTTTCTATATTCTTTAGTTTAAAATATAAGAGTGGATTAAAAAGGTACCAAAAAAACTATTTTCACCCTTTTTTACAACCTATCGGACATAGTTTCAAAAAAGTACCAAACACCTGTCCGCTTATTTTCATAGCTGTTTAAAACGTAATTTTAATTTTGTTTCTATACCTATTACTTTAGGAGGTATAGCGTTTTCGATTTTTTCCCCTTTTTACCCGTTTTTACCCTCTTAAAAGCAAAGGTTCCAAAAGTCCCTTCTTCTTCGACCTATACATCAAAAAAGGTGCCCACTGTCCAAAATCGTTAGAGCAGTTTTCGAGATAGCCATTCTATATATATATATATATATATATATATATATATATATATATATATATATATATATATATATATATATATATATATATATATATATATGCAATTATTGCTCGTTTAAGAATATAAGATATATATAGATATATATATATATATATATATATATATATATATATATATATATATATATATATATACATATATATAAATACATACAATTGCTCGTTTAAGAATATAAGATAAGATAAGATACCCTTCACCACCATAGATTAAAGGGGTACATTAGGTTTGTGTTGATGTTTGTAACGCATAGAAATTTGTATTTGTCTAACCAGTAAGAACAGTGTCAAACGTTTAAAATATAATGACTTTTACATTTGATATCAAACGTTTTTTTCAAACTTTTTTCAAACCTGAACAGATGTTTGAGATCCACATTCATTTTCAAATGAGGGTTCATTTGAGAATAAACGTTTGAAAAATGATAGTTTCTCAAATCATTATCAAACCAAACCCTAAGATGATTTGAGAATAATTTGTAAAATGGTATTATATAAATTTGATATCAAACCTTATTTCAAATTATTTTTCAAACATTAAAATAATTAATTTATGTTAAAAAAAATAATGTTTAAGATATTTTAATGGAATGGCATTGCATTTCAAAGAAATTCGTTATTTCTTTCGGATTTTTTAAATTGATCCATATGTGACTATAGAACCTTGCTTAAAAAATGTCAAGATTAAAAATTCAATAATATTCATAGGCATAAGTAAATTTTCTTTGTTTCTTAAATTTTTTTTTACCTAACAATAAAAAAATATATTTTAAGCAAAAGAATTCAAATATGATGCACCGTTTTCAAAAACAAAATAAACAAACTCAAAAATACAACGTCATTTTATTTATGTTCCACATGTAGATGATATCCACATTTGAAAAACCTTTGCGAGTGAGGTTTGATAATGATTTGAGAATAAAGGCATTTCTCAATTTGAGAATAAAGTCCCCTTTTTGTTGAGAACGCTATTATTCTCAAATCAGTATCAAACGTTTGACCTTTGAAAAAAGATTTATTTTCAAATCACCCTCAATTTGAGAATAAACCTTTTTTCTTACTGGGTAACGACCACAGTTGGGTATGATTATACCCTTCACCACCATAGGTGGAAAGGGTATTATAAGTTTGTGCTGATGTATGTAACGCATAGAAATATTTGTCTTAGACTTTTAGTATACCAATAGGCTTAGAATCACTTTCTGAGTCGATTTAGCGATGTCAGTCCGTCCGTCTGGAGGGCTGGCTGGCTGGCTGGACCCCCATGTTAACCTTGTTATCAAACTACAGGTCGGAATTCTAAAGATAATTTGATGAAATTTGGCACAAATCATTTTTTTGATAATGGAACCATGGCTATTGAAATTCGCCAAAATCGGTCCATTATTTATGGTACCTCCCACTTCCCATAACTGATATATTGGCCACAAAAATCAATATTTTTTCATGAAATTTAAAAAAAATACTGCTTATGTAAATTAAAATCACTGTACCAAATTTCGTTGAAATCGGTCCACACTTGACCATAGCTCCCATACAAACTCCTTTCTCAAAACGCACTAAAAGAGAAAAAATTCACTAAAGCGCACGTAAATCCAAAGATAATGAGAATTTTTATTTTTTGCACACATAATTTTTGTAACAACTGTAATCCATTAACCAAATTTCGAGATAATCGGTCCACATTTGACCCCAGCTCTCATATAAGTCCAAATGACGGAAACAGCTTAAATGTATAAGTTTTGAGAATATGTTTGTATGATAGAAAAGTTTTGCAAATATTTGTTTTTGTACAGGAAAAAGAATACCTTTGACCTTAGTGGTAAAGGGTATCGTATGATCGGGCTTGACCGACTGTAGCACTTTTTTACTTGTTTTTAACTCAAAATCATTTCTTGAGCTAGCTTCCAGTACATGGAAATATTTGAGTGACTTAGTTGGTTATCACGTTCACTTCTAATATATAACACATCATATTTAATCTGGGTTCGATCCCCGGTCGCGGCAACATCAATATATAAATTATTAATTTCCAAAACATTCTTCATGGGCGAAAAGCATACAGCAAAGCCACGCTGTCGATGTAAAATTAATAAAATTTACAGGAGAACAAACAAGTAAGAAAAACTTTAGTCGTTTAAGCCCGACTATATGATACCCTTTACTACTAAGGTCAAATATGGACCAACAATTTAACAAGTTTTCTTAAAGTCTTAAAGACACACATACATACATATGACCAGGTCTATGTAAAGGGAAAAGGTGGCTTATGACTCAAAAAAAAAAAAAAAATTCGAAAAATTAGCTAAAAATTTCGAAAAACTTCAAAAAAATTAGCTAATTTTTCGAAATTTTGTTTTTCGTAGACCGTGTCACATATGTGTTTTTTTTTTTCAAAATACTGAGATTTTTGTATTTTTGAGGGCCTGATATAGGAGCTTGGGTCGATTGTGGGTCAATTGTTACCAAATTACAGCTTTCGGTTTATATTTAACCCCTTGACGTATTTCCACGAGTCTGACTCGTGGTACAATTTCTGTGCCTAACATGATTATCACGAGTCCGACTCGTTGTGCGACTGTTCTTAAGCATCAAAACCGGTTTGTTTAGTGCAACTTGTGTGCGAACAGTTGGAAGCGAACGTCGTTGCGCAGATTGATACGTCAAGGGGTTAAAAAATATTTATCTGTGCAAAGTTTTAGCAATAAAATGCAATTATCTTTAGATTAATAAGCTTGTTTGTGCTTTTATTGGTCAAATATTTTGTCAAAAGCAAAATTTTTAAAATAATATTTTTTTTTTTTTCAAAAAAGTACTCGAAATTACATGTTTTTATTGTTATATTTCAATTAAAACTCAAAAAATCATACAAGGTGCCTTTTTAACCCTTGCATACCCATGGGCTAAGCATTGAAACTATTTAGAGACCATGTATGTATTTAATGGCGACTTTGGATAAATTTTTGAATTTTTATTGAAATATAATAATAAAAACATGTAATCTCCAGTAATTTTTGAAAAAAATTTAATATTTTAAAAATTTTACTTTTGACCCTGGTAATAAAAGGGTTAATGACATCCGATTTCAACCAACAATATAATATTTATTCCTATCCATTGAAGCAATTACAGTTCTTCTTATATAAACTGTTAATATAAGACAATTCACGTGCTTTTTTCATAACTTTGGTGAAAAATTGGGTTTTTGTCGAAATCCTTTATATAAGACACAGGTACGGTGAAGACGTTAGAGATATCAATCTAATTTTTTCTTTGTTGTAATTTGTAGGGTGTTCTTACTAACACTCTGGAACCTTTGCTTACTTTTTTGAATCCGTTTAACAAACTTTAAAAAAAACCAAAAAAGTTGTTTTGAACCCGGTGTGAAAAAAAAACTTTTTTTCGTCCTATGCAAAAGTGACTTAACGTTAGCCCATTATTACAAAAATGGACATTTAAATATCTCGCTTTCCCGATATCCGATCTGAATAAAACTTTGTATTTGAATTATTGGGATCAAATGCAAAGAATTTAGGGGGTTGAATCTTCTCCATACAAAAGTGGGACTGAAATAGTTAAATCAATTAAGGGAGACAAATATTTCTATGCTTTACTGACATGAGCACAAACCCAATAAGCCATTTCCGTCAATTTGTTTTATTTGTGATCTAGGGTCAAATGTTGACCGATTTTTCTAAATTTAGCAATATGATTACAGTTTTTACAAAAATTAAACATAAAATTATTATTATCTTTAGATTTAGGAATTCGATTTATTTAAATATCAGTAAGTATGGGAGCTATAGTCAAATATAGACCAATTTCAACAATTTTTTTTCTAAATTTTATAAAAATATATTGAAATTTGTGGCCAAAATAATGTACTAATTTCTGTTGTAATCAAAAAATGTGTCGCATGAGTTCTAAATCCATTGGTGTATTTAAAAAATATATATATAAGACGTTTTCATGATATGGTAAACTAACTAAGACAACCTTTTCATATATAAAAAAAAAATAAATTTCAGGTATTTTTCTACTTAACCATACAAAAATAGTTTTTTTTGAATTTAATGTTGGCCAGAGTTTTTAACAAAATATTAGATACTTCGAAAAATACAGATAAATTTAAAATCTTTTGAATTAAATTTATTTCCTGAAACTGAAGATTACATTCTTTAAAATAGAAAAAATATTTGTAGCAACAGCCTTCAGCCACCCTGTACTAACATATACATAAACTTATGTTTATGAGCAATTCTTAAAAGTGTTATTCAGGGAAAACATTAAAAATTGAACACAACTTAAATTAAAAATACCTATTAGGTACTTACTTTTAAAGGTATTTACTTTAAAATTTTATAATTTAACTATCATTGTTATTGTTTTACATTTTATATTCATTAGATCAATCCATAATATTCAAAGTTACTCAATTAATCGGAAATGCTGAAAATCCATTAAAATTTCGAGAAAAGAGTAAACATTATTATTATTATTTTTTGTAAACAATGCAAAAATTTCTATTGAGAATTTTTCTTAAAACTGTCCAATCGAGATGAAAAATTTTAAAATTGAAAAAAAGTATTGCAATGTATTCAATTTGTATTAATAGAACTGACTTCCTGAAATTGGGGTTTTTACACCTCAAAATCTGTTTGAACTAAACACAAATTATGCCTATGAAAATGAAGATTCAGTATTAAAATCATTCCCTTTATAGGTATACCATTCTGTAAATCCATGTAAATGGTTTGCAGTTGTTGCCTGGGTTTCCTGCTAACAGGTAATAACTGTATTCAATTCCTACCCCCACCTCCACACGGTACATCCTGGAAACCTGATCAACCTAGTTGAAGATGCGGTAAACAACCCGAGTGGGATTATAGGGCTAACGTGAGAGGGAGTTATCTTGGAGCCATTCCGACGTATTTGGTCTAAGGGTCTAAGATAATTGTACTTGGTGAAGTAAGAAACTGTAGCGTCTGTCTATGCAAGAACATCCTGATGAATGGAACCAATTCTATGCGAATAAATAGGACTATAAAACCTAATATAGGCATGAAATAAAGTTTAAAGTTTGCGACATGGAACGTAAGCACGCTATACGAAACTGGGAAATTAGAAGAACTAAGACGAGAAATGTTACATTATAAAATTGATTTGTTGGCGGTGCAAGAAGCAAGATGGACAGGGCAAACAAAAAAAATTAAGCCCCTATGCTTCACTGGTAGTCAAGGATAACAGAAGAAGAATTCTTACAATACATATTTTCAAAAGTACTTAAGAACATATATTATACTTCTAAAGAAAATTTAATTTAAGATTTTCCACAGATGAGTTTTATATGTAGTTATGAACACAAATTGATTTGTAAAATCTAGCTCCCATATAAAGCATATTAATATACAGGGTTTTCTAATAGAGTGGATTGTAAACATGTTTAACAGTAGGATTATCAATTCGGATCTAGGCGACTGTAGTATTCGTAAAAAAGTGACTAGGGGTTCTCCACAAGGAGGGGTTTTATTACCATTGCTATGGTTGCTCGTTGCCAAGTTGACCAGTTGGGAAGAAAGGCAAATTTCTGCATACTATCGGTGATATTATGCAATTGGCTTAAGGGGCACTATCTTGCTAAAACAGCAATAAAGGACTGGGGATAAATCGTGACAAAACACAGTCCTCCTCACCAGGAGGTACAAGGTTGACAATTTTAAAATACCGGTGATGAATGGTGTAGAGTTGAGACTATCGCTGGAGGGAAAATTTTTAAAGAGGAACACGTTATAAAAGATGACAAAGGGACTTAAAGCTTACTACTTCTGCAGCTAAAAAATGGGACTTAAGGCTAATAGTTGTATATTGGATTTACACAATTATAGCAGGCCTGTTCTAACATATGAATGTACATTTTTGATAAATTTTCATTCTTGGTTTCCCTTAACAACCCTGCAGTAAATGCCGTCAGAGAAACAATACTGTTTTGCTATTGACAATGTCTCCAGTACTACTTGCCTATTTTGCCCCATCCAATGTTATCTACTATTGACATTTAACATTTAGAGTTCCTACGAAATCTACCAGTAGACATTACCACTATTTACTTTGTATTGACTTTGTAGTTCTTTTGGTCCAAATGGAGACATTGGGATCAAATCGGGGCCTATTGATATACATATATGTTGACACATTCGTTGACAATGTCACCAGATATATACTAGAATAGTTGTCTCTATATATTCACTATTTCAGTACTGAACTAAAATTGGGGACATTTGAATTGATGTTACACAAAGTGTTGACATGGAGACACATGACCCTAGTTTTACTACAGGGAAGGTACAATGTTGTTCTAGTATTGGTATAACGGTGCTCAAAAAAGCACTCCTCAAGCAGACCTGGACAATATATTTTTATTGCACCCTCTTGATGTCTTCATTAAAGGTACGGCAACCAGAAGTCTAGTAAGGCAGCGTGTGTCATTTATACTTAGATATAGGCGGGCTTAATAGGCTACTTCGGCTTGGAAACATTCTTACTGCAGTCTGACTATTTAGTCAAGGAGCTTCTGTTCAGCACAGCACCAGAGGTCGTAATCCCTGATAGAACCATATAAGAGGATCTTATATCGCTCTTAAGCGATAAGCCAGTTAGTTTTTCACAGATGGCTTTAAAATGGATTGCGCTATTAGATCAAGTGGAATAAAACATCATGAAATCTTTTAGACTTGGGGAGGAGTGTAGCTTCTTACAGGCAGAGATATTTGACATTTGGAAGGCCACAAAGCTTATCCCCAGTACCATAACTGAAAACAGTAAAGTGACGATTTATTTCTACGGCCAGGCTGCCCTGATGGAACTACAAGGGCACAGTATTACCTCAAAACTTGTCAAAAAATGTAGATTGACCCTATTAGATCTATCATTTAGTTATAGGATTAGATTGTGCTAGGTTCCGGGTAATTGCGACATCGATGGCAACGAAGTAGCTGACGAAGCCTCTAGACAGGGTTTGAGCCAAGACTTTAGTCAAATAGTGCCGAATTGGGAAACCTTAAGGACATGTTACTGTCAGAACATCTAGGACCTTATGGCCTAAACCGGACATAAGCTGAACTAAAACTCCGATAGGTCTGAACAGGTCAAGTTTAAGACGATGAATAGGAATTTTGGAGGGACACTGTAAACTCTAGGCTAAATAGGCGGCATGGAAGCTTTCTGGATGACTCGTCCGGAACACATTCTCTGTCGCTGTCCAATGCTCCAAAATCAGAGGCTCAGACATTTAAGTAATAGATTCCATGGTGATCTTCATGATATACAGCAGTACATACTGATTAATCTTGTAGGGTTTATAACTGGACTCAGGTGGCTTATATAAGCCTTTTCACTACTTTTCTTTCTTACTATGTACTCTTTTCACTCTATGTCTACCTAAGCTCTAAGCACAAGAATATGTTTTTTTAGTGTTATATGACCATTGAGGTCCTATAGTCAACAATTGAAAAAGCACATATATATTTGTTAAATTTTGTTTGACAAATTTTATATATGGGCAAATCCTGCTTTACAGACGATACATTTGTACGGATTTTGTTGTACTTAAATGTATCCCATTGTCGTTCTACACGTGATATCTTTGCACAGATTTCAGAGAATATTAGCCCATCGATTGTGCTATCGAATGGTATTTGTTAATTTACATACTTCTTTTGGAAGTGCTGTGACGGACGCTACAAAAAATGAAAGTGACTTTTCTTCAACACGTGTTTCTGCAATTTTCATCAAATCGGTCATAGTAATTAAAAAATTGTAAATATATTAAAGATAGAGAAAAATCAGAGGATTACAAAACAGCTTTTATAAAATATTTTAAAGTTTCCAGTTTCACAACAAATCCATAAATGAACTGTTGCGAACGCTACGTGACGGACGATACAGTTTTTACTTGAGTGTTTTTTATTAGGAAAAAAATCATATTTTTAAAGGATTCGTAAATCAAATGGTTTTATTTGATCCCGAATTTCATCTCCTTTCTTTTCATGTTCGCGGTTAAAATGCGATTTTTGGGTACAATTTAATATTTCAAAAAAGTTTTACACTTTTTACCAGGGACCGTAACAGTTATAAGATAAACTACGTCATATTTAACTATTAATGTCAATGAATTGTTGTAATGGTTATAATTAACCATTAACAAGGAATATATTTTATTTTGGTTATTGTAACCAATTAAAAAGAGAAATGTTTTTTATTGGTTAGAAATAAGCATTTCATCAACTAAAAACTTTTTTTGGTCTTTAATAACAATTAAAGTAACCAAAAAAGATTTTTTTGGTTATCTTTATCAATAAAATTCTAACATGATTCATGATCCATTAGCGCCTAGCCCAAACGACTTAAGCTAGGAAGCTGAAATTTTGACAGCGGGCACCTTTTTCGATGTATAGATTCTTTTAGAAGGGTTTTTGAAAATTCGGTCCCAAAGATAGTATAAAATGAGAAACCAGTAATGCTGTATCTCCAGAAGTAAAAGCGATAGGAACAAAATTGCATTGGGATCAGCTACAAAAATTAGAAGACGTGTGGTTGGTAAAAAAGAGGGTAAAAAGAGGGATAAAAGACCAAAGACCAAGGATAAAAAGACCAAAGGTTTTTCGTACCAGAGGTGGGCAACTTTGGACCACTGTAGAGCCCACTGTGCTACCGATAGATAAATCTTTAAATATTGCTCTAAAAGACTGACTCCTCTTCTATTAATGTTGCAAATTTCGTCAAAATCCGTCCAGTATTTTAAAAATTGCTGACGGGTTATTTCACAAATGATAACCAAAAAAAAATTTTTTCGAGTTGGTTTTCAAAAGCACTGGCCCATGAGGGGTCGGGAGAGTGATTGATGGACCTTCAAAGTTGGTCACCTCGGGTGTTCGACTTTTTTAAAAATTCGCCAAAAATCCACTTAAGGTCTACAAAAAATACGCTTACATGTGTAGGTTATCTCCTTTGGGTTTCGAGATATTTGGATAAAAAGGAATTTTTGGGTTGATTTTTTACCTATTTTTTAAGCTTTTTTTAATCTGGTGGACGCATCTGAAGATCAAAAATTTTTTAAGAATATTCGTTAAAATTGTAACAAAATTCTAAATAATTTTTGTGCAAGTTGGTTATAGATATCTTCTTTCGTTTAAAAGTTAAAAATATTCAAAGTTGAAACTTAAAAAAAAATTCGCTTTTGTTTGAGTTTTTCCCTAAAAGATAGCTATATTTTTTCACTAATAAAAAAATATTTTCTTTAGAAACATAAAAATATTTTTAAAGTTTTTAAAAGAAAACATAATGAGAATGCGTATAAAACAAATTTCTTGCTAATTGGACTTTTGGTCCTCGCACATGCTCTCTCCAAAAATGCCAATTTGTAAAAAAATGTTGGTTTAAATAATAATTTCTCAAAAGGCAAAGCACCGATTTGAAAAAAATAATAATGTCCATATTTTTTAATATATCTGTTATTGATTGAAAAAGTTTTTTCTGAAACAAGCTGCAAATAGAGTCAGTGTTGCCATTTTTGTAAAAAAAACTCATTTTTTGAAACCCTTTTTTCCCGAGTTGGGAATTGGGGAATTTTTTAGTTAAAATTCCAGTAGTCCGTCCAGTAGTTTAGAAATTGCAGAGTTAATACCACTGTGCACCATTAACTTTATTTGCACACATTACTCTCCAATACTCCAATATTTAGCTTAAAAATGCTATGGGAGGCAAAGTTTTCAGAGCTTTTAAAGGCTATGTATTAAAGCTTGATACACGTGTATAGTATCATTGGATCAGGAAAGGCCAGGAGATGAACACCAATTAAAAATCTTTTTTAATTGAGTTAATATTTTTACACTTTGTATCGTAAAACAAAAAAATATTATTTTTCTACTTTTAGAAGGAAAATAATTTCAATTTTTGATATTTTGTAGAAATGACATAGATGAAGATATCACAATGAAAATTTGTAGTCATGTAGACCAATAAGATCTAAAAGCAATAGACTAAAAAAAATTCCCAATTTTAACTAAAAAAATCCTCAATTCCCAACTCGGGAAAAAAGGGTTTAAAAAAATGAGTTTTTTACAAAAATGGCAACACTGACTCTATTTGCAGCTCGTTTCAGAAAAAACTTTTCCAATCAATAACAGATATATTAGAAAATATGGACATTATTATTTTTTTTTAATCGGTGCTTTGCCTTTTGAGAAATTTTTATTTAAACCAACATTTTTTTTACAAATTGGCATTTTTTGGAGAGGGCATGTGCGAGGACCAAAAGTCCAATTAGCAAGAAATTTGTTTTATACGCATTCTCATTATGTTTTCTTTTAAAAACTTTAAAAATATTTTTATGTTTCTTAAGAAAATATTTTTTTATTAGTGAAAAAATATAGCTATCTTTTAGGGAAAAACTCAAAAAAAGGCGATTATTTTTTTAAGTTTCAACTTTGAATATTTTTAACTTTTAAACGAAAGAAGATATCTATAACCAACTTACACAAAAATTATTTAGAATTTTGTTACAATTTTAACGAATATTCTTCAGATGCGTCCACCAGATCAAAAAAAGCTTATAAAAATAGGTAAAAATCAACCCAAAAATTCCTTTTTATCCAAATATCTCGAAACCCAAAGGAGGTAACCTACACATGTAAGCGTAGAACTTAAGTTTAAAATTTCTTTTCAATCCATTCATAAATGGATTTTTGGCGAATTTTTAAAAAAGTCGAATACCCAAGGTGACCAACTTTGAAGGTCCATCAATCACTCTCTCGACCATTCATAGACCAGTGCTTTTGGAAACCAACTCGAATACTCCTTGACTATCACCATGTCAAATTTCAAATGTCTCCAGACGTTCAAAAGTTACAGAATTATTTCCAAAAAAAAGCGTCCGTAAACCACTGTGGGACGCCACACACTTTCCTATATCTCTTTGAAATGCTATATAAACATCTATATATTTTTAGCGTAATGTAAAACATACTATAAATTATATTTTCGAACCAAGTTCAATTGGAGAAAATGAAAAATTGCACTAGTCAGATTAAAAGAAACCTTTATTTCTGTGACGGCCGCTATACAGAGCAGCGTTACCGCTGACAAATTTGAAAAAGTCGAAAAAATAGTCGCTTTTTACAAAAAAAGTCGCACAAAAAGTCACTTTCAATAAAAAAAAAGTCGCACACTTTTTTTATAACATTTTTTTTTTAACAATGAACAAAAGACTAGAAAACAATTCATACTTGAAAAGATATATAAATATAGGCAAAAATCAAACAGTTTTAATTCCTATAAAACCGACTTTCAACTCGAATAATTTTTGTACTCTTAAGTGTTCGGAAAATCTAATTACAGATTTGAACTCCTAAGTCTACAGGTATATTGAACGCAAAATCTTAGTAGCGCAAGTTTGCACTTCTAAGCGTAATTGGCATGCAAATTTCAAAAACGTAAAAAATCGAATAAAGCATTTATGTTTTTTTTAATATTTCGTCTTCTTTCTTCGTTTCATTTGGACCCAGTCGTTATTTTATGATTTAGACACCATACTTGGGGGATGAATTCATTGCCCTCTAAATTTTAATTTCGTCATTCAAATACTACTTAATGCCTTCCAAAATATAATCACGTTTTCGCCACTTTTAAATTTGTTTCGCATATTTTTCGGCCCCCTCAATGAATTCCTAAAAAATAAATCAGGATTGGTAGATCTTTCAGTTGCACATCGTTTGATATATATCTCAATTATGTTCTCCATGTTGATATAACATACGACAAATATGTATAAAAATTCCAAACTACCTCGTAAACTGAATTTTTGCCATTTAACACCTAAAAGCAAAAGCGCACCAAAAAATAATTTTTTAATTGTATGAAGATTTTGAAAATCGTGCAAAATATATATTGCTTTTAATGGTTTTAGATAGTAAACTGAGACCAAAATGATGCACTCAGAAAAAAAATGAACTAAAATTTAGGAAAATTTACTAAATTTGAGGAAAAAATGGTTGTCGTATGGCGCCAAAGCCGTTTTTTACAGCAATTAAGTAAAATAATTCCTTAATTCCAATAAAAAAATTTCCTTAAGTTTTTGACAAAATTTCTTATATCAAACAAATTTTAACTAAAACCAAATAAAATTTAACTTAAAAAATTAAAAAAATGACTATCATTTAGTTCATATTTTATCTGAAACTTCTTAAAAACAAGTAAATATTTCCTTTAATTTAGTTCAGATAAATATTTATCAATGGTATAAATAAGGAAAATTTTCCTTCATTTTAGTTAAAAGATAATTTATTTTAACTTAAAACAAGTAAAAACTGCAGTAAACTTGTTCAAATTTTCTACGATAGTAGAAAAAGATTACTAAAATTCATTAAATTATTTATTCTGATCTTGTAAAAAATTTATAATTTTTAGGAAATATTTTCCTTAAAAGTGAGAAAAACAGTCAGAAAATAAATAAGTTTAGTACTTATTTATAGTAAAATATTCATTCCCAGTATGAAATATTTCCTACATTATTAAAACTTATTTCTAGTTTTCAGTAAATTATATATTTATCTGAATTATATATTTCCTAAATAATACAAGAAAAATTACTAAAATTAAGTAAAATTATTTTCTAAAATATATTTATCCCCTTTATAAAATAAAAGTATAAAAATATGGTATAAAGTATTTTTATTAATATATTTTCATAACTTTACAAAAATATTTTAAATAACATAAATACATATATATAATAAAATAAGAAATAATATTTAAATTTATAACAATTTTTACATTTACTTACATATATGTACATAAAAATTGAGTGCACCTTATTTTTTAAAAATTTAACCTTAATTTTCCCTAAGAAATGTTTTCCGTTACAAAAAAATATGTTATACAAAATTTTGTTTAGATTGCATTAGGGGTAGGCGTGCCGCATCCGCCCCCAAACTGTAAAATTAGTTCTTATGGGAGTATTTTTGGTTTTTACCGAAATTTCAATCAATAACAACTTATACAAAAAAAAAGTACAATAAATTAAAATAAAAAATGGATGAAGTAGTTTTGAAATTTTTCCACATTCGTATTTGTGAAAGTTTCTTCCAATTTAAATAACTGCGGACAATGACTCAATGTATTTCATTATCCATTCCTTGCCATTAAATATCTGATCTTCTTTTACAAGTTAAAAAATTTATTTATTTGAAAATGCAATATAAACTTCAATATAAAAGAATTTTGGTTCATAATGTGAGTTATTGGAAAATAAATATTTATATTAATGTATTTATTAATGAAGACAAATTTTATAAGGTAAATAAATAAAAAAATCGTACTTCAGAATTAACTGCAGTATAACACATTGAAAAATATTAAAGCCTTTTCATAGTCAAATTGTTATTTGGAAGGGACGCTCTCTGTGACGCACGGCATCTTTGGCTACGGAACACTAAAGGTCCTTAGTCTTCCCAATTTAACTAATCAAAGGTCATTTCGCAAAAAATATAAAATATAGTATAGGTGTTTAATATATATTTTTTATTTAGAGCATACAGTTAGTTAGGGAAAAAACCTTTTTACTGATAACTAGTAAAATACATTATTTATTTTTATTATTTTCTTAAATTTAAGAAAATAAAGTTTAAAATTTAATTATATTAAATGTCAAAAATAGTTGTTTGGTATAAATTTCGTTCATAAAGTATTTGGCTAAAGGAACAAAATTTGTACCAAACAATGACTTTTGAGTTTCGATTCGATTTTGTATTAATAAACAATGTGTTAAGTTTTGCCCCTTACTGTAAGCTCTATAAGAACCTGTTACTTTAAAACACCTATACGATTTTTTTAAATTTTTGATACTTATCAATGTATTACGCAAAAGCTCAATCTAAAAATATATTTACCTTGAATACTTGCCCACTAATTTATTATAATAAAAAAACTGTGCCTAAGACCAATAACTACATTTAGAAGAACACTTTTGGAGTTATTTAAATCTCTGTCACTAAGTCTCTCTTTAAATTTTACGTTGAATTATGATATTTAATATATAACAACCTTCTGGTAAACATTAAAAAAGACCCACCCTAATATAAAAACTGAGGCATAGAGAATGCATCACTTACATGGGTTGAGCCTTAACATGCGGGGAATCCAATAACCTTTTTCGATTTGAAGAAAACGGCTGATTGTTACTTGTGACGACAACTCCAAGCACAAAAATGTCATATGTTAAGCTCTGCCAACCAAATAATCCTGCCAAGTGGCACTTATAATACAAGAGCTCGCCATAAGTTTAGAATTTTGTCGAAGTATTCTAGATAAAATGGTGATGTAGTTATTGTTGGAAGCCAAGCAACGGTTTTGATCGGTTTTAATTTGAAAATTAAAGACTTTTCTTGGTCTATCCCTCATCTCAACTGTGGAAACTGATCTTCTCGTGGTATCACACCGTCTTATCTGTCTTAACACCCGTTAAAGTAGTGAGCTAACAAGTGCTGTGAGTTCTTCCCGTATGAATTATAAGAATTTGGACTAGGACCTCAGGCTAGTAACCTACTTCTGGAAAAGACTCCTACTATGAAAAGGCAAAAAAAAAAAAAATAAAAATAAAATATTTAAATTTAAATTTGGCGTTAAATACAACAAGCTTCTGGCAAACATAAAAAATGACCCTCCCTAATATGAAAACTGAGGAAACAGTGTACTAAAGACATATATGTATAATGCATCACTTACATGGACTATAATAACAAATATGATATTTTGGATTGTAAACATCTGTTATGAGAATTCAGGATTTGATAGACGCCAAGGAGTGAGTATACACACATTTTTTCAATCCCTGATTTGCAGGAAAGTCCAATAACAATATTTCACATGAAGAAAATGGCTGTAGAAAGATAGTTAAGGAAATTGGATCCCATATGAAATAAAGCGTGGTGGAAATAATGCTTACGAGGGACTTACGATACAAGGGATCGCTATAAGTTTCGGTTATTTAGCTTGTAGAGATCAAAAATTGGCCGAAGTGCCCTAGATTATAAGCGTAAGTGTTTAATTAAAAAATCATAATATAGAGGCCATAAAAATACTTACAACTGTATATGTAGATAAAGATATCCAACTGCATAAGATATGATTTGTATTTGCTGTAACTCCATTCTCCTTAAATTAAAAGTGGAATACTGAACAGTTTAATAAGGAGCTACTGGTGACGTTATGACCAAATTAATATCTGGAAGTACTAATTGAGTTTCGAACTAAAAAACTGCCGTAGTATACGGTCATAAAAAGTACCTAGAATATAATGAAATGTTCTTACAAATACTCTTGCTGCTGATTTATACATACCTCTAGTTTAAAATTTGCTTACATTTTCTGTTGGAGTACATGACTTCAATAAGTCACACAAACAATTTTTGACACAGATTCCAGCCGTAGTTTTTTTTTATTGCACAAATATTTTTTATAACACAATTATTAGAAAACATAATTAATTTTAATTTTATTTTTCAATACATTTTTAGGAAAAATTTAACTAATTTTTTTGGAAAATGTTAACTAATTTTTTGGAAAATTCAAACTAATTTTTAGAAAATTTTAACTAATTTTTAGGAAATTTTCATATTCTTGTTGATTTTTCTGTCTTTTATTTTGATACATTGTTTAGTCGCTAATATTTTCTTTACTTACGAAATGCAAAGACGGAAACAACAAACACAATTTTTGGCACAAATTTTTCATAACAAAAATTTTTTTTATATTGCAAATATCAAAAAAACAGCAGAATTTGTAAGATATCTATCACGAACTACAATTGAAAATAAATTATAAATGAAAATAATTTATTGACATTTACTTTTTTCAATATATGAACTAAATTTTAGGAAAATTTGAACTAATTTTTAGGAATTTTTTCTCAAATATAAGTATATAACTTTCAGGAAATTATAACAATTTTGCTCATTATAAAAAAGTTATCCTAATTACTTCATAAATTTAAGCATGATTTCTTCTGATTTATCTGAACTATTTTTTAGGAAATTATCCTAATTATAAGTATATAATTTTTAACAAATTATTACAATTTTACTTATTATAAGAAAATTGTATACTATTGGACGTTGTAATTTATGTTACCTAATTTTAAATAAATTTTTCTTAAAATGTAGAAAGTTTTCTAAATTTAAGTATAACTTCTTAGTAATTAGGAAAATAATGAACTTAAATTTAAGGCAACAACTTCCAGATTTTAAGTAAGTTCATTTTAATGAACTATTTTTGAGTAAATCATTTACTCAATCAAATTTTTTGAACTAAAGTCAGTATTTCCTACTTTTACGATGTGATGAACTAAAATTTAGGACATATTTACTAGTTTTTAACAAAAATTTCCCTAAAATAAATAATATTTTACAAAATTCATGCAATTTTTCTATGGAAAAATGTTTACAATTTTTTAGTATATGAACTATAAATTTTTTATTAACATGTTGTATTTTTTACTAGAATGTAACAATTTTTCCTAATTTTGAGTAAAAATTTACTCTGAATAAGGAATTTTTTATACTATTTTTAAGGAATTATTTTTCCTAAAATTTAGTACACGTCTTTTTTCTGAGTGTGGCATTTATACTTAAGTTACAATAACTTTAGGGAATTTTAGTTGAGATATTGAATATGGACTAAAAATAAAAATTTTAAATAATGGTCTAAAAAGGTGTCAAAAGTCGCACAAAACTCGAAAAAGTGGCAAAAAAGGGCCATGGAAGAAAAGTCGCAGCTTGCGTCGCAGGCCACCTAAAAAGTCGCAAATTGCGACTTTAGTCGCATAGCGGTAACGCTGATACAGAGCCCTTTTTTACTTGACCTTATTTATATCACTCCAATTGCTTTTGATGGAGTCTTTTACATCTAATTGTATAAAATTAAGCAGACTTTGAGTCCCTACTGAACCTTGATACCTAAATGGATTTTTTGCGATTTTTACGAACTTTTAAAAAACCTATTATTTAAAAAAATGTATATAAAATGCAAATAAAGACCTTTCATTATTCCATTATATATTCTAAAGGATCAATATATGGTAAATTTTTCCATAAACACAAATACGCTATTTTGACAGTTTTAAAATTTTGTTCTTGGTTTAATGTATTTCGGATTTGCCCATATACATACATATAAGATATTTGCATATTGCATCCTACGAAGAAGCCTACATATTTGACGACACTATAAACGAAAACTAACTGAGGTAGCAGTAAAGATTAAAGAAAAAGTTATATCTCTACCAAAAAACTGTTATTGCATGCAGAACTGATGAAGCTTTATAGTGACCATATTATTTACAAGACAAATGGATTAAATTTAATATCTAACAAATTATAAATTCGGTATTTGTTAATTAGGCATTGTTAATAAACATTTACGACTAAAGCGCCGCTATTTCATCGATTTTTACCACTGTGCTATGGTGGTGTGGGAAAAAGCTACATAGTACATTATGAACTCATCCTATAATTTTTTACTACATTAAGATATAAAAATAAATATGATTTCATGATATTCTAATATATTGTATGTAGTACGTCAAACAATCATATGTAAATTTTACCTAATGGTAAGAATTTAATTTAGGGTTTCGTGCAACATTGATTGACCATTATACTCGTACTCATATCACCTTTAAATATTTAAGAACTTTCGTAAACTGGAGTAAGCGGTGGCATGATTTCTACATTTTCTTTCGTGATACAAGGCAACCTTGTACATGCTTTAATGTTAATATTATTATTAATTCATTTAATTCAAGAAATTCCAGATTTGTAATTCTCTTACTTCCGTTTTTAATCTCAAAAGGACTTGGCTAATTGTAAAATGCAATTGAAGGTCAGGAAAGACCTTAAACCTGAAGGACACTTCAACGGTATAAGACTAAACAATATTTGAAAATAAACATAATATAAATTTGCAAACTTAATTTATTAAGTGTTAAGCCCTTTTATTTGCTATAAATTTTCTTATAAATATGAGATATTTATTTATTTTAAACAACACATGTCCTAAGTAATTGAACAGTTATTTGAAGCTTTCTAAAGTTTAGGCCTAGAACAACAATCTCTTTATGGTCACACCTCCTGTTCTATTTAAGTAATTTATAAACTGGCTCAATTCAAAGTGCGATATGATTTTACCATTTAAATACGTTACGCCCAATATCAAACAGCGCCAAGAAAAATTTAAAAAACACACATTTTTCGTATTTGTCTAATTAAATATTTTTTACTTTTTAATACTAAACAAACCATGTAAAAACGTTTAAAACTTACATTAATCACTTATTTTATACTACATTTTTTTATAAATATTTTTAAGCGTTTATTTTAGAATTTAAAAACTTGTTTTTCGACATTAGACCGGATCAGAAAGTGTTAAAAACAATTTTTAATTACAATATAAGTTATACTCTTAAAGGATAGCGAAGCCAATAGTTTTTTTTACGAATACATGTATATTAGGGTATTCAATTATTCGGTGTTTTGGTTTATTGGATTAATCGTGCGAATAATAATAATGACAAATTATTCGATTAACCGGTTAAAATTGATTGTGATATTATAGTATAAATAAACAGTTTTTAGTTAAATGCACTGTTTAAGATTTAATTCACTTTTAGTCATTTTTAGTGGCGCCACTTGTAGGGAATTGGTTATATCAACTGAGAAACCTTTGTGGGCTCATGCGTAACAGCTATGCTAAATATCATAACATGATCAAATGTACAGTTTACAATTTAATTAATTTTGAGTAATTTCCAGTGGCGCCACCGGTCGGAAATTATCATACTAACTAAGAAACCTTCGTCGACACGATAAAAATCATAACATGATCATATATATATATATATATATATATATATATTTTATTATTCTATAAAGGACATTCAGACAGACAAACATTGTATTGTTTAAAAGTTATAACATTATCAATTTTTGCCCATTTTATACTAATTTAAAAAAAAGTACCATATGCATGTTTGGTACTTCTTTGGACCAATTGAATTCGATGCATTTTATAGAAACGCAGTTAAACCTATATTGTTCCTATTCATATTACTTCGTGTGGTGTTAAGTTATCATTTTATCCCTTTTTCACCCATTTTGGCCCCCGAAATCAACAAAGTACCGAGAAAGTGTTCAATATTTTTTTCACATCTATGGATTGCAGTACAAAGTTATTTTCTATATTCTTTGGTTCAAAAGATAATAGTGGGTTAAAAAATGTAACAAAAAAATCCATTTTCACTTTTTTATCCCCTATCGAGCATAGCTGCAGAAAAGTACCAAACACCTATCTGCTTATTTTTACAGCTGACAAAATGTAATTTAAATTTTGTTTCTGTACTTATTACTTAAGGATATACATACGTTTTAGATTTTTTCCCTTTTTACCAGATTTTACCTCTTTTGCAGAAAAATTTATAAAAGTACCATCTTACTCGATCTATACAACAAAATAGATACCCACCCCAAATTTTATCAAAATCGTTAGATCCGTTTTCGAGATAACCATTCTATATATATATATATATATATATATATATATATATCTTATCTTATGTTATATTCTTAAACGGGCAATAATTGTATGTATGTATATATATATATATATATATATATATATATATATATATATATATATATATAGAATGGCTATCTCGAAAACGGCTCTAACGATTTTGATAAAATTTAGACAGTGGGTATCTTTTTTGATGTATAGGTCGAGTAAGAAGGGACTTTTGGAACCTTTGCCTCTAAGAGGGTAAAAACGGGTAAAAAGTGGAAAAAGTCGAAAATGCTATATCTACTAAAGTAAAAGGCATAGAAACAAAATTTAAATTATGTTTTGAAGAGCTATTACAATAAGTGGACAGGTGTTTGGTACTTTTTTCAATCTATGCCCGATAGGGGGTAAAAAGGGTGAAAATAGTTTTTTGGTACCATTTTTAAGCCACTCTTATCTTTTGAACCAAACAATATAGAAAAGAATTTTGTAAGGCAATCAATGAATGTAAGAAAAATATTGAACACGTATAGGTACTTTTTTTGATTTTGGTGCCAAAATAGGTAAAAAAAGGGATAAAATAATAACTTAACATCTCAAAAAGTAAAATGAATAGGAACATTATGTTACCCAGTTTTAATAAAATGTACCGAATTCAATTGGTACCAAAGAAGTAACAAATATGAATATGGAACTTTTTGAAATTAGGGGATAAAAAGGGGAAAAAATTAGTAATGTTATAGCTTTTAAACAAATGAATGTTTTTCTGTATGTATGTTCTTAATAGAATAGTAAACTATGCATTCGATCATGTTATCCTCTTTAGCGAAGATGTTGCGGATAAGCCGGCGAAGGTTTTTAAGTTGATAATACTAATTTCCGACAGGTGGCGCCACTGAAAACTACTAAAAATTAATTAAATCGAAAACTGTGCATTTGATCATGCTATGATCTTTAGCAAAGTTGTACTTCCGACAGGTGGCGCTTCTGAAAATTTCTTAGTGAGTTAAATCGTAAACTGTGTATTTGATCATGCTATGATTTTTAGCAAAGTTATTTTCGATAAGCCTACGAAGGTTTATTAATTGGTATGACCAAAGTCCGGCAGGTGGCGCCACTGAAAATTACTCAAATTGAATTAAATCGTAAACTGTACATTTGATCATGTTGACCATTAGCAAAGTTGTTACGTATGAGCAGACGAAGGTTTTCAGTTTCAGTTGTTACGTATAACTTCCGACAGGTGGCGCCACTAAAAACCACTCGAAATGAATTAAATCGCAAACTGTGCATTTTATCAGGCTATAATCTTTAGCAATGTTATTGCGCATGAGTCGACGGAGGTTTCTGCTGGTATAACCAATTTCCAAAATTATTCAAAATAAGTTAAAATGTAAACTATGTATATCATCGGACAAAATAAAATAATTCAAAACTAACTGAATATTTGTGCAATGTCTTTCCTCTAAAATTAGTTTAGTACTTTATAAAATAAAATAATATACTAAAAAAAAATTTGACTTAGAATGCTTATCATAGAGCTCCGAGCAGGGCTCGGTCAACCAGGTACTCTGTATATATTATATACATATATACATATTATATACGTATATACATATATACATATATATATATATATATATATATATATATATATATATATATATATATATATATATATATATATATATATATATATATATATATATATATATATATATATAAATATATATATATATATATATATATATATATATATATATATATATATATATAGATATATATATATATATATATATATATATACAATTATTACTCGTTTAAAGATATAAGATAAGATTAATATATAAAAAACACTGCTTTGTTTAATCGATTAATCGAAACAAATTATTCGGTTATTTGTTATTTGAATTTTGTAAATTTTTAAATAATCAATCAAATAAAAGGAAAATTAATCGGTTAATCGAATAAAGGTTAATCGATTGAATATCCTAATGCATATGCAATGTGATGAAACTAGGAATAAAGGTTGTGGGAAGGAGGGTAGAGGGAGTAGTATTTGTGGATATTCGATTTGAACCTTTAGATATCATAATTATAGGAAAAGTTTATTAGAAGCAGGAAGTTTATTCCACATATTAAAAAATTACTTTTCTCTAAACTGCGTTGTGCGATCCACTGGAAAATCGACTACAAAGGGAGGAGCCCATGTTAAACAGGAATTCAAATTTCGTTTGACACATGCCATTACAGTAGCGATAGAGCGGTGACGATGCTCCAATAAGTCAATAGACGATGCTCCAATAAGTCAATAGAGTTGGATACCCTACTGTCATCGATAAGCACCTTCGTAGACTTTGAAGCACCGGTCGATATATGAGAGTTGTATTCCATTTTTGGTCGGATATAAATGGTATAGATGTTACCATATCGTCGTGCGAGAGCTTATGTGCTCTATGCGCCAAAAATGCATTTTGAGAAAATCGACCTTAAAGTTTTAACTTAATTTTTCTAAAAACTATAACTTACTATAGAATTATAAGATTTTACAACATATATTTAGTGTATAGAGCAAAACAGCACAAAAAAATCAGTTTTGAAAGATATAGAACAAAACAGACTATTTATCTCAGAAACTAGACGAGATAGTCGAAAACGGATTGCAGATTTGAAAAATTTAGGGTCGAAAAACTCAAAATGTGTAACATGGCGGATAGAGCACATAAACTCCCGCACGACGATATATGTATGAGTTACACCGCTTTACAAAGCCGAGCACTTAAATGCTTCTTTCGACACTTGAAAAACGTGTTAAGTCCAACGGACATCACACTGAATTTTCACGCCTAGAACATTAAGAATTTCTGATTGCTCAATATTTATACAAAATATATTAACAGATAAAGCAACATGGTTCGTAACGCATTTGTCTGTTAACACACAATATTGGGTCTTTCGAGCGTTGAAAGCGACCGTATATAAACGTCCCCAATTGGATTTTGTAGTAATATTCATGATTTGCCTCTTGGAATTGATCTCCAACATGCTTGGCCTACAGTTGAATGAATAAGAATGACAAATCTTGCTATCATCTGCAAAAGAGTAGATAGGATTGGAAGTTTGACAAGTTTGACTATGGTCAAAGTTGTTATTTTTCCTGTATAAAGACAAATATTTGCTAAATTTTGCCATCATACAAACATTTTCTCAAAACTTATATATTTAACTTGTTTCCGTCATTTGGACTTATATGAGAGGTAGAGTCAAATTTGGACCGATTTTGGAAAATTGATTACAGTTGTTACAAAAATTATGTGTGCAAAAAATAAACTCAAAATGTTCATCTTTAGATTTACGAGCGTTTTAGTGATTTTTTGTCTCATTTAGTGCGTTTTTAAAGAAGAGTTTGTATGGGAGCTATGGTCAAATGTGGACTGATTTCAACGAAATTTGGTACAGTGATTTTAGTTTATACAAGCAGTATTTGTTTAAAATTTCATGAAAAAATATTGATATTTGTGGTCAATGTGTCAATTCCGGGAAGTGGGACCTATGGGAGGTACCATAAATAATGGACCGATTTTGACCAGTTTCAATAGCCATGGTCCCATTATCAAAAAAATGATTTGTGCCAAATTTCATTAAATTATCTTTCGAATTGCGACCTGTAGTTTGATTACAAGGTTTACATGGGGGTCCAGCCAGCCAGCCAGACGGACGGACGGACGGACGGACGGCTAATGGGCGAGCTAATTTCGAAGAGCACTGCTTCAAGACCAGTGCTGGTAAGCCCAGGAGACTTATTTATGTTAAGATCCGCTAAAACATTATGTTTTTATTATTTTCTTTTACTACCTATAGTAAAGGATCACAATGGACCCATTAATACATATATACAATAATTTAGTAAAATATTCACACATTTGCTTTTTCCCCTTTTAAAGGTATTCAATGTGAATTATACCTAGATACTCTGAAAAATATGCTCGATTTGACTTTATTGGCTGCCAAACCTTTGCCTTATTAAGCTCCGACTAATCCCCACTGTTTATTTTCCCGTATTTTTAGTGATTCCACGTTTCGTCTATGGTAACGCCACGACGCAAAAACATTGCTGCTTAACAACGCCAAACATTCAAGGAAATTTGTCAAACGGTTGCGTTTGTAGTTAATTGTGAGCAAACATTGCCACCATCATCCCGAAAGAGAATATTCAAAAAAAATCTTCGCTGATCGTCCAAAACTATATTGTGAATCTTTCGAGCTTTTGCGGTCACACCGAATTTCTGAAACCACTTCTTTAACATGAAAATTGTAAAGAAGTATTTAAAAGGAAAGTGATAAAGCAGGATAAAGGCATTACTTGACGCAAATAACAACATGTGAGATCAGCAGGGCTGCCAGAAAATTTTCGAGAAAATTCGGCATATTTATTTTTCTAAAAGAATCGGCATTATCGGCTGTAAATTTTCAGAAATAAAAAAAACGGAATTGTCAAAAATATATCACAAATATAACCAAATATTTTTTAATACTGTTCATTGAAAATATTTTTATAGAACAAATTTCATATTGAATTTTTTTTTTTAAAGAAAAAGTCAAATTTCTCAATACATAAAATTTTATATTAAAAAGTCTTCTATACAAAAATATCGTATATTAAAAATTATTCTATACCAAAAATGTGTTACATACATTTCTATACAAAAATTTATTATGGAAAATTTTAATAACAAAAAAATTTTTATGAAAAATTTTTCTATACAAAAAAATTTTATATAAAAACTCTTTCTATACAAAAAAATGTATATGGAAATTTTTTTATTTTAACAAAATTGTATATGAAAAATTCTTCTTTTCCAAAAAGTTTTTTAGGGAGATTTACAAAAAAAAAATTTAAAATTCAAAATTTGTCTATAAAAAAAAAAAATCAAATTGAAAGTTTTTTGGTCGAAATAATTTTAAATTTTAAAATTTTTGTACAAAAACAATATTAATTGAAGTTTTTCAACTAAAAAAAAAAATTATATTGAAAATAGAAACCGTTCCCAAATTTCGATTTTGTAAATTCCAATATATCGGAATAATTGAAACCTTATATCATTTTTTAACTTATTAAGAAAAAACTGTTTTGAAGTCAAGTTTATTTTCGATATAATCACGAAAAACGCCAATTTTCTAGCCAAAATATCGGCACTTAACTATTTTTCAGTTCAAAAATCGCCAAAATGCCGATAAATCGGCAAATCTGGCAAATCTGTCAAGCCTGAAGATAAGTACAATATTAAGTTAATCAAATTCGACTGTTCATGACTATTTTGAATTCGTGTGTTTATCACAGAAGCTAGATATAAGTATTCCATATTCTTAAGCAGAGAAATCCGTGTTGACCCCGTTGACCTCTTTGTCGAAAATGGATTTTTAATAACGATGTCAAAAACAAGAGACAACTGAGGAAACCCCGGCTCAAAGCATTCTAAAAGTCGTGGCAGTTGAGATTTGTTAAGCTTTTATTACAGCATCAGCACAAACCGAATATTTCCTCTTCGGATATATTAGAGTAGGGTATAAATAGACCAATGTTTTACTTAGTTCCAAAATGAAGATTTTCAATTATTTAGTTGTAGCAGCAATAAAATGATATACCGAGTCTATATTCAATACCATCTAATCTATGTACCAAATAAAACAATATGTACCAAATCTTATATTCTTAAACGAGCAATAATTGTATATATATATATATATATATATATATATATATATATATATATATATATATATATATATATATAGATTGAAAAAAGTACCAAACATCTGTCCGCTTATTTTAACAGCCATTCTATATATATATATAGATATAATTTGTTTGGTACCATTTTTAAGCCACTCTTATCTTTTGAACCAAACAATATAGAAAAAAAATTTTGTAATGCAATCAATACATGTGAGAAAAATATTGGTCACGTATTTGGTACTTTTTTGATTTCGGGTGCCAAAATGGGTAAAAAAGGGATAAAATGATATCTTAACACCTCATAAAGTAATATGAATAGGAACAATATATTAACTGCGTTTTACCGAAAAGTACCGAATTCAATTGGTACAAAGTACCAAATATTCATATGTAACTTTTTAGAATGTTTTTCTGTCTGTGTAAAATAGTAAACTCTGGATTTAACCATGTTATGCACATGCAATAATCTTTAGCTAAAGTTGTTGCCATTGAGACGACGAAGGTTTTTAAATTGGTATCACTAATTTCCGACAGGTAGCGCCACTGAAAATTACTCAAAATGAATTAAATCATAAACTATACATTTGATCAGGCTATAATCTTTAGCAAAGTTCTTGCGCATGAGTCGACTGAGGTTTCTATGAATAAAATGATTCAAAATTAATTGGATATATGTGTTCCGTTTTTTTTTCTAAATTTATTTTAGTTAATTAGTATCGGGTGTTTTTTATCGAGGTATAGAACTTTAAGTTGGCATCACTTTTTTAACTGGCGGCCATTTTGTCAACTGTCAAGTGATTAATATTTAGTTTGGTTTGCCATTTCATCATGAACAGGTTGACAAAAGAACAACGCTTGCAAACCGTGCAAATTTATTTCGAAAATAATGGTTCAGTTCGCGAAGTTTACCGCAAGCTCCGTCCATTTTATGGTCGACATAATCGTCCATCAGAGCAATTAATTCGGTTAACTATGGATCGTTTTCGCACTACGTTTACTCTATGTGATAATACGCATCCGCAGCGACGTCGAACAGTGCGCACCGAAGAAACAATTGCCGCTGTAGAGCAAAGTGTTGAAGAGGACCCGAATGAATCGATTCGCCACCGTGCACAGCAATTGGAGCTTTGTCCATCAACTTTATGGAAGATTTTGCGCAAAGATCTTGGCTTGCGACCTTACAAGATCCAGCTTGTGCAAGAATTAAAGCCGTCGTGATTTTGGTGTATGGGCCGAAAATGAGATTGATCTCGATGCTGATTTTCATCGCAAAATTTTGTTCAGTGATGAGGCTCATTTTTGGTTGAATGGCTACGTCAACAAGCAAAATTGCCGCATTTGGAGTAAAGAGAATCCACATGAGACCCTTGAGACGCCATTAAATCCACAAAAACTGACTGTTTGGTGTGCTCTATGGGCTGGTGGAGTCATTGGGCCATACTTCTTCCGAAATAATGCTGGAGAGTCAGTTACCATAAATGGAGACCGGTATAGAGCCATGATAACCGACTATTTTGTTCCCGAATTGGATGGGATGAATGTGGATGAGTTGTGGTTCCAACAAGACGGCGCTACATGCCACACAGCGCACGTCACAATTGATTTATTGAAGGAAACATTCGATGAGCGCATAATTTCGCGGAATGGACCTGTCAATTGGCCACCAAGATCGTGCGATTTGACACCACTGGATTATTTTCTTTGGGGATATGTGAAGTCGCTCGTCTACGCCAACAAACCAGAAACGTTAGGGGACTTGGAAGCCAACATTCGTGGCGTTATTGCCAACATACGGCCCCATATGCTCGAAAAAGTAGTTGAAAATTGGACCTGTAGAATTGGCTTTATTCGAGCCAGCCGCGGCGGCCACATGCCCGAAATCATATTTAAACATTAATGGCATAAAATTATCCTTCCAATAAAGCCAAATTGATGGACATTAAAACGATTTTCTTGTGTTTTATTTCAATTCGAAGTTCTATACCTCTAAAAAAAACACCCTTTACTTTATAAAATAAAATATATGAAAACTTTAAAATTTGCCTCGAAATGCTTATCATAAAGCTCCGAGCAAGGCTCGGTCGCCCAGGTACTAAAACAATAAAATACCGTCTATGTACCAAACGAACAATTTTATGAGATTGGATTGATAAAATATAATTACATATGTTTATTTAACAAAAATCAATAATACCCCAATAATTGTTTATAGAGAATCCAAAATGTCCCAAGAATGTTCAGGAACTTAAATTTTTATACAACCAATACAGACTTGCATGTGTATAGAATATGCATGTGGAAATATTTGGCTCGAACTACTAACTCGTTTGTATTAACATATTAAGTTAATGAAACGCCAATGGAAAAATTATTACAAATGAACAAACATTTATACTTTTAGCGTATAAGAGGTAATTTAAAAATGTGTATTATTTCGAATTAAAAAAAAAATAAAATTAAGGAATTTAAAAAATGTTAAACTTCTTGGCCAAATCCAATAAAATAAGTTTATTACTTACATCAATTATTACGCATAATCAATTATTACTAACATTTCTCAGTTCCGCAAAGTTTATTTTAACGGTTCAACTTGTATTCAATATTTATTTTCTTTGACAACATTTATTTTTTGAATATTAAAATAAGTGAGAGTTTCACAATAATTTTAGGTCATTCAACCAATAAGGAAGGCAAATGTACATTTGTTACCAAAATGTTTTCATTACTTTTAATTGGAATTATATTGATTTTATAGGAAAATGTGGTCCTTAAATAGTTTATGGTTTATTTCTGGTCGTTAAAATGAACAAGTTAGAGTGTGTGCAATTAATAAATGTTATTAAAAAAAACTCTATAACCGAGGAAGGAGCTAAGGTAACAAGTGGGCCGATTGTGATAAAAAATCTTAAAGCAAATTGGTTTTCTAAATAACATCTTTGTAGTAATTTTAGTCTTCAAAGCCTAACACTAGTTAGAATTTAATGGCTTTTCACTAGTAGATAGAACCTGTATATCAAATGTAGATCGACTGTCACAATTTACTACAATAGAGATTGTACTTTTAATTTGTTTTTACCCCTTAATATCAGAAAATCCACATATTTTGTAAAATTAAGGTTTTACTATGATCAAATGGGCTGGTTTTAACAAAATTTGATTTGAAAATCTTCAAAAAACAAAGCATATTATTATTATGAAATGAGTTGTGCCCTATTTATCTGCGTAATGTTCACTTTAGATGGAAAAAATAGCTACCAGTAAATACCAGTATACGTATGTGACAGCGCATAGAGAAAGGGACCTTTGTTCAAAATTTCGGTATGTTAATGTAGACAGATAGTTATAAAATCCAAAAAGTTCAGTTTGATATCTCATATGGTTTCGCTGTACCTGTGACTTAAAATCGTAAAGTTTCGCGAAAAAGTAAATTTTTGGACATTTAAGTAGATGCATAGTAAATTTTATTTAAGTTTTCTTTTGATAAAGCTAATACTGAATTTTATTGCCCAGTCATTAAGGAATGTCCACTAGAACCTTCTTTGATATTGAGTGAGCTTAACCCTTTTTTCATCGGAGTCAAAGGTCAAAATTTTTAGTGGCACAAATACGAAAAGTTATACATTTAGGGGCCAATTTCGATCAAAATTAATAAAAATAGTTATTTTTAAGAATGGTTATATTATTTTATTCAAAATATTCTATTTAACCCTTAACAGACATGGGGACTAAAATGACTCATTTTTTTTTTTTTTTTTTGGAAAATGTAAATGTTTGGTTTATTTTAGTGATTAATTTTATCAAATCTGTTGTCATCACTTAAGCTGTAAAACAATTTTAGGGGTTTCCCTTTATAAATATTCGAAAAAAAATTTGGGTCATTTATTTTTGATATAAAAATAATGGCAAACATAATTTTGATTTTATACCTTTTTTGTCGAAATTTGCTATAAGATAATAAAAATCAATTAATTTTATACTTTTTGTCGAAATTTGCTATAAAATTTGAGTATTTTACCATAAAAAATTAAAACTTTTAAATTGAAATTGAGTTCAAGTAAAATTTACCAAGGATCTACTCAAATTATTTTCGAATAATTGAAAAATAAGTTTTGAAACTGGCCTTAGCAAAAAGCACCATTTTCCAGTATCAATTAAAGTGTGTAAATTCGAATGCAAAATTGAACTATTTAGTACTTACTTACTTTAGGTACTGAAATGATTAACTAAGTTGAAATGATTAAGAGCGCTGTAGGTAAAATTGCCTAAAATTGCCCATTTTACCTACAACGCTCACTTTTGGTACAAAAAATGCCTTCAATAAGAAATACATATGCCAAAATTGTATACATCCAGCTACTCCAGACTTTTTTCCAGCTAAATTGGCCACTTGGACCACTGTGCATTAGTGGAAAGGGTATAATAAGTTTGTGTTGATCTATATAACGGATAGAATATTTGTCTAATTCCGACCTTTAAGCATACCGATAGTTTCAGAATCACTCCCTAAATCGAGTTAACGATTTCCGTCTGTATCAATATAAACTTTAGGATGACAGTTATTTTTTGGATTTTCGTCACTTTAATGATCTTTCGAATTTAAATAATTTCAAAACTACTTTATGAATTGTTGTTGACTTAAAACAAAGCTATTTTAGTTCTCTTTTATATAATTATATAATTTATTTAAATAATTAAATTTTTTCTTGTTAAAATTTTATCAAAACCAAAAATACTTCTATTATTCCCCATAAAAATCATTTTTACAGTTTAGGCGGTTCATTATATTTTCAAAGTTAGTTCGAATAGTCCCTTGAAAATTTGAGCTCAATCGGATGAAGGGACAGCTCAAATTTTCAAGGGACTATGAAGGGTATTTATTATAAAGTTGTGCTCGTCCGACTATAATACTATTTTGCTCGTTTTTGTTTAAGGACAGGTCTAGTATGTAAGTATGTATTTTCTTAAATACATACATATGTACTTAAATACATATGCACTGACTAATTGTATAGTAAAATAACGATTTGAATATAAATGCGTGGTTAATTGATAATCCATTTTATGATAAATTTGTAACAATAGAACACATTAATAACGAATAAACTAAATGGAAATACCCTACTACATACTTGCTATCATATAATGAAAAAAGTCTTTGTATTTTACTTTTGACGATTTTGAATCATACGAGTGACATTTTGATAATGTATCATCCTTTGATCTAATAAGAATTTCCCTTTTATAACAGATTTAATTATACCCTTCACCATCATAGGTGGAAAGGGTATTATAAGTTTGTGCTGATGTTTGTAACGCAAAGAAATATTTGTCTTAGACTTTTAGTATACCAATAGACTTAGAATCACTTTCTGAGTCGATTTAGCGATGTCCGTCCGTCCGTCTGGCTGGCTGGACCCCCATGTAAACCTTGTAATCAAACTACAGGTCGCAATTCTAAAGATAATTTAATGAAATTTGGCACCGATAATTTTTTTGATAATGGGACCATGGCTATTGAAATTGGTCAAAATCGGTCTATTATTTATGGTACCTCCCATAGGTCCCACTTCCCGGAATTGCTATATTGGCCACAAATATCAATATTTTTTCATGAAATTTAAAACAGATGCTGCTTATGTAAACTTAAATCACTGTACCAAGTTTTGAAATCGGTCCACATTTGACCATAGCTCCCATACAAACTCTTCTTTAAAAACGCACTAAATGAGACAAAAAATCACTAAAACGCTCGTAAATCTAAAGATAATGAAAATTTTGAGTTTATTTTTTGCATACATAATTTTTGTAACAACTGTAATCAATTTGCCAAATTTCGAGATAATCGGTCCACATTTGACCCTAGCTCTTATATAAGTCCAAATGACGGAAACAGGTTGAATATATACGTTTTGAGAAAATGTTTGTATGATGGCAAAATTTAGCAAATATTTGTCTTTATACAGGAAAAATAACACCTTTGACCTTAGTGGTGAAGGGTATCGTATGGTCGGCTTGACCGACTATAGCGCTTTCTTACTTGTTTTAAATTGTTTTATGGTGTTACCGGATTTTAGCTATTGACATTTGTTTTGTCATTTCCCTATACTTTAATAGTAACCCAAGTATAAACCCATCTTCGGAAATTTATAAACTGATAATAAATGTCAAAATATAACACATAGTTATGACGGTGAAATTTAAATAATAGTACATAAAATTATTAAACAATCGTTCCATATTAACCTATATTGGTCAAATAAAACCCATTCATGTGGCTTCTTATTCATACCTAAATACCTATTTAAAAATGTCCCTAATGACTGAAGACTAACAATTTAAAGAGTAAAACTTTGCTTATACTAATACATAATATGTCTTATATTATATACACATATACATATGTATATTAATGAACAAAACTTCGTGTATATGATGTTTTTTTCGTAACAAACATTTTTTAATAAAAAAGTCCCTTTGTTGTTTGTTTACAATATCAGAAGCCTTTAGTAATGTTTTAAAGTTTTCCCCATTATTTTGTACATAATTTTGTAAGCAAAATTTTTCCTGGGTATTACAAAAATATATAGAATTTTACATATATACCTACATTATCAGTAAATATATATAGTTATGTACAATATGTACGTGTATTGTTTACATGTGTTTGTACTTCTTGTAATATTCCTTGTTTTTATAACAAACTCTAGCAAATAAATCAACAAAAGAAAATAAGTGCAAATATTGGTCAACTGGTTAAAAAAAAAATTATTACAAAAGGTAAAACAAAAAAATTGCACGCGATATAAATGTTGTTACATTTTGTCTATATTCCATATAATAAATAAAAGTGCACTCAGACAGACAGACAAACAGATACGTTTACAAACTTTTAAACATACAAATTGATATCGATGCAATTTTGATTGAAAAGGTTAAAAAAAATGTAAGCATTAAAATATTTTAGCCTGATTTAGTTTAAAGCAATTTACTTGGACATTCTTTTCTTTTTTTTTAGCAAAACGTTCTGTTTTAATAATAAATTCCTTAAAAAAAATAGCTTCCATTTTATTTATAAACTCGTATACTTATGACTATGACAACAAGTTTTTATTAATAGAAAGAATATAGTAAGTATGGTAGAAGGATTTAAATGGTTAAACCTAAAAAAATGTGACTAATTAAATTTGTTGGAACAATGAATTATGAAATTCAGTCAATAAATAAGAGTGCTATACATATTTACACCGAAAAAATTTTTCTTTCAAAATATTTTCATTTAAAAAAAAAAAACATAAAAAATGGAAGAAAGAAAAAAATCCTTTTTTTCTATTTTCTTATTGATGGATGTGTTTTTAGCAAGACAAGTAATACCATACCAGTGTTGCCACTTTAGGTGTAAATACACACATCATGTTTATTTTTTATTTTCATGTGTAGACGATGTATAACTGGCTGCATGTGTAACTCATGTGTAATTTAAATTTTTGTCGTTTTTGAGTGCTAGCTATGGTAATATTTTTTTAACAGTTTTCAACACATGCATTTTAAAAAGTAAATGTTTGTACGTCCCTTTCGAAATCGAAATAATTAATATAATGTCATAATGACGCTGAGGCACTTAAATTGTAATATAAAAACTTGTAAATAAAATAATTAAAAAAAAAAAAAAATGCAAACTTTTTAAAAAAGGATGTCTTAAAATCCCAATACTTATTGGAAAAAATATACTTCAAGATAGCCGAGAGTTTTATATCGAGGCAATTCGTCAAATTAAAAAACATTTAATTGTAATGATGATATTTACACAATTGTGGATATTGTGATCTCAAAATTGCAACTGCACTCTTAGATTTTGAAATTTTGGGCTTCACAGAAATTTGGAGCCAGAATTTTTGGATAAAGGTTTCTTATTTAAAGAATACCTTGGAAGACAGATTGTTTCCTACTTTAATATTTTTATTTCGCCGTTTTTGAAAACTGCTGCCGGGAAACTACTTTGACAGCCGTTAATGTAATGAGCTATCATGTGCCGCCGGTTCTTTTAATAAGAACTATAAAGAGCTAGAAAAAACAATTACTATGAAACAGCATAAATTATAACAAAATTGGCCCCCTTATATTAGAAGATGACGTACGAAACATTGATGAATAGACCAAGTAGAGGAAAATATAAGCACAAGATCGAAACGCCTAGAATTCTAAAATTTAATCGGCCTTTGACCTTAACAGGTTGTAAATATAGGCCATGTCAAAAGTATGTTATTTTCCTTATTTCATGTGTAATTTTGGTATGGTCCATGTGTAATTTAACATTTAGTTGGTGGTAACACTGTACCATACAGAAATCCATGATAAAAGAAATTAGTAAGTTATAACCGTTCTCTCTTTTGTCAGCCATATTAACTTTCTGACGTTTGATCGAATTATTATTTTCTTTTCTCAAATTATGCTACCATACTACTTTTGAAAATCCCAGTTTCTGTTTGCTATTATACTATAAACACAATCACGACTGCAGGCTACGGGCTACAACCTGTTAAAATTAGAATACATTCATTCAAATAAAAATTATTTTTTTAAGCGTCGACAGAGCCACAAGACTACCGAAAAAATATATACATTTTATATATAATATAAAAATGTATATTTATATAACTCTAACTCAATAGAAGTAAAATTTTACGCTGTCATAACTAACACGCTACATATGCTAGAGCTAAGTAGTTTATGTTATTCATTATATAAAACTCATTATATAAAATTCATTATATAAAAGACCATACTTATATCTATATTATTTTAAGATATGCTCATTTTTATAAACAAAGTCGGTTGTAAAAATAAGTTTTGAGTATATGAGCTCTTAATCTTTATAAATCGGAAGAATGTATAATATATCATTTGAATGATACTTTCAGTAGCTTTTGTTTGATATACCAGTTTATATCGGATATAAACTTCTAAAGTTATGCCGTATAATTTTTGAAATTTAAAAGCCCATAATTCTCATACTATAAAAGATTACACCAAAATCTATCTATAAGAACATATTTGAAGATACGTTTTTATACCCTTCACCAATAGGTGAAAGGGTATTATAAGTTTGTGATTCCGTTTGGAATTTTTTTATTAGTGATCGTAGACCCCATAAAAATTATACCGATCAGAATTGGGAGGAGAATCGATTAAGCGATGTCCGTCTGTCTGTCTGTCCGTCTGTCTGTTGAAATCAAGTTTCTGAAGCCCCTGGAGGATGGACCTACATAAATTATATATCACATTTTAGGAAATTCTCCTGCAATGAACGCTATTAAATTTCATTAAAATCGGTTTATAAACACCGGAAATATCGAAAAAATACAAAAAATTAGACGAAAATTTTAAAATTGTTGATTGAAACACACTTTTAAATAACAAGATAAAAGAGATACTCCCGGTGTACATGTGTTAATATATTATATATCAGATTGTAGGAAATGGTTCCCCAAAGCACTTTTATCAAAATCGGTCCATAAACCAGTGAGATATCGCCAAAACACTAAATTTGATGTATTGCAAATTGCCCAAAGTACGCATTAGAGAATGTTTGTTGAAAAAATGAAATGCAGAAATAGGAAAAACCATCCTCCTTTAGCACGGACATACATAAATTTTATAT
Source organism: Stomorhina lunata (assembly GCA_933228675.1). Lineage (NCBI taxonomy): Eukaryota > Metazoa > Arthropoda > Insecta > Diptera > Rhiniidae > Stomorhina > Stomorhina lunata. The sequence continues at coordinate 85,725,052 of OW121740.1, read as the reverse complement.
CAGATTTTAGGAAATTCTCCCGCCAATTCTCCCGTGCAGCAAATTCTCCAAAGTACGTGTCTAAAAATTTTTTTTTACATTTTGTAAGTATTTTTTCAGCGATATCTCAGGTGTTTATGGACCGATTGTGATGAAATTTGACAGTGTTTTTCGAGGGAGGATTTCCTAAAATCTGATGTATAAACTCTACTAATCTGATTATGAATATCATTCAAATTGTTCCGATCGACTCAGAATCGGCAGGAGAATCGATTTCGCAACCTCCGTCCGTCTGTCCGTCCGTCTACCTGTCTGTCCTTTTTTCTGCTGTAGTCAAGTTTTTGGAGCCCCTGTTTTGTCGATATCTCAGATGTTTATTTTGATGAAATTTAATAGCGTACTTCGCAGGGGATTACCTAAACTCTGATGCATTCGGCAATTTGTGGTAAATATAATTTAGTGTTTAAGCGATATTTCAGGTGTTTTGATCGACAATGATGAAATTTAGGATGAGACGATATCCTAAAATTTTGTGTAAAATGCATATGTTTATACCTTCCAGGAGCTCCACAAATCTGATTTTAGCAGACAGACACACTGCATTTATTTTAATTTTGTGTCTGACTTCTGAATTACTTCCTAGGTAATCTTCCTAGGAAGTACAAAACTGCAACTGAGTACATGATATCTGTTCAAAACCTATATATGTATGTATGTATCTCACATATCAACGAAAATTTAAATTGTTTAATTGCAATTGGGAGAAATCCGTTCACGTTTGACAATTGCTTCCGTATAACTTCGCCTGAGGCAATCTCTTAGTAGCTAATAAATGACAAATTGTAATAGATACGATGATGACATTTAGTATAAAGACATTGTACAATATCGTTATTCAGGGCGATAGCGCCTAAAATAAACTTTCTAGAGGGACAACATTTGACAAAAGTATTTTTGATCTCTTGAAAAGTTCGGTATTGAAAATGGTCGAGCTCGGTTCACATTTAGTGAAATCTCCCATATAACTTCGACCGGGAATCACTTTAATGCTGATAAATTAAATCACATTATAATTGCACTTAGAACTAGAGCAAAACTTTCCACACATCCATCGGACAAATCTAAAGAACAATCCATTATTATTGATGAAGTATTCATCTTAATTCCATTTAAAAGCTATATATTTCATGTATGTATCTAAAACTAAGAGTTTATACCCCATAATTCTAAGGCTTGTTTACATTGACAATCATTGTTAAAGCTTTGACCTAAATCAGTCCGCTAACTTCAAAGTTTTACACAACTAATCAAGAATCAAGCATGCCAGAATACTTAATCTTCATCAAATCGATGTGCTTTTACAAATCTAAGGGCATCTACATTTTGAAGAATCTTTTATTAAGTGTTCGTAAAATAGACACATATATCGAAGCTACTGGCTGGCTTAAATAAGCATTCTCTACCTGCCCAACCTAACCTTTGGGTCCGTAACTATTCTAGATGATGACGCCACCGAAAAGCTTTTCGTTTTCCGACATAGCTAAATATTGCTAGGAATTACATTTAGTATGAACAAAAGAAAATTAATATACATACCAAGCATTTGTGTGGGGCTCAATTAAGTCAGTAATCAGAAACTATATAATTATCAATATATTCTTACGATTTTGTACTTTACTTTTGAAACACTATTGGTGAAGGGTATCCAAGATTCGGCAAAGCCGAATATACCACTCTTACTTGTTTGAATAAAATTTTGGTGAAAATAAAATTTTCAATCCCAAAAAGAAGCTGAAGAAACTGTAACATAAATTATAAAAAAATATGTTACACAAAAATACTTTAAATATATTATGACAAAATTTAATTGTCTCAAGTCTTTTTTTTTCTTCTGCAGGATCCGTTAAACTTTATAAAATAAGTTTTAACGAAATGTTTACAACACATTACACATTTTACGTTCAAAATTTCCTGATAATAATATTTCCATTTCTTACATGTGGCAACGACTTTTATAATTGTTTACAAAAAACAAATTTCAAATATTTCGCATTTACTTCAAATTTTTTTTTTTTTTTGTAAGAGAGAACGGTTATACTTTTCATTTTTTAAAAGTTAAGAATCAGTATATGCACTATTAAATTTTATAACAAAAGTTACTGCCGAAAAAAATGTTAACATTTTTTGAATGGGGAAAAATGGGAGTATTTTTTGTATTGTCAAAATTTTAATCACGAAGAATTGAGCTATTTAAAAGACTTAATGAAATATAAAAGCGAACTAAATTAGCTAAATAAAAATTCATAAAGCGGTTTTAAAGTTATTGCAATTTTCCCGGAAAATTCTTGTTCTTGACGACATGGCTAAGGAGAATCAGGAAAAAATTAACTTAAAAATAAATTAACTTCAAAATACGAAATGATTTTATTTTATTTCCTGTAAGTACTAAATAGCTTCAAAAATCGTTTTTTTAATTTTTTTTAAATTTTGTTCAACAAATTTAAAAAATTAAAAATTTTTTTTCAATCAATTTACGTCGATATCTTAAACCATTTCGCCGTATTTGCAATTTGTAATCGTAGATTTTCGCGAAAGGTTTTTATAAGTAGATACAAATTCTAAGGGGTAGTATAGTTATATTATCTTTAATATTAATTAGTTGTACCATACAAAATATAATTTCAAATCATAATTTTGAAAGAAACGTATTTTTTTTATCAATTTTCGTATTTGCAAAAACAAATGATGTGATAGAGAAAAATGGCCATCATTTCTGAAATCAGCGCATTCTAAAATATATAATTCAGTGAAAATATCTCATTTAGCTGGCAAAAACTTTCATTTTGTAGACCGATGTTATTAATCAATTTGTTAAGTTTTCCACAGGGAGGTGAATTTAGGAAAATTTAAAAAAAAAAAAAAAAAACATGTACTGATTCCTTTGTCTATATCTCGTAAACTATTCTAAATATTGCTCTCTCTTAACAAATTTGTATTCTTCATTAGATCTAAAAATTTTGCCTTGAGATAAAATTAAAAAAAAATAAGTAAGAAAGTGCTATAGTCGGTGAAGCCTGACCATACGATACCCTTCACCACTAAGGTCAAATATGTTCTTTTTAAACCCACCATCAAAAAGATTGGGGGGTATATTAAGATTTTCATTCCATTTGTAATTCCTTAATATTGGCTCAAAAAGAAAAACGATATGTATTCTGAGTACTTAAGAAATTCTAAGACGATTGAGCTATGTCCGTCTGTCTGTCTGTTGTCGGCACGATAACGCCTAACGAAAGGAGCTAGCTCACTGAAATTTAGTAAAAACATTCCTCATCTCTGAGAAAATTTTGGTATTGAAATTGGGCAAAATCGGTTAACATTTGACCATAGCTCCCGTATAACCTCGCCTAGGCTAATCGCTTATTTGCTAATAAATAGCAAACTATAAAATGTATGATGATAAAATTTGGTATATAGAATTTTTACATAAGCCCTAAGCAGCATATAAAATTTCATCAAAATCGGTTCACATTTAGCCAAAATTTCACCTAAAATACACTAAATTTCACCTAAAATATACTTAAATGCCAATAAATCTAAAACTATAACAGATATAACCACTAAATTGAGCACAAGGAAATCTTATGGCAGTGTGCAAAATTTTGTCATAATCGGACACCATTTGATCATAGCTCCCATATAAAAAACTTACGGAAACACAAAAATTTACAAAAGTATTTCCGATATCTTGAAAAAAATGTGTACTGAAAATGGGAGAAATCGGTTCACATTTAGTTAGTGCTCCCATATAACCCCGCCCCGGGGAATACATTAATGCTTATAAATTGAATTTCATTGTAATAGCTATGAAGACTTAATTTAAAATCGGGAAGTTTTATGCAACTATTGATCAGTATATCAAATTTTATAGGAATCGGTCCATATTTGATTATAGCTTTCATGTAAATAATACTCCCGGAAACCAAAAAATAATGTAACAGTTAAAAGCCAGTTAAAAGCTACTAAATTCAACATTTTGTTACAATCGGTCAACATTTGGCTATAGTCCTTATATATATCCCCTTTTTATATCTACAATCAAATAGATTTGATATATATAAATTATATAGCTATCAATCAAAGTTAAGTCCAGACTTTATAAATTTTAAATTTTTTCATTCATTTTTTCAAGATTTTTTTTTAACACAGCAATTTAATATGAAACTAGGCTTATATTTCAGCATATGTCCTGAAGTTTTATGTTCTTTTAATTAAAAAATTTCATCACGAATTTTAGAACAAGGGAGATCAATTATGTCCTTGATTCAAAGATATCTCAAAAAATGTATCTTTCATTTTATTTATTCTTCCCTCAAATATGGATTATAGTGTTGACATCACAATATAAGAACCAAAAAAGATGTTTTTTGTAAAACAACTTATAATACAAGGTGGCGCAAAAGTAATCCTCCTATCAGAAAATGCTATAAATTTTGCGATTGGCCCCTAATGTCAATTCTGTTTTGACATTTATGTAGTAAACACTTGCGACATACACGTTAATAAACAATGTTACGTTACACTGCTCCAGAACGCGGAATATTGGTGACTATTTATTTGACCAATAATCGGTCGGTGACTTTGGCACAGTGAATTTCGTCGTAGATTTCCTGGCCGTCCAACGCCTACTGGTGAAATACTGCAATGTTTAGCCGCTCGCCTCGAAGAGACTGGCACAACACGAGATTATGCCAGGCGTGACAGACCTCGGAGTAGCCGTTCTGCAGAGAATATTGCTGCTGTAGCCGAGGATGTCATGGAAGCGTCGTCGACATCAACCAGACGACGTGCCACGCAAATGGGTATCAGTCGACGGTCTTTGCAGCGAATTTTGGTAAAATATTTGAAGATGTTTCCGTAAAAAGTCCAGACGGTGCATCAGCTGTTAGCTGCTGACCACTGCCATACGCTCAAGCCATCCTTAATCACCACCAAGAGGAAGATGATTTTTCAGTAAATATAATCATGAGTGATGAGGGCTATTTCCATCTTAGCGGGTACGTAAATAAGCAAAATTTACGCTTCTGGAACACTGAAAATCCGCGTGTAACCCACTGTATGGTGTGCTGTTTTCGCTGGAGGAGTCATCGGACCTTTTTTCTTCGAAGACGTCGCGGGCCAAACTGTTACGTTGAATGGTGAGCGCTACAGAGCAAACTGTTACGTTGAATGGTGAGCGCTACAGAGCAATAATTAATGAGTTCTTTTTGCCCCAACTTGATGAATTGGGATTGGAAAACATGTGGTTCCAATAGGAAGGTGCAACGGCACACACTGCACGTGCCACAACCGATATGCTGAAGGATGCATTTCCCGGGCGCCTAATCTCTCGTTTTGGCGATTTGCACTGGTCAGCAAGATTACAGTACAAATTTTTTAATTAAATTTTTTTCATGAATCGTTGGTTACAACTAGTAATAGTTATTTTCAACTTGATTTAAAAATCGTTATAAGGGTACACATAAGTAATACATCTTATATTCTTAAAAGAGCAATAATTGTATATATATATATATATATATATATATAGAATGGCTATCTCGAAAACGGCTCTAACGATTTTGATAAAATTTGGACAGTGGGTATCTTTTTTGATGTATAGGTCGAAGAAGAAGGGACTTTTGGAACTTTTACCTCTAAGAGGGTAAAAACGGGTAAAAAGGGGAAAAAATCGAAAACGCTATGTCTCCTAAAGTAATAGATATAGAAACAAAATTAAAATTACGTTTTAAACAGCTTTGAAAATAAGCGGACAGGTGTTTGGTACTTTTTTGAAACTATGTCCGATAGGGGGTAAAAAAGGGTGAAAATAGTTTTTTGGCACCTTTTTAATCCACTCTTATATTTTAAACTAAAGAATATAGAAAGAAACTTGGTACTGCAATCAATAGATGTAAAAAAAACATGAAACACGTATTTGGTACTTTTTTGATTTTGGAGCCAAAATGGGTAAAAAAGGGATAAAATGATAACTTAACATCTCCAAAGTAATATCAATAGGAACATTATACATTATGTTAAATGCGTTTTAAAAAAATGTACCGAATTCAATTGGCACCAAAAAAGTACCAAATATGCATATGGAACTTTTAGAAATTAGGGAATAAAAAAGGGGAAAAATTAGTATTATTTTAAACAAATGAATGTTTGTCTGTATGTATGTTCTTTATAGAATAGTAAACTGTGAATTTGATCATGTTATTCTCTTTAGCGAAGATATTGCAGATAAGCCGGCGAAGGTTTTAAAGTTGATAAGACTAATTTCCGACAGATGGCGCCACTGAAAATTACTAAAAATTAATTAAATCGTAAACTGTACATTTGATCATGCTATGATCTTTAGCAAAGTTGTAGCGCATGAGCCGACGAAGGCTTTTTAGTTGGTATGAATAATTTCCGACAGGTGGCGCTACAGAAACTTACTCAAAGTCAATTTAATCATGCTACAATCTTTAGCAAAGTTGTTGCACATGAGCCGACGAAGGTTTCTTAGTTGGTATGAAGAAATTTCGACAGGTGGCGCTACTGAAATTTAATCAAAGTCAATTTAATCGTATGCTGTACATTTAATCATGCTATAATCTTCAGCAAAGTTATTACGGATAAGCCGAAGAAGTTTTATGAATTGGAATAAGCAAAGTCCGACAGGTGGCGCCACAGAAAACTACTCAAAATGAATTAAATCGTAAACTGTGCATTTGATCAGACTATAATCTTTAGCAAAGTTGTTGCGCATGAGTTGACAGAGGTTTCTGTTGATATGAATAATTTCCAAAATTATTCAAAATGAGTTAAACTGTAAACTATGCAAACTATGTGTTGGTCGGACAAAATAAATCAAATAATTCAAAATTAACTGAATATTTCTACAATGTCTTTCCTCTAAATTTATTTTAGCACTTTATAATATAAAATATATAAAAACTTTAAAATTTTCCTCAAAATGCTTATCATAAAGCTCCGAGCAAGGCTCGGTCTACCAGGTACTATAGCTATATAGGGCAACATATAGTAAATAGTTTCCCAGAAATGCGTCCGCTTGTTTTCAAATAACCTCAATTATAATTCCAAGGCAAATAAATAGGTTCAATACTTTTCCTTAAACTATTTTTTCCAACATTACAATATTTTAATTTAAATGAGCGAAACGGAAAATAAATTGTTATTTGAAACTTAATTTATTTAGTTATACAAGACTTTTCAATTGGATTATTGCAATTTGGCAATTTCCAACACACAATTTAGGTGTGGAGTGGAATTGTAGGAAGGTGTTGTTTTTTTTTTTGTTTGGTTTGTCTCCCAACCGATTACATATTTGTTTGTGTCCCTGCCTTTAAAATCAAGTAAAATATATTTCCTAAATGCACAAGCAAATCACTTCTCACATTAATTAAATGTTTTATTGATATTTGACATCAAACATAAAACGAATGAACGAATGAATGAATGAATGCAAATCGAAATCCAAGAGAAAGTGAACTACTTCTATACAATAACAGGAGATGGAGCAAAGGAAAACGAACTCCAAACAATATCTTTTTGCAATTTTTATTTATTTATTCATTTATTTTGGGTCATGCCCATAACGGAAGATTTAATGAACAAAATTCATAGATTCCAACCTCCAAAAAATCCAACAACGAATAGGATTATTGGATTTTTTTTGTATATTTTTATATTATTTAGAAGATAAGGATTCAAATTGAAAACTATTGACACAATCATTTCAACAATAAAAAATGAAAAAGACTAGAGTCAAACATATGAAATGACATAAATAATTCAAACAAACACCCATGCATTTACCGCGTTCATACAGGGGCCAAAACAATACCTACTCATACATATCTACCGTTCCAAAATGAAAAAATACTCATATGTATTGTACAATAGTAATCATACGTATTCACATGGGTCAATGGTTACGGGAGTACGATACATCATACATACATACACATGTATTTACATATTGTAAATTATAGGGTTTTACTTGTGTCAAATACTGCTGCAGCCCAACCGATACTGTCGTCATTTATCATTATCTTTGGATCTAATCTGTATGCAAATGTATGTAAAGTTTGCTTAAAGCTTTGATTTCTGTTGTTCCTTTTTTAGTGATCTGTAAAATTGCCTCAACTTCATTCATTCATTCATTCATTCATTCATTCATTCAACCGGTTGATGTGATGTTTGTTGTAAGTAGTTTTTGTGATTGTTTGATTGTGCAGTTTGTCTCCGCTGCTAAAGTGTCTCTGTGATTTTGGCAAATTAATGGGCATGAGACAAAAACGTCAAGAACACTTGAATAGTGTCCAGTCACACAATTTATGCAAAACGACTCGTTGATTCTTTTCTCGCGTTTCATTCATTTGGTTCCTTTTTATACCCTTCACCACCATAGGTGGAAAGGGTATTATAAGTTTGTGCTGATGTTTGTAACGCATAGAAATATTTGTCTTAGACCCACCTTTTAGTATACCAATAGGCTTAGAATCACTTTTTGAGTCGATTTAGCGATGTCCGTCCGTCTGGCTGGCTGGCTGGACCCCCATGTAAACCTTGTAATCAAACTACAGGTCGCAATTCTAAAGATAATTTGATGAAGTTTGGCATAGATAATTGACAATGGGACCATGGCTATTGAAATTGGTCAAATTGGTACCTCCCATAGGTCCCACTTCCCGGAATTGATATATTGGCCACAAATATCAATATTTTTTCATGAAATTTAAAACAGATACTGCTTATGTAAACTTAAATCACTGTATCAAATTTCGTTGAAATCGGTCCACATTTGACCATATTATTATTATTATTATTGACATGTTGTATTACATTCGGTATAACAACTTAGTCTAATTACAAAGATTTGTTATATATTGTTTCCACTGCTGCCTGTTTCTTGCGATATATCTTAGTTCTCTAAAAGATTTGGACGTTTCTTTATATATTGTTCAACGCCACGTAGCTTTTGGGCGTCCTCTGTTACGTCTTCCTTGTGGATTCCACTCCAATGCCGCGAGAGTGACGTCTTCTGAGTCTTTCCGCAATGTATGGCCTAGCCAGCTGTATTTTTTACGCCGTATTTCAGTACTAATCTCTGCTTGATTAGTTATTTGACATAGTCTCTCGTTGGTAATTTTCCGCGGCCACCATATATCAAGAATACTTCTGAGGCACCTATTAATGAAACTTTGCATTTTTTGTGTAATTACGTTAGTAACAAACCATGTTTCACTCCCGTATAACATAACCGACTTGACGCATGCATTAAAAATTCTAAGTATTGTGGAAAGATGAAGTTTTTTGCATCTCCAGACCTTGCTTAAGCGCGCAAACGTGTACTTTGCTTTGCGTAACCGGTTCTGCACATCTGCTAGTGTTCCTCCCCTATCGTCCAGTATACAACCAAGGTATTCAAACTTGTTTACTTCATCAATTTGGGTATTTTGCTGATTCCTTCTCTAAGATAGCAAGCTGGGACTGCATGTCCTGTTGTCTATGGGATAATAGGACAATATCATCGGCATATGCCAATTCACCTAATTTTCCATTTAGTCCGAAATCTTTACGAGCATTATTAACTTCTCGTAGTATGAGGTCAAGCGTTGTAATAAAAAGAAGTGGTGAAAGAGCGCAACCTTGCTTTACACCACTAACAGTAAAGAATGGATCGCTTAATTGGCCAGCATGTACAACTCTTGCCGCACTGCCGTCATAGCTTTGCCTAATTATATTTATGATTTTGGGTGGAATGCCTTTGACTTCTAATGCTTTCCATACATAGTTTCTTTCTATAGCGTCGAAAGCTTTTTCAAAATCTATAAATGTTAGATACAAATTGGCGTTGAATTCAGCGGACTGCTCAATAAGTATTCGGACAGTGTTCATCTGATCTATACAGCTTTTACCACGTCGAAATCCGGCTTGCGTGTTTGTTATTAAATTGTTGAGAGATTCAGAAATTCTGTTTAATATAATGTGATTGAAAATTTTCATTACAGACGTGGTTATTGATATTCCACGCCAATTATTTCTGTTTTTGAGATCGCCTTTTTTCGGTAGTTTTATTATGATGGTCTCCTTCCACTCAGCCGGTATATCTTCCTCTTCCCAAATTTTTTTAAATAAGGGATATAAAAGGTTTGCTGCCTTTTCCGGACATTTGACCATAGCTCCCATACAAACTCTTCTTTAAAAACGCACTAAATGAGACAAAAAATCACTAAAACGCTCGTAAATCTAAAGATAATGAAAATTTTGAGTTTATTTTTCGCATACATAATTTTTGTAACAACTGTAGTCAACTTGCCAAATTTCGAGATAATCGGTCCACATTTGACCCTAGCTCTCATATAAGTCCAAATGACGGAAACAGGTTGAATATATAAGTTTTGAGAAAATGTTTGTATGATGGCAAAATTTAGCAAATATTTGTCTTTATACAGGAAAAATAACACCTTTGACCTTAGTGGTGAAGGGTATCGTATCGTCGGCTTGACCGACTATAGCGCTTTCTTACTTGTTGTTTTTGTTTTCATTTCGATATTTATTTGATTGAGCCCAAGATTTAGATCCTAGAAACTTAAGCCTGTATTAAGGCTTAAAGGCAAATTGTTTTTAGTCGAAGTACGAGTACAAGAAAAGACACAAATTGCTATAATACAAGTACAGAAATGTTATATTACATATTTTTTTACTTAGTTTTTATCGTTTTAGTTTTGGCTTTTTGACTGCTTTACCAAACATGTACCCACAGGAAAGTGCACAATGGGCAATAAGAAGCAAAAATGTACGTATATTTATATGTATGTTTTTATAATAATTTTTGGAAAAATAATTATAAGAACTTTATTTTACAAATTGAAAATTTTGTTATATCAGGCTTGGGTTATAAATTATTTCTAACTAATTAGAAAATTTTTATTTATATCTTTGGAGAATACTGAAAATTATTATTTTAATACTTTATTATAAAAATTTACTACATCAAAAAAACTCGGGAAACGACTTAGCTTGGGTTGTAGGTAGGGTTGCCATACACAAATCCTGAGAAAGCTGGACATAAGGAAAAAAAAGCTTGACCAACCAAAAATTAACTGGGCATTAATAATAAAAAACTTGCTTAAATAATTTTCTTCGATGAATCTTTATATTTTTGATAAACCAAATTTCGAATACCGTAATTAACCGCAGCGATATCAAGAGAAAATGAAATCGTCCTAGATCTGAAACAGTTTTTAACAGAAAACACATGCTACTCGCGTTTGTCGATGACATTGATATCATGGGACGCACATTGCGCGATTTGACAGCCGCCTTTTCAAGTATCGGGAAGAAATCTAATAAAATGGGTCAATGAATCAAATAAAAACTGCTGGCTTCTACAAGCAGGCAATCCCCAAGAATTGGACACATGTAATCCTTGATAACTATAGCTACGAGGTTGTAAAAGAATTTGTTTACCTTGTTACCGCCTTCAACATAAATAGCGACGTAAGTTTCGAAATCAAACGTAGAATCATACTTGGCAACAAATGCTATTTTGGCATAAGCTGGCTCTACAAAACGCTTATACCACCCGTATTATTATATGGTGTTGAATCATGGGCACTTGCACAGGCTGAGGAAGCTATTCTTGCAGTTTTTGAGAGGAAGATTCTACGAAAAATCTTTGGACCATTTTGCATCAACAATGAATACCGACATTGACATGCATCAAAAAGCACCGGCTGCGTTGGCTGGGATATGGTGTGCGAATGTATGAAAATACTCCAGCAACAAAACTATTCGAAAACGATCCCAAATGAACTCGTAAAAGTGGACGTCCGAAAATACGATGAAAAGGCCAAGTAGAGCAAAATCTCTCAAAGCTTGACCTACGAATTGAAGAATATGCGCACATAACAGGTTTTTGACATAGGCCATTTAAGTAAAGTAAGTACAATGGGAAAATTTGATGGAGGGTAATTTTATAACAAAATGAACTTGATCAAGAAATCGATTAATCAACGCATGCAACGATAAAGTAAAAAGAAAAAAAATACACTTTTGCAAAACTTTTTATTGCATTCTTTTTCATAAAAAATAATTTTAAAAAATTTCAATCCTTCATTTTTTAGCTGGACAAATTTAATTTTAGCTTGAGACTGGACAAGCACTAAAAAAGCTGGACAATCCAGTCGAATCCAGCCAGACTGGCAACCCTAGTTGTAGGCCTTATTGAGTACATGATAAATCGTGCAAAAAAATTTCAGAAATACGTCAATATTAAAAGTTATATGCAAAAATCGACTTTAACGAGGTTCGTCAACTTATAGACTCATAGCTCAGCCAGTATTTAACATTTTTAACAGCAAATAATATAAAACAAATTGCGCTTTAAGATAACATATGTCATTATACCCTTCAACACCATAGATGGAAAGGGTATTATAAGTTTGTGCTGATGTATGTAACGCATAAAAATATTTGTCTTAGACCCTTTTAGTATTCCAATAGGCTTAAAATTCTGAGTCCGTCCGTCTGGTTGGACCCCCATGTAAGCCATGTAGTCAAAGTACAGGTCACAATTCTAAAGATAATTTGATAAAATTTGGCACATATAATTTTTTTGATAGTGGGACCATGGCTATTGAAATTTGTTAAAATCGGGCCATTATTTATAGGTCCCACTTCTCGGAATTGATATTTTGGCCACAAATTTCAATATTTTTTAATGAAAACTAAAAATGAAATTTAAATGCAAACCGACATCAAAGGGTAGTATCTCGTTTTTTCTATATAGAACTAGCTTTAAAAGACTAAAGCAAATTAGTTTTTTATAGAAAGAAGTTGAAAAAAATTGCTTTTGAATTTCAAAAGTTACGAACAATTAAAAAAAAACGAAACTTTTGATAAAAACATACCTAATTTTATAGAATTTAATCCTTATGAATACAGCTTATAAAAGCTTGATCATTTCACTTTCCAAAATTGCTTAACATTTTAAAATCGCTTTGAAAAAGCGAGAGTTGGAGGTACTAAAGTACTACGAGCTACCCGAAGGAGTTTTTTGAGAATATCTCAACATTTTGCACTCGTTTGAAAATGGTTTTTGTAAGTCTTTACCTAGGTCTATAACTCCCAGTAGTTCGCTTTCCAAGTTTTTACAAAAGTTGCTCATTTGTGTAATTTAAGAATCAGGCTTGATTATATCATATCAAACATATTACGTAACGCTCTTAGGGGGAGGGGGTATGACGTTTGTTAGGGTGGAGGAATTTTGTATGCATATTTCTATTAAAATGTGATACACAGAGGGGGAGGGGGTAAAAAAATCTGCAAAAATAGCGTCACGTAATATGTGAACAACCGCTAATTAAATACATATTTAAAAGTTCTTCAGTGGGCCAATTGCTACCGTAGCCAGAGTTTATCCGCTATTGTGTCACAAGACAGGGGAAGTGGAATGGGGTCTCGATAGTTACAGTAATGAGAACGTTTCCTATCTATGCTTAATGCATTAAACACATAGACAACAGCAGGCTACGGGCTACAACCTGTCAAAATTAGAATACATGTATTCAAATAGAAATACATTTTTTAGAGTCGACACAGCTACACGACTACCGACTACAGTTGTAGCTGTAGCTGTAGATTAAGTGCTGTCAACACCATATAATATTGAAATAAATGAGCGATTTAAACCACTTGACTTTATTTACCATAAACACAATGTAAATAATTTACATACTTATCAAATATTTATATATTTAATGTATATAATAATATCTAATAAAATACTATGTAAAAATGTATATTTATATAACTCTAAAAAAAATTTAAAAAAGTTATTTTTTTAAACTGTCTAGCTCACATGCTACGTGTGCTAGAGCTACGTAGTTCATGTTATATAAAAGCCCAGTATGTCCTTTATACAATTCATTATATATAAGAGCATACTTATTTCTATACTGTTTTAAGGTATGCGAATTTTTATAAAAAAAAATCGGTTGCAGAAATAAGTTTATAGTATATGAGGTCTTAATCCATTATAAAGAATATTATATAGAATATATAAGAATATAAAAGATACTTTCAGTAGCTTTTGTTTGATACCAAAAAAGTTAATACCGGATATAAACTTCTAAAGTTATACCGTATTATTATTTATTAAAAACTGCATAGCTCTAAAACTATAAGAGATCACACCAAAATCTTTCTATAATTTATTTTGATATAGACATACTATCAGGTACAGGAAAACCGTTGATTTCGGAGGTTAATTGATAAAATGAATTTATGTCGTTTTTATCAAAATTTAAATTGTTATTTTGTCCATCTTATAAACGCGATATTGGCACCACTCATAAACAGGTGTTTCGAAATGTATCTGCCGTCTTAAATGTAGCTGCCGTCCCCAAAATAATTAAGTAGCTGACTATGAGGCGACGATTGCAGCCAACGACTTTTGTAGTCGGTGTTCGTGTAGCCTGCTGTTGTCTATGTGTTTAATGCTTAACCCTCTGCAACTGACGTGGTAGTCTGGCAGACACTAACAATGTTAAAGTTTTATTCAGAAATGAATTTTCTAATAAAAATAATACTGATAATTTAACTTATAACAAGACTTTTATCTTTGAAATAATATAATAATAATGTTTCTCATTTTTATTATTTAAATTGAAAAATGTTCATAAGATGAACTAAAATATTTATTTCTTTAAATATCTGCAGGCAGGTATATTTAAATAATTTTATGTGTAGATTTTTTTAAACAAAATTTCATTGTTTCAAAGGAATTTAAGCCACTTTTTGACGAAATTGTATTAAATGGAACGAATTATTTCTGTTAAATTTTAACTCAAATAATTTCTGTGGATTTGAATACAAAATTGTTCTTCTGAATATATTTCTTTAGAATTGAAAAAAAATCTATTGATTAAACAATTTTTTTTAGTAAAGGGTCTACGAAAATTTTTTGTTAATATTACTGACTTTTTTGGTTGAGTGTATGCGTTTCTTGGAACGGGAATAATGACAGAATTTGGTTTAATTCGGTCGATTATTTCAGGTACCTCATTATTATGAAGCATACTTTTAGGCTGTGAAAAAATTTCTGAAAACTTTTTATAATATAGGTACCCTAGATAATGGACCCATACAAACCAATTTTCGCATACATTGTTTTTATATTTTTATATTATATATATATATTTTATATTTATTTTATTGATTTATCTCCAAACTCAAGGCAATTTCAATCATAATAATATGGGTAGGGTTTCCCAAACAAAAAATTTAAATATCTTCCTTATCTGAGTTAACATAGAACATTGACATCAGTGTTTAATTTTTTTGAGACATTCAAACACAGTGTAATTAAGATATTTTAATCACGCCCACTTTTATGATGGTATGAAAGGGAAAAGCTTAGCTGCGGCTTTTTTAATTTAGTTCTTAAAGAAACGAACAGACATAAATGAAGAAGCTTCGTGTCTTCACATTCAACTTGGACTTCAATGTTGAAAGCTTTATATTTAATGTTTAGTGTGTTGGCGAGTTATGTTCAAGTTGTTTTATTCGTTTAGAGGTCCCATGTAATAATGCCTTGTTAATTTGCTTCTTCTTCTGTTATCCTTGACTCCCAGTAGAGCATAGGACTCTATTGGGAGATATTAGGCATACGTCATTCAATTGACCTTCTTCCACGTTTTAGCAGGGATTCAAACGAAGCGCTTGTCGAGAAATGTTGGTATTTGGCCTTCGAAGTGTGTGGCCTATCCATCGCTCTCTATAGAAGCAGCGATTTGTTTTGTCGCGTTAATAGATCTTCAGTTCTTATGCGGTTCGGCCACCCATAAGAATTTGCCGATAACATTTGTTTGCTAAGGATTGCGGGCGTTTATCGATGGCATTTGTGCGTTTCCAAGTTTCGGAGCTGTAATACAGAATAGACTTGATATTTGAGTTGTATATTCGTAACTTGGTTGTTGTTGTTGATATTTTCAGAGATTTCCAAATAGTTCGGAGAATGCCGAATGCAGATTTTTCTTTGTTAATACACGATTCAATATCCTTGTCGGTGCCACCTTTTGTAGATATCAAACTTCCATCTTGGAAGTTTGGTATCTACAAAAAAAATATTGAATGTGTAGGTCTTAATTATAATTAAGACCTACACATTCAATATTTTTCTCGAAATTGGAAGAAGTTTAGTTATTTTAGTCTTTAGAGTCTCCATTTTTTTATTTTTTTATAGTAAACCTTTATTCCAGGAGGTTAGCAGAGTTTCTTCTTTCTATATTTTACGTTCAAATGGGTCTCACAGTCCCGCTCATCCTTCAACATCACATAAAAGTATCTCCGCTGAGATTACCCGGGACATTGCTTAAGTGTTCAATCAAGCGTATTAATTGCCCATCCGGAGTTGAAAGAAGAGTACCACTACTTCTCATGATGGGACTGTAGGTTTGTTTTATTGTTTATATTATTAAAGATAAGTTGATAAAAGTTGGTCCAGACATTTGGTCTTTGACAGACATTTATTTTTGGTCTTCCTTATTAATATCGTTCCATTTTTAATGGTTCTCCCCATAGGACTGACTTCGCGCAATTCTGATTTTGTTTGATAACTTATTTCAGTATATTCCAATAAAATTTAACAGAAATTGTATATCTACTTAGCTCCCACTTATGACTAGCACATGTATAAATCTCTAGAAACATTTTCAGTTTTTTTGACTAACGGTTCACATTTAATCTCAGTGTTAAGGGAATGACCGACTATAATATTTTCTTACATGTTTAATTTTATTCAAATTCAGTTTCTGATCCATTGTTCCGGTTAATGAGAGAAGGTGGGCACTTTAGACGTGGTCAGGAGAGGCATAACAGGAACATTGTTAGCAATGTTACAACGACAATAACAGCAACAAAACCAGTAAAAAAATACAAAAAAAAAACAATTTTAACAAGAAATGGCCACAGCCAATATATGGAAGTGACTAGGAGTATAATTTTTTTTTCCTATTTTTTTGTTTAATATTTTGTATGCCAATTTTTTCTATTAAACTGTTTTTGTTCGTTTGTTTGTTGCTGTTCTTATGGCTGGAGTTTATAATGTTTTTCTTTAAAGTTTCGTGATTTTTTCAGCCATTTGGTTCACCGGTCGACTACATAGATTTGACTGGTGGCAGACTTACAGAACTGAACTGAACTGAGTTGAGGTAGTTTGTAAGGCGACACACCTTTACATTGCCAAAGAGAAGTAAAGAAAAAATAAAAAATAAACTGCAGAAAACAACTAAAACAAAACCAAGAATAAACAAAAACAGCAACAATTTTACAATGTAAGAGAAGCTTTTTTAGGTTTTAATTTTTTTTCCATAGTTACTTTTTGTTGCTTGTAACGCCATAAATATATAGAGGCTATACCTAGGAAAGTGTGTCTGTCTTTGGTATTTATGTATATCCCTATGAAAGTCTCGAAGTCTAAAGCAGTTTTCCGAACTTTACGAAATCTAGGAAACACTTCTTAACAACCACAACCACGCACACAAAAACATAACTAATCCTCTACAACTAAAATTTCATAAAATGTAGACAAAAAAAAAACTAAATTTTGTTGCGAGTATAATTCAAATGATCAATTTTTATTTTTTCAAAAGGCAAAATTTGTTGTTTCTAAATTACTAATTCAATGAAAAAAGTTAAATGCATCCATCGTTGATGGATTTCCATCATCATGACGGACATGAGGACTATAGAGGTAAGTGCACATATAAATTGTATTCATATGAATTCTTTTGATTTAGATTTGATCATATCAAATATAAAACCAAACATATGTGTATATGTATATATGCATATGTATGTTTTTAAACATAAAATCTAAATTTCTTAAGGTTTATAAAAATGTTAATGTTATTGAAATATCTCTTAGCTATTTAGTTCTTAATTTTTGTTTTTGTGTCTAGATTCTGCACAGCATGTACCAGAAAGCACATTAACCTTCCAACATTGGCCGATTATGTACGCAGCATTTTGAGACATGTTAGTAATAAACCATTAGTTTTTTGTACACCCTTACATGGCATCAAATATATAATAAATATACAGAAATACATAAAGTGATTAAAGCACTAATAGAAAAAAAATCTTTTATCTGGATACCCCCAAAAAATCAAGTTTGGTTCATCTGAAATGTATTAATTTTTGTTTTTAAATGTACTACCAAAGCTAGCAATATCGTATAACGAAACAAGTAAGAGTGTTATATTCGGCTGTGCCGAATCTTGTATACCCACCTTCAAGTTGTACGAGAGTGCAGCTAATTCAAAATGTTGACCAAATGTGGTATTGCTGGTAATATATTTGGACTAAATTCGGTTGCAGTGGTATAGTTACTATAGTTGTTTCATTGTGCCATAAACATGTTGATAGCAACACGACAGGTTCATATATTTTGTTAGGAGTTCCTAATGCATCTACCGTGTATAAAGTCTGGACCCAACATTGATTTATAGCTATCTAATTTCGTAGACGCAATCTTAATATACTGAATGTAACTCCAAATCTTTTTGATTGTAGATAATGGGTGTTTTTTTAGAGGTATAGAACTTCGAATTGAAATAAAACACAAGAAAATCGTTTTATTGGAAGGATAATTTTATGCCATTAATGTTTAAATATGATTTCGGGCATGTGGCCGCCGCGGCTGGCTCGAATAAAGCCAATTCTACAGGTCCAATTTTCAACTACTTTTTCGAGCATATGGGGCCGTATGTTGGCAATAACGCCATGAATGTTGGCTTCCAAGTCCCCTAACGTTTTTGGTTTGTTGGCGTAGACGAGCGACTTCACATATCCCCAAAGAAAATAATCCAGTGGTGTCAAATCGCACGATCTTGGTGGCCAATTGACAGGTCCATTCCGCAAAATTATGCGCTCATCGAATGTTTCCTTCAATAAATCAATTGTGACGTGCGCTGTGTGGCATGTAGCGCCGTCTTGTTGGAACCACAACTCATCCACATTCATGCCATCCAATTGGGGAACAAAATAGTCGGTTATCATGGCTCTATACCGGTCTCCATTTATGGTAACTGACTCTCCAGCATTATTTCGGAAGAAGTATGGCCCAATGACTCCACCAGCCCATAGAGCACACCAAACAGTCAGTTTTTGTGGATGTAATGGCGTCTCAAGGGTCTCATGTGGATTCTCTTCACTCCAAATGCGGCAATTTTGCTTGTTGACGTAGCCATTCAACCAAAAATGAGCCTCATCACTGAACAAAATTTTGCGATGAAAATCAGCATCGAGATCAATCTCATTTTCGGCCCATACACCAAAATCACGACGCATTGCATGGTCTCGCGGCTTTAATTCTTGCACAAGCTGGATCTTGTAAGGTCGCAAGCCAAGATCTTTGCGCAAAATCTTCCATAAAGTTGATGGACAAAGCTCCAATTGCTGTGCACGGTGGCGAATCGATTCATTCGGGTCCTCTTCAACACTTTGCTCTACAGCGGCAATTGTTTCTTCGGTGCGCACTGTTCGACGTCGCGGCAATTGTTTCTTCGGTGCGCACTGTTCGACGTCGCTGCGGATGCGTATTATCACATAGAGTAAACGTAGTGCGAAAACGATTAATGGTTAACCGAATTAATTGCTCTGATGGACGATTATGTCGACCATAAAATGGACGGAGCTTGCGGTAAACTTCGCGAACTGAACCATTATTTTCGAAATAAATTTGCACGATTTGCAAGCGTTGTTCTTTTGTCAACCTGTTCATGATGAAATGGCAAACCAAACTAAATATTAATCACTTGACAGCTGACAAAATGGCCGCCAGTTACAAAAGTGATGCCAACTTAAAGTTCTATACCTCAATAAAAAACACCCGATATAAAAAGGGGATGTTATATATATAAGAACTATAGCCAAATGTTGACCGATTGTTACAAAATTTTATATACTGGCTGGTATTAATATAAAGTTCATTTGTGCAAAATAAAGTGACCATAGCTGACATAGTTTATAATTTAATAGCTTTTAACTGGCGTTTTTGGCATTTTAGTGGTGACCGGGAGCGGTTTTTATATGAAAGCAATGGTCAAAAATGGACCGATTCCTATAAAATTTCACATACTGACTGAAAGTTGCATAAAACTTCTCTGTTGTAAATGTAGCAGTCATAGATTTTAGAATTTTATTCAATTTGTTAGCATAAATGTGATTCCCGGGGCAGGGTTATATGGGAGCTCTAACTAAATGTGAACCGATTTTACCCATTTTTAGCACACAATTTCTATAATATATCGAACAAATTATTGTTGAATTTTGTCTCCCTAGCTCTTGTAGTTAAGGAGCTATCGCGCTTTTCTCTGACGGAAAGACGGACTTATACCGTGTTTTCTTATTGTATTTTTGTGTTTCTGTAAGTTTTTTACATGGGACCTATGGTCAAATAGTAGCCGATTGTAACAAAATTTTGCACACTGACTGGCATTTATATAAGACTTCCTTTTGTAAAATTTTGTTACTATAGTCCTTTTCGTTAAGGCGCTAAGTTTTTTGTATGGGAGCTATGACTAAATGTCAACCGATTTTGATGAAATTTTACATGCTGCCTAGGGCTTATTTTATATACCAAATTTTATCATCATAGCTATTATAGTTTGTCATTTATTAGCAAATAAGCGATTAGCGTAGGCGAGGTTATACGGGAGCTATGGTCAAATGTTAACCGATTTTGCCCAATTTCAATGATGAAGAATGTTTTGACTAAGTTTCATTGAGCTAGCTATTTTCGTTTAGGCGTTATCGTGATTTCAACAGACAGACAGACAGACGGACATCGCTCAATCGTCTTAGAATTTCATAAGGATTTAGAATATATATCGTTTTTGATTTTTGGGCCAATATTAAGGAAATTACAAACGGAATGACAATCTCAATATGATGGTGGATATAAAAAACCAGAAGTGATAGAGATCTGAAATTTATCAGACGTAATATTAAAGGGTTAAAAGAATATCTTACATTCTTAAACGAGCAATAATTGTATATATATATATATATATATATATATATATATATATACATATATGTATATATACAGATGTACATATATATACATATATATCTATATATATATATATATATATATATATATATCGAAAACGGCTCTAACGTGGCTTTGCCTCTAAGGGTAAAAACGGCCAAAAAGGGTAAAAAATAAAAAGTGCTATATCTACTAAAGTAATAGGTATAGAAACAAAATTTATATTATGTTTTGAATAGCTGTTAAAAAAAAGTGGACAGGTGTTTGGTACTTTTTTTAATCTATACCCGATAGGGGGTAAAAAAGGGTGAAAATGGTGTTTTTGGTACAATTTTTATGCCACTCTTATCTTTTGAACCAAACAAAATAGAAAAGAATTTTGTAATGCAATCAATAAATGTGAGAAAAATATTGAACACGTATTTGGTACTTTTTTGATTTTGGGTGCCAAAATGGATAAAAAAGGGATAAAATGATAACTTAACACCTCATGAGTTAATATGAATAGGAACAACATGTTAACTGTGTTTTTATAAAAAGTACCGAAATCAATTGGTACCAAGAACCAAATATGCATATGTAACTTTTTAGAAATTAGGGGATAAAAGGGGAACAAATTGGTAATGTTATAACTTTTAAACAAATGAATGTTTTTCTGCCTGTATATAATAATCTTTAGCTAAAGTTGTTGCGCATGAGACGACGAAGGTTTTTAAGTTGGTATCACTAATTTCCAACAGGTGGCGGCACTGAAAATTACTCAAAATGAATTAAATCGTAAACTGTGCATTTGATCATGCTATGATCATAAGCAAAGTTCTTGCGCATGAGTCGACGGAGGTTTCTAAGTCGGTATGACCAATTTCCAAAATTATTCATATTAAACTATGCATTTGATCATGTGTTGATAGAACAAAATTAATAAAATGATTCAAAATTTATTGGATATATGTGTTCTGTCTTTTTTCTAAATTTATTTTAGTTGGTTAGTACTTTAAAAAATAAAATATATGAAAACTTTAAAATATGCCTCGAAATGCTTATCATAAAGCTCCGAGCAAGGTTCGGTCGCCCAGGTACTGTATATAACTATAACAGCTTTCGGACTATTAGTATGTGAGAAATAGAATTTTGAATGAAGGGACTTTTGCTATTTTGAAAAATTTTAGTTTTGGATTCTGCAAAATGTTGATCGTGTTCGTGACTCTAAAGATGGGCATATCGTGAATAAGTATTTGGTAATGCAAAACCTATATTGAATGTGGCTTCTATGCGATCTGACACATAGCGCCTTTTCTGTTCTCAGATCTCAATTGCACTTTAAAATGACATCGGAACTGTCTGATCGCTATAATTGTTGTAATATTATTTAAGTTTTTATTGCTAGCTAGTTTTTATTGTTAGCCTAGATATTTGTAAAAATTTAAGTAACTCGAAGTAAATTATTAATATTATTATTGCTCAAATTTGTTGATTTTTAGTTTTAGGGGTCACGCAGAGCATCATACGACAGATATTTTAAGAACGTTTCTAATGTAAATTTATATTTCTAATAACATATATGTACATATTAGTCGTATTTATGTACATTAGGGTGACAGGAAAATTTTTCTTCTTTGATTTCAAATGTGACACTAAGTCTAAAAGTTTAGATCTGAAAATTTAAGCCAAATCGGACAACGTTCTATGGGCGCGCATCGAGTCCAAAGTTTAAGAGCCCATTTTTATGGGGAAAAATGGGTTAGTTTTTTGTTTTTGCGAAATTTAGACCAAAAATGAATAATTTTTAAAAGAAAAAATAATAGAATATTAAAGAGAACTAACTTTATTTCAAATCGTGAAAAACGAAAATTCATGACGTAGTTTGAAAGTTATTGCAGTTTTCTCCCGAAAATTAATGTCCTTGAAAACGCGCCTAAGGATATGCGCCAAAAATTGTATGTTGTAAATGAAGAATTTCCAAAGTAAGACATGATTTATCATTTAATGTCTTGTTACTAGTAAATAGTTCATATTTGTTTAAATATAATCAAATTTACTTAGTTTATTTCATGTTGGAGAATGGTACATTTTTCTCAGGTTCGTTTCAAAAATCATTTTTTAATTTTTTGAAAATTTTGTTCAACAAATATTACAAATTTCGAATTTGCTCTCCAGTGTGTTAAAATAGTCGAATGGGAAAATAAAACCCAAAAAACACTTAATATTACCAAAAACAATTATTTCCACGCTTTTTTATTAAAATGCGCTAATTAGTACTTAATATTCCGTAATCTCGCTATGAAAATTTTCAGAAAATTCAAATTTTGACATTTGACCGCGATGAAGAAAGGATTAATCTCGTCCAATAATAAACAACGCTTTAGCATAGATTTTTCATAAACGAAGCAATAATATTAATTATCTTTTTTGTTAAAAATGAATACAAGTAAAATTTAGCGAGCATTTACTTGAATTTGGCCCAAAAATTTACATTTTCGCGAAATTCTTCAATGTGAAATCGCAGGTACGGCGAAACGATTCAAAATATCGACCTAATTTTTTTGGGTTTTATTCTCCCATTTGTCTGTTTTAACGAAATGGAGACCAAATTCTAAATTTGTAATATTTGTTGAACAAAATTTTCAAAAGATTAAAAAAACACTCAGCCTCCGCCCGAGCTCGAAAGAGTATCTGTAACTATGCCAAAGATATTCTTTCGCGCCCGTGCTGTAAAAAGGGTTTTAGCAGATCTCAACATAAACAAGTCGCCAGGGCCGGATGGTATTCCAGCACTGGTCTTGAAGCAGTGCTGTTCGACGCTTTCGCGTCCATTAGCTAATCTTTTCGGCACCTTGTACCATGCTGGTAAATTTCCTCGGTGTTGGAAGGTTGCTAATGTAACGCCAATCCCTAAAAAGGGTGAGGCTACCAACCCTGAAAATTACCGCCCAATAGCAATTTGTTCTGCACTCTCCAAAGTATTGGAGAGTATGGTAAACCACCATCTTGTCAAATATCTGGAATCTAACAACCTACTAAGCGACCGCCAGTATGGATTTCGTAGGGGACGCTCTACGGGAGACCTGCTAGCCTTCCTTTCGGAAAAATGGTGTCATTCAATACACCGTTTTGGCGAAAGTAAAGTTGTGGCTCTGGATATTTCCAAGGCGTTTGATAGAGTGTGGCACGTAGCACTTCTATCAAAACTTATTGCTTTTGGTGTCGGTAATAACTTCTCTCGATTTATATCGAGCTTTCTCAGAGATCGCACTATAAGAGTTGTTGTAGATGGGATCTCATCAAACGAGTTCAAGCTAAATTCAGGGGTACCGCAAGGCTCCGTTCTTTCTCCTACTCTGTTTCTTATCTTTATAAACGACCTTCTACGTCAAACTTCTAATCCTATCTACTCTTTTGCAGATGATAGTAACATTTGCCATTCGTATTCATTCAATCATAGACCAAACCTTTTGGAGATTGGCACTATGAGGCAAAACATGAATGAATCATTAAACCGCGATTTAGAAACAATCTCAGAATGGGGTCGTGCGAATAGAGTCGATTTTAATGCGCGGAAAACTCAGTGTTGTATGCTTACGCACAAACGCACGGCGGATCATGTTACTTCATCTGTATTAATGGGTGGTGAAAATATCGAGGAATCAGATACTCTTGATGTTCTGGGCATGAGAATTCAATGTGATGTCCGTTGGACTGATCACATTTTTCAAGTGTCGAAAGAAGCATTCAAGTGTCTCGGTTTTCTTAAACGGTGTAAGAGATACTTCACTCCATCTGATCTCCTTACTATTTACACCACCTATATTCGACCGAAAATGGAATACAACTCCCATGTATGGGCCGGTGCTTCAAAGTCTATTTTGGAGCTTCTCGACCGAGTGCAGGAGGGGGCGAAGGTACTTATTGGTGACAGTAGGGTATCCAACTCTATTGGTTCACTAGAGCACCGTCGCAATGTGGGTTGTGTCACACTGTTCTATCGTTACTACTTTGGAATGTGCTCTAATGAAATAAGGGAACTTGTTCCTGAAACTCGAATTTTTCTACGCAATACACGTCTGTCTGTTAGAGCTCATCCCTTCGTAGTCGATTGGCCAGTAGACAGAACAACACACTACAGAGAAAATTCTTTCTTTAGCCGTACAGTTCGTATGTGGAATTTACTTCCCGCAGAAATTTTCCTTGCCAGTTGCAATATAGGGAAGTTCAAATCAAATGTCCATAAACACTACTCCATCTATCCACCCTCCCATAACCTATTTTCCTAGTTCCAACACAATGCATTGCATAAGTAGGGGTCATCCCCTGAGTGCTGGTCCTAAATAAAAAAAAAAAAAAAAAAAAATTATTTTTGAAACCGACCTGAGAAAAATGTACCATTCTCCAACATGAAATAAACTAAGTAAATTTGATTATATTTAAACAAAACTGAACTATTTACTGAGAGAAGTACCCCTTGTTCCAATTGGAATGTTGTCGGGGAATTATACATATGTATATATATATATATATAACTATTTCATAGTAACAAGCCATTAAATGATAAATCATGTCTAACTTTGGAATTTCTTTATTTACAACATACAATTTTTGGTGTATATCCTTAGGCGCGTTTTCAAGGACATGCATTTTCGGGGGAAAACTGCAATAACTTTTAAACTAACTCATGGATTTTCGTCTTTCATGATTTGATCAAGCTGTGTTAGTTCTCTTTAATGTTCTATTATTTTTTCTTGTAAAAATTATTTATTTTTGGTCTAAATTTCGCAACAACAAAAAAAAATTACCCATTTTTTCCATTTTCTTCATACAAATGGGCTCTTAAAATTTGGAGCCGATTCGCGCCCATAGAACGTTGTCCGATTTGGTTCAAATTTTCAGATCTAAACTTTTAGACCTAGTGTCACAATATTCCGTAGAAAAAGTTATAAAATTCGAAGAATCATTTTCCTTCATACAAAAGATTGTCACCCTAATGTAAATGTATTTGATGAGTAAACATTTGCTGTAGAGTAAATCTGTAAGTAATTTGTTTTTATTTAACAGAAATGGTTAATTAATGTTTAGAAAAAGAATTAATGTTAAGAAAAGAATTAAAAGAACAAATTTTTTTTAAATTCCTACAAGATTTAAATGAAGTCACGCATGTTACAACATTATTAGATTCGATTTTGAACAAGTTTAAGAATCATTATTTAAAAACCTTGAAATAAAGAAAGTATGTGTGTAATTTTCAATAATTTGATTTTAAATGAGGGCAGTGTAATTGGGTAGAAAAATCGTGTTAATAATAGTTCTCACACTTTACAATAATAAATAATATAACCCTTAAGGCAGATGTTTTACATTTCTTTCGTATGAGTCATTTTATTTTTCCAGTAGCCAAATTTTTACAAAAATAACTTTTTTTTTAAAGAATCGATTTTAATTCTAGTTTATTTGTCCATACTTTGCGATACTTAATCGGATACTTTCAGCGATAGATGTACATAAGAATCTTTATGTTATCTGATATTTTCTGTTAAAAGAGATTTATAAGCAATATTAAAATATCATTTCATTAAAAGTATCACTATTCTCTTTAATTGTTATTAAAATATACGACAATGGACTTTTAGAAATTTTACTTTCATTAAAAACGTATTTTTGGAAATTCGTTCTTTTAAGAGGTAAAAAACCAACAGAGGTATCAATAAAATGCGAACTAAATCATAATCTTTGCCAAGAAACGAACATGTAGTTGGTACCTTTTTGAAAAGCAAAATGTCAGAACTGGGTAAAAGTACACTTTAGTGTATATTCATGAATATTCGAAACCAAAGCAAGTAACTCTTTTTCTAGAGTCGGTAGAAATTCTACCGAATTTTTGATACCTTACGTTTCCTTGAATTTAGATACATCAATAAGAGATTCACCTCATGCCAAATTATGAAAAGTTGCTGCATGACCATTATATTGCCCCTTATTTTACAAAAATTCGAAATCTAACTTTACTCCCCCCCAAAAATGTTCTACAGAACAAAAAAAAAACATGTTATGAACAATTTTAGATAGATTGCATCAGGAGAAGGCGTGTAACTGTAAACATTTATTTCACTGGGAACAATGGGAGTATTTTTGGTTTTGCCAAAATTTTAACCAAAAATAATTTTATTATTTAAAAAACCATAATGAAATATAAAATTTAAAGTCATCAAAAAATAAAAAGAAAACAAACTTTTACAATATTAAACAAGTAAGAGAAGCTATAGTCGGTCAAGCCCGACTATATCATACCCTTCACTACCAAGGTCAAATATGGACCAAGAATTAGACAAGTCTTCCTTAAATCTTAGAGACATACATATATACATACATACATACATACAAAAATAGTATATAGATTTTTTCAAAATTTCGAGATTTATAACATTTCCGGTTAAGTGCCTGGTATGGGAGCTAGGGTCAATTGTTTACCGATTTTTACCAAATTTTGGATATTGGTTGATATTTATAAAATATTTATCTGTGCAAAGTTTAAGCTATCAGATTCATTTATTTTTAGAGTTATTAACGTTTTTGTGCTTTTATTTGTGTATAAACGTCTTTTGAGAATGTGTCTTGTATGGGAGGTATGGTCAAATATTGGGCGATTTCTACAAAATAAGGTACACTGATTTAGGTTATGATGAGCAATATTTGTGCTGAATATTATTAAAATACAACTAAATTTGTGGCTGTAAAAGTTCAAAAACTCTATTCCGGGAAGGCATACCTATGGGAGGTACCCAAAATAGTAATCCGATTTCACCCAAAATGAATAGGGAAATAGGTCCTTGGAGCAAAATATGAGCCTGTGCCAAATTTCATTAAATTATCTTTAAAGTTACGACCCGTAGAATGATAACAAACTTACATGGATAACCGGCCAGCCGCAGGGACATCGTTAAGTCGATTGGTATACTAAAAGGTGGGTCTCAGACCAACATTTCTATACGTTACAAACATCAGCATAAACCCAGTATACCCTTTCCACCTATGGTGGTGAAGTGTATAAAAAATATTAATTATAATTAATTAGTACCTGGTAGACCGAGCCTTGCTCGGAGCTTTATGATAAGCATTTTGAGGAAAATTTTAAAGTTTTTATATATTTTATATTATAAAGTGCTAAAATAAATTTAGAGGAAAGACATTGTAGAAATATTCAGTTAATTTTGAATTATTTGATTTATTTTGTCCGACCACCACATAGTTTGCATAGTTTACAGTTTAACTCATTTTGAATAATTTTGGAAATTTTTCATTTCAACAGAAACCTCTGTCGACTCATGCGCAACAACTTTGCTAAAGATTATAGTCTGATCAAATGCACAGTTTACGATTTAATTCATTTTGAGTAGTTTTCTGTGGCGCCACCTTTCGGACTTTGCTTATTCCAATTCATAAACCTTCTTCGGCTTATCCGTAACAACTTTGCTGAAGATTATAGCATGATTAAATGTACAGCATACGATTAAATTGACTTTGAGTAAATTTCAGTAGCGCCACCTGTCGAAATTTCTTCATACCAACTAAGAAACCTTCGTCGGCTCATGTGCAACAACTTTGCTAAAGATTGTAGCATGATTAAATGTACAGATTACGATTAAATTGACTTTGAGTAAGTTTCTGTAGCGCCACCTGTCGGAAATTATTCATACCAACTAAAAAGCCTTCGTCGGCTCATGCGCTACAACTTTGCTAAAGATCATAGCATGATCAAATGTACAGTTTACGATTTAATTAATTTTTAGTAATTTTCAGTGGCGCCATCTGTCGGAAATTAGTCTTATCAACTTTAAAACCTTCGCCGGCTTATCCGCAACATCTTCGCTAAAGAGCATAACACAATCAAATTCACAGTTTACTATTCTATAAAGAACATACATACAGACAAACATTCATTTGTTTAAAATAATACTAATTTTTCCCCCTTTTTATTCCCTAATTTCTAAAAGTTCCATATGTATATTTGGTACTTTTTTGGTGCCAATTGAATTCGGTACATTTTTTTAAAACGCATTTAACATAATGTATAATGTTCCTATTCATATTACTTTGGAGATGTTAAGTTATCATTTTATCCCTTTTTTACCCATTTTGGCTCCAAAATCAAAAAAGTACCAAATACGTGTTTCATGTTTTTTTACATCTATTGATTGCAGTACCAAGTTTCTTTCTATATTCTTTAGTTTAAAATATAAGAGTGGGTTAAAAAGGTGCCAAAAAAACTATTTTCACCCTTTTTTACCCCCTATCGGACATAGTTTCAAAAAAGTACCAAACACCTGTCCGCTTATTTTCAAAGCTGTTTAAAACGTAATTTTAATTTTGTTTCTATACCTATTACTTTAGGAGACATAGCGTTTTCGATTTTTTCCCCTTTTTACCCGTTTTTACCCTCTTAGAGGTAAAAGTTCCAAAAGTCCCTTCTTCTTCGACCTATACATCAAAAAAGATACCCACTGTCCAAATTTTATCAAAATCGTTAGAGCCGTTTTCGAGATAGCCATTCTATATATATATATATATATATATATATACAATTATTGCTCGTTTAAGAATATAAGATTATTAATTACACACTGATACATTTTGAGGAAAAAGAAATACACTTTTAAGGAAACCTATATCAAACGATAGGCCTTATTGAGTGTATCAGTTTGTCATTTTTAGAAATTTCGTTATACCCTCAAAATCGAAAGTTATCGATAAAAAACGATTTTTTTGGTCTTCTCGAACAAAAATAGGCCTAGCTAAGTCATTTGTTCATCGATTTGAAATTTTAACACGGTTTGATATAGACAAGACATCAGGCTTTCTTCTTGTTAAAAAAGATGTTTTATTTCATTAAATTATCACAAAAATATTTTCAAAAAAATTTAAATTTTTAATTTTTTTTTTCGATTTTTCACATTGGGACGCCGTTTTTCGCAGTATTTTGTTAGGAATGCCAAACTTTTTTATATTTACTTGAAAAGTGCATTAAATATTTTGTGAACCTAGATTATTTAAATTTAAATTAACAGCGAATTAAAAAAAAATATAAGTTTTTTTTTTGTAAAAGGCCCAGTTTAATTAACGTACTAAAGAGTGTTCTAAAAAAAATATGCATTTATTTTTTTAGACAAAATTTATCCATAGTGCAAGAAATAATTTATTTTTTGATCAAGTTAGTTTCTATAGATATGTCAGGTACTATTATTTTAGAAATTATTAATTTTCAATAGTTATTTCAATCAAAATGGACTGCGAAAAAAAAGTTCGTGAAAATATAATTAAAACTTTTCAAAAAAATCCGTCATGGACTTTTAAAAAAATAGCTAAAAATTTGAAAGTTGACCCTCGAACGGTTTCTAATGCCATCAGACGGTACAAGGAAAACATGAGCATTGAAAGAAAACCTGGATCAGGGAGGAAAAAAGGTCCTACAGATATTGGTAAGGCAAAAGAAGTCGAGCGACTCTTTCGAAGAGCGCCTAACACTTCTTTAAGAAAAGCAGCTCGTACGGTGAAATGTTCTACGAATTTTGCACATAGAGTCAAAGCTTATGCTGGACTGAAGACATACAAAGTCCAAAAGGTTCCAGATCGCAATGCTATAAAGAACTTAGAAGCAAAAAAACGAGCGAAAAAATTGAAGTCTGATTTTATAAAAAAATACACCTGTTGTGTGATGGATGATGAAACATATGTACTGGCAGACTTTTCTCAACTTCCTGGTCAAGATTTTTATGTTGCTGATAAACGGGGCAATGTTCGGCAAGAGTTTCGCACAAAAAAACAAACAAAATTCCCTAAGAAGTTTCTCGTGTGGCAAGCTATTTGCAGTTGTGGCAAAAGAAGTAAAGTATTTGTGGCATCTGGCACAATAAACACAGAAATTTATATAAAGGAGTGCCTACAAAAACGGTTGCTACCCTTTTTAAGAGAGCACAGAGTGACTACATTTTTTTGGCCCGATTTGGCATCATGCCATTATGGAAAAAAGGCACTTGAGTGGTACTCAAAGAATAATGTCATTTTGTACCACAAGAGGCAAATCCACCTAACTGTCCAGAACTTCGGCCTGTGGAAAGGTATTGGGCTCTGGTAAAAAAGGAATTGAAGAACACAGGAAAGATTTCCAAGAACATGTCCGATTTTAAGCGCAGGTGGAACACATGCTCCAAAAAGGTATCAGAAGCAACTGTAAAATCTTTAATGGGAGGGTTTCCGAAAAAAGTCGATAATTTTGCAAAACCCGAGTACTAAGTAAACATTTTAATGCTAAATGATTTTGTATAATATGCCATTATATTTGCGTATTTTGTAGAGTTTTTATATTAAAAGGTTTGATTTTTATTTAAGAAAATCCAACTACAAATTTTATTTAGAGCACTCTTTATATACGTATAAGTACTTATATTTATACGCACTTATGAATGAAATTAAAAAAGGATAGAAACAAAGAAGTACGACATAATGTCCAAGCTCTATTTATGCCTCTATTGCCGTTCTCGGTTTGACTGTCTTGAAATCATCCCAACTTTCACGACCAAACCCTTTTCTGGTATTGCAATTTTTCGGTTTTTGCAAATTTTGACCTATAAGCTTAACTTTTTGACAAAATCTAAATGTTAATTTGTAATTTAGACCCAATTTGCTTTCCCAAAAGACATTAAAAACAATGCTAGTGTTCTAACTTCTACTGTTACTAAAATAATAAACTCTAGTCTTGAAAACGCAATTGTACCGGATATACTTAAATCATCATTGATAAGACCGATATATAAAAGCGGAAAACAATCGGATGTAAACAATTACAGACCTATTTCAATTTTGTCTGTTATAGATAAAGTTCTCGAAGAGATAATTGTTAGAAAACTAACGCTATATTTGGAAAAATACAAAATTATAAATAAAAATCAATACGGCTACCAAAAAGGGAAAAATATAAATAAATTGCTTGGAAATTTCTCCACATACGTTAACAAATGCTTAAGCAGCCATATGCATATACTAGTTCTGTTTATAGATTTTAGTAAAGCGTTTGACACTCTCTCGCATAAAAATATCCTAAAAAAACTTGAAAACATTGGCATAAGAGGAAATATTTTATATTGGTTTAAAAGTTACCTAGAAAATAGATGCTATCATGTAAAAATTAACAATAAAATTAGCGAAAAGGTAGAATATGATCACGGGGTCCCTCAAGGGTCTAAGATTGGACCACTTCTATTCATTATCTATGCAAATGATATGCTAAACTGTTTGAAAGAAAGCGAAATATTTGCCTACGCGGATGATACCGCTATAATCGTAGCCGAAAAAAACATTTCAAATGCAACAGAAAGAATGCAAAAACAATTAGATATCGCAACTAGATGGTGCCACGACAACGGCCTTATCATAAACTCAAGTAAAACGAAACTAATGCACATCAGGCCACCACATATTTCAAGTCCAAACATAGAACTTAAATACCACGATACACAATGCCTACACAATAAAGCATATAATAGCAGTAGCTCTGATGATACGTGCTCGACGACAATAGAAAAGGTCGATACGTATAAATATCTCGGAATAATAATCGATAGTAACTTTAAATGGAAGCCACATATCGAGAATCTACAGAAGAAGTTGAGAAAATCTTCGTACGTACTATGTCACTTAAGCTATTCAGCTTCATATGATGTACTACGCCAAGCGTATTATTCCTTGGCTGAGTCGTACATTCGCCACGGAATCACCGCATGGGGAAGTGTAAAATATAGCAGTACTTTGCAGAAAGTGCAGAATCAAATTTTAAAAATACTGTGGAAAAAACTACAACCTCATTTAAATAATTCATCGCATATAAACAACGTCAATAATAACTCCATAAACAACTTTATATATGACCAAAACAACTTAAATAACTTATCAAGCCACCCTCGTTCAACATCAGCAATCAACCCCAACAAACTTGCAAAAGATTTTAAAATCCTCAACGTTAAAAACATTTACTACACAACAATTGCTAAAGAATTCTACAACGATACCAGATTTTTTCAACCAATAGATCATGGCTATAACACCAGAAGACGAGCCCAATGTAGATATAAGGTAGATCGATTCACCAACGAATATGGCAGAAGTACTTTTGAAGTAGCAATTCCTACGATTTACAACAAAATACCGATGGAAGTTATAAATGTAAAGAACACTAATCGAAGAAACAAATTAATTAAAGATTATTTAATAAATTTGCAATAAAATATTAAAGTAAAATATGTAAAGCAAAACATTATAGATAAAAAATCATATTTAAAAAAAAATTACTGTTTTACTATTTTTAAAATAATTATTGTTTTTGTTTATATTTAAAATTAAAAATAATTTTTCTATTTAAAACTATAATTTTCCAAATTCTCAAGATTTAAAATGTTTAAAAAAAAATGTTAACATTTTTATAATTTTTTTAAATTTGAATTAAAATATTTATATTTATGTAATATCTCCTGCAGACAAGCTTCAAGGACCCAAAATTTCTATAAAAATTTCCGATAATTCAAAAAATCCTTAGCCGATTTATACGCTACTTACGTAGATAGAAAGCTAATTGAGTCTACGTTATGAATTAATATTTACACTTTGTTAAAATGTTTACTAAAAAAGTTAAATTTTGCAAGAACTAAAAAATTGGCCATATTTTTTCTTATAAACGCAATTTTCAACTTCATGGCCTGGGCGCCACGTGATAACGTAGTCCGATTTGGCTTAAATTTTGTTATTTGAAGTTTCCCACCGAATGCCATAATAATCCGACCGACATTTCTCTACTTTCGAAAAAAGTTGAAAAAACACTCTAACGTAGTATTGTATAGAAAATTTTCTAATATACAAATAATACTGAATTCACCTTTTTTACTAAAATTGTTATATCTCTGTTAATATGTTTCCGATTTTAATTAAAGTACTCTTGTTTTACAAAATGGTAACCATGATTTCTTTTTAAGTCAAAATATATTAGGTCTTCTGATAAATTTTACGAAAAAAAAAGCTTCCGAAGTTGAAAAAATCAAAAAAAAAATAAAATTTTAACTTCAGCGGAAAATATTTTTATGATAAATTGGTCATGTTAAAAAAGGGTCTTTACGAAGTGAAAGCCTATTTTGTTTTCTGTCGAAACATATTTTAAAATTTAAAATCGATGTAAAAATGACTCAGTTAAGCCTTCTTTTCTCCGCTAAGTCCAAAAAATCGTTTTTTATCGATAACTTTCGATTTTGAGGGTATATCGAAAATTTAAAAAATGGTAAAATGATCTTCTAACCGAGTTCTACTGGTTGAGCTTGGTTTCGTTCCGAGTGTATTTTTACTGTATCAGAGTGTTATTTGTATACTTAAATTTTGACTAAAATTATACGATTTCAAATCGCAGGTTCGGCGGAACGGTTCAAGATATTGAGCCCATTTTTTGGTAGAATTTGAGCATGATCGATGTTATGTGCTAAAAAAAAGCGAACAAATAAAAAATTTACGGAAATCGCTACTCATTTAACTTTTAGCTCCCATATAACCTTAACCCCCGAAAACCACTTAAATACCACGAACATTTTTTCCGTATTAACACGCAGTTTCATTTGGTTTTGGTACGATTGTTTCAGAAATATTGCATATAGGCAACAATTGGGACATGAATGATGGGGTTAATGCGAATTTTATTTTAATTTCATATTTATGTTTAATGAATTAGATATTTTACTTATTTGGGAATGAATGCAATAAAAAAGAGCATCTGACCTGCAGAGTCAAATAACTTAAAGATTTTATGTTATTTCCATTTCTTATGTTGCTGTTGCTGTAAAACCTTCTTAACCCTTAAGCGAACACCAAAACATATCTACATAAGCGAACCCCAGGGTCTGGCTGGGACTTCTTATATTTTGTATGGCTTTAATAGGATTTTTATAAAATTTCCTAAATAATCTTGTGTTGCGTTTTATAAGCAATTTCCTTCAAGTTTCTTTACCTAAATGGTTTTATTTCAAAAAGCTTCCAGTCCCAATCTATTAATAAAATTTGCCGTAACTCTTTTTGCAGCTCTCAGAGATAATTTAAAAAGTTTTCATACTTTTATCATATATTCAGCCTTATTACGGTTGTCGAATCTATAATTTTGACTACGACAGTTGGTACTAGATCATTGAAATTATGTTGTTTTCTTTAATCTAGTACTAACTGTCGTAGTCGAAGTCGTTTATTCGACTAACGTAATAAGGCTCATTATATAAGAAGCTTTGCCATTACGTCAATCATATTGTAAAAAAGTGCCAAGGTTAATCTGTTCGGTTTGTTTAAGGGTATATTTTCATTATTTCAGTTCCGTACATCCGATATAGCATGTGTGTTGTTGTGGGTTGACCGCCGCAAATTTATTTACCTTTGGAACCATCCGGCTCTTCCATAGTCATTGGATTCCAAATCTGTTGTTTTTCCTCGTAATTTTTATTTGAAAAATCATTAACTTTTTTATTTTATTTGCTGCATTCTCTATATAATAGTATGGGGCCTGGCTAGGCCCTGGTGTTACAAACATGAACAAAAATGCTCGGAGAGTAATTACCACGCACACAGGTAAAACGTTGTAGGTTCTTTAAAATTTTTTTGTACAAAACACCTTCATTGAGGAACTCATAAAAGGCTATGGCGCTCCGCCTAAGATATCTGAGTAAAAACTATAAAAATCGTCAAAAATGCCTGGCCAGGCCCTAGTGTTCGCTTAAGGGTTAACTACAACAACAATTTAATACATTTATAAGTCATATTTTTGATCTTGGGGCAATGTACTCATCATCACTTTTATGTTGCTACAATATTATTTTATAATAACAACAGCAGCAATAGCAACATCAAAATCCATCCATACATTAAATTCGTGCATCAATCAATTGCGGCCCAAAAACCAGCTGGAGTGTGATACTTTTGACCTCAAACGTTCGATGTTCGATGAGCATTGGATAAACACGTTAAATAATAATAGTTGCGATGAAATGATTAAAGTCAGTTAAACCCCAGAAAAAAGAACATTAAATGTTAACAAAACGATACAAATAAAACAAAAGAACCAAATATTCTTTAAATCAAAAGAAACGAAGGGAAATTACAAAAATCAAAGTACAGCGAGGAACAACTATGGACGATGTTCCTCAGTCATAGATTTCAACATTCACCAATTGAAAAGAATTTGGCAAAATATAAAGAGATCGTCATTACTCTAAGTGTGAATATAAAATATGAAACAAATCTGCGCGTAGACACGTTCGTGCAATTTAATACCTACGGAAAAAAAGTATAACTTAGAATTTCTGAATTTTCTTTACTAGCCAACAAAAAATTAGAGTTAATATCTGTGGCAATATGGAAAAATAGCCTAAGTCGAAAATTGAGGTTTTAAAATATCATCAATTTTGTGTAATTTTTCTTCTGCTTGATTTCTGCAAATAATTTATGAGTTAATATATTGGTAACATGTTTATTAGAGAAGAAGAATGTATGTTTTAAACAAATATTGTTAAATTATATGATGAAAGAAAAATATGAATATGTATACAAAAATATGTGTACATAAATTGTTTTGATTCAAAAAACTTAAGCTAAAAAGTAAACGTACATAACATTGACAAAAACTCGAATTTTTTAAAACGGACTAAACACATTTAACGCTTTGGCTTTGTAATGCAATAAACGCGTTAGAACCATTCTCTCTTATGTCGACTTAAGTTACTCTTCCATATTGCCCCAGATATAAAAAATACATTCCAGGGTTTGCAAAATTTTAAAATGTTTCGCTCACATCAACGAGTCAGTGGCAGTTGATACAAAATTAATTCATACAAAGTTTTAAGTCAATTGATGAAATTTCAGGTCTGTCGCCAAAAACACAATATAATTTTGTGTTTTTATACCTACCATCAACTAAGATTGTCATATATAAAGATTGTCATTCCGTTTGTAATTTCCTTAATATTGAATGCTTATGAAATTCTAAGACAATTGAGCGATATCGCTTTGTCTATCTGTTGGCGACACGATAGGGCCTGAACGAAAGGAGGAATATTTGGTAAAAATATTCTTCATATCTTGGAAAATTTTGGTATTGAAATTGGGCAAAATCAGTTTACATTTGACAATAGCTTTCGTATAACTTCGCCTAGGCCAATCGCTTACTTGATAATAAGTGACAAATTATTAGAGTTTGCAAAAAAACCGTGAAAATGAGAAACCGCGGTTTCGGTTTTAAAACACCCAAAACCGGCCGGTTTCGGTTCGGTTTTCGGTTTTTTAACGATTATAATGCTTTTTAACGCTTGTTTGTAAAATAGTATTACGAACTGACGAATTATTGAACACCGAACAGCTTTTCTTACAGCCTCTAGGTTCAAATTTATATGGGCAATCAGTTTTAAATGATTCAAAGTTTTATCGTCGCCATCTTTAAAATTGTCTTAGCTTTCGTCGGTTTGAAATTCATCCACATCTGGATTTATAAGAAATTTTCATAAAAACATCAGTGACTGAAAGCTGAATTCCGTGTGCCAACCATAACTGAAGCAGTGTTTGATTTTCAGATCCAAATTTGATATCTATAGTACATGGCACGATGTTTGTATCAAGTGAAATATTAAACTCAATAAGCTTTTGTCTAATGGTTTCTTGCGTTTGCTTGGAATTACAAGTTCCAAAAATACTGCTGAGTCCCAGGTTATAAAATATACCGTCACATACCGTCCTCCCCTTGCACTTGTCCATTGTAAGGCACCTTTTGTTTTTTTCATTCTTCATTCTATTTCATAGACAAATTATGTGCAGATTTATGATAAGATAATGTTTTTTCTAAATAATACCAACCAAAAAATTATAAAAAATAAATAGCTAAACCCGCGGTTTTATCTACGGTTTTCGGTTTCGGTTTTAAGGCATAAAAAACCGAGGTTTCGGTTTCGGTTAAAACCGAACTGCAAACCCTACAAATTATAACAGGTATGATGATACAATTTAGTATAGAGTATATTTTTATATAAGCACTAGGCAGCACATAATTGTAAATAGGTTCATAGCTCTTATACAAAACACATACGGAAACCGCCTAAATTCCACCAAAAATACACTTAAATGATAAACTGATAAAGCTATGGCCATTAATTTTAGCACAAGGATTTTTTATGTCAATGCAAGACAGTGTACATCATTTTGTCACAGTCAGTCACCATTTGACCATAGCTTCTATATAAAAACTTACAGAAACATGAAAATACAAGAAAATAAGCGGTTTGTGTCCATCTGTCCGTCAAATGAAGGTGCGACCTTAACGAAAAGAGCTAGAGGGACAAAATTTAATAAAAGTATTTTCGATATCGATTTTGGTTGTCATCCGCCTAGCATACCAGAGGTGCCAAGTTCGATCCCTGGACCCAGACCCACATGAAAAAAATTAAAATTTTCAAAAAAGCGGTTTACCTCATAACTTAGCTTAGCCACTAGTTATTGAGTATTAGGCTATGTAAAACTTCTCTAATTAATGCATTTGCCGTTCGGAGCCGCAGTTAAAACGTAGATCCCTTTCAATGAGTCTAAAAATAGAATCGGATGCAGCTTATTGTCTATGAGAAGTACCCCTTGAATTATGTACGAATGTATTTTCGATATCTTGAGAAAGTTGTGTATTGAAAATTGTCGAAAACAGTTCACATTTAGTTAGAACTCCCATATAACCACGTCCCAGGAATCACATATATGATGATAAATTGAATCTAATTGTAAGCTATGACGACTTAATTTAGATCAGAGAATTTTTATGCTATTTTAACTATTGGTCAAATTATATGGGAATTGGTCCATATTTGACCATAGCTTTCATATAAAAACCGCTCCCATAAACCAATAAAATGCCAAAAACGCCAGTTGAAAGCAATCAAAAACTTGATAGCTTTCAATCAATGTTAAGTCCAGACTTTATATACGGTTGATGCATTAGGAGCTTCTAACAAAATTTATGGACCTGCCGTATTACTATCAATGTGTTTGGCCTAACTACAGATTATGCACAACGAAAAGTATTTACCAGCTTATTAATGTAAAACTATACCCGGTTATGAGACAAAAAATCTGATAAAAATATTTGAGTACTACACCATTTTCAATTGAAATTGAGAATATTCAATTGAAATAGAGAAATTTTCAATTGAAATTGAAGAAATTTTCAATTGAAATTGAGAATTTTCATTTGAAATTGAGAAATTTTCAATTGAAATTGAGAATTTCCAATTAAAAATGAGAAATTTTCATTCAGTTCAAATTGAGAAATTTTCAATTGAAATTGAGAATTTTTGAATTGAAATTGAGAAAAGCCCAATTGAAAATGAGAAATTTTCAATTGAAATTGAGAATTTTTAAATTGAAATTGAGAATTTTTCAATTGAAATTGAGAAAAGCACAGTTGAAAATGAGGTTGAATTTTTTAATTGAAATTGAGAAGTTTTCAATTGAAAATGAGAATTTTTCAATTGAAAATGAGAAATTTTCAATTGAAATTGAGAAATTTTCAATTGAAATTGAGAAATTTTAAATTTAAACTGAGAATTTTTCAATTGAAATTGAGAACACCCCAAGTGGAATTTAAACTTCATTTTCAATTTAGGTTTCAATTCTAAAATTCTCAATTTCAATTGAAAATTTCTCATTTTAAATTGAAAATTTCTCATTTTCATTTGAAAATTTTTCAATTCCAATTGAAAATTTCTCAATTTCAATTAAAAAAACCAACCTCATTTTCAATTGGGCTTTTCTCAATTTCAATTGAAAAATTCTCAATTTAAATTTACAAATTCTCAATTTCAATTGAAAATTTCTCATT
Organism: Stomorhina lunata; assembly: GCA_933228675.1. Classification (NCBI taxonomy): domain Eukaryota; kingdom Metazoa; phylum Arthropoda; class Insecta; order Diptera; family Rhiniidae; genus Stomorhina; species Stomorhina lunata. The sequence goes on along the minus strand of OW121740.1, from coordinate 85,685,051 downwards.
TCTAATTGGGATTTTCTCAATTTCAATTTACAAATTCTCATTTTCAATTGAAAATTTCTCATTTTCAATTGAAAATTTCTCATTTTCATTTGAAAATTTCTCAATTCCAATTGAAAATTTCTCAATTTCAATTAAAAAAACCAACCTCATTTTCAATTGGGCTTTTCTCAATTTCAATTGAAAAATTCTCAATTTAAATTTACAAATTTTCAATTTCAATTGAAAATTTCTCATGTTTTAGAACCCTTATGAAAGCAACAAGTAGCCAACGGCTGCAGCAAGAATGTGGGAAGTGAAGGAAGATGAAAACTAAAAAATGCTTGTGTTTTGTTTAGTCGATAATCTGAGCTCTTACTTATGGTTTATAAACATAATTCTTAAAGATTTTGTTTGTAAAATAAGAAATAATGCTTGGTTTTCGATCTGTCTAAAATTGGGGATACTCCTACTGAAGAGATGGCCTAACCAACCAACGAAACGCGTCGAGGAATTTTGGTTTCTCCGCAAACATTTTTTTTGGGCTTTTTATCAATAAATGAGTCTGTTACATTAATAAATAAATAAATGTAACAGATTCGGGATCAAATGCGTATACTCTTTCTTTTTGAGCAACAAATTTACCACATATTATCAGAGAAGATGTCATCAATACCATCTTAGGGGCTGTTCACAAATTATGTAACGCCATTTTTGGAGATTTTTACCTCCCCCCTCTGTGAAACACATTTTAATAGAAATACGCATAAGAAATTTCTCCACCGTAACAAAAGTCATACCCCTCCCCCCAAGAACGTTACGTAATATGTAAACATCCTAGGCTTGCCAGGCCTATTCACAAAAAAAAGCTTGATTCTTGATTTCCAAAAAAAAAAACTTGAAAACCGAATAATATTTTAAAAACAAAAATAAATTTATAGCTTGTTCCACGATTTCGAAAGAAAATCTACTCGAAAGAAAGTAAGTAACTCGAATTCGAATTAATTTTGGTTTCATTATTTCGAAGCTTTTCGTTCGTTTCTATTCAAAAGCAAAATATCAAGTGACTCATTTTGACATTTGCTTTCGCATTGCTGGTAACTTGTTCGAAATAGTGAAACAAAAATTTGTATGAAAATACTTATGTTTTCTTTCGATTTGATTTTCGACTTATCTTTCGCATAAAATGAAGTTAGTGAAACGAAAAACAAATTTCTTTCGTATAGGATAAGAAAGAAAACACTCTTTCGAGATCGTGGAACAGGCTATTATTTTAAATCCCAGGTTTCTGCTAAGTAAAATGTGAAAATTGATAGCATCTTTTTGAGAAAAAATTCAATTTTTTCGATCAGCAAAAAATATTTGGCTTTAGAAATTTCTCAATACAAACTGGTTTGAAATACTATTACATATCAGTATTTTTTGTTTTTAATTATTAGTTAAATATCGAATGCACAATCGGACAAAATTTGGTTTTGTTATTATTGAATTGAAGTATTTACCTTAAAACCCGTAACAGCCTATTTTTTCCTACATTTCTCTAAGCTCATTAAAGGGGCTGCATGTTCTACATTGACGCCCAATAATTCACCCTGTGAAAACACATAGTAACCATAAATCCAAAATTTAAAAAGTTTGGGTTCTCCTTAACAATTCTCTCAAATGCACTGATGCAATTAAACTTACAGTTTAGAAGATAAAAATTTATTACCACTCTTTTTTTTTTTTTTTTTGTTTCAAACCACTGTGCGTCGTTTTGCATTTTTCTTAGAACTGAACAATTTTGAATTTAATTTGGCAATTATTTTTATTGTTTATTTTATTAAATGGCCTATAGTAACAAACTGTTTAGGTCAAAGGCCGAGCATATTGTTACGAACCCTATAAACGATTAAAGATGGAGTCCGAAACGTTTTAAAAAATGAGAAAATCAGAGAGTCGGAGTGCCGAAAGAGATCATTAGAGATCATATGTACACAATTGACATATCATTATTGCATTAAACACATAGACAACAGCAGGCTACACGAACACCAACTACAAAAGTCGTTGGCTGCAATCGTCGCCTAGTAGTCAGCTACTTAATTATTTTGGGGACGGCAGCTACATTTCGAAACACCTGTTTATGAGTGGTGCCAATATCGCTTTTATAAGATGGACAAAATAACAATTTCAATTTTGATAAAAACGACATAAATTCATTTTATTAATTAATCTCCGAAATCAACGGTTTTCCTGTACCTGATAGTATGTCTATATCAAAAAATAAAAATATATAGAAAGATTTTGGTGTGATCTCTTATTTTTTAAATTTCAAGAATAATATGGTATAACTTTAGAAGTTTATATCCGGTATTAACTTTTTTGATATTAAACAAAAGCTACTGAAAATATCTTTTATATTCTTATATATTCTATATAATATTCTTTATAATGGATTAAGAGCTATAATATACTATAAACTTATTTCTGCAACCGACTTTTTTTTATAAAAATTCGCATATCTTCAAACAATATAGATATAAGTATGCTCTTTTATATAATGAATTTTATAAAGGACACTCTGGGCTTTTATATAACATGAACTACGTAGCTCTAGCACACGTAGCGTGTGAGTTAGACAGTTTGAAAAATAACTTTATAAAATTTTACTTATATTGAGTTAGAGTTATATAAATATAAATTTTTACATAATATTTTATTAGACATTATTATATACATTAAATATATAAATATTTGATAAGTATGTAAATTGTTTTCATAAATTCTCCCCATTGTATTTATGGCAGAGCTTCGAAAGGCTTAATTAAATATTAGCTTAATTCCTAGGAATTCAAAAATGATTTAACAATACCTTAAGTTTAATTCCCATAAAACAATTAAAAAAAATGTGTTGATTTTTAATTCATAGTGAATTGATTCACATGGAAATTTAAAATCAACTTGAATGAATAAAATGTTTCTTCATTCCTCTACTCCAATTTGAATTAACATTTTTTATTCTTAATTAAAACCAGTCCAAATTGAATTAAAATATTTTTTGGCAATTCATTTTGTGCAAATCATTAGGGTGGATATAAACTAAAGTTACTTGATTTTAAATCAAAAACTTAAATTCTGACTTTTTCGAGGGAAAAGTTTTTTAAACTATACCACTCATTGAATAAAAGTATATCAAACCAAAAAACGAAAATTGAAGTTTTAATTTATAGGGTATTATTATATCAAGTGCGATATACATTGTTTGTAAAAGCCCTAGATATAAAATAGAACAAAATTTATCATAACCTATTAAAATATTCTTATGTTTTATCAGAAAGCATACACATTCAATAAAAGTATGCATGTATTCTTTAATATTCGTTCAAAAAAACGGAACTACCCTAATGTGGCTATTGACCGCAAACTTGTGTATATTTTGCATTTATTTGTTAAACTATAACTTTTAAAAGATATTTAGATATGCAGGAATATAGTAATATTAATGGTCCTTCGTTTATAATGACCTAATCTTTACCAGAAATTCAATCAGTGAAGGAATCTGCTTTATTAAAAATTTTTTCTAAAAAAATTTATAAAAATAATTGGTTTTTTGTGACATTAGTTTTTGTAAATACATACATATACATGTAAAATGTGCTAATATGTAAGAGTATATTATCTCTGGTTTTGTTGTGTTGCTGCGAAATAATGGATTTTATATGTTTTCGAATCTGGATGAGATTATAGATTATGTGTACAAAAAATCTTTAGTTTTATGTGTATCTATATTTTATTTTAAATAGTTTTTCTGATCTTATGACCAATAACAAAGAATTTTTTTATTTTTTTTTAAATTTAGCCTAAGTCAACTTAATAAACTTTTGAATTTTTCCACAAAAATGTTATTTGTATATGCCCTACAGGTCTAAAAAACATTAGTCCCTTAGCAGGAAGATATATTACATAGCTGAGATACATACACAATTATGATGGAATTAGAATAAAATTACAAAATTCAGTACAATTAGAAAATGTAAATATACATATGTATGTATGTCGATAATGAATAAATCACATTTTAATCATATGACTTTTCATACATGTTTTTTAGACAAAGTGGACTTGGTTTTGTTTAAATCGAGATGGAAATCATCTCAGCTTAAAAAACCTTTTTTAACCCAATAACTTAAGAAAGAGTCATTTCTTTATCCTCTAAAATGGGGACTTTTTTTCATGGGTATTAAATGATATTTAATCCCTAATGCAATCCTGAAACTTATTTTATGGTTAAGGACTTGTTTCGTTGAGATTTATTTTATTCCGCTCTTTTATAGGTATTATATATTTTTCAACTGTAGGGTTCGTTTGAATACATTTATTTTTGTATGCCTTTACAAAATGATTTGTTTATAAAATTTTTAATTATTTTTGTATAAGATTAAGAATTGAAATAATTTAAATTAAATCTAACTGATTTTAAATTCCCTAAGAATTAATTCTTAAAAGTTAAGGCTTATGACTTGATTCAGGTGAATGTATTATGGGAATGATATAAACACTAAAATAAATTTGATTTTAAAATATGGAATTAGGAATTGAGCCTTTCGAACCTCTGATTTATTTTAAATAAAGTCAAGTGGCTTAAATCGCTCATTTATTTCAATATTATATGGTGTTGACAGCACTAAATCTATTATTGTCGCCAACAAAAATAGAAAATAGTTTAATTTTGGCTACAGCTACAACGGTGGTCGGTAGTCGTGTAGCCGTGTCGACTCTAAAGAAATTATTTCTATTTGAATTCATGTATTCTAATTTTGACAGGTTGTAGCCCGTAGCCTGCTGTTGTCTATGTGTTTAATGGATATAACTTCAAAGTCCTTAAAAAAATGATCATGTATCACTTCACCTCTAGTTCCATATATTATATATATATATTATATATATTATATATATTATATTAATCAGCTTGTAGGCATAAATACAAATAGTTTAGGTATCAATAAATAAAATTTTAGTAAATATTAAAGGACAAACATACTATTTTTTTAGATTGTGATATCAATAACTCCAAAAACTTTAATGTTACTTTTAATGCCGATTTTTCTTAAACTGTTGCTGCTAACAAACTAGGACAACTTCTACAAAAATAAGAAATTTTAGAAAAAAATAAAAAAAAAATATTTTAAAAACTAAGAAATTTTAGAAAAAAATAAAAAAAATATATATTTTAAAAACTTCTGGACCGGTCTAATATGTGGAAAAAATGTTGACTTCCACACCAAAACTTAGCAATTGTATTATATCATTTCTATTAATTAAAAAAAAAGTAGAGATTTTGTAGTAAGAATTCAACATTTATAAAAATTGTTACTTTTTGATGAGAACTGTTGGCCCTGTATGTAGAGTAAAAATGCAGCGTTACGCTCATTTTTTCCAAAAATGCTATTGTTACGTTTTTGTGTGGAAGTCTTCAAATTCTAAAAGTATAATTATTTTTCAGAGTTAGCAAAGCTCCAAGAAGAACAAAAATAGGTTTAACAAATAAAAATTTCTCTTTTTTTTCCTGCGTTTTTTACAACTAGAAAAATATGTATATATGTATTTATATTTATGTACGTACTTTGATTTCAGCGGACATTAATCTGAGATGAAAAATAATTTCATTAATTAAAATTCTTGCTAAAAATGATGGTGGTCTCCATTGATATTAATTAGATACAAAAATTTCATTGACTTTTTGGCCAATGTTTAAAGATTTTATTTGTTCTTGCTTTTTCGTTTCGATTATTTGACTTAAAGATGGTCAATACATAACGAGTATCTACAAACAAAAAGGCTAATTACAAATGCAGATCAATAAATCTTAAAAATATTTTGTTCTTGTTTTTTGTTCTCGACATGAATTTGTAACTTTTTCACACACACCTTTTATTTTTCTTTTTTTCTCATTTCTTTCTTTCCGACTTTTACTTAAACTTTCCAGTTTTAACAATTTAATATTAACATTTTAAAAAATTTAACACTTTGAACATTTGGGAAGAACAAACGATTAATTTCTTTTAACTCTTGTTAATTTATTTAATGATTTATGTATTTATTTATTTGTTAATTTATACGTTTGTAAGTATTTAGGTACTAAAACAATTAACTTTTATTTCATTTTAATTTTTTTAACAAATATTTATTGTATGAATTTGAATCCCTTTGAAAGTAACCCGTGGTCGTCAAGCTTTTTGTTTGCCTTTGAGTGAATTTTTAAAAGCGTTTTACGTTCGTTTACAAGTATCGAAGCAATAGAGAATGAACCGCAATAGAACGACCGTTAAACGTCAAGTCTTGACCACGTCTAAAGAATGTTTTGCATGTGCCACAAATGAACCGAACGAATGACCAAACAGCCAGAGCCAACGGACTCAAATTATTACAATAAATTCATTCACTTTTTTAAAGGCGATTGTTGAATATACATTTATTTTTATTGTAATACACTCGTTCTTATGTACTTTGAATATATATAGATTAGTTTTTTATGTTACTCTAATTTGGAATAGATTTGGTGGGGGTTTTCCTTGGAATGTGGAAAGCACAGTACGTCTTTCCCTTTTCGTGTTTCAAGAGAAATGAGTTGCATTTGAATACCGAAAGGACCCCCCATCCATGAGTTATTTGGAAAGTAATCGAAAGAAACATTTTAATAATTATTTATTATAGTCTGTGAGTTGGAGTTAGTTTTGGAAAATTTATGGCTGCAATGATTGACTTTTTAGAGGTCGGTGGTGGTTTTTAAAAAAGGAAAATTCACTAGAATGAATTGAATTTCTCAGTTTATCCCAAACCAGAGACACACAAAAAAATGGCAAATTGACATTGAAAATTTTCTTATCAATAACAATAAAAAAAATTGTGACATCATGTTCAAAATGATAAATTATCACGAATACAAATAAGCAATTAACCTTGAATTGGGCCGTAAATAAAGCCAATTTCATTTCCGAGTACTGGACAGTATAGGAGAGTACAGGAGAACACAGGACACCACGATTCAATTAAATAAATAAATTCTTACACATTGAACCATTAACGATTTCATATACAAGTGAAAGTATTTTTGTCTGTAAATCTTTTTACATCATGCAACAGTTTTTTATACCCTTCCCCACCATAGGTGGAAAGGGTATTATAAGTTTGTGCTGATGTTTGTAACGCATAGAAATATTTGTCTTAGACCCACCTTTTAGTATACCAATAGACTTAGAATCTCTTTCTGAGTTGATTTAGCCATGTCCGTCCGTCCGTCTGGCTGGCTGGACCCCCATGTAAACCTTGTAATCAAACTACAGGTCGCAATTCTAAAGATAATTTGATGAAATTTGGCACAGATAATTTTTTTTAATAATGGGACCATGGCTATTGAAATTGGTCAAAATCGGTCCATTATTTATGGTACCTCCCATAGGTCCCACTTCCCGGAATTGCTATATTGGCCACAAATATCAATATTTTTTCATGAAATTTAAAACAGATACTGCTTATGTAAACTTAAATCACTGTACCAAATTTCGATCCACATTTGACCATAGCTCCCATACAAACTCTTCTTCAAAAACGCACTAAATGAGACAAAAAATCACTAAAACGCTCGTAAATCTAAAGATAATGAAAATTTTGAGTTTATTTTTTGCATACATAATTTTTGTAACAACTGTAATCAATTTGCCAAATTTAGAGATAATTGGTCCACATTTGACCCTAGCTCTCATATAAGTCCAAATGACGGAAACAGGTTGAATATATACGTTTTGAGAAAATGTTTGTATGATGGCAAAATTTAGCAAATATTTGTCTTTATACAGGAAAAATAACACCTTTGACCTTAGTGGTGAAGGGTATCGTATGGTCGGCTTGACCGACTATAGCGCTTTCTTACTTGTTTTTATTATTATTTATTTAATAAATGTAACAATAAATAATAATGCACAACAACAGAAATAATGTCAAAAGTCACCTATTTCTGTTTAAAATTCATAACATTTGGTTGAAGTGTTTATAGATTCTTCTAATAGTCGGTCAAGTTGTAAAGGCAATAAAGGAAAAAATAATTATGCTAATTCCATTCGTCAGTATTCTAAATTCGTTACTAGAAAGGAGTTAAATATATATGGGTATGATTTATTTAGGACATCGCAATTAACAATACAAAAGAGTTCTATTAATGAGAAAGACCATTTATTATTTTTTTTTTTATTAAAGAAAACCGGGCATCATTAACTTAAAACAGAAGCATGGAACGGTTAGAAAACTAAGAAATAGTTTTAGTTGTTCTTCAAAATCAATTCTATAATTAAACAAGTAAGAAAAGTGATAAAGTCAGTCAAGCCCGACCATACGATACCCTTCACCACTAAGGTCAAAGGTGTTATTTTGTATAAAGACAAATAAAGACAAATATTTGCTAAATTTTGCCATCATACAAACATATTCTGAAAACTTATACATTTAAGCTGTTTCCGTTATTTGGACTTATATGAGAGCTAGGGTCAAGTGTGAACCGATTATGTTGAAGTTTAGCAAATTGATTACAGTTATTACAAAAATTATGTATGCAAAAAATTAAATTAAAATTCTTATTTTCCTTGAGCGTTTTTTTACGAGCGTTTTAGTGAATTTGATCACATTTAGTGCGTTTTGAAAAAAGAGTTTGTATGGGAGCAATGGTCAACTGTGGACCGATTTTAACGAAATTTAGTACAGTGATTTAAGTTTACATAAGCAGTATTTGCTTTAAATTTCATGAAAAACTATTGATTTTTGTGGCCAATATATCAATTCCGGGAAGTGGGACCTATGGGAGGTACCATAAATAATGGACCGATTTTGACGAATTTCAATAGCCATGGTCCCATTATCAAACAAATGATCTGTGCCAAATTTCATCAAATTATCTTTAGAATTGCGGCCTGTAGTTTGATTACAAGGTTTACATGGGGGTCCAGCCAGCCAGACGGAAGGACGGACATCTCTAAATCGACTCAGAAAGTGATTCTAAGTCTATTGGTATACTAAAAGATGGGTCTAAGACAAATATTTCTATTTTGTTACAAACATCAGCACAAACTTATAATACCCTTTCCACCTATGGTGGTGTATTTTTTGTAGATATTCTCAAGTACAACTTAAATTTATTTATTTTCAATCCATTAATAAATGGATTTTTGGAAAATTTTTAAAAAAGTCGAACACCCGAGGTGACCAACTTTGAAGGTCGATCAATCACTCCCCTAAACCCTCATGGACCAGTGTTTTTGAAAATCAACTGGAATGCTCCTTGACTACCACCGTGCCATTTAAATATCTCCTGTCGTTCAAAAGTTACAGAATTATTTCCAAAAAAGCGTCCGTAAACCACTGAGGTTAGAATTGCAATAGCGCAATTAAAAAACAAGTAAGAAAGTACTATAGTCGGTCAAGCCCGACCATACCCTTCACCAATAAGGTCAAAGGTGTTATTTTGTATAAAGACAAATAAAGATAAATATTTGCTTAATTTTGTCATCATACAAACATATTCTAAAACTTATACATTTAAGCTGTTTCCTTCATTTGAATTTATATGAGAGCTAGGGTCAAATGTGGACCGATTATCTCGAAATTTGGCAAATTGATTACAGTTGTTACAAAAATTATGTGTACAAGAAATAAACTTAAAATTCTTATTATCTTCGGATTTACGAGCGTTTTAAGAGTTTGTATGGGAGCTATGGTCAAATGTGGACCGATTTCAACAAAATTTGGTACAGTGATTTAGGTTTACATAATCAGTATTGTTATTAAATTTTATGAAAAAATATTGATTTTTGTGGCCAATATATCAATTCCGGAAAGTGGGACCTATGGGAGGTACCATAAATAATCGACCGATTTTGATAAATTTCAATAGCCATGGTCCCATTATCAAATAAATGATATGTGCCAAATGTCATCAAATTATCTTTAGAATTGCGACCTGTAGTTTGATTACAAGGTTTACATGGGGGTCCAGCCAGCCAGACGGACGGGCGGACATCGCTAAATCGACTCAGAAAGTGATTCTAAGCCTATTGGTATACTAAGACAAATATTTATATGCGTTGCATACATCAGCACAAACTTATAATACCCTTTTCACCTTTGGTGGTGAAGGGTATAACAACAAAGCTGCTGGTGCTGATGGTTTGCCTTCTAGAGCTTTTTAAGGCTGGAGGTGATAAGCTGAAATCTTGCGACTTACAGCAGTTAATACAACTGAAACAATTTACAACAGAAAACACATGTAGCTGACATTGCTCTAGGTAACAACCGCCTTTTTAAGTTTCGAGAAGGAAACTAATAAAATGGGTCAGTTGTCAATGAATCAAAAACAAAACTGATGGTTTCCACAAATGATCGCTGAGAACTATAGCGTTTAGGTTGTACAAAATAAATAACGATATTATTTTCGAAATCAAATGTAGAATCATACTTGCCAACAGATGCTATTTTGACCTAAGTAGACAGCTAAGAAATAAAGCTCTCTCCGTAAGAACTTAAATCACGCTCTATATGATTCAGTACCATATTACGTGTTATTATATGGTGCTGAATCATGGGCACTTGCACAGGCAGATGAAGCTATTCTTGGAGTTTTTAAGAGGAAGATTCTATGAAAAATCGTTGAACCAGCTTGCATCAACAATGAATATCGACATCGAGTTATACGCTGACATCGACATAGTAAAACGCATTAAACTGCAGCGGTTGCGTTGGCTAGGACATGTTGTGCGAATGGGTGACATCGCTCGATTTTATTAGAATTTCATAAGGATTTGAAGTCAGTATTAAAAAAAGTAAAAATCAGAATGACAATCACAATATACCCGACATTCGTTTCGATGGTGGGTGTTCACGCGGTGAACACTGCGAACCCTACTAATATCACTGACAGGTCCATCTCTAGCTCAACAAACTACAACCAACTTCACAAAAGAAAAATGTAATAAAGAAAGTGTCAAGAAAGTTAAGATCATCAACAACCCGAGAACCATCCCGAACTTGAAGTTAAACGCCGTCGGTTAAATAGATAAATTAATAAAACAAAATATAAACCCAAAAACATATATAAAACTTACTCTAAATTAAATCTTTAAAACAAGTGATACAACAACTAACACAAAAGTTAAAACTCTAAAATCTAATTGTTAAAATAAATAATAAAATTATTAGAATCATTTTTAAAACACAAACCCTAAAAATAACTTAAAACTTAAACTTAATATTGCACAAAATAAATATAAAATAAATATGTATAAAAATATTAACTAAAATAATATTTTAAATAAACTCAAATCATTTTATAAAGTTTTCCGAAATCTTTTGTGTTTTATTTATTTATCCAAAGCCCTAGTGCTAACACCCTCTAACCCGTTAAAACAGTGGGTATTAAAATAGAGTAGATGCCAAAATAAAAATTTCTAGAAAATAATCCTCATTTTTATTCCGATCCCTGTCTTCTATTAAACGATTTTCTTCTCCTTAACACTTTTGTTAATTGAATTTCAGAAAGTGACGAAATTTTGTCTATATGTATGTAAATTTAAATGTGGAAATTATATTTTATTATTTTAATAAAGGTAAATAAATTCATATTTTCATATACGATATTAAATCAAAAGTAAACTAACCCCTCACACCCCACTTATGATAATTTAGGGTAAAGAAATTAGCTTTTTATATACAACCTCACACAAAACGCACAGTGATTTAATTAAACTGTCGAAATACATGGCCGTGTAATTAATGTTTCATTCCTAAACTTTTTCTTTCTATAAACCAAAATTTACAAAACTCTTCTTAAAATTTAGCAATTGTTTTCGTGTCTAAATGTTATTGAAGTAACAAAAAAAAACATTAATTAATGATTATAATTCTTTTATTACATGAAGAAATTTACTCGTTCTCGGTGCCGAATGACCAGATTAATCATTGAGTTAAAATGGAAATATTGTTAAAAACATTCAACATTTGGGTGACTTGACCATTCTCAATGGGGAAAATCCTTTTATATGTTCGACGAGTAGAAACATTTATTTACTCACAAACATTTTGGAAAATTTTGTTGCTCCGGCACGTTGCACATTTGAATAAAGTGTGGTAAGCGAGAAGTATCGTAGCAACTACTGGAGGCACAACAAATGTCAACCATATACGAGTGAATCAGTGAGTGAGTACTCTCCACTTACTCGCACGCTTTCCACAAATTTATTCAAATGAATTTCGATTCCAGTATGAGAACTCGCACAGTTCCTTCTTTGTTCTTGTTTTTGCTTTTTCTCGCGTTTGTTCTTTTAAAAAGTTGAAAAACCTAATCTAAAGTTTAATACCAACTACTAGATATTTAACCAAGTATGAATATAACTAAAATAATGTATTTGCTAGTTAAAGACCAGGATGGTCGGTGGTTGTTGTGTTATAGCCATTGGAATAAATATTTTTAGTGTTTGTGATAAAACACGTCCTTTTGAACACAGACCATAATAAACTCTGTAGAACGTCAAAGGTCATTTTGCTAGAGGCAACAACGTTTTTGTAAGCGGTCACAGTTATAATAAATTAAACAACATGTCAACCTAAAGAAATGTTTCTATAATTGAGTTTCTTTGATTTCTGAATTACTAAACAAAAAAATATTACAGAAACATAGAAAAAAAGCTTCAACTACTTTTACATACTCAAAGACACTTTTTCTCTACAAAAGCAATTCAAAAAAAAATTATATTACTAATAGTACTTTTAGTATAGTACACTCGGACCTCGTTTGATGCGAAATCATTTTATGGGAATTCAAATTTATTCAATTTGAATTTTTTAGATTTGTTTGATCTATTTATTATATTTAAATCATGTACAAAATCGAGTTACTAAAATTTTTGTAATTTTAAGAGATGCATTGATGGAAAAAACGTGAGCTATGAGCAAATTTCTTCTCTGTTTACGCACACATTTGTCTCCATCGGCGGGATGTTTTCGCCTTGTCTGAAATCCAGGTATCTGAAAATGCTGATCCACAAGATTTTCACATACCTGGGTATAGGGGCATTGTAATGTACATTCGCAATGAAGTTGCTTACCAGTGCCAGCAATCATTAGGCACGCATGATAACGATTTTAGCTGTCTCTGGGTTATATTCAAAATCAAGGCGCATCTTTTGTACTTCGGGTTTCTTTATAGAAGCCCGAACGCTGAAAGGAACACAACTTTATCTGTCTTCAATGCCCTTTTCGATTCAATTTGGAAGATCCTCGAGTGTTGTCCTAGCGGTGAAATCGTTTTTGCTGGTGATTTCAATGTTCACAACTCGCCATTCAAGCCACACAATTCCTGAAGGCCAATATGTTAAGTTATTTGCAGCGCACAATCACCTTGCGCACCTGGTGAATGAGCCAACACATATTCCATGTGTTGATGAGCACCAACAAAACATCCTTGACAAAACACCCTGATAAGTATGAAGTAAAGGTTCTTGCACTTCTCGAAAATTCCGATCATTGTACCATTTCCGCCTCTTTTTCGCTCTTCTCACTTCGCAGAATTTCGCAAACAGCCACGAAACGTTAAACTTTTCTATACGAAAAAGGTCGTTGGGCAGAACTCAACGAATTTTATAGGGATTTTAATTTGAAACAGGAAATGGTTTTCAATGTTATTAAACTGGGAATGAAAATGTTTATCCCAGTGAAAAATATTTTGATTAAACCAAAGGTAAAAACTTGGTTTAATCAGACTTGCAAACAAGCAGCCAGATCCCGAGAGGAAGCCTTCAGTAACTGGCGTAATAACCAAAATACAGTTACTGTTTTGCAACGCAAACGTGCAAGGAGTACATGTGCCAAAGTATTAAGACGTAAAAAAGCTCAGTACGAGCAGCGTCTTCGTACTAAAATTCTTGGTGCTCCTCGGAGCAGCAAGATTTTCCCATCGAACATTCACTGACCCGGTTGACAAAGCTGAGCCTTTTAGCTGAATTATTTGCAAGTAATTCCCGCTTGCCGGAAAGCACTCAACCTCCGCCCGAGCTCGAAAGACTATCTGTAACTATGCCAAAGATATTATTTCGCGCCCGTGCTGTAAAAAGGGTTTTAGCGGATCTCAACGTAAACAAGTCTTCAGGGCCGGATGGCATTCCAGCACTGGTCTTGAAGCATTGCTGTTCAACGATTTCACGTCCATTAGCCAATCTTTTCAGCACCTTGTACCATGCTGGTAAATTTCCTCGGTGTTGGAAGGTTGCTAATGTAACGTCAATCCCTAAAAAGGGTGAAGCTACCAACCCTGAAAATTACCGCCCAATAGCCCAATTTGTTCTGCACTCTCCAAAGTTTTGGAGAGTATGGTAAACCATCATCTTGTTAAATATCTGTAATCTTACAACCTGCTAAGCGACCGCCAGTAGGGATTTCGTTGGGGACGCTCTACGGGAGACCTGCTAGCCTTTCTTTCGGAAAAATGGTGTCATTCAATACACCGTTTTGGCGAAAGTAAAGTTGTGGCTCAAGATAAGGCGTTTGATAGAGTGTGGCACGTAGCACTTCCATCAAAACTTATTGCTTTTGGTATCGGTGACAGCTTCTATCGATTTATATTGAGCTTCCTCAAAAATCGCACTATAAGAGTTGTTGTAGATGGGATCTCATTAAACGAGTTCAAGCTAAATTCAGGGACACCGCAAGGCTCCGTTCTTCCTCCTACGCTATTTCGTATCTTTATAAACGACCTTATACGTCAAACTTCCAATCCTATCTACTCTTTTGCAGATGACAATAACATTTGCCATTCGTATTCATTCAATCATAGACCAAACCTTTTAGATATTGGCACTGAGGCAAAACATGAATGAGTCGTTAAAACGCGATTTAGAAACAATCTCAGAATGGGGTCGTCCAAGTAGAGTTGATTTTAATGCTCGGAAAACTCAGTGTTGTATGCTTACGCACAAATGCACGGCGGATCATGTTAATTCATCTGTATTAATGGGTGGTGAAAATATCGAGGAATCAGATACTCTTGATATTCTGGGCATGAGAATTCAATGTGATGTCCGTTGGACTGACAACATTTTTCAAGTGTCGAAAGAAGCATTCAAGTGTCTCGGTTTTCTTAAACGACATAAGAGATACTTCACTTCATCTGATCTCCTTAATATTTACACCACCTATATTCGACCGAAAATGGAATACAACTCTCATGTATGTGCTTCAAAGTCTATTTTGGAGCTACTTGACCAAGTGCATGAGAGGTCGAAGGTGCTAATTGGTAACAGTAGGGTATCCAACTCTATTGATTCACTAGAGCACCGTCGCAATGTGGGTTGTGTCACACTGTTCTATCGTTACTACTTTCGAATGTGCTCTAATAAAATCAGGGAACTCGTTCCCGAAACTCGATTTTTTACGCAATACATGCCTGTTTGTTAGAGCTCATCCCTTCGTAGTCGATTGGCCAGTAGGCAGAATAACACACTACAGAGAAAATTCATTATTTAGCCGTACAGTTCGTATGTGGAATTTACTTCAGAAATTTTCCCTGCCAGTTGCAATATAGGGAAGTTCAAATCAAATGTCAATAAACAGTAACACAATGCATTGCATAAGTAGGGGGTCATCCCCTGAGTGCTGGTCCTAAATAAAAAAAAGTAATATTAATAGTAAATATCAAAGCTTTATAGTAGGAAATTTGTATGGAAAATTTGATTTATAAGCTTGTAATATCAATGTTTTTAGTTTATAATTAAGGGGGTTAAATTTTCAATAAACAAAAATAAAATAAAAATTGAATGAGCATAACTAAATTTCGGAGTTGATTTGACTTAAAATTCTTCAATATCAATATTGTCATAGACACACATATACTCTTTGATGACGTAAGAAATTTGCTTCAGTTTTCTTTACCAAAATCTCCATAGGAAATATTTTTTATTACTTAAAGATCCTTGGCCACATGTTATTACTAAAGTTACACGCATACAATATTATAGTTTTATTTCAAATGTGGTTCATAGAATCATTAAAATATTTCAAAGTTTAAGGTAATTTATTATACTCTACTCCAGAGCTGTTAAATTACGATTAGTAATCAATTACATTACATTTTGAACGGAATCGTAATGATTATATAATTCTCTTTTAAACAATTTTTGATTACTATGGATTATTTTACGATTCGAAAAATAATCAAAAGTAATCAAAAAATAATCCGACTACTTTCAAATACTTTTGATTCTTTTTGATTATTTTCGTAATATTGAAAAAAAATCAAAAGTAATCAATATATTTTTGATTATTTATTATAAATTCAAGTAATTCAGATTACTTTTCCATTATTAGTAATAGTAATCAATTACTAATCGTCGGAATCGGAATATAATCGTAATGTAATCATTACCTAGACATAGTAAAACGCATTAAGCAACAACGGCTGCGCTGGCTAGGACATGTCGTGCGAATGGATGAAAATACTCCGGCAAGAAAAGTGTTTGATAATGATCCTGAGGGAACTCGTAGAAGAGGGCGCCCAAAACTTCGATGGAAAGACCAAGTAGAAGAAAATCTTTCAAAACTTGGCATAAGAAATTGGAGAATATGCGCACAAGATAGAAGCGCATGGAATTCTAAAATATGCTCGGCCTTTGACCTAAACAGGTTGTTACAATAGGCCATTTAAGTAAGTAAGTAAGTAAGTAAGTAAGTAAGTAATCATTACCTCACCTTTCGAAAAAAGTAATCAAGTTAGTAATCATTGCGATTACTGATCATTACTTAATAGCTATAAATAAGTCTATAGATAAGTCTTTTGTAAACATAATTTGACCCAAAAAAATCTCTTTATTAAAAAAAATGGAATGGAAAATTGATAGTCCATATTTTATCTTGGTAGTAATAGGGTGTCAAATGTAGGACTTCACTGATTGCATTTTCTTACTTGTATTTATTATACCCTTCACCACCATAGGTCGAAAGGGTATTATAAGTTTGTGTTGATGTATGTAACGCATAGAAATATTTGTATTAGACCCACATTTAAGTATACCAATAGACTTAGAACCACTTTTTGAGTCCATTTAGCGATGTCAAATAAGTCAAAATGACAAAAACAGCTTAAATATATAAATTATGAGAAAATGATTGTATGATGGCAAAATTTAGCAAATATTTGTCTTAATACAGGAAAAGAACACCTTTGACCATAGTATCGTATAGTATCGGTATCGTATGGTCGGGCTTGACCGAATAATACCAATACCAATATTTTTTCGTGACATTTTAAACAAATAATGCGTATGTACACTTGACCATAGCTCCCACACAAACTCTTCTTTCAAAACTCACTAATTGAGACAAAAATCACTAAAACGCTCGTAAATATGCAGATAATGAGAAATTTGAGTAATTTTTGTAAAAACTGTAATCAATTTGCTAAATTTCAAGATAATTATCTACATTTGACCCTAGCCCCCAAATAAGTCAAAATGACAAAAACAGCTTAAATATATAAATTATGAAAAAAAAAATTTAGCAAATATTTGTCTTAATACAGGAAAAAGAACACCTTTGACCATACACTCAACCAAAAAACTTCGTAAATATTGTAAAATAGCATGTAATATTAAAGAAAAGTAGGTTATTATACAGCTAACAGAAATTTTATTAAATTTAATGGATTTTTTTTTAAATTTAGTAAATGTGTTGTTTTAAATAAATTTTCTTTGTTTCTACTAAAATATTTGTTGTTTTGTTTAGATATTTTTTATGAAATTTTGTTAAGCTAAATAAAAAAATTGTTGAATATACAAAAATTTTTTATTAAATTTTTACTTATATTGAAGAATTTTTTTCAAACTTACCACTAAATGCATGCGACTCATTTTCATATTGAAGAATTTTTATTAAAATAAACTGCCAATTTTAACAAGTTATTTTACAGTATAATTTTTTTTATTTTATTTATACACAGAACAAAAATGGATTTAGTTAATAATAATTTGAATTTTTAAAATAAATAATTAGATGTTAAATAAATTACATAATTAGATAATAATAATCGAATTTGGTATATTGCCACTTAATCACAGTCTCTTCTCTGCAATTGGGAGGTCTTTATATTCAGTTGATGTCCTTGTATATTCCCCATATAGACTTGACTTAGCACCTAAAACAAAACAACGAATATTAAATTGTGTGTAGCAGCATTTGGAATGAAGAGTTCATAAGCTGGGAAATTAGGAAATTATAGGACATTTTTGAAAAATTTCCTATTAAAATAGGAAATTTTGAAAAATTTGTATAAGAAATTTTTCAAAAGTTTCCTATTTTTATAGGAAATTTTTCAAAAATTTCCTTTTTTAAAGGAAATTTGTCAAAAATTTCCTATTTTAAGGGAAATTTTTCAAAAATTTCCTATTTGTATTTGTATTTTTCAAAAATTTCCTATTTTTATGGGAAATTTTTCAAAAATTTCCTATTTTTATAGAAAATTTTTCAAAAATTTCCTATTTTTGTAGGAAATTTTTCAAAAATTTTCTATTTTTATAGGAAATTTTTCAAAAAGTTCTTATTTTATAGAAAATTTTCTATTTTAGGAAATTTTTCAAAAAATTCCTATTTTTATTGGAAATTTTTCAAAAATTTCCTATTTTTTAAAAATTTCCTATTTTATAAGAAATTTTAAAAAATTTCCTATTTTTATAGCAAATTTTTCAAAAATTTCCTATTATTAAAGGAAAATTTTCAAAAATTTTTAAATTTTTTAAAAATTTCCGATTGTTTAAATTCCTATAATTAAAAAAAATCTATAAAATTTTTGTTTTTGGAAATAGAAAATTTTCCTATAATATTATGAAATTTTTTCAAAATTTTGTATAAAAATTTCTGTTTCTGTAGGAAATTTTCCTCTAAGATTTTTATTGTTTAACCGGCTTATTAAGAAATTTGAATTTATTTATACACACATACCTTTGTCCTGAATCCATTTATTTAATTATTTATTTATAAATCCCGTTTATTTAATTACCGCACTTATAATTTTTAACTCTTTTCTTTGTGTTTTATTTATGTTGACAATTTTTTATTTTAGGAGTTAAAATTACAATTTATTTTCTTCAATATTACATTCGTTTATTTTTCTTACTTAGTTAACAAAATTTCATCAATGGAACGAAAATATATTTGTTAAAACAATCTTTATTTTCTATACATTTTTTTCGAATACACATTATTTTTTTAGTAACAAAATTAAAAAAAAATTCTTTAATATTACAAAATAATTTATTTGAAAAAATTTATATTATCTATCGTATACTTAATTATTTAAATTGAAAAAATTTTCGTTAGATAAATGAAAATATTTATTTATTCAAACAGCTATAGACAGGTTATTTTGAATAATTTTATGTGTAGATTTTTTACTACCTTTTTAACAAAATTTCGTTGTTTTAAAGGAAGTTTAGGCATTTTATTAACGAAAATGTATTAAATGGAACAAAATTATTTATGTTAAATTTTAACTCAAACAATTTCTGTGGATTTGAAAAAAAATTGTTGTACTGAATAATTTTTTATTAGAATCGAAAAAAATCTATTGATTCAACAATTTATTTTCGTTAAGGGTCTACGAAATTTTTTTGTCAATATTACTCCCATTTTTTTGGTTGAGTGTAGTATCGGTATCGTATGGTAGGGCTTGACCGACCATAGCACTTTCTTACTTGTTTTTTTTTTATTTGCTCTAACCACTGAAAAATTGAGTGGCGTACAATTTAATCTAATTTATAGACATTTTAATGACATTTAATTATTTCGGATACCTAACAGAGGACGGTCGAAATTTATGGAATTTAACCATACCTTACATACAAGACCCAGACTCAAAAGTCATTTAAATATCCCGAAAACAACAAAAAACAGCATACAAAGTTGCCAAAATTTTGCACAGTTAAGCCTCAGTCAGTTTGTCTCAGTTTGTATTTGACAATTCTTCTATTCGATTAAAAATGCATACATGTTAACAACTTCTCTGGCCATTAAGGCTGGTTCTTGTTCTTGAATCATATATGACTCATTTTCTATGCATCTTACAAAGGATTTTTGAATTGAATTTAAAATGGTATAAAGTAATTCGAAATCAAACGTAGAATCATACATGCTAACAGATGTTATTTTAGGCAGCTAAAAAAAGAACGCTTTCTCTGTAAGAACTAAAATCAAGCTCTATAAAATGCTTATACTATATTTATAATTCCCCGACAACATTGCAATTGGAACAAGGGGTACTTCTCTCAGACAATGAGCTGCATCCGATTCTATTTTTAGACACATTGAAAGGGACCTACATTTTAACGCCGGCTCCGAACGGCAAATGTATTAGTTAGAGAAGTTTTTCATAGCCTAATACTCAATAACCAGTGGCTAGCTGAGTTATGAGGTGAACCGCCGATTTTTGAAAAATTTTTTTTTCAAGTGGGTCTGACAGGGATTGAACTTGGGACCTCTGGTATGCTAGGCGGATGACTAACCTGCTATACGACGGTGGTTCACAAAAAAATGCTTATACTACCCATGTTATTATATGGTGCTGAATCATAGACACTTGCACAAGCAGATGAAGCTGTTCCTGAGAGAAAGAACCTACGAAAAATAGATGGGCCAATCAGCATAAACAATGAATTGCGACGCCGATTTAATCATGAGGTGTGTGAATTATTCGCTGACATTGACATAGTTAAACGCATTAAACAGCAGCGTTGGCTAGGATATGTTGTGTGAATGGACGAAAATACTCGGCAAGAAAAGTGTTCGAAAATGATCCGGATGGAACTCGTGAAAGATGACGTCCGAAACTTCGATGGAAAGACCAAGTAGAGGCAAATCTTTCAAAGATTGACCTACAGAATTGAAATCGAAGCGCATTGAATTCTAAAATAAGCTCGGCCTTTGACCTTAACAGGTTGTAAATATAGGCCATTTAATTACGTAAGTAAGTAGGTATAGTAACACAAAAAAAGCATTGCACGTGTGAAATTCACAAAGTGAAGTATAGGCACAGGGAAGTTGTTATAAATCATAGAAAATCATAAATAGAAGGGAAAACCTGTCAAATAAACCTGAATTAGCTGTCAAAAAAACCTGAATCTATCATTGTGTTTGTGAAAAATGAAATCCACACAGTTGGTTTTTAAGCACAGTTGTATTAAAAGTTCTGAAAAATAGGTACTTTTAATGAAATATTTGTATATTATTTTGAAGATATAATTAATATTTCAATAGTTTTAAACAAAATGTAAAATCTGGCTTAAGAACCACAGTTTTTGAAAAATTTCCTATAAAAAAAATTAACTATGATAAGATTTTTATATAAAAAATTAAAAAAAAATACTATTTTTATAGGAAATTTTCCAAAAACTTACTATTTTTATAGGATTTTTTTTTAATTTACTATTTTTATAGGAAAATTTTCGAAATTTTACTATTTTTATAGGAAATTTTTTTAAAAATGTATTATTTTTATAGGAAAATTTTCAAAAATTTACTTTTTACTCAAAAATTTTTTTAATTTACTTTTTATGTACAGGAAATTTTGAAAATAAATGACTATTTTTATAGGTTTTTTTTAATTTACTATTTTTGTAGGAAATTTTTTTAGAAATGTATTATTTTTATAGGAATATTTTCAAAAATTTACTTTTTATATAGGAAATTTTTAAAAGAAATTACTATTTTTATAGGGTTTTTTTTAATTTACTATTTTTATTGGAAATTTTTAAAAAATTTACTATTTTTAAATGAAATTTTTCAATAATTTACTATTTTTATAGAAAATTTTTTGAATATATACTTTTTTTATAGGAAATTTTTTAAAAAATTACTACTTTTATAGGAAATTAAAAAAAAAATACTATTTTTATAGGAAAATTTTCAAAAATTTCCTTTTTATATAGGAAATTTTTGAAAGAAATTGCTATTTTTATAGGGTTTTTCTTTAATTTACTATTTCTATATGAAATTTTTCAAAAATTTATTATCTTTATAGGAAAATTTTCGAAAATTTACAATTTTTATAGAAAAATTTTCAAGAATTTAGTATATTTATAGAAAATTTTTCAAAAAATTAGTACTTTTGTAGGAAATTTTTCAAAAATTTTACAATTTTTATAGGATAATTTTTTAAATTTTTTTTATTTGTAAAGCATAATTTTTCAAAATGTACTAAAAATTAGTAGAAAAATTAATTTTTGTAATTTCTAAAATTAATAGTAACGTGCTAGACATTTCACTATTCAAATTTTCAAACTGCAAGGTACGTTTAGTTGTACGATCTAAAAAAAGTAGTATATTTTTGAAACTAAAAAAAGCAACTCAGTTTATTTTCATTTCTTAATAAAAAACAAGTAAGAAAGCGCTATAGTCGGTCAAGCCGACCATACGATACCCTTCACCACTTAGGTCAAAGGTGTTATTTTTCCTGTGTAAAGACAAATATTTGCTAAATTTTGCCATCATACAAACATTTTCTCAAAACTTATATATTCAACCTGTTTCCGTCATTTGGACTTATATGAGAGCTAGGGTCAAATGTGGACCGATTATCTCAAAATTTGGCAGATTGATTACAGTTGTTACAAAAATTATGTATGCAAAAAATAGACTCAAAATTTCCATTATCTTTAGATTTACGAGCGTTTTAGTGATTTTTTGTCTCATTTAGTGCGTTTTTAAAGAAGAATTTGTATGGTAGCTATGGTCAAATGTGAACCGATTTCAACAAAATTTGGTACAGTGATTTTAGTAAGCAGTATTTGTTTTAAATTTCATGAAAAAATATTGATATTTGTGGCCAATATAGCAATTCCGGGAAGTGGGACCTATGGGAGGTACCATAAATAATGGACCGATTTTGACCAATTTCAATAGCCATGGTCCCATTATCATTGTCTGTGCCAAATTTCATCAAATTATCTTTAGAATTGCGACCTGTAGTTTGATTACAAGGTTTACATGGGGGTCCAGCCAGCCAGACGGACGGACGGACGGACATCGCTAAATCGACTCAGAAAGTGATTCTAAGTCTATTGGTATACTAAAAGGTGGGTCTAAGACAAATATTTCTATGCGTTACAAACATCAGCACAAACTTATAATACCCTTTCCACCTATGGTGGTGAAGGGTATAAAAACGTTGAAAAATGGAAAAAAAATTATTTGTTTTATAGAAAACAAATTATATTTTAGTTAATAAAATATGACTAAAATGTTTGAAAAAATTTTAAGAATCTTGTTTTTGGAAAATTTCTGCTATTGAATCAATTGATTTTGTGTAATTTAAAGGTAAATAAAATGTTTGTATTTGTTTTGATTTTGCATTCTTCAATATGGCGGTAGTTACACACAACCTATACGTGTGAGTTGTCATATGGAACAGCTGATTCTTTCCTATCTATTTATAATCTATGTTAGAAATTATTACATATTTTATAAAAATATGTTGAATTTAAGTTGCGTTTAGATATTAAATTCCAATATTAGCTAAGCGAGCTAAACTACATTATAAATTTTCAATTAATTTGAACATTTGAAATATTGTCCCAATATCTTGTCATTGGAAATGCTTTTCAATATAAAAGTCCAGTGAGTAGTAAGTCTGAAGAAAATTAACATTAAAAATTTCCAAGAATCAAAAAGTCTTTCCAAAATATTTTTATTCATAGGTATTTATTAAACCAAGTATAACGCTTATTAGATATTAAGGAATGAAGGAAATTATTAAGGCTTTCAAAATAACGGCCTAATTTTAAGTGTTTGTAAATATTAGTTTCTGATTTGTTGTGAATTCTGACGTGATTCCTTTTTCCAACAAATTGCGTGTTTTCGTATGTTAATTTTTCATTTTTATTTAATTTAATTTCATTACATTTAATGTGGTTTGTTGCTGTAGATATTTTCATTTATTTTTCCTACAAGTAACAACAAAATTAGGTCATTCACTTTGACTTTTACTGAGTTTATATTCGGAGTGTGAATATTTGTATTTTCTTATAAAAAAAAAAAAAAAAAAAACAGGGAAAACCATAAATACTCGTATTTGTATCGAATTGCATGTATTTATTTCTCAAAGGAATGGATTTGTTTAATTTGGGTCGCAAAGAAAACTTTATTTGACCCAATTAAACGATAAAATAAAAATCGAAAAATTCTGACTAATCAAAAACAATATTTAGGAGAAAGATAAATTTGAAGAAATTGATTTGTATTTGCTTGATTGTCCAACAAGTAGTTGGGCCGTTGTTAACGATTAAAATAATACAAGAATCATAACAAAGTTTTGGTGCCATGGGAAAATAACACTTAAAATTGTCAAGAGACACATAATTGTTCCCTTGTGCAAAGAAAGTAAATAGCGAGGATGGCAACCATTTTAAAATTGCAAAGACTCTATCGAGTTTTGGTTTGAAACAAAACAAGTAAGAGTGTTATATTCGGCTGTGCCGAATCTTGTATACCCACCATCAAGTTGTACGAGAGTGCAGCTAATTCAAAATGTTGACCAAATGTGGTATTGTTGGTAATATATTTGGGCTAAATACGGTTGCAGTGGTATAGTTACTATAGTTCAACATTTAAAAGTATCTAAGTGGTTTCACTAGTATTTACCTTGGACAAAATTCTGTTCCATAACCGAATATAGTTTTACATTAATAAGCTGTTTCGTTGTCTGGACCTAACATTGATTGATAGTTATCTAATTTCGTAGATGCAATCTTAATCTAGTGAATGTACCTCCAAATATTTTTGATTGTAGATATAACAAGTAAGAGTGGTATATTCGGCTTTGCCGAATCTTGGATACCCTTCACCAATGGTGTTGCAAAAGTACTTAATGTAATTCCTAGCACAATTTGGTTATACTAGTATTATATGCAAAGAGTCTTTCAAATTAAGAGTCGGAAAAAGCAAAGCTTTTCGGTGGCGTCATCATCTAGAATAGTTATGCACCCAAAGGTTAAGTTGGGCAGGTGGCTGATGTCTAGGGAAGCTTCACTTGGGTTCTAAAGTGGTCCCTTTGTGAAAGATAATGATTACTAGACTACAAGTAGAGAATGCTTATATAAGCCAGCCAGTAGCTTCGAAATAAAATAGACACATATTTTACGAACATTTAATAAAGTTCGATAGACCAGATAAACCATGCAGAAAAGATGCTTCAAAATGTAGATGCCCTTACATTTGCAATAGCACATCGATTTGATGAAGTTTAAGTATTCTGGCATGCAACCCAAAAACACTGTGCCCAGTGAGGGTTGTGCACTTTAATTCGTACGAATTATCCAACTAGTAAAAGTTCTTGATTAGTTATGTAAAACTCTGAAGTTAGCGGACTGATTTAGGTCAAAGCTTTAACAATGATAAGGCTTAAAATTATAGGGTATACACTCTTAGTTTTAGATACATACGTGAAATATATACCTTTTGAATGGATGGATATCAGCTTTGTCGGAAAAGTTATTAAAGATTTACTTATTAATCTGAAGTTAGTAAATTAATTAAAATGAACACTTCATCAATAATATTTGGGATGTATTGTTCTTTCGATCTGTCCGATGGATGTTTGGAAAGTTTTGCTCTAGTTCCTTGTGCAATTTTAATGTGATTTAATTTATCAGCATTAAATCGATTCCCGGTCGGGGTTATATGGGAGATTTCACTAAATGTGAATAGAGCTCGCCCATTTTCAATATCGAACTTTTCAAGAGATCAGAAATACTTTTGTGAAATGTTGTCCCTCTAGAAAGTTTATTTTAGGCGCTATCGCCCTGAATATCAATATTGTACAACGTCTTTATACTAAATATCATCATCGTATCTTAGGCGAAGTTATACGGGATTAATTGTCAAACGTAAAGCGATTTCTCCCAATTGCAATTAAAAAATTTAAATTTTCGTTGATATGTGAGATACTTACATACATATGTAGGTTTTGAACGGATATCATATAATCAGCTGCATTTTTGTACTTCCTAGGAAGATTACCTATAATTTGATATATAATACATTCTCAAATGTTATCATAATGTTCAAAAGTCAGACACAAAATTAAGATTAATGCAGAGTGTCAGTCTGCTAAAATCAGATTTGTGGAGCTCCTGGATTTTACACAAAATTTTAGGATATTGTCCCACCCTGAATTTTATCATTGTCGATCAAAACACCATCGCTTAAACGCTAAATTATATCTACCACAAATTACCGAATGCATCAGGATATAGGTAATCCCCTGCGAAGGACGCTATTAAATTCAAATCAAAATAAACACCTGAGATATCGACAAAACAGGAGCTCCAAAAACTTGACTACAACAGAAAAAATTACAGACAGGTAGATGGACGGAAGGACAGACAGACAGACAAACAGACGGACGGAGGTCACAAAATCGATTCTCCTGCCGATTCTGAGTTGATCGGTGCAATTTGAATGGTATTCGTAATCAGATTTGTAGAGTATAGATTTTAGAAAATCCTCACACAAAGAACGATGTCAAATTTCATCACAATCGGTCCATAAACACCTGAGATATCGCTGAAACAATACTTACAAAATGTAAACAAAATTTCTTAGACACGTACTTTGGGCAATTTGCTGTACATCAAATGTAGTGTTATGGCGATATCTCAATTGTTTATGGACCGCTTTTGATAAAATTTAATAACGTGCTTGGTGGGGGAATTTCCTAAAATCTGATATAAAATTTATGTAGGTCCGTACTAAAGGAGGATAGTTTTTCCTATTTCTGCATTTAATTTTTTCAACAAACATTCTCTAATGTGTACTTTGGGCAATTTGCGATACATCAAATTCAGTGTTTTGGCGATATCTCAGTTGTTTATGGACCGATTTTGATAAAATTTTACAGAGTTTTCTACAATCTGATACATAACATATTATCACATGTACATCAGGAGTATCTTTTTTCTCTTGTTATTTAAAAGTGTGTTTCAATCAAAAATTTTCAAATTTTCGTCTAATTTTTGGTATTTTTTCGATATTTTCGGTGTTTAAAAACCGATTTTAATGAAATTTAATAGCGTTCATTGCGGGAGAATTTCCTAAAATTTGATATATAATTTATGTAAGTCCATCCTCCAGGGGCTTCAGAAACTTGATTTCAACAGACAGACAGACGGACGGACAGACAGACAGACAGACAGACAGACGGACATCGCTTAATCGATTCTCCTCCCGATTCTGAGTCGATCGGTATAATTTTTATGGGGTCTACGATCACTAATAAAAAAATTACAAACGGAATCACAAACTTATAATACCCTTTCACCTATTGGTGAAGGGTATAAAAAGGGGATGTTGTATATATAAGAACTATAGCCAAATGTTGACCGATTGTTATAAAATTTTATATACTGGCTGATATTAATATAAAGTTTATTTGTGCATAATTTAGTGGCCATACCTGAGATAGTTTATGATTTAATAGCTTTTAACTGGCGTTTGTGGCATTTTAGTGGTTACCGGGACCGGTTTTTATATGAAAGCTTTGGTCAAAAATGGACCGATTCCTATAAAATTTTATTCAATTTATCAGAATAAATGTGATTCCTGGGGCAGGGTTATATAGGAGCTCTAACTAAATATGAACCGATTTTACCCATTTTCAGCACACAATTTCTATAACATATCGAAAATACTTTTGCTCTTGTAGTTAAGGAGCTATCATGCTTTTATCTGACGAACAGACGGACATAAACCCCCTTTTATTTTTCAATTTTTGTGTTTCCGTAAGTTTTTTATATGGGAGCTATGGTCAAATGGTGACCGATTGCGATAAAATTTTGCACACTGTTTGGCATTGATATAAGACCTCCTCGTGCTAAATTTAGTGGTTATATCTGTTATAGTTTTATTGGCACTTAAGTGTACCTTAGGTGAAATTTTTGCTGTTTAGACAGACAGACAGACTGACATCGCTCAATCGTCTTAGAATTTCATAAGGATTCAGAATATATGTATATCGTTTTTGATTTTTGAGCCAATATTAAGGAAATTACAAACGGAATGACAATCTCAATATATCCCCCATTCTTTTTGATAGTGGGTATAAAAAGTGATAAAACATCAGTGTCTTCAAAGCATTAAGTCTAATTTCATCAGTATGTATGACAGATTTGATAAGGAGGACCCAAGTTTTGCAAATTTTGGATTTATGGTTACCCTGTATTTGCACATCGTGAATCATTGGGCATCGAAGTAGACCACCTAAGAAGTTAAAAAGCTTTTGTACCGTGTAGCTCTTTTAATTATTGTCAAATATGGTTGATTTTTTAAATTTTTGAATGAACTTCAAGAAACAAAGGAAAATTATGCTTTCAAAAATAAAAAAAAAATATTTTTCTCTTCTGTTTTTTTTTTGGCTTTTGACCCATTGTGCTTTCGATATTAAAAGGATAATTTGTTAAAAAAATATTGATATATAGCCAATAGCTTAGAAAATAAAACAGTGAATACCGTTTCTAAATATCTTGAACCGTTTTATGTTGAAAAATTTCTAAAATCAAATATGTTTTCCTGATCGAAGAAGTTTTTTATTGAAGGTTAATGTTTTATTATATATTCGCAGAGAATGAGGTTCTAGAATAATTTTAAACCAAATTTTAAGTCAATACAATATTCACTCTACGTACAGCATTGACCGAAATTTGACTAATTTTATTGAAAAATTTTGCGTTTTAGAACTTATAACAAAAAAGTCAAGACGATTTTGAAACTTTCTGAAATCCAGTTATATAGCCCCATACATTCCCTTTAGATTTCAAAAATAAAAAGAAGCGTAAACACATAAACAAATCCAGAAAATAGGTTTTTAAAAAAATGGCAAATTTTTAATGTGTGTGAAGTTAAATTTTAAAATTTTCAGAACGGACCTGAATAAATATCCAATGGTCAAAAGTGTTAACAGTTTGTTTTTTTCGGAATATTTACATAAAAAAGGTTTATCGAGACAAGAAATTCATAATGATATGGTGAATGTGTTAGGTGAAAGTGCTCCTTCATATGCAACAGTAAAAAATTGGGTTGCTGAATTTAAACGTGGTCGTACAAGCATTGAAGATGAACCACGTAGTGGACGTCCAAAAACAGCAACAACAACAGAAATTGTAGCCAATCTGCATGATATGGTATTAAATGATCGACGAATAAAAGTGCGTGAAATAGCTAATATCATGGGCATCTCAAATGATCCATTTCATTTTGCATGAAGAACTACAGATGAAAAAGCTTTTTGCAAGATGGGTGCCGCATTTGCTAACAGTCGACCAAAAACGCATAAGAATGAACATTTCTCAAGCTTGTTTGGATCGTTTTAAGCGAAATAAAATGGATTTTAAGCGTCGTTTCATAACTGTTGTTGAGACATGGATCCACCACTATACTCCAGAGATAAAGGAACAATCCAAACAATGGACTGAAGCTGGAGGAAGTGCCCCAAAAAAGGCAAAAGCAATTCAATCGGCTGGTAAGGTTATGGCAACGGTTTTTTGGGACTTCAAAGGTATTTTATTGATTGACTATCTGCAAAAGGGTAAAACAATAAATTCGGAGTACTATTGCAACCTTTTGGATCAATTAAATGTACAAATTTGAGAAAAACGTCCTAGCTTACAACACAAAAAAATAATTTTTCATCGAGATAACGCACCAGCGCATAAGAGTGTTTTAACGATGGCTAAAATCAACGAATTAAAGTACGAGTTGCTTGAACACCCACCTTATACTCCTTTGACTTTTGCCTGTTCTCAAATCTAAAAAAAATTCCTTGCTGGCAAGCGTTTTACCTCAATTGAAGATGCAATTGCAGCTGTAAACCACTATTTTGAAGACCTTGAGGAAAACTATTTTAATCAAGGGATAGAATTGCTAGAAAAGCATTGGACTAAGTGTATTGAAGTTTCAGGAGACTCTATTGAAAAATAAAAATATATTTGAAAAACTAACTATTCTCTTTCAACCGCCCTCGTTTTCATTGTTGAAAATTTTGAAATTTCATAAAAATTTTATTTTTTCAAAGTCAAAACAGAAGTTCAAAAATGAAACAATCAATAAAATATTCTTCTGGTCGGATATTTATCGTTATAGATATTTAAAATTTTCATTATGAGGGATATTTATATTTTAAATATAAATCCCTATTTTTTATTTTTCGATCGAAATGAAAATAAATTTTCATCGGCAATGATACCATCGGTCTTTCTTTAGTTTTATCAATAAATTGTTTATTAGAATAATAAAAAAATATTACAATAAATTGGAATCCTAGTGCAATACACTTTGCAAAAACGTATTGTATATTGAAAATCCTAAAAAAAAGTTTGCCAAAATCATGCTTAAATATTATTTGAATGATTGTAATTACTCTAATAAACTTTTTGAAGTGTTTTTAATTCCAAAAAAGTGAAAATCATAGCAATATTAAAAAACAAAAGCAATTAAAGTACACGTATATACAACACAGTGCTACAAGATTTACTAAATTGTTATTCTAATGTTTTAGCGACACCAACAAATTAACTATTTACGAGTTTACATTAGGATTCATATGAAAGAATTAATAACTTCAGTGAAAATTAGAATAATATTTTAGTAAAATTTAGTTAAAATTATTTCTATTGTTGGCCAGTGTTTTTAAGTATTTGAGTAAGCGCAAAACTTGTGCAAATCGATATAAATTACTATAATGTACTTTAAATAAATAGTTTTGACTTTTTATTTACACTCCAAAATAGTTTGTTGACAAAGTTGTTAAAATAACAAGCAACACTTTCTATCATTTGACAATTCATGATAGTCACGGAACAGCAAAAAGGAGTTAAAGAAAGGAAATTCGTATATACTTGGAAGCAAATAACTTTTTCCCATTTCTAAGTTCTTTTGATTGGAGTGGTTATAAATTTTTAAAGAAATTCTTTTCAAAATTCTTTAAAGTTTTTTTTCTTTACATAATATTCATGTGATTATTTTAAAATCCCGGATATGGTTATTAACTAGAGAATGGTAATGATAATCTTTTTAAAACGGTTGTCAGCGTATGTCCTGTAGTTTTATATTCTTTTAATTAAAAAGTTATATCCTTGACTCAAGGATATCTTAATAATCATATATGGATTATGTATAGTGTTTACAACAAAAAGTATAAACCAAAAAAGTTTGAAATTTTAAGTATCGAAACCAGTTAGACCCTTATCACAAGATGTTTAAGTTTTAAGATTTAAGATCAATCACAAGATGTATATATTTTAAGATTTTCGTCCTGATATTGCCACGCCTCTGCGCCCAATAATCAAAAATCAGACTTCACAGTGTCAGCCGCCTGGATATTCTGAAGATTCAATGAAAATTTCATCAAAATCGGCCCAGCCGTTTTGGAGTCCATACGTTATATACTTAAACACATATATTTATATATACAGTACCTGGTTGACCGAGCCTTGCTCGGAGCTTTATGATAAACATTTTGAGGCAAATTTATAAATAAAAAATATCTATTTTATTTTATAAAGTACTAAAATAAATTTAGAGGAAAAACATTGTACAAATATTCAGTTAATTTTGAATTATTTTACTTATTTTGTCCGATTTACACTCCACCTGTCGGACTTTGGTCATTCTAATTAATAAACCTTCGTCGGCTTATCCGCAACAACATTGCTAAGGTTTATAGCATGATTAAATATACAGCTTACGATTAAATGGACTTTGAGTAAATTTCAGTGGCGCCACCTGTCGGAAATTATTCATACCAACTAAAAAGCCTTCGTCGGCATATGCGCTAGAACTTTGCTAAAGATCACAGTATGATCAAATGTACAGTTTACTATTTAATTCATTTTTAGTAATTTTTCAGTGGCGCCACCTGTTGAAAATTAGTCTTACCAAATTAAAAACCTTCTTATTCGCAACATCTTCGCTAAAGAGCATAAGATGATCAAATTCACAGTTTACAATTCTATAAAGAACATACATACAGACAAGAACATACATACAGAACAAACACCTATCCGCATTTTTTCACAGCTGCTTAAAACGTAATTTTAATTTTGTTCCTATACCTATTACTTTAAGATATATAACGATTTCGATTTCTTCCCCTTTTCACCCGTTTTTACCCTCTTAGAGGCAAAGGTTCCAAAAGTACCTTCTTCTTAGACCTATACATCAAAACAGGTACCCACTGTCCAAATTTTATCAAAATCGTTAGAGCCGTTTTCGAGATAGCCATTCTATATATATATATATATGAATAATCGGCTATCTCAGTGGGGAACACGTACGGAAGTAATAGGAAGACCGAAAAATACCTGGAGAAGGTCTACACTAGCAGAATTTAACTCACTACCCCATATACTTGGTAGATCTACAACAATATTGAAGACTTGAGTGAATAAGCTGCAAGTCGGCAGAGATGGAGACAATTTATATGTATATAATTCGAAAAGATTATTAAAATTTCGATAATTTCGTCGTAATGAAAATACTTTAATTGACTAAAATTAGTAATTTGTCCGTAAATTTTATCAAAAAGTTAAACACCAATCGGATAGTTTTAGCAATTTGTATTTTCTTGTAAGGACGACTAAGGCAACCTATGAAAGGAGATAGTAACTCGACTAAAAAATAACAAAGCTACTGGGGCTGATGGTTTACCAGTATATAAGGCGTTTGTACCAGCCTATAGAAACCATATGGATATAAAAACGATTGCCAGACGATTGGAGTTTCAGTGTTCTTTGCCCAGTTCACAAAAAAAGGTGATAAAACTGTATGTGCCAATCATAGAGATAAGCCTTCTTTCAAAACTTTAAATCAAGAAAATCGGTTTGTATATAGTTCAGATAGTACCTGGTAGACCGAGCCTTGCTCGGAGCTTTATGATAAGCATTTTGAGGAAAATTTTAAAGTTTTTATATATTTTATATTATAAAGTGCTAAAATAAATTTAGAGGAAAGACATTGTAGAAATATTCAGTTAATTTTGAATTATTTGATTTATTTTGTCCGACCAACACATAGTTTGCATAGTTTACAGTTTAACTCATTTTGAATAATTTTGGAAATTATTCATATCAACAGAAACCTCTGTCGACTCATGCGCAACAACTTTGCTAAAGATTATAGTCTGATCAAATGCACAGTTTACGATTTAATTCATTTTGAGTATTTTTCTGTGGCGCCACCTGTCGGACTTTGCTTATTCCAATTCATAAACCTTCTTCGGCTTATCCGTAACAACTTTGCTGAAGATTATAGCATGATTAAATGTACAGCATACGATTAAATTGACTTTGAGTAAATTTCAGTAGCGCCACCTGTCGAAATTTCTTCATACCAACTAAGAAACCTTCGTCGGCTCATGTGCAACAACTTTGCTAAAGATTGTAGCATGATTAAATTGACTTTGAGTAAGTTTCTGTAGCGCCACCTGTCGGAAATTATTCATACCAACTAAAAAGCCTTCGTCGGCTCATGCGCTACAACTTTGCTAAAGATCATAGCATGATCAAATGTACAGTTTACGATTTAATTAATTTTTAGTAATTTTCAGTGGCGCCATCTGTCGGAAATTAGTCTTATCAACTTTAAAACCTTCGCCGGCTTATCCGCAACATCTTTGCTAAAGAGCATAACACAATCAAATTCACAGTTTACTATTGTATAAAGAACATACATACAGACAAACATTCATTTGTTTAAAATAATACTAATTTTTCCCCCTTTTTATTCCCTAATTTCTAAAAGTTCCATATGTATATTTGGTACTTTTTTGGTGCCAATTGAATTCGGTACATTTTTTTAAAACGCATTTAACATAATGTATAATGTTCCTATTCATATTACTTTGGAGATGTTAAGTTATCATTTTATCCCTTTTTTACCCATTTTGGCTCCAAAATCAAAAAAGTACCAAATACGTGTTTCATGTTTTTTTTACATCTATTGATTGCAGTACCAAGTTTCTTTCTATATTATTTAGTTTAAAATATAAGAGTGGGTTAAAAAGGTGCCAAAAAAACTATTTTCACCCTTTTTTACCCCCTATCGGACATAGTTTCAAAAAAGTACCAAACACCTGTCCGCTTATTTTCAAAGCTGTTTAAAACGTAATTTTAATTTTGTTTCTATACCTATTACTTTAGGAGACATAGCGTTTTCGATTTTTTCCCCTTTTTACCCGTTTTTACCCTCTTAGAGGTAAAAGTTCCAAAAGTCCCTTCTTCTTCGACCTATACATCAAAAAAGATAACCACTGTCCAAATTTTATCAAAATCGTTAGAGCCGTTTTCGAGATAGCCATTCTATATATATATATATATATATATATATACAATTATTGCTCGTTTAAGAATATAAGATATATATATATATATATATATATACAATTATTGCTCGTTTAAGAATACAAGATAAGATTAGTAAAAAAATGTATATTTAAAGTGTAATATCTCTCAACCCGTAAGAGATAGCATAGGCATGTAGCTATGTTTTTTTGTAGATCTTGACCTATGTATTTGTTATATGGTATGACTTTTCAAATCAGTTTGGAAATTATAATTATATTGTGCCGCCCCTGTACTATCTAGGCTTTCCAGTTTCAAAACTTCTGCTATATCCACTAACAATTTTTTTTGATAGTTACAGGATTATTTCCCTTCTATTTTTAAACCATCCCACTGTGCAATGTACCATTTGACCAGTTAAATCTATTCACTGACCAGGTCTTTACACTACGTCAAGTCCTGGAGAAGACTCAAGAGAAACAAATAGACACTTATCACCACTTCGTTGACCACAAAGCTGCTTTTCACAGCCCTATACGAACGAAGTTATTAAAGGCAATGTCTGAGTTTGACATTTGTAGGATGCTAATAAGGTTATGCAGGATGACGTTAACTAATATAACTCATCAGTTAAAATCGGAGTCTTTTATAACTAGTTTATCATGCGATCTCTTTAATATTGTGTTGGAAAACGACAACAGAGAACACATGCTACTCGCGTTTGCCGATGACATTGATATCCTGGGACGCACATTGCACGAGGTGTCTGCCATCTTTTCAAGTATTGAGAAGGAATCAATGAAAATAGGTCTAATGAATCGAAAGCAAAACTGATGGTTTCTACAAGCAGATACACGAATTGGACCACATTTGATCGTTGAGAAGGTTTAAAAGAGGTTTAAAAGGTTTAAAAGAACTTGTTTACCTTAATACCGCCGCACCGTGGTTCAGAATGATTTTTCATTGGCCAAAACTCTGTAACTTTTTAACTATTAAAGATTTTTTAGTAGTTCTTTTTTTAATCAATAGATAACATCCTTAGCTTTTTCGAGTGTAGGTTTTATTAAGATCGGTACAGTGGTTCTTAAGAAATTTAAGCTTGAAATTGAATTTTTGATGTTTTTCTTTTTTATTTTGTTTCAAATCTGCCAACTCATTTTTGACCATCTTCCTCTTAACCGATTTGGCTCAAATTTAGGGTGCCCCCTTTCTCGTTCAGGTATTTAATTAATTTTATTAGGGTGGCCCAAATTTTAATTTATGCTTAATAATACTTACATATTACCTAGTTTTTTTTTTAAATAAAAGAGTGTAACTAAATTTTTCTTTAAATATATATTTATTTGTAGTCATAAATAGATTGTAGATAAATAAAATAATATTTAATATTAATATTTGTATCCTTTATTGCACTCAAATGTTAAATGCAAATTATAATTATTGTTTATTTGGCTTGTAAATATTTTATATTCTGCTCTGTATTACTGCTGTCCCGTGGCAGTGCTTTAACTTCGGCACTTAGGTGAGAAGATTTACTTTCCATGAATGGATCTGACGTTGCTAATAATATGTGAAATAAGTCTTCATTTGTAGAACTTCGTGACGTTTTTCTGGTATTATGTTCTCTGTAAAATCTGTAATCCTTATTTCTTTTTTCCTGGGCTTCCTCTGATAAATCTCCAATTGGTAATAAATTGTGCTTAATGACATCTTCTCCATGATAAAGAACTTTGTGCACTGTTGCTGACATATTTCTATAATTGTATTTGGATGTATATATAGCAACAGTTTCCTTGGCATAATCACCAAATTTTTTAGCATTAATTTGTTCATTGCACGCAAGTACTTCAGTAATTATTTTAAATCTTGAAATAAGATCAATATCAAGACCTGTTATATCAGATGTAGTTTCGGGATCCAAAAAGAATCTTCTTGTGGTATTTCCATCGTTTGTATTGCCTGATCCTTGTTTTGGTTGATCTATAATTAACCCTTGTTTGAGAAATGCATCATGAACTTGTTTCTTTTTCAATTTTCTTTTCTCTTTGTTGGTGTCATTATTTCTTACTGATCCTGAAGACCCGAAGTCCAAATCATAGCTAATTTTCAGTATGTGTTACATAAATCTTATTCTCGTATGTAGCGGTGATAATCCAAATTCAAATGCATCAATACTATCTAGTGACTTTGTAGGTTCTTGGTTTAACTGACAGCTGGATGAAGCTTTTGTATCAGTCAAAGCCTGGGCAGTTTTTCCGTCTATCATTGAAAGTATTAATTGATAATTCAATTTAATAGTAACGGGTGTTTTTTTTAGAGGTATAGAACTTCGAATTGAAATAAAACACAAGAAAATCGTTTTAATGTCCATCAATTTGGCTTTATTGGAAGGATAATTTTATGCCATTAATGTTTAAATATGATTTCGGGCATGTGGCCGCCGCGGCTGGCTCGAATAAAGCCAATTCTACAGGTCCAATTTTCAACAACTTTTTCTAGCATATGGGGCCGTATGTTGGCAATAACGCCACGAATGTTGGCTTCCAAGTCCCCTAACGTTTCTGGTTTGTTGGCGTAGACGAGCGACTTCACATATCCCCAAAGAAACTAATCCAGTGGTGTCAAATCGCACGATCTTGGTGGCCAATTGACCAATTTGCGATGAAAATCAGCATCGAGATCAATCTCATTTTCGGCCCATACACCAAAATCACGACGCATTGCATGGTCTCGCGGCTTCAATACTTGCACAAGCTGGATCTTGTAAGGTCGCAAGCCAAGATCTTTGCGCAAAATCTTCCATAAAGTTGATGGACAAAGCTCCAATTGCTGTGCACGGTGGCGAATCGATTCATTCGGGTCCTCTTCAACACTTTGCTCTACAGCGGCAATTGTTTCTTCGGTGCGCACTGTTCGACGTCGCTGCGGATGCGAATTATCACATAGAGTAAACGTAGTGCGAAAAAGATCCATGGTTAACCGAATTAATTGCTCTGATGGACGATTATGTCGACCATAAAATGGACGGAGCTTGCGGTAAACTTCGCGAACTGAACCATTATTTTCGAAATAAATTTGCACAATTTGCAAGCGTTGTTCTCTTGTCAACCTGTTCATGATGAAATGGCAAACCAAACTAAATATTAATCACTTGACAGCTGACAAAATGGCCGCCAGTTAAAAAAGTGATGCCAACTTAAAGTTCTATACCTCAATAAAAAACACCCGATATGTTTATCTATCTCTAACTCTAATGGCTTTAGTGTTGAAATCTGAGCTCCGATGTCACTTATTTCATTCTTAATGGTATCATGAGTTTCCTTTTTAAATTCAAATTTTATTGGTCTGCAATACTTCCCTATAATTTTTAGCAGGTAATTGAAACATCTGTGCAAAATGCAATTTTTTCAAAATTCTTTGAAAAATTCAGGGAAGGTTTT
Organism: Stomorhina lunata; assembly: GCA_933228675.1. Lineage (NCBI taxonomy): Eukaryota > Metazoa > Arthropoda > Insecta > Diptera > Rhiniidae > Stomorhina > Stomorhina lunata. The sequence goes on along the minus strand of OW121740.1, from coordinate 85,647,250 downwards.
TTAAGATACCAACCATTTGAATAAAAATTTAAACCACTAATAACTTTCCTCTTATTGAAATAACTATCTGCAATTTGTATTTATGACAGTGAATGATTTCTAAAGTAGATTTACTAGCAATTTTGATAGAATTTTGCTTGTAAAAATGTTGAGTATTTTCATTAAAATAAAAAAAGTGTTCTACGGGCGGGTCCGGGCGGGTACAAAAGTATATATAGGCTTAAAGGGAACACTCTGGGCTTTCTTTGGGTGGTTTCGATTTTTGTTTCCATTTTTCCCTTTAAAAGTTATACACCACTAAACTTTAAATTTTATGAGTATATGGTGATTTTAAATTTATTACATAACCCCTTAACTACAAATTATACAGGGTGCGCAAATACCATTTGTTAAAACCAACAGTCCACCCAACATAACAAAAAAAACCACAGCCCATTGCCATTAATAGTTTTCAAGAAATCGTAATTAATATGAGATCAAAAATTACAATTTTTCTTTCATTTCTAAATTAACTAAAATTCCTTGTCTTTAGCAGCATGCCACGCCCACTACAGCGAATATTTTTACCAAATTTTTTTGCCACCTTAATTTTGATATGTTTTCTTTCTGATGGTATAAAAATTTGAAAAATCTATGTCAACAAAAAATATAGGTTTTGGCCAATGAAATTTGATTCTGAACCACCGTGCGCCGTCATTTGGACACCCATTAAACAATTTAAGGACTTGGAAAATGTTAATGACGTATGTCTTCGAAGCCAGAGCTGAGGCCACCTTCAAGAAAATACTAATGCTATCGCTGTTAAATGTCGGGCAGCTGGGATGAAAATCAATATTTCCAAATAAAGATTATGCCTGGAGGCTATGGCGCAAATCCATCAACACACATCAAGGTTATTGGATTTGTAGGTACCATCAATTATCTAGGAAGTTTAGTATTAGACAAGGATATTGAATCGCGTATTAAGAACGCAAAATCTGAATTCGGCATTCTCGGCAAATATTAACAACAACCAAGTTACGATATATAACTCGAATGTCAAGTCCATATTGTATTACGGCTGAGAAACTTCGAAACGCACAAATGCCATCGAGAGGCGCCTGCAAGCCTTTGCAAACAAATGCTTGCGGCAAATCCCTAATATATGGCGAATGCTCGTCAGTCGCTTCGTGGGAATCCACAGGGAAGAGGCCGTCGTATTGGTGCACCTACTAGAACGTGGAGAAGGTCAATTGATGAGGAGTTTCAAGCATCAAACTATTCATGGAATGACGTATGCCTAATACCTCGCAATAGAGTTCGATATAAAAGGATGGTCGAGGCCTTAGGCTCCACTGGGAGTCAGAGATAACAGAAGGTAACGACGTTTTGAAACCAAACGTCCTAAGCAGGCAGCTAAGAAATAAAGCTTTCTCTGTAAGAACTTAAATCATGCTCTATAAAACGCTTATACTGCCCAAGCTATTGTATGGTGCTGAATCATGGGCACTTGCAAAAGCAGATGAAGTTATTCTTGGAGCTTCTTAGAGAAAGATTCTACGAATCTTTGGACCAGTCTGCGTCAACAATGAATATCGACATCGAATGAACCAAGAGCTGTGTGAGCTATACGCTGATATCGACATACATAAACGTATTAAATAGCAGATGCTGCGTTAGCTAGGAAATGTCATGCGTAGGTATTAAAATACTTCAGTAAGAAAAGTGTTCGAAGAAACTCGTAGAAGAGGACTTCCGAAACTTCGATGGAAAGACCAAGTAGAAGAAATTTTTTTAAAGCTTGGACTACGAAATAGGAGAATATACGCACACGATCGAAGCGCATGAAAGTCTAAATTGTGTTCAGCCTCCGACTTTAATTGGTTGTAAATATAGACCAATTATTTGTTTTATTAATCATTTTTGAAAATTTCCCTTTTTCTATAGAATTTTTTTTTTAATTTTCCATTTTTATAGGAAATTTTGAAAATTTTCCATTTACATTGGAAAAATTTCCCATTTTTATGAAGTATTTTAAATATTTCCCATGCATGGGCAAACTTTTAATACGCTATCGCCTATTTAAGAAGAGTAGAAATAACTGAAATTAAATTCAAAAAATTCAGGAAATTAAAAATAATCAGGCGCTAACAGAAAAAATATATATAAATCATCAAATCAGTAAACAAAAAAAATAATTAAAACGATTAGCTTTAATAGCAAATTCTCAAGACAAACTATACATTCAATTGACAAAATATTAGCAATAATGTTTTTCTGTAAAGTAAATTAAAGTGTCGTTTTCCTCCCAGTGTGTCGTGACAAATGTTTTGAGTTAAAACATAAAAAACACACCTAAAAAAGACGTCCTTAATTCATATTTATTACATATTTACATGCCACATGTGGTACTATATACATACATACTTAGTACTTACTTACCTTGTTTAATTTTTGTTGTTATGTTATTACTTTTCAAACACCAGAAATGCAGAGGCAAGAACTTTGAAGAAAGTATCCATTTACTCATGTCTGTCTGTCTGTCTGTCTATCTGTGAGAGTTGAGAACAAATTTTCAATTGCAGTTGCAAAGTTAAATGCAGTTGTTGTAGTTGTTATTAAATTAGTTCTGTTCCAAAACATAAGAATGTTTGTTACTAGATCCACTTACGCATTAATGACGACGATGGAACAACATTGACAACAAATCAACACCGATGGTAGCAAGGCAGCTCTAGTGGGGGCAGTAGTGGTTGGTAATAGGAGCAAAACACCAAAAAAAAAGTATGTTGCTTGCAACATCCAACTAACAATATTTTACCGTAACAATAAAGTCATTCTTGGGCAACAACAGCTTCAGAGACTTTGTAAATTGTGCCCCAGGGGAAAAGTTGTTATTAAAATTCATGAAACACTTCATCACGCGGTTGTACATTGTGTCGTCGTAGACGTAGTAGCACTAGTCTCCGTCGATGTCTTTGTTGTCGCTAAATAAAGTTTTGTTGCACCAATATCGTTGAAACGAACTGAAAAAAATATCTTTGTCTCGTCTCGTCTCCTCTAAATTGTTAAATTGCAAGAAACAAGTGCCAATGAAAAATTATCTCAACATTTTTTATAATTAATGCAAATAATGCCAATATTCTTCTTTTCCATTCACTCTCAATCTTCCCTATCATAATTATAAGTACAATTATCTTTATATTTTATGTATTATTTTTGTTAGGGCCGTTAATGTCCACTCATACACTTTATAATCAATGGTTTCGCGGAAATCGGGTGCGTTCATTAGAATTAAAGAAATTAAAATCGAAAAATTTCCGACACGTTTTCGCAAAATGAGACGCAAACACACACAATCGATTTGAAAGGACAACAAGTTTAGACTGCAACTGACGAATGTCGATTTAAATAAAAATAACAAACTTTGGCAGTTCACAATTGTATCCTGGCAACATTTTAAATATTTAACACCCAATTTCCCCCCTCCTCTCAGGTTTGCTCACGTTCACCATCTTGTCTTTTGTTTTGAATATTGGCACAGAAATACCAGGAAGAAAGTTTAGACGGTAATATCCGTGCATATAACACCTTACACATTAATATATTTGACTTTAGAGATAATAGGATCTATACGACAATTTTGGTTAAAAATTAACCAATTGTTAATAAATTATTTGTATTTTATTGTATCATATGCGAAAAGGACAGAAAAAGAAGTAAATTTGTAAATATTTTGACGAAATTCTGCTACATTTTTAATTCTTTGTAATGCAGTTTTATTTTCCAGCTGAGGTATGCCTAGTCTGTCCAGGTTCATCAAAGGTCTGCTTCCTTTAATATATTTTGCTTCCACAGGGCAGCTTGGTATCTTCGTGAGTCGTTGGGCAAAAGCTATGCTAATATGGGTTAAATAATAAGAAACTTCTATGTTTGTACAATACGAGTTTTGATCTTACGATCCGCACTACACAATGGTATATTTACCGAGTTCTTTTGGAACATCGGCTCGATTTAAAGTACAAACGTTTCTTAATGACTACCTACAGGGTTTTATCGGATGGGGTTTCAGCTATTAGGAAATAATAATCCAATTGATTAACTATGAGCCTACCATCCAACGAGATAAATGCTTCAGCTCTCGGTTGGATAACTACGTTTTAATAGCAAGTGCTTCAGCTACTATTGATCCGATCGGCTATCTACGGATTTAAAGAATACTCCGATGAGATAAAAACTTCGGCTCTCCATCGGCTAACTACAGCATTTAATTTGACGAGATAAATACTTCGGCTCTCGGTCGGTTAACTACAAAACAAAGAATACTCCGATGAGATAAAAACTTCGGCTCTCAATCGGCTAACTACAGCATTTAATCCGACGAGATACATACTTGGGCTTTCGGTCGGTTAACTACGAAGCAAAAAATACTCCGATGAGATAAAAACTTCGGCTCTCAATCGGCTAACTACAGCATTCAATCCGACGAGATAAATACTTCGGCTCTCGGTCGGTTAACTACGAAGCAAAGAATACTCCGATGAGATAAAAACTTCGGCTCTCAGTCGGCTAACTACCGTATTATAATACAACAATCGGATCAACTAACTACGATGTTAACTACTAGGAAGAACTCTAAGTTCTCCCTCCCTCTGTGTTAAAAACAAGAATACTTATGCTCTTATGGTTATCAACTAAATGAGAATTATGTTTAGGTTCTGGTTTTTATTTATTAATATATATTTAGATATATTAAGGAGGTAGCAAAAATGAAAAACAGGGTGTTCAGAAAAAGAGTGTAGTGCAGTATAAAGATGAAAATAGTAGAATTTAATATATTATTTGTAACGGCACGTTACAATTTATAGGCCATAGGATTGTAAATCATACCTAACTTTGGATTTTTGTTATTCTAAAGTATTAAGTTATTTACAATCAAAGTAAAAAAATCAGATTTTTTGCAATTTGGGCGGACAATCAATTTCCTCCATCCGATTGACCTCAAATTTTCATCAGATTATTTTTTTAGTATTTCTAACTTTTGAAAAATAACTGGCACTCTAATGTACATAAATATATGGACAAAAATCAAATAGTTTTAATTTTCGGAATTGAAAAAATTCTAAACATTTTTTTGATTGCACACTAAATTTTTTTTGGGGGGTTCTATTAAGGGAACTTTGCGAATGTAAAATCCGTTCACGTTAATGATCTTACGCGATGCGCGAAGAAGTTCTGACGGTTAAAACAAAAATTTCTAAAATTAGTTTTATGTTGGTTTTGATACAACTTATATATTTTCAGGTGTTCTGTCGTTTCATGGTATTATGGTAGCTTATATATGCCTTAACACGAAGTGAAAAAAATATTTTTTAACAATATTTTTATTTTTTAACCGCGATTTTCGTGAAATTTGACAAAATGTGAGTCTTAGTGAAATTCTGCTGCCTTGACTTATGGACAAATTTAATATAAAAGAATTTTTTATTTAAATATAAGTTTTAATAATTTTAATATCTTTTTAAAATATAAAATTCTTATTTGGTCCATCAAATCGTTAATCCTTATAATATTTTGGTGCGCTTCAGGTCTAAGATAAAGCTTTATTAAAGAATAGTTTTAAGACCATTCCTGATCGATTTTGAGCAATATTCGCGATGTGCTTCATTAAAATGTTTTTTAGATAAAACCTTCGCGTTCTCAGTCAATAAAGAGATTTTTGAAAAACTTTTAATGCAAATCGGTTATAAATGACATCGCTTTAATGCCTTATGTGATTTTGTCTCAGTTTGCATTCTAAAACCATTTAACCAATATGAACTTTTTTGCACGATTTTCAAAATCTTCATAAAATTTTAGCAAACAATGATTTTTTGGTGCGCTTTTGCTTTTAGGTGCTACGTAAATGGCAAAAAACTCGGTTTACTCGGTAGTTTGGAAATTTTTATTCATATTTGCGAGTGTGCTACACGAAAAACCGGTATTTTGAAAAATTTACCCTCAAAAACTCCTCATTTACACCTGTCGTATATTATTCCTATATATAGAACACATTAACGAGATATATTAAACGATGCGAAAATGAAAGATCTACAAATCGTTATCTATTTTTTTTTCAAATTCTTTGAGGCGGCCAAAAAATATACGAAAAAAATTAAAAAGTGGCGAAAACGAGCTTCAAATTTTGGCAGCCATTAAGTAGTATTAGAAGTGACAAAATTAAAATTTAGGGAGAAGTGGATCTAGAAATCGTAGAACAACGATTTATGTCCAAATGTTACAACAAATGCAGAAGAAAACGAAATATGAAGAAAAACTTGAATGCTTCAATCGATTTTTTATCGTTTTTTATTTAATTTGCATGCCAATTACGATTAGAAGCACAAATTTACGCAACAAAGATATTGCGTTCAGTATACAGAACTTTTTTCTAGTTCAAGATCTGGAATTAGATTTTCTGAACTCCTAAGGGTACAAAAATTATTCGAGTTGAAAGTTGGTTTCAAAGGAATAAAAACTGTTGGATTTTTGCCTATATATATATATATATATATATATATATATATATATATATATATATATATATATATCGAATTCAGCGTACTCGATTTATCTTTACCCACTAGGTTTCCCTTTTGTCGGTTTTTTCAACTAGCACAGTGTAATGACTTAAACAGTTAATAAGTAGTTCGTTCTCAATAGTTTAGCTGTTGAACTCATTATTTGGTAATGGAAAGTTTTGTTGGGTAGTAGTATAATCCAATTAACATACTTTTTAAGTAAATATATTTATTACAAATTAAGAAATCACAGTGCACACTGGTGCATTTTATGTTTTTTGGTATTAACTCAGCAGTTTCTAAACTACTGGACAGATTTTGACTTCTGCTCTTTTTTTTAAAACTGTAATTGCAGATAAATTTCTGAATCAATTCAAAGAAAAACAAGTAAGAAAAGCTATAGTCGGTCAAGCCCGATTATATGATACCCTTCACTACTAAGGTAAAATATGGACCAACAATTAAACAAGTTTTCCTTAAGTCTTAGAGAAGTGCGTACATATAATTTGTGGTATTTTCCAAAATTTCGAGATTTATATCATATTGGGCTAAGGGCTTGATATAAAATCTAGGGTCAATTGTGGACCGATTGTTACCAAATTTTGGTTATTAGTTTATATTTAGAAAATATTTATCTGTTCTAAGTTTTAGTAATCAAATGCATTTATCTTTAGAGTTATAAACGTTTTTGTGCTTTTGTGTGTATATAAACGTCTGTTGAGAATGTGTCCTGTATGGGAGGTATGGTCAAATATGGGCCGATTTCTACAAAATTAGGTACACTGATTAAGGTTATCATAATCAATATTTGTGCTGAATACTATTCACATACAATTAAATTTGTACCTGTAAAGGACCAAAAACTCTATTCCGGGAAGGCATCCCTATGGGATGTACCCGAAATAGTCATTCGATTTCGCCCAAAAGGTACCAAAACATGAGCCTGTGCCAAATTTCATCAAATTATCTTTATCGACCTGTAGAATGATAACAAGCTTACATGGATAACCGACCAGCCAGCCAGCCGGACAGACATCGTTAAAACAACTCAGATATTGATTCCAAGTCGAAAAAAGGTGGGTCTCAGACCATAATTTCTATGCGTTACAAACATCAGCACAAACCCAATATACCTTTTCCACCTATGGTGGTGATGGTATAAATAACTGGATCATCCGGATGACCCTAAAACAATATGTGTCCTGATTGCATTCAAATAATGTTTTCCAAAAATTAGGTTAGTTAAACGGAATCCACTATGCCAAATTTAATTGGAATCGGTCCATATTGGACCATGGTAGACTTTTCTTTAAAAAGTCAGTTAAATGATGATTAAATGAGAATTACTAAAATGTCGTAAATCTGAAGATAATGACAGTTATATTTTAAAATTACACAGAAAGATTCTGTACAAATATAATATGATGTGCTAAATTTAAGGATAATCGGTTCACATTTTACCATAAGACCCGGAATTATTTTTGTAAATGCTTTATATCATTAAAAGGTTTATTTAGCATGTGGATTGTTGAGGCCCTATGCTCCACTGGGAGTCAAGGATAACAGAAGAAGAAGATGGATTGATTGACTATAGTACTTTAATTTTTTTGTATATAGATTTGGATTTAGAATCTTTTATGTAAGGTGAATTTTTATCGTACTTAACTTACTTTTGAAGAGTACAAGATTTCAAAAGTGTATGAATTTCTTTTGTACACATTTTTGTACATAACTTTTTTATTTTTTTGAGAAGTTTTTGGCGCATAATTTCTTCATTGGCAACAAAAAAAAATCTTGAACAAGAAACTTTTATTCAGACACATTTTTTAGTAAGTAGTTTTTAATTTGTATTAAAGTTTAATATGGGCCATCTATGAGGCCTTTTTAGTACAGACATTTTTCTTGTTCTTGATGATTATTTAGTGTCATAAGTGTCATAATGGCATGATGCCAAGTCGGACCAAAAATATAAAGAGACTCTCTGCTGTCTCAATAAAGTTTAAAGCCGTTTTTGTACACTAAGAGAAAAATGACGATCTGATTTCAAGAAAAAAAATCTACAATATAAGATTGCGAAATCTTGAATTTTCAATCTTGAAAATATAGCCAGTAAGATTTATATTCTTAAATTTATGAATAAATTCTTAGTAATGAGAATACAATCTAAAAATAACACGCAATTTGTTTGCTTTTAAGATTTTAAATCTTAATTTTAGATCGTATTCTTTATTTTAAGATTGTGATCTTGATTTCAAGATTTTATTCTTATTTTGAAGATTGTAAGTTCTAATCTTAAGATCGTATTCTTGATTTTGTAGATTTGTGTGCTTGTTTTAGGGAAATTTCTCAGTATTTTGTCATAAATTGTAATCCGCCGACCAAAGTAGTTGCGAAAAAGTGAAAAACTAATTTTTTGAGAAAAAATATAAATTTAATAAGAAATATAAATGAAAAACCTTAATCCGGATGAAGTGATCCTTTTAAATATTCCAATAGAAGGCAATTTAGTTCCGGTGTGTGATGGGGAGTATGAAATGAACTGCCCTTCACAAGAAATTTCTTGAGATTTCTTGGACGATGACGCGTTGCTGAAAAATCTTTTGAAAGAATTCGATCTGGGATGCGTTTTTCCGTACCTGCAGCGTAAGTTTTTCATCATATTTATAAATACATAAGTAAATTTCTTTATAAAAAATTATATTAATTTAATTTGTTTCAGGCTCAAATGTAACTTTTAGAAGTCTGCAGTATATGAAAGCAGTGAAAAATTATTTGTCTGGAAAAATAAACAGGTTTTTATATTTTATTTAGAAAGTAAATTAAACCACTAATAGTTTTGTCAGTGGCTACAAAAATGTCCAGATGTAACTTCCACTTCATCGTCTTCTGTAAATGTGGAAGTTAACAAAAAAGTGTTTGACAAGGTAAAAGTATTAGATAATTACTTAATACATTAAAATGTGTACAAAACATAAAATATTTTCGTTTATTTATATAGGACTTAGCTTCATTATTGAGTGGCAAAAACATCCTAGAATCCTAGAAGATGAAGTCAAGGTATTTTTAGGATACAATTTTTTACTAACTACCTATAATCTAAAATAAATAAATCAAAATTTTAAAATATAGGAATACTATTACATTCCTCGAAAGGGGAAAAAAATAATAAAACATGTGTTTTATTTTATCACCAAATACGAATATTATAATAAGAAAAAACGTGCTTAAAATAAGATTTTCTGCTTGAAATCGAAACTTTTTCTGCTTGAAAGTAGAGTAAATGCGAAAAATCTTATTTTAAGAATAAAATCTTATTTTTCAAGATTGTTTGTAAGATCGCAATCTTGAAAAAGTTCTAAGAACAAGATCGATAATTAAGAATGCGATCTTATTATTTAAGATTATGTTCTTATTAATTAAGAGTGCATTCTTAAAAATTAAGAATTTAATCTTAATTAATAAGAACACATTCTTAGTTATCGATCCTGTGCTTAGATTTTTTTAAGATAAGATAAGATTTTATTCTCAAAATAAGATTTTTCGTATTTACTCTACTTTCAAGCAGAAGAAGTTTCGATTTCAAGCAGAAAATCTTATTATCAGCACGTTTTTTCCCTGAGTGTAGGCACCCGTTATATAAATTTCAGTGTTTATCGTACCTTATGCCACAAATGCTTGGCATAAGAAATTTTTTGGGAATTTTGTTTAGTTTTTTTTTTTTGTCCGGAACTCTTTCTGAACATTGCCTCGGAAGTGGCCGGGAAGTTAGAAAAAGTCTGGCGGTACATATATTTCGTCATTTATTACACAACGGGTGTTTTTTTTTTTTTTTTTTTTTGTATGTATATAATCTGTCTTCAATTTTTTTATAGTTATTTTGCTTCTAAGTTTTCTTTTTTTGTCATATCTTCAGCCCAGCATAAGCATTAGCTTTCCAGAACATTTACCATTATATGTATGTATGATCTAGTTAATCTATAGAGTAGGCTATCTTATCTTACCATTAATAAAAGCAAGCAATTATTGCTGATGATCTGATCTGTAACTATGTCAAAGATATTCTTTCGCGACCGTGCTTTAAAACGGGTTTTAGCAGATCTCAATATAAATAAGTCTACAGGGTTGGATGGCATTACAGCACTGGTCTTGAAGCAGTTCTCTTGGACGCTTACACGTCCATTAGCTAACCTTTTCAGCATCCTGTCGGTTTATTTCCTCGGTGTTGGAAGGTTGCTTATGTTACGCCAATCCACAAAAAGGGTGAGGGTAACTACCCTAAAATCCCCATCCAATTGCAATTTATTCTGGACTCTCCAAAGTTATGGAGAGTATGGCAAACCGCCATATTGTTAGATATCTAGAGTCTAACAACCTACTAAGCGACCGCCAGTTTGGGTTTCGTATGAGACGCTCTAAGGAAGACCTGCTAGCCTCCCTTTCGCAAAAATGGCGTCAATACACCGTTTTGGCGAAAGTAAAGTTGTGGCTCTGGATATTTCCAAGGCGTTTGATAGAGTCTGGCACGGAGCACTTCTATCAAAACATATTGTCTTTGGTGTCGGTAATAACTTCTCTCGGTTTATATCGAGCTTTCTTAGAGATCGCACTATACGAGTTGTTATGGATGGATTCCCTTCAGACGAGTTCAAGGTTCAGAAATAGGTCCTACTCTATTTCTGCGTCAAACTTCCAATTCTAGCTCCTCTTTTACAGATTATAGTAATATTTGTCGAAAAGAGCATTCAAGTGCTCAGTTTTATGAAACTAAATTACCTAAGCGAAAGTGTTTATCGGTGACAGTAGGGTATCCAACACTGATAGTAGCGTGCTCTTACGAAATCAGTTAACTCGTTCCGCAAATTCGGACTTTTACTCAATACACATCCTTCTGTTAGAGCTCATTCCTTCGTGGTCGATTGGCCGGTAGACCGAACAACACACTACAGAGAAAATTTGTTCGTTCGTAAGTGGAATCCAAATCAAATGTCCACAAACACTACTCCATCTATCCTCCCTTCCATAACCTATTTTCCTAGTTCCAACACAAGAAGGGGTCATCCCCTGAGTGCTGGTTCTGTACACATTTGAGTTTATTATTTAATTATTTAATTGGTCTAAAAAATGCACACATTATAATACGAGGGCTGTCTGATATATAACCGACCTAACCATGATGCACGCGACTTTTTCAAAAAAAACGTTTCTACTTCAAATTGTGCATATTATAATAGCTACTCGCCAAAATTTCAAAAATTTATCTTGCGCAATTATCTGTTGACAGTCGTTTTTGTGAGTCTATTTTGGTGATTTCTCCAAAATGGAAAAAATTGAATATCGAGCTGTAATTAAATTTTTATTTTTGAAAGGCAATACGCCTTCACAAATCAAAGATGAGTCGAACTCTGTGTATGGTGACTCTGCACCATCGTTTACCACCTTAAAATTCTGGGCAGCTGGGTCGCAGGAGCTTGGAAGATGATGAACGTCCTGGGCGTCCAAAAACTGTAACCACTAACGATAACATCGCTAAAGTTCATCAATTGGTACTAGACGACCGCCGGATTAAAGTTAGGGGAATAGCTGAGATTATGAAGATGTCAAAAGAATGTGTTTGTCACATATTAAACCAAGATTTGGGCATGAGAAAGCTGTCTGCGCGTTGGGTGCCGCGTTTGCTTACGCTAGACCACAAACGTGCGCGCATGAACATTTCCAGCGCTCTGTTGGCTCAGTTTAGAGGCAATAAGACCGAGTTTTGGCGCCGATTGATAACTGTAGACGAAACTTGGATTCATCATTATACGCCCGAAACAATCTAAACAGTGGACTGAAAAGGGGGAACCGGCCCCCAAAAAAGCTAAAGCTGTTTATTCGGCTGGAAAAGTGATGGCGACTGTTTTTTGAGACAGCCATGGAATTATTTTTATCGACTTTCTTGAAAAAGGAAAAACTATAACAGGAACTTACTACGCATCATTATTGGACAAGCTAAAGGAAGAAATTTCGAAAAATCGGCCACATTTGCAAAAAAAGAAAGTCTTGTTCCACCAAGACAACGCACCATCTCACACCTCAACAGTCGCCATGGCGAAAATCCACGAATTGCGGTTCGAACTGCTTGACCATCCACCTTGTTCACCGGATCTAGCACCAAGCGACTTTTTTTTGTTTCCTCAACTTAAAACTGCGCTCGGCGGCCAGAGATTTTCGTCAAATGAGGAGGCAATCTCTTTCGTGAACTCGTATTTTGCAGACAAAGACGCCAAGTACTATTTGGAAGGGTTGCAGAGATGGGAGCATCGCTGGGAGAAGTGTGTGGAGTTACAAGGAGACTACGTAGAAAAATAAAAAAAAAATGGAAAAAGTAGCGTGCATCATGGTTAGGTCGGTTATTTATCAGACAGCCCTCGTATATATCCATTCTTACATTAATCATCACAGAATATTTGTGTTCAACACAGAGATTTATAAAGGCCTTTAATTCAAAAGCCCTTTTAAATTTCGCCATTGTATATATGAGTTTTAGTTTTTTTTTATAATACGGCGAAAAATCGCTTCAGTCAAATTACACACTTTCAATTCTATAAAAGTAATAAATCCGCCAATTTTCATAGCATGTCTATGTTCTTGTATTAAACATTAGAAACGTTCGATTGTTCCAAATTTTAAATATTATTTCCTGAGGATAACAACGACACGACATTCAAATACTAGAAGTACACACATACACACATACATACGTACATACATACACATGTACCGACGACGTACGTACATTAGGACCTTAACTTTTTAACATTTTTTACAGATGTCAATAAAGGCATATTATAGTTCAATAGCGCTAAAAGTTATTTGGAAAAATATATAGGTACAAATTAGTTTTATTAGGTCGTATAAAAAGATTCCGTAAAATTGTAAAAAGAATAGATGATTTAAAATTTAAATAAAAAAATATTTAAATTTCAAACAAAATTCCTACTAGAAGGTTTAAAGTTTTTTTTTAATTACACTGTGCTCGAATTTGACACTTTAAATAAAGTATTTAAACACTAGATTCTTATTTTTTTTCTCCAAAAATCTACTTTATTCGCGAAAAATCAATACAAAATTATAAAAACACGGTAATTTTTATTTGCGCAAAATTATTATTTGCGAAATTTTTTTTTTATTGTTATTTTTTTATTTTACTGTTAATTTATAAAATGTGCTTTATTGCCAAATCGTTTAATCATTTCTTTATGATTTTTTTGTTTCAACCAATTCTTCTTGAAGGTTCCAGCAAATGTCACCTAACAGCGAATCCAATTTCTTGCCACTGTACCAGTGTTCAAGTCTAGCCGTCACCTGATGGAATCGCTCTCCATGCTCGTCAGACTCAGCTGGTGATTGCTTAGCAAACTTGTTGCCATGAGAATGCAAAAAATGAATCTTTAAAGACATTTTAACATTAATTCTATGAAAAGCGGTAAGCATGCCTTGTATATGAATGCGCCAGTTGCAAGACCGATTAATTCCTAAAACGTTGTCAAGTACCGCTTTTATAGAGTTCCATGCCTCAAGCTCATCCATACTGAGGGCATCTTCAAATAAGTTATCCGGTGGGGTGTCGCAAGGCCATAAGACATAAAGCCATAATGGCTTTTTGTCTTAATCCAAACGGACATAAAGCCATAATTATGATATGGCCTTAACACTCATATCAATTTTAGTGAAATGGGACATAAAGCCATTATGGCTATATGTCCCATTAGATGATTCAAAAAAAATCCAAAATTTCTAGGCTTCAGGAATTACATCTTCAAACATTTTGTGAAAGAAAAAATCCTTAGCTATTATTGGAAAACATTTTTTTATTCTTCTGATGCACGCAGGAAAACTTTATTCAGCGAAGCCACCTGCCGCGTCCTACTGGAGGAAAAAACCCCTAAGCGCGGCCGCAGGCCACCACGCAGGAAAACTTTATTCAGCGAAGCCACCTGCCGCGTCCCACTGGAGGAAAAAACCAAAAAGCGCGGCCGCAGGCCGCCAAGCAAAAAAACTTTAGTATGGGAAGCCAGATTTTAATACTTAAATTTATGTGGCTTTATGTCTCATTTTCGAAAAAAAAATTTATGGTGTTAAGTCCCACTATAATGAGACTTAATGCCATATGGCCTTATGTCCCAATGGGTTGGAACTTAACACCATATGGCTTTATGTCCTATGGCCTTGCGACACCCCACCAACTTATCCTTCATCAAGCAACGGATATCAAACGTACAAACGATAGATGAAGCCCACTTCACATTACGAAAAACTACCTGATTGATGTATAGGTTATATAATTCTGCAAAATCATCGCCGATTTTCTGCCGAGGGTCTGTAATTGTACGTTTTCCGCAAACATAACAAAAATTATTAAAATCCACGTGCTGATCCATTTTGATACGATTACCGAAAATTTTTATTTTTTGGCAAAAATATACAATAAATTTCAAACTTAACTGCTATGTCACTCTTGTCATGTCCCATATTTAAATTTTATCAAAGTAGATTGATTAAAATCAAAGTTAGCGAATATTGCTAACATAAGTGATAACTTCTGAAAACATCTAGCGCGACTAATTTCAAACTCTAAGCAGATAAAATTTGCGAAAAAAAATCACGAAAACAAATTTCGCTAAAATTTTCAATTTACTGATGTGCATATTTAATCACAATTTCTAAATTTCAAATTTTAAAATTTTAAAAAAATGTATAAAAACATCGTTTTTATATTACTTTAGCGTACAAATTTTAAATCGCGAATATCGCTTATACGAGCGCTAACTTCGAAAAATGGCTAATGCCACTGAAATCTGCGTACTCGAATTAGCTTTATCAATAGGGTGCCTAGTTTGTTAAAATTTGCGACTAGCATAGTGTTATTAAAAAGGTTTTTTTTCTTTTGATTCTTTACTATGTCTAACAAAAATTTGGTTATGCCCCTAATGTACACATAATACGCTTAAGTGTGAATACTATGAATTCGATTATTGTGTTTTGAATGCTCAAGGGTTCCTTGGGGGTTTTATTGTTATCAAAACCAGCGGGAAAACTTAATTTTTTGATTTTTTAATCCCACTTGTGTAAATTAGAAAAATTAAAATACTTTAAAAGATTTTTTATTGATTCAAATTTAAGATTTCACAAAAATGATGTTTTAAATATTAAATAATAGTTAAATTTCAAGTTCTATTGATAATTATTTTAGTTTAAGTTTTGTTATAAATAAACAAAAACATTTTTCATCTAAAAGAATTACACATAAGAATGAATACGGACAAATCTCTCATATATGCTTCGGAATCCCTAATATTTATTGAAATTATTATTGAGTCAAAGAATGAATGAATTCTCAATAAATTTGTATGAAGAGCGGAAAACGTTAGCTTTTCCTGTCGATATTATGTCAACAAGTCGTGTTCGAAAAATGTCGATAAGGAAATTGAAAAACAAAAAGTATAAAATCGAAAATGGCAAAACATTTAAATGGGAAAATTTACTATTTAGTTGCCTACATTTAAATGGAGCAAATCAATTTAGATTACTTATAGCGATATTAGAAAATTAATATAAACAAAATTAGAAGTATGAAATCCAATTAGACATTTATTTTAATGATTAACTCATTTCGCTGCCATTCTAGAGTGTGACATGGAGCACTTTTATCAAAACATTTGATGTCGGTAATAACTTCCTACTGCAAGGCTTTGTTCTTTCTTCTACTATATTTCTTATATAGTACCAGGTACTGGTTGACCGAGCCTTGCTCGGAGCTTTATGCTAAGCATTTTGAGACAAATTTTAAAGTTTTTATATATTTTATTTTATGAAGTGCTAAAATAAATTTTAAGGAAAGACATTGTACAAATATTCAGTTAATTTTGAATTATTTTATTTATTTTGTCCGACCTACACATAGTTTGCATAGTTTACAGTTTAACTCATTTTAATAATTTTGGAAATTGGTCATACCAACAGAAACCTCCGTCGACTCATGCGCAACAACTTTGCTGAAGATTATAGCATGATTAAATGTACAGCTTACGATTAAACTGACTTTGAGTAAGTTTCAGTAGCGCCACCTGTCGGTAATTATCCATACCAACTAAAAAGCCTTCGCCGGCTCATGCGCTACAACTTTGCTAAAGATCATAGCATGATCAAATGTACTGTTTACGATTTAATTAATTTTTAGTAATTTTCATTGGCGCCATCGGTCGGAAATTAGTCTTAAAAACCTTCGCCGGCTTATCTGCAACATCTTCGCTAAAGAGCATAATATGATCAAATTCACAGTTTACTATTCTGTAAAGAACATACATACAGACAAACATTCATTTGTTTAAAAAGTATAACAATACTATTTTTTCCCCCTTTTTATCCCCTAATTTAAAAAAGTTCCATATGCATATTTGGTACTTTTTTGGTACCAATTGAATTCGGTACATTTTATTAAAACGCAGTTAACATAATGTTCCTGTTCATATTACTTTTTGTGATATTAAGTTATCATTTTATTCCTTTTTTACCCATTTTGGCCCCAAAATCAAAAAAGTACCAAATACGTGTTTAATGGTTCTTTCACATCTATTGATTGCAGTACAAAGTTTCTTTCTATATTCTTTAGTTTAAAATATCAGAGTGGGTTAAATAGGTACCAAAAAAAACTGTTTTCACCCCTTTTACCCCCTATCGAACATAGTTTCAAAAAAGTACCAAACACCTGTCCGCTTATTTTCATAGCTGTTTAAAACATAATTTTAATTTTGTTTCTATACCTATTACTTTAGGAGATATAGCGTTTTCGATTTTTTCCCCTTTTTACCCATTTTTACCCTTTTAGAGGCAAAGGTTCCAAAAGTCCCTTTTTCTTCGACCTATACATCAACAAAGATACTCACTGTCCAATTTGATCAAAATCGTTAGAGCCGTTTTCGAGATAGCCATATATATATATATATATATATATATATATATATATATATATATATATATATGTATACAAACAATTATTGCTCGTTTAAGAATATAAGATTAATGACCTTATATATCAAACTTCCAGTCCTATCTACTCTTTTGCAGCTCACAGTAACATATGCCATTAATATTCGTTCAATTGTAAACCGAGCCTTTTACAGATTGAGGTATTGAGACAAATCGCAATATCGATACCATAGATAAAACACATAGATTGAGAACATATGTTCTACTAAGGCACCAAAAAAATGTGGTGAATAAATTAACTAAGGTGGTGAACTCACATACAGGTACTGTGAATTCAACATAGTCATTTTGACAACTGTCAAATGAAAATGTAAACAAACAAAAATTATTTGTAATTGAAAAGGGTAAGTAAAGAAATTTTGTTTGTTTTTTTAATAATATTAAATAAATATATTCAGGTATGTGATGGACATTTTTCGTTTTCAAATCGATCGATTTCAGACATATTTTTTAGCTAATTTTCGGTTATTTCCCCCAAAAAAATGAAAATGTTGGCTTTAATCCTTTTGACTGATATTTTATCTTTCATTTGGTTTGAATTTTTTGGAAAAATAACCGCAAATTATCTCAAAAATATATCTGAAATCGATCGATTTGAAATCGATCGTTCTCCATCACATACCTGATTATTTTTTATTATATTTTGGCTATATTTCAGGTGCTGATGGACCTCATTTTAAATTTTATTTTGACTGTATATGTATAAATAAATAAATAAATAAATAAAAGATAAACAGAAAATAATTTAAATATATATTTTGCACATGCATCTAAAACTTATACAGTTGTTTAAGTAATATGTTCGTAGAATATATCACCTAAAATAAAAAAGGACATAACTACAGTTCTAGTTTATTTTACAGGAGAAGCTCCTAACGCATTTACCGTATAAAAAGTCTGGAATTTAGCAAAGTTTTGTGGCCATAGCTGTCATAGTTTATAATTTAATATCTTTTAATTGGCCTTTGCTACATTTTTTTGGTTTCCGGGAGTGTTTTTTATATGAAAGCTATATTCAAATATGGACCGATTCCTATAAAATTTGATATACTGACCAATAGTTGCATAAAACTTTCCTAATGTAAATTAAGTCGTCATAGCTATTACAGTTGTATTCAATTTATCAGCATTAATGTGTTTCCTGGGGCGGCGTTATATGGGAGCTTTAACTAAATGTTAACCGATTTTGTTCATTTTCAATACACAAGATATCGATACTCAAGATATCGAAAATACTTTTGTAAAATTTTGTCAATCTAGCTCTTTTCGATATGGTGCTATTGCGCTGTTATCTGACGGACATAAACCCTCTTCTTTTTGTATTTTCGTAAGTTTTTTTATATGGAAGCTATGGTGACCGATTATGACAAAATTTGCACACTGCACACTTTGAGAAAATATTTTTGTTTTGTCCACAGAGCAGCTCATGCTGGGCCGAAGACATACAAGTTTCAAGAAGTTCCTGATCCTGAAAAAAACGAGAGAAAAATTTAAAACAAATTTTGTGTGATGGATGACGAAACATACGTACTGACAGACTTTTCTCAACTTCCCGGCCAAGATTTTCATGTTGTTGAAGAGTGAGCCAATGTTTAGGAAGAGAAAAAACACAAGATTCCCAAAAAAAATCTCGTGTGGCGAGCTTTTTGTAGTTGTCGCAAAATAAGCCAATCATTTGTCTCAACAGGCACGATAAACACATAAAATTA
The DNA here is from genome assembly GCA_933228675.1 of Stomorhina lunata. NCBI lineage: Eukaryota > Metazoa > Arthropoda > Insecta > Diptera > Rhiniidae > Stomorhina > Stomorhina lunata. Next base: position 85,627,974 of record OW121740.1, on the reverse strand, counting down.
TATAACTCCGTTATACATTTTATGTATAAAAACTTATAAATTTATTTTAAAATAAAAATATTGTGCCATTTGCTTTGTTTATTTTATAAACAAATAATTTATTGACATTTTATTGTTGAGTTTCTTTTTCTTGTGGGGAATTAAAAATCATTCAAACCAGTGTTGCATTTCTAGTGCAAATTCAAAAATAAAAATTTAAAAATCAACAATACCAAGCAACTCTGCTTTAGTATGTGGTGGATATTTTAGTATGCACTAATACCACTTAAACATAATTTTACCAATACAGTAATACTTATTACAATATGGCGCCTCTAAAATGTACCATGACGTCTCTTAAATGTACTTGACAGTTGCGTCCTCAGTCTATGTTGTTAGTTTATGATCGATACCATCTCAAAATAGGGTGGTTTGAATAGAGCCAACTTGAATGCACGTAAGACTCAGTGTATGTTCTTGCATAAACGCACGCCAGATCACGTTACTCCATCTGTTTTCATTAAGCATGAGAACTCAATGTCATGTTCGTTGAATTAATCACATTTTTTTAGTGTAAGTGCTTTGGTGTAAGAGATACTTCACTCCAACTGATCTTCTATTTCCGACCGAAAATGTAATAAAACTCTTATGTATGGGCCGGACATCAAAGTCCTTTTTAGAGCTACCCGATCGCGTGCAGGTAAGGGCGAAAGTGCTCTTTGGTGAGGTAGGGTGTCCAACTCTATTAAATCGCTGGAGCACTGTCGCAATGTGGGTTGTGCCTTAGAGCGGTTCGCCTTCCATACAAAAAAAAGTTATGTCAGTCACCCCCAAGGATTAAAGCTAATGTTAAAACAACTCCAAAAAATATGTTTTTATTTTTTTACCACGCCTACAAATACTGCCCTTTTACTATTTTGTTCACTGTGTCGCCATTTTAAGTCCGATCATAACATTTTATATATCGCTGTTTGCAGCTCTGCAAGGGCTACATTTCTCTCTTTGATAGTTTTTTACTATCACGTCAATTTATCATATCTTTAAAAAACTAGATTTTTACTCGATTTGATTAGGGTGGGTACGACTCGAATTTTAAAAAGTTATGACTAGAAATTGACGAGGTAGTAAAAAACCATCAAAGAGAGAAATGTAGCCTACAGAGCCCTGAAAATCGATGTATAATATGTTATGATCGGATTAAAGATGGCGACACAGTTAACAAAATGCAAAAAGGGCGGTATTTGTAGGCGTGGTAAAAAAATAAAAAAATTTTTTGGAATTATTTTTACATTATCTTTAATCCTAGGGGGTGACTGGCTCAACTTTTTTTTTTCGAACCACTCTATTATGCCTCACTGTTCTATCGGTACTACTTGTTCCCTGATCGTGCGATTTAAGCCTTTTAGACATTTTTTTAATTTTTACAGGTATAAATATTACTCTGTGACACTAAAAAAAAAACTCGGGAAATGACCTAACGTGGATTGTTATATTATTAAGTACATGATAAAGGAGTTATACGCAAAAAAACGCGAGGTTCGTCAGGTTATCGACTGTTGTACATTGATACTACGCCTGCAAATATTTTTTCCAGAAATTCATTACAAAAAGTATTTGTTTGCAATCGAAAAATTTTAACTTTGGAAAAAGTTAAGTAAATTTTGTAAATGTAAACCGACATCAATAAGTAATGTCTCGCTTTTTTTTTATATAGAACTATCTTTAATACAAACATGGATTTTATAGAAAAAAGTTTAAATAATTGCTTTAGAATTTTAAAGATTACGATAAATTAAAAAAAAAATCAAGTAAGAAAAGCTATAGTCGGCCAAGCCCGACTATATGAAACCCTTCACTACTAAGGTCAAATAGGGACCAACAATACATACATACATATACTATGTGTTATTTTTTGAATATTTCAAGATTTAAGTAGATTTATGTCATTTCCGGCTAAGGGCCTGTTATGGGAGCTAGGGTCAATTGTGAATGGATTGTTACCAAATTTCGGTTATTGATTTATATTTACAAAATATTTATCTGTGCAAGTTTTAGTAATAAAAGGCATTTATTGTTTAGATTTATAAGCGTTTTTGTGTTTTTATGGGTATTTAAACTATAGTTTTGAGAATGTGTCTTGTATGGGAGGTATGGTCAAATAAGGGCCGATGCCTACAAAATTGGGTGCATTGATTAAGGTTATCATAAGCAATATTTGTGCTGAATATTATTAATATACAACTAAATTTGTAGCTTTAAAGTACCAAAAACTCTATTCGTGAAGGCATCCCTATGGAAGGTACCCGAAATAGTAATCCGAGAAAGTATAGGGATCGTCCTTGGACCTAAATATGAGCATGTGTCAAATTTCATTGAATTATTTTTAAAGTTACGACCTGTACACTGATAACAAGAATACATAGATATCCGACACACCACCCGGCTAAAAATCGTTAAAACTACTCAGACCAATATTTCAATGCGGTACAAACATTAGCACAAACCCAATGTATGCAGCTTGGAAAAGCTCGTTCCTTTGACTTTTCAAAACTGTTTAAAATCGCTCTGCAAATGTGGGAGTTGGAGGTACTAAAGTACTACGACCTACCCGAAAACAGTTTTTTGCGAATATCTCAATTTTGCACGTGTTTCGAAATCTTTGAAAATGGTTTTTGCGACCACTAGGTCTCTTTCCAAGTTTTTACAAAAGTTACTAATTTGTGACACATTGTAATTTAAATTTTATCTCGTCTACACTTAGTTTTACATATTTAAATTTAAAGATAGAAAAATGCCTTTATAAAAATTAAGATTAAGAAAGTAAAGTACAGACAAACTTTGACTTAACGGACTTCATTGTAAGTAAGGATCTAGATTCTAGAACACTCACACTTTATGGGGTCAAGCACGATTATTGGACAAAAGTTTTAAAATTTAATCTTTGCCTTAAGTTCATATTTGTTATGACGCTATAATTCGTAAATTATATATGTCTCGCAAAATATGTATATACATATGTATAATGCGTGGTTATCGATCTGTGTCGAATTTATGATACTTTTCCTCATGATGATCGCCTAACCAACCATGGAAACGAGTCAAGAAGAGGTTGTCCTAAGGTCGACAACCCATAATTTTTGAAAAACCCTTTAAATTTCAATACTTTTTATAAAAATAAAAAAATTATACTTAGAAAATCAAAGCTAAAATTAGGGTTACAAAAGCAGTACACCATGCTTTGACAGTTCATTCATTTCATCATTTTTATACCCACCATCAAAAATAATGGCTCAAAAACCAAAAGAGATATATAATCTGAATCCTTATGAAATTCTAAGACGATTGAGCGATGTCCGTCTGTCTGTCTGTTGAAATCACGATAACTCCTAAACGAAACCAGCTAGTTCATTGAAACTTAGTAAGAACATTCTTCATTCTTTCTGAGAAAATGTTGGTATTGAAATTGGGCAAAATCGGTTAATATTTGACCATAGCTCCCGTATAACCTCGCCTATTCTAATCGCTTATTTGCTAATAAATAATAAACTATTATAGGTATGATGATAAAATTTGGTGCATAGAAGTTATGCATAGACCCTAGGCAGCATACAAAATTAAAAATCGGTTCACATTTAGCTATAGCTTTCACACAAAATATTTATGAAAACAGCCTAAATTTCACCTAAAATACACTTAAATGCCAACTATAGCAGATATAAAAACTAAATTTAGCACAAGGAAGCTTGTCAATGCCAGCGAGTGTGCAAAATTTGGTCACAATCGGTCACCATTTGACCATAGCTCCCATATAAAAAAACTTACAGAAACACAAAAATACAAAAAGATGTCCGTCTGTCCGTCAGATAAAAACGCGATAGCTCCTTAACTACAAGAGCTAGAGCGACAAAATTTTACAAAAGTAATTTTGATATGTTATAGAAATTGTGTACTGGAAATGGGCGAAATCGGTTCACATTTAGTTAGAGCTCCCATATAACCTCGCCCTGTGAAACACAAATTGGCATATTTTAGAAAAAAAATTTTAATTTTTTTACAATATTTTAAAAAAAATCGAATTATATTGATTTTAGAAAATATTCTATTGCAGCATGCTATATTTCATCAAAATTGTTCTATAAACACCAGAGATATCTTCAAAGGTTTTTAAACAGTATTTTAAGAAAAATTTTGAATTATATATCAGATTTTAGAAAATACTCTAACGCAACATGTAATTAAGTTTTATCAAAATCGGTCTATAAACACCAGAGATATCGTCAAAATTCAAAATTCGATGAGAATTAAAATTTTTTTTTCAAAAAAAAAATTTAATTTCGTCAAAAAATTGTGTTTCTTAAAAAAAGTTTTTTGAACTGTATATTTAATTTTAGGAAATCATTCAACGCAGCACACTATTGAATTTCATCAAAATCGGTAGATCAATAACCGAGATATCGCCAAAGCAAAAGTTATCGATGTACGCAAATTGATAAATTTTCAAAACTTTTTTTTTTTTAAACTGTATTTTTTAAAAAAATTTTTGAATTATATATCAGATTTTAGAAAATACACCAATGCAACATGATATTAAATTTTATCAAAATCGGTCTATAAACACCAGAGATATCGTCAAAATTCAAAATTCGATGAGAATTAAAAAAAAAAATTTTAAAAACTGTATTTTTTAAAAAAAATTTTTTAAATTCGTCATCGAAGTTTAGTATTTTAGCGATATCTCGGGTGTTTATGGACCGATTTTAATGAAATTCAATAGCGTGCTGCGTAGAGAAATTTCCTATTCGTCTGGGTACATCCACCAGGAGCTCCACAAACTTGATTTCAACAGACAGACAGACAGACAGACGGACATAGCTAAATCGACTCTCCTGGCGATTCTGAGTCGATCGGTGTAATTTTTATGGGGTCTAGGACGAATAATGAAAAAAATACAAACTGAATGACAAACTTATAATACCCTTTCACCTATTGGTGAAGGGTATAAAAACGATATATATTCTGAATCCTTATGAAATTCTAAGACGATTGAGCGATGTCCGTCCGTCTGTCTGTCCGTCTGTCTGTCTGTTGAAATCACTATAACGCCTAAACGAAAGGAGCTAGCTCACTGAAACTTAGAAAAAATATTCTTCATCTCTGAGAAAATTTTGGTATTGAAATCGGCCAAAATCGGTTCACATTTGACCATAGCTCCCGTATAACCTCGTCTAGGCTAATCGCTTATTTGTTAATAAATGACAAATTATAGCAGCTATGATGACAATGTTTGGTATATAGAAGTTTTACCTTAGCCCTAGGCAGCGTGTAAAATTTCATCAAAATCGGTTTACATTTAGCCATAGCTCCCATACAAAAAACTTACGAAAACAACCTAAATTTCACCTAAAATACACTTAAATGCCAATAAATCTAAAAGTATAACAAATATAATCACTAAATTTGACACAAGAAAGTCTTATGTCAATGCCAGCCAATGTGCAAAATTTTGTCGCAATCGGTCACCATTTGACCTAGCTCCCATATAAAAAACTTACTAAAACACAAAAATTTAAAAAGAAAAGGGGATTAATGTCCGTCTGTCCGTCAGATAAAATCATGATAGCTCCTTAACTACAAAAGCTAGTAAGACTAAATTAAGCACAAGGAATTCTTATGTCAATATCAGCCAGTGCGCAAAATTTTGCCACAAGCGGTCACCATTTTACCATAGCTCCCATATAAAAAACTTATGGAAACACAAAAATACATAAAGAAAAGGTTGTTTATGTCCGTCAGATAAAAGCACGATAGCGCCTTAACGAAAAGAGCTATAGGGACAAAATTTTACAAAAGTATTTTGGATATCTTGAAAAAGATGTGTGTTGAAAATAGACAAAATCGGTTAAAATTTAGTTAAAGCTCCCATATAACCCCGCCCCTGGAAACACATTAATGCTGATAAATTGAATACAATTGTAATAGCTATGACGACTAAATTTAAAATAGGGAAGTTTTATGAATTTTTGATCAGTTTATCAAATTTTTTATGGAATCAGTCCATATTTGACTTTAGCTTTCATATAAAAAACAAAAATTTTAGCAAACTCCAGTTAAAAGCTATTAAATTAGAAACTATGATAGCTATGGCCACTAAATTTTGCAAGAATAAGCTCTATATACATATCAGCCAGTGTGTAGTGTGTTTGTTACAATCGGTCAACATTTGGCTATAATTCTTATATACATAACATCCCCCTTTTATACCCTTCACCAATAGGTGAAAGGGTATTATAAGTTTGTGATTCCGTTTGTAATTTTTTTATTAGTGATCGTAGACCCCATAAAAATTATACCGATCGACTCAGAATCGGAGGAGAATCGATTAAGCGATGTCCGTCTGTCTGTCTGTCTGTCCGTCTGTCTGTTGAAATCAAGTTTCTGAAGCCCCTGGAGGATGGACTTACATAAATTATATATCAGATTTTAGGAAATTCTCCCGCTATTAAATTTCATTAAAATCGGTTTATAAACACCGAAAATATCGAAAAAATACTAAAAATTAGACGAAAATTTTAAAATTTTTCATTGAAACACACTTTTAAATAACAAGAGAAAAAAGATACTCCTGGTGTACATGTGATAATATGTTATATATCAGATTGTAGGAAATATTTTCCCAAAGCACTCTGTAAAATTTTGTCAAAATCGGTCCATAAACAACTGAGATATCGCCAAAACACTGAATTTGATGTATCGCAAATTGCCCAAAGTACGCATTAGAGAATGTTTGTTGAAAAAATGAAATGCAGAAATAGGAAAAACCATCCTTCTTTAGCACGGATCTACATAAATTTTATATCAGATTTTAGAAAATTCCCCCGCCAAGCACGTTATTACATTTTATCAAAAGCGGTCCAAAAACAATTGAGATATCGCAATAACACTACATTTGATGTACAGCGAATTGCCCAAAGTACGTGTCTAAGAAATTTTGTTTACATTTTGTAAGTATTGTTTCAGCGATATCTCAGGTGTTTATGGACCGATTGTGATGAAATTTGACATCGTTCTTTGTGTGAGGATTTTCTAAAATCTATACTCCACAAATCTGATTACGAATACCATTCAAATTGTACCGATCAACTCAGAATCGACAGGAGAATCGATTTCGCGACCTCCGTCCGTCTGTTTGTTTGTCCGTCCGTCTGTTTTTTTGTCCGTCCGTCTACCTATCTGTAATATTTTCTGTTGTAGTCAAGTTTTTGGAGTTCCTGTTTTGTCGATATCTCAGTTGTTTATTTTGATGAAATTTAATAGCGTCCTTCGCAGGGGATTACCTGAATCCTGATGCATTCGATAATTTGTGGTAGCTATAATTTAGCGTTTAAGCGATGATGTTTTGATCGACAATGATAAAATTCAGGGTGGGACAATATCCTAAAATTTTGTGTAAAATCTAGGAGCTCCACAAATCTGATTTTAGCAGACAGACACTCTGCATTAATCTTAATTTTGTGTCTGACTTTTGAACATTATGATAACATTTGAGAATGTATTATATATCAAATTATAGGTAATCTTCCTAGGAAGTACAAAAATGCAGCTGATTATATGATATCCGTTCAAAACCTACATATGTATGTAAGTATCTCACATATCAACGAAAATTTAAATTTTTTAATTGCAATTGGGAGAAATCCGTTCACGTTTGACAATTGATCCCGTATAACTTCGCCTAAGATACGATGATGACATTTAGTATAAAGAAGTTGTACAATATTGATATTCAGGGCGATAGCGCCTAAAATAAACTTTCTAGAGGGACAACATTTCACAAAAGTATTTCTGATCTCTTGAAAAGTTCGATATTGAAAATGGGCGAGCTCTATTCACATTTAGTGAAATCTCCCATATAACCCCGACCGGGAATCGATTTAATGCTGATAAATTAAATTACATTAAAATTGCACAAGGAACTAGAGCAAAACTTTCCAAACATCCATCGGACAGATCGAAAGAACAATACATCCCAAATATTATTGATGAAGTGTTCATTTTAATTAATTTACTAACTTCAGATTAATAAGTAAATCTTTAATAACTTTTCCGACAAAGCTGATATCCAGCCATTCAAAAACTATATATTTCACGTATGTATCTAAAACTAAGAGTGTATACCCTATAATTTTAAGCCTTATCATTGTTAAAGATTTGACCTAAATCAGTCCGCTAACTTCAGAGTTTTACATAACTAATCAAGAACTTTTACTAGTTGGATAATTCGTACGAATTAAAGTGCACAACCCTCACTGGACATTGAGTTTTTGGGTTGCATGCCAGAATACTTAAACTTCATCAAATCGATGTGCTATTGCAAATGTAAGGGCATCTACATTTTGAAGCATCTTTTCTGCATGGTTTATCTGGTCTATCGAACTTTATTAAATGTTCGTAAAATATGTGTCTAGTTTATTTCGAAGCTACTGGCTGGCTTAAATATGCATTCTCTACTTGTAGTCTAGTAATAATTATCTTTCACAAAGGGACCACTTTAGAACCCAAGTGAAGCTTACCTAGACATCAGCCACCTGCCCAACCTAACCTTTGGGTGCATAACTATTCTAGATGATGACGCCACAATTATTTTCCAATTTGGTCCACGTTTTGAATTTACTGTACCCTCGTAGGTATGTAAGATATGTTTCTAAATTTAACACAACTTGATGGTGGGTATATAAGATTCGGCACAGTCGAATATAACACTCTTACTTGTTAATTGTGGTATCCTTCCCAAAATTATAATACGAATCTCATCAATGATGGTTTTGGGTATAATAAATTCTTTTTTCTGCGCCCTTTGATGTTAACTAATTATAAAATAGTGCCACTCTGAGAAGCCAACGAGTGATCGATTTTTTACACACATACGGTCCATGTGTGTAAAAAATCGTTTACAAAACTTAAAAACAAGCATTTATTAAAACATTTTTCAATTTATCTTTTTCACATTAATAAAATATCTACAAGATTTTTCCACCCGAACTATTTTAATTATCTGTTTATTAGTCAAATTTAAACTCCGAACAATAGCTATCGTAAGTACTACCTTAGTGTAGTAAGTATGTATGTATAAGTAAGTACATAGATGGATAAATGTTACTGTCAAGATTCAACCTAAACCCGTTATATGACCCTAGAACTTTTTTCTTGTTTGTAACTTTTTTCTATATAAATATATTTGAGTTTTTCTTTAAGAATTTGAATATAAAAGAACTCGATTTACGATCAGTTTTTGAATAAATAACATGATTTCTGTATTTATGTATTTTGTCTATTGTAAGTACGAGGATTACGAGAACAAACAAGTCTGCATTGAATTGCAACAAAAGGCATAAAAAAATGCACCGAAATGATTTTGGAAAACAAAGAATAGGACAACATTAAAACTGTTATACGAGGGTTGTTTTTTTATACAATATTTCCTGATTACTGCTATGTGGAAAATCGCTTTCCTAAACAACGTGTGACTTTTTTGACAATATATTTATGTACTTAAAACGCAATTTCTGTAGCTTTCGACAGTGATTAACTTAACAAAAGTATATCGATGAATTAAATTATATTTGTGGATAAAGCGCCATAAAGGACCAGAGCTTATCAATGGTTTACTAAATTCAATCGTGGCTGATCGATGGTAGTAAAGTTTTACTAAATCTTATCTTATCTTATATTCTTAAACGAGCAATAATTGTATGTATTTATATATATATAGAATGGCTATCTCGAAAACGCCTCTAACGATTTTGATAAAATTTGGACAGTGGGTATCTTTTTTGAGGTATAGGTCGAAGAAGAAGGAACTTTTGGAACTTTTGCCTCTAAGAGGGTAAAAACGGATAAAAAAGGGAAAAAATCGAAAACGCTATATCTCCTAAAGTAATAGGTATAGAAACAAAATTAAAATTACGTTTTAAACAACTATGAAAATAAGTGGACAGGTGTTTGGTACTTTTTTGAAACTATGTTTGATAGGGGGTAAAAAAGGCTGAAAATAGTTTTTTTGGTACCTTTTTAACCCACTCTTATATTTTAAACTAAAGAATATAGAAAGAAACTTTGTACTGCAATCAATAGATGTAAAAGAAACATGAAATACGTATTTGGTACTTTTTTGATTTTGGAGCCGAAATGGGTAAAAAGGGGATAAAATGATAACATAACATCTTCAAAGTAATATGATAGGAACATTATACATTATGTTAACTGCGTTTTAATAAAATGTACCGAATTCAATTTGCACCAAAAAAGTACCAAATATGCATATGGAACTTTTAGAAATTAGGGAATAAAAAGGGGGAAAAATTAGTATTATTTTAAACAAATGAATGTTTGTCTGTATGTATGTTCTTTATAGAATAGTAAACTGTGAATTTGATCATGTTATGCTCTTTAGCGAAGATGTTTCGGATAAGCCGGCGAAGGTTTTTAAGTTGATGAGACTAATTTCCAACAGATGGCGCCACTGAAAATTACTAAAAATTAATAAAATCGTAAACTGTACATTTGATCATGCTATGATCTTTAGCAAAGTTGTAGCGCATGAGCCGCCGAAGGCTTTTTAGTTGGTATGAATAATTTCCGACAGATGGCGCTACAGAAACTTACTCAAAGTCAATTTAATCGTAATCTGTACATTTAATCATGCTACAATCTTTAGCAAAGTTGTTGCACATGAGCCGACGAAGGTTTCTTAGTTGGTATGAAGAAATTTCGACAGGTGGCGCCACTGAAATTTACTCAAAGTCAATTTAATCGTAAGCTGTACATTTAATCATGCTATAATCTTCAGCAAAGTTGTTACGGATAAGCCGAAGAAGGTTTATGAATTGGAATGAGCAAAGTCCGACAGGTGGCGCCACAGAAAATTACTCAAAGTGAATTAAATCGTAAACTGTGCATTTGATCATGTTATAATCATAAGCAAAGTTGTTACGAATAAGCAGACAAAGGTTTCTTATATGGTACGAACAACTTCAAGTGGCGCCACTTAAAACTACTCAAAATGAATTAAATCGTAAACTGTGCATTTGATCAGACTATAATCTTTAGCAAAGTTGTTGCGCATGAGTCGACGGAGGTTTCTGTTGGTATGAATAATTTCCAAAATTATTAAAATGACTTAAACTGTATACTATGAAAACTACATGTTGGTCGGACAAAATAAATAAAATAATTCAAAATTAACTGAATATTTGTACAATGGCTTTCCTCTAAATTTATTTTAGCACTTTATAAAATAAAATATATAAAAACTTTAAAATTTGCCTCAAAATGCTAATCATAAAGCTCCGAGCAAGGCTCGGTCAACCAGGTACTACTCTATAATATAACGATGTTGCACTTCCATACATTTATTTGCCGTATGGTCGTTTTGAAAGCTTTATAAAAAAGTGAGTATACCATTTTTACTCTAATTTGAAAACAACTAATGAAGACGATTATCCAATGAGAGAAAGCTAAGGCACACACACGTTTACATGAAATGTATGAATGTGTGTTCACTGACATTAAACAGATAAAAATGTAAGGAAAGCTATATCTTGATATTATATCTGTGACAATAAATAATAATGGCTTAAGTCGAAATTTAGTATTTTGAGATAAAAAGGGGTTTATCTTAAATGGTTAAGGGTTTTGTATGAAAAAGTTAATATGTATATAAATACGTATAGTTTTGTTAATATTTTATATTTAGCTGAGTGATAGATCCTGAAGAACAGAAAAAGAATATGTAAAAAAATAAAAAGGACTTATGCAACTTAAGCCATTATCATTTATTGCCACAGATATTATCGTTGATTTTACACGTTGTTGGGGTCCTGATACTGCATGTTCTAAATGAACGTGATGTTAAGGTAACCCTAAATATAAGTGTAAATCGAATACGTTCAATATTAAGTAAAACGCTTGACTGTAAAAAAATATTTGTTCGTTCAAAACACTTGGAAGGAAATGGTCGCTTGTTTTTTGGGAAATCCTAGTCCAGCACTGGTTTGATGAAGTGATCTTCGACTTAAGCTCGTCCATAGGCAAACTTTTTCGGCACTTGAAACCATGCCGCTAAATTTCCTATGTGTTGGTAAGGCTAGCAAACCCCGAAATTAACAGCACCATAAACGATTTGTTCGAATAAAAATTAGACTGTCTCGTGCTTGTATGGGGAATTTATTTTTTCGAGTTCAGATACGCTTATTCTCCAGTTGGTTTTCCTTTTGAACCTAATAATCGAAATATGAAATATTATTGCGATCGGATAACTTTTACCCATGTCGCCAAAGTTTGAAGTTAAGGTCAATATGAACGCTATAGAATATATAGTATGAAATTTGAACCGCCCTTTTAATTTTACTTAGATTAAACATATTTTTATAAAGGGTGGTTAAATTGTAAGGGCCGATGTTGAATGTGAACCACACCTAAACGCCAAGTTTTTTTCCAAATTTTATTTGACATTTCTCTATTTCAGACTTACTCAATTTGAACCATGGAGAGATACACAATCCAACAACGTGTTAAAGTTATCCAGACTTATTATGAAAATGGGCGTTCAAATCAAAATGCATATCGTGCACTTCGTGATTTTTTTGGTCAATTTGATCGTCCAAATGTGCGTACAATCGCAAAAATCGTGGAAAAATTCGAGCAAACCGGGTCTGTAGAAGATGTGAGAACACCAGTGCATGCTCGTACAGCTCGTACTGCAGAAAATATTGCTGCTCTTCGCGATAGTGTAGCTGAGGCCGGTCAGGCAGTTACTGTGAATGGTGTTCGCTATCGTGAGATGATAACGAACTTTTTATGGCCCAAATTGGAAGATATGGATGTGGACGATATGTGGTTTCAGCAGGACGGTGCCACTTGCCACACAGCTAACGAAACAATGGCTCTTTTGCGCAACAAATTCAATGGCCGTGTTATCTCACGTAATGGCGATGTCAATTCGCCGCCAAGATCATGTGATTTGACACCGTTGGACTTTTTTCTTTGGGGTTATTTGAAAGAAAAGGTGTACGTCAATATTCCAGCAACAATTCAAGAGCTAAAGGATGAGATAATTCATCACATTAACGGCATAGAACCTCCATTATGCCTCAAGGTCATCGTAAATTTGGATTATCGGATGGAGGTGTGTTGCTGTGGTCGCGGCGCCCATTTGGCCGATATTTTGATCCAGACATAATTGAGTAATACCAATATATCATAATAAAATAAAATTACAATCATTTCCTAAATAGTTTGTGTTTTATTCAAAATCAACATCGGCCCTTGAAATTTAACCACCCGATATTTAAACTTAGCTTTTATTCAGTTTTTTTTTTTAATCTTTATCCCAGGGAACGTAACGGTTATAAGTTGTATCAAAAAGCTTTTAATAACAGTTATTTTGTAACTAAATGAAAAAATCCATATTTAACAGTTATTTTTGAATCTAAAAATAAAAGTTGGTATGAAACTGTTAAAAAAGGAGTTTTATTTTTCTGTCAAAAAATAAAACTCAACCGCCGTGGTGTAGCAGGTTAGTCATCCGCCTAGCATACCAGAGATCCCAAAATCGATTCCTAGTCAGACCCACTTGAAAAAAATAAATTTCCAAAAAAGCGGCGGTTCATCTCAAACCTCAGCTAGCCACTGGTTACTGAGTATTAGGCTATGTAAAACTTCTCTAACTAATGCATTTGCCGTTCGGGGCCGGAGTTAAAACGTAGGTCCCTTTCAATGAGTCTAAAAATAAAATCAGATGCAGCTCATTGCCTTAGAGAAGTACCCCTTGTTACAATTGGAATGTTGTCTTGGAATATATATATATATATATATATATATATATATATATATATATATATATATATATATATATATATATATAAAATATCTGGCGTACAATAAACTATTAAACGACCGGTAGTATGGATTTACAAGGACGTTCTATCAAAATTAACAACTTTTATAAATTTATATCGTGTTCTCTCAAAAATCATGTAATGCGATCAAATTTTTTTGGGGTCTTCAATGTCAATCTTTCAATCCTATCTACACTTTAATAGATCAAGCATTTTTGAGAGAGATGTCATAAAGCAAAATATGAATGACCTAACTACAATCTATAAATGATGTCGTGCGAATAGGATCAATTTTAATGGCAGTATGACCTAACGTTAAATGTTAACACATAAACGAGTGACGGATCATGTTGGTTCATCTATAATTATGGATGGTTTCAATATTTATAATCGTCAAGGACATTGTCTTTTGGATTGAAAATATTTTCCTAGTTCCATCGCAATGCAATGCTTTAAAGATGTAATTACCTAATATTGGATTCATGGGTAGTTATACCCTTCACCACCATAGGTGGAAAGGGTATTATAAGTTTGTGCTGATGTATGTAATGCATAGAAATATTTGTCTTAGACCCAACTTTTAGGATACCAATAGGCTTAGAATTAATTTCTGAGTCGATTTAGCGATGTCCGTCCGTCTGGCTGGCTGCCTGGACCCCCATGTAAACCTTGTAATCAAACTACAGGTAGCAATTCTAAAGATAATTTGATGAAATTTGGCATGGATACTTTATTTGGTAATGGGACCATGGCTATTGAAATTCGTCCATTATCATTTCATTATTTATGGTATCTCCCATAGGTCCCACTTGCCGGAATTAATATATGGGCCACAAATATCAATAGTTTTTCATTATATTTGAAACAAATGCTTTTTATGTAAATATAAATCACTGTACCAAATTTTGTTGAAATCGGTCCACATTTGACCATAGCTCCCATACTCAACTCTTCTGTCAGAACGCACTAAATGAGATAAAAATCACTAAAACGCTCGTAAATCTGGAGATAATAAGAATTTTATGTTTATTTTTTTGCATACATAACTTTTGTAACAACTGTAATCAACTTGCCAAATTTCGAGATAATCGGTCCACATTTGACCCTTGCTCTCATATAAGTCCAAATGACGAAAACAGCTTAAATATATAAATATATAAGTTTTGAGAAAATGTTTGTATGATGACAAAATTTAGCAAATATTTGTCTTTATAGGAAAAAGAACACATTTGACCTTAGTGTTGAAGGGTATCGTATGGTCGGGCGTGGCCGACCATAGCACTTTCTTACTTGTTATTTTAATTTTTGTAACAACTATAATCAATTTGCCAAATTTCGAGATAATCGGTCCACATTTGACCCTAGCTCTCATATAAGTCCAAATGACGGAAACAGCTTAAATAAAAAAATTTCGGAAAATGTTTGCATTTTTACAGAATATTTGTCTTTATACAGATAAAAGAACACCTTTGACCTTAGTGGTGAAAGCTTTCGTATGGTCGGGCTTGACCGACAATAGCACTTTCTTACTTGTTTTTTTTTAAGCAATTCATTAATAGGTTTTTATTTGTTTTCTCCCATCCTCAAAAAAAAAATTGACAACCCTCGTACTTTGGAAGAATTTCTTTTTTCGTTTATATTTTTACTCTTGCAATTTTAAACTTTTTTATAAATATATACTAGTTCCTTTATAGGTTTTGTCTATTAAAGCTGTTGCCGTTAAATTTTTGTAGGACTATAAAAAATACGACACCCTATAAAAATAAGTATGTAGTATGTCATATCCGTTTTTTTTTGTAATAGGAAAAACATAAAAAGATTTTCACTTTAGTAAAGGAGAAGATGATGGTACTATTGTACTTAAAATGCTATTATTTATTTGTTATTGAAAATAAATATTAGATACTAGTTTGAGGCCCTATGCTCCACTGGGAGTCAAGCATACCGGAAGATTTTAAGTGAAAATAGAATGAAACATATCTAAGGCTATGTGTTTACATATGGAAAAAATAATAATAATATGTAATTGATTGTATAATTTTTGAAGAATTTATAAATTATAAAGGTCCAAAAAAAGAACAAGTAAGAGTGTTATATTCTTCTGAATCGAATCTACTTATAATATGAATATACCTGAGAGAGCATCTGAATCTGAATATCAAAAAAATACCAACCGATATGATCTACAACCATATCGTCGTGCGGGATTTTATGTGCTATGTTCGCCATTTTACACATTTTGAGTTAATCAAATCTGCAATCAGTTTTCGGCTATCTCGTCTAGTTTTTGAGATACATAATGTCTGTTTTGTTCTATATTCTTCAAAACACATAGGAGCTATTGTTAAATGTGGATCAATAGTCGTAAAATTCGGTAAACTCTTAAGTTGTCAAAACTATTAATGTAAATGTGGGTTATATTGGAGCTATGGTCAAATGTAAACTAATTTTAATACCAAACGTTTGCAATAAATGAAAAATACTTTTGCCAAATATCGTCGTTCTAACTACTTTCGATCAAGATCTATCTTAAAATATCTGGTGTGTTTTGGGAGTTACAAATGGAATGAAAATCTTAATATATCAGCCATTCCTTTTGATATTGAAATTACTAAAGAATAATGCAATTATCTACGTTTTAAAGTAACAAACTAAATTTTAGAACAGCGAAGCAGACCAGGCTGAACTAGTATTCTATAAATTATTATAAATATTATAAATTTTTATTGTAAATAAAAGAATTCTCCAAATCGACCCACATGTACAATTTACCAACGAATGCGAATGTTTTAAGTGAATTTAATAGAATAACTCATACTCGTATAGTATACACAGAAAATGATTGTCAATAGATATATCGGAATGTTTAACATAACCCAGAGATCAGGAATATAGATTTGTGGTATAACAAACCATAATTCATTGGCACCAAAAATTCATTGTAATGCCAAAGTATTTATTTACTCGCTAACCAAAAACAAAACAAAAAAAGAGAAATAAACCAACTGGCAGTCGAGTTGGAACGCTTGAATTTTGTAACGAGTTCCAGGTGTTCGCTTTTGCATTCAATTTTAGTTTTTCTCTAAAAACGAAAAGCAACACTAGAAAATATGATCGGTCAAGTTCGACCATAAGACACCATATACATTTGCCAATCTTAATATTGATGGCTATGGTAAGATTACAAATGTTGGCATTAGACGGTTATCTTCCAGTCAATAATACCAAACAATAATACCGAAAATTTGTTTGCAATCAGACAATTGCAAAATAATTAACATAAGCCCGACTTGAACTAACAACCAAAAAAAATACCTTCCCGGAACATATTTAGTTGTATGTTCGTTAAAGCCACAAATTTTGTTTTATAATTTTGTTTGGTAGTGGCTTAATTGGTATTGAAAATCGGAACATTCCGTTATGTGATGGAAATTGATCGATTTCTGATATTTTTTCTTCATTTTCACAAAAAAATTCTAACTAAATTTTATTATTTTTTTTCTTGGGAATAACCGAAAATTATCTCAAAAACATATGAGAAATCAATCGATTTCCATCACATACCGGATTATTTCGATACCCCTCGAAATTGAGATTTTGTCCGCAAATTTCATTACATTTTTTTATTTCATTTAGAAAAACTATCGCGTATATAAATGAAAATCACTACCTTCCGTTATACTGAAAACCTGAGCAACCAAGTTGAATTTGCGGTAAACAACCCGAGTGGGTTTCTAGGTCAGGGCTAACGTGAGAGGGAGTTATCTTGGAGCCATTCCAATGTATTTGGTCTAAGGGTCTAAGATAATTGTACTTGGTAAATTACGAAACTGTAGCGTCTGTTCAACATGTTAGTTACAGCTACAAGTGTCTGTCTCGGATCGAGCGGCTTGCTTTACAAACGTGGCTCTTGTCTTTGGACTCATCATCCATCGACTTAGTACTTACGATGTTTAAAGCTTGGAAAGCTTGGAACATTACAGAATATATTACTCCAAGGTGTAATCATGCGAGAAATCCCCCTGCAAGAACATCCTGATGAATAAAACCAATTCTATCCAAAGAAATCGGACTATAAAACCTAATATAGGCGCGCTATACGAAACGGGGAAATTAGAACAACTAAGACGAGAAATGTTACGTTATAAAATTGATTTGTTGGCGGTGCAAGAAGCAAGATGGACAGGGAAAGGGGAGATACGGAATGAAAATACTATGTTTCTTTACTTCGGCCGCCCGGAAGGCGATGAGTCTAGTAGGGGTGTGGGATTCCTAATATCGAAAAAATAGCAAAGTCCATGATAGCGTGGTATCCTATCAGTGAGAGGCTCATGGCAATAAAAATCAAAACTAAAGCTCACAATTTGATAATTATCAATGTCTACGCTGCGACTAAAATCCAATTTGAAAATGATAAAGATGAATTTGTTGATGTTGGATGAACACCAATGTGCATAGCTATGATATTACTATGATACTTGACGACTTTAACGCCAAAATAGGTTCAAACAATACCGGTTTGGAATGTTATATTGGTAAACACGGTTTCGGAGTAAGAAACGATAATGGAGAAAGGCTGATCGAGCTACGTTACGAAAAGAAGCTTGTTGTGGGTGGCACTATTTTCTCTCATAAATTACAGCATTAAATAACCTGGATTTCGCCGAATGGCATTACTAAGAATCAAATCGACCATAAACTCTAAGTGGCGATCATCTTTACTTGATGTACGCTCGAGGCGCGGAGTGGATATAAATAGTGACCATCATTTAGTAATATGTAAAATTCGACTATAGATTGCAGCTCTGAGGTCTGATGCGGCAAAAGCAGATCGGAAAATAGATGTAGGGAAACTGGAATCCGAAAGTCATCGGAATGTCTTTATTACTTCCAGAAGGAATCGGCTTCCAGATGTAATAAACAAAAATGATGATGCCAGTATTAATAGAATTTCAGGTGTGTCACACTAACATACAATGAAGTTGATCAACAAACCCTAGGATTTAAAGATCACAAAAGGAAAATTTGGATAACACAGGCAACATGGGGCTTGGTAACATAAAGCAGAACCCTAAAAAATACAATGCTAAATAAAAACGGAGATTATGGAGCCCTCAGTGCAACATATCGTGATCTATCCAACAAAATAAAGAAGTCTGCAAGAAGGAACAAGAGAATGTGGATAGACGAGCAAGCGAGCCAAGCAAAATGAAGACCTTATATAACATATCGAGGGCGTTGTGTGGCAAACCTACATACACTAACAGTCCCATCTTGAGTAGTAGAGGCACACTCCTTTTAACTCAGGATGAGCAACTAATACGCTGGAAGGAACACTTCAAGTCAACACCAAACAACCCTATTGGATTAACACCACTGGCTAAAGTGCATGATAAAACCAACCATGACAGTATATTCAGTGGAATTTCTGACAGTCCGCATAGAAGAAGTGAAGAACGCTATTAAAAGCCTTAAGCTCAACAAGACCCCGGGCAATGACAATATCTTAGCGGAGATGCTTTTATGTGATGTTGAAAGATCGTCGAGATTGTGGCACCCATTTGTGCGTAAAATATGGGAAAAAGAAGCTCCTCCGACCTTGTGGAATGAAGGTATAGTAGTCAAAATACCAAAAAATCGTGACTCCAAAGACTGCAATAACTACAGGGGTATAACACTTTTTCCAATATCGAGCAAAATACTAAGTCGAATAGTTTGGAACAGAATATCCGATGCTGTTTCCGCTACAACCGATCTTGTATTGACCTAATCAACACAGTAAGAATAATACTAGAGCAATGCCATGAATTCCGCAACCCCATTTACCTTGTGTTTATCGACTTTATGAAGGTCTTTGACAGTGTCAATAGGAGCTATCTATGGAGAATTTTAGAAAATCGTTACATGTCAACGAAAATTCTGAACTTAATTCGGATAATGTACGTGGATTTTAAATGTTATGTCCTACACCAAGGTAAATTGTCTAATCCGTTCGAAGTTACTACTAGAGTAAGACAAGGATGTATCTTGTCACCTAAACCTTTTATCCTCTTCATTGATAACATAATGCGCACGGCTCTGAATGGTAGATACGGTATCCAATGGATACCCTTTAAACAACTCGATGACTTGGAATACGGAGAATACGGAGTCTTCTAAGTCAAAGCTCAGGTCACCTTTAAGAAAACACTAACGCTATCACTGTTGAATCTCGGGCAGCTGGGCTGGAAATTAATATTTCCAAGGCAAAGATTATTCCTGAAATATATGGCGCAAACCTATCGACACACATCAATGTGAATATCGAGGTTATTGAATGTGTAGGTACCTGACGCTGACGAGGATATTGAATCGCGTATTAAGACAAAATCTGCTTTCGGCATTCTCCGAGCTGTTTGGAAATCTCGGCAAATATTACGAATATACAACTCGAATGTCAAGCCCATCTTGTATAACGGTTGCGAAACTTGGAAACGCACAAATGCTTGCGACAAAACCTTAATATATGGTGGCCGAATCGCATAAGAAATGAAGATCTACTAAACGCGACAAACCAAATCCCTGCTTCAGTAAAGGTATGTTAACGAAAATGTCGGTCAGACACTTCGAAGGCCAAATTCTTACATTGCTCAGCAAGCGCTTGAATCCACAGGCAAGCGGCCGTCGTATTGGTGCACCTGCTTGAACGTGAAGAGGGTCATTTGATGCTGAGTTGCAAGCAGCAAACTATTCATGGAATGACATCTCACAATAGAGTTCGATATAAAAGGAGGGTTGAGGTCCTATGCTCCACTGGGAGTCAAGGATTACAGAAGATGAAGAATCTGAAGTGCCTTTAAGCGTAAGCAATTTTGGTAGATAACTTTTTATACAATCTTGCAAGCATTGATATCAACCATATTTACATGACCTCATTCAGAAATAGTTTCAGGATCCCGATTTAATGATTTATTCATGTTTTTTCCAGGGACCGAAAATAACTATTATTTTGAATTTTTGATTAAAAAAAGCAACATCAAAGAAATGTCGGAGAATAAAACCAAGTACACGTAAATTTTAAATATATTTTGATAGTCTTGGACCAAGTTTTCATAAAATGCGATGCTTTTTAAAAATCTGATTTTTATTTTTTAGAAAAAAAAATAACAGTTATTTTTCGATTTTTATTTTATTGAGCAAAAATAACAGTTATTTTTAACTTTTATTTTTCCGAGCAAAAATAAAACTTTTTTTTTAACTTTTATTTTTTCGAGCAAAAGTAACAGGTTTTTTTGACTTTTATTATTTCGAGCATAAATAAAAGTTATTTTTTGACTTTTATTTTTTCGAGCAGAAATAAAAGTTATTTTTGTGTTTTCAACAACAATTATGATCAACTCCATTAATTCTTGAGTATATGCAAATTATTTTCACTGAAAAATTATATTTGTTTGAAAATTTGTTTTAATAAATTTATCATGAATTTAAACAAAAATAACTTTTATTTCTGCTCGAATAAATAAAAGTTAAAAAATAACTTTTATTCACGTTAGAAATAATAAAAGCTCGAAAAAAATAAAAGTTAAAAAATAACTAATTGAAAAATTATGATTTATCAGGCTTGAGTTCATTTTTAATTTTCAAATTATTAATTTGAAAATTTGAAAGTAATAATGTGGAGAAAAACTGTCTTAACTCAATGAATTAAATTGATGATTATCTCTGCAATTTGACAACTCGACTGTGGTCGAGGGCGCTAAGTGCTGATGACGTCCTGTGGCGGGACAGAAATTGCATTCCACTAGCCGCGTTCAAAAATAATTTTTTCAGTTTTTCTCCACATTATTACTTTCAAATTTTCAAATTAATAATTTGAAAATTAAAAATGAACTCAAGCCTGATAGATCATAATTTTTCAATTAATTCAATTTAAAGTTCGAATAATTAATTCCTAAAAATAAGTTAAAAAATAACTTTTATTTTTGCTTGAAAAACTATAAGCCAAAAATAACTGTAATTTTTTATCGCAAAAAAAATTCAAAAAATAACTTTTATTTCTGCTCGAAAAAATAAAAGTCAGTCATAGTTCAAATTTCTAAAGTACCGCTATATCCGACACCAAATATAACAAGTTTAGATTAAACTGCAGCGTGTATATTCTTTAGATCGCCTAAAGCAATAACTTTAGTTTTGCCATAAAATTGGATATTACTTTATTTATATTTATAAAAATCGGATAATCATAAACTTTAAACCCCATAAAATCTTAAATAAAAATAATTTGAAAAATTTTATAATTTGGATCGGCTTTAAATAGAGATGGAGAGGTTTAAAATTAATATTTATCTTCAAAAGAAATTAATTAATTAACCCTTATACTCTCCTTGGGTCAATTTGACCCAATTTTGTTTTTCAAACGCAAAATTTTCCCCTTAAATATTTAGATATGAACTTGAAACTTTTATTTATCCATTACAGGGACGAAAATTATGTTTTTATAAGAAAATAATAAAATTAAAAATTTTCCTCCCCCCTCCACATTTCAAAACACGATTTACACACATTTAATACCCTTTGGGTCAATATGACCCAACAAGCGATGTTTCAAGCTTAATTACACTTTATAATTTTTTTTCCTATTGAACATAATTGAATCGAGTTCACCTTCATTCAGAATCATCTATCAATAATTTGTTCAGTCAAATAATCAGTAATATCGCTTTTATTGAACATTTTTCCATTCATGGGCACATATTACGTTACGCTATTTTCGCATTTTTTTTTTTTGTTTTCAGATGATATGTTCCAAACAAAAATAAATATGTTATCCTCTTAAGTTCTCTTCATCATTCAGCCGACGTAAGAGATGATGAACAAAAAAAGACTAAAATAATACATCATTGCATCCAAACTAAAGCTTTAGTTCATGCACTTGACCAACTTTTTGCTAATTACACATGTAAGCGCGAGACTAAACGATGGCCAGTTGCATTATTTTCAAACATGATAGTTGTATCAGCATATAGCACCTACATCACATGGACTTAAATGAATCCTGACTGGGGTTTTAATACAAACTTCAGAAGCAAGCTTTATTTAGTAGAACTTGCAAATCAATGAGCTAACAAATGATCATATTTGGCGAAGAATATTTCCAAGGCGTTTGATATAGTGTGGCACGGAGCACTTCTATCAAAACTTATTGCCTTTGGTATCGGTAATAACTTCTCTCGGTTTATATTGAGCTTCCTCAGAGATCGCCCTATACGAGTTGTTATAGAATTCAAGGTTAATTCAGAGCTACCGCAAGCCCTGTTCTTTCTCCAACTCTATTTCTTATCTTTATAAATGTCCTTCAACATCAAACTTCCAATCCTATCTACTCTTTTGCAGATGACAGCATTATTTGCCATTCATATTCATTCAATCGTAGTCCAAGCCTTCTTTAGGTTGGCGCTATGAGACAAAACATGAATTAATTATTAAATCGATATTTAGAAACAATTTCAGAATGGGGTCGTGCGAATAGATGTTGTATGCTTATGCATAAACGCGCGGGAAACCATGTTTCTTCATCAATGTGATGTCCGTTCGACAAAATATATCTTTCAAGTGTCGAAAGAAGCATTCAAGTGCCTCGGTTTTCTAAAACGGTGCAAGAGATACTTCACTCCATCTGATCTCCTTACTATTTACACCGGAACTTCAAAGTCTATTTTGGAGCTTCTCGACCTAGTGTACGAAATGGCGAAAGTGCTCATCGGGACAGTGGGGTATCCAACTCTATTGATTTACAGGAGCACCATCGCAATTTGAGTTGTGTCACACTGTTCTATTGTTAATACTTTTGAAAGTGCTCTAACGAAATCAGAGAACTCGTTTCCGAAACTCGGACTTTTTTACGCAATACACGTCATTCTGTTAGAGCTCATTCCTTTGTGGTCGATTGGCCGGTAGACCGAACAACACGCTATATTCAGCCGTATAGTTCGTATATGGAATTCACTTCCCGCAGAAGTTTTCCCTGCCAGTTGCAATATAGGTAAATTTAAAGCCATAAAGACTACTCCATCTATCCTCCCTCCCATAACCTATTTTCCTACTTCCAACATAATGCATTGGATAAGAAGGGGCAGGGGATGACCTGTGCTGGTTCTAAATTAAAAAATCCAATGTTAAATATCCTTTTTTGTTAATATTTCATTGTTGGGTCATATTGACCCAAAGGGTAATATAAAGGGCACAAATCCAAGGAAAGTAGAAGGGTTAAATAATAACAATTATCTTTTAAAAATTAACACCTAAGTAGAAGTTGGTATATTCAATTTTAAATCTGCAACATTTTTTTTGAATTGCGCTACATTTTGAATACATAGAAAGTATTTCAATACAGATGGCCAAAAAAGAGTAGTAACAAGGCGCACACATTTAAAAATGTTTTAAAAGGAAAACCAAAAATAATATCTTACGGTTTTGGGATCAGCATCAGAGGCGACATAGAGATCTGGACAACTGGGCGAAAAAAAAAACGAAATATAATGAAAAACTAACAAAGGCGAATGAGAGAAAAGTGTTGTTACATCACATCACCAGATATTTTGCTAGCGAGTCAACCACTAGACTAGCCCGTCAGCCATTTAAGAGGTCTGTCCATGTACAACAAGTTTAGAGTAGAGTGGAGCAGAGCAGAGTTTATAATAGTTTATACACTAACACAGACAGAGAATTGCAACCCGCATACCCATATCGGCGCATACAAGTTTTAATAGAAAAAGTGTTTTTTTTTTGTTGCTTTGTTTTGGGACGTTTAAGTTTGTATCTAAGCAAGTATTTATCTACTGGATATCCATTATACAAGTACGAATGAATGCCTTGAGGCCAACAAAAGAGTCTGTTGCTTGTTTGATTTCATTTCTGGTTGTTTGTACGATTAACTGAACAAAAACAACAAAAAAAGAAAAGGAAAATGTAACAAATCCAAGAAGTAAAATTAACCAAAATAACAAAAGACATTTGTATCAAAAGTGGCAAAGTGGGTGAAAGAAACAAACCATTTTCTATGATCGTTTAACCCAGGAACAAAGAATGATTTATTGCCACTATGATCAAATTCAGAATAAATATTTAACAATAGATGTAACTTAGTTTTTTATTGAATTGAAATTGAATTCCAAGGAACAGAATAGTTTCGTATATATGCAGGATAAGTATAATCTACTAAATACTCGTATCCAATTGGTGCAGTTAACATAGTGCACAAATTTTTAATATTTTCTTTTAGAGTTCTACAAAGGGTCTTCCAATAAGGATTTGCTAATATTGACATATCGAAAAGTCAATTTTTTTTGTGCATTAACGGCTTCATCGGCGTATATTTCTTTGAGAAAGGCATTGCCCATCACTGTTAATTTAGCGATTTCATTATTCCGAATTGGATATTCTGAACACCAACGACATGTGTTTTTAACAGGCCGACGATACGTCCTACACTCGTGAGGGTAAAGTCATCAAGGTTAGGTTAGGCAGGCAGCCGATAACTCGAAAATGAACAGCATAGAGTAATTAATTCCAGACCATCGACTCATTTATCCAGTGACCTTGATAAATTAGTCTATTTTACGAATGTCAATACTAGCTAGATATGATATATCATGCAGAAAAATAGCTTTCAGATTAATAGCTCTTAAAATTCAAAGAGCAGTGGCAGAGAAGATGAGTTACTGTGTCCTCCTCTTTGATATTGTGACAACTGCAACAGTAGTCATAGTGTTGAAGGTTAAGTCATCTGGCACGCAACCGAAAAACGCAGTGTCCTGTTAAGGTTGAGATTAGATTACGGAGTCGGTAGCGGTTGAGATACCAGGCATTTAGAATGTTTGGTGTTGTAAGTAGGCCATGTTTGCCTGGATTTTGAACAAGTGGTTTCTGTGGACCAAGATTTCTGGGCTGACCCATAAAGAGAAGGCCTAATTTCTGATTTGCAGGTGGATAGGGGTAGGCCGTAAATTGTAATATATATATTTTTAAGTGTTACAGACATTAGCACAAACCTTTCTCCTTTCAAATTTTATAATATATTGCAAAATTTTAAAATTGAAAAAGATTTATAATTATTTTAGCAATTTCGTTTTTTTTTTTTTTGATTTCGAATATTAAACTGCCAATATTTTTGGAAAAATATTCATATTTTTAACGAAAATTTTCTGGCAGTCCTACACAAAAAGACATAATTTTATCAATAGATCTTACACACAGACAGTGTCTATTAGACACTTCGTTTTGTTTAAAGATATCAAATCTCGTTTTTCGTTCAAAGTTTTCACTTTACCTTCAAAAAGATTTTGCAATGAACGGAACGAATAAGTGCACCACAGCCAAGATAACTTAGTTCCGGATCATATTTTTTTCCATGATATCTTGCGTTTGACTTTGTTATATACAACGCTTTTTTCTTAACGAATTACCGAAGCCCGAAGGTGAGACCGAATAGATACCAGTATACTTAACTTAACAAGTCTTAAGTGCAGCAGCTGACGATTGAGTGAAATTAATATGTGTTTTATTATTGTAATAAAAACAAAATACATGTAAATTTCACTCAATCGTCAACCGCTTAAGTTATATAAAACCCACATTAAGGCTTTGAGTCTGGTTTACCTCTAACGGACCATTTAGTCAAGGAGTTGTTGTTTACTTCAGATACTTTTGATAGGACCAGGTGGGTCGTATATGGTTCTCTCAGGACAATTCAAACCTTAAAGATGGATCTTTAGGTTTCCCTTTTCAAAAGTTAGGTTTCCCTTTTCAAAAGTATCGGACTGGAATTCGACTTCTGTCAAACTAAGTTGTTAAAAATTTTTTTTCTTTTCAGTTGAAAGTCTGACATTGACGAAAATGGATCGCTTAAGTATCACACAATATATAAAAATTATAAAAATATACTTTAAAAATGGTGATTCTGCAACAGCCACATATCGTGCTTTAAGAGGAGATTATGGTTTACATAATCGTCCAACTGCGCAAGCTATTGGCAAAATTGTGAAGAGACTGGAGCGGTTACAAATATTGTAAGGCTGTACAACATCGTTCGCTCGTTCCGCTGAAAATATCGCTGTTGTAAGTAAAGTGTTGCCGAAGACCCGAATGTGTCGGTTCCTCGTCGTTCTCAGGAAGTGTCTTACGGCACTTTTTTGCCCATCCTTTGGAGAATATGTGGTTTCAACAAGACGGTGCCACATGCCACACGAATCTTATTGCAAGAGACATTTCCTGGCCGCGTAATTTCTCGTCGTGGCGATATCAACTTTCCACTAAGATCATGCGATTTGACACCATTAGACTTTTTTGTGGGGCTACGCGAAAGACCGTGTTTACGCAGATGAACCTTTGACTTTTGAGCACTTAAAAACCAACATTCGTCAAGTTATAGCTATAATCCCGCCAATATGAGTCGAAAAGTGGTCGAAAATTACCTCAAAATGATGTAGTGTTTCACACATAATGTCAACGTTCAAACTTTTTAATAAAAAAGAAATATCATGAAAAAAATATTTTATATGTGTTTTATTTACGTTCACTTTTGAAACCGCAAAATGGATAACCCGATATAAACCCCACATTAAGGCTATGAGTCTGGTTCACCTCTAATTTTTAATAACATAAATCAAAATGTTGAGGTGATTAGCTAGGAAGACAGACAGGCTGATCCTTAAGCCCTGCAAGGAGAAAGCATCACATCCAAATTAGTTAGGAAATGTAGATTAGCTCTAATAAACCTATTGGTCATATATAGGGTTAGGTTATGTTGGGTTCTTCGTGGTCATTGCGGCATCGAAGGCAGTGAAGCTGCCGACAAAGCAGCAAGGCAATTATTAAGCCAAGAACTAAGCCACTTAGTGTAATAATGTAGCCTGTAGAGCATTTTGCTAGGTCTAAACTTTAGGCTGAAAAGGTGTGATGGATGGTTTCAGGCATTTGTGCATTGTGTTCAGATGAGGACTCCTCATTTCCTCTGTCACTGTTCTATGCTCTCAAATAAAAGACCCAAGTTTTTAGATAGCAAATTCCAAGAGGAACTTTAAGAAGTCAAACAGTTTCACCCTGCTCTCCCTTTTCTACTATTTTTTCCATAATGAATGGATCACAACTGTCCCAAAGGTCAGAAGATATCGTTCTTGACACTCCCTTTCAAACCTAACCTACAAATGGACTAATATGCATTACAAACATCATCGCAAACCCAATATCATTTTTCACTTACATTAGTAAATTTTATAATAAAGGTAAGTAAATTAAATAAAAAAATTATTAAATTTATAAGTAGTTTAAATTAATTCAAAGATACAAAAGTAATTTACATAAATTATATCTAGAAAAATATGAATATTTGCAGAAGTTTCGTAAGCCGGAATTCATATAAAAAGTGTCAGTAAATTATTACCCAGATATTCATGTAAAATGTACTTTTTCATTAAATCAAAAAAATATATATTTAAATGAATTTCTCAAAACTCATATTAATAATGCATCAATAAGTCACTCTGAGTATGTATGTATGTACATTGTCATATATTTAAACATATGTACATTAGAGCGGCTCAATCTTCAAACAAATAAAAACACACCTTGGGTCCCCTCCAGAAATATAAGTTTCTTTTTAACATTTAGCCCAGTTTTCGCAAAGGAACTCTATGCTACTTTTTTACGCCCAACTCACCTCTCGATTGACCATTGTTTCGAGTACATAATCTCAAACCATTATTTTGGGTTTGACTTCGATTATCTGGAGCAGCAAGACAACGCTACAGATTTTAATTCATTGTCATTTCATGTGAAGACAGTTTAAACCGGTCACAAAGAGCAATTTGACCCAATTTAAATGTTTCTTGTCTGGTTTTCTTAACTCGCAAATAAGATTCTCAAAGCCAACATAAGTCATGTCATCGAACAAATTCTGCCTTACTTATAAGAAAGTGTCATGGGAAATTTTACATATTCGACATTTGACCCTAGCACCCTACCTATTAAAAGAATTATGTGTACACCCACATAATTCTTTTAATAGGTAGGGTGCTAGGGTCATTAAACTGTGCATTTGGTCATACTATGATCTTTACCGAAGTTGTTGCGCTTGAGCCGACGAGAGTTTCTAAGATGGTATGACCAATTTGCAAAAATCATTCATAATGAATTTAACTGTAAACTAAGCATTTGATCATGTGTTGATCGGACAAAATAAATAAAATGATTTAAAAATAATTGGATATTTGTGTGCGATGTCTTTGCTATAAATTAATTTATTTGGCTAATACTTTATGCAATCAAATATTTTTAAACTTTAAAATTTGACTTGAAATGCTTGTCCTAAAGATCCGAGCAAGGCTCGGTCAACCAGGTACTATATATGTATATATATAAGAAACCATAGGTCTAAAACCAATTTTGAACTTTCGGAATTCTCGCCGAAGTTTAGTCTGACATTTTCAACTTTTGAAAATTTTCTACATTTTCAATCCCAAATAAAACTAACGGTAAGCTCTTTTTTAAAGGTTTTATACTCCTCCGATTGCGTAAGATATACCGCAAACAAGAAAGTGTATGACCTGTAATAAAATCTAAAGGAATTTTGAAAAATTTGATAAAATATTTTTTTTAGCTGAAATAAATGAAAGATTCCTGAATGCAATTATATATGGCATTACCACTAAATGACAAAATAACCACAGAAAATCAAAAATGGCATTTTGCTCCATTAAGCTCGTTTTTTGGTAAAAAAAATATTTATAGTTTTTTGGTAAAAAAAAATTATAGTCTCTTTTTCGCATTGGAGTTGTTGAGGCAGGCGGCGACAACCAGAAATTTGCTGCACATTGTCATCATTATTATTACACAGCAGGTTTTAATTTTTGAAAGTTTAGGATGTCAATAGCTGTATGAAATTAAAAGATAATATACACAAATGATATATCAACGAAAAGGATATTTTCCCTTCTTTTTTCTACTATTAATATTTTTAAAATCTGTAGCTGATTTTTTGCTAATAAGGGTTCAATAAAGCAAAATGTCATTTTTTATTTAGTACCTGGTTGACCGAGCCTTGCTCGGAGCTTTAGCATTTTGTGCAAATATTCAGTTAATTTTGAATTATTTTATTTGTTTTGTCCGATCAACACATAGTTTGTATAGTTTAAAGATTAACTCATTTTGAGAAATTTTGGAAATTGGTCATTCCAACAGAAACCTCCGTCGACTCATGCGCAACAACTTTGCTAAATATTATAGCCTGATCAAATGCACAGTTTACGATTTATTTAATTTTGAATAGTTTTCAGTAGCGCCACCTGAAGTTGTTCATACCAACTAAGAAACCTTCGTCTGCTTATGCGTAACAACTTTGCTAATGATTAAAACATGATCAAATGCACAGTTTACGATTTAATTCATTTTGAGTAATTTTCAGTGGCGCCACCTGTTGCACTTTGATAATTCCCATTAATAAACCTTCGTCGGCTTATCCGCAACAACTTTGCTAAAGATTATAGCATGATTAAATGTACAGCTTACGATTAAATTGACTTTGAGTAAATTTGGCGCCACCTGTCGAAATTTCTTCATACCAATTAAGAAACCTTCGTCGGCTCATGTGCAACAACTTTGCTTAAGATTATAGCATGATTAAATGTACAGCTTACGATTAAATGGCCTTTGAGTAAATTTGGCGCCACCTGTCGAAATTTCTTCATACCAATTAAGAAACCTTCGTCGGCTCATGTGCAACAACTTTGCTTAAGATTATTGACTTTGAGTAATTTTCAGTAGCGCCACCTGTCGGAAATTATTCACACCATCTAAAAAACCTTCACCGGCTCATGCGCTACAACTTTGGTAAAGATCATAGCATGATCAAATATACAGTTTATGATTTAATTAATTTTCAGTGGCGCCATCTAACGGAAATTAGTCTTACCAAGTTAAAAGCCTTCGCCGGCTTATCCGCAACATCTTCGCTAAAGAGCATAATATGATCAAATTCATAGATACTATTCTATAAAGAACATACATACACACATTCATTTGTTTAATAGTTATAATATTACTCATTTTTCCCCTTTTTATCCACTACTTTCAAAAAGTTCTATAATTTTATTTGGTACTTCTTTGGTACCAATTGAATTCGGTACATTTTATTAAAATGCAGTTGACATAATTCCTATTCATATTACTTTTGAGATGTTAAGTTATCATTTTATCCCGTTTTAACCCACTTTGGCCCCAAAATCAAAAAAGTACCAAAAACGTGTTCAATATTTCTTTCACATCTATTGACTGCAGTACAAAGTTCCTTTCTATATTCTTTGGTTTAAAATATAAGAATGGGTTAAAAAAGTACCAAAAATCGATTTTTACCCTTTTTTACCCCCTATCGAACATAGTTTCAAAAGTACCAAACACCTGTTCGCTTATTTTTATAGCTGTTTAAAACGTAATTTTAATTTTGTTTCTATACCTATTATTTTAGGAGATATAACGTTTTCGATTTTTTCCCCTTTTTACCCGTTGTTACCCTCTTAGATTCAAAGGTTCCAAAAGTCCCTTCTTCTTCGACCTATACATCAAAAAAGGTACCCACTGCCCAAATTTTATTAAAATTCTTGCTCGTTTAAAAATATAAGATTTATTTCGGTTATTTAATTTTTTTTAATGTCCATTTGGAAAGCAATTTAACGCAACATTTCAAAAAGCAAAGCCTTTGATGCCAATATTGTGGACACCATTAAACGTGAAAACTTTTTTGTTGAGCCGCTCTAATCTACATTAGATTTGTACGAGAACATATCTTAATCCATAATATATGTTGCCAATGTCTGTGAGATTTCACCAGAATTGTGTTTTAAGGATCGGCCAAATAATACCAATGTAAATGTTCGTCTACAAGGTCGTTTCTTTTATTTTACTAACATACATATAAATTTATGTATATACAATATTTTACTCCATCCACATCATTCAGATACTCATTTAATTCGTTCAAAATTGCGGCTGCTTGCGTTGCAGTTGCAGTTTCTTTTTGACTGTCTATGACCATTTGTGCAATGTAATGCGTTTTTAGTTTGAATTCTAAAAATAAATAAAAACAGAAAATGGCTTAAAGCTAAAGCAAATAACTACACTCAAAGAAAACATATGATTTCGATGATCGGAATCAGATTCTATAATTTATATCATGAAATAAGAGTGCTCTAAATAAAATTTGTAGTTGGATTTTCTTAAATAAAAATCAAACCTTTTAATATAAAAACTCTACAAAATACGCAAATATAATGACATATTATACAAAATCATTTAGCATTAAAATGTTTACTTAGTACTCGGGCTTTGCAAAATTATCGACTTTTTTCGGAAACCCTCCCATTAAAGATTTTACAGTTGCTTCTGATTCCTTTTTGGAGCATGTGTTCCACCTGCGCTTAAAATCGGACATGTTCTTGGAAATCTTTCCTGTGTTCTTCAATTCCTTTTTTACCAGAGCCCAATACCTTTCCACAGGCCGAAGTTCTGGACAGTTAGGTGGATTTGCCTCTCGTGGTACAAAAATGACATTATTCTTTGAGTACCACTCAAGTGCCTTTTTTCCATAATGGCATGATGCCAAATCGGGCCAAAAAAATGTAGTCACTCTGTGCTCTCTTAAAAAGGGTAACAACCGTTTTTGTAGGCACTCCTTTATATAAATTTCTGTGTTTATTGTGCCAGATGCCACAAATACTTTACTTCTTTTGCCACAACTGCAAATAGCTTCCCACACGAGAAACTTCTTAGGGAATTTTGTTTGTTTTTTTGTGCGAAACTCTTGCCGAACATTGCCCCGTTTATCAGCAACATAAAAATCTTGACCAGGAAGTTGAGAAAAGTCTGCCAGTACGTATGTTTCATCATCCATCACACAACAGGTGTATTTTTTTATAAAATCAGACTTCAATTTTTTCGCTCGTTTTTTTGCTTCTAAGTTCTTTATAGCATTGCGATCTGGAACCTTTTGGACTTTGTATGTCTTCAACACAGCATAAGCTTTGACTCTATGTGCAAAATTCGTAGAACATTTCACCGTACGAGCTGCTTTTCTTAAAGAAGTGTTAGGCGCTCTTCGAAAGAGTCGCTCGACTTCTTTTGCCTTACCAATATCTGTAGGACCTTTTTTCCTCCCTGATGCAGGTTTTCTTTCAATGCTCAGGTTTTCCTTATACCGTCTGATGGCATTAGAAACCGTTCGAGGGTCAACTTTCAAATTTTTAGCTATTTTTTTAAAAGTCCATGACGGATTTTTTTGAAAAGTTTTAATTATACTTTCACGAGTATTTTTTTCGCAGTCCATTTTGATTGAAATAACTATTGAAAATTAATAATTTCTAAAATAATAGTATCTGACATATCTATAGAAACTAACTTGATCAAAAAATAAATTATTTCTTGCACTATGGATAAATTTTGTCTAAAATAGTAAATGCATATTTTTTTTAGAACACTCTTTATTAAAGGAAGTGCCACTTACTTTTTATTTTGTAAACATTAACCATTTGACAAGAAAGAATATCTGAAGTTTACTCAAAAAATGAGGCTACCTTACTTTTCAAAAAAATCCCATTTAAGTATCAAAATCATGATTTAATAAAACTAAAGGTTGTTCCATTCTCTCTTTTTGTCGCCATGATAACTTTCTGACGTTTGTTAGGATAGTGAAAGTTTGTGCTACCATATTTTTGTCGACAATCCCACTTTTGTAAAATGATATGATGACAAAATTTATGCAAGCATATATGTCTTTATTCATAAAAAACTTATGAATATTTACTTAAAAGTTTGATAAATAGTCATACAATTTGTTTAAACTATATTTCTTTAATATTGAATTTCTTAATTATATGATTAACTTCAAAATTGCCCATTTTTAATAATTAATTCCAATGTATTACGTACCCCTTTTCTTATTGTGGCAACGTTTTTCTTTTATTTGTTTTCAAATATCAAACTTCAAAAACCCAATATACTTCAAAATAATTTTGAAGAGAGAGAATGAAACTTCCTTGTTATTATTATTTCATGATCAAAATTGTTTGGTAATTTTTAATATTTCTTAACTTTTTTTCATTATTATCCTTGACTCCCAGTGGAGCATAGGGCCTCAACCACTCTTTTATATCGGAATGTTAAAGATTTTGTGTGGACTATAAGGTCTGTAATACAGGTAGCGACTGGTTATTGAGTATTAAGTTATTTGCCATTAGGAGCCAGCATCAAACTGTAGGTCTTCTTCAATTAGTCTAAAAATAGAATCTAGTACATGTCCTTGACTGAAAGAAGTCCCCTCTATTTTACTTGTAGAGTTTGGGAAAACTAAGTAAGTAAAGTTTTTGAACTGAGATCCACAAAATTGCTCCTAGTGGGTGTTTTCATGTCAGTCATGTTTTCAAAGTCTATCGAGCCCTTCCCTAAACTTTTAGGAACACAAGCTGTGAATATTATCTCAAACGCCTCAGCAGTTTGCCCGTAATTCGTTATTCAGTAACACACACGAGTTTTTTTTTTTTTAATTTAATGGTATAAATAATTGAGATCTTATGTGTTTTAGAATCAAACAAGCTACAAACTACAAATTTTATTGATTAGAAAATATTAGTTATTTGAATTTTTTTTTTTTTTTTTTTTTTTCAAACTACACATTTTAGTTCACAAATTTCCATAAAATAATCTTCGAGTGTGGCCACGATCTGTGTAATATTGACAAAATATACAAACTTCAAAGATATTCTTTATAGTCAAAAATTTTGAAGTGGCACTTCCTTTAGTATTTATTTCATGATTTATATGACAAATATATCATCATTATAATGAAAACCATAATTGACTTACGAATGACATAATTTATACCACAGTATTATTCTGATTTGAAAAAATGTTTTTTCAACCCGGATTAAAATATGATCATATAAAATCATAAAATGATAATAAAACCATTTTACAGGATAACTCCAAATAACATGTCTTGTCTTGTACCGATAAATGTAAACGTAACAAGTAAGAAAGTGCTATAGTCGGTCAAGTCCGACCATACGATATCCTTCACCACTAAGGTCAAAGGTGTTATTTTTCCTGAATAAAGACAAATATTTGCTAAATTTTGCCATCATACAAAAATTTTCTTAAAACTTATATATTCAAGCTGTTTCTGTCATTTGCACTTATATGAGAGCTAGGGTCAAATGTGGACCGATTATCTCGAAATTTTGCAAATTGATAACAGTTGCTACAAAAATTATGTGTGCAAAAAATAAACTTGAAATTCTTTATCTTTAGATTTACGCGCGTTTTAGTGATGTTTGTCTCATTTATTGCGTTTTGACAGAAGAGTTTGTATGGAAGCTATGGTCAAAAGTGGACCGACGAAATTTGGTACAGTGATTTTGGTATACATAGGCAGTATTTGTTTTAAATTTCATGAAAAAATGTTTATATTTGTGGTCAATATATCAATTCCGGGAAGTGGGACCTATGGGAGGTACCATAAAATATGGACCGATTGACGATTGACGAATTTCAATAGCCATGGTCCCATTATCAAAAAAATGATCTCTGCCAAATTTCATAAAATTATCTTTAGAATGGCGACCTGTAGTTTGATTACAAGGTTTACATGGGGGTCCAGCCAGCCAGACGGACGGACGGACGGACATCGCTAAATAGACTCAGAAAGTGATTCTAAGCCTATTGGTATAATAATGGGTCTAAGACAAATAGTTATATGCGTTACATACATCAGCACAAACTTATAATACCCTTTGAATCTATGGTGGTGAAGGATATAATTACGAAAATAAAATGAGGTTAATGATATTTTCAAAATTTTGAAAAGACAACACATGTTTACATGATAAAAACTATTATTTTGAATAGATAATCTTAATAACACTTACTTTAAATTTTAATTAAGTTCTACTACTTTTTTCTTCATGTGTAACAAAGTTTGTTCATATCTTTGAAATTGAATTGAAAAGCTAAACTGGTTTCATTTAAACTCGTGTAATACACTTCAAATACAATAACATAAACAAATTTGTATATTAGGGAGGTTCGAAAGATACTCTCGCTTGAGATATTATTATTTTACAACTCTGGCCTTAAAGTAAGAATATTAAATCGAATCGATTTAATTAAATATATTAAGACGCAACTCTGTCAAATCCCAAAATAAAAACTAAACGTAATAAATTTCAAGAAACTTCCACATTAACATAATATCCTCATCATCATTTTTGTTTTTCTATCACCCGTCGTAGGACTTGTTGTCATACATATAATTTGTTATTGTGCTTCCCATCACTTGCAAATACACTAATACCCCGGTTTGCGTCGTTAATTGGGCCCGGAAAAATGAGACGCAAACCGAAACGACGCAAACCGAAGCAGAATTTATATCAATTTGTTATTTGAATAAAAGTTTTCATTAAAATAAAAATACATATAAAAATTCATGACAAAAATTAAAAAAACATAACAAAAATTCACATTAAGATTAAAAATAATAAATAATTAAAGCAAAAGTGTTTAATTTTTTATTCTGAGCTTTCACATAAATCGATTGTCCTTTCTAAGGTTGGATTTGTCAGTCTTATAGATTTTTGTATAAAATTATCTAAAGTTTTTTGGATTGTAACCGATTTTTTCTCCAAATAAATTTCTTTATAACAATTTATAGCGGCAGACACACTTCTAGACACTTTTAAACTGCGATCTTCGTCTGGGTTATTGTTTTCAAAAATGTCCATTGCTTGCGAAATCAATTGCATCGCTTCAGAAATTTTAGCAGCGGTAAGCTTTTTTTTTCTTCCTCTTCGACCTCAAGTGTGAGTGTTTCGTCATGTAGTGAATTTTGTCTTTGAATTTCAATCAAACTTTCCTTATTCAGCTCCTCGTCGTGTAATAGAAGTTCATTAATATCTTGTTCTTCCATTCCATAAAAATTTGAATTTCTTGCTGCGTCCGCAAGCTCTTGACATATTTCTACAGCACCGCTAGTTTCTTCCATATCTTTTAGAACACATTCGGGCCACAATTGACGCCAAGTTCCGTTCATACATGATTCTTTTACCTCTTTCCAAAAAAGATTTATATTTTCAATAACCATCACGATATTGTAACTTTTCCAAAACTCATTCATAGAAGGTAAATTATTTCCGTCAGTTGCTTTAAGAAGCTGATTAAAAGTTCTTCGTAGATAGTATAACTTGAAGTTGGATATAACACCTTGATCCATTGGTTGTGGCACAGATGTGGTGTTCGCGGGCATAAAAATAACCTTAAAATTTTCCGAATAATCGTCTGAGAAAACAGGATGGCCTGGAGCATTGTTCAGTAACAGAAGCACTTTAAATTCTATGTTTTTTGAAGAACAATAATTCTTTAATTCGGGGACAGCAATAAACTGGAAGCTGACTTTTTTCAACATTTTTAAAAGCTCTAGGGTTATCAGAATGGTAAATTAAAAATGGCTTAAATTTAAAGTCTCCCGCTGCATTTCCTCCTAAAAGAAGTGTAAGTCTATCTTTACTACATTTATGCCCAGGCGCAAATTTTTCGGATTTAGAAATGTATGTTCTTCCCGGCAAACGCTTCCTAAAAAGACCCGTTTCATCAACGTTAAAAACCTGTTGCGGAGAATATCCACCTTCCTCGATAATCGCTTTGAATTCGAGTTTAAAATGGTAAGCAGCTGCATTATCTGCACTAGCAGCTTCTCCTTTTAACGGAATGCTGTGCAAATTTGCACGGGTCCTAAAACGGTCAAACCATCCTCTGCTTCCTTCAAATTCCTCTGCACTTTCCGCACTTGATAATGGACAATTTTCTTTCAAATCTTCAAATATAGATCGAGCTTTATTTTGAATTACCATTTGATTTAATGGCACTCTTCGCTGATTTTGATGATCTATCCAAATCATAAGAAGTGACTCCATTTTTTCTATTAAAGGACCTCTCATTTTTGTAACCTGCTTATGATGCAGCGATGTTGTGCTTTCAGCAATTTTTTTGATTTTTTCGGCGTCTCGGGAACAAATGGTTTTTATTGTAGAAGGGGCTAGTCCAAGGTTTCTACCAATATCAACTGCCTTTTCCCCTGATTTAAAACGCTTTAAAATGTCTAGTTTTTGCTCCAGACTTATTTGTTTTCTTTTCTGGCTCATTTTTTTTAAATTTTCACAGTAAACTTCACCCCACTACATGTAATTTAAAACTACTAGCGACGTTTAAAATGCAGACTATGTGCGCCTAGAAATTTGCATTCGACTAAGATATTCGGGAGTTCCCCTTTTTCTGTTTTTGCTTTGTAAAAACGTTTTTATATGAACGACGTAAATCGAAGCACTTTCGACGCAACTTCGAACCCACGCGAAGCAAACTGAAACAACAGCGACGCAACATCGAAATCTCAGAAATTTAAAAAAGACGCAACTTCGAAATGTCGCAAATCGAAGCGACTCAAATCGGGGTGTTAGTGTAATAAAAAAAAAAAGTGTTTTGTTCGGAAAACGTACAATCATCTTCGCCGATTAGGTAACGTAAACAAAATAATTGTCGAAATTGGGACGGTTTTATTCCACATGAGTTCCACTTGGCAGCATCATATTTCATTAATATCGAAGTTCTCTGATTTTGATGCTTACGACAGTGGTTCCACATTGAATTTTCTGCAAAATCGACAATCAACATAAACGCATTGTCATCTTTCGTAGTGATAATGTGAACCGGTCACTAATATCGCTTTTTTATGTATTGTTTTCTAAAGTTGCTGATGAATGCGAGTATGCTACAAATCAGTCCTCCAGTCCTCAAAGCCAACATGACCCATTACATCGGTCAAAGAAGCGGACTTTTGAACGGTGTTTTACTCTAATAATAATAATTTCCACGACAACATTCCAATTGCAACAAGTGGTACTTCTCTCAGACAATGAGCTACATTCGATTCTATTTTTAGACTCATTGTGAGGGACCTACTTTTTAACTCCGGCTCCGAACGGCAAATGCATTAGTTAGAGAAGTTTTACATAACCTAATACTCAATAACCAGTGCCTAGCTGTTATCAGGTGAACCGCCGCTTTTTTTAATTTATTTTTTTTTTTTCAAGTAAGTCTAACCGAGGATTGAACTTGGGATCTCTGGTATGCTAGGCGGATGACTAACCTGCTATACCACAGCGGTTTTACTCTACACATAATTAAATCAATATGTTTTTTAAACGAATAAAAAGTTCCTGGTAAAGAAAGGGTTAAGCTTTTCCAATATCAAAAAAGCATTTCACTATAGATTTTCTATAATTTTAGCAATAATATTTATTAACATTTTTATTATAATTAAACTCAATTAAAAATTACCAAGGATCTACTAAAATTATGGCCAAAAAATGTAATTTTCGCAAAATTCGACGACTACAAATCGCAAGCACGGTTAAACGGTTCAAGATATCGACCTAAACTTTTTTGACTTTTATTCTCCCATTTATCTGTTTTAACACCCTAATAGGCAAATTCTGAATCTGTAAAATTTGTTAAACAAAATTTAAAAAAAAAATTAAAAAATTATATTTGAAACCGACCTTAGAAAAATGTACCATTTTCCAACATGGAAAAAAACTAAGAAATTTCGATCATATTTTTACAAAACAGAACTATTTAGTGGTATCAAGCCAGTAAATGATAAATCATGTATAACTTTGGAATTTCTTTATTTACAAAAAAAAATGTTGGTGCATATTTTGAGAAATTTGATAAAATGTGATTGAAATTAGTTAAGGTACGGTCAGACTCATTAAACATTTAAATCAAATATTTTGAGTAAAATATTGTCAAAACAATATAACAAACAAGTAAGAAAGCGCTATAGTCGGTCAAGCCGACCATACGATACCCTTCACCACTAAGGTCAAAGGTGTTATTTTTCCTGTATAAAGACAAATATTTGCCAAATTTTGCCATTATACAAACATTTTCTCAAAACGTATATATTCAACCTGTTTCCGTCATTTGGACTTATATGAGAGCTAGGGTCAAATGTGGACCGATTATCTCGAAATTTGGGAAATTGATTACAGTTATTACAAAAATTATGTATGCAAAAAATAAACTCAAAATTTTCATTATCTTTAGATTTACGAGCGTTTTAGTGATTTTTTGTCTCATTTAGTGCGTTTTTGAAGAAGAGTTTGTATGGGAGCTATGGTCAAATGTGGACCGATTTCAACGAAATTTGGTACAGTGATTTAGGTTTATATAAGCAGTATCTGTTTTAAATTTCATGAAAAAATATTGATATTTGTGGCCAATATAGCAATTCCGGGAAGTGGGACCTATGAGCCATGGTCCCATTATCATTGTCTGTGCCAAATTTCATCAAATTATCTTTAGAATTGCGACCTGTAGTTTGACTACAAGGTTTACATGGGGGTCCAGCCAGCCAGACGGATGGACGGACGGACATCGCTAAATCGACTCAGTGATTCTAAGTCTATTGGTATACTAAAAGGTGGGTAAGACAAATATTTCTATGCGTTAAGCTACGGTCACATTGATTAAACATTTAATCGAAATTATCAAATATTTGATCCTCGTAGTCTGACCACAAAATATTTTTGAGGTTCAAACCAGAAACATGTTGATTTGAACAAAACAAAATCATTTGCCAGCAAATAAAAGTTTTCCTAATGTGACCACGCAAGAGCAAATATTTTATTAAATTTTGATCAAATAATTATTTAATCTTACAAAATTTTTGTAACATCAAACAGGGGCAAATAACAGCTGTGCATTTGTATTGTTTACTATTCAAACAGAAACAACAACATCAAATTTGAGAAACAACAACATCAATTTTGAGAAACAACAACATCAAATTTGAGAAACAACAACTCAAATATGAGAAACAAATTTCCAGATACACAATTTTGTTTTGAAAAAATTTGATCAAATAT
Source organism: Stomorhina lunata (assembly GCA_933228675.1). Classification (NCBI taxonomy): domain Eukaryota; kingdom Metazoa; phylum Arthropoda; class Insecta; order Diptera; family Rhiniidae; genus Stomorhina; species Stomorhina lunata. The sequence goes on along the minus strand of OW121740.1, from coordinate 85,587,101 downwards.
TTTTTGGGAAAATATTTAATCTTCAGTGTGACCATAAATAAAACCTGTTTTTTTGTTTATACTTTGAATATATTTTTTCTGTATTTTATCAAATAAAAATCGTCAAATAAATGTGCAAGTGTGACCACAAATTTTTTATTATATTGTTTTGACAATATTTTACTCAAAATATTTGATTTAAATGTTTAATGAGTCTGACCGTACCTTTACAAACATCAGCACAAACTTATAATACCCTTTCCACCTATAAAAAAGTATAAAAATTTGTGGTCACACTTGCACATTTATTTGACGCGTTTTATTTGATAAAATATAGAAAAAATACGTTCAAAGTACAAACAAAAAAAACAAGTTTTATTTATGGTCACACTGAAGATTAAATATTTTCCCAAAAATATTTGATCAAATTTTTTTCAAAACAAAATTGAGCATCTGGCAATTTGTTTCTCAAATTTGATGTTGTTGTTTCTCAAATTTGATGTTGTTGTTTCTCATATTTGATGTTGTTGTTTCTGTTTGAATAGTAAAGAATACACATGCTCAGCTGTTATTTGCCCCTGTTTGATGTTACAAAAATTGTGTAAAGGTACGGTCAGACTCATTAAACATTTAAATCAAATATTTTGAGTAAAATATTGTCAAAACAATATAATAAAAAATTTGTGGTCACACTTGCACATTTATTTGACGCGTTTTATTTGATAAAATATAGAAAAAACACGTTCAAAGTACAAACAAAAAAACAAGTTTTATTTATGGTCACACTGAAGATTAAATATTTGATCAAATTTTTTCAAAACAAAATTGAGCATCTAGCAATTTGTTTCTCATATTTGATGTTGTTGTTTCTCAAATTTGATGTTGTTGTTTCTCATATTTGATGTTGTTGTTTCTGTTTGAATAGTAAACAATACACATGCTCAGCTGTTATTTGCCCCTGTTTGATGTTACAAAAATTGTGTAAGATTAAATAATTATTTGATCAAAATTTAAAAAAATATTTGCTCTTGCGTAGTCACATTAGGAAAATTTTTATTTGCTGGCAAATGATTTTGTTTTCATCAAATCAGCATGTTTCTTGCTTGAACCTCAAAAATATTTTGTGGTCAGACTACGAGGATCAAATATTTGATAATTTTGATTAAATGTTTAATCAATGTGACCGTAGCTTAAGATTAAATAATTATTTGATCAAAATTTAAAAAAAATATTTGCTCTTGCGTGGTCACATTAGGAAAATTTTTATTTGCTGGCAAATGATTTTGTTTTTATCAAATCAGCATGTTTCTTGCTTGAACCTCAAAAATATTTTTTGGTCAGACTACGAGGATCAAATATTTGATAATTTCGATTAAATGTTTAATCAATGTGACCGTGCCTTTAGTGAAATTCTGCTGCCTTAACTTATGGACAAATTTAATTTAAAATAATTTTTTATTTAAATCTAAGCTTTAATAGGATCATACCTTTTTAAGATATACAATTCTAATTTGGTCCATCAAATCGTTAATCATTATAATATTTTGGTGTGCTTCAGATTTAAGGTAAAGCTTTATTGAAGACTAGTTTTAAGGCCATTCCTGATTAATTTTGTGCTAAATTCGCGATGTGCTTCAGTGAAATGTTTTTAGATAAAACCTTCGCGTTCTTAGCTAATAAATATATGTTTGACAAACTTTTGATGCAAATCGGTTATAAATGTCATCGCTTTTATGCCTTATGCGATTTTGTCTCAGTTTGCTATCTAAAACCTTTAAAAGCAAAATGCTCTTTTTTGCACGATTTTCAAAGACTTTATCAAATGCCAAAAAAACTCGGTTTACTCGGTGGTTTGGGAATTTCCACAAAAAACCGGTATTTTGAAAAATTTACGTTCAAGTTTTCGTCATTCATACCTGTCGTACGTTATACCTATATGAAGCACAATAATGAGATATATATCAAACGATGCGAAATGAGACATATACCAAAGGAACGATCTACCAATCATTATCCATTTTTTGGCGGCTGAAAAATATGCGAAAAAAATTAAGATGTGCCGAAAATGAGCTTCAAATTTTGTAGTAGTATTAGAAGTGACGAAATTAAAATTTACGAGGGTAATGGATTCATCATCCAAGTGTGATGTCTATTTCGTAGAACAACGACTTGGGTTTAAATGTTGCAATAAATAAAGAAGAAGAAATATGAAAAAAACGTAAATACTTAATCGATTTTTTTGCATTTTTTTAATTTGCATCCCAAATACGCTTAGGAGCGCAAACTTTCGCTGCTAAGATATTGTGTTTAGTATACCTGAAGTTTTGGGAGTTCAAAATTTGTAGATTAAATTTTCCGAATTCATGAGAGTACAAAAATTGTTCGAGTTGAAATTCGGAATTAAAACTGTTTGATTTTTGCCCATATATATATTTGACTGAGTCAAATTGTATGGGGCCAAAAAAATGTCAAAGTGTTATTCGCAATTCTTGTTCTAAGGGTCATTTAAAGGAACTTCCCCAAAGAAACCTTGGGTCTTAAACCAATATTGAACCTCCGGAATTTGCTCTGAAGTTTTGTTCGAGATTTGGAGCTTTTCAATGAAAAATTTCCCAAATATAAAAATAACGGCAAGCTGTATTGAAACGGTTTCATACTCCTCCGATTGCGCGAAGTATGTAGAATTTTAAAACATTTAAGCTTTATATACCCTTCACCACCATAGGTGGAAAGGGTATTATAAGTTTGTGCTGATGTATGTAACGCATAGAAATATTTGTCTTAGACCCACCTTTTAGTATACCAATAGGCTTAGAATCACTTTCTGAGTCGATTTAGCGATGTCCGTCCGTCCGTCCGTCTGGCTGGCTGGCTGTACCCCCATGTAAACCTTGTAATCAAACTACAGATCGCAATTCTAAAGATAATTTGATGAAATTTGGCACAGATCAGTTTTTTGATAATGGGACCATGGCTATTTAAATTGGTCAAAATCGGTCCATTATTTCTGGTACCTCCCATAGGTTCCACTTCCAGGAATTCATATATATGGGCCACAAATATCAACATTTTTTCATGAAATTTAAAACAAATACTGCTTATATAAACTAAAATCACTGTACCAAATTTCGTTGAAATCGGTCCACATTTGACCATAGCTCCCATACAAACTTTTCTTTAAAAACGCACTAAATGAGACAAAAAATCACTAAAACGCTCGCAAATCTAAAGATAATGAAAATTTTGAGTATATTTTTTGCATACATAATTTTTGTAACAACTGTAATCAATTTGCCAAATTTCAAGATAATCGGTCCACATTTGACCCTAGCTCTCATATAAGTCCAAATGACGGAAACAGGTTAAATACATAAGTTTTGAGAAAATGTTTGTATGATGTCAAAATTTAGCAAATATTTGTCTTTATACAGGAAAAATAACACCTTTGACCTTAGTGGTGAAGGGTATCGTATGGACCGACTATAGCGCTTTCTTACTTGTTTTTATTAAATAAAGGAGGAGTTGATATTTTGAAAAATGTAAAAAGTGCCGTTCAAAATTTTGGTCTGTTTTTGAAAAGAAAGAAAAAAAGTAGCATTTTCAAATCTTTTTTAGAATTAGGTTTTTACAATTTTTGGATTTTGTGGTGTGCTTTGACATCGTTTGTGACAATTCATCTCGCTATTGTATGCGATTTATGTTCTTGTGTTTTAACCATTTTTCATCGCTCGTTATAAATCTTTTTGAACTTTTTACAGATATCATATACGGTTGACCAAATTTTGTCCAGTCAAATATTTTTTGAGTAGGCAACACATTTTATATTATTTTCAAATTTGAAGAAGCAGGACGGAGTGAGACATATTTTTGATACAACATCTTCTTTTATAAAAAGTATCACATTTGAACGTTTAAAAACTTCCAACATAGAAATATAGTTAGTGGTTAGTTACCAATGCAATCTCACTAATACCATCGGTAAAATTGGAAAATACTTATACAGATATTATGTTAAACCTTTGGTTATATCCCTAATTTAGTATCTTATAAGAATATTTGATATGATAAATCTACAATTTTCAAATGGATAGTTCGATTTTGATAAAATTTCATATTTCAATAAAATGAAATGAAAGACTTATGTAAAAATGTTATGATTAATATTTCAGTGTTTATTTGCAACTTTGTATGCGAAATAGTAATTTGTTTGCAAATATTGTTTTAATAAAATTACCATGATATAAAATTACTCAATTAAAAAAATACAAAAGAATAAATAACACACAATATAAGACCCATTGTCGAAAATGATTTAATTCTTCAGAAAACTTAGCAAATATCTTTCCCTAATCATTGACATTAAACTTCTTAATTTTGTTGACATTTAGGCCAGATTTAAGATTAATATTTAATCTTTAAAGGCCATATGGGCAAATCCGAAAAACATTAAGCCAAGGACAAAATTTTAAAACTGTCAAAATCGCGTATTTTTGTTTATGGAAAAATTTACTATATATTTATCCTTTAGAATATTTAATGGACACAATTTTTGATTGCCCTCTACGCGAATGCCAGGTCTTTATTTGCACCCATCTCGAACTTTTATAATTTTTTTTAAATAATAGATTTTTTAAAAGTTCATAAAAATCGAAAAAACATCCATTTAGGTATCAAGTTTTAGTAGGGGATCAAAGTCTGCTAAATTTTATACAGTTAGATGTAAAAGGTCCAATCAAAAGTAATTGGAGTGATATAAATAACGTCAAGTTAAAAAGGGCTCACAGTGTATAGCGTCCGTCACAGAAATAATATTTTTTAATTTGACTAGTGCTATTCTTCTTTTTTCTCCAACTGAACTTGGTTCGTAAAGATATAGCATTTTATCTTATATTCTTAAACGAGCAATAATTGTATATATGTATATATATATATATATATATATATATATATATATATATATATATATATATATATATATATATATATATATATATAGAATGACTATCTCGAAAACGGCTCTAACGATTTTTATAAAATTTAGACAGTGGGTACCTTTTTTGATGTATAGGTCGAAGAAGAAGGGACTTTTGGAACCTTTGCCTCTAAGAGGGTAAGAACGGGTAAAAAGGGGATAAAATCGAAAACGCTATATCTCCTTAAGTAATAGGTATAGAAACTAAATTTAAATTACGTTTTAAACAGCTATGAAAATAAACGGACAGGTGTTTGGTACTTTTTTGAAACAATGTCCGATAGGGGGTAAAAAAGGGTGAAAATAGTTTTTTTTGGCACCTTTTTAACCCACTCTTATATTTTAAACTAAAGAATATAGAAAGAAACTTGGTACTGCAATCAATAGATGTAAAAAAAACATGAAACACGTATTTGGTACTTTTTTGATTTTGGAGCCAAAATGGGTAAAATAGGGATAAAATGATAACTTAACATCTCCAAAGTAATATGAATAGGAACATTATACATTATGTTAAATGCGTTTTAAAAAAATGTACCGAATTCAATTGGCACCAAAAAAGTACCAAATATACTTCTGGAACTTTTAGAAATTAGGGAATAAAAAGGGGGAAAAATTAGTATTATTTTAAACAAATAAATGTTTGTCTGTATGTATGTTCTTTATAGAAAAGTAAACTGTGAATTTGATTGTGTTATGCTCTTTAGCGAAGATGTTGCGGATAAGCCGGCGAAGGTTTTAAACTTGATAAGACTAATTTCCGACAGATGACGCCACTGAAAATTACTAAAAATTAATTAAATCGTAAACTGTACATTTGATCATGCTATGATCTTTAGCAAAGTTGTAGCGCATGAGCCGACGAAGGCTTTTTAGTTGGTATGAATAATTTCCGACAGGTGGCGCTACAGAAACTTACTCAAAGTCAATTTAATCGTAATCTTTAGCAAAGTTGTTTCACATGAGCCGACGAAGGTTTCTTAGTTGGTATGAAGAAATTTCGACAGATGGCGCTACTGAAATTTACTCAAAGTCAATTTAATCGTATGCTGTACATTTAATCATGCTATAATCTTCAGCAAAGTTGTTACGGATAAGCCGAAGAAGGTTTATGAATTGGTATAAGCAAAGTCCGACAGGTGGCGCCACAGAAAACTACTCAAAATGAATTAAATCGTAAACTGTGCATTTGATCAGACTATAATCTTTAGCAAAGTTGTTGCGCATGAGTCGACAGAGGTTTCTGTTGATATGAATAATTTCCAAAATTATTCAAAATGAGTTAAACTGTAAACTATGCAAACTATGTGTTGGTCGGACAAAATAAATCAAATAATTCAAAATTAACTGAATATTTCTACAATGTCTTTCCTCTAAATTTATTTTAGCACTTTATAATATAAAATATATAAAAACTTTAAAATTTTCCTCAAAATGCTTATCATAAAGCTCCGAGCAAGGCTCGGTCTACCAGGTACTATAATAATATGTAAAGGAAAGTGTGTAGCGTCCGTCACAGTATATATTTTTCCAAAATGATATTTATTAAATACAAAATCATATTTATTAAATACAAAAACTGTCTGTCTTATTTATCAAGAAATAACACAGTCTCTATCCACAGATTAAAATTAAGATATTAGGTGTTAAAAAAACACACAGTGGGGCAAATTTGATGCTTTTGAAAAAACAATAGATTTTTGGGACATTCTAACAGCCAGCCACAGCATTCTTGAGATGTAAGAAGTGTAAAACTAAAAAAATATATGTAGCCATTTTGTGAAACATTAAATTGTGTCCAAAAATCGTATTTTTAACCGAGAACATGAAGAGGAAAGAGATGAAATTCGGGAACAAATAATACCTTTAGGTTTACTGATTTACGAACCCTTAAAAAAATATGAAATATGATTTTTTTCTAATAAAAAACATTCAAGTAAAAACTCTATCGTAGCGTCCGCAACAGTTCATTTATGGATTTTTTGCGCAACTGGAAACCTTAAAATATTGTATGAAGCTGTTTTGTAATGCTCTGATTTTCCTCTATCTTTAATGTATTTAAAATTTTATTATTACTATGACCGATTCGATAAAAAATTACAGGAACACGTGCTGAAAAAAAAAATTCACTTCCATTTTTTGTAGCGTCCGTCACAGCACTTTAAAAGAGAATATCTTTTTTCGCCCAAAAAGTATATAGATTAGCAAATGCCATTCGAGAGCGCAATCGCTGGGCTATAATTCTCCGAAATCTGTGCAAAGTAATCTCGTGTAAAACGACAATGGAATTCATTTAAGTTAAACAAAATCCGTACAAATGTATCGTCCGTAACGCAGGATTTGCCCATATTTGAAATTTCGCATATGTATAAAATATATTTGGGTATGTTTGATCAAATTGTAGAATATTTCTGATTAAAAAATTGAAACCAAATGAAATTTAAGATATCAGTATTGAAGTTTCTAAAGTAAATTTTGGCATTCAAAACGTTTTGATGTACGAACGCTATTTCTGTTGCTTACAGTAATTTGAAAAATTTACAACGAATGAGCCTTATGTTCTTTTAATATTGAGTGTATGCCGGTCCCACTTATATTTATTTATATGATGACCTTCCAATATCAGCTCAAGCATAGCATCATTTTTTTTTTTTAAATAAAAACGACCTTTACATAACTCGACCATGAGTGAAATACGGCCACAATAGAATTCAGTAAATGAACTATAAACACTTGCCCCTTGCCAAAAATCGAGATGAGTTCATCGATGCTCAAGAAATAGTTTTGTAAAGATATGAGTTCAAAATTCACACTTGGATGGAAAAAGGTATTCGAAAATTGGTTTACTCCGAAGTGTTCGATTCTTTTATCTATCTGGCCAACATTAATGAATAACTTAATATTTTTTGCTCGAAGACTTTAAAACTTCATCTACAAATTTTGACAAAGAAGTATTAAAATCCGCCCACAGACACGCCCACTATTCTTATGTAAAAAAGTTTTTTTTTTCAACTGATAACTTCAAAAATAAAAGGCATAGGCCCTTATGAAAGATCCTTGCAAAAATTTGCCGCCCACAGATACGGCCACTTTTTTATGTAAAAAAAGTGGCCAATTAATAATTTTGAAAAAAGGAATATAATGATAATTTCTTGCAAAGATTTTTCGTAGAATCTTCCTATCAAAAACTCCAAGCATAGCTTCATCAGCCTGTGCAAGTGCCCATGATTTAGCAACACATAATAACACGGGTAGTATAAGCATTTAATAGAACGTGATTTTAGTTCTTGCAGAGGGAGCTTTATTTCTTAACTGCCTGCTTAGGCCAAAATAGCATCTGTATGATTTTTCGTGTGATTTATATACTTATGTCGTTATTTTTTGGTACCGCTGTCAACGGTACCAAGGTAAACAACCTCAAATTTACAGTTCTCAACGATCACGTTTGATCCAACTCATGATATCATTGAGGTGATAAGTGTCTATTTGTTTTGCCTGGGTCTTCTCCAAGAATTGTGTTATAAGATCTGGTCAGTGTTAGATTTACCCAGTCTAAAATTACATTGGTAGGTCAAAATTATTTCGTTAACTTTAGGCTTTAACCTTTCACACAGTAGAACCTTGTATGCAATTGAAAGAAGGGTTATACCTTTATAGTTGGTTCGATTTTATCTCTTTTTTGAGCACTGGAAAAAAACACTAAGACTATAATCGTCTGGCATATAACTTCTAGCCATATGGTTTTTATTAGCTGTTACATACTGCTTATCTACTCATCACCTCCAGCCTTAAAAAGCTCTGCTGACGAACCATCGGCACCCGCAAATTTGTTGATTTGTTCAGGCGTGTCATCTTGGACGCTGTCATTTGAAACCAACAATTTACAAAAGTGCTTCATCCATAGTTTCAGTACGCTTCCTGTCACAAGGTTCCCTTGTTCGTCCTTACAGGAGAAGAAGACTGCAAAAACCATCCGATTGGTGTTTTACTTTTGAGTAAAATTTACGCACTTCATTACGATTCTTACACATCTCAGTTTCATCAAACACATGTCTCTCCATTTCTTTCGCGTTTCTTTTCCCTCCTTCTCTTGACACCTTTCTAAAGTTCGACGCGTACCTAATGATTGTAGAGTTGCCCTGTAGGCAGTGTTGCCATATTTGTTTTGCAAAAACTGACAATTCAGAAAAAAAATCTGTTTTTCATTTTTAAAATTTGCATCTTCGAAATAAAATTCAAGAAAATGTAAAAAATATATATTTTTATATGCAAAATTAACAAAATTCTTCTTCTGTTATCCTTGACTCCAGAGGAGCATAGGGCCTCAACATGTTAGGCATACATCATTCCATGAATACTTTGCTGCTTGTAACTCCGCATCAATTGACCTTCTCCACGTTCTAGCAGGTGCCTTCGAAGTGTGTGGCCTATCCATCGCCATTTCCGTTGACATACCTCTGTGGAAGCAGGGATTTGGTTTGTCGCATTAAGTAGATCTTCATTTCTTATGCGATTCGGTCATCATATATTAAGGATTTGCCTTAAGCATCTGTTTGTAAAGGTTTGCAGTCGCTTATCGATGGCATTTGTGCGTTTCCATGTTTCGCAGCCGTAATACAGGATGAACTTGACATTCGACATTTGCCGAGATTTCCAAATAGTTTGAAGAATGCCGAATGCAGATTTTGCCTTATTAATACGCGATTTAATATCCTCGTCTGCGCCACCTTTTTTAATTACTAAACTTCCCATGTCTCTCCATTTCTTTCACGTTTCTTTTCCCTCCTTCTCTTGATACCTTTCTAAAGTTCTGTTATCCTTGACTCCAGAGGAGCATAGGGCCTCAACCATCCTTTAATATCGGACTCTATTGCGAGATGTTAGGCATACATCATTCCATGAATACTTTGCTGCTTGTAACTCCGCATCAATTGACCTTCTCCACGTTCTAGCAGGTGCACCAACACGGCGGCCGCTTCCTTGTGGATTCCAACGAAGTGCTTGTCGAGCAATGTTGGTTTTTGGCCTTCGAAGTGTGTGGCCTATCCATCGCCATTTCCGTTGACATACCTCTGTGGAAGCAGGGATTTGGTTTGTCGCATTAAGTAGATCTTCATTTCTTATGCGATTTGGTCACCATATATTAAGGATTTGCCTTAAGCATCTGTTTGTAAAGGTTTGCAGTCGCTTATCGATGGCATTTGTGCGTTTCCATGTTTCGCAGCCGTAATACAGGATGAACTTGACATTCGACATTTGCCGAGATTTCCAAATAGCTCGAAGAATGCCGAATGCAGATTTTGCCTTATTAATACGCGATTTAATATCCTCGTCTGCGCCACCTTTTTTAGTTACTAAACTTCCCATGTCTCTCCATTTCTTTCACGTTTCTTTTCCCTCCTTCTCTTGATACCTTTCAAAAATTCTGTTATCCTAGACTCCAGAGGAGCATAGGGCCTCAACCATCCTTTAATATCGGACTCTATTGCGAGATGTTAGGCATACATCATTCCATGAATACTTTGCTGCTTGTAACTCCGCATCAATTGACCTTCTCCACGTTCTAGCAGGTGCACCAACACGGCGGCCGCTTCCTTGTGGATTCCAACGAAGTGCTTGTCGAGCAATGTTGGTTTTTGGCCTTCGAAGTGTGTGGCCTATCCATCGCCATTTCCGTTGACATACCTCTGTCGCTTATCGATGGCATTTGTGCGTTTCCATGTTTCGCAGCCGTAATACAGGATGAACTTGACATTCGACATTTGCCGAGATTTCCAAATAGCTCGAAGAATGCCGAATGCAGATTTTGCCTTATTAATACGCGATTTAATATCCTCGTCTGCGCCACCTTTTTTAGTTACTAAACTTCCCATGTCTCTCCATTTCTTTCACGTTTCTTTTCCCTCCTTCTCTTGATACCTTTCAAAAATTCTGTTATCCTAGACTCCAGAGGAGCATAGGGCCTCAACCATCCTTTAATATCGGACTCTATTGCGAGATGTTAGGCATACATCATTCCATGAATACTTTGCTGCTTGTAACTCCGCATCAATTGACCTTCTCCACGTTCTAGCAGGTGCACCAACACGGCGGCCGCTTCCTTGTGGATTCCAACGAAGTGCTTGTCGAGCAATGTTGGTTTTTGGCCTTCGAAGTGTGTGGCCTATCCATCGCCATTTCCGTTGACATACCTCTGTGGAAGCAGGGATTTGGTTTGTCGCATTAAGTAGATCTTCATTTCTTATGCGATTCGGTCACCATATATTAAGGATTTGCCTTAAGCATCTGTTTGTAAAGGTTTGCAGTCGCTTATCAATGGCATTTGTGCGTTTCCATGTTTCGCAGCCGTAATACAGGATGAACTTGACATTCGACATTTGCCGAGATTTCCAAATAGCTCGAAGAATGCCGAATGCAGATTTTGCCTTATTAATACGCGATTTAATATCCTCGTCTGCGCCACCTTTTTTAGTTACTAAACTTCCCAGGTAATTAAAGGTATCTACACATCAAATAATCTCGTTATGCACATTGATGTGTCAACGGGTTTTGCGCCATAGCCTCCGTTCATAATCTTTGTCTTGGAAATATTAATTTCCAGACCAGCTATACGAGGTTCAGTAGTGATTTAAAGTTTAAAGACTTGTCCATTGGATACCGTGTCTACCATTTAGAGCCATTCGCATTATGTTGTCGATTACGAGGTTAAAAAGTATAGGTGAGAAGATACATCCTTGCCTTACTACAGAAGTAACATCGAACGGACCTGATAGTTTACCCTTGTGTAGGACTCGACATTTAAAATCAACGTACATTGCCCGGATTAAGTTGAGAATTTTCGTCGGCATGTTACGATTTTCTAAAATTCTCCATAGATAGCTTCTATTGACACTGTTGAAGGCCTTTATAAAGTGCTATAATACTATTCTTACTATGTTGACTAGATCAACACAAGAACGGTTTTCTCTAAACCCAAATTGATTTTCGCGGAGTGTAGTTATTGCAGTCTTTGGGGTCACCCTTTTTCGACATCACATTAAAGCATCTCCGCTGAGATATTGTCATTGAGGGGGCCATGTTGCATTTAAGGCTTTTAATAGCGTTCTTAACTGCTTGTATTGTTGGCGGACTGTCAGAAATTCCACTGAACGTACTGTCAATAGGGTTGTTAAGTGTTCGAAGCAGTGTGCCACTACTACTTAAGATGGGACTGTTGGTGAAAGTAGGTTTCCCACACAACGTCTTTGATATGTTATATAAGGTCTTGAAATCGCCTTTGTTTGCAGCTGATTTAGCTTGGCTCACTTGCTCGTCTATCCACATTCTCTTGCCCCTTCTTGCAGACTTCTTTATTTTATTGGATAGATCACGATATGGTGCACTGAGGGCTCCATCATATCCGTTTTCATTTAGCATTGTATTTTTTAGGGTTCTGCGTTCCCATTATGTCCCATTATGCCGGTGTTATCCAAATTTTTCTTTTGTGGTCTTTAAATTCTAGGGTTTGTTGACTAACTTCATTGTATGTTAGTGTGACACACCTAGAAATTCCATTAATACTGGCACCTTTGTTGTTTATTACATCTGGAAGCCGATTCCTTATGGAAGTAATAAAGGCATTCCGATGACTTTCGGATTCCAGCATCCCTACATCTATTTTCGGATTTGCTAAGAGCCGCAACATTTAGTCGAATTTTACACATTACTAAATGATGGTCGCTATTTATATCCGCTCCGCGCCTCGAACGTACATCAAGTAAAGATGATCGCCATTTAGAGTTTATTAAAATATGATCGATTTGATTCTTAGTGATGAGATTCCAGGTTATTTTATGCTTTAATTTATGAGGAAAAATTAACAAAATATAGAATTATAAAAACTATTTTCTTTTGTAAAAACCTGTTTTTCACTTTAAAAATCAGTAAAAACCAGATAAATTTGCACACGCTGCCCGTAGGCTGCATTTTTTCTCAGCGGTGGCATTACGGCGCTCCTTGTCATACCAAGAGTTTTTAGGAAGAGGGTTCTGAAACCCTAATAGAGATTTGGCATCAGTCTTCATGGAGTGCAGTTGTTGTTTGAACCGGGAATGTCTTATTTAAGTAATTGAGCTATTCGGTGCGAGTAATCGGTGGCAATTTGATGAGATTGTAGCTTGGTGACGTCAAATTTTCTTTATGCTTTTGTCTGAATGTTCCGCGACACAATCAAACGTGTTCTCACTTTAGCTGCAATAAGGTAATAATCCGAGTCCATATTGGTTCCTCGTATTGTACCTACATCCAATACACTTGAAGAGTGCCTTTCGTTAACTACAATATGGCTTGTCTGACTTGATCGGGAGACACCCACTCGCTCTGTGGATTTCAAGGTGCCGAAACCTGGTACTGCTCACTACCATATTCCGAGCTGGCGCAAAGAAGATCAACCTCAAACCATGGTCGGATATTACGTTGTGAAGACTGAATTTACCAATAGTTGGCTCAAAGCAACTTTCCCGCCCAATCTTTTAGTTAAAATCACCCAGCATTATTTTGACATTATCGTATACTTTCTCAAGTTTATCATAAAAGGCTTCTTTTATATCATCATATTTCACTTTTGAGAAACCTATGAGCAAGATAAAAGTAAGTCTCAGGCCGGGCTAAGTAACATGCTACTGAGTTTTAGGAAATTTTGATGGATGCACCTGGGAAAACTATCATGCTGCCTTCTGCAGGGAGAAAGTCTGCTATGGTCAGACCCGCCAAATAACTCTTAACACTTCTAAAGCTGTATTGGTCAAAAAGTCTATTTCGTGTAAAAACACAATGTTTCCTGTGCAAAAAGAAACTTCCTCTAGGATTTCAAGAGCAGCGAATAGTTATTCTTTCTTTTTCTGCTTCTGAAAGCCTGTGTTTTCTGTGCAAAAGGGAATTGCTAACGCTTATTTGGTTACGCTTTCTGCATCTCCCTCAAGAAGTTCAAGAGCTGAAGACTCCTGTACTAAGTAGTAAGCGGACTGCGAACTAGTTCTCGAGTTCTTTTTATGCTTCTGAAATCCTGTATTTCCTGTCCAAAAGGGAATTGCTAACGCTTGTATGGTAACGCTTTCTACATCTTCCTCTAGAAGTTCAAGATGTGAAGTCTCCTATAAAAAGTAGTAAGCGGACTGCTAACTTGTTCTCGAGTTCTTTTTCTGCTTCTGAAAGCCTGTGTTTCCTGTGCAAAAGGGAATTGCTAACGCTTGTTTGGCTACGCTTCCTGCATCTTCATCTAGAAGTTCAAGAGCTGTAGACTCCTATACCTATACGCTTTCTGCATCTTCCTCTAGAAGTTCAAGAGCTCCTATACCAAGTAGTAAGCGGACTGCGAAATAGTTCTCGTTTGACTTGTATTGTCGTTAACCTTTCATTTACTGGAGTGAACCTGGAGACTATTTTTCCGTAAATTCACTTTATATAATTATTCCCTTGAAAATAACTTCGAGCATAAATATTATAGTGCTTTTTACATGATGTTGCCAGTGCTTTAACTTCTAATAATAAAAAAGTTTGATGAACTTTATAATGAAAATGCAAACAAACAAAAAATTGATCATGTTTACAATTTTTAGCAGTGCACGTTCTTGGTTTGATCAAAGTTTTACTCATTCAAAAAAACAAAAAAATCTGAAAAACTAAAACATATTCTCCAATTAGCCTAACGATCATTTTGCATACGAACGAACACAAGAATTAATTTCGTCGAACAAATTCAACAATATTCGTAGTTGGCTTCCACCAAACATTTGCTTTTTCCATTAGATTTTAAACATCCAATCCTGTTTCTTTTTGGTTTTAAACAAACAAAATAAACATTCGATACTGCAGCTAAACATCTAACTAACCATCTAACCAACTATCTAACGTTCGTTCTTCCAACTTAGCTGCCCTGCTCCAAAGTTGATATTCCAGTTTTGGTTTTCAAAATTGTACACAAACATTCACAATGAAATATTATGGGATCCTTAGAGTTAGATGTTGGCTACAAAACTACAGCTTGAATATAGACTTAACGAATGCAAACAACCTAGAACCTATAGAATGAATACGGTTTTCCTTGAGTTTCCTGCTATTCACCCCCACATTTACTCTTTTCTAAAAATAATTCAATGGTATGTACTTCACTTATATTATTTAAGCTAAAGCCATGCAAATACAAGGACTGGAATTTTCACATAAAATATTATAGGGCGTTCAAAAATTCTTCAATTGATCTTAAATATAAAGTTTTTCATAAACAAACGGTTTTTTGGGGTGGAACCATAACCTAGTTGATTATATCTACATATGTATTTCAAAGAAGTCTTTCTATATATTACCTGTCCACTTCCTAATTATTTCCATTATCACACATTAAATTTACACGCTAGCAGTTACTTGAGGTGAAAAGGTATTATGAGTTTGTCGATCCATTTGTAATTGTTCATTATTCATATTTGAATCCACTGGTGAATCGATATAGGCATGGCCGTCTGTTTGTAGAAATCAGGTTTGTCCTGCCCCTGAAGGGTGTATCGTCGTGAATTATATACATATATACATAAAAATTAATGAAATCATTCTTTTGTTACATGTTATCATCCAAGAACTTTTCCGATATAGCTCTGATGTCAGATAATACATCTTATCTGATCATATCTGTAGCTTGGCCAATGTCAATTAATTGGTTCCAAAAGCTAATCTCTAACTTAACTCAGAACAGATTTATAAGGTTTTTTCTGGGCAACGTTACTATGAATTTATATAGAAAACAAATTAAATTAAATTTTCTCTAAACTATATTTTTTGACATTGGCCCTTTTAGCACTAAGCCACAGATATGTACATATAACTATTTTCAATGGTAAAATTATGCTACTGGGGTAAAACAATGCTCCGTTCTTTTTCCTACTCTATTTCTTGTTTTTCTAAGTGACCTCCTATGTCAAACTTCCAATGCTTTCTATTCTTTGCCGATGATAGCAACATTTGTCATTCGTATTCAACTATAGGCCAGGCATATTGGAGATCAATGCCAAGAGGCAAATCATGAATGATACGCTAAACTCCGACCTGTCTATAATATCCAATTGGGGTCGTTTTAATAGTATCCAATGTTTTGTGTTAACACACAAAAGCTTTTCGAGCCATGTTGCTTCATCTGTAATTATGGATGGTATAAACATTGAGGAATCGGAAGCTCTTGATGTCCTAGTCATACAAATTTAGTGTGATGTCTTTTGGATTAAACAAGTTTTTCAAATGTTGAAAAAAGCACTCATCCCCTTGTAGTCGATTTTCCAGTGGTTCGTACGGTAGAAAAAACTTTTTTTAGCAGCACAGCACGAATGTAGAATCAACTTTTTGCATCAGTCTTTCACTTTAATTATGATATTCAAAGGTTGTTTTGCATCGGTATTGACATTATTCGAAAAAAAATTCATTCAAAACAAAGAAGTAAAAAAAGCTACAGTCGGCCAAGTTCGATTTTATGATACCCTTCACTAGTGGGTCAAATATGGACCAAAAATTTAACAAGTTTTCCTTAAATCTTAAAGACATACATATACTCGAATGTGCTATTCTTTCAAAATCAAATATGGACCGGTTTCTAGAAAATTAGGTGCACTGATTTTTAGAAGCCGAATTGATACTTCTGAATATTATTAAAATACATACAGCTAAATGTCTGTCTATACAGGGCTAAAAACTATATTCCGGGAAGGCATCTCTCGGGTACCTCCGAAATTTTGAGCAATTGATATAGCAGGTTAGTCATCCGCCTAGCACATCAGAGGTCCCAAGTTCGATCCCCGGCCAGACCCACCACCTCATAACTCAGCTTCTTCTTATTCTGTTATCCTTGACTCCCAGTGGAGCATAGGGCCTCAACCATCCTTTTATATCAAACTCTATTGCGAGATGTTAGGCATACATTATTCCATGAATAGTTTGCAGCTTGTAACTCCGCATCAATTGACCTTCTCCACGTTCTAGCCGGTGCACCAACACGACGGCCGCTTCCTTGTGGATTGTAACGAAGCGCTTGTCGAGCAATGTTGGTATTTGGCCTTCGAAGTGTGTGGCCTAGCCACCGCCATTTCCGTTGAAATACCTCTATAGAAGAAGGGATTTGGTTTGTAGCGTTTAGTAGATCTTCATTTCTTATGCGATTTGGCCACCATATATTAAGGATTTGCCGCAAGCATTTGTTTGCAAAGGTTTGTCGGCGCTTATCGATGGCATTTGTGCGTTTCCAAGTTTCGCAGCCGTAATACAAGATGGACTTGACATTCGAGTTATATATTCGTAACTTAGTTGTTGTTGATATTTGCCGAGATTTCGTCGGCGCAAATTAATTAAAGGAACCTACACATCCAATACCCTCGTTATCCACATTGATGTGTGGCGACGGGTTTGCGCCATAGCCTCCAGGCATAATCTTTGTCTTGGAAATATTGATTTCCAGCGAGATTCAACAGTAATAGCGCTAGTGCTTTCTTAAAGGTGGTCTTTAGCTTAGAAGACACACGTCATCGGCGTATATAACTCAGCTAAAATCACAATTTAATCATATGACATTTCGTTCATGTTTTTTAAACAAAGTGGACTTGGTTTTGTTAAAATCGAGAAGGAAATCATCTCAGCTTAAAAACCCTTTTTTAACCAAATAACTTAAGAAAGAGTCATTTCTTTATCCTCTAAAATGGGGACTTTTTCATGGGTATTAAATTATATTTAATCCCTAATGCAATCCTGAAACTTATTTTATGGTTAAGGACTTGTTTCTTTGAGATTTATTTTATTCCGCTCTATAAACTAAAAGTTTTATATATTTTTGAACTGTAGGCTTCGTTTGAATATATTTATTTTTGTTTGCCTTTACAAAATGATTTGTTTATAAAATTTTTAATTATTTTTGTATTAGATTAAGAATTGAAATAATTTAAATTAAATCTAACTGATTTTAAATTCCCTAAGAATTAATTCTTAAATGTTAAGGCTTATGACTTGATTCAGGTGAATGTATTATGGGAATGATATAAACACTAAAATGAATTTGATTTTAAAATATGGAATTAGGAATTGAGCCCTTCGAACCTCTGTACCATAATCGCATCAATGAATTTTAGTGATGCCACATTACTTTTGGATTAACATTGGTTGGGGTATACACTAATTGATTGCGATATTAGCTAAATTTACAGTTTCATAACAAAGTACTACTAAAGGTTTCGGATTGATTAAAGACCCTTTCTTAGTAACTTTTTCAGAAATGACAAATAAACCAAGTGTGATCCTTGCCATAAAAACATTATTTATAGCTAAGGAGTATATAATTACGTTAAATAAGAAGTCTATCTGTTATATAATTATGGTAGGTTCATTGCATCAAAACTGATGTAAACTTAATTTTAAGCAAATTCAATAGCCTTCATTCTAAAAATCGCCGCTATTTACAAATTAAATACATACATACATACATACATATATATTTAACTTAAATGTCAAACGGATAAAAGATATGTATTAATAAAATCAATTGAATACCTTAAACACATCACCCTGTAGTTAACCTAATCTGCCATTGTGAATGAACTTTTTTATTAATCTTTTAGCTAATCAATTACTTTCCAGTTTCAATAGACAAATGGTTGTGAACTTTACTTATCTTAAATGCATGATGGTTTTTGTTTGGTTCTAGTATTTAATATATGACCTTGTTTACACTAGTCATTTTATCTGTCCTACTCGGTATTCTTTCTTCTTATACCCTCCATCAAAACGAATTCGGGATATATTGAGGTTGTCATTCAGTTTGAGATTTCCTTAATATTAGCTGAAAAACCTGTCTGTTATCGGCACGATAAGACCTTACCAAAAGGATATAGGTTACTGAAATTTGGCATAAATATTCTTTAGTTCTTGGAAAATTTTGGCATTGAAATCGGGCAAAATCGGTTCACATTTGACCATAGCTCCCGTATAACCTCGTCTAGGCTAATAGCTTATTTACTAATTCATGACAAATTATATTAGCTATGATGATAAAATTTGGTATATAAAAGTATTACATAAGCATCAGGCAGTATAAAAAATTTCACCGAAATCGGTTCATATTTAACTCCCATACAAAAAACTTACGGAAACAGCTTAAATTTCTCCTAAAATACACTTAAATGCCAATAAATGCTAAACTGCACTAAATTTAGCACAAGGAAGTCTTATGTCAATGCCAGCAAGTGGGCACAATCGGTCACCATTTAACCATAGCTTCCATATAATAAACTTTCGGAAACATAAAAATACAAAAAGAAAAGGGGGTTATGTCCGTCTGTCCGTCAGATAGCGATAGCGCCTTAACGAAAAGAACTAGAGCGACAAAAATTTACAAAAGTATTCGATATCTTGGAAAAGTTGTGTATTGAATATGGACAAATTCGGTTAACATTTAGTTAGAACCCCGCCCCGAAAATCACATTAATGGCGATAAATTGAATACAATTGTAATAGCTATGACGACTAAATTGAGAATAGGGAAGTTTTATGCAACTATTGGTCAGTATATCAAATTTTATAAAAATCGGTCTATATTTGACTATATAACAAAAGCTATTAAATTATAAACTATGACAGCTATGGCCACTAAATTTTGCAAGAAGCTTTATATAAATACCAACCAGTGTGTAAAATTTTGTGACAATCGGTCAACATTTGGATATGGTTCTTATGTATTTCAAATCCCCATTTTTATATCTACAATCAAAAAGATTTCGAGGCACATTAGTATATAAATTAGATAGATCAATCAATCTTAAGTCCGTACTTTATAACGGTATATGCATTTGGAACTGCTAGCAAAATATGTGGACCTTACCTTACGTTTCTGTGAAGAATTGATTGGTGGTTTTTGATATTTCATTTAATATAACTGTAAAAACCAATATTTAGAGTAAAATGACTTTATTAACTCAATTAAAAAAAAAAATGGAGTTGTTACGTTTTGGTGCAAACGTCTACAAAAAAAAATTACGTGGTAAAAATTCATAATTGTTTTACCCATAGTACAATAAAAACTAGGTAAAATCACTACACACTTCGTTCTTCAGTTCTGCCATGAAATAAATATTAAAGGAAGTGCCACTTACTTTTTATTTTGTAAACATTAACCATTTGACAAGAAAGAATATCTGAAGTTTACTCAAAAAATGAGGCTACCTTACTTTTCAAAAAAATTCCATTTAAGTATCAAAATTGTTTGGTAATTTTTAATATTTCTTTACTTTTTTTCCCTATTATCCTTGACTCCCAGTGGAGCATAGGGCCTCAACCACTCTTTTATATCGGAATGTTAAAGATTTTGTGTGGACTTTAAGGTCTGTAATACAGATAGCGACTGGTTATTGAGTATTAAGTTATTTGCCATTAGGAGCCAGCATCAAACTGTAGGTCTTCTTCAATTAGTCTAAAAATAGAATCTAGTACATGTCCTTGACTGAAAGAAGTCCCCTCTATTTTACTTGTAGAGTTTGGGAAAACTAAGTAAGTAAAGTTTTTGAACTGAGATCCACAAAATTGCTCCTAGTGGGTGTTTTCATGTCAGTCATGTTTTCAAAGTCTATCGAGTCCTTCCCTAAACTTTTAGGAACACAAGCTGTGAATATTATCTCAAACGCCTCAGCAGTTTGTCCGTAATTCGTTATTCAGTAACACACACGAGTTTTTTTTAATTCAATGGTATAATTGAGATCTTATGTGTTTTAGCATCAAACAAGCTACAAACTACAAATTTTATTGATTAGAAAATATTAGTTATTTGAAGTTTTATTTATTTTTTTTTTTTTTTTTTCAAACTACACATTTTAGTTCACAAATTTCCATAAAATAATCTTCGAGTGTGGCAACGATCTGTGTAATATTGACAAAATATACAAACTTCAAAGATATTTTTTTTAGTCAAAAATTTTGAAGTGGCACTTCCTTTAGTATTTATTTCATGAGTTCTGCCATGGTTTTACCCAAAACTACAGAAAAATCAATGGAAAAATCGTTCATTTCTAAATTGTTTTACCCAAAATTGTTTACATTTGTATATTATTCAAGTATTTCTAAAAACACTTTTCAAATTTATAAAAAAAAAATATATATTTTTTTAAATTAATAAAAATTATTTCGATAAAAATGTTGACTCTCTGCAGAGATGAACTTTTAAATCCTCACAAGAAATGTGTTCGTGATCTATTGGATGCTTTAACATGTTTGGACAACGAATACCAGCTGGCGAATATCGAGTTGAGAAATATTCAAAAACAGTTAAAGCAGTCGGTTGACAACGTAATTTATCAATGTTCTGAAAAACGAAAATTGTCCTGTGCCTCTGAGGAAAAACTCAATGAATTTCAAAAAAATATAGAAAACATTGACGAACTCACCGAAAAGTTTAAGAAAGTTATTGAAGAAATAGAGGAACGAATACAAAAAATTCGTGCAGAATCAAAAATATCCTTTGAAAATTTACAATACGAAAAGGCCAAACTCAAACAGTTTCACGAAGAGACCATTAATCATTTAAAGACTTTTGCTGCACAAAGTTCAGACAAAGAAAAAATTAGAAACTGTGAAAAAGACATTAATGAATTGAATAAACAGTTTCTGAAAGAAATAACGTTCATAAATAAGTGTGAATCTGTTCTTAAGCCGTTTTTTCAATTACTACATCATTGCCAATACAAAATGTGCCAACAGTGTAACTTTGATGAATACCAATGGATGCCTCAAGGCAAATCAACTCAAATTGTCGATACTATTGCTGAAAAAATCAAAGCAACTATGGGACCCAGTTTGAGAAAGGCCTTTGCTCATCTTCATATCCATCGACCATATGATGAATATAGTTTTATGGCTCAGTATCTCATGTCATTGGAACGCAGTGAAGAAATTGTCAAACAAAAAGTAAATTTGTTCTTGGCGAATTAAGTTGTTATATTTTGTTATCTTTTTACATAATAATACTTAATAAAATATTTGTTTGCTTCTAAGTGGCTCTTACTATTTGTATGCCTCAATATTATTTACTAATGACACCAGTTGGAGTCATATAGACATTTATAATAAAACCAGCGGGTCATCCAAGCATTACGTTTTGTCATATTTTGTACTTCTATTGCAATATCAAAGTTCTCTGGTTGTAGCTGCAAAAAAGTTATGAAAAACATCAGAATGATATATGCATTGAAAGCTTTTAAGCATTACGATCAGTTTACTTACAATTGGTTTGGGAAATATACGTTTCATGCTGATTTTATGCAAATGTTCCTGATGAGCCTGTTCCAATATTTCGTATTCACTACCACTGAGACAAGGTAAACACAAATCACACTCCTGACTATTGCAGGATTTATCACAGCCATGTTCAGCGCATTCATTTATATTTGTTGCTAAATTCTTTTCGGATGTTAACATTTCGTTAACTTCATCGGATCTTAAATTAAAAAGTTTATAATGAAAAATTTCAGATTTTTTTAGGTTTAAAAAACAACATGTCACAAATTCCATTCGGAATTCAAAACATTCCGTAGTTGAATTCCGATCGAAATGGTTTTAGGTTCTATAGACTCCGAAAAAAAACAAAATGTCCAAAATCAATTGAAATCAGTATCTTTATGATTGTTTTAACAAAAACACTGAATAATTGAAGAATCTATTCAAATATTGAATAAACATAAAAGTTCAATTCCACTTCAAAAAAAATGATTTCCGAAAAAATGTTTCGTTTTATTTTTTTCTATGGAAGCAAAACACGGAATTTCACTTCCGAACGGAATTGAGTTCTGTAACATGGCTGATAGTTTACCTTTCATTGAGTGACTTTTTTTGTAAAGGAGATCCAAGACCAACTAAATTCATTACACTATACAAGATTTGTTCATATAACAGGGAATTGGGTTTGAAATGTGCCGAAGAAAGATTTGGCGACATGTTAGCTTCCATTAAATAAACTTTCAGGTTCTCGTCAATTATTAAATCAAAACGCATCAAATCAAAGAAGTTTTTCGTCTTATACGATCGAAGAATTCTTACAATATCTTGTTCTTTTTCTATAACTGTGCGACGTATTATATCCTCTACTTGCGGCCAAATCACATAAGGGTTTAGTTTTTGATCTTTGACGTAGGCATCAAAAGCTCCACGCATACTGCCTGCCAAACGGTTATAGTATTTTACTAATGAAGGTACTTGCCAAGTTGGCAGATAGTCATCGCCCACCACATACTTATCCACATCAGAAGCATTGAATGGATGGTACTTCACTGGACAATAACGGAACAACACATCTCCGCTGTATATATACAGGCGTAAAGGATCAACAGATGTTATCACCACATATACCCCAATGTCAAATTTATATCCATCTACCAGAAAAGGATTTTGTATAAACTCCTGTACAAATGAATCATTAGAGTTTAAGTTAATTTCCCCTGGAGCACGTATTGCTATATGGCGATGCTCATTATGCTTTTCAACAAAAAGCGAATTTGGATAACGTTCAACGTATTCTAAGAATTCATTTTGTTGGGCTGGCAAACGAAATGCCCGAGGTAAAAATGGCAAAGGCGTAGTGGATAAGTCAACTTTGTTGGTAATAAAGCCACAACCTGGAAAATGATTGACTTTCTGAAACTTATCTAGAGATTTCATTCGCTCAGGCATTTTCATAAAAGGATAATCATGAGCCCACAAAAGGCTCCAATCGTCCTCCAAGTTAACACGTTTATAGCCTAATCTGTCCAAAACGTTAATAACATGTATCAAGTGCTCCTCCGTGCGGCTCTTTCCATAAATAGCATATGTGGGTGAGGTTAAAGCTTCGCTTTTACTGACATCCTGGTGCCTAGTCCAATTCCAGTAACTACATTTTGTTGGTAACAAATCCACCAAAATGGCAGTGGCCAAAGTAGACAATAGAAAAACTATCACCGAATGTAAAGGTATTGCATGATTGACATCTTTTATGGGATTTTTCTGTAAAAATAGATTTTTTTTGCTGTTAACTGGGCTTACAAAAGTAGGTCACAACAAAAAATAGTTTTTCTTTGTTAATACAAAGTTTTGCTTACCAATTTTGTATTTGAATTTTCTTTATTACGTTCGGCATCCATTAATATCTGAGGCTTTTTTTACAAATAAAATAAATATTAACTTAAAACTTAAAAAATAAACAAAATTAAAATTAAACAAAAAAAAGAACTTTCTCCAAAAAAAGTTGAGAACAGTTTCTCAAGACCCAGGGTTGTAGTTATTCGTAGGCAATTCATTCTGCTGCAGCTGCATTTGTTGTTATTTATGTGATGTTATTTTTAGTAGTTTTTATAGAAAGCAATGTTGCCAGATATTACATATTAACGGATGTCCGGTATACAATTCAATTTGAATCAATATTTGAATTAGTAAGTTATTTCTCTTGGCTATCGCAACAAAAATATTGCCTTTTTTGATTGTGAAAGAAAATGCTTAATCAAAGGAATGTAAGAAAAACTAAATTCATAAAAACTGACTACTTTTGTGCTACATTTTTTTTAATTTTCATATTTTGAACAGACCCCATTCAGTTCGAATTTCAGATTAAGAAGTAAATTGACTAAAAATTAGCTTTTTACAAATTCAGTTTTATTATGTAAAGAAGAAACTTCTAGAAGTCCGCTTTTTACGCAATATTTTGAACCACATTTAACAACAATTTCATCTTTCAGGCAGTCAGTTGTTTGCGGTCTTTCAACTGTCCACTGAAAAAATAATCCAACGGCGTTAAATCACAACAACGAGTCGATTGAATGACATCAATCAGATCGAGAAATTACGCGACCCAAAAATTGATCTTGCTATAACCGGATTGTTTGGCAGGCTGTGTGGCTTGTGGATTCTGAAATTGTAAATACATTAAAGATGGGGGGAAATCAGAGGATTACAAAACAGCTTTTATCAAATATTTTTAAGTTTCCAGTTTCACCAAAAATCCATAAATGTACTGTTGCGGACGCTACGTGACGGACGATACAGTTTTTACTTGAATGTTTTTTTTAGGAAAAAATTCATATTTCATATTTTTTACTTGACGTTATTTATGTCCTCCAATTGCTTTTGATGGGATCTTTTACATCTAATTGTATAAAATTAAGCAGATTTTGAGCCGCTACTGGAACTTGATACCTAAATGGATGTTTTTGCGATTTTTATGAACTTTTAAAAAACAAAAAAAACCAAAAAAAAAATAAAAAAACAAATCGACACGGACAAGAACGAGACCTCCCTGGAGGATAGCTTCAGGGTTAGACGGGACACGGTAGGGAAAGACGATATTGACGTACTGACTTTAAGTGACATAGACTCGGACATTCTCCGTCAGGAGAGACAATTACTGACGGACCTAGAGGAAATAGTGGGAGCGACAGAGGTCCTACTGGATTCCTCCCTCTCCACCGGAGCCACTCAGTCACTGGCGGACATCACGCTTGAGTCTGACTCTGAAGATGAGATCACGGTAATCTCAGCTTCAGAACTAACTCAAGCGGGATCTCCTTCAGTAACTCGGGAAAAGGTGGAGGGGGCTACCTCAAGGAATAGATCAGTTTCCAGCTCAGCTGAATCCGAACAGGACACGGAGAAGATTTTGGGTGGTTCCCTGGAGGAAGAGGCTGTAAAGGCCTCGACCAGCCAGAGTCCACCCAAATCAGTTCCGACGCCTCTTGATTTAGAGGAGGAAGGGAACCGGTGCGGTGCACTTGGGGTAGGAAAGGAAGAGCAGTTGGATCAGACTGAACCCATCATATCCGCCGGAACCAAGCAAGTAGCGGATGTGGTACCGTCGACTCCTGATAGGGTAGTCGTCACCGATAAGGTCTCGACTTCCGCTCAGGAATCAGCGGGATCCACATCAGCGTCTGCTAGTTCGGAGGAGCTGGTGGCTCAGGAGGATCCACCTCTGGAAGGCCCACTTTCCTCGAAAGGACAGCTCGCTCGACAGGATGCTGTGGAGGTCTCTCCGCCACAGTCAACCTGTCGAACGAAATTTGATAAGGCGAAAAGTGGCACAAAGAACTCTTTGGCCTATCTCAAAAGGATGGCCAATAGAGATCCTACGCTGCTCAAGCCTAAGGAGAGGAAGATGATTAAGAGGCACAGGCAGAGTGTCATTAAGTTTGAAAAAACTTACGGCCCCACCCTGGAGCTTCTTGGTATCTCCTCTGCTTGCGCCAGGCGAGGGATCGCCGTTGAATCCACAGCCACCCCCGTGGTGACTGTGGCGGAAACAGCCAAATCTCGCAAGGCGGAACCGAACAAGCCTGCCGCCGACAAAACCGTTACTGGTTCTGTGAAAGCGGGTAAGGTGACAGAGGGCGGCAAATCCCTAGATCCCCAGGCATGTAACCGAAAGGTTAGCGCCAAGAGGGCTAGGTCTAGTGATGAGCAACCCTCTACTAGCAAAAAGGTCAAGAAGTCAGTGAGCCTTGATACACTTCAAGCAGCTGTCATTGATCACAACGATCCCTACAGCAGGATCAAGAGTGGTCTATGGGAGCTGATTGAAGCTCGGATCATTGATGACATTGGCCTTTTTGAGGGTTCCAAGGAGGCCATATCCTTCGAGGGTGCGGAATGGCGGAGGGGAGTGAAGATTGTCAACTGCAGTAATAGGAAATCGTACGAATTCCTAAAAACTGTGGTTGGCGGCTGCAGCGACCTCTGTCCGTCCGCCAAACTCGATGTGGTAGAAGCCTCCAGGTTACCCTTAAGAAGTGTTCTGTCGGTATGGTTCCCTAACCCTGTTAGGTCCACGGAAACCATACTGTCTGCTTTGCAGAAACAGAATGATTTCCTTACAACGGAGTGGAAGGTTATATCTTCCACAAGTTGTAAGGAGGGTAAGGGGAAGGATTTCAAATTTTCCGTGGATTTGGAATCCTTCAAGAAAATAGAATCGGCAAGAGGTATTGTCAAATTCGGTATTGGTGCCGTCAAGTTTAGATATTCTAAACAGGGGGGAACCAAAGAAGCTGCTGGTGGTGCAGTTGAATCTACACCACTGTGAAGCAGCTTCAGCCGAAATGACAAGACTTCTTGTCGATTCTAATGTAGATGTGGCCTTAGTCCAGGAGCCTTGGATCCGCGGAAACAAGGTATGCGGACTAAAGGTCACAGGCTACAATTTATATACACCAAGTACGGGCGACAAGGTAAGAACATGCATTTTAGCTAAAAGTGAACTTAATTTACAATTCTTTAATTCCTACAGCAATGGCGATCTCACAGTTGTCGCAAAGGAGGTCAAAGGGAAGGTAATCTTCGCATTGGCTTCAGCATACCTACCGTACGAGGCAGAAGACCCGCCGGGTAGTGATGTCCGCCATCTGGTGGAGTCCATGGACAAAAAAACACCCCTAGTCCTGGGTTGCGACGCCAACGCACATCATTACCAATGGGGCAGCAGTAATATAAATGTAAGAGGTGAGTCAGTTTTTGATTTTATCACTACTAACAATCTTTTTATCTGTAATACGGGCAATATGCCAACTTTCAGGGTGAAAGATAGAGAAGAAGTGATAGACTTAACGCTGACTAATGGTAGGGATAACCTCATTGAGAAGTGGAGGGTATCAAGCGAATGCTCCTTCTCGGATCATTGCTTGATTTCCTTTACTGTGAATTTCAATAAGGTTAAAAGAGAACCCTTTAGGAATCCCAGGAAAACTAACTGGGCAAACTTTAGCAGGCTCCTTGATACCAGGACAGAGAGTATCCCCCTGGGTGTTTACACTCAGGAGGAATGCAATGCCCTGGTGTCAGTACTCAGCAAAAGTTACATGGACAGCTACCATGAAAGCTGTCCTTTAACCTTCCCGGGTAAACGCAAACAACCTAGATGGTGGTCTACGGATCTTAGAGATCTCAGAACTAAAGTCAGGAGGTTGTTCAATAAGGCCAAACTCACTCACTCGGATGAGGATTGGTCTAGGTATAAAGAGGCTTTCAACAGATATAAGAGCGATCTCAGAAGGGCCAAACGGACCACGTGGCAAAGCTACTGCGAGTCCATCGATTCAGTGAACGAGCTGTCAAGATTTAGACGGATGTTATCCAGGAACCCAATGGTTCCTAGTTTCATCCAGAAGTCGGACGGCTCGTGGACGGAATCGAACCTAGAGACACTCGATCTGCTCATTGACACTCATTTCCCAGGCAACATGATCTCGAATCCTGTCTTGAATACATCAATTTTGGTAGAATCGGACGCAGAAACGAATAGTCTGATAGATAGGATTGTCACTATGGAGAGAATCAAATGGGCCGTGAACACGTTCATGCCGTATAAATCGGCAGGTCCAGATGGCATTATCCCTGCCATGCTCCAAAATTCCTCCGACTATTGTCTATTAATTCTTCGTTCCATTTTCGTTAGCTGTCTACTTGGAGGTTTCATTCCAGGTGGATGGAGAGAGGTTAGGGTGATCTTTATACCAAAGGCAGGGAAGGCTAGTCACTCAAAACCAAAAGATTTCAGGCCGATCAGCCTATCGTCTTTTCTTCTGAAGACACTAGAGCGACTGATTGACCTTTATCTTAGGAACTCGTTAGAAACACATATCATAAGTACCGCTCAACATGCTTACCTAAAGGTTAAATCTGTCGAGAGTGCACTTCATGATGTGGTTGGTTTTATCGAAAAAGGGCTGGATTTCAAGGATTATACACTGGCAGCTTTTCTAGATATCGAGGGAGCTTTCAACAATATCACGACTGACGCCATTAAGAAAGCACTCATAGACGCGGGTGTGCAGGGTTTTCTGGTGGAGTGGATAACAATCATGCTAAACAGCAGGATAATCAACTCCAGTCTAGGAGACTGCAACACTCGTAGAATGGTCACAAGAGGTACTCCACAGGGGGGGGGTGTTGTCTCCTTTACTTTGGCTACTGGCGATCAATGTCATCCTTAAAAAATTTGATCAACTAGGCAGGAAGATTGTCGCCTACGCTGACGATGTAGTTATACTGGTATCAGGTAAATATCTGAATACAATCAGCGAAATTATGGAATCGGCACTAGGTGACCTCTCCTCCTGGGCCAGTGACAAAGGACTGGGGGTCAACCCTGAAAAGACAGAGCTAGTCCTATTCACCAGGAGGTACAAGGTTGATAATTTCAAACTTCCAGTACTTAATGGGATAGAGTTAGGTCTTTCTTTAGAAGCTAAATTCCTAGGAATCATTCTGGATAGGAAGTTATCTTGGAAGAAAAACACGCTTGAGAGAATGAAAAAGGGACTTAATGCTTACTACTTCTGTAGGAATTCTGTGGGTAAGAGCTGGGGCTTAAACCCAATGGTAGTGTACTGGATATACACGACCATTGTAAGACCAGTTCTGACCTACGGGTGCGCAGTATGGTGGCAGGCAGTAAACAAAGTCTCCTTTCTCAGTCTATTGAACAAAGTACAAAGATGCAGCAGCATAGGTATCACTGGTGCCCTAAGGAGCACTCCTCAGGCGGCCCTAGACGTGATGCTGTCTCTTTTCCCTTTAGATATATTTATAAAGGGAACAGCAACTAGATGTCTATTGAGGCTACATGAGTCGGGTATACTTAGGCACAGGCAGGTAGGACACACTAGCATACTGAACCGAATGATCGTCCCTCACTTCGAGTCAGGTTCAACTGTATCTGATTACGTTGTCAAGGAACTGTTGTTCAGTTCAGCACCAGAGGTCGTCATTCCTGATAGAACCAGCTGGGATAATCGTCAATCCCTCTTTGAGGGGAACTCGATCTTCACAGATGGTTCTAAAATGGAAATCGGCACTGGGGCGGGTGTTTTCTTAAAGGAGCAAAACATTAGGAAATCCTACAGGCTTAGAGATGAGTGCAGTGTGTTTCAGGCGGAAATTTTCGCCATCCTGAAAGCCACTGAACTTATCTCACATAATATTCCTGTAGATAGCGAGGTGACCATCTACGTCGATAGTCAGGCTGCCCTCAAAGCCCTAGAAGGATGTAGCATCACCTCAAAACTAGTAAAGTCTTGTAGATTAGCTATCATTAGCCTTTCTAATACTTATAGGGTAAGACTCTGCTGGGTTCCTGGTCATTGCGACATCGAAGGCAACGAAACTGCTGACGAAGTCGCTAGACTTGGCTCGAGTCAGGAACTGTTGTCCGCGGTGACAGAGATAGCCCCACCTATTTGTCACCTTTTTATGGGCATCAAGTCCTGGATCGGTGAGGAAACAGCTAGGAACTGGCACAACTTGGCCACTTGCACGATATCTAGGACCTTATGGCCCGACTTGGATATACGCAAGACCAAGCTACTGCTAGGTCTTAGCAGAACCAGTCTCAGGAAATGTATAGGTTTTCTAACTGGCCACTGTGCCCTAAACTCCAGGCTAAGCAGATGGGATTGAGCAATTCAGGACATTTGCAGACTATGCTCGGACGCGGATTCATCCGAAACGGTTGAGCATATCCTCTGTCACTGTCCTATGCTCCAAAACAAGAGACTTAAATTCCTAGGTAACAGATTTCTTGATGAACTAGGCGACATACAGCAGTGCGAGCTGACTGACGTTGTTGGGTTCATACTCGGACTCAGTTGGCTTAGATAAAAAAGGTCTCTTTCCCTACAATTAGGTTTCCTTGACAGCACTTCTCTTCCTCACTCTATTCTCCATCTCCTAACACTATTCAGAACCCCTCTCTCTTCACTCTTTTCCCTCTTTCTTTTTCCGCTATCATTTCTTTTAATTTCAGAAAGGATCACAATGGACCAGAAGGTCTCCGAGTGAAGATGCCACTTCCCTGGCATCACCTTTTCAACCTAACCTAACCTAACCTATTTATGTCCTCCAATTGCTTTTGATGGGATCTTTTACATCTAATTGTATAAAATTAAGCAGATTTTGAGCCGCTACTGGAACTTGATACCTAAATGGATGTTTTTGCGATTTTTATGAACTTTTAAAAAACCTATTATTTTAAAAAATAAAGACCTGCCATTCATTATATATTCTAAAGGATCAATACATGGTAAATTTGTTCATAAACACAAATACGCGATTTTGACAGTTTTAAAATTTTGTCCTTGGTTTAAGGTTTTTCGGATCTGCCCATATGGTAAATTTCTTTAGATATAATGGCTCTTCGAGGCTGTCTGTGGATTTTGTAAGCTTCCCAAAAGATGATTTTGTTGAAAAATGCATTTTTTTGTTCAGTTTAAATTCAAATTGTTCAAGAGTGTAGCGTTTTTTTCAACGTTTAACGTTCTACTTGGGTTTGGTGTCAGGCCTACCACAATCTGACTATTTAGGTAAGGAATTATAGATCCGACTAGAAGGGGCAAACAGCACTTTTTCAAGGCATTTCGAACTTCACACATGGATCTAAAATGGATTGCGGCACTTGATCTGACGTTTTACTGGGGGAACAAAACATTGAAAACTTTCAGACTCGCGGACGAGTGCAGTGTCTTCCGTGCAGAGATTTTTGCCATTTGGAAAGCTACAGAGGTCATCCAGGGTTTTATAGCTGAAAATAATGAGGTAACTCTGTACGCCGACAGCCAGGTTGAGCTCAAGGCGCGGGGACATAGTATTACCTTCAAACTAGTTAAAAAATGTAGGATAGTTCTTTTTGACATATCATTCAGCTATAGAATTAGATTGCGCTGGATTCCGGATCATTGCTGGATTCCGGAAATCGCTAGACAAGGCTCGAGTCAAGACTTGAGTCAAAGAGTGACAAATATTGCTCCACATATCTGTCACTTTTATCTGGGCGTTAAGAATTGGATCCGCAAGGAAACCACAAATACATGGGGAAACATAGTTATGTGTAGGATATCAAGAGCTCTATGGCCTAAACCGGACATTAGTGGAACCAAAATTCTACTAGGTCTGAAAAGGTCAAGCTCAAGAAGATGTATAGGGTTCTTAACGGGATATTGTGCCTTAAATTCAAGGTTAAACAGATGGGATGGTAGCATTCCGGACCTCCGCGGATTATGTCTAGATGAGGATTCCGAATCGATAGAACACATTCTCTATCAATGTCCAAGGCTCCAACAACATCATTCTTTGCTGAACTTCAGGATCTGCAGCAGTGCAATTTGCATGATATTGTAGGGTTCACCACTGGTCTAAGTTGGCTTGCTCTTTTCTCTTCTTCTATCAACATAAATATAATCAAACCCTGTAGTAAATGCCGGCAGAGAAACAATACTGTTTTGCTATTGACAATGGCTCCAGTACTACTTGCCTATTTTGCTACAGCCAATGCTATTATCTACTGACATTTAACATTATAAGTTCCTACCAAATCTTGTAGTAGACTTTAGCTCTATTTATTTGGTATTGACTTAGTACTTCTTTTGGTTCAAATAGATACATTACGACCAAATAATGACCTATTTATTCCCGATCTACTGAACGGGTTTAAGGAACAATGTCCCTAACGATCGAGCAGCTCACTTAGAGTTGTATTTCATTTTCGGTCGGATAAAGGTGGTATAAATAGTAGGGAATCAGCTGAAGCGGATTATGTCTTACACCGCTTTAGAAAACCGAAAAATGGGTTTAGTCCTACATAGATTGCACTAAATTTGCATACCCAGAACTTCAAGAGTTTCTGATTCCCCATTATTTTTACCACCCATAATTACAGATGAGGCAATATAATCGCGTTTGTGTGTTAACACACAACATTGGGTCTTACGGGTATTAAAATTGACCCTTATTCATTAAAATTGAACCCCTTTGGAGATTGCATTAAGTCGAAATATAGCTTATAATTCATGGCATCAATCTCGAACATACCAGGCCTATACTTGAATGAATACGAATGGCAAACTTCTCCACCTAATTCCAATAACAACTTCATCAATAAATGCGGGTTGTATGCTGATTCAATGTGATTTTTGTAGGACTAAGCACATCTTTCAAGTGTCGAAAAAAAAGCATTCAAGTGCCTAGGTTTTCTAAAACGGTGTAAGAGATAATTCACTCCAACTGATCTCCTTAAAATTTACACCATCTATATCCGACTAAAAATGTAATACAACTCTCATGTATGGACCGGTACTTACTTCAAAGCATATGTTGAAGCTTCTCCACCGCGTACAGGGGAGAGCGAATGTTCTTGTCGGCAACAGTAGGGTATTCAACTCTATTGACTCGGTACTACTTTGGAATGTATTCCAATGATGTAAGGGACCTCATTCCCGAAACCCGAAGATTCTTACGCAGCACATGTCAATCGGTTAGATCAAGGCAAGTGAACCGAACAAGACACTATAGAGAAAATTTCCGCAGAAGTTTTACCTGCCAGTTGCAATATAGGAAAATGCAAATCCTCTATCCTCCTTCCCACAACCTATTTTTCTAGTTCCAACACGATGCAAAGTATAAGTAGGGGGCATCCCCTGAGTGCTGGTAATAAATAACAAAATGAAATAACTTAAAAAACGACCTACTATACATATTTCAATTGTATCGAGTTTACTCCGAAATATTTTTAATTTAAAAAATATTGTAAATTGAACATCCCTATCGATAAATAAAATGCCAAAATAGTTAAAAATCCTATTACAAACTTACATATATTTTTTTAAAATAATTAAACTAACATGGCTAAAAGGACACGAGATGCAGATGAAATGCGAAAAAAGAAAATGGCGCGTGCTCGTTTTCGGAGTCTTATACGCAGCGTAATGTTCAATCGCATTTGGCTGGTGGATTCCGGCGAACAAAAATTATCGTTAAATGTTAAGAAAAATATTGCAATGCTTGTCAGGACTCAGCGTAAAATTGGTTTACTAACATTGGCTGTAAGCAAAAAAAAAAAAAAAAACTGCAAACGTATCAAATTATAACTATATCAACTTTATAGGAAAAATCTTTGATTCGAACACATCACGAACTACGGACTATAGAACAACGAAAGAAACTAGTATCTTTGATGGCTGGTATGAATTGTTTCAATAAAATTCCACCGGTAGGTAAAAATTATATGACTACACGATATAGCCTATTTGTAAAACATTTTAATAGAAAGTTCGTGCTCGATTGTCAAAATATGTAAAATTTGTGGTCACTAATCCTGGAAGAGTATTAATAAAGGAAGGAGATTCACCCATGATGTTGTACTTCATTCTCACCGGCGAAGTTGAAGTCAGTAAAAGAGTTTATGACCATGTGAGCTAATAACATGAAAATGTTTAAATCTATTTATATAAATCTTTTTTAAACATTTAGATTAAAAATGATTGGGTTAATAAAATTGAAAGGATATGTGGACCCGGAGATTGTTTGGGTGATGTGGAATTGATTGAACGAAAAACGCGAAGACATACCTACACAAGTACAAGTAAGTTTTGGAAGAAAATAATTTTTTTTATCTTATACAGTATCCAAAATTTGTTTATTTATTTATTTATTTTTTTTTTTTCAATAAAATAATTTTGGTTATTGATCAGGAGTAAATGATATAACAGATTTCAAATTTGTTAAATTTTAAAACCTTCAAAAGGCAGCTGTTAAAATTTCATGATATTATTTTCAGTCATGATTTAATAATTCTGTTATTATTATTTCATGTTTTCAGTAGTTTGTGAGTTATTGCGCTAAGAGTATGTAAAGCTAATTTTGTTATTAACTAAATAATGGATTTAAGCAATTTCGTGTTCAAATTTTACGTCTTCCTTCAATCGAAGCAAATTCTTGAAAAGTGTTGTGGGGACTGCAGTTCATCAGAAACAACTGTAAAAAATTATAAAAATTTCTGGCGAATTTGAAGATCAATTCGAAGATAAATTCGCCGACTACTGCACAATAGTACAAAAAAGGTTTTTTTGTATTAACTCTACAGTTTCTAAACTACTTGACGAGTTTTGACGAAATTCGGATTATCAGTAGAAGAGGAGTTAGGCTTTTAGAACAATGTGTAAGGACGCATCAATCTGTAGCACAATGGGCTCTACAGTGGAGCAAAATTTCCCAGCTCGGGTATGTAAAACCTTTGGATGCGTATAACCGATCCAAAAGATTTCGATTACATTTTCGAAAAATTCTTTAAAAAATTAAGAAAAAACAAGTAAGAAAGTGATATAATGGGTCATACCCGACCATACTTCACCACTAAGGTAAAAGATGTTCTTTTTCGTGAATAAAGATATATATTTGCTAAATTTTGCCATCATACAAACATTTTCTCAAAACTTATGTGTTTAAGGTGTTTCCGTCATTTGGACTTATATGAGAAGAAGGGTCAAATGTGGACCGATTATTTGGAAATTTAGTAAATTGATTACAGTTTTTACAAAAATTTTGTATGCAAAAAATAAACTTAAAATTGTCATTATTTTCAGATTTAGGAGCGTTTTAGTGATTTTGTACAGTGATTTTGCATGTTTTGGCAAGACTTCTGACCGTTTTTGACTTTTAAATCATTTGACGGGCAATTTTTAAAAAAATACTGTTTGATTGCTGATAAATTTCTAAGTGAATTAAAAGAAAAAAATTATAAATTTTTAGGGGTGTCATAGAAACCAATTTCATTGGTATTGTTTTTGAAAACGACAAAAAAATTAAATTGATGTCATGAATTCCAATATTAATGTTCGAACTACATTTTCTATTGGTTTTATGTGTCACAGAAAATAATATTATTGGTTTAGTATTGGAAATAAACCAAGCAACTTACAGTTAACAGATTTCATTTCAAAATTGGTATATCTATTTAAAACAAAGGCGTTACTGGCCAGCTGATGCCTTTTTCGATTTAAAGATCCACTAAGAACGGATTTTTGGTAATTCGGACTTGTGGGGGATAAAAAAGGGTAAATTCAGTAACGATATGATTCCCATACTAAAAACAATAGAACTTAAATTTAAATCGAGTTTGGATTAGCTACAAAAATAACAGTACAAATGGTAAGTAATTTTCGAAAAAAAGGGGAGAAAAAGAAAAAAATTATTTTTGGTACTTTTAGCTTTAACTTTCAAATAAAAAGAGATGGGTAAAAAGTTTACATAGAATTTTTTATCATGTAATAAGATAAAATCAAGTTTTGATATTTTTTTGTGTCTTTGGAATCAATGAACCTTATCGACAAACATAAAAAATTTCAAAAATGGGGAAAATTGTAAGTCTAGAATATTCTTTGTGTAAAGGTACTGGCGAAGCAAATGCAATTCAATTTAATGGATATCCCATCTAAGTGATAATCGTCCTTTGATTGGCTGTGGTTTGTTTCTTGGTGTAGGTAGATTAATTTTTTTTCAGTCCACAATTCGGTCATTCCATTATGTTGGGGTATACAAGCTTCATTTGTCCAAATAGCAGCGTTTTTTTTTTATAAATATACCAAAAACATCGCAAAAAACTGAAAATTTTTCTTCAAATTATTTTTTTTTTATAATTTTTATTTTATTTTTGATGTTTCACAAAAAAATTCAAATGAAATAATAAACAATTGATTCGAACATTTTGTTTCATTTCAAACCAATAAAAACAAAATCGAGTTGGTTTCATAACACCAAATAATACCAGTATTGGTTTTCAAAACCGAGAAATTTAAAAACCGACTTGGTTTCTATGACACCCCTGTATGTAAAGTTTATAACACAGAAAAATTCTTCAAAAAACTTTTTCTTTTTTTTTTGTTAAAGTAACTTGATTTTTTTCTATATTTTTGAACAATTTTTCCAAAAGACTAAATAAAACCCGTTGACGCACATCAATATGGATAACGAGGTTATTGGATGTGTAGATACCTTCAATTACCTGGGAAGTTTAGGAACTACAAAAGGTGGCGCAGACGAGTATATTAAATCGCGTGTTAATATGGCAAAATTTGCATTCGGTATTCTTCAAGCTATTTGGAAATCTCGGCAAATATAAACAACAACTAAGTTACGAATATACAACTCGAATGTCAAGTCTATCCTGTATTACGTCTGCGAAACATGGAAACGCAAAAAAGCCATCGATAAACAACTGCAAACCTTTACAAACAAATGCTTAAAATCTTTTATTATTTAAATTGTTTTAAGTGTAATGCTTACAAGGCCTGTGCAAAAATCAGATAGGGCCCGACCATAAATAGGGTGAAACGGACCGTTTTTCTAAAAAAATGTATTCAAAAATGTTAATTAAAATTTCAGAACCCGTTCTGAAATTTTTATTTCTAAATTTCTAAGATATTGGTATATACTGTGTTAAAAAATGGTCATAATACCTCTTTCAGTTTTACAGGTTTTTACGAATAAATTTAAAAGTAATGTTAACAAATTTTATAAATTTAGTGCAAAAAGCGTACTTTTCTGTGTTCAAAATGTTCATTAAAATTTCTCAACTCGTTCTGAAACTAATATTTCTGAATTTCTAATATATTGGTTCATACTGTTTCCAAAAATCATCTTAATACTCTGTTTGGTTTTAGAGATTTTTACAAAAAAAAAAAAATACAAAGTTATATTAAAAAATTATGTAAATTTATTCAGGTATGTGATGGAAAACGATCGTTTTCAAATCGATCGATTTCAGATATTTTTTTAAGATAATTTTCGGTTATTTTCCCAAAAAATTTAAACCGAATGAAAGATAAAATATCAGTCAAAAGGATAAAGTCAAAATTTTAATTTTTTTTTTGGGAAATAACCGAAAATTAGCTAAAAAAATATGTCTGAAATCGATCGATTTGAAAACGAAAAATGTCCATCACATACCTGATTGTACTTTTTTTCACAAAAGTCTTAAACCAAATTTTTACCCTCACTTAAAAATATATATCTGTGGCTTGGTGATAAAAGGGCCAATGTCATTTTCTTGCTGTTATGAGTTAATCATTGCATTGGATTCCCTTCTTTATCCTCTTTTATATGGCTTCAACACCTCTATATGGCTCCACATCTCTAACTTAATTCATAACAGATTTATAAGGGGTTTTCTGGGCAATGTTACTATGAATTTTTTGACATTGGCCCTTTTAGCACCAAGCCACAGATATATAGTCGAATAAAATAACTCCTCTTCTATTGATGTTCTAAATTTCGTTCATTTGCACCACTGTGCAAATGAAAGTGCTCTAAGAACTTTTTTAACTTAGTCCGCCCTGGAATTGACATTTTTATATATTTGACTCCGTAGTATAGAGTATCGCATGTTGTTAAAATTCAGTTTGTTTTTTTTTTCTTGTTTTCGCTTATACAATGATTAGAATTATCCAAATCCTAATTTAATTTTTATTCCTTGTTGTTTAATACGAAGGATTGGTAAACATTATTTGCAATAAAAATAATTCTAATACCAATCAATTTGAATTTGGAAATTTCTTTAGGGTATAATCATTAGGACTTGTCACGCCACAAATACTGGAAGCAGTTAAAAAATATAGGTATATGTATTGCTATTATGTATTTTTACCCAGTTAGCATTTTTGAAAATTTTAATCAAATATGAGTCTTTTTTGACTTCACTACACGATTAAAATGATCGTTTGTGATATCACTCAACACAGTGTATCTATTTTTAGAACACGTCATATCTATTTTTAGAACAGTGAAGTTGCATTAATTATTACAGAAATTGATGTTGCCGAGACCGAGGATCGAAACCTAGGCTGCCGAATATGATATGTTATGCTAAGTGGTCGACGTGCTAACCAACTAAGCCACATCACCCATAATGAGATACGAGTCTTTTTGTGTCATTTTTTTTATCACCTAAAAATAGTTATGTTACGCACATTTTACAAGATTTTTTGTGCTATTTTTAACTAGTCGCTTGCTAAGCGTCTATGAGTTTTTTGTACACTTTTTTGATCACCAAACTGATTGCACACATTTTGCTTTCAAATAGTCGCTTTCAAAAAGTCGTATTAGGATTGTTTGCACGATAAGATTTTGACTGCACACATTCTGCAAGCATTGTTTGTGCTTTTGTATCGTTTTTTATGCATTTTAAGGAGTCTTTTTGGAATCTTTTTTAGATCACCAAGCTGATTAATC
This sequence comes from Stomorhina lunata, assembly GCA_933228675.1. NCBI lineage: Eukaryota > Metazoa > Arthropoda > Insecta > Diptera > Rhiniidae > Stomorhina > Stomorhina lunata. Next base: position 85,548,091 of record OW121740.1, on the reverse strand, counting down.
AGTTTTTGATCATCTATACGAATCCCAAAAGCTCATTTTGCTGATATTATCGTCAACAATCACCAAATTGCTAGCTGTGTAGTAAAGTACAGTGACCCGTAATAGTTCGTGATGAAAATACTTGTTCTATGTTACTAGATACTTTTCTACTTTCTTTTACCATAGATTAAGTTAGTTTAATCGTCTGTTAATATGATTTATGTAGACTTTAGTCCAATGTATTACCACGGAGGTTAGCAAAAAGCATGTCACCTTTATTGATCCACCCGTATGGCTTTTAAACGCTCTTATTTAGGCCAATATCTTCGTTAGCCAGATGACACAGGTCTTCAAGGAAATAGAGCCTAGGGTACAGAGAAGATGTTTTATGGACTTCTCCATGTCGTCACCACTTCTACAAAAGTCGTTAGATGATGGAAATCCGAGACAATTATTAATTTCTGAAGTGCATTCAAAAAAAATAGTTGACTAAATGTCAAAAATATAAAACAGTGATATATCGAAACCGCTGTGCCGTGGTATAGGAGGTAAGTAATCCGCCTTGCATACCAGAGGTCCCAAGTTCGATCCTTGGCCAGACCCCCTTGAAAAAAAATTATAAATTTTCAAAAAAAGCGGTTTACCTCATAACTTAGCTAGCCACTATTGAGTATTAGGCTATGCAAAACTTTTCAAACTAATGCATTTGCCGTTCGGAGTTAAAAACGCTGGAAAATCTATTCCATAATTCTTATCATAAATTCAAAATTACCAGTAGTTTACGGACCTATTCTTTTCTAGATCTTCTGATATAAAAAAATACCCTACATTATTCCTAAGATACAAAAAGTGCACACAATTTAGGAACACTAAAAAAGGGGAGCTGTTTTGCCAGCTATTCAGGAAACTTGAAATGTTTGCTTATATAACATTAATATACAATAAAATAATGTTCTTCGTCTTGTAAAATTCTCCATTTTTCAATCACTCATGAAATCAATTCTTTAATCGTAAACTTCATGTTATTTCAAAAGTGCAAAAAACGCAATCAGTTTGTACTAGATTTTGTGTTTTCGCTTTCTTTGTGCCTGAATATAATTTATTGGATTTATGAGTTTTGGCATGAATTTGGTTTCTTTATTTAAATTTTCGTTTCGAACATTTATACACTTTTACACTTCAACATTTGTACTCGTACAATGCACATGGGAGTGAAATTTTATGAAGATAAATAAAAGTTTCATTTATTTTTGAAATAAACTCATTTCAGCAAGTGTTGCACGAACAAAAATCATTGGAATCAATATAACTTGCAAGATAACTTTGCCCCAATGTGCGTTATTACAAGAGTCAGAAATTTGATTGTTTGCTGATGAACTTTGATGTTGATTTGTTACCTAAAATTTTAATAGGAAAATACTATTAGTATTATAGTATCGTTAGTATGTACATTAGGGCAATAACTTTTTTTTGAAACAAAATTCTTCATCCGATCGATGGGCAATTTAGTACTGATAATAAAAATATTTTTGTACTACAAAATTATTTTTTGATCCCATTTGTATGGGGAAAAGTGATAGTATTTGAAGTTTTTGCTACATTTCGTCAATTTAACATTTAATCTAAAAGTGGACTAATGCAGCTTTCCTTTGAGATCCATAAAACAGTTTTGGAGTTGTTGAGATTTCTGACAACACGCCTAAGAATAAACTGCTAAAAAACAAGTAAGAAAGCGCTATAGTCGGTCAAGCCGACCATACGATACCCTTCACCACTAAGGTCAATGGTGTTATTTTTCCTGTATAAAGGCAAATATTTGCTAAATTTTGCCATCATACAAATATTTTCTCATAACTTATATATTCAACCTGTTTCCGTGATTTGGACTTATATGAGAGCTAGGGTCAAATGTTGACCGATTATCTCGAAATTTGGCAAATTGATTACAGTTGTTACAAAAATTATGTCTGCAAAAAATAAACTCAAAATTTTTATTATCTTTAGATTTACGAGCGTTTTAGTGATTTTTTGTCTCATTTAGTGCGTTTTTGAAGAAGAGTTTGTATGGGAGCTATGGTCAAATGTGGACCGAAATTTGGTACAGTGATTTAAGTTTACATAAGCAGTATCTGTTTTAAATTTCATGAAAAAATATTGATATTTGTGGCCAATATAGCAATTCCGGGAAGTGGGACCTATGGGAGGTACCATAAATAATGGACCAATTTCAATAGCCATGGTCCCATTATCAAAAAAATTATCTGTGCCAAATTTCATCAAATTATCTTTAGAATTGCGACCTGTAGTTTGATTACAAGGTTTACATGGGGATCCAGCCAGACGGACGGACGGACGGACGGACATCGCTAAATCGACTCAGAAAGTGATTCTAAGTCTATTAGTATACTAAAAGGTGGGTCTAAGACAAATATTTCTATGCGTTACAAACATCAGCACAAACTTATAATACCCTTTCCACCTATGGTGGTGAAGGGTAATTACTTTTGACAAAAACTGGTAAAGTAAGACATGATTTATCATTTCAAGACCTGTAAGTACTTAATAGTTTAATTTTGTTAAAATATAAAAATATTTACTTAGTTTTTTTTCATATTCGAAAATGAAGTTTTTCGAAAATTTTGTTAAACAAATATTATTTACAAATTTGAATTTCTCTTATCTGTGTGTTAAAATAGACAAATAAAGTAATATAATTTCCGCTACAACATTCCAATTGGAACAAGGGATACTTCTCTCAGACAATGAGCTGCATCCGATTATATTTTTAGACTCATTGAAAGGGACCTACGTTTTAACTCCGGCTCCGAACGGCAATTGCGTTAATTAGAGAAGTTTTACATAGCCTACTACTCAATAACCAGTGGCTAGCTGAGTTATGAGGTAAATTGAAATTTTTTTTTTTCAAGTGGGTCTGACCAGGGATCGAACTTGGGACCTCTGATATGCTACGCGGATGATTAACCTGCTATACCACGGCGGTTCACTGAAGAAGACAATAAAACACAGAAAAATTGAGGTCAATATCTTAAACCATTTCCTCGTACCTTGTGTTCAAATTCGACAATTTTCGCAAAAAAGTAATTTTTTGATCATACATAATTTGAAGAAATGCTTCATAAATCTTATTTATGTCTTATTTTAATAATGTTTATATGGAATAAAATTTTCCATACTATGGAAAACATAAAGAGGTTTTTTTCGTTAAAAATTGGGTAGACATAACCCTTTTTTCGGGGTTAAAGGTGAAAAATTTGGTTTTTTGTATGTTTTTATACCCTTCACCAATAGGTGAAAGGGTATTATAAGTTTGTGATTCCGTTTGTAATTTTTTTATTAGTGATCGTAGGTCGGTTTATAAACACCGGAAATATCGAAAAAATACGAAAAATTAGACGAAAATTTTAAAACTTTGGATTGAAACACATTTTTAAATAACAAGAGAAAAAAGAAACTCCTGGTGTACATGTGATAATATATTATATATCAGATTGTGGGAAATGGTTTCCTAAAGCATTTATAAAATTTTACCAAAATCGGTCCATAAACAACTGAGATATCGCCAAAACACTAACAGCATGTTTATAGAACACAATAAACCATATTGTTCGTTTAAAAGTCAATTGGTAACGCCGTTTCGGTTTGTGTATGACGAATGGCATTAAACAACGTAAGGATTGTCATTTTACTTTGGATTTTGTATTACAAATATAAATGTCACAACTGTCAAAAACACACAATTCAAAATTTTTGTTCGTTGTAATTAAAAAAAAGTGAAAAAATAAAATGGCAGCTAAAAAAAGGTAATTTTATATAAATTTTTATTTTATTTATATTAATCCTAAAATTTTTTTAGCATAAAAATGACAACAATGCCACAGTTTCAAACGTTGGTTGGCTGTATGGAGCAATACCCACAATTGGCCACAGGAGCTCCACAGTTTGGCAGCAGCAAAAATGATGTGGACAATTTGTGGGAAGTCGTGGCAAATAAAGTAAATGCTCTTGGGCCTCCTAATAGATGTGGAAGCGAGTGGAAAAAGGTATTTACAAAGTTTTTAAAAAAAAACAAATAATTAACGAAGTGGTAATTTTAGATCTGGGCTGATTTGAAGTGTAGGGTCAAGAAAAAGATTGCTGAAAACAGCAAAAATCTTTACCAAACAGGTGGCGGGCCCTGTCGTGTTTCCAATTTGACAGAATTGGAAAACGACATTGACAGAATCTGTTATCTGTCTGCTGCGGCAGCTCCTGCTGGAAAAGTGTATGGTGTGTGCAAAAAAAATGTGGTTACTTCTAATCTATTAATGGAGACAACACCACCAAGATCAACACAACGTGTGGCAGTTGTAACACCAACAAACACATCACAGAATAATATGAAGAAGACGCATACCATTACCTCTTCCCAGCAACCTGAGCCAACTGAAATTTTTACCCCATTAACAAAGGAGTCGTGTGAGTCGCTACAAAAGGTAGGAGCAGCCCTTGGGTATTCCAGTCGCAAAAGAAAAATGTTTGACGCCGGCGCAGAAAGTAGTGAACGCATCAAACTTCTGCGGCAACAGGTTGACATACAAACGCAAACTTTAAATGCTATAAAAGAGCAATCGGAAGCCATGAAATTGCAAACCGAAGCTACTAAGGAATGTGCAATAGCTTTGAAAGATATTACATCAATCTTTCAGTCACAACATTCATCATTTAAAGTAATGGCTGAATCCTTAAAGTTGATGACAAAGGCAATGTTCGATGTAGTTAAGCAATTTGAAGAGAAATAACCTTATCATAATTATGGTGGAACGAAAAACTCCTGTTTTAAAAACCGATTCTCTACATCCTAATGTGGTCAGAAAAGAAATGTTGTCTTCCTAGGTCAATGTCCTGAGGTGGTCCACATGACATTTATTTCTAGGACCCATTTGTGAGAAAATGAGAGTTTTTTATTTTTAGCTAGGACGCGCCACCTCAGGACATTTACCAAGGAAGACAAAAAATTTTTTTAAGCAACTTAGTATGTGGAGCATCGATTTTTAATACAGGAGTTTTTTGCTCCACCCTAATGTGTATTATACCTTTTTGACTGATTTTTTTGAATACTTTAAGAAAATGAATTAAAACTTGTTTAAATAGTTTAGTAAGTGTTTTTTTAATTAATAAAATAAATATATTTTTAAACAATTTTTTTTTCAACTGATTATGGAAAACTTCGGGCAATTTGGTCTCTTATCGAATTAGCCACTACCATATTTTCATGAGAATCTTCTTCGGCTTCATCTTCACCATAAACGTCGTTGTTCATATCAGTGGAATCAAATTGTGGCAAATGATGTTTGTAAAATATACACATATTGTGCAGAGCACAACAAACATTTATGATTTGTGTCACTTTTGCTGGAGCATAATGTAACCCTCTTGAACCTATTAAACACCTGAAGCGATTTTTAAGAACACCAAAGCAACGTTCAATTACATTTCGTAAGCTACAGTGCTTCTTATTGAACTTTATTTCATGCGAGGCTGTCGGGTTTCTATAAGGCTTCATCAGATATGGCTGCAGTTTATAACCACCGTCTCCTGTAAAAAAATTAAGGAAATTAAATAAAATACATATAATAATCTCAATAACACAAACCTAAAAGCCAAGTATTTCGCTTTCCTTTTAAATAATTTTCTTTGAAATATTGATGAGCTTCACTTTGTTCCCAAACAAAAGCGTCGTGGTTTCGTCCAGGATGTCTAGCATCTACGCATGATATTACCATATTATGATCACAAATCTAAAGAAAATTCAAGTCTATTATAGTATATATAGAAGTTTATATGTAATACATTAAGAAGCACTATACTCACTGCCATTACGTTAAGGCTATAGAATCCTTTATAGTTGTGGTATAAATGCATTAAATTTTTCCCTGGTGACTTAATTCGAACATGAGTTCCATCAATGCAGCCCACAATACCGGGTATACCACCTCTGTTGTAAAAACTTTCTTTGATTATATTTTCTTCTTCAATGGATTTATTTAATTTAATCCATTTTGAACAAAGAACTTCTTCAAATATAATTAGACATTCATCGATCACTTTACAAACTTGCGATTTGCACATTGATGAAGCCAATTCATTACCGATAGAGGCTTGATACCCACCAGTTCCAAGAAATGTTAAAAATGTTGCAAGCGCATTTGAAGGAAGTATGTGTGTATTTCTATATGTTGTGCTCATTTTAGGAACCATTTCATCGAGAAGTATTTTAAAAATGTCCTTATTAATTCGGAAATGATCTATAAATCTTAAAGAATACAAAAATTTAACAACTTATCAGAATTTTTTTTAGGATGTACTTACCTCTCGTCCGACATCTCAAGAACATTTGAAGCATCCCTTAAATTTCTTCGGCTCAAACGAGTATCTTCATGATCACTTTCACTTGAGTCACTGGAGAAACCAAACTCAACTGACCCAAACATTTTTAATTTAAATAAATTGAATTTTTTACAAAATTTTGTCCAAACACTTATATTTGTTTATTTATTTCAAATTTGTTTTTGGCGGTCAGCTGATATTTTTCGTAGAAATAGAGTTACCATTTTTTTTAATAAAAACATGAATTTTATATGACAAAAAGTAAACAAAAATGTAAAAAAAGGTACTTTGGCAATAATGTAATTTGAAGTTGACGTAAGATAACGCAATACAGACGAAACGAATTAAACGTGATACATGGACTAAAATTCTTACGTATTCGTTGATTTTTCATTCTTTTCTGTCATTCGTTCTATGTGTTCTATAAACATGCTGTAAATTTGATGTATCGCAAAATGGCCAAAGTACGCATTAGAGAATGTTTGTTGAAAAAATGAAATGCAGAAATAGGAAAAACCATCCTCCTTTAGCACGGACATACATAAATTTTATATCAGATTTTTGGAAATTCCCCCACCAAACACGTTATTAAATTTTATCAAAAGCGGTCCATAAACAACTGAGATATCGCCAAAACACTACTTGTGATGTACAGCAAATTGCCCAAAGTACGTGTCTAAGAAATTTTGTTTACATTTTATAAGTATTGTTTAAGCGATATCTGAGGTGTTTGTGGACCGATTGTGATGAAATTTGACATCGTTCTTTGTGGGAGGATTTCCTAAAATCTGATATATAAACTCCACAAATCTGATTATGAATAACATTCAAATTGTACCGATCGACTCAGAATCGACAGGAGAATCGTTTAATTTTGTTTATTTTTTAAATACGTAAATATTATTAATTTATTAGAGAATTTTAAATACTAAAAAGTAATTATTTTACGCTAAGATTAAGTTCTTTTTTATTAAAAAAAAATATTTTAACCCTTAATAGACATGGAGAAAGGAGTAGGAATTCCGTGAAAAAAAATGGCGCCAATATTTTTTAAAAAAAGTATGTTATCCATAAAACAGAAGAAAAAGCTTTTATCAGATTTACTCTAATAAAGAATATTTTGTCTCGTCTATATATTTAATTAGAAGTCTATATTCTTAGTGATTTTGAATGTCCTACACGACTCTAGCCTAACAGCATGTTTATAGAACACAATAAACCATATTGTTCGTTTAAAAGTCAATTGGTAACGCCGTTTCGGTTTGTGTATGACGAATGGCATTAAACAACGTAAGGATTGTCATTTTACTTTGGATTTTGTATTACAAATATAAATGTCACAACTGTCAAAAACACACAATTCAAAATTTTTGTTCGTTGTAATTAAAAAAAAGTGAAAAAATAAAATGGCAGCTAAAAAAAGGTAATTTTATATAAATTTTTATTTTATTTATATTAATCCTAAAATTTTTTTAGCATAAAAATGACAACAATGCCACAGTTTCAAACGTTGGTTGGCTGTATGGAGCAATACCCACAATTGGCCACAGGAGCTCCACAGTTTGGCAGCAGCAAAAATGATGTGGACAATTTGTGGGAAGTCGTGGCAAATAAAGTAAATGCTCTTGGGCCTCCTAATAGATGTGGAAGCGAGTGGAAAAAGGTATTTACAAAGTTTTTAAAAAAAAACAAATAATTAACGAAGTGGTAATTTTAGATCTGGGCTGATTTGAAGTGTAGGGTCAAGAAAAAGATTGCTGAAAACAGCAAAAATCTTTACCAAACAGGTGGCGGGCCCTGTCGTGTTTCCAATTTGACAGAATTGGAAAACGACATTGACAGAATCTGTTATCTGTCTGCTGCGGCAGCTCCTGCTGGAAAAGTGTATGGTGTGTGCAAAAAAAATGTGGTTACTTCTAATCTATTAATGGAGACAACACCACCAAGATCAACACAACGTGTGGCAGTTGTAACACCAACAAACACATCACAGAATAATATGAAGAAGACGCATACCATTACCTCTTCCCAGCAACCTGAGCCAACTGAAATTTTTACCCCATTAACAAAGGAGTCGTGTGAGTCGCTACAAAAGGTAGGAGCAGCCCTTGGGTATTCCAGTCGCAAAAGAAAAATGTTTGACGCCGGCGCAGAAAGTAGTGAACGCATCAAACTTCTGCGGCAACAGGTTGACATACAAACGCAAACTTTAAATGCTATAAAAGAGCAATCGGAAGCCATGAAATTGCAAACCGAAGCTACTAAGGAATGTGCAATAGCTTTGAAAGATATTACATCAATCTTTCAGTCACAACATTCATCATTTAAAGTAATGGCTGAATCCTTAAAGTTGATGACAAAGGCAATGTTCGATGTAGTTAAGCAATTTGAAGAGAAATAACCTTATCATAATTATGGTGGAACGAAAAACTCCTGTTTTAAAAACCGATTCTCTACATCCTAATGTGGTCAGAAAAGAAATGTTGTCTTCCTAGGTCAATGTCCTGAGGTGGTCCACATGACATTTATTTCTAGGACCCATTTGTGAGAAAATGAGAGTTTTTTATTTTTAGCTAGGACGCGCCACCTCAGGACATTTACCAAGGAAGACAAAAAATTTTTTTAAGCAACTTAGTATGTGGAGCATCGATTTTTAATACAGGAGTTTTTTGCTCCACCCTAATGTGTATTATACCTTTTTGACTGATTTTTTTGAATACTTTAAGAAAATGAATTAAAACTTGTTTAAATAGTTTAGTAAGTGTTTTTTTAATTAATAAAATAAATATATTTTTAAACAATTTTTTTTTCAACTGATTATGGAAAACTTCGGGCAATTTGGTCTCTTATCGAATTAGCCACTACCATATTTTCATGAGAATCTTCTTCGGCTTCATCTTCACCATAAACGTCGTTGTTCATATCAGTGGAATCAAATTGTGGCAAATGATGTTTGTAAAATATACACATATTGTGCAGAGCACAACAAACATTTATGATTTGTGTCACTTTTGCTGGAGCATAATGTAACCCTCTTGAACCTATTAAACACCTGAAGCGATTTTTAAGAACACCAAAGCAACGTTCAATTACATTTCGTAAGCTACAGTGCTTCTTATTGAACTTTATTTCATGCGAGGCTGTCGGGTTTCTATAAGGCTTCATCAGATATGGCTGCAGTTTATAACCACCGTCTCCTGTAAAAAAATTAAGGAAATTAAATAAAATACATATAATAATCTCAATAACACAAACCTAAAAGCCAAGTATTTCGCTTTCCTTTTAAATAATTTTCTTTGAAATATTGATGAGCTTCACTTTGTTCCCAAACAAAAGCGTCGTGGTTTCGTCCAGGATGTCTAGCATCTACGCATGATATTACCATATTATGATCACAAATCTAAAGAAAATTCAAGTCTATTATAGTATATATAGAAGTTTATATGTAATACATTAAGAAGCACTATACTCACTGCCATTACGTTAAGGCTATAGAATCCTTTATAGTTGTGGTATAAATGCATTAAATTTTTCCCTGGTGACTTAATTCGAACATGAGTTCCATCAATGCAGCCCACAATACCGGGTATACCACCTCTGTTGTAAAAACTTTCTTTGATTATATTTTCTTCTTCAATGGATTTATTTAATTTAATCCATTTTGAACAAAGAACTTCTTCAAATATAATTAGACATTCATCGATCACTTTACAAACTTGCGATTTGCACATTGATGAAGCCAATTCATTACCGATAGAGGCTTGATACCCACCAGTTCCAAGAAATGTTAAAAATGTTGCAAGCGCATTTGAAGGAAGTATGTGTGTATTTCTATATGTTGTGCTCATTTTAGGAACCATTTCATCGAGAAGTATTTTAAAAATGTCCTTATTAATTCGGAAATGATCTATAAATCTTAAAGAATACAAAAATTTAACAACTTATCAGAATTTTTTTTAGGATGTACTTACCTCTCGTCCGACATCTCAAGAACATTTGAAGCATCCCTTAAATTTCTTCGGCTCAAACGAGTATCTTCATGATCACTTTCACTTGAGTCACTGGAGAAACCAAACTCAACTGACCCAAACATTTTTAATTTAAATAAATTGAATTTTTTACAAAATTTTGTCCAAACACTTATATTTGTTTATTTATTTCAAATTTGTTTTTGGCGGTCAGCTGATATTTTTCGTAGAAATAGAGTTACCATTTTTTTTAATAAAAACATGAATTTTATATGACAAAAAGTAAACAAAAATGTAAAAAAAGGTACTTTGGCAATAATGTAATTTGAAGTTGACGTAAGATAACGCAATACAGACGAAACGAATTAAACGTGATACATGGACTAAAATTCTTACGTATTCGTTGATTTTTCATTCTTTTCTGTCATTCGTTCTATGTGTTCTATAAACATGCTGTAAGAGTTTCCCAGCAAAACTTTGGTAATGGCAAGTACTCTGATAACTGGTTACCTTGTAACGACTACAACATACCATCCGAATAAATAATAAGTTATTACAGAAGTACTTATTTGTAACTAAGATGGTAATTTAAACTAAATGGCCCCGGTTCAAATCCCACCAAGGGCAAAAATTTTTTTTAGTTTTTTTTTTATTAAAAGAGTCTTTTTAAATGATTTTTGAATTTTAAGAACTTAAATATTATCTTCTGTAAAAAAAATTTGTAAAACTAACTCACGTTGATGAAAAAATACCATCATGACTCAATTTTGATTATGAAGGGGATGTTGAATACCAAACACGATTCTAATTGGTCTTAACTTGGTAAGCCCAACATATCTGGGTCATCCTTCATCTCAACTGTGGACACACACCTCCTCATGGTATCACCCGGGGAGCTAGTTTAATGCCCATTAATATTGTGAGTTAACATGTTTCGAGAGTTGTCCCATTAGATCGATAAAAATGGGTTAGGATTACGGGCTAGTAACCCTCTCTTGAAAAAAAAATACAATGAAGAGGATAAAATTAGAATTGAAATGTCCAACTACCTAATGTTAGAGGAGGATGTCCGAAACTTCGATAGAAAGACCAAGTGAGGAACAGTTTTCAAAGCTTGACCTATAAAATTGGAGAATATTCGCACAAGATCGAAATCCATGGAATTCTAAAATATGCTCGGACTTTGACCTTAACAGGTTGTAACATTTAAGTAAGTAAGAGTCAATCTTATGTAAAAACTTATACAAAAAAGAAGATTTAAATTGTTTAAGTTTTAAAATAATTTTAAAAAAGTTTTAAAATAATTACAAAAAATCGTATAAAAATATTTTTCCAAAAATTACAACAAAGCAAAAAAAAAAAGCAGGGAAAAACAAAGTTATTTTCACATGATTTAGAATCTAAAAATAAAAATTGTTTATATTAATTATAAGCTGCTAAGTTTTCAACATATGAAGTAGCTCAGTGAAAGAGTCTCTGCCTAGCAGTCGGAGGGTCTGGGTTCGAGCCCCCATGGAATCATAAAAAAAATTTTGTATTTCGTTTAAAAATATATGTTTTTAATAAAACAGCAACAAAAAAGTTGTTGCTGTTGTTGTTGTTGCTTTCAAATTGCTTACCCAAGTCATTACTTTTCTGCAATTGGTAAGTACTTGCCTCCAATGACATCCCCATGTTAATGTAATGACTTAAACAGCGAATGAGTAAGTAGTTCGTAAAACAAGTAAGAGTGTTATATTCGGCTGTGCCGAATCTTGTATACCCACCATCAAGTTGTACAAGAGTGCAGCTAATTCAAAATGTTGACCAAATGTGGTATTGTTAGTAATATATTTGGACTAAATTCGGTTGCAGTGGTATAGTTACTATAGTTCAACATTTAAAAGTATTTAAGTGGTTTCCCTATTATTTACCTTGGACAAAATGCTGTTCCATAACCAAATATAGTTTGACATAAATAAGCGTTGTGCCATAAACATGTTGATAGCAACACGGCAGGTTCATATATTTTGTTAGGAGTTCCTAATGCATCCATCATACATAAAGTATGGGTTGAACATTGATTGATGCTTCATAGGTGCAATCTTAATATAATGAATGTACCTCCAAATCTTTTTGATTGTAGATATAAAAAGGGGATGTTATATATATAAGAACTATAGCCAAATGTTGACCGATTGTTACAAAATTTAATATACTGACTGGTATAAATATAAAGTTTTTATGTCAGCTATGGCCACCAAATTTGGCACAAAAATTTGGTGGCCATAGCTGACATAGTTTATAATTTAATAGCTTTTAACTGGCGTTTGTGGCATTTTAGTGGTTACCGGGAGCGGTTTTTATATGAAAGCTATGGTGAAAAATGGACCGATTCCTATAAAATTTGATATACTGACTAAAAGTTGCATAAAACTTCACTGTTCTAAATTTAGTAGTCATAGATTTTACAATTTTATTAAATTTACCAGCATACATTTGATTTCCGGGGCAGGGTTATATAGGAGCTCTAACTAAATGTGAACCGATAGCTCTTGTAGTTAAGAAGTTATCGCGCTTTTTTCTGACGGAAAGACGGACATAAACCGTCTTTTGTTTTTGTATTTTTGTGTTTCCGTAAGTTTTTTATATGGGAGCTATGGTCAAATAGTAACCGATTGTAACAAAATTTGGCACACTGGTTGGCACTGACATAAGACCTCCTCGTGCTAAATTTAGTAGTTATATTTGTTATAATTTTAGATTTATTGGCATTTAAGTGTATTTTAGGTGAAATTTTGGCTGTTTCGTAAGTTTTTTGTATGGGAGCTATGACCAAATGTGTTATCATCATAGCTAGTATAGTTTGTCATTTATTAGTAAATAAGCGATTAGCATAGGCGAGGTTATACGGGAGCTATGGTCAAATGTTAACTGATTTTAATACCAAAATTTTCGCAAAGATGAAGAATGTGTTTACTAAGTTTGAGTGAGCTAGCTCCTTTCGTTTAGGCGTTATCATGATTTCAACAGACAGACAGACGGACATCGCTCAATCGTCTTAGAATTTCATAAGGATTCAGAATATATATCGTTTTTGATTTTATTAAGGAAATTACAAACGGAACGACAATCTCAATATAACCCCCATTCTTTTTGATGGTGGGTATAAAAACAGTTATAACCTTAATGTACATTCATAAATTTGTATTTAATTCTATTAAATGTTGCTTTAATTATTGAACCATTTTTAGTACCAATTATGAAAGTATACAAAAACGGTGCCTTCCTTGCATTACAAAATATATCGCGTTTCATTATTCTGTATTTTCTATTTTAATCAATTTCCAGCATTCATTCGGCATATTTTTATTCAATCACTTCATTATTTTGCAAATAATTGTGTCAATTTCTCTGTAGTACATTTGTATATCCTTTGCCTATTTAGGTGAAATGGTATTATAAGTTTGTCAATCAGTTTGTTTGTTTTTTACAATTTATCTTAGACTCCATAAAAATTTACCGATAGTCTCATAATTCACAGCCATTCTGTCTTTTCATGGAACACCAATTTTAAACAACTTTTAGCAGCTTTTGAGGACATATTTCGCCGATAACTCTTCGAATATTGATATTCCGGCGTTCAATTGCTTGTGGTTTATAGACGTACCTAAGTGACATATGTTACCCTAACAGAATAAAATAATAATGGGGTCAAATCACACGATCTAACCAATTAATTGGACCATAACTAGAAATTATTTTTTTTACCAAATTTTTCTTTGAATAAATGAATAAATAAATTGTAGCGCCGCACAATGGTAACAAATCTGTATCTTCTAAACTGTAAGTTTAATTGAATCTTCATGTATAAGAGAATTCCTAGGGAGGACCCAATCATTCCGATTTTTAAATTATGCTCTTTCAACTATTATCAAATTATCAAATATGATTTTTTACACTTTGTAATAAGCTTGAGAAAATTGAGGTTTTTACAAAATCATTTTTGAAATTTGACTATAAATTTTTGAAAAACTGTACAAGGTCATAGAAACCAATTTCATTGGTATTGGTTTTGAAAACGACAAAAAAATTAAATTGGTGTCATGAATTCCAATATTAATGTTCGAACTACATTTTCTCTTGGTTTTATGTGTCACAGAAAATAATATTATTGGTTTAGTATTGGAAATAAACCAAGCAACTACAGTTAACAGATTTCATTTCAAAATTGGTCTATCAATATTAAACAAAGGCGTTACTGGCCAGCTGGTGCCTTTTTCGATTTAAAGATCCACTAAGAACGGATTTTTGATAATTCGGCCTTGTGGGGGATAAAAAAGGGTAAATTCAGTAACGATATGATTCCCAAGCTAAAAACAATAGAACTAAAATTTAAATCGAGTTTGGATCAGCTACAAAAATAACAGTACAAGTGGTAAGTAATTTTCGAAAAAAAGGGGAGAAAAAGAGAAAAATTATTTTTGGTACTTTTTAGCTTTAACTTTAAAATAAAAAGAGATGGGTGAAAAGTTTACATAGATTTTTTATCACGTAATAAGATAAAAGCAAGTTTTGGTACTTTTTTGTGTCTTTGGAATCAATGAACCTTATCGACGAACATTAAAAATTTCAAAAATTGGGAAAATTGTAAGGCTAGAATATTCTTTGTGTAAAGGTACTGTACTATAACACAAACATCGCAAAAAACTGAAAATTTTTCTTCAAATTATTTTTTTTAATAATTTTTATTTTATTTTTTATTTGATTTTTGATGTTTCACAAAAAATTCAAATGAAATAATAAACAATTGATTCGAACATTTTGTTTGATTTCAAACCAATAATAACAAAATCGACTTGGTTTCATAACACCAAATAATACCAGTATTGGTTTTCAAAACCGAAAAGTTCAAAAACCGACTTGGTTTCTATGACACCCCTGAATAAAGTTTTTTTTATTGAGTTTTTTTTTTTTAAACCTAAAAAGAACACACTGCGACAAAAGAAATGAAGTAAAAGTTTCTGGGATGTTATACCATTTTGGTAGGTACTGTCGAGTATAACAACACTCTGTTTTTGGAATTTTCAAAATACCCCCAAAATCTGGAGTTAAGGGTAAACAAGTAAGAGTGTTATATTCGGCTGTGCCGAATCTTATATACCCACCATCAAGTTGTGTTAAATTTAGAAATATCTCTCATATATCTACGAGGGTGCAGCTAATTCAAAATGTGGACTAAAATATTTGGACTAAATTCGGTAGCAGGAGCTTTATAGTTCAACATTTAAAAGTATGTAAGTGGTTTCCCTAGTATTTACTTTGCACAAAATTTAATCTCATAACCTGGTGTGGTTTAGCACTAATAGTCTGTTAAATACTTTTCGTTTGCCTTAATATTTAGTTAGGATAAACATGTTGATAGTAATACGACAGGTCCATATATTTTGTTAGGAGCTCCTAATCTTTTTGATTGTAGATATAAAAAGGGGATGTTATATATAAGAATTATAGCCAAATGTTGACCGATTGTAACAAAATTTTACACACTGGCTGGTATTTAAAGCTTGTTTTTGCAAAATTTAGTGGCCAATGCTGTCATAGTTTCTAATTTAATAGCTTTTAACTGGGCTTTCCCAGTTGGTTTCCGGGAGTGTTTTTTAGATGAAAGCTATAGTCAAATATGGACCGATTCCTATAAAATTTGATATACTGACCAATAGCTGCATAAAACTTCTCTTTTCTAAATTTAGTCGTCATAGCTATTACAATTGTATTCAATTTTGTGCATGCATGTATTCAATTTATCAGCATTCATGTGTTTCCCGGGGCGGGGTTATATGGGAGCTCTAACTAAATGTGAACTGATTTCGTCCATTTTCAGTACACAACTTCTTTACATACATAAATACTTGTGTACAATTTTGTCTCTCTAGCTCTTGTAGTTAAGGAGCTATTGCGCTTTTATCTGACGGACAGACGGACATAAACCCCCTTTTCTTTTTGTATTTTTGTGTTTCCGTAAGTTTTTTACATGGGAGCTATGGTCAAATGGAGACCGATTGTGACAAAATTTTGCACACTGGCTAGTATTCACATAAGACTTCCTTGTACTAAATTTTGTGGCCAAAGCTATTACAGTTTATCATTTATTGGCATTTAAGTGTATTTCAGGTGGAATTTAGGTTGTTTCCGTAAGTTTTTTGTATGGGAGCTATGGTTAAATATAAACCGATTTCGATGAAATTTATATGCTACCTAGTGCTTATGTAAAACTTCTGGATACCAAATTTTGTCATCATAGCTGTTATAATTTGTCATTTATTAGCAAATAAGCGATTAGCCTTGACGAGGTTATACGGTAGCTATGGTCAAATGTGAACCGATTTTGCCCGATTTTCCAAGAAATGAAGAATATTTGTGCCAAATTTCAGTGACCTATATCCTTTCGTTAAGGTTTTATCGTGCCGACAACAGACAGACAGACGGACATCGCTCGATCGTCTTAGAATTTCATAAGGATTCAGAATATACTTTAATTTTGGGTTTTGAGCCAATATTAAGGAAATTACAAACGGAATGAAAATCTCAATATACCCCCATTCTTTTTGATGGTGGGTATAAAAACCGGTTATTCATAAACGGATGCACTTATCACAATGTTACTTTGACAAATGTCAAAAGATTTAAAGTTTGTTAAAAGATATTGAAAAAAGAAGCTTAGCCCTTTTCGGTATATAGCTTCATAAATAAAATATACTTTAGATGCATGTCTTTGTTTTTAACACCAAATATATTTTTTTACGATTTTTTACAGACTTTTCTATTTTCCGGACATTGTTACACAACATTTTTGTTTGGGAACCGTTCTATTTATGATCTGATTTCAAAAATATATACAAGACCGTTGAAAAGGGCTAAGCTTCTTCTTTAAATATCGTTCAATAAACTTAAAATCGGTTGACATTTGTCTAAGTTTCAGGGTGATAAGTGCATACGGATACGAAAAACCGGTAACTCCAGATGTTGGGGGTATTTTGAAAATTCCAAAAACAGAGTGTTGTTCTACTGAACAGTACCTATCATAAAAGTGGTATAACATCCCAGAAACTTTTACATAATTTTTTTTGTCGCAGTGTGGAATGGGGCTGTATAACTGCAAATATAGAAAGTTGCAAAACCGGCTTGACTTTTTGTTATATCTTCAAAAACAAACAAATATTCTTAAAAGTTAAAGAAATCTCGATCAATGCTGTACATAAAGTAAATGTTGGACTGACTTAAAATTTTGTTTAAAATAATCCCAGAACCCCATTCTCTACAATAAAATGCTAACTTTTAATAAAAACTTTCTTAGTAAAAAGTAAAAAATTTTAAGGAAAAAATCCACTTTTTACGATTAGCAAAAAATATTTGACTTTGAAATTTCTGAACAGAAAACGGTTCAAGATATTTAAAAACGATTTTCACAGTTTTATTTCCCGTTGGCTATATGCCAGTATTTTTTTTAAAAGATAATCGGTTTAATATTGCATGCACAATCGGTTAAAAACTGAAAAAAGTCGAAGAGAAAAATGATTTTTTTATTTTTAAAATAATATTTAACCCTGTGCAAACAGGAAAGCTTGGGTCCTCCTTAACAATAGTCTAATACATATTGATGCAACCACAGTGCGCCACATGCCACACATCATCATTGACAGTAACATTCTGACTATCATCATTTTTGAAGACATACGGGCCCAATGACTCCGCCAGCCCATAAAGCGCACCAAATATTTATTTTCTGTGGATGTAATGATGTTTCGACAAAAGCTTGTGGATTCTTCTCACTCCAAATGCGACAAATCTATTATTGATGTACCCATTAACCAGAAATGGGTTTCATAGGAAAATTAAAATAGGAATCAAAATTCATAGGAATCAAAATTCAAAATCAATTTCTGCTTCAGCCCAATCGCCTAATTTCGCCCATTCACCAAACTAAGGGGCTGTTCACAAATTATGTAACGCTACTTTCGCAGATTTTGACCTTTCCCCTATATAACACATTTAAATAGAAATACGCATACAAAAGTCCACCACCGCAACAAAAGTCAAAGCACCCAAGAGCGTTACGAAATTTGTGAACAGCCCCTAAGCAAAAAGCTGTTAAATGGGTGGTCAAATAAAGCAGTAGTGCCAACTCAAAATTTCGACACTCTAAAAAAAACTCCGATATTATTATACATTAAATCCGAGAAGAAAAATATATCTTTCTTATATATATAATAAACCCCTACACCAAAAAACCCACCCATGTGCCTGACTTACAGTAAGAGAATTAACAGTGTGTGACAAAACTATGGAAACTATGGAAAATTTGATTATATTAAATTAATTCATGAAAAAATATTGGTAATTGTGACCAAAATATCAATTTTAAAAAGTGGGACCTATTAGAGGTACCATATATAATGGACCGATTTCGACGAATTTTAATAGCCATAGTCCCACTATCAAGTAGCCATAGCTGAAAATTAATTTAAATTTTGGTAGCTTTTAACTAGCTTGGACCACTATTTTTTACTTTTTTTGTTACTAATGTAATGGGTGTTTTTTTAGAGGTATAGAACTTCGAATTGAAATAAAACACAAGAAAATCGTTTTAATGTTCATCAATTTGGCTTTATTGGAAGGATAATTTTATGCTATTAATGTTTAAATATGATTTCGGACATGTGGCCGCCGCGGCTGGCTCGAATAAAGCCAATTCTACAGGTCCAATTTTCAACAACTTTTTCGAGCATATGGGGCCGTATGTTGGCAATAACGCCACGAATGTTGGCTTCCAAGTCCCCTAACGTTTCTGGTTTGTTGGCGTAGACGAGCGACTTCACATATCCCCAAAGATATCCAGTGGTGTCAAATCGCACGATCTTGGTGGCCAATTGACCAATTTGCGATGAAAATCAGCATCGAGATCAATCTCATTTTCGGCCCATACACCAAAATCACGACGCATTGCATGGTCTCGGCTTAATTCTTGCACAAGCTGGATCTTGTAAGGTCGCAAGCCAAGATCTTTGCGCAAAATCTTGCATAAAGTTGATGGACAAAGCTCCAATTGCTGTGCACGGTGGCGAATCGATTCATTCGGGTCCTCTTCAACACTTTGCTCTACAGCGGCAATTGTTTCTTCGGTGCGCACTGTTCGACGTCGCTGCGGATGCGTATTATCACATAGAGTAAACGTAGTGCGAAAACGATCCATGGTTAACCGAATTAATTGCTCTGATGGACGATTATGTCGACCATAAAATGGACGGAGCTTGCGGTAAACTTCGCGAACTGAACCATTATTTTCGAAATAAATTTGCACGATTTGCAAGCGTTGTTCTTTTGTCAACCTGTTCATGATGAAATGGCAAACCAAACTAAATATTAATCACTTGACAGCTGACAAAATGGCCGCCAGTTAAAAAAGTGATGCCAACTTAAAGTTCTATACCTCAATAAAAAACACCCGATACATATTGATGCAACCACAGTGCGCCACATGCCACACATCATCATTGACAGTAACATTCTGACTATCATCATTTTTGAAGACATACGGGCCCAATGACTCCGCCAGCCCATAAAGCGCACCAAATAATTATTTTCTGTGGATGTAATGATGTTTCGACAAAAGATTGTGGATTCTTCTCACTCCAAATGCGACAAATCTATTATTGATGTACCCATTAACCAGAAATGGGTTTCATAGGAAAATTAAATTTGGAATCAAAATTCAAAATCAATTTCTGCTTCAGCCCAATCGCCTAATTTCGCCCATTCACCAAACTAAGGGGCTGTTCACAAATTATGTAACGCTACTTTCGCAGATTTTGACCTTTCCCCTATGTAACACATTTAAATAGATTTCTATTTAAATGCATACAAACATACAAACGCATACAAAAGTCCACCACAGCAACAAAAGTCAAAGCACCCAAAAAGCTGTTAAATGGGTGGTCAAATAAAGCAGTAGTGCCAACTCAAAATTTCGACACTCTAAAAAAAACTCCGATATTATTATACATTAAATCCGAGAAGAAAAATATATCTTTTTTATATATATCATAAACCCCTACACCAAACCCACCCATGTGCCTGACGTACAGTAAGAGAATTAACAGTGTGTGACAAAACTATGGAAACTATGGAAAATTTGATTATGTTAAATTAATTCATGAAAAAATATTGGTAATTGTGACCAAAATATCAATTTTAAAAAGTGGGACCTATTAGAGGTACCATATATAATGGACCGATTTCGACGAATTTTAATAGTGGGACTTATCAAAAAAATTGTCCCAAATTTCACCAAAATATCTTTAGAGTTACGACCTGTACTTTAATTGCAAAGTTTAAATGGGGGTCCAGCCAGATGGACGGACGTACTGACATCTTTAAACCGACTCTAAAAGTGATTCTAAGTCTATTTGTATACTTAAAGGTGGGTTTGTTACATACAGCAGAACAAACTTATAATACCCTTTCCACCTTTGGTGGTGAAGGGTATAAAAAGGGGATGCTATATAGGAACTGTAGCCAAATGTTGACCGATTTTCACAAAATTGTATACACTGGCTGGTATTTATCTATAGATTATTTAGTAGCCATAGCTGATAATAATTTAAAATTTGATAGCTTTTAACTGGCTTGGACCACTATTTTTTACTTGTTATTAATGTATAAGCCTACTAATTTTGGTTGAAATCTCTACTAATTTTGGTTGAAATCTGTCCACTCCTTGGGCTACTTGCTTTTTTACTTTTTTTATCTTCCCGATATGTAAACCTCAATTCCTAAGAGAATTTTATGAAATTCATCATAGTAGCTTCCGGAAGTGATTTTTATATGAAAGCTATGGTCAAATATGGACCGAATCATATAAAATTTATTAAACTGACCAATAGTTGTATAGAACTTCTATTTACTTCTATACAATTGTATTCAATTTATCAGCATTAATGTGATTCCCGAGGAGGGGTTATATGGAAGTTTTAAATAAATGTGAACCGATTTCGTCCATTTTTAATACACATTTTTTTCAACATATCGAAAATACTTTTGTAAAATTTTGACCCTCTAGCCCTTTTTTAAGGCGTTATCGTGCTTTCATTTGACGGACACAAACCCCGTATCTTTTTGGTATTTTTGTGTTTTCGTAAGTTTTTATATCGTAGATATGGTCAAATGGTACCGATTATGACACTGTACTATATTTAGTAGCCATAGCTATTTAGTATAGTTTATCATATATTCGCGTTTAAGTGTATTTAAGGTGGAATTTAGGATGTTTTTGTAAGTGTATGGGAGCTATGGTTAAATGTGAAGCGATTTCGCCGAATTTCAATACCAAAATTTTCCAAGAAATAAATATTTTTGTTAAATTTCTATCTCCTTTCGTTCAGGAACAATCGTGACTACAATAGACAGACGGAAATCGCTTAATCGTCTTAGAATTTCATAAGGCTTCAGGCAGAATATACTTTAATTTTGAGCCAATATTAAGAAAATTACAAATGGAATGACAATCTTAATATAGCCATTCTGATGGTGGGTATAATCAAATCAGGGATTTATTAACCCTCCATAGTATTTTTAAGAAATGGCTTATTAATTAGGATGAACTAAAAAAATTAAAACAATTATATTATTCACTATAAGTCGATTTAAACCTAATCTTGGTAGTTACATTCAACGAGTAGATGATGGTGGGTATAAAAAATTCGTTGCGTTGTCGAATATATATTTTTATTGGGTTTGTTTTAGAATGTAATCCAATTTATTCTTTTGTTAAGAACATTCGAACAAACATTTATGCAAAATTAAATTGATATCGTGCCAGCCTCGAGAACCGTTCCTGTGTTGCACGTTTCTCTGGTTTTGATTGAGTTGATTTTTGTTTTGTAACTTTATGAATTAAAAATACAATTTCAATCATTTGAAACAGATTTACTGAAAGTAACAAAACATTTTATTTCTCCTTCCATTTAATACTTATTTATTATCTAGATGTGTCTGAGCTTTTGGTCTTGTACAATGATGACTTTGAGGAGGTTTTGCGACCTGTGATGGAACAACAATGGATAGAAAAGAAGACCGCTATTACGGGTTTAGATTATTTTAAATTTTTTACCAGAGATCAGGTGAAAAAAGTTTACAAAGTACATCACCTTAATGGATTTCAAAATACTTTATTTTATTTACATATAGATTACAAATGCTTGTAAATTGTGTCTGCTGAAGCAGTTTGAACCTCTGGAAACGATTTATTATGAGGATAAGGGTCAACTGAGTTACGTGCATTTTGTTATTAGCGGTGAATGCATGATTTTGCAGTGTCTCAAAATGATGGTAACAAATAATTTGAAGAAAAAAATGGCTTTAAGATTTAAGTTGTCTTCTCAATGTAAAGGTCTCGGAAAAAGGTGCAAAAAACTTTGAATTGACGGATATATCAAAAGAAGGTCAAAGTTCAATGTTTCAAAATCTTTCAAACACTGAACTTCTAAAGATTTTAAAAGATGAAAGTACATCAGCTAATATAACTGGATATGATGTAGATGCTTTAATTGCATCTGAGGACAATGAGACCACTACACAAAAAATTATGACCAAAGATGTAAGTACTTTCATTGCTCCATTATCTTAATTCGTTTCTTTGAAAGTATTTAAATGTACTTTACTTGTATAAGACTCTTTGTCATATTTCAGCGAAGGCTGATGGATCTAAAAAACATAGAAATAAAATGTGGTTTAGTTGATCCCGGCGATACTGAGTCGGAAAAATCAAAAGATGATGAGATAAAAAGCAAAATCCCTACTGATTTTGTTAGAAACCAGGAGGAAGGGGATTTTGATAGTGAAAAAATAAGTAAGTTCTTGTTATATAACACTGTACAACAAATTTAAGTTTTTTCCACTATTAGCTCTATTTCGAAGAGCCTTTCACCACCAGAGGGTTTTGGCTAATCTTTGTAAAATATTGAAATATTGCTCTGACACCCACTTTTAAGTATACCGATCGACTCAAATTGACTTTCTAAGCAGATCTAACGATACCCGTCCGGTTGGCTGAATATCCATGCAACTTATTTAAATATATTTACAACCTGTTAAGGTCAAAAGCCGAGCATGTTTTGGAATTACATGTGCTTCGATCTTCTGCGCTATTCTCCAATTGCGTAGACCAAGCTTTGAAAGATTTTCTTCTATTTGGTCTTTCTATCGTAGTTTCGGACCTCCTCTTCTTAGATTAACGTGTCCGTTTATATCTCATGAGAGAACTCGCGGCACTTGTAGGCTCACTACTTTAAAGGATATTAAGGTAGCTGCCCAGGTGATACCACGAGGAGGTCAGTGTCCCCAGTTGAGATGAGGGATAGATCAGATAGGTCTGGGCTTACCAAATTAAGACCATTCAAAACCCTTGCTTGGCATCCAACATCCCCTACATCACCCAATAAAACATAGAAATATTATTCTGATACGCACTTTTATTTTTTATTTCATTTAAAATTCTATATAAGTATGTATATAAAACTAATGACCAGTGGGAATCTTTTGGTATTTGTGGAAATCAGGCCTCCTGGGAAAAAAAGAAAATTCAGTAGCGTTATATCGGGTGTTTTTTATTGAGGTATAGAACTTTAAGTTGGCATCACTTTTTTAACTGGCGGCCATTTTGTCAGCTGTCAAGTGATTAATATTTAGTTTGGTTTGCCATTCAATCATGAACAGGTTGACAAAAGAACAACGCTTGCAAATCGTGCAAATTTATTTCGAAAATAATGGTTCAGTTCGCGAAGTTTACCGCAAGCTCCGTCCATTTTATGGTCGACATAATCGTCCATCAGAGCAATTAATTCGGTTAACCATGGATCGTTTTCGCACTACGTTTACTCTATGTGATAATACGCATCCGCAGCGACGTCGAACAGTGCGCACCGAAGAAACAATTGCCGCTGTAGAGCAAAGTGTTGAAGAGGACCCGAATGAATCGATTCGCCACCGTGCACAGCAATTGGAGCTTTGTCCATCAACTTTATGGAAGATTTTGCGCAAAGATCTTGGCTTGCGACCTTACAAGATCCAGCTTGTGCAAGAATTAAAGCCGCGAGACCATGCCGAAAATGAGATTGATCTCGATGCTGATTTTCATCGCAAAATTTTGTTCAGTGATGAGGCTCATTTTTGGTTGAATGGCTACGTCAACAAGCAAAATTGCCGCATTTGGAGTGAAGAGAATCCACATGAGACCCTTGAGACGCCATTACATCCACAAAAACTGACTGTTTGGTGTGCTCTATGGGCTGGTGGAGTCATTGGGCCATACTTCTTCCGAAATAATGCTGGAGAGTCAGTTACCATAAATGGAGACCGGTATAGAGCCATGATAACCGACTATTTTGTTCCCCAATTGGATGGCATGAATGTGGATGAGTTGTGGTTCCAACAAGACGGCGCTACATGCCACACAGCGCACGTCACAATTGATTTATTGAAGGAAACATTCGATGAGCGCATAATTTCGCGGAATGGACCTGACAATTGGCCACCAAGATCGTGCGATTTGGCACCACTGGATTATTTTCTTTGGGGATATGTGCTCGAAAAAGTAGTTGAAAATCGGACCTGTAGAATTGGCTTTATTCGAGCCAGCCGCGGCGGCCACATGCCCGAAATCATATTTAAACATTAATGGCATAAAATTATCCTTCCAAAAAAGCCAAATTGATGGACATTAAAACGATTTTCTTGTGTTTTATTTCAATTCGAAGTTCTATACCTCTAAAAAAAACACCCATTACATATCGCTGGTTTGACATGCAAAGGCACTAAGTCCATTTTAAAATTTTACAGGAGAGAAAAAACACTCAAGTTTTTTTTGCGTGAATATTTTTGAATTCTGTAAATTAATTTTTGTTTGTGTTTGGCTTTGTGTGGAAAAGAAAAATTAAATAATAATTATTTACGGAGATACAAGATTTTTTGGACTTAGAGCTTTTTATATAGCTTAGTTTGTGTTTTTTATGGACTTACATCTTGTTCTTGAAACTTCTCATCCAGTAAATTTCTTATACTCGTATATTTCTTGCCCTTTACTCTTTAAAAATGTATCATTTACATTTTTCTACGAATTCTATTTTATGCCGAAAACCAAGATAAATTTTCAACTTTAACTCTTTTATTGCAAGTGTTATTTTCGTTGATAACTCGTATGAATCATCAGAGTTACCATAAAAAACACATGGAACCCCTATAAATATATATTATTATACTATGCGATCGTTACAATACTGACATATTGATATTGAAAAAAATTGCCTACAATAATAGTTATGAAACATTTACTCTACTTTTTAATACGTTGTTAAGCTGTACTTTTTATATGGAGCTTTTTTGTGAAAAAAATGGACTAAGTGCTTTTGCTTATTGTACATTACTGCATTAAACTCTCAATATCTTAAAAAAGTGGACTTAGTGCCTTTTCATGTTAAGCCAGCGATATGTATCTTTAAAAATTAATATGATAGAAAAAAATTTAAATAAGCTTTGAATTAGCTTAAATTTTAAGAGAACACGTACCTAAAACTTAAGAAAATTCGACAAATAGGAAGTGAAGGACGGTAAAACCTATTTGTGGTACTCTTTGGTACAAATTTAAAACACGTTTTAGGTACTTTTTTCACAATACACATGCATATAAGGGATGTAATGGTATGTAGTTGTTGCTTGGCATCTCCAGATACCGCTAAAATCACATAAAGTTTTCTTTAAAGCTATTCATATTATTTATTTTTAAAACCCCCCGAACAGAGATTTTGGACCCTTACAGCCACAATTTATTTCAGCCCAGACTTGACCATACCTTCTATAAAAAACCAACTCCCAAATAATAAATAATATTTCGAGTTTTGAGATATTATGTATTTTGTCTAAAATATGTCTTCACCTGAGATGCAAAAGGGCGTAACTTACAAAAATGAAAATTGATTTTTTGATTGATTAAATAAAAAATATGCAGTTTCTGAAATACTCCGCGAAAATCAGTTTGGGTTCCGAGAGAATAGATCTTGTGTTGATCCAATCAACACAGTAAGAATAGCACCCCCATTTATATAGCGTTTATCGACTTTATGAAGGCCTTCGACAGTGTCAACAGGAGCTATCTATGGAGAATTCTAGAAAACCGTAACATGCCAACAAAATTCTGAACTTAATTCGGGCAATGTGGGTGGACTTTAAATGCCGGGTTCTACATAAAGGTAAATTGTCTAATCCGTTCGAAGTTACTACTGTAGTAAGACAAGGATGTATCTTGTCAATTATATTTTTTATCCCTGTCATCGACAATATAATGCGCACGGCACTGAATGGTAGACGTGGTATCCAATGGACACCCTTTAAACAACTCGAGGACTTGGAATACGCTGATGACGTATGTCTTCTAAGCCAAAGCTCAGGTTACCTTCAAGAAAACACTAGCGCTATTACTGTTGAATCTAGGGCAGCTGGGCTGGAAATCAATATTTCGAAGACAAAGATTATGCCTGGAGGCTATGGCGCAAACCCGTCGCCACACGTCAATGTGGATAACGAGGGTATTGGATGTGTAGGTACCTTTAATTATCTTGTTAGTTTGGTATCTACAAAAGGTGGCGCCGACGAGGTTATTGAATCGCATATTAATAAGGCAAAATCTGCATTCGGAATTCTCCGAGCGGAAATCTCAGCAACAACTGGACTTGACTCGAATATTATGTTCATCTTGTATTACGGCTGCGAAACTTGGAAACGCACAAATGCCATCGATAAGCGCCTACAAACCTTTGCAAACAATATGGTGCCCAAATCGCATAAGAAATGAAGATCTACTAAACATTACAAATCCTACGTTACAAATCTACTAAACGTTACCAAATCCCTTCTTCTATAGAGGTATGTCAAATGAAATGGCGGTAAATAGGTCACACACTTCGAAGGCCAAATACCAATAAGGAAGCGGCCGTCGTGTTGATGCTCCTGCTAGAACGTAGAGAAGGTCAATTGATGCAGAATTGCAAGCAGCAAACTATTCATGGAATGATATATGCCTAACATCTGGCAATAGAGTTCGATATAAAAGAATGGTTGAGGCCCTATGTTCCACTGGGAGTCAAGGATAACAGAAGAGGAAGAAGAACCCAAAATACATATATCTACAAAAATTATTTATGAATAAGGTCAAAAACAGGGATTTTATTCACTAAACCAAAGGTTTAAAATTTTGCTCAAAATTTGTATTGTAGTTAAGCCCTTTTGGTTTCAGAAAATACTCAGCTTGTAGTTAAGCTCTTTTGTTTTTTCTACTATAAATTAGCTTTCCGACTCTACATTGACCTGTTTGCCTACATAAAATTTCATTTAAATATCTTTTGTCGTCTACGAGTTATGGAGTTATTTCTGAAAAAGTCTTTAAAAAATATTTGAAATTATTTAAAACTTATCTTTTTACATTAAGTTTTGCTTTGAAACTAAACTGACAAAAAACTTTATGCATTTTAAACGTTTTTTTTTTTTGCTCAAAATTTGTATGGTCGTTAAGCCCTTTTGGTTTCAGAAAGTATACAACTTGTAGTTAAGCCCTTTTGTTTTTCGCAATCGCTCAAAAACTAAAGTTATAACGCTACTCCCGTAAAAAACAAGCAGTGTATTTACGCCCTTTTGCATTTTTAAATTTATCTCTAAGCTTAATATACTTTATAAATGTAAAATTTATTAACAGCTGGTCCACACTCCACATCAGTAAAGGGTAGCAAATAGTCGGGCTTAACCAACTATAGTTCTTTCTTACTATTTTTTTGTTGTTGTTGTACAGTGTTATTTAAAATCCATCATTTGATCACCTCTAAACAATTAAATTCACAGATGTCAACCAGCCTTCCCAAGAAAAAGAGTCGCAAGGGAGAAATATAGAACATAGGTCGGACAACAAGGCAATAACAGGAAGGACGAGTAAAAGAAATTCAAGAGAAAACACTTTGCAATCTATACGTGAGGACATTAAAAATTCTATAAGTCAGCCATTTGGATCTATACGTCTATCAAAATCTTTACATACATCTCAAAAAGAGGTAAAATTATTCTTAATTATACCCTTCACCACCATAGGTGGAAAGGGTATTATAAGTTTGTGCTGATGTTTGTAACGCATAGAAATATTTGTCTTAGACCCTTCTTTTAGTATACCAATAGGCTTAGAATCACTTTCTGAATCGATTTAGCGATGTCCGTCCGTCTGGCTGGCTGGACGGCTGGCTGGCTGGCTGGCTGGACCCCCATGTAAACCTTGTAATCAAACTACAGGTCGCAATTCTAAAGATAATTTGATGAAATTTGGCACAGATCATTTTTTTGATAATGGGACCAAGGCTATTGAATTTGGTCAAAATCGGTCCATTATTTATGGTACCTCCTATAGGTCCCACTTCCCGGAATTGCTATATTGGCCACAAATATCAATATTTTTTCATGAAATTTAAAACAAATACTGCTTAAGTCAACTAAAATCACTGTACCAAATTTCGTTGAAATCGGTCCACATTTGACCATAGCTTCCATACAAATTCTTCTTTAAAAACGCACTAAATGAGACAAAAAATCACTAAAACACTCGTAAATCTAAACATAATGGAAATTTTGAGTCTATTTTTTGCACACATAACTTTTGTAACAACTGTAATCAATCTGCCAAATTTCGAGATAATCGGTCCACATTTGACCCTAGCTCTCATATAAGTCCAAATGATGGAAACAGGTTGAATATATAAGTTTTGAGAAAATGTTTGTATGATGGCAAAATTTAGCAAATATTTGTCTTTACACAGGAAAAATAACACCTTTGACCTTAGTGGTGAAGGGTATCGTATGGTCGGCTTGACCGACTATAGCGCTTGTTAATTAAATGTTTTGGGAAAATAATTAAAACGATTTAAAAACATCATTATTGTAGTCGTGTATTTGTTCATAGCTTTCAAACTTTCCGCAATTTGTTGGTTAGTGGTTGTACTTCGGGCAAAATGTGGTTGGATAAGTAAAAAATGAAGTAGGATAAGAACTTTTAAGAACATAAATTTGGTACAAAAATCACTTTTATTATTAAGTGTAGGTTGGTCAAATATAAGAAGGATCGAGTTGCACGTCCATGGAATATAAAACTTCAAAAAAAACTTAAAACAACCTACATTATTATATTTTTATACTCTTCAACACTATAGGTAATATTTGTGTTAGACCTACCTTTTAGTATACCAATAGGCTTAGAATCACTTTCTGAGTCGATTTGCGATGTCAGTCCGCCCGTCCCACTATGTTTCAAACACCTACTTTTTCCGTGCGAAATTAATAACTTTAAAAATATTAAACTTTTTGGAGAAAAATTGAAGGGCGAGGTAGAAACAGGCATTTTTGGATAAAAAAAAGATTAACCCGTTGGTGACCAACTAGACGCAAAAAATAATACATAACAATAATTTATTTTATTATTATTTTTTTATTAAACAAGTAAGAGTGGTATATTCGGCTTTGCCGAATCTTGGATACCCTTCACCAATGGTGTTCCAAAAGTACTTAATGTAATTCGTAGCAATATTTGGTTATAATAGTATTATATGCAAAGAGTCTTTAAAATTAAGAGTCGGAAAACGAAAACCTTTTCGGTGGCGTCATCATCTAGAATAGTTATGCACCCAAAGGTTAGGTTGGGCAGGTGGCTGATGTCTAGGGAAGCTTCACTTTGGTTCTAAAGTGGTCCCTTTGTGAAAGATAATGATTACTAGACTACAAGTAGAGAATGCATATTTAAGCCAGCCAGTAGCTTCGAAATAAAATAGACACATATTTTACGAACATTTGATAAAGTACGTGAAATATATAGCTTTTGAATGGATGGTTATCAGCTTTGTCGGAAAAGTTTACTTATTAATTTGAAGTTAGTTAATTAATTAAAATGAACACTTCATCAATAATATTTGGGATGTATTGTTCTTTCGATCTGTCCGATGGATGTTTGGAAAGTTTTGCTCTAGTTCTTT
The DNA here is from genome assembly GCA_933228675.1 of Stomorhina lunata. Taxonomy (NCBI): domain Eukaryota; kingdom Metazoa; phylum Arthropoda; class Insecta; order Diptera; family Rhiniidae; genus Stomorhina; species Stomorhina lunata. The sequence continues at coordinate 85,517,670 of OW121740.1, read as the reverse complement.
GTGCAATTTTAATGTGATTTAATTCATCAGCATTAAATCGATTCCCGGTCGGGTTTATATGGGAGATTTCACTAAATGTGAATAGAGCTCGCCCATTTTCAATATCGAACTTTTCAAGAGATCAGAAATACTTTTGTCAAATGTTGTCCCTCTAGAAAGTTTATTTTAGGCGCTATTGTCCTGAATATCAATATTGTACAACGTCTTTATACTAAATGTCATCATCGTATCTATTATAATTTGTCATTTATTAGCTACTAAGAGATTGCCTTAGGCGAAGTTATACGGGATCAATTGTCAAACGTGAACGGATTTCTCCCAATTGCAATTAAAAAATTTAAATTTTTGTTGATATGTGAGATACTTACATACATATGTAGGTTTTGAACGGATATCATGTAATAAGCTGCATTTTTGTACTTCCTAGGAAGATTACCTATAATTTGATATATAATACATTCTCAAATGTTATCATAATGTTCAAAAGTCAGACACAAAATTAAGATAAATGCAGTGTGTCTGTCTGCTAAAACCAGATTTGTGGAGCTCCTGAATTGTCGCACCCTGAATTTCAACATTGTCGATCAAAACACCATCGCTTAAACGCTAAATTATATCTACCACAAATTACAGAATGCATCAGGATTTAGATAATCCCCTGCGAAGGACGCTATTAAATTTCATCAAAATAAACACCTGAGATATTGAGAAAACAGGAGCTCCAAAAACTTGACTACAACAGAAAAAAGGATAGACAGGTAGACGGACGGACATGTAGACGGACGGACAAACAAACAGACGGACGGACGGGCAAACAAACAGACGGACGGACAGACGGACAGACGGACGGAGGTCGCGAAATCGATTCTGAGTTGATCGGTACAATTTGAATGGTATTCATAATCAGATTTGTGGAGTATATATATCAGATTTTAGAAAATCCTCCCATAAAGAACGATGTCAAATTTCATCACAATCGGTCCATAAACACCTGAGATATCGCTGAAACAATACTTACAAAATGTAAACAAAATTTCTTAGACACGTACTTTGGGCAATTTGCTGTACATCAAATGTAGTGTTATGGCGATATCTCAATTGTTTATGGACCGCTTTTGATAAAATTTAATAACGTGCTTGGCGGGGGAATTTCCCAAAATCTGATATAAAATTTATGTAGGTCCGTGCTAAAGGAGGATGGTTTTTCCTATTTCTGCATTTCATTTTTTCAACAAACATTCTCTAATGCGAACTTTGGGCAATTTGCGATACATCAAATTCAGTGTTTTGGCGATATCTCAGTTGTTTAAGAACCGATTTTGATAGAATTTTACAGAGTGCTTTGGGAAACTATTTCCTATAATCTGATATATAAAATATTATCACATGTACACCAGGAGTATCTTTTTTCTCTTGTTATTTAAAAGTGTGTTTCAATCAAAAATTTTAAAATTTTCGTCTAATTTTTGGTATTTTTTCGATATTTTCGGTGTTTATAAACCGATTTTAATGAAATTTAATAGCGTTCATTGCGGGAGAATTTCCTAAAATCTGATATATAATTTATGTAAGTCCATCCTCCAGGGGCTTCAGAAACTTGATTTCAACAGACAGACAGACAGACGGACATCGCTTAATCGATTCTCCTCCCGATTCTGAGTCGATCGGTATAATTTTTATGGGGTCTATCACTAATAAAAAAATTACAAACGGAATCACAAACTTATAATACCCTTTCACCTATTGGTGAAGGGTATAAAAAATGGTTTTATTTTAGTTTTGGATAAATCTTAGAAAAAATTAACTCATTTATAACTAATTAGATGTAAAAAATATCTATTTATTTTATTATTTTTTTATTACAAAAAAGTTATTTTAATTGAGTTTTCAGTCAAATTGATTGTATCTGTTAACTTAACAATTCACTTTCGAGACACATTTGACTCAAAATATCTATTGAATTAGCGGATAGTGGTTTCCTTCATCCACATTTGCATTTATATCATTGGAACTTAGAAGTTCTATAACTTCATGTGGAAGATTTAAAGGCTTATGTTGTTGCATGTTATTGGAAATTATTGGATCGGATGTATCTAAAGCTCTGTTGAAAACATCCAGAAGATTGTTTTTTCAGCTGTTTTTGTGAGCATGATGCAATCTATCGGATTTATAAATCTTGTGGCGCGATTCAGCTGCCGATTCACTAAAAACATCAATTGGCAAAACAGTGTTCTCTATAATCTGCTTCGAGTGAATTAAAACCTTGTGAACTGTAGAGGTCATTGGTAGCCAACGATACAAATCTTGTATCATTTTTGCTGTTTGAAAGCAATATGTCTCAAACTTGTTTGGATTTATTGGAAAGTTACAGCCGTCGAAAGCTCCGCTGCAGCTCTTCTTTTCCCATATTCTGACTTTTTGCAAAATGAAACCTCTGGACGTCCCACAGTGGAAGAAGTAGCTTTAATTGCTGCTTTTTTAATTTGGAAAGATATCTCGCTATTTAGCCATGAAAAGTTTTTTTTTTAGGAAGAGATCTTCTCTTCTTCTACTTTTTGTCCATTTTGTTTCTAGATACTTGCAGAAAAGACGTACCTTCTCCACCAATAACTTGTGGCAATTATCGTCCATCTCAGATGCATCAACTTTATTTAAGACATACTGGACAAGGATATCATTTTTTGAGTTTTTTGAGGGTTCTTTTAACCAAATTTCAAAAAGTTCGATTTTTTTCAAAGTATAAGAATCTACAAAAAGTGATATTATTCGGAAACAGCAACTTTGAGCAATATGAGATAAATCCTAGTAAGTGAACCAAACTTTAGTATGTTCAAATAAATTTACATTTGGTTTGCCAAACGTTAACATTTTTTTCGAAGCTTACATTAAATTAAACTTTTGAAAAAAAAACCATTTGCTTAAAGGTTATTTTAAAAATTTAATTTTTCAGGAAAAAACTTATAAATTTTTAAGAACTTATGAAACAAATCTTAAGTACTTACAGATTATTCTCCATTACAAACTATTTATAAAATTTTAACACAATTTTCACAATAAATGCTCAAACTTTCAATTAAAAATTTATATTTTATAAAATCTTTTCAAAACGTATGGGAACAATGACTTCGACTGCGCGCTGTCAAATAGTGTTTTGCATTTTTCAAAAACAAATTATCAATTTGTTTGAATTGGAGTGTTAGTAACTGGCAAGAAAAACAAAGCTATATTGATAGCTTCGAAATTTGAATTTTGCACGGAAAAAGCAGGTGTTTGAAACAAAGTGCGGCTGGCAGGCTGGATTCCCATGTAAAGCATGTAATCAAAGTACAGGTCGATAGTGGGACCATGGCTATTGAAATTCGTCAAAATCGGTCCATTTTTTATGGTACCTCCCATAGGTCCCACTTCCCGGAATTGATATATTGGCCACAAGTATCAATATTTTTTCATGAAATTTAAAAAAAATTTCATGAAATTTAAAACACGAAAAATATGTGACTATGGATTGTGTTGTAGAATACCGACCATATAAAGCTTTATTATTAAAAACAATAATAATTGACACATTTTCAAGATACTTTTATGAGACCTGGCATAAAATATTTTTCTTCTACGTGAACAAGCCTGTTAAAAATAAACAAAATCGTTTAAAATTTTGAGGTACCTCCCAAATTTTTTGTTTTTCAGTATAACATTTACTTTAGTATATTGCACTATGATCTCAATTTATTACAATTATTTATTATTGTAATAAATAGTTTTTTGATAAAACCAAAAAATGTTGATGGGGAAACCTCTCCACCAACATTTTTTTGGTTTTATAAAAAAACTAATAAATTGGAATCTTAGTGCAAAAAACTAAAGAAAAAATTTTTTGATGAAATATATTTATAAAAAAAAACCTTTTTCAAAAATAAAAACTGTTTGCTACTTTTGGCCTATCAAGGGTTAAATAACTTTATTCAATAACAACTGTTATAATTTCATTTCTTAATTTTTCGAATAATTATAAACATTATTTTTGTTTTTCTAAATTTTAGGGCGTTTCAAAAAAAGTTGAAAATCATTTTATCGATGTTGGCTCATTAACATTTGGAGGTATTTTTGGTCTCGGTGAAAAACTTGAGCATCGTGTGATAATGGCCCGAACAACCGTACAGTGTTTGATGATACCAAGATTTTGGCTCTTTGAGAAAGATCAAAATCCCGGTAATATTTGGCAACGAAGACGATTCTACCTAGACAGCACCATTCCGAGTAGAGATACACTATTTAAAGATTTTCTAAATACTCGTCAGTGGCAGAAGTTTAAGTCAGATCTTATTCAAAGTAATTTGAATCAAAATTCTATAGCCAATTCAACACATGTCGAAGATATACCTATAATATGCCGCATAGTTGAAGCAGGAGAAGATTAGTTTTACCTAATACATACACATTTACTTATTGTATTAGCAGCTACATTTCAAAATTTCTTTCGAATAAATCAATAAACATTTTTATGACCTACACCAACCGCTAATTCTTAACTATTTGTTCCGGCAATGCATGTGTTTTCCATGGTAATGGTATATTTAAAACTTGGCAACAAGTGTTTATTTTGATTATTTTTATTTGAATTATATTTTTGCATTTACAAAGTACATATGTATTTGTTGTGACTGATAGTTGTCCTGGGCAACTGTCTTTTTGTGTTTTGGACAGTCAATTTGGTTTTTCGACTGCACTTTTTTTTCTCATTATTGATCCAACTACCAAACCGAACTGAAGAATTTTTAAAATTTTTTAAAAGTGAAGTTTAATTAAAAATAATACCAAAAAATGGCAACTGTTACAAAGCCTTTGGTCCCTGAAGGTCTTAGAGATCTTATGAAAGATCTTACACGAGAAATTCTTAAAGAAAAACCAACAGATATTTACGATTTCGCTGAGAACTATTTTGAATCGCGTCTCCCTAAGAAAGAAAATTACGCCGTGAAAAGTTTTGAAAAACAAAATGAAAAATATGATTTTTCCTATATAGAAAATCCTCAACGGTATCAAGTGCCTGTCGCCCTAGTCTATACCATTATACCCGAAAGTCTTACAAATCTCATTAAAGATCTAATAAAAGCGGTACTAAGAGAACAGCCAGAAAATTTATGTGATTTTGCTGTTGAATATTTTCGTCATATGAAAGCTGCCACAAGTAAGGAAGAGCAAACGGAATCGCAGGAAATAAATTATTCGGCATATGAACACTATTTTAGCAATAAGGAACGTTTCCTCTTTACACCGTATGTTAAGTGTACATGCGGAAGAACCCTTGGCGAGGCGTATGCAAGCAGCTATCAAATTGAGCACTTGAACTATATTCAAAAAATTCAAACCAAGAAATCATCTTATCAGTCCAAGAACTTTACAGATGCGGAAAGAAATACTGAAAAACCTGATATTAAACAACTAAAAAAAAATTCCAATAATAAAAAATCATATTCCGAGAAATACATTCATTCTATTTATGTAATTCAAAAATACTTTCGTCGCTACTTAAACAAGAAAAATGCCACAACAAAAACTAACAATGAGTCAGTCATAAATAGGCATTACGATTCCAATACTACGGCCCTGCCAGTGATTCCTCAACTGCACATAAATCAAAATGAAGCTGAATATAATTCAGAAGACGCATCTTATACATCAGCATCTACAGCACAGCTTTCAGCAACGGAATCTGGCCGCGAAATATCTGAACTTAGTACTAGTGACAGCATCCTCACGAAGACAATTATTGAAGGTGTTGAAGTTGAAAATGACGAAAAGAATATCGAAAGTGAGTATGGTCGGGTAAAAACCATTAACAAATCTGGTGAATTTGATATCAGTCCAAAAAATGAAGATACAAATATAAGTGGAGAAATTTTAAAAAAAGGTAATTAATAATTACTAATCTTATCTTATCTTATCTCTTATATTCTTAAACGAGCAATAATTGTATATATATATATATATATATAGAATGGCTATCTCGAAAACGGCTCTAACGATTTTGATAAAATTTGGACAGTGGGTATCTTTTTTGATGTATAGGTCGAAGAAGAAGGGACTTTTGGAACTTTTACCTCTAAGAGGGTAAAAACGGGTAAAAAGGGGAAAAAATCGAAAACGCTATGTCTCCTAAAGTAATAGGTATAGAAACAAAATTAAAATTACGTTTTAAACAGCTTTGAAAATAAGCGGACAGGTGTTTGGTACTTTTTTGAAACTATGTCCGATAGGGGGTAAAAAAGGGTGAAAATAGTTTTTTTGGCACCTTTTTAACCCACTCTTATATTTTAAACTAAAGAATATAGAAAGAAACTTGGCACTGCAATCAATAGATGTAAAAAAAAACATGAAACACGTATTTGGTATTTTTTTGATTTTGGAGCCAAAATGGGTAAAAAAGGGATAAAATTATAACTTAACATCTCCAAAGTAATAGGAATAGGAACATTATACATTATGTTAAATGCGTTTTAAAAAAATGTACCGAATTCAATTGGCACCAAAAAAGTACCAAATATACATATGGAACTCTTAGAAATTAGGGAATAAAAAGGGGGAAAAATTAGTATTATTTTAAACAAATGAATGTTTGTCTGTATGTATGTTCTTTATAGAATAGTAAACTGTGAATTTGATTGTGTTATGCTCTTTAGCGAAGATGTTGCGGATAAGCCGGCGAAGGTTTTAAAGTTGATAAGACTAATTTCCGACAGATGGCGCCACTGAAAATTACTAAAAATTAATTAAATCGTAAACTGTACATTTGATCATGCTATGATCTTTAGCAAAGTTGTAGCGCATGAGCCGACGAAGGCTTTTTAGTTGGTATGAATAATTTCCGACAGGTGGCGCTGCAGAAACTTACTCAAAGTCAATTTAATCGTAATCTGTACATTTAATCATGCTACAATCTTTAGCAAAGTTGTTGCACGTGAGCCGACGAAGGTTTCTTAGTTGGTATGAAGATATTTCGACAGGTGGCGCCACTGAAATTTACTCAAAGTCAATTTAATCGTATGATGTACATTTAATCATGCTATAATCTTCAGCAAAGTTGTTACGGATAAGCCGAAGAAGGTTTATGAATTGGAATGAGCAAAGTCCGACAGGTGGCGCCACAGAAAATTACTCAAAGTAAATTAAATCGAAAACTGTACATTTGATCATGCTATAATCATAAGCAAAGTTGTTACGAATAAGCAGACAAAGGTTTCTTATATGGTATGAACAACTTCAGGTGGCGCCACTGCAAACTACTCAAAATGAATTAAATCGTAAACTGTGCATTTGATCAGACTATAATCTTTAGCAAAGTTGTTGCGCATGAGTCGACGGAGGTTTCTGTTGATATGAATAATTTTCAAAATTATTCAAAATGAGTTAAACTGTAAACTATGCAAACTATGTGTTGGTCGGACAAAATAAATCAAATAATTCAAAATTAACTGAATATTTCTACAATGTCTTTCCTCTAAATTTATTTTAGCACTTTATAATATAAAATATATAAAAACTTTAAAATTTTCCTCAAAATGCTTATCATAAAGCTCCGAGCAAGGCTCGGTCAACCAGGTACTTATATATTTTATATTATTACTTAAAATAACATTCTAATTTTGTTTCCGTCCTATGGGTATAAAATGCAGTCAAAATGTATGCCAGTAAAAGTCGTTTATTTAAATATACCAAAAGAAAGAGTATATAATCATTAGACTCTTCGCCATCATAGGGGGAAAGGTGTATTAGTTTTGTACTGATGTTTGTAACTCATAGAAATATTAGTCTGACAATTTTAAGTCCTAACTTTAAGTATGTTTACCAATCGAATCAGAATCACTTTCTGAGACCACTTATTTTTTTTTAAATCGGCCTATATATGACAAAACCTTCTATGAAAGACAAACTCTCAAAAGTTATTTAAATACCCAAAAAAAAAAAAAAACACAGCTACAATTTTTGTAAACATAAACCGGTAAACGAAATTTGGTAACATTTGGTCCACATTTAACCACAGCACTCATATCAATATCTCTGCCATAAATACTTTAAAACAAGTAAGAACAAATTTAGAAATATCTCTGATATATCTACGAGGGTGCAGCTAATTCAAAATGTGGACCAAATTCGAAAAAAGTTGTTACGCTCGTTGGTGTTGTTAGCAAAATATTTGGACTGAATTAGGTTGGAAGTGGTTTCCCTAGTATTTAGTTTGCACAAAATTTAATCTCATAACCTGGTGTAGTTTAGCATTAATAGTCTGTTCTACTTTTAATATTTAGTTAGGATAAACATGTTGATAGTAATACGACAGGTCCATATATTTTGTTAGGAGTTCCTAACACCGTATATAAAGTCTGGACATTGGAGCAATTTTAGTATGCTGCTTGTACCTTCGAATCTTTTTGATTCTAGATATAAAAAAGGGGATGTTGTATATAAGAATTATATATAATTATATTATAACATTATAGCCAAATGTTGGCCGATTGTAACAAAATTTCACACACTGACTGGTATTTGTATAAAGCTTGGTTTTTCCATTATTGTGGCCATAGCTGTCATAGTTTCTAATTTAATAGCTTTTAACTGGCCTTTGCTACATTTTTTTTTTTTTTTTTTTTTTTGGTTTCCGGGAGTGTTTTTTATATGAAAGCTATAGTCAAATATGGATCGATTCCTATAAAATTTGATATACTGACCAATAGTTGCATAAAACTTTTCTATTTTAAATTTAGTCGTCATAGCTATTACAATTGTATTCATTTTATCAGCATTCATGTGTTTCCCGAGGCGGGGTTATATGGGAGCTCTAACTAAATGTGAACCGATTTCGCCCATCAGTACACAACTTCTGCTACATATCAAAAATACTTTTGTACAATTTTGTCTCTCTAGCTTTTGTAGTTAAGGAGCTATCGCGCTTTTATCTTTTTGTATTTTTGTGTTTCCGTAAGTTTTTTATATGGTCAATTAGTGACCGATTGTAACAAAATTTTGCACACTGGCTGGCATTCACATAAGACTTCCTTTTCTTAAATTTTGTTGCTGTAGCCTTTTTCGTTAAGGCACTATCGCGCTTTTATCTGACGGGCAGAGGGACATAAACCCCCTTTTCTTTTTGTAGTTTTATGTTACCGTAAGTTTTTTATATGGGAGCTATGGTCAAATGGTGACCGATTGTGACAAAAAATATGTGAATACCAGCCACTGTGTTATGTTATTATTTAGTGGCCAAAGCTATTACCGTTTATCATTTATTGCCATTTAAGTGTATTTCAGGTGGAATTTAGGCTGTTTCCGTAATTTTTTTGTATGGGAGCTATTGTTAAATGTGAACCGATTTCGATGAAATTTTATATGCTGCCTAGTGCTTATATAAAACTTTTGTCATCATAGCTGTTATATTGTCATTTATTAGCAAATAAGCGATTAGCCTAGACGAGGTTATACGGGAGCTATGGTCAAATGTGAACCGATTTTGCCCGATTTTAATACCAAAATTTTCCAAGAAATGAAGAATATTTGTGCCAAATTTCAGTGACATATATCCTTTCGTTAAGGTTATAGGTCACAGACAGACAGACGGACAGACAGACAGACAGACAGACAGACGGACAGACAGACAGACAGACAGACAGACAGACAGACAGACAGACAGACAGACAGACAGACAGACAGACAGACAGACAGACAGACAGACAGACAGACAGACAGACAGACAGACAGACAGACAGACAGACAGACAGACAGACGGACAGACAGAAGACCAGACAGACGGATATCGCTCAATCGTCTTAGAATTTCATAAGGATTCAGAATATACTTTGGTTTTTGAGCCAATATTAAGGAAATTACAAACGGAACGACAATCTCAATATACCCCCATTCTTTTTGATGGTGGTTATAAAAAGCTATAATCGGTCAAATATGGACCAACAACTCAGCAAGTTTGCATTAAGTCGTAGAGACATATATTGGGGTGACCTTGAAAAAATTTTGGAATCTTGTTCGAATATTGAGATAGATTTGAGCTTGATTTAACGATGCTTAAAGTTTGAATTCCCAATTTTTGGCCATAACTCCAGAACGGTTAATATAAAAACACGCCTAATATCTGAAAAGAAAACGTATATTGCTCCACAAAATTTGTGGTATGTACACAACTGTTACTAGTTTATGCCAAACAGAGTTACAACAGCATTTGATCCCAAAAACATGACCAGCTACTTTGTATATTTTGTTATTAATTGATAAATTTAGCTTTATTTTTTGAAATGCGATATTCCTGTATTAAAACTCGATACTATACATCCTAAAGTGCACAGAAAAAAAAATTGATTTCCTAGTTCATTGTCCTGCATTTATTTCTAGGACCCATTTGTATGGGAACAAATTATAGATTTTTTGGTTTTAGCGAAATTTCAACCAGTTTTTGGAAGAAGAAATAAAAGGATGTAGAAGATAACTTAAACAGCTTTCCTTAGAGTGGCAAAAGCCAAAAATATAGTTCAATTTTGTTACAATATAACCAAATTTACATAAGTTGAAAATGGTACTTCTTTTTAAGGTCGGTTTCAAAACTCACTTTTTAAGTTTTAAAAAATTTTATTAAACAAATATTAAAAATTTGTTCATCGGCATGTCAAAATGGACAAATAGGATAATGAAATTCAGAAAAGTTTTGGTTGATATCTTATACGGTTTCGCTGTACCTTTTATTTGAAATCATCGAATTTCGCGAAAAATTAAATTTTTGGACATAATTAGTAGATGCATGTAGATTAAAGTGGTTCGAAAAAAAAGTTGAGTCAGTCACCCCCTAGGATTAAAGATAATGTCAAAACAATTCCAAAAAATATTTTTTTTATTTTTTACCACGCCTACAAATACCGCCCTTTTAGTATTTTGTTCACTGTGTCGCCATCTTTAGTCCGATTATACATCGATGTTCAGGGCTCTGTAAGGGCTACATTTCTCTCTTTGATAGTTTTTTACAACCTCGTCAATTTCTAGTCATAACTTTTTAAAATTCGAGTCGTACCCACCCTAATCAAATCGAGTAAAAATCTATCTTTTAGAAGTTATGACTATAAATTGACGTGGTAGTAAAAAACTATCAAAGAGGGAAATGTAGCCCTTACAGAGCCGAGAACACCGACATATAAAATGTTACGATCGTACTTAAAATGACGACACAGTGAACAAAATACTAAAAGGGCGGTATTTGTAGGCGTGGTAAAAAAATAAAAAAATATTTTATGGAATTGTTTTGACATTATCTTTAATCCTAGGGGGTGACTGAAATAACTTTTTTTTGTATTGAAGGCGAACCGCTCTAATGTAGATGCATTACTCGAGTTTATTTTTATAAAACTAATACTGAATATTATTGCTCAGTCTAATAAGAACGTATAGTTAAACTTTTTTTTGAAAGTGGATAATCTTAACACTTTTTAATTGGGGTCAAATGTCAAAATTTTGATTTTTCATGGCAAAATAACGAAATGTTATAATTAAAAAAAAAACATTAAAGAACGTTGTACTTACTTAAATGACCTATTTATATGTAGTATACTTTACAACCTGTTAATATCAAAGGCTGAGCTTTGTCTTTAATTTAATAGGCCGAGATTTAAAATATTCTCTTTATTTGGCCACTAAAGTTTCGAAGATCCCCTCGGGTTCCTCGAGTTTCCTCGGGATAATTTTCGAAAACTTATATTGCTTGTTGAAAGATTTTTTTCTTATAATGCAAGTAGATTCTTCGAAATATCTCATTAATTTCACTAAGGCGTTGTAGGTGGGAGAATTGGTATTTAAGTGACTCGGGCTGCATAATAACAAGATTTTATTGTAACAAATTGGGATAATAGTGGAATACACTGATGTTAAACTTATTAAAAAAATGTTTGATATCTCACAATTGTTTAAAAAACCACCCCCTCTCATCCAAATGAGCACAAAAGACTATTTTGTAGCAATTCGAAACAATCTGGGAGTTGACGTTTAGGGTTAGAATACTTTTTTTTTTTTTTTCTAAAAAAATAGTTACTTAATATTTATAAAAATTAATACTTTATGCATTTCAATTAAGATTCGATGATATATTTTTAATATTCAGCTATTTTGCTATGGAGAATTAAAAAAATATTTGACCTTTGACCGCGATAAAAAAAAGTGTTATCTTTTATAATATTAAAAAGGCATTACAAAAAAATTTTGGGCAGGTCATAGGCACACTTATTTTTATTCGATGAATCTCAAATTTTCACGGGACTATTTTTTTTGCATTTCTAACAGATCTTGAGGTTGTCCTCATACAAATTCCAACTTTAAAGAATAACTGTTACCCTAATATACATACATACACAGGAAAAGTACTCGTTGTTCATATTTACAATAGTAAAATACAATATTTTAAATATGCACTTTTTGAATAAAGACTCCTTCCTACACACATAACAAACTATAAAAATATGTTTATTCTAAAATAAAAATTAATGTAGGGTTTATATAACTCAAGCGCCTGACGAATGAGTGAAATTTACGTGTGTTTTGTTATTGTAACAAAAAAAAAACAATGTAAAATACACTCAATCGTCAGACGTTTGAGTTATATAAACCCCACATAAGTGTCAACTATAACTTATTTGTGAAATAACAAACGCCAAACTTTAATTCAATAGGTGTCATATAAATAAATTTCTCAAAATTGCTCAAATTCACTTTAAAATTCGAGATGACTTTTTAAAATTCTTTGAGAGTTTTGATCTACTGATAGCCTATATTCACTAGCATGTGGTTCTTTTTGCGAAAAATTACTTGACATACAATATAATAGGGGCTTTCTAAATACATTATTGGTATTTTTTCTCACATATCAATGTTAAGTATGAAACACAATTGGAACGAACGACCAATTTTTCGGAACGAATATTCGTCGTTAGAAATAGAAGATATGGGCTTATATGAGTGTGCTCACAATTGATGCATACGACGAAATTCGTCGTGCGTATCGAACAGTGCGATAGGTTTATTTCTATTTCATACGCAGACGAACGACGACTAAACTGGATTAGAGTGGCTGTATTTCTATTTCTGTTGTAAAATCCCTATAGTAAAACTGGAACCATGTGTCTCCATGTCAACACTTAGTGTAACATCAATTCAAATGTCCCCAATTTTAGTTAAGTACTGAAATAGTGAATATATAGAGACAACTATTCTAGTATATATCTGGTGACATTGTCAACGAATGTGTCAACATATATGTATATCAATAGGCCCCGATTTGATCCCAATGTCTCCATTTGGACCAAAAGAACTACAAAGTTAATACTAAGTAAATAGTGGTAATGTCTACTGGTAGATTTCGTAGGAACTCTTAATGTTAAATGTCAATAGTAGATAACATTGGATGGGGCAAAATAGGCAAGTAGTACTGGAGACATTGTCAATAGCAAAACAGCATTGTTTCATTGACGGCATTTACTGCAGGGATATTAGAAGTTATATGTGTTCTTGTAAAATATGGTCACCTTATAAAATGTAAACAAAAAATATTTAGTTCATATAAAATGTAAATGTAATAATCTTGTGTAATAATAAAAAAATAAAATAAAAAAATTGCAAATGTTGTGATGTCCTAAAGTGTAAGTAATTTGTGCAAACAAAAAATCAACATAAATGGCGTCAACAACGTTTATTCGTCCCAAATGTGTTCAATGGACGAATTTACAAGACGAATTTTTAAATCCGAATTCGTCGTGCTGGACGAAATTAGTCATTCGTCACAATTGTGTTTCTACCTTTATGATAATTTATAATATATAGTTAGCATATCCTACACTAGTCGGCAGAATTATTTTGACATACCAGTTGTTTTTCTTTTTTTTTTATTTCCGGTCCTATGCAATTAAAAAAATAAATTAATTAATAACAATTATTAAAATTTATCAAAAATATTTAAAACGATTTGATGGAGGTTCGGAATAGAATCCACCAAGAACTGTAGAAACTCCGTTGAAATCTCTTTCCAAGCATTTGCGACCTCAATAATCGTTTTATAATTTATTCTTGTCAAATCCGCAGATCTGTTTTGCTTTCTATATGACTCCATATTTTCTATTACATAAAAAATTGGACTTTGGGGAAGCCAATCCAGAGTTTAAACACCAGCCTCTGTTAGAAATTTTGTGATCATTTTGCTCTTATGACATGGAGCGTTATCCTGTTGGAAAATAAATGCTTCTCCGATCAAAGGAAGGAGAAATGCATATCCATTCAATACTCTTAAATATTTATGACGGCTTATGGAACCGTCAACAGGACCCATGTTCCCTACTCCACTACATGAATATAGTAGTCATACAAAAGCAAAACAGATCTGCGGACTTGACAAAAACAAATGATAAAACGGTTACAGAGGTCGCAAATGCTTGAAAAGAGATTTCAATGGAGTTTCTACAGTTCTTGGTGGATTCAGATCCGAACCTCCACCAAATCATTTTAAATGCTAAAGGAGAATATATTTTTGATTAATTTGAATAATTATTATTAATTTTTGTTGACCTTGAAGCTCCCAATTTTTTTAAATACGCTCTGTAAAAATATGTCAAAATACTTATGCCACATCCTAAAATTTTCTTTTTTTAGTTTCAATTAAAAAATATATATACAAAACTTTTAAAATATGAAAGGTCTTTTGTTTTCTAATAAATTACAATATTTTTTACTATTTTTTACTATCAAAATAATTCTGCCGACTAGTGTACTTATTGTTAGCCTGTAAAAATTGTATCTTTTTAACCAGTAAATTTGATATATATTTTCAGAAAGCTTTCAACAATCCAATGCCAGTTCAAAAAATGAAGATATAAAAAAACCAAGTGGTATAAATACTGTGGAAATTTTACATAAATCAGATGAAAATATATCATCTAATCAGGATTTAAAAAGAAATTCTGAAAATGAAAATATTTCGAATGAATCCAAAGAACTTAAATCAAAAGAAATGGCCTTCACGGATGTTATTGCTCGAAGTTCTGTGAATGTAGAGAAATCAAATGATAATAGCGGCGTAAACTTGACGAACGAAGTTGATAAAAGGTCAGTAGATGAACCCACAGAAACCTATGATGAAGAATACGACGATATGGAAAATTTAAGGAAGATAAAAGCATTAAATAATGAAATACTTAAAACCTGTGATAAAATTCAACAAAAACATTTAACAAGCATTTGCGAAGATGCAGAAAATGAAGAAGATCATGATAATTCCGAAAAGGAGAATAATGAGATCATCAGTAAGGAAAATAAAGAAAAGGAAAATTTAGAAAATCCGGATAATTTTGTTCCATTAAATTCAATATCAAAAGAAGAAGCTATCAAAGAATTGGGCAAAGATGAGGAAAAATGGACTACAAAACCATTAAAAAACAAAAATGCATCTATTGATGAAAAAGTTAGCAAAGATGATCGCATTTCCGATGAATTAAAGGATCAAGTATCAAATGATAAAAATAACAATGAGGATGATATTAATCGAAGCAATGATGTTACGGTCGAATCCACAGAAAATAGTAAACAATTAGACAAGGAGAGTGATATTACAAAAAACAAAAATAACGATGAATTAAATAGTAAATTATCCGATTCTTCAAAAGCTCTTGTTGATATAACCACTGACGATTCTGAAGAGATTACTACTGATTCGACCGATCAAAAGAATGTTAAGGCAATGGATGACGTAATTGACAAAGTAGTTAATGAAAATTTGGAAGATTCAGAAGAGGGGTCAGATAAAAATAATAAATCAAGTCATATTTCCACACCAAAACAAGCAAATAATGCTGATGAAGTTCAAGTGATGAAATCGACTAAAGCTGGACTTGAAACAATCAAAACAACAACCAATAACACAGATAAACTTGAAGCAACCGAAACCGGATTATCTGGTAGTAATGAAATTTCTGATATCAGACCAGAAACAAAAGACAAGTTAACTAAAGAAAATATATCTAGTGAAACAAGCGATAAAACTGATAAAAACGACCCCGATAAGATTCTGAAGGATTCTGACAAAATTAACAATAACAGCTTTGAAAATAAGCTTCTTAACAAAAGCAAGTCCATCCATGACAATTCAGAAGATCAAAAGGACAATCTATTAGATAATTCTCATGTGGAGGAGCAAATTTTAAAATCGGAATTTAAAGTATCTGAATCGAAAATCGATAAAGAAAACCCTAATGATGAAAATAAATCTTCTGCAAATATAGAAAACAAATATGGATCTGGTACAACAAAGAGAGTTTTGAGTCCAGAAAGTAATAATCAGGCTGCAGCTCTTGAAAACAACCCTCAATCTCAGCCTTCAATAAAACCTAAAGATGAGCTAGAATATACAAAAATATTAACAAATAAAGATCTTGAATCTCATAGCAATGAACGTGGAAATAATAAAGAAATGGACAAAACCGAAATGGAAGATGGATCGAGCGCATCAATGGGGGCTTTAAGTCCTGAAAGTACTTATCAGTTTGCAGTTCTAGAAGACAAATCTCAGAAAGTGGATGATAACTTACCTTCAACAAACCAAAGAGATAATGTGGAATCTGAAAATAAATTAGAAAATACAAATCTTGAATCTCAAAACAATGATTCTCCTTTCAAAACCGATCTCAAGAATGAAAATTTTGCTGACTCCAAAGAAGTAGACAATAGTAAAATGGAAAATGGATCGAAAGCATCAATGGAGGCTTTTAATCAAGAAAGTAATAATCAGGTTGCAATTTCAGAAGACAATTCCCAGAAAGTGGATGAAAATCTTGAATCTCATACTGTTTCTGCAGCCGATAGTAAGAGTGAAAATAATACTCACCCTAAAGAAATGCACAAAACTGAAATGAATGATGGATCGAGAGCATCAATTGGGGGTTTAGTACCAGAAACTGTAAATCAAGATAATTCTGAAAATCTGATAGTGGACGATAACAACCTTCCTTCGAAAGAACAAACAGATGATGCCGAAAACACAAAGATATTATTAAATAAAAATCTTGAATCGCATAACAGTGGTGGGAATAACACTGATCCAATGGAAACAGGAAATGCAGAAGTGGGCGCATCTATTGCAGAACTGCAGAATCAACTGGTTACAAGCGAAACCGGTGAGGCCAAACTAATA
Organism: Stomorhina lunata; assembly: GCA_933228675.1. Classification (NCBI taxonomy): domain Eukaryota; kingdom Metazoa; phylum Arthropoda; class Insecta; order Diptera; family Rhiniidae; genus Stomorhina; species Stomorhina lunata. Next base: position 85,500,455 of record OW121740.1, on the reverse strand, counting down.
AAAGAAAATGAAAATATTACCGAATCGATGAAAGAAAATACTGATAGAAGTGAACAATCCGATATAAATGAAGATCAATCTGAAAAAGAGTCAGACATAACTGATAACTCCGAATTTTTAAAAGATACTCCCCCAGTTGAATCTGAAGAAAATAAAAATACTTTAGAAAGGAGAATCACTTCGAACGACGATATAAATTTGGAACAAAATATAGACAAATCGGAACTATCCGATATAAATAAAGATCAAGCTGAAGAAAAGGCAAATTCTACCGATAATTCCGGGTTATTAAAAGATATACCTTCAGTTAAATCTGAAGAAAACAAAAATAGTTCAGGAAAGAAAGTCACTTCAAACGACGATATAAATTCGATTAAAAATATAGACAAAACCGAACAATCCGATATAAATAATGATCAAGCTAAAGAAAAGAAAGACTCAAGCGATAAGTCCGAATTATTAAAAGACATACCTCCAACTGAATCTGAAAATAAGGAACGTAGTTCAGAAAAGAAAGTCAGTTCAAACCGCGATATAAATTCTATTCAAAATGTAGACAAAACCGAACAATCCGATATAAATAAAGATCAAGCTAAAGAAAAGAAAGACTCAAGCGATAAGTCCGAATTATTAAAAGACATAACTCCCATTGAATCTGAAGAAAGCACAAATAGTTCAGGAACGAAAGTCACTTTAAACGATGATATGAATTCGATTCCAAATATAGACGAAACAAAACAATCCGATATAAATAAAGACCAAACTAAAGAAAAGGAAGACACAAGCGATAAGTCCGGATTATTAAAAGATATACCTCCAATTGAATCTGAAGATAAAGAAAATGGCTCAGAAAAGAAAATCACTTCAAATAACGATATTAATTCGATTCAGAATATAGACAAAACCAAACAAACCGATAAAAATAAAGATCAAGCTAAAGAAAAGAAAGACTTAAACGATAAATCCGAATTATTAAAAGACATACCTCCCATTGAATCTGAAGATAAGGAACATAGTTCAGAAAAGGAAATCAATTCAAACCACGATATAAGTTCAAGTCAAAATATAGACAAAACAGAACAATCCGATATAAATAAAGATCAAGCTGAAGAAAAGGAAGACTCAAGCAATGAGTCTAAATTATTGAAAGATATACCTCCAATTAAATCTAAAGATAAGGAAAATAGCTCAATTCAAAATATAGACAAGACAGCTGAAAAAGACACATCCAAAGACAACCCTGAAACGACTAATAAATATGACTCATTAAAACTAGAATCCGAAGGAAGTAGAAAAAATTCGAATGATGAATCCATTAATGAAAATGTTGATATGGAACCAAAATCTGATTTAAATTTGGGTGAATCAATGGAAATTACACAAAAAGAAGAAAACTCTGTAAGTTCTAAAAATATTGATGGTGATAAACAAGATAATATACCCCAAATTTCCAAAAACGATTTTAACAAAACTAAGACAAATAATGAGGACAACCCGACGGAAAATTCTAAAGATGAGGAAGAGCCAAATGATAAAACTTCAATTTTGAAACTAAATACTCCTAATGTTTCAAACTCAGATAACACAAACAAAGAAGGTAGCAATCAAGAATTAGACGATCCAGTTGCAGAGCACGAACTTGATACCAATACCACGGAGAACCAGAATATTTCGCTTAAAAATTCAGATCTGGATGTAAATGAAGAGAAAGCTATGAAGAACGATTCAAATGATGATTCTACAATCCCTAATAAAAATGATGACGAGATTTCAAACGCCAAAGTAATTAATGTCAAGAAATCATTTAAACGACAGGAGAAGATATCTGAAGAATCAGATAGTAACATTAATAATCTTGAAAATTTAGCTGAAGATTTTTCGGATTCGGAAAGCAATAATCGGATTAAAAGAGAAATTGATAATGAAACTGAGGCCTTAAGTACAAATGATGACGACAAAAAATATTCCCAACTAGAATCCGATGACTTAGGGCATGGAATTAAAGATGACAAGACAGAAAATTTAAACAAGGATGGACTTGAATCACAATCTGAAGATCAGGAGACTGAAACAAACTCTAAGAACATGGGTGATAGCAAGGATGATGGTAAACAAGTTACAAATGAGGAGAGCACAAATGATTTTTCAAATGATGATGCAGATAACAGTAAAAACAGAGAAGACCTTATTAATCGGAAAACGCAAGCTTTAAGCAAACACAGCGATAATGCAACTGGCTCAAAAAATTCTGAAAATTCAAAAGTTGTCTCAAAGGAATTGCAAGAAATTCCTAACGAAAAACAAGACAATAGCGGAATTTCATCTGAAAGAACAGAAAAAGATATTCCAAAAGTTTATTCTGAAGGCGATGAAAATCCCGAACTTGCCCAAACCGGAGACATCAACTCTTCTGCAAAAGTAATAGATGAACCTAATGCAATAGCTGTCACTGTCAAAGAGTCTAATGAAGGCTTTGCTCAACCAGAAGAAAAAGAAAATAATATAAAATCCTATTATAATCTAAAAGTAGAATCAAATCCTAATGATTCAACTCCGGAAGGAAATAATACAAATGCCGAAAAACTGAAAAGCACTATTAATGATGATTTAGTAGAAACTTGTGATACTGAGCAGAGTTTAAACAATATTGCCCAAGAAAAACGTTTAATTTTACAAGTAGATCCCAATGTGGCTAAAATGGCTACTAATGGATCTAAATTAAACGATATAAATAAAGAGATAACAGGTTTACAAAATAAGGAAGAATTGCCAAATATTTCTGACTTGGACAATACAAATACCAAGAATGAGCCAGTATCGGATTCAGAACCTAAATCCGATGATAAAGACACATCCAAAGATGGTACAGATACAGAACATATTCAGAAAAATAATTCAACGGGAGATCACGACAATAAAGAACAGGAAATTAAAGCTAAAAGTAAGGACCCGGAAATTGTTGAGAAGTTAAATTCAAATACAAGTGAGCCAATATCAGAAGATTCGATCGTTCAAGAAATAACTGAAGAACCAGGTGCTGAAAATGCAAATAACCCCTCAATGGAATCAAGTGACAATCCTATTGACCATCAAAATAATAATCCAACAGCACAAACAAAACTTTATACCATAAACGAGGAATTAAAACCAGAAAGGGAGGAAAGTCAAAATTTGATAAACGAAGATGTAGCTTCGCATATAAGACATGTTCCGAACTTAAGCACAGATTCAAAAGCATCCGATTCTCTAATATCAGCAGAAGAATATTCAGAATCACGACAAAAGGAACAACATTTGGAAAAAAGTGTTGCGAACATTGTAAAAGAATATTTCGAAAATAATCCAGAGAATTTGAATTCAGATGAATCTGAGAAACTTATTTCGAAGGCAAATTCAACAGACAATAATACTAAAGAATTAATTCCGGGGAAAGTCTCTGCTAATGAATCAGAACTGAATAGTGCAGATAAGACTATTGAAAAATCGAAACCGAAGACCATGGATTACTTAGAATCACAAGATAGAAAAGATAGCTTAAGTTCTTCTAATCTCGATAATGATTATAGTATAGATAATGCCGAAATGAAAGATGCTCCTTCCGACAAACAATCAAGTTGCCTTATATTACCGAAATCAGATGAAATCAAGCAATTTGTGGAATCTAGAAAAAGCACTAACGAAGACGATGATAAAGGAGATATAAACGTAAAGGTGACAGCTGATGATTCAAAATCTGGTATTTCGAAAGAAAAAGATAATAAAGCCTTAAATGACAATGATGCTAAAGATGAATTCGATCGCCAAAACGAATCACAAATCAAAGAGTTAGCTTTAGAAGGAAAGAGTTCATTAGATGATAATAAACCTGGAAGTGCACATCATCCAAATGATGCTATGCCGTTACCTAATACCGAACCATTAGTTAAAGAATTACAACATTTAGAAACTGAAGGGGAAGTTAATACCGATACAATACAGTTGGAAGAAAGAGATGGGAATATTCTTCCAAATGAAACCCAACAACTGACAAATAAATCCGAGTCAAATGAAGTTAATACATCTGGTAAAAAACTACTTGATCTTAAGAACAAATCTGAAGAAATGATTGCTGAAGATTCAAAAAGCAATGTTAAGAATGTTGGCGACTCAATAGACACTTTAGCTATCGAAAGGAGATCAGGTCGGCTTATCAAAGACAATAATGTCATTTCAGCAGATGATTCCAAAGACGCAACGGATGAGGGTAAATTGGAACATAATCTTAAAGAAAGTAAAGAATCCGGTCAACAACTTGGTAATGAAGATATCGCAGATTTGCCGAATAAAGAAATCTTACAAAATATTCCTGACTCGAAAGAAAGTGATTCTCATAACAACAATAATGTATTATTATCAGAGTCAGAAAAAAAGTCAGACGATAAAAATATTACTAATGAAAGCAAATATTTAGAAGATATTCAACCAAATAGTTCTATACAAGATAAACCCCTTGGGAAACAGAAAATGGAAACCGGTAAGTTAGATTTAAGTGAAAACCAGGACATCGGCGAAGTAGACAAAGAAGAGGCAGTCAAAGAAGATTCGATCGTGAAAAAATCTGAAAAACTATCCGAAGCTGAAAATGATATTCATAAAGGCAGTAAAACTGAAGAATTTACCGAAGATCAAAACAAAAAGGAGATAAATGATGAGGAATGTGATGAAAATAAAGAACATGAAAATCTTGAAATTTCTAAAAATCACAATTTAGTCTTACATAGCGCGAAATCCCGTAATTCAATTGAAGAGCAACAAATTTTAGACTTAGAAGACAAAAACTTACAATCTCAAAACGAAAATTCTAAAACTCTAGAATCTGAAGAATCTCAAACAATTAAAAAGCAATTCAGTGCTGATACAACCGACAATGATGACAAGGAAAACAGTGTTCCTGGAAAAACAAGTAACACTAAAGACACCGAAAATCTTACTAAAGAACCTAATCAGCTTAATCTACAAAGAAACGTTAGTGCTGATAATACCCAGAATCAAGAAACTACAGGAAAAGAAGACATTGATACTGAAAGAAATATTGGAGATGGATCAAATAAAATTAAGAGGGAAGCTTTAAGTCAGAATGAGGAACTTGCAAATGTATCAAATGTCGAATCAAATGATGATAAAGATAACCCCTTAAATAAAGAGCCCACTGAGTCCGAACAACCTCCATCGGACTCTAAAGAATCTGCAAATTTATCAAATGTCGAATCAAATGATAATAAAAAACATGAAGGTAACACTTTAAAGAAAGAGCCTGCGGGGTCCAAACAACCTCCATCGGTCACTAAAGAATCTGCAAATTTATTAAATGTCGAATCAAATGACGACAAAATACACGATGATAACTCTTTAAAGAAAGAGCCTACGGAATTCGAAAAATCTCCATCGGACACTAACGAATCCGAGAGTATTTTAAATCAATTCCATAATCTTGTAATAGATGCTTCTAAACTTCAGAAACTTTTGGACACTAGTCATTCTGGTACAGACGAAATAAGTAAAGGTAATTTTTAAATAAGAATTTTTTATGAAAGCAAAAATTAATTACATTCTTAAAAAATTTGAACTAATATTTATATTGAAGGTCATGAGTTCGAGTCGAGCTAAGGCTTATGTCATAAATTACACTGTGCTCGATTTTGACAACTTTTTTTTGCCGAAGAAAGGGAGACCTAGTGGATATAGATAAATCGAGTACGCTGAATTCAATGGCGCTAGCTCTATTTTTCGAGATATGGCGAAATAAAAAAAATTAAGGAGGTTGAGCAATTTACATTCGCGTGATTCGAAAACTGTTTATTTTCTTCAAAATTTTTCTTATTTTATAGGAAAATTTTCAAAATTTTTCGATATTCATAAAAACTTTTTAAAAATATTTCGATTTTTATAGGAAAATTTTCAAAACTTTTCTATTTTTATAGGAAAATTTTCAACATTTTTTTATTTTTTTAGGAAAATTTTCAAAATTTTTCTATTTTTATAGGAAAATTTTCAAAATTTTTCTATTTTTATAGGAAAATTTTCAAAATTTTTCTATTTTTATAGGAAAGTTTTCAAAATTTTTCTATTTTTATAGGAAAATTTTCAAAATTTTTCTATTTTTATAGGAAAATTTTCAAAATTTTTCTATTTTTATAGGAAAATTTTCAAAATTTTTCTATTTTTATAGGAAAATTTTCAAAATTTTTCTATTTTTATAGGAAAATTTTCAAAATTTTTCTATTTTTATAGGAAAATTTTCAAAATTTTTCTATTTTTATAGGAAAATTTTCAAAATTTTTCTATTTTTATAGGAAAATTTTCAAAATTTTTCTATTTTTATAGGAAAATTTTCAAAATTTTTCTATTTTTATAGGAAAATTTTCAAAATTTTTCTATTTTTATAGGAAAATTTTCAAAATTTTTCTATTTTTATAGGAAAATTTTCAAAGTTTTTCTATTTTTATAGGAAAATTTTCAAAATTTTTCTATTTTTATGAGAAAATTTTCAAAATTTTTCTATTTTTATAGGAAAATTTAAAAAATTTTTCTATTTTTATAGAAACATTTTCAAAATTATAGGAAAATTTTCACAAATTTTCTATTTTTATAGGAAACTTTTCAAAATTTTTCTATTTTTATGGGAAAATTTTCAAAATTTTTCTATTTTTATAGGAAAATTTAAAAAATTTTTCTATTTTAATAGGAAAATTTAAAAAATTTTTCTATTTTAATAGAAACATTTTCAAAATTATAGGAAAATTTTCAAAAATTTTCTATTTTTATAGGAAAATTTTCACAAATTTTCTATTTTTATAAGAAAATTTTCAAAATTTTACTATTTTTATATAAACATTTTCAAAATTTTTCTATTTTTATAGGAAAATTTTCAAAACTTTTCTATTTTTATTAGAAAATTTTCAAAATTTTTCTATTTTTATAGGAAAATTTTCAAAATTTTTCTATTTTTATAGAAAAATTTTCAAAATTTTTCTTTTTTTATAGAAAAATTTTCAAAATTTTTCTATTTTTATAGAAAAATTTTCAAAATTTTTCTATTTTTATAGAAAAATTTTCAAAATTTTTCTATTTTTATAGAAAAATTTTCAAAATTTTTCTATTTTTATAGGAAAATTTTCAAAATTTTTCTATTTTTATAGGAAAATTTTCAAAATTTTTCTATTTTTATAGGAAAATTTTCAAAATTTTTCTATTTTTATAGGAAAATTTTCAAAATTTTTCTATTTTTATAGGAAAATTTTCAAAATTTTTCTATTTTTATAGGAAAATTTTCAAAGTTTTTCTATTTTTATAGGAAAATTTTCAAAATTTTTCTATTTTTATGGGAAAATTTTCAAAATTTTTCTATTTTTATAGGAAAATTTAAAAAATTTTTCTATTTTTATAGAAACATTTTCAAAATTATAGGAAAATTTTCAAAAATTTTCTATTTTTATAGGAAAATTTTCACAAATTTTCTATTTTTATAGGAAACTTTTCAAAATTTTTCTATTTTTATGGGAAAATTTTCAAAATTTTTCTATTTTTATAGGAAAATTTAAAAAATTTTTCTATTTTAATAGAAACATTTTCAAAATTATAGGAAAATTTTCAAAAATTTTCTATTTTTATAGGAAAATTTTCACAAATTTTCTATTTTTATAAGAAAATTTTCAAAATTTTACTATTTTTATATAAACATTTTCAAAATTTTTCTATTTTTATAGGAAAATTTTCAAAACTTTTCTATTTTTATTAGAAAATTTTCAAAATTTTTCTATTTTTATAGGAAAATTTTCAAAATTTTTCTATTTTTATAGAAAAATTTTCAAAATTTTTCTTTTTTTATAGAAAAATTTTCAAAATTTTTCTATTTTTATAGAAAAATTTTCAAAATTTTTCTATTTTTATAGAAAAATTTTCAAAATTTTTCTATTTTTATAGAAAAATTTTCAAAATTTTTCTATTTTTATAGAAAAATTTTCAAAATTTTTCTATTTTTATAGAAAAATTTTCAAAATTTTTCTATTTTTATAGAAAAATTTTCAAAATTTTTCTAATTTTATAGAAAAATTTTCAAAATTTTTCTATTTTTATAGAAAAATTTTCAAAATTTTTCTTTTTTTATAGAAAAATTTTCAAAATTTTTCTATTTTTATAGAAAAATTTTCAAAATTTTTCTATTTTTATAGAAAAATTTTCAAAATTTTTCTATTTTTATAGAAAAATTTTCAAAATTTTTCTATTCTTATAGAAAAATTTTCAAAATTTTTCTATTCTTATAGAAAAATTTTCAAAATTTTTCTATTCTTATAGAAAAATTTTCAAAATTTTTCTATTCTTATAGAAAAATTTTCAAAATTTTTCTATTCTTATAGAAAAATTTTCAAAATTTTTCTATTTTTATAGAAAAATTTTCAAAATTTTTCTATTTTTATAGAAAAATTTTCAAAATTTTTCTATTTTTATAGAAAAATTTTCAAAATTTTTCTATTTTTATAGAAAAATTTTCAAAATTTTTCTATTTTTATAGAAAAATTTTCAAAATTTTTCTATTTTTATCGGAACATTTTAAAAATTTTTCTATTTTTATCGGAACATTTTAAAAATTTTTCTATTTTTATAGGAAAATTTTCAAAATTTTCCTATTTTGATAGGAACATTTTCAAAATTTTTCTATTTTGATAGGAACATTTTCAAAATTTTTCTACTTTTATAGGAAAATTTTCAAAATTTTTCTATTTTTATACGAAAATTTTCAAAAGTTTTCTATTTTTATAGAAAATTTTCAAAATTTTTCTATTATTATAGGATAATTTTCAAAATTTTTCTATTTTTATAGGATAATTTTCAAAATTTTTCTATTTTTATAGGAACATTTTCAAAATTTTTCTATTTTTATAGGAAAATTTTCAAAATTTTTCTATTGGAATAGGAAAATTTTCAAATTTTTTTTATTTTTATAGGAAAATTTTCAAAATTTTTCTATTTTTATAGGAAAATTTTCAAAATTTTTCTATTGGAATAGGAAAATTTTCAACATTTTTCTATTTTTATAGGAAAATTTTCAAAATTTTTCTATTTTTATAGGAAAATTTTCAAAATTTTTCTATTTTTATAAGAAAATTTTCAAAATTTTTCTATTTTTATAGGAAAATTTTCAAAATTTTTCTATTTTTATAGTAAAATTTTCAAAATTTTTCTATTTTTATAGGAAAATTTTCAAAATTTTTCTATTTTTATAGGAAAATTTTCAAAATTTTTCTATTTTTATACTATAATTTTCAAAATTTTTCTATTTTTATAGGAAAATTTAAAAAATTTTTCTATTTTTATAGGAAAATTTTCAAAATTTTTTTTATTTTTATAGGAAAATTTTCAAAATTTTTTTTATTTTTATAGGAAAATTTTTATATTTTTATAGGAAAATTTTCGAAATTTTTCTATTTTTATATGAAAATTTTCGAAATTTTTCTATTTTTATAGGAAAATTTTCGAAATTTTTCTATTTTTACAGGAAAATTTTCGAAATTTTTCTATTTTTATAGGAAAATTTTCGAAAATTTTCTATTTTTATAAGAAAATTTTCGAAAATTTTCGAAATTTTTCTATTTTTATAGGAAATTTTTCTATTTTTATAGGAAAAGTTTCAAATTTTGAATTCCGCAAAAAATCGTCAAAATCGAACACAGTGTAATTAGCAGAAATACTGAAGAAACTATGTGACACATTGCAGTGTGGAATGCTGCATTGTCGTCCCATTCTACATTATCAGCTGACAGTTGGTTCAATTACGGAGAAAGTGTAGATAAATTAAGAATAGGGAAACAAAAACATAAAGAAAAAAACTATGCTTGCTAAGTTCGTCTAACTGAATCGATTATATGGTCATAAGAAAAAAAGAAATTAAGTTTTCAGCGTCAATATAACTCTAGTTTTTTATTTCTCTTAAGAGTTCAGTTTAATGGATGATCTTAACTGATCTTCAACAGTGGGTGACACGGTATGCTTACAAAGTTTGTAGCGGGACAGAAAATGCAGCATTCCACACTGATATGTGTCACATAGTTTTTTTAGTATTCATACTAATTATTAATCTAATTTTATGATAACAAATTTGAAAAATAATTTTTGACATGAACCTAAGCCCGACTCGAACTCACAACCTTCAACATTTTTTTTTATTTTAACACTTTAAAAGTGAAAAATACCGAAGCAACTAACAAAAATGTTATAGAAATAGATCCTCCAAAAGCTAAAGAATACGGGAATTCGGAGTTAGAAACAAATGACGAAAGGAACAAAACTGATATTGAAAGTGCTAAAAAAACCGTATCAAACGATGAAACCAACGACACGAATTTAATTGAAAAGGAATCGAAGCAGGAAGCTTTGGTTAAAGGTTAGTAAATGTATATTAAAATGAAAGTTTTTTCAAATACTGTTTTTAGAAGAAAACAATGGACAACCCAAAGTCGAGGATAGGGAAGAATCTAAAGATGAACAAGTATATTTCGGTAAGGTATTTATAAAATGGGCATTTTTTTAAACAGTCACATTCTTATTTGGCTAGGAAACCTTAAATGATATTGGCAACCAAAATCCAGAAACATTTATTGGCAATCAAAATTTAACAATTGGTAGAATTAGACATTTAAATGAAGGTCTCCTTGGAAGTATTTCTGGTCAACGTTTTGCAGAAACTCATTTACGATCGTTTTGGAAAGAGTATGAATTGAATAATAGCGTACCACTAGGTCAATTTCCATATGATTATGGAGAAAAGGCACTTAACGATGAAGACAAAACTCATGCGATTCGTAAAAATAATACGGATAGTAAAAATAGCGCAAAGAATAATGAAAAAGTAGATAAGATTGGTAAATCTAATGAAGAAACTGAAGATAACGAAGACAAAACTAATTTTATTCGAGAAAATAATTCGGATAGTAAAAATAACGCAAAGGATGTTGAAAAAGAAAATAAAATTGATAAATCTGATGAAGTGTCTGAAGTTGTTGAACCGGCAGTTATGAAAGAAACTTTAAATGCATCAGAATTAACACCCAACAGGAATCAAGCCATATCCCCCGCTCCAAAAGATATGGAACGCATGCCTAGATATTTCTGTGGGATACTCGATAATGATGAAAACGACAAGACAAATCGTGTGAAACGTAGCAAAACATATAAAGAACCCACAGCATTTACCATTCCCATGGACGATTCAAACAAAAAACATGGCATTAAGATGCACCCCAGGAAAGTGGAATTGACAACCAAAGATATTGATGAAAATGACAAGATAAATAATATAGAAAACTTAAATCCCACAACAACTAGTGATGATACTGAACCCCTATTGGAATCCGAAACACCTACAAAATTATTTCAAGATTTATCTGAATTCGAAAATGAGATACATGATATTGATTTTGATACCACCTATACCTTGGATGAAATGGGGCATTTAAAAGCTCAAAACTTCTATGGTGCTCATTTAATTGATATCAGTGAAAGTTCACTGACACCCGAACCAAAGCTACAGACAATTATTGAACTTAGCGAATCGGAAACACCAAAGCCTACAGACCTATTGCATTCAATTGACGACGAGTTTCTAGCCATTTTAGAGAAAAACACAGACAGTACAAGTTCAAGTTGGACCACAGGCTCCAAAGAAGATACTTCTTTCCTTTCAGATGAATTTCTAGATGAAAAACATATAAGCGAATATGCCACAGGCAAGTTCTCGAAATCGGAGAATGGTCACGGTGGTATTTACGAGTTTTCGACAGATAATATAGTTAGCCATGAAGTTTCGTCGGAAATTGAACAGTTACGAAATATTGCTCAAGCACCTACGCCTCCAAATTGCGATCCATTTGATGAAGATTTTAAAGAATCTGCCGCTAGAACAATTCAGGAAGCCTATCGTCAATACAAACAAAAACATAGATCAAATTCTGTTCAAAGTGATGGAAAACTTGTTAGATTTGAGGAGAGTAAACTTAAAGATCACGAGGGGACAGGAGAAGCTTCATATGTACAAAATATTGAAAAAGATAAAATGATTTCAAATCAACTTAATATTGTTAATGAAAACAGTTTAAGATCTGTTCTAAATAGTAATGAATCCGATACAAAAAAAGATTCTGAAAAGGAAGAAGAAGATAATAAAGATCTAAATAGGACTCTTAATGTATCAGGAAACAAAGGTGATAAAAAAGAAATTTTAGATGACGTTAATACTAAAAATGTTGATGAATCCAAATCTTCTGAAAGTAGTCATAACTCCAATACCACAGATAATAATAATTCAGAAAATAATGGTGAATTGACGAAGATTTCAAATGAGCCAATTATCGAAAAAATGGAAAATATAGCATCACATGTCGAACTCAATAGTGTACCCCATATATTCCATAACAAAGATACCGAAAATGATGAAAATGTAACAAAATCTGAACCTTGTACTGCAAAGAATGATAAGGAATCAAGTGAACATTCTGATCAAAATGGTATTGAAAATTTGGAAAATTTAACATTGCAAAAGATATTGAAATCGGTTGAAAGTAGTAAATCCAATAGTATAGATAAAAATAAGTCGGAAAAAGATGGCAAATCGGGGAATATGTTTACCCATGATGAACTTACAAATATCCCTAATGTATCCGATAATGAAGAAGATATAAAGGAAATTTCAGATCAACCAAATGTCGATAATATGAAAAACTTAACAAAGCAAAATATAACAAAATCTATAGAAAGTGGTGATGAATCCAATACCATAGATAATGATAACTCAGAAAAAGAAGACGAAACTACTAAGATTTCAAACAAGCAAAGTATGGAACATGTTCGAAATAAAACATCACATGATGAACTAAATAGTATTCCTAATGAGTCCAAAAATCAAGAAGGTTCAAAAGAAGTTTTAGATCAATATAATACCGAGAATATTACAAACTTAGCTTTGCAAAATATACCAAAATCTCAAGAAAATGCTAATGAATCCAATTCCATAATAAATGACAACTTAGAAAGAGATGACGAATCTTCCAAGATTTCAAGCCTGGAAAGTATCGAAAATGTTCTACCAAATGACGAACCAGCTGGTATTCCTAATAAGTCCGATAATCATGAAAGTTCAAAGCAGGTTTTAGACCAACCTAATACAGAGAATATTGAAAATTTGACATTGAAAGAGATATCAAAGCCTGACAAAAATGCTGATGAATCCAATAGCATAGATAATGATTACTTAGAAAAAGATGACAAATCCTCCAATATTCCAAGCCAGGAAAGTATCAAAAATGTATTATCTAATGATGAACTAACTAGTATTCCTATTGAGTCCGATAATCATGAAAGTTCAAAACAGGTTTTAGATCAACCTAATGCCGAGCATATTGAAAACTTAACCTTGAAAAAAATATCAAAACCTGACGAAAATGCTAATGAATCCAATACCATAGATAATGATAAAGATGACAAATCCTCCAAGATTTCAAGGCAAGAAAGTGTCGAAAAGGTATTTTCAAATGTCGAACTAACGGGTATCCCTAATGAGTCCGATAATCATGAAAGTTCGAAGAAAATTTTAAATCAAATTGATACCAAGAATATTGAAAGCTTAACATTGCAAAAAATATCAAAATCTGTCGAAAGTGTTAATGAATCCGATATTGCACGGAATAATTCCGTTGAAAGTAATGAGGAATCAAGTGAAATTTCCAATCAGAATGGCCTTGAGGAAACTTTAACATTGCGCATGATATCGAAACCCCTTGAAAGTAATAATAAAACCAATTATATAGATACCCATAATTTAGAAAATGAAAGCGAATCTGAAAAAAATGTAGATCAGCAAAATATTGAAAATTATGAAAATGTTGATGCTGATAAACTAAATAGTAAATCTTTATCAGAAAATCAAGGAAATTCTCTAGAAGTTTTAGATGAAACTGGTGCGAATAAGGATGAAATCTTAGTGTTATCAAAATCGGTTGAACTTATATCAAAATCGGTTGAAGGTGGCAAACAATCTGATACTGCAGAGAAAAATGATGACGACTCGAGGGAAATTTCAAAGCATGGTAAACCTAGTAACATGGATAAAACTAATGAACTTGGGGAACATTTAAATATTGATGAAAAACCGAATATTGACAATTTAACTCAAGAAAATTCTAATCAATTTGTGGTCGATACAAATGAACGAAGTAGCCAAATTCAAATCGAAACCGCAGAAGTTAAGGAAGATACAAATAACATAAAATCGCAGAAAGATTTAAATACCAATCAAAATTTTGACTCAGTCTCTCGAATTAATAGCATTAACCTTGAAAAAGGTAATGTTCAAAATGAAGATAGTTCTCAAAATAATATCATAAAATCAAATGAAATTGAAGCAAAAGTTAAAATTGATAATGATGACAATGATTTTAAAGAGCAAACTACCCTGTCAAACAAAGCAATTGAAAATGAGGCAAAAATCAGTCCTAGTTTTGGAATAGGTTTGAATGAATTAGGCAAAGCAAACACACCCTCAGATAGCCACATTTATTATGCCCCCACTGCACCTGCAGCAGAAGATATTCATTCCGTTTTATCTTTAGAAAATTTGAATCTACAAGATCAAGCAGCACGAAAAATACAAAAGGCTTTCAAAGGCTTCATTAAGCAAAGATCCAGCTTAAAGTCTAGCCTACCAACAGCGACAGAGACTTCGAAATCTCAGTGGTTTGTTGGTGATGAGCCAATTATTGCAAACGATGATTCTTTGACGAAAACGACATCAGAAATTCCTTTGGGCGAGACCGAATCTTATGTTGAACTAACCGACAATCCATCACAATCTTTAGTAGAATCAAGTAGTAATTTGGAAACCGTAGATGCTAACAGCTTGAGTAGAATTCCAACCGCACCAGTATCTAATCGTGGTAGTAATAGTGTAGTTGACTTGGTTAATGATGAATCGAATAATATTTCTAAAGATAAAGTTTCAATAGCAGGAACAGGTCCGACAAAGGTTAACCCAACTGAGGGAATCAATCAGGTTGAAGATGTATTGGAAAAAAGGAACTTATCGAGCGGTGAGATTTATATATATATATATAACTTTAAACATAAATGTCATATTTAATTATATTCTTGCTATTATCCAGACTCAGAAGAGCAGCCTGTAGTTGCAGTTAATCTAAATAAATTAGAGTCCCTTAAAAAAGAAAAAGCTTTAAAGTACACAAATCTTATTGATCAATTTATATCCTCTGAACGTCATCACTCTATAGTGAATCGGCAAAACCCGAGGGCTGAAATTCATAAAGATATTAAATTTACCACTCCCGATATTACCGAAATTACAAAAATTCTTAAGGAATTTAACGATTCCCAAAGGGCACACAATGATTCTTTGATACCTTATGAAAAGCTAGAAGATCCCTGCATTAAAAAGATTGCACGGCGTCATAATTTTGATGATAGTGAAACTAGTGTTGATGAGGCCGCAGACACGAACACCGCTTCTTCGTCAGATGTTGATGATACCGAAGACAGTTTGAGTGTTAAAACCGTAAAATTGTTTGAACCCGAAATGGCCATAACAAAAATGCAACAGCGTCGAGATTCCACTACAAAGATTTCAAGTTCTGATAGACCCAAAGAATATAGTTTTGATGAGCCTTCAGTTGCGCCCATAGATAATTTGGACACAGACGAAGAGGCAATCGTAGTAAATAAACTGCAACGAGAGGAAACACGAGAAAGCTCTGCTCAAAGCGACACAGATGTAGTAATCGGTGGCGATGACAAAGATGAAAACTTTTACTATCTAAATAAAATTGAATTAAATGAAACTTTTCCCGCTAAGGGTTCTCTTAAACGCCTTCATACGATAGCCGCAGATGGTGATGCTAAAGCTCTTTTGAAGAATGTTACAATCGATGAGTCAATTAAATATATAGAACCACCAGATTACGAAGTTAATAGTGGCAGTTTATGTCTAGACGATGATACAGAGGATAATATTCGACGTAAAATGATGGCCTACTCTTTGTCCGAAGCAGACTCGGATTGTTTTGATAAAGCGAGCAACACAAACTCTGAATCAAAACCTCAAAAATATGATGATTTCAATGTAAGCACTGCTCTAGTTGAAAATGGCGACAGTTCTACCGAAACTGAGTCCACCATAGTGTCGGCTGTTACGAAAATACAAGCGGGTGCTAGAGGATATCTAACACGAAAACGTTTAGGAAAAACCAGCCTTACTAGTGATGGCAGATCAATGCCACAAGATGGCCTTAGCAAAGCATCTTTTGGAAACGCTGCTATCAGTGAATCCTTGGAGTATTTAGTACAAGATGCAGCAGCAAAACGAATTCAAAAATTCTACCGGCAACATCATAAAGAAAAACTAATGCAAGCTAAACAAGAAGCAGACAATATGTGCTCAGATTTCGCCACTAGTATGGAGAGCACTTTGGCCCAAAAACGATCCATAATGTTACAAAGAGGCGATGCTCTGCGTAATAATTCTACACCAGATGAAGGCAACAGTAGCAGCAATGGCAGTGAAAGTGAAAACAGCAAAATCCATTTAAAACTAGAAAAGAGTGAAAGGAGCCGAACTCTTTCTAGTACTGAAAGTAGTAATTTCGAAAAACAAAATTTAGACGATTCCGATGGGAGAAGTACAAGTATGGCAACCGAAGGTATGTTTAATAAAATTAAATTAAAATTTAAATTAAATCATTTCATTCGATTTATTATTTCTATTAAGCAAATATTGGGTTCTGAGTTTTCCCTTCTTTTACTTTTTCAAACATAACCTAAAAACCGTAAAAATCATATAAGCTTTAATACATTAGCTTGTTTTTAACGTCCAAATATTAATTTAGTAGGTGTCGTATACAGATGACCGACAGTGTACGTATGTACTGCGAAATATTTAATTTAATTTAGTTTTATCTTTTTTATAGATTTCCACTCGCAAATTATTTGACAATTTAATGTATTGACGCAAATATTTCTATGACATTTATATGTTTTTTTCGCTTTAAATTAATTATCTATTGTATTTTTGTACTCCCACAACAACACGATCAACAACAAAAGCAGCGTTTTCGTTTTTTAATAATACGTCATTTTATAAATTGCAGAAAAGGAAATATTTTACACTGCTTAACAAAATTAAAAAAAAATATTTTAAATAATATATTTTTTAATACGAATGTGCTATTATTTGCCCTCTACGTTTAATAATGTGGTAGACTTTCAGACACCATTTCCATGACTTTTAATATTGGAAGAGTAACCTTTTTATTTATTGGTTATGAGTTGGCTCATTCAGCCAACCTGTAGCCCTGATAAATGAGTCTATTTTACGAATGTCAATACTCGCTAGATCAGACAAATCATGCAGAAAAGGCGCCCCCAGGTTCAGTGCCGTCACAATTGATAGAGCGGGGGCAGTGGCAGAGAAGATGAGTTATTGTCCTCTACTCTTCGATGTTGTGACAAATACGACAGATGATTAAGTTTTCTGGCATGCAACACAAGAACGCAATGACCTGTTAAGAAAGAGATTAGGTTGCAGTGTCTGTGGCGAGGTAGAGATAGCAATCATTTTAAACATTTATTGTTGTAAGTGGGTCATGTTTACCTGCATATTGAACAAGTGGTTTCAATGGTGTTCTGCGCAGACCCATGTATGTTGTTGTGCCCGGGTACCCAGAAAAGTTCAATATTGCAATGCCTCGCCATCTCGTTAAGAGATGCCCGACATTCGTGGATAGGAACAGATGTCGTGTGGACATTATATATAATATATATATATATAATTCCCCGACAACATTCCAATTGGAACAAGGGGTACTTCTCTCAGACAATGAGCTGCATCCGATTCTATTTTTAGACTCATTGAAAGGGACCTACGTTTTAACGCCGGCTCCGAACGGCAAATGCATTAGTTAGAGAAGTTTTACATAGCCTAATACTCAATAACCAGTGGCTAGCTTTGCTATGAGGTGAACCGTCGCTTTTTGAAAATTTATTTTTTCAAGTTAGTCTGGCCAGGGATCGAACTTGGGCCTCTGGTATGCTAGGCGGATGACTAACCTGCTATACCACGGCGGTTCGTGTGGACATTAGATAGGGATTTAATGGCAGCCTTGATTGTCGATACAGAAATATCGAATATCCCTATCGTATAATCTGTGGTATCTTAACAACTTGATTATTTTGCATATGGCCGATATCTCGGATTGAAAAATACTAAATCGATCAGGAAGCCTAAAACAAATTTCCTTCAATAATAGTGGGTTAAAGAAGTATCCTTTCTTTGACTTGGATCCGTCCGTGTCTGGAGGTACAACTATCATCAAGGGATGAGGGGTCTCCATAGATAGTTACAGTAACGGATTTATCAAAGAGAGGGGTGGATATGCAATATTCAATATTGTCAGTGACTACTGCATATCCACCATAGCCTTTATTTTAACTATAATATGGGACGTATATTCCATGTGAGGCACTGAAATCCCTTTTTTCTGTATTAAGAGTTTTCTAAAATAGGGCTAAAAAGCCACAGTTTTATTATTTTATATTCTTAAACGAGCAATAATTGTATATATATATATATATATATATATATATATATATATATATATATATATATATATATATAGAATGGCTATCTCGAAAACGGCTCTAACGATTTTGATAAAATTTGGACAGTGGGTATCTTTTTTGATGTTAGGTCGAAGAAGAAGGGACTTTTGGAACTTTTACCTCTAAGAGGGTAAAAACGGGTAAAAAGGGGAAAAAATCGAAAACGCTATATCTCCTAAAGTAATAGGTATAGAAACAAAATAAAAATTACGTTTTAAACAGCTATGAAAATAAGCAAACAGGTGTTTGGTACTTTTTTGAAACTATGTCCGATAGGGGGTAAAAAAGGGTGCAAATAGTTTTTTTGGCACCTTTTAACCCACTCTTATATTTTAAACTAAAGAATATAGAAAGAAACTTGGTACTGCAATCAATAGATGTAAAAGAAACATGAAACACGTATTTGGTACTTTTTTGATTTTGGAGCCAAAATGGGTAAAAAAGGGATAAAATGATAACTTAACATCTCCAAAGTAATATGAATAGGAACATTATACATTATGTTAAATGCGTTTTAAAAAAATATACCGAATTCAATTGGCACCAAAAAAGTACCAAATATACATATGGAACTTTTAGAAATTAGGGAATAAAAAGGGGGAAAAATTAGTATTATTTTAAACAAATGAATGTTTGTCTGTATGTATGTTCTTTATAGAATAGTAAACTGTGAATTTGATTATGTTATGCTCTTTAGCGAAGATGTTGCGGATAAGCCGGCGAAGGTTTTAAAGTTGATAAGACTAATTTCCGACAGATGGCGCCACTGAAAATTACTAAAAATTAATCAAATCGTAAACTGTACATTTGATCATGCTATGATCTTTAGCAAAGTTGTAGCGCATGAGCCGTCGAAGGCTTTTTAGTTGGTATGAATAATTTCCGACAGGTGGCGCTACAGAAACTTACTCAAAGTCAATTTAATCGTAATCTGTACATTTAATCATGCTACAATCTTTAGCAAAGTTGTTGCACATGAGCCGACGAAGGTTTCTTAGTTGGTATGAAGAAATTTCGACAGGTGGCGCCACTGAAATTTACTCAAAGTCAATTTAATCGTATGCTGTACATTTAATCATGCTATAATCTTCAGCAAATTTGTTACGGATAAGCCGAAGAAGGTTTATGAATTGGAATGAGCAAAGTCCGACAGGTGGCGCCACAGAAAATTACTCAAAATGAATTAAATCGTAAACTGTGCATTTGATCATGTTATAATCATAAGCAAAGTTGTTACGAATAAGCAGACAAAGTTTTCTTATATGGTATGAACAACTTCAGGTGGCGCCACTGCAAACTACTCAAAATGAATTAAATCGTAAACTGTGCATTTGATCAGACTATAATCTTTAGCAAAGTTGTTGCGCATGGGTCGACGGAGGTTTCTGTTGATATGAATAATTTCCAAAATTATTCAAAATGAGTTAAACTGTAAACTATGCAAACTATGTGTTGGTCGGACAAAATAAATCAAATAATTTAAAATTAACTGAATATTTCTACAATGTCATTCCTCTAAATTTATTTTAGCACTTTATAATATAAAATATATAAAAACTTTAAAATTTACCTCAAAATGCTTATCATAAAGCTCCGAGCAAGGCTCGGTCAACCAGGTACTATGTATATAAAAGAGCAATTGGAAACAATGGAGATTTAACTTAGCCTAGCTCAATGGTTGCACCCAGCGATAGTAAGACCTCTAATGGTATACAGTATAATCGTCTGGTGATAGGTTCTTCAGCATACTACGTACCGCAAGTTACACGAAAGGATAAGGAAATAATAGTAATATAAGAAACCAAACTCAAGAAATTTATGTCTCTAAGAATTGAGAAAAACTTGTTCATCTATTGACAACTGGTCCATATTTGACCTTAGTGACAAAGGGTATCAAAAAGTCGTGCTTGACCGACTATAGGACTTTCATACTTGTTATATTTGTATATATATTCGTATATATTCGTAAATTAGATTAGATTTAAAAGAGAATCCCACAGAATTGTGGGAGAATTCACAAGACCATAAGTTGATCCAGAGTGATCCTTAGGTGTGTTTAATTTTATTTCAAGTGAAATTAGCCTCCATTATTATTTCGCGTTTACTATCGATGAATGTTTTCAGAAACCATAGTATATGCTTAGTTAACTTTGTATATTTTACTAATTTGATAGGATCCGCTCCTCTTAATTCTTCTAGATTCTGAAAGAAATAAGAATCAAAACATTTAAATCGATAATGCGACAGTGCAACGCATTGACAGAGAAAGTGAAAAGTATTCTCCTCTTCCTCGTTTATCATTACATAATCGTAATATCTTAAGGAAGTATTCAAGATTAGTATGCCCAGTAATAATACCTACTACCATTTTAAGTTCATGCTTCTCCAAGTTTATTAGCTTTTTTTCTCCAAGTTTCAAAGTTTTTGTTTGATCGCAACCTTGTGATCCATACTATAATGTATCTGGGCAGAGGCCCTTATTTTTTGTCTTACGTTGTAGAAAATAAAGTCAAGTCCTCAGAAGTATTACTATGTCTGCTCCAGCACGGGCCAGTTCATCGGCAATTTCGTTGCTTTGAATATTATAATGACCTGGTACACAGCACGGTTTTAAAACGTGTTGTTTGTTGAGAACCCCAAGTTCTCTGCGACAACGGCTCACCACATCAGACCTTATATTCCTATTACAAAGTGCCTTGATAGTAGCTTGATTATCTATGTATATAGTGATATCGCTTTTATATATCGGTCTCATAGATGTTAATGGTTCTGCTTTAGACACCGTATAAACTTCTGCTTGAAATATGCTACACGAGTTTTTTATTTTGCAGCTATATTTTATGTCTAATTTTTCACAAAAGACACCACAACCTGTCCCAGTTTCTTTTTTAGAACCATCTGTATACACCTCTATCTCTTCAATATTTCTATTATTAGTCTCCCAATTTTCTGTAGGCGGTACTGACACGATATCCTTATCCTAATTTACATATGATGTCATATAGTCTGTTCTGATATCTACACAGGTAATTTTGTTAACTAGAGATTGGTGACCCCTTTCTCTAATTAACAAACGACTACTTTTATTAAATCTAATTTGTGTGTTTAATGCTGTTTCTTTAACGTGCAAATAGAGTGTCCAATATTCCGAACAATGCTATCGTAGCAGTAGATCTTCTAGCTCCTGATATACTCAGTGCGACAATTATATTTATTTACACGCTCAACAAATGTAGCATGGATTCGCGTGTCTATAATAGGTTACCAAATGAGTGAGCCATGTGTAAGAATTGGCCTAACAATAGCTTTGTATAACCAGTAAATTGATCGAGGTTTAAGGCCTCAAGTTTTACCTATAAGTTTCTGACAAGAATACATTGCAGTGTAGCATTTGTTGACTCTTTCCTTTAAATTTGGTATCCATTTAAGCTTCTCCAAGTTTTGGGAAATTAATGAAAGGCAGTCTTCTTCTCGTAAAAATTATCATTGTCTGTTTTCGATGGACTTATATTAAGTCCGCATTTGTCGCCAACTTTTGCAGCATTTTTAATGGTTGCTCCAATAATTCCGCAAGGGTATGTGGAAATTTACCCCTGACTAAAAGAATCGGCCTAAGCAAATATTTGCTATTGCGAAGCTCTGGCTGATGCACCATTGCCCTAAGCTGTTGATTCCTCCCCCACAATCCTCAGACTTAAATGTCATAGAGAATTTATGGGATGAACTAGGTCGTAGAGTGTATAAAAACAGCTATAACAATATAAATGAACTAAAATCAGCGTTGTTACATGAGTGGAACAATATTCCGTCGGAAGTGTGCGCCAATTTGGTCAATTCGATGCAAAACAGACTCAGAAATGTTATTGAATCCAAAGGGTGTGCTACGAAATAATAATTTTTTTTCTAAGTTGTTTAAAAGTCTGTATTTATTATTATGTCCGATTATTCGTTTGATCTCAAAATATGAATTATTTTTGATATTTTTTGTTTTTTTTATGAAATAAATTGTTGTTTTTTCTCTTTTTTGGTTTTATAGACAAATAAAACAAATTTTTATAGCGAAATTCATCAAAAAGAATTTTTTATTGAAAAAGATCTTGTTATAAAAGCACTTAAACTAAGTGTTATGCCGATGTCCGATTATACGTTTGAACCACTGTATATACATATGGACAAAAATCAAATAGTTTTAATTTTCGGAAATAAAAAAATTCATAAAAATTGTTGATCGCACACTAAATTATTTTTGGGATTCTATTAAGGGAGCTAAGGGAATGTAAAATCCGTTAGCATTAATGATTTTACGCGATGCGCGCAGAAGTTATGACGGTTAAAACAAAAATTTCTTAAAAAAAATTAAAAAACTATTTTATTTTTATTAGTTTCATGTGGATTTTGCCTCAACTTATATATTCTGTCGTTTCATGGTATTATGGTAGTTTATATATGCCTTAACACGAAGAAATAATGCAATTATGCAAGTGAAAAAAATATTTTTTAACAATATTTTTTGATTTTTTTAACCGCGATTTTCGCGAAATTTGACAAAATGTGAGTCTTAGTGAAATTCTGCTGCCTAGACTTGTGGACAAATTTAATTTAAAATAATTTTTTATTTAAATATAAGTTTTAATAGGTGCATATCTTTCTAAGATATAAAATTCGTATTTGGTCCATAAAATCGTTAATCCTTATAATGTTTTGGTGCGCTTCAAGTCTAAGGTAAAACTTTATTAAAGAATAGTTTTAAGACCATTTCTGATCAATTTTGAGCTAAATTCGCGATGTGCTTCATTGAAATGGTTTTAGATAAAACCTTCGGGTTCTCAGTTAATAAAGATATTTTTGACAAACTTTTAATGAAAATCGGTTACAAATGACATCGCTTTCATGCCTTATGTGATTTTGTCTCAGTTTGCATTCTAAAACCATTTAAACCAATATGAACTTTTTTGCACGATTTTCAAAATCTTCATAAAATTTTAGCAGACAATGATTTTAAGGTGCGCTTTCGCTTTTAGGTGCTAAATGGCAAAAAACTCGGTTTACGCGGTAGTTTGGATATTTTCATTCATATTTGCGAGTGTGCTCCACGAAAAACCGGTATTTTAAAAAATTTACGCTCAAAAACTATTCATTTACACCTGTCGTATATTATACCTATATAGAGCACATTAACGAGATATACATCAAACGATGCGAAATTAAAAGATCTACAAATCGTTATCTGTTTTTTTTTTTTTAATTCTTTGAGGCGGCCAAAAAATATGAGAAAAAAATTAAAAAGTGGCGAAAACGAGCTTCAAATTTTGGCAGCCATTAAGTAGAATTAGAAGTGACATAATTAAAATTTAGAGGGAAGTGAATTTATCCCATAAGTGTGGTGTCTATTTCGTAGAACAACGACTTGGGTCCAAATATTAAAACAAATGCAGAAGAAGACGAAATATGAAATAAAACTTGAATGCTTCAATCGATTTTTTTAACGTTTATTTTAATTTGCCTGCCAATTACGCTTAGAAGCGCAAACTTGCGCAACTAAGATATTGTGTTCAGTATACAGAAGTTTTTGTGGATTCAAGATCTGTAATTAGATTTTCCGAACTCCTAAGTGTACAAAAATTATTCGAGTTGAAAGTCGGTTTCAAAGGAATAAAAACTGTTTGATTTTTGCCCATATATTCGTAACAAAATAAGCTCAAAGTCTTTTCCAAAATGTGAAAAAAATCAAAAACGCTTAAAATTAATTGTTCGAAAAATCAAACATCGGGACAATATGGATTAATAACAGCTCGTGTACCAAATTTTCTAAAAATTCGACCATATATACCTATAGCTCCCATTTTAGGTTCACTTAAATACTCTTTTAACAAATGTTAAACTATAAAAGGAACATAACCAACCAATGCGACAAATTATATAAAATCGGTTTAGATATTCTGTTAGTAGCTCCTCGGATATAAACCCAGCAAAACTTTGGTAATAGCAAGTACTCTGATAACTGGTTACCTTGTAACGACTACAACATACCATCCGAATAAATAATAAGTTATTACAGAAGTACTTATTTGTAATTTAGATGGTAATTTAAACTGAATGGCCCCGGTTCAAATCCCACCAAGGGCAACAATTTTTTTTAGTTTTTTTTTTTATTAAGAGAGTCTTTTTAAATGATTTTTGAATTTTAAGAACTTAAATATTATATTCTGTAAAAAAAAATGTAAAACTAACTCACGTTAATGAAAAAATACCATCATGAGTCAATTTTGATTATGTAGGGGATGTTGAATACCAAACACAATTCTAATTGGTCTTAACTTGGTAAGCCCAACTTATCTGGGTCATCCTTCATCTCAACTGTGGACACACACCTCCTCATGGTATCACCCGAGGAGCTAGTTTAACACCCATTAATATTGTGAGTTAACATGTTCCGAGAGTTGTCCCATAAGATTGATAAAAATGGGTTAGGATTACGGGCTAGTAACCCTCTCTTGAAAAAAAATACAATGAAGAGGATAAAATTAGAATTGAAATGTCCCACTACCTAGTGTTAGAGAAGGATGTCCGAAACTTCGATAGAAAGACCAAGTAGAGGAACATTTTTCAAAGATTGGCCTATAAAATTGGAAAATATTCGCACAAGATCGAAATCCATGGAATTCTAAAATATGCTCGGACTTTGACCTTAACAGGTTGTAACATTTAAGTAAGTAAGAGTCAATCTTATGTAAAAACTTATACAAAAATGAAGATTTCAATTGTTTAAGTTTTAAAATAATTTTAAAAAAGTTTTAAAATAATTACAAAAAATCGTATAAAAATATTTTTCCAAAAATTACAACAAAGCAAAAAAAAAGCAGGGAAAAACAAAGTTATTTTCACATGATTTTGAATCTAAAAATAAAAATTGTTTATATTAATTATAAGCTGCTAAGTTTTCAACATATGAAGTAGCTCAGTGGAAGAGTCTCTGCCTAGCAGTCGGAGGGTCTGGGTTCGAGCCCCCATGGGATCATAAAAAAAATTTGTATTTCGTTTAAAAATATAAATATATGTTTTTAATAAAACAACAACAAAAAAGTTGTCGCTGTTGTTGTTGCTTGCTTACCCAAGTCATTACTTTTCTGCAATTGGTAAGTACTTGCCTCCAATGACATCCCCATGTTAATGTAATGACTTAAACAGCGAATGAGTAAGTAGTTCGTGTTCAATAGTTTAACTGTTTAACTCATTATTTGGTAATGAAAAGTTTTACTGCGAATATATAAAAAACATAGTCTTTTCGGAAAATTTATTAATTTAATAAATTTAAATTTTTGGTACATCAGAATCGGCACAGCCGAATATAAAACTCTTACTTGTTCTTTTTATCACTTTTATAATATTTTCAAAAAAACCTGCAGCCAAGATATTTTTGTGGCACAGTGTTATCATTAAGAAGGTATTTATCATTCTTTTGTATTTATTCGAGTATATGTAGTTTTTGTATTTTTTTTAATACATATAAACATTTCTACATACATATATCATTTCCGGATAATCGTTTGAGAACAATTTGTAAACAAAATGAAAGAGTAAATTTTTAATTTGGACATTTACCAAATTGTTATTTTCTGTCATTCATGAATTTTGTGCCGAATATTTGTGAATATTCTTTAAGAAGAAAATTAAGCATATGCGATACATACGATAATTATAATTAATAGATATTCAAGAGAAATACAAATTGCATGAATTTTCGGTCTAAAAACTGCATTACGTATTTAAATATTGTAATAAGTTTGTTTAACTAAGAAATATTTAAATTAAAACTATTTCATTTAGAAACTAATGGCCAAACGACCATTACATCATAATGTGAATTCTTTTTATATATTTAATTTATAAAAAATATTATATCTTCAGGATTGGTAAAAAAAAACGAACATTCTTCAAGACATAAAAAATAATAGTTTATGATCTAAATCTGATCTTGAGCAACAGTGATCTAAATCAATGTTAATAAATAATTAAAGAAAGTTGTATATTTTATATAAGAAAAAATATATATTTTTTACGCATCATTTTAAAACCATTTTTAGAAATTTAGAACAATCGTTCATCATTAATATATTGTAGACACATATAACAAATAATTTTGCATAATATGTACCCATTTCAAAAAGAAACATATAATGAAAAAGAGTTAATCATATTTTTTTCGAATTTTATTGACGTAAAAGCAAATGTATCTTAATAAGAAAAACATCTATCATTAGTTATACGTTTGTAGTATATGGAAATTTTTTTAAATCGTAAACTTGTCTATACGATTTTGTATTACCCTACGCTACTAACATTCCCTGTTTATATGATAACATCAATCGTAACCGATAAAACTGAATATTCTTCTTCTGTTATCCTTGACTCCCATGTTCTGCAAATCACTTCCACATGATTTTGAAATCACATAAATTTTCTAAGTCGAATTATTCATTGTTCATAAATTATTTTGACACTTTTATAACTCAGTGCACTTAAGATGAAGAAGGTCTAGAAGGTTATTGATAAATGCAGTGAAAATTTCAACAATTATAGAAATTACAGCCTTTTTGAATTTTATGTGATTTCAAAATCATGTGGAAGTGATTTGCAGAACATGCCCGATACGGGCAGTGAAAATTTCAACAATTATAGAAATTACAGCCTTTTTGAATTTTATGTGATTTCAAAATCATGTGGAAGTGATTTGCAGAACATGCCCGTATATGACAACATCAATCGTAACCGATAAAACTGAATGTTCTTCATCTGTTAACCGTCCTTTTATATCGAACTCTATTGCGAGATGTTAGGCATACATCATTCCATGAATAGTTTGCTGCTTGCATCTCCGCACCAATTGACCTTCTCCACGTTGTAACAGGTTGCACCAACACGACGGCCGCTTCCCTGTTGATTTTAACGAAGGGCTTGTCAAACACATTAATCTCACAATCGGTTAATTCGTGTTAAGTATTTAGCTGACTGACTAGCTAGTTCGGTTAACTATAAGTTAAATAAAAATTCGATAAAATTTTCGATTCTCAATCGACTAACTACGGAATAAAATCAAACGAGATAAACTTTTCGGCTCTCTGTCGGGTAACTTTCAGGCAAAATATAAATCTGACTGAGATGAAATCTTCTGCAGTCTATCGGCTTACTTCTTCTTCTGCTATCCTTAACTCCCAGTGAAGCATAGGGCCTCAACCATACTTATACGCGCACGTTTGTGGTCTAGCGTAAGCAAACGCGGCACCCAACGCGCAGACAGCTTTCTCATGCCCAAATCTTGGTTTAATATGTGACAAACACGTTCTTTTGACATCTTCATAATCTCAGCTATTTCCCTAACTTTAATCCGGCGGTCGTCTAGTGCCAATTGATGAACTTTAGCGATGTTATCGTTAGTGGTTACAGTTTTTGGACGCCCAGGACGTTCATCATCTTACAAGCTCCTGCGACCACGTTTAAATTCAGCTGCCCAAAATTTTACGGTGGTAAACGATGGTGCAGAGTCACCATACACAGAGTCCAACTCATCTTTGATTTGTGAAGGCGTATTGCCTTTCAAAAATAAAAATTTAATTACAGTTTGATATTCAATTTTTTCCATTTCCAGATAATTGCGCAAGATAAATTTTTGAAATTTTGGCGAGTAGCTATTATAATATGCACAATTTGAAGTAGAAACTTTTTTTTTTAAAAAGTCGCGTGCATCATGGTTAGGTCGGTTATATATCAGACAGCCCTCGTATATCAAACTCTATTGCGAGATGTTAGGCATACGTAATTCCATAAATAGTTTGCTACTTGCAACTCGGCATCAATTGACCTTCTCCACGTTCTAGCATGTGCACCAACACGACGGCCGCTTCCCTGTGTGTGTGGCCTATCCACCGCCATTTCCGTTGACATACGTCTATAAAAGCAGGGATTTGGTTTGTAGCGTTTAGTTGTTCTTTATTTCTTATGCGATTCGGCCACCATATATTAAGGATTTGCCACAAGCATTTGTTTGCAAAGGTTTGTAGACGCTTATCGATGACATTTGTTCTTTTCCAAATTTCGCAGTCGTAATACAGGATAGACTTGACATTCAAGTTGTATATTTGTTACTTAGTTGTTGTTGATATTTACCGAGATTCCCAAATAGCTCGGAGAATGCCGAAAGCATATTTTGCCTTAATAATACGCGACTCAATATCATCGTAAGCGCCACCTTTTGTAAATACCAAACTTCCAAGATAATTAAAGGTACCCACATCCAATAACATCGTTATCCACATTGATGTGTGTTGACGGGTTTGTACCATAGCCTCCAGTCTTAATCATAGTCTTGGAAATACTGATTTCCAGCCCAGCTGCCCAACAGTGGTAGCGTTACTGTTTTCTTAAAGATGATCTGAGCCTTGGCTTAGAAGACATACGTCATCGTATTCCAAGTAATCGAGTTATTTAAAGGGTGTCCATTGGATACCACCATGTCTACCATTCAGAGCCGTGCGCATTATATTGTAGATGCCTTGTCTTACTAAAGTAGTAATTTCGAACGGATTTGACAAATTACCTTTGTAAGATCCGACATTTAAAATCCACGTACATTGCCCGAATTATGTTCAGAATTTTCATTGGCATGTTACGATTTTCTAAAATTATCCATAGATAGCTCCTATTAACACTGTCGAAAGACTTTATAAAGTTGATAAACTCTAGATAAATGGGAGTGCGGAATTCATTATTCTGCTCTAGAAGTACTCTTATCGTTTTGACTAGGTTAATACAAGATCGATTCTCTCTAAACCCAAACTATAGAGAAAACAGCATCGGATATTCTATTCCAAATTACTCGATTTAATACTTTGGTAGTAAATGGAAGACGTAGTTATTGCAGTCTTTGGAGTCGCCCTTTTTTGATATTTTGACTAGTATAGCTTTATTTCAGGAGGTTGGCAGAGCTTCTTCTTCTCATATCTTACACAGAAATGGGTGCCATAGTCTCGCTAATTCTTCAATATCACATAAAAGCATCCCCGCTGAGATATTGTCATTGCCAGGGCCTTGTTGTATTCACTTCTTGTGTTGTTGATAGATGTCTGAAATTGCATTGAATATATCGAGCCCTTAGATTAAGGAAAAATATTGATCGTAAGCGACAAAAAAATCTTAATTAAACAAAAGATTGACATGACATTTTTGTTCTTTGTTAGTTTGCTACTTTCGAAAAACTAATTAAATGTTTTCCAAATGGTTTAAAAGTTATGGTGCAAAGTATTGTATGTGAAGTTTTTTAGTTTTACTTCAACAACTTTTAAGCTGTTGGGCGGATTGTAGCGCAATATGCAGAAATCGGCAAATGGGTAGTTGGATTTTTAGACCAATTTTTAAAAACATGTCTACTTTTAGCACAATGACCTCTACCTGGGCCAAAGTTGAGCACCATTGTATGTAAAACCTATTGGTCTGTATAATTTTCGAACTATCGAAAAGATTATTACACATTCGAAAACTACTTAAGAAAGAAATATATGCTTACTGTACTACGCTATCTCTAATAGTTTAAGAGATATTTAACGGAATGTCGCTTACGATTATTTAAATTTAAGGGCTCATTATTGTCATGTTTGGTTTTATTAAGCACTTCCGTAGGTGGTTCTAATACAATAGGATTGTTCAGTGTTAACTTCAGGTATTCCATCCAGCGTATTAATTGTTTATCCGGGGTCGAGAAAAGCGTACCGCTACTACTCAAGATGTTGGTGTAGGTAGGTTTACCACACAACACCCTTGATATATTGTATAAGGTCTTCATGTCACTTTTACTTGCAGCTGATTCAGCTTGGCTCACATTTTCATCTATCCACATTTTCTTGTCCCTCCTTGCAGACTTTTTTTATTTTATTGCAGAGATCGCTTTATGTTGTACGGAGGACTTCAGCATCTCCGTTTGCATTAAAAATTATATTTTTTTAAATTTGTTGTACTACCAAGTCCCATGTAGCGAAAATTTTCTTTCATGATCTTTAAATCCTAGTGTATCTTGACCAACCTCATTGAACATTAGAGTAAGACATTATTAATACATGCATCGCTGTAGTTTATAACATCAGGAAGCCGGTTAATTATGGAAGTAATAAGGGCATTTCGATGTCTTTCTAATTCCAGTTTTCCCACATCAATTTTCCGATCTGATTTTGCCGTGTCCGACCTTAAAGCCTCAATATTTAATCGAATTTTACATATAACTAAGTGATGGTCGCCGTTCGGAGATATCCAGGTTACTTTACGATATTATTTATGATGTTCTTCCATGCCACCCACAACAAGTTTATTTTCCCAGCATAGTTCGATCAGTCTTTTTCCATTATCGTTCCTTACTCCGATACCGTGCTTACCAATGTAATGTCCAGTCGCCCAGTATCATAGTAATATCACAATTATGTACATTACGGTTCATCCAATTCATCTTTTTTCATATGGTGTTAATACAAAAATTTTATTTTCTTTAGATTTACTAACTTAAAAAGGGTATTTTAGATCTATTTTGTTGGTCCAATGAGAGGTACATAAAATAATAGCCCGATTTCTATCAATTTTAATAGGCATAGTACTAAATTTCTGGCTAACAAAATTAGAAAACTTAAATATTTTACGTTTATAAAATAATATTTTAAAACAGCTGGGGCAAACAAGGCAAATTAGTCATCAGATATATAAACTAATAAATTATATGAAAGTGCGTTCGACGAAATTTCTTGTGCGTACCGAATTGTACGATAGGTTTATTTCCAATTCCTACGCAGAAGGAACGACGATTGAACTGAAAATGGGATCTAAAATAGATAGGGTACTATAAATTTGTCAATCAGTTTGTAATATTTTCATTATTTACCCTAGATATGCTAAACCTATCGACTTAGAATCCATAAAAGTCTTCTGTTCATTGTAGCAGACGGCAACAGCAAAGTGTGAGTAAATCAAAAATGAAATTGAAAAAATCGAATGATAATGAAAAATGATAATCTCCGCTTTTACCCTTTAGCTTGCAAAACATAACATATAATTCGTATATATTATGTTTAAGAAATAGGTAATAACTCATGTATTTCGATCTTATAATGATGGCCTAACCAACTATCAAAACTCGTCGAGGAACGGTTGTCCTCACTAAAATGACTTTCATCAATAATTTGCGCAACTGACGTGAATTTGTTTACTGTTATGTTGAAGTGGCTTATATTTTCCAAGATCCGTTTTGAAAACTAATAAAAACCTTTTTATTTATGTTTGTATCAGTATAAATTAATATTTTTATTGTTTTTATATTTATTTTAAATCTAAAAGTCGCGTAATGTTTTCAGTTATCGGCATGGTTTTCCCAGAAAATTCATTTCAGAACAAAACTTAGGAATAGTTGGTGTCTGCTAGACAACCACGTCAGTCGCAAAGGGTCAATAAATCAAAAAAATTAACTTTTGTGCTTTTGAATAAATGTTATTAGTAATTTTTTAAAAGACCACGTCTTTCCATTCTTGATATACATTCAAAATCTACATATCGTCACCTTAAAGACGAAATGACCTAACTGCAGTTTTTAAAAGTTTTTGATTAAAATGAAACCAGAAACACATATCGATTGAGAAAATTTTGTTTTTCTAAACACTGCTTATGTTATGTCACTTAGGTTATTTGAAATTGCAAAAATCTGAAACCAAATAACCTATCTGCAGTACTAATTAGCATGAATAAATAATATATATTATACATATTTTACTGATTTAAGCAAATGAAAGTACCTAGTGACTGTTTAAACTACACTGTGGAACAAAATGAAGCGTGTATCACTTTTTTTGATGATTTAGTTTTATATTTTTTTAGTGCATATGGGTCCTCTATTCACAAAAACTGTAATAATTTGGTCACTTGTGATATTAGATGTTTACAATTTTGCACAGATATAAGTTATGATATAGGGAATAATAATCCATAAAAAACTCAATGTAATTAATTGTGTATATATAATCTTAGAGCCTTAGACTTACATGGGTCGACAAACAATAGCTTCCAAATATTCACCCCTATCGCGAATATCATCTCCCTTGGGAATCGTGTTCCTTAACTTTTTTACACTATAAAATATATAAGAAAAAAGTTTTGGGAACGATTCCCATGGGAGACGATATTCATGATGGGTGTCATTATTACTAAAAACTCATGATAATTGGCCCCCTTACATGAAAGATTTACGTAATTAACCTTAAGCTTTTCTATTAAAATCCTTATATTAATTAAAAAGAATTATATCCTACGTATGTATTTAAGACTAAGAACCCAAGGTTTTGCACAGATTAGTCTAAAGTGATTCGTAGCTACTATACAATCTTCCGATATTGGCCGATATTAGTTAAAATTTTTATGTTCTATATACATACATATGTATCTAAATTACCCTTAGAACCCCAAAGGGACAAAAAAATGCAACACAAATATTATTGCTGAAGGGCTCATCTAAATAGGTCCACTAACTAATAAACAACCTTTTTAACATAGCCATTCTATTATAAATTTCAATAGAAATTTAAAATCTTTATATGATATGAATGTCTCTTAAACTTTAGCGTGATCCCTAAGAACCTTAGGCTTACACAGATCGTCAAAACACCCGCAACCAAATATTCCTGCCTAAGGACTGATCTTAACCGATCCACTTTTTTAATTTACCGTAAATTTTGTTCCTAATTACTTTTAAATACTGTTCCATGTTTATATATGTATTTGTATGTATGTTCAATATTAACTACATATATTGTATTGAATACTAAACTTAACGTAGAGTGTCATCTAGTCGACCTTGACCGACTACACTTAATAATTTATTATTTATTTTTGTTTGTGATATTAATAAATACGAAGAATATGTTTTCTTTTTTTTAATTTTTTAGCCAAAACGTCTGCAGCAAATCGCGCCAGAAAAATCGAAGAAAACAAAATGAAATGGCTTGCAATGAGACAAAACTCTATGCCCGTCCAAATCGATTGTGAAGTGTTGCGCGTCATTCCCAAGCACATGAGAAAGAAGATCAAAAGCGCTGAGAGTGAAAAGAAAAGAAACAGGCGACGAGTGCCAATGGATTAGAGAGTTCACCATGTTCCAAAATGACTTGCGTCACACGAATTGGGAATATTCCTTAAAGTAATATTAAATTTTTTCGCACTTGTGTTATGAGAATGTTTAAAAAAATATACATTAAAAAATAAAAGATATCACTCATTTGCTGCAATGGCGTCATAACTCAAAAAAACATAGACGCGGAAAACCAAATTCTAATTAATTTAGCTGACATTTCAAGATTTGCTTATTTTTCGATTATGACGATGTTGCAACAAGTAAGCGATATGTATAAAAATCATCTATCATCAATATTCATTTAATTACACTGCTCTGCAAAAATTCATTTTTTGTCTTTCCTTTTAATAAAACTATGTGGACTACATGGATTTTGATGCGCTAAACTCAGATCCGTTGTCGGTTTTTTTCCATCAGATCTGGTTTTTTTTTATAGGCGTGGCAAATTTTTTAAATTAGTCAGGTACGGAGACCTATTTCGTCCCAACTCGAGAACGACTCATCCGATTTTCAAAATTAAAACACTTGAAGGTGCACAATGGAGAAACATTTTTTTTTCGTGCAAAATTCACATTTTTAAACCGATTTTTATGGTTTATAGCTTATTTTATTCTTAAGATATGTAGCTCTAAGAAAAATGTTTAAAATTATAAAATTTTACTTTATCTTTTTTTAATTACATTTTTAACCTGAAAAAATTACGAATTTCGCACGAAAAAAAAATGTTTTCTCCACATTTCTAAATAACTCCAAAACGATAAGAGATATGGAAAAATTATATTAGACTAAAATAAATGCAATTTTGTTGTGCATCTTCAAGTGTTTTAATTTTGAAAATCGGATGAGTCGTTCTCGAGTTAGGACGAAATAGGTCTCCGTACCTGACTAATTTAAGGGGAAAAATTTGCCACGCCCATAAAAAAAATCCAGATCTGATGGAAAAAACCGACAACGGATCTGAGTTTAGCGCATCAAAATCCATGTAGTCCACATGGTTTTATTAAAAGGAGGATTTGGCTGCAGAGCAGTGTTATTATCTATTTAAGACAGATATCGATATAATAAAAACTAAACTTTCCATACCTACCATCAAAATGAATCGGGGGTATGCTGAGATTGTCATTCCGTTTGTAATTTCCATAATATTGGCTCAAAAACTTAAAAGAATATATTCTAAACCCTTGTGGAATTCTAAGACCAACGAGCCCTGCCGGTCTGTCCGGATATTTGTCCAAGGCGTGGTAGGGTTTAAACGGAAAGAGCTAGGGATACAAAATTTGGCAAGAATATTCCTCGTTTCTTGTTATTGAATTTGGGCGAAATCGATTCATATTTAATTATAGCTTCAATACAACCATGTCCCGGGAATAACTTTAATGCTGATAAATTAAATCGAATTATAACAGCTATGACAACTTGAAATTTTATGGGAATCGGTGCATAGCTCCCATATAAATATCGTTTGTCTCAGGTATAAAGGCTCTAACTCGCATATTTAAAATTTTACATGAGAAGGTAAAAACAGATTTAAAACAGTAATTGACAAAATTTTACGTTTGTTTTTAATGCAGGTTATTATTAAAATAAAGGATGAATTTGGTTCTCAAAACCCTTTTTATTTTAAACATATAAAAAACTAAATTAAGATAGAGCTTTTTGTAGTCTCATTTCAGAGCATAAATGTACTTAGAGCTTTTTTCTGTAGTGATCAAAACAACATATATTAAGAAAAGCTTTACATATCGAATGTTTTCTATAGGAAAGCTAAAGTTTTCTGTAGAAAAGCTTTTGATAACAAATGATTTCTACAGGAGATCTTTCGATATTAAAAGTTTTCTATAGGAAATCATTCGATACAAAAGTTTTTTTTTTCTATAGGAAAACTTTCGATATAGAAAGTTTGACTTCGAATATTTTCTATATAAATACTTTGATATTTAAAGTTTTATGAAGGAAATCAAAAATTTTCTATAAAAAATCTTTCGATATCAAAAGATTATTATAGGAAGCTTATCGACATCGATTTATATAGGAAACCTTTAGGTATTGGCAGTTTTATATTGGAAAACTCTTGAAATGGATTGTTTTTAATAGAGAGCTTTGGATATCAAAAGTAACCTTTAGAAAATCTGTTGACATAAAAGGTTTTAAATCCGATTGTGATGACAAAAGTTTTATATAAGAAATCTTTTGATATCGAAAGTTTTCTATAGAAAATCTTACAATATCAAAAGTTTATTACAGGAAACCTTTCGACATCGAAAGTTTTATATAGGAAATCTTCTTGTTTATTTTAAGCTTTTGATATGGAATGTTTTTAATTGAAAGCTTTTTATATAAAAAGTTACCTATAGGAAAGCTTTTTATATTAAAGCTTTTTATATTAAAGCTTTTTATATTAAAAAGTTGTCTATAGGAAAGTTTTATATAAGAAACAAATCTTTCAATATCGAATGTTTATTTAAGAAATCCTCTGGACATCGAAAGTTTTATATAGAAGTTTTTAATGTAAACCGTTTTTTAGAAAGCTTCAGATGTTAGAAAAGCTTTTGATATTAAATTTTTTCTATTGGAAGTTTAATATTAAAAGTTTCCTATCTGAAATATTTTGACGGCAAATGTTTTATACAAGAAATCTTTCGATATCGAAAGTTAATAATAGAAAACCTTTCGACATCAAAAGTTTTATATAAGAAAATTTTAGGCTAAAAATAGCAGTTTTTTTTTATTGGAAAGCTTTCGATGTGGAATGTTTTAAGTAGAAAGCTAAAGTTACCTATAAATATTAAAAGTTTTCTATAGATACTACTCTAAAATCTAGTAGATTTGATTTTAAATCTCAATGCAAATCTACACCGTTTACACTACATTTTTTTGACGTGAGCTAGATTTCATAACAGAATCAGTTGACAGAAATAATAATGTATTTGAAAATAATGTTTGATTTTCAATTTATTTTTCTTTTCCATTCATTTTTTTAATTGAAATTAAGTTTAATTTATTTATTTTATAATTTTTTCCGCAAGAATAAGCTCAGTTTTTCCTTTGTTTTGATTCCTTTTCAATTGAAATGTTATTTTGATTTACACAGCGTAGTATTTTTTAGTACTTTTTGAAAGAAAACATGGTTGCATCAATAAGTAATACTAGATTTCAAGTAGATTTTGCCAAAATCTACTTCGTAACTAGATTTATTTTTGTATGGGAAATCTATTTGAAATCAACTAGATTTTGAACAAAATCTCGTAAGTACTAGATTTTGAGGTAATGTAAATGCCTTATAAGATAAACTAGTTTCGTTTTTTATTTTTAAGTTCATATTCTTCATTTTTGAAAAGGTATCGAATACTTATTTGATATTTTATATTTATCGATAGTAGTATAAAGGCCCTATGCTCCACTATTGAAAAATGCACATGGCTTAGGTAAAAAGTACTAAAAATACATATTTATCTTATATTTGCCCCATTTTATAAAATGTACTTAATGCATGTCTTCCTATTTTTGGCACACCTGCACTTACACATAAGTACACATGTAAGTATGAATGTATGTTTGTTCTTACTTAATAATTTATTTTCTTAACATCATGTTCAATGTGTACTCAATTCGAAATATTTAAACTTAATAGAAAAACAAAAAATATTGTGAAGGTTTACGAGTACAACTTTTAATTTTGGATATAAAAAATTGCACTCAATTTCTAGATCAAAAGCGAACAAAATAGAATGACATGATCGTTTCTCGCAGTTGAATCAATGAATGAAAAATAATGACAAGTTTTTTTGGTCATATGCGAGACTTTTGTTTTTTGCTATATATGTTTTTCTTACAAAAAGACTTACATAAATATTTATTCGTTTTATGTCAAGTTCAATGTCAAATATACTTTTCAATCTATTATTGAAATTGGCAAAAATTTTAAGTATGGTAAAAAAATTAAAAAAACGTCAATTTTTATTATGACAATAGACATAACTTTATTAGTTGCACAGCGGAATACAAATTTCGGCACAAAATTGATTAACCAATATTAAATTACTTTGGTCCGATGAATCTGGAAATGATCAATATCTTCTCAAAGCCCAAAATTTTGTTGCGCTGCATAATTAATAACTCTAAATCATTCTTCGGGTGATGTAGAGGATGTTGGATACCAAGCAACGGTTCTGATTGGTTTAACTTGGTAAGCCCAGGCTAATCTGGGTCTATTTTTCATCTTAACTGTGGTCACTTACTTCCTCGTGGTGTTACCTGGTTAGCTACCGTAACACACGTTAAAGTAGTGAGCTAACAAGTGACGCGCGTTCTCCCATAAGAACGATAAAAATATGGGTTTAGGACGTCGAGCTAGTAACACACTCTTGGAAAAAATCAGCTACTATGAAAAAGCAAACTTTAAGAATTAAAACGCCCCCAAATGTTGACGACTATTGCAAATGAAAAAAGGACCATGATTTAAGGATCAGCACCAGGAACCGAACCCTTTACAGAGGAGGTGCTCCGATCCAGTTGATGATTCTTTTCAATAAATATAAATGTTATGTGACTGCTGTCTAGGAAATAAGATAAAATGGCCACGGCATCGCCAAGACACTAAAAAGCGACATTTATTATAGCTGTCATGATAGTAAGCATGAGTTTGCTGTGGTTTCATGGTAAGTAAAAGTTTCCGAAATCTTGTTAGAAGGTTCAACCCAGTAAATGAAAGGTTAGCTACACTTTAACCTAAGCCTGATTTTACTTTAATCTAAGCCTGATTTGCGCACACGCTCCCACAGAAGAGAAGGACGACGATGCAAAAGAAGCTTTCTATAGCCGACTTGAAGCTGCCCCAGTCATGATGTGAAAATGATCCTTGGTGATTTTAATGCAAAGATTGGAAAATAAAGCTACTTTAAACATACTATCGGTGAGTTCATTCTCCATAACGTGACTACCGACAATGGTATGAGGATAATCTCCTTTGCGGCGCCTGGAAATATAATGGTGAGCAGCACTAGGTTCAAACACCTTGACATCCACAAAGAAACATGGGTGTCACCAGGTCAAAAAATTCAAAATCATATTGAAAATGTTTTAGTTGTCGCGAGACACTTATCAAGTGTAATGGATGTAGTTACATGAGAAAATTTGGAAAGGTACCGCGAAAAAAAGGGAAGGAAAACGCATATTCCGGAGGAAAAATAAGAAATGGAGAACCGCGTTTTTGATGAAATTGAGATGTACAAGACCCGAAATGAGGTGCGAAAATTTTTCAAAAAAGTTAATTACTAAATTAAAAGTGTTCTGAAATTATGAAAGGAGAACTTCTGCAAATTGCGAAATTGACCATGGCATGCCTGAACAAATTAATGATGACCTAATTATATGTCCACAACCCAACATAAGTGAGGTAAGAAAAGCAAGAAGCGGGTGCTAATGGATTACCCGCAGAGCTTTTTAAGGCCGGAGGTGATGTGTTAATAACACCTATGTTTCAAGTCTTAATATCCATATGATTGGAAGAACGTATGCCTGACGATTGAAGCCTCAGTGTTCTTTGTCCTATAGAGGTATAAGTCTCCTTTCAATTGCTTAAAATATTTTATTGAGCATCCTGTGTGATAGGCTAAAACCCAAAATTAACGAAATAATAGGGGCCTAACAATCTGGCTTTAGACCAGGTAAATTCACCACAGACCAGATTTTTACACTGCGTCAAATCCTGTAAAAACAAGAAAAACAAATATATTTTCCACCTTTTCGTTGACTACAAAGCTGCTTTTGACAGCCCACAGAAGTAGGCATTCCTACGAAGTAAATAATGACTTTAACTGACACAACATCCCTTTGAGAACCCTTTTTAACTAGACGAGGACTTAGGCAAGGCGACAGTTTGTCATGTGATCTCTTTAACATTTTGTTAGAGAAAATCTTGCGTGATGTTGCAGTTATGACAACTGGCACAATGTTTAGCATATTTATTTTACTTGCGTTTGCCGATGATATTGATATTAGGGGGGCGCACATTGCGTCAGGTGACTGCCGCCTTTTTCAGTATTGAGTGGAAAGCTAAAAAAAATGGGTCAATTTCGCAATTTGCAGAAGTGCTTCTTTTATAGTTTCAGTTTAGTGTTTGACTTTTTTGAAAAATTTTAGCACCTCTTTTCGGCTCTTATACATCTCAATCCAAAACAAAACTGATAGCACTAGAATTGGACCACATGTGACTGTGGACTTTATCTGCGAGGTTGTTAAAGAATTTGTCTACCGCAGTAAATATAAAAAATGGCGAATTTCGACATCGACTTAATCATGACATGTTTTGCGAATGGATGAAAATACTCCAGCAAGAAAAGTGTTCGAAAATAATCTCGAGGGAACTCGTAGACGAGGACGACTGAAACTTCGATGAAAAGACCAAGTAGAAGAAAATCTATCCAAGCTTGGCTTACGAAATTGGAGAATATGCGCAGAAGATCGAAGTGCATGGAATTCTAAAATATGCTCGGCCTTTGACCTAAACAGGTTGTAATATAGGCCATTTAAGTAAGTAAGTAATGTAGGGCTCTATCCAGTATTTAGGCAATAAAATATCCCTATGGGTTTTTGTAGATGAACAAGTTAGCCAAGCTGAGTCAGCTGCAAGTAAAGGCGACATGAGGACCTTATGCAATATATCAGGGGCCTTGTGTGGCAAACCTAGGTACAGTCCCATCCTGAGTATTAGCGGTACACTTCTCTCAACCCCGGATGATCAATTAACACGATGGATGGAACACTTCCAGTCAACATTAAATAATCCTATAGGATTAGAAGCACTGACGGAAGTGCAAAATGAAACCAACCATGACTGTTTGTTCAATGGAATTTCAGACAGCCCACCAGCAATAGAAGAAGTGAATAATGTCATTAAAAGCCCTTAGCGCAACAAGGCCCCGGGCAATGAGATGCTTTTATGTGACGTTGAAGGATCGGGGAGACTGTGGCACCCATTTGTGCGTAAAATATGGGAAGAAAAAGCTTTACCAACCTTCTGGAATGAAGTTATGTAGTCAAAATACCAAAAAAGGGTGACTCCAAAGACTGCAATAACTACAGGCGTATAACACTTCTTAAAATACCGAGCAAAATACTATGTAGTGTATTTTTGAATAGAAAATCCGATGTAGTTTCCGCTACACTCTGCGAAAACCAGTTTGGGTTCAGAGAGAATCGATATTGTGTTGACCTAATCAACACAGTAAGAATAGTAAAAACTTGGCAAACATGAACAACAACTAAGTTACGAATATATAACTCGAATGTCAAGTCCATCTTGTATTACGGTTGCGAAACTTGGAAATGCCAGCGATAAGCGCCTACAAAACTTTGCAAACAAATAATATATGGTGGCCGAATCGCATAAGAAATGAATATCTACTTAATGCTACAAACCAAATCCCTGCTTCTATAGAGGCTTGTCAACGGAAATGGCGGTTGATAGGCCACATACATCGAAGGCCAAATACCTACATTACTCGACAAGCGTTTCGTTGGAATCCATAGGGAAGCGGCCGTCGTATTGGTGATCCTGCTAGAACGTGGAGAACGTCAATTCATGAAAAGTTGCAAGCAGCAAACTATTCATGGAATGACATATGCCTAACATAATGCTATAGACTTCGATATAAAAGGATGGTTGAGGCCCTAAGCTCCACTGCGAGTCAAGGATGACAGAAGAAGAAGAATATTGGAGTGTAGAAGATGAATGCGTGCATATAAAGTTAGACGGATTTCGACGAAATTTGGAACATAAGTAGAAAAGGAGTTAGGCTTTTAGAGCAATATTCAAGAACGTATCTAAGAAATTCGAAAAAAATTGGGTAATTTTAGTCCCCATGTCTGCTAAGGGTTAAATAAAATATTTTTAATAAAACAATATAACCATTCTTAAAAATAACTATTTTTTTTTTTTTGTTAATTTTGATCGAAATTCGCCACTAAATTTATAAAATTTCATATTTTTGCTACAAAAAATCCAAATCTTGATAAAAAATGGGTTAAGCTCACCCAATATCAAAGAAAATTCTAGTGGACATTCCTCAATGACTGGGCAATAAAATTCAGTATTAGCTTTATCAAAAGAAAACTTAAATAAAATTTACTATAAGTACCCAGCAAAACTTTGGTAATGGCAAGTACTCTGATAACTGGTTACCTTGTAACGACTACAACATACCGTCCGAATAAATAATAAGTTATTACAGAAGTACTTATTTGTAATTAAGATGGTAATTTAAACTGAATGGCCCCGGTTCAAATCCCACCAAGGGCAACAATTTTTTTTAGTTTTTTTT
Source organism: Stomorhina lunata (assembly GCA_933228675.1). Taxonomy (NCBI): domain Eukaryota; kingdom Metazoa; phylum Arthropoda; class Insecta; order Diptera; family Rhiniidae; genus Stomorhina; species Stomorhina lunata. Next base: position 85,458,290 of record OW121740.1, on the reverse strand, counting down.
TATTAAAAGAGTCTTTTTAAATGATTTTTGAATTTTAAGAACTTAAATATTATCTTCTGTAAAAAAAATTTGTAAAACTAACTCACGTTAATGAAAAAATACCATCATGAGTCAATTTTGATTATGTAGGGGATGTTGAATACCAAACACGATTCTAATTGGTCTTAACTTGGTAAGCCCAACTTATCTGGGTCATCCTTCATCTCAACTGTGGACACACACCTCCTCATGATATCACCCGGGGAGCTAGTTTAACACCCATTAATATTGTGAGTTAACATGTTCCGAGAGTTGTCCCATAAGATCGATAAAAATGGGTTAGGATTACGGGCTAGTAACCCTCTCTTGAAAAAAAATACAATGAAGAGGATAAAATTAGAATTGAAATGTCTCACTACCTAATATTAGAGGAGGATGTCCGAAACTTCGATAGAAAGACCAAGTAGAGGAACATTTTTCAAAGCTTGGCCTATAAAATTGGAGAATATTCGCACAAGATCGAAATTCATGGAATTCTAAAATATGCTCGGACTTTGACCTTAACAGGTTGTAACATTTAAGTAAGTAAGAGTCAATCTTATGTAAAAACTTATACAAAAAAGAAGATTTGAATTGTTTAAGTTTTAAAATAATTTTAAAAAAGTTTTAAAATAATTACAAAAAATCGTATAAAAATATTTTTTCAAAAATTACAACAAAGCAAAAAAAGCAGGAAAAAACAAAGTTATTTTCACATGATTTTGGATCTAAAAATAAAAATTGTTTATATTAATTATAAGCTGCTAAGTTTTCAACATATGAAGTAGCTCAGTGGAAGAGTCTCTGCCTAGCAGTCGTAGGGGTCTGGGTTCGAGCCCCCATGGGGGCATACAAAAAAATTTGTATTTCGTTTAAAAATATGTTTTTTTTTAATAAAACAACAACAACAAAAGTTTTTGTTGTTGTTTTCAAATTGCTTTCCCAATTCATTACTTTTCTGCAATTGGTAAGTACTTGCTTCTAATGACATCCCCATGTTAATGTAATGACTTAAACAGTGAATGAGTAAGTAGTTCGTGCTCAATAGTTTAGCTGTTTAACTCATTATTTGGTAATGAAAAGTTTTGCTGGGATATGTATCTACTTAAATAAATATATTAAATAATTTACTTTTCTGGATTTTATTACCACATCTGTCTATTTTAACATGCCGATCAAAAATTTTGAAATTTTGAATATTTTTTTAACAAAATTTTCTAAAACTTAAAAAGTGAGTTTTGAAACGGTCCTTAAAAAAGTACCATTTTCCAGTATAAAAAAAACTATGTAAATTTAATTATATTTTAATAAACTATTTAGTACTTACAAGTCTTTAGATGATAAGAAAAGTCTTACTTTGTAATTTCTGTACTCCAAAAATAATTTTTTGCTGCATATCCTTAGGCGTGTTGAAAAGAACAAGAATTTTCGTTGGCAAATTGCAATAACTTAAAAACTACTGGATGTATTTTTAGTTTTTATAACTCTAATCAAAGCTGATGTAGTTGTCTTCTGCATCCAATTACACAGCACAACAAAATAAAAAAATGTCATGTGCTCTTAAAACCAATATACAATTTTGATGTATCACAAAAATAGTAAAATTTTTAAATTCTATGGATAGATTTTTTTTTTAAATTTTAAATTGCAATTTTTTTAGACGTTTCTTCAAATAATTAATGATAACTCAAAAACTACTAGTCCGATATTATTAAAATAAAATCAGAAAAATTAAGATTTACAATGCTTTTAATTCGTCTATATATCGCGTTTCAATCGGATCAATAGTATCGGAGTTATAATAAAAAACTTAAGAAAAAAAAATGTTTTTTATGTAAAAATGGCAAAAATTTTCGTTTTAAAAAAATCATGAAAAATCGGAAACGGCAAAAAAACTTCCAGATTTATTATTTTATCGCGTAGCGACATATAATAGCAACAAAATGAGATATCGACCATAAAAATCGATTGATTTTTTTCGAATTTATTCACAATTTAGTGAATTCACTCATTTTCACAAAATTTTAGTTTTTGCTTGATATACGCATTATAGCGGGTTTATAAATGTATCAAAAAAATAAATTTTCCAATTTCAAGGCGTGCATGTCGGATTATTGTGAGATTTGGTGAGAAACTTCCACCCACAAAATTTTAGTCGAATTTGGACAACGTTAACACGTAGCGCATAGGCCCCAAATCTGAAAAATACCGTTTAAATCGAAAAAAATTGACAAATTTTCAGTTTTTGCAAAATTAAATTAATTATTTATTCCCCCTTTTTCAAAAAAGTGGATTCTGGTTCTCAACAAAACAGTATTTCGCGTACTTGTTTTGCCATACATTTCTCATTCATCCAAAACACTTTGGCAGTACCTGGATATTGTATAGTGGTTTCAAAAGCATCTAATTTTTTTTATTTTGTTGCGTTGTGTAATAGGAAGATATCAGTCAATTTTAGCGAAATTTTATATTTTATTGTTTACATGTATATTGTATGTTAAAAAAGGAAAAAATTAAAAATTTTAAACTAAGTAAAATGTTTTTGTAAATTGTCTTCGACAAGTCCTCAAGGACATGTAATGGCCAGTGAAAATTGTAATAACTCGAAAACTGTTTAACCGATTTTAAAGACATGTAGCTTATTGGAAAAATCATTGCGTTTGCACTAAGAACCAGAATCCACTTTTTTGCAAAAAGGGGAATAAATAGCTTTAATTTTGCTAAAACTGAAAATTTGTCAATTTTTTTCGATTTAAATGCTATTTTTCAGTTTTGATGCCTATGCGCTACGTGTTAACGTTGTCCAATTCGACAACGAGGCTATGTAAATCTTAATTTTTCTGATTTTATTTGAATAATATCCGATCATTAGTTTCTGAGTTATTATTAATTATGTGGAAAAGTGTCTAAAAAATTCAATTTTACAAAAAAATTAAAAAAAAAACCTATCCATATAATTTAAAAATTTTACCATTTTTGTACTAAGGTAGCCATGATCAAATGTATATAGTGGTTACTCGAGCATATTTTTGCTGTTGCCCTGTGTTATTTATTTTGCCAAAAACATATCTTTATTGGTTGAAATTTACCAAAAACCGAAAAAAGTCCCCATACAAATGGGTCCTAGAAATAAATGTCCTGTGCGCCACCTCAGGACATTGACCTAGGAAGACAAAATTTTTTTTTCTGAGCTTCTTAGGATGTAGAGCTTCGATTATTAACCCAGACCAATCGAATTTCAATAAAAGTTGTTTTTCGCTCCTTCCTAATGTGGCATGGAAATAGTGCTTAGCAAATTTGTTTACATATACATTTTGTACTTCATGGATAATTTTTTATAAACCAATCTTAATCTCGAAACAGTAAATGCAACCCTCATACTTATATAAAAATCTATTTTTTAAATTTAATATAAAACCTAAAGTTTTGATTCCATTAAAATAAAATAAATCGATTATAAATATTTTTTTAGATGTTTGTATGTTTATTATTTGTAAATATGTATTTATTTGTAAATGGATGTTTTTTTGACGTACATATTGATTTGTACAATTTAACACAATTAAATTTATTAGTTACTACAAAATACTTCTAAATATATAAAATGAAAAAAAAAATAAAATAACTAAAAATAGTAATGAACAAATTAAGAATAAACCTACATTTAGTTACATTTACACAGATAAAGATATATTTGATCTTAAATTAATGGGACGAAAATACATTCTAATACAATCTACAATAAAATATTTTAATTCATTAAATCATTAATTAATTATTAATTCTATACATGTCTAAAAAGCTTAAAAGTACACGATCGCTTAGACAAATCTAGAGAAAGATCTTTTGCAAATTCAAATCATAGTTAATGAGTTACATACTGAGATATGTAAATATTTGCATATGTAGGTATGTAAGTATGTACATAAGTTACATTTGCACTAGTAAATATCTACTGAGGGAAACGCAATTAAATACAATTTCAGATACAAATTTCTTCAAAGCCAACATATACTCGCAGGTATTTTATAATTTTTGTTTTTAATTTAATCAGTTTTGAATTATTTAACGAATTTTGTATTCACTGAGCGGTAGTTTGGGTAATATTACAAAATTCAGACTGGATGAATGGTTTTTAGAACTAATCAAACTTAATAGATTTTCATAATCTTAACACTCGGACTATCTATGACCAATTTACTTATATTGTCTTTGGGTATTTAAGTATACATTTAAATTGATCTTAACTTGTTGATAATTTACTTCTGTTTAATTTTTTGAACTTCTTTGCGCACTTTGAATCCTCGAAAGCCGGCTTGAATTTTTGTAGCAGCATCGGCGGCAGCTTTTTGTTTCTTACGCACCAAGAAACCGCGTACACCAGCTTGAATTTTTGTAGCACAGCGATCTTCCACTGATCCGCTATCCGTTTCACCAGCACGATCTTCTCTGAGCTGTGCGGGGGCCGAGGTTGTTACTCCATTGCTAACGGAACTCTGATTTTGAGACATACCGTTTTGTTGATGACGCTGTTGGCGACGCAGTATCGAATTGAGACCTTGATAACCGTTTGACGAATTGCGAGAATGTGAACGGCTTGTTAACTGTTTGCGCACTCTGTATCCACGAAAACCGGCTTGTATTTTAATGGCGGCACTCTCCTCCGATTGCAGCGAAATATCTGAATTCGGTGAGCTCGGGTGAATGTGCATTTCTCTGGATACTATAACAGTTTGGCTTAATGGAGGTCGCGGTGACAATTGCAATTTATCGTTTGAATGCGTTATTTTTATGCACGTTCACAGTTTCTTTAGTTTTTTTTTATTTTTTTATAATAATCAATTATTTAATTATCCAAAAACACATTAATGCTTTTCTGACTTTTTTTTGGCACTGGGTTCTTAAAGACTTCTTCTTGTCTTAAATTGTTTTGAAACTATTAATAATTACAAGTATTTAATTTGTGGTGGATCGTTTTGAAAAGTTCATCTGTACCGTTCCGTGTTGGGAAATAAACTGAATGTGCATTTTAATCGCATGCTGCGAAGTAGACTCATAACAAAAAAAAAAACACACATCCATTTATCCAATTTAGTGAATATTATCATCTATCTATGAGAAAAACATTGTTCTTCAAACATTCATCTATACATGGGTCCAAACACACACATAACATACAGGCAAACATACATATTTTTGTATGTTTGTATGTACGTCTATACCAATTTATTCACACACAGATACAGACTACAATAAACAAATACATTTGTCTTGTGCTCATATTCAGATTCATAAAGTGAGAAGAAAAATGTTTGTTTCACTTAAAGTGAAAAACAGATTGAAACAAATTAAAATTATTCATATACAATCAAGTACGTAAACAATTTCATAAATACTTATAGATCGACGTATTTAAAATTACAGATCATGGTCTCTGAAATGTGTACATCACCTATATCTGGAAAATTTACGCCCTTATTCATAAATGAAAATTTTCCATACAAAATTCCTAAAATAAGCTTTTGAAAGTTTTACAATTCGTTTATGAAATAGGGGGTAAGTTTGGAATAGGTCGTTTAGACTAGACAACATGCTTTGAGGCAGACCACAACCTTTCCGAAAATAATTTCTGTATGCATCCTTCCAACATACTTAAATTTTTAAATACGGCCTGAATTGTAAGTGCATCCTCTCTATCGTATATATTTTCAAGCCATCAATATGTTATTTTAAATGGGTCTATTTTGCCAACGCACAGAGGGATGGTTTAAAAATAGAATATAAATAAGTCTGTAACTTCTAAACCGTTGGGCGGATTTGAAAAAAAATGTATATGGTTATAGCTGAAGTGTTGGGGAGCTTTTATCTGCATTAGCATTAATAGATTTTGGATTAGAAAAATTATTTATAAATATATTTTAATAAAAATTTGCGATGGTATAAAAAAAATCAGAGACCGAATATTGTTTTATTTTTTAAATCAATCAAATATAAATATCATTGCCGATGAAAATTTATTTTCATTTCGATCGATGAATAAAAATGAGGGATTTATATTTGAAATATAAATATCCCTCATGATGAAAATTTTAAATATCTTTAACGATAAATATCCGAACAGAAAAATATTTTATTGATTGTTTTATTTTTGAACTTCTGTTTTGACTTTGAAAAAATAAAATATTTTTGAAATTTGAAAATTTTCAACAATGAATGTATGAATATGTTTCCAAATAATTGGAATGTTTTAGGACATCGAAATTAAACCTAATAGTCCTAGTGGAACTATTGGTGGTTTCTTTGACTCGCAAAACCATTTCAACATAAAATTTGCAACAATAATTGAATTTATTGTTATTTAAACGTCCTAAAGACTTTTTATACCAGGACAAATCTTCTTCTTCTGTCATCCTTGATTCCCAGTGGAGCATAGGGCCTGGGAGGATGCAGCAATTGCCTGGCGTCTCTAGCTACCAGATAAGAACTGTATCCAATTCCCACTCTAACCTTCTCGTGGTACATCCTGTAAACCTGAGCAACCTAGTTTTAGATGCGGTAAGCAACCCGTGTGGGATTTTAGGTCAGGGCTAATATAAAAGGGAGTTATCTTAGAGCGATTCCAACGTATATGGTCTAAGGGTCTAAGATAATTGTACTAGGTAAAATACGAAAATGCAGCGTCTGTTCAACATGTTAGTTGCGGCTGCAAGCGGGCGTCAGTCTCGGATCGAGCGGCTCGCTATACAAACGTGGCTTGTGTCTTTGGATCCATCACCCATCGACTTAGCACTTACGATGTTTTAAGCATGGAAAGAAACAACATTACTCCAAGGGGTACTCATGCGAGAAATCCCCCTGCTACGGCAGCTGGAGCAAGGATTTTGGACTTGCCTAATCTATGCAAGAACATTATGATGAACGAAACCAATTACAGAAATAAAATTTGAATATTTTCTATCAAAATTTTTTTTCATCGGATGAAAAAAGATGAAAATTATTTTGAACTGATAAATATCCCAAACGATTTTTTTATTTTTTATTTTCATCGGATTGAAAAACGATACAAAATTTTTCGAACAATTAAAAATCTTTAGGGATTTTTATTATTTTTTAAACTTCAATGATAGTTTTTGTATGGATTAAAATATGAAAATATTGTTTTAAAAGTATTAATAGTCGGTATCTGAAAAAAATACAAAAATTAAAAAGCAATATTTTTAGTCATATAAATTCCAGAATTCCTAAAAAGATTTGAAAAATTTCCAAAAATGGGTATTTTTAGTTTTTTTGCTCTAGTTGCTTGGCGACTTTCAAGGCGACAAACTACTTTTGCAATATAATTAGAAACACCTTGGTACATACAAATTTGGTTAATCTTTTTTTTTTTTTAACTCGCATGCCTTCGGAAGAATTATGGGTTAAAATTTAAATTTCCGTAAACAATAGGTCTAATTCGAGATACTCTGGTACTAACACCAAATAAACAAGAAGTTGCTTTTAACTCATTTATAAATTATCTGAAGTTTTCTTTTAGAAAAGTAATAGCTATTACTATTCTTTTAGAATAGTATTAGCCTGTTTCTCGATTTCGAAAGAAAATCTACTCGAAAGGAAGTGAGTAATTTGAATTCGAATTAATTTTGGTTTCACTATTTCGAAGCCTTTCTTACGTTTCTATTCGAAAGCAAAATATCAAGTGACTCATTTTGGCATTTGCTTTCGTATTGCTGGTAACTTGTTCGAAATAGTGAAACAGAAATTTGTATGAAAATACTTACGTTTTCTTTCGACTTGTTTTTCGACTTATCTTTCGCATAAAATAAAGTTAGTGAAACGAAAAACAAATTTTTTTAGTATAGGATAAGAAAGAAAGCATTCTTTCGAGATCATGGAACAAGCCATAAATATGTTATGTGTTCCTAAAGAAATTTTTTAAATAACTTAAAAACACTAAAAATACCTTTTAACAAAAAAAAAGGGTAATTTTTATACCCTTCACCAATCGGTGAAAGGGTATTATAAGTTTGTGATTCCGTTTGTAATTTTTTTATTAGTGATTGTACCGATCGACTCAAAATCGGGAGGAGAATCGATTAAGCGATGTCCGTCTGTCTGTCTGTCTGTTGAAATCAAGTTTCTGAAGCCCCTGGAGGATGGACTTACATAAATTATATATCAGATTTTAGGAAATTCCGCAATGAACGCTATTAAATTTCATTAAAATTGGTATATAAACACCGAAAATATCGAAAAAATACCAAAAATTAGACGAAAATTTAAAAATGTTTGATTGAAACACACTTTTAAATAACAAGAGAAAAAAGATACTCCTGGTGTACATGTGATAATATGTTATATATCAGATTGTAGGAAATAGTTTCCCAAAGCACTCTGTAAAATTTTATCAAAATCGGTCCATAAACAACTGAGATATCGCCAAAACACTGAATTTGATGTATCGCAAATTGCCCAAAGTTCGCATTAGAGAATGTTTGTTGAAAAAATGAAATGCAGAAATAGGAAAAACCATCCTCCTTTAGCACGGACCTACATAAATTTTATATCAGATTTTAGGAAATTCCCCCGCCAAGCACGTTATTAAATTTTATCAAAAGCGGTCCATAAACAATTGAGATATCGCCATAACACTACATTTGATGTACCGCAAATTGCCCAAAGTACGTGTCTAAGAAATTTTGTTTACATTTTTTAAGTATTGTTTCAGCGATATCTCAGGTATTTATGGACCGATTGTGATGAAATTTGACATCGTTCTTTGTGTGAGGATTTTCTGAAATCTATACTCCACAAATCTGATTACGAATACCATTCAAATTGTACCGATCAACTCAGAATCGGCATTAGAATCGATTTTGTGACCTCCGTCCGTCCGTCTGTTTGTCTGTCTGTCCGTCCATCCGTCTGTTTTTTTGTCCGTCCGTCTACCTGTCTGTAATTTTTTCTGTTGTAGTCAAGTTTTTGGAGCTCCTGTTTTGTCGATATCTCAGGTGTTTATTTTGATGAAATTTAATAGCGTCCTTCGCAGGGGATTACCTAAATCCTGATGCATTCGGTAATTTGTGGTAGATATAATTTAGCGTTTAAGCGATGGTGTTTTGATCGACAATGATAAAATTCAGGGTGGGACAATATCCTAAAATTTTGTGTAAAATCCAGGAGCTCCACAAATCTGATTTTAGCAGACAGACATTCTGCATTAATCTTAATTTTGTGTCTGACTTTTGAACATTACGATAACATTTGAGAATGTATTATATATCAAATTATAGGTAATCTTCCTAGGAAGTACAAAAAGGCAGCTAACTACATAAATATCCGTTCAAAACCTACATATGTATGTAAGTATCTCACATATCAACGAAAATTTAAATTTTTTAATTGCAATTGGGAGAAATCCGTTCATGTTTAACAATTGATCCCATATAACTTCGCCTAAGATACGATGATGACATTTAGTATAAAGACGTTGTACAATATTGATATTCAGGGCGATAGCGCCTAAAATAAACTTTCTAGAGGGACAACATTTGACAAAAGTATTTCTGATCTCTTGAAAAGTTCGATACTGAAAATGGGCGAGCTCTATTCACATTTAGTGAAATCTCCCATACTTTAATGCTGATAAATTAAATCACATTAAAATTGCACAAGGAACTAGAGCAAAACTTTCCAAACATCCATCGGACAGATCGAAAGAACAATACATCCCAAATATTATTGATGAAGTGTTCATTTTAATAAATTAACTAACTTCAGATTAATAAGTAAATCTTTAATAACTTTTCCGACAATGCCGATATTTATCCATTCAGAAGCTATATATTTCACGTATGTATCTAAAACTAAGAGTGTATACCCTATAATTTTAAGCTTTGACCTAAATCAGTCCGCTAACTCCAGAGTTTTACATAACTAATCAAGAACTTTTACTAGTTAGATAATTCGTACGAATTAAAGTGCACAACCCTCACTGGGCACTGTGTTTTTGGGCTGCATGCCAGAATACTTCAACTTCATCAAATCGATGTGCTATTGCAAATGTAAGGGCATCTACATTTTGAAGCATCTTTTCTGCATGGTTTATCTGGTCTATCGAACTTTATTAAATGTTCGTAAAATATGTGTCTATTTTATTTCGAAGCTACTGGTTGGCTTAAATATGCTTTCTCTACTTGTAGTCTAGTAATCATTATCTTTCACAAAGGGACCACTTTAGAACCCAAGTGAAGCTTCCCTAGACATTAGCCACCTGCCCAACCTAACCTTTGGGTGCATAACTATTCTAGATGATGACGCCACCGAAAAGTTTTTCTTTTTCCGACTCTTAATTTGAAAGACTCTTTGCATATAATACTAGTATAACCAAATTTTGCTAGGAATTACATTAAGTACTTTTGCAACACCATTGGTGAAGGGTATCCAAGATTCGGCAAAGCCGAATATACCACTCTTACTTGTTTTTTTCTTTTTTAATTTTACTTTAAGCACTTATAACTTTTTACATAGAAAAGCTTTTAATTCACTTTAAATGTTGTTCTTCTAAGAGACTATAAATCAAGAAAATTGGTTTATATACAGATCAAATATTAGTTAAAAGTCGGTGGAGTGTGGAACAAAAATTAAAAATCGAATATCTCTAAAACCGTAAAAAATAGCATATGCATGTAGCGATGTTATTTGTAGATCTTGACCTATAAATTTGTTATATAGTATGATTTTTCAAATCGGCAGGGAAATGACAAGTATATATCGTTTTAAGTGATTTATGAGTCTACTTAAGCTCCCCAACACTTCTGCCATATCCACATCAATTTCATTTTTAAATCCGCCGGTTTATAAGTTACGGACTAATTTCCATTCTTTTTTTAAACCATCCCAGTGTGCAACGTTTTATTTTAAAAGATCAGATAAATCGAGCAGAAAATAGAAACCCAGATGAAAGGCTCTTATTCGGGGCAATAAGAAAGGAATCTTCTCATCCTCAGCATAATATCATCTCCTACAGTATTCGTTACTCGGTATACAACCAAGATAGGGCGGGGCAATGACAAGAAGGTCTCTTCCTCAGTGTAATGGCATCTCCTACAGTGTTCGTTACTCTGAATGCAACCAAGAAACACAGTGAGGATTCAGATTAAATTGCGAATTCTTTAGTGCGGAAGGAATTTGAAATTGAACATGAAATTAACTTAATCAACTGAACAATCTCTTGGCCAAGGGAACCCAGAAGAATATTAGATGTCTTATATTTAGGCCTGAAGCTAAGTCAGTCTAGGATCATTAAAAGTCTGCTTCTTTTAATATATATTGTTACTAAAAATCTGCTTGGTTTCTTTGGGAGATGTTAGGAAAAGGCTTGGCTTATTTCAGGCTAAATATAAATGAAAAAAGAAACTTCTTTCGTCTCGGTTTCTGAACAAACTTTGACTAAATACAGGGTATTCGATAAAAATCGCCTCACAAGCGGTTAATTAATATAAAACATTAAACCGACTTGCTAGCTATAAGTCTTCAATCAAACGAGATAAATGCTTCGGATCACATTCTGTTAACTATAAGTAAAATAAAATTCAATAAAATTTTCGATTCTCAATCGGCTTACTTATTTACTTATACATAGTAATTGTTTTTTTCAGGAATGGGTTACTGCCCGACGTAATAACCCATGTTTTTTGTCGTTCTTAGGAAGGATCTCATTCGGCTTACTAAGGAATAAAATCAAGCAACATAGGCTCTTCGGCTCTAGGTCGGGTAACTTCTGCCCTCGATCGGCTAACTACAAAAATAATAACATAAAATCTTTTGATATCGATCGGCTAACTACGGTTATGCTTCTCTTTAGTGTTGAAAAGCCAATTGTATAGTATATAGGAAAAAATAGGCACATTGCACTGTCAAAAACGAATTACTGGAGAGAATAATGGTGACGCAACTTAAGGAAGACATTAACGAGGCACCTTCCGACTTCCAGTTTGGATTTAGGGAGGGGAAATCCGTAGAATATGCGTGGATACATATTAAGCGATGTTAAGCTCTTCTGGCAAGCATGTCTTTGTCTTATTAGACGATTTTTAAAGTGCGTTTCACTATCCCTCATGGGATGGAGTTCTCGATAGACTTCGTAGTGTTGGTTGTCGTGAACTTAATTTGTGGAATAGTTACTTTAGCAGCCAGAGAGCTTGTGTTACCACTGCCAGCGTCATGGGTTGGAAGGATGTAATACGGGGCTGTCCGCACTTCTCCATATTTGTTCCATTCATATGTAACCTCACTCCACTGTTGGCACGTCTCGAACAAAATTACAAGCTGTGTGCCTATGCGGATGACTCAGTCTGATCGAAGGTCAATCTTGTATTGAACTAGAGAGAGGAGAAGAGAAGGTGATACAAATGGTAAATGAGTGGCATACGAGTACGGGTGTCGAGGTAGCCCTTGACAAATTCACGATAATGCTGCTGAAAGTCAGCTTATCACCCTTTCGTCCTCCAACCATTCGATCTGGCGGTGTTAGTCTCAGATATGTGACTGAGATCAAATATCTGGGAAAACCGATGGGCGAGATAATGAGCTGTACTCCTTATCTCTCTCGTGTACAAGACAAACTGAGTGCCATTGCGTTTATGGTCAAGCGGATCCTTTGAAGCGATTGCTGCCTGAGCAGACGTGCTGTGCGTACAGTATATGGTGGGATATTTGTTGCCTGTATAGTACGAAGCAGTTCTGACTGTAACAGGTAGATACAAGGTGCTTTCATGCCAGAGAGTTGCTATACTCGCTTGCATGCCAGTATGTTGGACTATTTCTATTGATGCTCTTCAGGTCTTACTGGGTGCTGATCCTCTTGACTTATAGGTGATTCGCCGCGCGGTCACCTATAAGATCAATAAAGGTTTGCCTCTTCTAGAGTGACACTGGTTTTCAGCTAATAACTTGGCACAGCAACTTGATTATAGGTGGTGGACACGCTGGATGGACAATAACAAGGGTGACGTATAAATTTATACGTGACGCGACGTTTTAGGTAGGAGATAATGGAGACAAGAGTAATGGAGATGGCTTCTCACCGCCATTACTGAATCGCCGTAGTGTCCGCCTTGCATTGGAGGATTCGTCTCTTCGGTTGGTTGTTTTTGTTGTCGATCTCTTTTGGGTGGCTGGTGTTTGCTCTACGGTCATTGCTGCTGTTGGGGCATTACCTATAATAATTGTCGTTCGTGCTATCCCATGCTGGGGTTAGTTTGTGTACAAAGAGTAGCGCGTGAGTGCGGCTGTTAATTGTGATATCTGTGCTTTTTGAAGGTTTAGGGCTGCAGTCCCTGGGCCTTTTAGGGCTCAACTGTTAGTAGTTAAAATTTTTGTCTACGAATCCCACCAGAGATTGCCTGGTACCTTGGGAGTCTGGATCTCCAGCCTTACTGTTGGTTGTGTGTTGGTTGCATCGCAGCGATGTGCCGCGTCCATAGAACATGATTTCGAATTCGTACTCTGAAATGTCAAAGTGTCGTGTATGTCACACCTACCGTGCATGACAATTTTTCGTAGTAAGGGGAAGTTGGTAAACACTTAAAATATCCACCACGTGATCTGGCCACTGTTATGTAAGGCCATTAGTACATAAATCTTATTACATATCTGCTAAAAACGAATATGTTTATTTTAAAGTATCTTGTGCATTTGGTGCCCTGTAAATGGCACAAACCCAGGGTATATTGGTATATAGTGGTAAAGGGCATAAATATCTTGAGTCATTAGAGATGCAAACTTGCAAATTTTAACAAAAGAACAGCGCTGATTAGCATTGCATAGTGGAAACCTCCAGACAAAAGTATGGGTTTAACTTCGAAAAGCCCGCCCTAGGGCTCTTCTACATGAGTAACTTGCAATTAAGCAACGTTATTGAATGTAATGGCTTCATAAACAATTTGTTAATAGTATGGTTAAACAAGAGAGGATGCTGAACGTCACCTTGTGCTTCGAGAATGACACAGTGTGGGTGAATGGCGAAAGTAAAATTCCAGCTCAGGTTATTCATGAAATTGGATCTTGTACAATTTCTGTAAGGATTCCATTTGGTTGGACATTCTAAAATGCTAAGGTTGTGGTTTTGATGGTTCTTATTATTTTACGGTGATAGCTACATCATTGCATTTGGTCCGATTCCTTCTTTCCAAATAAGGCAATTCTTCTTGTTGATATAGCCGTTGAGATATGGGGGAATGGGCTACGTCAGTAAGTTTATTATGTTGTACTGCCAAGTCAGTAGGGGATCATAATTTTTTATTTCATTAACCGGAACATATTTGTCATTAACTGAAATAAAAATATTTTTAACACCTGGAAAAAAGCCTTATCTCGTATTATACCTCAAAGATGTAAAAAAATTTATTAAACTTATAATTATCAGCCATAAACATTTCGAGACATAATTGGTAGTAAATATATTTCCAGTGTACAAATTAAATCTTTCTTCTATGTACCGGGCCCACATATTTTGAGAATTTCTTTCAATTATTCAGAATATTCATAAAAATGTTTTAATATCTGTCAGTGTTCTTTATTTTAATGCCAAATGCTGTCCAGTCAGACACTCGTACAAACAGATACATATATCGTTCGAGTTTTATTTTTAATAAACAAAAATATTTCTCTGTTGTTATTCTATTGGCAAAGTGATTTTTTTCTATACTCTCGTGATCAAAAAAAAATGAAAGCTTGAATGAAATAAATGTTTTTATAATGTCGGCGTTGATATTTATTATTGAAGACAAACAAAAGCTATTTGTGAGTCCAATTCTCAGAGTTATTGTAGTTTGTTGGAACTTTCGAGTGATTTATAGAAATGTTTTTTGTAATAATTACTAATTTACGAAAATAAATGATTAGTTTTATATAGAAGTTGTATAATTGTAATTAGTTATTCTACTAGCAAATTTAAAGCTTTTAAGTAAAATCTGAATGATGCAACAGAAACTTTTCACTATTTTTGCAGTTTACTCGACAATAGTTATATGATAATCTCAAATCCCTAAGGAATCAAACAATTTTAATCTTACTTTGAATAGGAACCCAGCAAAACTTTGGTAATGGCAAGTACTCTGATAACTGGTTAAGTTGTAACGACTACAACATACCATCCGAATAAATAATAAGTTATTACAGAAGTACTTATTTGTAATTAAGATGGTAATTTAAACTGAATGGCCCCGGTTCAATTCCCACCAAGGGCAACAATTTTTTTTAGTTTTTTTTTTATTAAAAGAGTCTTTTTAAATGATTTTTGAATTTTAAGAACTTAAATATTATCTTCTGTAAAAAAAATTTGTAAAACTAACTCACGTTAATGAAAAAATACCATCATGAGTCAATTTTGATTATGTAGGGGATGTTGAATACCAAACACGATTCTAATTGGTCTTAACTTGGTAAGCCCAACTTATCTGGGTCATCCTTCATCTCAACTGTGGACACACACCCATTAATATTGTGAGTTAACATGTTCCGAGAGTTGTCCCATAAGATCGATAAAAATGGGTTAGGATTACGGGCTAGTAACCCTCTCTTGAAAAAAAAAATACAATGAAGAGGATAAAATTAGAATTGCAATGTCGCACTACCTAATGTTAGAGGAGGATGTCCGAAGCTTCGATAGAAAGACCAAGTAGAGGAACGTTTTCCAAAGCTTGGCCTATAAAATTGGAAAATATTCGCACAAGATCGAAATCCATGGAATTCTAAAATATGCTCGGACTTTGACCTTAACAGGTTGTAACATTTAAGTAAGTAAGAGTCAATCTTATGTAAAAACTTATACAAAAAAGAAGATTTAAATTGTTTAAGTTTTAAAATAATTTTAAAAAAGTTTTAAAATAATTACAAAAAATCTTATAAAAATATTTTTCCAAAAATTACAACAAAGCAAAAAAAGCAGGGAAAAACAAAGTTATTTTCACATGATTTTGGATCTAAAAATAAAAATTGTTTATATTAATTATAAGCTGCTAAGTTTTCAACATATGAAGTAGCTCAGTGGAAGAGTCTCTGCCTAGCAGTCGGAGGGTCTGGGTTCGAGCCCCCATGGGATCATAAAAAAAATTTTGTATTTCGTTTAAAAATATATGTTTTTAATAAAACAACAACAAAAAAGTTGTTGCTGTTGTTGTTGTTGCTTTAAAATTGCTTACCCAAGTCATTACTTTTCTGCAATTGGTAAGTACTTGCCTCCAATGACATCCCCATGTTAATGTAATGACTTAAACAGCGAATGAGTAAGTAGTTCGTGTTCAATAGTTTAACTGTTTAACTCATTATTTGGTAATGAAAAGTTTTACTGGGAATATGGTCATTTGTAACATATACATATGTAACTGGTACCGCTTAAACTTAGCAACAATTAAAAATTTTAAGTTATAATACATACATATTAATAATAATAATACATACATATTATAGGTTTTTTAATTTGATTTAAAATTTTTTGACATTTTTCAAAAATAATAATTTGTATTTTCCTAATAAATTGTACTCGATTTGTTTGATTATTTACACGAAAAGTGTTATAACTCGAAAAAAACTGTTTAAGATAGGAGTACCAACTAAAATGTATCTTCTTTAAATTTTTATACTGCAATTAAGGGAAGATGAAATCAAATTTAAATAACAACTTTTCCATCTATTTCCCCTCCAATAAACTATTTACCTAGTTCTAACAAAATGCATTGCATAAGTAGGGGCCATTGCCTGATTGCTGGCCCTAAACAAAAAAAAATATAAAAAATTATACTTTTGCATAATATTTGTGTGAAATACTCTAGTCGGCATATTTATTTTGACATACCGGTTGTTCTTCTTCTTTTTTTATTGCCGGTCCTATGCAATTAAAAAAATAAAATATTGAAAATAGTAAAAACTATTGTAATTTATTAGAGAAGAAAACCCCTTTCACATTTTAAATGTTCATTAAAATCGCAAAAACAACCGTTTAGGTATCAAGTTTCGGTAGGGGCTCAAAGTCTGCTTAATTTTATACCATTAGATGCAAAAGAACCCATCAAAAGTAATTGGAGTGATATAAATAACGTAAAAAAAGAGCTTACAAGTGTGTAGCGTCCGTCACAGAAATAAAGGTTTTTTTAATTTGATTTGTGCAATTTTTCTTAAACTTGGTTCCTAAAGAGAACGTATAGTATGCTTTACATTAGGCTAAAAATATATAGATGTTAATATACCATTTTACAGAATAATTTGTATCGGAAAGTGTGTAGCGTCCGTAACAGTATATATTTTTTACAAAATGATATTTATTATATATAAAATTTATGAACACATGTCTGTCTTATTCATAAAGAAATAACACTGTATGTATCTACATATTAAATTAAAGATATTAGGTGTTATAAAAAAACACAGTGTGGCAAATTTTATACTTTTGAAAAAAAATTGTTGGATTTTTGGGACACTCTAACAGCTAGCCGCAGCATTCTTGGGACGAAAAATAAGACATAAAAAGTATGTAAAGAAGTGTTAAACTTTAAATAAATATATGTATTTAGCCGTTTTGTGAAAAATTAATTGTGACCAAAAATATTTTTAACTGCGATTATTGGAGGAAGAAGACGAAATTCGGCAACAAATAACACCATTAGGATCACTGATTTATGAACCTTTAAAGAAATTTGACATATGAATTTTTCCTAATAAAAAACATTCAAGCATAAACTGTATCATCCTTCACGTAGCATCCGCAACAGTTCATTTATGGATTTTTGGTAAAACTGGAAACTTTAAAATATTTTATAAAAGCTGTTTTGTAATCCTACGATTTTACTTTATCTTTAATGTATTTACAATTTTTTACTTATAATAAAAATTCATTCATTCAATTCATCCATTTTTTGTAGCGTCCGTCACAGCAATTTAAAATCGAATATCTTTTTCCTTTAAATGAAGTATGTAAATTAACAAATGCCATTCGATAGCACAATTGATGGGCTTATATTATCGGAAATCTGTGCAAAGATATATAGTGTAGAACGGAAATGGGATACATTTAAGTACAACAAAATCCGTACAAATGTATTGTCCGACACGCAGCATTTGCCCATATTCTTTAAATTTTTTTATTTTAATAAAGTTTTACAACTTTTGACAATAGTGGTAATCTTTTTTAACAAAACTAAAATATGGACCAACAATTTTCCTTAAGTCCTAAAGAGACAACATATACTGTGTGCTGTTTATACCCTTCAACACCATAGGTGGAAAGGGTATATTGGGTTTGTGCTGATGTTTGTAACGCATAGAAATATTGGTCTGAGACCCAGCTTTAAGTATACTAATCGACTCAGAATCACTTCACGAGTTATTTTAACGATGTCCGTCCGGCTGGCTGGCTGGCTGTTCAGTTATCTATGTAAGCTTGTTATCAATGTACAGGTCATAACTTTAAGGATAGTTTGATGAAATTTGGCACAGGCTCATATTTTGGTTTAAGGATCACTATCCCATAGGGATGCCTTCCCAGAATAAAATTTTTGGCTCTTTACAACCACAAATTTCGTTATATTTTAATAATATTCAGCCTAAATTTTGCCCATGGAAAACTAAATTAGTGTACAAAATTTTGTATGAATCGGCCCATGTTTGACCATATCTTCCATCCAACTAATTTAAACAAGAGGAAGTAAAAACTCATCTGGCAAAATTT
Organism: Stomorhina lunata; assembly: GCA_933228675.1. NCBI lineage: Eukaryota > Metazoa > Arthropoda > Insecta > Diptera > Rhiniidae > Stomorhina > Stomorhina lunata. The sequence continues at coordinate 85,439,548 of OW121740.1, read as the reverse complement.
ATCCTATAGCACGTTGTTCGTTCCACTGGTTTGGTCTATGATTGAGTACATATATATATAATTCCCCGACAACATTCCAATTGGAACAAGGGGTACTTCTCTCAGACAATGAGCTGCATCCGATTCTATTTTTAGACTCATTGAAAGGGACCTACGTTTTAACGCCGGCTCCGAACGGCAAATGCATTAGTTAGAGAAGTTTTACATAGCCTAATACTCAATAACCAGTGGCTGAGTTATGAGGTGAACCGCCGCTTTTTTGAAAATTTATTTTTTCAAGTGAGTCTGGCCAGGGATCGAACTTGGGCCTCTGGTATGCTAGGCGGATGACTAACCTGCTATACCACGGCGGTTCACGTACATAAAAATGGCAAATATTACTATTGTTCACAAAGAAAGCTCGATATGAATCGAAGCAAATGTTTGTGTGTGAATGTGAATGCAGGTTCAAAAGAAATTTATAGAAAAACTGATCAAGTAAACCTGATTCGTGTGAAACGAAACTTACGCAAAAAAATAGGGCGGTGAAAATATTGATAAATCAGATTTTCGTGATTGGAAAAAACGCATTTTTCAAGTGTCGAAAGAAGTATTCAAGTGCCTCGATATTCTAGCTTCCTTCACTCCATCTGATCTTTTTACTACTTACACCACCTTTATCTCAAACTCTCATGTATGTCTATTTTGGAGGTTCTCGACCTAGCGCAGGAGAGGGCAAAAGCTCTCATCGGTGACAGTATCAGTATCAAACTCTAATGATCCACTGGAGATCGTGGCAATGTGGGTAGTGTCACACTTTCGTCAATATCTTTGAAAGTACTCTAACTAATCAGGAAACTCGTTGAAGAAAATTGGGCCTTCTTATGTAATACACGTCAATTAGAGTGTTTATTTTACTCGACTTTTAATTGTCCGAGTAATCAAATAACTTGAAAATGCGGTTTTTTAATTACTCGGAAAATCGATTAATCGTTAAAAATTACTCGAGTTAATCAAGTAAAAATTCTATTTTAAAATTTCTCGAGTAAGATTTTTTTTTTTACAACAATTTTTTTAATAAAATTATAGTGTTTTATTAACAAAAAAATTTAACAATTCGCAATAAAAAAATATAAAACAAAAACATATTGTCACCCTAAATATTTAAAGTGAGTTTATTTACTTCTATATATAAAAAGCAATCTTTCGATTTCATAAATCCTGAGTTTGATCTAATATATTAGTAGGCTCTACGACTACCTTTTACCTATGTTTACAATGGGATCTTCAACTGAACTATAGCAGGACGTACTGTTACTATACTAGGACCTACGATTACACAGGGATCTTCAACTAAACTATAGTAGTATCTACGAATACATTGGAGACTTCAACTAGACTATAGTAGGTTTTACGACTGCAATGGTACCTTCAACTAATCTATAACAGGAGCTACGATTAGATTAGAACCTTTAAATTGGATACAACAACAGGTCTGTGGTAGACTAGGCTATTTATATCTGAAATTACATTGAATATATATATATACTATAGACTATATACATACAATGGACCATATACACACAATGGACTATATTACAAGTTGTAATTTACAAGTCTCGATTATTGCTTAGAATTGACAATGTTAAAATCCACGATTATTTCATAAATAGAAAATTAACTGTATTAAAACCATCGATTATTGCTTTAAATTAACTATAGTAGAACCATCAATTATTGCCCAAGATGGACCTTAGAACGGTAGATAATTGATTTAAGTGGTCATCATTTGAAATCATTTGATTATTGCATAAAATGGCCAGAGCTGGCCATTATTTGCGTGGCAGGGGAATAACAGCAATTTATATTAAACAAAAAAACTTTTTCTTAACTCGTAAACAAAAAAAAACAAAAAAAAAAGAACTAACTAACAAAACACACAGCAAGTAGTATCTTAGCTCTCCATTTGGCCAACGTTTTTTTTACAAACTTAACAGTTTAGAAATACGCTGAGACAAATTTTAGTCGTTTTATTTAAAAAAAATACTTACAAAATTATTAAAATAATTTTACTCGAGTAACTCGATTACTCGTGGAAAATTACTCAAATAAATCTTTATTTGAAATTAGCCATTTTATTTTACTCGAGCGATTAATCGATTTTATTTTTCCGATTAATCGAGCAAACATAACTCGAGTAAACACCCTAACGTCAATCTGTAAGAGCTACTCGCTTGGTGGTCGATTGGCTGATAGACCGAACAACACACTATAGAGAAATTCGTTCTTTATCAGTATAGTTCGTACATATGTCGAATTCACTTCTCGCAGAAGTCTTCTCTGTTGCAATTCAGGGAAGTTGAAATCAAATTTCCATAACTACACCATCTATTTCCCCTCCAAAAAACTATTTACCTAGTTCCAACACAACACACTGCATAAGTAGGGGTCATCGCCTGATTGCTGGTCCTACATTAAAAATTAATTACACTTTAATATAATAGTTGAGTGAAATAATACACAAAATGTCAGAACTGCTAAATTATTGATGAGTTCCACTTTTTATAAAAAAAAACAGGTAAGAGTGGTATATTCGGCTTTGCCGAATCTTGGATACCCTTCACCAATGGTGTTGCAAAAGTACTTAATGTAATTCCTAGCAAAATTTGGTTATACTAGTATTATATGCAAAGAGTCTTTAAAATTAAGAGTCGGAAAAAGAAAAGCGTCATCATCTAGAATAGTTATGCACCCAAAGGTTAGGTTGGGCAGGTGGCTGATGTCTAGGGAAGCTTCACTTGGGTTCTAAAGTGGTCCCTTTGTGAAAGATAATGATTACTAGACTACAAGTAGAGAAAGCATATTTAAGCCAGCCAGTAGCTTCGAAATAAAATAGACACATATTTTACGAACATTTAATAAAGTTTGATAGACCAGATAAACCATGCAGAAAAGATGCTTCAAAATGTAGATGCCCTTACATTTGCAATAGCACATCGATTTGATGAAGTTTAAGTATTCTGACATGCAGCCCAAAAACACAGTGCCCAGTGAGGGTTGTGCACTTTAATTAGTCCGAATTATCCAACTAGTAAAAGTTCTTGATTAGTTATGTAAAACTCTGAAGTTAGCGGACTGATTTAGGTCAAAGCTTTAACAATGATAAGCCTTAAAATTATAGGGTATACACTCTTAGTTTTAGATACATACGTGAAATATATAGCTTTTGAATGGCTGGATATTAGCTTTGTCGGAAAAGTTATTAAAGATTTGCTTATTAATCTGAAGTTAGTTAATTAATTAAAATGGACACTTCATCAATAATATTTGGGATGTATTGTTCTTTCGATCTGTCCGATGGATGTTTGGAAAGTTTTGCTCAAGTTCCTTGTGCAATTTTAATGTGATTTAATTTATCAGCATTAAATCGATTTCCGGTCGGGGTTATATGGGAGATTTCACTAAATGTGAATAGAGCTCGCCCATTTTCAATATTGAACTTTTCAAGAGATCAGAAATACTTTTGTCAAATGTTGTCCCTCTAGAAAGTTTATTTTAGGCGCTATCGCCCTGAATATCAATATTGTACAACGTGTTTATACTAAATGTCATCACCGTATCTTAGGCGAAGTTATATGGGATCAATTGTTAAACATGAACGGATTTCTCCCAATTGCAATTAAAAAATTTAAATTTTCGTTGATATGTGAGATACTTACATACATATGTAGGTTTTGAACGGATATTTATGTAGTTTGCTGCCGTTTTGTACTTCCTAGGAAGATTACCTATAATTTGATATATAATACATTCTCAAATATTATCATAATGTTCAAAAGTCAGACACAAAATTAAGATTAATGCAGAGTGTCTGTCTGCTAAAATCAGATTTGTGGAGCTCCTGGATTTTACACAAAATTTTAGGATATTGTCCCACCCTGAATTTTATCATTGTCGATCAAAACACCATCGCTTAAACGCTAAATTATATCTACCACAAATTACCGAATGCATCAGGATTTAGGCAATCCCCTGCGAAGGGCGCTATTAAATTTCATCAAAATAAACACCTGAGATATCGACAAATCAGGAGCTCCAAAAAACTTGACTACAACAAAAAAAATTACAGACAGGTAGACGGACGGACGGACAAACAAACAGACGGACGGACAGACAAACAGACGGACGGAGGTCGCGAAATCGATTCTCCTGCCAATTCTGAGTTGATCGGTACAATTTGAATGGTATTCATAATCAGATTTGTGGAGTATATATATCAGATTTTAGAAAATCCTCCCATAAAGAACGATGTCAAATTTCATCACAATCGGTCCATAAACACCTGAGATATCGCTGAAACAATACTTACAAAATGTAAACAAAATTTCTTAGACACGTACTTTGGGCAATTTGCTGTACATCAAATGTAGTGTTATGGCGATATCTCAATTGTTTATGGACCGCTTTTGATAAAATTTAATAACGTGCTTGGCGGGGGAATTTCCTAAAATCTGATATAAAATGTATGTAGGTCCGTGCTAATGGAGGATGGTTTTTCCTATTTCTGCATTTCATTTTTTCAACAAACATTCTCTAATGCGAACTTTGGGCAATTTGCGATACATCAAATTCAGTGTTTTGGCGATATCTCAGTTGTTTATGGACCGATTTTGATAAAATTTTGGGAAACTATGTCCTACAATCTGATATATAACATATTATCACATGTACACCAGGAGTATCTTTTTTCTCTTGTTATTTAAAAGTGTGTTTCAATCAAAAATTTTTAAATTTTCGTCTAATTTTTGGTATTTTTTCGATATTTTCGGTGTTTATAAACCGATTTTAATGAAATTTAATAGCGTTCATTGCGGGAGAATTTCCTAAAATCTGATATAAAATTTATGTAAGTCCATCCTACAGGGGCTTCAGAAACTTGATTTTAACAGACAGACGGACGGACAGATAGACGGACATCGCTTAATCCGATTCTGAGTCGATCGGTATAATTTTTATGGGGTCTACGATCACTAATAAAAAAATTACAAACGGAATCACAAACTTATAATACCCTTTCACCTATTGGTGAAGGGTATAAAAATTAATTGTAATAATGCTTGTATGCCATATAGTGTATGGCATGCTAGTCACAAATATTCACAAGATGGGCGCCTTGCTGGTAAAGCTAATTCGATTACGCTAAATTCATCGGCATTAGCAGTTTTTCGAAGTTATCGCTAGTGATCGCGATTTAAAAAAAATATATTTTATACTTTAGGGATAATTTTTAAATTTAAAGTATGAAACACAATTGGAACGAACGACCAATTTTTCGGAACGAATATTCGTCGTTAGAAATAGAACATATGGGTTAATATGAAAGTGCTCACAATTGATGCGTATGACGAAATTCGTCGTGCGTAACGAACAGTGCGATAGGTTTATTTCTATTTCATACGCAGACGAACGACGACTAAAATGGTTTAGAGTGGCTGTATTTCTATTTCTGTTGTACAATATTAGAAATTATATGTGTTCTTGTAAAATATGGTCACCTTATAAAATGTAAACAAAAAAAAATTATTTTAAATAATATTAATTACATTAAATAATCTTGCGAAATAATACAAGAATTAAATACAAAATAATTGCAAATGTTGTGAGTGAGCGATATGTACGAAAGTGAGTAATTTTTGCAAATAAAAAAATCAACAAAAATGGCGTCAACAACGTTTATTTGTCCCAACTGTGTTCAATGGACGAATGTACAAGACGAATTTTTAAAGCCGAATTCGTCGTGCTGGACGAAATTAGTCATTCGTCCCAATTGTGTTTCTACCTTAAATCAATTCAACTCTATAAAATAAACACAAGATTGCATGACATTCTTATTTTTTTTTCTCCAAAACTATATTTTTTCGTGAGAAATCAATACAAAATTGCAAAATAAAAATACATTTCTTTTTTGTTTTTAAACATACTAATTTTAAATCGCGAATATGAGTGCTAACTTCGAAAAACGGCTAACGCCATTGAATTCAGCGTACTCGAATTAGCTTTACTAGTAGGGTGCCCAGCTTGTTAAAAAAAAGTGTCAAATTCGAGCACAGTGACAACGCTAACACGTGTCGCCCAGGTCCTAAAGCTGACAAATCAAGTTTTTGCAAAATTAACGCTATTTATTCCCCCTTTTGCAAAAAAGTGGATTCTGGTCCTTAGGGCAAATACAATGAGATTTCCAATAAGCTACATATCTTTAAAATCGGTTAAACAGTTTTCGAGTTACTACAATTTGCACTGGCCATTACATGTCCTCGAGGACTTGCCGAAGGCAATTGACCAAAAAATATATAATTATAAAATAAGAAAATAAATAAATATTATAAACTACAAACTTTGGAATTTTCTTTTATGACATTTTCTATTATTGAATAACGAAGTGTTGCTCTGAATACTCCAGCAAAAATCTGCCACCTTGTGTGCATCCCAGCGACCCTGGTATCTTTCCTCCATTGTCCGAATATCTTGGTGAAATCGTTCGCCCTGTTCCTCACTTAAGTCTCCTAGATTTTCAGGAAAACGATCTAAGTGACTGTGAAGGTAATATAACTTGATGCTCATGTTGCATCCAAGATTCTGGAAGTGAGTTAACATCTCTTCAACGTGCGCAACATAATCATACATTTCTCATTCATCCAAAAGACATTGGCAGTACCTGGATATTTTATAGTGGTTTCAAAATCATCTAATTTTTTTATTTTGTTGAGTTGTGCAATAGGAAGATATCAGTCAATTTAGCGAAATTTTATATTTTATTGCTTACATGTATATTGTAAGTTAAAAAAGAAAAAAATTTAAACTAAGTAAAATGTTTTTGTAAATTGACTTCGGCAAGTCCTCAAGGATATGTAATGGCCAGTAAAAATTGTAATAACTCGAAAACTGTTTAACCGATTTTAAAGACATGTAGCTTATTGGAAAAATCATTGCGTTTGCGCTGAGAACCAGAATCCACTTTTTTGCAAAAGGGGGAATAAATAGCTTTAATTTTGCAAAAACTGAAAATTTGTCAATTTTTTCGATTTAAATGCTATTTTTCAGATTTGGGGCCTATGCGCTACTTGTTAACGTTGTCCAATTCGACTAAAATTTTGTATGTGGAAGTTTCTCACCAAATCTCACAATAATCCGACATGCACCCCTTGAAATTGGAAAATTTATTTTTTTCATACATTTCAAAACCCGCTTAAAAAACTAAAATTTTGTGAAAATGAGCGAATTCACTAAATTGTGAATAAATTCAAAAAAAATCAATGGATTTTTATGGTCGATATCTCATTTTGTTGCTATTATATGTCGCTATGCGATAAAATAATAAATCGGGAAGTTTTTTTCTGTTTTCGATTTTTCATGATTTTTTAAAACGAAAATTTTTGCCATTTTTACGTAAAAAATATATTTTTTTCTTAAGTTTTTTATTACAACTCCGATACTATTGATCCGATTGAAACGCGATATATAGACGAATCAAAGGCTATGTAAATCTTAATTTTTCTGATTTTATTTTAATAATATCGGACTAGTAGTTTTTGAGTTATCATTAATTATTTGAAGAAACGCCAAAAAAAAATTGCAATTTAAAAAAAAAAAATTTTTTTAAAATCTTGCCATAGAATTTAAAAACTTTACCATTTTTGTACAAATGTAGTCATGATACATCAAAATTGTATAGTGGTTTTAAGAGCACATGAAATTTTTTGAAATTTGTTGTGCAGTGTTATGGTCTTACTTCGATTAGAAGCATCAAAAATAACGGACAAATTAATTTGTATTTTAAAAGCTATATTTTTTTTAGAATATGACAATGTTGCAGCAATTGAACAATATTATTTTTAAACTCAATTTTTAATTGGACTTTTTTTGTTGTCTAATAACAAAGAAAATAAATAAATGAAGTCATTGTACAACCGATTGACATCAATTACATTAAATCAGAGATTCTCGTTGTTACTAAATGATGTAACACGAATGGCAGTCAGAGAACTTACTCGTATTGTAGTTAATACATGTATATTAGATACTTATTGTTACTTTTACTACCTATAAACATTGTATGAAGTATAAACATTAGGGTGCCGGTTATTTTTCAAATTTGGAAAGCTCTTCAAAAGTCTCAAATTTTAAAAATAAAATTTAAAAAAAACCTACGAAAAAAATTAAAATTTTTTGGACAAATATAGTTTAATTTGAATGCAAATTTTTTTGGGTGTTGCCTAGTGTTATCGCATAATTTTACATCGAAGCAAAGGTCACCAAAAACTGTTCTAAATGCCATTGTCATTTGTACAAGGTGGCGCAAAAATAACCTTCCGATGTTTTTTGGCTGTAATTAAAAAAAAATGAAAGACTTTGATTCTTCTTGTGGATTATTTTTATTTGGTCTTTTAATTTTTTTTACATTAAGTCGAGAATATGATGTCATGTAAATGGCCGCCGCCACAGTTGATTGTCATTTGAGCCCTTTTTATAGCATTTTCCATCACTTTGGCCAAAACTTCCGGCGATAGGTCCTCACATTCTTGACGAATAGATTGATTTTGAAATTGATTGAAAGGTACGAATCGTAAGTAAATAAATAAGTACAAAAACATGAAATAATTTTAAATTAGGTTAAATTTTACGACTATTGTTATGTTTTCTTACGCTGCAAGAGTCTGAGGCTTGTTGAAATAAACCCGTCATCATCAAGTTGCGGCAAAAAGAACTCGTTAATCATTGCTCTGTAGCGCTCACCATTCACAGTAAACGTTTGGGCCGCGACGTCTTCGAAGAAAAAAGGTCCGATGACTCCTCCAGCGAAAACAGCATACCATACAGTAACTTTGAGCGGGTGTAATGTCTCTTCGTGGGTTACGCGGATTTTCAGTGCCCCAGAAGCGTAAATTTTGCTTATTTAAGTACCAGCTAAGATGAAAATGGGCCTCATCTAGGGTTGCCAGTCAGGCTGGATTCTACTGGATTGTTCAGCTTTTTTAGTGCTTGTCCAGTGTCAAGCTTAAATTAAATTTGTCCAGCTAAAAGGTAAAGAATTTAAATTTTTTTTTAATATTTTCAAAGAAAAACTATTTATATGAAAAAGAACGCAATAAAAACTTTAGAAAAATTAATTTTTTTTACTTAAGCGATTTATGCGTTGATTAATTGATTACTTGATCATGTTAATTTTGGAATAAAATTACCCTCTATCAAATTTCCCCATTGTACTTACTTTACTTAAATGGCCTATGTCAAAAACCTGTAAAGGTCAAAGGCCGAGCATATTTTAGAATTCCATGCGCTTCAATAATGTGCGCATTATCTCAAATTCGTAGGTCAAGCTTTGAAAGATTTTCCTTTACTTGGCCTTTATATCGAATTTTCGGACGACCTTTTTTACGAGTTCATTCGGGATCGTTTTCGAAAACTTTTGTTGCTGAAATATTTTCATACATTCGTACAACATGTCCCAGCCAACGCAACCGGTGCTTGAGTTTTACTATGTCATTCAATGTCGATATTCATTGTTGATGCAAAATGGTCCAAAGATTTTTCGTAGAATCTTCCTCTCAAAAACTCCAAGAATAGCTTCATCTGTATATAATAACACGGGTTGTATAAGCGTTTTGTAGAGCATAGTTTAAGTTCTTACAGAAAGAGCTTTATTTCTCATCTGCCTGCTTATGCCAAAATGTCATCTGTTGGCAAGTATGATTCTACTTTTAATTTCGAAACTTATGTCGTTATTTACGTTGACGGCGGTACCAAGGTAAATAAATTCTTATACAACCTCGTAGCTATAGTTCTCAACGATCACATGTGGTTCAATTATTGAGGATTTCCTGAATTTTCTCTCGATATCGCTTCTGTTAATTACGGTATTCGCAAATCCGTTTATCAAAAATTGCAAAATTCATTACATCAAATTATCAAAGCAAGTTTTTTATTATTAATGTCCAGCTAATTTTTGGATTTTCATGTTTTTTTCCTTATGTCCAGCTTTTTCAGGATTTGTGTCTGGCAACCCTAGCCTCATCACTCATGATTATTTTTGATGAAAAATCATCTTCCTCTTGGTGGTGATTAAGGATGGCTTGAGCGTATGTAAGACGCGATTGGCGGTCAGCAGCTAACAGCTGATGCACCGTCTGGACTTTGTACGGAAACATCTTCAAATCTTTTACCAAAATTCGCTGTAAAGACCGTTGACTGATACCCATTTGCGTGGCACGTCGTCTGGTCGATGTCGACGGCGCTTCCATTACATCCTCGGCTACAGCAGCAATATCCTCTGCAGAATGGCTACTCCGGGGTCTGACACGTCTGGCAGCATATCGTGTTGCGCCAGTCTCTTCGAGGCGAGCGGCTAAACGTCGCAGTGTTTCACCAGTAGGCGTTGAACGGCCAAGAAATTCACGTTGTGCCAAAGTCACCGACCGATTATTGGTCAAATAAATAGTCACCAATATTCCGTGTTCTGGAGCAGTGTAGCGTAACATTGTTTATTAAAGTGTATTTCGCAAGTGTTTACTACACAAATGTCAAAACAGAATTGACATTAGGGAAAAAAATTCATAGCATTTTCTGATACATAGGAGGATTACTTTTGCGCCACCTTGTATTTTAGTTTAAAATTTATAAGCATCTGACCGACTCCTTTCATTTTCAATAAATGAAGAATATGTTTCGTTTCCTTAGCACATTTTGTTTTCGGCCCTATCATGTTCAACTCAAACGGAATGACATTTTCAATATACCCCCAGTCTTTTCAATGGTGGTTATAAAAATACAATATTCCACATTATACAAATATGAATGAAGGTAGGTCAAATTATACGGGTAAAAAAAATTACAAAACTGGTAAGCAATAACAGAAACAATACCTAACTTTAAATATCTGTTATTATCAACATTTTTTCTTTATTAAAAGTCATATCCGGCCTAGGGTCTAATATGTCGACAGGAACAAATGCTACGAAATTTCGTCTATCAGATTTTTTAAAGAAAAACTTATCTGTGTGAAAAAAAAAATATTAGGATTTATCACCGTTTTTGTTATTTTCGTGATATTGGCTTCATAAGAAGATCATGTATGATAGATAATGGTAGAATATAAACCGATTTAAATCACTCTACAAAATTTGGATGAGTGACTTTAGCTAGCATAAGAAATATTTGTACTGAATTTAATTCAAATAGTCTTTAACTTAGTAAATCTTAGCTAAATTTCAAATCCGGGAGGACAGTCCTGTGTACCACTTCATGCACATAAAAAGTATGATATTCCTTAAATCTGAATTTGTCCCAATCCTTTGTTTTGCAAAAGAAAATTTTCAAATTATGAGATACAGATTTCGTTTTAGCTGTTCATAAAGAAAAATTACCCACCCTAATGCATTTCTATATGTACAATTGAAAGCATAACAATTAAAATTTCAATAATTGGAAATTTATATAATAATCTATAAAAACAATCTGTCCAGATATTGATAACACATTGTATTTCACAGGCGCATTTCCGTAGATTACCCTTAAGAACACATTAGTAATGATCAAATATCGAGATATTTTTGTACCCCCACTCCAATAAATTTTCATTTGAATATTTTTAATTGATTCATATTTTTTGACGAATGACGTGCAATGGACCAACATCGCCTCTGACTATTATCTGTCTGACGTCAAAGCGCGAACAACCACCACAAGCAATGAACATTTCGATTTCAATTTTTTTATTCTTGTTTTACTTGTTGAATTATTGTTGCTATTTAAAACAAATTGTATTGTACTACTTATCATTTATTAGGGTGGTAACTATTTAGTATATTTTCATCTTTTAACTTATTTGGTCACTTTTTAGCATATTTTTATCTTATGACCTATTTAATCACCGTCATCCGAGAAAGGGAGAAATGTTTTCGCTAAATTTCATAATGTTTTGAACAACAAAACAAGACCGATCTTTACACTTTTTTGGACCGGTCTATAATAAATGTATATTTTTTCAATATACACTAGAGTTGATCGGCGGAAGTTACATCACAATTACAAGCAATATTCATCGCATCTTTCCACTTATGTCGATGTACCCAGTTAGCATTTTTGGAAAATTTGTAATCAATTATGAGTCTTTTTTGACTTCACTGTACGATTAAAATGATCATTTATGATATCACTTATGAGTCAAAAATTATCTTTTTGTATGAGAATATGGTACCCTACAGGTGACTCTTCAAAACGAGTCTTTAATGACTCGTATTGCTGATTAGAATATGACTGCACACATTTTGCTAGATTTGTAAAAAAAAAAGAATAAAGCTTTTTTTATTACTCAATAGAGTATATCTATTTTTAGAACACGTCATATCTATTTTTAGAACAGTGAAGTTGCGTTAATAATTACAGAAATTGATGATGCCGAGACCAAGGATCGAACCTAGGAATGCCCATAATAAGATACGAGTCTTTTTGGGGCATTTTTTGTCACCTAAAAATAGTTATATTACGCACATTTTACAAGTTTTTTTGTGCTATTTTTAACTAGTCATTTTGCTTTCAAATAGATGCTTTCAAGGTATTTTCTGAGTCTTTTTGTGGTCTTTTTTGATCACCAAAATTATTAAAATAACATAAAAAACAGTCGTATTAGGATCGTTTGCACGTAAAGATTTTGACTGCACACATTCTGCAAGAATTGTTTGTACTTTTGTAAACTAGTCGTTTTCTAAGCGTTTTAAGGAGTCTTTTTAGAATCTTTTTAAGATCACCACGTTGATTTATCAATTTTTGATCATCTATTCAAATCCCAAAAGACTAATTTTGCTGATATTATCGTCAACAATCACCAAATTGCTAGCTGGGTAGATAGGATATGAAAGAAACAGTTATACATACGTAAATACATTCATACTGAACATAAGTAAATATGTATGTGTGTACATATCTTGTTGTCAGTGCATTTTCTTTGGTGGGGGCAAAGATATTTTTAAATTTAGAAATATCGACTAAAATGTAAACAATTTCAAAAACAATAGAAATATAAACACAAAACCCCGAAATAAATTATCCAGCAAAGAGGAAAGGAATTCACTCTTTAAGATCTCCCGTAAACAAAAACACATGTTGGCCATGTCATTTGAAAATCGAATTTATTTTTATTGAATTGTATTTCATTTTTGAGAAAATTGTTCTGCATCTAAATATTAATTTACAATTTTCAGATTACAAATTGGTCTAATAAAATTTTGTTATTCTGACGCAATGCTTAAAATATTTACATACAGGGCGGGCAAATTTGAGGTAAGGAATAGGCTGCCATATATTGAAATATCAAGAATTGAGCAGTAATCTATTAATTATTTAGTAAAAAGTTTAAAAGTTTTGACATGTTTAAAAATTTGACCGCATTTTGATGAGTAATGAGGGAATTAGGCGGTTATGAAAACAAAAAACCTGACAAGTATGAGGCTTACAAAATTCACAAACAGTCCTCTTAAAACCTCTACATTTAATGAAAGTGACCGTTTGCTGCTTTTTGTGATCAACCGGAATCATCGTAGCGGTTTTTTTTCGAGTATGAGCAAGAAAACTGCACACTGGTATTTCTGCTGCGAAAAAAGCCATTTTTGACCACCACTTTTGAAAAATCTAATAATGAACTTTTATAGAGAAGAGTCTAGGTATTAAGAATCAATAACACAGGTCAACAGCAAAAATGTGCTCGAGTAACCACTATATACATTTGATGTATCATGGCTACCTTAGTACAAAAATAGTAAAATTTTTAAATTCTATGGCAAGATTTTTAAAAATTTTTTTTTTTTTTAAATTGCAATTTTTTTTAGACGTTTCTTCAAATAATTGATAATAACTCAAAAACTACTAGTCCGATATTATTAAAATAAAATCAGGAAAATTAAGATTTACATAGCCTTTAATTCGTCTATATATCGCGTTTCAATCGGATCAATACTATCGGAGTTATAATAAAAAACTTAAGAAAAAAATATATTTTTAACATAAAAATGGCAAAAATTTTCGATTTAAAAAAATCATGAAAAATCGAAAACGGCAAAAACCTTCCAGATTTGTTATTTTATCGCATAGCGACATATAATAGCAATAAAATGAGATATCGACCATAAAAATCGATTGATTTTTTCGAATTTATTCACAATTTAGTGAATTCGCTCATTTTCACAAAATTTTAGTTTTTTGCTTGATATACGCATTATAGCGGGTTTTCAAATGTATGAAAAAAATAAATTTTCCAATTTCAAGGGGTGCATGTCGGATTATTGTGAGATTTGGTGAGAAACTTCCACCCACAAAATTTTAGTCGAATTGGACAACGTTAACACGTAGTGCATAGGCCCCAAATCTAAAAATAGCGTTTAAATCGAAAAAAATAGTCAAATTTTCAGTTTTTGCAAAATTAAAGCTATTTATTCCCCCTTTTGCAAAAAAGTGGATCCTGGTCCTTAGGGCAAACACAATGAGATTTCCAATAAGCTACATATATTTAAAATCGGTCAAACAGTTTTCGAGTTACTACAATTTGCACTGGCCATTACATGTCCTTGAGGACTTGCCGAAGGCAATTGACCAAAAAATGTGGCTAAGTCAAATCGATGGAATAGATCAAAAATGTATTTCATTGTTTTATTCATGTATTTTATTTTATATTTTATTTTTTAAATTTATTACAACATATAAAATAAGGAAATAAATAAACAAATAAATATAATAAACTACAAACTTTGGAATTTTCTTTTATGACATTTTCTATTATTGAATAACGAAGTGTTGCTCTGAATACTCCAGCAAAAATCTGCCACCTTGTGTGCATTCCAGCGACCCTGGTATCTTTCCTCCATTGTCCGAATATCTTGGTGAAATCGTTCGCCTTCTTCCTCACTTAAGTCTCCTAGATTTTCAGGAAAACGATCTAAGTGACTGTGAAGGTAATGTAACTTGATGCTCATATTGCATCCAAGATTCTGGAAGTGAGTTAACATCTCTTCAACGTGATTATGTTCATCATCCTTGTTATTTCCTAAGAAATGTTGAATAACCTATACAAACGAATCCCATGCATTTTTCTCAATTTCTGACATTGAACTGAGAAAATCGGTATCTTTCACCAATTTGCGAATTTGTGGGCCGTCAAATATTCCTTCTCTCAGCCTTCAATGCTGTTTTTCTACAGTAACACGTGTCCCACAGAAATACGTGCCCAAAACAGTATTTCGCCATACATTTCTCATTCATCCAAAACACTTTGGCAGTATTTACCTAGATATTGTATAGTGGTTTAAAAAGCATCGAATTTTTTATTTTGTTACGTTGTGTAATAGGAAGATATCAGTCAATTTTAGCGAAATTTTATATTCTATTGTTGACATGTATATTATAAGTTAAAAAAGAAAAAAATAAAAAAAATTAAACTAAGTAAAATGTTTTTGTACATTGTCTTCGGCAAGTCCTCAATGACATGTAATGGCCAGTAAAAATTGTAATAACTCGAAAACTCTTTAACCGATTTTAAAGATATGTAGCTTATTGGAAAAATCATTGCACTAAGAACCAGAATCCACTTTTTTTCAAAAGGGGGAATAAATAGCTTTAATTTTGCAAAAACTGAAAATTTGTAAATTTTTTTCGATTTATTTAAACGCTACTTTTCAGATTTGGGGCCTATACGCTACGTGTTAACGTTGTCCAATTCGACTAAAATTTTGTGGGTGGAAGTTTTTCACCAAATCTCACAATAATCCGACATGCATGAAACATGAAATTGGAAAATTTATGAAATTGGAAAATTTATTTTTTTCATACATTGAAAACCGCTATAATGCGTATATCAAGCAAAAAACTAAAAATTTGCGAAAATGAGCGAGTTCACTAAATTGTGAATAAATTCGAAAAAAATCAATCGATTTTTATGGTCGATATCTCATTTTATTGCTATTATATGTCGCTATGCGACAAAATAATAAATCTGGAAGTTGTTTGCCGTTTTCGATTTTTCATGATTTTTTTAAAACGAAAATTTTTGCCATTTTTACGTAAAAAATATATTTTTTTCTTAAGTTTTTTATTATAACTCCGATAGTATTGATCCGATTGAAACGCGATATATAGACGAATTAAAGGCTATGTAAATCTTAATTTTTCTGATTTTATTTTAATAATATCGGACTAGTAGTTTTTGAGTTATCATTAATTATTTGAAGAAACGTCTAAATAAAATTGCAATTTAAAAAAAAATTTTTTTTTAAAAAATCTTGCCATAGAATTTAAAAATTTTACCATTTTTGTACAAAGCTAGTCATGATACATCAAAATTGTATAGTGGTTTTAAGAGCACATGAAATTTTTTTTATTTTGTTGTGCTGTGTAATTGTTTTCAAGAAAAAATTATAGAAAAAAGGTACTGAAATGTGCTTAATGTTCTAAAACGAAAAGTGATGAAATTTTTCATCAAACTCAGTAGCTTATGCATCGAATATAGTTTTACAGCTCCAATCTTGATGTCGATTTAATTAATATACAGAAGCTTGGTTTAAGTCTGTAGAAGAAAATAACTTAATCTCGTATATAGTTTAGAAGATATCAGGAAATTAAAAGAGCTCAACAAAATTCAATGTTGTCGTTTTTCTTTGAACAAAAACTAAGCTGGCTCGGTTTTGCTCGCTTCTCCCACCATAACCAAGTGAAAGGCGAAAGTCTCTTCTTTAGATTGAGCTAAAAAAATAAACCGAAATTTACCGATCGTTGAACAAAGTTCAAAATTTTCTGAAAAAAGTCACGTAAATTGTTATGCATAATTGAAGCAAAAAGTGTTGCAGTCGTTTAGGCTTAACTTTTTAATTTTACCCTTGACCACCATAGGTGAATAGGGTATTATAAGTTTGTGTTGATGTATAGAAATATTTGTCTTAGACTCGCCTTTTAGTATACCAATACGCTTAGAATCACTTTCTGAGTCGATTTAGCGATGTCAGTCCGTCCATCTGGCGTGAAGGGTATTGTAAAACAGACAAATGGAAGAATAAATAAAAAAAAATTCCATTTCGCCGTACCAAAAACAATTATTTTCATGTTTTTTTTTTAAATTCGCTAATTATTTCTTAATATTCCGTAATCTCGTTATGAAAATTTTCAGAAAATCCAAATTTTGACATTTGACCGCGATGAAGAAAGGGTTAGTCTCGTCCAATATTAAAAAAACCATTTAGCATAGGTTTTCCATAAACGAAGCAATAATATTAATTATATTTTTTGTAAAAATTGAATACAAGTAAAATTTTCCGAGCATTTACTCGAATTTGGCCCAAAAATTTAGATTTTCGCGAAATTCTTCAATTTGAAATCGCATGTACGGCGACACTGTTCAAGATATCGACCTAATTTTGTTGGGTTTTATTCTCCCATTTGTCTGTTTTAACACACTGGAGAGCAAAATCTAAATTTGGAATATTTGTTAAACAAAATTTTCAAAAAATTAAAAAAATGATTTTTGAAACCGGCCTGAGCAAAATGTACCATTTTCCAACATGAAAAAACTAAGTAAATTTGATTATATTTAAACAAAACTGAACTATTTACTAGTAACAAGCCATTAAATGATAAATCATGTCTAACTTTGGAATTTCTTTATTTACAACATACAATTTTTGGTGCATATCCTTAGGCGCGTTTTCAAGGGCATGAATTCCGTTTTTCCCCATACAAATGGGCTCTTAAACTTTGGACCCGATGCGCCACTAGAACGTTGTCCGATTTGGCCCAAATTTTCAGATCTAAACTTTCAGACCTAGTGTCACAATATTCCGTAGAAAAAGTTATAAAATTCGAAAAATCATTTTCCTTCATACAAAAAATTGTCGCTGTAATATATCGGGTGTTTTTTATTGAGGTATAGAACTTTAAGTTGGCATCACTTTTTTAACTGGCGGCCATTTTGTCAGCTGTCAAGTGATTAATATTTAGTTTTGTTTGCCATTTCATCATGAACAGGTTGACAAAAGAACAACGCTTGCAAATCGTGCAAATTTATTTCCAAAACAATGGTTCAGTTCGCGAAGTTTACCGCAAGCTTCGTCCATTTTATGGTCGACAAAATCGTCCATCAGAGCAATTAATTCGGTTAACCATGGATCGTTTTCGCACTACGTTTACTCTATGTGATAATACGCATCCGCAGCGACGTCGAACAGTGTGCACCGAAGAAACAATTGCCGCTGTAGAGCAAAGTGTTGAAGAGGACCCGAATGAATCGATTCGCCACCGTGCACAGCAATTGGAGCTTTGTCCATCAACTTTATGGAAGATTTTGCGCAAAGATCTTGGCTTGCGACCTTACAAGATCCAGCTTGTGCAAGAATTAAGAGACCATGCAATGCGTCGTGATTTTGGTGTATGGGCCGAAAATGAGATTGATCTCGATGCTGATTTTCATCGCAAAATTTTGTTCAGTGATGAGGCTCATTTTTGGTTGAATGGCTACGTCAACAAGCAAAATTGCCGCATTTGGAGTGAAGAGAATCCACATGAGACCCTTGAGACGCCATTACATTCACAAAAACTGACTGTTTGGTGTGCTCTATGGGCTGGTGGAGTCATTGGGCCATACTTCTTCCGAAATAATGCTGGAGAGTCAGTTACCATAAATGGAGACCGGTATAGAGCCATGATAACCGACTATTTTGTTCCCTAATTGGATGGCATGAATGTGGATGAGTTGTGGTTCCAACAAGATGGCGCTACATGCCACACAGCGCACGTCACAATTGATTTATTGAAGGAAACATTCGATGAGCGCATAATTTCGCGGAATGGACCTGTCAATTGGCCATCGTGCGATTTGACACCACTGGATTATTTTCTTTGGGGATATGTGAAGTTGCTCGTCTACGCCAACAAACCAGAAACGTTAGGGGACTTGGAAGCCAACATTCGTGGCGTTATTGCCAACATACGGCCCCATATGCTCGAAAAAGTAGTTGAAAATTGGACCTGTAGAATTGGCTTTATTCGAGCCAGCCGCGGCGGCCACATGCCCGAAATCATATTTAAACATTAATGGCATAAAATTATCTTTCCAATAAAGCCAAATTGATGGACATTAAAACGATTTTCTTGTGTTTTATTTCAATTCGAAGTTCTACACCTCTAAAAAAAACACCCATTACATACATACTTATATCGTAAAGTTAACATTTACATTTTGTTGACATGTTTAAATAAACATTTTTTTTTTTGACTGATGTCTAATTTATTTGTCTTTTAAGTAGCTGCTCTTCTATATTAACATCCCACATTATGATAAAGATAAAATAAAAAATTAAAATGTATTATCTATTTATTTAAACAATATAAACAGTAGTGAACAACATTTACAAAAACTACTTATCAACTTATCACATTTTTTAATTTATTGTAATTGTTAAGGCCGAAAGTAGAGTTTTTGTTTAATATTTGATCAGTTAATTCTAATCAGAGCGCCAGATAGCTTTAGACATCTTGAGAATGAAAATGTTTATTCTTTAGATACTTAATCAGTGATGCCAACCAAAAATTTTACTTTGTGGGAGATTCGACATTAAAAAGTAGTAGATTCCACAAAATTTATTTTCAAAAAGTGGTAGATCTACCACTTTTATTATTCAAGCTTTTAAAAAATTTTAAAGTTAGAATACCTATTTATTTAACGTTTTGTTTAAAAAATAGTGTTTAATATGTATCAATAAATATACATACATATTGAATGTAATTTGAAAAATAAACTGGAGCTTATAAAAGATAATTTTTTATTCGAATCCTTACTAAATAATTTAAAATGTTCATCTGTTGGTGTCAGCATTTACTCTCCCTGAAGAGTGTCAGTAGAAAGTTTATTCCTATTAGAATCTTAAGGAAATTAACTGCCGAAATAGCCTTTTAACATTGGCATTACTATGTGGAAGCACAAGCAAGTTTTGTGTCAAGGGAAGCATTTATTCATTCTTGAAACATGATGCCAGAAATTTTTAACACGTTTGTATATTTTCTTCTAGAGAGAAATGAAATGTTATATTTCTTAAAAGCTTCCATTCCTAATATAATTTGCTAGGGTCATAGGGGCATGAATCTAAAAAGAACATGTTACAAAAGATATATATATATATATATATATATATATATATATTTTGAAACAGGTGTTCAATGCTGCATTTTTGGTAACGAAAAATTGATTTAACACAATTTTGAAAAATCTTAAAAAAGTAGTAGATTCTACTTAAAAAGTGGTAGAGTGGAGAAAGATACCCAAAAGTAGTAGATCTACTACAAAAGTGGTAGAGTTGGCATCGCTGTACTTAATGTTCCAAAATAAAGAGTGACGGCTTTGCAACAAAGTTGTTACGGCAGTGCGATTCTATAACATTAATCAACGATTTTACGATTCGCTAACACGATAACTCATCGTCAATGTTGTAAATTCATTAAAAAAGAATTTCTAACTTTCAATTTAAAGTACACTTTATGTAAATTTAACATCAAAATATGAAATTAAACTCTATCAGTTGATTCCGAACATGTCTTTTAAAGGAGTGGATTGTTGTCTAGCAGATGCAGTCATTTTTATAATTAAATATTTCAGTGACATTGTAGCCTAATAATATTTTGATACGTCTTCTACATATTTTGCGAAATCTTATAGGTTAAAACGATAGTAATTATAGCCCTGATATGCGATATAGATCTGATATCCTATATAGCCCTGGCAGACATTTAAAATCTAGATACATATGGGCATTTTTCCAATGTCAAACTGCGACATTCGTACGCATTCAAAGGGAAAAATACATATTCTAAGAGATGAAAAAAAGTTAAATAATAAATATATATTTTACTTTTTTTCAATGAAACATTGATCTTAGACCCCTATAAGTACCCCAATTGACTTAGAACCACTTTCTTGGTCGATTTAAAAATGTCAGTCCGTCCGTCTGGCTGAAAGCTTGGAATCAAAGCACAGGTAGCAATTTTAAAAAATTTGATTAATATTGGCACAGACATTTCATTCTACAGTGCTACAATTGATATTGAAAATGGCTAAAATCGGTACATTATTTTCAGTACCTGCCATACGTCTGGTTTCCCGGAATTGAGATGTTGGCCTCAAATTTCAATATATTTATTAAATTTAAAAGGAATACTGCTTATTTATAATAGAAACCTTCGTTCCAAATTTGGTTAAAATCTGTCGATTTTTGACTATAGCTTGTAAATCTAAAGATAATGACAATTTTATGTTCATTTGTTGCACTTATAATTTTTGTATAAGCTGTAATGTTGAGATTATTTAAATAAAAAGAAGTAAGAAAGTGCTATAGCCGGTCAAGCCCGACGATACGATACCCTTCACCACTAAGGTCAAAGGTGTTCTTTTTCCTGTATAAAGACAAATATTTGCTAAACATATTCTCAAAACATATACATTTAAGCTGTTTTCGCCATTTTGTATACCGATTATCTCGAAATTTTACAAATTGATTACAGTTGTTACAAAAATTATATATACAAATAAACTTAAAATTCTCATTGTCTTCAGATGTACGAGCGTTTTAGTGATTTTTTTCTCATTTAGTTCGTTTTGACAGAAGAGTTTGTATGGGAGCTATGGTCAAATGTGGACCGATTTCAACAAAATTTGGTACAGTGATTTTAGTTTAAGCAGTATTTGTATTATATTATATTCAATTCCGGGAACCGATTTTGACGAATTTCAATAGCCATGGTCCCGTCAAAAAAGTGATCTTTGCCAAATTTCATCAAATTATCTTTAGAATGGCGACCTTCAGTTTGATTACAAGGTTTACTGGAGGTCCAGCCAGCCAGACGGACGGACGGACTGACATAGCTAAATCGACTCAGAAAGTGATTCTAAACCTATTGGTACACTAAGAGGTGGGTCTAAGACAAATATTTCTATACGTTACATACATCAGCACAAACTTATAATACCCTTTCCACTTGTGGTGGTTGAAGGGTATAATTAAAAAATTTGATGTTCTAAAACTAACCAATATACGCAGTAGAGTATGCAACATTTAATCAAGAATTAAAATAGCATCCACAAAGCTACAATTCCTTATATTAGTATAGCATAACCTTAGGCACTCGTATTATATACATTGAAACACAAATGTAATTACATACTATGATCAAATTCAAATTTGTAAACATGTTTCAATCAAAAAACCATTTGTCATTCAATTCTACGGATGCTATTTCCAAAACTTTTCATCAAAATCATTCAATTTGCCATTGGAACAAGAATATGATGTGAAATTATTTGAATATTAGATTTTTATTGGCTCGTTGTTAAATGATCCACTAAAATACCTGTTTGTCTGGCGATAAGGAGAAAATATTTAAAAACTCTTAGAAGATAACCTTGACAGTGCAAATATGGTTTTGACTTTAGTCTATTGTATTCAAGAAAAATTATCATAATGGGTGTTTTTTTAGAGGTATATAACTTCGAATTGAAATAAAACACAAGAAAATCGTTTTAATGTCCATCAATTTGGCTTTATTGGAAGGATAATTTTATGCCATTAATGTTTAAATATGATTTCGGGCATGTGGCCGCCGCGGCTGGCTCGAATAAAGCCAATTCTACAGGTCCAATTTTCAACTACTTTTTCGAGCATATGGGGCCGTATGTTGGCAATAACGCCACGAATGTTGGCTTCCAAGTCTCCTAACGTTTCTGGTTTGTTGGCGTAGACGAGCGACTTCACATATCCCCAAAGAAAATAATCCAGTGGTGTCAAATCGCACGATCTTGGTGGCCAATTGACAGGTCCATTCCGCGAAATTATGCGCTCATCGAATGTTTCCTTCAATAAATGCGCTGTGTGGCATGTAGCGCCGTCTTGTTGGAACCACAACTCATCCACATTCATGCCATCCAATTGGGGAACAAAATAGTCGGTTATCATGGCTCTATACCGGTCTCCATTTATGGTAACTGACTCTCCAGCATTATTTCGGAAGAAGTATGGCCCAATGACTCCACCAGCCCATAGAGCACACCAAACAGTCAGTTTTTGTGAATGTAATGGCGTCTCAAGGGTCTCATGTGGATTCTCTTCACTCCAAATGCGGCAATTTTGCTTGTTGACGTAGCCATTCAACCAAAAATGAGCCTCATCACTGAACAAAATTTTGCGATGAAAATCAGCATCGAGATCAATCTCATTTTCGGCCCATACACCAAAATCACGACGCATTGCATGGTCTCTTAATTCTTGCACAAGCTGGATCTTGTTAGGTCGCAAGCCAAGATCTTTGCGCAAAATCTTCCATAAAGTTGATGGACAAAGCTCCAATTGCTGTGCACGGTGGCGAATCGATTCATTCGGGTCCTCTTCAACACTTTGCTCTACAGCGGCAATTGTTTCTTCGGTGCGCACTGTTCGACGTCGCTGCGGATGCGTATTATCACATAGAGTAAACATAGTGCGAAAACGATCCATGGTTAACCGAATTAATTGCTCTGATGGACGATTATGTCGACCATAAAATGGACGGAGCTTGCGGTAAACTTCGCGAACTGAACCATTATTTTCGAAATAAATTTGCACGATTTGCAAGCGTTGTTCTTTTGTCAACCTGTTCATGATGAAATGGCAAACCAAACTAAATATTAATCACTTGACAGCTGACAAAATGGCCGCCAGTTAAAAAAGTGATGCCAACTTAAAGTTCTATACCTCAGTAAAAAACACCCGATATTTTGTAAACATTATGATCAATTGAATTAAAATAGTCGCGGTTGTAGAACATCTCAAATTTTTATTCAAATGCACATTTACAAAATTTCCGGGTTTGTAATTTGATAATTTATGTTAACCACGTCTCTATTTATACATAAGCATATCGTCACCTGAAATATTAAAGGGCATAAAAATTAAAAAATTCATGAATTATTTTAATTGATAATGAAAAATAAAAAAATTCAGAAGATCGTAACTTTATGTATTGTTACCCCCTTTTGCATTTCAGGTGACAATATATATGCAATTGGTTCAACTGCACTTATTTAGAGGCATACATATATTAAGTAATTGAGTATGACTGAGTGCATAGTACCCTCCCATTGCAAATGAGCGTTATCATATACTCGTATGAGTTTAATTGCAAAAAGTTTAATTTTTTTTATCAAGGTTGGTAACCTATTTTAAATAATGAAAAGTCTGGGTTTTATCAATAACGTTATAAATATTTGATCGAATTTGGATGGTAACAGTTTGTTAATAAATAAGTAATTAACATGTAAGAGTGCTCTATTTGTCTGTGCGGTATCTTATAAAACCCTTAAAATTGCTATTCCAAAACTAAAAGAGCAGAATCGAAAGAGTGGTTTTCTGAAAAGATGGATGACATTTTGATCTATAGCACTTATATGTCATGTATATGACATTGAATATAAATACCGATGACGATATATTGGGAGTTTCTCAGCCGATTTAAATAAATAGCGTACCATATAAAATTCTGTATAACTCATACAGCTACACGGTCCACAACTCCATAAACCTTATTTCGTTGAAAAGGGTTTTTAAAAATTTTTTGGACATCAAACATTTAATCAAAAAGTTCCACATTTTTACTTTTCTAGGAAAAGTTCGTGCTTAAAGGTAGAAACACAATTGGGACGAATGACTAATTTCGTCCAGCTCGACGAATTCGGCTTTAAAAATTCGTCTTGTACATTCGTCCACTGAACACATTTGGGACGAATAAACTTTGTTGATTTTTTTTTTATTTGCACAAATTACTCGCACTTTCGTACATATCGCGTACTCCCAACATGTGCATTTTTTTTCTATTTTATTCTTTTATTTTTTCACAAGAAGAATATATTTAATTAATTTAATTTAAAATAATTATTTCTTTGTTTACAATTTATAAGGTGATCATATTTTACAAAAAACACATATAATTTTTAATATTTTACAACAGAAATATAAATACAGCCACTCTAAACCAGTTTAGTCGTCGTTCGTCTGCGTATGAAATGTGGAGCCGCGGAACAAAAGGTTCTTTTTGCATATATTTTACATTTTGGTTTTTTGTTATTTTTGTAATATTTAGGTTGAAATCTTTCAAATACAATTGAGAAACCATAATAATTTTTTTCACTTAGTAATTAAATGGACATTAAAAAAGTTTTACAAAACAAAAGGTTCTTTTCTACTTTTTTTTGTAACAAAAGGTTCTTTTTCCATAGTAAGTTACATATTTTTTCCCTTATTCGTGTAGTTTAGGGTGCACCTTATTTTATGAAGTGCGTAATTGAACCTTTACTCGCCCTAGAAATGTTCTAAGTAATACAGAAACATGATACACAAATTTTTTCCGCCCACAAAGTGGTAAACTTTTTGGAATAGGGGAGTATTTTCGATTTTGCCCAAATTAAATTTTTTACTGTAATATAAAAGGGAACTAAAGAAGCTTTATTTTAAGTCATCAATATTACAAATCCGAGAAGTAGTTTCAAAGATATTGCAATTTTTCCCAGAAAATGCGTGTCCTTAACGACTCGCCTAAGGATATGCAGCTAAAAAATTTATTGAAATCAGTTTTTAATTTTTTTTTTAATTTTGTTAAAAAAAATATTACAAATAATACATTTGCTTCTCAGTATCACAAAAAAAAAAACAAATGGCAGAATAAAAACCAAAAAATGAGGTCCGAATCATTAACTGTTTTGCCGTACCTGTGATTTCAAATCGAAGAGTTCAGCGAAAACTGTACCAATGTTCAACATTAATAAAAGTAATAGAGAATATTTTTCCTCAGACTATTTATAATGTAAACATTCCCAGCAAAACTTTGGTAATGGCAAGTACTCTGATAACTGGTTACCTTGTAACGACTACAACATACCATCCGAATAAATAATAAGTTATTACAGAAGTACTTATTTGTAATTAAGATGGTAATTTAAACGCAATGGCCCCGGTTCAAATCCCACCAAGGGCAACAATTTTTTTAGTTTTTTTTTATTAAAATAGTCTTTTTAATTGAAAAATTTGTAAAACTAACTCACATTAAGTCAATTTTGATTATGTAGGGGATGTTGAATATCAAACACGATTCTAATTGGTCTTAACTTGGTAAGACCAACTTATCTGGGTCATCCTTCATCTCAACTGTGGACACACACCTCCTCATGGTATCACCCGGGGAGCTAGTTTAAGACCCATTAATATTGTGAGTTAACATGTTCCGAGAGTTGTCCCATAAGATCGATAAAAATGGGTAAGGATTACGGGCTAGGAACCCTCTCTTGAAAAAAAAAATACAATCAAGAGGATAAAATTAGAATTGAAATGTCCCACTACCTAATATTAGAGGAGGATGTCCGAAACTTCGATAGAAAGACCAAGTAGAGGAACATTTTTCAAAGCTTGGCCTATAAAATTGAAGACTATTCGCACAAGATCGAAATCCATGGAATTCTAAAATATGCTCGGACTTTGACCTTAACAGGTTGTAACATTTAAGTAAGTAAGAGTCAATCTTATGTAAAAACTTATACAAAAAAGAAGATTTAAATTGTTTAAGTTTTAAAATAATTTTAAAAAAGTTTTAAATTAATTACAAAAAATCGTATAAAAATATTTTTCCAAAAATTACAACAAAGCAAAAAAAAGCAGGGGAAAACAAAGTTATTTTCACATGATTTTGGATCTAAAAATAAAAATTGTTTATATTAATTTTAAACTGCTAGGTTTTCAACATATGAAGTGGCTCAGTGGAAGAGTCTCTGCCTAGCAGTCGGAGGGTCTGGGTTCGAGCCCCCATGGGGTCATAAAAAAAATTTTGTATTTCGTTTAAAAATATATGTTTTTAATAAAACAACAACAAAAAAGTTGTTGCTGTTGTTGTTGCTTTCAAATTGCTTACCCAAGTCATTACTTTTCTGCAATTGGTAAGTACTTGCCTCCAATGACATCCCCATGTTAATGTAATGACTTAAACAGCGGATGAGTAAGTAGTTCGTGTTCAATAGTTTAACTGTTTAACTCATTATTTGGTAATGAAAAGTTTTACTGGGTTGGCATTGTTTTTTTATTATTGTAAAAGTTGAACACTTTCTTTCCCGGGGTCAAATGTCATAATATAGAGTTTTTCATTTTCAATTGAAAAATGACAGATTATTAAGAATTTATTACCAAATTTTGTTCAAAATGCAAAAATATAAAATACTGCATGTTTTTATGTTACGTAGATAACTTCTGGGGGGAGCTATGGTTTAATTTCGTTGCATAACAAAAATTATTTTTTCATAATATTTTTAATTTTTTTTGTATCAAAAGGTACTTTTTCCTTTTATTTAACAAAAGGTTCTTTTTCCAAAATAAAAGTGCTTATTTAAGGAGACTTTTAAGGTTTAATGTGGTGATTTAGAGCACAAAGGTTCACCTACTGGTAAGTAGCTAACTTAAATATATTTCGCGGTTCATTGATTTCTTAAAGTGCGAAATAACAAAAAACTTAATTTCCCAAAAATTTTGAATGATGCAAAAAAAAACCTTTTGTTCCGCGGCTCCACATATATAAATAAACCTATCGCACTATTCGTCGTACGCATCTATTGTGAGCACTTTCATATAAACCCATGTGTTCTATTTCTAACGACGAATATTCGTTCCGAAAAATTAGTCGTTCGTTTTTTGTGTTTCATACTTTAGTCGTTCGTTCCAATTATGTTTCATACTTAATAATGAATATCTGTTAAACTTGTAAATAGAATTATCTTAGTCCGTTTGCAATAATATTTCGTAAATATTGTAAATTAGAATTTTCACGAAGTACTAAATATATCTCTGGTGTTTATAGACCGATTTTGATAAAATTTAATAGCATGTTGCGTTGGAGTATTTTCTAAAATCTGATATATTATTCAATTTTTTTTAATACTGTTTTAAACATTTTTTTAATTTGTCAATTTGCGTACATCGATATTTTTTGCTTTGGCGATATCTCGGTTATTTATGTACGATTTTGATGAAATTTAATAGTGCGCTGGGTTGAATAATTTCCTAAAATTTTGATGTACAGTTCAAAAAACTTTTTTTAAAGCAAACATTTAATCGGTCCTCTAATTTTAAAGATATATGCATTTAAATACGATCTCTCTCCAGGTGCGAAATGTTACAATATTGTGTAATTTGTTTGTATTTCAATCTACCTCCAAAATATATAAACCCAATATAAAACAAGGTTATTCACTAATTAAAGTATTATTCATATATCGCCTTAAAATTAAATGTACGAGGACATACATACATTTAAAAGGCATGTTAATTATAGAGATTTGAAACTTTTTCTGATTAGAAAATCAATAAACAACTAAATCAGTCTTCAGAAACATACACACTTGTAATTGACCAAAAACTCTTTCCACTCTGTACTTTACTTTTGTAACACCATTGGTGAAGGGTATTTAAGGTTCGGCATAGCCGAACATAGCACTCTTACTTGTTATTCATGCACTTGTATTAAGAACTAGTAATATTAAGGTTTTAAAGGATTACAAGACTATATCCCCGCAGAAATCGTAACTAATTTTGACACGCTTGTAAAACGGATCATAATTTATGTAGTTATGTGGTCCGATTTCACTCTGAATTGTTTTGGCAACGCCTTGGGTGTTTCTGAACCGATGAGCAAAGACTCTATAATATCAAGATATTGCGCTCCATATATTTGTTTTCTGTCAAAAGTGAAATTAACATGGATAAAGAACAATGAATGAAAAATCGAACCGCCGTGGTGTAGTAGGTAAGTCATCCGCCTAGTTCGACCCCCAGCCAGACCCACTTGAAAAATTTTTGAAAAAGCGGCGGTCCACCTCATAACTCAGCTAGCCACTGGTTATAGAGTATTAGGCTATGTATAACATCTCTAACTAATGCATTTGTCGTTCGGAGCCGGAGTGAAAACGTAGGTCCCTTTCAATGACCAAATTCCTTATTTATGATTCATTTTGTAAAGTAGGTTTCTTTCAATGAGTCTAAAAATAGAATCGGATGCAGCTCATTTTCTGAAAGAAGTACCCCTTGTTCCAATTGGAATGTTGTCGGGGAATTATATAAAGAACAATGAAAAATGCACAAACAAACATACATTTCATGAGCACGTATGTGTGCCTTACCTTTCTCTGATTGAATAATCGTCTCTATTAGTTGCTTTTTAGTTAGAGTCTTTAGCCTCACTGTCCGTATTTAATCTGTTTAAAATTTAGGACTAGCACTCAGGTGATAACCCCTACTAATTCAACGCATTATGTTGGAACTAGGAACAAATGTTATTGGAACTGGAGTAGCGTTTGTAGGCATTTGATTTGAATACTCCCACATTGCAAGTGGAAGGAAAAACTTTTGCAGGTAGTAGGTTCTACATACGAACAGTACGGCTAAAGAACGAATTTTCTCTGTAATGTGTTGTTTGGACTACTGGCCAATCGAATACGAAGGGATCAGCTCTGATAGATAAACGTGTGTTGCGTATGAAAATTCGAGTTTCAGAAACGAGTTCCCACATTTCTTTAGAGCACATACCAAAGTAGTAACTATAGAACAGTGAGACCCAAGCCACACTGCGACGGTGTTCAAGTGAATCAATAGAGTTGGATACCCTACTGTCACCGAAAAGCACCTTCGCCCTCTCCTATACTCGGTCGAGAAGCTCCAAATAGACTTTGTATTCCATTTTGATTTGAACTTTACTATATTGCAACTGACTGGGAAAACTTCTGCGGGAAACAAATTCCACATACAAACTGTGCGGCTAAAGAACGAATTTTCTCTGTAATGTGTTGTTCTGTCTACTGGCCAATCTACTGCGAAGGGATGAGCTCTAACAGAAAGACGTATATTGCGTAAGAACGCTCGAGTATCGGAACGAATTTCCAGATTTCGTTAGAGCACATTCCAAAGTAGTAAAGATAGGACGCAACCTACATTGCGACGGTGCTCCAGTGAATCAATAGAGTTGGATACCCTACTGTCACCCATAAGCACATTCGCTCTCTCCTGTACTCGGTCGAGAAGCTCCAAAATAGACTTTAAAGCACCGGTCTATACATGTGAGTTGTATTCCATTTTCGGTCGGATATAGGTGAATAAATAGTATGGAGATCAGATGAAGTGAAGTATCTCTTACGCCGTTTTAGAAAACCGAAGCATGAATGCTTCTTTCGACACTTGAAAAATGTGTTTTGTCCAACGGACATCACATTGAATTCTCATGCCCAGAACATCAAGAGCATCTGATTCCTCAATAGTTACACCGCCTATAAATATAGATGAAGTAACATGATTTGCCGTGCGTTTATGCGTAAGCATACAGCATTGAGTTTTCAGCGCATTAAAATCAACTCTATTTGCACGATCCCATTCTGAAACTGTTTCTAAATCGCGGTTTAATGATTCATTCATGTTTTGTCTCATAGCGCCAACCTCCAAAAGGCTTGGTCTATCACTGAATGAATATGAATGGCAAATGTTATTATCATCTGCAAAAGAGGATTGGAAGTTTAATGTAGAAGGTCATTTATAAAGATTAGAAATAGTGTAGGAGAATGAACAAAGCCTTGCGGTACCCCTGAATTAATCTTGAACTTGTCTGATAAGATCCCATCTACAACGAATCGTTTAGTGCGTTCTCTGAGGAAGCTCGATATAAATCGAGAAAAGTTATTACCGACACCAAAAGCAATAAGTTTTGATAGAGCGCTCCGTGCCACACTCTATCAAACGCCTTAGAAATATCCAAACCCACAACTTTACTTTCGCTAAAACGGTTTATTGAATGACACCATTTTTCTAATAGGAAGGCTAGCAGGTCTCCCGTAGAGCGTCCACTACGAAATCCGTACTGGCGGTTGCGTAGTAGGTTGTTAAATTTCAGATATTTAACCAAATGGTGATTTACCATACCCTCCAAAACCTTAGAGAGTGCTGAGCAAATTGCAATTTAACGGTAACTTATAGGGTTATTAACCGCTCCCTTTTAAGGGATTGGCGTAACATTAGCAACCTTCCAACACCATGAAAATTCATCGGCATGGTATAAGGTGCTGAAAATGTTAGCTAATGGACACACAAGCGTCGAGCACCACTGCTTCAAGACCAGTGCTAGAATGCCATCCTGCCCCGGAGACTTACTAATTTTGATATTCACTAAAACCATTTTTAATGCGAGGATAGTCACGGATACTCTTTCGAGCACGCGCATAGGTTGAAAGCATTTCGGCAAGCAGGAAAGGCCAATGTTTGGTCATTCTTTAAAAGTGATGAAATTGTAGAACATTATTCTTAACTCTTTTAACGAAGGACCAAAAGCTCTTACTGCCCCGAGAAGCAGCAAGAACTTTAATACGAAGATACTGCTCGTCCAGAGCTTTTTCACGTCTTAATACTTAAAACACACTTACGCCTCGACTGTTTGCGATGCAAATCTGTAGCTGGATTTTGGTTATAACGCCAGCTTAGAAAAGCTTCCTCTCTCTGATTTCATTCCAAGCTTAATAACATTTGATACCATTTCCGCTGATGCGTTAACATTGCTGTCAAAGAAACAAAGTTTCCAGTTAAACTGCCTATAAAACTCGTTAAGCTCAGCCCAACGAGCAATAATTTGAGCGTTTCGTAGCTGTTCAGGAAACATTGCGAAGTGAGAACAACGGGAATAAAGCGGAAATGGTTTAGTTTTTGAATTTCCAAGAGTTGCAAGTACCTTAGGATGTGAAGTACGGAAAAGTCAAGAGTGGTTCATTCACCAATTGCGCTAGGTTATTAGGCGCTGAGAATAACTCAAAATACTGTCCCTCAAAAGTTGTGTGGCTCGAATGCAACAATCACCACCAACAATGATTTCACTGTTCCAATAATTTTCTAGGATCTTCGAAATGGAATCAGAAAGGGTGTCGAACCTTATAAAGAGATATCACTTTCAGCGTTGGGACTTAGAAGTCAACGTTGGGACATATGCCGTGAGTTCTTCCATAAGAACTATAAAAAATAATGGGTAAGGACGTCGGGCTAGTAACCCACTCCTGGAAAAACAACAATTACTATTAAATTTTAAATTTAGAATAAAAACGGCCCCCTGATGTTAAAAGAGGACGTCCGAAACTTCGATGGAAAGACTAAGTATAAGAAAATCTTTCAAAGCTTGGCCTATGCAATTGGAGAATATGCGCACAAGACGAAGTGCATGGATTTCTAAAACATGCTCTGCCTTTACCTTAAAAGGTTGTGAATAAAGGCCTTGAAAAAAATTAAAATCGAAACAAGCAACCTCTTTACCCAGTTCCATCACAATGCAATGTATAAGTAGGTGTTATACCCCAAGTCTTGGCTCAAATAATTATACAAAAATCAGTGGAAATTAAACAAAAACACAATATTTACATAATCAAACTTTAAATGAGACCGAAACTATTTATTAACAATTTAGTTAAATATTAACAACAAAACTATATACAAAAAAAAATAATTTATCACACAAACTTAAGGTTGCCAGAAAAGCTTGGGCTCAACCTTGGTCATTTTGTTCTTATCGGTAATCCACATTGTTCCGTTTTGTGCCATCTCAATGGCTTTTACCAAATGTTCACCGGCCACAGCAGCTGGTTGACGTGGAGCCGAAAAGATTTCGTCGGTTAAAGGTTTGGAATATTCGAAAGTATCACTAATTATGTGATTAGCTGTCATTGGAGTTTCAGTTAGACCTGGGCAGAGGGCAGTGATTACTACTCCAGAACGGTTATAATAGTAGGGATCCTAAAAAAATACAAATTTCAAAATATTATTGTTAAATGTTTTTGAAATATTAACCTAAAGCTCCATAATGATACATATGAATGTACGAGTATATGGATTTATTAAAAAGGACTTACCGCTAGGGAACGTGTAAATCCAACAACACCAAACTTGGAGGCACTGTAGACAGCAATTGGTGAGCATGGCTCCAAACCCAAGACTGAAGCAATGTTCAAAATGAGACCACCATGTCCCTTTTGGCTTTTATCCATATAAGGAAGAGCCTCTAATGTGGTGTTAATAAGACCAATCAAATTTACATTAATGGTAAGTTCAACATTGCGGTCAGCAATGACACCAGCGCCATTCACCAAAACATCAATGTACTTTACAATACCGACAATTTGGGTAATTGTGTTTTTGATGGAGGTCTTATCGGTGACATCGAATTTCATGTAGACGACCTTAGTTTTTGGATTCATTGCTTGCAGTGTTTCTACAGCTTTAGCATTTTCCATCACATCCAACACAATCAAGTACTTTAAGTAGAAGATTTGTTTGGATACATTTAGTTAAACATTAAGAGAAAGACCATTTAAAATATGTAACTTACAGCAAGATTTCTAGTCATGAGTTGTTTGCAGGCCTCGAAACCGATACCGCCCAAACCGGCTACGAACACAACATTTTTACCAGTAAGATCCATGACGTACGAATTATTTCTTATACTTAGCGAATGGCCTGATGTCTGTATCACACCAAGTTTAGAAAACTAATAAATTTGTTTAAGATCGTTTCGCAGTTTATATACTGAGATATTCGCACTTGTTTACGCTTAATAATTGTTGACGAGGGTAAAACAAATACCTAAACCCCTCAGCGAGTCAGAAGTCAAAGAGATAACCGACATACATTCATACAACTTACCCTGGCTGGCACCTAATATTTGAAATAATTATATTTATGTATTTGTTGTTACTTACTGATCAGTCGTGATATTAGGAATTTCTAATATGTACAATTTCTGGAATAAATTGCAGTGATGGTAATAATAATAGCATTTGATGAAACTAGAATTAAAGTGCAAATTAAGTAGGTTTAACCCTTATCTACTGAGGCCCTATGCTCCACTGGGAGTCAAGGATAACAGAAGAAGAATCCTTATCTACTAACCCTCTAAAATACTTCTTAAAGCGTAACCATTTGTCTATACGGCGAGCAATTATTTGGGATATATAATATTGGTTTTACATATATATTTTTAAGGCTTTAGACGTATATTTGTATTAAGCAATAACTTATTAAGTAAAACAAGCAATTTAAATAATTTTTAAACAAATATATTTTTTTATTCATTTTTCAAAACACAGTATTTTTTAAATCACTTATATTCTGTGTTCATCGATTCGATGAAAGTTACGGTTGCAGGGTTAAGAAAATTTTTAAGTAGATTCGCAATTCAGTTTTTGAAAACTATGCTGGCTTTTCATAATAGGGCTTTCAATTTGGATTGGCCTTGCACAAAAATATTATCCGATTATTACATTTGCTATATTATACATCACCATTGTGGCACTTAAATGATGTGTTTACTGATATGCAATTATCAAATACTAACTTATATTTTAAGTGAAATGGGTAAATATTTAAATATTTTTTTTATACCATAAATTGAATATCTATCTAATCTACTTCATATAAATATTTAATAATATTATTTATTCTACAACTAACCATGCACAATATCTTAGAAAAGTGATGATAGTAAAACTTTGACTAAATGTATATACAATGTATACCTATAGAATATTAAACAGGGGAGTACTTGGAATGTAACCAATTTTTATACCCTTCACCACTATAGATGGAATGGGTATTATAAGTTTGTGCTGATGTATGTAACGCATAGAAATATTTGTCTTAGAGTTAAGTATACCAATAGACTTAAAATCACTTTCTGAGTCGATTTAGCGATGTCAGTTCGTCCGTCCGTCTGGACCTCATGTAAACCATATAATCAAAGTACAGGTCGCAATTCTAAAGATAATTTGATGAAATTCGGCACGGATCATTTGTAGGCTATTGAAATTCGTTAAAATCGGTCTACTATTTATGGTACCTCCCATAGGTCTCACTTCCCGAAATTGATATTTTGGCCACAAATATCAATATTTTTTCATGAAATTTAAATCAAAAACTGCTTATGTAACCAAACTAAATTTCGTTGAAATCGGCCCACAATTGACCATAGCTCCCATACAAACTTTTCTATCAAAACGCATTCATTGAGACAAATATCACTAAAACGATCATAAATCTGAAAATAATGACAATTTTGAGTATATTTTTGCATACATAATTTTTGCAAAAATTGTAATTAATTTGATAAATTTTAAGATAATCGGTCCATATTTGGCCCTAGCCCCCATATATGTATGTCAAAATGACGAAAACAGCTTAAATATATAAGTCTTAAAAAAATGTTTGTATTTTGGCAAAATTAAGGAAATATTTGTCTTTATACAGGAAAAATAACACCTTTGACCTTAATGGTGAAGGGTATCGTATGGTCAGGCTTGACCGACTATAAAACTTTCTTACTTGTTTTTTATTTACTCAGAATCTTGCAAAATAAAATAAATGCTATGCAAAAAGTCGAGGTCTCTAAGTGTCAAAGTTCTTAGAAGCGAAAAAAAACCTTTGCTAGCAGCAGTTACGAGCTAAAGTTCTTACCACTCCCAGCGCACAGTGGCTTAAAACCATTCTTTTGAAATAAAAAAACAATAGCTTTTCTCACTTTGAGTCGCTGAGTTCGAAAATGTAAAAATCTTTCAGAAGTTAGCTCTACTATGTTCAAGAACTTTTAAACCGTAAGCTGGATTATCATGAAATTTCACATGGCTATTGAGGAGGAGTATTCGAGCTTAGGTTTATTTTGTAGGCCTATCAGGAGGGGAGCTACATATATGCCCTCAAAGTAGGACACCTCAAGTATTTTGAAAATTAAAAACGATCACATTTTTGATCCGATTTAAAAGATTTTTATATGCTGAGATATACAAAAAAAAAACATTGCTACACGTATGACTTACCTCCTATAGTTTAAGAGATATTCGACTTCGAAAAAAAATTTCAACTTAGGCCTAGAATTTTACTTATATCAGATCCAAATTTTTCTCGTATTTTAATAAAATTTTGTACTTAAACAGGCTTTTTGATGACAAAAATTACAAAAAAAAATTATCACCAGGAATCCGACAATTCCCCACATTTTTTTTGAAAATCCCCAAAAACTTTTTTTTTAGTTTTTTTTTTTAATTTTTCTTAGTGATTCTGGGGTGCAAAAGTTTTTTAAACATTACAATTCATAAACGAACAATAATGATATGACACGCTTATATATCAAATTTTCCTTTGATAATATTAATATTTGTTTATGAATTTGGGGGTAAATACATAAAAAACTTGTTTTTAATTTTTGGTTCTAGCTTTGCGATTAGAGAAAATTAGGCATAAAGTGAGAAACAGTGTAAAGAATTGGTCATTTTTGGGAGGCTTTAGCGTTAAGACTAAATAAACTTTTGGAACATAATTCCACTTATAGTTTTACATATTAAATCCCCTTTTTAAAAATTATAAATACTAATATATAGTATTTTTAACAAGTTTTTTTATATCTCAAAGAGAATGTTATCACTTTTTTACCTAAAAAACGATTAAAAAAATAGACTTTTTTAAAAAATTAAACTTAAATACATATAATTTTTGATCGGCTGAAGATTTTCCATCGATTCTTTTTTGTGTGATCTATACATTCCTTAGGAATAAAATAAAACAAATTTCGGAAAAATCCGATATTAGCAAAATTCTAGGTCTAAGTCGTCAAAAAGTATTTTTTTTTTCAAAGTCAAATATATCATAAACTATAGCAATGTTTTTTGTAGATCTCAGCTAGCAGATAAAAATCTTTTATATCGGATCAAAAATGTTTCTTCTGAATCGTTTTTAATTTTCGAAACACCCAAGGTGCCCTACTTTGAGGGCATATAGCTCTCCCCCTAATAAGTCTACAGACTCCAAATTGAAAACTTAAGATCGAATACTCCTCCTCAATAGCCATGTGAAATTCCATGATAATCGAGTTTCATGATAATCGAACTTACCGTTTAAAATTTCTTGAATTATTTCAATCATTTTTTTTGCAACCCACTATGTGACGTTAGCCTATATATATATAATATATAATTCCCCGACAACATTCCAATTGGAACAAGGGGTACTTCTCTCAGAAAGGGACCTACGTTTTAACGCCGGCTCCGAGCGGCAATTGCATTAGTTAGAGAAGTTTTTCATAGCCTAATACTCAATAACCAGTGGCTAGCTGAGTTATGAAGTGAACCGCCGCTTTTTTGAAAATTATTTTTTTTCAACTGGGCCTGACAGGGATTGAACTTGGGACCTCTGGTATGCTAGGCGGATGACTAACCTGCTATACCATGACTAACCTGCTATACCACGTTAGCCTATAACCAAGGAAAAAATCAAAAAGACATTATTATGCCACTTAAGTTTATCCTTTTAAATTTCATGTGGCGATATAATGAATATATCAACAATTACATGTTAACGACAAATGTTGCTATATTTCTGCTCGTAATTGTGAGTAGGCGACATTACGTTAATTTATTTTATTATTTTTAATTTATTTATGCAAATTGCACACATATTGCATAATAAATATTAAATGTAAACAAATAGATTACTCGGAAAAATGCAGAGACTTTAATGGATGTCCTACACATAAACCAGAACTAGACTGAGGACGAAACTGTCAAGTACATTTAAGAGACGTCAAAAGTACATTTAAAAGACGTCATCTTCATATAAGAAATGTCATTATACATTTTTTTGCTATTTTTTCTATTTTTTTTTGTGCTTAGTAAAGCATAAGATCGCACTCTATGCGGTACTCTATGGTCCTACACTTTAAAAAAACTTTGATGTTTCTAGGGTTATATTGGAGCATTAATCTATATAACAATTGAAAATAGATTAATGCTGGTTTCTCTAATATTTAAAGTTATCTCAACGTCAGGTTAAGTTTCATGAAGATTTTACAGTATCCAGTGCCTTTTAGCGAAATACGTGGCGTTTCAATAATATTACCTACCACTGCACAGTGGGATGGTGCGAAAATACAATAGAATTAAGTCCGGAATTTGTAAACCTTTGGGCGGATTTTTAAATAGTTTTATGTGCATATGGGCAAATCCTGCGTGACGGACGATACATTTGTACGGATTTTGTTGTACTTAAATGTATCCCATTGCCGTTCTACACTAGATATCTTTGCACAGATTTTCGATAATATTGTTACGTTTTTCCTTTAAAAACGTGGAAGGAATTCTTTTTGCAAACAACCGTAATCAAATTAAAACACTTGTATTATGTAGTTTTACAAAGCAATACTTTTATTAACTTTAGAGTTAATCACTTAAAACACACTTTCACAAAAAACTGTTCCCACAATACTCGCCCATCGGCCTTATATAGTAGAGAAGAGAGTTTCTAGCAATTTCTGCAGACGTAAACAAAGAGCAGCTGTTAGTGTAATCAACTACACTAACAATGTGGCTTACGAAAGTTCATGTGTGTTCCACTACATTCTCACATGATCAAGAACACACTCACACATACGTTGTACAAACAGGTTATCTGAAGTTAACAGTAACAGAGAGAGAGAGAGAGAGAGAATGTAGATAAAAGAGAAACATGTTGCATTGCTCTTTACTGTACATAAGAGAAACATAAAAACATAAACAGAATAATAACAACACCAACAGAAACATCTAGAAAGCGAGGGGAAGAATTATAAGCAGTGAACTTTGCACAATGGGACGGATAAGTTTAAAATTCGTCACAATATAATATAATAAAGTTTCTAGTTTCACCAAAAATCCATAAATGAACTGTTGCGGACGCTACGTGACGGACGATACAGTTTTTACTTGAATGTTTTTTATTAGGAAAAAATTTATATTTCATATATATTTTTTCAAGGATTCGTTGATCAGTGAAAATAATGGTTTTATTTGTTCCCGAATTGTATCTCCTTCTTTTTCATATTCGCGGTTAAAATGCGATTTTTGGGCACAATTTAATATTTCACAAAACGGCTACATACATATCGCACTTGATCAGCAAGAGGGTATTAACTCAAATTTTTAAATATGAATAAGACAGATTATGTGTTCGTAAATATTGTATTTAATAAATATCATTTTGTAAAAAATATATACTGTGACGGACGCTACACACTTTCCTATACATATTATTCTGTAAAACATCTATATATTTTTAGTCTAATGTAAAGCATATTATAAGTTCTCTTTAGGAACCAAGTTCAATTGGAGAAAAAAAAATTGCACTAGTCAAATTAAAAAAAAAAAGAAAACTTTATTTCTGTGACGGACGTTACACACTGTGATCCCTTCTTTACTTGCCGTTATATAAATCACTCCAATTACTTTTGATGGGATCTTTTACATCTAATTGTATAAAATTAAGCAGACTTTGAGCGCATACTGAAACTTGATACCTAAATGGATGTTTTTGTGATTTTTATGAACTTTTAAAAAACCTATTATTTTTAAAAACGTATAAAAATTCGAGATGGGTGCAAATAAAGAACAGCCATTCACGAAGAGAAAAAAAATTGTATCCATTATATATTCTAAAGGATCAATATATGGTAAATTTTTTCATAAACACAAATACGTGATTTTGACAATTTCAAAATTTTGACCTTGGTTAAATGTTTTTCGGATTTGCCCATATGGCAGAACAGATAAGAAACTTAAATTTTTAACCCGAAAAGTTTAGCTTTTACTATCGGCTCCCAAATTAGGGCATCTCAGACCCATAAATCACTTAAAACGATATATAATTGTCATTTCATAACCGGAGTTATTTCCATTTTATTTTTCCACTACCCCACTGTACATTGAAGATTATGCGCAAAAAAAATTATACGTAGCACACTGCCAAAATTACTTACTTACTTACTTAAATGGCCTGTAATTACAACCTGTTTAGGTCAAAGGCCGAGCATATTTTAGAATTCCAAGCACCTCTATCTTGTGCGCATATTCTCCAATTTCGTAAACCAAGTTTCAAAACATTTTCTTCTACTTGGTCTTTCCATCGAAATTTTGGACGCCCTCTTCTACGCGTTCCCTCTGGATCATTATCGAAGACTTTTCTTGCCGGAGTATTTTCATCCATTCGCACAACATGTTCTAGCCAACGCAGACGCTGTTGCTTAATGCGTTTTACTATGTCGATGTCAGCGTATAACTCATACAGCTCATGGTTCATTCGATGTCGATACTGGTCCAAAGATTCTTCGTAGAATTTTCCTCTCAAATACTCCAAGGATAGCTTCATCTGTCTGTGCAAGTGCCCATGATTCAGCACCATACAATAACACGGGTAGTATGAGCGTTTTATAGAGCGTGATTTTAGTTCTTACAGAGAGGACTTTATTTCTTAGCTGTTTGCTTAGTCCAAAATAGCATCGATTGGCAAGTATGATTCTACGTTTGATTTCAAAGCTTATATCGTTGTTGATGTTCACAGCGGTACCAAGGTATACAAATTCTTTTACAACCTCGAAGCTATAGTTCTCAACGGACACATGTGATCCAATTTTAATTTGATTCCTTCTCGATATTGGAAAAGGCGGCAGTTACCTCGCGTAGAGTGCGTCCTATAATATCAATGTCATCGGCAAACGCGAGTAGCATATGTTTTCTATTGAAAATTGTTCCTGTTGTATTAACTGCTGCATCTCGCAAGATTTTCTCTAACGCAATATTGAAGAGGTCACAAGATAAACTGTCACCTTGCCTGAATCCCCGTTTAGTTATGAAGGACTCTGATAGGTTCTTACATATCTTAACAGATGATGTTGTATTAGTAAGTGTCATCCTGCATAACTTTATAAGCTTCATAGGGATGCCGAACTCAGACATTGCTTCAAACTCCTTCTTCCGTATCGGGCTGTCAAAAGCAGCTTTGTAGTCAACAAAGAGATGATACATATCGATTTGTTTCTCCTGGGTCTTCTCTAGGATTTGACGTAGAGTAAAGGTCTGGTCAATGGTTGATTTACCTAGTCTAAAGCCACATTGGTATGTCCCAATTATTTCGTTTACTTTGGTCTTTAGCCTTTCACACAGTATGGTCGATAAAGTCTTATATGCAATTGAGAGGAGGCTTATCCCTCCATAATTTGCACATACAGTTTTATCTCCTTTTTTGTGGATTGGACAAAGGACACTGAGATTCCAATCGTCCGGCATGCGTTCTTCTGACCATATGTATTCTAGGGGCCGGGACATATACTTTATCAGCTCATCACCTCCAGCCTTAAAAAGCTCTGCTGGCAAACCATCGGCACCAGCAGCTTTATTATTTTTTAATCGCGCTATTGCAGTTCTAACCTCGTTCAGGTTGGGTGGTGGACATATAACGCCGTCATCGTTGATTTATTCAGGCGTGTCATCTTGGTCGCTTTCATTTGCAACCAACAACTTGCAAAAGTGCTCCTTCCACAGTTTCAATACGCTTTCTGTATCTGTGACCAGATTTCCTTGGTCGTCCTTACAGGAAAGGATAGGACACTGCCAAAATTGGTTGGCGAAATTTCGGTACATTAATGTTGATATCGAAGATGCACCATGTTCCGGATGGCCGGTTTAAGCCGATAAGGCATTAATTGATGCAAATTGGCAAATAACACATACATACGTAAAATTGGTAAAATTTCAAATTTATTGCATTCAATCGCTTATGAGGTCAGGTTTAATCTCGAAGCTCAATGTTTCCACGAAGAGGAATTTGTATCATCGCATTGATATCAGTAATTGGATTTTCAAACGTTATAAAATGATTTGAAACTAATTTTGACAGAGGACGAAAACTGGGTTGTATAGCAATAAAGATGCAGAAATATATATGAATCGGCTCATAGCATTTCTTCTCTCCACTGGGGGGGAATTACAACCAATTTTTGTTTTTATTTCTTTAATATTATAATTATAATTTAAATTATTATACAAATGTGATCCTGAATCAGGATTCCTGTTTAAAAAATTTGTAACAATTTGACAGTAGTTTCAATTAATAGCTTGTCTTGAGATTTAGTTGACTGACTATATTAAATTAATAGATTAGTTTTTAACGCTAAAAACCTCAATTATGAAAACAATTGTTTATTATTTTCTCGGCTAGAGCAAAAAAATTTGTTTATTTTTAATAATAATGTTATTTTTTTTTTTTTTATAAATAATCACATTTACAACAAATTATCAAGAATTCGTAATTAACTGAACCATAAACATATTAAAAAAAGAAATGCTTTCAATCTACTTAATTTCTAAATGTCAAGCCAGACATAGAGATAACGAATAAGAGAGTTTAGTTGGTCCAACACGACCTCATGATACGCTACACCTATTTCGTGGGTTTTTACA
Organism: Stomorhina lunata; assembly: GCA_933228675.1. NCBI lineage: Eukaryota > Metazoa > Arthropoda > Insecta > Diptera > Rhiniidae > Stomorhina > Stomorhina lunata. The sequence continues at coordinate 85,397,160 of OW121740.1, read as the reverse complement.
GAAAATGGTAGTTACGAAAATATGGTATGACTTTGAAAAATGTCAAACAATAAATAAAGGTCAAGTCCGATCAAACACAAAAAATAAAAATTAATGTTCGGGTCTTCGAAAGCTTCATTCAAGTGACTGCCATATGATCTCAAAACGACAAAAGCAAGATCGAAATGATACTTCTAAGTAGTGCAGTTCAAACGTAAAAACCCGACCGTAGTCCAGTCGCCTCGAATTCAATAAATAAAATTGTATAAAACAAATGTTTTTCTATTCTAGCCTACCTACTTTGGGGCTGTTCACATACTACGGGGAGGGGGATATAACTTTTGTACGGTGGAAGAATTTTGTATGCATATTTTTTATTAAAATGTGTTACACAGGGGGGAGGGGGTTAAAAATCGGCGAAAATAGCGTTACGTAATATGTGAACAGCCCCTTTAGCCTGATTTTAGAACAAAAAAATATAGCATATTGCACTTTCTGGGTAAAGATTCATATACGTTTATACATTATCCCCCTAATTATTGAAATCGGTTAAGGCTTAATGAACGCACAAACAAAGAAGTGAGACAGTCTGTCAAGTCCGACTCTAAGATACCCTACACTTCTGAAATAAAATGTGGACTGATAATCAACTGACTTAAATTTGTTTATGCTTAGAATTATACATAATGTATAAAACTTATCTGTGCGAAGCTTTGTCACAATAATTTAATTTCCATTAAATTTATAACAGTTTTTGTAATGTTTTGATAACTTTTCTCTTGTTTGGAAGGTAAGGCCATATATGGGCTAATTTGAGGGTTAAAATATGTTTAAAAACAATATAATCATTATAAAAAGTAATTATTTTTATAATTTTTTACATAATATTCCCTTATTTTGTCACGAAAAATCCAAATTTTAACCTTTGATCCCGATGAAAAAAAGGTTAAACTTACCCGATTTCAAAAAAAGTTTAAGTATACATTTTTCATGGACTGAGAAATAATATTCAGTATAAGATTTATTAAAATTAAACTCAAGTAAAATTTACCATGCTTCTTTTTATATTATGTCCAAAAATTCACTTTTTCCCAAATTTGTCGAATTCAATTCGCTGATATGGCGAAACCGTATAAGATATCAACCTAAACTCTTTTGAATTCTTGTATACCATTTGTCTAATTTGACATGCCGATGGAAAAAATTAAAGATTTTTAATATTTGTTCAACAATATTTTCTAAAACTTAAAAGGTTAAACCCATCTTAAAAAGAAGTAGGTATATACCATTTTTCAGTGTAAAAATGTATGTAACAAAATTGATCTGTTAATACTTACAAGTCTTCAAGTGGTAAATCATGGTTTACTTTGTAATTTCTGTATTCATAAGTAAATTTTGTTGCTGCATATCCTTGTCCATTTTGGAAAGGACACGAATTTATGTGGAAAATTGCAATAACTCAAAAAAATTGTAATAACGCAAAAAAAATTCACTTTTTCCCACAGAAATGTGTCCTAGAAATAAATGTTCTATGCGCCACCTCAAGTCATTGACCTAGGAAAACTAACATTTTTTTCTGTGCACCTTGGGATGTAGATTATCGATTTTGAATACAGCAGAATCAAATTTCCTTCCATTCGGATCACGTTAAATCGATTAAGGAAGTGATTTAAAGTTGATCGGTATATCTCGGCGTAACAAACATTAGCACAAACTTATTATAACTTCTCTACCTATGACCATAAGCCCTAAATTTTGGACAAATTGGGGAAAATGTAAAAACTGAAAACAGGACAAATTTTTCTAGAATGAGTAGAATTATCCTAGAGAAAAAAAATTCGAAATCGATGAAAATTAATTTTCGGGGGGCGACTCAATTTTATATGTACGATATCAAATTTGCATATTGCAAATGTCATTACAAAGTCAATTTGTTCATTATTATCATAATACCATAGTGTAATTACGAAAGTGATATCAAGAGCCCAGCTGATGAATTCGCCTGGAAATTTATCAAGCAAAAATTTGACAAAATGTAAGCAAACCTACAAAAACAACATGGGGTTTCATTTTGTCATGTTGTATTTGTTGTATTCTTGCCACCACCTGTAATGAATTCGCCTTGCATAATACTTAATGAAATGTTGACAGAATAATTTTATTGTAATTGTAAACATTTCAAAATGCATAGCAACATATTAAGAACGGAAATTTTATTGGCAACATAGTTTTGCTATTTAAATTAAATGCTTAATTAATGCATAGATACATATATTTCTTTCTACTCTGAAAAATAAACAGAAAAATATCTTTATACACTTCACCATATGGTCCAGCGAGACTGACGAACTTCTGGTTGGAACCCACATGCAAACCTTGTAATCGAAGTACACATCGCAGTTCTAAAAATAATTTGATGAAATTTGGCACAGACATTTCTATTGAAAATGGTTAAATCGGTTCACTGTACCAGTTTCGTTGAAATTAGTCCATATTTGATCATAGCTCCAATACAAACTCTCCAATGCCAAACGTCACTGAAATGCTCTTAAATCTGATGATAATGACAATTTTATGTTTATTTGTTGCACTTATAATTTTTGTATAAGCTGTAATTAAATTGCCAGATTTCAAGACAATATGTCCACATTTGACCCAAACTCTTATATAAGGCCTTATGACAGAAATTGCTTAAATATACAAGTCTTAAGAAAATGTTTGTATGATGACAAAATTTAGCAGATATGCAAAAAAAAGAGGACATTTGACCTTATTGGTGAAGGGTATCACATGGTCGGGCTTGACCGACTATAGCGCTTCCTTACTTGTTTTTGCTATTTTTTGTTCCTTAGTAGACCATATGTTCTCAGTTTAGTTGTAATAGTCTATGACATGGCAAAAAAATTGTAAGGTATAACCGTTCTCTCTTACAAACAAATTTTTTGAAGTAAATGCGAAATATTTGAAATTTGTTTTTTGTAAACAATTATAAAAGTCGTTGCTTAAAATGAGTGTTTCCGTTTTTTCATATTTTTCAATCCGTTTTTCATATTTTTCAATGAACTTTTAAGTAAAATTGCAAATTTTATTACACAAAATTATAAAAATCATATTAGGCTTTTAATCTATTCAATTAGTAATAGAAATAAAAATAAAATTACATGTAAAACAGACAAGTGGTTTCAAATCGATAGTGTCTTAGCTGACCGATTTGAAATAACAAAACTTTTGTGATTTTTGTTTGCAGAACACCTTTTATGTGATTTTAAATCACTTTCACAAAATGTGATTTTCAGAACAGGCCTGATAGTCTATGATGTAAACCTTGTAATCAAAGTACAGGTGGCAGATTATTACAGATTATTTTATAAAATTTGGCACAGAGAATTCTTTTAGTAGTGGAACCATGCCTTTTGGAAATTCGTGGAACCATGGCTATTTGAAATTCGTTGAAATCAGTGGTAAAAGGTATCATATGGTCTCACGACCGCAAAAAAAGCTTAAGTGTCATATTACAAACTTTAAAGCAGATGGCTTTCTTTAATTAATTGCTCCATTAATGCAGTTATTACTTCAAAATGATGCATGTTGCATGTAAGTATTATTTGGTCTATCAAATTTTATTACATTAATTGTTTATGTCCCTTAAGTTTTTATTGCCGTCACTATAAAGATCTATTATTTCAGTTTTTTCTTTGGTTTTTTTTTTCGAAATAAAGTTTAATTTGCTTTCAATTCTGTAACTTCTAAATTTTTAGTTAAATGATGTAAAATATACAATTATTCAACAGATAAGAGAATTTATATACCAGTAAGACGATATGGTCTTTTCAAATCGCTAGGGTTAACGTGTTTTTAATTTTGGATATGTGTGTAAATTGTTTTATCAATATCTCGGCTACATAGAAATACATTTTTTTAACAGCACTAAATTGTGATTCCTAACGATATTTTTTTATATTTTAATATACAAAACTCACACATTTAAAAATTTGTAGACAAAGTTACAATGGTTTATTTAACAATTAATCAACTTTGTAAAAGAATAAACAGTAAACATAAAGAAATTAACTTAACATAAGCGATACAACATTTTACGTTGCATACGATGTTGCAATTCACCGCGTCTTATCATGGTATGAATGACTTTAAGTATTGTGCGCTCTTCATACTTTTGACGCAAGAAATCCTAAAATATTTGCAATTGTTATTTATAAGTTTAAAATAAAGACAGAAAATATTTATAACTAACCTGTATAACGTTCTGTTCTGAGACTTGGGAGCCAATAGCAAAACGCCTTTTCAATTGTTTTTCAATTCGATTTAAGGTCTCTTGATCTTCCTCTGTAGTGAAGCCCTCTGCACCAGCAAGACTACCGGTCATAGCAGCATCTAATGTTGAAACTTGGAAAAGACGCAGCGACTCATTAACATGTTCATCGTTTGCAAACGGTAACAGACGCATCTTGGCCAGTGATTCTGATATACGAATAATGGCCTCCAGTTGACGAACTGTAATTGGAATACTTAAACGCTTGTCTGATGCTTTTTCTTGTTGACCAGCTCCACTGCGCATAAGTACATAACGACTCTTTAATTTTTCGCCAGCTTCTTCGCTCAAACGTGGGCCACAGTGTGTGCGACAATAGTGTATATATTTCTTAAATACAGCCAAAGAAATTTCACCTTCTGCCTGCTCTGCAGGTGCCGATTTGTTGGACGACAAGTGAACATTTATAATATGCTTGGCCATTGTAATATCACGTGTTTCGTCGTGTACATCCTTTACAATAAATATCATGTCGAAACGTGATAAAATTGTTGGCATGAAGTCAATATTTTCCTCGCCTTTAGTGTCATCCCAACGACCAAATATAGAATTGGCTGCAGCCAATACAGAACAACGTGAGTTTAACGTTGTAGTTATGCCAGCTTTCGCAATAGATATAGTTTGTTGTTCCATAGCTTCATGAATTGCAACACGATCATCTTCACGCATTTTATCAAATTCATCAATACAAACTACACCTCCATCAGCCAATACCATTGCACCTCCTTCCATTACAAAGTTTCGCTTAAAAAAAAAAATAAAAAAGTTAAAAATTTTATTTTTCACCGACTAAAACATATTGATAATTTTTTAAAGCTTTAATAAATTCAGTTTTTTTTAAATAACCTATTTTATGAAGAAGGATTAAGTAAAGAAGGCGATACCAATTCACTCTCACAAACATCGTTCATTTTGCACCGTTGGGTGTCATAGAGTTCATCATGGAAGAAACTGTTTGGAAATTAAAGTCAATATCTATGGAGCATGTGTTAATGATATGGAATGTTTTTTTTTTTTTTAACAATTCGAACCCTTTCTCACGTAAGAGCTGTATAGTTATGCTAGAGTTTGAGACACAGTGGGCCTATTTGCAACAGGTCAATCTAGGAACTGATGGTAGATAGGGGCTTTATATCTTACTCAATATGGCTTAGGTTTGACACTGCCTTGTTACTTCATCAACAATTTCATTACCGTCGAAGTTGCAAAAACCATGAACCTACCAGAATCTAACCCTGTATTTGACCTAAAGATTCATTACAGCTATACCTCCGCCTCATAAATTGTTGAAGCAAGTACGAATTAGAATCGAAACCAATGTCTATCTTTCCTCCCTCATAAAGAAAGAAGTACTATCTGATTGATCATGTTTTGATATATATCCTTGACAATGTAGTCCTTTAAACCTAACCAATAGCCTTGTTTAGCTGTTGGATTTAGTATCCTATATTGTCCAATCTTTCTAGGCATTAAGCCATAAAAGACGTCCAAGTCCCATTCCTTTTTGAAATATTCCTCACGGAGTAGGAAAAAACCCTTGATATAAAATAATTGAAAAGATTAAAAACTTACCGTTGCTGGGTCCTTCATCACGGATGCTGTTAAACCTGCAGCACTAGATCCCTTTCCCGAGGTGTATACTCCTATCGGAGCGACTTTTTCCACAAATTTTAGTAACTGAGACTTAGCAGTACCTGGATCGCCCAATAAGAGAACATTAATATCACCACGACGACAAAGTCCATCAGGAAGACGTTTGCGTGAGCCACCAAAAAGCATGCATGTAATAGCTTTTTTAATGTCCTCCGATCCAAATATACTTGGTGCCAGAGATTTTGATAAGCGTTCGAAGATGTCTGATGAAGCTGCCATGCGACGGAAAGTTTCTTCTTCCTCGCCAGAGATGTTGCTATAACGAGATATGGCTCCAGAGCCTTCAGTATCTACGGTAATTCCAACAACACGCAGGTACGGAGATCTAACTCCAACAACAGCTTTCTCGCGACCATCTTGCCGAGAAGGTTTACCAACTTTCCGAATTGAGTAGATACCTTGTATTAGCACTCGATTTCCGGGAACTACACGTTCGCACAAAGAACGATCACAAAAAAGTTGCAAGTGTCTGGGAATTTCTCCCTGTGGTACATAGTCGGGTAATTCTTGCAGTTTAAGAGTTTGGAAATCAACACATTTACATTTATCAGGCATAATAAAGAATGGATCCAATGGACATTTTGGACGACCAGCTTGATCTGTGTTACATTTCCTAGGTAAAGCATAGCCTTCAAGTCCAGGATTGACCTTCAAATTGGGAATGATTGTGTGGCAAGATCGGCACATTATTGACATTTTTGTAGCTTTAGCTTTAATACCTGAAGCCGATACAATAATGCCGGCAATCTTAACCAACTTTGATACACAATCCGACTTTAATTCCCTCACATTTGTAGGATTAGCATTCGACATCAATAATATCTGAATGTCGTGCATATTTTCCTCCGTTTCTGGCCTGGGAGCAGTAATTTCATCTGCTACTTCTTTAGCGGCCTCTTCAAAAATCTGCAAATGTTCAGTTGGCTGTTTATTTAGTTTGTCTGCAAGAGTTTCATCAAAACCAGCCAAGTCTTCCATTTCAACTTCCAGAAAATAACGTCCATTAAGGTAATTCCTCTTTAACGTATCACTAGATGTAAAACAACGATAATAAATGTAATTTAAGCTATTTACAGTCTAACTCACCGATATTTATAAAAGAAATTATCTTCATTAAAAGTACGCAAGAAGTCCTTGTACTTTTTCTTCACTGCTTGCATATTTATTTGATTACCATCCTGACCATGCTGTCCATCACCCAACAAATTGTCGGAGAAGAAAATTCCAGCTTCATCAAAACCATCCATATTTGTTTTATTAACTTTTTACTTGTATTTATAACAAAAATCTAAACTTTAACTTTTCCAGCAACCGACGTCTTTGGTAACTCAAGAATATATGCGACTAATTCTGCTTCTTTTGTTTTGATACAAACACACTATCCCGCCAAAAACAAGAATGCAAGGTTGCATTTTTAGTTTCAAAATAGAGTTGCCATTACTCAATTTTATTCAATGTACTAACATTGGTACTAAAAGAAAATAAATATTTTTTCTTAATGTTGCCTACAACGGATATGAAATTAATAATTCTAAGTTAATAAATTTCAATTGCAAAAATGTTTTTTTCTTTTGAACTTTCATTTTACTATTATCTCCCTACATCAAATTCCATATTTTCTAATTTTGCATACTTATATCTTAACATTTTATTAGGTTTGCCACTGCGTTAATTTCTGTGAAATGCAACATTAAAAAAGACTGAAGCACCATGATTTCCGAATTAGCGTTTTTATGAAAATTAATAGTCCTAAATTTTTAACTTTTTTCTAACTTTAAATATATATTTATTTTTCAACTAATTGTGGTTGATGCCTATTTTTACATTGCCAAGGCCTATGCAAGTAGTCATTTCCGACTCTGCATGACTTTTCATGTAACATAAAATTAGTTTTTTATTAGTCAACTAAAAGCTGGTTAATTTGTAGTTAATTTATAGTCAGTATTATTTATTTATAGTTAGCTTATTATAAAAACAAATGACAAAGCAGTAAACGAGCAATGAATGCAAAAAATACATCAACTTCACTGCACAAAACATAATCACAATGATTCGGGGAAATTCTTCATAACTTTGTAGTTAGCTTAAAGTTAGTCGTTACAAAATTAAATATAAATTAATTACTTTTGTAGTCTTAAGCCAGGTTGTTAGCATTACAGAATTTCTTTGTCGTTAGCTTATAGTTAGTTAATAAAAAGTTTAGAATAAATGAACCATTTCGTAGTCGACTGCCGATTTATTTGCAGGGTTACGATAAAATTTTCTTAAACATTGAAATGAAAATTAGTGCTCAAACTTCTAAAAAATATGTATTATTGTAAAAATTTATTGAAGTTCGAAAAATATGAACAATTTGCATATCACTGGAAAGCAAATTCCCTAATATATGGTTCAGTAATAATTATAAAATTTATAAAATTAAGAACTGTTTTTTTTTTTAAGTAAATATCTTTTAAGAATTACAAATGTCTGATTCTATTAACGGATGTCGAATTAGCGCTAATGATAGGCGTACATTTGTTTGATATTCTTTATACTTTTTGGACCTAATCGGATCATTGTTTCGGGTACATCCCACAGGAATGCCTTCGTGGAATGTGCCAAACTTTTGAAAACAACATAAATTTAATTTACACTCTTTGCAACACATTTATTTTGTCCATATTTCACAGTTTTTAAACATTACCGTGATAGCTACTCAAAGCTATAGCAGACGTTGCAAAAGCAATAAAGCAGTTTTGTCACTTTCCCCTATAGCCAATTTATATTCGAAAATTTCACTCTTAATATTAATATTTTTGGCATTTATTGGGTTTTTTAGTAAAATTTTTGTCACGTGTGTCAAAAATTATAAAATACCCAATATTAATACCTTTTAGCAATTCTTAAAACCACTATCAAATACATATTAGTCCCATTTCACACGAATCAGGTTTACTTGATCAGTTATTCTTTAAATTTCTTTTGAACCTGTATTCACAAACGAACACACAAACATTTTCTTCATCAGTTTTAATTTCCTTAAATTTCATAGAAATTTCCAAAACTTTCGTAAACTTGATAGTACAATCAGTTTTGTATCAATTTCACTTCTGCCAGTTTTTTCTCATACAAATTCAAGACTTGATAAGAAAAACCTGACTAATGTGAAAGTCGACTTAAAACTACAGTTTCAAAGTGTTGTTTTCAATATTTTTTTTAAACGGAAATGGCTTAAATGAGTTTTCTAGCAAGATGTGCATAAAATATAAATTATACAATACAAAATATAAGCTTCAGTATATCTAAAGTATAGATAATTCATTATGTGATAATGCAGTTTTTTATGTATGGTGAATTTTGATCATGCTGCAAATTATTATAAGTAAATATAATCTCTCTACGTCTAGACACCATGTAAAATTTGGATCACTTCCTATTTGAAAGCAAAATTCTTTTGAAAAATCGCTGAATGTTTGCGAAAAAAATGTATAGTTAACATCACTGTAATTGACATGCGGTGTTTGGCAAAACCCGCTTTCAACACCGCGCTGTTATATTGAACTGAACTGAAAAGAACAGAACAGAGAAAATTAAATTTGTTTAACGCAAAAATAAGTCGTGAGTAATTGTAATTAGCAACCGATTTCCAAAAGCAGCTAGGTGTCCCCGATTATTTTGAATCCATACTCCTGTTTGCAATTATTTAAACGAGAAAATGGTGGGTATCGCAAAAACATGCATTCAAATGTTTAATGCATTTATCTATTCATCCCTCTGTGCTCACACTCATTTTGTTTGATTTTTTTTTTGCACAAACCTCATTCAGTCTGAAGATATAATTATGCAGTCCACAAACAATGCCAATGAAGCAGCAATGAATAATGTTACTGCGTCGAAAAAGTTGACAGATGCTGATGGAAAAGTAGCCACTGCTGAGGAAATGACTTCTCGTGATTACTACTTTGATTCGTATGCTCATTTTGGTATACACGAGGAGATGCTTAAAGACGAAGTTCGAACCATCACTTACCGCAACGCGATGTATCATAATAAGCATCTCTTCCGCGGAAAGGTAAGTGTTCCTTTGTTCAAGCATCGCAACAATATAACTTATTTGTGTATCCATAAGGTTGTTTTGGATGTCGGATGTGGTACGGGAATTCTTTCGATGTTTGCAGCGAAGGCCGGTGCATCCACTGTCATTGCAGTGGATTGTTCAAATATTGTAGAATATGCCCGCCAAGTAGTCGTTGACAACAATTTAAATGATGTGATTAAAGTTGTCAAGGGAAAAATTGAGGACATCGAATTACCAAATGGTATTGAAAAAGTAGATATTATAATATCAGAGTGGATGGGGTAAGTTTGCAACTGATAAATATACTAAAAGGCCACAAAGTTGATTATACTTAAAATTTCAGATACTGTCTATTTTATGAGTCAATGTTGGATACAGTTTTGTTTGCCCGTGATAAGTGGTTGAAATCAGATGGTATGATGTTTCCAGATCGTGGTACTTTATATATTACTGCTATTGAGGATAGGCAGTACAAGGACGAAAAAATTAATTGGTGGGACGATGTTTATGGCTTTGATATGAGCTGTATTCGTAAGGTAGCGGTAACCGAGCCACTAGTCGATGTGGTCGATCCCAAACAAGTGGTTTCCACATCTTATCTCATAAAGGAAGTGGATTTGTACACGGTCAAAAAGGCTGATTTGGAATTCGTATCTCCTTTCAGTTTAATTATTAAACGTAACGATTTTGTTCAGGCTCTTGTAACATATTTCAATATTGAATTTACCAAGTGCCATAAACGTCTTGGTTTTAGCACTTCACCCGAAGCCACCTACACACATTGGAAACAAACTGTATTTTATTTAGATGAATATTTGACTGTTAAAAAGGGCGAAGAGATAAAGGGCACATTTAAAATGAAACCCAACGAGCGTAATAACCGCGATCTTGATTTCAACATAGAGGTCCACTTTAAGGGCGAACACTCGGAGGTGCACGAAAACAACACATACAGAATGCGTTGATATTTGTGATGGTAATTCGTATGCTTAATTATATTAAGACTAAAGTTTTATAGATATAAGTTGTTTTATTTGCTACTGAAATCCTTTTAATGTATCCTTTTTTGCAAGAACCTCCTCCAAAATGCTAGGAAATAGTTTCCTATGCAAACATATAAATTCCATGTCCGCCCTGATTGATTGCAAACAATTATACATAGATGTAGAAAATAATATGGGATACAATTCAATATTTTTGTACTGTAATGAATCCCATTTTTTTATTGTAAATTTTTGTTGGTTTGACCACGGTTGAATTTTAATATCGCATCGATGGTCTCAACTAATTTGTATTTGAAATACTTGTTTTAAATATTTTAAAATTTTTAATTATTAATGTTTTGTTTGTTACTAATAAAATGCAATGGGATTAAAATATAGAATTGAAAACATGTTTGAAATATTATTTTAGAAATATGTACGTAAGTATACAAGGTTAAATCAGCCTATTTAAGCATGTTCCAGGTTAGGTTAGGTAATAAAGGAGGTGTCAAAGACACCTACACTCGGAGACCCCAGGGGTCCATTGTGATCCTTTAACAGAGAGGGAGAAAAGAAAGAGTGAAGAAAGAAAGAATGAAGATAGGGAAGAGAAAAGTAATAGAGAGTAGAAGAGAAGACTATGTTCCAGAAAAGTAGTGGATTAAAAGTAAAGTGAAGTATTAAAAAGTTGACTTTGTTCTTGATGTTCTAAAAAAGTAGTGGTTTGCTATTTTAGTTTTCATTAAAAAAAAACTTCGGAAAGAAAAAATGATTTTATTTCATTTTAAAAATTTAACGTACTTTCAAAATACTTCTTTTTCGATAAAAGTGAATAAAAACAAGAAAGTAAGTAAAAGCTATAGTCGGTCAAGCCCGACTACATGATACCCATCGCTACTAAGGTCAAATATGGACCAACAATTTTACAAGTTTTCCTTAAGTCTTTTAGAAACAAACATATTCTAAGTGCTATTTTTTAAAAATGTCGAGATTTAAGTATATTTATGTCATTCCCGGCTAAGGGCCTGATATGAGAGCTAGCGTCAATTGTAGATCGATTGTTACCAAAAATCGGTTATAGGTTTATAATTACAATATATTTATCTGTGCAAAGTTTTAGTAATAAAATGCATTTATCTTTGGATTTATAAGCGTTTTTGTGCTTTTATGGGCATTTAAACTACTTTTGAGAATGTATCTTGTATGGGAGGTATTGACCGATTCCTACAAAATAAGGTACACTGATTAAGGTTATCATAAGCATATGTGTGCTGAATATTATTAAAATACAACTAAATTTGTGGCTGTTGAGGACCAACAACTTAATTCCGGGAAGGCATCCCTGTATAACCGGCCAGCCAGCCGGACTGACGTCGTTAAACCAACTCAGGGAGTGATTCTGAGTCGATTGGTATACTAAAAGATAGGCCTCGGACCAATATTTCTATGCGTTACAAACATCAACACAAACCCAATATACCCTTTCCACCTATGGTGGTGAAGGGTATAATGAAACGTATAAAGTATAAGCAACACATCAAACATTCAAAATCAAGTGATTTCAAATTAATTTTTTTTTTAGCATGGTCCTAATATTGGGCATACTCATCCTACAATTGAAAGAGTGCGAATGACAAATGCTCAAGGTCATTAAGAAATACAAATAAAATAGTAGGGCAAGAACGGAGTCTTATTAACACGTTCCCACGACAGTCATTTCTTCGTGCTCGGAAATCTTGGGATTCCGATTACATTTACAACGAACACACGACAACAATAATATTTTAACTTTGATGCTAATTACTACGATTATATTAAAAACTAATGAATGAAATAAACAAAAATAATAAATTATACATCTATCTCATTTGTTACAGTTGTCAAAAAGCATAATTATTTTCTAAAGCCTTTTATTGCATAGTCGCTATCGCCTCAGTTCTGTTCGTTACACATACTACTTTATTGTGCAACCCTGAATGGACGAACATTTTTCATACAATTAGATAACCTCGAAATATTGTATTTTCTTATTATTGTTCAATAAGTCGGTTCCAATTGCTGCTAAATTGTGAATCAAAATGCGATTTTCTCCAAGATTATATGCACAGCATTTGGGCTGGACATTCAAAAAACATTGGCAAATACAAGGAAAACGTATTCCGACCGATACCGGCGCTGCAAACGAACTACAAAAATTTGGCATACAAGTTAAAGATGTCCAAGATGTAATCAAACCCAAAGTCGAAAGAGTGCGGTAAGAATAAATAATATTTACTGGGTAACTATATGAGGCAGTATTAATTCATGTTTTAACTATTATAGCCTTACGTTTCCCGAAAAACAGGTGGTATTAGTTGAAGATGAATCCCATCCTCATTGGAACCAAAAGAAGTGTCATATCTATGGAAATTCTAATGTTGTACTTGAAGGTGTGCCACAAGCCCAAATTCTGACAAATACCATTGAAATTAAGGGGTTTCCGAAGACAATCGAAGATTCAATAACGAAAATGCAGTTGCCCAGTAATGTTGACCGACAAGTTCTTCAACTGATATTAGCATCACATGTTTTGGATGCGGAACAAGTAAAATTACCAAAAGTAAAATTACCGGATAGACCTGCTTTTAATCTTCCAAGAGTATACGGAATTTCTCATCAGCGTAGAAAGTATGTTATGAAAACTTTGCTTTTTGCTAGAAAAATTTCAAAAACACCAGATCTTACCTTTTTATGTTGAAGGCTTTACAAGTATTATTAGTTAGCTAAAATAAATCTATCGGTCAAATACAGGTTTAGACTTTGTTGGGTTCTTGGTAATTGAGACCTCAGAGGTAATGAAATTGTCAATAAAGCAACAACGTTAAAGTTTAAGCCATATGGTGTTAAATATAAATGGCAGGAAATCACAAAAACTTTTCGGAAAATGGACAGGTCTCCATTTTCCGAAAAGTTTTTGTGTATCTTCTTCTTCTTCTGTTATCATTGACTCCCATAGGGCCTCAAGTAGAGTATCTAGGAGCCTTAGATTAGATATATAATATTAGGATTTTAGATCAGAAAATAGCAAAACATTTATATATAAATCTAAGTAAAGTCTGGTGTTCTGGAATTGTGTACTATGATTTACCTTTATGAAACCAAGATGTTAACCATTTCTAAAATCCTTACAGTCGCCTGTTGACTAACAGATTGATTTCAGAATGTGAAAAAATATCTGGAAAATCAGTTGCCTCCCGTCGCCGCTTGCTCGATCAAGTTGATTTTAAAGTAACCGTTCCTAAAGGAGAAGATTTATTGCAATTTGACGTATCTGCCGAAAAGTTAATAACAGCATCAAAGCCAATTGAACAAATCAAAGGGAAATATAACGGTGACTTGCCCGATTTGTATCCGATTAAGGACACAATTTCTCTGCCAAAGAAGAATATCTACACGACTGAGACGTTTTACCGTAAGTTTTTCATTATATGAAATAAGAAATTCAACATTTATTGTTTGTTTATTTAGCTCTTAGCAATGGCATCAACTGCTCCCATCCACATACCATTGTTACTTTCTTCAATAAGGAATTTGTGGGAAACTTGCATGAAATTGGTGTAACCACGACGCAATTCCAGAGTCGCACCATGTTAAAAGCTTTTGCAGTAGCGGCCGCTAGAGCAAAACAATTATATGGTGTAAGCATTTTCCAGATGATTTTAATATAATTTGTTAATATATCTGTTTTTTTCCTTCAAAAGGAATCTGCCATCAAAAATTTACCAAAACCTATTGTAGTGCAGAGTATTCAAACGGATGGACGTAGTTTCCATTTTGGTATATTCCAATTAAATACTTTGGCTTTAGGAGAAAGTGGTGATGTAAAGAACTATTGGTTCCATGAATCAAATATGGATCTGTTTGCTGAATGTGGTTATAAGACCGGTCGTCCGTACTTAGAGGGTTACAACAAGGATGTTTTCCGCTGTTTAAGTGCTTTTTATAATAATGCCTAAGAATGAATAAAGTAATTACTTTTTGTTAACTATTAGTAAAAAATATATTTACAAACTTAATATTATTTTATAACCAGTGGATCATAAGTTTACTAGGGATAAAAAATCTAAATCGGTATAGAATAGTTAAACAAATTATAATTATATTACGAAATATTTTTTGTTCTTGACTTTCGTAAATAAGTTCTTTTTGCAATTTTAGTTTTATTAATAATGAAGTTTTTACTTCTCTTTGCTCTTCAACGACTTCTATACGACACGGCATAATCTCTTCTAAATGTTTACAATCACTTGTCAAAGATTATTTCAGATCAGATAACCCCAAAATTAAACGTCCTGGGTCGGATGTGAAAGAATGGTGTTGCCGAAATCCAAGAATGGACTTGCAACCAAAAGACTTGAGACTAAATCTAAAGTTTGGTGGTAACTCTATAATGGTATGGGGTTGCATGGTGTCTAAAAGAGTTGAAAAAGTTCACAAAATTGTTGGTACGATGACTGCACAGTGCTACGTCAATGTTTTAGCCACAAATCTACCCGTTTTCTGCGAATAATGACAACGAGTACAAAGTCCTTGACTGGCCGCCCCAGTCACCTGATCTTAACCCTATCGCGCACCTCTCTAACGTTCTTAAGAGAGGTGTTGTCGGAACACTTGGTAATTTAGATGAACTGCTCTAAGTGATTGTAAACATTTAGTACCAAATTTGAAATCATTGCGTTTTTAAGTTACTTAAATAATTCGAAAATCACATAAGCGCTCATAAATCTGAGAAATTAAATCGAAAGTCAGTCGGTTTACATATAAGTCATATGACCCACTACCGCAGAACATTTCAATATTTGTAGACGTTCGCACCAAACCGGAACAATTTTATTTTTTTGAAATTGAGT
Source organism: Stomorhina lunata (assembly GCA_933228675.1). NCBI lineage: Eukaryota > Metazoa > Arthropoda > Insecta > Diptera > Rhiniidae > Stomorhina > Stomorhina lunata. The sequence goes on along the minus strand of OW121740.1, from coordinate 85,381,266 downwards.
TAATGATGCAATTTTACTCTAAATCGCAAAAACGTCATTCAATTCGTTACAGAAGGGTTTTAAAAACGATGGATCGCACCAAAACGTGACAATTTTTATAAAATATTTACAATTTTTATAAAATATTATTTTTTTTCAAAAATGTTCACTTAATTGCACATTTGGCGATTTATTCCATATGAATTAGTATTAATGTTTATTAAATTTCTCATAAATTTTTTGTTTTTGATTTTTTTTTTATACCAAATACTCGTAAATTATTTCTTATAACGTTTTTGTCAAGATATATATACTTATATCATGATTTTTGTACTAAAAAAGAAAATATTTTTCATTCCATCGTTTCAAAACGTAACTTTTCAAATCGATTTTTACTTTTTCAGATCATTATGGCGGTTAGAAACGCGGATTAATTAAACAGACAACTCCGCCACCGTCTTATGACTTCAAGCACTAATTACTCTAATAAAGAGAATAGACCTTTTTTAATAGTTTATAGTGAAAAAATGTTTTCTCAATTTACTCAAAATGATTTATAATAGATGTGACGGTAGCCGTCAGTTGCTGATTTTAATTTTGATCATTTGATTTTTTTTATAATTTGTCTTGATGTGGTACTGACCAAGAAAAATAGTTTGTCATGCCAAAAAAATATCTCAAGATATGATAGACTCTAAGAGTTAGATCTGGCAACACTAATTTATTTTGAACGAGTACCCTGAAACTTCCAAATAACTGAGTACTCACAAAACTCACAACAAAGTTGCACATTTCTTTTCGTCGATCTTAATGGCGTCATTAGCTAAAAATTATTGAGTGAGGTCAGTTGACCAAAATTTAACAGAAATAATAAAATTAAAATTTGACAAAATAAAAAGTGATTTTTTTTTGCAACTTATTATTTTATCCACTCAAGTTGGACAATTTCAAATTTTATATAAATATCCTAAAAAGCAAGTGTGACCATAGGGAATACAGTTCAAAGGAACTCGTAATAACGACTTGGTGTCCCCACAATTTTTTTATAACAAAATCAAGCGTCGGCAAATTTCTGGTTGCTACTTGTGGTGATCATCAACTTGAACATTTCGTGGAATCTCAGAAAAAAGGTTAGTAAACAGAACAAGATCATATGAAAAGGCGGTAAAAATAAATTTATGTTTTTTTACAACGCATAGGAGTAAGGTATTGTTTCTCTGTTAAGCCATCGACCGTACATTTTGAGAGGGCAGTAGGCACGAGGAATCAGTGCACGTTCCATACTTTCCAATACTGGCCAAGACAAATTGTCTGAGGCAAATTATTGTTTACTCTGTTGGAAGCCCTAAAGAAAACAACAGGTACGGAATACGGCAGCAGGTAAAGGACCAAGCAAAACCCTTTGCAAAACTGAATACGAAGTCTGTAGCTGAAAAAAAAAAACTGTGAGTACAGTCTAAACAAAAAAATAACGGGAACATTAGGGAACACACGAGGCCTGTTCCGTTATTCTCAAACACGTTTTTCAAATTTTAAGTTACACATAATATACTTAAACTTATACCTAATTACAAAGACATTTACATAGAGAAATACCTAACCTGATTTTCATATACCTGACTTACATATTATTAAAGGATTTACATTACTACATAAATTACTTAAAACTTAACCAAAAAAATATTATACCTAAAAAAAAAACTTAAACTTATATTCTATTTTTCTAAAACTTGAATTTATATACATATACTTAACTATAATTAATCTAGAATTAAAATTATACTTATGTCTAATTATACTTAACCTAAATTAAAATTCTACTTATGCCTAATTGTTCTTAATCTAAAATTATACTTATATTAAAATCCTAAAATTAAATTAAAATTATACTCATGCCTAATTATACTTAACATAAATTAAAATTATACTTATATTATATATTCTAAGATTAAATTTATATAAATACTTAAACCTTATTATACTTAACTTAATCTAAAATTATACTTATATTATATTATTAATACCTAATTATACATAACCTAAACTAAAATTATACTTATATTCTATTTCCTAAAATTAAATTTATATACTTATACTCAACTTTACTTTAATACTTATGTGCTTACGTTAGAGTAACTACATAACTTCTACTTACGTTAGAGTAACTACCTAACTTAACATAAAAACATGTGCTTACGTTAGAGTAACTATCTAACTTTACTTACGTTAGACCTTATGTACTTATACTTAAAGACTTATGACTTTACTTATATACTTATATACCTACAATTAAATACATTTAACCTAAAAATATAAAAAATGCTAATTCGAATAAATTATAAGACAATTGAATAAAATTTTTTTTTAATAAATAATTAATTGGAAGATTTAATGGTACCAATAAATTAATAATTAATTAAATAACTAAATAAGGAATTAATTAAATAATTTAATAAACCATAATTTAATAAAATGTTTAAATAAATATAATAAGATAAATATAAATATAATAAGATAAATATAATAATATATAATTAGATAATGAAATAAATAACTAACTAAACAATTAACTAAATAATCAAATAAATATTGAATTAAATAACAAAATAAAGAATTAATTGGATAAGAATCCAATTAAATTTGACTAGATACTCATTTAAAGAAATTTTTAATAAAAATATTTAAAGCAATCAATAGTTAAATAGACGAAAATTTAAACTTAATCAAAATTGAATTGAATGAACATTGAGTTAAATGAAGAAAAACTTGATTAATTGAATATTTAATTAAATCAATTAAAAATTTAATTAGAATGAAATTAAATGAGTATTTAACCAAATAAGTAATAATCTAATTAAATAAATAATTAAATAAGATAATAATTAAATAAATAAAGATTTAAATAAATAATTTAAATAAATAATTAAATAAATATTTAAAATAATAATGAAATGATGAATTAAATAAATAACTAAATAAGATAATAATTAAATAAATAAAGATTTGAATATATAATGAAATAAATAAATTAATAAATAAATAAATAAATACTAAATAAATAAACTAATGAATAAATATATAATTAAATAAACTAATAAGTAACTTATGAACTAAATTTCAAATCAATTTAAGAAATATAAGACAAAATGAATGACTGATTTCAATAACCAGTAGTTGTTAATAACTTTTGACGTTTAATACCATTTTCTTGATACCAATAAGTATTTAAATAATACTAGACCATAAGTTTATTTTATATTACCTATATTTTTTTTCTGTAAAACAGTATTTAACCAAAACCTTTTTTTATAAATGTAGAACATCATTGATATTATAATATACTAGGTATATTTTATTTTTTGCATTATTTTTAAAATAAAAACATGTACAAATACATTGAAATTATGTGGTAATTCCATTAATTTATGGTTGATATGGGACTCGTAGACTGAAATTGAGGTAAGTTTTACGATTTAGGGACACTTCTCCAGATTGCAGGCAAGGAGAATTGTCATAGGATGACTTCATCAAGTCATATGGGGTGGGCAGCCTGTCCAGGACGTTCCAACCGGTCCTGAGGATCCTCAAGTCAAATGAGAAGCAGCTCCTATCATCAAAAGTCCGTCCGGTCTCATTGGTCCTCCACTTCTAGTCAATGTCTCGTCAAATGTTCAGTGTATTTTAGCTTCCAGTCAAACCATCGACGTATTTATTCTTGGCACGAAATTTTTTTGTGAATGTGCTGCCAAACCAAGTGGAAAGATCCCCCCCAATCCGGCGAGCTACAGCCCAACACCAAAGTGCCAATATCCACGTAGAAGCAATCTGGCAACTTGAAGAATTTTAAATTCTTCAAAGACCAAGCACACTTCCATCACAAAAATGGCGCCCAACGTGGGGCAAGTCAGGTGAAGTCAATTCACTGTTTGCTTCACAAACCAAAATTTAACATTAATAACTTTTTTCTAATTTTTTTAATTTTCAATTAAAAAAAAAAAAAATAGCTAATATTTCATTTCGATTTGAAAGAGTCGTATGTCCCGGAAGACGCTCTTAGTGTCATACCTCAGTTTGCGACGCCTCCGGATGAAAGAAATAAATATTAGGAATCTAGTATCTATATGCTATGGAACATGTCGTATGTCCCTGAAGACAGTTCCAAGTGTCATGCATAGTTGCGACGACATGTGACAAAGTATATGGATACTGGAGAATCAAATGGATTCATTCGAAACAAATTAATTTTAGAAGGCATGAGCCAATGGTTATATAGCTAATGCTCATTTGCTTCTACTATTGATTTGGCTAGAGGAAAATCCAGGCGATTCAAGAAAAATTTTGTTGTTATGTCTTGTGTTCTGTTTAAAGTTTTTTTTGATGATAAGAAATCGGCTGCAAAATACGTTGGAGAAAAATTTACTCGTTTGATTAGGAAATTTAAATAGTTTTAAAGGCTATATATTCTGATATAGTCTGAACAAAAGTAACTACCACAATTTCTTCGATGAGTCACCATTCAACCTAATGTATATATGTATATAAATCATTTTTCTTACTAAAACTTATAAACTAGTTCTTATATTCTAATTTTTCTTTAAGATTATATTTTTTCTTATAACTAAGTATTTATCATATTAACATTATTGGAGTAACAATTTTAAGGCTAAGTTTTTTTTTTGAAGACTGACAACATATGACATTACATATAATTTTTTTTTGATTTTTTTTTACTTAAATACTCATATTATCAAAGATTTGTTTTTACAAACAAATTTACATTTAAACAATTTCTTAAAATAAATCGAGACCTCAAGCTAAATAATTTTTGCATTAGAGATTTTGTTTTTGTTATTTGGTTTTCTGTAACTCGGCAGTTGTAGGCTTGTTTTTTTTGGTAAATTGTTGAATCAGGATGAGCACCAGGAATCTTAGATCATCCAGTCGTAATCCAGTAAGTAGTGACAATTTAGCTGAAAACCCGATTAGTACAACTACAACAACATCCCAAAATACAGTACCCATTACTTCTACTAGTGCTATTACTCCGTTGATGTCGATAAGGTTTCCACCAGGACACGGACCTCAGACACATTCTTCCCCAGAAACTGATCCCAGTATAACCACACCAACATACAGTAGCCTAACAGCTAGGGTAATTAGCGGACAAGAAAGTGACACAGTAAGAAGAAACATAAACATGTCTCAGCCAAATAGAAACTTGCAATCAAATAATAACGAACGGAATCCGATTAGAAACGAAGATGACCAAGCGATTAGGGACTATGTTAGTGCCTCTGTGCAAGCTGCGCAAGACTCTATAATGAGAGAGGTACAAAACATGCAACTTATGTTGCCACAACTTATTAGAGAGTCTTTGCGCTCAGAAAGAGTAAACCCTTTTGAAAACCCTAATGCTTCGGACAATCGAGGTTTCGGTCCAAGCTATAACTATCAAACACCATTTAATAATTTCAGTAGGCCGCCTCAACAACCATATTTTCCACCAAACAATCCTCAACATAGACCACCTAATGTTCCACAGCCAATTTTCAGTGATTCGCCCAATAATACTCAACAGTACCCAGGGTTAGACAATTCAGATCAAAGCTCAGGTAGTAGAACGACATCGCCTAACCAATTAGAAAAATGGGGCATCAAATATGACGGGACGAATAAATCACTGACTGTAGAAGATTTTGTGTTTAGAGTGGAAGCACTCAAGCAAGATTATAACTGTTCATGGGAGATTGTGATGAAAGGCTTTCATCATTTGGTGACAGGCGCTGCCAGCAATTGGTTCTGGTCTTTTAGGATGAAATACCCGATATGTAACTGGCATACTTTCAAATACTTTATGATCAAAAAGTTCAGAAATTTTGAGAGCGATTTTGAGATCCAAAGAAAGATAATGGAACGTAGGCAAGCTTCAGGAGAATCGGCGGATAGTTTTATTTCTGAAATAGTTAAGTTGAAGAACCAAATGAGGGTCCATGTCGCCGAAAGCGAATTGGTAAAAATGGTGAAAGACAACTTAAAAGACGGATTAGCTCAACTCATTTATCCGATTAGAATAGACAATTTAGACCACCTTTTAGAAGAATGCAAAAGAGCAGAGAGGAACATTGCCAAAAGATCTTCTAACCGCATGCCTCTCGGAAACAGCCGTAGGGTATATGAAGTGGACATATGTGAATCAGATATAGACGAAGAACAAGCTCAACAAATAGAAGCGCTACAGAGGGACAATGTTACAGCAAAACAACTTACTTGTTGGAACTGTAAGGCCCCTGGACACTCGTTTATCGAATGCCCAGTAGCACAAAGGAAGCTTTTTTGTTACAAATGTGGGTTCGAGGATGTAACCAGCCCGACTTGTCCAAGATGTTTGGGAAACCAACACAGGAACATGCGGAAGACTGGGACGGCATGTTCAAGTCCAAAAGAGACCCAGTAAATGACAACTTTTTAAATTTTATTTTATCAAGGGATAGCGATAATAATCAATGTGAATACGAGAAACCACTAGTTAAACTTCAGAATGACTTATTAGTAAAAGAAAAACCTGATCTTATTAATTTAACTTCATCTCCAAACGAAAGTTTGGATGCCACCAAATCGGAATCTAGTTTATCAGCTGATCCAATTTTATCTCACCAATCCTCTAGTTCGAATCCTAAGAGTCTTGTTCGAATTTCGGTAAATCCCAATCTTTCCTATGAAGAACGATTAGAAATTTATAACAAAAAAAGAGATGAGATTTTTGCCGATATGTCAACAATAAGTTCAAAAATTTTAAAGACTAGAGACAGATACCAAAAGAGAAAAAAAGAGAGAAAAGTCATCGCTTCAACCACATTAGGTTTCGAAGATGACATAAGGCCTTACATGGCGGTTGACATATTAGGTGAAAAATTCCAAGGACTCTTAGATAGCGGAGCCTCAGTTAGTTGTCTAGGTAGAAATTGTCTCGAAAACGTCAGAAAACTAGATGCTAACATACTTGACTACAAGTCATCCGTAAGGACGGCCGACGGAAAAAAACATTTAATAGTTGGCAAGATAAAGACAGTCGTCAAGTATGGAAATAGATCAGTAGAGACAATCCTTTATCTAGTACCTAACTTGAGCCAGGAATTGATACTAGGGTATGATTTTTGGAGAAAAATTGGCATAAAACTTTGTTTGGATGAAGATAGTATAAATGAAATTTCAGTAGGAGAAGATTTAAAATTACATGATTTGACACCACACCAAAATAAACTTTTAGAAAAGACTAAGCTTTCATTCTTGTGTTATACACAGTACGGATTAGGCAAAACCACCTTAGAAAAGCACTCCATAGACACTGGAGACGCGCCCGCTAAGAAAATGCGTCATTTCCCAGTGAGTCCCGCAGTGCAGAAGCTTATTTATGAGGAACTTGACAGGATGCTAGCGCTAGATGTGATCGAGGTGACAACAGGGTCAGAATGGAATAATAGGACGACTCTGGTGATGAAGCCCGGTAAGAACAGGCTATGTCTCGATGCTAGGGAGTTGAATAAAGTCACCAAAAAGGACTCTTATCCTCTTCCTAACATCGATGGCTTATTAGCTAGGCTAGGCGACACTCATTTTATCTCAGCAATCGACTTAAAGGATGCCTTTTGGCAGATCCCTTTAGCCGAAGAGAGTAGACCGAAAACAGCGTTCACAGTTCCGGGGAGGCCACAATATCAATTTAAAGTGATGCCTTTCGGACTGTGCAACGCTGCCCAGCGGCTTTGTCGATTGATGGATAAAGTGGTGCCGTCTGAGCTGAAAGATAGGGTGTTCGTTTACTTAGACGACTTATTAGTAGTATCTTCCAACTTCCCCGATCACATCGATATGTTAAGAACCGTAGGGCAAAAGTTAACTCAAGCAGGCCTCACAATCAACATGGCTAAGTCTAAATTTTGCTATAAAGAGCTAAAATACTTAGGTTACATTGTGGGAGGAGGAAAGCTGAAGCCGGACGAAGGCAAGGTAAGGGCAATATTAGATATCAAACCACCACAGAATCAAAAAGAAGTTAGAAGATTTCTGGGCACAGTAGGATGGTATCGTCGGTTTATCCACGATTTTTCAACACTAACAGCACCTCTTACTGACACTCTAAAGAAATCCCCTAAGTTCATTTTGACTCCCGAAGCTTTGACATCTTATGAGGAACTCAAACAGCGTTTAGTAACTAGCCCAATCCTTTCTAGTCCTGATTTCGAAAAGCCATTCTTTGTCCAGTGTGACGCTTCAAATGTAGGTGTAGGGGCAGTTCTGTTTCAAAAAGATGAAGAAGAAAACGAGCACCCCATTGAGTATTTCTCGAAAAAGCTGAACACAGCTCAGAGAAATTACTCAACCACCGAGAAGGAATGTCTGGCAGTTGTATTGGCAATTGAAAAATTCCGCCAATACATCGAACTGATGGATTTTACTGTGATAACAGACCATTCCAGTTTGAAGTGGCTCATGAGACAACAGGACCTTAACGGCAGATTGGCTAGGTGGAGTTTAAAACTACAAGGCTTCAAGTTTAACATAGAGCACAGGAAGGGTACTAAAAATGTCGTTCCTGATATGTTATCTAGAAATGATATGGACGAAATAGTCGTAGAATGTAACAGCCTTATCGATTTTAATTCGGAATTTTTTAAAAGCAAAGACTATTTAGCATTAATAGATACTATCGAACAAAATAGAGAGAGATTACCCGACGTGAAGGTAGATGACGGAATAGTATACAAAAGAGTGAAATTTAATAGAAATGACATAGACGATGAAGATGATTGTTGGAAAATTTGGTTGCCACAGGAACTAACAGACAAAATTATAGAAAAATCACATGTTGAAAACACCTCTCATGGAGGAATAGGCAAAACTCTTTACAATATTCGAGAGTATTTCTATTGGCCTTCAATGGTGAAACATATTCGAGAACATGTTAGAGAGTGTTCAACATGCAAGGAGTCAAAGCATCCTAAACAGATTTTACGTCCGCCTATGGGAAACGAGGTCCTGACGCAAAGACCATTTCAGAAAATCTACATAGATTTTCTTGGACCATATCCCAGAACAAAAGCAGGTAACACATTCATTTTCATAGTTTTAGATCATAAAACAAAGTTTGTCTTATTAAAAGCTCTAACGAAGGCAACTACCAAGTCCGTCATAAGGTTTCTCAGGGATGAAGTATTTTACAAATTTGGCGTACCGGAGTTCATACATTCGGACAACGGAAAACAATTCGTATCGGAATCTTTCAAAGAATTTTTAAGTCTTTTTCAAGTTAGGCACATACGTAGTCCCATATATTCGCCTCAGGCTAACGCTAGTGAGAGGGTAAATCAGTCGATCCTTAGTTCCATAAGAAGTTATTTAAATGGCGACCAATCTAAATGGGACGAAAACTTGTCCAAGATCGAGTGCTCCTTAAGGTCGACGATTCACTCTTCCACTGGTGTGACCCCCTACTTCGCTCTGACCGGATATAACATGATAACACATGCAGACGCGTATGAAATTTTAAGGAAGCTAAAAGCGACTGAAGAAGGTGACATGTTTATTTTACCTAAGTCATCACAGATGCAACTAGTTCACCAAAAAGTTAGCGAAAAGTTGCATGATGCGTACGTAAGAAACGCTAAGTCATATAACCTAAAGAGCAGACAAGTAAAATACATTCCAGGCCAGGAAGTATATAGAAAAAACTTTATACAAAGCAATTTTAAAAGGGGAATAAATGCAAAACTTTGCAAACCTTGGCTGAAATGTAGGGTTAGGAAAGCAGTCGGACTGAACCAGTACGAAATTGAAAACCTTAGAGGACAACTGATAGGAGTAATCCATGCACAGCACCTGAAACAATGAAGTACTGCATTTTTAGAGAAATAGTCGTCAAAGTTGTTACGAGTCAAAGCTAATTGTCACTACAACATTTTTCCAAATAATCGGTTTTCCTAAACAATTAGAAAAAAAATACAATTTAGAACCGCACACATTTATTATATAGCTTATTTAGTATTTCGAAAACATAAATAAATGATTATAATTGTTTTGATAATTATAATTTGATTTTTTTAATTTTTAGACTAGAGTAGACCCGGTGTACACTCCTATCCACGGCGTTCTTCTTAATCAATGGAAAAATTGCCAGGAAGCACCTAAAACAAATAGGAACTATATTCTAGACTGAAAACCTGGAAAAGACTCCAATATTCATAAAGAAAAGAGTTCCAACAGTACCTGAATACTAACCATTGGGAGTAAATATTGATAAAAATCAAAACAAGTTTCTGACCAGTAGAATATTCCTGTCAGACTTGAGATAGATTTTCGCTAAACTCAAAAAAAAAGCTTGAGTAAAATTTTCGAAACACTAATTACTTGTACGAGTATTATAGACTAGTTAACCTAAAACTAATCTCACAAAAGTAAATATTAATTTTTCTTTATTCACAAAAAATTTAGTTGTGAGAAAATTTTGTATCCCTAACACCTAGTCGTATACAACCTCTAACTTTATAAATTATAAGAATTTTCCCAGAATAAAAAAAAAACACAAATGTGTTGTCAATAATATTAGATATATTAATTATACAAGTTCGAAAAATATTAATACTTATAAATATTTTAATACTACTAGTTCATAAAATTATTTTAAAATTATCGAATTCTTATAATTTGAAATTTGTATAGAAAATTTGAATTATATGCTTGCTATAGCTTTATCTTTTTTATGAATTATAGGGATATTCTACATTTAACAAACCAAAAAAAAAAAAAAACAAAAATTTTAACCACCATCATCGTCACTTCGCTATAAAATATTTGATACGACCGAACTTTAAACGTTTAATCAATTATTTTATTTTTAAGCGATATTTTCTTTAAGATCTAATAAGTTCATTTTTAATGTTGAATAAAAATAAACTTAAATTTCAAATCACTTTGTTTATTTTTATATTTCACACACATCAGGTTTACTGGATTAGTTATTTTTTTCGAAATCCCTTTAAATCTCTATTTACGTTTACACATGTACATTTTCTTCATTGGTTTTCCGGAACCATAAAAAAATCGTTAAACGGTTAGATGTGTGGTAGCCATAAAAGATTCAAATAGTATATTTTTACACACAACCAATATTGACGGTATAGCGTCAATATGTTTTTTTTTACTTTTATAAATTCTGTTTGTAAAATCCATTTACACTTTTCACTTATAAAAAAAAAAAACTCAAGACTTAACAAACAAACCGGACATGTGTGAAAGTAGACATTATTTTTAGACACTATTTTTAAACACTTCACTTTTAAACACACTTATCAGACGGTTAGAAAAAATTTAAAACTTACCAACGACACAAAAGAATAGATGAGGCCCCATGATCCACTACTAGTCAAGGATAACAGAACAAAAAGAATTGACAGGAACCGGATATGCCGCAGGGTCTTCTGAAATAAATCCATCCATCCACTATACTAAAAAAAGAAAATTCGTTAAAATTTATTAGATTGATATTATCAAAGATTTGTTTTATAAAAAAACACAAAAAAAACTTACCTGATTTCACACTTTCCACAGCCAAAGATTCAATTTTGTCCAATTTAAAAAGAAAAAACACTTAAAAATTTGAATTTTTTTTAAATATCGCGCTCGCGAACTATCACCATCAGAATCAGAAAAGGAAAGAACGAGTCACGTTAGGAAACACTGTTTTATACTTTAAAGTTGATCACGAACAAGTTGGTAGCACTTGCATTTCGGCCATAAAGGAAATTTGATGAAATAGGGAACAATAAATACAACACTGTTTTCCCTTCTCTTTTCCCTCCACAGGTTGCAGGAAAAGAGTAGGCTTTGTGACGGTAGCCGTCAGTTGCTGATTTTAATTTTGATAATTTGATTTTTTTTATAATTTGTCTTGATGTGGTACTGACCAAGAAAAATAGTTTGTCATGCCAAAAAAATATCTCAAGATATGATAGACTCTAAGAGTTAGATCTGGCAACACTAATTTATTTTGAACGAGTACCCTGAAACTTCCAAATAACTGAGTACTCACAAAACTCACAACAAAGTTGCACATTTCTTTTCGTCGATCTTAATGGCGTCATTAGCTAAAAATTATTGAGTGAGGTCAGTTGACCAAAATTTAACAGAAATAATAAAATTAAAATTTGACAAAATAAAAAGTGATTTTTTTTTGCAACTTATTATTTTATCCACTCAAGTTGGACAATTTCAAATTTTATATAAATATCCTAAAAAGCAAGTGTGACCATAGGGAATACAGTTCAAAGGAACTCGTAATAACGACTTGGTGTCCCCACAATTTTTTTATAACAAAATCAAGCGTCGGCAAATTTCTGGTTGCTACTTGTGGTGATCATCAACTTGAACATTTCGTGGAATCTCAGAAAAAAGGTTAGTAAACAGAACAAGATCATATGAAAAGGCGGTAAAAATAAATTTATGTTTTTTTACAACGCATAGGAGTAAGGTATTGTTTCTCTGTTAAGCCATCGACCGTACATTTTGAGAGGGCAGTAGGCACGAGGAATCAGTGCACGTTCCATACTTTCCAATACTGGCCAAGACAAATTGTCTGAGGCAAATTATTGTTTACTCTGTTGGAAGCCCTAAAGAAAACAACAGGTACGGAATACGGCAGCAGGTAAAGGACCAAGCAAAACCCTTTGCAAAACTGAATACGAAGTCTGTAGCTGAAAAAAAAAACTGTGAGTACAGTCTAAACAAAAAAATAACGGGAACATTAGGGAACACACGAGGCCTGTTCCGTTATTCTCAAACACGTTTTTCAAATTTTAAGTTACACATAATATACTTAAACTTATACCTAATTACAAAGACATTTACATAGAGAAATACCTAACCTGATTTTCATATACCTGACTTACATATTATTAAAGGATTTACATTACTACATAAATTACTTAAAACTTAACCAAAAAAATATTATACCTAAAAAAAAAACTTAAACTTATATTCTATTTTTCTAAAACTTGAATTTATATACATATACTTAACTATAATTAATCTAGAATTAAAATTATACTTATGTCTAATTATACTTAACCTAAATTAAAATTCTACTTATGCCTAATTGTTCTTAATCTAAAATTATACTTATATTAAAATCCTAAAATTAAATTAAAATTATACTCATGCCTAATTATACTTAACATAAATTAAAATTATACTTATATTATATATTCTAAGATTAAATTTATATAAATACTTAAACCTTATTATACTTAACTTAATCTAAAATTATACTTATATTATATTATTAATACCTAATTATACATAACCTAAACTAAAATTATACTTATATTCTATTTCCTAAAATTAAATTTATATACTTATACTCAACTTTACTTTAATACTTATGTGCTTACGTTAGAGTAACTACATAACTTCTACTTACGTTAGAGTAACTACCTAACTTAACATAAAAACATGTGCTTACGTTAGAGTAACTATCTAACTTTACTTACGTTAGACCTTATGTACTTATACTTAAAGACTTATGACTTTACTTATATACTTATATACCTACAATTAAATACATTTAACCTAAAAATATAAAAAATGCTAATTCGAATAAATTATAAGACAATTGAATAAAATTTTTTTTTAATAAATAATTAATTGGAAGATTTAATGGTACCAATAAATTAATAATTAATTAAATAACTAAATAAGGAATTAATTAAATAATTTAATAAACCATAATTTAATAAAATGTTTAAATAAATATAATAAGATAAATATAAATATAATAAGATAAATATAATAATATATAATTAGATAATGAAATAAATAACTAACTAAACAATTAACTAAATAATCAAATAAATATTGAATTCAATAACAAAATAAAGAATTAATTGGATAAGAATCCAATTAAATTTGACTAGATACTCATTTAAAGAAATTTTTAATAAAAATATTTAAAGCAATCAATAGTTAAATAGACGAAAATTTAAACTTAATCAAAATTGAATTGAATGAACATTGAGTTAAATGAAGAAAAACTTGATTAATTGAATATTTAATTAAATCAATTAAAAATTTAATTAGAATGAAATTAAATGAGTATTTAACCAAATAAGTAATAATCTAATTAAATAAATAATTAAATAAGATAATAATTAAATAAATAAAGATTTAAATAAATAATTTAAATAAATAATTAAATAAATATTTAAAATAATAATGAAATGATGAATTAAATAAATAACTAAATAAGATAATAATTAAATAAATAAAGATTTGAATATATAATGAAATAAATAAATTAATAAATAAATAAATAAATACTAAATAAATAAACTAATGAATAAATATATAATTAAATAAACTAATAAGTAACTTATGAACTAAATTTCAAATCAATTTAAGAAATATAAGACAAAATGAATGACTGATTTCAATAACCAGTAGTTGTTAATAACTTTTGACGTTTAATACCATTTTCTTGATACCAATAAGTATTTAAATAATACTAGACCATAAGTTTATTTTATATTACCTATATTTTTTTTCTGTAAAACAGTATTTAACCAAAACCTTTTTTTATAAATGTAGAACATCATTGATATTATAATATACTAGGTATATTTTATTTTTTGCATTATTTTTAAAATAAAAACATGTACAAATACATTGAAATTATGTGGTAATTCCATTAATTTATGGTTGATATGGGACTCGTAGACTGAAATTGAGGTAAGTTTTACGATTTAGGGACACTTCTCCAGATTGCAGGCAAGGAGAATTGTCATAGGATGACTTCATCAAGTCATATGGGGTGGGCAGCCTGTCCAGGACGTTCCAACCGGTCCTGAGGATCCTCAAGTCAAATGAGAAGCAGCTCCTATCATCAAAAGTCCGTCCGGTCTCATTGGTCCTCCACTTCTAGTCAATGTCTCGTCAAATGTTCAGTGTATTTTAGCTTCCAGTCAAACCATCGACGTATTTATTCTTGGCACGAAATTTTTTTGTGAATGTGCTGCCAAACCAAGTGGAAAGATCCCCCCCAATCCGGCGAGCTACAGCCCAACACCAAAGTGCCAATATCCACGTAGAAGCAATCTGGCAACTTGAAGAATTTTAAATTCTTCAAAGACCAAGCACACTTCCATCACATAGAATAGTTACGTTTGGGTGCGAACGTCTACAAATCATTTTCAAAGTAGCAAACTAACAAAGAACAAAAATGTTATGCACCAAAACATTCCCCGTTTTTAAAAAGGTTTATCAAAATTTGGGACATCAAACATTTAATTAAAAAGTTTTACTGTAGTGTATTGCACTAAGAATCCCAATTTATTACAATTATTTATTATTGTAATAAATAGTTTTTTGATAAAACCAAAAAATGTTGGTGGGGAAACCTTTCCTCGACGCGTTTCGATGGTTGGTTAGACCATCTCATCAGGAGGATTATCCCTAATTCTAGACAGAGCGAAAACCTCACATTATGTATAATTTGAGGGACTGAATAAATACGAATTATTATTATTGTGTCCAACAAATATCAACATAAAGCGCAGATTATCATCCGAACATAAACACACAATTAAGATTTCTTGTCGCTTGCGATCAATATTTTTCCTGTCGCTTGCGATCATTTTAATCTAAGGGCTCGATATGGTAATATAATTTCTTTCTCAAATTTTAGAATAAATAAAAAAAAAATCGACATAAAAAAAGTTTAACTAAAATGTTGACTAATCTTATAAAAATTATTACTATAAAATTTAATATATAAACAATTTTTAAGAACATCATTTACAGTTTTACGGGTATCAAACCACATTAAACCATAACTTCCATATGAAGACATCTCCCGGAAATCACTTAAATGAAATGGAAGGAACCTAAAAGGGAATGAATGATAAACTTAAAGCTGTGGCCACCAAATCCAGTACGAGTGCAAAGAACTAAAACATTAAATTACCAGGTAGTATGCCATTTGCCCATAGCTCTCAAACAACCCATTAAATAATAAAAACAAAAACTAAAATTAGAATTAGAATAACTCCAAAACTATAAAATCTATTAGAACTAGATCAAATATGTGTAAGAAATAGATAATATCGTCATTATAATTTTTATATAGATTTAGTTATTTATTTGTTCACATTTTTAATAGATTGAGTAACTTACATAATTAATAAAATTTGGAAATAACGAATATTAGTTTTAATTGGTTCTTATGAGTATTAAAGAATCTTATACATATCGCTCATTTGCGAGAATATATCAAAATCATAATTGAATATTGTATCTAAAAATACAGAATATATTAATGTTCATTTTATGTAACTGATTTGAAAATATCGGCTCAGTCGAGTCGAAGTTGTCGATTTAAAGTTGTTAGCAAAAAAAAAAAGTAAAATTAGTTTTTGGATAAAAAGTAAAATGGCATAAAACATTTGAAGTATTTTTTTCGTTAAAACATGATTTTGGAAATAATAACGCTATTCTCATAAACGAGCGCCATATACTTAAATTTTTATTTAACTGCCAAATACTGATAACTGATTTTTTTTTTTCAAAATTAAAATAATAATAAATGCCCGCTTAATTTTCTAATGGTTAATATTTGATTCTGATGTTGGCGTTGATGTTGTGGTCGACTTTTTGGGTAACAATTTCATCATCATACTGGTAACTTTTTTTGAATCCAATGGACAATTGGTATAAACCTCTTCACATGGTTTTGTATTTATTTGCTTGCCATGTTCTAGTGCCTCTTTAATGGCTGTCCCATCTAAGAGATAATCGACCAATGAGTTTCTATAAATAAAACACAATTAATTAATAAACATACCGAAATTTCTAAAAATAAATTCAACAACAATTTAATTTAAAATGAACTATAAACAAGTAATTTAATAATAGAATAAAATAAACAAACAATGATACATATTAGGGTGAGTCAATTCTTTTAAGTAAATATGGAATACCGCACTTTTTAAAAACTGCACATGGGTGGGTATATTTTGTAAAGCATTAACCCGACACCCACTATACTCTTTGACTTAGAACCACTTCTTAAGCCGATTTATCAAGATTCGTTCAAAGAACAGGTCACAATTTATCCAGGTACAATAATTATAAAGCTAAATCCATAAACATAATTTCGTTACAATTGTTTAAAATTTGGTTCTAGGTCTCACTTATATCAGATCCGATGTCGTAATTGACATAAATATATTTAAGTCTTAAAATTTGTTGCTGTGTTAAGAAAATGAAGCACCGTTATGTTATGATTTTAGTGATGTTGGTCTTGTATAGGATGTATGGTCAAATATGGACCGATTCCAAAAAAAAAAATGTGTGATTAAATTTTTTTTTTTTAATTTAGGACCAGCACTCAGGGGATGACCCCTACTTATGCAATGCATTGTGTTGGAACTAGGAAAATAGGTTATGGGAAGGAGGATAGATGGAGTAGTGTTTATGGACATTTGATTTGAATTTACCTAAATTGCAACTGGCAGGAAAAATTTCTGCGGGAAGCGAATTCCACATACGAACTGTACGACTAAAGAACGAATTTTCTCTGTAGTGTGTTGTTCGGTCTACCGGCCAATCGACCACAAAGGAATGTGCTCTAGCAGAATGACGTGTATTGCGTAAAAAAGTTCGAGTTTCGGGAACGAGTTCGCTGATTTCGTTAGGGCACATTCCAAAGTAGTAACGATAGAACAGTGAGACACAACCCACATTGCGACGGTGCTCCAGTGAATCAATAGAGTTGGATACCCTACTGTCACCGATGAGCACTTTCGCCCTCTCTTGCACTCGGTCGAGAAGCTCCAAAATAGACTTTGAAGCACCGGCCCATACATGAGAGTATTCCATTTTCGGTCGGATGTAGGTGGTGTAAATAGTAAGGAGATCAGAAGAAGTGAAGTATCTCTTACACCGTTTTAGAAAACCGAGGCACTTTAATGCTTCTTTCGACACTTGAAAGATATGCTTTGTCCAACGCACATCACATTGTAAATGTCCAAAATCTCTATTCCTGGAGGGCAGTTTTATGGGAGGTACCCGAAAAAAGACTCCTATTTGGGCAAAATATAAATTTTTTTTACCAAAAAATGTCTGTACCATTATTTGTAAAACTAAGACCTGTACTTTCATAACAAGCTAACATCGACTTAGAAAGTGATTGTGAATCGATCAGTATACTTAACCCTTTGCGACTAAATTTATATAGTTCTCACAATTCTAATGAGTGGTTGGCACGATCACGATCAATTCATATCATATGTTTTTTATTGGAATGCCATCTAATCTGTGTAAAACTTTGACTTTATTGGTGTCTGTTGAACTACATGTCAGTCGTAGAGGGTTAAAGATTGCTTACCCTGCAGAAATTATTGGATTACATGATTCGTTTTAAGTAAGAAGGAGTAGTTAAAACATGGTCCCTTGTACTGCGAACATGGACCATGATGACTTACTCACTTACTTGATGACCATGATGACTAAAAAAGACACTTGGCAATACTCGCAGAACGTGAACCGTACCGAAAGAAATATCGGGTTTTTCAACAGGGACGCTACAAAAGCAATGCGACAGAGACATTATTCTTGCTGCTCTTTTAATATTTCTCTTCAGTTAGGTTTTGCCATTTCATAATGGAAAGATATACGAGCCAATTACTAGTCGAAATTATTAAAATTAACTACCGAAATTCGGAGTCAGTAGCCTCAACGTTAAAAACGCGAATCATCTTCAGAGTAGAGGCTCATTTCTGGCTGAATGGGTTCGTGAATAAACACACGTACTTCACACGTACTCCGTCATCATTGCATCCCGAAAAAATTACGGTTTGGTGCGGTTTATGGGCCAGTGGCGTCATTGGGCTTACTTCCTCCGTGATAATCAGACCGGATGGTTACTGTGAATGGAAATGGCTACCGTTCAATGATAACCAATTGGATGATATGGACTTGGAGGACATGTGGTTCCAACAGGACGGCGCGATAAGCCACACTTATGTGTTATCTCAAGAAATGGTCCAGTCGATTGGCCGCCTTGGTCGTATGATTTGACAGCGTTAGACTATTTCCTGTGGGGCTACGTCCAGTCTATGGCCTATGCCAACAAGCCAGCGACGATTAATGAGCTTCGTACGAAAATCGAACGTGAAATTGCAGCAGTATAGGCCAATTTATGCTTGAAAACCGTCGAAAATTGGGTTCAACGTCTGGACTTCTGCAAGCGTGCCCGTGATGGCCATGCTAAAGAAATCGAGTTCCATACATTTCATTAATATCCTAAATAGTGTTTGAAAAACCCTTTACGTATGAAAAATTTTATAGAAATATCTTAAAAATTGCATGTGTTTTAACTTGATTTGAAAAAAATTATAGTATTAACCCTTCAGCATATTTCGTAATTTATTATTTTATGACGTTCAAGATCTTCTTTGAGCTTTCATGTTTTCGGCGACCTACAGTAGTAGTTTATATTCCGCGGGTTAATAGCATAAAATGGTCTTCAAACTAGTTTTCTGTGGTAGTCTATGGAGTAGTGACATGGAGTAATTTCGAGACTAACCCTGTTAATAATGTGCGGAGAAGTCACTGGGACTAGTTCTTGGATTAATCTGACGTAATGTTTTTTTGGATTACATGGTCCTCTCCTAGGATATTGTAATTTGGACTATTCTGAAGTGCTCTTTACACGCGTGTAAGGAGTTGTCTCGATTTCTGTAAAATATGTATATATAAGGGCGTCTCGGAAAAAAAAAGTTCGCAGAATAGAAAAAAAAATTTCGCCGCGCAAAGGGGTCGCCAAAATACATTTTACGTTATATCTTCGCCATTTACAGTCGGATCTTAAAGTGTGATATATCGATATATTTGTTTATATTTTAAATATTTCAAAAAAAAATCTTTTTTTTTTTTTAAATATCGGTTGGAATTATCGAAAAACTTTCTTAGTAAAAGTTTAACGATTTTGTAAGAGTTTTAATTTTCTGATATTAGAATGGCACATTAGGTTGGTAGGAACTGAGGTATGATTGATAAATACTAGAACCGGGTATCTAAGGTCAGTGACTATTAAAGCAAAATATTAGCTTGCTCGAGACAAAAACATCGATATATCACACTTTAGAAATTGTAAAGGCTATGAAAATTTATTAAGAGGGAAACGGTGTTAAAAACACTGGACAAATTTTTGTCGTTTCTGGCTGAATTAACGTAATATACAGTTTTGGCACCCTCAATGTTTTTTTTTAACCAAATAAATTGACCCAGCCTAATAACTATTAATTTAATCAATGTGATTCATACTAAGCTATTTAGAACATTTATTACGTAGAATCTCTAGATACGTAGAAAGCGTATATGTATTTATATAAAAATATTTAAAAATTAATTTATATTGATTTAAAATTTTTAGATTCTAAGAAGATTAAATACCATAAAAATCTGCGTTTTTAAATAAAAATGTTGTAGGCAAATGGGGTATGTCTACATAGTTTCAAGTCTAAGAGAGTTGCCTTTCATTTCTCGAAATTACTCAATTACTCAAAGATCAGTCAACTATTTAAAAATTAATTTATATTGATTTAAAATTTTTAGATTCTAAGAAGATTAAATACCATAAAAATCTGCGTTTTTAAATAAAAATGTTGTAGGCAAATGGGGTATGTCTACATAGTTTCAAGTCTAAGAGAGTTGCCTTTCATTTCTCGAAATTACTCAAAGATCAGTCAAGGGACTTTATAAGCACTCAAACGTCAAGTTTAGGAGTTATCTGTCATATAGCCCTGATTTGGCATCTAATGATTTCATTTCCGGAAATAAAACAATTGAGATATCAACGCTATTTTTGATGTTCAAAATGCTTTTTTTGGAGGTTCCCTAATTAGTGTATGCAAAAATGATCTGCAATGAGAATATTTATAAAACAATAAAGCCCTTTTTTAATGATAAAAACTTATTTGTTAGCTATAATCTCGAAAAATAGAAGGCATCTAGTGTATTTATATGCATATGTAAGTTTCTGTTGTTTTGTTTTAGTTTTTTGAATATTTATTTTTGGTTAACTTACTCAGACATCATGTGAATAAATTCGTCCATTTGATCGGATGCTCCCGTCTTCATATTGTATTCAGTTGAACGTACATAAGTGCAAATAGCACGTTGCATGCAACTTGTTGAATCAATATTATTTTGGCCCAATATATCATCGAGTTTGGTCATGAAATTAGTCAACGATGACAAATCATTGTCGTTTTCACCTAAAATATACAATTGATCGTTACTAGAATGTTTTAAAATTATAAATGTTTTCTTACTTCTGCCATATCCGGCATAACCACCATGAAAGGCATTCAACAATTTGGGTATAATAATGA
The DNA here is from genome assembly GCA_933228675.1 of Stomorhina lunata. Classification (NCBI taxonomy): domain Eukaryota; kingdom Metazoa; phylum Arthropoda; class Insecta; order Diptera; family Rhiniidae; genus Stomorhina; species Stomorhina lunata. The sequence goes on along the minus strand of OW121740.1, from coordinate 85,359,847 downwards.
TGGCACCAATGCCAACCAGTGTTCCCAAAACCACACCACCCAAATCTAGTTTTATAGGATTGTACGCTGAAATTCCGGTACCTCCTGGATAGCCCTAGTCATTTTTTGATATAAGAATATCAGTTTTAAATACTTTACAATACACATTAATTGATCGGAATTAAGAGAACTTCTTACATTTATTGTTCCATATCCAGTGGTATATCCCAGTCTTTGCAAGCGATCTTTAGTAGTGGAACTGTCTTGCTCTAGTTGTTGTTGTTGTGTCTTGCTTTCGTTGTAAAATGAACGACTCCATTCATTTTTATCATTATAGGATCTAGAAATATTAAATTATTAAATATAATATTAGTACATAAAATGAATTCTAAAGTATTCTAATATTTTAAGTAATGACCCTTTTTATGAAAGTTTGAAATTTTTTAATATTTCGGATTTTTGACAAGATGTAAAGTAGTTGCCCATTATGTTATATTCTTTGCCACTAAGGTCAAATATGGACCTATTTTAAACAAACTTATAAGTTTTCTAAACCTTAAAGATTTAAGTATATATTAGTTTTGATTTCAAAGGTGTATTTTAAGTTAAGGAGTAAAATAAATGATAAGTACTAAATAACGGAATTATATGTATACAATTGTTCCATATACGTTTGATCTTTTTTAATTTAAAAGAAAAATTTTCCTTTTATCTGGAACATAGATGAAACCGGCATATCGGAGGAAAAAACAAATTAGTACGATGACATCAGATGAGTGAGATTCTGTGGTTATCGTCATTACATACAAGAGCACAAGCGTTATATAAAAATCTGCGGTGCATATTAGCAACATGTGGTGTACCACATTACCACCACATTTTTTTTAAATAGCTTTTAATGGGATGTAAAATATTTCCTCAAATATGTATCTCTGAAATTGTGGGCTTAATGTTTTTCTGAAACGGAGACGTAAAAGCGCAACACATGTGTCATTAGAGGGCCAATAGCGTATATGGTAATGGCCAATAGCGTATATTGATGAAGTACGTTTCCGGTCAACCGCCAGATTTGTTCAAAATGCTAAAAAAAATAATCCCTTTAAAATTTGAGGTCATTTGGTTGGGGGAAAAGCGTGCCCATGCCCCGACCATAATTGCAAAATACCTGATTTTTTTTTTACTATATATATATATATATATATAAATATATATATATATATATATATATATATATATATATATATATATATATATATATATATATATATATATATATATATATATATATATATATATAATTCCCCGATAACATTTCAATTGGAACAAGGGGTACTGCTCTCAGACAATGAGCTGCATCCGATTCAATTTTTAGACTCATTGAAAGGGACCTACGTTTTAACGCCGACTCCGAACGGTAAATGCATTAGTTAGAAAAGTTTTACATAGCCTAATACTCAATAACCTGTGGGTAGCTGAGTTACGAGGTGAACCACCGCTTTTTTGAAAATTAATTTTTTTTTTCAAGTGGGTCTGGCCGGGGATTGAACTTGGGACCTCTGGTATGCTAGGCGGATGACTAACCTGCTATACCACGGCGTTTTTTTTTTTACTTTGATTGTAAATAACAAATTCCAACTTTGAAACTGGCACACTAATGTGTCTTGTGGGGGATTAAATCACATTTTGGTCGGACAGAAACTAAGAATTTGGCTGTCTAAAAACAAATAGGTATACCGCCTTATCCGAACTTCTTCTATGTTATTTTGAAAACTAAAGACTGTTATGAGCAAACTTAAAACTTTCAATTATATTTAGTTTTATTAGCGTATTTGTTTTTTTTTATAAAATTTTGTTTACGCAATAAATGATGAATAGTTTTGAAAAATCTTAAAACTCCTTTTGGGGCCTATCATGTTTTTAACCGACAGACTAACGTACATCGTGTCATCATATTTTAATGCGTTAACTGTGTCGCCATCTTTAGTCCGATATATCAGTGTTCACGGCTCTGTAAGGGCTACATTTCACCCTTCGATAGTTTTTTACTACCTCGTCAATTTCTAGTCATAATTTTTTATAATTCGATTCGTACCCACCCTAATCAAATCGAGTAAAAATATACCCCCTTATTTATAAAAGAATTATAAAATTATCAAAGTCTTATAGTTTGAATTTTGTATGGAAAATTTGAATTATAAGCTTGTCATAGCAATATTTTTTGTTTATAAATTTGGGGGATAGTTTTTAAAAGTAAGTTTTTAAAGTTATAGTCATAAGTAAAAAACTATCAAAGAGAGAAATGTAACCCTTACAGAGCCGCGAACACCGATATATATAATGGAATGATCGGACTTAAAATGGCGACATAGTGAACAAAATACTAAACGGGCGGTATTTGTAGGAGTGGTAAAAAAATAAAAAATTAGAATTTTTTTAACATTATCTTTAATCCGAGGGGGTGACTGACACAACTTTTTTTTGTATGGAAGGCGAACCGCTCTAATGTATAGTATATTAGCCAGCGTACAAAATGTTGCAGCAATTTACCAAAATGCTATCCAATCGGAAAAAAATGCTAGGAAAAGTTTTGTTTTCTATATTTTTTCTACATCAAAAAATTTCCCATTTTTATGGGAAATTTTCAAAATTTGCCATTTTTACGGGAAATTTTCAAAATTTGCCATTTTTACGGGAAATTTGCCATTTTTACGGGAAATTTTCAAAATTTGCCAATTTTACGGGAAATTTTCAAAATTTGCCATTTTTACGGGAAATTTTCAAAATTTGCCATTTTTATGAGAAATTTTCAAAATTTGCCATTTTTATGGGAAATTTTTAAAATTTACCTTTTAATAGGAAATTTTCAAAATTTACCATTTTTGTTTTCAAAATTTTCCATTTTTATGGAAAATTTTCAAAATTTTCGATTTTTAAGGGAAATTTTTCAAAATTTTCGATTTTTAAGGGAAATTTTTCAAAATTTACCATTTTTATGGGAAATTTTCAAAATTTACCATTTTTATGGGAGATTTTCAAAATTTACCATTTTTATGGGAGATTTTCAAAATTTACCATATTTATGGAAAATTTTAAAATTTACCATTTTTATGGGAAATTTTAAAATTTACCATTTTTATGGAAAATTTTAAAATTTACCATTTTTATGGGAAATTTTCAAAATTTACCAAAAAAAAAGATATCGCTCAAAAAATTTAAATCGCAAAATAAAAAGCAGTAATTGCTTGTCATTAAATCAAAATAACCGTCACATATTGGGCGATATAATATAAATCAAACTTACCCGTTATGAATTGAGCAATAAAATATATATCAAAAATACCCGGTATAATTTGGACGATATAAGATAAATCAAACATACCCGGTATAAATTGAGCATAGAAATGTAAATCAGAAATAATCGTTATAATTGAGCGATGTAATATAAATCAGTTTGTGTTCAAAAATTTCTTGATTTGACTCCTATACAGGAAATTTCAACTTTCAAAAGGCGATAACTCCAAAGTTCTACCTATCAGCGCAAAAGCTTTTGGGGTTTAAAAACACTCGTCAAGTGCTTTCATTTGTCATAGAAATTTGTTTGACCCTACACCATCACCCTCAAAATGTGTCATTGTGCTATCAGAGAGATCATTAATTTTCACTTTTGTGAGGACTACACATCTCAGTCAAACTGTTTTTTAAAATTTTGGGATGAAAAATACAAGAGTGATCCGCTAGTTTTGTAGAAGCATTATAATCTAAGCTACATTTTCTCATATTTGAAGAAAAATTCACGATATACAGTCAAAAAATATGTGAGTGCAGATAAATTTGAAATTTCTGGCCCTAGACTAAAACCAATGTTTTGAACAGAGCTCTGTTATGTAGCTTACATAGCTCTGTTAAATATTCTGACAATGGATCATTGTATCAGCTACAATCCGATACTCCACGTTGCCTGGTTCACTACGAATTCGTATTTTTTGTTTATTCCCCCTATGTTCGGTTCTTTACAGAGCTCTGTTAAAAACATTGATTTTTAAGTGTCAGAAATTTCAAATTTACATTCACACACATCCAAAAATTATGTTTAATAGTGGTTTTAGAAAAAAAAATAAAAAAAACTAGTAAACATATTTTTATCACAAAGGCTTCCAAGAACTTGGAGTCTTTAGAATATGAAAATTTTTTCTGGAGAAAAATTTTAGAAAAGTATTAATTTTGCCACCACTGTATGTTATAAAAACTTGACATTAACTCACTTTCCACTTGTGTCGTATTTTGGAACCGCGCATACACTTCCGTATAAAAATCCTGTTGCACTCACACAAAAACATAATGTCAGTAGATTAATGCGAAACATGTTGAATATCCTTTTACACTGTATCCTTTTTAAATAATTTTGTAGAATTTAAATCTTATTGTGATGTTTTTTTTCTAATTTAACACTTCACGTTGCTGCTGTTAACTGAATGTAATGTGACATCTGTTAAACCTTTTATATACTTTGAAGTTCTTCCATTCCAAAACAAAAATTTTAATATTTATTTTTTAATGAAATAATTTTAAATTACATTGATAAGTAGTTGTTGTAACAAACAATTTTCAGAAACTCTGAACCAAGAAGTACAAATTTAAGTGGATGATGTCTGCATGTCTGTCTGTCCGTCTTCATTTATTTAGTTTTATACTGTGTAATCTTTGTATAATTTTATTAAAATTTACTGAAATTGTTAAATATGTTGTTAAATACATATGAGGAATTTTTCGTTACTTTACTGTAATTGCTGAGTTTATTATTAATAGGAGTATTTTTGTTTTATTTATCAATGGAAAATCATTCTACCAAAACGATATGGAAGCGCGTTAAAGACACTTTTCAGTACAAATATGCTACCTGTAAGATTCGCATTTTTATAATACATTTGAGCACCTTCACATACGCACTGTTCATTTGCTGCAACATTGTCTTAATCCAAAATCTCTCTATTTTGAACTATGTACTTTCCCAAATTTAATTCTATTAAATTTTTGAGATTTTAATTGATTGTAACAAATATATTTTTAAAATGTTCTGATATTATTTCGATAATTAGATTTAGCATTAAAATAGGCCTCAGTTTCGAAAAGCTATGACCCAGGTTTGATAGTTAGTTTTTTTTATTTTCAGTTTTTGCTACATTTCGTCCATTGAAGATTTATTTTTAATAGAAAAGATAATGGAATCTAAAAGTGAACTAATGGAGCTTTCCTTGAAGTCATACAAATTTAAAATTCATAAAACAGTTTTGGAGTTATTGCGATTTCTAACCTAAAAATAGTGTCTTTGACGACACGCCTAAGGGTACACTGCCAAAAAGCTTTGGATAAAAACAAGTAAGAAAGTGCTATAGTCGGTCAAGCCCGACCTTACGATAGCCTTCACCATAAAGGGAAAGGTGTTATATTTCGTAACATTTTCTTAAGACTTATATATTTAAGCTTTTTCCTTCATTTGGACTTATATGAGAGCTAGGGTCAAATGTTTACAGATTACCTTGAAACTTAGGAAGTTGATTACAGTTTTTACAACCGCTAGTTTTGTATGTTTATTTTTTCAAGTGGGTCTGGCCGGGGATCGAACTTGGGACCTCTGGTATGCTAGGCGGATGACTTAACCTGCTATATCGGTTCACTTACATAAGCAGTATCTGTTTTAAATTTAATGAAAAATATTTATATTTGTGGCGAAAATATCAATTCCGGGAAGTTTTCGAATTTCAATAGCCGTCAATCAAAAAAATTATCTGGGCCAAATTTCATCAAATTATCTTTAGAATTGTGACCTGTACTTTGATTACAAGGCTTACATGGGGTCCAGACAGCCAGACGGATGGACGGACTGATATCGTTAAATCGACTCAGGAAGTTATTCTTAGTCAATCGGTATACTTGAAGGTGGGTTTAAGACACAAACTTATAATACCCTTTTCACCTAAGGCGGTGAAGGGTAAAAAAACATATACTTTTTTTTTATAAAAATAGGAAATGTCCATATACATATATGTCAAAATTTTAAGTTATGTTTAAAAGTCATTTACCTTCATCTGCTCTTAAAAAAAAAATCACGTTGTCTACCTTTGCGTTTTTGGTACAAAATTTTTTAAAAATTCTGGGAGGAAACAGTTAGAATAGGTAATTTATATTTATTTGGTAGACGAAAAAACTTTTATTTGCATTTCAAATTCTTAAATTCGCTTTCTTACGAGAAAGACTATATGAGGACAAAATTACCCATTGTTATGTACTAAGTTCAAAACAATACGATGGCACTAATTTTGTTAGCATAAGCTTATACTCAATAGTACGCTGGCCGAAAGATGGGGAATAGCAGTGGTCAGCGATGGACAGCATCCTAAAATAAAGCCTAGAATTTCGAAAAAAAAAAAACGGCAGAAGTAATGTAATATGTTTTCCCCATATGCGTCGAAAACTACGCAGAGGGTACACAACGTAACTTTTTTGATCCAATCCATAAAAAAGAAAATTTCGGAGTAAAAAATGACTTAAATTATGCAAAATCATGTTTCTAACAAAGTCAATAAATTTTGTTAACTTAAAGCTTGCACTTCACAAAAAAAAAAACAGAGAAATTGTGTAGTGTTTGCGTATTTTTGTACGCAAAGGGCAGATGAAGGTTAATAAACTCTAATATGTTATGAAGCCTTCAGTGATTTAAGTCGAAACTCTTTTTTTTTGCGTTATGACAATGTTGCAGCAAATGATTAAAATTTATACGAGTACATCTATTTATTCATACTTTAAATATGTACATTTGTGATAAAAGTTATTTACGTTATTAGTATTAAGTAATAATAGTAATAAAACGAAATATGAATTGTATTTTTAAAATTATTTTTAATGTTTTACTAATATTCTTTTTCAAAAGATCTTAAACTAAGTTCTTGTTATTATTAACTGGCAGAAATGATTGTATGTATCTCAGAATCAATCTCAATTAACTTATCGTCAACGCATAATTTGTAAACTGATTAAATAAATAATACATGTATGATGAAAAGACAAGTACAGCAAAACTTGTATAATTAACTCAAAATACAATACATTCATTCGATTTACATTGCAAATATATGACTATTCGAGTATCCCACCTTTGTATGGAGAAAATTAAACTTTGTAATAAAAAAAGACCCCCATTTTTTACATTTGACCCCAATAATCCAAATACGAAGTTTCATTCAAATCGGATATCGGGAAAGCATGCCGACTTGATGCCAAAGTTTGGACATGTCAGTTATAAGGGGTTTTTTCAAATGTTTAAAAAAAATTACACTTAGAATCGGTTAAAAACTTTCCTAATTACGTGGCAGCTAATTGAAGACAGGAGACTAGTTAAAGGTAAATTAAATTATGCCAATACCTTGCAGATCAAACAACAAAGACAACGCGAATATCAACTTCTAAATCATGACGTCAAACGAAGCGAAAGGGTGGATTAGCGGAAATGGGCCAAAAATTTAGCCAAAGAAGCCCAAATAGCCAGCGATACAGGGCGATCCAAGGGCCTATATCGAATCACAAAGGCAATTGTTGGCCATAATTACTGCAATTCAAAGCCACTGATGAATGAGCAGGGCGAGTTGATTTACGCCAAAGATCAACAGTTGGAATTGTGGGAAGACTACTACAAAAAGCTACTATCAGTCAATCCGGCTGAGTGCTGTAAAATATGTGATTGCGATTCCTGAGCATCACACAAATAATGGGTTTGATATATAAACACCAACATCTCTAGAAATAACTGCTTTATTTAAACGCCTTAAGTCTGGAAAATCTGCAGGTACGGACGGAATACCACCCGAATTATTAAAAACTGACACAATACTATCCACAAAATACTGGTCTGGCGAAAGACTCCCAAATGTCATAAAAGAAGGTCTAATTATAAAAATCCCAAAAAAAAAGAAATTTGCATGACTGCTCGAACTGGAAGGGCATCACTCTTCTTAACATTGTCAATAAAGTCATAGCCCATATTCTGCACAGTCGCACAGCATCCATTGTCGAACCACAGCTATGACGCGAACAAGCTGGCCTTAGACCAAATAAATTATGAATTGATCACATAAATAGCTTAAGGGTTATTGTGGAACAATCCGTTGAATGGCGATCTCCTCTTTACCTACTGTTTATTGATTTTAAACGTGCATTTAGAGCACAGCGCTATTTGGGAAGCTTTAAGATGAAAAGAAGTACCTGAGAAGATTATACGACTTATCAAAGTCGACTTGTCAGAGCCAACCAATCAGTGTGAGGGTAGGAGTCCGTCAAGGATGTGTGCTGTCTCCATTGCTTTTTAATATAGTTCTTGATGTTGTATTGAATAACTCGATGTCTGGGCAACATGGTATCTCCTGGGGTCTTCACGACAGACTAGACGACATTGATTACGCTGATGACGTATGTTTGTTTTCTCACCGATCCTCTGTTTTCTCATGCAATCCAAACTTCAAACCTTTGCCTCTCGTGCTGCTCTTCAGATTAACATGAAAAAAACTAAGTCAATGCGAATAAATTCACTAAATGACACCAAATTTTATCTTGCTGGGCAACCCATTGATGAAGTCGAAACTTTCTGCTACCTTGGTAGTATTATTTCAAAAAGCAGAGGCAGCAAAGAAGATATCCAAAACTCGTAATACAAAGCAAGGCAAGCTTTTGAAATTCTAAACAAATTCTGGAGATCTCAAAATATATCAACCACCACCAAAATTTAAGTTTTTAACACCAATGTCAAAGCCGTGCTTTTATACGGCTGTAAGACTTGGAATATCTCGAGCCGTGAGATAAACAGTGCCTTAGACGTATACTCAAAATTTGCTGGCCCTGTACAATCTCTAATCAAGACCTATGGCTGCGTACCGCTCAAGAACCGTTTCAAACAAGTACACACTGAGAAAAGCAGCCAGAAACGAGTTTAGGGAGTTTGGTGTATCATGGAGCGAGGAAAATGAAAATGCTGACTACCGATAAACCTTCATCAAAAACATTTGTTAAAGCCCGATGTTCCAGCAGGAATTAAAGGACAAATATATATTAATTTTTGGATAATTCCAAAACAATAAGATATACATTTTTTAGTCGACTAAAATAAATATTTAATACGCATCTTGCGGTGTTTAATTTTTGAAAATCGGATTACTGGTTCTCGATTCAGTCCCTGAATCGTAAAAAATTTGCAGTACCCATAAAAAATCCCGACCTGTTGGGAAAAAACCGAAAACAAATTTGAGTTTATTGTGGGGTTTATATAACTCAAGCGGCTGACGATTGAGTGAAATTTGCATTTATTTTGTTTTTGTTACAATAACAAAACACATGTAAATTTCACTCAATCGTCAGCCGCTTGAGTTATATAAACCCCACATAAATTTTAAAATTAATATAGTCCACATAGTTTAATTTAAAGGAGAGCCAAAAAGTGATTTTTTGCTGAGCAGTGTAATTATTCTATAAATTTTCGACTTGATTTAATATTTGTATAAAATATTGTAAATCATCTATATTTTGTATTTGCCTTAAACAGGGAACCGATTAGGCATTTAAAGACGCATAATGTACTAAACAATAAAAGTAAACGGTTGGTTGATTTAGCGGTTGCATGATACAAATTTGTTTGCGTCTGCGTAATGTCGACAATAATCACAGTAAGCAACCGAGTCAGTCAACTTATTTTATTTGTGCTTATAAGGTAAAATTGCCTAAATCGAAAATAATGTTTAAAAAAATCACTTTGTTTGGACATTACTAATCGTTAAATATTATAATTTAAAATACTTTTGATATATTTTAAACCGTTATATTATATATAGGCTATTGATTTTGGAAAAAAAAAAACAAAAATTTTAAAATCTCCCTTTTTCCTTTTGTACGCCATTAATTGCAAAATTATGATATTCTTTTATGTTCATTGTTTGAATTGTTTTAATATGGGTTAAATAAAGTATCAAAAATATTTTTTATCCGCGAGAAAAAAGCTCATATCTTCTTTTTTTTCAGGCCATTATTTTCGGATATACAAAAGGATTGGCAATATGTATTGTACCCCATAACATTAAATGGTGGTTATTATTGGAATCTAGAAAAAAAAACTAAAATAGTTTTAAAATATTCATCTTCGTCTGTGACTCAGAAATGTCGGAATCATAATAAAAACATTTTTTAATTGGACTTAATCGGTTTAGCTAGAATGTGTCAATTTTATACAAATGTACGTTTCCTCACATACTTAGTTACAAATTAAATTGTGATTGTTGTAATTATTTTTATGTGTTATTTAATTTAATGTTTTTTTTTTTTGTCGCATTTTAACAAAATTTTATTTAATTTGACTTTCGTAACAAAAAAACGTTTTCCTTCGTTTGATTTTCTTTTGTCGTAATCTTTAAAATTTTCACTTTTACACGTGAAATGTTGGTGTAGTGTCATAAAGACTTGGTAAAAACATGTACCTTTCATTATGCCAATGGCAAATTTATTCATTTTGGAATGCAGAAAATTTATTTCTGATCAGAAATGATTTTAAATATATACATTAGAGTGTCCCAAAAAATTTAAAGTCATTTTACAGAAAGACGCACACCCCCCATTTTTTAAATTTGACCCCAATAATCCAAATACAAAGTTTCAGATCGGATATAGGAAAAGCGTGCCGACTTGACACCAAAGTTTGGACATGTCAGTTATATGGGAAAAATAAGGGGTTTCTTCAAATATTTGAAAAAAATTTCCACTTAGAATACATTTTCAAAAATTGTTTAACATCATAGTACGGAGAACTAAATTAACTTTTCAACGAGATATAAATTGCCTTAAAATCGGATGAAACATTTCCTAATTATTAAGGGTTTTCCAAAATATGTTACATCTTTGAAGACTCTCCTGAACAAATGCTATAAACAAAATTTTTATTTTAAAACATTTTAATAAGTTTGACACATTTTTTGCTATTTTGAAACCTCAAGATATTTAAATATCCATTTTTGTAACAATGGGCTAATGTTAAGTCGCTTTTGCATAAAATGAAAAAAATAATTTTTTTCATACCGTTTTCAAAACTCCTTTTTTGGGGTTTTCAATAGTTTGTTAAACGAATTCGAAAAGAATAAAAAAAGTTCCAGAGTGTTAGTAAGAATACCCTGTATATTTACACAAAGAAAAAATAGATCGATATCTCTAACGGCTTAGCCGTACCTGAGACTTAAAATCAAAGAATTTCGACAAAAACCCAATTTTTAATCAAATATATAACTTTGGTGAAAAATTGGGTTTTTGTGAAGTGAATTGTTATATGTTAGAAGTTTTTAAAAGCAGAACTAAAATTGTTATTGCTTTTATAAGGAGATATATTTATAAGAAATTTGGTTGAAATCGGATGTCATAAACCATTTTATTACCAGGCTCAAAGGTAAAATTTTAAAACATAAAATGTTTTCAAAAAAGTTACTAGAAATTACATGTTTTTATTGTTATATTTCAATGAAAATAAAAAATGATTTATAACATTTTTATGCAAATTAACCCTTGCGTACCCAGTTTTAGCTTTAAAATGACAAAGAACTACTTAAGTGTGGGTTATACGCGTGCTAAAATATACTTCTAAAAGCTTCTTTCTGTCATATAAAGTTGTTAGAGATATCGATCTAATTTTTTCTTCTTAGTAATTTGAATGATGGTCTAACAAACCTCTGGCGCTTCAAGTCGGCCCGCGTTCACTATTTTCGATCTGAATGAAACTTTGTACTTATTGGGGACAAATGTAAAAACTTTACATTTTTCTATATTACAAAGTTGTATTTTCTCTATATAAATGTGGGACACTCTAAACTACATATTATGCCAATGTTGAGACTTGGTATAGCCCGAAGTTTCTAACGATTCATAATATCGGGTGGTTAAATTTCAAGGGCCGATGTTGATTTTGAATAAAACACAAACTATTTAGGAAATTATTGTAATTTTATTTTATTATGATATATTGGTATTACTCAATTATGTATGGAACAAAATATCGGCCAAATGGGAGCCGCGATCACGGCGGCACACCTCCATCCGATGGTCCAAATTTTCGATGACCCTGAGGCACAATGGAGGTTCTATGCCGTTAATGTGCCGAATTATCTCATCCTTTAGCTCTTGAATTGTTGCTGGCTTATCGACGTACACCTTTTCTTTCAAATAACCCCAAAGAAAAAAGTTCAACGGTGTCAAATCAGATGATCTTGGCGGCCAATTGACATCGCCATTATGTGAGATAACACGGCCATTGAATTTGTTGCGCAAACGAGCCATTGTTTCGTTAGCTGTGTGGCAAGTGGCACCGTCCTGCTGAAACCACATATCGTCCACATCCATATCTTCCAATTCGGGCCATAGACAGTTCGTTATCATCTCACGATAGCGAACACCATTCACAGTAAGTGCCTGACCGGCCTCTTTTTGGAACAAATTTGGCCCGATGATGCCGCCAGCCCATAAACCGCACTCTTTGTGGGTGCATTGGTTTTTCGACAATCACTCTTGGATTCTCATTCGCCCAAATGCGGCAATTCTGTTTATTGACGAATCAGGTGAAAATGTGCCTCATCACTGAAGATGATTTTCTTTGAAAATTGATCATCCACTGTTGCCATTTCTTGCCACCATTCTGCCCATTCACGACGTTCGGAATGGTCAAGAGGCTTTAGTTCTTGAGCCAATTGGACCTTGTAAGCGTGTAAATGCAAGTATTTATGCATAATGTTCTTCAACGACGAGCGTGAGAGGTGCAATTGTTGGGCACGACGACGAGTTGAGGTGGACGGCTCTTCAGCCACACTATCGCGAACAGCAGCAATATTTTCTGCAGTACGAGCATGCACTGGTGTTCTCACATCTACTACAGACCCGGTTTGCTCGAATTTTTCCACGATTTTTGCGATTGTACGCACATTTGGACGATCAAATTGACCAAAAAAATCACGAAGTGCACGATATGCATTTTGATTTGAACGCCCATTTTCATAATAAGTCTGGATAACTTTAACACGTTGTTGGATTGTGTATCTCTCCATGGTTCAAATTGAGTAAGTCTGAAATAGAGAAATGTCAAAAAAAATTCGGAAAAAAACTTGGAGTTTAGGTGTGGTTCACATTCAACATCGGCCCTTACAATTTAACCACCCTTTATTTCGCTCCACTCTCCTATATTTTGAAGATTATTTAAAAAATTAGATTTAAGAATAATTGCAAAAGCATTGCTTAAGCTCAATATATGGAGTTTATATATATTGAGCTTAAGCAAATATGAATTATTTCAGGGGTCGAAAAAAATGTATTAATTATCGCTGCTCTGCTGTTTATACCCTTCATCATCAAATGTGGATAATTGGTATTGGTTTTGTGATGATATTTGTAATGCATTGTAATGTCAATCAACTTAGGATCACTCAATTTAACGGTGTCTGTCCAGCTGTTCTTGTAAGCTTGCTACTAAAGATCAGGCCCCAATTTTTAATATCAGTTAATAAAAATTGACATAGACATTATTTTTTGTACAAGAAGAAATTTCGAACATTTGATTTCAAATGTTTTTGAATGGAATATTATGACTTTAGTTCTGAAAATTTGAGCCAAATCGGACAACGTTCTAAGGGCGCGCATCGTGTCAAAAGTTTAAGAGCCCATTTGTTTAGGGAAAATGGGTTATTTTTTTTTTTGTTTTTGAGAAATTATATATATATAATTCCCCGACAACATTCCAATTGGAACAAGGGGTACTTCTCTCAGACAATGGGCTGCATCCGATTCTATTTTTATACTCATTGAAAGGGACCTACGTTTTAACGCCGGCTCCGAACGGCAAATGCATTAGTTAGAGAAGTTTTACATAGCCTAATACTCAATAACCAGTGGCTAGCTGAGTTATTAGGTGAACCGCCGCTTTTTTGAAAATTTATTTTTTCAAGTGAGTCTGGCCAGGGATCGAACTTGGGCCTCTGGTATGCTAGGCGGATGACTAACCTGCTATACCACGGCGGATTTATTTGAGAAATTACAACCAAAAATAAACAATTTTTATAAGAACAAAAATGGAATATTAAAGAAAACTAACACAGCTTTAACATTAGTAAAATTTACCAATGATCTACTAAAATTATGACCAAAAATTGTCATTAGACGATTTCAAATCACAGGTGAGGTAAAATGGTTCAAGATATCGACCTAATTTTTTGAGTTTTAGTCTACTTTTACATTAGTCGGGTTTGGCTTATCAAGTCTTGAATTTGTATGAGAAAAAAACTGACAGAATTAAAATTGAGCAAACCTGACCGTACTGTCAAGTTTACGAAAATTTTGAAAATTTGTATAAAATTAAAGGAAAATAAAATGAAAACTAATGAAGAAAATGTGCGTGTGTGAACTTGAATGCAGGTTCAAAAGAAATTTATAGAAAAGCTGATCAAGTAAACCTGATTCGTGTGAAACGGGACTTATTCTTAAATTGGTCTGTTTTAACACACTGGTAAATTTACAATATTTGTTGAACAAAATTTTCAAAAAATTAAAAAATAATTTTTGAAACTGACCTGAGAAAAATGTATTATTTTCCAACATAAAAAACTAAGTAAATTCAATTAAATTTTAACAAAACTGAACTATTTAATACTATCAAGCGATTAAATGATAAATCATGGCTTACTTTGTAATTTCTTCATTTACAAAAAAAAAAAAAAAAAATGTTGGTGCATATCCTTAGGCGCGTTTTCGGGGGAAAAAAGGAATAACTCCAAAACTATCTCATAGATTTTTGTATTTGAAATAAAGCTGTGTTAGTTTTCTTAAATATTCCATTATTTTTTTTAGTAAGAATTGTTTATTTTTTTAAAAAAAATCGTTGTCGTAACCGGGTATGGTTTTACAGTAATAAGTTGTTCAATACTTTTCATTTATCTTAATATTTAGTTAGGATAAAGAAGTTGATAGTAATACGACAGGTCCATATATTTTGTTAGGAGTTCCTAATGCATTTACCATATACATTATCTTAATATGCTGCTTGTACCTTCGAATCCTTTTAATTGTAGATATAAAAAAGGGGATGTAATATATATATATATATATATATATATATATATATATATATATATATATATTACATATATATATATATATATATTACATCCCCTTTTTTATATCTACAATTAAAAGGATTCGAAGGTACAAGCAGCATATTAAGATAATGTATATGGTATATATATATATATATATATATGTATATATATATATATATATATAAGAATTATAGACAAATGTTGACCGATTGTAACAAAATTTCACGCACTGGCTGGTATTTACATAAAGCTTATTTTGGTGGCAATAGCTGTCACAGTTTCTAATTAAATAGCTTTTAACTGGTCCATGCTAAATATTTTTTGGTTTGCGGGAGGGTTTTTTATATGACAGCTATAGTCAAATATGGACCGATTCCTATAAAATTAGATATACTGACCAATAGTTACATAAAACTTCTCTATTCTAAATTTATTCTATTACAATGGTACTCAATTTATCAGCATTCATGTGTTTCCTAGGGCGGGGTTTTATGGGAGCTCTTTAGGGTTGCCAGACACAAATCCTGAAAAAGCTGGACATAAGGAAAAAATAGCTTGATAATCCAAAAATTAGCTGGACATTAATAATAAGAAACTTGCTTTAGTAATTTGCTTCGATGAATCTTTAAATTTTTGAAAAGCCGAATTTCGAATACCGTAATTAACCGCAGCGATATAGAGAGAAAATGAAATTGTCCGAGATCTGAAACAATTTTCAACAAAAACCACATGCTACTCGCGTTTGTCGTTGACATTGATATCATGGGACGTACATTGCGCGATTTGACTGCCGCCTTTTCAAGTTTCGAGAAGGAATCTAATAAAATGGGTGAATTAATAAAAAAAAAACTGGACCACATGCGATCGTTGAGAACTATACTAACGAGGTTATAAAAGAATTTGTTTACCTTGGTACCGCCGTCAACACAAATAACGACGTAAGTTTCGAAATTAAACGCAGACTCATACTTTCCAAAAGAAGCTGGGACATGTTGTGCGAATGTATGAAAATACTACAGCAACAAAAGTATTCGAAAACGATTCCGAATGAACTCGTAAAAGAGGACGTCTGAAAATTCAATGGAAAGGCCAAGTAGAGGAAAACCTTTCAAAGCTTGACCTACAAATTGGAGAATATGCGCACATGATTGAAGCACATGGAATTCTAAAATATGCTCGGAATTTGACTTTAACAGGTTTTTGTATATAGGTCATTTAAGTAAAGTAAGTACAATGGGGAATTTTGATAGATGGTTATTTTATTACAAAATGAACTTGATTTAGCAACCAATTAATCAACGCATAAATAGCATAAGTATAAAAGAAAAAATACACTTTTGCAAAAGATTTTATTGCGTTCTTTTTCATAAAAATAGTTTCTCTTTAGAAAAGCTGATCAAGTAAATCTGATTCGTGTGAAACGGGACTTATTCTTAAATTGGTATGTTTTAACACACTGGTAAATTTGCAATATTTGTTAAACAAAATTTTCAAAAAATTAAAAAATAATTTTTGAAACTGACCTGAGAAAAATGTATCATTTTCCAACATAAAAAACTAAGTAAATTCAATTAAATTTTAACAAAACTGAACTATTTAATACTATCAAGCGATTAAATGATAAATCATGGCTTACTTTGTAATTTCTTCATTTACAAAAAAAAAAAAAAAAAAAAATGTTGGTGCATATCCTTAGGCGCGTTTTCAGGGACATGCATTTTCGGGGGAAAAAATTAATAACTCCAAAACTATCTCATAGATTTTTGTATTTGAAATAAAGCTGTGTTAGTTTTCTTAAATATTCCATTATTTTTTTTAGTAAGAATTGTTTATTTTTTTAAAAAAATTCGTTGTCGTAACGGGGTATGGTTTTACAGTAATAAGTTGTATAATACTTTTCATTTATCTTAATATTTAGTTAGGATAAAGAAGTTGATAGTAATACGACAGGTCCATATATTTTGTTAGGAGTTCCTAATGCATTTACCATATACATTATCTTAATATGCTGCTTGTACCTTCGAATCCTTTTAATTGTAGATATAAAAAAGGGGATGTAATATATATATATATATATATATATATATATATATATATATATATATATATATATATATATATATATATATAAGAATTATAGACAAATGTTGACCGATTGTAACAAAATTTCACGCACTGACTGGTATTTACATAAAGCTTAGTTTGGTGGCAATAGCTGTCACAGTTTCTAATTAAATAGCTTTTAACTGGTCCATGCTAAATATTTTTTGGTTTGCGGGAGGGTTTTTTATATGACAGCTATAGTCAAATATGGACCGATTCCTATAAAATTAGATATACTGACCAATAAATACATAAAACTTCTCTATTCTAAATTTATTCTATTACAATGGTACTCAATTTATCAGCATTCATGTGTTTCCTAGGGCGGGGTTTTATGGCAGCTCTTTAGGGTTGCCAGACACAAATCCTGAAAAAGCTGGACATAAGGAAAAAATAGCTTGATAATCCAAAAATTAGCTGGACATTAATAATAAGAAACTTGCTTTAGTAATTTGCTTCGATGAATCTTTAAATTTTTGAAAAGCCGAATTTCGAATACCGTAATTAACCGCAGCGATATAGAGAGAAAATGAAATTGTCCGAGATCTGAAACAATTTTCAACAAAAACCACATGCTACTCGCGTTTGTCGTTGACATTGATATCATGGGACGTACATTGCGCGATTTGACTGCCGCCTTTTCAAGTTTCGAGAAGGAATCTAATAAAATGGGTGAATTAATAAAAAAAAAAAACTGGACCACATGCGATCGTTGAGAACTATACTAACGAGGTTATAAAAGAATTTGTTTACCTTGGTACCGCCGTCAACACAAATAACGACGTAAGTTTCGAAATTAAACGCAGACTCATACTTTCCAAAAGAAGCTGGGACATGTTGTGCGAATGTATGAAAATACTACAGCAACAAAAGTATTCGAAAACGATTCCGAATGAACTCGTAAAAGAGGACGTCTGAAAATTCAATGGAAAGGCCAAGTAGAGGAAAACCTTTCAAAGCTTGACCTACAAATTGGAGAATATGCGCACATGATTGAAGCACATGGAATTCTAAAATATGCTCGGAATTTGACTTTAACAGGTTTTTGTATATAGGTCATTTAAGTAAAGTAAGTACAATGGGGAATTTTGATAGAAGGTTATTTTATTACAAAATGAACTTGATTTAGCAACCAATTAATCAACGCATAAATAGCATAAGTATAAAAGAAAAAATACACTTTTGCAAAAGATTTTATTGCGTTCTTTTTCATAAAAATAGTTTCTCTTTAAAAATATTTTAGCTTGACACTGCCCAAGCACTAAAAAAGCTGGACAATCCAGTCGAATCCAGCCTGACTGGCAACCCTAGAGCTCTTACTAAATGTGAACCGATTTCTCCCATTTTCAGTACACAACTTTTGTTACATACTTTTGTAAAATTTTGTCTCTTTAGCTTTTGTAGTTAAGGAGCTGTCGCGCTTTTATCTAACGGACAGACGGACATAAACCCCCTTTTCTTTTTGTATTTTTGTGTTTCCGTAAGTTTATTATATGGGAGCTATGGTCAAATGGTGACCAATTGTGACACAATTTTGCACACTGGCTGGCATTCACATAAGACTTCCTTGTGCTAAATTTAGTGGTCAAAGCTATTACAGTTTATCATTTATTGGCATTTAAGTGAATTTCAGGTGGAATATAGGCTGTTTCCGTAAGTTTTTTATATGGGAGCTATGGTTAAATGTGAACCGATTTCGATGAAATTTTATATGCTGCCTAGTGCTTATGTAAAACTTCTAGATACCATATCATCATAGCTGTTATAATT
This sequence comes from Stomorhina lunata, assembly GCA_933228675.1. Taxonomy (NCBI): domain Eukaryota; kingdom Metazoa; phylum Arthropoda; class Insecta; order Diptera; family Rhiniidae; genus Stomorhina; species Stomorhina lunata. The sequence continues at coordinate 85,340,843 of OW121740.1, read as the reverse complement.
TGTCATTTATTAGCAAATAAGCGATTAGCCTAGACGAGGTTAAACCGAAGCTTTGGTCAAATGTTAACAGATTTTGCCCAATTTCAATACCAAAATTTTCTCATAGATGAAGAATGTTTTTACTAAGTTTCAGTGAGCTAGCTCCTTTCGTTTAGGCGTTATCATGATTTCAACAAACAGACGACATCGCTCAATAGTCTTAGAATTTCAAGAGGATTCAGAATATATCGAGGGTTTATATTCAAAAAGTGCTATCTACAAATTCACAATTTTACAGGAGAGGGAAAAAACTGTTTTTGTCATTAACTATAAGAGAAATAAATAAACTTTGTTTTACAATACCATACAAATCGGGGCTAAGATCTTGTACAAATTAAGTTTTTTTATTAACTCCTTATATTTTCGGTTCTATAGTAGATAGCACTTTTTCCGAGTTAAAATTTGATCGTTTCAAGTACTAAAGCAAGTAGATAGCATTATTTTAACAAGAAAAAAATTAAATATAACGAAAATTGAAGCTTTTATCAAAATATCACGAATTTTAATTAAAATAACAAGTTTTTTGAATAAAACAAGATTTATTATAAATATGTCAATAGAGTTCAGGGTACTCTCTTTCTTATATGACGTTTATTTACAATCTGTTAAGGTCAAAGGCCGAGTATATATTAGAAATCCATGATTACAGTACGTTGCAGGGAATTGTGGTCCATTTTGTTGGTTTATCACAAATTACAATGTATATTTTATAACAATTGTTATTATTTCCACAAATATTTTTAATGTAGATAGCACTATTTTTTGATTATGTGTAGATAGCACAAACACAATTTATAAAAAAAAAAAATTTTAAATTCTTTTTCTTCCTTAAAATTTATATAATATATGACAAAGAAGCCAAGGAACACGTTTCCATTAAAAACCATTTTGGTCAAAAATGTAGATAGCACTTTTTGAATATAAAGCGTCGATATATCGTTCTTGATTTTTGAGCCAATATTAAGGAAATTACAAACGGAATGACAATCTCAATATACCCCCTTTTTTTTCTTTTTTGATGGTGGGTAAAAAAAGTAGGTGTGTTCAATTTCTGTGTTCATAAAAAACAACTTAGTTTTTTATGGTATATAACAAACATATGGGTATAACACACATTTGAGAAAAATAATTAGCGAGATCGGTGCAGTCGATCGATATTAGAAGTGGCTTAGCAGGTTTTAATATTAAGCCGACGATATCTTATAAATTGAAATCGATAACAAAATTAAGTTGACAATTATTATTTATATTGAGAATTGTGTATGTCAAACCATAAAAAAAATTTAATGAGTCACATACAATAATTTTCTTTAAATATATTGCAAAATTCAATCAAATTCTCCAGTGCAAGAATTTTTTATAATGAATTTTTCGGAAAAATGGTTAATCGCTTAGAACATTGCACAAGACTTTTGGCTGGGTCTTGGTAAGTTCGTAAGTCTCAGGAAGATATATATATTTTAACTAAAAAACTTAAATTTCCCAGTACGTCTAGTTCTACGGGCGTGATTAAAAATCCTTGTCAAACCAGAAGATGTAACAATTTAAAACCTTGTCAAAGAAGTTGTAACATTTGTGACCCTTGTCAAAAAGCATGTAATTGCCCATGTTGTCGATATCCATGTGAAGTCGTAAACGATTGCACTTTTTCGGTTTTAAGAAAAATTTGTAATAAAATTTTTAGGGATTTTCAACGTTCGCAGTGTCGAGAAAAGTATTCGATATTTGACGGAGGTAATAGTATAAATGTAAAAATACAACGATCTCGTTCCTACGGTAAGTTCATTTTATGATTTTCAAAATTACAAATAAAAAATATTTCTATTTATTTTATTAAGACGATGATATTCGTTATGGCAATGATGTTAATGGTCAAAGTTCTAGATTAGATAAAAGGCTTTTGGGTCAACAAAATATTGAAGGAGATAAAAGTCCTTTAGGCCAACAAAATATAAGAGGAGATAAAAGTACTTTTGGCCAAGGCAATATTAAAGAAGATACAAAGACACTTAGAAAGCCGGGCACAAGTGTAGGCAAATCCAATACCGATGGGGATAGTCGAAACAAAAACCGCATGAATAAAAAAGAAAATGATGAAGATTTTTTAGACAAATCGAAAACTAGAAAAGGCTATAATGAATATGATGAGAGTGAAAAAGTAAATGGGCGAGGTAAGACAAAAGGCAGAAATGGTAAAAATTACCAAGATATAGATGATATGGAAAATAGAGCCTCGGTTGGAAAAGATAAGTTTAAAGGCGGTAAGGGTACAAATATTCAAGATATAGATGATATGGATAATAAAGCATTGGGTGAAAAAGGGAAGACCAAAGGCGGCAGGGATAAAAACTACGAAGATAGCGATGATATTGATAATAAAGCTTCGGGTGGAAGAGGTAAGACTAAAGGCGTCAGGGGTAAAAATTATGAGAATAGAGATGATACGGATAATAAAGCCTCCTATGGAAGAGGTAAGAATAAAGGCGGCAAGGGAATGAATCAATACGACGAAGATAGCGTTTATATTGAAAATAAAGCCTCGGCTGGAAAAGGAAAGGCTAAAGGCCGTAAGAGTAATAAATATGACGAAGATAAAGATGAAAATGATCGTAAAGCCTCGGGTGGAAGAGGTAAGACTAAAGGTGGCAAGCTAATCAATAAATATGACGAAGATAGAGATGATATGGATAATAAAGCCATGGGTGGAGGAGGCAAGACCAAAAAAGGTGGTAGGAGTAAATATGACGATGATACTGATGGTATGAAGAATAAAGCCTCGGCTGGAAGAGGAACGACTAAAGGTGGAAAGAAAATAACTGAAAATGACGAAGATAGTGATGATATTGATAAAAAAGGCGCATCTGGAAGAGGTAAGGCTAAAAGCCGCAGGAGTAAATATGACGAAGATATAGATGAAATAGATAATAAAGCTTCGTCTAGAAAGGGTAAGACTAAAGGCGGTAGGGGAATGAATAAATATAACTTCGATAGAGATAATGATGATGCTGATGATTCAAGCGGACGAAAACGCCGAAAGGGAAGTAAATCTAATTCGGCAAGACCATCAAAGTTACATAGTTATGATGACGAGACTGGATTAAAACGTGGCAGAAGTAGGACATTAAAAGAAGATAATTTAAAGGATTTACGCCATAAATTTCAATTATCGAATCAAATGTTAAAAGCTTTACAAAACTCGAAAATTAGACCCACTAGATCTCTTGACGTTAAACCCTGTGATTACTTACGTGCAATCATGGAAGAACGAGATTTTTGGTAAGTTTATTTGAATAATTTGTATGATTCGAGTTATTTTAATTTGTTCCACTCTTTTTATCAGTCAAACCTTTTGTAACGCAAAGGTGCGCAATCCATGCGTTCCGCAAAGATGTTATTCAATGTGTTGTCCATGTCCAAAGAATGTTGCTCCTTGTTTTCCATGTCCATGTCCCAGTCTATTGCCAAAAAATGATGCCCGATGTATTTCTAAATATATATGTATGTAAATTTTAAATAAAACGAAAAAATTGTCAGTGAATCCATTTTATTTATTAACAAGTAACCCAGCAAAACTTTTCATTACCAAGTAATGAGTTAAACAGCTAAACTATTGAACTCGAACTACTTACTCATTCACTGTTTAAGTCGTTACCTTAACATGGGGATGTCATTGGAGGCAAGTACTTACCAATTGCTGAAAAGTAATGACTTGGGTAAGCAATTGGAAAACAACAACAAAAACTTTATTGTTGTTGTATTTAAAAAAATATATTTTGAAACGAAGTACAAAATTCTTTTTTTTTACGACCCCATGGGGGCTCGAACCCAGAACCCTCCGACTGCTAGGCAGTGACTCTTCCACTGAGCTACTTCATATGTTGAAAACTTAGCAGCTTATAATTAATATAAACAATTTTTATTTTTAGATCCAAAATCATGTGACAATAACTTTGCTTTTCCCTGCATTTTTTGCTTTGTTGTAATTTTTGGAAAAATATTTTTATAAGATTTTTTGTAAATGTTTAATTCATTTAATAAACAATAAAGAAGTTTTTTTTCAATTATTTTAAAACTTAAACAATTTAAATCTTTTTTTTGTATAAGTTTTTACATAAGATTGATTCTTACTTACTTAAATGGCCTATAGTTACAACCTGTTAAGGTCAAAGTCCGAGCATATTTTAGAATTCCATGGATTTCGATCTTGTGCGAATATTCTCCAATTTTATTGGCCAAGCTGTGAAAAATGTTCCTCTACTTGGTCTTTCTATCGAAGTTTCGGACATCCTTCTCTAACATTATGTGGTGGGACATTCTAATTCTAATTTTATCCTCTTCATAGCATTTTTTTTTTCAAGAGAGGGTTACTAGCCAGTAATCCTAACCCATTTTTATCGATCTTATGGGACAACTCTCGGTACATGTTAGCTCACTATATTAATGGGTGTTAAACTAGCTCCCCGGGTGATACCACGAGTAGGTATGTGTCCACAGTTGAGATGAAGGATGACCCAGATAAGTTGGGCTTACCAAGTTAAGACCAATTTGAATCGTGTTTGGTATCCAACATCCCTTACATAAACAAAATTGACTCATGATGGTATTTTTTCATTACCGTGAGTTAGTTTTCCAAATTTTTTTTTTACAGAAGGTAATATTTAAGTTCTTAAAATTCAAAAATCATTTAAAGACTCTTTTAATAAAAAAAAAAAATAAAAAAAAAATTGTTGCCCTTGGTGGGATTTGAACCGGGGCCATTCAGTTTAAATTACCATCTTAATTACAAATAAGTACTTCTGTAATAACTTATTATTTATTCGGAGGGTATGTTGTAGTCATTATAAGGTAACCAGTTATCTGAGTACTTGCCATTACCAAAGTTTTGCTGGGTAAGATTGTTATATTCGGTTGTGAAGAATCTTATATACCCACCATCAAGTTGCACGAGAGTGCAGCTAATTCAAAATATTGACCAAATGTGGTATTGCTGGTAAACATAAAGTCGGTTGCAGCAGTATAGTTAGTATAGTCCAACATGTAAAAGTATTTAAGTGGTTTCCCTAGTATTTACCTTGCAGGTTCATATATATTTTTTTGTTACTCTGTGTATAAAGTCTGGATTGATAGCTACCTAATATCGTAGGTGCAACCTTTTATACTATACCTCCAATTTTTTTTAATTGTAGATATAACAAGGGGTTGTTATATATATATATATATATATAAGAATTATAGGCAAATGTTGATCGATTTTCACAAAATATTATATTCTGGCTGGTATTTACATAAAGTTTACTTGTGCAAAATTTAGTGACTACAGCAGTCACAGTTTATACATTAATAGCTTTTAACTGGCGTTTTAGGTATTTTAGTGGTTTCCGGGAGCGTTTTTTTTTATGAAAGCTATGGTCAAATATGGAGTGTTTCCCATTAAATTTGACATACTGACCAAAAGTTGCATAAAACTTCTCTGTTCTAAACTTAGTTGTCATAGATATTACAATTGTATTCAATTTATCAGCATAAATGAGATTCCCTGGACAGGGTTATATGGGAGCTCTAACTAAATGTGAACCGATTTCGGACCATTTGCAGTACACAAGTTCTATAACACATCGAAAATACTTTTGTAAAATTTTGTCTCTCTAGCTCTTGTAGTTAAGGACCTATCACGCTTTTATCTGACGAACAGACGGACATAAAGCCCCTTTTGTTTTTGTATTTTTGTGTTTCCGAAAGTCATTTATATGGGAGCTATGGTCAAATGGTGACCGATTGTGACAAAATCTTGACTGGCATTGACATAAGACTAAGATTTATTGGCATTTAAGTGTAGTTTAGGTGAAATTTAGGCTGTTTTCATAAGTTTTTTGTATGGGAGCTATGGCTTAATGTGAACCGATTTTGATGAAATTTCATATGCTGCCTAGGGCTTATATAACTTCTATATACCAAGTTTTATCATCATAGCTATTATAGTTTAATATTTATTAGCAAATAAGCGATTAGCCTAGTCGAGGTTATACGGGAGCTATGGTTAAATTTTCAATACCAAGAATTGAAGAATGTTTTTACTTAGCTTCAGTGAGCTAGCTCCTTTCGTTTAGGCGTTATCGTGATTTCAACAGATAGACAGACAGACGGACATCGTTCAATCGTCTTAGAATTTCATTGGTTTTTGAGCCAATATTAAGGAAATTACAAAAGGAATGACAATCTCAATATATGTACCCCCCATTCTTTTTGATGGTGGGTAAAAAAAGTTAAGTTGTGAACAACATCTTGAATTAATATCCATGCCGCTGCTTCATTGGGCTTTAAACATTTTGTAAAGTTTCGACGGCTTCTGCCGTTTAAATGTTTTTAGCAACCCCAACAGCTGATTGTCATTATGATGACGCAATGCTGCCAACGTACGCGAACTCTCAAACTAGAACCAATTTTGAAAAACGAATAGAGCACCGTAAATCTGTGGCTTGGTGCTAAAAGGGCTCTTTTCAGTTAATCTTTGCTCTTTTCAGTTAATCTTTACATTAGATTTATTTCTTTTACCTATTTTGTTTGGCTTCAACAGCTAGTCTCTAATTTAACTTAGAACAGACTTATAAGGTGTTTTCTGGGCAAAGTTACTATGAATTTATATGGAAAATAAAAACATTGCCTCTTTTAGTAAAAAGCAACAGAAATAAGGTCAAGATTTGTTTTAATCTGCACTGATTTCAAAGTTGACCGTAATTTGAAAACTTGTGTTATTTTGGCAGTTGATAAGTGTTATCAATCACCATGTCTCTATTGTGACTTTTAAAAAAATATGTTATTAGAAAATGGCTCTTATTGACCACATCCTTGCCCACCCCGGTATATACTTTTGCATGAAGAAAAACGATTATGAGTAAATCCATTCAAACGCTAAAGCATACATACATAATAACGCCTTTGTAGAATTTTCATTGACATTGGTAAACAAATTATTCACACATAAATTTAGAAATACATACAGTTGGGGACAAAATAATAAACTATGTAGTTTGTTTACATTTATTTGAATAATATTTATCTATACTGATTGTAGTGACTCTAAGTATATCGATGAAAACGAAGAAAAGATAAAAAATATTGTTATTACTCTGAAAAAAAAAACGTTTATTTTATGATTTTTCCCAAAATATTTTGGTCATATTTATGTCCGTTCGTGAGCTAGACACATTTTAAAAGATTGTTTATTGATTTTTTGAAATTTGTTTTGCCAATAGAAATAAAAAGCAGATCAGTATATGGAAAAATATGTGTCGGTATAGTTATAAAAATTTTTATATAGACGATATTTGAATAATAAAATAAGAAAAAAAATGTAAAATCATTTCTTCCAATAGACCAGAAATTGAATTTTTGACGTTATGTTTTTTGTAGCAAAGTTCTTGAAATAAATGCAAACAGTAGTTTTTAAATTGTTTGTCTTGTTTGTTTGATTTTAACATTGATAAATTATATTAAATACTTAACTTTTCACTATATTTTATTTTAATAGATATTAAAGTTTTTTCGCTAAGATTTTGTTTGGAATTTTGTCGTATTTAAATCAGTGCTGACTTTTCATTGAAATTCAGACATTAATAAATAAGTATAAAATTGTGCATCGATTATAAGAGTTTATACACTTATATGCATGTATTTGTATTCATTTTGACAATATCTATGAATGTATATAACTTTGCGTATAATACACAGATAAGAATAATAGGCCGCACTTAGTTTCTAATAAAAAAATGTTTAACAAGAAAACAATGTTACTCTGCCTGAAGTAACTATCGGGTGGTTAAATTTCAAGGGAAGATGTTGATTTTGAATAAAACACAAACTATTTAGGAAATTATTGTAATTTTATTTTATTATGATATATTGGTATTACTCAATTATGTATGGAACAAAATATCGGCCAAATGGGCGCCGCGACCACGGCGGCAAACCTCCATCCGATGGTCCAAATTTTACATGACCCTGAGGCATAATGGAGGTTCTATGCCGTTAATGTGCAGAATTATCTCATCCTTTAGCTCTTGAATTGTTGCTGGCTTATCGGCGTACACCTTTTCTTTCAAATAACCCCAAAGAAAAAAGTCCAACGGTGTCAAATCACATGATCTTGGCGGCGAATTGACATCGCCATTACGTGAGATAACACGGCCATTGAATTTGTTGCGCAAAAGAGCCATTGTTTCGTTAGCTGTGTGGCAAGTGGCACCGTCCTGCTGAAACCACATATCGTCCACATCCATATCTTCCAATTCGGGCCATAAAAAGTTCGTTATCATCTCACGATAGCAAACACCATTCACAGTAACTGCCTGACCGACCTCTTTTTGGAAAAAATACGGCCCGATGATGCCGCCAGCCCATAAACCGCACCAAACAGTCACTCTTTGTGGGTGCATTGGGTTTTCGACAATCACTCTTGGATTCTCATTCGCCCAAATGCGGCAATTCTGTTTATTGACGAATCCACTGAGGTGAAAATGTGCCTCATCACTGAAGATGATTTTCTTCAAAAATTGATCATCCACTGTTGCCCATTCTGCCCATTCACGACGTTTGGAATGGTCAAGAGGCTTTAGTTCTTGAGCCAATTGCACCTTCTAAGCGTGTAAATGCAAGTCTTTATGCATAATGTTCATCAACGACAAGCGTGAGAGGAGCAATTGTTGGCCACGACGACGAGTTAAGGTGGACGGCTCTTCAGCCACACTATCGCGAACAGCAGCAATATTTTCTGCAGCACGAGATGTACGAGCATGCACTGGTGTTCTCACATCTTCTACAGACCCGGTTTGATGGAATCTTTCCACGATTTTTGCGATTGTACGCACATTTGGACGATCAAATTGACAAAAAAAAAAAATCACGAAGTGCACGATATGCATTTTGATTTGAACGCCCATTTTCATAATAAGTTTGGATAACTTTAACACGTTGTTGGATTGTGTATCTCTCCATGGTTCAAATTGAGTAAGTCTAAAATAGAGAAATGTCAAATAAAATTCGGAAAAAAACTTGGCGTTTAGGTGTGGTTCACATGCAACATCGGCCCTTACAATTTAACCACCCTTTATAATTTTATACATTAAAAAAATGTTGTTAAAGGTAACAAGTACCTGGTTGACCGAGCTTTGTTCGGAGCTTTATGACAAACATTTTGAGGTAAATTTTTATCTCTTCATATATTTTATTTTAAATATATTAAGGGGAATATTCTATTAATTTTTAATCATGATCAAATGCATAGTTAACAATTCAATTTATTTTGAATAGTTTTGGAAATGGGTCATACCAACATAGAAACCTCCGTAGACTTATGAGCAACAACTTTGCTAAAGATTAGAGCATAATCAAATGCACAGTTTACGATTCAATTATATTGATTAATTTTCACAACCTGTTTTAAATTATGTGCACCAACTGAAAAAACCTTCGTCGGATCATGCGCAACAACTTTCCTAAAGGTCATAGTTGACTAAATGCACAGTTTGCAATTTAATTCGTTTTAAGTAATTTTTAGTGCCGCCACCTGTCGGAAATTGGTCATGCCATAAAAAGCATAGTTCATTTTTCTTCAAAAGACATATATTTTACTTTAAAAGTTATAACGTTACCAATTTTTCCTTCTTGCTTGATTTATATGGTAAAAAAGGTAACCATCATTCAATTTTTATCAAAATCGTTAAAGCTGTTTTCAAAATAGCCTATATATATGTATATATGAAGATATATATAATAATAAGGTTATAGAAACCTTCAATACGATAAGTTGAAAGATCATATTGGGTTTGTGCTGAATTTCATAACTCATAGAAATATCAAGTATATGATGGAATCAGAATCACTTTCTAAATCGAATAAACGATGTAATCAAGGTTTAGATTGGAATTTTGAAGATAATTTTAAGAAATTTTGCGCAGACATTTAGTGCTGGAGCTATTTGCCGAAATCAGCCATTTATTTCGGGCAACCCCCATATGACGGACTTCCCAAAATTAAGATTTGTAGATCCTTACGATCACAAAATTTAAAGTTGATAGCATAACAATAATAATAAAAAAACAAGTAAAAAAGCGCTATAGTCGGTCAAGCCGACCATACGATACCCTTCACCACTAAGGTCAAAGGTGTTATTTTTCCTGTATAAAGACAAATATTTGCTAAATTTTGCCATCATACAAACATTTTCTCAAAACGTATATATTCAACCTGTTTCCGTCATTTGGACTTATATGAGAGCTAGGGTCAAATGTGGACCGATTATCTCGAAATTTGGCAAATTGATTACAGTTGTTACAAAAATTATGTATGCAAAAACTAACTCAAAATTTTCATTATCTTTAGATTTACGAGCGTTTTAGTGATTTTTTGTCTCATTTAGTGCGTTTTTGAAGAAGAGTTTGTATGGGAGCTATGGTCAAATGTGGACCGATTTCAACGAAATTTGGTACAGTGAATTAGGTTTACATAAGCAGTATCTGTTTTAAATTTCATGAAAAAATATTGATATTTGTGGCCAATATAGCAATTCCGGGAAGTGGGACCTATGGGAGGTACCATAAATAATGGACCGATTTTTACCAATTTCAATAGCCATGGTCCCATTATCAAAAAAATTATCTGTGCCAAATTTTATCAAATTATCTTTAGAATTGCGACCTGTAGTTTGATTACAAGGTTTACATGGGGGTCCAGCCAGCCGTCCAGCCAGCCAGCCAGACGGACGGACGGACGGACGGACATCGCTGAATCGACTCAGAAAGTGATTCTAAGTCTATTGGTATACTAAAAGGTGGGTCTAAGACAAATATTTCTATGCGTTACAAACATCAGCACAAACTTATAATACCCTTTCCACCTGTGGTGGTGAAGGGTATAATTAATTTTATACAAGTATAAAACCACGACGCCATATTTCTTGCTGCACATTTTTCTTTAATGATTAGGCTCATTTCTGGCTGAATGGCTTAGTCAATGAACATAATATGCGTTATTGGTCAGGCAGCAATCCACACGTACTCCATGAGTCATCACTGCAGTTTGGCGCGGTTTATGGGCCGGGGCGTCATTGGACCGTGCTTCTTCCGTGATGATCAAAACTGGTACGTTACTCTGAATGGGAATCGCTACCGTTCAATGATAACCGAATATTTTTGGCCCCAATTAGATGATATGGACTTGGAGGACATGTGGTTCCACCTGGACGGCATCACAAGCCACACAGCGAATGTCACAATCAATTTATTGGAAACCAAGTTTTTAGAACGTGTTATCTCATGAAATGGTCCAGTCGATTGGCCGCATCGGTCGTGCGATTTGATGCCGTTAGACTATTTCCTGCGGGGCTACGTTAAGTCCATGGTCTATGCCAACAAGCCAGGGACGATTAATGAACTTCGTACGAATATCGAACGTAAAATTGCAGCAGTATCGGTCAATTTGTGCTTGAAAACCATCGAAAATTCAGCGTCTGGTTCCTGCAAGCGTGCCAGTGGTGGCCATGCAAAAGAAATCGAGTTCCATACATAATGACATCAAACGTGCTTTTACAGGAATAAAGAATTTCATTGATATCCAAAAATCTGTTTTTGTTTTTTTGGAGCTCTAATTGAAAAACCTTAAACTAAAATATGCTTTATGAAATATTTCATCAAACTCAGTAGCTCATGCATCGAATATAGTTTCACAGCTTAAATCTTGTGTCGATTTAATTAAGATACAAAACCTTAGCTTTAGTCTGCAGAAGAAAATAACTTAATCCCGTATATACATAGTTTAGAAGATATCAGGAAATTAAAATAGCTCTACAAAATTCTGTGTTTTCAATTTACTTTGGACAAAAAAATTAGTTACCTCGGTTTTGCTTGGTGCTCCCACCATAACCACGTGAAACGCGAAAGTCTCTTGTTTAGATTGGGAGAAAAACATTCACCTAAATTTACCGATCGTGGAACAAAGCTCAAAATTTTCTGAAAAGAGTCACGTAAATTGTTACGCATAATATAAGCAAAAAGTATTGCAGTCGTTTAGGCTTAACTTTTTAATCAAATTGCATTTAAGTGTAAGTCCAAGACGGTACCCCTAAGAGTCGATGGATTTCAGCCAAAATTAGTGTAGCTTTTTTTGTGACGTGTGTCGAATTTCATGAATTTCTGTTGAGAATTGCTGCGTTTATGTATATTGAGAAGAAAAATAAGTAAAACAATTTGGGGTTCTAAGCAGGAGTGAACGGAATTTAACCAAAATTACTAAAGTTCTTTGAGAATTCCGGTTTATACATTGAGAACGAAAATAAGTTACAAAAAGGAGGTGCAAAAATTAGTGCTGAGCAAAATTAGTGCTGAGAATTACGGCTTATATATTGAAAAAATATTGGTGAAATGGAGGTCCATGGAAGATACCCTAGGAGTCAACTGATTTCAATCAAAATTAGTAGTGCTCTTTTTTAGATAAAGTAATAGACGTGTGATAAATTTCATCAAATTTTTTTTTAGATAAAGTTTCTATTACTTTGTGCAGAATTTCATCAAACTCTTTTAATTGCATATTGTACATAAAGAAGATAAATAGGTGCAAAATGGTGTTCCAAGGCAGGTTCCCCAATATGTCGACTAATTTCATCCAAAATTAATAGTGCACTTTTTTAATGAATTAATAGACGTGTGTCGAATTTCATCATATTCTGTTGAGAATTTCGAAAAATATGTGGAAAATGGGAGTGCAAGGAGTCGACGGATTTCCAAAATTTTTTGTATTTTTCTTATCTATATAAAACTGAACAAGTATGCGTTGTAGGAGTGATCACTCCTTCTATTTTTTGAACTTCGATGTATGAAGAAATACCACAGTTATATGCCAGTACACCAATACTTCGCTTTGCGCTGCTACGTAGACACTGAAAACTCATTTACTTTTTCACCTATGGCCATATGATCTTTTTAGTTAGGCGAACTTATCCACCACATTAGGACAATCAATCCACATAAGACCCTGGATAAAGATTTAAATTCACATATTACATAACGCTATTTTCGCAGATTTTTAACCCCCTCACCCCTGTGTAACACATTTTAATAGAAATGCGCATACAAAATTTCTTCACCGTAACAAAAGTCATACCCCCTCCCCCCTAAGAGCGTTACGTAATATGTGAACAGCCCCTTAACAGTTTTAAAATAATAAAGATTTGAAATTTCGAAAGTTAAAGAAAAAGTCAACGCGGAGAAATCAGGAGTATCCAGGAGTTAAAAACTCCTGGAAAATGTAAATTTCTTTAATTTAAATGCATTCATAGCCACCGAGTTCACTAGATTTATTTTGTGGCTAATTTTTGTATCAGTCACATTAATTCAAAGTGTGCGAATGTGACATTTTTGTTGTTTGTAAATTATGTGGTAGCCTAATTTTAATTTGAATAGCATGTCACATTAAATGAAATATGTATCTCTGAAAGTTAGAGGCCAGTTGACCAATTTTCTTATTTCAAGGCTGTTTTTACTTAAAGTTTATTGTATTTTGACATTGAATTTTTTTCTGTCCATATATAACTTTTTTCTGAAACAATAAATTATATTCCAATTTTAAAATTTAACAGTAAATTTAAGACTTTTTGTGTGGGGTTTTGGAATTAAAAAAATAATAAAAGAAAAGTCATTTAAAATAAATTTCCACATAAAATGATCGATTATGTAATTATTAAAAGAATTGTCTTCGGTAATCTAATTGCAAATGTAGATATTTTGTGGTTAAGTATCCAATCATCTTTCTGTGTTTAGGAACCCTTACAATACAATAGATGGGAGGATCAAATTAGCTTTCCATATACATATGTATCGGGTGTTTTTTATTGAGGTATAGAACTTTAAGTTGGCATCACTTTTTTAACTGGCGGCCATTTTGTCAGCTGTCAAGCGATTACTACTTAGTTTGGTTTGCCATTTCATCACTAACAGGTTGACAAAAGAACAACGCTTGCAAATCGTGCAAATTTATTTCCAAAATAATGGTTCAGTTCGCGAAGTTTACCGCAAGCTCCGTCCATTTTATGGTCGACCTAATCGTCCATCAGAGCAATTAATTCGGTTAACCATGGATCGTTTTCGCACTACGTTTACTCTATGTGATAATACGCATCCGCAGCGACGTCGAACAGTGCGCACCAAAGAAACAATTGCCGCTGTAGAGCAAAGTGTTGAAGAGGACCCGAATGAATCGATTCGCCACCGTGCACAGCAATTGGAGCTTTGTCCATCAACTTTATGGAAGATTTTGCGCAAAGATCTTGGCTTGCGACCTTACAAGATCCAGCTTGTGCAAGAATTAAAGCCGCGAGACCATGCAATACGTCGTGATTTTGGTGTATGGGCCGAAAATGAGATTGATCTCGATGCTGATTTTCATCGCAAAATTTTGTTCAGTGATGAGGCTCATTTTTGGTTGAATAGCTACGTCAACAAGCAAAATTGCCGCATTTGGAGTGAAGAGAATCCACATTAGACCCTTGAGACGCCATTACATCCACAAAAACTGACTGTTTGGTGTGCTCTATGGGCTGGAGGAGTCATTGGGCCATACTTCTTCCGAAATAATGCTGGAGAGTCAGTTACCATAAATGGAGACCGGTATAGAGCCATGATAACCGACTATTTTGTTCCCCAATTGGATGGCATGAATGTGGATGAGTTGTGGTTCCAACAAGACGGCGCTACATGCCACACAGCGCACGTCACAATTGATTTATTGAAGGAAACATTCGATGAGCGCATAATTTCGCGGAATGGACCTGTCTATTGGCCACCAAAATCGTGCGATTTGACACCACTGGATTATTTTCTTTGGGGATATGTGAAGTCGCTCGTCTACGCCAACAAACCAGAAACGTTAGGGAACTTGGAAGCCAACATTCGTGGCGTTATTGCCAACATACGGTCCCATATGCTCGAAAAAGTAGTTGAAAATTGGACCTGTAGAATTGGCTTTATTCGAGCCAGCCGCGGCGGCCACATGCCCGAAATCATATTTAAACATTAATGGCATAAAATTATCCTTCCAATAAAGCCAAATTGATGGACATTAAAACGATTTTCTTGTGTTTTATTTCAATTCGAAGTTCTATACCTCTAAAAAAACACCCATTACATTAGAGCGACTCACCAACAAAAGTGCTCCATGTACCCTCCTAAAACTGAACCTTGGACTTTTCTAAGATGACATCTAAAATATTTAGGCTCTAGCTTTGACTTATCGAGAGCTGGACCATTTTGAAAAAGGTTCTATTTAAGCATGTTTTGTCAATTTGAGAAACTATTGCCTAACCGTATATATTGGATGTTCAAGGATGTTAGTTTATGTTAGGTTGAGCTAGAAGCTGACCATAGAGTCCGTGTCGCTTGGGTCCAGGATGTGGCCCCTTTGTGTTTCCTGCAGGGGAGAAAGAAAAAATAAAATTCTAGTCTACTAGAGGCTCAGCTATAATAAAAAAGGCCTATTTTACGAATGTTGATGTTCGAAATCTCTGATAGATCGTGCAAAAACGAGGATCACAAATGGAGAGTTCTAATATCAGCAAGGGCTGGGCAGTGACAGAGGATATGAGTGACGGTTTCTTTCTCCTCAACGTTGTGACAACTTCTGCAGTAGTCATTGCTTTGAAGATTAAGTCTTCTTACTGTTGTAAGTTGGCCATGTAAGTCAATAGGCTGAATAGGTCGTTTCTGTGGACCAGTTGATCTGTGAGGACCTAAAGAGAAACTGCTTGATGAGCAGTTTGCAGGCTGATAGCGGTACACCTATATATTGGTTAGTGCTCTCCTGACCCAGGAGGGCACCAGCTTTTGCTACATTATCCGCAATTATGTTACCTGTTACATTGCTGTGACTGCGTACCCAGAATAGTTCAATATTAGAATGCCTCGCTATCTCATTTAGGGATGCCCGGCATTCACGGGTAAGTACGGATGTCGTGTTGACCGATGATAAAGAGTGTATGTCGCAAAGACTATCCGTACAGCAACGAATATCGCTGTAATATATTTGGTGGTACGTAAGCCACTTGCTCGCCCTATATATAGCTGAGATTTTTGCCTGAAAAATACTGCATTGCTTTTGGAGCTTGAAGAAGCCACACCAATTTCCGATTTAGATCCGTCCATTCAGGGTCCCATCTCTGGAATCGATTTGAGTCCCCGAGATAGCCACAGAGAGAATAGGGGTATGGTAATGCAGTAGTCGATGTTTTCAGGGAGGTTAAAAAGTTTAGAGTGGCCTAAAAATGAAGTAGAGCATTCTCCGGTTCTTAACCTAATTGCTGAGGTAAAAGCTACGAGTTGGGTTATTAACTCAACCGGGAGCCAGTTGAGCATAGCGAAAAGTGCCTTTAAAGGTGTAGTCCTTAAATCACCCGTAATCATAAGGGCAGCGGATCTAAGAATCTTGACAAAAGATCCTCGCTGATTAGCCTCATTAAGAGCAGGCCACCAGACAAGAGCACCATACATGAGTATGGGTTTTGCAACCATTTCAAAGAGACAGACAGTATTTTTTATCAAAGCCTTAGACACCCTAGGTTGGGTTTTTTTAGCTCCAGGGCAACTTTGAGTCTGGGACCACTCCCAGATATTTGGTATGGTCCGTGAGCACGAGTTCAGACCCATCTAACGTCGGGAGGGTGAACTGGGGAATCGTATATTTTCTGGTGAATAATTTTCACAGTTATCAGGGATGGACCTTTTGAGTTTGACGATGCATTAGCCATCTATCTTATCTAGCCTAAAACAATTGACCAAAAGATTTTACTGCCCAGGAGAGCATCAATAAAGTATATCAACTCATCATATTGACCTTCAGGCAAATGCTGTCTATACAATTGTATAATAAACATAATAATGGGTAGCTGGAGTTTTAGACCAATTTTTAAAAACATGTCTATTTTTAAAACAGTCAAAGTTGAGCAATATCGTATGTAAAACCTATTGGTCCGTATAACTTTCGCAAATATAAACCTATCGAAAAGATTTTTACACTTTCGAAAACTATTTAGAAAGAAAGAAAAACAGGGACCGAAAATAACTGTAATTTTTGAATTTTTGATTAAAAAAAGCAACCTCAAGGAAATGTCGGAAAATAAAACCAAGTATACCATTTTTATAGTCTTGGACCAAATTTTCATAAAACGCGATGCTTTAAAAAAAAAATAACTGTTATTTTTTTATTTTTATTTTTTTGAGCAAAAATAGCAGTTATTTTTAACTTTTATTTTTTCGAGCAAAAATAACAGTTATTATAGACTTTTATTATTTCGAGCATGAATAAAAGTTATTTTTTGACTTTTATTTTTTCGAGCAGAAATAAAAGTTTTTTTTGTATTTCCAACCCCAATTATGATTGCAAAACTCAACTCTATTTTGAGAATATGCAAATTAGTTTCACTGGAAAATTATCTTTGTTTGAAAAAAATTTTATTGAATTTATCATGAAATTAACGAAAAATAACTTCTATTTCTGCTCGAAAAAATAAAAGTCGAAAAATAACATTTATTTCTGCTCGAAAAAATAAAAGTAAAAAAATAACTTTTATTCATGCTTGAAAAAATAAAAGTAAAAAAATAGCTGTTATTTTTGATCGAAAAAATAAAAGTCAAAAAATAACTTTTATTTTTGTTTGAAAAAAGCGTGCACTGTTATTTTTTATCGAAAAAATATAAGTCAAAAAATGACTTTTATTTCTGCTCGAAAAAATAAAAGTCAAAAAATAACTTTTATTTTCTGACTTTTACGATAAAAGTTATAACAGTTACGGTCGCTGAAGAAAAATGTGCTTACTTTACTACGCTATCTCTAATAGTTTAAGATATATTTAACGGAATGTCGTTTACGATTATTTGAATCTAAGGGCTCGATATAGTGTATATACGAATTGGGTTACCTTCTTTGGAAAGGGGGTAGTAGAGGGGTAAAAGGTAAGTTAAAAGGAGATATGAAGCTTTATATTAATTCAACATTGTAATTGCACGTCATGTATATTTTTAGAACATTTGCGCCATTTGTTTTATTTCTTTAATATAGGCATCGTGTTATTGCTGTAGACTTACCGCCGATGGTTAATCCTGTGGTAATGAATAATTTTAACAAAAATTAATAATTACAGAAATTGATGGTGCCGACACCGGGGATCGAACCCAGGCTCAATGTGAAATGTTATGCTTAGTAGTCGACGTCCAACTAAGACTGAACAATCAGTTGAAAGTTGAGATACAGATAAATTTTAATCATCACTGAAATTGTACTTCATGTCAATTTTTTATGAACAGTGAAATTATGTCATATGTTTAATATATATATTTAAGCTTTTTGTTCTACAACTAATTTTATTTATTTTACATCGATGGCGTGTTAACGATGTAGTGCTTACCTAAGATAGAGGATGCCGTGTTAATTAATAATTTCAATAAAATTAATAGTCGCATAAATTGATGTTGCAGTGACTAGGGCAAATGCAGTCAAATTCTGACAAGCGTGCACGGATAAGGAAGAGAATTTAAATCTTATTTTGCACACACATTTTTTGATTTAGTAGCATTTAAAAATTTAAAAATTTCTTTAGTTGATGCGATTTTGCAGTCAATAACAACTGGTAACAACTGTTGATCAATTAAGCTTTTTAATCATTTAATTTAAATCCGAATAGGATTCCGTATCAAGATGGAACTTTATAATTTATAAAGCATGCTATGAATTATGAAAATAAATTATTAATATATTTATTTATTAGCTATCACCTGTGTTGATAACTCAATGACAAAACGTCAATAACCTACATAAAATTCTTAAAATATTTATTTACACGCAGATTTTAATTTGTTGTGAAAATTTCAAGATCATTGAAAGTGATTTACGCTAGAAAATTATAAAACTAAATTTATATGAGATATGAATGTATGTATGTACGAATGTATGAATTCACAAATAAAAACCGACATTTCATATTAATTTAGAACAAAATAAAATTCTAATTTTAGGCGATTTTTACCTTCAGCTAAAACTCGAAAAAACTTAAAATTGAGCAAAAAAATACACAATAAAAATTAATAAAAAATAAAAGTGGAAAACAAATAAAAACTTGTATGTAAATCCTACGCAAAATTATGATGAAAATTTTAAAAATACATAAATTTATAGCTTTTGAAAATGATGTACAGTAAAAATATTTTCGCGTTTTTATAAACAAAATTTTTAATTTTTTTTCTCCCACTTTTCAAGAGACATTTCGCCAACATTCGGAGGAAAGTTAAAAAGAAAACAAATGAGAAAGTATTTTAGTCGGACAAGACAGACCATATGGTACCCTGCACTTTTTGGGTCAAATGTATTCTAATAATGAACAAGTTAAAAAAGTTTTATTAATTCTTAATTTTGTTATTATGGGAGAAATGGTCTAAAGTAAAATATTGGAACTGCGTTCTAATCACTTGAGTATAGAGAGTTTACATTTGTTGCCTTTCTATACATAGAAGGGGCCTTAAATTATGCCAGTTACGATTACACCAACAAAGGGTGATTTGGGGGCTTATAAGTAAAACATCTTCTTTAAAGACAAATTACTTGCGCTGTATTGGTAATGTTTTGTCTGCGCTCTTCAGTAACCTTCTCTTCAGTAACAGCTTCTCATGATAGGGGTTTCTTACTCAGATAATATTGAGAGTTTACTGTTTCAGGTATTTCACTTCACCCTGTAATTCGCTTTTGCCATATTAAACCACTGGAGCGTTTGGTCTCGGAGTTAATCCTGCTAAGACCGTTCATTCGCATTTACTTTATTTGACTATTTTAAACTTCTGCTCTTGTGGTCATGCTGGACTTTAAACTGTCCTGGATCCTCAACTCTCTATCTAGTGTCTAGTGAATCAATAAATTCATGCAGAAGAGCTTAAGGCACTACATAAGGCCTCACTTTTACTTACTCTTAGAGATGGTTGCCAACCCCATAAAATGTATGGTGATCTTGGCTAATACACATACAATTTGTAGATGCTCAGCTCTGAAAACTACAGGTGCTACTAGGACTACTCCGTTTCAAGATTATTTTTGGCAATGGTAAACTGGTTCTCCTTTGATACTTTGCACCATAAAAGCATGGTCTCCCTCACCCATAGAACACACCAATTCATTTGAACTTTGACCGATGTTTTACTTTGACTTACCAAATACTTCTATACGAACTTCAAGAAATATTCACAGATGGATTTATATGGGAGGTGGGAATAGGATTAAGAAGTCCATTTCGATAATAGGGAAGAGAATTTCCTTTAAGTATACAGGTCAACCAAATGTCCATAGTATAATAATATATACAAAAGAGGTATTTGTTTTTGTATTTACAACCAGGCCACCTTAAAATACGTATTTTATCGTATCTTTCCGATACCTGTCCTTACTCTTTAATGCCCGATATCTCTCAATACGATGGCGATAATATCCCCTATAAAACTCTTCTGGGATGTAGTCGTAGCAACATTATCTGTTAACATTATTATCGATAATCTTGGCAAATCTGAAACTAAATTTAGGTGATGCCAACTTAGCCAACTAAGTCAGGCTAGCACGTCGACTACTAAGCATAATATGTATATCATATTCAACTGGGGCTCACAGTCACGGCAATTGTTTCTGAAGTTATTATTTTTTTTTTATAAAAATTGTTTAGCAATAACGCCGTCGATGTAAAATAAAATTGGATGTAGAACCAAAATCTAAAACAATTTGTCTAAATAACAACTAATAGCTCAACTTAACTTTTGTATACATAAACATGACATGTGATGATTAAAATAGTAAAACCTTTATCTATCCTTTTCACAACCTTTCACCCCTCTCCTATCCCCTTTCCAAAGAAGGAAACCCAATTCGTATATACAATTGCATAGTCAGTATTTATCTGGGTGTTGCTTTTCTTAATAACAAAAAATCAGGAGCTCTCCTTAGTCAAGAGAATATTGACCAGCATATAGGTTTGCCGTTGTCGGTCTGCAATAGCAAACCAGAAAATCGATTGATAGGTCTATTTAAAACATATCTCTCTGTTATCCTTGACTACCAGTGGAGCATGGGGCCTCAACTTAACTTAAAAGATCTGGTCGACAGAAATCATATGCTTCCATCATTGACTCAAAACAGAAATTGAAGCATATACGTGATGTTGGTATCATTGGAAAACAAAGCCAAACAAGTGAATTGGATGTTATTGTATTAAATAAGAAGTTCATTAAAATAACTTAACTTCTAGTATAACAAGATATCTACATATCCTGGTCTAACTCCTCTTTGAATCCTGAAATCCCTTTTAATTTTCAATGTTTCGACATAGCCGACACAATTGAGGGTTTTTGGTCAATAAGTTCTTATTCAGTAGGACCAGATGGTATTCATCTGCGATTTATTAAATTGATACTGCCGTGGATATTTCCAGCTGAATACAAATTTGCCAAAATAATACTAATACCTAAAACAGATAAAGAGTATAGATCAATATCAATCCTTCCCTACTACCTTCTTACTGATTTAAATTACTTTGCTAGTTTTGTTAGACAACTCGAAAGCACTCGACACGGTCGAACATAATACGCTAATTATGAAACTCACAAATATGTACTACTTCTTATCAACAGTGTCAAAATTAATTGAAACATACCTTACTGCTTGATTTCAGTCGGTTTAATAAAAAGGACTTACATCGAATTCCTTGCCCTTAACTAGAGGTGTTCCGCAAAGCTCAATACTCGGTCTACCTCTATACTCGTTATATGCTAATGATTTACCTAGTCAACAACAACACTCACAGATTCGAATGTATGCAGATGATGTGCAACTTTATCTAAGCTGCCCAGAGATTCTTTTACATAATAAGGTTAGAGAGATTAATCTAGATCTGGTAGGGTGTTTTCTTGGGCTTCAGCTAATGGCTTAAGGATCAATTCCAAGAAATCTAAATGCTTAATAATTTGCAAAAAATCTGCCGTACTTTCAGATGAACCAAACATTTATCTGGTGATTGTAAAAACTGTAAAAAACCTAGAAGTTGTATTCAATAGTTCACTCAATTGGACCGATCACATTAATCAATCTGGTGGCAGAGCATATGGCATGCTCAGTAGCTTGTGGTCCAGCCAGAGTTTTACACCTCCGAAAATTAGAATGCTGTTAGCCAAGACTTATGTTTTTCCCACACTACTTTATTCTTCTGAAATTTTCGCGAGTTGTAATGCTAAAGATAAGAGGAATATTAACACAACATTGCTCGATGTGTTTTTGGGCTCTCAAGATATGCGAGAGTATCTACGTTTTCAAAGCAAATTTTTGGTTTATGCCTTGATGATTACCTTAAAGTAAGGAATGTAACATTTTCACAAGTATTTACAACAAAATTGTTGGTATCAAATGAAAGCGACCAAGATGACACGCTGATGAACAAATCAATGATGATGGCGTTATATGTCCACCACCAAACCAAAATGAGATTAGAATCGCTATAAATCGACTTAAAAATAACAAAGCTGCGGGTGCCGATGGTCTTCCCGCTGAGCTTTTTAAGGCCGGAGGAGATGAGTTGATAAGGCTTATGTCCCAACTTATAGAAGCAATATGGTCAGAAGAATACATGCCAGACGATTGGAATCTTAGTGTCCTTTGTCCTGTGCACAAAAAAGGAGATAAAACTGTGTATGCAAATTATAGAGCCTCCCATCAATTGCATATAAGATTCTATCGACCAAACTGTGCGAAAGGCTTAAGCCCAAAATTAACGAAATAATTGGGACGTACCAATGTGGCTTTAGACCAGGTAAATCAACCATTGACCAGATTTTTACTCTACGTCAGATCCTAGAGAAGACCCAGGAGAAACAAATCGACACGTATCACCCCTTTGTTGAGTACAAAGCAGCTTTTGACAGCCCGATACGGAAGAAGGTGTTTGAAGCAATGTCTGAGTTTGGCATCCCAACGAAGCTAATAAAGTTATGCAGGATGACACTAACTAATACAATATCATATGTTAAGATAGGTAAGAACCTATCAGAGTCTTACATAACTAAACGGGGTTTCAGACAAGGTGGTAGTCTATCATGTGATCTCTTCAATATTGTGCTAGACAAAATCTTACGAGATGCAGCAGTTAATACAAGTGGAACAATCTTCAATAGAAAACATATGCTACTCGCGTATGCCGATGGCATTGATATTATGGGGCGCACTTTACGCGAGGTAACTGCCGCCTTTTCCAATATCGAGAATTAATCAAGCAAAATGGGTCTAGCTGTAAATGAATCAAAAACAAAACTGATGGTTTCTTCATTCAGACAGACCACTAGAATTGGATCACATGTGCCCGTAGAAAACTATAGCTTCGAAGTTGTAAAAGAATTTGTATACCTTGGTACCGCTGTGAACATCAACAACGATATAAGCTTTGAAATTAAACGTAGAATTATACTCGCCAATAGATGCTATTTTGGCCTAAGCAAACAGCTAAGAAATGAAGTCCTCTCCATTAGAACTAAAATTACGCTATATAAAACGCTAATACTACCCGTGTTACTGTATGGTGCAGAATCATGGGTACTTGCACAGGCAGATGAAGGAAGTGGAGTGTTTGAGAGGAAAATCCTACGAAAAATATTTGGACCAGTCTGCGTCAACAATGAGTATCGACATCGAATGAATCATGAGCTGTATGAGTTATACGCTGACATAGACATAGTAAAACGCATTAAGCAACAGCGGCTGCGCTGGCTAGGACATGTTGTGCGAATGGATGTAAATACTCCGGCAAGAAAAGTGTTTGATAATGATCCTGAGGGAACTCGTAGAAGAGGGCGCCCAAAACTTCGATGGAAAGACCAAGTAGAAGAAAATCTTTCAAAACTTGGCATAAGAAATCTCCGCACAAGATAGAAGCGCATGGAATTCTAAAATATGCTCGGCCTTTGACCTAAACAGGTTGTTACAATAGGCCATTTAAGTAAGTAAGTAAGTATTTACAACAAAAGAACTAGGCAGTCTTTACAAAAAGCTCACTACTACGCCATCGCCAAGAAATAATTCAATCAGGACATTTAAGTATCGTGACTTAAATCTTCAGTTTACGACCAACGCAATCAAATTTAAAATCCTAATTTTTCAATATTAGTTAAAATCGCCTTTAATCTATTGACTCATTTTTGCATTTAGTACTTTTATGTTTGTATACTTTTAAGCTTTTATAGTTTATTGTTTATATTTTATAAATATTTTTTATCTACGTTTTTGTGTTAAAATAATTAGTTAATCATGTAATTATAACGTACCTGATTCTAATTCTGTAATTTATAAGATGTTTCACTTGGTTAATTAGAAAAGAAAACAAGTAAGAAAGTGCTATAGTCGGTCAAGCCCGACCATACGATACCCTTCACCACTAAGGTCAAAGGTGTTATCATTCCTGTACAAAGACAAATATTTGCTAAATTTTGGAATCATACAAACCTTTTTTTCAAAACTTATATATTTAAGCTGCTTCCGTCATTTCGACTAATATGAGAGCTAGGGTCAAATGGCAAATTGATTTCAGTTGTTACAAAAATTATGTGTGCAAAAAATAAACTTGAAATTCTCATTATCTTTAGATTTACGAGCGTTTTAGTGATTTTTGTCTCTTTTGGGGCGTTTTTGAAGAAGAGTTTGTATGGGAGCTATGGTCAAATGTGGACCGATTTGGTACAGTGATCATCATATATCAATTCCGGGAAGTGGGACCTATGGGAGGTACCATAAATAAAGGACCGATTTTGACGAATTTCAATAGCCATGGTCCCATTATCAAAAAATGATATGTGCCAAATTTCATCAAATTATCTTTAGAATTGCGAACTGTAGTTTGATTACAAGGTTTACATGGGGGGCCATCACTTGAGTTGTCATAATGCTAAGAAGGAAAATACAGTAACACCTCCCTTTGTGATTGCTCCCCTTTAATGAATTATAGGCCTAGTTATCTGGGATTTTTTTGCACGATTTATCTGATCTGGGAGACCTACTAGCCTTCCTATCGGAAAAATGGTGTCATTCAATCCACCGTTTTGGCAAAAGTAGGGTTGTGGCTCTGGATATTGTTAAGGCGTTCGATAGAATGTGACATGGTGCACTTTTACAAAACTTGTTGCTTTTGGTGTCGGTAACAACTTCTCTCGATTTATATCGAGCTTCCTCAGAGATCGCACTATAAGAGTTGTCGTAGATGGGATCTCATCAAATGAGTTCAAGATCAATTCAGGGGTACCGAAAGGCTCCGTTCTTTCTCCTACACTATTTCTTATATTTATTAACGACCTTTTATATCAAACTTCCAATTCTATATACTATTTCGCAGATGATAGTAACATTTGCCATTCGTATTCATTCAATTATAGACCCAGCCTCTTTGAGGTAGGTGCTATGAGACAACACATGAATGAATCTTTAAACCGCGATTTTGATACAATATCTGAATAAGGCCGCGCAATTAGAGTTGATTTTAATCCTCGAAAAACTCAATGTTGTTTGCTTTTACACAAGCGCACGTCAGATCCTGTTACTTCATCTGTTTTCATGGATAGTGTAAATATTCAGGAATCAGACGCTCTTGATGTTCTGGGCATGAGGATTCAGTGTGATGTTCGTTGGACTAACCACATTTTTCAAGTGTCGAAAGAAGCATTCAAGTGCCTCGGTTTTCTAAAACGGTGTAAGAGATACTTCACTTCAGCTAATCTTCGAACTATTTACACCACTGTTTCACTGTCCTATCTTTACTACTTTGAAATGCTCTAACGAAATCAGGGAACTTGTTCCCGAAACTCGAATTTTCATGCGCAACACTCGTTTATCTGTTAGAGCTCATCCCTTCGTGGTCGATTGGCCAGTAGACCGAACAACGCATTACAGAGAAAATTCGTTCTTCAGCCGTACTGTTCGTATGGGGAATTTACTTTCCGCAGAAGTTTTCCCTTCCACTTACAATATAGAAAAGTTCAAATCAAATGTCAACAAACATCACTCCTTCTATCCTCCTTCCCATAACCTATTTTCCTAGTTCCAACACAATGCCTTGCATTAGTGGGGGTCATCCCCTGAGTGCTGGTCCTAAATTAAAAAAAAAGAAAAATATGTATGTATTCTAGAATAAACTGATGCATTGCCAACACTTTGTAGCACAAAGAGACCAACTGTAGGTCCAAAAATACTCGGATACCGTGTCAGCCGTGTCTTCTTAATAGGTTAGGTAAAAAGCTAAAAGATGGGCCGGCCCCAACGAACAGTATTTTCTGTTTGCATAATAATTTATTTAAATATAAATAATAGAATGATTTCTGCTAATTTCACAGGCGAATATCGTTAAATCGGCTTGGGAAGTTATTTAGAATCCATTGGAATACTTAAATGAGCATCTCAGACAAATATTTTTATACCGTCTAAGGTGGTGTATTGTATAAATATGGAAAAGTGTTTTATATATTATTATTTAAGATGTTTCAAATTCTTTTTAGAAAATATACATTTCAAAATCTAACAAATTTGTCTGCAGATTTGTAAATTCCTATAAGAAAATATTTCTTTAATCTCTTCTTAAAAAAAAAGAAATTGAAAAATAAAAATATTAAAACAAAATAATAATAAACAAGAGATTCATTCAGGTATGACATCACAAATTTCACACAGAATTTAAAAGGGGGAGGAGGGAAAGATTATATGAATTTTCAATATTTTCCTTGGACCGAAGTGTCTGTTCTGCTATATGATGTTATGACCGACTGTGTTAATGTTTCAATGTATGAGTATATTCCAAAAATAATTTGGCACCAAGAGAAAGGGAGAGAGAGAGCAATAAAATTAATGTACATTATTTGAAAATAATTTTTCGAAAATCAAAAACAGCTTCCACCAGCAACGAACAATTCAGAAGATCTCGAACGGGCGCAAAGTGCACACACGAAACGAGTAATACCAAAAAAAAAAATACTAAATCCTCAAGTGGACCTAGTGCTAAATTAAACAAAAATATATAAAAATTAATAATAATTTATAGTTATTCAATTTGAAATTATTTTAAACTAAATCGAACGAAAATGGTTTACGAAAGTGGATTTACTACCCGCAGAACCTACTCTTCCAGGCCAGTTGTTACCTCGTACGCAGTTTCGGTAAGCGTTTTAACATCTCACTTTTCACTTGATTCGTTTACAACGTAAAGTTAATTGATAATTTCCTTTCAAAAAGAAAATTTAGGTTTTGTGATTTACCTATTTTTTTGTTATAACTATTTCCCGAAAAAGACTTTATTTTTTAATTTTAATTTTCTTATTCAATTAAAGTTTTAATATAATTTGAATTTTGAGTGTAGTGTGGTTCTAATCCTAATCAAATAAATAAAATAATTAAAAAAATTTAATGCAAAATGTGTTTTAAAAATATTCATATACATTAAAGTTTCTTGAAAATTTTCAATAAAATCGCAAACAAGGACTATTATCAATAAATTAAAAAAAAAAAATAAAGAACTGAAATCTTAAATGCAAAATTAATGAATTTATGTGCAAAATGTACCAATAACAAAAATTTTAAACCAAAATCTTATTTTTATTATTTTAATGAATAATCATGAAAAATTGAAACAAACAAAAAAAAAATGAACCGTGTGCAAAAAAATGAAAATTTGTTTAGTTTAAAATTTTGTGAAAGGTGTTTATGCCAAATAATTAAAACACACCGACAGAAAGACAGACAGGCAAATTAATGGAGGCATAAGCCTAACGAAAATCTGAAAGACGACCGACCGACCTACCAACCAACCAAACGAGTCAAAAATATTTTTAAAATTTTTATTGTATGTGAATATTTTTAACACAATTTTCATTAAACAAAAAATACGAGTATTTTTAAAATAAAACACCCATTTCTTTCCTTCTAAATTTTGGTATTTCAAACTGTTTTTGTTTTTGTAGAAGAAATATAATATAATTTTTCTTTGCCCTTAGTTGGTTTTTTTTTATCATATATGAGTTAATTTTTCAATTTTCTTAAACACAATTTTACTTTTAGAATTTTTAATTTAGTTTTTAACCGAAAATATTATATAGAAATGAAATGAAAGAGCCTGATCGGAATTGAAACACGTTTGAAACTGCATTATATGATTTTATTTTTATTTTGAAACAATTCTTTTTATTTTATTAAGTATTTTTTTTATTAAATATCTGAATATATGAATCGCATTATCAGAAGTCCATAAACGCCATAAGTCATTTTAAGTGTCCGTTATTGATTTTTTTTTAATAATTTTGAAATTGTTAAAATAAGTGCTTGAAATTAAAATTATGTTAAGAATTTAGTAATTTAGTTAAAATTATTAATTTATTATTTATTTTTTTTTTTGTTGTAATATTTTTTTTAATTAGTTTATTTATGTTGTGTTAGTTTATTTTATTATTTGTGTATGTTTAAATGTCTTATTATGTGTAGAAAAAATCAAATTATATTGTATCTGATAAGAAAGAAAATTTTGAACACCCATAGATCGTTTATACTTTATATTAATTTCTATTTGTATTGAGATTTTTTTTAATTCATAGAAGTTATTAATTTGGATTGGATATTTCGAGTATCCAAAGTATTTTGAGGTCTTAAGAAACATTTGTTTATGACAGTAGTTAAAATTAATGTTTTACAATCTAATTATATCATACATATTATTATTATATCACAAACATAAAACAGAAAAATTTTGTATAGTCACTATAATTCGCATTTATTTTGTCTGGCAAATTATATATCGAGAGCCTGTATTCAAAACCGCCTATGAACCAATTTTCTCAAAATCACTTTTTATTGGCAAACTGTTTTTTTTAATAGTTACATCTCTTTAAGAAAAAATCATAGAGAATAAATCTATTTTAGAACTTTGGCTTTAATATATTGTAGAAGAAACATTTACTTTTATTTAAATATTTTTGATATTTAACAGTTTTTTGCCTCTCCTTAAAAATATTCTTTTTAGTTCATAATCGTTATTGAATATAGGCTCTCGATATAATGTTTGGTTTTCAATCTGTCTAAAATTTCAGATACAACTTCTGATGATGATGGTCTAACCAACCATCAAAATGCGTCGAGGTTTGGTTTGATCAAAAAAACATTTTATTACAATATTAAAACATTGTTAAAAATTTGCTTTGGATTCTTCATAAAACCAAGTTTCATAATGTTTGAATTCCTACTTAACCTACCTACAACTTTTTCAAGTAGAATTAGAATTTCAAGTAAACGCTGTACTATTCCGAAACATTTATATTTTTTAGCTACAGCTGTTTTTCAAAAAACAAAAGCGGCAAGTAGAAGTAGCCTCTTTGCTACTTTAACCAAAGCAAAAATATTTTACTTAATTTTGGCTTCAATTTGAAAAGTAGCCAAAATCGAAAATATTTTTTCTGGCTACTTTCTATCTACTTTCTGTCTTCTTTGTAGCTACTTTCTGTCTACTTTATATGAATACTTTAGGCTTGGAGCTACGCAATACAAATATATCCTTCTGGCTACTTAACGACAATTATAAGAACGAATGAAGAACGTGAGTTACTTACTTTCTTATTAAAATAACACACGCTCTTTCATCGTTCTTCTTATTGTCGGTAGGTAGCCAGAAGTAAATATTGCGTAGCACCAAGCATAAAGTATTCATATAAAGTAGCCAGAAAGTAGCTGCAAAGTAGCCAGAAAGTAGTCACAAAATAGCAAGTAATTAGAAAGTAGTTAGAAAATAGCCAAAAAATAATGTTTTCGTTTTCGGCAACTTTCAAATTACAGCAAAAAATTAAGTACACTATTTATTTTGTTTTATACTCCTACCAAATCTTTGGTTGAAGTAGCAAAGAGGCTACTTCTACTTGCCGCTTTATTTTTTTGTGAAAAGTAGCTGCAGCTAAACAAATTTAAATGTTTGGGAATAATACAGCGTCTACTGCTACTTCTACTTGAAAAAGTTGGAGCTGTAGCCGTGAATGTAGCAGTTAGAAGTAGATGGATATTGGCTAATATTTTTAAACAAATTTGTATCTTAAAAAGGAAGCTTTCTTCGTCGCTACAGCTAATTTTAGAGTAGCCGTATAAACACTAAAGTTCCTTAGTTCATATTTTTCCATATTTAATATCTTTTCATGAGTGCTTCTATCTCTACTTTTTGTTGGTATACATTTTGAATATATTCTCGGACTATTTAATGGTATTTTGTTACATGAAACTAAGTCCAAAGTAAACTTCATCACATAATGTTTAAAAATGTAGTGGGTGTTTTTTTTAGAGGTATAGAACTTCGAATTGAAATAAAACACAAGAATATCGTTTTAATGTCCATGAATTTGGCTTTATTGGAAGGATAATTTTATGCCATTAATGTTTAAATATGATTTCGGGCATGTGGCCGCCGCGGCTGGCTCGAATAAAGCCAATTCTACAGGTCCAATTTTCAACTACTTTTTCGAGCATATGGGGCCGTATGTTGGAAATAACGCCACGAATGTTGGCTTCCAAGTCCCCTAACGTTTCTGGTTTGTTGGCGTAGACGAGCGACTACACATATCCCCAAAGAAAATAATCCAGTGGTGTCAAATCGCACGATATTGGTGGCCAATTGACAGGTCCATTCCGCGAAATTATGCGCTCATCGAATGTTTCCTTCAATAAATCAATTGTGACGTGCGCTGTGTGGCATGTAGCGTCGTCTTGTTGGAACCACAACTCATCCACATTCATGCCATCCAATTGGGGAACAAAATAGTCGGTTATCATGGCTCTATACCGGTCTCCATTTATGGTAACTGACTCTCCAGCATTATTTCGGAAGAAGTATGGCCCAATGACTCCACCAGCCCATAGAGCACACCAAACAGTCAGTTTTTGTGGATGTAATGGCGTCTCAAGGGTCTCATGTGGATTCTCTTCACTCCAAATGCGGCAATTTTGCTTGTTGACGTAGCCATTCAACCAAAAATGAGCCTCATCACTGAACAAAATTTTGCGATGAAAATCAGCATCGAGATCAATCTCATTTTCGGCCCATACACCAAAATCACGACGCATTGCATGGTCTCGCGGCTTTAATTCTTGCACAAGCTGGATCTTGTAAGGTCGCAAGCCAAGATCTTTGCGCAAAATCTTCCATAAAGTTGATGGACAAAGCTCCAATTGCTGTGCACGGTGGCGAATCGATTCATTCGGGTCCTCTTCAACACTTTGCTCTACAGCGGCAATTGTTTCTTCGGTGCGCACTGTTCGACGTCGCTGCGGATGCGTATTATCACATAGAGTAAACGTAGTGCGAAAACGATCCATGGTTAACCGAATTAATTGCTCTGATGGACGATTATGTCGACCATAAAATGGACGGAGCTTGCGGTAAACTTCGCGAACTGAACCATTATTTTCGAAATAAATTTGCACGATTTGCAAGCGTTGTTCTTTTGTCAACCTGTTCATGATGAAATGGCAAACCAAACTAAATATTAATCACTTGACAGCTGACAAAATGGCCGCCAGTTAAAAAAGTGATGCCAACTTAAAGTTCTATACCTCAATAAAAAACACCCGATATGTCTGCTTAAGCACATACTATTAAGTTTGGTTGTCAAGAATAGGATTATGACTTAGTACCCAACAAAGTTTCAAAAAGTGTTCCTTGTTGTTTTTTCTTCTGTAAGCACAAACAAACTTTGACCCAATTATTTTGCCGCACTTTAAGTTAATGGCAGATTAACTATCTATGTTACCGCTTTTAAATATCGGCTTCATAGCCACTTTTAACACTGCCAATTTTTCCATTTGGAAAATCCTACACTCAGTGGTTAGTCTGAAGCTTGTTCTAATTGTACTTTCTGCCCACTGCTCCTTCTTTGAAACATCTGTATATATGTCTATAATTAACGAATTATATCCATTATTTGGGATATCATGTAGTCAGATGTGTAGATTAAGTGGATTTAAGTGGATTTATATTATATTGGTTCGGTTGCTATAGATCTCTTTGTTCCGTTTAATCGTTCAATTAAAGAGTGAACCCCACATATTTTTTTAAAAAGTTTTTGAGTCAAAAATATAACTACATATGACTTTTTTCAAAATGCATGCTGGTTTTGAATGTCAGGGTTTTGAATCGAGGGCTAGTATCATTCAATAAAATTGTTTGATCTTATCTTCAAATTTTTGTGTATCAAACTCTGCGTTAATCACGTTTACTGGTAAACTTTGATGACGATCGAATATGTATGAATATTTGTAAAAATGGTTCCTCTTCTGTACGGAGAGGAACAGATAAATAAACAGGTAAACAAAATAAAAATTTTAGAATGTTGATTGAAAAATTGGCATAGCAATTGGAGGCCGCTGACTTCAAATCTCATCTCCGATCTTTTCGGTTGGCTCTAGTTTTTGAGTTGATTTTTGCAATTTTTGGCCAAACCTTAAATATTAAATAAGTTTTCTTTTTCTGAAGTTATTTTTAAAAGATTATTACTTACATAAACGGCCTATATTTACAACTTGTTGAGGCCTCGGCCTTTGGCTTTTTCATAGTAATTGCATTCCAGCAATGGGTTACTAGCTCGACATCCTAACCCATTTTTTTATCGTTCTTATGGGAGAACTCGCGGCACATGTGAGCAAACTACATTAACGGGTGTTAACGTGGTTCAAAAGATTACAGGCTTTTAAGTAACTTGTACAGTAAAAGTACACCCTACACTGAGTAATGGTTTTTGAGTTAAAAATAAAATAAAATAATTTTTTTAAAAACAACAATTTAATTTAAAAAAAAACTTCTAGGCAGGCTTAAACCTTTGTAAACACGTCTAAAAGATAATTTTGTTGATGAATTTTGATTTTTTTTTGCTTAAGGATGAACCGTTCTTAAATTATTCCAATGTATGTAGTGGAAGTAACGTAAATTAAAAAAAAATCGATATCTCGAAAACTAGAGCCAATCCAAAAAATGAGCAGATTTTGAATTTGCGTCCCAAATTACCTTATGATCGACTATTAGTTCTTAAAAAACAGATACCTTGTTGCGCAGTGTAATAGATTGCTTTAAGTCAAGTTTGTGAGTCAAATTCGAATTCTCCTCCACTCCTTATGATTTAGGGCCAATGCAAGTGATTTCGATATCGCAAAATGTTTTACAATCGAAGATAACTGAGTTATTATTATTTAACTTTCCGTGTTTCTTAGTTCAGAAAAAAAATTACAGTCTGTAATTCTTAATAAAGTCTCATGTTTTGGTAACATTTCCTTGCTTTTGCATCCCTTTCTTAACCCATTTACGATATTGGGATTGAGTCCTAGACCATAGTTGCATTTGGAATGAGTTCCACGAAATAGGTTCCTTTTTTCAGACTTCATCTTAGAATAACATAAATGTATATCTGTTATCACATAATCACATATGAAAACTTTTCTTTCCTATACATTGAAAAAAATCTCAAGCTAATTTATTTTGTTTGTGTTAATTAGTCATTCAAAGAAGTAAAATTTTGATTTCATTTAAATTAAGGTTAGACATATTTAGAACATATATCAAGGTCAATTAATAATAACACATACTATATACACTAGACCGGTCGCAAAAGTGAGGGGTTTTACACCATGACTTTTTCTATGATTTTTTTTTTTTAATTTTTAATAATGAACGCAACCATAGTACAATAAAAACTAGGTAAAATCACTACACACTTCGCTCTCAATTTCAAATCCCTGAAAAGTCAAGCACAAGAAAATTAAAAAAAATATATTTTTCTTCATTATATGTTTGTTCCTGTACTCTAACGAAACTACCCAAACTTACTCAAACTTGTTCCCGTACAAAATTTTCAATACAAATTGTTGTTTTATGGGTAATTTCTGACAACTTCGGACTGTTTTGGGTTGTTCCGTTAGAGTAAGGGAACATATTTTTTTGTTTGTCAAAAATAAATAAATTAAAATATTTTCTAAAAGTTCATAAAGAGAAGCATTTGTAACGCATTTTATCATCAAAAACTCGTGAAGTTTATAAAAGGTTCAAAAGGTAAGATTAAACTATGGAGTGATGAGTGCGGTGAAAATTTTAAATTCAAGTTTTTCTTTTACTTCGACTTTCATTCTGCTTTTTTGACATAACAGGGTCTAAAAAATTGACAACTCTCCCTAGTGATTTACCTAGTGTATTGTGCCATGAACACAACTATATTATTTTGTTTCCAAATTTTCATACAAACAAGTCAAGATGCCATTAATCGAATTGTTTTAGAATTTAGTATAAAATATTGGAGTTATATCGATTATGGTAACACATAAATAGACTAATTTCTTGCAAAAATATTAGCATATACAGGCATGTCATAAATTCCGTTCGGAATTGAAACCATTCCGTAGTTGAATTCCGATCGAAATGGTTTTAGGTTCTATAGATTCCGAAATATTTTAAATGTCAAAAATCATTGCAAAACACGATTTTTTTAATTGAAATCAATAACTCTATCATTGTTTCAACAAATAACACTAAATAATTGAAGAAATTATTCAAATATTGAATAAACAAAGAAAATTATACAAATTCAATTCCACTTTAACAAAAGAATGTGGTTTCATTCCGAAAATTTTTTTCGTTTACCTTTTTCTGCAGAAGCAAAACACGGAATTAATTCCACTTCCGAACGGAATTGAGTTCTGTGACATGGCTGATAATTGAGAAATTGTCTTTTCGATTTAACGTTTAATTTCAAAATTTAGGTTCATAAATAATATAATGAAAGGTTTATTTAATATTTTATACCTACAGAAATTTAGAATTTTTCAAAACAAGTCTTTAATATTATGAAACAATGATTCCTTACTTAACACATTCTGGGCCGGTCTAATATACATCAAAGAATGCCATGCAATTTTCTTAAACATTTTTGAAAATAGAAAATTGTTTTCTTTTTTTTAATATTTTTAATATTTTAAGCACATACATACATATGTACATAGGCTATGTACGTACATATGTACTTATATCTGTCTTATGTAATAATTTGGCTTATTTCAAATAATATGAAAATGAATGCCGGGAAATTGTATAAAAAATTTAAAAATGTTTTGAAATTTTTGATATTTGTGAATATCCAATATGTGTAAATGTGTGAGCTTTGGCAATTGGTAATTTTAAAAATTGTATATAAAGTCAGATCGAACAAAAATTAAACATAGAAATCAAATTTGATCAAGCGTTTTTTTTTTTCAATAATATTGAAAATTAAGTTTTTAATAATAAATATCTCAAAATATAAGTCTTTCTATATATTCATTTATTTCGCGTTCAATTAATTTCTGAATATGAAGATGACACATAAATGAAAAATTTTATGAGATTTAAATGATGTGTTTCTCCTTGAACACAACTTATTTTTTTAAGGTTTTATTCATAAAAAAAATTTTTTGTTTTTAATAACAAATAGATATAGAAATATACATATAAACATTTATCTATTAAGATTAAAATTTAAAATTCTATTGACATTTGTAGACGTCAAGCGGTACGAAAAAAAAATATAAAATTAATACATTATTTTTCTTATTTAACATTGAAACTGATTTTCAAATATTTTTGTATATAAACTTAAAGAAAATTGTATGTACTTATATATAAAGAATTATATACATTTATATGTATTCGTCTGTATATAAATTAAATTTACTTAATTTTTAAATTTTTTGTTTGTAAATTAAAAAATGCCAAGATTTTTCCGGATCAAGATTTAAAATTTTTGTTAATGTATTGTTTTGTAATGTTAGATGCGCGCGCATATTTTTCAAAACTCTATAAATATTTTTTGGAAAATCGCAAAATCAACAGAATGAGTAGGTTTCGCTATTTAATTTTGTTTTTTTTTTGTTGGTTTTTGACAAGGCCTTCATATACACAACAAACATTTTAATGCTTTTATTTATAAATAAATTTTTCAAAATTTAATGTAAATAAAAAACACAAACATTAAAAATTTCCGAAAATATAAATCAACCAAAGCGATAAAAATTTTTAATTAATTTAAATTCGTGAAAATATAGGTATTTTATAATATTTGTTATTAAAAAGAAAATAAAAACGAAACAATTAAATTTGAGAACATTTTGTTTGTACTATAAAATGCACAGTGCCGAATAAAAGTATTGGCACAGCAGGCTTTCTCTTCACTATAATTGATTTCATAGCACTATTTAAGGGATTTTAAGAAGGAAACAATTTCATTACAATAAAAATGATAAATGTTTTGGATAGTAACATGATTCCTTAACCCTTAAATTTTGGTTCACCTGAATAATAATTTTGTTAGCAAATGTAATTTTTTACATCTTCATTTGAAGTAAAGGTCTAACTAAACAAAAAAAATTGACAATGACAGAAGTAATGAGTAATTTTAGACGCTGTGGCTTAGCTGGTTATCACGTCTTCTACTAATCATGACATATATTCTGCTTGTTTTCGAGCCCCAGTAACTTAAATTTCTAAGACAACCTACATTGGCAGTAAGCGTTACAGCATTAACACGCCGTCGATGTAAAACATAACCAATTGGTTATTGAACAAAAAGCTTAAAAAATTAGTCTACCTTCAACAGATGGCGCAACTTAACTGTTCTATAAATAGACGTGACGTGTAGTTATAGTGTTAAATAATATAAAGCTACAATCCCCTCCCCAAAGAAGGTAACCTAATGTATACTTTATAAAACTGCCTATGTAATGGGTGTAGCAATGTATTACATTTGGGCTGTAAAAGCTTTTGGCTAATTTTTATCACGAACTTAAGGAAGAAAATTTCTTTTAAACTTCCTGATCTTTGCGGTATCCTTTAGATCTAAATAAAAGCCACAAAAAGATGTTATGTTTTATACTGATAGTCAAGCTACCATAAAACTCTATCTTATGTCTTCACAACATCTCTTCTTACTCGCCTATGCCGGTCATCTTTAAATGACATGCCGAGACATTCCACATCAGAGATGGAAAATGGCATTCTTCATTTTGTATATTTTGTGAAAACAAAATGTACTTTTTAGATAATAATGACAACATTTTTTATATAGAATATGTTATATTAAAAACCTATCATGTCGTCTTCAAAAAATAACTCATTTGACGGATATCGAATGAAATTAGAAAATTTATCATCATTAATTAAAGTCTAAAATTAAGTTTCTATTAATTTTGTTTCCCTAAAACATGGGTAGAAATCGTATTTAATAGGCACAAATATCTTTCAATTGAAAGAACCGAGTAATGAAAATGGTCTTATACCCACTTTTACAACACAAATTGAATATGATTCAGTGGTACCCTAAACTACTAAGGTAGGATAAACGATTGTTAACTAATTTACAAGGTTTTGTAATGCTTGGTATAATATCTTGCAATATATGAGCTAGAAGCAAGTATGGACCGTCTATCACGGGATATTAAAGTAATTTTTAAGTCAATCGGAATACTATACCCATTTCTATACGTTACAAACATCAGATCAATGGGATAGAAAGCTAATCGTATTACATAGCTACATATGCAAATTAGTTTACAGTTTTACATCCTAATTCATAAACAAAATATAATGTTATGACAAACTTAAATTGTAGATTTCATACAAAATTTTCAATAAGCCTTTAATTATTTAATAATTTTTTTACGAATTAGGGGTTTAATCGTCCGAAATTTGATATTTTAACAGTAAAAAAGAAAGAATTGTCAGTCCCAAGGTACCAATAAGGTTAAAAATGTATCAAAAATTGTACAGTTGTACCATGTTTACCATCCTTGTTCCACATTTCATTAAAGGAAACTAGTTGTTAAGACAACATTTTCAACATTTCCAGCCTTCTTTGCCATTATGCCCTATCGAATCACAGGCCTTATCAAGTCTTTTCTGTACGATCTGTCATTAACCTTCCCAAAACAGGCACATTTGTTAAAACATCTCGGTGCCTCTTACTTACTTATATGGCCTGTACTTACAACCTTTTAAGGTCAAAGGCCATCCAAATTTTTGAAATCCATGCGCTTCCATCTTGTGCGTCAATTTCGTAGGTCAAGCTTTGACAGATTTCCCTCTACTATATCTTTTCATCGAAGTTTCGGACGTCCTCTTCTTACATTAGGGGGTGGCCGTTTTTATTCTAGTTTTTAAACTGGTAGAACTCGCTGCCATAAACTACAATAGACTGTGGAATTGTCAAGTACATTTTGGAGATGTCAAGGTACATTTAAGAAACGTCATGTACATATAAAAAATGACATTTTACATTTTTTTGCCATTTTTCTCTTTTTTTGTTGCTTAGTAAAACATATGATCGCACTCTATGTGGAAGTCTGTGCTCGCGGCACTTGTTAACTTACTACATTAACGGGTGTTAACGTAGTTCCCCGTTAAGACCAATCAAAACCGTTGTTTGGTATCCAACATACCCTACATCACCCTCTTGGGACCTATTGTTAAATAAGTGAATGACAAGAAAGGCTTCTTTCCAGTCCCTTGTAGGCGTCATAAAAGAATCATTTATAGGATAAAAGTGACGTTTATACCGTTGTGAGCCACCTTATTAACCTAATCTAACTGGTTTACAAATGCGACAATTTGTAGTATCTTTTCCCTTTTTTGGAGAATAATTTTTAAATAGTTCTTTTTTGGATATTTTTTAAATTAAAAAATTTACAGGAATGTTTGACTATTTATTGAAGTATTTGTATAATAAAATAGATAAAACTTTAAAAACACAAGTTTATGGCTTAATAATTTACACCCATCCCATAAAATTTAATACCTACTAAATTTGCATGCAATCACTTGCTCTATATCTTTATCTCTTGTCAGTATTTACGTTACGTTTTAAACTAACTTCCAATACTTACCACCACACTGCGCGCAGGTTTAGGAGTTCCAAATAGCAATATTCAAAATGAAAGATTCGAAATTTTTACTTTTAAAAGTTATCATTTAATGAAAAGTATATTTTCCATTTTGAATAAGGCTATGAAATATTAATATCTACTTATATTGTACAGATACATTAATGTATATCTTCAAATAATTTATAAAATAACAAAAATAACTTGCGCCTATTTTCGCCAATGGACTCATCAGTAACACTTTTTGTATAAATTCATAAAATACCTTAAACGAAGAAGTATAACTTTTTAAGCACCAGCACAATTTTAGCTGTAAATATATGATTGCTGTCTGTCCCGTAACGTACGTTTTCACCACCTTTTTTGGTAACCGTATGTATGTATATATATATAAATGTTGCTTTATTAGAAACCTTTAAGGTCCTAATTGCTTTCCAACACCAACAATCAAATAAGCAAGCACTTAATATTTGTATATACTTTTAATACATAACAACAAAAGTCAAAAACATATTTTTAAGCTATAGATTTTTTTCTAAATTTCCCAAATGGGGGCACTTTACAGAGACCAACAAGAACACCAATAGACTGGGAAAAGTGTCCCTTTGTGCCAAGACCATCTCTGATATCGGAACCAGTTACCGCTTTTGGCCGACGTCGCCCAGAACGTGAAGAGCGTAAAACTTCAATTTTAGATCCTATTAATCGTGCCGCAATTAAACCGAGCTATAAAGTGCTCAACGAACCGATCAAGCCCTATGTGCCAACCCGTGACAAGAATCGCGAGCGTATTTTGTCAATGGTACGCCAACACATTGACACTGTAGAGGCTGGCGGCAATACAGCTGGTCGCACCTCACGTGACAGTTTAGATGCAGTTTTGCCTCGCATGCATCGTGCTGCTTCCGAATCGTTGCCGGTTAGACGTGAGACTTTCCGGAATCCGAAATCGGGTGCCATGGTCACCAGATATGTTTTTTAAGGCAAACACAAAAATCAAAAAAAACTTCCACACGAAAAGTAACAATTATTTTCATAATATTTATTGTTAAACGAAAATGTTTCCGAAATTTTAAAACCTACTCACTCACACAACTCCACATTTACTTCTATACTATATTTACACATGTAGAAAAATTAAATAATTGTTTGTATGTATGAAATCCTAAATTTTTGTCTTTATGTATGCACTTAATTGATTTGTACTTTACTTTTAATAATTATAATACAATTAAAAAAAATACTATATCAACTAGTAGAATGGCTAAATATTTATTTTTGTTTTTCTCGCTAATTATCGCCAAATTCGTGCTTGTTCCACATAATTCATTATATATCTTTCTAAATCTTTCCTTGAAGCCTCGAGTGAATGAAAAAGTATGAAACGTATTTAATGTAAATTCAAACATGTTTCAATTTCCTTTCATTAAACTGCTTACGATTTTTAATTAGTCTTCTCCTGGATTTGAAATTTAGACTAGATCTAGTTACTAAAGTTAGGAAGTTGTGCGAGATCCCCATACTCTTAGACTAGTACACGAATGTATTGTAGGTTTTTGTTTTAAATTATTTCTAAAGGTAACATTATTGTAAATATATTTTACTGAAAATTCACAGACTCCTCGCTTGGACCTGTGCAGCACTGCTCCTGGCACTCACCGTACTCGTGGCTCCAATGACTACTCCTACTCGTACAAGTCCTCTGTAGAGAAGAACAGCTACGATTCCAGCAATCCCTACTCCAGACCCGAACGC
The DNA here is from genome assembly GCA_933228675.1 of Stomorhina lunata. Lineage (NCBI taxonomy): Eukaryota > Metazoa > Arthropoda > Insecta > Diptera > Rhiniidae > Stomorhina > Stomorhina lunata. Next base: position 85,300,052 of record OW121740.1, on the reverse strand, counting down.
TCTTCATACGAGTCTTCTTATGAATCATCCTCTCGCAGCGGTCCCGGTGGTTACAACTACAGCACTGAACGCACCAGCACCTCTGGTGGTGGTCCCGGTGGTTACAGCTACTCCTCCACCACCTCTGGCAACTTGCCCGGTGGTTCCCGTTACCGTCACTTCTCCTACCGTGTCTAAATGATGTTGTTGGATTCGGATGATGTTTAATGCCAGGTCTTTCACCAGCATCCACTTTTAATTATCATCAATAAATCAATCAATCAATCAATAACCATCAAATAATCAAATACAAATTGTAGAAGTATTTCAATACAAATGTTATAATTATTAATTTTTTTAATATAACAATTTTAGTTTTAGCCATGATTTATGTATTTTTTTGATACTAATACTCTTAAATGTTTAACAAACAATTTTTTTTTTTTGTATAAACCAAAAATTTTAAAAATATTATTCAAATGTATTCTTAACAATAGGGACTTTGATGAAAATGAAAATCCAATTGTAAACTAAAAGAAAAGTATACGTATGAAAAGAAATCAGTCAATAAAGTTGAATTCTTGCAATTAACCCAAAAAAATAAAAAATTTACTCTAATTTATTTATCAAAATGGACTTATAAACTATGGTAATGCGATATGTGTTTCAAAATTTCAGCTACGAATAAACGTTTTTTTATTCCGATCACCAGGCAATTACAGTAGAATTTCACTTTTAGCTTTAATTATAGAATAATTGACCTATTCTGTTCTATTTCTCCTTTTCCGTTTCCAGTACCCAACTGTCACCAAGGTTTCTCGCGTAAGTATCATCCTTGACTAACATTTTTGGTTCATTTCCATTCGTTTGATCATCCTCCATTTCATTCATAAACTATTTTCGTTTTGCACTTTGGAATCGTTACTGTTGAAAGCCCTTTGCTACATTAACGACCTAGTTAATACAAATTACACTTTGTTCCAAGGAATTTATTCCTGAACGAGACCTAATGAAAGTGAAAGTAAGCTTTTATCAGTTCAAAATCTCAAAAGGGTTTTGGTAAGTTGTGACCGAATTTGAAAGTTATAGCATTGGTAATTTGCGCAATTTTTTCAACGTACGAGGGTTTCTTTAACAAAGCTTTTTATTTTTCATAGTCTCCTTTGGGTTCTATACGCTTAGTCCAAAGTTTCTCCAATTTTGTAACCCTTGAGAAAAATATTATTTGTAAAATTTAGTAAATTATTTTTTTTTACCATAGAAATGATTTGAATTTTGATTGGCATTAGCAATTTGAATTTCTCAAATAAGAGGCGGGGAATTAAAAAACATGGACTTATGTGTTAGTAAATAAATTTAATAGTTGGCATTAAGCATTTAAACATCTTATTTACCCAATTCAGAAAGTGTCAAAAGTATTGTAAGTCGGTAGAAAATATGATAAAATAGAACTGTTGTACAAATTTTGTTGTTGTTTTCCATGTGAAAAACTGCTACAAAATGTACGACAATTTTTCATATGGTTTTGAAATATTGTATCAAGGCACCACGCAGTGGTTTGAAACAAATAAAACGTGGTAAAAAGTCTGTATCTTCTAAACTGTAAATCTAATCGCATCAGTATGTATTTTTTGGATCTATGGTTACCCTGTGTTTGCACAGGTTGAATTATTGGGCGTCAAAGTAGACCACTTCTGAAGTTTTTCGAAAGTGTAACTCTTTTAATTATTGTCCAATATGGTTGAGAAGTGAAGAAACATGCTTACTTTACTATAATAACTGTTATGGGTTTTAAGTCATTTCAAAAATTAAATCATTTTTCTTTTCCACTTTTTGTAGTTTTTGATCCATTGTGCATTAGATATTAAGCCCATATATTTTTTTTTAAATACTGACATACAGCCAACAGCTCAGGAAATAAAACAGTGAAAACCGTTTTCAAATATCTTTTTAATGTTGAGAAATTTCCAAAGTCAAATATTTTTCGCTGATCAAAAAAAGTGCATTTTCTCAAAAAGATGGTATCAATTTTTTACTTTTTACGTAGAAGTTTTTAATTAAATGCTTTATTATATCGAGCCCTCACAGCCAAAAAGACTTAAGCGCCAAAAACTAAAATTAACAGGAGAAGCATTTTTTAAAATATCTTTGGAAAGTGAATTGTACTTAAGTCTTTATTGTTTTTGCTGTAAAATCATAACAGTAAATTCTACTGACCTGATATATTGTCAGATGATGCAGATGATAATGAATAATAAATTTGAATAATAAAATGAAAATAGCTCCTTTTGACCTTATGGCGGTTATGGCTCGATATATTCAAAGAGAATGGGGTTCTAGGATAATTTTAAATCAAAATTTAATTCAGTGCCACATTCCCTTCATGTACAGCATTGAACGAAATTTGTTTAATTTTTAAGAAAATTTTTGTGTTTTCGAACAAATGTATGTATAACAAGAAAGAAAATTTGAAATTTTCTGAAATGCAGTTATATAGTCCCATATATTCTCTTTAGATTTCAAAAATAAAAAGTAGAATGTATAAACGAATCCAGAAAATTTTATAATAAATGGGAAATTTCTATACACCATAATTTTAAGTGCAAACAAGGTCAATTAGGTTCTATTTTTTGAAATTTTTGAAATTGTTTTAAATAAGCATAACTGCAGTTTTTTAGAAATTTAAAAAAAATCAACTATATTGGATAATAATTAAAATATCTACACGGTTCAAAAGCTTTATGACTTCTGAGGTGGTCTACTTTGACGCTCCATAAATCCAAAATTTAGAAAGCTTGGGTCCTGCTTAGCAATTCCCTTATTACCACTTTTTTTGTTTTAAGTCACTGTGTACCAGCGCTTGTTTGGTGTTGAAAATGTAGCTCGGTTATAAATTTTTAAAGTTATAAGAAAAGAAATTCTTAAAACCTAACTATAAAAAAACAGATCAAAAAGTTCATTTCGCTGTTATTTTTTAAAGAGCTATGTGTTATATCGGCCCATAAAGATTTTAATTGGCCTTAGTGATGTCATATTTTGTAAACTATTGCCTATTAATATACACAAAAGTTTTAATTACTTGATTAATTACAAAAATTGATGAACATTTCAAAAACGGTATAAATTAGTTCTTAAATTTTCAAAAATTTCATTATTAGAAATAAGTCATCAAGTTTTTTAGTCCGTAAAGCCAGGCCATATGATGAGCTAGACCACTGTGGTAAAATGTTGTCCAGTTTCAAGAGAGATGGTCAGGCTACCATGTCCTTTCAATCTATGGTGGTGTAGTATTAACTTCCATTTTTTTCCAAGTTATACCGATTAAAAGAGTATTTCGCCAGTATAAAAATATATCTTATATTTAAAGAATATTTCTTCATAGGATTTTTTTTTTCAAAATCCAATAGAATTTTTGTTTAGAATTACAGCCTATCTCACGATATCGAACGTTTTCAATCGTTCGCATTCTCAACGAAAAACAGCTGATTTGCTCCCCACTTAAAGTTTTCAGTACGACAAGTCGAACGAAAATGAATGTGAACGATAACGTAAACACTTTAATATAAAATTGCGTCCCACTATGTCATTTATCTGCCAGTTGCACGAAAACATATGTCAAAATCACTCACATGTTTAAGCTTTCGTTTTCATCAAAAAAGCGTAAAAAACTTTATTATTTAAAAAAAAAACTTTTGTTATTTTATCGAAAAAATTTTAAGACATAATTTTAATATTTTCCAAAAGAATAGGCTTCAGAGATTCGTACAAATTGTATTAAAAAATATTTTGAAAAAATTTTATTTGCCTTAAACGCACAATGTTGTATATTAATAGTCAAATATACAAATTTCAGCGCTTTTTTTTCTTAAATTGTTGATAAATTTGTCGAACTATCGATTGGGCAGCATTGAAATTTGACAATTTTCAAATATTTTACATTTCAAAACGTAAAGTCAGAAGAACGAATGATAGTGGGACGCGTATTCGAACGAAAATTGGTGACTTACTTTCGTTTGCATAATCTTTCGTTCGACATCGTGGCACAGGCTGTTAATTTCAGTTATAGCCAAATTTCAAAACGCTATAACTTCATCGTTAATCTTGAAGTAACGATGTTAAAGTACCCAGATTTAGAGCTAATTATACCAAAATACAAATTTTGATTTTAAATATAATTTGTTCCTTGGTAAGCGGAAGATTCTCATTTTAAGGTTCTCCAAATAAATAAAATTTTATTTTAAGTTAAATATCATATAATGATAATAAAAAATAACAATTATTATTTTCCTTCGACTGTAAGAACTGTTTTAGATATAAACCCAATGGTGGATGCTGTAAATTATAAAGCTGGAGAGGGTAAGTGGGCCAACAATTTCGTTTTGAGCTGCATAGAAGGAATATCTTCTTTTAATAATTTAATAATGTTTTTAAAAATTTCTGTTCTACAAAGCCCTGTTTTGTTCTACAATTTTTACCCTGATTTTGGGAAAATACCCGAATATTTTCCCTTTTTTACCCAAATTAGCCATTTTACCGGGTATTTAGCAGTTAGGTATTTACCCATTTCCCAACTTATGAATATCAAAGTAAAAATGTGACTTCTCGCTCAATTAAAATTTTTCAAAGATATATTTTGTTTGTTGGACCGTTTATAAACTGTCGACTTTTTTCTCAACCCACTGTGCATAGTCTCAACCCACTGTGCATAGACTTAAATAAATATTAAAAAAATCTAAGAATTGTTTGCATAAATATTGTATCTAGGAAAGAATTAAAAAATCGATTTCAAATCTAGAATACTCTTGATTTCTTTTAGGTGCGCTTTGGACATTACGATAATTTTTGATTTTAGTAGGTCGACCTTGACCGACATTATATACTTATAATAGAGTAGAAGCAATTAATTTTTATAATAAAAATATTAGCCTAGTTCGCAATTCGTTGCAAATAGTCTAGCATCATATCATTTGCAAATCGACATAGCAAATGTAAAAAAACCTTTAAAAATTATATGGAAAGTTTTTAATATACTATACCGATTTGCATTAAACAAAAGATACTTTCGAAAAATTTTAAAATAGATAATAAATGAACAAGGAAAAAACTTAATACATGATCTGATCACATAAAATGATACGCTAGATGTATATCATCGGTCTCATGTAGAAAGGCCCTAACTCGCATATTTAAAACTTTATAGGAGAATGTAAAAACTGATTTAAAACAGTAATTGACAAAATTTTACTTTTTTTTAAATGCAGATTATTATTAAAATGAAGGACGAATTTGGTTTTAGAGCTATTTTCTGTAGTTATCAAGCAAATTTTATTAAGTAAAGCTTTATATAACGAATGTTTTTTAAAGGAAAGCTTTGGATAGCGAATGCTTTCTACAAGAGATTTTTCGATACTAGAAGTTTGCTATAGGAGAGCTTTAAAAAGTTTTCTATATGAAACCTTTCGATATTTATGAAGGATATCAAAGTTTTCCATAAAAGATCTTTCCATATCGAAAGTTTGTTATTAGTAAGAATTTCTAAATCGAAAGATTTATAAAGGAAATCTTTAGATATTGGCATTTTTATATTGGGAAGATCGAAAGATTTATGTGGGAAATATTTAGATATTGGAATTTTTATATTGCAAAGCTCTTGATATGGAATGTGTTTAGTATAAAGTTTAAATATTAAAAGTAACCTTTAGGAAATCTGTTGTTTTCAATCCAAAATATTTTCTTATATAAAAAATCTTTTGATATCGAAAGTTTTCTATAGAAAATCTTTTATTATTAAAAGTTTATTATATGAAACCTTTCGACATCAAAAGCTTTCGATACGGAATGTTTTTAGTTGAAAGCTTTTTATATCAAAAGTTACCTTTAGGAAATATTTAATATTGAAATTTTTTATAATTAATCCCTTTGACAACAAAAGTTTTATATAGGAATTTTTAATATAAACAGTTTTTAGAAAGCTTTAAATAGATATTAATGTTATCTATAGCAAAAGCTTTTTATATTGAAATTTTTCTATAGGAAAGTTTTATATAAAAAGTTTTCTATCTGAAATATTTTGGCGACAAATGTTTTATGTAAGAAATCTTTCGATGTCGAAATTTTATTAAAGAAAACCTTACGACATCGTTTATATAAGAAAACTTTAGATAAACAATGACAGTTTTTTATTGGAAAGCTTAAGTTCACTTGGAAGAACGACAATAGCAATACAAGATCACATTTAATCTGCGAATAAAAACTAGTTTTAACAAAAGTTTAAACGCAATTTTAACAGAACACTATTAAGAGTGATATCTGAATGCGAAGATCGATCATTAGACATAAATCAACTACCCTGTTTTCACAGAACAATTTTATGTCAAATTTTTGGACCTGTTGAAATAGAAGAAGGAATGTACAGATCAAGGTACAATATGGAACCGCTCAAATATATACACCAAAGATCTTGCATATTCCATTGGCGACACGAAATAACGCCCAATTTCAAAAATGAAACAACCCCCAATAAATTTGGAAATTTAAAAAATTGTGTGATATTTCTTATTTTTGGGACTAATTTCATTTTTATACCCTTCACCACCATAGGTGGAAAGGGTATTATAAGTTTGTGCTGATGTTTGTAACGCATAGAAATATTTGTCTTAGACCCACCTTTTAGTATACCAATAGACTTAGAATCACTTTCTGAGTGGATTTAGCGATGTCCCTCCGTCCGTCTGGCTGGCTGGCTGGACCCCCATGTAAACCTTGTAATCAAACTACAGGTCGCAATTCTAAAGATCATTTGATGAAATTTGGCACAGATAATGTTTTTGATAATGGGACCATGGCTATTGAAATTGGTCAAAATCGGTCCATTATTTATGATACCTCCCATAGGTCCCACTTCCCGGAATTGCCATATTGGCCACAAATATCAATATTTTTTCATGAAATTTAAAACAGATACTGCTTATGTAAACCTAAATCACTGTACCAAATTTCGTTGAAATCGGTGCACATTTGACTATAGCTCCCATACAAACTCTTCTTCAAAAACGCACTAAATGAGAAAAAAGTCACTAAAACGCTCGTAAATCTAAAGTTAATGAAAATTTTGAGTTTATTTTTTGCATACATAATTTTTGTATTAACTGTAATCAATTTGCCAAATTTCGAGATAATCGGTCCACATTTGACCCTAGCTCTCATATAAGTCCGAATGACGGAAACAGGTTGAATATATACGTTTTGAGAAAATGTTTGTATGATGGCAAAATTTAGCAAATATTTGTCTTTATACAGGAAAAATAACACCTTTGACCTTAGTGGTGAAGGGTATCGTATCGTCGGCTTGACCGACTATAGCGCTTTCTTACTTGTTTAATTAGGGATTAATTCATAATGAAATAAATCCCAAAACAGGAACAGTCTAAAAATGTATATATTGGGTTTTACTTCATTATCTTATATCATTTTATTGGGCTTTATTTCGTTTTTATAATTTAACATTTTTTTAAGAGTTTTTCAATTAAAAATTGTAATATTTTACGGTTAGGATCGATTGCAATTTTTTTTTTGAAGAAATTAATATCCAAATTGCTCATTAGTTGTTGAATTTGTTGAATGTAAAGAAAACTACGAAAAAAATCAGTTGAGTTTATCTTATAATTTGTTAGCAAAATATTCAGATATTGAGCACAATTACTGCGATCAACAGAAATTATAGGCAGAGTAAAAAGTAAAAATCGCTGCGATTTTTGCTCGAATATATTTTCTTCTGCCGCATGCAAAAGATTGTTTTTGTAACAAACATTTTTGTTACAAAAACAATTTCTTTGACTGAGGCGCTGTCAAATTACGAAATAACACTGGATGAATTAAAATTAGGAATGATTACATCTTTAACATTCTTCAGCAGGATGATATATATATCAAATAAAGCTGTATGTAGTCTGGAACCAGAAGGAGATATGTTTAAGGATATTGTTTTTCTTTATATGAGAATGAAGCTTAAATTGAACCTGTTGAGGGGGCCTGAACAATTTCAGAGGCCTGTTTGCATATCTTGCTTTTAGATTAACATTATATGCTTCTCACATGAAAACTTGTGACAGCTGCGTAATGAAGCTACAAGCCAAAGACATTTATAATCATGAGGAGAAAATAAGCTGTCCAATTTGTCAGCTAGTTGTTGAAAAAACAGTGCGAGTTTTCCATTAGTATACATATTTTTATATGTAAATAAATTGAATTATAAAAAATTTAAAAATTTCGGGTTTGTATTCATTTTATTGGGTGTTAATTCATCGGACTTAATTAATTTTTTTCATAAGTGTAACTTCATTACGAAATAAATACCAATTATTTTTAAATATTTTTATTAAATTGGGGTTTATTGCATTAAAATTGGGTATTTTTTCATATTTTGTTTTTCTTGGGTATTATTTCATCTTATTGGGATTTTTTTTTCACTGGGACTTATTTCATTTTTTAAATTGGGCGTTATTTTCTTGGGTGCTATTTCGTGTCGCCATTCCATTATAATACATGCATACACACACACACACACATACATATAATACATATATTTATAATATTATGTACAATTAACCAAACTAACTAAATTCCTTATTATTTAAAATGCAACATAATTAATATACAATGAATAGGTGTACAAAACGAGTTACCCCATTTACTCGACATCAACCTATACTCGTGGAAGTCGTGTGATTTCATCGCCAGTTCGAGTAGTCACTTCCCCAGCCCGTGTGATTACACGTGTTATTCGTTCGCCATCACCTGTACATGTTACACGCACTACAACAACTCGTGTTGTAACATCGCCAGAACGTATATCCTCTTACACTAGTTACAGCTCACCAACATACACTTCTTCGTATATCCCATCGACTTATTATTCGTCTTATACACCATATGTCTCGACATCTTATGTACCAAGATACTATTCGTCTTATACTCCATCGACCTATATTACACCATCCTACGTGTACTCGTCGCCAGTGACTCGTGTCTACTCTCGTTCCGTGTCCCCCGTTAGAATAACAACTTCTCCAGTGCGTTTAACTCCTTCCTACTTGAAGAGAACTCTGCCCGGTTATGGTGCCCGTGCCCTAACCAATTACCTCAGCACTGAACCCTTCACTGTGAGTTGTGTTTAAATATACTTTTTTTTTCCTTTTTTGCTCTACCTTTGCTACTCTTTTGAAGCTTTTTGCAATTTCTTTGTCACAAATATTCAAGTTACGAGTGTTATATAATGTTTTGTATATTTTATTAATTGATATGTAGACCTTCCGTGAGGAAACTGGCAGAATCCGTCATAGAGCTCAATCTCTTATTCGTGACTTGCACACACCCGTAGTACGTCGTGCCCGCAGCATGACCCCATTCCCAGTAACTGGGTAAGTTTAGAGAAAGTTATATTTAAGCACATTCAATAATTCTCTTTATTTTGAATAGTATTGAACCCACTACTGATGTTGCCTTCGATGCCTATGTTTCTCGTATCACAAACCCCGTGCGTCACATTGCCAAAGAAGTCCACAGAATGTCCATGTACCCTGAGCCAGCTCACAAATATGTTGGTAAGTATACGATTTTTCTTACTTAGCAGACATTTTGCTATTCCTTAGTCTGACTTTTTAATAATGGACTGAATTGAAATTTCTTCCATTCTTTTCCAATTAAATACAAAACAACACAATTTTATTGAAATACTTTAAAAAATATGAACAAATAAATTACATATATGCACCTACACTTGTACATAATAACATGTATGTAATTATTACACAAAAACAAAAATACATATTTATTGTTACTATATAAAAAAAAACTATATAAAATATATAAGGCAAAAGTCATCTCGCTTCGGTAAGGATTTGTGGTGATAGAGCTTACAATGTTAGAAGACCACTTTATGATACCGATAAAGTACGCACTGATATTAACCTTTTGTCTTGGTACTTGAGACACCCTACAGTCAAGAAAGAGAAAAAGGTAGAAGAGAAAGTGGAGAGTCTCGACACAGGTAAGTGGTGAATTATTCACACAAACAATTTCAAGTTCGAATCGAACAATAACCTCGAACTCATCTCATTTTAACAAAAAGTCATTTTTTTGTAAATAATTTAAATTTTAACATCATCAATTTATTTAATTCAGTTTCAACTTGGAGGTTTTAAAATACTTTCATTTTTGGATGAGATTCCAAAATTTGATGATAGTGGGAGCATAAGTTATGATTTATTACCCAAATAAGAAATATTCTCTTTTAAAATCATTTCTCATGAGTCGGAATTGGTCTACTATAACTTACTTACTAAAATGTCCTAAATTTACAACCTGTTAAGGTCAAAGGTCGAGCATGTTTGAGAATTCCATGCGCTTTGATCTTCTGCGCTATTCTCAAATTTCGTAGGCCAAGCTTTGAAAGATTTTCTTCAACGTGGTCTTACCATCGAAGCTTCGGACGCCCTATTCTTACATTAAGGTGTCCGTTTTTATTCCAATTTTAGCTTTTTGATAGTAATTGTTTTTTCGATAAAGTGGGTTACTAGCCCGACGACCTAACCCATATTTTTATAGTTTTCATGGGAGAATTTGCGTTGTTAACTCACTACGTTAATGGGTGTAGCTCACAACGCCATAAGACAAGGAGGTTAGTGTCTATAGTTGAGATGAGGGATAGGCTTAGCAAATTAAGACCAATCAGAAAATTGTTAAGACCAATCAGAACATTCGCTACATCACTATAAAGGGTGGCCAAATTTGAGATTAGATTGAAAATTGGCTTAAAAAGATTTTTTCTTACAAATTTTGTTTTATCGATATCAAATAAAATAAGATAAAATAAATTAGAAATACATATCGTGTGCCTATATTCAATACCGCCTATGAACCGTTTTTATTTTCAAACACTTTTTATTGGAAAACTGTTCTTTTATAAAAGAACATCTCTTGCAATAAAAATCAGATGGAAGAAATCTATTAAGGCAGTTATTGGCCTTGGTAGAGGAAATATTGACTTATATTAAAGTATTTTCGATATTGAACACTTTTTTACCTCTCCTTAAAAAATTTTTATTTGGTTCATAGTCGGTATTGAATATAGGCTCACGATATGGGAATTAATAATAGAATATGACTTCGGGCAAATGCTCACCGTCGTTTTTCTCAGCCAATTTAATTCATAACCTCAAATTAGCTTCAAAAATTAACTTTTAAGCATTGGTCTAAAAATATCTTTTGTATAGGGTAAAATCCAAATAAAATGAATTTTAAACCTCACCATCTCCGATTTTGATGAAATTTTGGTGGTCCAAAGTTCGTTTTTATATGCCTATAACTTGATAGGGATATCAGATTTTACTGAAACTAGGCTCATATTTTAGCGTATATCCTGTAGTTTTATATTTTTTTATCCTTCTCTCAAATATAGATTATAGTGTTGACATAAAAATATAAAATATAAGAGTTTTTGCAAAACTACATACTTACACTATTTTAGTACAAATTTTTAAATATTTTATGAATTGTTCTAAATTTTAAAGCAAAAAAATATAGAACAATTTTTAACGTTTCATGAAGTAATTTTTAAATTTCAAAATTTGTACTGAAATTATATGAGTAGTTTTACAAAAAGTCTATTATTTTACAAAACGCCCACTTTTTGAATTTTATTTTTTGATGTCAACACTATAATCCATATTTTGGGGAAGCGTAAAAAAATTAAAGATATGCTTTTTGGGAAAGATTACTGAAACCAAGAGGCTCTATGTTCCACCAGGAATTAAAGGACTAAATATATATTTTTGAGAAAACCTTGATTCAAGGTCATAATTGATCACCCTGGGTAAATTTTTTTAATAAAAGAATATAAAACAACTGGACATACTCTGAAATATGATCCTAGTTTCATAAAAATATAACCGTATTAAAAGTTATAGGCATATTAAATGGGTGTCTTTTGAAAAAAAACAAACAAACTTTTGACAGCCATTAAATCCTAACTAAAGCGAAATTCAAAATTTTGAAGAATTCTATAAATTGTACGGGTTAAGAGAATATATATACAAAATTTCATCAAAATCGGAGATGGTAAGGTTCAATATTCGTATTTTTAGTTTGTAAAATTTTGATTTCACACTTGTATAAAGAAAATGACTGGTTACCATTAAAATATTGAGGCTTGTCAAGGTTTTTTGAAAAGAAACGCTTGTGTGTTGGGCCACTCAACTGTAGATTACTTTTTGATTCAAACGCATGGGTCCATATCACCTGTCACGAATGTCATGCTGATCATTATAAATATATCAATCTCACGATAAATTATATGACGATCTTGCTTTGTCACTTAACGCATAGCCTCAATATTTTTCTAATCAACAACCGTTTATTTTTAGAAAATTATTAATTTGTCTTCAGTTTCAAACTGGTTTATGCCATGCGATGAGCACCATTTCTGATTTCCTATCGCCAGTAGTAGGGGTTGTTGTCGTACAAATATATTGTTATTGTGCTATCCAACCCTGGCTTAGACGATTACCTCTAAATCCTTTTTTAAGATACATTATCTTGAGGTCTTAGAACTAAAAAAGTAGCAGTGTTGAACGCTCAAATCAAAGTCCCACATTACTTATGTCCTACACATTACTTATGTCTTCTGCAAAATTTGTTCGTCAAAATAAAATTTATTTAACATACGGTCTGACATTTAGTTCTGACTTTCTAACTTTAAAAGTCATATGTAATTGTGCATGTCTGTCAAAATAGTTGTTTTACCTTCCATAAGAAGTATTATAGAAGGTTTACTCTGACATAGCTTCTGCTTAAACACTATGAAAGTTTCATATATGTACATATGACCTTGCGTATGACTTTTACAGAATCAAACATTAGAGTGGGTCAAATTTTTACTTGACCAGTGCCTAGTTTCTGTAACTCTCGCATCGATAAATTATTCGAGTGGAACAATGAAAATGAAAAAGAAACTAGTTGAATTGAAACAAAATGTCATTTTTTTCACCCAAGTATTTCTGTAATTTATTTTTGTGAGAACTATCTGTCATTCAGCAACTTACGTCAAATTTATTGGAAATGAGCGAGTAAAACTGTTTCTGTAAGCGAATGATGCGAAAAGTTTTTCATTTTATCTGTCAAAACAATTCGCACATATTAAAGGCGTCGAAAAAGAAACATTTGAACTAAAAAGTAAAAACAAATACATAATTAAAACATATAATTAAATAAAATGTAATCAATCGCTTCATTTTATTTATTTAAATATTTTCCATTTTAATTAATTTCAGAAAATTTAAAGAATATCAAAAATATTTCGGCGATCGTTTTGTTCGGCAACTAACAACACCATACTAAACATTTAAAATAATATATAAATATATATGTCTATATATATATCTATTTTTTCTTATTTTAAATTAATTTTTTAATTTTTTTGATGATAAATTTTTACTTTTTCTACCAGCTGTTTACTTTTTGATAGATGTATTGGAAATTTCCATTAAAAACGTAATCAGTGTTGCTAGTACTCACTTTGTGTTACAGAAACACTTTTTTGTTTCATACTTTTCGCTGTGAAAACTTATCACTTTGAGTTACAGAAACGACCTACAGGTAGTTGTCAAAATTCTAAACTAGGATGCATTCTAAGAAGGCTTGCCCAAGAAACCATGGGTATAAAATCAAAATCAAGCTTCATATTTCAATGTGAAATTCTATTTCACACTTTGTTTTTTAGCAGAGTCAAATAAAATTTAGTATATCGAAAGCCTATATTTAACACCGTCTATGAACCAATTTTTTTCAAAATCACTTTGTATTATAACAGTTACATCTTTTTTAATAAAAATCAAAGAGAATAAATCTATTTTAGGACTTCGGCTTAAATATTTTGAATATTAAACAGTTTTTTTGCCTCTCCTTAAAAATATTTTATTTGGTTCATAGTCGGTATTGAATATAGGATCCAACTCGTAATATAGAAGCAACACATTACGAAGTATAAATTAAGTACAATTTTCACGCTCAAAATCAGAAGCTCGATTTCGATTTCAGAACCATAGTTTCTGAAGTAAACCTTCATAGATTTCGTTGTAGTTCACGAGTTTGAAACCGCCTTGTCAGTTTTTTAACTTCATAAAATTTTACTTACTCTAATGTACATGTTTTGCATTGGATAATATGATGTAAAAAACACGTCGTTGCTCTCATGTAGAAAGACCCTAACTCGCATATTTAAAACTTTACAGGAGAAGGTAAAAACTATTTTAAAACAGTATTTGCAAAAATTTTACGTTTTTTTAAATGGTTATTATTAAAATTAAGGACGAATTTGGTTCTCAAAACTTTTTTTAAATTTTAAGCATATAAAAAACTAAATTTATTTATATTTCATTTCAGAGAATAAATGTAACTTAGGGCTTTTATCTGTAGTGATCAAAACCAATTATATTAAGGAAAGCTTTACCTAGCTCCACATAGTTTTTCGCAGGAAAGCTTTCGATGTCGAATGCTTTCTACGAGATCTTTTGATATTAAAAGTTTTCTACAGAAAAGCTCGATGTTGTTTAAATAGGAAAGCTTTCGATAATGAAAGTTTGATTTGAAATATTTTCTATGTGAAATCTTTCGATATTCAAAGTTTTATGAAGGACATCAAAAGTTTTCTATAGAAAATCTTTCCATACCGATAGTTTATTATTCTATTTCTTAATCGAAAGATTTATATAGAAAATCTTTAGATGTTGGCATTTTTATATTGAAATGTTTTTAGTAGAAAACTTTGGATATTAAAAGTAACCTTTAGGAAATCTGGTAAAATAAAAGGTTTTTAATCCGAAATATTACGACAAAAACAGTTTTATATAAGAAATCTTTTAATATCAAAAGTTTTCTATAGAAAATCTTTCAATATCAAAAGTTGGTTATAGGAAACCTTTCGAAACCGAAAGTTTTATATAGAAAATCTTTTTTTTTTCGGAAAGTTTTAGATATGTAATGTTTTTAGCTTTTATATCAAAAGTTACCTATAGGAAAGCGTTAATACTGTACGTTTTTTATGGGAATGTTTTATATAACAAATCTTTCGATATCGAATGTTTATTATAGGAATCCTTTCCACATCGAAAGTTTTATAACGGAATTTTTAATATAAACAGTTTTTTTTATAAAGCTTTAGATATTATAGTTATCTTTAGGAAAAGCTTTTGGTATTGAAATTTTTCTTTGGGAGATTTTTATATAAAAAGTTTTCTATCTGAAATATTTTGACGAAAAATGTTTATATAAGAAATCTTTCTTTATTATAGAAAACCTTTCGATATCGAAATTTTTTTATAAGATAGATAATGTGAAAAGTTTTTAGAAGAAATTTTGAGATATTATAAGTTACCTATAGGAAAGCCTTCAGTATTGAAAGTTTTCATAAAATGTTGTCGACTAAAGTTTTACCGAAAGCTTAGTATCTATTATTTGTTGATGCAACGACACATAATTTGGCTTGATAGGGCTTTAAAAAAATATTTTTTTTTAGGAATAAGTTAGGCCTTTTTAGAAAATTACTTAAATAACCGCTAATTTTTGCTAAAATTGCCTTAAATTTTTATTAAGAAGTTGCGTTAAATGCATTGGAATCACAAAAAAATCAATTTCGAAAAAAGTGTGAGTTAGAGCTTTTCTACATGGTTCCAACGATATACATATTTACTTTTAAAAAATACAGTGGAATCGCAATAGAGTGAACTAATTCGTGCAAGGCCTGTTCACTCTATTGAAAAAGTTCACTCTAAAGAGTCTATAAAAAAAACACTTTTTTATACAAAAAACATCTATATTTATTAAATATTATTATATAATTACAAAGGAGTAAAGTAATTTCAAGAGTTTTTTGCTTTGTACAAGCATTTTTTGCTTTTTGCACCGCTAAATCGCGGAATTTATGCAAAACTAAAATATTTTCGTAATTGTTTGTGTTATTTTGTGCCCAGTCAATAGCTTTTTCAAAAATCTGCAAAAATCGGCGCTGCTGTTATGTCTGGTTTGGCTACTGCTACTTCCTCGATGTCAGTGTCAGTCTCAGAGATGGCATCGGAAACGCCTTGAGCAGAAATTGGAAATGAACTTTCAGCATTGTTCCATTCCGTAATGTCATCAATGGTAAAAACTTCTTGCAAATAATAAATTTAATGGTGGATGCTAAACAAACTCACGTTTGGGTTAGCAGTTTAAAGCATATCGAAAATTGGGTTTAGTTCTTCTAGATGTTGTTGCCGAAGTGACCTTTGCAATATTTTTAACGGTATATTTTCCTCGTCGTCGTCACTATCTTCTTCTATCTGCACAGAATCACCCAAAAGACTTGACCAGCATTTTTTTTATCATGTTCGGTTCCAACTCATGCCAAGCTAGCATTAAAATACAAATGGAGTCTTTGAGTGTTAATTGTTTAAAAAACTCGTTTAAATTGCCCTTTTTAATGGCCCGTTGAAGAAGATGTTTTCTATAATTGAGTTTGGTTATTCGAATAACGTTTTGGTCCATTGGTTAAATCAATGGCGTAACGTTCGGTGGCATGTACTTGACAAAGAAACATCCATCCTCAGTGATAAGTTCGTGCTCGGGTGGATGACAAGGTGCATTGTCAAGAAACAACACTGCTTTTGTTGGCAAGCCCTTTTGATTTAAGTGTGCTTTGACCTAAATAAGAGGTGCGTCTTTGTCAATTTTGTATAAGAAAAACAAAAGTTCACTCTATTGAGTTGGGTACTGTTCACTCTATAAAGTAACTAATGGAAAAAATCGGGAGTTCGTAGTATCAAGTAGTTCATATTACCAAGTGTTCACTCTATTGCGATTGCACTGTATTAGTACCAAATATTATTATTCCATTAGTATACCGATTTTATACTGTTAGATGAATAACTTGGGAATTATTTTCCTCCTTGATAAGTAGATCTAGGATGTTACTTTAAATCAGAGATGCCCACTATAACTATTTTTCTACCACTTGTGGCAGGAGTTGTTGTTTTATATGTGAGCAGTTATTGTACTGGAATTCACTTCTTTAGAGTCAACTTTTCTCAACATTTGTGACTAACATTTTGTTAACTATTTATTTAATCATAAAATTCATACATTTAACATAATTTTTTAAAAAGTTCTTGTTTTGTTGACTTAATTTAAATGTATTTTTGCTAACATATATGTGTTTTTCTTTCCATGACTCAATTGATTCTTTGCAGTTTGTGCTGCTGAGGTTGAAGCCTAAATGTATGATTTTGAAATAAGTGTATGTTAAAACCAGAAACGAATGAATGAATAAAACCTATAACAGAACTATGTGTTTTTTCCCCGTTAAACAGAATTAGATCAGTCGTCTATCAGACAGACCCAAAAATATCAATTTCGAAAAAATTTATACAAAAATATACACGAAACTAATCAGAAATTGTTGCAACGTTTTTAAATAAAAAAAAACACAAACAAAATTAATATGTTATTAATTATTGTAATAATTGTCTAGTTATTTGTTTATTTTTTGTTTGATTCATACATAAAAATCGAAAACCTTTCGTAACAGCCTTTCGTTTATACTACACTTTGAGATACATAACCACACACATACACACATGTATGCAGATACATATACACACAATTACCTTTTTAACACACGCGTAACTAACTCTTCTTTTTATTTGAATTAAATTTTTGTTTAATTTTGTTAATTTAAATTTTTATATAGTAGATTTTTTTATTTCTTGTTTTTCATTTGATATAAATCGATAGATTTTTTTTTATAATTTGCCAATGTATGAATTTTATAAACATTTACAAATTGAAATAGAAATTATTCATTTCTATTTACCAAAATTTTACAATTTACTTAATACATAATGTATCTAACTAAATACATACGAGTAAATATTTATTTAGAAAAGTAAGAATATAAGTACATAACTAAAACCGAAAAATACATACTATACATTTGTCTATCTACTCATGCCAAAGAAAATATCTGTGAAAAGAAATTTATTTTTATATGATTTTTTTTTATTATTATTATTAAAATTAAAATTACTTGTATTATAAAAACGATTAAATGAATGAAAAAAAGATTTAACAAAATTCAAATGCAAAAAAAAAAAAAAACAATATAAAAAACATTGAAGAAAATCGAAAATGTACGAATGTGTTTTTATTCTTATTCAGTTTTGTTTTCTTGAATCACTGGGGGCTGCCAAGGGGCTCAGGGACCCTAAAGGCTAAAAGGGGCTAGTCTTCTTATACATTTTCTCATTTATATCTCTAGTAGTGGTTGATAAAACAAACAAAGAACCTTCCTAGATGAATAGAAATCGTTTTCATCTAATCTAAATCGAAACACTTTGTTCAAATTTAAGAATGAGAATTCGAAACTTATCGTATTCATATACGATTATATACGATACTCATCAGTAAATGGATACAATTCTCTTATTAGTAAAGACAGATGAGAGATAGCGATGATGAAATGGCCTTGACCCATATATTTTCCACCCGTTTCAATGCCCGCTAGCATTGACATAAATAAAAACCTCGATGAGGAGGATATTATTTATTAAATCCATCCATCCGTCGCCCGTGGGCATGTGAACGATCTCAATGAATCTCTGTCAAAAGTGTTAATAAGCGGCGGGAATGTGTCTGCCATAAATTTTTTTATGAGACAACAAGTGTGATTATAATAATGTGGCATTCTATCTATCTATCTACATATGCCTTGATATTTTGCTAAAACAATATTAATTAAAATATTATGTTTTCATTTATTTCTGTTTTTTTCTAAACTATAAAGATTTCAAGATGTTTATTAATAATGAATTTTATTCAATTCGAAATGATTGGTTGTGGTTGTAGAGCGGGACATGACGTCAATAGTTTGCCAAATAATTTGCAAAAAAT
Source organism: Stomorhina lunata (assembly GCA_933228675.1). Lineage (NCBI taxonomy): Eukaryota > Metazoa > Arthropoda > Insecta > Diptera > Rhiniidae > Stomorhina > Stomorhina lunata. The sequence goes on along the minus strand of OW121740.1, from coordinate 85,281,095 downwards.
ATATATATTTACATTTTCATACATAAATACATGTGTATGTATGTGAGTCAATAAATTTTCAATTTGTAAATATTTTGAAAATCAACTCAAGTAATTACATTTAACAGAAAAATTTAATTTTAGTTTCAAAATCTTGTATAAATGAGAAATTTTGTGTATGCTTTTCAAAATATTAATCTAGGAGAATTGAACTTTTTGTTGCCAGATTTTGTTTTGCTGATGTTAGTAACGCCTAAAAGTATTATTTTGAAAACAGCGATCGACACAGAAACACTTCCGACAAGATTTTATAATGTCCGCCCGACAAGCTGGGTAGATAAACGCTCATTTAAGCTTGTTATCAAAGTATAGGCCACTTTTTTTTAAAGATAAATAATATAATTTGTAAAAAAATATTTTGTTTTACGAATTATCTATTTTGGACAAATTTGCATCTGACTGAATTTTATCAAAAAATCTTTATGCTAGCTGTGTACGAAATTTTGTTACAATAGGTCTATTCGTTTACTTTCCAGTAAAAGTCCAGTAAGCTGAGTATTTACTGAGTAAATGAACGAATTTACTCTCACCAAATCATTTGTACAAGAAAAGTAAACGAACAGAAAATTTGTAAAAATCCAGTAAGAAAATCAAAACAATAAGAAAAAAACAATAAAAAAGGCAATAAATAAATAAAAAAATGACCTAAGCTTTTAATTTTTAATTAGTTATATACTTTTTAACTTTAATTTAGTTAATTTTATTTCTTTTACTTCAAATTTTTAACTTAATAAAAATTGCGGCAAATTTTCAACTGCCTGTTTTTCTTTTGTTTACGTTTTTTATTCATGTTGTTGTTGTTACTGAACTTTTACAAGCAAAAATTTTCCCCGTAACATTTTGCAAATACTCAGCAAATAAACTGTCACTTTTTCTCAAAAATTCTCTCTGTTTACATTTCCCCTCTTACTGAGTTTTGGGTAAACGAACGACTTTCCGTAATATTTTGTAATATTTTGTAATAATTTGTACAAATTTTAACGTAAACGAATGAATCTAATACTTTTGCATTTCTATCATAAGCCCCCTTTTAAAAGTATGTAACCGAAATACTCCAAAAATCGGAAAAACTCTTTAAAATCTAAAGAAAAGACTGTACAACAATAAAAAAGTGCAAGATCGTGACTATATGGATAATAATCTACTATCAAATTGTAGTAAAACCTTATACTCAGTTTGGCCAATTTAGTGAACGTTTTATTTTTATAGGCTTCCAAAGTTTCCCAATATTAGCATGATGCCTAAAAAAGATATCATCAGTTTTAAATAAATAGCTAATCAACACTGAAAAATATTGCTTAACTCTGTTCATAAAGTACCGCATAGAGTGCGATCATATGTTTTACTAAGCACAAAAAAATAGAAAAAATAGAAAAAAATGTATAATGACATTTTTTATATGAAGATGACGTCTTTTAAATGTACTTTTGACGTCTCTTAAATGTACTTGACAGTTTCGTCCTCAGTCTAGTTCTGTAGGTCGTTTCTGTAACTCAAAGTGATAAGTTTTCACAGCGAAAAGTATGAAACAAAAAATTCCACCGTTTCTCGACCTGGAAGAAAAAAGTGTTTCTGTAACACAAAGTGAGTACTAGCAGCACTGATTACGTTTTTAATGGAAATTTCCAATACATCTGTCAAAAAGTAAACAGCTGGTAGAAAAAGTAAAAATTTATCATCAAAATAAATTAAAAAATTAATTTAAAATAAGAAAAAATAGATATATATATAGACATATAAATTTATAATGGGTGTTTTTTTTAGAGGTATAGAACTTCGAATTGAAATAAAACACAAGAAAATCGTTTTAATGTCCATCAATTTGGCTTTATTGGAAGGATAATTTTATGCCATTAATGTTTAAATATGATTTCGGGCATGTGGCCGCCGCGGCTGGATCGAATAAAGCCAATTCTACAGGTCCAATTTTCAACTACTTTTTCGAGCATATGGGGCCGTATGTTGGCAATAACGCCACGAATGTTGGCTTCCAAGTCCCCTAACGTTTCTGGTTTGTTGGCGTAGACGAGCGACTTCACATATCCCCAAAGAAAATAATCCAGTGGTGTCAAATCGCACGATCTTGGTGGCCAATTGACAGGTCCATTCCGCGAAATAATGCGCTCATCGAATATTTCCTTCAATAAATCAATTGTGACGTGCGCTGTGTGGCATGTAGCGTCGTCTTGTTGGAACCACAACTCATCCACATTATTGCCATCCAATTGGGGAACAAAATAGTCGGTTATCATGGCTCTATACCGGTCTCCATTTATGGTAACTGACTCTCCAGCATTATTTCGGAAGAAGTATGGCCCAATGACTCCACCAGCCCATAGAGCACACCAAACAGTCAGTTTTTGTGGATGTAATGGCGTCTCAAGGGTCTCATGTGGATTTTCTTCACTCCAAATGCGGCAATTTTGCTTGTTGACGTAGCCATTCAACCAAAAATGAGCCTCATCACTGAACAAAATTTTGCGATGAAAATCAGCATCGAGATCAATCTCATTTTCGGCCCATACAACAAAATCACGACGCATTGCATGGTCTCGCGGCTTTAATTCTTGCACAAGCTGGATCTTGTAAGGTCGCAAGCCAAGATCTTTGCGCAAAATCTTCCATAAAGTTGATGGACAAAGCTCCAATTGCTGTGCACGGTGGCGAATCGATTCATTCGGGTCCTCTTCAACACTTTGCTCTACAGCGGCAATTGTTTCTTCGGTGCGCACTGTTCGACGTCGCTGCGGATGCGTATTATCACATAGAGTAAACGTAGTGCAAAAACGATCCATGGTTAACCGAATTAATTGCTCTGATGGACGATTATGTCGACCATAAAATGGACGGAGCTTGCGGTAAACTTCGCGAACTGAACCATTATTTTCGAAACAAATTTGCACGATTTGCAAGCGTTGTTCTTTTGTCTACCTGTTCATGATGAAATGGCAAACCAAACTAAATATTAATCACTTGACAGCTGACAAAATGGCCGCCAGTTAAAAAAGTGATGGCAACTTAATGTTCTATACCTCAATAAAAAAAACCCGATATATTATTTTAAATGTTTAGTGTGGTGTTGTTAGTTGCCGAACAAAACGATCACCGAAATATTTTTGATATTCTTTAAATTTTCTGAAATTAATTAAAATGGAAAATATTTGAATAAATAAAATGAAGCGATTGATTACATTTTATTTAATTATATGTTTTAATTATGTATTTGTTTTTACTTTTTAGTTCAAATGTTTCTTTTTCGACGCCTTTAATATGTGCGAATTGTTTTGACAGATAAAATGAAAAACTTTTCGCATCATTCGCTTACAGAAACAGTTTTACTCGCACATCTCCAATAAATTTGACGTAAGTTGCTGAATGACAGTTAGTTCTCACAAAAATAAATTACAGAAAAACTTGGGTGAAAAAAATGACATTTTGTTTCAATTCAACTAGTTTCTTTTTCATTTTCATTGTCCCACTCGAATAATTTATCGATGCGAGAGTTACAGAAACTAGGCACTGGTTTATGACTATGTTTGTCAAAAATGCAGCCAAGAGTATGGAGAATATTTCTTGATAAAATCTTATGATAAAAATGTGTTTTATCTTTGACTTTTTTTTAAAAATGTAAAAGAAATATTTTTTTGTTTTGAATTTTTTGATCATAACTTTTTGGAAATCTTGATTTTTGCTACACTACATTTGGGAAAATTGTAGCAACGGTAAAGTTAAACAATTTTTTTTTAATATACCAATATAATCTGAAAGTGTCTAGATACAAAAAATAAGTCATAAAGACTCCCTTGCGCCAACATTTTTAACTCAATTTTAAGCATATGTTTCTTTAACTTAAAAAAAAAAGTCTTAGATAAAAACCATTTTGTCACAAGATTTTAGCAAAAAATATTCGCCATACTCTGGGCTACATTTTTGCCTAACATAGTAAAGCAATATTTTAAGTGCTGATTAGCTATTTGGTAAAAACTGATGATACCTATTTTAGGCATCATACTAATATTATAAATTGACTAAACTGAGTATAGGGTTTTACTACAATATGATAGTAAAATTGGGCCCATATATTGACGACCTTGCATGTTTCAAAAGATATTCATTTGTTGTGCAGTGTAATTTAAGTTTTTGATAAAACTTTGAACAGATATATAAGACTTCTGCCAACATTTCTTTAGCAAAATCAACACTTAATCTTAGTTGGTATTTCAAACCCACGACCGGAAATACTAGGAATGTACCTTATTCTCAGGAAATTATTAAATAGTCGAGCTTAACCGACTATAGCTTTTTTATAAGTGAAAGTCGCGCAAATATCGAACAGGTGAAAGATGATATTTTAAACTTGTAAAAATACACATTTTTAATATGTACGAGTATATTTTCCAAATGACGTCAACTGATTTGAAAAAACAAATACGTATTCGATTTAAAAATGCTTATATATGTATTTGTTTTTGGAAAAACAAAATCGAAAAATTAATTAATCTTCTCTCCCATAAATTAAATTATAATAGCAACACATTCCTTAGCTATTTATAAGTTTTATATAAAGAATTTTAGACACTTTAAAAGTAAAATAATTACTTTTAAGTGTATTTATTTAAATTCAGTAATAAATTAATAATATTACGTATTTAAAAACAAGTAAGAAAGCGCTATAGTCGGTCAAGCCGACCATACGATACCCTTCACCACTAAGGTCAAAGGTGTTATTTTTCCTGTATAGAGATAAATATTTGCTAAATGTGGACCGATTTAAACGAAATTTGATATAGTGATTTAAGTTTACATAAGCAGTATTTGTTTTAAATTTCATGAAAAAATATTGATATTTGTGGCCAATATATCAATTCCGGGAAGTGGGACCTATGGCAGGTACCATAAATAATGGATCGATTTTGACCAATTTCAATAGCCATGGTCCCATTATCAAAAAAATTATCTGTGCCAAATTTCATCAAGTTATCTTTAGAATTGCGACCTGTAGTTTGATTACAAGGTTTACATGGGGGTCCAGCCAGCCAGCCAGACGGATGGACGGACATCGCTAAATCGACTCAGAAAGTGATTCTAAGCCTATTGGTATACTAAAAGGTGGGTCTAAGACAAATATTTCTATGCGTTACAAACATCAGCACAAACTTATAATACCCTTTCCACCTATGGTGATGAAGGGTATAATAAAAAAAATACAAAAAATCAAAATATTCATCTTTGACTCCGTTAAAAAAGGGTTAAGTTTACCCACCTGTTTATATTTTCCATAGCATGGGTAATTTTATTCTATATAAACATTATTAAAATTGAACATAAATAAGATTTATGAAGCATTTACTCAAATTCGAACACAAGGTACGGGAAAATGGTTAGAGATATCGACCTCAATTTTTTGAGTTTTATTGTCTTTTTTTATTTTTTTTAACACCCCGATGAGAGAAATTCAAATTTGTAACATTTGCTTAACAAGATTTTCAAAAAATTAAAAACAGGCGTTTAAAAAACCAACTTGAGAAAAATTACCCATTTTCGATTATGAAAAAAACTAAGTAAATATTGTTATATTTTAACAAAATTAAACTATGAAGTACGTACAAGTAGAGATGGGTTTAGACCTGGGTATTTACCCAACGCTGGGTATTTATCCATTTATACCCATTTTCATACCCGGGTATTTATCTAATTTCGGGTAAATATTCATTTCAATAACAAATACTCGTTGTTATGTAGAGTGATAGAAATGTGAACATTTTCGAATTTATTTTGAACATAAAAACTATGTCACAAGTGCTAAACAAAAATGTAATGTCAGATTTTGTCAATTACAAGGCCAGAAATGATTTCTGGTCAAAAACTTTTGTCTGGAGCTGTTTGGATGAAATTTCTCCAGTAACTTGATGGAAAGGAATTTGGAAGAACGCAATTAAGCTGTTCGAATTTTAACAGCTCCCTGTACTTCAGCTGCTATTGAACGTTCCTTTAGCACCCACAGCTTAATTTACTCCAAAAAAAGGAACCGTTTAACAACACAAAGAGCAGGTAAAATAAGATATATATCGTGTAACTGAAACTAGTTTACCACCTTTAGCAGAAAGCACGCGCTCCACTCAATTTGAAAATGAAGTCACTCAAGACGATATTTCTTCAACTTTATTAGAAATCAGCGGACAGCGATTACGATTAAATTTAAAAATTATTACATTTGTTATTAAAATTAATTTATATTTTTCTTTATTACCCACATTTTGGGTAAATACCCAAGTGCTTGGGTAAATACCTGGGTATTTACATATAAATACCCAATTTACCATTTGGGTATTTACCCTTGTCCCATCACTAGTTATATGTATTCGTTAGCACCAAAACGTAAACAAATTGAGTTAACGATCCCTATAGCTACATGAATTAAAACCTCAATAGACGCCAATCAATTCTTTACAAAAAGGTTTTAGAAATTATCGATCGCATCGTTAAAACATTTTCAAAAAAGTTTTGGTTGAAAACTCACACACAAGGAGTTTTCATTTTGTATGTGAAAACTTAAGTTTTCAATATTGTTTTAAGCAGAAAACTACTTTATTGAGTTTTCGAGCTTAATGTAAATGAGCTATAAAAGAGTTGAATTTTTACCAAAAACTTTCACTTAAAGTACTTTCCCAGTAAAACTTTTCATTACCAAATAATGAGTTAAACAGTTAAACTATTGAACACGAACTACTTACTCATTCGCTGTTTAAGTCATTACATTAACATGGGGATGTCATTGGAGGCAAGTACTTACCAATTGCAGAAAAGTAATGACTTGGGTAAGCAATTTGAAAGCAACAACAACAACAGCAACAACTTTTTTGTTGTTGTTTTATTAAAAACATATATTTTTAAACGAAATACAAATTTTTTTTATGATCCCATGGGGGCTCGAACCCAGACCCTCCGACTGCTAGGCAGAGACTCTTCCACTGAGCTACTTCATATGTTGAAAACTTAGCAGATTATAATTAATATAAACAATTTTTATTTTTAGATCCAAAATCATGTGAAAATAACTTTGTTTTTCCCTGCTTTTTTTTTGCTTTGTTGTAATTTTTGGAAAAATATTTTTATACGATTTTTTGTAATTATTTTAAAACTTTTTTAAAACTATTTTAAAACTTAAACAATTTAAATCTTCTTTTTTGTATAAGTTTTTACATAAGATTGACTCTTACTTACTTAAATGTTACAACCTGTTAAGGTCAAAGTCCGAGCATATTTTAGAATTCCATGGATTTCGATCTTGTGCGAATATTCTCCAATTTTATAGGCTTTGAAAAATGTTCGTCCACTTGGTCTTTCTATCGAAGTTTCGGACATCCTCCTCTAACATTAGGTAGTGGGACATTTCAATTCTAATTTTATCCTCTTCATTGTATTTTTTTCAAGAGAGGGTTACTAGCCCATAATCCTAACCCATTTTTATCGATCTTATGGGACAACTCTCGGAACATGTTAAATCACAATATTAATGGGTGTTAAACTAGCTCCTCGGGTGATACCTTGAGGAGGTGTGTGTCCACAGTTGAGATGAAGGATGACCCAGATAAGTTGGGCTTACCAAGTTAAGACCAATTAGAATCGTGTTTGGTATTCAACATCCCCTACATAATCAAAATTGACTCATGATGGTATTTTTTCATTAACGTGAGTTAGTTTTACAAATTTTTTTTAACTAATAATTTTTTTTACCATCTTAATTACAAATAAGTACTTCTGTAATAACTTATTATTTATTCGGATGGTATGTTGTAGTTGTTACAAGGTAACCAGTTATCAGAGTACTTGCCATTACCAAAGTTTTGCTGGGTTTGTATAGCTGATGATATGTTGTTGGTTATAACAAAAAACAATCTTATAAGGTTTTTGTAGTAAAAAATAACTTTTTACTTTTTCAAATCATTCCGGAGGTTAGAATTGATTAAACAGATACCTCAGGCCATCGTCTTAAGACCTATTCTTCAACAGTTTATAGTAAAAAAATGTTTTCTCAATTTACTTGAAATGATTTATGATGAAATGATTTATGTTGCGAATGTCTACATATGTATAAGTATATTAATTAGATTATCCTAAAAGTATTCTGCACAAATGTTTCTGAAATATCTTACCTTTCGATCGATATCTAATGCAGCTATTTGGTCCCAGTTCTGCAACTTCAACACATTTAATTCAAACACAAGAAGTGAACAAGTCCTGATCAACTGCGATGTTTGGTTCAAACAATACAGTTAAATCATGTGTAGGGAAAAAGCGAAATTACTTTCCGAAGAACTTAATATCAGATGTTAAAATCAAATAAATAATATTGGCGATTTATTTATTTTTGTATCACATAAGTATATAGCTTAGACAATGGTAAGGTTATTTTCTATTTTTTGGGGAAACCCTATAGCTATTACAGTTATTAAACAAATTTTAATTTTAGGCAACAAGTAACAAAATAAGACCCACCCAAAACCTACATTTTCATTCAGCAGATCTTATACTTAATATACATACATACATACAAGCATGACATTTTTCTAAACTAATTAAAATTTTAATTAACAATTTTTTTCATAAATGTTTACTCTAAGACGCTAAAAAGTAGAACATACAGATGTAAATATTTATTAAATTGCTTATTTATTTCTTTTTAATTTATAGACTATTTGTTTATGAGCAAAGTATCTAGATACGAATTAATTTTTCTTTATTAACAAACATTTTTCAAACAATTAATATGCAAATCCAACGCTTAAGACGGTCGTTTTGATTTGTATCAACATATAGCCAAGATCTGGATATAAAACGATTTTCATAACTTCTTGCAGTTGTGATAAGAGTAAGTACTACCGCATACTTATAATATCATTTTACAACAAAAATATGTATTTTACTTGTGTCTAATGTAAGTGGTTCCATTTCCACCTCTTTTTTTCCAATTGAGTTTGTTTTGTATTCTTTTAGTTTTAATGTTTAAATTTAATTGAATCGAAAAATCGAAAAAATAGTGGTATTCACAATCAGAGCAATGTAAATGTAATTTAGGAATATAAAAATTTACTAGACGGGTGCTCGGATTTGTGTATACGGCTTGTATTACACATTCTATATCTAAGTAATTTTGTTTGTATTTGTTTTCTCTTTAAGACCCCGAATTGGATCCCCATCGCCCAAGCAGAAAATTCTCTGCTCCCAGACCCTTGGAAGATGAAGTTGATGAAGAAACCAAGGAAAAACAACGTTTGCGTCAGGAACGTCTTATGACTGTCAACGAAGAGGAGGTCGATGTCGTTGAATTGGAAAAGAAGAAGGCTAAACGCGCCGATGAAGCTAAACGTCGCGAACAGAAGTAAGTACCATCATGTGCCAGCTGATTAATCTTATGATACTCGTTTTTTTTTCAAAAGTTTTCAAATTTAAATTTGAAATTCTAAATTATAATCGTATTCATTTTGTTTTGTAACACATCAAATAATTGTCACGAAAAAGTTATGCCGTTCATTTCACTAAAATTAAGTTTGATCAACTTTAAGTTTTCACGCAGATCTACTGGAAATTTTGAGTTAAATTTTTACACAAGCTTTATATCACCACTTCAATTCTATAGAAACGGATATTTTTACTTTTTCAGCTCCCCTGTGGCTTAAAATTACACTACTCTACGAAATTCAACTTTTTCCGTGCCTTTGAGATAAAATGTTACATTTGTTACTAATTTTGGATTGCTAAAGACGAAAATTTAATATTTTTTTAAATGTACATTTGTTACTAATTTTGGATTGCTAAAGACGAACATTTAAATGTTCTTTTTAAAAGACTAACTCAAGTTTTACAGATATTTTTCACTAAAATTTTTCTTTGATACCCCTAATAAAAAGTAATTTAAGCAAAAAATAGTGAAATTTTTATTTGGATTTTGGACGAAAATAAATTATACGAAATAAGCCGGGGTAGGAAAATACCGAGATGTCTACGTAGTTACGATAGGGTTAGGTTAATGTAGTAGTTTGGTAAGCTTTTAAAAGCTCTTAAGACAGCTAATATCGCGAGTCAGATCGCCCAGGTGTCTAAAAAAATAAAAGCTCAAATTTAGTCCCCTGCCATACAATGACGAGCCAATTGCAGAAATTTTGTTTTAAAAACTCCTCCTACTCGTCCCCTAAGCTTCTTCAAAAGTCACTCGTCTTGTTGTTGTAACTGCGATATTATCGACGGCAGTCGGTTATTCGTATCGGAACGACTCGGAAATCTTAGGATTCCGACCAAGAACTACTACTTTTGCTTTATTAAAAGGATTTTCTATTTTTAACAGATTCAGACGTTAAGGTAAAGTGACAGCAGAATTCACTAACTGCTCTAACTGCTTTACACACAATAGTGACGTTCCGTTAAGGCGACCTCACGCTAAGTTCAACTAATCCATGCTTAAGTCGCTCGTCGCACTACTGAACCAGGTCTGACGCTGAATTCAGAGATTTAATAGCAGCTTAACTTTCAGAGAATATATTTATGTTCACTGTTGTTAAGAGACATCTCAGCCAGGACTGTCAAAGGTTGACAACTCAATTCTTGACATTTCATCATTTGACAGCTTTTTTTTACTATTTAACCAACCCTGTAGTAAAAGCTACATCTGAATATGTGGGAATGGAATATTGAGTTTGTACATAAATCTAGCGGTAATGGTCGTACGGTAACAAATATATGACTCTAAAAATAGTGTTGTAGGGTATCATATGGTGCGACTTATACCATATTATTCTCTTAAATTGTTTAGTTTTAGTAAACTGGTGTAAACGTCGGATTCGGAATCGATATAATAAATGTTATAAATATGTTCCAGGTATATAAGACAAAAAATAGATATAATTTTCTTTAAAACTTGCTTTATCAAAATTTTATACAAATCCTAATTTAAAAAGCGCGATATCTCACTAATTATAACTAACTCTAGTGTAATAATATCAAGTGGTTCTGGAAAGACCAACTATAATACTTTCTAACTTGTTTTATATGCATAACTTATGCAATAGATAAGACTAAGATAAAACTAATTTGAACTAACTTTTAATTCTAGAGCTTTAGAAGAGGAAGCCCTACGCAAAGCCGAAGAAGCTGCCGCACGTAAGGCTAAAGAAGAAGCTGCTCGCCAGGCAGAAGAAGCCGCTCGTCAAGCAGAAGAGTCTGCACGTCTAGCCGAAGAACAACGCAAACGCCAAGAAGAGGAGGAAGAAATGAACCGTTTGGCTGAAATCGAAAGACAAGCTGAGGAAGCTATCAAGGCCGCCAAGGAAGCTGAACAAAAGTAGATAAAATCTACAATGAATTTTAAATTTTGCGCTTATATATGAGTTTTCTTAATTTTCCAGAGCCCTTGAAGAGGAACAAAAACGTAAGGCTGCTGAAGAAGAAGAAGCTAGATTAGCTGAAGAAGCCAGATTAGCCGAAGAAGCTAGATTAGCCGAAGAAGCCAGATTGGCCGAAGAAGCTAGACTAGCCGAAGAGGCCAGATTGGCCGAAGAAGAAAGATTAGCTGAAGAGGCTAAACAAGCCGAAGAGGCTGCCCGTAAGGCCGAAGAAGTTGCCCGTCTTGCCGAAGAGCAACGTATTCGTGAAGAAGAAATTAATAGATTAGCTGAAATCGAAAAACAAGCCGAAGCAGAGCGCGAAGACGATTTGGCTCGTCAAGCTGCTGAATTAGCCGAAATTGCCAGACAAGAAGCTGAAATTGCTGCTCAAGAATTGGAGACCATTCAACAAGCAGAAACCACTGCCACCGAAGACGAACCAGTTGTTGAAGAACCTGCCACTCCTGAAGTACAAGAACCCTCTATTGAACTGAATATTGGCGGTGGCGATGCTGATGTTGTCGATGCCACCACTGAAGAAGAAGAAGAAACTGAAGAGGAGGAGGAGGAATAATTTCTCTGCTGCTCTATAAAAAAAAAATTATGTATTAAATTATCATCATCATAAAAACGAGCTTTAACTATTGAACCCCTTTTGTTGAGTTCAATTTGTCTTATTTGCTGAATTTAGAAAAAAAAAACTATCATTTTACATTTGTGACAATTTTCGTTAATTATTTCATTTAAACCAAATTATATTTAATCAAAATTTAAAAATACTTTTTAAAATTATGAAATTTCATATTAATTTTATTTTATTTATTTATTATTTATTCGTTCCTACATTTATTTATTTATTAATTTGTTTCTTTTAAAAATCTCTACACTAAGGAACTTTAGAAAATTTAAAGACATTTAATTTTAAAAAAGTTACATTGTAATAAAACTATCGAAGACTTGTGTAAATATGTACCATAATTGTTTACATAAGTCGTAACTTTCGAAAACGTAAAGAAATTTATTTTAATTTATTGTAAAGTTTTTGCGTGCGGAGGAGACGATTTAAATAAATTGAATTGAAATTCTTTAAATTAAATTGGAATTCAAATAGCAAAACACTCCTATACGTTATCTATTGTGTATTTAGAATAGAATATATATCCTTATTTATACATATGTACAAACTTATATATGTACATTAATAAATAAGACTTCTATCGTATATGAGCCAGTATTTGCTTTCAAATTTGATTTTTTTATTTTAAAATCCAATCGCATTTTCTTCCTTCCTCAGCCTTTAAAAATGCTTTTAACAATTTGTTTTCATATTGTTGCTAAGTTAACGAAATTATTTAATAACTTAATAATTATATATTTTATTTAATATATATGTATGTACATATATATATGTATGTATATGTAGTAGAGGCAATAAACTTAATAATAAAATAAAACTCATTTGTTTTATTCAAATAAATTTTTAAATATGGGCAAAGCCTGCGTGACGGATAGGGTTGCCAGACACAAATCCAGAAAAAGCTGGACATAAGGAAAAAAGAAGCTTAACAACGCAAAAATTAGCTGGACATTAATAATAAAAAACTTGTTTTATTAATTTGCTTCTATGAATCTTTCAAGTTTTGATAAACCGAATATCGAATACCGTAATTAACCGCAGCGATATCGAGAAAAAATGAAATCTTCCGAATTGCTGCAGCTAATATATCTGAAACAATTTTCAACAGAAAACACATACTACTCGCATTTGTCGATGTCATTGATATCATGGGACACACATTGCGCGATTTGACTGCTGCCCTTTCAAGTATCGAAAAGGAATCTTATAAAATGGGTCTAGGTGTCAATGATCTGCAAGCAGACTCAAGAATTGGACCACATGTGATCGTTGAGAACTATAGCTACGATGTTGTAAAAGAATTTGTTTACCTTGGTACCGCCGTCAACAAAAATAACGACATAAGTTTCAAAATAAAACGTAGAATCATACTTACCAACAGATTCTTTTTTGGCATAAGCAGGCAGATAAGAAATAAAGCTCTTTCTGTAAGAACTTAAACTAGGCTCTATAAAATGCTTATACTACCCGTGTTATTACATGGTGATGAACCATGGACACTTGCACAGACAGAGGAAGCTATTCTTGGAGATTTGAAAGGAAGATTCTACGAAAAATCTTTGGGCCAGTTTGCATCAACGATATTCATTCGTCATTGAATGAACAATGGGCTGTCTGAGTTATACGTTGAGCTCGACATAGTAGAACGCATCAAACAGCACCGGCTGCGTTGGCTGGGACATGTACGAATGTATGAAAATACTCCAGCAACAAAAGTATTCGAAAGCGATCTCGAATGAACTCGTAAAAGAGGACGTCCGAAAATTCGATGGAAAGGCCAAGTAGAGGAAAATCTTTCAAAGCTTGACCTACGAATTAGAGAATATGAAGCGCATGAAATTTTAAAACATGATCAGCCTTTGACCTTAACAGGTTTTTGATATAGATCATTTAAGTAAAGTATAATGGGGAAATTTGATTGAGGGTAATTTTATGAAAAAATGAATTGCGTTCTTTTTCATAAAAATTGCTTTAAAAATATTCAAAAAAATTCAATTCTTCACCTTTCAACTGGACAAATTTAATTTTAGCTTGACACTGAACAAGCACTAAAAAAACTGGATAATCCAGTCGAATCCAGCCTGACTGGCAACCCTAGTGACGGACGATACATTTGTACGGATTTTGTTATACTTAAATGAATCCCATTATCGTTTTACATGAGATATCTCAGATTTCAAGGAATATTAGCCCATCGATTGTGCTCTCGAATGGCATTTGTTAATTTACAAACTTGATTTGGAGAAAAAAGATATTCGCTTTTAAAGTGCTTTGACGGACGCTACAAAAAATGGAAGTGACTTTTTTTCAACACGTGATTCTGTAATTTTCATCAAATCGGTCATAGTAATAAAAAAAAAATTAAATACATTAAAGATAGAGGAAAATCAGTGGATTACAAAACAGCTTTTATTAAATATTTTAAAATTTCCAGTTTCAACAAAAATCCATAAATGAACTGTTGCCGACGCTACGTGACGGACGATACAGTTTTTTATTAGGAAAAATTCATATTTTATTTCCTTTTATAAGGATTCGTAATTCAGTGAAAATAATGGTGTTATTTGTTCCCGAATTTCATCTCCTTCCTCTTTATTTTCGATTTTTGGGCACAATTTAATATTATACAAAACGGCTTTACACATAAATTTATTTAAATTTTTACATTTGTATACCCTTCACCAATAGGTGAACGGGTATTATAAGTTTGTCATTCAGTTTGTAAGTTTATCATTTTTCGTCTTAGACCCCAGAAAAATTATACCTATCGACTCAGAATCAGCCATGTCTGTTTGTCTGTCCGTCTGTCTGTTGAAATCAAGTTTGTGAAGCTCCTGGTGGGTGTAGAACGAATTACGAATTATATCATTAAAATCGGTCCATAAACACTTGAGATATCGCTAAAATACTAAACTTCGATGACGAATTTAAATTTTTTTTAAATACAGTTAAAAAAAAAATTTTAAATGCTCATCGAATTTTGAATTTTGGCGATATCTCTGTTGTTTATAGACCGATTTTGATAAAATTTAATAGCATGTTGCCTTGGAGTATTTTCTAAAATCTGATATATAATCACAAATTAAAAAAAAACATTCTTTTTTAATTTTTTTTTTCTAAAATTTGATATCTTTTGCTTTGGCGATATCTCAGTTATTGATCTACCGATTTTGATGGAATTCAGTAGTGTGTTGCGTTGAATGAATTCCTAAAATTTGATGTACAGTTCGAAAAAGTTCTTTTTAAAATTACAGTTTTTAAGAAAAAAAAATTTATTCGGTAATTTTCGGAACATCGAATTTAGAGTTTTGGCAATATCTCCGATTGTAATGTACCTATTTTGATTATATATAATATCGTTTTGCTTTGAAGGATTTTCTAAGATCTGATATCTAATTCATGTCGGTATAATATCCGCAAATTTTTGACTTTTTTTTACCAAAAACAATTGTTTTCATTAAAATTCGCTAATTGTTATGATATTTCGTAATCTGGCTATGAAAATTTTCAGAAAACCCAAATTTTAACATTTGACCGCGGTGAAGAAAGAATTAATCTCGTCCAATATTAATAAAACCCTTTATCGACCTATTTTTTGGGTTTTATTCTCCCAGAGCAAATTCAAAATTTGTAATATTGGTTAAACAAAATTTTCAAAAAATTAAAAAATGATTTTTGAAATTGACCTGAGAAAAATGTACCATTTTCCAAAATGAAAAAAAATTAAGTAAATTTGATTTACTTACACAAAACTGAAAAATTGTCACCCTTTTATACATAAAAGTTATGTCGGTATGCCATCTTGAAGCTCATCAAACTTGATTTCAGCATACCGAAATATGTCTCAAATAAGTGACTTTTGAACATTACGATGGCCTTTATTTATAGCTTACGTAAGTGTTGTTGCCAAAAGTCTTATCTAAATAGGTCCGCTAAATATTCTCATTAAAGCAACCATATAATCGGTCCTCTAACTTTAAAGATATATGCATTTGAATACGACCTCTCTCAAGATGCGAAATTTTACAATGTTGTGTAATTTCTGAAATTGTTTGTATTTCAATCTTTGTATCTTTCTCAGATCAGAAAATCAATAAACATATATATGTAATTTTTGTAGGACTCACCTAAATCAGTCTTCAGAAACATACATACTTGGAATTGACCAAAAACTCTTTCCATTCTGTACTTAACTTTTGTAACACCATTGGTGAGAGTATTTAAGGTTCGGCATATCCGAATATAGCACTCTTACTTGTTTACATCTTATTCTTCATTCTAAGAATGCTGCGGCTAACTGTTAGAGTGTCCCAAAAATTAAAAAAAAATCCAAAAGCATACAATTTGCCCCACTGAATTATGAATAAGACAGACATGTGTTCGTAAGTTTAAAATTTAATAAATATTATTTTGTAAAAAATATATACTGTGACGGACGCTACACACTTTCCTTTCTGTAAAATGCTATATTATTATCTATATATTTTTAGCCTAATGTAAAGCATATTATAAGTTCTCTTTACGAACCAAGTTCATTTGCAGAAAAAATAAAAATTACACTCGTCAATTTTCGTGACGGACGCTACACACTGTGAGCCCTTTTTTACTTGACGTTATTTATATCACTCCAATTACTTTTGATGGTGTTTTTTATATCTAATTGTATAAAATTAAGCAGACTTTGAGTCCCTACTGAAACTTGATACCTAAATGGATGTTTTTGCGATTTGTATGAACTTTTAAAAAACCTATTATTTTAAAAAATGTATAAATATTCGAGATGGGTGCAAATAAAGACCTGCCATTCACGAAGAGAGCAATCAAAAATTGTATCCATTACATATTCTAAAGGATCAATATATGGTTTATTTTTCCATAAACACAAATACGAGATTATGACAGTTTTAAAATTTTGTCCTTGGTTTAATGTTTTTCGGATTTGCCCATATGTCATCAGTCTTCTAGTTTTAAAAGCGTGTCCATTAGATGCCGTGTCCAGCATTTAAAGCAGTGTTGTCAATGACGAGGAATAAAGTATAGGTGACATGATACATTTTGGTCTTACTCCAGTAGTAACTTTAAACGAATTAGACAATTTACCTTTGTGTAGGACCCGACATTTGAAATAAACGTACATTGCTCGAATTAAATTCATAATTATCGTTGGCATCTTACAATTTTCTAAAATTCTCCATATATAGCTCCTATTGAGACTGTCGAAGGTCTTCATAAAGTCGATAAACGCTAGGTAAATGGCGGCGCGGAATTCGTTACAATGCTCTAGTACTATTCTTACTGTGTTGATTAGGTCAACACAAGATTGATTCTCTCTGAACCCAAACTGAAAGTTGTGTGCCTAGTTTTGTTTAAACATAAATAGATACAAGGGCTGCATTTTATGTTATGAGATTGGGAAATACAAATAAATACTGAAAAATATATATTTTATGCCCTTACATAAAATAAAGTCTTTGGAACACACTTAATCTACGTTTGGAGTTTTTAAAAATCCCTTGACGAAATCGATGTATACGAGATCATATTTTCCTGGTAGGGAATGGTCTGCTTTTGCCGGTTATCCTTTCTAATATAGACTTCTTGTCAATAATTGTTTGTGTACCATTCAAAATTGGCTGTTCTAAGTCGCACCAATAATACGACTAAGACAGTTCCAGTTATTCCTAAAAAAATTGTGGGTTATAACTTATTTTGCACAAATTTTCTTCATCCCACCACGTGATGGGCACTTTAGTGCTGATAGTAAAAACAATTTTTTTTTTACCATTTTGACCAAAAATAATTTAAATAATATCGCGATTTTTTTTTTCGATCCATCTTCCTATAAATGGAAAGAACTTGTTATATTCATGAAATTATTACAAAAAAATAAAAATTTTCTTGTTAAATGGTAATTTTTTATATATAGGAGAAAAATATAAATTCAAAACTTTATTGCGTTTAGTGCGGAACCTTTTTTAGTGATCGCGAAAAAGTATACATCATTTCTTAATATTTTTTTTATTGTCTATGAGGCTATGCGATGAAGAATTTAATATTCGCAAAAATTGCAAAAAGTAATCACCCTAGTGCTCATAGGCATAGATCTACGGTTTGTCATCTTTCAAGTTGCCATACATATGTTTCGTAGCGTGTGACCAATTGCACTAACGTTCCCACGGCAGTCGGTTCTTCGTACCGGAACGACTCGAAAATCCTAACATTCCGACCAAGGACTGCCACTTCTGCCATATCGCAGTTACAACAACAACCAATTGCACTAACGTTTTTTAGGCGTTTGCCAAGTTATGCGAGATCCTACGCTAACATGTCGTTTTAACAGTTTATTCAATATTGAATGTATGCTAGTGCCTCTAATAGTTAAGTTTACCTTAATCTCACGATAAGTTACTTGTTGCCTATTGTGCATTATCAGTTCACGAACAGCATTAATATTTTTCGGAACAACAGATTTTAAGCGACTTTCACAGTACTCGCCCCAATAAACCTTCGACGTACAATAGTCATTGATGGTTTTACATCGCCAAGTGATTTACTGCATGTCATGACACAACACTTGGGGCCCTGATAGTGACTCTAGTCTGTAAGAATTTATCCTATCTAAACTAGGTCAAATCTGTCTGAAATTAATGCATTCTCGGAGATGCGGAGATGGCCAAAGGCATGTCAACAGGTAGTCCCAAGACTTGCTTCCCCACTGTATATCATACATAAGTTGGATACTGAACTTCTGAGTCATCTTGTAAAGAGATCAGCGGCAATCTTGAGCTGATCTTGAATTCGAATGACATAAAACCTGAAATTGATGGTAGCTTGACTATTAGAGAATATACTTATTATCACTAATATAAGGACATTACATTTCAACCAATCTGCTATATTCTTAATTTTAATCGAGATCTATCTATATACCTTTTTTTACTAACAATTCAACGCTTCCATGTACCCTATCTTGTATAAGTATTTCTTGACAAATAGTAATACTGTTATAGTGTACGCAATGGTACTTGCAATATCATGCGTTATGTCCAAAGGTACAAATGTAAATAACGGTATTTTTAAAAATTTGAAAATATATAATAAACAAACAACTAACAACAACTAATATAACTCACAAATAGTCGATAATACAGTGTGCATGAGATAATACTGTTCTTTTGTTTTGACATTTAGTTCTGACGCTTTACAACACTGTTTATTTATTTACATTTATTTGTTGCTTTTCATTTAAAACATTTTATTGGTATTTGCGAAAGTTAAATGCATTAAATGGAAAATATTGAAGATAAACTAAATACTTACCGTCTACGCAAAAGACGCAACGAACAAATTCAACGTTTCAAAGAAAGTGTTAAAGGATTTTTCATGTTGGGTGTAAAAGGCAAGGAGGAAAATGTACGACCCGACAAGACCACAGTCGTCATCCACGTAAGTAAATTTTTAAAACAAATTTGTCACTTGCTTAGAATTTTTGCATTCTATTATTAAGGAACCAGATGGAAAAGAATATGGTTCCCTAAATCCTGCGAGTAGTTCATCCGAGGTTGAATTAGATGATGCCTGTGATGATGATGTGCCTTTAGAGTCAGAAACTGCTGCTGTTGAAGCTGTTGACTCCGATGACCGAATTCTGAAATATACCCTACGTATAGTTTATGTAGCTTTCTGGGTAACATTGTACATAATAGCAATCGAACTCCAATTTGGTATAGTATTCCTTATGTTTTCGGCACTGGCCGGAATTTATTTAAATACACGCACGGGTCCAAGGAAACAACACGAAATCAGCGCTTACAGTGTATTTAATAAAAATTGTGAGAGTATTGATGGAACGCTAAAGGCTGAACAATTTGAACGAGAAATTGGTATAAGATAAAAGATGTGCAATTCTAGTTTTTTAATCATTCAAATAATTTTTTACTAAATATACTTTAAGACCTTAAAATTGAAACATTTAAATCTGAATGGCCAATCACTTGAACGATGCATAAAATTAGCACATTATTAGATATAGTAGTTTGTTGTTTTGCCTGCAACAGACAAACAACGATTTCTAGAGTACTAGTGATAACAGCAGGGCCCAAATCGACGTATTCGATATCGATCGAAAACTTTAGACTTTTAAGCTAATATTGTGAAAATCCTTAGGGATTTTCAAAACAATTTGTTTTGCAAAAAGTTTAATAAAATGTGATATCTAATCAAACTTTTCAGACAACTTCGGACTGTTTTGAGTAGTTTCGTAAGAGTACGGGAACAAACATATTATTTAGATTATCCTAAAAGTATGCTACATAATGCTTCTGTTTACTTTTGTTTGTTCCCGTACACTAACGAAACTAGCCAAAAACATTCGAAGTTTTCAGAGATTACCCAAAAGACAACAATTTGTATTGAACATTTTTACGGAAACGCTTTTGAGTAAGTTTGGTTTGTTTCGTTAAAATAACACACATTTAGTGAACCTTATATCTGTGGTTTGGTGCTAAAAGTGCCAATGTCAATTTTCGGATGTTTTCAATTAGACGTTGCATTAGGTTCCTCTTTTTACTCTCTTTTACAGCCAATCATTTGCTTATCCCAAAACAGCTTCATAAGAAATTTAATGGCCAATGTCACTCTAAACTCATTTAGAAATTTAGTGCTAAAAGGGTCAATTATTTTTATTTTTAAATAAAACTAAATGCTAAAAGGGCCAATGTCAACAATTTATTTCACTTTTTTTTAGCAATTTTATACCATATTTTATTTAATATATGTTATAAGTTATCAGATATATACATATATCCTCTAAATCCAATGATATTTGTAGTAACATAAACAGTTGCTAAATAATATTGTTTTTTTTTTGTCAATTTTTCCTAGTGAAAAGGTCAATATCACGGAAAAAAATATTAAATGTAAAAATTAGTTAGTGCTGAAAGGGCCAATGTCATATTTTTTTCTTAATTTGCATCTTTTTCAATGAATTGATTTTATCGTGCCCTCTTTAGGATCATAATACATGTCTAACCCAAATTTTATGAGCGAAACTTGGAAATTAGCTGAGCTGTAAGGAAAACAAAATCTTATAAAAATTTAATTTTTAATTTTCTCAAAACTAGTTTTTATGACATTGGTCCTTTTAGCATAAAGCCACAGATATGTTATATATTATTTAGAGTATCCTAAAAGTGTGCTACATGTTTCTGAAATATATATTCTGAAAAATATCGATCGATATCGAATGCGGCGATTTGGCCCCAGGACGGTATAAACTGAACTTTTGGTTGTTGTAACAGCACTAACATTTACAATTTTACCAATTTATCCACTAATTCATAAACGAAAAAAAAAAACTATGACAAGCTTATAATTAAATTTTTCTATACGAAATTCCAACGTTAAGCCATTAGTAATTTAATAAATTAGGGCGACAGTGTTTGTGAGGGACCTGTTTAATAAACCGCTTAACTACACCATTTTCAATTATAATTGAGAAATTTTCATATTGAATTGAGAAATTTTCAATTGAAATTGAGAAATTTTAATTGAAATTGTGAAATATTCAATTGTAATTGAGAATTTTCAATTGAGAAATTTTCAATTGCAATTGAGACTTTTCAATTGAAATTGAGAAATATTTAATTTAAACTGAGAAGTTTTAGTTGAAAATGAGAAATTTTCAATTGTAATTGAGAATTTTTCAATTGAAATTGAGAATTTTTCAAATGAAAATCAGAATTTGTAAATTGAAATTCAGAAAATCCCAATTGAAAATGATAAATTTTCAATTGAAACTAAGAATTTTTAAATTAAATTGAAAATTTTTCAATTGAAATTGAGAAAAGCCCAATTGAAAATGACAAATTTTCAATTGAAATTGAGAATTTTTAAATTTAAACTGAGAATTTTAGAATTGAAATTGAGAAAACCGAATTGAAAATAAGGTTGAAATTTTATTTTGGGTTTTCTATGCTTCAATTCTAAAATTCTCAATTTCAATTGAAAATTTCTCAATTTCAATTGAAAATTTCTCAATTTCAATTAAAAAATTCAACCTCAATTTCAATTGGCTTTTCTCAATTTCAATTGAAAAATTCTAAATATAAATTTAAAAATTCTCAATTTCAATTGAAAATTTCTCATTTTCAATTGGGCTTTTCTTAATTTCAATTCAAAATTTCTCAATTTTAATTAAAAATTTCTCAATTTCAATTAAATGTTTCTCATTTCCAATTAGGGTTTTCTCAATTTTAATTGAAAATTTCTCATTTTTAATTGAAAATTCTCAATTTCAGTTGAAGATTTCTCAATTTCAAATGAAAATTCTTAATTTCAATTGAAAATTTCTCATTTTCCATTGAAAATTCTCAATTTCAATTGAATATTCTCAATTTCATTTAAATATTTCTGAAATTCAATTGAAAATGGTGTAGTTATAGATTCAAAAAAAAAAGATTGTAACAAATTTTTTAAATGAAATTAAACCGAAACTAAACTTCTACAATAACATTAGTAATACTTACTTTCTGATTTCAGCAAATTTAAAACATAATTATTTCAGATATATTACAGTTTATTATTCCAAAATACATACATACATATTTATAAAATAAATATATATGTATATTTAAGCTTTTTTATTTTTCATTATATACAAGAGTAGTAACATTATCATAATTATTATTAGCGTCTTATAACGAAATAGTATTTAGGTCAAATTCCTTTTAAAAACTTCAAAGTACAGGCAACAAGCAGAGGCATACATACTAAAATATCGCCGTTTCAAATCAGGAAAAATTTTAGAATTTTTTTAAATATGTACAACAAAAAAAAAATCATTCTCTATATTTGAGAAATATGTATAATTTTTGAAATTTTACATTGATTAGCACAAAATTTACAGTTTTAACTAAATATAAGAACCATTTATTGAATTTTAAGCAACTCTTCTAAAAAAACTTATTTACGAATTTATGATTGTTTCGAATTAACAATATCCTCTTCACGATTAATAAATAACACACTGATACATTTTGAGGAAAAAGAAATACACTTTTAAGGAAACCTATATCAAACGATAGGCCTTATTGAGTGTATCAGTTTGTCATTTTTAGAAATTTCGATATACCCTCAAAATCGAAAGTTATCGATAAAAAACGATTTTTTTGGTCTTCTCGGACAAAAATAGGCCTAGCTAAGTCATTTGTTTATCGATTTGAAATTTTAACACGGTTTGAGACAGACAAGACATCAGGCTTTCTTCTTGTTAAAAAAGATTTTTTATTTCATCAAATTATCACAAAAATATTTTCAAACAAATTTAAATTTTTATTTTTTTTCCGATTTTTTCACATTGGGACGCCGTTTTCCACAATATTTTGTTAAGAATGCCAAACTTTTTTATATTTACTTGAAAAGTGCATTAAATATTTTGTGAACCTAGATTATTTAAATTTAAATTAACAGCGAATTAAAAAAAATATAAGTTTTTTTTGTAAAAGGGCCAGTTTAATTAACATACAATATACGTATAAGTACTTATATTTATACGCACTTATGAATGAAGTTAAATTTTGACCTATAAGGTTAACTTTTTGACAAACTCTGAATGTTAATTTGTAATTTAGACCCAATTTGCTTTCCATCAACAAATATCATAAAATCAAATAGATGTCTTCAAGGACCCAAAATTTCTATGAAAATTTCCGATAACTCAAAAAATCCTTAGCCTATTTATACGCTACTTACGTAGATAGAAAGCTAATTGAGTCTACATTTTGAATTAATATTTACACTTTGTTAAAATGTTTACTAAAAAAGGTAAATTTTGCAAGAACTAAAAAATTGGCCATATTTTTTCTTATAAACGCAATTTTCAACTTCATGGCCTGGGCCTAGTCCGATTTGGCTTAATTTGAAGTTTCTCACCGAATGCCATAATAATCCGACCGCCATTTCTCTACTTTCGAAAAAAGTTGAAAAAACACTCTAACGTAGTATTGTATAGAAAATTTTCTAATATACAAATAATACTGAATTCACCTTTTTTACTAAAATTGTTATATCTCTGTTAATATGTTTCCGATTTTAATTAAAGTACTCTTGTTTTACAAAATGGTAACCATGATTTTTTTTAAGTCAAAATATATTAGGTCTTCTGATAAATTTTACGAAAAAAAAGCTTCCGAAGTTGAAAAAATCGAAAAAAAAAAATTTTAACTTCAGCGGAAAATATTTTTATGATAAGTTGGTCATGTTAATAAAATGTCTTTACGAAGTGAAAGCCTATTTTGTTTTCTGTCGAAACACATTTTAAAATTTAAAATCGATGTAAAAATGACTCAGTTAAGCCTTCTTTTCTCCGCTAAGTCCAAAAAAATCGTTTTTTATCGATAACTTTCGATTTTGAGGGTATATTGAAAATTTTAATAATGGTAAAATGATCTTCTAACCGAGTTCTACTGGTTGAGCTTGGTTTCGTTCCGAGTGTATTTTCACTGTATCAGAGTGTAATTAGTAATTATACGTCATAATTATTTTCCAGAAAATCATTGCTTTTTTTACTTTTTTAAAAAAATTGGAACGGCATTCAGTACGAGTATGCACGTAAGAAAAATAAAATATTTATTTTAGATATGAAATTGGTGAGTTTGTATTTTAACATTACAAAATCTTTGCAGGTCACTCTTCTCGAGTCTAACTTATTCTTATCATTAGTACGTGCTGCGGCTGATTTAGACTTAATTATTTACACACATCCTGATTATTAATTTATAAATATGTATATATAGGAATTTATTTTATATCGAATCGGATAGTAGAACACATTTAAATGTGGACTTTAATTGCGAAAATATTTTGGCTTAATTTAAAGTTACAATTGGTGGTAATATTGAAATTTGGGCTATTTCTAATGTTGAAGGCAACTGCAAAAAAAAAAAAAAAAAAAAAAACAGGTGTGTCGGAAGCTATAAAAGAAAAAAAAATGCGATTTTACTTTTTTATCCATTTGCCTAGAGATCAAAGTCAAGTGCACAAAAAAGGAGATAAAACTCTATCGCCGTTAGTGTGTGAAAGGCTAAAGCCCAAAGTAAATGAAATAATTGGGACTTACCAATGTGGCTTTATACCAGGTTAGTCTACCACTGACCAGATATGGAGAAAACACAAGAGAAACAAATTGATACATATCATCTCTTTGTTGACTACAAAGCTGCTTTTGACAAACCGATACGAACAAAGGAGTTTAATGCAATGTCTGAGTTTGTCATCCCTACGAAGTTAATAAGGCTATGCTAGATGAAATTAACTGATACAACCTCAACAGTTAAAATATGTATGAGCCTATCGAAGTCCTTCATAACTAAACGGGGATTTAGGTAAGGTTATAGTTTGTCATGCGATCTCTTCAATATTGTGTTAGAGAAAATCTTCCGAGATGCTGCAGTTAATATAACTGGAACTGAGTGGAAGATTCTACGAAAAATCTTTGGACCAGTTTGCATCAACAATGAATATTAACATCGAATGAACCATATAGTAAAACGCATTAAACAGCAGCGGCTGCGTTGGCTAGGACATGTTGTGCGAATGGACGAAATTACTCCACAAGAAAAGTGTTCGAAAATGATCCTGAGGGAACTCGTAAAACAGGACATCGAAGCTCATGGATTTTTAAAATAAGCTCGGCCTTTGACCTTAATAGGTTTTAAATATAGGCTATTTAAGTAAGTCAGTAAAAATTAATATTTAAAAAAAATAATAAGATACATATAAATAAATGTTAAAGATATGTATCTAGGAAACCTGAAGAAATAGGTTAATATTACCTATTTTTGTATTGCGAAGTCTCTTAAAAATGGTTTTAAATATTACAAAAGTTCAAAAAAAAAAACTTACTTGTATTAAGGTTAAAGTGTCTAACTGTTCTATTTGACACACTATTTATACATAGACGATTGCACTTTGTGTAAGTTTAGTGGTAGGTTACTTCTCCTTCTCCAAATTTTTTTCTAAAGTATGAAAATTTTCGTAAGAAATTTACTTTTATTAAGTTTCAAGTTTCTAAATATTCAATTAAGTAATAATAATTGTAGTAATAAACTACCCCATTTAACTTTTTACTTAGACCTCTTTTCCGGGCTTTGTGGGTATAACTTTACCAGGTGCCAAATTATCGCATTCGATATCTATCGAAAACTCATGGCCTGTTCCACGATCTCGAGAGAATGCTTTCTTTCTTATCCTATACGAAAGAAATTTGTTTTTCGTTTCACTAACTTTATTTCATGCGAAAGATAGATAAGTCGAAAGAAAACGTAAGTATTTTCATACAAAATTCTTTTTCACTATTTCGAACAATTTACCAGCAATACGAAAGCAAATGCCAAAATGAGTCACTTGATGTTTTGCTTTCGAATAGAAACGAACGAAAGGCTTCGAAATAGTGAAATCAAAATTAATTCGAAATCGAGTTACTCACTTTCTTTCGAGTAGATTTTCTTTCGAAATCGTGAAACAGGCTTCAGACTTTTAAGCAAATATTGTGAAGTATACTTTAGGGATGTTCAAAGTTACTTCGATGCAAAAATTTTATTGAAATTTGGTATACATTTTGATTCGTTTTTAAAAACATGTAGTTCAATTAAAACTCTTTTACTATTGGTCATTGTTTGACAAATAACTACAAAAAAAAAATTATATATAGTAAACTATGCATCTTTTAAATAATTTTGATTATTCTTAAAGTATGCTATACACATGTTTTCAAAATATCTAAGATTTCGATCGATATCGTATGCGGCAATTAGGGCCCAGGTTTCGGAACAAAATATAGCTTATGACACCCTTATGGTAAAATTTAATCTACATTTAAAGTGTCATCTCGTCACATCGGTTAAGCCGTTTAGGCGTGATTGACATTTAAACCAATTAACATACTTACAAATCCATTTACATATCTGTGGCTTGGTGCTAAAAGGGCCAATGTTTTCGGATGTTTTGAGTTAGTCATTGCATTAGGTTGCTCTTTGGCCCTTTTATTAAATACAATTTTTTTTTATTTTGAAAAAATCTAAATGCTAAAAGGGCCAATGTCAACAATTTATTTCACTGTTTTTTTTTAGCAATTTTATTAGATATATACATATGTTATAAGTTATCAGATACATGCATATATCCTCTAAGTTCAATAATATTTGTAGTAGCATAACAATCAGTTGCTAAATAATATTAGGTCTATTCGTTTACTTTCCAGTAAAAGTCCAGTAAGCTGAGTATTTACTGAGTAAATGAACGAATTTACTCTCACCAAATCATTTGTACAAGAAAAGTAAACGAACAGAAAATTTGTAAAAATCCAGTAAGAAAATCAAAACAATAAGAAAAAAACAATACAAAAGGCAATAAATAAATAAAAAATGACCTAAGCTTTTAATTTTTAATTAGTTATATACTTTTTAACTTTAATTTAGTTAATTTTATTTCTTTTACTTCAAATTTTTAACTTAATAAAAATTGCGGCAAATTTTCAACTGCCTGTTTTTCTTTTGTTTACGTTTTT
This sequence comes from Stomorhina lunata, assembly GCA_933228675.1. Classification (NCBI taxonomy): domain Eukaryota; kingdom Metazoa; phylum Arthropoda; class Insecta; order Diptera; family Rhiniidae; genus Stomorhina; species Stomorhina lunata. Next base: position 85,253,473 of record OW121740.1, on the reverse strand, counting down.
TATTCATGTTGTTGTTGTTACTGAACTTTTATAAGCAAAAATTTTCCCCGTAACATTTTGCAAATACTCAGCAAATAAACTGTCACTTTTTCTCAAAAATTCTCTCTGTTTACATTTCCCCTCTTACTGAGTTTTGGGTAAACGAACGACTTTCCGTAACATTTTGTAATAATTTGTACAAATTTTAACGTAAACGAATGAATCTATTGTTTTTTTTTGTCAATTTTTTCTAGTAAAAATTAGTTAGGATCATAATACATGTCTAACCCAAATTTTATGGCCGAAAATTGGAAACTGGCTAAGCTGTAAGGAAACAAAATCTTATACAAATTTCATTTCTATTTTCTCAAAACTTGAGTTTATGACATTGGCCCCTTTTAGCACCAAGCCACAGATATGAAACTGGTGAATTATATAAGAAAATCTAATATATAAAAATCTCTTGTCGCAGTGTTTGTTGCAAAACTGAAATTTTTTGTGCATATCCGGTAGGTCTGAGAATCGGCCAACATCTATTTTTTATACCGCGAAATGTTAAGGGTGACCCACCCACCACAAGGGATAATTTATGACTCACCTAAATTACGTACCGACTTCGATAAATTTTTCTGCGAACTGCAGAACATATTTTCATATAAAAAAGCTAGGAGTTTGCATTGCTTTTAGTGTAGTGAGACACTATAGACCCATTTAGGTTTATAGTGTAAAATTTTGTTTTATAGGACCAACACCAAAAAAGTTAAAGACAAAACAACGTTTCCTCTTCAACCACTTTGAAGGCAAAACAACGTTTATCGGGACAGCTAGTATAATATAAGTCGATCTCTACATTTTAGTAGTTTTTGGATACGAATTAATATCATCTTCACATTAGCTTAGGATTAAACTGCTGTAAAGAGCAGGAGTCCTTTAAATATATTTTCTGCACTTGCCCTATCGTGAAGAAGGGGACTAACTGATTAAGCTTTAGATACAAAGAAAATAATTTGATTCAAGAATGTGTGTAAACAAAAATAGTATTCAAGTATGTTTTTTTTATTATTTAATTAATCTATCTTCTTATTTATCTACTTATTCTATGTAATGTACCTTAGTATTAATTTCATATCCTTTATAATCTATTGTATTTAGTTACTTTGCTTTTATAAAATATACGTTACATACATACATACACTGTATTTTTAAATTTCTCTGTCTGTATTTTAACTTACTGTCACATACGAGTATATTAAATATATCTACATGTTTTCTATACAAATTACATACATACATTCTTAATCATAAGTTTAGTATTATTTTTGTAATATCGGGCATATATCGAGCTTTTGGTGCAATAGAGCTAGGAGTTAAATAATCTTGAAATGTTAATTCTTCTATCATACTTAATAGATTTTTTTTTTTTAATTTAAGTACATATTTACAATATTGAAGATAAAATCATAAATATATTTTCATAATACATTTTTATTTTACAAAATTACTTTGCGCCTTATTTAATTGAGAAATTTTTTAATTGAAAGAAATTAATTTTTAGTTGAACCATGAATTTATGTTAAGAGGTTGTGGGTTCGAATCCGGCTCAGGTTCATATCATAAATTTTTATTTTTTTAATTTTAATAATTTTTATGATTTCTTAAATTAGCTTAATAATTTTTAAGAATACTGAAAAAACTATGTGACACTTAGCAATGTGGAATGCTTCATTTTCTGTCCCGCTACGGACTTCATCAGCACACTGTGTCACCAACTGTTAGATGCCAGTAGTTAAGATCATCTATTTAACTGAATTCTTAAGCGAAATTGAAAACGAGAATTATATTAACACTCATTTCTATTTCACCTATGACCATATGATTGATTCCGTTAGACGAACTTATCCACCATAGTTTTTTCCTTTATGTTTTGTATTCCTATCCTTTATTAATCTACATTTACTTTGTACTTTAACCAACTGTCAGCTGGTAATGAAGACAAAGATTTTTGTTTTCACAAGTTTCTGTTTATTCTTTTACGTTAATGCAAATTTGAATTTAGTATCAATTTGAAAGAGTTAGTGAAAACATGTAAATCGCGGTGCCCATGCAATTTAATTGAAAGAAATTAATTTTTAGTTGAACCATGAATTTATGTTAAGGTGAAATAGAAATGAGTGTTAATATAATTCTCGTTTTCAATTTCGCTTAAGAATTCAGTTAAATAGATGATCTTAACTACTGGCATCTAACAGTTGGTGACACAGTGTGCTGATGAAGTCCGTAGCGGGACAAAAAATGCAGCATTCCACACTGCTAAGTGTCACATAGTTTTTTCAGTATTCTTAAAAATTATTAATCTAATTTAAAAAATCATAAAAATTATTAAAATTAAAAAAATAAAAATTTATGAAATTTTTTAATTTTATTGTAGCAAAGACTCGATATATATTTTATATATCGCTAGACACGTGTAATTATGTTAAGTGAATTTGTAGTTATTATTTTTTTAATACTACTTTAAAACATTAACAATTCTACACAATAGGTAAATGATATCCCGATTTACAGATTCCATAAAATTTTATTGTACTTAACATCTATTTGTAGTGGTGTTAGTAACTAAGATTCCTTTAAATGGTAGTGGTTTATTTTCTTATCGCCATCCTTATCTACAAATGTACAGGTGTGTTATGATAGCTCCAATACACTTCTGGTCATCTGTTTACGACACCTACGGAATTAAATTTTGACTACCAATATATTGCTTATAAACATCTGCTGTCTCTTCAATCTTTTTGACTGAATAATATCATATTTTGTCTATTAATTATGTTTGAAACACGGGTAGAATTAAAACAAGTAAGAAAAGCTATAGTCGGTCAAGCCCGACTATATCATACCCTTCACTACTAAGGTCAAATATAGAACAACAATTTAACAAGTTTTCCTTAAGTCTTAGAGACATACATATTCTTTGTGCTATTTTTTCAAAATTTCGAGATTTATGTAATTTTTGGCTAAGGGCCTAATATTTGGTCAATTGTGGACCGATTGTTAATAAATTTTGGTTCATATTTATAAAATATTTATCTGTGAAAAGTTTAAGTAATCAAATGCATTTATGTTCAGAGTTTTTGTGCTTTTATGTTTATATAAACGTCTTTTGAGAATGTGCCTTGTATGGGAGGTATCGTCAAATATGGGCCGGTTCCACAAAATTAGGAACACTGATTAAGGTTATGATAGGCAATATTTGTGCCGAATATTATTAAAATACAACTAAATTTGTGGCTGCAAAGGACCAAAAACTGTATTCCGGGAAAGCATCCTTATGGGAGGTACCCGAAATAGTAATACGATTTTGCCCAAAAAGAATAAGTATCGTTCTTGGACCAAAATATGAGCCTGTGCCAAATTTCATCAAATTATCTATAAAGCTTACATGGATAACCGGTCAGCCAGCTAGACGGACGGAAAACAACTCAGGGAGTGATTCTTAGTCGATTGGTATTAGTAAAAGGTGGGTCTCAGACCAATAATTCTATGCGTTATAAACATCAGCACAAACCCAATATACCCTTTCCACCTATGGTGGTGAAGGGTATTTAAATGTCCATTTATAAATATAAATATCAGAAAATTAAAAACCTCTAAGGAATTTGGGATTTAAAGCCAATGTAAAACAGGCCCTCATATTAGGGACAACATTTCAATAATAAAGCCTTGTTTTGAGTGATGTTTTTTCCGCAAAAAATGAGCACATGAAATTCAAAAATGTTAGTACAGATATCTCTGCTATAACACGATAGATAAATCCTTACTTTATGGTGTATTGTGTTTTAAAGGTTCTTTTGTAGTCTAATCTTCAAAAAGCTTGGTCGTGATATAGTCTAACGATATAACCCAAATGTAGATCTTTATTTAGTACAATTTCGAAATGAAACCACTTTATATTTTTGAAGTGGAATCGAATTTGTACCCTGCAGTAAATGCTGGTAGAGAAACAGTAATGTTTTGCTATTGACAATGTTTCCAGTACTTCTTGCCTATTTTGCTCAATCCAATGTTATCTACTATATAATAATGGGAAATGTCAAACATTATAGGTTAGGTTAGGTAATAAAGGAGGTGTCAAAGACACCTACACTCGGAGACCCCAGGGGTCCATTGTGATCCTTTAACAGAGAGGGAGAAGAGAAGTTTCTACGAAATCTACCAGTAGACTTTACCACTATTGACTTAGTAGTTCTTTCGGTTCAAACAGAGACATTGGGGTCAAATTGGGGCCTATTGAGATAAACACATATATATATCTCAATAGGCCCCAGTTCCCACATTTGTTGACAATGTCACCAGATATATTAAGAATAGTAGCCTCTATATATTCACTATTTCAGTAGTGAACTAAAATTGGGAACATTTGAACTGATGTTACACAAAGTGTTGACATAGAGACACATGGTTCTAGTTTTACTACAGGGTATGTTTTTTTCCTTTATTCAATGTTTGAACAATTTCTTTAATTAATCAGTAAAGGTATTCATAGTCCAGAGTTCTTTGCCTAGTAAAATAGTAAAGAAGTAATATAGCACTCTACAAAAACAAAATACATTGAAATTGCTTTTCAAAACTTTTACTCTTTTACTTTTCTGAAAAAACTATAACTTTGTTCTGGGTTTAAAAATATTCAAATGTCATATAAATAATTTTATTTTCAAAAAAAAAAAAAAAATAAATATTTTTATACAAAAAATTAATAAACAAGATTCTTAAGGATAAAAGCCGATAAAATACCATCAGGAAATGGAAGCTTACAAATAAAATTGCATATTTCAACAAATCCTTTACATCAAAGGTAAGAGTAATTAAAAAATGTGTGTTCTCAATGTCGTCGCTGCTCTTTGACTAAAAGACTCCTTTACTTTTGTACTAATGTGGATCGAGCATTTAAAATTTTTGGGAACCTATAGAATCTAAAACCTTTTCGATCGGAATTTGACGACACTTCAGTTTGTGATATTCCTGATAGTAAAAGTTTTGATCGTAAATCCTTGGTCCAATTTTTTATTAAAAAATTAACACTATCACCTCATTTTTGCATCCCAGGTCCTGATACAAAGTTCTAATATAAACAGAACAAGATTTTTATTTCTAGTTCCTGATATTGTATACATTTAAATTTATTAGTCTTGTAATATATTTTTTTATTGTAGGTCCCGAAATAGTCACATTTTAGATTGTTTATTTCCTGATATTGTCAAAATATTAAATTGTATGTCATGACTAGTCCAACTATTATATCTCATATTTATGGCTCTATTGTGTATTGTAACTCAACTTTAATTGTGTTGCCAATTGCCAAAATGACAACAAGAGTCAATTCTAGTTGCTAGTTATTGGTACTTGTGTTGCTTAATTTATTTTGTAAAAAAACGGAACTAACATATTCCCATGGTTTTATGATAAGCACATGTGTTTCATCTATACATCCGACTATTTTTCTCTAAATGTTGGCGATCACCTTAGTTATCAATAGAAAAATTGGTGATCGCCGTAGTTTTCTATAGAAAAATTGTTGACCGCCTTAGTCCAAAGTTGGCAATCGCCTTAGTTTTCTATAGAAAAGTTGGCGATCGCCATAGTTTTCTATAGAAAAGTTGGCGATCGCCATAGTTTTCTATAGAAAAGTTGGCGATCGCCATAGTTTTCTATAGAAAAGTTGGCGATCGCCATATTTTTCTATAGAAAAGTTGGCGATCGCCATAGTTTTCTATAGAAAAGTTGGCGATCGCCATAGTTTTCTATAGAAAAGTTGGCGATCGCCATAGTTTTCTATAGAAAAGTTGGCGATCGCCATAGTTTTCTATAGAAAAGTTGGCGATCGCCATAGTTTTCTATAGAAAAGTTGGCGATCGCCATAGTTTTCTATAGAAAAGTTGGCGATCGCCATAGTTTTCTATAGAAAAGTTGGCGATCGCCATAGTTTTCTATAGAAAAGTTGGCGATCGCCATAGTTTTCTATAGAAAAGTTGGCGATCGCCATAGTTTTCTATAGAAAAGTTGGCGATCGCCATAGTTTTCTATAGAAAAGTTGGCGATCGCCATAGTTTTCTATAGAAAAGTTGGCGATCGCCATAGTTTTCTATAGAAAAGTTGGCGATCGCCATAGTTTTCTATAGAAAAGTTGGCGATCGCCATAGTTTTCTATAGAAAAGTTGGCGATCGCCATAGTTTTCTATAGAAAAGTTGGCGATCGCCATAGTTTTCTATAGAAAAGTTGGCGATCGCCATAGTTTTCTATAGAAAAGTTGGCGATCGCCATAGTTTTCTATAAAAAGTTGGCGATCGCCATAGTTTTCTATAGAAAAGTTGGCGATCGCCATAGTTTTCTATAGAAAAGTTGGCGATCGCCATAGTTTTCTATAGAAAAGTTGGCGATCGCCATAGTTTTCTATAGAAAAGTTGGCGATCGCCATAGTTTTCTATAGAAAAGTTGGCGATCGCCATAGTTTTCTATAGAAAAGTTGGCGATCGCCATAGTTTTCTATAGAAAAGTTGGCGATCGCCATAGTTTTCTATAGAAAAGTTGGCGATCGCCATAGTTTTCTATAGAAAAGTTGGCGATCGCCATAGTTTTCTATAGAAAAGTTGGCGATCGCCATAGTTTTCTATAGAAAAGTTTGCGATCGCCATAGATTTCTATAGAAAAGTTGGCGATCGCCATAGTTTTCTATAGAAAAGTTGGCGATCGTCATTGCTTTCTATAGAAAAGTTGGCGATCGCCACAGTTTTCTATAGAAAAGTTGGCGATCGCCGTAGTTTTCTATAGAAAAGTTGGCAATCGCCATAGTTTTCTATAGAAAAGTTGGCGATCGCCATAGTTTTCTATAGAAAAGTTGGCGATCGCCATAGTTTTCTATAGAAAAGTTGGCGATCGCCATAGTTTTCTATAGAAAAGTTGGCGATCGCCATAGTTTTCTATAGAAAAGTTGGCGATCGCCATAGTTTTCTATAGAAAAGTTGGCGATCGCCATAGTTTTCTATAGAAAAGTTGGCGATCGCCATAGTTTTCTATAGAAAAGTTGGCGATCGCCATAGTTTTCTATAGAAAAGTTGGCAATTGCCATAGTTTTCTATAGAAAAGTTGGCGATCGCCATTGTTTTCTATAGAAAAGTTGGCGATCGCCATAGTTTTCTATATAAAAGATCGAGTTGGTTTTCAAGCCAAGGTTAAAAACATTTTCATAGGACTTCTGGAAACTTCAATCCGAAAAAAATCAACTGACTATGATTCCATATACAATACAATTTTTATACTGGTTGCGTTGCCAGTAGACAAAGCAACTAAAATTCGATTGCAATACACAATCGAGCTATTAATAAAATTGTTTTCCATTCCTTTTCTTTTTATTGTTAAGCCGTGTTGGGAGATACAGCGATATATGAAATTTTCAAAATTTTTTATTCGTGTTGTAAGATATCGTATTATAAATAGGAGAGGGACAAGTTTTAATATTTCACTAAAAGATCTATTTAATTTTACTCAAAACACATCAGATGGCTTTTCAATTTCAAAACTTTGACAAGCATTCTGAATTAACTCTATCGATGTCCAATATTTCATTTAGTAGGTGTCGAAAACTGATGGCCGATAGTGTATATAAATAAATACTTATACAAGAGTCAATATTTGTCTGAAAAAATTGTTAAATTTGTTGGCTTCAAGGCCTAAACATAATTGACTTAAGTCACTTTAAGGAAAATTCGAATACAATTTTTGGAAATAGTCGAACTTTAGGAACTGTAATATTCTTTTATTTTAATTTTAAAAAATTTGTTGAGTTTTGAAAATTTTGGAGTAAAGAATTTGAATATATATATCGATAAATATCAGTATGAATTTTTATCGATTTATATTGTTTTTAAATAGACGTTTCATAGGTTCAGTTACAGTTTATTAAAAAAGTTAAATATTTTATTACTTAATTTTATCAATATCAATTTAGTTACGGTTATGTTGTTGATATAAGCCACGTCTAATTTAATTTTAAATTTTAAATTAAAACTATGTTGACTTAAATCAATTTTGTTTCTTTGATAAATGTACATTAATTTCAGATAAAATCTAAAAAACAAACATCCATTTTGAACTCGAGACATCAGTTGTGATGATATATCTTATTTCAAACATCATAAGAACAAAAGTACTGTATTCTAATTATTTATGAGTAAAGTATTTCATGTGTATAATTATTTTTAGTAGATGATACAGTTTTTTTTTTCAAATTTTATAATAACTATTACTAAGACGGCGTCGGTAATGATGGTGCAAACGAAACTTTATACGATCTGCAATATTCAGATTAGGGTGAGAGATAACAATAAATGGTCAAAATCACGAGCACATTTTCGGGAAACATCGCTTGTGACACTAACTTAATTAAATAAAGCTTACATATAAAATTCCTGTTCGGTAAGCAAAAATTCTCGAGTATAGGGTGAATGCTAGCATTTTGGTATGAATGATTTCCGTGAGGGCAATAGACATAAAATGCTTAATGCCATTACCATGTGCCAAACGGAGTGGACTATGTGATAATTTTGTTTAGTTTGCAAGAAAGCATAACAGACTAGTCCTACCATCACTAGCACAGTACCCATAGGCATAAAAACTATCAGATATCTGCGTGCTGGGAACCACTTGCGGGACTTGTAACAACGCATTCCCCAGCTGGCCGATATTAGACAAATGCCGGTAAGAGCAGGAGCTAAAAATACCCAAAGACTTTGTTTATTTAACTCTGTTCCAAATGCCAGAAGAATAGCGCCCAGCATATGGAGAAGTGAGACAAATTGCTGACGTACGTGCGACATTGCTACCAGCGTAACCCAAATGGCTAATAAGCCGCAATAAAAATCACAGAATTGTAGCACTCCAATTTTTACTAAACAAAAACTGTATTCATCCTCTCCCGAATCGCAAGCGTGATAAAATATGGAAAAGAACATGGCGAAGAAATATATTATAGCCTCTGTGTAGAATTGTCTACGAGCGGCAACGTAAATACTGGGGAAAAATAACAGATTACTGAGGGTAAGTAGAAGAGATGCCATTAAGATGGATATACTGGAAGGAACTTGAGTGTCTTCTGTACAATCCCATCCCCGGTAGCCTTTCATGCACACGCAGGTTGAAAAGACAAAGCCACCAGACATGTAGTGGTAGCAGCGTCCATAACGTCCACATCTTCCAGCTACACAGGGGCTTGATGATATGGTAAACACTACCGATGTACTACAATTGTCGAGGGCAAAATGCTGTTCTGTAGCAAATTTATGGTGAACTTCAAATTTTTCGGTCATCTCAAGATGATTTGAGGTACATTTTGAGTCCATAAGGCACTCTTTGATTTTAAGAGTCTCAGTTTCATTCATGGCGCCTAGACACTTTGCGTCGTTTATACACTCTCGATAATGGGGAACTTTAGTTGCACAGGCACATGGCTGCCTCATGTCTTCTAACATGAGAGCATACCTCTTGACAAACTCTTTAACGCTATCGATAATAGTAGCGCGAGATGCAGTCTCGGCACCATGGCAATACAAACCCATGGTGACGTACCATTGGCCACTTTCAGGAAAAGGCACATGTATTAGGCCAGTACTTGTATTTGAGTCGGTATTGTTGACTATGCTAGACGCGGGCAGTAATCGACGACCATATCTACACTTGTCAGGCCACGTTGGCTCGCCGGGCTCTCCTAAATGCATGCAAACAATGATTGTTTGATTGCTGCGAGGCAAGTTCTTGCTATCCGATTTATTCATATCATTATCTTGGTTAGTAGAATCAATGTTGGGACTCCCAACAAGTTTTTCAGCTAAAATTCCACTGCGTTCACTGGTGCTGGGTATCGAAGGCATTGTTTTTGCTACATCAGAAGTCGAGGCTATATTGCCTAGTTTCATAGATACAGCGAAAGTTAAAGTGCCGCCTATATCATATACTTCACCCACATTAAAGGCAAATCCAGCTGGCATTCCCGCTGTAAGGTTTAATAGGGCAGGCACTGTGCCATTGTCGTCGGGAACTAAATCATAATCATACATAAAAAACTCTCGGTAAGTTTGTCTTAAGAGTGGATAAAATTCCATATCGCGAAACGGTTTGGGATCCCAATCTTTGCCTTCGTCCGCAGTTTTCTTATTATTATCGCTGGTTGCATTTTCATGACTTTCACTGGTACTTTTACTTTCAAAATCGCCGTGGTTAAAGCTTTCACTACTTTGATCAACATCTAATGGTTCATGGTAATCAATTTGCATCACAAACGGCAATTGGTACCTAAAGGCTGTCTCATTAGTTTCGGCCGTGACAGTTGCAGCAACAGAATCCTCTTGACGTTTTAATCTATGCAACTGTTCGGTGCTTCTTAGCCGTAGTTGTTCCGTTTGTTTGGCTTCTGGTCGTGTCTGACCTAAAATGGAATTAACCATTAAACCTCTTTGGCTGACAAACTTGAGTAGGGCGTAGTGCCAAGTCATGGGTTGCACATAAAACTCAATAGAGATTTCTCCCGTTTGATTTGGTTTAATAATTGTGCTGTGTATGTAATTGCTTTCGTGACTCTTCTCAGCCTCTGCTCCTCCATTGCTGGGAAAGGCGTTCGCCTGTATGTGAAATCCGACATCGGGACATTGTGAACAAACTTGGCCAAATGTGATGCGTGCAGTTGCTACTCCAATATTAGGAGGCACATAGAATTTGTAAATGACTTCATTGTTTGTGGTTCCAATAGAACTGCTGCTACTGCTACTTCTGCTGCTTCTGCTCCTTTCACTTCTACTTCCATTGTTTGTGTTCATTTTAGTATATGATTTTGAGGTCGATGTAGATGTAGTATAAGTTGAGGCTGAATCTGTATCTGGGGGGGATTGGGTGGTAAATTTTGACGATGGTATATGCGTATACATTTCAGTTATATAATCTAGTTTAGGTACTATTGTATTTGTTTCTGTTTCTGTTTTAGTAGTTGTTGCTGTTGTTGGGTTTATTTCGTTTCTATCAACGTTAGTAGACAATTTTGAATTGTTAGGATTTTTTACATTGTTTAGATGTTCTTCTTCATGTTGCTGTTGTAGTTGTTGTTGCAGATTATGATGTAGTTCTGGTTTTGCATTCTCAGACGGTTGTATCTTAGTGCTACTACCACTGCTATTGTTTTTGTTGTTGTTGTTGTTGCCATTACTATTGGTGGTCGTATTTTGTTCATCACTGCTACTAGTTAGAGTACTATTATGCACTTGACCATTATTTATGATAATCGGATGGAAACGTGACACCGACATTTCAGCCAACAACAATGTGTCACATGATGCAGCAAGACCTGTAATGAAGATGAATGTTTAGAGACTATAATTAAATGTGTGTGTAATTGCTCTTAATTGCGATAAACTCTAAAATGTTTCTGAAATGGTTATGTTCAAAATGCTCAAATGGATATACATATGAACATTAGAATGGTTCAAACAAAAATTTCACAAATGCATCAGTCACCCCCTGAAACTTAGTTTTGATTCATTAAAAGGTATAATGGATAATATATATTCTAGAACCTTTCCAACGACATAAGGAAAAGTTATTCTTTTTTAGTAAAACAGCGAAAAAACTGTTTAGTTAGAATTAGATCATGATTAGATTGAAAAATGTATAACCGGTTCCCTAGAAAAGAAAAAATTTTGACTATATGTACCAATATTTTGGAAGCAAGTGAACCCATTTGATCCTATTTATTATATAGTAAGCATGAGGTAGGAAATTGGGGAAAGGTCTTAGAAAAAACAAGAGAGAAAGTGCTATAGTCGGTCGTGCCCGACAATACGATACTCTTCACCACTAAGGTCAAATATCTCTTATTTTTCGTGTATAAAGACAAATATTTGCTAAATTTTGTCATCGTACAAACAAGACTTATACCCAGGAGTAGGCAGCCCATACCACCAGTAGCCGATGAATATTTTTAATTTTCGTAAATATATGGTTCGGGAGAACAAAGATATATAATCTCGAACATTGTTGCCACGACACAATTATTTTTGTAAACATTGGGAATATTTTTCAAAACAGAAATAAATTCTAATATTAAACAATTTTAGATTTTTTTTAGATATTTTCGATCCAAACATTTTTTTTATAGAAAAATTGTTAATAAAATTATTTTTCTTTGGAAAATTTTTCGATAAAAATAAGATTTTATTGAAAATTTTTCAATCAAAATATTTTTCTGTTAAAATTTTCGATAAAAATATTTTTATATCAAAAAATTTTCAAATCTTCTATAGAAAAATTTTTGATAAGAAATTTTCAATAGTCAAATTTTTGATAAAAAATCCATAGAAAAATTTTTCATAAAAAAATTTTTGAGAAAAAAATTTTTCATTAAAAAATTTTTGAGAAAAAAATTTTCTATAGAAAAATTTTTGATACAAAAATTTTCTATAGAAAACTGTTCGATAAACAAATTTTCTATAGAATAATAATATTAAACAAATGGAGTAGAAAACTTTTTCTTTTTAAAACGTTAGAACTGAAAAAAATACCTATTTTAGTTAAAAGTATAAAAAACGGCAACTTTGCCGACTGTTTGTTTGTTATATTCTTTTTGCGTTGACCCGTGCTTATACCTTTATTTAAGCCATTTGCGTCATTTTATCTTATGTATATGATAGCTAGCTATCAAATGTGTACCGATTATCTCGAAATTAAGAAATTTGATTACAGTTTTTACAAAAATTGTGTAAGAAACAAATAAACACAAAATTGTCATTATCTTCAGATTTAGGATAATTTTAGTGATTTTATGGTCAAATATGGACTGATTTCAAGCATTATTTGTTTTAAATTTCATAAAAAATATTGATAATTGTGGCCAAAATACAATTCCGGGAAATGAGACCAATGGGATGAGAGACCATAAGTAATGGACCAATTTAACGAATTTCAAAAGCCATGGTTTCGTTAGTAAAAAAATTGCCTGTATATTTAGAATTCCGACCTGTACTTTTATTACAAGGTTTAAATGAGGTCCAGCCAGCTGTTCAGACGGAGGGACTGACATCGTTAAATCGACTCAGGAAGTGATTCAAAGTATATAGATGGGCCTAAGACCAATATTTATATGCGTTACATACATCAGCACAAACTTATAATATCGTTTCCACCTAAGGTGGTAAAGGGTATAATCAGGTATATGATGGAAAACGATCGTTTTCAAATCGATCGATTTTAGATATATTTTTTATATAATTTTTGGCAATTTCCCCTAAAAAATTAAAGTTTTGGCTTTAATCCTTTTGACTGATACCTTATCTTCCATTCGGTTTGAATTTTTAGGGCAAATAAATAAGAATAATCTCAAAAATGTATCTGAAATCGATCGATTTGAAAACGATCGTTTTTCATCACATACCTGTATAACTTTAAAGGAGGCTAGCGACCCGGGCGGCAATCAGCTGTTTTTTTTTTTATCAAATTTGAAACGACAATGAAAGAAGTAGAATAAAGTTCTACTTTTCAGATTTAATTATATTGTAATCAGATATTTTGTATATGAATATTTTTGTAAACAAACACACATTTTATGCTCTGACAATACCGCGACCGCCCGTAACGCATGTCATATGTATTGACCTTAAGGCGGCAACTTGAAATAGATCAAAGTTATTTTGTCAGGGGTGTCCGAAAAGTTGTTTTTTATTTGTATGGAGGTCAAGCCATACATATGTATTACATTAGGGTGACAATTTTTTGTATGAAAGAAAATAACTTTTTCAACGGAATATCGTAACAATAGGTCTAAAAGCTTAGTTGTGAAAATTTGAGTCAAATTGGACAACGTTCTATAGGCTCGCATCGGGTCAAAAGTTTTCAAAAATAAAAAATAACCCATTTTTTCACCATACAAATGGACTCTTAAAGAACGTTTTCAGAACTAAACTTTTAGACCTAGTGTCATAATATTCCGTTGAAAAAACATTTGAAATCAAAGAAAAAAAAATTTCTTGTCACCCTAATGTACATATTTAAAGGATTTGGTCGGTATATGACCTCATTTAATTCAGTGTCGCTCAAAATTTTAATTTAAAACATCACAATAAAGAAAAATGTCATAATTCCATTACTACTTTTCAAATGTGGGAGATAGAGTGGTTTAATTCAAAAGTTTGGGACTATTTAAAGAAATTTATACAAAATAGATGTTTGAAGGACTCTTTATTAAAACCTCTTCCAGGGCCAGATTCATGCGTTGGGAAAGAATCGAACTTATATCTTTTAATGAAATAGCACTTGATACTTTTTTTAATGTCAATCGATAGCTATTTATATAAATTTTAGCCCCAAAATCCCCAATTTGTAAAAAAGCGCATTTGCTTACATTTTTTATTCAATAAAATGAAGAGATCGATGTTATTAAAATAAAAATAGTTTTGTATGCTTGTAATCATTACATATTTTAATAATAAAATATTAGAAATCTAGTATTTCGTAAACTTCATAATCATGAAAGAAAAACAGATCAAGAGAATCTTTTTTGCATTGAATTTGTTAACATTTCAGTTGTCGGTTGAAATTCTTGACAACAAATTTTGTTATTAAAGAGTGTTCTAAACAAAATATGCATTTACTATTTTAGACAAGATTTATCCATAGTGCAAGAAATAATTTATTTTTTGATCAAGTTAGTTTCTATAGATATGTCAGATACTATTATTTTAGAAATTATTAATTTTCAATAGTTATTTCAATCAAAATGGACTGCGAAAAAAAAGTTCGTGAAAATATAATTAAAACTTTTCAAAAAAATCCGTCATGGACTTTAAAAAAATAGCTAAAAATTTGAAAGTTGACCCTCGAACGGTTTCTAATGCCATCAGACGGTATAAGGAAAACCTGAGCATTGAAAGAAAACCTGGATCAGGGAGGAAAAAAGGTCCTACAGATATTGGTAAGGCAAACGAAGTCGAGCGACTCTTTCGAAGAGCGCCTAACACTTCTTTAAGAAAAGCAGCTCGTACGGTGAAATGTTCTACGAATTTTGCACATAGAGTCAAAGCTTATGCTGGACTGAAGACATACAAAGTACAAAAGGTTCCAGATCGCAATGGTATAAAGAACTTAGAAGCAAAAAAACGAGCGAAAAAATTGAAGTCTGATTTTATAAAAAATATACCTGTTGTGTGATGGATGATGAAACATACGTACTGGCAGACTTTTCTCAACTTCCTGGTCAAGATTTTTATGTTGCTGATAAACGGGGCAATGTTCGGCAAGAGTTTTGCACAAAAAAACAAACAAAATTCCCTAAGAAGTTTTTCGTGTGGCAAGCTAAATATTTGCAGAAGTGGCAAAAGAAGTAAAGTATTTGTGGCATCTGGCACAATAAACACAGAAATTTATATAAAGGAGTGCCTACAAAAACGGTTGTTACCCTTTTTAAGAGAGCACAGAGTGACTACATTTTTTTGGCCCGATTTGGCATCATGCCATTATGGAAAAAAGGCACTTGAGTGGTACTCAAAGAATAATGTCATTTTTGTACCACGAGAGGCAAATCCACCTAACTGTCCTCGGCCTGTGGAAAAGTATTTGGGCTCTGGTAAAAAAGGAATTGAAGAACACAGGAAAGATTTCCAAGAACATGTCCGATTTTAAGCGCAGGTGGAACACATGCTCCAAAAAGGTATCAGAAGCAACTGTAAAATCTTTAATGGGAGGGTTTCCGAAAAAAGTCGATAATTTTGCAAAACCCGAGTACTAAGTAAACATTTTAATGCTAAATGATTTTGTATAATATGTCATTATATTTGCGTATTTTGTAGAGTTTTTATATTAAAAGGTTTGATTTTTATTTAAGAAAATCCAACTACAAATTTTATTTAGAGCACTCTTTATTATATTTTGTTGTTTTTGTTAAACTCATAACTGAAAATTCTCGCTTTACACAGGCATTCCTGTAGGAACCGCTAACATATTCAAAACTGCTTGACCAAGTTGTTTATAGTGATGTGTACAGGCAATATCTTGAAATTTATGAACTTTTGGCCAAAATTCAATTAAGATTGACGCATTTTTTCGAATATGGTATTCCAATTTGTAAAATAATGTTTATTCCATTGAGTTTCGTAGACATCAATTGGGAGTATTCTCGTTCACTGAATTTTGGTTGAGATATTGGATTTTTTCATTTTTGCATTTCAGAGTATTTGTTGCTTGAAAATATTTAAATTATCTGGTAAACATAATGGCATTTCATTTAATATTTCTTTTTATAATTGAAACAATTAATTTTTAAATGTACCTTGACTTAACAGTTTACATTTTGGTAGTTCTTTTTCGGATTCTGACCCATAATCGGATGCAATTTTTATATCAAGAAACGAATCATCCTTTATTACAAAATATTTTCCTTTATTAAAAAAGTATGAAGTTTTAAATTCACAAGTTAAAATTTCCCCAAATAATCCCCAACAAATTTGAGTGAATCCCCAACAAAATCCCCAAGCCCCAAACCAAAATTTTTCGACTTTTTGAGGATTGAATATCCCCAACTTTGGGGCCAAAACCCCATATCTGGCAGCCCTGCCTAGGATTAGCAAAATACAGAACCAGAGAGACTTTGCCCAACATTGGTATAGGTCAAACTGAACATTTTTAACAGAAACATGTTACACAGCTGAGGTGCCAAAAACAGTATTGCCATAGGATAATATAAAAGTTAAAGAGACGTTGCTAGAAACTAATACCTTTTAGGTGATAATTTCAAAAAGGCTAGTACCAAACATCAAACATCGATCACGATTAAGTATTAAAAAGACCCAATAATGTAAAAAAAGCGACATAGGATTTATGACAATTTGAACATGACATCTTTTCAAGTAACTTATATTCGATAAAGAAAAATCCTAAATACATTAAATTACATTAAATGTTGCTCCTATAAAGAATGTTTTATGTTACAAATTTGCAGTTATTCCCAAAAAAGATACATTTTTACTCCATTATATTCATCAGAAAGATATACTTGTTCTTTATTTATTTATTGTAAAATTATTTCTAACCATTTCAATCAAACCGAAATGCAAAAAAATAAATTTTTGAAAGCTTTTTCATTAAAGGTAATGCAAAATAAAATGTACAAGAATTTAACCAGAAAAAAACTAAAAATAGATATTGATTCATAATATAGAACGGTTGTATAAAATATACAAACAATTTATATAAATAGTATACCTAGATGTTAGGACCCGGCGCATGGTTTGGCACAAAAAAAAAAAATGGTGATAAATCTTTATTTTTTAAACTGTAAATCTGACTGCATCAGTATTTATGTAAAGAGAATTATTAAGGAAGGTCCAGCCTTTCTGAATTTTGGTTACCCTGTATTTTCAAGGGGTGAATTATTGGGCTAAAAGGTAGAACACTTCAGAAACAAAATAACTGTTGGACCGTGTAGCTCTTTCAGTTGTTGTCCCTTAATGGCTTAAATTCCATCTAAAAGTCACTTGAATGAGATTAAATAATTAACTATATTAGCTTTGACCACTTCATTTAGCACAAGAATACCATTATGTGACTACCAGATAGTGTGCAATTTTGTAACAATCGGTCAGCATTTGACTATAGCTCTTTCTCTCAGAGGAAAGCTCGATAGCGCCTAAAAAACTGTATAGAGTATACAACATTTGACAAAAGTATTTTTGATCTCTTGAAAAAGTTTGGTATTGAAATAAGTTTTTCTATAGAAAAAATAAGTTTTTCTATAGAAAAAATAAGTTTTTCTATAGAAAAAATAAGTTTTTCTATAGAAAAAATAAGTTTTTCTATAGAAAAAATAAGTTTTTCTATAGAAAAAATAAGTTTTTCTATAGAAAAATAAGTTTTTCTATAGAAAAAATAAGTTTTTCTATAGAAAAAATAAGTTTTTCTATAGAAAAAATAAGTTTTTCTATAGAAAAAATAAGTTTTTCTATAGAAAAAATAAGTTTTTCTATAGAAAAAATAAGTTTTTCTATAGAAAAAATAAGTTTTTCTATAGAAAAAATAAAGTTTTCTATAGAAAAAATAAGTTTTTCTATAGAAAAAATAAGTTTTTCTATAGAAAAAATAAGTTTTTCTATAGAAAAAATAAGTTTTTCTATAGAAAAAATAAGTTTTTCTATAGAAAAAATAAGTTTTTCTATAGAAAAAATAAGTTTTTCTATAGAAAAAATAAGTTTTTCTATAGAAAAAATAAGTTTTTCTATAGAAAAAATAAGTTTTTCTATAGAAAAAATAAGTTTTTCTATAGAAAAAATAAGTTTTTCTATAGAAAAAATAAGTTTTTCTATAGAAAAAATAAGTTTTTCTATAGAAAAAATAAGTTTTTCTATAGAAAAAATAAGTTTTTCTATAGAAAAAATAAGTTTTTCTATAGAAAAAATAAGTTTTTCTATAGAAAAAATAAGTTTTTCTATAGAAAAAATAAGTTTTTCTATAGAAAAAATAAGTTTTTCTATAGAAAAAATAAGTTTTTCTATAGAAAAAATAAGTTTTTCTATAGAAAAAATAAGTTTTTCTATAGAAAAAATAAGTTTTTCTATAGAAAAAATAAGTTTTTCTATAGAAAAAATAAGTTTTTCTATAGAAAAAATAAGTTTTTCTATAGAAAAAATAAGTTTTTCTATAGAAAAAATAAGTTTTTCTATAGAAAAAATAAGTTTTTCTATAGAAAAAATAAGTTTTTCTATAGAAAAAATAAGTTTTTCTATAGAAAAAATAAGTTTTTCTATAGAAAAAATAAGTTTTTCTATAGAAAAAATAAGTTTTTCTATAGAAAAAATAAGTTTTTCTATAGAAAAAATAAGTTTTTCTATAGAAAAAATAAGTTTTTCTATAGAAAAAATAAGTTTTTCTATAGAAAAAATAAGTTTTTCTATAGAAAAAATAAGTTTTTCTATAGAAAAAATAAGTTTTTCTATAGAAAAAATAAGTTTTTCTATAGAAAAAATAAGTTTTTCTGTAGAAAAAATAAGTTTTTCTATAGAAAAAATAAGTTTTTCTATAGAAAAAATAAGTTTTTCTATAGAAAAAATAAGTTTTTCTATAGAAAAAATAAGTTTTTCTATAGAAAAAATAAGTTTTTCTATAGAAAAAATAAGTTTTCTATAGAAAAAATAAGTTTTTCTATAGAAAAAATAAGTTTTTCTATAGAAAAAATAAGTTTTTCTACAGAAAAAATAAGTTTTTCTATAGAAAAAATAAGTTTTTCTATAGAAAAAATAAGTTTTTCTATAGAAAAATAAGTTTTTCTATAGAAAAAATAAGTTTTTCTATAGAAAAAATAAGTTTTTCTATAGAAAAAATAAGTTTTTCTATAGAAAAAATAAGTTTTTCTATAGAAAAAATAAGTTTTTCTATAGAAAAAATAAGTTTTTCTATAGAAAAAATAAGTTTTCTATAGAAAAAATAAGTTTTTCTATAGAAAAAATAAGTTTTCTATAGAAAAAATAAGTTTTTCTATAGAAAAAATAAGTTTTTCTATAGAAAAAATAAGTTTTTCTATAGAAAAAATAAGTTTTTCTATAGAAAAAATAAGTTTTTCTATAGAAAAAATAAGTTTTTTCTATAGAAAAAATAAGTTTTTCTATAGAAAAAATAAGTTTTTCTATAGAAAAAATAAGTTTTTCTATAGAAAAAATAAGTTTTTCTATAGAAAAAATAAGTTTTTCTATAGAAAAAATAAGTTTTTCTATAGAAAAAATAAGTTTTTCTATAGAAAAAATAAGTTTTTCTATAGAAAAAATAAGTTTTTCTATAGAAAAAATAAGTTTTTCTATAGAAAAAATAAGTTTTTCTATAGAAAAAATAAGTTTTTCTATAGAAAAAATAAGTTTTTCTATAGAAAAAATAAGTTTTTCTATAGAAAAAATAAGTTTTTCTATAGAAAAAATAAGTTTTTCTATAGAAAAAATAAGTTTTTCTATAGAAAAAATAAGTTTTTCTATAGAAAAAATAAGTTTTTCTATAGAAAAAATAAGTTTTTCTATAGAAAAAATAAGTTTTTCTATAGAAAAAATAAGTTTTTCTATAGAAAAAATAAGTTTTTCTATAGAAAAAATAAGTTTTTCTATAGAAAAAATAAGTTTTTCTATAGAAAAAATAAGTTTTTCTATAGAAAAAGCTTATTGTTATACTAAAAGGCAGGTCTAAGACAAATATTTTTATGCGTTACATACATCAGAACAAACTTATAATACCCTTACCCTGTGATCCTAAGACTTGTATATATTGATAAAAAAATCATTGCCACAGCTTCAATCTATTGATCCGCTTACTTCAGAGTTTTACGTAACTAATCAACAACTTTTACTATATGGATGTTACGTTCGAAAATAGTTAATCGATATTTTTAAGTGCTTATTATCTATTTGGTAAAAAGGAATGACACCTTTTTTTGGCATCAAGCTTGTATTGGGAAAGTTTGGTGGCCCATAAAAATAAAACTGTGACTAAATTGATCAAACTGAGTATAGGGTTTTACTAGAATTTGAGAATTGAATTGAATATTCGACCATCCTAATAGGACCCATATTGTCAAGAGCTTGCATTTTTTTCACTGTTATGCAGTGTAATTTAAGTTATTAGAGACGAAAGGCACCTTTTACTCTACAATAAAGTTCTATCAAATTATCATTCAAAGCTTACCAACCAACATCTGACAGATTTATACCCTTCATCACCCTAGATCGAAACATTAGTCTGGCATCCAACTTTAGGTACACCGATTAACTCAGAAGCACTTTCTGACGTATATACTTCAGGTTACTTTATTGATCGGGTCTCTGATTGTTTGGAATTATTTTAAAAGAGATGTAATTGTAGAGCGAGCATTATTCTTAATTCGTTGAACGAATAACCCTGAATTATTTAAAAATTTTAGTACAAAGACGTTGCACATATTTGCCTCTCCCATTGACATCATACGTGCCCATCCCCGTTAAAGTCGATCGGTATACTTAAAGGTGGGTGGTGTCATGCTTTAAAAACATCAGCGCAAACCCAATATACACTTACCTTCTATGGTGGTGTAGGGTATAAATATCCTGCCGAAACTGTATTCAAAGATTGATGATGATTTTTTACAACCATTTTTCTCCAAAATGTCAGTAGGTCAATATGATATTGCATAAAATACCAATTCTTAGTACATATACTCGTATGCAAGAAAAATTTTAGTATTTAGAGATAAGTCATAAATGCAATATAAATCATATTAGACTGTATGCGTTTTTAACTAATGAAGTTGAAACTTTAAACGGTTTATACTTATGTAGGAATATTAAGTACTTATATCCCTGTAGTTTCAAAGGTGTAGGTAGAACTTATCGAAAACAACTAAGTAGTAGTTAAATGATATGCAAAAGTGGCATTTTCTATTGATAGCCTTAAATGTCAGAGATATGTTAAATGTTCAAGCTATTCCAGGCGATCTTAAAATTTGAAATTAACGGGACTTTATAGGTGCTTATATACGGATACATGTTTGTATGTGTATAACAATGTGAAAAGACATTTAAAGTATTTACTGGCGTAATCGCAGCTATTGTGCACTGGAATTTACTAGAATAAACTAACTTTAATAAAATCTCCCATGGATTCCTTTATTATACCGTGGATGCCACAAGTTCTTTTGTTACTGCAAGTCTGCAGAAGCTGTTAATGTTGTTTTTTTGTTTTCTAGCTTTGGAATTTCTTGAAGATAGTTTCTTTTGTTACGATTCATAAGACTTTCTTTCATGTTTTGCTTGAATGTATTTGTAAATTTGTTTAAGAAAGAATAAAGAGTGCTCTAAATAAAATTTGTAGTTGGATTTTCTTAAATAAAAATCAAACCTTTTAATATAAAAACTCTACAAAATACGCAAATATAATGACATATTATACAAAATCATCTAGCATTAAAATGTTTACTTAGTACTCGGGTTTTGCAAAATTATCGAATTTTTTCGCAAACCCTCCCATTAAAGATTTTACAGTTGCTTCTGATACCTTTTTGGAGCATGTGTTCCACCTGCGCTTAAAATCGGACATGTTCTTGGAAATCTTTCCTGTGTTCTTCAATTCCTTTTTTACCAGAGCCCAATACCTTTCCACAGGCCGAAGTTCTGGACGGTTAGGTGGATTTGCCTCTCGTGGTACAAAAATGACATTATTCTTTGAGTACCACTCAAATGCCTTTTTTTCCATAATGGCATGATGCCAAATCGGGCCAAAAAAATGTAGTCACTCTATGCTCTCTTAAAAAGGGTAACAACCGTTTTTGTAGGCACCCCTTTATATAAATTTCTGTGTTTATTGTGCCAGATGCCACAAATACTTTACTTCTTTTGCCACAACTGCAAATAGCTTGCCACACGAGAAACTTCTTAGGGAATTTTGTTTGTTTTTTTGTGCGAAACTCTTGCCGAACATTGCCGCTTTCATCAGCAACATAAAAATCTTGACCAGGAAGTTGAGAAAAGTCTGCCAGTACGTATGTTTCATCATCCATCATACAACAGGTGTATTTTTTATAAAATCAGACTTCAATTTTTTCGCTCGTTTTTTGCTTCTAAGTTCTTTATAGCATTGCGATCTGGAACCTTTTGGACTTTGTATGTCTTCAGTCCAGCATAAGCCTTGACTCTATGTGCAAAATTCGTAGAACATTTCACCGTACGAGCTTCTTTTCTTAAAGAAGTGTTAAGCGCTCTTCGAAAGAGTCGCTCGACTTCTTTTGCCTTACCAATATCTGTAGGACCTTTTTTCCTCCCTGATCCAGGTTTTCTTTCAATGCTCAGGTTTTCCTTATACCGTCTGATGGCATTAGAAACCGTTCGAGGGTCAACTTTCAAATTTTTAGCTATTTTTTTTAAAGTCCATGACGGATTTTTTTGAAAAGTTTTAATTATATTTTCTTCGAACTTTTTTTTTCGCTGTCCATTTTGATTGAAATAACTATTGAAAATTAATAATTTCTAAAATAATAGTATCTGACATATCTATAGAAACTAACTTGATCAAAAAATAAATTATTTCTTGCACTATGGATAAATTTTGTCTAAAATAGTAAATGCATATTTTTTTTAGAACACTCAATTTAAACAATATTTTTCCTCGATGGATTATTATAAAGGGTAAGGGGAGACTGATTTCAACTAAATTTAGAAGCCTTATAAAATTTCGTATTAGTTAAAGAGAAAAATGCCTAGGGTTATAATATTTAAAATTTATATACCCTTCACCACCATAGGTGAAATATTTGTCTTAGATCCACCTTTTAGTATACAATAGGCTTAGAATCACTTTCTAAGTCGATTTAGCGATGTCAGTCAGTCCGTCCGTCCGTCTGGCTGGACCCCCATGTACACCTTGTAATCAAAGTACAGGTCGCAATTCTAAAGATTATTTGATGCAATTCGGCACAAATAATTTAATTATTTTTAGTGGGTCCATGGCTATTGAAATTCGTCAAAATCGGTCCATTATTTGTAGTACCTCCCATAGGTCCCACTTCTCGGAATTGATATATTGGCCACAAATATCAATATTTTTTCATGAAATTTAAAACAAGTACTGCTCATGTAAACTTAATAATCACTATTCCAAATTTCGCTGAAATTGGTCTTCATTTGACAATAGCTCCCATGCAAACTTATATGTCAAAAAGCACTAAATGGGACAAAAATCACTAAAACGCTCTTAAATCTGAAGATAATGAGAATTTTAAGTTTATTTTTTGCAAACATAAATTTTGTAACAACTGTAATCAATTTGCCAAATTTTGAGATAATCGGTTTACATTGGACCCTCGGTCTCATATAAGTTCAAATTAAGTGCACAGTTTACAATTTAATTAACTTTGAGTAATTTTAATTGGTGTCACCTGTCGGAAATCGGTCATACTAACTAAAAAACCTTCGTCGGTTCATCCGCAACAACTTTGTTAATTATCACAGCATGATCAAATGTGCAGATTACGATTTAACTCACTTTGAGCATAGCAGTTTACGATTTAATTCACTTTAAGTAATTTTAAGTGGCGCCACCTGTCGGTAATTAGGCATACCAACTAAAAACATTCGTCGGCTCATGCGCTACAACTTTTCTAAAGATCATAGCTTGATCAAATACACAGTTTACGATCTAAATCATTTTGGCGCCACCTGTCGGAAATTAGTCATGTCAACTTAAAAACTGCATAACATGCTGAAGAGTATAACATGATCCAATGCATAGTTTACTATTCTATAAAGCACATATAGACAGACAAACATGCATTTGTTTTATAGTTATAACACTTCCAATTTATTCCAATTTTTATCCCCTAGTCTTGAAAAAGTTCAATCTGCATATTTGGTACTTCTTTGGTACCAAATGAATTTCAGTACATTTTATAAAAATGCAGTTAACATATTGTTCCTATTCATATACTCTTTGAGATTTTAAGTTATCACTTAATCCCTTTTTACCCATTTTGGCCCCCCAAATCAAAAAAGTACCAAATACGTGTTTTCACATTTATTGATTCTAGTACAAAGTTCCTTTCTCTATTTTTTGGTTCAAACGATAAGTGTGGTTACAAATAGTACAAAATAACTACTTTCACCACTTTTTACCCCCTATCGGGCATAGTTTCAAAAAAGTACCAAACACCTGTCCACTTATTTGTATAGTTGTTCAAAACGTAATTTTAATTTTTTTTCTATACCTATTACTTTAGGAGATCTAACGTTTTCGATTTTTTCCTCTTTTTACCCGGCTTTACCCCCTTAGAGGCAATGTATCCAAAAGTGCCTTCTTACTCAACCTATACGTCAAAAAAGGTACCCACCGTTCAAATTTAATCATCTTTTAAGATATGTATATAATGAGTTTACAGCCCTACTTTTTCAATATAAATTAAGTAAAAACAGAAAAAAAGAATGTCGAAAGAAAACAAAATAAAAAATTTTCATTTTGTAAAAAATAAAAAGTATTTCGAAATCAAAATATTGTAAAAATACTAGAAAAAAAAATAACATTTTATGTGTGCAATTTAGGACAGTGCGTTTCATTCCAAATTTCGCGGAATTTTTTAAACAAAAATTTTAGTTAAATTAATTTATTTTAGCAAAAAGCTTTCTGTTTATCAAAAAAGCTTTTATTTCGTGTACGTGTGATTTAGTAGAATACAAAATTTTAGTGGATTAGCTGACGACCTTCTTTATATTTCTATGCTCATTTTGATCATAAAAAATTAAGTTTTTGAGTAACAAGTATACTTGTTACTTATAAGTAAACATTAAATGCATTTTTTGGAAAATGTATATGAGCACAAATATTTAATATACCTTGTTGCTCGATCCGATCATTGTTTGGATCTGTCCAGCTAACAAAAGCCACAGCAAACCAATTCCCCACTTGTGGTCCATCAACTGTTATGCGCTGTTGGACTTCATCCGATTGAAATTGCAGGTTATATATTTTAAATCTGAAAAAGTAGATAAACAAATTTAAATAATTAAAAAATATATAAATTTTATGAATTGTACAAGATAAACATAATTATTAAATGTTTTCAAAAATATTTTGTTGGTATTATATTCAATCGTTTTGTTCATCATTCATATCTTTGAAATATACCTAAAAACGAAGTATTTTCTTTATGACAAACTTAAAAATGGTTTTGACAGTTGTTATTGCACTTTAAATAAGTTGATCAAGTTTTATTGTTTATTTTTTCACTTTTGTTTTCTTCTGTAAGAACTCATATGTTTTACATACTCGTATACCCTTAAGAAACACTTATCTCTACCCAACATACACTGCGTTTCACTTGAATAGCCCACGTATGTTTTTGCAGGAATTTTTATCTAAAAACATTCAGTGTTATTCTTATAAAGGAATATTTGCCTCCTTAATTAAATATTTCTATAGAACGATTAAAATATGGGTTAGGGCGTCAAGTTAGTAACCCACTTCTGAAAAAAAAAAAACACAAATACTATGAAAAAGTTAAAATTAAGAATCAAAACGGCACCCCCTAGCATTGACGATTATCTCAAACGAAAAAAGGACCATGATTTAAGGATCAGAACTTGAAACATCCGAACTATTTACCGAGGAGGTGCTCTGATCTAGCTGACAGATGTTTTTGATTAATATAAAGAGTGTTCTAAAAAAAATATGCATTTACTATTTTAGACAAAATTTATCCATAGTGCAAGAAATAATTTATTTTTTGATCAAGTTAGTTTCTATAGATATGTCAGATACTATTATTTTAGAAATTATTAATTTTCAATAGTTATTTCAATCAAAATGGGCTGCGAAAAAAAGTTCGTGAAAATATAATTAAAACTTTTCAAAAAAATCCGTCATGGACTTTTTAAAAAATAGCTAAAAATTTGAAAGTTGACCCTCGAACGGTTTCTAATGCCATCAGACGGTATAAGGAAAACCTGAGCATTGAAAGAAAACCTGGATCAGGGAGGAAAAAAGGTCCTACAGATATTGGTAAGGCAAAAGAAGTCGAGCGACTCTTTCGAAGAAGAAGTGTTAGCACTTCTTTAAGAAAAGCAGCTCGTACGGTGAAATGTTCTACGAATTTTGCACATAGAGTCAAAGCTTATGCTGGACTGAAGACATACAAAGTCCAAAAGGTTCCAGATCGCAATGGTATAAAGAACTTAGAAGCAAAAAAACGAGCGAAAAAATTGAAGTCTGATTTTATAAAAAAATACACCTGTTGTGTGATGGATGATGAAACATACGTACTGGCAGACTTTTCTCAACTTCCTGGTCATGATTTTTATGTTGCTGATAAACGGGGCAATGTTCGGCAAGAGTTTCGCACAAAAAAACAAACAAAATTCCCTATGAAGTTTCTCGTGTGGCAAGCTATTTGCACTTGTGGCAAAAGAAGTAAAGTATTTGTGGCATCTGGTACAATAAACACAGAAATTTATATAAAGGAGTGCCTACAAAAACGGTTGTTACCCTTTTTAAGAGAGCACAGAGTGACTAAATTTTTTTGGCCCGATTTGGCATCATGCCATTATGGAAAAAAGGCACTTGAGTGGTACTAAAAGAATAATGTCATTTTTGTACCACGAGAGGCAAATCCACCTAACTGTCCAGAACTTCGGCCTGTGGAAAGGTATTGGGCTCTGGTAAAAAAGGAATTGAAGAACACAGGAAAGATTTCCAAGAACATGTCCGATTTTAAGCGCAGGTGGAACATATGCTCCAAAAAGGTATCAGAAGCAACTGTAAAATCTTTAATGGGAGGGTTTCCGAAAAAAGTCGATAATTTTGCAAAACCCGAGTACTAAGTAAACATTTTAATGCTAAATGATTTTGTATAATATGTCATTATATTTGCGTATTTTGTAGAGTTTTTATATTAAAAGGTTTGATTTTTATTTAAGAAAATCCAACTACAAATTTTATTTAGAGCACTCTTTATATGTGATATGACAAAAATAGATGCGAAAAGACAAAAAGATGACCTGTAGTATTGCTGTCATGAAATTGTGCCTGATTTTTTCTTATGCTCGCACGGAGGAGAAAGATGATAATGCAAAAGAAGCCTTTTGCGATCAGCTTGACGATGTTTACGATAGCTGTCCCATTTATGACGCTGAAATAATACTTGAACAGTACCCACAACCGAAAATGGTACGGCGGCTCGCAATATGATAGTTAGCAGCATCAGATTTACACACCTTGAAATCCACAAAGCGACATGGATATCTCCCGATTAAATAAGAAAATATCATAAAGGCCATATTGTAGTTGACCAAAGCGATCCGATGAGCCAAAATGGACTCCGATCATTACCTTTATGCAGCCAGGGTGAAAACACGTCTGAGTGTATTGCATACAGATGGAAGCGCAATAAATGTTTGACGTCACAAAACCACAATCTCACAATTTTAACTTTAGAACCAATGCATATTCCATATTTTGAAGGGTATCAACAAAATAGACTTGACCTTTTCCTGTTTTCACACAATGACAAGTATGAAGTCAAGGTTCTTGCACCTCTTGGAAATCATTGTACAATTTCCGCCTCTTTTTCGTTCTTCGCATTTCGTAATGTTTCACAAATAGCCACGAAACGTTTAACTTTCTTATACGAAAAAGGTAGTTGGGCTGAGCTAAACGAATTTTATAGGCATTTCAACTGGAAACTTTGTTTCCTCGGCAATAATGTCTGTGCCTAGGCGGAAATGGTTTCTAATGTTATTAAGCAGGGAATAAAAATGTTCATCCCAGTAAAAAATATTCCTTAAGTTAAAAACATGCAAACATGCAGTCAGATCTCAAAAGTTTGCTTTTTTTTAAAGGTCAAATATTCACAGACCCGGTTGAGAAAGCTTACCTTTTAGCTGAATTATTCGCAAGAAATTCTCGCCTGCCGGAAAGCACCCAACCTCTGCCTGAGCTCGAAAGAATATCTGTAACTATGTCAAAGATATATTTTCTCACCCGTGCTGTAAAACGGGTTTCACCGGATTTTAATATAAATAAGTCTCTAGGGCTGGATGGCATTCCAGCACTGGTCTTGAAGCAGTGCTCTTCGACACTTGCGCATATGCACCATATACCATGTCGGACATTTCCTCGGTGTTGGAAGGTTTCTAATGTTATGCCAATCCCTAAAAAGGCGAACAACACTGAAAAATATCGCCCAATTGCAATTTGTTCTGCACTCTCTAAAGTTTTGGAGAGTATGGTAAACCACCATCTTGCTAAATATCTAGAGTCTATGAACCTAGTAAGCGACCGCCAGTACGAGTTCCGCAGGGGAAGCTCTACGGGAGACCTGCTAGCATTCCTAGCGAAAAAATTGTGTCAAGACATCTTAAAGGTTGGCGCTATGAGACAAAACATGAATGATTCATTAAACCGCGATTTAGAAACAATTGGAGAATGGGGTCGTGCGAATAGAGTTAATTTTAATGCGCGAAAAACTCAATGTTTTATGCTTACGCATAAACGCTCTGCAAACCATGTAACTTCATCTGTATTAATGGGTGGTGTACATATTAAGAATCTCATGCTCCTGATGTTCTGGGCATGAGAATTCAATGTGATTTCCATTGGACAATCACATCTCGGTTTTCTACTGCACTTCATTTGATCTCCTTACTAACTATTTATACCATCTACATCCGATCAATAATGGAATACACCTCTCAAGTATGGGCCGGTGCTTCAAAGTCTATTTTGGAATTTCTCGACTGAGTGCAGGAGAGTGCGAAAGTGCTCATCGGTGACAGTAGGGTAGTCAACTCTATTGATTCACTGAAGCACCGTCGCAATGTGGGTTGTGTCACACTTCGTTACTACTTTGAAATGTGCTGTAATGAAATCAGGGAACTCATTCCCGAAACTCGAACTTTTCTACGAACTACACGCAATACAGCTCATTCCTTTGTGGTCGATTGGCCGGTGTACCGAAAAACAGATTACAGAGAAAATTCGTTCTTCAGTCGTACCGGTTATAATATAGCAAATCAAATTTAAACAAACACTACTCCATTTATCCTTCCTACCATAAGCTATTTTTCTAGTTCCAACACAATTGCATAAAAATTAAAATTTAATTAAAAGTTAAACACCGAACAGATGGTATGGAACCTGCAAAGATGACCAAGGAAATTTGGTGACATATACAGAAAGTATACTAGCAACTTTGGAAGGAGCTCTTTTGCAAATTGTTGGTAACAAACGAAAGCTACAGAAAAGATGCTTCCAAATGTAGATGCTCTTCGATTTGATGAAGATTAAGTATTCTGACATGCAACCCAAAAACACAGTCCCCAGTGGGGGTTGTGTACTTTAATTCGTACGTATTATCCAACTTGTAAAGTTCTTGATTAGTTATGTGAAACTC
The DNA here is from genome assembly GCA_933228675.1 of Stomorhina lunata. Classification (NCBI taxonomy): domain Eukaryota; kingdom Metazoa; phylum Arthropoda; class Insecta; order Diptera; family Rhiniidae; genus Stomorhina; species Stomorhina lunata. The sequence goes on along the minus strand of OW121740.1, from coordinate 85,223,534 downwards.
TGAAGTTATCGGACCGATTAAGGTCAAAGCTTTAACAATGATTCTCAATGTATACAAGCCTTAGAATTATAGGGTATATACTAGGGTGGGTCGTTTTTTTACTTTTGTCTCTGATCGACTTCTTATAGTGAAATTAAGTGGCCAAATTATGTCAATCGGAAGTGTGCAAAATATTATTGATTTAGTTTAGGATACGAGCCCGCGCATCGGGCCCAAAGCTTTTGAGCCCATTTGTATGGGAAAACTGAGAGTATTTGCTACATTTCTGTTAGAAGTCGATCAGAGACAAAAGTCAAAAAACGACCCACCCTAGTATACACTCTTAGTTTTAGATACATACGTGAAATTAGGGTTTGCAAAAAACCGTGAAAATGAGAAACCGCGGTTTCGGTTTTAAAACACCCAAAACCGGCCGGTTTCGGTTCGGTTTTCGGTTTTTTTAATAAAACTATTTCAGTTTAAATTTGTAGGAACATTTAGATAAATTCATTAAAACATATTATAATTTAATACTAAAATTCAGGAAAATAATTCAGGTTTTTTAAATATGAGGGATTTCTTAAATATGTCTTGTTTCTTTTGGAGAAATTGCAGAGCGCCTTTAGCGTGAATAATATTTGCATCCAGCGACAAATTGCTTGAATAGTAATTTTTACAAATAGCAACGATTTTAAAGAATTTACAATTTCAAAGTCGATAGAATGAAGCAAATCTAAGGTCGACAGCATTTCTACACTCTCATGAATACTTTGTTTTAGAAGCAGAAATCTAAGAGTAAACATAATTTACGATTATGATGCTTTTTAACGCTTGTCTGTAAAATATTATAATGAACTGATGAATTTTTGAAATACCGAACAGTTTTCCTTACAGCCTCAAGGTTCAAATGTATATGGGCAATCGGTTTTAAATAAGTCAAAGTTTCACATCGCCGTTCTCAAAATTGATTTTCAGATACAAATTTGATATTGGCTGCTGCTCCATCTATAGTACATGCTACGATGTTTGTATCAAGTGAAATATTAAACTTCATTAGCCTTTGTCAAATGGTTCCTTGCGTTTGCTTGAAATTACACGTTCCCAAAATACGGCCCAGGTTATAAAATTTACCATGAGAATCGTGAATATTTGTTCAAATACCGTCTTCCCCTTACACCTGTCCATTCGTCCATTGTAAACACCTTTTGCTTGTTTAATTCTTCTGCTTCATTAAATAGACAAATTACGTGCAAATTTATGATAAGCTAATGTTATTTCTGAATAATACCAACAAAAAATTATGAAAAATAAATAGCTAAAACCGCGGTTTTTCCTACGGTTTTCGGTTTCGGTTTTGAGGCATAAAAAACCGAGGTTTCGGTTTCGGTTAAAACCGAACTGCAAACCCTACGTGAAATATATAGCTTTTGAATGGATGGATATGTGGAATGTGTGGAAAGTTTTGCTCTAGTTCTTTGTGCAATTATAATGCGATTTAATTTATCAGCATTAAAGTGATTTTCGGTCGGGGTTATATGGGAGATTTCACTAATTGTGAACCGAGTTCGCCCATTTTCAATACCGAACTTTTCAAGAGTATTTCTGATACTTTTGTCAAATGTTTTCCTTTTAGAAAGTTTATTTTAAGCGCTATCGCCCTGAATAACGATATTGTACAACGTCTTTATACTAAATGCCATCATCGTATCTATTATAATTTGTCATTTATTAGCTACTAAGAGAGAGCAATTGTCAAACGTGAGCGGATTTCTCCCAATTGTAAATAAAAAATCTAAATTTTCGTTCATATGTGAGATACATGAACGGATATCATGTACTAAGCTGCATTTTTGTACTTCCTAGGAAGATTACCTATAATATGATATATAATACATTCTCAAATATTATCATAATGTTTAAAAGTCAGACACAAAATTATCAGATTTGTGGAGCTCCTGGAAGGTAAACCCATATGGATTTTACATAAAATTTTAGGATATCGTCCCATCTGAAATATCGCTTAAACACAAATTACCGAATGCATCAGAATTAATCCCCTGCGAAGAACGCTATTCAATTTCATCAAAATAAACATCTGAGATATCGACAAAACAGGAGCTCCAAAAACTTGACTACAACAGACGGACGAACGGGCGTCGCGAAATCGATTCTGAGTCGACCGGTACAATTTGAATTGTATTCACAATCAGATTTGTGGAGTTTATATATCAGATTTTAGGAAATCCTCTCGCAAATTTCAACACAATCGGTCCATAAACACCTGAGATATCGCTGAAACAATACTTACAAAATGTAAACAAAATTTCTTAGACACGTACTTTCGGCAATTTGCTGTACATCAAAATTAGTGTTTGGCGATATCTCAGTTGTTCATGGACTGCTTTTGATGAAATTTAATAACGTGCTTGGCGGGAGAATTTCCTAAAATCTGATATAAAATTTCAGAGGATGATTTTTCCTATTTCTGCATTTAATTTTTTCAACAAACTTTCTCTAATACGTACTTTGGGCAATTTGCGATACATCAAATTTAGTGTTTTGGCGATATTTCAGTTGTTTATGGACCAATTTTGATAAGATTTTACACAGTGCTTTAGGGAACCACATTATAAAATCTGATGTATAATATATTAATACTCATACGCCAGGAGTATCTTTTTTCTCTTGTTATTTAAAAATGTTTTTTGAATCAAAAATTTTAAAATTTTCGTCTAATTTTTGTTACTTTTTTTGGGTGTTTATGAACCGATTTTGATGCGGGAGAATTTCCTAAAATCTGATGTATAATTTATGTGGGTCCATCCTCCAGGGGCTTCAGAAACTTGATTTCAACAGACAGACAGACAGACAGAGAGACAGACAGACAGACAGACAGACAGACAGACAGACGGACAGACAGACAGACAGACAGACAGACAGACAGACAGACAGACAGACAGACGGACAGACAGACAGACAGACAGACAGACAGACAGACAGACAGACAGACAGACAGACAGACAGACAGACAGACAGACAGACAGACAGACAGACAGACAGACAGACAGACAAACAGACAGACAGACACAGACGGTTATCGCTTAATCGATTCTCCTCCCGATTCTGAGTCGTTCGGTATAATTTTTATGTCTACGATCACTAATAAAATTACAAACTTATAATCAGGGACCGTAACTTTTATAACTTTTATCGTAAAAGTCAGAAAATAAAAGTTATTTTTTGACTTTTATTTTTTCGAGCAGAAATAAAAGTTATTTTTGTTTAAATTCATGACAAATTTATTGAAAATTTTTGTCAAATAAAGATAATTTTTCAGTGAAAATAATTTGCTTATGCTCAAAAATTAATAGAGTTGAGTTTCGCAATCATAATTAGGGTTGAAAACACAAAATTAACTTTTATTTCTGCTCGAAAAAATAAAAGTCAAAAAATAACTTTTATTCATGATCGAAATAATAAAAGTCAATAATAACTGTTATTTTTGCTTGAAAAAATAAAAGTTAAAAAATAACTTATTTTTGCTCAAAAATAACTTTTATTTTTTTTCTAAAAAATAAAAATCAGATTTTTAAAAATCATCGCATTTTATGAAAATTTAGTCAAAATTTGGTATCAAAATGGTATACTTGGTTTTATTCTCCTACATTTCCTTGCGGTTGCTTTTTTAATAAAAAATTCAAAAATAACAGTCATTTTCGGTCCCTGCTTATAATACTTTTTCACCTATTAGTGAAGGGTATACAAATATGAAATTCAAAAACCGCTTTTATTTAAATTTTCCATAGTGTCCGACACATAAACATGTATGTATGTGCAATTGAAAATAAGCTGGAGGCATTTCAAGCCACAGAGACATACAGTCAGAGAGTCATACTGATATCTGGGTTTACAACTAACTGAAAAAACAGCAAAGAAACCCAAAACAAGAGGAAGAGAGTATAAAAGAAAGAAAGAAACCAGAATATAGAAACCTCATTGATAGCGGAAACGGATGTCTTAAGGAAGTTTGTAAACTGCAGTCAATCGTGTAACATTGTGTTTGTGTTCAGTTATTTTTTATCGTTGCAGTTTTTGCTATTAAGTTGTTCTCTGTTACAATTCTTTTTGGTAATCGATAGCTAAACAAGAAGTTTTACGAAGTTTCAGTTTGAAGGTTGACAATTCAATTTACAAAATATGTATGTTTTTTGTTTGTTCATTATTTCTAAATATTTTCTTAAATGCATTTTGGTCAGTTGTCGTGTTATATTAAGATTTAAAGGTTCATCATTATGCATATAATTCACTAAAATATGCCAATAAACTAAGTAAATAATGAACATAAATATTTAATTTGCATTCGGATTTGATCTTAAACAAATGTAAAATTTAACTGAATCGCTTTTAATCGAATTTGAAAATCGAAACTCATAAATTTTAGTTAAGTAGATATATGTAGATATATTAACCTGTGTAAATTACAATTTCCAAAGATTTGTTGTGTATTAGTCAGTCATTAATTACACTCTGTGATAATAAATATGACGTGAACTTAAAAGCTTAATTACAGAGGTTTACTTATGTATGTATTTGACAATTAAGGGGTAAATGCAATATTATAACTATAATATGTATCATATTTACTTATAAGTATCAGATGTTAATTGTATTGTGCAATAATTCTAAAAGCTTTCCATTAGTTTTCGTAAATGTTTATGAAAATTGTAATTGCACTCTGGGGAATATTGCATTTATTTGCGTATGGGTAAATACATAACCGATCAATGGAGGGTTTTACTGTTTGCGTGTTAAATAAAATTGTAAGGAGAGAGTAAAATGAGTGAATTTACGTTCTAGAGGACGATACTCTCTTTTTATACCCACCATCAAAAAGAATGGGGTATATTGAGATTGTCATTCTGTTTGTGATTTCCTTAATATTGGTTCAAAAATCAAAAACGATATAAATTCTGAATCCTTATGAAATTCTAAGACGATTGAGCTATGTCCGTCTGTCTGTCCGTCTGTCTGTCTGTCTGTTGAAATCACGATAACTTCTAAACGAAAAGAGCTAGCTAACTGAAACTTAACAAAAACATTCTTTATCTATGAGAAAATTTTGGTATTGAAATTGGGCAAAATCGGTTTGCATTTGGCCATAGCTCCCGTATAACCTCATCTAGGCTAATCGCTTATTTGCTAATAAATGACAAATTATGACAGTTATGATGACAAAATTTGGTATCTAGAAGTTTTAGATAAGCACTAGGCAGCATATAAAATTTCATCGAAATCGGTTCACATTTAGCCATAGCTCCCATACAAAAAACTTACGAAAACAGGCTAAATTTCACCCAAAATACACTTAAATGCCAATAAATCTAAAAGTATAACAGATATAACCACTAAATTTGGCACAAGAAAGTCTTGTATCAATGCCAGCCAGTGTGCAATTTTGTCACAATCGGTCACTATTTGACCTAGCTCCCATATAAAAAACTTACGAAAACACAAAAATTCAAAAAGAAAAGGGGATTTATGTCCGTCTGTCCGTCAGATAAAATCGTGATAGCTCCTTAACTACAGAGCTAGTAAGACTAAATTAAGCACAAGGAAGTCTTATGTCAATGCCAGCCAGTGTGCAAAATTTCGTCACAATCGGTCACCATTTGACCATAGCTCCCATATAAAAAACTTATGGAAACACAAAAATACATAAAGAAAAGGTTGTTTATGTCCGTCTGTCCGTCAGATAAAAGCACGATAGCGCCTTAACGATTAAATGACGATTAAATTTAAAATAGGGAAGTTTTATGCAATTTTTGATCAGTTTATCAAATTTTATACGAATTAATCCATATTTGACTTTAGCTTTCATATAAAAAACACTCACGGAAACCAAAATTTTTAGCAAAGTCCAGTTAAAAGCGATTAAATTAGAAACTATTATAGCTATAGCCACTAAATTTTGCCACAGAATAAAATAAGCTCTATACATATACCAGACAGTGCGTAAAATTTTGTTACAATTTGTCAATATTTGGCTATAATTCTTATATATATAACATCCCCTTTATATATCTACAATCAAAAAGATTTGGAGGTACATTCATTATATTAAGATTGCACCTATGAAATTAGATAGGCATCAATCAATGTTCAGCCCAGACTTTATATATGATGAATGCATTAGGAACTCCTAACGAAATATATGGACCTGCCGTATTACTATTAACGTGTTTAGCCAAACTACATATTAAGCACAACGAAAAGTATTTAACAACTTATTAATGTAAAACTATACCCGGTTATGAGACCGAATTTTGATCAAAGTAAATACTGGGGAAACCACTAAAATATTTTTAAATGTTGAACTATAAAGCTACGGCAACCGAATTTAGTCCAAAGGTTTTACCAACAATACCAATTAGCTTTGCGATTTTTTCAGTTTTGGTTCAGATTTTTAATTAGCTGCACCCTTGTAGATATATGAGATATGTTTCTAAATTTAACGCAACTTGATGGTGGGTATATAAGATTCGGCACAGCCGAATATAACACTCTTACTTGTTATTTCTTATATGAAAAATAATTAGGTTGAAAAATAAATTTTGAAACAAGTAATTTTTTCATAGATGTAACATATCAAATGTAAAAATATTTTGGGTGTAAAAACACTTTGAGGGCATCATTTTGTTTTGTGAGTGCGAGTGTGCGTATGAGTAACATTTATCTGATTCATCAATTATACGATATGATAAACTTCTATGTAATTAAGTCTTTATCATTGTTGTAACTTTGGAAACATTATTGAAATATTTATTACGGTTATTAAAATCTTATTATTTATAAGATGTTCATTTTACTCGACTTTTAATTGTTTAAGTAATCAAATAACTTGAAATGGTGGTTTTGAATTACTCGGAAAATCGATTAATCGTTAAAAATTACTTGAGCTAATCGAGTAAAATATTCATCTTAAAATTACACGAGTAAGATTTTTTCATAAGCTGTTTGTATTTATATTTTTAATAAGAAGTAATACAACAAAGTTTTAATAAAATTAAAGTGTTTTATTCAGAGACCGAATATTGTTTTATTTTTTAAATCAATCAAGTATAAATATCATTGCCGATGAAAATTTATTTCCATTTCGATCGATGAATAAAAAAGAGGGATTTATATTTGAAATATAAATATACCTCATGATGAAAATTTTAAATATCTTTAACGATAAATACCCGAACAGAAAAAATTGATTGTTTTATTTTTGAACTTCTGTTTTAACTTTGAAAAAGTAATATATTTTTTAAATTTTTAAATTTTCAACAATGAATGTATGAATATGTTTCCAATTAATTGCAATGTTTTAGGATATCGAAGTTAAACCTAATAGTCCTAATAGAACTATTGGTAGTTTCTTTGACCCATTTCAACTATAATTGAATTTATTGTTATTTAAACGTCCTAAAGACTTTTTATACCAGGACAAATCTTCTTCTTTTGTCATCCTTGACTCATAGTGGACCATAGGGTCTGTGAGGATGCAGCAGTTGCCTGGCGTCTCTAGCTATCGGGTGTTTTTTATTGGGGTATAGAACTTTAAGTTGGCATCACTTTTTTAACTTAATATTAGTTTGGTTTGCCATTTCATCATGAACAGGCTGACAAAAGAACAACGCTTGCAAATCGTGCAAATTTATTTCGAAAATAATGGTTTAGTTCGCGAAGTTTACCGCAAGCTCCGTCCATTTTATGGTCGACATAATCGTCCATCAGAGCAATTAATTCGGTTAACCATGGATCGTTTTCGCACTACGTTTACTCTATGTGATAATACGCATCCGCAGCGACGTCAAACAGTGCGCACCGAAGAAACAATTGCCGCTGTAGAGCAAAGTGTTGAAGAGGACCGAATGAATCGATTCGCCACCGTGCACAGCAATTGGAGCTTTGTCCATCAACTTTATGGAAGGTTTTGCGCAAAGATCTTGGCTTGCGACCTTACAAGATCCAGCTTGTGCAAGAATTAAAGCCGCGAGACCATGCAATGCGTCGTGATTTTGTGATGAGGCTCATTTTTGGTTGAATGGCTACGTCAACAAGCAAAATTGCCGCATTTGGAGTGAAGAGAATCCACATGAGACCCTTGAGACGCCATTACATCCACAAAAACTGACTGTTTGGTGTGCTCTATGGGCTGGTGGAGTCATTGGGCCATACTTCTTCCGAAATAATGCTGGAGAGTCAGTTACCATAAATGGAGACCGGTATAGAGCCATGATAACCGACTATTTTGTTCCCCAATCGCTACATGCCACACAGCGCTCGTCACAATTGATTTATTGAAGGAAACATTCGATGAGCGCATAATTTCGCGGAATGGACCTGTCAATTGGCCACCAAGATCGTGCGATTTGACACCACTGGATTATTTTCTTTGGGGATATGAGAAGTCGCTCGTCTACGCCAACAAACCAGAAACGTTAGGGGACTTGGAACGGCCCCATATGCTCGAAAAAGTAGTTGAAAATTGGACCTGTATAATTGGCTTTATTCGAGCCAGCCGCGGCGGCCACATGCCCGAAATCATATTTAAACATTAATGGCATAAAATTATCCTTCCAATAAAGCCAAATTGATGGACATTAAAACGATTTTCTTGTGTTTTATTTCAATTCGAAGTTCTATACCTCTAAAAAAACACCCATTACAATGTACGAACTGTATCCAATTCCCACTCTAATTTTCTATTGGTACATCCTGGAAACCAGAGCAACCTAGTTTTAGATACGGTAAACAACCCGTGTGGGATTCTAGGTCAGAGGGAGTTATCTTAGAGCCATTCCAACGTATATAGTCTAAGGGTATAAGATAATTGTACTTGGTAGAGTACGAAAATGCAGCATCTGTTCAACATGTTAGTTGCGGCTCGCTATACAAACGTGGCTTGTGTCTTTGGACCCATCACCCATTGACTTCGCACTCACGATGTTTTAATCATGGAAAGCAACAACATTACAGAATATACTACTCCAAGGGGTAATCATACAAGAAATCCCCCTTCTACGGCAGCTGGCGCAAGGATTTTGGAATTCACTAATCTATGCAAGAACATTATGATGAATGAAACTAGGACAAATACAGAAATAAAATATGAATATTTTCTATCAAAATTTTTTTTCATCGGATAAAAAAAGATGAAAATTATTTTGAACTGATAAATATCCCAAACGACTTTTTTATTTTTTATTTTCATCGGATTGAAAAACGATACAAAACTTTTCGAACAATTAAAAATCTTTAGGGATTTTTATTATTTTTTAAACTTCAATGATTGTATTTGTATAGATTAAAATATGAAAATATTGTTTTAAAAGTATTAATATTCGGTCTCTGGTTTTATTAACAAAAAATTTAACAATTTACAATAAAAAAACATAAAACAAAAATAAAAAGTTTTATTTTTAATAAAAATTAACATTTGTATCATATTTTAAAAAGATCTTAAGCAAAGGGTGGATTAGTTGAACTTATCGTGAGGCTGCCTTAACGGCCAACTTAACGTCTGACTTTGGAACAGTTATTGAACAACTTAAAAACTTAAGACGTGCCATATGATTTTGACATAAACAAACAAAACAAATTATTTGTCGCCTGAACAGTTTGTTTTATACACAAAAAAGAAAAACAATGGATGTGAAAGAAATTTTTTGTGTTTAAATTTTCTAAAATTACTTTAAATTTTTATATTTTTATTATTCACTTTGAATTAAATTTCTTAAAATGTTTATATTTTTGTTTTTCACTTTTGCACTTTTTTTCAACTTGTTGATATTTTTAGATTTGTTTATATTTAAACAGCTGATTGTACAGTGTTGCCAGTAGTGAAATGTACGAAAGAGTTACAGCGATTTTTAGATCTGTTTTTAATAGCGGCTTTTTTAACTTGTATGTTTATTAAAAAAAAACATATATGGAGCAATATTGGGCTTTAAAAACTTTACTGGTAAGAGGTGGAATATTAGTTCATTCATGTGGATGTCGCGGCCTTACCATTAACTCTTCCGAGTTGGCCAATATTGGAACACTTGTTCGAGTGTATGTGGTAGTAACTCAGCAATGACATCAGAAATGTCGGCCTTAAAGTGCTCAACTGCTTCAGGTTTGTCAAAATAAAACAGCGCCATCTCAAATCAGAGCTTTTTAAAGGCCTATTGTCATAACCACTTCGGTTATCAAACTTTCGGCTCAATAAATAACATAAAATTAACTTTTTTTGTAAAAAAAAAATTACCAAACATATAATTTACTCTGACATTGTATAAAAGCAGATAATTTATTAATATATTATATGAAAAATTAACTATGAACATTATTCATGAAAATTATGATATAATTTCAGTATAATTATAAAACTACAAATATTATTAAGCGTTTTTACAATGTATTTTTCATTTTAGCGTCCTTCCATATCAACATATTGACAACACTCGTGATTAATGTCACTTAAGAACTTAAGGATTTTCTATTTTCAACAGATTCAGACGTTAAGGTAAAGTGACAGCAGAATTCACTAACTGCTCTAACTGCTTTACACACAATAGAAACGATCAGCTGTGACGTTCCGTTCCGGCGGCCTCACGCTAAGTTCAACTAATCCATGCTTAAGTTTATTTACTGATATATATGTTTACATGTTAACACTGATCGCCTAAAGTTATCTTTTGATTTGATAAATCCTGATTCTGATCTGACAGATCAGTGGAATCTACGACTACCTTTTTCTAAACTTCACAATGAGATGTTCAACTGGACTATAGTAGGATCTACGATTACTTGTGATCTTCAACTAAACTAAAGTAGTACCTACGAATACATGGAAAGCATCAACTGGACTGTAGTAGGTTTTACGATTACAATGGTACCTTTAACTGGACTATAACAGGAGTACCTTTAAATTAACAATAGTATAAATTACGAATACATTGGATACCACAAGTAGTCTATGGAAAAATATTAATTCTGAACATACAACAGGACAATATTAAAACCCACGATTATTTCGTAAAATTAACTATATTAAAATCTTCGATTATTGCTTTAAATAAAATATAGTATAAAGACCAATTACACTCTGATACAGTGAAAATACACTCGGAACGAAACCAAGCTCAACCAGTAGAACTCGGTTAGAAGATCATTTTACCATTTTTAAAATTTTCGATATACCCTCAAAATCGAAAGTTATCGATAAAAAACGATTTTTTTGGACTTAGCGGAGAAAAGAAGGCTTAACTGAGTCATTTTTACATCGATTTAAAATTTTAAAATGTGTTTCGACAGAAAACAAAATAGGCTTTCACTTCGTAAAGACCTTTTTTTAACATGACCAATTTATCATAAAAATATTTTCCGCTGAAGTTAAAATTTTATTTTTTTTTTTCGATTTTTTTAACTTCGGAAGCTTTTTTTCGTAAAATTTATCAGAAGACCTAATATATTTTGACTTAGAAAAAGAATCATGGTTACCATTTTGCAAAACAAGAGTACTTTAATTAAAATCGTAAACATATTAACAGAGATATAACAATTTTAGTAAAAAAGGTGAATTCAGTATTATTTGTATATTAGAAAATTTTCTATACAAATACTACGTTAGAGTGTTTTTTCAACATTTTTCGAAAGTAGAGAAATGGCGGTCGGATTATTATGGCATTCGGTGAGAAACTTCAAATAACAAAATTTAAGCCAAATCGGACTACGTTATCACGTGGCGCCCAGGCCATGAAGTTGAAAATTGCGTTTATAAGAAAAAATATGGCAAATTTTTTAGTTCTTGCAAATTTTAACTTTTTTAATAATGTAGACTCAATTAGCTTTCTATCTACGTAAGTTGCGTATATATCGGCTAAGGATTTTTTGAGTTATCGGAAATTTTCATATTGGGTCCTTGAAGACATCTATTTGATTTTATGATATTTGTTGATGGAAAGCAAATTGGGTCTAAATTACAAATTAACATTCAGATTTGGTCAAAAAGTTAAGCTTATAGGTCAAAATTTGCAAAAACCGAAAAATTGCACATTTTTCTGGCCGGCACTCCTTGAAATTCGAAAAAAATGACTTAAGAAGTTAACTAAAAATGCTTCTTTTGTCTTTTAATTCGCTGTTAATTTAAATTTAAATAATCTAGGTTCACAAAATATTTAATGCACTTTTCAAGTAAATGTAAAAAAGTTTGGCATTCCTAACAAAATACTGCGGAAAACGGCGTCCCAATGTGAAAAAATCGAAAAAAAAAATAAAAATTTAAATTTGTTTGAAAATATTTTTGTGATAATTTGATGAAATAAAAAATCCTTTTTAGCAAGAAGAAAGCCTGATGTCTTGTCTGTCTCAAACCGTGTTAAAATTTCAAATCGATAAACAAATGACTTAGCTAGGCCTATTTTTGTTCGAGAAGACCAAAAAAATCGTTTTTTTATCGATAACTTTCGATTTTGAGGGTATATCGAAATTTCTAAAAATGACAAACTGATACACTCAATAAGGCCTATCGTTTGATATAGGTTTCCTTAAAAGTGTATTTCTTTTTCCTCAAAATGTATCAGTATGTGATTGATTAAAATGGGCCCTAGAACGCTAGATAATTGATTTAAGTGGTCTTCATTTAAAACCCTGATAATTGCACAAAATGAAATATATCGTTAGTAATTATGTATCTAAATCTAAAAAGTTATGGGCAAAAGATACTTCCAAACCAAGGTTGGCCACTATTTGCGTGGCAGGGGAATAACAACAACATACATTAAATAAGAAAACTTTTTATTTACTCGTACTCAAAAAAAAAAACAAACAAAACAGTTTAGGAATACACTGAGACAAACTTTAGTCGTTTTATTTAATTAATATTAAAAACAAGTAAGAGTGGTATATTCGGCTTTGCCGAATCTTGAATACCCTTCACCAATGGTATTCCAAAAGTACTTAATGTAATTCGTAGCAATATTTGGTTATACTAGTATTATATGCAAAGAGTCTTTAAAATTAAGAGTCGGAAAACGAAAACCTTTTCGGTGGCGTCATCATCTAGAATAGTTATGCACCAAAGGCTAGGTTGGGCAGGTGACTGATGTCTAGGGAAGCTTCACTTGGGTTCTAAAGTGGTCCCTTTGTGAAAGATAATGATTACTAGACTACAAGTAGAGAATGCATATTTAAGCCAGCCAGTAGCTTCGAAATAAAATAGACACATATTTTACGAACATTTAATAAAGTTCGATAGACCAGATAAACCATGCAGAAAAGATGCTTCAAAATGTAGATGCCCTTAGATTTGCAATAGCACATCGATTTGACGAAGTTTAAGTATTCTGACATGCAACCCAAAAACGCTGTGCCCAGTGAGGGTTGTGCACTTTAATTCGTACGAATTATCCAACTAGTAAAAGTTCTTGATTAGTTATGTAAAACTCTGAAGTTAGCGGACTGATTTAGGTCAAAGCTTTAACAATGATTGTCAATGTATACAAGCCTTAAAATTATAGGGTATACACTCTTAGTTTTAGATACATACGTGAAATATATAGCTTTTGAATGGATGGTTATCAGCTTTGTCGGAAAAGTTTACTTATTAATTTGAAGTTAGTTAATTAATTAAAATGAACACTTCATCAATAATATTTGGGATGTATAGTTCTTTCGATCTGTCCGATGGATGTTTGGAAAGTTTTGCTCTAGTTCTTTGTGCAATTTTAATGTGATTTAATTTATCAGCATTAAATCGATTCCCGGTCGGGTTTATATGGGAGATTTCATTAAATGTGAATAGAGCTCGCCCATTTTCAATATCGAACTTTTCAAGAGATCAAAAATACTTTTGTCAAATGTTGTCCCTCTAGAAAGTTTATTTTAGGCGCTATTGTCCTGAATATCAATATTGTACAACGTCTTTATACTAAATGTCATCATCGTATCTATTATAATTTGTCATTTATTAGCTACTAAGAGATTGCCTTAGGCGAAGTTATACGGGATCAATTGTCAAATGTGAACGGATTTCTCCCAATTGCAATTAAAAAATTTAAATTTTTGTTGATATGTGAGATACTTACATACATATGTAGGTTTTGAACGGATATTATGTTATTAGCTGCATTTATGTACTTCCTAGGAAGATTACCTATAATTTGATATATAATACATTCTCAAATGTTATCATAATGTTCAAAAGTCAGACACAAAATTAAGATAAATGCAGTGTGTCTGTCTGCTAAAACCAGATTTGTGGAGCTCCTGAATTGCCCCACCCTGAATTTCAACATTGTCGATCAAAATACCATCGCTTAAACGCTAAATTATATCTACCACAAATTACAGAATGCATCAGGATTTAGATAATCCCCTGCGAAGGACGCTATTAAACTTCATCAAAATAAACATCTGAGATATCGACAAAACAGGAGCTCCAAAAACTTGACTACAACAGAAAAAAGGACAGACAGGTAGACGGACGGACATGTAGACGGACGGACAAACAAACAGACGGACGGACGGGCAAACAAACAGACGGACGGACAGACGGACGGAGGTCGCGAAATCGATTCTTGTGCCGATTCTGAGTTGATCAGTACAATTTGAATGGTATTCATAATCAGATTTGTGGAGTATATATATCAGATTAATCGATTCTCCTCCCGATTCTGAGTCGATCGGTATAATTTTTATGGGGTCTACGATCACTAATAAAAAAATTACAAACGGAATCACAAACTTATAATACCCTTTCACCTATTGGTGAAGGGTATAAAAATACTAACAAAATTATAAAAATGTTTTTACTCGAGTAACTCGATTACTCGTGAAAAATTAATTAAATACATCTTTATTTGAAATTAGTCATTTTTATTTACTCGAGCAATTAATCGATTCTATTTTTCCGATTAATCGAGCAATCATAACCCTACTAATAACAAGACAAATGACAAAAATAATTTCAAAAACTGTGGACAAAAAATTTCCTGATAGAATTTCCGCTAGGAAAATTGCCCCACAGTTGAATATATTGCTATCTTATTCAATAAAATTAAACAAGTAGGAAAGTACTATAGTTGGTCAAGCCCGACCATACGATACCCTTAACCACTAAGGTCAAAGATGTTCTTTTTCTTGTATAAAAACAAATATTTGCTAAATTTTGCCATCATATAAACATTTTCTCAAAACTAGTATATTTTTAGCAGTTTACGTCATTTGGACTTATATGAGAGCTAGGGTCAAACGTGGACCGATTAATTCGAAATTTGGGAAATTGATTGCAGTTTTCACAAAAATTATGCCTGCAAAACTAAACTCAAAAATCTCATTATCTTTAGATTTATGAGCGTCTTAGTGATTTTTTTTCTAATTAAGTGCGTTTTGACAGAAAAGTTTGTATGGTTTACATAAGCAGGACTTGTTTTAAATTTCATGAAAAAAATATTCATATTTGCGAAAAATATCAATTCCGGAAAGTGGGACCTATGGGACGTACAATAAATCATGGACCGATTTTGACGAATTTCAATAGCCATGGTCCCACTGTGTCAAATCTCATCAAATTATTTTTAGAATTGCAACCTGTACTTTGATTAGATGGTTTACATGAGGGTCTAGCCAGACGGACTGACATCGCTAAATCGACTCAGAAAGTGATTCTAAGCATATTGGGTCTAAGACAAATGTTACATACATCAACACATACCCTTTCCACCTATGATGGTAAAGATTATTAATATGGTCTCAGGTGACAACTTTTCTTTTTTATGATACAAGGATGATTTGTATTCGAATTATTATTTCAAGTAGAGTTTTTGGCCCTTTAAAAATTTTTTAATAAACAGAAAATCACGAAAATCAAAGATAATACAGCTAAACAAAAATTTTATCTTTGTTATTTCTTTTATTTTTGAAGATTCAAAAAAAAAACGAAAAAAATTTTAAAGAATCATTTTTTCGGTATAAAGAAAAAAAAGAAGACTTTAAGATAAAATTGTTCCCGAATTTCGGGTTTTCTTATTAGCTCAACTTAACCAGCCGCTTTGAAGTTATGTTAACACTATTTGCAAAAGACCTGTTTTTCCGAAAAAAAAATAATATCCAAAAACTAGAGCCAACTTGGAAAACCCTCTATCATTTTCGAACTAAGCAGGCCAAAGCCATCTAGATTTGGTCAACAAATCTCGTGCTGCAAAATCTTGTTGATCTGTGTAAATGGAGTCTTTTGTAAATATTAATCGATTTAGTAACATTCGGTCTACGTTTGACCCCCCCATATCAGTATCTTTTCCGGAAATGGCATATAAATACTTAAATCTAGAGATTAAAAGAAATTAGCACAGATATGTCTCTAAAAATTAAGAAAAACTTTTAAAGTTGATCCATATTAGACTTTAATAGTAAAGGGTATCAAATAGTCGCACTTGACCGACAATTTTAGGTCGTAACCATACTTTAACCATTTAAGGTCGTAAAATAAATGCTCAATTCAATCTTCGTTCTACGTTGTAAAAACAGTATCCCATCGATTGTGGTAATTCTTGAAGTCTCGGTTAAAATAGTCATACATACGGTCATTTGAATATAATTTCATTTAACATAATTACGTCGTGCATATAGATACAGATACATATTTATGTATTCATTTGCAATTATTGTATGTTTCAGATTATGAAAATGCGACTTTCTGCATGTTTGTTAAGTCTAGAATGCAACATAAGTACCATTTATCTGGTTGTCTGTTTAATCTTATTAATAAAACCTTCTGTTCTGTTTCCATTATGGTTGTGTTATGTTCAGGTATTCACCTGTACGAATATATGATTTTTTTTTTATTAAAGTTCAACAAACATTAGTTATACACCTTTTCAATAAATAATTATAAGATCTGCTAAAGTTAAAATTTTTGTGAATTGTTAAGATGAAATATTTAACCACAACTTTAATTCATAATGACACAAATTTAATTCATAAAATCTATTCGATCTAAAGCTCTATTATGATGTTTGGTGCTATCCTAATGTAAACGAATAGGCCAAAGTTAAATGCAATGCATTCGTACCGTGACCAGTGAACCAACTGCAAAATTAAGTTTTGAAGATTAATTAATTGAAAGTCTCTTTACTCTCTCTTACTCATATCAAGTATAAAATTTAGTCTTTATGTATGCCCTGTAGGTTGACAATGGCATGTATGTAAGAACATTTTTATTCGAATTTTATAGCTTTTTCAACGGAATATATGTAACAAAAGATCTATAAGTTCAGTTCTGAAAATTTGAGTTAAATCGGCTAACGTTATATGGGAGTGCATTGCGTCCAAGTTTTAAGAGTCCGTTTGTATGAAAAAATGAGTTCTTTTTTTGTTTTTGGGAGATTTCAACCAAAAATACTAGAATATTACAGAGAACTAAAACAGATTTATTTAACATATTTCAAGACAAAAATCCGTTAAGTAGTTTTCTAGTTATTAGAATTTTTCACCAAATCTCATGTCCTCAAAAACGCGCCTAAGGATGTTATTGTAAATAAAGATATTCTAGAGTTATACATCATTTAACATTAAATGGTTTGTTAGTACTAAATTGCTCAATTTTGACAAAATATGATCGAATTTACTTAGTTTTTTTCATGTTGGAAGATGGTATCAGGTCGGTTTCAAGAATCATTTTTTAATTTTTTGAAATTTTTTTTCATCAAATATTAAAAACTAAAAAATCTTTCATAGATGCATTAAAACAGACAAATTGGAGAATAAAACTGAAAAAAGTTTAGGTCGATATCTTAAATGGTTCACCGTACCTGCGTTTTAAAATTAAAAAATTTCCCGAAAATGTTAATTTTTGTTTATAATTGGAATAGAAGCTCGATAAATGTTACTTGTATTCAATTCAAACAAATTTATTTACTAAACGCTACAAGCCAAATCCCTTCTTCTATAGAGGTATGTCAACCGAAATGGCGGTGGATAGGCCACACACTTCGAAGGCCAAATACCAACATTGCTCGACAAGCGCTTCGTTGGAATCCACAAGGAAGCGGCCGTCGTGTTGGTGCACCTGCTAGAACGTGGAGAAGGTCAATTGAAGCGGAGTTACAAGCAGCAAACTATTCATGGAATGATGTATGCCTAACATCTCGCAATAGAGTTCGATATAAAAGGATGGTTGAGGCCCTATGCTCCACTGGGAGTCAAGGATAACAGAAGAAGAATTCAAACAAAACTAGTAATATCCCATGAATAATAGAAGACGGAAATGAGTTAAATACAAATATTTTACAAAGTTTTTTATTCGAAAGTTTTCAGCATACAGAAGGATATAATTTTTAAAGGACTTTTTTTATATTTTCGTCCTGATGGACTTATTCCTAAAACGATATACTTTTTTAAAGCACTATCTCGCCAAATTATCTGTAGTTGCATCAACAAATAATAGAAAACTTTCGAATCTTAAAGCTTTCGGTTGGATGTATAACGATTTCTTAAATTAAACTTTTGTCGACAACATTTTTTGGATAGAAAACTTTCTACTAAAAACATTTCAAATCAAAAATCTTTTCAATAAAAAACTGTCATTATTTATCTAAAGTTTTCTTATATAAAACTTTTGATGTCGATAGGTTTTACAAAGTTTTTTTATCCGAAAGTTTTCAGGATACAGAAGGATAAAATATTTAAAAGACGTTTTTTTATATTTTTGTCCTGATGGACTTATTCCTAAAAAATTTACATTTTTAAAGCATTATCTCGCCAAATTATCTGTAGTTGCATCAACAAATAAAAGAAAAATTTTGAATCTTAGAGCTTTCGGTTGGATGTATAATGAAATTCTTATATTAAACTTTTTCGACAACATTTTTCGGATATAAAACTTTCATTATTAAAAGCTTTCCTATGGGTTACTTTCAATATCTAACACATTCTACCAAAAACATTTCACATCATAAGCTTTCCAATAAAAAACTGTAATTATTTATGTAAAATTTTCTTATATAAAACTTTCGATGTCGAAAGGATTTCTGATAAAAAACTTTCGATTTCAAAAGGTTTTCTATAATAAACTAACGATATCGAAATATTTCTTACTTAAAACATTTGTCGTCAAAATATTTCAGATAGAAAACTTTTTATATAAAACTTTCCTATAGAAAAAATTGTATATCAAAGTATTATCCTATAGATAACTTAAATATCTAAAGCTTTCTAAAAAACTGTTTATATTGAAAATGCATATACATATAAAACTTTCGATGTCGAAAGGATTCCTATAATAATCATTCGATATCGAATGATCCCTACTTTCCTATAAAAAAAAATTCAATATCAAAGCTTTCCTATAGGTAACTTTTTATGTAAAAAACTTTTAATTAAAAACATTCCGAAACATATAATTAAAAACATCGAAAGCTTTCCGAAAAAAAATTCTATACAAAACTTTCGATGTCGAAGGGTTTTCTATAATAAACTTTTGATATTAAAAATTTCTATATAAAACTTTCAATGTCGGAACGATTCCTATAATAAACATTCGATATCGAAAGATTTCTACTTTCCCATAAAAAACTTTTGATATTAAAAATTCCTATATAAAACTTTCGATGTCGAAAGGATTCCTATAATAAACATTCGATTTCGAATGTAAAAATCTTTCAATATCAAAGCTTTCCTATAGGTATCTTTTGATATAAAAAGCTTTCAATTAAAATGATTCCATTTCGAAAGCTTTCTAAAAAAATTCTATACAAAACTTGCAATGTCGAAACTTTTCCTATAATAAACTTTTGATATTAAAAGATTTTCTATAGAAACCTTTTGATATTAAAGATTTCTTATATTAAAATTTTGTCGTCAAAATATTTCGGATTGAAAACTTTTAATATCAACAGATTTCCTGAAGGATACTTTTAATATTCGAAGCTTTCTACTAAAAACATTCCATATCTTAAGATTTCCTATATAAGTTATTCGAGCTTTCCAATATAAAAATGACAATATCTAAAGATTTCCTATAGAAATCATTCAATTTCGAAATGCTTGCTAGTAATAAGCTTTCGATATGAAAAAAATTTCTGTAGAAAACTTTCGATTTCCTTCATAAAACCTTGAATATCGAAAGATTTCATATATAAAATATTCCAAGCTAAATATTCAATACCGAAAGCTTTCCTATAGAAACAATATCGGAAGCTTTTAATATCGAAAGATCTATTGTAGAAAGCATTCGCTTAATATAATTTGTTTTGATCACTACAGAAAAAAAGCCCTAAGTGATATTTATGCTATGAAATGATAATACAAAAAGTCCTATCTGAGTTTAGTTTTTTATACGTTAAAAATTTAAAAAGAAGTTTTAAGAACCAATTTCGTCCTTCATTTTAATAATAACCTACATTTAGGAAAACGTAAAATTTTATCAATTACTGTTTTAAATCAATTTTTATTTTCTCTGTAAAGTTTTAAATATGCGAGTTAGGGCCTTTCTACATGAGACCATCGATATACTTTTCGACATGAAAATAACAAAAATCTCTCTTTCACATTTTGTTGAAATTAACCCATATCTGATCATAACTATCAAGCAAGTACCATCTTTAAAGTTTTAAATTGAAGTAAAATAAAGGAAATATTAAAAAGGGCTTTAAGTTCTGAATTCTCTAGCTATTTTAGAATAATAATAAAAAATATAAAATTAAAAGTGAACTCACCTTTGATCAGCGCTAAGGAAATTTCTAGGAAATGTTATATTTTCAGGACTTATCACAGGATAACTGCTGGCCTTTAGGTGCAATGTTACATCTTTAGGTTTGCATTTGCGTTCTGAAACAAATAAGTCAAACAAATGTTACATAAGAATGTATAATAAATATTTTCACATGTAAGAAAAAACTTTAATTTCGAAACTGGTTGAAATTACTTACGAAAGGCACTTTTGGATTCTTCAATGGCTTTGAATGTGAACATGGCCCGTCGAGTATCGGGCGGCATTCGAAAGTGTAGTATCGAAACATCTTTGTATGAGTTGTATTTAAGCAGAGTGTTTGATGGCAATCGCACCACCAATGTTTGGTCCTTAGGTATTTTGAGTTGATCCATTCTTTCTTGTGACATTTCATTGATGAGATAATCATTTTGTGATGTAGACGACTGTTGATGAATCTGAAGGCTGGCTTCACAGCTGATATCACGTTGATGCATCATCGTCATCATTAAAATCATCAGTGCAATTGTGGTAATCAGATCCTTGTCATGTCTGGCCATTATATTCACTTTCATTGCCATCGATGCGTTTGTCTTGTTGATGGAAAAGGTTCTTACTTTTATTGCGTGGAACTGAGTTGCGTAACGTTTTCCAAGTTACTATGTATGAGTATGAAGTTGCGTTATTGTATATCAACGACGTGTGCTTGCAACATGAATGAACTTCAGCCGCAGATTTATCCAACAGTTTGTGATATAATTCAGTCGTTTGGTATAACGCAAATTGCACCAGTAATCCAATGTAATTACCAGTTAATAAAGGAATTTCTTCAATGCATTAATTCTGTAAAATATTATTAAATATACAGACAAAATTTAGTGAACAATTTATTTAAATATATTTAAAATTTATACTAAAATGATGTGTAAAATTAAAGAAATTGAGGTTATTAAACAGATACTATTTCCTTAATTTAGGGCATAGATGGACACCTTGCAGTACCAGTACTTTTTCAGTATATATTTTATTTTACTGGTGCTGCACTTCAATTTTCATTAACAGTATATTTTTACTGATTACTGAACAAAATCAGTATTCAGTAAATTTTACTGATTACTGAATATAGAAAATAAATTTAGTAACAAGTAAATTTTAATGATAAGCAGTATAGCAGCAGCAGTAAGCAATGAACCCTAATAAAACGCCTGGTCTATGTTTTCAGTTACTAAAATAACTCAATATGTACTTGTAATTTAATAAGATAAGTACCATAAATGGTCCATTTAAAATACCCATTAAATTACCTGCCTTTAATAACATTTCCATGTTAAAATAAATTTTAATTGAAGTCTTTTTTTTAATTTTTGGTGAAAATCCCTAGATATAGCGATGATATTAATCAGTAAAATTTACTGATTACTGAATTTATTTTCAGTATTCAGTAAAATTTACTGATTACTGAAATTATTTTCAGTAATAAGTAAAATTCTTTTCAGTAAACTTTGCTGAAATGTTTTTTTTCAGTAATCAGTAAAATTTACTGAATTCTGATTTTTTTTCAGAAATCAGTAAAATTTACCAAAACCTGTCTATTCAGTAATCAGTAAAATTTACTGAATACTGAATTTTTTCAATAATCAGTAAAATTTACTGAATACTGTTTTTTCAGTAAAATTTACCGAATACTATTTTTTTCAGAAATCAGTAAAATGTACTGAACACTATTTTTTAAGAAATCAGTAAAATTTACTGAATACAAATTTTTTTCAGTAACCAGTAAAAATTTGCTGATAACTGAAAAGTTTACTACAGTAAAAAAGTTACAAATCATATCTTACTTAGATATTACTTTATTCTAAGATATTTTTTTTGCTGCATATCATTAGACATGTCGTCGAGGACACGAATTTTCAGAGGAAAATTTCAATAACTATAATTTTTTATTGGCCACAAATATCAATATTTTTTTATGAAATTTAAAACAAAGACTGCTTATGTAAATTAAAATCACTGTACAAAATTTTGTTGAAATGGGTTCACATTTGACCATATCCCCCATACAAATTCTTCTGTCAAAACGCACTAAATGAGACAAAAATTACTAAAACGCTCGTAAATTTAAAGATAATGATTTGAGTTTTTTTTTTTTTTTTTTGTAATCAATTTGCCAAATTTTGTGATAATCGGTCCACATTTAACCCTAGCTTTCATTTAAGTAATAATGACGGAAACAGCTTAAATATACAAGTTTTGAGAAAATGTTAGTATGAAGTCAAAATTTAGCTAATATTTGTCTTTATGCAGGAAAAAGAACACCTTTGACCTTAGTGGTGAAGGGTATCGTATGATCGAGCTTGACCGACTTTAGCACTTTATTACTTGTTATACCCTTCACCCCCATTATTGGAGAGGGTATTACAAGTTTGTGCTGATGTATGTAACGCATAGAAATATTTGTCATAGACCCAAATTTTATAGAGAAGCAAAAATATAAATAATTTAAATAAAAACACTGCTTGCGACTTAGGCTGTTAGTGCTTGAAATTATAGATATTTTTATAAAAGGACTCGTCAGTTACTTTCATATAGAAATTATTCATTTTATTTTAATAAAAGAAATTGCAAAGTTTTAGTCAGTTTTCAATTATCTTAATGCATTGCCAATGACTTTGTATAGTTTTTTTTGTTTTCCTAACTCTGTTATATCTTATAGATGTCTGCCCTTCCGTCGTTCAGTCTGACTTTGCAATTTCGTTTGAGATGTTTTCCTGCTAAATATTCAGTTTAGTTAAGAATCAGTTTTGTTGAGTCGTAAATATGTATCTATGCTTTTTTTTTTTTGGTTTGCATAGAAACTTAAATACTATGTTTAACTTTGGCAAAGAAATGGCTAAATTTTAAATGATAAAGAATATGATGAAGACAAAGATGATGAATATAAGAATTTATTTAAATATTTCAGCGAGTTACATTTAAGTCTTGTACGATTTGATGACAGGAGGTAAAAAGTATCGTTTGCATAATTTTTTTTTTTACATTTATTGTAAACTACAAAAATACTTGAAAAATTGAAGAAGAAGTAATGCATAAAAACATTTACATTCACTTGTCGTCTATTCTTAAAATCTGAAGAAATTTTTTGATAAAAAAGAATTTCTGAATAAATACAAAAAAGTACAATTTGCTATGCGAATACTCATTTTTATAGTTGGAATGAATTCAGTAATTATTTATATGAAAATTGTTAATACCAATTTCAAATCTGCAGAGTATTCACTAAAATAATTGCACATTTTTTTTAAACATAAATGATTGTGAAGCTAAATAAACTTGTAACAGTTTTGCAACGTTTACATACCAATATTATTACTTTTTATGTAAATATACATATGTATATATTTTGGAGTAAAATCTGGTATATTAGTTACTTTATGAACCGAATGTATATATGTATTAAAAAATATCATCGTGATGAAATTACAAATGCACAGTAATCGATGCACTTTTCGCATTGGCGTAAACTCCCACCTCCAGACTCATAAAAATATGCTTTTTATTGCAAATGAATTATTTATATCCTAAACATGCAAACACATTTACTGATAATATTCTAGGTGTATACTTAAATCCCATTTAGACAATGTGTATTTGACATATTACATGACTTATAGATAACCATGGTCCCACTATCAAAAAAAAAAAAAAAATCTTGGTCAAATTTCATGAAATTATCTTTAGAATTACGACCTGTACTTTGATTACATGGTTTACATGGGGGTCCAGCCAGACGGACGGACTGACATCGCTAAATCGACTCAGAAAGTGATTTATATGCGTTGCATACATCAGCACAAACTTATAATACCCTTTCCATCTATGTTGGTAAAGGGTACAAAAATATGTAAATTCGTTTATATTTGGAAAAATTGTAATTACTTCAAACTATTGCATACATTTTAGGTTTTTATAACTCTAAGGAAAGATGTAAATGTATAATAAATGTCCTGTATGCCACCTCATGACATTGACCTAGGCAGACAAGATTTTTTTCTGTTTACCCGCATTGATTTTTTGCAGGATATCGATATGATGAAATTTACCAGAAATAACTATAACTAGAATCGGTATATATTTGAACATATCTCCCATACAACCCTTCTGTTACAAATCACCAAAGCAATCCCAGCAAAATTTTTCATTACCAAATAATGATTTAAACAGCTAAGCTATTGAACACGAACTACTTACTCATTCACTGTTTAAGTCATTACATTAACATGGGGATGTCATTGGAGACAAGTACTTACCAATTGCAGAAAAGTAATGTCTTGAGTAAGCAATTTGAAAACTTTTTTGTTGTTTTATTTAAAAAAAATATATTTTTAAACGAAATACAAAATTTTTTTGACCCCAAGGGGGGCTTGAACCCAGACCCCTACGACTGCTACCCTTCCACTGAAATACTTCATATGTTGAAAACTTAGCAGCTTATAATTAATATTAGAGACCGAATATTGTTTTATTTTTTAAATCAATCAAGTATAAATATCATTGCCGATGAAAATTTATTTTCATTTCGATCGATGAATAAAAATGAGGGATTTATATTTGAAATATAAATATCCCTCATGATGAAAATTTTAAATATCTTTAACGATAAATATCCGAACAGAAAAATATTTTATTGATTGTTTTATTTTTCAACTTCTGTTTTGACTTTGAAAAATAAAATATTTTTGAAATTATAAAACTTTTAACAATGAATGTATGAATATGTTTCCAATTAATTGCAATGTTTTAGGACATCGAAGTTAAACCTAATAGTCCTAATGGAACTATTGGTGGTTTCTTTGACTCACAAAACCATTTCAACATAAAATTTGCAACAATAATTGAATTTACTGTTATTTAAACGTCCTAAAGACTTTTTATACCAGCACATATCTTCTTCTGTCATTCTTGACTCCCAGTGGAGCATAGGGAATGGAAGGATGCAGAATTGCCTGGCGTCTCTAGCTACCAGGTATCCACTGTATCCAATTCCCACTCTAACCTTCTCGTGGTACATCCTGGAAACCTTAGCAACCTAGTTTTAGATGCGGTAAACAACCCGTGTGGGATTCTAGGTCAGGGCTAATATAAAAGGGAGATATCTTAGAGCCATTCCAACGTATATGGCCTAACCGTCTAAGTTAATTGTACTTCGTAAAGTACGAAAATGCAGCGCCTGTTCAACATGTTAGTTGCGGCTGCAAGCGGGCCTCAGTCTCGGATCGAGCGGCTCGCTATACAAACGTAACTTGTGACTTTGGACCCATCACCCATCGACTTAGCACTCACGATGTTTTAAGCATGGAAAGAAACAATATTACAGAATATACTACTCCAAGGGGTAATCATGCGAGAAATCCCCCTGCTACGGCAGTTGGCGCAAGGATTTTGGAGTTTCCTAATCTATGCAATATTTTCTATAAATTTTTTTTTTCATCGGATGAAAAAAGATGAAAATAATTTTGAACTGATAAATATCCCAAACGATTTTTTTATTTTTTATTTTCATCGGATTGAAAAACGATACAAAATTTTTCGAACAATTAAAAATCTTTAGGGATATTTATTATTTTTTAAACTTCAATGATTGTTTTTGTATGGATTAAAATATGAAAATATTGTTTTAAAAGTATTAATATTCGGTCTCTGATTAATATATACAATTTTTTATTTTTAGATCTAAAATCATGTGACAATTACTTTGTTTTTCCCAGCTTTATTTTTGCTTTGTTGTAATTTTTGGAAAAGTATTTCTATACTATTTTTTGTAATTGTTTAATGCGTTTAATAAACAAGAAAGAAGTTTACAATTTAAATCTTAAGTTTTGTATAAGTTTTTATATAACATTGACTCTTACTTACTTAATGGCCCGTTTGTGTAACTAGTTTTTTTCCAAATCGCACGTCATATGAGTAGAAAAATTTGAATTTCGTTTTTGTAATTAAAATGTCAGTTCTGATTGAGTAAAAAACGTAAGAACAAAAAGCTTTTACAAATATATCGTTCTTTTAAATGAATTTCACACGTTCTTTGAGTCAAAAACAGACAATCAGAAAATATCAATCGTTTACAATTTTATTTTCTAACTTAAAATTTTTGCTATAAAAATAATGAATATTTATTAGGAAAATATATATTTTTTTTTAAATAAATTATAATAAAAAGCGCATTAGCTAAAATACTTAATAGAATAAAAAGTACCTTTTAGAATAAAAAGTTCTTTTAAGAATAAAAAGTTCCTTTAAAAATAAAAAGTACCTACAACTGAACTAGAACTGAACTAGAACTGAACTAGAACTGAACTAGAACTGAACTGAACTAGAACTGAACTAGAACTGAACTAGAACTGAACTAGAACTGAACTAGAACTGAACTAGAACTGAACTAGAACTGAACTAGAACTGAACTAGAACTGAACTAGAACTGAACTAGAACTGAACTAGAACTGAACTAGAACTGAACTAGAACTGAACTAGAACTGAACTGAACTAGAACTGAACTAGAACTGAACTAGAACTGAACTAGAACTGAACTAGAACTGAACTAGAACTGAACTAGAACTGAACTAGAACTGAACTAGAACTGAACTAGAACTGAACTAGAACTGAACTAGAACTGAACTAGAACTGAACTAGAACTGAACTAGAACTGAACTAGAACTGAACTAGAACTGAACTAGAACTGAACTAGAACTGAACTAGAACTGAACTAGAACTGAACTAGAACTGAACTAGAACTGAACTAGAACTGAACTAGAACTGAACTAGAACTGAACTAGAACTGAACTAGAACTGAACTAGAACTGAACTAGAACTGAACTAGAACTGAACTAGAACTGAACTAGAACTGAACTAGAACTGAACTAGAACTGAACTAGAACTGAACTAGAACTGAACTAGAACTGAACTAGAACTGAACTAGAACTGAACTAGAACTGAACTAGAACTGAACTAGAACTGAACTAGAACTGAACTAGAACTGAACTAGAACTGAACTAGAACTGAACTAGAACTGAACTAGAACTGAACTAGAACTGAACTAGAACTGAACTAGAACTGAACTAGAACTGAACTAGAACTGAACTAGAACTGAACTAGAACTGAACTAGAACTGAACTAGAACTGAACTAGAACTGAACTAGAACTGAACTAGAAATTGAAATTTATTTAGAAAATAAACACATATTTCAAAAACTGTGTGAAAAAGTCTAGCGTGATATCCTCATTTTTATTGACTTTTTGGAGTGGGGAATCTCTTTACCATAAGACCTTGTGAGGAAGAACTTCTCCTAAACGAAAATGCGGAAGTAAGACTCCTGAAGTCGGAGTTTATGAAACAAATCATGAGTTAAAGGCCTTATTCTGGCTTCTAATGCCAATAAGATATCAAAGTCATAGAATGGAGTTACTCTGGGCCTAAAGGGCTGTTCTCTTGAAAATGTTCCTTTTGGTGGATAAAAAATCCTTAATTTTGTTTCAAAATTTAATCGTTGAATTATGCAACACGCTCTTCAGGTCATTTACATTAATAGTTGCTTTTAATCTGGTATTGGCGATTAAATTCTGATTATTTATCCCAGATTTATAAACAGTTTCTAAAATACTCCAATAGAATTTTTTTGTAATATTTTGAGTAATTTTTTGACAAGCAAAAAAAAGAATTACCTTTATCGTTTTGAATTAAAAATTTTGTATGATAAAATTAAAAAGCTTTCGAATTGAGATATATTGGCAACCAAACAATTTAAAAACAAAAAAGCACAACGTAATACAACGCAAGTCGGACGAATATTTTCTAAGAACTCAATTTCTTACGAACCCGTCTGCCTTCGAAACGTTCGCTTCAGAAATCACCTTAGTTATAAGAACCTACTATAAATGGAATACAGTTACAACCTGTTAAGGTCAAAGTCCGAACATATTTCGATCTTGTGCGAATATTCTGAAATTTTAAAGGCCAAGGTTTGAAAAAATTTCCTCTACTTGGTCTTCAATCGAAGTTTCGGACGTCCTCTTCTAATATTAGGTGGTGGGACATTTTTATTCTAATTTTATCCTCTTCATATTAATGGCTTTTCCAAGAGATGGTTACTAGCCCGTCGCCCTAACCCATTTGTATCTATCTTATGGGATAACTTTCGGTACATGTTAGCTCACTACATTAAGGGGTGTTAAGCTAGTTCCCCGGGTGACACCACGAGAAGGTCACTGTCCACGGTTGAGATGAAGGATGACCCAGATAAGTTGGGCTTACTAAGTTAAGACCAATCAGAAGAGTGTTTGGAATCCAACATCCCCTACATAATCAAAATTGACTCATGGTGGTGTTTTTTCATTACCGTGAGTTAGTTTTCCAAATTTTTTTTTACAGAAGGTAATAATTATGTTCTTAAAATTCTAAAATTATTTAAAAAGACTCTTTTAATAAAAAAATAATAAAAAATTGTTGGTCTTGGTGGAATTTGAACCGGGGCCATTCAGTTTAAATTGCCATCTTAATTACAAATAAGTACTTCTGTAAAAAGTTATTAGTTATTCGGAGGGTATGTTGTAGTCATTACAAGGTAACCAGTTACCAGAGTACTTGCCATTACCAAAGTTTTGCTGGGAATATAATACATTTATAATTTCAGTGAAGTTAAACGAATATGAGAAACATATCAACCACAATGACACGTGTCTTATAGTCTTTTCAGTATTTATTTCATGAAATTCAGAATCAATATAATAGTAATGATCCCGAATTTACCACGTTATGACTAAAATTCGTTCTGTTTTGCTCTACGTCTGTTTTCTGTATCGCAGCCCAAATGTGGAATAATTGCTTTGACGCCATTTCCACCACAATTTCAAAAATATATTATGACCATCCAAATACTGAAATAATTGTAATGGGTGATTTTAATATTCACAACATTTCTTGGTTGAGGCATTCATCCCACACCTCACCGGAACGGCAATATGGGAAAATCCTGCATGACGGACGATTCATTTGTACGGATTTTCTTATACTTAAATGTATCCTTTTGTCGTTCTACACTAGATATCTTTGCACAGATTTCAGAGAATATTAGCCCATCGATTGTGCTATCGAATGATATTTGTTAATTTACATATTTGTTTTGGGGAAAAAAAATATTCGCTTTTAAAGTGATGTGACGGATGCTACAAAAAATGGAAGTGACTTTTTTTCAATACATGTTTCTGTAATTTTCACCAAATCGGTCATAGTAATAAAAAAATTGTAAATGCATTATAGATAGAGAAAAATCAGAGGATTACAAATATTTCAAACTTTCCAGTTTCACCAAAAATCCATAAATGAACTGTTGCGGATGCTATGTGACGGACGATACAGTGTTACTTGAATGTTTTTTTTTTTTTAGGAAAAAATTCATATTTCATATTTTTTTAAGGATTCGTTAAAATGTGAAAATAATGGTTTTATTTCATTCCGAATTTCATCTACTTCCTTTTCATGTTCGCGGTTAAAATGCGATTTTTGGGCACAATTTAATATTTCACAAAACGGCTATATACATATTTTTATTTAAAGTTTTATATTTTTTGCATCTTATTTTTCGTCGAAAGGATGCTAGGACTAGATGCTAGAGGGTCCCAAAAATCAAATTTCAAAAGCATCACATTTGCTCCCCTGTATTTTTTTTTTTAACACCTAATGCTTTAAATTTAATCTGTGGATATACACAGTGTTACTGCTTTATGAATAAGACATACATATGCTCGTAAATTTTGTATATAATAAATATAATTTTGTAAAAAATATAAATATACTGTGACGGACACTACATACTTTCCGATACATATTATTCTGTAAAATGCTATATTAACATCTATATATTTTTAGCCTAATGTAAAGCACACTATAAGTTGTCTTTCTCGAATCAAGTTCAATTGGAGCAAAAAGAAAAATTGAACTAGTCAAATTAAAAAAAACCTTTATTTCCGTGACGGACGCTATACACTGTGAGCCCTTTTTTACTTGACGTTATTTATATCACTCCAATTACTTTTGATGGGGTCTTTTACATCTAACTGTATAAAATTAAGCAGACTTTGAGCCCCTACTCAAACTTGATACCTAAATGGATGTTTTTGCGATTTTTAAGAACTTTTAAAAAACCTATTATTTTTAAGAATTTATAAAAATTCGAGATGGGTACAAATAAAGACCTGCCACTCACGAAGAGAGCAATCAAAAATTGTATTTATTATATATTCTAAAGGATCAATATATTTTTAAATAAACACAAATACGTGATTTTGAGAGTTTTAAAATTTTGTCCTTGGTTTAATGTTTTTTCGGATTTGCCCATATGTAGAACACTTTTCAGCACATAACCACCTTAATCAGTTAGTGGAAGAGCCTACACATTTACCAAATGTAACCGGTAACTAGGTAGTTCCGACCACTGTGTTATATCTCTCCACGTTCAATATATCTTTTCAAAGAAGCCAATTGACCCGCTCTTACAAAATTGTATAATAACTTCAATTGGAATTTATGTTTTCTTGGCAGAATCATAAACTCTGCAGCAGAAATGGCTGTTGATATGCTGGGTATGAAAATGTATATTCCCAAAAAAGCTTTATCAAATAAATCAAAAAATAAATATTGGTTCAACAGTCTATGTCGTGAAGCTGTAAAAACTAAAAATAAGGCTTTTAAATAAAAATGACGAAACTGAATTCCTTCGAAAACAAGCAAGAAGAAATTGTTATAAAATATTTGCCATGAGAAATCACTCTTCGAAAAGTTTTGTTATTTTGTCAAGAGTATCCGTAACAGTTCCGACAGTTCAATTCTCCCCTTCGGAATAATAACCGCATTATCACTGAATCTAAGGAAAAGACCGATCTATTCGCTCAAATATTTTTATCAAACTCTTTCCTTCCCGATAGAAATCTACTACTTTCTATACCTCCTAGTGTGACTTGTACCGTGCCCAACGTACACGTGCTGTAAAAAAAGTGTTGTCTGAGTTAATACGATTTTGAGTTAAGGTCCAAAAATATTAAATATATGGTATTTAATTTTTTTTAATATATCAAGCTTAACAAGACATAGGTATTATATTAAAAAATTTCCAAATTTTGTTAAGTTTCTTTCTAATAAATAGGTTTTAATAAAACCATTCTGCTTTTAGTGCAAGTCGAATGTTGGCAATGTTGAAGAATGATATCTGTCATATGTACCAAATTGTGCAGTGCAGATTACGAATATGATTTGGAAAAATAAAAACATTAAACGTTCGACTACAAACAAATTCTAATCGAATTTTAACGAGAGTAATTTTATCTGCGTTAGATATTTTGTTCGTG
Organism: Stomorhina lunata; assembly: GCA_933228675.1. NCBI lineage: Eukaryota > Metazoa > Arthropoda > Insecta > Diptera > Rhiniidae > Stomorhina > Stomorhina lunata. The sequence goes on along the minus strand of OW121740.1, from coordinate 85,191,424 downwards.
AATACGTATGAATGAATAAATGCAGGATTTATTCAATTTTTTCTTATTTTGTAAAATTTTGAACATCTGTTGGAAAAAATGTGTAGCTTTCTTTTTACCTTTGTGCCTGATAAATGACAAAAGAAATGCCAAAAAGTTATATGACATTCACATTAATACATTCTTGTAGACATACATATACGTATGTTATGGATAACGAGCAACTGAAAATCATAAATCATTTACATGTGAACATTAGAGCGGCATATATGTATTACATGATATTTATATTTAAAGGAATAAAGATCGGACTATTTTAGCTCTAGTTCTTGAACTACGATATCAAAAAGCACATTGTTCCATTGTTAAAAACCCTTTCCTTTGAATGTCAAAAAAGACTAATTTTTAAAAAAATAATAAGTCTATGTCTTCAAATCCTTTAAAGGATATTTGTCAAAATCTTTAAAATTATTTTTTATACAATACAAATATATCAAATATTTGAGCTTCAAAACGCTGATCCTGTTCAGTCCAAATTTGAGCACAATAGGTCAATATTGAGAGGTCGCGATATACATATATATTTTTTTCAAAAACAGTTTTTTTGCAAGTAGTATTAACCTTACACAAAAACGGCTAGTTGTATTGAGCGAATAAGAAAAACCGAAATTCGGGAACAACTTTACCTTTAAGTCAGGCCTACCAGATTCGCCGATTTATCAGCATTTTGGCGATTTTTAATTTGAAAAATAGTAAAGGTCCGATATGCAGATTTTGACTAAAAAATTGGCGATTTTTGAGTTTATATAAAAGTTTTAACAGTTTTTTTTTTTAACATGTGTATGTATATGACAGTGAACTGCCGTAGAATAGCCGGTTAGTCATCCGCCTAGCATACCAGAGGTTCGATCCCCGGACAGACCCACTTTAAAGAATATATTAAAAAAAGCGGTTCATCTCATAACTCAGCTAGCCACTGGTTATTGAGTATTAGGTTATGTAAAACTTCTCTAACTAATGCATTTTCCATATCAAATTTTTTGTATAAAGAAATGTATAGAAAAATTTTCCATATACCTTTTTTGTATAGAAGAATTTTTTATAATTTTTTTTTTCAAAATATAACAAAATTGTAGGGATGTTAATATTATTCAAAAATAAAATAATACTGTTTAATGTAATATACAATTTATTGATAAAAGGCAAAAAAAATGTTTGTGGAGACAACAAGTTCCTTGACGCATTTTGATGGTTGGAAGGCCATCATCTTCAGTAGGAGTATCCCTACTTTTAGACAGGTCGAGAACCTAGCATTATTTCCTAATTTACAAACACAATCATTACGAATTATGTTTGTAAATCAAAGGTAAAAGCTCAGATTGAATAGAAGATGATGGCCTAACCAACCATCGCGATTGTTCGATACGAAATATAAATAATAAAATCGATCCATCGATACGAAAGGAATTGGTTGTCCCCACAAAAAATTGTTCGGCTTTTTATCAATAAATTGTCGATTACATTTAAGAATAAATGTAATAGACTGAAATTAAGATCGAAACATTTGTCTTTTTGAATTAATTTTTTTTGTATAGAAAAATTTTAAATACAGTGGAATCGCAATAGAGTGAACTAATTCGTGCAAGGCCTGTTTACTCTATTGAAAAAGTTCACTCTAAAGAGTCTATAAAAAAAAACACTTTTTTATACAAAAAACATCTATATTTATTAAATATTATTATATAATTACAAAGGAGTAAAGTAATTTCAAGAGTTTTTTGCTTTGTACAAGCATTTTTTGCTTTTTGCAGCGGTAAATCGCGGAATTTATGCAAAACTAAAATATTTTCGTAATTGTTTGTTATTTTGTGCCCAGTCAATAGCTTTTTCAAAAATCTGCACGGCCTGCGCTGCTGTAATGTTTGGTTTGGCTACTGCTACTTCCTCGATGTCAGTCTCAGAAATGGCATCGGAAACGCCTTGAGCAGAAATTGGAAATGAACTTTCAGCATTGTTCCATTCCGTAATGTCATTAATGGTAAAAACTTCTTGCAAATAATAAATTTAATGGTGAATGATAAACAAACTCACGTTTGGGTTAGCAGTTTGAAGCATATCGAAAATTTTGTTTAGTTCTTCTAGATGTTGTTGCCGAAGTGACCTTTGCAATATTTTTAACGGTATATTTTCCTCGTCGTCGTCACTATCTTCTTCTATCTGCACAGAATCACCCAAAAGACTTGACCAGCATTTTTTTTATCATGTTCGGTTCCAACTCATGCCAAGCTAGCATTAGAATACAAATGGAGTCTTTGAGTGTTAATTGTTTAAAAAACTCGTTTAAATTGGCCTTTTTAATGGCCCGTTGAAGAAGATGTTTTCTATAATTGAGTTTGGTTATTCGAATAACGTTTTGGTCCATTGGTTGAATCAATGGCGTAACATTCGGTGGCATGTACATGACAAAGGAACATCCATCCTCAGTGATAAGTTCGTGCTCGGGTGGATGACAAGGTGCATTGTCAAGAAACAACACTACTTTTGTTGGCAAGCCCTTTTGATTTAAGTGTGCTTTGACCTAAATAAGAGGTGCGTCTTTGTCAATTATGTATAAGAAAAACAAAAGTTCACTCTATTGAGTTGGGTACTGTTCACTCTATAAAGTAACTAATGGAAAAAATCGGGAGTTCGTAGTATCAAGTAGTTCATATTACCTATTGCTCTATTGCGATTGCACTGTATAAAATTTTTTGTATAGAAAAATTTTCAATATGATTTTTTTTTCTTTCAGAAAAATTTTCAAAGAAAATTTGTACTGTAGAAACATTTTCAATATATTTTTTTTAATATTCAGGTATATTTGTGATTATTAGATGATTTCAGAAAATTTATTGCCGATAATACCGATTTTTTTTTTGGAAAAATATGGCGATTTTTCATAAAAAATTTCTGGCAGCAATAATGCATCTGCCATACAATAATGGTAAAAGAATGGTAGATTAGTTGATTTTTAATTTTTTTTTTGGTTTTTTTTAAACAAAAACAGTAGGTACATGAAATAAATATGTATCGTATATCCAGCAGCGCCATCTAGCAATCTTTATATTTATAAGCCTACGATAATCCTTTATGAGCACACGGGTTTGGGCATATGGGTTTGCCCGAAATTTCATCACAAGCACACAATTTTTACATAAAAAGATTTAATTTAATTCAGCACATAATGGCAACACTGGAAATATGAAAAATCTAATGTATTTATGTAATATTTACACTAGTAATACGAAGTTCTCAAATTAAATAAAAAATTTCAATGTTTATAAATGAAAAATGTATTATGGGCGATTTTTGGAAATTATATTGATCCCTTGCGGGAAAAATATCCGGATATATCAAAATTTTATTTTATATTTTTTCTAGCTGGGCTAAGGTCTATTCATGCTGTAAATTTCATAGCTGTAAATTTATTCCTTCTAGTTTTTTCTAATTTTATTATGGGCTCAAATTACTGTGCGTATGTCCCTTCAATGAATCTAAAAATAGAATTGGATGCAGCTCATTGTCTGAGAGAAGTACCACTTGTTCCAATTGGAATGTTATCGTGGAAATTATTAATTATTATTAAAACTCACTAAATAAGATGCAAATCACAAAAGTGCTCCTAAGTCTGAAGATAATGACAATTTTGAGTTTATTTGTTGCATACTTAATTTTTGTAAAAACTGTAATCAAATTTCAAAATAATCGGTCCACAGCTTTTATACAAGTCCAAATGACGGACTTACATATATGAGAGCTAGTAAATTTTTGTATGATGAAAAAATTTTGCAAATATTTGTCTTTATACACGAAAACGAACAGACCTTTGATATTAGTTATGAAGGGTATCATCGACTAAAGTACTTTATTACTTGTTTTAATTAATTGTATAAATCGTTTAATATGGATGTTTTAATATATAGAATAGAAATACACACCATTTTACATTATATAATTTGAAGAGTTAAGTATTTTTAAAAATTTTGTTTTTATCACTTAGAAGTTATGCTCAAGCCTTAAAGAAATTTTGTGTAGAGAGTGTCAAATATAATCCGATTCAATAGAAAGTTCAGCGATTTAGCCTTTGGAATATTTGCATTTTAATTATTTTCACTTTCATTCTTATAAACTTCAGTTGTTTCGTTAGTGCATGTAATATTTTTGAAAATAATAATTTAAAAACTAAATATATCTTATTCAAAATAGTAAGTAAAACATACAAAAGTTTACATAAAATCCTTGTTATGTCAATTGAAAACTGTTTATGTATGTATATACAAATATGTATATATGGAAATATCGTTGACACTCATACAACAAACACCATCATTATTAAAAAGTCCAAAGTGACAAGAATTCACTTTGTACTTACAAAGTACTCCTATGTAAAAGTACATACATACACTCATACATATTCAACTGGAAAACGTTTACTATAGCATTTTTATCCTCTATATTTCCTCCCTCCTCCCAACTTTCTATAGAAATGAACAAACGGAGAAATCAACGAACAGAAATGACAACAAAACTGTTTGTATATGCAACACAGAAAGACAGACAGACAGACCTGTTACTGCTATCAAAACAATGACAATAAAAATAATAACAACAAAAACTATAAGTGGCAGCAGCGACGACAATGACAAAAACAAAAGTAACAACAATATCATCGTCATGGTTTACAAGGACAAAAATAAAACTCTTTTGTTGTTTAAATTTTTTCAATCATGGAAATTGTTTTGCATTAAATAAAGTATAGAACGATGTCCTCAACCTCAATACATACATATTTACACACGAGTACCAATACCTATACACTTATGTATGTGTTTACAATAGAGTGTCCCGGAAAATTAAAGCTTTTAAAATTCAAACCCAATAATATTTTTTGAATGATTTCAAAAGCAAAAGAATTTGATGCAATTAGGACCACGAGAACCCATACCGCCATAATCGAAAAGAGCCATGGACTAGAGCTGCAAAACTATCGATAGTTGGCACCATAGTTGTTTCGATATATTGAGTAAAACTATCGATTCTATCGAATACTATCGAATTTAAACAAATAAGAAAGCCATGTCTAACCTGCGGGACCTACGTTTTGACTCCGGCATTAGATAGAGAAGTTTTATATAGAATAATACTCAATAACTTGTGGCTAGAGTTATGAGGTGACCGTTTTTTTTTTAATTTACTTTTTAAGTGGGTCTGTATGGGAAAATGAGAGTTTTTCGGTTTTTGGTAAATTTCAACCAATAATTGGATGTAGAAGACAACTAAATCAGCTTTCATTAGACTTTTCAACACGCCTAAGGATATGAAGCAAAAAAAAAAAAAAAAGTACCAAAATTACAAACTAAGACATTCCTTACCATCTAAAGACTTATAAGTACTAAATAGTTGAAATTTATTAAAATATAGATAAATTCACATAGTTTTTTTTTGAACTGGAAAATTGTGCTTTTTTAAGGACCGTTTCAAAACTAACTTTTTAGGTTTTAGAAAATTTTGTTAAAAAAATATTCAGAATTTTAGATCGTCATGTTAAAATAGACAAATGTGGTAATAAAATTCAAAAAAGCTCACTTTGATATCTCATATGGTTTCGTTATGGTTGAAATCGTAAAATTTCGCGAATAAGTAAATTTTTGGACATTATTTAAGTAGATGTATAGTAAATTTTATTTAAGTTTTTTTTTTTTTTTTATAAATCTAATACTGAATTTTATTACCCAGTCATTGAAGAATGTTCACTAGAACTTTCTTTGATATTGGGTAAAAATTTGGATTTTTAGTGGCAAAAATACGAAATGTTATGAATTTAGTGGCGAATTTCGATCAAAATTAATAAAAAATTGTTATTTTAAAGAACGGTTATATTGTTTTATAAAAAAGATTTCTTTTAACCCTTAACAGACATAGGGAATAAAATGACCCAAGGAATTTTTTTCGAAAACTCCAAAACTCCTTTTTATACTCACCATTAAAAAGAATGGGGGGTATATTGAGATTGTCATTCTGTTTGTAATTTCCTTAATATTGGCTCAAAAACCAGAAGCAAAATATGTATATTCTGAAACCTTATAAAATTCTAAAATGATTGAGCGATGTCCGTCTGTCTGTTGAAATCACGACAACGTCTTAACGAAAGCTGCTAGCTCACTGAAACTTAGTAAAAACATTCTTCATTTCTGAGAAATGAAATTGGGCTAAATCGTTGAACATTTGACATAGCTCCCTTATAACCTCGCCTATTCTCATTGCTTATTTGCTAATAAATAACAAACTATAATAGCTATGATGATAAAATTTGCTGCATAGAAGTTTTGCATAGGCAGCATACAAAATTTCATCAATATCGGTTCACATTTAGCTATAGCTCCCATACAAAATATTTATGAAAACAGCCTAAATTTCACCTAAACTGCACTTTAATGACAATAAATCTAAAACTATAGCAGATATAACCACTAAATTGAGCACGATTTTTCACAAGCGAGTGAGCAAAATCGGTAACTATTTGACCATAGCTCTCATATAAAAAACTTACGGAAACACAAAAATACAAAAAGAAAAAGGGGTTATGTCCGTCTGTCCGTCAGTTAAAAGCGCAATAGCTCCTTAACTACAAGAGTGTTTTTGATAAGTTATAGAAGTTGTGTACTTAAAATGGGCGAAATTGGTTGATATTTAGTTAGAGCTCCCAAATAACCCCGCCCCGGAAATTGAATACAAATGACGACAAAATTTAGAATAAATGTTTTATGCAACTATTGGTCAGTATATCAAATTTTATAGGAATCGGTCCATATTTGACTACAGCTTTCACATAAAAAACACTCCCGGAAACCAAAAAACTGTAGAAAAAGCCAGTTAAAAGCTATTAAATTAGTACTATGACAGCTAGGGCTACTTAATTTTACAAGAATATAAATTATATATATATACCAGCCAGTGTTTAAAATTTTGTTACAATCGGTCAACATTTGGCTGTAATTCTTATATATATATATATATATATATATATATATATATATATATATATATATATATATATATATATATATATATATATATATATACACACACATATATATATATATATACATATATATATATATATATATATACATATATATATATACATATATATATATATATATATATATATATATATATATATATATGTATATAATGGGTGTTTTTTTTAGAGGTATAGAACTTCGAATTGAAATAAAACACAAGAAAGTCGTTTTAATGTCCATCAATTTGGCTTTATTGGAAGGATAATTTTATGCCATTAATGTTTAAATATGATTTCGGGCATGTGGCCGCCGAGGCTGGCTCGAATAAAGCCAATTCTACAGGTCCAATTTTCAACTACTTTTTCGAGCATATGGGGCCGTATGTTGGCAATAACGCCACGAATATTGGCTTCCAAGTTTCTGGTTTGTTGGCGTAGACGAGCGACTTCACATATCCCCAAAGAAAATAATCCAATGGTGTCAAATCGCACGATCTTGGTGGCCAATTGAAATTTTGCGATGAAAATCAGCATCGAGATCAATCTCATTTTCGGCCCATACACCAAAATCACGACGCATTGCATGGTCTCGCGGCTTTAATTCTTGCACAAGCTGGATCTTGTAAGGTCGCAAGCCAAGATCTTTGCGCAAAATCTTCCATAAAGTTGATGGACAAAGCTCCAATTGCTGTGCACGGTGGCGAATCGAAGAATCGCTGTAGAGCGGCAATTGTTTCTTCGATGCGCACTGTTCGACGTCGCTGCGGATGCGTATTATCACATAGAGTAAACGTAGTGCGAAAACGATCCATGGTTAACCGAATTAATTGCTCTGATGGACGATTATGTCGACCATAAAATGGATGGAGCTTGCGGTAAACTTCGCGAACTGAACCATTATTTTCGAAATAAATTTGCACGATTTGCAAGCGCTGTTCTTTTGTCAACCTGTTCATGATGAAATGGCAAACCAAACTAAATATTAATCACTTGACAGCTGACAAAATGGCCGCCAGTTAAAAAAGTGATGCCAACTTAAAGTTCTATACCTCAATAAAAAACACCCGATATATATATGTATATATATATATATTACATCCCCTTTTTATATCTACAATCGGAGGTACAATCAGCATATTAAGATTGCTCCAATGTCCAGACTTTATATACGGTAGAAGCATTAGGAACTCCTAACAAAATATATGGACCTGTCGTATTACTACCAACAAGTTTATCCATATTAAGTATTAAGCTCAACGAAAAGTATTTAACAACTTATCAACGTAAAACCATACCCGGTTCCAAATATTTTACCAACAATACCAACTAGCGTAACAACTTTTTGGTCCACGTTTTGAATTTACTCCACTCTCGTAGGTATATGAGATATGCTTCTAAATTTAACACAACTTGATGGTGGGTATATAAGATTCGGCACAGCCGAATATAATACTCTTACTTAACTTTTAAAATTTTGTTCAACAAATATAAAAAATTGCAAATTTTTTCATCGGCATGTTTAAATAAAAGGATGGGATAATAAAAAAAGTTCAGGTTGATATCTTAAACGGTCTCGCCGTTCGCGAAAAAGTATTTTTTTTAACAATTTGTTTTAGTTTTAAAAATATTTTTTTTTTAATTAAACTAAAATTGAATATTAGGTAAGCTCAACTCATTTTCATCAGGGTCGAAAGTCAAAATTTGGATTTTTCATGGCAAAACATAAAACCTTTGTTTTCTATATAGATACGTATTTATCCTTTTTTTAAAACACCCTTTTAAAGTAAGGCCAGACATGATCTACTAAACAATAATAGATAATGCAATTCATATTTATTTTACTTATGTTGTCTACACTTTTTCAAATGTTAGATTAAAAAAAGAAACTGTTCATTTAAAAAGTCCATTTGTTAAAGTAAAGCACTTAAGTTTAATTTAAACTTATTTCTTTTTTCTTACCTTTATATTTAAAAGAGATTGATTGGTAAAGTTTCTAGTTTTACTTTAATGTTTCTTATTATTCATTCTCTCACTGACCTAAAAGAGTTTATAACAATAAAAATGGAAACTGAATTTTTAAGGCAGATGTTCTTCACTATAAAATAATGTAAGCCCCACAAATAATATATTTTTGTACAACTACTAAAAAGTACTAGTACCTAATGGGAAAAAATTTAAAGTTGTTCACTTTGGGATATTTTAGCAGGCATCATTGATAGTGTATTTTACTTATCAATCGCAAATGTCTTATATAAGAATTATGCAAAAATACATACAAATAGGCAGAGATAAATTCAATAGATTTAAGTTAACAATTATATTAAATTTAAACTAACAGCATAACCCACGATATCGAACATTTACAATCGTTCGTATTCTCAACGCAAAACAGCTGATTTGCGTCCCACTTAAAGATTTCAGTACGACGAGTCGAACAAAAATACATAAATGCGAACGATAACGAAAACACTTTAATACAAATTTTGGTCCCGCTATGCGATTTATCTGTCAGCTGCACGAAAACATATGCCAAAATCATTCATAAGTTTTAAGTTTTCGTTTTCATAAAAAAACATGAAAAAAATTATTTTTTTCAAAAAGAGGAAATTTATTTTTTGAATGAAACTGAGTGATTTGCTTTCGAATTTGATGAAATTCGACACACGTCTATTTATTAATTTAAAAAAGAGCTTTAGTAATTTTAGTTGAAATTGATTTAACTGTCTTGGACCCCCATTTTTCACTAATTTTTCTTCTCAATGCACAATTCTCAATTCTCAGTAAAATTTAATGAAATTCGGCACACGTCTATTCATCCAATAAAGGGCTCCACTAATTTTGGTTGAAATTCGTCCACTCATTGGAGTGCGGACCCCCATGTTTTTAAATAGTACTAAAAAAATATAATATTTTTTCATAGGCAATCTCCTTGTGTAGCATAACGCTGCTCTCAACAGCAATTCTCAACAGCTTTTGATGAAATTCGGCACACGTCTATTAGTTGACCCAAAAAAGAGCTCTTTAGAAGTACCTGCCTTGGACTTACACTTAAATGCAATTTGATTAAAAAGTTAAGCCTAAACGACTGCAACACTTTTTGTTTAAATTCTTCTTCTTCTGTTATCCCTGACTCACAGTATAGGAGCATAGGGCCTAATTCCATGAATAGTTTACTGCTTGTAACTCCGAATCAATTGACCTTCTCCATGTTCTAGGAGGTGTACTAACACGTCAGCCGCTTCCTTGTGGATTCCAACGAAGTGCAATGTTGGTATTTGGCCTTCGGAGTGTGTGGCCTATCCACCGCCATTTCCGTTGACATACCTCTAGAGAAGCAGGAATTTGGTTTGTGGCGTTTAGTAGATCATTTGTTATGCAATTTGGCCACCATATATAAAGGATCTGCGCAGGCATTTGTTTGTAAAGGTTTGTAGGCGATTATCGATGAAATTTGTTCGTTTCTTAGTTTTGCAACCATAATACAAGATGAACTTCACATTCGAGTTATATATTCGAAACTTAGTTGTTGTTGATATATGCCGAGGTTTACAAATAGCTCGGAGATGCCGAATGCAGATTTTGCCTTATTTATAGGGGATTAAATATCTTTGTCGGAGCCACCTTTTGTAGAAACTAAACTACCAAGACAATTACCTTTTTATCCTCATTGATGTGTGTCGACGGGCTTGCGTCATAGCGACGGCATAATCTTTGTCTTGGAAATATTGATTTCCAGCCCAGCTGTCCGAGATTCGGTAGTGTTCCTTGAAGGTGACCTGAGCTTTGGCTTAGAAGACAGACGACAGTGTATTCCAAGTCCTGGAGTTGTTAAAAGGATGCCCATTGGATACCACGTCTACCATTCAGTGCCGTGCATGTGACAAAGATAAAAAGGATAGGTGACAAGATACATCCATGTCTTACTCTAGTAGATACATCTCCAGTAGTAATTATGATTTTTTTCCCTCAATCTAAAAAAGATGTGGTTATGGTGGGAGCACCGATTAAAACCGAACCAACTTAGATTTTGTCCAAAGAAAAACGAAAACTCTGAATTTTGTAGATCTTGTTTGATTTCCTGATATCTCCTAAACTATGTATATACGACATTAAGTTATTTTTTTCTGCAGAATAAAAGCAAGGTTCTTTATCTTAATTAAGATTAAAGCTGTGAAACTGTATTCGATGCATGACCTATTGAGTTTGATGAAAAATTTTAACACTTTTCGTTTTACAACCTTAAGAAAATGTAAATAAATAAATATTTTATAACACAAAGTATAACTTTTTCTTGAAAACAATAATTGATCCATTATATATGGTCATCTTAAAGACCAAATAACCTAACTGCAAAAATTTCAAAATTGAGTTTTTAATGGATTATTATTCCCTATATCATAACATATATCTGTGCAAAATTTTGAACATTTAATATAACAAATGACCAAATTAATATATATTAATATATATAATTCCCCGACAACATTTCAATTGGAACAAGGGGTACTTCTCTCAGACAATGAGCTGCATCCGATTCTATTTTTAGACTCATTGAAAGGGACCTACGTTTTACACCGGCTCCGAACGGCAAATGCATTAGTTAGAGAAGTTTTACATAGCCTAATACTCAATAACCAGTGGCTAGCTGAGTTATGAGGTGAACCGCCGCTTTTTGGAAAAAAACTTGGGCGTCTGGTATGCTAGGCGGATGACTAACCTGCTATACCACGGCGGTTCACAAAAAAAAATATAAAACTAAATCATCAAAAATCGCGACAAAAGTTTAATTTTGTTGAATAGTGTAATTTAAACAATCATTATGTACTTTCATTTCCTTAAACCAGTAAATGAAACTATAACTGCTATTATTCAATTTATATAATATTTATATGTATACAAAAAATTTGATTTATTCATACTAATTAGTACTGCAGATAGGTTATTTGGTTTCAGATTTTTGCAATTCCAAATAACCTAAGTGACATAACATAAGCTGTGTTTAGAAAAACAACTTTTTTTCAACCGATATATATTTCTGGTTTTATTTTAATCTAAATGCACAATTTTCGTTTAAATATTGCGATTAGTTCCAATTTTATAACGTTTTTTTCCCTCTCCTGTAAACTTTTGAAAACTGTAGATAGGTTATTTCGTCATTTAGGTGACGATATAGACTCTTCTCTATAAAACTGGTTCATAAGAAAAGGGGTGGTCAAATAATAGCAGAAATACCATAGTGTCTTATTCATTTTCGAATAAAGACGTCCCGAAAATGCCACCTGACCACAAACCGCACAACATGGTCATTTTCTTTGAATGTAATTTTTTTCGAGGACTGTTTGTAGATTTTGTTTGTTTAACAGCCTAATTAAAATGAGCCTCATTTACTTAATTTTATTAAAAAATACGTTGTTTTTTTTGATAATGAATGTTCGTGGATCCACGCCACAAAAAAATGCGATTTCAACATCATTGCCGGATTGAATTTTCTACACTATTGATTTGAGGGCAGGGTCATTTCATGTGAAGGTAAGACTTTTTCTTGTGCTGTCAAAAGAGTATACAAATAAGCCAAAAAACACAACGGTCTTTAGATTCCATTAAATATATACCAGTGCTCAAGTTTTACCTGAGTGTATAAAAAATTGATTCAGCTTAACTTAAATGAAAATTAGCCTCATTCACTTGTTCATTTTTCGTATGAAAAGCCATTAAATATTCCCAAAAATTTTTAGTTTCAATAAAGTGGTTGTGAGAGTGAAAACAAACTTTTGCACTTTAACTAAATCGACTAAAAAGAGGAACCGATTAATTGCTTTAATTTAAATTGAGAAACACAGTCAGGAAATTTACAAAATATTCATTTATAAAGTTAAGAAGTTGTTGTTGAATAAATATTTTAAGGGTGTGAATAAATATTGTTTTTAATATTTGAATTAAATGCGACTACTACCAATTTAAGGAAATAGTTTGAATTAGCTTTGAAATTAATAGTATAACTCAGAGCAGCACTAAAATCTTGAACCATTTGAAATTCCAAAAATCTGAAAGCTTATGATAGTAGAAGTAAAACCCGTGCTAGGTTTTGAATTATTAGCTACGGTTTTTTTCTTGGGGATGGATTTTAGTACAATTTACGAAAGAACATGTACTAATTCCTATGTCTATATCGATCTAGATCTAAAAAATTTGCCTTGAGATAAAATCATAAAAACAACAATATCTTACTCGAAACAACAATATATTACTTAAAACAGGTACAGATTTTTCTGTGACATGTGGGTTATTATTATATCTCAAGCCAAAATTTTTAGACCTTATTAAGAGGCAAAAGTTTGCTGAGAGAAAAGTAATGTTTCGAATAGTTCACGAGATATACAGTACAAACTAAACTAAGTATTTTTTCTTAAACCAGCACTCAGAGGATAACCCTTTTAATGAGAAAAACGAAGGATAAATATATGAATTAGTGTTTGCGAACATTTAACTTATCTTAACCTATATTCTAGATGGTAGAAAAAACTTTTGTATGAAGTTTATTCCACCTATGAACAGTAATTTTTCTCTGTAATACGTTTGCGATCACTGAAATAGAAGAAAAACCCGCATTTTTTAAAGATATACGGTTTTCGATGTCGAGCTTCCTAATGTGTTCAAAACACATGCCATTGTAGTATCAATACACCCTACTGTCACCAATGAGCACCTTCGACTTTTCCTGTCCTCGTCAATACATTAGATTTGTGTTCCACTTTCTGTCGGATATAAGTCGTATAAATATTAAATTTCGTTAAAATCGGTCCAGATTTCTCTCGCAATAGGGTTCTGTGGCTTAATTAGTTAGCACATCGAAAATTAAGCATATCACATGTGTTTGAGCCCTAGTCGCCGCAACAACAATTTCTCTTATGAATAATTTCTATTCAAATTATTAGTTAGCATAGCATCCTCCATCGGCGGCAAGGACTAAAGCATTGACGCCTTAGAAGTAAAACAGATAAAATTGGATGTATGTATAATAAAAAACTTAAATACGACAAGCTAACAAGAGATGGCATAACTTCACTGTTCTAAAAAACGACATGACATTGGATAATATTTTGAATAATACTTAAAAAAATCTGGGCCCAAATCGCCGCATTCGATATGGATCGAAAACTCAGATTTTGAAGCAAATATTGTGTAACATACCCTAGGGATTATCAAAATAATTTATTTTTCAATAAATAGAATAAAATTTGTTGTTTAAACATATCCGCTTGTTTGTGAAAACATAGTTTAAATGGAATTCTTTTACTGTTAGGGAACTTTTGAGAAATAAGTTAAAATATAGTAAACCTCACATGTTATACATAAATTATTAATATTACCCCAAAAGTATGCTACACAAATCTTTTTGAAATATTTAGTATTCCTATCTATAACGAATGTGTGGATTTGGTCCCTGATGGTCAAAAGAATTAAAATTTTTGGACACACTACAAACTACAATAAACTTGTTTTACCATTTCTACCGCATAACCACTAGACATTTATTTCTTGTTAATTTTTGGAACAATCAGCCCATATATGACATAAGCTCGCATATAACCCCTCTGACGAAAATAGATCCTAACTATATAGTAAATGTTTGATGATAAAATTAAACAAACATATTTTTCTATGAGAAAGAAGCTTTTTAATTGGTTGATTATTTAACCATATTTGAATTTAGTGGTGTAGGGTATCATATGGTCGGGCTGGACCGACTATAATCATTTCTTTCGTGTTTATAATAAAATCCGAATCCTTTTCATGTCATTATTAAATTGAGCGTGGTTAAAAATATTTTAATTAAAAATGTCCATTACCATTATAAGATGTTGCTTATAAGCAACATTTAATATTTTTATTTTATGCTATGTTTATTGATTTAATTTTTTGTTTGTTAAATCTACACTTTTTATTGCTCCTCATTCAACCTAATGCCCGATTTGGTCACCTGGTTTTTGGTTAGGATCCCATAGAATTGTTGGAAGGGTTCACAAGACCATATGTTTCATCCAGAGTGATTGTGCCACAATCTCGCCGATCCTTCAACATCACATAAAAGCATCTCCGCTGAGATATTGTCTTTGCCTGGAGCCTTGTTGCGCTTAAGGCTTTTATTGGTGTTCTTCACTTCTTCTGTCATGGCTGGTTCAAATGTCAAACAATGACACTTCGAATCGCGCCAAATTTAAAAATTGCGTTCTAGTTGAGACACACTTTACTTATAACTCGTAAAATTATTACTGTTACAAGAATTTAGAAAAAATTTTGAATTTGTTGACAATTGGTTCTTAGTGGTAAAGGGCTTAACTGACTAAACCCTTTTGTACTTGTTAAAGATAAAAACTGTAACATCCTCAAACTAGTTTATAATCTGTCTATGAATCAAGTGAAAATAAATAATTATAATTACAGAAATATTACTTACAATATTTGTTGTATTTATTTACAATTCAATGTAGTTATCCCTTAAATAAAGGGTATCTATAAAATTATTTTTTTGTTCACTTTTAAACAAACATTAGTTAGTTTTGCTTTAAGGCATATTTAGCCATATATATATTTTTATAAAACCATTTTAATGCTAGTATAAAAAGTGTTATTAAATTTATTAACAAAATTGCACTGCTCTTTTTTTTAATGCAAACGGTCGGCAATTATTTTTTGCTTTGTTTAATAATTGTTTGTTTATTAAATGATAATATATTTATTTATTTATTTCTATACTCATAATGGAAGCAAATATTTGTTGATTAGAAGTTTTTGTTCTTTTTTTATTGGCTTTATTTTTAATGTTAACACTTGTTAAAATATTAAATAAAAAGTTTCGAACACCTCAATGAAACGATTTAGTCAACCGTGGAAACTTCACTGTTTTATGAAAACCAATTCTATTTCGAATTGGTTATACATTTTCGAAATATAAAATTGCTTATCAATAGTTTAAGCGACATTATCATCATGACGTCACATAACATAAACAGTCAATGAAAATCGTTATCAAATCGTTTTTAAACTGGAGCACAGAAGTTCAAAACCGCATTTTGTCAGAACAAATGTTGTGAGTATTTTTTTATCGCATAATTCATGCTTTTCAAATCTAAATATGATTAAATCAGTTGAAATTGGTCCAAACTGGAAAATATTTGAATAAGTATAAGTTAAGCATCCACAAAAAAAATATTTTTGAATTTGAAACTGTCAACATATGGGCAAATCCTGCGTGACGGATTTTGTTGTACTTAAATGTATCCCATTTCCATTCTACACTAGATATCTTTGCACAGATTTCTAAGAATATTAGCCCAATGATTGTGCTATCGAATAGCATTTTTTTATTTACATACTTCTCTTGGAGGAAAAAGATATTCGCTTTTAAAGTGTTGTGACGGACGCTACAAAAAATGGAAGTAACTTTTTTTTCAACATGTGTTTTTGTAATTTTCATCAAATCGGTCATAGTAATAAAAACAAGTAAGAGTGGTATATTCGGCTTTGCCGAATCTTGGATACCCTTCACCAATGGTGTTCCAAAAGTACTTAATGTAATTCGTAGCAATATTTGGTTATACTAGTATTATATGCAAAGAGTCTTTAAAATTAAGAGTCGGAAAACGAAAACCTTTTCGGTGGCGTCATCATCTAGAATAGTTATGCACCCAAAGGTTAGGTTGGGCAGGTGGCTGATGTCTAGGGAAGCTTCACTTGGGTTCTAAAGTGGTCCCTTTGTGAAAGATAATGATTACTAGACTACAAGTAGAGAATGCATATTTAAGCCAGCCAGTAGCTTCGAAATAAAATAGACACATATTTTACGAACATTTAATAAAGTTCGATAGACCAGATAAACCATGCAGAAAAGATGCTTCAAAATGTAGATGCCCTTTGATTTGCAATAGCACATCGATTTGATGAAGTTTAAGTATTCTGACATGCAACCCAAAAACGCTGTGTCCAGTGAGGGTTGTGCACTTTAATTCGTACGAATTATCCAACTAGTAAAAGTTCTTGATTAGTTATGTAAAACTCTGAAGTTAGCGGACTGATTTAGGTCAAAGCTTTAACAATGATTGTCAATGTATACAAGCCTTAAAATTATAGGGTATACACTCTTAGTTTTAGATACATACGTGAAATATATAGCTTTTGAATGGATGGTTATCAGCTTTGTCGGAAAAGTTTACTTATTAATTTGAAGTTAGTTAATTAATTAAAATGAACACTTCATCAATAATATTTGGGATGTATAGTTCTTTCGATCTGTCCGATGGATGTTTGGAAAGTTTTGCTCTAGTTCTTTGCGCAATTTTAATGTGATTTAATTTATCAGCATTAAATCGATTCCCGGTCGGGGTTATATGGGAGATTTCACTAAATGTGAATAGAGCTCGCCCATTTTCAATATTGAACTTTTCAAGAGATCAGAAATACTTTTGTCAAATGCTGTCCCTCTAGAAAGTTTATTTTAGGCGCTATTGTCCTGAATATCAATATTGTACAACGTCTTTATACTAAATGTCATCATCGTATCTATTATAATTTGTCATTTATTAGCTACTAAGAGATTGCCTTAGGCGAAGTTATACGGGATCAATTGTCAAACGTGAACGGATTTCTCTCAATTGCAATTAAAAAATTGCAAAAAATTGTAGGTTTTGAACGGATATCATGTACTTAGCTGCATTTTTGTACTTCCTAGGAAGATTACCTATAATTTGATATATAATACATTCTCAAATGTTATCATAATGTTCAAAAGTCAGACACAAAATTAAGATAAATGCAGTGTGTCTGTCTGCTAAAATCAGATTTGTGGAGCTCCTGGATTTTACACAAAATTTTAGGATATTGTTCCACCCTGAATTTTATCATTGTCGATCAAAACACCATCGCTTAAACGCTAAATTATATCTACCACAAATTACAGAATGCATCAGGATTTAGATAATCCCCTGCGAAGGACGCTATTAAACTTCATCAAAATAAACATCTGAGATATCGACAAAACAGGAGCTCCAAAAACTTGACTACAACAGAAAAAAGGACAGACAGGTAGACGGACGGACATGTAGACGGACGGACAAACAAGCAGACGGACGGACGGGCAAACAAACAGACGGACGGACAGACGGACGGAGGTCGCGAAATCGATTCTTGTGCCGATTCTGAGTTGATCAGTACAATTTGAATGGTATTCATAATCAGATTTGTGGAGTATATATATATCAGATTTTAGAAAATCCTCCCATAAAGAACGATGTCAAATTTCATCACAATCGGTCCATAAACACCTGAGATATCGCTGAAACAATACTTACAAAATGTAAACAAAATTTCTTAG
The DNA here is from genome assembly GCA_933228675.1 of Stomorhina lunata. Lineage (NCBI taxonomy): Eukaryota > Metazoa > Arthropoda > Insecta > Diptera > Rhiniidae > Stomorhina > Stomorhina lunata. Next base: position 85,173,011 of record OW121740.1, on the reverse strand, counting down.
ACACGTACTTTGGGCAATTTGCTGTACATCAAATGTAGTGTTATGGCGATATCTCAATTGTTTATAGACCGCTTTTGATAAAATTTAATAACGTGCTTGGTGGGGGAATTTCCTAAAATCTGATATAAAATTTATGTAGGTCTGTACTAAAGGAGGATAGTTTTTCCTATTTCTGCATTTAATTTTTTCAACAAACATTCTCTAATGTGTACTTTGGGCAATTTGCGATACATCAAATTCAGTGTTTTGGCGATATCTCAGTTGTTTATGGACCGATTTTGATAAAATTTTACAGAGTGCTTTGGGAAAATATTTCCTACAATCTGATATATAAAATATTATCACATGTACACCAGGAGTATCTTTTTTCTCTTGTTATTTAAAAGTGTGTTTCAATCAAAAATTTTCTTTTTTCTCTTGTTATTTAAAAGTGTGTTTCAATCAAAAATTTTCAAATTTTCGTCTAATTTTTGGTATTTTTTCGATATTTTCGGTGTTTATAAACCGATTTTAATAAAATTTAATAGCGTTCATTGCGCGAGAATTTCCTAAAATCTGATATATAATTTAGGTAAGTCCATCCTCCAGGGGCTTCAGAAACTTGATTTCAACAGACAGACAGACAGACAGACAGACAGACGGACATCGCCTAATCGATTCTCCTCCCGATTCTGAGTCGATCGGTATAATTTTTATGGGGTCTACGATCACTAATAAAAAAAATACAAACGGAATCACAAACTTATAATACCCTTTCACCTATTGGTGAAGGGTATAAAAATTATAAATACATTAAAGATAGAGGAAAATTAGAGGATTACAAAACAGCTTTTATAAAATATTTCAAGGTTTCCAGTTTCACCAAAAATCCATAAAAGTACTGTTGCGGGCGCTAGCTGACGGACGATACAGTTTTTACTTGAATGTTCTTTATTGGAAAAAATTCATATTCATATTTTTTTTAAGGATTCGTTAATCAATGAATATAATAGTTTTATTTGTTCCCGAATTTCATCTCCTTCTTTTTCAGGTTCGCGGTTAAAATGGACACAATTTAATATTTCACAAAACGGCTACATACATGTATTTATTTAAAGCTTTTTACTTTTTACATCTTATTTTTCGTCGAAAGAATACTGCTGTCAGAGTGTCCCAAAAATCCAAAAAAAAAAAAAATAAAAATAAAATTTTAAAACCATCAAATTTGCCCCACTGTATATTTTTTAACACCTAATATCTTAGACTTAATCTGTGGATATAGACAGTGTTATTGCTTTATGAATACGACAGATATGTGTTAGTAAATATTGTATTTAATAAATATCATTTTGTAAAAAATATATACTGTGACGGACGCTACTCACTTCCCTATACATATGATTCTGTAAAATGCTATATAAACATCTATATATTTTTAGACTAATGCAAAGCATACTATAAGAAAAATTGCACTAGTCAATTAAAAAAACCTTTATATCTGTGACGGACGCTACACACTGTGAGCCCTTTTTTACTTGACGTTATTTATATCACTCCAATTACTTTTGATGGGATCTTTTACATCTAATTGTATAAAATTAAGCAGACTTTGAGGCCATACTGAAACTTGATACCTAAATGGATGTTTTTGTGATTTTTATGAACTTTTACAAAAACCTATTATTTTAAAAAATTTATAAAAATTCGAGATGGGTGCAAATAAAGACCTGCCATTCACGAAAAGAGCAATCAAAAATGTATTCTAAAGGAATAATATATGGTTAAGTTTTTCATAAACACAAATACGTGATTTTGACAGTTTTAAAATTTTGTCCTTGGTTTAATGTTTTTCGGATTTGCCCATATGTACATAAATAATTTGAGAAATAAAAACTATATGAGACATTTATCAGCTTACCTCTAAGTTACTAAAATTTCAAATAAATTTTTTTATAGCTCCTATCAGGCAGTGAGAGTTTCTTGGAGTTGCCATAAAAAGCTCGCTATAAATCGTCATTATTCCAAAATATTCGCTAAGAAATCTGCAAATATAAAAAGAAACAAAATTCTTTTAAGAATATAAAATGGATTTTAAATACCAATAGGTACTTATGAATAGAATTTTAATTAAATTTTATACAACCAAATGTTCCATTCTAAAGGATGAGACAAATTTGATGCAGATTTGGCTAGAAATAAGGTGATGCTATTTTCATTTCAACACTTATTATCGCCTACTTAAACTCAATTACAGCTGTGTACATTTCTATTAAAGAAAAGGTACTTTAGAGCCGTTTTCATTTATTATGATGATTCCGTTTTCGTTTTTCTTCTTCTTCTTTCTTTTGTTTGCTCTTGTGTAACAAAATACCCACATAAAATATAAATAAAGCTAAAGTTTTTTTTTAATGTTTGTATATATTTAGAATGTATTATATTCATACTTGTATCTTTCACTGATAGAATGCTAAGAAATGCGAAAGATAAAAAACACGAAATACTTAGAGGAAAAAAAATACAAAATAATTTTAGAGTTCTTGAAAACAATTTTCAACAAAAATTATTCTAATGGAGAATTGAGTGGAAGGGCAGCAGATAGACCATCTAACGACCGACCATCTTTTCCTTTTACAACTACATAAGTATTTAGACCATAGACCAATACTTGAATGAAACAGCCGGACATATTTCCAGCTAAGACAACAGCATTAAGGTCGACTTGAAATGCTTGCCTGGTTTTACTTACTTAGTCCATTTTGTTTTGGCTTGTTGAGGTTGGTTTGGCTTCGTTTTCACTACAAAGAAATTCTTCTACGACCACAAAAGGAGAAACTTTTCAACTTTTTAACAGCGCTAATGAATTGGCGCCAGGAGTATACAACACACACACACACACTAATACATGTATACAAACTTTTGTAAATGCATTTAGACTTTTAACACACAATCGTAAGTAGTATTAGTAAGCGGCACTGTGGTTACGCTAGAATCAACTCACATCATAGATATTCTAAAGTTCATTCATATTTGTATGCCCTTCATTCTAGTTTCAAATATGAAATATTAGTTTTTACCACAATATGTGGAAACAGTACCCAACAAAACAAAACGATTTATAAACAAGTAAGAAAGTGCTATAGTCGGTCAAGCCCGACCATACGATACCCATCACCACTAAGGTCAAAGGTGTTATTTTTCCTGTATAAAGACAAATATTTGCTATATTTTGCTTTCATACAAACATTTTCTCAAAATCTCATTTAGAGCGTTTTTAAAGAAAAGTTTGTATGGGAGCTATGGTCAAATGTAGACCCATTTTAACGTAGTTTGGTACAGTGATTTCGGTTTACATAAGCAGTATTTGATTTAAATTTCATGAAAAAATATTGATATTTGAGACCAATATATCAATTCCGGGAAGTGGGACCTATGGGAGGAACAATAAATAATGGACCGATTTGGACGAATTTCAAAATAGCCAGGTCCAACTATCAAAAAAATTATTTATGCCAAATTTCATCAAATTATCTTTAGAATTGCGACCTGTACTTTGATTACAAGCTTTACATGGGGGTCCAGCCAGCTGTCTAGACTGCTCCACGTAAGTTTGTTATCAAGACACAGGTCGCAATTTTAAAATAATTTTAATCAAATTTTCTACAAAGATTTTTATACCCTTCACCACCACAGGTGAAAAGGGTATTATAAGTTTATGCTGATGTATGTAACGCATAGAAATATTAGGCTTAGAATCACTTTATCTCTTTGATAGTTTTTTACTACCACGTCAATTTATAGTCATAATTTAAAAAAAACTAGTTTTGTACACGATTTGATTGGGGTGGGTACGAATCGAATTTTGAAAAATTATGACTAGAAATTGACGTGGTAGCAAAAAACTATTAAAGTGAGAAATATAGCCCTTATACAGCCGTGAACACCGATATATAAAGTGTTATGATCGGGCTAAAGATGGCGACACAGTTAAAAAAATACAAAAAGGGCGGAATTTGTAGGCGTGGTAAAAAATTGAAAAAAATTAGAATTATTTTTACATTATCTTTAATCCTAGGGGGTGACTGATACAACTTTTTTTTCGAACCACTCTACTGGACCCCCATAAAAACCATTTAATCAAAGTACAGGTCGCAATTTTAAAAATAATTTGATGACATTTGGCACAGATCATTTTTTTTTGTGGCCATGGCTCTTGAGATTGGTCAAAATCCGTCCATTATTTATGGTACCTCCTATAGGGCCCACTTCCCGGAATTGATATATTGGCCACATATATAAATATTTTTTCATGAAATTTAAGACGTATATTCCTTATGTAAACTTAAATCACTGAACCAAATTTCGTTGAAATTGGTCCACATTTGACCATAGCTCCCATACAAACTCTTCTGTCAAAATGCACCAAATGAGACAAGTTTAGTTTAAGTTTAGTTTTTGCAAAGTTAAGTTTAGTTTTTGCATACATAATTTTTGTAACAAGTGTAATCAGTTTGCCAAATTTCGAGATAGTCGGTCCACATTCGACCTTAGCTCTCATATAAGTCTAAATGACGGAAACAGCTTAAATTTATATAAGTTTTGAAAAAATTGTTGTATGATGGCAAATATTTGTCTTTATATATGAAAAAGAACACCTTTGACATTAGTGGTGAAGAGAATCGTATGGTCTTCGCTTTATATTAAAATTTGTTGGACACAATCATAATTCGTATTTATTCTGTGCCATCTCATCAGGGATAATCCTCCTGATGAGATGGCCTAACCAACCATCGAAACGCATCGAGGAAAGGTTTCCCCACATTAAAACTTTTTCATTAAATGTTTGATGCCCCAAAATGTTGATGAATCTTTTCAAAAAATTTTAATTTATTAAAAAATCACCAAAAATCGAAAAAGGCAAAATCTTACCATCGTTATTCGACGATCGTAAAACTATAAAAGTTCTAAACAATATAAGCTTAATATTATGAAAATCAATCGATTAGAAGTGATTTTATTAACAATAAATTAAAAACTTAGCAAACATTTTTCATATGAAAAATTAAGTAACGGGTACAACTTTCAAAATACTTTACTCACTTCTTTTACTTTTTTGTTCACAAAATCACTATAAATGAATGGATTTTCAGGAAATGAGGTTTACTTTTTTTGAAACATTCACAGTTTTGTGACCCTGTAATGAAAATGGCATATTTTTATCATGTTCGATTATGAATTAAAAAAAAAAAAATAAAATTACAACGAAGTGCAAATAACTCCGAATCCGTTAAGCATATCAAAAATGATCTTAAAAGCCCTTAAAGATATTTGTATTTGTTATTCTATTCTATAATTTTAAACAAAACCGAACAATCCGTTTTAAAGATATAGAATTTTATATCTCGACCGTTTTAATATTTAGAAGAACACAACAAATAAAAAAAATATAGTGGTGGTCAATTGTAACGCAAAAAGTTTCATTTTGTGGAGTAGTGTTATTTTTGGTTAAAATGTCGGTAAAACTAAAAAGTGTAAATGGAAGCACTTTGCCCATACACATTTTTATTCTAGTTTGTGGGCGGATGCGGCTCCCCTTTTCCATATGCAATTTACATACAATTTTTTTTTACATATTTTTTGTTGGGGTGAGTTAAGAATTTTTTGAAATAATGTGTTCGTATGTAAGTCGCGTTTCACACGAATCAGGTTTTCTTGATCAGTTTTTCTTTAAATTTCTTTTGAACCTGCATTCACGTTCACACACAAACATTTTCTTCATCGGTTTTCATTATATTTTCCTTAAATTTCATACAAATTTCAAAATTTTCGTAAACTTGATAGTACGGTCAGGTTTGCTCAAATTTAATTCTGTCAGTTTTTTCTCATACAAATTCAAGACTTGATAACCCAAACCCGACTAATGTAAAAGTAGACTAACTCATAACTGAAGTTATGTCGAATATAAGGGTCGGCAGCATTTCATTGTAAAATATTCAATCAAATATTTTTCATTTCATATACAAAAATATTGCTCACGATGTTAAACAAAATTTATATTAAAATTTACTTCACGAAAATCCTAAACCATCATTTCGACCACTGTAAGCTCTTCAATTTAAAACAGTAGATGAATAAATAGAATAAAAAGATTCTTATACCAAGACGGGCAGCCCTTACTCCAGACCACTATTCGCGGCTTATCACACAGCATTCATGTAAATGGTGTAAAATCATAATTAGAAAACCTGCGTAAATGAAGAGTAAATAGTGCTTGTGTAATATTATAAAAGATGATTTTAAGTGATAAGGTGTTTTTCAAGTGCTCACAAATACAAACACATAAATACTTACTTATGTACATAAATAGGTATAGAATATAATAAAAAAAAAAAAATACAAACTAAAGTTATTAAATAATTTATTATCACGAGTACTTTTACTGCATGTAGTAGTTCTTTCCTCTTATTCAACGATATAAATGTACATTAGGGTGACAATTTTTTGTATGAAGGAAAATGATTTTTCGAATTTTATAACTTTTTCAACGGAATATTGTAACACCAGGTCTAAAAGTTTAGTTCTGAAAATTTGAGCCAAATCGGACAACGTTCTACGGGCGCGCATAGGGTCCAAAGTTTAAGAGACCATTTGTATGGGGACAAAAATTTACATTTTCGCGAAATTTTTTAATTTGAAATCGCCGGTACTGCGAAACGGTTCAAGATATCGACCTGATTGTTTTTGGGGTTTATTCTCCCATTTGCTTGTTTAAACTGGAGAGCAAATTCTAAATTTGTTATATTTGTTGAACAAAATTTTTAAGAAATTAAAAAATGATTTTTGAAACCAACTTGCGAAAAATGTACCATTTTCCAACATGAAAAAACTAAGTAAATTTAATTATATTTAAACAAAACTAAATTAATTAAATGATAAATCATATCTAACTTTGGAATTTCTTTATTTACAACATACAATTTTTGGTGCATATCCGTTTTCAGAGACATGAATTTTCGGGGGAAAAGTGGAATAACTCCAAAACTACTTCATGAATTTTTATTTTTGACTATTTGAAATAAAGCTGTGTTAGTTTTCTTTCATATTCCATTGTTTTTCCTGGTAAAAATTATTTATTTTTGGTCTAAACTTCTCAAACACAAAAAATAATCCATTTTTCCCAGTACAAATGGGTTCATAAACTTTGTTAAATTTTGTTTCGATCTGGTAACTCCTTCATATAGAAACAGGTGTTCACTAAAGACGCATCAGCTATTATTTTACAATGGAAAAATTAGAAATACGTTGTTGTCAGCAACAACAACAGAAATTGTAGCTAAAGTGCATGATATGGTATTAAATGATCGACGAATAAAAGTGCGTGAAATAGCTTATATCATGGGCATCTCAAATGATCGAGTTCATTTCATTTTGCATGAAGAACTACAGATGAAAAAGCTTTCTAAAAGATGGTGCCGCATAAAAATTAACATTTCTCAAGCTTGTTTGGTTCGTTTTAAGCGAAATAAAATGGATTTTAAGCGTCGTTTCATAACTGTTGATGAGACATGGATCCACCACTATACTCCAGAGACAAAGGAACAATCCAAACAATGGACTGAAGCTGGAGGAAGTGCCCCAAAGAAGGCAAAATCAATTCAATCGGCTGGTAAGGTTATGGTAACGGTTTTTTGGGACTTCAAAGGTATTTTATTGATTGACTATCTGCAAAAGGGTAAAACAATAAATTCAGAGTACTATGGCAACCTTTTGGATCAATTAAATGTACAAACTCGAGAAAAACGTCCTGGCATACAACACAAAAAAATAATTTTTCATCAAGATAACGCACCAGCGCACAAGAGTGTTTTAACGATGGCTAAAATCAACGAATTAAAGTACGAGTTGCTTGATCACCAACCTTATTCTCCTGATTTAGCTTCCAGTGACTTTTACCTGTTCCCAAATCTAAAAAAATTCCTTACTGACAAGCGTTTTACCTCAAATGAAGATGAAATTACAGCTGTAAACCACTATTTTGAAGACCTTGAGAAAAACTATTTTAATCAGGGGATAGAATTGCTAGAAAAGCGTTGGACTAAGTGTATTGAAGTTTCAGGAGACTATATTAAAAAATAAAAATATTTTTGAAAAACTAACTATTCTCTTTCATTGGTAGGCTAAGAAGTTTCCGAACCGCCCGTATTAACTTTTTGAAAATATTTTTATTAATATCGGTAATTATGTTTTGAGTTATGTAAACTGAAATATGCAGAACTAATTAAAATGTTTAACTAAGAATTCCGCCACCAATAATTAATAAGAAAAAATCTTTAATAAAAAACAACCTAATGCAAATACTAATATTATAATTACATATTTTTATGTTATACAACTCTATGAATATGTATTATTTTATTGGGAACCTGAATAAATATTGAACGTTATATGACAGGGGTGGGATAGTCAAAAGTGAAATTACCGATTAAAAAAGAGTAGCAGGTTATGATTAAAGATATGGGTTAATAATACTACACAACAAATTAACATCTTTTTAAAAGTGCAAGGTCGTGACTATATGAGTCTCATTCTACTATCAAATTGTAGTAAAACTCTATACTCAGTTTGGCCTATTTAGTGGTTCAGGAGGAGGTCCAAAGTTGAGATGAAGTATAAACAACATAAGTCTGAACTTACCAAGTTAAAGACCAATCAGAACCGTTGCTCGGTATCCAACATCACTTATATGGTGGCATTAATATCGAGACATTAGAGTCTTTTGACATATTTTTATGTCAAATGAAGGAGTGTAAAATATTTTTGATTTTTTTTGTATTCACTTAACACATCTTAAAAGTGTTAAAAGAATATTTTTTATAGCTCATTTGGCTTAAACTGATCTTCTTGTTATTTATGTCACCTGCAGTATTTTAGTTTTTATTTTGGAATATCTAGAACGCGTGAAGGAGGGTTGAAATAAGTGATCTTATTGCCGAAACATTATTTTGATAGGCCAGTAAGACTCACAATGTACTTCAGGAAAATTAATGTTTCTGTGAGACTAAAACATTATTTTCCTGTAGTAAGTAGAATAAAATCCCCACATAAGTGCTTACCACCATTTATGATTTAAAAAACAAAAATCAAATATACACAAACACTACTCCTCCCTCATATAACCTATTTACCTAGTTGCAACACAATATTTGCATATGCAGGAGTCTCCCCAGAGTCTAAAACCTAAAAACTCAAAAATAACATTACAATACAAAACGTACGTTTTTAATTGAAACCCCCAATAGTAGTTATTGTTTGAGTTAAGTTGCATTTAGTTTAACTAGACAATGTTATTATTCATATTTATGGCATCGTTTTTTTATTTTTCTCTTTTGAACTGGAAAATTATAGAGTCAAAAAAGTTTAAACTGTAAATCGAAGAAAATAAAGTATAAAATATTATCTCCAAATCTAATATTTTATCTTTCGAAGATAAACTTTTACGAAGACCATTTCATAATTCAAATGCTTGTAGATTTTTGTTGAAGCTTAAATTTATGTGCAAATTTTTAATGCATAAAATGGAGAAAAATTACCATTAAATAGAACCAAAGAAAGAAAATTCAAATATTGCTGATGACTGCCAAAATGCATTTTCACATTCAAAGATTTAATTTTTTATAAATTTGCAAATTGTATGAAATGCATACCCGGAATGTATAAAGTTTTTTAAATCTCGATTGTAGAAGTTAATTTTGGTTTAAATTTTGTATTTTTACATAGGGATTCACAAATTTAAAGAACTATAATATTTATTAATGAAAATTTTGAAAAAGCTTACATATATGTATGTTTTATACATTATAATTTGTAATACGCTATCAATCAATTGCAGAAATTACCCTTTGAAGGGCTAAAACCATTAAAATTTAAAAATTAACCCCAAAAGTATGCAGCTTGCTTGTTATAAGAAAAAAATTAATCTGCTATTCAAAACTGTCAGAAGTAAACTTAAAAAATATTCATGTTTGGTACTGGTTCTCATAGCATCCGAAAATGTAAAATATTTATACTATATACAAACGATAGTATATCTTCTATACTATTAAGTTCAAATCAAGTACAATTCACTATTGTGATTTCAACTAATCAAATATTGAAGAAATGTTTAGTTTTGGCATCGTAATTAAAATATCTACCACGACAGTGCGAACAGCATAATTTTATAAGTCATCTGCGGTGTAGTCCCGATTTGTCACCCAATGCTTTTTACACCAAACATAGAAAATAATTGTGAGCCACCTCAGGAAAGATTAATAAGTTCAGAATTATTAATAGTAGGTTCTTATAACTAAGGTGATTTCTGAAGCGAACGTTTCGAAGGCAGACGGGTTCGTAAGAAATTGAGTTCTTAGAAAATATTCGTCCGACTTGCGTTGTATTACGTTGTGCTTTTTTGTTTTTAAATTGTTTGGTTGCCAATATATCTCAATTCGAAAGCTTTTTAATTTTTTCATACAAAATTTTTAATTCAAAACGATAAAGGTAATTCTTTTTTTTGCTTGTCAAAAAATTACTCAAAATATTACAAAAAAATTCTATTGGAGTATTTTAGAAACTGTTTATAAATCTGGGATAAATAATCAGAATTTAATCGCCAATACCAGATTAAAAGCAACTATTAATGTAAATGACCTGAAGAGCGTGTTGCATAATTCAACGATTAAATTTTGAACAAAATTAAGGATTTTTTATCCACCAAAAGGAACATTTTCAAGAGAACAGCCCTTTAGGCCCAGAGTAACTCCATTCTATGACTTTGATATCTTATTGGCATTAGAAGCCAGAATAAGGCCTTTAACTCATGATTTGTTTCATAAACTCCGACTTCAGGAGTCTTACTTCCGCATTTTCGTTTAGGAGAAGTTCTTCCTCACAAGGTCTTATGGTAAAGAGATTCCCCACTCCAAAAAGTCAATAAAAATGAGGATATCACGCTAGACTTTTTCACACAGTTTTTGAAATATGTGTTTATTTTCTAAATAAATTTCAATTTCTAGTTCAGTTCTTGTTCAGTTCTAGTTCAGTTCTAGTTCAGTTCTAGTTCAGTTCTAGTTCAGTTCTAGTTCAGTTCTAGTTCAGTTCTAGTTCAATTCTAGTTCAGTTCTAGTTCAGTTCTAGTTCAGTTCTAGTTCAGTTCTAGTTCAGTTCTAGTTCAGTTCTAGTTCAGTTCTAGTTCAGTTCTAGTTCAGTTGTAGGTACTTTTTATTTTTAAAGGAACTTTTTATTCTTAAAAGAACTTTTTATTCTAAAAGGTACTTTTTATTCTATTAAGTATTTTAGCTAATGCGCTTTTTATTATAATTTATTTAAAAAAAATATATATTTTCCTAATAAATATTCATTATTTTTATAGCAAAAATTTTAAGTTAGAAAATAAAATTGTAAACGATTGATATTTTCTGATTGTCTGTTTTTGACTCAAAGAACGTGTGAAATTCACTTAAAAGAACGATATATTTGTAAAAGCTTTTTGTTCTTACGTTTTTTACTCAATCAAAACTGACATTTTAATTACAAAAACGAAAACCAAATTTTTCTACTCATATGACGAGTGATTTGGAAAAAAACTAATTACACAAACGGGCCATAAGTTTCTCAAATCTCAAAACAGGAGAGGCAACCCAAGTATGTCTATAATAGTTTTATTGTCTACTTTGTGATAATATATAGCAAGACCATTCTTTTTAATTCTGGCTTCCTCATCTATAAAACATTCTCTATGCACATTAGGGTGCAATTTATTTTAAGAAAGTGCAAAATTAAACTGTTACTCCCACCAGAAATGTTCTATGTAATATAAAAACATACTTCGCATATATAATAAAATTCTTACCGGTATTATAAAACAATCAAATGGAAAAATAAAATAAAAACAAAAATGAGGTCGATATTTTTTTATCGTTTCGCCGTACTTTCAATTTGATATCATATAATTTCCCGAAATTGTGAATTTTTGAAATAATTTGAATAAAATTGTATGAATATTTTCCTCAGACTATATAGAATGTACACCACATTGTTTTTTGATATTGGAAAAGTTTAACCATTGTTTTGCCGAGGTCAAAGGTCAGAATTAGGAGTTTTTTTTTTCATTTTCTATAAAAAAATGACTAAACATAAAAAATGTATTACTAAATGTTTTTCAAAATATATACAAATTGTTAATAACATTAAGTTTTATATATTGACCCTAAGCAGACATGGCGACTAAAATGACCCATTTTTTTCTTATGATCTTTGAATTTTATTTTGTGCTTTAATGTATTAAAATTTTTAATCATTTCATAAGCTCATTTTATTGTCATATATGTCTATATGTCTCTCTAGGGTTAATTTTTATACCCACCATCAAAAAGAATGGGGGGTATATTGAGATTGTCATAACTTTTGTAATTTCCATAATATTGTAATTTCCTTAATAATGGGATATATTATAAATCCTTAAGCAATTCTAAGAGGATTTAGGGATGTCCGTCTATCTGTATGTTGAAATCACGATAACGCCTAAACGAAAGAAGCTAGCTCACTCAAAATAAGCAAAGACATTCTTAATTTCTGGGAAAATTTTGGTATTAAAATCGGTTCACACTTGACCATAGCTCCCGTATGACCTCGCCTACAAAAATTTCATCGAAATCAGTTCACATTTAGCCGTAGCTCCTTATAAAAGACTTATGGAAACAGCCTAAATTCATATTAAAACAGACTTAAATGTCAATAAATCTAAAACTGCAACAGCTATGACCGACTTAATAGCTATGGCGTCTTAATTAAGAACAGAGAAGTTTTATGCAACTATTGGTCAGTTATCAAATTTTATAGGAATCGGTCGGCTATTAAATTATAAACTATGACAGCTATGGCCACTACATTTCGCATAAATAAGCTTCAGATAAATACCAGCCAGTATATACAATTGTGTGACAATCAGTCAATATTTGGCTATAGTTTTTGTATATGGGCAAATCCTGCGTGAATGACGATACATTTGTACGGATTTTGTTGTACTTAAATGAATCCTATTGTCGTTTTACACGAGATATCTTTACACAGATTTCGGAGAATATTAGGTCATCGACTGTGCTCTCAAATGGCATTTGTTAATTTACAAACTTGCTTTGGAGAAAAAAGATATTTGCTTTAAAAGTTCTGTGACGGACGCCACAAAAAATGGGAGTGACTTTTTTTTCAACACATGTTTCAGTAATTTTCATCAAATCGGTCATAGTAATAAAAAAATTGTAAATACATTATAGATAGAGGAAAATCAGAGGATTACAAAACAGCTTTTAAAAAATATTTTAAAGTTACCAGTTTCACCAAAAATCCATTAATGAACTGTTGCGGACGTTATGTGACGGACGATACAGTTTTTATTTGAATGTTTTTTATTAGGAAAAAAATTCATATTTCATATTTTTTTTAAGGATTCGTTAAACAGTGAAAATATTGGTTTTATATGTTCCCGAATATATCTACTTCCTTTTCATGTTCGCGGTTAAAATGCAATTTTTGGGCACAATTTAATATTTCACAAAACGGCTACATACACAAAGTATGTACACTTTTTGCAACTTATTTTTCGTCGAAAGGATGCTATTAGAGTGTCCCAAAAATAAAAAAAAAAAATCAAATTTCAAAAGCATAAAATTTGCCCCACTGTACGCTTTATTAATTAGACATACATGTGCTTGTAAATTTTGAATTTAATAAATATCATTTTGTAAAAAATATATACTGTGACGGACGCTACATACTTTATTCTGTAAAATGCTATATTAACATCAATATATTTTTAGCCTAATGTAAAGCATACTATAAGTTCTCTTTACGAACCAAGTTCAATTGGAGAAAACAGAAAAATTGCACTAGTCAAATTAAAAAAAAAAAAAACTTTGTTTCTGTGACGGACGCTACACACTGTGAGCCCCTTTTTTACTTGACGTTATTTATATCACTCCAATTACTTTTGATGGGTTCTTTTACATATAATTGTATACAATTAAGCAGACTTTGTTCCCCTACTGAAACTTGATACCTAAATGGATGTTTTTGCTATTTTTATGAACTTTAAAAAAATCTATTATTTTAAAAAATTTATAAAATTCGAGATGGGTGCAAATAAAGACCTGCTAAAGGATCAATATATGGTAAAGTTTTCCATAAGCACAAATACGTGATTTTGACAGTTTAAAATTTTGTCCTTGGTTTAATGTTTTTTGGATTTGCCCATATATAGCATTCCCTTTTTATATCTACAATCACAAAGATTTGTTGGTACATTCAGTATATTTAGATTGCAGCTACTAAATTAGATAGCAATCAATCAATATCATACTTTATATACGGTGGATGCATTCGGAACTCCTAACAAAATATATGGACCTGCGGTATTACTATCATCGTGTTTTTCCTAACAGCATATTAAGCACAACGAAAAGTATTTCACAATTTATTAATGTAAAACTATACCCGGTTATGACAAGAACTTAAAATTTGATCCACATTTTGCAATAGCTGCACCCTCGTAGTATATAAGATATGTTTTTAAATTTAACACAACTTGATGGTGGGTATTTAAGATTCGGCACAGCCGAATATAACTTGTTTAATATATATTTGACCCATTCTTTTTGTTGTCGGTTGCAGAGGGTTATTATCAAATTCACTTAAATTATTTCAATATTTTCGCCTTCTATAGGTGTATATGTGTCCGGATTGCCAAAGTAGCGCTGTAATTCTTTTGGAATGTTTCGTCTCTCTAGCTTTTTATATTATTTATATTGTTTGAAATATACAGATTTATTATTCGGTCTTAAGCCATTATTTTGGAAATGACAATAGGAATGACAATGTAATACCTCTATTCTTTTTGATGATGAACATAAGAACTCAATTATTTGTTCGTGAATAATGGCTTATTTAAGGTTTGGCACATTATGTATTTTAAAGATCCACTCTTATATGTTGAGATAGTTTCGACCTAGTAGAGTGTCACTGGTATATCCTAAGCTCATAAAACCTGTCAAGTGTTATCCTTCTCATTATAACCAAACGTTAATAAACTTACATGTATATGACATAAGTATATTTACCATATTTAAAAATCAATGTGTTTCTCGGAACTCCATTTGATAATTAACTTAAAGTTTCATTTTTTTACTTAATTAAAATATATTTGTGTTTAAATTCTTAATCACTTACACACACAGACATATCGTAAAATTACAAAAGAATTAATCAATATTATTTTGTTTAACGCGCTTCTAAATATTTAATATTACGGCCACTTTTCGTTTATTACTTAACTTTGTTTTAGTTACTCGTATATTGTGAGTAAATTTTTTTAAGCTTTTTTCACCTGCTAAAACTTACTTTACCTTATGGAGTCACGAATAGAACTAAAAATTGATTTCTATAGTCCAACAACAACAGTTTTGGCTTATTCACCCGCATATGTGGGAGTAAGTAGATGGTTATGTTTTAATAGGTGCTTGCACTTACCTATTTGTACTCGTAAATGGTCTTCGTTGTTGTTGTCGAAGTTGTAGTCATCCAAACACTTACTCGTGAATTGATTTGGATTTGTTGTTGTACAGTGAAGTGCAAATATAACGAATAACAGATATAAATAACACAGCTATACAAAAATTTGTCTTTTTACTGCGGCATGAACTTTTGGGATAATTATTAGATAAAATTTGTCTGCAAAATCCGAAAATGCTTAGTTTTTTTTGATGGCTCTAGTTTGTGAGATTCAATTTTTTTCGAAGTAGAGGTTTTGCACTATTAATATTAAGAAATTTGGCGAAAGTGTTCTCTTTAAGTTGTACTAATAATATTTTTTAATTTGTATTTTTCCACTCATCAGTTACAGATAAATTTTACAATTTAAACCAATTTTTGTTTTTCATAAAATTATAAAAAATATAAATTACAACAAATGTTTCTTTTTTAAGATTTCAGGATATTATATATCGAGCTCTAGATTTAGATAATCGTAAACGACATTCTGTTAAATATCTCTTAAACTTTTAGAGATAGCATAGTACAGTAAGTATATTTTTCTTTTATTCTTAAGTTGTACGGACCAATAGATTTTATATAGAATGGTGCTTAATTTGGCCCACTGTAGAGGCCACTGTAATAAAAATAGACATGATTTTAAAAATTGGTCTAATACTTCAACTAGCCATTGGCCGATTTCTGCATATTGCGCCAAAATCCCAAAAGTTTAAAAGTTATTGAAGTAAAACTAAAAAACCTCATATACAATACTTTGCACTATAACTTCTAAACAATTTGGAAAAAATTTAGTTAGTTTGTCAAATTAAGTTAAATTAAGATTTTCAATATTTTTCCCGTCGCTTGCGATCATTTGAATTATTGAATTTTAAGTACCTGGTTGACCGAGCCTTGCTCGGAGCTTTATGATAAGCATTTTGAGGAAAATTTTAAAGTTTTTATATATTTTATATTATAAAGTGCTAAAATAAATTTAGAGGAAAGACATTGTACAAATATTCAGTTAATTTTGAATTATTTGATTTATTTTGTCCGACCAACACATAGTTTGCATAGTTTACAGTTTAACTCATTTTGAACAACATCTTTGCTAAAGATTATAGTCTGATCAAATGCACAGTTTACGATTTAATTCATTTTGAGTAGTTTGCAGTGGCGCCACCTGAAGTTGTTCATACCATATAAGAAACCTTTGTCTGCTTATTCGTAACAACTTTGCTTATGATTATAACATGATCAAATGCACAGTTTACGATTTAATTCACTTTGAGTAATTTTCTGTGGCGCCACCTGTCGGACTTTGCTCATTCCAATTCATAAACCTTCTTCGGCTTATCCGTAACAACTTTGCTGAAGATTATAGCATGATTAAATGTACAGCATACGATTAAATTGACTTTGAGTAAATTTCAGTGGCGCCACCTGTCGAAATTTCTTCATACCTTCGTCGGCTCATGTGCAACAACTTTGCTAAAGATTGTAGCATGATTAAATGTACAGATTACGATTTAATTAATTTTTAGTAATTTTAAGTGGCGCCATCTGTCGGAAATTAGTCTTATCAGCTTAAAAACCTTCGCCGGCTTATCCGCAACATCTTCGCTAAAGAGCATAACACAATCAAATTCACAGTTTGCTATTCTATAAAGAACATACATACAGACAAACATTGATTTGTTTAAAATAATACTAATTTTTCCCGCTTTTTATTCCCCAATTTCTAAAAGTTCCATATGCATATTTGGTACTTTTTTGGTGAAAATTGAATTCGGTACATTTTGTTAAAACGCAGTTAGCATAATGCTTCTATTCATATTACTTTGGAGATGTTAAGTTATCATTTTATCCCTTTTTTTACCCATTTTGGCCCCAAAATCAAAAAAGTACCAAATACGTGATTCATGTTTTTTTGACATCTATTGATTGCAGTACAGTTTCTTTCTATATTCTTTAGTTTAAAATATAAGAGTGGGTTAAAAAGGTACCAAAAAAACTATTTTCACCCTTTTTACCCCCTATTGGACATAGTTTCAAAAAAGTACCAAACACCTGTCCGCTTATTTTCATAGCTGTTTAAAACGTAACTTTAATTTTGTTTCTGTACCTATTACTTTAGGAGATATAGCGTTTTCGATTTTTTCCCCTTTTTACCCGTTTTTACCCTCTTAGAGGAAAAAGTTCCAAAAGTCCCTTTTTCTTCGACCTATACATCAAATATACATCCAAATTTTATCAAAATCGTTAGAGCCGTTTTCGAGATAGCCATTCTATATATATATATATATATATATATATATATATATATATATATATATATATATATATATATATATATATATATATATATATATATAAATACATACAATTATTGCTCGTTTAAGAATATAAGATAATTCTATAGTCACATCTATGGTTATATGATATGGACCAATAACTTTACAAATTTTAATAAAATCTGTGCTAATTTTTATATTTTTCACCATCTCGAGTCGATTTATATATGTATTTAAGCTTTAAGAAAAATCTGTAAAGCTTTTGATCCATATTCAACCTTAGTAGTAAAGGGTATCATTTTTTTTTTAATTTACATTTAGGAATACATTACGATCTTGTCCAAAAAGTATCTTCCGTAATTTTCGTAATCAAAATATAGGTCGCAAAAAAATTTTATGAAATTGGCTGAAATCGATCTATTATTTCGGAGAACTCACATTGGTCTGAATTCCCGGAATAGAAATTTTGACCACAAATGTGTGTATTTTGTATTTAATTTCGAAGAAATATTTATTATACAAATAAAAATCATTGCACCAAATTTCGTTGCAATCGGTCGACCTGTTGACCAATTACGCAATAAAAAATATATAAAAAGTTCATACAAATTTGTTTACTTGGATCTTATTTCACCTTCCATATGGTCGGTCTTGACCGGCACTTGTTGTTTTTACTTATTTTATCAGAAAACTGTGATCAGCGACGAACCTCAATTTAAATTGAATCAAAATTAAGGCTCATACCTAAGACCACAAAGGTTGGCACCCTAAAATGCAATACTAAAGATACGCTCTCTATTCAAAATTATATAATAGATATCTTAACTTAATATCGAAAAAGAATGTATTTTGTTGGTCGTTGGAAAATATGGTCACAATAACTATAATAAATTTACTTGGATATTCAGTCAGCAGACCGGACGAACATCATTAAATTCACTTAGAATGTGATTCTGAGTTGATTGGTGTACTTAAAGATGTAAGACTAATATTTTATTGCGTTAGAAATGCAGCACAAACCCAATTTAACCTTTCACCCATGGTGACGAAGGATAAAATTATTTCTATACTTAAATCGCTAAGATTAAAATATTTGTAAAATAAAATTTATGTCCGATCTTCTTTACCCACTTCAAACACTAGATCGTTTACATTATTATGATTATAATCATCACACTAAAAACCATCATCTTCAATAATTTTTTAATCTTTTTCTTATTTTAAAAAATCCGTAAATGATTTTCAATAGCCAAAAAATATTGTTTGAAATAAATTCTCCAAATATTTTATTTTTACTGTTCACAGAAAATTTTGAAATAATCAAAAAAATTAGTTTGAATTAAAATTATTCAAAAAATTTTGTTGTGAATAAAATTATTCAAGCTAAATTTTCTTAAATAAATTTTTTTTTGAGTTTTGAAGAAATTTGAGATTTATTTACAAGCAATAAAATGAAATAAAGAAATATTTTATTTCTTTGAGGAATACAAATTTAAATTATTTAAATTTTTACAAAAAAATATTGATTTCATTTCAAAATTTGTATTTGAAACGTAATGATTTTAAATAATAACTTAACATAATAAATCCAGAAAACCACATGCAAATTGTTATTTTATTTTAAACAATCTTAAATAATTCTAACTTAATTTTATTCCTTGTAAGTAAACTAAATAACAAAATAATTAAATTTTGTTCAAAATTTTATATAAAAATAATCGAAATGTACAACTATGATTTTTTGAACATTTCTTATGAGCAATAGATACGTTCTTTTTTAGTGATTGTGAAACTATTTTGGACCCATAGCGAACAAATCTTGTCTTCAGCCAAATGTTCAAGGTTACCGTAATCTCTCAATAAGTTTTTTGATGATCTTGTAACATCAGTTTACGAACTGTAAAAATGTTTTTTTCGGAACAATAACCAATTTTGGACTACTTTTACGTTAAATAAACTGGTTCGTTATAAATATACTCCACAGTAAAACATATTCGTATTGCGATTATATGACTAATCTGAAATATTGTTTCATATACATATGTCTTCATCACATAGTACGCGCAAATACTACATACAGACAATAGAGCGGTTCACATTTTTTAATAATGTTGTATTATCATCTTTTGTGCATTACTACACATTGAAAAATGTTTAAATTTTATTTTATAGAATGATCCTTAAATGAGTTTTATATTTCACGTAAATGATAAAAATCCTTACAAAAGTTTTATTTTTGACGGAAAACTAAAACTCTTTAAATGAGTTTTTTTTTTGTTGAAAATATAAAACTCCTTAAATGAATTTTATTTTTGAAGTAACACGGCATTTACACATGCAAGTGCAAGTGAAAAAAGCTCAATACATTTATATTTTTTTACTAACACAATCACACTTCTGCAAGTTGTAGGCTCACTTGCAAGCGATTTTGATTGCCAGTGATTTTTTTACTTGCATGTCAGAAGAATACGTATACACAACTTGTAACAAGTCACCTACGTGTGTAAACGTACTGTAAAATAAAACTCTGTTTTCAAGAGTTTCATCTGAACTTTTTTAGTTTAAAAAGAACTTAACTTTGGAGTTGACATCGTTTTCTTAAGATCACCAAGAGCTCGTCAATACGATTCTATTTGTTTATAATAGTACATATGAAGACCTTATTTTGAAAGTGCATTAAGTCCATTTTTTTAATTCGAGATATAAAGGGTTTTGCGTTTTAAAAAATAAAGGTGACCAATTTTATTAAACTAAATTTTTAATTTTGATCAGAACCTATTCCTTCATAAAAATATACTTATATATTTATATATTTTATATATTTAAAAACCATTTGAAAATGTGTTTTTTAGCGCATTGAATGGACTTACACCACTTTCAAAACAAACATTTTAAAATAATTATAATTATAATTATTTTTAAAATTCAAAATAAATAAAATTACAATTTTTTGGCTTTGTTTGAAAAAATATTTACCTTTGAACTGAAAAATGTATGGGACTTAATTGGATTTGCATCACAAAGTTTCTTCAATATTTATGTTCTTTTAAATACAATAAAATAAATTTAAATTTGAATAGGTAAATGTAATTTCCTTTGTGGCTAGACAATCAGGACTGACTAGTCACCTGTGACCGATATATACATCAAGGCTGACTAGTCACTAGTATTAGAAGGCCGTTCGGATATACATGTGTAAGAAAAGATGCAAAATCAAATGTGTATAAAAGTTTCGGTCACCTTTTTCATATTTGCCTTAATAAAGTGATAAAAACTTGTGACTGATAAAGTAATCAGTGCCAGTCAAATGATCGGTTAAATGACCGGTCATGTTCTTGTAGGGTAGTAAATATTAATCAATGTTATTTAAGTCTGCAAATATTTTACTTTTTGTATGGTATTTTAATAAAAAGAAGGGACTTAAACCACTTTCAAAACAAAAAGTTGTGTGAAATTGTTAAGTACAAAATGTTTGACTGTCAATATTTCAGTAGGTTTTGTAAATTTAAAATTAATTATTTTTCGCATAGTAAGATCCACAGTTCCAGAACCTTTACTCATCATTTACTAATTTATTTGGAATGTGGACTTAATCCACTTTCGAAATAAAGTTTTTATATATATGCTTCTGACTAACTCATATGATTTCCCAAATTTCGAGACCGTTGCGAGGGCCTAAAAATAAAACTTAAACAATGTTAAAACAAAATTGCATGTAAATGTTAAATGCGGCTACATTTCAAATGGCTTATACGCGGTCTTCCAGTGCCTCAACAGTTTTAATAATAACGTACCTGCCTTTGTCGCCTTTGAAACGGTAGGGTCCAATTATGTTACCAGACTACTTTTTGCAATGCTCATGGTTGCTTTTCTTGAATGTTCACATATCCATTTAAACGAAATGAGCTACGCTGGACACTAGACACGATTTTCCGATAAACAAAAATGTAATAATGTCAAACACATGTATAGAAGCACCTTGTATCATTTTCTGAGTATTTCTTATGAGCAATTGATACGATTCTTTTTAAATGATTATTAAACTTTGAATCTAAAGCGAACAAATAGACAGACAAATGAAACAAAAATATTTTGTATTGACTTGTCAAATCAAGAAATTTCATAATTAAAAAGGAAAAATTAAAGAAGTGAATCACCCTAGTATACATATATGTATGTGCATTGGCAACTTATTAGAAAATTATCTATAATAATGTTACTTAAAAAAAATATATATAATGAAACGGATTTAAGTTTTTGAAAAAAAAAAAAAAATAATATTAATGAAACGGATTGAGAACGCGGCTCTTTAGCCGTGAAGTTTTTCAAATAGTGCTATAAACATTCACACTTCTGCAGTTTAAAGACAAGTAAGATAACTCTATAAGTCCGACTATTAAATACCCTTTACAACTACGTCCAAACATTTCCCATTATGAATTTTTTGAGATTGTGTTTAAAATGATACTTAAAATTATGATCCAAATTTATCGGTATACTTAAAGGTGGTTGTCGGAGTTATATATTCAACACAAACATAATCACAAACCCAATATACCCTTGTTATCTATGGTAGTGACGGGTATAATGATATTTAAAAGCCACACTGCCATTCTTCGGTACTTTTTATGTGTTTAGGTATGAAACGATTGGAACTTTTTAAATGGGACAATGTCTTTCAAAGTTGGGTTGCTTTTATTTTTGGGTTTTCTATTCTTCTTTTGTTGTTGTTAGTTATTGCAATTTGTTTAGTTGTTGCTGCTATGGTTACCATTCGAAATGTTGCCAGTTGAAACGGCAATATGTTGTTAGTACCAGTTGTTATTGTTGTTGGCTGACAGACAGGCAGGCTATGGTTAGTATTTCAGTTAAAACCTGCAGTGCGATTCTCTATCTACTTAACAATCGTCAAAGTTGTCGATAACAACTGTCGCTTTATGGTCTTGTATGATGAATTTCATAATATATACTTCCTATCTTACCTGTTGTAGAATTACATAGCAGAGTTTTTAATATCTAGATTTCGTCACCGTTTTAGCGGAAGTGGTCCAACTACGCTTAAACTCAGACATGTTCTGGGATACCTTTCTTGTTTTCTTCAATTCTTTTTTTACAAAAGCTTCTTTTTACAGGCCGAAGTTCGGAATAGTTAGGCAGACTTGCCTCTCGTGGTACAAAAACGTGGTACATAAATGTCTTTTATCTGTCTTGAAGAAAGTTAAAAGTAGTTTTGTCGGTACTTCGTTATATAAATTTCTGTGTTAATCATACCTGATGCCACAAATGCTTGGCTTCTCTTGCCACAACTGCAAATAGCTTGCCATACGAAAAATTTCTTTGGGAATTTGTTTGAGCTCTTCCTTAACATTGCTTCGTTCATCAACAACATAAAAATCTTGGACGGGATGTTAACACGGCATTTACACATGCAAGTGCAAGCTCAATACATTTATATTTTTTTACTAACACAATCACACTTCTGCAAGTTGTAGGCTCACTGTCAAGCGATTTTGATTGCCAGTGATTTTTTTACTTGCATGTCAGAAGAATACGTATACACAACTTGTAACAAGTCACCTACGTGTGTAAACGTACTGTTAGTAAAAAAATATAAATGTATTGAGCTTGCACTTGCATGTGTAAATGCCGTGTAAGAAAAGTCTGCCAGTACGTATGTTTCGTTATCCATCAAATTTATAAAATCTCATATTTCTTGCTTCTATGTTTTTATTGAATTGCGATCTGAGACGTTCTCAACTTTATATGACTGCAGCCTAGCATAAGCTTTGGCTCTGTGCACAATACTTTCCTCTACTTGGTCTTTTTATCAAAGTTTCAGACGTCCTCTTCTACCATAAGGGGTCGTTTTTATTCTAATTTTAGGGTTTTCATAATGATTGCTTTTTCCGGGAGTCAGTTAATATTGTTTCCCGAATGATACCACGACGAGATAAGGGATAACCAAGATAAGTCTGGGTTAAGACCATTAAGAATCGTTATTTGGTACAAAACATCCCTTACATCACCCCTTAGTTTAACAACGAATGTAAAATCTGTGCCTCACAATTTACTTTAGGCTCATATTTCATTGTATATGTAAGTCTGACAACTAGACTGTCACACTAACAATCGACAACTTTGTCGTTTACTTAACAACGCAACATTTTTTCTCTAATTTAATGAAAATAGTAACAATGAATATTAAAGGATAAACATTTCGTGACAATCGGTTCACATTTGACCTCCCTTATGGGACCTGCAGCTGAAAAATAACATAATATACTTAAATCTCGTGAAATTGGTAAGAAAATTCACCGCTTATATGCCGCTAAGAATTAAACGATTAATTCGGTCCATGTTCGACCTTAGTGGTGAAAGGTATCAAATAGTCGGGCTTGACCTACAATACAATTTTCTTTATGTTTTATGTGTTAAAGAATTGAAAATTTACAACTTTGTCGTTAACTCGACTTAACGATGCGATAACCGTTATCTTGAGATAGAGAATCGCACTATTGGTTTGCTCCAGTTACTGCGAATGCGATGGTGTAACCTTTTACTATTGTTCATTATAAGCAGTATTTTTGGCTTTTTGTAGGAACTTTTTTTTTTCGTAAGTCTTAGTTTTATATTGCATTTATTGTGTTTCTAGTGAATACTTTTACTTATTGTTGAGCCCCGCAAACAATTACGACAATAAATAAAAAAACAAATTGTGATGACAAGACTTGAAGTAAAAGAATTTCAATGGAAAGAATTTTTTTTTTGGTAAATTTATATATTTTGTTATTAAAATTTACTAGTATGCACCTTGAAACATAATTATGTTAAAATATATCCAAAAATTGCATTTCGTTTTAGTAAAAAAAAAATAAAATTTGTCTGCCTAAAATAAAAGTTTTATATATGATATTTGATATTTCAATATATTTTGGCCTTAATGATGATAATTTTTTTATTAGAGTTTGCAATATAAATACATAACATATTTTAATTGCGATCTTGCAAGATCAATAATTTCCATTATTTATTAAAAATATTATACTATCTATTTGAGTTTATTGGGTTGTTTACTAAATAAAGTGTTTTTTTTTTTCATATTTTTGCAAATAAGATGTGAACTTTACAGATATACTGAGCAAATGGAATAAATGTAGATTTAACAAGTAAGAAAGTGCTATAGTAGGTCCAGCCCGACCATACGATACCCTTCACCACTAAGTTAGAAGGTGTTATTTTTCCTATATAAAGACAAATGTTTGCTAAATTTTGCCATCATACAAACATTTTATCAAAACTTATATATTTAATCTGTTTCCGTCATTTGGAGTTATGTGAGGGCCAGGGTCAAATGTGGACCAATTATTTAAAATTTGGCAAATTGATTACAGTTGTTACAAAAAATTCGATGACGAATTTAAAAAAAAAAAAAAAATTAAAAAATACAGTTTAAAAAAAAAGACATTTTTTAAATTCTCATCGAATTTTGAATTTTGGCGATATCTCTTTTATTTATAGACCGATTTTGATAAAATTTGATATTTGATGTTGCGTTAGAGTATTTTCTAAAATCTGATATGTAATTGAAAATTTTTTTTCTTAAATATTGTTTTTAAAAAAAAAAATTAAATTTGTCAATTTGCGTACATCAATATCTTTTACTTTGGCGATATCTCGGTCATTGATCTACTGATCTCGATGAAATTCAATAGTGTGACTCCTTGAATGATTTCCTAAAAATTGATTTTTTTAAATATTGTTTTTTTTTAAGTTTTTTTTTTTCGAAAATTTGTCAATTTATATACATCGATATCTCTTGTTTTGGATATCTCGGTTATTGATCCACCGATTTTGATGAAATTTAATAGTGTGCTGCGTTAAATAATTTCCTAAAATTTGATATACAGATCAAAAAACTTTTTTTTAAAACAACACAGTTTTTTGACGAATTTTTTTGAAAACAGTTTAAAAAAAAAAATAAATTCTTATCAAATTTTTAATTTTAGCGATATCTCTGGTGTTTATAGACCGATTTTGATGAAATTTAATAGAATGCTGCAATGGAGTATTTTCTAAAATCTGATATATAATTCGTTTTTTTTTTTAATATTTTCGTACATCGATATCTTTTGCTTTGGCGATATCTCAGTTATTGATCTACCGATTTTGATGAAATTCAATAGTGTGTTGCGTTGAATGATTTCCTAAAATTTGATATACAGTTCAAAAAAGTTTTTGTTTAATTGTTAAATTCGGTGATTTTCGGGACATCGAATTAAGGGTTTGGCAATATCTCAGATTGTAATGTAATTATTTTTATTGTTTTGCTTTGGAGGATTTTCTAGGATCTGATATATAATACATGTCTATATAAATAATATCTCTTAATTGTGAAATTTTATCAAAAATTTAGCATCGAATTTCGAGTTTTGGCTATATATCAGTTGTAAGTAGAACTATATGTTGCAATTTAATAGTGTACTTCGTAGAACACGAACTATTAATATATAATACCTATACATATAAGTTATGTTGGTATGCCATCGATATTTGTAACTTTCACAGATCAGAAAATTAATATACATATAATATTATTTTTGTAGCACTCACCTAAATCAGTCTTCAGAAATATACATACTTGTATTTGACAAAAACTCTTTCATTTCTGTACTTTAATTTTGTAACACCATTGGTGAGCGGTATTTAAGGTTCGGCATAGCCGAATATAGCACTCTTACTTGTTATACCCACCATCAAAAAGAATGGGGGGTATATTGAGATTGTCATTCCGTTTGTAATTTCCTTAATATTGGCTCAAAAATCAAAAACGATATATATTCTGAATCCTTATGAAATTCTAAGACGATTGAGCAATGTCCGTCTGTCTGTCCGTCTGTCTGTCTGTATGTCTGTCTGTTGAAATCACGATAACGTCTAAACGAAAAGAGCTAGCTAACTGAAACTAAGCCAAAACATTCTTCATCTATGAGAAAATTTTGGTATTGAAATTGGGCAAAATCGGTTAGCATTTGACAATAGCACCCGTATAACCTCGTCTAGACTAATCGCTTATTTGCTATTAAATGACAAATTATAACAGTTAAGATGACAAAATTTAGTATCTAGAAGTTTTACATAAGCATTTGGTAGCATATAAAATTTCATCGAAATCGGTTCACATTTAGCCATAGCTCCCATACAAAAAACTTACGAAAACAGCCTAAATTTCACCTAAAATACACTTAAATGCCAATAAATCTAAAAGTATAACAGATATAACCACTGAATTTTGCATAATCATCGTATATCAATGCCAGCCAGTGTGCAAAATTTTGTCGCAATCGGTCACCATTTGACCTAGGTCCCATATAAAAAACTTACGAAAACACAAAAATTCAAAAAGAAAAGGGGATAAAATCGTGATAGCTCTTTAACTACAAGAACTAGTAAGACTAAATTAAGCACAAGGAAGTCTTATGTCAGTGCCAGCCAGTGTGCAAAATTTTGTCACAATCGGTCACCATTTGACTATAGCTCCCATATAAAAAACTTATGGAAACACAAAAATACATAAAGAAAAGGTTGTTTATGTCCGTCTGTCCGTCAGATAAAAGCACGATAGCGCCTTAACGAAAAGAGCTAGAGGGACAAAATTATACAAAAGTATTTTGGATATCTTGAAAAAGATGTGTGTTGCAAATGGACAAAATCGGTTCAAATTTAGTTAGAGCTCCCAAATAACCCCGCCCCGGGAAACACATTAATCCTGATAAATTGAATACAATTGTAATAGTTATGACGATTAAATTTAAACTAGGGAAGTTTTATGCAATTTCATCACATTTTATAGGAATTAGTCCATATTTGACTTTAGCTTTCATGTGGAAAACACTCACGGAAACCAAAAATTTTAGCAAAGGCCAGTTAAAAGCTATTAAATTAAAACTATGACAGCTATGGGCACTAAATTTTGCAAAAATAAGCTCTATATATATACCAGCCAGTGTTTTGTTACAATCGGTCAACATTTGGCTATAATTCTTATATATATAACATCCCCTTTTTATATTTACAATCAAAAAGATTTGGAGGTACATTCATTATATTAAGATTGCACCTATGAAATTAGATAGGCATCAATCAATGTTCAGCCCAGACTTTATATATGATGAATGCATTAGGAACTCATAAAGAAATATATGGACCTGCCGTATTACTATTAACGCGTCTTGCCTAACTACATATTAATCACAACGAAAAGTATTTAACAACTTATGAGTGTAAAGCTATACCCGGTTATGAGACCGAATTTTGATCAAAGTAAATACTGGGGAAACCACTAAAATATTTTTAAATGTTGAACTATAAAGCTACGGCAACCGAATTTAGTCCAAAGGTTTTACCAACAATACCAATTAGCTTAGCGATTTTTTCAGTTTTGGTCCAGATTTTGAATTAGCTGCACCCTTGTAGATATATGAGATATGTTTCTAAACTTAACACAACTTGATGGTGGGTATATAAGATTCGGCGCAGCCGAATATAACACTCTTACTTGTTTTTTAATTAATCTTACTTTTGTCGCATTATTTTGTTCTTTTCCAAATAAAATAATGAGGTTAGAAAAAATATTTGATCATTAAAATATATAGATGCTAATTAAATTTTAAACTAGAAGAATTTTAGAGAAAAAAATTAAAAATGTTCCACTGTTCCGTGACGTGACAGAAAACTCAAATTTTGTATTTGGAATGTCGTAATCTATATTCTATAATTCTTGATTTTTGACCGACATAATTTATCATTTTTTACCGGAATATATTTATAATAAATTAAAATATTTTTGATGTCTGAAAAAGTGCCTACATATTTTTATTAAAACGAAAATAATATATCAATTTTTGAGACCCTTTGTAAATATTAATAACGATCGAACCATAAAAAATCATAGAAGGGAAAACCTGTCAAATAAACCTGAATTAGCTGTCAAAAAAACCTAAATCTATCATTGTGTTTGAAAAATTTTTTTTTAGTAGTGTTAGTGAAAAATGAAATCCACACAGTTGCTTTTTAAGCACAGTTGTATTCAAAGTTCTGAAAAAAATATGTACTTTTAATGATATATTTGTATATTATTTTGAAGATATAATTAATATTTCAATAGTTTTAAACAATAGTTTTAAATCTGGCTTAAAAACCAAAGTTTTTGAAAATTTCTTTTACAAAAGTTAACTATGATAAGATTTCTAAAATGTACCATTTTTATATAAAAAATTAAAAAAATAGTATTTTTATAGGAAATTTTCCAAAAATTTACTATTTTTATAGGATTTTTACTATTTTTATAGGAAAATTTTCAAAAATTTACTATTTTTATAGGAAATTTTTCAAAAATTTACTTTTTTTATAGGAAATTTAAAAAAAATTTACCATTTTTATAGGAAATTTTTCAAAAATTTATTATTTTTATAGGAAAATTTTAAAAAATTTACTTTTTACTCAAAATTTTTTTTAATTTACTTTTTATATAAAGGAAATTTAATATTTAAAATATAAATATAAATATTTAGGAAAATTTTAAAAGAAATTACTATTTTTATAGGGTTTTTTAATTTACTATTTTTATAGGAAATTTTTCAAAAATGTTTTATTTTTATAGGAAAATTTTCAAAAAATTACTTTTTATATAGGAAATTTTTATAAAAGAAATTTCTACTTTTATATTTTTTTTTAATTTACTATTTTTATAGGAAATTTTTAGAAAATTTACTATTTTTAAATGAAATTTTTCAAAGATTTACTATTTTTATAGAAAATTTTTTTAAATTTACTTTTTTTTTACAGGAATTTTTTTAAAAAATTACTACTTTTATAGGAAATTACAAAACAATACTATTTTTAAAGGAAAATTTTCAAAAATTTACTTTTTATATAGAAAATTTTTAAAACAAATTGCTATTTTTAAAGGAAATTTTTCAAAAATTTACTATATTTATAGGAAAATTTTCTATTTTTATAGAAAAATTTTCAAGAATTTTGTATATTTATAGAAAATTTTTCAAAAAATGAGTATTTTTCAAAAATTTTACTATTTTTTAGGATAATTTTTAAAATTTTTTTTATTTTTGTAGCATAATTTTTCAAAATGTACTAAAAATTAGTAGGAAAATTATTATTTGTAATTTCTAAAATTAATAGTAACATGCTAGAAACTTCATTATTCAAATTTCCAAACTGCGAAGTACGTTTAGTTGTACGATCTAAAAAAAGTAGTATATTTTTGAAACTAAAAAAAGCAACACAGTTTATTTTCATTTCTTAATAAAAAAACGTTAAAAATGGAAAAAAAAATTGTATTAAAGAAAACAAATTATATTTCAGTTAATAAAATATGACCAAAATGTTTAAAAAAATTATAAGAATCTTGTTTTTGGAAAATTTCTGCAACTGAGAAATTGCTTTTGTGTAATTTAAAGGTAAATAAAATGTTTGTATTTGTTTTGATTTTTCATTCTTCAATATGGCGGTAGTTACACACAACCTATACGTGTGAGTTGTCATATGGAACAGCTGATGCTTTCCTATCTATTTATAATCTATGGATCGAACTATGATTAGAGGTTGTCTTAAGACTATTCTTTCCAATAACATAGCAATATGAGGTATTTAATTTTCTCAAAAATACAAAATAAACAATGATTTTTAAATCATCACAATATAAATACGTCATCTCAAATTGTTAAGTGCTTGTTGATGTAAATCCAAAATTCTTGGGGAATTCCTAATTTTTTTCATTTCATACACAATTAGAGTCCACGTTTTATTAAGTCAATCATGAAAACAAGTAAATAAGTTCCACAAACAAACAATAAAATACTAAAATGTAAAGGGAACCTAAAGACTAAACGCTTGGTAATTTTTTAAACAAATCCATAACAGAGAGTTTTTCCAGTTGTCATGTTCGTTTCTTAAGTTTTTTCTCAAAGAGAATTTTGAACAAGGGAGAGCGAAAGAGAATAAACGAGTTTTAAAGTTTGTGTCTAAAGTCTTTTGTTTTTGAATAATGAAATCAAGTTTAGTTCAATTTTGATCGTGAAACCAACTGTTGTATTTAGTGAAACGGAAATAATTTTTAGACGTAAAAAGAAAAAATAAATTTGAAAATATAAAGAAAAGTGTGAAAGTTAGTAAAATACACACCCCGTACAACAAAAGTAAATAAATATATGCATAAGTATTATGAGATCATTTTAATGAAAATAATCAGAAATAGAAGAAGATTTGTGGAAAAAAGTCTTTGAAGGCATTATTTTGTATATGAAATATCAATAAAAAAGAAATAATAAAGAAAAATAAGTGACGTTTGTTAAAAAAAATTAAAAAGTTTACTTGTATACATATACATAGAAAAAATCATTGCTATGCAATTTTAATGGATAGGAATGTTAACCGGATCTTGCTAATAATTTACAATAATGTCGCTGAGAAAATAACTAAATATTGAAAAATTAAGCAAAAATAAAATATATTAAAAATTAAATACATACATTCTTTTAAATAAATAGTATTATTTTAATAATTTAGCAAAAAAAAGAAAAAATCAGAAAAAATAAAAAAATGAGTTTTATTGCAGCGCTGCCTGCTATTGCGCCATTCATTAGTAGTAACCTGTTAAAATTGTGAAATGTGAAAAAGAGAAATCGCCTCTCTATTTATGGTACAAGTGTAAATGTTGTGAAAAATGTGTAAAAAAATACAAGAAATAAATTTACTCGTATATAGAAAAAACCATACAATAACTAAAATTAATACAAAATTTTAAATAAATATATAAACCCCTTAGCAAAATATATATTTGTTTTTGTTTGTTGTGCTGATGGTCATTTAAACATATAAATTGGTTATTCCACAGATTTCATACCAATGAAAATTTAAAAATATTATTTTCGTATAATGGATTTATTTGTACATTTTATTTATCTATTTCGTATTTTTAATGACAAAGAAATTGTATTGAATTGATATAGACACAATTCTGCTCCAGTGATTATACGACAACAAACCTAAATCACTCCCATGGCATGAAATTTAAACAAAAAACAGAAATAATTTTAATTTCATAACCACTTTAGAGTTTAACAACCCAGTAAGAACAATGTCAAACGTTTGAAATATGATGACTTTTACATTTTTTTCAAACTTTTTTCAAACCTGAAGAGATGTTTGAGTTTAACACTTATTTTCAAATGAGGGTTCGTTTGAGAATAAGCGTTTGGAAAATGAAAGTTTCTCAAATTGAGAATAAAGGTTATTCTCAAATCATTATCAAACCCTAAGACGATTTGAGAATAATTTGAAAAATGGTGTTATATAAATTCGATATCAAACCATATTTAAATGTTTTTTCAAAATTTAATAAAAATTACACTGTACAACAGTGAAAAAAGTGCAAGGCCATGACTATATAGGTTCTATTCTACTATCAAAATGTAGTAAAAGCCTGTACTCAGTTTGTCTAAGGTAGTGACCGTTTTATTTTTATGGGCCTCCAAAGTTTTCCAATATTATCATGATGCCTAAAAAAGGTGTCATCAGTTTTTACCAAATAGCTAAACAACACTTAAAAATATCGCTTAGCTTTGTTCGGCAAAAATGTAGCGAAGAGTATGGCGAATATTTTTTGCTAAAATTTTGCATTAACGTAAAAAAAAAAAATAAACAAAAACTTGTCAAAACAAAAAATCTTTGTCTTCATTACCAGCTGACAGTTGGTTAAAGTACAAAGTAAATGTAGATTAATAAAGGATAGGAATACAAAACATAAAGGAAAAAACTATGGTGGATAAGTTCGTCTAACTGAATCGATCATATGGTCATAGGTGAAATTGAAATGAGTGTTAATATAATTCTCGTTTTCAATTTCGCTTAAGAATTCAGTTAAATAGATGATTAATAGATGATG
Organism: Stomorhina lunata; assembly: GCA_933228675.1. Classification (NCBI taxonomy): domain Eukaryota; kingdom Metazoa; phylum Arthropoda; class Insecta; order Diptera; family Rhiniidae; genus Stomorhina; species Stomorhina lunata. Next base: position 85,140,218 of record OW121740.1, on the reverse strand, counting down.
ACTGGCATCTAACAGTTGGTGACACAGTGTGCTGATGAAGTCCGTAGCGGGACAGAAAATGTAGCATTCCACACTGCCAAGTGTCACATAGTTCAGTATTCTTAAAAATTATTAATCTAATTTAAAAGGTCATAAAAATTATTAAAATTAAAAAATAAAAATTTATTATATGAACCTGAGCCCGGATTCGAACCCACGACCTCTTAACATAAATTCTTGGTTTAACTAATAATTAATTTCTTTGAAAATTTTTATATAAAAATGTATTTTATCTTGTATTTATCTTTTTTAAAAAAGCTAATGAAAAAATTTTTTGTTTTTAATTTTTTGATCATAACTTTTTGGAAATCCTGATTTTTCCTACACTATATTTGGGAAAATTATAGCCACAGCAAAGCTAAATAACTTTTGTGAATACAACAATATAATCTGAACGTGTCTAGATACCAAAAATAGGTCATATAGACTCCCTTGTGCCAACAAAATTAAATTTTTTACTCAAATTTAAGCACATAAAAAATGTTGAAAATTGCTGTTTGATAGAATCGTTTGACGGTTAAAATGTTCCAAGTGGTATAAGAGATGATTTTTTAATCACATATTAATTCCAGTTGCTTTAAATGCAATTAACATATTGAAATTTAAAGAAAAAACTATAAAAAAGTGTCAGATTCGGTGTACTATTGACAACTTTTGCCTCTAGATTCCTTATTTTTTGTCGAAATTTCATCACAGACATCTCTATTGAAAGTTTTTGACATTATCTATTATTGCGTTTCTAAAAATGTTGCAACAAATTGCCGCAAGGTGGCGGTATTGCCATGTTTCTTACAATTGTATTAAATACATTTTATTTGTATCTTTTTCGATGTTAGTACATTCGGAAAAAATTAGACAAAATACTCCTGAACAAAGTTGCGGTACATTGTTAAACCATATTTTTTAGTTTTTGTTATTAAAAATGCGATTTCCGTATGTAACCTAAAAATAGCGCCATCTTTTTACAGAAATCAAAAACAAAGAAGTCGTAGAACAAACATTGTTTCTATAACCTCAGAGATTTATTTTTTATAACAAAAAAGTTCTTTTTCGCAAAAGAACGTTTTTGAGATATGCTAATTATAAAATTTTAGTTAAAAATATATTTTTTTGGCTCAAGGGAGTCTTTATGACCTATTTTTTGTATCCAAACACGTTCAAATTATATTGGTGTGTTCACAAAAGTTGTTTATCTTTACTGTGGCTACAATTTTCCCAAATATAGTGTAGGAAAAATCAGGATTTCCAAAAAGTTATGATCAAAAAATTAAAAACAAAAAATTGTTTCTTTAACTTTTTTTTTTTAAAAACTTTAAGTTAAAATACATTTTTATCATAAAATTTTAGCAAGAAATAGTCGCCATACTCTTGGCTACATTTGTCGAACATAGTTAAGCGATATTTTTAAGAGATTATTAGCTTTTTGGGAAACTTTGGAGGGCCATAAAAATAAAACGGTCACTAACTTGGACAAACTGAATATAGGGTTTTACTACAATTTGTTAGTAGAATAGGACTCATATAGTCACGACCTTGCACTTTTCAAAAGATGTTCATTTGTTGTGTAGTGTTATGTTAAAAAAATTAAATGTTTAAGACATTTTAATGGAATGGCATTGCATTTCAAAGAAATTCGTTCTTTCTTTCGGATTTTTTAAAATTGATCCATATTTGACCATAAAACCTTCTTAAAAGAGTCAAGAATAAAAATTCAATAAAATGCTTTTAAATATGTAAATATATGTAAGTAAATTTTCTTTGTTTCTTAAATTTTTTTTTTACCTAACAATAAAAAAAATATACTTTAAGCAAAAGGATTCAAATATGATGCATCGTTTTCAAAAACAAAATAAACAAACTCAAAAATATCAAAAATACAACGCAATTTTATTTATGTTCCACATGTAGATGATATCCAGATTTGAAAAACCTTTGAGAATGAGGTTTGATAATGATTTGAGAATAAAGGCATTTCTCAATTTGGGAATAAAGTCCGCTTTTAGTTGAGAATGCTATTATTCTCAAATCAGTATCAAATCGGTATCAAACGTTTGACCTTTGAAAAAAGATTTATTTTCAAATCATCCTCAATTTGAGAATAAACCTTTTTTCTTACTGGGAACATAAATACATACATATGCACTCGTATCTGTGTGTGAAAGTTATTTTCATTTAATTTCGTTTTGTGTTTATGTATTTGTGAAAGGAAAATATTAAGTTAAATATTTAAAGAGCAAATTGTTATTTATTTTCTTTTTAATTAAAAATGTTTACTTCAAGTCAAATGTTTAACTGTAAACAGTGATTAAATTTGTTAAAATAATAATAAAGATGTTTGTTGATAATGCTAATAATTATTTAAATGTTAATATAAATGATTACATGTAAACTAGTAAAAATATTCATTAAGGCTGCAAATCTTAAACATTTTTTTTTAAATCAATCAAAATATGACTTCAGCAAATGTTCTTAGTTTGTTAAGTTTTTAGGCAAAATGTTTCAATACTATTTTTTTCGTAACTTCTATATTTTGGCCAATATTCAAAAATATTTGCTATACCTACCCTAATGAACATATTTACTATATACATAGATTTGAGTTTTTATTAATAATTTATTCTGTAAAATTTATGCTGTTGACTTATTTCATTTTACACTTTAACAAATGCAAATTTCAGAGATTTTTGTTTTTCAAATAAATTAAAAATGAGGAAATGTTTATAAATTATAAATAATGACATATACTACAGCTGATTTATTCTTGTTTATGCCATACAAACATACATAAATAAACTAAATATTTTTAGTGATTTTCACAAAAAATAGCAATAATTATCACCAACAATCAAACATTTATGACTGAATAAGTTGAACAATAAATATACAAATTAAATACCCTACACTATAGTTTTTTTTTATTATACTCTTTACCATTATTGAAAAGTGGTGCAAATTAGGTTTTTTGGATTTTGACGAAATTTAAATCGTCAGAAAAAAAGGAGTTAGGCCTTTAAAGCAACACTTAAGGTTGCATCTATCTGTAGCACAGTGGGCTCTACAGTGAAGCAAAGTTGCCCATCTCGGGTATGTAAATCCTTTGTATACATATGACTTTCGCCAATTTAGTCCGATCCAAAAGATTTTTATATTTTCGAAAACTTCTTAGAAAAAACACTACATCATCTCCTTTAACAAAATTTGCAATTTTATTATTCAGGCATGCGGAATTTTATAAAATTATATTGATTTTTTTACTTTTAAGTGAGGTTAAAAATTTTTCACAATTAAGAAATTGGTTTAAGAAAATTGTCAAAAAAGTGCAACAACAAATTTACATAATTTTTGAATCATTTTGTAATTTTTTGCAAAAATCTCTTAAACGAAACAAGGTATTGAAAACAGTATTGACTAATAAAGAGTGCTCTAAATAAAATTTGTAGTTGGATTTTCTTAAATAAAAATCAAACCTTTTAATATAAAAACTCTACAAAATATGCAAATATAATGATATATTATACAAAATCATTTAGCATTAAAATGTTTACTAAGTACTCGGGTGTTGCAAAATTATCGACTTTTTTCGGAAACCCTCCCATTAAAGATTTCACAGTTGCTTCTGATACCTTTTTGGAGCATATGTTCCACCTGCGCTTAAAATCGGACATGTTCTTGGAAATCTTTCCTGTTTTCTTCAATTCCTTTTTTACCAGAGCCCAATACCTTTCCACAGGCCGAAGTTCTGGACAGTTAGGTGGATTTGCCTCTCGTGGTACAAAATGACATTATTCTTTGAGTACCACTCAAGTGCCTTTTTTCCATAATGGCATGATGCCAAATCGGGCCAAAAAAATGTAGTCACTCTGTGCTCTCTTAAAAAGGGTAACAACCGTTTTTGTAGGCACTCCTTTATATAAATTTCTGTGTTTATTGTGCCAGATGCCACAAATTCTTTACTTCTTTTGCCACAACTGCAAATAGCTTGCCACACGAGAAACTTCTTAGGGAATTTTGTTTGTTTTTTTGTGCGAAACTCTTGCCGAACATTGCCCCGTTTATCAGCAATATAAAAATCTTGACAAGGAAGTTGAGAAAAGTCTGCCAGTACGTATGTTTCATCATCCATCACACAACAGGTGTATTTTTTTATAAAATCAGACTTCAATTTTTTCGCTCGGTTTTTTGCTTCTAAGTTCTTTATAGCATTGCGATCTGGAACCTTTTGGACTTTGTATGTCTTCAGTCCAGCATAAGCTTTGACTCTATGTGCAAAATTCGTAAAACATTTCACAGTACGAGCTGCTTTTCTTAAAAAAGTGTTAGGCGCTCTTCGAAAGAGTCGCTCGACTTCTTTTGCCTTACCAATATCTGTAGAACCTTTTTTCCTCCCTGATCCAGGTTTTCTTTCAATGCTCAGGTTTTCCTTATACCGTCTGATGGCATTAGAAACCGTTCGAGGGTCAACTTTCAAATTATAAGCTATTTTGTAAAAGTCCATGACGGATTTTTTTGAAAAGTTTTAATTATATTTTCACGAACTTTTTTTCGCGGTCCATTTTGATTGAAATAACTATTGAAAATTAATAATTTCTAAAATAATAGTATCTGACATGTCTATAGAAACTAACTTGATCAAAAAATAAATTATTTCTTGCACTATGGATAAATTTTGTCTAAAATAGTAAATGCATATTTTTTTTAGAACACTCTTTATATTAGAAATTCAGAAATATTAATTTTACAAGGAGTTCTGAAATTTTAATGAACATTTTTAAATACAGAAAAGTACACTTTTTGCAATAAATTTGTGTAATTTTTTAACATTACGTTGTAGTTTTTTCACAAAAATCTCTAAAACTGAATTCAAAAATTTGAGTTTTTTTTAAATGGGCCGTGTGACCCTATTTATGGCCTAACCCTGTCAGATTTTTGCACAAACCTTACGAACATTACACTTATGTGGGGTTTATGTAACTCAAGCGTCTGACGATTGAATGAAATTTACATGTATTTTGTTTTTGTTACAATAACAAAACACATGTAAATTTCACTCAATCGTCAGCCGCTTGAGTTATATAAACCCCACATTAGTATAATTTAATTAAAAATGTTTTGAAATCCGTTATTTTATTTATTTACAGACACAAAAATCTCAAGTTTTGTCCAAAAATTGCTGGTTTTACATGCATCCTTTTAGAAAATGTTAAAAGAAAATTTAGTCTTTTGAAGAATTTTTCTGCGTTATAAACTTTACATAATTTAAATTTTTTTCTTCTAAAAAGTTTGGAGTCAAATATCTCTTAAATTATAAGAGATAATGCATGTTTATTTCTTATGTTTTTTAAAAACTTTTTGAAAATTTTAAAATCTTTTGGATTGGATTAATTGGCTTTATGCACCCAAAAGTTGTAGAGACCACTGTGCTATGGAAAAATGCGACCTTAAATGTTTTTCTAAAAGCCTAACTCGTCTTCTACTGATGTCAAAATTCGTCTAGTAGTTTAGAAACTGCAGAGTTAATATCAAAGAAAATCTCATTTGCACTATATTATAATTACTTAAAAGGGTTTTTTTAAAAAATCATAAGAAGTAAAAATGCTACAAAAATGAACATTTTTTCAAAAACAAAAAAATTGCGATTTTCATATAAAAAAAACATTTTTTAAATTTTTAAAGTTATGATTTTTTTATTTTTTTTGAAGTCGAGCCAATCGAGAAACCCGGAAATCACATTTGAAATTAGCGACCACAAATTATTAAAAAAAGCATCAAATTTCTAATCAACAAGCAAAAAGTTGGATTTTGTTACCCAGTGTTAACAGAGCGACTTTTTTCTAGAGAAAATTTGCTAATCATCATATAAATTCTTAACATACTCAAAAAGAGAAATTTTGTCAGATGAATAACTATTAACAAAAAAAAAAAAATAAAAACAATTTGTTTGAAAGTTTAATGATATTTTGCACTTCAGTGAATAACTTTAACAAATTATTGTTTTGAGAAAACCGAAGACTGAAAATTTAAGATTCTTACCAAAAAAGGTTTCATCCAGGGACAGTAACTGTTATAAGTTTTGACCTTTATTTTTTGAAAAAAAGTTATTTTGTGAATTTAATTTTTTCGAGCAAAAATAACAGTTATTTTCGACTTTTAATTTTTCAAGTAGGAATAAAAGTTATTTTTTTATTGTGTCATAGATCCAAAATAGCTGTTATTTCTGCTCGAAAAAATAAAAGTAAAAATTTTTTCCACCGGAAAAAATTAATGCCAAGTCATAAAAATTAAAGTCAAAAACAACTATTTTCTGTTTTTTTCTCCAACATTTTCTTGCGGTTACTTTTTTGTAATAAAAATTCAAAAATAACAATTATTTTTGGTTCCTGTTTTTTTTTTTCAGTCAAAAAACCAAGATCATAAATAAATTGTCGTTTCCAACAATAAAATGGGCATAGGAGCTCAACCGTCCTCTATTGAGAGGAAAATATTAGTCATACTTCATTTATATATAGTTTGCTGCTTGAAACTGCGCACCAAATGACCTTCTCCACATTCTAACAGGTAAACCTATACGACGAGATCTTTCCCGTTTATTTCATCGAAGAGCTTGTCCAACAATATTTGTGTTTGACCTTCGAAGTATGTAGCCTGTCCTTGGCCGTATCCTCTAAAAAACCTCTACAGAATCAGGTCATTGGCTTGTCATGTTCACGGCAAATATTAAGAATGTTCCGTAAGCTTTTGTTTGCGAAGGTTTGCAGGTGTACATCGATGGTATATCGATGGCCTATATTCAGTATCGACTATAAATTAAAATCAGCCTAACCACAGAACAAATTTTAAAGTCGATTTTATATAAAATCGGCTTTATTTTAAAGTTGACTTTTTTAATTTTTCGTATCATAAGAAATTTTTAAAATACGACTTTAAAAATATTTTTAAACAAATACATTCAAATTTTACAAAAGCTTTCTTCAATAAATAGAAATAATAAAATAAAACTTCAAAAAATTCCAAAAACAAAATATTAAGAAAATTGTGTGTTCTTTGGACGAAACAGCATATCTTAATATTTTTAATTTTGTCATAATATCTTATATTCTTAAACGAAATTATTGCTCGTATATATATATATATATATATATATATATATATATATATATATATATATATATATATATATATATATATATATATATATATAGAATGGCTATCTCGAAAACGGCTCTAACGATTTTGATAAAATTTGGACAGTGGGTATCTTTTTTGATGTATAGGTCGAAGAAGAAGGGACTTTTGGAACTTTTACCTCTAAGAGGGTAAACACGGGTAAAAAGGGGAAAAAATCGAAAACGCTATGTCTCCTAAAGTAATAGGTATAGAAACAAAATTAAAATTACGTTTTAAACAGCTTTGAAAATAAGCGGACAGGTGTTTGGTACTTTTTTGAAACTATGTCCGATAGGGGGTAAAAAAGGGTGAAAATAGTTTTTTTGGCACCTTTTTAACTCACTCTTATATTTTCAACTAAAGAATATAGAAAGAAACTTGGTACCGCAATAAATAGGTGTAAAAAAAACATGAAACACGTATTTGGTACTTTTTTGATTTTGGAGCCAAAATGGGTAAAAAAAGGATAAAATGATAACTTAACATCTCCAAAGTAATATGAATAGGAACATTATACATTATGTTAAATGCGTTTTAAAAAAATGTACCGAATTCAATTGGCACCAAAAAAGTACCAAATATACATATGGAACTTTTAGAAATTAGGGAATAAAAAGGGGGAAAAATTAGTATTATTTTAAACAAATGAATGTTTGTCTGTATGTATGTTCTTTATAGAATAATAAACTGTGAATTTGATTGTGTTATGCTCTTTAGCGAAGATGTTGCGGATAAGCCGGCGAAGGTTTTAAAGTTGATAAGACTAATTTCAGACAGATGGCGCCACTGAAAATTACTAAAAATTAATTAAATCGTAAACTGTACATTTGATCATGCTATGATCTTTAGCAAAGTTGTAGCGCGGAGCCGACGAAGGCTTTTTAGTTGGTATGAATAATTTCCGACAGGTGGCGCTACAGATACTTACTCAAAGTCAATTTAATCGTAATCTGTACATTTAATCATGCTACAATCTTTAGCAAAGTTGTTGCACATGAGCCGACGAAGGTTTCTTAGTTGGTATGAAGAAATTTCGACAGGTGGCGCTACTGAAATTTACTCAAAGTCAATTTAATCGTATGCTGTACATTTAATCATGCTATAATCTTCAGCAAAGTTGTTACGGATAAGCCGAATAAGGTTTATGAATTGGAATAAGCAAAGTCCGACAGGTGGCGCCACAGAAAACTACTCAAAATGAATTAAATCGTAAACTGTGCATTTGATCAGACTAAAATCTTTAGCAAAGTTGTTGCGCATGAGTCGACAGAGGTTTCTGTTGATATGAATAATTTCCAAAATTATTCAAAATGAGTTAAACTGTAAACTATGCAAACTATGTGTTGGTCGGACAAAATAAATCAAATAATTCAAAATTAACTGAATATTTCTACTGTCTTTCCTCTAAATTTATTTTAGCACTTTTTAATATAAAATATATAAAAACTTTAAAATTTTCCTCAAAATGCTTATCATAAAGCTCAGAGCAAGGCTCGGTCTACCAGGTACTGATAAGAAATTGTTTTAACTTTTTAAATGCAAAAAATTAAATTTTTGTGAAATAATAATAAAAAAGAACAATTGTTATATGATCAGTTTTAAAAAATTTAACTTCAAAATGTATTTTATGACTGAAAATTGTGAAAAATTTTCAATTTCGACTTAATATTTTTTCCGACGAATCACAAAATGAAAAATATTCAAAAGAAAAAAAGCTTATTTTAGTGGTACGAATTTCAAAATAAAGTCGACTTTTTCGGTTTAAAGTCGACTTTAAACGTTCTGTAGTTAGGCTGAATATGTTTAAGGAGAGGAAAAAAACTGTTTAATATTTATCCAAATTATTTAAATTGAAGTCAATATTTCTTCTATGTACAATATGTTTAAGCCAAAATTTTAATATAGATTTCTTCTCTGTGATTTTTATTAAAAGAGATGTAACTAATAATAAAAGTGATTTTGAAAAACTTGGTTCATTGACGGTACTAAATATAGGCTCTCCATATGTGGACTTATCGTCAATATTGACAAATATATCGAAGAATGACAAATGCAATTTTTTATTACTTATTTGATATTCAATATCCCCTTCACCATAGATATCTATACTATATACCTATAAATATGTATATCCAGTAACTTCGTTATCAAATGTGAAGGAATTGAAGTTGACCTAAACATACGTCATAGGCATAAATCCTCGAGTTATTTAGAGAATGTCCTTTGGATACCATCAACCACTCAGAGGATGAAAAGTATAGGTGACAAAATACATCCTTACCTTACATAAGTAATAACCTCGAACGAATTTTATAAATTTTACTTGTGTATGATTTTTGCAGTACTAAGTTAAAATTTTGAAGATTTTTAATTACGATGATGTAACAATCCATGAATTTTTAATTTGAAATTTAGTTTAGCTTTATACAGGGTAACTGATGAATTTTGCTATATTCAGAAACTCAAATAACTTTTAGCTAAGTTTATGTTACTTAGTTTTTATTAATTCATTTGAAAAATAATAGATTTTTATTAAAGTAATTCATGAAGTTTGGAAAATATTTAATTGAAATCAAATGGCCTCCACCCTAGGCGACATATGTCCGACATCTTATCAAAATGTTATTATCACGGACTCTAAAGCATAAAAGCGGCGCAATATCTAAATTCTTGTTTCATTGTTCTAATTTTTTATTTTCGTTAAATCTAAAGATCAATTTATAAAATAAAATTAAAATTTTTTTTGTAGCGGCTTTCATCTGTCGCATTGTATTTTAAAACCGATTTTGATCTTTGGCTTCTGACACAAACCTTCTACCGCTTAATGAGTTTTTGCTTCATACAAATTGATCCACCCTAATGTATAGTACATGAATAAATTAAAAAAAATATTTTTTCTACATGATAATATTAGTTATATCTAAACAAAGTTGTGTAGGGTGCATAATATTTATTTTTCTCACCTAATTTTATTTGCATAACTAATAATAATTTTAAATGCATAACTAATAAACATAAATAAAAACAAGTAAGAAAGCGCTATAGTCGGTCAAGCCTACCATACGATACCCTTCACCACTAAGGTCAAAGGTGTTATTTTTCCTGTGTAAAGACAAATATTTGCTAAATTTTACCATCATACAAACATTTTCTCAAAACTTATATATTCAACCTGTTTCCGTCATTTGGACTTATATGAGAGCTAGGGTCAAATGTGGACCGATTATCTCGAAATTTGGCAGATTGATTACAGTTATTACAAAAATTATGTATGCAATAATAGACTCAAAATATCCATTATTTTTAGATTTACGAGTGTTTTAGTGATTTTTTGTCTCATTTAGTGCGTTTTTGAAGAAGAGTTTGTATGGGAGCTATGGTCAAATGTGGACCGATTTCAGCGAAATTTAGTACAGTGATTTTAGTTGACATAAACAGTATTTGTTTTAAATTTCATGAAAAAATATTGATATTTGTGGCCAATATAGCAATTCCGGGAAGTGGGACCTATGGGAGGTACCATAAATAATGAACCGATTTTGACCAATTTCAATGGCCATGGTCCCATTATCAAGAAAATGATCTGTGCCAAATTTCATCAAATTATCTTTAGAATTGCGACCTGTAGTTTGATTACAAGGTTTACATGGGGGTCCAGCCAGCCAGACCGACGGACGGACGGACATCGCTAAATCGACTCAGAAAGTGATTCTAAGCCTATTGGTATACTAAAAGGTGGGTCTAAGACAAATATTTCTATGCGTTACAAACATCAGCACAAACTTATAATACCCTTTCCACCTATGGTTGTGAAGGGTATAAATACTAACAGAAACGTAGATATGAAATTATTATTTACACATACATATGAATGCATATTTTCGCTGCTCCAACAAGATCCCTAAAGTATACATTTTTTTTGTCTTAGCCACATTTTATCTAGTTCTTTGCCCTCAAAAGTACATTTTCGAGTTGTCTTAAGAATATAAATCTATTAATGCTTTTGTAAGATTAATATTAATATAAACATACATACGCTTGTTTGATTTTTTTATTCTAATTAACTCAACTATTATCACTCTTTGTGCTTTATCTCAAGGAATTCATTATAACGCTATAAAAGTGTTGAACCATATTACATCGTTCTAACGTTAAGTTGAAACAACCACGCAATTATGATATTTTTCAGTTGGACATTAACTTTAAACTTGGCTTTCTTTTTAGTCGGCTATTTAAAATTCTCATTAGTTGCGAAAAACAAATCCCATCATGAATCATCACAACAATTTTATTTGTTTAACACTAAAAGCCCCATTTTAATTTACACACGCACAAATTAAAGCGTAAATGGAATTTGTAAATATATTTTTTTTAAATGCATGTGTTTAATAAAAAAACAAGTAAGAGTGTTATATTCGGCTGTGCCGAATCTTATATACCCACCATCAAGTTGTGTTAAATTCAGAAATATATCTCATATATCTACAAGGGTGCAGCTAATTCAAAATCTGGACCAATACTGAAAAAATCGCTAAGCTAATTGGTATTGTTGGTAAAACCTTTGGACTAAATTCGGCTGCCGTAGCTTTATAGTTCAACATTTAAAAATATTTTAGTGGTTTCCCCAGTATTTACTTTGATCAAAATTCGGTCTCATAACCGGGTATAGTTTTACATTAATAAGTTGTTAAATACTTTTCGTAAATATGTAGTTAGGCTAAACACGTTAATAGTAATACGGCAGGTCCATATATTTCGTTAGGAGTTGCAAATGCATTCATCATATATAAAGTCTGGGCTGAACATTGATTGATGCCTATCTAATTTCATAGGTGCAATCTTAATATAATGAATGTACCTCCAAATCTTTTTGATTGTAGATATAAAAAGGGGATGCTATATATATAAGAATTATAGCCAAATGTTGACCGATTGTAACAAAATTTTACACACTGGCTGGTATATATATAGAGCTTATTCTCTTGCAAAATTTAGTGGCCATAGCTATCATAGTTTCTAATTTAAAAGCTTTTAACTGGCCTTTGCTAAAATTTTTGGTTTCCGTGAGTGTTTTTTATATGAAAGCTAAAGTCAAATATGGACTGATTCCTATAAAATTTGATAAACTGATCAAAAATTGCATAAAACTTCCCTATTTTAAATTTAATCGTCATAGCTATTACAATTGTATTCAATTTATCAGCATTAATGTGTTTCCCGGGGCGGGGTTATATGGGAGCTCTAACTAAATTTGAACCGATTTTGTCCATTTTCAACACACATCTTTTTCAAAATATCCAAAATACTTTTGTAAAATTTTGTCTCTCTAGCTCTTTTCGTTAAGGCGCTATCGAGCTTTTATCTGACGGACAGACGGACATAAACAACCTTTTCTTTATGTATTTTTGTGTTTCCATAAGTTTTTCATATGGGAGCTATGGTAAAATGGTGACCGATTGTGACAAAATTTTGCACACTGGCTGACATTGACATAAGACTTCCTTGTGCTTAATTTAATTTTACTAGCTCTTGTAGTTAAGGAGCTATCACGATTTTATCTGACGGACAGACGGACATAAATCCCCTTTTCTTTTTGAATTTTTGTGTTTTCGTAAGTTTTTTATATGGGAGCTATGGTCAAATGGTGACCGATTGCGACAAAATTTTGCACACTGGCTGGCATTGGCATAAGACTTTCTTGTGCCAAATTTAGTGGTTATATCTGTTATACTTTTAGATTTATTGGCATTTAAGTGTATTTTAGGTGAAATTTAGGCTGTTTTCGTAAGTTTTTTGTATGGGAGCTATGGCTAAATGTGAACCGATTTCGATGAAATTTTATATGCTGCCTAGTGCTTATCTAAAACTTCTAGATACCAAATTTTGTCATCATAACTATCATAATTTGTCATTTATTAGCAAATAAGCGATTAGCCTAGACGAGGTTATACGGGAGCTATGGCCAAATGCTAACCGATTTTGCCCAATTTCAATACCAAAATTTTCTCATAGATAAAGAATGTTTTTGCTAAGTTTCAGTTAGATAGCTCTTTTCGTTTAGACGTTATCGTGATTTCAACAGACAGACAGACAGACGGACAGACAGACGGACAGACAGACGGACATAGCTCAATCATCTTAGAATTTCATAAGGATTCAGAATATACATCGTTTTTGATTTTTGAACCAATATTAAGGAAATTACAAACGGAATGACAATCTCAATATACCCCCCATTCTTTTTGATGGTGGGTATAATAACATTGACTTGAAGTAAATTTTAAGCTCGAAAAGATTTTTAAATATATTGTATGTAAAAATTGCTATGTTGGCCTGTTCACCGAACCCTACTGTCCGTATGTAAATTTATTTAGAGCAGAAGTTTACTCTGCCTCCCTAAATATATAAAAATGTTAATCAAAAGTCTTCAAATATTACTCACATATCTCTATTCCTATTTAATGACCTATCTTGCAATTTCCATCACTACGGGTCGCATTAGTATGGGTCATAGCTCGGGTATGTAAAACTTTTGGGTCGGTATAACGCATAGAAATATTTGTCTTAGACCCACCTTTTAGCGATGTCAGTCCGTCCGTCTGGCCGGCTGGCTAGACCCCCATGTAAACCATGTAATCAAAGTAAAGGTCGCAATTCTAAAGATAATTTGATGAAATTTGGCACAGATCATTTTTTGATAGTGGTACCATGGCTATTAAAATTCGTCAAAATCGGTCCATTATTTATGGTACCTTCCATGCGTCCCACTTCCCGGAATTGATATTTTGGCCATAAATATCAAAATTTTTAATGAAAATTAAAAAAAAATGCTGCTTATGTAAACCAAAATCACTGTACTAAGTTTCGTTGAAATCGGTCCACATTTAACCATAGCTTCTATACAAACTCTTCTATCAAAACGCACTAAATGAGACAAAATCACTAAAATGCTCGTAAATCTGAAGATAATGGGAATTTTTAGTTAAGTTTTTGCATGCATCATTTCTGTAATAACTGTTATCATTTTCGAGATAATTGCTCCACATTTGACCCTAGCTCTCTTATAAGTCCAAATGACGGAAATAGCTTAAAATTTTCGAAAATGTTTGTATGATGGCAAAATTTAGAAAGTTTTCCAAAATCTTTATTTCTGAATTTCTTATATACTGGTCTATACTGTGTCCAAAAATGGTCATACCTAGATCTTGTTAAGTTTTAGAGACTTTTGCGAAAAACTTATAAAGTAGTTAAAAAATTATATAAATTTATTGTAAAAAGTGTACTTTTCTGTATTCGAAAATGTTAATTAAAAGAACTCGTTCTGAAATTTATATTTCTGAACTTCTAATGTATTGGTCTATACCGTGTCATAATACCTAGTTTAGTTTTAGAGATTTTTGAAAAAAAAAATTACAAAGTAATATTAAAATATGTAGTTAATTTCTTTAATTAATTTGTAAATTGTGGAAAATTTTTAACCTTACTTGAAAGTATATAAACATTCTCTTAGCAGTGATATATAGCATGTCTACCTTAACTTATTTTTGCAGAATTTTATTGTTTAAAATTTCACTGAAAAATGTTCTTGTATAATTTTATGAAATTCTACATAACCGATATGTAAAATTTTATTAAGTTTTATTTTGTTTGAATGTTTATTAGAGTGGTTCGAAAAAAGTTGAGAAAAAAGTGAGGTTAAACATTAAGAACTATGGCTTCTTTGGCAGAGTTGCTTAGAATTTCCAATAGTAACAATGGTTTTTTATCCAAAAAGGTGGACCCATTCTCATGTAAAACAATAATGTGCCTATTCGAGAAGTAGATACCCAGCAAAACTTTGGTAATGGCAAGTACTCTGATAACTGGTTACCTTGTAACGACTACAACATACCATCCGAATAAATAATAAGTTATTACAGAAGTACTTATTTGTAATTAAGATGGTAATTTAAAATGAATGGCCCCGGTTCAAATCTCACCAAGGGCAACAATTTTTTTTAGTTTTTTTTTTATTAAAAGAGTCTTTTTAAATGATTTTTGAATTTTAAGAACTTAAATATTATCTTCTGTAAAAAAAAATTGTAAAACTAACTCACGTTAATGAAAAAATACCATCATGAGTCAATTTTGATTATGTAGGGGATGTTGAATACCAAACACGATTCTAATTGGTCTTAACTTGGTAAGCCCAACTTATCTGGGTCATCCTTCATCTCAACTGTGGACACACACCTCCTCATGGTATCACCCGGGGAGCTAGTTTAACACCCATTAATATTGTGAGTTAACATGTTCCGAGAGTTGTCCCATAAGATCGATAAAAATGGGTTAGGATTACGGGCTAGTAAACCTCTCTTGAAAAAAAAAATACAATGAAGAGGATAAAATTAGAATTGAAATGTCCCACTACCTAATATTAGAGGAGGATGTCCGAAACTTCGATAGAAAGACCAAGTAGAGGAACATTTTTGAAAGCTTGGCCTATAAAATTGGAGAATATTCGCACAAGATCGAAATCCATGGAATTCTAAGATATGCTCGGACTTTGACCTTAACAGGTTGTAACATTTAAGTAAGTAAGAGTCAATCTTATGTAAAAACTTATACAAAAAAGAAGATTTAAATTGTTTAAGTTTTAAAATAATTTTAAAAAAGTTTTAATTACAAAAAAATCGTAAAAAATATTTTTCCAAAAATTACAACAAAGCAAAAAAAAGCAGGGAAAAACAAAGTTATTTTCACATGATTTTGGATCTAAAAATAAAAATTGTTTATATTAATTATAAGCTGCTAAGTTTTCAACATATGAAGTAGCTCAGTGAAAGAGTCTCTGCCTAGCAGTCGAAGGGTCTGGGTTCGAGCCCCCATGGGATCATAAAAAAAATTTTGTACTTCGTTTAAAAATATATGTTTTTAATAAAACAACAACAAAAAAGTTGTTGCTGTTGTTGTTGTTGCTTTCAAATTGCTTACCCAAGTTATTACTTTTCTGCAATTGGTAAGTGCTTGCCTCCAATGACATCCCCATGTTAATGTAATGACTTAAACAGCGAATGAGTAAGTAGTTCGTGTTCAATAGTTTAACTGTTTAACTCATTATTTGGTAATGAAAAGTTTTACTGGGTAGTACCAGATCAATAAAGGGGGCTCTAAGAATAAAGTTAAATGTTATCTTCAAATATATTGAACACTATTTAAAAAGTGGTAACCAGAGCCTACACTTTCGAGGTTATTGTTACACAATCTACGCGTGCCTAATGAAATTGTGTCTATTTTCAATTCAATGCATTTCACCCGTAAAAATAACTTATTAATTAAATTTTCAACCAACATTTTTTCTCCGATTTATTTTGATTTTGCTGTACAAGGAAAATATTTACGGTTGTGATTATTTTAGCGAAGGCGTACGTGTTTAATTTGTTACGTACGCAGAGTTTTGAATATTCCCAAACCAAACGGATTTAATGATCGGTGTGGCGCAGGTGGTGGTGGCACAATGCAGTCACTAAAATCCAGTTTATTTATGGCAGTTATTGCGGTTGGACTAACAGTTGTTTTTGTTAAACCAGGTAAGTGTCAAAACGTTTTGGTCAAAATGCTTTGTTTATAACTGACTCTCACTCTCTATGCACATACACACGCAGACACATGAACGCATTTGTGTGAATGAAATATGCAAAATACAAACATACATACATACATAGAGATCAGGTGGTAAATTCATGTGTTTATTCCCCTGCAGTACCAAATAAAAAGACCGTCTTCAAAACTAGTGAATTGGAAAGTCATTTTAACATTTAAGATTTCTGGGTTTTAATGAAGCATTAATTATTACTTCGTTAGTTTTAGAGACGGCCATTGAACTTTAAATGCTGGCATTTATTCATTTGTAAATTTTAAATATTAAGTAAATATTCGGCGCATTTGCGTTATTTACAGAAGGTCCCAGTGACATGTGGTTACATTCTATGAGGTTTGAACTCGTAGAATATCCATAAAATATATTTATTACATAAATATTTGTGTATTTTTATAAAAATTACTTTGAAAATAATAAATAAAAAATATGCTTTCAATTGTTTAGGTTAAATAATTTCATCGAATTTTGGATAAGTTCAAACGGATTAGCTTTTAGGCAAAATTTATTTACCTATAATAACTTTTCTCCAAAAATGTAAAACCAAATTATTTTTAAGGGATCGGTCTAATAGAATCAAATATTGTCTATTGAACATAAACAAATTTCAAAACATCAGCAAATAATTTATTATTGTTTTTAGTCGCTAAAGTTTTTGTTAAACTATAAAATATGTTTATGTAAATTAGCGGCTTTTTGCAATATTCATTCATAGCCGTTAAATTGTTGGCTGTTATTATCGAAATATTGTGCAATTTTATTAAGTACCGGGAGAATTTAAATATTTTTGTTTAGATTAGTTTATGTTATTTTATTAAATATCTACTAAATACTTAAATACACATTTATATTTTGAATAGGAAAATTTATTATTATATTTTACTTATTATGTGTCATTCATTTATTGATTCTATATGTAGTCTACTATATTTTTAAGATTGCTAAAAATTTCAGTTATAAATTTTAAATTTTGCATTTTGAAACAATAAAGATGCATGTTTTTGAACATAATTTTCTTGGAAAAGCTAAATGTTATTCCTATCTCCATTTAATTATTCAATGACGGTAAAGATTGTTAGACCTAAAGCAAAATTGCCGCATTCGATGTCAATCAAATGTAGGATATTTCAGAAACATACATTTGCGTAGCATACTTTTAGGATAATATTTAAAATTTATAACATACAAGGTTCATTACAATTACTTACAGTAACTTATTTGTCAAAAGTTCCCTGATAGTAAAAAAATTTTATTTAAACGAAATATTTGAACAAACACACGGATATGTGTATTTACATATCAAATTTTATTAAACTTTTTGCAAAATAAATTATCTTGAAAATCTATAAGGTATGTTACACAATATTTGCTTTAAAGCTTGAGTTTTCAATCGATAGCGAAATGTCAGGTTTTAATAGCTCATAAGAAAAAAATTTTCTTCAAATTCTTCCAGATACTCATCATTACCATTTTTGGTGTCATGATTGTGGATGATATTTTTTATACCCTTTAACAGAATTGATTTTGTTCATATCGGATTATTATTTCGGTTATCTCCTATAGAACTGTCCTTCCAAAATACAGAATTTTTACAGCTATAGGCATACCTTTATACCTTTAATAGAAAGAAATTTATTTGTATTTTAATATAATTCAGCGAAAATATTGCCTCTAGTAGCCGATAATTGTCCAAATTTCTTTAGAATCGATCCGTACATCCCATGCAAGAACAACTTTCAAAAGTCAATTGAATATTCCGAAAACGCGTACAAATTTAAAGATTATTTTTTGGTAAAGATTTTTTAGTATATATTAATCGATATGCGAAATTTTGTGTCACTTACTTCATTTCTTAAATGTCCTATATTGCAATCAAAAATTTTTTTATAGATAATTTTCTTACAAAAATTTTTTGATCAATAATTTTTCTATAGAAAATTTTTTTTATCAAAAATTTTTCTTTAGAAAATATCAAAAATTTTCTAACAAAAATTTTTCTATAGAAATTTTTTTTTTATCAAAAATTTGTCTATGGAAAATTATTTATCAAAACTTTTTCCATAGACAATTTTTTTATCAAAAATTTTTCTATAGATAATTTTTTTATTAAAATTTTTTCTATAGAAAATTTTTTTTATCAAAAATGTTTCTATAGAAAATTTTGTATCAAAAATTTTTTTACAGAAAATTTTTTATAAAAAATATTTCTATAGAAAATTTTTTTATCAAAATTTTTTCTATAGAAAATTTTCTTAGGTCAAACCCGAGACTATTTAATAATTCCATGGGCTTTGATCTTGTGCGCATGTTCCACATTTTGAAGGGCAAGCTTGGATTGATTTTCTTCTACTTGGTCTTCAGATTTCCTCTTCTACGAGTTTCCTCGGGATCATTTCGAACACTTTTCTTGCTAGACAGGGGTGTCATAGAAACCAATTTCATTGGTATTGGTTTTGAAAACGACAAAAAAATTAATTTGGTGTCATGAATTCCAATATTAATGTTCGAGCTACATTTTCTATTGGTTTTATGTGTCACAGAAAATAAAATTATTGGTTTAGTATTGGAAATAAAACAAGCAACATACAGTTAACAGATTTCATTTCAAAATTGGTCTATCAATTTAAAACAAAGGCGTTACTGGCCAACTGGTGCCTTTTTCGATTTAAAGATCCACTAATAACAGATTTTTTAAAATTTGGCCCTGTGGGGGATAAAAAAGGGAAAATTCAATAACGCTATAATTCCCAAACTAAAAACAATAGAACCAAAATCGAAATCGAGTTTAGATCAGTTACAAAAATAATAACAAATAACAGTACAAGTGGTAAGTACTTTTCGAAAAAAGGGGAGAAAAAGAGAAAATATATTTTTGGTACTTTTTAGCTTTAACTTTCAAATAATCAGAGATGGGTGAAAAGTTTACATAGCATTTTTTATCATGTAATAAGATAAAAACAAGTTTTGGTACTTTTCGTCTTTTGTCTTTGAAATCAATAAACCGCATCGACAAACATAAAAAATATCAAAAATGGGGAAAATTGTAAGGCTAGAATATTATTTGTGTGGAGGTACTGGCGAAGCAAATGCATATCAACATATTTGTTTGCAATTTATGGAATATCGCATGTAAGTGACAGTCGTCCTTTGATTGGCTGTGGTTTGTTTCTTGGTGTAGGTAGATTACATTTTTTCCAGTCCGCAAATCGGTCATTTCATGATGTTGGGGTATACAAGCTTCTTTTGTCCAAATAGCAGCGTTTTCTTTATATCTATACCACAAACATCGCAAAAATATGAAAGTTTTTCTTCAAATAATTTTCTTTCGTAATTTTTATTTAATTTTTTTTATTTGATTTTTGATGTTTCAAAAACTTTAAAATGAAATAATAAACAATTGATTCGAACATTTTGTGTGATTAAAAACCAATAATAACATAACCGACTTGGTTTCATGACACCAAATATAACCAGTATTGGTTTTCAAAACCGAGAAATTTAAAAACTGACTTGGTTTCTATGACACCCCTGAGAGTATTTTTATCCAATGTCAATGTCAGCGAATAATTCATAAGCTCGCAATACGGATTTATCACCTCTAATTGTTAGGCATACATTCTTCTAACCATATGGATACATTATTAATTCATCACCTCCGGGCTTAAAAAGCTCTGCTGGTAATCCATAAGCACCCGAAACTTTATTATTTTTAGTCGAGATATTGTTGTTCTTACCTCATTTATATTGGTTGGTGATCATATAATGCCGTCATCATTGACTTGTTCAGGCAAGTCATGGTCACTTTCGTTTGATACCAGCTATTCGCAGAAGTGCTCCTTCCATAAATTCAAAATGCACTCAGTATCTGTCACAAGATTTCCTTGGTTGTCCTATAGGAGGTTCCCGTCTGACTTTTTGTTAATTTTTTTGCACCTTATTTCGGCTCTTATACATCCCAATTTCATTAAAAAACGTGATTCTCGTTTTCTTTACTCTTTTTTCGCGATATTTTTCCCATGTTCCTTGTGTAACTACATTCTGTAGAGTTGCCATGTAGGCTGCATTTTTTCTACATTGGCATTACCGTATTTTTCATCATACCAAGAGTATTTAGGGCGAGGGGTTTAGAACCCTAGCACCGATTTTGCAGCAATATGTTGCCACTGCTCGTTAATATCATTGGAACTAGAAGCATTTCCTCTGAGAATTTGGCAATTATCGCGTTAACGTATCTCACACCAATTTAAACATGATCTATCTGATTTTTTGTTATTTTGTATGGTGACACCTATATTGATTTGAGAATATCGAGGTGTTTGAACTTGGTGCTGCTCACTATCATATTTCGAGCCGCCGCAAAGAAGATTAACCTCATACCATTGTCAGTTACGTAATGAAGACTGAACTTACCGATAGTATGTTCAAATCAGTTTTCTGATCCATTCTTTCCCACGATTTTTTATTCGTTTGCGGTAGTTGTCAACTAGGGTTGCCAGTCAAGCTGAATTCGACTGGATTGTCCAGCTTTTTTAGTGCTTGTCCAGGGTCAAGTTAAAATTAATTTGTCCAGTTGAAAGGTGAAGAATAAAAACTTTTGCAAAAGCGTATTTAAGAATTCCATGCGCTTCAATCATGTGCGCACATTCTCCAATTCGTAGATCAAGCTACGATGAAAGATTTTCCTCTACTTGGCCTTTCCATCGAATTTTCAGACATCCTCTTTTACGAGTTCATTCGGGATCGTTTTCGAATACTTTTGTTGCTGGAGTATTTTTCGCGCATATCATTCGCACAACATCTCCCAGCCAACGCAGCCGGTGCTGTTTGATGCGTTTTACTATCTCGATGTCAACGTATAACTTATACAGCTCATTGTTTAGTCAATGTTGATATTCATTGCTGATGCAAACTGGTCCAAAGATTTTTCGTAGAATCGTCCTCTCAAAAACTCCTCTGCCTGTGCAAGTGCCCATGATTCAATACCATATAATAACACGGGTAGTATAAGCGGTTTGTAGAGCGTAGTTTAAGTTCTTACAGAGAGAGCTTTCAAAATCTTCCTTCTTATGATTCTAAGTTTGATTTCATAACTTATGTCGTTATTTACGTTGACGGCCGTACCAAGGTAAACAAATTCTTGTACAACCTCGTAGTTATAGTTCTCAACGATAACATGTGGTCCAATTCTTGAGGATTGCCTGCTTGTAGAAACCAGCAGTTTTGTTTTGATTCGTTGGCCCATTTTATTAGATTCCTTCTCGATATTTGAAATGGCGGCAGTTAAATCGCGCAATGTGCGTTCAATAATATCAATGTGTTTGATATCATGTCTTCTGTGTCTTCTGTTAAAAATTGTTTCAAATCTAGGAAGATTTAATTTTCTGTCGATATCGCTGCGGTTAATTACGGTATTCGCAATTCGGTTTATCAAAAATTCAAAGATTCATCGAAGCAAATTATGAAAGAAAGTTTTTTACAATTAATGTCCAACTAATTTTTGGGTTGTCAAGCTTTTTTGCTTATGTCCAGCTTTTTCAGGATTTGTGTCTGGCAACCCTATCGTCAACATTAGTTGGGGCCATTTTTATTTTTTTTGCTTTTTCGTAGTTGCAATTTTTTTCCAGAAGTGTGTTACTAAATAGTCTGATATTTAAGGTTGCTAACCAGGAGATACCCATAGGAGCTCAGTATTCACAGTTGAAATGAGAGATAGACCAAGACAAACCTGGGCTTTCCAAATTAAAACCAATGCTTGGCATCCAACACCCCCTACATCACCCGAAATTTTGTGACAATTATAGCTAGAGATTGTCACAAAATTTCGGGTGATGTAGGGGGTGTTGGATGCCAAGCATCAGTTCTAATCGGGTTTAACTTGAAAAGCACAGACATGCCTTGATCTATTTCTCATCTCAACTGTGGACACTGACCACCTATGGGTATCATCTGGTTCTACTGAAAATCGATATTTAAAATCGTTTTTCATTAGCCACTTTATATATCCAGCAACGGGAAATTTGTATGAAATTTTTTTCGATATTTGTGTTGCATATTCGTTTCATTTTACAATTGAAGCGCGCTAAGAAACTGTTTTAAAGGTAACAGATTTTTTAGGAATATGTATGCACACAATTATAATCCTAGGGAATAGGGGAATATTTTAATTAAATATTATTCCTGATAGGGGCGAATCAAAACACATGCTTTCTTTTCTTAAAAAAAATGGGTAAGATTTTGAACCCTATCTTATAATAAAAATTTTGTATCATTAAAATCATTTTTTTGAATCCATGTGGTTGGAAGGAGAAAAGTCATATAAATTCAATTAGATGTACCTACTGGCTATTTGTTCACTTAAGTCTCACAAATTTAACGAATATGTTATTATGGTAGAATCTCTATTAAAAATGAAATTGTTACGCATTCATGAAGACCCTTACTTTTATTTCTTGTTGAAAGTCTTGCTAATAAATTAAAAGTTTAATGTGAAAAAGCACAAAACCCATTATCACAATTTACCCAAGTTACCATATATCCGGGGTGACCTTCGAACTATGATGGCCTATAATGTTGTTCGGTTGTTGCTTCTTTACTTTGTTATTGTTGTAAGGTTTTTTGCTGCTATTTACTTCTATTGTTGTTATAAGTAACTTTTTCCTATGTTTATATGTGAGGCAAAATATATTGAACCGAAGAGGTCAGAAAGTTAAAATATACCCCTTATCCAAAAAAGGTTGACAAAGTATCTGTAAAGTTGTTTCACAAGGCCAGACAAACAAATGAACAAACTTATCTGTATCTTTACAAAATGTTCATATGTATGCATGTACGTTTGTATTTGTGTCTATTTAAGTATATAGACAAAACTTGTATTAAATATTAGAGAGAATTTATTGTTAAAAATGTGAAATAGAACAAAGTTTTATTGTTGTTAATTGTTGAAAATAGTCAGTATTGTTATGTATTTAGAAAGGTTTGATTGTAAAATTTACCAACTAAAAATGCTTAAAGTAAATGCAAAGAATACTTATACCTTTTATACCCTATGACACCATTAGATGGGAAAAGTATTTTAAGTTTGCGTTGATATATGTAACGCATAGATATATTAACTTGAGCTTTTAAGTACACCAAGCAACTCAGATTTACTCTCTGAGTTGAATAAGCGATATCCGTCCCTCAATCTGGACTGCTGGCTTTCTTTCCAATGAAAACGGAAATAGATTAAACAATTTTTGTTAAAATTGAACTACCTATACTATATGACCATTTCTACCATGAAACTTTCTTAATTTTCTTACTGAAATGGAATATATCACAACCTGTTTAGGTCAAAGGCAGAGCATATTGCAGAATACCATTTGATGTTTTGCGCATGTTCTCCGATTTCGTAGGCTTAGGTTTGATAGAGTTTCTTATACTTAGTCCTTCTATCTTCCTCTCAAAAATTCGAAGAATAGTTTCATCTGATTGTGCAAGTGTCCATGATTCAGCACCATATAATAACACCGGTGTTTTTTAGAATATAATTTTAGTTCATATAGAAAGGATTACATTCCTTTCTATATCTACCGATGCTATTTCCTTTAGGTCGAAATAGCATCGGTTGGCAAGTCTGATTCTATGTTTGATTTCGAAACTTATGTCGTTTTTATTCGGACAGCGGTACCAAGGTAAACAAATTCTTTTACATCCTCGAAGCTTTAGTTCTCAACGATCACATGTGATGCAATTCTAGTGGACTGTCTGCATCTAGAAACCATCAGTTTTGGTTTTGATTTATTGCCAAATAGACCCATTTTCATTGATTACTTCTCAGTACTTGAAAAGACGGCAGTCAATTCGCGCAATGTGAGTCACATAATATCAATGTCATCGGTAAACGCTAGTGGCATGTGTTTTCTGTTAAAAATTGTTCGAGTTATGTTAACTGCAGCATCTCGCAAGAATATTCTCTAACACAATATTAAAGAGATCGCATGATAAACTATCGCCTTGCCTGAATCCCCGTTTGGTTATGAAAGACTCCGTAGGTTCTTACCTATTTTAACTAATGAGGTTGTATTAGTTAATGTCATCCTGCATGTCAGCTTCATAGGGATGCCAAGCCTAGACATTGCTTTAAACAACTTCGTTCGTATCGGGCTGTCAAAAGCAGCTTTGTAGTCAATAAAGAGATGATATGTATCTATTTGTTTCTCTTGAGTCTTCTTCAAGATTTGATGTGAAGATCTGGTCAGTGGTACATTTACCTGGCCTAAAGCCACACTTTTAGGACCCAGTTATTTCTTTAACTTTGGGATTTAGCCTTTCATATAGTACAGTCGATAGGAACTTATATGCAATTGAAAGGAGCCTTATTATACCTCAGTAATATATCAAACCAATCGTTCTTCTAACCATATGGTTTCTATAAGTTGGGACGTACATAAACTCATCATAAACTCATCACCTCCGACCTTAAAAAGCTCTGTTAGCAAACCATCGGCACCCGCAGCTTTGTTAATTTTTGGTCGGGTTATTGCAATTCTAACATAATTTTGTTTTGGTGGTGGACATAAAAGGCCATCATCATTGATTTGTGCCATGAACCCCATTTCCAAAAAAGACCTTTCCAGTTAATGTTTTATAAAGCACATCGTTTTATATATGAACCTAGCTACGATTTAAGATCCCATGCCGAAAATATCTTTAGTCTCTAGAAAACATTTGGCAAATATGTTCAATGTAAATTCTACATGTTTTAAAGTATGAAAAAAGCTTCTTAACCAGTCAGTGGTGCAGGGTATAACAAATTCGTAAATGACCTGCTATAATACTTTCTTACTTGTTATACCCACCATCAAAATAATGAGGGGTATATTGAGATTGTTATTGCGTTTGTTATTTTCCTAATATTGGAATATATTTTATGAATCTTTATGAAATTCTAAGACGATTAAGCGATATCTCTCTGTTTATATGTCAGTCTGTTGAAAGCACGATTACGTCTAAACGAACGGAGCTAGGTCACTAAAAGATATTCTGGGAAAATTTTGGTATTGAAATTGGCTGACAAATGATGACAAAATTTGGTATATAAAAGTTCTACATAAGCACTAGGCACCATCGAAATCGGCTCACATTTAGCCATAGCTCCCATACAAAACACTAACGGAAACAGCCTAAATTCCACCTAAAATTCTCACAATTTTACAAAAGTATTTTCGATATGTTAAAGAAGTTGTGTACCAAAAATGGGCGAAATCGGTTCACATTTAGTTGGAGCTACCATATAACCCCGCCCCGGAAATCACATTAATGGCGATAAAAATAATTAAATTGTAAAAGGTATGACAACTTAATTTCGAAAAGAGAAGTTTATAGAGAAATCTGTCCATATTTGACTAAAGCTTTCATATGAAAACCACTCCCGAAAAAAAGATTTTCCCAACAATACCAACTAGCGTAATTTTTTTCGAACTTGGTTCATATTTTGAATAAACTGCGCCCTGGTAGATATGTGAGATAATGTTCTAAATTTAACACAATTTGATGGTGGGTATATAAGATTCGGCACAGCCGAATATATCATTTTCTTATTTGTTACATATAAAATTACATATGTGTGTAGATACTTATTTAATACATACAAATAACAATTTAATCCTGCAGGCTGAGAAGTAACGCAGAGAAGGCAATAAATTTCCTCGTTGGTGCTGATAATCTTCTTTAGTTTCGGACTTTGTCCCAGTCACATTGGCACCAATTTTTTTGCTATGTAGTTGTATTCTTACTTATTCACTCACTCATCTAGTCACTTCTGAGTAAGATTTCCTCTTTGCTACAATGGGCAAATCTGTATAATATGAGCCTGTTTGGTTGAATGGGTTTATTTTTTAACCCTACAGTAGTATTTGTCTGCAAACAATTTGGGTTTGTATTGGTGTTTGTAAAGTCTACCTTAATGTGCACCAATCAGCTTAGAATCACTTCATGTAATCACGTTGGTATTGAAGTTGTTATTTTGAGTAGAAAATAGGTCTATCATTTCCATTGTTCTATATTATTGCCCAAATGTCATATCTCCGTTAAATCGTATAAAGAATGAAAAATATAATTTTATTTAATGTATGTTATAATGATAAAGTTTACGTTATCTAAATTTAAATTTAAGACTTATCTTAAACCTATTTGGTATATCTCACTTGTTCAACAAGAGGGTATTAACTCAAAATTTTTAAATTTTCACTTTTTAGAAGAAATTGATGTGTAGTGGTCTTATCTACCCATTGTAAAATTCTGACATCATTTTCACTATAATTTCGCCAAAAAACTACAGTTTTACCCCTCTTCTTTATATGAAAGTAGTAGTAAAATAAAATAGTTTTTTGACTCTACCGAAAATTTTAAAATTTTGAGTCAATACCCTCTTGTTGATCAAGTGCGATATATATAATACGATATTAAAATGGAATTTTCTTAAGCTACATTTATTAGTTTATTTTTTATTAAGTCAGTCCTCGCTTAAACACAGCTCCAAATAAGGAACTCGTCAGAAATATAAATATTTCAGCAATGTAGGGTATCATATGACCGACCATACACAATATCTTAACTAGTATTTTTTTTAATAATCCTTTTTTCTGTTGCTCACCTTGAATGTGTTGCTCTGGTTTTGCGTGTCTATCATTTGCTTCCTGTTTTGTGTGGAGTTCGTATATGGTGCATCCATATAGACTAGGTTAATCTTGGATATGCGTTTGTGTGAATGAGTTGGTATATATATATTTATGTTAGTGTGTATGGCACATATGGTACTTTTGTTGTCATTTTCTAATCTTGTATATGGCAGTAGTTAGAAAATAAAGTTGCTTTTGCTATATAATATTGTAGTGATTTTTGCCAAGGGATTTTGTTCGAGTCTCACTTTTGCGTTTACGTTTTCATTTTACGTTGTCGTATTCTTATTTTTGCTTTTGCTGTTGTCGTTACTGTTGCTGTTGTTCGTATTATTTTGTGTGGTTGTTGCTGATATTATGATATTGCTGCCAAGACACAAAAGCTATTGTGTCGCATGTAAGTATGTTATGCACCCCAATGACAGAGTCAGGACATAAAAGGGATTTATGTAATCGTTATGTAGCAGAAAAAGTGACATCTGCATCAGGTTGTTATTATGATCATATACATACATTTATATGAATATTTATACATATGTATATGTATATTAGTTAATAGTATGTATTTGGAACAAACTAACAACATTTTTGATACAAATAATATGTAAAAATATTTATATATTTATCAACACTTAAGTATTTAGATTTAATAATGACTCTATTATTCTCTGAGGGTGAATAATATCTGCTGAAGATCTTTAACAAGATCCTATAAAAATAAGATAAATGATTTTTATGTTTCAATATTGGGCAGCAGTGGAATATGAATTACTTCTGTTGTTTACAGTAATAGTGCTTTTGTCTATAGTTGCCAAAAAAAGCAACAACAAATTTAAAGAAAAGATAAAACTAAAAAGAGTGTTTTTAAATCTGTAAAGACGATCTTCGCCTTTTCGAAATTTTAATATAATTCGTATTTATTCTGTTTTGCAATTTGGATATAATAAGTGTGAATGAAGAATTTCTCTCAGACTTCAGTGTTTTTAATAATAATCTTACCATTTGCGAGACATAGAATGCCAAATGTGGAATGGTATTATGTCAATAGCTTTGTTAAATGCTACAAAGGGTTCAATTTTAATTTTTCTCTTACCAGTACACTAGAATAATTTTAAACCAAATTAAAAGTCGAGACAACATTCACTCGACGTACAATATTGACCGAAATTTGTCTAAATTTAAAGAAAATTATTGTGTTTTCAGACATACAATCAGTGTGGCCATTTTGGCATTTTTGTGGCTAGATTTAGCATCATTATTTTTAATTTAGCTGCAAATGTTTCATTTTGCATTATTTAGCACTTTTTAGCATTCTTTTTTATAATGAAAATATTTATATTTGAATAAATAAATATTTTGTAATCTTAATTTCAAAACCCATGTAATTTGTTTGTTGATTACACATTTAAATATGTAGCCCCGGCAATAAAGTGAATGGAAATGACATCACATTGTTTATGTTTTAAGAAAAAAATTAACTGCTACAACTGTCGAATAGTACAAAGGGCACAGTTTTAACCATACGGTGCTGATGTATGTAACGCATAGAAATATTAGTCTTAGATCCAAAAGACTTAGATTCACTTGCTCAGTCGATTTTAAGATGACTTTCCGTCTGGGCGGCTGACTGAAAACTAGGGCTAAAACTTTTTCACACTTTTTATGAATATTAAAAACGGCATAGTATAGTCGTGTAGAGCATTAAACGTTATTAAGAAAAAATAATATTTTTTTTTTGGATTATTAAAAAGTTCAAAAGGGTTGAAGTTTGAAAACATCCATTTTTATCTCACGGAAATTTAAAAATGCTGTTTGGTCTACAGACTATTTTAGATTTCAAAATTTGTCTACGGTTGACAATTTATTACGGTTAAAAGTTCGTTATTTTTAAAAACCTAAATAATAATCCTTATGTTAAAAGCGATATAACAATATAGTTAACAATATGGTTATATTTGGTTATAGCCTTACTGAACACCCACAAAAACCTTATAATCTGACACAAACAATTATTTTGATCGTGGGACCATGGCAATTTAAATTCGTAAAAATCGGTCACTAAGTTAGGGTACCTCCCATAGGTCTCACTTCCCGGATTTAATATTGTGACCAGAAATATCAGACAATTTTATTGAAATTTCAAACAAATACATTATGTATACCGAAGATAATGACAATTTTGAGTTTATTTGTTGCATACGCAATTTCTCTAAAAACTGGTAGCAAATGTCAAAATAACGTACATAAATGTATACAAATGTGTGGGTACATATACTTCAATAAATATTCTGTTACTTTTTATTCAGTTTGTTTGATTAAAATGATGTGGAATAAGTGTTTACAGAGAAGAATTATGAAAAATAAACCATTTATAAAGATATATTTACCAAAGTAATAATAAATAATACAATTAAAATGTTAGCATTATTTTTTGGCAGTTTTGGTTTTGATTTAGCATTTTCTAGCATTATTTTAAAGCCGATTTAGCTGTTAAATATTTTTTGATATGGCCACACTGCGTACAATTAAAAAAAGAATCAAGCCGATTTCGCAACTTTCCGAAATGCAGTTATATACAGGTATGTGATGGAAAACGATCGTTTTCAAATCGATCGATTTCAGATATATTTTTGAGATAATTTTCGGTTATTTTCCCAAAAAATTCAAACCAAATGAAAGATAAAATATCAGTCAAAAGGATAAAAGCCAAAATTTTAATTTTTTTGGGGGAAATAACCGAAAATTAGCTAAAAAATATGTCTGAAATCGATAGATTTGAAAACGAAAAATGTCCATCACTTACCTGATAGTCTCTTTAGATTTAAAAAGATTTTTAATTGTTCGAAAAATTTTGTATCGTTTTTCAATCCGATGAAAATAAAAAATAAAAAAATCATTTGGGATATTTATCAGTTCAAAATTATTTTCATCTTTTTTCATCCGATGAAAAAAAATGTTGATAGAAAATATTCAAATTTTATTTCTGTATTTGGTTTCATTCATCATAATGTTCTTGCATAGATTAGGCAACTTCAAAATCCTTGCGCCAGTTGCCGTAGTTGGGGGATTTCTCGCATGATTACCCCTTGCAGTAATGTTGTTTCTTTCCATGCTTAAAACATTGTGAGTGCTAAGTCGATGGGTGATGGGTTTAAAGACACTCGATTCGAGACTGACGCCCGCTTGCAGCCGCAACTAACATGTTGAACAGACGCTGCATTTTCGTACTTTACCAAGTACAATTATCTTAGACCCTTAGACCATATACGTTGTAATCGCTCTAAGATAACTCTCTTTTATATTATCCCTGACCTAGAATCCCACACGGGTTGCTAACCGCATCTAAAACTAGGTTGCCTAGGTTTACAGGATGTACCACGAGAAGGTTAGAGTGGGAATTGGTACAGTTCTTACCTGGTAGCTAGAGACGCCAGGCAATTGCTGCATCCTCCCAGGCCCCATGCTCCACTGGGAATCAAGGATGGCAAAAGAAGAAGATTTGTCCTGGTATAAAAAGTCTTTATCACGTTTAAATAACAATAAATTCAATTATTGTTGCAAATTATGTTGAAATGGTTTTGCGAGTCAAAGAAAACACCAATAGTTCCATTAGGACTATTAGGTTTAACATCGATGTCCTAAAACATTCCAATTAATTGGAAACATATTCATACATTCATTGTGTATTTCAAAAATATTTTATTTTTTCAAAGTCAAAACAGAAGTTCAAAAATAAAACAATCAATAAAATATTTTTCTGTTCGGATATTTATCGTTAAAGATATTTAAAATTTTCATCATGAGGGATATTTATATTTCAAATATAAATCCCTCATTTTTATTCATCGATCGAAATGAAAATAAATTTTCATCGGCAATGATATTTATACTTGATTGATTTAAAAAATAAAACAATATTCGGTCTCTGCTTTTGAGGTTTTTTGTGCTTCTTTCCCAGAATATTTTGAATATTATTAAAAAATAATAATAATAATAAGTGTAGTAATTAAGACATGTTTTCCTTTTCATTGATGTATTAAACATGGATAAAAGGTACAATTATTGCATTACAATTATTGCATTAAAAACACATGCCTTGGGTCAAAAAAATAAAAACACATGCAAAAATTTTGCAAACATTGACATTTTTGCTTTAAACGTTTTCGTAGATTTTTTCCCACAAGTGTTTTTTACACCACAAAAATTGAATATGTGTATTTTTTTCAAAATTTGACTTTAAATTTCTGAAAATCTGTACAAGATACATAGATAATTTTCTTAAAAATTACGTAAAGGGAGCGTTACACTGACTTAAACCATTCTCTGCGAATATTTAATAAATATTTAATAAAATATTAACATTAAAGAACTTCTTTGTAAAAAGTAAAAAATTGATACTATCTTTTTGAGAAACAAATATACTTTTTTCGATCGGCGAAAAATATTTGACTTTGGAAATTTTCTCAACATTAAACGGCTGAAGATATTTAAAAACGGGTTTTACTGTTTTGTTGGCTGTA
Source organism: Stomorhina lunata (assembly GCA_933228675.1). Lineage (NCBI taxonomy): Eukaryota > Metazoa > Arthropoda > Insecta > Diptera > Rhiniidae > Stomorhina > Stomorhina lunata. The sequence goes on along the minus strand of OW121740.1, from coordinate 85,108,197 downwards.
TGCCAGTATTTTTTTAAGAAATTATGCACAGTGGGTTAAAAACTAAAAAAAGTCGAAGTGACATTTTTTTATTTTTAAAATGAAATAACTTAAAGGTACAGGGCCAATACGCGCGGCATGCGGCTGCGGGCGGTCGTAGTATTGTCAGTGCATAAAATGTGCGCTTGTTTACAAAAATGTTCAGATAAAAAATATTTGAGTAGGATATAATTAAATCTGGCAGCACTGAAAAAATCTGCCGCGCGGAAAAGTAGAACAAAGTTCTACTTTTTTCCATTGCCTCTTAAAATTTGACAAATCAGAAAACAGCTGATTGCCGCCCGCAGCCGCTTGCCGCGTGCATTGGCCTTCTACCTTAAAACCCATGTAAATATTAAAACTCAATTATTTTGTATGAAAATTTGTGAGTTGATAAAGAAAAATCGCTGTAACTTTAGCATAACAAACTTTTTACTGCATAAAGTCAACTTAGTAGCTCGTTTAATGTAAAAAATAAAGAAAAGCCCGTTTTCAAGATATTCAAGGATAAATGAAATTTTTAATGTTAAAGGTCCTTGATATATTTTATTCGATAATCTAAAAGAACAATTAATACCATTTTCGACGATTTTGTAATATCTGACAATGTGTTCAGAAGTTATTGCCAATTTATTACAAAAATAACCGAGACGTCCAACTTTGGGAGCCTGTATAATATAAACTATATAAGGTAGAGAGATAATTTTAACGCCATGTATGCCGCTACTAAGAGTTGTATATACGACCAAAATCTATATGGGCAAAAATCAAACAGTTTTAATTCCTTTGAAACCGACTTTCAACTCGAATAATTTTTGTACCCTTAGGAGTTCGGAAAATCTAATTACAAATCTTGAACTCGCAAAAACTTCTGTATACTGAACACAATATCTTAGTTGCGCAAATTTGCGCTTCTAAGTGTAATTGGCATGCAACTTTAAAAAAATGTAAAAAAATCGATTGAAGCATTCAAGTTTTTCATCATATTTCGTCTTCTTCTGCATTTGTTTTAACATTTGGATCCAAGTCGTTGTTCTACGAAATAGACACCACACTTAGGGGATAAATCCACTTCCCTCTAAATTTTAATTTTGTTACTTCTAATACTACTTAATGGGTGCCAAAATTTGAAGCTCGTTTTCGCCACTTTTTAATTTTTATCGTATATTTTTTGGCCGCCTCAAAGAATTTAAAAAAAATAGATAACGATTTGTAGATCTTTCAATTTCGCATCGTTTGATATATATCTCGTTAATGTTCTCTATATAGGTATAATATACGACAGGTGTAAATGAATAGTTTTTGAGCGTAAATTTTTCAAAATACCGGTTTTTCGTGGAGCACACTCGCAAATATGAATGAAAATATCCAAACTACCGCGTAAACCGAGTTTTTTTGCCATTTAGCACCTAAAAGCGAAAGCGCACCTTAAAATCATTGTCTGCTAAAATTTTATGAAGATTTTGAAAATCGTGCAAAAAAGTGCATATTGGTTTAAATGGTTTTAGAATGCAAACTGAGACAAACTCACATAAGGCATGAAAGCGATGTCATTTATAACCGATTTTCATTAAAAGTTTGTCAAAAATATCTTTATTAACTGAGAACCCGAAGGTTTTATCTAAAATCATTTCAATGAAGCACATCGCGAATTTAGCTCAAAATTGATCAGGAATGGTCTTAAAACTATTCTTTAATAAAGTTTTACCTTAGATTTGAAGCGCACCAAAATATTATAAGGATTAACGATTTTATGGACCAAATAAGAATTTTATATCTTCGAAAGATATGCACCTGTTAAAACTTATATTTAAATAAACAATTATTTTAAATTAAATTTGTATATAAGTCAAGACAGCAGAATTTCACTAAGACTCACATTTTGTCAAATTTCGCGAAAATCGCGGTTAAAAAAATCAAAAAATATTGTCAACAAAAATTTTTTTTCACTTGCATAATTGGATTATTTCTTCGTGTTAGGGCATTTATAAGCTACCATAATACCTTGAAGCGATAAAACACCTGAAAATATATAAGTTGTGTCAAAATCCACATAAAACTAATAAAAATAAAATAGTTTTTAATTTTTTTTTTTAATTTTTGTTGTAATCGTCATAACTTCTGCGCGCATCGCGTAAAATCATTAACGCGAACGAATTTTACATTCCCTAAGGTCCCTTAATAGAACCCCAAAAAAAATTTAGTGTGCGATCAAAAATTTTTTTAATTTTTTTATTTTCGAAAATTAAAAGTATTTGATTTTTGTCCATATCTATAGCTATATTTAAGCTGGTCACATTATGGAGTGAGAGGAAAAATTTTGGAATTACTCAATAGACTTTTTGTAAAACAACTCGTATTATTTCAGTACAAATTTGAAAAAAAATTTTAATGAGTTGTTTGAATTTTTTTTTTATATTTTTTGCATTAGAATTTCGAAATTTAAAAAAATCAGTTTTGTTTTTTCATTAAAAGAAAATTCCCAATTTTTTCATCTGAAAATATAAAAATGATCTGTTGGTATTTTTTATGGATTTTGTCTAATGACACAAAAATATACTAAACAACAGAATCCTACAAATTATTTCTCAAGCCCTTAAAATTAACCTATAAATATTTAAATATTTATTTAAAAATATATAAAAATAAAATTAAAAATTAAATTTGTTTAATTTATATGTTAAAATCGATTGAATATTGCCCAAATGAACTGAATGGAAGACTTCATTTATTGTAACTGAAGTGATGGCGTGGAATTTAACAAGGCGATACAGTTTGTGGATTCAGCTTTAAATATTTGTCGCATTATTTTGGCTGTTGGTATTTGTTTTTGCTGAATAATATTAAATAAACTTTTGCAGGCAATAAACATATACATATTACTTAAACAAACATATACAATGTTATATATGTATATTATACATATGTATATAAATGTATAAGTAGATAATTTAATAGTATTTATGTTTATAATTTAAGTTCAATAAATTGGCATTTTCCACATAACCATTGCACACCGCGTGTCTATTGGTCGACTTATGTATTTCAAGGAATTCTTTTGTGAGGCACTTCTGTTTAATTTTTGATCTAATCGTAGGTTTATATATTATAACTGTGTATACCGTGTATACCTGCTATTAACAGTGCGTCATTCTTAATTTTGATAGAGTAAAACGTTTAAATTGCTAACACTGATAAATCTTATATTCTTAAACGAGCAATAATTGTATATATATATATCTTATATTCTTATATATCTTATATTCTTATATATATATATATATATATATATATATATATATATATATATATATATATATATATATATATATATATAGAATGGCTATCTCGAAAACGGCTCTAACGATTTTGATAAAATTTGGACAGTGGGTATCTTTTTTAATGTATAGGTCGAAGAAGCAGGGACTTTTGGAAACTTTTCCCTCTAAGAGGGTAAAAACGGGTAAAAAGGGGAAAAATTCGAAAACGCTATATCTCCTAAAGTAATAGGTATAGAAACAAAATTAAAATTACGTTTTAAAAAGCTATGAAAATAAGCGGACAAGTGTTTGGTACTTTTTTGAAACTATGTCCGATAGGGGGTAAAAAAGGGTGAAAATAGTTTTTTTTGTACTTTTTAACCCACTCTTATATTTTAGACTAAAGAATATAGAAAGAAACTTTGTACTGCAATCAATAGATGTGAAAGAAACAGTAAATACGTATTTGGTACTTTTTTGATTTTGGGCCAAAATGGGTAAAAAAGGGATAAAATGATAACTTAACATCTCAAAAAGTAATATGGATAGGAACATTATGTTAACTGCATTTTAATAAAATGTACCGAATTCAATTGATACCAAAGAAGTTCCAATTATGCATATAGAACTTTTTGAAATTAGGGGATAAAAAGGGTAAAAAATTAGTAATGCTATGAATGTTTGTCTGTATGTATGTTCTTTATAGAATTGTAAACTGTGAATTGGATCATGTTATGCTCTTTAGCGAAGATGTTGGGGATAAGCCTGCGAATGTTTTTAAGTTGATAAGACTAATTTCCGACAGATGGCGCCACTGAAAATTCCTAAAAATTAATTAAATCGTAAACTGTACATTTGATCATGCTATAATCTTTAGCAAAGTTGTAGCGTATGAGCCAGCGAAGGCTTTTTAGTTGGTGTGAATAATTTCCGACAGGTGGCGCTACTGAAACTTACTCAAAGTCAATTGAATCGCAAGCTGTACATTTAATCATGCTACAATCTTTAGCAAAGTTATTGCACACGAGCCGACAAAGGTTTCTTAATTGGTATGAAGAAATTTCGACAGGTGGCGCCACTCAAATTTACTCGAAGTCAATTTAATCGTAAGCTGTACATTTAATCATGCTTTAATCTTCAACAAAGTTGTTGCGGATAAGCCGACGAATATTTATGAATTGGAATAAGCAAAGTCCGACAGGTGGCGCCACAGAAAATTACTCAAAGTGAATTAAATCGTAAACTGTGCATTTGATCATGTTATAATCATAAGCAAAGTTGTTACACATAAGCAGACGAAGGTATGAACAACTTCAGGTGGCGCCACTGAAAAGTACTTAAAATGCATTAAATCGTAAACTGTGCATTTGATCAGACTATAATCTTTAGCAAAGTTGTTGCGCATGAGTCGACAGAGGTTTCTGTTGATATGAATAATTTCCAAAATTATTCAAAATGAGTTAAACTGTAAACTATGCAAACTATGTGTTGGTCGGACAAAATAAATCAAATAATTCAAAATTAACTGAATATTTGTACAATGTCTTTCCTCTAAATTTATTTTAGCACTTTATAATATAAAATATATAAAAACTTTAAAATTTTCCTCAAAATGCTTATCATAAAGCTCCGAGCAAGGCTCGGTCTACCATGTACTAAAATGTTAAATTTGAATACACATTTTAAAATGTTTGCAATTTATTAGTCAAAAAAGGATCTAACTTGGAAAATTAATTAATTTCTATTATTCAAAAATCGAAACTGCTGCGATATATTTATCTAGGTCAGATACAAACGCTTAACATATTTATGTAAGAGAGTTAACATAGCACTGTTAGATGCCTCTGAAGGCAGTACGTGTACTTAAAATGGAATATTGGGCACATTCTCGATAGGAGTAAGGTACCATTCAAACAAAATATAGGTTAACTCTTCTGTCCTTGGGAAAGTAAAGTAAAAAATAATAAAATATTTAGAGAATGAGTCCAGATTCGAGGAACACTATAAGATATAGGAGACCAAAACTCAATAGATCCGATAGCTAAGCTTTTCTTCTTTCAATTTTCAAAACTGCGATTATTGGTGCTGTTATATACAAATTTGAAAAAAAAAAGTTTAAATTTAAATGAAAAAAACCGGAAATGTCTTAGATATGGGCAAATCCGAAAAACATTAAACCAAGGACAAAATTTTAAAACTGTCAAAATCACATATTTGTGTTTATGAAAATATAATAAATACAATAAATACAAATTTGATTGCTCTCTTCGTGAATGGCAGGTCTTTCTTTGCACCCATCTCGAATTTTTATACATTTTTTTAAATAATAGGTTTTTTAAAAGTGCATAAAAATCGCAAAAACATCCATTTAGGTATCAAGTTTCAGTAGGGGCTCAAAGTCTGCTTAATTTTATACAATCAGATGTAAAAGACCCCATCAAAAGTAATTGGAGTGATATAAATAACGTCAAGTAAAAAAAGGGCTCACAGCGTGTAGCGTCCGTCACAGAAATAAAGGTTTTTTAATGTGACTAGTGCAATTTTTCTTTTTTCTCCAATTGAACTTGGTTCGTACTTATAGTATGCTTTACATTAGGCTAAAAATATATAGATGTTAATATAGCATTTTACAGAATAATATGTATCGGGAAGTGTGTAGCGTCCGTTACAGTATATATTTTTTACAGTATAATATATATTAAATACAAAATTGACGAACACATGTGTGTCTTATACATAAAGCAATAATACTGTCTATATCCACAGATTAAATTCAAGGTATTAGGTGTTAAAAAAACATATAGTGGGGCAAATTTGATGCTTTTGAAATTTGATTTTTTTTATTTTGGGACAATCTGACAGCTAGCCGCAGCATTCTTTCGACGAAAAATAAGATGTAAAAAGTGTAAAACTTTAAATAAATATATGAATGTAGCCGTTTTGTGGAATATTAAATTGTGCTCATAAATCGCATTTTAATCGTGAACATGAAAAGGAAATTGATGAAATTCGGGAACAAATAAAACTATTATTTTCACTGATTAACGAATCCTCAAAAAAAATATGAAATATGATTTTTTTTCTAATAAAAAACATTCAAGTAAAAACTGTATTGTTCGTCACATAGCGTCCGCAACAGTTCATTTATGGATTTTTGGTGAAACTGGAAACTTTAAGATATTTTTTAAAAGTTGTTTTGTAATCCTCTAATTTTCCTCTATCTATAATGTATTTACAATTTTTTTATTACTATGACTGATTTGATGAAAATTACAGAAACATGTGTTGAAAAAAAGTCACTTCCATTTTTTGTAGCGTCCGTCACTGCACTTTAAAAGCGAACATATTTTTCCCCTAATATTCTCTGAAATCTGTGCAAAGAAAACAAAATGCATACAAATGAATCGTCCGTCACGCAGGATTTGCCCATATATGCAAGCCTCAAGAAAATTCGTATTTGTATTGTGAAACTTAAATCTGAAATTTATTTATTTGTAGACTATTTGACCACATTTGACCTGAGTGATGTGTCTTAGTGATCAGGCTTGGCCGACTATAATAAATTCTTACTTGTTTTTTTTTTAAAGATATAACGTACGCAGTAAATATATCGGGTGGTTAAATTTCAAGGTCCGATGTTGATTTTGAATTAAACACAAACTATTGAGGAAACTCTTGTAATTTTATTTTATTATGATATATTGGTATTACTCAATTATGTATGGAACAAAGTATCGGCCAAATGGGCGCCGCGACCACAGCGGCACACCTCCATCCGATAGTCCAAATTTTCGATAACCCTGAGGCAAAATGGAGACTCTATGCCATTAATGTGCCGAATTATCTCATCCTTTAGCTCTTGAATTGTTGCTGGCTTATCAACGTACACCTTTTCTCTCAAATAACCCCAAAGAAAAAAGTCCAATGGTGTCAAATCACATGATCTTGGCGGCCAATTGACATCGCCATTACGTGAGATAACACGGCCATTGAATTTGTTGAGCAAAAGAGCCATTGTTTCGTTAGCTGTGTGGCAAGTGGCACCGTCCTGCTGAAACCACATATAGTCCACATTCATATCTTCCACTTCGGGCCATAAAAAGTTCGTTATCATCTCACGATAGCGAACACCATTCACAGTAACTGCCTGACCGCCCTCATTTTGGAAAAAATACGGCCCGATGATGCCGCCAGCCCATAAACCGCACCAAACAGTCACTCTTTGTGGTTTTTCGACAATCACTCTTGGATTCTCATTCGCCCAAATGCGGCAATTCTGTTTATTGACAAATCCGCTGAGGTGAAAATGTGCCTCATCACTGAAGATGATTTTCTTTGAAAATTGACCATCCACTGTTGCCATTTCATGCCACCATTCTGCCCATTCACGACGTTTGGAATGGTAAAGAGGCTTTAGTTCTTGAGCCAATTGCACCTTGTAAGCGTGTAAATGCAAGTCTTTATGCATAATGTTCATCAACGACGAGCGTGACGGCTCTTCAGCCACACTATCGCGAACAGCAGCAATATTTTCTGCAGTACGAGCTGTACGAGCATGCACTGGTGTTCTCACATCTTCTACAGACCCGGTTTGTTTGAATTTTTCCACGATTTTTGCGATTGTATGCACATTTGGACGATCAAATTGACCAAAAAAATCACGAAGTGCACGATATGCATTTTTATTTGAACGCCCATTTTCATAATAGGTCTGGATAACTTTAACACATTGTTGGATTGTGTATCTCTCCATGGTTCAAATTGAGTAAGTCTGAAATAGAGAAATGTCAAATAAAATTCGTAGAAAAGCTTGGCGTTTAGGTGTGCTTCACATTCAACATCGGCCCTTACAATTTAACCACCCTTTAGTTATATCTAGGTCTTTGGAAATTTTTTAAAAAATGTTTATGTTACTTATTTAATCTAAATTTAAAAATCATTTAAAAAAATACAATATTTTCTATTTTTTTATTGCTTGCACCCTTTGTTTGCCAATGTCTGTGATTCTTGCTCTGTGTGAGTGAGACCATAGAAATAGTTGATGTTAAAGTGAAGTAACAACATCTTTTAAAATTTTCTGGCTTCCATGTCGAAAAATGTACATTATTTTCCTTAGTACATACTTTTTTTTGTATTATTTAACTTTTTTGTTCTGGTTTTGTATGTTTAAAACTTTATAATATTTTAGCAGTTTGGTAATGGTTATAAAAAGAAGAACAGAAAAAAAACAATTGCTTAACTTTACTATTCTGTTGAAACAAAGCCGGTGGTTCTTTAATACAAATCCGTTAAACAAGAGCAACAGAAAGTATGACACAACCGCTTTTTGGCATGAGATAATAGGGGTAAAAACCACGTCGCGACACAATGACTCGCGTCATCATCAGCCAAATTTGCAGTTTTTTTTTCTATTCTAGAAAAAAATGTTGGCTGGCTAAAAGTCTATTTTCTTATAATGAAAAAAAAAACAATTTTAAATACAATCAAAATGTTCATTAAAAGGAAAATAATGTCGAAGCCAAAAAAGCATAAAAAATACAAGTTTAAAAATATTAGAAAGCAAATCATATTTTGTAACATTTTATATATTTTAAGGACTTTTATCTTAAAATACATTTTACACATGAAACTTTTTAAACTCCAATTTCATTTAATGTTTCATAATTTAAGTTTAGGTTTAGCAAAGTTTGCCAAAAACAGATTTTTTTCAATATAATTTAAAATTTATTTTAGACTGGTATTTATATAAAGCTTATTTATGCAAAATTTAGTGGCCATGGCTGTCATAGTTTATAATTTAATAGCTTTTGACTGGCGTTTGTGTCATTTTAGTGTTTTCCGGGAGTGTTTTTTATATGAAAGCTATGGTCAAATATGGACCGATGCCTATAAAATTTGATATACCGACCAATATTTGCATAAAACTTATCTGTTCTAAATATAGTCGTCATAGCAATTACAATTTTATAAAATTTGGTTATATGGGAGCCCTAACTAAATGTGAACTGATTTCGACCATTTTCAGTTTACAACTTTTTGAAGATATCGAAAATTCTTTTGGAAAATTTTCTCCCTCTAGCTCTTCTTTTTAAGGAGCTATCGTGCTTTCATTTGAATTGACAGACGGACACAAACCCCCTATCTTTTTGGTGTTTTGCGTTTCCGTATGTCTTTATACAAAACAAAATTTTACACACTGACTAGGATTGACATAAGACTTCTTTGTACTAAATTAAGTGGCCATAGCTAGTTTAGTTTATCATTTATTAGTGTTTAAGTGTATTTTAGGCATTTAAGGCTGTTTTCGTAAGTGTTTTGTATGGGAGCTATGGTTAAATGTGAACCGATTTCTAAAAAAATGTATACCCTGAATAATGATTATGTAAAACTTCTTTGTGCTAAATTTTATCATCATATCTGTCAAAATTTGTCATTTATTAGCGAATGAGTTATTGGCGTATGCTAGGCTATACGGAGCTATGGTCAAATGTAAACCGATTTTACCCAATTTTAATACAAAAATTTTCCAAGAAATTTGTGCCAAACTTCAGTGACCTACATCCTTTCGTTAAGGTTTTTTCGTGCCGACAACAAACAGACGGACAAACATCGCTCAATCATCTTAGAATTTCATAAGGATTTAAAATATGGGCAAATCTGAAAAACATTAAACCAGATTTTTTTCAATATAATTTAAAATTTATTTTAGACTGGTATTTATGTATATAAAGCTTATTTATGCAAAATTTAGTGGCCATGGCTGTCATAGTTTATAATTTAATAGCTCTTGACTGGCGTTTGTGTCATTTTAGTGTTTTCCGAGAGTGTTTTTTATATGAAAGCTATGGTCAAATATGGACCGATTCCTATAAAATTTGATATACCGACCAATATTTGCATAAAACTTATCTGTTCTAAATATAGTCGTTTATCATCATTAATGTGATTCCCGGGGTTTGGTTATATGGGAGCTCTAACTCACAACTTTTTGAAGATATCGAAAATTATTTTGGAAAATTTTCTCCCTCTAGCTCTTCTTTTTAAGGAGCTATCGTGCTTTCATTTGAATTGACAGACGGACACAAACCCCCTATCTTTTTGGTGTTTTTGCGTTTCCGTATGTCTTTATACAAAACAAAATTTTACACACTGACTAGGATTGACATAAGACTTCTTTGTACTAATATAAGTGATCATAGCTAGTTTAGTTTATCATTTATTCGTGTTTAAGTGTATTTAGGATGCATTTAAGGCTGTTTTCGTAAGTGTTTTGTATGGGAGCTATGGTTAAATGTGAACCGATTTCTAAAAAAATGTATACCCTGAATAATGATTATGTAAAACTTCTTTGTGCTAAATTTTATCATCATATCTGTCAAAATTTGTCATTTATTAGCGAATGAGTTATTGGCGTATGCTAGGCTATACGGAGCTATGGTCAAATGTAAACCGATTTTACCCAATTTTAATACAAAAATTTTCCAAGAAATTTGTGCCAAACTTCAGTGACCTACATCCTTTCGTTAAGGTTTTTTCGTGCCGACAACAAACAGACGGACGGACATCGCACAATCATCTTAGAATTTCATAAGGATTTAAAATATGGGCAAATCTGAAAAACATTAAACCAATGACAAAATTTTAAAACTGTCAAAATTGCGTATTTGTGTTTATGGATAAATTTACCGTATATTGATCCTTTAGAATATATAATGGATACAATTTTTGATTGCTCTCTTCTTAAATGGCAGGTCTTTATTTGCACCCATTTCGAATTTTTATACATTTTTTAAAATAATAGGTTTTTTAAAAGATCATAAAAATCGCAAAAACATCCATTTATGTATCAAGTTTCAGTAGAGGCTCAAAGTCTGCTTAATTTTATGCAATTTAATGTAAAAGACCCCATCAAAAGTAATTGGAGTGATACAAATAATATCAAGTAAAAAAGGGCTCACAGTGTGTAGCGTCCGTCACAGAAATAAAGGCTTTTTTTAATTTGACTAGTGCAATTTTTCTTTCTTCTCCAATTAAACATGGTTCGTAAAGACAACTTATAGTATGCTTTACTTATAGTATACTTTACATGACTGTCTTATTGATAAAGCAATAACACTAGATGTTAAAAAAATATACAATGGGCAAATTTTATGCTTTTGAAATTTGTTTTTTTTTTTTATTTTTGGGACACTCTAACAGCTAGCCGCAGCATTCTTTCGACGAAGAATAAGATGTAAAAAGTGTAAAACTTTTAATAAATATATGTTTGTAGCCGTTTTGTGAAATATTAAATTGTACCCAAAAATCGCATTTTAACCGCGAATATGAAAAAGAAGGAGATGAAATTCGGGAGCAAATAAAACCATTATTTTCACTTATTAACGAATCCTTATAAAAATGTGAAATATGAATTGTTTCTTAATAAAAAACATTCTATTAAAAATAGTTTCGTCCGTCACGTAGCGTCCGCATCAGTTCATTAATGGATTTTTTGTGAAACTGGACACTTTAAAATATTTTATAAAAGCTAATTTGTAATCCTCTGATTTTTTTCTATCTTTAATGTATTAACAATTTTTTTTATCACTATGACCGATTTGATAAAAATTACAGAAACACGTGTTGAAAAAAAGTCACTTCCATTTTTTATAGCGTCCGTCACAGCACTTTAAAAGAGAATATCTTTTTTCGCCCAAAAAGTATATAAATTAGCAAATGCCATTCGAGAGCGCAATTGATGGGCTATAATTCTCTGAAATCTGTGCAGAGATATTTTGTGTAAAACGATAATAGGATTCATTTAATTAAAACAAAATCCGTACAAATGTATCGTCCGTTACACAGAATTTTCCCATGTATTATTTAGATTATCCTAAAAGTATGATACACAAATATTTCTAAAATATCTTACATTTCGAATGTATGCGGCAATTCGGCTCCATTTTCAGAAAAAGTTAAGGAAATCACAATTTGTCATAAATCTCAGTATCTTCATACACATGTATGTGTGGTTTAAAAATCGTCTTAAAAATAGAAATGTTTTCGAATTTTGTCTCTTTTTGTCAAAAAAAAAAAAATTTAACAGGAACTAATTCAAAGAAATTTATATTCTTGAACTCTAAAGGTTAAAGTTATTTATATGTAATTTGTTTAGAAGTATTTAAAACAGATTTTTGTGCAGCATTTTTCTATGCCGAAAACAATTGTTTTTCAACAGAATTATTTAATTGAATTTGAGTAAAAAAATTTTATTTGTTTTTTACATTTTAAGAAATTGTGTTATTTTTATAAAAATAACTTTTTTCAAAGTCACTTCAAATAAATTGGAAAAATAACATAGCAAAACACCTCCACTACTTAAATATTTTTTTACTACATAACTAAGGAAACTACGTATGTACTTGTCCACTAAAATGCAAGAAAGAGATTTTTGAACTTTTTGAATTAACGGAATGATGAAGGCGTTCAAATAACAAATACTTAAATATTTACCTTGAACCTGAACTATTCCAAAATATTTTGAACTTCCTACTTTTGCAGATACAAGTTATTCAAGATTTTTGACACATAAACATCCACTTGTTATTACTCACAAAATAATTTGAAGATAAAAAGATAAACTCTTTTCCGAAATATTTATTTCTCATAAATAATTATGGACCGCTTGAACAAAAATTTATACAAATTAATTTTTCAATTATTTACCTTGTTAAGATAATCTTTATTTAGACAAAATAAGCTTTTGTTTAAAAAGACTTAATACAATTTAAAATGAATTTTTTTAAGCACAAATTAAAATAATTGTATTTAACTAGGAATAACTAGACATTCTTGAATCTTAAATCGCATTTTTTCAAAACTCTATGAATTGCACATTTTCAAATATAAATAAGAAAAATCTCTAATTTATTATATTCATTTTATTAGAATAAGCTTGAACAAATGTTTAAATGTATGTATGAGGAATGTATGTATACAAATTTTTAAAATATTTACGTAAATACATAAGTCTTTGGCCTTGTGTATCCTCTGGTACATTTAGATTCTGTTCGAGCTTACAAGGACAAAACCTTGAACTGCTTTCACCACAAAACCAATATGAAAATTAACTTTTGCTATACATACATACTCGTATGTATTAGACCGGACCACCATCCAGGGGATTTCGTTTCGACAAGAAAATGTTGAAAAGCCTATTGGTAAGACCAATATTTCTATGTGTTATATACATCAGCACAAACTTATAATACCCTTTCCACCTTTTGTGGTGTAGGGTATCAGCACCATAGGTGGAAAGGGTATTATAAGTTTGTGCTGATGTATATAACGCATAGAAATATTGGTCTTACCAATACACTTAGAATTACTTCCTGAGTCGATTTTACGATGTCAATCCGTCCGTCCGGAAGGCTGGCTAGACCCCTTTGTAAACCTTGTAATCAATGTACAGGTCGCAATTCCTAAGAATTTTTAAATTTTGCACAGATAATTCTTTTGGTAGTGGAACCATGGCTATTGAAATTCGTCCACATCGGTTCATTATTTAGAGTACCTCCCATAGGCCGCAAATATCAGTATATCAAATCACTATACTAAATTTTGTTGAAATCGGTCCATATTCTAACAGTTTTGCCTGAAGAGTTCGTATGAAAGCTATACGAACTCTTCAGGCAAAACTTACTAAATGAGACGAAAATCACTTAAATGCTCATAACTCCGAAGATAGTGGCAATTTAATGTTTATTTTTTGTTAAAACTGTAATCAAATTGCTGAATTTCTAGACAATCGGTCCATATTTAACCCCAGCTTCCATATAGGTCAAAACGACGGAAATAACGTTAATATATAAGTTTTGGAAAAATCTTTGTATGAAGGCAAACTTTGGAAAATATTTGTGTTTAAGCACAAAAAAAGGCATTTGACCTCAGTGGTGAAAGAAATCATATGGTCGGGCTTGACCGACTAAAGAACTTTCTTGCTTGTTTTCATATATAATTGAACACTGTAATTGCACCTCATGTCTATATTAAGAACAGTAAAATTAAGACATTTGTTGTTATTAAGACGCACTGTTTTAGCTTTTTGTTCTATAGCCAATTTTATTTATTTTTCATCGACTGCGTGTTATTGCTAGGCTTACAGCAGTTGAGGGATGCTGTAGTAATTAATAATTACAGAAATTGCTGCTACCTCGACCGGAAATCAAACCCAGGCCCAATGTGATGTGTTAAGTAGTCGACGTACTAACCTACTAAGCCTGTGGCTTAATGTAGTTTTCTTACCACCATATTTTTTTATCAATTTTTTTTCAAACTTACAAAAGTCTCTTGATTTAAAATGATATATCTCACAAATTAATAGCCCGACACATAAATATGTATTTCTCGATGGTTAGCACTTCTTGTTTTTAATGACAATTGCACTATACATGTCTCAGCATCAAGGTTCGAAAAAATACTCTAAAATACTCTACGTACTGTTTTTAGGCAAGTTCGGTACAAAGCTAACATAATCCAAATTGATGGACTGTTTCCATGTTGGTAAAATACCTGAAGATTTAAACATGTACTTCTGATGCGATTAGGTTAGTATCCGCTTTTACCTCAGCCATGATATTCTCGAAAAGTACATATTCAAATCGCTGATCATTTTGTCAGTATTGAATATGGTTCTTCAACTTGGAACTGTTGGCGACAGGAAAAATATTGATCGTAAGCGACAACAAATCTTAATTAAACAAAAACGGGGAATGTTTTGGTGCATAACATTTTTGTTCTTAGCAAACTAGCTACTTAAGACAAACAAATTGAATTTTTTTTCCAAATTGTTTAAAAGTTATGGTGCAAAGTATTGAATGCGAAGTTTTTTAGTTTTAGTTGGAGTTTTTGACTAATTTTTAGAAACATGTCTATTTTTAGCGCAGTGACCTCTACGCTGGGCCAAAGTTGAGCATCATTATATGTAAAACCTGTTGGTCCGTATAACTTTTGCAAATATAAACCTAACGAAAAGATTTTTACACATTTGAAAACTTCTTGAAAAACGAAGAAAAATATGTTTATTGTACTAAGGGCTCTATATATAAGATATAAGTTACTTATGAATGTAAAACAACATTACTTCGTCAAAATATTACGAACGCAGCCACAAGTAAGTTATCTAAAAATTCGTAACTTAGTAATTTATAGTATTCTAAAGTTAACTAAAAAATACTCTAAAATCCCAAAGAACGGTACGTTAATAAAACGTACCGTTC
This sequence comes from Stomorhina lunata, assembly GCA_933228675.1. Classification (NCBI taxonomy): domain Eukaryota; kingdom Metazoa; phylum Arthropoda; class Insecta; order Diptera; family Rhiniidae; genus Stomorhina; species Stomorhina lunata. The sequence continues at coordinate 85,092,662 of OW121740.1, read as the reverse complement.
TTTTTTATTTTGCCTTTGTATACCCAACTTTGTTTCCGACTTAGGCCCTTAAAAATAAATAAACTTTGTGCATAAGTTCAGTACAATATAATAAGGTACCGTTTTTTCCAACCTTGTTCAGCTTCCGAACTTTTGAGACCTTTTATTATTTTGAAATATTATTTAAAAATGGGATATCTGATAAAACCTTTATCCTTTTGATCATAAATCTCGTAAAAAAGCTAAATCAATATTTAATTTCAAATTTTAAAAACGTGATGAAAAGAATTTCCTAGTACTTTTCAACTAGGATTTTCTGAAAATAATGGACAAAATAAATAGTTTTATATATCGTCCCCTAATTAATCAGATTATTTCACATAAGCCATTTTGGATTTGAGCTTGAACTTATTTTGATTCAAAAGTTAAAAACATGATATAAGTACAAGGTAGTTCCAATAGTCTTACTAAATTTTTAATAAGGATTTTTGAAGTTTAATTTTTATATCTACATTTGAAAAAACATTGTCACTTTTTAAAAATATTGCTTTTTATTTGAAGAAGTTTTGTTTAAAATATTTAATGATGTTAACGAAAAAAATTATCCAAACACAATTTGAATCCAATTTCTTAAAGATTGAAGGATATTATTCTAACAATTCTTCCAACTATTCTTCTTTGAATTGGTTCCAATTCAGTTTTTGTTAAGAAGATTGTTTACATTCCTCAACATCTTTGAATATCGAGCGGCATCCAATTTGCATTTCATTATAAACACATTTTTGACCTTGTAATTGTTATAATGGTTCTCCAGGAGTGTTCTTCTATGCTCCAATCTCTCTTAAATTCAATATTTAATTATTTTTTTGATATTTATATTGAAGAAAAATAATTTAAATCATGATTTAAATTAAAAAAACAATGTGCTGCAAAAATATTCAATATTTACAAAATTGTAAACAAATCCAAACATATATGGTAGCTTTATTTTTTCACAAATGTCATAATCCTTATACATATATGTCAGATAGTGATTTTTAAATTTAAAAGTGACAATGGAACTACCGTGTGCATATATCTTGGTTAAAACCTATTAATAAAATATTTGATTTTTAAAATTTTTTTGATTAAAAAATCTGTTTACTTTTTGTTCGAGACAATTCTTAAGATCATACTCTAAACTTATAAGGAATAAGCTAAAATAATAGGCGAAGTAAATAGTTTCCTCTATCGTCTCGTGATCAATAACATTGCAGATAATTCATTTTGAATTAAATTTTGAAGTAAAGAACTTGGAAGTTAGGCTCTAAATGCAAAATATGGGCAAATCCTGCGTGACGGACGATACATTTGTACGGATTTTGTTGTACTTAAATGTATCCCATTGTCGTTCTACACTCGATAACATTGCACTGATTTCAGAGAATATTAGCTCATCAATTGCGTTATCGAATGGCATTTGTTAGTTAACATATTTCTTTTGGGGGAAAAAGATATTCGATTTTCAAGTGCTGTGACGGACGCTACAAAAAATGAAAGTTATTTTTTTTTTCAACACATGTTTCTATAATTTTCATCAAATCGGTCATAGTAATAAAAAAATTGTAAATATTTTATATGTAGAGGAAAATCAGAGGATTACAAAACAGTTTTTAAAAAATTTTTTAAAGTTTCCAGTTTCACCAAAAATCCATAAATGAACTGTTGCGGACGCTACGTGACGGACGATACAGTTTTTACTTGAATATTTTTTATTAGGAAAAAGTTCATATTTCATATTTTTTTAAAGGATTTGTTAATCAGTGAAAATAATGGTTTTATTTATTCCCAAATTTCATCTACTTCCTTTTCATGTTCGCGGTTCAAATGTGATTTTTGGGCACAATTTAATATTTTACAAAACGGCTACATACATAAATTTATTAAAAGTCTTACACTCTTTACATCTTAGTTTTCTTCGAAAGAATGCTGAGGCTAGCTGATAGAGTGTCCCAAATTTTAAAAGCATCAAATTAAACCCTTATATTTTAAATTTAATATAGATAGTGTTATTGTTTTATGAATAAGACATATAAGTGTTCGAAAATTTTGTATTTAATAAATATCTTTTTGTAAAAAGTATATACTGTGACGGACGCTACACACTTTCCTATACATATTATTCTGTAAAATGCTATATTAACATCTACATAGTTTTAGCCTAATGTAAAGCATACTATAAGTTCTCTTTACGAACCAAGTTCAATTGGAGAAGAAAGAAAAATTGCACTAGTCAAATTAAGAAAACCTTTATTTCTGTGACGGACGCTACACACTGTGAGTCCTTTTTTACTTGACGTAATTTATATCACTCCAGTTACTTTTGATGAGGTCTTTTATATCTAATTGTATAAAATTAAGTAGACTTTGAGCCTCTACTGAAATTTGGTACCTAAATGGATGTTTTTGCAATTTTTATGAACTTTTAAAAAACCTATTATTTTAAAAAAAATATAAAAATTCGAGATGGGTGCAAATAAAGATCCGCCATTCAAGAAGAGAGAAATCAAAAATTGCATCCATTATAAATTCTAAAGGATCAATATATGGTAAATTTTTCCATTAACACAAATACATGATTTTGACAGTTTTAAAATTTTGTCCTTGGCTTAATGTTTTTCGGATTTGCCCATGTTTGTTTTTTCTAAATTTTTTTTTTATGTTCACGTCTAATCTAAACACATATTCAGTTGTACTCGAGGAAAGTACATGATGATTGTGTGTATCATTTAACTTTTACGAGTATTGCGAGTACACATTTATTCATGCGTGGATAAATGTATGTATGCAGCTTTGCAGAAACGACCCTACAGTTAATGTTTAGGATCGTCTCCTAATCTAGGGAAATAACAATATCCATTTATGATACACTAAAAGATAGATCGCAGTTGATTGAGTCCTCCCAATGACAACGGCATGTTAAAATCGCTCGTCAGTTTAATAGTAGTACCTGGTTGCTAGAGATTATAGCATGATTAAATGTACAGCTTACGATTAAATTGACTTTGAGTAAATTTCAGTGGCGCCACCTGTCGAAATTTCTTCATACCAACTAAGAAACCTTCGTCGGCTCATGTGCAACAACTTTGCTAAAGATTATAGCATGATTAAATGTACCGCTTACGATTAAATTGACTTTGAGTAATTTTGAGTAGCGCCACCTGTCGGAAATTAATCACACCAAATAAAAAGCCTTCGCCGGCTCATGCGCTACAACTTTGCTAAAGATCATAGCATGATCAAATGTACAGTTTACGATTTAATTCATTTTAAATCATTTTCAGTGGCGCCACCTAACGGAAATTAGTCTTACCAACTTTAAAACCTTCGCCGGCTTATCCGCAACATCTTCGCTAGAGAGCATAACATGATCAAATTCACAGTTTACTATTCTATAAACAACATTCATTTGTTTAAAAGTTATAACATTACTCACTTTTCCCCCTTTTTATCCCCTACTTTAAAAAAGTTCCAAATGCATAATTGGTACTTCTTTGGTACCAATTGAATTCGGTACATTTTATTAAAACGCAGTTAACATAATTCTTATTCATATTACTTTTTGAGATGTTAAGTTATCAGGTTATCCATTTTTTTTACACATTTTGGCCCCAAAATCAAATAAGTACCAAATACGTGTTCAATATTTCTTTCACATCTATTGACTGCAGTACAAAGTTCCTTTCTATATTCTTTGGTTTAAAAAATAACAGTGGGTTAAAAAAGTACCAAAAAAACTATTTTCACCCTTTTTTACCCCCTATCGGACATAGTTTCAAAAAAGTACCAAACACCTGTCCGCTTATTTTCATAGCTGTTTCAAACGTAATTTTGTTTCTATACCTATTACTTTAGGAGATATAACGTTTTCGATATTTTCCCCTTTTTACAATCTTAGAGGCAAAGGTTCCAAAAGTCCCTTCTTCTTCGAGCTATACATCAAAAAAGGTACCCACTGTCAAAATTTTATCAAAACCGTTTGAGCTGTTTTTGAGATAGCCATATATATATATATATATATATATATATATATATATATATATATATATTGCTCGTTTAAGAATGTAAGATAAGATTAGATAAATATATTGTTTTCCATACATTTTGTTTTCTGTCGAAAGTGAAATTAAAGTGGATAAAGAACAATAAAAAACATATAAACGCACAAACAAACATACATTTCATGAGCACGTGTATGTGCCTTAGCTTTCTTTCATTGGATAATCGTCTCCATTGGTTGTTTTCGGATTAGATTAAAAGCGGTATACTTTCTTTTTTATGGGACTTATCGAGAAGACCAAACGAAAAATCAATGTATGGAAGTGCAACATCTTTATATTATAGAGTCTTTAATTGGGGATTGTTATTAAATTTGAAACTGCCAGGGAATGTGCGAAAGAAAGGGTGGATGAATAAAATACATGTGTTACGAATTAAACATGAATACGAATGCGGATTTAAACCCTAATGATTCAAAATTATATTAAAATATTTAAATCTGTTTTCTAAATTTAAATGATAACTTAAGTACTTAAGTACTCAGTGTATAATAGATACCTACTTATGTAAATATTATTCTAAAAACAAAATGCGAATACAAATGCTTAAAATAAAAATAATAACAATTATACTCGTACTTAACTCAAAGCAATAACATTTAAAACAAGAGTTTTAATTAAAAACTGCCTTCCCACCCAAAACAAAAAGTAACTGTAGAAATTTTAGAAATAAAAATTTAAAAATTTGTGTTGAAACACTTTCACTTTCTTTTCGTGCATTTACGATGGCGGAAACAAAAGCAGCATCAATAAATTTAATACCTTCCACAATTTACGGTTGGTTGCATATTCTTGTTGTTGCTTTTATGATTCGACATGCAACGTCCCTTTTATTTTGTTTCATTTGTATAAAATTTTTAGTGTTTTATATTGCACAAAAAACCTAAAAGAAATAAAAAACACGAACAAAATTAATGATAAAGTTTCATTTTCAATGTCATACAAATCTTTTTTTGTGCAACTTGTTGCCCAATCTCACTTTCCTTGAAGTGTTTTGTATTTTTTTGTTGCTGTTGTAGGTTGGCCCATGTGTTTGCGTAATACCTTAAGCATGAATTGGTATAAAATCTCCTGATGGTGAGGATCATAAATTGAAAATGAACATTATGTTAATAAAAAATATACGAGAACTTACAAATCTTTATTCGCAGAAATTTGTATGTATATTAGGGTGACACGAATTTTTTTTTGATTTCTAATGTTTGTCTACGGAATATTGTGACACTAGGTCTAAAAGTTTAGATCAGGAAATTTGAGCCAAATCGGACAACGTTCTATGGGCGCGCGTCGGGTCCAAAGTTAAAGAGCCCATTTGTATGGGGAACAAATTTACCAATTTAGACCAAAAATAAATAATTTTTACAAGAAAAAATAATAGAATATTAAAGAGAACTAACACAGCTTTATTTCAAATCAAGAAAGTCGAAAATCCATGAAGTAGTTTAAAAGTTATTCCAGTTTTCTCCCTAAAATTCATGTCCTTGAATACTCGCCTAAGGATATGCACCAAAAATTTTATGTTGTAAATAAAGAAATTCCAAATTTAGTCATGATTTATCATTTAATGGTTTATTACTAGTGAATAGTTCAGGGGCCAAATTACCGCATTCGATATCGATCGAAAACTCAGACTCTTAAACAAATATTGTGAAGTATACTTTAGGGATGTTCAAAGTTACTTCGATGCAAAAAGTATCCATTTTGATTCGTTTAATAAAACATATAGTTAAATTAAAACTCTTTTACTATTGGTCATCTTTTGGCAAATAACTACAAAAAAATATATAGTAAACTGTGCATCTTTCAAATAATTTTGATTATCCTTAAAGTATGCTATACAAATGTTTTTAAAATTTCTAATATCGATATCGAATGCGGTAATTTGGGCCAGTTTTGTGTAAATATAATCAAAATTACTTAAATTTTTTCATGTTGGAAAAGGTACATTTTTCTCAGGTCGGCTTCAAAAATCATTTTTTATTATACCCTTCACCACCATAGGTATTATAAGTTTGTGCTGATGTATGTAATGCATAGAAATATTTGTCTTAGACCCATATTTTAGTATACCAATAGGCTTAGAATCACTTTCTGAGTCGATTTAGCGATGTCCGTCCTTCCGTCCGTCCGTCTGACTGGCTGAACCCCCATGTAAACCTTGTAATCAAACTACAGGTCGCAATTCTAAAGATAATTTGATGAAATTTGGCACAGATCATTTGTTTGATAATGGGATCATGGCTATAGAAATTAGTCAAAATCGGTCCATTATTTATGGTACCTCCCATAGGTCCTACTTCCCTGAATTGATATATTGGCTCTGTAAACCAAAATCACAGTACCAAATTTCGTTGAAATCGGTCCACATTTGACCATAGCTCCCATACAAACTCTATTCTCAAAACGCACTAAGTCCGAAGATAATGAGAATTTTAAGTTTATTTTTTGCATACATAATTTTTGTACCAACTGTAATCAATTTGCCAAATTTTGAGATAATCGGTCCACATTTGACCCTAGCTCTCAAATAAGTCCTAATGGCGGAAACAGCTTAAATGAATAAGCTTTGAGAATATGTTTGTATGATGGCAAAATTTAGCAAATATTTGTCTTTATACAAGAAAAAGAACGCCTTTGACCTTAGTGGTGAAACGTATCGTATGGTAGTGGCTTGACCGACTATAGCACTTTCTTACATGTTCTTGATAGTTTTTTCTAGTTTTTTTTTTTAAATTTTGTGAGCTGAGAAAAATGTACCATTTTCCAACATGAAAAAAATGAGTAAATTTGATTATATTTACACAAAACTAACCTATTTACTAGTAAATAGCCATTAAATGATAAATCATGTCTAACTTTGGCTCTTAAATTTTGGACCCAAAGAACGTTGCCCGATTTGGCTCAAATTTTCAGATCTAAACTTTTAGACCTAGTGTCACAATATTCCATAAAAAAAGTTATAAAACTCGAAAAATCATTTTCCTTCATACAAGAAATTGTCACCCTAATAAATATAGCATGGAGTTACATATGTATGTATATTTGTTCGAATTTTATATCTTGTGTATCTGCATTTTAAATGTTTACATTCCTTTTCTCAATTAAAATTTATATTTGTTAAAAATGTAACTGCCTCTTTTTTAAGATTATAATTTCCAGGAAACATAAAATTATTTTAATGATTAAAACTTTAAAGGATTTTGGTATAGGAATCAACAAAATAAAACATTATGCAACGATTATAGTATTTTTATTTTTAAAGTTTTGCAGAAAGTGAAAAACGCCTTTCATATAAACTGATAAGCTGAAATCAAAAGAAATTTATTGATATTAAAAAAAAAGAAGAAAGACTTGGTCGTTCAATCCTGACTACTTCAGAATTAATCTTTAGTCATGATTAGCATTTTTTTTAATTTTAATCAAATATGAGTATTTTTTGACAGCACTGCACGATTAAAATCATCATTAACGATATCACTTTTGAGTCAAAAATGAACTTTTTGTGTGAGAAAATGGTACCCTTCATGCAACTCTTTAAAATGAGTCTTTAAGTCTTTTTCTGATTAGATATAACTGCACACATTTTTCTAGATTTGTTAAAAAAAGTATTTATCTCTTATTACTTAAGTATATCTTCTTTTAGAACAGTGAAGTTGATTTATTAATTACATAAATTGATGTTGCCTAGATCGAGGATCGAAGCTAGGGCTGCTGAATATGATATGTTATGCTTAGTAGTCGACGTGCTAACCAACTAAGCCACATAACCCATAGGTACCTGGTAGACCGAGCCTTGCTCGGAGCTTTATGATAAGCATTTTGAGGAAAATTTTAAAGTTTTTATATATTTTATATTATAAAGTGCTAAAATAAATTTAGAGGAAAGACATTGTAGAAATATTCAGTTAATTTTGAATTATTTGATTTATTTTGACTGACCAACACATAGTTTGCATAGTTTACAGTTTAACTCATTTTGAATAATTTTGTAAATTATTCATATCAACAGAAACCTCTGTCGACTCATGCGCAACAACTTTGCTAAAGATTATAGTCTGATCAAATGCACAGTTTACGATTTAATTCATTTTGAGTAGTTTTCTGTGGCGCCACCTGTCGGACTTTGCTTATTCCAATTCATAAACCTTCTTCGGCTTATCCGTAACAACTTTGCTGAGGATTATAGCATGATTAAATGTACAGCATACGATTAAATTGACTTTGAGTAAATTTCAGTAGCGCCACCTGTCGAAATTTCTTCATACCAACTAAGAAACCTTCGTCGGCTCATGTGCAACAACTTTGCTAAAGATTGTAGCATGATTAAATGTATTACGATTAAATTGACTTTGAGTAAGTTTCTGTAGCGCCACCTGTCGGAAATTATTCATACCAACTAAAAAGCCTTCGTCGGCTCATGCGCTACAACTTTGCTAAAGATCATAGCGTGATCAAATGTACAGTTTACGATTTAATTAATTTTTAGTAATTTTCAGTGGCGCCATCTGTCGGAAATTAGTCTTATCAACTTTAAAACCTTCGCCGGCTTATCCGCAACATCTTCGCTAAAGAGCATAACACAATCAAATTCACAGTTTACTATTCTATAAAGAACATACATTCAGACAAACATTCATTTGTTTAAAATAATACTAATTTTTCCCCCTTTTTATTCCCTAATTTCTAAAAGTTCCATATGTATATTTGGTACTTTTTTGGTGCCAATTGAATTCGGTACATTTTTTTTAAAACGCATTTAACATAATGTATAATGTTCCTATTCATATTACTTTGGAGATGTTAAGTTATAATTTTATCCCTTTTTTACCCATTTTGGCTCCAAAATCAAAAAAGTACCAAATACGTGTTTCATGTTTCTTTTACATCTATTGATTGCAGTACCAAGTTTCTTTCTATATTCTTTAGTTTAAAATATAAGAGTGGGTTAAAAAGGTGCCAAAAAAAACTATTTTCACCCTTTTTTACCCCCTATCGGACATAGTTTCAAAAAAGTACCAAACACCTGTCCGCTTATTTTCAAAGCTGTTTAAAACGTAATTTTAATTTTGTTTCTATACCTATTACTTTAGGAGACATAGCGTTTTCGATTTTTTCCCCTTTTTACCCGTTTTTGGTAAAAGTTCCAAAAGTCCCTTCTTCTTCGACCCATACATTAAAAAAGATACCCACTGTCCAAATTTTATCAAAATCGTTAGAGCCGTTTTCGAGATAGCCATTCTATATATATATATATATATATATATATATATATACACAATTATTGCTCGTTTAAGAATATAAAGATAAGATAAGATACGAGTCTTTTTGTGGCATTTTTTTATCATCTAAAAATAGTTATATTACGCAGATTTTACAAGATTTTTTGTGCTATTTTTTAGCTATTCGCTTGCTAAGCGTCTATGAGTCTTTTTGTACAATTTGTTGATCACCATGCTGATTAATCTGCTTTTTGATCATCTATACGAATCCCAAAAGACTCATTTTGCTGATATTATCATCAACAATCTCCCAATTGCTAGCTGGGATCAGCTGTTTTGAAGAAAATCTACTACATACATGTTTTTTTATATTGGACCAATTTTCTATGAAAGACATACGACAACAGCCACTATGTACTTATCAGACAGCGGTTAATTTTAATTGAGTTTTTTCATAAAATAAATGAATAGTTTATTTAAATCCTCGGCAACTGAAATGATATAGTTCTCACAATTCTAATGACATTATAGACTACCAGGCTTCATTTTCATAGGTTATATTTCACGAGATCCGCTTTAAAAACGAATAAAACCATTGAAAATTAAAATTTTACTTTATTGGTGTCGGCTGGCCTACACGTCAATAGCAAAGGGTTAATTGAATATGTCATTTTTATTTTTGTAAGTATTTAAATTTTGTACTATTTTTGCTTTTTAAATTAATTAATATTCTTTTTTAAAATTAAAATTTTCATAACCCAGGAACCTATCTTTGGTCTTTACAAAAAACCGTAATTTACTTTTCGCCGTTTTAATTAGCGTCGTATTTTTTGGAACTTAATTATTTCTTCTTATCAACTGTGCTCTTATAAGGCTGACGTTATTCTATTTATGATCCATGAGTAGAATATTTTGCCCTATTAATACGCGATTTAATGCTCTAATCGGCATTATCCTTTGCAGATATCAATCTACCCAGATAATTGAAGCTACTTACATATCCAATAAGTTCGTTATCCACATTGATGTGTGGTAAAGGGTATGGGGCATAGCCGCTAGACCTAGGATATATTGGTTTCCTGCCCAACTGCCCGAGATTCAATGTGGGTGCTGTGGCTTAGTTGGTTAGCACGTCGACAAGCATAACATAATATTGATTCTGGGTTCGGTCCCCGGTCTCGGGAACATCAATTTCTGTAATTATGTGGTAATTTGGGCCCTGAACTTTTTGACCTATTGTTACAATTTTTTGGTTAAAAAAGCTATAAAATTCGAATTAAGTGTTTCTTACATACAAGCCATTGTCACCCTAATATACAGGGTGGCCCAGAAAGACCGAAGTGGTGTGAATTGCTTATAACTTTTTATTTAAGAGATATTTTTTTAATTTTTTTTTTTTAATACATTAAATTTATGGGGAATATTTTTGGGTTAGTTATTAAAAATGATATCCCGCAAGTGGTGGCCATATTCTGCTTCGCACAAATGTGCTCTTTCCAACACATTTTCCATGACCTTTCGCAAAACTTCCGGTGGTATGTTGTTAATTTCTTCTCGAATATTGGTTTTTAACTCCTCAATAGTCCTAGGCTTATTAACATAAACTTTTCCTTTTAAATAGCCCCAAAGAAAACAGTCTGGAGCGGTTAAATCCGGGGACCGCGGAGGCCAATTAAAATTGCTGTTACGAGAAATTATTCTTTCACCAAAGATGTCGCGTAAAAGAGTCATTGTGGCCCTCGCAGTGTGCGCTGTGGCTCCATCCTGTTGGATGGATATGGTTAATATGTCAGCCATATTAACTTTCTGACGTTTGATCGAATTATTATTTTCTTTTCTCAAATTATGGTAACAATTCTACTTTTAAAAATCCCAGTTTCGGTTTGCTATTATACTATAAACACAATCACGACTGCAGGCTACGGGCTACAACCTGTTAAAATTAGAATACATTCATTCAAATAGAAATCATTTTTTAAGCGTCGACATAGCCACACGACTACCGAATACCGTTGCAGATATAGACAAAAAAAATATATACATTTTATATATAATATAAAAATGTATATTTAATAAATAAAATTTTACTTCTATTGAGTTAGAGTTATATAAATATTATTTATATAACTCTAACTCAATATAAGTAAAATTTTATGCTGTCATAACTAACTCGCTACATATGCTAGAGCTAAGTAGTTTATGTTATATAAAAGCCCAGTATATCCTGTATAAAATTCATTATATAAAAGACCATACTTATATCTATATTATTTTAAGATATGCTCATTTTTATAAACAAAGTCGGTTGTAAAAATATGTTTTGAGTATATGAGCTCTTAATCTTTATAAATCGGAAGAATGTATAATATATCATTTGAATGATACTTTCAGTAGCTTTTGTTTGATATACCAGTTTATATCGGATAAAAACTTCTAAAGTTATGCGGTATAATTTTTGAAATTTAAAAAGCCCATAATTCTCATACTATAAAAGATCACACCAAAATCTATCTATAAGAACATATTTGAAGATACGTTTTTAAATAAAATTTTGGTGAAAATAAAATTTTCAATCCCAAAAAGAAGCTGAAGAAACTGTAACATAAATTATAAAAAAATATGTTACACAAAAATACTTTAAGTCTTTTTTTCCTTGTGCAGGATCCGATAAACTTTATAAAATAAGTTTTAACGAAATGTTTACAACACATTACACATTATACGTTCAAAATTTCCTGATAATAATATTCCCATTTCTCACATGTGGCAACGACTATTTCGACTATTTCGCATTTACTTCAAAAAATTTTTTTGTAAGAGAGAACGGTTATACCTTACAATTTTTTTGCCATGGCTCCCACTACAAGAACAAATGTCCGTGCCAAGGTTCAGTCTATAGCATATAAACCTAATTACATGATAAAAGCTGTAAATCTATGATCTTTTAAATATTTCTTTCAATTGTATCTTTGAATTCCAGCTTTTAATTAGTTTAACGGCCAATGAAATTATCAGTTCTTTGAACTCTCTATTCAAGTATTAAAAAGTGTTAATAAACTTTGCAAGAAAAATGTGTATTTAATAATACATCCCACATTCATTATAAAATAAATTAATGTTTAATTATTAAGAGTTTCATAGTTAAAAGAAATCAATTTAATATGACCTTCAGACTTGAATGAGATATTTATTTCGTTTACAAAGTCGTATTTGTATCTTTTTAATTCAATTTTGAAACAGATACAAAACGTAAATTTGTGTATCATTTTGGTTCTGTTTAAATCAGTTTTATCATTTAAACATATCTTTTATTCACAGTAACGTAAATATTTAACTAAGTGCGTTTTTATACTCGTATTTATTGTATTTGATTTCAATACTATATCCGCATCTTCGTAACTTTGTGTGTCTGTCGGTCTGTCTGTCTTTCTGTCTGATTAAAGATACAACTTAAATACCTTATACATACTCATACATACAAAACACACATTTTATGTTGTATCTACGAACGTCAGACATATCCAAAGGTAAGTCTACAAAACAAGTTTGAATAGCTTTCGTAAATTCAATTACATTAAACCGGTTGTGGATTGTATTTGAGTTTTTTTTTATCTATTTTGGTATCGTTTGCATACTCAGAGATTTTAATATGGGAAATTAAATAAAGAGCATTTTTAGTTTTTTTTTACTCAATTATTATTTTTTAATCTTTATATAAGGAGTGTTCCGAATAAATTTTAAATCGCAAAAATCTAAAGATAATGGCAATTTTATGATAAAAATAAAACTATGATAAAAAAATATGCATAAACTGTAATTGAATTGCTAAATTTCTAGATATGCGGTCCACAATTGACCCTAGCTCACATTTAAAGCTCATTGACGGAAATGGTTTTAATATATAAATCTTAAGAAAATGTTTGTATGTCTTTAGCACAGCGTAAACTTTATGCTATAATGTAAAGATTAGGGTGCTCCTTATTTTACGAAAGTGTAAAATTGAACCGTAATTCCCTCAGAAATTATCTACTTAACAAAAAAACATGCTGTGCTCTTAATAAATAAATATTTTGAACAAAATTTGGAAATAAGTCTATTATATTCCGTAATTTTCCTATAGAAAATGAAAAACTCAATGTTATGACCTTTGACCCTTGGAAAGAAAGGGTTAAACTTTTCCAATATAAAAAACCAATACCGTTTACATTATATGTAGTCTAGGGAAAATATTCGCTATTACTTCTAATAATGTTGAACATTGCCACAATTGAAATTCTTCGATTTCAAATCGCGAAACGGTTAAAGATATTGACCTCATTTTTTTTTATTCTATTCTCCCATTTGTTAGTTTTATGATACTTGAAAGGAAATTTATTATATGAAATATTTGTTGAACAAAGTTTTCAATGAAATAAAAAAATTTTTCAAAACCGGCTTGGGAAAAAGTATAACTTTCTTATATGAAAAAACTAAAAACCTGTTTTTGAAACTACAATTTTTTCAAATTGTACGTGAACTTACGAAAAAATTGAACTTTTGGTTTTTGAAATTTTTTTTTTTAGTGAAACGAGAAAGAGCTTTTAATATTTTGGTTTGTAAATCAAATGTATAGACGAAAGTAAAGTAGTAACAATAGAACAATAGAGTTGGATAACCTACTGTTACCGATGAGTGCTTTTGCTCTCTCCTGTACTCGGTCAAGAAGTTCCAAAATAAACTTTGAAGCACCTGCCCATACATGAGAGTTGTACGCAATACATTTTTCGGAATAGGGTCTATATAAGAGTACAAGAGAGGGCGAAAGTGCTAATTGATGACAGCATGGTATCTAACTCTATTGAACCACTGGAGTGTCACACTTTTCTATCGTTTGTAAGAGCTACTATCGCTGTAAGAGCTACTCGACCGAGTGTAGGAAAGGGTGAACGTGCTCGTCGGTATGCAACTCTATTGAGCCACTGGAGTGTCACAATGTTCTATCGTTTCTAGTTACTTTGGAATCCGGTCTATCGAAATCAGGGAACTTGTTCCTAAACCTCGAACTTTTTTACTTAATACTTGTCTTTCTCATACTCAAAACATCATTGAAAAAATGTTTAATTTTGAAAAAAATGTTAAATTTTTTTATTTTTTGTTTTTATTTTTTTTTTGATTTATTTAATTTTAGGGTTAACATCATTTTACAAAAGTCTTAAGTTTTACTGGAAAAGCTTTCAAAAAAGTAATAAAATATATCATGGCAATACTATTATTTGATATTTCATTACGAAGCTTTTACTTCCAAACGAAAAAAGAAAATGAACTCAAATTAGAGCTTAATCGTTAGGCTAGTACTCGATTGCCTTCTAATGTATGAAAGTTTTGTGAACAGGCTGTAAGTAAATTCGGTTATATTTTAACCAAGCTCTAAATAGTCGACTTCTACAGGTCATAGAATTGTAAATCATGTCTTACTTTGAAATTTACTTACTGCATATCCTTAGGCGAAGACACGAATTTTAGGGGGAAAATTGCAATAACTCTGAAACTACTACATAGTAGTTAAAATTTGGGCTGTTGCTAATAAACATTTCGCTGAAGCTACATATTAAGTAAAACCCAATCACATGTGTTCCAAGAGCATGATTTTGCTTCTCAATAAAATGTTGATTGAACAAAGATCGGAGGCCCTGCTTCTGTTTTAAATATTTGGAAAGCTTAAAAAGTATAATTTTTAAAGACCAAAAATTGCCTTACAATTTACGGCATAAGCTCAAGACAAAAGAAAACAAGAAACAATAAATGTATTCATGATGTTAAGTTCTTACCCTAGCAAAAGAGTAAAAGAGTATTGTAGCTCAAGGGCAGTGACGACATTGTGAACTCACATTTTCAAATTACTCTTACCTTTGATGTAATGAATTTGCTGAAACGGTAGATTTTGTTTATTGGCAATCCTTTTCCTAGTGTTATTTTGTCGGTTTTTATAATAATAGTCTGTCTTATAAATTTTTTTGTTTTAAAATATTAATTTTATTTTGAAAATAAAATAAAGGTAGAAACATAATTGGGACGAACGACTATTTTCGTCCAGCACGACGAATTCGGTTTTAAAAATTCGTATTGTACATTCGTCTATTGAACACATTTGGGACGAATAAACGTTGTTGACGTCATTTTTTTGAATTTTTGTTTTGCGAATTTTAATCACCCTTTCGTACATATCGCGCACTTACATCATTTGTATTATTTTTACATTTTATTCTTCGATTATTTCACAAGATACATATTTTTAGTTAATTTTATTTCAAATAAATATTTTTTGTTTACAAATTTAAAGGTGACCATATTTAACAAAAACTCATACAATATTTCATATTTACAGCAAAAAGGAAATACAGCCACTCTAATTCGTCGTTCGTCTGCGTATGAAATAGAAATAAACCTATCGCACTGTTCCATACGCACGACGAATTTCGTCGTACGCATCTATTGTGAACACTTTCATATAAACCGATATATTCTATTTCTAACGACGAATATTCGTTCCGAAAAATTGGTCGTTCGTTCCAATTGTGTTTCATACTTAATTTATATGACTTTTGAGTATTTTTAAACCAAGAGCAAAGTTGTACTATTTTTAGAATAGTAAAGAGCAAAAGTGTTAGAAAGCTATTTTAGTGTATTTTGTTTTTGTAGAATGTTACATTACTTCTTTACTCGTTTACTAGGCAAAGAAGTCTGGACTATGAATACCCTTAATGTTTAGTTTTTAACAAATTATTCTTATTAAAGACAATTTCAATAAAATCAATAAAAATGGAAAAGGTACATATGTACATGTATATGTGTACTACAATTTTATTTTATAAACTGAAATAAATTTTCCTTTTCTATTATGTCTGCTAAATATATGGACAAATGTATGTAAATGTCTGTATTCTAAAGTGTATAAGTGGTTGGCCGAATTGAAAGCTAAAGGGCAATTTGAGCAAAATGTATAAAGACATACAAACATACAATACATTTATATAAAATACATATTGTTTAAATTGCGTACCCAAAAGATCCATTTAATATGTTTGAACATAATAACTTACTGAGAATGTTTTATTGATTGGCACTCCCATTATAATCAAATACTTAAGGATCCAATCTTTTACACATTTACACATCTTATCTCTTTTTACACTTATGTATTTATTTATTTATTTATGTATGTACAATTTTTATATACAAAAGATACAATATCGATACATATCTTAAAAACAGATACAAATCTATCAGTTTTATCGTAGGGATATAGATATGTTTTAATATAAATTTATTTATGAATGTCTACATTAGAGTATTCCAGAAAATTTAAGTTATTTTTGTATCATTAAGAGCTTACATCTTTTAATTATTAAAATTAAATCCTCATTATAAAGAAAATAATTCTCTAAATTACACTATACCGAGAGCCTATTAGGGGTGTCATAGAAACCAATTTCATTGGTATTGGTTTTGAAAACGACAAAAAAATTAATTTGGTGTCATGAATTCCAATATTAATGTTCGAGCTACATTTTCTATTGGTTTTATGTGTCACAGAAAATAAAATTATTGGTTTAGTATTGGAAATAAAACAAGCAACTTACAGTTAACAGATTTCAATTCAAAATTGGTCTATCAATTTAAAACAAAGGCGTTACTGGCCAACTGGTGCCTTTTTCGATTTAAAGATCCACTAAGAACAGATTTTTGAAAATTTGGCCCTGTGGGGGATAAAAAAGGGAAAATTCAATAACGCTATAATTCCCAAACTAAAAACAATAGAACCAAAATTGAAATCGAGTTTAGATCAGTTACAAAAATAATAACAAGTAACAGTACAAGTGGTAAGTACTTTTCGAAAAAAGGGGAGAAAAAGAGAAAAAATATTTTTTGTACTTTTTAGCTTTAACTTTCAAATAATCAGAGATGGGTGAAAAGTTTACATAGCATTTTTTATCATGTAATAAGATAAAAACAAGTTTTGGTACTTTTCGTCTTTTGTCTTTGAAATCAATAAACCGCATCGACAAACATAAAAAATATCAAAAATGGCGAAAATTGTAAGCCTAGAATATACTTTGTGTGGAGGTACTGGCGAAGCAAATGCATATCAACATATTTGTTTACAATTTAATGAATATCGCATGTAGGTGACAATCGTCCTTTGATTGGCTGTGGTTTGTTTCTTGGTGTAGGTAGATAACATTTTTTCCATTCCGCAATTCGGTCATTTCATGATGTTGGAGTATACAAGCTTCATTTCTTTAAAAAGCAGCGTTTTTTCTATACCTATACTACAAACATCGCAAAAAAACTGAAAATTTTCCTTCAAATAATTTTCTTTAATAATTTTTATTTTATTTTTTTATTTGATTTTTGATGTTTCAAAAAAATTTCAAATGAAATAATAAAAAAAATTGATTCGAACCTCTTGTTTGATTTAAAACCAATAATAACAAAACCGACTTGGTTTCATGACACCAAATATAACCGGTATTGGTTTTCAAAACCGAGAAATTTAAAACTGACTTGGTTTTTATGACACCCCTGATAATACCCTTTCCACCTATGGTGCTAAAGGGTATAAAAATATATATACTCGTATGTATATTTTCTTTGCCCGCCTAATATTCGAATCATGAATACTTATGAAACTTGCAAGAAAGTTATAAAAGATAAAGAAACACTTAACTAACAATAAGAATAATAATAAAAACAAATTCCCAACGAAGATACCGACAAATACCAGAGATCTCATAAATATGCATATAAATAAATAAATATTTAGTAGATTTTGCATAAAAGAAGCAATGGAAGGAATATGCTCTAAAATCACTTCATGAAAATTAACATATGGACGAACACAAAGTAAATATTTTCTTATGCCTCCACTAAAAATATGAATAATAATTTCAATTCAATGAAAATGTCGAAAAGCCATGTGCCAATATTTTATAGAATTGTTTATGCTTCACTTGTGTTAAATTGTGCAAATAATAAATTTAAAATTGTATTAAAATTTAACCCCTAATTCATAAACGAATAATAAAATTATGAAAGCTTTATAGTAGGAAATTTGTATGTATTTTCGTTTATGAATTGAGGGGTTATAATACAATTCCTTAAACTTTAGACAATATATGTATGTACATTAGGGTGCACCTTATTTTACGAAAGTGTATAATTAAACCGTAACTCCCCCAGAAATGTTCTACGTAACATAAAACTACTCTGTGCAATTTGTTTTCAAAACTGATTTACAATTTTGTGGCCTGTAAGTACTAAATAGTTGAGTTTTGTCAACATATAATCTAATTTACTTAGTTTTTTTCATATAAGAAAATTATAGTTTTTTCTCAGGTCGCACGATGGGCCGGCTAGAAGAAGTTAAGGCAAATAAATTAGTTTTCTTAAATCGTTTAATATTAACAAAAACCACTCAGTTATAATCACCTGTAATTGTTCTATATAATGCCATGCAAAATTAATAACTTTAGTTGTTATCTTAGATGTACGGCAACACCAAAGGTAAAAAATTTTTTGTTTTGTCAACACATGGTCTTACAATTTTTCGGGGATTTCGACAACTTATTGAAAGTTAATTTTACCCCAGCAAAACTTTTCATTACGAGTTAAACAGTTAAACTATTGAGCACGAACTACTTACTCATTCACTGTTTAAGTCATTACATTAACATGGGGATGTCATTGGAGGCAAGTACTTACCAATTGCAGAAAAGTAATGACTTGGGTAAGCAACTGGAAAACAACAACAAAAACTTTTTTGTTGTTGTATTTAAAAAAATATATTTTTAAACGAAATACAAAATTTTTTTTAATGACCCCATGGGGGCTCGAACCCAGACCCTCCGACTGCTAGGCAGAGACTCTTCCACTGAGCTACTTCATATGTTGAAAACTTAGCAGCTTATAATTAATATAAACAATTTTTATTTTTAGATCCAAAATCATGTGACAATAACTTTGTTTTTCCCTGCCTTTTTGCTTTGTTGTAATTTTTTGAAAAATATTTTTATGCGATCTTTTGTAAATGTTTAAATGCATTTAATAAATAATAAATATTTTTTTTTATTTTATTTTAAAATTTAAACAATTTAAATCTTCTTTTTTGTATAAGCTTTTATATAACATTGGCTCTTACGTAATTAAATGGCCTATAGTTACAACCTGTTAAGGACAAAATCAGAGCATATTTTAGAATTCCATGGACTTTCCATGAACAATTTTATAGGCCAAGCTTTGAAAAATGTTCCTCTACTTGGTCTTTCTATCGAAGTTTCGGACATCCTCCTCTAACATTAGGTGGTGGGACATTTTAATTCTAATGTTATCCTCTTCATAGCATTTTTTTTTCAAGAGAGGGTTACTAGCCTAACATATTTTTCTCGATCTTATGGGACAACTCTCGGTACATGTTAGCTCACTATATTAATGGGTGTTAAACTTGCTCCCCGGGTGATAGCACGAGGTCTGTGTCCACAGTTGGGATGAAGGATGACCCAGATGAGTTGGGCTTACCAAGTAAAGACCAATTCGAATCGTGTTTGGATCCAACATCCCCTACATAATCAAAATTGACTCATGATGGTATTTTTTTATTACGTGAGTTAGTTTTCCAAATTTTTTTTTTTACAGAAGGTGATATTTAAATTCTTAAAATTCAAAAATCATTTTAAAAGACTCTTTTAATAGAAAAAAAAAACAAAAAAAATGTTGCCCTTAGTGGGATTTGAACCGGGGCCATTCAGTTTAAATTATCATCTTAATTACAAATAAGTACTTCTGTAATAACTTATTATTTATTCGGAGGGTATGTTGTAGTCACTACAAGGTAACCAGTTATCAGAGTACTTGCCATTACCAAAGTTTTGCTGGGACATTGCCATAAATACAGATCATTCTTGTTGACAAATTTGGTTAGTTTTTTAACGAAAATCTTAAATATATAAATATATAAAATAAAAAATTGCAGACGATTGCATACTTTGCAAACCACTACTAAGTTAGACCATTTAGTGATGTTTAAGATTAAATAAAAAAGTTGATTCAGCGCGCTAACTTAGCTCCATTTATATTACTTTTCAGAAAAATTACAGAAATTACTTATTTGAAGTTATTTGAAAAATGGTTTTAATTTAAGCATTTAACCTAGACTGAATATGTTGAATCACTGGAATTAAATGTTTATAATACTAGACCCTCAAAAAGCAAGGATATATATAACCAGTTTGCAAAAAATGCCATGAAATGAAAAAAATTAAACATGGTGCTCTAAAAGCGACACAACTCGTTTTAAATGCAAGTGTACATAATCACTTCATTATCTATCCTCATCTTTGTATTATTATTATTTTTTGTATGGAAGGTGCCACTCCAACTATTTCTATAGCCTCCGTATTTCGCGTGCATATACACCTTAAATGTTAAGATGCCCACAGCAAATTTGATAGTTAAAATAGTGGGTCAGATATACCTTGAAAATGTTTAAAAGAGAATTATATAATCATTACGATTCTTTTGAAAATGTAATGCACTTGATTATTAAGTCTACTTTTACATTAGTCAGGTTTGGCTTATCAAGTAAATTTAAAAGAAAACTGATCAAGTACACCGGGGTCCAAATTACGTCATTCGATATCTATCGAAATCTTAGTTTCTTTCAAAACATTTGTGTAGCATACTTTAAGGATAATCAAAATTATTTAAAAGATGCACAGTTTACTATATATTTTAAGTTTTGTCAAAAGATGAACAATAGTAACAGAGTTTTAATTGAACAATATAAATTTTTAAAAACGAATCAAAATGGATACCAAATTTCAATGAACTTTTTGCATTTAAGTAACTTTGAACATCCCTAAAGTATACTTCACAATATTCGCTTAAAAGTCTGAGTTTTCGATCGATATCGAATGCGGCAATTTGGCCCCTGATTCATGTGAAACAAGACTAATCGTAATCAAACAGTTCTGTTTGAATGGCATATCAGTTAAAAAAAAAATTTTTTTTTATTACTGGCAAAATTTATCCTAATCTATTCCTTATCTTACGAATTAAAAAATTTAACCGGATTCAATGAAACATACAAATTAAGTTTAATAAAACAACATCTTAAATAGTTTTAAGGACATCGTTTGCATTATGTTGATGCATAAAATAAGGCATTGTTGTTGCTGAACACTTAAAAAATTACAAATATTTTGAGTTAAGTCCTTTTATGTCATAGAATAATGAAACAAACACTTCACATAAATAAATAAAAATATACGCAAGCATTTGCATTCGAGGACTTAAGAACGACGAACGGGACGACAAAGATGAAACAGACATGTCTCCCACAATGTGACACCACTACCTGAGCGTGCTCTACATTGACGTAGATCGGTATTGAGTTCCTTATTGTTCCAACTTGGAAATACCCAGATTTTCATTTTAGTCACAATTTTCCGTTTGAAAAATTTACAAAAACATTCTCATGTTAACATGAATACATTCATGTACTCGCACTACAAACTTGTCCGTCCGCCCCTGTATTGTATGAAATTCCTTACAGAGACTAGAGCTACTAGAATGTTTTTTTCATCCACTACTCGCAGTTTTATTTTTGCATTTTTTTTTCTTTTCTTTCCATTATTTTGAGAAATTTGTTCCTTTTCGTTGTTTTTGTTGTGAAAAGCAAAAAAAAAAAAAACAGAAAAACTGAAAAAACTAAGGTAAATTGGGTTTATGTAGATTTACAAGAAAACAAAATAAATTAGGGGCAAAATGAATGGACTTGCATAAATCAAAGATGGCAAAGTTAATGGATGGCAATGGAGGACGATGTTCGAGTGTGTATGTGATGGTGGACTCTCGACATTAGGTTGGAGGATGTAAAATAACAAATAGTTTGAATTACGGGCAACTACTGTATAGTAACAATAGATTCTACGTTTAAGATTTTGGATAGATGGGAAAACAAGTGTATTCCCTATCGTTATGTTAGGTTTTATACCGAGCTGTATCCTGTCTTCTTACTATTCTGTTCCTATTATACTTTATATACAAAAACATATTCACTGTTAGTCCTTTTTGCGTTTTTTTCTCCCCGTATAATTTATGTGTCTGTGTTTATGTGTTTTATATTGGCAGGATTTAAAAAAAGAAGTAAACCAACAAAAAGGAAAACTTGAACAAATTTGAAACTAAAATACTTACAAGTATATAAAATAAACTCGTTGTTTTATTTATGACGGGTTCGAAGAGTATTTGTTAATGCAACAGTTTATCCATGTTCCATATTTGGCTGCTGGTTGTTTGGCAGTTTGCTTTCTGGTACATTTAGCAAAGATACATATATCGAATGTAAAATTCAAATTATCTTTAGTCATACATCAAGTAATCTCATAAAAAGAAACGTGGTACAAAAAGTCAGTACAAAGAGTAAGTTAATATTTTCAGACATAGTTTTTTCAATTATTTAAGCCAAATTGTTAAATTGTTCTAAACGTCAAAAAATGATTTGCCTACATTCTACATAATGCAAATAAGAAACTATAATGGGTAACTTGTAATTCTGTTCGTAATAGTGACAAAAATCCCCAAAAATATATATTTTGGGTTCTTTTGAAATGCTAAGACCATTAAGCGATGTTCGCTTATCTGTCTGAATGTCCATAGAGCCTAAAAAAAAAGCTGGCCGACGAGATCGGTAAGATAATTTACCACGGAAGTCTTTCTATATATAGAAAGGGTTTTTTTAGCAACCTGACTCCAGATGCAAAAATTGCCTCATTATCAAATCTAGCAGCAATATTAGGAAATTTGTTTGCGATCTTCTTACAAAGAGAGGTATCAATGCCAAATTGCGATCATCGCTATCTCTTGAGGGAGCGGATATCAAGGTCGTTGCATATGCAGATGGTGTGACACTATCAGTTATATGGAAGTTTTCGAGCACACTCAGAGACATACTTTAAAAAGCCCTTCTCACCTTGGCAAATTGGGCGGACTCCAAAAAAAATCTCAACTTGTTCTGTTCACAAGGAGAGAAACTAGTTGAAGCTATCCTCTTGGGCGGTACTAAAATTTCTTTCGCGGACTGTGTAAAGCACATACATTCATAATGCCCACGACATTCCAATTGGAATAAGGGATACTTCTCTCAGAATGAGCTGCATCCGATTATATTTTTATGCTCATTGAAAGGGACCTATATAGCGAAAACGTAACACGATTTCTGGCATACTGGGTGTCACTGATTATACTTTGTCCGAACGAATGTTAGATAAGAAGTACCATACCCTCATACCAGATAGGGATGCATGGAATTGCAGAACTCCTGGTAAAAGGCAGTACAGAAGCAGTAGAATATCTGAGATATATCGTTATCACAACAGTGGGTATTAATATATTCTCCGACAGCTAAGCTATCATTTAATCTCAGTACTCTGTCCTCCTGAAATCGACATCAGCCCTGAGTTGCCGCAAATCTATGGTTTATGCAGTTCAGCATAAACCATATGGGCGTAGGGCCACCGGAACATTCCAGGAAATTGCAGGTCAGACTAGGGACTACCATACCGATTCCAGCTGAACTGGAGTGTGTATGCCTCAAGCCACTTGCACACTCCTACTGCATGAGAGAGCTAACGTTTATGCAAATGATAAATAGGTGGGCATCAGATGTGAACAAGTTTGGATGGGAAACGCTTACACATTGCTGTTATTGTCAATACCCGATGTCTCATTGCTCGTGTCCGTTATAACCGGACACTGTCTGATTGGAAGACAGGCAGTTAGGCTGAAGGTTCTCACTAATGACCTTTGCAAAGACGAGCAGGAGACTGAATTGATAAAACCATCCGAAGCAAAAAGTATGTGTTTAATTTTCGGGTCACTTTTCTTAAGCGACCTAGACGATTTGGCTGGTATTGATATCAGCGAGATTAACAGCTTTTTAAAGTGTTCGGAATAGTTCAACAGACGAAGTTAGTGATACATTTTTTAACTAGCTTCCGTGTATCACAATGGACTTCGTAGTCTGTGAGTCTGATTTTTTTTCAGATAGCCACTTTATCCTAACCTAAATTCAAAATCAATTCACACAAATGCTTTTAAATACCAAATGTGAGCTATGGGCAAATGAAATTTTGGCATATAAATAGCTCCTATATCTCCTCCTTGTAAATGACAAATAATAAGAGCTATAACAAACAAATTTAGTACAGTTAAGTTTTGTATGACAATTTGCAGGCATATGCGATATGTCGCAAAAATATAGGAGTAACTTGATCGATGACTTGATTTGCAAATAATACAATTTATTTGTTAAAATATGTGATCTTTTCGGGCACGCGAAAAATCATCTTCATGATAAAATCCATTTCTGGCAAATTTTGCTGAAAAAGTTCTTGTTCAGTGTGAATTTAGGGCTGCGGCGTAGGTGCTTACGAACCTTTTTCATATTGAATTAAGTTATCTGAAGAACCACATGGTATTGATAATAATGAGCTGCATACTGAGATCGTGCGAATTGACCCTTTTTAACGTGTTCTTTCAGGATTTCTTTAAGCTAAACTAACTCATGCCATCACTCAATTTAGCCAAATCAACTGATATAAAAACTAGACAATTGTGCCCATCAAAAATAAAAAACTACGTTTCGTTCACATTTTTGAAAAAAAAAAAAAATACTTGCCGATAATG
The DNA here is from genome assembly GCA_933228675.1 of Stomorhina lunata. Classification (NCBI taxonomy): domain Eukaryota; kingdom Metazoa; phylum Arthropoda; class Insecta; order Diptera; family Rhiniidae; genus Stomorhina; species Stomorhina lunata. Next base: position 85,067,644 of record OW121740.1, on the reverse strand, counting down.
GCGCCTGACCCCAAACTGCATATGCCATAACTTTGTTTACATAACCACTTAACCTTGTTATGATGTTAGGGTCTTTTGATGATCCAAATCGTATTTAACATAACCGTACTTCTGACTAGTGGAATATATTTGAAAGTACACCAATTGTAGAAATATATTGAATTCAATTAGTTTTATCACCATTTTAGGCTTCGACAATTTTTTATTGCAAGTGTATACACATATCATGTTGGGGTCATTTTATGACCCTCTATCATTTTTATAATATGAATAATAGATATATAATGTAATATGTTTTTTGCATTTGTTTTTTGTAAATCGCAAAATCGGTACGCGGTGTGGGTGGGGGCTTCTTTATCCCACTTTTTGGGACAAAAGTAAAATTCAAGCTCCCCAAACAATGCAGTATTCTTCAAGCTGAAATCTCAGCTATTTATGAGGCGAGCAAGTGGCTCACGTACCACCGAATATACTCTAACGATATTCGTTTCTGTACGGATAGTCTTGCCGCAATTCATTCTTTATCATCGATCTACACGACATCCGTTCTCATCCGTGAATGCCGGGCATCCCTAAATGAGACGGCGAGACATTCTAACATTGAACTTCTCTGGGAACGCAGTCACAGTAATGTACCTGGTAACATCACTGCGAATAACCTAGCAAAAGGTGGTGCTCTCCTTGGTCAGGTGTACATCGACCAATTTATAGGTATACCGCTATCAGCATGCAAACTGCTCATTAAGCAGCTTCTTTTTAGGTCCGCACAGACCAACTGGTTCACAGAAACGACCTGTTCGATCTCCAGACTTACAGGGCCAACTAACGACTGTAAGCGTTCTGCAATCTTGGTCAGCTTTCTGTGCCATAGACTTCGCACCCTTATCTAAGTACTCACAGGACACTGTTTAATAGGTTTACATGCTAGGAGACTTAATCTTCAAAGCAATGACTACTGCAGAAGCTGTCACAACGTGGAGGACGAAGAAACCATCACTCATTTCCTCTGCCACTGCCCAGCCCTTGCTGATATTAGGACACTCCACCTGGGATACCCTTTTTTGCATGATTTATCAGAGATCTCGAACACAAACATTCGTAAAATACGCTCTTTTATTTGTGCTACTGGATGGCTCTAGTTGAGCCTCTTATTTATTGGTAGTTTAGAAATTTTCTTTTCTTTCCCATGCAGGAATTACAAAGGAACCTTTTTTGGAATCAAGTGACGCGGACCATAAGGACTTCATCCTGCTTAACCTAACCTAAACTGCCATGGTATACCAGGTTAGTCATCCGCCTAGCATGCCAGAGGTCCCAAGTTCGATCCCTGGCCAGACCCAATTGAAAAAAATTAAAATTTTCAAAAAAGCGGTTTACCTCATAACTCAGCTATGTAAAACTTATCTAATACATTTGTTGGAGTTAAAACGTCCTTTTCAATCAGTCTAAAAATGGAATCTGATGCAGCTCATTGTCTGAGAGAAGTACCCCTTGTTCCAATTGGAATGTGTGTTTTACATGACAACAAAACAAACAAAATAAGAATGACCGACAAAACGCCAAAAAAATACGCATGATTGTAGAAAGAGAATCAACAAAAACCCTTTGTGATCGGAACAAAACGGAAAAGGTGCAACCTTTTTTGAGTGCATAACTTGCAAAAAAACTGTTTCTTCGTTACACCGACACACAATTACTCGAACTACCACATATTGCATTGATCATAAGCCTTAAAAATATTTTTGAAATGTACAAAATTAGAATTTTCTCAATTAAAATAATGTGGGGTCAAAGTATGACCCGAACATCACATGTGTAATTTTTTTCTAACATAGTATGAGGGTTAATTAAAAAATGGCTTCATCATTAAAGATTTGTCGATTTCGTTCAGTCAAAGATTCTTTAATATAAAGATGTTGGAATTCAATTATTGACATTTCATCATTTGCAATGCAATTTACCTTCTGAAAGATACTTTGGTAAACATAAATTTGGTGAACATATTTATGTACCATTGTTTTTCAAATTGTCAAATATTTTGCGTACCTTTCATAGGACTGACATTATATTTGATATAATACTTTCTTATGTTTCACTTAAATGCCCCCTGAACTTATAAACTCAAAATCAGAAATTTTTTAGACACAAAAAAAATGTCTATACCCTAAATTATTAAAAAATTAAACATTGTCCAAAGATTTTAGGTATAAAAGCTAAATACCAATTAAATCACAAAGAAATTATATATATATACTTTTTTTTTGATAAACAAGTAAGACATGCTATAGTCGGTCAAGCCCGATTATATGAAACCATTTACTACTAAGGTCGAATATGGACCAACAGTTCAACAATTTTTCTAAAGTCGAATAGACAATAATATATGTGTCTTTAAAAATTTCAAGATTTAAGTAAATATGGGAGCTAGGGTCAATTGTATATCAAATGTTACCAAATTTCAATTATCGGTTTATATTTACAAAATATTTATCTATGCAAAGTTTAATGGCCTGTTTTTATAATTGGTTTCACACAGAAACCTTCGCTACATGAGTGAAAAAAACTGGTTTTGGTTCATATAAAACAAATGCCAGTTCTCTTTGAGTGAAATACGTAAGAAATGAAATCTTTGCATACAATTTTGGTTCTTGTAATTGGATTTCACTCATCTATTGAGCCAAAAACAAACGACCAGAAAAAAGTAATCGTCGCCAATTTTTACAACAAAATTATGGATTTTTTTGATAAAAAATTTATTAGAAATATAAAATCTTAAATTTTCTTTAATTTAATTATATTAAAAATACCCTTTTAAGCAAAAAGTAACAAAAAATAAGTTTTTTTCCAATAAAATATATTTTTTAAGAAAAAATATGTTTTTTGCAATAAAAAAATTTTGTTCCTTCAGAAAAAATACATTTTTTAAGAAAAATAGTCAAATGTTTTTCTAAATAAAAAATGTTTATTAATTTGTAATTTTTATAAGTTCCATTTTTAAAAAACAAAAAACATAACCCACACGCATGTGCATTCCTCGCTGGTTGAGCGGCAACTGAATAAAATATCAATAAACAATGAGTCGAAAGAAAACACTCAACTTTTGTTTTCTCAAGGGTTACCACTTTTTGGTAAAAAATGTATCGAGAAAGTTAACAATACTTGATATTTTAATACGGTGGCAATAAGTAAAATTGAAAAGAGAAAAAACTCACTTAACATAACGTAAGCTAGACGAATATTTTATATGAACTCATTTTCTTACGAAATCGCCTGCCACCAAACGTTTGCTTCAAAAATTAGACTATGTATAAAACCGGGCCATAAGTAATAAAATGCGATTGTCTTTAGATTTATAAGCGTTTTGTGCTTTTCTTGCTTTTAAAAGTTTTTTGAGAATGTGTCTTGTATGTGCGGTATGGTTAACTGATTTCGGTTACCATAAGCATAAATATTGCTTAATGCTAAATGTTATTAAATATAGTTCCCACACATTAATCCAATTGGAATAAGAGGTACTTGTCTCAGGCAATGAGTTGCATTCGATTCTATTTTTAGACTTTTTGAAAGGGACCTACGTTTTAACTTTGGCTACGAACTGCATAATGCATTATTTAGAGAAGTTTAACATAGCCTAATACTCAATAACCAGTGGCTAGCTAAGTTATGAGTTAAATCACTTTTTTTGAAAATTTTAATTTTTTTCAAGTTGGTCTGGTCAGGGATAGAGCTTGGGACCTCTGGTATGCTAGGATGATGACTAACCTGCTATACCGCGGCGGTTCACAAAATTATATTACTACAATACAATTAAATTTGTGGCTGTAATGGGCAAAAAACTCTTTTCTGGGAAGGCACCCCTATGGAAGGTACCCGACAAAATAAGTATAGGGATTGTCCTTGGACCAAAATTTCATAAAATTATCTTTGAAGTTTCGACATGTACTTTGATAACATGCTTACATGCATTTTCGACCAGCCAGCCGGACGAACATCGTTAAATCATTCAGGGAGTGATTCTGAGTCGACTGGTACTCTAAAAGGAGGGTCTCGGACCAATATTTCTATCCGTTATAAATATCAGCACAAACCCAATATACCCTTTCCACATATGGTGGTGAAGGGTATAACAAGCATGAACCCGAAGAATATAAATTTGAGTTGTGTTTCTTTTAAACTAAATATGTGGGGGATATAAAAAATCTGAAAATTTTTAAACTGTCCTCGTACATATGTTTGCTTGTAAAGTTGAATATACGAGTATATACAAATGTATGTATATTAGTGCGGGTATGAATATAGTTTAAACTCTGTTTTTTATTGTTGCAAGTTTTTGTAGTTATTTTGAGTAGTTTTTGCAATAGTGGATAGTGGATATAATAAATATACTTTTTCCCCAATATGTTCTTAAAAAAGACAAACATTTAGTTCTCTATGATGGTCGAAAATGTACTGGTAGTGCGAAAATAAAGACCGACGTATATAAATCACTTTATCCTTTTGTTTTCTTTTTATACCCACCATCAAAAAGAATGGGGGGTATATTGAGATTGTCATTCCGTTTGTAATTTCCTTAATATTGGTTCAAAAATCAAAAACGATATATATTCTGAATCCTTATGAAATTCTAAGACGATTGAGCTATGTCCGTCTGTCTGTCCGTCTGTCTGTCCGTCTGTCTGTCCGTCTGTCTGTCCGTCTGTCTGTCTGTCTGTCTGTCTGTTGAAATCACGATAACGTCTAAACGAAAAGAGCTAGCTAACTGAAACTTAGCAAAAACATTCTTTATCTATGAGAAACTTTTGGTATTGAAATTGGGCAAAATCGGTTAGCATTTGGCCATAGCTCCCGTATAACCTCGTCTAGGCTAATCGCTTATTTGCTAATAAATGACAAATTATGACAGTTATGATGACAAAATTTGGTATCTATAAGTTTTAGATAAGCACTAGGCAGCATATAAAATTTCATCGAAATCGGTTCACATTTAGCCATAGGTTCCATACAAAAAACTTACGAAAACAGGCTAAATTTCACCCAAAATACACTTAAATGCCAATAAATCTAAAAGTATAACAGATATAACCACTAAATTTGGCACAAGAAAGTCTTATATCAATGCCAGCCAGTGTGCAAAATTTTGTCACAATCGGTCACTATTTGACCTAGCTCCCATATAAAAAACTTACGAAAACACAAAAATTCAAAAAGAAAAGGGGATTTATGTCCGTCTGTCCGTCAGATAAAATCGTGATAGCTCCTTAACTACAAGAGCTAGTAAGACTAAATTAAGCACAAGGAAGTCTTATGTCAATGCCAGCCAGTGTGCAAAATTTCCTCACAATCGGTCACCATTTGACCATAGCTCCCATATAAAAAACTTATGGAAACACAAAAATACATAAAGAAAAGGTTGTTTATGTCCGTCTGTCCGTCAGATAAAAGCACGATAGCGCCTTAACGAAAAGAGCTAGAGGGACAAAATTTTACAAAAGTATTTTCGATATCATGAAAAAGATGTGTGTTGAAAATGGACAAAATCGGTTCAAATTTAGTTAGAGCTCCCATATAACCCTGCCCCGGGAAACACATTAATGCTGATAAATTGAATACAATTGTAATAGCTATGACGATTAAATTTAAAATAGGGAAGTTTTATGCAATTTTTGATCAGTTTATCAAATTTTATAAAAATCAGTCCATATTTGACTTTAGCTTTCATGTGAAAAACACTCACGGAAACCAAAAATTTTAGCAAAGGCCAGTTAAAAGCTATTAAATTAGAAACTATGATAGCTATGGTCACTAAATTTTGCAAGAATAAGCTCTCTATATATACCGGCCAGTGTGTAAAATTTTGTTATAATCGGTCAACATTTGGCTATAATTCTTATATATATAACATCCCCTTTTTATATCTACAATCAAAAAGATTTGGAGGTACATTCATTATATTATGATTGCACCTATGAAATTATATAGGCATCAATCAATGTTCAGCCCAGACTTTATATATGATGAATGCATTAGGAACTCATAACGAAATATATGGACCTGTCGTATTACTATTAACGTGTTTAGCCTAACTACATATTAATCACAACGAAAAGTATTTAACAACTTATTAATGTAAAACTATACCTGGTTATGAGACCGAATTTTGATCAAAGTAAATACTGGGGAAACCACTAAAATATTTTTGAATGTTGAACTATAAAGCTACGGAAACCTAATTTAGTCCAAAGGTTTTACCAACAATACCAAATAGCTTAGCGATTTTTCCAGTTTTGGTGCAGATTTTGAATTAGCTGCACCCTTGTAGATATATGAGATATGTTTCTAAATTTAACACAACTTGATGGTGGGTATATAAGATTCGGCACAGCCGAATATAACACTCTTACTTGTTTCAAGTTTACTTTGTTTATATTTTCCAAAAACTTGTGTTGACTTGAAATTAAATTCAGTTTTATTTATTTTTATTACTTTTAGCAACAAGTCAAGAACATTCACATGTGAATAGTCCACCCATTTTAGTGGTACCAGATCGCAATTGGCGAATATCGGAAACGGAACCAGTTGGTCAAATAATTGCACGCATACGAGCGGATGATGCTGAAGGTGATGAATTAATTTTTGGCTTAGAGCCGGCATATAAAGGAACAACAAATCCGTTTCGTATTGATCCAGTGGGTGGTGTGGTTTATCTTAATGAGAGCCTTGTGGGTCGGGTAAGTAAATTAAATAAATTTCCCTTGTTTATGTTATTTATTTTATTTATTATTACTATTTATTCAATATCTATTCTAGGGTGGAGAAAATTTCTTTATCTACGTAACAGTAACTGATGGTCAAGTAAATGCTAAAAATGAAGTTTTTGTTAATATTTTATCAGAAAAAGACAGCTCGAGTCGTGGACCGAGACCTCCAGCCCCATCCATATCAAATGTAGTCCATAACATTTCACATTTTTTACCATCATTTGACCGTTTACCAGGTGTACAGTCAATAAGAAATCAACAGCCAAATAGAAGACCTTCTAATATATTACCACCGGGTTTCAATAACATTTATCCACCACCTGTTTTAAACTATAATCCTAATCAGCAGCTGCCAATGTGGCCGACAAATAATGCCGATGAGAATAGCGATGAGCAGGATAATGAATATAGTGTTGAAATGACAACCGTGACAACCGCACCGACAACGTCTACAACCACAAGCCGCACAAAGTTAACGCCCATCAGCCATCATGGCACAACGTTGACAGCAACCGAAAATATAACCAAGACAGACTCAACAGCTACAACGAATTCATCATCAATCAATGGCGGCAAACAGGATAAAGAGAATGAGGTGGACTCTTCATTGCATTCAACAAATAAGACCACAATTTTTTATGGTTTTAGATCACAAATGATTCCTCTTATTTTGTCTGCTTGTGGGCTTTTTGTGGCAGCTGCTGTCATCATTGGATTTCTATATCGCAAACGTTTATGTGCTTTTGGTAAAACATTAAAGAAAAAATCCAAAGAAGAAATGGCCAAAAAGTCGAATCAAAGCAATTTGAGCAGTAGCAATTTAACGGATGACAGTCGCAATTCGATGGTTATGCAACATTGGAATGGTCCAATGGCTTATGGTAATCGTTATGTGCCATGGGAAAGGGATCAACAGCCACAGATGCAACAGCTTCATATGCAACAGCAACTGCAGCAACAACAAATAATGCAACAGTCGATTGTAAGTATATCTTCATTTGTTAAATACATACATAATTTTAATGCAAACAAACATATGTATGTATGTATCAGACCATCTTTAAATGATGATGAGTATATAGTAGCTTCTTTTAAATTAGAACACCAACTAATTTTTAATTTAGTTTTTTAATATTTGTTAATCAAAAGACGTAAATTTTAAAAATAATTGTGAAAAAACAAACAATTGAAAATGAGGAAAGTTAAATTAAAACAAGTAAGAAAGCGCTATAGTCGGTCAAGCCGACCATACGATACCCTTCACCACTAAGGTCAAAGGTGTTATTTTTCCTGTGTAAAGACAAATATTTGCTAAATTTTGCCATCATACAAACATTTTCTCAAAACTTATATATTCAACCTGTTTCCGTCATTTGGACTTATATGAGAGCTAGGGTCAAATGTGGACCGATTATCTCGAAATTTGGCAGATTGATTACAGTTGTTACAAAAATTATGTATGCAAAAAATAGACTCAAAATTGCCATTATCTTTAGATTTACGAGCGTTTTAGTGATTTTTTGTCTCATTTAGTGCGTTTTTAAAGAAGAATTTGTATGGGAGCTATGGTCAAATGTGGACCGATTACAACGAAATTTGGTACAAAATTGTGTATCTAGCAATTTGTTTCTCATATTTGAGTTGTTGTTTCTCAAATTTGATGTTGTTGTTTCTCAAATTTGATGTTGTTGTTTCTCAAATTTGATGTTGTTGTTTCTGTTTGAACAGTAAAGAATACAAATGCTCAGCTGTTATTTGCCCCTGTTTGATGTTACAAAAATTTTGTAAGATTAAATAATTATTTGATCAAAATTTAATAAAATATTTGCTCTTGCGTGGTCACATTAGGAAAATTTTTATTTGCTGGCAAATGATTTTATTTTCTTCAAATCAACATGTTTCTTGTTTAAACCTCAAAAATATTTTGTGGTCAGACTCGAGGATCAAATATTTGATAATTTCGATTAAATGTTTAATCAATGTGACCGTAGCTTTAGATTTATTAATATTTAATTGAAAATTTAAATTTTTTATTAGAAAATAAGAAATTTTTCTTCAAAATTGAGATTGATTTAAATGTAAGCACTGTGGGTGTTCTCTGGTCAAGTATTCTTATTAAGATAAATCACGCCGACACTTTAAGTCCAAATAGTGGATAGAAAATAGCTTTGTTTTCGTTATTAATAGGTACATTTTCACTTTTTACACAACAAATTATAGTATATCAAAAATAAATATTAGCACCAATTACACTGCTATACAAATTCATTTCTAGCTGAGATCTACAAAACAATTCCCAACAATTTTTTGAAAATCCCCAAAAAGTATTTTTTTTTTTGGGGTGCAAAAGATATTTTAACATAACATAAACATAAAAATTATAATTGATTTTTTGATTAATTATAACACAGCAACCCAAAATACATCTAGCCCTTTTGTTTTTTTCCCAATTACTTAAAAATTACTCGATCTCCTTAGTTTAAAAGTTATGATGTTTTTTTCCTTATCATACAAAAAATCATTGTCTCGTATAAGATTTTTAAAAGGCTATAAGTTAGTTTTCCGACCGTACATTGACATGTTTGTCAACAGATCAACTCTTTACCATATGAAATTCCATTTCTAACCATATTCTAACCATATGAAATTCCATTTAAGTATCTTTAACCGTTTAAAAGTTACAAGGTTATTTCTGAAATAACTATTAAAAAACCTCTTATTACATCAAATTATGTTTCGAAAATAAACTGTTAATATTTTTAAGCATTCTGAAAGGTTTACATTTTTGTTTAAAATTTGTATGGTAGTTAAGCCCTTTTGGTTTCAGAAAATATTTAACTTGTAGTTAAGCCCTTTTGTTTTTTCGCAATTGCCCAAAAACTAAATGTTTCTTACCAGTTTAGTTTTTATAGTGTTCTTTGCTGATGGCTTGTTGACCCAATTCCAAAATTTGGATTAAATGTTCCTTGTAGTTTAAAAGTTATAACGTTTTTTGCTTCTCCTATAAAAAAACTAGAAGTGTAGTTACGCCCCTTTGCATTTTAGATGACGATATAAATATATAAAAAAATTGTTTTAAATTTTTTATTCTAATTTTGCGATTGGAAAAAATTAGGCAGAAAATGAGAAACAGTGTAAGGAATTGGTAATTTTTGAGTAGCTTTAGCGTCAATACGAAATAAAGTTTTGGACTATAGTTCCACTAATAGTTTTCCTTATTAAGCTAAATTTTTCGATATTACTATATATTTTTCTTAACAAGTTCTTTTTACATCTATAACAGAATCTTATCACTATTTTGGCTAATAAACTTTAAAAAATTTACTTTTTTTGAAAATTTAAACTTAAATACATATAATTTTTGATCGCCTAAAGATTTTCCATAAATTTTTCTTTTGTATAATTTTTACATTCCTTAGAAATAAAATAAAACAAAAACTTGAAAGGGTAGCAGATTTCGTACATAAAAAAATCTTTTCTATAGAATCAAAAATGTGACCTGTGGGTCGTTTTTCATTTTCGAAAAACTCTATTTGACTTACTTCGCCTGGATTCGCAGGACCGCCGGAAGCTTGTAATCAAAATGCAAGTCGCAATTCTAAAGATAATTTGATGAAATTTGGTACAGACAGTTTTTTTGCAGTAGCTTTTTAAATTGGCCAAAATCGGTTTTTTTTTCTGGTACTTCCCAGGCAAAAGAAAGTAGCTTTTTCTGAAAAATTTGAGAAAAAATTGTATAATTTAATATTTGTTTACATTTGTAGCCAGGGTAGGAAAAAATTATTCTCGCGAGCATAATTTTATTTTTATCGCCCTTTTTTGAGATTAATATCCGAGCGCAAAAATTGTAGCAAAGACATATTTATTGCTTATGCCTTATACCATATAGAATTTCACTTTTTAGGAATATATAAGCTAATGCTGTGGTTCAAACAATATCTCTTTTGCTAAGACCTAAAATACTATTTAGTTAATAACAAAGATCACATAAACGATAAACATCAACCCATTCGTTACCAACAAGGACCAAAATGACTCCAAAAAAATTAAATAATTGTTTATATCCATCTTTGTCTATTACAAAAAAAAGTTCAGTTATTCCATGAGATGTCAATTGCCAGCCCTGTTATTGTGTTTTTATGCCACTCGATTAGTTTCTCTAAGTTGACTAAATCTGCTGTAGTCTTGTCATTATACCTTTGTGCTGATGTATGTAACGCATAGAAATATTTGTCGTAGACCCACCTTCTGAGTCGATTTAGCGATGTCAGTCCGTCCGTCCGGACGGCTGGCTGGACCCCCATGTAAACCTTGTTATCAAACTACAGGTCGCAATTCTAAAGATAATTTAATAAAACTTGGCACTAAATGAGACAAAAATCACTAAAACGCTGGTAGATCTGAATATAATGAGAATTTTATGTCTATATTTTGCATACATATTTTTTGTAACAACTTTAATCAAATTGCCAAATTGCGAAATAATCGATCCACATTTGACCCATGCTCTCATATAAGTCTAAATGACGAAAACAGCTTAAAAATATAAGTTTTGAGAAAGTGTTTGTATGATGGCAAAATTTAGCAAATATTTGTCTTTATACAAGAGAAAGAACACCTTTGACCTTAGTGGTGAAGGGTATCGTATGGTCGGGCTTGACCGATTATAGCACTTTCTTACTTGTTATACCCTTCACCACCATAGGTGGAAAGGGTATTATAAGTTTGTGCTGTTGTTTGTAACGCATAGAAATATTTGTCTTAGACCCACCTTTTAGTATACCAATAGGCTTAGAATCACTTTCTGAGTCGATTTAGCGATGTCCGTCCGTCCGTCCGTCCGTCTGGCTGGCTGGACCCCCATGTAAACCTTGTAATCAAACTACAGGTCGCAATTCTAAAGATATTTTGATGAAATTTGGCGCAGATCATTTTTTTGATAATGGGACCATGGCTATTGAAATTGGTCAAAATCGGTTCATTATTTCTGGTACCTCCCATAGGTCCCACTTCCCGGAATTGCTATATTGACCACAAATATCAATATTTTTTCATGAAATTTAAAACAAATACTGCTTATGTCAAGTTAAATCACTGTACCAAATTTCGTTTTTTGTAACAACTGTAATCAATCTGCCAAATTTCGAGATAATCGGTCCACATTTGACCCTAGCTCTCATATAAGTCCAAATGACGGAAACAGGTTGAATATATAAGTTTTGAGAAAGTGTTTGTATGATGGCAAAATTTAGCAAATATTTGTTTTTATACAAGAAAAATAACACCTTTGACCTTAGTGGTGAAGGGTATCGTATGGTCGGGCTGGACCGACTATAGCACTTTCTTACTTGTTTTTAAATAAAACTGTTTTGCTGACTTCATTTTTATAGAATAGAATAACTTGAAAACTTCTCTACTTTTCAAGTAAGAATCAAATTCGAATAAATAGAAAACAGGTCTCAGATTAATTTTGTCAAAAAACTGGTTTATAGTATTATATGGCTAAGAAGAGGTCTTATTCTTATAGTTCACAGATTGTTATTGCAAGATCGGCATTAATATTAAGTACTACACCATTTTCAATTGTAATTGAGAAATTTTCAAATTGAATTGAGAAATTTTCAATTGAAATTGAGAATTTTCAATTGAAATTGAGAAATATTCAATTGGAATTGAGAATTTTCAATTGAAATTGAGAAATTTTCAATTGAAATTGAGACTTTTCAATTGAAATTGAGAAATATTCAATTGAAATTGAGAATTTTCAGTTGAAAATGAAAATTTTCAATTTAAATTGAGAAATTTTCAATTGAAATTGAAAATTTTTCAATTGAAAATGAGAATTTGTAAATTGAAATTTAGAAAATCCCAATTGGAAATGAGAAATTTTCAATTGAAATTGAGAATTTGTAAATTTAAATTGAGAATTTTTCAATTGAAATTGAGAAAAGCCCAATTGAAAATGAGGTTGGTTTTTTTAATTGAAATTGAGAAATTTTCAATTGGAATTGAGAAATTTTCAAATGAAAATGAGAAATTTTCAATTGAAAATGAGAAATTTTCAATTTAAAATGAGAAATTTTCAATTGAAATTGAGAATTTTAGAATTGAAATTGAGGAAACCTAAATTGAAAATGAGGTTGAAATCCACTTGGGGTGTTCTCAATTTCAATTGAAAAATTCTCAATTTAAATTTAAAATTTCTCAATTTCAATTGAAAATTTCTCAATTTCAATTGAAAATTTCTCATTTTCAATTGAAAAATTCTCGTTTTCAATTGAAAACTTCTCAATTTCAATTAAAAAATTCAACCTCATTTTCAATTGTGCTTTCTCAATTTCAAATGAAAAATTCTCAATTTCAATTTAAAAATTCTCAATTTCAATTGAAAACTTCTCATTTTCAATTGGGCTTTTCTCAATTTCAATTCAAAAATTCCCAATTTCAATTGAAAATTTTTCAATTTAAACTAAATGTTTCTCATTTCCAATTAGGGTTTTCTCAATTTTAATTGAAAATTTCTCATTATTAATTGAAAATTCTCAATTTCAATTGAAAATTTCTCAATTTCAAATAAAAATTCTCAATTTCAATTGAAAATTTCTCATATTCAATTGAAAATTCTCAATTTCAATTGAAAATTTCTCAATTTCAATTGAATATTCTGAATTTCAATTGAATATTTCTCAATTTCAATTGAAAATGGTGTAGAATAGAACGATGTCTTCCGATTTAGTAACATGTTTCAGCGCCATGTAGTTGAATGTTCAAGATAAGGGACAGAATGAGTTGTTTTTCAATTGCCTTTTAAGTCTAAAGTAGCATCTTTTACTTATTTACTTACTTAAATGGCTATATTACAACCTGTCTAGGTCAAAGGCCTAGTTAATTTTAGAATTGTGCGCATATTCTCCAATTTCGTAGGCCAAGCTTTGATAGTTTTTCTTCTACTTTGTCCTTCCATCGGAGCTTCGGTCGTTCTTTTCTACGAGTTCCCTCGGGATCGTTTTTGAACATTTGTCCTGCTGGAGTATTTTCATCCATTCGCACAACATGTCCTAGCTAACGCAACCGCTATTGTTTAATGCTTTTTACTTTTTCAATGTCAGCAAAAAACTCATACATCTTATGATTAAATCGGTGTCGATATTCATTTTGCGCTGATTGATCCATAAATTTTTCGTAGAATCTTTAGTTCTTATAAAGAGGATTTTAGTCCTTAGCTGCCTGCTTAGGCCGAAATTGCATTTGTTTACAAGTATAATTCTTCGTTTGATTTCGAAGTAGCATCTATTGCCAGAAGTTATTCTCCGTCTTACGTCAAAGCGGTATCAAGCTCAGACATCGCGTTTTTAAAGATTTGTAGTTATCAAATAAATAGTGTGTGCTTATTTCCTTCTCTTGGAGTTTTCCAGGGGCCAAATTACCGCATTCGATATCGATCGAAAACTCAGACTTTTAAGCGAATATTGTGAAGTATACTTTAGGGATGTTCAAAGTTACTTCGATGCAAAAAATTTATTGAAACTTTGTATCCAGTTTGATTCGTTCTTAAAAATATATATTGTTCAATTAAAACTCTTTTACTATTGTTCATCTTTTGGCAAATAACTTCAAAAAAATATAGTAAACTGTGCATTCAAAAAGAAGTGTATTTGCATTTGATCCCAAATCTGTTACATTTATTTATTAATGTAATTTACTATTTATTAATGTACCCCCCCTTCTTCACAGCATTCTGCATATAGTAGCCGACGGCTACAGCAAGAATGTGGGAAGTGAAGGTAGATGAAAACTGAAAAATGTTTGTTTTTGTTCAGTCGATAATCTACGCTTTTACTTTTGGTTTATGAACATAATTCTTAATAGTTATGTTTGTAAATTTAGTAATAATGCGAGGTTTTCGATCTGTCTAAATTGGGGATAATCCTCCTGAAGAGATGGCTTAACCAACCATCGAAACGCGTCGAGGAATTTGGTTTCTCCGCAAACATTTTTTGGCTTTTTATCAATAAATTGGTCTGTTACATTAATAAATAAATGTTGTTACATTTGGGATCAAATGCAAATACACTTCTTTTTGAATAATATTTACATCCCGACTATTTTGTTATTTTTTGATAAAACTGTGCATATTTAAAATAATTTTGATTATCCATAAAGTATGCTATACAAATGTTTTGAAAATATCTAAGATTTCGATCGATATCGAATGCCGTAATTTGGCCCCAGGAGTTGTCACTCCATAACCTTTCGGGATTTATTACTGTTTTAGTGTACCCCAATTTTTTTTTTTTTTTATTTAGGACCAGCACTCAGGGGATGACCCCTACTTATGCAATGCATTGTGTTGGAACTAGGAAAATAGGTTATGGGAGGGTGGATAGATGGAGTAGTGTTTATGGACATTTGATTTGAACTTCCCTATATTGCAACTGGCAGGGAAAATTTCTGCGGGAAGTAAATTCCACATACGAACTGTACGGCTAAAGAATGAATTTTCTCTGTAGTGTGTTGTTCTGTCTACTTCTTTCTGTCTAATTTTCTCACGCCTTAATAACCTTAAAATGTTCTACTATAAATTGTTGGCGAGGACATAACAAATATAAGGGTTTGTTTCAATACTTTCTGGGTGAGTTCGGACAAATGAGAGTAAGTTACTCAAGCAACAAAACATTCACAGAAGTACTGGAACCGAACTATAACTTATTAATATGCTAAGGATTCTAACCATTCTAAAGGTTTATATTCCAAAAAGTTGCAACTCTGTTTACTGGGATATCCTATGAACACAGATAAAAATATTGTAAAATTGTCAAAATATTTAGATTACTGTCAGTAAAAATATTTGCATTTTCACTAAAGCAACAAAACAACAAATAAAAAATGTTGAGACTAAAAAATGTCCAGCTAAACAGTTTAAAAAGGAAGGAATGAATGAATAAATATGCAAAATAGGGAACGAATGTCATTTACAGTAAAAAAATATGTCCATAAGTACATAAATACTTAGTTATGTTTGTATGTAAGTGGATATATTTTACATAAAAAATATAAAATTGTCTGTATGTACTTAAATAAAATATTATAGCGACAGTCAGACAGGCACTTTCAGCATGTCCCTACTGTTGAAAGTGTGAGAAAATATTTTCCTGTATTTTTTGAATATCTTTTCATTGAATATTTTATGATGAATTTGCACTCTTAGATGGCTGACAGATGCGGAATTTAGAGTTTTGTTTGTAGATGTATATAGGGCTTGTGAATCATTAGATGATTGAGTTTGGCTGGTTGGTTTTCTGATAGTACTTACAGTTAGACTTAAAACAGCAAAAAATTTACAAAATATTGGTTGATATTTTCCAATTTTGTTCTTCTATGTTTTCCCTGCGTATTTATTTACAACCCACAGTAAAACCACATTCATTCGTTCATTTATCTATTCGTACATTTATTTTATCATGCATGCATTCATTCATTCATTCATTCACTCATTCATTCATTCGTAGAGTTCGGTTTGGTTTTTTATGTTCATTCACTTTTTAAGTGTATAAAACTGAAAATGAAATATTTATCCATTTTGCATTAATCTTGTGATGAAAAGAATCCAACAGCTTGTTGTTGTCATTGTTCGTTTGTTATAATCGTTTGCAATGGAATGAATGAAAGTGTTTGAAAAATATGTTTATTCAAATATACCGGCATAAATATTAACGAGGTTTGAATTTTATGTTTTGAGATTTGGCAATAATATTTGGGAGTAATACATCATCGATCAAAATGTAAAATTTTTAAGAATCATTTATGTAGCATACTTTTAGGATAATCAAAATAATATTAACATATAAGGTTCACTTCATTGTAACTTATTTGTCAAAAGCTTCCTGATAGTAAATAATTTCTTTTAAGCTTAACCGCCGTGAACCGCCGTGGTATAGCAGGTTAGTCATCCGCCTAGAATACCAGAGGTACCAAGTTCGATCCCTGACCAGACCCACTTGAAAAAACTGGTTATTGAGTATTAGGCTATATGTAAAACTTCTCTAACTAATGCATTTGCCGTTCGGAGCCAGAGTTAAAACGTAGGTTCCTTTCAATGAGTCTAAAAATAGAATCGGATGCAGCTCATTGTCTGAGAGAAGTACCACTTGTTTCAATTGGAATGTTGTAGTGGAAATTATTATTATATAATTATAGGCTTAATGTTTTGACAGACAGATGGATATATTTTAGGGTTTGCAGTTCGGTTTTAACTGAAACCGAAACCTCGGTTATTTATGCCTCAAAACCGAAACCGAAAACCGTAGAAATAACCGCGGTTTTAGCTATTTATTTTTCATAATTTTTTGTTGGTATTATTCAGAAATAACATTATAAATTTGCACGTAATTTGTCTATGAAATGAAGCAGAAGGATGAAAAAAAACAAAAGGTGCCTTACAATAGACGAATGTACAAGTGCAAGGGAAAGACGGTATGTGACGGTATATTTTATAACCTGGGACTCAGACGTATTTTTGGAACGTGTAATTTCAAGCAAACGCAAGAAACCATTAGACAAAAGCTAATGGAGTATAATATTTCACTTTCAAAATCAAATTTAGATCTGAAAATCAAACACTGCTTCAGTTATGGTTGGCACACGGAATTCATGTTGCAGTGACTGATGTTTTTTATGAAAAATTTCTTATAAATCCAGATGTGGATGAATTTCAAACCAACGAAAACGAAGACAATTTTGAAGAAGGCGACGATGAAACTTTGAATCATTTAAAACTGATTGCCCATATAAATTTGAAACTAGAGCCTGTGACAAAAATCGTTCGGTATTTTAATAATTCGTCAGTTCGTAATATTTTTTTTGCAAACAAGCGTTAAAAAACATCATACTCGTTAATTAAGTTTACTCTTAGATTTCTGCTTCTAAAAGAAAGTATTCATGAAAGTTTAGAAAAGCTGTCGACCTTAGGTTTGCTTCTATCGACTTTAAAATTGTAAAAACTCGTTGCTCTTCGTAAAAATTACTGTTGAAGCAACTTGACGCTCGGATGCAAATACTATACAAGCTAAATGGGCTCTGCAGTTTCTCTAAAAGAAACAAGACTGATTTAAGAAATCCCTCATATTTAGAAAACGTGAATTAATTTCCTGAATTTTAGTATAAAATAATAAGTATAAAATATAATATAAATATGAGCTTTAATAAATATACCTTTACTTTGTTTTAATGAAATTATCTAAATTTTACTACAAATTTAAATCAAAATAGTTTTATTTAAAAAACCGAAAACCGAACCGAAACTGGCCGGTTTTTGGTGTTTTAAAACCGAAACCGCGGTTTCTCATTTTCACGGTTTATTGCAAACTCTAATATATTTAGATTTAAAATTTATTAAGCTTTTTGCAAAATAAGTTATTTGGAAAATCCCTAAAGTATATTATGTATATTTGCTTAGAAGTCGAAATTTTCGATGGATATCGAATGAGCGATTTGGCCGCATGTTGAAATTATTACTTTATATTGGGTAATTTTAAAGAGCATAGATCAGTTGACCATCCCAAACGTGAAATAAATGGTTTACTCGCCTTTCATTCCGGACATTTTTTCGGCATATGGAACTATCTTTTTGAAACCACTTATCAGACAATTCGAGCTTTTCTATTTTATTGCGCTTGCAGTTCATAGTAACGTTCAGCTTCGTCGTGTATGATATTCCGGCTCATAACCCATCAGTTCTAAAAGTGTATCTAGCTACTCTTCAGGCAAATATGAAAATTTTGCTTATTTGTATTCACTCAAAAAAAAGAAAGCTTAGTTGCATAACGGAATTTTTCGATAAAAAAGCATTAATTTTAACAACAAAACACAAACTTATTATGTTTGATGGTGGTAACATGTTTCACGAAAACAGCTTAGCTGCCAAAAAAAGTGTTGCCAAGAAGATGTTTCTAATAAAAAAATGATTTATTCAGAACCAATTTAGTTGTAGTCGTTTGGAAACCAAATAACCGAAATTAAAAGATTGAGTATAATTTTGAATGAAGTCAAACATTTTATTGGTAATCTTCTATTGCTCTGAGACGCTTTAGTGGTGTTATTTTTTAAATATAAATGTATTTCAGTGTAATATAATAAAATTAGTGAAAGAATTTGCTTATTGGATCATTTGTAACCAATATACGTAGATGTTTTTCTTTCAGTGTACTTAAATACATAAATATTTTTGTATAAATGTTTACTCAATAGCTGACAGTCTGACTCTTTGAGTGGCTGTGTGATTGTCGTCGTTTTCGTTTTTTTAATGTGATAGTACCAACTCGCACACTGGCACATGCAAACAAATCAGCCAAGTTAGTGCGAATTAAGTTTTTAGGATAACACGATGTTGCCATATTGTATCGTGTGATTTTCAAACCATAAAAAAAGAATTTGTATTTGCTAAATGTTTAGAATGCTAATAATGGATTTAAATAATGTAATTTAATGATAACGAGAATTTCAATATATACTCAGAATCTGTCCACATTAAACTATAGTAGAGTTGTAAAAGTATTGAGTATTTGCGTATTGAGTACTTAATACTTGGTAAATTTTTGGATACTCGAAAACCACAATTAAGTATGCAATACTTTTAGTGTTGTATTTTTCAGTAAAATATACTTAAATACATCTGTGAACAACAAATAAATTCTACCCACTAGTTGAAACTAGCTTTTATACACGGTCGAGATGTTAAAAAACCGAGAGGTTCTTGAGGCAATCGTTGAAATACTGCACCGCCCAGCAGCGTTACCGTTATGCGACTAAAGTCGCAATTTGCGACTATTTAGGTGGCCTGCGACGCAACCTGCGACTTTTCTTCCATGGCCCTTTTTTGTTACTTTTTCGAGTTTTGTGCGACTTTGGCACCAGAAAATTATTTAAAATTTGTATTTTTATCACATATTCAATATCTTAACTAAAATTCCCTAAAATGATTGTAAAAGCAATATATAATTTTTTGAACGATTTTCAAAATCTTCATACAATAATAGCAAAAAATGATTTTTTGGTGCGCTTTTGCTTTTAGGTGTTGAATGGCAAAAACTCAGTTAACGAGGTAGTTTTTAGTTTGTATACATATTTGTCATATGTTATACCAATATATATCAAACGATGCACAACTGATCTACCAATTCTTATCCATTTTTTAGGAATTCATTGAGGGGGCCGAAAAATATGCGAAAAAAATTTAAAAGTGGAGAAAACGTGCTTAAATTTTGGCAGCCATTAAGTAGTATTTGAAGTGACGAAATTAAAATTTAAAGGGCAATGGATTCATCCCCCAAGTATGGTGTCTATTTCATAAAATAACGACTGGGTCCAAATGAAACGTAAAAAGAAGATTTTTTACGTTTTTGAAATTTTCATGACAATTAAGCTAAGAAGTGCAAACTTGCGCCACTAAGATTTTGTGTTTAATATACCTGTAGACTTAGGAGTTCAAATCTGTAATTAGATTTTCCGAACACCTAAGAGAACAAAAATTATTCGAGTTGAAAGTCGGTTTTACAGGAATTAAAACTGTTTGATTTTTGCCTGTATTAATATTTTTTCAAGTATGAATTGCTTTATAGTCTTTTGTTCATTGTTTAAGTAAAAATGATATCAAAAAATGTGTGCGACTTTTTTTTTATTGAAAGTGACTTTTTGTGCGACTTTTTTTGTAAAAAGCGACTTTTTTTCGACTTTTTCAAATTTGTCAGCGGTAACGCTGCCGCCCAGTCCAACTGCCATCGTTGGAAGAATAGAAAATACTTCAAGAGTTATGTTTACTTTTACGACCTTTAAATGAGATTACGGTAGAGATGGACAAAGAAAATTGATACTACCATTTCAAAAATTATTGTGGTAATTCAGGGCCTACAGTCCTTCTTGAAAGAAAAAAACAAACTGATATAAGAACTTAAGCAATGAAACGTCTGCTAGGAAATGTTTTGAATAGTAGTAATACAAGATTTTCTGAATTGGACCTAAAGATTTTTTGGCCATATCTACATATTTGGATCCAAGATTTAACACTATGGGATTTTCGGTTCCAAGCGCAGAGAAAAGAACAAAAAGTAAAATAATGTCTTTGTTCAATATACAAGACCTCTGTTCCCCACCGGAGCAACCTGGTAAGAAAATGCCCTTAAAGTATCAAATAGTATTGGATCAATACTTGAAATCTATTGAGTAGTATCGAGTAGTCAAAAGTATCTACATTTAACAAGTCTAAACTATAGGTTCCATTCAACCTGATTGTCAGAAAACCGCTTAAATATCACGAGAAGTGCTAAAATTAAACAATAACACTGTGATACACGGGAAAAATGCAGGGGTTCTCATATACTAATTCTGTTTTGGGGGAGTCCATGGAGTACGAAAATAGTAATATTTTTTTTTGATCACTTCGTTAAGTATATTTTTTAACAGCAAATGTAACGTAAAACCATTATTTACGAAAATTTAAAGAAGAAAATCATAACTTCTTTATTTGACAGTCGATTTAACTTTTGTTTTCAATGGATATTAGATGTGAATTCGGCTTTTCTGAAAATATTTTCCGTTTGAAGATCGCCCATAAAGTGGCTATTTTATAGCGCTTAAAATAAAAAAAAATGCAATTTTTTCAACAAATTTTCATTTTCTGCCGGATCCCAATTTTTTGTTGGGCAACAAATTTTGGTTTTATAAATTTTATTTAAAAGTACACTTAGATCTTGGAAAATGCAAAGTGGCTTCACTGCAATGCCTTTCGAAAAACTTTTTCAAAATTTCTGTTTTGTATATACAATATATATAAATTTTAGGCCTGAAAGCAGTACTTTTACTTAACGGGAACTTATTTCCATCAGTTCCTTTGGCTTACGCTACTGACATCAAGGAATCGTACGAGAGTATGTCTGAAATTTTGAATTTAATAGACTACAATTCTCATAACTGGCAAATTGTTGCTGATTTTAAAGTATTGACCATTTTAAATGGTATGCAAGGTGGCAACACAAAGTTTCCATGCTATTTTTGCGAATGGAACAGCCGTGCAACTGAGCAACATTATATTCAGAAAAATTGGCCTCCTCGTACAGCGTTTGTTGTTGGTGAAAAAAATAGTATAAACATTCCTTTAGTCAACCCAGCAAATATAATTTTACCACCTTTACATATTAAGCTGGGTTTAATAAAACAGTTTGTCAAAGCACTTGATAAAAATGGTTTAACATTTAAATATCTTGAAAGAAGTTTTCCACGTATTTTTTGTGATGCAGACATTAAAAAAATTAAAATATATATTCTACAACAGGTATATTTGTCGGTCCACAAATAAGACAACTAATGAGAGACCAAAATTTCTTAGAACAAATGTCGTATTTAGAAAAAAATGCATGGGAAGGCTTTGTTGCAGTGTGCGAAAACTTTCTTGGGGACAAAAAATGTAAAGACTACGAAGAAGTGGTTAGTAAAATGCTTTCTTCCTACCATTCGATGGGTTGAAAAATGTCAATCAAACTGCACCATCTCCATGCTCATTTAAATATGTTCCCGTCAAATTTAGGACAAATGAGCGACGAACAAGGTGAGAGATTTCACCAAGAAATTTTTAAAATAGAACAGCGCTATGTTGGAAAAAACAAAATAAGTATGCTTTCTAACTACTGTTGGTCCATTAAGCGTGATACGAGCACAGAAAATTATAATAAGCAGGTAAAACGCAAGCATTTCTAAGAAAAAACAAAAAAAAATAAAATTTGCATATCAAAAAACTAAAAAATTTCGGTTCGTTTTTCTTTAAATTTGCTTGTTCTTAACCATTTTGGAAAGCCTATTTAATGAGGTTTTTAACGAAATAAAAAAAATATATTTACTGTCACACAAAAATATACAGACAGACAGAAAATTAAAATTGATAAAAAAGTTATTTTTGTTTGTAATATAAATGCCAATAAAATTGCCATTTCTTGGCTGATTTTTAAAAGGACATTTTTTTAGTGAGGCAAGGCATGTATCCTTCAAAATGTAGAAAACAAAATTTAAGTAGTTTTAAAAATAAAAAGTTACGATTTTTTTACTTAAATTTTCGTGAATAGAGATTTTAAGCTATATTTGCTGTTAAAAAATATACTTAACGAAGTGACCAAAAGAAATTGTTACTACTTTCGTACTCTATGGACTCCCCCAAAACAGAATTGGTATGTGAGAACCCCTGCATTTTTTTTTTCTTTACATTTGGATCACAGTGTAATTAATGTTTGACTATACCAATTATAGCTTCCAAATTTAAGGCAACATTTTTTTTATAAACCAAGCCAGTTTACCAAATTTTTAAATACTCGGTCAGCATTTAACCAAAACTTCGATATAGCATTCACCACCGGAAAGCCATTTAAAACCACGGGAACTATTTAAATCCTAATAAACGTTAAATTCTAATAGTCATGATGAATTTAGTACAAGGAGGTTACAAATAAAACCAACTAAGAACAAATTTTAAGTAAATCGGCCCAACTTTTCTCCTCGGAATAAATATATGGAGCAAGGTGGTTCTTTTATTGCTTGCTTGTTTATATGGCCCGAATTTACAACATATTAAAGACAAAAGACGAGCATATAGATATACATGCGCTTCGATCTTGTGTGCATATTCTCCAATTTCATAGGTTTTGCTTTGAGAGATTTTTCTCTACTTGGTCATGACATCGATGTTTCGGACGTCCTCTTCTAACATTAGAGGGTGGCCATTTTTATTATAATTTTAGCTTTTTCATAGTAATTGTTTTTTCCAGGAGTGATTTAACATTGTTCCCCGAATGATATGATATCCCGACGTTCCAAACCATATTTTTTATCGTTCTTATGGGAAAACTCACGACTCATGTTAACTCACTACATTAGCGGTTGTTAACGTGTTAGCCCGGGTGATACCACGAGGAGGTCACTGTCCACAGATGAGATGAATTATAACCAAGATAAGTTAGGACCGTTGCTTAATATCCAACATCCCCTATATCACCCGGTTCTTTTATTGATGTATTATGTAACATTTGTTATATAAAAAATTAAGTATCGGGTGTTTTTTATTGAAGTATAGAACTTTAAGTTGGCATCACTTTTTTAACTGGCGGCCATTTTGTCAGCTGTCAAGTGATTAATATTTAGTTTGGTTTGCCATTTCATCATGAACAGGTTGACAAAAGAACAACGCTTGCAAATCGTGCAAATGTATTTCGAAAATAATGGTTCAGTTCGCGAAGTTTACCGCAAGCTCCGTCCATTTTATGGTCGACATAATCGTCCGTCAGAGCAATTAATTCGGTTAATCATGAATCGTTTTCGCACTACGTTTACTCTATGTGATAATATGCACCCGCAGCGACGTCTAACAGTGCGCACCGAAGAAACAATTGCCGCAGTAGAGCAAAGTGTTGAAGAGGACCCGAATGAATCGATTCGCCACCGTGCACAGCAATTGGAGCTTTGTTTCAACTTAATGGAAGATTTTGCGCAAAGATCTTGGCTTGCGACCTTACAAGATCCAGCTTGTGCAAGAATTAAAGCCGCGAGACCATGCAATGCGTCGTGATTTTGGTGTATGGGCCGAAAATGAGATTGATCTCGATGCTGATTTTCATCGCAAAATTTTGTTCAGTGATGAGGCTCATTTTTGGTTGAATGGCTACGTCAACAAGCAAAATTGCCGCATTTGGAGTGAAGAGAATCCACATGAGACCCTTGAGACGCCATTACATTCACAAAAACTGACTGTTTGGTGTGCTCTATGGGCTGGTGGAGTCATTGGGCCATACTTCTTCCGAAATAATGCTGGAGAGTCAGTTACCATAAATGGAGACCGGTATAGAGCCATGATAACCGACTATTTTGTTCCCCTATTGGATGGCATGAATGTGGATGAGTTGTGGTTCCAACAAGACGGCGCTACATGCCACACAGCGCACGTCACAATTGATTTATTGAAGGAAACATTCGATGAGCGCATAATTTCGCGGAATGGACCTGTCAATTGGCCACCAAGATCGTGCGATTTGACACCACTGGATTATTTTCTTTGGGGATATGTGAAGTCGCTCGTCTACGCCAACAAACCAGAAATGTTAGGGGACTTGGAAGCCAACATTCGTGGCGTTATTGCCAACATACGGCCCCATATGCTCGAAAAAGTAGTTGAAAATTGGACCTGTAGAATTGGCTTTATTCGAGCCAGCCGCGGCGGCCACATGCCCGAAATCATATTTAAACATTAATGGCATAAAATGATCCTTCCAATAAAGCCAAATTAATGTACATTAAAACGATTTTCTTGTGTTTTATTTCAATTCGAAGTTCTATACCTCTAAAAAAAACACCCATTAGATTTAACATAATTTCCTTAAATCTGGCAACCACAAATAATTTGAAATAAATCTCAGCAGAAATAAATATTCCAAATCATTGTAGTCATCATCTTCATCCAAATGATTATTAAAGTCACCACCAACATAATTTCCAATAGTCATTTCTCAATTTAAATTGACAATGAATGAGCTGTCGAACGGAGGGAGGGAGGCAGTGGGTGGGTGATGCGAATTCTGACATAACGGATATTTGCTATGGAATTCAAATCTGTTGGCGTTATGATGATGAGATTAGCTCTAATATTTTATGTACCGCATTGACATAAAATCGGTGATGACTATTATGATGTTTCTTCTTCTCTTGACGTACACTTTTTTATCTTCTCTCTCTTTCTCTACATTTTCGTTTTTTTTTCTTTTTGTTATTATCACAAACGAACACAGATTGAAGTTAACTTTATTGTTGTTGTTATTATTGTTGTGATTACTGTTGGTTTATGCTGATGACAATGATGACATTTGATAATATTTGACAGACATCAAGTGCTTATGAACTTTATACTCTTATAAAAGCAGAGTAAGGTAAGGCGTGCAATGTTCAATCCATAAAATATAATTGTCATATGAATATAAATTTTATATAAGCGTTTATATGTATCTATGTAGTTGTGTGTTTGCGTATTGACATGAATCGGTTACATATGTCAACTATGCAAAACCTTTTAGCTGAAATTATATAAAAATACTTAAGAAGTTTCTACTGACACGTGTAGAGAACAGAAATATTGATCCTATACCAATTTTTAGGTTTATTTATTGACTTCAAATTATTTTCTAATTCGATTTATAACTTTTAAATTGAGTATGAAAACATGTTTGTTGGAACTGAAGCATATTTGCCCTCGAATGATCTTATAAATACGTTCATTAATCTAAACAAAATTCGAATTTGCTGCAAAAATGTTGTACAGATAATTTTTTTACGCAGCTTAAATAAAAAAAAAAAGAAGTAAGAAAAGCTATAATCGTTCAAGCTTGACCATATGAACCCCTTCACTACTAAAGTCAAATATGGACCAACAATTTAACGAGCTTTCCTTTAATTCTTAAGAGACATACAATACTATGTGTTATTTCAAAATTTCGGGATTTAAGTAGATTTATGTAATTTCTGGCTAAGGGCCTGATGGGGTCAATTTAGGGTCTGTTTTCGGAATGCATAGCTATGGGAGGTACCGGAAATATTGATTTTGCTCAAAAAGTAAAGGAATCGTTTTTGGACTAAAATATGAGTCTGATGATAGGGTCAATTTAGGGTCTGTTTTGGGAATGCATAGCTATGGGAGATACCGGAAATATTGATTTTGCTCAAAAAGTAAAGGAATCGTTTTTGGACCAAAATATGAGTCTGTACCAAATTTCATCAAAGCATCTTTGAAGTTATGACAAGCTATCCAGACCAGGACGGACAACTCAGGGAGTGATTCTGAGTCGACCGGTATGCTAAAGGGTGGGCCTCAGACCAATATTATTTGCGTTACAAACATAAGCACAAACCTAATATACCCTTTCCACCTATAGTGGTAAAGGGTATAAAAAACATTGTAATTTCTGCTGTGGATGGCATCTCTTATCTGAGTAGATGTGTAATGGCTTTATTATTTATCCAAAGACTTATGCCAAACAAATGGTTGCCTATTGTTCAGAACTGATGTTAGTTCCACTAACATTACGATTGATGCAGGCAACCATTTGCTTCGAAATGCTTTGAGTCGTATTAAGTTTTGTAAGCGCTTACAAGTGTTGGAAGTCCGAATCATGGGATCACCTATCATATGTCATACACATGATTAAAGCATTCATATTTTTTGAGACGATCGTTTTTAGAATAATAATCCTATCAAGTTAACGAAAATTTTGAAAATTTGTATGAAATTTAAGGAAAATAAAACTAAAACTGATGAAGAAAATGTTCGTGGGTAAACGTGAAGTAGGTTCAAAAGAAATTTGAAAAAATTGATCAAGTATGATGTGTGTGAAACAGCACTAACACATTGTGATTCGAAAAGTTTTCTTTCGAAGCGAATTACACAGTACGCAACCGGCTTATCAGGCAAAATCTGGTCTCCGATAGTAATAATTGTTTCTGCACTTGAAATATTTTATGTATCTTATAAACTTATAGTTCGACATTTGTCTAATTTTAGACAGGTCTTCTTATATCTACCATCAAAAAAAAATTAGGTATATAAATATTGTCATTTCCTTTGTAATTTTCTTAATATTGGATCAAAACAAATCTTAATCCTTATCAAATACATTCTTAATCCTTATGAAATTCTAAGACGATTGAGCGATGACCTCTATGTTCGTCTGTCTGTCCGTCTGTCTGATGAAAGCACGATAGGGTCTAAACGAAAGGAGCTACGTCACTAAAATTTGGCAACGATATTTTTAATTTCGTTTAAAATTTTGTTAATGAAATTGTTCAAATTCGGTTTACATTTGACCGTAGCTCCCGTATAAACCCGCTTAGGCTAAATGAATATTTGCTTATAAATGACAAATTATAACAGATAAAATTTGGTATATATAAATTCTACATAAGCACTAGATATACAATTTCATCGAAATCAGTTCACATTAAGCCAAAGCTCCAATGCAAACCATTTATGGAAACAGCCTAAAATCCACCAAAAATATACTTAAATGCCAAAAATAGCTATGACCACTAAATTCAGCACAAGGAAGTTTGATGTCAATGCCAGCCAATGTGCAAAATTTTGTCACAATCGGTCACCATCCCAAAATTACCAAAGAAAAATGGAGTTTCTGTCTGTCAAATGGAAGCACGATAGCGCCTTAACTAAAAGAGCTAGCGAGACAAAACTTTACAAAAGTATTTTCGATATCTTGAAAAGGGGTGTATTAAAAATGGGCGAAATCGGTTCACAATTATTTAGACCTCCCATATAACGCCGCACCGGGAATCACATTAATGCTAATAAATTTAATCCAATTGTAATAGCTATGACGACTTTATTTACAACAGAGAAGTTTTATGCAACTATTTGTCAGTATATCAAATTTTAAGGGAATCGGTCTATATTTGACCATAGCTTTCATATAAAACCACTCCTAGAAACCACTAAAATTCAACAAACGCAAGTAAAGAGTGTTCTAAAAAAAATATGCATTTACTATTTTAGACAAAATTTATCTATAGTGCAAGAAATAATTTATTTTTTGATCAAGTTAGTTTCTATAGATATGTCAGATACTATTATTTTAGAAATTATTAATTTTCAATAGTTATTTCAATCAAAATGAACTACGAAAAAAAAGTTCGTGAAAATATAATTAAAACTTTTCAAAAAAATCCGTCATGGACTTTTAAAAAAATAGCTAAAAATTTGAATGTTGACCCTCGAACGGTTTCTAATGCCATCAGACGGTATAAGGAAAACCTGAGCATTGAAAGAAAACCTGGATCAGGGAGGAAAAAAGTTCCTACAGATATTGGTAAGTCAAAAGATGTCGAGCGACTCTTTCGAAGAGCGCCTAACACTTCTTTAAGAAAAGCAGCTCGTACGGTGAAATGTTCTACGAATTTTGCACATAGAGTCAAATATTATGCTGGACTGAAGACATACAAAGTCCAAAAGGTTCCAGATCGCAATGCTATAAAGAAGCAAAAAAACGAGCGAAAAAATTGAAGTCTGATTTTATAAAAAAATACACCTGTTGTGTGATGGATGATGAAACATACGTACTGGCAGACTTTTCTCAACTTCCTGGTCAAGATTTTTATGTTGCTGATAAACGGCGCAATGTTCGGAGAGTTTCGCACAAAAAAAAAACAAAATTCCCTAAGAAGTTTCTCGTGTGGCAAGCTATTTGCAGTTGTGGCAAAAGAAGTAAAGTATTTGTGGCATCTGGCACAATAAACACAGAAATTTATATAAAGGAGTGCCTACAAAAACGGTTGTTACACTTTTAAGAGAGCACAGAGTGACTACATTTTTTGGCCCGATTTGGCATCATGCCATTATGGAAAAAAGGCACTTGAGTGGTACTCAAAGAATAATGTCATTTTTGTACCACGAGAGGCAAATCCACCTAACTGTCCAGAACTTCGGCCTGTGCAAAGGTATTGGGCTCTGGAAAAAAGGAATTAAAAAACACAGGAAAGATTTCCAAGAACATGTCCGATTTTAAGCGCAGGTGGAACACATGCTCCAAAAAGGTATCAGAACCAACTGTAAAATCTTTAATGGGAGGGTTTCCGAAAAAAGTCGATCATTTTGCAAAACCCGAGTACTAAGTAAACATTTTAATGCTAAATGATTTTGTATAATATGTCATTATATTTGCGTATTTTGTAGAGTTTTTATATTAAAAGGTTTGATTTTTATTTAAGAAAATCCAACTACAAATTTTATTTAGAGCACTCTTTATAAAGCAATTAAATTGTAAATTATGACAGCTATGACTACATAAATAAGCTTTATATAAATACCAGCCAGTGTATAATATTTTGTGACAGTCGGTTGACCTTTGGCGATATTTCTTATATATTGTCACCTAAAATGCAAAAGGGCGTAACTAACGTAAAAATAAAAATTATTTTTGCGTTATTTTCGATGCTCCTAATCAAAGTAAGTCCATAATTAATTTAAAAATCCATGCTTAATTTTTGTATCGGTTACGCCCGTTTGCATTTAAGGTGATGATATATAACATTCTGTGTTTTTATCTACAATCAAAAAGATTAGGAGATACTTTCAGTATACTAAGATTGTACCTATGAAATTAGATAGCTATCAATCAATATTAAGTCCAGTCTTTATATAAGGTAGATACATTAGGAACTCCTAACTAAATACATATATGGACCTAGCGTATAACTATCAACAGGTTTATCCTAACTAAGCGAGAAGTATTTAACAGATTATATTAATATAAAACAATACCCGGTTATGATGCAAAATTTTGTGCAAAGTAAATACTAGTTAAAACCACTTAGATACTTTTATATGTTGGACTATAAAGCTATTGCAACCGAATTTAGTCCAAAGATTTTACCAACTAACGTAACATTTTTTTTCGAATTAGGTCCACAATTTGAATTGGCTGCACCCTTGTATATATATGAGATATATTTCTAAATTTAACACAATTTAATGGGTGGGTATATAAGAATGTAACATTCTCACTTGTTAAAGTAGGGGCAACATAAGAACAATATGAGCTGCTTCTCAGCTAGCAATTTGGTGATTGTTGACGATAATATCAGCAAAATGAGTCTTTAGGGATGATCAAAAACTGATTAATCAGCTTGGTGATCTAAAAAAGATTCCAAAAGACTCCTTAAAACGTTAAGAAAACGACTAGTTTACAAAAGCACAAACAATTCTTACAGAATGTGTGCAGTGAAAATCTTATCGTGCAAACGATCCTAATACGACTGTTTTTTATGTTATTTTAATCAGTTTGGTGATCAAAAAAGACCACAAAAAGACTCAGAAAATACCTTGAAAGCGACTATTTGAAAGCAAAATGTGTGCAATCAGTTTGGTGATCAAAAAAGTGTACAAAAAGACTCATAGACGCTTAGCAAGCGACTAGTTAAAAATAGCACAAAAAATCTTGTAAAATGTGCGTAATATAACTATTTTTAGGTGATAAAAAAATGCCACAAAAAGACTCGTATCTCATTATGGGTGATGTAGCTTATTTGGTTACCACGTCGACTACTAAGCATAACATATCATATTCAGCAGCCTAGGTTTGATCCTCGGTCTCGGCAACATCAATTTCTGTAATTATTAACGCAACTTCACTGTTCTAAAAATAGATATGACGTATTCTAAAAATAGATATACTGTGTTGAGTAATAAAAAGCTTTATTTTTTTACGAATTTGGCAAAATGTGTGCAGTCATATTCTAATCAGCAAAACGAGTCATTAAAGACTCGTTTTGAAGAGTCGCATGACGGGTACCATTTTCTCACACAAAAATATCATTCTTGATTCATAAGTGATATCATAAATGATAATTTTAATGGTGCAGTGAAGTCAAAAAAGAGTCATATTTGATTAAAATTTTCCAAAAATGCTAGCTGGGTTTTAACCTGATTATGATCGATTAAAATTACTAAGAGATGCCTTTAAAAAATTCATAACAACTATTAAATATTAAACGTTTTTGTGATAGTTTAATATCTACGGATTTTATCCTAACAATTCTATGAGTTTTTGAAAGTTAAATTAGAAAATTGTAATAATTTTAACCACCACTTAAAGTAATGGAAATTGTTATTCATAAACTTTATATTGGCAAATGCACAAACACTGACATTTTTGTTTTTTTTTCAAAGTTTTCAAATATTTTTTTC
The DNA here is from genome assembly GCA_933228675.1 of Stomorhina lunata. Lineage (NCBI taxonomy): Eukaryota > Metazoa > Arthropoda > Insecta > Diptera > Rhiniidae > Stomorhina > Stomorhina lunata. The sequence goes on along the minus strand of OW121740.1, from coordinate 85,036,117 downwards.
CTTAAATAAATATGCTAACATATTTGCTCCATTATCCTCTGAAAATGGAAAATGAGTTTTGATTTTTCTCACGTTGTGACATAAATGTGATAGATGACATAAAAGTAATTTTCCATTTTCTTCATTCATTATTTACGTGTGTATAGTTTTTATACCCATCATCAAAATGAATGAGGTTATATTGTTTGTGCATATATCAGTATTTTAAAGACCGACAATATTTTTAAATTTTGGAGAAGTTATATACATTTTTATGTATATATATTGTTCTAAAAATAACATTATATTGATTGAAAATTTTTATTTAGATACATTTATAAATTGAATACAATTTGATGGACGGTATATTAGATTCGGCTCAGTTTAATATAATAATTTTTCTTTTGCTTATGTCAAAAGTGCATATAGATTATGTACATATGTAATATTTTTTTTGAGTTATCAAAATTTTTATAGCTCGAAAAACTTTGCCAAAAATGTTTTCTATTTTCGCTATCACCAAAAATATTTTACAAAAAAGTTTAATTAAACTATTTATAATTTGTGCTATGCCAAAAATCTGTTTATATCATTACATATACATAGTTCAGGGACGGAAAGTAAATATGGTACAAATGTACTTTTTTGGTACATTGCACAACTGATTAATACCGTTGTGCTAAGTAGTAAGGCCAAACACATTGACAGTTATACGATTAGGAGTTCCTAATGCATCCACTGCATATAAAGTCTGGACTTAACATTGATTAGTAGCTATCTAATTTCGTAGGTGCCATCTAAATATATTGTAAACGAACCTCCAAATCTTTTTGATTGTAGATATAACAAGTAAAAGTGTTATATTCGGCTGTGAAGAATCTTATATACCCACCATCAAGTGTGTTAAATTTAGAAACATATCTCATATATACATGAGGGTGTAGCTAATTCAAAATGTGGACCAAATTCGAAAAAATTTGTTACGATAGTTGATATTGTTAGCAAAATATTTGGACTAAATTCGCTTGCAGAAACTTTATAGTTAAACATTTGAAAGTATGTAAGTGGTTTCTAATCCATCTACCATATATAAAGTCTAGACGTGCAATCTTAATATGCTGCTCCGAATCTTTTTGATTGTAGATATAATAAGTAAGAGTGTTATATTCGGCTATGCCGAATCTTATATACCCACCATCAAGTTGTGTTAAATTTAGAAACATATCTCATATATCTACAAGGGTGCAGCTAATTCAAAATCTGCACCAAAACTGGAAAAATCGCTAAGCTAATTGGTATTGTTGGTAAAACCTTTGGACTAAATTAGGTTTCCGTAGCTTTATAGTTCAACATTCAAAAATATTTAAGTGGTTTCCCCAGTATTTACTTTGATCAAAATTCGGTCTCATAACCAGGTATAGTTTTACATTAATAAGTTGTTAAATACTTTTCGTTGTGATTAATATGTAGTTAGGCTAAACACGTTAATAGTAATACGACAGGTCCATATATTTCGTTAGGAGTTCCTAATGCATTCATCATATATAAAGTCTGGGCTGAACATTGATTGATGCCTATATAATTTCATAGGTGCAATCTTAATATAATGAATGTACCTCCAAATCTTTTTGATTGTAGATATAAAAAGGGGATGTTATATATATAAGAATTATAGCCAAATGTTGACCGATTATAACAAAATTTTACACACTGGCTGGTATATATAGAGAGCTTATTCTTGCAAAATTTAGTGACCATAGCTATCATAGTTTCTAATTTAATAGCTTTTAACTGGCCTTTGCTAAAATTTTTGGTTTCCGTGAGTGTTTTTCACATGAAAGCTAAAGTCAAATATGGACTGATTCCTATAAAATTTGATAAACTGATCAAAAATTGCATAAAACTTCCCTATTTTAAATTTAATCGTCATAGCTATTACAATTGTATTCAATTTATCAGCATTAATGTGTTTCCCGGGGCGGGGTTATAAGGGAGCTCTAACTAAATTTGAACCGATTTTGTCCATTTTCAACACACATCTTTTTCAAGATATCCAAAATACTTTTGTAAAATTTTGTCCCTCTAGCTCTTTTCGTTAAGGCGCTATCGTGCTTTTATCTGACAGACAGACGGACATAAACAACCTTTTTTTATGTATTTTTGTGTTTCCATAAGTTTTTTATATGGGAGCTATAGTCAAATGGTGACCGATTGTGATGAAATTTTGCACACTGGCTGGCATTGACATAAGACTTCCTTGTGCTTAATTTAGTCTTACTAGCTCTTGTAGTTAAGGAGCTATCACGATTTTATCTGACGGACAGACGGACATAAATCCCCTTTTCTTTTTGAATTTTTGTGTTTTCGTAAGTTTTTTATATGGGAGCTAGGTCAAATAGTGACCGATTAGTGGTTATATCTGTTATACTTATATACTACTTGGCATTTAAGTGTATTTTGGGTGAAATTTAGCCTGTTTTCGTAAGTTTTTTGTATGGGAGCTATGGCTAAATGTGAACCGATTTCGATGAAATTTTATATGCTGCCTAGTGCTTATCTAAAACTTCTAGATACCAAATTTTGTCATCATAACTGTCATAATTTGTCATTTATTAGCAAATAAGCGATTAGCCTAGACGAGGTTATACGGGAGCTATGGCCAAATGCTAACCGATTTTGCCCAATTTCAATACCAACATTTTCTCATAGATAAAGAATGTTTTTGGTTTCCGGGAGTGTTTTTTATATGAAATCTATAGTCAAATATGGACCGATTCCTATAAAATTTGGTATACTGACCAAAAGTAGCATAAAACTTCTCTATTCTAAATTTGGTCTTCAAAGCGATTACACTTGTATTTAATTTATCAGCATTTATGTGTTTCCCGGATCGGGGTTATATGGGAGCTCTAACTAAATGTAAACCGATTTCGTCCGTTTTTTGTATTTTTGTGTTTCCGTAAGTTTTTTATATAGGAGCTATGGTCAAATGATGACCGATTGTAACGAAATTTTGCACACTGGTTGGCATTGATATAAAACTTCCTTGTGCTAAATTTAGTGGCCGAAGCTATTACAGCTTGTCATTTATTTTATGTGTATTTTAGGCGGAATTTAGGCTTTTTCCGTAAGTTTCTTGTATGGGAGCTATGGTTAAATGTAAACCGATTTCGATGAAATTTTACATGCTGGATAGTGATTATGTAGAATTTCTTTGTACTAAATTTTATCATCATACCTTTTATAGTTTGTAATTTTTTAGCAAATAAGCTATTAGCTAAGGCGATATTATACGGAAGCTATTGTAAAATTTAAAATGATTTTAACCAATTTTAACACCAACATTTTCCAAGAAATATAGAATATTTTTCAGCGACCAGCTTCCATAGTTTACCTTCAATAGTCGCCTTAGAATTTAACAAGGATGCAGAATATTTGGTTTTTGAGCCAATGTTAAGGATCTCAATATACCCCCATCTTTTTGATGGTAGGTATAAAAAGGCTACTTAATATATCGAAACAACAACGGATTAAATTGATTTAAACAATGATTTCAATTAGAAAGTTTATTGAAATTCGTTATGTCTTTTCAAATTTAAAATGAAAGATGTTTCCGTCCCTGATACAGAACGAATGATTATTAAGATATAGTTTTTATATCTTAATAAAATTTGATTTTGTTAACTATTTAGTAAAAATTGAAATCAACCTAACGAAATGTATTTACGTTAAGAGGTTGTGGGTTCGAATCCGGGCTCAGGTTCATATCATAAATTTATATTTTTATTTTACAAATTTTATGATTTTTTAAATTAGATTAATAATTTTTCTAAATTGGGTATAAACCTCCTGAAGAGATGGCCTAACCAACCATCGAAACGCGTCGAGGAATTTTGGTTTCTCCGCAAACAATTTTTGGCTTTTTATCAATAAATTGGTCCGTTACATTATTAAATAAATGTAACAGATTTGGAATTTTTAAGAATACTGAAAAAAGTATGTGACACTTAGCAGTGTGGAATGCTGCATTTTCTGCCTCGCTGCAGAAAAAACTATGTGACACTTAGCAGTGTGGAATGCTGCATTTTCTGTCCCGCTACGGACTTCATCAGCACACTGTGTCACCAACTGTTAGATGCCAGTAGTTAAGATCATCTATTTAACTGAATTCTTAAGCGAAATGGAAAACGAGAATTTTATTAACACTCATTTCTATTTCACCTATGACCATATGATCGATTCAGTTAGACGAACTTATCCGCCATAGTTTTTTCCTTTATGTTGTGTACCCCTATCTTTTATTAATCTACATTTACTTCGTACTTTAACCAACTGTCAGCTGATAATGAAGACTTAAGAATTCAGTTAAATAGATGATCTTTACTACTGAAATCTAACAGTTGGTGACACAGTGTGAAGTCCGTAGCGGGACAGAAAATGCAGCATTCCACACTGCTAAGTGTCACATAGTTTTTTCAGTATTCCAAAAAATTATTAATCTAATTTAAAAAATCATAAAATGTGTAAAATAAAAATATAAATTTATGATATGAACCTGAGCCCGCATTCAAACCCACAACCTCTTAACATAAATTCTTGGTTCAACTAAAATTAATTTCCTTTAACGAAATGTATTTACTTAAACTATAAAACAACAAAGTCACAGTTATCGTTATTTTCTTATAAGTAGTAAAATGATTTTTCTATTGCATTTAAATCTAACGGAACACACAATTTAAGTATATTTTAGATTTATTTAGTTATAAAAGTATTTTTGCTCCATCATCGCCATTGCCATTGCCATCGACCATGGCCAATATTCACTTATTTATTTATAACAACTAAATCGTTTTTACATTTTCTCATGCTCAAATTCTATTTTACAGGCAACATCACAACTATCAACAAGTGCCATAAACGGTGGCATTGGCTCCAATCATCCTTCATCGTTGGGAGGTGTTGTGGGTGGTCCACCTTCTAATACGGGAAATGTGGGCTCTGGTGCTGGTATACATATACAACAGGACAAATGCGATGGATGGGAATTCCCAAGACATCGATTAAAGTTTTTCAATATATTGGGCGAAGGTGCTTTTGGCCAAGTGTGGCGTTGTGAGGCAACCGATATTGACGGTAAGTACAAAAAATAGTATTCAAATACATACATGTATACGAGTATATGTTACTACACCATTTTCAATTGTAATTGAGAAATTTTGAAATTGAATTGAGAAATTTTCAATTGAAATTGAGAATTTTCAATTGAAATTGAGAAATATTCAATTGGAATTGAGAATTTTCAATTGAAATTGAGAAATTTTCAATTGAAATTGAGACTTTTCAATTGAAATTGAGAAATATTCAATTGAAATTGAGAATTTTCAGTTGAAAATGAGAAATTTTCAATTGAAATTGAGAAATTTTCAATTGAAAATGAGAATTCGTAAATTGAAATTGAGAAAATCCCAATTGGAAATGAGAAATTTTCAATTGAAATTGAGAATTTGTAAATTTAAATTGAGAATTTTTCAATTGAAATTGAGAAAAGCCCAATTGAAAATGAGGTTGGTTTTTTTAATTGAAATTGAGAAATTTTCAATTGGAATTGAGAAATTTTCAAATGAAAATGAGAAATTTTCAATTGAAAATGAGAAATTTTCAATTTAAAATGAGAAATTTTCAATTGAAATTGAGAAATTGAGAATTTTAGTATTGAAATTGAGAAAACCTAAATTGAAAATGAGGTTGAAATTCCACTTGGGGTGTTCTCAATTTCAATTGAAAAATTCTCAAATTAAATTTAAAATTTCTCATTTTTAATTGAAAATTTCTCAATTTCAATTGAAAATTTCTCATTTTCAATTGAAAAATTCTCATTTTCAATTGAAAACTTCTCAATTTCAATTAAAAAATTCAACCTCATTTTCAATTGTGCTTTTCTCAATTTCAATTGAAAAATTCTCAATTTTAATTTAAAAATTCTCAATTTCAATTGAAAATTTCTCATTTTCAATTGGGCTTTTCTCAATTTCAATTCAAAAATTCCCAATTTCAATTGAAAATTTCTCAATTTCAACTGAATGTTTCTCATTTTCATTTAGGGTTTTCTCAATTGTAATTGAAAATTTCTCATTTTTAATTGAAAATTCTCAATTTCAATTGAAAATTTCTCAATTTCAAATGAAAATTCTCAATTTCAATTGAAAATTTCTCATTTTCAATTGAAAATTCTCAATTTCAATTGAAAATTTCTCAATTTCAATTGAATATTCTCAATTTCAATTGAATATTTCTCAATTTCAATTGAAAATGGTGTAGTAAAGCATCTACAGTAGTTATCAGTGATGTAAACTTAATTTTTTTTCATTTTGTGATTTGGGAAAAATTGATGTGATTTTATAAAAAAAAACGTTAGAAAAAAAAATTGTCAATTAATTCCTTTTATTAAACAAGTAAGAGTGTTACTTTCGGCTGTGCCGAATCTTATATACCCACTATCAAATTGTGTTAAATTTAGAACATTATCTCACATATCTACGAGGGCGCAGTTTATTCAAAATATGAACCAAATTCGAAAAAAAACAAGTAAGAGTGCTATGTTCGGCTATGCCGAAAATTAAATTACAATTAAATTAAAAGTAAATTACAAAAGTAAAGTGCAGAGTGGAAAGAGTTTTTGGTCAATTACAAGTATGTATGTTTCTGAAGACTGATTTGGGTGAATCCTATAAAAATACTAATATTTGTTTATTGATTTTCTAATCTGAAAAAGTTTCAAATCTCATACATTTAATTTTTAGGCGATATATGAATAATACTTTAATTAGAGAATAACCATGTTTTATATTGGGTCTACATTTTGGAGGTAGATTAAAATATAAACAATTTCAGAAATTACATAACATTGCAACATTTCGCACCTTGAGAGGTCGTATTTAAATGCAAAATTAGAGGACCGATTGAATGGTTGCTTTAATAAGAATATTTAGCGGACCTATTTAGATTAGGCCATCATAATGTGCAAAAGTCACTTATTTAAGACATATTTCGGTATGATGAAATCAAGTTTGATGAGCTTCTAGATGGCATACCGCCATAACTTATATGTATAGGTATTAGATGTTAAAAGTGTTCCACGAAGTACACTATTAAATTGCAACATATAGTTCTACTTACAACTAAGATATAGCCAAACTCGAAATTCGATGCTAAATTACCATTTTTTATTTTCTATAGATACCAGGGATAACGCCAAAATTCAAATTCAATGAGAATTAAAATTTGTTTTTTTTTAATAACAGTATTTTTCAAAATAACTATGTTTTTTCAAAAAACTATGTTGTTTTAAAAAAAGTTTATTGAACTGTATATCAAATTTTAAGAAATCATTCAATGCAACACACTATTAAATTTCATCAAAATCGGTAGATCAGTAACTAAGATATCGCCAAAGAAAACGAAACGCAAATTGGCATATTTTACAAAAAAAATTTTAATTTTTTTACATTAATTTAAAAAAAAAATCGAATTATATTGATTTTAGAAAATACTCTATTGCAGCATGCCATATTTCATCAAAATTGCTCTATAAACACCAGAGATATCGCTAAAGTTCAAAACTCGATGAGAATTAAAAAAAATTTGTTTAAAAAACTGTATTTTTCATAAAAAAAAATAATTTCATCAAAAAACTATGTTTTTTTGTTAATTTTTGAACTGTACATCAAATTTTAGGAAATCATTCAACGCGGCACACTATTAAATTTCATCAAAATAGGTGGATCGTAAGCGAAATATCGCCAAAGCAAAAGACATATTTATTTTTTTTTTAACAGTATTTTAAGAAAAATTTTGAATTATATATCAGATTTTAGAAAATACTCTAACGCAACATGTTATTAAATTTTATCAAAATCGGTCTATAAACACCAGAGATATCGCCAAAATTCAAAATTAGATGAGAACTTAAAGTTTTTTTTTAAAACTGTATTTTTCAAAAAAAAAAAAAATTTATTTCGTCAAAAAGTTGTGTTTTTTAAAAAAAGGTTTTTGAACTGTATATTAAATTTTAGGAAATCATTCAACGCAGCACACTATTGAATTTCATCAAAATCGCTAGTTTAATAACTGAGATATCGCCAAAGCAAAAGTTATCGATGTACGCAAATTGACAAATTAAAAAAATTTTTTTTTTAAAACGTATTTTTTTTTTAAATTTTTGAATTAGATATCAAATTAGATATCGATGAAAATTTGACAATTTTTATACCCTTCACCAATAGGTGAAAGGGTATTATAAGTTTGTGATTCCGTTTGTAATTTTTTTATTAGTGATCGTAGACCCCATAAAAATTATACCGATCGACTCAGAATCGGGAGGAGAATAGATTAAGCGATGTCCGTCTGTCTGTCTGTCTGTCTGTCTGTCTGTCTGTCTGTCTGTCTGTCTGTCTGTCTGTCTGTCTGTCTGTCTGTCTGTCTGTCTGTCTGTCTGTCTGTCTGTCTGTCTGTCTGTCTGTCTGTCTGTCTGTCTGTCTGTCTGTCTGTCTGTCTGTCTGTCTGTCTGTCTGTCTGTCTGTCTGTCTGTCCGTCTGTCTGTCTGTCTGTCTGTCTGTTGAAATCAAGTTTCTGAAGCCCCTGGAGGATGGACCTAAATAAATTATATATCAGATTTTAGGAAATTCTCCCGCAATGAACGCTATTAAATTTCATTAAAATCGGTTTATAAACACCGAAAATATCGAAAAAATACCAAAAATTAGACGAAAATTTGAAAATTTTTGATTGAAACACACTTTTAAATAACAAGAGAAAAAAGATACTCCTGGTGTACATGTGATAATATGTAATATATCAGATTGTAGGAAATATTTTCCCAAAGCACTCTGTAAAATTTTATCAAAATCGGTCCATAAACAACTGAGATATCGCCAAAACACTGAATTTGATGTATCGCAAATTGCCCAAAGTACACATTAGAGAATGTTTGTTGAAAAAATTAAATGCAGAAATAGAAAAAACAATCCTCCTTTAGTACGGACCTACATAAATTTTATATCAGATTTTACGAAATTTCCCCACCAAGCACGTTATTAAATTTTATTAAAAGCGGTCTATAAACAATTGAGATATCGCCATAACACTACATTTGATGTACAGCAAATTGCCCAAAGTACGTGTCTAAGAAATTTTGTTTACATTTTGTAAGTATTGTTTCAGCGATATCTCAGGTGTTTATGGACCGATTGTGATGAAATTTGACATCGTTTTTTATGGGAGGATTTTCTAAAATCTGAAATATATACTCCACAAATCTGATTATGAATACCATTCAAATTGTACCGATCAACTCAGAATCGGCACAAGAATCGATTTCGCGACCTCCGTCCGTCTGTCTGTTTGTTTGCCCGTCCGTCCGTCTGTTTGTTTATCCGTCCGTCTACATGTTCGTCCGTCTACCTGTCTGTCCTTTTTTCTGTTGTAGTCAAGTTTTTGGAGCTCCTGTTTTGTCGATATCTCAGATGTTTATTTTGATGAAGTTTAATAGCGTCCTTCGCAGCGGATTATCTAAATCCTGATGCATTCTGTAATTTGTGGTAGATATAATTTAGCGTTTAAGCGATGGTGTTTTGATCGACAATGTTGAAATTCAGGGTGGGACAATTCAGGAGCTCCACAAATCTGGTTTTAGCAGACAGACACACTGCATTTATCTTAATTTTGTGTCTGACTTTTGAACATTATGATAACATTTGAGAATGTATTATATATCAAATTATAGGTAATCTTCCTAGGAAGTACAAAATTGCAGCTAATTACATGATATCCGTTCAAAACCTACATATGTATGTAAGTATCTCACATATCAACAAAAATTTAAATTTTTTAATTGCAATTGGGAGAAATCCGTTCACGTTTGACAATTGATCCCGTATAACTTCGCCTAAGGCAATCTCTTAGTAGCTAATAAATGACAAATTATAATAGATACGATGATGACATTTAGTAAAAAGACGTTGTACAATATTGATATTCAGGACAATAGCGCCTAAAATAAACTTTCTAGAGGGACAACATTTGACAAAAGTATTTCTGATCTCTTGAAAAGTTCGATATTGAAAATGGGCGAGCTCTATTCACATTTAGTGAAATCTCCCATATAAACCCGACCGGGAATCGATTTAATGCTGATAAGTTAAATCACATTAAAATTGCACAAAGAACTAGAGCAAAACTTTCCAAACATCCATCGGACAGATCGAAAGAACTATACATCCCAAATATTATTGATGAAGTGTTCATTTTAATTAATTAACTAACTTCAAATTAATAAGTAAACTTTTCCGACAAAGCTGATAACCATCCATTCAAAAGCTATATATTTCACGTATGTATCTAAAACTAAGAGTGTATACCCTATAATTTTGAGGCTTGTATACATTGACAATCATTGTTAAAGCTTTGACCTAAATCAGTCCGCTAACTTCAGAGTTTTACATAACTAATCAAGAACTTTTACTAGTTGGATAATTCGTACGAATTAAAGTGCACAACCCTCACTGGGCACAGCGTTTTTGGGTTGCATGTCAGAATACTTAAACTTTATCAAATCGATGTGCTATTGCAAATCTAAGGGCATCTACATTTTGAAGCATCTTTTCTGCATGGTTTATCTGGTCTATCGAACTTTATTAAATGTTCGTAAAATATGTGTCTATTTTATTTCGAAGCTACTGGCTGGCTTAAATATGCATTCTCTACTTGTAGTCTAGTAATCATTATCTTTCACAAAGGGACCACTTTAGAACCCAAGTGAAGCTTCCCTAGACATCAGCCACCTGCCCAACCTAACCTTTGGGTGCATAACTATTCCAGATGATGACGCCACCGAAAAGGTTTTCGTTTTCCGACTCTTAATTTTAAAGACTCTTTGCATATAATACTAGTATAACCAAATATTGCTACGAATTACATTAAGTACTTTTGGAACACCATTGGTGAAGGGTATCCAAGATTCGGCAAAGCCGAATATACCACTCTTACTTGTTTTAAACTGTGTTTTTCAAAAAAAGTTTTGAATTTCGTCAAAAAACTGTGTTTAAAAAAAAAAAGTTTTTTGATCTGTATATCAAATTTTATGAAATCATTCAACGCTATACACTATTGATATTCATCAAAATCGGTAGATCAATAACCGAGATATCGCCAAAGCAAAAGTTATCGGTGTACGCAAATTGACAAATTTTCAATTTTTTTTTATACTAAATTCTTGAATTAAATATCAGATTTTAGAAAATACACCAATGCAACATGCTATTAAATTTTTGTCAAAATCGGTATATAAACACCAGAGATATCGTCAAAATTCAAAATTCAATGAGAATTAAAAAAAAAAATTTTAAAAAACTGTATTTAAAAAAAAAATTTAATTCGTCATCGAAATTTAGTATTTTAGCGATATCTCGGGTGTTTATGGACCGATTTTAATGAAATTTAATAGCGTGCTGCGTAGGGGAATATCTTAAAATCTGATGGATAATTCGTCTGGGTACACCCACCAGGAGCTCCACAAACTTGATTTTAACAGACAGACAGACAGACAGACGGACATGGCTAAATCGACTCTCCTGGCGATTCTGAGTCGATGGGTATAATTTTTATGGGGTTTGGGACGAATAATGAAAAAATAACAAACTGAATGACAAATTTATAATACCTTTTCACCTATTGGTGAAGGGTATAAAAACTAAGTTAAGGCCACAATTTTCTAGAAATGTAATACATACATATTTTTTATTGATACAACGACAAAGCCTGTTTAATATAAACATATATATGACAGCGCATAGAGAAAGGGACCTACGGGTAAAAACGGAGAGCCATTTTAAAGATTTAAATATTATTTTGATTTTATCTGTGTATTGTTAATACACATTATATTTAAATTACTAATACGAGTAAATCTAAGAAACGTTAAGTTTTGTGCTAATAACTGAAGTAAGTTCGCTTTAAATACGCGTTTTTTTAATTAACTATAGCCCCCTTCTGAGGATTTAAAATTTCATTTTCATAATTACATGTAAAAAAAGTTAATTTTATTATCCTTTAACTTTTTAACAACATTGAGTAGAAAAAGGCAAAAGGAATTAATTTTGAAACACACTTATTGGTAATTAAATATATTTAATAAAAAAAAACGAAGAAAAAACTGAGATAATGTATAAAATATTCCAATAATTAAGCTGGATAATTTTATAGTCTGGTAAACACTGACTTTAATTAAAATAAGTCATTATATTATGTTCGGCTATACCGAATACTTTATATATCCTTCACCAAGCCCTAAAGTGAATATTTTAATAATCAATAAAATTAATACTTCTAAATAAAGTGAACATAAATAGGTTCAACTTTTTAAACAAATGTATTAAAAATATTTGGCTCGATAAACATTATTCGAAATCTGCACCAACATCGAGAAAAGGTCTGCAAAGTTTTAACGATGCGAAGTGAGATAATAATATAATAATTTTCCCCGACAACATTCCAATTGGAACAAGTGGTACTTCTCTCAGACAATGAGCTGCATCCGATTTTATTTTAAGACTCATTAAAAGGGACCTACGTTTTAACTCCGGCTCCGAACGGCAAATGCGTTAGTTAGAGAAGTTGTACATAGCCTAGTACTCAATAACCAGTGGCTAGCTGAGTTATGAGGAGAACCGCCGCTTTTTTTTAAAAATTTGTTTTTTTTTTCAAGTGGGTCTGCCCAGGGATCGAACATGGGACCTCTGGTTTGCTAGGCGGATGACTAACCTGCTTTACCACAGCGGCTGAAGTGAGAACCGAATATTATATTTGCATTTATTGTAATAAGTTTCGGTGATTAGTCCTTTATCGCGGCTATCTGGAGAATGCGTTGGATGCAGATTCAATACAATGCTCAATTCACACAATTCACCGCTTTTCAAATGCTATGCTCTTCCTAAAATATTGATGACATAATCTTACGAGCAAATTGTCACATATCGACACTAAAATTTGAGTGTAGGACGACTGAACAGCTCCAAACACTGCTCATAATCATGAATTCGTTGTTATTTTTGGCTGATTCTATAGTAGCCAATTTGTACATTCACTAAATAGCTTTGATGTTTTTAGAAACTCTGCTATCTCTTTATGATGTTCTGGACCCAAAGAGGGTGCTCCCCTCTTTGGGGTGGTACACAGTGCTTTATTTGATATTTTCTTTCCAGGTGCATTTAATAACAATCATATACGTAGCTCATAAGGTCAGTTAAAATTGTAAATATCTGTGGCAATAAATAACGGCTTAAGTTGATATAAGTTCTTTTTCATTTCATTACATATTCTTATTCTCTAGATCTATCACTCATCTAAATTTTAAGTAAATATAAAATGTAATTTTTAATAAAACTATGCGCATTTATATTTTATTTTTTCTGTACAAAATATAGACGAAGCCCCAAATATCTCAAAACAAGAAATTCCGACTTAAGCCATTATTATTCATTGCCACAGATATGTACTACAGAGGTCTCATCAGTGATTTCATTTACTTAAGTAGCTGATATATAAATTTGTACAACAGTTTTGGTGCAAAATTGTATGTTTAAATATTCTCAATGCAAGAGTATTTTGTTTTTGTAGTTGCACAAAAATAACAAAAACAATATTAAAAAATATGTCCTTGTCTCAGCGTAGTGTTCAAGGATATTTCACAATATTCATTGAAACATGTACTTATTTTTTCTTGAGCTCAATTCGTATGATTTTGTCTTGCCTACAATATTCTCTTAGTACAAAAATCGGATGATGCACTGAATCGTTGAAAGAAACAAAATCGAAATACATATAATATATGTATATAAAAGACCTGCAATGGCCATGTCCTTGCTAACCAGCTTTATAAATATATACGTTAAAATATATGTATGTATGTTTATATCTGTGTATTATAAATACAATATTTTGTATCTACATAAATTAAGGTCAAATACTTACATTTTGTAAGAAGAGAAAAATGTTAAAAAATTTAAGTTGTTTCTTAAATAAATTATTAACGAATTAACTTTTGGTTTTGAGACCTTTTAAAAGAATATTTACATTGGCCAATGATCACAAATAAAAATACAAACTTACACATTAGGGTGTTTCATTTTTTCCAAAGGTTTGTTTTTCATTTGACTTCGTCTTTGCCCCGAGTCTCGATAATATAAAAGTTATGTATATATACCGATTTAGAGAAGATTTCATGATGTTGATTTAGGATTTGGAGGCTGGGAATGATGAAAAAGGATATGCTATAAAAAAGTCTACTTTCGTAAAAGAAAATTGCAAACTAAGATATAGGTAATAATTTTAGTACCTGTAAGTACAAAATAGTTTGATATTGTTGAAATATAATCTAATTTACATACTTTTGTTCATATTGGAATGTGGTAATTTTTTCTTGGGCCTGTTTCAAAACATTTTAAGGTACAAGGCCAATACACGCGGCATGCGGTTGTGGAGGTCGTAGTATTGCCAGTACACAAAATGTGCGTTTGTTTACAAATATATTCATATAAAAATATATTTGAGTAGGATATAATTAAATCTGGCAGCACTGAAAAAAACTGCCGCTCGGAAAAGTAGAACACAGTTCTACTCTTTTCCATTGCCGCTTCAAATTTGACAAATCAAAAAACAGCTGATTGCCGCCCGCTTCCGCTTGCCGCGTGCATTGGCCTTCTACCTTTAGTTTTTTGAAAATTTTGTTCAACAAATTTTAGAAATTTAAAGTTTGAATTAAAACAAATAAATCAAAGCTAAGAAGTCCGAATTAATGTTAATAATGTTAATTTTTAAAAATAATTTTAGTAGATCCTTTGTAAATTTTACTTGTTTTCAATTAAAATCAAAATAATATTGAAAATATTGCCTAGTCTATGAAAAATGGAAAGAAATGTTTTTTTGAAAATGGAATAGTTTTACCCATTTTATCCCGGGATCAAAATTTTAAATTTGGATGTTTGAATTTTTTATTGCAAAATCACGTAATTTTATAAATTTTGTACTAAACATCGGAAAAGTAATCAGTATACCCTTTACTACCATAGGTGGAAAAGGTATACTGGTTTAAGACCCACCTTTGAGTGTACCAATCGAATCAGAATCTGAGTTGTTTTAACGATGTCCGTCTGACTGGCTGGTTATCCATGTAAGCGTCGTAACTTTAATGATAATTGTTTAAAAGCACAGGCTTATATTTTGGTCTTTCGACGATCCCTATACTTTTAGTAGCAAAATCTGGTACCTCCCATAGTGATGCCTTCCCGGAATAGAGTTTTTGGTCCAGGCACAAATTCCGTTGTATTTTATTAATATTCAGCACAAATATTGCTCATGATAACCATAATTTTGTAGGAACCGGCCCATTTTTGACTATACCACTCATATAAGGTAAATTCTCAAAAGTAGTTTTAATACCCATTAAAGTACAAAAGCGCTTATAAGTCTAAGGATTAATGCATTTTATTACTAAAAACCAAACCAATAACCGAAATTTGGTAACAATTGATCCACAATTGCCCTAGTTCCCGTATCATGCCCTTAGCCGGAAATGACATATATCTACTTAAATCTCAAAGTTTTGGAAAAATAGCACTTAGTAAGTATGTATATGTCTCTAAGACTTAAGAAAAAGTTGTTGAATTGTTGGTCCATATTTGACCGTAGTAGTGAAGGGTATCATATAGTCGGGCTTTAGTCGCTCAAGATCGACTATGTGATACCTTTCAGCTTTTTTAATTGTTTTTTTAACATGGTTAAGCTTTTTAACCCTAAACAGACACAGGGACTTCAATGATCCAAGGCAGTCTGTTCTTTGTATCGGAACGACTGGGAAAACTTAGCATTCACTTCTGCCACTTCTGCGATATTACCAATAATATCGCAGTTACATCAAAATGACCAACATTTTTGTTATGTTATTTTTGAGTCTGTTTAAGGTTAATACATTTTTTTTAACACAAAAAAAATAAATATTGGTAAAAATAATTACACCAAATATCTCACTTTTCATCGTTTCGGTTTGCGTTGTTTTCGAAGTTGATTCGCTGCTTGATTAGTAATCATTTTTACTGTGAGTCATTGGATTTCCAAGGTTGCGTTGTTTTGGGTTCGAGTATTTAGTTTTTTTATACCCTTCACCACCATAGGTGGAAAGGGAATTATAAGTTTGTGCTGATGTGTGTAACACATAGAAATATTTACCAATTGGCTTAGAATCACTTTCTGAGTCGATTTAGCGAAGTCGGTCCGTCTGGCTGGCTGGCTGGACCCCCATGTAAACCTTGTAATCAAACTACAGGTCGCAATTCTAAAGATAATTTTATGAAATTTGGCAGAGATCATTTTTTTGACAGTGGGACCATGGCTATCGAAATTCGTTAAAATCGGTTCATTATTTATGGTACCTCCCATAGGTCCCACTTCCCGGAATTGATATATTGTCCACAAATATAAATACTTTTTCTTGAAACTTAAAACAAATACTGCTTATGTAAACTTAAATCACTGTACCAAATTTCGTTGAAATCGGTCCACATTTGAGCATAGCTCCCATACAAACTCTTCTTTAAAAACGCTCTTAATGAGACAAAAATCACTAAAACGCTCGTAAATCCAAAGATAATGAGAATTTAAAGTTTATTTCGCCAAATTTCGAGATTATCGGTCCACATTTGACCCTTGCTCTCATATAAGTCCAAATGACGGCAACAGCTTAAATATATAAGATTTGGGAAAATGTTTGTATGATGGCAAAGTTTAGCAAATATTTGTCTTTATTCAGGAAAAATAACACCTTTGACCTTAGTGGTGAAGGGTATCGTATGGTCGGGCTTGACCGACCATAGCACTTTCTTACTTGTTTTTTTTTAAGTTACAAAAAGCTCGAAGCCTTAGATTAAATAAATCGTAAACTAATTTTTTTCCAAATTGTTTAGAAGTTATGGTGCAAAGTATTGTGTGCGAAGTTTTTAGTTTTAGTTCTATATATTTTAAACTACTGGGTAGGTTGTGGCTCAATATGGCGAAATCAGCAAATAAGTGGTTGAAGTCTTAGATAAATTTTTACAAACATATCTATTTTTAGCACAGTGTCCTCTACAGTGGGCTATAGTTGAGCACCTCTTGTAGGTAAGACCTATTGGTTCGTATAACTTTTGCAAATATAAACCTATCGAAAAGATTTTTAAACGTTTAGAATGAAAAAAATATGCCTACTGTACCACGCTATCTCTAATAGTTTAAGAGATATTTAACGAAATGTCGTTTACTATTATTTCAATCTAAGGTCTAGACATTACCGAGAGTCAAGGCGATGTCTAATGAAAAACAAACTTTTGGTAAAACTGAAACACCCTAATGTACATATTTGCATAGTTCATTTTTCCTTTTAAATTTATTATGATTTAAAATTTTAAACTGTCATAACCAGAAAAGCAAAATGATGTTTTCTGCATAGCTAAAAGCTTAAAATTAATTTGTTAAATACAAATTTGGTTTAATCCATATGAAAACGGACAATGTGTGATCCAGTTATGACGGATTGAAAATGGAAAAAATATGTTTTAAAGTTAAGGTTTTACATCAGCGATTTTTTTGGAAACCCAGTATTAAACAGGGACCGAAAATAACAGTTATTTTTGAATTTTTGATTAAAAAAAGCAACCGCAATTAAATGTCCGAGAATAAAACAAAGTATACCATTTTGATAGTCTTGGACCAAATTTTTTATCAAATGCGATGTTTTTAGAAAAAAATAAAGGTTATTTTTTGATTTTTAGTTTTTTGAGCAAAACTAACAGTTATTTTTAACTTTTATTTTTTCGACCAAAATAAAAGTTATTTTTTAACTTTTATTTTTTTGAGAAAAAATAACATTTAATTTTAACTATTATTATTTAGAGCATGAATAAAAAGTATTTTTTGACTTTTATTTTTTCGAGCAGAAATAAAAGTTATTTTTGTGTTTTCAATCCCAATTATGATTGCAAATTTTTGAGCATATGCAAATTATTTTGACTCAAAAATTATCTCTGTTTGAACAAATTTTTCAAAGAATTTATCATGAATTTATACAAAAATAACTTTTATTTCTGCTCGAAAAATTAAAAGTCAAAAAATAACTTTCATTCATGCTCGGAATAATAAAAGTCAAAAATAACTGATATTTTTGCTCGAAAAAATAAAAGTTAAAAAGCAACTTTTATTTTTGCCTGAAAAAATTAAAGTCACAAATAACTGTTATTTTTTATCGAAAAAAATAAAGTCAAAAAATAACTTTTATTTTTTTGACTTTTACGATAAAAGTTATAACAGTTACGGTCCCTGGTATTAAATTATTAGATTTAAATTTTGTATTTTTTAAGTGCATAATTTTTTATATTATTATTTCTTTTCTTTTTTGTTACTTAAATGGAAGTTCTTAAAAAAATATGACCAAATATCTTAACATAAATGAAGTGACCAAAATTCTTTTGAAAAGGCAAAGCACAAAAGAAAAGCAGAAATTTATTGTTGATATAACCAAAAATATTCGATTCGGTTGGAAGCACATAACTGAGAGCAATTGAAAGAAATCCTTATGCTATTGACTATTGATAGTTGGTTATTGGAATGCACTTGAGCACACACACACACACACACACACACACATGCACAACATGTCCTTTAACAATACAATTCATGAACACCCAAGGACAGTAGAAAGAAGTATTCATTGTTGTTCATCCATAAAAATATTTAGATTCTTTTAGGTACTAATACATACATACATATAGTATTTATACAGATTCAAAACATATGAATGTATTTCTGCCCTACATTATGTCACCTTATCTAATTTATATACCCCAAAGAAATGGTTTAATATATAAAATATAGAATAAATTAAACAATGTCTCTTAATACATTTATGTATCCAAGATAAATAGAAAGATATTTAATTCAGTTGTGTAGGTTACTATATGATTCGACTTGACTGACTCTTTTTTTTTCTACTTGTTTCCAATTTCCATTCGTGCACTTCTTTCTGGTTGCTCGAATATTTTGCAAAACAATATTTGTTCATCTCTTTCACCTTTGAAAGGACACGTAGCAAACATTATGTGGACATTTGAATGCATCTGGGGAATGTTAGGAAAAAAAGCAAAACTAAATTAAACATCTCAATATCACGTAAAAACTGAAGGACAGACAATCAGGATGGAAGACAAAAGTGTATGAAATATTTGCAATATCGAAAAATCCAATACACTTGAACTTAACTATTGCAGTCGATCGAAGAGGGAATAGAGATTGTGGCACTTTTTTGAAACAAGTAACATCATTAAACAACGTTTGATGTGTAAATTAATGTTTAACAGGAAAGTGGAAATTAGAAAATACATGCATAGTACGAGTATGTTAGAACAGTCCAAACTCCATACTAAAGAAAATAAACTTCTGTGTCAACCCCCAATGGCGTTGACCTTCCCCTTACTAGCTAGGACCTAGGGGGGAAAACTTGATTTTTTTAGTATATTTTTCAGCATTTGCTGTAAGAAACTATTTAATTTTTAAAAGCTTAATTAAAAAAAAGGATATCGGACACGAATGGTTATTTTTTTATATAAATACAGGGTGGCTGATGAATTTTGCAATTAATTTTTTTTAAATTAATTTCAAAAATTACATATTTTTATTAAAGTAATTCATAAAGCTTTAAGAATAATTGCTTTAAAAAGGCATCCACCCTGCGCGACACCACTGTTTTTTTTTGCGAATGTCTCAAAATTTTGCACTTGTTTCGAAATCTTTGAAAATGGTTTAGGCCTATAACCCGCTCAAGCTCGCTTTCTAAGTTTTTACAAAAGTTTCTTATTTGTTACAATATCTAAAGTTTGAATTGCTTAAGGTTTTAAATATCTTAGGTTTTAAAGGAACTTTTTTTTTGAATTGTCGTTCTATTTATTGAATCTTTCTTTTTCAGAAATTAACATACAATTTTTTGTATGTATTCTGAAAATTTGAGCCAAATCGAACAACGTTCTATGGGCGCGCATAGGGTCCAAAGCTTAAGAGCCCATTTGTATGAGGAAAATGGGTTATTTTTTTGTTTTTGAGAAATTTCAACTAAAAATAAACAATTTTTTAAAGAAAATAATGGAATATTAAAGAAAACTAACACAGCTTTATTTAAAATAGACAAAAAAAATCCATTAAGTACTTTTAGAGTTATTCCATTTTCCCCTGAAAATGCATGTCCCTGAAAACGCGCCTAAGGATATGCAAACACATTTTTTTTTTTTTTTGTAAATAAAAAAATTTCAAAGTTACACATGATTATCATTTAATACTTCAGTTTTGTTAAAATATAATCGAATTTACTTAGTTTTTTCATGTTGGAAAATTACACATTTTTCTCAGGTCGGTTTCAAAAATCATTTTTTAATTTTTTAAAAATTTCGTTCAACAAATTTAAACTTTGCCGTATATTTATTAAAAAGGTTTATCAAATTTTTGGGACATCAAACATTTAATTAAAAAGTTTTATTGTAGTGTATTGCACTAAGATCCCAATTTATTACAATCATTTATTATTGTAATAAATAGTTTTTTGATAAAACCAAAAAATGTTGGTGGGGAAACCTTTCCTCAACGCGTCTCGATGGTTGGTTAGGCCATCTCATCAGGAGGATTATCCCTAACTCTAGACAGAGCGAAAAACACACATTATGTATAATTTGAGGGACTGAATAAATACGAATTATTATTGTGTCCATCAAATATCAACATAAAGCGAAGATTATCATCTGAACAGAAACACAAACATTTTTTAGTTTTATCATTTCTTTATTTCGCACACTTTTGTTGTTGCTTTGTTGGCGACTCTATGTTTTAGTGCAATACACTACAGTAAAACTTTTAAATTAAAATTTGCTCACCAAATCAAAATTATCATCTACAAATAATTGTCTTTCCACAGTCAGTAGTTCAAAATGTTTTAAAAACTTAATCGAAAATTTAATCGAAAAATTGTTACTTTGTACTTAATGTAATTCGTAGCAATATTTGGTTATACTAGTATTATATGCAAAGAGTCTTTAAAATTAAGAGTCGGAAAACGAAAACCTTTTCGGTGGCGTCATCATCTAGAATAGTTATGCACCCAAAGGTTAGGTTGGGCAGGTGGCTGATGTCTAGGGAAGCTTCACTTGGGTTCTAAAGTGGTCCCTTTGTGAAAGATAATGATTACTAGACTACAAATAGAGAATGCATATCTAAGCCATAGACACATATTTTACGAACATTTAATAAAGTTCGATAGACCAGATAAACCATGCAGAAAAGATGCTTCAAAATGTAGATGCCCTTAGATTTGCAATAGCACATCGATTTGATGAAGTTTAAGTATTCTGGCATGCAACCCAAAAACACAGTAAAACTCTGAAGTTAGCGGACTGATTTAGGTCAAAGCTTTAACAATGATAAGCCTTAAAATTATAGGGTATACACTCTTAGTTTTAGATACATACGTGAAATATATAGCTTTTGAATGGATGGTTATCAGCTTTGTCGGAAAAGTTTACTTATTAATTTGAAGTTAGTTAATTAATTAAAATGAACACTTCATCAATAATATTTGGGATGTATAGTTCTTTCGATCTGTCCGATGGATGTTTGGAAAGTTTTGCTCTAGTTCTTTGTGCAATTTTAATGTGATTTAATTTATCAGCATTAAATCGATTCCCGGTCGGGTTTATATGGGAGATTTCATTAAATGTGAATATCTAACTTTTCAAGAGATCAGAAATACTTTTGTCAAATGTTGTCCCTCTAGAAAGTTTATTTTAGGCGCTATTGTCCTGAATATCAATATTGTACAACGTCTTTATACTAAATGTCATCATCGTATCTATTATAATTTGTCATTTATTAGCTACTAAGAGATTGCCTTAGGCGAAGTTATACGGGATCAATTGTCAAACGTGAACGGATTTCTCCCAATTGCAATTAAAAAATTTAAATTTTTGTTGATATGTGAGATACTTACATACATATGTAGGTTTTGAACGGATATCATGTAATTAGCTGCATTTTTGTACTTCCTAGGAAGATTACCTATAATTTGATATATAATACATTCTCAAATGTTATCATAATGTTCAAAAGTCAGACACAAAATTAAGATAAATGCAGTGTGTCTGTCTGCTAAAACCAGATTTGTGGAGCTCCTGAATTTTCCCACCCTGAATTTCAACATTGTCGATCAAAACACCATCGCTTAAACGCTAAATTATATCTACCACAAATTACAGAATGCATCAGGATTTAGATAATCCCCTGCGAAGGACGCTATTAAACTTCATCAAAATAAACATCTGAGATATCGACAAAACAGGAGCTCCAAAAACTTGACTACAACAGAAAAAAGGACAGACAGGTAGACGGACGGACATGTAGACGGATGGACAAACAAACAGACGGATGGACGGGCAAACAAACAGACGGACGGACAGACGGACGGAGGTCGCGAAATCGATTCTTGTGCCGATTCTGAGTTGATCGGTACAATTTGAATGGTATTCATAATCAGATTTGTGGAGTATATATATCAGATTTTAGAATCAATCCTCCCATAAAGAACGATGTCAAATTTCATCACAATCGGTCCATAAACACCTGAGATATCGCTGAAACAATACTTACAAAATGTAAACAAAATTTCTTAGACACGTACTTTGGGCAATTTGCTGTACATCAAATGTAGTGCTATGGCGATATCTCAGTTGTTTATGGACCGATTTTTATAAAATTTTACAGAGTGCTTTGGGAAAATATTTCCTACAATCTGATATATAACATATTATCACATGTACACCAGGAGTATCTTTTTTCTCTTGTTATTTAAAAGTGTGTTTCAATCAAAAATTTTCAAATTTTCGTCTAATTTTTGGAATTTTTTCGATATTTTCGGTGTTTATAAACCGATTTTAATGAAATTTAATAGCGTTCATTGCGGGAGAATTTCCTAAAATCTGATATATAATTTATGTAAGTCCATCCTCCAGGGGCTTCAGAAACTTGATTTCAACAGACAGACAGACGGACGGACAGACAGGCAGACAGACAGACAGACGGACATCGCTTAATCGATTCTCCTCCCGATTCTGAGTCGATCGGTATAATTTTTATGGGGTCTACGATCACTAATAAAAAAATTACAAACGGAATCACAAACTTATAATACCCTTTCACCTATTGGTGAAGGGTATAAAAACATGACTTAAATTTTAGTCAAGATTTTGGGGCCTATCGAGCCAGTAAGGGGACCCATATATTTTCTGTTTCATTAACTTCAAGGTAAGGTGCATAGCCTTTAAATGTAAATTGATTCAATATTACCATTTTCTTGTTTACTTAAAAATTAAGTATAATTTGAGGAAGACTATTTTATGTTAAAACTAAAAACAACTATGTTCATATCAAGTACCAATACAAATAGAAATTAATAATCAGCCAATGTTAATACCAAATTGCTTCCCTCCTGCCAATATCTTAAATCTTTTTTAAATAAATACAAATGAAATGACTTATAACAGATCTAAATTTGGTCTGAGAAGAGTCAGGTCTCTAAATAAATCCGACAGCAAGTGTTCTATATGGTGTAAGATTAAATATAAGCTTTTTTGTCTTTTTGGCTTAAATACTCTGTGTGCTAAAAAGCCTTCTAAGAAATTCTATTTTGTCACATGCACTTAAGAACTTACCAAAGTAGAGAATCGCACAAAAACTTTTTCAATTTTTTCAATGTCAATTGATTCTTCTTTTTTTTGAAAATGAAACGCATTCACTCCTCTTCATTTAATCAATTACGTACCAGGATTTTGTCTTGTGCAACCGCAGTTGTCACTTTGTTCATAAGTCCCACTACCGTTTGCCACTGCAAGTGTTTGTTGTTAGATTTCTGTTTTTACAATTTCCTTTTTGTTGGTTTTTTTAAAGAATTTTTTCTATTTTTTTAAAGCTTTTAAGTTTTTACTACAATAAAATTGTTTTTAATTTGTTGTCTGGACCAAAGATGGTTTTACCAGAAGAGAACGAACGAATAAACGGAAGGATAAATTTCTACCACAACACTCATGTGTTTGCTGCAGGAATGTCTGTGTAAAAAGTTTAACTTTAGTTCAAAACCGAACGTTATTTTATTTTTGTTACCAGCAAATGCCAGAGAGGTGACAGTAGAAAGAGATTCATGTTATACCTAAAATAAGTCTTTGTACATTTGTCAATAAAAAAAATTCCATAGAGCTATACAATTATAAATGTCTAAATATTTTTTGTATTTATTCAAATAATACTCGTAGCTAAAATTTCTTACCAATTTATTTATTTATTTTACAGGTAGCGAAGGCGTTACAACTGTAGCCGTAAAAACAATTAAAGAAAATGCAACAGAGGTTGAGAAAAAGGACTTGCTATCGGAATTGGAGGTATGTTGTTTAATCAATTTCAAATCAATACTTTTAATTGAATAAATAGTCGATGTCTAATTGGAATAGGAAAATGCTAATTAATTATTAAAAGTCTAGCAGAGCATGTCCGCATTTTTAATACCTAATCGAAACAAAAGAAAGCATTTTTTAAAAGTATACATTTTTTATTAAACAAAGTTATACAATATTAAGTACATAAAAAAGTATTACTTTTACATCATTTTGTTTCTATTCACTTTATTTTCTATGTAACGTTGCCGTTTGAACTTCTAAAAATCGCTTTAGTCTGAAAAAAGTTAAGCGCAGTGCAAATTTCGGCACTGTTGATTTAGCTTCTTGGACTTGCCGTCTATTAATTTGATAGAACTTAGTGGATATACACTCAACAGGGACTGTAACTGTTATTACTTTTATCGTTGAAGTAAGAATATAAAAATTATGTTTTGACCTTTATTTTTTCGAGCTGAAATGAAAGTTATTTTTTTACTTTTATTTTTCTAGCAACAATAACAGTTACGAGTATGTTTGACCTCTATTTTTACCAGCAGAAATACATTTTTTTTTTTGATTTTTATTTTTCCTAGCCGAAATAAAAGTTATTGTTTTACTGTTATTTTTTCGACAAAAAACAACAGTTATTTTTTTCACTTTTATTTTTTCGAACAGAAATAAAAGTTATTTAACTCATGATGAGTACATAACATTTATTTAAAAGTTCTTTAAAACAGTTAACAAAAAATAACTTATTTCTGCTCAAAAAAAAAAAAATAAAAGTAAATGATAACTGTTAATTTTAAACGAAAAAATAAAATCGGTCCACAAATTTTCTTTTTTGTTTTTTTTATAACGTGGAAATTGATAAATTTGTATACATATTATATATGGCTCCAATTCCTCTAACTCACTTTTTTGGATCAGCTCTTGTTTTCGAGATTTTTACACCCACCATCAAAAATAATGGGGGGTATATTGAGATTGTCATTCCGTTTGTAATTTTCTTATATTAGCTCAAAAACCAAAATTGAAGTATATTCTGAACCCTTATGTAATTCTAAGAAGATTGAGCAATGTCCGTCTGTCAGTTGTTTGCACGATAAAACCTTAATGAAGAAATGTAGGTCACTGAAATTTGACACAAATATTCTCCATTTCTTGGAAAATTCTGGTATTGAAATCGGGCAAAATCGGTTCACATTTGACCATAGCTTCCGTATAATCTCGTCTAGGCTTATCGCTTATTTGCTAATAAATGACAAATTATAAAAGCTGTGATGACAAAATTTGGTATCTAGAAGTTTTACATAAATACTAGGCAGCATATAAAATATTATCGAAATCGGTTCACATTTAACCATAGCTCCCATACCAAAAACTTACGGAAACAGCCTAAATTCCACCTGAAATGCACTTAAATGCAAATAAATGATAAACTGTAATAGCTTTCACCACCGAATGCCAGCCAGTGTGCAAAATTTTGTTATAATCGGTCACCATTTGACCATAGCTCCCATATAAAAATCTTACAGAAACACAAAAATACAAAAAGAAAAGGAGGTTTATGTCCGTCTCTCCGTCAGATAAAAGCGCGACAGATTCTTAACTACAAAAGCTAGAGAGACAAAATTTTACAAAACTATTTTTGATATATAACAAAAGTTGTGTACTGAAAATGGGCGAAATCGGTTCACATTTAGTTAGAGCTCCCATTTAACCCCGCCCCGGGAAACACATGAATGCTGATAAATTGAGTACAATTGTAATAGCTATGACGACTAAATTTTAAATAGAGAAGTTTTGTGCAACTATTTGTCAGTATATCCAATTCTATAGGAATCGGTCCATATTTGACTATATATTTGATATAGCGGAAACCAAAAAATATTTAGCAAGGACCAGGTCCACTGGGAGTCAAGGATAACAGAATAAGAAGAAGTTAAAAGCTATTAAATTAGAAACTATAACAGCTATTGCCACTAAATTTTGGAAAAATAAGCTTTATATAAATACCAGACAGTGTGTATATTATATATATATATATATATATATATATATATATATATATATATATATATATATATATTACATCCCCTTTTTTATATCTACAATCAAAAAGATTCTGAGGTACAAGCAGCATATTAAGATTATGTACAGGGTGGCCCAGAATTGCTTATAACTTTTTATTTAAGAGATATTTTTTTAATTTTTTTTTTTTTAATACATTAAATTTATGGGGAATATTTTTGGATTAGTTATTAAAAATGATATCCCGCAAGTGGTGGCCATATTCTGCTTCGCACAAATGTGCTCTTTCCAACACATTTTCCATGACCTTTCGCAAAACTTCCGGTGGTATGTTGTTAATTTCTTCTCGAATATTGGTTTTTAACTCCTCAATAGTCCTAGGCTAATTAACATAAACTTTTCCTTTTAAATAGCCCCAAAGAAAACAGTCAGGAGCGGTTAAATCCGGGGACCGCGGAGGCCAATTAAAATTGCTGTTACGAGAAATTATTCTTTCACCAAAGATGTCGCGTAAAAGAGTCATTGTGGCCCTCGCAGTGTGCGCTGTGGCTCCATCCTGTTGGAACCATATTTGCGGATGGTTTTCCACGGCTGGCCTTACAAAATTTTGCAACATGGCCCGATATCGATCACCATTGACGGAAATGGCGACACCTTGTTCAATTTCAAAAAAAATGGGCCAATGATCC
This sequence comes from Stomorhina lunata, assembly GCA_933228675.1. Classification (NCBI taxonomy): domain Eukaryota; kingdom Metazoa; phylum Arthropoda; class Insecta; order Diptera; family Rhiniidae; genus Stomorhina; species Stomorhina lunata. The sequence continues at coordinate 85,008,879 of OW121740.1, read as the reverse complement.
TTTCTGAAGAAACACCGCACCAAACGGTACACTTAACTGGTGCAATTGTCGTTGATGAAGTACTCTCGGGTTTTCCGTAGCCCATATCCTACAGTTTTGCTTGTTAACGAACCCATTTAATTGAAAATGGGCTTCGTCACTCGTTATTAAGTTATGAATAAAATTTGGATTCTCTTGTGCTTTTTGCTGGAAATAAATTGCATAGTCAAGTCGTTGCTGGTAATCTGTTGGTTTCAATTCTTGGACAAGTTAAATTTTGTATACGAATACTCTCCTGTACCACTTGAATATTGTCAGCCGTGTGGACAGTTCGGTGTCTGCCGGGACCAGGAAGGTTCCTTACTGCTCCTTGTTCTCGAAAATTTGCAACCAGACGGTTTATTGTTGACTGAGAGGGTGCAACCCGCACATTAAATTGACGACGGTATGCACGCTGAGTCAACACAATGGACCGTTGATTTGAAAAGTAAATTTCAACAATTTGGGCACGTTGTTCAATTGTGTATTGCTCCATTATAAATTATCCAAGTCTTCTTTACAAAATACTGAAAAGAAAAGAAAAAAAATTATAATAAAAAAGTTATAAGGAATTCACACCACTTCGGTCTTTCTGGGCCACCCTGTATATGGTAGATGCATTAGGAACTCCCATCGTAATATATATCCTAACTAAATATTAAGCTAAACGAAAAGTATGTAACAACTTTTATCGTAAAAGACAGAAAAAATGAATAATGCTTTGAAATTATTTTTTCGGTCAAAAATAACAATTATTTTTGATTATCAGAAATAAAAGCTACTTTTTTGACTTCAATTTTTTCGGGAGGAGTTATTTTTGATTTTTATTTTTTTCTAACAGAAATTAAAGCTAATAAAAGCTGCTCAAATATAAAAGTCAAAAATTGCTGTTATTTCCACACGAAAAAATAAAAATCCAAAAAATAACTGTTTAAAATAAACAGAGGTTTATTTTAAAAATAAGCTGAATGCATGCAGTTTTTTCAAAAAATAACAAAATTGTCGGGATGTCTGCATATGTTAGCCAACGAGTTGGTTGGCCGTTGCAACGGCTGCAGCAAGAATGTGGGAAGTGAAGGAAGATAAAAACTGAAAAATGTTTGTTTTTGTTCAGTCGATAATCTACGCTTTTACTTATGGTTTATGAACATAATTCTTAAAAGTTTTGTTTGTAAATTTAGTAATAATGCGATTACTAAAGCGTAAATTTAGTAATAATTCGATCTGTCTAAATTGGGGATAATCCTCCTGAATAGATGGCTTAACCAACCATCGAAACGCATGTAGGAATTTGGTTTCTCCGCAAACATTTTTTGGCCTTTATCAATAAATTGGTCTGTTACATTAATAAATAAATGTAACAGATTTGTGATCAATAGACTGTATATTGCTGATTGATACTTAAAAAAAAACAACAGAAAAAATTTTCATTATTTTTTCTGTTGTTTTTTTTTTTTAAATCAAAAATGGCTCGAAAAGTACTCCAAAAATGATTAAAAAAATTTCTGCATGATGATTCTTTAACAACCACAGACTTTATCGTAAAATTGACTGGAAAATATTCAAAAACGAATCAAAATGAAATGGCTAGGGTACCATTTTCTTCCGAAGGCATCGATAGTTTTAATCGTCCCTGGCAGTCGAAATGAGTCAAATATGATAACATAAATAATAAAATTGCTGACTGGGTATGCATATGAATTTTAAGAATTGACCAACAGTTTCAATTAATAAACTGTTGGTAAAATGCTAAAGATTTTAACATTTATTATACTTCTGAACCGAGTAGGTTGATATCCCCATGAAAGTTATTTACCAAAAAGTACGTATTCAATTCGCTGCCCATTTTGTCAGATTTAATATGTGTTTTCAACAGAAAGCTATTAGGGGTTTTTTATGAAAATATACTAGTTATTTATGAGTGCACAAGAACAATACATAGTCAAAATATTACGAACGCAGCCACAAGTAAGTTCTAAAAATTCGTAACTTACAGCCTGTTCACAAAACTGTCATACGTTAGAAGGCAATCGAATACTAGCCTGACGATTAAGCTCTAAATTGAGTTCATTTTCTTTTTTTTTTTTGGAGGTAAAAGCTTCGTAATGAAATATCAAATAATAGTATTGCCATGAAATATTTTATTACTTTTCTGAAAGCTTTTCCTGTAAAACGTAAGACTTTTGTAAAATGATGTTAACCCTAAAATTAAATAAAATCAAAAATAAATAAAAACAAAAAATTAAAATATTTTACATTTTTTTTTCAAAATTAAATTACACATTTTTTCAATGATGTTCAGGTTATGAGAATGGCAAGTATTAAGTAAAAATGTTCATGTTTTAGGAACAAGTTCACTGATTTCTATCCAAAGTAGCTAGAAACGATAGAACATTGTGACACTCCAGTGGCTCAATAGAGTTGCATACCGACGAGCACATTCACCCTTTTCTACAGTCGGTCGAGTAGCTCCTACAAAGACCCTATTCTGAGACATGTATTGCGTAAGAAGATTTGAGTTCGGAAACGAGTTCCGTTATTTCATTAGGGCACATTCCAAAGTAAAAACGATAGAAAAGTGTGACACTTCAATGGTTCAATACAGTTGGATACTATGCTGTCGTCAATAAGCACTTTCACCCTCTCTTGCACTCTTACATAGACCCTATTCCGAAACATGTATTACGTACCAGTGAAATACAACTCTCATGTATGGGCCGATGCTTCAAAGTTTATTTTGGAACTTCTTGACCGAGTACAGCAAAAGTGCTCATCAGTAACATTAGGTTACCCAATTCTATTGTTCTATTGTTACTACTCTCACGAAATCAGGAAACTCGTTTTCGATACATGAATTTTCTTACGCAATACACGTCTATCTGTTAGAGCTCGTCCTTTCGTTTGAGCAGTAGACAGACGGTACCCTACAGATAGACGGTACAGTTCGTATGTAGAATTTGCTTCCCTCAGAAGTTTTTCCAACCAGTTGCAATATAGGGAAGTTTAAATCAAATGTCCACAAACACTACCTATTCCCCTTCCCATAACCTTTTCCTAGTTTCAACACAATACATTGCATTGTGATCATGTCCAAATAAAAAAAAAATAAATAAATAACCGTTTTTTGTTTTCCAGGCGATTAGAATTTTTTAATTGCCTGATTTGACATTTACTTTCGTCTATACATTTCATTTACGAACCAAAATTTTAAAAGCTTTTTCTCGTTTCACTCAAAAAAAATTTTCAAAAACCATAAGTTCAATTTTTTCGTAAGTTGACGTACAATTTGAAAAAATTGTAGTTTTAAAAACAGGCTGTTAGTATTTCGTAGTAGGTACCATGATATAAGTATAAGGTAATTCCATTGGCTTTACTAAATTTTTAATAAGGATTTTTGAAGTTTGAATTTTGTGTATATATTTGAAAAATCGTTGCCACATTTTTGCAAAGTATTTGAGGAGTTTTTTCATAATGTATAATGGATATTGAATAATAATTTATTTTGGTAAATTAGAATAAAATAATATACCACAGAATAATAGATCAGAAATAAAACTAGAATATGATTTTATGAATATCTTTAGAACATCCATTCCACCTAAACCCATCAAGGATTTTTTCCAAAGCAGTAAACAAACTTTCTTCATATGGAAATGAGGTGCTGCACCGCTGCAGTAGCGAGCGTCGCCGATAAAAGTTCTCCATCTAGATGAAGGCTACTTTAGACTTGAACAAATGATTCAGCAAAATTTTGGTAGTCTTTGCTCTCCTGTTTGTTGCGAATAGTTTCGGTGATGGTGTATAGAACAGACAAAATAACATGCAAATCAATTTAATCAGCAAATGTTATATTTGTAATTTTAACAGCTACGATACCTGGACAAGAGCTTTTTATTTCCATATTCAAGTACAAGAATGATGAAAATATACCCAATTCATAGAGGTCAATGATATTGCCTCTGGTATTTTGACGTTGTTCTTCTTCAGGCTGTACTTCAGCCCAACATCCTTGGGCTACGTAGGGCTTCAGAAGGGTTTATGGCATCTTCTGCTGTTACCGTAAATCTTTTAGACTTTTAATTTTATTTATTTAAATTCAAATTTAATTTCTTTTTTTATATTTAATTTAAATAACAACAATTTTTTTAAACAAATTAATAATGAAATGACAAATCAAAAATACACAAAATTTCAAACAAATTCAAATATATGGTAGCTTCATTTTTACACAAATGTCAAAATCCTTAAATGTGTCAGATAGTGATTTTTAAATTTAATAATGACAATGGAACTACCGTGTACATATATCTTGGTAGGTACTCTAAAGTTAACTAAAAAGTACTCTAAAATACCGAAGAACGGTACATTATTATAACGTACGATATTGTTGCAAGTAACAATATACGATATTGATTTTAACGGACATTCATGTTATTCTCGAACTTTTGAAACAATTATATTTTTGAGCTATCTGTGTTTAAATTTTCAATAGACCTTCCTCTATTCAAATTATTTTGTCTTTGTGAAACTCTAGAAGAAATTGAAAAAACTATGAAAATAAATAAAATTTAAGCCAATTTGCAGAATGACCGCCATTTAACAATTCGTGCGCAACAGAAAAATTACGATAAAGGAAAATGATACAAAAGTGCAGTCAGAGTTAGTCACTTGCGCGATGAGACTTTTTGATATATTTATGTATATTTAATGTTTTATAGTTTGTGACAAATGCTAAAAATAAAACAGAAAAACAGAATAAACTAAGAAAAGTTTCTTCTACTATGTAGCTACAGCGTTTTTATTACTCTTTGTCAACAGTGTCTTTTTCATTTTTTGTTTTCAAACTTGTAAGAGCTGTGATGATGTAACAGTTTCAGTAGTTTTTCTTTGTTTGTTCTTTTTCGAGATTTTTTTTATTTTTTTATTATATTTTATAAGGATTCAGAATTTTCAAATGAACGAAGTAAGTAAGTAAGTACATGCATGCATACATACATACACATTTACATATACTCGCACACAAAAACATTTCGAAATGAGAAATGGAAAATTAAGAGTAACTAAAATAAAAGTTAAAACTGACAAACAAAAAGAACTTTAAGAAATTGTGCATAATCAGAGACAAGCCCATTTAAAACTAAAGTTGGCAAACGATTTTAAACTCTGTCTATTTATATGTCCAAAGTTTACAGTTTGTATTTGAGTTGACTTTTTTTATTTAATATTTTTAGTAAGTGCCTGTGTCCTGGCATGGCACTATTTGCATTTATGAAGTGCTCAAACTCGTACCAACATTCTCATACAACTCATACTAAAGTGGAAAAGCTGAAACTTTAGGGTAAAAGTTAATGTCGCCTATTTCCAGTTTGATAAATTTAATTGAAGATCTTTAAACTTTCTTTGATATTTTTGTTTTATCTTATTACAGAAACTTATTAACTTAAAGTGACATTAATTTAAATTCTTTTAAAAGTAACTTTTAAGCAAAAAGTTTTTGGCACAAATATTTGATTTGTTACAAGGTCAAACGGTCTATTATTTTTGAATATTCCTTAAAAGCTAACTTCTCAGAATTTGGTTTTATGATTCAAAATATTTTAATACGAGGACTATATTTTATGTTTCGAGATTGAGCAATCCCAAAGCCTCAATCTGAAGTAAAGTTTGACATTTTTAACAGAAAGTTTTGACCCACTAATTCTAAGTATTTCTGTTGTTTTTGGTAACTTAAAATGTTAATATTAAAAAAATGTTATTAAATCTTGAAAAAGCATTGCTTTATTTTATATAACTTTTCAGAATGAGTTTTGTGAAGTTCGTCTAAAATTTTTGGCTAAAACTTTAACCTCTGTAAATTTGTTAAAATGTTAAAAATTTTCAAAAATGTTCTACTTTGATTTTGATGACTCCAAATTTACAATTTGGAGTCACTACAAAATTTATAATATTATGTAGATTGTAGATCATGTAGATCATTGCAATATGATAAATTAAAAATTTCTAAATTTTGGCTTTTGACCTAGTAAAAAAAGGCTTAAGCCTTTTTCAATATGAGCAAATCTGCGTGACGGACGATATATTTGTACTGATTTTGTTGTACTTAAATGAATCCCATTGCCGTTTTACACGAGATCTCATTGCACAGATTTCAGAGAATATTAGGCCATCGAATGTGGTCTCGAATGGAATTTGTTAAATTACATACTCGATTTGGAGTAAAAAGATATTCGCTTTTAAGTGCTGTGACGGACGCTACTAAAAATGGCAGTGACTTTTTTTTCAACACATGTTTCTGTAATTTTCATCAAAACGGTCATAGTAATAAAAAAAATTTTAAATACATTAAAGATAGAGGAAAATGAGAGGATTATAAACCCGCTTTTATGAAATATTTTAAAGTTTCCAGTTTCCCCAAAAATCCATAAATGAACTGTTGCAGACGCTACGTGACGGATGATATAGTTTTTACTTGCACCTTTTTTATTAGGAAAAAATTCATATTTCATATTTTTTTTAAGTGTTCGTAAATCAGTAAAAATAATGGTGTTATTTGTTCCCGAATTTCATTTCCATGTTCGCGGTTAAAAATGCGATTTTTGGGCACAATTTAATATTTCGCAAAATGGCTACATAGATATATTTATTTAAAGTTTTACACTTTTTACATCTTATTTTTCGTTCTAAGAATACTGAGGCTAGATGTTAGAGTGTCCCAAAAATCAAAAAAAAAAAAATTTTTCAAAAGCATCAAATTTGCCCCACTGTATGTTTTTTTTTAATATATAATACCTTAAACTTAATCTGTGGATATAAATAGTGTTATTGCTTTATGAATAAGACAGACATGTGTCGTAAATTTTGCATTTAATAAATATCATTTTGTAAAAAATATATACTGCGACGGACGCTACACACTTTTCTATACATATTATTCTGTAAAATGCAATATTAACATCTATATATTTTTAGCATAATGTAAAGCATACTATAAGTTTTCTTTACGAACCAAGTTCAATTGGAGAAAAATTGCACTAGTCAAATTAAAAAAAAAACTTTATTTCTGTGACGGACGCTACACACTATGAGCCCTTTTTCACTTGAAGTTTTTTATATCACTCCAATTACATTTGATGAGGTCTTTAACATTTAATTGTATAAAATTAAGCAGACTTTGAGCCCATACTGAAACTTGATTGCTAAATGGATGTTTTTGCGATTTTTATGAACTATAAAAAAACCTATTATTTTAATAAACAGTTTTCGAGTTACACGAATATATTTTGCGCAACTTTCTCCTTTTTTTATAACGCGATATTCTGAAAACTAGAGCTAACCTAAAATAACGGTAAGCACTATTGAATTCATCGTACTCGAATTATCTTTACCCCTAGGTTTCCATTTTGCAGGTTTTTTAAACTAGCACAGTGTTATAAAATATTACTAACTATGCGCACGGTCAAGACGAAATAAAATTTTGGACCATAGTTCCACTTATAGTTTTTTTTATTAAGTTTTTTTTTTTTCAAAAATAATAAATACTATACATGTTTCTTAATAAGTTTTTTTTAATTCTGAAAAAGAACGTTATCAATTTTTTGTCTAAAAACAACAATAAATTGATTTTTATTGAAAATTTAAACTTAAATATATATAATTTTTGATTGGCTTAAATTCATTTCGCAAAAATCGGGAAAAATTTGGATCCGATATTAGCAGGGCTCTAGGCCTAAATCTTTAAAAAGTTAATATTTTTTCGAAGTTGAATATCTCATAAACTATAGGAGGCAAACCATACGGATTGAAAATGTGACTTCTGAATCATTTTTAATATTCGAAAAACCTGATTTCTCCTACCTTGATAAGTCAACATCTTTATGATAATTGAGCATACCGTTTAAAAGTTCTTGAATTATTTCCATAATTTTTTTTCAACCCACTGTACCGCGTTGCTGCCCTGTACTAAATTTGTTCTTGCCTGATTTTACCAAGCTAGGCCTATAACAATTATGATGATACACGATTATACACGTTCAATGGGGGTTGAAACTTCTTCCTCCCTGATAATTTTTATTAAGAAAAACGATGGGCAAATGTGGCTCCTAGAGACGTGTGCGGCTCTTTGTTGCATAAACTGCGGCTCGTTGAAAATTTTATTCTTTTGATTTTTTCTACTAAATTCTTGAATTCTAGATATATATTTACTAAAAACTATTCTTTAATAGAAAAACGAGAAAATAGGGCTTTTCAAGAATAATTGGTAATTCCATTCAATTTAAAATTGTGAACAGAGAAACTTAAGTCATTACAATCAAAACTTTAGGTCAAAAATGACTCTTGCCTGGTTTTAGTCGAGCAGACGACAGTGTCAATGAAGCTAGTTTTTGATATAGCTTGGGCTAACGGACGTGCAGAGAAATGTCATTGAGAAATGTTAGAACTAGTAGCTCCTATTGAAACAACTTGCGGTATCGATGTCAAAACAGTGTTTTGTGCAGTAATGAACAGATAAACTTGTAAGCGTTGCTAACGGACTGACAAATATGAAGGGGGGGGGGGGGGGGGAATTTTAAATTTATTAACATTTTATTGCATAATTCACCACGAGAATCACAGAACGAAGTACTTGGAATCTGTAGATGCTAAAACTATTCGATCGAAATGTAATTATGGAATTAAAACCATCCAAATCGAAATGCTGATATGATTTTTAATGTTCTTTACTGATATTATGGTATTTTCTAAACAGCAAATTTGGCTTTGTAAAAAGTTAACCTTAATTAGTTTTGAATTTTCACTTTTTATACTATTTACATTTAATCCAGACCTCTTTACTATTGGGAGTCTTTAAAAAATATGTCATTGTAAAATGGCTCTTATTGATCTCATACGTGTCCACCCTTGATTTAGAAAATGGCGTTGGGTAATACAGTCACTTTTTTGATAAAACAAAAACTGTTTTTATCGTGTAAAGTCTCTAAAAGAATGTGAAGTCCCATGTGAACTGTTTAGATAACATGTGAAAATTAATCCTGGTGTAAAATTATTGCTTTTAACTATATTCATAATTCGCTTAAACCAAAATAAATCCCATTCTTTCCGATACAAATGAGCCCTAAAACTTTATATATGGCTTTCGGTAACAGAGGCCCTTTACTGGTACAACAGTTTATTTTTTTTTTTTTTTTGATAAAACAGTCACTTTTTTGTAGTTTGAACTTTAACTGTTCAGACATACCGTGATATAGAAGAAAAAGGTGTAAAAACAGAGCGATATTTTAAAAACCTAAATTTTCCGAGTTTTACCAGGAATTTTAAAATTTTTGTTTTTTACGAATCATCTACTAAAAATTTTCAACATAAAATCAGTTAAATCGCTCTAGCCGTTGTCAAGTTATGTGGTTACCTGCAAGCAACTGAGTAAACTTTAAGCAAATTTAAAGTGAATTTTTCGTCAACTAGTTGTGGTTGATGTTCGGATTACTTTTATCGAAGAAAAGTGACTTTTTTAACATGGCGATATCATTAGATATCGCTGTCCGACCTTGCAAGACTTTTCAACTAACTTAAAATTAGTTTTTGATAGAAAAAGGGAGATAAAAAGAGAAGTAACACTCTGCGTTACAGTCTTTGGAAAGGGGATAGTAGAGAAGCCAAAGGTGGTGGTAAAAAGGAGAGATAAATCTTTATATTATTCAACACTTAACAAGTGAAATTGATGTTGCCGAGACCGGGGATCGAAGCATGGATGAATATGAATTTTATGCTTAGTAGTCGTTTACCAATTAAGTCACAGCACTTAAAAAATGGAAAAGAAAATATGATATTATCAGTTATAAATAAAAAACAAGTAAGAAAGTGCTATAGTCGGTCAAGCCCGACCATACGATATTCTTCACCACTGAGGTCAAAGGTATTCTTTTTCCTGTATAAAGACAAATATTTGGTAAATTTTGCCATCATACAAAAATTTATATTTATTTAAACTGTTTCCGTCATTTGGACTTATATGAGAGCAAGGGTCAAATGCGAACCGCTTATCTCGAAATATGGCAAATCGATTACAGTTTTTACAAAAAATATATATGCCAAAAATAAAATCAAAATTCTCATTATCTTCAGATTTACAAAAACAGAAGTCAAAATGTTAGAATAACTTCACTTCAGAACATGATCACAATGAATTGGGAAATTTCTGCATGATTTTGTAGTTAGATTGTAGTTAGTTGCTAAAAAGTTGACCATAAATGTATTAATTTTTATAGCCGACTTTTGATTTGCTTGCTGGGTACATACTAGGATGTTCATTTTACTCGACTTTTGATTATTTATTGATTCAAATAACTTGAAAATAGGTTTTTTTAATTACTCGGTAAATCGATTAATCGTAAAAAATTACTCGAGTTAAAAAATTCATCTTAAAATTACTTGAGTAAAATTTTTCTGTAAGCTTTTTGTATATATATTTTTAATATAACAATTATTTTTTTTTTTTAAATTATAGAGTTTTATTAACAAAAAAGTTTAATAATTCGCAATAAAAAACATAAAACAAAAATAAAAAAAAATATTTTTAATACAAATTAACATTTGTAACATATTGTCACCCTTAATATTTTAAGTGAGTTTACTTACTTCTATATATAAAAAACAATGTTTCGATTTCATAAATCCTGAGTTTGATCTACTAGATTAGTAGGCTCTACAACTACCTTTTACCTATGTTTACAATGGGATCTTCAACTGAACTAAAGTAGGATCTACGATTACATTGCGTCCTTTAACTGAACTATAGTAGGACGTACTGTTACTATAATAGAACCTACGATTACACAGGGATCTTCAACTAATCTATAGTAGTTTCTACGAATACATTGGAGACTTCAACTGGACTATAGTAGATATTACGATTGCAATGGTACCTTCAACTAATCTATAACAGGAGCTACGATTACATTATGACCTTTAAATAAACAATAGTAGAAATTACGAATAGATTGGATACCACAACAGGACTATGGTAGACTAGGCCATTTATATCTGAAATTAGATAGACTTTATATATACTATGGACTAAATACATACAATGGACTATATTACATGTTGTAATTTACAAGTCTCGATTATTGCTTAGAATTGACAATGTTAAAATCCACGATTATTTCATAAATATAAAATTAACTTATTAAAACCCTCGATTATTGCTTTAAATTAACTACAGTAGAACCATCAATTATTGCCTAAGATGGACCATAATTGAATTAAGTAATCTACATTTGAACCCTTGATTATTGTATAAAATGAAATATATCATTAGTAGCAGCAAATACTTTCAAGCCAAAGTTGGCCATTATTTAATACGCTGAGACAAATTTTAGTCATTTTATTTAAAAACAAGTAAGAGTGTTATATTCGGCTGTGTCGAATCTTATATACCCACCATCAGGTTGTGTTAAATTTAGAAACATATCTCATATATCTACGAGGCTGCAGCAAATTCAAAACATGGACCAAATTGGAAAAAAGTTGTTACGCTAGTTGGTATTGTTGGTAAAATATTTGGAATAACTTCGGTTGCAGTAGCTTTATAGTTCAACATACAAAAGTGTGTAAGTGGTTTCCCTAGTAATTATTTACTTTGAAAAAAATTCGTTATCGTAACCGGGTATGGTTTTACATTAATAAGTTGTTAAATACTTTTCGTTTAGCTTAAAATTAAGTTAAGATAAAGAAGTTGATAGTAATACGACAGGTCCATATATTTTGTTAGGAGTTCCTAATGCATCTACCATATACATAATCTTAATATGCTGCTTGTACTTCCGAATCTTTTTGATTGTAGATATAAAAAAGGGGATGTAATATAAATATATAAGAATTATAGCCAAATATTGACCGATTTTTTGGTTTCCGGGAGTGTTTTTTATATGAAAGCTATAGTCAAATATGGACCGATTCCTATAAAATTTGATATACTGACCAATAGTTGCATAAAACTTCTCTATACTAAATTTAGTCGTCATAGCTATCACAATTGTACTCAATTTATCAGCATTTATGTGTTTCCCGGGGCGGGATTATATGGGAGCTCTAACTAGATGTGAACTTCGATTTCAATACACAACTTTTGTTACATATCGGAAATACTTTTGTAAAATTTTGTCTCTCTAGCTTTTGTAGTTAAGGAGCTGTCGCACTTTTATCTGACAGACGGACATAAATATCCTTTTCTTTTTGTATTTTTGTGTTTCTGCAAGTTTTTTATATGGGAGCTATGGTCAAATGGTGACCGATTGTAACAAAATTTTGCACACTGACTGGCATTCAAATAAGACTTGCTTTTGCAAAATTTTGTTGCTGTAGCCCTTTCAGTTAAGGCGCTATCACGCTTTTATCTAACGGACAGACGGACATAAACCCCCTTTTCTTTTTGTATTTTTGTGTTTCCGTAAGTTCTTTATATGGGAGCTATGGTCAAATGGTGACCGATTGTGACAAAATTTCGCACACTGGCTGGTATTCACATAAGACTTATTTGTGCTAAATTTGGTGGCCAAAGCTATTACATTTTGGCATTTATTGGCATTTAAGTGAATTTCAGGTGGAATTTTGGCTGTTTCCGTATGTTTTTTATATGGGAGCTATGGTTAAATGTGAACCGATTTCGATGAAATTTTATATGCTGCCTAGTGCTTATGGAAAACTTCTAGATACCAAATTTTGTCATCATAGCTATTATAATTTGTTAGTTATTAGCAAATAAGCGACTAGTCTAGACGAGGTTATACGGGAGCTATGGTCAAATGTTAACCGATTTTGCCCAATTTCAATACCAAAATTTTCTCATAAATGAAGAATGTTTTTGCTAAGTTTCAGTGAGCTAGCTCCTTTCGTTTAGGCGTTATCGTGATTTCAACAGACAGACAGACGGACAGACAGACGGACAGACAGACGGACATCGCTCAATCGTCTTAGAATTTCATTTTTGAGCCAATATTAAGGAAATTACAAACGGATGGTGGGTATAAAAAAACAAATACTTACAAAATTATTGAAATAATTTTACTCGAGTAACCCGATTACTCGTGTAAAATTACTCAAAAAAATCTTTATTTGAAATTAGCCATTTTATTTTACTCGAGCAATTAATCGATTTAATTTTTCCGATTAATCGAGCAAAGATAACTCGAGTAAACACCCTAGTACATACATAGACCATTTCAATTCTACACATATGTAAAAAATATATACATGTGTATAATAATGAATTCTAAGCATTAAATAAACATCTAATTAACCGATTCGTTCTTAGAGTCGGCTTTTAGAAATATTTGTTCATTTAAATACATGCACTACCTATGAAATACTGAGGTCAAATGTGGATGGATTGTTAACAAACTTAGACGTTTTTTTTTAATATTGAAAAAATATACTTATGTGTTAAATATTGATGTTATACGAACTTTCGTTTTGTTTCTTTTTCTTTCAATCGATTTTTAACAAGTATTTGAAATTATTCCAGAACTTTGACTAAGTAATTGAAAATATTCATTTAGGTTTTATTGTGCTCTCAATAAAGAGACTGAACTGAATAAAGTTATATATAAATTTCAAATCTAAATGGTAGAATGAAATTAAGTATTATTTTCTATATGTTTGTATGTGTGTATTAATATAGCTACATATACCTAGAAGCAGATAAATACAAAAAATAAAGTCTAAATATAAGCAAAACACTCATAGTTTGAAGTTTTCATTGTATATCATTATTCTGACTGTTGTGATAAAAATTTGTGTTACGTTAAAGAAGAAAAAAAGAAGCAGTTAACAAATACATTTACATACGTACAATATGCATTTATTTCATGTATATGTGTAAGTGTGTATAATAGGGTGATCCTTAATTTTGCATGATTTCCATTTTAAGCATTAACTTATTATAAAAAGTTAGCCGGTTTACGATATCGAGCCAATTAGTTGTTCATGTAAGCTTGTTATTAACATATCACAGACTTTTTTCTCTGGTACAAGAAGATTTGTACTGACTTTGGAATTTGTTAACTCTCTTCGATTGACCTGAAGCTTTCTAAGGCTAATTTTTGTACTAACTGTTAATGTTGTGTAGAAAGAAAATGCAATAGTTCGATATCAATGTCACCCTATTGTGTATACAATAGCTCTTTATCAGGTTCACTCTAGTGTAAACGTGCAATAGTTCGATATAAGGATCACCCTAGTAAATATATATTTTCCTTCTGTTTGAGAATTTCTTGGCTGAGAAACTTTTATAAATTGAAAATTAACGATGCTGAAAACTTTTGAAAGAATTTTTCTTACTTTTCTTTCTATACAGAGTCAAATGTATTTGTTTCCTTCCACTTTTTCTTGACGTTTGTACTTCATCTTCTTCTTGTTGTTGTTTGTTACCTTTATCATTCAATTTAACATTTGCACACATTTATGGAATTTCATGATTTATATGCAAATTTTGGTAATGGAATGTTTTAATTGAATTGAAAAATTATTTAAAAAGGTCTTTTATTATGATGAGAGAATCTTTTTAAAGTCGCAGTAAGTGATGGCTAACTAAAAGTTTCGAATGTCCAACACTTTTTTAAATATGAACGGATTTGAATGAGATTTATTAGATATATTACGAGTACAATATTATACATTACTATTGAAAAGTTAGTCCATTGCAATTAAATAATACATGAAATGAAATAATTATGAAATGAAAGAATCTTGCTTTAGCAAATATCCATAAAACTTTTATTGTAGATAATAAGTTCCCGAAATCTGAGCTAGTTACACTACCACGTTCTATAAAAATAAATTAATAACTGTTTTGATTGACGTATCTAAGCCAGATGATTTTACTATTAAATTACGTTTAATGCAAAAGCTACCCTATACAAATATATTTTTTTACAGTATCTTTATACCCTTCACCTCCATAGGTGGGAAGGGTATTGTAAGTATGCGCTGATGTATGTAACGCATAGAAATATTTGTCTTAGACCCACCTTTTAGTATACCAATAGGCTTAGAATCACTTTCTGAGTCGATTTAGCGATCTGGCTGGCTGGCTGGGCTGGACCCCCATGTAAACCTTGTAATCAAACTACAGGTCGCAATTCTAAAGATAATTTGATGAATAATGAGACCATGGCTATTGAAATTCGTCAAAATCGGTCCATTATTTATGGTACCTCCTATAGGTCTCACTTCCCGGAAATGAAATATTGGCCACAAATATAAATATTTTTTCATGAAATTTAAACTTAATAGTGCTTATGTAAACTTAAATCACTATACCAAATTTCTACATTTGACCATACCTCCCATACAAACTCTTCTGTCATAAAGCACTAAATGAGACAAAAATCACTAAAACGCTCGTAAATCTGCAGATAATGGGAATTTTAAGTTAATTTTTTGCATACATAATTTTGTAGCAACTCTAATCAATTTGCCAAATTTCGAGATAATCGGTCCACATTTGACCCTAGCTCTCATATAAGTCCAAATGACGGAAACAGCGACTATAGCACTTTCTTACTTGTTTTTAAATTTGGAATGAAATGAAAACAAATTTAATGAGGTCATAGGATATTACTCTAGTACGTTACCATTTTTAAAACTTGATCGTTTTTTTTTTATTTAAAATGTCATAAAAAGATTTATTACTTGAATTTGTTAATGAAGGAGGATTTTTAAATATCTCTGATTTGCATTATTTTTATGACAATTTAATATTTAGTTTTTATTGAAGGGCCACAGCGACATGCCAGGGATTTAAGGATAAGTACGAAAAAGGTATATGTTGGCATACCCTAGCTACTTGCATAATCCTATTTCGAGAAAAAGCATATCATTGATCTCATGTAGAAAGGCCCTAACTCACACTTTTTTGAAATTGATTTTGTGATTCCAATGCATTTAACGAAAATACATCTCCTCATTTAAGGCAATTTTATCAAAATTGTCGGTAATTTAAGTAATTATCTAAAAAGCTCTAACTTACTTCTTTAAAAATATATTTTTTAAAAGCCCTATATCTCCAAATTATGTGTCGTTGCATCAACAAATAATGTAAAACTTTCGAATCTAAATAATTTCTTATATTGAACTTTTGTCGACAATATTTTGCGGATAGCTTTTAATATCTAAAACTTTCTACTAGAAACATTCCACATCAAAAGCTTTCCAATAAAAAAACTATCATTATTTATTTGTCTAAAGTTTTCTAATATAAACGATATCGAAAGGTTTTCTATAATAAACTTTCAATATCGAAAGATTTCAGGCAATGAGCTGCATCCCATTATATTTTTAGACCTATTGAAAGGGACCTACGTTTTAACTCCGATCCGAACGGCTAATGCATTAGTTAGAGCAATTTTACATAGCATAATACTCAATAAACAGTGGATAACTGAGTTCTGAGGTAAACCGCTTGTTTTGAAAATTTTGTTTTTTTTTTTCAAGTGGGTCTGGTATGCTAGGCGGATGACTAGATTGCTATACCATGGCAGTATACAAAATTAAATTTTAAAAATAAAGAATTAACTACATGGCGATTTCTTATATAAAACATTTATCGTCGAAACATTTCAGATAGAAAATTTGTATATAAAACTTTTCTATAGAAAAATTTCTATATCAAAAGCTTTTCCTATAGATAACTTTAAAATATAAAGCTTTCTAAAAACTGTTTATATTAAAAATTACTATATAAAACTTTCGATGTCGAAAGGATTAATATAATAAACATTCGATATCGAAAGATTTCTTATAAAAAGCTAAAAACTAAAAACATTCCTTATCGAAAGCTTTCCGAAAAAAATTTTCTGTATAAAATTTTCGTTGTCAAAAGGTTTCCTCTAATAAACTTTTGATATTAAAAGATTTTCTATAGAAAACTTTCGATATTAAAAGATTTCTTATACACAACTTTTGTCATCAAAATATTTCGGATTGAAAACTTTTTATAACAAAGGTTACTTTAAATATCCAAAGCTTTTTAATAAAAACATTTCGTATCAAGAGCTTTTCAGTATAAAAATGCTAATATCTAAAGATTTCCAATATAAATCTTTCGAACTTTCCAATATAAAAATGCCAATATTTAAAATTTCCTATGTAAATCTTTCGATTTCGAAACGCTTCCTAATAATAAACTTTCGATATGGAAAGATTTTCTGTGGAATTTCCATTTTCTTCAAAAAACTTTGAATATTGAAAGATTTCATATAGAAAACATTCCAAGTAAAACTTTCATTGTCGAAAGCTTTTCTATAGAAGCAATATCGAAAGCTTTCCTATAGACCTCTTTTACACGGAATTTACACATGCAAGTGCAAGTGAAAAAAAGCTCAATACATTTATATTTTTTTACTAACACAATCACACTTCTGCAAGTTGTAGGCTCACTTGCCAGCGATTTTGATTGCCAGTGATTTTTTTACTTGCATGTCAGAAGAATACGTATACACAACTTGTAACAAGTCACCTACGTGTGTAAACGTACTGTTAATATCGAAAGATCTCTTGTAGAAAGCATTCGCTATCGAAAGCTTTCGTATAGAAAACATTCGCTATGTAAAGCTTTCCTTAATATAATTTGTTTTGATGCTCTGAAAAGAGAATACAAAAAGCCCTATCTCAATTTAGTTATGTTTAAGATTAAAAAATAAGTTTTGACAACCAAATTCGTCCCACATTTTAATAATAATCTGCATTTAAAAAACGTAAAACTTTGTCAATTACTGTTTAAAAATCAGTTTTTGGCTTCTCATTTAAAGTTTTAAATATGCGAGTTAGAGCTTTTCTACATGAGACCAACTAAAAATTTTGCTATAAAAGCTATAATTATCATTTTTCCGAGGATGTTTGAATAGAAAACCTTGTTACAGAACTTTGTCCCTACCATTATCAGATGTGTTTTTATTTGTGTTAATCATGACAGGACACTATCTTATTGGAAAGCAAGCCGTTCTGCTGAAGGTGAAGACGACTAAAATTTGCAGAAGATCTAATCACAAAAAGGAGTCCATAAATTATCTGAACTGCACTTGTTCTGTTCTTTCGTATAGAAGGGGACTAACTCTGGACTCATATATCTGTGGATTACTGTTTTTTTAATTGGACGTTTTTCTCGGGTTTATTTTCAAACACTTTTCTTGCTGGATTATTTTAATCCATTCGCACAACATATTCTAGCCAACGGAATCACTGATGTTTAATGTATTTTACTATATCGATGTCAGCGTATAGCTCATACAGCTCATGGTCCATTCTATGTAGATATTCATTGTTTTCGCAGACTGGTCCATATTTAGGATCGTCCATGATTCCAAATGAATAAGAGTCCCTTACTGCCCCTTTTTAATATAGATTCTGTAAAAGTCATTCGTCATAACCTTCAGTCTAAGCGTATGCCTTCCAATCGGACATAGCATTGACATGATGGACACAAATAAGGCTACTTTGGATTTTGATAGTGCCAGTAACCCGAGATAACGTTTTCTATCTAAATATGCTAACATCTATCTAGAATTGATACATCCCCGGACAGACTAGCTCGTATCATTTTGCTTATTTGAATGCATTCTCGCAGTAGAAGCTTGAAAATGGCTAGAGGTGTGCCAACACAAACTAGTTCATTTGGAATTTGTAGCGTAGTCTCTAGACTTGTCAACTGGTCTACTTTAAAGTTACCTGCACCCACATAGGATATAGAGATCTGTGGCAATCCATGTTGACTTAGAAAATAAACATATTCCCCTACGTTAAGCTTTGTATGCAAAGGTTTTATAACAAACAATTTCGTGGTGGTACCTTAAAACCGATAAAACTTTATTTTCAGGGTGGATCTAATGTACATATATATTACAAAATTAATAAAGTATGCTTGTGCATACAAATATGTACATTATACATACTCTCGTATGTATACATATGGATATTTGCAACATAATTGCAAATCTAAAGATTTCTTCTTGAACTTAAGTTGGCAAATGAAAGAATAAATAAATGTATTAAGAAGAAGAAAAAGACATGTATTAAATCTGCCAAAACTTTAGCGAGCGCCAACGTCAATGATTGCGAAGTTGACGACGTGAACGACGAAAAAAAGACAATTTCATTTGGAAACTCGTTAACACTTCGAATGGAATGAAAGAAAGTTTTACACAAATTACAACTAGATTTCCGGAGAAAAAACTTTTTAACTTTGTTTCTAATAAATTATAAAATAGAAACACATTCACACATTCTGAAGGCATTCTACGAAAACACAGACACTCATATACATTTTTTTTGGATGGCTTCCTTTATATGTACATATGTATGTATGTATGTATGTGTGTACATTGTTTATAAGACTAAAGTTGGGGGTAGGATATTCGGAAACAAGAGGCAAAAAGTTCATAACCATAATAATGCTTTTTGATTGTTGTTATTGTTGTTGTTGTCTGTTGCTTCCCCTCTCCAATCATTTGTTTTTGTACGTAATAAACACATACAAGCATAGTCATTGTAGTAAGGATAAATATATTTACGTACATAAGCATATACATATGTAAATATGTTTACATCATTCATTTGCTGTAAAATCAGCATAACACAAAAAACCAGGTTTCAAGATAAATATTTTTGTTTTTTTTTATTTAAATTGTACGTTTTTTTATTACTAATAGCCAATTCACACCAATTTAAAATCTCGTACTTACGAGATTTCATCGCAAATCTACTAGATTTTGACGAGATTTCCCATACAAATCAAAATCTTCTTCGGCACTAGATTTTGGCAAAATCTAGTAGATTTCGGCTACTACCTCGCAACACAACCCTGATTTTCTTCAAAAATGACAAAAAATTACAACACTGTGTAAACAAAATTGACAGGTGGTTGGCAAATCTAAAAAAAAGAAAAAATATTTAAGCTGAAAAATTTTAATTATTTAATCTCAGAAATTTAATAAAATGGATGCTTGATACGCAGCAATACTATCTCTCTTTGTATTTTTTTAACTTTGGAATCACAAAATAATAAAATATTTGCTGTATTTTCCATTGTATCAATTTTTGCCGGTTAAATTTTTCTTTTATTTACATTTGAGTCAGCTGTTTTTGTTATGAAGTTGAAGTCTAGATAAATGTCAAAAAATGTTGGTGTGAACGATGAAGATTTCGATCGAGATTTCAACTCAAATCTACTAGATTTTAATGCTGTCTGAATGCACTATAAAAGTATTTATTACCAAATTTTAACAGTCATGTTGTAAAGTTTTTAAATTTTCGCCTAAACGAGATGTCAAAAAAAAATAAGAATTTTTAATAACGTATTTTGCTGAATTATGGAGAAGTTGCAAATCATTTGTAGTACTCTAAAATAACCAATTTTGGATTATGACGATATTGCTGCAATTGAGTAAAATATATCGTATATTTTATAATGTATATTTTATTGCCAAATATTACACAGTCTCATACATGTTACATTTTAATTTATGTATAACCTTGTTAAGTAATACATACAAACTAACATCCCTTTCCAAACAAATCGAGCCCTGAGAGCAACATTAACGTAACTGATAAATATCTAATTTTACAATAAGTAAAACTTTTTAAAACTTAAATTTTGACTAAACCTCTTTTCTTTTTTAATGAAAATTATAATTTAAAGTGTTTTTACTTGCCCAGGTTCAAATCCCACCAAGAATGAAAATCATAACTGGGTATATATAGACAAAAACATCTATATATCCAACTTTAAGATCCGTCTGTAAATGCCGAAGATATAATGAAAAATATATTTTGGCGGCCCCTATATGCGGCGAAAACAAAATCTAAACTGTCTTACAGCAATACTTTATATTCGAACTTTTTTTCGAGACGTCCTATAATGCATATTAACTTTATTGTACCAAACGGAAAAATATTTATGGACTGTGTTTAAGACTTAACTGAGGTATTGTTGCTATCTCCAAATGTACCGTTTAGTACTTAAATCTTGAACCAATTGAGACCCCCAAAATCTGAAAACGTATGATGGTAGAAAAAAAAACTCTAGCTGGGTTTTGATCATAAACCAGAACTAGACTGAGGACGAAACTGTCAAGTACATTTAAGAGACGTCAAAAGTACATTTAAAAGACGTCATCTTCATATAAAAAATGTCATTATACATTTTTTTTCTATTTTTTCCATTTTTTTTGTGCTTAGTAAAACATATGATCGCACTCTATGCGGTACTCTATGGTTTTGATTATTAGCCAAGGAGTTTTTAAATTAATTATTAAAGTTTTGTACTGTGGGGTACTTATTCTTAAATCTATATCCCACGAACTATACGAATTTTTACCTCTGAATTGAATCTAAAAATTTTGACTTCAAATAAAATCGAAAAAGTATCAACATCTTACTCAAAACAGTAAAACTGTCATAAAAACCCTGAAAATTCGTCATAGATTTTTATTGAAAATGATGGAAAATATAAAAATACTTCAAATATTTTAAAATATTTCTGTGGCAATATGGAAGAATAGCTTAAGTCGAAAATTGAAGTTTTGAGAAATCCAAAATTCTGTTCAATTTTTTCTGCTTGATTTTTGCGAATAATTTATGAATAAATATATTGATAACATGTTTATTAGAAAAGACGAATATTTTAAAAAAAATATTGTTAAATACAGAAGATTTTAAGCTTTTTTTACATAAGCGCTTTTTCGAAACTGAAATTTGCGTCGAATTGGACCTTAAGTAACTTTAAGCGGTTCTGTTTAAATATAAAGTATATATATTTTGTAGTTTTATGTAAACATAAGTTGTTTGTTTATTTTTTCAATGTCAATATTTATACAGCTTAAGTGAAGTTAAACGATACCGTTATATGATGAAAGAAAAATCTGATTATTTAAACAAAAATATGTGAACATAAGTTGTTTTGATCAATGCATTGTTGATTAAAAGAAACTTAAGCTAAAAAGTAAACGCACATAACATTGATAAAAAACAAAATTTTTTAAACGGACTAAACACATTTAAGCGCCTTTGTCTTTGTAATGCACCTCCTTAACTTAATTCTTACTTATGTCGACTTAAGCTACTTTTCCATATTGCCACAGACATACTAAACAATTTTTGACATTAAAATTTTTCTATACAAAATTGTTTGGTATCACAATTTTTCTATAGAAAAATTTTCGATAAAATTTTTTTCTATAAAATAATTTTCGGTATAAAATTGTTTCTATAGAAAAGTTTTCGGCATGAAATTCTTTATATAGAATAATTTTCGGTATAACAATTTTTTTTAAATTTTTTTCTATTGAAAATTTTTTTTTATAAATTTATTTCTTTAGAAAAATTTTCGGTATAAAATATTTTATATAGAAAAATTTTCAACTAAAGTTTAAAATATATTAAAAAATGTTTGAAGTGTCCTTATTTTTCATTCCTTATGTTTAAAATTTTCCTAAGCATCTATTTTTAAATATCCTTATATTTTTATCATCATTAATAAAAATCTACGAAATTTTACGTTTTTTGACAGTTTTGAGATATAGGCCTTAGAATCAGTACATGTTTTTGAAAAGCATAACACATCGCATTGAGCCTGGTCTTGGTCCCCGGTCACGGTAACATCAATTTCTGTAATTATTAATTTCTATTAATATTATTATTAATTACATTGTGCTCGATTTCGACAACTTTTTTTTACCGACAATAGAAAGACCTAGTGGGTAAAGATAAATCGAGTCTCTAAATCCAATGGTGCTAACCATTTAGGTTGGCTCAAGTTTTCGAGATATAGCGTTATCAAAAATGAAGAAGGTTGCGCAATAAAAATTCGTGTAACTCGAAAAATTGTTTATTTTCTTGAATTAAGTAAAAAACCGAAATTCGCCAACAAAATTATCTTTCTGGAACACTTATTATTTGTTAGTTCGAGCAGATACATTTATCTCTAAGAATTAAGTAAAACTTATAAAATTTATTGTACCGGCTTGACCGACTTCTACATTTTCTCACTTATTTTTTTGAATTCCATGTCCATCGTATTTTCGAGATCTGGCGAAAGTATTTGTTTAGTATTAGACCTCAAGAGAATGCCTAGAACCAATGAAGATGTATATTTTTGATAACAAATCGAAAAATTGTAGACAACCATGATCGCAGGATCGAAAAACGTTTATTCGGTAAAGTTATAAGAAAGTTTTTAATCGATTTAAGATTTCTATATGTTGTTAGAATGTTTAGCTTATATAAAATGTAACAAAAGTCCAATTTTTTTGTGATATATAAAAGCATTTTTAGACTTTAATTGGCTCTGAAAGTCTTGACCGACATCATTTGACCCTATATTTTTTGTCCTAATTTATAAAGCAATTGTTACAGCTTTTAACTTTTACAAAACAGGGATACCCTTAATAATACTCATAGAAAATTATCAACCGGAGGCATTTATCTTTTTTGCGTTTGCCTATTTCAGTTTTTGCATGTGTAGATCCTCATTATGAACTGAAAAAGAAAATAACAACTTTCAGTGAGTTTTTAATGTATTGAGATTTTCTCACAGTGGATTTTCAATTTCCGTACATAAATTTTTCTCAAAACAAGTAAGAAAAGCTATAGTCGGTCAAGCCCGACTGTATCATACCCTTCACTGCTAAGGTTAAATATGGACCAACAATTTGACAAGTTTTCCTTATGTCTATTATTTTTTCAAAATTTAATGATTTATGTCATTTCCGGCTAAGGGCCTGATATGGGAGCTAGGGTTAATTGTGAACCGATTGGTAATTGGTTTACATATCGAGGGTTTATATTCAAAAAGTGCTATCTACATTTTCAACCAAATTGGTTTTTAATGCAAACGTGTTCCTTGGCTTATCTGTCATATGTCATATAAATTTTAAGAAAGAAAAATAATTTTAAAACATGTTTTTTTCTAAATTGTGTTTGTGCTATCTACTTCATAATCAAAAAATAATGCTATCTACATTAAAAATATTTGTGGAAAAAATAACAATTGTTATAAAATATACATTGTGATTTATGAAAAGCCAACAAAATGGACCACAATTCTCTACAGCGTAATGTAATCATGGATATCTATAATATACTCGGCCTTTGACCTTAACAGATTGTAAATAAAGGTCATATAAGAAAGATAATATCTTGAATTCTACTTATATATTTATAATAAATCTTGTTTTTTTCAAAAAACTTTTTATTTTAATTTAAGTTCGTGATATTTTGATAAAAGCCTCAATTTTCATTATATTTTATTTATTTTTTTTTTTTTTGATGTTAAAATAATGCTATCTACTTGCTTTAGTATTTAAAACGATACAATTTTAACTCGTAAAAAGTGCTATCTACTATAGAAGAGCAAATATAAGGAGTTAATAAAAAAAACTTAATTTGCACAAAATCTTAGCCCCAATTTGTATGGTATTGTAAAACAAAGTTTATTTACTACTCTTATAGTTAATGACAAAAACAGTTTTTTCACTCTACTGTAAAATTGTAAATATGTAGATAGCACTTTTTGAATATAAACCCTCGATATACAAAATATTTATCTGTGCAAAGTTTTAGTAATCAAATGCATTTATCTTTAGAGTTATAAACGTTTTTGTGTTTTTATGTGCATACAAACGTCTTTTGAGAATGTTTCTTGTATAGGAGGTATGGTCAAATATAGGCCGATTCCTACAAAATTAGGTACACTGATTAAGGTAATCATAAGCAATATTTGCGCTGAATATTTATTATTAACATACAAGCAACTTTGTGGCTATAAAGGACCAAAAACTCTATTCCGGGAAGGCATCCCTATGGGAGGTACCCGAAATAGTATTCCTATTTTGCCCAAAAAGTATAGGCATTGTCCCTGGACCAAAATATGAGCCTGTGTTAAATTTCATCAAATTATCTTTAAAGCTACGACCTGTAGAATGTTAACAAGGTTACATGGATAACCCGACGGACATCTTTAAAACAACTCAGGCAGTGATTCTAAGTCAATTTGTATACTAAAAGGTATATATCCTTTCCACCTATGGTGGTGAAGAGTATAAGTACCTGGTAGACCGAGCCTTGCTCGGAGCTTTATGATAAGCATTTTGAGGAAAATTTTAAAGTTTTTATATATTTTATATTATAAAGTGCTAAAATAAATTTAGAGGAAAGACATTGTAGAAATATTCAGTTAATTTTGAATTATTTGATTTATTTTGTCCGACCAACACATAGTTTGCATAGTTTACAGTTTAACTCATTTTGAATAATTTTGGAAATTATTCATATCAACAGAAACCTCTGTCGACTCATGCGCAACAACTTTGCTAAAGATTATAGTCTGATCAAATGCACAGTTTACGATTTAATTCATTTTGAGTAGTTTTCTGTGGCGCCATCTGTCGGACTTTGCTTATTCCAATTCATAAACCTTCTTCGGCTTATCCGTAACAACTTTGCTGAAGATTATAGCATGATTAAATGTACAGCATACGATTAAATTGACTTTGAGTAAATTTCAGTAGCGCCACCTGTCGAAATTTCTTCATACCAACTAAGAAACCTTCGTCGGCTCATGTGCAACAACTTTGCTAAAGATTATAGCATGATTAAATGTACAGATTACGATTAAATTGACTTTGAGTAAATTTCAGTAGCGCCACCTGTCGAAATTTCTTCATACCAACTAAGAAACCTTCGTCGGCTCATGTGCAACAACTTTGCTAAAGATTGTGGCATGATCAAATGTACAGTTTACGATTTAATTAATTTTTAGTAATTTTCAGTGACGCCATCTATCGGAAATTAGTCTTATCAACTTTAAAACCTTCGCCGGCTTATCCGCAATATTTTCTCTAAAGAGCATAACATGATCAAATTCACAGTTTACTATTTTATCAAGAACATACATACAGACAAACATTCATTAAAACTACTAATTTTTTCCCCTTTTTATCCCCTAATTTAAAAAAGTTCCATATGCATATTTGAATTGAATTCGGTACATTTTATTAAAAATTATGTTCCTATTCGTATTACTTTTTGAGGTCTTAAGTTATCATTTTATCCCTTTTTTACCCATTTTGGCCCCAAAATTAAAAAAAGTACCAAATACACGCTCAATATTTCTTTCACAACTATTGACTGCAGTACAAAGTTCCTTTCTATATTCTTTGGCTTAAAAACTAAGAGTGGGTTGAAAAAGTACCAAAAGAAACTATTTTCACCCTTTTTACCCCCTTTCGGACATAGTTTCAAAAAAGTACCAAACACCTGTCCGTTTATTTTCATAGCTGTTTAAAACGTAATTTTAATTTTGTTTCTATACCTATTACTTTAGGAGATATAGAGTTTTCGATTTTTTCCCCTTTTTACCCGTTTTTACCCTCTTAGAGGTAAAAGTTCCAAAAGTCCCTTCTTCTTCGACCTATACATCAAAAAAGATACCCACTGTCCAAATTTTATCAAAATCGTTAGAGCCGTTTTCGAGATAGCCATTCTATATATATATATATATATATATATTATATTATTATTATATATATTATTATTATATATATATATTATTATTATATATATATATATATATAATATACAATTATTGCTCGTTTAAGAATATAAGATAAGCAAATTTTTGCATATTTAAATTGGTTTTAAATGTGTTTCGGTAACTACAAAAAAATAATTTCCACGCAGTGAAATAGCTTTCTAGTCCGTGAGAATTCACTATAGGAAGGTTCGACTGTAGTTGCAAACAAAAACTTGTCTCATTTAAACAGCAAAACTTTGAATTTTTTTTTACCCAGTTCTATTTTTTTGTCTATTGTTTTTGTTTACTGTTTTCATTTGCTTCTTCTGACAACTGGATGCCAGAATTGACAACAAAAGGAGTCCACTGAAGTTGGAATACTAGGTTACTGCATTCATGGCAAGGCCTTCAAGTACTCAGTTACACTTGTGGTCTTGTAGTTAGAAGAAACAGTCAACAAGCCCATCTATTGTAATGATACATAAATATAACAGACAGAAAGGAAGAATCGTACATATTCTTACACATCCATAAACAGGAACTTGCCACATTTCCAACCACAAATTAAATTTGTTCCTTCTTTAAGTTTTTGTTGTTACTTTTATTATCTACATACCTTTTTGTTAAACAGTCAGTTCTTGCTACTTTATTGCCTGTTGGCAGCTGGTTGTTTCTTTACTTAAATCAGCAGACAATGAACAGTGGTTAGTTATCAGGTCAAAAATGCTAAAAATACTATATGATTATCTGCTGAGCGTTTGGTTAGTCAGATGTCTTAAATCAACTATTGCCTCCAAAATTATTCCAATATTGCTTATTTTAAGGCTTGAGATATGTCTAATTGTTTTTTCCTAAAAGCTCCAGTATAATTTTTTTGTAAAATGATAAAAAAACATTTTTGAGCTAATTTTAAAATACAAAGCAAAATTACATCAACGTCATTGAAAACCAATTTTTACATGAGAAAAATAAAAGCAAAAATGAGTTAAATTTGAGGGATGAAATAAAAACGTCCTTATTTTACAAACTCATAGAAAAACTTTTTTAATGAGAAAACTCCAATGAAACACATTTTGTTAACAAGTTATTTTTTTTTTAAGTCTTCGCCAAAAATGTTTGTCTTTTCTTGAATATAAGTAACAATATAAATTTTACGTTTTTTAGCGTAAATAAACAAAAAAATATATATATATTTGATCTCTATATACATACAGTGTTTTTCCAAAAGTTTTGACAGCAACTGAACGAATAATTCAATATTCGTTAAAAATAAAGTTTTTGTAAAAGCTTGGAAATCGACTCACCTAGGCCTACAAGCACCACTAGGCTTGTAGGCCTAGGTGGGGACATACAAAAACCATTTTTAAAGATTTCGAAACATGTGCAAAATTTTAAGATATTCGCAAAAAACAGTTTTCTGGTAAGTCGTAGTACTTTAGTACCTTCAACTCTCACATTTGCAGAGCGATTTTAAAATTTTGAACAAATTTGGAAAGTCAAAGGATCAAGCTCTTACAAGATGTATACATAGGTCTTAAGAAATTAATTAACAGCCTTTTTTTGAAACTACAATTTTTTCAAATTGTACGTCAACTTACGAAAAAATTTAAGTTTTGGTTTTTGAATTTTGTTTTTGAGTGAAACGAGAAAAAGCTTTTAAAATGTTGGTTCGAATATGAAATGTATAGACGAAAGTAAATGTCAAATCAGGCAATTAAAAAATTCTTATCGCCTGGGAAACAAAAAAAACTGTTATTTATTTTTATTTTTTTTTTAGGACCTGAACACAATACAATGCATTGTGTTGAAACTAGAAAAAGGTTGTGGGAGGGGGAATAGTTAGTGTTTGTGGACATTTGATTTAAACTTTCCTATATTGCAACTGGTTGGAAAAACTTCTGCAAGAAGCAAATTCTACGTACGAACTGTACGGCTAGCGTATAGTCTATCTGTAGAGTATCGTTTGTCTACTGGTCAGTCGAATACGAAACGAGCTCTAACAGATAGACGTGTATTGCGTAAGAAAGATCATGTATCGAAAACGAGTTTCCTGATTTCGTTAGAGCACATTCCAGAGTAGTAACAATAGAACAATAGAGTTAGATAGCCTACTGTTACCGATGAGCACTTTTGCTCTCTCCTGTACTCGGTCAAGAAGTTCCAAAATAAACTTTGAAGCACCGGCCCATACATGAAAGTTGTATTTCACCAGTACGCAATACATGTTTCGGAATAGGGTCTATGTAAGACTGCAAGAGTGAGGCGAAAGTGTTCATTGATGACAGCATGGTATCCAACTCTATTGAACCACTGGAGTGTCACACTTTTGTATCGTTTGTAAGAGCTACTATCGAGCTTCTCGACCGAGTGTAGGAAAGGGTGAACGTGCTCGTCGGTATGTAATTTTATTGAGCCACTAGTTACTTTGGAATCCGGTCTATCGAAATCAAATTAGAGGAACTTGTTCCTCAGCCCCGAACTTTTTTGAATTGAAAAAATGTTTAATTTTGAAAAAAAAAAATTGAATTTTTTTATTGTTTGTTTTTATTTATTCTTGACTTATTTAATTTTAAGGTTAACATCATTTTACAAAAGTCTTAAGTTTTACAGGAAAAGCTTTCAGAAAAGTAATAAAATATATCATGGCAATACTATTTTTTGATATTTCATTACGAAGCTGTTACCATAGAATAAATAAATACCTAGAAAGTCAACGAAACGTCAAAGTACACCTTGGACCTGTCAATAGTACGGATCAGTAATAGTGTATTGGTAAGCCTAAAAAGAGCTTTTACTTTTCTTAATGAATACAAACAGTTGCACAAAAAAGTATGATATGATGGGACGAAAATTTTCTTCAAGATTTTCTCCGTAATTTTAAGAAATTTTCTTGAGAAATCCATATTTTAAGGTATAGAATGAGTTTTACTTGATTTTAGGATAATTAAAATCTATAAACAATTTTTTATTCTAAATTTCATTATTTTTTTTAATACCAAAAATTGCAGCCCTACTTGTTCAATACAAATTAAGCAAAAACAAAAAAAAAGAATGTCGAAAGAAAACAAAATAAAAAATTTTCAGTTTGTAAAAAATAAAAACTGTTTCGACATCAAAATAATGTTAAAATATTTAAAAAAAAATAACATTTTATGTGTGCAATTTAGAACAGTGCGTTTCATTCAAAATAACGCGTAATTTTTCAAACAAAATTTTGAGTACAAAAAGCTTTTCTGTTTGTCAATAAAGCTTTCATTTCGTGTACGTGTGATTTAGTAGAATACTAAATTTTAGTGGATCAGCTGACGACCTTCTATATATTTTTCTATGGCTGTTACTTCCAAACGAAATAAGAAAATGAACTCAATTTAGAGCTTAATCGTTAGGCTAGTATTCGATTGCCTTCTAACGTATGACAGTTTTGTGAACAGGTTGTAAGTTTTTATTAAAAGTTTCTCTATTTTTTAATTATTTCCTTATTTTTTTTAATTTTTTTCTATAAAAACTTATTCTGTTTTATACAGTCTTTTAAACCTTGTTCTATATAGAAAAAAAACGAGACATTACTTATTGATATCGGTTAACATCAACAAAAGTTAAAAAGTTTTACTCTAGTGTATTGCACTAAGATCCCAATTTATTACAATTATTTATTATTGTAGTAAATAGTTTTTTGATAAAACCAAAAAATGTTGGTGGGGAAACCTTTTCTCGACGCGTTTCGATGGTTGGTTAGGGCATTTCATTAGAAGGATTGTCCCTAATTATAGACAGAGCGAAAACCTCACATTATATCTTATTTGTGGGACAGAATAAATACGAATTATTATTGTGTGTAAGAAATATCAACATAAAGCGAAGATTATCACACTAAGCAACCATCGAAACGCGTCGAGGAAGCATTTTTTGGTTTTGTCAAAAAACTATTTGTTACAATAATAAATAATTGTAATAAATTGGGATCTTAGTGCAATACACTACAGTGAAACTTTTTAATTAGATGTTTGATGTGCCAAAATGTTTGATAAACCTTTTTAATAAACAAAAGTTATTTAATTTTTTCCAAAGTTAAAACTTTTCGATTTAAAACAAAAATATATTTTGTATAATGAATTTCTGGTAAAAACTTTTACATTCGTAGTAACATGGTAGTACGTAGTACATGGCCTAGTCGGTTAATAAAAAGCTTACTTACTTTATGATTTTAAAAAAACAAACTGGCTGAGCTTCTAGTCGATATGTTGACGAACCTCTTTAAATCGGTTAAATTTTTTGCTTCTAACTCCTAAACTTGGACGTATTTCTTAAATTTGTTTCCATATTTCGTCTTCTTCATTTGTTCAAGTCGTTCATTTGGACCCAAGTCGTTGTTGTACGAAATATACACCATACTTGGGGAATAAATCCATTGCCCTAAATTTAAATTTTGTCATTTCCAAAACTACTTAGTTGCTGCCGAAATTTGAAGCACTTTTTCGCAACTGTTTAGTTTTTTTTCGCATATTTTTCGGCCGCCTTAAGGCAATTAACAAAATGGATAAGGATTGGTGGATCTTTCAGTCTCGCATGGTTTGATATATATCTCGTTAATGTGCTCCATATAGGTATAACTTACGACAGGTGTAAATGACGACAACTTAAAAGTAAATTTTTCAAAATACCGGTTTTTCGTGGAGCACACTCGGAAATATATGTATATGTACAAACTACCGCGTAAACCGAGTTTTTTGCCATTTAGCACCTAAAAGAAAAAGCGCACCAAAAAATCATTATTTGCTAAAATTTTATGAAGATTTTGAAAATCGTGGAAAAAATGCATATTACACCGATTTGCATCAAAAGTTTATTTGCTTTATTTGCTTAGAACGCAAAGGTTTTATATAAAAACTTTTCACTAATGCACAATGCGAATTTAGCCTTGCCTTAGATCTGAAACGTACCAAAATATTATAGGGATTGGTGATTTTATGGATCATATAAGAATTTTATATCTTAAAAAGATATAAACCTATTTAAACTTATATATAAATAAAAAATTGTTTTTAATTATAATTGTACATAAGAGTGACTTAAAATGTATTGAAGCGAAATTCGTGGTAGGTGTAAACCCCCAAAATTAATATTGGTATTTTTTATGATGACATTTGAAATATTTCGGCTCTAGCTTTGACCTCTCTGAGCTGGTCTATGTTTTTTTTTTTGAGAATTTGTTTCCTTATCAACAAACACAAGGTTTTTAAGGGTACAACTTTGACGCGCAAAATAAAAAGGGACCTAAGAGTAAAATACGGGTTTGTTCAGGAGAGCCATTTTTTACCTTATTTTTTTACCCTCATTTTTCTACCCTAGGTCCCTTTCTCTATGCGCTGTTAAAAATTCACATCACATCACTTCCTTTTTTAAAGATATTATGTAAAAATTAACGGTTTCTGAATTTTGTATTCGGGGGTTTGTTTGTTATAAAAATGCCAATTAACATATTTTAATCTTAAGCCGATTTAATTTAATACGGCTCTCAGCTTTTTTTGAAATTCGCTTTAGCTAGCGTTTTGACAAAAAAGAAATGGGGTGGTAACCCTTTATTTTAAATAGGGCAACATGGGTATCAAAATTTTTAATTTACCAAGTACATCATCAGTGGTAAAGCAGGTTAGTCATCCAACTATCATACCAGAGGTCCCAAGTTCGATCCTCGGTCAGACCCACTTGAAAAAAAAAAAATTCAAAGCGGCGGTTCACCTCATAATTCAGCTAGCCACTGGTTATGGAGTATTAGGCTATGTAAAACTTCCCTAACCAATGCATTTGCCGTTCGGAGCCGGAGTTAAAACCTAGGTCCCTTTCAATGAGTCTAAAAATAGAATCGGATGCAGCTCATTGTCTGAGAAGTACCCCTTGTTCCAATTGAAATGTTGCCGGGGAATTATATATATATACATTACAGTAAATGTAAATAATTTAGATTTTTTCAAACTAGATACATTTTAACGGTGATCTAAAATATGTAAATGCAATTTTGTTGTAACTCGTATATGATAGCGGATTTAGTTTCTAGATCATATGTGGATGATAATATTACTAGTTAGTTAGTTAGTTACTTGTTCTTTATTGATTCTTTTTTCAATTTTTGATTTTCACAAACTCGGAATAAAAGGTAATATACAATTTTTTGAGAATAAAAAGAACTTACGACTATGACATAATGTCGTCAGTCGGTAGAATTACAAAATATTCTGATTGATATACAAAAGTACGTTTAGCTTTCATTTATCTTAGTAATTAAATTCTCTGATAACATCTTTTCTATATTTTATTGCATCTATTATGTAACGAAATAAGTCATTGAAGCTGAAGTTTACATTATTTAATATGTTAACAACTTCATATTCTGTTAACGATAGTTTTCTAAAATACTGGTAACGAATATGTTGAAGAATGGGACATATAGCTAGAAAATGATAAAGTGTCTCTGGTTCTTTAATGTTGCATAATGAGCACAGATGTGACCTATGTTGTTGTTGTTGTGGGAATCTCGTGGTATTAAGTTCTATAAGGTCGCATCTGGCTTTAAATATCCAGCTTATTATGTTTATATTTGTTAAATTTCCAAAATAGTTCTGGATGGTTCCATAGTTCAACTTGCTGTAGAAACGTGTTTTTTGGGATGCTTTCCGTAGAAATGTTTCCCTATCGTTTAACTTTAGGCGCGATATAATTTCTTCTCTTAAGTACTCCCAATCTTGCCTTGTCGAACAATTCTCTATATTTATTGTGCCACATTCTCTGCTCAGTTTTTCTATATCCTTGTACCAAAACCATTTTCTTTGTAATAATATAAGTGTTAATTGGTTTGGTAGCCGATTATTTCCATATGTAAATAATGTTTTTATTATATATCTCAGATGTAGATCTAATGTAAAGATATGATTATTTTCAATACCTGTTTCCAGCATTAGTATGTACGTTGGTGTAAATGTGGGCAGTTTTAAAATTTTCTTTAAGAAAAAGCGTTGCAGCTTATCGACCTCCTCGAAAAGCTTAAAACCCCATACTTGGGCACCATATGATTGGATTGCTCTACACACAGACTGAAACAAATTCCACTTCGCATTCAAAGATATTTCCTTTCTTCCTAAAAAATTAGCCCATGTTGCATTTATACTGTTTTTTGCCGATATGTTTCTCTTGTTTAAATGTTTGCTGAAAGACATTTTTGGCGTAAGTGTAACTCCCAAATAAGTATATTCTGATACAATTTTTATTGGTACATTGTTAAAAAAGAATTGTTCATGCTTGGAGATTTTTCCCCCTTTGCGAAATATTACCATTTCTGATTTACACAAATTGACTTCCAGGTTCCAGGTTTCACAGTATTTTTCTAAGTTACTAATCATTTTTTGCATAGTTTTTACATCATCCGCTAAAATAACTATGTCATCTGCATACAGCAAGAGTCTTATATTCAGGCTTTCTATATTAATTCCTCCCTCTAGAAATCTATGTAGATCATTTAAGTAAATGGAAAATAGGGTAGGAGATAAAATGCAACCTTGCTTCACTCCAGTTGTTGTATCAAAATTTTCAGATAGCGTTTCACCAGTCCAGACTTTAAAGTTGGTTTTACTATAGATACAATCTATCATATTGACAATTTTTGTTGATATTCCTATATCATGAAGCTTATATATGAGCGATTTTCTAGATACCTTATCGAAGGCAGCCTTAAAGTCGACAAAGAATGCATATACTTTGCGGTTTTCATTAAGCTTTATATTAGTTATTGCAGCCAGATTATAAATGTTATCCACAGTCGAATAACCTTCACGAAATCCAGCCTGGGACTCCGTTATGACATTATGTTCTTCAAGCCACCTATTCAATCTATTGTTTAGGATGCCCATGAATATTTTTGCAATCGTATTCATGAAGGATATTCCACGATAGTTGCTAGTTAAGCTTCTATCCCCTTTTTTAAATATTGGAAAAATAATGCTTGTTATGAACTTTTCGTCTAATTTTGCACTGTCGAAGATTATATTAAACGATTTTGCCATTTCTTCGATAAAAATATCAGTTGCATTTTTAAAAAACTCGTAGGACACTCGGTCTTCCCCTGGAGCTTTGTTATATTTTGCCTTGGATAGAATACATTTTATTTCTGTTGGTAGACCATCAAGGTATTCATCATAATAAATCATTGGAGCGTATAAAATATCGTTAGAGTTTTGTGGCGGGTTCAACAATTCCGAAAAATATATCTCAAATTCGTTTGCAGATATTCCGGGAAGTTCTTGTGTATCTATATGTCTAATTTCTTTAACTAGGCTCCACCAGTCTTTACTATTTTTAACTGCGTTAATTTTCAGTTCTAAGTTTTTGAAATAGTTTATTTTGCTCACTTCACATAAATCTTTAAATTTTCGATTTGCCTCAATATATTTTTGTTTATTTGCGTCTGTGGAATCTTTTTTGAAGCTTCTTAATGCCTGAAAGGACTTTTTTCTAGCGTTTTGACATTTATAGTTAAACCATTTACTTTCTGTTTTCAGAGGGGGCTTATAGGTTACAGGATTTGCGAGTTGTATAATTTCTGTTAATTGTTTTAATTGTAATGTCTCATTCTCACGTTGATATACGCTTAAAAGTTCATTCAGTTTATTTTTATATATTTCGGTTTTATTCTCATCCCACTTTAGCTTAATAATAGGACTAAAAAATATATAAATTAAATCAATAATATTTTTACATAATTGGCCAATATAGTTTCACTATTAGAAGTCGATAAGAGCAAAAGTTGAAAAACGACCTACCCTAATGCATATTTGTTGAATTTTTTGTGCTTATTTAAACAACAAAATTGGCCAAAAAAAAAACTATCTAAATTGCTCCCTTACATTTGTATTATACGTATAAAAGTAGGCATGTATGTGTATGCAATGTAAATAATACATACAAAAATATGTATATTTACATTCTTTTTATACATATTAATTATTAAAGGAATTAAGGTATAGTAAAATAATGTTTAATCTTTATTATATAGCGCATTTTACGAACTTACCATTTTATATTTAATTGATTTATGCTTCAAGCATTAACTGAACTTTAATTGCTCCGACATTAAGTTGATTTAAATCTGTCAGAAATAAATACAAAATAAATAAAACTTTTATTATTATTTTCAGTGGTAGCCAAAACATTTGTATTA
Organism: Stomorhina lunata; assembly: GCA_933228675.1. Lineage (NCBI taxonomy): Eukaryota > Metazoa > Arthropoda > Insecta > Diptera > Rhiniidae > Stomorhina > Stomorhina lunata. The sequence goes on along the minus strand of OW121740.1, from coordinate 84,973,093 downwards.
GTAAGTGTTAGTTGTATTGGTGAGAAATATTTTACACACTCGAAAAAATATTTTAATAAAATTATGGTATTTTCAATCAGATCTATTAGTCTTATTTACGTGTTAAATTATGTTAAAAAACCATAATATATTTTGGTTTTACTAGTAAGTTAAAACTTTAAACAAAAGAATTTTATTATACTAAAAAATTATTTGTATGAATATGAAAATCTAAAACATATAATAAAATTTAAAAACTCTCTTAAGAGTAGCTCTACATAACGTTACTATTTTAATTTTAAATACTAATTTCATAATACTATTCATTCTTCTTTAATTTTTATACCCACCATCAAAAAGAATTGAGATTGTCATTCCGTTTGTAATTTCCGATATATATTCTGAATCCTTATAAAATTCTAAGACGATTGAGCGATGTCCGTCTGTCTGTCTGTCTGTTGAAATCACGATAACGCCTTCAGGAGCTAGCTCACTGAAACTTAGCAAAAACATTCCTCATTTATGAGAAAATTTTGGTATTGAAATTGGGCAAAATCGGTTAACATTTGACCATAGCTCCCGTATAACCTCGTCTGGGCTAGTCGCTTATTTGCTAATAACTGACAAATTATAATAGCTATGATGACAAAATTTGGTATCTAGAAGTTTTCCATAAGCACTAGGCAGCATGTAAAATTTCATCGAAATCGGTTCACATTTAACCATAGCTCCCATATAAAAAACATACGGAAACAGCCTAAATTCCTGAAATTCACTTAAATGCCAATAAATGATAAACTGTAGTAGCTTTGACCACCAAATTTAGCACAAATAAGTCTTATGTGAATACCAGCCAGTGTGCAAAATTTTGTCACAATCGGTCACCATTTGACCCAGCTCCCGTATACAAAACTTACGGAAACACAAAAATACAAAAAGAAAAGGGGGTTTATGTCCGTCTGTCCGTTAGATAAAAGCGCGATAGCGCCTTAACTGAAAGGGCTATAGCAACAAAATTTTACAAAAGCAAGTCTTATGTGAATGCCAGCCAGTGTGCAAGATTTTGTTACAATCGGTCACCATTTGACCATAGCTCCCATATAAAAAATTTACAGAAACACAAAAATACAAAAAGAAAAGGAGATTTATGTCCGCCTGTCCGTCAGATAAAAGCGCGACAGCTCCTTAACTATAAAAGCTAGAGAGACAAAATTTTACAAAAGTATTTCTGATATGTAAAAAAAGTTGTATACTGAAATTGGGCAAAATCGGTTCACTTTTAGTTAGAGCTCCCATATAACCCCGCCCCGGGAAACACATGAATGCTGATAAATTGAATACAATTGTAATAGCTATGACGACTAAATTTAGTATAGAGAAGTTTTATACAACTATTGGTCAGTATATCAAATTTTATAGGAATCGGTCCATATTTGACTATAACTCTCATATAAAATACACTCCCGGAAACCAAAAAATATTTAGCAAGGACTAGTTAAAAGCTATTAAATTAGAAACTGTGATAGCTATTGCCACTAAATTTTGCAAAAATAAATAAGCTTTACATAAATACCAACCAGTGTGTAAAATTTTGTTACAATCGGTCAACATTTGGCTATAATTCTTATATATATATTACATCCCTTTTTTATATCTACAATTAAAAAGATTCGGAGGTACAAGCAGCATATTAAGATTTGTATATGGTAGATGCATTAGGACCTCCTTACAAAATATATGGACCAGTCGTATAACTATCAACTTCTTTATCCTTTAAGCTAAAGTAAAAGTATTTAACAAGTTATTAATATAAAACCATACCCGGTTGTGATAACGAATTTTGTTCAAAGTAAATAAATACTAGGGAAACCACTTACATACTTTTGAATGTTGAACTATAAAGCTACTGCAACCGAAGTTATTCCAAATATTTTACCAACAATGACAACTAGCGTAACAACTTTTTTCCAATTTGGTCCACGTTTTGAATTTGCTGCACCCTCGTATATATATGAGATATGTTTCTAAATTTAACACAACCTGATGGTGGGTATATAAGATTCGGCACAGCCGAATATAACTCTTACTTGTTTTTATTGTCATAATACAATTCAAAAAGCGAGACGACAAACATTTTTTGAGTGTATTGAATTTACAAGAAAAAATGCGCATTTTTCGGTGGTTGATTGCAGACTAAATGAAAGAGCGTAAGAATGCGTGTGAAGAGCGTAAGAATACATGTGATTTCAGAATGCTGAATTCAGTTCGAGCTGGCGACCAATGTTTTATATTATTGATGATGCGTATGTAACTATGTATATAACCTAGTGATAGGTATAACTTTATTAAATTTATAAAAATATCTATCAAATCATTGCAAATTTAAAAATAACATTGAAAATTGTTTATTAAAAATAATTTTTACCGTTTGTATTAAAATATGAAACGTGTTTACTCTTTTTGGTACCACTCGTGGTATTTTAGTGACTTGGTATTTTTTAGGAAGTATGGTCAAATATGCGCCAATTCCAAACAAAATTGTTTTAGAATTAAAATAATTTATTTACAATAGAAAACTGTTTTAAGAACGTATGAACTTTGTGCCCTTTTTACTCTTTAAGTGTTGAACTTTTCATAAAGTACCAGACACTTGTTCAATATTTTTTTCATGTAGGTATATCGATAACTATTTCTATGAATACTTAAAAGCCTTTGTATGATAAGCAAATTTTCTGAGTCAATTAAAAAGTTATAAATCTCAGAATATAGAAGACCAAATTTATTGCATAGAATTTTTACATAAACAAAAACTTGTGTCAAATCGATACAATTTAAGTATGAGTTATCGGGATTCCACTGTATTAGCAAAAACCAACATTTAAGAGTAAATAATTTTAGACATGCGGGTGTTTTAAATCATTTAAACTTGTATGAAATTATTTGATTATTTTCATTGCAATTGTAGTGGAATTATTTACAATAAAAATTTTACTTGGGGGCATTTGACATAAAGCGAATGCGTTGAGAATTTATTTACATTTATTTGCATATATTTAATGCAATTAACACTTTAAAGATATTGAGTGTGAGTTTTTTTTAGTTTAATTTATTGATAGATATTATTATTAAATTCAGTTTAATTTTGATTTATTGACATAAAATTAAATATTTTTCTGCAAGGTTGCAGGAATTTATTTAATAGTAAATTTGACAATTTTACAAACACATACACATGTATGTAAAATGAATTTTTTATATAAATACACTCTTATATACTTACAAGTAAGAGTGTTATATTCGGCTGTGCCGAATCTTATATACCCACCATCAAGTTGTGTTAAATTTAGAAACATATCTAATATGTATATATCTACGAGGGTGCAGCAAATTCAAAACGTGGACCAAATTCGAAAAAACTTGTTACGCTAGTTGGTATTGTTGGTAAAATATTTGGAATAACTTCGGTTGCAGTAGCTTTATATTTCAACATTCAAAAGTGCGTAAGTGGTTTCGCTAGTATTTATTTACTTTGAAAAAAAAATCGTTATCGTTACCGGGTATGGTTTTACATTAATAAGTTGTTAAATACTTTTCGTTTAGCTTAATATTTAGTTAGGATAAAGAAGTTAATAGTAACAGGTCCATATATTTTGTTAGGAGTTTTTAATGCATCTACCATATACATAATCTCAATATGCTGCTTGTAACTCCGAATCTTTTTGATTGCAGATATAAAAAGGGGGATGTAATATATATATATATATATATATATATATATATATATATATATATATATAAATTTCAAACACTGGCTGGTATTTATATAAAGCTTAGTTTTGCAAAATTTAGTGGCAATAGCTGTCACAATTTCTAATTTAATAGCTTTTAACTGCTAAATATCTTTTTGGTTTTCGGCAGTGGTTTTTATATGAACTCTATAGTCAAATAATGACAGATTCCTATAAAATTTGATATACTGACCAGTAGTTGCATAAAACTTCTCTGTTATAAATTTAGTCGTCATAGCTATTACAATTGTACTCAATTTATCAGCATTCATGTGTTTCCCGGGGCTTATATGGAAGCTCTAACTAAATGTGAACCGATTTCGAATATTTTCAGTACATAACTTTTATTACGTATCAAAAATGCTTTTGTAAAATTTTGTCTCTCTAGCTTTTGTAGTTAAGGAGCTTTCATGCTTTTATCTGACGGATAGACGGACATAAACCACCTTTTCTTTTTGTATTTTTGTGTTTCCGTAAGTTTTTTATATGTGAGCTATGGTCAAATGGTAACCGATTGTGATAAAACTTTGCACACTGGCTGGCATTTTCATAAGACTTCCTTTGGCTAAATTTAGTGGCCAAAGCTATTACAGTTTATGATTTATTGGCGTTTAAGTGAATTTCAGGTGAAATTTAGGCTGTTTTCGTAAGTTTTTTGTATGGGAGCTATGGCTAAATGTAAACCGATTTTGATGAAATTGTATATGCTGCCTAGGGCTTATGTAAAACTTCTATATACCAAATTTTATCACCATAGCTGTAATAACTTGTCATTTATTAACAAATAAGCGATTAGCCTAGACGAGGTTATATGGGAGCTATGGTCAAATGTGAACCGATTTTGCCCAATTTCAATACCAAAAATTTCTTAGATATGAAGAATATTTTTACTAAGTTTCAGTGAGCTAGCTCCTTTCGTTTAGGCGTTATCGTGATTTCAACAGTTAGACAGACAGACGGACGGACAGACAGACGGACATCACTCAATCATCGTAACGGAATCATACAAACGGAATGACTCAATCATACAAACGGAATGACAACCTCAATATAGCCCTCATTATTTTTGATGGTGGGTATAAAAAAAATCTCGCGAAACGACTTAGCGTGTGTTGTAGGCCTTATTGAGCACATGACAAATTTAGGAGTTATTTGCAAAAAAAAAACGATTTTAACAGATTGCGCTTTAGAATGGCATACATTTGTAAATTAAAAGAATTTTGTTTGTTTAAAATATCTAAAAAAAATTTGTACACTTTTTTGAATTTAGTAGCATTTTATTACTTATTCTTATGTGAAAGCTCATAAAAGTTTATTTTTATATAACAATGGAATTTTGTTTCTAATAAAATGTAGTTCTATGTGCTGTTTATATAACACAAGCGGCTGACGATTAAGTGAAATTTATATGCATTTTGTATTTGCTATAATAACAAAGCAAATGCATATATCACTCAATCGTCAGCTGCTTGTGTTATATAAACAACATATTAATTTTTTAAATCAGACGAAAAGTCGAAAATTTATTAAGCTTTTCATAATCCGACTAGGCCATGCACTACGTACCATAATGCTTTTTTACCAGAATTTCTTTATAAAAGATATTTTGTTTGCAATCGAAAAATTGTAACTTTAGAAAAAGTTAAATAACTTTTGTAAATGTAAGCCTATATCAATAACAGCCTGTTCACAAAACTGTCATACGTTAGAAGGCAATCGAATACGAGCCTAACGATCAAGCTCTAAATTGAGTTCATTTTCTTTTTTCGTTTGAAAGTAAAAGCTTCGTAATGAAATATCAAATAATAGTATTGCCATGATACATTTTATTACTTTTCTGAAAGCTTTTCCTGTAAAACTTAAGAATTTTGTAAAATGATGTTAACCATAAAATTAAATAATATCAAAAATAAATAAAAACAAAAAATAAAAAAATTTAACATTTTTTCAAAATTAAATCAAACACATTTTCAATGATATTCTCGGTATGAGAAAGGCAAGTATTAAGTAAAAAAGTTCGGTTTTAGGAACAAGTTCCTGGTTTCGATAGACCGGACTCCAAAGTAACTAGAAACGATAGAACATTGTGACACTCCAGTGGCTCAATAGAGTTGCATACCGACGAGCACGTTCACCCTTTCCTACACTCGGTCGAGTAGCTCTTACAAAGACCCTATTCTGAGACATGTATTGCGTAAGAATATTTAAGTTTGGGAACGAGTTTCCTAATTTCTTTAGGACACATTCCAAAGTAAAAACGATAGAAAAGTGTGACACTCCAGTGGTTCTATAGACTTGGATACTATGCTGTCATCAATGAGCACTTTCGCCATCTCTTGCACTCTTACATAGACCCTATTCCGAAACATGTATTGCGTACCGGTGAAATACAACTCTCATGTATGGGCCGGTGCTTCCATGTTTATTTCGGAACTTCTTGACCGAGTACAGGAGAGAGCAAAAGTGGTCATCGGTAACAGTAGGTTATCCAACTCTATTGTTCTATTGTTACTACTTTGGAATGTGCTGTAACAAAATCAGGAAACTCGTTATCGCTACAAGAACTTTCTTACGCAATACACGTCTATCTTTTAGAGCTCATCCTTTCCTAGTCTATTGACCAGTAGACAGACGATACTCTACAGATAGACGATACTCTAGCCGTACTGTTCGTATGTAGAATTTGCTTCCCGCAGAAGTTTTTCCAACCAGTTACAATATAGGGAAGTTTAAATCAAATGTCCACAAACACTACCTATTCCCCTCCCACAACCTTTTCCTAATTTCAACAGAATGCATTATATTGTGTTCAGGTCCTAAACAAAAAAAAAATTAATAACCGTTTTTTTGTTTCCCAGGCGATTAGAATTTTTCAATTGCCTGATTTGACATTTACTTTCGTCTATACATTTCATTTACGAAAAAAAATTGTAAAAGCTTTTTCTAGTTTCACTCAAAAAAAATTTCAAAAACCAAAAGTTCAATTTTTTCGTAAGTTGACGTACAATTTGAAAAAAATTGTAGTTTCAAAAACAGGCTGTAAGTCTCTTGTCTCTTTTTTCTATATAGAACTAACTTTAAAAAAGCTTTAAAATAAACAAGGTTTTTATAGAAAAAGTTGAAATTATTGCTTTTGAATTTAAAGTTTTTTTTTATGAAAAATTAAAAAAAACAATGGTGAAACTTTTGATAAAAACTTACCTAATTTATATGCCCTAAGCATGCAGCTTATAAAAGCTTGATATTTCAACTTTCCAAAACCGTTTAAAATTTTAAAATCGCATATGTGAGAGTTGGAGGTACTAAGCTACGGCCTACCCGAAAACAGTTTTTTGCGAATATCCCAAAATTTCGCACATGTTTCGAAATCTTTAAAAATAGTTTTTGTATATTCTCACCTAGGCCGATAACCACCACTAGGTCGCTTTCCAAGTTTTAACACAAGTTTCTTATTTGCAACACCGTGTAATTTGAATTGTAATTATGAGTCAAATCAAATTTTCGAATATGTACTGAACCACACCATCTCCGATTTTGATGAAATTTTGTATAAAAATTTTCCTAGCTCATTAAATTTTTGAATTTCGCTTTGGTTCAGGGGGTTACCGCATAACTCGATTCGAAAGAAATTATTTTCGACACACAATGCTTTAAGCATAAAAATTCGAACAGTTTTATTTTCGAATCGAGATACACAGTAACCCCCTGGTTTTATGGCTGTTCAAAGTTCTTTTTTTTCATTTTATGTTTTAAACTTACCTATTTTTTTAACACGGTTATCAGATTTTTATGATTCTAGGCGTTTACTTCGGCGTGTGCTCTGTAATTTTAATTAACTTTTCATGTTCTGAAGAACATAGGAGATCAATAATATCCTTAACTCTGGATACCTCAAAAAGAATATCTTTATTCTTCTCGTAAATATGAATTATAAGGATGACATCAAAAAAATAAAAATAAAAAAATTGGCCCCATAGGGGGATCGGAAAATTATAGAATTTTTCTAAAATAACAAATTTTTTCATGAATTGTTCTAAATTCTAAAGTTAGTCTACTTTTACATTAGTCAGGTTTGGCTTATAAATCTTGTCTTGAATTTGTATGAGAAAAAACTGACGGAATTAAAATTGACCAAACCTGACCGTACTATCAAGTTTACGAAAATTTTGAAAATTTGTATGAAATTTGTATGTTTGTGTGTGAACATGAATCCAGGTTCAAAAGAAATTCAAAGAAAAACTGATCAAGTAAATCTGATTCGTGTAAAAGGCGACTTAACAAACTGCAAAAAATTTCTAATGATAAATGAAAAAATGTTTAAGATACAAAATCGCCATCTGAGCCAAAGCAAAATTCAAAATTTTGAAGAATCTTCAAAATTGTGTAAGCTAGGAGAATGTATATACAAAATTGTATCCAAATCGGAGATAGTGAGGTTCAAAATTTGTAATTTTCGTTCGAAAAAATTGTGATATTAACCTTATATCAGGAGATTTCCCTGTTTTCCAGCTGGTAGCTAGTAGTTGATTTAATACAAAAATTTTAAGAGTTTCCAAATGTAAACCCTTTTTGTTTCTATAAGGCGAAACGCAATATTATTTTCCTATAATTGTGTTGCGTTAATATAAAGCGATAGGTTTCACCAATTTCATCTTACGATATTATTAAGTTCTATTATATATTTCTATTTATTTTCCATTCATGTTAAAGCAATGCATTATTTATTTTCTATTGAGTTGAGTAAAAATAAATGTATGTTCTACATTATTGCCTGTGGCTTCAAAATCTATTGTATACCTACTTTTATATAATACCTATTATATAATAATACATACTAATCTAATAGGAGTCGTATTGTTATATAAAATGAAATATAAAAAATAATAGCTTGTCATTGATTTAGAACTTCTCTCAGGCTGAAATATTCAAGTTCAATTATCTTCTGCTTAAACACCATCAAATAGAACATAATATATATGTGGTAATATGTAAGAATAGCCTAAGTCGAAAATTGAAGTTTTAAGATATTATCAATTTTGTATAATTTTCCTTCTGCTTGATTTCTGCGAATAATTTATGATATAATATATTGGTAACATGTTTATAAGAGAAGAAGGATGAATATTAAAAAAAATATTGTTAAGTTCAGAAGAAATTACGTTTTTTCTACTTAAGCTCATTTTCGAAACTGAAATTTGCGTTGAACTGGACCTTAATTTACTTTAAGCGGTTCTGTTTAAATAAAAAGTATATATATTTTGTAGTTTTATGTAAACATAAGTTGTTTGAAAATAACGTCTTTATACAGCTTAAGTGAAGTTAAGCGAAATCGTTATATGATGAAAGAAAAATCTGATAATGTAAACAAAAATATGTGAACATAAGTTGTTTTGATCAATGCATTTTTGATCCAAAAAACTTAAGTTAAAAAGTAAACGCACATAACATTGAAAAAACACCAATTTTGTAAAACGGACTAAACATATTAAGCGCATTAGCTTCTGTAATTCAATAAACGCCTTAACTCAATTCTCTCTTATGTTGACTTAAGCTACTCTTCCATATTGCCACATATATGTATGTATGTGTATAACACACAATAATATATTTATATGTATATGCTTGGAATGCCTTATGTTATGTACTCGTAATACGAGTCTCGTATTCAAATTTATTTGTGAATATTTACTACTTCACGTGTACATTAGAGCGACTCACTAAAAAAGTGATTTTGTTAACCGTCTAAAAATAAAGCTTGACATGTTGCATGATATTTTCCAAAATATGTCTTAATAGATTTGTCCCGCAGAGAACTACTTCCTTTGCAAAAGGTGTATTTTTCCGTATTTGTATAAAGAAAAAATATATGTAAATTAATATTGGTGTAATTTCTAATCATTAAAATATTTTAACAAATTGATGCTCAATATAAAAAAAGAATTTTAATAAATACCAAATATTTCTAAAAATCTAAAAATAGTTAACTAATAAAAAAAGTTTTATTATTTATTTGAACGAATATATTGTCGTAAGTTTGTGTGTTAAGTTTCTGTTATAGCAAGAAAATATTTTACCTAGCTTTGAATATGTGGTAGGTATATACAATTTTGCGTGTAGAATTTAAGTAAATTATAGGCTTTATTTGGTAAATTTTATGAAAAAAGCTATATAACGATAAAAGTAATAAGAAACTTCTTAAGGCACGGTCACACTGATTAAACATTTAATCGAAATTATCAAATATTTGATCCTCGTAGTCTGACCACAAAATATTTTTGAGGTTCAAACAAGAAACATGTTGATTTGAAGAAAACAAAATCATTTGCCAGCAAATAAAAATTTTCCTTATGTGACCACGCAATAGCAAATATTTTTTAAAATTTTGATCAAATAATTATTTAATCTTACAAAATTTTTGTAACATCAAACAGGGGCAAATAATAGCTGAGCATGTGTATTGTTTACTATTCAAACAGAAACAACAACATCAAATTTGAGAAACAACAATATCAAATTTGAGAAACAACAACATCAAATATGAGAAACAAATTGCTAGATGCTCAATTTTGTTTTGCCAAAATTTGATCAAATATTTTTCGGGAAAATATTTAATCTCAGTGTGACCATAAATAAAGCTTGTTTTTTTGTTTATACTTTGAACGTATTTTTTCTGTATTTTATCAAATAAAAATCATCAAATAAATGTCAAACTTGACCACAAATTTTTTGTTATATTGTTTTGACAATATTTTACTCAAAATATTTGATTTAAATGTTTAATGAGTCTACCGTACCTTTAGTTTGTGCAATGGTAATATTTACCGAGATCAAACTTTATTGACTTAATAAAGGATATTTCGAAATATTGATCACAATTAGGTCTTACTACTGGATATTATGAAATGAAAATTCGATTAGCTACAAGCCTACAATACAGCGAGATAAATGTTTGTTGTATTGGTCGCGGATGTTATGAAATAATGATCCGGTAGTCGACATGCCTACAACCCAACGAGATAAATGCTTCAGCTCTCGTTCGGTAAGCTACAAATAAAATTATAAGCTATGAGATAAAATTGTCAGCTCTCGATCGGCTAACTAAGATATTTAATCCGATGAGGTACCTCGACAAGGTAAATTTTTGGATCACGATCGGCTAAGTACCAGGCAAATAATAATCCGATTAGGGAGTAGCAAAAGATAAAATAAGGGTTCAATTGTCCCAACTTAAAAAGGGCTTTGGAATATTTGTAATGGCATATTACAAAGATTGGTAGGGAAACTTACATGAGATTGTTGTAAAAGTTATAACCGATGATGTGACAGTAGCAGTCAAAAGGAAATTTATTTGCCGGAAATAGATCTGTTAATACTGATGGGTCACTTATCATTAATTTAGGCTTAGCGGACTATTTTAAAGCAATACAACTTAATACGGCACCAAGGCTACCGGATCACTGTAATGTTTTTGTTATCAGCTATTCAGTAACCATCTTAATTGGGTGCCAATTAAAACATACTGCAGAACGAGTTATTAAGTCTACCTAACAAAAACCAGTTAAGTGATTTCTGGGGTAAAGAACGAGTCCATAAAACAACTTATCTGCACTTGTTCTAAGTTAGAACACTTATTTCTGTGGAGATCTAGGCAATCTGGCTGACGTGTTATAAAGGGATGTGGTCTTCGGACTTCGCATTGTAAGCTACTCTGATTACTCGACTCTCATAGAAACATAACCTAATTATATTTAGGTTATTTGAAAATGTGTGGGATCTATGGCAAATGTAGACCGATTATTATAAAACCCTGCAATTTACATATTTTTACAAAAAACTTATCTTCTAACCTATGTTGGTGTATCATATAAAAAACAAGTAAGATAGTGCTATAGTCGGTCAAGCCCGACTATACGATACCCTTCACCACTAAGGTCAAAGATGGTCTTTTTCCTGTATAAAGACACATAATTTCTAAATTTTGCCTTCTCAGAAATTATATATTTAAGCTGTTTCCGTCATTTATACTTATATGAGAGCTAGGGTCATATGTAAACCGATTATCTCGAAATTTGGAAAATTGATTAAAGTTCTTACAAAAATTATGTTTGCAAAAACTAAACTCAAAATTCTCATTATCTTAAAATTTAAGAGCGTTTTACTGATTTTTATCTCATATAGTGCATTTTGACAGAAGAGTTTGTATGGGAGCTATAGTCAAATGTGGACCGATTTCAACGAAATTTGGTACAGTAATTTTGGTTTACATAGGCAGTATATGTTTTAAATTTCAAATTTTGATTTTGGTGAAAAAATATTGATGTTTGTGAAAAAATATTGATTTTCCGGGAAGTGGGACCTATTTACCATAAAGAATGGACCGATTTTGACGAATTTCAATATCCATGGTACTACTATCAAAAAATGATCTGTGCCAAATTTCATCAAATTATCTTTAGAATTGCGACCTCTACTTTGATTACATGGTTTACATGGGGGTCCACCCAGCCGGCCAGACGGACAGACTGACATCGCTAAATCGACTAAGAAAGTGATCTAAGCCTATTGGTATACTAAAAGGTAGGTCTAAGTCAAATATTTCCTTGCGTTATATACATCAGCACAAACTTATAATACCTATTCCACCTATGGTGGTAAGGGTATAATAAGTTACCTGGATATTTTACCGCATTTCTAATAAATATAATTAATTATAAATCTAAAAATCCGTAAAAATAAAAATGTATCTATATTTGAAGGATGCAAATGACTCTAAGATGAAACACAATTTATTTCTTTCAGAATATTTAAAACATCTGAAATATTCAGCACATAAATTAAAATATAATATGAATATGTACTCATATGTATAATGCTAATATGGACTAGTTTTCCAAATGAATATTTTCGCATTCTATAACTTTTTTTAAAAATTCTCTGGGTTAAAACTACATCTTTTTTATTCTACACGTGATGTTAAAGTTAATGTTAGTGTATGTATGTTTTATTTTAAGAGGATGTTTGGCACACAGCAAACATGAAATTTAAATTTTACGACCACATTACAAACCTTTTTTTATCCATGTTATTAGCATGGATTTAATTTTGTCAAAAAATAAAAAAAAAATAAACTTAAAAGGAAACCCGTAAATGTTATATAAATTCGTTCGCTGTAATATTGTCGCAACTCAAAATTGACAATCTGACTAAAATTTTGCATTTATTGAAATATCGATTGTTTTCAACAAATTAATTAAATACTTAATATCCCAGTTTTATAATTCAGCCTCAAATAAAAGTTTTATGTTTAATGGCTTACATTTACCAAATCCCTTTTATTCCGATTTGGTAATTGTAATTCGACGCATGTAGAATTAATTTAAACTTTACTTTAATTACACACATACACTCGTCTAGAGTATATGTTTGCGCTCTTTTGGGTCATCCCCTGATAATTAACTTTGATTGATCGATTTTAAGGATAAAGGTAAAATCGTTTTCCTAGGATATTGTATTGATTAACTAGGTGAAGGAATAAAATTAAATTTTTCTCCCATTTAACCAAAAGGATTTTTGATATAGTTGAATAGGCTTTTAAAAGGCAGTTAAATTGGAAAAAAAGGAAAGGAATAACCAAGATTAATTCTATTTCAGGGAGTTATGAGGCTACTTAGCCCAATTTTTTACTTATACTCATTATAAATATTCATTTGTATTATTTTTTTGTTTCAAATAAACTATTATTTCATCCTTTATTTCTATACGAATTCGGTTGGTACACACTAATGTAGGGTTTATATAACTCAAGCGCATGACGATTGAGTGAAATTTACATGTGTTTTGTTATTGTAACAAAAACAAAATACATGTAAATTTCACTCAATCGTCAGACGCTTGAGTTATATAAACCCCACATAAACTAATGTAAATCATATGATGTAAAAGGAAATGCTAAAACTGAAAACATTTAATTTAAAGTATAACATGTTATTATGAAAACTATTTCCTTTTATCTTACACATCTTCTTTCTTTTAAATTTGATTTTACTGTGGGAGTGTTTACTTAAATAAATAACAGTCAATTTTATAAAAAATTACACTGGTCAGTTTAATTATTTGATTCCTTATCGATACTTGAAAGGGCGGCATTACCTTACTCAATGCACTTCCCATGATATCAATGTCATCGGCAAAAGCGATCAACATGTGATTTCTATTGAAAATTGTTCCAATAGCATTAACTGCAATATCTCGCTGGATTTTTTCACTATATTGAAGAGATCGCATGAAAAATTATCGAAAAATTATCGGACTGCAATAGACTTTCTCATACTATATTTTAACTGAATAGGTTGTCTTAGTTAATATCATCATATATAACCTTATTAGCAGGAGTAGGCAGCCTATACCACCAGTAGCCGATGAATCGTTAATAAAACTCGTGAAAATGAGTATTAAAATCATTAAGTTGGAATTTGAATGTTAACAGAGTTGGTTGGTGCCGCTTTGTTAAAGAAAAATTGTTCGATAAAAATATTTTTCTGTAAAAATTTTCGATAAAAATATCAAAATTATCAAAATTTTTTTCCAAAGAAAAATATCGTCAACTTTTCTATAGAAAACTCTTCCTATCGTCAACTTTTCTAAAGAAAACTCTTCCTATCGTCAACTTTTCTAAAGAAAACTCTTCCTATCGTCAACTTTTCTAAAGAAAACTCTTCCTGTCGTCAACTTTTCTAAAGAAAACTCTTCCTATCGTCAACTTTTCTATACAAAACTCTTCCTATCGTCAACTTTTCTATAGAAAACTCTTCCTATCGTCAACTTTTCTATAGAAAACTCTTCCTATCGTCAACTTTTCTATAGAAAACTCTTCCTATCGTCGACTTTTCTATAGAAAACTCTTCCTATCGTCAACTTTTCTATACAAAACTCTTCCTATCGTCAACTTTTCTATAGAAAACTCTTCCTATCGTCAACTTTTCTATAAAAAACTCTTCCTATCGTCAACTTTTCTATAGAAAACTCTTCCTATCGTCAACTTTTCTATAGAAAACTCTTCCTATCGTCAACTTTTCTATAGAAAACTCTTCCTATCGTCAACTTTTCTATAGAAAACTCTTCCTATCGTCAACTTTTCTATAGAAAACTCTTCCTATCGTCAACTTTTCTATAGAAAACTCTTCCTATCGTCAACTTTTCTATAGAAAACTCTTCCTATCGTCAACTTTTCTATAGAGAACTCTTCCTATCGTCAACTTTTCTATAGAAAACTCTTCCTATCGTCAACTTTTCTATAGAAAACTCTTCCTATCGTCAACTTTTCTATAGAAAACTCTTCCTATCGTCAACTTTTCTATAGAAAACTCTTCCTATCGTCAACTTTTCTATAGAAAACTCTTCCTCTCATCAACTTTTCTATAGAAAACTCTTCCTATCGTCAACTTTTCTATAGAAAACTCTTCCTATCGTCAACTTTTCTATAGAAAACTCTTCCTATCGTCAACTTTTCTATAGAAAACTCTTCCTATCGTCAACTTTTCTATAGAAAACTCTTCCTATCGTCAACTTTTCTATAGAAAACTCTTCCTATCGTCAACTTTTCTATAGAAAACTCTTCCTATCGTCAACTTTTCTATAGAAAACTCTTCCTATCGTCAACTTTTCTATAAAAAACTCTTCCTATCGTCAACTTTTCTATAGAAAACTCTTCCTATCGTCAACTTTTCTATAGAAAACTCTTCCTATCGTCAACTTTTCTATAGAAAACTCTTCCTATCGTCAACTTTTCTATAGAAAACTCTTCCTATCGTCAACTTTTCTATAGAAAACTCTTCCTATCGTCAACTTTTCTATAGAAAACTCTTCCTATCGTCAACTTTTCTATAGAAAACTCTTCCTATCGTCAACTTTTCTATAGAAAACTCTTCCTATCGTCAACTTTTCTATAGAAAACTCTTCCTATCGTCAACTTTTCTATAGAAAACTCTTCCTATCGTCAACTTTTCTATAGAAAACTCTTCCTATCGTCAACTTTTCTATAGAAAACTCTTCCTATCGTCAACTTTTCTATAGAAAACTCTTCCTATCGTCAACTTTTCTAAAGAAAACTCTTCCTTTCTTCAACTTTTGTATAGAAAACTCTTCCTATCGTCAACTTTTCTAAAGAAAACTCTTCCTATCGTCAACTTTTCTAAAGAAAACTCTTCCTATCGTCAACTTTTCTATAGAAAACTCTTCCTATCGTCAACTTTTTTATAGAAAACTCTTCCTATCGTCAACTTTTCTATTGAAAACTCTTCCTATCGTCAACTTTTCTACAGAAAACTCTTCCTATCGTCAACTTTTCTGTAGAAAACTCTTCCTATCGTCAGCTTTTCTATAGAAAACTCTTCCTATCGTCAACTTTCTTCCTATCGTCAACTTTACTATAGAAAACTCTATAAAAAACGATATTTTTATTAAAAATTTTTGACACAATTGTTTCTTTTAATTTTTCATAAAAAAGTTTTTGATAAAAAAATTTTCTTTTAAAAAAGTTTTTGATAAAAAAAATTTTCTTTAAAAAAAAATTTTAATAAAAAAATTTATATAGAAAAATTTTTGATAAAAAGATTTTCTTTAGAAAAATTTATGATAAAAAAATTTTCTATAGAAAAATTTTTGTTGAAAAAGTTTTCTATAGAAAAATTGTTGATAAAAAAAATATAAAAAAATGGAATAGAAAACTATTTCTCTTTAAAACGTTAGAAATACACATTGAAATAAAAAATTAATATTTTATTGATAAAAAAAAATTTTCTATAGAAAAATTTTTGATACAAAACTTATGATAAAAAGATTTTCTATAGAAACATTTATGATAAAAAAATTTTCTATAGAAAAATTTTTATTGAAAAAGTTTTCTATAGAAAAATTTTTGATAAAAAAATGGAATTGAAAACTTTTTCTCTTTAAAACGTTAGAACTACACATTGAAAAAATACTTTTTTTTATTTAAAAGTATAAAAAACGGCAACTCTGAAGACTATTTTTTTGTTCTGGGGGCAAATTACCGCATTCGATATCGATCGAAAACTCAGACTTTTAAGCGAATATTATGTTTGTTCCCGTACTCTAACGAAACTACCCAAAGTTACTCAAAAGCGTTCCCGTACAAAATTTTCAATACAAATTGTTGCTTTTTTTTGGGTAATTTCTGACAACTTCGGACTGTTTTGGTTAATTTCGTTAGAGTACGGAAACAAACATATTGTGAAGTATACTGTACTGATGTTGAAAGTAACTTCGATGCAAAAAGATTATTGAAATTTGGTATCCATTTTGATTCGTTTTTAAAAACATATAGTTCAATTAAAACTCTTTTACAATTGTTCATTTTTTCGGCAAATAACTTAAAAAAAAAAAAAAAAAAATATAGTAAACTGTGCATCTTTTAAATAATTTTGATTATCCTTAAGGTATACTATACAAATGTTTTGAAAATATCTAAGATTTCGATCGTTATTTAGCCCCTGTTCTCTTTGTGCCGACCCGTGCTTATTAGCTTCATAGGAATGCCAGACTCAGACATTGCTTTTAAAAACTTCGTTCGTATTGTTTGTAGTCAACGAAGAGATGATATGTGTCTTTTTGTTGCTCTTGGGTCTACTCCACGATTTAAAGTGGTGTGAAGATCTGGTCAGTTTTAGATTTACCATTCGTAGGTGGCCGATAGAATCTTATATGCACTTGAAAGGAGGTTTGTTACATACGGTTTTATCTTCTTTTTAATGCACTGGACAAAAACACCGAGACTTTAAGCGTTCTTCTAACCATATGGTCTTATTAGCTAGAACATACGCCATATTGTCTCTTGTCCTCCGGTTTTAAAAAGGCTTCGATTTATTGCAATTATAATTTCATTTTGATTGAGCGGTGGACATATAATGCCGTCATTATCTTTTTGTTTAGGCGTGTTATCTTGATCGCTTTCATTTGGTACCAACAATTTGCAAAAATGCTCCTTCCGTAGTTTTAGAACGCTTTCTGTATCTATCATCAGGTTTCCTTGGTCGTCCTTACAGGAGAAGATACAATTGCCAAAACCGTAGGATTGGTGTAAAGTTTACGCACTTTATTACAACTCTTAAACACATGATTCTCCATTTCTTTCTTTTCTCTCTTCCCTCTTTTTCTCTCGATATCTTCCTAGAGTTCGACGCACAACTACTGACTGCAGAGTTACCATGTAGGCTACATTTTTCTCAGCAGTGGCATTGCGGCACTCTTTTTCATACCAAGATTTTTTAGGAAGAGGGTTATGGAGCCCTAATAGAGATTTTGAAGCAGCAAGTTCATAAAAATCGCAAAAAACATCCATTTAGGTATCGAGTTTTAGTAGGGGCTCAAAGTCGGCTTAATTTTATTTTGATTTTTGGGACACTAACAGCTAGCCGCAGCATTCTTTCGACGAAAAATAAGATGTAAAAAGTGTAAAACTTAAAATAAATATATATGTAGTCGTTTTGTGAAATATTAAATTGTGCCCAAAAATCGCATTTTAACCGCGAACATGAAAAGGAAGTTGATGAAATTCGGGAACAAATAAAACTATTACTTTCACTGATTAACGAATCCTTATAAAAAATATGAAATTTTTTCCTAATAAAAAACATTTAAGTAAAAACTGTATCGTCCGTCACGTAGCGTCCGCAACAGTTCATTTATGGATTTTTGGTGAAACTGGAAACTTCAAAATATTTTTTAAAAGCTGTTTGTATTTACAATTTTTTTAAAAAGCGTCCGTCAAAGCACTTTAAAAGAGAATATATTTTCCCACCAAAACAAATATGCATGACTAAATGTATAGTTTATGATTTAATTAATTTTAAGTATTTTACAGGGGCGCCACATGTCGAAAATTGATTACATCCACTTAGGAACCTGAGCAACAACTTCACTAAAGAATATAGCATGATCAAATGCACAGTTTACGATTTATTTAACTTTAAGCAATTTTCAGTGGCACCACCTGTCTAAAATTGCTCATACCAACATAGAAACCTTACGCGACATATGCGCATTAACTTTGCTTAAGATCATAGCATGATCAAATGCACAGTTTTCGTTTTAATTAAATTTTAAGCAATTTTCAGTGGCGCCACCTGTCGAAACTTGGTCATACCAACTTAGTAATGTTCGACGGCTCATACGCCACAACTTTTCTTAAGATCATAACATGATCAAATGCATAGTTTACTATTCTATAAAGAACATACAGACACACAAACATTCATTTTTATACAATATTTTTATTTGTAATAATTCTAATATCAACTAAATTTAAATTCTTTAATTATTAAATAGTAATTTAACATTTTAAATTACAATTTCAGGTTATGAAATCATTGGAACCCCATGTAAATGTTGTACGTTTTCTGGGCTGTTGTACCGACAAAGATCCAATATTTGTAATAATCGAGTACGTGAATCATGGAAAACTACAAACCTATCTACGCAGTTCACGTGCTGAGCGGTAAGTACTTTTCACAATTTTCTTTATCAATTTTTAAAATGAATATTTTCTCTATTTATTTTGTAACAATTCCAAAATATATTTTTATGAAATTTGCAAAATAAATAAATTGTATTTTATATGAACATCAATATCAATTACGTTATGCTTTCAATATTTACATGTTTATTTACTTGAAAACTCATATATATTTTGTGCGATATTTGTATTTATTGAAGTAAATACATATGTACGTATGTAAGTATTTATATTGATAAGTATATACAATATTTCTTTTAGTAGTTTCGCTCTCGTTTATTTACTTTAAAATTCTTTCATATTTTCAGACATTACGGGAATACACATGGAAAATCGAATATCCTGACGTCAGGTGACTTGACATCATTCATGTATCAGGTTGCTAAGGGAATGGATTATCTAACATCACGAGGGGTATGTGAGCAAAATACTTATTTTTATATTTGATTTGATATTTTATGGACATTTTTACACTACACAAATATATTTAAAATGGATTTCGTGATATATTTACGTACATATCTGTGGCAATAAATGACAATGGCTTAAGTTGCCATAAGTGTTTTTTTTTTCATTTTATTTCATTTTTTACTCTCTTCTTCAAGATCTATTACACAGCTAAATTTCATGTATAAAATGCCATTTTTAATAAAATTATACCCATTTATATTTTAACTTTTTTATACAAACCCTTTACCCTTTAGACAAAAATTGATATCTAACTTTTTTCGAATTCAGATAAGCAGGCCCATTTTCCTTTTGACCCCAGTAATCGAAATATAAAATAATATTATGATCGGATAACAGTAACCCTTGCCGACTTGACGCCAAAGTTTGAGAATGTGATCAAAATTCAAGCCATAGAATAAGTATGGAACTTTAACCCATCATTTAATTTTTGTTGGATCATTTTTATTTATTAAGTATTTTTTAATCCTTTAGTTTAATTAGGCTTAAATGTAAATTATTTTTCCATTGGAAACTGGTGAATTATTCTAAGGTCGATTTCAAAACTCATTTTTTTAATTTTTTGCAAATTTTGTTAAACAAATATCACAAATTAAAAATTGTCTTATTGGTGAGTTAACATATGCAAATTGAAGAATACAAGTCAAAACTGTTAAAGTCGATGTCTAGAACTGCTTCGCCGTAACTATGATTTAAATTCGCCGATATTCGCAAAATTATTATATTTTGGAGTTTTATTAATTTTGTAACGAAATTCGAAAAAAGGCTTAAAAGTACTTATTTTATACCAAGATTAAATTGTTTTGTAGAAAAATGGATTTTAACCCTTTATAGATACGGGGTCTAAAATGATACATATTTTTTTTAATTTAGACCCCATGTTTTTTGAGGGTTAAGTTACATATTTTAATTAAAATCTTAATCTTAGTTTATAAGTTAGTTTAAAAAAAAACAAATTTGTATTGACCTTTGACCCCTGTGAAGTAAGGTTTAGTAGGGGGTACATTCTCCATAAACAGGGCAATAATATTTATTAAAAGTGTTATTAAAATAAAACACAAGTACAATTTACCAAGCATCGCCTAAAATTAAGAAAAAATATATACGATTTTAGCGAAATTCAAATCGCGAGTACGACGAAACGGTTATATCATTTGTTTTTTTAATGCCTGAAAGTCTTAAAATGGTTAATCATGTCATTTTTACATTTTTTTATAAAGATATGGAGAAAATACTTAGGCAAGCCGTCAAAGACACGAAATTTCATATGAAATATGAAATAACTTTAAAACTATTCCAAGCAACATTAGTTCTATTTTAGATTAGTGGAAATTTGGTACCCGTCGCCCTAAGTGCACCAATTTTATACCCTTCGACGCCATAGGTGGAAATGGTATTATAAGTTTAGACCCTAGACACATCTTAAATATACCAATGGACTAAGAATCACTTAATGAGTCCATTTAACGATGTCAGTCAGTTCATCCGTCTGGACGCCTGGCTGGCTGCACCTCTATATAAACCTTGTAACAGGTTAACATGGAAAATTGGCACAAATTATTTTCTTGGTAGTGGGACCATGGCAATAAAAATTCGTCAGAATTGGTTCATTACTTATGGTACCTCCCATATGTCCCACTTCCCGGAATTAATATTATGACCACAAATATATTTTTTTATGAAATTTAAAACAAATACTGCCCTTGTAAACCAAAATCACTGTATCAAATTTCGAAATCGGTCCACATTTCACCATAGCTCTCATATAAGTCCAAATGACGAAAACGGCTTAAATATATAAGTTTTGAGAAATTATTTGTATGATGGCAATGTTTATCTTTATTCACGAAAAAGAACACCTTTGACTTTAGTGGTGAAGGGTACCGTATGGTCGTGGTTGATCGTCTATAGCACTTTCTCACTTGTTTTTATAGTAGTTTTGACATCATTCGAAAAAAATAAGAGGATATACGTTTCGAAACATTAAAGTCAGCCCACGTATTTCTATGTACATTAGGGTGACAGGAACATTTTTTTTCCTTGATTTCAAATGTTTTGAACGGAATATTATGACACTAGGACTAAAAGTTTAGTTCTGAAAATTTGAGCCAAATCGGACAACGCTCTACGGACATGCATCAGGTCCAATGTTTAAGAGCCCATTTGTATGGCGAAAAATGTTTTTTTTTATTTTTAAGAAATTTCAACCAAACTAAACAATTTTTACAAGAAAATATTATATTGGAATATTAAAGGAAATTAAAGGAAAAAAGTTTTATTTCAAATAGTCATAAACAAAAATCGATAAAGCAGTTGAGAAGTTATTCCATTTTTACCCTGAAAATTCATTTACTCGAATTTGGCCCAAAAATTTTCATTTTTTCGAAATTCTTCACTTTTAAGTCGCAGGTACGGCGAAACTGTTTAAGATATCCACCTAAATTTTTCTCCCATTTGTCTGTTTTAATACACTGGTGAGTAAATTCTAACAGCCTGTTTTTGAAACTACAAATTTTTCAAATTGTACGTCAACTTACGAAAAAATTGAACTTTTGGTTTTTGAAATTTTTTTTTGAGTGAAACGAGAAAGAGCTTTTTAAATTTTGGTTCGTAAATGACATGTATAGACGAAAGTAAATGTCAAATCAGGCAATTAAAAAAATCTAATCGCCTGGGAACAAAAAAACGGTTATTTAATTTTTTTTTTGTTTAGGACCTGAACACAATACAATGCATTGTGTTAAAACTAGGAAAAGGTTGTGGGAGGGGGAATAGGTAGTGTTTGTTAACATTTGATTTAAAATTCCCTATATTGCAACTGGTTGGAAAAAATTCTGCGGGAAGCAAATTCTACATGCGAACTGTACGGCTAGCATATCGTCTATATGTAGAGTATATTGGCCAGTCGACTACGAAAGGATAAGCTCTAACAGATAGACGTGTATTGAGTAAGAAAGTTCATGTATCGAAAACGAGTTTCCTGATTTTGTTAGAGCACATTCCAAAGTAGTAACAATAGAACAATAGAGTTGGATAACCTACTGTTACCGATGAGTACTTTTGCTCTCTCCTGTACTCGGTCAAGAAGTTCCAAAATAAACTTTGAAGCACCTGCCCATACATGAGAGTTGTATTTCACCGGTACGCAATACATTTTTCGGAATAGGATCTATGTAAGAGTGCAAGAGAGGGCGAAAGTGCTAATTGATGACAGCATTGTATCCAACTCTATTGAAACACTGGGGTGTCACACTTTTCTATCGTTTGTAAGAGCTACTATCGAGCTTCTCGACCGAGTGTAGGAAAGGGTGAACGTGCTCGTCGGTATGCAATTTTATTAAGCCACTGGAGTGTCACAATGTTCCATCGTTTTTAGTTATTTTGGAATCCGGTCTACCGAAATCAGGGAACTTGTTCCTAAACCCCGAACTTTTTTGAATTGAAAAAATGTTTAATTTTGAAAAAAAAAATTTGAATTTATTTACTGTTTGTTTTTATTTATTTTTGATTTATTTAATTTTAGGGTTAACATCATTTTACAAAAGTCTTAAGTTTTACAGGAAAAGCTTTCAGAAAAGTAATAATATATACCATGGCAATACTATTATTTGATATTTCATTACGAAGCTTTTACTTCCAAACGAAAAAAGAAAATGAACTCAAATTAGAGCTTAATCGTTAGGCTAGTATTCGATTGCCTTCTAACGTATGAAAGTTTTGTAAACAGGCTGTAAATTTGTATATTTTATTGAACAAAATTTTCGAAAAATTAAAAAATGATTTTTAAAACTGACCTGAGAAAATTGTACAATTTTTCAACATGAAAAAAACAAAGTAAATTCGATTATATTTAAGTCAAACGGAACTATTCAATACAAACGAGTCATTTAATGATAAACTATGTCCAATTTTGAAATTTATTTATTTACGACATAAAATTTTTGGTGCATATTCTTAGGCGCGATTTCAGAGGCATGAATTTTCGGGGGAAAATTACAATAACTCTAAAACTACCTCATGGATTTTGGTCTTTCAAAATTTAAAATAAAGCTTTATTAATTCTTTTTAATATTTTATTATTTTTTATTGTAAAAACTGTTTATATTTTGTTTAAATTTTGCAAAAACAAAAAAATAACCCATTTTTCGCTCTTAAAATTTGGACCCGATGCCATAGAACGTTGTCCGATTTGGCTCAAATTTTCAGAAGTAAACTTTTAGACCTATTGTTACAATATTCTGTTGAAAAAGTTATATAATACGAAAAAACATTTTCTTTCGTACAAAAAATTGTCACCCTAATGTACATATGTATATTAATTTCTATAATTTAAATTTACACAGTTTTATATGTTACACGACTCAACAAAAGGAATAAATCTTTCTCAAATGAACAAATCGTATAGAAACCAAAAGCTTCAATATCATACATAGCAATATATCAAAAAAAGTAGGTTTTTAAATTTCAAGATAATCACATGAATTTATATACATTTTTTCAGACACATATTCAGCTATCCTTGGTGCTACATAAAAAGGCCCAAGCTATTTTGGTTCCTGAAATACACGGTGTTTTCTATAATTTTGGCTTTTAAACTAGAAGCAAATTTGGTGCTGTAACTTTCTTAATAGGTCATAAATTAAACTTTTTCAAATTTGTATAGTTAGATAAGTGTAAAAGATTTCATCACCATAAAAAAAAACATCAGTACACTTAGAGAAAAGATATGTATAAAAGATAATGCAGGAGTGAAAAAAGTATAAAATTTGTATTTAAAATGGCACAAAAGCGGATAAAGATTTTGAGACCAAATTTTACGTACAGATAGCTACTATCGATATCTAAAAATTTGATATGGCGCTTCCCGATTAAATGTTTGGTTCTTCGACAAATTGAGAAAAACTATCAAAAAAAATGAAAAAAGGGTAAAAATTCTGCATTTTTAATATTTGTCTTCCTATAACTCATTAACTAAGAAACGCATCGAGAAGCGCCATATCAAAATTTTAGATAAACATGTTCTTAATATGTGTGCAAATTTTGCGAGAAAAATATTTAGCCATTTTTGTGCCATTTAAAAAACAAGCAAGCCTATTTGTGTCATTTTTCACTTGTTCACCTTCGAAAGACACATTGATGTATAATAACAATGTGGTACTTAAAGGTATATTGCTCAAATTCACGAACAAATATCCTGCGGTCTACAGTGAAGCAAAAATAATATGCGATTAAATCGCGACCATTGATTTTCTTCTACATCTTAAAGTGTTTATACAGCCTACATAGAACCTCTTAAATGCGTAAAATGTAACAAGACAACAGTGGCTTCTGATCATTTTGTGTTCTAGGAATCTAAAAATTAAATATTTAGTAATATGGAAACTTGTCACCAAAAAAAAGTCCGACGAAAAAAATGTTTTCAATACCTCATCGATTTACAGCGATTATATTTTTTAAAAGTAGAGATGGGAAATGAAATGGACTTAAAAAACAAATTAACATATTGAGAAACTAACCAATTTCGCGAAATCTGCGAAATCTGGCTAACAAGATTTTTGCATATGGATGCTGAAGTTAAAGAAAAGTTAAAAACTTTCACTTTTATATGGAATTTAAGCCATACCCTTTCTCATTACAAAAACATTATTTTTACTTCTAATATTGTAAACAGTGACTAAATTTTACACAAAATTTTAAAACAATCCTTCAAAAAAGTATCAGAATTGGAATACTGTTAACTACTTTTGTCCCTAGAATTCTTATTTTTTGTCGGAATTTCATCGCAGATATCTCTTTTGAAAGTTTTTGAAAGCATCTATTTTTGTGTTTTTAAAAATGCTACAAAAGATTGCCGCAAGGTGGCGGTATTGACATGTTTCTTACAAATGTATCAAATACATATTATTTGGATCTTTTTCGATGTTGGTACATTCAGAAAAAGTTAGACCAAATACTCCTGAACAAAGTCGCGGAACATTGTCAAACCAAATTTGTATCTTTTAATTATTAAAAATGCGATTTTCATATGTAACCTAAAAATAGAGCCATCTTTTAGCAGAATTTAGAAACAAAAAAGTTTTAAAACAAACATTATTTTTATAATCCCAGAGATTCATTTTCTACAATAAAAAAGTTCTTTTTCGCAAAAAGCCGTTTTTGATATATTGCTAATCATACAAGATTAAATTTGTTAAATTATTATTTGTTGAACAAAGTTCACTTAAAATTATACATATTTATATAAAAATATGAGTTATTTCAAGAGTTCATGAGTTCAATTGATGCTTTCATATGACAGACGCATTTCAGTCGCTTATTTAAACCAATAAAATTTACTGCCTTCCGAATGCATGGCTTCCAAACATTAATATGAGTTTATACATAGATAAACTTCTATCCGAACGGAAATTTCGACTTGACTATAAAGTCAGTCGTCGTAGGCTATATTTTACATCTGTTGCCTGCCATCCATCCATTCATCTACCCACATACCGAGTATTTGCTTACTTTTATCTATGTACCCATCCAACCATCCATCTATCCACATGTGCATTTCAAAGTCTATATTCTACAAGTTTTAGTTTTTATTTTTTCCAAAATATAAAATAACAAATTCTTGTCTTTATCTAAGAGGTACTTTGCACAACACATTTATGTATCCGCAGTCATATTATGTTTGTAAGTATTTACTACTTATATACACATACATACATATATACTCAGATACAAATACGATACGAGTACTTCACTTATTTTCCTAAAGGAAGTTGTGAATTTTTTATTACGTTTTTATTCGTGTAAACTTTTAACGCCTTTTTAGGAGCTTCATACAATATTCGTGTAGTTCACTTCAAATAAACTTTTTCTTTTTCCGATTACAGTAAAAATCGTAGAACATAAAAAATTCCAGAAAAAAGGTATATGACGAAAAAATTTTCAAATCAACGCTTCAACCTTTTTAAATTCTATGAAGTATTTTTGTAGCTATTATAAATAAATATAAAATATTAGTTTTTTAACATTAAAATTTGGCAAATAAAATTTATTCAAATTTAAGAAAATTAATAGATGTGAAGCTATGAAAATAATTGTTGAAAGGAAAATTTGTCCGTATATAAAATAATTTACATTCAGAAGACTTTCCGCTGACTTAGGATGTCAAAAGATTTAAATCGAATGTTTACAAACAAACTACTCCCTTTATTAATATCAGAATAATAGAAACAGAGGTTCGAAAGGCTCAATTCCTAATTCCATATTTTAAAATCAAATTTATTTTAGTGTTTATATCATTCCCATAATACATTCACCTGAATCAAGTCATAAGCCTTAACTTTTAAGAATTAATTCTTAGGGAATTTAAAATCAGTTAGATTTAATTTAAATTATTTCAATTCTTAATCTTATACAAAAATAATTAAAAATTTTATAAACAAATCATTTTGTAAAGGCATACAAAAATAAATGTATTCAAACGAACCCTACAGTTCCAAAATATATAATACCTATAAAAGAGCGGAATAAAATAAATCTCAACGAAACAAGTCCTTAACCATAAAATAAGTTTCAGGATTGCATTAGGGATTAAATATCATTTAATACCCATGAAAAAAAGTCCCCATTTTAGAGGATAAAGAAATGACTCTTTCTTAAGTTAATGGGTTAAAAAAGGGTTTTTAAGCTGAGATGATTTCCATCTCGATTTCAACAAATCCGTGGACTTGGTTTGTCTAAAAAACATGTATGAAAAGTCATATGATTAAAATGTGATTTATTCATTATCGACATACATACATATGTATATTTACATTTTCTAATTGTACTAAATTTTGTAATTTTATTCTAATTCCATCATAATTGTGTATGTATCTCAGCTATGTAATATATCTTCCTGCTAAGGGACTAATGTTTTTTAGACCTGTAGGGCATATACAAATAACATTTTTGTGGAAAAATTCAAAAGTTTATTAAGTTGACTTAGGCGAAATTTAAAAAAAAATAAAAAAATTCTTTGTTATTGGTCATAAGATCAGAAAAACTATTTAAAATAAAATATAGATACACATAAAACTAAAGATTTTTTGTACACATAATCTATAATCTCATCCAGATTCGAAAACATATAAAATCCATTATTTCGCAGCAACACAACAAAACCAGAGATAATGTACTCTTACATATTAGCACATTTTACATGTATATGTATGTATTTACAAAAACTAATGTCACAAAAAACAAATTATTTTTATAAATTTTTTTAGAAAAAAATTTTAATTAGGCAGATTCCTTCACTGATTGAATTTCTGGTAAAGATTAGGTCATTATAAACGAAGGACCATTAATATTACTATATTCCTGCATATCTAAATATCTTTTAAAAGTTATAGTTTAACAAATAAATGCAAAATATACACAAGTTTGCGGTGAAATAGCCACATTAGGGTAGTTCCGTTTTTTTGAACGAACATTAAAGAATACATGCATACTTTTATTAAATGTGTATGCTTTCTGATAAAACATAAGAATATTTTAATAGGTTATGATAAATTTTGTTCTATTTTATATCTAGGGTTTTTACAAACAATGTATATGGCACTTGATATAATAATACCCTATAAATTAAAACTTCAATTTTCGTTTTTTGGTTTGATATACTTTTATTCAATGAGTGGTATAGTTTAAAAAACTTTTCCCTCGAAAAAGTCAGAATTTAAGTTTTTGATTTAAAATCAAGTATCTTTAGTTTATATCCACCCTAATGATTTGCACAAAATGAATTACCAAAAAATATTTTAATTCAATTTGGACTGGTTTTAATCAGGAATAAAAAATGTTAATTCAAATTGGAGTAGAGGAATGAAGAAACATTTTATTCATTCAAGTTGATTTTAAATTCCCATGTGAATCAATTCACTATGAATTAAAAATCAACACATTTTTTTTTAATTGTTTTATGGGAATTAAACTTAAGGTATTGTTAAATCATTTTTGAATTCCTAGGAATTAAGCTAATATTTAATTAAGCCTTTCGAAGCTCTGAATAGAAATAACAATATTGAATACCCCCAAAAGATATGTTTGAATATTTATAGATATTTAAATTTTTGTTTCAGATAATCCACAGAGATTTGGCAGCTCGAAATGTATTAATCACTGATGACCACACTTGCAAAGTGGCTGACTTTGGATTTGCACGCGATGTAATCACTTCAAAGGTTTACGAACGCAAAAGTGAAGGAAAATTACCCATTAGGTAAGTAAATACCATTTTAGAATATTAATACAAAAAAAATTTCAAAAATTTACTTTTTTATAGAAATTTTTTCAAAAATTTACTTTTATAGGAAATTTTTCAAAAATTTACTTTTTATAGGAAATTTTTTAAAAATTTACTTTCTATAAGAAATTTTTCAAAAATTTACTTTTTATAGGAAATTTTTCAAAAATATACTTTTTATAGGAAATTTTTCAAAAATTTACTTTTGATAGTAAATTTTTCAAAAATTTACTTTTTATAGTAAATTTAAAAAAAAAATTACTTTTTATAGGAAATTTTTCAAAAATTTACTTATTATAGGAAATTTTTCAAAAATTTACTTTTTATAGGAAATTTTTCAAAAATTTCCTTTTTATAGGAAATTTTTCAAAAATTTACTTTTTATAGGAAATTTTTCAAAAATTTACTTTTTATAGAAAATTTTTCAAAAATTTCCTTTTTATAGGAAATTTTTAAAAAATTTCCTTTTCATAGGAAATTTTTCAAAAATTTTCTTTTTATAGGAAATTTTTCAAAAATTTCCTTTTTATAGGAAATTTTTCAAAAATTTACTTTTTATAGGAAATTTTTCAAAAATTTACTTTTTATAGGAAATTTTTCAAAAATTTACTTTTTAAAGGAAATTTTTCAAAAATTTACTTTTTAAAGGAAATTTTTCAAAGATTTACTTTTTATAGGAAATTTTTCAAAGATTTACTTTTTATAGGAAATTTTTCAAAAACTTACATTTTAAAGGAAATTTTTCAAAAACTTACACTTTAAAGGAAATTTTTCAAAAACATACATTTTAAAGGAAATTTTTCAAAAATTTACTTTTTATACCAAATTTTTCAAAAATTTACTTTTTATAGGAAATTTTTGAAAAATTTACTTTTTAAAGGAAATTTTTCAAAGATTTACTTTTTATAGGAAATTTTTCAAAAACTTA
This sequence comes from Stomorhina lunata, assembly GCA_933228675.1. NCBI lineage: Eukaryota > Metazoa > Arthropoda > Insecta > Diptera > Rhiniidae > Stomorhina > Stomorhina lunata. The sequence goes on along the minus strand of OW121740.1, from coordinate 84,943,121 downwards.
CTTTTTATAGGAAATATTTCAAAAACTTACATTTTAAAGGAAATTTTTCAAAAACTTACATTTTAAAGGAAATTTTTCAAAAACTTCCATTTTAAAGGAAATTTTTCAAAAATTTACTTTTTATACCAAATTTTTCAAAAATTTACTTTTTATACCAAATTTTTCAAAAATTTACTTTTTATAGAAAATTTTTCAAAAATTTACTTTTTATAGGAAATTTTTGAAAAATTTACTTTTTATAGGAAATTTTTAAAAAATTTTTAAAAAATTTACTTTTTATAGGAAATTTTTCAAAAATTTACTTTTTATAGGAAATTTTTCAAAAATTTACTTTTTATAGAAAATTTTTCAAAAATTTACTTTTTATAGGAAATTTTTCAAAAATTTACTTTTTATAGGAAATTTTTCAAAAATTTACTTTTTATAGGAAATTTTTCAAAAATTTATTTTTTATACAAAATTTTTCAAAAATTTACTTTTTATAGGAAATTTTTAAAAAATTTACTTTTTATAGGAAATTTTTAAAAAATTTACTTTTTATAGAAAATTTTTCAAAAATTTACTTTTTATAGGAACTTTTTCAAAAATTTACTTTTTATAGGAAATTTTTAAAAAGTTTACATTTTATAGGAAATTTTTCAAAAATTTACTTTTTATAGGAAATTTTTCAAAAATTTACTTTTTATAGGAAATTTTTCAAAAATTTACTTTTTATAGGAAATTTTTCAAAAATTTACTTTTTATAGGAAATTTTTCAAAAATTTACTTTTTATAGGAAATTTTTTAAAAACTTACTTTCTATAGGAAATTTTTCAAAAATTTACTTTTTATAGGAAATTTTTCAAAAATTTACTTTCTGTAGGAAATTTTTCAAAAATTTGCGTTTTCTAGGAATATTTTTGAAATTTTACTTTTTATAGGAATTTTGCTATAATTTTTTGAAACAAAATTTTCATTTTTCAATTCAAAAGTAAAATTTTTTTCATACGAAACCAAAAATTAAATTTTCAGGCATGTCACGAATTCCGTTCGGAATTGAAACCATTCCTTAGTTGAATTCCGATCGAAATGGTTTTAGGTTCTATAGATTCCGAAAAATTTTAAATGTCCAAAATCAGTACAAAATAAGATTTTTTCAATTGAAATTTTCAACTCTATCTTTGTTTTAACAAAAAACACTGATTCATTGAGGAAATTGTTCAAATATTGAATAAACAACTAAAAACATATGAATTCAATTCCACTTTGAAAATAGAAAGTGGTTTCATTCCGAAAAATTTTTTCGTTTTACTTTTTCAATAGAAGCAAAGTGCGGAATTCATTCCACTTCCGAGCGGAATTGAGTTCTGTGACATGGCTGTTTATTTGTTTTGAATACAGTTTAGCTTCCATACATTTTTCAATTCAAAAAATTAATATTTTAAAATGCTTGTTTTAAAAGTGGTATAAGTCCATTCAATCCGCTAAAAAACGCATTTTCAAATGGTTTTTATAAATTTATTTTTATGAAAAAAACAAATTTGATAGATTCTGATCAAAACTTAAGATATAGCAGGTTAGTCATCCGCCTAGCATACCAGAGGTCCCAAGTTCGATCCCCGGCAAGACCCACTTAAAAAAAAATAAATATTCAAAAAAGCGGCGGTTCATCTCATAACTCAGCTAGCCACTGGTTTTTGAGTATAAGGCTATGAAAAACTTCTCTAATTAATTCATTTGCTGTTCGGAGCCTGAGTTAAAACGTAGGTCCCTTTCAATGTGTCTGAAAATAGAATCGGATGCAGCTTATAGTCTGAGAGAAATACCTCTTGCTCCAATTGGAATATTGTATATATATATATATATATATATATATATATATACAATATATATATATATATATATATATATATATATATATATACAATATATATATATATATATATATATACAATATATATATATATATATATATATATATATATATATATATATATATATATATATATATATATATATATATAATACGCAAAACCCTTTATATCTCGATTATAATGAAATGAACTTAATCCACTTTGAAAATATAGTCTTCATATATAAACATTGGACAAAAAATGCCAAAAATGGCTTATCTTCGTTCGGTCTTTACGTCATGCGTTCTTACTCGCGAATGCCGGCTATCCCTAAATGAGATGGCGAGACATTTCAATATTGTACTTTTTTGGGTACGTAGCCACAACAATGTATCAGGTAACACTATTGCGGATAATCATGCAAAACTTGGTGCTCTTCTCAGTCTAGAGGATTTTGACAAATGTAAAGGTATACCGCTATCAGCCTGTAAATTGCTCATTTAGGCTTGGCCAACTTACGACAGAAAGCATTCTGCAGTCTTGGTTTCCCATTAGTGCTATATACTACGCACTCAAACTTTAACGCAATGACTACTGTATAAGTTGTCATTGCTTCGAGAAGGAAGATACTGTCACTTATCTTCTCTATCACTGCCCAGTACTTTCTGATATTTTTACTCACCATCGGGGTTACCCGTTTCTGCACGATTTATCAGATTAATATTCGTCATAGGCTTATTTATTTCTGCATCTGGTTGGCTCTAATAGAGCCTTGGTACACTTTGTAGTAAAGAATATAATCTTTTCTTGCCTCTGAGGGTAACACTTTCTAGGACCCAAGTGACTCGGATTCTGTTGTCAGCCACCTGCTTAACCCAACCAAGCCCTAGCGTATATCGAGGCCTTATAGCAACATTAATCAATGACAAAGAATGTAACATCACCAAGTGTACGAAATTTCAGAAGGGAATTGCAATAACTCTAAAACTATTCCATGAATTTTTGATTGACTTTATGTATGAATTAAGAGTGTTAGTTCACTTTCAGATTTTATCATAATTTCTTTATTGGTTAAAATTTATTTAATTAAAAATATAACCACTTTCTATACAAATAGGTTCAAAAAATTATGGTCATTTTACCTACTTCTGATTAATATATTTAGTACCTGGTTGACCGAGCCTTGCTCGGAGCTTTATGATAAGCATTTTGAGGAAAATTTTAAAGTTTTTATATATTTTATATTATAAAGTGCTAAAATAAATTTAGAGGAAAGACATTGTAGAAATATTCAGTTAATTTTGAATTATTTGATTTATTTTGTCCGACCAACACATAGTTTGCATAGTTTACAGTTTAACTCATTTCGAATAATTTTGGAAATTATTTATATCAACAGAAACCTCCTTCGACTCATGCGCAACAACTTTGCTAAAGATTATAGTCTGATCAAATGCACAGTTTACGATTTAATTCATTTTGAGTAGTTTGCAGTGGCGCCACCTGAAGTTGTTCATACCATATAAGAAACCTTTGCCTGCTTATTCGTAACAACTTTGCTTATGATTATAACATGATCAAATGCACAGTTTACGATTTTATTCACTTTGAGTAATTTTCTGTGGCGCCACCTGTCGGACTTTGCTCATTCCAATTCATAAACCTTCTTCGGCTTATCCGTAACAACTTTGCTGAAGATTATAGCATGATTAAATGTACAGCATACGATTAAATTGACTTTGAGTAGATTTCAGTGGCGCCACCTGTCGAAATTTCTTCATACCAACTAAGAAACCTTCGTCAGCTCATGTGCAACAACTTTGCTAAAGATTGTAGCATGATTAAATGTACAGATTACGATTAAATTGACTTTGAGTAAGTTTCTGTAGCGCCACCTGTCGGAAATTATTCATACCAACTGAAAAGCCTTCGTCGGCTCATGCGCTACAACTTTGCTAAAGATCATAGCATGATCAAATGTACAGTTTACGATTTAATTAATTTTTAGTAATTTTCAGTGGCGCCATCTGTCGTAAATTAGTCTTATCAACTTTAAAACCTTCGCCGGCTTATCCGCAACATCTTCGCTAAAGAGCATAACACAATCAAATTCACAGTTTACTATTCTATAAAGAACATACATACAGACAAACATTCATTTGTTTAAAATAATACTAATTTTTCCCACTTTTTATTCCCTAATTTCTAAAAGTTCCATATGTATATTTGGTACTTTTTTGGTGCCAATTGAATTCGGTACATTTTTTTTAAATGCATCTAACATAATGTATAATGTTCTTATTCATATTACTTTGGAGATGTTAAGTTATCATTTTATCCCTTTTTTACCCATTTTGGCTCCAAAATCAAAAAAGTACCAAATACGTGTTTCATGTTTTTTTACATCTATTGATTGCAGTACCAAGTTTCTTTCTATATTCTTTAGTTTAAAATATAAGAGTGGTTTTAACCCCAAAAAAACTATTTTCACCCTTTTTTACCCCCTATCGGGCATAGTTTCAAAAAAATACCAAACACCTGTCCGCTTATTTTCATAGCTGTTAAAAACGAAATTTTGTTTCTATACCTATTACTTTAGGAGATATAGCATTTTCCCCTTTTTACCCTCTTAGAGGTAAAAGTTCCAAAAGTCTCTTCTTCTTCGACCTATACATCAAAAAAGATACCCACTGTCCAAATTTTATCCAAATCGTTAGAGCCGTTTTCGAGATAGCCATTCTATATATATATATATATATATATATATATATATATATATACAATTATTGCTCGTTTAAGAATAAGATATGTACTTCTGATTGATTTATGTATTAGATAGAAAAATTTGAAAAAACGACCCACCCTAATAAATATATATCTTTTATTTCTAGATGGATGGCAATCGAATCACTTTACGATAACATATTCTCCGTCAAATCCGATATCTGGAGTTTCGGTATACTAATGTGGGAGATAGTAACACTCGGATCAACGCCTTATCCTGGCATATCTGCATCTGATGTTATGCGCAAGGTAAAATGAAATACATTTGTTTTATTTAATTTCTAAAATATAAATTTATTCATATTTTCCAATTTGTTTTAAGGTTCGTGATGGTTATCGCTTGGAGAAGCCGGAACATTGTAGGCGTGAACTTTATAACATCATGTATTACTGCTGGTCACATGATCCAAACGAACGACCATCATTCGGAGAATTGGTAAAAATGCTCGACAAACTATTACACACCGAAATGGATTATATAGAATTGGAAAGATTTCCAGATCACAATTACTATAATATTGTTAGTTTAAGTGGTGAAAAAGTCTAATGTTTTAATTTAAAACTTTTAAATATTCAACAAAAAAAAAAATAATTTTTGTAACAAAAACTGTAAAACTCAGGATGTTTTTTGTTTATTTATTGTCTTTATTTACTGCCAGTAAAAAGTTAAATTTTATATTTAGGTTTTACATTTAAATAATTTATTTTCATTATTTTTTTTTGTTGTTTTTCATATTAAAATTAATTGCTATAAAACAGTCATAATTAGTTATTTAATTGTCACTTGCTTTCACACACACACACATAAATGATAATTGATTTGTTTTGATGTGAATTGATTTGATTTGGTCAAATCTGATTAATAATGCATTTGCACAACAATTAAATGAAATTTATGTAATTTCTCTTATTTAAATATATTTTATAAGTACTCGTATATACATAACATCCTTATGTTTGTATGTATGTTCAAAGCGATTATATGTTGCATATAAATATATCCACACAACAACTCCTAATACAATAATAGGTTGTCTCTAAAGTTAATGAAATTACTAGTTATTTTAACATAGGCTGGTCACTGGATACCCACGACGCACAGTGGTTTGAAACAAAAAAAAAGTGGTAACAAATCTGCTTCTTCTAAACTGTATGTCTGATTGCATCAGTATGTAAGAAGGAACCAAACTTTCCAATTTTGGATATATGGTTATTCTGTGTTTACAAAGTAGTAAAAAGGCTTTTTGAGGCTTAATTTTTTCATTTTGAAATGAGAAGAAATGAAGAAAAAATATGATTACTTTACTATAATAACTCTTACGGGTTTTAAGCAGGCGTAGGCATAGCACCAGAAGCCGATGACTTTTTGCAATTTTGTAAATATCACGATCATTAATAAAACTCGTCAAAATGAGTATTAAAAGCAATCAGTTGGAATTTGGAATTCGGTTAGTGCCGCTTTGTTAAAGAAAATACAAAACACACAAGAAACAAAATCAAAATCCAATTTATAGCGAGAAAGCAAATATAATCTATTATAAAACTATTTTTTAGATACAATTTTCGTTACAAACATTTTTTATAGAAAAATTTTTGATAATAAAAATATTTTCCTTAGGAAAACTTTTGATAAAAATTATTGTTTATACAAAATTGTTTGATAAAAATTTCTATGAAAATTTTCTAAAGAAAATTTTTTTTAATCGACAAATTTTCTGAAAAAACTTTTTTCTATTGAACAATTTTCGATAAAAAAATTTTCTAAAGAAAAATTTTCGATAAATTTTTTGACAAAAAATTTTCTATAGAAAAGTTTTTGACAAAAATTTTTAATAAAAAACATTTCTATAGAAAAATTATTGTTAAAAAATTTTTGACAAAAAATTTTCGATAAAAAAATTTTCAATAGAACAATTTTCGATAAACAAATTTTCTATAGAAACATTTTGGATTAAAAAATTTTCTCAAAAACTAACAAAATTGTGGGATCTAAATATTATTCAAAAAGAATGATTATTCGCATTTGATCCCAAATCTGTTACATTTATTTATTAATGTAACAGACCAATTTATTGATAAAAAGCCAAAAATTGTTTGCGGAGAAACCAAAATTCCTCTACGCGTTTCGATGGTTGGTTAGGCCATCTCTTCAGGAGGATTATCGCCAATTTAGACAGATCGAAAACCTCGCATTATTACTTATTTTACAAACAAAACCTTTCAGAATTATGTTCATAAACCATAAGTAAAAGCGTAGATCATAGACTGAACAAAATGCAAACAATTTTCATTTTTCATCTTAATTCACTTCCAACATGTTTGCTGCAGCCGTCGGCTAAGGGGGGGTAAGATGTTTAAAATAAACAAAGGTTTATTTTAAAAATAAGCTGCATGCATGCAGTTTTATTGAAAAATAACAAAATTGTCGGGATGTAAATATTATTCAAAAATAATGACTATTCGCATTTGATCCCAAATCAGTTACATTAATAAATAAATGTAACAGATTTGGGATCAAATGCGAATAGTCATTCTTTTAGAAAAAAATATTTTCTATAAAAAATTTTGGATAAAAAAATTTTCTATAGAAAAATTATTGATAAAAGAAATTATCAATAGAAAATTTTGTATCAATAATTTTTCTATAGAAAATTTTTTTATCCAAAATTTTTTATAGAAAATATTTTTTTCAAAAAGAATGACTATTCGCATTTGATCCCAAATCCGTTACATTTATTTATTAATTTTTAATAAAAAAATTGTTGATAAAAAACTTTTCATTATTTGGGAATTAATTATTCGAACTTTAGAATTAATTGAAAAATTATGTTTAATCAGGCTTGAGTTCATTTAATTTTCAAATTATTAATTTTGAAAATTTGAAAAGTAATTGTGGAGAAAAACTGGAAAAAGTGCTGAGTGCTGAAGACGTCCTGTGGCGGGACAGAAATTGCAATCCACTGAGCCGCGTTTAAAAATAATTTTTTTCAGTTTTTCTCCACAATTACTTTTCAAATTTTCAAAATTAATAATTTGAAAATTAAATGAACTCAAGCCTGATTAAACCTAATTTTTCAACTAAAAAACTTTTCTATAGAAAAATTATTCGATAAAAAATTTTCGATAAAAAAATTTTCGTTGAAAGAAATTAATTTTTTTTTTTTAGTTGAATTTTTCTATAGAAAAATTTTCGATAAAAAAATTTTGGATTAAAAAATTTTCTATAAAAAAATGTTCCATAGAAAAATTTTGGATAAAAAAATTTTCTATAGAAACATTTTAGATAAAAAAGTGTTCCATAGAAAAATTATTGATAAAAAAACTTTCTATAGAAAAATTTCTGATCAAAATATTCTTAAAAAATGAATTAGAAACTTTTTTCTTATCAAAACATCAGAACTACTCTTTAAAAAAATACCTATTTTAGTTAAAAGTATAAAAAATGGCAACTCTGTTCTATTCTTTTTGTGCCGACCTCTGGTTTTAAGTTATTTCATTCAAAAATAAAAAAGTAACTTTTCTCTTCGACCCATAATTTTTTGAAAAATACTGACATAAACGAAATATAATTTTTAATTAAAATTGTGCTATATGAAACTTTTTCTACAGAAAGATTTTCAATAAAAATTTTATAATTTAAAATTTTTTTCTGTAATAAAATTTTTCATTAAAAATGTTTTCCCTACATAAATTTTTTGTAAAAAAAAAAATTTTCATATACAATATATTAGAAAATTTTTCCATATAAAATTTTTTACAAAAATTTTCCATATAAAATTTTTTGTATAGAAAAATTTTCTTAAAAAAAATTTTTGTTTTCCATATAAAATTTTTTGTATAGAAACATTTTTAAAATTTAATTTTTTGTATAGAAAAATTTTTCATATAAGATCTTTTGTATAGAAGAATTTTTAATATACAATTTTTTGTATAGAAAAATTTTTAAAATAAAATTTTTTGTACAAAAGAAATTTTCATATAAAATTTTTTGTATAGAAAAATTTTTAATATGATTTTTTTGTTTTAGAAAAATTTTCAGGATAAAATTTGTTCTATAGAACATTTTTGAATAAAAATTGTGCTATACAAAAATTTTCAATGAACATTGTTTTATATTCGGCTATATTTGTGATAAATTTACAATTTATTTTTTTTTTGCCGATTTCTGAAAATTAACTGCCGATATGCCGATTTTTCATGAAAATTTTCTGGCAACGCTGCTCATTAGGTCAATCGCTCAAGTCTTAAAACGACTAATCATTTAAATAGTTTCTGAGACGGTCTTTCCATTTGTGACTCCTTGGATAAGCTTTTATGCTCATGTGTATGTACAGAAGTACGAGTACATGTAAATAACTTATACATATTTATTATTTAAATTCATTATTTATTAGAGATTAAGATTTAAATTTGATTTTTGTTGAAATATATTTTCCTTGTAAATACAAATCTATTAATAAGTCATCTGCTATTTATTTTACAAAAATATATAAACTTTATTTAAACAATATAATAATAAAATTTTAATATAAAAAAATTCAAGTGTTATCCATTTAAACTGTAAGTTAAAAAGGTTAGAATTACATATTTCGATCCATGACTGGATATAAACATTAAAAAATCATAACTTTTCTTTCATCCAGTAAATCAAAGAAAGGTAAAAGCATATCTCTCATTTGAATGACACATTTTATACATTTTTCATGGAATAGGTCACAGGCTAATTGATCGACATGAAAATACATTTAGCAAATCTTTTTCTATGTTTCGTTATCATCATTATCTGGGATTATATTTGTCACTAAATTTCATTTACATAATCATTGTAGGATATTTTATGGCTTACCCGACAATCGTTACGTTATGAACTAAATATGTAAATACTTTTGTACAATTTTGTTAAATCAATGTTAAGATTTCATATTGTTGCCTTCTTTATGAAAGTACGTGACCAAATTATATTTTAAATTTAGCCCGAATCTAACTAAATGTTTACTACTCGGAGTATGCCATAGACATTCTCACACTGAAATACAAAAGCACTTAAATAAACTTTTAGTTTTTTTTTAAGGAGAAACATGAAACATTAAAAATATACAAAAGTTAAATAAGCAACGTATGATATATTTCGAGAACCGAAAGTGTCAAAAGGCTCATAATCTTTAAGAGATTAATTAACTGCTTTTTGTGTTTTAAAACGCTGCCAACTTAAGTTTTTAAATTTAATTTTGACATTTTCAACTTGAAAATACCGTAAATGGTTTTTTGTTCGAAGAAACTTGCAAAATTATTTGTAATGTTTAACGATTTTTTATTATACCCTTCACCACAATAGTGGAAAGGGTATTATAAGTCTGTGCTGATGTATGTAACGCAAAGAAATATTTGTCTTAGACCCAACTTTTAGTATAGCAATAAGCTTAGAATCACTTTCTGAGTCGATTTAGCGATGTCCGTCCGCCCGTCCGTCCGTCTGGCTGGCTGGACCCCCATGTAAACCTTGTAATCAAATTACAGGTCGCAATTCTAAAGATAATCTGACGAAATTTGGCACTGATAATTTTTTTCGGTCCATTATTTATGGTACCTCCCATAGGTCCCACTTCCCGGAATTGATATATTGGCCACAAAACTCAATATTTTTTCATGAAATTTAAAAAAAATACTGCTTATGTAAACTTAAATCACTGTACCAAATTTCCATGGCTCCCATACAAACTCTTTTCTCAATGAGACAAAATTCGTCATTATCTTCGTAAATCCGAAGATAATGACAATTTTAATTTAATTTTTGTAATCAGTTTGAAAAATTTCATAATAATCGGTCCACATTTGACCCTAGATCTAATATATGTCCAAATGGCGGAAACAGCTTAAATGTATAAGTTTTGAGATATGTTTGTATGATGACAAAATTTAGCAAATATTTGTCTTCATACAGGAAAAAGAACACCTTTGACTTTAGTGGTAAAGGGTATCGTATGGTCGGGCTTGACCGACTATAGCACTTTCTTACTTGTTTTTGGTTATAATCATAGTTTCAGTTTACTCAAAAACAAGTTTCGTTAAGGTCTAAAATAGGATGTTTTTATACCCACCATCAAAAAGAATGGGGGGTATATTGAGATTGTCATTCCATTTGTAATTTCCATAATATTGGCTCAAAAACCAAAAACGATATATATTCTATTTCCTTATGAAATTCTAAGACGATTGAGCGATGTCCGTCTATCTGTCCGTCCGTCTGTCTGTCTGTCTGTCTGTTGAAATCACGATAACGCCTAAACGAAAGGAGCTAGCTCACTAAAACTTAGTAAAAACATTATTCATCTATGACATAATTTTGGTATTGAACTTGCGCAAAATCGGTAAACATTTGACCATAGCTCCCGCATAACCTCGCCTAGACTAATCGCTTATTTGCTAATAAATAACAAACTATAAGAGATATGATAATAAAATTTGGTATATAAAAGTTTTATATAATTCCTAGGCAGCATATAAAATTTCATCAACATCGATGTACATTTAGCCATAGCTCTCATACAAAAAAAACTTACGAAAACAGACTAAATTTCACCTAAATTACACTTAAATGCCAATAAATCTAAAAGTATAACAGATATAACCACTAAATTTGTCTTATATCAATGCCAGCCAGTGTGCAAAATTTTGTCGCAATTGGTCATCATTTGACCACAGCTCCCATATAAAAAACTTACGGAAACACAAAAATTCAAAAAGAAAAGGGGGTTTATGTCCGTCTGTCCGTCAGATAAAAGCACGATAGCGCCTTAACGAAAAGAGCTAGAGGAACAAAATTTTACAAAAGTATTTTGAATATCTTGTAAAAGTTGTGTGTTGGACAAAATCGGTGCAAATTTAGTTAGAGCTCCCATATAACCCCGCCCCGGGAAAGACATTAATGCTGATAAATTGAATACAATTGTAGTAGCTATGACGACTAAATTTAATATAAGGAAGTTTTATACAACTTTTGATCAATTTATCAAATTTTAAAAGAATCAGTCCATATTTGACTTTAGCTTTCATATAAAAAACACTCACGGAAACCAAACTTTTTAGCAAAGGCCATTTAAAAACTATTAAATTAGAAACTATGATAGCTATGGCCTAAATTTTGCAAGAATAAGCTCTATATATATACCAGCTAGTGTGTAAAATTTTGTTACAATCGGTCAACATTTGGCTATAGTTCTTATATATGTACATATAACATCCCCTTTTTATACCCACCATCAAAAAGAATGGGGGGTATATTAAGATTGTCATTCCGTTTGTAATTTCCTTAAAATTGGTTCAAAAATCAAAAACGATATATATTCTGAATCCTTATGAAATTCTAAGACGGTTGAGCTATGTCCGTCTGTCTGTCTGTCTGTTGAAATCACCATAACGTCTAAACGAAAAGAGCTAGCTAACTGAAACTTAGCAAAAACATTCTTTATCTATGAGAAAATTTTGGTATTGAAATTGGGCAAAATCGGTTAGCATTTGGCCATAGCTCCCGCATAACCTCGTCTAGGCTAATCGCTTATTTGCTAATAAATGATGACAGTTATGATGACAAAATTTGGTATCTAGAAGTTTTAGATAAGCACTAGGCAGCATATAAAATTTCATCGAAATCGGTTCACATTTAGCCATAGCTCCCATACAAAAAACTTACGAAAACAGGCAAAATTTCACCCAAAATACACTTAAATGCCAGTAAATCTAAAAGTATAACAGATATAACCACTAAATTTGGCACAAGAAAGTCTTATATCCAGTGTGCAACATTTTGTCACAATCGGTCACTATTTGACCTAGCTCCCATATAGAAAACTTACGAAAACACAAAAATTCAAAAAGAAAAGGGGATTTATGTCCGTCTGTCCGTCAGATAAAATCGTGATAGCTCCTTAACTACAAGAGCTAGTAAGACTAAATTAAGCACAAGGAAGTCTTATGTCAATGCCAGCCAGTGTGCAAAATTTCGTCACAATCGGTCACCATTTGACCATAGCTCCCATATAAAAAACTTATGGAAACACAAAAATACATAAAGAAAAGGTTGTTTATGTCCGTCTGTCCGTCAAATAAAAGCACGATAGCGTCTTAACGAAAAGAGCTAGAGGAACAAAATTTTACAAAAGTATTTTGAATATCTTGAAAAAGTTGTGTGTTGAAAATGGACAAAATCGGTGCAAATTTAGTTAGAGCTCCCATATAACCCCGCCCCGGAAAAGACATTAATGCTGATAAATTGAATACAATTGTAGTAGCTATGACGACTAAATTTAATATAAGGAAGTTTTATACAACTTTTGATCAGCTTATCAAATTTTATAGGAATCAGTCCATATTTGACTTTAGCTTTCATATAAAAAACACTCTATAAAGTTTGAATGTTGACATTATGTATAAACCACTACATCGTGACCACCACATGTTGGGCGGCATTTCAGCCATAACTTGACGAAAGTTCTTTTTTATGTGCTCAAGAGTCAAAGGTTTATCTACACGGTCTTTCGCGTAACCCCACTAAAAAAGTAATAAAAGGTGTCTAATCGCATGATCTTGGTGGCCATTTGATATCGCCGCGACGAGAAATTACGCGGCCAGGAAATGTCTCGAGCCATATTCGCTCTAGTTGTGTGACATGTGGCACCGTCTTGTTAAAATCACATACTCTCCAAGTCGTAGTCTTCCATAATGTGCCGTAAGACAGTTCTAATTCCTGAGAACGACGAGGAGTCGACTCATTCGGGTCTTCGCAACACTTTCACTTACAGCAGCGATATTTTCAGCGAAGCGAGCAAAACGATGATGCACAGGCCTTACAATATTTGTAACTGCTACAGTCTCTTCAAATTTCTTCACAATTTTGTCAAATGCTTGTGTAGTTTGACGATTAGATAAACCACAATCTCCTCTTAAAGCACGATATGTGGCTGTTACAGAATCAATATTTTTGTAGTATGTTTTGATAATTTGTTTGCGTTGTGTGATACTTAAGCGATCCATTTTCGTCAATGTCAGACTTTCAACTAAAAAGAAAAAATTGGTTTAACAACTTAGTTTGACAGATGCCGAATACAAGTCCTATACTTTTGAAATCACAAAATGGATTTTGATTAGTAAAGGTTGCATGAAATATTTAAAATATACCATCGCGGTGCCACAAAATACAAACGGGCATAACATGGTGGTATCTTCTTAACTGTAAGTTTAATTGCATCAGTATCTATAAGAGATTTGTTAAGGAGCACTCAAGCTTTCTGAATTCTTTTGAACCGTGTAGCCCTGGAATGAGGAGAAATCCATAAATCCAAAAAGCTTAGGTCCTCCTTAACAATTCTCTCATACATACTGATGATCTGACTTACAGTTTGGAAGATACAGATTTATTTCTATAAGATTTATGGCTCTTATAGAAACACCAAAACCCTACAAAAATGGTTTGGGTTTGAACTACAATAGGTCACCAGTTTTTTTATGGAAAACTTGGCCTATGTCAATGACATTGTTGGTGCGAAGTAAAACGGTAAATGCCAGAAGTCTTTAGAAAATAAAAAAAACATACCTCCAAATAGATCAAACAATAGCTTCATAAGAACTATATAAGTAGATTTATTGAATTATCCGCAGTTTAGTCCTAATTTAGCATTCAATAATTTAATTTTATTCCAAAATATATTTAATTACACTAATTGACAACATTCTTATATCTGTGCCAATTAGGAAAAAGTGCTTAAGTCGACTTAAGCAAAATTTGAGTTAAGGGCAGATTTGAAATCTTCATATTTAAAATATTTAAAAGTACCCATGGGCAGAGTTTCAATTATTTTGTACTATCTTTCAGGAAGTTAAGCATTATTGGTTTTCGCTTATCTTTTTATAAATTATAAGCTACTTTTCCAAATAACAAATCTTTTTTCACAACTTATTTACAATGACCGAATTTAAGTGGTTGCCCTCATTAGAATAGAATGATTTTTTTTTTTTTTAATTTACTTCAAAATTTATTATTGCTCTTCTGCAAAACCAAAAAATCAGACTTAAGCTCTTTTCTCTTATTGCCACAGAAATTTTGAAAGTACGAAATAAAAAGTTTTCTTCTCTAAAATTACATTTGTGAAGGTAAGCGAAGTAAATCTCATAGACTATTACTAGACTGAGAACATATAAAAATTCGTGCTTGTCGGAAAGCAATCAACCACAACCGCACTCGAAAGAATATCTGAAACTACGTCTGATATATTTTTTCGTGCTCGATCTGTTAAAATGGTCTTATGGGATCTCAACAAAAATAAGTCTCCTGGGACGAATGACATTCCAGTGTTCTTCCACGTTAGCGCGTCAGCCTTTTCAGCATTTTGTACCTTGCTGGTGAATTTCCAATATGTTGGAAGGTGACTAATGTAACGCCAATCCCCAAAAAGTGTGAGCTAATAACCCCGAAAATTACCGCTTATTAGAAATTTGTTCCGCAATCTCTAAAGCAATGGAGAGTATGGTCAATTACTATCTGGTAAAATATCTGGAGTCTAACAACCTACTAAGCGACCGCCAGTATGGATTTCGTAGGGGTCGCTCTACGGGTGATGTACTTATGTTCCTATCGGAAAAATGATTGCCGTTCTATACATCATTTTGGCGAAAGTAAAGTTGTAGCTCTTGATATTTCTAAGGCATTCGATAGAGTTTAAAATTGTGCACTTATATCAAAACTTATTGCTTTAGGTGCCGGTAATGCCATCTTTCGGTTTATATCGAGTTCGCACTATAAGAGTTCTTATAAATGGGATTTTATAAAACGAGTTCAAGATTATTTCGGGGTACCGAAAGGCTCCGTTCTTACTCCAACTCTATTTCCTATATTTCTAAATGACCATCTTCTTCTACTACAGCAATATTTATCATTCGTATTCATTTAATTGAAGGCCAAACCGAACGGCAAATGCATTAGTTAGAGAAGTTTTACATAGCCTAATACTCAATAACCAGTGGCTAGCTATGAGGTGAACCGCCGCTTTTTTGAAAATTCATTTTTTTTCAAGTGGGTCTGGCCGAGGATTGAACTTGGGACCTCTGGTATGCTAGGCGGATGACTAACCCGCTATACGACGGCGGTTCACATCTGTAATAATGGGTGGTACAAATATTTCGGAATCAGAAACTCTTGATGTTCTAGGGGGCTGTTCACACATTACGTAACGCTCTAAGAGGGGAGGGGGTATGGCTTTTGTTAGGGTAAAGGAATTTTGTATGCATATTTCTAATGGGTGTTTTTTTTAGAGGTATAGAACTTCGAATTGGAATAAAACACAAGAAAATCGTTTTAATGTCCATCAATTTGGCTTTATTGGAAGGATAATTTTATGCCATTAATGTTTAAATATGATTTCGGGCATGTGGCCGCCGCGGCTGGCTCGAATAAAGCCAATTCTACAGGTCCAATTTTTAACTACTTTTTCGAGCATATGGGGCCGTATGTTGGCAATAACGCCACGAATGTTAGCTTCCAAGTTTCCTAACGTTTCTGGTTTGTTGGCGTAGACGAGCGACTTCACATATCCCCGAAGAAAATAATCCAGTGGTGTCAAATCGCACGATCTTGGTGGCCAATTGACAGGTCCATTCCGCGAAATTATGCGCTCATCCAATGTTTCCTTCAATAAATCAATTGTGACGTGCGCTGTGTGGCATGTAGCGCCGTCTTGTTGGAACCACAACTCATCCACATTCATGCCATCCAATTGGGGAACAAAATAGTCGATTATCATGGCTCTATACCGGTCTCCATTTATGGTAACAGACTCTTCAGCATTATTTCGGAAGAAGTATGGCCCAATGACTCCACCAGCCCATAGAGCACACCAAACAGTCAGTTTTTGTGGATGTAATGGCGTCTCAAGGGTCTCATGTGGATTCTCTTCACTCCAAATGCGGCAATTTTGAGCCTCATCACTGAACAAAATTTTGCGATGAAAATCAGCATCGAGATCAATCTCATTTTCGGCCCATACACCAAAATCACGACGCATTGCATGGTCTCGCGGCTTGAATTCTTGCACAAGCTGGATCTTGTAAGGTCGCAAGCCAAGATCTTTGCGCAAAATCTTCCATAAAGTTGATGGACAAAGCTCCAATTGCTGTGCACGGTGGCGAATCGATTCATTCGGGTCCTCTTCAACACTTTGCTCTACAGCGGCAATTGTTTCTTCGGTGCGCACTGTTCGACGTCGCTGCGGATGCGTATTATCACATAGAGTAAACGTAGTGCGAAAACGATCAATGGTTAACCGAATTAATTGCTCTGATGGACGATTATGTCGACCATAAAATGGACGGAGCTTGCGGTAAACTTCGCGAACTGAACCATTATTTTCGAAATAAATTTGCACGATTTGCAAGCGTTGTTCTTTTGTCAACCTGTTCATGATGAAATGGCAAACCAAACTAAATATTAATCACTTGACAGCTGAAAAAATGGCCGCCAGTTAAAAAAGTGATGCCAACTTAAAGTTCTATACCTCAATAAAAAACACCTGATATTAAAATGAGTTGCATACGGAGGAAGCCAGTTCAAAATCTGCGAAAATAGCATTACAATCCCTAGGCATAAAAATACAGTGTCTGTTAGACCGAACACATTTTTCGAGTATCAAAACAAGCATTCAATTGTCTCCGGTTTTAAAGCGGTGCAAGATGTAGTTTACTCCATTATCCATCCATAAAATGGAATATAACTCTCATGTATGGGTCGGAGCTTCAAAGTCTTTTTTTGAAACTTCTCGACCGCTTTCAAGAGAGGACGAAGGTGATCATCGGTGACAGTAGGGTAGCCAACTCTTTGGATTCTCTTAAACATCGTCGCAATGTAGGCTGCGTTTCAATGTTCTACTGGTATTACAATGGTAAGAGTTCGAACGAAATTAGGGATCTTGATCCTGCAACCCGTACATTTCTCATAGTACGCATATTTCAAATCAAATTCTTATCAAATTTTAATTTTGTATATTTATATATATTTTAATTTGGGGATTTTAAAATTGACTTTAAATATACATTTCGTTGTGAGTTTTGAGAAAATCGACCTTGAAGTACTAATTTAATTTTTCTAAAAAACTATACAATGGAATTTTAAAATTTTTTACACCATATATTTGGCGTATAGAGCAAAATAGCACAAAAAATTCTGTTTTGAAGGATATAGAACAAAACAGACACTATTTATCTCAGACGAGATAGCCTAAAACGGATTGCATATTTGAAAAATTTAGGATTGAAAACCTAATGTGGCATCATTAACTTAAAATGTGTAAAATGGCGGATAGGGCACATATGCTCCCACTCTACGATATGTTAAAATGATTAATTGTAATACTATAAAGTAGTAAGCCATGTCTTAATTTGCCATTTCTTTGTTGCATATCCTTAGGAGTGTCGTAAAGTATACGGAATCTTAAGTTAAATATTGAATCGTCAGAAAACCAATATAATGTAGATTTTGTCTGAAAAAGTAAATGAACAGACAAAAGAGAACGATAGGTAGAAGGGTATAAGGCAATAAAACGAGTAAGTTCATTCGTTTCCACAAATCTACATTTATTTTTTTGGGTCACCCTAACGTATGTATAAGTGTAAGTAAAACGCCCCATCAATAGCAAAACAAATGTACAAATATTTAACTGAAACTCATTAATGACAAGAGCCCCTTACTACATTTGTAATCATGTTTTGTAAACCAATTCATTGTACAATATTACTTATGCGTTGAAGCTCTTTTCCCTTCATTTAGTCCTGCCTTCAGTCAGTCAGTTTTTTAGAACGCTCAAACGATTTTATGAGTACTGAATACTCAAGTAGCTCCGAATAGTCTTTAAGGGAATAATTTATTAGTTTGTCCGTTTGTTACAATTGTGGCAATACAATAGACCAACAAAAACACCCATATTTGAACAAAAGAAATGAGCTTCCTTTTTTATTTATTTTTTTTTTATTTTTTCGTATGTTTCGTTTAGTTATTTCATTTGAGGAAATACAATGAAAATTTAAAAAGTTGTTTATATTTAAACCTTTTATTTTTGCGAGTATCTATAAACAAATTTACTTGTTTAAAGAACAAACTTAAAATCCCTTATGTTTCATTTATTTGTTTAAAAATATTTGTTTGCTTGACTTTGATTTAAAAATTAGGTAGCTCTGTTTTTATTTTAACAAAATGTTAATTTACACAAGTTAACTATGTTAATCGGTTTGTTTGGAGCTCCTGGACGAGTGACTGACTACACAAAATCGCAATATAAAAGATATTGAATATGCTTAATGTTCTAAAACGAAACGTGATGAAATTTTTCATCAAACTCAGTAGCTCATGCATCGAAAATAGTTTTACAGCTTTATTCTTGATGTCGATATAGTTAAGACACAGAACCTTAGTTTTAGTCCGCAGAAGAAAATAACTAAATCTCTTATATAGTTTAGAAGATATCACGAAATCAAAAAGCTCTACAAAATTCGGTGTTTTCGATTTTCTTTCGGTACTCCCACAATTACCACCTGAAAATTTATTTTTTAGATCAAGCGAAAAAAATTTACCGAAATTTAACAAAGTTCAAACTGCATTTAAGTGTAAGTCCAAGGCAGGTACCCATAGGAGTCGATGGATTTGAACTAAAATTAGTAGAGCTCGTAGTTGAATAAACAAAGAGACGTATGGGATCTCAACCAACATTCGTACAACTCTTCCTTGGGTCAATTAATGGACGTGTGCCGAATTAAAAAAAAAACTGGTGAAAACTTCATTCACCCATTTTTTTTTTTTTTGTGATACCGAAAAAATATAATTTTCTCATATGAAAAAACTAAGTAAATAAGGTTATATTTTAACAAAACTACACCATCTTCAATTGAAATTGAGAAATATTCAATTGAAATTGAGAATTTTCAATTGAAAATGAGAAATTTTTAATTGAAATTGAGAAATTTCATTTGAAATTGAGAATTTTCAATAAAAATTAACAAATTTTCAATTAAAATGAAATGGAAATGAAATGAGAAACATTCAGTTGAAATTGAGAAATTTTCAATTGAAATTGAGAATTTTTGAATTGAAATTGAGAAAGCCCAATTGAAAGTGAGAAATTTTCAATTGAAATTGAGAATTTTTAAATTTAAATTGAGAATTTTTCAATTGAAATAGAGAAAAGTTCAATTGAAAATGAGGTTGAATTTATTCATTCAAATTGAGAAATTTTCAATTGAAAATGATAAATTTTCAATTGAAAATGAGAAATTTTCAATTGAAAAAGAGAAATTTTCAATTGAAATTGCGAAATTTTCAATTGAAATTGAGAATTTTTCAATTGAAATTGAGAAAACCCTAAATAAAATTTCAACCATATTTTCAATTTAGGTTTTCTCAATTTCAATTCTAAAATTCTCAATTTCAATTGAAAATTTTTCATTTTTAATTGAAAATTTCTCATTTTCAATTGAAAATTTCTCATTTCTTATTTCAATTTGAAAATTTCTTATTTTCAATTAAAAAAATCAACCTCATTTCAATTGAGCTTTTCTCAATTTCATTTGAAAAATTCTCAATTTAAATTTAAAAATTCTCAATTTCAATTGAATATTTCTCATTTCAAATTGGGATTTTCTCAATTTCAATTAACAAATTCTCATTTTCAATTGAAAAATTCTCAATTTCAATTGAAAATTTCTCAATTTCAATTGAGAATTTCTCATTTTTAACTGAAAATTCTCAATTTCAATTGAAAAGTCTCAATTTCAGTTGAAAATATCTTAATTTCAATTGAAAATTCTCAATTCAAATTGAATATTTCTCAATTTCAATTAAAAACTCTCAATTTTAATTGAAAATTTCTCAATTCAATTTGAAGATTTCTCAATTTCAATTGAAAATTCTCAATTTCAATTGAATATTTTTCATTTCCAATTGGGATTTTCTCAATTTCAATTAACAAATTCTTATTTTCAATTGAAAAATTCTCAATTTCAATTGAAAAGTTCTCAATTTCAATTGAGAATTTCTCATTTTAACTGAAAATTCTCAATTTCAATTGAAAAGTCTCAATTTCAGTTGAAAATATCTTAATTTCAATTGAAAATTCTCAATTCAAATTGAATATTTCTTAATTTCAATTAAAAACTCTCAATTTCAATTGAAAATTTCTCAATTCAATTTGAAGATTTCTCAATTTCAATTGAAAATTCTCAATTTCAATTGAATATTTTTCATTTCCAATTGGGATTTTCTCAATTTCAATTTACAAATTCTCATTTTCAATTGAAAAATTCTCATTTTCAATTGAAAATTTCTCAATTTCAATTGAGAATTTCTCATTTTCAACTGAAAATTCTCAATTTCAATTGAATATTTCTCAATTTCAATTGAAAATTTTTAATTTCAATTGAAAATTTATCAATTTCAATTGAAAATTCTCAATTAAAATTGAATATTTCTCAATTTTAATAAAAAATTCTCAATTTCAATTGAAAATTTCTCAATTCAGTTTGAAAATTTCTCAATTACAATTGAAAATGGTGTGTCTACACCAATATTTACAGGTCATCATGTCTAACTTTGTAATTTAAATATTTATCATTTTAAGTTTTTCTAATTTTTGGCTGGTATCCTTAGGCGTCTCGTATAGGACTCGAATTTTCTGGGAAAAATTGCAATAACTTCGAAACTACTTCATGAATTTTCAATATTGATGACTTTGAATAAAGCTACTTTAGTTCTCTTTTATATTGTTTAAATAATTAATTTCTGAGTGGTTAAAATTTGGGTAATACTGAAAATACCCATTTTCCCAATACAAAAAAGTTTAACACTTTGTGTGCGGATGCGGCACGTGTACCCTTATGCAATCTTGAGAAACAATTACACAGTATCTTACGTTGAACATTTCACTGGGAAGTTACGGTTCAATTTCACACTTTTGTAAAGTAAGGTGCACTCTAATTATCTTTTGCAGATAATTATAACATTTGCCATTCCTATTCATTCAATTAAATCATTAAACCGCGATTCACATATTATTTCTAGTCGCGCACACAGAGTTGACTTTACTGTCCGAATGTTTTTTTTTTTGACTTCACAATATTTTAAGCTCCTTTTGTGATCCAAATCACAAAAAAGCTAAAATGAGCACTGGTATAATGTGTTATGTTCATATATAAGATTCACTTCAAGAGTGGATCATTCCGATAGCTATGATTTTCCTAATAGTATAATCATTTGATAACTGAATATTTATAAATGCATATGATGTATTTCTATTTCGGACAATATGTCTTATTAATACAGATTCGTATAATAAAAAATAGTTGGCAAACAGGGGCGGAATTGAGACCAGGCACTGAAAATCGAATTCTTTGAATTTCATCTAAGTATTTGTCAGTATATTTATTTCATTGTTCATTGTTATTTTTGTGAGTCTGTCTGGGAACATCATTGTCTATAGGGCATACGTTACCAATTTCTAACAATGTTTTGCTACTCAAAACAACTCGACAATAAAAAAGTATCTGCTGAATAGAAAACCATCTAACAGATTGTTGTATCAAAAACATTTTTGTGGATTGCTTCAGACATGAATGGAAGTTAGAGTTACATGCTGTACCATTAGTGTTGTCAACTCAAATCTTTTGGCATTGTTAGTGCTTTTTAAAATTATTCTAGTGGACAAGTTTTGAGACAGCGCTTTTTCTAATCGACATTAATTTCTTTAAAGATTTATGATAATAAGTTTTCGAAAACATAAATTTTAAGAAAAGAAATAAATATCTAAGTAATAAATTATTTGCGATATACACTTGTCATATTTCTCTTCTTTACTATCGAAAAGGTAAAAATGCTGTTGAACCCAGGAAGAAATGAACCTATGTTTATAGATAAGATGTTTCGAGTATTAGTGTCTATTTGTAAGGATTGTAAAGGAATCGCTTATCAAACATTTACCGAATAACACAAAAAATAATTCGGAAGTTTACAGAATAAGTTTTTATATAGATACGATGTATAGATAATATGCGACCTAATAAATGGTTATCCATTTCGTGGTTTCAAAAGTATAGGACTAGAATTTGTTGTTAAATCAATTTTTTTCCTTTCAGTTGAAAGTCTGACGAAAATGGATCGCTTAAGTATCACACAACGCATAAACATTAAATAGACATACTACAAAAATGGTGATTCTGCAACAGCCACATATCGTGCTTTAAGAGGAGATTATGTTTTACATAATCGTCCAACTACGCAAAAAATTGGCAAAATTGTGAAGAAATTTGAAGAGACTGGAGCCGTTACAAATATTGTTAGACATGTGCATCATTGTTTCGTTCGTTCCGCTAAAAATATCGCTGCTGTAAGTGAAAGTGTTGCCGAAGACCCGAATGTTTTGATTTCTTGTCGTTCTCAGGAATTAGAACTGTCTTACGGCACACTATGGCGGATTTTGCATTTAGATCTACACCTATATCCATATAAAGTCTAGCTCACATAACAAATGAAGCCAGCTAACCATTCACAACGTCGTAGAATAGGTGCTTGAACATCAGACGGTGGACGACAATTTTTCGAACAAAATTTTCAAACATTTCTCACTCGGTGGGTATGCTGGGGTTCTGAGAATCCTCGAGTAATTAAATACAGGCCATTATATCCAAAAAAAGTTAATGTTTGGACCTTACCTATTAGAAAACGACTATGGAACGACTGTCAAACGTCCACAAACACTACTCCACCTTTCACCCTCCCATAACATATCGAGCCCTTAGATTTAAATAATCGTAAACGATATTTCGTTAAATATCTCTTAAACTATTCGAGACAGCGTAGTACAGTAAGCATATTTATAGACCAATAGGTTTTACATACAATAGTGCTCAACTTTGACCCAATTTAAATTAAATTAAATTACTAAGCGAATTGTAGAGGAACAATTCGCTTAGTAATTTAAAAGTTATTGAACTAAAACTAAAAAACATCACATTTAATACTTTGCACCATAACTTCTAAACGATTTGGAAAAAATTTATTAAGTTTGTCGAAAGTAGCAAACTAACAAAGAATAAAAATGTTATTCACCAAAACATTCGCAGGTTTTGTTATATAAAGATTTTTTGTCGCTTGCGATCATTTTAACCTAAAGACTCGATATGATAATAGATTTTTTTGTGTGCTATTGAAGAATACGACTTAGTGAATATGTAGTTTCAACCATGGCAGAAAAATTGTAAGGTATAACCGTTCTCTCTTACAAAAAAAATTTTTGAAGTAAATGCGAAATATTTGAAATTTGTTTTTTGTAAACAATTATAAAAGTCGTTGCCACATGTGAGAAATGGGAATATTATTAACAGGAAATTTTGAATGTATAATGTGTTGTAAACATTTCGTTAAAACTTATTTTATAAAGTTTAGCGGATCCTGCACAAGGAAAAAAAAAGACTTGAGACAATTCAATTTTGTCAAAATATATTTAAAGTATTTTTGTGTAACAAATTTTTTTATAATTTATGTTACAGTTTCTTCAGCTTCTTTTTGGGATTGAAAATTTTAATTTCACCAAAATTTTATTTAAAAAACGTATCTTCAAATATGTTCTTATAGATAGATTTTGGTGTGATCTTTTATAGTATGAGAATTATGGGCTTTTTAAATTTCAAAAATTATACGGCATAACTTTAGAAGTTTATATCCAATATAAACTGGTATATCAAACAAAAGCTACTGAAAGTATCATTCAAATGATATATTATACATTCTTCCGATTTATAAAGATTAAGAGCTCATATACTCAAAACTTATTTTTACAACCGACTTTGTTTATAAAAATGAGCATATCTTAAAATAATAAAGATATAAGTATGGTTTTTTATATAATGAATTTTATACAGGATATACTGAGCTTTTATATAACATAAACTACTTAGCTCTAGCATATGTAGCGAGTTAGTTATGACAGCGTAAAATTTTACTTCTATTGAGTTAGAGTTATATAAATAACATTTATATAACTCTTACTCAATAGAAGTAAAATTTTATTTATTAAACATACATTTTTATATTATATATAAAATGTATATAGTTTTTTTGTCTACATCTGCAACTGTAGTCGGTAGTCGTGTGGCTATGTCGACGCTTAAAAAAATGATTTCTATTTGAATGAATGTATTCTAATTTTAACAGGTTGTAGCCCGTAGCCTGCAGTCGAGATTGTGTTTATAGTATAATAGCAAACCAAAACTGGGATTTTTAAAAGTAGTATGGTAGCATAATTTGAGAAAAGAAAATAATAATTCGATCAAACGTCAGAAAGTTAATATGGCTGACAAAAGAGAGAACGGTTATACCTTACTAATTTCTTTTATCATGGTTTCAACAAGACTGTACCACATTTCCAGGCCGCGTAATTTCTCGTCATGGCGATATCAACTGGCCATCGAGATCATGCGCTTTAACACCATTAGACTTTTTTGGGCGGGCTACGCGAAAGACCGTGCTTATGCAGATAAACTTTTAACTCTTGAGCACTTAAAAACCAACATTCGTCAAGTTATGGCTAAAATAACGCCCAAAAAGTGGTCGAAAATTACTTCAAAAGAATCAATGCTTGCAACATTTCGCGTGGTGGTCATTTCAATGATGTAATGTATCACACAGAATGTCAACGTTCAAACTTTATAATAAACAAGTTAGAAAGTGCTATAGTCGGTCAAGCCCAACCATATGATACCCTTCACCGCTAAGGTCAAAAGTATTATTTTTCCTGTATTAAAACAAATATTTGCTAAATTTTGTCATCATACAAACATTTTCTCAAATATGAGAGCTAAGGTCAAATGTGGATAGATTATCTCGAAATTCGGCAAATTGTTACAAAAATTATGTATGCAAAAAAAAAACTTCTTTTTATCTTCAGATTTACGTGCGTTTTAATAATTTTTTCATTAAGTGCGTTTTGACAGAAGAGTTTGTATGGGAGCTATGGTCAAATGAGGACCGATTTCAACAAAATTTGGTACAGGGATTGTAGTTTACATAAGCATATGTGGCCAATATATCAATCCCGGGAAGTGGGATCTATGGGAGATACCATAAATAATGGACCGATTTTGACGAATTTTAAAAACCATGGTCGTACTATCAAAAAAATGATCTGTGCCAAATTTCATCAAATTATCTTTAAAATTGCGACCTGTACTTTTATTACGTGGTTTACAAATATTTCTATGCGTTACATACATCAGCACAAACTTATAATTCGCTTTCCACATATGGTGGTGAAGGGTATAAAAAGAAGTATCATGAAAAGAAATATTTTACATGTGTTTTATTTACGTTTACTTTTTAAACCGCAAAATGGATAACCCTGTATATTTAATAACATACAGTATACAATTTCTATAAAAAAAAGTTAAAAAAATTATTGACATTGGCCCTTTTAGCACTAAGCCAAAAATTTAAACATATAAAAAATTTGTTAATTATACAGGGGCCAATATCGACATTGGCTCTTTTAGCACTTACAATTGTAGATGAGTTAGGAGTGACATTGGCCATTAAATTTCTTATGAAGCTGTTCTGAGATTAACTAAAGATTAGCTGTTGAAACAAAATAAAAAACGAGTAAAAAGAGGAACCTAATGCAATGACTAACTCAAAACAACCGAAAACTGACATTGACCCTTTTAGCACTAAGCCACAAATATATAAGGAAGTAAATGGTAACTTATTTGTCAAAAATTTTTTGCAAAATAAATTATTTTGAATATCCCTAAGGTATGTTACATGATATTTGATTAATTACATTATTTGCATATTTGTGTGAGTTTTCGATTGATATCGTGTGCGGCGATTTGGCCCCTAATTTTCAAAATGTGAATCCGAAAAATTTTATGTTAAAAATGCATCACATTACGAAATGTAAAATTGTTAAGATGTGGCGTCTTCAGCACTTCCTATCTTTAAACTTCTATGTCTTCTGTTATCTCTGACTCCAAGTGGAGCCTAGGGTTTCAACTATCCTTTTATACATCAACCACGATGGCTTCTTTCCTGTGAGTTCGAACGAAGCGTTTGTCAAGCAATGTTTATATGTGGCTTTTGATGTGTGTGACCTATCTACCGACATTTCCACTAACATACCTCTTTAAAAGTAGGGATTTGGTTTGCCGCGTTTAGTAGATGATCTTCATTTCCTATACGATTCGGCCAACACAGATTTTACTTTATTAATACGCTGCCTTATGCTTCACTGGAAGTCAAGGATAACAGAAGAAGAATACGCGATTCAATGTAATCGTCGGCGCCAAAGCTTGTAGATATCAAACTTTCCACATAACTATTTAAAGGTACACTTCAAATTACCTCGTTATAAACATACATAATCTTTATCTGATTTCCAGCCCAGCTTGTCCCAGATTCAACAGAGATAGCGTTGGTATTTTCTTGATGGTGGCCTTAAAAGACATACGTCATCGGAAAATTCCAAGTCTTTGTATTATTTAAAGGGTGTTAATTGGATACCGCGTCTACCATTTATAGCCGATTTCATTTTGTTGTCGTTACTAACATCATTCTTAAAAATAGGGACCGATAATGCCGCCAACCCAAAATGGACAACAAACAATAGGTCTTAACACTAAAGATGGTTCTTTGTGATACAGAACACACATTTTGGTAAAAGCTTTTACCATAAGTGATAACGACATGATAAGTTTTCGCCCTCTGAGTCGATTCAACAATGGTTTTTGACCCTTTACAAAGTGCCGAAGCAAAAAAACTTATAGCATCCGAAATCAGTGTACTAAGTTATGTTGGAATCGTTCTATATTTGATCATACCTCCCTAAAATACTAACTCCCAAAATAAACTTAAATAAAACAAAAATAACAATAAAGCTTATATAAAAAAAGAAATTTATAGGTTAATGCTAAAACTTTTCAATGGGAACTCCTAAAAGTTCGAAACTCATCAAAGTTTGAAAGTTCCTTTTGGAAGAACCTATGAATGATTAAAATTTTGAGCAATTAAAAAGTTAAATAGATATCGATCTAGATATTTTGATCTTGTAAAAATATGCATAAAATATGTAGTTATTGCCTTTTTAGTTTTGGTGCTTTTAAAAATTTGAAAGATGACAACGTTGATCATCATCATCATCACCGACAACATAAAAAGCTTAAGGTAAGAATTTCGAAAATGTTTATTGCACAATGTAAATTCATGTACTTACACATGTAGAAAGTACATGTGTTTATTCTTTATTGTTGCTAGTAAATTTTAAGACATTTTGATAATTTTATGATTGGATGATGCCAGGTTGTACATTAAACTAAATGTTTATTTCTGTCTTCAGCCCAAGCATCTATGGATGGATCATATACTTAAATATAAGCAGGACCACTGCAGTTCCAAAAAGTAGGTATTCACAATATTTATTTGTACGTTTATTTGATTGTATTTCTCATTAAAGTTAATTTATCTGTGTTCATAGACAACCATTTCCTATCAGTGAAATGACAAAACTAAAACGAAGCAAAGGAAAACAAAAATAGAATCGTTCATAAAATTTTGGTAGGAGTAGAGATGACAGTAGTAGATGAATCGATAAAAACAAACTGTGCCTGAGCCCACATAAATAATGACTTGTCGTTACTGTTATTGCAGCATTCAAGCTGAAAGACAGACATTATAGATGAACAGACAATTGAGGAACTGAATCCTCTACATCAATATCCATCTATTTCATTACCATCTCATTCCACCCGAATATGCATGAAGATACAGCCAATACCGCTGCTGTCAGCTGCTAATGCCACAACTTTCCGAATAATAAAACTTGGCAGAGCCAATATACTCTGCTGCATCAGCTTTGATGGGTTACGGAACACCAATACTCACCCAACATATATACACACACACACACATAAACTCATGGAATGCGATAAAGAAAAATGACTACTAAAATTCCATTTAAAACATGTTACATTATCAAAAAATAAAAATATATAGAAAAATAACAGAAAAGGAAAAAAATACAACTCAAAGTACTAAGACACGTGGATTGCAACGATTGATGGCTCATAAACCCACAAGGAAAGCGAGAAGAGTCTAATGCACATGAACACAATTCCTAACAAATTCACAAAAACAAAAAACAAAAAAAAATATTCGGAAAGAAAACTTATTCGAACATAAGACCTGATACGTGATATGCATTATTAAGCAATAAATATTAAAGGAATCGATTGTCGACAATCATTTCCAGCTGATATCTGTATGTAAGGAAAATCTTTAGGGATATGTATGGGTATGAACACACATTAGGGTGGTTACCTACTTATTGCTAATATGAAATGAGTTTACATATTTAAAAATCATATTGAGTTTCAATATTAAAAATTATCTAACTTTTATTCCCTTTTATGTTCTATTGAAAATACATACATACGTATATAACAGGGATGGCCACGTCTAAGGTCAATAAGAGCCATTTTAAATGGCATACATTTTAAAGAGCAGCAATAGTAAAGAGTTACATAAGAACATAGTTTTGTAAACCCAAAAAGGATGCTACCGATATAACAAAAAAACTCTCTTTTAAAGGGCAGTTTATATTAATGACAGATTATGATCAAGGGAGTAAATGATTGGTCTGGATCATATGTAATTTTAAAACTGATTTATGTTTATTTTTACAAAGCCAAATGTATTGCTTAGAAAATACCATAATATCTGTAAGGAACATTAAAAGGCATATTATGCATTCCGATCGGAATGGCTTTATTTCCGTAGTAACATTCCGATTGGATAGTTTAAGCTTCTACAGATTCCAACTAAAATTATAATAAATTTTAAATATTAGGATCTTTGTTAAAAAGTTCAATAACACCTTGATTTCCCCATAATTTCTGTTCCTCCGTTAGCAAAATTTACAAGTTTATCTGTTCATCACTTCACAAAGCGCTCTTTTGACATCGATATTGCAAGATGTTTCGATAAGAGCTACTAAGTCTTAAATTTGTTTCCTTCTCATTTACTCATTTCATTAACACAATTTATATTTATAGTTTTGTTCATTTGGCCAATACTACGCTCAGTTTTACGGAGTGATATCAGAGATCAGTTTCACCACAAGTCCTCTTATCCCAAAAAATATTTAAGACTAGCTACATCGACACTGTTATCTCCTTGACTAAAGCCAGGCAAGAGTCATTTTTGACTTGAAACTCTGATTATAATGTCTTAAATTTCTGTCTCAAAGTTCTGGAAAAAGCCTATTTTCTCGTTTTCCAGTATTTTTTTATATTTTTATACCCTTCACCAATAGGTGAAAGGGTATTATAAGTTTGTGATTCCGTTTGTAATTTTTTTATTAGTGATCGTAGACCCCATAAAAATTATACCGATCGACTCAGAATCGGGAGGAGAATCGATTAAACGATGTCCGTCTGTCTGTCAGTCTGTCAGTCCGTCTGTTTGTCTGTTGAAATCAAGTTTCTGAAGCCCCTGGATGATGGATCTACATAAATTATATACCATATACCATTCTCCCGCAATGAACGCTATTAAATTTCATTAAAATCGGTTTATAAACACCGAAAATATCGAAAAAATACCAAAAATTAGACGAAAATTCAAAAATTTTTGATTGAAACACACTTTTAAATACCAAGAGAAAAAAGATACTCCTGGTGTACATGTGATAATATGTTATATATCAGATTGTAGGAAATGGTTCCCCAAAGCACTCTGTAAAAACAAACAACTGAGATATCGCCAAAACACAAAATTTGATGTATCGAAAATTGCCCAAAGTACGCATTAGAGAATGTTTGTTGAAAAAATGCAGAAATAGGAAAAAACCATCATCCATTAGCACGGAATTTTATATCAGATTTTAGGAAATTCCCCCGCCAAGCACGTTATTAAATTTTATAAAAAGCGGTCCATAAACAACTGAGATATCGCCAAAATACTACTTGTGATGTACAGCAAATTGCCCAAAGTACGTGTCTAAGAAATTTTGTTTACATTTTGTAAGTATTGTTTCAGCGATATCTCAGGTGTTTATGGACCGATTGTGATGAAATTTGACAGCGTTCTTTGTGGGAGGATTTCCTAAAATCTGATATAAACTCCACAAATCTGATTATGAATACCATTCAAGTTGTACCGATCGTCTCAGAATCGATTTCGCGACGTCCGTCTGTTTGTCCGTCCGTCTATCTGTCTGTCCGTCCGTCTATCTGTCTGTCCGTCTGTCTACCTATCTGTCCGTTTTTCTGTTGTAGTCAAGTTTTTGGAGTTTTTGGAGCTCAGGGTGGGACGATATCCTAAAATTTTGTGTAAAATGCATATGGGTATACCTTCCAGGAGCTCCACAAATCTGATTTTAGCAGACAGACACACTGCATTTATCTTAATTTTATGTCTGACTTTTGAACATTATGATAACATTTGAGAATGTATTATATATCAAATTATAGGTAATCTTCCTAGGAAGTACAAAAATGCAGCTAACTACATGATATCCGTTCAAAACCTACATATGTATGTAAGTATCTCACATATCAACGAAAATTTAAATTTTTTAATTGCAATTGGGAGAAATCCGTTCACGTTTGACTATTGCTCCCGTATAACTTCGCCTAAGGCAATCTCTTAGTAGCTAATAAATGACAAATTATAATTATCTAATTAGCTAATTAATTACAATTATATATCTATTATAATAGATACGATGATGAAATTTAGTATAAAGACGTTGTAAAATATCGTTATTCAGAGCGATAGCGCCTAAAATAAACTTTCTAGAGGGACAACATTTGACAAAAGTATTTCTCTTGAAAAGTTCGGCATTGAAAATGGGCGAGCTCGGTTCACATTTACAAATATTATTGTTGAAGTATTCATCTTAATAAGTTAACTAACTTCAGATTAATAAGTAAATCTTCAATAAATTTTCCGCCAAAGCTGATATCCATTCATTTAAAAGCTATATATTTTACGTATGTAAATATCTAAAACTATGAGTGTATACCTTATAATTCTAAGGCTTGTATACATTGACAATCATTGTTAAAGCTTTGACCTAAATCAGTTCAGAGTTTTACATAACTAATCATGAACTTTTAATAGTTGGACAATTCGTATGAATTAAAGTACACAACCCACACTGGGCACTGTGTTTTTGGGTTGCATGCCAGAATACTTAATCTTCATCAAATCGATGTGCTCTTGCAAATCTAAGGGCATCTACATTTTGAAGCATCTTTTCTGCATGGTTTATCTGGTCTATCGAACTTTATCAAATGTTCGTAAAATAGACACATATCACTTTAGAATCGAAGTGACGCTGCCTTCGACATCAGCCACCTGCCCAACCTAACGTTTGGGTCCATAACTATTTTAGATGATGACGCCACCAAAAAGCTTTTCGTTTTCCGACTCTTAATTTTAAAGATTCTTTGCATATAATAGTAGTATAACCATATATTGCTAGGAATTACATTTAGTATGAACAAAAGAAAATTAATATACATATGAAGCATTTGTGTGGGGCTCAACTAAGTCAGTAATCAGAAACTATATAATTATCAATATATTCTTACGATTTTGTACTTTACTTTTGGAACACCATTGGTGAAGGGTATCCAAGATTCGGCAAAGCCGAATATACCACTCTTACTTGTTTAAGGTCAGTTTAAGAATAATTTTCAGTAAACATACATATATCCTGCGTGACGGACGACACATTTGTACTGATTTTGTTGTACTTAAATGTATCTATTTGTCGTTCTACGCTACATATCTTTACACAGATTTCATAGAATATTAGCTCATCGATTGTGCTATCGAATGGCGTTTGTTAATTAAAATATTTGTTTTGAAGGAAAAAGATATTCGCTTTTAAAGTGCTGTGACGGACGCTACAAAAAATGGAAGTGACTTTTTTTCAACACTCGTTTGTGTAATTTTCATAAAATCGGTCATAGCAAAAAAAATGTTATTACAGTAAAGATAGGCAAAAATCAGTGGATTACGAAACAGCTTTTATAAAATATTTTAAAGTTTCTAGTTTCACAAAAAATCCATAAATCAACTGTTGCGGACGCTACGTGACGGACGATACAGTTTTTACTTAATGTTTTTTATTAGGAAAATATTCATATTTCATATTTTTTAAAGGATTCGTTAATCACTGAAAATAATGGTTTTATTTGTTCCCAAATTTCGTCTCCTTCCTTTTCATGTTCGCGGTTAAAATGCGATTTTTGGGTACAATTTAATATTTCACAAAACGGCTACATACATATATTTATTTAAAGTTTTACACTTTTTACATCTTATTTTTCGTCGAAAAATAAAAAATAAAATTTCGAAAGCATCAAATTTGCCCCACTGTATATTTATTTAACACCTATTATTTTAAATTGAACCTATGGATATAGACAGTGTTATTGCTTTGTGAATAAGGCAGACATGTGTTCGTAAATATTGTATTTAATAAATATCATTTTGTAAAAAATATATACTGTGACGGACGCTACACACTTTCCTATACATATTATTTTGTAAAATGGTATATAAAAATCTACATATTTTTAGCCTAATGCAAAGCATACTATAAGTTCTCTTTACGAACAAAGTTCAATTGGAGAAAAAAGAAAAATTGCACAAGTCAAATTAAAAAAACTTTTATTTCTGTTACGGACGCTACACACTGTGTGTCCTTTTTAACTTGACGTTATTTATATAATTCCAATTACTTTTGAGCCCCTACTGAAACCTGATACCTAAATCGATGTCTTTGCAATTTTTATGAACTTTTAAAAAACCTATTATTTGAAAAAATTTATAAAAATTGGAGATGGGTGCACATAAAAACCTGCCATTCACGAAGAAACAAATCAAAAATTGTGTCCATTATATATTCTAAAGGATCAATGTAAAAAATCAAAAGAATTAAATTTTCAATGAGTCACAGTTAACGCAACAAAGAGCAGCATTTGCCTATGGCTGGTGTATACAATAAATAAATGTAGACATCCACACTAAAACGTAACAATTACCTTAACATTCATTATAAGTCAATTAAGAAATCAAATTTTGCACTTTAAATTGTTAAAGGAAGTCCGTTTTATCAAACGGGTGAAAATTTCTACACCTTTCGAAGGTTTTCCAAAACTGCAACCAAAAAAAATGTATTATACATCCTTACAGATGGACTTCTCAAGAAAATGTCTTCAAATTACGGAAATAATCTTAAAGGCAATTTTCGTCCCACCATATCATACTTTTTGTGCAACTGTTTGTATTCAGTAGGAATATTAAAAGTTCATGTTAGGTTTACCAATACCAAATTACTGATCCGTACTTTTGACAAGTACCAGGTGTACTTTGACATTTCGTCGGCCCGCTATTTTTATTACTCTATGTTGGCAACCTAGCACAAAGGTTGATTGGCACTATTGCTTAGTTGGTTAGCACGTCGACCACTAAGCATAACATATCATATATTGGCTTCGAGGCCGCGTCAACCTAGAGAGCCAACACATTGTCTGTGTACTTTGACTGAAACTTAAAGCTCTAAACACTTAGACGACAGCAGACTTCATAACTTCACGGCTTCAAATGCTGTCAACTTTAAATGCTGTTCTGAAGTCAGCTTCATAAATATTTTGAAGGCAGCAAAAAAAAACGTAATAATATCACGAAAAACTAAAAAAGACAAATAAATTCATTTCCTTTACTTCAATTTTGTAATGTTCGTTTATGCTAAATATTAAAAAAAAAAATTTTGTTCTTATTGTTTTTAATTTATAGTGGCAATACTTTATCTGTTTGTTGCTGCCTGTCAAAATAGAAATTAGCCTAAGTTGGCACCAGCAGCAAATGCTGTTGCGCAGTCGTGCTACTGCGCTGTCGTCAAAAAAATTGTTTTCATTAAAACACATTGATTTTATTTTTGACATATTGCTGTTTGCTGTCTGCTGTTGTCTATGTGTTTAGAGTATAAGTTTCTTTAACCCCTTGACGTATTTCTACGAGTCTGACTCGTGGTACAATTTCTGTGGCCAACATGATTATCACGAGTCTGACTCGTTTTGCGACTGTCCTTAAGCATCAAAATTGGTTTGTTTAGCGCAGGTTATATGCTAACAGTTTGAAGTGAATTTCGTTGCGCTAATTGATACGTCAAGGGGTTAAATGAGTAGTTAGCTACAAAAAAAAAAAAAAATTAACTTTAAGTTAACATGTATCGACTATCTTAAAATCAACTACAATGCAATGCAGTTAGCAATCTGCGGTTAGCAGTCATGAGACTTCGGTTCAAATCCGGGGCGACTAAAATTTTTTTTTTATTTTAAACAGACATTTATTTCTAGCTACAAAATGTTAACTTTAAGTAAACGGGTAGATATCTAACTTTGAGTTAATTAAGAGTAATGCAGAGTCGGATAATTGACTTCCTAGGACATCGCCATGTTAAAATAGTTAGTAAATTACATAGAGAAATAATCCAAGTGTCAGTCACAACTACTTGAGAAATAGTTAGCTTTAAGTAAATTTAAAGTTAACTGAATGTCCGACAGGGTTGCTAAAGTACGAATCAGTAATATGGTGTTAGTAAACCTAAAAAAAATCTTACTTCTCCTAATGAATACACAGAACATACATAATTCCCACGATATTCCAATTGGAACAAGGGGTACTTCTCTCAGACAATGAACTGCATCCGATTCTATTTTTAGACTCAATGAAAGGGACCTACGTTTTTATCTCCGGCTCCTAACTACAAATACATTAGTTAGAGAAGGATCACATAGGCTAATACTCAATATCCAGTGCCTAGCTGAGTTATGAGGTGAACCGATTTTTTTTATTAATTTTTCCAATTGGTCTGGCCGGGGATCGAACTAGGGACCTCTGGTGTGCTAGGGGATGACTAACCACGGCGTTTCAGGAAATGCACAAAAGTAGTGTGATATAATAGGAAGAAAATTGTCTTTAAGATGTTCTTCAATACCAAAAAATGCTGCCCTACTAGTCCAATGTACAAAAAAAAAAAAATAATGTCGAAAGAAAACAAAATAAAAAATTTTTAGTTTGTAGAAAAATAAAGCATGTATCGACATTAAATTAAATAGAGCATTGTTTTTAAAATTACGCGGAATTTTTTTTATAAAGAGATTTCTATTTGTGAAAAAAGCTTTATTTTCAGGTTTGTCTTATTAAGGAAAACTAAACTTTAATCGACCAGCTGACGGTATTTTATGTCCTAAACATTAATATCATTTTTTTAACTTTTATGTCGTAACTTCTAAAGCTTATTTAAGAGAGCTAAATTTATATAAAGGTGTTAAATACATAACTTATTTCAGAGTAAGTTTGATAAACAAAGAATAAAAACTAAACAAAATAATAAAATTCCAGTTTTTATTATGGGCACTAACCACAACCTAATTTAGGCAGTTAAGATAACTCCAGTTGGCTCGTGAATTTTGTTTAGATATATTCATAGCTATTAATGTAATGTTGAGATCAAAGCTGCGATGCTTTATCTTAGCTATTTAAATGAAATTTGGGACAGACATTTGATACATGGAAGATCCCTTTAAAAATTCATAAAATCTAACCATTTGCTTCTTCTGTTATCCAGTGGAGCAAAGGGCCTCAACCATCCTTTTATATCGAACTCTATTGTCATTCCGCATTATGTTGTCGATGACGAGGATAAAAAGTATAGGTGACAAGATACATCCTTGTCTTTCTCCAGTAGCAACTTCAAACGGATTAGACAATTTACCTTTGTGTAGGACCAGACATTTAAAATCCACTTACATTGCCCGAATTAAATTCAGAATTTTTGTTGGCATGTTATGATATTTTTTTTAATTCTTTAGAGATGGCTCCTGTTGACAATATCGAAGGCCTTCATAAAGTCGATAAACGCTAAGTAAACGCTGGGTGACACAGTCTCACCTTAAGCCTTGTTGCGCTTAAGGCTTTTAACGGTGTTCTTCACTTTTAGTTTTGTTGGTAGATTGTCTGAAATTCCATTGAACATTCTGTCATGGCTGGTTTTATTATACACTTCCGTTAGTGGTTCCAATCCAATAGGATTGTTTAATGTTGACTTGAAGTGTTTCATCCGGGGTTGTGAGAAGTGTACCGCTAATACCTAAAATAGGACTGTTCGTGTAGGTAGGATTGCCATACAACGCCCTTGATATATTTTGTATAAGGTCTTCATGTCGCTAAAATCGTATCATATTAAAATATAATTCTTATACAAGTCCAACTCTTAATATCATAAAAAATCTAATGAAAATTTAAGCCTTTTGCCTAAACTTTATACATAAAACTAATATATTTAAAAGCGCATAGAGAAAAACACCTAAGGGTAAAAAATAAGGTCAAAAAATAATATTTAAATATTTAAAATGGCTCTCCTAAACAAACCCGGTTTTTAACCTTAGGTCCATTTCTATTTTGCGCGTCACATATGTATTTAGAATTTTTTATTAAACCCGACTGAAACTTAAAGAACTGAAATGTTCATGTTCATCCATGGTAGGCACAAAGAGAACATAGGAAATATCAATGTATTGGTGATTTTACAAATAAAGAGGCTAAGAAAAAATAAATATTTTCTTGTTCTCTTTTGCATGTGTTTTGTTGTTGCAAATTGATTTTGATTTTTGATTGTTATCATACAAATGAGTATTTTTCGTATTTTAGTTCGTTTTTATACCCTTCACCAATAGGTG
This sequence comes from Stomorhina lunata, assembly GCA_933228675.1. Lineage (NCBI taxonomy): Eukaryota > Metazoa > Arthropoda > Insecta > Diptera > Rhiniidae > Stomorhina > Stomorhina lunata. Next base: position 84,905,676 of record OW121740.1, on the reverse strand, counting down.
AAAGGGTATTATAAGTTTGTGATTCCGTTTGTAATTTTTTATTAGTGATCGTAGACCCCATAAAAATTATACCGATCGACTCAGAATCGGGAGGAGAATCGATTAAGCGATGTCCGTCTGTCTGTCTGTCTGTTGAAATCAAGTTTCTGAGGATGGACTTACATAAATTATAAATCAGATTTTAGGAAATTCTCCCGCAATGAACGCTATTAATAATGAACGAAAAAATACCAAAAATTAACGAAAATTTGAAAATTTTTGATTGAAACACACTTTTAAATAACAAGAGAAAAAAGATACTCCTGGTGTACATGTGATAATATGTTATATATCAGATTGTAGGAAAGCACTCTGTAAAATTTTATCAAAATCGGTCCATAAACAACTGAGATATCGCCAAAACACTGAATTTGATGTATCGCAAATTGCCCAAAGTACACATTAGACAATGTTTGTTGAAAAAATAAAATGCAGAAATAGGAAAAACTATCCTCCTTTAGTACGGACCTACATAAATTTTATATCAGATTTTAGGAAATTCCCCCACCAAGCACGTTATTAAATTTTATCAAAAGCGGTCTATAAACAATTGAGATATCGCCATAACACTACATTTGATGTACAGCAAATTGCCCAAAGTACGTGTCTAAGAAATTTTGTTTACATTTTGTAAGTATTGTTTCAGCGATATCTCAGGTGTTTATGGACCGATTGTGATGAAATTTGACATCGTTCTTTATGGGAGGATTTTCTAAAATCTGATATATACACTCAGAAAAAAAATGAACTAAAATATAGGAAAATTTACTAAATTTGAGGAAAAAATGGTTGTCGTATGGCGCCAAAGCCGTTTTTTACAACAATTGAGTAAAAAAATTACTTAATTCCAGGAAAAAATTTTCCTTAAGTTTTTGACAAAATTCCTTATATCAAACAAATTTTAACTTAAATCAAATAAAATTAAACTAAAAACTTGGAAAAAAAATTACTATCATTTAGTTCATATTTTATCTGAAAACGTCTTAAAAACAACTAAATATTTCCTTTAATTTAGTTCAGATAAATATTTAGCAATGCTTTAATTAAGGAAAATTTTCCTTCATTTTAGTTAAAAGATAATTTATTTTTACTTAAAACAAGTAAAAACTGCAGTAAACTTATGATCAAATTTTCTACAATAGTAGAAAAAGATTACTGAAATTCAGTAAATTATTTATTTAGATCTTGTAAAAAATTTATAATTTTTAGGAAATATTTTCCTTAAGAGTGGGAAAAACAGTCAGAAAATAAATAAGTTTAATCCTTATATTTAGAAAAATATTCATTCCCATTATAAAATATTTTCTACATTAATGAAACTTATTTCTAATTTTCAGTAAATTATATATTTATCTGAATTTTATATTTCCTAAATTATACAAAAAAGAACTAAAATTAAGTAAAATTATTTTCTAAAAAAAAATGTATCCCCTTTATAAAATAAAAGTATTAAAAATGGTATAAAGTATTTTTATTAATATATTTTCATAAACTTACAAAAATATTTTTTATAACATAAATACATATACATAATTAAATAAAAAATAACAAGAAGTTATATAATAAGAAATAATATATAAATTAGAGTGCACCTTATTTTTTTTAAATGTAACCTTAATTATCCCGAAGAAATATTTTCCGAGACAAAACAAAATTTTATAAAAAATTTTATTTAGACTGGTTCTTATGGCGAAAAATGGGAGTACTTTTGGTTTTACCGAAATTCCAATCAACTTATATAAAACAATACAATAAATTAAAGGTCATAGAAATTAAAAATGGATGAAGTAGTTTTGAAATTTCCCACATTCGTATTTGTGAAAGTTTCTTCTAATATAAATAACTTCTTACTCAATGTATTTCATTACCCATTCTTTGCCATTAAATATCTGATCTTCTTTTACAAGTTTAAGAATTTATTTATTTGAAAATGTAATATAAACTTCAATATAAAAGAATTTTGGTTCATAGTGTGAGTTATTGGAAATTAGATAAGTATTAATATTAATGTATTCATTAATGAAGACAAATTTTATAAGGTAAATAAATAAAAAAATCGTACTTCAGAATTAACTGTCGTATAATACATTGAAAAATATTAAAGCCTTTTCATAGTGAAATTGTTATTTACTTTGATAAAATAACATGGAAGGGACGCTCTTCGTGACGCACGGCATCTTTGGCTACGGAACACTAGAGGTCCTTAGTCTTCCCAATTTAACTAATCAAAGGTCATTTTGCAAAAAAATATAAAATAAAGTACAGGTGTTTATATATTTTTTAAAATTTTTTATTTAGAGCATACAGTTAGTTAGGGGAAATAAACTTTTTAACTGATAACAAGTAAAATACATAATTTATTTTTATTATTACTAAATCGAAAAAATTAAAGAAAATAAAGTTTAAAATTAATATATATCAAATGTCAAAAATAGTTGTTTGGTATAAATTTCGTTCATTGCCGACAATTTGACCCGGTTCGGTTTATATTCGTCCATCTGATGGTCAATAAACATGAGTAAATATAAGTGTTTGGATAAAAGAACAAAATTTATACCAAACAATGACTTTTGAGTTTTACTCACAATTTTTTCGATTTTGTATTAATAAATAATGTGTTAAGTTTTTCCCTTTACTGTAAGCCCTATAATTAACTGTTACTTAAAACACCTATACGATTTTTTTTATTTTAGATACTTATCAATGTATTACGCAAAAGCTCAATCTAAAAATGTATTTACCTTGAATACTTGCCCATTAATTTATTATAATAGAAAAACTGTACCTAAATCCAACAACTCTCCATTTAGAAGATCGCTTTTGGAGTTATTTTAATCTCTGTCACTAAGCCCATCTTTCTTTAAATTTGACATTGAATTATGATATTTAATATATAACAACCTCCTGGCAAACATTGAAAAAGGCCCACCCTAATATAAAAACTGCATCACTTACATGGTTTGAGCCTTAATATGCAGGGAAGTCCTTTTTTGATTTGAAGAAAACGGCTGCTGAAAAAGTTTTAAAATGGGGAATTAGAAGCATTACGCAGGAAACACTTGATTTATTATTAAGAGTCATACAATAAATCATTAAATGCCAGGAAATAGGGTCCCATATGAATTAAAGCCGAGTGACGTTAAAAGGCAAATTGATAAACGGAAATGATGCTTGAGCCTACCAATCATATTGTTACTTGTGATGACAACTCCAAGCACATAAAGTTGGATTAGAATCTCAGGCAAGTAACCTACTCCTGGAAAAAAAACTCCTACTATGAAAAACAAAAAATTATAAAAAAAACGGCACCCCCTAATGTTATCGACCACCGCAAACGAATAAATTATCATGATTTAAGGATCTGCACCTGAAACATCCGAACTCTTTATAGAGGAGTTGCTTCAATCCAGTTGATGGATGTAATCGATAAATACAAATGTGATATGATTGCAGTCCAGGAGATTAGATGGAATGGTCATGATGGTAAGCATGTGTTTGGTAAGCAAAATATTGCGAAACCTTGTTTCTAGGTTCACCCCAGTAAAGGAAAGGTTAGCGACAATTCGCGTTAAAGCTAAATACTTTGATCTAAGCCTGATTTGTGCACACCCTAAACTTAAAGAAGTTTATGGTAGCTGCCCAAGACACGACGTGAAAATAATCTTTGGTAATAATAACGCAAAGATTGGGAAAGAAAGCTGCTCTGAAACTAATATCGGGTTTCTCCTGTAAGGGCAATCACGGAAATCAGGTGACATGCTGAGAGCGAAGAAGCACTTCTGCAAGTGGTCTTTGTCCAGTGCACAAAAAGAGGGACTACCAATGTGACTTTAGACCAGGTAAATCAAACAAATGGACACTACTTACCTTACTTAACTTCTTACGTGATGCTGCAGTTAATACAAGTTGCACGATTTTTAGCAGAACGCACATGTTATTCGCGTTTGCCGATGAAACTGAGGGGTGCACATTGAGTGAAGTGACTGTCGCCTTTTCCTTGCTGATGGTATCTTCTAGCAAGCAATTGGACCATACATCATCGTGGAATTTGTTAAAGAATTTGCCCACCTTGGTACCGCAGTAAATATAAACAATGACATATGTTAGTGTATGTATTGAAATCAAAAAAAGAATCATACTTACCAACATCCTCTCAACAAGAACTAATCATGGGCTCTTGCATAAGCAGATGAAGCTGCTCTTGGAGTCTTTGAGAGCGCGATTTTACCGAAATTAATAAAAAACTATCACAGAACAATAACACAGAATATTGAAAATAAATTATAAATGAAAATAATTTATTGACATTTATTTTTCAATACAATTTTTAGGAAATTTTTCTTAAATATTAGCATATAACTTTCAAGAAATTAGTACAATTTTACTCATTATAAAAAAATTTTTCCTAATTACTTCATAAATTTGAACATGATTTATTTTGATTTATCTGAACTAATTTTAAGGAAAATTTTCTTAAATATTAGTATATAACTTTTAAATATTATTACAATTTTATTTATTATAAGAAAATTATATACTATTGGACGTTGTAATTTATCTGAACTAATTTTAAATAAATTTTTCTTAAAATGTAGAAAGTTTTCTAAATTTAAGTATAACTTTCTAGTAATTAGGAAAATAATGAACTTAAATTTACGACAACTACTTCCAGATTTTAAGTAAGTTCAATTTTATGAACTATTTTTGAGTAAATCATTTACTCAATCAAATTTTTTGAACTAAAGTCAATATTACCTTGTTTTACGATGTGATGAACTAAAATTTAGGACATATTTACTAGTTTTTAACAAAATTTTCCCTAAAATATATAATATTTTACAAAATTCTTCCAATTTTTCTATGGAAAAATCTTAACTATTCTTTAGTATATGAACTATAAATTTTTTATTTAAATGTTGTATTTATTACTAGTATGTAACAATTTTTCCTAGTTTTGAGTAAAAACTTACTCCGAATAAGGAATTTTTTATACTATTTTTAAGGAATTATTTTTCCTCAAATTTAGTACATGTCTTTTTTCTGAGTGTATACTCCACAAATCTGATTATGAATACCATTCAAATTGTACCGATCAACTCAGAATCGGCACAAGAATCGATTTCGCGACCTCCGTCCGTCCGTCTGTTTGTTTGCCCGTCCGTCCGTCTGTTTGTTTATCCGTCCGTCTACATGTCCGTCCGTCTACCTGTCTGTCCTTTTTTCTGTTGTAGTCAAGTTTTTGGAGCTCCTGTTTTGTCGATATCTCAGATGTTTATTTTGATGAAGTTTAATAGCGTCCTTCGCAGGGGATTATCTAAATCCTGATGCATTCTGTAATTTGTGGTAGATATAATTTAGCGTTTAAGCGATGGTGTTTTGATCGACAATGTTGAAATTCAGGGTGGGACAATTCAGGAGCTCCACAAATCTGGTTTTAGCAGTCAGACACACTGCATTTATCTTAATTTTGTGTCTGACTTTTGAACATTATGATAACATTTGAGAATGTATTATATATCAAATTATAGGTAATCTTCCTAGGAAGTACAAAAATGCTATCCGTTCAAAACCTACATATGTATGTAAGTATCTCACATATCAACAAAAATTTAAATTTTTTAATTGCAATTGGGAGAAATCCCTTCACGTTTGAAAATTGATCCCGTATAACTTCGCCTAAGGCAATCTCTTAGTAGCTAATAAATGACAAATTATAATAGATACGATGATGACATTTAGTAAAAAGACGTTGTACAATATTGATATTCAGGACAATAGCGCCTAAAATAAACTTTCTAGAGGGACAACATTTGACAAAAGTATTTCTGATCTCTTGAAAAGTTCGATATTGAAAATGGGCGAGCTCTATTCACATTTAGTGAAATCTCCCATATAAACCCGACCGGGAATCGATTTAATGCTGATAAATTAAATCACATTAAAATTGCACAAAGAACTAGAGCAAAACTTTCCAAACATCCATCGGACAGATCGAAAGAACTATACATCCCAAATATTATTGATGAAGTGTTCATTTTAATTAATTAACTAACTTCAAATTAATAAGTAAACTTTTCCGACAAAGCTGATAACCATCCATTCAAAAGCTATATATTTCACGTATGTATCTAAAACTAAGAGTGTATACCCTATAATTTTAAGGCTTGTATACATTGACAATCATTGTTAAAGCTTTGACCTAAATCAGTCCGCTAACTTCAGAGTTTTACATAACTAATCAAAAACTTTTACTAGTTGGATAATTCGTACGAATTAAAGTGCACAACCCTCACTGGGCACAGCGTTTTTGGGTTGCATGCCAGAATACTTAAACTTTATCAAATCGATGTGCTATTGCAAATCTAAGGGCATCTACATTTTGAAGCATCTTTTCTGCATGGTTTATCTGGTCTATCGAACTTTATTAAATGTTCGTAAAATATGTGTCTATTTTATTTCGAAGCTACTGGCTGGCTTAAATATGCATTCTCTACTTGTAGTCTAGTAATCATTATCTTTCACAAAGGGACCACTTTAGAACCCAAGTGAAGCTTCCCTAGACATCAGCCACCTGTCCAACCTAACCTTTGGGTGCATAACTATTCTAGATGATGACGCCACCGAAAAGGTTTTCGTTTTCCGACTCTTAATTTTAAAGACTCTTTGCATATAATACTAGTATAACCAAATATTGCTACGAATTACATTAAGTACTTTTGGAACACCATTGGTGAAGGGTATCCAAGATTCGGCAAAGCCGAATATACCACTCTTACTTGTTTCTTCTTAGTTCGTGTTATGTATGTGAAAATGACGATTGGTGCGATTGGTGATTGGCTAATTTGCCTATCATTGATGTTCATGACAATTTAATATTGAATACAAAACAATATGAAGGCGTATTAGTGATTTTATTTCCATACTACAAAGATGCTCATACACTTGCTATTGTTTTAAATAACAAAATACATATGGGCAAAAATCAAACAGTTTTTATTCCTTTGAAACCGACTTTCAACTCGAATAATTTTTGTACCCCTAGGAGTTCGGAAAATCTAATTACAGAACTGAACACAATATCTTAGAAGCGCAAATTTGCGTTTCTTGTTCTACGAAATAGACACCACACTTAGGGGATGAATCCATATTCCTCTAAATTTTAATTTTGTCACTTCTAATACTACTTAATGGCTGACAAAACTTGAAGCTCGTTTTCGCCACTTTTTAATTTGTTTCGAATATTTTTTGCCCGCCTTAAAGAATTTCAAAAAAATAGATAACGATTTGTAGATCTTTCAATTTCGCTTTGTTTGATATATATCTCGTTAATGTGCTCCATATAGGTATATCATACGACAGGTGTAAATGAAGAAAATTTGAGAGTAAATTTTTCAAAATACCGATTTTTCATGGAGCAAACTCGCAAATATGAATGAAAATTTCTAAACTACCTCGTAAACCTAGTTTTTTGTCATTCAGTACCCAAAAGCAAAACCGCATCAAAAAATCATTGTTTGCTAAAATTTTATGAAGATTTTGAAAATCGTGTAAAAAAGTGCATATTGGTTTATATGGTTTTAGATTGCAAACTGAGACAAAATCATATAAGTCATAAAAGCGATGTCATTTATAATCGATTTGCATCAAACATTTGTCAAAAATCTTTTTATTAACTGAGAACGCGAAGGTTTTATCTAAAAACATTTCAATGAAGCACATCGCGAAATTAGCTCAAAAGTGATTAGGAATGGTCTTAGAACTATTCTTCAAAAAAACTTAACCTTAGATTTGAAGCGCATCAAATTATTATAAGGATTAACGATTTGACGCACCAAATAAGAATTTTATATTTTAAAAAGATATGCACCTATTAAAACTTATATTAAAATAAAAAATTCTTTTAAACTAAATTTGTCCATAAGTCATTTTGTCAAATTTTGCGAAAATCGCTGTTAAAAAAATAAAAAAACATGCAGTATTTCTTCAGGTTAAGGCATATATAAACTACCATAATACCATAAAACGACAGAACACCTGAAAATAAAACTAATAAAAATAAAATAGTTTTAATTTTTTTTTAGAAATCTTTGTTTTAACTGTCATAACTTCTGTGCGCATCGCATAAAATCATTAACGCGAACGGATTTTACATTTACCCAGTAAAACTTTTCATTACCAAATAATGAGTTAAACAGTTAAACTATTGAACACGAACTACTTACTGATTCGCTGTTTAAGTCATTACATTAACATGGGGATGTCATTGGAGGCAAGTACTTACCAATTGCAGAAAAGTAATGACTTGGGTAAGCAATTTTAAAGCAACAACAACAACAGCAACAACTTTTTTGTTGTTGTTTTATTAAAAACATATATTTTTAAACGAAATACAAAATTTTTTTTATGATCTCAGCTCGAACCCAGACCCTCCGAATGCTAGGCAGAGACTCTTCCACTGATCTACTTCATATGTTGAAAACTTAGCAGCTTATAAATAATATAAACAATTTTTATTTTTAGAACCAAAATCATGTGAAAATAACTTTGTTTTTCCCTGCTTTTTTTGCTTTGTTGTAATTTGTGGAAAAATATTTTTATACGATTTTTTGTAATTATTTTAAAACTTTTTTAAAATTATTTTAAAACTTAAACAATTTAAATCTTCTTTTTTGTATAAGTTTTTACATAAGATTGACTCTTACTTACTTAAATGTTACAACCTGTTAAGTTCAAAGTCCGAGCATATTTTACAATTCCATGGATTTCGATCTTGTGCGAATATTCTCCAATTTTATAGGCCAAGCTTTGAAAAATGTTCCTCTACTTGGTCTTTCTTTCGAAGTTTCGGACATCTTAATCTAACATTAGGTAGTGGGACATTTCAATTCTAATTTTATCCTCTTCATTGTATTTTTTTTTTCAAGAGAGGGTAACTAGCCCGTAATCCTAACCCATTTTTATCGATCTTATGGGACAACTCTCGGAACATGTTAACTCACAATATTAATGGTTGTTAAACTAGCTCCCCGGGTGATACCATGAGGAGGTGTGTGTCCATAGTTGAGATGAAGGATGACCCAGATAAGTTGGGCTTACCAAGTTAAGACCAATTAGAATCGTGTTTGGTATTCAACATCCCCTACATAATCAAAATTGACTCATGATGGTATTTTTTCATTAACGTGAGTTAGTTTTACAAATTTTTTTTACAGAAGATAATATTTAAGTTCTTAAAATTCAAAAATCATTTAAAAAGACTCTTTTAATAAAAAAAAACTAAAAAAAATTGTTGCCCTTGGTGGGATTTGAACCGGGGCCATTCAGTTTAAATTACCATCTTAATTACAAATAAGTACTTCTGTAATAACTTATTATTTATTCGGATGGTATGTTGTAGTCGTTACAAGGTAACCAGTTATTAGAGTACTTGCCATTACCAAAGTTTTGCTGGGTACTTAACTTTCTTAATAGAACCCCAAAAAAAATTTTGTGTGCTATGAAAACATTTTTTGAATTTTTTGAATACCAAAAATTAAATTGATTTTGGTCCATATAAATAGATAAATAAATATTGGAAGCATAATTATTAATAAAACTATCTATATGTGTAGTTATTATACAAGGTGGCTGATGAAAGCTGGTATAAAACAAAAAAAAAGCAATGTCTTCTGAGATTTATAATTTTTCATTATTTTTTTTTTCAAAAATTTATTTTAGCTTAAAACTTTTCCAACAACGCTTTAGCTTTCATCATTTCATATCCGCTGATGGGCATATAAACTTTTACACAGCCAAATATAACAGTTTTTGATGCCCTTATTTAAAAATGTTAATATTTTCCCAAAGATTAACTTAGAATAAAATCAACACTCTGAGTGTAATGAAAACAAAACTGAATTTTTATGTTGAAAATTTGCAAAACATGCTCTTTCCTATACACACGAAATTTTCTCATACATTTTCAACCAAAACTAATTGAGAATTAAATATTTAAAGCGATAATGCTAATATGAAAAAAGTATGTACTTGTATAGTTATTATAGTTAAAAACTCAAATACATAAGTTATGCATATGGTTCATTGTTTGAAGATTGTTTCTATTTAAAATATTAGACTCATTTGCATTAGTATTTTTATACCCACCATCAAAAAGAATGGGGGGTATATTGAGATTGTCATTCCGTTTGTAATTTCCTTAATATTGGTTCAAAAATCAAAAACGATATATATTCTGAATCCTTATGAAATTCTAAGACGATTGAGCGATGTCCGTCTGTCTGTCTGTCTGTCTGTTGAAATCACGATAACGCCTAAACGAAAGGAGCTAGGTCACTGAAACTTAGCAAAAATATTCTTCATCTTTGAGAAAATTTTGGTATTGAAATTGGGCAAAATCGGTTCACATTTGACCATAGCTCCCGTATAACCTCGTCTAGGCTAATCGCTTATTTGTTAATAAATGACAAATTATAGCAGCTATGATGATAAAATTTGGTATATAGAAGTTTTACATTAGCCCTAGACAGCGTGTAAAATTTCATCAAAATCGGTTCACATTTAGCCATAGCTCCCATACAAAAAACTTACGAAAACAGCCTAAATTTCACCTAAAATACACTTAAATGCCAATAAATCTAAAAGTATAACAGATATAACCACTAAATTTGGCACAAAAAAGTCTTATGCCAATGCCAGCCAGTGTGCAAAATTTTGTCGCAATCGGTCACCATTTGACCTAGCTCCCATATAAAAAAACTTACGAAAACACAAAAATTCAAAAAGAAAAGGGGATTTATGTCCGTCTGTCCGTCAGATAAAATCGTGATAGCTCCTTAACTACAAGAGCTAGTAAGACTAAATTACGCACAAGGAAGTCTTATGTCAATGTCAGCCAGTGTGCAAAATTTTGTCACAATCGGTCACCATTTTACCATAGCTCCCATATGAAAAACTTATGGAAACACAAAAATACATAAAGAAAAGGTTGTTTATGTCCGTCTGTCCGTCAGATAAAAGCTCGATAGCGCCTTAACGAAAAGAGCTAGAGAGACAAAATTTTACAAAAGTATTTTGGATATCTTGAAAAAGATGTGTGTTGAAAATGGACAAAATCGGTTCAAATTTAGTTAGAGCTCCCATATAACCCCGCCCCGGGAAACACATTAATGCTGATAAATTGAATACAATTGTAATAGCTATGACGATTAAATTTAAAATAGGGAAGTTTTATGCAATTTTTGATCAGTTTATCAAATTTTATAGGAATCAGTCCATATTTGACTTTAGCTTTCATATAAAAAACACTCACGGAAACCAAAAATTTTAGCAAAGGCCAATTAAAAGCTTTTAAATTAGAAACTATGATAGCTATGGCCACTAAATTTTGCAAGAATAAGCTCTATATATATACCAGCCAGTGTGTAAAATTTTGTTACAATCGGTCAACATTTGGCTATAATTCTTATATATATAGCATCCCCTTTTTATATCTACAATCAAAAAGATTTGGAGGTACATTCATTATATTAAGATTGCACCTATGAAATTATATAGGCATCAATCAATGTTCAGCCCAGACTTTATATATGATGAATGCATTAGCAACTTCTAACGAAATATATGGACCTGGCGTATTACTATTAACGTGTTTAGCCTAACTACATATTTACGAAAAGTATTTAACAACTTATTAATGTAAAACTATACCCGGTTATGAGACCGAATTTTGATCAAAGTAAATACTGGGGAAACCACTAAAATATTTTTAAATGGTGAACTATAAAGCTACGGCAGCCGAATTTAGTCCAAAGGTTTTACCAACAATACCAATTAGCTTAGCGATTTTTTCAGTATTGGTCCAGATTTTGAATTAGCTGCACCCTTGTTGATATATGAGATATATTTCTAAATTTAACACAACTTGATGGTGGGTATATAAGATTCGGCACAGCCGAATATAACACTCTTACTTGTTTATATTTATTTTTTTTTTTTAATTTTGTGTGGAGCTGTTCAACAGACCTAACAGACATAACTAAGAAAACGTTTTTTTAAATTTTATTACGACTTTAATATCAAGTGTTTTAGAAATATTTCATATATATAGCTTTTTAATGGAAAATCTAACAAATCTACGAAATTTTGTAGAAAAACTTAATCCTTATTTTAACCCAGTTGACTATTTTAAGCAAATCTGGATCGCGATTGTCTTTGACCAAAAAATCGCCAAACAAATTAACTAAATGTGATATTTAGCTTAAACTGTGAACATATGTTCGAGACGAGTGTACAAAGAAGAATCGATAATCGAATGTACGTAGCCCGCGAAATTTGATAATTCACCTTATAGACCTTGAATATGTTTTATGTACATTAAGGAATGTTGTTAAGTAGTATCGTTAAAGCGCCCATCTTTGATATGCAAAATGTTACTCATTCTCATGGATAAGCAAATCAATATATCATAGCATTTCTGTATGACTCACATAAGTCAGTCTTCAGAAACATAACTTGAAAACTTGAAAAGCAACCTAGTGGGGGTAATAGGCCTAAATTACGACAAACAAACATAATTTTTAACGATTTCAAATATTCGCAAGAAACTGTTATACCTCCAACTCTCAGATTTTAAAATTTTAAACAGTTTTGGAAAGTCAAGCTATTAAGCTTTTACAAGCTGAATGTAAAGGGCTTATATTATTTTTATCAAAAGTTTCGTTTTGTTTAAATTTTTTTAGTAATCTTTAAAATTAAAATTTTTAACATTTCAATATTTTTCTACAAAAATCTTTTTTGTTTTATACGAGCCCTAACCACTATAAATTCGTACACAGAGCATATTTCACAAATGTGCTATTAAAATGTGTATATTTTCGGAACTATTATGACCACACAAAAAAAATTATACTTTTCTTGAAGACCATTTCATTCTCTTTAGACGTACATTAAAAAAGTCACATACTAAAAAAATGACTTTTAAAAAAAAAAACAAACAAAAACAAAAATTCATTATTTTAAACTTGTGACCACTATTAATTCGTACAGTAGCCAATTTTTATAGTTAGTGTTGTATTACACCAGCTTTTTTTATTAAAACGATCTCGACTCGCTTTGGTCAGGTCCTCGAGTTCCAAATTTCCTGAATTTTGGACTTTAACCCGTAACAGTCCTTTGGGTTCATTTCGAAGTTTTCTTTTCATAATAACCCACAAATTTCCTATCGAAATAAGGCCTGGACTAGAAGATGACAAATCCATGACCTAGATTCTATTTTCTTTAAGCCACTTTTTCATTTTTTTTTTTTTTGCAATATGGGAAAATTTCGATATCGATGGTATTAGATTTTCCTCTAGAGTTTTTAAAAATTTGTCTGCATTTACGATTCCAAATATGAAATGGAAATGACTGACACCTTTTTACTACAGACATCCCCATTCACTAACGTTATCTGGAATCTTGACTGTACGCTTTAAGCAGCCTTTATTGTATGTGCTTTTATGTATTAGCATTTTTATTAAATCACCAACACATACATCAAACTTGGTTTCATTACCGTTATACCCAAGAGCGTCTCCCTTTAGTCCATAATAGGCGTTTTTCATTTCATGCGCGGTAAGCAATGACTTCTTCTTGGCCTATCAAAATTGTATAAATTATCAAGTAATAACTGTAGTGCGATTCACTAAACTTTCAAAAGGTTCTACCATTAACAACACATTTTGATGTTTGCACTAACCACTATGTGATTCACTAACTTAGTTTAAGCCACGGTAAAGTTATGTGGCAACTTTGTCAAAATAAGAGAAAACCACAAAGAAGAATAGAAAAAAAAACAAGCCAAGAACTATTTTTGTTGTAAATTTTAAGAACAACTTGAGTAAAATATTAAAAATAATTATTATGTTAAATACATTTTTATTTATTTTGATGATATATGAATACTACTGAATGAATACATACTACTATCAAAAGAAGCCGGTCGTCTGCTGAGCAGCCAAGTCATGTAGTTGAATTATATTTGTTGTTATATTTTTATATTATATTTTCTTTAATTATAATTTTCGATTTATATAAAGAAACAATTTTTTAATACACTTTTCTAAATCACTTTTCTTAACCATTTTTCTTTAACATTAAACAGCATCAAAAATGTTGGCGTTAATAAATAACAATTTATTTGTTTATTAATAACAGCTGATTGAAACAGCAGACTTTAAACGTCAACAGAAATCGTTAAAGTGTTAGTGAATAGCAGTGTGGTTAATTTAGTTGTTTAAAAATTTTGAAGAAACAATTGTGGTTAAAAAAGCGTAGTGAATCGCACTACTGGTGTAAGAATTAACAGTGGTTAGGGTTCGTACAGTCTTCTAAAGCTAGATCGATATAAAACAAGTAAGAGTGGTATATTCGGCTTTGCCGAATCTTGGATACCCTTCACCAATGGTGTTGCAAAAGTACTTAATGTAATTCCAAGCAAAATTTGGTTATACTAGTATTATATGCAAAGAGTCTTTAAAATTAAGAGTCGGAAAAAGAAAAGCTTTTCGGTGGCGTCATCATCTAGAATAGTTATGCACCCAAATGTTAGGTTGGGCAGGTGGCTGATGTCTAGGGAAGCTTCACTTGGGTTTTTAAGTGGTCCCTTTGTGAAAGATAATGATTACTAGACTACAAGTAGAGAATGCATATTTAAGCCAGCCAGTAGCTTCGAAATAAAATAGACACATATTTTACGAACATTTAATAAGGTTCGATAGACCAGATAAACCATGCAGAAAAGATGCTTCAAAATGTAGATGCCCTTACATTTGCAATAGCACATCGATTTGATGAAGTTTAAGTATTCTGGCATGCAACCCAAAAACACAGTGCCCAGTGAGGGTTGTGCACTTTAATTCGTACGAATTATCCAACTAGTAAAAGTTCTTGATTAGTTATGTAAAACTCTGAAGTTAACGGACTGATTTAGGTCAAAGCTTTAACAATGATAAGCCATAAAATTATAGGGTATACACTCTTAGTTTTAGATACATACGTGAAATATCAGCTTTGTCGGAAAAGTTATTAAAGATTTACTTATTTATCTGAAGTTAGTTCATTAATTAAAATGAACACTTCATCAATAATATTTAAGATGTATTGTTCTTTCGATCTGTTCGATGGATGTTTGGAAAGTTTTGCTCTAGTTCCTTGTGCAATTTTAATGTGATTTAATTTATCAGCATTAAATCGATTCCCGGTCGGGGTTATATGGGAGATTTCACTAAATGTGAATAGAGCTCGCCCATTTTCAATATCGAACTTTTCAAGAGATCAGAAATACTTTTGTCAAATATTGTCCCTCTAGAAAGTTTATTTTAGGAGCTATCGCCCTGAATATCAATATTGTACAACGAAGTTGTCAAACGTGAACGGATTTCTCCCAATTGCAATTAAAAAATTTAAATTTTCGTTGATATGTGAGATACTTACATACATATGTAGGTTTTGAACGGATATCATGTAATTAGCTGCATTTTTGTACTTCCTAGGAAGATTACCTATAATTTGATATATAATACATTCTCAAATGTTATCATAATGTTCAAAAGTCAGACACAAAATTAAGATTAATGCAGAGTGTCTGTCTGCTAAAATCAGATTTGTGGAGCTCCTGGATTTTACACAAAATTTTAGGATATTGGGCCACCCTGAATTTTATCATTGTCGATAAAACACCATCGCTTAAACGCTAAATTATATCTACCACAAATTACCGAATGCATCAGGATTTAGGTAATCTCCTGCGAAGGACGCTATTAAAATTCATCAAAATAAACATCTCATCAAAATAAACATCTCGACAAAACAGGAACTCCAAAAACTTGACTACAACAGAAAAAATTACAGACAGGTAGACGGACGGACACAAAAACAGACGGACGGACGGACAAACAAACAAACAAACAGACAGACGGACAGACAGACAAACAGACGGACGGACGGAGGTCGCGAAATCGATTTTCCTGCCGATTCAAAGTTGATCGGTACAGTTTGAATGGTATTCGTAATCAGATTTGTGGAGTATAGATTTTAGAAAATCCTCACACAAAGAACGATGTCAAATTTCATCACAATCGGTCCATAAACACCTGAGATATCGCTGAAACAATACTTACGAAATGTAAATAAAATTTCTTAGACACGTACTTTGGGCAATTTGCTGTACATCAAATGTAGTGTTATGGCGATATCTCAATTGTTTATGGACCGCTTTTGATAAAATTTAATAACGTGCTTGGCGGGGGAATTTCCTTAAATCTGATATAAAATTTATGTAGGTCCGTGCTAAAGGAGGATGGTTTTTCCTATTTCTGCATTTCATTTTTTCAACAAACATTCTCTAATGCGAACTTTGGGCAATTTGCGATACATCAAATTCAGTGTTTTGGCGATATCTCAGTTGTTTATGAACCGATTTTGATAAAATTTTACAGATTGCTTTGGGAAACTATTTCCTACAATCTGATATATAAAATATTATCACATGTACACCAGGAGTATCTTTTTTCTCTTGTTATTTAAAAGTGTGTTTCAATCAAAAATTTTAAAATTTTCGTCTAATTTTTGGTATTTTTTCGATATTTTCGGTGTTTATAAACCGATTTTAATGAAATTTAATAGCGTTCATTGCGGGAGAATTTCCTAAAATCTGATATATAATTTATGTAAGAACATCCTCCAGGGGCTTCAGAAACTTGATTTCAACAGACAGACGGACAGACAGACAGACAGACAGACAGACGGACATCGCTTAATCGATCCTCCTCCCGATTCTGAGTCGATCGGCAAAATTTTTATGGGGTCTACGATCACTAATAAAAAATTACAAACGGAATCACAAACTTATAATACCCTTTCACCTATTGGTGAAAGGTATAAAAACGAGGTATTACTTATTTGTATTAGTTTACATTTACAAAAGTTGTTTAAATTATAATTATTAGACTTTTATCCATTTTTATTTGATAAAATACAGAAGAAATATGTTCAAAGTATAAACAAAAAACAGGTTTTATTTATGGTCACACTGAAGATTAAATATTTTCCCAAAAAATATTTGATCAAATTTTTTCAAAACAAAATTGTGTATCTGGCAATTTGTTTCTCATATTTGAGTTGTTGTTTCTCAAATTTGATGTTGTTGTTTCTCAAAATTGATTTTGTTGTTTCTCAAATTTGATGTTGTTGTTTCTGTTTGAATAGTAAACAATACAAATGCACAGCTGTTATTTGCCACAAAAATTTTGTAAAGCTACGGTCACATTGATTAAACATTTAATCGAAATTATCAAATATTTGATCCTCGTAGTCTGACCACAAAATATTTTTGAGGTTCAAACAAGAAACATGTTGATTTGAACAAAACAAAATCATTTGCCAGCAAATAAAAATTTTCCTAATGTGACCACGCAAGAGCAAATATTTTATTAAATTTTGATTAAATAATTATTTAATCTTACAAAATTTTTGTAACATCAAACAGGGGCAAATAACAGCTGAGCATTTGTATTGTTTACTATTCAAACAGAAACAACAACATCAAATTTGAGAAACAACAACATCAATTTTGAGAAACAACAACATCAAATTTGAGAAACAACAACTCAAATATGAGAAACAAATTGCCAGATACACAATTTTGTTTTGAAAAAATTTGATCAAATATTTTTTGGGAAAATATTTAATCTTCAGTGTGACCATAAATAAAACCTGTTTTTTTGTTTATACTTTGAACATATTTTTTCTGTATTTTATCAAATAAAAATCGTCAAATAAATGTGCAAGTGTGACCACAAATTTTTTATTATATTGTTTTGACAATATTTTACTCAAAATATTTGATTTAAATGTTTAATGAGTCTGACCGTACCTTAAGATTAAATAATTATTTTATCAAAATTTAATAAAATATTTGCTCTTGCGTGGTCACATTAGGAAAATTTTTATTTGCTGGCAAATGATTTTGTTTTGTTCAAATCAACATGTTTCTTGTTTGAACCTCAAAAATATTTTGTGGTCAGACTACGAGGATCAAATATTTGATAATTTCGATTAAATGTTTAATCAATGTGACCGTAGCTTAAGCCAAATATCAGGTTTTTCAATAAGTTTTTTTTTTAAACAAAATAAAAACGGTTTTAGATATCAATGAAATTCCTGTAAAAGCACGTTTGATGCAGAAGTCCAGACGCTGAACCAAATTTTCGACGGTTCTCAAGCATTAATTGGCCTATACTGCTGCAATTTCACGTTCGATATTCGTACGAGGTTCATCAATCGACGCTGGTTAGTCTAACGGTGTCAAATTAAATGACCGAGGCGGCCAATCGACAGGACCATTTCGTAAAATATCACGAAATGTCAAAAGAGCAGCAAGAAATATAGGGTTGTCTGCTGTCCCAGTCGCTGTACTTGTGTAGTGTCCCTGTTGAAAAACCCGACGTAGTACTGCCGGCTTATGAAAAGCTTAATAAATTTTAGATATTACGTCTGATTAAAAAAATTAAAACAACGTTTTATTAGGAACTTACTTCTCTTGTTACATTGATATAAACTTTTATGAGCTTTCGTATAAGTAAAGGGTTATACATTTTGTGGTTTCAAAAGTATAGACTGGAATTATATGATGACATATGATCACCGACTTTTTTTGCCTGCTATTAAAGAATACGACTTGGAGAATATGTGATATCAACAGAACGGTGTCACATGCCACACAACTCGAGCGATTATGGCTTTATTGCAAGAGACATTTCCTGGCCGCGTAATTTCTTTTCTTGTCGGTATCAACTGGCCATCAAGATCATGCGATTTGACATCATTAGACCAATTTTTTTGGCTACGCGACCAACATTCGTCAAGTTATTCCTAAAATTCCGCCTAATATGTATCAAAAAGTGGTCGTAAATTACCTCAAAAGAATCAATGCTTACAGCATTTCGCATGGTGGTCATTTAAATGATGTAGTGTTTCACACATAATGTCAACGTTCAAACTTTATAACACAAATGAAATATCATGTATATATTTTGAAACCGCAAATTAGATAATCCGATATAAGCAATAAAAAGCTACTAAAATCTACTAAAAAAATTGTGTTTTTTTTTTAGATATTCTTAACAAAAATATAATTTTCATTTACAAATGTATCAAATATGATATGCTATTCTAAAGGGCAATCTGTTTTCTTTTATTTGCTGTTAAAAAAATTGGATATAAACTCGATGATCTACTTCTAAACTTGGGCATATTTTAGAAATTTTTTTGCACAAATTGTCATATCCTCATAAGGCCCACAACAACGCTAGGTCATTTTCCGAGTTTTTTTTTAGTGTATTAGATTGTAATTGATAATAAGCCCTTTCGATTATGTACTAGAGCGGTTCGCCTTCCATACAAAAAAAAAAAAAGTTATGTCAGATAATGTTAAAACAATTCCAAAAAATATTTTTTTATTTTTTTACCACGCCTACAAATACCGCCCTTTTACTATTTTGTTCACTGTGTCGCCATTTTAAATCCGATCATAACATTTTATATATCGGTGTTCGCGGCTCTGTAAGGGCTACATTTCTCTCTTTGATAGTTTTTTACTACCACGTCAATTTATAGTCATAACTTTTAAAAACTAGATTTTTACTCGATCGAATTTTAAAAAGTTATGACTAGAAATCGACGAGGTTGTAAAAAACTATCAAAGAGAGAAATGTAGCCCTTAGAGAGCCCTGAAAATCGATAAATAAAATGTTATGATCGGATTTAAAATGGCGACACAGTAAACAAAATAGTAAAAGGGCGGTATTTGTAGGCGTGATAAAAAAAAATAAAAAAAAATTTTAGAATTATTTTTACATTATCTTTAATCCTAGAGGGTGACTGACTCAACTTTTTTTTTCGAACCACTCTAAACGTCTTAATAAGCATTTACTTTTTATTGGACGTAAACTTAAAATTGCTAAAATCCATTTGAAAAAAAATGGTTATAACTCAAAAATGTATTTTTGATATTTCTTTTATATCAATCAATTAATTATTAATTTTGCCTCTATGTTTTTTGGTTAAAAAAAAAACATGGGATATTAAAGTAAAAATTTTCTCTCTACCCACTAAACGGATGATTTTTTAAGATGCAAAAAATTGCAGCGCTAAGAAATACTAATCAGTCAAATTGCTCAACCGTTCTCAAGTGTAAAAATTACGTTCATGAAGCGTTTCATTAAAATTAATAAAATATAGTGTGGATAATGCAAAAACTGCAATAAATACAAGAGATGAATTAAATTCATACTTACTTTTTTACAAGAATAGAATGATGATCCCTGAAGTAAAATACAGGCACCAGTTGCTTTAAAAATTCCCCATATGAAATATCACAAATCTGACACTTTCATTACCTCATCTCAATTATCCACTTAAATTCACTTATGGCAGTCAGTGTCGTTAATCTTATTCACGACATTACATTTAAAGAAGGCGTCAAATAATAACAATATATCACATCACTTCTCGCTCTTGACGAGCAAAAATTTCTTGACTAACAAAAATACGCACAAAATGGAACAAAATAATTCACATTGCAACTATAACATTACAATTGGAATAAAAAGAATAATTAAGAAACATTAATGTAGTTTCGTGCAGAATGAAGATAAAAGAAACACTTTAGATTGGACGGATCCACGATTAGATTTTAAAATAACGCGTAAACATTTTCTGCATTTTTGGAGCCGTAAATTCCAATGTTGTTATTTTTTTTTTAATATTCACACAAGCATATGATGGTTATTTACGTACATATGTACATCATTGAAAAACACATACATACATATGTACAAATGCATGTTTGTTCACACTCACTCACCCACCCACTCACTCACTCGGATATTAAAAATAAGAAGAAAAAAACTGCAAACAATTGTATAAACATATCCACACCAATACACGTGCCTTAAAGTACTTGACTACAAAGTACCAAAATGTAAATAAATTGCTCTTGAATTAAAGAAAAAAAAAACGGAAAGTATAAAAGAAAACGTGGTCGTAGTCGTCGACAGCTCTACTGGCAACTAATTCACTTTAATAAATTGAATTATTACAATTTTTCTTTTTTATTAAAACTCAATTATTCATCCACTCAAACCATCGCACATTCACAATGAGACACACACATAAATACATACTTTTGCATAGATTTAACACATTAAATTTTATTGCTTTAAATGCAATAGACTTTTTTCTATTTATTTTTTATTTTTGAGATTTTTTTTTCTTAATTTTATTTATTGAATTTCCCACTTATATTTTGAGGCCACGAAAAAAGCACACACGATTTAACGCGTCCACTGGCGAAGAAAGTTGAGAATCGACTAACAGACTGAGAAACTAGACACTGTTGGTCCATTGTATTCGTGTACAACTTTGGTTGCGTCAACGACAACCACATGTGGCCAATATGTTCTTGGAACATTTGGAAATGGAACTAGACTTCTGTCAGTTTTATGGAACATGTCCTTCTGATGATGGTGGTGGTTTGAGAAACAGTTCCATTTTTTTTTAACTGAGGATTTGTGTGTATGAGGTAAATTCTATATATCAATAAAAATTCCTTTAGTGTTGGCAAAACATACTGTTGATTTTGTGTACAATGTTAACATTATTACACACACACACACACATACACAAATACACATACGTACGACACCAACTCGCGCTGAAAAGAGGAAAGGAAATATTCTTTATTTCCGCTATTCCATGTTGTGTTTCATTTCCACTTTTCTCTCTCATAGATACTCTCTGTTTTGATATGAAAAAGTTGTGTTTCCTCATTAACACTCGCTAACAGGGATGTTAACTGTTGCTAAAGAAAACGTTAAAACAGAAATCTACATTAAAATCGAATAACAATCAAAAATCAGTAAAACAAAAATTCTGGAAAAACAATAATAGCGTGGGTTGTAGGTCTTATTGGGTACAAGACAAATCGTCTAAGTTTAGGAGAAATACGCAAAACATCGATTTTAACGAGGTTCGTCAACTTATTGATCCGTAGGTCAGCCAGTTTTTTTTGTGTTGGACCAACACTCAGGGGATAACCCCTACATATGCATATGCATTGTGATGGAACTAGGAAAGAAGGTTGTGGGAAGGTGGATAGAGAGAGTAGTGTTTGTGGATCGAATATTCAACCTTTGGATATCATAATTAGAGGGGAAGACTAATGCAGGAAGTTTATTCCACATTCGTGCTGTACGGCAAAAAAAAACAATTTTCTCTATAGCGCGTCGTGTGATCCACTGCAAAATCGACTACAAAGGGATGAGCCCTTCATGAATTGCGTGTGCTACGAAGAAATGTACTAATTTCTAATGAGCAATGTGCTAATTTCGTTTGAGCACATGCCATTGTAGTTGCGATAGAATAGTTAAACGCAACCCACATTACGACGATGCTCCAATGAGGCAATAGAATTAGCTACCCTACTTTCACCGATAAGCACCTTCGCCCTCTCTTGTACACGGTCGAGAAGCTCCGAAATAGACTTGAAGGCCCATACATGAGAGTTGTATTCCATTTTCGGTCGGATATAAGTGGTAAGATATTAAAGAGATCAGTTGGAGTGAAGTATGTTTTACACCGCTTAAGAAAGCCGAGACACTTGAATGCTGAATTTTCATGCCTAGAACATCAAGAGTTTTTGATTCCTCAATATTTATACAACCCATAATAACAGATGATGCAACATTGTTCATTACACGCTTGTGTGTTAACACACAACATTGGGTCTTTTAAGCGTTGAAATCGACCCTATTAGAACGACCCCAATTGGATATTGTAGAAAGGTCAGAATTTAGCGTATCATTCATCGTTTTCCTCTTGGAATTGATATCCAACATGCTTGGCCTATAGTTGAATGAATACGAATGACAGATGTTGCTATCATCTGCAAAAGAGTAGATAGGATTGGAAGTTTGACAAAGAAGGTCGTTTAGAAAAATAAGAAATAGAGTAGGAGGGAGAGCCTTGTGGTACCTCCGAATTAATCTTGAACTCGTCGGACGATATCCCATCTATAACAACTCTTATAGTTCGATCTCTGAGAAAGCTCGATATAAACCGAGAGAAATTGTTACCTACCCTAAAAGCAATAAGTTTTGATAGAAGTGCTCCATGCTCAAACGCCTTAGAAATATCAAGAGCTATAACTTTACTTTCGCCAAAACGGTGGATAGAACGGCACCACTTTTCCGATAAAATGGCTAATACATCACCCGTAGAGCGGCCCCTACGAAATCCATATTGCCGGTAGTTTAGTAGGTTAGTAGACTCCAAATATTTGACTAGGTGATAGTTTACAATACTTTCCATCACTTTGGAAAGCGCGGAACAAATTGCTATTGGGCGGTAATTTTCGGGGTTGCTAGCCTCACCTTTTTTGGGAATTGGCGTTATATTAGCAACCTTCCAACACATAGGAAACTCACCGGCATGGTATAAGGTGCTAAAAAGGTTGGTTAATGGACGAGCAAACGTCGAAGAGCACTGTTTCAAGACCAGTGCTGGTATGCCATCCGGCCCAGGGATCAACATAAGGTTTGCTTTATCAACCGGGTTAGTGAATGACTGATCATCCTTTAAAAGAGTTGGAATTGATGAACTAGCATTATTCCTTACTTTATTAACAAATGACCAGAAGGTCTTACTGTAAGAACTTTGGTACGAAGACGCTGCTCGTATAGAGATTTTTCACGACTAAGTACCCTGGCACACGAAGACCTCGACTTTTTGCGCAGCAAATCAGTAACTGGAGTTTTATTATTTCTCCAGATTCTAAATGCTTCCTCCCTAGATCTGACAGCAGTTTTACATGTCAGATTAAAAAAACTACTGGTGATCAAATTAACGCATATTCTGGATGAAGGCGGGTGCATTCCAAATCATCAGTTCGGCTTTAGAAAAAAAACAACACAATACAATCCAACAAACCCATCGAATCGTTGTGCAATATGATCAGCTTTGAAGATGTATCTAGGGTTGCCAGACACAAATCCTGAAAAAGCTGCTCATAAGGAAAAATAAGCTTGACAATCCAAAAATTGCGAATACCGTAATTAACAGCAGCGATATCGAGAAAAAATGAAATGCAGCTGCAGCGGATGATTTCATGATATCATGATATCAATGTCGATGACATTGATATCATGGGACGCACATTTCGCGATTTGACTGTCGTCTTTTCAAGTATCGAGAACGAATCTAATAAAATGGGTCTAGTTGTCAATGAATCAAAACAAAACTGCTGGTTTCTATAAGCAGGCAAACTTCAAGAATTGGACCACATGTGATCGTTGAGAACTATAGCTACGAGGTTGTAAAATAATTTGTTTACCTTGGTACCGCCGTTAACATAAATAACGACATAAGTTTCGAAATCAAACGTACACTCAGGGAAAAAACGTGCTGATAATAAGATTTTCTGCTTGAAATCGAAACTTTTTCTGCTTGAAAGTAGAGTAAATACGAAAAATCTTATTTTGAGAATAAAATCTTAATTTTTTAAGATTCTTTGTAAGATCGCAATCTTAAAAAAAAATCTAAGCACAGGATCGATAACTAAGAATGTGTTCTTATTAATTAAGATTAAATTCTTAATTTTTAAGAATGCACTCTTAATTAATAAGAACATAATCTTAAATAAAAAGAACGCATTCTTAATTATCGATCTTGTTCTTAGAACTTTTTCAAGTTGCGATCTTACAAACTATCTTGAAAAATAAGATTTTATTCTTAAAATAAGATTTTTCGCATTTACTCTACTTTCAAGCAGAAAAAGTTTCGATTTCAAGCAGAAAATCTTATTATCAGCACGTTTTTTTTAATTATAATATTCGTATTTGGTGATAAAATAAAACACATTTTTTATTATTTTTTTCCCCCTTTCGAGGAATGTAATAGTATTCCTATATTTTAAAATTTTGATTTATTTATTTTAGATTATAGGTAGTTAGTAAAAAATTGTATCCTAAAAATACCTTGACTTCATCTTCCGTTGGAAAAAGTGTGCATATTTCTGTCAATATATCTTGGAAATCGTGAGGATGAAGTTCGAGATCCTTTTTAAGAATTTGATGTACTATAATCTGGATCAGCTCATCACGATAGTTATTGTTTAAATCTTTGTGTGAAGCATAAAATTCTAGGATGTTTTTGCCACTTACTGATTTATTCAATAATGAAGCTAAATCCTGTATAAATAAACAAAATATTTTATGTTTTGTACACATTTTAATGAATTAAGTAATTATCTAATACTTTTACCTTGTCAAACACTTTTTTGTTAACTTCCACATTTACAGAAGACGATGGAGTGGAAGTTACATCCGGGCATTTTTGTAGCCACTGACTTACCTTCGTCGGCATCGAAAGTGTATCTTCATCAATTTCAAACTAAAGGACAAAACTATTAGTGGTTCAGTTTACTTTCTAAATAAAATATTAAAACCTGTTTCTTTTTCCAGACAAATATCTATTCTATAATATTCTATTGGAATATTTAAAAGGATCACTTCATCCGGATTAAGGTTTTTCATTTATATTTCTTTTTAAATTTATATTTTTTTTATCAAAAAATTAGTTTTTCACTTTTTCGCAACTACTTTGGTCGGCGGATTACAATTTATGACAAAATACTGAGAAATTTCGGTTAAACAAGCACACAAATCTACAAAATCAAGATTACGATCTTAAGATTAGAACTTACAATCTTCAAAATAAGAATAAAATCTTGAAATCAAGATCACAATCTTGAAATAAAGAATACGATCTAAAATTAAGATTTAAAATTTTATAATAAGATTAAAATTTTAAAAGAAAACAAATTACATGTTTATTTTTAGATTGTATTATCATAACTAAGAATTTATTCTTAAATTTAAGAATATAAATCTTACTGGCTATATTTTCAAGATTGAAAATTCAAGATTTCGCAATCTTATATTGTAGATTTTTTTTCTTGAAATCAGATCGTCATTTTTCTCTTAGTGTAGAATCTTACTTGCCAACAGTTATTATTTTTGGCATAAGCAGGCAGATAAGAAATAAAGCTCTCTCTGTAAGAACTTAAACTCTCTGTAAGAACTTAAACGCTCTACAAAACGCTTACACTACCCGTGTTATTATATGGTGTTGAGTAATGGGCACTTGCACAAGCAGAGGAAGATATTCTTGGAGTTTTTGAGAGGAAGATTCTACGAAAAATCTTTGGACCAGTTTGCATCAACAATGAATATCGACTATCGGCTACGTTGGCTGGGACAACAAAAGTATTCAAAAACGATCCCGAATGAACTCGTAAAAGAGGATGTCCGAAAAGACGTTGGAAAGACCAAGTAGAGGAAAATTTTTTAAAGCTTGACCTACGAATTGGAGAATATGCGCACATGATTGAAGCGCATGGAATCCTAAAATATGCTTGGCCTTTGATCTTAACAGGTTTTTGATATAGGCCATTTAAGTAAAGTAAGTACAATCTTGAAATTTGACAGAGTGTAATTTTATTACAAAATGAATTTGATCAAGCAATCAATTAATCAACGCATAAATCAGTCAAAAAGAAAAAAAAATAACTTTAACAAAGGTATTTATTGCGTCCTTTTTCATAAAAATAGTTTTTCTTTTAAAATATTAAAAAAAAACTTCAATTCTTCACTTTTTCAGCTGGACAAATTTAATTTTAACTTGACACTGGACAAGCACTAAAAAAAACTGGACAATCCAGTCGAATCCAGACTGACTGGCAACCCTAGATGTATCCCAGGGATTTATTGAAGTATGACATGATGGTTTAATTCATAAATTGAAAAAAAATCCCCATGGATATGTACCATCTCTAAGGTAGCTATTTCGCCCAACGCAAATTCATACTTAAAGAATTAGACTTCTACACCAGCTTCACAACCTATTGAAGCTGGTGTAGCCAAACGTAGCATATTAGTCCCAATAAAATTATCTAAATTTCACTACAATTATTATATTAATAATTATTATATTAAAAAAACTGTGTTTTAAAACCGAAACCGCGGTTTCTCATTTCCACGGTTTTTTGCAAACTCTACTTCTGATATGCGTAACTGTTATAACTTTTATCGTAAAAGTCAGAAAATAAAAGTTATTTTATAGTAAATGTCAGAAAATAAAAGTTATTTAAAAAATAACAGTTATTTTTGACTTTTATTTTTTCAATCAAGAACAAAAGTAATTTTTTGATTTTTATTTCTGTTTTAAAACCGAAACCGCGGTTTCTCATTTCCACGGTTTTTTGCAAACTCTACTTCTGATATGCATAACTGTTATAACTTTTATCGTAAAAGTCAGAAAATAAAAGTTATTTTATAGTAAATGTCAGAAAATAAAAGTTATTTAAAAAATAACAGTTATTTTTGACTTTTATTTTTTCAATCAAGAACAAAAGTAATTTTTTGATTTTTATTTTGTAGTGGCGCTTGTATCGAATAGTTTCGATTTCAAAATATTTTCATAATGTTTGCTACTAATATATTAAAAATTACCCTTGAAACAATACTTAAATATTTGCAGTGTTTAAAATAATAAATTTTTAATTTCTGACACTTTGAATCATTGATTTTACTGATTTTTTTTATATAAAAGTAATTTTCCATTATATACTGTTTTATTTTGTCACTCGCCCCATTGTGCTTTTATTCAAGCATTTCAAGTAAGGATATGGCAACTCCAATTTAATTCTGGAATTAGCAAATTGGCTATTGCAATAAAAATGTACAAAATTCCAGAAGTTTTTGGGGTATATAAGCGGAGATTTGGCAAAAAGTTGTTCTTTTTATTCTTTTGCTTACAATTCATTTAAAGTTTTGACATTAAAAAAAAAAAAAAAAGAAACAAACTCTAAAAATATTCATTTAAAAAAAAAAATAAAATCTTTAAATTTTGTGCAGTTAAATATTAAACTTTATTTGTTAATATTTAAAATTCTCAACTTTACTGCAAAAAAAAAAAAAAAATACCTTCATCTGTTATTTGCAAAGTGAGGTTAGATTTTTCACGGAGACTCCAACTTTTGGCCTTATCCCGTTTCGATCTAAGAGCAACGTTCTACATTTCATTCATCTCTTCCAAATCCCGAACATTAGCCAAAAGAGAAACATCGTCCATGGGCACGGGAAACCTAAAGGAAAAGTCCTGAAAACAAAATCACCAGAATCTACTTCATCAGACTACCAGACAGATCATCAACATTTCTAAAGTTACTGCCACATCAGAATTTCTAAAATAAGGCCAAAACATAAGTGATCCAATCTAAAACATAAAATCTAAAAACTATTAAAAATTAAAAATAAAATATAAAAAAAAAACTCTTAAAAATTAAAACTAAAATCATATTGCACAAACCAAAGTTCAAGTTGTAAATTTTACTTAAAACGTTTAAGAAAAAAATCCGTAATAACCAAAAATTTAAGCACAAACGAAATATTGATTTCAATCTGCCAGTGTCACAGCTTTTTTTTATTAAATATTTATGTACCACCACAAGTTTTCAAAAATCAATTTGTCTAAATAATTAAAATTTTTATAAGTACAACAAAGACTAATTGAACTTATAATTTATAACTTAATTTCAATATCCTCTTGCTGATGTTTTGATTCACCGCGAAATCTCCTTATTTTTTTTTAATATTTTCCAAATTTTGTAATTATTATATATATTAATATATTAATTCTAACCGCGCAGACTTGGTCGAATAAATTTATAAATGCAAGAATTAAAACAAACAGAAAAATGCGAAGACAATAATTAAAAATAATAAAAATATTTGTTTTGAGAGAAATTATTGTGTGATAAATTAACTTTAAAATGTATATACAATATCACATATAAAAATATATTTGATGTAATTAACAAATTTATAACATCCAGAGAGAGTGCGACATGATTACAAAAGAAACGTCCTAACAACCAAAAACGTTATTGAAATACCCAAACACCCGAAACTCTAACAGTAAATATTTTAAAAATATTTTGATTCAATTAATTTATATCTTTCATTTATACATAATAAGGTTTAAATCAGAATAGTCTGTAAATTTTTGGATATAATTTATAACCTCTACTTTTCATATTGTGGTAACTGGAGTTCCTGTGAAGAAAGTATACTTTCATCGATGGACCACTAATACCAAGTAAGTTTTACACTTGTATTTGTATTTCGATAATAAATTAATGCCTAAATTTTTACTTGCAACCGCTTACAACATGTTGTTTGCAAGAGAGTAAATTTTGCGAGTTCATTAATGTTAACATTTAACATTAATGTTACACGTTTAACATTAATGTTAATTAACACTAAAATGTTAACTAGCATTTAACAGTTATTTTTATATAATGTTAATTTGATTTCTGTTAAATATAAAAGTTGCAAATAGAAGTTTAGTAAAATCTATAAATTATATACCAAAAATTTTTAAATATTCGACAAGGCGTTGAAAAAAGATTTACAACGATACCAAATACTTCCAAAAAAATTTATCGAAAGACTGTATGATTCGCGAAAACGTAGTTAATTATTAAATTTTTAATTATTTAACGGGATTTTTTTACATCAAATAAAAATTGTAATTTGAGTTCATTGAACTTTATAAGAAGATTTTGGCATATGGGTCACTCCATGGAACATGTAACAATTTTTTTTTATTGAAATGAAAATTTATTTTTCGCATTTAGTATTTTTTTATAATTTCCCTAAACGATTATTTTCAATTATATGAATTTTTATTCTTGCATTTTAAATTTTATTCTTCTCGGGTTTTCAATTAAAAATAAATTTTAAAATAATAATTTTTCTACCTACGCTGGTGAATATTCCTTGGAATTTCTACTGGGGTATTTTTTATTGTATTTAATTATTTATTTAGAAAAGAAAAATCAGTTTTTTATTTTAAAATGTATCTTAAAGTAAATTGGAATTATTAAGCTGATGTTTAATTTTGTTAAAATTTATAATATTTTTTTTATATATCAAAATTTTATATTTCCCTTAGAATTTTAATTTTAAGATTCCCTTTCCAAACTTTTTCAATGAAATTTCTTTTGTTATTATCAACATTTCATTTGTTTCGAAATATAGTTTTAATTTAATACCTAAAATTTTAAGTTTATTTTGGAATAAATTATTCTTTTAAAATGAAATTCTAAATACTCCGATTTTTGATTTTCGAGTTTCCTAGTGGGTAGGTAGATTTTTTTTGGGATCATGTTAAGAATAATCAATCGGATTTTCGTGAACCTGATCATGGATGGGAGGGCGAACAAGAGTGATACCATCTGACACTCATAAAGTCACCATAATAAACATTTGTATTAGATTCCTTTCCTGTTGCTTTTTCCTGTTTTCTTATCTCAAACACTCATTTCCTTTTCCTTTATTTATTTAGCATGCAAAATATTAAAATAATTATGTAGCCCAATTACACAAGTTGTCATAATGGCTTAAGATTCCCCCCATTAGCCGACGAGCAAGAAGCTGGACCAATATGCATGCTAATGCCATTAGAATAACACACAACTAGTAAAATATTAAAATTTTGACACCGTTACATGCTACAGATAATTATTTTTGGCGCCCAACGTGGGGCCACACTTTCACAAAGTAAATAATATAAATCCTAACATCTTACATCGTTAAGTGATATAGTGTGCCTCAGATATTTCAAATAAAAATTTTCATTTTCGATTCAATTTCCTGTATTTTTTTTCTTTTTAACTTTTCTTAACCAAAATGTTATAGCACTGTTGGAATTAACATTTTACTCTTGTTAGAAAGTTTACCAACATTATTACGCATTTTTCTACAACAAATTATTTCTTTGTTAACATATCGGAAATGCTTTGTTTTTCTAGATTATAAAACAAAGACCGGATGTTAAAAATAAAAGTAAAATCTCTTCCTAACAAACACTATCTGCTTGTGCAATTGGAAATTACTTTTTGTAGAAAACACAAAATAGTACCAAATGCGCTTAACTTTTTTTTTTCATATTCAATTAGCTTTACTTGATCTTATTATCTAATACACTTTTGTTTTATGACTTATACATATTTTTAGCCTACCCATAATGGAGCTTGGAAATCAAAAAACTAATCTATTTTTTTGGAAACTAAAGTTTTAATTATTGTTTTGATTTATTCAGATTAACACAAATTTAAATCCTAAAATTTCGATTATCAATCAAAAATTCATAATTTTGTTCAAATTGATTAATTCAATAATAGCAAAACTTTAAATTTAGGTATAATACCAAAAATTAGGTGAGTCCTAAAATTTCTTTTTTTATGTGGATATTTACGGATAGTTTTTATTACACAGAAAACTTTTTTTTTGTATAGATTTTTAATATTGAATTTTTTTTATTTTTCCTTACGATGATGGGTGACGGGGTTGATGATCCTTTTAATGGAGGTTTGCCTCTTTGTGTAGGGTGTAGTTCCGCCATAACAGATTCTTCATATCTCGTTAAAACTGTTTGTGGACATTTCTTCCACAAATCCTGTTTTCACAAATGTGCAAAAACCAATAGCATATGTCCCAGTTGCAAAAACAAATTGGTCGTGTCAGCACCAGTAATTCCAACAACACCGATACCAAATCCCCTTTCTTTGCCATCAGTTAGGAGAACTCGGTCGCAAACTCAAGTAGCCTTAAATTTCGATGACATTAGAACTGCAGGTCAAGGTACTCCTGAAAATCCTATAACTTCCCAAGGTGCCAAGCAAGTAAATACATCCGTAACGTCAGAGGCATCTCACAATCAGGATGATCAAATAAGAGCTTTAGTGGCAGCCGCGGTCAATGCCCAGCATACTGAAATTGTAACCAACCTTAGCCAAACTCTTACCAGTCTTGTGGAGAGAAATATTGAAGAAGGATTTCGGCGCTTGAGTCTTTCCGTGAAACCAAATTCCAATGAAGGACCAAACAATGCTTCTCTAACTTCTACCACCAATGTCCAGATGAGATCTCTTCCTGATGTTGAGCAACAAACGCTAGAACAACTTCTGGGGTTACCACCGAGCGGTCAAAGGAGTAACGCCAATAATTCTGTTCAACAAAATCAAACTTCAACTTTATCTGAAGTGTCTTTTAGGCCTGATAGAATCGGTCAAATTATTTATAATTGGAAAGTTAGGTTTTCTGGTGATGCAAAAGGCATATCTGTGGAAAATTTTATATACCGAGTAAGAGCCCTAACTAAGCAAACATTAAGTGGGAATTTTAATCTGCTTTGTGATCACATTTCTACATTATTCGAGGGAAAAGCAAATGACTGGTTCTGGAGGTACCATCAAACTGTACCTCAAATTAGATGGCCAGAATTATGTGCAGCCTTACGTAATCAGTATAAGGACTCCAGAACTGATGTGGACTTCCGCGAAATGATTCGTGATCGAAAGCAAAAGTCCTGTGAAACTTTCGATACTTTTTATGAGGCTATAATTGACATTGCAGATCGGTTGACAGAACCATTATCTGAGAAAGTGCTTGTAGAAATACTACGTAGGAATCTGTTAGCTGAAATTCAGCATGAAATTTTAAATATAAAGATAGAAAAAGTTTCGGAGCTGCGAGATATTTGTAGGAGGCGCGA
The DNA here is from genome assembly GCA_933228675.1 of Stomorhina lunata. Taxonomy (NCBI): domain Eukaryota; kingdom Metazoa; phylum Arthropoda; class Insecta; order Diptera; family Rhiniidae; genus Stomorhina; species Stomorhina lunata. The sequence continues at coordinate 84,872,922 of OW121740.1, read as the reverse complement.
ATTCTTTTTACAAGATATGGGTCGCAGACAAACTTTTCAAAAGCCTTTGAATCGGAAGTACGTTAGTGAATTTGAAAATGATGGTGACTCTCCTCCTGATGAAGAGCTGTCAGCCATTGCCTTGATTTGCTGGAACTGCAGACAACCTGGTCATCGCTACCAGGATTGCCTAAAAGATAGACGCATATTTTGCTATGGGTGTGGTGCAGTTAATGTTTATAAGCCACAGTGTCCAGACTGCAATTCTTCAAAAAACTCAAAGGCTTGTGCACAGAAAAGTGCACACAGACAAACACATTCGACCAGCACCAACACAGACTAAACAGCTTATCATCTGGCATAACTAAAGCCAATATAAATGAACTTCCTAATTCTACAAAAAATAATATACCAAATTATACCATTTTTTCTAATAATCAAAAATCTTTAAATACAAGATCCCGAATCGATACTCCAAATACGGAAAACATCTTCCCTAACAACATTCCATCTAACAATAGTAGCACTTCAAGTAATTGCATCATTAGTAAAATACCACCAACTTATTTCAAGCCGTTTCACATTCGTTTAGCTGAGTATAACGCAAAACGTGCTGAAATATTTGACTCAAAACCAATTTCAAATAAACAAAAACGCTCAACCGAACGAATTAAAAATTTTTGGCGCTCAGTAAAGCATACTAGGCGAAGCCTTTTAAGCACGATATACGATCAGCCACATGACATTAGACCGTATGCGGATGTGTATATTTTTGGCAAAACCTTAACTGGTTTGTTGGATACAGGGGCTTCCGTCAGCTGTTTGGGTGCAGGTGCAGCAAAAGAGTTTTTAAATTCAAATAAGATTTTTAAAAAAATAAGATCTGGAGTTAAGACGGCTGATGGCAAAACGCAATCAGTATTCGGTTACGTTAAAACGGATATAGTTTTTCGAGGTGTCACTAAACCTATTGTTTTATATATTGTCCCTAACTTATCCCAAGATCTTTACCTCGGTATTGACTTTTGGCGTTTATTTGAACTTTTACCCACAGGTATTGATAATAGCTTTCGTTCTGGTATAATATCCAATTCTATTTCTGAAGTAGCCAACCAAAAACCTCTTACAGATTTTCAAAAACAACAACTAAACTTAACCATAAATTTATTTCCTTCGTTTGCGAAACAGGGTTTGGGTCGTACGAGTGTGATTTCACATTTTATAGATGTAGGTAACTCTCAACCGATTAAACAGCGTCATTTTCCAGTCTCCCCTGCTATCGAAAAATTGATTTATACGGAACTAGATCGGATGTTGGATCTAGACGTGATTGAGGAATCAGACAGCCCGTGGTCATCGCCCATTGTACTAGTGAGAAAGCCAGGGAAAATACGTTTATGCCTCGACAGTAGAAAAGTTAATTCAGTAACGGTTAAGGATGCCTACCCGCTGCCGAATATTGACGGAATTTTATCTCGATTACCAAAGGCAGAATTTATTACGAGCCTCGATCTGAAGGACGCCTTCTGGCAAATACCTCTCGACAAGTCATCGAGAGATAAGACGGCATTCTCGGTTCCTGGTCGCCCTTTGTACCACTACAAGGTTATGCCTTTTGGCCTATGTAATGCGCCTCAGACCATGTCAAGGTTGATGGATAAAGTGGTACCAGCAACATTGAGAACAGAGGTGTTCGTGTATCTGGACGACTTGCTTATCGTATCAGACACATTCGAGAGGCATTTGCTGGTATTGCGAGAAATTGCTAGGGCCATGCGTACAGCTGGTTTAACTATTAATGTAGAAAAATCGAAGTTTTGCGTGACAGAGGTCCGTTATCTTGGTCATTTGGTGGGAAATGGGGTTATACAGACTGATCCTGAGAAAATATCTGCTATTGTTGATTTCCCAGTGCCAAGGTCGGTAAAGCAGATTCGTAGATTTTTGGGTATGTCCGGTTGGTACCGGAAGTTCATCAGGAATTACGCTTCTGTGACTACTCCTTTAACAAATTTGTTAAAGTCTAATCGTAAATTTTGCTGGAATGAAGAAGCTCAAAAGGCTTTTGAAGATTTGAAGATCATCTTGACCACAGCTCCAGTGTTGCATAGTCCAGATTTTACAAAACCTTTTTATATACATTGTGATGCGAGTAACACTGGTATAGGAAGTGTATTGGTTCAGAAAACTGCGGAGGACGAAGAGTTTCCAATTGCCTTTATGTCAAAGAAACTAAACCAAGCCCAACGAAATTATTCCGTAACCGAACAGGAATGTTTGGCAGCGCTGCTAAGCATTAAAAAGTTTCGGGCATATGTAGAAGGACATGAGTTCACAGTGATCACTGATCATGCTTCACTTAAGTGGCTCATGTCCCAAACAGACTTGAATTCACGCTTGGCAAGATGGGCTTTGAAACTTCAAGGGTTTACGTTTAAAATTGAACACAGAAAGGGTAGTCAAAATGTTGTTCCTGATGCGCTTTCGCGTACCAACACGGAGGATTTGTCCGAACTTTTGGGCCCGGAAATTTCAGCTTTAGATAATTCTGGATTATTCATTGATTTAGATTCAGAGTATTTTAAAAGTACTAGCTATTTGGAATTACTTAGTAGAATAAATCTAAATATTAAGAAAACACCTGATCTTAAAATTCTGGATGGGTATTTATACCGACGTACAGAGCACTGCACTGGTGAGCAAACTCAGGATGACCTCGCGTGGAAGCTGTGGGTTCCAAGAGAGTTAATAGGAGACGTCCTTCAGAAGGCTCACGATAGCCACTTATCGGCACATAACGGAATTAACAAGATGCTAGAACGTATTCGGCGCTTTTATTTTTGGCCGAATCTTGTTAATGATGTGAAGGAATACGTAAAATCGTGTGATGTTTGTAAGGGTTCAAAGCATCCAAATTTTGTCATGAGACCACCGATGGGCAAGACTAGTGAAACTTCCAGGTTTTTCCAAAAACTATATATTGACTTCCTAGGTCCGTATCCGCGATCTAAGTCTGGAAATGTGGGAATTTTTATAGTTCTTGATCATTTTTCAAAATTTTGTTTTTTAAAACCAATAAAAAAATTTACAACTGACGTGATTTTAAAATATTTAGAGGAAGACTTGTTGCATACCTTTGGAACTCCCGAAACGATAGTATCGGATAATGGTGCTCAATTTAAATCTAAAAAGTTTGCTGATTTATTAAAAAATTATTCAATCAATCATATATTTACCGCTGTATATTCGCCCCAAGCTAATGCATCTGAACGCGTTAATCGTTCTGTGCTAGCTGCAATTAGGGCCTATATAAAACACGACCAAAGTAATTGGGATGAATATCTAAGCAGCATTGGTTGTGCTTTACGCTCAGCTGTGCATGCTTCCATAGGTACTTCACCCTATTACATGGCTTTCGGACAGCATATGATTACCAATGGTAAAACATATCCCTTGTTAAGAAATTTAAATATGATTGATGATAGATCCGTAAAATTTAACCGAGAAGATTCATTCGATATAATTCGTGCCAGAGCCGCCAAATGTATGAACAAGCAATATGAGCGTAACGAAAGGACCTATAATTTGCGATCCAGACCAGTGGACTATATAATCGGTCAAGAAGTTTTCCGTCGTAACTTTCGGCAAAGTAGTTTCGAGAAAGGTTACAATGCTAAGCTAGCACCACAATTCGTGAAAGCCAGAGTCCGGAGTAAAATTGGAACGTGTTACTATGAGCTTGAGGATCTAAATGGACGTTTGGTTGGAAGGTATCATGCAAAAGATATTCGGCAATAGAATTCCCTAATTTTTCGTTACAAGCGGTATCAGTTTTGTGTAACCCCCAAATCTGATTTTGGCTGGGGGAAATTGTAGTGGCGCTTGTATCGAATAGTTTCGATTTCAAAATATTTTCATAATGTTTGCTACTAATATATTAAAAATTACCCTTGAAACAATACTTAAATATTTGCAGTGTTTAAAATAATAAATTTTTAATTTCTGACACTTTGAATCATTGATTTTACTGATTTTTTTTATATAAAAGTAATTTTCCATTATATACTGTTTTATTTTGTCACTCGCCCCATTGTGCTTTTATTCAAGCATTTCAAGTAAGGATATGGCAACTCCAATTTAATTCTGGAATTAGCAAATTGGCTATTGCAATAAAAATGTACAAAATTCCAGAAGTTTTTGGGGTATATAAGCGGAGATTTGGCAAAAAGTTGTTCTTTTTATTCTTTTGCTTACAATTCATTTAAAGTTTTGACATTAAAAAAAAAAAAAAAAGAAACAAACTCTAAAAATATTCATTTAAAAAAAAAAATAAAATCTTTAAATTTTGTGCAGTTAAATATTAAACTTTATTTGTTAATATTTAAAATTCTCAACTTTACTGCAAAAAAAAAAAAAAAATACCTTCATCTGTTATTTGCAAAGTGAGGTTAGATTTTTCACGGAGACTCCAACTTTTGGCCTTATCCCGTTTCGATCTAAGAGCAACGTTCTACATTTCATTCATCTCTTCCAAATCCCGAACATTAGCCAAAAGAGAAACATCGTCCATGGGCACGGGAAACCTAAAGGAAAAGTCCTGAAAACAAAATCACCAGAATCTACTTCATCAGACTACCAGACAGATCATCAACATTTCTAAAGTTACTGCCACATCAGAATTTCTAAAATAAGGCCAAAACATAAGTGATCCAATCTAAAACATAAAATCTAAAAACTATTAAAAATTAAAAATAAAATATAAAAAAAAAACTCTTAAAAATTAAAACTAAAATCATATTGCACAAACCAAAGTTCAAGTTGTAAATTTTACTTAAAACGTTTAAGAAAAAAATCCGTAATAACCAAAAATTTAAGCACAAACGAAATATTGATTTCAATCTGCCAGTGTCACAGCTTTTTTTTATTAAATATTTATGTACCACCACAAGTTTTCAAAAATCAATTTGTCTAAATAATTAAAATTTTTATAAGTACAACAAAGACTAATTGAACTTATAATTTATAACTTAATTTCAATATCCTCTTGCTGATGTTTTGATTCACCGCGAAATCTCCTTATTTTTTTTTAATATTTTCCAAATTTTGTAATTATTATATATATTAATATATTAATTCTAACCGCGCAGACTTGGTCGAATAAATTTATAAATGCAAGAATTAAAACAAACAGAAAAATGCGAAGACAATAATTAAAAATAATAAAAATATTTGTTTTGAGAGAAATTATTGTGTGATAAATTAACTTTAAAATGTATATACAATATCACATATAAAAATATATTTGATGTAATTAACAAATTTATAACATCCAGAGAGAGTGCGACATGATTACAAAAGAAACGTCCTAACAACCAAAAACGTTATTGAAATACCCAAACACCCGAAACTCTAACAGTAAATATTTTAAAAATATTTTGATTCAATTAATTTATATCTTTCATTTATACATAATAAGGTTTAAATCAGAATAGTCTGTAAATTTTTGGATATAATTTATAACCTCTACTTTTCATATTGTGGTAACTGGAGTTCCTGTGAAGAAAGTATACTTTCATCGATGGACCACTAATACCAAGTAAGTTTTACACTTGTATTTGTATTTCGATAATAAATTAATGCCTAAATTTTTACTTGCAACCGCTTACAACATGTTGTTTGCAAGAGAGTAAATTTTGCGAGTTCATTAATGTTAACATTTAACATTAATGTTACACGTTTAACATTAATGTTAATTAACACTAAAATGTTAACTAGCATTTAACAGTTATTTTTATATAATGTTAATTTGATTTCTGTTAAATATAAAAGTTGCAAATAGAAGTTTAGTAAAATCTATAAATTATATACCAAAAATTTTTAAATATTCGACAAGGCGTTGAAAAAAGATTTACAACGATACCAAATACTTCCAAAAAAATTTATCGAAAGACTGTATGATTCGCGAAAACGTAGTTAATTATTAAATTTTTAATTATTTAACGGGATTTTTTTACATCAAATAAAAATTGTAATTTGAGTTCATTGAACTTTATAAGAAGATTTTGGCATATGGGTCACTCCATGGAACATGTAACAATTTTTTTTTATTGAAATGAAAATTTATTTTTCGCATTTAGTATTTTTTTATAATTTCCCTAAACGATTATTTTCAATTATATGAATTTTTATTCTTGCATTTTAAATTTTATTCTTCTCGGGTTTTCAATTAAAAATAAATTTTAAAATAATAATTTTTCTACCTACGCTGGTGAATATTCCTTGGAATTTCTACTGGGGTATTTTTTATTGTATTTAATTATTTATTTAGAAAAGAAAAATCAGTTTTTTATTTTAAAATGTATCTTAAAGTAAATTGGAATTATTAAGCTGATGTTTAATTTTGTTAAAATTTATAATATTTTTTTTATATATCAAAATTTTATATTTCCCTTAGAATTTTAATTTTAAGATTCCCTTTCCAAACTTTTTCAATGAAATTTCTTTTGTTATTATCAACATTTCATTTGTTTCGAAATATAGTTTTAATTTAATACCTAAAATTTTAAGTTTATTTTGGAATAAATTATTCTTTTAAAATGAAATTCTAAATACTCCGATTTTTGATTTTCGAGTTTCCTAGTGGGTAGGTAGATTTTTTTTGGGATCATGTTAAGAATAATCAATCGGATTTTCGTGAACCTGATCATGGATGGGAGGGCGAACAAGAGTGATACCATCTGACACTCATAAAGTCACCATAATAAACATTTGTATTAGATTCCTTTCCTGTTGCTTTTTCCTGTTTTCTTATCTCAAACACTCATTTCCTTTTCCTTTATTTATTTAGCATGCAAAATATTAAAATAATTATGTAGCCCAATTACACAAGTTGTCATAATGGCTTAAGATTCCCCCCATTAGCCGACGAGCAAGAAGCTGGACCAATATGCATGCTAATGCCATTAGAATAACACACAACTAGTAAAATATTAAAATTTTGACACCGTTACATGCTACAATTTCTTTGAGCAGAAATAAAAGTTATTTTTAGACTTTTATTTTTTCGAGCAGAAATAAAAGTTATTTTTGATTCATAATAAATTCATTGAAAAATTTTTTCAAACAAAGATAATTGTTCTTATATTTTACTTATATAAAGACCTTGAATTTATTTTAAAGTTCTATACCCCCGTAAAAACTCCCTTTATATTTATTTTATGTTTTTCATATGGGAAACAGATCATTTGTTTTCAGTTATCAGGTTGGCATTCCAAATACCAAAATGTACGTACAATTTAATTTACTTTAATCTAAAATCTTAAAAGCGTTAAAACCAATAGAATATTATAGATGTTGACATCATTGCTTTGTTGTTGACATTTTTTTTACCGAAACATTCCTTTTTGTATATAATAAAAACAGCTGCTTTTACTACAACATCCAGAGATGGAATGTTTAAAAAATATTGCAAAAGAAATTATAGAGTGCACAGTGGTTGCACTTGTATGGGGAAGAGCGACAAAAATAATTATATCCAAGATATACAGCCTGTTTTTCGAAAACAAAAGTCTTGTCACATTCGTTTTCGTTTGCCTACGATTAAGCTCAAATTTAGGTTCTTCTAAAATGTTTACAAGCTTTCGTCAATATCACTTTGACATAAACAGGGCTTTTTTCTTTCGTGAAGGAACATTATTGCCAATATATGTATTTTTAAATATTCAAGCTATTTTATATCTAAAATGTAGCTTGTCGGTGGTAATCCTAAAAGTCAATTGAATTTTGTTTATAAAAATAAAAAAATAAAAACAAGAAAATTACATTTTCCAGTTTATTTTTAACTTTATGAATGTAAAATTACCACATTAAAATCAATTTTTAATATTCAATTTAATCAGCCATAGTTTTGACAATAGTTTTAGCAGTTTCGGCAATTTCCTTCACATATTTATCCTGAGACTATCAGCCTGTTTTTCGAAAACAAAAGTCTTGTCACATTCGTTTTCGTTTGCTTACGATTAAGCTCAAATTTTGGTTTTTCTAAAACGTTAACAAACTTTCGTCAATATCATTTTGACATAAAAAGAATTTTTTATTTCGGGAAGGAACATTATTGCCAATATATGTATTTTGGAATATTCAAGCTTTTTATACCCACCATCAAAAAGAATGGGGGGTATATTGAGATTGTCATTCCGTTTGTAATTTCCTTAATATTGGTTCAAAAATCAAAAACGATATATATTCTGAATCCTTATGAAATTCTAAGACGATTGAGCTATGTCCGTCTGTCTGTCTGTCTGTCTGTTGAAATCACGATAACGTCTAAACGAAAAGAGCTAGCTAACTGAAACTTAGCAAAAACATTCTTTATCTATGAGAAAATTTTGGTATTGAAATTGGGCAAAATCGGTTAGCATTTGGCCATAGCTCCCGTATAACCTCGTCTAGGCTAATCGCTTATTTGCTAATAAATGACAAATTATGACAGTTATGATGACAAAATTTGGTATCTAGAAGTTTTAGATAAGCAGCATATAAAATTTCATCGAAATCGGTTCACATTTAGCCATAGCTCCCATACAAAAAACTTACGAAAACAGGCTAAATTTCACCCAAAATACACTTAAATGCCAATAAATCTAAAAGTATAACAGATATAACCACTAAATTTGGCACAAGAAAGTCTTATATCAATGCCAGCCAGTGTGCAAAATTTTGTCACAATCGGTCACTATTTGACCTAGCTCCCATATAAAAAACTTACGAAAACACAAAAATTCAAAAAGAAAAGGGGATTTATGTCCGTCTGTCCGTCAGATAAAATCGTGATAGCTCCTTAACTACAAGAGCTAGTAAGACTAAATTAAGCTGTCAATGCCAGCCAGTGTGCAAAATTTCGTCACAATCGGTCACCATTTGACCATAGCTCCCATATAAAAAACTTATGGAAACACAAAAATACATAAAGAAACGGTTGTTTATGTCCGTCTGTCCGTCAGATAAAAGCACGATAGCGCCTTAACGAAAAGAGCTAGAGAGACAAAATTTTACAAAAGTATTTTGGATATCTTGAAAAAGATGTGTGTTGAAAATGGACAAAATCGGTTCAAATTTAGTTAGAGCTCCCATATAACCCCGCCCCGGGAAACACATTAATGCTGATAAATTGAATACAATTGTAATAGCTATGACGATTAAATTTAAATTAGGGAAGTTTTATGCAATTTTTGATCAGTTTATCAAATTTTAAAGGAATCAGTCCATATTTGACTTTAGCTTTCATGTGAAAAACACTCACGGAAACCAAAAATTTTAGCAAAGGCCAGTTAAAAGCTATTAAATTAGAAACTATGATAGCTATGGTCACTAAATTTTGCAAGAATAAGCTCTCTATATATACCAGCCAGTGTCTAAAATTTTGCTATAATCGGTCAACATTTGGCTATGATTCTTATATATATAACATCCCCTTTTTATATCTACAATCAAAAAGATTTGGAGGTACATTCATTATATTAAGATTGCACCTATGAAATTGTATAGGCATCAATCAATGTTCAGCCCAGACTTTATATATGATGAATGCATTAGGAACTCATAACGAAATATATGGACCTGTCGTATTACTATTAACGTGTTTAGCCTAACTACATATTAATCACAACGAAAAGTATTTAACAACTTATTAATGTAAAACTATACCTGGTTATGAGACCGAATTTTGATCAAAGTAAATACTGGGGAAACCACTAAAATATTTTTGAATGCTGAACTATAAAGCTACGGAAACCTTATTTAGTCCAAAGGTTTTACCAACAATACCAAATAGCTTAGCGATTTTTCCAGTTTTGGTGCAGATTTTGAATTAGCTGCACCCTTGTAGATATATGAGATATGTTTCTAAATTTAACACAACTTGATGGTGGGTATATAAGATTCGGCACAGCCGAATATAACACTCTTACTTGTTTATATGTAAAATATAGCTTGTCGGTGGTAATCCTGTAAGTCAACTGCCTTTTGTTTATAAAAATAAAAAAATGAAAACAAGAAAATTACATTGGGCGCTGACAAATTTAATTTAAATATTATAAATTAAATTACAATTAAAACAAGTAAGAGTGTTATATTCGGCTGTGCCGAATCTTGTTTACCCACCATCAAGTTTTACGAGAGTGCAGCTAATTCAAAATGTTGACCAAATGTTGTATTGTTGGTAATATATTTGGACTAAATTCGGTTGCAGTGGTATAGTTACTATAGTTTAACATTTAAAAGCATCTAAGTGGTTTCCCTAGTATTTACCTTGGACAAAATGCTGTTCCATAACCGAATATAGTTTCACATTAATAAGCTGTTTTGTTGTGCCATAACTATGTTGATAGCAACACGGCAGGTTCATATATTTTGTTAGGAGTTCCTAATGCATCTACCGTGTATAAAGGCTGGACCTAACATTGATTAATAGCTATCTAATTTCGTAGATGCAATCTTAATATACTGAATGTACCTCCAAATCCTTTTGATTGAAGATATAAAAAGGGGATGTTATATATATAAGAACTACAGCCAAATGTTGACCGATTGTTACAAAATTTAATATACTGGCTGATATTAGTATAAAGTTTATTTGTGCAAAATTTAGTGGCCATAGCTGACATAGTTTATAATTTAATAGGTTTTAACTGGCGTTTGTGGCATTTTAGTGGTTACCGGGAGCGCTTTTTATATGAAAGCTATGGTCAAAAATAGACCGATTCCTATAAAATTTGACGTACTGACTGAAAGTTGCATAAAACTTCTCTGTTCTAAATTTAGTAGTCATAGATTTTAAAATTTTATTCAATTTAGTAGCATAAATGTGATTCCCGGGGCAGGGTTATATGGGAGCTCTAACTAAATGTGAACCGATTTTACCCACACAATTTCTATAACATATTGAAAATACTTTTGCTAAATTTTGTCTCTCTAGCTCTTCTAGTTAAGGAACTATCGCGCTTTTCTCTAACGGAAAGACGGACATAAACCGTGTTTTCATTTTGTATTTTTGTGTTTCCGTAAGTTTTTTATATGGGAGCTATGGTCAAATGGTGACCGATCGCAACAAAATTTTGCACACTGGTGTGCATTCACATAAGACTTCCTTTTGTAAAATTTTGTTGCTGTAACCTATTTCTTTTAGGCGCTATCGTGCTTTTATCTGACGGACAGACGGACATAAACCCTCTTTTCTTTTTGTATTTTTGTGTTTCCGTTAGTTTTTTATATGGGAGCTATGGTCAAATGGTGACCGCTTGTGACAAAATTTTGCACACTCGTTGGCACCGACATTAGACCACCTCGTACTAAATTTAGTGGTTAAATCTGTTATAGTTTTAGATTTATTAGCATTTAAGTGTATTTTAGGTGAAATTTTGGCTGTTTCCGTAAGTTTTTTGTATGGGAGCTATGACTAAATGTGAACCGACTTTGATGAAATTTTACATGTTGCGATTAGCGTAGGCGAGGTTATACGGGAGCTATGGTAAAATATTAACGGATTTTGCCCAATTTCAATACCAAAATTTTTTAATAGATGAAGAATGGTTTTACCATGTTTCAGTGAACTAACTCCTTTCATTTAGGCGTTATCGTGATTTCAACAGACAGACAGACGGACATCGCTCAATCGTCTTAGAATTTCATAAGGATTCAGAATATATATCGTTTTTAATTTTTGAGAGAATATTAAGGAAATTACAAACAGAATGACAATCTCATTATATGGTGGGTATAAAAATCAGTTAACAATCCATATATATATATATATATAAAATGCGAGACTGGAACGTCACCAAAAAAAAGACAGGAACAACACATAAAGTTCTCTTACTTAGGTGCCATGCAAAAACGACCAATGTGAATAAATAAAACACTAAAATTTACTTAAAAAATTTTATTTGTTTATTTTTTATTGGATACTATTCAGTAGGTACGTAAATTCTTTCAAAAACAATATTAAGTGAAATTATTTTCTCATAAAGTTGTAAAGAAAAAATTAAATAAAATAAAATAGAAACCGATGCTCAACAATTTTGATATATTAATACTTCACAAATGTACTCTCTTTGTTTTGTGAGGCTTTGGACTGTAAACAAACAAATGACAATTACAAAAGCACTAGATAATAAGAAAAAAAAATTTCATTGAATTCCCCTTTCCCGCGGCCTTGGCCATATATATATATATATATATATATATATATATATATATATATATATATCTATATAATTCCCCGACAACATTCCAATTGGAACAAGGGGTACTTCTGTCAAGGGGTACATCTTTCAGTATACCAATAGGCTTAGAATTACTTTCTGACTCGATTTAGCCATGTCAGTCCGTCTGGCTGGCTGGACCCCCATGTAAACCATGTAATCAAAGTACAGGTCGCAATTCTTAAGATAATATGATTAAATTTGGCACAGATAAGTTTTTTGATAGTGGGACCATGGCTATTGAAATTCGTCAAAATCGGTCCATTATTTATGGTACCTCCCACTTCCTGGAATTTATATATTGGCCACAAATATCAACATTTTATGTAAACTAAAATCATTGTAAAAAATTTTGTTGAAATCGGTCCACATTTGACCATAGCTCCCATACAAGCTCTTCCGTCAAAACGTACTCAATGAGACCAAATCTACTAAAACGCTCGTAAATCTGAAGATAATTTTAAGTTTATTTTTTGCACACATAATTTTTGTAACAACTGTAATCAATTTGCCAAATTTCGAGATAATCGGTCCACATTTGACCCTAGCTCTCATATAAGTCCAAATGACGGAGACAGCTTAGATATGTAAGTTTTGAGGAAATGTTTGTAGATGGAAAAATTTAGCAAATAGTTGTCTTTATATAAGAAAAAGAACACCTTTGAGCATAGTGGTGAAGAGTATAGTATGATCGGTCTTGACCGCCTATAGCACTTTCTTACTTGTTTTTCTTTAAACTATCCATAATTAAGATTTTTATTTTATACACGAAAGACTTTTGATAATCGAGAAATTTAAACGTTTTCATTCGCTTTATATGAATGAATGTGTTTTAGAAAAACCAAAAAGCTAAAGACACGAAAGCTTTTAAGTTCTCACTGACTGAAAATTGATTTTATTTTACAAAGACCAAACCGATTTATGCATTAAACACATAGACAACAGCAGGCTACGGGCTACAACCTGTCAAAATTAGAATATATGCATTCAAATAGAAAAAAAAAATTTTAGAGTCGACACGGCTACATGACTACCGACCACCGTTGTAGCTGTAGCCAAAATTAAACTATTTTCTATTTTTGTTGGCGACAATAAAAGATTTAGTGCTGTCAACACCATATAATATTGAAATAAATAAGCGATTTAAACCACTTGAATTTATTTACCACAAATACAATGGGGAGAACTTACAAATTAAAACAATTTACATACTTATAAAATATTTATATATTTAATGTATATAATAATATCTAATAAAATATTATGTAAAAATGTATATTTATATAACTCTAACTCAATAGAAGTAAAATTTTAAAAAGTTATTTTCTAAACTGTCTAACTCACACGCTACGTGTGCTAGAGCTAAGTAGTTCTTGTTATATAAAAGCCCAGTATGTCCTTTATAAAATTCATTATATAAAAGAGCATACTTATATCTATATTGTTTTAAGATATACGAATTTTTATAAAAAAAAGTTAATATCGGATATAAACTTCTAAAGTTATACCGTATTATTCTTGAAATTTAAAAAGCCCATAACTCTTAAACTATTAGAGATCACACCAAAATCTTTCTATAAATTTTATTTGATATAGACATACCATCAGATACAGGAAAACTGTTGATTTCGGAGGTTAATTAATAAAATGAATTTATGTCGTTTTTATCAAAATTTAAATTGTTATTTTGTCCATCTTATAAACGCGATATTGGCACCACTCATAAACAGGTGTTTCGAAATGTAGCTGCCATATTAAATGTAGCTGCCGTCCCCAAAATAATTAAGTAGCTGACTACGAGGCGACGATTGCAGCCAACGACTTTTGTAGTCGGTGTTCGTGTAGCCTGCTGTTGTCTATGTGTTTAATGCATTACGTTTCGTTATTTTTACAAACGAAAAAAATATTTTCATTTTCGAAAAACAGGCTGTATATCACACCCAAAATTGCCTCTTGTTTTCTCAATAGTACTAATTTTTCTTCCATTTCCTGGCTATACTTTTTTCTTGGCTTTTGTGGTTGATATAGGTTGTGGTGTTGATGCAAGGTTGGAGCGGTCACTGATAAAGAAGAAGAAATGAAACCTTCTCAAATATAACTTCATCGTTCTAACGAGTTGTTGTAACTACGGTCATCTTCTTACTGTATTAAGGAAGGGACAATTAACTTTTATAAACAGGTTTAGGCAAACGATGTAGGGAACCTTTTGGAGCAGCTGCAGATGATAGATGGCATATTTTATCTACTTGCAACTAAAGTGGTGTTAAAGCTTTTAAACGGTAGGGCCCTCCTCCAGTTCGCGATATACTATTTTTGTGAGGAAATTTTGTATATACCTTCTCCTAGTTCATACAATTTCAAGAGTTCTTCAAAATTTTGAACTTCACTTTTGTTTAGATTTTATGGCGGTTCAAAGTTCAATTCAATTTTTTTAAAACATAAAAATGCCTTTAACTTTTGATACTGTAATGGAATTAAACTAGGCTAATTTTTAGTTTCATATTTAAATTTCAACTGAAAATGTTTCTCATGCATTGGAGAACAAGGTTGATAAATTATGTCCTTAACTCAATAATATCTCAAAAAAGATAAAGAGTGTTCTAAAAAAAATATGCATTTACTATTTTAGACAAAAAAATAAATTATTTCTTGCACTATGGATAAATAGTGCAAGAAATAATTTATTTTTTGATCAAGTTAGTTTCTATAGATATGTCAGATACTATTATTTTAGAAATTATTAATTTTCAATAGTTATTTCAATCAAAATGGACTGCGAAAAAAAAGTTCGTAAAAAAATAATTAAAACTTTTCAAAAAAATCCGTCATGGACTTTTAAAAAAATAGCTAAAAATTTGAAAGTTGACCCTCGAACGGTTTCTAATGCCATCAGACGGTATAAGGAAAACCTGAGCTATGAAAGAAAACCTGGATCAGGGAGGAAAAAAGGTCCTACAGATATTGGTAAGGCAAAAGAAGTCGAGCGACTCTTTCGAAGAGCGCCTAACACTTCTTTAAGAAAAGCAGCTCGTACGGTAAAATGTTCTACGAATTTTGCACATAGAATCAAAGCTTATGCTGGACTGAAGACATACAAAGTAAAACAGGCTCCAGATCGCAATGCTATAAAGAACTTAGAAGCAAAAAAACGAGCGAAAAAATTGAAGTCTGATTTAAAAAAAAAATACACCTGTTGTGTGATGGATGATGAAACATACGTACTGGCAGACTTTTCTCAACTTCCTGGTCAAGATTTTTATGTTGCTGATAAACGGAGCAATGTTCGGCAAGAGTTTCGCATAAAAAAACAAACAAAATTCCC
The DNA here is from genome assembly GCA_933228675.1 of Stomorhina lunata. Classification (NCBI taxonomy): domain Eukaryota; kingdom Metazoa; phylum Arthropoda; class Insecta; order Diptera; family Rhiniidae; genus Stomorhina; species Stomorhina lunata. The sequence continues at coordinate 84,857,361 of OW121740.1, read as the reverse complement.
TAAGAAGTTTCTCGTGTGGCAAGCTATTTGCAGTTGTGGCAAAAGAAGTAAAGTATTTGTGGCATCTGGCACAAAAAACACAGAAATTTATATAAAGAAGTGCCTACAAAAACGGTTGTTACCCTTTTTAAGAGAGCACAGAGTGACTACATTTTTTTTGGCCCGATTTGGCATCATGCCATTATGGAAAAAATGCATGGGAGTGGTACTGAAAGTATAATGTCATTTTTGTACCACGAGAGGCAAATCCACCTAACTGTCCAGAACTTCGGCCTGTGGAAAGGTATTGGGCTCTGGTAAAAAAGGAATTGAAGAACACAGGAAAGATTTCCAAGAACATGTCCGATTTTAAGCGCAGGTGGAACACATGCTCCAAAAAGGTATCAGAAGCAACTGTAAAATCTTTAATGGGAGGGTTTCCGAAAAAAGTCGATAATTTTGCAAAACCCGAGTACTAAGTAAACATTTTAATACTAAATAATTTTGTATAATATGTCATTATATTTGCGTATTTTGTAGAGTTTTTATATTAAAAGGTTTGATTTTTATTTAAGAAAATCCAACTACAAATTTTATTTAGAGCACTCTTTATATTCCATTTCTTTATCCCTTTCTCAAATATCTCCCTTGTTCTCCAATACATGATATACAATCTTAATTAAAACAGTATGAAACTACTGGACATATTTTGGAATATGAGTTTCTCGGGGAAAAACTATTTTTCTGTTATTGGCGCATCTAAACTCGGGAAGCTCAGAAATTCGCAAATATTAATATATGACAAAATCCCCATTAAAAATCTTACATTAATTTCATTATTTCATTATTGCCCTCAACAAAAAATATTTGAACCCTCTCTTTGTTATTATATGGAACTTTTTTAAAATTCGAGTCGACTTAAGTGAAACCAGTGGGAAATGTTTGTAGATAAAAACATTTATGTATTTGTTATTTAGCCTTAAGATAACTGTTGCAGACAGTGATGAAAAAAAATGTTAATTGAATCAATTGTTTTTAATAAACTTCCCAAAGAGTCTTACATGACATGCTAGGGATGAGATGAAGATATTATGCACCCCTTCTGTAAACTTGTAAAATATGAAAATTATTAATGGTATAAAAAAATTTAAATTACTAAAAAATTTATAAAATTTCTCAGTAACACTCTATATAAATATATTAGGGAGGGTGGAATTGTTAAAACTGAAATCAGTTCAGACTTTTGAAGTTTGTCAAAAACTGAAAGTAGCGTAACTAAATCCTTTCTTTTTTTTTTGGTAATTTAATTTATTACAGATAAAAAATGTTCTTACAAAATGTCATAGGGATAGGACAGAAATGAAAATTAAAAATAACAAAATTTCACAAAACTCACCAGTTGAGTTTTCATGCTTTTGATATATGTTTTAAGTCTCTTTACATCCTTCGGTCAATGGAAACGAAAATATTTTAAAAATTCTTCAAGACATTATACAGTGGTGCAAATGAGGCCCTACAGGGGAGCAAAGTTGCCCACCTCGGTTATGTTAAATATTTGGGTGAGTATAACTTTCGCAAATTTAGTCAGCTTTAAAGATTTTTACATTTACGAAAACTTTGAACTTGAATCCAAACATTTTTTGTTTTAAGTTTTTGACATGACCTCTCCTTTTTTGGCTTATAAATTATTTGTGGCAATATAGACAAATTTTTAAAAATACTGTGAGATTGCTGAAAAATCTGTTATAAACATAAAGTTTATGACACAGAAACATTCTTCAAAGTTTGTGTACCGAAAAAAGTTGTAAAAATCACCTTTTTTTTAAAAAAAGTAACTTGATTTTTTCTATATTTTTGAAAATTTTTTCAAAAGACTAATTTTTTTTAACATATTCTAAAAGATTTGGCATCAGGCGTGTAAATTATATTTAGAATAATTTTAGACATGCACCTTATTTTTTGACAAAACTTGAGTTTTTTGTGTTTGTAAAATAATTTTGATTACGAACTTCGAAACTTTTTTAATTAAATTAGATTAACAGCCTGTCCCACGATGTCGAACGAAAGATTATGCACACGAAAGTAAGTCACCTATTTTCGTTCGAATAAGCGTCCCATTATCTTTCGATTTATCGTTCTTCTGGCTTTACGTTTTGAAACGTAATATATTTGAAAATTGTCAAACTTCAATGTTGCCTAATCGACAGTTCGACAAATTTATCATCAATTTAAGAAAAAAAGCGCTGAAATTTGTAAATCTGACTATTAATATACAACATTGTGCATTTAAGGTAAATAAAATTTTTCCAAAATATTTTTTTAATACAATTTGTACGAATCTCTGAAGCCTATTCTTGTGTAAAATGTTAAAATTATGTTTTTAAATTTTTTTTCAATAAAATAAATAAAGTTTTTTTTTTTAAATAATTAAGTTTTTTACGCTTTTTTTGGATGAAAACGAAAGCTAAGACATGTGTGAGTCATTTTGACATATGTTTTCGTGCAGCTGGCAGATAAATGACATAATGGGACGCAGTTTTATATTAAAGCAGCGTTACGCAAACATTTATTTGCCTATAGATAGCGATAGGAAAAGAAATTCTGCTTGCGCAGCCCATTCTCTTGTTGAAACATGTATACTATAAACCATGAAATAATAATAACAAGGAAGTTTCATTCTCTCTCTTCAAAATTATTTTGAAGTATATTGGGTTTTTGAAGTTTGATATTTGAAAACAATCGAAAGAAAAATGTTGCCACATTAAGAAAAGGGGTACGTAATACATTGGGATTAGTTATCAAAAATGTGTAATTTTGAAGTTAAGCATATAATAAAGACATTCAATATCAAAGAAATATAGTTGGAACAAATTGTATGATTATTTATTGAAGCTTTTTCGTAAATATTCGTAAGTTTTTTATGCATAAATTTACATAAATATTGTCATCATAAAATATTAGAAAAGTGGGATTGTCGGCAAAAAATATGGTAGCACAAACTTTTACTATCCTAACAAACGTCAGAAAGTTATCATGGCGACAAAAAGAGAGAATGGAACAACCTTCAGAATTATTAAATCATGCCAAAAACCATGATTTAATAAAACTGAAGGTTGTTCCATTCTCTCTTTTTGTCGCCATGATAACTTTCTGACGTTTGTTAGGATAGTGAAAGTTTGTGCTACCATATTTTTGTCGACAATCCCACTTTTGTAAAATGGTATGATGACAAAATTTACGCAAGCATATATGTCTTTATTCATAAAAAACTTATGAATATTTACTTAAAAGTTTGATAAATAGTCATACAATTTGTTTTAACTATATTTCTTTAATATTAAATGTCTTCATTATATGATTAACTTCAAAATTACCCATTTTTGATAATTAATTCCAATGTATTACGTACCCCTTTTCTTATTGTGGCAACGTTTTTCTTTCATTTGTTTTCAAATATCAAACTTCAAAAACCCAATATACTTCAAAATAATTTTGAAGAGAGAGAATGAAACTTCCTTGTTATTATTATTTCATGCTATAAACAACAAATTGTTTCTCTCGCTCTTTTTGAGTTTTTTCACACAAATTATGATTAGCAGGAATGGATAACGTATTTACATATATTGTTTGTTAATGCATTTGCTAGTTAGTCTGTCAGTTCGGTAATTTGAAAATAAATAAAAACAAAAAAATTAATGTTGTATGTCGTTTATAGAATAGTAAACTATGTAATGATATTAAATATTAAACATCAAATTGCTTAAGTTTGTTTCTTTTGTGTTAAACAACCGTTAATGTAACTGTTACTACAAAAGTCGTAAATGTGTGCATTATGTATTCTATGTTTAAAAAAAAAATGCATATACAGTGGCTAGGAAAAATATACTGCTATCAATGCAAAATTTTAAAAAGCATCTTTAAGTTTAGTACAGGGCATTTAACTCGGCTTCCAAACTTTTGTAGATCCATCATAATAATACAACGTGATTTAAGTATCGCTAGTGAAAATAATGTACGAAGCGACTTTCAAAATTTCACGTTGAAAGAAGTAGATTTTTCCTAGCCACTGTCAAATGAATAACACATCATTTTAGTATTACTATTTATTATTTAATTTTCATTGAATAATATCATAAAACATTATAAAATTAAAAATATAACGGTAAATAACAGCATTAAATACCCTTTCAGCACAACTACTGTTAACGATATTTTCCAAAATACCGTTACCGTTAAAATGATTTTATCAATATTTTTTAAAATACCACTACAGATAAAACACATTTAGCACATTTACCGTTACCGATATTTTAAAAAAATACTGTTACGTTTACTGATTAATAACCATTACCAACATTTTATTTTTAAAGGCAATCCCCAATGTCCCAAAATTATTTGATGAGGAAACCAAATAAATAAATTATTGTAAAATTTCATGGCATATAAAAACAAAGACTGTATAGACTTTTCCAACTCTGTTCAGTTAAATGACGTTGTGTTGCTGCTTCCAATACATAGCAAATTTGTTTATGTAGTTGTGCGTAACACTGTATTAAAGTGTTTACATTATCGTTCGCACTCATTTTCGTTCGACTTGTCGTACTGAAAACTTTTAGTGGGACGCAAATCAGCTGTTTTTCGTAGAGAATGCGAACGATTGAAAACGTTCGATATCATGGGATAGGATGTAAGTGTATGTTCGTAAGGCCTATATACTGTGTCAGTTTTAGAGATTTTTGCGAAAAAACTACAAAGTAATGGTAAAAAAAATTAAAATATGTTACACAGGGTGGAGAGGTAAAAATCTTCGAAAATAGCGTTACGTATTATGTAATTTACGGTATCTAGCTTTGGGGTACAGCTGTACCCCAAAGCTTAACATATTTTAATAGAGATACGCATACAAAATTCCTTCAGCGCATAGTAAACGGTACCCATAGCAAAACTGGAAAAAAGCCGAAAGAGTTATGGTAGATTATGACATTTTTACAAATATCTCTTTTGCCCTACTATTTTCAAAAATGAATTAACATTTTTAGAAATCCTTATATTTTTCTGGTGCGGGGATAATTAAATACCCAAAATTCTCCCATTTCAGTAATAATCATTTTTTTTTTAATTTTAATCTATCATTTTACATTCAAAATGATAAAGCGTGATAGTTTTTTTTATAAAATATAACCAATTTCTAATTATTTTGGGTTTTTTAAACATTTTAGTATTTTTATTGTTAAAGTATTGAAAATACTCATAACCAATGGTATTCAAATAACATTGGTATTCATTACCGTGTTATGCATTGCCTTCTATTATCAAATATTTTCAAATAATAAAAATATCAACTGATAATTTTGATAAAAATATCAAATATGGATGATTTTTAAAATCATTATACAGAATAATCTCGAAAAAGTTGACTAATGTGTTCCAAGGGTATTTAACTTTTCCGAACTGTTAACTTTTCTAAGCTTTTTTCAAAATTTAACAAAAAATTTAAAAAATATACTAAAAATATACTATTTTTTGATTAAATGTATTAAATTCATGTTTGTTGACTTAGTTTTCATCACTACAAAAAATTAACTTTGGTTAAATTTCTACCAAAAGTTTTGAAATTCATAGTCAGACCTAAAAATTATCACTCTCAAAAAATACTAATTTGTTAGTGATGGTTTAAAGCAATGGTCGCCAGCTCGAACTCAATTAAGCCCTTTGAAATCACACATATTCTTATGCTCTTTACATGTATTCTTACGAGAAACCATAATATTTTTTTTTATTTAGTAATTAAATGGAGATTAAAAAAGGTTTTACTAAACAAAAGGTTCTTTTCTACTTTTTTTTTAACAAAAGGTTCTTTTTCCATAGTAAGTAAGTTACATATTTTTCCCCTTATTCGTGTAGTTTAGGGTGCACCCTATTTTATGAAAGTGCGCAATTGAACCTTTACTCCCCCTAGAAATGTTCTAAGTAATACAGAAACATCCCAGCAAAACTTTGGTAGTGGCAAGTACTCTGGTAACTGGTTACATTGTAATGACTACAACATACCCGCCGAATAACTAATAAGTTAATACAGAAGTACTTATTTGTAATTAAGATGGTAATTTAAACTGAATGGCCCCGGTTCGAATCCCACCAAGACCAACAATTTTTTTTTAATTTTTTTTATTAAAAGAGTTTTTTAAATGATTTTTGAGTCTTAAGAACTTAAATATTACCTTCTGTAAAAAAAATTGGAAAACTAACTCATTGTAATGACAAAATACCATCATGAGTTAATTTTGATTATGTAGGTGATGTTGGATACCAAACGCAGTTCTGATTGGTCTTAACTTGGAAAACCCAACTTATCTGGGTCATCCTTCATCTCAACTGCGGACACTGACCTCCTCGTGGTATCACCCAGGGAACTTGTTTAACACCCGTTAATGTAGTGAGCTAACATGTACCGAGAGTTGTCCCATAAGATCGATAAAAATGGGTTAGGACGACGGGCTAGTAACCCTCTCTTGGAAAAAATAATTACTATGAAGAGGATAAAATTAGAATTAAAATGTTCTACCACCTAATGCTAGAAGAGGGCGTCCGAAACTTCCATGGAAAGACCAAGTAGAGGAACATTTTTCAAAGCTTGGCCTATAAAATTGGAGAATATTCGTACAAGATCGAAGTCCATGGAATTCCAAAATATGCTCGGACTTTGGCCTTAACAGGTTGTAACTATAAGCCATTTAAGTAAGTAAGAGTCAATGTTATATAACTAATAAAAAGTAAGATTTAAACTTTAAAAAAAAACTTCTTTATTTTAAAATCGTATAGAAATATTTTTCTAAAAATTACAACAAAGCAAAAAAAGCAGGGAAAAACAAAGTTATTGTTACATGATTTTGGATCTAAAAATGAAAATTGTATATATTAATTATAAGCTGCTAAGTTTTCAACATCTGAAGTAGCTCAGTGGAAGAGTCTTCGCCTAGCAGTCGTAGGGGTCTGGGTTCGAGACCCCATGGGTCATAAAAAAAATTTTGTATTTCGTTTAAAAATATATTTTTTTTAAATAAAACAACAACAAAAAAAGTTGTTGTTGTTTTCCAATTGCTTACCCAAGTCATTACTTTTCTGCAATTGGTAAGTATCGGGTGTTTTTTATTGAGGTATAGAACTTTAAGTTGGCATCACTTTTTTAACTGGCGGCCATTTTGTCAGCTGTCAAGTGATTAATATTTAGTTTGGTTTGCCATTTCATCATGAACAGGTTGACAAAAGAACAACGCTTGCAAATCGTGCAAATTTATTTCGAAAATAATGGTTCAGTTCGCGAAGTTTACCGCAAGCTCCGTCCATTTTATGGTCGACATAATCGTCCATCAGAGCAATTAATTCGGTTAACCATGGATCGTTTTCGCACTACGTTTACTCTATGTGATAATACGCATCCGCAGCGACGTCGAACAGTGCGCACCGAAGAAACAATTGCCGCTGTAGAGCAAAGTGTTGAAGAGGACCCGAATGAATCGATTCGCCACCGTGCACAGCAATTGGAGCTTTGTCCATCAACTTTATGGAAGATTTTGCGCAAAGATCTTGGCTTGCGACCTTACAAGATCCAGCTTGTGCAAGAATTAAAGGCGCGAGACCGTGCAATGCGTCGTGATTTTGGTGTATGGGCCGAAAATGAGATTGATCTCGATGCTGAATTTCATCGCAAATTGGTCAATTGGCCACCAAGATCGTGCGATTTGACACCACTGGATTATTTTCTTTGGGGATATGTGAAGTCGCTCGTCTACGCCAATAAACCAGAAACGTTAGGGGACTTGGAAGCCAACATTCGTGGCGTTATTGCCAACATACTGCCCTATATGCTCGAAAAAGTTGTTGAAAATTGGACCCGTAGAATTGGCTTTATTCGAGCCAGCCGCGGCGGCCACATGCCCGAAATCATATTTAAACATTAATGGCATAAAATTTTCCTTCCAATAAAGCCAAATTGATGGACATTAAAACGATTTTCTTGTGTTTTATTTCAATTCGAAGTTCTATACCTCTAAAAAAAACACTCATTACTTGCCTCCAATGACATCCACATGTTAATGTAATGACTTAAACAGTGAATGTGTAAGTAGTTCGTGTTCAATAGTTTAGCTGTTTAACTCATTACTTGGTAATGAAAAGTTTTGCTGGGATGCTACACAAATTTTTTCCGCCCACAAAGTGGTAAACTTTTGGAATAGAAAAAAAGGGAGTATTTTCGGTTTTGCCCAAATATAAATTTTTTACTGGAATGTAAAAGAGAACTAATGAAGCTTTATTTGAAGTCATCAATATTAAAAATCCAAGAAGTGGTTTCAAAGATATTGCAATTTTTTCCAGAAAATGCGTGTCCTTGACGACTCGCCTAAGGATATGCAGCTTTTATTTATTTAAATCAGTTTTTATTTTTTTTTGAAAATTTTGTTTAAAAAATATTACAAATAATACACTTGCTTCTCAGTATCACAAAACAAACAAATGGCAAAATAAAAACCAAAAAAATGAGGTCCGTATCATTAACCGTTTTGCCGTACCTGTGATTTCAAATCGAAATGTGAATTTTTTTGTTAATAACTTGAGTATATGCTTGTTGAACTGTACCAATGTTCAACATTAATAAAAGTAATAGTGAATATTTTCCCTCAGACTATTTATAATGTAAACGGCATTGTTATATTAATATTGTAAAAGTTGAACACTTTCTTTTCCGGGGTCAAATGTCATAATATAGAGTTTTTTCATTTTCCATTGAAAAATGACAGACTATTTATTACTAAATTTGGTCAAAATGCATAAATATAAAATACTGCTTGTTTTTATGTTACGTAGATTACTTCTGGGGGGAGCTATGGTTTAATTTCGTTGCATAACAAAAATTATTTTTTCATATTTTTAATATTTTTTTGTTTCAAAAGGTACTTTTTTACTTTTTTTAACAAAAGGTTTTTTTCCAAAATAAAAGTGCTTATTTAAAGAGACTTTTAAGATTTAATGTGGTGAATTTAGAGCACAAAGATTCACCTACTGATAAGTAGCTAACTTAAATATATTTTGCGGTTCATTGATTTTTTAAAGTGCGAAATAACAAAAAATGTAATTTCCCAAAAATTTTGAATAATGCAAAAAAAACCTTTTGTTATAGTTTTTTCTGTTTAAAAATAAGTTTTTACTTACTATTAAAACCAATATAATAACTTTTTTTTCGAGTGTGAAAATTATTTCTCACCAATACAACTAAAACTTACTAATACAAATGTTTTGGCTACCACTGGTTTAAAGAAGCAGTGAAGACTTGCTTGCTTTTTTTCTTTAGTGTAATAGGTCTTTACCATATTCGTCCGGATATTGATAAGTTATGCTGCCTTAGTTGAGTCGTTATTCTGTTCAAACCATTTAATCAAGGTATTGATGCCTTCAATTGCTTCCGAGAAGCTTGCCTTAGACTGTTGAATATCTTGTTCTATAACTGACTCGTCTTCATCAGGTTCCAAATTTCAATGTCATTAATGCTGATGTCAACATTGTCACCCACCTTTGACATTAATAATCGAACTTCTTGAAGAACATCGCTGTATGCACTATTTTATCTAGTCAATTCAGAGAGGAGTATATCATCTTTACTATCATACTGATCGTTATCCCACTTTTTTTTATCTTATTCCATGTTTTTATATGAACCGTTTGAGGCAGTTCGTCCCACACTGGTTTGATTCATCCAGATTCATCTACGTTATTAAGTTGCGAGTCGGAAATGTTCCTTTCATTAATTTCTGCTCGTAGATTATGAATGAAGGGCATAACATCCGACGTATGGCTTGATAGGATTTCTACACAAATTTTGAGATTTCGAATACCGTGTCTTCTCTTAAAATTTGCTAACCACCCATTACTGGCATTGTATTTCTTTCCAGGGTGCATTTTAGCGAATTCGTACTTCATTGCTTACGTACTAGGGTGTTTACTCGAGTTATGTTTGCTCGATTAATCGGAAAAATAAAATCGATTAATCGTTCGAGTAAAATAAAATGGCTAATTTCAAATTAAAATTTATTTGAGTAATTTTCCACGAGTAATCGAGTTACTCGAGTAAAATTATTTCAATAATTTTGTAAGTATTTTTTTAAAATAAAACGGCTAAAATTTGTCTCATCGTATGTGTAAACTGTTATGTTTGTAAAAAACAAATGGAGAGCTAAGATACTACTTGCTGTATGTTTTGCTAGGTTAGTATGCATTTTTCTTTGCGTTTTTTTTATTATGAGTTAAGAAAAAGTTTTCTTGTTTAATGAAAATTGTTATTCCCCTGCCACGCAAATAATTGGCCAACTTTGGCTTGAAAGTATTTGCTACTACTAATGATATATTCCATTTTATGCAATAATCAAGGGTTCAGATAAAGACCACTTAAATCAATTTTCTACCGTTCTATGATCCGTTTTAGGCAATAATTGATGGTTCTACTATAGTTAATTTAAAGCAATAATCAAGGGTTTTAATATAGTTAATTTTCCATTTCTGAAATAATCGTGGATTTTAACATTGTCAATTCTAAGCAATAATCGAGACTTGTAAATTACAACTTGTAATACAGTCCATTGTGTGTATATAGTCCATTGTATGTATATTGTCCATAGTATATATATAGTCAATGTTATTTCAGATATAAATAGCCTAGTCTACCATAAACCTGTTGTGGTACCCAATGTATTCGTAATTTCTACTATTGTTTATTTAAAGGTCCTAATGTAATCGTAGTTCCTGTTATAGGTTAGTTAAAGGTACCATTGCAATCGTAAAACCTACTATAGTCCAGTTAAAGTCTCCAATGTATTCGTATTTACTACTATAGCTTAGTTGAAGATCCCTGTGTAATCGTAGGTCCTACTATAGTAACAGTACGTCCAACTATAGTTCAGTTAAAGGACGCAATGTAATCGTAGATCCTATTTTCGATCAGTTGAAGATCCCATTGTAAACATAGGTAAAGGCTAGTCGTAGAGCCTACTAATCTATTAGATCAAACTCAGGACAGAAGTAAATAAACTCACTTAAAATATCTAGGGTGACAATATATTACAAATGTTAATTTGTATTAAAAATAATTTTTTTATTTTTGTTTTATGTTTTTTATTGCGAGTTGTTATTTATACCCTTCACCACCATAGGTGGAAAGGGTATTATAAGTTTGTGCTGATGTTTGTAACGCATAGAAATATTTGTCTTAGACCCACCTTTTAGTATACCAATAGGCTTAGAATCACTTTCTGAGTCGATTTAGCAATGTCCGTCCGTCCGTCCGTCTGGCTGGCTGGCTGGACCCCCATGTAAACCTTGTAATCAAACTACAGGTCGCAATTCTAAAGATAAAAGATAAAGATAAAGAAATTGGTCAAAATCGGTCCATTATTTATGGTACCTCCCATAGGTCCCACTTCCCGGAATTGCTATATTGGCCACGAATATCAATATTTTTTCATGAAATTTAAAACAATTACTGCTTAAGTTGACAAATCACTGTACCAATTTTTGTTGAAATCGGTCCATATTTGACCATAGCTCCCATACAAACTCTTCTTTAAAAACGCACTAAATGAGACAAAAAATCACTTAAACGCTCGTAAATCTAAAGATAATGGAAATTTTGAGTCTATTTTTTGCATACATAATTTTTGTAACAACTGTAATCAATCTTATTAATTTGACCCTAGCTCTCATATAAGTCCAAATGACGGAAACAGGTTGAATATATAAGTTTTGAGAAAATGTTTGTATGATGGCTAAATTTAGCAAATATTTGTCTTTACATAGGAAAAATAAAACCTTTGACCTTAGTGGTGAAGGGTATCGTATGGTCGGCTTGACCGACTATAGCGCTTTCTTACTTGTTTTTTTTTGTTTTTTGTTAATATGTTAGTATGATGTCGTCCTCTGGATATCTTTGATATAACAGCGAATTATTATTTCAAGAAACAAAATTGTTAATTACATTTACCTTGAAAATATCTTCATTTAATTTAATTTTTATTAAAAATTTTTAATTATTTTATTATCGCCAATTTTTGACGTGATGATCTCGGGATTTTTGTTATTTGGTAATATAATTAAAGAGCCAATTACAGATTATTTTAATGAATTAAATCTAATAAGTTATATTATAAGTGAATAAACACAATGTATAATTTAGTTTACAATAAAATTATAAATTAAGCTATATTTAATTTGATCACTTTTACATTACAAAGTTCCATAATTGGTGCTAGTGTTATATATTCTTCTGTGCCAATTCGGCACGTTCTTCCGTAGTTAAAAGTCCCACAACATCAATGGCCATACCAACGCAATTGATTATAAGTTTCATCGAAAGTAGCATACGAGCCTGCATGTCAGGCACCAAGCAGTACCGATAATGACTGCTACCCAAAATGAGGTTTTTAACATCTAACAAAGATACCTAAGTGACCATAAAGGCAGACACAGCCATGGGATTTATCACTGTGGCTTAAAGTAAGTGTACTCTTCACCACATTAGTTTAACACTGAGCGATACGAACCATAAAAAGATGAATGATATTAAGCCAATTGGCGCAAAATAGCAGCCAAACGATCATTATTAGAGCCAGCACCAACGAGACCCATTGCGAAGATGGCATTGTGACCTACTCAGCATCACTGTCGTGAAAAAACTTACTCAAGGTATCTAAAATATTAAGTCAGGCAATGGTACAGATCGTCTTATACAGGGCTCGCAATAGCGCAAAGATTGCCAAACGAACGGTAAGCCATCTCAGCATCAATATCTTCTCCCATGGCACATAATAGTTTGCAGAAAAATTCAGTAATTTCTGCATTGCAAGAACCTACACCAATTACAAACAATGACGATGTACTTAAATCCATAATTTCTACGCTGGGAGTTGATTTGCAATTGTGAGAGAAAAAATTTATTTTTATGTATAAAATTATATTTATATTTTCAAAATTTTAAAATTAATTTATGAAACTTCAAATGGTCCCTGCGACTTCAATATCGGCTATATGTTTTTTTCCTTAATACCTATAACATCAATATAGTTAATCAAAATTGTATTTAATATGTATAGTCATTATATACTATCCTACATTATTTCTCTAAGAACTAGTAAAATAATGTTAAACTGTGAGATAAGAAGATACACATGGGATAAAAAGTATTTAAATTGCTACACATAACTCATATTGTAGGCGCACCGACAGAAAAAAAGGGAAAACTTAACATAATATGGTAGCTTTATTTTTATTGAAATGTCAGAACCCTTAAAATTGTCAGAAAGTGAAATTAAATTTAGTAACCTGAAGTGGAATTACCTTCATTATAATCTCACCTATATATAATCACCTTGGTTTCTGCTACATTTCTGAATAAAACAAATAAGAAAGCGCTATAGTCGGTCTAACCCGACCATACGATACCCTTCACCACTAAGGTCAAAGATGTTATTTTTCCTGTATAAAGACAAATATTTGCTAAATTTTGCCATCATAAAAACATTTTCTTAAAACTTATATATTTAAGCTGTTTCAGCCATTTGGACTTATATGAGAGCTAGGGTCAAATGTGGACCGATTATCTCGATTACAGTTGTTACGAAAATTATGTATGCAAAAAATAAACTCAAAATGTTCACTATCTTTACGAGCGTTTTAGTGATTTTAGTCTCATTTAGTGTGTTTTTAAAGAAGAGTTTGTATGGGTGCTATGGTCAAATGTGAACCGATTATCTCGAAATTTGGTACAGTGATTTTAGTTTACATAAGCAGTATTTGCTTTAAATTTCATGAAAAAATATTGATATTTGTGGCCAATATATCAATTCCGGGAAGTGGGACCTATGGGAGGTACCATAAATAATGGACCGATTTCGACCAATTTCAATAGCCATGGTCCCATTATCAAAAAAATTATCTGTGCCAAATTTCATCAATTTATCTTTAGAATTGCGATCTGTAGTTTGATTACAAGGTTTACATGGGGTCCAGCCAGCCAGCCAGACGGACGGACGGACAGACATCGCTAAATCGACTCAGAAAGTGATTCTAAGCCTATTGGTATACTAAAAGGTGGGTCTAAAACAATATTTCTATGCGTTACATACATCAGCACAAACTTATAATACCCTTTCCACCTATGGTGGTGAAGGGTATAAAAATATAAATGCATGAATTTTTATTGAAAAATGAATTTTTGATATTTATTTTTTTAAAGCCATTTTTTGTTACTTAAAAATTATGAAATAATTATCAAAATAATTCGACTTAAAAACTGTGTAGCTTTTATATCTTTGTAGTCGTGGGAGTCTCAGCTTTCATTCCATATTTATTTTATTGATAAAATCGAACATTTTTATACCCTTCACCAATAGGTGAAAGGGTATTATAAGTTTGTGATTCCGTTTGTAATTTTTTGATTAGTGATCCTAGACCCCATAAAAATTATACCGATCGACTCAGAATCGGGAGGAGAATCGATTAAGCGATGTCCGTCTGTCTGTCCGTCTGTCTGTCTGTTGAAATCAAGTTTCTGAAGCCCCTGGAGGATGACCTTACATAAATTATATATCAGATTTTAGGAAATTCTCCCGCAATGAACGCTATTAAATTTCATTAAAATCGGTTTATAAACACCGAAAATATCGAAAAAATACCAAAAATTAGACGAAAATTTTAAAATTTTTGATTGAAAGACACTTTTAAATAACAAGAGAAAAAAGATATTCCTGGTGTACATGTGGTAGTTTCCCAAAGCACTCTGTAAAATTTTATCAAAATCGGTCCATAAACAACTGAGATATCGCCAAAACACTGAATTTGATGTATCGAAAATTGCCCAAAGTTCCATTAGAGAATGTTTGTTGAAAAAATGAAATGCAGAAATAGGAAAAACCGTCCTCCTTTAGGTCCATAAACAATTGAGATATCGCCATAACACTACATTTGATGTACAGCAAATTGCCCAAAGTACGTGTCTAAGAAATTTTGTTTACATTTTGTAAGTATTGTTTTAGCGATATCTCAGGTGTTTATGGACCGATTGTGATGAAATTTGACATCGTTCTTTGTGTGAGGATAAAAACTATACTCCACAAATCTGATTACGAATACCATTCAAATTGTACCGATCAACTCAGAATCGGCAGGAGAATCGATTTCGCGACCTCCGTCCGTCCGTCTGTTTGTCTCTCTGTCTGTCCGTCCGTCCGTCTACCTGCCTGTAATTTTTTCTGTTGTAGTCAAGTTTTTGGAGCTCCTGTTTTGTCGATATCTCAGGTGTTATTTTGATGAAATTTAATAGGTCCTTCGCAGGAGATTACCTAAATCCTGATGCATTCGGTAATTTGTGGTAGATATAATTTAGCGTTTAAGCGATGGTGTTTTGATCGACAATGATAAAATTCAGGGTGGGACAATATCCTAAAATTTTGTGTAAAATCCACGAGCTCCACAAATCTGATTTTAGCAGACAGACACTCTGCATTAATCTTAATTTTGTGTCTGACTTTTGAACATTATGATAACATTTGAGAATGTATTATATATCAAATTATAGGTAATCTTCCTAGGAAGTACAAAAATGCAGCTAACTATATGATATCCGTTCAAAACCTACATATGTATGTAAGTATCTCACATATCAACGAAAATTTAAATTTTTTAATTGCAATTGGGAGAAATCCGTTCACGTTTGACAATTGATCCCGTATAACTTCGCCTAAGATACGATGATGACATTTAGTATAAAGACGTTGTACAATATTGATATTCAGGGCGATAGCGCCTAAAATGAACTTTCTAGAGGGAAAACATTTCACAAAAGTATTTCTGATCTCTTGAAAAGTTCGATATTGAAAATGGGCGAGCTCTATTCACATTTAGTGAAATCTCTTAAATAAATTAAATCACATTCAAATTGCACAAGGAACTAGAGCAAAACTTTCCAAACATCCATCGGACAGATCGAAAGAACAATACATCCCAAATATTATTGATGAAGTGTTCATTTTAATTAATTAACTAACTTCAGATTAATAAGTAAATCTTTAATAACTTTTCCGACAAAGATGATATCCATCCATTCAAAAGCTATATATTTCACGTATGTATCTAAAACTAAGAGTGTATACCCTATAATTTTAAGGCTTATCATTGTTAAAGCTTTGACCTAAATCAGTCCGCTAACTTCAGAGTTTTACATAACTAATCAAGAACTTTTACTAGTTTGATAATTCGTACCAATTAAAGTGCACAACCCTCACTGGGCACAGCGTTTTTGGGTTGCATGCCAGAATACTTAAGCTTCATCAAATCGATGTGCTATTGCAAATGTAAGGGCATCTACATTTTGAAGCATCTTTTCTGCATAGTTTATCTGGTCTATCGAACTTTATTAAATGTTCGCAAAATATGTGTCTATTTTATTTCGAAGCTACTGGCTGGCTTAAATATGCATTCTCTACATGTAGTCCAGTAATCATTATCTTTCACAAAGGGACCACTTTAGAACCCAACTGAAGCTTCCCTAGACATCAGCCACCTGCCCAACCTAACCTTTGGGTGCATAACTATTCTAGATGATGACGCCACCGAAAAGCTTTTCTTTTTCCGACTCTTAATTTTAAAGACTCTTTGCATATAATATTAGTATAACCAAATTTTGCTAGGAATTACATTAAGTACTTTTGCAACACCATTGGTGAAGGGTATCCAAGATTCGGCAAAGCCGAATATACCACTCTTACTTGTTTTTTTATTTTTTTCCACTAGGCAGTTTACTGTGCACCGTAACAAAAGGTTTGTCTCTCCAGGGACATTGATATTGTTTATTTTAATAACAAATTTTAATTGGTGGACAATTATGTATTGGTAACGTGAATATAACGTGAACATATATCGTGGGTTTTAATTTTCCATTTGTTGAAGCATTTTTCTAGATCATTGATGTGTGATTGTAGAAGTTCAGATGCTATAACAGGATCCTTGTAAACACTTATGAAGGCTGTATCGTATACAAATGTAGATGCGTGAGTTATCGAACTTGTTTCCATATCTGATTTATACAGCATATATAGGAGAGGACCTAATTAACTGTCCTGTGGTACACCAGCACAATATTTTTTGTGTGATGAGAACACGTCCCACAGTGGTTTGAAACTAAAAAACAGTATTAATAAATCTGTATCTTCTTAACTTTAGTTCTGATTGCATCATCAAGGAGAACCCAAGCTTCCTAAATTTGGACATATGGTTACCATGTGCTTACACATTAGGCGTCAAAGTAGACCACGTCAAAAGAAAAAAAGTTTTAGAACCGTGTAGCTCTTTCATTTATTGTCCAATACGGTTAATTTTTTACATTTTAAAATGAGCTTGAAGAAACGAAAACATGTTACTTTACTGTAATAACTGTTATGGGTTTAAAGTTATTTCATTTAAAAAATAAAAAAAAATCATTTTTCTCCTTGAAATCTATAGAGAAAATATGGGACTATATAACTGCATTATAGAAAGTTGCCAAATCTGCTTGACTTTTTTGTTTTACGTTGAAAAAAACAAAAATCTTCTTAAAAATTAGTCAAATTTCGTTCAATGTTATACGAAAAGGAAATGTTTCACTGACTCAAATTTTGGTTTAAATTTTTTTTTTTAACAAAAAAATTCACTTTTTTCGATCAGCGAAAAATATTTGACTTTAAAAATTTCTCAACGTTAGACGCTTTAAGATATTTAAAAATATTTTCCATTATTTTAGCTGTGTTCCAGAACTACCAATACTGTACAATATTGTACAAGTTTTAATCAGAAACTACAGGAAAGTGTTCCTGTACTGAAAAAATATGACTTAATTGTAATTTCTGGTTAAAAATTGTACAATATTGTACAGTATTGGTAGTTC
Organism: Stomorhina lunata; assembly: GCA_933228675.1. Lineage (NCBI taxonomy): Eukaryota > Metazoa > Arthropoda > Insecta > Diptera > Rhiniidae > Stomorhina > Stomorhina lunata. Next base: position 84,839,420 of record OW121740.1, on the reverse strand, counting down.
TGGAACACAGCTCTTATTTCCTGAAATGTTGGCTATATGTCAGTGTTTTTGAAAAAATTATGGGTATAATATCTAATGCACTAAAAAATTCGAAGAGAAAAATGATTTTTTTTTTTAGAAATGAAACAACTTAAAACCCATGATAGTTATTATAGTAAAGTGAGCATGTTTTTTCTTTCTTTCTTTAAGCTCATTCCAAAATGAAAAATCTACCATATTGGACAATAATTGAAAGAGCTACACGGTCCAAAAACTTTTTCACTTCTAAGGTGGTCTACTTTGATGCCTAATGATTCACCCTGTGTAAACACACGGTAACCATAAATCCAAAATTTAGAAAGTTCGGGTAATTCTTAACAATTATCTCATACATACTGATGCAATTAGACTTACAGTTTAGAAGATACAGATATATTAAAATTTGTTTTCTGTTTCAAACCACTGTGCGTCCTTAGATTTGATTCTATTCTATTTGCAATATAATTAATATTGTTTAAGAGTTATTGTCAAATTCAAGTTGCTTTTTTGTCAAGTTTATGTAATTTATTTTTTATTTATTTGAAAAATGATATATTTTTATTTAAGTAGTTCATGAAGTTTTAAAAATAATTGAATTTAAAAGGCCTCCATCCTCTATGATACATGTGCGACATCTTTTTAAAAAGTTATTACTACGAAGTCTGAAGCCTAAAAGCTTATTTCATTGTCCCAATTCTCCATTTTAGTTAAGTCTAAAGATCAATCTATAAATAAATTAAAAGTAGTTACACATAAAAAAGTTACTATATTTTATCAGCCACCCTCACAGCGAACGGTCCCAATAGTAGAACTGGAAAAAAGTCGAAGGAGTTATGGTAGCTTAATACAATTTTTTACATATAATTCTCTTGGCTCTTGGCCTACTATTTTTAAAAATGATAAAGCTTTTTTTATAAAATATAACCACAAACCTTTTTAGAATATAACATTTAGAATATAACATATAATATATTTTAAACATTTTAGTATTTAAGTATTGAAAATACTCATAACCATTGGTATTCATTATCGTGTAATGCATTGCCTTCTATTATCATACATTTTCAAATATTAAAAATATCAACTGATAATTTTGATAAAAATATCATATATGGATGATTCTTAAAACCTTTTCAGCCTAACCACAGAACGTTTAAAATCGACTTTAAACCGAAAAATTCGACTTTATTTTGAAAATCAAACCACCATAAAACAAATTTTAAATTAAATTTCAAAATTTCATTTTAAAAACTAAAATAAGCTTTTTTTCTTTTGAATGTTTTTAATTTTGTGATCCTATGGAAAAAAAAATGTTAAGTCAAAATTGGAAATTTTATACAATTTTTAGCCATTAGACATATTTAAAAGTAATTTTTTTTACAACAGATTGAGATCATATTACAATTGCAGTTTTTTAATATTTTGTTTTTGGAATTTTTTGAAATTTTATTTTATTATTTCTGTTTATTGAAGAAAGCTTTTGTAATATTTGAATGTATTTGTTAAAAAATATTTTTAAATATAAATATTTAAAAATAAATATTTAATATAAAATATTTTTTTTAATAGTACATTTTTGGCTGAAAACTTCACAATTTTTTTACAGTGTTGTTATAAATATTTAAATTTTAGGTTTTTTGTATTCTTTCTAATACATTTCTGAAATACATATGAAAAACCAAACTATCTCAGGAATCGTGGGAGTTTCAGATTTTATTAAATATATATTTATACCCTTCACCCCCATAGGTAGAAAGGGTATTATAAGTTTGTGCTGATGTATGTAACGCATTGAAATATTAGTCTTAGACCCACTTTTTAGTATGCCAATAGGCTTAGAATCACTTTCTGAGTCGATTTAGCGATGTCCGTCCGTCCGTCTGGCTGGACCCCCATGTAAACCATGTAATCGAACTACAGGTCGCAATTCTAAAGTTAATTTGATGGCACAGATCATTTTTTTGATAAAAGGACCATGTCTATGGAAATTCGTCAAAATCGGTCCATTATTTACGGTACCTCCCATAGGTCCCACTTCCCGGAATTGATATATTGGCCACAAATATAAATATTTTTTCATGAAATTTAAAACAAATACTGCTTATGTAAACTAAAATTACTGTACCAAATTTCGTTGAAATCGGTCCACATTTGAGCATAGCTACCATACAAACTCTGCTTTAAAAACGCACTAAATGAGACAAAAATCACTAAAACGCTCGTAAATCTAAAGATAATGAGAATTTAAAGTTTATTTTTTGCACACATAATTTTTGTAACACTGCAATCAATTTGCCAAGATAATCGGTCCACATTTGACTCTAGCTCTCATATAAGTCCAAATGACGGAAATAGCTTATATATATAAGATTTGAGAAAATGTTTGTATAATGGCAAAATTTAGCAAATATTTGTCTTTATACAGGAAAAATAACACCTTTGACCTTAGTGGTGAAGGGTATCGTATGGTCGGGCTTGACCGACTATAGCACTTTCTTACTTGTTTATTGATAAAATCGAAAGTTTTTTTTTTCGATTTTTCCACAGTGGCAGTTTACTGTGACCCTGTACAAAATAACCCAAAATTATTTTCTAAATTTTGGATGCCCTGCGTCGTCTTTTTGCGGTCCCAATTAACGATGCAAATCGAGGCTTTGGTTAAGTCTTTAAAATGAAAAGTCAGAAAACGTAAAACTTTCCGGTTTAAAAAGAATATAGATCTGAACCCATTTATTGCTTAATATTATATTAATTTTCGTCAGAATACAAATTATTATAAAAAAGTTTAATTTTAAAATTTTTATCAAAGTAATATGTTATAAAAATGTATGTAGAATGTTTTCAATTCGAATCATGATTTAATAATTCTGAAGGTTGTTCCCATAGATAAAACACATAGATTGAGAACATATGTTCTACTAAGGCACCAAAAAAATGTGGTGAATAAATTAACTAAGGTGGTGAACTCACATACAGGTACTGTGAATTCAACATAGTCATTTTGACAACTGTCAAAATGGTTGTTCCATTCTCTCTTTTTGTCGCCATGATAACTTTCTGACGTATGTTAGGGTAGAAAAAGTTTGTGCTACCATATTTTTGCCGACAATCCCACTTTTCCAATATTTTATGATAACAAAATTTATGTAAGTATATATGTCTTTATGCATAAAAAACTTACGAATATTTACGAAAAAGCTTCAATAAATAATCATACAATTTGTTTCAACTATATTTCTTTAATATTAAATGTCTTCATTAATTCTTAACTTCAAAATTACACATTTTTGATAATTAATCCCAATGTATGTACAACTTTTCTTAATGTGGCAACGTTTTTCTTTTAATTGTTTATAATTATCAAACATAGAATAAATAAATACCTAGAAAGTCAACGAAACGTCAAAGTACACCTGGGACCTGTCAATAGTACGGATCAGTAATAGTGTATTGGTAAGCCTAAAAAGAGCTTTTACTTTTCTTAATGAATACAAACAGTTGCACAAAAAGGTATGATATGATGGGACGAAAATTTTCTTCAAGATTTTCTCCGTAATTTTAAGAAATTTTCTTGAGAAATCCATATTTTAAGGTATAGAATGAGTTTTACTTGATTTTAGGATAATTAAAATCTATAAACAATTTTTTATTATAAATTTCATTATTTTTTTTAATACCAAAAATTGCAGCCCTACTTGTTCAATACAAATTAAGCAAAAACAAAAAAAAGAATGTCGAAAGAAAACAAAATAAAAAATTTTCAGTTTGTTAAAAATAAAAAGTGTTTCGACATCAAAATAATGTTAAAATATTTAAAAAAAATAACATTTTATGTGTGCAATTTAGAACAGTGCGTTTCATTCAAAATAACGCGTAATTTTTCAAACAAAATTTTGAGCACAAAAAGCTTTTCTGTTTGTCAAAAAAGCTTTCATTTCGTGTACGTGTGATTTAGTAGAATACTAAATTTTAGTGGATCAGCTGACGACCTTCTATATATTCTTCTATGTTATCAAACTTCAAAAACCCAAGATACTTCAAAATAATTTTGAAGAGAGAGAATGAAACTTCCTTTTTATTATTATTTCATGATTCGAATCATGAAAATATAATTTATATAAACAAATTAAAATGTTTAATAATTTAGTATCAACATTTGATGCGTTAAAATTTTGTTTACATACATGAGTAAGTATGTTTTTATACCAATGCAATATGTTTATATAAATGTTATATGTGTATATTTATACAATGTTGCTTGCTTTTAACAAATTAGCTACATTTATTGCAAATATGTTTGTATATGAGTGTCCCGAAAAATGTATGCTTTTTTTATTTAATGCATACCCAACATTTTTTAAATGATGTTAAATCCAGTGTAAACAAGTGAGATTGTTATATTCGGCTGTCCCGAATCTTATATACCCACCATCAAGTTGTATTAAATTCTGGAACGTATCCCATACGAGGGTGCAGCTAATTCAAAGTGTGAACCAAAATTCAAAAAAATTGTTACGCTAATCGGTATTATTGATAGAATCTTTGTACTAAATTCGGTTGCATTAGCTTTAAAGTTCAACATTTAAAATATCTTATAGCGTTTTCTTTTCTGACACACATGTTGCATTTTCTTTACCCTTTCCACTATTTTGTGTTCTATTTTGAAAAAAAGTGTATTCGTTTAAAAATAACAATGTTCTTTTGTAAAAATGTTGCACTAAGTAGTGTAAAATGTGTAAAGATTTTAACACTCGATTTGATATAAGGGTGACTAATTTACACTATTGAACATATGATTATTTGTTTTGATTCTGTGATTGATTCTTATTCAACAGAAATTTATTTTTATGGACGCTAAAAGTGAAATTGTTTTAACATATTTGTTGGAATCATCCTCTTCATCCGATGATGATGAAATATATGAGGCTCTTTTACGACGAAACAAATTACCTCGTGTAAATAATTTTATTGAAAACGTAATTCATCAATATTCTGAAACAGATGTAAGAAAATAATTAAAAGTATTTTGTGAATTTTTTCATTCTTCTATTTTATTCCAGTTTAAAAAGAATTTACGTCTTAGCCGAAAAAGTGCTACATATATTATAGAAAGGTACTCCGCATCAAGCTTGACAAGAAAATATCAAGGAGGAAGACCACAATCAACTGTAGAAGAGCAAGTCATTTCATTCTTGTGGTAGCCCAATAACAAATATTCTTGCAAATTTAAATAATCACATTTGTTTTTTTAAGGTTCGCTGGGAATAAAACAACATTTCGAGAAGTAGCGAACCTTTTTGATATGTCTATATCAAATCTTCATAAATCCTTTAAGAAAGTCTTGAATTTTTTAGTAAATGAAATGGCCCCAGAAGTAATCAAATTTCCAAAATCAGAACTGGAAAAAGAAATAATTTCGAAGGAATTTGAAAAGGTACAACTGCATTCTTTTGTAGTTTATATTATTTATAAAATAAATTTCTTTATAGATTTCTGGTTTCCCAAACGTTATTGGATGTGTGGATGGAAGTTATATATCAGTTAGAAAGCCGAAACATAAAATACGTTCCACGTACGCTAACAGGCATGATACTCTGTCTATAACACTTCAGGCTATCTGTGATTCAAAGCTGAGATTTTTGGATGTTTTCACTGGTGTTCCCTGTAAAATCCATGATTCAAGAGTATTGAAATTATCATTTATTGGGAAAGATTTAAACAATTTGTGTTTTCCAAAGTACCACATACTGGGAGATTCTGCTTACCCCTTAAGAGAATATCTTTTGACGCCATACCGAGACTACGGCAATTTAAGTGAACCGGAAAAAAATTATAACGAAAAATTTTTTCCTATCCGTGTAAAGATAGAAAATGCTTTTGGGGTTCTTAAGGGTCGTTTTCGACAATTATTACGTCTTGACTTTCATGATGTTGTCACTATGTCACAGTTCGTCATTGCAGCATGTGTTCTTCACAACATTTGCATTGACAATGAAGACATTTTTGAGGAAGAATTAAGCTGTAACGTACCCAATGTGCCTTCCGAGAATTTTGATGATGACAGAAGAGATCGTATATTAACTCAACTCGGCCAAATGAAAAGAAATAAAATAAAAACTCTTTTATATAACTAAAAAAATATGTATCTTTAATTCAGTTTTTAATTTAAAAGGTACAATGTAGGTTAGGATAGTAGTAGTAGTAAAGGATAGTTAACTAAAAAATATCTTTAATTCATTTTTAATGTAAAAGGTACAATGCAGGAATTCAATAAAAAATTAAATTACATAAAAAATTTCATTATAAATTAAATTCATTTTGTTAGGTTTGGACAAATGTATTTGGCAAAGAAAAGGTGTAGTGGGTTGGGGACAAATAATGGCTCATCGAGGTCAAAGTTTAAAGGTGAAAAAATCCCCAAAATGGCCAAAAATTCCAGCGGAGTCACTTTTGACTCCAACATTTTTCCAAACATACTCAGCCCCTGTAGCACTGTGTATCATTTTATAGCAGTTTCGAGGAACTTAGGATGCGTCTGAAAGATTCCATTGATTTTTACTCCCAGAGATTTTTGTGGAGTATGCCAAACTTCTACAACAACTCCATACAACACACATATCGTCACCTAAAATATATAAGAACGTAACTGACATAAAAAATTAGCAAAAATTTAATTCAAAATGTTTTGCAGTTACGCCCTTTTGCATTTTAGGTGACGACATGTGTGTTGTATGGAGTTGTTGTAGAAGTTTGGCGTACTCCACAAAAATCTCTGGGAGTAAAAATCAATGGAATCTTTCAGACGCATCCTAAAGTGGGACCGCAAATGTAAAATTTATAGGGCAAGTTGTATGGAAGCTTCCTAAATGAGTGACACCGCTAGAAATATAGTTGTTTTATTTACTTTTAGCTTCTAAAATCTTCCTTAGCACATCCATTTTTTCCTGGTGACGCCTTTCCTTCGCTTCCTCTTTTTTTTCTATTATTTCCACTAATTTCTCCTGAACTGATTTAGACTTTTTCTTCACTTTTTCTATGTTCTCTCCTTTTTCGACCTTGATGCATTTGTTGCTGCTTATTAGTACTTCTGGTTCTATTGAATCAGCCAGTAAGCATATCTTTGCGAGCTCTTCTTCAAATTCAATATCTTTTCTTTTCGATCCAGAGGCTCTGTTATTTTCCACCGCAACTTTTTTTCGTCTTAGGACTGTCTTATACCTCTCTTCGCACTGTCTTGGAGATTTGTCTGTAAATTTTGTTGAAATAAAAGCCCACATGTCTTTTTTTGTTTTAAATTTTTTTAATGGGCCAATGTCAGCCATGCAATTGGCATAAAAGTCCAGAAGTTGATGCGTATCTCCATCAGTCCAAACTGGAAAAAAATGTTTTTGTATTTAATTAAATAATTGTTAATATCATACTCTACTTACTTTGAATTCTTTTGTACATTATGGGAGATTCTTCAATTTTTGTTTCCATTACTTTACTTTTTATTAATTTTTAAAAATCTTCCGCCAATTTTTGTTTTATAATTAACAGCTGATCGTTTGTTATTATTAAAGTGTTGTAAAAAACTATTGTGTACTAACTATTTACGATTATAGTCGCTGAAAATTGATCAAAATCGTTAAACATAGTAAAACGCTAGATATACAAATGTTTGAGGGCAAAAAGTTTGTTCTTTTGAAACGTTGAAAAATATACCACTTTGTTAGTGTTTGTGCAACATGAATAATGTGTTACAATAATAACAGGCAACATTTTCTGTCAGAAAAGAAAACGCTATTAGTGGTGTCCTTGATATTTGCACAAAGTTTGGTCTCATAACCGTTTTAAGTTTTACCCGGTTATGAGACAAAAGTCACACACACCTCCTCATGAAATGTATATTTGTTTGTGAGTTTATGTGATCTTCATTGTTCTTTATCCACTTTAATTTCACATTTGACAGAAAACAACGGCAGGTCCACATATTATGTTAGGAGTTCCTAATGCATCCACAGTATATAAATTCTGCCTTTCACATTTAGTATATAAGGATTGCATTTGTATCATATATCTATGTGGGTGCAGTTATTCAAAATGCGCACCAAATTAAAAAAAAAAAATGTTACGCTAGTTGGTATTGTTGGTATTTATCCCACTTTCAATACACAACTTCTTTAACATATGGGCAAATCCTGCGTGACGAACGATACATTTGTACGGATTTTGTTGTACTTAAATGAATCCCATTGTCGCACAGTGGTTTACGGACGCTTTTTTTTGTAAATAATTCTGTAACTTTTCAACGACTAAAGGTATTTGAATGAAATTTGGCATGGTCGTAGTCAAGGAGTATTCGAGTTGGTTTTCAAAAGCACTGGTCTTTGAGGGGTCGGGAGAGTAATTGATGGACCTTCAAAGTTGGTCACCTCGGATGTTCCACTATTTAAAAAATTCGCCAAAAATCCATTTATGGATGGATTGAAAAGAAATTTTAAACTTAAGTTGTCCTTGAGAAGATCTAGGTGTAGGTTATCTCTTTTGGGTTTCAAGATATTTGGGTAAAAATAAATTTTTGGGTTGATTTTTTACCTACTTTTTAAGCATTTTTTGATTCGGTGGACGCATCTGAATACCAAAAGAAAGAATATTTCTTAAATTTGTAATAAAATTCTGAATATTTTTTGTGCAAGTCGGTTATAGATATCTTCTTTCGTTTAAAAGATAAAAAAATTCAAAGTTGAAACTTAAAAAAAATTTCGCTTTTTTTTGAGTTTTTCCATAAAAGATAGCTATATATTTTCACTAATAAAAAAATATTTTCTAAAGAAATATAAAAAGATTTTTAAAGTTTTTAAAAGAAAACATAATGAGAATGAGTATAAAACAAATTTCTTGCTAATTGGACTTTTGGTCCTCGCACAAGCCCTCTCCAAGAAATGCCAATTTATAAAAAAAAATTTGGTTTAAATAAAAATTTCTCAAAAGGCAAAGCACCGATTTAAAAAAAAAAATATAATGTTCATATTTTCTAATATATCTTTTATTGACTAAAAAAGTTCTTTCTGAAACAAGCTGCAAATAGAGTCAGTGTTGCCATTTTTATAAAAAAATTCGTTTTTTGAAACCCTTTTTTCGCGAGTTAGGAATTGGGAAATTTATCAGTTAAAATTGGGAATTTTTTTAGTCTATTGCTTTTAGATTTTATAGGTCTACATAACTACAAAATTTCATTGTGATATCTTTATCCATGTCATTTCTACAAAATATCAAAAATTGAAATTATTTTCCTTAAAAAAGTAGAAAAATAATATTTTTTGTTTTACGATACAAAGTGTAAAAAGATTAACTCACTTAAAAAAGATTTTTAATTGTTGTTCATCTCCTGGTCTTTCCCGATCCAATGATACTAAACACGTATATCAAGCTTTAATACATAGCCTTGAAAAGCTCTGAAAACTTTACCTCCCATAGCATTTTGAAGCTAAATATTGGAGTATTGGAGAGTAATGTGTGCAAATAAAGTTAATGGTGTACAGTGGTATTAACTCTGTAATTTCTAAACTAGAACGTCAACAGAAGAGGTGCGAAACTTTTAGAACAATGTTTAAGAATGTATTTGTCGTTAACACAGTGGGCCAAAGTTGACTACCTCGGATATTTAGAACATTTGGGTCCGTATAACTTTCGCCAATTGGGTCCGATCTCAAAGATTTTCACATTTTAAAAACATTACGAAAAAACATGCTTACTGTACTACCTTATCTCTTATAGTTTAAGAGATAATTGAATCCAAATTTTTTTTGTTTGCGTTTTATGTCATGTTTTCTGGACTTTTTTTCTCGTAATTTTTTAAAAAATACTGAAAGATTGCTGATAAATTTCTAAATGAACTGGAAGAAAAAACTATTTTATTATGTAAACTTAATAACACAGAAAAATTCTTCAAAGTTTGTGTACCAAAAAAAGCGTGAAAAATTATTATTTTTTTTTCAAAAAGAATAATCAGGTATGTGATGGACATTTTTCGTTTTCAAATCGATCGATTTCTGACATATTTTTTTAGCTAATTTTCGGTTATTTCCCCCCAAAAAATAAAAATTTTGGCTTTAATCCTTGTGACTGATGTTTTATCTTTCATTTGGTTTGAATTTTTTGGGAAAATAACCGAAAATTATCTAAAAAATATATCTGAAATCGATCGATTTGAAAACGATCGTTTTTCATCACATACCTTAATATTATTTTTTCAATATTTTTGAAAATTTTTTTAAAAGACTCATTTCGTTTTTTACATTTTCTAAAAGACTGGACTTGAGGGATCAGTATAAACTATATTTCTATAAATTTTCAGCCGTTTTTTAACAAAACTTGTGCTTTTTGTGACTGTAAACAAATTGTTTATTTTATCTCAAAACTTTTCTTAACAAAATTGTATTAAGTATAATGTTCTTAAGATCTGTGCAAAAATTTGATAGAGCCCGGCTATATATCGGGTCACACGGGCCTCTTTTCTAAAAAAAAACTCAAATTTGCGAAATGAGTACTCTTCCGTATTCAAAAATTTAAATTTAAATTTCAGAACTTGTTCCGAAATTTATATTTCTGATTTTCACATATACATGTCCATACTGTGTACAAAAATGGTCGTAGTACCTTGTTTAGTTTTAGGGATTTTTGCGAAAAATTACAAAGTAATGTTAAAAAATTATATTAAAATTTTATGGAGCCAAATATCTCTTAAACTATAAGAGATAAGGTAGTACAGTACATGTTTTTTCTTAATTTTTTTTAAGAAGTTTTCGAAAATGTAAAAATCTTTTAGATCGGGCCCAATTGGCGAAAGTTATAGTGACCCAAAAGTTCTAAATACCCGAGGTAGGCAACTTTGGCCCACTGTAGATCCTACTGTGCTACCGACAGATACGTTCTTAAACATTAATCTAAAAGCCTCACACCTCTTCTCTTGACGTTTCAAATTTTGTCAAAATCACCACTGTGCACCATTAACTTTATTTGCACACATTACTCTCCAATAGTCCAATTTTTAGCTTAAAAATGCTATGGGAGGCAAAGTTTTCAGAGCTTTTATAGGCTATGTATTAAAGCTTGATACACGTGTTTAAAACCATTGGATCGGGAAAGACCAGGAAATGAACCCCAAGTAAAAATCTTTTTTAAGTGAGTTAATCTTTTTACACTTTGTATCGTAAAACAAAAAAATATTACTTTTCTACTTTTTTAGGAAAATAATTTCAATATTTGATATTTTGTAGAAATGACATGGATAAAGATATCACAATGAAATTTTGTAGTTATGTAGACCAATAAGATCTAAAGGCAATAGACTAAAAAAAATTTCCAATTTTAACTAAAAAATTCCCCAATTCCCAACTCGGGAAAAAGGGGTTTAAAAAAATGAGTTTTTTTTACAAATATGGCAACACTGGCTCTATTTGCAGGGCGTTTCTGAAAAAACTTTACTAATAAACAACAGAAATATCAGAAAATATAAACATTATAATTTTTTTTTCAAATCGGTGCTTTGCTTTTTGAGAAATTTTTGTTTAAACTAAATTTTTTTTTTACAAATTGGCATTTTTTGGAGAAGGCATGTGCGAGGACCCAAAGTCCAATTAGCAAGAAATTTGTTTTATACACATTCTTATTATGTTTTTTTTTAAACTTTAAAAGTCTTTTTATGTTTCTTAAGAAAATATTTTTTTATTAGTGAAAAAATATAGCTACCTTTTAGGGAAAAACTCAAAAAAACGAAATTATTTTTTAAGTTTCAACTTTGAATATTTTTAACTTTTAAATCAAAGAAGATATCTATAACCGACTTGCACAAAAATTATTTGAAATTTTATTACAAATTTAACGAATATTCTTAAAAAAATTTTGGTATTCAGATGCGTCTACCAGATCAAAAAAAAGCTTAAAAAAATAGGTAAAAAATCAACCCAAAAATTTCTTTTTACCCAAATATCTTGAAACCCAAAAGAGATAACCTACATATGTAAGCGTATTTTTTGTATATCTTCTCAAGGACAACTTAAGTTTAAAATGTTTTTTCAATCCATCCATAAATGGATTTTTGGCGAATTTTTTAAAAAGTGGAACACCCAAGGTGACCAGCTTTGAAGGTCCATCAATCACTCTCCCGACCCCTCGTAGACCAGTGCTTTTGAAAACCAACTCGAATACTTCTTGACTATCACCATGCCAAATTTCATTCAAATATCTTTAGTCGTTCAACAGTTACAGAATTATTTCCAAAAAAAGCGACCGTAAACCACTGTCGTTTTCGACGAGATATCTTTGCACAGATTTCAGAGAATATTAGCCCATCGATTGTGCTACCGAATGGCATTTGTTAATTTACATACTTCTTTTGGAGGGAAAAGATATTCGCTTTTAAAATGCTGTGACGGACGCTACAAAAACTGGAAGTGACTTTTTTTCCAACACGTGTTTTTGTAATTTTCATCAAATCGGTCATAGCAATAAAAAATTACAAATACATTAAAGATAGGTGAAAATCAGAGGATTACAAAACAGCTTTTATAAAATATTTTAAAGTTTCTAGTTGCGCCAAAAAACATAAATGAACTGTTACGGACGCTACGTGACGGACGATACAGTTTTTACTTGAATGTTTTTTTATTAACAAAATTCATAATTGATATTTTTTTAAGGGTTCGTTAATCATGAACCTAATGGTGTTTTTTGTTCCCGAAAAGCATGTTCGCGGCTAAAAATAATATTTTTGGACACAATTTAATATTTCACAAAATGGCTAAATACATATATTAATTTAAAGTTTTACACTTCTTTACATACTTTTTATATCTTATTTTGTCCCAAGAATGCTGCGGCTAGCTGTTAGAGTGTTCTACCGGACCGTAACTATTATAACTTTTATCGTAAAAGTCAAAAAATAAAAGTTATATTTTGACTTTTATTTTTTCGAGCAGAAATAAAAGTTGTTTTTTTGACTTTTATTTTTCGATAAAAAATAACAGTTATTTTTGACTTTTATTTATTCAAGCAAAAATAAAAGTTATTTTTTAACCAAAAAAAGAAGAGTATTCGCAATTTGATCTCAAATCTTTTACATTTATTTATTAATGTAACATACCAATTTATTGATAAAAAACAAAAAAAAATGTTTGCGGAGAAACCAAATTCCTCGACGCGTTTCGATGGTTGGTTAAGCCATCTCTTCAGGAGGATTATCCCCAATTTAGACAGATCGAAAACCTCCCATTATTACTAAGTTTATTTTTAACTTCTATTTTTTCGAGCAAAAATAACGGTTATTTTTTACTTTTATTATTTCGAGCATAAATAAAAGTTATTTTTTGACTTATATTTTTTAATAAAAGTTATTTTTTGTTTAAATTCATGATAAATTCATTAAAAAAATTTTTAAAACAACGATAATTTTTCAGTAAAAATAATTTGCTTTTGCTCAAAAATTAATGAAGTTGAGTTTTTCAGTCATAATTACGGTTGAAAACACAAAAATAAATTTTATTTCTGCTCAAAAAAATAAAAGTCAAAAAATAACTTCTAATTCTGCTCGAAAAAATAAAAGTCAAAAAATAACTTATTTTTGCTCGAAAAAATAAAAGCTAAAAATAACTGTTATTTATGCTCGAAACAATAAAAGTCAAAAATAACTGTTATTTTTGCTGTTAGTTTTTTTTTTTTGTTCTAAAAAATAAAAATCAGAAAAATAACAGTTATTTTCGGTCCCTGGTCCTACAAATCAAAAAAATTGTTTTCAATAGCATCAAATTTGCCCACTGTGTGTTTTTTAGTACCTAATATCTTAAATTTAATCTGCGGATATAGGCAGTGTTATTGATTTTTGAATAAGACAGACATTTGTTCGTAAATTTTGTATTTAATAAATATCATTTTGGAAAAAATATATACTGTGACGGACGCTACACACCTTCCTTTGCATATTATTCTGTAAAATGCTATATTGACATCTATTAATTTTTAGCCCTATGTAAATCATATTTTAACTTCTCTTTAAGAACCAAGTTCAATTGGAGAAAAATTGCACAAGTCATATTTAAAAAACATTTATTTCTGTGACGGACGCTACACACTGTGTGGCCTTTTTTACTTGACGTTATTTATATCACTCCAATTTCTTTTGTTGGGGGTTTTTATATCTAATTGTAAAAAATTAAGCAGACTTTGAGCCCATACTGAAACTTGATACCTAAATCAATGTTTTTGCGACTTTTTAAAAAACCTATTACTTGAAAAAATTTATAAAAATTCGAGATGGGTTCAAATAAAGACCTGCTATTCACGAAGAGACCAATCAAAAATTGTATCCATTATATATTCTAAAGGATCAATATATAGTAAATTTTTTCATAAACACAAATATATGATTTTGATAGTTTTAAAATTTTGTTCTTGGTTTAATATTTTTCGGATTTGCCCATATGTGATTTTGACAGTTTTAAAATTTTTTCCTTGGTTTAATGCTATCACAGTTTATCATTTATTGCCATTTAAGTGTATTTTAGGTGGAATTTAGGCTGTTTCCGTAAATGTTTTGTATGGAAGCTATGGTTAAATGTAAATCGATTTCGATGAAATTTTATTTGCTGCCTATAAATTTTATTATAATTTGACATTTATTAGGTTATACGGAAGTTATGGTCAAATGTGAACAGATTTTGCCCAATTTTAATACAAACATTTTCCCAGAAATGAAGAATATCTTTGTCAAGTTTCAGTTATCGTGCTTTCAACAGACAGGCGGACACTCTTAGAAATTCGTTTTTGAATCAATATTAAGAAACTTACAAACGGAATGACAATCTCTACATACCCGCCATTCTTTTTGATGGTGGGTATAAAAATCGCGTTTTATTTTAAGAGCCGTTAAAATTGTTCGAAATCTGTACAACTATTTAGATCGAATTTAATTACGAAATGTCTGATTAGAAAATGTAATTTTTCGTACAGTTTAAAATTCACACAGTGTCAAATATTTGGCAAGACTGAAAACAACTTGAAAGAGAACTTTGATCAAAGAGCACAAAACAATTTAAAGAGCAAGAGTTCGAATCGAACAGCAAACAAAAGTTGCATCAATCTTAAAATGAATGATACGAAAACAAAATATATTTTGTATACAAAAGTATATACTGCTACCTATAGTATACTTGTATGTATGTTTGATTGTACGTACCCTGCAGTAAATGCCGTCAGAGAAAAAAATACTGTTTTGCTATTGACAATGTCTCCAGTACTACTTGCCTATTTTGCTCCATCCAATGTTATCTACTATTGACATTTAACATTTAGAGTTCCTACGAAATCTACCAGTAGACATTACCACTATTTACTCAGTACTGACTTTGTAGTTCTTTTGGTCCAAATGGAGACATTGGGATCAAATCGGGGCCTATTGAGATACATATATGTTGACACATTCGTTGACAATGTCAACTGATATATACTAGAATAGTAGTCTCTATATATTCACTATTTCAGTACTGAACTAAAATTGGGGACATTTGAATTGATATCACACAAAGTGTTGACAAGGAGACACATGATCCCAGTTTTACTACAGGGTATGTAAGTATTTTTTATGGTAGCCGGCTACGAGAATAACGAAAAATTTGGTTTAATGCAATCGTCGCTTGCTGTCAACTACGTAATTTTTTTAAAAGACAAAACTACATTATACACAAAAAAAATAAATTTGATAACAATATATACGAAAATGTTTAAAAATAAGAATTCATGTTTTTTTCTGGAAAATAATGTATATCTGATTATTTCTACTGGTGTACGTCTGGATCAATTGTTTGATTTTTTGTAGTCAAATTGTAGTTGTGTCGTTTTGTAGCTGTGAAATTGTCTAAATAATCGCTTTAATATAAACAGGTACTAGCAGGTAGCCTGCCGTCTTCAATGTGTTTAATGTAGAAGTCTTTCGACACAAATCTTCTTTTTTACTTGTTGTTTTTTTAAATAACAATAAAATTTCTTCATTATTTAGTTTTATTTTGTTTCGGCTATAGTTAAGACGTGTCGATCGCAAAACATTGAATAATGAGTGGAAAAGGTAGATTAAACTTTGAATATAAAAAATATTTTAATAATCGTTAAAATTGTATTAAATATTTTTAAGTGTATTCATATATAAAATAAATACAAAATTTTTAAAATATTGAATATAATATTTTAGAGTGTTGTCATGGTCCCGGATATGCCACTCCTTTGGATGCAATGAAAACTGGACCACGGGAAAAACTATTATATACCATAACTGTCCAGCCAAATTTAGATGAACCTCATGGTGACTACTTATCAACTGTGGATGTTGATCCAGACAGTCCCACGTATTGTCAAGTAAGTAAAAGTTCTTAAGATAAGATACTTTTTCTTAAAATAAATTAATTTTAATTTATTTTCTTATTTTATAGATAATACATCGCACGTTTACCAACAACAAAGGCGATGAAATCCATCACACTGGCTGGAATGCCTGTTCAAGTTGTTACTATGTCGATAAAAATGCCAAGCGCATACCCAAACGTGACAGATTAGTTATGCCAGCCATTAATTCCGATAATATTTATGTGGTAGATGTTGCCAGTGATCCTCGTAAGCCAGAAATTGTTAAAGTTATTGATGGAGATGTTCTCAAGAGTCACAATCTAACTGCTCCTCATACAACTCATTGTCTGGCTGATGGCAATATAATGATTTCCACTATGGGAGATGCCGAGGGCAATGCCAAGGGTGATTTTGTACTCTTCGATTCGGAATTTAATTGTGTGGGTACTTGGATTAAGGGAGACAAGAAACCTTTGTGTGGCTACGATTTTTGGTATCAGCCACATTTCGATGTTATGGCTTCATCTGAATGGGGAGCTCCTAAGAAATTCAGAAGGTAATTTTATAAATATTTAAATATCGTGATTAAAAATAGAAAGTGGCGAATTCAAAATTTATATCAGATAATCAGTTTCGAATTATCATGTTTGAATTAATTGTTTATGAGTCAAATCAAAAATTACACGTACTGAATCACACCATCTCCTATTTTGATAAAATTTTGTATTTACCCTCTCTTAGCTCATACAATTTTTAGAGTTCTTTAAAATTTTGAATTTCGCTTTGGTTCAGATTTTATGTCGGTTCAAAGTTCATTTATTTTTCAAGATTTTGTTAAAACATACCCAATTTTTTTTTCGTATTATCTTCGAATTTTATCTCGTGCTTTAATATTTTAAAAAAATTGGGACATTTTAGTCTCCATGTCTGTTTAGGGTTAATATATTTTTATGAAAAAAATACAAACCCCCCAATTTATAAACCAATTTTAAAATTATCAAAGGCTTATTGTTGTAATTTTGTATGGAAAATTTGAATTATAAGCTCGTTATAGACTTATTTTTTAATTATGAATTAGGGGGTTATTATTTATAAAAATTAATATATTTTTGTATTTTAAACAAAATTTCGTAATAAATTCTTTATATCTCGTCATTTTCCATTAGAAAATTAAAAAACTTCCACAAATCTCGGTCAACCAGGTACTATTTATATATCTAAGGTTGATAGAGGGTTGAATTTTTCGCTTTGAGATTTGGAAAATAAATATGACTTTTCTTACGGTCTAGGAATTTTGTATGTATGTATTTCTATTAAAATGTTTACCACAGGGTTTGTGGGGGTTTAATGTAACAAAAATAGTGTTACGTAATATTTATGTAAACAGCCCCTTAAACGAATATGCATGCAAATAATTTTGCTACCTTTTTCATAATATTTATAACAATTCTATAAGAAATTGACAGAAATTGCTAACGTGACTATTTTTAATTAAAACTGAAATATAAATTTGTTTGGCACATAACTTTGTTTTTATTGGCGTTAATTATTTTGCTCTAAAAAACTAAAAAATTAAGATGAAATGAAACTTTAAATGGAAACCCATCTTATTTACATATACTTAGGTATACATGTGTATATAAATATGTCAATAATTAATAAATTCAAATCTATCAATGACTTGACAAAAATGTTATCTATATATCAGGGGTGGGTACGTGTGATGTCAGTAAGAGCTATTTTTCGGATAACTTATTTTTAAAGAGCCGCAGTGGTAGAGGGTTGGATAAAAAACATAGTGATTGATAATCCACAAAGAGAATAACCAATTAAAAAAGAGCCCTTTTGTGGAAAGGTTATTAATAATGACATAGTCACTTGCAAGTTCTTATGGTATTTCATTTATTATACCCTTCACCAATAGGTGAAAGGGTATTATAAGTTTGTGATTCCGTTTGTAATTTTTTTATTAGTGATCGTAGACCCCATAAAAATTATACCGATCGACTCAGAAACGGGAGGAGAATCGATTAAGCGATGCCCGTCTGTCTGTCCGTTCGTCTGTCTGTTAAAATCAAGTTTCTGAAGCCCCTGGAGGATGGACTTACATAAATTTTATATCAGATTTTAGGAAATTCTCCCGCAATGAACGCTATAATATTTCATTAAAATCGGTTTATAAACACCGAAAATATCGAAAAAATACCAAAAATTAGACGAAACTTTTAAAATTTTTGATTGAAACACACTTTTAAATAATAAGAGAAAAAAGATACTCCTGGTGTACATGTGATAATATGTTATATATCAGATTGTAGGAAATAGTTTCCCAAAGCACTCTGTAAAATTTTATCAAAATCGGTCCATAAACAACTGAGATATCGCCAAAACACTGAATTTGATGTATCGCAAATTGTCCAAAGTTCGCATTAGAGAATGTTTGTTGAAAAAATGAAATGCAGAAATAGGAAAAACCATCCTCCTTTAGCATGGACCTACATAAATTTTATATCAGATTTTAGGAAATTCCCCCGCCAAGCGCGTTATTAAATTTTATCAAAAGCGGTCCATAAACAATTGAGTTATCGCCATAACACTACATTTGATGTATAGCAAATTGCCCAAAGTACGTGTCTAAGAAATTTTGTTTACATTTTGTAAATATTGTTTTAGCGATATCTCAGGTGTTTATGGACCGATTGTGGTGAAATTTGACATCGTTCTTTGTGTGAGGATTTTCTAAAATCTATACTCCACAAATCTGATTACGAATACCATTCAAATTGTACCGATCAACTCAGAATCGGCAGGAGAATCGATTTCGCGACCTCCGTCCGTCCGTCCGTCTGTTTGTCTGTCTGTCTGTCTGTCCGTCCGTCCGTCTGTTTTTTTGTCCGTCCGTCTACCTGTCTGTAATTTTTTCTGTTGTAGTCAAGTTTTTGGAGCTCCTGTTTTGTCGATATCTCAAGTGTTTATTTTGATGAAATTTAATAGCGTCTTTCGCAGGAGATTACCTAAATCCTGATGCATTCGGTAATTTGTGGTAGATATAATTTAGCGTTTAAGCGATGGTGTTTTGATCGACAATGATAAAATTCAGGGTGGGACAATATCCTAAAATTTTGTGTAAAATCCAGGAGCTCCACAAATCTGACTTTAGCAGACAGACACTCTGCATTAATCTTAATTTTGTGTCTGACTTTTGAACATTATGATAACATTTGAGAATGTATTATATATCAAATTATAGGTAATCTTCCTAGGAAGTACAAAAATGCAGCTAACTACATGATATCCGTTAAAAACCTACATATGTATGTAAGTATCTCACATATCAACGAAAATTTAAATTTTTTAATTGCAATTGGGAGAAATCCGTTCACGTTTGACAATTGATCCCATATAATTTCGCCTAAGATACGATGATGACATTTAGTATAAAGACGTTGTACAATATTGATATTCAGGGCGATAGCGCCTAAAATGAACTTTCTAGAGGGATAACATTTAACAGAAGTATTTCTGATCTCTTAAAAAGTTCGATATTGAAAATGGGCGAGCTCTATTCGCATTTAGTGAAATCTCCCATATAACCCCGACCGGGAATCGATTTAATGCTGATAAATTAAATCACATTCAAATTGCACAAGGAACTAGAGCAAAACTTTCCAAACATCCATCGGACAGATCGAAAGAACAATACATCCCAAATATTATTGATGAAGTGTTCATTTAAATTAATTAACTAACTTCAGATTAATAAGTAAATCTTTAATAACTTTTCCGACAAAGATGATATCCATCCATTCAAAAGCTATATATTTCACGTATGTATCTAAAACTAAGAGTGTATACCCTATAATTTTAAGGCTTATCATTGTTAAAGCTTTGACCTAAATCAGTTTTACATAACTAATCAAGAACTTTTACTAGTTGGATAATTCGTACGAATTAAAGTGCACAACCCTCACTGGGCACTGTGTTTTTGGGTTGCATGCCAGAATACTTAAACTTCATCAAATCGATGTGCTATTGCAAATGTAAGGGCATCTACATTTTGAAGCATCTTTTCTGCATGGTTTATCTGGTCTATCGAACTTGATTAAATGTTCGTAAAATATGTGTCTATTTTATTTCGAAGCTACTGGCTGGCTTAAATATGCATTCTCTACTTGTAGTCTAGTAATCATTATCTTTCACAAAGGGACCACTTTAGAACCCAAGTGAAGCTTCCCTAGACATTAGCCACCTGCCCAACCTAACCTTTGGGTGCATAACTATTCTAGATGATGACGCCACCGAAAAGCTTTTCTTTTTCCGACTCTTAATTTTAAAGACTCTTTGCATATAATATTAGTATAACCAATTTTTGCTAGGAATTACATTAAGTAGTGTTGCAAAACACCATTGGTGAAGGGTATCCAAGATTCGGCAAAGCCGAATATACCACTCTTACTTGTTAGTTCTAAAGTTTATTTCGCTTCAGTCCAATTTTGTTTAAAGGTCACATTTTCTTTGTATCACTTTCTAATATTATATGGAAAAAATTCGTTTATATAGTTGGCCCTAGATTTCGAGATATAAGTTTTTTAAATTATTTATTAAGCAGAAAAGATCACAAATATTTAATTATGTATTGAACATTATAATTTTATAAAAGTTCTCAAGAAATTTAATTTCTTGAACACTTTTGTCTCTAAATGTATGTAATATAAAACAAGTAAGAGTGCTATGTTCGGCTATGCCGAACCTCAAATACCCTTCACCAATGGTGTTACAAAAGTAAAGTGCAGAGTGGAAAGAGTTTTTGGTCAATTACAAGTATGTATGTTTCTGAAGACTGATTTAGGTGAATCCTACAAAAATATTAATATACATACGATATTGATTTTCGAATCTGAAAAAGTTTCAAATCTTGATAATTAACACGCCTCATACATTTAATTTGTAGGCGATATATGAATAATACTTCAATTAGTGAATAACCTTGTTTTATATTGGGTCTACACAACATTGTAACATTTCGCACCTTAAGAGAGGTCGTACTTAAATGCATATATCTTTAAAATTAGAGGACCGATTAAATGGTTGCTTTTATGAGAATATTTAGCGGACCTATTTAGATTAGACTTTTGGCAAAAACAGTTACGTATGATATGATATTTCGGTATGCTGAAATCAAGTTTGATGAGCTTCTAGATGGCATACTGACATAACTTATATGTATAGGTATTATATGTTAATAGTGCTCTACGAAGTACACTATTAAATTGCAACATATAGTTCTACTTACAACTGAGATATAGCCAAAACTCGAAATTCGATGCTAAATTACAATTTTTTTTATTTTCTATAAACACCAGGGATATCGCCAAATTCAAAATTCGATGAGAATTAAATTTTTTTTAATAACTGTATTTTTCAAAATAACTATGTTTTTTCAAAAAAACTATGTTTTCTTAAAAAAAGTTTTTTGAACTGTATATCAAATTTTAAGAAATCATTCAAAGCAAAACAGTATTGAATTTCATCAAAATCGGTAGATCAGTAACTGAGATATCGCCAAAGCAAAATATGTCGATGTACACACATTTGGCATATTAAAAAAAAAAAAAAAAAATAAAAATCGAATTATATATCAATTTTTAGAAAATACTCCATTGCAGCATGCTATTAATTTTCATCAAAATCGGTCTATAAACTCCAGCATTCTAAACTTGATGAGAACTTACAAAATTTTGTTTAAAAAAACTGTATTTTTCATAAAACAAATTTTAATTTCGTCAAAAAAAACTGTGTTTTTTTAATTGAACTGTATATCAAATTTTAGGAAATCATTCAACGCAGCACACAATTAAATTTCATAAAAATCAATAAGCGAGATATCGCCAAAGCAAAAGATATCGATGTACGCAAATTTACATTTAAATTTTTTTTTTTAAGCAGTATTTAAAAAAAAAAATGTTGAATTATATATCAGATTTTAGAAAATACTCCAACGAAATATTATTATTTTATCAAAATCGGTCTATAAGCACCAGAGATATGTCAAAATTCAAAATTCGATGAGAATTTACAATTTTTTTTTTTAAACTGTATTTTTCAAAAAAAAAAAAAATTAATTTCGTCAAAAAATTGTGTTTTTTTAAAAAAGTTTTTTGAACTGTATATTAAATTTTAGGAAATCATTCAACGCAGCACACTATTGAATTTCATCAAAATCGCCAAATTAGTAACTGAGATGTCGCCAAAGCAAAGCATGTACGCAAATTGACAAATTTAAAAATTAAAAAAAAAGTATTTTTTTTAATTTTAATTAGAACAACATGCTATTAAATTTTATCAAAATCGGTCTATTTATAAACATTAGAGATATCGCCAAAAAAATAGCCCAAAGGTGGATTATATACAGTCCATAAAGTGGCTTATAACAAATGTCGGTTATAGTTCAAATTCGCTTATAGTCCACAAAAGTTGTGCAACTATAGGTGTGCTTAAGCTGAAAATTGCTGTATTATTTATGAAGATGATATGTTAAGCAAACAGATCAAACTTTTAAGAAAAATCAAACAAAATAATTATTTCAATAATTTAGAGACACATAACTTCTAAGCGCCAATATGTTGAGTAATTCGCTGTTCAAAACGACCTAGCTAAACTGGCTAATGAACCAATACATGTTTCGTGTGTTAAAGGGTAACAACACCCTTGACCTTTTTTTTTACTTCACACCCTAAGTCCAGGTTCTTACACCTCTTAGAAACTCAAAATGTTCGCCTGTTTCTCGTTCTTTTCAATTCGTTACGTTTCATAAACAATCCCGAAGCAATTGACTTTCCTTTTCAAAAAAGTTTGTTGGGCTCAGATAAATTAATTCTTCGCTAATAATATCTGTACCTGGAGGGTACATAAAAATATTTATCCCAGTAAATAATATTTCGATTAAACCCAAGCTAAAAACGTGGTTCAAGCAAACGTTCAAATATTCCGTTCGAATTTGTATGCGCATGTATCTGGTCAGATCATTTAAGCATTTAACAGTGATTTAAATAAATTTATAATGTCTCCAGGTACCCTCTACAAATATTGTTAGCTATCGTTTTATGAAAAAAAAAAGATTAAAAAAAAAAGAAGTAAGAAAGCGCTATAGTCGGTCAAGCCGACCATACGATACCCTTCACCACTAAGGTCAAAGGTGGTATTTTTCCTGTATAAAGACAAATATTTGCTAAATTTTGCCATCATACAAACATTTTCTCAAAACGTGTATATTTAACCTGTTTCCGTCATTTAGAGTTATATGAGAGCTAGGGTCAAATGTGGACCAATTATCTCGAAATTTGGCAAATTGATTACAGTTGTTACAAAAATTATGTATGCAAAAAATAAACTCAAAATTTTTATTATCTTTAGATTTACGAGCGTTTTAGTGATTTTTTGTCTCATTTAGTGCGTTTTTGAAGAAGAGTTTGTATGGGAGCTATCGTCAAATGTGGACCGATTTTGGTACAGTGATTTAAGTTTACATAAGCAGTATCTATTTTAAATTTCATGAAAAAATATTGATATTTGTGGCCAATATAGCAATTCCGGGAAGTGGGACCTATGGGAGGTACCATAAATAATGGACCGATTTTGACCAATTTCAATAACCATGGTCCAATTGTCAAAAAAATTATCTGTGCCAAATTTCATCAAATTATCTTTAGAATTGCGACCTGTAGTTTGATTACAAGGTTTACATGGGGGTCCAGCCAGCCAGACGGACGGACATCGCTAAATCGACTCAGAAAGTGATTCTAAGTCTATTGGTATACTAAAAGGTGGGTCTAAGACAAATATTTCTATGCGTTACAAACATCAGCACAAACTTATAATACCCTTTCCACCTATGGTGGTGAAGGGTATAAAAAACAACAAAAACAATTTGTGTTTTGTGTTTTTTCATCAACACATCACATACGTAGCGCATGTATCTGGCCAGGTACACTTGTAGTTTGTATGAAGAATTAT
Organism: Stomorhina lunata; assembly: GCA_933228675.1. Taxonomy (NCBI): domain Eukaryota; kingdom Metazoa; phylum Arthropoda; class Insecta; order Diptera; family Rhiniidae; genus Stomorhina; species Stomorhina lunata. The sequence goes on along the minus strand of OW121740.1, from coordinate 84,815,015 downwards.
ATATTTTATTTGCATTTTTTAATTTTTTTTGCGTTTGTTTACTCAAATCAACTAAAACTGAACTATATTTACACTCTGAATTATTGTAACTAAGTATAAATTATATGCCAAATGATGACTATGCCTGAAATATAGAAAATTATTTGCTTATCGAACCAAATGAAGTGTTTGATAGTGACAATTATGCTGTCGAAGATCCTTTCCTTAGTAAGGATGGTACATTGTGGTGTAAAAATGAGACAAATATTTATTGGAAGTGGTATTTGTCAACACATTTATGCATAAAACATTTGTTATACACAATTTCTGAAACGAAGCGGCATGGAAAATCGGTAGTCGAGAACTGGAATGAAGCTAATCTAATTGGAATTGGATGCATTCATCGGTACTCTTTTGGCGGCTGGTTATTATATATATAACTACTAATTTTTGAATCGAAATTAATCGAAATATACTTAAAAACAATTATTTTGTTGAAATAAAACAGAAAATTTAATTTTTCTTGTTTTATTTGTCATTAGTTTTTTTTTTTTTATTGGGTAGTTGTTTTGGTATGTACTAAGTACATGTACTAAGTACGTATTGCAAATATTTATCTTCCTGACTTGCTAACAATATAACAAAATATTTTCTTTCCAATAGAATCGTTGATAGTCCTAACCTTTTAGCTGAATTACATTACTCAGAAAGTGTTGATCTGTGTACCAAAAATCGGGTGTCGGACTAATATTACTAAGTATAATTTCAGAAATTTAAAATTCATTTCAATAGTCAAATGTGACTAAAAATTTTTAGATTTTTAGAAAAAATTGCTTTTTCTATAGAAAAAATTGCTTTTTCTATAGAAAAAATTACTTTTTCTATAGAAAAAATTACTTTTTCTATAGAAAAAATTACTTTTTCTATAGAAAAAATTACTTTTTCTATAGAAAAAATTACTTTTTCTATAGAAAAAATTACTTTTTCTATAGAAAAAATTACTTTTTCTATAGAAAAAATTACTTTTTCTATAGAAAAAATTACTTTTTCTATAGAAAAAATTACTTTTTCTATAGAAAAAATTACTTTTTCTATAGAAAAAATTACTTTTTCTATAGAAAAAATTACTTTTTCTATAGAAAAAATTACTTTTTCTATAGAAAAAATTACTTTTTCTATAGAAAAAATTACTTTTTCTATAGAAAAAATTACTTTTTCTATAGAAAAAATTACTTTTTCTATAGAAAAAATTACTTTTTCTATAGAAAAAATTACTTTTTCTATAGAAAAAATTACTTTTTCTATAGAAAAAATTACTTTTTCTATAGAAAAAATTACTTTTTCTATAGAAAAAATTACTTTTTCTATAGAAAAAATTACTTTTTCTATAGAAAAAATTACTTTTTCTATAGAAAAAATTACTTTTTCTATAGAAAAAATTACTTTTTCTATAGAAAAAATTACTTTTTCTATAGAAAAAATTACTTTTTCTATAGAAAAAATTACTTTTTCTATAGAAAAAATTACTTTTTCTATAGAAAAAATTACTTTTTCTATAGAAAAAATTACTTTTTCTATAGAAAAAATTACTTTTTCTATAGAAAAAATTACTTTTTCTATAGAAAAAATTACTTTTTCTATAGAAAAAATTACTTTTTCTATAGAAAAAATTACTTTTTCTATAGAAAAAATTACTTTTTCTATAGAAAAAATTACTTTTTCTATAGAAAAAATTACTTTTTCTATAGAAAAAATTACTTTTTCTATAGAAAAAATTACTTTTTCTATAGAAAAAATTACTTTTTCTATAGAAAAAATTTACTTTTTCTATAGAAAAAATTTACTTTTTCTATAGAAAAAATTACTTTTTCTAAAGAAAAAATTACTTTTTCTATAGAAAAAATTACTTTTTCTATAGAAAAAATTACTTTTTCTATAGAAAAAATTACTTTTTCTATAGAAAAAATTACTTTTTCTATAGAAAAAATTACTTTTTCTATAGAAAAAATTACTTTTTCTATAGAAAAAATTACTTTTTCTATAGAAAAAATTACTTTTTCTATAGAAAAAATTACTTTTTCTATAGAAAAAATTACTTTTTCTATAGAAAAAATTACTTTTTCTATAGAAAAAATTACTTTTTCTATAGAAAAAATTACTTTTTCTATAGAAAAAATTACTTTTTCTATAGAAAAAATTACTTTTTCTATAGAAAAAATTACTTTTTCTATAGAAAAAATTACTTTTTCTATAGAAAAAATTACTTTTTCTATAGAAAAAATTACTTTTTCTATAGAAAAAATTACTTTTTCTATAGAAAAAATTACTTTTTCTATAGAAAAAATTACTTTTTCTATAGAAAAAATTACTTTTTCTATAGAAAAAATTACTTTTTCTATAGAAAAAATTACTTTTTCTATAGAAAAAATTACTTTTTCTATAGAAAAAATTACTTTTTCTATAGAAAAAATTACTTTTTCTATAGAAAAAATTACTTTTTCTATAGAAAAAATTACTTTTTCTATAGAAAAAATTACTTTTTCTATAGAAAAAATTACTTTTTCTATAGAAAAAATTACTTTTTCTATAGAAAAAATTACTTTTTCTATAGAAAAAATTACTTTTTCTATAGAAAAAATTACTTTTTCTATAGAAAAAATTACTTTTTCTATAGAAAAAATTACTTTTTCTATAGAAAAAATTACTTTTTCTATAGAAAAAATTACTTTTTCTATAGAAAAAATTACTTTTTCTATAGAAAAAATTACTTTTTCTATAGAAAAAATTACTTTTTCTATAGAAAAAATTACTTTTTCTATAGAAAAAATTACTTTTTCTATAGAAAAAATTACTTTTTCTATAGAAAAAATTACTTTTTCTATAGAAAAAATTACTTTTTCTATAGAAAAAATTACTTTTTCTATAGAAAAAATTACTTTTTCTATAGAAAAAATTACTTTTTCTATAGAAAAAATTACTTTTTCTATAGAAAAAATTACTTTTTCTATAGAAAAAATTACTTTTTCTATAGAAAAAATTACTTTTTCTATAGAAAAAATTACTTTTTCTATAGAAAAAATTACTTTTTCTATAGAAAAAATTACTTTTTCTATAGAAAAAATTACTTTTTCTATAGAAAAAATTACTTTTTCTATAGAAAAAATTACTTTTTCTATAGAAAAAATTACTTTTTCTATAGAAAAAATTACTTTTTCTATAGAAAAAAATTACTTTTTCTATAGAAAAAATTACTTTTTCTATCTATAGAAAAAATTACTTTTTCTATAGAAAAAATTACTTTTTCTATAGAAAAAATTACTTTTTCTATAGAAAAAATTACTTTTTCTATAGAAAAAATTACTTTTTCTATAGAAAAAATTACTTTTTCTATAGAAAAAATTACTTTTTCTATAGAAAAAATTACTTTTTCTATAGAAAAAATTACTTTTTCTATAGAAAAAATTACTTTTTCTATAGAAAAAATTACTTTTTCTATAAAAAAAATTACTTTTTCTATAGAAAAAATTACTTTTTCTATAGAAAAAATTACTTTTTCTATAGAAAAAATTACTTTTTCTATAGAAAAAATTACTTTTTCTATAGAAAAAATTACTTTTTCTATAGAAAAAATTACTTTTTCTATAGAAAAAATTACTTTTTCTATAGAAAAAATTACTTTTTCTATAGAAAAAATTACTTTTTCTATAGAAAAAATTACTTTTTCTATAGAAAAAATTACTTTTTCTATAGAAAAAATTACTTTTTCTATAGAAAAAATTACTTTTTCTATAGAAAAAATTACTTTTTCTATAGAAAAAATTACTTTTTCTATAGAAAAAATTACTTTTTCTATAGAAAAAATTACTTTTTCTATAGAAAAAATTACTTTTTCTATAGAAAAAATTACTTTTTCTATAGAAAAAATTACTTTTTCTATAGAAAAAATTACTTTTTCTATAGAAAAAATTACTTTTTCTATAGAAAAAATTACTTTTTCTATAGAAAAAATTACTTTTTCTATAGAAAAAATTACTTTTTCTATAGAAAAAATTACTTTTTCTATAGAAAAAATTACTTTTTCTATAGAAAAAATTACTTTTTCTATAGAAAAAATTACTTTTTCTATAGAAAAAATTACTTTTTCTATAGAAAAAATTACTTTTTCTATAGAAAAAATTACTTTTTCTATAGAAAAAATTACTTTTTCTATAGAAAAAATTACTTTTTCTATAGAAAAAATTACTTTTTCTATAGAAAAAATTACTTTTTCTATAGAAAAAATTACTTTTTCTATAGAAAAAATTACTTTTTCTATAGAAAAAATTACTTTTTCTATAGAAAAAATTACTTTTTCTATAGAAAAAATTACTTTTTCTATAGAAAAAATTACTTTTTCTATAGAAAAAATTACTTTTTCTATAGAAAAAATTACTTTTTCTATAGAAAAAATTACTTTTTCTATAGAAAAAATTACTTTTTCTATAGAAAAAATTACTTTTTCTATAGAAAAAATTACTTTTTCTATAGAAAAAATTACTTTTTCTATAGAAAAAATTACTTTTTCTATAGAAAAAATTACTTTTTCTATAGAAAAAATTACTTTTTCTATAGAAAAAATTACTTTTTCTATAGAAAAAATTACTTTTTCTATAGAAAAAATTACTTTTTCTATAGAAAAAATTACTTTTTCTATAGAAAAAATTACTTTTTCTATAGAAAAAATTACTTTTTCTATAGAAAAAATTACTTTTTCTATAGAAAAAATTACTTTTTCTATAGAAAAAATTACTTTTTCTATAGAAAAAATTACTTTTTCTATAGAAAAAATTACTTTTTCTATAGAAAAAATTACTTTTTCTATAGAAAAAATTACTTTTTCTATAGAAAAAATTACTTTTTCTATAGAAAAAATTACTTTTTCTATAGAAAAAATTACTTTTTCTATAGAAAAAATTACTTTTTCTATAGAAAAAATTACTTTTTCTATAGAAAAAATTACTTTTTCTATAGAAAAAATTACTTTTTCTATAGAAAAAATTACTTTTTCTATAGAAAAAATTACTTTTTCTATAGAAAAAATTACTTTTTCTATAGAAAAAATTACTTTTTCTATAGAAAAAATTACTTTTTCTATAGAAAAAATTACTTTTTCTATAGAAAAAATTACTTTTTCTATAGAAAAAATTACTTTTTCTATAGAAAAAATTACTTTTTCTATAGAAAAAATTACTTTTTCTATAGAAAAAATTACTTTTTCTATAGAAAAAATTACTTTTTCTATAGAAAAAATTACTTTTTCTATAGAAAAAATTACTTTTTCTATAGAAAAAATTACTTTTTCTATAGAAAAAATTACTTTTTCTATAGAAAAAATTACTTTTTCTATAGAAAAAATTACTTTTTCTATAGAAAAAATTACTTTTTCTATAGAAAAAATTACTTTTTCTATAGAAAAAATTACTTTTTCTATAGAAAAAATTACTTTTTCTATAGAAAAAATTACTTTTTCTATAGAAAAAATTACTTTTTCTATAGAAAAAATTACTTTTTCTATAGAAAAAATTACTTTTTCTATAGAAAAAATTACTTTTTCTATAGAAAAAATTACTTTTTCTATAGAAAAAATTACTTTTTCTATAGAAAAAATTACTTTTTCTATAGAAAAAATTACTTTTTCTATAGAAAAAAATTACTTTTTCTATAGAAAAAAATACTTTTTCTATAGAAAAAATTACTTTTTCTATAGAAAAAATTACTTTTTCTATAGAAAAAATTACTTTTTCTATAGAAAAAATTACTTTTTCTATAGAAAAAATTACTTTTTCTATAGAAAAAATTACTTTTTCTATAGAAAAAATTACTTTTTCTATAGAAAAAATTACTTTTTCTATAGAAAAAATTACTTTTTCTATAGAAAAAATTACTTTTTCTATAGAAAAAATTACTTTTTCTATAGAAAAAATTACTTTTTCTATAGAAAAAATTACTTTTTCTATAGAAAAAATTACTTTTTCTATAGAAAAAATTACTTTTTCTATAGAAAAAATTACTTTTTCTATAGAAAAAATTACTTTTTCTATAGAAAAATTACTTTTTCTATAGAAAAAATTACTTTTTCTATAGAAAAAATTACTTTTTCTATAGAAAAAATTACTTTTTCTATAGAAAAAATTACTTTTTCTATAGAAAAAATTACTTTTTCTATAGAAAAAATTACTTTTTCTATAGAAAAAATTACTTTTTCTATAGAAAAAATTACTTTTTCTATAGAAAAAATTACTTTTTCTATAGAAAAAATTACTTTTTCTATAGAAAAAATTACTTTTTCTATAGAAAAAATTACTTTTTCTATAGAAAAAATTACTTTTTCTATAGAAAAAATTACTTTTTCTATAGAAAAAATTACTTTTTCTATAGAAAAAATTACTTTTTCTATAGAAAAAATTACTTTTTCTATAGAAAAAATTACTTTTTCTATAGAAAAAATTACTTTTTCTATAGAAAAAATTACTTTTTCTATAGAAAAAATTACTTTTTCTATAGAAAAAATTACTTTTTCTATAGAAAAAATTACTTTTTCTATAGAAAAAATTACTTTTTCTATAGAAAAAATTACTTTTTCTATAGAAAAAATTACTTTTTCTATAGATTATGTGATTAATTTTTATAAAAAAAAAATTATGAAAATATGTGAAATAAATCAAAATATGAATTAGTAAAGAGCCGCAGTTAAAGCTCCGAAGAGCCGCATTTGCCCACCGTCGGTATATATGTATGTAGGTATTTTCTATCTAATATTTAATAATAATCAAATATTTATATTTGTAATCGTAAATGATAAGTAAACCAAAGCAGCTGAGTTGGCTCTAGGGGCACATAATTTAGAGATGATATTTTGATAGGGGGAATTTCTTGACCACAAATAATATATAAGGTATTTTCATACCCTTCAACACCATAGGTGGAAAGGGTATTAAAAGTTTGTGCTGATGTATGTAACGCAAAGAAATATTTTTCTTAGACCCACCTTTAAGTATGCCAATAATCTTAGAATCACTTTCTGAGTCTATTTGCCGATGTCCGTCCGTCTGGCTGGCTGGACTCCCATGTAAACCATGTAATCAAAGTACAGGTCGCAATTCTAAAGATAATTTGATGAAATTTGACACAGATAATTTTTTTGATAGTGGGACCATGGCTATTGAAATTCGTCAAAATCGTTCCATTATTTATGGTACCACCCATAGGTCCATTTCCCGGAATTGATATTTTAGCCACACATATCAAAATTTTTTCATGAAATTTAAAACAAATACTGCTTATGTAAACCAAAATCACTGTACCAAATTTCCTTGAAATCGGTCCACATTTGACCCTAGCTCTCATATAAGTTCAAATGACGGAAACAGCTTAAATTTATAAGTTTTGAGAAAATATTTGTATAAAGGCAAAATTTTGCAAATATTTGTATTTATACAGGAAAAACACCTTTGAACATAGTGGTGAAGGGTATCGTATGGTCGGGCTTGACCGACTATAGCAGTTCCTTACTTGTTAAATATATTGAATGGAAAAAAGATAATTTGGTGTGCTTTTTAAGAATACTTTTTTCGGAAATAAGCTTGACTCTGCACCAGGCATTTCCATGGTTTATTAAATTTGGTGGGACGTAAGAAGCCAAACGAAATATGTATTATATTGAACTCGACAAATTATCAACAAATATTAAATGTTGGACGAAGTATATAGAACTCAAGAAGAATATGTTGAAAAACAAGTAAGAAAGCGCTATAGTCGGTCAAGCCGACCATACGATACCCTTCCTGTATAAAGACAAATATTTGCTAAATTTTGCCATCATACAAACATTTTCTCAAAACGTATATATTCAACCTGTTTCCGTCATTTGGACTTTTATGAGAGCTAGGGCCAAATGTGGACCGATTATCTCGAAATTTGGCAAATTGATTACAGTTGTTACAAAAATTATGTATGCAAAAAATAAACTCAAAATTTTCATTATCTTTAGATTTACGAGCGTTTTAGTGATTTTTTGTCTCATTTAGTGCGTTTTTGAAGAAGAGTTTGTATGGGAGCTATGGTCAAATGTGGACCGATTTCAACGAAATTTGGTACCGTGATTTAAGTATACATAAGCAGTATCTGTCTTAAATTTCATGAAAAAATATTGATATTTGTGGCCAATATAGCAATTCCGGGAAGTGGGACCTATGGGAGGTACCATAAATAATATACCGATTTTGACCAATTTCAATAGCCATGGTCCCATTATCAAAAAAATTATCTGTGCCAAATTCCATCAAATTATCTTTAGAATTGCGACCTGTAGTTTGATTACAAGGTTTACATGGGGGTCCAGCCAGCCAGCCAGACGGACGGACGGACGGACATCGCTAAATCGACTCAGAAAGTGATTCTAAGTCGATTGGTATACTTAAAGGTGGGTCTAAGACAAATATTTCTATGCGTTACAAACATCAGCACAAACTTATAATACCCTTTCCACCTATGGTGGTGAAGGGTATAATTAAATAAACGGTATAAATTTTGAACTACCCAAACTTAAAGCATCTGTTCTATTTATTCAGCTTAAAATATAAAAACGAGTTTTTTATATTAACTATCTTTAAAGTTGAAAAGTACATATAGTATCGAAGTGCGGGACAAGCCCCTTCAATTTAAAATTTGTGCGAAGTTTAAAAATTAATATTAATTTTGTCGTATGTTTTTATGTTTGTGTGCATTTCTATTCAAGAAGGTGTGTCGTATATGTATAAACTATAATTAAATAATTTAAAAATATATTTTTTACAAACGTTTGTACATATTTACATAAGTATGTATGTATGATGATGTATGCCAAGATAAAGCAAAGATTATTTGACTTTTTTAAACGCGTGTTTTTTATTTAAAGTAAATAATTAAAAAACAAAGCATGACAAGCTAAAAAATATTTTAAAGATAATAAATTATTTTATTTTGCAAATTATACAAGATTTGTTTACTGTTTTTTTAAATAAAACTTGATAACCAAATAAACATTTCCAAAATAATTATGATTGTTTTTTTTTTCAGAGGTTGGAAGGATGAAGATTTAGAAGATCTCACTCAGTACGGATGTCGTATTAATTTCTTTAAATGGTCTACACGTACCTTGTATCAAACAATTGATTTGGGTGCTGATGGTTTTACGCCATTGGAAATACGTTTTATGCATGACCCAATGAGACCTGAAGGTTTAGTGGGTTGTGCCCTTAATGCCAATGTTTTCTACTTCAAGAAAAAACAAGATTCTGATGAATTTGATTGTAAAAAAGTAATTGATATTCCATCCAAATTGATACAGATCGGTGATGGCGAACCTCAAGAAGTTGGTGGCATGATTTCGGACATTATTTTATCTCTGGACGATCGTTTCTTGTATGTTAATCTGTGGCGTCATGGAGATGTTCGCCAATATGATATTACGGATCCCGAAAATCCCAAGTTGACCGGACAAGTATTTTTGGGCGGTGTCATATGCAAAGATCTAACTGATGTTAAAGTTATTAAGGATCACGAGATGGATGTAAGATTGAAAGTCAATTTGCTAGAACTTTAATTTTGGAAATTTAAATCTTAACTACAATTATTTCATTACTTCAGAGCTATTAAATTTCGATTGCGATTAGTAATCAATTACCTTACATTTTAAAAACGATCGTAATGATTATATAATTCTTTTTTAAACAATTTTTGGTTACTAATTTATTACAAATACCAAGAATCGTAAAGTAATATGGATTACTTTACGATTACAGAAAAAAATCGAAACTAATCAAAAAATAATCCGACTACATTCAAAGACTTTCGATTATTTTCGTAATAATGAAAAAATCTAAAGTAATCGAAATGTATTTGATTACTTTAGAGTATTTTTTTTGTAATTTCAAGTAATTCAGATTACTTTTCCAATATTAGTAATCGTAATCAATTACTAATCGCGCGAATCTGAATATAATCGTAATGTAATCCTTACTTCACCTTTCAAAAAAAAGTAATCAAATTAGTAATCATTACGATTACTAATCATTACTTAACAGCTATACACTACTTTTCTTAAAAAATGAACCATTGACAAATTTCATGGCATAAATACCCCTACAATGGGGACATTTAATGAAACAATTATTTTCCTATTTATACCTTTAACCAGAATAGGTGGAAAGGGTATTATAAGTTTGTGCTGATGTATGTAACGCATGAAAATATATTTAGTATACCAATAGGCTTAGAATCACTTTCTGCGTCGATTTAGCGATGTCTGTCCGTCCGTCCATGTAAACCTTGTAATCAAACTACAGGTCGCAATTCTAAAGATAATTTGATAAAATTTGGCATAGATCATTTTTTTTGATAATGGGACCATGGCTATTGAAAATCGGTCCATTATTTATGGTACCTCCCATAGCTCCCATTTCCCGGAAATGATATATTCGCCTCAAATATCAATATTTTTTCATAAAATTTAAATCAAATACTGCTTATGTAAATTTAAATCACTGTACCAAATTTCGTTAAAATCGGTCCACATTTGACCATAGCTCCCATACTTTTTTTAAAAAACACACTAAATGAGACAAAAATTACTAAAACGCTCGTATATCTAAAGATAATGAGAATTTTACATTTATTTTTTGCATACATAATTTTTGTAACAACCGTAATCAATTTGCCAAATTTCGAGATAATCGGTCCTCATTTGACCCTAGCTCTCATATAAGTCCAAATGACGGAAACAGCTTAAATATATAAGTTTTGAGAAAATGTCTGTATGATGGCAAAATTTAGCAAATATTTGTCTTTACACAGGAAAAATAACACCTTTGACCTTAGTGGTGAAGGGTATCGTATGGTCGGGCTTGACCGACTATAGCACTTTCTTACTTGTTTTTCTTTAACATTTTTCTTAACTAAAATTTATAAATATTTGAAGCATTAAATAAGTATTTTCTTTTTGTTGTGCTTAATATCAGCTATGACAGCGTTAAAGCTAGTATAAGATTTATCAAGTAATGAAGTAATAATTTTAATCTTATTTATAGGTTCGTCCAGATCCGGTATTTTTAAAAGGAAAACGTCTTGAAGGAGGACCCCAAATGATGCAGTTGTCTTTAGATGGCAAACGTCTTTACGTTTCGACTTCTCTTTTCTCACCATGGGACAAAATGGTAATTATTTTTTAAAATTTCTTAAAGAATAATTAACAGACATAATTTATCCATATCTTCTTTTCATCAGTTCTATCCCAAAATGGTTGAAAATGGTGGTCACATTTGTATGATTGATGTTGATGTTAAAAATGGTGGCATGAAATTAAATAAAGACTTCTTTGTTGATTTTGGCAAAGAACCTTATGGACCAACACTTCCTCATGAAATGCGTTATCCTGGTGGAGATTGTACATCTGATATTTGGTTGGCAAACTAATATATTCGAAAAGGAAAAATTAATACGGATAATATGATAAAATATTATAAATAAATTTACATTTGAGTCTTATTTTTAGGAAAAACTTTATAATCTTGTATGATATTTATTAAAAATAATTTTTATACTTTTTTTATGTTAAATAAATAATGTAAATAGATTTGTTTTAAAATAAATTTTGAAAAATTTATTTTGTTTATTCGATGCACTTTTTATCAAAACTAAACTTTAATTTTTTATACCCTTCACCAATAGGTGAAAGCATGAAATAAATATTAAAGCATAGAAGAATATATAGAAGGTCGTCAGCTGATCCACTAAAATTTAGTATTCTACTAAATCACACGTACACGAAATGAAAGGTTTTTTGACAAACAGAAAAGCTTTTTGTACTCAAAATTTTGTTTGAAAAATTACGCGTTATTTTGAATGAAACGCACTGTTCTAAATTGCATACATAAAATGTTATTTTTTTTTTAATATTTTAACATTATTTTGATGTCGAAACACTTTTTATTTTTTACAAACTGAAAATTATTTATTTTGTTTTCTTTCGACATTCTTTTTTTTTGTTTTTGCTTAATTTGTATTGAACAAGTAGGGCTGCAATTTCTGGTATTAAAAAAAAATAATGAAATTTAGAATAAAAAATTGTTTATAGATTTTAATTATCCTAAAATCAAGTTAAACTCATTCTATACCTTAAAATATGGATTTCTCAAGAAAATTTCTTAAAATTACGGAGAAAATCTTGAAGAAAATTTTCGTCCCATCATATCATACTTTTTTGTGCAACTGTTTGTATTCATTAAGAAAAGTAAAAGCTCTTTTTAGGCTTACCAATACACTATTACTGATCCGTACTATTGACAGGTCCCAGGTGTACTTTGACGTTTCGTTGACTTTCTAGGTATTTATTTATTCTATGTATTAAAGGAAGTTCCACTTACTTTTTATTTTGAAAGCATTAACCATTTGACAAGAAAGAATATCTGAAGTTTACTCAAAAATTGAGTCTACCTTACTTAAAAAAAAAAAATCCCATTTAAGCATAGAATAAATAAACATAGAATAAATAAATACCTAGAAAGTCAACGAAACGTCAAAGTACACCTGGGACCTGTCAATAGTACGGATCAGTAATAGTGTATTGGTAAGCCTAAAAAGAGCTTTCACTTTTCTTAATGAATACAAACAGTTGCACAAAAAAGTATGATATGATGGGACGAAAATTTTCTTCAAGATTTTCTCCGTAATTTTAAGAAATTTTCTTGAGAAATCCATATTTTAAGGTATAGAATGAGTTTTACTTGATTTTAGGATAATTAAAATCTATAAACAATTTTTTATTCTAAATTTCATTATTTTTTTTTAATACCAAAAATTGCAGCCCTACTTGTTCAATACAAATTAAGCAAAAACAAAAAAAAGAATGTCGAAAGAAAACAAAATAAAAAATTTTCAGTTTGTAAAAAATAAAAAGTGTTTCGACATCAAAATAATGTTAAAATATTTAAAAAAAAATAACATTTTATGTATGCAATTTAGAACAGTGCGTTTCATTCAAAATAACGCGTAATTTTTCAAACAAAATTTTGAGTACAAAAAGCTGTTCTGTTTGTCAAAAAACCTTTCATTTCGTGTACGTGTGATTTAGTAGAATACTAAATTTTAGTGGATCAGCTGACGACCTTCTATATATTCTTCTATGTAAATAAATACCTAGAAAGTCAACGAAATGTCAAAGTACACTTGGGACATGTCAAAAGTACGGATCAGTAATATGGTATCGGTAAGCTTAAAAAGAGCTTTTACTTTTCTTAATGAATACAAACAGTTGCACAAAAAAGTATGATATGATGGGACGCAAATTTTCTTCAAGATTTTTTCAGTAATTTTAGGATATATTCTTAAGAAATTCATCTTTTAAGGTATAGAATGAGTTTTACTCAGGGACTGAAAATAACGGGTATTTTTGAATTTTTAAATCAAAAAAGCAAGCATTAAAATTTATCTGTTCTGAAATTCAATAACACAGTTTTGATTCATTTGACCTAAATTTTAATTTTATCGTAAGCCTTTTATTTTTTTGATTTTTATTTTTTTGGTTAGAAATAACAGTTATTTTGCGACTTTTATTATTTTAGGCAAAAATAACAGTTATTTTTGCTTTATATTTTATCGCTCGAAATAAAATACCCGGTATATTTTTGATTTATATTTTTTTGCTCAATTTATACCGAGTATGTTTGATTTATATTATATCGCTCAAAGTATACCGGGTATTTTTGATTAATATTTTATTGCTCAATTCATACCGGGTATTTCTGATTTATATTATATCGCTCAAATTATACCGGGTATTTTTGATTTATATTATATCGCTCAAATTATACCGGGTATTTTTTATTTGTATTTTATCGCTCAATTCATACCGGGTAAGTTTGATTTGTATTATATCGCTCAATATGTGACGGTTATTTTGATATAATATTATACTTTTTATTTTTTTTTTTATTTTGTGATTTAAATTTTTTTAAGCAATTTCTGAGCGATATCGTTTAAAATTGATTTTTTAGAGCAGGAATTTGATTTTTTTTATATAAAAATGGTAAATTTTGAAAATTTTCCACAAAAATGGTAAATTTTGAAAATTTCCCACAAAAATGGTAAATTTTAAAAATTTACCGAAAAAATGGTAGATTTTGAAATTTTCCCATAAAAATGGTAAATTTTGAAAATTTCCCATAAAAATGGTAAATTTTGAAAATTTCCCATAAAAATGGTAAATTTTGAAAATTTCCCGAAAAAATGGTGAATTTTGAAAATTTCCCGAAAAAATGGTAAATTTTAAAAATTTCCCGAAAAAATGGTAAATTTTGAATATTTCGTTAAAAATGGGAAGTTTTCAAAAATTTCCCATAAAAATGGGAAATTTGGAAAATTTCTCATAAAAATGGTAAATTTTGAAAATTTTCGATCAAAATGGTAAATTTTGAAAATTTTCGATAAAAATGGTAAATTTTGAAAATTTCCCATAAAAATGGTAAATTTTGAAAATTTCCCATAAAAATTGTAAATTTTGAAAATTTCCCATAAAAATGGTAAATTTTGAAAATTTCCCATAAAAATGGTAAATTTTGAAAATTTCCCATAAAAATGGGAAATTTTAAAAATTTCCCATAAAAATTGGAAATTTTGAAAATTTCCTATAAAAATGGTAAATTTTGAAAATTTCCCATAAAAATGGTAAATTTTGAAAATTTTCCATAAAAATTGCAAATTTTGAAAATTTCCCATAAAAATGGGAAATTTTGAAAATTTTCCATTAAAATGTGAAATTTTGAAAATTTTTCCTAAAAATGTGAAATTTTGAAAATTTCCCATAAAAATGGGAAAATTTTTAAATTTTCCATATAAATGGGAAATTTTGAAAATTTCCCATAAAAATGGGAAGAGTTAAAAATCGTCCATAAAAATAAGAAATTTTGAAAATTTCCTTCCCTTAAAAATGGGAAATTTTGAAAATTTCCCATAAAAGTGGGAAATTTTTAAAAT
This sequence comes from Stomorhina lunata, assembly GCA_933228675.1. Taxonomy (NCBI): domain Eukaryota; kingdom Metazoa; phylum Arthropoda; class Insecta; order Diptera; family Rhiniidae; genus Stomorhina; species Stomorhina lunata. The sequence continues at coordinate 84,799,988 of OW121740.1, read as the reverse complement.
ATCACATATAATTGAAAATTTCCCATTTTAATGGGAAATTTTCAAAATTTTTAATTTTTATGGGAAATTTTCAAAATTTTCCATTTTTATGGGAAATTTTCAAAATTTCCCATTTTTGTAGAAAATTTTCAAAATTTACCATTTTTTCGGTACATTTTAAAAATTTCCCTTTTTATGGGAAATTTTCAAAATTTACCATTTATAATGAAATTTTCAAAATTTACCATTTTTATGGGAAATTTTTAAAATTTCCCATTTTTATGGGAAAATTTCCCATTTTTGTGGGAAATTTTCAAAATTTCCCATTTTTGTGGGAAATTTTCAAAATTTCCCATTTTTGTGGGAAATTTGCAAAATTTCCCATTTTTGTGGATATTTTCAAAATTTCCCGTTTTTGTGGGAAATTTTCAAAATTTACCATTTCTTCGGGAAATTTTTAAAATTTACCATTTTTTCGGTAAATTTTTAAAATTTACGATTTTCATGGGAAATTTTCAAAATTTACCATTTTATGGGAAATTTTCAAACTTTACCATTTTATGGGAAATTTTCAAAATATACCATTTTATGAGAAATTTTCAAAATTTACCATTTTATGGGAAATTTTCAAAATTTCCGATTTAAAAAAAAGAACAAATTCTTGCTCTAAAAAATCAATTTTAAAAGATATCGCTCAGAAATTGCTTAAAAAATTGAAATCACGAAATAAAAAGCAGTCATTGCTTGATATAATATTATATTAAAATAACCGTCACATATTGAGCGATATAATAAAAATCAAACTTACCCGGTATGAATTGAACGATAAAATACAAATAAAAAATACCCGGTATAATTTGAGCGATATAATATAAATCAAAAATACCCGGTGTAATTTGAGCGATATAATATAAATAAAAAATACCCGATATAATTTGAGCGATATAATATAAATCAGAAATACCCGGTATGAATTGAGCAATAAAATATTATTCAAAAATACCCGGTATACTTTGAGCGATATAATATAAATCAAACATACTCGGTATAAATTGAGCAAAAAAATATAAATCAAAAATACCCGGTATAATTTGAGCGATAAAATATTAAGCAAAAATAACTGTTATTTTTGCCTGAAATAATAAAAGGCACAAAATAACTTTTATTTCTGATCAAAAAAATAAAAATCTTACTTTTTGATTTTTATTTTCTGAGTTTTATTATAAAAGTCTTAACCGTTACAGTCCCTGGTTTTACTTGATTTTAGGATAATTAAAATGTATAAACAATCTTTTATTTTAAATTTCATTCATTTTTTTAATACCAAAAATTGCAGCCCTACGTGCTCAATATAAATTAAGCAAAACAAAAAATAGAATGTCGAAAAAAAACAAAATAAAAAAATTTTCAGTTTGTAAAAAATAAAAAGTGTTTCTACATTAAAATAATGTTAAAATATTAAAAAAAAAAAAAATAACATTTTATGTGTGCAATTTACAACAGTGCATTTCATTCAAAATTTCGCGGAATTATTCAAACAAAATTTTGAGTGCAAAAAGCTTTTCTGTTTGTTAAAAAAGCTTTTATTTCGTGTACGTGTGATTTAGTAGAATACTAAATTTTAGTGGATCAGCTGACGACATTTAATGAAACAAGAATATATAGAAATTCTTCTATGCATTTAAGTATCAAAATTGTTTAGTAATTTTTAATATTTCTTAACTTTTTTTCCTATTATCCTTGACTCCCAGTGAAGCATAGGGCCTCAACCATTCTTTTATATCGGAATGTTAAAGATTTTGTGGACATAAGGTCTGTAATACAGGTAGAGACTGGTGTCATTAGGAGCCAGCGTCAAACTGTAGGTCTTCTTCAATTAGTCTAAAAATAGAATCTGGTACATGTCATTAACTGAAAAAAGTCCCCTCTACTTTACTTGTAGAGTTTGGGAAAACTATGTAAGTAAAGTTTTTGAACTGAGATCCACAAAATTGCTCCTAGTGGGTGTTTTCGTGTCAGTCATGTTTTCAAAGTCTATAGAGTCATTCCCTAAACTTTCAGGAACACAAGCTGGGAATATTATCTCTAACGCCTCAGCAGTTTGCCCGTAATTCGTTATTCAGTAACACACACGAAATATTTTTTTTTAATTTAATGGTATAATTGAGATCTTATGTGTTTTAGCATCTACAAAGCTACAAACTACAAATTTTGTTAGACTATTTATTGAAAATATTAGTTATTTTAAGTTTTATTTTTTTTTTCAAACTACACATTTTAGTTTACAAATTTCCATAAAATAATCTACGAGTGTGGCAACGATCTGTTTAATATTGACAAAATATACAAACTTCAAAGATATTCTTTATAGTCAAAAATTTTGAAGTGGCACTTCCTTTAGTATTTATTTCATGGGTGAATAAGTTTGTCATTCAGTTTGTAATTTTTTTATTATTCGATTTAGCCATGTCCATCTGTCTGTTGAAATCAAGTTTGTGGAGCTCCTGGTGGGTGTACGCAGACGGATTATATACCAGATTTTAGGATATTTCTCTACGCAGGACAAATTTCATTAAAATCGGTCCATAAACACCTAATATATCGCTAAAATACTAAACTTCGATGACGAATTTTTAAATTTTTTTTTTAATTCTCATCGAATTTTAAATTTTATTGATATCTCTGGTGTTTATAGACCGATTTTGATATACAGTTCATAAAACTTAAAAAAACAGTTTTTTGATGAAATTAAATTTGTTTGAAAAATACAGTTTTTTTTTAATTTTAAACTTTCATCGAATTTTGAATTTTGGTGATATCTCTGGTGTATATAGATTTTGATAAAATTTAATAGCATGCTGGCTTGGAGTATTTTCTAAAATCTGGTATATACGTAATTCGAAATTAAAAAAAATATTGTTTTTTAAAAAAATTTTTCTAAAATTTGCCAATTTGCGTACGTCGATATCTTTTGCTTTGGCTATATCTCATTGTAATGTATCTATTTTGATTTTTGGAGGATTTTCTAAGATCTGATATATAATTCATGTCGGTATAATATTCGCAAATTGTGGAATTTTAAACAAACAGACGGTTTTTATACAAATTAAACAAATACAATTTAAAAGAAAATGAAAAAATTTAAATTTAGCATCGAATTTCGAGTTTGGGCTATATCTCAGTTGTAAGTCCCGTTTCACACGAACCAGGTTTACTTGATCAGTTTTTCTTTAAATTTCGTTTGAACCTGCATTCACGTTAACACACAAAAATTTTCTTCATCAGTTTTCATTTTATTTTCCTTAAATTTCATACAAATTTTCAAAATTTTCGTAAGCTTGATAGTATGGTCAGGTGTGCTCAATTTTAATTCTGTCACTTTATTCTCATACAAATTCAAGACTTGATAAGTCAAACCTGACTAATGTAAAAGTGGACTAAGTAGAACTATATGTTGCAATTTAATAGTGTACTTCGTAGAACACTATTAAGATCTAATACCTGTACATATAAGTTATGTCGGTATGTCATCTAGAAGCTCATCAAACATGATTTCAGCATACAGAAATATGTCTTAAATAAATGACTTTTGAACATTATAATGGCCTTTATTCATATCTAAAACTCTAATCCAAATAGGTCCTCTAAATATACTTAAAGCAAGCATTTAATCGGTCCTCTAACTTTACATTTCAATTTTCTGAAATTGTTTGTATTTCAATCTACCTCCAAAATGTTTTAGACCCAAATTAAAACAAGGTAATTGAAAAATAAATGTATGAGGAAATACATACATTTAAAAGCCGTGTTAATTATCGAGATATGAAACTTTCTCAGATCAGAAAATAAATATACATACATATATGAGTGTTTTTGTAGGACTTACCCAAATCAGAAACATACATATAGGGTGGCCCAGAAAGACCGAAGTGGTGTGAATTCCTTATAACTTTTTTATTATAATTTTTTTTTTTCTTTTCTTTTCAGTATTTTGTAAAGAAGACTTGGATAATTTATAATGGAGCAATACACAATTGAACAACGTGCCCAAATTGTTGAAATTTACTTTTCAAATCAACGGTCCATTGTGTTGACTCAGCGTGCATACCGTCGTCAATTTAATGTGCGGGTTGCACCCTCTCAGTCAACAATAAACCGTCTGGTTGCAAATTTTCGAGAACAAGGTGCAGTAAGGAACCTTCCTGGTCCCGGCAGATACCGAACTGTCCACACGGCTGACAATATTCAAGTGGTACAGGAGAGTATTCGGGAGGATCCAGAAACATCAACCAGGAGACGTTCGTCACAACTGGGCCTCTCAAGAACGTCGCTGCAGCGAATTTTGCACACCATTTTTAATAACTAATACAAAAATATTCCCCATACATTTAATGTATTTAAAAAAAAAAAATAAAAAAATATCTCTTAAATAAAAAGTTATAAGCAATTCACACCACTTCGGTCTTTCTGGGCCACCCTGTACTTGTAATTGACTAAAAACTCTTTCCATTCAGTACTTTACTTTTGTAACACCATTGGTGAAGGGTATTTAAGGTTTGGCATAGCCGAATATAGGACTCTTACTTGTTAAGTATAAAGTTCTGAAGTACTTAGTGCAGTTTCACGCACAACAAGTTTACTTGATCAGTTTTTCTTCAAATTTCTTTTGAACCTACATTCACGTTTACATACGAACATTTTCTGCATAAGTTTTCATTTTATTTTCCTTAAATTTCATACAAGTTTTCAAAATTTTCGTATACTTGATTGTCAGGTTTGTATCAATTCTGTCAGCTTTTTCTCATACAAACGATTTGATAAGCCAAACCTGACTGGTATGAAAGTAGACTTAATAAAATAAATTTCTTTTCCGGAAAACCCATGAGCAAAAAATAATTTCATTAAGAATAAAAAATGTGAGCAGTTAAGTCCCCTGATGCAAAATTTCGTCTTGTATGACCTCTAGTACTTTGTGTGTACTCCATGAGTATACAAAAGATGAAGCTTTGAGCATCTTTGGTATTATTTTTATGAGATTATTATTATTTCTAAATCAATATATTCCCAGGTTTCAACACTACTGACCTACTATTGTTTTAGGCTGTTCTTTCCTTTACCAATATGTGAAAGGGTATTATAATTTAGTCATGCAATTTTTGTTTTAGAGTTAAAATGTTTGTATTAAATTGTTGTGTTGAAGTGTTATATATCGAAATAAGGATATCTTTCTTTCTACACTCAGAAAAAAGACGTGTACTAAATTTTAGGAAAAATAATTCCTTAAAAATAGTATAAAAAATTCCTTATTCAGAGTAAATTTTTACTCAAAATTAGGAAAAATTGTTACATTCTAGTAAAAAATACAACATGTTAATAAAAAATTTATAGTTCATATACTAAAAAATTGTAAACATTTTTCCATAGAAAAATTGCATGAATTTTGTAAAATATTATTTATTTTAGGGAAATTTTTGTTAAAAACTAGTAAATATGTCCTAAATTTTAGTTCATCACATCGTAAAAGTAGGAAATACTGACTTTAGTTCAAAAAATTTGATTGAGTAAATGATTTACTCAAAAATAGTTCATTAAAATGAACTTACTTAAAATCTGGAAGTTGTTGTCTTAAATTTAAGTTCATTATTTTCCTAATTACTAAGAAGTTATACTTAAATTTAGAAAACTTTCTACATTTTAAGAAAAATTTATTTAAAATTAGGTAACATAAATTACAACGTCCAATAGTATACAATTTTCTTATAATAAGTAAAATTGTAATAATTTGTTAAAAATTATATACTTATAATTAGGATAATTTCCTAAAAATTAGTTCAGATAAATCAGAAGAAATCATGCTTAAATTTATGAAGTAATTAGGATAACTTTTTTATAATGAGCAAAATTGTTATAATTTCTTGAAAGTTATATACTTATATTTGAGAAAAAATTCCTAAAAATTAGTTCAAATTTTCCTAAAATTTAGTTCATATATTGAAAAAAGTAAATGTCAATAAATTATTTTCATTTATAATTTATTTTCAATTGTAGTTCGTGATAGATATCTTACAAATTCTGCTGTTTTTTTGATATTTGCAATATAAAAAAAATTTTTGTTATGAAAAATTTGTGCCAAAAATTGTGTTTGTTGTTTCCGTCTTTGCATTTCGTAAGTAAAGGAAATATTAGCGACTAAACAATGTATCAAAATAAAAGACAGAAAAATCAACAAGAATATGAAAATTTTCTAAAAATTAGTTAAAATTTTTTAAAAATTAGTTTGAATTTTCCAAAAAATTAGTTAACATTTTCCAAAAAAATTAGTTAAATTTTTCCTAAAAATGTATTGAAAAATAAAATTAAAATTAATTATGTTTTCTAATAATTGTGTTATAAAAAATATTTGTGCAATAAAAAAAAACTACGGCTGGAATCTGTGTCAAAAATTGTTAATTTGGTCATAACGTCACCAGTAGCTCCTTATTAAACTGTTCAGTATTCCACTTTTAATTTAAGGAGAATGCAATTACAGCAAATACAAATCATATCTTATGCAGTTGAATATCTTTATCTACATATACAGTTGTAAGTATTTTTATGGCCTCTATATTATGATTTTTGAATTAAACACTTACGCTTATAATCTAGGGCACTTCGGCCAATTTTTGATCTCTACGAGCTAAATAACCGAAACTTATAGCGATCCCTTGTATCGTAAGTCCCTCGTAAGCATTATTTCCACCACGCTTTATTTCATATGGGATCCAATTTCCTTAACTATCTTTCTACAGCCATTTTCTTCATGTGAAATATTGTTATTGGACTTTCCTGCAAATCAGGGATTGAAAAAATGTGTGTATACTCACTCCTTGGCGTCTATCAAATCCTGAATTCTCATAACAGATGTTTACAATCCAAAATATCATATTTGTTATTATAGTCCATGTAAGTGATGCATTATACATATATGTCTTTAGTACACTGTTTCCTCAGTTTTCATATTAGGGAGGGTCATTTTTTATATTTGCCAGAAGCTTGTTGTATTTAACGCCAAATTTGAAGAAAGACAGAAATTTAAATAGTCCCAAAGCGATCTTCTAAATGTAGGGTTATTGGATTTAGGTACAATAAATTTTTTTATAATACATTAATGGGCAAGTATTCAATTTAAATACATTTTTAAATTGAGCTTTTGTGTGCTAATACTTAAATATTTTATTTTTTTTTTTGCCTTTTCATAGTAGGAGTCTTTTCCAGAAGTAGGTTACTAGCCTGAGGTCCTAGTCCAAATTCTTATAATTCATACGGGAAGAACTCACAACACTTGTTAGCTCACTACTTTAACGGGTGTTAAGACAGATAAGACGGTGTGATACCACGAGAAGATCAGTTTCCACAGTTGAGATGAGGGATAGACCAAGAAAAGTCTTTAATTTTCAAATTAAAACCGATCAAAACCGTTGCTTGGCTTCCAACAATAACTACATCACCATTTTATCTAGAATACTTCGACAAAATTCTAAACTTATGGAGAGCTCTTGTATTATAAGTGCCACTTGGCAGGATTATTTGGTTGGCAGAGCTTAACATATGACATTTTTGTGCTTGGAGTTGTCGTCACAAGTAACAATCAGCCGTTTTCTTCAAATCGAAAAAGGTTATTGGATTCCCCGCATGTTAAGGCTCAACCCATGTAAGTGATGCATTATCTATGCCTCAGTTTTTATATTAGGGTGGGTCTTTTTTAATGTTTACCAGAAGGTTGTTATATATTAAATATCATAATTCAACGTAAAATTTAAAGAAAGAGAGACTTAGTGACAGAGATTTAAATAACTCCAAAAGTGTTCTTCTAAATGTAGTTATTGGTCTTAGGCACAGTTTTTTTATTATAATAAATTAGTGGGCAAGTATTCAAGGTAAATATATTTTTAGATTGAGCTTTTGCGTAATACATTGATAAGTATCAAAAATTTAAAAAAATCGTATAGGTGTTTTAAAGTAACAGGTTCTTATAGAGCTTACAGTAAGGGGCAAAACTTAACACATTGTTTATTAATACAAAATCGAATCGAAACTCAAAAGTCATTGTTTGGTACAAATTTTGTTCCTTTAGCCAAATACTTTATGAACGAAATTTATACCAAACAACTATTTTTGACATTTAATATAATTAAATTTTAAACTTTCTTTTCTTAAATTTAAGAAAATAATAAAAATAAATAATGTATTTTACTAGTTATCAGTAAAAAGGTTTTTTCCCTAACTAACTGTATGCTCTAAATAAAAAATATATATTAAACACCTATACTATATTTTATATTTTTTGCGAAATGACCTTTGATTAGTTAAATTGGGAAGACTAAGGACCTTTAGTGTTCCGTAGCCAAAGATGCCGTGCGTCACAGAGAGCGTCCCTTCCAAATAACAATTTGACTATGAAAAGGCTTTAATATTTTTCAATGTGTTATACTGCAGTTAATTCTGAAGTACGATTTTTTTATTTATTTACCTTATAAAATTTGTCTTCATTAATAAATACATTAATATAAATATTTATTTTCCAATAACTCACATTATGAACCAAAATTCTTTTATATTGAAGTTTATATTGCATTTTCAAATAAATAAATTTTTTAACTTGTAAAAGAAGATCAGATATTTAATGGCAAGGAATGGATAATGAAATACATTGAGTCATTGTCCGCAGTTATTTAAATTGGAAGAAACTTTCACAAATACGAATGTGGAAAAATTTCAAAACTACTTCATCCATTTTTTATTTCTATGACTTTTAATTTATTGTACTTTTTTTTGTATAAGTTGTTATTGATTGAAATTTCGGTAAAAACCAAAAATACTCCCATAAGAACTAATTTTACAGTTTGGGGGCGGATGCGGCACGCCTACCCCTAATGCAATCTGAACAAAATTTTGTATAACATATTTTTTTGTAACGGAAAACATTTCTTAGGGAAAATTAAGGTTAAATTTTTAAGAAATAAGGTGGACTCAATTTTTATGTACATATATGTAAGTAAATGTAAAAATTGTTATAAATTTAAATATTATTTCTTATTTTATTATATATATGTATTTATGTTATTTAAAATATTTTTGTAAAGTTATGAAAATATATTAATAAAAATACTTTATACCATATTTTTATACTTTTATTTTATAATGGGGATAAATATATTTTAGAAAATAATTTTACTTAATTTTAGTAATTTTTCTTGTATTATTTAGGAAATATATAATTCAGATAAATATATAATTTACTGAAAACTAGAAATAAGTTTTAATAATGTAGGAAATATTTCATACTGGGAATGAATATTTTACTATAAATAAGTACTAAACTTATTTATTTTCTGACTGTTTTTCTCACTTTTAAGGAAAATATTTCCTAAAAATTATAAATTTTTTACAAGATCAGAATAAATAATTTAATGAATTTTAGTAATCTTTTTCTACTATCGTAGAAAATTTGAACAAGTTTACTGCAGTTTTTACTTGTTTTAAGTTAAAATAAATTATCTTTTAACTAAAATGAAGGAAAATTTTCCTTATTTATAGCATTGATAAATATTTATCTGAACTAAATTAAAGGAAATATTTACTTGTTTTTAAGAAGTTTCAGATAAAATATGAACTAAATAATAGTCATTTTTTTAATTTTTTAAGTTAAATTTTATCTGGTTTTAGTTAAAATTTGTTTGATATAAGAAATTTTGTCAAAAACTTAAGGAAATTTTTTTATTGGAATTAAGGAATTATTTTACTTAATTGCTGTAAAAAACGGCTTTGGCGCCATACGACAACCATTTTTTCCTCAAATTTAGTAAATTTTCCTAAATTTTAGTTCATTTTTTTTCTGAGTGTATTTACGCAAAAAACATACATTAGCCTGAACCACGTTTTTTTTCGAATTCAGACTCGTTAACCCTCTAGTTTTTTTATACCCTTCACCAATAGGTAAAAGGGTATTATAAGTTTGTGATTCCGTTTGTAATTTTTTTATTAGTGATCGTAGACCCCATAAAAATTATACCGATCGACTCAGAATCGGGAGGAGAATCGATTAAGCGATGTCCGTCTGTCTGTTTGTCCGTCCGTCTGTCTGTCTGTTGAAATCAAGTTTCTGAAGCCCCTGGAGGATGTTCTTACATAAATTATATATCAGATTTTAGGAAATTCTCCCGCAATGAACGCTATTAAATTTCATTAAAATCGGTTTATAAACACCGAAAATATCGAAAAAATACCAAAAATTAGACGAAAATTTTAAAATTTTTGATTGAAACACACTTTTAAATAACAAGAGAAAAAAGATACTCCTGGTGTACATGTGATAATATGTTATATATCAGATTGTAGGAAATAGTTTCCCAAAGCACCCTGTAAAATTTTATCAAAATCGGTCCATAAACAACTGAGATATTTCCAAAACACTGAATTTGATGTATCGCAAATTGCCCAAAGTTCGCATTAGAGAATGTTTGTTGAAAAAATGAAATGCAGAAATAGGAAAAACCATCCTCCTTTAGCACGGACCTACATAAATTTTATATCAGATTTTAGGAAATTCCCCCGCCAGGCACGTTATTAAATTTTATCAAAAGCGGTCCATAAACAATTGAGATATCGCCATAACACTACATTTGATGTACAGCAAATTGCCCAAAGTACGTGTCTAAGAAATTTTGTTTACATTTTGTAAATATTGTTTCAGCGATATCTCAGGTGTTTATGGACCGATTGTGATGAAATTTGACATCGTTCTTTGTGTGAGGATTTTCTAAAATCTATACTCCACAAATCTGATTACGAATACCATTCAAACTGTACCGATCAACTTTGAATCGGCAGGAAAATCGATTTCGCCACCTCCGTCCGTCTGTTTGTTTGTCCGTCCGTCTGTTTTTGTGTCCGTCCGTCTACCTGTCTGTAATTTTTTCTGTTGTAGTCAAGTTTTTGGAGTTCCTGTTTTGTCGATATCTCAGGTGTTTATTTTGATGAATTTTATTAGCGTCCTTCGCAGGAGATTAGCTAAATCCTGATGCATTCGGTAATTTGTGGTAGATATAATTTAGCGTTTAAGCGATGGTGTTTTATCGACAATGATAAAATTCAGGGTGGCCCAATATCCTAAAATTTTGTGTAAAATCCAGGAGCTCTACAAATCTGATTTTAGCAGACAGACACTCTGCATTAATCTTAATTTTGTGTCTGACTTTTGAACATTATGATAACATTTGAGAATGTATTATATATCAAATTATAGGTAATCTTCCTAGGAAGTACAAAAATGCAGCTAACTATATGATATCCGTTCAAAACCTACATATGTATGTAAGTATCTCACATATCAACGAAAATTTAAATTTTTTAATTGCAATTGGGAGAAATCCGTTCACGTTTGACAATTGATTGATATCCATCCATTCAAAAGCTATATATTTCACGTATGTATCTAAAACTAAGAGTGTATACCCTATAATTTTATGGCTTATCATTGTTAAAGCTTTGACCTAAATCAGTCCGTTAACTTCAGAGTTTTACATAACTAATCAAGAACTTTTACTAGTTGGATAATTCGTACGAATTAAAGTGGTCAACCCTCACTGGGCACTGTGTTTTTGGGTTGCATGCCAGAATACTTAAACTTCATCAAATCGATGTGCTATTGCAAATGTAAGGGCATCTACATTTTGAAGCATCTTTTCTGCATGGTTTATCTGGTCTATCGAACTTTATTAAATGTTCGTAAAATATGTGTCTATTTTATTTCGAAGCTACTGGCTGGCTTAAATATGCATTCTCTACTTGTAGTCTAGTAATCATTATCTTTCACAAAGGGACCACTTTAGAACCCAAGTGAAGCTTCCCTAGACATCAGCCACCTGCCCAACCTAACCTTTGGGTGCATAACTATTCTAGATGATGACGCCACCGAAAAGCTTTTCGTTTTCCGACTCTTAATTTTAAAGACTCTTTGCATATAATGCTAGTATCGGGTGTTTTTTTATTGAGGTATAGAACTTTAAGTTGGCATCACTTTTTTAACTGGCGGCCATTTTGTCAGCTGTCAAGTGATTAACATTTAGTTTGGTTTGCCATTTCATCATGAACAGGTTGACAAAAGAACAACGCTTGCAAATCGTGCAAATTTATTTCGAAAATAATGGTTCAGTTCGCGAAGTTTACCGCAAGCTCCGTCCATTTTATGGTCGACATAATCGTCCATCAGAGCAATTAATTCGGTTAACCATGGATCGTTTTCGCACTACGTTTACTCTATGTGATAATACGCATCCGCAGCGACGTCGAACAGTGCGCACCGAAGAAACAATTGCCGCTGTAGAGCAAAGTGTTGAAGAGGACCCGAATGAATCGATTCGCCACCGTGCACAGCAATTTGAGCTTTGTCCATCAACTTTATCGAAGATTTTGCGCAAAGATCTTGGCTTGCGACCTTACAAGATCCAGCTTGTGCAAGAATTAAAGCCGCGAGACCATGCAATGCGTCGTGATTTTGGTGTATGGGCCGAAAATGAGATTGATCTCGATGCTGATTTTCATCGCAAAGTTTTGTTCAGTGATGAGGATCATTTTTGGTTGAATGGCTACGTCAACCAGCAAAATTGCCGCATTTGGAGTTAAGAGAATCCACATGAGACCCTCGAGACGCCATTACATCCACAAAAACTGACTGTTTGGTGTGCTCTATGGGCTGGTGGAGTCATTGGGCCATACTTCTTCCGAAATTATGCTGGAGAGTCAGTTACCATAAATGGAGACCGGTATAGAGCCATGATAACCGACTATTTTGTTCCCCAATTGGATGGCATGAATGTGGATGAGTTGTGGTTCCAACAAGACGGCGCTACATGCCACACAGCGCACGTCACAATTGATTTATTGAAGGAAACATTCGATGAGCGCATAATTTCGCGGAATGGACCTGTCAATTGGCCATCAAGATCGTGTGATTTGACACCACTGGATTATTTTCTTTGGGGATATGTGAAGTCGCTCGTCTACGCCAACAAACCAGAAATGTTAGGGGACTTGGAAGCCAAAATTCGTGGCGTTATTGCCAACATACGGCCCCATATGCTCGAAAAAGTAGTTGAAAATTGGACCTGTAGAATTGGCTTTATTCGAGCCAGCCGCGGCGGCCACATGCCCGAAATCATATTTAAACATTAATGGCATAAAATTATCCTTCCAATAAAGCCAAATTGATGGACATTAAAATGATTTTCTTGTGTTTTATTTCAATTCGAAGTTCTATACCTCTAAAAAAACACCCATTATAACCAAATTTTGCTAGGAATTACATTAAGTACTTTTGCAACACCATTGGTGAAGGGTATCCAAGATTCGGCAAAGCCGAATATACCACTCTTACTTGTTTTTTACCAAGATTGGGTTGTTCGTAAAAAAAAGTTTTTAACCCAATACAGACATATTGTCTAAAATGGTCCAACATTTTTTGTCAAAATATAAACCCCATGTCTTTTAAGTGTAAAATTTTGTTATCCAGCTTATTGGACCCGGCGCACAGTGGTATTTCTTCATACATAATGTATTTTTATATATGCGTTGTTTTTCTTCTTTTTTAGTTCTGCAATTAAAAATAGGATAATAAGCAACATATATCACAAAAATATTAAAAAAAAAGTGTTTGTATTCTAATAAATTACAACATTTGTTGCAATTTTAACTTTTATAACTTATTTTTAAATTAATTTAATCAAAAGTAAAACAAGGAGATATATAACTGCTTTATCAAAATAAATTTGCCGACCGCTGTATACAGTAGCGGACAAAAATATTCACACACCAGGTAACTTCGAATTCAATATTTCATATTTTTGTAAATACGAAGAAGTGCTTATTACTGTATTGTGAAAATTTTTTTATTAGTGCATGACTAATTCAGAAGTGAAGTAAACTTCAAATAAATGTGTTGTACATTTAAAAAAATATAAATATATATGCCAAGGTACTATTTACGGTGGGCAAAAGTATTCACACAGTGGTAACTTTCAGTCCTAAAGCAAAGCTTATAATTTTTTCTTCGGTATGGCAACACCATTCGTTGCAAGATGAGAAGTTCCGTTATAAAAAATAATTTACATTTTAATATATGCATTTACGTGGTGAATAGAAGTTTGATTTTACAAAATGGACCGAAAACAAAAAGAAAGAAAAATAAATCATACGCTGAAATTGGAGAAATAGGAAAACAAAGCCGATTTACTATCACTAGTATCGTTAAAAGGTTTAAAGAATCTACAGATTTGACTAGTTCCCATCAAACTGGCCGACCACGCCAACTCAGCCCAAGAGAAGAGATTCAAATCATAAGAAAAGTGAAAAATAATCCCAAAACAACGTCCACTGAACTAGCTGCTGAATGTTAATAAGTCATGGAAAAAGAAATTCACCCAAAAACTGTCCGTAGAACTCTACATCGGGCTGGTTTTAACTCTAGAATTGCCAGAAAGAAACCACATCAGCAAAATCAATAAAAAGAAGCGATTAGAGTTTGCCAAAGAGTATGCAAATGAACCTGCAGATTTTATATTTTTCAATCGGATGGAAGAACACGAGTTTTGAGAAAGCCCAATACCGAACTTGATAAAAATAACGTGGTGAGTACAGTTAAACACGGTGGTGGAGGAGTTATGGTTTGGAGATGTATGGCTTCTTCGGGAATGGGAAACTTGGTTTTCATCGACCTCACTATGGATAAGAATGCATACTTAGATATTTTAAAAGAAAATCTTCTGCAAAGTGTAGATAAGCTGGGTTAGTTCCCATCAAACTGGCCGACCACGCCAACTCAGCCCAAGAGAAGAGATTCAAATCATAAGAAAAGTGAAAAATAATCCCAAAACAACGTCCACTGAACTAGCTGCTGAATGTTAATAAGTCATGGAAAAAGAAATTCACCCAAAAACTGTCCGTAGAACTCTACATCGGGCTGGTTTTAACTCTAGAATTGCCAGAAAGAAACCACATCAGCAAAATCAATAAAAAGAAGCGATTAGAGTTTGCCAAAGAGTATGCAAATGAACCTGCAGATTTTATATTTTTCAATCGGATGGAAGAACACGAGTTTTGAGAAAGCCCAATACCGAACTTGATAAAAATAACGTGGTGAGTACAGTTAAACACGGTGGTGGAGGAGTTATGGTTTGGAGATGTATGGCTTCTTCGGGAATGGGAAACTTGGTTTTCATCGACCTCACTATGGATAAGAATGCATACTTAGATATTTTAAAAGAAAATCTTCTGCAAAGTGTAGATAAGCTGGGTTTTGGGGGCAGTTTTTACTTTCAACAAGATAACGACCCCAAGCTACAGCGAATATTGTTCGAATGTGGATCATGTTCATCATCATGTTCCTCACATTCTACCAACTCCACCCCAGTCGCCAGACATGAATCCCATTGAGCATCTTTGGGATGAGTTGGGTAGACGAATAGAAAAACGCCATATTACAAAACTAAATTCAAGCAGGTGTTGCAAGAAGAATGGCAAAATATTGGGGATGATGTTACCAAAGATTAAAAGAAGTCCTGAGTAAGAAAGGTTGCTCCACAAAATATTAATAAAATAAAATTTTGATCAATTATAACCCAGTAAAAAATATATGGATTAATCCATAACCGAGCAACAAAGAAGTAATGACTTGTTCATCCATTTGGAGTAATAAGCGAGCTATTGAAACTTTTTTGTTTTGTTGTTTATGCCTCGCTTAATACTCCAAATGGATCAATGAGGGATGCATCAGTTCGTTTTTTTTTTCTTTGGCATAAGAAAAAATATTTTGCTTAAATTAAATTGGAATGGATCAAAAAATAAACAAATACAATTTTTTTTACTTTTTTTGTTTCGGTAATTGGTGAATTGGCGTTGTCTTTTCTTTGAAACTAATTTGAACTAACTTTTAATTCTAGAGATTGAGAAGAGGAAGCCCTACGCAAAGCCGAAGAAGCTGCCGCACGTAAGGCTTAAGAAGAAGCTGTTCGCCAGGCAGAAGAAGCCGCTAGTCAGGCAGAAGAGTCTGCACGTCTAGCCGAAGAACAATGCAACTCCAAGAAGAGGAGGAAGAAATGAACCGTTTGGCTGAAATCGAAAGACAAGCTGTGGAAACTATCAAGGCCGCCAATGAAGCTGAACAAAAGTAGATAAAATCTACAATAAATTTTAAATTTTGCGCTTACATTTGAGTTTTCTTAATTTTTCAGAGCCCTTGAAGGCAAGTTTCCAATATACATAAATAAAAATGTTTTTTCTCTCCTTTAGGAGACAAAAACGATTACTCCCTCTGTCGTCATTTTCAAGACTAAAGGGAGCACTCCATAAAGAGCTTAAAAGGAGTACTCGTGTCTGCGGACATGCTGTACTAAAAATCCTATGAGTTTCGGAGTTTTATGGAGTAATCCATTACTCGCAAAGGAGCGCTCTTTGGATGATCCTATTTTTTACTGGGAAGGATGTTCAATACTGTGTGAATACTTTTGTCCCTTGAAAATTAAGTTTAAGTAACATATTGATATTTTCCTTACAATATATTATATTTAGCGTTACTTTCACTTCATGTTCTAATACTATAGAAGTGAATACACAATTTTGTTGAATACCTAACCCCTCTATAATTTTGCATTTAAGAACTGTAGTGAATTGAAAATATTCTTAACTGCTGAGTCAATAGTTTTGTCCGTCACTGTAACTGCAAAAACTAGATGGAGTAATCCTACAGCTATGTTTAGTTTTAATTAGAAAAGAAAAATTCAAAAAGACTTTAAAATCAGTCGACTCCTTGGGGTACCTCCCTTGGATCCCCATTTTGCACTTATTTTTCAATTTGTATTTAAAAAGTTAAGCCTGAAGGTATGCAATACTATTTTATTATAAGCAATATTCTTGACTTTTTTTTTAGTAAATTTTGATTTTTTCAAAAGATTGACAAAAGTTGGTGAAAAATGATTGTAATTAATAATTGTTATAATTAATAATTATTACATATTTATTCTAATTCTTTTTTCTTGGTATTCCACAATTCTTCTTTCAGCCAGCAGCTATTGAAGCAGCCTGGCCTTGTCGTTGTCCCCTTTAGTTAAATACTTCTATGATCTTCAGTTTCTGTTTCCTCTGATATAACTTTTCGAACTGTTTCACTGGCATTGCAATATCGTTCGTTGTCCTGTCATTGGTTTCGCTATTTGTAGGACTCTTTGTGACAAGGTATATTATAATGAAGGTAATTTCACTTTACGTTACTAAATTTAATTTCACTTTCTGACAATTCTAAGGGTTCTGACATTTCAATAGAAATAAAGCTACCATATTATGTTAAGTCTTCCCTTTTTTTGTCCCTGTGCCGACAATATGAATTATGTGTTAAAATTTAAAGACTCTTTTATTGCAGAATTTAAAACTTTTTTTGCTTATGCATCTGCAAACATAACCGTTTACCTATATTTTACTTGTTCTAGGAGAAAAGAGCTGGATAGCTTTAAACATATAATAGAATTTATTGATTTTTTTAATTTCCTGAATACTTAGAAAAAACACATAACTAAAATTGTTGTCTCAGCGGCGATTTGAAGTAATAGAAATTAATTTATTTTTCAAAATAGAATTGTTATTTCAAATCAAAAATTTTTTTAAATTATAAAAATACTAAAATAAAACGTTCTGTTTTTGTTAGAAGATTCCGGTACGAAAAGATCATTGTCACATCATTCTCGTTGTCAGCGAACTAGAGATTGACCTTTTGGTAGAAGAAGGGAATCACGTAATTCTTTTTAATCATAATCAGGAAGAATTTATCTTAATACAAAGTCTATTCTTATTATAGTTTCAGAAGTCTCAATGGCTAATTTAACTAACGGCTAATATATTTGTTAATCAGTTTGTCACTGTAAGTCCCTATTCTACACTGACGGATGTTGCATGATCCGCTTATGAGAGGAAATGCTCCTATAGTTGATGCTGTATTGCTGTCACCGTAGACTTTGGTTAATGTTGCTGATAATATTTATTAAGTTGATAAATTTACAATGTTTTATCTGTACTTTTATTTTTTGTTGTAGCCGTGAAATGGATGGGGTCACTTCCTTCCTCCTCCGACGAAGTATTTTCTAGTTTCTGTATGAGGCAAATTCTTGTAAATAATCCAATACTACTATGGTTACTATTGGAATCTGATCCGCTACCATTGGTTTGGGAATCGGCAAATATGAAACACATACCAAGAGGCGTAAATTTCTACTTTCCAGATCATTTGAATTCTTTGATGTTAACCTATATAAAATCATTGAAACTCTATCCATATTATAGGTGTTGAAAAATATTATATATTCCATTTTATATTCCAGTTTTCTGGAACATATTAATGAAAGCTCTAACAGGTGCGCTTAAAAACTGTAACTAATATATGTATTGATGATTTCAGTGGGTTTATATTTCCATAGTTTTCAGTACTTTAGTTAGTTTAATATCCCTGCTATTTACTTTGCTCATGGAAAAACCTGAACCTGAAATAAAAGAGCATAATATGCCAAAGTGGATGTACGCAAGGCTAAATATTTTTGCATTAATTGTTCAGTATTAAGGAATTCACGCCAGGAGTATCTATATTACATGATCGTATATTTCTAAAATCCTATCGTATGGAAAATAAAGCAGCATGCAAATTTTAATTGTTTGAAATTTTTATTTTAGTTTTGAATTTTTTTTTTATATGTTTATACCGCCTTTTTCAAGCTGGATGTTAATTTGGCTTTTATATATAAAATATATATTACACATATTATTTAAGAATTTCCAAATTGTACTAAATAATGTGGCAACGCTATACTTCATATGCCATAAAAAATAAACTTCAAAAACCCTTATTAAAATTTAGTAAAAGCCAGTGAAACTACCTTCATTATATCTGCCTTGCTTTGTGAATAAAATAAGAAATAAATATGTATATGATATATATATTGACAAAAATAAATTTAAAGTATGTGAAAGTCAAAGGGGCCCAAGATATAATTTTTACTTCAGTTGTGTATGAAAAATTTGCACAATGAAAAATTATTATTTTTTTGATAACAGAAGGATATATAGTTGCTTTATACAGCCCTTAGCTATCGCGCAATTTTCAGGAGTTAAACGAACTCTTATCCTTGGATTAAGAAAAACTGCAGTTACAAATAAATCAAGTTCGAACAGCTTACACTTTCTTCTTTCCAAACTTTGAATTAAGAACAATTTTAAATGTGAACTTGGGAGATTTTCCAATCTTATCATATTCTTAATTTCTATAAAAAGATCACTATATATCAAATTTTCTGATTGTAGTGTTTTTGATGAGAAGTAGACTATTTTAAGCACTTTCAAAAAATCGGATGCGAAAGCCCAAATTTCGTTGGATACATTGACGTAAGCATTATTATGTTTATCACTTCTGTTATTTCGCTTTACAATAAAAATCTATCTACCATTAGATAAGTGGAATTCCATCTTGTGAAGTTATCTATAAAAGGCATTTTGTATCCCTTTTAAGTTAATTTAGGCAAGTTAGGGTTCTTAACGGTCATAATCACATCAAGCTTTTCTTTAACACCTTAACGTCCGTCACACATAACTGAAGTGTGTGGGCTCCACATGTGACATTATTTACGTCGTCCATCAACAAATCATAGTTTGTATGTCGTTGGGTCAATACAGAACACTTATGGATAACCTTGTAGCTGCACCAATTTACAACGAAATTAGTCTTCCGCGAGGTTCTTCATGTATTTTTTTTTTAAGTTTATTTATTATTCTGCTATATTTTCCATTATATTGTGTTCATTTAATATTATGTTAAGTCCATCAAGTACTGGACTTACACGTGGTCTTTTACTGAAGGAAGAGGCCTGCCACATTTAGTGAATAGCTTTATTAAAGCAATTTGAATATGATTTTTATTAACTGTAGGAGACAATTTTACTGTCTAACTTTTAGAATTAATCAGGGACCGAAAATATTTTTTAATTTTTGATTAAAAAAAGCAACCGCAAGGAAATTTCGGAGAATCAAACCAAGTATACCATTTTGACCCAATTTTCACAAAATGCGATGCTTTTTAAAAATCTGATTATTATTTTTTAAAAAAAAATAACAGTTATTTTGTGATTTTTATTTTTTTGAGCAAAAATAACAGTTATTTTTAACTTTTATTTTTTCGAGCAAAAATAAAAGATATTTTTGTGTTTCCAACCCCAATTATGATTACAAAACTCAACTACATTAATTTTTGAGCATATGTAAATTATTTTCACTGAAAAATTATCTTTGTTTGAAAAAATTTTTCAATAAATTTATCATAATTTCAAACAAAAATAACTTTTATTTCTGCTCGAAAAAATAAAAGTCAAACAAGTAAGAGTGGTATATTCGGCTTTGCCGAATCTTGGATATCCTTCACCAATGGTGTTCCACAAGTTAAGTACAAAATCGTAAGAATTTATTAATAATTATATAGTTTCTGATTGATGACTTAGTTGAGCACAACACAAATTTTCTTTTGTTCATACTAAATGTAATTCCTAGCAATATTTGGTTATACTAGTATATATGCAAAGAGTCTTTAAAATTATGGATCCAAAGGTTAGGTTGGGCAGGTGGCTGATATATAATGATTATGATTACTATACTACAAGTAGAGAATACTTATTTAAGCCAGCCAGTAGCTTCGATACATGTGTCTATTTTACGAACATAAAATAAAGTTCGATAGATCACACAAACCATGCAGAAAAGATGAATCCAAATGTAGATGCCCTTAGATTTGCAAAAGCACATCGATTTGATGTAGATTAAGTATTCTGGCATGCAACTCAAAAACGTACGTATCATCCTACTAGCAAAAGTTCTTAATTAGTTATGTAAAACTCTGAAGTTAGTGGATCGATTTAGATCAAAGCTTTAACAATGATTGTTTTGTCAATGTATACAAGCCTTAGAATTATAGGGTATACACTCTTAGTTTTAGATACATCAGTTTTGTCGGAAAAGTTATTGAAGATTCACTTATTAATCTGAAGTTAGTTAACTAATTAAAATGAATACTTAATTAATAATATTTGGGATGTATTTTTCTTCTGATCTAATGTGTGGAAAGTTTTGCTGTAGTTCTTTGTGCAATTATAATGTGATTTAATTTATCAGCATTAAAGTGATTCCGGTTGGGGTTATATGGGAGATTTCACTAAATGTGAACCGAGTTTCATTTCATTTTCAATACCGAACTTTTCAAGAGATCGGAAATACTTTTGTCAAATGTTGTCCCTCTAGAAAGTTTATTTTAAGCGAAGTCGATATGTGAGGTACATACATACATATGTAGGTTTTGAACGCAAATCATGTACTTAGTTGCATTTTTGTACTTCCTAGGAAGATTACCTAAAATTTGATATATAATACATTCTCAAATGTTATCATAATGTTCAAAAGTCAGACACAAAATTAAGATAAATGCAGTGTGTCTGTCTGCTAAAATCAAATTTGTGGAGCTCCTGGAAGGTATACCCATATGCACTTTACACAAAATTTTAGGATATCGTCCCACCCCGAATTTCATCATTGTCGATAAAAACACCTGAAATATCGCTTAAACACAAAATTATATCTACCACAAATTACCGAATGCATCAGAATTTAGGTAATCCCCTGCGAAGTACGTTGTTAAATTTCATCAAAATAAACATCTGAGATATCGACAAAGCATTAGCTCCAAAAACTTGACTACAACAGAAAAAAGGACAGACGGGTACGGACGGACGGACAGACAGGTAGACGGTCGGACACACAAACAGACAGACGGACGTCGCGAAATCGATTCTCCTGCCGATTCTGAGTCGATCGGTACAATTTGAATGGTATTCATAATCTGATTTGTAGAGTTTATACAGATTTTAGGAAATCCTCCCACAAAGAACGCTGTCAAATTTTATCACAATCGGTCCATAAGCACCTGAGATATCGCTGAAACAATACTTACAAAATGTCAACAAAATTTCTTAGACACGTACTTTGGGGAATTTGCTGCACATCACATGTAGTATTTTGGCGATATCTCAGTTGTTTATGGACCGCTTTTGATAAAATTTAATAACGTGCTTGGCGGGATAATTTCCTAAAATCTGATATGTATGTCCGTGCTAAAGGAGGATGGTTTTTCCTATTTCTGCATTTAATTTTTTCAACAAACATTCTCTAATGCGTACTTTGGGCAATTTGCAATACATCAAATTTGGTGTTTTGGTGATATCTCTATGGTTAATTTTGATAATTTTACAGAGTGCTTTGGGGAACCATTTCCTACAATCTGATATATAATATAATATATTATCACATGTAGACCAGGAGTATCTTTTTTCTCTTGTTATTTAAAAGTGTGTTTCAATCAAAAATTTTAAAATTTTCGTCTAATTTTTGGTATTTTTTTTCGATATTTTCGGTGTTTATAAACCGATTTTAATGAAATTTAATAGCGGTCATTGCGGGAGAGTTTCCTAAAATCTGATATATAATTTATGTAGGTCCATCCTCCAGGGGCTTCAGAAAGTTGATTTCAACAGACAGACGGACAGACAGACAGACGGACATTGCATAATCGATTCTCCTCCCGATTCTGAGTCGATCGGTATAATTTTTATGGGGTCTACGATCACTAATAAAAAAATTACAAACGGAATCACAAACTTATAATACCCTTTCACCTATTGGTGAAGGGTATAAAAATAACTTTTATTCTTGCTTGAAAAATAAAAGTCAAAAATAACTGTTATTTTTACTCGAAAAAATAAAAGTTAAAAAATAACTTATTTTAGCTTGAAAAAATAAAAGTCTAAAATAACTTTTATTTTTTATCGAAAAAATAAAAGTCAAAAAATAACTTTTATTTCTGACTTTTACGATAAAAGTTATAACAGTTACGGTCCCTGGAATTAATAGTACAATGATGGTCATTTGCTTTAATATAACTTTCATAAATAATGGGATAAAAATTCTTAAATGACGGTTAAGGTTTCCGGCGTGGAAAGTTAAGTTTTAATTACAATTTCCATGTAGATGTAGTTTTTTGTAGATCTTACACCTACACTCAGAATATTATGTAATAGCCAATTAACTTTAAGCTCGAAAACTAGTTAAAGTAGTTTTCGCTCAAAACATTATTGAAAACTTAAGTTTTCACATACAAAACGAAAACTCCTTCCGCATGAGTTTTCAACGAAAACTTATTTAAAAACTATTAAAATACCGATACAACACTGAGTTCATACCATTTATTACAACTCTGATTCAGAAAAATGGGAAAATATCAAAAATAAATGTCAGTTGAAAATAAAGTATAAAAAAACAATAATTTTAATATTAAAAATTTCTGAAAAAACATAATGAATATGACAAAAAATTTATTATTTTATTGTTTTTAAATGCAATTTAATAATTCTTAAGTATTTGGTGTTCGGTTTTTAAAATTAAACGCAATTAATAAATGAATTTCTAATGAAACCTTATGAAATGGCAAATTTTCATAATGTGAATGGTAAAGTTTTCGATGGTGTTTTCATTTCCGAAAACACCTAAAAACTTATAGTGTGAATGGGCTATAAGTAAAATTAACTTAAAATGTAATTTGAAATGAATGAATATTCATTTAAAAACCGGTCAACTGATTTTTCATTCAAATTCAATAAATATTTCATTTAAATTTAACTGACAAATATTTAAACTACATTTTCAGTTTTAAAAACGGAATATTCAGTTGTTTTCAAAAAAATTACTGACAAAAATTTAAACTACATTTTTAGTAAAAAAAAACGGAAATTTTTATTTATTTTTAAAAAATTTAATGGTAAAAAACTACGTAAAATTTCCATAAAACGGACAATTTTCATTTGTTTTTGTAATTAACGTAATATAAAAGACGAAACCATAACAAGTAAGAGTGTTATATTCGGCTGTGCCGAATCTTATATACCCACCATCAAGTTGTGTTAAATTTAGAAACATATCTCATATATATATACGAGGGTGCAGCAAATTCAAAACGTGGACCAAATTGGAAAAAAGTTGTTACGCTAGTTGTCATTGTTGGTAAAATATTTGGAATAACTTCGGTTGCAGTAGCTTTATAGTTCAACATTCAAAAGTATGTAAGTGGTTTCCCTAGTATTTATTTACTTTGAACAAAATTCGTTATCACAACCGGGTATGGTTTTACATTAATAAGTTGTTAAATACTTTTCCTTTAGCTTAACATTTAGTTAGGATAAAGAAGTTGATAGTAATACGACTGGTCTATATATTTTGTAAGGAGGTCCTAATGCATCTACCATATACAAATTTTAATATGCTGCTTGTACCTCCGAATCTTTTTAATTGTAGATATAAAAAGGGGATGTAATATATATATAAGAATTATAGCCAAATGTTGACCGATTGTAACAAAATTTTACACACTGGTTGGTATTTATGTAAAGCTTATTTTTGCAAAATTTAGTGGCAATAGCTATCACAGTTTCTAATTTAATAGCTTTTAACTGGTCCTTGCTAAATATTTTATGGTTTCCGGGAGTGTATTTTATATGAGAGTTATAGTCAAATATGGACCGATTCCTATAAAATTTGATATACTGACCAATAGTTCCATAAAACTTCTCTATTATAAATTTAGTCGTCATAGCTATTACAATTGTATTCAATTTATCAGCATTCATGTGTTTCCCGGGGCGGGGTTATATGGGAGCTCTAACTAAATGTGAACCGATTTTGCCCATTTTCAGTATACAACTTTTGTTACATATCAGAAATACTTTTGTAAAATTTTGTCTCTCTAGCTTTTATAGTTAAGGAGCTGTCGCGCTTTTATCTGACGGACAGACGGACATAAATCTCCTTTTCTTTTTGTATTTTTGTGTTTGTGTAAGTTTTTTATATAGGAGCTATAGTCAAATGGTGACCGATTGTAACAAAATTTTGCACACTGGCTGGCATTCACATAAAACTTTCTTTTGTAAAATTTTGTTGCTATAGCCCTTTCAGTTAAGGCGCTATCGCGCTTTTATCTAACGGACAGACGGACATAAACCCCCTTTTCTTTTTGTATTTTTCTGTTTCCGTAAGTTTTTTATACGGGAGCTAGGTCAAATGGTGACCGATTGTGACAAAATTTTGCACACTGGCTGGTATTCACATAAGACTTATTTGTGCTAAATTTGGTGGTCAAAGCTACTACAGTTTATCATTTATTGGCATTTAAGTGAATTTCAGGTGGAATTTAGGCTGTTTCCGTATGTTTTTTATATGGGAGCTATGGTTAAATGTGAACCGATTTCAATGAAATTTTACATGCTGCCTAGTGCTTATGCAAAACTTCTAGATACCAAATTTTGTCATCATAGCTATTATAATTTGTCAGTTATTAGCAAATAAGCGACTAGCCCAGACGAGGTTATACGGGAGCTATGGTCAAATGTTAACCGATTTTGCCCAATTTCAATACCAAAATTTTCTCATAAATGAGGAATGTTTTTGCTAAGTTTCAGTGAGCTAGCTCCTTTCGTTTAGGCGTTATCGTGATTTCAACAGACAGACAGACAGACAGACAGACAGACGGACAGACAGACGGACAGACAGACAGACGGACATCGCTCAATCGTCTTAGAATTTTATAAGGATTCAGAATATATATCGTTTTTGATTTTTGAGCCAATATTAAGGAAATTACAAACGGAATGACAATCTCAATATACCCCCCATTCTTTTTGATGGTGGGTATAAAAAGGTTATATCCTTTAAGGCATCAAAAAACCAAACAGACAAAACAAAGTTTGTTGTTTGCTTAGGCCATACCCCGTGATAGGCGGCCAGTATTATAAAAAGTTTCTTCAGTAAGCAAACCTAAGATACTTAAGGAAAAACTTGGCACATGTGCCAAGCTTTAAAATAAACTTTTGTTTATTTAAATCTTTCTTTGAACCCCCTTTATAGCACTTTTGTCTTAGTCGCCAACAAAGCAACAACAAAAGTGTGGGAAATAAAGAAATGATAAAACTGAAAAATGTTTGTGTGTTTCTGTTCGGATGATAATCTGCGCTTTATGTTGATATTTGTTGGACACAATAATAATAATTCGTATTTATTCAGTCCCTCAAATTATACATAATGTGAGGTTTTCGCTCTGTCTAGAATTAGGGATAATCCTCCTGATGAGATGGTCTAACCAACCATCAAAACGCGTCGAGGAAAGGTTTCCCCACCAACATTTTTTGGTTTTATCAAAAAACTATTTATTACAATAATAAATAATTGTAATAAATTGGGATTCTTAGTGCAATACACTACAGTAAAACTTTTTAATAATTAAACAAATACGAATTATATTTGATACAATAATTGAAAAAATATATAAAAACTAAACAATTGATATTTTCAAATGTTACGGATTTTCAGTATTTTTTTGTAGGTTGTTTTTTAAACAAATGTATAAATATGTTAAAAATCAATTTTCATGTAAATTTAAATGAATATTCATTTGAAAACAACATAACCGAAAATTTCATAAACAACATACAATCAGTTACTGTAATAATTTCCTGAGTGTACTTCTGATTCTTCAAATCGGTTGCGAAATGACAATTATATATCGTTTTAAGTGATTTATGAGTCTGAGGTGACCTAGTTTGGGGGGCCGATTGTGCCGCCCCAATAAAATCTAGACTTTCCAGGTTCGAAACTTAGGCTCCCAACACTTCTGCTGTACGCACATACAATTATTTTGAACTTCCAATAACGGTTTAGTAGTTGTGGGCTTCTAACCGTTAAATTTGCTTCTTTTATTTTACACATACCGTTAATGTAACTGTTTACTACAAAAAGTACTAAACCAAATTTAAGTAAATACATGCATTGCTACAACAACAATACAAAAAGAAGTATACCCAATTTAAAAGGTGTCAAATAAATGTTTGCGCAATGAGTAAAAATAACACCAAATGTTCTTATTTACCGTTATATTTTTGAGTTTATAATGTTTTATGAGTGTTATCCAATGAAAATGAAGTAATAAAATATCTCTATTTAAATTAAATTTGTATTGTATTTTGGGCTGAATGGTTTATCCTTTTAATTCCAAATTTCCTTCGTTTTAGCACGGGGTTTGATGTCCTAACCATGTGGGAGAACATTTTAGCGATTTCTCTGGCGCAGTTGCCCTTATAGTGTTGGAAATACGCAAATTCAATAACGCTTTTCGAAATTAAATTTCCAAGTTTTTTTTAAGTATAGGACAACTAATGCACAAAATTTCTTTTTTTTCAACATTAATTTCATTGGATAATACTCGTAAAACATAAAATCAAAAATATTACGGTAAATAAGAAGATTTGGTGTTATTTTTACTCATTGCGCAAACATTTTTTTGACGCCTTTTAAATTGTGTATATTTGTTTTGGTATTGTTGTTGTTGTATGTATTTATTTAATGTATGTATTTATTTAAATTTTTTTACGACTTTTTGTAGTAAATAGTTCAAATTTATTACTTAACACCCTAATTACAAAGGGTGCTCAAATACCATTTGTTAAAAACAACAGTCCACCCAATATAACAAAAAAATCGCAGTCCATTTATAAGAAATCGTAATTAATATGAGATCAAATATTAAAATTTTCTTTATATTTCTAAATTAACTTAATTTTTTTTTGCCTTTAGCAGCATGACACGCCTACTACTGCGAATATTTTGACAACATTTTTCGGCTACCTCAGTTTTGATATGTTTCCTCTCTTGTGTCATAAACATTTTAAGAATCTATTTTATGAAAAATATAGGTTTTGGCCACTGAAAATTGATTCTGAGCCACCGTGCACTATGTATGTATATTAGGGTGACAATTTGTTGTATAAAAGAAAATGTTTTTTCGAATTTTATAACTTTTTCAACGGAATATTGTAACAGTAGGTCTAAAAGTTTAGTTCTGAAAATTTGAGCCAAATCGGACAAAGTTCTATGGACGCGCATCGGGTTGGAACTAGGAAAATAGGTTATGGGAGTGGGGATAGGTGAAGTAGTGTTTGTGGACATTTGATTTTCCTATATTGCAAATGACTGGAAAAACTTCTGCGAGAAGGAAATTCTACATTCCAACTGTACGGCTAAGGAACGAATTTTCTCTGTAGTGTGTTGTTCTGTCTACTGGCTAATCGACTACGAAGGGATGAGCTCTAACAGATAGACTTATATTGCGTAAGAATGTTGGAGTATCGGAAACGAGCTTCCTTATTTCGTTAGAGAGTGTGACGCAACCCACAGTGCAACGGTGCTCCAGTAAATCAATAGAGTTGGATACCCTACTGTCACCGATGAGCACTTTCGCTCTTTCTTGCACTCGGTCGAGAAGCTTTAAAATAGACTTTAAAGCACCGGTCCATACACTAGAGTTGTATTCTATTTTCGGTCGGATATGATGGTGTAAATAGTACGAAGATCAGATGAAGTGAAGTATCTCATACACCATTTTAAAAAACCGAGGTCTGATTCCTCAATATTTACACCGCCTACTAATACAGATGAAATAACATGATTTGCCGTGCGTTGAGTTTACCGCACATTAAAATCAACTCTATTCGCACAAAATTACTATTGGACGGTAGTTTTCAAAGTTGTTAACCTCACCCTTTTTGTAGATTGGCGTAACATTAGCAACCTTCCATCACCGAGGTGCTGAAGAGGTTAGCTAATGGACGCACAAGCGTCGAACAACACTGCTTCAAGACCAGCGCTTTAATACCATCCAGCCCCGGAGACTTTTTTATGTTGAGATTCGCTAAAACCCGTTTTACAGCGCGGGCGCAAAACAATATCTTTAGCATACTTACAGATCGTCACCTAAAAGTCGAAATAACCTATCTACAGTTTTCAAAAGTTTACAGGAGAGAGAAAAAACGTTATAAACTTGGAACTATATGCAATATTTAAACGAAAATTATGTATTTAGATTAAAATGAAACCAGAAATATATATCGGTTGAAAAAATGTTGTTTTTCTAAACACAGCTTATGTTATGTCACTTAGGTTATTTGGAATTGCAAAAATCTGAAACCAAATAACCTATCTGCAGATTTATTCATAAATCAAATTTTTTTATAAAAATTAAATAATAACACTTATAGTTTCTTTTACTGGTTCAAGCATCAAAATTAATCTTTTATTGCGTTTTTTGATCATTTAGTTTTATCATTTTTAAGTGCGTAACGGTTCTCTAGGTACAAAAACTATAATAATTTTGTCATTTGTGATATTAAATGTTCAAAATTTTTTACAGATATACGTTATGATATAGGGAATAATAACACTGTGCTCGAATTTGACACTTTATTTTTTTTAACAAGGGGCACCTAGGGCACCCTAGTGGTAAAGTTAATTCGAGTACGCTAAATTTAATGGTATTAGCCGTTTTTCGAAGTTAGCGCTCGTATTCGCGATTTAAAATTTGTACGCTATTGTAAAACAAACAGTTTTTAAACCCAAGATTCTTATTTTTTTCTCCAAAAATCTACTTAATTCGCGAAAAATCAATACAAAATTATAAAAACACGGTAATTTTTATTTGCGCAAAATAATTTTTTTGCGAAATTTGTTTGTTGTTATATTTTATTTTACTGTTAATTTATAAAATGTGCTTTATTGTCAAATCGTTTAATCATTTCTTTATGATTCTTCTGTTTCAACCAATTCTTCCTGAAGGTTCCAGCAAATGTCACCTAACAGCGAATCCAATTTTTTGCTGGTACAGTGTACCAGTATTCAAGTCTAACCGCCACTGATGGAATCGCTCTCCATGCTCGTCAGACTCAGCTGGTGATTGCTTAGCAAACTTGTTGGCATGAGAATGCAAAAAATGAATCTTTACAGAGTTCCATGCCTCAAGCTCATCCATACTGAGGGCATCTTCAAATAACTTATCCTTCATCAAGCGACGGATATCCGGCCCATTAAGTATTCCTGTAAAAAAACGAAATATGAATTCAAATTTTCTACATATCAATATAAAATAAATTAATACAAACCTTCTTTTATTTTCATACCACTTATATATATATATATATATATATATATATATATATATATATATATATATATATATTATTCCCCAACAACATTCCAATTGGAACAAGGGGTACTTCTCTCAGACAATGAGCTGCATCCGTTTCTATTTTTAGACTCAGAAAGGGACCTACGTTTTAAAGCCGGCTCCGAACGGCAAATGCATTAGTTAGAGAAGTTTTACATAGCCTAATACTCAATAACCAGTGGCTAGCTGAGTTATGAGGTGAACCACCGCTTTTTTGAAAATTTATTTTTTCAAGTGAGTCTGGCCACGGATCGAACTTGGGCCTCTGGTATGCTAGGCGGATGACTAACCTGCTATACCACGGCGGTTCACTTTTCATAGCACTTTATCTTTTAAAAATACGACATAATTCGTTAAATGAATTTCCATCCGGATTAAGTATTTTAATAAAATTTTTGACAATGCCTAGTTTTATATATAGGGGCGGTAACAAAACTTTATCAATTGATACAAGTGGATTTTCAACTATGTTATTTTGCGCAATTTAACTGTTTCACGTTGAGGCCAGTCATGTTTGTTGTACTGATCACCACTAAATCGTGTATCCCATAGACACATAAAACACATATTCTTAGTGTAACCCGTTTGCATACCTCTTAAAAGAGTTATCACTTTTAAATCAGCACAAATTTTCCAATTATGATCGTTATATTTCACTACATCGAGGATTTTTTTCAATGATAAATAAGTCTCTTTTGTATTGGTACTTAGCGCGATTTCAAACTCTAAGCAAATAAAATTTGCGAAAAAAAATCGCGAAAAAAATTTGCGCTAAAATTTTCAATTTACTGATGTGCATATTTAATCAAAATTTCTAAATTTCAAATTGGTCAAAAAAGTATAAAAACATCGCGTATAAAAATTTCGCGAATATCGCGAATACGAGCGCTAACTTCGAAAAATGGCTAATACCACTGAAATCTGCGTACTCGAATTAGCTTTACCAATAGGGTGCCTAGCTTGTTAAAATTTGCGACTAGCAGAGTGTAATCCATAAAAAACTCAATTTTGAAATTTTTGCAGATAGGTTATTTGGTCATTAAGATGACGAAATACTCTTTCGAGTTAAGGCAGAGGTTGAGTACTTTCCGGCAAGTGAGAATTACATGCGAATAATTTAGTTAAAAGGTAAGCTTTATCAACCTTGTCTGTGAATGTTTGACCATCCTTCAAAAGAGAAAAAAATAGAAGATCTAGCATTTCCCTGAGGAGCAGCTAGATTTTAGTACAAAGACGTTGCTCGTACAGAGACTTTTGACGTCTTAATACTTTGGCACATGTACGTCTTGCCTGTTTGGGTTACAAATCAGTAACTGGATTTTGGTTATTACGCCAGTTTTTGAAAGCAACCTCTCAGGATCTGACTGCATGTTTGCACTTCTGATTGAACCAAAATTTCAATTTAGGTTAAATCGATGAACATTTTTAATATTATGTTGAGAATAAAACGCAGTGTATTTAAGATCTTAATTTATTAAAAATCACAAGAAAGTAGTTTGTATAAAGAAAAGAAGTTCTAAATATTTGTTTTGGAATTTCTGTTTCCAAAACAAACGATAAGTAAACAAAATTAAAGTACATATTAGTTATATATTTTATTTAACTATTAATTTACACATTAAAATTAATTATTAAAATAAATATTATAAAGAAATTAAAATTTAGTTTAAATTTAAATGTAATACAAAAATATAATAAAACAAAACTAGATAATAAATAAATTAAGAATAAAATCCCTTAATACTTTTGACTTAATATTTATTAAAAAAGGGATTTCTCTATAAAATTGAGACAATTTCTGTCACAGATTTAAAAAAAAACTGAACAAATGATTCGTTCTGGCGAATCAAGGGACAGTCAAAATCAATGTGAGATCTTTCGTTAATAACAACGATCAACGTGTTACACGTTCCATATTACAAATATGATTCATAATGATCATTGCGTTTAGTATCATAAAGAATATTGCACTTTCTTATGCCGTTCGGACAATGAAGGACAAACATTCGAAAATTAAATGAAATGCTCATTATCACTATTGCGCAATTTGGTTTCTTCGATCTCACGTTGCCATTGATTGCGGCTGGCCTGCAATATTAGATCTTGCAATGATCCATATTGAGAATTGTGATGTGATTTAGCTGGCACAGCAAGATCTTCTTCGTCTTCATATAGATTTTCATACATATAATCGGGATCCATGGCTGAGGGTAGGTTCATGGGATAGTCACTATAATCGCCTGCGTCTTCAGTATCATCAACGTCGTTTTCATTATCCTGATTGTTAATGCCGTGTTTTTCATTGAACATTTTTAGCAAATCATCGATTCTTTCTGAAGGCATGTCGGATACCATTTTTACGGCAATCT
The DNA here is from genome assembly GCA_933228675.1 of Stomorhina lunata. Lineage (NCBI taxonomy): Eukaryota > Metazoa > Arthropoda > Insecta > Diptera > Rhiniidae > Stomorhina > Stomorhina lunata. Next base: position 84,767,438 of record OW121740.1, on the reverse strand, counting down.
TGCGGCGTGAACGTTTAAGGTTTTTTTGTGACTTATCGGCCAATTCAAAATTGAGTGAAGTCTTTAAGGTTCCACGTGATTGTTTCAATTGTTTGAGCAGGTTGTGATATACTTGCAAAAAATGATTGGATGAGTCGTTGTCGCTAAGTGGCTCAGTTGTGGTTTTTGCTTTATTGTATTTGGGATTTTCCTTAAGGAATCTATTCAATAGATCGACAGTGCCTTGTTGATCTTTTTGGGACTTGAGTAGTTCAACTGCAATCAAAAGAATACAAATATTTATTAGTTTATTTTATGAGGTAATCCAAAGTAAATTTATTATTTTCTTGACGGTTGGTTATTCAATTTGATTTTCAAATTGTTTTAAAAATATTTACCTTTTTTAGGGGTTAATCCAAGTTTTTGTTTGAAAACACTCCATTCGTCCTTATTGTTGGCTTTTTTATCAGTTTCCTGAATTTTCGCACTTTGGTTTTCTGGTGCGTTTTTAATGTACATTCCATTTGAAATGTTTATCAATAAAGTGGCTATGAATAGAACCACAAATGTAGATGCAAAATACTTATTCATGTTTCTTTAGTTTTAGATTTTAGTATTCCAATATGATAGATATTATCAAAGTTTGTTCTGCTCGAAGTTTTTTTCTTTTTTGATGTTGTGATGTGAATTGCCAGTTTGTGACTGATGTCCTTTTCCCTGTGCACCGAACTTTTATAGAAAGAATCAACTTGAAATTTTTGAATACGAAAGAGTGTATCTTAGGTTTTCAAAATTGCTTGTGTCTGTCCATAAAATACATTATTTTCCCATTGTACATTTTGTAAAATGCGCCTTAGTCCGTGTCAATTAAAAAAAATGTCAGACTTGTATATTTCTCATATGCGTTTACATTATCATCACTCACTCACTCAATCAGCCAGTCAATAGTATATGTATTTGGATTGCCTGACCAGACTAAGGGTAAATTGATTTATTCGTTTATTTTACCGACTCCTCTGGCTCACACAAACATACACACGTTCGTCGTATGCAGACACTAAATACTAGATATTATCAGATGAGCGAGCAAACGATCTATCAATCCTCTGTCTAATATCGACGGATGGCTCGCTTTTCCGCAGAACACAAGACATTTATGAAGCAATTAAACGCTACAAGTAATTATTAATTTTTTTATAGATTCTAGTCAGACACACGGATCAGGTAGCACATTACCACTATAACCACAAGAACAACAATGTTACCAAATTACGACAGTCCTTATACCGTTTACTTAAGGCCGTTGATGACGACGACATACTTTCAACAAATAAATATGATCAAATGTCTGTCTACTGCATATGTAAGTAAGTACACATTTTAAATAAATAAATAAATATATAAGTAAATAATACCGATATACGCGGTTCGCCATATATGTAGGAATCAAAATGCAATTGACATCAAATACTCGATTAGATGACATTTGTACACTTGAAGAAATGACTACACATTTTTAATCAAACATAACTTCACTTCTAACACAAATTCAAGTTTAACATTTCTTTCAAAAAAGGTTTTTATTACAAAAGATGATGGTAATTTTAATTTAATTAGATAATATATAGACAATTAGGATTCTTTGCCATTTACCCTTGCACTTCTTTTTTTTGCGTGTAGATTTGGCGAAAAGTAAGCAATTGAACTAAACGTACTCTTTAATTAGGGTTTAAACATTGTTTACGTTTTCATTAATGAGCCACGAAACATGCAGGTAACATACACGTGTATTATTCAATTACATGAACATGATTTGTATGCAAACGGGTAAATATACTCAGATGCACTTGCATATTTAGTGGCTGGCTGGATCGTACAAAATTTTTATACATCTCATTATTTGTACTAACTATACTAACACATGAACAGGCATAAGTAATATTAAATATGTAGTTACACACACACCATTACACAAAGCGTAAATACAATAAATATGTGTGGTGTGGTGACACTTGTCAATATTGTCGCAATTAAATGTGAAAGGAAGTGAATTTAAATCCTAGCGCCAGTCAGGGAAGCCGAACAAAATCTGAAGCCATTATTTTTCTCTCAAAATAAGATTAACATATGAACACACAAAGACTATGTTTTCAGCGGGAAATATCTCAAGGCATTCACTTTTGACACCTTGTAAGTTAGAATAGATAAAAATGAAATGGATTGTGCCACCACAAATGAATGAAATTAGTGAGATCTCTAGTTTCCTTAGAGATCGCTTTATGAGATTTTTTGTAGATGGGATCTTACTTATTTGGCAGATGATAGAAATATTTGAAATTTGGACCAAGTTTTTTAAGGTTAGATTTATAAGACAAAATTAAAAAGAATCAATCAATAAACCTCGATTTTAATACAATCTACGGATGGGGTCCTCCAAATAGAATAGATTACAGTTCTCGAAAAATTCAATGCTACATGCTTACGCTTAAGCGCATGTTATCATGTGGATCATGTTACTTTATCGGCATTAATGGATTTTCGATGTGATGTTCGAAAAAAGTTATTCCTTTACTATTTACTCTACCTATATATGTATATCCGACCGAAAATGATATACAATTATTATGTATGAGCTAATATTTCGAAGCCTATTTTGCAAAGTCTCGATTGAGCGCAGCAGAGAGTAAAGGTGTTCATCGGTGTCAATAGGTTTCCAACTATATTAACTAACAATTTTATTAAATACTGACATTTTCCCCAGTTTTTGAAAGATTTCTATATAAAGAGAAAAAAATAGAATACCTCTATTAAAATCCAGAAAACAAATCTGTTTGACACAAACTTAAGGGGTATAGCAAAATTAAGTTATATCCCCAAACTTTTTGAAAATGCTTAAACACACCCCTTTCGCGCAAGTTCTCCTCATTTATTTCTCTGTATCAACATGGATTTCGTAAAGGCTGTTCATCGACTACAGACAAACATATAGGAACTTACCACTATAATTAATCGAGGTTTCGTTAACGAAGCCTTATCAAAGGCTTTAGTAAAGCCTTTGATAAGGCCTGATAACATTATCTAACAGAATTTAGTAAAATCTGCGTCGACTGGGTTGCATCATATTTAATTGGAACAAGTCAAAGAGTCTGTTTTAAGTCCAATCTATCGAAACCAATTTCTATAAAATCAGGAGTGCTGATCTCCCAAATATAATTAACTCATCTAACATATTAACGTATTGCATTGCTACAGAATGATGTCAATAATTTTTATATATACGAATTACAATCCATTAATAAGATGTTGGATTTTGGGGTGTTATTTGACACCAAGCTTCTTCTGTTATCCTTGACTCCCAGTGGAGCATATCGCCTCTGCTGTCCTTTTATATCGAACTCTATTACGAGATATTAGGCATACGTCATTCCATGAATAGCTTGCTGGCTGCAACTCAGCAACAATTGGCCTTCTCCACGTTCTAGCAGGTGTACCAACTCGACGTTCGTTTGTCGCGTTTAGTAGATCTTCATTTGTTATGCGATTCAACCACCATGTGTTAAGGATTTGCAGCAAGCATTGTTGCAAAGGTTTATTGGCGCTTATCGATGACAAGATGGACTTGACATTCGAGCTGTATATCCGTGACTTAGTTTTTGTTGTTAGTGGCCGAGATTTCCAAATAGCCGAATGAAGATTTTGCCTTATTAATACGCAATTCAATATCTTCGTCGTCGCCATCTTTTGTAGATACCAAACTACCAAGATAATTAAAGGTACCCACACATCCAATAACCTCGTTTTCCACATTAATGTGTGTCGACGGGTTTACGCCATAGCCTCCAGGCATAATCTTTGTCTTGGAAATATTGTTTCCAGACCAGCTGCCCGAGATTCAACAGTGATGGCGTTAGTGTTTTCTTTTCTAGGCCTGAGCTTTGGCCTAGAAGATATACATCATCAGCGTTTTCCAAGTTCACGAGTTGTTTAAAGAATGTCCATTGGATACCGTATCTACCATTCAGGGTCGTGCGCATTATGTTGTCGATGACGAGGATAAAAAGTATGGATGACAAGATATATACTTGTCTTACTCCAGTAGTAACTTCGAACAGATTTGACAATTTACTTTTGTGTAGAACCCGACATTTAAAATCCACGTACATTGCCCGAATAAAGTTCAGAATTTTTGTTGGCATGTTACGATTTTCTAAAATTCTCCATAGATAGATTCATTGACACTGTCAAAGGCCTTTAGAAAGTCGCTAAACACTAGGTAAATGGGGATGCGAAATTCGTTACATTGGTCTAGGACTATACTTACCGTGTCAATTAGGTCAACACAAGATCGATTCTCTCTGAACCCAAGCTGATTTTCGTGGAGTGTAGAGGAAACTGCATCGGATATTCTGTTCAAAATTACTTGACTTAGTATTTTGCTCAGTATTGGAAGAAGTGTAATACCTCTGTAGTTATTGCAGTCTTTAAAGTCACCTTCTTTTTGGTATTTTGACTAGTAAACCTTCATTTCAGGAGGCTGGTAGAGAATCTTGTTCCCATATTTTACGCACAAATGGGTGCCACAGTTTCGCCGATCCTTTAACATCGCATAAAAGCATTGTCCCTGCCCGGGGCCTACTGTCATGGTTAGTTTTATTATGCGGTTCCGTTAGTGGTTTTAATCCAGTAGGATTGTTTAACATTGAATTGAAGTGTTCCATACAGCGTATTATTTTCTCATCCGGGGTTGAGAGAAGTGTGTCGCTACTACTCAAGATGGGACTGTTGATGTATTTAGGTTTGCCACACAACGCCCTTAATATATTGTATAAGGTCCTTATGTCGCCTTTAGTTGCAGCTGATTCAGCTGACACCAAGCTTAACTTTTCAGAACATGTCTGTATGACTATTTATAAAGCTTGCGGTGTATTAGCTTATGTAAAGCAATGGTCAAGAAAATTTACCGACATTAATATCTCACTCGTAAGACCTATACGGGATCCCTATTATGAAACTTATAGCAATAAAATTGAATTAGTACAAAAATAATTCTTACTTTTCTGCCTGCATGACATATACAGTGATCGAACTAGTCTTGCTCCTTAAAAAGTGTTGAACAATGTTAAACGTCATGTTTTTGATTAAACTCATTGATAGAGATATTTGCTCATGATTTCTAAATAATATTGATATCTACTAAACTGTACCACAAAGAATCATTTTTGGTTAGCATTTTCCCGGAAATTAATTGAGTTCGCTGAAATGGGTACTTCTTAATATATTTTCATATCGCACTCAGAAGTACTTTTTTGGAACAACTAAAGGAATAGTATCTTTAATAGGCTGAGAATTAACAACAGAATTAACATTGAGTAGAGTACAGTGATAAATTCCTTCTCCTATAAAGAATGTTTTAAGCGCGCAGAAAAATAATATATAAAAGTTAAATAAGTCATTATATCCTAAATAAGGCCTGTTAGTAGGCCGTAAAAAGTCATCTGTTTCCCTTTTAAATGCAGAGTGTTTCACTCATCATTAATGATAAAACAATTTACATGTATTCAAGGAATTTGTATTTCTTATATTAGTACAAGTTTTCAAGTACTGCGTGTAAATGACTCAGGTGTGCCAAGACAAAGTTTTATTAAATAAGTGGTGTAACAGATTTTTTAATATTACTTTTCAAACACGTCTCCATTGTGTTCAAAGACCTCCTGCAGTGGTAGTCTATTCGAAACCAAAACATTTGATAAATTTCTAGCAGTTTTTCGGGGTATCTAAAGACTGGGTGACAATCACACTTAGAAGGCTAACGTAACAATTGTTCATTGTTTGTTTAATCGTAAACAATTAAAACTGTGCTTTTGGATATTATCTACTGTTCGGATTTTTGGCTAGTTTTTAATGGTATATTAAATTATGTGAATGTAAATAAATATATTGCTTCAAATGTCATATCTATTTCTCCAGTTTATACACTTACATTGATTTGATTTCTTCAAAAATCTGATGAATATTAACATTAGTTGCGCCATTAAGAGGCTCGCACATATGTTTGTTTAAGTCTACTGTGGACCATTTCGCGAGAAGGCGGTCAAAAATTTATAGCTTTTGGCTGGATTGGAATGTTGATACGCTGTTTTTTTATACCCTTCACCAATAGGTGAAAGGGTATTATAAGTTTGTGATTCCGTTTGTAGTGATCGTAGACCCCATACAAATTATACCGATCGACTCAGAATCGGGAGGAGAATCGAGCGATGTCTGTCTGTCTGTCTGTCTGTCTGTCTGTCTGTCTGTCTGTCTGTCCGTCCGTCTGTCTGTCTGTTGAAATCAAGTTTCTGAAGCCCCTGGAGGATGGACTTACATAAATTATATATCAGATTTTAGGAAATTCTCCCACAATGAACGCTATTAAGTTTCATTAAAATCGGTTAATAAACACCGAAAATATCGAAAAATTACCAAAAATTAGACGAAAATTTTAAAATTTTTGATTGAAACACACTTTTAAATAACAAGAGAAAAAAGATACTCCTGGTGTACATGTGATAATATGTTATATATCAGATTGTAGGAAATAGTTTCCCAAAGCACTCTGTAAAATTTTATCAAAATCGGTCCATAAACAACTGAGATATCGCCAAAACACTGAATTTGATGTATCGCAAATTGCCCATAGTTCGCATTAGAGAATGTTTGTTGAAAAAATGAAATGCAGAAATAGGAAAAACCATCCTCCTTTAGCACGGACCTACATAAATTTTATATCAGATTTTAGGAAATTCCCCCGCCAAGCACGTTATTAAATTTTATCAAAAGCGGTCCATAATCAATTGAGATATCGCAATAACACTACATTTGATGTACAGCAAATTGCCCAAAGTACGTGTCTAAGAAATTTTGTTTACATTTTGTAAGTATTGTTTCAGCGATATCTCAGGTGTTTATGGACCGATTGTGATGAAATTTGACATCGTTCTTTGTGTGAGGATTTTCTAAATCTGATATATAAACTCCAGAAATCTGATTACGAATACCATTCAAATTGTACCGATCAACTCAGAATCGTCAGGAGTATCGATTTCGCAACCTCAGTCCGTCCGACCGTCTGTTTGTCTGTCTGTCCGTCTGTTTGTTTGTCCGTCCGTCTGTTTTTTTGTCCGTCCGTCTACCTGTCTGTAATTTTTTCTGTTGTAGTCAAGTTTTTGGAGCTCCTGTTTTGTCGATATCTCAGGTGTTTATTTTGATGAAATTTAATAGCGTCCTTCGCAGGGGATTACCTTAATCCTGATGCATTCGGTAATTTGTGGTAGATATAATTTAGCGTGTTTTGATCGACAATGATAAAATTCAGGGTGGGACAATATCCTAAAATTTTGTGTAAAATCCAGGAGCTCCACAAATCTGATTTTAGCAGACAGACACTCTGCATTAATCTTAATTTTGTGTCTGACTTTTGAACATTATGATAACATTTGAGAATGTATTATATATCAAATTATAGGTAACCTTCCTAGGAAGTACAAAAATGCAGCTAACTACATGATATCCGTTCAAAACCTACATATGTATGTAAGTATCTCATATATCAACGAAAATTTAAATTTTTTAATTGCAATTGGGAGAAATCCGTTCACGTTTGACAATTGTTCCCGTATAACTTCGCCTAAGATACGATGATGACATTTAGTATAAAGACGTTGTACAATATTAATATTCAGGGCCATAGCGCCTAAAATAAACTTTCTAGAAGGACAACATTTGACAAAAGTATTTCTGATCTCTTGAAAAGTTCGATATTGAAAATGGGAGAGCTCTATTCACATTTAGTGAAATCTCCCATATAACCCCGACCGGGAATCGATTTAATGCTGATAAATTAAATCACATTAAAATTGCACAAGGACTTGAGCAAAACTTTCCAAACATCCATCGGACAGATCGAAAGAACAATACATCCCAAATATTATTGATGAAGTGTTCATTTAAATTAATTAACTAACTTCAGATTAATAAGTAAATCTTTAATAACTTTTCCGACAAAGCTGATATCCATCCATTCAAAAGCTATATATTTCACGTATGTATCTAAAACTAAGAGTGTATACCCTATAATTTTAAGGCTTAACATTGTTAAAGCTTTGACCTAAATCAGTCCGCTAACTTCAGAGTTTTACATAACAAATCAAGAACTTTTACTAGTTGGATATTTCGTACGAATTAAAGTGCACAACCCTCACTGGGCACTGTGTTTTTGGGTTGCATGTCAGAATACTTAAACTTCATCAAATCGATGTGCTATTGCAAATGTAAGGGCATCTACATTTTGAAGCATCTTTTCTGCATGGTTTATCTGGTCTATCGAACTTTATTAAATGTTCGTAAAATATGTGTCTGGCTGGCTGGCTTAAATATGCATTCTCTATTTGTAGTCTAGTAATCATTATCTTTCACAAATTCTAGATGATGACGCCACCGAAAAGCTTTTCTTTTTCCGACTCTTAATTTTAAAGACTCTTTGCATATAATACTAGTATAACCAAATTTTGCTTGGAATTACATTAAGTACTTTTGCAGCACCATTGGTGAAGGGTATCCAAGATTCGGCACAGCCGAATATACCACTCTTACTTTTTACTGTTTTGTTTAAATTATCCATGTGAAATGAACTTGAATTAATTTGTTGGTTTGTTTGTTTTGTATATTAAAGCTTTATAGAAATAAAATTTTTTTACTTCCTTTTTGTACCCAACTTATTGGCAAATGTGCCCCATATTGGGGTACATTGGCCACTTTTAGTTAATTTGCTATTTTTAAATTTAATATATAAAGAAAAGCCGTAGGCGATCTGAACCAACACAGTTTAAGGCTAACATATATAGGTACCTATGAAGAACAAAAAAATTGTGATAACTCTCCCGGTAAGAAACCTAGAGCACTTAAAAAAAAGTGGCAAATGCTCCCCCTTCTACCCTAAACAATTTTAGTAAATATTTCTTCTAAATAGCTTTGATTTTAATCTTTTAGAAGTACTTAATCTTCTACATCTAATTCAACAGAGGTTTTCCATTTTTGTCGAATATTGGACATGTAAGGTCTGTCCACAAAAAAATTTAACCCTTGCATTTTTGTCATAAAAACAAGAGAAGAAGAAGTTTTTATTTTGTGAAGTTATAGACTGTTTATATCAATTTGACACTAGAATTACAGAAGTTACATTTTGCCTTCATAAAAGTTTCGAACTTTTTTTTGACTCAACTGCATACACCCTTCTCTACTTATTACGAAAGTCTTGATTGCTTTTAATTACTTTTAGCCATCTTTAACGATCTTTTTATTAGAGCCCAATATCTCTCAATTGGGCGGAGCTCTGGGCATAAGTCACATCATTTGTATAATGCCATTGCACAGTGGAACGATGGAAAAATAGAATTGAAATACAGAAGTGCTGGTGAGCTTAAGTTTTGAACCTGGGGCGGCACAATCGGCCCACAAATTATGGCACCTCAGACTCATAAGTTAGTTAAGATGATATATAATTGTCATTTCCTATCTCCTATGAATTTAAAGATATTCGACTTTAAATTAAATTTTTCAATTTTTGTCCCATACAGCGCAGACTTTTTACTAATATCTGATCTATATATAACCCGATTTTATGGATTTAGAGTTTTCTAAAAAACGGTTTAGAAGTTATGGACTTATTTCCACTCTATTTTTTCACCATCCCACTGCGCATTGTATTGTATTCCTGGCATAATGACTGGTCTTAAAATCTCGCCAAAATAAAACAGACCCTAAGTATCTTTGAATGAATGGCTTTATCAATTCCTCCAAATATTTGTCGATATACATAAATTTCTTTACTTCGCAAATCACAGCTGCTAATCGCATGCCAAATCATGTACTTCTTTGGATATTTGCTCACCTTTTTTTTGTTTATATTTTGCTCTGACTCCTCCTCTTTCATAAGTTTTATAAAATTCCAGACCAAGTTATTGATCGAAGCCAGCTTTACAGTAGGTTTTGTCGTCCATTTTTACGCTGTCGTATTTTATAATGTAATATGAGTATTTTTTTATTTAACCGCCATGGTACAGGAGGTTAGTCATCCGTCTAGCATACCAGAGGTCCCAAGTTTGATCCCCGGCCAGACCCACTTGAAAAAAATTCCAAAAATCTATTCACTTCATCTCAGCTAGCCACAGGTTATTAAGTATTAGGCTATGTAAAATTTCTTTAACTAATGCATTTGCCGTTCGGAGCCGGAGTTAAAGCGCAGTTCACTTTCAATGAGTCTAAAAGAGAATTGGATGTAGCATATTGTCTGTGAGAAGCACCCCTTGTTCTAATTGCAATGTAGTGGGAACTATGTATGTGTAATCTAAATAACCTGGCTCTTTTTATACCCACCATCAAAAAGAATGGGGGGTATATTGAGATTGTCATTCCGTTTGTAATTTCCTTAATATTGGCTCAAAAACCAAAAAAAAAAAGTATATTCTGAATCCTTATGAAATTTTAAGACGATGTCTGTCAATTCTTACATATATATAACATCCCCTTTTTATATCTACAATCAGGAAGAATCGGAGGTACAAGCTGTATAATAAGATTGCACCAATGTCCAGACTTTCCGGAATGGAGTAATACTGAATTACTGAAGTAATAATATCAAAAACTGGTGACTCCCAAAGACTACAATAACTACAGGGGTATAACACTTCTTCCAATTCCGAGCAAAATACTAATTCGTGTAATTTGAACAGAATATCCGATGCAGTTTCCGCTACAATCCGCGAAAATCAGTTTGGGTTTGGGGAGAATCGATCTTGTTTTGACCTAATCAATACAGTAAGAATAGTCCTATAGCAATGTAATGAATTCCGCACCTCCGTGTACGTAGCGTTTTTCGATTTTATAAAGGCCTTGACAGTGTCAATAGGAGTTATCTATAGAACGAAAATTCTGAAGTAAATTCGAGCAATGTATGTGGATTTTAAATGTCGGGTCCTACACAAAGGTAAATTGTGAAATCCGTTCGAAGTAACTACTATAGTATCTTTTCACCTATACCTTTTTATCCCCGCCATCGACAACATAATGCGCACGGCTTTGAGCATTTCAATGGACGCTCTTTAGACAACTCGAGGACTTGGAATACGCTATTGACGTATGTCTCGGGTCACCTTTAAGAAATCACTAAAGCTGTCACTGTTGAGTCTCGGGCAGCTGAGCTGGAAATCAATATTTCTAAGACAAAGATTATGCCTGGAGGCTATGGCCCAAACCCGTCGACACACATCAATGTGGATAACGAGGTCATTGAATCTACAGAAGGTGGCGCCAATGAGGATATTGGATATTAATAAGGCATTCTCCGAGCTATTTGGAAATCTCGGCAAATACTAACAACAACTAAGTTACGAATATCCAACTCGAATGTCAAGTCCATCTTATATTACGGTTGCGAAACTTGGGAACGCACAAATGACATTGATAAGCGCCTACAAGCCTTTGCAAATAAATGCTTGCGGCAAATTCTTAATATATGGTGGCCGAATTCGATATGAAATGAAGATCTACGCGATAAACCAAATCCATTCTTCTGTAGAGGTATGCCAACGAAAATGGCGGTGGATAGGCCACATGCATCGAAGCCCAAATAGCAACATTTCTCGACAAGTGCTTCGTTGGAATCTACAGGGAAGCGGTCTTTGTGTTGGTGCACCTGCGTAAACGTGAAGAAGGTTAACTGATGCGGAGTTGCAATCAGCAAACTATTCATGGAATAACGATATAGAAGGATGATTGAGGATGTCAAGGATAACAGAAGAAGAAGATAAATGAGTTTTGGCCGCCACTATGAACCGTGGATGATAAATGCAAATTATGATGAAATTATAATTTTATACTAAAAAAAAGGGATGATATAAGTATTACTTTTTACTTTCATTCGCCGTTCGCCTTTTTAAAATATGAATAAATTTCAATAAATAGTGACAGAAGTGAACGCCAGCTTAAATTTTCCAAAAATACGGGGCGCTTACAAGTAACTTTGCAAAATAGATCAGTAGCTACGATCAAAGAACGACTTTGAGAAAAACTAGATCAGTTGCGATATTCTTCAAAAAGAATACTTTAAGTAAACAATATCTTTAAATTAGCTTAGAAAATAAAGTACAAACATTGTATAAGAACCGACTAACTCTAATAAAAATATGGTATAAAATTAATTAGTCTTAAGTTGCAAATCATTAAAACTCGAAATGCATAATTTTGAGGGATTATTGCTATTTTTTTCTAATTAGTCAAACCATATTCAAAAATCAATTAAATTAAAATTTCGAAAAAGTATAGCTTGTTACTTTGAAGAGGATTAAGCCTCTATTAGACTCTATTTGAATGTAAATAGAAGATTAGTACTAATCCATTTTCACTGTCAATCACAAAACGACTACAAATTATCGAATGACTGTGTTTTTGTATACACACGCACAGATTCTAGTCGTAGCTTATTTTCGGTTTGTGCAGGACGTTCAGACAGACATTGTCGCTCATTTCGCCTGACGACTAATCGATTAAATTGTGTACCAGTACAGACTTGTATCTTAAATGGCAGTGACAAGTGTCATTTGAGGTCGCTGCTAAAATAACAGCTACCAACGGTTTTCGAATGCAAAAACCAAATAATTAACCCGACTCTAAAACTGTTAATTGTTGTTGGTGTTTTGGTTTTTATTTATATACATACATATTTGTAAAAATTTGTTTGTGGCCGCTATTAAGGAGTAAATGGAATTTATGTTTGCATTAGATCGAATACTTAAAAATCTACTAAATGTAAACAGGATGTACACAATTTTTGTGACGGGAGTTTGCCTTTAGACGCGACAATTTTCCAAAAAAGCATTAGAAATTTCATTGATATTTGCTCAGGAAATTATAGAAAATTAAAATATTTATTTTAGTGCAGTTTGGTGCCTTTTCATGCCAATATAGTTTGTGTCCAACATTAAAAGTCAAATATGTTTAAAATTTATCATAAGTAAATAGTTACATATCAAAAACTTTGTTTTTATAGTCTTTGTCGTTTTTCTTTTCAATTCTGTCTCTGATCGACTTTTATTTAATAGTGAAATTATAAGGCCAAATTATGCCAGTCGGAATCATGAAAAATATTATTGATTTATTTTTAGGGTACGATCCCGAGCAATTGTTCTAATGTTGTTTTAGGTCATTTGTATGAGGAAATATTAAAACCTTTTTTCAAAGAAAAATAGTGGGATATAAAGCCCAAAATCCATGCAATAGTATTGTAGCTATAGCAATTTCAACCTTTAAAACAACAAAATCTAGAAAAATGAAATTAAATCATTCCAAAACAAAAAGTAAAACTATCAGACCCGTCAATCCTTGCACGCTTCCTCGAGTTTATTGCCTTTAGCCTACATTGTTTTCTTAAGTTATCCACTTCAAAAGTGGGTGATGAAGGGGATATTGTATAGCAAGTAACGGTTCTAATTGGTCTTAACTTGGTAACCCCAGACTTATCATGGTCTTTCCTTCACCTTAACTATGGGCACTGATCTCCTCGTGGCATCACTACTTTAACAACCGTAAAAGTAGGGATCGAAAATGTGTCGCGAAGGGTACTCTGTTCCAGTTGATGGATGTTCATGAGGAATATAAATGCAATGTGACTGCGTGGCCAAGACGCCAAAAAGTGACCTATATTATAGTTGCCATAAGAGTGGACATGAATTTAGTTGAGAACTTTTGATAAGCAAAAGACTGCCAAATCTAGTTTCCAGATTCACCCTTGTTTACGAAAGGTTAGCGACAATATGAGTCAAAGCATTTTAGTCTGATTTGTGCTCACGCTCCCACAGACGAGAAACATGATGAGGAGAAGTATTCAAGCTCAACTTTAGAATTTGGAGTCTGTTAGAGTCAGTAGGTGAGCTTCATGCCCCCAAATTAGGGCCCCTCAAATTTTTCCAAATCAAAAACGATCTAATAGTGACAGTTTTTAATCCGCTAAAAAAAAGATTTTTATATGTAGAAAATCTGCTAGCTGAGATCAAACATTGCTACACGTATGGTTTATCTCCTATATTTTATGAGATATTGGACTTCAAAAAAATTCAACTGTTTGACGAATATGGCGTAGAATTTTTCAGTTTTCAAAAAAAGTCAATTTTGATTTTGTTTGATCTCAGCTAGCAGATTTTCTACACATAAAAAAGTGACTTCTAGATCGTTTTTAGTTTTCGAAAAATATGCCCTACTTGAGGGCATATGGCTCCCCTTCCGATAAGTCTACAGGCTCCAAATTCTTAACAAAAGCTCGAATACTCCTCCTCAATAGCAATATGAAATTTTATGATAATCGGTAATCTAAGCATGCAGCTAAGAAATAAGGGGCTAATCACAAATTACATAACGGTGGAGGAATTTTGTATGCGCATTTTTATTAAAATGTGTTACACAGGTGGGGGGGGAGGGAGTTCAAAATATGTGAACAGCCCCATAAGCTCTTTTTGTAAGGACTAAAATTAATCAAATCAAATATAGACATTTAAGTAAGTACACCACCAGGGTATAATACGTTTGTGCTGATGTATGTAACGCATAGAGTATTTGTCTGAGATCCTCATTTAACATGTTATCAATATTGGCGGCTGTTTTATATTTTCTTCTTTATAGAAGAAAACTGAAATGTAGAACAAAACCATCTATCGAGAAAATTATAGATTAGTTTTTACTACACATTATACGAGTACAAATTAAAAATGGGGAATGGCACATGGCGAAGATCAGAAAAAAGCAAAGCAGATGTATTCTCCAAACATATGGAAACAACATTTCAATCCTTTGCAAATACGAAGGATTCAGATTAAAGTAACATATTCCAAATTCACAGTGTCAAATAGTTTTTTCATTAGGCCATGCTCTCCAGTATCAATTAGAATGGAAATATCCAAATTAAGTAACAATAAATCCCATGGTTATGACAAGATAGACCTAATAGTTGCAAAAAATCAACAAACCAAAGCTATATTATACGTAACTAAGATATATAATGCTAATTTTTGATTATCTCACCACCCGACGCAATGGGATTGAGCAGAGATCATCATGATCCAAAAACCAAACAAATCAGAAAATTTAGTTTTGTCATACAGACCAATAAGTTTGCTTCCTTTATTTTGAAATTTTTTTTCGAAAGAATACTTTCTCATCGGCTATTGCCTATTTTGGAAAAACGAAAATTATTACCAGATCATCAATTTGGATTTCGACATATGCACGGTACTCCGGAGCAATGTCACCGTATTATCGACGTAGTTACTGTCGCACAGTGTGTCGCGTAGAACATGCTAGGCGGACAAAATTATTTTATGTAAATATGATGATACATAGTGGTAGTCATATTGGGTCTCATGCATAAAAACGAGTAAAAGCGCTGAGTTGAAGCAGATGAGCAATTGCTCATGAAGTCGAGTTATATCAAACAGCAACAGCTTTTGCTCAATTTCGTATGCATAGAAAAGAGTTCAAACCAATTGCAATTACTAGAGCAAAGGGAGTTCAAACGTGTAATTGTTATTGAAGTGTAAGCATGTCGTCAAGTGAAAGTGAAGTAGAACTAATGCAAATGGAAAGCAATAATTTGCTTGCCATTTCATTTGAGCATCTTTTATTTCATCTGCATCTTTCGGGAATTTGATCCACTCGCTTGCTCTGGCATATATAAGTTTCGCAACTTCCGCAATAGTTCGCGACACAGTTGATTGATGGACTCCAATGTCTGTGGCTATACCATTTTTGAATCCAGGATCGGCACAAAATCTTAAAAACAGTTTAATTTTATCATACTCGTAGTTGCTGAGGGCACCACCATGTGACTCCTCAAAAAAGTAGTTAGCTAACCAGCAGATGCTATCATCAAACCTATGTATTTATCATTTTATTATTAATTAAATAATAAAAAAATAATAATTACGAATACAAACCTGTACCTGATAACATTTTGTATTTCTTTGCGATACAAAATATTCACCCATGATTCCTTTTTAGTGGACGCGAGTCAACTATGAGGCATGCTCAACAAAATTTGAGCAAGAGCTCACAAAAGAAAGCAAAAGCTTGTTTTTATGCATATGAAAATGTGCACATATTTACTCATCTAACTTAGTTCAAACCGAGAAAGACGAGTTCAAACTTTATTATGCATACGACAAGCACCTTTTACTCAAAAAAACGAGTCAGAGCTCAAGCTCACGTTTTATGCATGAGGCCCATTGAGTTATTAGGTCTCATTCATAAAAACGAGTAAAAGCGCTGAGTTGAAGCAGGTGAGCAATTGCTCATGAAGTCGAGTTATATCAAACAGCAACAGCTTTTGCTCAATTTCGTATGCATAAAAAAGAGTTCAAACCAATTGCAATTACTTGAGCAAAGGGAGTTCAAACGTGTAATTGTTATTGAAGTGTAAGCATGTCGTCAAGTGAAAGTGAAATAGAACTAAATAATAATAATAAAGTAGAAAATTACGACATTTCTAAATTTTTCTTGCTAAATTTTGCTTCTAAAATTTTCTTGCTTTGGCAGATATAAGTTTCGCAACTTCCGCAATAGTTCGCGACACAGTTGATTGATGAACTCCAATATCTGTGGCTATACCATTTTGTAATCCAGGATCGGCAAAAAGTCTTAAGCACAGTTTAATTTTATCATAGTTGCTGAGGGCACCACCACGTGTTTCTTCTGACTCCACAAAAAAGTAATTAGCTAACCAGCAGATGCTACTATCATCAAACCTATATATTTATCATTTTACTATTAATTAAATAATAAAACAAGTAAGAAAGTGCTATAGTCGGTCAAGCCCGACCATAAGATACCCTTCACCACTAAGGTCAATGGTGTTATTTGTCCTGTATAAAGACAAATATTTGCTAAATTTTGCCATCATATAAACATTTTTTCAAAACTTATATATTTAAGTTGCTTCCGACATTTGGACTTATATGAGAGCTAGGGTCAAATGTGGACCGATTATCTATGTATGCAAAAAATAAACTTAAAATTTCCATTATCTTCAGATTAACGAGCGTTTTAGTGATTTTTGTCTCATTTAGTGCGTTTTTAAGGAAAAGTTTGTATGGGAGCTATGGTCAAATGTGAACCGATTTTAACGAAATTTGGTACAGTTATTTAAGTTTACATAAGCAGTATTTGATTCAAATTTAATAAAAAAAATATTGATATTTGTGGCCAATATATCAATTCCGGGAAGTGGGACCTATGGGAGGTACCATAAATAATGGACCGATTTTGACGAATTTTAATAGCCATGGTTCCATTATCAAAAAAATAATCTGTGCCAAATTTAATCAAATTATCTTTAGAATTGCGACCTGTAGTTTGATTACAAGGTTTACATGGGGGTCCAGCCAGACGGACGGACGGACGGACATCGCTAAATTGACTCAGAAAGTGATTCTAAGCCTATTGGTCTAAGACAAATATTACCATGCGTTACATACATCAGCACATGACCTTTTAAAGTTATTGGGCTTAGTGATTTCCCTACTTTGATCAAAATTCGGTCTCATAACCGGGTATAGTTTGACATTGATAAGTTGTTAAATACTTTTCGTTGTGCTTAATATGTAGTTAGGCTAAACACGTTAATAGCAATTCGGCAGGTCCATATATTTCGTTAGGAGTTCCTAATGCATCCATCATATACATATAAAGTCTTGGCTGAACATTGATTGATGTCTATCTAATTTCATGGGTGCAGTCCTAATATAATGAATGTGCCTCCAAATCTTTTTGATTGTAGATAAAAAAGGGGATGTTATATATAAGTATAAGAATTATAACCAAATGTTGACCGATTGTAACAAAATTTTACACACTGGCTGGTATATATATAGAGCTTATTCTTGCAAAAATTAGCTAAAATTAGCCTTTGCTAAAATTTTTGGTTTCCGTAAGTGTTTTTTATTTGAAAGCTAAAGTCAAATATGGACTGATTCCCATACAATTTGATAAACTGATCAAAATTTGCATAAAACTTCCCTATTTTAAATTTAATCGTCATAGCTATTACAATTGCATTCAATTTATCAGCATTAATGTGTTTCCCGGGGCGGGGTTATATGGGAGCTCTAACTAAATTTGAACCGATTTTGTCCATTTTCAACACACAACTTTTTCAAGATATCCAAAATACTTTTGTAAAATTTTGTCCCTCTATCTCTTTTCGTTAAGGCGCTATCATGCTTTTATCTGACCGACAGACGGACATAAACAACCTTTTCTTTATGTATTTTTGTGTTTCTATAAGTTTGTTGTATGGGAGCTGTAGTCAAATGGTGACCGATTGTGACAATGATGAAATTTTATATGCTGCCTAGGGCTAATGTAAAACTTCTAATTATATACCAAATTTTATAATCATAGCTGCCATAATTTGTCATTTATTAACAAATAAGCGATTAGCCTAGACGAGGTTATACGGGAGCTATGGTCAAATGTGAACCGATTTTGCCCAATTTCAATACCAACATTTTCATATCGATGAAAAATATTTTTACTAAGTGTCATAAGCTAGCGCCTTTCGTTTAGCCGTTATCGTGATTTCAACAGACAGACGGACAGACAGACGGACATCGCTCAATCGTCTTAGAATTTCATAAGGAGTCAGAATATATATCGTTTTTGGTTTTTGAGCCAATATTAAGGAAATTACGAACGGAATGACAATCTCAATAGCTGTGTTCCAGAACTACCAATACTGTACAATATTGTACAAGTTTTAATCAGAAACTACAGGAAAGTGTTCCTGTACTGAAAAAAAATGACTTAATTGTAATTTCTGGTTAAAAATTGTACAATATTGTACAGTATTGGTATTTCTGGAACACAGCTAATATACCCCCCATTCTTTTTGATGGTGGGTATAATGTAGGGTTTGCAGTTCGGTTTTAACCGAAACCGAAACCTCGGTTTTTTATGCCTCAAAACCGAAACCGGCAACCGTAGAAAAAACTGCGGTTTAAGCTATTTATTTTTCAAAATTTTTTGTTGGTATTATTCAGAAATAACATTAGCTTATCATAAATTTGCATGTACCTAATTTGTCTATTTAATGAAGCAAAAGAATGAAACAAGCACACGGTGTTTACAATGAACGAATGGATAGGTGTAAGGGGAAGACGGTATGTGAACGTAAATATTCACGATTCTCATGGTAAATTTTATAACCTGGGCCGTATTTTAGGAACGTGTAATTTCAAGCAAACGCAAGGAACCATTTGACAAAGGCTAATGGAGTTTAATATTTCACTTGATACAAACATCGTAGCATGTACTATAGATGGAGCAGCAGCCAATATCAAATTTGTATCTGAAAATCAATTTTGAAGACGGCGACGATGAAATTTTGACTCATTTAAAACCGATTGCCCATATACATTTGAACCTAGAGGCTTTAAGAAAAACTGTTCGGTATTTAAATAATCGTCAGTTCGTTATAATATTTTATAAACAAGCGATAAGAAGCATCATAATCGTGAATTAAGTTTACTCTTAGATTTCTGCTTCTAAAAAAAAGTATTCATGAAGGTTAAAAAATGCTGTCGACCTTAGATTTGCTTCATTCTTTTTTTAGAGAGTTGCTTGATGATCAACTAAAAAGAGAAAGGTCAATCCAACATTTTTGAAGGTAATCGTTAGAAACTGTTTATTTATAAACATTTGTTTTTCTTTTAAGTTGAATAAATCAGTCAGTTTTTAACGGATTTTTAAATATAAATAAATAACAGATAATAAATAACACGCTTCCCATACAAAAATGTTGTGTAACAACGTCCCGAAAATAGAAAAATTTTGAAAAAACCGGAAAAAATATATTTGGTGTTAAAAAACACATGTGTATCGTAAATAAATTTTTAGAAACTATATATCGTTAAAAAGGGCTAAGCTTCTTCTTTCAATATCTTTCAAAAAAACTTAAAATCGTTTCCGATATATATATGTATGAATAATCCATGTCGGTTCGCCCTCCATGAGCTTCAGAATTATGATTTTAGCAGACAGACGAACCTGGATAAACCGATGGGAAAAATTAAAAACTAGTTAGCTAACTTAACCATTAACTGGTGTCCCTAACTCCAGTTATTAATTGCTGTAATTGCTATCGGAGGTCCAAATTTACCCCATTAAAATAAAATTAAAAATAAACTGTTGTAAATATAAGTTTTAGTTTTTTTGTATTTTAAATTAAAAAACATTTTCTTTTATAGGAATCAAAGTTTTGTTTATTCGTGTAACATAACGTTTTAAAATAGCAGCATTTTGTTTTTAAGTAACAAAATATGTATATAAATGTGGGGTCTATTTTGACTACACGATACCAGTTAAGGGTTAAAATACTCTATCACTTATTGGTGGAGGCTACCAAATATATTTTATGTTTGTATCAATTTTTATACCCTTCACCACCATAGGTGGAAAGGGTATTATAAGTTTGTGCTGATGTTTGTAACGCATAGAAATATTTGTCTTAGACCCACCTTTTAGTATACCAATAGACTTAGAATCACTTTCTGTGTCAATTTAGCGATGTCCGTCCGTCCGTCCGTCTGGCTGGCTGGACCCCCATGTAAACCTTGTAATCAAACTACAGGTCGCAATTCTAAAGATAATTTGATGAAATTTGGCACATATAATTTTTTTGATAATGGGACCATGGCTATTGAAAAATCGGTCCATTATTTATGGTACCTCCCATAGGTCCCACTTCCCGGAATTGCTATATTGGCCACAAATATCAATATTTTTTCATGAAATTTAAAACAGATACTGCTTATGTAAACTTAAATCACTGTACCAAATTTCGTTGAAATCGGTCCACATTTGACCATAGCTCCCATACAAACTCTTCTTCAAAAACGCACTAAATGAGACAAAAAAGTCACTAAAACGCTCGTAAATGTAAACATAATGAAAGTTTTGAGTTTATTTTTTGCATACATAATTTTTGTAACAACTGTAATCAATTTGCCAAATTTCGAGATAATCGGTCCACATTTGACCCTAGCTCTCATATAAGTCAAAATGACGGAAACAGGTTGAATATATACGTTTTTTGAGAAAATGTTTGTATGATGGCAAAATTTAGCAAATATTTGTCTTTATACAGGAAAAATAACACCTTTGACCTTAGTGGTGAAGGGTATCGTATGGTCGGCTTGACCGACTATAGCGCTTTCTTACTTGTTATTTATTAAAATTATGTGTGAAAATATATCAAATTACCCTTAGATACAATTTAATTCTGGTTTAAACTTTCATATGAATGTGGTAACAGAAATAAAAAGTTCATAATTGTCTAACCTTTTTGCTCAGAAGTATATATATCTTTTGAATTAAGTATAAGCCATATTACCATATTAGACGATATGTTAATAAAACATTTACATTATTTCTAATTGCACATTTTATTTTACATATCGTCGCCCCGAAGTTATCTTCACGTATATCACAAAATCGAAAAAATTGAGATAAGACCATTTTCTTGTATCTTTTATTTAGATCTATCGATCTACTTGATCGTCATGTGCCTACCTTTTATAGTTAAGGAGATATTATGAATGCACTTTGTTGTATATCCACCTTTCGTAAAAAGTTATTGCGTTATCTTAACGTATGTAACATTTTTGTGGATATACAATAAAAAACATATGAAATTTGACAAGTACAACATTTTTGCATTATCTTCACGTAAGTACAATAATTATTGGTATTTGAAGGTGATACAACACAAAATATATGAACAAATGCAATTTAGAAATCTTGAGTTATCTTCACGTATTCGCAAGCAAAATATATATTGAAAAGTAGATTTGTAAAATATATAATTTTGAATTTATTTCATTTATGACTGTTCTGGAAATGGGTTTCTATTGTTTATATAATTAGATAGAAATTAATGACTTTTTTTTAGGAATTCACTTTATTACAAAAGAAATTAAAATTAAAAGTTTAAGAGACTGATAAACAATAAAAGAATAGGAAGGTTTCTTAAGAGTAAAATTAAAAGGTATCCTAAGAGTAAAATTTCTGATGTAAGTACTTAGAACTAAGTACGTAATTTAAGAGTTTTTAATTTATATTATTAATTCTGCATAATTTTAAAACTCTTACTTCTTTATCTTAGCATTTATCCAATCATTATTGAAATGATAAGGTACGTATTTCGTGTGAAAATTCGATTTATATGGATAGAGCAGTCATAGTATTTTTTTATATATTTAAATCTCACTGCAAAGTTTTTGTATAACAGGAGAAATTTTAAGTATATTTCCTCTCAGAAAAACTATGAATTGATATTTAGTATAATAGATTTTAGATTTTTTTTCTTAAAAAATCATAATATTATGTGGGTACATACGTGAAGATAACTTAAAAAAAAAATTGTTTGTACTAACATTTTCACGTATATGACATATATTAATAAATGTTTAATAAAATGTGTCCTTTACGGCAAATTGTGAAAATTTCTTTAGAGACAAAAATGCCAATAACTCGGAAATATTCTTCCATGGCCTTGAATATTTTTAACCGATTTGATTAAGAACTTCATGGACTACAACTGATAAAAATATTGGAACACATTTTTCGAGTAAATTCTTCTGCAACTAATGTCAAATCTTTAAGTTCAATTTCCCAAAAAAAAATTTTTTGCACTTACGTGAAGATAACTCCGGGGCGACAATATGTCGTACATACATAATTTAGTAATAAATAGACAATATTTAACCATAATTTTACTTTAACTTAAAACTTTTATTTTCATTTGTTGCGTAATTGTGGGTGACATCAACTCTTTAGAAAATACTTATGTATTCTCGTTCATTGTTCTACTTATTTCCTGTTATACTCCTTGTTGTTATTTGGTGTTCATTATCCTTTTCCATTTATTCTAGTGGTTTTCAACATATTTCTATTTAAAGTTCCCTGGTTGACTGTGAGTTCCTTTAAAGTTAGAATGCATTTTTGTTGCATTAAACAAAACCGAATGCTAATTAAAATTCCCATATTGATAACCATTTTCGGCCGTGCATAGTTGAGTTGTGTTCATTAGCTAAAGGACCATTCATTCCGTATCCAAGCGGCGAGAACAACATGAAACTGTATACCAGCACCGACAACAAACCACCAAGCGGCGAATGTTGGAGCCATCTTGGCAAGCGGCCAGTTAAATAGTGAAACATAACTCCTGTAAAGAAAAGTTAAATATCGTTACTTTAATATAGAAAGGCCCTAAGTCGTTTTTCATTCAAATCTCTTCTAAAAACTTTATCTAATATAATTTTATAAAAATTATTTAATTTTAAAAAACATTGTTGTAGCATTAAGTTCTTTAGAGAATTTAGTAAAAAACTGCGTTTAGAAAATTTCTATATCATCAAAACTTAAGACTTTATTTAGTTTTTTCCCCTCTCCTGTAATGTAAGAAAAATATTAATTAGGGCTTTTCTATATTAAAGTAACGATATATTTTACAAAATATTTTACATAAGTACATAGTGCGTTCAATATGTTTAACAAAAAATCATCAGAATATTTTAGTTTTCTTTGCATAATTTATACCGAGAATGCCATTAATGTACGGTTTGTAAATTAAGTAATGCAAACAATAATTATGTATTTAATTTTTTTTTTAAGAAATAGAGACTTTTAACACGTGATGTAGCGGATGTTGGATACCAAGCAGATCTTAAGATCTTAACTTAGTGGGCCCTGACTTATCTTAGTTATTCTTCATCTCAACTGTGGTCACTGAGCTAACAAGTGCCGTGATTTCTCTCATAAGAACGATAAAAAATAGGGATTACGATGTTGGACTGGTAACCCACTCCTGGAAAAAAACAATTACTATGAAAAAGCTATAATTGAGAAAAAAAACGACCCCTAATGTTAGAAAACATCCGAAACTTCGATGGAAAGACCATGCGGAGGAAAATCTTTCAAGGCTTGGCCTACAAAATTGGAGAATATGGCCTTAATTTGGAAGGTCAAAGCTCGGAAGACCCTTAAATCATTATTAACCCAAAAAGTTTGCAATCACCGGAACTAAATAAGATTCAATAATATGGATAATATGGTGGATGTGGCAGTGCATCTCATTCAAGCTTTAAAATGTTTTTGGCGACTGACTAAACCCGTTATACAGCTGATAACAGTAGATATCCGAAATATATTTCGTTTTTTTTTTAGAGAGGTAAATATTTACGCTCTTTGTCCTGCAGACAATTTTATTTCTTTTACATCGACGGCGCACGGTGGTTCAGAATTAAATTTCATTGGCCAAAACCTATATTTTTTGTTGACATATATTTTTAAAATTTTTATACCATCAGAAAGAAAACATATCAAAACTAAGGTGGCCAAAAAGTTTGGTCAAAATATTCGCTGTAGTGGGCGTGGCATGCTGCTAAAGACAAGGAATTTTAGTTATTTTAGAAATGAAAGAAAAATTGTAATTTTTGATCTCGTATTAATTACGATTTCTTGAAAACTATTAATGCTAATGTTGGTTTTAACAAATGGTATTTGCGCACCCTGTATAATTTGTAGATAAGGTGTTATGTAATAAATTTAAAACAGAGACCGAATATTGTTTTATTTTTTAAATCAATCAAGTATAAATATCATTGGCGATGAAAATTTATTTTCATTTCGATCGATGAATAAAAATGAGGGATTTATATTTGAAATATAAATATCCCTCATGATGAAAATTTTAAATATCTTGAACGATGAATATCCGAACAGAAAAATATTTTATTGATTGTTTTATTTTTGAACTTCTATTTTGACTTTGAAAAATAAAATATTTTTGAAATTATAAAACTTTTAACAATGAATGTATGAATATGTTTTCAATTAATTGCAATGTTTTAGGACATCGAAGTTAAGCCTAATAGTCCTAATGGAACTATTAGTGGTTTATTTGACTCGCAAAACCATTTCAACATATAATTTGCAACAATAATCTTCTTCTGTCATTCTTGGCTCCCAGTGGAGCATATGAAATGGAAGGATGCAGAATTGCCTGACGTCTCTAGCTACCAGGTAAGAACTGTATCCAAATCCCACTCTAACCTTCTCGTGGTACATCCTGGAAACCTTAGCAACCTAGTTTTAGACGCGGTAAACAACCAGTGTGGTATTCTAGGTCAGGGCTAATATAAAAGGGAGTTATCTAAGAACCATTCCAACGTATATGGTCTAAGGGTCTAAGATAATTGTACTTCGTAAAGTACGAAAATGCAGCGTCTGTTCAACATGTTAGTTGCGGCTGCAAGCGGGCCTCAGTCTCGGACCGAGCGGCTCGCTATACAAACGTGCCTTGTGTCTTTGGACCCATCACCCAACGACTTAGCACTCACGATGTTTTAAGCATTAAAAGAAACAATATTACAGAATATACTACTCCAAGGGGTAATCATGCGAGAAATCCCCCTGCTACGGCAGTTGGCGCAAGGATTTTGGAGTTTCCTAATCTATGCAAGAACATTATGATGAATGAAACCAGGACAAATACAGAAATAAAATTTGAATATTTTCTACCAAATTTTTTTTTTCATCGGATGAAAAAAGATGAAAATAATTTTGAACTGATAAATATCCCAAACGATTTTTTTATTTTTTATTTTCATCGGATTGAAAAACGATACAAAATTTTTTGAACAATTAAAATTCTTTGGGGATATTTATTATTTTTTAAACTTCAATGATTGTTTTTGTATGGATTAAAATATGAAAATATTGTTTTAAAAGTATTAATATTCGGTCTCTGATTTAAAATCACCATACACTCATAAAATTTAAAGTTTAGTAGTATATAACTTTTAAAGGGAAAAATGGAAACAAAAATCAAAACCACCCAAAGAAAGCCAAGAGTGTTCCCTTTAAGCCTATATATACTTTTGCACCCGCCCGGACCCACCCGTAGAATACTTTTTATATTTTAATGAAAATACTTAACATTTTTACAAGCAAAATTCTATCAAAATTGCTAGGTAATTTACTTTAGAAATCATTAACTGTCATAAATATTATAGGGAAAAAACCTTTAAAATTTCTTTCAGTAAAGTACAGAATCAATTTTAACTTTCAGCTATAAAGAATTGGCCGAATAATATTAAAAAAAAAACAAAAATAAAGATGATGTTCTAAGCCATGTTCAAACAAAACTGAACATAAATGGTATCAACATTGAAAAACAACTGGAAATAAAAAACAAAGTATCTAATTTCGTCAAAACATTGAATAGATACTACAAGGAAGTTGACTTTAGTAAATGTAAATTTTACAAGCGCTTGCGAATTGGTTAGAAGGTGAACTCCGTATCCAGGTCATTTCAGAAACAACAAATGTTGAGAGTTGTGGAAGACCACAAAAACCGCTAGATAACTGTAACGATAGATCTAAGAGACGAAAACTGAAGAATTTAAATGAAGAAATCGGATGTGAAAACATTAAAGATAGTTTTCTGCATTAACTTCGATCAGAAAAACAATTAGCGAAAGTGGATATCATTCAGAAAGTCCTTTCTGCTAGTCCGGTGAGAACAAAACGGGTTCTTAAAAGCATTCCAACACCAAACGAGGAAAAACAGTTTACAAACGAGGATTCACTTGCATTATTTCTGGATTTAAAGCTAACAAAACACCAGTACACTCAACTCAGATTGCGTGCGATCGAAAAAGGCTTAAATTTATACCCATATCATATCATCACATAATTGCAGCTAAAAAGGAGTGCTATCCTCCAAAGAAATCTATGAAAATCACACCAATTTCTGCCCAGGTACAACTGCAAGCTCTACTTGATCATACAGCTGAAAGGTTGCCGCAATCACTTAAAGGAAGTGATTAAAAAAAAAACATGGAAACTGCAATTTAACTCTTTTTTGTAAATGGGGATACGATGGATCTTCAGGACAAAAACAATATAAACAATTTTTATATGAAGATATTTCTGACACAGATTTGTTCATGGTGTCATTTGTGCCATTGCGATTAATAAGAAGACTCGGAACCTTCGTCCAGCACAATGCAAACAAATTTTATTTGGAAAAATCATACTCCATCGTCCACGAAGTACTGCAGACCAATAACATTTGAATTTAAAAAGGAAACTCATGATACCATTAAGAATGAAATAAGTGACATCAGAGCTCAAATTTCAACACTAAAGCCATTAGAGTTAGAGATAGATGAACATACTATTAAATTGAATTATCAATTAATACTTTCAATGATAGACGGAAAAACTGCCCAGGCTTTGACTGATACAAAAACTTCATCCAGCTGTATTATATGTAAAGCAACATCAAGTCAGTTAAACCAAGAACCTACAAAGTCACTAGATAGTATTGATGCATTTGAATTTGGATTATCACCGCTACATACGGGAATAAGATTTATTGAACACATACTGAAAATTAGCTATGAATTGGTTTTCGAATCAGTAAGAAATAATGACACCTACAAAGAGAAAAGAAAATTGAAAAATAAACAAGTTTATGGTGCATTTCTCAAACACGGGATAATTATAGATCAACCAAAACAAGGATCAGGCAATACAAACGATGGCAATACCGCAAGAAGATTCTTTTTGGATCCCGAAACTACATCTGATATAACAAGTGTTGATATAGATCTTATTTCAAGATTTAAAACAATTACTGAAGTACTTGCGTGCAATGAACAAATTAATGCTAAAAAAATTGGTGATTACAGAGAAGAGATTGAATGGCGGTTTTCTTGCTTTGAATGTATTCACACAAAAATGAAAACTTGTCGTCAATTTACAATATTTAATTGAGACGAAACAATGCATATTCACAAAATAAGAGTATAATGAAATATATTGCATGCATTGCTTGTGTTTATAACTGCAATCAAATACACTAGGAAAACAATCAAACATTCATTTTATAAAAGCGAATGGGTGAGCGTTTACGAAATATTATGAATGATTTCAGTTGCGTTACAAGACAAGTTGTGCACAAGACAAAACTATAGTTGTATAGGTGGGCAAAGACAAAAAGAAAGAAACAAGTTGCCAGATGAAATGGATGCAAAATCGTTAAATTTATAGTAAAAAGTCGTCAAACACTGGGATGGCAGAAAAAGAAATTAACCGTTGCGCGTTAGTGTTGGAGAGATCAAGTTTTGAACTTGCAAAACATATGTTTTACTGGGGCGGCACAATCGGACCTCAAAATAGAGCACCTTAGATTTAAAAATCGCTTTTTGTATGTAGTTCGTTTTAACATAATTATAAAAAAATTATATAATACATTTTTTTATCAAAAAATTTTGTATACATTTTTTTTAATCTTTCTATACAAAAATATTTCTATACAAAAATATTTTCTATAAAAAAATATTTTTTTCAAAAATCTTTCTACAGAAAAATATTTTTATCAAAAACTTTTGAATAGAAATATATATTTTTATCCAAAAATTTTCTATAGAAAAATATTTTTATTGAAAATTTTTACTATAGAAAACTATTTTTATCGAAAATTTGTCTATTGAAAAATATTTTTATTGAAAATTGTTCTATAGAAAAATATTTTATTGAAAATGTTTCTATAGAAAAACATTTTATCGAAAATTTTTTTTAACAAAATATTTCTTAGAAAAATATTTTTATCAAAAATTTTTCTATAGAAAAATATTTTTATCAAAAATTTTTCTATAGAAAAATATTTTTATCGAAAAATTTTTTTATAAAAAAATGTTGGCCCAATGATTCAGCATGAAAGCGTAGAAAAACATATGGCAGCACTGATAACAACGCAGACATATTATACGAATACTTTGCGAATAGAACGAAAAATGAGAGAGTCGTACGAATTTTTTCTAACTTAAAGTGTGACATCAAACTATTTCGTTGATTAACATGCAGTGCAATAATAAAATAGTGTGTAAAAAGACAATCAACGAAAATGTGTGAATGAATGAAGGCATCTGCATAAAAAGTTATTGCCTTTGTAGGCAATGCAAAAGCAATATGCATACGTTGCTGTCAACATTTGTGAATGTATTCAGTCTCTTCTCTGGGTGATTATGCCAAGGAAACTGTTGCTATATATACATCCAAATACAATTATAGAAATATGTCAGCAATAGTGCACAAAGTTGAGAAGATGTCATTAAGCACCATTTATTACCAATTGGAGATTTATCAGAGGAAGCCCAGGAAAAAAGAAATAAGGATTACAGATTTTACAGAGAACATAATACCAGAAAAACGTCACGAAGTTCTACAAATGAAGACGTATTTCACATATTATTAGCAACGTCAGATCCATTCATCTCTAGCATTCGAAGTCAATGAAAAGTAAATCCTTCGGACCTAAGTGCCGAAGTTAAAGCACTGCTACAGGACAGCAGTAATACAGAGCAGAATATAAAATATTTACAAGAAATATTCCAGCCAAATAAACAATAATTATAATTTGCATTTAACATTTGAGTGCAATAAAGTATACAAATATTAATATTAAATATTATTTTATTTATCTACAATCTATTTATGACTACAAATAAATATATATTTAAAGAAAAATTAAGTTACACTCTTTTATTAAAAAAAAAAACTAGGTAATATGTAAGTATTATTAAGCATAAATTAAAATTTGGGCCACCCTAATAAAAATACTGTAAATACCTCAACGAGAATGGGGGCACCCTAAGGATAATATAAAATATAAAATTGCTATACAAGGTCGAATTGTAGCCCAAATTTGATCCAAATCGGTTAAGAGGAAGTGGGTCAAAAATGAGTTGGCAGATTTGAAACAAAATAAAAAAGAAAAACATCGAAAATTGAATTTCAAGCTTAAGATGTTATCTATTGATTAAAAAAAGAACTACTAAAACATCTTTAATAGTTAAAAAGTTACAGAGTTTTGGCCAATGAAAAACGATTCTGAACCAATGCGCGGCGTGTTAATGCTGTAGTGCTTACAGCCGGTGATGAGGTTAATTAATAATTTTAATAGAAATTATAAATGAAAGAAATTGATGTTGCCATGACTGGGGCTCGAACACAGGCACAATTTGATATGCTTTGCTCAGTAATCGATGTGCTAACTATCTTAAACAAGTAAAAAAAATTACTATCTAAAGTCGGTCAAATTCGAATTTTGATAAACTATTTACACAACCAAGATCAAATGTCCAACAAACATTTTTTTTAGTGTTTAGAATCTAAACTTCTAAACTTTAGAATCTAAATATCAATATTTTTTCATGAAATTTAAAACAAATACTGCTTATGTAAACTTAAATCACTGTACCAAATTTCGTTGAAATCGGTCCACATTTGACCATAGCTCCCATACAAACTCTTCTTCAAAAACGCACTAAATGAGACAAAAAATCACTAAAACGCTCGTAAATCTAAAGATAATGGAAATTTTGAGTCTATTTTTTGCATACATAAATTTTTTGTTAGATAATCGGTCCACATTTGACCCTAGCTCTCATATAAGTCCAAATGACGGAAACAGGTTGAATATATAAGTTTTGAGAAAATGTTTGTATGATGGCAAAATTTAGCAAATATTTGTCTTTACACAGGAAAAATAACACCTTTGACCTTAGTGGTGAAGGGTATCGTATGGTCGGCTTGACCGACTATAGCGCTTTCTTACTTGTTTTATTAGTAAGATAAATACTAACACAACCTGTTTGTTTAAATGCTCATGAGAGAATGATTTAACTTAAGATAAACAATCGCTATCTTTTTTCTATCTGTGTGAGCAATATATATGAAAATAAAAAAGATGAATGCCCTCGGGCTAGCTTTTGCCGATCGCAGGTTTAGATACATACATATCCAGCTTTTAACTTGAATAGCACTACGTACACATTGAAATTCTCCCCAATATTTTTTAGTGGAAATAAAAAACTGAAACTCCAAGGTACTATATTAGGAAATCTTTAAAAACTAACTCCGCCGATTATGGCCACAAGTATTACATATTTTCACGATTTTAAGATATTGGATCGATTACACAGTCGAGTCGGCGAAATTATAGTGTGTAAGTTTCTATTTAACCTTCAGTTTTTAAGTTTCACTATTAACGCTAAAACATAAATTCGTATTCTTTCCATCATTTGAAAATCTTTTTGGTTAATTTCCGTGGACTTTCCAAAATGACAACTTACTGCCCGTTTTTGTTTAGGTCTTATTGACCTATCTGTAATATTTTTTTGGAAGGAGGTCTGATATGTGAACTAGGGTATATGGTTGATCGATTGTTACCAAATTTCGGTTTATCTATCAATTATCTTTAGATTTGTAAGCAAAGGTAGGGACATAGATAACATAACATAAAAATCGTCGCCAGAGTTGCCGTTTTTTATACTTTTAACTAAAGTAGGTATTTTTTTCGATGTGTAGTTGTGATGTTTTAAAAAGAAAAAGCTTTTAACTCCATTTTTTTTAATTTTTATAAAAAAAATTTTTCTATCGAAAATTTTTTTATAAAAAATGTTTCTATCGAAAAATTTCTTATTAAAATCGATAGAAAATTTCAAATGAACGAAAAATTTTTGATAAAAATTGTTTTCTAAAAAAATTTTCGATAAAATTATTTTTCTGTAAGAAATTTTTTAATTTCTTTCAAAAAATTTTTCTATAGAAAAATATTTGATAAACAAATTTTCTATAGAATTTTCTATATCAAAAATGTATCTAAGGAAATTTTTTTTATGAAAAATGTTTCTATAGAAAGTTTTTTATAGAACAATTTTTCTACAGAAAAATATTTCTATAGAAAAATATTTTTATTGAAAAATTTTTTTTTATAGAAAAATTTGTTTGATAAAATTTTTGATAGAAAAATATTTTTTTGAAAATTTTCACAGAAAAATAGTTTTATTTATATAAAAAATATAAAATTGTTTAACATTAGAATTTATTTCTGTTGCAAAAAGTATTCCCAATGCGGGTTTATTTATTCAAACCAGTGTTTGAATTCCTACTTTAGCTACCATTTTTTTAATTACCGCTACGGCTACAGCTAGAAGTAGCAGTAGACGTTGTATTATTCCGAAGCATTTATATTTTTAAGCTACTGCTACTTTTCAAAAACGAAAGCTGCAAGTAGAAGTAGCGGTAGACGCTGTATTATTCCGAAGCACTTATATTTTTAAGCTACTGCTATTTTTTTAAAAAACAAAAGCGGCAAGTAGAAGTTGCTCTTTGCTACTTCAACTAAAAATATTGGTAGGGGTAGAAAACAGCAAAAATATTATATTTAATTTTTGCTTCAATTTGAAGAGTAGCCAAAATCGAAAATATTTTTCCAGGCTACTTTCTTTCTTTTCTGCAGCTACTTCTTGGCTATTTTGCAGCTATTTCTGTTTTTCTTATAAAAATAATTTATGCTTGGAGCTACGTAACACAAATATTTTCTTCTGGCTACTTATCGACAATAATAACAACGAAGAAAGATTGTGTGTTATTTTACTTCGTTTTTTTTTCTCTTTTGTAATTTGTTTCACACACTCGACAAAAAAAAACGAAAGAAAAAACGAAATAAAATATCATACGTTCTTTCTTTGTTCTTCTTATTGTCGGTGTGTAGCCAGAAGTAAATATTTGTATTGCACAGCTCCAAGAATAAGTCATTCATGTAAAGTAGCTGCAAAATAGCCAAGAAGTAGCTGCAAAGTAGCTACAAAAAATATTTTCGATTTTGGCTACTCTTCAAATTGAAGCGAAAATTAAATAGAATATTTTTACTGTTTTCTACCCCTACCAATATTTTTAGTTGAAGTAGCAAAGAGCTACTTCTACTTGCCACTTTTGTTTTTTGAAAAATAGCAGTAGCTTAAAAATATAAATACTTCGGAATAATACAGCGTCTATTGCTACTTCTACTTGAAAAAGTTGGAGCTGTAGCCGTATGCAATGATTTGCTATTTATATATGAATGTAGCAGTAGAAGTACATGGGTATTGGCTACTATTTTTCAACAATTTTGTATCTTAAAAAGTAGACTTTTTTACGTCGCTACAGCTACTTTTATAGTAGCCGTACAAACACTGTTTCAAACAATGTTTACAAAAATAATAGTATCGTGGCAACAATGTTCGAGATTATATTTCTTTGTTCTCTCGAGCCATGTATTTTGTTGTTGTAAATTGGATTTTGATTTTATTTCTTGTGTATTTTGTTTTTGTATTTTCTTTAACAAAGAGGTACCAAATTCCAACTGGATGCTTTTAATACTCATTTTCACTAGTTTTTTTATGATCGTTATATTTACGAAAATTACAAAAAATCATCGGCTTCTGGTAGTATGGGCTGCATGTTATATTATAAGCGTTTTTATAATTTTCTTGGTATTTAAAAGACTAGTATCGAATATGATTATCAAATATGATATACTCATTTTGGTTACCATAAGTAATATTTATGTTGAATTTTATAAAAATTCAATTAAACTTATGACTATGTAGAGACAAAAACATAATTCCGAAAAGACAGCCCTATTGGAGGTACCTATAAAATTATTGAAATTTGTCCGAAATGTATAGGGATAAATAAATGTGCCAATTTTTTTTACATCGATCACGATCGAATCGATCACATCGTT
Source organism: Stomorhina lunata (assembly GCA_933228675.1). Classification (NCBI taxonomy): domain Eukaryota; kingdom Metazoa; phylum Arthropoda; class Insecta; order Diptera; family Rhiniidae; genus Stomorhina; species Stomorhina lunata. The sequence continues at coordinate 84,733,738 of OW121740.1, read as the reverse complement.
AAATGGACTCGGGGAGTGATTCTAAATAAGTCTATAAATATACTTAAAGGTGATTCAAAATCAAACACCAGCACACCTACATATGGTGGTGAAGGATATATAAATTAATACATGACGAAATTTCTAATTATTGCTCTCTTGCCGACCAAAACCCCCGACCAAAAACCCCGCAGAATTAATAATTTTTTTTATAAACAAGCCCTGATACATCACCTCTTAAAGTACATATGATCTGCAGCTTAAGGATTACACAAACTCAAAGAAGTAAAATTTCAAAGTTTTTAAATTTCTACATTAGAAACACGTCAATTTGTATTAATAAAATTTGTCAAGTATAAAAATTACCCTACGAAAAGTGTTTCAAAATGATGCGTTAAAATATTCTAGATGTTAACATAACTCAATATTTGATGTAGATTTATTTACTTGGAACATCATTACAAAGTTTTTCAAGCGTAAATTGCAGAGTGAGAATTATTGTCTGCGAAATGCTAAAAACTAAATTTATTTAAAATAATCCAAAAGCCTCAACGTAAATTCTATTTCATACTTCTAGCAAGATTCAAGTACTAGAGTAACGCACAGAGAAGGGGAACGATACCTAAAGACATTTTAGATTGAAATTTTAATATTTATTATATTTAATTTCCATATTATAACTTTTTTTATGTGATTTAATTTTAATCATCCACAACATTAGCAGTATCAACAGATTTGTAAGAGCTAAGGAAAACCTTTATACTTTATGTTATAAAATATAAAAAAACTTGTTTGTCCCCCAAAAAAAATATATATAATTGGCAATTTCTTAATGTTTGAGTTGAATGTAATATTTAAAATATAAAAATTAATAATATTCTTGTCGTGTATTTATATATCGTTACTTTAATATAGAAAAGCCCTAACTAATATTTTTCTTTCATTACACAGTGCAGCACTAAAATCTTGAACCAATTGAGACCCTCAAAATCTGATAGCCTATGATGGTAGAAGAAAAACCCTAGCTGGGTTTTCAATTATTAGCTAAGGTTTTTTTTTAATTCATTTTTGAAATTTTCGACTGGGAGGTGGATTTCAGTACAATTTTCAAAAAACATGTACTGATTCTTAAGTCTATATCTCGCGAACTATTCGAAATATTGCATTTCTCTCTTCAGCAAATTTTTACCTCTCGATTAGGTCTAAAAATTTTGCCTTGAGATAAAATCAGAAAAACAACAACATCTTACTCAAAATAGTAAAACTGCCAAAAAACGTAAAATTTCGTCATATATTTTTATTGTTGATGGGAAATATAAGGACACTTCAAATGTTTGAAAATAGATACTTAAAAATATTGATGATTTGTTTTCTAAATATACATGTATTGAACATTAGTCGTCGCTTTCGGAGCTAGTTTCATCATCTGAACACATGTTTATGACCATTTCGCTAGTCTTATTTTCGTATGAAAATACTTTGTGGCTAGACCAGCATATTTCCCCAAGCATAGCATCTATTTGTTTCCCTTTGAACCGCTTTTCCATCGGGATGGTTACTTGATGAAAGTGTTCACCTTGCTCGTCAGATTCCGTCGGCAATTGCTTTTCAAACTCTGTCAAACGTTTCCGCAGTCCATACAGTTGCTCTATCTGGACTGCATTGTCTCGGTGGTATTGGTGGTGGGTTGGATTCGGAATGTTCTTTCGGGAGAGAAGCATAAGGACCAGGAATGTACACTACATTTGACATTTTTTTTCGATTCATTCCGCTTTTGAAATTTATGCATCCGTAGCACGTATTTTCATCGTGGCCCTTTGGGTCCGTCCATATTACTGGTGTTCCATAAGGCAGTGGGCCTGGTTTTCTATTTATCCAGTTGAATATGTACATCTACTACATCTGGTGTCCACGAAAAATGGAATAAGTCCAACTGGTCAAAATAATATAACAGGTACGCTTTTCGAAATTCAGCAGTAAAATTAGTTTTTTGCGTTTGCATTGAACGTTTGGGTACATAAATACCACAAACGTAGCAAAACAGGTTCAGCTTCCAACACTTTTCCATATCAACTTTTTCTTTCCGCAATGTATTCCGTAATATCTAAATTCCCCAGATTTGTTTAATTCCAACGTGCAATGAATACAATGTAAATTATTTGACATTTGAAAAATGCCGTTATTTTGCGTCAAAAAATAATTCAAACGGACGGTGTTTACACTCAAAAAAAAATCAGTTCGGTTCAGTACCGATAGTGGGGTAATCTCAATTTTTCTCTTCTGAGAATCAAAATCAATCGCAAACTGTGCTTGATTTCAGAATTTTTGGTATTGATCTTATATAAAAATTTTGTAAAAAATGTATCCAAACTAGGATTGATTTCAGAATTTTTCGGATTAATTTTATCTGAACCCGAAAAAGCAAGTCCAAAATTTGAATCAAAATCAGTAAATCCAAAATTTTGATCATATCAAAAAAAGGTTCAAGTCAAAATAACTTCATTTGGAATTACACCCATAATGTTGTTGTTGATGTTTTTTTGATTTTATCTCCAGGCAAAATTTTTAGACCTAATCGAGAGGTAAAAATTTGCTGAAGAGAGAAAAGCAATATTTAGAATAGTTCACAAGATATAGACTTAAGAATCAGTACACGTTTTTTGAAAATTGTACTAAAATCCACCTCCCAGTCGAAAACTTCAAAAATGAATTAAAAAAAAAACCTTAGCTAATTATTGAAAACCCAGCTAGGGTTTTTCTTCTACCATCATAGGCTATCAGATTTTGGGGGTCTCAATTGGTTCAAGATTATGAAGTTGAAAAATGCGCTACTGTGTTATAGGAGAGGGAAAAAGAAACTAAATAAAATCTTAAGTTTTGAAGATACAGACATTTTTTAAACGGAGTTTTTTTAATAAATTCTTTAAAGAATTTAATGATATAGTAAAATTAAATAATTTTTATAAAACTTTATTAGATAAAGCTTTTACAAGCGATTGGAATGAAAAACGACTTAGGGCCTTTCTATATTAAAGTAACGATATGTACTTTTGTTATAGTGATTAAATTGTAGAAAATAAATTTGTTAAATTACCTGATAACATGGAGTTGAAAATTAATGCTGGGAAGTAGTGATGGAAATACAGAACGCGTCCCATGGCCCAAAATGGCAAATAGTGAATAATCCAACCAAAGAACAACCAAATTGCAGATTTTAAAGACATTGAATTCGTCGATGAATCTAAAAATATATATTGCATTAAGCGTGATTTTTATTATATGGAAGATCTAACAATATTGTTGTTGTTACTGGTAATTACAGTTACCAATTTGATTTCTGCTTTAGACACTTTTTTACTTTTGTATATGATTCTAAAAATGAAAAATTCTTAAAATGAAAACTAGTATTTATATCGTCACCTGAAATGCAAAAGGTCGTAACTGAAACAAAAACAAGTAAGAAAGTGCTATAGTCGGTCAAGACTGACTGATACGTAACCCTTCACCACTAAGGTCAAAGGTGTTCTTTTTCCTGTATAAAGACAAATATTTGCTAAATTTTGACATCATACAAACATTTTCTCAAAACTTATATATTTAAGCTGTTTCCGTCATTTAGACTTATATGAGAACTAGGGTCAAATGTGGACCGATTATCTCGAAATTTGGCATATTTTCAAAATTCCCATTATCTTCATATTTACAAGCGTTATAGTGATTATACCCTTCACCACCATAGGTGGAAAGGGTATTATAAGTTTGTGCTGATGTATGTAACGCATATAAATATCTGTCTTAGACCAACCTTTTAGTATACTAATAGGCTTAGAACCACTTTCTGGGTCGCTTTAGCGATGTCAGTCCGTCACATTACGGGGTTATTTCTGAAATAAGTCTTTAAAAAGCACTGTATGTCCTATTTTTAATTATTTAAGACTTATCTTTTTATATTGAATTATGCTTCGAAAATAAACTGGTACATTCTTAACCCATCTCTATATTTTTGACAAAAAATGTTAACTCTAAAACGTCGCACAGTGCGTTCAAAAAAATGTCTATTAAGGTGCATTCAAGCTTATGTTTAGAACTTGCAGTCTGTAGACTTATCAAAAGGGGTGCTATATGCCCTCAAAGTAGGGAATCTCGGGTTTTTCGAAATTTGACAACGATCTGATATAAAAGAATTTTATATGTACGAAATCTGCTAATTGCGATCTAAAAAAACATAAACTATAGGAGATAAACCCTATGTTATGAGATTTTGGACTTCGAAAAAAAATTTTTAACTTTTTGACGACTTTGGCCTAGAGCTTTGCAAATATCCAAAATTATTTATATTAAATTTTTTTCGAAATCGAATATCTCATGAACTATAAGAGATAAACCATACGTGTAGCGATATTTTTTGTAGATCTCAGCTAGCAGATTTCTTACATATCGTTTATATCGGATCAAGAATGTGATTTCTGGATCGCTTTTCAAATTTTCGAAGAACCTGAGGTGCCCTACTTTGAGGGCATTTATCTCCCCTTCTAAAAAGTATACAGATTCCAAATTCCAAACTTAAGCTCGATACTCCTCAATAGCCATGTGAAATTTCATAATTGAGCTAACCGTTTAAAGTTATTAAATTATTTTCCTAAATTTTTGTTTCAAACCACTGTGCGTACAGTAAAAGCCATAACTGCTGTTGAGCATAGCGTAGAAGAAGATCCTAATCAGTCTTTTCGCCATCGTAAATAGTCCATTCACTTTGTAGCAAATTTTTCGGAAAGATACTAAGTTGCGTGCTTACAAAATCTAAGTGCACACAATCACCAAACAAGGCGTAGATTCGGTGAATGGGTCCATGCAATGATTGCCATTGAATCCGATTTTAATAAGCAAATTTTGTTTCGTGATGAATCTTACTATTGCATGAATTTATATGTCAACAAAATCAACAAAACAAAACTGTTGTCGATGATAATCATCAAGAGTATTTTAGAACATAACTTGTCCTTGAATGTAAAATCCAGATAACTGGGGCGAAATTGCCGCGTTCGATATCGATTTTGTCGCTCTGACTTTTAAGCAAATATTGTGTAACATATCTTACGGATTTTCAAAATAACTTATTTTGCAACAAGTTTAATACAATTTGATATCAAAACATACTAATTTGTTTGTCGAAATATTAAGTTTAAATCATGGTACAACTACACTAGGTAAAATCACTAGGGAGAGTTGCCAATGTTATAGACCCTGTTATGTCAAAAAAAGCAAAATGAAACTCAAAGCAAAAGAAGATATTGAATGACATGAATTTAAGATTTGCACCGCATGCATCACTCCATAGTTTAATCTTATTTCCCGGACATTTTATAAATTTCACGTATTTTTGCTGGTAAAATGTGTTACAAATTCTTCACTTTATGATCGTTTAAAAATTATTTTAATTTACTTATTTTTGACGAACAATAAAAATACAGAGAAAAAATATTTGTTTTTCAATTTTCTTTTGTTTGACCTTTCAGGGATTTGAAATCAGAGACCGGAGATCGTTTTATTTTTTAAATCCATCAAGTATAAATATCTTTGCCGATGAAAATTTATTTTCATTTCGATCGAAAAATAAAAAAAGAGGGATTTATATTTGAAATATAAATATCCCTCATGATGAAAATTTTAAATATCTATAACGATAAATATCCGAACAGAAAAATATTTTATTGATTGTTTTATTTTTGAACTTCTATTTTGACTTTGAAAAAATAAAATGTTTATGAAATTTCAAAATCTTTCACAATGAATGTATGAATATGTTTTCAATTTATTGCAATGTTTTAGGACATCGAAGTTAAAGATAATAGTTCTAATGGGAACTATTGGTGGTTTCTTTGATTCGCGTCGCAATTTCTAAATAAATTAACTTTTAAACGTTTTAAACGCACTTAGACAACGACCATTTTTTGCTCAAACCTATTTCAATATAAAATTTGCAACAATAATTGAATTTATTGCTTTTTAAACGTCCTAAAGATGCTTTATGCCCGGACAAATACACAAATAAAATTGATTTTTTTTCTATCAAAATTTATTTTCATCGGATGAAAAAAGATGAAAATTATTTTGAACTGTGCGGATAAATATCCCAAACGATTTTTTTATATTTTATTTTCATCGGATTGAAAAAAGAAACAAAATTTTTGAACAAATAAATATCATGAGAGATTTTTAATATTTTTTTAAACTTCAATGATTGTTTTTTTATGGATTTAAACATGAAAATATTGTTTTAAAAGTATTAATATCCGGTCTCTGTTTGAAATTGGGAACGAAGTGTGTAGTGATTTACCTCGTTTTTATTGTACTATGGTTTAAATGAAATTATTTTACTATCAGGGAACAAATAAGTTACAATGTGGTGTAAGGTACACTACATTCTATATTTTATTTAGATTATCCTAAAAGTATGCTACATAAATGTAACATTATCTTATATTTATATCGATATAGAATGCGGCGATTTATCCCCTATCATGAAATATCTCAGAAATATTGGATGATATCTTAAACAATTTCGCCTAATCGGAGTATTATGTATTTTTCTTTACTTGCAAAAGTATTTTTTTTACAATTTCGTGAAATTAGAACAATAATATTTTGCAAGCATATAGTTTCAAAACTTTTACCAGTCATTAATAGAGAAAAGTAAAAAAAAGTGCCCTAAAGTACCCTAATAAATACTTTAATATTGTCGGACATTTTTCGGTCTATTAAAGTTATATAAAGTAAAAACATTTTGAACATTGATATATCGGGCAATATTGTAAGATCTTACAATCCTGTATACAGGTCATAAATTAAATTTTATTTTAACCCATGTGTCAATACTTACCCTGCTTCACCCTAGTTGTTTCACCTCTACCATCAATATTTGTAATTTTCTTTTTTTTTTCGTTTCAACTGATAATCTCGAATACCAGCTTCGCGTCTTTGTTTAACCGCATTTGCAATAACTGTTACAATAAATAGCATCAGAAATACTAGATTACTCCACCAAATAACAGGATTACCCAGTAAATAGATTCGATATTTACTGCCTGAGAAAAATTGTCCCTGAAAAGTTATAAGACAATTATAATAAATAAGCGTATCTGAAAAAATATTATTTAAACTTACCCTGTAGTTTATGGGCCACTGCCAAGGATGACCTGTTATCTCGTCTTCTTTTGGTTTGAGTCCAGCATTTCCTTGCAACATGACAGCATGAGATTCCACAAATCTTGGCAAAAAACCGGGAGCATATACACTAAAACTTACACTTGTCACTGAAAAGTGAAAATTTTGAGAATATTTGTTATGAAAAAGTTTTACAATTGTTTATATGGAAAGGAAAAAATAAAATTATTATTTTTATTTTGTGACAATCTTAAAAATTGCCAGAATGTTTTGTTGTAAATAGGGCCACACTATCTTGTTAACTTATTACATATTACATTTTATTGTCAAAACATTTAGTTTAAATCATGATAAAAGAAATTAGTAAGGTATAACCGTTCTCTCTTTTGTCAGCCATATTAACTTTCTGACGTTTGATCGAATTATTATTTTCTTTTCTCAAATTATGCTACCATACTACTTTTAAAAATCCCAGTTTTGGTTTGCTATTATACTATAAACACAATCACGACTGCAGGCTACGGGCTACAACCTGTTAAAATTAGAATACATTCATTCAAATAGAAATCATTTTTTTAAGCGTCGACATAGCCACACGACTACCGTTCTAGTGTAGACAAAAAATATATACATTTTATATAAAATGTATATTTATATAACTCTAACTCAATAAAAGTAAAATTTTACGCTGTTATAACTAACACGCTACATATGCTAGAGCTAAGTAGTTTATGATATATAAAAGCCCAGTATATCCTGTATAAAATTCATTATATAAAAGACCATACTTATGTCAATATTATTTTAAGATATGCTCATTTTTATAAACAAAGTCGGTTGAAAAATAAGTTTTGAATATATGAGCTCTTAATCTTTATAAATCGGAAGAATGTATATCATTTGAAGGATACTTTCAGTAGTTTTTTTGTTTGATATACCAGTTTATATCGGATATAAACTTCTAAAGTTATGCCGTATAATTTTTGAAATTTAAAAAGCCCATAATTCTCATACTATAAAAGATTACACCAAAATCTATCCATAAGAACATATTTGAAGATAAGTTTTTTAAATAAAATTTTGGTGAAAATAAAATTTTCAATCCCAAAAAGAAGCTGAAGAAACTTTAACATAAATTATAAAAAAAATATGTTACACAAAAATACTTTAAATATATTATGACAAAATTGAATTGCCTCAAGTCTTTTTTTTTCCTTGTGCAGGATCCGCTAAACTTTATAAAATAAGTTTTAACGAAATGTTTACAACACATTACACATTATACGTTCAAAATTTCCTGATAATAATATTCCCATTTCTCACATGTAGCAACGACTTTTATAATTGTTTACAAAAAACATATTTCAAATATTTCGCATTTACTTCAAAATTTTTTTTTGTAAGAGAGAACGGTTATACCTTACAATTTTTTTGCCATGGTTTAAATTAAATTGTTTTACTCATGATAAAAGAAATTAGTAAGGTATAACCGTTCTCTCTTTTGTCAGCCATATTAACTTTCTGACGTTTGATCGAATTATTATTTTCTTTTCTCAAATTATGCTACCATACTACTTTTGAAAATCCCAGTTTCTGTTTGCTATTGTACTATAAACACAATCACGACTGCAGGATACGGGCTACAACCTGTTAAAATTAGAATACATTCATTCAAATAGAAATAATTTTTTTAAGCGTCGACATAGCCACACGACTACCGTTGTAGATATAGACAAAAAATATATACATTTTATATATAATATAAAAATGTATATTTAATAAATAAAATTTTACTTTTATTGAGTTAGAGTTATATAAATATTATTTATATAACTCTAACTCAATAGAAGTAAAATTTTACGCTGTCATAACTAACACGCTACATATGCTAGAGCTGCGTAGTTTATGTTATATAAAAGCCCAGTATATCCTGTATAAAATTCATTATATAAAGTATATGAGCTCTTAATCTTTATAAATCGGAAGAATGTATAATACATCATATATATAATATAAACTTCTAAATTATACGGCATAAATTTTTGAAATTTAAAAAGCCCATAATTCTCATACTATAAAAGATCACACCAAAATCTATCTATAAGAACATATTTGAAGATACGTTTTTTAAATAAAAATTTGGTGAAAATAAAATTTTCAATCCCAAAAAGAAGCTGAAGAAACTGTAACATAAATTATAAAAAAATATGTTACACAAAAATACTTTAAATATATTATGACAAAATTGAATTGTCTCAAGTCTTTTTTTTCCTTTTGCAGGATCCGTTAAACTTTATAAAATAAGTTTTAATGAAATGTTTACAACACTTTACACATTATAGGTTCAAAATTTCCTGATAATAATATTCCCATTTCTCATATGTGGCAACGACTTTTATAATTGTTTACAAAAAACAAATTTCGCATTTACTTCAAAATTTTTTTTTGTAAGAGAGAACGGTTATACCTTACAATTTTTTTGCCATGGTTTTACTTATGTACTTTTACTTTTGACAAACAAGTATTGAACTTTATATATTATTTATTAATTAGATTATCCTAAAAGTATGTTACTAAAATATTTCTGAAATATTTTACATTTTAATCGATATCGAATGCGGCGATTTGGCCACTGAATTTTTGGTGTGCTTCATGGGCTGGTGGAGTTAAAAGCAATGCTGTTCAGAACTTTGCTGCTAAGGTAAAAGTGGACCGATTGAGTTTCAACTTGTAACACTGATTTGTATTGTCGGTAACTTTTTTACAAAATTTGGTCATCATACTCGTAGCTATAACAGCTTAACACTTATTGTGATCTTTACCAAAAAAACTGACTTGTTTTGTATAGGCGGTCTTTTAAGATGTATAAATTGTCAAAACTGGATAAAAAGTTCACTTTAATGTTGTTTCATATATGTTGTAGATCAGACCTGTCCAAAGACACGTATAATTTTAATATTTGCATTTGTGAAAAACAGCTTTGAAAGCTCTATACATAGAAGAATATATAGAAGGTCGTCAGCTGATCCACTAAAATTTAGTATTCTACTAAATCACACGTACACGAAATAAAAGCTTTTTTAACAAACAGAAAAGCTTTTTGCACTCAAAATTTTGTTTGAATAATTCCGCGAAATTTTGAATGAAACGCACTGTTGTAAATTGCACACATAAAATGTTATTTTTTTTTTAATATTTTAACATTATTTTAATGTGGAAACACTTTTTATTTTTTACAAACTGAACATTTTTTTATTTTGTTTTCTTTCGACATTCTATTTTTTGTTTTGCTTAATTTATATTGAGCAAGTAGGGCTGCAATTTTTGGTATTAAAAAATGAATGAAATTTGAAATAAAAGATTGTTTATACATTTTAATTATCCTAAAATCAAGTAAAACTCATTCTATACCTTAAAAGATGAATTTCATAAGAATATATCCTAAAATTACTGAAAAAATCTTGAAGAAAATTTGTGTCCCATCATATCATACTTTTTTGTGCAACTGTTTGTATTCATTAAGAAAAGTAAAAGCTCTTTTTAAGCTTACCGATACCATATTACTGATCCGTACTTTTGACATGTCCCAAGTGTACTTTGACATTTCGTTGACTTTCTAGGTATTTATTTATTCTATGGCTCTATATTCGAGCATTCTTCATATAATCGAGCAAAAAATTATAATCTGGCAGCACTGACTTTGAAAAGACAATTTTATATAAGTGTGAGCGGGACAAACATAATTGCGTCGGGATAAACATGATAAAAGAAATTAGTAAGGTATGACCGTTCTCTCTTTTGTCAGCCATATTAACTTTCTGACGTTTGATCGAATTATTTTTTTATTATCTCAAATTATGCTACCGTACTTCTTTTGAAAATCCCAGTTTGTGTTTGCCGTTATGCTATAAACACAATCACGACTGCAGGCTACGGACTACAACCCGTTAAAATTATAATACATGCATTCAAATAGGAATCATTTTTTTAGCTTCGACACAGCCACAGGGCTACCGACTACCGTGGTTGATGAAGCCAAAAAAAATATATAAATTTTATATATAATATAAAAATGTGTGTTTATATAACCCTAACTCAATAGAAGTAAATTTTTAAGCTGTCAAACTAACACGCTACATATGCTAGAGCTAAGTAGTTTAGGTTATATAAAAGCCCAGTATGTCCTGTGTAAAATTCATTATATAAAAGAGCATACTTATATCTATATTATTTTAAGATATGCGCATATTGATAAACAAAAGTCGGTTGTAAAAATAAGTTTTTAGTACATGAGCTCTTAATCTTTTTAAATCGGAATAATGTATAATATTTTGAATGATACTTTCAATAGTTTTTGCTTGATATACCAGTTAATATCGGATATAAACTTCTAAAGTTAGGCCGTATAATTTTTGAAATTTAAAAAGCCTATAATTCTCATACTATAAAAGATCACACCAAAATCTTTCTATAAGAACATATTTCAAGATACGTTTTTTAAATAAAATTTAGTGACAAAATAAAATTTCAATCCCAAAAAGAAGCTAAAGAAACTGTAACATAAAATATATTACACAAAAATACTTTAAATATATTATGACAAAATTGAATTGTATCAAGTCTTTTTTTTTGTGTGCAGGATCCGCTAAACTTTATAAAATAAGTTTTAATAACATATTTACTGGTCACAAAATGTTAACAACACATTACACATTGTACGTTTAAAATTCCCTGATAATAATATTAACATTTCTCACATGTGGCAACGACTTTTATAAGTGTTTACAAAAAACAAATTTCAAATATTTCGCATTTACTTCAAAATTTTTTTTTTGTAAGAGAGAACGGTTATACCTTACGATTTTTTTGCTATAGGGACAAACATAAATACGTCAGTGTGAAAGCTGAAAAGCTCCTTTGTAAAAGTTCACGCCATAAACCACAACTAGACTGTGGACGAAACTGTCAAGTACTTTTAATGCATTAAACACATAGACAACAGCAGGCTACGGGCTACAACCTGTCAAAATTAGAATACATGCATTCAAATAGAAATAAATTTTTTAGAGTCGACACGGCTACACGACTACCGACCACCGTTGTAGCTGTAGCCAAAATTAAACTATTTTGTATTTTTGTTGGCGACAATAAAAGATTTAGTGCTGTCAACATCATATAATATTGAAATAAGTGAGCGATTTAAACCACTACACTTTATTTATCATAAATACAATGGGGAGAATTTATGTAAACAATTTACATACTTATCAAATATTTATATAATGGGTGTTTTTTTTAGAGGTATAGAACTTCGAATTGAAATAAAACACAAGAAAATCGTTTTAATGTCTATCAATTTGGCTTTATTGGAAGGATAATTTTATGCCATTAATGTTTAAATATGATTTTGGGCATGTGGCCGCAGCGGCTGGCTCGAATAAAGCCAATTCTACAGGTCCAATTTTCAACTACTTGTTCGAGCATATGGGGCCGTATGTTGGCAATAACGCCACGAATGTTGGCTTCCAAGTCCCCTAGCGTTTCTGGTTTGTTGGCGTAGACGAGCGACTTCACATATGTCCAAAGAAAATAATCCTGTGGTGTCATTTCGCACGATCTTGGTGGCCAATTGACAGGTCCATTCCGCGAAATTATGCGCTCATCGAATGTTTCCTTCAATAAATCAATTGTGACGTGCGCTGTGTGGCATGTAGCGCCGTCTTGTTGGAACCACAACTCATCCACATTCATGCCATCCAATTGGGGAACAAAATAGTCGGTTATCATGGCTCTATACCGGTCTTCATTTATGGTAACTGACTCTCCAGCATTATTTCGGAAGAAGTATGGCCCAATGACTCCACCAGCCCATAGAGCACACCAAACAGTCAGTTTTTGTGGATGTAATGGCGTCTCAAGGGTCTCATGTGGATTCTCTTCACTCCAAATGCGGCAATTTTGCTTGTTGACGTAGCCATTCAACCAAAAATGAGCCTCATCACTGAACAAAATTTTGCGATGAAAATCAGCATCGAGATCAATCTCATTTTCGGCCCATACACCAAAATCACGACGCATTGCATGGTCTCGCGGCTTTAATTCTTGCACAAGCTGGATCTTGTAAGGTCACAAGCCAAGATCTTTGCGCAAAATCTTCCATAAAGTTGATGGACAAAGCTCCAATTGCTGTGCACGGTGGCGAATCGATTCATTCGGGTCCTCTTCAACACTTTGCTCTACAGCGGAAATTGTTTCTTCGGTGCGCACTGTTCGACGTCGCTGCGGATGCGTTTTATCACATAGAGTAAACGTAGTGCGAAAACGATCCATGGTTAACCGAATTAATTGCTCTGATGGACGATTATGTCGACCATAAAATGGACGGAGCTTGCGGTAAACTTCGCGAACTGAACCATTATTTTCAAAATAAATTTGCACGATTTGCAAGCGTTGTTCTTTTTTCAACCTGTTCATGATGAAATGGCAAACCAAACTAAATATTAATCACTTGACAGCTGACAAAATGGTGGCCAGTTAAAAAAGTGATGTCAACTTAAAGTTCTATACCTCAATAAAAAACACCCGATATTTAATGTATATAATAATATCTAATAAAATATTATGTAAAAATTTATATTTATATAACTCTAACTCAATAGAAGTAAAATTTTAAAAAGTTATTTTTTAAACGATCAAACTCACACGCTACGTGTGCTAGAGCTACGTAGTTCATTTTATATAAAAGCCCAGTATGTCCTTTAAAAAATTCATTATATCTGTGGAATTTTGACATAACGTCTTCTCTCGAAATAAGACAATTTTCCAAGATTTTTATAGTAAATATGGAATTTTAATGCCCGTCTTTTGGTCTAATCCCCGTATTTCTACGACCTTTGGATCGGAAGATATATAGTCGACTAATCGACCTCTTTCAGATTTTTCCCCAATTTCAATTTGACAAAACGACTTCTTTCAGAGAATTAAGATTAATTTGAAAATTCATACAAAAAAACTGGCAAAAATAGTTTGACAAAACAGATTGTCTTCATTTAGTTTTAGCAATTTTTACTAAATTATTTTTAACAAAGGAGCTTCTTTCGAAAGAAGACGTTTCGTGAAAAGCAAATTTTGAAAAATTACCGCTTATCTCAAACAAGTTGATGTTTTGATCAATTAGTCGCCAGGATTACTTGCGACAAAACGTCTTGTATCAAAAGAAGTTAGTTAAAAAAAACGAAAGTCTAAAAAAATTTAAGTCTTATCTCAACACAAGTGTTTTTAGAAAAACGAAAAAGAAAAAAAGAAGCTATTTATTTAAGAATAAATTAAAACTCGTAAATTGATCAAAGTCAAAAAAGTAAAATTATGGCCGATTTTGAAGCAGGTAACGAGGCTAAGAGCCTTGAGAATGTCGAAAGCGATGAAGACGTTTTTCACGAATCCGATTTTGATGATTCTGATTATATTCCATCAGAAGGTTCGCATCTGGATACAACATCGGAGAGCGTTAGAGATATGGCTTCTATACTAGAATCTAATCTTAGCGAGTCAGACTTGCAACAATCTAGCAAAAAACAACGTATCGATATACCTACAATATCAAAGGCCTTGAATAAATTAAACAAAAGTTTAGGAAAAGAATGCTATACATCTCGGAATAAAGAAGTACCCAAAAAGACATTTGATCCAATAGGACAGTGCAAAAAAATGTGTCACAACAAAATTAATGCTCAGCAGCAAGAAGAGATATTTAAAGAATACTGGAATCTGGGTGATTATAATAAGCGTCGTCATTACATTTCGAACATGATTGAGATCCAAACGAAGAAAACCGAGACTTTAGTGAAAGCATCCAATCCCTGGAATCGGCAATATGTTTATTTGTACCATTTTGAGATGTGCGGACAGAAAAATCGTGTGTGCAAAAGATGCTTCTTAAAAATATTTGGAGAAACGGATTCAAGCATCAAAACCATAAATAGGTATAAAATAAATCAATTATTTGGTGCGCTCATACCGGATGACCAACGTGGCCGACACGAGCCACGCCACAAGCTGCCGATGCATAAGTATAATGAAGTAATTGAACACATAAATACGTATTTCCAAGTACGAAAGCCACTATAGTCGCCGTCACACGACTCAATTATATTTTCAACAAAAAACGTGATTTATTGGATATGCTGCCACTGATTAGTACTCACCTACATAGTTTTTATGAAAACATAAAGGCCGAAGGAGAACGTTCTTTTGAAATTGATCCGGATCTTGAAGAAGAAGAAACTCAACAATACAATGAGTGTAAAAAACACAAAATATGAATTTTTACTGTTTCCTTGAATTATTTTATTCTTTTATTTGAAAGTGAATTTTAATGTTTTAATTAAATTTAATTAAAAATGTATTATTTTTAACCATGTTTTTGTATAATTTCCATATTGTAACGAAAAAGTGAATAATTTTTTTTTTTAATAAAACCGAAATATTTTTTCCAGATCAACTTCTTTCAACTTTATTTTCATATTCCATTTTAACAAAACAACTTCTCTTGACTTAAGCGATTAAAAACATTTTATAATTTAATCAAAAAAATTTTGACAAAACGACTTGTATGATAGAAGTTATTTTTTTTTTTTAAATCCATATGACAAAACATCTTTATTGTAATTTTTGTCGTTTTAAAGAAAACGATTGCTTTTAGAAGTAAAAAAAAGGTCGCATATTGTTTATTGAGTATTTGTGTATAATATCCAAGTTCGAAATTTCTTTAATTTTCTAATCAACAAGTAAGAGTAGTATATTCGGCTTTGCCGAATCTTGGATACCCTTCACCAATGGTGTTTTGCAACACTACTTAATGTAATTCCTAGCAAAATTTGGTTATACTAGTATTATATGCAAAGAGTATTTAAAATTAAGAGTCGGAAAAAGAAAAGCTTTTCGGTGGCGTCATCATCTAGAATAGTTATGCACCCAAAGGTTAGGTTGGGCAGGTGGCTGATGTCTAGGGAAACTTCACTTGGGTTTTTAAGTGGTCCCTTTGTGAAAGATAATGATTACTAGACTACAAGTAGAGAATGTATATTTAAGCCAGCCAGTAGCTTCGAAATAAAATAGACACATATTTTACGAACATTTAATAAAGTTCGATAGACCAGATAAACCATGCAGAAAAGATGCTTCAAAATGTAGATGCCCTTACATTTGCAATAGCACATCGATTTGATGAAGTTTAAGTATTCTGGCATGCAACCCAAAAACACAGTGCCCAGTGAGGGTTGACCACTTTAATTCGTACGAATTATCCAACTAGTAAAAGTTCTTGATTAGTTATGTAAAACTCTGAAGTTAGCGGACTGATTTAGGTCAAAGCTTTAACAATGATAAGCCATAAAATTATTAGGTATACACTCTTAGTTTTAGATACATACGTGAAATATATAGCTTTTGAATGGATGGATATCAGCTTTGTCGGAAAAGTTATTAAAGATTTACTTATTTATCTGAAGTTAGTTAATTAATTAAAATGTACACTTCATCAATAATATTTGGGATGTATTGTTCTTTCGATCTGCCCGATGGATGTTTGGAAAGTTTTGCTCTAGTTCCTTGTGCAATTTTAATGTGATTTAATTTATCAGCATTAAATCGATTCCCGGTCGGGGTTATATGGGAGATTTATAAGGGATCAATTGTCAAACGTGAACGGATTTCTCCCAATTGCAATTAAAAAATTTAAATTTTCGTTGATATGTGAGATACTTACATACATATGTAGGTTTTGAACGGATATCATGTAGTTAGCTTGCATTTTTGTACTTCCTAGGAAGATTACCTATAATTTGATGTATAATACATTCTCAAATGTAATCATAATGTTTAAAAGTGTCTGTCTGTTAAAATCAGATTTGTGGAGCTCCTGGATTTTACACAAAATTTTAGGATATTGGGCCACCCTGAATTTTATCATTGTCGATCAAAACACCAACGCTTAAACGCTAAATTATATCTACCACAAATTACCGAATGCATCAGGATTTAGGTAATCTCCTGCGAAGGACGCTATTAAAATTCATCAAAATAAACACCTGAGATATCGACAAAACAGGAACTCCAAAAACTTGACTACAACAGAAAAAATTACAGACAGGTAAACGGACGGACAAAAAAACAGACGGACGGACAAACAAACAGACGGACGGACAGACAGACAAACAGACGGACGGACGGACGGAGGTCGCGAAATTGATTCTCCTGCCGATTCAAAGTTGATCGGTACAGTTTGAATGGTATTCGTAATCAGATTTCTGGAGTATAGATTTTAGAAAATCCTCACACAAAGTACGATGTCAAATTTCATCACAATCGGTCCATAAACACCTGAGATATCGCTGAAACAATACTTACGAAATGTAAACAAAATTTCTTAGACACGTACTTTGGGCAATTTGCTGTACATCAAATGTAGTGTTATTGCGATATCTCAATTGTTTATGGACCGCTTTTGATAAAATTTAATAACGTGCTTGGCGGGGGAATTTCCTAAAATCTGATATAAAATTTATGTAGGTCCGTGCTAAAGGAGGATGGTTTTTCCTATTTCTGCATTTCATTTTTTCAACAAACATTCTCTAATGCGAACTTTGGGCAATTTGCGATACATCAAATTCAGTGTTTTGGCGATATCTCAGTTGTTTATGAACCGATTTTGATAAAATTTTACAGGGTACTTTGGGAAGCTATTTCCTACAATCTGATATATAACATATTATCACATGTACACCAGGAGTATCTTTTTTCTCTTGTTATTTAAAAGTGTGTTTCAATCAAAAATTTTAAAATTTTCGTCTAATTTTTGGTATTTTTTCGATATTTTCGGTGTTTATTAACCGATTTTAATGAAATTTAATAGCGTTCATTGCGGGAGAATTTCCTAAAATCTGATATATAATTTATGTAAGAACATCCTCCAGGGGCTTCAGAAACTTGATTTCAACAGACAGACAGACAGACAGACAGACAGACGGACAGACAGACAGACAGACAGACAGACGGACATCGCTTAATCGATTCTCCTCCCGATTCTGAGTCGATCGGTATAATTTTTATGGGGTCTACGATCACTAATAAAAAAATTACAAACGGAATCACAAACTTATAATACCCTTTCACCTATTGGTGAAGGGTATAATAACTTATATTAGTCTTTTTTAACTGTTTTTTCGCTCTGAAAAGTTGTGGATTTAGAAAGAAGACGTTTTGTCAAAAGTCCACAGATATAAAAGAGCATACTTATATCTATATTGTTTTAAGATATAC
The DNA here is from genome assembly GCA_933228675.1 of Stomorhina lunata. NCBI lineage: Eukaryota > Metazoa > Arthropoda > Insecta > Diptera > Rhiniidae > Stomorhina > Stomorhina lunata. The sequence continues at coordinate 84,715,276 of OW121740.1, read as the reverse complement.
GAATTTTTATAAAAAACAAGTAAGAAAGCGCTATAGTCGGTCAAGCCGACCATACGATACCCTTCACCACTAAGGTCAAAGGTGTTATTTTTCCTGTATAAAGACAAATATTTGCTAAATTTTGCCATCATACAAACATTTTCTCAAAACTTATATATATTTAACCTGTTTCCGTCATTTGCACTTATATGAGAGCTAGAGTCAAATGTGGACCGATTATCTCGAAATTTGGCCAGTTCACTACAGTTACAAAAATTATGTATGCGAAAAATAAACTCAAAATTTTCATTATCCTTAGATTTACGAGCGTTTTAGTGATTTTTTGTCTCATTTAGTGCGTTTTTAAAGAAGAGTTTGTATGGGAGCTATGGTCAAATGTGGACCGATTTCAACGAAATTTGATACAGTGATTTAGATTTATATAGGCAGTATCTGTTTTAAATTTCATGAAAAAATATTGATATTTGTGGCCAATATATCAATTCCGGGAAGTGGGACCTATGGGAGGTACCATAAATAATAGACCGATTTTGACCAATTTCAATAGCCATGGTCCCATCAAAAAAATTACCTATGCCAAATTTCATCAAATTATCTTCAGAATTGCGACCTGTAGTTTGATTACAAGGTTTACATGGGGGTCCAGCCAGCCGGCCAGCCAGCCGTCCAGCCAGCCAGACGGACGGACGGACGGACATCGCTAAATCGACTCAGAAAGTGATTCTAAGCCTATTGGTATACTAAAAGGTGGGTCTAAGACAAATATTTCTATGCGTTACAAACATCAGCACAAACTTATAATACCCTTTCCACCTATGGTGGTGAAGGGTATAAAAAGTCGGTTGCAGAAATAAGTTTATAGTATATTAGCTCCTTATCCATTATAAAGAATATTATATAGAATTTATAAGAATATAAAAGATATTTTCAGTAGGTTTGTTTGATACCAAAAAAGTTAATATCGGATATAAACCTCTAAAGTTATACCGTATTATTCTTGAAATTTAAAAAGCCCATAACTCTTAAACTATTAGAGATCACACCAAAATCTTTCTATACATTTTTTTTGATATAGACATACCATCGGGTACAGGAAAACCGTAATTAATAAAATGAATTTATGTCGTTTTTATCAAAATTTAAATTGTTATTTTGTCCATCTTATAAACGCGATATTGGCACCACTCATAAACAGGTGTTTCGAAATGTAGCTGCCGTCTTAAATGTAGCTGCCGTCCCTAAAAACTACGAGGCGACGATTGCAGCCAACGACTTTTGTAGTCGGTGTTCGTGTAGCCTGCTGTTGTCTATGTGTTTAATGCATAAGAGACGTCAAAAGTACATTTAAAATAAATACGTCATCTTCATATAAGAAATGTCATTATACATATTTTTTGCTATTTTTTCTATAACAAAATCCTGTGATCACTCGCAAAAATTGATTTTTTCGAAATTTTTTTATGAAAAACTTTAAAGTCGATTTTTTCGTTAACTAAGATAGCTAGAGTAAAAGTAACAAAATCCTGTGATCACTCAAAAAAATTGATTTTTTCGAAATTTTTTTATGAAAAACTTTAAAGTCGATTTTTTTGTTAACTATGATAGCTAGAGCAAAAATAACGAAATCCTGTGATCACTCAAAAAAATTGATTTTTTCGAAATTTTTTTATGAAAAACTTTAAAGTCGATTTTTTCGTTAACTATGATAGCTAGAGCAAAAATAACATAATCCTGTAATCACTCAAAAAAATTGATTTTTTCGAAATTTTTTTATAAAAACTTTAAAGTCGATTTTTTTGTTAACTATGATAGCTAGAGCAAAAATAACGAAATCATGTGATCACTCAAAAAAATTGATTTTTTCGTAATTTTTTTATGAAATACTTTAAAGTCGATTTTTTCGTTAACTATGATAGCTAGAGCAAAAATACCGAAATCCTGTGATCACTCAAAAAAATTGTTTTTTCCAAATTTTTTTATGAAAAACTTTAAAGTCGATTTTTTCATTAACTATGATAGCTAGAGCAAAAATAATGAAATCCTGTGATCACTCAAAAAAATTGATTTTTTCGAAATTTTTTTATGAAAAACTTTAAAGTCGATTTTTTCGTTAACTATGATAGCTAGAGCAAAAATACCGAAATCCTGTGATCACTCAAAAAAATTGATTTTTCCGAAATTTTTTTTATGAAAAACTTTAAAGTCGATTTTTTCGTTAACTTTGATAGCTAGAGCAAAAATACCAAAATCCTGTGATCACTCAAAAAAATTGATTTTTTCGAAATTTTTTTATGAAAAACTTTAAAGTCGATTTTTTTGTTAACTATGATAGTGTATACGCGAGAACCCTATCTTTAAGTTTAATGTTTTGCAAACCAATCTACAAGTGTACTAAAGAGAGAGCTGGAATTTTCCAATTCCTTTTTTTTTCTCTTTAGTACACAGGTTCGAAATTACTTTTATCCGTGGCGCTTACCAAACTAATAAAAATGTCAATCGTTTTTACTTATATTGTGACCGTAGAAGATAAAGGTGCGTATCCCGCTGTTTAAATAAATTTATAATCAAACCCCCAACTAATCCCCGTTTTTCCATTCTTATATTTGTAATAAATATTCCTGCTCTACACCCCAACAGAGTAATTTGGACCAAAATCTGTGATCACTAAAAAGAATTTCAAAACTCGTACTAAAACCCAATTTTTTTAAATTTTTATATGAAAATATAAAACTTCGATTTCCTTGAAAACTAGAAGAAATAGAGCAATTTGGACCAAAATCTGTGATCACTAAAAAAAATTTTAAAATTCATACTAAACCCCAATTTTTTGAAAATTTTTATATGAAAATATAAAACTTCGATTTCCTTGGAAACTAGAAGAGATAGAGCAATTTTTGCCAAAATCTGTGATCACTAAAGAATTTTTCAAAATTCGTTCTAAAACACATTTTTTTTTTTAATTTTTATATGAAAATATAAAACTTCGATTTCCTTGAAAACTAGAAGAGATAGAGCAATTTGGGCCAAAATCTGTGATCACTAAAAAAATTTTCAAAATTCGTACTAAAAAAAAATTTTTTGAAAATTTTTATATGAAAATATAAAACTTCGATTTCCTTGAAGACTAGAAGAGATAGAGCAATTTGGCCCAAAATCTGTGATCAATAAAAAATTTTTCAAAATTATAAAACTTCAATTTGCTTGAAAACTAGAAGAGATAGAGCAATTTGGGCCAAAATCGTACTAAAGCCCAATTTTTTGAAAATCTTTGTATGAAAATATAAAACTTCTATTTCCTTGGAAACTAGAAGAGATAGAGCAATTTTTTACTATAACCCAATTTTTTTGAAAATTTGTATATGAAAACATAAAACTACGATTTTCTTAAAAACTAGAAGAGATAAAGCAATTTGGGCCAAAATCTGTGATTACTAAAAAAATCTTCAAAATTCGTACTAAAACCCAATTTTTTGAAGATCTTTATATGAATATATAAAACTTCGATTTCCTTGGAAACTAGAACAGATAGAGCAATTTGGACCAAAATCTGTGATCAATAAAAAATTTTTCAAAATTATAAAACTTCGATTTCCTTGGAAACTAGAAGAGATAGAGCAATTTGGACCCAAATCTGTGATGATTAAAAAAATTTTCAAAATTCGTAATAAAACTCAATTTTTTGAAAATTTTTATACGAAAATATAAAACTTCGATTTTCTTGAAAGCTAGAACAGATAGAGTTATTTGGGCCAAAATCTGTGATCAATAAAAAAATTTTCAAAATTCGTACTAAAACCCAATTTTTTAAAAATCTTTATATGAAAAAAAAAACTTCGATTTCCGTGAAAACTTGAAGAGATAGAGCAATTTTTGCCAAAATCTGTGATCACTAAAAAAATTTTCAAAATTCGTACTAAAACCCAATTTTTTGAAAATCTTTATATGAATATATAAAACTTCGATTTCCTTGAAGACTAGAAGAGATAGAGCAATTTGGTCCAAAATCTATAATCACTAAAAATTTTTCAAAATTCGTACTAAAACTCAATTTTTTGAAAATTTTTATATGAAAATATAAAACTACGATTTCCTTAAAAACTAGAAGAGATAAAGCAATTTGGGCCAAAATCTGTGACCACTAAAAAAATTTTCAAAATTCGTACTAAAACCCAATTTTTTGAAAATCTTTATATAAATATATAAAACTTCGATTTCCTTGGAAACTAGAACAGATAGAGCAATTTGGGCCAAAATCTGTGATCACCAAAAAAATTTTCAAAATTCGTACCAAAACCAAATTTTTTGAAAATTTTTATATGAAAATATAAAACTTCGGTTTCCTTGAAGACTAGAAGAGATAGAGCAATTTGGCCAAAAATCTATAATCACTACAAAATTTTCAAAATTCGTACTAAAACTCAATTTTTTGAAAATTTTTATATGAAAATATAAAACTTCGATTTCCTTGAAAACTAGAAGAGATAGAGCAATTTGGGCCAAAATCTGTGATCACTAAAAAAATTTTCAAAATTCGTACTAAAACCCAATTTTTTTAAAATTTTTATATGAAAATATAAAACTTCGATTTCCTTGGAAACTAGAATAGATAGAGCAATTTGGGCCAAAATCTGTGATCACTAAAAAAAATTTCAAAATTCGTACTAAAACCCAATTTTTTTTAAATTTTTATATGAAAATATAAAACTTCGATTTCCTTGAAAACTAAAAGAGATAGAGCAATTTGGGCCAAAATCTGTGATCACTAAAAAATTTTTAAAATTCGTACTAAAACTCAATTTTTTGAAAATTTTTATATGAAAATATAAAACTTCGATTTCCTTGAAAACTAGAAGAGATAGAGCAATTTGGGCCAAAATCTGTGATCACTAAAAAAATTTTCAAAATTCGTACTAAAACCCAATTTTTTTTTAATTTTTATATGAAAATATAAAACTTCGATTTCCTTGAAAACTAAAAGAGATAGAGCAATTTTTGCCAAAATCTGTGATCACTAAAGAATTTTTCAAAATTCGTTCTAAACTCAATTTTTTGAAAATTTTTATATGAAAATATAAAACTTCGATTTCCTTGAAGACTAGAAGAGATAGAGCAATTTGGGCCAAAATCGTACTAAAACCCAATTTTTTGAAAATCTTTATATGAAAATATAAAACTTCGATTTTCTTGGAAACTAGAAGAGATAGAGCAAATTTTTACTAAAACCCAATTTTTTTGAAAATTATTATATGAAAATATAAAACTTCGATTTCCTTGAAAACTAGAAGAGATTGAGCAATTTGGGCCAAAATCTGTGATTACTAAAAAAATTTTCAAAATTCGTACTAAAACCCAAGTTTTTGAAAATCTTAATATGAAAATATATAACTTGGATTTCCTTGGAAACTAGAAGAGATAGAGAAATTTGGGCCAAAATCTGTGATCACTAAAAAATTTTTCAAAATTCGTACTAAAACTCAGTTTTTTGAAAATTTTTATATGAAAATATAAAACTTCGATTTCCTTAAAAACTAGAAGAGATAGAGCAATTTAGTCCAAAATCTGTGATTACTAAAAAAATTTTCAAAATTCGTACTAAAACCCAAGTTTTTGAAAATCGTTATATGAAAATATAAAACTTGGATTTCCTTGGAAACTAGAAGAGATAGAGAAATTTGGGCCAAAATCTGTGATCAATAAAAAATTTTCAAAATTCGTACTAAAACCCATTTTTTTTGAAAATTTTTATATGAAAATATAAAATTTCGATTTCCTTGGAAACTAGAAGAGATAGAGCACTTTGGGCCAAAATCTGTGATCACCAAAAAAATTTTCAAAATTCGTACTAAAACTCAATTTTTTGAAAATTTTTATATGAAAATATAAAACTTCGATTTCCTTGGAAACTAGAAGAAACAGAGCAATTTGGGCCAAAATCTGTGATCACTAAAAAAATTTTCAAAATTCGTACTAAAACCCAATTTTTTGAAAATCTTTATATGAAAGTATAAAACTTCGATTTCCTTGAAAACTAGAAGAACTAGAAAATCTGTGATCAATAAAAAAATTTTCAAAATTCGTACTAAGACCCAATTTTTTGAACATCTTTATATGAAAATATGAAACTTCGATTTCCTTGGAAACTAGAAGAGATTGAGCAATTTGGGCCAAAATCTGTGATCACTAAAAAATATTTCAAAATTCGTACTAAAACTCAATTTTTTGAAAATTTGTATATGAAAATATAAAACTACGATTTCCTTAAAAACTAGAAGAGATAGAGCAATTTGGGCCAAAATCTGTGATTACTAAAAAATTTTTCAAAATTCGTACTAAAACCCAATTTTTTAAAATCTTTATATGAATATATAAAACTTCGATTTCCTTGCAAACTAGAAGAGATAGAGCAATTTGGGCCAAAATCTGTGATCACCAAAAAAATTTTCAAAATTCGTACTAAAACCCAATTTTTTGAAAATTTTTATATGAAAATATAAAACTTCGATTTCCTTGGAAACTAGAAGAAACAGAGCAATTTGGGCCAAAATCTGTGATCACTAAATAATTTTCAAAATTCGTACTAAAACCCAATTTTTTGAAAATTTTTATATTAAAATGTAAAACTTCGATTTCCTTGGAAACTAGTAATGTATAGAGCTTTAAAAATTTAAGTATACAAATGTAAATATGAATTTAGAAGTAATTTTGTTAGAATATAGCCTAATAACGCATCTAAAGTTTATATTTTCATTTTCCAAAGTTTAATTAAACAATTTACTTTATATTTTTTTAAATATATTGTAAATAGAAACGAAGAAAAAAAAATTATACGAGCGTCTCGACTTATATGGAAGAAAAAAAAAAGTTCGCCCTACACCAACGAATATAAAGTATTGTTGTAAGACAGTTTGGAAAATTTTTTTTTTTAATTGTTTCGCCGCACATAGGGGTCGCCAAAATACGAGCAATAATTGTATGTATATATATACACTAAGAGAAAAATGACGATCTGATTTCAAGAAAAAAAATCTACAATATAAGATTGCGAAATCTTGAATTTTCAATCTTGAAAATATAGCCAGTAAGATTTATATTCTTAAATTTAAGAATAAATTCTTAGTTATGAGAATACAATCTAAAAATAAACTGTAATTGGTTTGCTTTTAAGATGTTAATCTTATTATAAGATTTTAAATCTTAATTTTAGATCGTATTCTTTATTTTAAGATTGTGATCTTGATTTCAAAATTTTATTCTTATTTTGAAGATTGTAAGTTCTAATCTTAAGATCGTATTCTTGATTTTGTAGATTTGTGTGCTTGTTTAAGGGAAATTTCTCAGTATTTTGTCATAAATTGTAATCAGCCGACCAAAGTAGTTGCAAAAAAGTGAAAAACTAATTTTTTGAGAAAAAATATAAATTTAATAAAAAATATAAATGGAAAACCTTAATCCGGATGAAGTGATCCTTTTAAATATTCCAATAGAAGGCAATTTAGTTTCGGTATGTGATGGGGAGTATGAATTGAACTGCCCTTCACAAGAAATTTCATCAGATTTCTCGGACGATGACGCTTTGCTGAAAAATCTTTTGAAAGAATTCGATCTGGAATGCATTTTTCCGTACCTGCAGCGTAAGTTTTTCATCATATTTATAAATACATAAGTAAATTTCTTTATAAAAAATTATATTGATTTAATTTGTTTCAGGCTCAAATGTAACTTTTAGAAGTCTGCAGTATATGAAAGCAGAAGATGTAAAGGAAGCCATTCCACTCTTCGACTTCTGGAAAAAAACAGGTTTTAATATTTTATTTAGAAAGTAAATAACACCACTAATAGTTTTGTCCTTTAGTTTGGAATTGATGAAGATACACTTTCGATGCCGTCGAAGGTAGGTCAGTGGCTACAAAAATGTCCGGATGTAACTTCCACTCCATCGTCTTCTGTAAATGTGGAAGCTAACAAAAAAGTGTTTGACGAGGTAAAAGTATTAGATAATTACTTAATACATTAAAATGTGTACAAAACATAAAATATTTTCGTTTATTTATATAGGATTTAGCTTTATTATTGAATGAATCAGTAATTGGCAAAAACATCCTAGAATTTTATGCTTCACACAAAGATTTAAACAATAACTATCGTGATGAGCTGATCCAGATTATAGTACATCAAATTCTAAAAAAGGATATCGCACTTCATCCACACGATTTCCAAGATATATTGACAGAAATATGCACACTTTTTCCAATGGAAGATGAAGTCAAGGTATTTTTAGGATACAATTTTTTACTAACTACCTGTAATCTAAAATAAATAAATCAAAATTTTAAAATATAGGAATACTATTAGAATCCTCGAAAGGGGGAAAAAAAATAATAAAAAATGTGTTTTATTTTATCACCAAATACGAATATTATAATAAGAAAAAACGTGCTGATAATAAGATTTTCTGCTTGAAATCGAAACTTTTTCTGCTTGAAAGTAGAGTAAATGCGAAAAATCTTATTTTAATAATAAAATCTTATTTTTCAAGATTGTTTGTAAGATCGCAATCTTGAAAAAGTTCTAAGAACAAGATCGATAATTAAGAATGCGTTCTTCTTATTTAAGATTATGTTCTTATTAATTAAGAGTGCATTCTTAAAAATTAAGAATTTAATCTTAATTAATAAGAACACATTCTTAGTTATCGATCCTGTGCTTAGATTTTTTTTAAGATTGCGATCTTACAAAGAATCTTAAAAAATTAAGATTTTATTCTCAAAATAAGATTTTTCGTATTTACTCTACTTTCAAGCAGAAAAAGTTTCGATTTCAAGCAGAAAATCTTATTATCAGCACGTTTTTTCCCTGAGTGTATATACATATATATATATAGAATGGCTATCTCAAAAACGGCTCTAACGATTTTGATAAAATTTGGACAGTGGGTACCTTTTTTGATGTATAGGTCGAAAAAGAAGGGACTTTTGGGACCTTTGCCTGTAAGCGGGTAAAAACGGGTAAAAAGGGGAAAAAATCAAAATCATTATAGGTATAGGAACAATATTTAAACTACGTTTTAAGCAGCTAAAAAAATAAGCGGACAGGTATTTAGTACTTTTTTGAAACTTTGTTCGATAGGGGGTAAAAAAGGGTGAAAATAGTTTTTTTGGTACTTTCTTAACCCACTCTTATTTTTTAAACTAAAGAATATAGAAAGGAACTTTGTACTGTAATCAATAGATGTGAAAAAATATTGATCACGATTTGGTGCTTTTTTGATTTCGGGGTCCAAAAAGGGTAAAAAGGGATAAAATGTAACTTAACACCGCATGAGGTAATATGAATAGGAACATTAGTTAACTGCGTTTTCCGAATTCAATTGGTAGCAAAGAAGTACCAAATATGCATATGGAACTTTTTGAAGTTAGGGGATAAAAAGGGGAAACAATTAGTGATGTTATAACTTTTAAACATATGAATGTTTGTATTTATGTTTGTTCTTTATAGAATTGTAAATTTGATCACGTTATGCTCTTTAGCAAAGTTGTAGCGCATGAGCCGGCTAAGACTTTTTAGTTAGTATGAATAATTTCCGACATGTGGCGCTACTAAAATTACTCAAAGTCAATTTAATCGTAAAGCATTAAACACACAGACAACAGCAGGCTACGGGCTACAACCTGTCAAAATTAGAATACATGCATTCAAATAGAAATAAATTTTTTAGAGTCGACACGGCTACACGACTACCGACCACCAAAATTAAACTATTTTTTATTTTTGTTGGCGACAATAAAAGATTTAGTGCTGTCAACACCATATAATATTAAAATAAATGAGCGACTTAAACCACTTGAATTTATTTACCACAAATATGTAAAAATTTATATTTATATAACTCTAACTCAATAGAAGTAAAATTTTAAAAAGTATTTTTTAAACTGTCTAACTCACACGCTACGTGAGCTAAAGCTACGTAGTTCATTTTATATAAAAGCCCAGTATGTCCTTTATAAAATTCATTATATAAAAGAGCATAATTATATCTATATTGTTTTAAGATATACGAATTTTTATAAAAAAAAGTCGGTTGCAGAAATAAGTTTATAGTATATTAGCTCTTAATCCATTATAAAGAATATTATATAGAATATATAAGATTATAAAAGATATTCAGTAGCTTTTGTTTGATACCAAAAAAGTTAATATCGGATATAAACTTCTAAAGTTATACCGTATTATTCTTGAAATTTAAAAAGCCCATAACTCTAAAACTATTAGAGATCACACCAAAATCTTTCTATACATTTTTTTTGATGTAGACATACCATCAGGTACAGGAAAACCGTTGATTTCGGAGGTTAATTAATAAAATGAATTTATGTCGTTTTTATCAAAATTTAAATTGTTATTTTGTCCATCTTATAAACGCGATATTGGCACCACTCATAAACAGGTGTTTCGAAATGTAGCTGCCGTCTTAAATGTAGCTGCCGTCCCCAAAATAATTAAGTAGCTAACTACGAGGCGACGATTGCAGCCAACGACTTTTGTAGTCGGTGTTCGTGTAGCCTGCTGTTATCTATGTGTTTAATGCATAAGCTGTACATTTATTCATGCTACAATCTTTAGCAAGGTTGTTGCACATGATCCGACGAAGGTTTCTTAGTTGGTATGAAGAAATTTCGACAGGTGGCGCCACTGAAATTTACTCAAAGTCAATTTAATCGTAAGCTGTACATTTAATCTATAGCAATGTTGTGCGGATGAGCCGACGAAGGTTTATTAATTAGAATGACCAAAGTCCGACAGGTGGATTGTTGAATGGACGAAATAAATAAAATAATTCAAAATTAATTGAATATTTGTATAATGTCTTTCCTCCAAATTTATTTTAGTACTTTATAAAATAAAATATATAAAAACTTTAAAATTTGCCTCAAAATGCTTATCATAAAGCTCCGAGCAAGGCTCGGTCAATCAGGTACTTTAGCTTTAATAGTCATTGGTCTCAAATATCCAGTTGTTGTACTTATTAATCAGACCTCAGTTTCTACCACCCTAATGTAGCACCCTAATATCACAAAATTAAAGCTCTTAAAAAATCGTTATACTTTTACTTAGGAAGTTTTTCGGTAATTCCAACCGAACTATTAAAAACAAGCAATTTTCGTTTTGCCGCATATCTTCGGACGACGTTGAACAAATCCTTCGACGGCTCATAGAAAATAATGCCTACTTTTTCCACCTTGAGAATATTTTGTTGTTGATGATAACAGACCAAGATCCGCTAGTACGTTCAGATGGTTATACAAAGATTCTATCAGCTAGAAATGAAGTAACGGTAGGCATTTGTCAAATGTTCGGCCCACAATTTCAGAGTTTTATAAGCTTCGAGAGTGACTCATATTTCGATATGATTAATTGGAGAAAATTTGAATTGACTGAGCCGCCATGCTTGCTAGAAGTATGGCAGTTATCCAATATTTTGGCGACCCCAATGTGCGGCAAAAACAAAAATTTAACTGATTTTTAAGATCTTTCATTTTCTGATATTAGGGAGGTACATTAGGGTGGTAGGAACTGAGGTATGATGGATAAATGCCAGAACCGGATATCTGAGACCAATCACTATTAAAGCTAAATATTGGCCTCCTCGAGACAAAAACATGTATATATCACACTATAAGATCCGACTGTAAATGCCGAAGATATAAAAAAAAATGTATTTTGGCGGCCCCAATGTGCATCGAAAAAAAATAAAAAAAAAATTTTTTCGAAAATGTCTCAAAGCAATACTTTATATTCGGTGGTGTACGGCGAACTTTATTTTTTCGAGACGAGAAATTTTCTTGAAGATATTTAATATTAATGTATTAATTCTGATATATTTATGTATGAATAATCCATGTCGGTTCGCCCTCCATGAGTTTCAGAATTATGATTTCAGCAGACGTACGAACCTGGATAAATCGATGGGAAAAATTAAAAACTAGTTAGCTAACTTAACCATTAACTGGTGTCCCTAATTCCAGTTATGTAATTGCTATCGGAGGTCCAAATTTACCCCATTAAAATAAAATTAAAAATTAACTGTTGTAAACATAAGTTTTAGTTTTCTTTTTGTATTTTAAATTAAAAGACATTTTCTTTTATAGGAATCAAAGTTTTGTTAATTCGTGTAACATAACGTTTTTGTTAAAAAATAGTAGCATTTTGTTCTTAAGTAACAAAATATGTATATAAATGTGGGGTCCATTTTGACCACACGATACCAGTTAAGGGTTAAAATACTTATTAGTGGAGGCTATAAAATATATTTTATGTTTGTATCAATTTTTATTTATTAAAATTATGTGAGAAAATATCAGGGTAAGGATTTGAACACTCATTTCACACATTTACTCATGTGCAAAAATTCCTTTTTATAAAAATCTCGCACACAGTCATGGGTATTAACAAATTTTTCTTGTACATTCATCTCTTACTCGTGTTGACAAGAGTATACTTTTTCTACACAAGTCACGATCAACTAAAAAATGAAAACCACATTTTGTGTGCCACTCACAAAAAATATTTTACACGACTAGCGCACGACTTGCCCGTGAGTGGCACATTAGAAGAAATATTAACTAAATTTCTGCTTTGTTAAAGAAAAGACAAAAACAAAAAATACAAGAACAAAATTGTTTTTGTAATTTCTTAAACAAAGCAGCAACAACCTGCTTTGTTGACGTCCAGTTCCCAATTGAATGTTTTTAGGGCTCATTTTAACGAGTTTATTGAATGATCGTGATATTTACGAAAATTAAAAAAATTTTCGGCTGTGTTAGGTTTAAGAAACACAGCGGGAAATATCGCAAGGCCTTTAAACAAAAGTGCATAGAAATACATATACATCAGAGAAGAGATTGAATGGCGGTTTTCTTGCTTTGAATGTATTCACACAAAAATGAAAACTTGTCGTCAATTTACAATATTTAATTGAGACGAAACAATGCATATTCACAAAATAAGATATAATGAAATATATTGCATGCATTGCTTGTGTTTATAACTGCAATCAAATACACTAGGAAAACATTCATTTTATAAAAGCGAATGGGTCAGTGTTTACGAAATATTATGAATGATTTCAGTTGCGTTACAAGACAAGTTGTGCACAAGACAAAACTATAGTTTTATAGGTGGGCAAAGACAAAAAGAAAGAAACAAGTTGCCAGATGAAATGGATGCAAAATCGTTAAATTTATAGTAAAAAGTCGTCAAACACTGGGATGGCGGAAAAAGAAATTAACCGTTGCGCGTTAGTGTTGGAGAGATCAAGTTTTGAACTTGCAAAACATATGTTTTACTGGGGCGGCACAATCGGACCTCAAAATAGAGCACCTTAGATTTAAAAATCGGGTTTTGTATGTACAGTGCAATCGCAATAGAGTGAACACTTGGTAATATGAACTACTTGATACTACGAACACCCGATTTTTTCCATTAGTTACTTTATAGAGTGAACAGTACCCAACTCAATAGAGTGAACTTTTGTTTTTCTTATACATAATTGAACAAACTCAATTATAGAAAACATCTTCTTCAACGGGCCATTAAAAAGGACAATTTAAACGAGTTTTTTAAACAATTAACACTCAAAGACGTCATTTGTATTCTAATGCTAACTTGGCATGAGTTGGAACCGAACATTATATAGTCAAGTCTTTTGGGTGATTCTGTGCAGATAGAAGAAGATAGTGACGACGACGAGGAAAATATACCGTTAAACATATTGCATAGGTCACTTCGGCAACAACATCTGGAAGAACTAAACGTATATGTATTAAATTTATTATTCGCATGAAGTTTTTACCATTGATGACATTATAGAATGGAACAATGCTGAAAGTTCATTTCCAATTTCTGCTGAAGGCGTTTCCGATGCCATTTCTGAGACTAACACTGACATCGAGGAAGTAGCAGTAGCCAAACCAGACATTACAGCAGCGCAGGCCGTGCAGATTTTTAAAAAAGCTATTGACTGGGCAGAAAATAACACAAACAATTACGAAAATATTTTAGTTTTGCATAAATTCCGCGATTTAGAGGTGCAAAAAGCAAAAAATGCTTGTACAAAGCAAAAAACTCTTGAAAATTACTTTACTCCTTTGTAATTATATAATAATATTTAATAAATATAGATGTTTTTTGTATAAAAAAGTGTTTTTTATAGACTCTTTAGAGTGAACTTTTTCAATAGAGTGAACAGGCCTTGCACGAATTAGTTCACTCTATTGCGATTCCACTGTAGTTCGTTTTAATATAATTATAAAAAAAATTATATAATACATTTTTTTATCAAAAAATTTTGTATAAATTTTTTTTAATCTTTCTATACAAAAATATTTCTATACAAAAATATTTTCTATAAAAAAATATTTTTTTCAAAAATCTTTCTACAGAAAAATATTTTTATCAAAAACTTTTGAATAGAAATATATATTTTTATCCAAAAATTTTCTATAGAAAAATATTTTTATTGAAAATTTTTACTATAGAAAACTATTTTTATCGAAAATTTGTCTATTGAAAAATAATTTTATTGAAAATTGTTCTATAGAAAAATATTTTATTGAAAATGTTTCTATAGAAAAACATTTTATCGAAAATTTTTTTTAACAAAATATTTCTTAGAAAAATATTTTTATCAAAAATTTTTCTATAGAAAAATATTTTTATCGAAAAATTTTTTTATAAACAAATTTTGGCCCAATGATTCAGCATAAAAGCGTAGAAAAACATATGGCAGCACTGATAACAACGCAGACATATTATACGAATACTTTGCGAATAGAACGAAAAATGAGAGAGTCGTACGAATTTTTTCTAACTTAAAGTGTGACATCAAACTATTTCGTTGATTAACATGCAGTGCAATAATAAAATAGTGTGTAAAAAGACAATCAACGAAAATGTGTGAATGAATGAAGGCATCTGCATAAACAGTTATTGCCTTTGTAGGCAATGCAAAAGCAATATGCATACGTTGCTGTCAACATTTGTGAATGTATTCAGTCTCTTCTCTGATATACATAGGTATTTTCAATATTTTGATATTTTGTTTTTGATATTTTGAAAAAAATGATTCAATCTGTTTTTTATTTATCAAAAACCGCATTGATAAATAAAAAATATTACATTATTTATTTTTCTGCAATTTTTTCACAGTACAAATCTCTAGGCCTCGTAACCGTAGATTTGTCCTGCTAAAAATGTAAAAGACTCAATTGTAATTAACTAATAATGATAATTAACTAAATTAAAAATGAATGAATGACAAATGTGGATGCTCATGCGCCTGCTTATGTTGAAGTTTAGTTTAGTCGTGCGCATGAGGAAATGATTTTTAAATTTTATTCACTCTTCACGCGCGAGAGTTGTATAAGTTAATCTTTAGTCATAATTGTGTGTAACAAAACAAAAAAACATTACTCACAACTCTTGAGAAAGTGCTGAATTTAGACAAATGAGCTTCACACTCGTGAATATTTTCTTATCCTCGAAAATATATCAAATTACCCTTAGATATAATTTTATTCTGGTTTAAGCTTTCATATGAATGTGGTAACTGAAATAAAAAGTTCATAATTGTGTAACCTTTTTGCTCAGAAGTATATATATATTTTGAATTAAGTTTACATATGTTGTACATACATAATTTAGTAATAAATAGACTATATTTATATATTATATGAAAACACATTTAACCATAATTTTACTTTAACTTAAAACTTTTATTTTCATTTGTTGCGTAATTGTGGGTGACATCAACTCTTTAGAAAATACTTATGTATTCTCCTTCATTGTTCTACTTATTTCCTGTTATACTTCTTGTTGTTATTTGGTGTTCATTATCCTTTTCCATTTATTCTAGTGGTTTTCAACATATTTCTATTTAAAGTTCCCTGGTTGACTGTGAGTTCCTTTAAAGTTAGAATGCATTTTTGTTGCATTAAACAAAACCGAATGCTAATTAAAATTCCCATGTTGATAACCATTTTCGGCCGTGCATAGTTGAGTTGGGTTCATTAGCTAAAGGACCATTCATTCCGTATGCAAGCGGCGAGAACAACATGAAACTGTATACCAGCACCGACAACAAACCACCAAGCAGCGAATGTTGGAGCCATCTTGGCAAGCGGCCAGTTAAATAGTGAAACATAACTCCTGTAAAGAAAAGTTAAATATATTTAACAAATTATTTTACATACATAAGTACATAGTGCGTTCAAAAAAAATCATTAGAATATTTTAGTTTTCTTTCGAGAATGACTATCTCGAAAACGGCTCTAACGATTTTGATAAAATTTGGACAGTGGGTATCTTTTTTGATGTATAGGTCGAAGAAGAAGGGACTTTTGGAACCTTTGCCTCTAAGAGGGTAAAAACGGGTAAAAAGGGGAAAAAATCGAAAACGCTATATCTCCTTAAGTAATAGGTATAGAAACAAAATTTAAATTACGTTTTAAACAGCTATGAAAATAAACGGATAGGTGTTTGGTACTTTTTTGAAACTATGTCTGATAAGGGGTAAAAAAGGGTGAAAATAGTTTTTTTGGTACCTTTTTAACCCTCTCTTATATTTTAAACTAAGGAATATAGAAAAAAACTTTGTACTGCAATCAATAGATGTGAAAGAAATATTGAACACGTATTTGGTACTTTTTTGATTGTGTGGCCAAAATGTGTAAAAAAGGGATAAACTGATAACTTAACATCTACAAAAGTAATATGAATAGGAAAATTATGTTAACTGCTTTCTAATAAAATGTACCGAATTCAATTGGTACCAAAGAAGTACCAATTATGCATATGGAACTTTTTGAAATTAGGGGATAAAAAGGGGGAAAAATTAGTAATGTTATAACTTTAAAACAAATGAATGTTTGTCTGTATGTATGTTCTTTATAGAATAGTAAACTGTAAGTTTGATCATGTTATGCTCTTTAGCAAAGATGTTGCGGATAAGCCGGCGGAGGTTTTTAAGTTGGTAAACCGAATTTCCGACAGGTGGCGCCACTGAAAATTACTAAAAATTAATTAAATCGTAAACTGTACATTTGATCACACTATAATCTTTAGCAATGTTGTTGCACATGAGCCGACGAAGGTTTCTTAGTTGGTATGAAGAAATTTCGACAGGTGGCGCCACTGAAATTTACTTAAAGTCAATTTAATCGTAAACTGTACATTTAATCATGCTATAATCTTTAGCAATGTTGTTGCACATGAGCCGACGAAGGTTTCTTAGTTGGTATGAAGAAATTTCGACAGGTGGCGCCACTGAAATTTACTTAAAGTCAATTTAATCGTAAACTGTACATTTAATCATACTATAATTTTTAGCAAAGTTATTGCGGATAATCCGACGAAGGCTTATTAATTGGAATGACCAAAGTCCAACAGGTGGCGCCACTGAAAATTACTCAAAATGAATTAAATCGTAAAGTGTGCATTTGATCAGACTATAATCTTTAGCAAAGTTGTTGCGCATGAGTCGACGGAGGTTTCTGTTGGTATGACCAATTTTCAAAATTATTTAAAATGAGTTAAACTGTAACTGTATAAAATAAAATATATAAAAACTTTAAAATTTGCCTTAAAGTGCTTATCATAAAGCCCCGAGCAAGGGCTCGAGAGGGAAATGTTAGATACCAAGCAGTGTTTCTGATTGGTCTTAACTTAATAAGCCCTGACTTATTTGGTTGTCCTTTATCTCAACTGTGAAAACTGACCTCCTTAATGTAGTGAGCTAACATGAGTCGCGAGTTCTCCCATAACCCAGTCCATAAAAAAATGCAATTACTATGGAAAATAAGCCCTGACTTATTTGGTTGTCCTTTATCTCAACTGTGAAAACTGACCTCCTTAATGTAGTGAGCTAACATGAGTCGCGAGTTCTCCCATAACCCAATCCATAAAAAATATGCAATTACTATGGAAAAGCTAAAATTAAGAATTAAAATGGCCCCTAATGTAAGAAGACATCCGAAACTTCGATTGAATGACCAAGTAGAGGAAAATCCTTCAAAGCAGTTCATACCTAAATAAATGAAATGGCGAATAATCTAGCAAAAGGTAGTGCCCTCCTCGGTCAGGAAAACATTAACCAATATAAAGGTATATCGCTATCAGCCTGCAAACTGCTCATCAAGCAGTATCGCTTTACGTCCGCAAAGACCAACTGGTCCACAGAAACGACCTGTTCAGTCTCTAGACTTACATGCCCAACTTACAACAGTAAGCGTTATGCAATCTTGGTCACCTTTCTCACAGTTCACTGTTTAATAGGTTTACAATGTAAATGTCGTTTTTAGTTTTTATTTTATCCTATAAGTAAACTTCATACGACATACTATAAGTTATCTATTGTATAACCACTAATACTCATTCCATCCATTTTGCAAAACTATAGGAAAATAAATATGTTATTCTCATTGTCTTTTTACCCACTCAGACTTACTTAGTGGGAGAATACAACAATACTCACTTATAACAAAAAACTTAACTACTCATCAATACACACTCAAAATGGTAAAACACAGAAATGGATATACACGGATGGAACTATGCAGATGTTTAGTTTACATGTTAGAAGACTTATGGCCACGTTCTATAACACAAGCAAGTTCTTGACGATTGAGTTGATTCTCGACGATTTCGTAAGGAATTGAGGTTCTATAAGGCACTCGTCTAGCTTACGTTATGTCACGTAGAGCTTTTTCTGTTTTAAAATTTCTTTGTTGCCAATATTTTAACATCTGAAAGCTTTGTTAATTTTTCATACAAAATTTTGGATGCAAAATGAAAAAGGAAACTCTTTTTTCTTTTTGTCAAAAATATTTACTCATAATAAACAAAATGTAAATAAACAAAAATTGTTTTACAGCCTGTTCACAAAACTTTCATACGTTATTTAGAAGGCAATCGAATACTAGCCAGACGATTAAGCTTTAAATTGAGTTCATTTTCTTTTTTCGTTTACAGTACGTTTACACACGTAGGTGACTTGTTACAAGTTGTGTATACGTATTCTTCTGACATGCAAGTAAAAAAATCACTGGCAATCAAAATCGCTTGCCAGTGAGCCTACAACTTGCAGAAGTGTGATTGTGTTAGTAAAAAAATATAAATGTATTGAGCTTGCACTTG
This sequence comes from Stomorhina lunata, assembly GCA_933228675.1. Lineage (NCBI taxonomy): Eukaryota > Metazoa > Arthropoda > Insecta > Diptera > Rhiniidae > Stomorhina > Stomorhina lunata. Next base: position 84,696,088 of record OW121740.1, on the reverse strand, counting down.
CATGTGTAAATCAGAGAAGAGATTGAATGGCGGTTTTCTTGCTTTGAATGTATTCACACAAAAATGAAAACTTGTCGTCAATTTACAATATTTAATTGAGACGAAACAATGCATATTCACAAAATAAGAGTATAATGAAATATATTGCATGCATTGCTTGTGTTTATAACTGCAATCAAATACACTAGGAAAACATTCAAACATTCATTTTATAAAAGCGAATGGGTGAGTGTTTACGAAATATTATGAATGACTAGCTTTATAACCCGCTACTTCGTTAGCGGCACCATTTGAATTGACAAAGTTACAAAATTTACCAAAATAACTTTTTCACTTATTTATCAATTCCGATATAAATTAAATTAAATACTTATTGGTTCTTAAGATACATATAGGACAAAATAAGTACCTACCCTCTACATTTTCAAAAAAGTACTACACACGGCTCCCTTATTTTTGTAGCTGACCCAATTTTGATTGCTAACCCAATTTAAATCTGAATATTTTACAAAAGTTTCCTTTTTTTTACCCGTTGTTTACCCCTGATCAGCCAAATTAAAAAAAAATCCGGATACATGTCCTAATATTTTTATTGCTGATCTTAACTGCATTTTTGTTAATTGAAAAAAATACCAAACACCTGTCACATATTTCTTCAATGTCAATAGAACAGTCCATAAATCATTGATTTATTTATTATTTTATTGATTTAAACAACATGCACAGTTTAAAAGGAAAAAACCTATCTTTAAATTTTTGACCCGTTTTTGTTATTTTCGATTGCGGTATAAATTTTGTTTCTATAATAATTGATTCAAAAATTATATATGGGTCAAAAAAGTACCAAAATTTAGTTTTTATCCTTTTTATTCCCTATTTTTAGCTCATTTACGAAAAGTACCTACTAAAAACATGACTTTTTATTTTTCTATTCGATCTAAATCCAATTTAAATTTTTTTTTTCTGTCGATATTAGTATCAGAGATATAACTTTACTAATGTTTTTATTTTCTACCCTATTTTAACCCCAAAACTGTTTAATTTGCAAAAAGTACTGAAAAGTCCCTTAATTTTTAGGGCTGATCTTAGACCATTTTAGTGTTTGTTTCCATCCATTAGGTTAAGAAGATATAATGTCATCGATTTTTCCCTTTTTTACCTTTGATTGACACATCTCTAATTTATACTTCTGACTTCATTAGCTTAAATGAATATTTTCCCGTTTTCACATTTTGGAACCCCATTTATCGTAAAAGTACCAAGCACATGTTTAATATTTTGTTAATACTTATTGATTGTGGCATAAACTGAGTCTTTATGTTTATAAGTTCAAAAGATACGCATGGATTAAAAAAAAGTACAAAAATATAGTTTTTACCCTTTTTGCCCTTGTTAGTGCCATTTTCAAAAAAAGTACAGAACACATGTCCCTTTCATTTTCTAGCCGATTATATGATTTATTCATTTTCTAGCCTGTTTTAACCATAAGCGGCCAAATTAAAAAAAAAATACCGAACCCGTGTCCTTTAATTTTTAATGCTGATCATAGACCAATTTAATCTTTGTTTCTATCACTTTTGATTTATGAGATATTACGTTACCGATTTTCCCCCTTTTTACTCCAAAAATTAAAAAAAGGAATCAATCGCGTGTCTTATACTTCTGCAATGTGAATAGACCTGTCTGTAAATTATACTTCTGGCTTTATTTGTTTAAATGATATTCATAGTTTTTACTCTTTTGTGCCTCATTTATCGTAAAAGCGCGAAGCACCATCTTAATTTTTGTTAGTCCTTATCAATTGTGATGTAAATAGAGTATTTATGTTTATTAGTTCAAGAGATACTTATAGGGTTAATAAAGTACCAAAATATAGTTTTTTTCCCTTTTTCTCCCTTATTAGTTCCATTTCCAAAAAAGTACCAAACTCGTGTCCCCTTTTTTTGCAAGATGATCCAAATCCAATTTCAACTTTGTTTCTAACGATGTAAATTTCGGAGATATGATGTTACTAATTTATCCATTTTCTTTTTCAATTTACTTTTTCAATATGAATCCACCCGTCTGTAAATTATAGTTCTGGCTTCATTAGTTAAAAACCTACCCTTGAATATTTCCCAGTTTTTATCTTTTTTACCTCAATTATCGTAAAAGTACCAAATATGTGTCTAATAATTCTTTGTTACTTATCAATTGTGACGTTTACTGTTTCTCTATGTTTGTTATTTCAAAAGATACGTATGGGTTCAAAAAAAGTACCAAAATATAGTTTTTGCCCTTTTTTACCCTTATTAGTACCACATTCAAAAAAGTACCAAATACGTTTCTCTTTTTTTTTCAGCCCATCCGAAGCAAATTTCAACTCTATTCCTATCGTTTTGAATTTCGGAGATATGACGTTACTAATATTTCCCATTTTTTCCCTGTTTTAACCATAAAACGGCCGAATTAAAGAAAAAAGTACCGAATACATGTCCCTTAATTTAAAGTGCCGATTTTAGACCGATTTAGTTGTTGTTTCTATCACTTTTGGCTAAGAAGATATATTTTTACCGATTTTTACCCCCAAAATTAAAAAAGTACCAGACACTTATTTTACTTTTTTCAGTGTCAATTTACCAGCCAATAAATTATGCTTCTGGCTTCATTAGCCGAAAAGATATTCTTAGCTAAAAAGCAAAAAACCTACTCTTGAATATTTTCCCTTTTTTTACCCTTTCGTCCCACATTAATCGCAAAAGTACCAAATACGTGTTTAATAGTTTTTTAATGCCTATCAGTTGCAATATAAATTATGTTTCTATGTTTATTAGTTCAAAAGATATATATGGGTTAAAAAAGTACCAAAATATAGTACCATTTTTGAAATAGTACTAAATACGTGGCCATTTATTTTTTTATCCGATTCAAATCCAATTTAAACTTCGTTTGCATCGGTGTTAGTTTCGGAGATATGATGTTACTAATTTCTCCCTTTTCTACCCTGTTTTACCCTTTAAAAGGTCGAATTTCAAAAAAGTACCGAACACGTGTCCCTTAATTTTTAGTGCTGATCTCAGACTAATTTAGTATTTGTTTCTATCACTTTTGATTTAGAAGATATATTTTTACCCCCAAAATTAAAAAAAGTACCAAAAATGTATTTTATTTTTTCTTTGTCAATCGACCAGTCAATAAATTATTCTTCTGGCTTCATTAGCCTAAAAGATATCCATAGCTAAAAACAAAAAACCTACCCTTAAATAATTTCCCTTTTTTACCCCATTAATCGCAAAAGTACCAAATACGTATTTAATTGTTTTTTAATATCTATCTGTTGCGATATAAATTATGTTTCTATGTTTATTAGTTCAGAAGATACATATTAGTTGAAAAAAGTACCAAAATATAGTTTTTACCCTTTTTTATCCTTATTAATGCCATTTCCAAAAAAGGACCAAGCACGTGTCTCCTTATTTTCCTAGCCGATTCAAATCCAATTTCAACTTTGTTTGCATCGATGTTGGTTTCGGAGATATGATGTTACTAATTTCTCCCTTTTTTACCCTGTTTTACCTTCTAAGAGGTTGAACTTCAAAAAAGTACCGAACACGTGTTCCTTAATTTTAAGTGCCAATCTCAGACCAATTTAGTTTTTGTTTCTATCACTTTTGGTTTAGAAGATATACTTTACCGATTTTTACCCCCAAAATTAAAAAAAGTACCAAACACGTAGCTTATTTCTTTTCAATGTAAATCTACCAGTCAATAAATTATACTTCTAACTTCATTAGCCTAAAAGATATCCATGGCTAAAAAGCAAAAAACCTATCCTTGAATATATTCCCTTTTTTACCCTTTTGTACCCCATTAATCGTAAAAGTACCAAATACATATTTAGTTTTTTTTTAATATCTATCGATTGCGATATAAAATGTGTTTCTATGTTTATTAGTTCAAAAGATACATATGGGTTAAAAAAAGTACCAAAATATAGTTTTTACCCTTTTCTATCCTTATTAGTGCCATTTTCAAAAAAGTACCAAACACGTGTCCCCTTATCTTTCTAGGCGATTCAAATCCAATTTCAACTTTGTTTCTGTCTATGTTGGTTTCGGAGATATGATGTTACTAATTTCTTCCTTTTCTACCCTGTTTTGCCCGCTAGGCGGCCGATTTTCAAAAAAGTACCGAACACGTGTCCCTTAATTTTTAGTGCTAATCTCAAGCCAATTTAATTTTTGCTTCTATCGCTGTTGGTTAAGGAGATATAATGTTACCGATTTTTCCCTTTTTTACCCTTTTAATTGAAAAAAGTACCAAACACGTATTTAATATTTTGTACTGGGCAATCGACCTCCCTATAAATTTTATTGGTAGCTTTATTGGTTCAAGTCAAATACAAAGAAAAAGAAAAATGGACCTACCCTAAATTTTTTTCCCCGCTTTTCCCCCTTTTTGAACCCTGAATCAAGAAAGTACCAAACACGTGTCTAATATTTTTTTCTTGTTTACCGGCTCCGTTTTGAATTTTGTTACTCTGTTGATTGGTTCAAAAGATACACATGGGTTTAAAAAAGTACCAACATTTCATTTTTACCCTTTTTACCCCCTATTTGTCCCATCTGCTAAAAAGTACCAAACACGTGTCTACTTATTTTTGCAGCTGATCCCAACGCAATTTCAATTTCGGGCCTATGACGTTTACTTCCGGAGATACAGCATTACTAATTTTTCCCTTTTTTACCCCTTTTTACCCCCTTAGAGGCCGAATTTCCAAATATACCGTCTTAGTGGATCTATACTTTGAAAAAGGTACCCGCTGTCAAAATTTCAGCTCTCTAGCTTTAGCCGTTTGGGCTGTGCGATGATGAGTCAGTCAGTCAGTCAGTCAGTCAGTCAGTCAGTCAGTCACGTTAGAGTTTTATATATATAGATTTCAGTTGCGTTACAAGACAAGTTGTGCACAAGACAAAACTATAGTTGTATAGGTGGGCAAAGACAAAAAGAAAGAAACAAGTTGCCAGATGAAATGGATGCAAAATCGTTAAATTTGTAGTAAAAAGTCGTCAAACACTGGGATGGCAGAAAAAGAAATTAACCGTTGCGCGTTAGTGTTGGAGAGATCAAGTTTTGAACTTGCAAAACATATGTTTTACTGGGGCGGCACAATCGGACCTCAAAATAGAGCACCTTAGATTTAAAAATCGGTTTTTGTATGTAGTTCGTTTTAACATAATTATAAAAAAAATTATATAATACATTTTTTTATTAAAAAATTTTGTATAAATTTTTTTTAATCTTTCTATACAAAAATATTTCTATACAAAAATATTTTCTTTTAAAAAAATATTTTTTTCAAAAATCATTCTACAGAAAAATATTTTTATCAAAAACTTTTGAGTAGAAATATATATTTTTATCCAAAAATTTTCTATAGAAAAATATTTTTATTGAAAATTTTTACTATAGAAAACTATTTTTATCGAAAATTTGTCTATTGAAAAATATTTTTATTGAAAATTGTTCTATAGAAAAATATTTTATTGAAAATGTTTCTATAGAAAAACATTTTACAAAAAGAAGTGTATTTGCATTTGATCCCAAACCTGTTACATTTATTTATTAATGTAACAGATCAATTTATTGATAAAAAGCCAAAAAATGTTTGCGGAGAAACCAAATTCCTCGACGCGTTTCGATGGTTGGTTAAGCCATCTCTTCAGGAGGATTATCCCCAATTTAGACAGATCGAAAACCTCGCATTATTACTAAATTTACAAACATAACTATTAAGAATTATGTTCATAAACCAAAAGTAAAAGCGTAGATTATCGACTGAACAAAAACAAACATTTTTCAGTTTTCATCTACCTTCACTTCCCACATTCTTGGTTTCTCCGCAAACATTTTTTGGCTTTTTATCAATAAATTGATCTGTTACATCTATATATATAAAACTCTAACGTGACTGACTGACTGACTGACTGATTGACTGACTCATCATCGCACAGCCCAAACGGCTAAAGCTAGAGAGCTGAAATTTTGACAGCGGGTACCTTTTTCAAAGTATAGATCCACTAAGACGGGATTTTTGGAAATTCGGCCTCTAAGGGGGTAAAAAGGGGTAAAAAAGGGAAAAATTAGTAATGCTGTATCTCCGGAAGTAAACGTCATAGGCCCAAAATTGAAATTGCGTTGGGATCAGCTGCAAAAATAAGTAGACACGTGTTTGGTACTTTTTAGCAGATGGGACAAATAGGGGGTAAAAAGGGTAAAAATAAAATGTTGGTACTTTTTTTAACCCATGTGTATCTTTTGAACCAATCCACAGAGTAACAAAATTCAAAACGGAGCCGGTAAACAAGAAAAAAATATTAGACACGTGTTTGGTACTTTTTTGATTCAGGGTTCAAAAAGGGGGAAAAGCGGGGAAAAAAATTTAGGGTAGGTCCATTTTTCTTTTTCTTTGTATTTCACTTGAACCAATAAAGCTAGAAATAAAATTTATAGGGAGGTCGATTGCCCAGTACAAAATATTAAATACGTGTTTGGTACGTTTTTCAATTAAAAGGGTAAAAAAGGGAAAAATCGGTAACATTATATCTCCTTTACCAACAGCGATAGAAGGGAAGATTAAATTGGCTTGCGTTTAGCACTAAAAATTAAGGGACACGTGTTCGGTACTTTTTTGAAAATCAGCGGGCAAAACAGGGTAGAAAAGGGAGAAATTAGTAACATCATATCTCCGAAACCAATATAGACAGAAACAAAGTTGAAATTGGATTTGAATCGCCTAGAAAAATAAGGGGACACGTGTTTGGTACTTTTTTGAAAATGGCACTAATAAGGATAAAAAAGGGTAAAAACTATATTTTGGTACTTTTTTTAACCCATATGTATCTTTTGAACTAATAAACATAGAAACATATTTTATATCGCAACCGATAGATATTAAAAAAGAACTAAATACGTATTTGGTACTTTTGCGATTAATGGGGTACAAAAGGGCAAAAAAAGGGAAAATATTCAAGGATAGGTTTTTTGGTTTTTAGCCATGGATATCTTTAAGGCTAATGAAGCCAGAAGTATAATTTATTGACTGGTCGATGGACATTGAAAAAAATAAACTACGTGTTTGGTACTTTTTTTTAATTTTGGGGGTAAAAATCTGTAAAGTATATCTTCTAAACCAAAAGTGATAGAAACAAAAACTAAATTGGTCTGAGATCGGCACTTAAAACCAAGGGACACGTGTTCGGTACTTTTATGAAATTCAACCTCCTAGAAGGTAAAACAGGGTAGAAAAGGGAGAAATCAGTAACATCATATCTCCGAAACCAATACAGATAGAAACAAAGTTGAAATTGGATTTAAGTCGGCTAGAAAAATAAGGGGACACGTGTTTGGTACTTTTTTAAAAGTGGCACCAATAAGAATGAAAAAGGGTAAAAACTATATTTTGGTACTTTTTTTAACCCATATGTATCTTTTGAACTAATAAACATAGAAACATATTTTATATCGCAACCGATAGATATTAAAAAAGAACTAAACTCGTATTTGGTACTTTTGCGATTAATGGGGTACAAAAGGGTAAAAAAAGGGAAAATATTCAAGGATAGGTTTTTTGCTTTTTAGCCATGGATATCTTTTAGGCTAATGAAGTTAGAAGTATAATTTATTGACTGGTAGATTTACATTGAAAAGAAATAAGCTACGTGTTTGGTACTTTTTTTTAATTTTGGGGGTAAAAATCGGTAAAGTATATCTTCTAAACCAAAAGTGATAGAAACAAAAACTAAATTGGTCTGAGATTGACACTTAAAACTAAGGAACACATGTTCGGTACTTTTTTGAAGTTCAACCTCTTAGAAGGTAAAACAGGGTAGAAAAGGGAGAAATTAGTAACATCATATCTCCGAAACCAACATCGATGCAAACAAAGTTGAAATTGGATTTGAATCGGCTAGGAAAATAAGGAGACACGTGCTTGGTACTTTTTTGGAAATGGCACTAATAAGGATAAAAAAGGATAAAAACTACTTTTTTCAACTAATATGTATCTTTTGAACTAATAAACATAGAAACATAATTTATATCGCAACAGATAGATATTAAAAAACAATTAAATACGTATTTGGTACTTTTGCGATTAATGGGGTACAAAAGGGTAAAAAAGGGAAAATATTTAAGGGTAGGTTTTTTGTTTTTAGCTATGGATATCTTTTAGGCTAATGAAGCCAGAAGTATAATTTATTGACTGGTCGATTGAAAAAGAAAAAACAAAATACATTTTTGGTACTTTTTTTAATTTTGGGGGTAAAAATATATCTTCTAAATCAAAAGTAATAGAAACAAAAACTAAATTAGTCTGAGATCAGCACTAAAAATTAAGGGACACGTGTTCGGTACTTTTTTGAAATTCGACCTTTCAAAGGGTAAAACAGGGTAGAAAAGGGAGAAATTAGTAACATCATATCTCCGAAACTAACACCGATGTAAACGAAGTTTAAATTGGATTTGAATCGGATAAAAAAATAAATGGTCACGTATTTGGTACTATTTCAAAAATAGTACTAATAAGAATAAAAAAGGGTAAAAACTATATTTTGGTACTTTTTTAACCCATATATATCTTTTGAACTAATAAACATAGAAACATAATTTATATCGCAACTGATAGGTACTTTTGCGATTAATGTGGGACGAAAGGGTAAAAAAAGGGAAAATATTCAAGAGTAGGTTTTTTGCTTTTTAGCTAAGAATATCTTTTCGGGTAATGAAGCCAGAAGCATAATTTATTGGCTGGTAAATTTACACTGAAAAAAGTAAAATAAGTGTCTGGTACTTTTTTAATTTTGGGGGTAAAAATCGGTAAAAATATATCTTCTTAGCCAAAAGTGATAGAAACAAAAACTAAATCGGTCTAAAATCGGCACTTTAAATTAAGTATTCGGTACTTTTTTCTTTAATTCGGCCGTTTTGGGGTTAAAACAGGGAAAAAATGGGAAATATTAGTAACGTCATATCTCCGAAATTCAAAACGATAGGAATAGAGTTGAAATTTGCTTCGGATGGGCTGAAAAAAAAAACGAGAAACGTATTTGGTACTTTTTTGAATGTGGTACTAATAAGGGTAAAAAAGGGCAAAAACTATATTTTGGTATTTTTTTGAACCCATACGTATCTTTTGAAATAACAAACATAGAGAAACAGTAAACGTCACAATTGATAAGTAACAAAGAATTATTAGACACGTATTTGGTACTTTTACGATAATTGAGGTAAAAAAGATAAAAACTGGGAAATATTCAAGGGTAGGTTTTTAACTAATGAAGCCAGAACTATAATTTTCAGACGGGTGGATTCATATTGAAAAAGTATAAGACATGTGCTGTTTAGTGGTTAAATAGAAACAGAAAATGGATAAATTAGTAACATCATATCTCCGAAATTTACATCGTTAGAAACAAAGTTGAAATTGGATTTGGATCATCTTGCAAAAAAAGGGGGACACGAGTTTGGTACTTTTTTGGAAATGGAACTAATAAGGGAGAAAAAGGGAAAAAACTATATTTTGGTACTTTATTAACCCTTATAGGATTAATAAAGTTATTAGTTCTCTTGAACTAATAAACATAAATACTCAATTTACATCACAATTGATAAGGACTAACAAAAATTAAGAAGGTGCTTTGCGCTTTTACGATAAATGAGGCACAAAAGAGTAAAAACTATGAATATCATTTAAACAAATAAAGCCAGAAGTATAATTTACAGACAGGTCTATTCACATTGCAGAAGTAAAAGACACGCGATTGATTCATTTTTTTAATTTTTGGAGTAAAAAGGGGGAAAAATCGGTAACGTAATATCTTCTAAATCAAAAGTGATAGAAACAAAGATTAAATTGGTCTACGATCAGCGTTAAAAATTAAAGGACACGGGTTCGGTATTTTTTTTTAATTTGGCCGCTTATGGTTAAAACAGGCTAGAAAATGAAAAAATCATATAATCGGCTAGAAAAAGAAAGGGACATGTGTTCTGTACTTTTTTTGGAAATGGCACTAATAAGGGCAAAAAGGGTAAAAACTATATTTTTGTACTTTTTTTTAACCCATACGTATCTTTTGAACTTATAAACATAAAGACTCACTTTATGCCACAATCAATAAGTATTAACAAAATATTAAACATGTGCTTGGTACTTTTACGATAAATGGGGTTCAAAAAGGTGAAAACGGGAAAATATTCATTTAAGCTAATGAAGTCAGAAGTATAAATTAGAGATGTGTCAATCAAAGGGGTAAAAAAGGGAAAAATCGATGAAATTATATCTTCTAAACCTAATGGATGGAAACAAACACTAAAATGGTCTAAGATCAGCCCTAAAAATTAAGGGACTTTTCAGTACTTTTTGCAAATAAACAGTTTTGGGGTTAAAATAGGGTAGAAAATAAAAACATTAGTAAAGTTATATCTCTGATACTAATATCGACAGAAAAAAATTTAAATTGGATTTAGATCGAATAGAAAAATAAAAAGTCATGTTTTTAGTAGGTACTTTTCGTAAATGAGCTAAAAATAGGGAATAAAAAGGATAAAAAGTAAATTTTGGTACTTTTTTGACCCATATATAATTTTTGAATCAAATATTATAGAAACAAAATTTATACCGCAATCGAAAATAACAAAAACGGGTCAAAAATTTAAAGATAGGTTTTTTCCTTTCAAACTGTGCATATTGTTTAAATCAATAAAATAATAAATAAATCAATGATTTATGGACTGTTCTATTGACATTGAAGAAATATGTGACAGGTGTTTGGTATTTTTTTCAATTAACAAAAATGGAGTTAAGATCAGCAATAAAAATATTAGGACATGTATCCGGATTTTTTTTTTAATTTGGCTGATCAGGGGTAAACAACGGGTAAAAACGGAAACTTTTGTAAAATATTCAAAATCAAAAGCGACAAGAACAAGAACAAAAATAAGGGAGGCGTGTGTAGTACTTTTTTGAAAATGTAGAGGGTAGGTACTTATTTTTTCCTATATGTATCTTAAGAACCAATAAGTATTTAATTTAATCAATTCAAATGGTGCCGCTAACGAAGTAGCGGGTTATAAAGCTAGTTAATATATAAATGTAACAGGTTTGGGATCAAATGCAAATACACTTCTTTTTGAATAATATTTACATCCCGACTAATTTGTTATTTTTTGAAAAACATTTTATCGAAATTTTTTTTTAACAAAATATTTCTTAGAAAAATATTTTTATCAAAAATTTTTCTATAGAAAAATATTTTTATCGAAAAATTATTTTATAAAAAAATTTTAGCCCAATGATTCAGCATGAAAGCGTAGAAAAACATATGGCAGCACTGATAACAACGCAGACATATTATACGAATACTTTGCGAATAGAACGAAAAATGAGAGAGTCGTACGAATTTTTTCTAACTTAAAGTGTGACATCAAACTATTTCGTTGATTAACATGCAGTGCAATAATAAAATAGTGTGTAAAAAGACAATCAACGAAAATGTGTGAATGAATGAAGGCATCTGCATAAACAGTTATTGCCTTTGTAGGCAATGCAAAAGCAATATGCATACGTTGCTGTCAACATTTGTGAATGTATTCAGTCTCTTCTCTGGTGTAAATGCCGTGTTAGAAATAAAAGCTTCGTAATGAAATATCAAATAATAGTATTGCCATGATATATTTTATTACTTTTCTGAAAGCTTTTCTTGTAAAACTTCGGCGGAAATGATAAAACGATGTTCTGGACATGGAAATTTAATGTGATGCCTGTTGGACAAATCACATTTTCAAGTAAGACATACTTTACTTCATCTGATTTCCGTTCTATTTACACCACCTACATATATCCGACCGAAAATGGAATACAAATCTCATGTATGGGCCGGTGCTTCAAAGTCTATTTTGGAGTTCTCGAGCGAGTGCAGGTGAGAGCAAACAGTAGGTTATCCAACACTATTGCTCTATAGATACTATTTTGGACAAAATCAGGGAACTCGTTTCCGATACTCGAAATTCTTAAACAAAACATATGTTTGAGCGCATCCCTTCGTATTCGATTGGTTAGTAGACAGAACAACAAAAATTCGTTATTTAGCCGTACAGTTCGTATGTAGAAATTGCTTCCCGTATAAGTTTTGCCAGTCAGTTGCAATATAGGGAAGTTCAAATCAAATGTCCATGAACACTTTTCCACCTATTCCCCCTCCCACAACCTTTTCCTAGCTCCAACAAAATGCATTGCATAAGTAGGGTCATCAACTGAGTGCTGGTCCTAAACAAAAAACTAAATAAACGTATTTTTGTTTCCCAGACGATTAGAATAATTCAATTGCCTAAGTTGACATTTACTTTCGTCTACACATTTCATATACGAATCAAAATTTTAAAAGCTTTTTCTCGTTTCACTCAAAAAAATATTTCAAAAACCAAAAGTAAAATTTTTTCGCCAGTTGACGTACAATTTGAAAAAATAGTAGTTTCAAAAACAGGCTGTTAAACAAAACTATTGTTTCCACAGTTTTTTGGTGATATTTCATAAGATTTATGCTAAAAGTTATGTTTTTGTAATGTGAAATCGGCAAATCAGTGCCTCAAAAAGTCACATCTTGTGAAAAAGGTGGACTCTAGTAGTCAAATTGAACACGTACAAGATTTCGATATACCCAGAGTCTGTACCTCTATACGTATGTCTCCCGATATGCAATATATTGTAGCCACCGGAACCTATAAGCCACGAGTTAAATGCTTTAAAATCTTTAATTTATCCTTTAAATTTGAAAGATGCTTTGATTCGGAGGTCACAACATTCGAATTAATAAGTGATGACCATAGTAAAATGGTCTTTCTACAATGTGGTCATTATCATTTGCTTATACCCAGATTTGGTATATGAAACACATAATCCTTCTTACGATCTATTTATTGTGGGATAACTTTTGCAATCGGAGGCTTTGTGCCTGAATTGTTGTGATGTTCTACTCTAGATGTGGCAATTAAATTCCACAGTGTTAAGGAGTTTTTTCCTATATCGGCTTTGAAACACAAAGATGGTCTTCATATGGCTGTGGGTACCAATTGGGGTCATGTTTTTTATACGACATTAGATCTAAAGAGACTTTCTTGGTAGAACGTCATTTAAACAAATTATCCATAAGAGATTGGCATTTAATAAAAATCATAATGCGGTCTACTCCATAGCTAAGGCTATGCTAAAGTTGTGGGATGAACAAACAGACAAACAAGTGGCTTATAAAGAATCCACTACTCGATTCTGGCATATTTTTTTCAGCACAGGAAGATGTTAAAATGTAAACCTTTTAGTTCCCGCCATGGGTTCTAGTTCAGTTCTCTTTTAGATTTAAATTAGTTCAAAAATTCAAATTTATTTATTATTAAGAATTATTAATTATTTTTTAATAAAAATCTTCTTTTTTGCAGAAAAAATGCATAAATATCTTTGTATGAATTTTGAGTAAAAATAATAAAATTCTATACGATTGATTTTTTCCAATCGTATGTCTTTGACACAGCAGACGTTCAAATTTGTCTTACAGAACGACAAAAATTATACAAAGCTTTCAGTGCTTACGTTTTCACTCAACCAGAAATGACATACGCTTTACAAAACCCCAAATCAACTGTTTTTAGTCATATGACGTACATTTATGAGTAAAACGTTTTACAGAACGAGGCCATTAATCTTCAAAGCAATGACTACTGCATCTCAATGACCACTCATCTTCTCTGTCATTGCCCAGCCCTTGCTGACATTAGGACTCTTAATCTTGGATCCACGTTTCTGCACTATCTATCAGAGATCTCGAACATCAACATTCGTAAAATAGGCTCTTTTATTATTGCATCTGACTGGCTCTGGCTGATCCTTTTTATACATGATAGACTAGAATTTTATTTTTCTTTCTCCCCTGCAGGAAACACAAAGAGACTACATCCAGACCACCCTCCTGCTTAACCATACCTTGGCCTACGGTTGTAAATATAGTCCATTTAAGCAGGTAAATGTCCACCATGGCTTCTTCGGGTAGAAGGTCAAAGTTCCGAAGAACTTTAAACAATTCTTAATCCAAAAAAGTTTGCAATATCCGGAACTAATAATAATCTAAAAGCGTCAGATCTGGAGAATATGGTGGATGTGGCAGTAAATCTCATTCAAGCTTTTAAAGGTTTCTGGAGACTGACTGCTCTCGTCATACATCTTATAACAGACATCCGAAATTACTGTTTGTTGTCGTTTTTGAAGAGAAGTAACCTTTAGGCCAAATTTAAAATTTTCTAAAAAACTATTTACATTTCGATGTGTGAAGAAATACCACTGTGCGGCGTGTTAATGCTATATCGCTAGCTAGCTAGCGTGCAAAGGTGCCAACTGAACTTTTTGAAATTTTTCAGGAGAGACAAAAAACTTCCATACAGCCTGTTTTTGAAACTACTATTTTTTCAAATTGTACGTCAACTGGCGAAAAAATTTTACTTTTGGTTTTTGAAATATTTTTTTGAGTGAAACGAGAAAAAGCTTTTAAAATTTTGGTTCGTATATGAAATGTGTAGACGAAAGTAAATGTCAAATTAGGCAATTGAATTATTCTAATCGCCTGGGAAACAAAAATACGTTTGTTTAGTTTTTTTGTTTAGGACCAGCACTCAGTTGATGACCCTACTTATGCAATGCATTTTGTTGGAGCTAGGAAAAAGTTGCGGGAGGGGGAATAGGTGAAAAAGTGTTCATGGACATTTGATTTGAACTTCCCTATATTGCAACTGACTGGCAAAACTTATGCGGGAAGCTACTTCTGCATACGAACTGTACGGCTAAATAACGAATTTTCTCTGTAGTGTTGTTGTTCTGTCTACTGGCCAATCGACTAAGAATGGATGCGCTCCACAATATGTTTTGGGTAAGAATTTCGAGTATCGGGAACGAGTTCCCTGATTTTGTCCAAAATAGTAACTATAGAGCAATAGAGTTGGATAACCTACTGTTTGCTCTCACCTACACTCGCTCGAGAACTCCAAAATAGACTTTGAAGCACCGGCCCATACATGAGAGTTGTATTCCATTTTCGGTCGGATATATGTAGGTAGTGTAAATAGAACGGAGATCAGATGAAGTAAAGTATGTCTTACTTGAAAATGTGATTTGTCCAACAGGCATCACATTAAATTTCCATGTCCAGAACATCGTTTTATCATTTCCGCGACAGCCGGTTCTACGTACCGGAATGACCCGAAGTTTCCCTGCCAAGGGCTGTCAACTCAGCAACACATATTTACAACATATTTCCATTTAATTTTGAAAAAAATTTAAATTTTATTATTTTTTGTTTTTATTTATTTTTGATTTTATTCAATTTTAGGCTTAACATCATTTTACAAAATCTTAAGTTTTACAAGAAAAGCTTTTAGAAAAGTACTAAAATATATAATGGCAATACTATTATTTGATATTTCATTACTAACAGCCTGTTCACAAAACCAAGATATATACACACGGTAGTTCCATTGTCACTATTAAATTTAAAAATCATTATCTGACACATATAAGGATTTTGACATTTGTGTGAAAATGAAGCTGCCATATATTACTGAATTTGTTTGAAAATGTGTGTCATTTGGAAAATATGTTGAAATTTTTTTTTAATCTATATAAAAATAAAATTTTAATTCAAATAAATAAAAATAAAATGCAATTACAATCTGGACTGGATTTCTGGATAATCGGATACCAACAGATTCCAAAAACTCTTCTGACGCCTCCACGTAGCCCAAGAACAACATCAAAATACCAGAGACAATATCATTGTCCTCTACGAATTTCATTATTCATTTACTTGTTGAATATGGATATAGAAAGGGCTTGTTCTCCAGATATCGTGGCTATTAAAAATACTAATGTTACATTGGCCGATTCAGTTATTGTTGTAACTGCGATATTAATAATCCTAAGATTTTCGAGTCGTTCCGGTACGAAGAACCGACTGCTGATTCAGTAGATTTACGTGCTGTTATGTCTATTCTACCGATAGGTAGCTGAACCAAGTCATAAATAGTTCTCTTTTAGATGGAGAACTTTTATCGGTGAAGCTTTTCGAAATGATAACTCGCTTCTGTAGCACCTCATTTCCATATAAGGAAAGTTGTTTTCATGCTTTGGAATATATCCCTGATGAGTTTAGGTGGAATGAATGTTCTAAAGAATCTCAAAAACGATCAAAGCAGGCTTTCAGAAGATGCCTACGAAGTCACTAAATGAGGATGAGAAGATGACTATAATAGACCTTTTAAAGATCCCTCCTCGACAACACCTGGTACTGCCATCTTTTTTCGAAACTAAGTTGAAAATACCTTCCTTATTGGTCCAAGAAACCTATTTTATACTTTAGTAAAAACATTTTGAATTTTCGAGCTTTTAAAGTTGAATAAATAGGACATTCCATTACACATTGATAACAAATCCTCATATAGAAAAAATCTGGCAACGATTTTCAAATTTATACATAAAATTCAAACTTCAAAAATCCTTATTAAAAATTTAGTAAAGCAAATGGAATTACCTTATACTTATATCATGCACAAAACTGTCATACGTTAGAAGGCAATCGAATACTAGCCTAACGATTAAGCTCTAAATTGAGTTCATTTTCTTTTTTCGTTTGGAAGTAAAAGCCATAGAAGAATATATAGAAGGTCGTCAGCTGATCCACTAAAATTTAGTATTCTACTAAATCACACTTACACGAAATAAAAGCTTTTTTAACAAACAGAAAAGCTTTTTGCACTCAAAATTTTGTTTGAATGATTCCGCGAAATTTTGAATGAAACGCACTGTTGTAAATTGCACATATAAAATGTTATATTTTTTTTTAATATTTTAATATTATTTTGATGTCGAAACACTTTTTATTTTTTACAAACTGAAAATTTTTTTATTTTGTTTTCTTTCGACATTCTATTTTTTGTTTTGCTTAATTTATATTGAGCAAGTAGGGCTGCAATTTTTGGTATTAAAAAAATGAATGAAATTTAAAATAAAAGATTGTTTATACATTTTAATTATCCTAAAATCAAGTAAAACTCATTCTATACCTTAAAAGATGAATTTCTTAAGAATATATCCTAAAATTACTGAAAAAATCTTGAAGAAAATTTGCGTCCCATCATATCATACTTTTTTGTGCAACTGTTTGTATTCATTAAGAAAAGTAAAAGCTCTTTTTAAGCTTACCGATACTATATTACTGATCCGTACTTTTGACATGTCCCAAGTGTACTTTGACATTTCGTTGACTTTCTAGGTATTTATTTATTCTATGGTAAAAGCTTCGTAATGAAATATCATATAATAGTATTGCCATGAAATATTTTATTACTTTTCTGAAAGCTTTTCCTGTAAAACATAAGACTTTTGTAAAATGATGTTAACCCTAAAATTAAATAAAATCAAAAATAAATAAAAACAAAAAATAAAAAAATTTTAATTTTTTTTCAAAATTAAAATAAACATTTTTTCAATGATGTTCTGGGTATGAGAAAGACAAGTATTAAGTAAAAAGTTCGGGTTTTAGAAACAAGTTCCCTGATTTCGATAGACCGGATTCCAAAGTTACTAGAAACGATAGAACATTGTGACACTCTACTGGCTCAATAGAGTTGCATACCGACGAGCACGTTCGCCCTTTCCTATACTCGGTCGAGTAGCTCTTACAAAGATCCTATTCTGAGACATGTATTGCGTAAGAAGATTTGACATTGGGAACGAGTTCCCTAATTTCGTTAGGGCACATTCCAAAGTAAAAACGATAGAAAAGTGAGACACTCCAGTGGTTCAATAGAGCTAGATACCATGCTGTCATCAATGAGCACTTTCGCCCACTCTTGCACTCTTACATAGACCCTATTTCGAAACATGTATTGCGTACCGGTGAAATACAACTCTTATGTATGGTCTGGTGCTTCAAAATTTATTTTGGAACTTCTTGAACGAGTACAGGAGAGAGCAAAAGTGGTCATCGGTAACAGTAGGTTATCCAACTCTATTGTTCTATTGTTACTACTTTGGAATGTGCTTTAACGATATCAGGAAACTCGTTCCCGATACATGAACTTTCTTACGCAATACACGTCTATTTTTTAGAGCTCATCCTTTCGTAGACGATTGACCAGTAAACAGACGATACTCTACAGATAGACGATGCAGTTCGTATGTAGAATTTGCTTCCCGCAGAAGTTTTTCCAACCAGTTGCAATATAGGGAAGTTTAAATCAAATGTCCACAATCACTACCTATTCCCCCTTCCCAACCTTTTCCTAGCTTCAACGCAATGCATTATAATGTGTTCAGGTCCTAAAGAAAAAAATCAAATAACCGTTTTTTGTTTCCCAGGCGATTACAATTTTTTAATAGCCTGATTTGACATTTACTTTCGTCTATACATTTCATTTACGAACCAAAATTTTAAAAGCTTTTTCTCGTTTCACTAAAAAAACAATTTCAAGAACCAAAAGTTCAATTTTTTCGTAATTTGACGTACAATTTGAAAAAATTGTATTTTCAAAAACAGGCTGTTAATATTTTTTTGCAAAAGAAACATTTGAAATTTTTACAGTCTGACTTCATTGCTGTAACTTATGTGGGGTTTATATAACTCAAGCGGCTGACGATTGAGTGAAATTTACATGTATTTTGTTTTTGTTACAGTAACAAAACACATATAAATGTCACTCGTCGTCAGCCGCTTGAGTTATATAAACCCCACATTAATCTAATTAAAAAAAAAAAATTTCTTAGGCTTTCTTCACGCGAAATCAAGTTTGCATTCCTGATTTCGCGTTATTGCTGCTTTTATAAAATATATAATTGTAGAAACCGGTGATTTTTAAAAGGAAGTAAACACATTTTTTTTTAATTTTAAAATGAACTTTAATCAGTTATATAATTTCCGGCAACATCATTATTACACGCTTATAGAATTTTTGGCCTTTATCTGTAAAAAACTGAACCAAATGCGATTTTATAGCCTTGTTATTATCGAAAGTTTTACCATTTAAGGAGTTTCGCAAAGACCAAAACAAATGGAAGTCTGACGGTGCAAGGTCAGGGCTATATGCATCAAAAGTTCCCAGCCAAGCTTTCTCAGTTTTTGGCGAGTGACCAAAAATGTGTGCAGTCTAGCGTTGCTTGTTGGCTATCAACGAGCCATCATTTGCCCATGTGTTTTTACAGTAGACATCCGAATTGATCGATTGGTTCCTTGGAAGCAGCTAAAAATATACCGCACTCTTCCAATCCCACCAAACTTACAGCATAATCTTCTTTTGATGAATATCAGCCTTTAAAGTGGTTTGTGGCGTTCATCATGCTTGGACCATGATAGATTTCGATTGACGTTATTGCAAACAATCCATTTTTCTTATCCAGCTATGATTTTCTTCAAAAACGGATCATGTGCGTTGCGTTTAAGATGCATATCACAAGCGTTTAATCGGTTTGTTAAATGAATTTCTTTCAATTCATGTGGTAGCCAAATATCAAGTTTTTTTTTACGAATCCAAGACGTCGTATATGGTTATGATTTTGGTATATTCAACTTCTTTTTTTACGAATCCAAGACGTCGTATATGGTTATGATTTTGGTATATTCAACTTCTCTCCAATCACTCGTTCAGTTACATGACGATCCGATTCGATTAAAGCCTTGATATCGTCATCATCAACTTCACTTCGACACTGTGTTTCTTTAAAAGCTTTTGTGGAGCCAGGACGAATGCTTTCTCAACTGTGGACACTAACCTCCTCGTGGTATCACCTGGGGAACTATGTAAAAATCCGTTAATGTAGTGAGCCGCAAGTTCTCCCATAAGAACTATAAAAATATAGGTTAGGAAGTCGGGCTAATAACCCACTCCTGGAAAAACAATTACCATGAAAAAGCTAAAACTAGAATAAAAACGGAAAATAACGCCCAAAACTTAACTGGAAAGACAAAATGGAGGAAAATCTTTCAAAGCTACGAAATTGGGGAAATTGCGCACAAAAACTCGTTGCAGGAGTGAACGGTGTCATCCTCCAATTGTATGTGTACAATTTCTAAAATGTTTTTCTCTCTTGTTATTTAATGTTTAATAGCTGCATTCAACAAAGCATAACTCATAGTCACAATTCCATTTTCTGTATGAACATCCGTCGCATTAAAATAAAATTTGTATCGCAATTTCAGTGTCTTTAACTTGCACTCTCCTTATTTCCACCATAGGTGGAAAGGGTATTATAAATTTGTGCTGATGTATGCAACGCATAGAAATATTAGTCTTTTAGTATAGGCTTAGAATCACTTTCTGAGTCGATTTAGCGATGTCCGTCTGGCTGGCTGGCTGGACCCCATGTAAACCTTGTAATCAAACTACAAGTAGCAGTTCTAAAGATAATTTGATGAAATTTGGCACAGATCATTTTGATAATGGGACCATGGCTATTGAAATTCGTCAAAATCGGTCCATTATTTATGGTACCTCCCATAGAACCCACTTCCCGGAATTGATATATTGGCCACAAAAATCAATATTTTTTCATGTACTGTACCAAATTTCGTTGAAATCGGTCTACATTTGACCATAGCTCCCATACAAACTCTTATCTCAAAACACACTAAATGAGACAAAATTCACTAAAACGCTCGTAAATCCGAAGATAATGAGAATTTTAAGTTTATTTTTTGCACATAATAATAATTATGGTAACAACTGTAATCAATTTGCCAAATTTCGAGATAATCGGTCATATAAGTCCAAGTGACGGAAACAGCTTAAATATATACGTTTTGAGAAAATGTTTGTATTATGGCAAATTTAGCAAATATTAGTCTTTATACAGGAAAAATAACACCTTTGACCCTAGTAGTGAGTTGTATCGTATGGTCGGGCTTGACCGACTATAGCACTTTCTTACTTGTTGGATTTTACGGGCATTTCCATGGAATATTCCAAGTCATTGTGGAAACTATAATTTGAGGACTAACGAACAACCAGCTCGGATTAGCAATAATCACATGCGTAAATGGCACTTTTATGCACGAATTTTGACAGCTATGTACATGGCACTTTTGCGCATCAACACAAAACCATAGAAAATCATAGAAGGGAAAACCTGTCAAATAAACCTGAATTAGCTGTCAAAAAAACCTAAATCTATCATTGTGTTTGAAAATTTTTTTTTTTTGTAGTGTTAGTGAAAAATGAAATCCACACAGTTGGTTTTTAAGCACAGTTGTATTAAAAGTTCTGAAAAAAATATGTACTTTTAATGATATATTTGTATTTTATTTTTAAGATATAATTAATATTTCAATAGTTTTAAACAATAGTTTTAAATCTGGCTTAAAAACCAAAGTTTTTGAAAATTTCCTTTAAAAAAAGTTAACTATGATAAGATTTCTAAAATGTACCATTTTTATATAAAAAATTAAAAAATACTATTTTTATAGGAAATTTTCCAAAAATTTACTATTTTTATAGGAAAATTTACTATTTTTTATAGGAAAATTTTCAAAAATTTACTATTTTTATAGGAAAATTTTCAAAAATTTACTATTTTTATAGGAAATTTTTCAAAAATTTACTATTTTTATAGGAAATTTTTCAAAAATTTACTATTTTTATAGGAAATTTTAAAAAAATTTACCATTTTTATAGGAAATTTTTCAAAAATTTATTATTTTTATAGGAAAATTTTAAAAAATTTACTTTTTACTCAAAAATTTTTTTAATTTACTTTTTATATAGGAAATTTTTAAAAGAAATTACTATTTTTATAGGGTTTTTTAATTTACTATTTTTATAGGAAATTTTTCAAAAATTTTTTATTTTTATAGGAAAATTTTAAAAAATTTACTTTTTATATAGGAAATTTTTATAAAAGAAATTGCTACTTTTATAGTTTTTTTTTAATTTACTATTTTTATAGGAAATTTTTAAAAAATTTACTATTTTTAAATGAAATTTTTCAAAGATTTACCATTTTTATAGAAAATTTTTTTTAAATTTATTTTTTTTTATAGGAATTTTTTTTTAAAAAATTACTACTTTTATAGGAAATTTTTCAAAAATTTACTATATTTATAGGAAAATTTTCTATTTTTATAGAAAAATTTTCAAGAATTTAGTATATTTATAGAAAATTTTTCAAAAAATGAGTACTTTTATAGGAAATTTTTCAAAAATTTTACTATTTTTTAGGATCATTTTTAAATTATTTTTTATTTTTATAGCATAATTTTTCAAAATGTACTAAAAATTAGTAGGAAAATTATTATTTGTAATTTCTAAATTTAATAGTAACATGCTAGAAACTTCGCTATTCAAATTTCCAAACTGCGAGGTACGTTTAGTTGTACGATCTAAAAAAAGTAGTATATTTTAGAAACTAAAAAAGCAACTCAGTTTATTTTCATTTCTTAATAAAAAAACGTTAAAAATGGAAGAAAAAAAATTATTTGTTTTAAAGAAAACAAATTATATTTCAGTTAATAAAATATGACCAAAATCTTTAAAAAAATTATAAGAATCTTGTTTTTGGAAAATTTCTGCAACTGAGCAATTGATTTTGTGTAATTTAAAGGTAAATAAAATGTTTGTATATGTTTTGATTTTTCATTCTTCAATATGGCGGTAGTTACATACAACCTATACGTGTGAGTTGTCATATGGAACAGCTGATGGTTTCCTATCTATTTATAATCTATGCACAAAACCATTTGAAAAAAATAGTTGCCACAATTTTGATTTTTTCAAACGATCTCATTTTTGTAAAAAAGTGCAGTTGGCACCTTTGCACTCTAAGCTAGCGATGTAATGATGAGGTTAATTAATTTGAATAGAAATTACAAAAATTGATGATGTCATGACTGGGGCTCGAACACAGGCACAATTTGATATGTTTTGCTCAGTAGTCGATGTGCTAAGCATCCTTAACAAGTAAAAAGTACTACCTATATTAGATCAAATTTGAATGTTTGATAAACTACAAATGTCCAACTAACTAGGCGTTTAATTTCAATAGCTCTATGTATACATTGAAATTCTCCCCAATGTTTATAGTGGAACTTAAAAACTGGAGCTCCCAGGTACTATATTATGAAATCTCTAAACCATAACTTCGCCGATGATGGCCACAATTATTATTTTCACGCTTATCTTTAGATTTATAATCGTTTTTGTGATTTTTCTTAAATTTTATAAAAATTCAAATTAATTTATGACTATGAAGGGACAAAAACATAATTCCAGACGGACATCGTTAAATGGACTCGGGAGTCTATAAATATACTAAAATATAGGTCCCAAACTAATATTTCTATGCGTTACAAATACCAGCACACCTATAGTACTGAAGAATATAAATACATGACGCAGATTTAAGAACCTCTTAAAGTTCTTATGAATGTGAAGCTTAAGTATAGCATTGGGATTATACAAACTCAAAAAAGTAAAATTTTAAATTTCTGTTTAAAAGTTTTTGAATGCCTACATTAGAAACACGTCAATTTGTATTGATAAAATTTGTCAAATGCGTTAAAATATTCTAGATGTTAACATGGCTCTATATTTGATGTAGATTTATTTACTTCCAACATCATTACAAAGTTCTTCAAGCGAAAATTGCAGAGTGAGAAATATTGTCTGCGAAATGCTAAAAAATAAATTTATTTAAAATAATCCAAAAGCCTCAACGTAAATTCTATTACATACTTTCATCAAGATTCAAGGACAACCAAAATGCATAGATAAGGGGAACGATACCTAAAGACATTTTAGATTGAAATTTTAATATTTATTATATTTAATTTCCATATTATAACTTTTTTATGTGACTTAATTTTAATCATCCACAACATTAGCAGTATCAATAGATTTGTAAGAGCTAAGGAAAACCTTTTTACTTTATGTAGAATCTAAAAAAATGTATGTAGCCTCTAAATAAAATTTGTATAATTGGCAATTTCTTAATGCTTGAGTTTAATGTAATATTTAAAATATAAAAATTAATAATATTCTCTTTGTGTATTTATGTATGTACTTTTGTTATAATGATCAAATTGTAGAAAATAAATTTGTTAAATTACCTGATAACATGGAGTTGAAAATTAATGCTGGGAAGTAGTGATGGAAATACAGAACGCGTCCCATGGCCCAAAATGGTAAATAGTGAATGATCCAACCAAAGAACAACCAAATTGCAGCTTTTAAAGACATTGAATTCGTCGATGAATCTAAAAATATTAATTGCATTAATCGTGATTTTTATTATATGGAGGATCTAACAATTTTGTTGTAGTATTTAAATCGTCACCTGAAATGCAAAAGGTCATAACTGAAACAAAAACAAGTAAGAAAGTGCTATAGTCGGTCAAGACTGACCATACCACTAAGGTCAAAGTTGTTCTTTTTCCTGTATAAAGACAAATATTTGCTAAATTTTGCCATCATACAAACATTTTCTCATTTAAGCTGTTTCCGTCATTTAGACTTATATGAGAACTAGGGTCAAATGTGGACCGATTATCCCGAAATTTGGCAAAATTTCCAAAATTCCCGTTATCTTTTCATTTACAAACGTTTTAGTGATTTTTCTCATTTAGTGCGTTTTGACATAAGACTTTGTATGGGAGATATGCTCAAATGTGGACCGATTTCTACGAAATTTGGAATAGTAATTTAAGTTTACATAAGCAGTATTTGTTTTAAATTTTATGAAAAAGTATTGATATTTGTGGCCAATATTTCAAGTCCTACTATCAAAAAAATTATCTGTGCCCAATTTCATCAAATTATCTTTAGAATTGCGACCTGTACTTCGATTACAAAGTTTACATGGGGGTCCAGCCAGCCGTCCAGACGGACGGACATCGCTAAATCGACTCAGAAAGTTATTCTAAGCCTATTGGTATACTAAAAGGTGGGTTTAAGACAAATATTTCTATGCGTTACATACATCAGCACAAACTTATAATACCCTTTCCACCTATGGTGGGTATAATTAAAATTGATTTTTTGATTGATTATGATAAAGCAACCCAAAATACATCTATCCACAAAATTTTTTCACTGTGTGTCCTATTTTTAATTATTTAAAACTTATCTTTTCATATTGAATTATGCTTCGAAAATAAACTTGTATTTTCCTAGACCCATCTCTATATTTTTGACAAAATATGTTAACTCTAAAATGTCGCACAGGGCGTTCAAGAAAATGTCTGTTAAGGTGTATTCAAGCTATTGATTTGAATTTGCAGTCTGTAGCAGAGGGCGAAGCCGACTACAAATTATCGGCGGCGGCGGCTGGAGAAAAATGGACCAGCGGCGGCTGTGCTCCGGCTTTAAGCCGAATACAAAAAGAAAAAAATCATATTTTTTTAAACCAAAATAAATATTTTTCTTATTTTGGTTTCATCAATCCCATATTGTCATGCACAAACAATTGTTTTTTTATTGTGTTAGGATTTAGGGAACTTCTTTTTTGGTTTACACAGTTGTCAGCGAATGAAAAGGCTTGCCTTGACGATGCTGACGTAGCTGGTATCCTGAAACATAAATTTGCTAGTTTTGCAATATTGGGATAACTTCGCTATCAAGATATTTTTGAATTTCAAGTTCCATATTATTGTTCAGATTATGCATTATTGTTCCCATGAATTCTAGCATTTGTTGTCTTGTATTTGAAATTTTACAGTAAATATATATGTATGTATATATATAAAATTATAAAAAAATCAGGACATTATACTTTCATATTTTTGATGGTTAATTTGAACATTTGCTGGTAGATGGACGATTGATATCAATATCCTCTAATTTTTTATTTTTTCTAAAATTAACTTTGATTTAGAAACTGAATTATAGGATACATCCAAGATTTGAAATAAATTTAACGCGTTTTGTAGAATCATTTTAATATACTTCTCCAAAGCTGGCAAATTTTTTTTTTGGCATGGATCCATTAAAGCTGCCACCACGTGTATTTTAAAAATCTTTAAACGTTTTTTTCAGTTCTGCTTTGCAAAACCCCACAATTGTATTGCGAGTACAAAATATGATTCAATTTCTGTCCTTTCTCATGAAGACATTATATTTTTATAAAAATATATAAAAGAGCTTAGAGTGGGATAACTTTGACCTTGGAAAAATTTTTGTTGCGTTTCCAGTATTATACACTTTTTCACTTACCCTCGTTTTCTCGCGTACAAAAAAACGAGCTTTAAATGAAAGATTAATTTGATAACACTTTTATGTATCTTCTTATTGAATATAAAAACCAAGTCTTATTAAAAAATTTAGTATTAAAAAATATCTTTATCTAAAAATGAAAATACTTCGGCTTGAAATTTAAGCCGACATGAGCCGGTTCTTTCGGCGGCGGCTGACTATCGAAAAATTCTCCCGGCGGCTACTCAGCGCCGGCTACGAGCCGCTCGGCTTCGCCCTCTGGTCTGTAGACTTATCAGAAGGGGTGCTAAATATATGCCCTTAAAGTAGGGAACCTCGGGTTTTCCGAAAATTGAAAACGATCTGATATAAAAGAATTTTATATGTACGAAATCTGCTAATTGCGATCTAAAAAAACATAAACTATTATAGATAAACATAGGGTTTATCTCCTATAAGTTATGATATATTGCACTTCGAAAAAAAATTTTAAACTTTTTGACGACTTAGGCCTAGAGTTTTGCAAATATCCAAAATTATATATATTAAATTTTTTTCGAAATCGAATATCTCATAAACTATAAGAGATAAACCATACGTACATATCGTTTACATCGGATCAAAAATGTGATTTTTGGATCGCTTTTTAAATTTTCGAAGAACCTGAGGTGCACTATTTTGATGGCATATATCTCCCCTCCTAAAAAGTATACAGACTCCAAATTCCAAACTTAAGCTCGAATACTCCTCAATAGCCATGTGAAATTTCATAATTGAGCTATCCGTTTAAAGTTATTGAACATAGATGGGCACTTTGCAGTACCAGTACTTTTTCAGTATTTTTTTTCTTTTGCTGATTACTGAAGGAAAAAATCAGTATTAAGTAATTTTTACTGATTACTTAAAAAAAATTTCAGTATTTAGTAAATTTTACTGATTACTGAAAAAAAATTTCAGTATTCAGTAAATTTTACTGATTACTGAAAAACATTTTCAGTAATCAGTAAATTTTACTGATTACTGAAAAAAACTTTCAGTATTCAGTAAATTTTACTGATTACTGAAAAAAAATTTCAGTATTCAGTAAATTTTACTGATTACTGAAAATAATTTCAGTAACCAGTAAATTTTACTGAATACTGAAAAAAAAATCAGTAATACTGATTATTGAATGCAGTATCCGGTGGTTTAGATTATATAATTAAAAAAACAAGAACTAAACTACACAACAAATGAACATATTTTGAAAAGTGCAAGGCCGTGACTATATGGGTCCTATTCTACTATCGAATTGTAGTAAAACCCTATACTCAGTTTGTCTAGTTTAGTGACCGTTTTTATGGGCCACCAAAGTTTCCCAATATTAGCATGATGCCAAAAAAATCAGTTTTTCCCAAATTGCTAATCAGCACTTAAAAATATCGCTTTACTATGTTGGGAAAAATGTAGCCAAGAGCATGTAAAATATTTCTCAATAAAATTTTATGATGTCTTTTTTAAAAATGTTCAAGAAAAAATTTTTTTATCATAACTTTTTTGAAATCCTGATTTTTCACACGTTATATTTTGTAAAATTATAGCCACCATAAAACTAAACAACTTTAGTAAACACACCAGCATATTCTAAACGTGTTTAGATACCAAAAAAGTCATAAACTCCCTTGTGCATACAAACAGAGGTTCCAAGTTCGATTCTCGGCCATACCAGTATTAGCCTATGTTTAACTTTTCTAACTAATGCATTTGCCGTTAGGAACCAGAGTTAAAACGTAGCTCAATTAGTCTAAAAATAGAATCCGATGCAGCTCATTGTCTGAGAAAAGTACCCCTTGTTCCAATTGTAATGTTGTGGGAATTTTCTTTGTATGTACTCAAGTCCCTAATTTTCTGCAATTGGTAAGTACTTACCTCCAATGACGTCACCATGTTAATGTAACGAATTAAACAGTTAATGAGTAAGAAGTTCCTACTCAGTATTTTAGCTGTTTATCTTATAACTTGGTAATCAAAAGTTTTGCTGGGTTATTTTACTTCCTATTTGTAACTTAATAAGGCAAGTACCATAGATGGCTTTTTGTAGTACCATTACTTACTAAGTGCTTGTCTACAATGACATTTCTGTCTTAAAATAAAAAAGTTTTCTTTTTAATTTTTGCTGAAAAACTCTAGATACTGCAATCTAATCATTAAGCAGTAAAATATACTGATTACTGAATATATTTGCAGTAATCAGTAAAATTTACTGATTACTGAATTTTTTTTCAGTTATCAGTAAAATTTACTGAATACTGAAATTTTTTTTCAGTAATCAGTAAAATTTACTGAATACTGAACATTTTTTTCAGCAATCAGTAAATTTTACTGATTACTGAAATGTTTCTTCAGTAATCAGTAAAATTTACTGAATACTGAAAAAAGTTTTCAGTATTCAGTAAAATTTCTTCTGTTATCCTTGACTACTAGTGGAGCATAGGGCCTCAACCATCCTTTTACTGAATTTATTTTTTCAGTAATCAGTAAAATTTACTGAATACTGATTTTTTGTTTCAGTAATCAGTAAACATTTACTGATTACTGAAACGCTTACTGCAGTAAACAAGTAATGCAGTATGCCCATGTATGTTATTGAATTATTTTTCTAAATTTTTGTTTCAACCCACTGTGGGTACAGTAGAAGTCATAACTGCTGTTGAGCATAGCGTAGAAGAAGATCCTAATCAGTCTTTTCGCCATCGTAAATAGGAATTGGATATATAGTATGTCCATCCACTTTATAGCAATTTTTTCGGAAAGATACTAAATTGTGTGCTTACAAAATCTAGCTAGAGCAACAATTTCAACCACACAATCACATACAAAAAAAAAATAGAAAAATTTTCGTTAAAAAAATTGTAAATACATATTAAAATTTTTAAAAAGTAACAAAATAGTAGGGATGTAAATATTATTCAAAAAGAAGTGTATTTGCATTTGATCCCAAATCTGTTACATTTATTTATTAATGTAACAGACCAATTTATTGATAAAAAGCCAAAAAATGTTTGCGGAGAAACCAAATTCCTCGACGCGTTTCGATGGTTGGTTAAGCCATCTCTTCAGGAGGATTATCCCCAATTTAGACAGATCGAAAACCTCGCATTATTACTAAATTTACAAACATAACTATTAAGAATTATGTTCATAAATCAAAAGTAAAAGCGTAGATTATCGACTGAACAAAAACAAACATTTTTCAGTTTTCATCTACCTTCACTTCCCACATTCTTGCCGACGGCTACAGCAAGAATGTGGGAAGTGAAGGTAGATGAAAACTGAAAAATGTTTGTTTTTGTTCAGTCGATAATCTACGCTTTTACTTTTGGTTTATGAACATAATTCTTAATAGTTATGTTTGTAAATTTAGTAATAATGCGAGGTTTTCGATCTGTCTAAATTGGGGATAATCCTCCTGAAGAGATGGCTTAACCAACCATCGAAACGCGTCGAGGAATTTGGTTTCTCCGCAAACATTTTGTGACTTTTTATCAATAAATTGGTCTGTTACATTAATAAATAAATGTAACAGATTTGGGATCAAATGCAAATACACTTCTTTTTGAAAAATTAAAATTTTCTACAAACAAGGCGTAGATTCGGTGAATGGGCCCATGCAAAGTTTACCATTGAATCCGATTTTAATAAGCAAATTTTGTTTCGTGATGAATCTTGCTATTGCATGAACTTATACGTCAATAAACAAAACTGTCGTCGATGATAATCATCACGAGTATTTTAAAACATAACTTGTCCTTGCATGTAAAATACAGATAACTGGAGCGAAATTGCCGCATTCGATATCGATTTCGTCGCTCTGACTTTTAAGCAAATATTTATCTCCTTCATCCAATATCTCAGAAATATTGGATGATATCTTAAACAATTCCGTCTATTATGTATATTTCTTTTCTTGTAAAAGTATTTTTTTACAATATCGTAAAAAAAAACAAAACAATTCCGAAATACTGAAACTAGAACAATAATATTTTACAAGCTTTTGATTGGCATATAGTTGCAACACTTTTACCAGTCACTAATAAGAAAAGTAAAAAAAATAACCCACCCTAATAAATACTTTAATATTGTCGGACATTTTTCGGTCTATTAAAGTTAGTTAAAGCAAGAACATTGAATACTGTAAGATCTTACGATCCTGTATACAAATCATAAATTAAATTTTATTTTTACCCATGTGTCCATACTTACCCTGCTTCACCCTAGTTGTTTCACCTCTACCATCAATATTTGTAATTTTCTTTTTTTGTTTCAACTGATAATCTCGAATACCAGCTTCGCGTCTTTGTTTAATTGCATTTACAATAACTGTTACAATAAATAGCATCAGAAATACTAGATTACTCCACCAAATAACAGGATTACCCAGTAAATAGATTCGATATTTACTGCCCGAGAAAAATTGTCCCTGAAAAGTTTGAAAACAATTACAAAACTCATATCTGAACAAATGTTGTTAAAACTTACCCTGTAGTTTATGGGCCACTGCCAAGGACGACTTGTTATCTCGCCTTCTTTTGGTTTGAGTCCAGCATTTCCTTGCAACATGACAGCATGAGATTCCACAAATCTTGGCAAAAACCCAGGAGCATATACACTAAAACTTACACTTGTCACTGAAAAGTGAAAATTTTGAGAATATTTGTTATGAAAAAGTTTTTTAATTGTTTATATGGAAAGGCAAAAAAAAAAAATATTATTTTTATTTGTTGACAACCTTAAAAGTTGCCAGAATCTTTTGTTGTAAATAGGGCCACACTGTCTTGTTAACTTAAAAAAAAAAAAGTAAAACAAGCCGGAAGTACTCTCCTAAAATCGACTAATGTTTTAAGTCGATTCAACATAATTCCGTGGGAGCCGCTAAGGTAAAAGTAGACAGATTGAGTTAAAATTTTTAACACTAATTGGTCTTGTCGATAGATTCTTTGTACAAAATTTGGTCATGATAGCATTACAGCTTAACACTTTATATGATCTTTACCAAAAAAAAAACTGACTTGTTTTGTAAAGGCGGTCTTTTAAAATGTATAAAATGTCAAAACTGGATAAAAAGTTCACTTTAATGTTGTTTCATATATGTTCTAGATCAGACCTGTCCAAAGACACGTGTAATTTTAATATTTGCATTTGTGAAAAACAGCTTTGAAAGCTCTATATTCGAGCATTCTTCATATAATCGAGCAAAAAATTATAATCTGGCAGCACTGACTTTGAAAAGATAATTTTATGTCAGTGTGAGCGGGACAAACATAATTGCGTCTCGCTCATACATGATATGACAGTGTGAAAACCTAAAAGCTCTTTTGTAAAAGTTCACACATTATGCTGTAGAGCTGGACGGCTCCGCTCTAGATATTTCTTCTGCAGATGTCGAAGTCGTACATTCGACTACGAGAGTTTCGTTCTAGATATAAAAAGCATCAACACTATTTCTTTAATCTAGTACAAAACTCTCGTTGTCAAAGGTACGAATTCAACTCTAATAATAGAATATTACGTTTGGCTGAACGATGCTCTTCCATTTTTTGATTCATATATGACATGCCGAAAAGGAATAAAAAAAGTATCTTTTTTATTGAATTCAATCTTAATATTTATTGAAATCAGATTGTTTGATCAGGTTATAGAAGCCGAAAATGGTATTCTGTTCATTGATCCGAAAATGCAGTTCAAGTCAGAAAGAAATTTACCAATGTATATAGAGGATGAACCGCCGTGGTATAGCAGGTTAGTCATCCACCGAGCATACCAGAGGTCCCAAGTTCGATCCCCGGCCAGACCCAATTGAAAAAATATATTTTCAAAAAAAAGCGGTTCACCTCATAACTCAGCTAGCCACTGGTTATTGAGTATTAGGCTATGTAAAATTTCTTTAACTAATGCATTTTATATTTCAATTGGAATGTCATGGGAGGATGTGTATTAGAGCTGTTCGCTATCCATACAAAAGAAAGCTTTAACAATGATTGTTTTGTCAATGTATACAAGCCTTAGAATTATAGGGTATAAACTATGGAACTTTTAGAAATTAGGGAATAAAAAGGGGGAAAAATTAGTATTATTTTAAACAAATGAATGTTTGTCTGTATGTATGTTCTTTATAGAATAGTAAACTGTGAATTTGATTGTGTTATGCTCTTTAGCGAAGATGTTGCGGATAAGCCGGCGAAGGTTTTAAAGTTGATAAGACTAATTTCCGACAGATGGCGCCACTGAAAATGACTAAAAATTAATTAAATCGTAAACTGTACATTTAATCATGCTACAATCTTTAGCAAAGTTGTTGCACATGAGCCGACGAAGGTTTCTTAGTTGGTATGAAGAAATTTCGACAGGTGGCGCTACTGAAATTTACTCAAAGTCAATTTAATCGTATGCTGTACATTTAATCATGCTATAATCTTCAGCAAAGTTGTTACGGATAAGCCGAAGAAGGTTTATGAATTGGAATAAGCAAAGTCCGACAGGTGGCGCCACAGAAAACTACTCAAAATGAATTAAATCGTAAACTGTGCATTTGATCAGACTATAATCTTTAGCAAAGTTGTTGCGCATGAGTCGACAGAGGTTTCTGTTGATATGAATAATTTCCAAAATTATTCAAAATGAGTTAAACTGTAAACTATGCAAACTATGTGTTGGTCGGACAAAATAAATCAAATAATTCAAAATTAACTGAATATTTCTACAATGTCTTTCCTCTAAATTTATTTTAGCACTTTATAATATAAAATATATAAAAACTTTAAAATTTTCCTCAAAATGCTTATCATAAAGCTCCGAGCAAGGCTCGGTCTACCAGGTACTGTGATTTAATTTATCAGCATTAAAGTGATTCCCGGTCGGGGTTATATGAGATTTCATTAAATGCGAACCAAGTTTGCCCATTTTCAATACCGAACTTTTCAAGAGATCAGTAATACTTTTGTCAAATGTTGTCCCTCTAGAAAGTTTATTTTAGGCGCTATAGCGCTGAATAACGATATTGTACAACGTCTTTATACTAAATGTCATCATCGTATCTATTATAATTTGTCCTTTATTATCTACTAAGAGATTGCCTTACGCGAAGTTATACGGGAGCAATTGTCAAACGTGAACGGACTTCATCCAATTACAGTTAAAAAATTTAAATTTTCGTTGATATGTGAGATACATACATACTCGTACATACATATGTATATTTTTAACGTATATTATGTACTTAGGTGCATTTTTGTACTTCCTAGGAAGATTAAATCAAATATTATCATAATGTTCAAAAGATACAAAATTAATATAAACGCAGTGTGTCTGTTTGCTAAAATCAGATTTGTGGAGCTCCTGGAAGGTATACCCACATCCATTTTACATAACATTTTAGTATATCGTCCCACCCTGAATTTCATCATTGTCGATCAAAACACCTGAAATATTACTTGCGTACTAAATAATATCAACCACAATTTACCAAATGCATCAGAATTTAGGTAATCATCTGTGAAGAACGCTATTAAATTGCATCAAACATCTGAGACTACTTGACTACAACAGACAAACGGACAGACAGGTAGACAGACAGACTGACGGATAGACTGACAGGTAAACAGACGGACTATTCTGATTCGATCGGTACAATTTGAATGTTATTTACAATCAGATTTGTGGAGTTTATATATCAGACTTTAGGAAATCCTCCCTCACGTCACAATCGATCCATAAACACATGAGATATCACTGAAACACTACAAAATGTACACACAATTTCTTAGACACGTACTTTCGCCAATTTGCTGTACAACAAAATTAGTTTTTTGGCGATATCTCAGTCAGTTCATGGACCGTTTTTGATAAAATTTAATAACTAGCTTGGCGGGGGAATTTACTAAAATCTGATATAAAATTAATATATGTCCGTGTACTTTGGGCAATTTGCAATACATCAAATTTAGTGTTTTTGCGATATCTCAGTTATTTATGGACCGATTTTTATAAGATTTTACAAAATGCTTTAGGGAAAATCTGATATTTAATACATTATCACTCATGCACCAACAGTATCTTTTTTCCAGAGACCGAATATTGTTTTATTTTTTAAATCAATCAAATATAAATATCATTGCCGATGAAAATTTATTTTCATTTCGATCGATGAATAAAAATGAGGGATTTATATTTGAAATATAAATATCCCTCATGATGAAAATTTTAAATATCTTTAACGATAAATATCCGAACAGAAAAATATTTTATTGATTGTTTTATTTTTGAACTTCTGTTTTGACTTTGAAAAAATAAAATATTTTTGAAATTTTAAAATTTTCAACAATGAATGTATGAATATGTTTCCAAATAATTGGAATGTTTTAGGACATCGAAATTAAACCTAATAGTCCTAATGGAACTATTGGTGTTTCTTTGACTCGCAAAACCATTTCAACATAAAATTTGCAACAATAATTGAATTTATTGTTATTTAAACGACCTAAAGACTTTTTATACCAGGACAAATCTTCTTCTTCTGTCATCCTTGATTCCCAGTGGAGCATTGGGCCTGGGAGGATGCAGCAATTGCCTGGCGTCTCTAGCTACCAGGTAAGAACTGTATCCAATTCCCACTCTAACCTTCTCGTGGTGCATCCTGTAAGCCTGAGCAACCTAGTTTTAGATGCGGTAAGCAACCCGTGTGGGATTTTAGGTCAGGGCTAATATAAAAGGGCGATTCCAACGTATATGGTCTAAGGGTCTAAGATAATTGTACTAGGTAAAGTACGAAAATGCAGCGTCTGTTCAACATGTTAGTTGCGGCTGCAAGCGGGCGTCAGTCTCGGATCGAGCGGCTCGCTATACAAACGTGGCTTGTGTCTTTGGATCCATCACCCATCGACTTAGCACTTACGATGTTTTAAGCATGGAAAGAAACAACATTACTCCAAGGGGTAATCATGCGAGAAATCCCCCTGCTACGGCAGCTGGAGCAAGGATTTTGGACTTGCCTAATCTATGCAAGAACATTATGATGAATGAAACCAAATACAGAAATAAAATTTGAATATTTTCTATTAAAATTTTTTTTCATCGGATGAAAAAAGATGAAAATTATTTTGAACTGATAAATATCCCAAACGATTTTTTTATTTTTTATTTTCATCGGATTGAAAAACGATACAAAATTTTTCGAACAATTAAAAATCTTTAGGGATTTTTATTATTTTTTAAACTTCAATGATAGTTTTTGTATGGATTAAAATATGAAAATATTGTTTTAAAAGTATTAATATTCGGTCTCTGCTTTTTTCTCTTCTTATTTAAAAGTGTTTTTCAATCAAAAATTTAAAAATTTTCGTCTAATTTTTGGTATTTTTTTTTTGATATTTCGGGTGTTTATGAACCGATTTTGATTAAAATTGAATAAAAAAATCTGATATTTAATTTATGTGGATCCATCCTCCAGGGGCCTTAGAAACTTGATTTCAACAGACAGACGGACGGACATTGCTTAATCGATTCTCCTCGCGACTCTGAGTAGATCGGTACGATCACTAATTACAAACTTTTAATACCCTAATGGTGAAGGGTATACAAAGGTGATGTTTTCCATTTGGTGCCTATTTCAATGAATTACGAAATATACTATGTTCCTGAATGACGCAGAAAATGTTACAATATTAGATAATACGAAATATCTTACGAGGTTGACGCTTTAAGACAAAACATGAATGAATCATTAAACTGCGATTTAAAAACACTTTCAGAATGGAATCGTGCGATGTAAATATTGAGGAATCAGGTGCTCTTAATGTTCTGAGCTTTAGAATTCAATGTGATATCCGTTGGACAAATCAAATTTTTCAAGTGTCGAAAGAAGCATTCAAGTGCCTCGGTTCTCTAAAACGGTATAAGAGATACCACACTTCATCTGATCTCCGTACTATTTACACCATCTATATATCCGACCGAAAATGGGTATCCAACTCTATTGATTCACTTGAGCAATGTCGCAATGTGTGTTACGTCACACTGTTCTATTGTTACTACTTTGGAATGTGCTCTAACGAAATCAGGAAACTCGTTCCCTATACCAGAGGGCGAAGCCGACTACAAATTATCGGCGGCTGGAGAAATATGGACCAGCGGCGGCTGTGGGCCGGCTTTAAGCCGAATACAAAAAGAAAAAATCATGTTTTTTAAATCAGAATACATATTTTTCTTATTTTGGTTTCATCAATCCCATATTGTCATGCACAAACAATTGCTTTTTTATTGTGTTAGGATTTAGGGAACTTCTTTTTTGGTTTACACAGTTGTCAGCGAATGAAAAGGCTTGTTTTGACGATGCTGACGTAGCTGGTATCCTGAAACATAAATTTGCTAGTTTTGCAATATTGGGATAACTTCGCTATCAAGATATTTTTGAATTTCAAGTTCCATATTATCGTTCAGATTAGGCATTATTGTTCCCATGAATTCTAGCATTTGTTGTCTTGTATTTGAAATTTTACAGTAAATATACATATGTATGTATATAAAATTATAAAAAAATCATGACAATTGACATTTTTGATGGTTGATTTGAACATTTGCTGGTAGATAGACGATTGATATCAATATCCTCTAATTTTTTATTTCTTCTAAAATTAACTTTGATTTAGAAACTGAATTATAGGATACATCCAAGATTTTAAATAAATTTAACGCGTTTTGTAGAATCATTTTAAAATACTTCTCCAAAGCTGGCAAATTTTTTTGTCATGGATCCATTAAAGCTGCCACCACGTGTATTTTAAAAATCTTTAAACGTTTTTTTCTGTTCTGCTTTGCAAAACCGCTCAAGTGTATTGCGAGTACAAAATATGATTCAATTTCTGTCCTTTCTCATGAAGACATTATATTTTTATAAAAATATATAAAAGAGCTTAGAGTGGGATAATTTTGATCTTGGAAAATTTTTGTTGCGTTTCCAGTATTATACACTTTTTCACTTACCCTCATTTTCTCGCGTACAAGAAACGAGCTTTAAATGAAAGTTTAATTTGATAATACTTTTATGTATCTTCTTATTAAATATAAAAACCAAGTCTTATTAAAAATTTTAGTATTAAAAAATATCTTTATCTAAAAATGAAAATACTTCGGCTTGAAATTTAAGCCGACATGAGCCGGTTCTTTCGGCGGCGGCTGACTATCGAAAAATTCTCCCGGCGGCGACTCAGCGCCGGCTTCGAGCCGCTCGGCTTCGCCCTCTGCCCTATACTCGAACTTTCTTACTAAATATACGTCTTTCTGTTAGAGATCATCTCTTCGTAGTAGATTGGCTAGTAGACGGAAGAGCACACTACAGAGAAAATTCGCTCTTTAGTCGCACAGTTCTTATCTGGAATTTGCTTCGCGCAGAAGTTTTTCCAGTCAGTTGCAATATAGGAAAGTCCACAAACACTACTCTAGCTAACCCCCTTACATAACCTATTTTCTTAGTTCCAACACAGTGCAGTGCATAGGGGTCAACCCCAGAGTGCTGTTCCAAAAAAAAAAATTGACCAATTTTGACAATGTCAGTATTTTTTCTTTTGACTGTCACTTTGGCTGTCACTTTCAGCTTGCTTTAGGAATTAACTCGTGTAATTTTAATACTAACAAGTTCTTAGCTATTAAAACAAATTTTTACCATAAGTTGAAGGTGGATGAAGGGCATATTAAATTCAAACTTGGCCGAACCTATTTCAACTTATTTTAATTTACTTACAGTTCTTGTGTTTATTGTCTTCTACATTCCAGTTTGAATTTTTATCTCGAACATTGGGATTGCACGATACCTCCTGCTGTTCAAAGCCCCATTTGGGCAACTGCTTTCCACTCGATGACAAAGCACAGCCTTGTAAGTAGTGAACCAATTTGAAATTGGTTGTAACAGTTTTAATGGTTTCATTGATTTTACCACCAACAATTAGTATTCTCCAAATGTCATTAGCATCACCAATACCTTTCTGATCGATAGAATGTGAAATAGGCAATAAACAATAAAAAACAAGTAAGAAAGCGCTATAGTCGGTCAAGCCGACCATATGATACCCTTCAACACTAAGGTCAAAGGTGTTATTTTTCCTGTGTAAAGACAAATATTTGCTAAATTTTGCCATCATACAAACATTTTCTCAAAACGTATATATTCAACCTGTTTCCGTCATTTGGACTTATATGAGAGCTAGGGTCAAATGTGGACCGATTATCTCGAAATTTGGCAAGTTGATTACAGTTGTTACAAAAATTATGTATGCAAAAAATAAACTCAAAATTTTCATAATGTTTAGATTTACGAGCGTTTAAGTGATTTTTTGTCTCATTTAGTGCGTTTTTGAAGAAGAGTTTGTATGGGAGCTATGGTCAAATGTGGACCGATTTCAACGAAATTTGGTACAGTGATTTAAGTTTACATAAGCAGTATCTGTTTTAATTATTATTAAATATTGATATTTGTGGCCAATATAGCAATTCCGGGAAGTGGGACCTATGGGAGGTACCATAAATAATGGACCGATTTTGA
Organism: Stomorhina lunata; assembly: GCA_933228675.1. Lineage (NCBI taxonomy): Eukaryota > Metazoa > Arthropoda > Insecta > Diptera > Rhiniidae > Stomorhina > Stomorhina lunata. Next base: position 84,657,270 of record OW121740.1, on the reverse strand, counting down.
CGATCAATAGCCATGGTCCCATTATCAAAAAAATTATCTATGCTAAATTTCATCAAATTATCTTTAGAATTGCGACCTGTAGTTTGATTACAAGGTTTACATGGGGGTCCAGCCAGCCAGACGGACGGACGGACGGACGGACTAACGGACATCGCTAAATCGACTCAAAAAGTGATTCTAAGTCTATTGGTATACTAAAAGGTGGGTCTAAGACAAATATTTCTATGCGTTACAAACATCAGCACAAACTTATAATACCCTTTCCACCTATGGTGGTGAAGGGTATAATGACTAGTTAGAACCAACCTCTCCGTAACCGGTAACTTGTAAATGTTTCTTTGTTACCGGAGCCGGTTCATTATGGGAATGTAGATTACGATGAGTAGCCACATGTTCCAAACGTATAAGATCGCCATTTCTTAAAAGCTGAGTACGGTTTAATGACTCCTTGTTGTATGGTTTAATAAGCCATCTGTTATTATGATCCTTGTGGGTATACGTTGTAATCTTTTTAGATAATTATCAAATAAAATAAATAAGAGTAAGTAAAAATAAGACATGCAAAATTGTTAGACCTTGTAATACCTGCTGCTGCTTAGCTCCAAACCCTGGAGGATACAAATGAAAATGTGAATGCAGGTAACCGCCACCAGTTTTGTGATTCTTAATTGTCACTACTGATCCATAAGCAACATCACGAGGCATACTGGCATTATATAGAGAGTTTCCTATGAGATGTGATTGAAAAGCTGAACCATAAAAGCCGTCGCCATTACCGCTTCGGTTTAATACTCGTAAGTGTATGTAGAAGAAAGTCATGTACAAAATTAAAGGCCAAAAAATTAGTGTTACTGCTCGACTAATCAATTGCGTCACAGTTTCTAACTGCAAAAAATAAGAAGGATATTTGTAAAAGATGCAATTGGATTTATATTCGAGCCCTTAGATTAAAATAATCGCAAGCGACAGAAAAACTATTGATCGTAAGCGACAAAAAATCTTAATTAAACAAAAATGTTTTGTTGCATAACTTTTTTGTTCTTTGTTAGTTTGCTACTTTCGACAAACTAATTTAATTGTTTTCAAATGGTTTAGAAGTTATGGTGCAAAATATCGTATGTGAAGTTTTTTAGTTTTATTTCAATAACTTTTAAGCTACTGGGCGGATTGTGGCGCAATATGCAGAAATCGGCCATTGGGTAGTTGGAGTTTTAAACCTATTTTTAGCACAGTGGCCTCTACACTGAGCCGAAGTTGAGCACCATTGTATGTAAAACCTATTGGTATGTAAAACTTTCGTAAATTTAAACCTATCGAGAAGATGTTTACACATTCGAAAACTACTTAAAAAAGAAAGAAAAATATGCTTACTGTACTACGCTATCTCTAATAGTTTAAGAGATATTTAACGGAATGTCGCTCATGGTTATTTAAATCTAAGAGTTCGATATGTTCATGAGTAACTTACAATGGATTTGTCCAAATCACCAAGTATTAGCCAGAGTTCATTGATCGTATGAAAACCTACAAGTAAAACAACAAACAGTCCAACAAATTTGACACTTATTGTACATGAAAGCATGGTGCCAGTGAAGAAAAGCCAGGTCCACCATTGCCATGTATACGATTGTCCATTATGAGTTGTCTTCGAGACTTTAACCATTCCCCAAACAGAAGCGGTCATGAAAAACAGTAAAATGGGATCCAAAAGTATGTACTGATTTAGAGTGACCAGGCCTACGTCTGAAGTAAAAAAAATTGTTTTACTTTAACGAATATTTCCACTAAAATTCAGTAAAAATTATACTTACCAAAAATTAAATATCCAGCAGCTACAACAGCAGCCTCCACAGATCGTGTTAAATCGTGCACGGTATCAAAAGCCATTGGCATAATTAAAGCTCCAAGGGTAGTGCAAAACTTTAAATAAAAATAATAACATTATTTGCATTGGAAAATATTTTATTAATATTAAAATATGCATATCGTTACTTTAATATGGAAAGGCCCTAAGTCGTTTTTAATTCAAATCGTTTTTTAAAGTTTTGTCTAATACATGACATAATACACTAGGTAAAATCACTAAGGAGAGTTGTCAATTTTTTAGACCCTGTTATGTCAAGAAAGCAGAATGAAAGTCGAAGTACAAGAAAAACTTGAATTTAAAATTTGCACCGCACTCATCACTCCATAGTTTAATCTTACTTTTTGGACCTTTTATAAACTTCACGAGTTTTTGATGATAAAATGCGTTACAAATGCTTCTCTTTATGAAGTTTTAGAAAATATTTTAATTTATTTATTTTTGACAAACAAAAAAATACAATGAAAAAATATATTTTCTTTTTATATTTTCTTTTGCTTGACTTTTCAGGGACTTGAAATTGAGAACGAAGTGTGTAGTGGTTTTACCTAGTTTTTATCATGACTTAATAATTCTGAAGGTTCTTTTTGTCGCCATGATAACTTTCTGACGTTTGTTAGGATAGTAAAAGTTTGTGCTACCATATTTTTGCCGACAATCCCACTTTTCTAATATTTTATGATGACAAAATTTATGTACATTTATGCATAAAAAACTTCCGAATATTTACGAAAAAGCTTCAATAAATAATCGTACAATATGTTCCAACTATATTTCTTTGATATTGAAGTCTTTATTATATGATTAACTTCAAAATTACACATTTTTGATAACTAATCCCAATGTATTACGTACCCCTTTTCTTAATGTGGCAACATTTTTCTTTTAATTGTTTTCAAATATCAAACTTCAAAAACCCAATATACTTAAAAATAATTTTGAAGAGAGAGAATGAAACTTCCTTGTTATTATTATTTCATGGTTTTTATTGTACTAGGGTCTAATATAATTTTATAAAAATCTTTTTCAAAAAGAATGACTATTTGCATTTGATCCCAAATCTGTTACATTTATTTATTAATGTAACAGACCAATTTATTGATAAAAAGCCAAAAATTGTTTGCGGAGAAACCAAAATTCCTCGACGCGTTTCGATGCTTGGATAGGCCATCTCTTCAGGAGGATTATCTCCAATTTAGACAGATCGAAAACCTCGCATTATTACTTATTTTACAAACAAAACCTAAATTGGGGATAATCCTCCTGAAGAGATGGCCTAACCAAACTGTATCTCCAAAACTTAAGATTTTATTTAGTTTTTTCTCCCTCTCCTGTAGTGTATGAAAAATATTAGTTAGGGCTTTTATATATTAAAGTAACGATATATACATAACAATATATATACATACATAAAAATATGTTTGTTCCCGTACTTTAACGAAACAACTCAAACTTACTCAAACGTGTTCCCGTACAAATTTTTCAATTGAAATTGTTCTTTTTTGAGTAATTTCTGACAACTTTGGACTGTTTTGGGTAGTTTCGTTAGAGTACGGGAACAATATGTTCGTAGAACAATATGTTCGTCATAGATGGGCACTTTGCAGTACCAGTACTTTTTCAGTATTTTTTTTCTTTTACTGATTACTGAAAGAAAAAATCAGTATTCAGTAATTTTTACTGATTACTTAAAACAATTTCAGTATTCAGTAAATTTTACTGATTACTGAAAAACATTTTCAGTAATCAGTAAATTTTACTGATTACTGAAAAAAATTTTCAGTATTCAGTAAATTTTACTGATTACTGAAAAAAAATTTCAGTATTCAGTAAATTTTACTGATTACTGAAAATAATTTCAGTAATCAGTAAATTTTACTGAATACTGAAAAAAAATCAGTAATACTGATTATTGAATGCAGTATCCGGTGGTTTAGATTATATAATTAAAAAAACAAGAACTAAACTACACAACAAATGAACATATTTTGAAAAGTGCAAGGCCGTGACTATATGGGTCCTATTCTACTATCGAATTGTAGTAAAACCCTATACTCATTTTTTCTAGTTTAGTAACCGTTTTTTTTTTTTATGGGCCACCAAAGTTTCCCAATATTAGCATGATGCCAAAAAAATCAGTTTTTCCCAAATTGCTAATCAGCACTTAAAAATATCGCTTTACTATGTTGGGAAAAATGTAGCCAAGAGCATGTAAAATATTTCTTAATAAAATTTTATGATGTCTTTTTTAAAAATGTTCAAGAAAAAATTTTTTTATCATAACTTTTTTGAAATCCTGATTTTTCACACGTTATATTTTGTAAAATTATAGCCACCATAAAACTAAACAACTTTTGTAAACACACCAGCATAATCTAAACGTGTTTAGATACCAAAAAAGGTCATAAACTCCCTTGTGCATACCAACAGAGGTTCCAAGTTCGATTCTCGGCCACACCAGTATTAGCCTATGTTTAACTTTTCTTACTAATGCATTTGCCGTTAGGAACCAGAGTTAAAACGTAGCTCAATGAGTCTAAAAATAGAATCGGATGCAGCTCATTGCCTGAGAAAAGTATCCCTTGTTCCAATTGTAAGCAGTAAAATATACTGATTACTAAATTTATTTGCAGTAATCAGTAAAATTTACTGATAACTGAATTTTTTTTCAGTTTTCAGTAAAATTTACTGAATATGTACTGAAATTTTTTTTCAGTAATCAGTAAAATTTACTGAATACTGAACATTTTTTTCAGCCGTCAGTAAATTTTACTGATTACTGAAATTTTTCTTCAGTAATCAGTAAAATTTACTGAATACTGAAAAAAGTTTTCAGTATTCAGTAAAATTTACTGAATACTGATTTATTTTTTCAGTAATCAGTAAAATTTACTTCTTCTGTTATCCTTGACTCCCAGTGGAGCATAGGGCCTCAAATTTACTGAATACTGATTTTTTGTTTCAGTAATCAGTAAACATTTACTGATTACTGAAACGCTTACTGCAGTAAAAAAGTAATGCAGTATGCCCATGTATGATGTTCGTAAAACATTTTAAAGCAAAAGTATGGAAAGTAAAGAAAATATGAAATTGAAAAATGAGTGATTTTAAAATTTTATACAGTCTTATGTGGGGTTTATATAACTCATGCGTCTGACGATTGAGTGAAATTTACATGTGTTTTGTTATTGTAACAAAAACAAAATACATGTAAATTTCACTCAATCGTCAGCCGGTTGAGTTGTATAAACCCCACATTAAAAAGTCAATGGATCAAGGTTATTTAAGCTGTAATTGTCATTTCGTTTGTAATTTCCTTAATATTAGCTCAAAATCCACAATTGAAGTATATTCTGAATCCTCATGAAATTCTAAGACGATTGAGCGATGTCCGTCTGTCTGTTGTTGGCACGATAAAGCCTCAACGAAAGGATATAGGTCACTGAAATTCGGAACAAATATTCTTTATTACTTAGAAAATGTTGGTATTGAAATCGGGCAAAATCGGTTCACATTTGACCATAGCTCCCGTATAACCTCGCCTAGGCTGATAGCTTATTTGCTAATAAATGAAAAATTATAACAGCTATGATAATAAAATTTGGTGTATATAAGTTTTACATAAGTACTAGGCAGCATATAAAACTTCATCGAAATTGGTTTACATTTAGCCATAGCTCCCATACAAAAAAAAAACTTACGGACACAGCCTTAATTTCACCTAAAATACACTTAATTGCCAATAAATGATAAACTGTAACAGTTTTGGCCACTTTAGTCTTATGTTGATGCCAGAAAGTATGCAAAATTTTGACACAATTGGTCACCATTTGACCATAGCTCCCATATAAAAACTTACGGAAACACAAAAATACAAAGTGAAAAGTAGGTTTATGTCCATCTGTTTGTCAGATAAAAGCGTAATAGCGCCTTAATGAAAAGAGCTAGAGCGAAAAAATTTTACCAAATCTTGAGAAAGTAGTGCATTGAAAATGGACAAAATCGGTTCACATTTAGTTAGAGCTTCCATATAACCCCGCCCCGGGAATCACATTAATGCTGATAAATTGAATACAATTGTAATAGCTATGACGACTAAATTTAGAATAGGAAAGTTGTATGCAACTATTGGTCAGAATATCAAATTTTATAGGTATTGGTCCTCATTTGACTATAGCTTTCATATAAAAAACACTCCAGGAAAGAAAAAAAAAATGTAGCAAAGGCCAGTTAAAAGCTATTAAATAGAAACTATGACAAGTTATGGCCACTAAATTTTACAGGAATAAGCTTTATATAAATGAACCGCCGTGGTATAGCAGGTTAGTCATCCGCCTAGCATACCAGAGGCCCAAGTTCGATCCCTGGCCAGACTCATTTGAAAAAATAAATTTCCAAAAAAAGCGGCGGTTCACCTCATAACTCAGCTAGCCACTGGTTATTGAGTATTAGGCTATGTAAAACTTCTCTAATTAATGCATTTGCCGTTCAGAGCCTGCGTTAAAGCGTAGGTCCCTTTCAATGAGTCTAAAAATAGAATCGGATGCAGCTCATTGTCGGAGAAAAGTACCCCTTGTTCCAATTGGAATGTTGTCGGGGAATTATATATATAAGCTTTATATAAATACGAGCCAGTGTGTTACAATCGGTCAACATTTGGCTATATTTCTTATATATATAACATCCCCTTTTTATACCCTTCACCACCATAGGTGGAAAGGGTATTATAAGTTTGTGCTGATGTAACGCATAGAAATATTTGTCTTAGACCCACCTTTTAGTGTACCAATAGAATTAGAATCACTTTCTGAGTCGATTTAGCGATGTCCGTCCGTCCGTCCGTCCGTCTGGCTGGCTGGCTGGCTGGACCCCCATGTAAACCTTGTTATCAAACTACAGGTCGCAATTCTAAAGATAATTTGATGAAATTTGGCGCAGATCATTTTATTGATAATGGGACCATGACTATTGAAATTCGTCAAAATCGGTCCATTATTTATGGTACCTCCCATAGGTCCCACTTCCCGGAATTGATATATTGGCCACAAATATCAATATTTTTTCATGAAATTTAAAGCAGATACTGCTTATGTAAACCTAAATCACTGTACCAAATTTCGTTGAAATCGGTCTACATTTGACCATAGCTCCCATACAAACTCTTCTTCAAAAACGCACAAAATAAGACAAAAAATCACTAATACGCTCATAAATCTAATAATTATAAAAATTTTGAGTTTATTTTTTGCATACATAATTTTTGTAACAACTGTAATCAATTTGCCAAATTTCGAGATAATCGGTCCACATTTGACCCTAGCTCTCATATAAGTCCAAATGACGGAAACAGGTTGAATATATACGTTTTGAGAAAATGTTTGTATGATGGCAAAATTTAGCAAATATTTGTCTTTATACAGGAAAAATAACACCTTTGACCTTAGTGGTGAAGGGTATCGTATGGTCGGCTTGACCGACTATAGCGCTTTCTTACTTGTTATATCTACAATCAAAAAGATTTCGAGGTACAATCAGCAAATTAAGATTGCACCAAGGAAGTAAGATAGCTAGCAATCAATGTCCAGACTTTATATACGGTAGATGCATTAAAAACTCCTTACAAAATACATGGACCTGTCGTATTTATCCTAACTATATTTTAAGATAAACGAAAAGTATTTAACATATTATAAATGCTAACCTATGTCCGGTTATGAGATTAAATTTTGTGCAAAAAATGTTGAACTATAAAGCTACTGCAACCGTATTTAGTCCAAATTTTTTACCAACAATATCAACTAGCGTAACAATTTTTTGTCAAATTTGGTCCACATTTTGAATTAGGTGCACCCTCGTAGATATATGAGATATGTTCCTAAATTTAGCACAACTTGATGGTATACTCTTACTTGTTTTAATTTTTCGTTATCTTTAAAGCTCAAAAGCAATTATTTATTTTAACTTATTTCTATAAAAACCTATTTTGTTTTTGATAGTCTTTTATATAAAAAACGAGATATTACTCATTGATATTAGTTAATATTTACAAAAGTTATTTAACTTTTTCCAAAGTTAAAATTTTTTGATTGCAAACGCCGCACGTTGGGGCGAAAGCCTTCAATACTGGCGATTAATTCAATAGATGAACTTTAACTTTCGCAACCATATTTGGTGCCATATGAAAGTAGATAAAATTCTACATCGCTAACTACAAAAGTAAAAGTTCTTGGTAGTTTATTTTATTTACAATGTGTGTTCAAAGTTCAATAATTTTTGTTATTTTTGCGCGAATTGATCAAAAGAAAAAATTTTGATATTTCAAGTGATTATAGTTTTTATTAAAACTTTTATAAGTAAAAGTTTTATAGCGGAATCGTTAACTTCAGGTATATGAGCATTTAAAAATATATTTTTTATTTAGATAAGTGTTTTAAAAATATTTAAAAAATAAAAAAAATAAATAGCTCTAAAAATGTGGTAATTTTAATATATACATTGAGTTTCCACAACTTTGCGGATGAGTGCAGGAAAAAATGATTTTATGGTCTTAAAATATAATATTTTAGTCAATAAATCCAAAAATATTTTGTTGCGCATTAGTGCGATTTTTGAGTTATGGAAGTTTTTGTGAAAGAATTCTAGTTGCCGACAGTTCAGTTTCAAAACTCATTTTTTATATTTTCGAAAATTTTGCTTAGAAAATATAAGAATATAAAAATTATTTCACCGGTAATTTAAAATATACAACTAGGAAAATAAAATTAATGAAAAGCCGAGGTCAATTCTTTAACAGTTGCGCCGTAACAGCGATTTTAATTCGCCGATTTTCGGCGAAAAATCTAATTTTTTGGTCTTTATTTTACAAGTGCTTTTTAAATTTATTTCTGTTCAATTTTAATAAAACTGTTAATCAATATTATTGCTCAGTATATAAAAATGTATAGTGAGTCTTTTTTTAAATTGGATAATTTTAACCCTTTCTTTCACGGGGCAAAGCTCAAATTTTTAAATTTTATTTTTCATGGTAATATCATAACAATAATCAAATAATTATTTTTATGAAATTAATGATACAAATAATTATTTTTATAAGATTTTCCGAAATTCACTAATAAATTCTTAAGTTTTCCTAATTTTGTCATAAAAAACTAAAGAATTAAAATTTTTACTTTTCAGCCCGGGAAAGAAAGGGTTAATGTCATACAATTTCGAAAAAAATCCAGCATACATTCTCTATATACTTGACAATAATATGCATTAAGATATTGTTAAATTTGAACATAAATAAAATTTACCAAAAAATTACATTTTCGCGAAATTTTAAAATATGATGATTATGTAGTAATTATTGCTTTTATAAATAACTAAATGAAGAAAATAAAGAGGCTTTATATTTTTTTAATGTGTATTTTCTGAAATGTTTGTTTTTTGTTTACAAATATTTATAATTAAAAATTAATAATATTTTCTAATGTGACTTTTTTGAGTAAAATCTTTGGAGTTATGAATTTTTGAAAAAAACGTGTTTTTTTGTTAAAACTAAACAAACATATATTTAATATTTATTTTATTTATTTAAACAAAAAAAACATTTTTTCTAAAGGCACATAAAATATGCTCTAATTTACAATTTAATTTATTAATTATTAAAAACGATTAATTCCAAAGTTACAGCGAAAATAGTCAAATAAGACCATTTTATCCAAAATAGAAAAAAGCCCATAAAAGGTTAACAATTTATGTTTTTTCAAAATTTTTTCTTTTAAATATTGGGCTTTTATGTATTTATTAATATTTATCAATAAAAAATAACAATATTTTAATATTACGACTTTTATGAATTAATCGCCAGTTTCTATACCATTCACCCCACTGTGCGCCGTGTAAAAAAATATGCTTCGTATATATTTGCGGCGACAAGAAATAACGTCCAATTTGAAAAATAAAACAAACCCCAATAAAATTTCAAATTTTTAATATTGGATAATATTTCGTATTTTTTGGCATTATTTCATTTTTTAATTACTTCATAATGAAATAAGTTCCAAAAATCAAAATTAATATATGTTGAGGTTTATTTCATTAAAAATATTTTTGGGTCTTATTTCATTTTTTGAGCTTTATTTCATTTTTATAATTTTTAAATTTTGTAAGAGTTTTGCAATTTAAAATTGGAATTTTTTACAGTTAGGATCTATTTAACATATTTTTGCAGTAAATTAGATCCTAATGGTTCATTAATTATTATTATTTTGTTGACAGTTAAAGTGTAAAGATAAAAAATAAATTATGGAATTTGAAATTATTTGTGGTCGCCGCAGAATTAACAAACTTCTGTATTCTATTTCGGAGAAACAAGTATATTTAAAAAAGCATATTTAAAAAAATACGGTGTTCTACAGGAGTTACGAAAAAATTGTAAATTGCGCTTGAATTTAAATGATAATGTGTTAACAAAGTACATCGATTTTATTATTATTATTACCAAATCCTAAATCTATTAATATTTTGTATATCTAGCTCTCAAGAAGCAACTAAAAATATAGATTTCAGCAAAGTTCAAAGAGGACTACAATGCATAACAAACACTTTTTTTCTCCAAAAACCCCAACAGAAGTACAGCAGTCGTTTTAAAAACAGAAAATTTTTAAAAACTTTGGTTCCACTCGCTATGAGATTGGTTTAACTCAGTTTTTCAAAATTTGTCACGAAGAAACGAATTTTGCATATTGTGTATTTGTGTCAACTTAATCAAAGAAAATATTCCAGAAAGCAAAAATCGGAAAATTTTGATAGATGACACCTTTGTCGTTGCGCCTATTGGTTGCTTCAAGCAATTAATCATAATAACAATTGAGTATTTCGAAAAGGTAAGTTCTTGTTAATGATTTGTGAAAACAAGTTTTGAATTAAATAAATCGAAAAATATGTTAATGGGAGAAGGTGAAATTGTTTTTGTCTGCGGCGCTTCACCTTCTTTCCATTTACATATTTATACCCTTCACAACCATAGGTGGAAAGGGTATTATAAGTTTGTGCTGATGTATGTAACGCATAGAAATATTTGTCTTAGACCCACCTTTAAGTATACCAATAGGCTTATAATCACTTTCTGAGTCGATTTAGCGATGTCCATCCGTCTGGCTGGCTGGCTGGACCCCCATGTAGACCTCGTAATCAAACTACAGGTTGCAATTCTAAAGATAATTTGATGAAATTTGGCACAGATCATTTTTTTGATAATGGGACCATGGCTATGGTACCTCCCATAGGTCCCACTTCCCGAAATTGATATTTTGGCCACATATATAAATATTTTTTTCATACAAACTCTCCTTTAAAAACGCACTAAATGAGACAAAAATCACTAAAAAGCTGCACACATAATTTTTGTAACAACTGTAATCAATTTGCCAAATTCGAGATAAACGGTCCACATTTTACCCTAGCTCTCATATAAGTCCAAATTAAGGAAACAGCTTATATATACAAGTTTTGAGAAAATGTCTGTATGATGGCAAAATTTAGCAAATATTTATCTTTATACAGGAAAATAACACCTTTGTCCTTAGTGGTGAAGGGTATCTTACTTGTTTTTGATTTATTTTATTCAAACCTTATTTAACTAGTTTTTATTTAATATTATAAAAATTTTTTTTATAAATGTATAATTTTCAGTTATTCCCATTCATTTTTGTTCTAATGAACAAAAAATCTTATAAGTCTTACGATCATTTATTCAAATTTATAAATTCTGATATAATAAATTTGAATGGAGCAATTTTTATATCCAGTCTTGGAACTGGTCTACGAAGTGCAATTAGGACAGTATTTCGTGACTCCACACTATTCGGTTGCTGGTTTCAAAAAAAGGCTTCAATACAATACCACAAAGTTTTATCGTTGCCACTACTGCTGCCTAATTATACCCTTCACCACCATAGGTGGAAAGGGTATTATAAGTTTGTGCTGATGTTTGTAACGCATAGAAATATTTGTCTTAGACCCAGCTTTTAGTATACCAATAGACTTAGAATCACTTTCTGAGTCGATTGTCCGTCCGTCCGTCTGGCTGGCTGGCTGGACCCCCATGTAAACCTTGTAATCAAACTACAGGTCGCAATTCTAAAGATATCAAATTCTAAAGATATCAAATTTTGTACAGATAATTTTTTTGATAATGGGACCATGGCTATTGAAATTGGTCAAAATCGGTCCATTATTTATGGTACCTCCCATAGGTCCCACTTCCCGGAATTGCTATATTGGCCACAATTATCAATATTTGAAATTTAAAACAGATACTGCTCATGTAAACTTAAATCACTGTACCAAATTTCGTTGAAATCGGTCCACATTTGACCGCACTAAATGAGACAAAAAATCACTAAAACGCTCGTAAATCTAAAGATAATGAAAATTTTGAGTTTATTTTTTGCATACATAATTTTTGTAACAACTGCAATCAATTTGCCAAATTTCGAGATAATCGGTCCACATTTGACCCTAGCTCTCATATAAGTCCATATGACGGAAACAGGTTGAATATATACGTTTTGAGAAAATGTTTGTATGATGGCAAAATTTAGCAAATATTTTTCTTTATACAGGAAAAATAACACCTTTGAACTTAGTGGTGAAGGGTATCGTATGGTCGGCTTGACCGACTATAGCGCTTTCTTACTTGTTTTATATTGAGTTCGTTTGATTTGATAAAAAAGTATACAAAAGAGTTTTATTACCAATTTGATTTTTTGCAATTTTTTAATTATTTGAAAATTTTTGGATAAAAAAGGTAAAATTTTACTTCAAAGCCATAAAAAATTGTCGTTAATTAATTTTAGAATTTCAGATTTGTCCAGAACGATTTTCAGTCTCCGAGTCATCGACTAAGACCACAGCGGCATTAGAATCATATAATGGCATTCTTGGAAAAATGATTTCCAAAAATTCTAATTTTTTCAAATTTGTTCAAATTTTACAAGTATTGAATTTGAGCAGCTCGTTGAAAGTGGTGGGTCATTTGGGAAACCCAAACGAAGAAAAGTGAATGCTAAGAAAGCAGTAAAAATAGAAAAAATGCTGGATGAACTCAAAAATGGAATCTTAACAGCTTCGACATTTTTCAACAGGATGGTATATCCATCAAACAAAGTTATATGTGGACTAGAACCAGAAGAAGATGTTTTTGAGGCTATAGCTTTTTTAGGTGAGGAGGAAGACAAGGATGGAGCTGGAACTGAACCTGTTTAGGAAGCTCGAAACTTGGAGGTAAAGTCTTGCGTAATTTGCCTTTTAGAGGAGTCCAACACGCTTCTTTTATCACGCAAGCATATGAAAACATATGATAGCTGCGTAATGGAGCTAAAAGCACAAGCTATTTCAAATAATCAGGACAAAATATACTGTCCAGTTTGTCGACAAGTTGTTGAAGAAACAATGCGTGTATTTCTTTAATATAGGGATGTAAATAAATTGAATTAAAGAAAATTTTCAAATTTTATATTTATTTTCATTTTTTTTTTTGCGGTATTTCATTGAGTTTAACTTGAATTTTTTTCTTAGGTGTTACATCATTATGAAATAAAAACCAAATATTCAAAATAATTATACCCTCCACCACCAAAGGTGGAAAGGGTATATTGGGTTTGAGCTGATGTTTGCAACGCATAGAAATATTGGTTTGAGACCCACCTTTTTACCGATCGATTTATAATCACTCCCCGAGTTGTTTTAACGATGTCCGTTCGTCTGGCTGTCTGGCCGGTTATACATGTAAGCTTGTTATCTATCATTCTACAGGTCGTAACTTTAAAGATTATTTGATGAAATTTGGCACAGGCTCATATTTTGGTCCAAGGACAATCCCTATACTGGTACCTCCCATAGGGATGCCTTCCCGGAATAGAGTTTTTGGACCTTAACAGCCACAAATTTAGTTGTATTTTAATAATATTCAGCACAAATGTTGCTTATTATAACCTTAATCAGTGTATCTTATTTTGTAGAAATCGGCCCATATTTGATCATACCTCCCGAACAAGACACATTCTCAAAAGACGTTTAAAAACACATAAAAACACAAAACCAATTATAACTCTAAAGATAAATGCATTTGTTTACTAAAACTTTGCGCATGTCCCATATCAGGTCCTTAGCCGAAGATGACATAAATCTCGAAATTTTTAAAAAATAGGAAACCTTGTTTAATTGTTGGTCCATATTTGACCTTAGTAGTAAATGGTATGATATAGTCGGGTTTGACCGACTATAGCTTTTCTTACTTGTTTTTTATTATACCCTTCACCACCATAGGTGGAAAGGGTATATTGGGTTTGTGCTGATGTTTGTAACGCATATAAATATTGGTCTGAGACCCACCTTTTAGTATAACAATCGACTTAGAATCACTCCCTGAGTTGTTTTAACGATGCCCGGTTATCCATGTAAGCTTGTTACCACTTTACAGGTCATAACTTTGAAGATAATTTGATGAAATTTGGCACAGGTTTATATTATTTTTGTACCGCCATGGTATAGCAGGTAAGTCATCCGCCTAGCATACCAGAGGCCCAAGTTCGATCTCTGGCCAAAGTCACTTGAAAAAATAAATTTTCAAAAAAAGCGGCGGTTCACCTCATAGCTCAGCTAGCCACTGGTTATTGAGTATTAGGCTATGTAAAACTTCTCTAACTAATGCATTTGCCGTTCGGAGCCGGCGTTAAAACGTAAGTCCCTTTCAATGAGTCTAAAAATAGAATCGGATGCAGCTCATTGTCTGAGAGAAGTACCCCTTGTTCCAATTGGAATGTTGTAGGGGAATTATATATATATATATTATATTTTGGTCCAAGGATGATTACTATTTCGGGGACCTCCCATAGGGATGCCTTCCCGGAATAGAGTTTTTGGTCCTTTACAGCCACAAATTTAGTTGTATTTTAATATAATTCAGTAATATTTATTCAGCACAAATATTGCTTATCATAACCTTAATCAGTGTTCCTAATTTTGTAGAAATCGGCCTATATTTGACCATACCTTCCATACAAGACTCATTCTCAAAAGACGTTTGTATACACATAAAAGCACAAAAACATTAATAACTCTAAAGCATTTAATTACTTAAACTTTGCACAGATAAATATTTTGTAAATATAAACCAATAATCAAAATTTGGTAACAATCGGTCCACAATTGACCCTAGCTCCCATATTAGACCCTTAGCCGGAAATGATATAAATCTCGAAATTTTGAAAAAATAGCACATAGATTTATATGTATATATGTAAATAAGACTTAAGGAAAACTTGTTTAATTGGTCCATATTTGACCTTAGTAGTGAAGGGTATTATAGAGTCGGGCTTGACCGACTATAGCTTTTCTTACTTGTTAAATTGGGGTTTATTTCATAAAAATTGGGCGTATATTCATATGTTTTTTCCTTGGGTCTTATTTTATCTTATTGGGTTTTTTTAAGATTTTTTTTAAATTGTTCAATAAAAACTTATATATCCGCCATCTTCAAATATTTTAGCCAGCTTCGGTTCTCTGGCAGATGAAGTATTTCCTGAAACTATTTTTCCTTTTATTTTGATATTATACAGTTCATATTGTTATCAATAGTTTCTGAAGATGGTTTCAAATTGTTTGTTTTTTTTTTTTTTTGTAAATTCTTAGTTGTTTTAGGGTAGAAGGCCGATCAGCTGTGGGTGCTGCGGGCGGCAATCAGCTGTTTTTTGATTTGTCAAATTTGAAGCGGCAATGGAAAAAAGTAGAACTTTGTTCTACTTTTCCGCGCGGCAGATTTTCTCAAATATATTTTTATATGAATATTTTTGTAAACAAACGTACATTTTATGTACTGGCAATACTACGACCGCCCGCAGCCGCATGCCGCGTGTATTGGCCTTGTACCTTTATGAAATTTGTATCTATTAGTATACGTGTTAACAATTTACTTTCAAAAAACGTGTTATTTTAAATTCGTGTAAAAAACGTGTAAAAATAGGATTGGGTATACTTTTTATCTTTAGTCTCAAAATAAGCCTTAAACCTGCGTACTTTTTTTCCAGAAAGCATTCTCTTAAGGTCTAATAACAGGAAAGATTTGCTGTAGCTATTCAAAGCTTAATTTACTCAATTTTGCTAATATTTTTATTGATTTACGACACGGTGTACTATTGTATTTCTGCTGCAAAAAAACAGTTTTTCACCACTGCTTTTGAAAAATCGAATGATGCGGTTCTATAGAAAAGAGTCTAGGTATTAAGGATCAATAATTGTTTTCTAGAAAAATTTAGATATTGTTATAAAATAGGTATTAAAATGTGCTTAATGTTCTAAAACGAAAAGTGTTGAAATTTTTCATCAAACTCAGTAGCTCATACAACGAATATACATAGTTTCACACCTTTAATATTGATGTCGATTTAATTAAGATACAGAAACTTGGTTTGAGTATTCAAAAAAGATATCTTAATCTCTTATATAGTTTAGGAAATATCAGGAAATAAAAAAAGCTCTACAAAATTCAGTGTTTTCGTTTTTCTTTGGACAAAAACTAAGTTGACTCGGTTTTGTTCGGTACTCCCAACATAATCACGTGAAAGCCGAAGGTCTCTTCTTTTGATTGAGCGAAAGTAATTCACTGAAATTTACCGATCGCAGATCAAAGTTAAAAAATTTCTGAAAAAAGTCACGTAAATTGTTATGCATAATTTAAGCAAAAAGTTTGGACTTAACTTTTTAATCGAATTGCAATTAAGTGTAAGCCCAACGCAGGTACCTCTCAGAGTAGACGGATTTTATCCAAAATTAGTAGAGCTATTTTAGTTATAGCCGTATGCCGAATTTCATCAAATTCTGTTGAGAATTGCAGATTATATATTGAGAAGGAAATAAAGTAAAAAATTGGGGGTTCAAAGCAGGTACCCTTAGGAGTGCAAGAATTTCTACCAAAATAAATTGAGCTCTTTGTTCGATAAACTTATAGACGTGTGCCGAATTTCATCACATTTTTGTTTAAATTTCGGCTTAACATTGAGTAAAATGGGGTCCAAGGCAGGTTCCTCAAACAGTCAGTGGATCTCAAATAAAATTGGTATAACTCTTTCTTGGATTAATTAATAGACTTGTGACGAATTTTTTCAAATTCTGTCGAGAATTGCGGCTTATACATTGAAACAAAAATTGGTCAAAAATGGGGGTCCAAGGCAGGTACTCCAAGAAGTCGACAAATTTCAACCAAATTAGTGGACCTCTTTTCTAAATTAATTAATAGACGTGTGTTGAATCAAATTCATCTGTTTAGAATTGCGACTTAACATTGAGAAGAAAAATAGGTGAAAATTAGGGGTCCAAAGCATTGGTTACGAACTTCATTGGAGTGGAAGCATTTTTACCAAAATAAGTAGAACTCTTTGTTCGATAAACTAATAGAGGTGTGCTGAATTTTATCACATTTTTGTTTGAATTCCGGCTTATACATTAAGAACAAAAATAAAAGCAAAATGGGGGTCCAAGGCAGGTACCCCAAGAAGTCGACGAAATGTTTTTAATTTTTCTTATCTATATAAAAGAAGTACGCAAAATTTCGATGCATGAAGAAATACCACTATGCGATGTTATCATGATGAAAAAGCGATTTCGTACTTCAAACGATTCAATAACGCTATGTAACTTTTTTTGCTGTTGTTGAACAGAGCTTTTCCATAAGATATGTCTAATAGTATGGATCGTTTTTTACTTTTGTCTTTGATCGACTTCTAATAGTCAAATTGTTATTATTTTTTTTTTGCAAATTTTCCATAAAATTTGCGATCTGTACAGTGCTTACCAGCTTAAATAAACATGTATCTAAACGTCTAAATGGAACGATATTATTAGTTGATCGGAACTTTAAGATTAGTGTCAAACCACTATTTCGATGCTTTACAAATAATACATAAATATCTAACACTTTAAACATAACTAATATTTTTGCACCATCAGCATTAATTAGGTAGTACCTGGTTGACCGAGCCTTGCTCGGAGCTTTATGATAAGCATTTTGAGGAAAATTTTAAAGTTTTTATATATTTTATATTATAAAGTGCTAAAATAAATTTAGAGGAAAGACATTGTAGAAATATTCAGTTAATTTTGAATTATTTGATTTATTTTGTCCGACCAACACATAGTTTGCATAGTTTACAGTTTAACTCATTTCGAATAATTTTGGAAATTATTCATATGAACAGAAACCTCCGTCGACTCATGCGCAACAACTTTGCTAAAGATTATAGTCTGATCAAATGCACAGTTTACGATTTAATTCATTTTGAGTAGTTTGCAGTGGCGCCACCTGAAGTTGTTCATACCATATAAGAAACCTTTGTCTGCTTATTCGTAACAACTTTGCTTATGATTATAACATGATCAAATGCACAGTTTACGATTTTATTCACTTTGAGTAATTTTCTGTGGCGCCACCTGTCGGACTTTGCTCATTCCAATTCATAAACCTTCTTCGGCTTATCCGTAACAACTTTGTTGAAGATTATAGCATGATTAAATGTACAGCATACGATTAAATTGACTTTGAGTAAATTGCAGTGGCGCCACCTGTCGAAATTTCTTCATACCAACTAAGAAACCTTCGTCGGCTCATGTGCAACAACTTTGCTAAAGATTGTAGCATGATTTAATGTACAGATTACGATTAAATTGACTTTGAGTAAGATTCTGTAGCGCCACCTGTCGGAAATTATTCATACCAACTAAAAAGCCTTCGTCGGCTCATGCGCTACAACTTTTCTAAAGATCATAGCATGATCAAATGTACAGTTTACGATTTAATTAATTTTTAGTAATTTTCAGTGGCGCCATCTGTCGGAAATTAGTCTTATCAACTTTGAAACCTTCCCGGCTTATCCGCAACATCTTCGCTAAAGAGCATAACATGATCAAATTCACAGTTTACTATTCTATAAAGAACATACATACAGACAAACATTCATTTGTTTAAAATAATACAAATTTTTCCCCCTTTTTATTCCCTAATTTCTAAAAGTTCCATATGTATATTTGGTACTTTTTTGGTGCCAATTGAATTCGGTACATTTTTTTAAAACGCATTTAACATAATGTATAATGTTCCTATTCATTTTACTTTGGAGATGTTAAGTTATCATTTTATCCCTTTTTTACCCATTTTGGCTCCAAAATCAAAAAAGTACCAAATACGAGTTTCATGTCTCTTTTACATCTATTGATTGCAGTACCAAGTTTCTTTCTATATTCTTTAGTTTAAAATATAAGAGTTGGTTAAAAAGGTGCAAAAAAAACTATTTTCACCCTTTTTTACCCCCTATCGGACATAGTTTCAAAAAAGTACCAAACACCTGTCCGCTTATTTTCATAGCTGTTTAAAACGTAATTTTAATTTTGTTTCTATACCTATTACTTTAGGAGATATAGCGTTTTTGATTTTTTCCCCTTTTTACCCGTTTTTACCCTCTTGGAGGTAAAAGTTCCAAAAGTCCCTGCTTCTTCGACCTATACATCAAAAAAGATACCCACTGTCCAAATTTTATCCAAATCGTTAGAGCCGTCTTCGAGATAGCCATATATATATATTTATATATATATATATATATATATAACTCACTTTCTTGTGTATATATATATATATATATATATATATATATATATATATATATATATAAATACATACAATTATTGCTCGTTTAAGAATATAAGATTTACTTACATAACGCATTCCTTCATAATGTGTTCCATTGTATTTATCTCCAGGTTTTTCAAATGGATAAGTACCATTGTAGCCTGTCAAATAGCCCGACAAACCAATTAACATCTATAAAGAAATTTTTTTATAAAACACCAAACCATAGAATGTTGCAGAACTTACTTTTCCTAGCGGTGGATGAACATCAAAGAAAAAGGTACGATTAATGTACCAGCTACCCATTTTTCCAAAGTGAGTTTCATCCCAACTAAAATAAAGATATTAATGGAAATTTACTTCTCTTTTTTTTTTGTAATAGTAGAAATAATAACCCACTTACCACACATGATCAGGCTCGGTGACTTTGTAAAATCGAGTAGAGAATGTTAAAAGTAAAACCGTTGCAAAAATAATCCACCAATTTCTAGAATATCATTAAATATTTAATAGTAAACATTAGATATCTTTGCTATTAAAACTAAACTATTCTTTTTTTTAACCAAAAAACGGTTTATATTTCATTATTTGTTTCATTTATTTTCTTTTTCATTTCATTTGTATTCACGTAAATTTTGTACAACCAAAAAAAAAGTTTGCTGCTTAAGTCTTTTGTTTCTTTTCTTTTTTCCCTCTAAAACTTACACTTTTTCATTATTTATCTGCAAGACCAATATATTTGGTTGATTTGTTGAATTCTTATCAATTTTAGTTTTCATTTTAATGCTTCTTACAATTAATGTTATTAATATTTAATAAATAATTCAGACTTTTTTCATTTTTAAAATTGGACAACTTTAACTTAACTTATAAACTGCAGACCGACCAACTATTTGCCACGATTGCACTAACTTAACTTTCTTGTGTAAATCTTGTTTTTACAAGTGGAATTTCTTTATCGACTTTGTTTTGCTATGAGTATACTTCTCTTTTTTCTTTTTTGTTTAAATAAAGCAAATGTAGAGAGTTATAACTGGAGAGAGAAATTCAGTAGGAAAATAAAGTAAGAATATTTTTCTTATAAGAGTACAATTAAGAAATATTGTGTGATCATGCCTCTCTATGTGTGCAACCATGTCAAAGAAAACAAATCAGGTAAACAAGATAAATTTTAAGCATTGTTCAGTGTTATCAACACCGTAGAAAAAACAGCGGTTTTGGCGATTTATTTTTCCTAATTTTTTTGGTATTATTCAGAAATATTATAAATTTACAGGTAATTTGTCTATGGAATGAAGCAGAAGAATGAAAACAAGTAAGGTATAGTTTTACATTATATTCGACTGTGCCGAATCTTATATACCCACCGTCAAATTGTGTTAAATTTAGAAACATATCTCATATATCTACAAGGGTGCAGCTAATTCAAAATCTGGACCAAAACTGAAAAAATCGCTAAGCTAATTGGTATTGTTGGTAAAACCATTGGACTAAATTCGGTTGCCGTAGCTTTATAGTTCAACATTTAAAAATATTTTAGTGGTTTACCCAGTATTTACTTTGATCAAAATTCGGTTTCATAACCGGGTATAGTTTTACATTAATAAGTTGTTAAATACTTTTCGTTGTGCTTAATATGTAGCCAGGCTAAAAATGTTAATAGTAATACGGCAGGTCCATATGTTTTCGGGAACTCCATCCCAATTAAGTCTGGGCTGAACATTGATTGATGCCTATCTAATTTCATAGGTGCAATCTTAATATAATGAATAAATCTCCAAATCTTTTTGATTGTAGATATAAAATGTGGATGTTATATATATATATATAAGAACTATAGCCAAATGTTGACCGATTGTAACAAAATTTTACTGGTATATATAGAGCTTATTCTTGCAAAAAAAAGCTTAGTGGCCATAGCTATCAGAGTTTCTAATTTAATAGCTTTTAAGTGGCATTTGCTAAAATTTTTAGTTACCGTGAGTGTTTTTTTTTTATGAAAGCTAAAGTCAAATATGGGCTGATTCCTGTAAAATTTGATAAACTGACCAAAAGTTGCATAAAACTTCCCTAATTTAAATTTAATCGTCATAGCTATTACAATTGTATTCAATTTGTCAGCATTAATGTTTTTCCCGGGGCGGGGATATATGGGACCTCTAACTAAATTTGAGCCGATTTTGTCTACTTTGAACACACAACTTTTTCAAGGTATCCAAAATACTTTTGTTAAATTTTATCCCTCTAGCTCTTTTCGTTAAGGCGCTATTATCTGACGGACAGACAACCTTTTCTTTATGTATTTTTGTGTTTCCATAAGTTTTTTATATGGGAGCTATAGTCAAATGGTAACCGATTGCACACTGGCTGGCATTGACATAAGACTTCCTTGTGCTTAATTTAGTCTTACTAGCTCTTGTAGTTAAGGACCTATCACGCTTTTATCTGACGGACAGACGGACATAAATCCCCTTTTCTTTTGGAATTTTTGTGTTTCCGTAAGTTTTTTACATGGGAGCTATGGTCAAATGGTGACCGATTGCGACATTTGCACACTGGCTAGCATTGATATAAGACTTTCTTGTGCCAAATTGAGTGGTTATATCTATCATACTTTTAGATTTATTGGCATTTAAGTGTATTTTAGGTGAAATTTAGGCTGTTTTCGTAAATTTTTTGTATGGGAGCTATGGCTAAATGTGAACCGATTTTGATGAAATTGTATATGCTGCTTAAGGCTTATGTAAAACTTCTATATACTATTTTTTTATTAACAAATAAGCGATTTGCCTAGACGAGGTTATACGGGAACTATGGTCAAATGTGAACCGATTTTTCCCAATTTCAATACCAAATTTTTCTCAGAGATGAAGAATATTTTTATTAAGTTTCAGTGAGCTAGCTCCTTTAGTTATCGTTATCGTGATTTCAACAGACAGACAGACGGACATACATACGGACATACATACGGACATCGCTCAATCGTCTTAGAATTTCATAAGGATTCTGAATATATATCGTTTTTGGTTTTTGAGCCAATATTAAGGAAATTACAAACGGAATGACAATCTTAATAATCTTTTTGATGATTGGTATAAAAACGGTGCCTTACAATGGACGAATGAACAAGTGCATTGGCAAACGGTATATGACGGTATATTTTATTACCTGGGAAATGTGTAATTCCAAGCAAACGCAAGAAACCATTAGACAAAAGCTAATGGAGTTTAATATTTCACTTGATGCAAACATCGTAACATATACTATAGCTGAAGCAGCAGTCAATTATCAAATTTGAATCTGAAAATCAAACACTGCTTCAGTTATGGTTGCCACATGAAATTCAGTCATTGATGTTTTTTATGAAAAAATTATTATAAATCCAGATGCGAAAGAATTTGAAAGCGACGAAAGCGAAGACAATTTTAAAGAAGGCGACGATGAAACTTTGAATTATTTAAAACCGATTGACCATATAAATTTGAACCTAGAGGATATAAGAAAAACTATTCGATGTTTCAAAATTTCGTCAGTTCGTAATAATATTTTACAAACAAGCGTTAAAAAGCATCATGCTCTTAGATTTCTGCTTCTAAAAGAAAGTATTTATGAAAGTTAAGAAAAACTGTTGACCTTAGATTTGCTTCATTCTATCGACTTTGTAAATTCTTTTAAAGATTCGTTGCTGTTCGTAAAAATGACTTTTGAAGCAATTTGTGACTCGGATGTAAATGTTATATAAGCTAAAAGGGCTCTACAGTTTCTCTAAAAGAAACAAGACTTATTGAAGGAATCCGTAATATTTGAAAAAGCTAAATAAATTTTCTGTATTTATTAAATTTTAAATATGAGCTTTAACAAATATACCTTGTTTTAATAAAATTATCTAAATTTTACTATAAATTTAAATCAAAATACCCAGTAAAACTTTGGTAATGGCAAGTACTCTGATAACTGGTTACCTTGTAACGACTACAACATACCATCCGAATAAATAATAAGTTATTACAGAAGTACTTATTTGTAATTAAGATGGTAATTTAAACTGAATGGCCCCGGTTCAAAACCCACCAAGGGCAAGAATTTTTTTTTAGTTTTTTTTTTATTAAAAGAGTCTTTTTAAATGATTTTTGAATTTTAAGAACTTAAATATTATCTTCTGTAAAAAAAATTTGTAAAACGAACTCACGTTAATGAAAAAATACCATCATGAGTCAATTTTGATTATGTAGGGGATGTTGAATACCAAATACGATTCTAATTGGTCTTAACTTGGTAAGCCCAACTTATCTGGGTCATCCTTCATCTCAACTGTGGACACACACCTCCTCATGGTATCACCCGGGGAGCTAGTTTAACACCCATTAATATTGTGAGTTAACATGTTCCGAGAGTTGTCCCATAAGATCGATAAAAATGGGTTAGGATTACGGGCTAGTAACCCTCTCTTGAAAAAAAATACAATGAAGAGGATAAAATTAGAATTGAAATGTCCCACTACCTAATATTAGAGGAGGATGTCCGAAACTTCGATAGAAAGACCAAGTAGAGGAACATTTTTCAAAGCTTGGCCTATAAAATTGGAGAATATTCGCACAAGATCGAAATCCATGTAATTCTAAAAAATGCTCGGACTTTTACCTTAACAGGTTGTAACATTTAAGTAAGTAAGAGTCAATCTTATGTATATAAAACTTATCCAAAAAGAAGATTTAAATTGTTTAAGTTTTAAAATAATTTTAAAAAAGTTTTAAAATAATTACAAAAAATCGTATAAAAATATTTTTCCAAAAATTACAACAAAGCAAAAAAAAAAGCAGGGAAAAACAAAGTTATTTTCACATGATTTTGGATCTAAAAATAAAAATTGTTTATATTAATTATAAGCTGCTAAGTTTTCAACATATGAAGTAGCTCAGTGGAAGAGTCTCTGCCTAGCAATCGGAGGGTCTGGGTTCGAGCCCCCATGGGATCATAAAAAAAATTTTGTATTTCGTTTAAAAATATATGTTTTTAATAAAACAACAACAAAAAAGTTGTTGCTGTTGTTGTTGTTGCTTTCAAATTGCTTACCCAAGTCATTACTTTTCTGCAATTGGTAAGTACTTGCCTCCAATGACATCTCCATGTTAATGTAATGACTTAAACAGCGAATGAGCAAGTAGTTCGTGTTCAATAGTTTAACTGTTTAACTCATTATTTGGTAATGAAAAGTTTTACTGGGTAGTTTTGTTTAAAAAACCGAACCGAAACCGGCCGGTTTTGGGTGTTTTAAAACCAAAACTGCGGTTTCTCATTTTTACGGTTTCTTGCACCTCTACTTTAAACTACGAGTATTGTTGGTATTGTTGTACTACTTCTATTTGTGTCATCACATTTAAGGTAGAAGGCTAATGCACGCGGCAAGCGGCTGCGGGCGGCAATCAGCTGTTTTTTGATTTGTCAAATTTCAAGCGGCAATGGAAAAAAGTAGAACTTTGTTCTACTTTTCCGCGCGGCAGATTTTTTCAGTGCTGTTAGATTTAATTATATCCTACTCAAATATTTCTTTATATGAACATTCTTGTAAACAAGCGCACATTTTATGTACTGGCATTACTACAATCGCCCGCAGCCGCATGCCGCGTGTATTGGCCCTGTACCTTTATATTTTTTTTCAATAAAAGGATTCAAGAATTTACAAAGTAATATAAAGGAAAAACGTATTACGTATTACTCACCACTATGACTATTGTTATATATCCTTACGATTGATCAACTAGAAAACGGTTAATTTCTATGTATGTATGTCCCTCGGCTAGCACTCAAAACTCTAATTTCCTATATATTTTAATTCTTCATAGGTACCTATATATGTTAGCTTTAAGCTGCGTTGGTTCAGATTGCCTATGGCTTTTCTTTGTGTATCAAATTTGAAAAATAGCAAATTAACTAAAAGTGGCTAATGTGCCCCATCCATGGGGCACATTTGCCAATAAGTTTGGTAAAAAAAGAAGTAAAAAAATTGTTGTAATAGTAAATTTTTCTTTTTTTCTATAAAGCTTTAATATACAAAACAAACAAACCAAAAAATTAATTCAAGTTCATTTCACATGGATAAATTAAACAAAACAGTAAAAAATTCTTTTAACATTGTACTGTGACATATCAACATTAAAAAACAAGTAAGATAGTGCTATAGTCGGTCAAGCCCGACAATACGATACCCTTCACCGCTAAGGTCAAAGGAGTTCTTTTTCCTGTATAAAGACGAATATTTGCTAAATTTTGCCATCATACAAACATTTTCTCAAAACTTATACATTTAAGCTGTTTCCGCCATTTGGACTTATATGAGAGCTAGAGTCAAATGTGGACCGATTGTCTCAAAATTTGGCAAATTGATTAGAGTTGTCACAAAAATTATGTATGCAAAAAATAAACTCAATTATCAATTATAAATTATTATCTTCGGATTTACGAGCGTTTTAGTAAATTTTGTTTCATTTAGTGCGTTTTGAGAAAAGAGTTTGTATGGGAGCTATGATCAAATGTGGACCGATTTCAACGAATCAAATCGACTCAGAAAGTGATTCTAAACCTATTGGTATACTAAAAGATGGGTCTAAGACAGGCATGGGCAGAAAACGAATTTCTAAGCAATTGCTTGCAAAACGAATTTCAAATATATTCTTATGCTCTTTAATTTAGTCGTCATTCAACCTTTGACGAATGCACATGAGTGGTGGGTGTTATTAGTTTTGTTATTTTTGTTGATATTTTTTGTTGCAGTTTTTTCATATACACTGCAAGACTAAATGTATATAAATATTTTTTTAACGCTAAACATAAAACCATTTTATAGAAAACATTTCATATTTTTTTTTGTAAAAAATAGATTTTTATTTTCTTTATAGAAATATACACTTATATTTTTTGTATGGAAAAAATAAGCTCTTCTATAGAAAAGAAAAAAAGATAGATTATAGAAAAAATAAGTTTTTCTATAGAAAAAATAAGTTTTTCTATAGAAAAAATAAGTTTTTCTATAGAAAAAATAAGTTTTTCTATAGAAAAAATAAGTTTTTCTATAGAAAAAATAAGTTTTTTTTTTATAGAAAAAATAAGTTTTTCTATAGAAAAAATAAGTTTTTCTATAGAAAAAATAAGTTTTTCTATAGAAAAAATAAGTTTTTCTATAGAAAAAATAAGTTTTCCTATAGAAAAAATAAGTTTTCCTATAGAAAAAATAAGTTTTTCTATAGAAAAAATAAGTTTTTCTATAGAAAAAATAAGTTTTTCTATAGAAAAAATAAGTTTTTCTATAGAAAAAATAAGTTTTTCTATAGAAAAAATAAGTTTTTTTTTTTATAGAAAAAATAAGTTTTTCTATAGAAAAAATAAGTTTTTCTATAGAAAAAATAAGTTTTCCTATAGAAAAAATAAGTTTTTCTATTGAAAAAATAAGTTTTTCTATAGAAAAAATAAGTTTTTCTATAGAAAAAATAAGTTTTTCTATAGAAAAAATAAGTTTTTCTATAGAAAAAATAAGTTTTTCTATAGAAAAAATAAGTTTTTTTATAGAAAAAATAAGTTTTTTTTATAGAAAAAATAAGTTTTTTTATAGAAAAAATAAGTTTTCTATAGAAAAAATAAGTTTTTCTATAGAAAAAATAAGTTTTTCTATAGAAAAAATAAGTTTTTCTATAGAAAAAATAAGTTTTTCTATAGAAAAAATAAGTTTTTCTATAGAAAAAATAAGTTTTTCTATAGAAAAAATAAGTTTTTCTATAGAAAAAATAAGTTTTTCTATAGAAAAAATAAGTTTTTCTATAGAAAAAATAAGTTTTTCTATAGAAAAAATAAGTTTTTCTATAGAAAAAATAAGTTTTTCTATAGAAAAAATAAGTTTTTCTATAGAAAAAATAAGTTTTTCTATAGAAAAAATAAGTTTTTCTATAGAAAAAATAAGTTTTTCTATAGAAAAAATAAATTTTTCTATAGAAAAAATAAGTTTTTCTATAGAAAAAATAAGTTTTTCTTTAGAAAAAATAAGTTTTTCTATAGAAGTATTTCTATAGAAAAAATAAGTTTTTCTATAAAAAATAAGTATTTCTATAGAAAAGAATGTACTTTTTATCGAAAAAGGAATTTTTCAAAAGAAAAATATATTCTTTCTACAATAAATTGTTTTTTATAAAAAAAACTTCCATAAATGTTTTCTACATACTACTTATTTTGCAATTTGTGCTGCATATTTAAAGACAAATAATGCGATAGTCCACCACGCATGCGAATGTCTCGCTTGTTCAGCGGCAACTGAATAAAGTATCAATAAGCAAGCTAAATAATGTCAATTCGTGTTTCTGCCAGATGCCTAAGATTAACGAATTTCGATATTTAATGGAGAACTCTGGAGTAGATGCGGTATGTGTATCAGAGACGTGGTTTAAGAAGGAAATGGGAGATGGAATGTGTAATGTAGCTGGATATAGACTTTTTCGTTCAGACAGATCGGGGAAGGGAGGTGGTGTTGCAATATACGTCAGGGATCATATTTCTTGCAAACTTATATCCTCTTTCTGTGAAAATAGCGACGTTGAATATATTTTTGTTGAATTGAGTTGTCGTGGTAATAAAATTTTACTAGGTTGTGTATACAGACCAAATAGGAACATTAAACTTGATAGCCTCATTGAAGCAATAGAAGTTTTGTCTGCAACATATTCTGATGTCATTATTGCAGGGGATTTTAATAGTAATCTATTAACAACAAATGAACTAGTCACAACTATGACGACTTTTAACCTGTCTCCTGTAAATAAAACCATACCAACTTACTTTACATCCACCTCTTCGACGCTATTAGACCTGTTTTTTGTAAGCAAAAAAGAATATATACTACATTATGACCAATTGTCTGTCTTATAATTTTCTAACTCAAGAACAGGTTCAAAGTTATAGCTTTCAAAATTTTAAAAACATTGACTATCAGAATCTTCAACAGGACATACAAAATGCTAACTGGAATATGATATACTACTTACCAACCGTAGAAGGAAAAGTAATGCTTTTAAATGAGCTAATTTTAGACATATACAGTAAAACCCGCTTAAGTGCCTTGCCTAAAATTGAGAGCATGTTGAGGTACTTAAGCGGGTTGTGTACTTAAAATAACCCGCTTTAGTACCTCAGGTTGGGTACTTAAACAGCCCCGTTTTAGTACCTTTTGTTGGGTAGTTAAACATTTTATAATTTTCAGAATTTTGAAATATACGAGTATATTGAAGACCTAATTTTGAAAGTGGATTAAGTCCATTTTATTTTAAATTGAGATATAAAGGGTTTTGCGTTTTAGTGTTTTTAAAAATATAGGTGAACAATTTTAGTAAACTAAATCTTAGGTTTTGATCAGAACCTATCAAATTTTTTCTTTCATAAAAATAAATGAATAAAAACCATTGGGAAATGCGTTTTTTAGCGGGTTGAATGGACTTATACCACTTTCAAAACAAACATTTGAAAATATTAATTTTTTGAATTGAAAAATGCATGGGACTTAAACTGTTTTCAAAAAAATAAAATTTTAATTTTTGGTTTTGTATGAACAAATTTTTACTTTTGAATTGAAAATTGTATGGGATTTATTCCACTTTCAAAACAAATAAAACGAAAAATTTTGTTTCAAAAAATTTTGTCATATATTTTTTTGAAAAATTTTTTATAAAAAGTAAAGTTTTGAAAAATTTCCTATAAAAAGTAAATTTTTGAAAAATTTCCTATAAAAAGAAAAATTTTTGAAAAATTTTCTATAAAAGTAAATTTTTGAAAAATTTCCTATAAAAAGTAAATTTATTGAAAAATTTCCTATAAAAAGTAAATTTTTGAAAAATTTCCTGTAAAAAGCAAATTTTTTAAAAATTTTCTATAAAAAGTAAATTTTTGAAAAATTTCCTATAAAAAGTAAATTTTTGAAAAATTTCCTATAAAAAGTAATTTTATTGAAAAATTTCCTATAAAAGGTAAATTTTTGAAAAATTTCCTATAAAAGTAAATTTTTAAAAATTTCCCGTAAAAAGTAAATTTTTGAAAAATTTCCCATAAAAAGTAAATTTTTGAAAAATTTCCTATAAAAAGTAAATTTTTGAAAAATTAAAAAATTAATAATTAAAAAATTAAAATTTTTACTCTGTTCGAGTAAATATTTCTTTTAGAATTTAAAAATGCACTTTAAACTTTAAAAAAAAATTAAATTATTTTTTTGTTTGAAGAAAAGTTTCCTTTTGAAATTAAAAATGTATGGGTCTTAAACCACTTTCAAAATAAAAATTTGTATTAAATCGTTAACTACAAAATGTTTGACTGTCAATATTTTAGTAGGTTTTGTAAATTTAAAATTAATTATTTTTCGCATAGTAAGATCCACAATTGCAGAACCTTTTCTCATCACTAGCTCAATTTTTTTGGGATGTGGACTTATTCCACTTTCAAAATAAAGTCTTCATATATGAATTTTTAACTTATTTAAACACAAACAAAAAGTTTATTTAACAAAAAATATTTTGATTACATATTATTTAAAAGCGTATTTCATATTGCTTTAAAAATTCATTTTAAAAAAGGAACATTTAGTGTATGTAAGTACATACATATATAATACATATGTATGTATGTATATGTAACACATATATGTATATGTATTAAATGAGATCACATAAAATAAAATAGATTTGAAAAATAGGTTTAAATAGCGAAAAAGTCTGTAATTTTCTTTTGACGCATGTTGTGAAAATTTCTTTTAAACAACTTTTCTTCTAATATTTCGAATTCGTCAAACTCGAGATTATTGCCCTCCATATATTTTTTCACTGTTTCTAGTGCTGTCAGCGCTTCTGCAAAAGAGGGTGGATTCACTTCAATAGTATCTTCAGATGGTGACACATCGCCAGCGTTATCTTCCAAAATACATGACACTATTTCTTCCTCCGTAAGTGGGCCAAAGCATTCAGTATCTTTATCGCAATTTACATATTCCTCAAACTCTTGAGCGCTTATGGGAATATCTATTAGTGTTTCCACGTCGTCATCAGGAAAATAATTTTTAATCACAAATCCGGCCTAAAAAATTAATATTAAATTAGAATTTTTAAATTTTAAATACATGTGTATGTAGTAAAAAACCACACCTTTTGAAAGCAGTTTTTTATGGATTCACCTTTGACAAGCCACCAGGCTCGTTTTGAAAAAGTCAACGCATCCAAAATCGAAATGGTTTTTAAAAAATCCTTGGTTGTTAAACCTTTTTCAATTGCAAGCAACTGTTTTCTAACCATTATTTGTCGAAAGTAAACTTTAAAGATGTGTATGATTCCCTGATCGAGGGGCTGCAATATCGACGTGGTATTCGCTGGAAGAAATTCAACTTTCACATTCTCGAGGTTCAAATCGGCCACCTTATGGCAAGGAGCATTATCGACAAATAGCAAAACTTTTCTATTTTCCCTTTCCATTTCGCGATCAAATTCTTTTAAAATAGTCGACCACAGAGAGCCTACCATCCAAGCCTTATTTTGGAAGTAGTAAGGCAAAGGAATAGATTTTCCTCTAAAGCATCTGGGATTCTTCGATTTACCAATAGAAAACAATTTTTTGTAACTCCCGTCAGCATTGCACAAGAATAGAAGAGTCAGCCGTGCTTTTTGACCTTTTCCTCCTGTTACTGTTGTACCCTTTCTTGCCAATGTTCCATTCGGCAATGCCTTATAATATAGCCCACTTTCGTCAGCATTGAAGATATCGCGAGGATCATAAGCTTTCATTAAATCCTGCAATTTTTGTTGGCGATACCTATTCGCCTCTTCGGTATCAGCATCAGCTGCTTCTCCTGTTATTTTTATGAACTTAATACTTTCCCGACGTTTCCATCGCCATAGCCAGCCATTTGTTGGAATAAAATCGGAATGCAATTTTACTGCGAAATCTCTGGCTTTTTGGAGGATTTGAGCATCGGTTAACACTGTATTAAGAGCTCTCATCTGGTCAAACCATTGGGCAAGAGCTTTTTCAATGTCATTGTGCGGACTTGTACGTAAACGTTTACGCCGCAAACAAGTCGCGTTTGCGGCCTCCTCCACTTGTTGCCGGTTTCTCCAAATTCTATTTACAGTTGATATGTCGCACCGAAAATGCCGCGCAATTTCATTTTTCGATTTTGCTTTCTGATCAATCAAGTGAACAATTTGTATTTTTTGCTTAATTGTCAAGCTTGTAAGTTTCCGCCCTTTGCCAGGCATTTTTACGAATCTTTATTTTAAGTATACATACTATCTTGATGTACATACATATTTATTTTGACAGATATGTATGTGAGTTTTTCGATAAATTAGTAATGGTAAATATAAATAAACAATCGATTATAAAGAGTTGCCGTTTTAAAAAAGCAATTTTATTTAGAATAGTACTTAACCGGGGAAAACGTATGTAAAATTTTATTAAATGCACAACAAATTATGGTACTTAAGCGGGTTGAGTATTTAAGCGGGGAGGTACTTAAAAGGGTAAATTTGTTCGACTTTTTACAAAAAAGCAGTGGTGTCTGCAGATGTTGGGTACTAAAACGGGTTAGGTGCTAAAGCGGGGAGGTAGTAAAGCGGGTTTTACTGTACGATCAAAGGGTACCTATATCCACAAAAAGATTAAAGAAAGGTGGACACCCGTGGTTTTCAAATGAGACAAAATCATTGATTAAATGTCGAGATAATTTATACAGATTATGGAAACGTTTCAAAACTCCAGAATATTGGTCCCAATTTCGACAAGCTAGGAAAACAGTTGTATCAAAAATTCGACAGGAAAAAACCTCATATTTTTATAATAAATTTAGCACTGCGACTAACAGTAAGAAAACCTGGAGGTGTATAAAAGAAATTGGTATTGGCAAAGTAGTACATCAAAAAGTTGACGTTGACGTTAATTCAGTTAATGAAAGTTTCGTTAATATACCATTACCAAATATATCGAATGACTCATATAGTCAAAATCAAAAACTCTTTGATCCAGTTGTAAAGTTTGATTTTCCATGTTTTGATGTTAATGACGTAATTTTGGCCTGCCATTCAATTAAGTCAAACTCAATTGGATTGGATTGTATAGATCCGAAGTTTATAAAAATAATCTTACCCTGGATAGTTCAGTATTTAACACACGTCTTTAATACTATTATTACCACTAGTACTTTTCCAAATGTATGGAAGCATGCTAAAGTTATACCAATACCAAAAACAGGCAATGATTACCGCCCAATTGCTATTCTACCATACTTTTCGAAGGTGTTTGAACGTTTGTTGCATACAAAAATATACAATTATGTAAATATTAATAATCTGTTAACAGATCGACAATCCGGTTTTAGACCTAGGAGAAGTTGTATAACAGCCTTAGTTGATGTTGTTGAAGAAATAAGAGGTAATCTAGATGATAGAAATTTTGCATTTCTTGTATTACTAGATCATTCAAAGGCATTTGATACCGTACACCCCTCGATCCTTTGTATGAAACTAAAAAAACAATTCGGCTTTTCTACATCTTCTGTTAATTTGATTCTGTCATATCTAACAGACAGAACTCAATCAGTAGTAAATAATGGGATTACTTCTCGTTCTTTACCTGTCACCAGAGGAGTTCCGCAAGGATCGATTTTGGGACCTTTATTGTACTGTATCTATGCCAGTGATCTACCCCAACAACTCCGTCTGGCTAAAATACAAATGTATGCTGACGATGTTCAGTTATACCTCAGTAGTACAAAGGATTTGATGGTTTCTAAATTAAGGGAACTCAATTCAGAGCTAAAAAGAATTTACTTATGGGCCTCGGAAAATTGCTTAAAAATTAATCCAAATAAATCAGTATTTTTGATTATATCTAAAAATAACATAAGAATGGATAATGACATGTATGTTTCTATCGGGAATTCAAAAATTAAACAAGTTGAAACGGCAAGAAATTTGGGTCTAACCTTTAATAAAACATTAACGTGGTCAGATCATATTAACCAAGTATGTGGTAAAATATATGGAATGTTACGTAGCTTATGGGCAACACAATATTTCACTCCCCAATATATTAGAACTCTGTTAGCTAAAACATACCTCCTACCCACTCTATTATATGGATCTGAAATCTTTGCCGGCTGTTCCTCACAAGATATGCGGAAACTCAATGTAACTTACAATAATATTGTTCGTTATGTTTTTGGTTTAAAAAGATTTGATAGGGTCACAATATATTCACGTCGATTTATGGAATTATCTTTGAGTAATCTCTTAAGAGTTAGATGTATCATATTTCTTCATAAAATTATTACATCTAAAGAACCGGAATACCTATTTTCTCGATTACAATTTGCCAGATCGCATAGAGGAAGACAGATTATTCAACTACGCCATTGTAGTCATGCGTCGGAATGTCAATTTTTAATTTTAAGCATACGTCTTTGGAATCAACTTCCAAATCATATACAAAACATGAACAACGCAATAAGTTTTAAGAAAATTCTCTTTGAGTTATTTAAATAATATTTGTGCAACATTTGATTTTTTACTTTTTATTTTTATTTTTTGTTAACTTTAATTAGATTTCTACAGTTAATATATTTTAATTTAATTAATTTATTTCTAAAATTTTTAATGTTTTATGTTTAATTTATTTTTTTTTCTACTATTACTTTTCTTTTGTTTTATTATTTTTATGTTTTAATTGTTTAATTATAAGTTTAATTATAATTTTAATTTCAAAATTGTGTCATTATCATTTTTCATTATTTCTGACTATACTGATTCTAATACTGTAATTTATAAGAATTCTATTTCTTGTTGTATTAGAAAATCAAATGATAAATAAATAAATAAATAAAAATAAATAAATAAGGGCTTCAGCTTATTTCAACCAGCCTTTTTATAATTATTGTATATTTATTGATATAAATATATTATTTCAATTTAGAGGCCTCAAAACAGGCCTTGCGATATTTCCCGCTGAATAAGAGTGTTTCTCAGTAAAAAATCATATTTTACGCTCTCAAAATAAAAGAGCGTAAGTGTACATGTGAGTTTGGTTTACACAATTGTGTATGACGCTGACATCCCTGCTTTACATACATCAGCACAAACTTATAATACCCTTTCCACCTATGGTGGTGAAGGGTATAAAAATGTTAAGATGGAAGATAGATTGGGCCTTGTAACCAAAATACGATATCCTTTTTAGGGATATTACAAATGTCAGACTCAAAAAAATGTCGAATAGTTGCTTTGTTATATGTGTATGGCAAATGTGCCCCAGGTAGAGTCGTTAGACGTTAAGAACTATTTTTCACATAAGAAATAGATTTATTGATAAAAACTTAAAATATTTGTTTATATATATATTGTTTATTAAACTAATGAATAATTTCTTAGGATAACAAAAAAACTAAGGAAAATATTACAAAAATACTTTTAGCAAAATATTTTTTCAGGATATGCTTAAACAATAAATCACGGCTGATGTTTTAAATATGAAAGCTACAGCAGTCAAAATTTGAGATATAGAATATCAATTATGAACGAATATAAAATCGATTACAGATTCAAAAAGATAAGTTAGTTTTCAAGAAAATTAGTGGTGGCAAATGCGTCCTATGACAAATGGTCCCCTCTTATCCTAATAACATTTCCCTGGCGTAAAAACTAACTTTTAAGTTAGCATGTATCGACTAGCTTAAAGTCAACTACAACGCAATGCTAAATTTACATTAACCAAAGTTTTTACAAACAAAATATTTCTCTTAATAGAAACAATTTTCTAAAAAATTACAACAAAGCAAAAAAACAGGAAAAAACATGTAAGAAAGTGCTAGTCGGTCAAGCCCGACAATACGATACCCTTCACCACCAAGGTCAAAAGTCTTCTTTTTCGTCTATAAAGACAAATATTTTCTAAATTTTGTCATAATAAAAACATTTTCTTAAGACATATATATAAGCTGTTTCCGTCATTTTGAATTATATTAGGTCTAGGGTCAAATGTGGACCCTAGCAAATTGATTACAGTTTTCACAAAAAGTATGTATGCAAAAAACAAACTTAAAATTATCATTATCTTCAGCTTTATCAGCGTTTTAGTGATATTTGTCTCATTTAGTGCGTTTTGTCAGAAGAATTTGTAAGGGAGATATGGTCAAATTTGGACTGACATCAACGAAATTTGGTACAGTGATTTTACATAAGCAGCATTTGTTTTAAATTTCTTGAATAAATATTGATATTTGTGGTCAAAATATTAATTCCGGGAAGTGGGACCTATGGAAGGTGACATAAATAATGGACCGATTTTGACGAATTTCAATAACTATCAAAAAAATTATCGGTGCCAAATTTCATCAAATTATCTTTAGAAATGCGACCTGTACTTTGATTATATGGTTAATATGGGGGTCCAGCCAGCCAGCCAGTCGTCCAGCCAGATGGACGGACGGCCTGATATCGCTAAATTGATTCAGAAAGTATTTCTAAGTCTATTGATATTCTAAAAGGTGGGTCCAAGATACATATTTTTATGCGTTACATACATCAGCACAAACTTATATTACCCTTTCCACCTATGGTGGTGAAGGGTATAACAAAGTTATTGTCACATAATTTGGATTTAAAAATAGGAATTGTATAAATACGTTTTAAGCTACTAGGTTTTCAACTTATGTGGTGGCACAGTGGAAGAGTTTCTAGCAGGTCGTCAGTTTAAATCCAGGCGAGGACTTTTAAACAGAATTTTTGCATTTAAAATTATAAAAATATTTTTCTAAAAAATTACAACAAGGCAAAAAATCCATATGATTTGGATTTAAAAATAAGAATGGTTTTCAGAGTTTCCGAGTAGCAGTCGTAAGGTCACAAGTTCAAATGGGCGAGGGCTTAAAAAAATGTACACTTAATTTTTAAAAATAGTTTTAATTTAATAAAACAGCAAACAACGTTAGATAACCAACTGCTAGATAACCAACTTTAAGTAAATTAAAAGTTATGCAGAGTCGATCAATTGACTACTTCCTAGGACATCACAATGAGGCCCTATGCTCCACTGGGAGTCAAAGATAACAGAAGAAGAAGAAGAGGACATCACAATGTTGAAATAGTTAGTAAATTCCATATAAAAGCAATCCAAGTGTCAACTAACCCTACTTGAAAAATAGTTAGCTTTAAGTTAACTTAAAGTTAACTGAATATACGACATTAAGAGAGTTATTTTCCATCCCAAAAAACTCTGCACTTTCTCATTTAAAAGAACCCAGATGTAAAAAAGAGTTTATAACTGGAGAAAGAGTGAGCGCAATATAGAGTCAGTAGAAAAATATAACAATTTTTTTCTTATAAGAGCACATTGTACTCAACAACATTTGTTAGTTGTACTCAGTGTTGCCGTTTTGTGTACTTCTAACCAAAATTGGTTACTTTTTTCCATAGTGTGTACATGTGTACATTTTTTTCATTTTGGTTACATTTTTTAATAGTGTTTATAAAAGTGAAATGAACATTTTCTCCAATATCGACATTTCATCAAATCATCAAATTTTACACAGATCTTTTCGTTAGTGGCACATGTATGTCTTTAAAGAAACCAAAGAGGTTTTGAAAAAATGGACCACATATGATCTCAGTCATATAGAATATTATATAGTTTGTGCTTGATTTATATACGTCATTGAATACAAATATTTGATGTTTTAATTACACAGGTCAACAAGATTTTGCGGCACGAGATTTCTAGATGACTTTGGTCTGTAAAATTTAAAAGTTATATTGGTTATTCCGAGTTGAGTCTAGTTTTCGAGATATCATTTATTTTCTGAAAAGTTGGTTTTTGGAATAGCACTAATAAAACTCAAAAACAGCTAGCTATATTGAGCTTATAAGAATCTTTAAGTCCTTTTCACATTTTTCTTAATCGTTTTAGAGATATCGAGGAATTTACATAAAAACAATTTTTTTTTCAAAAAAAATTTTATTAAGAAAATTATAAAAAAATAGAAGAATAACAAAAATAAAGTGTTTATAAAAAATGGCAGACCGTTTTTTAATTAATATTAGTCGTTGAAAAATCTATTTTTCGAAAAAGAAAATTATATCCCGAAAACTAGAGTCAACTAGAAAAAACTGAAATCATTTTCGGATTCTGCAGACAAAATTTTTCTAAGAATTTATGTATAGCAGTTTTATTTGCATTTAAGTATAAATTATTTGTATTCAATGACTGAAATCAACATTATAAGCTTGTTTGAGGGCTTATTGTACCATAAAACTCTTTTATCGTTGACATAAGAAAGCTCTCATTTTCCTATAGAACTGTTTGGTCTGAAATTTTGCGCCATGTCAGAAAATTTCTATAAATCCAATTTTAATGTACTTCAGTATTGGGGTAAAACGTGTTTCTTATTGCCTTTTCTTATATGGCAAGTTACTTTAAAGATATCGACTTTAAAATTTTGGTTACTTTTTTCACAATTTGGTTATTTTTATCTGTCGTGGCAACACTGGTTGTACTCAGTACAACTAACAAATATTGTACAATCATACCTTTCTATTAATTCAGGTAAACAAATAAAATTTTTAGTATTGTTCAGTGATGCGACAACAAAACTATTAAAAAACACATGCATAGTAAAAATTTCAGTTTATAAACTTTAATAAGCGTCTAAATACCTGAGCTGTAATTGAATGATTCATTTTTGCTCTTAATTCATCATGAATTATAAAAATTAAATTCATTCATTTTCTTAAAAATTGGAATTAAATTAAAATTTGAATGAATTTAAAATCATACTAAAAAAATTTGAATTCATTCATTTTTAAAAGTAAAGAATTGAATTAAAATATGAATGAATTCATTATAAGAAAAACTTTTTAATGCATTCAATTTTGTACAAAAATGAATTGAATTAAAATTTAACTTAACTCTTTAACGGTTTGGGAGAAGAATTACAATTATTTTTGATCATTCATGTTTTATGTTTTAGAATATGTAATAATTAATTTTATATTACTCGAAACTAAATTTTTTGCATAAAGAAAAATTTATAAGACCGATGTTATAAGGCAACACATTAAATACCTCTTATTTAATCATTAATATGCCAATCGTTTCCAAATTTTTCAATCTAAAATCTAAATAAAACAGCATAAATTTGAAGCAAAAATTGAGTTAAAAAAGGTTTAAGGAAACAATAACAATATTATATTTAACAAATTATTCGTTCTAAAGTCCATTACGCTTTAAGTCCACTTTCGTTTAAAGGTCACATTTTCTTTGTATAGCTAAGGTATATTTAAAGAGGCTTATAAAAAATCGTTTATTGTTCAAATTCGATCATAGTCCACAAAAGTTGAGCAACTATAGCTGTGGCCTATGTGACGAAAATTACAGTATTTCGTTTTTTGCAATCAATATTGAGGTAAAAAATTAAGTTTGCTTAAATTTTTATTTAAGTTTTTCATCGAACAGATTTTTGAATCAAAAAATTTTCATACACCGCAAAAAATGCAAATTGTGATCTTTGTTCTTTTAAAACAAGTACCTGGGCGACCGAGCCTTGCTCGGACCTTTATGATAAGCATTTCGAGGCAAATTTTAAAGTTTTCATATATTTTATGTTATAAAGTACTAACCAACTAAAATAAAATTAGGAAAAACACGATACATATATATCCAATTAATTTTGAATCATTTTATTCATTTTGTCCTATCAACACATGATCAAATGCATAGCTTAATATGAATAATTTTGGAAATTAGTCATACCGACTTAGAAAACTCCGTCGACTCATGCGCAAGAACTTTGCTAAAGATCATAGCCTGATCAAATGCTCAGTTTACGATTTAATTAATTTTTAGTCATTTTCAGTGGGGCCAACTTTCGGAAATTGTTCATACCAATTAAAAAACCTTCGCCGGCTCATTTGCAACAACTTCGCTAAAGATCATAGCATGATCAAATGCACCGTTTACGATTTAATTCATTTTGAGTATTTTTCAGTGGCGCCGCCTGACGGAAATTAGTGAAAGCTTCGTCGTCTCATGAGCAACAACTTAAGCTACGTTCAGACGATGGTCAGATCTTACAATATTGTCACATCTGGCAATGTGCTGCCAATAAACTGACAATAAAGAATTTTCAGCAAAAGGCAAATTGTGTGTTTACACGGTTGTAAGAAAAGCTGTCAATTTCATTGTCAGAAATTGTCTGACAATTAATTAAGCTGACAATCTCAGCTTACAATAAATTGGCAGTTCACACGATTATCAGATATATGTACACAAAAAATTGCCAGATCTATTGTCAGTCACAAAGCACATGAAAAATATTGTTCATTTCTGTGTTTTTGACTTGAAATTTATATTTGTTTTATAATCCAATTGGAAAAAAGAGGCAATTGCCAAAATTTTAACAGTGTATGTTTAGAAAGCTGTGAAGATGAACATGAAGTATAGAAAAAACGTCTCACAGTAGGATTGTGGAAAAAATTATGGAAATAAGTCTGCAACTTTTAAACCTTTAGTCCGATTTTAAAATAATTTTGGCAGAAATGTTTAAACCTGAAAAGCCTAGCTTTTACTATGGCGGCGCAATCGGCTCCCAAAGTAGGGCACGCCAGACTCATAAATTACTTAAAACTATATATAATTGTCATTTTCCAACCAATTTGAGGAATCATACTGTATAACAAATACAAATCCTATTTTTACAGTTTTATTAAAATTAAAATTTTTAATTTTTGTACCATACTGCACCGATTTTTTTATTAATGTCTGATCTATATATAACCAATAGGTAAAAGGGTATTATAAGTTTGCCATTCAGTTTGTATTTTTTTCATTATTCGTCTTAAAACAAATAAAAATAATACCGATCGACTCAGGGGTCGCGGTCTAAATCGACTCAGAGAGTCGTATTTGACTATTCTTAGAATTTTAAAATCTTTTTTTTTTTAAATGCAGTTAAAAAAAATGTTTTAATTCAATTCTCATCGAATTTTGAATTTTGGCGATATCTCTAGTGTTTATAAACCGAAAATTTCCTAAAATCTGACATATAATTCGGATAAATAAATACGGGTTTTTAAATTTATTTTTTTTATTTGCCAATTTGAGAACATCGATATATTGTGCTTTCGCGATATCTCAGTTATTAATTTATCGATTTTGATGATTGTGCTGCGCTTAATTCTGTTATCCCTGACTGCCAGTGGAGCATAGGGTCTCAAGTTGCGCTGAATTAT
The DNA here is from genome assembly GCA_933228675.1 of Stomorhina lunata. Taxonomy (NCBI): domain Eukaryota; kingdom Metazoa; phylum Arthropoda; class Insecta; order Diptera; family Rhiniidae; genus Stomorhina; species Stomorhina lunata. The sequence goes on along the minus strand of OW121740.1, from coordinate 84,616,451 downwards.
TTCCTAAAATTTGATATATAGTTCAAAAAACTTTTTTTAAATAAAGTTTTTTACAAAAAAAAAATACTTTAAATTCGGTAATTTGTGAGATATCGAATTTGGCGATATCTCAGATTGTACCTACTTTGATAATATATATAATATCGTTTTGCTTAGGAGGATTTTCTAATATCTGATATATAATTCGTGTCGGTATACTATACGTAAATTGAGGAATTTATACAAATTAAAAAACAAATACAAAAATTTGAATTCGGCATCGAATTTCGAATTTTTGCTATATCTCAGTTGTTAGTAGAACTACATGTTGAAATTTAATAGTATACTTGGTAGAACACTATTAACATACAATACCTATACATGTAAGTTATGTCGGTATGCCATCTAGGAGCTCATCAAACATGATTTCAGCATACCGAAATATGTCTTAAATAAGTGTTTTTTGAACTTTATTTATGACATAGACCTATTGTTTCAGGAAATTTCAATTTCGATCCATAATTTTTTGCTTAAAAAGTTTTATACCATCGCAAATATATTTATAAAAAATTTTTCTAATCCAAAATCTATTAATGTTAACTCAGATAAAACAAAAATGTTGGCTGTTTTTAAGTTTTTTGCTAAAAGTGTTATGCATTAAACACATAGACAACTGCAGGCTACGGGCTACAACCTGTCAAAATTAGAATACATGCATTCAAATAGAAATCAATTTTTTAGAGTCGACACAGCTACACGACTACCGACCACCGTTGTAGCTGTAGCCAAAATTAAACTATTTTCTATTTTTGTTGGCGACAATAATAGATTAAGTGCTGTCAACACCATATAATATTGAAATAAATGAGCGATTTAAACCACTTGACTTTATTTACCATAAATACAACGGGGAGAATTTATGTAAACAATTTACATTCTTATCAAATATTTATATATTTAATTTATATAATAATATCCAATAAAATATTATGTAAAAATTTATATTTATATAACTCTAACTCAATATAAGTAAAATTTTAAAAAGTTATTTTTCAAACTGTCTAAATCACACGCTACGTGTGCTAAAGCTACGTATTTTATGTTATATAAAATCCCAGTATGTCCTTTATAAAATTCATTATATAAAAGAGCTACTATCAGGTACAGGAAAACCGTTGATTTCGGAGATTAATTAATAAAATGAATTTATGTCGTTTTTATCAAAATTGAAATTGTTATTTTGTACATCTTATAAACGCGATATTGGCACCACTAATAAACAGGTGTTTCGAAATGAAGCTGCCGTCTTAAATGTAACTGCCGTCCCCAAAATAATTAAGTAGCTGACTACAAGGCGACGATTGCAGCCAACGACTGTTGTAGTCGGTGTTCGTGTAGCCTGCTGTTGTCTATGTGTTTAATGCATTATTTGGTTATTTGCTTTTTCAATTTATCTTTTTATAATATTTTTATTCGAAAAACTTCTTTAGATTGATATATAATAACACTTTATTCCCAATGTTCAATATAATTTTATTTTGCTATTTTTATTTATTTATTTATTTTTTAATGATATAAATCCTAAAAACCGTATGTTTTCAATTAAAACCAAGAAGTTAAAATTTGTCTGACAATGATTTGATTGTAAGATGGTGGAATTTCATGCAGCTGACAATAAAAACGAAGCTGACAATTTTTTAAAATGTTCTGCCAATTTTAAATAGAGTGTTTACACGATTGTAAGATATCTGACATTTTCATTGTAAGGTGGTTGTGTGACAATGTGCTGACAATGCTTTAGCTGACAACGTTGTCAGCAAAAAATTGTAAGTTTACACGATTGTAAGAAATTTTCTTACAATTTTTCTTACAATATTTTTAAGATCTGACCATCATGTAGACATAGCATTAAGCTAAAGATTATTGCATGTGCATAACATGGTTAAATGTATAGTTTACTATTCTAAACAGACAGGAAAACATTCATTTGTTTAAAAGTTATAACATTACCAATTTTTTCCCCTTTTATTCCCAAATTTCTAAAAAGTTACATATGCATTTTTGGTACTTGGTACTAATTGAATTCTGTACTTTTTATAAAAACGCAGTTAACATATTGTTCCTATTCATAATACTTCATGAGGTGTTAAGTTATCATTTTATAGTTTTTTTTACCCATTTTGGCACCCGAAATCAAAAAAGTATCAAATACGTGTTCAATATTTTTCTCTCATGTATTGATTGCATTACAAAATTCTTTTATATATTGTTTGGTTCAAAAGATAAGAGTGGCTTAAAAATGGTACCAAAAAAACTATTTTAACACTTTTCTTAAACGAGCAATAATTGTATATATATATTTTGATAAAATTTGGACAGTGGGTACCTTTTTTGATGTATAGGTCGAGTAAGAAGGGAGTTTTTGAACCTTTGCCTCTAAGAGGGTAAAAGCGAATAAAAAGGGGAAAAAATAAAAAATGCTATATCTACTGACGTAATAGGTATAGAAACAAAATTTAAATAATGTTTTAAATAGCTGTTAAAACAAGCGGACAGGTGTTTGGTACTTTTTTCAATCTATGCGCGATAGGGGTAAAAAAGTGTTAAAATAGTTTTTTTGGTACCATTTTTAAGCCACTCTTATCTTTTGAACCAAACAATATATAAAAGAATTTTGTAATGCAATCAATACATGAGAGAAAAATATTGAACACGTATTTGATACGTGTTTTAGGTGAGTGTGATTTAGGTGAGTCCTACAAACCGACATAACTTATATGAATAGGGATTATACGTTAATAGTGTTCTACGAAGTACACTATTAAATTGCAACATTATAGTTCTACTTAAAACTGAGATATGACCAAAATTCGATGCTAAATTAAATTAAATTAAAAAAACTTTGTATTTATAAAAATACAAAGCAAAATTGTAAATCTGCTTCCAGCAAGTACACATAAGCTCTTAAAAAGTTATTTGTCCAATAGAACCTTCCGAGTTCGATCAAAATATGAATATTCTTCTCCTAGAAGAATCGCTGCTGAAGTTCCACAAGGTAGTATATTGGGTCCCTTGTTATATATTATCTTTACAGCAGATATGCCAACGAATGTTCAAACATACACATCCACTTTCGCAGATGATACAGCATTCATTAGTATTCATTCCGACCCCAAAATTGCTTCTGCATTTTTACAATCCCATATTCATGAGCTTCAAGCATGGCTGAACAGATGGAAAATTAAAGTAAATCCGACAAAGTGCGTTCATGTAACGTTTACTCTAAGGAGAGATAACTGCCCTGCAATTAAGATTAACAACGTGACCATCCCCGAGAGTTCTCACGTTAAGTATCTTGGTGTTCATTTGGATCGCCGCCTTACATGGTCTCATCACATTGACAGCAAGATAACTCAGATAAAATTAAAATCCGCTGAACTAAACTGGCTTATTGGCACACAATCTGCTTTAGAGTTAGACTAGAAGGTCCTTTTGTATAAAACGATAATTAAACCAATATGGACCTATGGTATTCAGCTATGGGGAACGGCTTCTACCTCGAACATCGCCAAATTACAGAGACGACAATCCAAGTTGTTACGTTTAATAACCTGCGCCCCTTGGTATATACGAAATAACAACATTCATAAAGATTTGAATGTTCCTCTTCTCCAAGAACAGATTAGAAGGTTCTGTACCAAATACATCTCCAAGCTGCACGTTCACCCAAATCACCTAGCAAGGCAGCTTTTGCACTTTGAAGGTCATTAACGTCTAAGAAGGATGGATACCTTGGACCTGGTCAGCTAGGACCTTTTTTTATCTATTGTCACTGAACAATTTCCTATTAATTCGAGTAAATAACAAATAGAGTTGCACTGGCAATCTCTATATAATTTCCGTTAGATTAAGATTTGATTACTTATTGTTATTTTCTTAACAGAAAGATTCAATAATAAAATACAGGCTTAAAATAAAAATTTTATAAAAAAACTTTTTTGAACTGTATATCAAATTTTAGGAAATCATTCAACGCAACACACTACTGAATTTCATCAATATCGGTAGATTAGTAACTGAGATATCGCCAAAGCAAATGATATCGATTTCGATGCAAATTGACAAATTTAATTCTTTTTTAAACAGTATTTAAAAAAAACTTGAATTATATGTCAGTTTTTATAAAATACTCCAATGCAACATGTTATTAAATTTTATCAAAATCGGTCTATAAACACCAGAGATATCGCCAAAACTCAAAATTCGATGAGAATTTAAAAGAAAAAAATGTTTAAAAATTATTTAAAAAAAAAAAAAATTTTTTTAATTATTTTTTTTTTTTAATTTTCGATGATGAAGTTTAGTATATTAGCCATATCTTTGGTGTTTATGGACCAAATTTAATGAAATTAAATAGCGTGGGGAAATTTCCTAAAATCTGGTGTATAATCGTCTGCGTACACCTACCAGGAGCTCCATGGGGTCTACGACGAATAATAAAAAAATTACAAACTGAATGACAAACTTATAACACCCTTTCACCTGAAGGGTATAAAAAAATTGCAATTCACCTTATAAAACTTTAATGAATTCATTCAAATTTCAATTATTTCGAGAAAATAACCGAAAATTAACTCAAAAATATATATGAAATCGATTGATTTGAAAACGATAGATTTCCATCACATACCTGATTATTTTGATAAAATTAATACATTCAAAAATTTTTATATCACATTCTTAATTTAATTCATATTTTTGGGAAACGAATGAATTCAAAATGAATTAATTCAAACCATATAAAAAATTTGAATGATTCACAGAATCATTCAAAAAAGAACCATTCGCTTACAGCTCTGCTTTATACGACTTGTATGGTGAGTATGTATGTATATTATGATGATAATGCAGTATTAATTAGTAATAATAATTTATTTCGATAATGCAGTTCATAATAATACCGTTATTCGTGAACGGAGTTACTAAGCCCATGTGACTTTGTCCATCAATGACATTTCAACTAAAATGAAGTACTCAAAATCGAACGCTATTTAACTCTATAGTTGTGCCACGAACCATCATGATAGTTGCGCCACGAACCATTGAAAAATCTCCAAAATAGAGAAACTTGTTTAGTTCACCTACCGTCAAACAGATGGTGATACAGCAACAAATTTCAAAACTTGGCATTACTTTTTTTACGTTCCCATAACAACAAATAATTGTTTACATTTGAAATTCTTGTCAGTTTAAATAAAAAGTTTTACTAAATCAGATATTATATTTTTTTATATTTTCTATTAACAAACCAAGAATAATAAATATGCCGCCACGCAAACCCTTTGTTTCAAAAGCTCAAATTAAAATAGATGCCCACAAACACGATGAACAAATCAAAGCAATTGAAGAATCTCGTCGGGAAGAGGAACGCTTAGCAGAACTTGCGGACGAAAGAACAGCAGAAGAAGAGATGGGCGAGGAAGAAGAAGATGCTGGTGAACCGGAAATGGTAGTCATGGAAGCCGAAGATGCATTTAAAGTGGGACGCATTGATTTATCTTTTCCTGAAACTATCAATGAGTTCCAAGACTCCAGTCAATGCTATCCTCCGTCGTACTATACCCTATCGCCCAAAGAAAGATTACTGCTCTTGTATGCCGAAAATTTTCGACATCAATTTGTTATTAACAACAAAAAAAGACGTCCACTAGTTTTAGCGGTTCCCAATGAATGTAACGTACAGGTAATATTTAAATTGCGATAGAAAAAAGAATAACTTTCGAATTATAATTTTGATTTCTAATTTTAGAAATTTGTGTGTTCGACAATTCGTCCCACGGCATTTCTACATACGGAATTGATAAGAAACGCCGAAGGTTGTGCGAGTTTCGTAGCAGATTTTATTATCTATGAGCCGCTTGAGGATATGATGAGCTTTGTAAGTACATATTTTAAATTTCATAACAACATGACTAATTTTAATAACACTGTGCTAGTTGAAAAAATCGACAGTGGTGCGAACCATTATCTCTAATTTTCGAGATATAGCGTCATTAAAGAAATAAAGGTGGTTGCACAAGAAATATTCCCGTAAGTCGAAAACAGTCTAGTTATTTGAATTAAATAAACAAAATCGAAATTCGACGACAAAATCGTTTTGGAAATAATATTTTTTCTGGGCTGCTTTCCGTTAAACTGTCCAAGATACAGACTAAACATAAAAAATTGTATGACGTTTTGGTTTTTTATCCGTTACATGAAAAATGTTTGTTCTATTTATAAACTTTAGGGGCAACATAAAGAACTTGTGGATGGATTTCGTTTTTTTTATGAATTTTTGAAAATCGAATTTGCGAAAAAGAAATTATTTACAAAACGACTGCTCGGACTAAAAGTACTATTATTATTTTTCTTATTAACTAAACAGTTTTCGAATATTTATGGCGTAACCTCCTCCATTATAATGCTATATCTCAAAAACTAGAGCTAACCTTAAATAACGGATAACACCACTAGATTTATTGATCTCGATTTATCTTTGCCAAAATCGAGCACAGTGGTTTATAAAAACGTTTTTTTACATATTTACAAATACTAAAATTTGATTTCTAAATAATGTTTATAAAAGAGTTTATATAGAATAGAGTTCGCCGATTAATAAGGCCATACTTAGAATTTAAGTGAATTCACATACATATAAATATAAAAACTATAAATCAAGGCTCATATATACAGGATAACGCATGGCTACAACAAATACAACAAGCTAAAAACATATATACATACATATATACATACATATATGGTATTCAGAATACCATGGCAAAAAAATTGTAAGGTATAACCGTTCTCTCTTATAAAAAAATTTTTTGAAGTAAATGCGAAATATTTGAAATTTGTTTTTTGTAAACAATTATAAAAGTAGTTGCCACATGTGAGAAATGGGAATATTATTATCAGGAAATTTTGAACGTATAATGTGTAATGTGTTGTAAACATTTCGTTAAAACTTATTTTGAGACAATTAAATTTTGTCATAATATTTTTGTCATAAGTATTTTTGTGTAACATATTTTTTTATAATTTATTTTACAGTTTCTTCAGCTTTTTTTTTTGGGATTGAAAATTTTATTTTTACCAAAATTTTATTTAAAAAACGTATCTTCAAATATGTTCTTATAGAAAGATTTTGGTGTGATCTTTTATAGTATGAGAATTATTGGCTTTTTAAATTTCATTCAAATGATATATTATACATTCTTCCGAATTATAAAGAGTTTATAAAGATTAAGAGCTCATATACTCAAAACTTATTTTTACAACCGACTTTGTTTATAAAAATGAGCATAGGTTAAAATAATATAGATATAAGTATTGTCTTTATATAATGAATTTTATACAACATAAACTTTTATATAACATAAACTACTATATATATATATATATATATATATATATATATATATATATATATATATATATATATATATATATATATATATAATTCCCCGACAACATTCCAATTGGAACAAGGGGTACTTCTCTCAGACAATGAGCTGCATCCGATTCTATTTTTAGACTCATTGAAAGGGACCTACGTTTTAACGCCGGCTCCGAACGGCAAATGCATTAGTTAGAGAAGTTTTACATAGCCTAATACTCAATAACCAGTGGCTAGCTGAGTTATGAGGTGAACCGCCGCTTTTTTTTGAAAATTTATTTTTTCAAGTGAGTCTGGCCAGGGATCGAACTTGGGCCTCTGGTATGCTAGGCGGATGACTAACCTGCTATACCACGGCTCTAGCATATGTAGCGTGTTAGTTATGACAGCGTAAAATTTTACTTATATTGAGTTAGAGTTATATAAATAATATTTATATAACTCTAAAGGTACGGTCAGACTCATTAAACATTTAAATCAAATATTTTAAGTAAAATATTGTTAAAACAATATAATCAAAAATTTGTGGTCACACTTAGCACATTTATTTTCCGATTTTTGTTTGATTAAATACTGAAAAAATATGTTCAAAGAAAAAACAAAAAAATATGTTTTCCGTATGGTCACACTGAAGATAAAATATTTTCCCCAAAAATATTTAATCAAACTATCAAACAAATAAATATTAATTTTATTAGAAAAATTCAAACACATTATGGATGTGGATGAAAATCTTTTTATTTTGTGCTGTGGAGCAGCTTCAGTAGCAATTCTGGAAGACGAGGAAAAACAAAAAAAGGTAAAAAGAAGGTTATGGGTTCGCAAGTGGGTTCAAAGACGCAATGACGAGGGTTGTTGTGCAAAGTTGTTAAAGGAGCTACGGTCAGAATCACCGGAATTATACAAAAACTTTTTGCGAATGAATTCAAGGGATTTTGACTATCTGGTAAGTACCAACTTCAAATTGTTAATTAATATATCTTTTTATCCTTCGATAGCTTAAACTAGTTGCTCCGCTTATAACAAAGAAGACAACAAGACTTCGTGAACCAATTTCTGCTACTGAGCGTCTAGCGCTAACACTACGGTTCTTGGCGACGGGAGAAAGTTTCAGATCCCTTCAGTATATTTTCCGAATCCCTCATAATACTATTTCGGGTATTATTCCAGAAGTATGTGATGCCATCTATAAAGTTTTGCAACCGAACTATTTAAAGGTAAAACAATTGCAATTTTCTTTCTATTTTTGAAAAGCTATGTTGCAGGTACCCTGCACCGAAGAAGAATGGATTGCTGTTTCTAATGAATTCCACGAGTTGTGGAATTTTCCTAACTGCATTGGCGCACTGGATGGCAAACACGTGGTGATGAGAGCACCATCTCACTCTGGAAGCATATTCTATAATTACAAAGGTATACACGCTTATAAAGTATTTTAAAAACATTATACAAGTAAATATATGATTGTTGCTTTGTAGGTACACATAGCATTGTCCTAATGGCAATTTCAGATGCATCCTACAAGTTTTTATATGTAGATGTGGGATCAAATGGCCGAATATCTGATGGAGGAGTTTTTCGGAAGTGCTCATTTAATGAAGCCCTGAAAAGCAAAAAACTTAATCTGCCACCTCCAAAGCCTTTGCCAATGAGAACCTTACCCGTACCTTACGTTATTGTTGCAGATGACGCGTTTGCTTTGACGCCAAATATATTAAAACCCTTTAGTTCTCGTAATTTGAGTGCAATTCAAAGAATTTTTAATTATCGCTTGTCGAGAGACAGGCGTGTTATAGAAAATGCTTTCGGAATAATGTCAGCACGTTTTCGTTTACTGCGTACCACAATAAACCTTGAGCCCGAAAAAGTTAAATCCGCTACTCTTGCATGTTGTGTTTTACACAATTATTTGATGAGTCAAAAAAGCTCGATATACTTCAAACCAAATCTTGTTGACCGTTATACTGAAGATGGTGCTCTGATACCTGGGGAGTGGCGCAATGAACTAAACGATAACAATCTTTTTAATCTGCAAACGCATCGTTCCTATATCGCGCAAGAAACTTCACAAATAAGAGAGGAATTCTCACACTATTTCGTTGAAGAAGGAGAAGTACCTTTTCAGTATAAACATATATGAAATTAAAACTTTAAAGTTAATGTATCCTTCCCTCTTTTTATAACAACAATAAACTTTAAAAATATGAGCATTTTAAATACATGTTTATTTTTATTTAGAAGCAAGTAAGAAAGTTTTATATTCAAGCCCGGTCATTGATACCTTACACCATCTTCAAAATTGCAACATGTACTTATGTCAAGAGCTTTACATAGACAGATGACTAGGCAGCTAGACATACGGACGTTGTTGCATCGACTCAGCAAAATATTCGGATCGACCCACTTAAACAGCAGCAAAAACTTTCCAAAAAATACCCTTCCCACCTATTTTGGTGTAGAGTATAGGTAAAATGTTTTGTAGTCTATGTACATTAGGATTACAGCCAAAATTATTTTCATGAATTTTAAAAATTTTTCAACGGAATATTGTACAATAGGTCTTAAAATTTTTATCGGTTGCGATATAAATTATGTTTCTATGTTTATTAGTTCAAAAGATACATATGGGTTAAAAAAAAGTACAAAAATATAGTTTTTACCCTTTTTTATCCTTATTAGTGCCATTTTCAAAAAAGTACCAAACACGTATCCATTTATTTTCTTAGCTGACCCAAATTTAATTTCAACGTTGTTTGCATCGATGTTGGTTTCGGAGATATGATGTTACTAATTTCTCCCTTTTCTACCCTGTTTTGCCCCCTAGGCGGTCGAATTTCAAAAAAGTACCGAACACGTGTCCCTTAATTTTAAGTGCCGATCTCAGACCAATTTAGCTTTTGTTTCTATCACTTTTGGTTTAGAAGATGTATTTTTACCGATTTTTACCCCCAAAGTTAAAAAAAGTACCAAACACTATTTTATTTTTTTCAATGTCAATCGACCAGTCAATAAATTATGCTTCTGGCTTAATTAGCCTAAAAGATATTCATAGCTAAAAAGCAAAAAATCTACCCTTGAATATTTTTCCTTTTTTACCCTTTCGTACCCCACTAATCGCAAAAGTACTAAATACGTATTTATTAGTTTTTTAATACCTATCGGCTGCGATATAAACTATGTTTCTATGTTTATTAGTTCAAAAGATACATATAGGTTTAAAAAAGTGCCAAAATGTAGTTTTTAACCTTTTTTATCCTTATTAGTACCATTTTCAAAAAAGTACCAAACACGTGTCCATTTATTTTTTTAGGCGATTCAAACCCAATTTTAACTTTGTTTGTATCGATGTTGGTTTCGTAGATATGATGCTACAAATTTCTCTCTTTTCTACCCTGTTTTACCTTTTAAGAGGTCGAATTTCAAAAAAGTACCAAACATGTGCCCTTTAGTTTTAAGTGACAATCTCAGACCAATTTAGTTTTTGTTTCTATCACTTTTGGTTTAGAAGATATATTTTTACGGATTTTTACCCACAAAATTAAAAAAAGTACCAAACACTATTTTATTTTTTTCAATGTCAATCGACCAGTCAATAAATTATGCTTCTGGCTTAATTAGCCTAAAAGATATTCATAGCTAAAAAGCAAAAAATCTACCCTTGAATATTTTTCCTTTTTTACCCTTTCGTACCCCACTAATCGCAAAAGTACTAAATACGTATTTATTAGTTTTTTAATACCTATCGGCTGCGATATAAACTATGTTTCTATGTTTATTAGTTCAAAAGATACATATAGGTTTAAAAAAGTGCCAAAATGTAGTTTTTAACCTTTTTTATCCTTATTAGTACCATTTTCAAAAAAGTACCAAACACGTGTCCATTTATTTTTTTAGGCGATTCAAACCCAATTTTAACTTTGTTTGTATCGATGTTGGTTTCGTAGATATGATGCTACAAATTTCTCTCTTTTCTACCCTGTTTTACCTTTTAAGAGGTCGAATTTCAAAAAAGTACCAAACATGTGCCCTTTAGTTTTAAGTGACAATCTCAGACCAATTTAGTTTTTGTTTCTATCACTTTTGGTTTAGAAGATATTTTTTTACCGATTTTTACCCACAAAATTAAAAAAAGTACCAAACACATATTTTATTTTTCTTCAATGTTAATCGACCAGTCAATTAATTATACTTCTGGCTTTATTAGCCTAAAAGATATCCATAGCTAAAAAGCAAAAAACCTACCCTTCAATATTTTCCCTTTTTTCACCCTTTTTTACCCCATCAATCGCAAAAGTACCAAATAGGTATTTAATTGGCTAGAAACCGAATAGGTTGCGATATAAATTATGTTTCTATGTTTATTAGTTCAAAAGATACATATGGGTTAAAAAAAGTACCAAAATATAGTTTTTACCCCTTTTCATTCTTATTAGTGCCATTTCCAAAAAAGTACCAAATACGTGTCCCCTTATTTTCTTAGCCGATTCAAATCCAATTTTTCAACTTTGTTTCTATCTATGTTGGTTTCGGAGATATGATGTTACTAATTTCTCCCTTTTCTACCCTGTTTTACCCCCTAGACGGCCGAATTTTAAAAAAGTACCGAATACGTGTCCCTTAATTTTTAGTGCGAATCTCAAGCCAATTTAATCTTCGGTTCTATCGCTTTTGGTTTAGGAGATATAATGTTACCGATTTTTCCCTTTTTTACCCTCTAAATTGAAAAAAGTACCAAATACGTATTTGATATTTTGTACTTGGCAATCGACTTCCCTATAAATTTTATTTCTAGCTTTATTGGTTCAAGTGAAATACAAAGAAAAAAAAAATGGACCTACCCTAAATTTTTTTCCCCCGTTTTTACCCCTTTTTGCCCTCTAAATCAAAAAAGTACCAAGTACGTGTCTAATATTTTTTTCTTGTTTACCGTCTCCGTTTTGAATTTTGTTACTATGTTTATTGGTTCAAAAGATACACATGGGTTAAAAAAAAGTACCAACATTTTATTTTTACCCTTTTTACCCCGTATTTGTCCCATCTGCTAAAAAGTACCAAATACGTGTCTACTTATTTTTGTAGCTGATCCCAACGCAGTTTCAATTTTGGTCCTATGACGTTTACTTTCGGAGATACAGCGTTACAAATTTTTCCCTTTCTTACCCCTTTTTACCCCCTTAGCGGCCGAATTTTATGGAGTTATGCGCTTTTAAATTTTAAAAATCTATTGCTCATATCATTTTAAATATATGTCTAATATCAACAATATTAGTATCAAACGAAAGCTAATAAAAAGGTTGTTTAAGTTATATATGTTGATCCGATTTATTAACCCATTAAGTGCCAAAATCATAAAAATTGGTTTTAACATTCGACTTTTTTTATAAAAGTGTATAAGTACATTATAAACTGTGACATTCATGACTGTGACATTCGTGACAATTAGTACCTTACATCAACATAACTAGGAGATATGACAACTTTTCTAAAAAAAGACATAAGTAAAATTCACTTCTCATGCATTTGGCTATTAATGGGATAACATATAAAACTTTTCAATGCAATTTAAAATAGCTTTTGATAAACACACATATTGCCTTCTAAATTTTAAGAGAGCACCCAAACACCTATCGGCTGCGATATAAACTATGTTTCTATGTTTATTAGTTCAAAAGATACATATAGGTTTAAAAAAGTGCCAAAATGTAGTTTTTAACCTTTTTTATCCTTATTAGTACCATTTTCAAAAAAGTACCAAACACGTGTCCATTTATTTTTTTAGGCGATTCAAACCCAATTTTAACTTTGTTTGTATCGATGTTGGTTTCGTAGATATGATGCTACAAATTTCTCTCTTTTCTACCCTGTTTTACCTTTTAAGAGGTCGAATTTCAAAAAAGTACCAAACATGTGCCCTTTAGTTTTAAGTGACAATCTCAGACCAATTTAGTTTTTGTTTCTATCACTTTTGGTTTAGAAGATATATTTTTACGGATTTTTACCCACAAAATTAAAAAAAGTACCAAACACTATTTTATTTTTTTCAATGTCAATCGACCAGTCAATAAATTATGCTTCTGGCTTAATTAGCCTAAAAGATATTCATAGCTAAAAAGCAAAAAATCTACCCTTGAATATTTTTCCTTTTTTACCCTTTCGTACCCCACTAATCGCAAAAGTACTAAATACGTATTTATTAGTTTTTTAATACCTATCGGCTGCGATATAAACTATGTTTCTATGTTTATTAGTTCAAAAGATACATATAGGTTTAAAAAAGTGCCAAAATGTAGTTTTTAACCTTTTTTATCCTTATTAGTACCATTTTCAAAAAAGTACCAAACACGTGTCCATTTATTTTTTTAGGCGATTCAAACCCAATTTTAACTTTGTTTGTATCGATGTTGGTTTCGTAGATATGATGCTACAAATTTCTCTCTTTTCTACCCTGTTTTACCTTTTAAGAGGTCGAATTTCAAAAAAGTACCAAACATGTGCCCTTTAGTTTTAAGTGACAATCTCAGACCAATTTAGTTTTTGTTTCTATCACTTTTGGTTTAGAAGATATTTTTTTACCGATTTTTACCCACAAAATTAAAAAAAGTACCAAACACATATTTTATTTTTCTTCAATGTTAATCGACCAGTCAATTAATTATACTTCTGGCTTTATTAGCCTAAAAGATATCCATAGCTAAAAAGCAAAAAACCTACCCTTCAATATTTTCCCTTTTTTCACCCTTTTTTACCCCATCAATCGCAAAAGTACCAAATAGGTATTTAATTGGCTAGAAACCGAATAGGTTGCGATATAAATTATGTTTCTATGTTTATTAGTTCAAAAGATACATATGGGTTAAAAAAAGTACCAAAATATAGTTTTTACCCCTTTTCATTCTTATTAGTGCCATTTCCAAAAAAGTACCAAATACGTGTCCCCTTATTTTCTTAGCCGATTCAAATCCAATTTTTCAACTTTGTTTCTATCTATGTTGGTTTCGGAGATATGATGTTACTAATTTCTCCCTTTTCTACCCTGTTTTACCCCCTAGACGGCCGAATTTTAAAAAAGTACCGAATACGTGTCCCTTAATTTTTAGTGCGAATCTCAAGCCAATTTAATCTTCGGTTCTATCGCTTTTGGTTTAGGAGATATAATGTTACCGATTTTTCCCTTTTTTACCCTCTAAATTGAAAAAAGTACCAAATACGTATTTGATATTTTGTACTTGGCAATCGACTTCCCTATAAATTTTATTTCTAGCTTTATTGGTTCAAGTGAAATACAAAGAAAAAAAAAATGGACCTACCCTAAATTTTTTTCCCCCGTTTTTACCCCTTTTTGCCCTCTAAATCAAAAAAGTACCAAGTACGTGTCTAATATTTTTTTCTTGTTTACCGTCTCCGTTTTGAATTTTGTTACTATGTTTATTGGTTCAAAAGATACACATGGGTTAAAAAAAAGTACCAACATTTTATTTTTACCCTTTTTACCCCGTATTTGTCCCATCTGCTAAAAAGTACCAAATACGTGTCTACTTATTTTTGTAGCTGATCCCAACGCAGTTTCAATTTTGGTCCTATGACGTTTACTTTCGGAGATACAGCGTTACAAATTTTTCCCTTTCTTACCCCTTTTTACCCCCTTAGCGGCCGAATTTTATGGAGTTATGCGCTTTTAAATTTTAAAAATCTATTGCTCATATCATTTTAAATATATGTCTAATATCAACAATATTAGTATCAAACGAAAGCTAATAAAAAGGTTGTTTAAGTTATATATGTTGATCCGATTTATTAACCCATTAAGTGCCAAAATCATAAAAATTGGTTTTAACATTCGACTTTTTTTATAAAAGTGTATAAGTACATTATAAACTGTGACATTCATGACTGTGACATTCGTGACAATTAGTACCTTACATCAACATAACTAGGAGATATGACAACTTTTCTAAAAAAAGACATAAGTAAAATTCACTTCTCATGCATTTGGCTATTAATGGGATAACATATAAAACTTTTCAATGCAATTTAAAATAGCTTTTGATAAACACACATATTGCCTTCTAAATTTTAAGAGAGCACCCAAACACTGTTGGCTCATATATTTATTATTTGCAAAGTTTATCATCAATAAATGTCAGTAAATAAGTTTAAACCAACTTCCGTCGATTAATGCGCAACAACTTTGCTAAAGATCATAACATGATCAAATGTGTAGTTTACGATTTAATTAACCTGTCAGAACTATCAAACAAATTTAGTAATTTTCGTCGGCTCATGCGCAACAACTTTTCTTGAGATCATTACATGATCAAATGCATAGTTTACTAGTATATAAAGGACATACAGACAGACAAACACTCATTTTTATATATTTATATATATAAATATATATAGATAGATTTAAAAATGTTAGAGATTTGTTTTGAATAGTTTGCAACATCGGTTGATACAGCTGTTATTTACCCCTGTTTGATGTTACAAAAACTTTGTAAGATCAAATAATTATTTGCTCAAAATTTTAAAAAATATTTGCTCTTGTATGGTCACATTATGGTCACATTGGGAAAATGTTTGTTTGTTAGCAAATAATTTTGTTTTCTTAAAATAAGCATTTTTCTTGTTTGAACCTCAAAAATATTTTATGGTCAGACTACGAGGATCAAATATTTGATTATTTTGATTAAATGTTTAATGAGTGTGACCGTACCTTAACTAAATAGAAGTATAATTTTATTTATTAAATATACATTTTTATATTATATATAAAATGTATATATTTTTTTTGTCTATATCTACAACGGTAGTCGGTAGTCGTGTGGCTATATCGACGCTTAAAAAAAACTCTATTTGAATGAATGTATTCTAATTTTAACAGGTTGTAGCCCGTAGCCTGCAGTCGTGATTGTGTTTATAGTATAATAGCAAACAGAAACTGGGATTTTTAAAAGTAGTATGGTAGCATAATTTGAGAAAAGAAAATAATAATTTGATCAAACGTCAGAAAGTTAATATGGCTGACAAAAGAGAGAACGGTTATACCTTACTAATTTCTTTTATCATGCAGAATACTACATACAAATTATAGTTGTGAACACACTGTTGTAAAGTTGTATATTTGTATTGTTGTATCTTATCAGCTGTCAAGCAATAATAAAAAAGAAGAAGAACAAACATACATATTTACAGTTGGTGGTGTTTAATTTACATTCAAAAATAAATCTTTAAATTTTATATACGTACCTCGTTTTCTTTTTATAATTCCATTTCTTCTCTATTTAGAAAAATTTTTATTAATCATAAATTTGTTTATGGTTTTCTTCTTTTTTAAAAAAACTGCTATTCACATGTGAATGATATGCTTCAATTGCATACAACATTCAATAAACATATGGGTGAAAATTGTATAGATTGTACTGGATTTTTTCATGCAAATTACCAACAACAAACATACAATGGAGTATTTTAATACAATTATACAATAATGTACAATGATACAAGGAGCTTGTGAATACGCTAATAGATTTTGTTGTTGGATAAACAATTTTTTAATGACAAAATTTAAAACAACAATTCGACAATTCAGAACAATAACAATAATTTGACATTAGAAAACTTAAACAAATTTTGAACTACACCATTTTCAATTGGAGTTGAGAAATATTCGATTGAAATTGAGAATTTTCAATTGAAATTGATAAATTTTCAATTGAAATTGAGAATTTTCAATTGAAATTGAGAAATATTCAATTGGAATTGAAAATATTCAATTGAAATTGAGAAATTTTCAATTGAAATTAAGAAATATTCAATCGAAATTGAGAATTTTCAGTTGAAAATGAGAACTTTTTAATTGAAATTGAGAAATTTTCAATTGAAATTGAGAATTTTTGAATTGAAATTGAGAAATTTTCAATTGAAATTGAGAATTTTTAAATTTAAATTGAGAATTTTTCAATTGAAATTGAGAAAAGCACAATTGAAAATGAGGTTGAAATTTTTAATTGAAATTGAAAAATTTGTAATTGAAAATGGGATATTTTCAATTGAAAATGAAAAATTTTCAATTGAAATTGAAAATTTTTCAATTGAAATTGAGAAATTTTCAATTGAAATTGAGAAATTTTCAATTTAAATAGAGAACTTTTCAATTGAAATTGGGAAAATACCAAGTGAAATTTCAACCTAATTTTCAATTTAGGTTTTCTCAATTTCAATTCCAAAATTCTCAATTTCAATTGAAAATTTCTCAATTTAAATTGAAAATTTCTCAATTTCAATTGAAAATTTCTCAATTTCAATTGAAAATTTATCATTTTCAATTGAAAATTTCTCAATTTCAATTGAAAATTTCGCAATTTCAGTTAAAAAAATCAACCTCATTTCTAATTGGGATTTTCTCAATTTCAATTTACAAATTCTCATTTTCAATTGAAAAATTCTCAATTTCAATTGAAAATTTCTCAATTTCAATTAAAAAATTCTCATTTTCAACTGAAAATTCTCAATTTCAGTTGAATATTTCTCAATTTCAATTGAAAAGTCTCAATTTCAAATTAAAATTTCTCAATTTCAATTGAATATTTCTCAATTTCAATTGAAAATTCTCAATTTCAATTGAAAATTCTCAATTTCAATTGAAAATTTCTTAATTCAATTCGAAAATTTCTCAATTACAATTGAAAATGGTATAGAACAAAATTTGAAAAACAGACGAGATGTAGTCACTTGTATAATTACACTATGCTCTAAATTCAGACCGTAGCTTTTGGCTCATCTGATTACGACATTTTGAATAAGATTAAATATTAAATGAAAAAAGCAATATTTTTAAAACCTTTTGGCTAAATACTAAAGAATTAACAGATTTTTTATTCGATATAACCGTGAATATGGAAATTAAAAAGGATATTATATTTAAGATTTTTTAATGTCTACAATTATTGAAGTTTTGTTATACCCACATCAAAAAGAATGGGGGGTATATTGAGATTGTCATTCCGTTTTTAATTTCCTTAATATTGGCTCAATTGTGTACCGCCGTGGTATAGCAGGTAAGTCATCCGCCTAGCATACCAGAGGCCCAAGTTCGATCCCTGGCCAGAGTCACTTGAAAAAATAAATTTTCAAAAAAAAAAGCGGCGGTTCACCTCATAGCTCAGCTAGCCACTGGTTAACTAATGCATTTGCCGTTCGGAGCCGGCGTTAAAACGTAGGTCCCTTTCAATGAAGTCTAAAAATAGAATCGGATGCAGCTCATTGTCTGAGAGAAGTATATATATATATATATATATATATTCTGAATCCTTATGAAATTTTAAGACGATTCAGCGAGGTCCATATGTCTGTCCGTCTACCTGTCTGTTGAAAACTTAGTAAAGACATTCTTCATTTCTGAGAAAATTTTGGTATTGAAATTGGGCAAAATCGGCTAACATTTGACCATAGGTGCCGTATAACCTCGCCTATTCTAATCGCTTATTTGCTAATAAATAACAAACTATAACAGCTATGATTATCAAATTTGGTGTATAGAAGTTTTACATAAACCCCAGACAGCATATAAAATTTCATCATCGGTTCACATTTAGCCATAGCTCCCATACAAAAAACTTACGAAAACAGCCTAAATTTCACCTAAAATACACTTAAATGCCAATAGATCTAAAATTATAACAAATACAACAATTAAATTTAGTACAAGGAGGTCTTATGCCAGCCAGTGTCCAAAATTTTGTCACAATCGGTCACCATTTGACCATAGCTCCCATATAAAAAACTTACGGAAACACAAAAAGGTTTATGTCGGTCTGTCCGTCAAAATTGTGTACTAAAAACGGGCGAAATCGGTTTATATTAATGATGTTAAATTAAATACAATTGTAATAGCTATGACGACTAAATTTAGGGAAGTTTTATGTATATCAAATTTTATAGGAATCGGTCCATTTTTGACTATAGCTTTCATATAAAAAAACTCCCGGAAACCAAAAAAAAAAAATGTAGAGAAGCCCAGTTAAAAGCTATTAAAATAGAATCTTTGACAGCTATGGCCACTATGCAAGAATAAGCTTTATATAAATACCAGCCAGTGTGTAAAATTTTTGTTACATTCGGCCAAATATAATTCATACATATAAACAGATTCGGAGGTACAAGCAGATTGCACCAATGTCCAGACTTTATATACAGCGGATGCATTAGGAACTCCTAACTAAATATATGAACCTGTCGTATTACTATCAACATCTTTATCCTAACTAAATATTAAGATAAATGAAAAATATTTAACAACTTATTCCTAGTTCCATCACAATGCATATGTATACGTAGGGGTCATCCCCTGAGTGTTGGTCCAATAAAAAATATAAAAAAAAATAAAAAAAAACGAATTTTGTTCTAAACAAATACTAGGGAAACCACTTACATACTTTTAAGTGTTGAACTATAAAGCTACTGGGACTGAATTTAGTCCAAATATTTTATCAACAATATCAACTAGCGTAACAACTTTTTTCGAATTTGGTCCATGTTTTGAATTACCCTCGTAGATATATAAGACATGTTTCTAAATTTTACACAACTTGATTCGGCACAGCCGAATATAACACTCGTTTTTGTTTTATTTTGACTAAATTTTTTTGTATAATTTTTATTTTAATTTATCCGAGGCAGTCGTATTACCACCAGGACAGTTATCCTATCTTTACTCTGTTTTTCACTAAAACGATTTTTATTTTCGGACGCTAGTGTTTTATTTGGTAAATACCATGAAATAATAATAACAAGGAAGTTTCATTCTCTCTCTTCAAAATTATTTTGAAGTATATTGGGTTTTTGAAGTTTGATATTTGAAAACAATTGAAAGGAAAATGTTGCCATATTAAGAAGAGGGGTACGCAATGCATTGTGATTAGTTATCAAAAATGTGTAATTTTGAAGTTAAGCATAAAATGAAGACATTCAATATTAAAGAAATATAGTTGGAACAAATTGTATGATTATTTATTGAAGCTTTTTCGTAAATATTCGTTAGTTTTTTAGTCATCATAAAATATTAGAAAAGTGGGATTGTCGGCAAAAATATGGTAGCACAAACTTTTACTATCCTAACAAACGTCAGAAAGTTATCATGGCGACAAAAAGAGAGAATGGAACAACCTTCAGAATTATTAAATCATGGTTAATACTTAAAAAACGTTACATATATCATTTAGATATTTTTTTATCTCGGAAAAAAAATCTTGTTTTATGGTCATTCCAAGAAACTTTGCCAAAGAAACCATAGGTCTTAAACGAATTTTGACCTTCCGGAATTTGCGATGAAGTTTCGATTGAGAAACTGTAAGCTGTATTGGATTTTTTTTTTTTACTAAAAAGCGTCGTTCAAAACTTTAGTATCTAAGCTGTTTTTAATAATAAATAAATGTTTTAAAACCTCATATAATAATAGATAATGTAATATAATCTTTTTTCTTTTATAAATTGAGTGTGAATTTCCACTGATTATCTTGTACACTGTGTTAGTTGAAAAAAAACGAGAAAGGGAGACCTAGTGGGTAAAGATAATTCGAGTACGCGGAATTCAATGATGCTAGCCGTTTTTCAGGTTGACTCTAGTTTTCATTATAAAAAAATGGAGGAGGTTGCGCAGTAAATATTCACGTACCATATTTTTTTGTATATTTTTTAAGACAATCGTCTAATACATCCATAGTTTAAAAAATATTCTATTCGATGAATAATAACAAAGATACAAGCAGTTTAAAAATTTATTGTGTATTCAAAACTTAAGATCTCCTGTAAAGTAAGGAAAATATAAATATAGAATAATAATATAGCCGTAGTTAACCGCTGTAGTATAGCAGGTTAGTCATTCGCCTAGGATATCAGAGGTTCCAAGTTCAATCCCCGGCCAGACCCACTTGAAAAAAAAAAATAATTTTCAAGAAAGTGGCGGTTCACCTCATAACTCAGCTAGCCACTGGTTATTGAGTATTATTCTAGGGTTTGCAGTTTGGTTTTAACCGAAACCGAAACCTCGGGTTTTTATGCCTCAAAACCGACACCGAAAACCGAAGAAAAAACCGAGGTTTTAGCTATTTATTTTTCATAAATTTTTGTTGGTAAATATTATTTAGAAATAACTTTATAAATTTGCACGTAATTTGTCTAAGAAATGAAGCAGAAGAATGAAAAAACAAGAGGTGTCTTACAATGGGCGAATGGACAAGTGCAAGGTGAAGGCAGTATGTGACTGTATATTTTATAACCTGGGACTCAGCCGCTTTTTTGGAGCATGTAATTCCAAGCAAACGCAAGAAACCATTAGACAAAAGCTAATGGTGTTTAATATTTCACTTGATACAAACATAGTCGCATGAACTATAGATGGAGCAGCAGTCAATATCAAATTTAGATCTGAAAATCAAACACTGCTTCAGTTATGGTTGGCACACGGAATTCATCTTGCAGTCACTGATGTTTTTTATGAAAAATTTCTTATAAATCCAGATGTGGATGAATTTCTAACCGACGAAAGCGAAGATAATTTTAAAGATTGCGACAATGAAACTTTAAATCGTTTAAAACCGATTGCCCATATAAATTTGAACCTAGAGGCTGTAAGAAAAACTGTTTGGTATTTCAATAATTTGTCAGTTCGTAATAAAATGTTACAAACAAGCGTTAAAAAGCATCATAATCGTGAATTAAGCTTACTCTTAAATTTCTGCTTCTAAAAGAAAGTATTCATGAAAGTTTAGAAAAGCTGTAGACCTTAGATTTGTTTCTATCGATTTTGAAATTGTAAATACTTTTAAAGATTCGCTGCTGTTCGTAAAATTGACTGTTGAAGCAATTTGTCGCTCGGATGCAAATATTATACAAGCTAAAGGGGCTCTGCAGTCTCTAGTTTTAGTATTAAATTATAAATATGAACCTTTACTTTGTTTTAATAAAATTTTCTAAATTTTACTACAAATTTAAATCAAAATAGTTTTATTTAAAAAACCGAAAACCGAACCGAAACTGGCCGGTTTTGGGTGTCTTAAAACCGAAACCGCGGTTTCTCATTTTCACGGTTTTTTGCAAACTCTATATTATTCTATGTAAAACTTCTCTAACTAATGCATTTGTCGTTCGGAGCCGGAGTTAAAACGTAGGTCCCTTTCAATGAGTCTAAAAAAATAGAATCTGTTGCAGCTCATTGTCTGAGAGAAGTACCCCTTGTTCCAATTGTAATGTTCTCGGGGATATATATCTTATATTATTAAACGAGCAATAATTGTATGTATGTATGTATATATATATATATATATATATATATATATATATATATATATATATATATATATATATATAGAATGGCTATCTCGAAAACGGCTCTAACGATTTTGATAAAATTTGGACAGTGGATATCTTTTTTGATGTATAGCTCGAAGAAGAAGGGAAGGGAAGGGAAGGGGAAAAATCAAAAACGCTATATCTCCTAAAGTAGTAGGTATAGAAACGAAATTAAATAAATAATAAAAATTAATAAATAGTTTTTTTGGTACTTTTTTAACCCACTCTTATATTTTAAACTAAATAATATGGAAAGAAACTTTGTACTGCAATCATTAGATGTCTAAGAAACATTAAACACGTATTTGGTACTTTTTTGATTTTGGGGCCAAAATGGGTAAAAAAGGGATAAAATGATAACTTAACATCTCAAAAAGTAATATGAACACTACGTTAACTGCGTTTTAATAAAATGTACCGAATTCAATTGGTACCAAAGAAGTACCAAATATGCATATGGAACTTTTTGAAATTAGGGGATAAAAAGGGTAAAAAATTAGTAATGTTATACCTTTTAAACAAATTAATGTTTGTTTGTGTATGTATGTTCTTTATAGAACAGTAAACTGCAAATTTGATCATGTTATGTTCTTTAGCGAAGATGTTGCGAATAAGCCGGCGAAGGTTTTTAAGTTGATAAGACTAATTTCCGACAGATGGCGCCATTGAAAATTACTAAAAATTAATTAAATCGTAAACTGTACATTTGATCATGCTATGATCTTTAGCAAAGTTGTAGCGCATGAGCCGGCGAAGGGTTTTTATTTGGTATGAATAATTTCCGACAGGTGGCGCTACTGAAACTTACTAAAAGTCCATTTAATCGTAAGCTGTACATTTAATCACGCTACAATCCTTAGCAAAGTTGTTGCACATGAGCCGACGAAGGTTTCTTAGTTGGTGTGAAGAAATTTCGGTGGCGCCACTGAAATTTACTCGAAGTCAATTTAATCGTAAGCTGTACATTTAATCATGCTATAATCTTCAGCAAAGTTGTTGCGGATAAGCCCACGAAGGTTTATGAATGGGAATGAGCAAAGTCCGACAGGTGGCGCCACAGAAAATTACTCAAAGTGAATTAAATCGTAAACTGTGCATTTGATCATGTTATAATTATAAGCAAAGTTGTAACGCATAAGCAGAAAAAGTTTTCTTATTTGGTATGAACTACTTCAGGTGGCGCCACTGAAAACTACTCAAAATGAATTAAATCCTAAACTGTGCATTTGATCAGACTACAGTCTTCAGCAAAGTCGTTGCTCATGAGTCGACGGAGGTTTCTGTTGGTATGACCAATTTCCAAAATTATTAACATGAGTTTAACTGTAAACTATGCAAACTATGTGTCGGTCGGACAAAATAAATAAAATAATTAAAAACTAACTAAATATTTGTACAATATCTTTCCTTTAAATTTATTTTAGCACTTTATAAAATGAAATATATAAAAACTTTAAAATTTGACTTCGAGCAAGGCTCGGTTCACCAGGTACTATATATTTAAGTGGACTTTGCTACATTTTTTTTTAGTTCCGAGAGTGTTTTTTATATGAGAGCTATAGTCAAATATAGACCGATTTCTATAAAATTGAATGTACTGACCAATAGTTGCATAAAACTTCTCTATTTTAAATTTAGTCGTCATAGCTATTACAATTGTATTCAATTTATCAGCATTAATGTGTTTCCCGAATCGGGGTTATATGGGAGCTCTTACTAAATGTAAACCGTTTTCAGTACACAACTTCTACAACATATCAAAAATACTTTTGTAAAATGTTGTCTCTCTAGCTTTTGTAATTAGGAAGCTATCGCGCTTTTATCTGACGGATAGACGAACATAAATCCCCTTTTCTTTTTGTATTTTTGTGTTTCCGTAAGTTTTTTATATGGTCAAATGGTGACCGATTGTGACAAAATTTTGCACACTGGTTGGCATTGACATAATACTTTCCTGTGCTAAATTTAGTCATTATATCTATTATATTATGTACATATATATTATTGGCATTTAAGTGTATTTTAGGTGAAATTTAGGCTGTTTTCATTAATATTTTGTGTGGGAGCTATAGCTAAATGTTTACCGATTTTGATGAAATTTTGCATGTTGCCTAGGGTATATGCAAAACTTCTGTGCACCTCTGTGTGCACTTCTGTGCACCAAATTATTTATCATCATAACTATTTTAGTTTGTTATTTATTAGCAAATAAGCGATTAGCCTAGGCGAGGTTATACTGGAGCTATAGTCAAATGTTAACCGATTTCGCCCAATTTCAATACTTTTCTCAGAAATGAAGAATATTTAAGCAAAGTTTCAGTGATTTCAACAGACAGACAGACGGACATCGCTCAATCGTCATAGAATTTCATAAGGATTTAGAATATATATCGTTTTTGATTTTTGAGCCAAAATTAAGGAAATTACAAACGGAATGACAATCTCAATATACCCCCATTCATTTTGATGGTGGGTATAAAAAGAAATAAAATTCAAAAAAACATTTTCTTACATACAAAAAATTGTAACCCTAAAGTTCAGCTCACAAAAAAAAGAGAACCGATTTTGATGAGTTTCATAAACAATAATCGGAAGGTATTTTTTATCGAACTATTTTCCAGTAGTTTCATTACTGCATATACTCTACGAATATATTGCTTAAACAACTACACCATTTCGATATACAACACTACAATACAACATGTTAATACAAATACAGTCACAAAAGCTTTATTGTATATTATTAAACAAAATTTATCTGTCTGTCTGGCACGATAAAACCTTAACGAAAAGACTAGGTCACTGAAATTTGGCATAAATATTCTTCATTTCTTGGAAAGTTTGGTATTGAAGTCGGGCAAAATCGGTTAATGTATAACTTCGTCGAGGCTAATCTCTTATCTGTTAATAAATGACAAATTATAACAGCTATAAGATTTGGTACATATAAGTTTTACAAATGTAATAGGCAGCATATAAAATTTCATCGAAATCGGATCACATTTTACCATAACTCTCATACAAAAAACTTACTGAAATAGCCTAATTTGCACCTAAAATACACTTAACGGCCAACAAATGATAAACTGTAATAGCTTTGGCTTTAGTACAAGGAAGTCTTATGTTAATGCTAGCCAGTGTGTAAAATTTTCTCACAATCGGTCACCATTTGACCATATATAAAACTTACGGAAACACAAAAATACAAAAAGAAAAGGGGGTTTATGTCCGTCTGTCCGTTAGATAAAAGCGCAATAGCGCCTTAACGAAAAGAGCTAGAGGGACAAAATTTTACAAAAGTATTTTCGATATCTTGAGAAAGTTGTTGTGTTCCCATATAACCCCGTCCGTCACAATTTTTTGTATGAGACAAAATGTTTTTTCGAATTTTATAACTTTTTCAACGGAATATTGTAACAATAGGTCTAAAAGCTTAAATCAATGATCATATTTTTTTAATAAAAAACATGTAATCTTTCCAAGAACATGCTTTTGTATTAAAATTCGCTAATTATTACTTGATATTTCGTAATCTCGCTATGAAAATTTTAAGGAAATCCAAATTTTGACTTTTTTTTAATTTTTCTCGTCCCATATTAAAAAACTTTTCAGCATAGGTTTTCCATAAACTAAGCAATAATATTAATTAAAAAATTTTGTTAATATTTAATACAAGTAAAATTTACCGAGCATTAACTCGAATTTGGCCCAAAAATGTTCATCTTTTCAAAAAACTAAGTAAATTCGATTACATTTAAGGAAAACTGAACTACTCAATACTATTGAGTCATTTAATGATAAATTTTGTATAACTTTGAAATTTTTTATTTACAACATAAAATTTTTGGTGAATATCCTTAGGCGCGTTTTCAGAAAAAATGAAATAACTTCAAAACTACGCCATGGTATGGTGTAGAACTTAACTTTTGACCTAGCGTCACAATATTCCGTTGATAAACATTTGATATAAAAGAAAACAATTTCCTGTCACCCTAATGCTTAGGATAGTCTTCAAGAATGTAAAATATATGGAAAACCCTTAATAATTAGGAAGTTTTTAACCAATTTTAAAGTAATATATCTTGTTGGAAGCCCATTTAGTTCTTAGTACCACGCTGTTAAACACTTTTTTGAAAATGTATTCTTAATGGAAATTTTTTCAAACATTTAAAGAAAGCCCTGATTTTTCCCATATAACTGGCGTGTTCAAACTTTTTCCGATATCCGATCTAAATTAATATTTGTATTTGGATTATTGAGGTGAGATATAAAAACTTTGGGGGGTACGTCTTTCTGTAAACTGACTTTACATTTTTTGGGATACTCTAATATACATATATACATGGCAATATATCAAAAACGGCTTTTTGCGAAAAAGAACTTTTTTATTATAGAAAACTTATCTCTGGGATTATAAAAATATTGTTTGTTTGACAACTTATTTGTTTATAAATTATGTTAAAAGATGGCGCTATTTTTATGTTACATACGAAAATCCCATTTTTAATAGTTAAAACTTAAAAATTTGGTTTGACAATGTTACGCGACTTTGTTCAGGAGTATTTGGTCTAATTTTTTTCTGAATGTACCAATATCGAAAAAGATTCAAATAATATGTATTTGACACATTTGTAAGAAACATAGGAATACCGCCAACTTGCGACAATCTTTTGCAAGATTTTTAGAAACACAAAAAAGATGCTTTCAAAAGAGACATCTGCGATGAAATTAAGATGAAAAATAAGAAATCTAGGGCCAAAAGTAGTTAACCGTACACAAATTCTTTTACTTTTTTCAACGATTGCACGGTGGTAAAATACGGCCAAAAATCAATAACTTGTTTATTTCTTCATATTTTTGACTGATATTTACTAAGCTGACATATTATGGTCCTTTCTTTATATTGTATAAATTATCAGGGGTGTCATAGAAACCAATTTCATTGGTATTGGTTTTGAAAACGACAAAAACAATTAAATTGGTGTCATGAATTCCAATATTAATGTTCGAGCTACATTTTCTATTGGTTTTATGTGTCACAGAAAATAATATTATTGGTTTAGTATTGGAAATAAACCAAGCAACTTACAGTTAACAGATTTCATTTCAAAATTGGTCTATCAATTTAAAACAAAGGCGTTACTGGCCAACTGGTGCCTTTTTCGATTTAAATATCCACTAAGAACAGATTTTTGAAAATTTGGCCCTATGGGGGATAAAGAAGGGAAAATTCAATAACGCTATAATTCCCAAACTAAAAACAATAGAATCAAAATTGAAATCGAGTTTGGATCAGTTACAAAAATAATAAAAATAACAGTACAAGTAGTAACAAGTGGTACTTTTCGAAAAAAGGGGAGAAAAAAGATTGTTGATACTTTTTAGCTTTAACTTTCAAATAAAAAGAGATGAGTGAAAAGTTTACAAATCATTTTTATCATGTAATAAGATAAAAACCAGTTTTGGTACTTTTTGTCTTTTGTCTTTGGAATCAATGAACCATATCGACAAACATAAAAAAATATCAAAAATGGGGAAAATTGTAAGGCTAGAATATTCTTTGTGTAAAGGTACTGGCGAAGCAAATGCATATCAACATATTTGTTTGCAATTTTATAAATATCGCATGTAAGTGACAATCGTCCTTTAATTGGCTGTGGTTTGTTTCTTGGTGTAAATAGATTACATTTTTCCAGTCCGCAATTCGGTCATTTCATGATGTTGGGGTATACAAGCTTCATTTGTCCAAATAGCAGCGTTTTCTTTATACCTATACCACAAACATCGCAAAAAACCGAAAGTCTTTCTTCAAATAACTTTCTATAATAAATTTTATTTTATTTTTTTATTTGATTTTTGATGTTTCAAAAAAATTTCAAATGAAATAATAAACAATTGATTCGAACATTTTGTTTGATTTAAAACCAATAATAACAAAACCGACTTGGTTTCATGACACCAAATATAACCAGTATTGGTTTTCAAAACCGAGAAATTTAAAAACTGACTTGGTTTCTATGACACCCCTGTATATGGTAAAATTAAAAGTGGTTGGCCAAATAAAAGGAGACATATAAGATACATTAATAAAATGTGTTTAATAATTTTGAAAAATATTCAATAATTTTCATTTATGTATATTCCTTTTGTCTACCTTATTATATATAATTTGTAAAATTTGGATGAGTAGTTTGAGAGATATATTTAAATTTCTGAAAAAAATTGTGCATTAGTCAAGCTTTATTATTATATTAAAAAACATAAAAAAAACTCAATATTTCAATAAAATGTTGAAAATTCATGAAAAACTGTTTAAGACTGTGATTTTCATGTTCTTTCTGCATTTTTTTTTTGTTCATTGTAATGTGGCCACCACCTGTGTATATGTATTGTTTACAGAATTTCCTTAAAAACAAAGTATAGTTCCATTTTTCTCAATCTTATTGTAAAAATTTAACCCAAGAACGTGTTGGCTAACAAAGTAGGCTGCAAGATTCAACGCCACGCCCAAATTTTCATTATACAGGTCATTTAAACTTATTTGAACTCATTATATAATTTGTTGTCCTAAATTGGTTTTTTGGTGGTAACTAAAGTAAATTTTAATCTAATCATTTAATAAATACTGCTTTAGATTATTTTCAAGTATTTTATTGACCTTTTTCTTACTAAATTGCACCCTGGTGTAATTAAAAATGTTTAAAATATGTAAAAAGATGAAGTTAGTAAAATGATTCTGGTAAATAGGCCGGCAGAAGAATGCGGCTCAAATTCGAAATATATACTACTAGTACTTAACAGTAGGAGATCCAATTTATGCGTAACCTCTTTTAGCTCCTTTTTCTTAGATATGGCCTTCCAAAATTAAGATTTTTATGATTTTCACTCGTTATTTTCGAATAAACTAAACCACAGAAATTTCTAAAAACTGCACAAAATGATTCACTAATAACAATATTTAAAAAGTGTATAAAAACTTAGAACAAAAACTTTAGTGGAAAAATTATATCTGCTTTTATTCAGAAGTACCCAGCAAAACTTTGGTAATGGCAAGTACTCTGATAACTGGTTACCTTGTAACGACTACAACATACCATCCGAATAAATAATAAGTTATTACAGAAGAACTTATTTGTAATTAAGATGGTAATTTAAACTGAATGGCCCCGGTTCAAATCCCACCAAGGGCAACAATTTTTTTTAGTTTTTTTTTCATTAAAAGAGTCTCTTTAAATGATTTTTGAATTTTAAGAACTTAAATATTATCTTCTGTAAAAAAAATTTGTAAAACTAACTCATGTTAATGAAAAAATACCATCATGAGTCAATTTTGATTATGTAGGGGATGTTGAATACCAAACACGATTCTAATTGGTCTTAACTTGGTAAGCCCAACTTATCTGGGTCATCCTTCATCTCAACTGTGGACACACACCTCCTCATGGTATCACCCGGGGAGTAAGTTTAACACCCATTAATATTGTGAGTTAACATGTTCCGAGAGTTGTCCCATAAGATCGATAAAAATGGGTTAGGATTACGGGCTAGTAACCCTCTCTTGAAAAAAAAATACAATGAAGAGGATAAAATTAGAATTGAAATGTCCCACTACCTAATGTTAGAGGAGGATGTCCGAAACTTCGATAGAAAGACCAAGTAGAGGAACATTTTTCAAAGCTTGGCCTATAAAATTGGAGAATATTCGCACAAGATCGAAATCCATGGAATTCTAAAATATGTTCGGACTTTGACCTTAACAGGTTGTAACAGTTAAGTAAGTAAGATCCAATCTTATGTAAAAACTTATACAAAAAAGAAGATTTAAATTGTTTAAGTTTTAAAATAATTTTAAAAAAGTTTTAAAATAATTACAAAAAATCGTATAAAAATATTTTTCCAAAAATTACAACAAAGCAAAAAAAAAGCAGGGAAAAACAAAGTTATTTTCACATGATTTTGGATCTAAAAATAAAAATTGTTTATATTAATTATAAGCTGCTAAGTTTTCAACATATGAAGTAGCTCAGTGGAAGAGTCTCTGCCTAGCAGTCGGAGGGTCTGGGTTCGAGCCCCCATGGGATCATAAAAAAATTTTGTATTTCGTTTAAAAATATATGTTTTTAATAAAACAACAACAAAAAAGTTGTTGCTGTTGTTGTTGTTGCTTTCAAATTGCTTACCCAAGTCATTACTTTTCTGCAATTGGTAAGTACTTGCCTCCAATGACATCCCCATGTTAATGTAATGACTTAAACAGCGAATGAGTAAGTAGTTCGTGTTCAATAGTTTAACTGTTTAACTCATTATTTGGTAATGAAAAGTTTTACTGGGTTCTTAATTAATGAGTTTTAGGAAGACAAATAGAATTTCGATCCTTTATTTTAATTTTTTTGTTAGTTTTTCTCAATTTGTAGAAGAACTAAACATTTAATCGGGAAGCGCCATATCAAATTTTTAGATATTGATAGTAGCAATCGGTACGTAAAATTTAGTCTCAAAACCTTTATCCGCTTTTGTGCCATTTTAAATGCAAATTTTTGCAAATTTTTTTCACTACTGCATTATCTTTTATACATATTTTTCTCTAAGTGTACTGATGTTTTTTTTATGGTGATACAAATTTAAAAAAGTGCAATTTATGACCTATTAAGAAAGTTACAGCGCAAAATTTGTCGCTAGTTAAAAAGTCAAAATTATAGAAAACACCCTGTATTTCAGAAACCAAAATAATTTGGGCCATTTTATATAGCACCAAGAATAGCTGAATATGTACCCAAAAAAATGTAGGGTAGGAGGGGGACCATTTGCCATAGGGGCGCATTTGCCACCACTAATTTTCTTGAAATCTAACTTATCTTTTTTGATGCTGTAATCGATTTTATATTCGTTTGTCATTGATATTGTATATCTCAAATTTTGACTGCTGTAGCTTTCATATTTAAAACATCAGGCGTGATTTATTGTTTCAGCAGATCTTGAAAAAATATTTTGCTACAAGTATTTTTGTAATATTTTCCTTAGTTTTTTTGTTATCCTGAGAAATTATTCATTAGTTTAATAAACAATATAGTATTGAGAACAAATATTTTAAGCTTTTATCAATAAACCTATTTCTTATGTGAAAAATAGTTCTTTACATCTAACGACTCTACCTGTGGCACATTTGCCATACACATATAACAGAGCAACTCGTCGACATTTTTTTGAGCCCGACATTTGTAATATCCCTAAAAATGATATCGTATTTTGGTTGCAAGGCCCATTCCATCTTAACATTTTTTTTTAATGTTGATATGTCACAGTACAATGTTAACAGAGGCCCAATAGTTAAAATTTTGATCTCTGAATTTTTTACTGTTTTGTTTAATTTATCCATGTAAAATGAACTTGAATTAATTTTTTAGTTTGTTTGTTTTGTACATTAAAGCTTTATAGAAATAAAAATTTACTTTATTACAACAATTTTTTTACTTCTTTTTTGTACCAAACTTATTGGCAAATGTGCCCCAATGGATGGGGCACATTGGCCACTTTTCGTTAATTTGCTATTTTTCAAATTTGATACATCTTATTATTATATTCTTAAACGAGCAATAATTGTATATTATTATATTCTTAAACGAGCAATAATTGTATATATATATATATATATAGAATGGCTATCTCGAAAACGGCTCTAACGATTTTGATAAAATTTGGACAGTGGGTATCTTTTTTGATGTATAGGTCGAAGAAGAAGGGACTTTTGGAACTTTTGCCTCTAAGAGGGTAAAAACGGGTAAAAAGGGGAAAAAATCGAAAACGCTATATCTCCTAAAGTAATAGGTATAGAAACAAAATTAAAAGTACGTTTTAAACAGCTATGGAAATAAGCGGACAGGTGTTTGGTACTTTTTTGAAACTATGTTCGATAGGGGGTAAAAAAGGGTGAAAATAGTTTTTTTTGGTACCTTTTTAACCCACTCTTATATTTTAAACTAAAGAATATAGAAAGAAACTTTGTACTGCAATCAATAGATGTAAAAGAAACATAAAACACGTATTTGGTACTTTTTTGATTTTGGAGCCAAAATGGGTAAAAAAGGGATAAAATGGTAACTTAACATCTCCAAAGTAATATGAATAGGAACATTATACATTATGTTAAATGTGTTTTAAAAAAATGTACCGAATTCAATTGGCATCAAAAAAGTACCAAATATTCATATGGAACTTTTAGAAATTAGGGAATAAAAAGGGGGAAAAATTAGTATTATTTTAAACATATCAATGTTTGTCTGTATGTATGTTCTTTATAGAATAGTAAACTGTGAATTTGATTATGTTATGCTCTTTAGCGAAGATGTTGCGGATATTCCGGCGAAGGTTTTAAAGTTGATAAGACTAATTTCCGACAGATGGCGCCACTGAAAATTACTAAAAATTAATTAAATCGTAAACTGTACATTTGATCATGCTATGATCTTTAGCAAAGTTGTAGCGCATGAGCCGACGAAGGCTTTTTAGTTGGTGTGAATAATTTCCGACAGGTGGCGCTACAGAAACTTACTCAAAGTCAATTTAATCGTAATCTGTACATTTAATCATGCTACAATCTTTAGCAAAGTTGTTACACATGAGCCGACGAAGGTTTCTTAGTTGGTATGAAGAAATTTCGACAGGTGGCGCTACTGAAATTTACTCAAAGTCAATTTAGTCGTATGCTGTACATTTAATCATGCTATAATCTTCAGCAAAGTTGTTACGGATAAGCCGAAGAAGTTTTATGAATTGGAATAAGCAAAGTCCGACAGGTGGCGCCACAGAAAACTACTCAAAATGAATTAAATCGTAAACTGTGCATTTGATCAGACTATAATCTTTAGCGAAGTTGTTGCGCATGAGTCGACGGAGGTTTCTGTTGATATGAATAATTTCCAAAAATATTCAAAATGAGTTAAACTGTAAACTATGCAAACTATGTGTTGGTCGGACAAAATAAATCAAATAATTCAAAATTAACTGAATATTTCTACAATGTCTTTCCTTTAAATTTATTTTAGCACTTTATAATATAAAATATATAAAAACTTTAAAATTTTCCTCAAAATACTTATCATAAAGCTCCGAGCAAGGCTCGGTCTACCAGGTACTAAAGAAAAACCGTAGGCAATCTGAACCAACACAGTTTAAAGCTTACATATATAGGTACCTATGAAGAGCAAAAAAATTGTGATAACTCTCACGGTAAGAAACCTAGAGCACTTTAAAAAAAAAAGTGGCAAATGCT
This sequence comes from Stomorhina lunata, assembly GCA_933228675.1. NCBI lineage: Eukaryota > Metazoa > Arthropoda > Insecta > Diptera > Rhiniidae > Stomorhina > Stomorhina lunata. The sequence goes on along the minus strand of OW121740.1, from coordinate 84,582,414 downwards.
CCCCTTTCTACCCTATATAAATTCATGTGATTATCTTGAAATTTAAAAACTTACTTTTTTTGATATATTGCTATATATCGTCGGCCTATATCTAAAATGGCTTATCTGCAGATTTTAGAAATTGAGATTTTTATACCATACCATTCCGTATGATGCGCTTTACCTATAGTGTGAATGTTTTTTATCAAAATGTTAATTTATTCGCGACTTATTCACTTTTCTGTTTGGCTTATCTACATAAACAATTTTTTTTTCGAAGACAAAACGGTTTATCTACATTGATTTTACTAAATAGTCATAGAAGTTGTAAACTAAAAATCTGTAAAAAGGTAAAATTATTAAAACTTTTTTTCCTTTTCTGATGAGGGGTAATACGCTAAATTCAAATGTGCTTTCAAAAATTCTTCTATCTTCACACTGTTCAACAGAAAATGCGAAAAAATCTAGTGTTCTTAGTGATGTTTAAAAGGCTATTCACTGCGCTTAAACTTCCAAAAATACATTCTATAATTGTTAACAATAAGAAGATATCTTCCTTCAAGTAGGAAAGACGAAAAATTATAAAATTTTTTAACTTTTATAGCAGAAAATGCATTTTGAAAAATGCACTTTTTCAAAAAATAAATGGTTACCAATAAAATGTAACAAACGTCGTATATACACCATTTTCAATTGTAAATGAGAAAATTCCATTTGAAAATGAGAATTTACATTTGAAAATGAGAAAATTCCAATTGAAATTGAGAATTTTCATTTGAAAATGAGAAAATTCGAATTGAAATTGAGAATTTCTATTTGGAAATGAGAAATTTCCAATTGAAATTGAGAATTTTCATTTGAATTTGATAAAATTACAATTGAAATTGAGAAATTTCCATTTGTATTTGAGAAATTTTTATTTGAAATTGAGAATTTTTTATTTGTAATTGAGAAAATTTCAAATTGAAATGAGAAATTTTTACTTGTAATTGAGAAATTTGCATTTGAAAATGAATTTTTCATTTAAAATTGAGAAATGTCTAATTGAAAATGAGAAATTTCCATTTGTAATTGAGAAATTTTTATTTTAAATTGAGTTTTCCATTTAAAAATGAGAATTATTTATTTATAATTGAGAAATTTCCATTTGATATTGAGAAATTTGTAATTGTAAATGAGAAATTTATATTTGTAATTGAGAAATTTTCATTTGAAATTTAAAAAAGCCCAATGAAAATTTCTCAATTACAAATGACAATTTCTCATTTTCAATTACACATTTCTTAATTTCAAATAGAATTTTCTCAATTACAAATGAAAATTTCTCATTTTCAAATGGAAAACTCAATTTCAAATAAAAATTTCGTAATTACAAATGGAAATTTCTCATTTTCAATTAAACATTTCTCATTTTCAAATGGAAAACTCAATTTGAAATGAAAATTTCTCATTTTCAATTATACTTTTCTCAATTACAAATGAAAAATTCTCATTTACAAATGGAAAATTCCCACTTTCAATTTAAAATTTCTCATTTTCAAATGAAATTTCTCAATTTCAATTGGAATTTTCTCAAATTCAAATGAAAATTCTCAATTTCAATTGAAGCTTTCTCATTTTCAAATAAAAATTCTCAATTTCAATTGCAATTTTCTCATTTTCAAATGAAAATTCTTAATTTCAAATGAAAATTTCTCAATTCAATGTGGAAATTTCTCATTTACAATTGAAAATGGTGTAGTACAATTTAAATACATAAAAGCATGGCAAAAAAATTGTAAGGTATAACCGTTCTCTCTTACAAAAAAAATTTTTGAAGTAAATGCGAAATATTTGAAATATGTTTTTTGTAAACAATTATAAAAGTCGTTGCCACATGTGAGAAATGGGAATATTATTATCAGGAAATTTTGAACGTATAATGTGTAATATGTTGTAAACATTTCGTTTAAACTTATTTTATAAAGTTTAGCGGATCCTGCACAAGGAAAAAAAAGAATCGAGACAATTTAATTTTGTCATAATATATTTAAAGTATTTTTATGTTTGTTCCCGTACTCTAACGAAACTACCCAAAACAGTCCGAAGTTGTCAGAAATTACTCAAAAAACAACAATTTGTATTGAAAATTTTTTCGGGAATACGTTTGAGTAAGTTTGGGTCGTTTCGTTAAAGTACGAGAACAAACATTTTGTGTAACATATTTTTTTATAATTTATGTTATAGTTTCTTCAGCTTCTTTTTGGGATTGAAAATTTTATTTTCACCAACATTTTATTTAAAAAACGTATCTTCAAATATGTTCTTATAGATAGATTTTGGTGTGATCTTTTATAGTATGAGAATTATGGGCTTTTTAAATTTCAAAAATTATACGGCATAACTTTAGAAGTTTATATGCGATATAAACTGGTATATCAAACAAAAGCTACTGAAAGTATCATTCAAATGATATATTATACATTCTTCCGATTTATAAAGATTAAGAGCTCATATACTCAAAACTTTTTTTACCACCGACTTTGTTTATAAAAATGAGCATATCTTAAAATAATATAGCTATAAGTATGGTCTTTTATATAATGAATTTTATACAGGATATACTGGGCTTTTATATAACATAAACTACTTAGCTCTAGCATATGTAGCGTGTTAGTTATGACAGCGTAAAATTTTACTTTTATTGAGTTAGAGTTCTCTAAATATACATTTTTATATTATATATAAAATGTATATATTTTTTTGTCTACATCTACAACGGAAGTCGGTAGTCGTGTGGCTATGTCGACGCTTAAAAAAAATTATTTCTATTTGAATGAATGCATTCTAATTTTAACAGGTTGTAGCCCGTAGCCTGCAGTCGTGATTGTGTTTATAGTATAATAGCAAACAGAAACTGGGATTTTCAAAAGTAGTATGGTAGCATAATTTGAGAAAAGAAAATAATAATTCGATCAAACGTCAGAAAGTTAATATGGCTGACAAAAGAGAGAACGGTTATACCTTACTAATTTCTTTTATCATGCATAAAAGTATCCCAAATCATGAGGGAGTATTATGTAATCGGAATTACATAAATTTCTTAAATTATGTTATGCAATCCACTTTTCTACAAATTCACTACGAACAAAATGGTTTATCAACACATTTTTTAATTTTATTTAAAAAAAATCTTCGAAGACAAAACGGCAGATCTACCATAAAACCGCGAATATTGGTTTTTATTTAATAAATTTTATTTCAGGAAATGAGAAGGATCTAAGGTAAAGCTTTTTTTAAGAATATTTTTAAGACCATTCCTGATCAATTTTGAGCTAAATTCGCGATGTGTTTCATTGAAATGTTTTAAGATAAAACCTTAGCGTTGTCAGTTAATAAAGAGATTTTTGACAAACTTTTGATGTAAATCGATTATAAATAACATCGCTTTCATGCCTTATGTGATTTTGTCACAGTTTGCAATCTAAAACCATTTGAACTAATATGCTAGATTTTTAAAATCTTCATAAAATTTTAGCAAACAATGATTTTTTGCTTTTAGGTGCTAAATGGCAAAAAACTCGGTTTACGCGGTAGTTTGGAAATTTTCATTCATATTTGCGAGTGTGCTCCACGAAAACCGCTATTTTGAAAAAAATTACGCTCAAGATTCCCTCATTTACGCCTAGGGTTGCCAGTCAGGCTGGATTCGACTGGATTGTCCAGCTTTTTTAGTGCTTGTCCAGTGTCAAGCTAAAATTAAATTTGTCCAGCTAAAAGGTGAAGAATTTATTTTTTTTATATTTTTAAAGAAAAACGCAAAAGTGTATTTTTCTCTTTTTTACTAAGTGATTTATTCGTTGATTAATTGATTACTTGATCAAGTTAATTTTGTAACAAAATCACCCTCTATAAAATTTCTCTATTGTATTTACTTTACTTAAATGGCCTATATTTACAACCTGTTAAAGCAAAAGGTCGAGCATATTTTAGAATTCTAATCCTTCAATTTCGTAGGTCAAACTTTAAAAGATTTTCCTCTACTTCTACTTGGCCTTTGCATCGAATTTTCGTACGTCCTCTTTTACGAGTTCATTCTGGATCGTTTTGGACTACTTTTCTTGCAGAAGTATTTTTATCCATTCGCACAACATATCCTAGCCAATGCAGCCGTTGCTGTTTGATGCGTTTTACTATGTCGATATTCATGGTTTATTCGATGTCGATATTCATTGTTGATGCTAACTGGTCCAACGATTTTTCGTAGAATCTTTCTCTCAAAAACTCAAAGAATAGCTTCATCTGCTTGTGCAAGTGCCCATGATTCAGCACCATATAATAACATAGGCAGTAAAAGCGTTTTGTAGAGCGTGTCTTTAGTTCTAACAGAAAGAGCTTTATTTCTGCCTGCTTAGGCCAAAATAGCATCTGTTGGCAAGCATGATTCTACGTTTGATTTCAAAACTTATATCGTTATTTATGTTCGCGGCTGTACAAAGGTAAACAAATTCTTTTACAACTTCGAAGTTTTAGTTCTCAACGATCACATGTGGTCCAACTCTAGTGAACTTTCTGTTTGTAGAAACCATCAGTTTTAATTTTGATTCATTGACAACTAGACCCATTTTATTAGATTTCTTCTCGATACGGGAAAAGGCGGCAGCTACCTCGTGCACTGTGCGAGGTACGATTTCAGGTAACACAATATTGAAGAGATCGCATGACAAACTATCGCCTTGTCTGAATCCCCGTTTAGTTATGAAGGACACCGAGAGGCTCTTACTTATTTTAACTGTTGAGGTTGTATCCGTTTATGTCATCCTGCATAGTCTCATTAACTTCCTAGGGTTGCCAAACTCAGACATTGCATTAAACACCTTCGTTCGTATCGGGCTGTCAAAAGCAGCTTTGTAGTAAACAAAGAGATGATATGTATCGATTTGTTTCTCTTTTGTTTTCTGCAGGATTTGATGTAGCGAGAAGATCTGGCCAGTGGTAGAAGACTTATACCTCTATAATTGGCACATACATATCTAATTTGTTTGTGGACTGAACAAAGAACACTCCAATCGTTTGGCATACGTTCTTCTAACTATATGGTTTTTATAAGCATAAATGATTATCAACTCCTACTTCCCGTAATTCTAACCTCATTTTAATTTGTTCGGACATGTCATCTTGTCCACTTTTATTTGGTACTTACAATTTGCAAAATTTATTAATGTCCAGCTAATTTTTGGATTGTCAAGCTTTCTTTTGCCTTATGTCCAGCTTTTTCCGGGTTTGTGTCTGGCAACCCTATTTACGCCTGTCGTATGTTATACCTATATAGAGCACATTAACGAAATGTATATCAAACGATGCGAAATTGAAAGATCTACAAATCGTTATCTATTTTTTAAAATTCAAAACAAACAAAATTAAAATTTAGAGGGGAGTGGAGTCTATTTCGTAGAACAACGACTTTTGTCCAAATGTTAAAACGAATGCAGATAAAGACGAAATATGAAGAAAAACTTGAACGCTTCAATCGATTTTTTAACGTTTTTATATATTTTTATGCCAATTACGCATAGAAGCGCAAATTTGCGCTACTAAGATATTGTGTTAGTATACAGAAGTTTTTGCGAGTTCAAGATCTGTGATCATATAGTACATTTTAAATATATAGAAGGATCCCGAATCATGAGAGAGTATTATTTAAGGGGAATTACTAAAATTTCTTAGATTGTGTTATGCAAATCCACTTTTCTACTAATCCACTACGAACAAAATGGTTTATCTATATATTTGTATAAAAATTTTCGAAGACAAAATTTTTATTTCATGGAATAAGAGGGAGTCTACCAATCATATTGTAAATGAACACTTTGTTAAAAACTCAGTAATAAGAGAATTATAGAGTTATTTGCTTTTCCTGAAAAATCTGTATTTTGCATAAAAAACATTTTAGATATCGGCCGATGATTTGTATGTAATTTCCGGCAGAGGGTCTGATATCGAATCATGGATCAAATGTAGACCGGGTGTTACCAAATTTCGGTAATTAGTTTTTGCAAAAAAATCAATTATCGTTAGATATCAAGGAATTTTTGTGATAAAGTCTTTTAAGAGGTTGTCTTGTATAGGAGCTATAGTATAGTAAATCCCTCTATGGGAGGTACCCGAAATAATAATTCTATTTTCTTCAAAAAGTGTAGCGATCATTTTTGGAACAAACAAAAATTGTATGTGCGCGACATGTACAAGGTCAGATCAATAAGTAATTGTCTTTTTAAATTTCCCGCCTACTTATTGAAATGACAGCACTGCACTATTTTTTACGAAGATATCAAAATGCAAAATTGATGAAGGAAAATTGGAATCAGAAAGATATCGAAATGTGTTTATTTCTTCTATAAGAAATCGGCTTCCAGGTGTTATTAACAACAACGACTCTACACCATTTTCAATTGAAATTGAGAAAATTCAATTGAAATTGAGAAATTTTCAATTGAAATTGAGAATTTTCAATTGAAATTGAGAATTTTCATTTGAAATTGAGAAATTTTCAATTGAAATTGAGAATTTTCAATTTAAAATGAGAAATTTTCAATTAAAATTGAGAAAACCCTAATTGGAAATGAGAAACATTCAGTTCAAATTGAGAAATTTTCAACTGAAATTGGGAATTTTTGAATTGAAATTGAGAAAAGCCCAATTGAAAATGAGAAATTTTCAATTGAAATTGAGAATTTTTAAATTGAAATTGAGAATTTTTCAATTGAAATTGAGAAAAGCACAATTGAAAATGAGGTTGAATTTTTTAATTGAAATTGAGAATTTTTCAATTGAAAATGAGAAATTTTCAATTGAAATTGAGAAATTTTCAATTGAAATTGAGAAATTTTAAATTTAAATTGAGAATTTTTCAATTGAAATTGAGAACACCCCAAGTGGAATTTCAACCTCATTTTCAATTTAGGTTTTCTTAATTTCAATTCTAAAATTCTCAATTTCAATTGAAAATTTCTCACTTTAAATTGAAAATTTCTCATTTTCAATTGAAAATTTCTCATTTTCATTTGAAAATTTCTCAATTCCAATTGAAAATTTCTCAATTTCAATTAGAAAAATCAACCTCATTTTCAATTGGGCTTTTCTCAATTTCAATTGAAAAATTCTCAATTTAAATTTACAAATTCTCAATTTCAATTGAAAATTTCTCATTTCCAATTGGGATTTTCTCAATTTCAATTTACAAATTCTCATTTTCAATTGAAAAATTCTCAATTTCAATTGAAAATTTCTCAATTTAAATTGAAAATTTCTCATTTTCAACTGAAAATTCCCAATTTCAATTGAATATTTCTCAATTTCAATTGAAAAGTCTCAATTTCAATTGAAAATTTCTCAATTTCAATTGAAAATTCTCAATTCCAATTGAATATTTCTCAATTTCAATTGAAAATTCTCAATTTCAATTGAAAATTTCTCAATTCAATTTGAAAATTTCTCAATTACAATTGAAAATGGTGTAGTAATAACGAAATTTCTAGATGTGTCCCTCAAACATACAATGAGGTTGTCCAACAAATGGTTTTAAAGATCATATAAGGAAAATTACAATTTTAAATGAAAACGGAGATGTGGAAGTGCTCCCTACAACATAACTTGACCTATGCAACAGATTAAAAAAAGACTTTAAAAGAATGTTGGCATTTCAGACAATCTACCATCAATACAAGAAGTGAAAAACGCGATTGAAAGCCTTAGGATCAGCGAGATTGTGTCACCCATTTGTGAAAATATGGGAAGAAGAAACTTTCCCTAGTCAAAGAACCAAAAAGGGTGACTTTAAAGACACCTTTTCCAATACCGAGCAGGATACTAAGCCGAGTAATTTTAAACAGAAAATCCGAATCAGTTCCCGCCACACTCTGCGAAAATTAGTTTGGTTTCTTACAGAACCGCTCTCTGAATGGTTGACGCGTTATCCAATGGACACCCTTTAAACAACTTGGAATATGCTGATGACGTATGTCTTCTTAGTTAAAGCTTAGGTCACCTTCTAGAAAATACTAACGTTATTACTGTTGCATGTCGGGCAGGTGGATTGGAAATCAATATATTCATGATAAAGTTATACTTGGAGGCTAATGTATATAACGTTATATTGAATGTGTAGGCACATTTATTTATCTTTGACAATTAGTATCAACAAGAGGTGACGCCTATGGTGACATTGAATCTCTTATTAAAGAGGCAAAATGTGCATTCGGCTTTCTCCTAGCTATCAACAACAACAAAGATTAGAATATACAACTTCGAAACTTGGAAATGCACAAATGCCATCGATATGCGTCAGCAAACCTTTGCAAACAATTGCTTAAGGCAAATCCTTAAATATGGTGGCCGAATCGCATAAGAAATGAAGATCTACTAAACGCAACAAGCCAAATCCCTGCTTCTATAAGCGTATGTTAACGAAAATGGCCATCGAAGTCCAAATACTATGTTTAAATCCACAGGGATCGTGGATGGTGCTCCTGCTAAAACGTCGTGTTAGTGCACCTACTAGAATGTGAAGAATGTCAATTGATGTGGTGTTGCAATATACACTGTGTAACAAATGAGCAACTTTTGTAAAAACTTGGAAAGCTACCTAGTGGGGGTCATACAAAAACGACTTTCAACGATTTCGATACGAAATCGTTTTCGAGATATTCGGGTAGGCAGTAGTACTTTTACAGTTTTGGAAAGTCAAAGGATCAGGCTTTTACAAGCTGTATGCGTAGGACTTATGTATATTTTAAGAAATTAGGTAAGTTTTAATCAAAAGTTTTCCTTTTTTAAACGTTTTTTTTTTCAACGTTTTTCTATAAAAACCTAATTTGTTTTATACAGTCTTTACATTTACAAAAACAATTTAACTTTTTTCCAAAATTAAAATTATTTGATTGCAAAAACATTTATTTCTGGTGAAAATGTTTACATGCCGTATTACCATGTTAGTACATGGCCTAGTCGGTTTGTAAAAACTAAATTCTCTTCTTATAATAATATAAAGCTACTAAAGTCAAAAAAGTGAACAAATTTTATTTTTTAGACATTCTTAACAAAAAACACTTTCGATAAGTTGACGGACGCTTTTTTTTTTGAAAATAATTCTTAACTTTTTAACGTCTGGAGATATTTTAATAAAATTTGGCAAGGTGGTAATCAAGGATTCGAGTTGATTTTCAGAAACACTGGTCCATGAGTGATCGGAAGAGTGATTGAAAGCTGGTCACCTCGGGTGTTCGCCAAAAAACCATTTATGGATGGATTGTTTAGAAGAATCTACAAAAAATGCGCTTATATGTGTAGGTAATCTCCTTTGGCTTTCGAGATATTTGGGTAAAAAGAATTTTTGGGTTGATTTTTTACCTATTTTTTTAAGCTTTTTTTAATCTGGTAGAAAAATCTGAGGACCAAAAATTTTTTAAGAATATTCCTTAAATTCTTAATAAAATTCTCAATAATCTTTGTGTAAGTTGGCTATACATATATTCTTTCGTTTAAAAGTTAAAAATATACAAAGTTGAAACATAAAAAAATATCACTATTTTTTGAGTTTTCCCTAAAAGATAGCTATATTTTTTCACTAATAAAAAAATATTTTCTTAAGAAACATAAAAAGATTTTTAAAGTTTTAAAAAGAAGACATAATGAGAATGCGTATAAAACAAATTTTTTGTCAATTGGGTTTTTGGTCTTCGCAATGACCTCTCCAAAAAGTGCCAATTTATAAAAAAAAAAAAAATTAGTTTTTCCCGAGTTGGGAATTGGGGAATTTTTTAGTTAAAATTAGAATTTTTTTAGTCTATTGCTTTTAGATCTCTATTGCTCTATTTTTACTTGATGTTAATCTACTGGTCTTTCCCGATCCAGTGATACTAAACACGTATATCAAGCTTTAATACATAGTCTTCAAAAGCTCTCAAAACTTTGCTCCCATAGTATTTTTATGCTGAATATTGCAGTATTGGAGAGTAATAGTGCACAGTGGTATTAACTCTGCAATTTATAAACTACTAGACGGATTTTGATGAAATTTCTAACGTCAATAGTTTTTAGAGTCCGATATAAAAGTATGGTTGAGGCCCTAAGCTCCACTGGGAGTCAAGGATAAAAAAAAAACGACCCGAGTAACTAGTTCTTGTTCGCAAAATTGAAAAAATAGCTCTGCTAAAATAGATAAAAACAAAACAATCTAAAACAAGTAACAAAGTGCTATAGTCGGTCAATCCCGATCATATGATAAAATTGTTTTTTTTCGTGTTTAAAGGCAAATATTTGCTAAATTTGTCATCATACAAACATTTTCTCAAGACTTATATATTTAAGCTATTTGGACTTATATTAAAGCTAGGGTCAAATATGTACCGATTATCTCGAAATTTAGCAATTTGATTACAGTTTTACAAAAATTGTTTGTGCAACAAATAAACACAAAATTATCATTATCTTCAGACTAAGGAGCATTTAAGTGATTTTCATTTTATTTAGTGAGTTTTGAAAGAAGAGTTTGTATTGAAGCTATAGTCAAATATGGACCGATTTAGACGAAACTTGGTACAGTGATTAGTATATATCGGGTGGTTAAATTTCAAGGGCCGATGTTGATTTTGAATAAAACGCAAACTTTTTAGGAAATTATTGTAATTGTATTTTATTATGATATATTGGTATTACTCAATTATGTATGAAACAAAATATCGGCCAAATGGGGGCCGCGATCACGGCGGCACACCTCCATCCGATGGTCCAAATTTTCGATGACCCTGAGGCATAATGGAGGTTCTATGCCGTTAATGTGCCGAATTATCTCATCCTTTAGCTCTTGAATTGTTGCTGGCTTATCGACGTACACCTTTTCTTTCAAATAACCCCAAAGAAAAAAGTCCAACGGTGTCAAATCACATGATCTTGGTGGCCAATTGACATCGCCATTACGTGAGATAACACGGCCATTGAATTTGTTGCGCAAAAGAGCCATTGTTTCGTTAGCTGTGTGGCAAGTGGCACCGTCCTGCTGAAACCACATATCGTCCACATCCATATCTTCCAATTCGGGCCATAAAAAGTTCGTTATCATCTCACGATAGCGAACACCATTCACAGTAACTGCCTGACCGGCCTCATTTTGGAAAAAATACGGCCCGATGATGCCGCCAGCCCATAAACCGCACCAAACAGTCACTCTTTGTGGGTGCATTGGTTTTTCGACAACCACTCTTGGATTCTCATTCGCCCAAATGCGGCAATTCTGTTTATTGACGAATCCACTGAGGTGAAAATGTGCCGCATCACTGAAAATGATTTTCTTCGAAAATAGATCATCCACTATTGCCATTTCTTGCCAGCATTCTGCCCATTCACGACGTTTGGAATGGTCAAGAAGCTTTAGTTCTTGAGCCAATTGCACCTTGTAAGCGTGTAAATGCAAGTCTTTATGCATAATGTTCATCAACGACGAGCGTGAGAGGTGCAATTGTTGGGCACGACGACGAGATGAGGTGGACGGCTCTTCAGCCACACTATCGCGAACAGCAGCAATATTTTCTACAGTACGAGCTGTACGATCACGCACTAGTGTTCTCACATCTTCTACAGATCCGGTTTGCTCGAACTTTCCACGATTTTTGCGATTGTATGCACATTTAGACGGTCAAATTGACCAAAAAAATCACGAAGTGCACGATATGCACGTTGTTGGATTGTGTATCTCTCCATGGTTCAAATTGAATAAGTCTGAAATAGAGAAATGTCAAAAAAAATTCGAAAAAAGACTTGGCGTTTAGGTGTGGTTCACATTCAACGTCGGCCCTTACAATTTAACCACCCTTTATTTGTGACCAAAACATCAATTCCGGGAAGTGAGACCTATGGGAAGTACCATAAATAATAAACCAATTTTGACGAATTTCAATAGCCATGGTCCTGCTACCAAAAAAAATTGTTTGTGCTAAATTTTATCAAATTATCTTTAGAGTTTCGATCTGTACTTTGTAACAAGATTTACATGGGGGTCAGCCAACCAGCCGTTCAGATGCACGGACGGACTGACATCGTTAATTCGACTCAGGATTCTAAGTCATAGATGTAGGTCTAAGACCAATATGCGTTACATACAGCAGCACAAACTTATAATACCCTTTCCACTTAAGGTGGTGAAGGGTATAAAATTGTCTATTTTGAAGAAATTGACAAATCATTTTTGTAGTAAGAGATAATCAAATTGGATAAAAGTTGAACTGAGTGTAGGAGATGATTTTGAAACATTAATTAGTATTTTCTTTAAAAAGATAGTGACTTATTGCCCTCGTACCTCAACCTGAAAACCTGTATATTAGAGTGGCAGTTATTTTTCAAAAGTTGGAATTTGTATGCGACCAACCCCAAAATTTGTTTGAAATGCTTAAGAAATAATCCCTTGAAAATTTTAGCTCAATCGGATGAGTGCCTATGACCCGCCCAAAATTTGCAACATGCCTGATTTTTTACTTAGATCCTTAATAATTTAATAATTAAATTAAATTAAATTTTAATTAATACTTGAAAATAAAACAAATCCAAAGTAAGATATGATTTACAATTCTATGGCCTATAAGTACTAAGTAGCTAAGTTTTGTCAAAATATTATAAAATTTACTTAGTTTTTTTCATATTAGAAAATTTAACTTTTTTCTCAGGTCGGTTTCAAAAATCATTTTTTGATTTTTTGAAAATTTTGTTGAACAAATATTACAAATTTTAAATTATCGTTACAGGTTCATAAAAGAAACAGATAAGGGAATAAAACTCAGAAAAAAATGGTATCGATTTCTTAACCTGTTTCGCAATACCAATGATTTAAAATCTTAGTATTTCGGAAAAATGTAATTTTTTGGTTATAATTTGATTATATGCTTGTTAAATTGTACCTAAGTTCAATTTAAATAAAAGTAGTAATTAATATTTTTGCCTACTTTATGGAGAGTGCATGCGGTGATGTTTTTTATTATTGTAAAAGTTTAACCCCATATTCCTCGAGGTCAAAGGTCGAACATTTTTTTAATTTTCCATAGGAAACTACCTGAATATTTAAAGTATATTGTTGATTTTTAATTAATTTTTATAAATATTAAGTATTTTTTAACCCTATAAGGTCGAATTGCTAAAAAAAAGTGTTACTTGAAAATTTTAGCACAATCGGTCGAAGGGAGGGTTAAAATATTTTTTTAATAAAAAGATACTTAGTATTTTTAAAAATAACTACTTTTTTACAATTGGACTAAAATTTGTTAATATGTTATTAATATTCCGCTAATTTTGACCTTTGACCCCGGGAAAGATTTTAAACTTCTATAATATTAAAAAAACATTGCCGCATACATTCTCCATAAACTTAGCTTTATTTAAAATGAACTTTGGTACAATTTTACAAGCAAATAATCAAGTTACACTAGTCGGCACAATTATTTTTACATACCGTACCATACATACAATTAAAAAAATAAATCAAAAATATTGAAAATAGAAAAAGAATTTGCAATTTATTAGAAAACAAAAGACTTTTTATATTTTTAAAGTTTTGTATATATATATTTTTTAAATTGAAACTAAAAAAGAAAATTTTAGGATGTGGCATAAATATTTTGACACATTTTTATAGAGCGTAGTTAAAAAATTGGGAGCTTTAAGGTCAACAAGTAAGAGTGTTATATTCGGCTGTGCCGAATCTTGTATACCCACCATCAAGTTGTACGAGAGTGCATCTTATTCAAAATTTTGACCAAATGTGGTATTGTTGGTAAAATATTTGGACTAAATTCGGTTACAGTGGTATAGTTAATATAGTTTAACATTTAAAAGTATCTAAGTGGTTTCTCTAGTATTTACCTTGGATAAAATTTTGGCTGTTTCCGTAAGTTTTTTATATGGGAGCTATGACTAAATATGAACCGATTTTGATGAAATTTTATATGCTGTCTAGGGCTTATGCAAAACTTTTATAAACCAAAATTTATCATCATAGCTACTATAAATAGTTTGTTATTTATTAGCAAATAAGCGGTTAGCGTAGGCGAGGTTATACGGGAGCTATGGTCAAATATTAACCGATTTTGCCCAATTTCAATACCAAAATTTTCTCATAGATGAAAAATGTTTTACTAAGTTTCAGTGAGCTAGCTCCTTTCGTTTAGGCGTTATCGTGATTTCAACAGACAATATTAAGGAAATTACAAACGGAATGACAATCTCAATATACCCCCCATTCTTTTTGATGGTGGGTATAACAAAAATGAATATCGACACAATTTTATTTTCTTATTTGTTTCTTTTATGAACCTGAAACGATAATTTACAATATTTGTTGAACAAAATTTTCAAAAAATCAAAGAAATGATTATTGAAACCGACCTGAGAAAAAAGTAAAATTTTCTAAGTAAATTTAATATTATTTTCATGAAAATCAGCTATTTAGTACATAGAATAGAATTGTAAATCATGTCTTACTTTGGAATTTTTTTAATCTAAAGTATGAATTAAGTTATTTACAATCAAAGTAAAATAATCAGGTATTTTGCAATTTTGGGCGGGCCATGGGCACGCTTCCTCCCCATCCGATTGACCTCAAATTTTCAATAGATTATTTTTTAGCATTTCGAACAAATCTGGGGGTTAGCCGCAAACAAACTTCAACTTTTGAAAAATAACTGGCACTACTGTTTATAAGGGTGGGGCGAAAAACAACATATCGATACGCTTGGGTTAAAAATCGATGCTCTACGTCCTAAGAAGCTCAGGAAAAAAAATTTTGTCTTTCTAGGTCAATGTCCTGAGGTGGCGCACAGGACATTTATTTCTAGGAACCATTTGTATGGAGAAAAATGGGGCTTTTTTGGTTTTTGGTAAATTTCAACCAATAAAGATATATCTTTGAAAAAATTAATAATTGGATATAGAAGACAACTTAATCAGCTTTGATCCACGCAGTGGTTTTTAAGTTATTGCAATTTGCCCCAGAAAATTCGTTTCCTTTTCAACACGCCTAAGGATATGCAGCAAAAAAATATTTTTGGAGTACAGAAATTAAAAATATTTTATTTAACCCTTAATAGACATGGGGACTAAAATGACCCAAAAATTTTTTTCGAAAATTTAAATGTTTGATTTATTTTAGTGATTAATTTTATTAAATCTGTTGTCATCACTTAAGCTGTAAAACAATTTTAGGGTTTCCTTCATAAATTTTCGAAGAAAAATGTTGGGTCATTTTAGTCCCCATGTCTGTTAAGGGTTAAATAAAATATTTTTAATAAAACAATATAACCTTTCTTAAAAATAACTATTTTTATTAGTTTTGATCGAAATTAGCCACTAAATTTTTATTTCGTATTTTTGCCACTAAAAACCCAAATTTTGACCTTTGACCCCGATGAAAAAAGGGTTAAGCTCACACAATATCAAAGAAAGTTCTAGTGGACATTCCTAAATGACTGGGCAATAAAATTTAGTATTAGCTTTATCAAAAGAAAACTTAAATAAAATTTACTATGCATCTACTTAAATAATGTCCAAAAATTTATTTTTCGCGAAATTTTACGATTTCAAGTCGCAGGTACGGCGAAACCGTATGAGATATCAAACTGAACTTTTTTGGATTTTATTACCACATCTATTTTCTATTTTAACATGCTGATCAAAAATTTTTAAATTTTGAATATTTTTTTAACAAAATTTTCTAAAACTTAAAAAGTGAGTTTTGAAACGATCCTAAAAAAAAGTACCATTTTTCAGTATAAAAAAACTATGTAAGTTTAATTATATTTTAATAAATTTAAGCTATTGAGTACTTATGCATATCCTGCATATCCTTAGGCGTGTTGAAAAGGACTCGAATTTTCTGAGGCAAATTGCAATAACTTAAAAACTACTGCATGGCTCTTTAGCTTTTATAACTCTAATCAAAGCTGATTAACTTGTCTTCTACATCCAATTATTAATTTTGCCAAAAGCATATCTTTATTGGTTGAAATGGGTTCTAGAAATAAATGTCCTGTGCGCCACCTTAGGACATTGACTTACGAAGACAAATTTTTTTCTAAGCATCTTAGGACTTAGAGCATCGATTTTTAACCCAGGCGTATCGAATTTCAATAAAAGTTGCTTTTCGTTCCACCCTACTGTATATACCATAAGATCGTTGGAATAACACATATCGACAGAAAAGTACCGTTTGGTACTTTCTTCCATACTTACCTAATAATTTAGTAAATATTAAAATGTCTCAAAAGAAAAGCCAAAAAAAGGTTCATTTAAAATTCTTTATTTGTTATATTTCAAATTCGAATGTATTTATTTCTTTCTTTCATCCATTGATTCATGTTTAACTCTTCGTCCTTTTCTTCTATAATTATTTCTTAATTGAACGGATTATAAAATTGTAGTAATAATTTATTTGGTTATTGATATTTTAATATTGTTTTCTGCAAGTTTTTATTTTGTTTAAAGTTTGATGCTATTGTTGTTTTGTATTTTTGTTGTATTTTTTATTTTATTTTATTAAATATTTATGACTAATTATACGAGTGAGGGGAAATGAAAAAAAGAAGTCCTTATTGTAAGATTTAGTTCATTGTGGTCTACTTTTAAGTCATGTCCTCTGTAATGATGAACATGCACAATGTACAATACAATTATTTATGTGTATGATTTATATCTCTAATGGAATTAAAAAATTTATTGTAATTTAAGAGGAAAAATACATTTATCTAACAACATTTTCTTTTGTTTTTTTTTGTAGTTTAAGTTTTATTTAGTTTTTTTTTAGTTAATTTTTAAAATAACATTTTTATCTAATAGAATCAATTAATTTTATAAGGAATAATTTTTATAAATTTATGTAATAAATTTTATTAAAGTTTTGTTGGTATTAAAATAAAAAAAATAGATTTAATTAAATCGAATTTCATTAGATGTATTTTATACAGGAAGTACTTAATTATTATGATCAACTTAAAATTATAATTCTTGTTTAATTCAAATCTAGTAAGCGCAAAATGTTTCAACTCAATTCGTCTGGTCTGGTTCCAATGGTACAGAAAGGAACTTTTTCTCTTTTTTTTTCTTTGTAAATAAATTGGACTCATTTGGGAATAAATGTTTCATTTTAATGACGAGTTAGAAAGTTGATAAAGATGCCTAGTGTAGTAATACAATGACAATTAAATTAATAAGTATTTCCTTTAGTTTAATTGTTTTTTTTATTTAAAATTCTATACTAAATGTGTAATTAAGAAGCTCTTTGAAAAAAGTTTATTGATCAGTTTTTATGGTTGGAAGTTGTGGGTCATGACATGGCTGTCTAGTTGGCCACCCTTTTCTGAATAAGCAGAACTATTGCTGTCATTGTCAGCATTGAGATCATGATCATCATTGTATTCACTGATATTATTGGTACTGATGTTGTTATCGTCAGAGTCATCGGATCGAATTACTTCGTATGGCGGAAAGAACAAAGAGTTTAAAAGGGTGGCTGATGATTGATATACAGCGGGGCCGAATGATTTCTCAATTTGATATTCATCAGCATCGATAATTTCAACTTCTTTACTGCTGTCCCGCTCTGGCTCCTGAGTAGCCAACTTTGGTTGTTCCTATTTGCGGCGACGCATTTTGGAGCGGTTACTTTCCTCCGAAGAGTCGTCTATCTCGATGGCAGTTGATAAGTTTGATGTACTAGTTGATTCCTTTAGAGTTGACTTGGGGTCAACAACAGTTTTGACTGAAGATATAAGGAAACGAAGTTGCATAAGTTGAACAGTGGTTACACGTGGGTTACTGCAGTTTTCGAGCCACTGTAAAAATTTCTCGCCATGAGCTATAGCTTCTCTGTACTCGCTATCAATTTCTTCATCTTCATAGAACTCTGTACATTTGGCTCGTTCCTCTTCATCAGTTTTGTTCGAATTGTTATTATTGTTGTGAGCGCAGTCATCGGTATTGTTGTGATCACTGTTGTAGCTGACTTCCGATTCGCTAACGGCTGACGAAACTTGGCGATTATTGTTTGTGTTATTGTTGTTGATTTTATAGAGAAGGTTGTCGAGAACATCTCTGCAGTCAGCCACACTATTTCTTGTGTCGGATTTTGGCTCTGATTCTTGCAAGTCTACTTCGGAAGCCAAGGGTATAGGGCTAGGTGCTGGACTATTGTGATTTGATCGAATTTGGTGAATATTTTGGTCGGGACTTTGTGCTGGTGTTGGCAGAGGACTGAGTGGTGGGCTTCTGGCTTTAGCTGTTTTTGCGGAGAGATCTTCTGGTTTGTTCGACATGTCAACATTATTATGCAATTCACTATTTATTTGTTCAACAGATGAGGAACTTTGTACCGAAGGACTTGGAGCCGAATCCTTAGTGAGTTGTGAGTACAAAATATTTTCAAATCCAGTTTTTGCAATAATCTGGCCATCGATAGTGGTCGGTGGATCAACGCCATTCATAGATGCTGCTGGTTGATGCAATGGATTTCCATGGAGTGCTACAGCTGCAGCGGCAGGTGCCAAAGAGTTTAAACTTGCGCCAAATGCTTTGCACCAATTAAACCAAGCTGAATTTTTGTCATCCAAACTACCGGATGGAGTTGAAGATGGAGTTAGAGGTGTGGGTATTATAGGAGGTGTACTGGCGTGCAAGCTTTGTTGCTGCGGTGTCGAAGAGCGGATCGGTGGGCTGGTAGCTCCAATGGGTGGTGGTGGTGGTGGTTGGGGATATAAGTTATTCAGACCCAACATAGCCTGTTGTGACTTTAGCCAATAAAGTAATGGATCTTCGGGTAATGTGGGAAGTGGTGGCAAGGTTGCACCCAATTGTGGAGGCATGAGGGAAGCACTTGGGCTCTTTAATTGACTTTTTGTTGTCTCATTTTGACTCAAGTTAAGACCAAACGAAGAAGCTTCACTAGATGTGGGAGTGGAAGGTTTTTGTTTAGCCCAGTTCTTTACAGTTAGACCGGATTGTCTTTCTGTATTTTCGCTACGAGGACTGTGAACTGGTTGCTTTGGCTTTAAGTTGTTAGCTCTTAAGTTATTTCCAGTTGCAGCCAAGCCATTTAAACCAGTCATAGCTGCTAAGCCGGGATTAAGCTGTGCCAATAAGTTTAAGTTCGATGTAAGCTCATTGAAACTAATGGCCAGAGGTGACTGTGACAGTCCGGTAAGGCCTGAAAGATGTGAAAGACTCGATAATGGACTAATAGCAGCAATAGATGGATCCGTTGGTCGAGGAATTTCTGCGCCAAATACTTTATTTTTCGCAGAGCCATTGAAAGCTCCGTAATCCGGAGTTAAACCATTGAAGCTACTAAGATCAGTCAAAGCTTTATTTCCACCAAAATCTAGTCCAGTAAGAGGAGCTCGTTTAAAAGTAGTCATTTCATCAAATTTCATTTTATTTGAAAAATTTAATGGCATCGACGTATCCAAGCGTTGCCTTTTTTCTGGAGGTCCACCCAAAAGATTGGCGCTACCATCCATTTTGTCACCCAAACCGTCCCCACCCATTTTCTCAGCTACGGCCTGGCGAGACATAAAACGTAATTTATCCTCATTTTTACACCAGCCACGTAGTGTAGATTCGGGAACGCCAATGTCACGTGCCACTGAAGCCTTCGATTCGCCATCGTGTATGCGCTGTATGGCATGAACCTTGTCACATGGGGTCAAGCTCCTTAAAGGACGCTTGCCCTTTGTGCTCATCCGGATGTTCATGTGGGGATAGCTGGAAATATCCAACCTCAGGCCGTTGTCAAACAGTTTGAATTCTGGAAAATAAAATAATAAATTAAAAAATGGTCAATTAGAGTAATTAAGCAACTAAATTAAAAAAATACTCTTTTAAAAATATATTATATATGTATTTGCATAGGTATACATATACATAGTATGTATGTATGTAAATAGCCACAAGGATAGCTAATTGATAAAACAAAAAAGGTAAACGCATAATGAAATGCAATCTTATCAGAAATATAAAAACTTTTGTATTAGTGTACAAATAGTTTTACCTGGTCGCTTAGCTAAAACTTCATTTAGATCCGGTAAACATTATATACTTTTCCATGAATAATATAAAAAGTGCAGTGCGCTCTTATTCGCCAAAGTTTTACATATGGTTAATACATAAACATCTACATAGTGAGTGATATATGAATGTACATATGTACGCATTTATGTGGCTATATATAAGGGTTGATTGAAACATTGGCTACATACGTAAATATATATACTCGTATACCAGTTGAATATTATACAATTCTTGTACACGCGCATCCAATAAAAAGAAGACGCGCTTTGAAATATCCTTTCAATGT
Source organism: Stomorhina lunata (assembly GCA_933228675.1). Classification (NCBI taxonomy): domain Eukaryota; kingdom Metazoa; phylum Arthropoda; class Insecta; order Diptera; family Rhiniidae; genus Stomorhina; species Stomorhina lunata. The sequence continues at coordinate 84,562,073 of OW121740.1, read as the reverse complement.
TTCATCGCGATTTGACGAAATGCTATGTACAATTTTTGACGCACAAATATACAGATCCATGTATATACATACGCAAGGAGGACAGACACTGCGAAATGTATTTATGCAAAGAAGCGCAAGGAACGCCCGTCAAACCCACAATTCATTTGCATAAATACAAACTGCACAATAACCAAAAACAACAATGTTAACAACAACAACACAATAAGGGTTCGAAATTATTGCGAGTGAGTAAAGACAATGAATACCAGACGACAACAGGGGAACATGCTAATTGGCGCGCTTGTTTTTACTTGCAACACCGCATTGCCAACACCCTCCCCCACAAACCCCAAATATCCACCCTGTTTCTCATTCCAACATCAAATCATCATCGTCACACTTTAAACATCACAATTGCTTACAATTTCGGCGCGCATACTGTTCCTCGCGAATTCACGACGAATAAGCAACAAGCTCACACAATCGCGAACATGTCACGTGCTCCTCATTCACTTGCATGCAATTTATCATTCATTTACCTGCTTGTATTGTGCGTATTGTCAGAGTGTGTTGGGGACTTTTGGCAGGAAACATCCCTCTTAAGGCACACAAAACAGGTACATTTTTGGAACCTACACAACATACACACACATCTATTTATCTGTCTATCTGAATATGCAATATGCTTTTTTTGAGTAAGAGCGAATAAGAAAGCTTAATTGGCTCCGCCTTTAATTGCAAAAGGGAATTGTTGGTACATGCATATAATATAGAGGGTACTGGATACGCACAACGTCTGCAGCGACGAAGAACAAGTTTGCGCATGGCAAACTCCACCTGAGCGTAACGAGAAAGTCATGCAACTTTTGTAAATTTAAGAGCAAAATGAACAAATAATAAGAGAATCAAAACATAAGCTAAATTCTCTTTAGAAATTTATTTCTTTTATTTTATTTTGTGTTCAATTGCACAACCAATTGAGTTAACTAATTAATTAACTCTAAACAATTTCGTTGAATAAATGTGCAATTAACACTAACATCTTTCTAATAATGAATGAAAGAAGGGGGCGAGAATATAATCTATTCACATCAAATGAAAGTGAATTATATGAATACATGTAAGTATTTATGTACGTAAGTGTGGGTAATTGCATTTAAATATGATAACATATAAATTAACCTAATTCTACGTTTGGTTTGTATGTAAATTATCCAAGTTATCCACCATTAGAATTACGCACATATTCGCTTACTTATTTATGGATTTGAGAAGTTATCACATGAGTGTCCTAAACTAAAACTTCAAATGTAAGAAAAAGTTTAGATATATCAAAAAATACTTTTTTATTCGAGTTTTTTTTTTCTTCTTTATTTTTAACTTTCACTTTCAGTCTAACCATTGTCTATGGATTTGTTTGCCTTTTTTTATATTTTTGTTAAATAGAAAAATTACTACAAATTTTTATTGCAAGTTGGTGCAATGCTTTTCCGTCTGTCCCACATCCTTGTGTGATTATATTTGAGTCAATGTGTTATAAATATTTGTTAGTACTAGTACGTATTCATGTGAGTTTAGAGCATTATTTTTGCTCTTATGATACTACATTTCTATTTTTTTTCGAGACCACTTGTTCATTGTGTTAATGTATGTATGTGTTATCATCAATGAATGTGTGTCAGAGTGTGTGTGATATGTTTGTTCATAGTTTGTATTTGTGTTCGCTTCCATTATAATTTTATTACATTTTTATCGTTTACCAGTTAGTTAGTAGTCAGTGAATGGAATAGAATGAAATGATCGGGGGGAAGAAGAGTTATTTGGTACTACTAGCTCCTCCAGAGCAGACATCCATAGGAATCCAAACATTTACACACTCATTCACATATTATAGAGTCTGGCAAATAAAGGTCAACAGCAGTAACAATTTAATGTAAAAAATATATCCCACAAATATAAAAAATGTGTTTCAAACTTTGTTATTATTTTCTTTTTTTTTTATTTCTTCTTTTTCGTTTTCTATATGAGTATGTAAGCCCTGTATGTCTGTATGTATGTCTGTCTGTCTATTCGCCAGTCTGTGTGCTTTCCAAGACAAATTTTTTTCCACATTTATTTATTTATTTTTTTCTTCTATTTTACTTATTTTTATTTTTCGATGTACTTTTAATAGGTTTAGGTTATAGGGAGACATACGATACCAAAACTATGTTGTAGACTTAAACTATATACATTCAAGAAAAAAAAAAACAAACATAAAAATAAATAAAAAAATTATATATATGTATGTATATAAATACACATATGCTCTCATACAGATGTGTATAAATATATACTTTTGTACATAATAGATGCCGGTCGAGACAATGCAATAAAAATGAACTTGATGATAATTCTTTGCCTTCTTATGTGCTTTTAAACTGTGTTAGTTATACTTTAATATTCTATATTACCACCATTTTATCTGTTTTGTCTGTCTTCTTGATTTATACTCATACATACTTACATGTGAAAACTCAGACAAATGCTATTTAGAACATTCAAACTTAAATAAAACTTATAATTTGTTGCTCTTAATATTTCTGCTTGATGCAAGAACTCAGCTGTTTCTGTACTTTCACCGCGAAAAATTACAAATGATAATAATGGATCAACAAATGTTTTTCAGGACACGTGTAAACTTTGCAGTATTACATCTTAACATATGTATATATTTATTTATACCCCTAGTATTATAAGTTGGTGCTGATGTATGTAACGCATTAGACTTAGAATCACTTTCTGAGTCGATTTAACGATCTCAGTCAGTCCGTCCGTCCTTCTGGCTGGACCCTCATGTAAACAATGTAATCAAAGTACAGGTCGCAATTCTAAAGATAATTTGATGAAATTTGTCAGAGATACTTTTTTTGATAGTGGGACCATGGCTATTGAAATTCGTCAAAATCGGTCCATTATTTATGGTACCTCCCATAGGTCCCAATTCCCAGAATTGATATTTTTCTTAGACCCACCTTAGTATACAAATAGACTTAGAATCACTTCCTGAGTCGATTTAACGATGTCAGTCAGTCCGTCTGGCTGGACGGCTGGGTGATATGTAACTTAAATCACTGTACCACATTTCGTTGAAATCAGTCCATATTTGACATTAGCTCCCATACAAACATAATTTTTGTAACATCTGTAATCAATTTGCCAAATTTCGAGATAATCGGCCCAAATTTGACCCTAGCTCTCATATAAGTCTAAATGACGGAAACAGCTAAAATATATAAGTTTTGAGAAAATTTGTGTACGATGGCAACAGTTAGCAAATATTTGTCTTTATACATTAAAAAGAACACCTTTGACCTTAGAGGTGAAGGGTGTCGTATGATCGGTCTTGACCGACTATAGCACTTTTTTACTTGTTTTATATATTTTTATACAGTTAGGTGGATTTGCCTCTCGTGGTACAAAAATGACATTATTCTTTGAGTACCACTCAAGTGCCTTTTTTCCATAATGGCATGATGCAAAATCGGGCAAAAAAAATGTAGTCACTCTGTGCTCTCTTAAAAAGGGTAACAACCGTTTTTGTAGGCACTTCTTTATATAAATTTCTGTGTTTATTGTGCCAGATGCCACAAATACTTTACTTCTTTTGCCACAACTGCAAATAGCTTGCCACACGAGAAACTTCTTAGGGAATTTTGTTTGTTTTTTTGTGCGAAACTCTTGCCGAACATTGCCCCGTTTATCAGCAACATAAAAATCTTGACCAGGAAGTTGAGAAAAGTCTGCCAGTACGTATGTTTCATCATCCATCACACAACAGGTGTATTTTTTTATAAAATCAGACTTCAATTTTTTCGCTCGTTTTTTTGCTTCTAAGTTCTTTATAGCATTGCGATCTGGAACCTTTTGGACTTTGTATGTCTTCAGTCCAGCATAAGCTTTGACTCTATGTGCAAATTTCGTACAACATTTCACCGTACGAGCTGTTTTTCTTAAAGAAGTGTTAGGCGCTCTTCGAAAGAGTCGCTCGACTTCTTTTGCCTTACCAATATCTGTAGGACCTTTTTTCCTCCCTGATCCAGGTTTTCTTTCAATGCTCAGGTTTTCCTTATACCGTTTGATGGCATTAGAAATCGTTCGAGGGTCAACTTTCAAACTTTTAGCTATTTTTTAAAAGTCCATGACGGATTTTTTTGAAAAGCTTTAATTATATTTTCACGAACTTTTTTTTTCGCAGCCCATTTTGATTGAAATAACTATTGAAAATTAATAATTTCTAAAATAATAGTATCTGACATATCTATAGAAATATTTCACTTATGATAAAAATGTATTTAATCTCAGATATTTTTTTAAAAAGTTTAAGAATTTTTTTTTGTTTTCAATTTTTTGATCATAACTTTTTGGAAATCCGGATTTTTCCTACACTAAATTTGGAAAAATTGTAGCAACGGTAAAGCTAAATAACTTTTGTGAACACATTAATGTAATCTGAAAGTATCTATATACCAAAAATAGGTCATAAAGACTCCCTTGTGCCAATAAATTAAAATTAAAGAACGCAACAAATTTTTAAAATTTGCTCTCTGATGGAACCGTTCGTCGGTTAAAATGTTCCAAGTGGTGTAAGAGATGAATTTTTAATCACTTATGAACTCTAATTGCTCAAATGCACTTAATATATTGACATTTGAATAAAATCGCTTAAAAGTGTCAGATTTCATGTACTGTTAACTACTTTTGTCTTATTTTTTCGTTGAAATTTGCTCACAGACATCTTTTTTGAATGTTGCTGATAGTCACTAATATTGCGTTTATGAAAAAGTTGGAAAAATTGCAAGGTGGCGGTATTAACATGTTTTTAATAAATGTATCAAATACATTTTATTTGTATCTTGTTCGATATTGGTAGATTCAGAAAAAAATTAGACCAAATACTCCTGAACAAAGTTACGGAACATTATCAACCCCTATTTCTTAGTTTTAACTATTAAAAATGCGATTTCCGTATGTAACCTAAAAATAGTGTCATCTTTTAACAGAATTCAGAAACAAAGAAGTCGTAGAACAAACATTATTTTTAACCCCAGAGATTTATTTTCTACAACAAAAAAGTTCTTTTTCGTAAAAAGCCGTTTTTGGGATATTGCTGATTATAAAATTTGAGTTAAAAATTAAAATTCGTTAGCGCAAGGGAGCTTTTATGGCCTATTTTTGGTATCTAGACTCGTTAAAATTATATTGATGTGTTCACAATTTTTCCAATTATATATGTATATATATATATATATATATATATATATATATATATATATATATATATATATATATATATGTATATATATATATAACATATATATGTATAACATAATTAGGCGATATTTTTAAGTGCTGATTAGCTATTTGGTGATACCTGTTTTTAGGCATCATGCTAATATTGGGAAACTTTAGATAGATCGAAAACTGCGCATTATATAAAATTTGCGAAACAAAAGAAATGCGAATTATAGTGTCTAAACAAATATTAACGTAAAGCGAAAATTACACTACTTAAAATTCTATGGATACATTATTTTTTTAATTTTTCATTTATAAAATTTGAAATTTTTTAAATTTTTTATCTAAACGGGTTGTTCGATTATGTTGAAATTACAGAATATAATAGCAAATATATTATCTTTAAGTACTTTTAAAGCATTTTTTACATCCTTAACGGATTCGAAGTTAGTTGCACTTCATTGTATTTTTTCTTTTTAGAAAATTTTAATATTTTTCAAATTTTCAAAATAAATTAAAAAAAAAAACACTAATCCAAAGAATTTTAAATTTCGGATGTTTTTGTATTAAGAGGACTATAGCAGATACAAAAAATATAGTTTCATTTGACTTTAATTTTGAGTGTTGAGTAGTGTTATCATCTGAACAGTAGCAAACAACATTTTTTATTTTTATCTTATCTTTATTTCCACACTTTTGTTATTGCTTTTTGGCGTCTAAAGACAAAAGCTCTATAACTCTTAATATACATATTTTAATGATTTTTAACTACAAATCCTAGTTGAGCTTACAATCAAACTATTAAGAAACAGTTAAGAAAATGTCAATAGCAGTCATCTGCGACATCGCGTCTGCTATGGAAGCTAGAGCCAAATGTGGGCCGATTGTCAAGAACTTTCACTTATAAATTTAAGTTATAATTTACACTACTCAACACCAAATTAAGTTATTTTCTTGTGTGTTATGAAAATTTTAATTTGTTTTTTAAAGTTTTGGACTTTTGATGAGATTGTCGTAATTACCTTATTTTGCGTTATTTTAAAAAGTACTTTTTCAATTTTGTTGAAAAATACACTAAAAAAGGGTTTTTAACCCTTAACACAATATAGAAAAATGTTGAACTCATGGTTTATTCAAATTTAGAATATATCGTTTTTTAATCCGACTGTTTGTTTTGTAGTGTTTCGAAACCGAATTTCGCCTTAGAGAACCTATATCGTCGACTGGTGTTAACATTTGATTTTAAAACTATTTTAAAAATAGCCACAGACCTATTTTGTACTTGTGTAATAACTACCCTAGTAATACCAAATCCTCAAATTAAATAAAAATGTCTTTGTTTATAAATGGAAAATGTCTTATGGGCGATTTTTGAAAATTATACTGATCCCTTGCGGACAAAATGTGCGGATATTTTTATACCCACCATCAAAAAGAATGGGGGGGGTATATTGAAATTGTCATTCCGTTTGTAATTTCCTTAATATTGGCTCAAAAATCAAAAACGATATATATTCTGAATCCTTATGAAATTCTAAGACGATTGAGCGATGTCCGTCTGTCTGTCTGTTGAAATCACGATAACGCCTAAACGAAAGGAGCTAGCTCACTGAAACTTAGTAAAAACATTTTTCATCTATGAGAAAATTTTGGTATTGAAATTGGGCAAAATCGGTTAACATTTGACCATAGCTCCCGTATAACCTCGCCTACGCTAACCGCTTATTTGGTAATAAATAACAAACTATAGTAGCTATGATGATAAATTTTGGTTTATAAAAGTTTTGCATAAGCCCTAGACAGCATATAAAATTTCATCAAAATCGGTTCATATTTAGTCATAGCTCCCATATAAAAAACTTACGGAAACAGCCAAAATTTCACCTAAAATACACTTAAATGACAATAAATCTAAAACTATAACAGATATAATCACTAAATTTAGTACGAGGAGGTCTTATGTCAATGCCAATGAGTGTGCAAAATTTTGTCACAAGCGGTCACCATTTGACCATAGCTCCCATATAAAAAACTTACTGAAACACAAAAATACAAAAAGAAAAGGGGATTTAAGTCCGTCTGTCCGTCAGATAAAAGCACGATAGTTCTTTAACTACAAGAGCTAGAGAGACAAAATTTAGCAAAAGTATTTTCGATATGTTATAGAAATTGAGTGCTGAAAATGGGCAAAATCGGTTCACATTTAATAAGAGCTCCCATATAACCCTGCCCCTGGAATCACATTTATGCTGATAAATTGAATAAAATTTTAAAATCTATTACTACTTAATTTAGAACAGAGAAGTTTTATGCAACTTTCGGTCAGTATGTTATATTTTGTAGGAATCGGTCCATTTCTGACCATAGCTTTCATATAAAAATCGCTCCCGGAAACCACTAAAATGCCACAAACGCCAGTTAAAAGCTATTAAATTAGAAACTATGATAGCTATGGCCACTAAATTTTGCAAGAATAAGCTCTATATATACACCAGGCAGTGTTACAATCGGTCAACATTTGGCTATAATTCTTATATATCGTCATCTTAAAGACCAAATAACCTATCTGCAAAAATTTCAAAATTGCGTTTTTTATGAATTATTGTTCCCTATATCATAACGTATATCAGTGCAAAATTTTCAATATCTAATATCACAAGTAACGAAATTATTAAAGTTTTTGTACCTAGAGGAACGTTACGCACTTAAAAAAGATACAACTAAAACATCAAAAATCGCGATAAAAGTTTAATTTTGTTGCATAGTGTAATTTAAACAATCATTAAGTACTTTCATTTGCTTAAACCAGTAAAATAAACTATAACTGTTATTATTTTATTAATTAATATTTATATGTATAAAAGATTTTGATTTATTAATAGTAATTAGTACTGCAAATAGGCTATTTGGTTTCAGATTTTTGCAATTCCAAATAACCTAAGTGACAAAACATAAGCTGTGTTTAGAAAAACAATTTTTTTTTAACCGATGTATATTTCTGGTTTAATTTTAATCTAAATACATCATTTTCGTTTAAATATTGCAAATAGTTCCAATTTTAAAACGTTTTTTCCCTCTCCTGTAAACTTTTGAAAACGGTAGATAGGTTATTTCGTCTTTTAGGTGACGATATATAACATCCCCTTTTTATATCTACAATCAAAATGATTTGGAGGTACATTCAGTATATTAAGATTGCATCTACGAAATTAGATAGCTATCAATCAATGTTAGGTCCAGACTTTATACACGGTAGATGCATTAGGAACTCTTAACAAAATATATGAGCCTGCCGTGTTGCTATCAACATGTTTATGGCACAACGAAACAGCTTATTAATGTAAAACTATATTCGATTATGGAACAGCATTTTATCCAAGGTAAATACTAGAGAAACCACTTAGATATTTTTAAATGTTAAACTGTATTAACTATACCACTGTAACCGAATTTAGTCCAAATATTTTACCAACAATACCACATTTGGTCAACATTTTGAATTAGATGCACTCTCGTACAACTTGATGGTGGGTATACAAGATTCGGCACAGCCGAATATAACACTCTTACTTGTTTAATTTTATTTTATATTTTTTCTAACTGGGCTAAAGTCTATTCATGCTGCAAAATTTCATCGCTGTGAATTTATTTCTTTTATTTTTTTTTCCAATTTTACTATGGGCTCATATCACTGTGAGATGGTATAAATTTCGATACATATTTTTTGGCTTTCATACTGACCTGTACCTTAAAATTTGCCACATTAACCGATTGCAATAATTATCTATATTTCAATTATTGGGATAAAAGGAAAAAACTGCATATCTGAATTCGAAAAAATGTTCCCATACAAGCGTGGGACGTCTAATAAACATAATAAAATTTATTTGACGAAAATTTATTTGACAATGTAACAGACCATAAGTTACATGACGATCTTGCAGTCTTAGTTTAGGCACAGTATCAATGTTTTTTGGAATAAATGCCGACTTTTTGACAAACTTTACACAACTTGATCGAACTACGGCCGACATACAATTTTTGTATAATTATATGTATATTGTCGTATCATATATATATATATTATTTTTAAACTTTGTCATAAGAATTTTAGTTGCCAGATCGCAACACCAGTATCTTTCAATTTCAATGCATGAAACCCCTCGTAAAAAATTTGAAACAAGATCTTTTGTCAAAATTTTTCACCACAATTTTATATCTTTAAAATCAATCAAAGCAAAAAAAAGTCGTTTTAGTTCCTAGTACGAATAGCACTATATGCGCAATGACTTCAGTCATAGTAAAGGGTCCCTTTTATTTTATATGTCATGATTCGTTTCTAGTAGTTTTTCGGGTCATAGCTAAATATTTGCAATTTTTGTTTAACATTCTTAATTTTTTCATACATATTACTTCGATAGTGACTCCTTTTTTTTATAGATGGTATATCATTAATGAGTTTAAGATTAATTCGGGGGTACCAAAAGGCTTCGTTTACTCCTTTTCTTTTATTCCTATATGACTTTTTATGTCAAATTCGCAGATAAAAGTAGCATTTGTCATTTCTATTCTTTCAATTCTAGGAAAACATTTCCAATAATGGGATCATGAGGCAAAATTCAATTCAACGCTTAGTCGCTGTATGGGGATCGATTTTTATGCTCTAAGGGCGTACAACACTGCCCAACACTACTAGCAAACAACATAACAAAACCTCTTTTCTCAATTCCTTCACAATGTAATGAATAAGGAGGGGTCACCTCTTGGGTTTTGTCCAAAAACAAAACAAAAAGATGAAATTACACTGATCTTGATCTTTATATGTTTCTTAACCTGACATCAAAATTTACTCACTTTAATCAATAAAATAGTGATAACGATCGTTTTTAATGCTACTCAACTGGATCATAATCTGTCAACGCAAGATCCATAAAAGAATTATACCGAATTATAATATGATGCCAACAAATCATAATATTATTCAATCACGGTCAATTGGTTTATGTACACAAAGAAGTAATACTCATGCAAATACTGCCCATATAGTGTATATATGAGTTGGCTTACCTTCTTTGTAAGGGAATAGTAGACAGGTTATACCCTTCACCACCATAGGTGGAAATGGTATTATAATTTTGTGCTGATGTATGTAACGCATAGAAATATTTGTCTTAGACCCACTTTTTATTTATAGGCTTAGAATTACTTTCTGAGTCGATTTAGCGATGTCCGTACATCTGGTTGCAATTCTAAAGATAATTTAATGAAATTTGACACAGAAATTCGTCAAAATCGGTCCATTATTTATGGTACCTCACATAGGACCCACTTCCCGGAATTGATATATTGGCCACAAATATAAATATTTTTTCATTAAATTTAAAACAAATACTGCTTATGTAAAGTAAAATCATTGTACCAAATTTTCGTTGAGATCGGTGCACATTTCATCATGGCTCCCATACAAACTCCTCTCTTAAAAATGCACTAAATGAGGCAAAAATCACTAAAAACCTTGTAAATCTGAAGATAATGAGAATTTTGAGTTTGTTTTTTGCAAACATAATCGGTCGACATTTGACCCTAGCTCTCATATAAGTCCAAATGACGGAAACAGCTTAAATATATAAGTTTTGAACAAATGTTTGTATGATGACAAAATTTAGCATATATTTACAGCCTGTTTTTCGAAAACAAAAGTCTTGTCACATTTGTTTTCGTTTGCTTACGATTAAGCTCAAATTTAGGTTTTTCTAAAACGTTTAAAAGCTTTCGTCAATATAATTTTGACATAAAAAGAGCTTTTTTCTTTCGTAAGGAAACATTATTGCCAATATATGTATTTTGAAATATCCAAGCTTTTTTATATGTAACATGTAGCTTGTCGGTGGTAATCCTGTCAGTCAATTGCCTTTGTTTATAAAAATAAAAAAAAGAAAATTAAATTTTAATTTTAAAAATTCAAAATTACCAAATTAAAATCTATTTTAAATATTTAATAAAATCAGCTATAGTTTTTGCAGCTTTGAAAATTTCACAGATACATCCTAAGACTGCATCACACCTAAAATTGCCTCCTGTGTGGCTACTTGTTTCCTCAATAGTACCAATTCTTTCATTACCTGGCTATTTTGTTTTCTTTTCTTTTTTGGTTGATATAGGTTGTGGTGTTGATGCCTAAATAGATGGGAGGCATTCGCGGCCACTAATAAATGTGAAGAAAATGAGGAAACCTTCTCAAATATAACTTAATCGTTCGAACGGGTTCTTCTTAATGTGTTCACTTGGGGACAATTTACTTATAATAACAGGTTTAGGCAAACCATGCACTGCAATTTTTGGAGCAGTTGCCGATGATAGATGGTATATTTGATATATTTGCAACTCAAGTTGTTTTAAAGTTTTTAAACGGCCTCCCTCAGTTCCCGATTAAATTAGGTGGAAAGGGTATATTGGGTTTGTGCTGATGTTTGTAACGCATAGAAATATTGCTCTGAGACCCACCTTTAAGTATACCAATCGACTCAGAATCACTTCGTGATTTGTTTTGACACAGGCTTATATTTTGAGACCCACCTTTAATTATACCAATCGACCCAGAATCACTTCCTGAGTTGTTTTGACACAGGCTTATATTTTGGTCCAAGAAAGATCCCTATACTTTTTGGTCAAAATCGGTTTACTATTTCGGGTACCTTCAATAGGAATGCCTTCCCCAAATAGATTTTTAGGTCCTTTACAGCCACTAATTTAGTTCTATTTCAATAATATGCAGCACAAATATTACCTATAATAACCTTAATCAGTGTACCTAATTTTGTAGGAATCGACCCATATTTGACCATACCTCCCATACAAGACAAATTCTCAAAAGTAGCTAAAATAATCATGAATGCACAAAAACGTTTATAAATCTAAAGATAAATGCATTTGTTTACTAAAACTTTGCACAAATAAATATATCAGGCCCTTAGTTTTTATTTCATACACGAAAGACCTTTGGTTATCGAGAAATTTTAACGTTTTCATTCGCTTTATACGAATGAATTTGTTTAAGAAAAACCCAAAAAAAGCTTAAGAAACGAAAGCTTTTAAGTTGTCACTCACTAGAATTTATTTCATTTTACAAAAACCAAATTGATTTACGTTTCGTTATTTTTACGAACGAAACAATATTTTCATTTTCGAAAAACAGGCTGTTAGTTTTTATACAGGAAAAAGAACACCTTTGAGCTTAGTGGTGAAGGGTATCATAGGGTCGGTCTTGACCGACAATAGCACTTTCTTACTTGTTTTTATATTATATTTTTATTTTTAATACTACAACAAGTTGTGTCATTTGCTGTTATTTAGACGCATTGTTTAAGCTTCTGTTCTACAGTTAATATAATTTTTTTACATCGACGGCGTGTTAATGCTGTAGGCTTGCCGGCGATGTAGGGTGCTATGGTTATAAATAATTTAAATAGAAATTAATAACATTCTGGTACACTAAAAAATCGCGAAAATACCTAGCGTGGGTTATAGGCCTTATTGAGTACATGACGGTTATACGCAAAACCCGATTTTAACGAGGTTCGTCAACTTATCGACCTAAAGCTCAGCCAGATTGTATCAAATTTTGTTCTTTTTTTAACAGCAAATAAAAGAAAATAGATTACGCTTTAGAATGGCATATCATTTTATATATATTTGTAAATCAGTAGTATTTTTTTTAAAGAATATCTAAAAAACAAAATTTGTCCACTTTTTTACTGTAGTAGGTTTTTATTGCTTATTCTTATGTATATGAAAGCTCATAAAAGTTTGTATCACTATAACAAAGTTTAGTTCCTTATAAAACGTGGTTTTATCCTTTTAAATCAGACGAATAATGTAAAAGTTATTAAGCTTTTTTATACCGATTAGGACATGTCTAAACTGTTTTCAAAAGTAGTTGTTGGTACAACGAATGTAAACATTTGTACCAGAAATTCTTTATAAAAAGTATTTTGTTTGCAATCGAAAAATTTTAACTTTGGAAAAAATTAAATATCTATTGTACAAAAAGAAAGACTATTCGCATTTGATCTCAAATCAGTTACATTTATTTATTAATGTAGCAGACAAATTTATTGATAAAAAGCCAAAAAATGCGGAGAAACCAAAATTCCGATATCAATAAGAATTATCTCGTTTCCTATAAAGAACTAGCTTCAGAATACTGCATACAGCTTGATTCTTTGACTTTCCAAAACTGTTTAAAATTTCAAAATCACTCTACAAATGTATGAGTTGGAAGTACTAAAGTACTAAGACATACCCGAAAACATTTTTTTGCAAATATCTCGAAATTTTTGAAAATGGTTTTTGTATGTTCTTACCTAGGCCTATAACACCCACTAGGTCTCTTTCCAAGTTTTTACAAGAATTGTTCATTTGTGACACCGTGTAATTAATAAAATTTATGTTGCCGAGACTGGGAATCGAACCCATGCTCGATGTGAAATGTTATGCTTAGTACTTGACGTGCTAACCAACTAAGCCACAACATCCACTTTAAGCGTATTTAAATATTATTCATTCAAATATTTTCTCTCATGTGTCAAACTGAAAAGCTAACAAAAATTCAAAACTATGCATTCGATAGCAAAATAATTACGATGCTTCTTCTGTTTTTCTTTAAAAATTAAAGAGTGCTCTAAATAAAATTTGTAGTTGGATTTTCTTTAATAAAAATCAAACCTTTTAATATAAAAACTCTACAAAATACGCAAATATAATGACATATTATACAAAATCATTTAGCATTAAAATGTTTACTTAGTACTCGGGTTTTGCAAAATTATCGACTTTTTTCGGAAACCCTCCCATTAAAGATTTTACAGTTGCTTCTGATACCTTTTTGGAGCATGTGTTCCACCTGCGCTTAAAATCGGACATGTTCTTGGAAATCTTTCCTGTGTTCTTCAATTCCTTTTTTACCAGAGCCCAATACCTTTCCACAGGCCGAAGTTCTGGACAGTTAGGTGGATTTGCCTCTTGTGGTACAAAAATGACATTATTCTTTGAGTACCACTCAAAGGCCTTTTTTCCATAATGGCATGATGTCAAATCGGGCCAAAAAAATGTTGTCACTCTGTGCTCTCTTAAAAAGGGTAACAACCGTTTTTGTAGGCACTCCTTTATATAAATTTCTGTGTTTATTGTGCCAGATGCCACAAATACTTTACTTCTTTTGCCACAACTGCAAATAGCTTGCCACACGAGAAACTTCTTAGGGAATTTTGTTTGTTTTTTTGTGCGAAACTCTTGCCGAACATTGCCCCGTTTATCAGCAACATAAAAATCTTGACCGGGAAGTTGAGAAAAGTCTGCCAGTACGTATGTTTCATCATCCATCACACAACAGGTGTATTTTTTTATAAAATCAGACTTCAATTTTTTCGCTCGTTTTTTTGCTTCTAAGTTCTTTATAGCATTGCGATCTGGATCTTTTGGACTTTGTATGTCTTCAGTCCAGCATAAGCTTTGACTCTATGTGCAAAATTCGTAGAACATTTCACCGTACGAGCTGCTTTTCTTAAAGAAGTGTTAGGCGCTCTTCGAAAGAGTCGCTCGACTTCTTTTGCCTTACCAATATCTGTAGGACCTTTTTTCCTCCCTGATCCAGGTTTTTCTTCAATGCTCTGGTTTTCCTTATACCGTCTGATGGCATTAGAAACCGTTCGAGGGTCAACTTTCAAATTTTTAGCTATTTTTTTAAAAGTCCATGACGGATTTTTTTGAAATGTTTTAATTATATTTTCACGAATTTTTTTTTCGCAGTCCATTTTAATTGAAATAACTATTGAAAATTAATAATTTCTAAAATAATAGTATCTGACATATCTATAGAAACTAACTTGATCAAAAAATAAATTATTTCTTGCACTATGGATAAATTTTGTCTAAAATAGTAAATGCATATTTTTTTTAGAACACTCTTTAGCATACTTTAAATTTATTTAATTTAAGTATTTCACAGAAACTTGGTAAATACTAGCGGATCACGGTAGTGCTAGAAACGGCCACACTTGATAAGAACGCCATCTACTGAGTCTTATAAAAACATGCCTCCTTTATAAACATATTTTAAAAACTTGTTCTCAATTAGTTTGCCTGTATTGCGATCAATAATATACGAGATGTTATTTTTATAAGCACTACCATAGAGGACAAGGTTTTATTGGGTTTGTACTGATGTTTGTATTGCGTATAAATGTTAGTCTGCCACCTAACTTTAAGGATATCGATCAGAATCCCTTTATAGGTAAATTTAACGATCAAGATACAAATTTGGTACAGAAAATTGGTAAAGGTGAAAAATTAATAATTTTACATTAAAGTCGTTTAAGACCACCTAACAAAAAAAAAAAATAGTTGGTAAGGAGGAAATTTGACTGATTTTGTTATATAAAATATTCTATAGAACAATTTTTAGCATTCATTTAAACATTTATTGAAGCTAAATAATAAATTAGTAATGCATATGAAATTTCATTAAATTCCATTTTAACAAAATTATGTTGGTTTGTTTCACAACTTATCGGCGAGGATGTCATAAAGTCGAATTTTCATAATTGATATAAGTATAACGAGACCGACTTCATGATGCCCTACATCACTGGGGTTAAATTTGGACTATGTGGCTATTAGGGTTATAACTATTTGTAATTTTTGCGAATATCATAGCAGCACAGACAATGAAAAATATAAAAAAATGATTTTTTCGCGATCGTTAAACAAGTTTCCGCACCAAACGAGATAATGTTTTGAATTTCTCCTAAATATACAAAATTGCTATTTAATAAAATAGTAAGATCTTTAAATTTGCACGGAGAAGGGCGCAAAAATCGCAATATTATGGAAATTAAAAAAAAAAAGATTTTTTGAAGAACTTTAGAAGTTTTTTTTGTCAAAAAGTCTAATAAAATTATTTTTTCTACGAGTACTAGGATGAAGAAATTTAATTTTGTGATCACGCCGAGACTTATTTAAGACGGTGAGCTTAAAAAAGTCTCGGTTTTATTTTGTATACGATTTTCCCAAAATGCGTATACAAAATAAGTAAGGAAGTGCTATAGTCGTTAAGCCCGACCATCACTAAGGTCAAATGTTTTTTTCTTTTTTTTATTGCATATTTGCTAAATTTTGTCATCATACAAACATTGTCCTACGACTCATGAGATCTAGGGTTAAATGTTGACCGGTTGTCTAGAAATTATGAGTGCGACAAATATACGTAAAATTGTGATTAAATTTATGTTTACGAGAATTTTAGTGATTTCTGACAAAAGAGTTTGTATGGGAGCTATGGTTAAATAAGGACCGATTTGATCGAAATTTGGTAAAGTGATTTCTGTTTACATAAGCAGTATTCCTTATTAGTTTAAAAAAATATACTGAAATTTAAGGCCAAAATTTAAATTCCGGGAAGCCAGACCTATACGAAATTTATGTTTACGAGAATTTTAGTGATTTCTGACAAAAGAGTTTGTATGGGAGCTATGGTTAAATAAGGACCGATTTGATCGAAATTTGGTAAAGTGATTTCTGTTTACATAAGCAGTATTCCTTATTAGTTTAAAAAAATATACTGAAATTTAAGGCCAAAATTTAAATTCCGGGAAGCCAGACCTATACGAAATTTATGTTTACGAGAATTTTAGTGATTTCTGACAAAAGAGTTTGTATGGGAGCTATGGTTAAATAAGGACCGATTTGATCGAAATTTGGTAAAGTGATTTCTGTTTACATAAGCAGTATTCCTTATTAGTTTAAAAAAATATACTGAAATTTAAGGCCAAAATTTAAATTCCGGGAAGCCAGACCTATACGAAGTATCAAAGGTAATGGTCCGATTTCAGCCATTTTTAATATCAGTGGTCCCACTGTGAAAAGAAATGTGTGTGCTAAATGTCATGAAATTATCTTTGGAATTGTGACCCGTACTTTGATTGCAAGCTTTGCATGGGGGTCCAGCCAGACGGACGTACTGACATCATTAAATCGTCTTAGAAAGTGGTTCTAAGTCTATTGGTATAGTAAGAGGTGTTTCTTTTACCAATATTTCTATGCGTTACAAAAATCATCCCAAACTTATACCTATGGTGGTAAACGGTATAAAGATACTTCATTTATAAACGTTTTACGTGCTTTTGAGAGTTAGAGTTGCATGGGAGGTACATTGACCAAATATAAACTGATTCCAACAAAATTTGGTTCAGTGAATTATGATGTTATATCAATCGAAATTCAAAATTTTAAATAAATATTGTGTAACATACCTTAGGGATTTTCAAAATAATTTAATTTTCAAAAAGTTTAATAAAATTTAATATACCAAAACATATCCGTTTGTTTGTCAAAACCTTTAGTATTAATGAAATTATTTTAGTATCAGGAAACTTTTAACAAATAAGTTACAATGTTGTAAACCTTTAATGTTATATAATTATACTTATTATTTAGATTATCCTAAATGTATGCTACATAATGCGGCAATTTGGCCCCAGGTCATAATTATTAAGATAAATATGTAAAATATGAAATAAGTCTAAGATATAAGAAATATATCCTCACCTGAAATGCAAAAAGGCGTAAATAACATAAAAATTAAATTTATATTTTGATTGATTATGATACCCAAAATACATCTATCCACAAAATTGTTTATGCATACGGTCAATGCCTTTTGTTTTTTGGTCATACATTAGCTTTCCGACTCCTCTGATCTAACTATTTAAAATTTGATTCAAATATCTTTAGCGTTTTAGAGTTATGGGGTTATTTTTGAAATTAGTTAAAACTCATATTTTTACATAAACAGATACTAATTTTAGACCCGTCTCTATGTTTTTGACAAAAAACTTTATTGAGAAAATGTTCAACTTGTAGTTAAACCCTTTTGTTTTTTTTTTTGCAATTCCTTAAAACTAAACATTTTTTTTTAGAATTTTTTTGCCTTGTTGACCTAATTTCAAAATTTGGATTTGATGTTTTTTGTAGTTTAAAAGTTATAAAAGTTTTTTGCTTCCGTTGTAAAAAAACTGGAAGTGTAGTTACGCCCTTTTGCCTTTTAGGTGACAATATAAAACGATATTCCCAAACATGATCACAAAGAAATAAAATATTACAAAATTTGGTACAGGTATTTTTTTGTGCTTTCATATTTTGATAGCTTATATAAAACCCATTTCAATATTTTACTATGTATTACTTTTTATAGTTATTAAAGTGGTGTAGGGTATCATAAATTCAGACCTTAGAATTTATATTGTTAAAAATTATTTATTATGAAGTTAAAATTTGTTGTTTGGTCACAATTATGAAGAAATTCAGATATTAAAAGTGGTTAAAAGGATTTTACAGAAATTTGGGTTTTTAACATTAAGCTCATTTAATTGTTTCGTAAAAGGAAATTACTAATTTTATTGCAATCAAACCATATCAATCGTAACAAAAATTATCATATTCAAAATTCATTTAAATGGCAGAAAGACCTTTTAATGCATAATAATCTGTAAAATATTATAATTTCGTGGCAATCACATTTTTTTAGCAAATCTTAATTAAATTAAATGTTAATGCCCATGCCAGGCCTCGTTCACTACAGGTATGATATGTGTGAATGTAAATCATAACATCAAACTTCGCACTTTGATAGCAACCAAACCCTATGTACTCATATTTCTTATATTTTGGCTCTGACTTGATCGACTGTAACACTTTTTATACCCTTCACCAGCATAGGTGGAAAAAGTTTACAAGTTTGTGCTGATATATGTAACGCATAGAAATATTGGTCTTAGACCAACCCTGTCGTTCATTCAGTTAACTTTAAATTAACTTAAAGCTAACTATTTCTATTGGAATTAACTAACTATTTTAACATTGCGATGTCCTAAAAAGTAGTCAATTGTCCGACTCTGCATTACTTTTAATTAACTTAAACTTAGTTATCTAGCCGTTAACTTTAAGTTAACTTTTTATAGCTAGCTATTAACTTACTACTTTAAATTAGCTTTTAGATAGTTTTTTTTTAACTAACTATAAGTTGGAAAACAATAATAAAAAATGTTTTTGTTGTTGTTTTATTATATAAAAATCTATTTTTCTATTTACAAATTTTTAATGTAAATTTAGCATTGCTTTGTAGTTGACTATAAGTTAGTCGACACATGCTAACTTTTTTGTAGTTAACTACTCATTTGACGGCAATAGACTTGGAATCACTTTCCGAGTCAATTTAATGATGTCAGTCCGTCCGTCCCCCATGTAAACCTTGTAATCAAAGTACAGGTCGCATTTTTAAAGATAATTTGATGAAATCTGGCATTGATAATTTTGTTATAGTGGGACCATGGCTATTGAAATTCGTCAAAATTTATGGTACCTCCTATAGGTCCCACTTCCCGGAATTAAAATGTTGGCCACAAATATTTAATTTTTTTATGGAATTTAAAACAGATACTACTTATGTAAACCAAAATCACTGTAACAAAATTCGTTGAAATCGGTCCACATTTGACAAATGAGACAAAAAATCAATAAAACACTCGTAAATCTGAAGATAATGACAATTTTAAGTTTTTTTTTTTTGCATACATAATTAATACAACTCCAATTAATTTGCTAAATCGGTCCACATTTGACCTTATATAAGACCAAAGGACGGAAACAGCTTTAGTATATAAGTATTGAGAAAATGTTTGTATAATCACAAAATTTAGCAAATACTTGTTTTTATGCACGAAAAAAACACCCCGTCCTTATTAGTGAAGGGTGTCGTATGAACGGGATTGACCTACTATTATTTTGAATATATTAAAATTTTGTAGATTTTGCATTTTTCGATTTCATAAATGAAATTTTTTTGATGGGAAAATTTTTAACCCCTTTTTAATTGCAAAGCAATTAAAGAACAAAAGTTTCACTATTTTTGGCAGGATTATTGTTCAATTGAAACTTACCTTTTCTTTAACGAATCCTTTGAAAAAAATATTTGAGTAAGCCGGAAGATGATGTTTTAACCACTTGTTTAAAAAAATGTTAATTATAATTAATTAACAAAACTTAAATGGCAATGTTTATTTTGTTGATTTTAGTTCTTATTATTATAAATAATTTGATGTTTTAGGTTTAAAAAAAAAATTTAGCCACTAAAGTCAAACAGTAGCCACTTATAATTTAAATTAACTGATTCCAG
Source organism: Stomorhina lunata (assembly GCA_933228675.1). NCBI lineage: Eukaryota > Metazoa > Arthropoda > Insecta > Diptera > Rhiniidae > Stomorhina > Stomorhina lunata. The sequence continues at coordinate 84,541,585 of OW121740.1, read as the reverse complement.
TCCAAACGAAATTTTTATTTCTCTGAACAGTGCAGGAACATTAGGTGTTTTTTTTTTTTTTTTTTTTTTTGAAAGAAAATTATTGTGTTTCTTTTAACTGGTATATTGTTTTTTATAATGACAAAATATTAAGCTTTATGTCAATGTTAATAGCACTAATTAATTTAAGTGATTTGTATTTTTATTTTGTTCATTTTATGTTTCACAAATCAAGTAATTTTGTTATGGGGAGACAATAATAAATTGTGTATAAAATAATTTTGAAATGTCTCTTAGATGGAAGCACAGATAAATTTTGTTGTTTGGAACTCAAATGTCATCACTGATACTTTTTTTTTCCTTTAAATTGCACTAGATAAATATTGAATAATTTTGTTTGGCACTTGTTTATTTTATTGATTAGCTTGGATTTTTGTTTCTCTTTATTTTAAGTTGCAAAATATTATTTATTACGTTCAAATGGAGTTTGGGAAAATTTTCAATATTGTTTGAGAAATTGCTCGTTTGATTGTTGAATTTGAAATGCGCTGCTATTTTAAAATTTGTGTTGACTCGTTCGAGTGCGAAAAGGATGTGACTGTGTTTTTGTTTAAGTTGTGACAGCGAACCTACAGACTTCGCGCTCGGCGTCAAACTATCGCGAGTAATGTAAGCGAATATTGAATTTAAGCGGCGAAAGGATTTATTTCCTTACACACTTACACGCACTGACAAGGCAAAAGGTTGTTTGTTGTATGAAAACTAGTCGTACGAGTGAGTGTGTGTGCGATGCGTAGATATTGAACGCAAATATGTATGATGATAGTGGTGGTTGTTTTTGCGATTCTATTCCACAATCGGTCACTTGTATTGACCGTGGTTTGTTATCGTGTTGTTGCAAAACTACCCGCCGTTTTCGGTGACAGTCAAATGTACAATGATTAACGGCGAAAATGAAAAGAAAGAGCGCGGCGACGAAGATGATGATGACGACGTCGATGGCGATGACTGCGAACACGAATACGACGACAACAAAAATGACAACGACAAAAGTGACGGTGACATCGTTGTTCTGCCAATAACAAAGATGTTGGAAGGAGAACACTGAAATTTAACAAACGCTCGCACACCTATACGATTATTTAAATTCAAGGAAGAAGTATAAACGCTGTCCAGTGAATATAATATTTCGCAAGTACTTTTGTCTGCCTGCCTGCCTGCTAGCCAGAAAAGGTTTTACTTCAGCTGCTGCTGCGGCAGTTGTTGTAGCAATATTTTAAAATTTTTCTTCGACGGTTTCGCGCAGCATAACACACGCACGCACACATCCTGTTAAAAAACTCAACCAAACCATTGTCAGTTGACTTCATTCCGTCAAGGAATTTACTCAGGCCTACGAATAAATTTATAATAACAATGTGTTGCTTTGGCTGTTCTTGTAACTTGACCACATTTTGTAGATGGACATACATACAACACAAATTGATAGATAGATAGGTACATATGTATATTCATGTTTGGGTATGAGTAAGTGTTTAGCCGAAGCCGTTGTGTTGCATGCAACGTCGACGTAGCATCATTGATGCTGAGGACAGACTTACATACATTTATTTAGAAACCACTGGACCATTACCAGAGAGATCTGTATATTGTTATGTTTGCATGTAGGTTTAAAGCCTCTTGTTGTTTTGTGCGGTGTTGGAAATTTCGCCTCTTTTTCTGCGAGCCAACCATCCATCCATCCAGCAGCAACAGCAAAAGAAAAACAATGAAAATCTTATTTTTGGTATGAAAACGTCATACCAAATATCGCAAGATAAAGGCATTGGAAAGTAACACGACATACAACTGCTATTGTAGATACTTTCAAGACAAAGACGTTGTTGTTCAAAGATACAGTCAACCATCTATCCATCCATCCATCCAACGAACAAACTCGTGGTGTAGTAGAATGCGAATTTACAACAATAAGATCCTGGTCACTTGAGTTAAATTAACACAACAACAAACAACTACGTTCTGCCTGGCTTTTGGCCAATTTAGTTTTTAAATGTAGTATCAATAATGATTGTAGGCATTGCGTTTGATGGCAACACAATCATGTTGTATATTTGGATGCAACATGAAGCATGTTTGAATGCAACAACTAGATTAAAACATCACACATGTTGCTTAAGACATTTGGTTTGAACACGCTGGGCTGCAACAACTATCATACATGCATATGTTAAATGTTTGACCGGACATTGCCAAATGGGTACTCGTACTTACTACAAAAACAATTGATTTGTCTTCAAACTCATATGAGTTTGGGTAATCTCACATTTGACACGTTCTATGAGAGAATCTTGTGATTTTTGTATTTAAGGGATACAAATTGCATTCTTTCTATTGATTTCGTAAGAAATAAAATGAGATATAAACTTATACACGCACATAGCGCAGTTGTTTGTTGCATGTTTAGTTGTTTGCTGTTGTTGTTTTTGTTGTTGGTAAGGATTTCTTAATTCGATATGCCTACATTTAGAACCATTAAAGACGTTCAGCTCAAGCTGTGTGCGATAGCATTATTGCTAAAAACCTTACACTTTCTTAGAAAACTCTGCTAATCTAAACTAGGAACGTTTTAGGAAAAACAATAAAATCCTACCATTCAAATAAAGAAGCCCTGAGAAAATTGCAACTACAATAAATAGGTATGGGTGTATGTATGCTCACGCACGTATATGTGTTTTTGTAGTATAGCTTGGTTTGTAATTAAGGCCCTATTTGTTAAATCCTTAAAGAAAGAAGTGGGGATGAAATGTCCATACACAAAGAAACGTGCACAATGTACATACATACGAATATATGTATGTATCTATAATATTGTTTCCACAATTTGCATGTTCTTGAGAGAAGCATCTATTGTTAGCAAGTCCTTTTTTGTCTCAATTTTTCTAGAACCTGCCTTGATTATGCGCTGGCTAAAATTGTGTCCATCCCGAAGAAATTGCAAGTAATTAAGCCTTTCTAAGATATACACCAAGTAGTATGAATAAATATACATCCATACAAACTAACATACATGCATATGTATAAATGTATGTATGTACATTAATTTGGTCGAACATTCAAATATTCATATGTACATAATTTGGAACACTCTTGGAGAATGTTTACATCCGTGCATAAAAGATCTAACTACTACTGGTCCTGCACAGATTCCGTCTAAGGCATTCAATGCACAATGTTATCAACATTCATATTTGGTATAAATGCACACAAACATAAATATGAATTAATCTATGTATATGAGTATTAAAATATACATACATACTTACATTGCTCCAATGTTCGTACATACATATACTGGTATAGATAAAGTTTGTTATAACAGTGCTTCTAAACTATTTTTTAAAAATGTGTGGATTTAATAATTTGACCATTCATCTTAATTTTCTTTTGAATATACAAATACATATTAAATATATAATCTAAAATGGGATTTTGTGCGGATCTTATTTTGTTCTAACTAACATATGTTTTCTTTAGCTATTTTCTTGTAACATTTTACTGTCAAACATGTTCAGTTTGATCTATAATCTATCTATAGCCATAAAAAACGCTTGCAAATTATTGAACTGAAAGTGCATTGTGCACATTTTCCATTTTAGAGTCAGCGTTGCCGTACAATGATTACAAAATTGTTTTCCCCAAAATGAAAAAGCTGTACTCGGCTAATATGTACCACTGTACCACTTCAGAAGAAACAATGGCTCAATTGATATTCGAGTTCAGTTAACAGTTCGAGCCCTTAGATTTAAATAATCGTAAGCGACATTCCGTTAAATATCTCTTAAACTATAAGAGATAGCAAAGTACAGTAAGCATAATTTTCTTTCTTTCTTAACTACATAACAAATTAACATCTTTTGAAAAGTGCAAGGTCGTGACTATAAGGGTCCTATTCTACTATCAAATTGTAGTAAAACCCTATATTCAGTTTTTTCAAGTTAGTGACCGTTTTATTTTTATGGCCCTCCAAAGTTTTCCAATATTAGCATGATGCCTAAAAAGGCGTCATTCTTCTTCTTGTAAGATAGCAGCCGATATGTTGAAGATAATATGCCAAAATTAAACCTAAAAAATTGTATAAAATTTCCAAAATAATAGTATAAAACTTCTTTGCACTAAATTTAGTCGCCATAACTGGTATAATTTAATATTTATTAGCATTTAAGTAATTTTTGTGATATATAAGAAATTTTCAGCCATTGGAGGTTGTAAGGCAGCTATATTTGAATGTGGAACGATTTTCAAAACATTCTGTTTTGTATTTTTATAAACTCTAAATTCTATCAGATAATTCATAAAAGAATTACAAAATTTTTAATTCTGATTGTATGTAAATTTGTATAGAAAATTTGATTTATAAGTTTGTCATAACACTTTTTTTCCTTTATTATTTGGGCGTTTAGTTTTTACTGGTATTATAAAATAATATTTGTTATCATATAAGCGTATTATTTAGTGTATAAAAGCAATGGTCAAATGGTGACAAATTTCGTAAGCCAAGCTTTGAAAGTTTTTCTTCTACTTCTTCATTCCATCGAAGTTTCGGACGTCCTCTTCTACGAGTTCCCCCGGGATCATTTTCGAACACTTTTCTTGCCGGAGTATTTTCATCCATTCTCACAATATTTCCTACCCAACTCAGCCGCTGCAATTTAATGCGTTTTAATATATCGATGTCAGCGTATAACTGGTACAGTTCATGGTTAGGTTTGGATTTAAAGGTAGAGTCAAAGGGGCAACTTCATTCGGAGACCCTTGGGGTCCATTGTGACACTTCAACAATAGATGGAAATGAAGAAGATTGTGAAAAGACAAGAAAAAAAATATATAGAGGAAGAACAAGAGTACCCTATCTGAGCCAACTGAGTCCAGTAATAAAGCCTACAATATAATGCAGCCTGCACCGTTGCAGATCCTGAAGTTCAAAATGGAATCTACTGCCTAGATATCTGAGGCTTTGGTTTTGGAGACTTGAACAGAGATAGAGAATGTGTTCTACCAATTCGGACGAATCCTTATCTAGACATAGTCTGCAGAGGTGCGGAATGCTACCACCTGTTTAGCCTAGAATTTAAGACACAGTGTCCCGTCAAGATCCCACTACATCTTCTTAAGCTTGTCCTATTCAGGCCTAGTAGATTTTTTTTCCACTAATGTCCGGTTTAAGCCATAGAGCCCCGATATCCTACACGTTTCCTTGCTGATCCAAGACTTGATGCCCAAATAAAAGTGACAGATAGGTAAGCAATGACCGTTACTTTTTGACTCAAATCTTGACTCGACCCTGTCAAGCGACTTCGTTGCTAGCTATGTGGCAATAGCCCGGAACACATCACAATGTAACCCTATATCTGAATGATAGATCAAATAGAGCTAATCTGCATTTGTTTCAAGATAATGCTATGTCCTTGTAGCTCCTTGAGCTCCGCCTGACAATCGAATCATAAACACCAAGAATAGCTCCATCTGTCTGTGGAAGGGCCCATGAGTCAGCACCATATAACAACACGGGTAGTATGTATAAGCGTTCTATAAAGCGTGATTTTGGTAACAGAGAAAACTTTATTTCTAAGCTGCCTCCTTAGGCCAAAATAGCATCTGCTGGCAAGTATGATTCTTCGATTTATATTATTTACCAAGGTAAACATAATTCTTAACAACCTCTAAGCAAAGTTCTCAACGATCACATGTGGTCCAATTCTAGTGGATTGTCTGCTTGTAGAAATCATCAGTTTTGTTTTTGATTCATTGACCCATACACTGGACCCATCTTATAACATTCCTTCTCTATACTTGAAAATACGACATTAACCTCGCGTAATGTGCGTTCATGATATCAATGCCATCTGCAAACATGTGTGAGTAGCATGTGTTTTCTGTTGAAAATTTTTCCAGTTGTATTAACTGCAGCATCTCGCAGGATTTTCTCTAACACAATCTGTATGTTCCGCGACAAATTTAGACGTGTACTCACTTTGGCTGCAACAAGGTTTCAATCCGAGTCCATATTGGATCCTCGAACTGACCGCTCATTTAATACACTTGATGAGTGTCTTCAGTCAACTATGATTGATCAGATTTTTTGATATTTGATCGGGAGAAACCCATGTCGCTTTATGGATATAAAGGCGTGAAAACTTGGTGGGAGCAGCACCATATTGCGAGCTGATGTCAAGGAGTATACCATTGTCAGATTTTACGCTGCGGAGGCTAAATTGACCAACAGTGGGGTAAAAGCAACTTTCCAAATCTAAATCTTTGCGTTAAAATCACCCAGTACTATTTTAACGTCATGATTAGGGCAGACTTTGGCTCGTATAGTTGCTAAGCTTTTGTTAACTGGGGAGATTCTGGAAACTACATTTCCCATTCTTCTTTCATATCTACACTCATGGCCATGATTGCCTTGCCGATGCCGTGGCCATTTCATCTTTCTTCCTAAATAGCAGTTACATCAGTTTTATATTCCTCATGAACATCCAATAACCCTCTCCGTCATTTAATCATGGTCCTTGTTTTGTTTGAAATAGTCGTCAACATTAGAAACGAAGGGGCGTTTTAATTCTTATTTTTTTGCTCATAGTACATCATTTTTTCCAGGAGTGGGTTTCTAACCCGATATCCTAATTCATATTTTTTCGTTTTTATGGGAAAACTCGCGGCACATGTTCGATCACTACTTTAAAGGGTGTTATCGTAGTTCCCAAGGTGATACCAAGAGGAGGTTAGTGTCCATAGTTGATATGAAGAAAAGAACAAGAATCTGTATCGTAAAATTATAAATGCAAAAGGAATTGTAATTTATTATCCAAATTAGAGTTTACAGATTGTAGATATAATTTTAAAACAAAAACTACAGACTAAATCTTTCCGAATCACAAAATATACATATATGTATATATATATATATATATATATATATATATATATATATATATATATATATATATACATATATATAATATATAATTTCCCGACAACATTCCAATTGGAACAAGGGGTACTTCTCTCAGACAATTAGCTGCATCCGACCACGACGGTTTACTGTTCTGAGTCTATTGGCATCCGAAATATAGGATTATTGAATTAATCTAAAATTTTGAATATGTTAGTTTCTGTTCTTCTATGTTAGGAGGAAGTTCCTGATTTAAGAACTTTGAGTTATTTATGGGTTTACTTTTGGATATTAAGATTTTGTTACTTGTTGGGAACCGCTGGTTAATAACGTAAACGTACACATACACGTTCTTAGAATTACATACATATTTATACATTTACACACAAAATAGAACTGCAATAAAAATTATAAGATGTGCAGTTTCTTCGCCAACATAAGATTCATCATACTCGATATTGGTAAGTTAGTTAGTAAGCGAATGAATCTAATATATAAACAAATGTGTATCAGTAGGAATGTATGAATGTGTGCCTATGAAATATGCAAATGAATATATCTACAAACATGTATGTATACATACATATGTGTAATTTCATCTAACTCTAATTTATTTTGGAAAATATACAAACATCATCATCTTCACAAGCAACATCATAACAGCCGCCAAGAGTCCAGCAATATATTCCTTGTTTGTTGCCTGGCTGGTTGGTTAGTTGGTTGGATGGATAGCTGGCTGGCTGGCTGGTTAGCTGGACATACTGTGTGGATGGATGATGATGGCTCACTTGTTTTCTTAAAGTTCTTGCTCTTAAAGATATCTCTCTGATTCTCTCTTTCTTTCCTCTGCTGCATATTCTGGTGAAGTATCGTCTCATGTCGTTGCGTCTTATGTTCGTCATGTGTATATGGATGTACGAGTATGTATATGATGCTTATGCCAAAATGCTAGTGGTGGTCAGTTCATTTCACATCCTTCCAAGTCAACCAAATTGTTGGATGTCGTTGTTAGGTGTGTTGGGACTTAACTATTGTTTCTTACGATCTGGACAACGTTGAAATCGTTATTATTGCTAGTGTATGTGAGTGACTCTGAGTTTCTTAAACATATACGCACACACATTCATGTTCACATACAGGTACACAGGACAAATACATATTTGCATAAACGAACATATATACTTTTGTACAAAATATATATGGGTATTTCTTTTATGTCTAAAGGTGTAAAACTACACATTTAAAGTTAATAAATTAAACGACTTCATTCAGAATCATTGACAAACTTAGGTTATGTCATATCAAGATTGAAAACATTTTCATGCGACTTCCGGAAACTTTGTTCCGAAAAAAATCCTAAAGCGGCATTCATTTTTAAAAGTTTAAATTTTTATATTTCCTTTTTTCGCTTTTTTTATTAAAATGGCTGTATGTTTACAATTTTCTTCTTCTTAGTTGCCTGTCACAATTTTCAATAACTTTTTGCAATTGACCATGCTACTCTTTTTACTGGTTGTGTTGCCAGTAAACGAAGCAACTAAAATTCTGTTGCAATACACAATCTAGTCATAAATATTGACTTTTTTATCCTCCCTTTTCGGGATCAGATTTAAATAAAACATATTTTATAATAATCTTGGTATAACTAAATAGGGTAGGAGGGGGACCATTTGCCATAGGGGCGCATTTGCCACCACCAATTTTCTCGAAAACTAACTTATCTTTTTTGATGCTGTAATCGATTTTATATTCGTTTATCACTGATATTCTATATCTCTAATTTTGACTGCTGTAGCTTTTATATTTAAATCATCAGGCGTGATTTATTGCTTCAGCAGATCCTGAAAAAATATTTTGCTACAAATATTTTTGTAATATTTTCCTTAGTTTTTTGTTATTCTAAGAAATTATTCATTAGTTTAATAAACAATATAGTATTAAGAATAAATATTTTAAGTTTTTATCAATAAGTCTATTTTTATGTGAAAAATAGTTCTTTACATCTAACGAATCTACCTGGGGCACATTTGCCATACACATATAACAGAGCAACTCGTCGACATTTTTTTGAGCCCGACATTTGTAATATCCCTAAAAAGGATATCGTATTTTGGTTGCAAGGCCCAATCCATCTTCCATCTTAACATTTTTTTTTGTAATGTTGATATGTCATAATGCAATATTAACAGAGGCCCAATAGTTTAAATTTTGATCTCCGAATTTTTACTGTTTTGTTTAATTTATCCATGTGAAATGAACTTGAATTAATTTTTTGGTTTGTTTGTTTTGTATATTAAATTTAATAGAAATAAAAATTTACTTTATTACAACAATTTTTTTTACTTTTTTTTTGTACCAAACTAATTGGCAAATGTGCCCCATGGATGGGGCACATTGGCCACTTTTCGTTAATTTGCTATTTTTCAAATTTGATACATAAAGAAAAACCGTAGGCAATCTGAACCAACACAGTTTAAAGCTAACATATATAGGTACCTATGAAGAACAAAAAACTTGTGATAACTCTCAAGGTAAGAAACCTAGAGCACTTTGAAAAAAAAGTGGCAATGCTCCCCCTTCTACCCTACATATATCTAGATTCAAAATTTCATCAAAATCGGTTAACCCGTTAAAGAGTGATTGATATATAAACAAAGATCTAAACAAACTTACAAACTCATTTATACAATAAACTTTTTAAAATTTATGTAGTTTGAGGTATTTTTCTTCAGTGCATTAATAAAAGATTCAAAACTTAACGCTTGTCATGTAACCTTATAAAGCGACTAAGATCAAAACTATAAATTTCTTATTATTTTTAGAATTTGTATTTTTTTTTAGAAATGACCATATATTGTAGATATGTAGGACAACGGTCGCTTGGTTAGATAGTTGCTGAGCTTTCAGAAAATAAGCAACCAAGAAGATTTTTTAAAAGAAAGGACATAACTACAACAACAACACCAACAACAACAATAATAATAATAGCAATAAGAATAACAACAAATTCTCACGGCAAATTTTGCTACATTTGAATTTTCTAAACAAACACAGGGAGTGAATACTTTCAACTATATTTGTTTGTTGGTCTATACATATTTACGTAGGAATATTCTTACATCCATAGATTCATATGTATTGGACTATGTATGTATGTATATGTTATATGAAATAGAATTTATTGAGAAATGGTTATGCAAATAACCAACCAGTAACAGAACCAAGGGACCTCCAAAGAAGATGAAGAATTTACAACTTGCGAAAAGTACACGTGTATACTTGTGTTAGTGTATCCCAGTGTTCCCAGTAAACAAAATGGTTCATTTAACATTAAGGATGATTTGAAAATAAACATTTTTCAAATGTCAAAAGTTTGATAATATTGAATTTGAAAAACAAATTTTCCAACCTCGTGTTCAAATATATTACAAAAGTTACTTGAAAAGTTTTTTTTTTTAAGATAGGGGCTATAAGGTAACAAATGAGTGAAACAAATATATAGGAAAATTCAAATCAAATGGCCACAAAAACTGTCCTCTCTATCCTTCTTTAAATAACCCATTTCATCAAAACCTTACAATTGCACTTTCTTTAAAAAAATGCAAATAAAAAAGCAACCGTTCCATAAATGGAAACGTTCCAAAAATAGGAAAATGGTGTTACAAATGAGCAATTTTTGTAAAAACCTAAAAAGCGACCTAGTGGAGGTTATAGGCCTAACTAAGGATATACAAAAACAATTTTTAAAGATTTCGAGATATTTGCAAAAAACTGTTTACGGGTAAAAGCTGCGTGCTTAAGGCATATATTTTAAAAATTAAGTAAGTTTTTATCAAAAGTTTTGCTATTTATTTTAAATTTTTCATAATCTTTAAAATTCAAAGGCAATTATTTAAACTTTTTTCTATAAAAGTGTTGTTTTTTATACAGTTAAAGCTAGTTCTACATAGAAAAACGAGACATTACTTATTGATATCAGTTTACAAAAGCTTTTTTTTCCAAAGTAAAAAAAATTCGATTGCAAACAAAATACATACTTTTTATAATGAATTCCTGGTAACAATGTACCGTGAAATAGTACCACAGTAGTAAGTAGTACGTGGCCCTGGGATGGCAAACATAATACAATTCTACTTTTTTTGATACATTTTTAACCTGATTGATACGGTAGCACTACCGTGTCCTACGTGGTACAATTTAAAAATCTCAATTTTTCACTTTGTCGGAATCTACCGTTTAACAACTTTGAAATTTTATTTTATTATTGAGTTTTAGGAAGATCTAAATAGGTTTTCATAGACAAATTGATCTGAGGCCAACTTGTAGTTTTCCGGTTGATCATTTACTTCAGAACCGGTACCCCGAAATTGAGTCCTACATATTTACTGTATCAAAATTTGGTTGGAATTGGTTTGTAGTTGATCGCACCTCTTACTCAAGATTATCCGGTATGTGATGGAAATCGATCGTTTTCAAATCTAACGATTTCTGATATGTTTTTGAGATAATTTTCGGTTATTTCCCCAAGAAAAATGAACATTTGGGCATTAATCCTTTTTACTGATATCTTATCTTTCATTTGGTTTAAATTTTTTGTGAAAATGGGAAAAACGATCTCCAAAATATATCTGAAATCGATCGATTTTCATACCGGATTATTTTTTAAATCATTTTTATACCCCGTGAAAAGAGGCCTTCACTTGGTCCTAACTATAATTTTAGACAACCTAAATAAAATGCTTTAAATGTATTGTACATGGTAGCAAAATGTAACACAGATACTTTCCTAAGCATTGCAAAATCTTCTAAATTCAGACCTTAGTGGCTATCCCAGAATCGGTCGATCCCGACTCTAGTACTTTTTTTAAATTTGTGTCTTACAAAAGTGGGCCATATCCATTTACTCAAATATACTATTTGATGTCTCAATTGGAGTAAAAGTACCTACGAAGAATTTATACGAAATTTAGTTTGAACTTCAAAAATGTGAATTTTTACACCAAATGTTTGAAATTTTGATCGATTTTTGGACAGGTTTCGATTAACGGAAACATTTTTAATTTTTGGTTCCTTAGATAGATACAGAGGAAAAAAATAAGACACAGATAATTTATATTCCATTAATGTATGTTTTTGATTTTATAAACGTCAAAGAAGACATTTATTTAAAGCTTCTACTTCGGTACAATATATTTGTACATTTTGTTTTAATATTTGGTACAAAATCAAGAAATCCATTTTCCATCCCTGATGTGGCCTAGTCGGATTATGAAAAGCTTAACAACTTTTTGCTTTTTCGTCTGATTTAAAAAAAATTAAAACCACGTTTTATTAGGAACAAAATTCTCTTGTTATATTAAAATAAACTTTTTTGATCTTTTATATAAATATAAAATGTCTAAACGAGTGGATAATTTTTTTAAGATATGCTTAACAAAAAAAAAAAAAAACAAATACTTTTGATTTACAAATGTATCAAAACTGATATGCCATTCTTAAGCGCAATTTGTTTTCGGATACAAACTGGCTGAGCTACGGGTCGATAAGTTGACAAACCTCGTTAAAGTCTATTTTTTGCGTATAACTCTTAAACTTGGAAGTATTTCTGAATTTTTTTTTTTGCGCGATTTGTTACATAATTTAAGAATATCCTTTATTATTATTTTATAAAAGTTTATTCCTAAATAAACCTGAATTTAAAAATGTATACAAAATTTTAAACATTGACCTATGTTTTAATATAATTAAAAGAAAAACACAGTTTGATATCGAATATATTCAAGTCATCTTATTTGAAACGTTTGTCATTGTGCTTACTGGGTTGTAAGATTGTATTGTGTGTATAGTAAGTATGTATGTAGGCTATGGTCATCTCAACCTGATTAGAAACATCTAAGCAACAATAGACGATTCTTTGCATGAATATGACTACCCAGAGTCACATACATACATACAAATATACACACACTCTTACAAACTTTTCAAAAGTGAAAAGTGTTTAATGTTTGTGTGAGTGTGAATGGATGTAGGTTGATGAATTTTGCGTGCGGGTAAACTTTTGTTGAACATTGAAAACTATAACAAAGTATGAATACTACAACTAGTTATGTACAACGTATAAGACACACATTTATGTATACGAGTATGTATGTATGTATGTATGTAAGTACAGATACACACTTACTTATACTTACACAATTGATGCTTCTACATCTAGAATCCTTCTGGGGTCCTTTGGCTACTAGCATGACACTTATGCATAGTTGGAGAATTGGAGGAAACTATACCAAGAATCCTTCATTCATTCATTAAGGATGGCTGGACTGTGGGTTGTTTGGGTGGCTGGCTGGATAGTTGATTGGAAGGTGGGTAGTTTTGTTGGACATTATTGATGGGCAATGAAAGAGTCTTGGTTATTTCGTGTGGTTTGTGTTTGGGAATATAGTTTTAACGTTTGTGTAAAACATCAAGTAGTTTTGAATTTCTTGCGTATTTTGTGCGTTGTGCGTGCATATTTTCGTGAAATGAGTGCGAGTGACTATGACTATTTCTCAGTGTTCATGCATACGAACAAACTATGATTGTACGTTTGGATGGATGTGTGTGCTTTAATTTATTTATTTGTGTTATGCTCAGAATCATACATATACACACAAACAAACACATACAGTCACACGCACTTACTCAGTAAAAGTTCTACGTAGGAACTTGACCAACGGATGGTTTCGCAAAGGTCCAGTCGTTGGATACGTTTGGAAATTGTTTTCTGTAATCCACATTTGAACATTTTCTTTCATTTCATCTTCCATGCCCCTCAACCAAATTTACACACAAGGTGATTTTTGTTTGTGTGTGTGCATGTACTTATTTGCAGCTGATGCTTTTCTAAATTACATCCGTTTATATGTTGTTTTTGTAATATTCAAGTCGAATTTACTTGCAAGTTTTCTTATCTATTGTCTAATGTTGCCAGCATATACATATATTCCTTCTAACATTCATCCACACACACACACACTTTCAAATAACATAACATATTTTTCTATTTGTAGTTATGGCTACAAACCTACTTAGGTTTTTTACCAACAATTCTTACATTAAAATAAAAATACTCGTATATGCATAACATATTATACATGGTGCTCAATTCGTTTCTTCACTTAATGAACTGCGTCAAATTAATTATTGTATAATTATTTTGAGATCAATAACTAAATTGTTAATATACATAAGTCTCTGCTATACTCTGGCCCACATAGGCCCACTAAATTGGCCTATGTGTGTTTTTTGTCTTATATAATTCGACAAATATTTCTTGTAAGCCTTTGTTAACTCTGTTTCTGACCGATGTAACATCGATATATTTTGCCCTATATAAATATTTTAATACTTTAAAATTGTTCGTTAACAAAATTCGTATAATATTTAGTCATTCGTCACCCTGTAGATGTAAATAAAATTGGTTTGTAAAAAAAACTTCAAATGTTTAGAAAAATGCCTCAAGTTAAGAAAGGATAAATTTTTGCTTCAACTATAAGTAAACATACCAAAAATTATACTGAAATATGATTACAAACATACTTATATACATACATATGATTAAATATGTAAAAGTGAATGTACACCTAAAATACATACACATACATACATATATATTTAAAATATACAAGATCTAATGAAACATTTCTAACAAATCTACATTCATTCTAACAAATACACTAAACACTGACCACTAGACCATCAACTAGGCAACCATTCAATTTAACCAACACAGACCAAAAACACAATCAGCCAGCCATCCAACCAACCAACCTTCCTACCTACCTACCTACCTACCTACCGACCGATAGACCAAATGACTGACTTAGCGACAAACGACCCCTTGAGTAAACGGATTGGACTGAACTGGACTGGACTGCACTACACCATTCTAAAGTGATTTTCTTCATTGCTTTCAAGAATATGCTCGTTCCTTAAAATGTACGTAAGTAAATCCTTGCAAACGAATATTTCTTTAGTTTTTCATCAACACAACCGAATATGCCAACCCATCTCAAGCCAACAACCTCTGTCTTCCCATTTATTCCTTTTTCTGCAATTCTTTTTCTTCGTTTTCCTCTCTTTCCCCTGAGCTTTTGTTGTAGTTGTTGTTGTTGTTATTGTACGTGTACCAAAACAACAAAAACCAACATCCTTTGTATGAATTTTCTTCTAATGGGGTATGCAAACGAACTAAAATTCATGTTGGTTTCAAAGACCGTTCAAAAAAATCTACAATATGAGGAACTTGTGCTTGTCGTGGCATTAGAAATGGTAATGAGAAGTTCGGTTTGGCTTCATATTCTGTAGTGTAATGTAATGTGTAAGGATAAAGATGTGGGGCAGTTGCTGCTGTTCTTCTTGTTGTGTCCGTTGTCGTCATTCGATATACGCGAAAATTTCCTTTATTTTGGGTCATTTTATGAGTATGGGGACCACGTACACATACTTATATACATATGTACATATATATGATTATATATTTACACACATATCTATTTACATATGCTGTGCTGTGATATTTGCTATACCAATACATGCATTAATATAAAAAATCCTAAACACACACGCAAACCTTTTTGCTTGTATGATTTCTTTTGTAAGTTTGAAAAAAAGTAGGCTTCTCCAAAATTGCTATTGTTAAATGAGGACCAATTTTATCAAATTTCGTTTGTATAACTGATATTTCTGATTAACTTTTAAAAATAACACAAAATGTATGGTTGAATTCCGGAAAGTCAGTCTTATGGGAGGTATCCAAAATAATGAATTGATTTTGGTAGAGTTTTAGAGCAGAGACCGAATATTAATACTTTTAAAACAATATTTTCATGTTTTAATCCATACAAAAACAATCATTGAAGTTTAAAAAATAATAAAAATCCCTAAAGATTTTTAATTGTTCGAAAAATTTTGTATCGTTTTTCAATCCGATGAAAATAAAAAATAAAAAAATCGTCTGGGATATTTATCAGTTCAAAATAATTTTCATCTTTTTTCATCCGATGAAAAAAATTTTGATAGAAAATATTCAAATTTTATTTCTGTATTTGATTTCATTCATTATAATGTTCTTGCATAGATACGGCAGCTGGCCGTAGTAGGGGGATTTCTCGCATGATTACCCCTTGGAGTAATGTTGTTTCTTTCCATGCTTAAAACATCGTGAGTGCTAAGTCGATGGATGATGGGTCCAAAGACACAAGCCATGTTTATATAGCGAGTCACACGATCCGAGACTGACGCCCGCTTGCAGCCGCAACTAACATGTTGAACAGACGCTGCATTTTCGTACTTTACCAAGTATAATTATCTTAGACCCTTAGACCACATACGTTGGAATCGCTCTAAGATAACTCCCTTTTATATTAGCCCTGACTTAGAATCCCACACGGGTTGCTTACCGCATATAAAACTAGGTTACTCAGGTTTACAGGATGTACCACGAGAAGGTTAGAGTGGGAATTGGATACAGTTCTTACCTGGTAGCTAAAGACGCCAAGCAATTGCTGCATCCTCCCAAGCCCTATGCTCCACTGGGAATCAAGGATGACAGAAGAAGAAGATTTGTCCTGGTATAAAAAGTCTTTAGGACGTTTAAATAACAATAAATTCAATTATTGTTGCAAATTCTATGTTGAAATGGTTTTGCGAGTCAAAGAAACCACCAATAGTTCCATTAGGACTATTAGGTTTAACTTCGATGTCCTAAAACATTCCAATTAATTGGAAACATATTCATACATTCATTGTTGAAAATTTTACAATTTCAAAAATATTTTATTTTTTCAAAGTCAAAACAGAAGTTCAAAAATAAAACAATCAATAAAATATTTTTCTGTTCGGATATTTATCGTTAAAGATATTTAAAATATTTATCATGAGGGATATTTATATTTCAAATATAAATCCCTCATTTTTATTCATCGATCGAAATGAAAATAAATTTTCATCGGCAATGATATTTATACTTGATTGATTTGAAAAATAAAACAATATTCGGTCTCTGTTTTAGAGCGGTTTTACAAATGTCTAAAATTTTATTAAATTATTTCTAAATTTTATTAAATAATTTTAAAATTTTATTAAATTATTTTAAAATTTTATTAAATTATTTTTAAATTTATCTGTAAAGTTAATTTGTGATATGTCTTAACTACCGATTTATATTTGAACATTGTGATATGTATTGTTTCAAAACCTGGTCCAGAAAGGATGCAAATATGGCAAATAGTGCAGAATTTTATATTTATATTTGAATATCACAGCGCAGTACGAAAAAAAAATAACCATATACTAACACCACAATGTTATAACCAAAAATCCGTGTCT
The DNA here is from genome assembly GCA_933228675.1 of Stomorhina lunata. Classification (NCBI taxonomy): domain Eukaryota; kingdom Metazoa; phylum Arthropoda; class Insecta; order Diptera; family Rhiniidae; genus Stomorhina; species Stomorhina lunata. The sequence continues at coordinate 84,524,283 of OW121740.1, read as the reverse complement.
CCAACTTTTGCCCAAACTCATCCTCCTACAATTTGGAGCCTCTGTGTCATTTGCCAAAAAAGTGATACTTTTCTCAGGCTTATATCTTGCTCTTGTCGCAAAGAACGAAAATTGTGAACATATAAAATCAGAAAAACTTCATCTTGAAGATCAAAATCGAAAAAAAAACTTAAAAAAAATATATTTTTTCTTTTTCTCCCTGTTCAGATTCAAACATATACTCAAGATTTCATTACACAACTTTCTAGAACATATGAAATTCCTATGAATGATTCTTAACACCGCTTAGGTTACCGCAAAAGTGAAAAATTTCCCAAACATTATTATAGCGTCCACGGGAACGTTGCTTCCAGACTGCCCTCATCATCATCAGCTTTAGTTTTGTTGCACTTTTTTATTATAATGATCTTTAAGATAAAGTTCTTTTGATTTTATATGAGCACAATTTTTGTTTTCTATAAAAAGGGCAACAACTTAGGTTCAAAGAGTGAATCAAAATTCCGAACGGTTTACAAGATATGAGCCTGAGAAAATTATCACTTTATTGAAAAAATTACCCCTAGGCCCCAAATCATTGGGGCCCTCAGTAAAAAATCTACAAGACTTGGGCTGAACTGCCGTGGTACAACAGGTTAGCCATCCGGCTAGCATACCAGAGGTCCCAAGTTCGATCCCCGGCCAGACGCACTTGAAAAAAAAAAAATAAAAAACAGCGGCGGTTCACGTCATAACTCAGCTAGCCACTGGTTATTAAGTATTAGGCTATGTAAAACTTTTATAACTAATGCATTTGCCGTTCAAAACCTTAGTCAAAACGTAGGTCTCTTTTAATGAATTTAAAAATAGAATCGAATGCAGCTCATGGTCTGAGAGAAGTACCTCTTGTTCCAATTGGAATGTTGTCGCGGAAATATATATAAGACTTGGGGTAAAACTGGGACACATGGATTTGGCATGGTCTGAGCTTGAGGAAATTATCACTTTTTCGGAAAATGACACCGAGGCCCGTACTATCTGGAAGCCCCTTAAAAAACAGGTGGGTAAGTTTGGACAAAACTGGGAGACACGAGTCTTCTCCTTTTTTGGTCTTTTATTTCGTAGTGGTGTCCGTATAAACTAAAATTGTTAGAAACTTCATACTTATGGCTCGATTGTGTATTGAAACTCAACTTTGTGTTGCCAATTGCCAAAATGTCATTACATGTGGCAACTGATAATGGATAACAGAACCTCAGTATCCTAGTGAAATGTTAATCATATTGTAAATGCCAACAAGTGTCAATTCTAGATGCCAGTTATAGGCTATTTCAGCAACCGGAAATTAGTATTTGCTGTCAGTTAAAAAAAAATTGAAAAAATTAATTCCTATGGTTTTATGAGAAGCACATGTATGACATCTATATATCCGACAATGCCTGGAAACTTTGTTGTCAAATTAAAGAAGTTTTTATTCTGTATTTTTAAGTTTTTTGTCAATCCAAAGTCCATTTCCATGAGACTTCTGGAAACATCGATCTCAAAGCGATACTAATTTTTAACCTCCTGATTCATAAACGAAAATTATAGCTATATCAAGCTTTTATTTCAAATATTCCATACAAAATTCCTACTAAAAACTTTAATAATTTTATAATTCGTTTATGAATCAGGGGGTAAATATTTATATTTAATTTTTTTACTCTTTCATTAAAATGGCAATTTTTTTTACAATATTTGTATTTAGTCTATGAGGGTCGAATATGACTGCATTTAATACCTACAATTAAATATATATTAAACTGAAGTGGTTTAATACTTTTAACTGTATACAAGTTAAAAGCTCTTTTAACTTGTGTTAAAGCGCTTTTGAAAAAATAGAGGATAGGAGCAAGGGAAGTCTTTTCTCCATACAATTATAATTCTTATTTTCGAGTATCTTTCTATGAAGGTATAGCTTTTAAAATTTTTTGCAACCGAACATTTGCACAATATTTAGTAGTAATTTGAACCAAATATACCCCACATAGAAAATTATAATAATGAAACTTTATTAAATGTAATAGATTTCGATAGATAACAATAAAACTAAAACAAATCTGAAAGAATTTTTTTAATTTTGTTCTTTTGTACAAAAATACAAAAATTTATGTGGGGTTTATATAACTCAAGCGTCTGACGATTGAGTGAAATTTACATGTATTTTGTTTTTGTTACAATAAAAAAACACATGTAAATTTCACTCAATCGTCAGGCGCTTGAGCTATATAAACCCCACGTTAGATTTCAAACTCAGTTTGAAATGTTTTGTAGAATACAATTTTGACGTTTCTTTTTTTTTTATAAATTTGCCAAATTTTAATGGAAAATTAAAAAAAATACATCAAATATCATATTTTTTTTCTTCGATTTTATATCACTCTGGACCCTTATCAAATAGATACAAAACAAATCTCAACTACTTCGGTCCACCTTTACAAGACATATGGATTTAAAAAAGGGTCTAAAATGATAAAATATGAGTGATAGGAGGGTCCCTCTCAACTAGGATAACTACTGTAAGACATATTGAGTCTTGTGATTTTTGTCGACTCTTCAATATTGACGTACAGAGCGCGAAGCCGAGCTCTGTAAAGTTATCCCACTCTAATGGCCCGTTTTTATACATAGTCTAATTTTTAAAGCGAACGTTTGGTGGCAGGCGATTTCGTAAGAAAATGAGTTCATATAAAATATTCGTCTAGCTTACGTTATGTTAAGTGAGTTTTTTCTCTCATTTTTCTCAATTTTACTTATTGCCACGGTATTAAAATATCAAGTATTGTTTACTTTCTCGATATATTTTTTACCAAAAAGTGGTAACCCTTGACAAAACAAAAGTTGAGTGTTTTCTTTCGACTCATTGTTTATTGATATTTTATTCAGTTGCCGCTCAACCAGCGAGGAATGCACATGTGTGGGGGCTATGTTTTTTGTTTTTTAAAAATGGAACTTATACAATTACAAATTAATAAACATTTTTCATTTAGAAAAACATTTGACTATTTTTCTTAAAAAATGTATTTTTTCTGAAGGAACAAAATTTTTTTATTGCAAAAAACATATTTTTTCTTAAAAAAAATATATTTTATAGGAAAAAAACTTATTTTTTGTTACTTTTTGCTTAAAAGGGTATTTTTAATATAATTAAATTAAAGAAAATTAAAGATTTTAAATTTCTAATAAATTTTTTATCAAAAAAATTTATAATTTCATTGTAAAAATTGGCGACGATTACTTTTTTCTGGTCGTTTGTTTTTGGCTCAATAGATGAGTGAAATCCAATTACACGAACCAAAATTTCATGCAAAGATTTCATTTCTTACGTATTTTACTCAAAGAGAACTGGCATTTGTTTTATATGAACCAAAACCCGTTTTTTTCACTCACGTAGCGAAGGTTTCTGTGTGAAACCAATTATAAAAACAGGCCATAAGCTTTTTTATATATTTTTTTATATTTTTATATAAAAATATAATGTCTTCATGGAAAAGGACAGAAATTGAATCATGTTTTGAACTCGCAATATAATTGTGCGGTTTTGAAAAGCAGAACTGAAAAAAAGTTTAAAGATTTTTAAAATACACGTGGTGGCAGTTTTAATGGATCCATGCCAAAAAAATTTGCCAGCGTTAAATTTTCTTTGAAATCTTGGATGTATCCTATAATTCAGTTTCTAAATCCAAGTTAATTTTAGAAGAATTACAAAAATTAGAGGATATTGATATCAAACTTCCATCTACCAGCAAATGTTCAAATCAATCTGAGGGACCTATCAAAAAGATCAAAGTATAATGACATGATTTTTTATAATTTATATATATACATACATATATATATATATATATATATATATATATATATATATATATATATATATATACATATTTTTTTTACTGGAAAATTTCAAATACAAGACAACAAATGCTAGAATTCATGGGAACAATAACGCCTAATCTGAACAATCATATGGAACTTGAACTTCAAAAATATCTTGATAGCGAAGTTATCCCAATATTGCAAAATTAGCAAATTTATGTTTCAGGATACCAGCTACGTCAGCATCGTCGAAACAAGCCTTTTAATTCGCTGGCAACTGTGAAAACCAAAAAAGAAGTTCCCTAAATCCTAACACAATAAAAAAGCAATTGTTTGTGCATGACAATATGGGATTGATGAAACCATTGAAAAATATGTATTCTGGTTTAAAAAACATGATTTTTTCTTTTTGTATTCTGCTTAAAGCCGGCGCACAGCCGCCGCTGGTCCATTTTTCTCCAGCCGCCGCCGCCGATAACATGTAGTCATTTTCGCCCTCTGTTGACGTATATATGAGTAGTCGGCAAACAATTTTAACAATTCTATATTAAATCATGCTCAAAATTGTATTTGTCTAGTGTAACTCACATAGGAGATATTTTTAATTTTGTGAATTCTATTTATTTTTTAATATTAATAAAGATGTGGCCGGTAGGCGTGTCCAATGACCGATTTTGTGTAGATTTTACACACAAGTATATCTATTCGGCATCACATTACACACCAAATTTAATTTATATACGATAACTGCCTTTAGATATATTTTTCATTTTATGATTTTTGTCAATTTTACCATATTTAAGGATCTGTGCATTCTAGGCGTATCTTTAAGTCAATTTTGTCGAAATTTTGCAAACAATTTAACCAAACTTTTTTTAAATCATGCACCAAATTTTATTAGTCTAAAGTAAATCATATAGGAGATATTTATAGTTTTGCGAATTCCATGAATTTTTCAATATTTAGAAATATGTGGGCGGTAGGCGTGTCCTTTGACCAATTTTGTTAAAATTTCGAATATGATCATCCATATCTAATTTCATTGATCCATTATACCAACTTGCATTGATCTAAGACAACTGCTTCGATTTTTGTCCATTGGTTGTATGGGATGGTAGCACTGTGCGACGGGTACACAAATAGCTAGTATTTAGTAAATTTTGTTATATACAATATTTAAGCTAAATTCCACACTGTTAAAAATTTGTTCATAACTTCTATTTAAGAGTAATGCCTATTGTCTGTAGTATATGGTCTCTGGCCGAGCTTGATCACCTATTATTTTGGATGGTGTGCATAAATCTTTTCGATATTTTCCATCGCGCCGATACCTTACACCACTAAAGTAAAAATGTAAAGAGACATAAGTATATTTGTTAAATTTCGCCATCATACAAACAGTTTCTGGAATCTCATATTTATTTGGTGGTATCATGTATAATTTAAGGATGTTTTTGAATTGCTTCTGACAATTTTGTAATGTTGCTTTTAAGCAACATTGTAAGTTTTTGGTCATAGCTCCTTAAGATTTTGTTTGGTTTGCTTACTTTTTGCTAAATATTTAATGACGAATATACATATTCAAAAGCTTTATAATAGCAATGTTTTTACACTTACACGGTAAAACTAATACAAAAGTTATGGTCGTTTGAAATTCGAAATTTGTCTTTTAGATTATGTGAAATAAATGTATATAAATTCAGCGTAAATATATTTTAAAGTCTTGCAAATAAATATAATGCTCCTCTACATATTATACTCGTACATGTTTTATTTGTCAGTTCAGTAAAATTTTCATTACTACAACCAAAATATAGAAAACATATTTTGTGGTAGCAGTCTACTAAATATCTTGTGAAAGCAAGCCCGAATATAATACTACAACTTCTTATATCTGAATGGTTTGAGGTGATTTGAGTAACTTACTGGGAAAATGTGTATGTAAATTTACGTTTTCTAATCTTGGACATGAATTCGTGTGTGCGTGTTATTTTTTTTTATCGTCTGTTTCTACAGTGGTCGGTAAGTAAGAAACGAAAAGTGGGTAGAGGATGGGTTGATTATGATGGCATCAAACGATGACCACGACAACGAAGACTTTACAACAGCAGCCATCATGTGTGTCCTAGATCTTAGGGCATATTCAAATACTTTCTTTCATATGTATATTTATTAGGAGTATAACATTTAAATATTTAGTAATTTAGTATTAACCGACTGACTGGTATATTTTATAATTGCCCACCACAAAGTTATAAAGTTGAAATTTGGACAGAGGGAACATTTTTTGATGTAATAAAAAATTGTTAGCGTTATATTTCCCAAACTTAAAGAGATAGATATATAGTTCACCTATTAAAATAATAAGATACGTGATTTCTACTTGTAGCAAAAAAGTTAAAAACAGTATAAATTTGTATGTGTGAAATCAACTGCTAACGTCATATCTTTTAAACTAATAGGGATAAAAACAATATTTCTCGCAGGGATAAAAACTTTTTTGCTTCATAATAATAAATTATGCCATAATTATATAATAATATTATTATGGTAAGTTATGATATTATAATAATAGTTTATTATAACTAAAATTTTGGCGCTAACGGAGTTGCATGCTAGTAACTTTATACTTTTCAATCCAATTGTGTACTACAAATGTTATTCACTAGTTGCCCGTGACGCGTTTCTTAAATTAGTAAAATATAAGTATTTGTATCTTTACATACACGAGTATTTTAAATAATATTTTAAAGTTGGCAAATCTTTAGTAAAAATTTCGTTATCACCCTAATATCCATACAGACTGGAAATAACTGCTTTGAATAGTGTGTGCGTAAGTTAAGGAAAGTGCTCTTCGAGATGCTAAACAGAGATGGAACATTCTCACAGCACATTTGTTTTATTCTGGAATAGAAGAACTTCTAAGCGATGAGTTCTAAGTTTCTGTCTGTCTGTTCGTGTAGCACTGAGTGTTTTGTATCAGTGTTGCCAGAATCACATTATGTGTTAAGGGCACGTTGTTGTTAGGCCAAATGTGGTACTTTTACTTTAGATCGCTGGACGCTTGAACGTTAATTACATATGTACATATAAAATATATGGAACATTATACAAGAAGTAATTGCGACTTAATCCTATGGTATTTAAATCTTGTAATATTTACAGCCACTCAAATTACTGTCCCAATGTTTTTAAGGTGCTTACGAATATGAGTGCAACAACAAAGCTGTCTCTGATATTTGGTAATATTGTATAATGGACTCTTGTTGACATTTTTAATTAAAAAACATCATTGTGATACCGTTAATTAGAAAAAATAACACGAAAGCAAATTATTATTTTGACCGTTTTTTTTGACTTTACATTTATTTACATATTTTTATACCCTTCACCACCATAGGTGGAAAGGGTATTATAAGCTTGTGCTGATGGTTGTAACGCATAGAAATATTTGTCTTAGACCCACCCTTTAGTATACCAATAGGCTTATAATCACTTTCTCAGTCGATTTAGCGATGTCAGTCCGTCCGTCTGGCTGGACCATCATGTAAACCTTGTAATCAAACTACAGGTCGCAATTCTAAACATAATTTCATGAAATTTGGCACAGATAATTTTTTAGATAATGGGACCATGGCTATTGAAATTGAACGGCATTGCTACAATCACTTGGAGCAATGCCGTTCTAAGCTTCCACTACATCTGCCCTCAGTTTATTTAAATTACCAGTTGTTCCGGTAACACCTCTCTTAAGTACGTTAGAAAGGTGGGTGATGGGGTTAAAATCCGCTGACTGGGGCGGCCAGTCAAGAACTTTGAACCCGTTGTCATTGAGATATTTTTGTGTTAGTTTGGCGGTGTTCTTGAGATCATTGTCTTGTTGGAAAATTACCTTTTCCTTGAAGAATCCAAATCGCAGAAAACGGGGAGGCTGGCGGCTTAAATATTGACGTAGCACTGTGCAGTCATCGTACCAACAATTTAGTGAAGTGTTCCAACTCTTTCAGCCACTATGCAACCCCATACCATTATAGAGTTTCCACTAAACTTTAGAGTTAGTCTCAAGTCTTTTGGTTGCAAGTCTTTTGCTGGCTTTCGCCAACACCATTCTCTCAAATCCGACCCAGAACGATTAATAATAATAAATAATCTTTTTCAAGTCCTCCAGAGTCCATAAAGCAAGTCGTGAGACCAACTCAGAGTCCACTAAGCAGGAAAGACTTTAAAGATTGATGATGGCACTATAATGGTCTTGGGTTGCATGGTGGCTGAAGGTCTTATAACAGTTCACAAAATTGTTGGTGCGATGACTGCACAGTTCTACGTCAATGTTTTAGCCACCAATCTCCCCGTTTTCTGTGAAAAATTTGGATTCTTAAAAAAAAAAGTTAGGACAATGACCTCAAAAACACCGCCAAACTAACACAAAAATGGCTCAATGACAACGGGTACAAAGTCCTCGACTGGCCGTTCCAGTTTGACTATGAAAAAGCTATGTTAAAAGAAAGAGGCAAGTTCGCTCAATTTGACCTCATACCAGAACGCATTGAATAAAGGTTATGGCATTGTTGTTGTTGTTGTTGTAACAGCGTGACCTGTAATCAAAATATGAAAAAAAGATATGTCATTATTGTTCTCCTAAATCAGGGGACTCCTCTAAATCCAGTCCCAAATGACGCGCCGCTTCAACTGGGTTAGTCCATAGGGAATCAGGAGTTAGGAGTGTCGGGTTTGCTGCGCATTGGAAGAGGTGCTGGGTAGTGTGTGGACTTTCACCACAAGCTGGACAGGTGTTTGGTATTGTAGGATTAATTCTGGACCAGTATGAATTAAGTCGACTACAATAACCTGATCTTAATTGTGCCAGTAATACCCTTGTAGTTCTAGGCAGACTTCTCTCTTCCTCTGCAATGGGTGGGGGACGGCCACCAAGTATAACATTCAATTGGTAGCTGGATATTGTTGATGTCACCATGCTACTGTGAATGTCTTCCAGAGCTGCCCTGTATGAGGTGATATTGAGTGGCTGGGTGGTATACTGTCTAATATCACTCTCATAGCAACGAAGGTCCTTCCTAACATGTCGTGGAGGGGGATCTAATTCCGTTAGATGGTGGTTCGGATGATCTCTCCTATGACACCCCAGAAGGAATTGCCTAGTTAGCATTTGGCAATGTTCCTTAAGTGGCAGGACCTTCGTCTCCTCATGTAGATGGCTTTCTGAGGACATTTTTAGGCAGCCTGTTATAGTTCTGAGGGCTGCATTTTGACAGCTCTGGAGCTTTTTCCACTGCGTTTCGCTCACACTTGGTGACCACACGGGAGCAGCATAATTTGCCACGGACCGACCAATTGCTTTATAGGTTGCAAGTAGGGTTTCTTTATCTTTCCCCCAAGTGCTGCCGGCTAGTGACTTGAGGACCTTATTCCTACCGCGTAATTTATCGCAAGTTGCGGTGGCATGTGCTGACGAAGAGTATAAGCTGTCGAATGTCACTCCCAATATTTTGGGGCGGGTTTTCGTCGGTATTCTTACATCGTCGACTAAGACATTCAGTTCCAGCGATACTTCCTTCGTCCATGTGGTGAAGAGCGTTGCCGATGATTTGGCTGGAGAAAGCTGCAGATTTCTGGCAGTGAAAAAGTTTTTAACGTCCCGTAGGTATTGATTTAATTTATCGCATAGCTCGTCAATGTTATTGCCCCTTGCCATCATTGTGCAGTCATCGGCGTATGTCACTAATTCCACTCCTTCAGGTGGTGCCGGGAGTTTAGAAAGGTAGAAGTTAAATAGGATCGGGGAGAGAACTCCACCTTGTGGTACTCCTTGTTTAACTCTACGGGGTTTTGACTTTTTGTTTCTAAACTCCACAAATGACTTGCGGCCACACATATAGTTTACAACCCATCTTTTGATGGAATTTGGAAGACTTGAGCTGGCGATGTCTTCAAAGAGGGTTGCATGACTGACCATGTCAAATGCTTTTGATAGGTCAAGCGCTACCATTATTGTGCGCTCACATGGCTTCTTTTGGTTAAGGCCATGGCATATATGTGTGGTGATGGCAGTTAACGCAGTGGTGGTACTGTGTTCTTTGCGGAAACCATGTTGATGAGATGCAGCTGGTAGATGTTGTGTCAGCCTCGGGAGGAGAAGTGCCTCAAGTGTCTTTGCGACAGGTGACAACAGGGAGATAGGACGGTATGATTCTCCCTGGCTCGCATTTTTGCCAGGTTTTAACACTGGTACCACTCTACCCAACTTCCATACCTCGGGTATCACAAGAGTGGTAAGGGACAAATTGAGGACTTTAGTTAAATACTCAACTCCCGGTGCATCTAGATTTTTTAACATCAACATTGAGATTCCATCAGGGCCAAGTGCTTTAGATGGTTTAGCATTTCTGACGGCCTCTGCAACATTGCTCGACGGGAAGATAATTGGCGCGTCTTCGACTAAGAGATCGTGAACCTTCCTCACGATTCTTCTCTTAGCCATATCTCTCTCGGGGTGTTCTATGAATTGGCGGCTAAAATGGCTCGCACACCTCTTAGGATCTAACAAGGTATTACTACCGAATGTAATTGCGATCCTGTCATCTCGCTTCGTGGGATGCGAGAGAGATCTAACGGTGGACCAAAGTTTATTGGCTCCGGAGCTCATGTTGCAGGCTTTTAGGTGATCTATCCACTTGTTCCTTCTAAATTCGCTAACCAATTTGCTGATCTCCATGTTAAGTGGTCCTATTCTGCGATCGCTGGGGTTGGTTCTGCGAATATCGTCCCGCTGCTCCGCAAGCTCTGCAGCCTCCGCCGGGAAGTTTGGTCTCATTAACTGTATTCGACCAGCGGGAATAAAACGGGCAGCTGCTGTTGTGACGATTTTTCGGAACATCTTCTCTGCTGTTCTTGTATCAGAGGGAGCAGGTAGATCACGAAATTTGCGATTAGTGTACTCTCTGAATCGTACCCAGTCTGCCTTTTTCTGGTTCATATAGGTACGACGTTCGGAGAGTATGAAATCGTTGGGTCGGTCTAGGGTAACTATTATGGGAAGGTGGTCTGATGCAAGAGAGATCACTGCTCGCCATGTTGCAATATTTATCAGACTTGCGCTTACGATGGTTATGTCAGGCGAGCTAGCGCAAGTTCCCATAATACGGGTAGGGGCATCTTCGTTCAGAGTGCAGAATGTGGAGTCATCAATTTGTTCTGCCAGTGCTGAGCCTCTCGAATCATCGCCGAGGTTCGAGTGCCAAAGCTCATGGTGAGCGTTGAAGTCACCCATCACCATTCGGTTATCTCCATTAAGCATAAAGCTTATATCCGGATGATAACCGGGTGGGCAGCTGGCTACTGGCGGGATGTACACATTATACAGTTCAATCTCTGCAGCTCCTGACCTGACCGCGATACCTTGGTGTTCTAGGTATTGGTCGATGTTGTTTTGGTCATTTGTTATTGATCTGTATTGCACTGTTTGGTGGAGAATGAACGCTAAGCCTCCACCGTTACTCCTTGTGCGGTCCAACCTCAGAACGTTGTATCCATTACAACTCTGGAGGCTAATGTTGTTGTTTAGCTTCGTTTCTTGGACCGCCGCGACCTTAATTCCACGCTGATGCATGAAATTGGTGATCTCCATGATCTTATTTTGGAGACCGTTGCAATTTAGTTGCATGATTGAAATTACTTCGGGCCTGGCAACAGCAATATGTGGTGTTAACTGCGGCTGCGGTGACTGTTGCAGTTGTTGGTGTTGTGGTTGCTGCGGCAGTTGTAGTTGCTGTCTGGGAGATGGAGGGGGAGTGATGTACGACGACGTCGATGATGTCGCAGAGGACACCGAAGACGAGGTCGACGTCACTGAAGGGCTACGTCGTCTATTGCAGCAGGGAGCGATATAGCTATCACTCCATTCCCGATGTGATGAAAGGCCAGAACAATTATTTTGTCTCCGAAGGTGAACCCATCCATTGCAACCATTGCACTTTACAGAATTTCTGTAAAGTTGGTTCTGGCAAACCGTACAGAACCATGGTCCTGGATTTTGTTCGACTCCGGCACGGACCAAAAGGATTTGGAGCAGTCTGGCCGGATAGGACTGCTCCAAAGGAGAAAAAATGACAAAAAATATACATACATTGATTGCTGGTGTTGCTGGGTTGACAGTTATTTGGCAGTTAGTTGGCATTGTTATTTTGGGATGGCGTGGTATATTCGCCAAATTTATACTCGAGCGACGAAATAGAATATCTTATCGCTAAACCTGAGGCCTATTTTGAAATGTTAGAGTGTCGCTGGAATGATTGCATTTCTCTTCATTGAGATTACGTTCATGAGTAATATTAATTTTGAGAAAAAGAAGTTTTTCTTATATAGATCTACATACACTGCCTCCCATTTGAATAAGGAATCACATTTTTCTAAGGATTCTATTAAACTGTTTTTCTTCCATTGGATTCAGGTTTGGTGAATATAGCGGTCAATCCAAAAGTTAAACATCTTGTTGATTTATCAATTGTTTTACTGCTCTGGCGGTATGAATCGGAGCGTTGTCGTGGTGGTACGTCCGATGTACGGGTCCTTTAATTTTGGGAATGCTTCTTCCGGAATGTTTTTCCAAGACGTTGCAGCTATTTTGTATGATACAAAAACCAAACAAACAAACCATAATATGAAATAGCACTCCACACCCTTAATCCGACCTCTCGGCTGTGTCTGGTGCTAAAAATTCCTCCTTATATACGCCACGGAAGTAATAGTTATACCCGTCAGGAACATCAATACTTTACTTTTTTCGTCGAAAAATACACTTTTAATCCATTTGTCGGACCATATCATTGTATTTTTGGCAAACTGCAACGTGTTTTGCATTTTTCATTAACTGGTGTATTTTTTTCGTTGAACTATATATGGGCACAACTTAAAAACACAGCGCACTGTTCTTAAACTTACACTGAACTTTTTCACTTGAAACCCCACTTTCTGCACGCATTTTTGATGCCGACATAGCAGATTCTAAAGCAATTCCAAGAATTGTTCGTCTGTATTTTGGAGTTGTTGTCATATTCTTCCGCCCTTACATGTTTTTTTAATATCTTTCCATTTTATTTAAACAATTGTATACAACTGTCTTTCCTCTATTAATGATTTTGGCTATTTGGACCATGAGATTTCAAAACCAGAATTTCTTCTTTTTCAGAGTTAGTAAGAGCCTTACCACTTCCGGACGTGTCCCATTTTAAATAACTATTAAAAGACTATTATTAAAAATTCTCAAGCCGTTTATATTAAAAGAAATTAAAATCATAGCCTTCCTTTATTGAAATGGCAACACTTATTATGTGAAAATTTGTATGAGTCGTAGAATTTGTGGGTTTACTCATCTATGCTAAAATATAAATTGTAAAAGCAAAGATGCAAAACGTTACTTTAGCAGGCCAGGACTAAAACTACATATTGTAGAAGTTGATTGCCGTAAGGAAGATGGAAGGTAGCGTGAGTAAGTGAAGTTAACTGAAGGAAGATACCGTCAAGGGGTTGGTAAAATAAGTGTTATTAGTGTGTTAGACGAATAGCAGAATATTCGGTTGTTTGAAAGACTAGATGCTGAATCCAAGGTGAAGCAGAGGGTGGTAGTGGTCAGTGATAGTGCGGGTAATTTTGTTAGTTTATATTGTTCTAAATAGCAGACATCATGTTCTTTTTCTTATCATCCAGGAGGTGTGGGTTGTTGTGTGAAAGATTTTTGTAAATGACCAAACGACCCCTTTAAAAGGACCATTCTTTCCTTAGCGTTTCTAGAATTTATTTATTAGTGTCAAGTGAAAACTTTTTACATTTAACAACTGAAATGTCTGTTTTTAAATATTTATGGATCTATGTACATTAGATGAGGCTTAAATACATACACACACATTCATAGTAATTATTCTTTAATAGAAAAAATATCAACAGGAATGAATTGTAAAATTTTACATTTATGAACTAATCAATAAAATGTATAAGTCAGAAACTGGCAAGATTTTACTGTTAGTATCAAAACTGTACTCTATAATACTTAAGTTATTACAGTGGAACCTCCTCTTCTAACACCTCCAATAACCGGACAAACTTCTATTAAAATTTTCATACAAAATGTATTCCCATAACCGGACTCGGACATACATTGAAATTCGCCTAAGTAGAAACTTACCAACAAAAGTTTATTAAAGCGCTATTGTGAAGATAAGTCGCACAGTGATTTGAGCCCATAGTAAAATTGGAAAAAACTAGAAGGAATAAATTTACAGCGATGAAATTTACAGCATAAATAGACCTTAGCTCAGTTAGAAAAAATATAAAATAAAATTTAAAAATATCCAGATATTTTGCCCGCAAGGGATCAGTATAATTTCCAAAAATCGCCCATAATATTTCATAACATTTTCCTTTTATAAACATATAAATTTTGTATTTATTTCGAGGATTTCGTATAACTAGTGTAAATATAATATAAATACATTAGATTTTTCATATTTCCAGTGTTGCCATAATGTGCTGAATTAAACAAAATCTTTTTTTACAAAAATTATTTCTTGAGTGTTTCTGATCAAATTAGGGGCAAACCCATGTACTTAAACCCCAACGCAGATAAAGGATCAAAGCATTTTCTAATAGTAAAGATAGCTAGATGGCGCTACTAAATTTTTTACATATTTTTTATTAGATACATATTTGTTTTATGTACTGAGTTTTAATTATATATTAATAATTTTAAACAGGAACAAAAAAAAAACAGAAAACTTAACTCAAATCTTGGAACGTCTTTTTAGGTCTACCTCGGACATTTTCCTTTTTGGAGAAACAATTTCAATCATATAGTCAGTTATAGTAAACGTGACAAAAACACTTACCTTATTATAAGTAACAAATATTTTATCCAAAAAATTTTTATTTTCTTTTAAAAACCGACTTTTGGTTCTATTTGAATCCAGCCACGTTTTGCTAAATTTGCTTTAAACTCGCATGGTTTTAATTTTTATTTCTTTTTTACAAAAATTTTCATCATTTTTTAATTTCTCTTCTAAATAAGCAAGCACTGCACTTACTCTTTCCTTTCCCGGGGATCTAACCCAAACAATAAATAAAGTTTTGTTATATATATTTACCATTTTTTAATATAATGTTTATAAATTTCTTAAAACAGGCGATAATAAAAATTAATCTCATAACAAAGCCAACTACTTTTAAAAAATTTTTCTAAAATAATTTTTTAAAAAGGGCATAACTCAAAAAACGGTGTTTTTATTCTTACTATTCTATATGCGCTATGAAGACAACATTTCAAAATATATCCTTAGATGTTAAACGAAATGGGATCTCGTTTTATATACTTTTCCGAGTCCATTTAATTTAACAGTTTTTCGAAAAAAATTGAAATTTGCCATAATGTATACCATTTTTAGTTTTTTTCTTTGCATTGTAAAGTTTTTAACGTCGTATTATTAACCATGATGTCATTGTCAAACTTGTATAAGGAAATTGTATTCCAATCGAAAATACAATTTTTATGATCCTTTTTTCAAACCTATTTGAAAAAAATAAAATTTTCTAAAAAATTGTAAAAATACTGTACATTTAAGGGAGTTTCATTTGAAATAGGCCGACCGGATAAAAGAAAGGCGAACATATCTGGAATGCTGAACATCTCAGCTTTAATATGGTGTGCATATTGTTAATAAATTCGCAAAATTAGAAAAAGGAGTTTTTTCTATGGGACGAATCAGTGTGAGTCGGTCTGAAAACTCTAAAGATGAGGTATACGTAGAAATACAGTAGTTTTGCGGTTTCATGAACCTTCGTTAAACTGAAAAGTTCGTTATATGCAATATTTATTTTGGAAAATTGTTAAAAAATTCGTTTGCCTACAGTTCATCTCTAAAGCTCCTCTATTCTAACCATAAGAAATTTCATTTAAGTATCTTTAACCGTTTAAAAGTTATTGGGTTATTTCTGAAATAACTCTTAGAAAAACCTCTGTATATCATATTTTAAATAATTTAAAACTTATTTTTTTTTGCATTAAATTATGTTTCGAAAATAAACTTTTACTATTTTAAGACCCGTCTCTATATTACTGACAAAAAACTTTGTGCATTTTGAAAGGTTTACATTTTGCTCAAAATTTGTATGGTCAACTTGTAGTTAAGTCCTTTTGGTTTCAGATAATATTCAGCTTGTAGTTAAGCCCTTTTATTTTTTTTTTCAATTTTTTAAAAAATTAAACGTTCTTTGCTGATGGCTTGTTGACCCAATTCCAAAACTTGAATTTAATTTTCCTTGTAGTTTAGTTATAACGTTTTTTGCCCCTCCCGAAAAAATCTAGAAGCATATGCCCTTTTGCATTTCAGGTGACAATATAGTATGTGATATTTTTTCAAAATTTCGAGATTTAAGTAGATTTATTCCATTTTCAGCTAAGGGCCTGGTATGGGAGCTAGCGTCAACTGTGGATCGATTGTTACCAAATTTCGGTTGTAGGTTTATAATTACAAAATATTTATCTGTGCAGAGTTTTAGTAATCAAATGCATTTATCTTTAGATGTATATGCGTTGTTTGTGCATATATGATTATTACTTTTGAGAATATGTCTTACATGGGAGGTACGGTCGAATATGGGCAGATTCCTACAAAATTAGGTACACTGATTAAGGTTACCATAAGCAATATTTTTAAAATACAACTAAATTTGTGGCTGGAAAGGACCAAAAACTCTATTCCCGAAAGGCATCCCTATGGGAGGTACCCGAAATAGTAATCCGATTTTTCCCAAAAAGTGTAGGGATCGTCTTTGGACCAAAATACGAGCCTATGCTAAATTCCATCAAATTATCTTAAAAGTTACGACCGGTACATTGTTAACGAGCTTATATGGATAATCGGCCAGCCAGCCAGCCGGACGGACATCGTTAAAACAACTCAGGAAGTGATTCTGAGTCGGTTGGTATACTCAGACCAATACTTCTATGCGTTACAAACATCAGCTTAAACCCAATATACCCTTACCACCTATGGTGGTGAAGGGTTTAAAAATGAAGAGTATTCATCCATGGTAAAAATAATTAGTGTATACTTTCTTAAAGGACAGTGAGTATTCGGTTATGAGAGTTTTTATAGAATAGCACTGTTCGTTGTTTGATTCTAGATTTTCAAATAATGTACATAAAGTGGATCAAACGTATAATCGGACATCGGTTCGCTATAAAAATTATTTTGTTTGTCTATAAAACCAAAAAAGAGAAAAAACAAGAATTTATTTCATAAAAAAAAAACAAAAAATAACAAAAATAATTCATATTTTGAGATCAAACGAATAATTGGACACAATAATAAATACAGACTTTTATACAACTTAGAAAAAAAAATATTTCGTAGCATATCCTTTGGATTCAACAACTTTTCTAAGTCGAATTGATCAAATTGGTGCACACTTCCGACGGAATATTGTTCCACTCATGTAGCAACGCTGATTTTAGTTCAGTTATATTGTTGTAGCTGTTTTTATGCACTCTACGACCTATTTCAAACCATAAATGCTCTATAACATTTAAGTCTGGGGATTGTGGGGGAGGAATCAACAGCTTAGGGCAGTGGTGGATCAGCCAGAAAGCAAACTTTTTTAAAATTTCAAGTTTTTCTGCTTAACATTTTGCTTTAAAATATCTAAATAGACAAACTTGTCCAACTATGAAATGCAAATTTCCAATACCAGCACTTGACATACAGCCCCAAACCATTACAGACCCTCCCCCATCTCTCGATCAACTTTACTTTTCGGTTATCCTGAATTATTTTGTAGACTTTTTTGCAAGAAAGCAAAACTTTATTAACACTCTAAAATTTGTTATTTGTACACGTTTGTGCTGATGTATGTAACGCAAAAAAAATATTTGTTTTTCTTTACCTTTTAGTATACCAATAGACTTAGAATCACTTTCTGAGTCGATTTAGCGATGTCAGTCCGTTCGTCCGTCTGGACGGCTGGCTGGACCCCCATGTATACCATGTAATCAAAGTACAGGGCGCAGTTCTAAAGATAATTTGATGAAATTTGGCACAGATAGTGGGACCATGGCTATTGAAATTCGACAAGATCGATACATTATTTATGGTACCTCCCATATGTCCCACTTCCCAGAATTGATATTGTGGCCACAATCAATATTTTTTTATGAAAGTTAAAACATATCTTCGGCCTATATCTAAAATGGCTTATCTGCAAAATAACGATTTCTCAGGAGAAGCAAAAAAGTCTTTAATTTCCTCATTAGTGAGTTTTTAACAAAGTGATCTTTTACAATATGATTGGTAAACTCCTTCTCTTCTCCTGGAATAAAAATTATTTAATAAAACCCAATTTTCGTGATTTTACGGTAGATCAGTCGTTTTGTCTTCGAAATCACAATTTCTAAAATTTGCAGATAAGCCATTTTAAATATAGGCCGACGATATGCTGCTTTTGTAAACCAAAATTACTGTACTAAATTTCATTGAAATCGGTCCACATTTGACCATTGCTCCCTTACAAAATCTTCTGTCAAAACGCACTAAATGGGACAAAAATCACAAAAACGCTCTTAAATGTGAAGATAATGAGAATTTTGAGTTTATTTTTCACATACATAATTTTAGTAAAAGCTGTAATCAATTCGATAAATTTCGAGATAATCGGTCCACATTTGACCCTAGTTCTCATATAAGTCCAAATGACGGAAACAGATTAAATATATACGTTTTAAGAAAATGTTTGTATGAAGGCAAAATTTGTCTTTATACAGGAAAAATAACATCTCTGACCTTAGTGGTGAAGGGTATCGTATTCGGGATTGAACGAATATAGCAATATCTCGCAAACTAATATTCCGTCATATGAGAACAGAACAAAAACGTCGTCGGTAGAGTTGTCGGTTCTTATACTTTTAACTAAAATAGGTATTCTTTACAATGTGTAGTTCAAACGTTTTAAAAATAAAAAGTTTTCTACTCTATTTTTTTTTTTAATTTTTTTGTCAACAATTTTTCTATAGAAAGTACTTTTATCAAAATTTTTCTATTAAAAGTTTTTTTGCCAAAAATTTTTGATATACATCTTTTTTCCAAAAAGAATTATTTTTTGACATTCTTTTTTATCAGAAATTTTTCTATAAAATTTTTTTATCAAAGTTTTTCTATAGAACATTTTTTTTAGAAAATTTTTCTACCAAAAAAATATATTTCTATCGAAAATTTTTCATAAAAATAATTTTAATCGAAAAATATTAGCATCAAACATGTTTA
Source organism: Stomorhina lunata (assembly GCA_933228675.1). Lineage (NCBI taxonomy): Eukaryota > Metazoa > Arthropoda > Insecta > Diptera > Rhiniidae > Stomorhina > Stomorhina lunata. Next base: position 84,505,126 of record OW121740.1, on the reverse strand, counting down.
TATAAAAAAGTTTGTATCGAAAACATCTAAAAAATATTTTTTTTTTATCTTGGAAATATAAAAATGTTTAATATTAGAATTTATTTATGTTTCAAAAAATATTCGAGATCACATTTTTTTGTAATTTTTAGTTTTAACGAAAAACATAAACAATTCAATGGCATTAAATAATGACTATTCTCAAATATAAAATGTAAGCCTTTGAAGATACAACTACCAATTGCATTTTAAAATTTTCCAAATATATTTTAGAATTTTCTATTTATTTGGATAAAAAACTCAATTGCAATTAAGTATTTCAGAATTTTCTAATTGTGTTTTAAAAATACAATACAAAATTTCTGAAATACAATTACACTGCACAACAGTGAAAAAACTGCAAGGTCGTGACTATATGGGTTATATTCTACTATCAAATTGTAGTCAAGCGATATAATCAGTTTGCCCAAGTTAGTGACCGTTTTATTTTTATGGGCCTTTAAAGTTTCGCCATATTAGCATTATGCCTAAAAAAGGTGTCATCAGTTTTTAACAAATAGCTAATCAGCACATAAACTTTGTTCAGCAAAAATGAAGCCAAGAGTATAGAGAATATTTCTTCCCAGCAAAACTTTGGTAATGGCAAGTACTCTGATAACTGGTTACCTTGTAACGACTACAACATACCATCCGAATAAATAATAAGTTATTACAGAAGTACTTATTTGTAATTAAGATGGTAATTTAAACTGAATGGCCCCGGTTCAAATCCCATCAAGGGCAACAATTTTTTTTAGTTTTTTTTTTATTAAAAGAGTCTTTTTAAATGATTTTTGAATTTTAACAACTTAAATATTATCTTCTGTAAAAAAAAATTATAAAACTAACTCACGTTAATGAAAAAATACCATCATGAGTCAATTTTGATTATGTAGGGGATGTTGAATACCAAACACGATTCTAATTGGTCTTAACTTGGTAAACCCAACTTATCTGGGTCATCCTTTATCTCAACTGTGGACACACACCTCCTCATGGTATCACCCGGGGAGCTAGTTTAACACCTATTAATATTGTGAGTTATGTTCCGAGAGTTGTCCCATAAGATCGATAAAAATGGGTTAGGATTACGGGCTAGTAACTCTCTCTTGAAAAAAAAAATGCAATGAAGATGATAAAATTAGAATTGAAATGTCCCACTACCTAAGTAGAGGAACATTTTTCAAAGCTTGGCCTATAAAATTGGAGAATATTCGCACAAGATCGAAATCCATGGAATTCTAAAATATGCTCGGACTTTGACCTTAACAGGTTGTAACATTTAAGTAAGTAAGAGTCAATCTTACGTAAAAACTTATACAAAAAAGAAGATTTAAATTGTTTAAGTTTTAAAATAATTTTAAAAAAGTTTTAAAATAATTACAAAAAATCGTATAAAAATATTTTTCCAAAAATTACAACAAAGCAAAAAAAAAGCAGGGAAAAACAAAGTTATTTTCACATGATTTTGGATCTAAAAATAAAAATTGTTTATATTAATTATAAGCTGCTAAGTTTTCAACGTATGAAGTAGCTCAGTGGAAGAGTCTCTGCCTAGCAGTCGGAGGGTCTGGGTTCGAGCCCCCATGGGATCATAAAAAGAATTTTGTATTTCCTTTAAAAATATATGTTTTTAATAAAACAACAACAAAAAAGTTGTTGCTGTTGTTGTTGTTGCTTTCAAATTGCTTACCCAAGTCATTACTTTTCTGCAATTGGTAAGTACTTGCCTCCAATGACATCCCCATGTTAATGTAATGACTTAAACAGCGAATGAGTAAGTAGTTTGTGTTCAATAGTTTAACTGTTTAACTCATTATTTGGTAATGAAAAGTTTTACTGGGTTGCTAAATTCTTATGATAAAAATGTATTTTATCTCAGACATTTTTGAAAAAAGTTAAAGAACAATTTTTTTGTTTTTAATTATTTGATCATAACTTTTTGGAAATTCTGAATTTTTCTACACTATATTTAGCCACCGCCGTGGTATAGCAGGTTAGTCATCCGCCTAGCATACCAGAGGTCCCAAGTTCAATCCCTGCCAGATCCACTTGAAAAAAAATTAATTTTCAAAAAAGCGAAGGTTCACCTCATAACTCAGCTAGCCACTGGTTATTGAGTATTAGGCTACGTAAAAATTCTCTAACTAATGCATTTGCCGTTCGGAGTCGGCGTTAAAACGTAGGTCCCTTTCAATGAGTCTAAAAATAGAATAGGATGCAGCTCATTGTCTGAGAGAAGTACCACTTGTTCCAATTGGAATGTTGTCGGGGAATTATTATTACTATTATATTAAACCCAAACAACTTTTGTGAACACACCAATATAATTTGAATGTGTCTAGATAGTAAAACTAGGTCATCTTATGCCAACAAATAACAATTTTTAACTCAAATTTTATAATAAGCAATATCTTAAAAACGGCTTTTTGCAAAAAATAACTTTTATGTTGTGGAAAACAAATCTCTAGGGTTATAAAAATAATGTTTGTTCTACGACTTCTTTGTTTCTGAATTCTGTTAAAAGATGTCGCTGTTTTTAGGTTACATACGGAAATCGCATTTTTAATAATTAAAACTTAACTTAAAACAACCACTGACCAGATCTTTACTCTATGCCAAATCCTGGAAAAGACCCAAGATAAACAAATTTATACGTATTATCCCTTTGTTGACTACAAAGCAACCCAATACGGAAGAAGGTGTGTGAAGTAATGTCTGAGTTCGGCATCCCCACAAAGCTAATAAAGTTACGCTAACTAACAAAACATCACGACGCATCGTCTCTTATGAAAGGAGTCAGAGTCTTTCATAACTATACGGGGATTCGGTGACAGTCTATCATGTGATCTCTTCAATATTGTGTTAGTGAAAATCTTGCTAGACGCTGCAGTTAAAACAACTGGGGGGTTACTGCGTATTTCGATTCGAAAAAAAATATTTTCGAAACACAATGATTTAAGCATACAAATTCGAACAGTTTTGTTTTCGAATCGTGATACACAGTAACCCCCCTGCTGGTACAATTTTCAATAGAAAACATGTGCTACCCGCGTTTGCCGATGGCATTGATATTCTGGGACGCAATTTTCTGTAAAATTTTTCAAAATATTCTTGTTTTTTTAAGAAACTTTTCTTATTTTTATAGAAAATTTTTTAAAAATTTCTTATAGAAATAAGAAATTAAAAAAAAAAATTCTTGTAAAAGTATAAAATTTTTTTAATAATTTTCTATAAAAATAAGAATCTTTTAAAAAATTTACTGAAGAGGAACTTTGTGAAAAATTTCCTAAAAAAATGAAAAATTTCCTAAAAAATAAGAACTTTTTGTAAAATTTACTAAAATATAAGAAACTTTTGTAAAATTTATTAGCGAAATAAATACGAATTATTACGTCCCCACTAAAATTTTTTGGTTTTTATCAAAAACCTATTTATTACAACAATTAATAATTGTAATGAAGGCATCTTAGTGCAATACACTAATGTAAAACATTTTACATAATTTTTAGAAAACTCCTTTTTAATGTATTGAAGTTAGAAAAAGCTGCAACAATTAAGAAAATTATTATGTGAAAAATAATTGTTTAAAAAATTAAAAAACTTACAGAAATATTGATGTCAAATATTTTATAGTTAAAGACTTCATACAAGTTTTAATTTCGAAAGTCGTAAAAATCCAATATCTTATTTAAATACTAAACAAAAATGTAAAATATTAATTAAACTAACTTAATTCAAATTGTCAAACATACATATCTCTAATTTATATGTATATTTTGATATGAAATTTAAAAAAAATTTCCTATTTTTATACAAAACTTTTCAAAAATTTACTATTAGAACTATAGGAAATTTTTGAAAAATTACCCATAAAAAAATAGGAAATTTTTCAAAAATTTCCTATTAGAACTTATTAGAATTTTTCAAAAATTTCTTTTTTTTATAGGAAATTTTTAAAAAATTTCCTATTTTTTTATAGGAAATTTTTAAAAAAGTTCCTATTTTTTTATAGGAAATTTTTAAAAAAGTTCCTATTTTTTTATAGGAAATTTTTAAAAAATTTCCTATTTTTTTATAGGAAATTTTTAAAAAATTTCCTATTTTTTTATAGGAAATTTTTAAAAAATTTCCTATTTTTTTATAGGAAATTTTTAAAAAATTTCCTATTTTTTTATAGGAAATTTTTAAAAAATTTCATATTTTTTTATAGGAAATTTTAAAAAAATTTCCTATTTTTTTATAGGAAATTTTTAAAAAATTTCCTATTTTTTTATAGGAAATTTTTAAAAAATTTCCTATTTATAGGAAAATTTTAAAAAATGTCCTATTTTTTCTAGGAAATTTTTCAAAAATTTACTATTTTTTTATAGGAAATTTTTCAAAAATTTCCCATTTTTTTATAGGAAATTTTTCAAAAATTTCCTAATTTTTTATAGGAAATTTTTCAAAAATTTCCTATCTTTTATATTAAATTTTTCAAAAATTTCCCATTTTTTTATAGGAAATTTTTCAAAAATTTCCCATTTTTTTATAGGAAATTTTTCAAAAATTTCCTATGTTTTTTATAGAAAATTTTTCAAAAACTTCCTATTTTTTTTATAGGAAATTTTTCAAAAATTTCCTATTTTTTTTATAGGAAATTTTTCAAAAATTTCCTATTTTTTTAAAGGAAATTTTTCAAAAATTTCCTTTTTTTTTATAGGAAATTTTTCAAAAATTTCCTATTTTTTTTATAGAAAATTTTTCAAAAATTTCCTATTTTTTTTATAGGAAATTTTTCAAAAATTTCCTATTTTTTTTATAGGAAATTTTTCAAAAATTTCCTATTTTTTTTATAGGAAATTTTTCAAAAATTTCCTATTTTTTTTAAAGGAAATTTTTCAAAAATTTCCTATTTTTTTTAAAGGAAATTTTTCAAAAATTTCCTATTTTTTTTAAAGGAAATTTTTCAAAAATTTCCTATTTTTTTTATAGGAAATTTTTCAAAAATTTCCTATTTTTGTTGTAGGAAATTTTTCAAAAATTTCCTATTTTTTTTGTAGGAAATTTTTCAAAAATTTCCTATTTTTTTTTATAGGAAATTTATCAAAAATTTCCTTTTTTTTTATAGGAAATTTTTCAAAAATTTCCTATTTTTTTATAGGAAATTTTTCAAAAATTTCCTATTTTTTTATAGGAAATTTTTCAAAAATTTCCTATTTTTTTATAGGAAATTTTTCAAAAATTTCCTATTTTTTTATAGGAAATTTTTCAAAAATTTCCTATTTTTTTATAGGAAATTTTTCAAAAATTTCCTATTTTTTTATAGGAAATTTTTCAAAAATTTCCTATTTTTTAAAGGAAATTTTTCAAAAACTTCCTATTTTTTATAGGAAATTTTTAAAAAACTTCCTATTTTTTATAGGAAATTTTTCAAAAACTTCCTATATTTTTATAAGAAATTTTTCAAAAACTTCCTATATTTTTATAGGAAATTTTTCAAAAACTTCCTATATTTTTATAGGAAATTTTTCAAAAACTTCCTATATTTTTATAGGAAATTTTTCAAAAATGTCCTATTTTTTATAGGAAATTTTTCAAAAATTTCCTATTTTTATAGGAAATTTTTCAAAAATTTCCTATTTTTATAGGAAATTTTTCAAAAATTTCCTATTTTTATAGGAAATTTTTCAAAAATTTCCTATTTTTATAGGAAATTTTTCAAAAATTTCCTATTTTTATAGGAAATTTTTCAAAAATTTCCCATTTTTATAGGAAATTTTTCAAAAATTTCCTATTTTTATAGGAAATTTTTCAAAAATTTCCTATTTTTATAGGAAATCTTTCAAAATTTTCCTATTTTTATAGGAAATTTTTCAAAAATTTCCTATTTTTATAGGAAATTTTTCAAAAATTTCCTATTTTTATAGGAAATTTTTCAAAAATTTCCTATTTTTATAGGAAATTTTTCAAAAATTTCCTATTTTTATAGGAAATTTTTCAAAAATTTCCTATTTTTATAGGAAATTTTTCAAAAATTTCCTATTTTTATAGGAAATTTTTCAAAAATTTCCTATTTTTATAGGAAATTTTTCAAAAATTTCCTATTTTTAAAGGAAATTTTTCAAAAATTTCCTATTTTTATAGGAAATTTTTCAAAAATTTCCTATTTTTATAGGAAATTTTTCAAAAATTTCCTATTTTTATAGGAAATTTTTCAAAAATTTCCTATTTTTATAGGAAATTTTTCAAAAATTTCCTATTTTTATAGGAAATTTTTCAAAAATTTCCTATTTTTATAGGAAATTTTTCAAAAATTTCCTATTTTTATAGGAAATTTTTCAAAAATTTCCTATTTTTATAGGAAATTTTTCAAAAATTTCCTATTTTTATAGGAAATTTTTCAAAAATTTCCTATTTTTATAGGAAATTTTTCAAAAATTTCCTATTTTTATAGGAAATTTTTCAAAAATTTCCTATTTTTATAGGAAATTTTTCAAAAATTTCCTATTTTTATAGGAAATTTTTCAAAAATTTCCTATTTTTATAGGAAATTTTTCAAAAATTTCCTATTTTTATAGGAAATTTTTCAAAAATTTCCTATTTTTATAGGAAATTTTTCAAAAATTTCCTATTTTTATAGGAAATTTTTCAAAAATTTCCTATTTTTATAGGAAATTTTTCAAAAATTTCCTATTTTTATAGGAAATTTTTCAAAAATTTTCTATTTTTATAGGAAATTTTTCAAAAATTTCCTATTTTTATAGGAAATTTTTGAAAAATTTCCTGTTTTTATAGGAAATTTTTCAAAAATTTCCTATTTTTATAGGAAATTTTTCAAAAATTTCCTATTTTTATAGGAAATTTTTCAAAAATTTCCTATTTTTATAGGAAATTTTTCAAAAATTTCCTATTTTTATAGGAAATTTTTCAAAAATTTCCTATTTTTATAGGAAATTTTTCAAAAATTTACTAAGTTTATAGGAAATTTTTCAAAAATTTCCTATGTTTATAGGAAATTTTTCAAAAATTTCCTATTTTTATAGGAAATTTTTCAAAAATTTCCTATTTTTATAGGAAATTTTTCAAAAATTTCCTATTCTTATAGGAAATTTTTCAAAAATTTCCTATTCTTATAGGAAATTTTTCAAAAATTTCCTATTTTTATAGGAAAATTTTCAAAAATTTCCTATTTTTATGGGAAATTTTTCAAAAATTTCCTATTTTTATAGGAAATTTTTCAAAAATTTCCTATTTTTATAGGAAATTTTTCAAAAGTTTCCTATTTTTATAGGAAATTTTTCAAAAATTTCCTATTTTTATAGGAAATTTTTCAAAAATTTCCTATTTTTATAGGAAATTTTTCAAAAATTTCCTATTTTTATAGGAAATTTTTCCAAAATTTCCTATTTTTATAGGAAATTTTTCCAAAATTTCCTATTTTTATAGGAAATTTTTCCAAAATTTCCTATTTTTATAGGAAATTTTTCCAAAATTTCCTATTTTTATAGGAAATTTTTCCAAAATTTCCTATTTTTATAGGAAATTTTTCAAAAATTTCCTATTTTTATAGGAAATTTTTCAAAAATTTCCTATTTTTATAGGAAATTTTTCAAAAATTTCCTATTTTTATAGGAAATTTTTCAAAAATTTCCTATTTTTATAGGAAATTTTTCAAAAATTTCCTATTTTTATAGGAAATTTTTCAAAAATTTCCTATTTTTATAGGAAATTTTTCAAAAATTTCCTATTTTTATAGGAAATTTTTCAAAAATTTCAAAAATTTATTTTATAGGAAATTTTTCAAAAATTTCAAAAATTTATTTTATAGGAAATTTTTCAAAAATTTCCTATTTTATAGGAAATTTTTCAAAAATTTTATAGGAAATTTTTCAAAAATTTTATAGGAAATTTTTCAAAAATTTCCTATTTTATAGGAATTTTGTCAAAAATTTCCTATTTTATAGGAAATTTTTCAAAAATTTCCTATTTTATAGGAAATTTTTCAAAAATTTCCTATTTTATAGGAAATTTTTCAAAAATTTCCTATTTTATAGAAAATTTTTCAAAAATTTCCTATTTTAGATTATTAATTTTAAAAATCTCCTTTTATGGAAATTTTTTTAAAAGTAAAGAAACTTTTTATGGGAAATTTTTCAAAAAGTTATATTTTTCTTTAAAACTTTTTAAATATTTCCGGTTTTCGCTCTGTCTGGAATTAGGGAGTCTCCTCATGATGATAATGGCCTAACCAACCACCAAAACGCGTCGAAGAAAGATTGTCTCCAGCAATATTTTTTGGTTTTATAGAAAATCTATTACAATAATAAATTATATTATAAAATTGGGATCTTAGTGCAATCCACTAAAGTTTGGTGATTAATGTCAAACTGTTTAATCCATTCCTCTTTTCGATGTGGTCTTTTATGACTTGCAAAATAGGGTTTATTTAAACTATTTATGACATTAAAGTAAATTAAAACTTTTTTGTAATAGAAAAAAAAAATGAATTCAATAATTTGGTGTTAGAAAAAATTTAATTTGCTTCCGCTTAAAATATTTCATATGAATATACACAAACAGACGTAAAAGTATGCACACTTTTATTGTCTCATACTTCCCTACTAATATTTCTAAGAATTGTCTTTCTTTGTCTGTAAAATCAATTGATGACAAATGATAAAAAATACAATGTTAAGAAACAGCAATAATTTTGTTGGTGCTAAATGTTAGAGGTTTACCGAGATTGAAAGGCAGGTGTCATAAATTTGAAATGAACACACACACACACAATTAAAGAAAAAACTATTCTTTTACATATACAAACATATAGATATAGTATATGTATAGGTAAATGTAATGTGTACCTTTTCTTATGTATCTTATATGTAAGTATATATATAAAACATTAACTGTAAGAACATTTATTTAGTGCACTAAAATATATATTTGCGTATCGGGATGTTTGTTTGTATGTATGTCTAGTTTAAAACCTCATCGTGTTATTTTAAGATGGTAAAACCCAAGTAAATAACATCCTGACGCTGTCAAGAAAAATATGTGAATTAAACAAAAAGATTATTAGCATGAAACGACAAACAATGAGGAAATCAAATGTTAGGGAAGGATCTGGTGAAGGTGTACCACTGTATACAACAACAACAAGAACACTAAAAAAATAAATAAATGTACTAACAATCACAACAGCATTAATTTGAGTAAGTAGGAATGTGTTCTTATGTCCATTCTATATTTAGGAGTAGTGTTTTCAGCAAATAATATTCTTAAATATCTGCAAACATCATACAGAAAGAAAGAAATTTTTTTAATAGTTAAATTTTAATATACATACATACTTACACATATATGTACAATACATGTATGTATATTATATATATTTATATTTACCTTCCTTCGACTCTTAAATAGACTTTGATTCATTTTCTAATCTTATAGTGTGTTTGTCAGTGTGGCCATAAGTTGGGATGCTATGGGCAAGGGTAGAAGAAGTATTCGTTTTCTTTTTCTCAATTTTAAAATAAAGTTTAGATGGACATTAGAAACCTACACGCAGCAGATGAAGAAAATAAATATGTATGTACAAGGATGAATCTATTTATGTACAAACACATGTAGTAAGTCCAAAAATTCAAACTACACAAACATCAAATTTATATACATATAACTTACGAATCAAAATAACCCAGCAGACACTAAATTAGAGGTTTTAAAAACATTACATTTACGTTTCTAGAACTTTAAAGCCTTTGTCCAAATAATATTACTTGGGTTGGGAAAGCAAAAAAATTGTAAAATATATAAGGATGTGCGTTTGAAACCAACGTTAAGACGGACACTTGCTAAACGACAACGATATTTATCTGCAAAAAAGGATACATAAGAATTTGTATATATGTTTGTAGATGAAAAAACACACAACAACATAAAATCTACAAGACAACGAAAATGAAAACACACACACTTATAAAATAGTATAAGACAAAAACAAAAGGATAAAATCCATATGCAAAGTTACTAAAACATCATGTATCCGTACGTAAGGATGACCAAACGTTATGAAGAAATGCCGTCCTTCTATCGCGTCGCAACAGGACATTATTATTTCTTCCTCCTTCTAGAAAAAACACTAATATACTTACAAACGTACGTATATGTATGTATAACTTTTATAATGACAAGGAACCGAAAGCAGAAGAAGAGCAGCTCAAAGGTTGGCAACCAACCATGTACCATAAACATCTAAAAATATTTACTAATAAAATATACCCAACAATAATTTTAGTTTCCAGAATTACTAAAATGATGGTAATAGCAACAAAGGAACATTGAAATAAGTTTATAAAAAATGAATTAAAATCGTTATACAATATTTTATATAACTCATCGATGTTTGATATAAGTAATACATAACCTTTCTACCTCAAAAAACTAAAATTTTATAATTCTATAGGAAAAGTTTATCTGAACATAAATTTTTATTAAATTTGGTGCAATTAGTAATTGTTTTGCGGCAAATAAATCTAATTTGCAAAAAAATGAACTTAAACACTTTTATTAGGCTTTGATAGGTAATTTTTTCTCGAACAGGACAAACAACAAGATAATTGATTTGAACTTGGGACCTCTGGTATGCTAGGCGGATGACTCAAGTCTCTGTAATATAAAAGTTGTTTTTCAAAGTTGAAATTTGTATGCGCCCAACCCCCAGATTAGTTCGAAATGCTAAATAAGATGGGGGAAAGCGTGCCCATGGCCCGCCCAAAATTGCAAAATACCTGATTTTTTTAACTTTGTAAATAACTTAATAAATCATGAGGTTATATTCTATACCACCTATGAACCATTTTTTTCAAAATCACTTTTTATTTGGAAACTGTATTTTTATAATAATTACATATCTTTTAATAAAAATCGGAGAAAAGAAATCTATTTTAGAACCTTTTGGCTTAAATATATTGAAAAAGAAATATTGACTTCTATTTAAATAATTTGGATATAAAACAGTTTTTTGCCTCTGCTTAAAAATTTTCTATTTGTTTCGTAGTCGATATTGAATATAGGCACACGAAATACTTTAGAATAAATTTCAAAGTAAGATATGATTTACAATTATATGGCCTGTAAGTACTAAATAGATTAATTTCGTTAAAATATTATCAAATTTACTTTTTCTTTTTCCATATTACAAAATTTTTCTTGAAAATTTTGTTCAACAGGAGCATTCCATCGTCACGTAAAGACAAACAAACAAGTAAAAAAGTGCTATAGTCGGTCAAGACCGACCATACGATACCCTTCACCATTATGGTCAAAGGTGTTCTTTTTCCTGTACAAAGACAAATATTTGCTAAATTTTTCCATCATACAAACATTTTCTCAAAACTTATATATATATAAGCTGTTTTTGTCATTTTGCCTTATGTGAGAGCTAGTGTCAAATGTGGACCGATTATTTGCAAATTGATTACAGTTGTTACAAAAATTATGTATGAAAAAAATAAACTTAAAATTCTCATTATCTTTAGATTTACGAGCGTTTAAGTGATTTTTGTCTCATTTAGTGCGTTTTTAATGAAAAGTTTGAATGGGAGCTATGGTCAAATGTGGATCGATTTCAACGAATTTGGTGCAGTGATTTAAGTTTACATAAGCAGTATTTGATTTAAATTTCATGAAAAATATTGATATTTGTGGCCAATATATCAATTCCGGGAAGTGGGACCTATGGGAGGTACCATAAATAATTGACCGATTTTGACGAATTTCAATAGCCATGGTTCCACTATTAAAACAATGATCTGTGCCAAATTTCTTCAAATTATCTTTAGAATTGCGAACTGTAGTTTGATTACATCGCTAAAGCGACTCAAAAGTTGTTACGCTAGTTGTCATTGTTGGTAAAATATTTGGAATAACTTCGGTTGCAGTAGCTTTATAGTTCAACATTCAAAAGTATGTAAGTGGTTTCCCTAGTATTTATTTACTTTGAACAAAATTCGTTATCACAACCGGGTATGGTTTTACATTAATAAGTTGTTAAATACTTTTTCTTTAGCTTAACATTTAGTTAGGATAAAGAAGTTGATAGTAATACGACTGGTCCATATATTTTGTAAGGAGGTCCTAATGCATCTACCATATACAAATCTTAATATGCTGCTTGTACCTCCGAATCTTTTTAATTGTAGATATAAAAAGGGGAAGTAATATATATATAAGAATTATAGCCAAATGTTGACCGATTTATGTAAAGCTTATTTTTGCAAAATTTAGTGGCAATAGCTATCACAGTTTCTAATTTAATAGCTTTTAACTGGTCCTTGCTAAATATTTTTTGGTTTCCGGGAGTGTATTTTATATGAGAGTTATAGTCAAATATGGACCGATTCCTATAAAATTTGATATACTGACCAATAGTTGTATGAAACTTCTCTATACTAAATTTAGTCGTCATAGCTATTACAATTGTATTCAATTTATCAGCATTCATGTGTTTCCCGGGGCGGGGTTATATGGGAGCTCTAACTAAATGTGAACCGATTTTGCCCATTTTCAGTATACAACTTTTGTTACATATCAGAAATACTTTTGTAAAATTTTGTCTCTCTAGCTTTTATAGTTAAGGAGCTGTCGCGCTTTTATCTGACGGACAGACGGACATAAATCTCCTTTTCTTTTTGTATTTTTGTGTTTCTGTAAGTTTTTTATATGGGAGCTATGGTCAAATGGTGACCGATTGTAACAAAATTTTGCACACTGGCTGGCATTCACATAAGACTTGCTTTTGTAAAATTTTGTTGCTATAGCCCTTTCAGTTAAGGCGCTATCGCGCTTTTATTTAACGGACAGACGGACATAAACCCCCTTTTCTTTTTGTATTTTTGTGTTTCCGTAAGTTTTTTATACGGGAGCTAGGTCAAATGGTGACCGATTGTGACAAAATTTTGCACACTGGCTGGTATTCACATAAGACTTATTTGTGCTAAATTTGGTGGTCAAAGCTACTACAGTTTATCATTTATTGGCATTTAAGTGAATTTCAGGTGGAATTTAGGCTGTTTCCGTATGTTTTTTATATGGGAGCTATGGTTAAATGTGAACCGATTTCGATGAAATTTTACATGCTGCCTAGTGCTTATGGAAAACTTCTAGATACCAAATTTTGTCATCATAGCTATTATAATTTGTCAGTTATTAGCAAATAAGCGACTAGCCCAGACGAGGTTATACGGGAGCTATGGTCAAATGTTAATCGATTTTGCCCAATTTCAATACCAAAATTTTCTCATAAATGAGGAATGTTTTTGCTAAGTTTCAGTGAGCTAGCTCCTTTCGTTTAGGCGTTATCGTGATTTCAACAGACAGACAGACAGACGGACATCGCTCAATCGTCTTAGAATTTTATAAGGATTCAGAATATATATCGTTTTTGATTTTTGAGCCAATATTAAGGAAATTACAAACGGAATGACAATCTCAATATACCCCCCATTCTTTTTGATGGTGGGTATAAAAATCAATTTTTAAAGATGAGGGGTTTTACAGATATTATTTTAATAAGAAATTACGCGTCAAGTGTGGGACATAGAAACTTACTTTTCGTTAAAGTTAATTTCTCGTCAATTAAATAATTTACAGGAAAAAATATTAAGCAGTTCAATACTCCTCATTACACGCTTGAAGTCAGAAAAAAATTTTGTTTCTATCTGCAAATGAGTAGCGACAGTGACTTCATAAAAAATTATGTAAAATTATTTTAGAAAATACTAATTTATGTTATCCTCAAAAATAACGGTATTTAAAAACCAAGTGATCTATTCATGATAATTTGTGTAAAATACTTTAGATGAGAACTCTATCTTTCTATGAAGATGCAAAAATATATTAAAAATTCATATTTGCAAAATTCTTTAAATGACCCATTTTTCGTGGAATGCAAATTATAAGTTATCGTTTCAGGTTCATAAAAGATACAAATAAGAGAAAAAACACAGAAAAAATTGTGTCAATATCTTGAACCGTTTCGCCGTACATACGATAAACAACCAGCTGCGTTATGAGGTGAACCGCATTTTTATACCCTTCAAAAATAGGTGAAAGGGTATTATAAGTTTGTCATTCAGTTTGTAATTTTTTCATTATTCGTCTTAGACACCATAAAACTTATACCGATCAACTCAGAATCGCCAGGAGAGTCGATTTAGCCATGTCCGTCTGTCTGTCTGTCTGTATGTCTGTTGACATCAAGTTTGTGGAGCTCCTGATGAGTGTACCCAGACGAATTATACACCATTAATTAAAATCGGTCCATAGACACCCGAGATATCGCTAAAATACTAAAATTCGATGACGGATTTTAAATTTTTTTTTAAATACAGTTAAAAAAAATTTAATTCTTATCGAATTTTGAATTTTGGCGATATCTCTGGTGTTTACAGACCTATTTTTTTTTAAATATTGTTTAAAAAAAAATGTATAAAATATGCCAATTTGCGTACATCGATATCTTTTGCTTTGGCGATATCTCAGTTATTGATCCACCGATTTTGATGAAATTAAATAGTGTGCAGCGTTGTATGATTTCCTATTATTTGATATATAGTTCAAAAAACTTTTTTTAAAAAAACATAGTTTTAAAAAAAAAAAAATATAGTTATTTTGAAAAGTTAAAAAAAAAATTTAATTCTCATCGAATTTTGAATTTTGGCGATATCTCTAGTGTTTATATATCGATTTTGATGAAATTTATTAGCATACTAATTTTCTAAAATCTGAATATATAAATAAATATTGTTTTTAAAATTTTTTTTATAAAATTTGTCAATTTGCGTACATCGATATCTTTGCTTTGGCGATATCTTAGTTATTGATCTACCGATTTTGATGAAATTCAGTAGTGTGTTGCGTTGAATGATTTCCTATAATTTCATATACACTTCGAAAAAGTTTTTTGATATAAAAATACACAGTTTAAAAAAGTTTTTAATTCGGTAGTTTTCGGGACATCAAATTTAGAGTTTTAGCAATATCTCAGATTGTAATGTACCTATTTTGATCATATATAATATCGTTTTGTTTTGGAGGATTTTCTAAGATCTGATACATAATTCCGCAAATTGTAGAATTTTAAACAAAACAACGGTTTTTATACAAATTGAAAAAATGCAATTTAAAAGGAAATAAAAAAAATTTAATTTAGCATTGAATTTCGAGTTTTGGCTATATCTCAGTTGTAAGTAACACTTAATGTTGCAATTTAATAGTGTACTTCGTAGAACACTATTAACATCTAATACCTATACATATAAGTTATGTCGTTATGCCATCTAGAAGCTCATCAAACTTGATTTCAATATACCGAAATATGTCTTTAATAAGTGACTTTTGAACATTATGATGGCCTTTATTCATATCTTACGTAAGTGTTGTAGCCAAAAGTCTAATCTAAATCGGTCCTCTAATTTTAAAGATATACATATGCATTTAAATACGATAACTCTCAAGGTGCGAAATGTTACAATGTTTTGTAATTTCTGAAATTATTTGTATTTCAACCTACCTCCAAAATGTTTTAGACCCAATATAAAACAAGTATTATATATATATATACATTTAAAAGTCGTGTTAATTATCGAGAATTGAAACTTTTTCAGATCAGAAAATCAATATACATATATTAGTATTTTTGTAGGACTCACCTAAATCAGTCTTCAGAAAGATAAATATTTCTAATTGACCAAAAACTCTTTCCATTCTGTACTTTACTTTTGGAACACCATTGGTGAAGGGTATTTAAGGTTCTGCATAGCCTAATAAAGCACTTATACTACAAGAGCCCACAATTCATCACTATTTATATAATAACACGGTTAGTATAAGCGTTTGTAGAGCGTAACTTTAGTTCTTAGCTGCCTGCTTTGGTCAAAATAGCATCTGTTGGCAAATATGATTCTGCATTTGATTTCGAGAATTGTTTCGTTATTTATGTTGAAGGCAAAACAAATTCTTTTGCAACCTCAAAGCTATTGTTTTTTGTTGAAAATTGTTCGAGATGTATTAACTGCAGCATCACGCAGGATTTTCTATAATACAATATTGAAGAGATCACATGATACACTCTCGCCTTGCCTGAGTCCCCATTTAGTTACGAAGGACTCCAATAGGTTCTTACCTATTTTAAATGATGAGGTTGTATTAGTAATTGCCCTAGTCAAACTCAGACATTTTTTTAAACAACATCGTTCGTATCGGGCTGTCAAAAGCAGCTTTGTAGTCAAAGAAAAGGATTTGACGTAGCGCGGAGATCTGGATACTTTTAATCCTCTTCATCGACAACATAATGCGTATGGCTCTAAATGGTAGACACGATATCCAATGGACATTCTTTAAACAACTTAAGGACTTGGAATATGCCGATGACTGCAAACCTTTACAAACAAATGCTTAAGGCAAATTCTTAATATATGGTGGCCGAATCGCATAAGAAATGAATCGCATAAGAAATTTCCTATAAAAAGTAAATTTTTGAAAAATTTCCTATAAAAAGTAAATTTTTGAAAAATTTCCTATAAAAAGTAAATTTTTGAAAAATTTCCTATAAAAAGTAAATTTTTGAAAAATTTTCTATAAAAAATAAATTTTTGAAAAATTTCCTGTAAAAAGTAAATTTTTGAAAAATTTCCTATAAAAAGTAAATTTTTGAAAAATTTCCTATAAAAAGTAAATTTTTGAAAAATTTCCTATAAAAAGTAAATTTTTGAAAAATTTTCTATAAAAAATAAATTTTTGAAAAATTTCCTATAAAAAGTAAATTTTTGAAAAATTTCCTATAAAAAGTAAATTTTTGAAAAATTTCCTATAAAAAGTAAATTTTTGAAAAATTTCCTATAAAAAGTAAATTTTTAAAAAATTTCCTATAAAAAGTAAATTTTTGAAAAATTTCCTATAAAAAGTAAATTTTTGAAAAATTTCCTATAAAAAGTAAATTTTTGAAAAATTTCCTATAAGAAGTAAATTTTTGAAAAATTTCCTATCAAAAGTAAATTTTTAAAAAATTTCCTATAAAAAGTAAATTTTTGAAAAATTTTCTATAAAAAGTAAATTTTTGAACAATTTCCTATAAAAAGTAAATTTTTGAAAAATTTCCTATAAAAAGTAAATTTTTGAAAAATTTCCTATAAAAAGTAAATTTTTGAAAAATTTCCTATAAAAAGTAAATTTTTGAAAAATTTCCTATAAAAAGTAAATTTTTGAAAAATTTCCTATAAAAAGTAAATTTTTGAAAAATTTCCTATAAAAAGTAAATTTTTGAAAAATTTCCTATAAAAAGTAAATTTTTGAAAAATTTCCTATAAAAAGTAAATTTTTGAAAATTTTCCTATAAAAAGTAAATTTTTGAAAAATTTCCTATAAAAAGTAAATTTTTGAAAAGGGTAACCATAAATACAAAATTTAGAAAGCTTGGGTCCTCCTTAAGAATTCTCTCATACATACTGATGCCATCAGATTTACAGTTTAGAAGATGCGGTTATTTTCTATCAAAATAGATGATGGCATAGTTGAATTTTTTCAACTTTGTTAGCAGTTCGTCAATCACAATTGAGTTTTTAAAATGTATTACTTTTAGTTAAAATATATTCAGTCAATTCAAAATACAAAGTGGGGTCCTAAAGATTTCATATATTTGACAACATATTCAAAAAATCAAAGTTCTTTATTGGAAAAACTAATAAAAAATATTTAAGAAGAGGGAAATTTAAAGAGTTTACTTATAAGAATGAAATTTAAGGAGTTGGCTTATGCTGTGATCAACTAGTAATGGCAGTTGAAGCACATATGCGATCATCTAAAAATGCTGCATTACAAACTTGAACTTTTTAAAAATGAAATGGCTAAAAACTGATCTCGAAACGGGTCTTTTAACAGATGATGATCTTGCTTTGTATTAGTGACTAGAAGCAAAAACATAAAAGGACTTAAAAGTGTGATAGCCATAAAAAGTTAGAGTAGCATCATAGCTACTATAACTTGATTTTAATTAGCATTTCCAAGGGCAGATTTATATAAGAACTATGGTCAAATGTGGACCGATTTCCATAAAATATGACATACTGACCAATAATTAAAGTTTTATGCTTCAAATGAAGTTGCCACATCTATTAAAATTCGACTTAATTTATCAGTATTAAAGTGATTAGGGGGCGGGGTTATATGGAGCTATAATCAAATGTAAATCGATATCGCCCAATTTCAATATTAATTTTAATTCCAAGAAATCAGAAATACTGTTGTCAAATTTTGTTTCGTTTATGTCCTATCGTGCCTTCAACAGACAGATGGACAACGATCGTTTGTCTTAGAACTTCATAAGGACTCGGAATATATATTCGTTTTGGGTTTTGGGCTAATATTATGGGAATTATGAATGTAATGACAATTTAAGTATACCCCATTATTTTTGATGATGGGTATAAAAATGGGCAGAAAATTTAGGTTTATATTTTTTAAGTCAACAAAGCTAAGAAAAAATTTGTAGTGACAATCGATGTCGATGTGTATGAAACAAATATCAAACACGTATTTGGTACTTTTTCAATTTAGAGGGTATAAAGTAAGAAACCTTTTACTTATCACTTATTAATAGAAAAGAAAACAATATTGAGTTAAAAATAAAAGGACGACTTTTTGGTACTTTTTAAAAATTCACTAAAAAATTGAAAAACAACATTTGTACTTAAAAACCAAAATTGATAGAAAAACTATTTAACTGATTTTGATCAGGTAAGGCACTTTTAGGTACTTTTTTGACCCCTGATTATCTCTAAAAAAAAACTTGAAAACAATTGTTATACCGCAATCGATAAACATTGAAAATATAGCAATTCTTTTTTTGGTACTTTTTGATTAATGCTATAAACTGGGGACAATTAATTGTAAGTTTTTCCAAATCTTCTGAAATTTGTGTTTAAGTGTTTTATATATTTTAAACCAACAAAGTTAGAATTAAAATTTACAGATGAGTCGATGAAAATAGAAAAAATGTCACAAATATACTGGGTTCTTTTTTCATTTTAGAGGGTAAAATAGAGAAAAATTCCGTTTGATATTGAAAACATTCTTTAGAAAATTTTTACACTATTTTCAATCTGTTTCAACAATAACTACTGATTACTTTACTTTATTTATATGACCAGGCTTACCAAGTTAAGAACGACGCACTGTGTGTTTTTTTCCTTAGAAAAAGTTCAAAAATAAATCAGTGATAAAAATTAAATAGTCTGATATTAAATTTGTTGCTATTGATTATAACGTTAAACACACTGAATTTTTGAAATCTAACCTCAGTTTTGTCATATCTCCTTTAGTTTCAAAGATATTTTCACTTAAAGTCAACTTAATTTTGTTAAAATATAAAAAGAATATTTTTTTTTTCATTTGGTGATTTTTAAAGGACCGTTACTCGAAAATGCTCAAAGAAATTTTAGAAGTTCTTTGCTTATTGTGAGTGCTTATTATTTATTTCATGTATAAATTATACTTGATTTAAAAATCATTTACTTAATAAACTTTTGTTTGAGAAAAATGCATTTTTTCGGTATATTTTTGAACTTTAACTAGACTTCGGGTTAGTGACTTAAAGATTCTGGACAAAGCTGTTGAATTTTCCTACAAATATCTGCAAACAAAGTTAGACGATTAGTTTTAGTTTTGAAAAACGTGTTTAAGATATTTATTTTTGCTCCAAAATACTGTATTTTTTTTGTATTATAGGTAGCAATATATCAAAAACGGCTTTTTGCGAAAAAGAACTTTATTATTGTAGAAAATGAATCTCTGGGATTATAAAAATAATGTTTATTTTACAACTTTTTTGTTTCTAAATTCTGTTAAAAGATGGCGCTATTTTTAGGTTACATATGAAAATCGCATTTTTAATAATTAAAAGTTAAAAATTTGGTTTGACAATGTTCCGCGACTTTGTTCAGGAGTATTGGGTCTAACTTTTTTCTGAATGTACCAACATCGAAAAAGATCAAAATAATATGTATTTGATACATTTGTAAGAAACATGTCAATACCGCCGCCTTGCGGCAATCTTTTGTAGCATTTTTAAAAACACAAAAATAGATGCTTTCCAAAACTTTCAAAAAATAAGAATTCTAGGGGCAAAAGTAGTTAACAGTATACCAATTCTGATACTTTTTTGAACGTATGTTTTGAAATTATGTGTAAAATTTAGTCACTGTTTACAATTTTAGAAGTAAAAATAATGTTTTTGTAATAAGAAAGGGTATGGCTTAACTTCCATATAAAAGTGAAAGTTTTTAACTTTTCTTTAACTTCAGCATCCATACGCAAAAATCTTGTTAGCCAGATTTTTTTTATCGCGAAATTGGTTAGTTTCTCAATATGTTAATTTGTTTTTTAAGTCCATTTCATTTTCCATCTCTACTTTTAAAAAATATAATCGCTGTAAATCGATGAGGTATTAAATACATTTTTTTCGTCGGACTTTTTTTTGGTGGCAAGTTTCAATATTACTAAATATTTAGTTTTTAGATTCCTAGAACACAAAATGATCAGAAGCCACTATTGTCTTGTTACATTTTACGCATTTTAGAGGTTCAATGTAGGCTGTATACTCACTTTAAGATGTAGAAGAAAATCAATGGTCGCTATTTAATCGCGTATTATTTTTGCTTCACTGTAGGCCTCAGGATATTTGTTCGTGAATTTGAGCAATATACCTTTAAGTACGACATTGTTATCATACATCAATGTGTCTTTCGAAGGTGAACAAGTGTAAAATGACACAAATAGGCTTGCTTGTTTTTTAAATGGCACAAAAATGGCTATATATTTTTCTCGCAAAATTTGCACACATATTAAGAACATGTTTATGTAAGATTTTGATATGGCGCTTCTCGATGCGTTTTTTAGTTAATGAGTTATAGGAAGACAAATATTAAAAATGCAGAATCTTGACACTTTTTTCATTTTTTTTTTGTTAGTTTTTCTCAATTTGTCGAAGAACCAAACATTTAATCGGAAAGCGCCATATCAAATTTTTAGATATCGATAGTAGCTATCTGTACGTAAAATTTGGTCTCAAAATCCTTATCCGCTTTTGTGCCATTTTAAATGCAAATTTTATATTTTTTTCACTCCTGCATTATCTTTTATACATATCTTTTCTCTAAGTGTACTGATGTTTTTTTTTTATGGTGATGAAATCTTTAACACTTATCTAACTGTACAAATTTAAAAAAGTATAATTTATGACCTATTAAGAAAGTTACAGCGCAAAATTTGCTTCTAGTTTAAAAGCCAAAAGTATAGAAAACACCCTGTATTTCAGGAACCAAAATAGCTTGGGCCATTTTATGTAGCACCAAGGATAGCTGAATATGTGTCTGAAAAATGTATATAAATTCATGTGATTATCTTGAAATTTAAAAACCTACTTTTTTTTTGATATATTGCTAATTATAGGTAGTAAAAATGACTTTTTTCGAAAAATAACCTTTTTATTGCTGAAAGAAATACCCAAAAAAAACACACTGTGCGACGGTTCTCATACCCTACATAGCCCTTGAAGGTATACAAATTAGATTGTACTTTAAAATAGAGGGAACGAAATTATATGTTCTGTGACATTGCATTATCACCTGAAGTAAAAGGTTTA
Organism: Stomorhina lunata; assembly: GCA_933228675.1. Lineage (NCBI taxonomy): Eukaryota > Metazoa > Arthropoda > Insecta > Diptera > Rhiniidae > Stomorhina > Stomorhina lunata. The sequence continues at coordinate 84,483,420 of OW121740.1, read as the reverse complement.
GAAACAAAAAATGAGCTTAGATCAGTTAGTTCCAATAAGGGACAAAAAAAAAAATAAAAATAAAAAAACAAAAAAGGGATGGAAACAAGTTTAGATCAGCTTTAAAAATAAAATCCACGTACAATCTAAAAAATGATCAAAAATAGTTCCTTAAATATTCTTACTACGTACATTTATTAAAGTCGGACGATTAGAGGCTTTCAAAGGAAAAATCTCGTTTTGGTACTATTTTAACCAATGTGTAAATTTTAAACCATTGGATATAGAAAGAAAATTTAAACCGCAATCTTCTTCTGTTATCCCAGACTCCCAATGAAGTAGGACCACAACCATCCTTTTATATCGGACTCTATTGCGAGATGTTAGGCATACGTCTTTCCAAGAAAAGCTTGCTTCTTGCAACTCCGCATCAATTGACCTTCTCAAAGTGTGTGGCCTGTCAACCGCTATTTCCATTGACATACCTTTATAGAATCAGGGTTTGATTTGTCTCGTTAAGCAGATCTTAATTTCTTATGCGGTTCAACCACCATATATTAAGGATTTGCCGTAAGCATTTGCTTGCAAAGGTTTGCAGGCGCTTATCAATGGCATTTATGATATTTGCCGAGATTTCCAAATAGCTCGGAGAATTCCGGATGCAGATTTCTCTTTGTCAATACGCGACTCAATTTCCTCGTAGACCCCATCTTTTATAGATACCAAACTGCTTAGATAATTAAAGGTACAAATCCAATAACCTCGTTATCCACATTGATGTGTGTTAACAGATTTGCATCATAGCCTCCAGACATAATCTTTGTCTTTGAAAAATTGATTTCCAGCCCAGCTGCCCGAGGTTCGTTAGTATTTTCTTGAAGGTCGCCTGAGCTTTAGCTTAGAAGACATACGTCATCAGCACGGGTCGGCGTCAAAAATTTTTCTATAGAAAATTTTTTTATCAAAAATTTTTCTATAGAAAATTTTTTTATCAAAAATTTTTCTATAAAAAATTTTTTTATCAAAAATTTTTCTATAGAAAATTTTTTTATCAAAAATTTTTCTATAGAAAATTTTTTTATCAAAAATTTTTCTATAGAAAATTTTTTTATCAAAAATTTTTCTATAGAAAATTTTTTTATCAAAAATTTTTCTATAGAAAATTTTTTTATCAAAAATTTTTCAATAGAAAATTTTTTTATCAAAAATGTTTCTATAGAAAATTTTTTTATCAAAAATTTTTCTATAGAAAATTTTTTTATCAACAATTTTTCTATAGAAAATTTTTTTATGAAAAATTTTTCTATAGAAAATTTTTTTATGAAAAATTTTTCTATAGAAAATTATTTTATGAAAAATTTTTCTATAGAAAATTTTTTTATGAAAAATTTTTCTATAGAAAATTTTTTTATGAAAAATTTTTCTATAGAAAATTTTTTTTTGAAAAATTTTTCTATAGAAAATTTTTTTATCAAAAATTTTTCAATAGAAAATTATTTTATCAAAAATTTTTCTATATTTTTTATAAATATTTTATCAAAAATTTTTCTATAGAAAATTTTTTTATCAAAAATTTTTCTATAGAAAATTTTTCTATAGAAAATTTTTTAATCAAAAATTTTTCTATAGAAAATTTTTTAATCAAAAATTTTTCTATAGAAAATTTTTTAATCAAAAATTTTTCTATAGAAAATTTTTTTATCAAAAATTTTTCTATAGAAAATTTTTTTATCAAAATTTTTTCTATAGAAAATTTTTTTATCAAAAATTTTTCTATAGAAAATTTTATCAAAATTTTTTCTATAGAAAATTTTTTTATCAAAAATTTTTCTATAGAAATTTTTTTTTATTAAAAAGTTTTTCTATGAAAATTTTTTTATCAAAAATTTTTTATAGAAAATTTTTGAATCGAAAATATTCCCAATATTTATAAAATTATTCCCAATGTTTACAAAAATAATGGTGTTGCGACAACTATGTTCGAGATTATATTTCCTTGTTCTCTCGAACCATATATTTTATTGCTATAAATTGAATTGTGATTTGTTTCTTGCCTATTTTGTTTTTGTCTTTTCTTTAACAAAGCGGCACCAACCAACTCTGTTAACATCCAAATTCCAAATTAATGATTTTAATACTCATTTTCGCGAGTTTTATTAATGATCGTGGTATTTACGAAAATTAAAAAAATTCATCGGCCACTGGTGGTATGGGTTGCCTACTCCTGGTCATTAGCATATTCTAAGTCCTCGAGTTGTTTAAAGGGTGTCCATTGAATACCGCGTCTACCATTCAAAGCCGTGCGCATTACATTGTTGATGACAAGGATAAAAAAGGTGACAAGATACTTCCTTGCCTTACTCCAGTAGTGACTTCAAATGGATTTGACAATTTACCCTTGTACAGAATTCGACATTTAAAATCAACGTACAATGCCCGTTGTCATCTTACGATTTTCTAAAATTCTCAATAGATAGCTTCTGTTGACACTGTCAAAGGCGTTCATATAGTCGATAAACGCTAGGTAAAGCGGGTGCGGAATTCATTATATTGCTCTAGTGCTGTATTGATAAGATCAACACAAGAACGGTTCTCTCTGAACCCGAAGTAATTTTCGCAAAGTGTAGAAAAAACTATTAAAAATTACTCGACTTAGTACTTTGATAGGAATAAGAATTAATTAATATCAAAGCATGGTACTTTTTTGGAATATTGGTACCTTTTTAGTACATGCCTAAATAACTTCGTCAATCTGTACCCCTAAGTTTTTGTGGGTTAAAATGTTAGTTGTAATAAAATTAACATTTACTTCATCTTTCCTTTGAAATTTCTTAATCACGTGAACCTTTTACTACACCATTTTCAATTGAAATTGAGAAATATTCAATTGAAATTGAGAATATTCAATTGAAAATGAGAAATTTTCAATTGAAATTGAGAATTTTCATTTGAAATTGAGAAATTTTCAATTGAAATTGAGAATTTTCATTTGAAATTGAGAAATTTTGAATTGAAATTGAGAATTTTCTATAGAAAATTTTTTTATCAAAAATTTTTCTATAGAAAATTTTTTTATCAAAAATTTTTCTATAGAAAATTTTTTTATCAAAAATTTTTCTATAGAAAATTTCTTTATCAAAAATTTTTCTATAGAAAATTTTTTTATCAAAAATTTTCCTATAGAAAATTTTTTTATCAAAAATTTTCCTATAGAAAATTTTTTATCAAAAATTTTTCTATAGAAAATTTTTTTATCAAAAATTTTTCTATAGAAAATTTTTTTATCAAAAATTTTTCTATAGAAAATTTTTTTATCAAAAATTTTTCTATAGAAAATTTTTTTATCAAAAATTTTTCTATGGAAAATTTTTTATCAAAAATTTTTCTATAGAAAATTATTTTATCAAAAATTTTTCTATAGAAAATTTTTTTGTCAAAAATTTTTCTATAGAAAATTTTTTTATCAAAAATTTTTCTATAGAAAATTATTTTATCAAAAATTTTTCTATAGAAAATTATTTTATCAAAAATTTTTCTATAGAAAATTTTTTATCAAAAATTTTTTCTATAAAAAATTTTTTTATCAAAAATTTTTCTATAGAAAATTTTTTTATCAAAAATTTTTCTATAGAAAATTTTTTTATCAAAAATTTTTCTATAGAAAATTTTTTTATCAAAAATTTTTCTATAGAAAATTTTTTTATCAAAAATTTTTCTTTAGAAAATTTTTTTATCAAAAATTTTTCTATAGAAAATTTTTTTATCAAAAATTTTTCTATAGAAAATTTTTTTATCAAAAATTTTTCTATAGAAAATTTTTTTATCAAAAATTTTTCTATAGAAAATTTTTTTATCAAAAATTTTTCTATAGAAAATTTTTGTTATCAAAATTTTTTCTATAGAAAATTTTTTTATCAAAATTTTTTCTGTAGAAAATTTTTTTATCAAAAATTTTTCTATAGAAAATTTTATCAAAATTTTTTCTATAGAAAATTTTTTTATCAAAATTTTTTTTTTTATTAAAAAGTTTTTCTATGAAAATTTTTTTATCAAAAATTTTTTATAGAAAATTTTTGAATCGAAAGTATTCCCAATATTTATAAAATTATTCCCAATGTTTACAAAAATAATGGTGTTGCGACAACTATGTTCGAGATTATATTTCCTTGTTCTCTCGAACCATATATTTTATTGCTATAAATTGAATTTTGATTTGTTTCTTGCCTATTTTGTTTTTGTCTTTTCTTTAACAAAGCGGCACCAACCAACTCTGTTAACATCCAAATTCCAAATTATGATTTTAATACTCATTTTCGCGAGTTTTATTAATGATCGTGGTATTTACGAAAATTAAAAAAATTCATCGGCCACTGGTGGTATGGGTTGCCTACTCCTGGTCATTAGCATATTCTAAGTCCTCGAGTTGTTTAAAGGGTGTCCATTGAATACCGCGTCTACCATTCAAAGCCGTGCGCATTACATTGTTGATGACAAGGATAAAAAAGGTGACAAGATACTTCCTTGCCTTACTCCAGTAGTGACTTCAGATGGATTTGACAATTTACCCTTGTATAGAACTCGACATTTCCCAGTAAAAAATATATGGATTAATCCATAATCGAGCAACAAAGGAGTAATGACTTGTTCATCCATTTGGAGTAATAAGCGAGTTATCGAAACTTTTTATTTTGTTTTGTTGTTAATGCCTCCCTTAATACTCCAAATGGATCAACAAGGGATGCATCAGTTAGATTTTTTTTCTTTGACATAACAAAAATATTTTGCTCAAATTAAATTGGAATGGATCAAAAAATAAACAAATGCAAATTTGTTTACTTTTTTTTTTGTTTCGGTAATTGATGAATTTTTAATTGCACGTTTTAAATAATATATTACGCGTTGTCTTTTCTTTAATTTTCTTGCATAAGCACTTAAAGACACGTTTCCAATATAAATTAAAATTAATAATTTCTCATTTTTGTAAAAAATAACCAAATTTGTATTTTATATGAATGTTTCCCTTTATGCTCCTTTAGGAGACAAAAACGATTACTCCCTCTGTCGTCATTTTTAAGACTAAAGGGAGTACTCCATAAGGAGCTTAAAAGGAGTACTCGTGTCTGCGGACATGCTGTGTTAAAAATCCTATGAGTTTCGGAGTTTTATGGAGTAATCTATTACTCGCAAAGGAGCGCTCCAAGAGTACTCTTTGGATGATCATATTTTTTACTGGGTTAAAATCAACGTACAATGCCCGTTGGCATGTTACGATTTTCTAAAATTCTCAATAGATAGCTTCTGTTGACACTGTCAAAGGCGTTCATATAGTCGATAAACGCTAGGTAAAGCGGGTGCGGAATTCATTATATTGCTCTAGTACTGTATTGATAACATCAACACAAGAACGGTTCTCTCTGAACCCGAAGTAATTTTCGCAAAGTGTAGAAAAAACTGAGTTATATATTCTATTAAAAATTACTCGACTTAGTACTTTGCTAGGAATAAGAATTAATTAATATTAAAGCATGGTACCTTTTAAAATATTGGAATATTGGTACCTTTTTAGTACATGCCTAAATAACTTCGTCAATCTGTACCCCTAAGTTTTTGTGGGTTAAAATGTTAGTTGTAATAAAATTAACATTTACTTCACCTTTCCTTTGAAATTTCTTAATCACGTGAACCTTTTACTAGTAATAATTGCAACTTGCAAATAATAATTTATAGTTATTGAACCAAGCAAATATTAATTTATTTGAGGTAATCATGTGTTTGAAAGCGAATCTATCTTAATGATTAGAACTAATTGAAACATCACCATTCATCACAAATATAGCAACACATTCAAACATGTTTTACACCAACACAATCAAATACATATCATTGGTAAATAACTTTGAAATGTTTTTAAATATTTGGTTTATTGGAAATATAAGATACAAGAAACACTTACCACAGGATAGCAATATGAACTATTTAAAGAAAGTTCTATCTTTTCGAAACCACTTGCGAGGCAATACAAGAAGTAAACAATAAGTGAAAATACACAACGAAACCACAACGTGGACAACACAATGACACAATGTCCTTCCGTTTGAAAGTATTACGCGTTCTACTGTTTTAAATGAACTGATTTGTGACTAGTTCATCTGTTGGAATGCAGAGTAACTGATGCAGTTGTTTCCTTTTGTGTTTGTGTCCTTTTTTTTTTTTTTGTTTGCCCATATTCATATGAACGAACTTACATTTACACAATTTTTATTTTTCCTTAAGTTTTGTGTCGGCGCCGTGACTTCATTTGTCGATTTTTTTCCTGATTTTCTCCTCTCATGGTGATAGCACATGTTCTAAACCCCTGGCGGATTTCAATTCAAAAAGAAGCTTACTTGAATCAACGAAATGCAAAACAATACGTTTTCGTCCGTGTGTAAAGTGGTCTACACTCGAAAAACTCGCGACTAACAAGAATTCCATCAAACAAAATGCTAAAGTTTTTGAGATTTACATTTTCTTTAGAGTGTACGAACATCGCACACATTGAGTAGTGAGTTCATCTTAGGATGGATGGCGTATATCGCGATGCGTTTGATATTAATACATACATACTTATTTGTAAGTGTGTTTGTAAACCGCTAGAATACAATCAAGTCTTCCAAACGGCTGATGTGCTAGAAGCAAAAATTTTGAACGTATGTATGTATGTATGTGTGATTCTATTTGCCCATGTATGAGTCCTGTATTCATGTAAATACTTAAGAATCGAAAAGAGGTGATAGAAGGAGTAAGAAGGCAGGAAAGAAGGAACATGTTATTGTGCTCAAATGCCATGCATCAATGTTGTCCACCGTCATCTCAATGTTGGTATATCTACTAGTGTAGACTTGTGCTCGTTCATAAAAAAAACAAAGACCAACTGGTAGATTGCCAGGCTTTCTGTCTATGGAAGTGTATGTGTGAGAAAAATATCAGTGGGAAACATTTTCTAGGCTTTCGTTTGGGAACCCTTAAGTATTTATTTATACTAATCTTATATTCTTAAACGAGCAATAATTGTATATATATATATATATATATATATATATATATATATATATATATATATATATATAGAATGGCTATCTCGAAAACGGCTCTAACGATTTTGATAAAATTTGGACAGTGGGTATCTTTTTTGATGTATAGGTCGAAGAAGAAGGGACTTTTGGAACTTTTACCTCTGTAAAAACGGTAAAAACGGGTAAAAAGGGGAAAAAATCGAAAACGCTATGTCTCCCAAAGTAATAGGTATAGAAACAAAATTAAAATTACGTTTTAAACAGCTTTGAAAATAAGCGGACAGGTGTTTGTGTACTTTTTTGAAACTATGTCCGATAGGGGGTAAAAAAGGGTGAAAATAGTTTTTTTTGGCACCTTTTTAACCCACTCTTATATTTTAAACTAAAGAATATAGAAAGAAACTTGGTACTGCAATCAATAGATGTAAAAAAAACATGAAACACGTATTTGGTACTTTTTTGATTTTGGAGCCAAAATGGGTAAAAAAGGGATAAAATGATAACTTAACATCTCCAAAGTAATATGAATAGGAACATTATACATTATGTTAAATGCGTTTTAAAAAAATGTACCGAATTCAATTGGCACCAAAAAAGTACCAAATATACATATGGAACTTTTAGAAATTAGGGAATAAAAGGGGGGAAAAATTAGTATTATTTTAAACAAATAAATGTTTGTCTGTATGTATGTTCTTTATAGAATAGTAAACTGTGAATTTGATTGTATTATGCTCTTTAGCGAAGATGTTGCGGATAAGCCGGCGAAGGTTTTAAAGTTGATAAGACTAATTTCCGACAAATGGCGCCACTGAAAATTACTAAAAATTAATTAAATCGTAAACTGTACATTTGATCATGCTATGATCTTTAGCAAAGTTGTAGCGCATGAGCCGACGAAGGCTTTTTAGTTGGTATGAATAATTTCCGACAGGTGGCGCTACAGAAACTTACTCAAAGTCAATTTAATCGTGATCTGTACATTTAATCATGCTACAATCTTTAGCAAACTGTGCATTTGATCAGACTATAATCTTTAGCAAAGTTGTTGCGCATGAGTCGACAGAGGTTTCTGTTGATATGAATAATTTCCAAAATTATTCAAAATGAGTTAAACTGTAAACTATGCAAACTATGTGTTGGTCGGACAAAATAAATCAAATAATTCAAAATTAACTGAATATTTCTACAATGTCTTTCCTCTAAATTTATTTTAGCACTTTATAATATAAAATATATAAAAACTTTAAAATTTTCCTCAAAATGCTTATCATAAAGCTCCGAGCAAGGTTTGGTCTACCAGGTACTAAGATATTAACGGTTTATGATTTTGTTTGTTAATATTATAATAAGTATAACTATATTTTATTATAGTTGTAATATTTTATTATACTATTTCTATTACATAGGTCAACTTCAAAAAATACCTTTAAATATCTTTAGAATTCAGACGAGCTGATTCCAAATATTTTTGCTTGAAACAATAATGTGATGAAAGTTGTAAAGAAATCCATAAAAAATTTAAAAGATATCCAAACATAAGGTATGAAAAGTCCTGGGACTTATAAAGAAATCTCTATTTTCAAAATATGTTTTTTTAACAACATAATCTCAATTAAGAGCATTTCAATACCTTTTTTGAGAAACGATTTTCTTTTGCCCGAAAATAGATCTTTTTTACAGATGATGATCGTTATGCTGACGGTTTCTTACGTTTAAACTCTTCACAATCATCACTGAAAAGGAATATACACAAATTCGTTTGATTTTGATTTACTTGATGTATTCTGGTGTTACCGTCTACTGCGTTTGCAAACATTAAGTGTGGATTAGTTGAACTTAGCGTGAGGCTGCCTTAACGGCCAACTTAAAGTCTAACTTTAGAACAGTTATTGGACAACTTAACAACTTAAGACGTGCCATATGATTAAGACATAAACAATTAAAACAAAATATTTGCCGCTTTAACAGTCTGCTAATTTGTAGCCGGCGTTATACTGGTTAGAAGTATAATATTAGCCTTACACTCATCCAATCTGACTAAATTTCGAATGTATGTGGTATCTCAGCAATGAAATCAAAAGTTTCGGCCTTAAAATGCTCAATTGTCTCAGGTTTGTCGGGATAACTCTTCTTTTTAACAGAAAATAGATCAGCAGTGTCAAAGCACAGCTTGTCGCAGAATTATTGGCATTACCATTTCGGCTATCAAACGTTCGACTTATTACATAACATAAAATTACTTTATTTTTGTTACAAAATTTATGAAATTCTATAAAAAAAAAACAGAAAATTTATGGAATATATTGTATACAAAATTAACTACAAACTTTGTTCATGCAAATTCTGCTATGAGATCAGTATAATTATAGAAGTACAAATATTTTGCGTTTCTACAATGTATTTTTCATTTAAGCGTCTTTCCATATCAACATATTGACAACACTCTTGATTAATGTCACCTAAGAACTTAAGGATTTTCTATTTTCAACAGGTTCAGACGTTAAGCTAAAGTGACAGCAGAATTCACTAACTGTTCTAACTGCTTTATACACAATAGAAACGATCAGCTGTGACGTTCCGTTAAGGCTGCCTCACCCTAAGTTCAACTAATCCATGTTTTAGTGTCTCTACGGCCACGTGTAAAGTCAACAGACCAACGGATTATTATTGCTCATGATGGAGCAAAGTCCCCATGACACTTTTCAAGCTATTGCTTGGCTTAAACGGTATTAATCCCATCAATTAAATTAAAACATGAAATTTTTGTTAACCCATTTTTTGAAAAAACCATATAATAGCAGAATAACTCACAAACTAATAACTATAACATCGTACAATTTTAATAGCTGTCTTTTGTTAATATTATTGTGAGTAATTACGGTAATGAAAAGTGGATCATGTAAATATGTCGAAGATCATGGATCAGGGATGGAAAATGGTTTTCTTGAGTTTGTACCCAATATAAAAATATGTTATTAAAAATGCTTTATTTGTCTTATTGCATCTGAAATTGTATGGCAAGTCAGAACCTAGTTCAAAAACCGATTAAAATTTAAAACATTTGGCAAACAATTGGACTTTTTTGAAGATCAGAATTTCCTATTAATGTTTCTTAAGACGTTCAAAAATCTTAAATGGTAATCGAGTAAATGAAAATGGTCTTATACCCACTTTTGTAATACAGGCTCAATCAATTCTATAATACCCTAAATTATTAAGGTTCGAATAACGATTGTCAATAAATTTGTGAGATTTGTATACTTTTATATTTAAATTACCCAGAAAAACTTTTCATTACCAAATAATGAGTTAAACAGTTAAACTATTGAACACGAACTACTTACTCATTCGCAGTTTAAGTCATTACAATAACATGGGGATGTCATTGGAGGCAAGTACTTACCAATTGCAGAAAAGTAATGGCTTGGTAAGCAATTTGAAAGCAACAACAACAACAGCAACAACTTTTTTGTTGTTGTTTTATTAAAAACATATATTTTTAAACGAAATACAAAATTTTTCTTATGATCCCATGGGGGCTCGAACCCAGACCCTCCGACTGCTAGGCAGAGACTCTTCCACTGAGCTACTTCATATGTTGAAAACTTAGCAGCTTATAATTAATATAAACAATTTTTATTTCTAGATCCAAAATCATTTGAAAATAACTATGTTTTTCCCTGCTTTTTTTTGCTTTGTTGTAATTTTTGGAAAAATATTTTTAAACGATTTTTTGTAATTATTTTAAAACTTTTTTAAAATTATTTTAAAACTTAAACAATTAAAATTGTTTTTTTTTTTTGTATAAGTTTTTACATAAGATTGACTCTTACTTACTTAAATGTTACAACCTGTTAAGGTTGGATTTCGATCTTGTGCGAATATTCTCCAATTGTGCGAATATTCTCCAATTTTATAGGCCAAGCTTTGAAAAATGTTCCTCTACTTGGTCTTTCTATCGAAGTTTCGGACATCCTCCTCTAACATTAGGTAGTGAGACATTTCAATTCTAATTTTATCCTCTTGATTGTATTTTTTTCAAGAGACGGTTACTAGCCCGTAATCCTAACCCATTTTCATCGATCTTATGGGACAACTCTCGGAACATGTTAACTCACAGTATTAATGGGTGTTAAACTAGCATGAGGAGGTGTGTGTCCACAATTGAGATGAAGGATGAACCAGATAAGTTGGGCTTACCAAGTTAAGACCAATTAGAATCGTGTTTGGTATTCAACATCCCCTAAATAATCAAAATTGACTCATGATGGTATTTTTTCATTAACGTGAGTTAGTTTTACAAATTTTTTTTACAGAAGATAATATTTAAGTTCTTAAGATTCAAAAATCATTAAAAAAGACTCTTTTAATAAAAAAAAAACTAAAAAAAATTGTTGCCCTTGGTGGGATTTGAACCGGGGCCATTCAGTTTAAATTACCATCTTAATTACAAATAAGCACTTCTGTAATAACTTATTATTTATTCGGATGGTATGTTGTAGTCGTTACAAGGTAATCAGTTATCAGAGTACTTGCCATTACCAAAGTTTTGCTGGGTATTTAATCATTAGGTCTTAAATGAGAGTTAAGTAAGGACCGCTAACAATTCTAACAAAATTTACAGTGAACGTGGTCTGTCAATTCCGGGGTGCCGATCTTATAGGAAGTACCTAAAATAATCCACTGATCTAAATAAATTTTATAACAAATGTCTTTAAAATTGACACCTGAGTTTTTAATCAACTTTGATAGTAATGCTCAATCGGAAGAGTTGAAGTGGTCTCAGATCCATTTCTTTTTAATATTTTTCAAACATCATCACAATGGGATATAAAGTTTAAACCTTACCAAAATCCAATAACTTAATGAAGATTATTAATTAATTTTTTAAATCCTCAGACACAATGAAAATAAAAATTTTAAAATTGTATTAAGTTGGTCGCGGTAGTATTACGGTATACAGGTATAAAATGTACCAAAAAGGTACAATTGTTCCATGTTTGAAATCCCTCTAATGGATAAAATATAATGACATCAAGAGAGTTGTGCGGGATTTAAAGCAAATTGTTCATTATAAGCTTCTACAAACTGGTAACTTATTCCGTTTCTACGAGCAAGCAATTTTATTAAAAAGCCGGAATTTATCAAAAAACTTGTGCTATAATCGAACAAATATGAACTATTTGTCAACAAAGTTTTTCTTAATTTTTATATTTATTTTTTTACAAATCGGTCAAGAGTAGACCGATTGTCAAGAAATTTGCAGAAGAAATATATTTTATCAAACATTAATTGTCTTTAGATTTAGAAGAGCTTTTGAGTTTTTCTAGGTACTTAAGTGCCTTTTGTAATTAGCCTTGTAAGGGAGGTATGCTTATATATGGTTCGATTACTAAAAAAAGGTACACTCATTTTCGTTATTATCAAATAAAAGTAAACGACTAGATCCACTTGTTACAACATCTGAAACCCTTAACAAATCGTATGTGTTATAATATCTGTATCAGCCAGATTGTCAAGTTCCCCAAAAATTTGATTTGATCTACCTCTGTACGCCAGGAATATCTTTTATGGACTCCTTGTTCTGCTTGAAGAAGTTTTTTTTTTTACAATCTTGACGGATATAGATAAGTCTGTGGAAAATTTTTCTATCTTTACGGAACCTTATCTGCCTCGATAAATATATATGGGCAAATCCGAAAAACATTAAACCAAGGACAAAATTTTAAAACTGTCAAAATCACATATTTGGGCTTGTAGAAAAAATTACCATATATTGATCCTTTAGAATATATACTGGATACAATTTTTGATTGCTCTCTTCGTGAATGGTAGGTCTTTAGTTGCACCCATCTCGAGATTTTATAAATTTTTTAAAATAATAGGTTTTTTTTTTGAAGTTCATAAAAATCGCAAAAACATCCATTTAGGTATCATGTTTCTGTAGGAGCTCGAAGTCAGCATAATTTTATACAATAACCTGTAAAAGACCCCATCAAAAGTAATTAGAGTGATATAAATAACGACAAGTAAAAAAGGGCTCACAGTGTATAGCGTCCGTCACAGAAATAAAGGTTTTTTTTAATTTCACTAGTGCAATTTTTCTTTTTTCTCCAATTGAACCTCGTAAAGATAATTTATAGTATGCTTTACATTAGGCTTAAAATATATAGATGTTAATATAGCATTTTTCAGAATAATATGTATAGGAAAAGGTGTAGCGTCCGTCACAGTATATATGTTTTACAAAATTATAATTATTTAATTAGAAATTTACGAACACATGTCTCTCTTATTCATAAAGCAATAACACTGGATATATCCACAGAATTAATTTAAGGTATTAGGTGTTAAAAAACACACAGTAGGGCAAATTTGATGCTTTGAATGTTTTTTTTTTTTTTGATTTTTGGGACACTCTAAGAGATAGCCGCAGCATTCTTGGGTCGAAAAATAAGATGTAAAAGGTGTAAAACTTTAAATAAATTTATGTATGTAACCTTTTTGTGAAATATTAAATTGTGAAAAGGAAGGAAATGAAATTCGGGAACAAATAACACCACTATTTTCACTGATTTACGAACCCTTAATAAAAATATGAAGAATGAATTTTTTATTAATAAAAAACATTCAAATAAAAACTGTATCGTCCGTCACGTAGCGTCCGCAACAGTTCATTAATGGGTTTTTGGCGAAACTGGAAACTTTAAAATATTTTATAAAAGCTGTTTTGTATTCGTCTGATTTTTCTCTATCTTCAATGTATTTACAATTTTTTTTATTGCTATGACCGATTTGATGAAAATTATAGAAATACGTGTTGAAAAAACAGTCATTTCCAATTTCTGCAGCGTCCGTCACAGCGCTTTAAAAGTGAATATCTTTTTCCTCTAAAACAAGTATGTAAATTAACAAATGCCATTCGAGAGCTAGTGTTCTCCGAAATCTGTGTAAAGATATCTCGTGTAAAACGACAATGGCATTCATTTAAGTACAACTAAGTCCGTACAAATGTATCGTCCGTCAGGATTGGCCCATATACAAGTGGCTACTGGCAGAGTCAGGATCATCAGATCTTGACTAAGGTGGCGCATGAGGAAGGTACAACTTCGAAGAATAGACTTCGATAGAACAAATTTCTACCTCCACAATCCAGACAAATTTTGTTTATGCGCATTTATTATGGTGCATTCAATGGAAATTTCAGCCCCAGAGAGAAACATTTTCAAAGATCGTGTAATATTTATGTCAATCTAAAATATAGTATTATCTCGATAATCCGGACACCATAAACCCTGAGCATGTCCGTATTACTGGAGTGTCCGGGTTAGAGATGTTAATTTTTCTTAAATATATAATACCAAAAAATTTTAATAAGTTTTCCCTTGTACTATGAGAGGTCTGGCACACATATACTGTGCCAGATGCTTTACAAAACGGCATAAAAGTAAACGATCTTTTGCAATTGTCTGCCTGCAGGTGATTTTTCCTCATGGTGAACCAAAGTTGTGTTAGGAATATCCTTCCAAAATTATGCGGACTCATTTGAGTTATATGTATATTTGATCGCGGTCCAAATGCATTTCATTAATTACATTTCAATTTTATTTCAACATTATTTCACAGTGATGTTAGAACTTACTATTTCGAAGCAGATTTTAACCCATTAAAGCCCACAGCGATCTAGACTAGGTAAATCAATGAAATTTATATAGCAAGTAATCTAACTTCCGCAAACATAATTTAATAAAAAAATCATGTATCTGCTCCAGAATGGGGTTTGGGAGCTGTTACATATACGTTACAGTGGGCAGTATCCACACTTATTTGAGTCAAATAAAAATCATATATTTTATAAACAAAACTTAACAAAAACTTCAATTTATTAAATAAAAGGTAAAAAACAAATTTCTTTTGATTAGAAATGTTTTAAACATTGGAAATTTTTTTTTAAGCATCGGTATATGGGCGAAGTGTGAACCGGCCTGGTATAGCAGGTTAGTCATCCGCCTAGCATACCAGAGACCCACGTTCAATCCCTGGCCAGACTCACTTGAAAAAAAAATAAATTTTCCAAAAAAAATGCTGCGGTTCACCTCATAACTCAGCTAGCCACTGGGCTAGGCTATGTAAAACTTCTCTAACTAATGCATTTGCCGTTTGGAGCCGGCTTTTAAATGTAGGTCCCTTTCAATGAGTCTAGAATTATATATTATATACATATATATGGGCGATGTTTAGAATTATCAATAAAATGTATATTTCGAAATATTGTTTCAAAACGATTTCTACGAATAGAATCGGAAACTAGTTCATTTTTCAGATCGCTTTCAGTTGGCCAATAATCTCTCTTTGAAGAAGCTGAAACATAACCTGTAACAATCAGGATACCAAGAAAAGCTCGCATTTCATCCACTGATAGTTTTGGGTTATCTTGTTCACAAAATACTGCATAACTGTTACTTTCATCGCAAAGCATTTGTACCAACTCATCGTCAAACAACTTCTCAAATTGTACGTGCTGTGGCAAATCAGCACAATCTGAAAAATTGGGTTCGGGGAATTTACGCAGACACCATACATTATTATAAGATACTGATTCGCTTCCCCAGCTAATGGTTTGACACACTTTGATTTTTTAAATGTCCTGGCTGCTTTCGAAGAGCCTGAGGCCGAGTCAAACTGCTGCAAACTAGGAATCTTAGAAGGGGTCTTTAAAATATTTTCTGTTGCTTTTCTCTTAGAAGGCTCTACATGTGATCGAACACTTCATGGTATGGTTGCAATAGACCTAATATCGATATCTAAATTAGTGGAAGAGTTATTCACAATGTCTTGTAAAGCTAGGTCTATCAGAAAAACTTCATCATCATTTTGGAGTTCATCATCCCCAAATGTTCCGGCCGTGCGAACTGTTACTTCGCAAGGTTGTATAAGAAGAGCGTTGGGCAAATTATGCGGAAGTCCACTACCATCTTCGTCTCCAGAGTCTTCATCAGACGGTAAATAGTCTGCACTGGCTGGCTCTATGACTACTTGTTCAACCACATCTCCTTGGCTTTCTTCTGACATAAGCTCCTCAAGATATTGTGTGGCTTCTCTAATGTCAAAAGCCCGTATCTATAAAAATAACCCTTAAATATACATCTAATTCAAAATATGTCGATATTTATTAATTTTTGTAACGTAAAAAAGTGGTTCAAAAATAGCTGAGTTCTGCCCAGTGTTACAAATACGTAACACCTTACTTTTTTCTTTTCTAGCGTACACAATAAACTTGTTTTTATACAAATCAACCTTTCACCAAAAGAACAAGAGTAGAACTAACTTTTTAATGATTTGTAGCTGAAGATTAAACATAAATACACAAAATAAACTTAAGTATATTGTTTTGTTATTTTGTAGTTTAGTTTGAGAATTTGATATCTGAATGTTACGCATATGTAACAGTGGGCGTTAATTAACGCTTTCTAATTAACGCTTTCTAATTCCGCAAAATCATCCTTCCCCGTAAACTGGTTATAAAAAAACTTTGTCTAAAGCAAATTAATCTTATTATACAACAAGTAAGAGTGTTATATTCGGCTGTGCCGAATCTTATATACCCACCATCAAGTTGTGTTAAATTCAGAAACAGGGTGCAGCTAATTCAAAATCTGGACCTCGCTAAGCTAATTGGTATTGTTGGTAAAAACCTTTGGACTAAATTCGGTTGCCGTAGCTCTATAGTTCAACATTTAAAAATATTTTAGTGGTTTCCCCAGTATTTACTTTGATCAAAATTCGGTCTCATAACCGGGTATAGTTTTATATTAATAAGTTGTTAAATACTTTTCGTTAATATGTAGTTAGGCTAAACACATTAATAGTAATACGACAGGTCCATATATTTCGTTAGGAGTTCCTAATCCATTCATCATATATAAAGTCTGGGCTGAACATTGATTGATGCCTATCTAATTTCATAGGTGCAATCTTAATATAATGAATGTACCTCCAAATATTTTTGATTGTAGATATAAAAAGGGGATGTTATATATATAAAAATTATAGCCAAATGTTGACCGATTTTAAAATTTTACACACTGGCTGGTATACATTTGGAGCTTATTCTTGCAAAATTTAGTGACCATAGCTATCATAGTTTCAAATTTAATAGCTTTTAACTGGCCTTTGCTAAAATTTTTGGTTTCCGTGAGTGTTTGTTATATGAAAGCTAAAGTCAAATTTGGACTGATTCCTATAAAATTTGATAAACTGATCAAAAATTGCATAAAACTTCCCTATTTTAAATTTAATCGTCATAGCTATTACAATTGTATTCAATTTATCAGCATTAATGTGTTTCCCGGGGCGGTGTTATATGGGAGCTCTAACTAAATTTGAACCGATTTTGTCCATTTTCAACACACATCTTTTTCAAGACATCCAAAATACTTTTGTAAAGTTTTGTCCCTCTAGCTCTTTTCGTTAAGGCGCTATCGTGCTTTTATCTGACGGACAGACGGACATAAACCACTTTCTTTATGTATTTTTGTGTTTCCATAAGTTTTTTATTTGGGAGCTATGGTCAAATGTTGACCGATTGTGACAAAATTTAGCACACTGGCTGGCATTGACATAAGACTTTCTTGTGCCTTATTTAGTCTTAGTAGCTTTTGTAGTTAAGGAGCTATGACGATTTTATCTGACGGACAGACGGACATAAATCCCCTTTTCTTTTTGAATTTTTGTGTTTTCGTAAGTTTTTTATATGGGAGCTAGGTCAAATGGTGCCCGATTGCGACAAAATTTTGCACACTGGCTGGCATTGATATAAGACTTTCTTGTGCCAAATTTGGTGGTTATATTTGTTACACTTTAAGATTTATTAGCATTTAAGTGTATTTTAGGTGAAATTTAGGCTGTTTTCGTAAGTTTTTTGTATGGGAGCTATGGCTAAATGTGAACCGATTTTGATGAAATTTTACACGCTGTCTAGGGCTAATGTAAAACTTCCATATACCAAATTTTATCATCATAGCTGCTATAATTTGTCAATTATTAACAAATAAGCGATTAGCCTAGACGAGGTTATACGGGAGCTATGGTCAAATGTGAACCGATTTTGCCCAATTTCAATACCAAAATTTTCTCAGAGATAAAGAATATTTTTACTAAGTTTCAGTGACCTAGCTCCTTTCGTTTAGGCGTTATCGTGATTTCAACAGACAGACAGACGGACATGGCTCAATCGTCTTAGAATTTCATAAGGATTCAGAATATATATCGTTTTTGGTTTTTGAGCCAATATTAAGGAAATTACAAACGGAATGACAATCTCAATATACCCCCCATTCTTTTTGATGGTGGGTATAAAAAGCATCACAAGAATGAAAGAAAAAGTGGTACTGTATTATCGGGATAGTACTGTTACCAATGATTGGTTAAAAAACTATGTTGTTAAAGTTTAAAAAATATATATTTGATCTTAAAAATAATTTATTTCTTACACTTATTTTGATATAAAATCTATTCAAAATATGATAAATTATTTCAATATTTTCATTATATATAGACTGGACAACTCGATAATCCGGTCGGGCCTAGAACTGAGTCTGGATTGTCGAAGTTGCACTGTTTTGTGTAATATAAAAAAAGATAGAATATTTAAAATTTGTGCGTCTAAAAAACAATTCGTAGGCATTGAAATGAAATATTTGTCCCGCTGGGCAACAACGTAATGACAACTTCTGTTAGATATGTATGTAAGTTTCTATATGCAAACGGTGTATTGAAAAAAGGCGCGAAATGTCGCAACGTCATTTTGGTTTTTGTTAGTCACTTGACTGAGCAGGAAAATGCTGAAGTACTATATGAGGAGTAAGTATGATTTTTTTTGCTTCTGATATAAGTATGTAAGTTCATGTGTCTGTGTGAGCTTTTCAACTGAGAAGGAAACAGAGGAACCAGAAGAACAAGCAATGTGCTAGTTTACTTTCTTGAACGAGTTGAATTGTATTGTATTTTGTTGGCGTTATTTAATGGGAATGGTGATTTTTTTCTTCTTTGAAATATGCTGCAATGATATCAGTTATTATGAGTACGACGCCCTTTGTCGTTGTGCGGTGACTGCCACTGCTACGACATCGACTGGTGGTGCTGTTCATGTACATACATACATATGTAGTCGTCCACTTGTCGAGGACATGCAAGTACACGTTTGAAGGCAAAAGCCACTACTTACTAATATGAAAGATGTAAAAAACGCGATTTGGCGCAAAATTTGCTTTGACTTTTCAACCAACAGGGTTACCCATTTGCGCTTTAATACTGTAACAGATGCATCAGTATGTGTAGATGTTTTTTTATGCAGATCAATAAGACGTAAAGTATAATAGTTAGACTTCATTTTAAGATGTTTTAAAGTTGATATAAAAACAATGCGACACTGTTGGCAACTCTTCTACATCCACTTGAATGCACACAATCGCGAGTTCTCATCGAAATGGAAAACTGCATCCGTGCCAAAAGACGTATGTGAAGAAATCGACAAAAAGAACACTAAATCGAAAGAAATAAAATACTGAAAACCTTTTCGACCGTTTTCTGCATTGGCATTGTTTAACTTGGCTTCGCTTGATGATGACTGTGCTTTACGCTGAATTGTGCACATACGGAATGGTGGGGTACTCCTTGTATGCAGTACAAGATGTTGTGAGATGTGATGGCAAAACCCCTTTTGCCTTCTGTTGAGCAGCTAAAACAACCGTTAGTTTTTTTTTAGTTAGGACGACGGACTAATAGCGAATAAAGCACATTTACAAGGACATTTGTATATACATAATTTCAGTCTTACTTGACTGCCTGTCGTGATGTGTTCTTTAGTGTGAATATGTGTTCACTGAATATCAAACGAGTAAATATGTGCAAACCACTTACCATCATCATTCTTAACGGCATGTTCGTCTGTATGTTAGAGTTAGAACGTATGTATATTCGTTCATTTGAATGTCCTTTGACTACTACATATCGTTTCACTTTAGTGTTTTTCTCGTCCTATTACCACGCCGCTACTGCTGCTAGTAGCTAAAAACTAAGAAACACGATTATGTTGTTGATGAGGATGAGGTTGAGGATGGTGCTGTTGCTGTAGCTATTTCTATTGCTAAAGGAAATGTCCTCCAAATGCTGATGTATGCTTAATATTGTCCAGCGTGAATTTGCGTCTCAGCATATCGTTATGCAACGAAAACCAAACGGCACGTAAATACATTCATACATACAGATATTTTGTACATAAGTATAAGTACATCTTTTCTATGTTATTGGTACATTAGGGTGCTTTCAAATGTTACTTTTATAATAAATCAGCTTTTATTCTATTTCGAATTGAGTATTTAAAATCAAGTTTTAGTGTTTTAAAAACTGTATTTGTTTTATAATTATTAAACAAAAAGTTAAATGTGTTAATATTAAGTACTGCTCTCTACAGTTGCATTAAAATAAATCACAAGAAAAGCCAATCCATTTTTTGCAAAAAAGTTTTAAAAACGATCAATCGAACCAAACCTTCACAATTTTTATAAAATTTACATACTTAGCAAAAATTTTCACTTAACAGTGCAGTTATATAGGTGGCGATGTATCTAAACCCTGCACTACCATAAATGAAAACGATGTCAGTCCGTCCGTCCGTCTGAACGACTGGTAGGCTGGACCCCTAAAAACCTTGTAATCAAAGTGCAGGTCGCTATTCTAAAGATAATTTGATGAAATATGGAGCAGACAATTCCTTTGGTAGTGGGTATTGAAACTCGTCCATATCAGTCCATTATTTAGGGTAAATCCCATAGGTCTCACTTTCCGGAGTTTGGGTTTTGGCCAAAAATATCAAAATAAAAAAATATCAGTCTATTTTTATGAAATTTAAAATAAATACTGCTTGTATACATGCTATTGTATACATAGCTCCAATATGAACTCTTAAGTCAAAACTGATCACTTAAAATCACTTAAATGCACGTAAATCTTAAGATAATGACAATTTTGTGTTTTTAATTTTTAATACACGATTTTTGTAAAAACTGTAATCAATTTACTGAATTTCTAGATAATCGATCCACATTTGACACCAGCACCCATATAAGTCATGACTAAAATTGTGTATATATATAGATATAAGTTTAAGGAAAATCTTTGTATAAAGATAAAATTTAAAAACAAAATATTTGGTTTGTACTTGAAAAAAAAGACATTTTACCTTAGTAATGAAGGGCATCATATGGTCGGGCTTGACCGACTATAGCGCTTTTTTATCTGTTTTTTTTTATCAATAAACGTAAGATTTTTCGTGAATTTTCTAAGGTAATTTTTTAAGGTAAATGGCCAATACATGCGGCATGCGGTTGAGCGCAGCCGTTGTATTGCCAGTGTATAAAATGTGCGGTTGTTTACCAAAATATTCATAATATGAATATATATGTATGAATATATATATATATGAATATATATTATACAAAATTGAGTAGGATATAATTAAATCTGGCAGCACTAAACAAATTTGCCGCGCGGAAATCTTGAACTTGGTTCTATTTTTTTCCATTGCCGCTACAAATTTGACAGAACAAAGAACAGCTGATCGCACCAGCCGCCATGTGCTTTATTATCCCACCTTTACAAGGTTTCTGTTCTAAAAAATAAGACTTTTTTCATTTCGTTCATTTCAAAAAGTTTAAATCGATCGCACCAAACCTTAACTTATTACTTTTTTAAAAATATAACAAAACTGTCGGTATGTTAATATTGTTCAAAAAGAAGTAAGAGTGTTATATTCGACTGTGGCGAATCGTATATACCCACCATCAAAATGTTGACCAAATGTGGTATTGTTGGCAAAATATTTAGTTTGTATAGTTCAACATTTGAAAGTATCTAAGGGGTTTACCTAGTATTTACCTTGCACAAAATGTTGTTCCATAATCGCGTATAGTTTTACATTAATAAGCTGTTAAAAACTTTTCGTTGTGCTTAGTATGTAGTTAAGATAAACATATTGATAGTAACACGGCAGGTTCATATATTTTGTTAGGAGTTCCTAATGCATTTACGGTATATAAAGTCTAGACTTAACATTTATTGATAGCTATCTAATTTCGTAGGTGCAATCTTACTATACTGAATGTACCTCGAAATCTTTTTGAATGCAAATTTATAAAGGGAATGTTATATACATAAGAACTATAGCCAAATTTTGACCGATTGCTAGTATTTATATAAAGTTTATTTGTGCAAAATTTAGTGGCCATAGCTGTTAGTTTATAATTTAATAGCTTTGAACTGACGTTTGTGGCATTTTAGTGGTTTCCGGGACCAGTTTTTATATGAAAGCTATTGTCAAATATGGACCGATTCCTATAAAATTTGATATACTGACCAATAGTTGCATAAAACTTCCCTATTCTAAATTTATTCGTCAACGCTATTGTATTCAATTTATCAGTATTAATGTGATTCCCGGGGCAGGGTTATATGGGAGCTCTAACTAAATGTGAACCGATTTCGTCCATTTTCAGTACACAACTTTTATAACATATAAAAAAAGAGCTATCGCGCATTTATCTGACAGACAGACGGACATAAACCCCCTTTTCTTTTTGTATTTTTGTGTTTCCGTAAGATTTTTTTTATGCTAGCTATGGTCAAATGGTGACCGATTTGCACACTGGCTGCCATTGACTTAAGACTTCCTTGTGCTAAATTTATGTAGTTCTTATATCTGTTATAATTTTATATTTATTGGCATTTAAGTGTATTTTAGGTGAAATTTAGGCTGTTTCCGTAAGTTTTTTGTATGGGAGCTATGGCTAAATGTGAACCGATTTTGATGAAATTTTTACGCTGTCTAGGGCTTGTGTAAAACTTCTATACACCAAATCAGGCGAGGTTATACGGTAGATATGGTCAAATGTTAACCGATTTTGCCCAATTTCAACACCAACATTTTCTCAGAAATGAGGAATGTTTTTACTAAGTTTCAGTGAGTTAGCTGCTTTCATTTAGGCGCTATCGTGATTTCAACAGACAGACATATAGATGGACATACAGACGGACAGACAGACAGACAGACAGACGGACGGACATCGCTTTTGGTTTTTTAGCTAATATTAAGGAAATTACAAATGTAATGACAATCTTAAGATACCCCCATTCTTTTTGATGGTGGGTTAAAAAAAAAAAAAAAAAAATATATATATATATATATATATATATATATATATATATATATATATATATTCCCACATGATCTCTGTATATTACATTTATTTATTAATGTAATAGACAATTTATTGAAAGCAGCCAATAAAAAGGAATATGAAACTTAAAAATTATTGTGTTTACTTTTGTTCAGTCGACAGTCTAAGCTTTTACCCTTAATTTACAAACATAATTCGTAATGATTGTGCTTGTAAAATAGGTAATAATGGGAGGTCTTCGATCTGTCTAAAAGTAGGGATACTCCTCCTAAATATGATGACCTAACAAACCATCGAAACGCGTCGAGGAATTGGTTGTCCCCACAAACATTTTTTGACATTTATCAATAACAAATATAATAGACAGGGATCAAGTGCAAATAATTTTTCTTTTTCAACTTATTACTTTTTCAAATCATTCTGGCGATAAGAAGCGCTATTTTATGAATCATCATTAAAGTAAACGTGGCTCAAAATATTTTAATTATCTTAGGGCATTGAATAAGGCCCTATGCTCCGTTGGGGGTCAAGGATAACAAAATTGTATAAGCCTTAAATCTGAACTGATATTAATTGAAATCTCAATCGCTTCTGGTTGTATCTTTATGAAATGTTGCTTATAAGCAACATTGTGCATTTGCAGTTCATTTAAAAATAAAAACAAATATTTTTTATTTATGTTAGTTTTATTAATTTTATATGTGAAATGAAACAAAACTATTTTTTTTATGAGTTACAATATAAATGTCCCTTAAATGTGGATATTTTTGGTCATATCTTAATCTACACCTTTCTGTTGCTCTCCATTCAATCTAATGACGTCTGATCTCAGATTAAATTAAAGAGAGAATCCCACAAAATTGTGGAAAGGGTTCACAAGACCAAATGTTTAATCTGAAGTGACCCTCAGGGTATGTGATTCAGCACCGTCCAGTCTCTATAGCCTCAGTATAAATTACTTCGCATAGACTATTCTCGTAACGTACTCATTATAATTCCTTTTTGTCAACTTTTTTGATCTCCAGTAAAAGGTCATTCTATAAAATCAAAATGAACTCCTTAGCATTAAGTATTTTCAAAAATTGATGTGCCTTTTATCCATATAATTCAAGTGATCCCTAATACTATTTAGTAGTCTTCTGACATCCTTAATCATATGAAAACGTGTATACATACAAACGAACATCCTTATACTTTCTTTTGGACTAAACAAATAATGACCGCGTCCCACATTTCAAGTATAGTGTCCAGCAGCTCCATCTCACCTCCATTGCAGTTGGTAAATGTTAGTGCCTTTACTCATCATACTTCGCTCTTTTCCGTTGTACTCAGTTGCACAGTAGTTGGAGTAGTCTAGTCTGATTCTTAAGTAAATTAAATATCTGAGAACAAAATCAAAGAAATATCAACATTTTTTTTTTATTATATTGACCACTATTTAATAAACCCCAAATTCATAAACGAATTTTAAAATTATCAAAGTTTTATATTAGGGATTTTATATGTATAAGCTTGTCTTAGCGATATTTTTTGCTTTTGAATTAGGGGGTTAAATTGTAGACGCATTATAAATAATTGTAGGAATTTTGTAAGGAAATTTTGATTTATAAGTTTGTCATAAGTTTATTTTTCGTTTATGAATAAGAGGATTAAAAATTACTTTTATCAGCACTAACTAAATGATTCTATTATCATGTTTTCAAATGTTGTGACCACTGTAAGAAGTTTTCTCCGTCAGTTCTAAACTTATTGTATTTCATCTACAGACGTTAGTTAGTCTTTGCATGTGAATATTCTATTGCAGTGAATAGCGTCTAGTGCCATGTGAATGCGGCAACATACGCTGCTCATTTGCTACAATATTGACATAATCCAAATAATCATAGTTTTAGGTAAAATTATCTTAAAGTTTTATATAATTCATTGATTGTTTTACATTAATATAAACTTCGTAAGGAAGAATAGAGCCTTTTGTAGGAATCGACACCGCACTGGCGGTATAGCACACCACCACCGCATTATGATGTTTTACTTTTTGCTATTAAATAACTTTTTAAATATGTTTAAAGACGAATTATTTTTGTACTCAATTTAAAAACTAATTTTGATATATTACGATGTTGCAGCCAATAATCAATGTATATATGTTGGCACTCCACATCTATAAGCATGAATACATACTTATGGTCCAGGTCACAATGATTTGAATATTTTTGTTGCAAGCTGTTTTCAATACTTGTGCAGTTTGAGCAAAACTAATACATACGCTTCTAATAAACTTAAAAATCGTTGGGTGGTGACTTGGGCTGCTTAAAAATTGCTTCAAATTTAACAAAAAAAGCAAATAAATCCTTCTGATTTTATTCGCGAAATCGTGATTGTTTCTGTATTAGGATGTTACAGCCTTACCCACCAGATATCCAGTTTTATAAATAGTTCCAGCTTTTTATTGTTTACAAAATATTTATTTTTTTTTGGGAAATTAGATAAAAGCCGAATTTGTCTGTATTTTGTCTTTGAAAACTCTAAAAATACTTTACACTACAACTGAATAGTTGGAAAGATTATAATGAGTTTACACTGATGTATGTAAAGCTTTAAAACATTGGTCTAAGAACCATTTTTGATCGACGTACCGTTTGGATTGTGTAAACTTTTAATGAAAGTAAAGTAATCTTGCAACAGTGAGATGATCAGATATGATCTCAACTTGTTATACTACTTATACTCAGCTAGAGAAACAATGGACCTTTTGAAAGAAATGTTAAAAAATCATATAATTTCATGTAAAGGAGAAGCAAATTTCGAATTGACCCCTTCAGATTTTTAAAAAATAAAAATGTACAGTTATAATCCAACAAAAATTCAATTATCAACAGTTAATCGAAAAACGTAATTGGTTTCTACTTCGCGAAGTAGGTCAAATTTTAAACCTCATGCAAATAAAAGTGTGGTTGTAAGTGACCACAATCTCTATTAAAGAAAGTAAGTGTTATCAGAGTTACCAGTTATATACGCCGATTTTGTTCAAGTCTGCTCTTTCATAAAATTATCTTTGATCACAAGTTTTTAGCCTGACATCCACTCTTGGCGTGAGACTAATATCTCTATGTTACAAACATCAGCAGAAACTTATAATATCATTTCCATCTAAATCTAGATGACTTTGATCTGCTAAATCCGAAAGTGACATTAGTTTTCCGGAGTTGGCTTTAGTTTTTGAGATATACATATATTTTTTTTTTTTTGAAAAACATATCTTTTGCAAATAATGTCAACATACATAACTTAGTTCCTGATTGATCATAACAAAATGTACCTCGTTTTGTTTGAAACATATCCATCTATACAACAATAGTAAAAGAATGGAAGATTTGTTTTTATTTATATTTTTTTATTTTTTTTTTTTTGGTTTAAAATGTAGAATATCTCTGTAACTGCTCAGTGGATTAAAAAATATTGTTAGTACAACTTGAAGACGATACTGTTAATGAGTATCGTTTTTTTATACCCACCATCAAAAAGAATGGGGGGTATATTGAGATTGTCATTCCGTTTGTAATTTCCTTAATATTGGCTCAAAAGCCAAAAACGATATATATTCTGAATCCTTATGAAGTTCTAAGACGATTGAGCGATGTCCGTCTGTCTGTCCGTCTGTCTGTCTGTTGAAATCACGATAACGCCTAAACGAAAGGAGCTAGCTCACTGAAACTTAGTAAAAATATTCTTCATCTTTGAGAAAATTTTGGTATTGAAATTGGTTAACATTTGACCATAGCTCCGTATAACCTCGTCTACGCTAACCGCTTATTTGGTAATAAATAACAAACTATAGTAGCTATGATGATTGGTTTATAAAAGTTTTGCATAAGCCCTAGACAGCATATAAAATTTCATCAAAATCGGTTCATATTTAGTCATAGCTCCCATATAAAAAACTTACGGAAACAGCCAAAATTTCACCTAAAATACACTTAAATGCCAATAAATCTAAAAGTATAACAGATATAACCACTAAATTTGGCACAAGAAAGTCTTATGCCAATGCCAGCCAGTGTGCAATCGGTCACCATTTGACCTAGCTCCCATATAAAAAACTTACGAAAACACAAAAATTCAAAAAGAAAAGGGGATTTATGTCCGTCTGTCCGTCAGATAAAATCGTGATAGCTCCTTAACTACAAGAGCTAGTAAAATTAAATTAAGCACAAGGAAGTCTTATGTCAATGTCAGCCAGTGTGCAATTTTGTCACAATCGGTCACCATTTTACCATAGCTCCCATATAAATAACTTATGGAAACACAAAAATACATAAAGAAAAGGTTGTTTATGTCCGTCTGTCCGTCAGATAAAAGCAAGATATCGCCTTAACGAAAAGAGCTAGAGAGACAAAATTTTACAAAAGTATTTTGGATATTTTGAAAAAGATGTGTGTTGAAAATGGACAAAATCGGTTCAAATTTAGTTAGAGCTCCCATATAACCCCGCCCCGGGAAACACATTAATGCTGATAAATTGAATACAATTGTAATAGCTATGACGATTAAATTTAAAATAGGGAAGTTTTATGCAATTTTTGATCAGTTTATCAAATTTTATAGGAATCAGTCCATATTTGACTTTAGCTTTCATATAAAAAACACTCACGGAAACCAAAAATTTTAGCAAAGGCCAGTTAAAAGCTTTTAAATTAGAAACTATGATAGCTATGGCCACTAAATTTTGCCAGAATAAGCTATATATATACCAGCCAGTGTGTAAAATTTTGTTACAATCGGTCAACATTTGGCTATAATTCTTATATATATAACATCCCCTTTTTATATCTACAATCAAAAAGATTTGGAGGTACATTCATTATATTAAGATTGCACCTATGAAATTAGATAGGCATCAATCAATGTTCAGCCCAGACTTTATATATGATGAATGCATTAGCAACTCCTAACGAAATATATGGACCTGCCGTATTACTATTAACGTGTTAAGCCTAACTACATATTTACGAAAAGTATTTAACAACTTATTAATGTAAAACTATACCCGGTTATGAGACCGAATTTTGATCAAAGTAAATACTGGGGAAACCACTAAAATATTTTTAAATGTTGAACTATAAAGCTACGGCAGCCGAATTTAGTCCAAAGGTTTTACCAACAATACCAATTAGCTTAGCAATTTTTTCAGTATTGGTCCAGATTTTGAATTAGCTGCACCCTTGTAGATATATGAGATATATTTCTAAATTTAACACAACTTGATGGTGGGTATATAAGATTCGGCACAGCCGAATATAACACTCTTACTTGTTATATCTACAATCAAAAAAATTCGGAGGTACAAGCAGCATATTAAGATTAAGTATATGGTAGATGCATTAGGAACTCCTAGCAAAATATATGGACCTGTCGTATTACTATCAACTTATTTATCCTAACTAAATATTAAGCTAAACGAAAAGTATGTAATAACTTATTAATGTAAAACTATACCCGGTTACGATAAGGATTTTTTTTTTCAAAGTAAATAAATACTTGGGAAACCACTTACACACATTTGAATATTGAACTATAAAGCTGCTGCAACCGAAGTTATTCCAAATATTTTACCAACAATACCAACTATCGTTACAACTTTTTTCCAATTTGGTCCACATTTTATATTTGCTGCACCCTCGTAGTTATATGAGATATGTTTCTAAATTTAACACAACTTGATGGGTATATAAGATTCGGCACAGCCGAATATAACACTCTTACTTGTTTACTTATTAAATAGGACAAGCCGTTTTTTATTATATGTATTAATATTTACCTCTTTTTCGAAAAAATTGTATATCTCGAAAACTAGAGCCATCTAAAGAAATTAAAATAATTTTTGGATTTAGAAGACATATTTATTTAAAAATTGTATAGCTCTGTAATTAATCAATCTTCTGAATATATGAGAACTATTTGATTCTATATCTTCAAATAGTTACAGACAATTATTTTGCATTTATCGATTTCATTAGCACTGTATTTATGAGTGTTAGTAGGAGATCTCTTTAGATGTTCGGAATCTATTAATTATCTCAAGTAATACGTAGACCGTCCCAGTTAAAGTTGATGCATACACTCGTTTGTGTGTGTATATGCGCATGTGTATATCCGCATTAAAGTCTGTAAAACTCGTCAAAACTATGTCTTTCTACTTCTTATCAATTTTTTTCTATACAAATTTTTGCTTGAATGAATGAATTTGTTAAATTTTGAAACTATGTTTTTAGTATACGAGAGTTTGGAGAGGTATGAACAGTAGAGTGTCCCAGAAAAACTGAAAGTCGTTGTACCAAAAGACGTACCCCCAAATTTGTTACATTTGGCCCCAATAATCCAAATACAAAGTTTCATTCAGATCAGATATCGGGAAAGCGTGCCGACTTGACGCCAAAGTTTGGACATCCCTGTTATATGGGCAAACTGAGGGGTTTCTTAGAATTTCTTCAAAATGTTTCTACTTAGAATAAGTTTTTAAATACATTTTTAACAGCATGATACAGACAACAAAATGAGATTTCCAACGAGATATAAGACATTAATACCGGCTGAAAGGTTTCCCAATTATTAAGGCTTTCCCAAAATATTTTACGTCCTTGAAGACGTTCCTGAACATATGAAATAAAAAATTTATTATTTTAAATAAATTTTAAAGAGTTTGACTGGTTTTACTTTTTTGAGACCTCAAGTTGTTTAATTATCCATTTTTGTTGCAACGGGCTATAGTTAAGTCACTTTTGCATAGGACGAAAAAAAATATTTTTTTTCAATAGTTTGTTAAACAAATTTAAAAAACTAAAACAAACAATTCCAGAGTGTTAGTAAAAACACCCTGCAGACTAGCACAAAGAAAGAATTAAATCGATATCCTTAACGGCTTCGCAGTACCTGCGACTTTAAGTCAAAGGATTTGGACATAAACCCAATTTTTCACCAAAGTTATAAATAAAGCACAATAATTGTTATATATTATCAGTTTTTATAAACAGAACTATAATTATTATTATTTTGATAGGTAGAAATACATATGTGAACTTTGGTTGAAATCGTATGTCATTAACCCTATTATTACCAAGGGCAAAATACAAATTTTTAAAATATTAAATTTTTTCAAAAAAGGTACTAAAAACTACATGTTTTTATTTTTATACTTGAATAATTCAACAAATCGTTCAAAGAAGAATTTAATTACATTTTTATGCAAATAAACCTTTGCGAACATATGGGCTCAAAATGTTTCTTGTTTTAAACTAACAAATATTTTTTTTAGAAATTAACCCTCAAATAACCAGGATAAAATTTACTTTTTATAAGAAATTTGTTAAAAATTTACTTTTTATAGAAAATATTTAAAAAAAATACTTTTTAAAGAAAATTTTTTAATATTAGTGATTTTTCGACCTTTTTTGTATAATTAAATAAAAGACTTTGTCGACCTCAAGCTCGACAAAGTCTTTTATTTGAAAATTTTTTAAAATTTTACTTTTTAAAGAAAATTTTTTAAAAATTTACTTTTTAAAGAAAATTTTTTAAAAATTTACTTTTTAAAGAAAATTTTTTAAAAATTTACTTTTTAAAGAAAATTTTTTAAAAATTTACTTTTTAAAGAAAATTTTTTAAAAATTTACTTTTTATGGGACATTTTTCAGAAATTTACTTTTAATAGAAAATTAATAAAAAAAAGTTGACTATTTATTTACTTTTTCTGAGAAAATTTTCAAAAATATTATATTTTTATAGAAATTTTTCAAAAATTTACTTTTTGTAGGAAATTTTTTTTTAAATTTATTTTTTATAGAAAATTTTTCAATATATACTTTTTAGAGGAAATTTTTACAAAAATTTTCTAACAGTCAATTTTCTAAAAATTTCTTATAAACAGTAAATTTTCTAATAATTTTTTTGAAATTTCCTATAAAAAGTAAATTTTTGAAAAATTTCCTATAAAAAGTAAATTTTTGAAAAATTTCCTATAAAAAGTAAATTTTTGAAAAATTTCCTATAAAAAGTAAATTTTTGAAAATTTCCTATAAAAAGTAAATTTTTGAAAAATTTCCTATAAAAAGTAAATTTTTGAAAAATTTCCTATAAAAAGTAAATTTTTGAAAAATTTCCTATAAAATGTAAATTTTTCAAAAAAATTTTCTATAAAAAGAAAATTGTCAAAAAAAAAATCCTATAAAAAGCAAATTTTTGAAATTTTCTTATAAAAAGTAAATTTTTTTAAATTTAAAAAAAAGTAAATTTTCTCCTGGTTATTTGAGGGTTAATTTCAAAAAAATATGACAGAAAGAAGCTTTTGGAAGTATAATAATAACAAATATTTTTCTTACATTATAGTAGAGGGGAAAAAAAGTTTTTTTAAAAAACTATATAAAATCTTAAGTTTTGAAGATACAGACATTTTTTAAACGTAGTTTTTTTACTAAATTTTCTTATGAATTTAATGCTATAATAATGTATTTTAAAATTAAAAGATTTTAATAAAATTATATTAGATAAAGACTTTTTAATCGATTTATTATAAAACGACTTAGGGCCTTTCTATATTAAGGTAACGATATAAAAGTAGGTATATGTCAGTTTAAAAAGAGAACCATTTTGAGCCTATAGGTAAGTGCTAAATTGTATAAAACTGTAAATAAAGGCTTCTTTGAACGATTTGTTGAATTTTTATTCAAATATAATAATAAAAACATGTAGTTTTTAGTACCTTTTTTGAAAAAATTAAATATTTTAAAAAATTTACTTTTGACCCTGGTAATAATAGGGTTAATGACATCTGATTTCAACCAAAGTTCACATATATATTTCTACCCAACGAAACAATAGTAATTATATAATATATATATAATTCCCCGACAACATTCCAATTGGAACAAGGGGTACTTCTCTCAGACAATGACCTACATCCGATTCTTTTTTTAGACTCATTAAAAGGGACCTACGTTTTAAGGCCGGCTCCGAACGGCAAATGCATTAGTTAGAGAAGTTTTACATAGCCTAATACTCAATAACCAGTGGCTAGCTGAGTTATGAGGTGAACCGCCGCTTTTTTTGAAAATTTATTTTTTCAAGCGAGTCTGGCCAGGGATCGAACTTGGGCCTCTGGTATGCTAAGCTGATGACTAACCTGCTATACCACGGCGGTCCTAATAATTATAGTTCTGCTAAAATATAACTATTCATGTGCCTTTCTTATAACTTTGGTGAAAAATTGGGTTTTTGTCCAAATCCTTTGACTTTAAGTCGCAGGTACGGCTAAGCCGTTAGAGATATCGATTTAATTCTTTCTTTGTGCTTATCTGCACTAACAAATTACTTATTACTTGCTTCCCCCATTGAATCATCTGGATCTCGTTAAAAAAAAAACTTTTAATAAAATAACAATGAAATTTGAAACCGGATTAAGTTCGAAGTTCCGATTTGACTACGCATCACATATATGTAAAAGGCACCATTTCAGGTTTCAGTGGTAGGATTTGTTGTAGTAATACATATCGTAACTTTAATATAGAAAAGCCCTAACTAATATTTTCCTTACATTACTTCTTCTTCTTCTTCTGTTATCCTTGACTCCCAGTGGAGCATAGGGCCTCATGTTAGGCATACATCATTCCATTAATAGTTTGCTGCTTGTAACTCCGCATCAATTGATCTTCTCCTCGTTCTAGCAGGTGCACCAACACGACGGCCGCTTCCTTGTGGATTCCAACGAAGCGCTTGTCGAGCAATGTTGGTATTTGGCCTTCGAAGTGTGTGGCCTATCCATCGCCATTTCCGTTGACATACCTCTGTGTAAGCAGGGATTTTGTTTGTTGCATTAAGTATATCTTCATTTCTTATGCGATTCGGCCACCATATATTAAGAATTTGTCTTAAGCATTTGTTTGTAAAGGTTTGGAGTCGTTTATCGATGGCATTTGTGCGTTTCCATGTTTCGGACTCGACATTCGAGTTATATATTCGTAACTTAGTTGTTGTTGATATTTGCCGAGATTTCCAAATTGCTCGAAGAATGCCGAATGCAGATTTTGCCTTATTAATACGCGATTTAATATCCTCGTCTGCACCACCTTTTGTAGTTTCTAAACTTCCCAGGTAATTGAAGGTATCTACACGCCCAATAACCTCGTTATTCACATTGATGTGTGTCAACGGGTTTGCGCCATAGCCTCCAGGCATAATCTTTGTCTTGGAAATATTAATTTCAAGACCAGCTATACGAGATTCAGCAGTAATAGCGTTAGTATTCTCTTGAAGGTGGCCAGAGCTTTGGCTTAGAAGACATACGTCATCGGCATATTCCATGTCCTCAAGTTGTTTAAAGGGTGTCCATTGGATACCGTGTCTACCATTTAGAGCCGTACGCATTATGTTGTCGATGACGAGGATAAAAAGTATAGGTGATAATATGCATCCTTGTCTTACTCCAGTAGTAACATCGAACGGATCTAATAGTTTACCCTTGTGTAGGACTCGACTTTTAAAATCAACGTACATTGCCCGAATTAAGTTGAGAATTTTCGTCTGCATGTTACGATTTTCTAAAATTCTCCATAGATAGCTTCTATTGACACTGTCGAAGGCCTTCATAAAGTCGATAAATGCTAGGTAAATAGGAGTGCGGAATTCATTACATTGCTCTAATACTATTCTTACTGTGTTGATTAGATCAACACAAGAACGGTTTTCTCTAAACCCAAACTGATTTTCGCGGAGTGTAGGGGAAACTGCGTCGGATATTCTGTTCAAAATTACACGACTTAGTATTTTGCTAGGTATTGGGAGAAGTGTTATACCCCTATTGCAGTCTTTAGGGTCACCCTTTTTTGGTATTTTGACTAGTATACCTTTATTCCAAGAGGTTGGCAGAGCTTCTTCTTCCCATATTTTACGCACAAATGGGTGCCATAATCTCGACGATCCTTCAACATCACATAAAAGCATCTCCGCTGAAATATTGTCATTGCCCGGGGCCTTGTTGCGTTTAAGGATTTTAATAGCGTTCTTCACTTCTTGTATTGTTGGCGGACTGTCGGAAATTCCTCTGAATATACTATCATGGTTGGTTTCATTATGCACTTCATCCAGTGGTGTTAATCCAATAGGGTTGTTAAGTGTTGACTTGAAGTGCTCCATCCATTACATTACAGGAGAGGGAAAAAAACTAAATAAAATCTTAAGTTTTGAAGATATCGAAATTTTCTAAACGCAGTTTTTTACTAAATTCGTTAAAGAACTTAATGCTATAACAATGTTTTTGAAAATTAAATAATTTTTACAAAATTATATTAGATAAAGTTTTTAGAAGCGATTTGAATGAAAAACGACTTAGGGCCTTTCTATATTAAAGTAACAATATAATTTCTTATATCGCTACTATAAACATTTGTAGGTTTAGGTGTAGGATACTTCTTGTCCTACCTTTAAAGAACAACACCTAAGTGGAATAAATATTTCCTCTGACAGATTCGCACCTATCATTTGTCGATTTTCATGCTCTTCTGGCAGAAGAAGCTTGCGAGTGGCTAGAGACATTCAAAAAGATCCTGACTCATCTGGAATTTGTAAGTTAGTCCCAAGTTTTACTAGCACCCAAATAAGTTGGTTACTGAACTGCTGAATCTCGTAACAACTGCAGAATAGCAGTTAGAGCATTCGATGAGGTTATACAAAGCACAACCAAGATGCACAGACTATTTTGCTACATGTGTAAATATAATGCTTGGATAATTTTTAATTCCTCCCTAGTTTTTTCATTATATATTACATCTACAATATAGAAGAGTTAATTCAATCTATTTTAAATAACTTTTCAACATCAAATTAAATAATTATTTTGTCAAATTGTATTGATTTTGAAATTATGTAAGTCAAACCCAAACTTTAGGGCCGATTTTGCATGGCATCCAATGTAAAAAGATTAAAGGCATGCTTTGTATAAAAACAAAACTGTTCATAAAAAATCGTGGACACTCTAGTGTATAAATATGTATATATTAGTATGAGTGTATGTACTTATGTAAGTCATATGCATAGTGTGTATACATGTCCATATCTATTGTGTGTTTATATAAGATGCTACTAGTTCTATTCATGTTTTGTTGGCTACAAGAACAACAAAACTCGCTATAATATTTAATTTCTTAGTCGATTACTTGTCTAAAACATGCGGACAAATATATGGTTCAGTACACAAAGGACTCTAAACGAAATTCACAAAATGCGACAAAACGCCAACGGCTACTCGCGAAGTGAATCCAACGTCGTTTACGTCAAATGGACCGACCCTTAGCCAATATTTTCTTTCTTTTATTGTGTTTGCCATACACTTATAACAACATACGCATTCACATACAAACAGAGACGGATACAACCAGACACTTACATTCATTTAGACAGACATACATACAAACATAAGTTTACATACATACATACATAAGTATAAATAAATACAAATTCGTATGTGTTGTAGTTTATAATTTTTTATATTATAAAATGCCTTCTAAGCATACGTCTTCTTTTTAACGTCCCACCAATATTGGCACCAACATGTGGACTTTGCCCATCAAGAACTTTCCTGCCATCATCCATTGAATTTCTCTATGTCTGTACGTCAGTATAAGTTGAATATGTCTCAAAATACTATGTATATGTGTTTGTGTGTCTGAAAGGATATGGACACAAAACATCAGAACAGCAGTCGCAGCAGCAATATTAAGAGGACACCATAAGAAACACAAACATCCTTCGATTAATGTGTTTGAATCTGTGTGTACATATGTAAGTATGTGTACTCGTATCCAAAGAGTGTTTTGTACGTTTCACTGTAGATATGTTTATCGCGAATTCATCTATTCGCTTCAAAGTTTTGTACACATACTTGTCTTTACTCAGTCAAACATATATTTACTTACATACTCGTACCTAAAAGTGTTTGCCCAGTAAACACAAGAATTGTTTCTAAGATCAAAGGTTTGATTTTTTTTTTTAAATAACATAGAAAAAATATTTTTTGATTAAATTTGGTTTAATTATTCTTTATACCTGGCTTTGAGGCCGATAAAACTTTTATTGTATTTGTGATTCAAATTGGCTGATTATTTCGGGTAGCTCCCATAGGACTGAATTCCCGGAAAAAATAGCTAAAACCCCTACAAATTTACAAATTTGTTTGCATTTCGATTGAACCTTTGGATATCATAATTAGAGGGAACGGCTGAAAGAAAGCATATTCCACTTTCGTGCTGTGCGGCTAAAAAACGAGTTTCTCTATAGTGCGTCGTGCGATCCACTGAAAAATCGACTACAAAAGGATGAGCCCTTGTTGAATTATGTGTGCTACGAAGTAATTTACGGGTATCAGGAACAATATTCCTAATTTCGTTTGAGCACATGCCATTATAGTAGCAATAGAACTGTGAAACGCAACCCACATTACGACGATGCTCTAATGAGTCAATAGAGTTAGCTGCCTTAATGTCGCCCTCTCTTGTACAGGATCGAGAAGCTCTAAAATAGACTTTGAAGCACAGGCCCATACATAGGAGTTGTATTCCATTTTCGGTCGGATATAAGTGGTATAGATATTTTGGAGATCAATTGGAGTATGTCTTACACCGCTTTAGAAAGCCGAAACATTTTACGTCTTTAGTCCAACGGACATTTTCATGCCTAGAACATCAATAGTTTTTGATTTCTCTACATTTATACCACCCATAATTACAGATGAAGCAACATGGGCCATAACACGTTTGTGTTTTAATACACAACAATGGGTCTTTCGAGCCTTGAAATCGACCCTACTTAAACGACCCCAATTGGATATTGTAGAATATACGGAATAAAGCGTATCATTCATTATTTGCCTCTTGGCTTTGATCTCCAACATGCTTTTCCTATAGTTGCATGAATACGTATGACAGATGTTGCTATCATCTGCAAAAGAGTAGATAGGATTGGAAGTTTGATATAGAAGGTCATTTAGGAAATAAAGAAATAGAGTAGTAGAAAGAACGGAGCCTTGTGGTTTCTCCGAATTAATCTTGAACATGTCGACGATATCCCATCTATAACAACTCTTATAGAGCGATCTCTAAGAAAGCTCGACATAAACCGAGAGAAATTTTTACCTACACCAGAAGTAATAAGTTTTGATATAAGTGTTCCACTCTATCGAACGCTTTGGAAATATCGAGAGCTATAACTCTACTTTCGCCAAAACGCATACATACATAATTCCCACGACATTGTAATTGGAATAATGTGTATCTGTCTCTGACAATGAGCTGCATCCGATTCTATTTTTAGACTCTTTAAAAAGGATCTCCGTTTTAACTAACGGCAAATGCATTAGTTATAGAAATTTTACATAGCCTAATACTAATACCGCTATTTTTCATTTATTTTTTAAATTGGGGATCGAACATGGGACATGTGTTATGCTAGGCGAATGACTAACCTGCTATAGTTACCACAGCGGTTCACAACGGTGAATAGAACGGCACCATTTTTCTGATAAAAAGCTTAATACATCAGCCGTAGAGCGGCACCTACGAAATCCATACTGCCGGTCGTTTAGTAGGTTATTAGGCTCCAAATATTGGCTATTTGCCATCACTTTGGAAAGCGCGGAGCAAATGGGCTGTTGGGCTGTAATTTTCGGGGTTGCTAGCCTAACCTTTTTTGGGGATTGGCGTTAGATTAGCAACTTTCCAACACATAGGAATTCAGCTTCTAAAAAGGTTGGCTTATGGATGAGCTAACGTCGAAAAGCACTGCTAAGACATTTACTGAAAATAATATTATCACATCGAACCCTTACATTAAAATGATCGCAAGCGACAGGAAAATTATTGATCGTATGCGAAAAAAAATCTTAATTAAACAAAAACGGGGAATCTTTTGGTCCATAACATTTGTTAGTCCTTTGTTGTTCGCTACTTTCGACAAACTAATTCAATTTTTTCCAAATGGTTTAGAAGATATGGTGCAAAGTATTGTATATGAAGTTTTTAAGTTTAACTTTTAAGCTACTGGGCGGATCGTGGCACAATATGCAGAAATCGACCAATGGGTAGTTGGAGTTTTAAAACAATTTTTTAAAACATGTCTATTTTTAGCATAGTGGCCTCTACACTGAGCCAAAGTTGAGCACCATTGTATGTAAAACCTATTGGTCCGTATAACTTTCATAAATATAAACCCATTGAAAAGATTTTTACACATTCGAAAACTACGTAAGAAAGAAAGAAAAATATGCTTACTGTACTACAATTTCTCTAATAGTTTAAGAGATATTTAACGGAATGTCGCTTATGATTATTTAAATCTAAGGGCTCAATATGTGCTCGAATTACTGGAAATTGTTAATGTGATAAGCACTGATATATTTTTGATTCAAACTTGACCTTAGTGTTAAAGGGTCACAAATTTTTGGTTTTGACCGGCTAAAGCATTTTTTTTCACATGTTTTACCCTTCAGGATATAACATATTGTTGGGCTTTTAATCCACTTCTTCCAGGTTAAGTGTAATCTTTATTATATGAAGCGTTTGCTATTTTTTGGCGCTTATAATTAAATACAAACTTGAATATTGATAAAAATTAGAATCGTTAGAAATCAAATCTAGAAAGCATCTTCATTCAAACGTTTGACGCTGTGCTTATTGGGTATATGCATCTATTCTTTTAATACAAATATAGTATAAATATACACACACAGCCATACTACATTCATAAGTATAACTACTATAAATACATACATACATACTCCTATAGGTACAGACATTCATATGTGGGCTTCAATAAAAGTAGAATGTCTGCATGTATAGAAGATACAGAAAGTGGAACTGCTTTTTCTTTCTATGAATTCGATGGGCAACCGTAGCGGAGGCAGTGAAATAAGTAGCAGACCAATGTATAGAAAAACGTGTCTTTTGTTCAAAAAGGACATTAAAAGCGCGCGTGTATATTTTCTACTGCAGATATTCCATCAGAATATAACATTAGAGAATACTTGGCAATATACTTAAAAAATCACACATACTTACATACATACACACATATTATATACAAGTGGACATACATATTTAGTGTATTGAAGTGCTATAGATATTAGTTCACTGTTGTATGACATCAAGTAGACCGTTATAATAAGGCGAAACGACAATGACAGAAAGCAGCAAAGTATTAGAATAGACAAACTTCTACTTACTTATAATGTGGAAGAATATCAATATATTTGTATGTGTATGTTAGTATTTACCAATATACATGCACTCACTTATTGGTCAAAGTGTTGCAAAATAGCGAAATCTTACTAAATGTTTTAACAAGAAATGCATATTTATCAATTTGCCAAAACTTTTTTGTTTGGATTAAGTTGATTTCATTAATACTTGTACTCTATAGATATTCTTTATAAATGTATCTTGTGAATTTAATGGGGAACAATGACTTTCCTTTATTATATATATATATATTTTTTTTTTTAAATTAGACCACTGTGCAGAATTTTTCGCGAATTAAACCTCTAACTCAAAAACATTTATGTATATATACATTTGTACATGTTTGTGTAACATGTTTGAATATAAAAAAAAGATGAAGCTGCGTCCATGCGAATATCTAATAGAAAAATTCTTACATAAGTTTTTAGGGGTGAGTCAGATGGATGTATCATTTATTATTTTTGGGTGAACATTGACCGACCGTGTTTCAATCAATACATCACAAACGGAATGACAAGTATTGATTTTTTGTAGAAATGAATGTGATAAATGTTGAATGGGTACATAAATAATTTCAATTGTGAATTTCAAGCTAAAAATATTATTTCTCTGTATTATAAATAAAGTCTGTCCGGTCAAGTCCGAATATAAAATCGCTGAACTAGTAACTTCTTTTTTAAATTTTAACGCTTTTATTTGA
Organism: Stomorhina lunata; assembly: GCA_933228675.1. Lineage (NCBI taxonomy): Eukaryota > Metazoa > Arthropoda > Insecta > Diptera > Rhiniidae > Stomorhina > Stomorhina lunata. The sequence continues at coordinate 84,443,171 of OW121740.1, read as the reverse complement.
TTTTTATGAGTGTGTAAGCGAAAATAGTCTGGAAATTTGTATAATCTACATAGGTTCTATTTATAATCTATATATTGGTTTCGTTTAAAAATGAAATATACTTATATAATATAACTAGCTTGTTGTACCCGGCGTTGCTCGGGTAGTTTTCACAAATTTTCTTGCAACCTGACGTTGATTTTGTCTAATGCATCGTTGACTCTGCCGAATACGTCGTAAATTGGTTTTGTTCTCCGTCTTTGCTTCTATTGAGCTGTTGTTCTACTAATAGTCTCATATTTCTATGACCTTCGGTTTAATGAGCCCTGCGTTATTCCTTCTTAGTTTCCGCAGCTGTTGGAGCTGCCAGGCTTTACCATTCTTTCAAAAGTCTAATATTTCTATGGTCTTCGGTCTTATGAGCGCTCAAAGTAGACTGGCGTTCTATCTAAGCGATACATCATGAATTGATTTTATCCTCCGTCTCCGCAGCTATTGAAGTTGCCTGTCATTGCTGCTCTCCCGTTAGTCTAATATTTATATGATCTTCGGTGTCATGAACCCTCAAAGTAGACTGGAGTTATCTTTGATCAATGCATCGTGAATTGGTTTAATCCTCTGTTTGTGCAGTTATAAAGAGTGTTCTAAAAAAAATATGCTTTTACTATTTTAGACAAAATTTATCCATAGTGCAAGAAATAATTTATTTTTTGATCAAGTTAGTTTCTATAGATATGTCAGATACTATTATTTTAGAAATTATTAATTTTCAATAGTTATTTCAATCAAAATGGACTGCAAAAAAAAAGTTCGTGAAAATATAATTAAAACTTTTGAAAAAAATCCGTCATGGACTTTTAAAAAAATAGCTAAAAATTTGAAAGTTGACCCTCGAACGGTTTCTAATGCCATCAGACGGTATAAGGAAAACCTGAGCATTGAAAGAAAACCTGGATCAGGGGGAAAAAAGGTCCTACAGATATTGGTAAGGCAAAAGAAGTCGAGCGACTCTTTCGAAGAGCGCCTAACACTTCTTTAAGAAAAGCAGCTCGTACGGTGAAATGTTCTACGAATATTGCACATAGAGTCAAAGCTTATGCTGGACTGAAGACATACAAAGTCCAAAAGGTTCCAGATCACAATGCTATAAAGAACTTAGAAGCAAAAAAACGAGCGAAAAAATTGAAGTCTGATTTTATAAAAAAAATACACCTGTTGTGTGATGGATGATGAAACATACGTACTGGCAGACTTTTCTTAACTTCCTGGTCAAGATTTTTATGTTGCTGATAAACGGTGCAATGTTCGGCAAGAGTTTTGCACAAAAAAACAAACAAAATTCCCTAAGAAGTTTCTCGTGTGGCAAGCTATTTGCAGTTGCGGCAAAAGAAGTAAAGTATTTGTGGCATCTGGCACCCTTTTTAAGAGAGCACAGAGTGACTACAATTTTTTGGCCCGATTTGGCATCATGTCATTATGGAAAAAAGGCACTTGAGTGGTACTCAAAGAATAATGTCATTTTTGTACCACTAGAGGCAAATCAACCTAACTGTCCAGAACTTCGGCCTGTGGAAAGGTATTGGGATCTGGTAAAGAAGGAATTGAAGAACACAGAAAAGATTTCCAAAAACATGTCCGATTTTAAGCGCAGGTGGAACACATGCTCCAAAAAGGTATCAGAAGCAACTGTAAAATCTTTAATGGGAGGGTTTCCGAAAAAAGTCGATAATTTTGCAAAACCCGAGTACTAAGTAAACATTTTAATGCTAAATGATTTTGTATAATATGTCATTATATTTTCGTATTTTGTAAAGTTTTTATATTAAAAGGTTTGATTTTTATTTAAGAAAGTCCAACTTCAAATTTTATTTAGAGCACTCTTTATTAGCTGTTGCTGTTCTCTCGATAGTCCAATATTTCTATGATCTTCGGTCTCATGAGTCCTAAAAGTAGAGTGGCGTTCTGTTTGGGCTGAACAGCGTATGTTTGCTTTATATTCCATTTCTACTGATCTCAAGGCAGCTCGAACTTGACTTTGATGTTCGCGTCGTAAATTGGATCCTGAACTTCTTCTCCTGTTCTCGTATTTCGAAATGCCAATGCATGATTTTTGTTCATATAAATTGGGGTTTCTTCTTTTTCGCTTGTTAATAACTTAATTTTTAATTAAAAAAAAAATAGTTAATAATGTTTTTTTCTCTAAACACTGATTTCTACTGTAATATTTTAAATAAATTAGTAAAAAACAGCAATTAAAATCATAAAATCGTTTGAAAAGCGGAATTTCTTTAACAATTTATTATTGTAGTGATAAGTTTTAATAAATTTTCTATTTGATTTAAACTTCCTCTGCTGCTAACCTGCTAACATTTGGCTACATTTTTATATACAAAGTTTGAAGTTTTAAAAGTACAGCCGAAAAAGTATTTCATTTGCATGGTTCACAAAGTTCCCCTGCGCCGGTCTTACCACATTTGGTTCAAAGTATTACCAATAACAAACAAATTTTCGGTAACAGAAAGTTTAAAAACTATAATACATAATACTCAAAAATAAGTATTATGGTAATATGGGGGGAAAACTTCCTCTGCTCCGATCCTTCTATTTTGATCAAAGGTTAGAAAATTGTAAATATTAAATACAGCCATATTCGACCCTCTATTTGGACCCCTTTCAAGACCAAGTTTTAAAATGAAACACAGACTATTGGAATTTGTAAGTATAACTTTATCTACATTTTAAATTTCATCAAAATCGGCTTACCCAGTTATAGGCATTGATTTTGTAAAGGGGAAGGGACCATCCCATGTTCCGATCCTTATTACTTTTTTCTGAAGTACGGTTATTGGAATGAAATGAATTTCAATTTAATGAATTTTCTAATTTTTATAGCTTATCATTCAATGATAATTATTAAATTTTGCACTATTTATTATATTTGGTGCACTATTTATCCTATTTGAGCTCTTTCTGGACCGGTTTTGAAACAAAACATATTTCTTGAGGGAAAAGTTCTAACTACATTCAAAATTTCATCTAAATTGGTTATGCCGTTTAGGAGTTAAAATAAACAAACTTACTAAATTAAATTTTTCACCATTTGGTGCACAATTTCCTCTATTTGGGTCCTTTCTGGACCAGGTTTTGAAACAGAATATATCCTAAAACCACCTGAACGGAAGGTTCTATCTAAATGCAAAATTTTAAAATCGGTCGAACCGTTTAGGATTTATCCTCATTTAAACAAACAAATAAACAAACTTAAAAACACATTTATAATATATCGTCACCTAAAGATGAAATACACACTTTTCAAAAGTTTACAGGAGAGGGGAAAAACGTTATAAAATTTAGATTAAAGAAAAATTAATTAATAACAGTTATACTTTCTTTTACTGGTTTAAGCAAATTAAAACTTTTTTTGTCCTCTAGGTACAAAAACTGTAATAATTTGGTCATTTGTGATATTAGATGTTCAAAATTTTGCACAGATAAACGTTATGATATAGGGAATAATAATCCATAAAAAACTCAATTTTGAAACTTTTTCAGATAGGTTATATGGTCTTTAAGATGACGATATATATAGATTTCGTATTTCAATTAAAAAAAATAGGCTTAGAAGCATGGAACAGGCTACTGCAAAGGTTCTCAAGTAGTGTTCGGCGACCCACTTAGGGTCCGTACAAACATTTTTCTGATTATATTTTCTAAATATTCTTTCTGATTTTTAAAGAAAATGACAATTCCTGTAAAAAAAAAGAGTTGGAATTAACGCTGATTTTTAGCACTGATTAATTACATATTAGACCTTTAGAGCCGATCGTGGATTAACAGTGAGATAGGTCGTGGCCCTTCCGGAATAGACATTTGGCTGTTTGCCATTGGTTTGTTTTGGTTAATATAAGTCGATGGGTGAAATTTAGTGGAGATTAGTGCATATTTGACTTAAGCTTCCACATCAGACCCGCTGATCTTAAATCTTAAGAGCATTTGGAGCAACTGGACTCTAGTTTATACATTGTTAAATGCTCTCTTAAAGAACTTTCCAAAGCTACATACATGTATCGTTCGGGACATATGGGAAAAATTTTAAATGCGAAAAAATTCAATTCCACGTAATGACCAAAATGACGAGACGTTCTAATATACATTTGTTTATACGTATATATGAATACATATGTATGCATGAATTCTTACTTCGTAACTTCACGTTTTTCATATGTGAACATTACATTCAATTTATATTCACACCAATTTTACGCATGTACAACAATACAAACTCCGTTGAAGACGACGTTTTACTACTCATTTCTAAAGAATTTTAAATACGAAATCTAAATCATACTAAAGTCTCAATAATCGCAGAAGATGCCAATATTTTTTGTTATTTTCAACCCCAAAAATGACTTTCACAATAAGACTATGTTTACCCATAATGGACCACCATTCTTATGGCAAATGTAATCATTAAGATTAACGCAAAAGGGTCCGCGAAATGACTTTCATATTATGAAATGTTCATTAGGGCTATAACTTTAGTTCATTGTAAACTACGAAATTTTGTTTGCTATATGTTATCTAAATATTGATTGATTTTAAACTTTTGTTATCACCCTAATGAATACATTCACATGCACATGAATATATGCCCATAATATATGTATGTATGTTTGTGTGAGGCACTGAGTGAGGGTAAATATTTATGCGTTCCACTGATGGTACCGTATGTATATATTATGATATTCGTGTTTTTTGATGAGACAAAACGGCACGCGAGACTAAACTAATTAAAATGTGTACATGTGTGTATTTGCTCAAAACTTAATCTTTTTCGCAATATAGCAGGAAAATTGATTCGAAAGAATTCCTGTTTAATTTGTTTTTGTAATATTTACTCTACTCTATACAACCATAGGTGGTAAGGGTATTATGCGTCTTTGGTGTAAACTTATAGACTTATTGGTCTCACAAACTGTTTAAAATACTCGTATATTAATGGGCTCAGAACCAATTCCTAAGTCGATTTAACAATGTCCTTAAGTCTGTCTGATAGCTCACTGGGCGTCTTTCCATACGTATCTAGGGAACAAAATTCAAAGTCACTCCAAGAATCACAAACAATTTCGTGAAATGACTCAATAACAAAATTTTATTTAAACTTTAATCCATGCCATCGACACATCCTTTATTAATGTATTTGGTAAATATGGTAAATTTTTCTTAATGTATAATTATAACTTGGGCCAAAAAAAAGACGTTTAGAAAGAAAGCCGTTCTCAAGATATACAATTTTAAAGAAAAGGGGAATTTTAGATTAGATTTTCCAATTCCAAGGTCACCGTTGATCCATTTTCAAACAAAAAATGTAGCCTATTTTACCCACCGGTAACTCAATATATACCAGAGACCGAATATTGTTTTATTTTTTAAATCAATCAAGTATAAATATCATTGCCGATGAAAATTTATTTTCATTTCGATCGATGAATAAAAATGAGGGATTTATATTTGAAATATAAATATCCCTCATAATGAAAATTTTAAATATCTTGAACGATAAATATCCGAACAGAAAAATATTTTATTGATTGTTTTATTTTTGAACTTCTATTTTGACTTTGAAAAATAAAATATTTTTGAAATTATAAAACTTTTAACAATGAATGTATGAATATGTTTTCAATTAATTGCAATGTTTTAGGACATCGAAGTTAAGCCTAATAGTCCTAATGGAACTATTAGTGGTTTATTTGACTCGCAAAACCATTTCAACATATAATTTGCAACAATAATCTTCTTCTGTCATTCTTGGCTCCCAGTGGAGCATATGGAATGGAAGGATGCAGAATTGCCTGACGTCTCTAGCTACCAGGTAAGAACTGTATCCAAATCCCACTCTAACCTTCTCGTGGTACACCCTGGAAACCTTAGCAACCTAGTTTTAGACGCGGTAAACAACCAGTGTGGGATTCTAGGTCAGGGCTAATATAAAAGGGAGTTATCTAAGAACCATTCCAACGTATATGGTCTAAGGGTCTAAGATAATTGTACTTCGTAAAGTACGAAAATGCAGCGTCTGTTCAACATGTTAGTTGCGGCTGCAAGCGGGCCTCAGTCTCGGATCGAGCGGCTCGCCGATGGTGTCTTTGGTCCCATCACCCAACGACTTAACACTCACGATGTTTTAAGCATTAAAAGAAACAATATTACAGAATATACTACTCCAAGGGGTAATCATGCGAGAAATCCCCCTGCTACGGCAGTTGGCGCAAGGATTTTGGAGTTTCCTAATCTATGCAAGAACATTATGATGAATGAAACCAGGACAAATACAGAAATAAAATTTGAATATTTTCTACCAATTTTTTTTTTTTCATCGGATGAAAAAAGATGAAAATAATTTTGAACTGATAAATATCCCAAACGATTTTTTTATTTTTTATTTTCATCGGATTGAAAAACGATACAAAATTTTTTGAACAATTAAAATTCTATGGGGATATTTATTATTTTTTAAACTTCAATGATTGTTTTTGTATGGATTAAAATATGAAAATATTGTTTTAAAAGTATTAATATTCGGTCTCTGATATATACTGTAAAAATTAAAGAAAAATCGGTCGGCTCGGTCATCCATATTTGTCATTTTTAATATTTTACTTATATGGGAGGGTCACGCCCACTTGAGATTTAAACAAAAAACTTGCTTATTTGAACCACCGGTCACATCTTACCATACTGTCAAAATTTTAGAAAAATCGGTCTGCTCGGTCATCTATATTTGTCATTTTTAATATATGAGTTATATGGGAGGGGTCACGCCCACTTGAGATTTCTGAAAAACCCTTGCCTATTTAAACCACCGTCACACCTTACTACACTGTATAAATTTCAGAAAAATCGGTCGGTTTGATCATCCATATTTGTAATTTTTAAAAGCTGAATTATATGGGTCACGCCCACTTGACATTTAAAAAAAAAAATCTGACCTACTTTACCCACCAGTCACACCTTAACATACTTTCTAAATTTCAATTTATAGATATAGATTAAGAGCATTAAGTTAAAATTTATTATAAAAACACTACTTTACTTTATCTTCACTGAAATAATTTTTGGATGTCAATACTTTTATTAAATTAGTGCACTTAAGGTTCACCCATCGTTTCCGGAAATCTTTTTGTTATATGTAGCTTGATAGCTTTCAAATTTTTGTTTCGATTTTCAAACAACAAAATAAGTCTGATCCACTAGTGACGTTCAATAAGGTAGCAACAAAATCAATAATATATACCTTTCAATCATATGGGTTTGTCCGTAATTTGATCAGAAACACTCAAGGAATTATTTGTGTATAAAAAGATTTTGTTTAATTCAGATTAAAATGGCAACACAGGAAATATGAAAAATTCAAGTTATTTATGTAATTTTTACACTAGTAATACAAAATCCTCGAATTAAATTCAAAATGTCTATGTTTATAAAAGGAAAAAGGCAAAATGATGAACAGCCGTGGTATAGCAGGTTAGTCATCCGCCTTACATACCAGAGGTCCCAAGATCGATCCCCGGCCAGACCCACTTGAAAAAAATAAATTTGCCAAAAAGCGGCGGCTCACCTCATAACTCAGCTGGCCACTGGTTATTGAGTATTAGGCTATGTAAAACTTCTCCTGAGAGTACCCCTTGTTCCAATTGGAATGTTGTCGGGGAATAATATATATTAAAAAAAGTTAATGAACTTGTATTGAGAATTAAGCATGGATTAGTTGAACTTAACGTCACAGCTGATCGTTTCTATTGTGTGTAAAGCAGTTAGTGAATTCTGTTGGCACTTTACCTTAATGTCTGAATCTGTTGAAAATAGAAAATCCTTAAGTTCTTAAGTGACATTAATCAAGAGTTTTGTCAATATGAACATAAGGAAAGACGCTTAAATAAAAAATACATTGTAAAAACGCAAAATATTTGTAGTTCTATAATTATACTGAAATCATAGCAGAATTTGCATTAACAAAGTCTGTAATTATTTTTTTTATACAATTTATTCCATAAGTTATCTGTTTTTTTATACAATTTCATAAATTTTTAAACAAAAAAGGTAATTTTATGTCCTGTAATGAGTGAACGTTTGATTGCCGAAATGGTAATGCCAATAATCCTGCGACAAGCTGTGATTTGACACTGTTGATCTAAAATCTGTTGAAAAGAATAATTGTCCCGATAAACCCTTTGTGAATTCATACATAAATGGTACAACAACAAACACACTCATATTAAAAAAGTTTACTTTTGTATGGAAATCGCGATTTTTATCAATTCGGCTTTCCCAGTAAATTGTTAATAAAATCAAAAGTTCTGAACCGATTACAATAAAATAAAGCTCATTTCATTACTAATGCGGTAGTCGCTCGATTACAAGAACTAATTTAGACAATGCCTGTTTACTAAGTGGAGAAGTTCACATAATAAAGACAATATAAAATATGTAAATCATTCATATATTGTTATACTGCAATGTTCTTGATCTTTAATTTCGCTATCTGATTTGATACAAATTTCTTGATTCCACGTCTGAATCTCTAGATCGATAAATTCTTTCATAGGTGTCTAACTGTTATTTTGGTATTTTTCGTTTAAAATACTGAGTGGAATGTCTTCTTTTTGGTCATTTTCTTCCATAAAACTCAAAATGAGCTTCTAACACTTTCGTCTTATGGATGGATGAAACTTACGTTTAAAACTGCTTCTTTTTGCTTAACTTATTCAAAATGTTTGAATTTTCATCGCAATGTGGGGTGTAAATATCTCACTGTTCTATCGCTACTATAATGTCATGCGTTCTGAAGATATCAGAAATCTTGTTCCTGAAAACTGTGTATCACTGCGGAACACTCGTTATTCTTCTAGAGCACATCCATTTGTGACCGACTGGACAGTAAATCGCACAACGCATTACAGAAAAAATTCGTATGATGTAGGAAAATTCAAGTCAAATGTCCACAAACACTACTCCCTATGTTCTCCTTTCCATAACCTATTTTCCTAGTTAGCATGAAAAAAATGGTGCTGTAAAAAAATTTTCTATAGAAATTTTTAATATCGAAATTTTTCTATAAAAATTTTTAATATCGAAAATATTCTATAGAAATTTTTAATAACGAAAATTTTTTATAGAAATTTTTAATTTCGAAAATTTTCTATAAAAATTTTAAATATCGAAATTTTCTAAAGAAGTTTTTAGTATAGAAAATTTTCTATAGAAATTTTTAACATAGAAAATTTTCGTTGAAAGAAATTAATTTTTAGTTGAACCATGAATTTATGTTAAGAGGTTGTGGGTTCGAATCCGGGCTCAGGTTCATATCATAAATTTTTATTTTTTAATTTTAATAATTTTTATGATTTTTAAATTAGATTAATAATTTTTAAGAATACTAAAAAAACTATGTAACACTTAGCAGTGTGGAATGCTGCATTTTCTGTCCCGCTACGGTCTTCATCAGCACACTGTGTCACCAACTGTTAGATGCCAGTAGTTAAGATCATCTATTTAACTGAATTCTTAAGCGAAATTGAAAACGAGAATTATATTAACACTCATTTCTATTTCACCTATGACCATATGATCGATTCAGTTAGACGAACTTACATATATATAGAAAATTTTCTATAGAAATTTTTATACCGAAAATTTTATATAGAAATTTTAAATATCGGAAATTTTCTATAGAAATTTTAAATATCGAAAATTTCTATAAGAATTTTTAATATCGAAAATTTTCTATAAAAATTTTAAATATCGCAAATTTTCTAAAGAAGTTTTTAGTATAGAAAATTTTCTATAGAAATTTTTAACATAGAAAATTTTCTATAGAAATTTTTAACATAGAAAATTTTCTATAGAAATTTTTATACCGAAAATTTTCTATAGAAATTTTAAATATCGGAAATTTTCTATAGAAATTTTAAATATCGAAAATTTCTATAAGAATTTTTAATATCGAAAATTTTCTATAAAAATTTTAAATATCGCAAATTTTCTATAGAAATGTTTAATACAAAAAATTTTCTATAGAAAACATTAATATCGAAAATTTTCTATAGAAATTTTTAATATAAAAAATTTTAAAGAAATTGTTAATATCGAAGATTTTCTTTGGACATTTTTAATATCGAAAAATTTCTTTAGCAATTTTTAATATCTAATATTTTCTGTATAAATTTTTAAAATCAAAAATTTTCTTTAGAAACTTTTAATATCAAAAATTTCCTATAGAAATTTTCAATATCGATAATTTTTTGTAGACATTTTTATACCCTTCACCAATAGGTGAAAGGGTATTATAAGTTTGTGATTCCGTTTGTAATTTTTTTATTAGTGATCGTAGACCAGGTGTTTATGGACCGATTGTGATGAAATTTGACATCGTTCTTTATGGGAGGATTTTCTAAAATCTGATATATATACTCCACAAATCTGATTATGAATACCATTCAAATTGTACCGATCAACTCAGAATCGGCACAAGAATCGATTTCGCGACCTCCGTCCGTCTGTTCGTCCGTCTGTTTGTTTGCCCGTCCGTCCGTCTGTTTGTTTGTCCGTCCGTCTACCTGTCTGTCCTTTTTTCTGTTGTAGTCAAGTTTTTGGAGCTCCTCTTTTGTCGATATCTCAGATGTTTATTTTGATGAAGTTTAATAGCGTCCTTCGCAAGGGATTATCTAAATCCTGATGCATTCTGTAATTTGTGGTAGATATAATTTAGCGTTTAAGCGATGGTGTTTTGATCGACAATGTTGAAATTCAGGGTGCGACAATTCAGGAGCTCCACAAATCTGGTTTTAGCAGACAGACACACTGCATTTATCTTAATTTTGTGTCTGACTTTTGAACATTATGATAACATTTGAGAATGTATTATATATCAAATTATAGGTAATCTTCCTAGGAAGTACAAAAATGCAGCTAATTACATGATATCCGTTCAAAACCTACATACATATGTATGTAAGTATCTCACATATCAACAAAAATTTAAATTTTTTAATTGCAATTGGGAGAAATCCGTTCACGTTTGACAATTGATCCCGTATAACTTCTCCTAAGGCAATCTCTTAGTAGCTAATAAATGACACATTATAATAGATACGATGATGACATTTAGTATAAAGACGTTGTACAATATTGATATTCAGGACAATAGCGCCTAAAATAAACTTTCTAGAGGGACAGCATTTGACAAAAGTATTTCTGATCTCTTGAAAAGTTCGATATTGAAAATGGGCGAGCTCTATTCACATTTAGTGAAATCTCCCATATAAACCCGACCGGGAATCGATTTAATGCTGATAAATTAAATCACATTAAAATTGCACAAAGAACTAGAGCAAAACTTTCCAAACATCCATCGGACAGATCGAAAGAACTATACATCCCAAATATTATTGATGAAGTGTTCATTTTAATTAATTAACTAACTTCAAATTAATAAGTAAACTTTTCCGACAAAGCTGATAACCATCCATTCAAAAGCTATATATTTCACGTATGTATCTAAAACTAAGAGTGTATACCCTTTAATTTTAAGGCTTGTATACATTGACAATCATTGTTAAAGCTTTGACCTAAATCAGTCCGCTAACTTCAGAGTTTTACATAACTAATCAAGAACTTTTACTAGTTGGATAATTCGTACGAATTAAAGTGCACAACCCTCACTGGGCACAGCGTTTTTGGGTTGCATGTCAGAATACTTAAACTTTATCAAATCGATGTGCTATTGCAAATCTAAGGGCATCTACATTTTGAAGCATCTTTTCTGCATGGTTTATCTGGTCTATCGAACTTTATTAAATGTTCGTAAAATATGTGTCTATTTTATTTCGAAGCTACTGGCTGGCTTAAATATGCATTCTCTATTTGTAGTCTAGTAATCATTATCTTTCACAAAGGGACCACTTTAGAACCCAAGTGAAGCTTCCCTAGACATCAGCCACCTGCCCAACCTAACCTTTGGGTGCATAACTATTCTAGATGATGACGCCACCGAAAAGGTTTTCGTTTTCCGACTCTTAATTTTAAAGACTCTTTGCATATAATACTAGTATAACCAAATATTGCTACGAATTACATTAAGTACTTTTGGAACACCATTGGTGAAGGGTATCCAAGATTCGGCAAAGCCGAATATACCACTCTTACTTGTTTTATTTAAAATTTCTATTGAAAGTTTTAATATCGAAAATTTTCTATGGACATTTTTAATATCAAAAATTTTCTACAAAAATTTTTATATCGAAAATTTCATATAGAAATTTTTAATATCGAAAGTTTTCTTTAGAAATTTTTAATATCGAAAATTTTCTACAGAAATTTTTTATAACGAAAATTTTCTATAGAAAATTTTAATCTCAAAAATTTGCTAAAGAATTTTTTAACATTGAAAATTTTCTATAGAAATTTTTAATATCGAAAGTTTCCTTTAGAAATTTTTGATATCGAAAATTTGCTATAGAAATTTTTAATCTCGAAAATTTGCTACAGAAATTTTTAATAACGAAAATTTTCTATAGAAATTGATTTTTATACCCTTCACCACATTAGGTGGAAAGGGTATTATAAGTTTGTGCTGATGTAAGGAACGCAAAGAAATATTTGTCTTAGCACCCACCTTTTAGTACACCAATATGCTTAGAATCACTTTCTGAGTTGATTTACTGATGTCAGTCTGTCCGTCCATCTGGCTGGCTGGCTGGACGGCTGGCTGACTAGACCCCCATGTAAACCATGTAATGGGACCATGGCTATTGATAGTGGGACCATGGCTATTGAAATTCATCAAAATCAGTCCATTAATTATAGTACATCCCACAGGTCCCACTTCCCGGAATTTATATCGACGCTTTATATTCAAAAAGTGCTATCTACATTTTCGACCAAAATGGTTTTTAATGGAAACGTGTTCCTTGGCTTATTTCTCATATGTTATATAAATTTTAAGCAAGAAAAATAATTTTAAAACATTTTTTTTATAAATTGTGTTTGTGCTATCTACACATAATCAAAAAATAGTGCTATCTACATTAAAAATATTTGTGGAAATAATAACAATTGTTATAAAATAAACATTGTAATTTGTGATAAACCAACAAAATAGACCACAATTTCCTGCAACGTACTGTAATCATGGATTTCTAAAATATACTCGGCCTTTGACCTTAACAGATTGTAAGTAAAATTCATATAAGAAAGAGAATATCCTGAATTATATTGACATATTTATAATAAATCTTGTTTTATTCAAAAAACTTGTTATTTTAATTAAAATTCATGATATTTTGATAAAAGCTTCAATTTTCATTATATTTTATTTTTTTCTTGTTAAAATAATGCTTTAGTACTTGAAACGATAAAATTTTAACTCGTAAAAAGTGCTATCTACTTTAGAACCGAAAATATAAGGAGTTAATAAAAAAACTTAATTTGTACAAGATCTTAGCCCCGATTTGTATGGTATTGTAAAACAAAGTTTATTTATTTCTCTTATAGTTAATGACAAAAACAGTTTTTTCCCTCTCCTGTAAAATTGTGAATTTGTAGATAGCACTTTTTGAATATTGGCCACAAATATCAATATTTTTTTATGAAATTTAAAACAAAGCTTAAGCTTAAATCACTGTTGACCATAGCTCTTATACAAACTCTTCTGTCAAAATGCACTAAATGAGACGAAAATGACTAAAATGCTCTTATAACAACTGCAATCAATCTGATAAATTTCGAGACAATCGGTCCACATTTGACCCTAGCTCTCATGTAAGTCCAAATGAAGGAAACAGCTTAAATATATGAGTTTTGAGATGGCAAAATTTATTAAATTTGTCTTTATACAGGAAAAAGAACACCTTTGAACTTAGTGGCGAAGGGTATCGTATGGTCATGCTTGACCGACTTTAGTTCTTTCTTACTTGCTACCTTAGAAATGGTAAAATCCGTTTTTCTAGGCACTCCATCATATAAATTTCTGTGCTTTTTGTGTCTTATGACACAAATATTTGGCCTTGTTAAAACAATTGAAAATTAATTGCCACAAAAAAATTTATTTTTTAATTTTTCTGTTCTTAGTCCGAAAGTCTTCATAAAACCGTAAGTTGCGAAAAACTCATCTTCATATTTTAACCGAATACTCATTTGTTCCATTATTTCAAGTGAAACCAGTGTGCAGTAGTTAAGGAGCTACACAATTAGTATCACATATAAAAAAGCTTCAAATCCGCCACTGTTTAATGTCTTAGAAGTAGATGTTACATTATCTATTTGCCACTTTATTTGACTAGTTTTTTTGTGTAATTTTCAAAGTTCAGTTAGATTTTTATTAACTCACTTTGGGACAGGGCCTTTCTGATTTGTCCCAAATCAAGGCATAACTTCAAAATGTCATTTAGTTTTAGAGACACATTAGTAGATTAGCCTTTTTTCTTAGAAAAGTGTTAATAAAGGCGAAGATAAAAATGAACAGCCATGACTTTTTATACTTTCCAAAATATTAGACTAAATAATATAAAGAAAATCACAAAATTATTATGACGATTCCTTGTGTGTATTTATCGTGTTTAAATGTTTGTATGCGTTAGATGTCAGTATATTAAATAAATTCTTTCGAAAGTGGTCTTTTGTTTTAAGACACTTTCATCCCTTCGGAGGTTTAAAACTGATGTTTTGTTTTCTTCATGGGTTTTTGTAAAAGTAAGCGTTTGAAAAAAATTGCCTCCTGGCTTAAAAATTTTAAATTACTAAGTGAATGTATACGATATAATACGAACGTTTGTAGCACATACATATGTCTGTATAATCGAGTATGTATGTGTTTTTGCCTGTCAGTTGATGAGTAAAAAGTTTATGTGCGGCACGACATGTCTTAATCCTTATTACGCTTATTAAGTCGAAAAGTTCGCGTGTGTTGTGTTTTGTTTCTTGGCTCATTTTGACGGACTATTTACACGATTTCATAAGTTTAACTTGTAAGGTTGCCCAACTAGGCTGTCCCGTCCGACTACAAGAGACTTAATATAAACATAAAAGTATAGTAATAACAACTCTTTATCCTGTATGTCTTTATGTATGTATAAGTTTTTTTGTCTACTGCCGCTTGTGTAGAACATGACAAATAAAAGAAAATGTAAAACAAACCTAATGACGGCGAAAGATATGTTTTCTTATATTCATTCGCAAACATTCATACATATATGGCGGTAGTGACATTGATATCGTTCCTGTAGCAGGATATGCGATACTTGACGCAACGGAGATGGTGCCTCATTATTATCACTGATTACTTTGGGCCCATTCTTATTCATACACAGAAGGACACACAAGTGCGCCCACATATAACATACAATTTACGCAATGGTATTTCAGATTGGGGTAATTCAAAAACTTATCCCAAACATGTAAATATGTATGTGTCAACATTTTTGTGGGTAAAGTAAAATGTCCTTTTGTCCCTAGGACAATGACTGTATCATGCTGTTACATTACCATAAAGGGGTTAAGACATTCATTACATAAAATTCGCATATGAAATTTAACGTTTATGAATATATGAGAACGCCTGTTTGTTTGTGATGTTTAACAACTTCATTATAGTCTTACTCGTATAGTTTTCCTTATGTATCTAAATACTTATTCTTGCCACTCATCATTTTATTAAGTTTCTTGGGTTCCGCGCACAATAATATGATGTCGCTTCAACCATTTACTTATCTTTTACTATTCATATTTATTCTTAAGGACAAATTACCTTAAGAGCCAAAAACTAGGCTAAGAACTTTTTGTGCTATTGATGCTATGGCTTTTTAACGCGTAAGCGTGATAAACACAAATTCTTCTATGTTTTATTATAGCATCTCCCAAGTGTGTCCTTTTGCCTTTAGGCGGACGTCAATGTCGTAACGTTATATGTTATAAAAAAAAACTTGATTTTGTTTGAAATGTTTCATTGTATGATTTTTATTATCACAAATCAAAATAAAAATGTTGACGCTAGAAAAGTCTTTTTATTTTGAATCATAATTTTTAAAGAACTTAAAGGAAAATGCCGAATTTTGTCAATAATCTGGAACTTTAAATTTGTGACTTGTATTAGATTTGTAACGAAACCCCTTTAGCAAAATAGTTACAAGGGTAAACAATTTTACTTTTACATTTCTTTGACATGGACAACTGGCAGTTTTATATGTAAAATATAGAATATTGTATTTTTAGATTCGAAAAGTAGTAACTTTTTTCGTTAGCAGAATGAAAAAATTTTAATTAATGTGCAATTCTAGTCAAACTTTTTTTGTCATCCTTTATTTGAAGTTAAGGGACCAGATCTGGATTATATGGTCAAGCTGTAAAAGCTTTTGACGAGTGACCAAACCTGTCTGAAGTCTCGCATCATCTTGGTGGAACAATACACCTGCCCTTTATTTCTACTCGTTTTTAAGGTACAAGGCCAATACACGAGGCATGTGGCTGCGGGCGGTCGTAGTATTGACAGTACATAAAATGTGCGTTTGTTTAAAAATATTCATATAAAAATATATTTGAGTAGGATATAATAAAATCTGGCGCGCGTTCTACTTTTTTCCATTGCCGCTTCAAATTTGACAAATCAAAAAACAGCTGATTGCCGCCCGCAACCGCTTGCTGCGTGCATTGGCCTTCTACCTTTATAAAGGTGCATCATTTGGAATTAATTGTTTTGTTATCCTATAAAATCTCAAAATCTTAGATCATATTCATATTTTTGTTTACATTCTTAAGTGTATGATATTGTTGTATACAATCCATTTTTTGTCCCCATTAAATTGAATTGAGATCAGTTTGAAATATAAGAACTAGAACGATTATAGGGTAGAAAAGGGTAAAACCCATTTTTTGTACTTATATAACCACTGTGATTATTTGGAACTATTACTCTGTGCTCGATTTTAACAACTTTTTTTTCCGACAAAAGGGAGACCTAGTAAGTAAAGATAATTCGAGTACGCTAAATTCAATGGTGATAACCGTTTTTACGTTAGCTCTAGTTTTTGAGATATTCGCTTAGCTCGAAAACTATTTATTTTCTTGAACTAAGTAAAAAAAATCGGAATGTTTTATTTGCGTGTATTTACTGTTTTACGTATGATTTTCATTTAGGATATCATCAATTTTATGAACTTTAGGGATAATATATCGTGACCTAAAATGCAAAAGGGCGTAACTGCAATTACAGTTTTTTTACTGGAGAAGCAAAAAACGTTATAACTTTTAAACTGCAAGGAACATTAAGTCCAAATTTTAGAATTGGGTGAACAAGCCATCAGCAAAGAAAACTCTGAAAACTAAAATGGTGAAAAATGTTTACCCCCTAATTTACAAACGAATTATAAAATTATCTAAGTCTTATAGTTAAAATTTTGTATGGAAAATTTGAATTATAAGCTTATCATAGCAATATGTTTTGTTTATGAACTGGGGGGTTAGTTTTTAAGCAATTGTGAAAAAACAAAAGGGCTTAACTGCAAGTTGGATATTTTCTGAAACCAAAAGGTCTTAACTACCATACAAATTTCGAACAACAATTTATACCAAAAATACATACATTAATATTTGCATTTGTGGTAAACAGCTTTAAAAGCTCTTACGGTCAGTGTTGCCAGATTTTTATTTTACTTCATATATTCGAGTATACTTCATATAATCGAGCAACAAATTTTTACGTAAGTGTAAGCGGGACGAACATAGCTGCGTCTCGCTCATACATAGTATGTCGGTGTGGACGGTTCCAATTTAAACCTTTCAAAATGCATAAAGTTTTTTGTCAATAATATAGAGACGGGTCTAACAAATAGTAACAGTTTATTTTCGAAACATAATTTAATGTAAAAAGGTAAGTTTTAAATAATTTAAAATATGATATACAGAGGTTTTTTAAGAGTTATATCAGAAATAATCCCGTAACTTTTAAACGTAAGCTTTAAAGTTGATCTGTAGACAAACAGGTCAATGTACGATCGGAAAGCTAACTAATAGCCTTTTAAAAATCTTAGTCTCGGATAGTAATTGTTTATATGATAAGCAAACAAAAACAATATAACTTTTAAACTAAATGAAATATTAATTCCAAATTTTGAAATTTGGTGAACAATGCAACAGCAAAGACATTCCTCAAAACTTAAATGACAAAGATTCAATTCAAATTTATAAACAATTGCAAAAAAACAAAAGAGCTTAATTGTAATTGAATAATTTCTGAAACCAGAAGGTCTTAACTACAATACAAATTTTGAGCAATACAAATTTTAACCTTAGGTTTTTAGTGAACTGTTTTTGATGTATTTTGGGTTGCTGTGACATAATCAATCAAAAAATCAATTGTAATTTTTATGTTAGTTACGCCCTTTTGCATTTCTGGTGACGATATAAAAAAAGGGGATTAATTTCAAAGTAAAACTATAGCCAATTTTTAAAATTGGTATAAGCACTTCAGAAACTTTCAAAGTACCTTTTTGAACTAATGGACACTTTTAAGTACTTTAAAATTATTTTAATTTAAATAGGTGTTTGGTCCATTAAAGAAGTACAAGATTGGCTGAAATGTAATGTTCTCAAAATGGTTGAGGCAAATATATTTTTTGATAATCAAACTCTATGTCTTAGGGTCTTTCATCATGCCAGGAAACAGTACAGTAGCAGGAAGTAGTCTCATTTATTATAATTCTACATGAATTCGTAATTTCGCAAATGATATGTCTTTTATGTATATACATATATTTTTATTCAGACTCATATGGCTCCATTTATATAAGAAATGTTCTCATAGTCTACTGTCACTATCAAGGCCTCATGTATCCTTAGTTTTGTCCTTTAGAACATGACACTAACTGATGGAAAGCAATCGGTTAGGCCGAAATTTGCAACGATAAACTTTCAAAGTAGCTGTGTTTACGAGGAGGTGTCCATAAAACATATCCTCTGCACTTAGCCAGCAGTGTCGTATAGAAGAATCCTAAGTCAAGGCTCATATTTGCTTCGAAAGCTGGGCTATCTGGCTGAAATTGAAGTTGGCCGACTCTAAAGTTTTCAGAGTGATCCAAATGTTAAAACGGTAGAAATCAGTTAAATGCTTTTGGGTAGCATCCATGGTAGCTCAATGGAACTCCATTGTAACCGTCTGCATTGCACAATTTAATAATAATTATCTTCAACTAACCTACATAAGTCAAAAATAATTTAAAATATCAAATATTTTAATATCCCTGCTATGATGTTAGGGTCTTTTGATGACCCAAATCGTATTTTACATTACCGTATTTCTAACTGATGGAATATATTTGAAAGTTCTTATTACTCAGTGCACCAATTGCTGAAATATATTAAATTCAATTATTTGTATCACCATTTTAGGCTTCGATCATTTTATGACCCTCTATCATTTTTGTAATATGAATAATAGATATATAATGTTATATGTCTATATTATATGTGCATTTGGTTTTTGTAAACCGCCGTGGTATAGCAGATTAGTCATCCGCTTAGCATACCAGAGGTCTCAAGTTCGATTCCTGGCCAGACCCATTTGAAAAAGAAAATACAATTTTCAAAAAAGCTGTTTACCTCATAACTCAGGTAGTCCCTGGTTATTTGAGTATTTCGCTACGTAAAACTTATCTAACCAATGCATTTGTCGTTCGGAGTTGGGAGTTAAAACGTCCCTTTGAATGAGTCTAAAAATGGAATCTGATGCAGCTCATTGTCTGAGAGAAGTACTCTTGTTCCAATTGGAATATTGTGTGTTTCACATGACAACAAAACAAAATAAGAATGACCGACAAAACGACAAAAAATAACGCATGGTTGTAGAAAGAGGGTCAACAAAAACCCTTTGTGGTCAGAACAAAACGGAAAAGGTGCAAATTTTGAGCGTCAAAAACGACCTTTATTGAGTGCATGACTTGCAAAAAATCCTGTTTCTCCGTTACACCGACACACAATTACTCTTCTGCTTTCTTCTGTTATCCTTGACTCCCAGTGGAGCATAGGTCGTCAACCATCCTTTTATATCGAACTATATTGAAAGATGTTAGACATACATCATTCCAAGAATAGTTTGCTGCTTGTAACTCCGCATCAATTGATTTTCTCCACGTTCTAACAGGTGCATCAACACGACGGCCTCTTCCTTGTGGATTCCAACGAAGCTCTTGTCGAGCAATGTTGGTGGTTGGACTTCGAAGTGTGTGGCCTATCCACCGCCATTTCCGTTGACATACCTCTATAGAAGAAGGGCTTTGGTTTGTAGCGTTTAGTAGATCTTCATTTCTTATGCGATTTGGCCACCATATATTAAGGATTTGTTTGCAAAGGTTAGTAGGCGCTTATCGATGGCATTTGTGCGTTTTCAAGTTTCGCAGCCGTAATACAAGATGGACTTGACATTCGAGTTATATATTCGTAACTTAGTTGTTATTGATATTTGCCGAGATTTCCAAATAGCTCGGAGAATGCCGAATGCTGATTTTGCCTTATTAATACGCGATTCAATATCCTCGTCGCCGTCACCTTTTGTAGATACCAAACTACCAAGATAATTAAAGGCGCCTACACATCTGATAACCTCGGGATGTAAGATGGGATGCAATTGTTGCCTGGGTTTCCGGCTAACAGGTAATAACTGTATTCAATTTCTACTCATACCTACTCGTGGTACATCCTGGAAACCTGAGCAACCTAGTTGAAGATGAGCTAAACAATCCGAGTGGGATTTGGTCAGGTCAGGGCTAACGTGAGGAGGTGTTATCTTAGAGACATTCCGACGCATTTGGTCTAAGAGTCTAAGATATTTGTACTTGGTAAAGTACGAAACTGTCTGTTCAACATGTTAGTTGCGGCTACAAGCGGGCGTCCGTCTCAGATCGAGCGGCTCGCTTTACAAACGTGGCTCTTGTCTTTGGACTCATCATCCATCGAATAAGCACTTACGATGTGCATGGAAAGAAACAACATTATAGAATTTACTACTCCAAGGGGTAATCAAGCAAGAAATCTCCTGCTACGGCAACTGGCACAAGGATTTTGGTGGTGCCTAATCTATGCAAGAACATCTTGATGAATGAAACCAATTCTATCGAAAGAAATTGAACTATAAAAACACAATTACTCTAACTACCAAATATTGCATTGATTACAAGCCTTAAAAATATCTTTCAAATGTAGAAAATTAAAATCTTCTTAATAAAAAAAGTGTGGGGTCAAAATGTGAACACGACATGTGTTTTTTTTTTCTAACATAGTATGAGGGATATTTATTTTCTGGCTTAAAAACCAATAGTTAATTTTTATGTAAAAAATAATGACAAAAAATCCCGGGATTTTTTCCCCGAAAAATCTGCTGTGAAATATTTAACGGGAATACCAGAATGAAAAACTTTACATAGCATCATATTATTCATCCATTCCATCTATTCTAAGCGGTTTTTGTTTTTGAATATAAATGTTGCTTTTATATTCAATTTGTGGACAAAATCTTAAATCCGAAAAGTAAAATCAACATTAAAATAAGATTTTGCCCAGTTTCAATGCAAATATCAGCGCAAAACTTCATGAAATTATCTTAAAAATCGAACCTGCACTTTGATTAATAGTATACATAGACAGCCAACCGTAGGGTATAAAAACTTCACCAAACTAAGCAAATTCTTTAACTGTTATTTTATGTACTCGTAACTGTACATTTAAACATTTTGTATGAATAACACAAGACGAGTGCAGTAGAATTACAACATAACAAATCCCTTTTAAAGTCATTTGCAATTATTGTATTTTACTCAAATTCGCACGTTCCACCCTTTTTATTTTATAAATTTAGTGTGATTTTCGCTCGTATCGTATCCTTTTGTGAAAATAGACTTAAAGGTTTTCTTCCCCTCTTTTAAGAACTAAATTCTTATGTGTGTATGTGTAAATATAGTGTATACAATAAAGCGCGAATTTACACTTGTGTTTTACACGTTTTTCTTATTGCGATCAGTTTTAGAAGGATAGCACTCGTATGGTTTGGAAAAAGCAAAAAAAAACAAAACAAAGAGTAAAATAAAATTGTACTTGAAGGATATAGTGTTAACAATGGCACATATGATATGTGTGTATATGCCCTCATTCGTTAATATTTTGCATTGTTTTAATGTCCTACTTGTTTCCATTGCCTTTCACGTAATTTGAGACATTTTTTGTGGGGGGCTTTCATGTTATGTCCGTATGAAATCTTTTGTTTTCTGCATATGTGTATATATATATATTAGACTGTCCCGCGCTTGTATTGATAATTTTTGTTTCGAACTCAGATACGCAGTTTTTTATACCCACCATCAAAAAGAATGGGCGGTATATTGAGATTGTCATTCCGTTTGTAATTTCCTTAATATTGGCTCAAAAATCAAAAACGATACATATTCTGAATCCTTATGAAATTCTAAGACGATTGAGCTATGTCCGTCTGTCTGTCCGTCTGTCTGTTGAAATCACGATAACGTCTAAACGAAAAGAGCTAGCTAACTAAACTTAGCAAAAACATTCTCTATTTATGAGAAAATTTTGGTAAAATCGGTTAGCATTTGACCATAGCTCCCGTATAAACTCGTCTAGGCTAATCACTTATTTGCTAATAAATGACAAATTATAACAGTTATGATGACAATTTGGTATCTAGAAGTTTTACATAAGCAGTAGGCAGCATATAAAATTTCATCGAAATCGGTTCACATTTAGCCATAGCTCCCATACAAAAAAGTTACGAAAACAGCCTAAATTTCATCTAAAATACACTTAAATCCCAATAAATAACAATAACAGATATAACCACTAAATTTGGCACAAGAAAGTCTTATATCAGTGCCAGACAGTGTGCAAAATTTTGTCGCAATCGGTCACCATTTGACCTAACTCGCATGTAAAAAACTTACGAAAACACAAAAATTCAAAAAGAAAAGGGGATTTATGTCCGTCTTTCCGTCAGATAAAATCGTGATAGCTCCTTAACTACAAGAGCTAGTAAGACTTAATTAAGCACAAGGAAGTCTTATGTCAATTCCAGCCAGTGTGCAAAATCGGTCACCATTTGACCATACCTCCCATATAAAAAACTTATGGAAACACAAAAATACATAAAGAAAAGGTTGTTTATGTCCGTCTGTCCGTCAGATAAAAGCACGATAGCGCCTTAAAGAAAAGAGCTAGAGGAACAAAATTTTACAAAAGTATTTTGGATATCTTGAAAAAGATGTGTGTTGAAAATGGACAAAATCGGTTCAAATTTAGTTACAGCTCCCATATAACCCCGCCCCGGGAAACACATTAATGCTGATAAATTGAATACAATTGTAATAGCTATGACGATTAAATTTAAAATAGGGAAGTTTTATGCAATTTTTGATCAGTTTATCAAATTTGATAGGAATCAGTCCATATTCATATAAAAAACACTCACGGAAACCAAAAATTGTATAAAAGGCCAGTTAAAAGCTATTAAATTAGAAACTATGATAGCTATGGCCACTAAATTAAGCTCTATATATATACCAGCCAGCGTGTAAATTTTGTTACAATCGGTCAACATTTGGCTGTAATTCTTATATATATAACATCCACTTTTTATATCTACAATCAAAAAGATTTGGATTTACATTCATTAAATTAAGATTGCACCTATGAAATTATATAGGCATCAATCAATGTTCAGCCCAGACTTTATATATGATGAATGCATTAGGAACTCATAAAGAAATATATGGACCTGCCGTATTACTATTAACGTGTTTAACCTAACTACATATTAATCACAACGAAAAGTATTTAACATCTTATTAATGTAAAACTATACCCGGTTATGAGACCGAATTTTGATCAAAGTAAATACTGGGGAAACCACTAAAATATTTTTAAATATTGAACTATAAAGCTACGGCAACCGAATTTAGTCCAAAGGTTTTATTATCAATACCAATTAGCATAGCGATTTTTTCAGTTTTGGTCCAGATTTTGAATAAGCTGCACCCTTGTAGATATATGAGATATGTTTCTAAATTTAACACAACTTGATGGTGGGTATATAAGATTCGGCACAGCCGAATATAACACTCTTACTTGTTTTTCTTTTATTCGCCATAATCAAAATATGGAATTTTATCTAGTCTTTTAATTTTTCTTGAATCATACATTTTAATTTATTCAAAAATTGCTTATATTAGGTATGTTTTTAGTCCTTTAATATAATTTCGCAGTAAAACTTTTCATTACCAAATAATGAGTTAAACAGTTAAACTATTGAACACGAACTACTTAATCATTCACTGTTTAAGTCATAACATTAACATGGGGATGTCATTGGAGGCAAGTACTTACCATTTGCAGAAATGTAGTGACTTGGGTAAGCAATTGGAAAACAACAACAAAAACTTTTTGTTGTTGTATTTAAAAAAATATATTTTGAAACGAAACACGAAATTTTTTTTATGACCCCATGGGGGCTCGAACCCAGATCCGCCGACTGCTAGGCAGATACTCTTCCACTGAGCTACTTCATATGTTGAAAACTTAGCAGCTTATAATTAATATATACAATTTTTATTTTTAGAACCAAAATTATGTGAAAATAACTTTGTTTTCCCTGCTTTTTTTGCTTTGTTGTAATTTTTGGAAACATATTTTTATACGATTTTTTGTAAATGTTTAATGCATTTAATAAACAATAAAGAAGTTTTTTTTTAATTATTTTAAAACTTAAACAATTTGAATCTTCCCTTTTGTATAAGTTTTTATAAAATATTGGCTCTTACTTACTTAAATGGCCTATAGATACAACCAATTTTCTTCGAACTTGTGCGAATATACATCAATTTTATAGGCCAAGTTGTGAAAATTTTTCCTCTACTTGGTCTTTCCATCCCATTTTCTATCGTTCCTATTGGACAACTGCGGTACATGCTAGCTCACTACGTAACATAGTTCTTCGGGTGATATCACTAGGAGGTCAGTGTCCACAGTTGAAATGAAGGATAACCAAGATAAGTCTAGGCTTACCAAGTTAAGACCAAGCAGAACCGTTGCTTGGTATCCAAAATCTACATACCTACATAATCAAAATTGACTCATGATAGTATTTTTTCATTGCCGTGAGTTAGTTTTCCAAAATCTTTTTTTACAGAAGGTAATATATATGTTTTTAAAATTAAAAAATCATTTAAAAATACATTTTTAATAAAAAAAAAAATTTTTAAAAAATGTTGGTCTTGGTGGGATTTGAACCCGGGCCATTCAGTTCAATTTACCATTTTAATTACAAATAAGTACTTATGTAATAACTTATTAGTTATTCGGAGGGTATGTTGTAGTCATTACAAGGTAACCAGTTACCACAGTACTTGCCGTTACCAAAGTTTTGCTGGGTTTGTTAGAATATAATGTTTTACATTTTTAACTTTTTTAAAATTTTGTTTAACAACCCAGCAAAACTTTGGTAATGGCAAGTACTCTGATAACTGGTTACCTTGTAACGACTACAGCACACCATCCGAATAAATAATAAGTTATTAAAGAAGTACTTATTTGTAATTAAGATGGTAATTTAAACTGAATGGCCACGGTTCAAATCCCACCAAGGGCAACATTTTTTTTTAGTTTTTTTTTTATTAAAAGAGTCTTTTTTAATGATTTTTGAATTTTAAGAACTTAAATATTATCTTCTGTAAAAAAAATTGTAAAACTAACTCACGTTAATGAAAAAATACCATCATGAGTCAATTTTGATTATGTAGGGGATGTTAAATACCAAACACGATTCTAATTGGTCTTAACTTGGTAAGCCCAACTTATCTGGGTCATCCTTCATCTCAACTGTGGACACACACCTCCTCATGGTATCACCCGGGGAGCTAGTTTAACACCTATTAATATTGTGAGTTAACATGTTCCGAGAGTTGTCCTATAAAATCGATAAAAATGGGTTAGGATTACGGGCTAGTAACCCTCTCTTGAAAAAAAATACAATGAAGAGGATAAAATTAGAATTGAAATGTCCCACTACCTAATGTTAGAGGAGGATATCCGAAACTTCGATAGAAAGACCAAGTAGAGGAACATTTTTCAAAGCTTGGCCTATAAAATTGGAGAATATTCGCACAAGATCGAAATCCATGGAATTCTAAAATATGCTCGGGTTGTAACATTTAAGTAAGTAAGAGTCAATCTTATGTAAAAACTTATACAAAAAAGAAGATTTGATCAGACAAAATAAATAAAAACAAGTAAGAGTGGTATATTCGGCTTTGCCGAATCTTGGATACCCTTCACCAATGGTGTTCCAAAAGTACTTAATGTAATTCGTAGCAATATTTGGTTATACTAGTATTATATGCTAAGAGTCTTTAAAATTAAGAGTCGGAAAACGAAAACCTTTTCGGTGGCGTCATCATCTAGAATAATTATGCACCCAAAGGTAAGGTTGGGCAGGTGGCTGATGTCTAGGGAAGCTTCACTTGGGTTCTAAAGTGGTCCCTTTGTGAAAGATAATGATTACTAGACTACAAGTAGAGAATGCATATTTAAGCCAGCCAGTAGCTTCGAAATAAAATAGACACATATTTTACGAACATTTAATAAAGTTCGATAGACCAGATAAACCATGCAGAAAAGATGCTTCAAAATGTAGATGCCCTTCGATTTGCAATAGCACATCGATTTGATGAAGTTTAAGTATTCTGACATGCAACCCAAAAACGCTGTTCCCAGTGAGGGTTGTGCACTTTAATTCGTACGAATTATCCAACTAGTAAAAGTTCTTGATTAGTTATGTAAAACTCTGAAGTTAGCGGACTGATTTAGGTCAAAGCTTTAACAATGATTGTCAATGTATACAAGCCTTAAAATTAAAGGGTATACACTCTTAGTTTTAGATACATACGTGAAATATATAGCTTTTGAATGGATGGTTATCAGGTTTGTCGGAAAAGTTTACTTATTAATTTGAAGTTAGTTAATTAATTAAAATGAACACTTCATCAATAATATTTGGGATGTATAGTTCTTTCGATCTGTCCGATGGATGTTTGGAAAGTTTTGCTCTAGTTCTTTGTGCAATTTTAATGTGATTTAATTTATCAGCATTAAATCGATTCCCGGTCGGGTTTATATGGGAGATTTCACTAAATGTGAATAGAGCTCGCCCATTTTCAATATCGAACTTTTCAAGAGATCAGAAATACTTTTGTCAAATGTTGTCCCTCTAGAAAGTTTATTTTAGGCGCTTTTGTCCTGAATATCAATATTGTACAACGTCTTTGTACTAAATGTCATCATCGTATCTATTATAATTTGTCATTTATTAGCTACTAAGAGATTGCCTTAGGCGAAGTTATACGGGATCAATTGTCAAACGTGAACGGATTTCTCCCAATTGCAATTAAAAAATTTAAATTTTTGTTGATATGTGAGATACTTACATACATATGTAGGTTTTGAACGGATATCATGTAATTAGCTGCATTTTTGTACTTCCTAGGAAGATTACCTATAATTTGATATATAATACATTCTCAAATGTTATCATAATGTTCAAAAGTCAGACACAAAATTAAGATAAATGCAGTGTGTCTGTCTGCTAAAACCAGATTTGTGGAGCTCCTGAATTGTCGCACCCTGAATTTCAACATTGTCGATCAAAACACCATCGCTTAAACGCTAAATTATATCTACCACAAATTACAGAATGCATCAAGATTTAGATAATCCCCTGCGAAGGACGCTATTAAACTTCATCAAAATAAACATCTGAGATACCGACAAAACAGGAGCTCCAAAAACTTGACTACAACTGAAAAAAGGACAGACAGGTAGACGGACGGACAAACAAACAGACGGACGGACAGACGGACGGAGGTCGCGAAATCGATTCTTGTGCCGATTCTGAGTTGATCGGTACAATTTGAATGGTATTCATAATCAGATTTGTGGAGTATATATATCAGATTTTAGAAAATCCTCCCATAAAGAACGATGTCAAATTTCATCACAATCGGTCCATAAACACCTGAGATATCGCTGAAACAATACTTACAAAATGTAAACAAAATTTCTTAGACACGTACTTTGGGCAATTTGCTGTACATCAAATGTAGTGTTATGGCGATATCTCAATTGTTTATAGACCGCATTTGATAAAATTTAATAACGTGCTTGGTGGGGGAATTTCCTAAAATCTGATATAAAATTTATGTAGGTCCGTACTAAAGGAGGATAGTTTTTCCTATTTCTGCATTTAATTTTTTCAACAAACATTCTCTAATGTGTACTTTGGGCAATTTGCGATACATCAAATTCAGTGTTTTAGCGATATCTCAGTTGTTTATGGACCGATTTTGATAAAATTTTACAGAGTGCTTTGGGAAAATATTTCCTACAATCTGATATATAACATATTATCACATGTACACCAGGAGTATCTTTTTTCTCTTGTTATTTAAAAGTGTGTTTCAATCAAAAATTTTAAAAATTTCGTCTAATTTTTGGTATTTTTTCGATATTTTCGGTGTTTATAAACCGATTTTAATGAAATTTAATAGCGTTCATTGCGGGAGAATTTCCTAAAATCTGATATATAATTTATGTAAGTCCATCCTCCAGGGGCTTCAGAAACTTGATTTCAACAGACAGACAGACAGACGGACGGACAGACAGACAGACAGACAGACAGACGGACATCGCTTAATCGATTCTCCTCCCGATTCTGAGTCGATCGGTATAATTTTTATGGGGTCTACAATCACTAATAAAAAAATTACAAACGGAATCACAAACTTATAATACCCTTTCACCTATTGGTGAAGGGTATAAAAAGGACAGACAGGTAGACGGACGGACAAACAAACAGACGGACGGACAGACGGACGGAGGTCGCGAAATCGATTCTTGTGCCGATTCTGAGTTGATCGGTACAATTTGAATGGTATTCATAATCAGATTTGTGGAGTATATATATCAGATTTTAGAAAATCCTCCCATAAAGAACGATGTCAAATTTCATCACAATCGGTCCATAAACACCTGAGATATCGCTGAAACAATACTTACAAAATGTAAACAAAATTTCTTAGACACGTACTTTGGGCAATTTGCTGTACATCAAATGTAGTGTTATGGCGATATCTCAATTGTTTATAGACCGCATTTGATAAAATTTAATAACGTGCTTGGTGGGGGAATTTCCTAAAATCTGATATAAAATTTATGTAGGTCCGTACTAAAGGAGGATAGTTTTTCCTATTTCTGCATTTAATTTTTTCAACAAACATTCTCTAATGTGTACTTTGGGCAATTTGCGATACATCAAATTCAGTGTTTTAGCGATATCTCAGTTGTTTATGGACCGATTTTGATAAAATTTTACAGAGTGCTTTGGGAAAATATTTCCTACAATCTGATATATAACATATTATCACATGTACACCAGGAGTATCTTTTTTCTCTTGTTATTTAAAAGTGTGTTTCAATCAAAAATTTTAAAAATTTCGTCTAATTTTTGGTATTTTTTCGATATTTTCGGTGTTTATAAACCGATTTTAATGAAATTTAATAGCGTTCATTGCGGGAGAATTTCCTAAAATCTGATATATAATTTATGTAAGTCCATCCTCCAGGGGCTTCAGAAACTTGATTTCAACAGACAGACAGACAGACGGACGGACAGACAGACAGACAGACAGACAGACAGACAGACGGACATCGCTTAATCGATTCTCCTCCCGATTCTGAGTCGATCGGTATAATTTTTATGGGGTCTACAATCACTAATAAAAAAATTACAAACGGAATCACAAACTTATAATACCCTTTCACCTATTGGTGAAGGGTATAAAAATTCAAAATTAACTGAATATTTGTGCAATGACTTTCCTCTAAATTTATATTAGTTGGCTACTTTATAAAATAAAATATATGAATTTGATTTTCGTCAATATGTTATTTTTTTGCCATAATTTGAATAAATGCTTTTTTTATACTTCCACATTGCGACCCGCCTTTTAGTATACTGATCGACTCAGAGTCACTCCCTGAGTTGTTTTAACGATCCAGTCCGACGGACTGGCTGGCTCTTCGGATATGTAAGCTTGTTATCAAAGTACAGGTCGTAAGACAGTTTGGAAAAATTTGGTACAAACTAATATTTTGGTCCAAAGACGATCCCTATATTTTTTGGAAAGGGTCGGATCACTATTTCGGGTACCTTCCCCTTCCCGGAATAGAGTTTTTGGCCATTTTCAGCCACAAATTCAGTTTTATTTTAATAAATTAGTGTACCCAATTTTGTAGGAATAGGCCCATATTTGGTATGGTCCCATAAAACCAACACATTTTCAAAACTTTTAAATACCCAGAAAAGCATAAAAATGCTAATAAATCTAAAGATAATTGCATTTATTACTATCGGTTTTTTGTATATCTAAACCGATAACCGAAATTTGGTAATAATCAATCCTTAGCCGGAAATTTTGAAAAAATAACACATACAGGTATGTGATGGAAAACGATCGTTTTCAAATCGATCGATTTCAGATATATTTTTGAGATATATTTTTGAGATTTTCGGTTATTTCCGCAAAAAACTCAAACCAAATGAAAGATAAAATATCAGTCAAAAGGATTAAAGCCAAAATTTTCATTATTTTTGGGGGAAATAACCGAAAATTAGCTAAAAAATATGTCTGAAATCGATCGATTTCAAAACGAAAATGTCCATCACATACCTGATAGTATACGTTTGTCTCTTAAGAAAAAGTTGTTAAATTGTTGGTCCATGTTTGACGTTAGCAGTGAAGAGTATCTTGAGTCGGGCTTGGCCGACTATAGATTTTCTTATACGTTTTATTTTAGTTTTGTTCAATTTTAGTAAAGCTAGTAATGAATAGTCAGGGGTGGCATAGAAACCAAGTCGTTTTTAAATTTCTCGGTTTTGAAAACCAATGTTTGTTTTATTTGGTGTAATGAAACCAAGTCGGTTTTGTCATTATTGATTTCAAATCAAACGAATTAATTGTTTATTTTTTCATTCAATTTGATATAAATTATTAAAGAAAACTTTTCAATTTTTTGCGATGTTAGTGATAAACGGAGGAAAACGGCGCTTTTTGGACAAATGAAGCTTTTACACTCATAATAATGAATCTTTTAAAACATAAAAGAATGTCTACATTGCGGACTGGAAAAATTTTAATCCACCTACACCAAGAAACATATCAATGCGAATGAAGATTTTTACTTATATGTGAAATCCGTTAAATTGAGATGCTTTTGCTTCGCCAGTATCTTTACACAAAGAATATCCTAGCCTTACAATTAATTTGTCCAATTTTTTTTTTATAGTTTTTTATGTTTCTTTTACTTTATAACATGATCCAAGCTTTATTTTAAAGTTAAAAAGTACTAAACATTATTTTTCCACTTGTACTGTTATTTTTGTAGTTGAACTTCGTTTTTGTCTATATAAAACTGGCTTAAAAAACTGTATAAAAAAAACTAACTGTATAAAACAACATAAAATATATGTAGCTGGCAAAAGCTTGATGTTTTGGCTTTCCAAAACTGTTTAAAATTTTAAAATCGATTTACAAATCTGACAGTTGGAAGACCTACCTGAAAACTGTTTTTTTACGTCTATCTTGAAATTTTGGTATGTCCACACCTAGGTCCACAACCCCCACTGTCGCTAAGTTACCAAAAGCAAGATTCAAATTTCCATCAATATTATAAAACATTTATGACTATAAAAATATTGTTTGGGATGAAAACTCATTCGCAGTTTCAAATCTCATCAAAAACATTTAACTTTAAACTGTTTGCAAAATGGACGTTTCGAAATAGCGTAACGAATTTGTTAAGAAAACAAATGCGGAAACAACCTTGAATTTATACAAATCATAAAAGTATATGATTCTTTGCCTTTAACCGTCCAGCCTTTACTTTTACAACTTATGGTTACAATATGTGATATTTCGTGAAAAACATCCACATAAAAACCTTCAACAAAAATTAGTTCGTTGAAGGCGTGAGTTTACTGCCACAATTAAGGAATTTCAGGTAATAGTTCTTTCTTTTAGAAACCGTGATTCACTGTACATACAATAAATATGTATGTACATAGAAATTTTTACGAGGGTCGTGTTAAAATATCTTATTTTTAAACATACATAAACAAGTTATACGAGGTTTCTTATGAATGCTTCTTTTGATTTAACTAAAATTGAGAATTCGGACATTAAATGAAAATCAAAAAAGTATATAGTATCAAATGTAATTTTGTTTTAATTTTCCATAAGAAAATACAGGTCACCTTTTGGTGTCTTGGCGATGCCGTAGTCATTCCATCACAACTCCTAGACAAGAGTCACATAACACTTACATATATGTATGTATTAGGAACATACATCGATCGGATCAAAGCACTTCCTCAGTAAAAGATTCGGATGATCCCTTTTTCGTTTTCCGTAGTCGTTAACGTTTTGAAATGAAGGATGAACCTAGATAAGTCAAGTTAAGGCCAATCAGAACAATTGGTTGCTATACAACGTCTCCTACATATATATATATATGTAGATATATATATATATATATATATATATATATATATATATATATATATATATATAATTCCCCGACAACATTCCAATTGGAACAAGGGGTACTTCTCTCAGACAATGAGCTGCATCCGATTCTATTTTTAAACTCATTGAAAGGTACCTACGTTTTAACGCCGGCTCCGAACGGCGAATGCATTAGTTAGAGAAGTTTTTCATAGCCTAATACTCAATAACCAGTGGCTAGCTGAGTTATGAGGTGAACCGCCGCTTTTTTGAAAATTTATTTTTTTCAAGTGAATCTGGCCGGGGATTGAACTTGGGCCTCTGGTATGCTAGGCGGTTGTCTTACCTGCTATACCACGGCGGTTCACTACTCCTACATCACCAGTTAAAAATTTGGCAAAATGAAAAATGCTCCATTATTCCCCATACAAGTAATTTTTACAGTTTGTGGAAAATATTGGTTCAATGAAACAAAATTGTATATAACTTACGGTCTTATGCTAAAAAATTTAACAACGATTGGTAAACTAAAGTTAAGCAAAATTCCTTAAAGTATTATCCTAAAACGATTGTTAGCTAAACAAACCGATGTTAATCTTTTGTTAACATCAAATAATTTAAAGTGGCTGTCTACATAATTTAAAGCTACGTTAAATATTTTACTGTTTTGACAAATAATATTTTGTGAAAATTTTTAAAGAAAATATTTAAGTTTTCAGACTTATCTAATAAAAATAATGTTTTTGCTAAATTTCGTTATCATATTTTTTGTAATTTGCTATTTTTTCAATCATATGAAAGGTTTCAGGGGGTGGTAAATTTATAAATCTAATTTCCATTATAAGTCATATTCTATTTTAGATATGTATTTCATAATAAAATCAAACTTTTCAAAGAAATTGATAAAACAAATTCTAATTTTTAACAAAAAATTCGACATCGGTCAATGAAATTTACAAAAAACATTATAGTGATGTATATATATTCAACATGAGTTAAAAGTACTCGATTTTTAAATAATCGATTTAAACCCTTAATAAAAATTTGTCTATTTATTATTTTACTGTATTATAAATTTGTTTAGTTTATGCTTTTATGTAACATAAACATAATTTTACATTAAGAAAAGAAGAAAAATGTTATTTTATATTAAAAACATACACAACATTATTTAGAAATTCGACTACCCGGAGGAAACAATGAATAATTAATTCGTTGTTTTGTATATTTAACTATAAAGAGACAAGAGAGAATTACGATGTTGCCAGCATTAACATGTAAAATTGACTTGACGTATTCATTAGTTAAAGAACTGTTTTTGGATACTATTTTTTAACAATCGTTTGTTAGCCTTAAAGTATTTGGTAACTAACGTGTTCTTTAAGCAATATTTAAGATTTTTTTAGCATAAGACCGTTAGAGTTAAAGTTTCGTTATTTATCTTTTCACTAATGTTTTTCCATAATTCTACACACCAAAGGTCATGAAACTAGAAAAAACTTAATTTATTTTTTCACCTATTGTGTTGTAGAATACTCAATATTATTAGAACTTTATTTTACAATTTATACCTGTTTTCCATAAAATTTAAAAAAAACCTTCATGCTGGGTTTTACTTTAATCTACAGAAAAGTAAAAACGCCAACATGACAAATTTGTATTACAATTCTGTTATCCTTGTTTAGCAATTTAAACGCGGGATATTTCACTAATTTGTTTAAATTTTTATTTTTACAGTTGAAAAATATTAAGGCCACTCAGCAGGTTGTAAGGTTTCAATACGAAATGTTCCAAAAATGTTGGTTACAAATTTTACCAAAAGTTAAACAAATTTTTCTTACAAATATGAGCAGTTTTTTAACTGCGACTTTCGCGAAATTTGCTGTCTTGACTTTGTCCATAAGTTTAATTGAATTTAGAAGAATTTTTATTTAAATAATATTTTTTATAGGTTCATATCTTTTTCAAATATAAAATTCTTGTTTGGTCCGTCAAATCGTAAATCCTTGGTGCGCTTCAGATCTAAGGTAAAGCTTTTTTTAAGAATATTTTTAAGACCATTAGTGATCAATTTCGAGCTAAATTCGCGATGTGCTTCATTGAAACGTTTTTAGATAAAACCTTCGCGTTCTCAGTTAATAAAGAGATTTTTGACAAATTTTTGATGCAAATCGGTTATAAATGACATCGCTTTCATGCCTTATGTGATTTTGTCTCAGTTTGCAATCTAAAACCATTTAAACTAGGGTTTGCAGTTCGGTTTTAACCGAAACCTCGGTTTTTTATGCCTTAAAACCGAAACCGAAAACCGTAGAAAAAACCGCGGGTTTAGCTATTTATTTTTTATAATTTTTTGTTGGTATTATTTAGAAAAAACATTATCTTATCATAAATCTGCACATAATTTGTCTATGAAATAAAGCAGAAGAATGAAAAAAACAAAAGGTGTCTTACAATGGACAAGTGCAAGGGGAGGACGGTATATGACGGTATATTTTATAACCTGGGACTCAGCCGTATTTTTGGAACTTGTAATTCCAAGCAAACGCAAGAAACCATTAGACAAAAGCTAATTGAGTTTAATATTTCACTTGATACATGTACTATAGATATCAAATTTGGATCTGAAAATCAAACACTGCTTCAGTTATGGTTGGCACACGGAATTCAGCTTTCAGTCACTGATGTTTTTATGAAAATTTCTTATAAATCCAGATGTGGATGAATTTCAAACCGACGAAAGCTAAGACAATTTTGAAGATGGCGACGATAAAACTTTGAATCATTTAAAACCGATTGCCCATATAAATTTGAACCTAGAGGCTGTAAGAAAAGCTGTTCAGTATTCAATAATTCGTCCGTTCGTAATACTATTTTACAAACAAGCGTTAAAAAGCATCATAATCGTTAATTAAGTTTACACTTAGATTTCTGCTTCTAAAAGAAAGTATTAATGAAAGTTTAGAAAAGCTGTCGACCTTAGATTTGCTTCTATCGACTTTGAAATTATAAATTCTTTTAAAGATTCGTTGCTGTTCGTAAAAATGACTGTTGAAGCAATTTGTCGCTCGGATGAAAATATTAGTCCTAGTTTACATTGTACAACTTTTGTCGTTGCAATCCTTAGTTTGTGGGAAAATAGGGGGAGTAAAAATACTAGGGGAAGAGAGAAACTAAAAAACATATGCATGTACTCTTGCAATTCGTTTATTCCCAAATTCGTAATTTTAATCGTAAAGTTAGCTGCAATTATATTTTGACACTTGTTTTATTTTCTTATTCATGAGTGCTCACGTTCAAGTGGCTTTATTTTCAATTGAATTAAATATAAAATTAATACATTCAATAAACTCACTTATTAATTGGTATTTATCAATATCCATTTCGAAAAACAATTTCTTTTACACGAAAAATACTTGTTTGAGCACAAATGTATTGTTTTTTTTTACCACACGAATATACTTAAAAAAGAAAATGTCAAAAATTATGTACCTATGCATACGTCAATAAAAAATATCGGCGACAAAAATCGTACAATTTAAACGCAAATGCAAAAATCACTCATATTTAGGAAACGTGAATTAATTTC
The DNA here is from genome assembly GCA_933228675.1 of Stomorhina lunata. NCBI lineage: Eukaryota > Metazoa > Arthropoda > Insecta > Diptera > Rhiniidae > Stomorhina > Stomorhina lunata. Next base: position 84,406,943 of record OW121740.1, on the reverse strand, counting down.
CTGAATTTTAGTATTAAATTATAAATATGAGCTTTAATAAATATACATTATACTTTGTTCTAATAAAATTATCTAAATTTTACTACAAATTTAAATCAAATTACTTTTATTTAAAAAACCGAACCGAAACCGGCCGGTTTTGGGTGTTTTAAAACCGAAACCGCGGTTTCTCATTTTCACGGTTTTTTGCAAACTCTAATTTAAACCAATAAGCACTTTTTTGCGCGATTTTCAAAATCTTCATACAATTTTAGCAAACAATGATTTTTTGGTGCGCTTTTGCTTTTAGTTGCTAAATGGCAAAAAACTCGGTTTACGCGGTAGTTTGGAAATTTTCACTCATATTTGCGAGTGTGCTCCACGAAAAACCGGTATTTTGAAAAATGTACGCTCAAAAACTCCTTATTTACACCTGTCGTATGTTATACTTATATAGAGCACATTAACAAGATATATATATAACGATGCAAAATTGAAAGGTCTACAAATCGTTATATATTTTTTCGAAATTCTTTGAGGCGGCCAAAAAATATGAGAAAAAAAAATTAAAAAGTGGCGAAAACGAGCTTCAAATTTTGGCAGACATTAACTAGTATTAGAAGTGACAAAATGAAAATTTAGCGGGAAGTGGATTTATCCCCAAAGTATGGTGTCTATTTCGTAAAACAACGACTTGGGCCCAAATGTTAAAACGAATGCAGAAGAAGGCGAAATATGAAGAAAAATTTTAAGGCTTTAATCGATTTTTTTACGTTTTTTTTTAAATTTGCATGCCAATTACGCTTAGAAGCACAAATTTGCGCAACAAAGATATTGTGTTCAGTATACAGAAGATTTTGCGAGTTCAAGATCTGTAATTAGATTTTCCGAACTCCAATGGGTAGAAAAATTATTCGAGTTGAAAATCGGTTTCAAAGGAATAAAGACTGTTTGATTTTTGCTCATATACAAAAATTGAGCTTTTTGCTGAGGCACGAACTTGTGGGATAATTATTAAATACAGGGACTGTTATGGTTATAACTTTTAAAATAAAACTCAGAAAAAATAATGGTAAATTTTCAAAGTTTCCTAAAATAAATAAGAAATTTTCAAAATATCTGAAAATTTTAAAATTTCCCCAAAATATCTAATGGGAATTTTTCAAAATTTCCCAAAAGAAAAGGAGAATTTTAAAAATTTCTCAAAATAATTGAAACATATCAAAATTTCCCAAACTTACTTACTTAAATGGCCTATTGTAACAACCTGTTTAGGTCAAAGGCCGAGCATATTTTAGAATTCCATGCGCTTCTATCTTGTGCGCATATTCTCCAATTTCTTATGCCAAGTTTTGAAAGATTTTCTTCTACTTGGTCTTTCCATCGAAGTTTTGGGCGCCCTCTTCTACGAGTTCCCTCAGGATCATTATCAAACACTTTTCTTGCCGGAGTATTTTCATCCATTCGCACAACATGTCCTAGCCAGCGCAGCCGTTGTTGCTTAATGCGTTTTACTATGTCTATGTCAGCGTATAACTCATACAGCTCATGATTCATTCGATGTCGATACTCATTGTTGACGCAGACTGGTCCAAATATTTTTCGTAGGATTTTCCTCTCAAACACTCCAAGGATAGCTTCATCTGCCTGTGCAAGTACCCATGATTCTGCACCATACAGTAACACGGGTAGTATAAGCGTTTTATAGAGCGTAATTTTAGTTCTTACGGAGAGGACTTTTTTTCTTAGCTGTTTGCTTAGGCCAAAATAGCATCTATTGGCAAGTATTATTCTACGTTTAATTTCAAAGCTTATATCGTTGTTGATGTTCACAGCGGTACCAAGGTATACAAATTCTTTTACAACTTCGAAACTATAGTTTTCTACGGGCACATGTGATCCAATTCTAGTGGTCTGTCTGCCTGAAGAAACCATCAGTTTTGTTTTTGATTCATTTACAGCTAAACCCATTTTGTTTGATTCCTTCTCGATATTGGAAAAGGCGGCAGTTACCTCGCGTAAAGTGCGCCCCATAATATCAATGTCATCGGCATACGCGAGTAGGATATGTTTTCTATTGAAGATTGTACCACTTGTATTAACTGCTGCATCACGTAAGATTTTCTCTAGCACAATATTGAAGAGATCACATGATAGACTATCACCTTGTCTGAAACCCCGTTTAGTTATGAAAGACTCTGATAGGTTCTTACCTATCTTAACAGATGATATTGTATTAGTTAGTGTCATCCTGCATAACTTTATTAGCTTCGTGGGGATGCCGAACTCAGACATTGCTTCAAACACCTTCTTCCGTATCGGGCTGTCAAAAGCTGCTTTGTAGTCAACAAAGAGATGATACGTGTCAATTTGTTTCTCTTGGGTCTTCTCCAGGATCTGACGTAGATTAAAGATCTGGTCAGTGGTTGATTTACCTGGTCTAAAGCCACATTGGTACGTCCCAATTATTCCCAAAATGAATTCAAAATTTGCCAAAAAAAATAAGAAATTTTATAAATTTTCCAAAATAATGGCAAATTTTCAAGATTTCCCAAAATAAAGGGAACATTTCCCCAAAATAATGAGTAATTTTTAAAAGAAATAAGAAATTTTTCAAATTTCCCAAAATAATGGCAAATTTTCAAGATTTCCCAAAATAAAGGGAACATTTCCCCAAAAAATTGGAAATTATCAAAATATCAAAAATAATGGGAAATTTAAAAAAATTTCTAAAATAATTTGAAATATTAAAAAATAATGAGAATTTTTCAAAATTTTCCAAAATTATGGGAAATTATCAAAATTTCCAAAATCAAATAAGAAATTTAAAAAAAAATCCCAAAATGAAGGAAAAATTTTCAAAATTTCCCCAAAATAATGGGAAATTTAAAGAAATGGGAAATTTTCGAAATTTTAGCAAAAAAAATAGAAATTTTCAAAATTGCTTTTGAATGCTTTTGTATTGGATAACAGTTTTTCTATAAAGAATAACAGATTTCTACAGAGAATACTTTTGTTTTCCAGTTTTCCTATACATGGCATTTTGTCTATTGATAATGATTTTGATAACAGAATACTATTTAATAACCATTTTCTTATAGAGAATATTAGTTTTTTTTTTATAATCGATGTAGGTTTGTTACAAATTAAGTAACGAATGGTGGAATATTTTTTCTTATAATTACTAATTACTGCAGTAAATGCCGGCAGAGAAATAGTACTGCTTTGTTATGGACAAAGTCTCCAGTAATACTTGCCTGTTTTAGCCGAATAAATGTTATATACTATTGACATTTAACATTACAAGTCCCTACCAAATCAACTAGTAGACCTTACCACTATTTACTTAGTAGTTCTTTTGGTTTAAATAGAGGCATTGGAATAAAATTGGGGCCCATTGAGATATGTTGACACATTCGTTGAAATATTAGACTAGTAGTCTCTATATATTTTCTATTTTAGTACTGAACTAAAATTGGGGACATCTATAATATTAATACGCAAGCACCCATTTATTATCCCCTTTTACGCTTTAATTATACACTCATTTCTGGAAAACTTTATACCATTTGAAAGGTATTTTTCCGTAGATCAGACGAATCTATATTTTATTAAAATTGGTTCAGTTTTAAAAAATCGGTTTGGTATTTAAAAATCTTACTAACACAATAAAGAAAACTCACATGCATATGAAATTCACTTTAAGAATCAAACAATAGAAATTGTATGCAAACATGTCTTTATTATTTTGAGGGAGTGAAAGACAAAATTAATATTTTGGAAGATTTGACAAAAAAATGTGCTAAAATGTAAACCTTTCAAATTTAAATTATTTGAAGTTAAATTTTTATGGAATTTTGTTTTTTGGGTTGGTTTATTGGGATAAAATCTTCGAGTGATTGAGGAATAAATATTGTGTTAAAAAATTAAATAATATTGCAGTTAAGGGCATGCATGAAATCATTAAGAGCTATTTGACAATGCCAATTTTTTTAATGGTCACAGTAGTAAAGAGTTGGATAAGAACATAGTGACTTATACCCAAAAAAGGATGTTACCGATTAAAAAAAACAGTCTTTTGAAGGAAAGTTTATAATAATTACAGATTATTATCAAGAAAAGGAATTAAATGATCGGTCTGAATCAAATGTAAATTCAAAACTGATTAATGTTTAGAAAATGCTATATCAGGAAGGAATATTAAAAGGCAAATCTTGCATTGCGACTGGAATGGTTTAAAACTGTAAGCTTTTGCAGATTCCAAGTACTTCATGGTTCTCGCGGTTAATTATGCAGTCAAATGATAATAAATTTTAAATATTAGGATCTTTGTTAAAAAGTTAAATATCATTTTTGTCAGTCCATTGGTGTATCTGTTCATCACAAGTTTATCTGTTCATCACTTCACAGAGCATTTTGACATCGATAACGCAAGATGTTTTGATAAGAGATACTAAGTCTAACACTTTTTCCTTCTCATTCACTTATGAAGATTCAAATACAATTTATTATGGAATATCTTGAATCAGTAAACTCTTCGAGAGCTACACAATTTTTAATTATAGCTTTGCCAATTTGGCCAATTCGACGCTCTTTTGTATGGAGTGACATAGAAATCAATGAAATTTCTCCACATATCCGTTTAGCCCGAGCAATTTTAAAAACTTGCTACATCGACACTGTCATTTTTGACATAAAGCTCTGATTGTATGAGTTTTCTTTTTATAGAGAAGTAGCACTCAGGCAAATACTGCCTATACAATTGCATATGGAGTATATACGAATTGGGTAACCTTATTTGGAAAGGGGATGGTAGAGAAGAGAAAGGTATATCTATTTTAAGAACAGTGAATTTGCGCCAATTGTTGTTTTTTAGACGCATTTTTTTATTTTACAGCCAATTTTATTTATTTTTCGTAGCCGACGGAAGATGCTGTGGTAATTAATAATTTTAATTCTGTTATCATTGACTCCCAGTGGAGCATAGGGTCTTAAATTTAATAGAAATTAATAATTACAGAAATTGTTGTTGCCGAGACCGGGGATCGAACTCAGGCTCAATGTGATATTACGTGCTAACCAACTAACACGGCATTTACACATGCAAGTGCAAGTGAAAAAAAGCTCAATACATTTATATTTTTTTACTAACACAATCACACTTCTGCAAGTTGTAGGCTCACTTGCAAGCGATTTTGATTGCCAGTGATTTTTTTACTTGCATGTCAGAAGAATACGTATACACAACTTGTAACAAGTCACCTACGTGTGTAAACGTACTGTAAGCCACAGCACGGGAAATTTGTATTCACAATGAACTAGATGACGGTCGATTGTGTCGACCGCAGGATACGCTAGTTTGAACTGATGTTACACGAAGTGTTGACATAACGACAGATGGTTCTAATTTTATTCAGGAAAATTTTAATAGGTACATATACTGATACTTAATTTTTAAAATGAATCGTTCTTGATGGATTTTAGTATGATACAGCTAATTTTCTTTAAAACATATCCACTAGAGTGTCCCAAAAAACTAAAAGTCATTTAACAGAAACACGTAAATAGGTTTTGAAAAAGTGTCGTAAAAAGTGTGGTAAAAATTTTTGATTTGAATATAAATTCCTTACACATGTTTAATAACCGACATCATGGTTAATAATACGATATAAAAATATTTACAGTGCAAAGAAAAACACTGTGGAAAGGATGGTATCAAAAATGCAAATTTCAGATTTTTTTCGAAAATTGATTAAATTCAATGGACTCGGAAAAGTATGTAAAACAGTATCCCATTTCGTTTAATATCTAACGATATATTTTGAAATGTTGTCTTCATAGCACATATAGAATAGTAAGAATAAAAACACTGTTTTGTGAGTTATGCCTTTTTTAATAAATGTATATTTTTGACTTTTTTTAATGATTTTGCTTAAGTGTATGGTATCAAGATGCATGCAAACATAAAGTCCCTTCATAAAATAATTAGGAGAAGCAGACTAGAATATACCAGTAAAAAAACCAGAGAAAATTTTAGCAAAGACTTGATGACAAAACTTTTTATTTCGTTTGGTCCACTAGTAACGTTAAATAGGGAAGCAACAAAATCAAACCTTTCGAGAATATGGCTGTGTTCCAGAACTCCCAATACTGTACAATATTGTACAAGTTTTAATCAGAAATTAAAATTAAGTGTTCCTGTACTAAAAAAAAACTGTAATCGAGAACGAATTTGAGAAAATTATAAAATTTTCTCTTTACAATAACTTACATGTTTTTGCCAGAACAATTTTTCCTGGCAATCATTTTAAAATTGCCAATAAAACATTTATGAATTAAAAACAAACAAAAAATGAAAATGTTTATAAAAAACAATTAAGAAAGTGCTATAGTCGGTCAAGCTCGATTATACGATACCCTTCACCACAAAGGTAAAAGGTGCTCTTTTTCCTGTATAAAGACAAATATTTGCTAAATTTTGATTTCATGTAGACCGATTATTTCAAAATTTGGAAAATTGATCTCATTATTTTCAGATTTACGACCGTTTTACTGATTTTAGTGCGTTTTGACAGAAGAGTTTGTATGGGAGCTATGAGCAAAGGTGGACCAGTTTCAACAAAATTTAGAACAGCAATTTTGGTTTACATAAGCAGTATAAAAAAAAGATTGATTTTTGTGGCCAAAATATCAATTCCGGGAAGTGGGACCTTTGGGAGGTACCATAAATAATGGACCGATTTTGACGAATTTCAATAGTCCCACTATCAAGAAAATTCTCTGTGACAAATTTCATCAAATAATCTTTAGAATTGCGACCTTTAGTTTGATTACATGGCTTACATGGAGGTCCAGTCAGCCAGACGGACGGACTGACTGACTCAGAAAGTGATTCTAAATCTATTGGTATACTAAAAGGTAGGTCTAAGACAAATATTTCTTTGCGTTACATACATCAGCGCAAACTTATAATACCCTTCCACTTATCGTGGTGAAGGGTATAATAAAATACAGGAAAAACTTAATAGCTTTAAAAGCATTTCTTTGAATATTTTTCAAGATAAATCAATTGTGGACTTAAATTTTTGTGTTTTGTGTTCCCGGTCTTCTGTGTTAGTTTTGCTGTTTGGGAGAGTAACTTCTAAATTACTCTCATTTGCAGGAACTCATAAAAAAAGTAAAGAAACAGACCTTATATATTAGAAAATGAAGAAGCGGAAAAAGAATTTCGTTGATAATTATAAATAAAACTCAGTAGGTACATAAAACAAATATGTATCTTATATTTAGCAGCGCCATCTAAGGATCTTTATAAATATAAACCTACTTTAAACCTTAAAAGGCACACGGGTTTGGCCATAAGGATTTGCCGAAATTTGATCAGAAACACTCAAGAAATAATTTTTACATTCAAAAATTGTGTTTAATTCATTACATAATGGCAACACTAAAAATGTGAAAAATTTAATGTATTTATGTAACATTTACACTAGTAGCAGGAAATCCACAAATTAAATAAAAAAATTCTATGTTTATAAAAAGAAAATTTATTATGGGCGATTTTTTTAAATTATAATGATCCCTTGTGGGCAAAATATCCGGATATTTTGAAATTTTATTTTATATTTTTTCTAACCTTTTAGTTTTTTCCAATTTTACTATGGGTCAAATCGCTGTGCGACTTAAAGATTAAATTGCACTCGATAAGAGTTATATTAATACTTTTTGCAAAAAAACTGTTTTTCGGATAAAAAATTATATCTCGAAAACTAGATCCAACTCGGAAAAACCATTCCAAACTAAAGCCATCTAGATTTGGTCAACATATCTCTTGTTCAAAATCTTGTTGACCTGCGTTATCAAAGTCATTTGTATAAAAAATCCGCAATTATTTATTAAACAACCCAATTTCTATGAAATTTATGAAATATGAAATTTAATGTAAAGAAATTTATAAAATCCTTTTTTATACCATAGGTGGAAAGAGTATTATTAGTTTGTGGTGATGTATGTAACGCATAAAAATATTTTTCTTAGACCCACCTCAACGATGTCAGTCTGTCTGGCTGGACCCCCATGTAAACCTTATAATAAATGTGCAGGTCGCAATTCTAAAAATAATTTGATGAAATTTGGCACAGATTATTCTTTTGATAGTGGGACTGTGGCTATTAAAATTCGTCAAAATCGGTCAATTATTTATGGTACTTCCCATAGGTCCCGCAATTAATATTTTGGCCACAAATATTAATATTTTATCATAAAATTTAAAACAGATACTGCTTATGTGTAAAAAAAATCACTGTACCAAATTATTTTGAAATCGGTCCACATCTAACCATAGCCCTAGGGTTGCCAGACACAAACCCGGAAAAGCTGGACATAAGGCAAAAAAAAAAGCTTGACAACCCACAAATTAGCTGGACATTAATAAATTTTGCAAATTATAAGTACCAAGTGAAAGTGGACAAGATGACATGCCCGAACAAATCAAAATGAGGTTAGAATTACAATAACTGAAAAGTAATAAATCTGCGAGTGCCAATGGTAGAGCTTTTTAAGGCAGGAGGTGGGAGTTGATAATCACTTATGTCCCAGCTTATAAAAACCATATAGTTAGAAGAACGTATGCCGGACGATTGGAGTCTCAGTGTTCTTTGTTCAGTCCACAAACAAATTAGATAAAACTGTATGTGCCAATTATATAGGTAAAAGTCTTCTTTCAATTGCATATAAGATAATATCGACCACATTGTGTGAAAGGTAAAGGCCAAAGTTAACGAAATATTTGGAACCTAATAATGTGGCTTTAGACCGGGTAAATCTATCACTGGTCAGATCTTCACGCTACATCAAATCCTGGAGAAAACACAAGAGAAACAAATTGATACATAGCATCTCTTTGTTTACTACAAAGGTTCTATTGACAGCCCGATACGAACGAAGGTGTTTAATGCAATGTCTGAGTTTGGCAACCCTAGGAAGTTAATGAGACTATGCAGGATGACATAAACGGATACAACCTCAACAGTTAAAATAAGTAAGCGCCTCTCGGAGTCCTTCATAACTAAACGGGGATTCAGACAAGGCGATAGTTTGTCATGCGATCTCTTCAATATTGTGTTACCTGAAATCGTAAATCGTGCACGAGGTAGCTGCCGCCTTTTCACGTGTCAAGAAGAAATCTAATAAAATGGGTCTAGTTGTCAATGAATCAAAAATAAAACTGATAGTTTCTACAAACAGAAAGTTCACATGAGTTGGACCACATGTGATCCTTGAGAACTAAAACTTCGAAGTTGTAAAAGAATTTATTTACCCTTGTACAGCCGTCAACATAAATAACGATATAAGTTTCGAAATCAAACGTAGAATCATGCTTGCAAACAGATTATATTTTGGTCTAAGCAGGCAGTTAAGAAATAAAGCTCTTTCTGTTAGAACTAAAGACACGCTCTATAAAACGCTTTTACTACCCGTGTTATTATATGGTGCTGAATCATGGGCACTTGCACAAGCAGATGAAGCTATTCTTTGAGTTTTTGAGAGAAAGATTCTACGAAAAATCTTGACCAGTTTGCATCAACAATGAATATCGACATCGAATAAACCATGAATATCGACATAGCATCAAACTGCAGCGGCTGCGTTGGTTAGAACATGTTGGGCGACGTACGAAAATTCGACGCAAAGGCCAAGTAGAAGTAGAGGAAAAACTTTTAAAGCTTGACCTACGAAACTGAAGAATTAGAATTCTACAATATGCTCGACCTTTGGCTTTAACAGGTTGTAATATAGGCCATTTAAGTAAAGTAAATACAATGGGGAAATTTGATAGTGAGTAATTTTATTGCAAAATTAACTTGATCAAGTAATCAATTAATCAACGCATAAATCACTAAGTAAAAAAGAGGAAAAAAACTTTTGCGTTCATTATCATAAAGATACTTTTTCTTTAAAATTCAACTCTTCACCTTTTAGCTGGACAAATTTAATTTTAGCTTGACACTGGACAAGCACTAAAAAATCTGGACAATCCAGTCGAATCCAGCCTGACTGGCAACCCTACATAGCCCCCACATAAACTCTTCTGTTAAAACGTACTAAATGAGACAAAAATCAATAAAACTATCGTAAAAATTGTTATCAATTTGCTAAATTTTGAGATAGTCGGACCAGGGGGCTAGTTTCCGCATTCGAAAACTCAGACTTTTAAGCGAATATTGTGAAGTATACTTTAGGGATGTTCAAAGTTACTTCGATGCAAAAAGTTTATTGAAATTTAGTATCCATTTTGATTCGTTTTTAAAAATATATATAGTTCAATTAAAACTCTTTTGCTATTGTTTATCTTTTGGCAAATAACTTGAAAAAAAATATAGTAAACTGTGCATCTTTTAAATAATTTTGATTATCCTTTAAGTAAATGTTTTGAAAATATCTAAGATTTCGATCGAATGTCGCAATTTGGCCCCAGGATTTGACCCTTGCTCTCATATAACTCCAGTGACGGAAACTGATTAAATATACATGATTAAGTGGTGAAGGGTATCTTATGGTCGGGCTTGACCGACTCTAGCACTTTCTTGTTCTTACTGTGAGTGAATCTTATTTTGTGAATATTACAGTTAATGCAACAAATAAATAAAATAAAAACAAGTAAGAAAAGCTATAGTCGGTCAAGCCCGACTATATAATACCCTTCACTACTAAGGTCAAATATGGACCAATAATTAAAGTTTTCCTTAAGTCTTATAGACATACATACATAAACTATGTGCAATTTTTTCAAAATTTCGAGATTTATATCACTTCCGGCTAAGGGCCTGATATGGGAGCTAGGGTCAATTGTGGACCGATTGTTACCAAATTTTGATTATTGGTTTATATTTACAAAATATTTATCTGTGCAAAGTTTAAGTAATCAAATGCATTTATCTTCAGAGTTATTAACGTTTTTGTGCTTTTATGTGTATATAAACGTCTATTGAGAATGTGGCTTGTATGGGAGGTATGGTAAAATATGGGCCGATTTCTACAAAATTAGGAACACTGATTTAGATTATGATAAGCAATATTTGTGCTGAATATTATTAAAATACAACTAAATTCGTGGCTATAATGGACAAAAACTCTATTCCGGGAAGACATCCCTTTGGGAGGTACCTGAAATAGTAATCCTATTTCGCCCAAAAGTATAGAGATCGTCCTTGGACCAAAATATGAACCTGTGCCAAATTTCATCAAATTATCTTTAAAGTTACGACCTGTAGAGTGATAATAAGCTTACATGGATAACCGGCCAGCCAGACGGACATTGTTAAAACAACTCAGGGAGTGATTCTAAGTCGATTGGTATACTAAAAGCTAGGTCTCAGACCAATATTTCTATGCGTTACAAACATCAGCACAAACCCAATATAACGTTTCCACCTATGGTGGTGAAGGGTATAAAAATAATTAACCAACAAAGAAGGTATAAATTGTCTCCATATTTTTTGCGAAATGATCAAATCTTTTTTATCTGGATAAATAAAACGCATATATTTTATTTCCTAATAGCATGATTTTGGAAACGATTGGGGTAAAAACGTGCCAAGGTCACATGTCTCAAATACATACGTTCACGTTTAACGATAAACAAGACGTTAACATACAAAATATACTCATAATAATGCTAATTTACTAAAATAATAAAATAAGTATAAAAATACTAAATAACATATAACACTTAAGGAATATAAATCATATTACAACCAGACTCGCAGACATACAAATTTACGAACACACACATAATAAATAGTACATAACATATAAGTATATAATACATAAAAATTCAATCGTAAAACTGACCTCAGACAAAATAATAGCGAATATACATAAATTTAATATACTTGTAGAATATAAGGAAACTGAAATAAAGAAAATAAAAAGTAAATCAAACGAATCAAAACAAAATAAAATCCAATAAAATACAGAAAAAGAAATAAAGATTTAATAGATTTTTTTCTAAATGCTCTTGTACTTAAATGAAACATTCTATTTTTATTTTATCTATGAAATTCTCCGAGACAAAAACAAAATTATATATACATATACAGACCAAATAAATAATACTTTTGCCAAAACTATTTGCAAAAACTTTAAACCTACCGGTTAGCAGTGCTCAAATCTTTAACTTAAAAATTGTACCATTAACTATAAAAAATGTTCGAAAATAAACATAAATAAATCTTTTGGACCGTATAGCATTAGGTCTTCAACACTAGCGTGCCCATTAGCTACCCTTAATAGTATATCGCTGAATATATGCTGAAAGGTTTAATATAAAGGCAATTCCCACACTTTCGCGCTTTGGAAAGCGCGAAAATGTTTTTTTCGAATTTTATAACACTTTCAACGGAATATTGTAACATAGGTCTAAAAGTTTAGTTCTGAAAATATGAGCCAAATCGGACAACGTTCTATAGGCGCGCATCGGGTCCAAAGTTTTAGAGCCCATTTGAATGCGAAAAATGTTTTTTTTTTAGAAATTTCATTCCAAAATAAACAATTTTTACAAAAAAAATCTAATATTATAGGCTACTAATACAGCTATATTTCAAATAGTCAAAAACCAAAATCCATGAAGTAGTTTTGGAGTTTTTCCATTTTCCATCTAAAAAAGCATGTCCTTGAAAACGCGCCTAAGGATATGCACCAAAAATTGTATGTTGTAAAAATAAAGCAATTTAAAAATTAGACATAATTTATCTTTAAATGACTCGTTAGTATTGAATAGTTCAGTTTTGCTTAAATATAATCGAATTTACTTAGTTTTTTTCATGTTGAAAAATGATATATTTTTCTCAGGTCGGTTTCAAAAATCATTTTTTAAGTTTTCGAAAATTTTGTTCAACAAATATTACAAATTTAGAATCACCAGTGTGTTAAAATAGACAAATGGAAAAATAAAACTCAAAAAAATTTATATCAATATCTTGAAAAGTTTCGCCGTACCTGCGACTTAAAATTTAAGAAAATTTTTGGGCCAAATTCTAGTAGATGCTAGGTAAATTTTACTTGTATTAAATTTTAACAAGGAAAATAATTAATATTATTGCTTAGTTTATGGAAAACCTATGCTGAAAGGTTTTTTAATATTGGAGGAGATTTACCCTTTCTTCACCAGGGTCAAATATCAAAATTTGGATTTTAATAAAAAAACATGAAAATACTTCTTTTTGGCAAGACTAAATCTAATTCTTAATTTGTAATATTTGTTAAACAAAATTTTCGAAAAATTAATAAATGATTTTTGAAATCGACCTGAGAGAAATGTAACATTTTCCAACATGGAAAAAACTAAGTAAATTCAATTATATTTACGCAAAACAAAACTATTCAATACTAACTAGTCATTTAATGATACATTATTTAAATTTCTTTATTTACAACATAAAATTTTTGGTGCATATCCTTAGGCGTGTTTTCTAGGATATGAATTTTCAGGTGAAATGGAATAACTCCAAAACTACTTCATGGAGTTTTGTTTTTGACTATTTGAAATAAAGCTGTGTTAGTTTTCTTTAATATTCCATTATTTTTTCTTGTAAATATTTTTTATTTATGGTTGGAATTTCTCAAAAATAAAAAAATAACCCATTTTTCACCATACAAATGGGCTCTTAAACTTTTGATCCGATGCGCTCCCATAGAACGCCCGATTTAGAATTAAACTGTTAGACCTATTCTTAGAATATTCCGTTGAAAAAGTTATAAAATTCGAAAAAACATTTTCTTCCATACAAACAATTGTCACCCTAATGTACATGTCGCAATTCTAAACAGAATTTGATGAATTCAACATCATTTAATTCAACGTCTATTAATTAATTCAAAAAAGAAGTTTACTAATTTTAATTGAAATTTGTCGACTCCTTGGACCCCCACTTTTTCACTTATTTTTCTTTTAGTTGTACGATTGGCAATTCTTAACAGAATTTAATGAAATTCGACACCCGTCTACTAATTGATTCCAGAAAGAGATCTTCTAATTTTGGTTGAAATTAGTCGACTCTTTTCCTTGAACTTACACTTAAATACAATGGCGCATATTCAGAAATCGTAACTAAAGTCGAAATTAGTTAAACAGATACTAAAAAATAGTTAACAGATAGTTACAGACATAGAGTACCGCATAGACTGCGATCATATGTTTTACTAAGCACAAAAAATAGAAAAATAATAATAATAAAAAAAGTCTTACACAAATAAAATTATTCAATAAATTGTTATCGCCCGAATACACATCTCTTGTTTATTTTATTTTGTTTTGATGTTTTTTGGACACAAAAAATGGAAAAAAGTTCAAAGAAATTGCAGCGTTCCCTTTACGTCCTTACATTTCTCATTATGTTATCGTCTAATAATGTTTCTAAATTTTTGTAAAATTGTTTTCATTTCTTTATTTTTTCTTAAAATGTTTTCCTTTCAAATAATTTATGAAATCAATCAGCAGTTGTTTAAATGTATAAGTTAGTTAACATTTAGTTATAGCTTCACCCATAATTAAGTCTAAACTTTAGTATTCGTCTGTGAATAACTTAAATAGGCATTTAAAAAAGTTAGTACTTAGTAATGAATATGCGCCAATTTGATTAAGTTAAGCCTAAACGACTGCAACACTTTTGGCTTAAATTATGCGTAATAATTTACGTGACTTTTTTTTTTAGAAAATTTTGATCTGCGATCGGAAAATTTCGGTGAATTTTTTTCTCTTAACAAAAATAAGAGACTTTCGCCATTCACAAGCAAAACCGAACCAACTTAGTTTTTGTCCAAAGAAAAACGAAAACACTGAATTTTATGGAGCTTTTTCGATTTCCTGATATCTCCTAAACTATATACGAGATTCGGTTATTTTCTTCTATAGACTAAAACCAAGGTTTTGTATCTTAATTGAATCGACATCAAGATTAAGGCTGTGAAACTATATTGGATGCATTAGCTACTAAAATGAAAAATTTCATCACTTTTCGTTTTAGAACATTAAGCACATTTAAATGCCTTTTTTATAATACATAATATACAGGTATGTGATCGATTTCAGATATATTTTTGAGATAACTTCCTGTTATTTTCCCAAAAAATTCAAACCAAATGAAAGATTAAATATCAGTCAATATTATTAAAGCCAAAAATTTTTTTGGGGGAAATAACCGAAAATTAGCTAAAAAAATATGTCTGAAATCGATCGATTTGAAAACGAAAAATGTTCATCACATAAAGAGTGCTCTAAATAAAATTTGTAGTTGGATTTTCTTAAATAAAAATCAAACCTTTTAATATAAAAACTCTACAAAATACGCAAATATAACGACATATTATACAAAATCATTTAGCATTAAAATGTTTACTTAGTACTCGGGTTTTGCAAAATCATCGACTTTTTTCGGAAACCCTCCCATTAAAGATTTTACAATCGCTTCTGATACCTTTTTGGAGCATGTGTTTCACCTGCGCTTAAAATCGGACATGTTCTTGGAAATCTTTCCTGTGTTCTTCAATTCCTTTTTTACCAGAGCCCAATACCTTTCCACAGGCCGAAGTTCTGGACAGTTGGGTGGATTTGCCTCTCGTGGTACAAAAATGACATTATTCTTTGAGTACCATTCAAGTGCCTTTTTTCCATAATGGCATGATGCCAAATCGGGCCAAAAAAATGTAGTCACTCTGTGCTCTCTTAAAAAGGGTAACAACCGTTTTTGTAGGCACTCCTTTATATAAATGTCTGTGTTTATTGTGCCAGATGCCACAAATACTTTACTTCTTTTGCCACAACTGCAAATAGCTTGCCACACGAGAAACTTCTTAGGGAATTTTGTTTGTTTTTTGTGCAAAAATCTTGCTGAACATTGCCCCGTTTATCAGCAACATAAAAATCTTGACCAGGAAGTTGAGAAAAGTCTGCCAGTACGTATGTTTCATCATCCATCACACAACAGGGCGGTTATTATGTAATTCGATTCGGAAGAAATTTTACATTTCTGATTTAGATGTAATACAAAAAAAGCTAAGCGATAATTAGAATGCAATTAAAACAGCAATTAATTAAGCTCGTCTTTATGCCACATTGCCGAAAATATTGTGTAACATATCTTAGGGATTTTACAAATTTATTTTGCAAAAAGATTAATAAAATTAAATTTCTAAACATATCCGTTGGTTTGTCAAAACAGTTATTATAAATGAAATTATATTACTATCAGGGCACTTTTGACAAACAAACTACAATGTAGTAAATGCTGATGTAGGGGATGTGAGATACCAAGCAACAGTTCTGATTGGCTTAAGCTGTGTAAAGCCAGACTTATCTTGGTTGTCCTTCTTCTCAACTGTATGCGGGTAACTGCGCTAACACATGTTCACATATAACGTAACGCTTGTTTTTAACGATTCATTTTCTATCCTATTTGTCTGATGTTTGTAACATAAAGAAATGGGTGTGAGACTAACTTATAGTTTTCCGGTTGACTCTGAGTTTAAATTCAAGTTCAATTTTAATGACATTTTTATTGAAATTGGGTTCAATAGGTCGATTATTTCAGGTATTTACTAAGAATAGGAAGCCAGAAATTTCAGAAAATTTAAGCAATAATCACCATATCTCCCAATAAGAATCTTCATTTAAAAATCATTCATTTCATTAATTTTCAAATCCATACTATACGCTAGCTATCATACTAAAATATATTTTTCTAAGCAATACAAAAGTAGTTTAGGGTAGTAGTTTAATTTGTATTGTAAAAGTGGATATAAGACTATTTTCGTTACTTGATTTTTTTTTCAATCAAAAGATATTAGTACCAATTTTTATTACTCCAGATCCATGTTTTACGGAAAATTTGTCAAAAGAAATTTATTGAAAACTTCAATTGTTAAATTTTAATCGATTTTCTTATCAAAACTGATCAAAAAAGTACAATTTCTTTTTATATTTGTTACAAAATCAAGGAATCTATTTTCCGTCCCTGCTTCCCCTGTGTTACACATTTTAATAGAAATACGCATACAAAATGCGAGCGTTACGTAATATGTGAACAGTCCCTTAGCTAACATGTGCCGCGAGTTCTTCCACAAGAACTATAAAAAATATGGGTTAGAACGTCGGACTAGTAACCCACTCTGGAAAAAAATATTAATTTAGAATAAAAACTTCGTTTTAGAGACCCAGTAGAGGACAATCATTTAAGGTTTAGCCTACGCAATTGAAAAATATGCGCAAAAGATCTAAGCGCATGGATTTCTTAAATATGCTCGGCCTTTGAGCTTAGCAGGTTGTAAATATTTATAAGCCATTTAAGTAAGTTAGTAAAGTAGTAAATTTCATAGGTTATATAACATTTATATTATCCTTAAAGCATGCTACACAAATGTTTCTCAAATATCTTGCATTTCATTCGATATCAAATGTGACGTGTTGGCCCCTTGCTTTTCGTAGTTTCCAATTAACGAATCAATTAACTTTCATTTTTGGACACATATCTTTTGAACTCTTCATGTTTTTGATTAGGTGTAAAAATTTCTGCATTATTAACAAGAAGTAAAAGCATTTATTAGCTGCGTACAGCTTGAATGAGTTCACATAAATATAAAAATTGGTTTACAGTTCAAGGACGAACATAAACATTTTTATTGTTCCCATTTACCAACACTTAAACACCGGTAAGTCCTATCACTGACACTGTAAAGTACATTGACTGTATTGTAGGTGGAGTACAAGTACTCAGTTGTAGTGTATTCATTGTTACATTAAAACCTGCATATGCATGTAAGCTTATATATGTATATGAGTGTATGTGTGTATGTACTATGTTTTTAGTATGAAGGACATAAAATATACACATACATATACACGAGTTTTAGTACTCCGTTTATAATGAATGAAATGGTAGAAAGTATTTGTAGCGTTGGAATTCCCTGTGTTTCAGCAATTTTTTTAAATATAAATAGTACATACATAATAAAATGTATGTGATGATGTTATTACTTAATTTTTTTCTGTTTTTTTTTTCAATATATTTATGTGGAACAATTTTCACTTTCAAAAACTCTAGTAACCACATTACACTGTTAGTGTTGTTGCTTTTAATGTTGCATTTCCTGTTTTTTTTTATTTTATCTCCTTTTTCAGCTTAGATTCTTCTATAAGTAAACATAAATATATATACATACATATAAATATATGTATGTATGTATGTGGGTATGTGTAAACTAAAATATATGTTAGTTTATATATTAATAAAAATGAATTCCATTTTGGAGTCTGAATTCGTTTTGCAACTACAGACATATTAAAAATACATTCATACTTCTATAAAAATTCGATAGACGTACCTACATACACTCATCTAGCAGTTACTCTGATAGATGTATAAGTATGTGTGTATGTATTTGTTCTATTTTATTCTGTTTATCTTTCTTTTATTGTTTAAGTTATTGACATTGAAATTTTTATAATTTTTTCTATCCAGACTTTTATTATTCTTTACTTTTTTATAAATAGCATTTTATTGTTTACCATGTGAATGAATGAATGAATGGATAACACAGACACATATACAAACATACGTACATACATATAAACGTACCCATACAAACATGTTTTAATATATTTTTACTACCAAGTTGAGTTGAAAAAAATTACAAGATTTTTATGGGTTAGAGGAAAGTCCTGTCCTGTCCTGTTGGCTGGTTGGCCAATTGTGTGGACTGGTCTAGTAAATATATTTTATGATGACGTCACTTATGGACCTAACACACTTAATATAGAACATATACATACAAACATATGTATAAATAAGTACTTATATCTTGTATGTTAGTTTATATTTCCAATAATAATAGATCGAAGAACTGAGAGTGAGGTGTGGGCTTAAAAAGGTGGTGTTACTTCCAATAGCTTTTGTACCAACATTCGATAAATTCGATTTGTAAAGATTTTTTACAAGTTCATTCGTTTTATTTTTATTTTTCGTTTTTATTTCTTTTATTTCTTTTTAGTTTGGTGTTGAATATTTTTATACTACTGAGACACATTTTTTGCAGGATATTAATTTTTTGCTAGTTCCTTTTTTATTTTATTTTCCATGTTCATATTAAATCTTTATGGAACTCAAAGTAAATGTCCTGATGCCCTTGCTCCTTCTGCCCCAACTCCAATTCCAACATCCAAATCTTTATTTCTCTTATATCCATCCATTCACATTAGATGCATAAAAGGAGTACTTTGTAGCTTTTTGATTATTTATTTTTAATATTTATGTGAAAATCTGTGTGTATGTCGGAAGATGCATTTGTGTAAGTGTTGCCTTTTTGTAATTGAACATAATATTCAAGTGTGTAAAAGTTTTATATAAAACTGACAAGGTCAATTTTTTTCGTCTGTTCCTGTAAGTTTTTTTTTTATATAAAAAAAAACAAAACAAAAAAATATATTTCTTTGCAAAAACTTTACTTTTTAACTATTTGTATAAAGGAAGAGAAATGAAAAAAACTTGAGTATTTCTAAATATTACTAGTATTCTTTAAACGTCCTTAAACATACACAAACACATACATATAAAAAAATATATGTTTGATTGTGTAAATTTTTATATTTGTTTGAGTGTTGTTTGTAATTCAGCTTATTGTACGTGTATATGTTATGTCCATTAATAAGATTCTATTTTTTATACATTTTTTTTATTTTTTTTAGTTATGTCTAAGAAACTTTTTTATTGTTTCTGTGTACTTCTCTCTAAGATAAACTTGAATACATAGTTATAAATATATACAATCACAACTATTTATATACATTCATATATCTACTTATATACATACATACATACATACATATATAGAGCATACATTAGGCCATCTCTCACATTAACAAAGACTAGTCCTGAATGGGTTTTAGTTTGTTCCTAAGTGTCTAAAACTTACACTTGAGCCGCATAATCGTTATAAAGAGTGTTCTAAAAAAAATATGCATTTACTATTTTAGACAAAATTTATCCATAGTGCAAGAAATAATTTATTTTTTGATCAAGTTAGTTTCTATAGATATGTCAGATACTATTATTTTAGAAATTATTAATTTTCAATAGTTATTTCAATCAAAATGGACTGCGAAAAAAAGTTCGTGAAAATATAATTAAAACTTTTCAAAAAAATCCGTCATGGACTTTTAAAAAATAGCTAAAAATTTGAAAGTTGACCCTCGAACGGTTTCTAATGCCATCAGACGGTAAAATGAAAACCTAAGCATTGAAAGAAAACCTGGATCAGGGAGGAAAAAAGGTCCTACAGATATTGGTAAGGCAAAAGAAGTCGAGCGACTCTTTCGAAGAGCGCCTAACACTTCTTTAAGAAAAGCAGCTCGTACGGTAAAATGTTCTACGAATTTTGCACATAGAGTCAAAGCTTATGCTGGACTGAAGACATACAGAGTCCAAAAGGTTCCAGATCGCAATGCTATAAAGAACTTAGAAGCAAAAAAACGAGCGAAAAAATTGAAGTCTGATTTTATAAAAAAATACACCTGTTGTGTGATGGATGATGAAACATACGTACTGGCAGACTTTTCTCAACTTCCTGGTCAAGATTTTTATGTTGCTGATAAACGGGGCAATGTTCGACAAGAGTTTCGCACAAAAAAACAAACAAAATTCCCTAAGAAGTTTCTCGTGTGGCAAGCTATTTGCAGTTGTGGCAAAAGAAGTAAAGTATTTGTGGCATCAGGCACAATAAACACAGACAAAAACGGTTGTTACCCTTTTTAAGAGAGCACAGAGTGACTACATTTTTTTGGCCCGATTTGGCATCATGCCATTATGGAAAAAAGGCACTTGAGTGGTACTCAAAAAATAATGTCATTTTTGTACCACGAGAGGCAAATCCACCCAACTGTCCAGAACTTCGGCCTGTGGAAAGGTATTGGGCTCTGGCAAAAAAGGAATTGAAGAACACAGGAAAGATTTCCAAGAACATGTCCGGTTTTAAGCGCAGGTGGAACACATGCTCCATAAAGGTATCAGAAGCAACTGTAAAATCTTTAATGGGAGGGTTTCCGAAAAAAGTCGATAATTTTGCTAAGTAAACATTTTAATGCTAAATGATTTTGTATAATATGTCATTATATTTGCGTATTTTGTAGAGTTTTTATATTAAAAGGTTTGATTTTTATTTAAGAAAATCCAACTACAAATTTTATTTAGAGCACTCTTTATGTTTCGAGGTCTTAGTGCGAAAATGATTTTTGCACCGAAGTTTTTGATTTGTGACCTTTTAAATATAAAATGACAAAAAGCAATATTTTCGTGCATGTTAAAAATGTACCACGTTCCGAAAGGCTTTTAAAATTGAACCAGTAAGAGTGTTATATTCGGCTGTGCCGAATCTTATATATCCACCATCAAGTTGTGTTAAATTTAGAAACATACCTCATATATCTACGAGAGTGCAGCAAATTCAAAACGTGGACCAAATTCGAAAAAAGTTGTTACGCCAGTTGGTATTGTTGGTAAAATATTTGGAATAACTTCGGTTGCAGCAGCTTTATAGTTCAACATTCAAAAGTGTGTAAGTGGTTTCCCAAGTATTTATTTACTTTGAAAAAAAAATCGTTATCGTAACCGGGTATGGTTTTACATTAATAAGTTGTTAAATATTTTTCGTTTAGCTTAATATTTAGATAGGATAAATATATTGATAGTAATAACACAGGTCCACATATTTTATTAGGAGTTCCTAATGCATCTACCATATACATAATCTTAATATGCTGCTTGTACCTCCGAATCTTTTTGATTGTATATATAAAAAAAATGGATGTAATATATATATATAAGAATTATAGGCAAATGTTGACCGATTGTAACAAAATTTTACACACTGGCTGGTATTTATATAAAGCTTAGTTTTGCAAAATTTAGTGTCACAGTTTCTAATTTAATAGCTTTTAACTGGTCCTTGCTAAATATTTTTTGATTTCCGGGAGTGTTTTTTATATGAAAGCTATAGTCAAATATGGACCGATTCCTATAAAATTTGATATACTGACCAATAGTTGCATAAAACTTCTTTATTCTAAATTTAGTTGTCATAGCTATTACAATTGTACTCAATTTATCAGCATTCATGTGTTTTCCGGGGCTGGGTTTAATGGGAGCTCCAATTAATGTGAACCGATTTCGCCCATTTTCAGTACACAACTTTTGTACATATCAAAAATACTTTTGTAACATTTTGTCTTTCTAGCTTTCGTTGTTAAGGAGCTGTCGCGCTTTTTTTTTGACGGTCAGACGGACATAAATATCATTTTCTTTTGGGTGTTTCTGTAAGTTGTTTATATGGGAGCTATGGTCAAATGGTGACCGATTGTAACAAACTTTTGCACACTGGCTGGCATTCACATAACACTTCCTTTTGTAAAATTCTGTTGCTGTAGCCCTCTTAGTTAAGGCGCTATCGCGCTTTCATCTAACGGACAGACGGACATAAACCCCCTTTTCTTTTTGTATTTTTGTGTTTCCGTAAATTTTTTATATGGGAGCTATGGTCAAATCGTGACCGATTGTGACACTGGCTGGCATTCGCATAAGATTTCCTTGTGCTAAATTTAGTGGCCAAAGCTATTACAGTTTATCATTTATTGGCATTTAAGTGAATTTCAGGTGGAATTTAGGCTGTTTCCGTAAGTTTTTTGTATGGGAGCTATGGTTAAATGTGAACCGATTTCGATGAAATTTTATATGCCGAATTTTGTCATCATATCTGTTATAATTTGTCATTTATTAGCAAATAAGCGATTAGTGTAGACGAGGTTATACGGGAGCTATGGTCAAATGTTAACCGATTTTGCCCAATTTCAATACCAAAATATAAATCATAGAAGAAGAATGTTTCTACTAAGTTTCAGTGAGCTAGCTCCTTTCGTTTAGGCGTTATCGTGATTTCAACAGACAGACAGACGGACATTACTCAGTGGTCTTATAAGGTCGTTTTATAAGGATTCAGAATATATATCGTTTTTGGTTTTTGAGCCAATATTAAGGAAATTACAAACGGAATGACAATCTCAATATACCCCCCATTCCTTTTGATGGTGGGTATAAAAACGTACCGCGTTCCGAAAGGCTCTTAAAATTGAAAAAGATTGATGCAAATCGGCGTAAGAGTTGTAAGAGGTTAAGTTTATCAACATTAACTTTTTATGACTACTTCTACGATCAGAGTTTAACTTTGAAATAAGCAAATAAGAATTTAATTTGTTTTGGGTCATTTGAGTCCCTGTTGGTCACGGAAGGGTTAATGTTTATAGTTGATGTGATCTCTGTTATTAACTAAATAGATTTTTAGAGGGCTTAGTAAAAGAAATATTGTTTGAACCACAGCAATAGCTTAGATATTCCTAAAAAATTGCATAAAAATTGATTTTCACCCCGGTTACGAAGGGTTAAAGATTTCCAATTCTGGTAACTGATTCTGCTAAAAATTCTAAAAATGTAAACAAATATAAAATTATTAAATTGTTTCTGAAATTTCTTAAAAAAAACTACTTTTCCCGAAATCTTTTGAGACTGTAAGCCACAGGTACGGGAATACGGGATTAGCTATCGACCCATTTTTTTGCGCTTTTGTACTTAATGCATTCGTAATAAATTACTGGAGTTCGAATTGGAAATTTCCAAAATTCGCTTAACAAAATAAAAAAATTGCTTCCGGGACTACAATAACATTGATAAAGCATCTCTCCAAAAATATCTTAATAATGCTCCATGAAATCTTATGTACTGTATTCCAACTGCTAACGATCAACTAATCTTACTAAATATCATTCTGTTTATTTTAATAAACACGTTCCATGTACATTAGGGCGTCTCGAAAAAATAAAGTTCGCCGTACACCATCGAATATAAAGCATTGCTATGAGGTAGTTTCGAAACATTTTTTTTAAATTTTTTTCGTTGCACATTGGGGTCGCCAAAATACATTTTTTGTTATATCTTCGTCATTTACAGTCGGATCTCGAATATCAGAAAATTAAAGCTCTTAAAAAATCGTTAAACTTTTACTAAGGAAGTTTTTCGATTTTTCAAACCGATGTTGGCCTTCTCGAGACAAAAACATCGATATATCATACTTCAAGATCCTATTTTAAATGCCGAAGATATAACGAAAAATGTATTTTGGCGACCCCAATGTACGACAAAAAAAGTTAAAAAATTTTTTTTCGAAACTGTCTCATAGCAATGCTTTATATTCG
The DNA here is from genome assembly GCA_933228675.1 of Stomorhina lunata. NCBI lineage: Eukaryota > Metazoa > Arthropoda > Insecta > Diptera > Rhiniidae > Stomorhina > Stomorhina lunata. The sequence continues at coordinate 84,382,675 of OW121740.1, read as the reverse complement.
ATGGTGTACGGCGAACTTTATTTTTTTCCCATATAAGTCGAGACGCTCTAATCTACATATGGGCATTTCCATAGAAATGTCAACCGCAGCCAAAAAAAAATATATAGATATTGTTTGTAAAAGTATGTTGTTTTAAACTAATGTCAACAAATTTTACTGTTATTGATAACGCATTTTGTTCTTCTGATCTTTATAGAAGACATTTCAATATAAAGAATATAAATAATATGTAAAAGGAACGAAACGGTTACCAATTAAGGTACATTTTTTCTTTGCTTTACCATATATGTATTTCGATGTATCGTGCGACATTGAAAAATAACATTTTTTTATCATTGAGGTAATTGAACAATACGAATCAAACCTAAGCACTATGGTCTCTCAGATCAGTTTTCTCATCTAAAATTAAGGAATATATTAGAACCGCTTTTTGAATTACCAAGAAACTTATTTTTTAAATTTAAGAATAATTTGCAACTTTTAACCCCTGAATGTACATTTTTTTATATTCCTCTGTCTCTCTGTCCATTTCCTAAAGAAATTGTTTCCGTAACTGTCAAATGTCCAACATATTTATGTGATATTTGTCTATTAAAAATCAGATCTGTACCTTTTGGTCCAGACTTAGTCTACTGGTTAAAAAAGTGAAGAAAAATTAAAACAATAATTTTTTTATGTTTTAACTGAGTCTTTTAATTTAAGAAAGATCGACATTTTTCAAAAAAGTGATCTGAAAATGAGGATGGTTCAGAAAAGATACGTAAAAGTGCAACTTGAAACCTATTAAAAAATGGTCCATACTTTCATCTTTTAAAAACTAGTACCTGGTTGACCGAGCCTTGCTCGGAGTTTCAAAGAAAATTTTAAACTTTTATATTTAATTTTACAATAAAATGTATATACTTGCGATACACTTTTTGTTTCCAATTTCATTTGATTAGTAAAAAAGTACCAAAAATATTGTTTACACATTATTGGTTTTGCTCGGCGTTTGTTCCAAAAAGTTCTAATTAATCGCCTTATTTTTCATTATTTCTTAAGAAATAACACTATTACCCCTTTTATCCCCTAAAAAAGCTTTATATGCATATTTAGTACTTCTTTGGTACCAATTGAATTCCGTACATTTCTTTAAAACTCAGTTAACATTTTGTTTTTATTCATATTACTCTATGAAATGTTAAGTTATAATGTTGTCCCTTTTTATCCATTTTGCCCCCCGAAATCAAAAAAGTACCAAATACGTTCTTTTTTATATTAATTATTTCAAAAGATAAGAGTGGGTTAAAAAAAGTACAAAAAAACTATTTTCACCCCTTTTTTTACCCTATATCTGACATAGTTTAAAATAGTACCAAACACCTATCCGTAATTAAACGTAATTTAAATTTCATTTCGATTCCTATTACTTTAGAAGATAAACCGTTTTCGATTTTTCCCCCTTTCGGGGAAAATGTCCAAAAGTCCCTTTTTACTCTACCTATTTATCAAAAAAAGGTACCCACCATCCAAATTTCGTTAGGCCCGTTTTCGAGATAGCCATTATATGCAATAATTACTCGTTTAGAGATTATATGGGCAAAAATCAAACAGTTTTTATTCCTTTGAAACTGACTTTCAACTCGAATAATTTTCGTACCCTTAGGAGTTCGGAAAATCTAATTACAAATCTTGAACTCACAAGAACTTCTGTACACTGAACACAATATCTTAGTTGCGCAAGCGTAATTGGCATACAAATTAAAAAAAAAACGTTAAAAAATCGATTGAAGCAGTCAAGTTTTTCTTCATATTTCGTCTTCTTCTGCATTTGTTGTAACATTTGGACCCAAGTCGTTGTTCTACGAAATAGACACGACACTTAGGGGATAAATCCACATCCCTCTAAATTTTAATTTTGTCAGTTCTTATAACTATTTAATGGCTGCCAAAATTTGAAGCTCGTTTTCTTCACTTTTTAATTTTTTTCTCATATTTTTTGGCCGCCTCAAAGAATTTAAAAATAATAGATAACGATTTGTAGATCTTTCAATTTCGCATCGATTGATATATAAGTATCTCGTTATTGTGATCTATATAGGTATAGTATACGACAGGTGTAAATGAGGAGTTTTTGAGCGTAAAATTTTCAAAATACCGGTACCTACAAATCATTGTTTGCTAAAATTTTATGAAGATTTTGAAAATCGTGGAAAAAAGTGCATATTGGTTTAAATGGTTTTAGAATGCAAACTCAGGCAAAATCACATAAGGCATAAAAACGATGTCATTTATAACCGATTGCATCAAAAGTTTGTCAAAAATCTCTTTATTAACTGAGAACGCGAAGGTTTTATCTAAAAACATTTCAATGAAGCACATCGCGAATTTAGTTTAAAATTGATCAGGAATGGTCTTAAAACTATTCTTTAATAAAGCTTTACCTTAGATTTGAAGTGCACCAAAATATTATAAGGATTAACGATTTTATGGACCAAATAAGAATTTTATATCTTAGAAAGAAATGCACCTATTAAAACCTATATTTAAATAAAAAATTCTTTTAAATTAAATTTGTCCATAAGTCAAGGCAGCATAATTTCACTAAGACTCACATTTTGTCAAATTTCGCGAAAATCGCGGTTAAAAAAATTAAAAAATATTGTTAAAAAATATTTTGTTTCACTTGCATAATTGCATTATTTCTTCGTGTTAAGGCATATATAAACTACCATAATACCATGAAACGACAGAACACCTGAAAATATATAAGTTGTGTCAAAATCAACATAAGACTAATAAAAATAAAATAGTTCTTAAATTTTTTTAGAAATGTTTGTTTTAACCGTCATAACTTTTGCGCGCATCGCATAAAATCATTAACGCAAACGGATTTTACATTCCCTAAGCTCCCTTAAAAGAACCCCAAAAAAATTTAGCGTGCGATCAAAAAATTTTTTGAATTTTTTTATTTCCGAAAATTAAAACTATTTGATTTTTATCCATATATATATTTAGTACCTGGTTGACCGAGTCTTGCTCGGAGCTTTATGATAAGCATTTTGAGGAAAATTTTAAAGTTTTTATATATTTTATATTATAAAGTGCTAAAATAAATTTAGAGGAAAGACATTGTAGAAATATTCAGTTAATTTTGAATTATTTGATTTATTTTGTCCGACCAACACATAGTTTGCATAGTTTACAGTTTAACTCATTTCGAATAATTTTGGAAATTATTCATATCAACAGAAACCTCCGCCGACTCACGCGCAACAACTTTGCTAAAGATTATAGTCTGATCAAATGCACAGTTTATGATTTAGTTCATTTTGAGTATTTTGCAGTGGCGCCACCTGAAGTTGTTCATACCATATAAGAAACCTTTGTCTGCTTATTCGTAACAACTTTGCTTATGATTATAACATGATCAAATGCACAGTTTACGATTTTATTCACTTTGAGTAATTTTCTGTGGCGCCACCTGTCGGACTTTGCTCATTCAAATTCATAAACCTTCTTCGGCTTATCCGTAACAACTTTGCTGAAGATTATAGCATGATTAAATGTACAGCATACGATTAAATTGACTTTGAGTAAATTTCAGTGGCGCCACCTGTCGAAATTTCTTCATACCAAAAACCTTCGTCGGCTCATGTGCAACAACTTTGCTAAAGATTGTAGCATGATTTAATGTACAGATTACGATTAAATTGACTTTGAGTAAGATTCTGTAGTGCCACCTGTCGGAAATTATTCATGCCAACTAAAAAGCCTTCGTCGGCTCATGCGCTACAACTTTGCTAAAGATCATAGCATGATCAAATGTACAGTTTACGATTTAATTAATTTTTAGTAATTTTCAGTGGCGCCATCTGTCGGAAATAAGTCTTATCAACTTTGAAACCTTCGCCGGCTTATCCGCAACATCTTCGCTAAAGAGCATAACATGATCAAATTCACAGTTTTCTATTCTATAAAGAACATACATACAGACAAACATTCATTTGTTTAAAATAATACTAATTTTTCCCCCTTTTTATTCCCTTATTTCTAAAAGTTCCATATGTATATTTGGTACTTTTTTGGTGCCAATTGAATTCGGTACATTTTTTTAAAACGCATTTAACATAATGTATAATGTTTCTATTCATATTACTTTGGAGATGTTAAGTTATCATCCCTTTTTTACCCATTTTGGCTCCAAAAACGTAATTTTAATTTTGTTTCTATACCTATTACTTTAGGAGATATAGCGTTTTCGATTTTTTCCCCTTCTTACCCGTTTTTACCCTCTTAGAGGTAAAAGTTCCAAAAGTCCCTTCTTCTACATCAAGAAAGATACCCACTGTCCAAATTTTATCCAAATCGTTAGAGCCGTTTTCGAGATAGCCATTCTATATATATATATATATATATATAAATATATATATATATATATATATATATATATATATAAATATATATATAAATACATACAATTATTGCTCGTTTAAGAATATAAGATATATATATATAAGTTTTGTGGTGACCACCGGTAGCCAAAATTTTGTAACTCTACATAAACTTCAAAATTTTCCAGACTACATTTTTTAGACACCTTTTTTATGCACCAGTTACTTTTTTTAAAACTTACTTCTAAAACATGAAAAACTTCAATAATAGGTGGAAACGTTACCGAACAAATGAATTATTCATTCGCTTGCTAGATTTTTTTTAGAAGATAATTTTGTATTCTATATAATCCCTTTTTAAAAATGTTCAAATTATGTTTTTTAATAAGAAATCAATCAATTAAATGCACGTTTTACGATTAAAGGTAGAAACGACCATTTCGTCCAGCGCAACGAATTCGGTTTTAAAAATTCGTCTTGAACATTCGTCTATTGAACACATTTGGGACGAATAAACGTTGTTGACGCCATTTTTTGAATTCTTTGATTTGCGAATTCTAATCATCCTTTCGTACATATCGCGCACTTACACCATTTGTATTATTTTTTTATATTTTGTTCTTTGATTATTTCACAAGATAAACATTTTTACTTACTTACTTAAATGGCCTATATTACAATCTGTTAAGGTCAAAGGCTAAGCATATTTTAGAATTCCATGCGCTTCGATCTTGTGCGCATATTCTCCAATTTCGTAAGCCAAGCTTGGATAAAGACCAAGTTTTCCATCGAATTTTCGGTCGTCCTCGTCTTCGAGTTCCCTCGGGATCACGTTCAAACACTTTTCTTGCTGGAGTATTTTCATCCATTCGCACCACATGTCCTAGCCAACGCAAACGCTGCTGTTTAATGCGTTTTACTATGTCAATGTCAGCAAATAACTCATACAGCTCATGATTAAATCGATGCCGAAATTCATTGTTAATGCTGATTGGACCATAGATTTTTCATAGGATTTTCCTCTCAATGACTCCAAGAACAGCTTCATCAGCTTGTGTAAGTGCCCATGATTCAGCACCATATAATAACACTGGTAGTATAAGCGTTTTGTAGAGTGTAATTTTAGTTCTTGTTGAGAGGATTTTATTCCTAAGCTGCCTGCTTAGGCCGAAATAGCATCTGTTGGCAAGTATGATTCTCCTTTTAATTTCGATACTTATGTCATTATTTATATTTACTGCGGTACCAAGGTAGACAAATTCTTTAACAACCTCGAAGCTATAGTTGTCCACGGTTACGTGTTGTCCAATTCTAGTGGATTGCTTGCTAGTAGAGACCATTAGTTTTGTTTTGGATTCATTGACTACTAGACCCATTTTCATTGATTCCTTCTCAATACTGGAAAATGCGGCAGTCACCTCACGCAATGTGCGCCCCATAATATCAATGTCATCGGCAAAAGCGAGTAACATGTGCTTTCTGCTAAAAATTGTGGCAGTTGTATTAACTGCAGCACCACGCAAGATTTTCTCTAACAAAATGTTAAAGAGATCACATGATAAACTGTCGCCTTGCCTAAATCCTCGTTTAGTTAAAAAGGGTTCTGAAAGGCTTTTACCTATTTTAACTGACGATGTTGTGTCAGTTAATGTCATCCTGCACAACCTTATTAACTTCGTAGGAATGCCAAATTCTGACATTGCTTTATACAGCTTTGATAAATATTTTTAGGTAATTTTATTTCCAATAAATATTTTTTGTTTATAAATTTAAAGGTGACCATATTTCAGAAGAACACATACAATATCTAATGTTTACAGCAGAAAGGAAATACAGCCACTCTATATTCGTCGTTCGTATGCGTATGAAATAGAAATAAACCTATCGCACTGTTTGGTACGCACGAAGAATTTCGTCATACGGATCAATTGTGAGCACACTCTTACAAACACATATGTTCTATTTCTAACGACGAATATTTGTTCCGAAAAATTGGTCGTTCGTTCCCATTGTGTTTCATACTTAAGCGATAAACTTCAAATATTTGGAACTTAAAAAGTCCTGTCATAGACTAACTTTTTATTTTGAGAGATGGTCTGTATACAAACATATTTATATGTATGTACTAAATAAATGTATATGTACATGTGAACAGACACATTTTTTTATGTTTTCTTTATTTTATACATATAAATACTTTTTTTTATTTGGTCTTAAAGGGAGGATATTGAACTTGTAGTTTTTCTGGGTCAAGGCGAATAAGTTTTATGTCTTTTTTTCAAGTTTGTCTTTCTTCTAAATAAATAATTTGAAGTTTTTTCAGAGTCTGTAGTAAGTATATACATATATATGTATGCGAGTATTGGTTAATTCTTTTACGTCTATGCATTTAATTTTATTACACAAAAAATTATAGAATTTATTTAACAAAAGTTTATTTATTTGAATTATCAATATTTAAAGTCGCGTTCTCTTGTAGTTTACATTTTTAATCTTACTTTAACCTTGATTAATACTGGGTTATCTATCTCAGGAACCATTAATCCTAACTGTAATTCGATTCCAAAAAAGTACAATTTGTTTTTCCTTCTCATGTATTCATAGTTTTTGTGTCGCTCAATTCACCGTTTTGGCGAAAGTAAAGTTATGGCTTAAGATATTTCTAAAGCGTTCGATATAGTGTGGTATTATGCACTTTTATCCAAACTTTTGGTGTCGGTAAAAATTCTGCCGATTTATAGCGAGCTTCCTCAGAAATCGCTCTATAAGAGTTATAATAGATGGAATATATTCCAAAGAGTTTATTATTAACTCGCTGGTACTCCTACACTTTTTCTTATATTTCTAAATGACCTACTATATCAAACTTCAAATCCTATTTACTCTTTTGCAGATGACAGCAGCATATGTCATTTGAACTCATTCAGTTATAGGCCAAGTTTTTCAGAGATTACAGTCAATAGACGTTAAATGCGTTACGTTAAATGCGGATCTTATTTCAATATCTGATATGGTCGTTTAAAATGTTGTATGATAACACATAAACGCACAACTGACAATGTTACCTCATCTGTAACCATCGTAGTGGTATAAATATCGAGGAATCAGAAGCTCTTGATGATCTTGGCATGAAAATACAGTGTGATGTCCTTTTCACTATTCTATCGTTATTAGAATGGCAAATGCTGTAAAAAAATCAGGGATCTTGTTCCTAAAATTTTTACCCAATACTGGCACTTCAACTCATTCAGAGCAGTCGACTGGCCAATAAATCGCACAACACACTACAGGGAAAACTCATTTTGTAGTCGAACACTTCGTATATAGAATAAACTCCCTGCAAAAATGGGGAACACATTATAAAATAAAATAGTTTAAATCGAATATCCAAAAAAGCTACTTCATCTATCCTCCTTCTCTGTTACCTGTTTTCCTAGTTCCAACACAATTCGTTGCAGGCTACACGAACACCAACTACAAATCGTCGCCTTGTAGTCAGCTACTTAATTATTTTGGAGACGACACACGATGGGCCGGCTAGAAGAAGTTAAGGCGAATAAATTAATTTTCTTAAATCGTTAATATTAACAAAAACTTAGTTATAATCACCGGTACTTGTGCTATATTATGTCATAAAAAATTAATAACTTTGGTTGTTAACTTAGAAGTACGGCAACGCCAAAAGCAACAAATTTTTCGTTTCGTTTTTTTTTTTGTCAACACATAGTCTTACAATTTTTCGGGGATTTCGACAACTTCTTGAAAGTTAATTTTACATTGCCATACATCCTTGTTTTCCGCACAAAATATAGATCATTCTTGTTGGCAGATTTGGTTAGTAAATGTTATTTGTATAAGAAAAAATTAAATTACTTTTCAGAAAAATTACAGAATGTACTTATTTGAAAAATGGTTTAAATTTAAGCATTTAACCTAGACTGAATATGTTGAATCACTGGAATTAAATGTTTATAATACTAGACGCTCAAAAAGCCAGGATATACATATATGTATAACCAGTTTGCAAAAATGTAATAAAATGAAAAAATTAAACTTCGTGTTCTAAAAGCGCCACAACTCGTTTGAAATGCAAGTGAATAATATCAGTTCATTATCTATCCTCGTCTTTGTATTACTATTCCTACTTCCGCACCACTTTTATGTGAAATCACATATAATTATTTGTAGTAAAACCATCCCAGCAAAACTTTTCATTACCAAATAATGAGTTAAACAGTTAAACTATTGAACACGAACTACTTAATCATTCACTGTTTAAGTCATTACATTAACATGGGGATGTCATTGGAGGCAAGTACTTACCATTTGCAGAAATGTAGTGACTTGGGTAAGCAATTGGAAAACAACAACAAAAACTTTTTGTTGTTGTATTTAAAAAAATATATTTTGAAACGAAATACAAAGGTCATAACCCTTGGGGGCTCGAACCCAGATCCACCGACTGCTAGGCAGAGACTCTTCCACTGAGCTACTTCATATGCTGAAAACTTTGCAGCTTATAATTAATATAAACAATTTTTATTTTTAAATGCTTTGTTGTAATTGATGTAAAAATATTTTTATTCGATTTTTTGTAAATGTTTAATGCATTTAATAAACAATAAAGAAGTTTTTTTTTTAATTATTTTAAAACTTAAACAATTCAAATCTTCTTTTTGTATAAGTTTTCACATAATATTGACTCTTACTTACTTAAATGGCCTATAGTTACAACCTGTTAAGGTCAAAGTACGAGCATATTTTAGAATTCCATGGATTTCGATCTTGTGCGAATAATCTCCAATTTTATAAGCCAAGCTTTAAAAAATGTTCCTCTACTTGGTCTTTCTATCGAAGTATCGGACATCCTCCTCTAACATTAGGTGGTAGGACATTTTAATTCTAATTTTATCCTCTTCATAGCATTTTTTTTTTCAAGAGAGGGTTACTAGCCCGTAAAAATGGGTTAGAATCATTTTTATCGATCTTATGGGACATCTCTCGGTACATGTTAGCTCACTGTATTAATGGTTGTTAAACTAGCTTCCCGGGTGACACCACGAGGAGGTCTGTGTCCACAGTTGAGATGAAGGATGACCCAGATAAGTTATGCTTAAAAAGTTAAGACCAATTAGAATCGTGTTTGGTATCCAACATCCCCTACACAATCAAAATTGATTCACGATGGTATTTTTTCATTACCATGAGTTAGTTTTCCTATTTTTTTTTTTTTACAGAAGGTAATATTTAAGTTCTTAAAATTCAAAAATCATTTTTAAAGACTCTTTTAATACAAAAAAACTAAAAAAAAAATTGTTGATCTTGGTGGGATTTGAGCCGGGGCCAGTTTAAACTACCATCTTAATTACAAATAAATACTTCTGTAATAACTTATTAGTACCTGGTAGACCGAGCCTTGCTCGGAGCTTTATGATAAGCATTTTGAGGAAAATTTTAAAGTTTTTATATATTTTATATTATAAAGTGCTAAAATAAATTTAGAGGAAAGACATTGTAGAAATATTCGGTTAATTTTGAATTATTTCATTTATTTTGTCCGACCAACACATAGTTTGCATAGTTTACAGTTTAACTCATTTTGAATAATTTTGGAAATTATTCATATCAACAGAAACCTCTGTCGACTCATGCGCAACAACTTTGCTAAAGATTATCAGGTATGTGATGGACATTTTTCGTTTTCAAATCGATCGATTTCAGACATATTTTTTAGCTAATTTTCGGTTATTTCCCCCAAAAAAATGAAAATTTTGGCTTTAATCCTTTTGACTGATATTTTATCTTTCATTTGGTTTGAATTTTTTGGGAAAATAACCGGAAATTATCTTAAAAATATATCTGAAATCGATCGATTTGAAAACGATCGTTTTCCATCACATACCTGTATAGTCTGATCAAATGCACAGTTTACGATATAATTCATTTTGAGTAGTTTTCTGTGGCGCCACCTGTCGGACTTTGCTTATTCCAATTCATAAACCTTCTTCGGCTTATCCGTAACAACTTTGCTGAAGATTATAGCATGATTAAATGTACAGCATACGATTAAATTGACTTTGAGTAAATTTCAGTAGCGCCACCTGTCGAAATTTCTTCATACCAACTAAGAAACCTTCGTCGACTCATGTGCAACAGATTACGATTTAATAAATTTTTAGTAACTTTCAGTGGCGCCATCTGTCGGAAATTAGTCTTATCAACTTTAAAACCTTCGCCGGCTTATCCGCAACATCTTCGCTAAAGAGCATAACACAATCAAATTCACAGTTTACTATTCTATAAAGAACATACATACAGACAAACATTCATTTGTTTAAAATAATACTAATTTTTCCCCCTTTTTATACCCTTCACCAATAGGTGAAAGGGTATTATAAGTTTGTGATTCCGTTTGTAATTTTTTTATTAGTGATCGTAGACCCCATAAAAATTATACCGATCGACTCAGAATCGGGAGGAGAATCGATTAAGCGATGTCCGTCTGTCTGTCTGTCTGTCCGTCCGTCTGTCTGTCTGTTGAAATCAAGTTTCTGAAGCCCCTGGAGGATGTTCTTACATAAATTATATATCAGATTTTAGGAAATTCTCCCGCAATGAACGCTATTAAAATCGGTTTATAAACACCGAAAAAATCGAAAAAATACCAAAAATTAGACGAAAATTTTAAAATTTTTTATTGAAACACACATTTAAATAACAAGAGAAAAAAGATACTCCTGGTGTACATGTGATAATATTTTATATATCAGATTGTAGGAAATAGTTTCCCAAAGCACTCTGTAAAATTTTATCAAAATCGGTTAATACACAACTAAGATATCGCCAAAACACTGAATTTGATGTATCGCAAATTGCCCAAAGTTCGCATTAGAGAATGTTTGTTGAAAAAATGAAATGCAGAAATAGGAAAAACCATCCTCCTTTAGCACGGACCTACATAAATTTTATATCAGATTTTAGGAAATTCCCCCGCCAAGCACGTTATTAAATTTTATCAAAAGCGGTCCATAAACAATTGAGATATCGCAATAACACTACATTTGATGTACAGCAAATTGCCCAAAGTACGTGTCTAAGAAATTTTGTTTACATTTCGTAAGTATTGTTTCAGCGATATCTCAGGTGTTTATGGACCGATTGTGATGAAATTTGACATCGTTCTTTGTGTGAGGATTTTCTAAAATCTATACTCCACAAATCTGATTACGAATACCATTCAAACTGTACCGATCAACTTTGAATCGGCAGGAGAATCAATTTCGCGACCTCCGTCCGTCCGTCCGTCTGATTGTCTGTCTGTCCGTCTGTTTGTTTGTCCGTCCGTCCATTTTTTTGTCCGTCCGTCTACCTGTCTGTAATTTTTTCTGTTGTAGTCAAGTTTTTGGAGTTCCTGTTTTGTCGATATCTCAGGTGTTTATTTTGATGAATTTTAATAGCGTCCTTCGCAGGAGATTACCTAAATCCTGATGCATTCGGTAATTTGTGGTAGATATAATTTAGCGTTTAAGCGATGGTGTTTTGATCGACAATGATAAAATTCAGGGTGGCCCAATATCCTAAAATTTTGTGTAAAATCCAGGAGCTCCACAAATCTGATTTTAGCAGACAGACACTCTGCATTAATCTTAATTTTGTGTCTGACTTTTGAACATTATGATAACATTTGAGAATGTATTATATATCAAATTATAGGTAATCTTCCTAGGAAGTACAAAAATGCAGCTAATTACATGATATCCGTTCAAAACCTACATATGTATGTAAGTATCTCACATATCAACGAAAATTTAAATTTTTTAATTGCAATTGGGAGAAATCCGTTCACGTTTGACAATTGATCCCTTATAACTTCGCCTAAGATACGATGATGACATTTAGTATAAAGACGTTGTACAATATTGATATTCAGAGCGATAGCGCCTAAAATAAACTTTCTAGAGGGACAATATTTGACAAAAGTATTTCTGATCTCTTGAAAAGTTCGATATTGAAAATGGGCGAGCTCTATTCACATTTAGTGAAATCTCCCATATAACCCCGACCGGGAATCGATTTAATGCTGATAAATTAAATCACATTAAAATTGCACAAAGAACTAGAGCAAAACTTTCCAAACATCCATCGGACAGATCGAAAGAACAATACATCCCAAATATTATTGATGAAGTGTTCATTTTAATTAATTAACTAACTTCAGATAAATAAGTAAATCTTTAATAACTTTTCCGACAAAGCTGATATCCATCCATTCAAAAGCTATATATTTCACGTATGTATCTAAAACTAAGAGTGTATACCCTATAATTTTATGGCTTATCATTGTTAAAGCTTTGACCTAAATCAGTCCGCTAACTTCAGAGTTTTACATAACTAATCAAGAACTTTTACTAGTTGGATAATTCGTACGAATTAAAGTGCACAACCCTCACTGGGCACTGTGTTTTTGGGTTGCATGCCAGAATACTTAAACTTCATCAAATCGATGTGCTATTGCAAATGTAAGGGCATCTACATTTTGAAGCATCTTTTCTGCATGGTTTATCTGGTCTATCGAACTTTATTAAATGTTCGTAAAATATGTGTCTATTTTATTTCGAAGCTACTGGCTGGCTTAAATATGCATTCTCTACTTGTAGTCTAGTAATCATTATCTTTCACAAAGGGACCACTTAAAAACCCAAGTGAAGCTTCCCTAGACATCAGCCACCTGCCCAACCTAACCTTTGGGTGCATAACTATTCTAGATGATGACGCCACCGAAAAGCTTTTCTTTTTCCGACTCTTAATTTTAAAGACTCTTTGCATATAAATAATACTAGTATAACCAAATTTTGCTTGGAATTACATTAAGTACTTTTGCAACACCATTGGTGAAGGGTATCCAAGATTCGGCAAAGCCGAATATACCACTCTTACTTGTTATTCCCTAATTTCTAAAAGTTCCATATGTATATTTGGTACTTTTTTGGTGCCAATTGAATTCGGTACATTTTTTTAAAACGCATTTAACATAATGTATAATGTTCCTATTCATATTACTTTAAAGATGTTAAGTTGTCATGTCATTTTATCCCTTTTTTACCCATTTTGGCTCCAAAATCAAAAAAGTACCAAGTACGAGTTTCATGTTTTTTTTACATCTATTGATTGCAGTACCAAGTTTCTTTCTATATTCTTTAGTTTAAAATATAAGAGTGGGTTAAAAAGGTGCCAAAAAAACTATTTTCACCCTTTTTTACCCCCTATCGGACATAGTTTCAAAAAAGTACCAAACACCTGTCCGCTTATTTTCAAAGCTGTTTAAAACGTAATTTTAATTTTGTTTCTATACCTATTACTTTAGGAGACATAGCGTTTTCGATTTTTTCCCCATTTTTACCCGTTTTTACCCTCTTAGAGGTAAAAGTTCCAAAAGTCCCTTCTTCTTCGACCTATACATCAAAAAAGATACCCACTGTCCAAATTTTATCAAAATCGTTAGAGCCGTTTTCGAGATAGCCGTTCTATATATATATATATATATATATACAATTATTGCTCGTTTAAGAATATAAGATTTATTCGGAGGGTATGTTGTAGTCATTACAAGGTAACCAGTTATCAGAGTACTTGCCATTACCAAAGTTTTGCTTGGATATTACTAAATTTTGGCAATTCTTATTCGAAAATATATAGACAATTTTTTTGTATGGAAGATGCCACGGCTACTATTTCTAGTAGGCGTACTTATACACCTTAAATGTTGAGATGCCCACAGCAAATTTGATTATCCTAGTTAAAATAGTGGGTCAGATATACCATGAAATATTTTTTTTATATGGGCGGGGCTGCTCCCACTTTAAATATCAGAAAAGTTCATATCCAGCATTAAGTGCCGGAGATGCAATAAAACACCTTTAAAATTTCATAAAAATCGATGAAATATAAAATGGCAGCTACATTCCTTAATCAGCATTTCAACTACTGCCATATTACCACATCAAATATGTTAATTAGTATTATTATAAATAAATAAAAAAAAATAATAACAAACTTACCAAATAAAACAAAAACCAATTGATACAACAAAGAAAAAATTAAAATGAAAATGTCTAAAATAAAAGCATCTGTTCATGAGTGATGCCAATATCGCGTTTATAAGATGGACAAAGTAACGATTTAAATTTTGATAGAAACGATATAAATTCATTTTATTAATTAATCTCCGATATCAACGGTTTTCCTGCACCTGATAGTATGTCTATATCAAAAAATGTTTATAGAAAGATTTTGGTGTGATCCCTTATAGTTTAAGAGTTATGGGCTTTTTAAATTTCAAGAATTATACGGCATAACTTTGGCTATGTGTTTAATGCGTAATACTCATGCAAATGCTATCAATACAATTGTATACACATATATGCGAATTGGATAACCTTCTTTGAAAAGGTGGATATGATAGAGGTTGAAGCAGAAATGCCTAAGTGCGGCGTGCTAATGCTGCAAGGCTAACCGCCGATGAATGCTAAAGTAAATATTATATACACAAATTTTAACTAAGGTAAGACGTGCCAGCCAACTAAGCCAGCACCCAGCCAGTTATATCACTTAGGTTATTTGGAATTGCAAAAATCGGAAACCAAATAACCTATATGCAGTACTAATTAGTATGAATAAATCAAATTTTTGTGTACATATAAATATTATATAAATTAAATAAAGAAAGTAAATAAAGTATATAAATTAAATAAAGAAAGTACTTAATGATTGTTTAAATTACACTTTGGAACAAAATTAAACTTTTATCGCGATTTTTAATGATTTAATTTTATCTTTTTTTAAGTGCGTAACGGTCCTCTAGGCACAAAAACTGTAATAATTTGATCTTTGTGATATTAGATGTTCAAAATTTTGCACAGATATACGGTATGATATAGGGAATAATAATCCATAAAAAACTGAATTTTGAAATTTTTGCAGATAGGTTATTTGGTCTTAAAGATGACGATATTTTATTAATAAAGGAAAATATTTTGTAATAAAGGATGACTCGTTTCTTGATATAAAAATTGCATCCGATTATGGGTTAGAATTCGAAAAAGAACTACCAAACTGTAATCTGTCAAGTCAAGAAAGGTAAATTTAAAAATTAATTGTTTCAATTATAAAAAAAATATTAAATGAAATGACATAACGTGTAACAGATAATTTAAATATTTTCAAGCAACAAATACTTTGACATGCAAAAATGTATAAACCCAATATCTCAACCAAAATTCAGTGAACGAGAATACTTCCAATGGATGTCCATACCATATTCGAAAAAATACCATCAATCTTAAGTGAATTTTAAGTATTGCCTGTACACTAGAGCGTCTCGACTTATATGGGGAAAAAATAAAGTTCGCCGTACACCATCGAATATAAAGCATTGCTATGAGACAGTTTCAAAAAAATTGGGTAGGTACTATGTAGAAGAATGTATTTAAGGTCAATGATTAATATTGCAAAACATTGGCCTTCGTTAGACAAAAACGTCGATATATTACACCTTAAGATCCGACAGTAAATGGCGAAGATATTACGAAAAATGTATTTTGGCGATCCCTATGTGCGGCAAAATAAGAAATTCCTTGTTTGTAATAGATCGGTTTGAAAAATCGAAAAACTTCCTTAGTAAAAGTTTAACGATTTTTTAAGAGCTTTAATTTTCTGATATTAGGGTGGTACATTAGGGTGGTAGGAATAGGGGTCTGATAGATAAATACTAGAACCGAATACCCAAGATTAATGACTATTAAAGAAAAATGTTGGCCTCTTCGAGACAAAAACATCGATATATCACACTTCGAGATCCGACTGTAAATGCCGAAGATATAACGAAAAATGTATTTTGGCGATCCAATGTGCAACGAAAAAAATTTAAAAAAAATTTTTTAATATCGCCAAAGCAAAAGTTATCAATGTACGCAAATTGGCAAATTTTAAAAAAATATAAAAAAAGTAATTAAAGAAAATTGAATTATATATCAGATTTTAGAAAATGCTCCAACGCAACATGCTATTAAATTTTATCAAAATCGGTCTATAAACACCAGAGACATCGCCAAAATTCAAAATTCGATGAAAATTTAATTTAATAAAAAATTAAAAAAAACAGTATTTAAAAAAAAAAATAAAATTCGCCATCGAAGATTAGTATTTTAGCGATATCTCGGGTGTTTATGAACCGATTTTAATGAAATTCAATAGCGGAAATTTCCTAAAATCTGGTGTATAATTCGTCTAAGTACACTCACCAGGAGCTCCACGAACTTGATTTTAACAGACAGACAGACGGACAGGCAGATAGTCGGACATGGCTAAATCGACTCTCCTGGGGATTCTGAGGTATAATTTTTATGGGGTCTAAGACGAATAATGAAAAAATTACAAACTGAATGACAAACTTATAATATCCTTTCACCTTATTGAACCATATTACAACTCTTGTTATACCCTTCACCAATAGGTGAAAGGGTATTATAAGTTTGTCATTCAGTTTGTAATTTTTTCATTAATTTTTTCATAACAATTATACCAATCGACTCAGAATCGCCAGAAGAGTCGATTTAGCCATTTCCGTCTGTCTGTCTGTTGAAATCAAGTTTGTGGAGCTCCTGGTGGGTGTACCCAGACGAATTATACATCAGATTTTAGGAAATTTCCCTACCCAGCACGCTATTTCATTAAAATCGGTCAATGACGAATTTAAAAAAAAATTTAAAAAAGTTTTTTTTTTAAGTTTTTTTAAAATTTTTTTTTTTTTAAATTCTCATCGAATTTTAAATTTTGGCGATATCTCTGGTTTTTATAGACCGATTTTTATAAAATTTAATAGCATGTTGCATTGGAGTATTTTCTAAAATCTTATATATAATTCAAAAAATTTTTTTAAAAAAATACTATTTTTTAAAAAAATACTATTTTTTAAAAAATTTTTTTTAAAATTTGTCAATTTGCGTGTATCGATAACATTTTGCGTTAGCGATATCTCGGTTATTGATCTACCGATTCTGATGAAATTCAATAGTGTGCAGAGTTAAATGATTTCCTAAAATTTGATATACAGTTCAAAAAACTTTTTTTTTTTTAAATTCAGTTTTTTGACGAAATTCAAAACTTTTTTTTTGAAAAACACAGATTTAAAAAAAAAAAATTTGTTTAAATTTTCATCGAATTTTGGCTATATCTCTGATGCTTATAGACCGATTTTGATAAAATTTAATGGCATATTGCGTTGGAGTATTTTCTAAAATCTGATATCTAATTCAAAATTTTTTTTTATACGGTTTTTAAAATTTTTTTTTTTTTTAAATTTGTCAATTTGCGTACATCGATAACTTTTGCTTTGGCGATATCTCAGTTATTAAACTAGCGATTTTGATGAAATTCAATAGTATGCTGCATTGAATGATTTCCTAAAATTTGATATACAGTTCAAAAAACTTAAAAAAAACACAATTTTTTGACGAAATTAAATTTTTTTGTTTTTGAAAAATATAGTTTTTAAAAAAGGATTTTAAATTCTCATCGAATTTTGAATTTTGGTGTTTATAAACCGATTTTGATAAAATTTAATAACATATTGCGTTGGAGTATTTTCTAAAATCTGATATATAATTCAAAATACTGTTAAAACAATTTTGATGAAATTTAATAGTGTGCTGCGTTAAATGATTTTCTAAAATTTGAAAGTTAAAAAAAACCGGAGACCGAATATTAATATAATAATAATAAAAATCCATACAAAAACAATCATTGAAGTTTAAAAAATAATAAAAATAAATAAACATTTTTAATTGTTCGAAAAATTTTGTATCGTTTTTCAATCCGATGAAAATAAAAAATAGAAAAATCGTTTGGGATATTTATCAGTTCAAAATAATTTTCATCTTTTTTCATCCGATGAAAAAAATTTTTGATAGAAAATATTCAAATTTTATTTCTGTAATTGGTTTCATTCATCATACAGCCTGTTTTTTAAACTACAATTTTTGCAAATTGTACGTCAACTTACGAAAAAGTTGAACTTTTGGTTTTTGAAATTTCTTTTGAGTGAAACTAGAAAAAGCTTTTACAATTTTGGTTCGTAAATAAAATGTATAGACGAAAGGAAATGTCAAATCAGGCAATTAAAAAACTCTAATCGCCTGGGAAACAAAAAAACAGTTATTTAATTTTTTTTGTTTAGAACCTGAACACAATATAATGCATTGTGCTGAAACTAGGAAAATGTTGTGGGAGGGGGAAAAGGTTGTGGGAGGGAGAAAAGGTTGTGGGAGGGTAAATAGGTAGTGTTTGTGGACATTTGATTTAAACTTCCCTATATTGCAACTGGTTGGAAAAACTTCTGCGGGAAGCAAATTCTACATACGAACTGTACGGCTAGCGTATCGTCTATCTGTAGAGTATCGTCTGTCTACTGATCAATCGACTACGAAAGGATGAGCTCTAACAGATAGACGTGTATTGCGTAAGAAAGTTCATGTATCGAGAACGAGTTTCCTGATTTTGTTAGAGCACATTCCAAAGAAGTAACAATAGAACAATAGAGTTGGATAACCTACTATTACCGACGAGTACTTTTGCTCTCTCCTGTACTTAGTCAAGAAGTTCCGAAATAAACTTTGAAGCACGGCCCATACATGAGAGTTGTATTTCACCGGTACGCAATACATGTTTCGGAATAGGGTCTATGTAAGAGTGCAAGAGATGGCGAAACTGCTCATTGATGACAGCATGTTATCCAACTCTATTGAACCACTGGAATGTCACACTTTTCTATCATTTTTACTTTGGAATGTGCCCTAATGAAATTAGGGAACTCGTTCCCAAACTCAAATCTTCTTACGCAATACATGTCTCAGAATAGGGTCTTTGTAAGAGCTACTCGACCGAGTGTAGGAAAGGATGAACGTGCTCGTCGGTATGCAACTCTATTGAGCCACTGGAATATCACAATGTTCTATCGTTTCTGGTTACTTTGGAGTCCGGTCTATCGAAGTCAGGGAACTTGTTCCTAAAACCGAACTTTTTACTTAATACTTTTTTTTCTCATACCCAGAATATCATTGACAAAATGTTTAATTTAATTTTGAAAAAAAATGTTAAATTTTTTTTTTGTTTTTATTTATTTTTGATTTTATTTAATTTTAGGGTTAACATCATTTTACAAAATTCTTAAGTTTTACAGGAAAAGCTTTCAGAAAAGTAATAAAATATATCATGGCAATACTATTATTTGATATTTCATTACGAAGCTTTTACATCCAAACGAAAAAAGAAAATGAACTCAATTTAGAGCTTAATCGTTAGGCTCGTATTCGATTGCCTTCTAACGTATGACAGTTTTGTGAACAGACTGATAATGTTCTTGCATAGATTAGGCAACTCCAAAATCCTTGCGCCAGCTGCCGTAGCAGGGGGATTTCTCGCATGATTACCCTTGGAGTAATGTTGTTTCTTTCCATGCTTAAAACATCGTTAGTGCTAACATTTTGAACAGACGCTGCATTTTCGTACTTTACCAAGTACAATTATCTTAGACCCTTAGACCATATACGTTGGAATCGCTATAAGATAACTCCCTTTTATATTAGCCCTGACCTAGAATCCCACACGGGTTGCTTACCGCATCTAAAACTAGGTTACTCAGGTTTACAGGATGTACTACGAGAAGGTTGGAGTGAGAATTGGATACAGTTCTTACCTGGTAGGTAGAAGAAGATTTGTCCTGGTATAAAAAGTCTTTAGGACGTTTAAATAACAATAAATTCAATTATTGTTGCAAATTTGGTGTTGAAATGGTTTTGCGAGTCAAAGAAACCACGAATAGTTCCATTAGGTCTATTAGGTTTAACTTCGATGTCCTAAAATTCCAATTAATTGAAAACATATTCATACATTCATTGTTGAAAATTTTAAAATTTCAAAAATATTTTATTTTTTCAAAGTCAAAACAGAAGTTCAAAAATAAAACAATCAATAAAATATTTTTCTGTTCGGATATTTATCGTTAAAGATATTTAAAATTTTCATCATGAGGGATATTTATATTTTAAATATAAATCCCTCATTTTTATTCATCGATCGAAACTTGATTGATTTAAAAAATAAAACAATATTCGGTCTCTGAAAACAACACAATTTTTTGAAGAAATTAAATTTTTTTTTATGAAAAATACAGTTTTTTAAACAAAATTTTTTTAAATTCTCATCGAGTTTTGCACTTTGTCGATATCTCTGGTGCTTATAGACCGATTTTGATGAAATATAGCATGCTAGAAGTATTTTCTAAAATCTGATATATAATTCGATTTTTTTTAATATTGTTTTTTAAATTTTTTTTTCTAAAATATGCCAATTTGCATACATCGACATATTTTGCTTTGGCGATATCTCAGTTACTGATCTACCGATTTTGATGAAATTCAATAGTGTGTTGGGTTGGGTGATTTCTAAAAATTTGATATACAGTTTAATAAACTTTTTTTAAAAAAACATAGTTTTTTGAAAAAACACAGTTATTTTGAAAAATACAGTTATTAAAAAAACAAATTTTAACCTTCATCTGCTCCTCAAAAAAATCACGTTGTCTACCTTTGTGTAGTTTTCTACGCATGCAATATTATTCATAGTTTTTGGTACAAAATTTTAAAAACTCTGGAGGGAAATAGTTAGAAAAAGTAATTTATATTTATTTGGTAGACGAAACAGCTGTTTTTTGCATTTTGAAGTCTTATGGCCTGTTTTTATATTTGGTTTCACACACAAACCTTCGCTACATGAGTGAAAAAAACTGCTTTTGGTTCATATAAAACAAATGCGAGTTCTCTTTGAGTGAAATACGAAAGAAAAAAATATCTTTGCATAAAATTTTGGTTCTTATAATTGGATTTCACTCATCTATAGAGCCAAAAACAAACGACCAGAAAAAAGTAATCGTCGCCAAGTTTTACAATGAAATTATGGATTTCTTTTTGATAAAAAATTTATTAGAAATATAAAATCTTTAATTTAATTATATTAAAACTACCCTTTAAAGCAAAAGTAACAAAAAATAAGTTTTTTTCCTATAAAACATATTTTTTTTAAGAAAAAATATGTTTTTTGCAATAAAAAAATTTTGTTCCTTCAGAAAAAATAAATTTTTTAAGAAAAATAGTCAAATGTTTTTCTAAATAAAAAATGTTTATTAATTTGTAATTTGTATAAGTTCCATTTACAAAAAAAAAAAAAAAAAAAAACAAAAAAAATATATGTGCATTCCTCGCTGGTTGAGCGGCAACTAAATAAAATATCAATAAACAATGAGTCGAAAGAAAACACTCAACTTTTGTTTTATCAAGAGTTACCACTTTTTGGTAAAAAATGTATCGAGAAAGTAAACAATACTTAATATTTTAATACGGTGGCAATAAGTAAAATTGAAATGAGAAAAAACTCACTTAACATAACATAAGCTGGACGAATATTTTTTATGAACTCATTTTCTTACGAAATCGCCTGCCACCAAACGTTCGCTTCAAAAATTAGACTTTGTATAAAAACGGGCCATTAAACTAGCTTTCTTACGAGAAAGACTATATGAGGGAAAACACTTACCCATTGTCATGAACTTAGTTCAAAACAATACGTTGGTACTGATTTTGTTAGCATAAGCTTATACTCAATAGTACGCTGGCCAAAAGGTGGGAAATAGTAGTGGTCAGCGAAGGACAGCACCCTATAACAAAGCCTCGAATTTCAGAAAAAAACGACAGAGGTAAAGATGTAAAAATAATATTTTGAAGCTTTGAAGGGTAAAAAGGTAGCAAGCACCTTTTATATAACTAACAGATGTATCACTTTACTAGATTATGAAGATTCTGGCACTAATTCTTCTTCATCTTCTTTTTAGTTTTTCTTGTAAATGGTGTAAAAATAATAATAAAAAAGAATTTTTCCATGTGTTAAAATCACAATGATTGACAAAAAAGAACCATGACATCAAAAATTCCCACCAAAAACGTATGTTTTTCCCATATGCGTAGAAAATTACGCAAGGGTAGACAACGTAACTTTTTTGATCCAGTCCATAAAAAAGAAAATTTCGGAGTAAAAAATGTCTTATATTATGCAAAATCATGTTACTTACAAAGTCAATAAATTTAGTTAATTTAAAGCTAGAACTTCCAAAAAAAAAAAAACAGAGAAATTGTATAGCGTTTGCATAGTTTTCTACGCAAAGAGCAGATGAAGGTTAATTCTCATCAAATTTTGAATTTTGGCGATATCTCTGGTGTCTATAGAATATAAAAAAAAATTGTAATTTAGCATCGAATTTCGAGTTTTTGCTATATCTCAGTTGTAAGTAGAACTATATATTGCAATTTATAGTGTACTTCGTAGAACACTATTAACATCTAATACCTATACATAAAGTTATGTCGGTATGCCATCTAGAAGCTCATCAAACTTGATTTTATCATACCGAAATATGTCTTAAATAAGTGACTTTTGCACATTATAGTGGCCTTATCTAAATAGGTCCGCTAAATATTCTCATTAAAGCAACCATTTAATCGATCCTCTAATTTTAAAGATATATGCATTTAAATACGACCTCGCTCAAGATGCGAAATGTTGCAATGTTGTGTAATTTCTGAAATTGTTTGTATTTCAATCTACTTCCAAAATGTAGACCTAATATCAAACAATGTTATTTATTCACTAATTAAAGTATTATTCATACATCGCCTAAAAATTAAATGTACGAGATTCGAAACTTTTTCAGATTAAAAAATCAATATACATATATTAGTATTTTTGTAGTATTCACCTTAATCAGTCATTATAAACATACATACTTGTAATTGACCAAAAACCATTTCCACTCTGCACTTTTCTTTTGTAACACCATTGGTGAAGGTTATTTAAGGTTCGGCATAGCCGAACATAGCACTCTTACTTGTTAATCATAAATTTCTTTATGGTTTTCTTCTTCTTCTTTTTCTCCAAAACTGCTATTCAACTGAGAATGATATATTTCAATTGCATACAACGATCGACTCAGAATTGGGAGGAGAATCGATTAAGCGATGTCCGTCTGTCTGTCAGTCTGTCTGTTGAAATCAAGTTTCTGAAGCCCCTGGAGGATGGACCTACATAAATTATATACAAGATTTTAGGAAATTCTCCCGTAATGAACGCTATTAAAATCGGTTTATAAACACCGAAAATATCGAAAAAATACCAAAAATTAGACGAAACTTTTAAAATTTTGGATTGAAACACACTTTTAAATAACAAGAGAAAAAAGATACTCCTGGTGTACATGTGATGATATATTATAAATGGGAATGGTTTCCCAAAGCACTCTTTAAAATTTTATCAAAATCGGTCCATGAACAACTGAGATATCGCCAAACACTAAATTTGATGTATCGCAAATTGCCCAAAGTACGCATTAGAGAATGTTTGTTGAAAAAATGAAATGCAGAAATAGAAAAAACCCATCCTCCTTTAGCAAGGACATATATAAATTTTATATCAGATTTTAGGAAATTCCCCCGCCAAGTACGTTATTAAATTGTATAAAAAGCGGTCCATAAACAACTGAAATATCGCCAAAACACTACTTGTGATGTACAGCAAATTGCCGAAAGTACGTGTCTAAGAAATTTTGTTTACATTTTGTAATTATTGTTTCAGCGATATCTGAGGTGTTTTTGGACCGATTGTGATGAAATTTGACATCGTTCTTTGTGGGAGGATTTCCTAAAATTTGATATATAAATTCCACAAATCTGATTATGAATACCATTCAAATTGTACCGATCGATTTAGAATCGACAGGATAATCGATTTCGCGACGTCCGTCCGTCTGTCTGTCTGTTTGTCTGTCCTTTTTTCTGTTGTAGTCAAGTTTTTGGAGCTCCTGTTTTGTCGATATCGATATAATTCTGATGCATTCGGTAATTTGTGGTAGATATAATTTAGTGTTTAAGCGATATTTCAGGTGTTTTGATCGACAATGATGAAATTCAGGGTGGGACGATATCCTAAAATTTTGTGCTCCACAAATTTGATTTTAGCGGATAAATACACTGCATTTATCTTATTTTGTGTCTGACATTTTAACATTATGATAACATTTGAGAATGTATTATATATCAAATTATAGGTAATCTTCCTAGGAAGTACAAAAATGCAGCTAATTACATGATATCCGTTTAAAACCTACATATCGCACTTGTTAAATTTATGGGGAATATTTTTGGATTAGTTATTAAAAATGATATCCCGCAAGTGGTGGCCATATTCTGCTTCGCACAAATGTGCTCTTTCCAACACATTTTCCATGACCTTTCGCAAAACTTCCGGTGGTATGTTGTTAATTTCTTCTCGAATATTGGTTTTTAACTCCTCAATAGTCCTAGGCTTATTAACATAAACTTTTCCTTTTAAATAGCCCCAAAGAAAACAGTCTGGAGCGGTTAAATCCGGGGACCGCGGAGGCCAATTAAAATTGCTGTTACGAGAAATTATTCTTTCACCAAAGATGTCGCGTAAAAGAGTCATTGTGGCCCTCGCAGTGTGCGCTGTGGCTCCATCCTGTTGGAACCATATTTGCGGATGGTTTTCCACGGCTGGCCTTACAAAATTTTGCAACATGGCCCGATATCGATCACCATTGACGGAAATGGCGACACCTTGTTCATTTTCAAAAAAAAAAAAATGGGCCAATGATCCTTTCTGAAGAAACACCGCACCAAACGGTACACTTAACTGGGTGCAATTGTCGTTGATGAAGTACTCTCGGGTTTTCCGTAGCCCATATCCTACAGAAAAGAAAAAAAAAATTATAATAAAAAAGTTATAAGGAATTCACACCACTTCGGTCTTTCTGGGCCACCCTGTAGTAGTAAAATAAAATAGTTTTTTGAATCGACTGAAAATTTTTAAATTTTGAGTTAATACCCTCTTGTTGATCAAGTGCGATATGTATGTATGTATCAACGAAAAATTAAATTCTTTCATTGCAATTGGGAGAAATCCGTTCACGTTTGACAGTTGCTCCCGTATAACTTCGCCTAAGACAATTCTTAGTAGCTAATAAATGACAAAATATAATAGATACGATGTTGACATTTAGTAAAAAGACGTTGTACAATATCGTTATTCAGGGCGATAGCGCCTAAAATAAACTTTCTAGAGGAACAATATTTGACAAAAGTATTTCTGATCTCTTGAAAAGTTCGGTATTGAAAATGGGCGAGCTCGGTTCACGTTTAGTGAAATCTCCCATATAACACCGACCGGGAATCACTTTAATGCTTATAAATTAAATCACATTATAATTGCACAAAGAACTAGAGTAAAACTTTTCACACATCCATCGGACAGATCGGAAAACAATACATCCCAAATATTATTGATGAAGTATTAATCTTAATTAGTTAACTAACTTCAGATTAATAAGTAAATCTTCAATAACTTTACGACAAAGCTGATATCCATCCATTCAAAAGCAATATATTTCACGTATGTATCTAAAACAAAGAGTGTATACCCTATAATTCTAAGGCTTGTATACAATGACAATCATCACTCCGCTAACTTCAGAGTTTTACATAACTAATCATAAGCTTTTACTAGTTGGATAATTCGTACGAATTAAAGTACACAACCCTCACTAGGCACTGTGTTTTTGGGTTGCATGCCAATCGATGTGCTCTTACAAATCTAAGGGCATCTACATTTTGAAGCATCTTTTCTGCATGGTTTATCTGGTCAGAAACTATATAATTATCAATATATTCTTACGATTTTGTACTTTACTTTTGGAACACCATTGGTGAAGGGTATTCAAGATTCGGCAAAGCCGAATATACCACTCTGACTTGGTTGGTTTTTTAGTTATTTAAAAAATTTCTTAAGGAATATATAACGTATTTTTAATTTTCTAAAAGAAAGCTTCACAAAGTTTATAATTAAGTTAAAAAATTGTACTATGTAATATTATTTAAAACTTAAGTTTTTGCCTCGTATTGTTCTAAGTGATTTATGAGTCCGAGGTGCCCAACTTTGGGGGCCAATTGTGCCGCCCCAGTACAATTTAGGCTTTCCAGGTTCAAAACTTAAGTTCCCCAACACTTTTGCTTTATCCACATAAAACAAGATTCGCCCAACGGATTAGAACAAACATTTAGAACAAACATTCCATTCTATTTTTAAACCATCCCACATGCAGAGATTTTTTGGTATTAACTCAGCATTTTCCAAACTACAGGACCGATTTTGACGGAATTAGAAACATAAGTAGAAGAAAAGATAGGCATTTAGAGCAATGTATAAGAACGTATCTGTTGGTAGCTAATTTAGTCCGATCTTTTACAATTTCGAAAATTTCTCAACAAAATTAGGAAAAAATATGCTCACTACTCGTATTTACCCTTATCTCTTATAGTTTAAGTCAAAGTCAAACTTCAAACAGTTTTTGTGCATTTTTTGTCATGACATCTGGCCTTTTTTGGCTTATAAATAATTTTTGGTAAGACGGAA
This sequence comes from Stomorhina lunata, assembly GCA_933228675.1. Taxonomy (NCBI): domain Eukaryota; kingdom Metazoa; phylum Arthropoda; class Insecta; order Diptera; family Rhiniidae; genus Stomorhina; species Stomorhina lunata. The sequence goes on along the minus strand of OW121740.1, from coordinate 84,355,715 downwards.
ATTTTTTTAAAAAATAATGTAAGATTGCTGATAAATTTCTAAATGAATAAGAAGAAGAAAATTTCTAATTATATAAAGTTTATAACAAAGAAAAATTCTTCAAAGTTTGTGTATCGAAAAAGCTTGAAAAATTTAATTTTTTTCAAAAAAAGTAACTATATAACCGAATTTACTTACAGCCTGTTCACAAAACTGTCATATGTTAGAAGGCAATGGAATACTAGCCTAACGATTAAGCTCTAAATTGAGTTCATTTTCTGTTTTCGTTTGGAAGTAAAAGCTTCGTAATGAAATATCAAATAATAGTATTGCCATGAAATATTTTATTACTTTTCTGAAAGCTTTTCCTGTAAAACTTAAGACTTTTGTAAAATGATGTTAACCCTTAAATTGAATAAAATCAAAAATAAATAAAAACAGTACATAAAAAAAAATTAATTTTTTTTTCAAAATTAAATTAAACATTTTTTCAATGAGAAAGACAATTATTAAGAGAAAAGTTCGGGTTTTAGGAACAAGTTCCCTGATTTCGACAGACCGGATTCCAAAGAACAAGAAACCATAGAACATTGTGACACTCCAGTGGCTCAATAGAGTTGCATACCGACGAGCACGTTCACCCTTTCCTACACTCGGTAGAGTATATCTTACAAAGACCCTATTCGTAGACATGTATTGCGTAAGAAGATTTGAGTTTGGGAACGAGTTCCCTTATTTCGTGAGGGCACATTCCAAAGTGAAAACGATAAAAAAGTGTGATACTTCAGTGGTTCAATAGAGTTGGATAACATGCTGTCATCAATGAGCACTTTCGCCCTTTCTTGCACTCTTACATAGACCCTATTCCGAAACATGTATTGCGCACCGGTTGTATTGTTACTACTTTGGAATGTGCTTTAACAAAATCAGGAAACTCGTTCTCGATACATGAACTTTCATACGCAATACACGTCTATCTGTTAGATCTCATCTTTTCGTAGTCGATTGACCAGTAGACAGACGATACTCTATAGATGGACGATACGCTAGCCGTACAGTTCGTATGTAGAATTTGCTTCCCGCAGAAGTTTTTCCAATCAGTTGCAATATAGGGAAGTTTAAATCAAATGTCCACAAACACTACCTATTCCCCCTCCCACAACCTTTTCCTAGTTTCAACATAATGCATTGTATTGTGTTCAGGTCCTAAACAAAAAAAAAAATAAATAACTGTTTATTTTTTGTTTCCCAGGCGATTAGAATTTTTTAATTGCCTGATTTGACATTTACTTTCGTCTATACATTTCATTTACGAACCAAAATTTTAAAAGCTTTTTCTCGTTTCACTCAAAAAAAATTCAAAAACCAAAAATTCAATTTTTTCGTAAGTTGACGTACAATTTGAAAAAATTGTAGTTTCAAAAACAGGCTGTTAATTTTTTTCATATTAGAACATTATACTTTTTTCTAAGGACGGTTTCAAAAATCATTTTTTGAAAATTTTGTTCAACAAATATTGCAAATAATAACAAATGGGAGAATATAATACAAAAAAAATTAATAAACTTTTCCAATTTAAAAAAAAAAACCGTGTACATTAGAGTGGTTCGAAAAAAAAGTTGAGTCAGTCACACCGATATATTAAATGTTATGATCGGACTTAAAATGCCGACAAAGTAAACAAAATACTAAAAGGGCGGTATTTGTAGGCGTGGTAAAAAAACAAAAAAAAAATTAGAATTGTTTTCACATTATCTTTAATCCTAGAAGGTGACTGACACAACTTTTTGTTTTTGTATGAAAGGCGAACCGCTCAAGTGTACATTCTATATAGTCTTAGAAAAAATATTCACTATTAAGTATGAAACACAATTGGAACGAACGACCAATTTTTCGACACGAATATTCGTCGTTAGAAATAGAACATATGGGTTTATATGAAAGTGCACACAATAGATGCGTACGACAAAATTCGTTGTGCGTTTCGAATAGTGCGATAGGTTTATTTCTATTTCATATGCAGACGAACGACGACTAAACTGGTTTAGAGTGGCTGTTTTTCTATTTCAGTTGTAAAATATATTAATCTTGTGAAAAAATAAAGAATAAAATAAAAAAAAAAAAATTGCATATGTTGTGAGTACGCGATATTTACGAAGTGTTAGTAATATGTGCAAATGAAAAATCAACAAAAATGGCGTTTATTCGTCCAAAATGTGTTCAATGGACGAATGTACAAGACGAATTTTTAAAGCCGAATTCATCGCGCTGGACGAAATTAATCGTTCGTCCCAATTGTGTTTCTACTTTTATTAATGTTTGAACATTGTTACAATTCAACAATAATCAGGGGTGTCATAGAAACCAATTTCATTGGTATTGGTTTTGAAAACGACAAAAAAATTAAATTGGTGTCATGAATTCCAATATTAATGTTTGAGCTACATTTTCTATTGGTTTTATGTGTCACAGAAAATATTATTATTGGTTTAGTATTGGAAATAAACCAAGCAACTTACAGTTAACAGATTTTATTTCAAAATTGGTCTATCAATTTAAAACAAAGGCGTTACTGGCCCACTGGTGCCTTTTTCGATTTAAAGATCCAATAAGAACAGATTTTTGAAAATTTGGCCCTGTGGGAGATAAAAAAGGGAAAATTTTATAACGCTATAATTCCCAAACTAAAAACAATAGAACCAAAATTGAAATCGAGTTTGGATCAGTTGCAAAAATAATAAAAAATAACAGTACAAGTGGTAAGTACTTTTCTAAAAAAAGGGGAAGAAAAAATATTTTTGGTACTTTTTAGCTTTAACTTTCAAATAAAAAGAGATGGGTGAAAAGTTTTTAATAGATAAAAACAAGTTTTGGTACTTTTGTCTTTGGAATCAAACATAAAAAATATCAAAAATGGGGAAAATTGTAAGGGTAGAGTATTCTTTGTGTGAAGGTACTGGCGAAGCAAATGCATATCAACATATTTGTTTGCAATTTAATGAATATCGCATGTAAGTGACAATCGTCCTTTGATTGGCTTTGGTTTGTTTCTTGGTGTAGGTAGATTAAATTTTTTCCAGTCCGCAATTTGGTCATTTCATGATGTTGGGGTATACAAGCTTCATTTGTCCAAATAGCAGCGTTTTCTTTATACCTATACCTCAAACATCGCAAAAAACTGAAAGTTTTTCTTTAAATAATTGTCTTTAATAACACTACACAACAAATGAACATCTTTTGAAAAGTGCAAGGTCGTGACTATATGGGTCCTATTCTACGATCAAAATGTAGTAAAACCCTATACTCAGTTTGTAAAAGTTAGTGACCGTTTTATTTTTATGGGTTTCCAAAGTTTCCCAATATTAGCATGATGCCTAAAAAAGGTGTCATCAGTTTTTACCAAATAACCAATAATCTCTTTAAAATATCGCTTAACTATGTTCGGCAAAAATGTAGCCAAAAGTATGACAAATATTTCTTGCTAAAATTTTATGATAAAAATGTATTTTATCTTAAAGTTTTTTTTAAAACAGTTAAAGAAAAATTTGTTTTTTCTTGATTTTTTTATCATAACTTCTTTAAAATCCTGATTATTCCTACACTATATTTGGGAAAATTGTAGCCACAGTAAAGCTTCACAACTTTTGTGAACACACCAATTTGAACGTATTTGGATACCAAAAATAGGTCATAAAGACTTCCTTGTGCCAAAAAAATTGTATTTTTAACTAAAATTTTATTATTAGCAATATCTCAAAAACGTATTTTTGCGAAAAAGAACTTTTTTGTTGTGGAAAATAAATCTCTGAGGTTATAAAAACAATTTTTGTTCTACGACTTTTTTGTTTCTGTTTTCTGTAAAAAGATGGCGCTATTTTGAGGTTACATACTGAAATCGTATTTTTAATAACAAAAACTAAAAAATATGGTTTAACTATGTTCCGAAACTTTGTTCAGGAGTATTTGGTCTAGTTTTTTTCTGAATGTACCAACATCGAAAAACATCCAAATAAAATGTATTTGATACAATTGTAAGAAACATGGCAATACCACCACCTTGCGGCAATTTGTTGCAACATTTTTAGAAACGCAATAATAGATACTGTCAAAAAGTTTCAAAAGAGATGTCTGTGATGAAATTTCGACCAAAAATAAGGAATCTAGAGGCAAAAGTAGTCAATAGTACACCGAATCTGACACTTTTTTTATAGGATTTCATTTAAATTTCAATATATTAATTGCATTTAAAGCAACTGGAGTTAAAAACATCATCTCTTGTATCACTTGGAACATTTTAACCGTCAAACGATTCTATCAAAAAGCAATTTTCAACATTTTTTATGTGCTTAAATTTGAGTAAAAAATTTAATTTTGTTTTCACAAGGGAGTCTATATTACCTATTTTTGGTATCTAGACACGTTCAGATTATAATTGTGTGTTCACAAAAGTTATTTAGCCTTGCTGTGGCTACAATTTTCCCAAATATAGTGTAGGAAAAATCAGGATTTCCAAAAAGTTATGATCAAAAAATTAAAAACAAAAAAAATTTTCTTTAACTTTTTTAAAAAATGTCTTTATTGCAGACATTTTTATAATAAAATTTTAGCAAAAAAGTATTCGCCATACTCTTCGCTACATTTTTGCCGAACATAGCTAAGCGATATTTTTAAGTGTTGATTAGCTATTTGGTAAAAACTGATGACACCTTTTTTAGGCATCATCATAATATTGGGAAACTTTGGAGGCCCATAAAAATAAAACGGTCACTAACTTGGCCAAACTGAGTATAGGGTTTTAGTATATTTTTATAGTAGAATCGGACCTATATAGTCACGACCTTGCACTTTTTTCGCTGTTGTGCAGTGTAATTTTTATTTTATTTGATTTTTGATGTTTCAAAAAAATTTCAAATGAAATAATAAACAATTGATTCGAACATTTTGTTTGATTTAAAACCAATAATAACAAAACCGACTTGGTTTCATGACACCAAATATAACTAGTATTGGTTTTCAAAACCGAGAAATTTAAAAACTGACTTGGTTTCTATGACACCCCTGAATAGCTCAAATTATTACAAAAAAATCATATTTTCTCGAAATTCTACGATTTCAAATTAAGGTACTGCGAAATGCACAAAGATATCGAAATCATCTTTTTTTTGTATTTTCTTCACCCAGTAGTTTATTTCTGATACAGGAAAGGAAATTTATTCGAAGTGTCATAGAAACCAAAATTATTGGTATTGGTTTTGAAAACGACAAAAAAAATAACTTGGTGTCATGAATTCCAATATTTGTATTTGTATTTATTAAGTGCTTTTCATTTTTAATAGCAATTCAACAAAATGCAACATTTTATAAATTACAGAATTAGAATCAGGTACGTTATAATTACATGATTTAATAAATTATTTTAACATAAAAACATATAAAAACAAGTAAGAAAGTGCTATAGTCGGTCAAGCCCGACCATACGATACCCTTCACTACTAAGGTCAAAAGTGTTATTTTTTCTGTATAAATACAAATATTTGCTAAATTTTGCCATCATACAAACTTTTTCTCAAAACTATATTTAAGCTGCTTCCGACATTTGGGCTTATATGAGAGCTAGGGTCAAATGTGGACCGATTATCTCGAAATTTGGCAAATTGATTATGTATGTAAAAAATAAACTTAAAATTCCTATTATCTTCAGATTTACGAGCTTTTTAGTGATTTTTGTCTCATTTAGTGCGTTTTTAAAGAAAAGTTTGTATGGGAGCTATGGTCAAATGTGGACCGATTTGAACGAAATTTGGTACAGTGATTTTGGTTACCGTAAGCAGTATTTTATTTAAATTTCATGAAAAAATATTGATATTTGAGGCCAGTATATCAATTCCGGGAAGTGGGACCTATGGTAGGTACCATATATAATGGACCGATTTTGACGAATTTCAATAGCCATGGTTCCATTATCAAAAAAATGATCTGTGCCAAATTTCATCAAATTATCTTAAGAATTGCGACCTGTAGTTTGATTGCAAGGTTTACATGGGGGTCCAGCCAGCCAGAAATAACCGAGGTTTTAGCTATTTATTTTTCATAATTTTTTGTTGATATTATACAGAAATAACAATAGCTTATCATAAATTTGCACGTAATTTTTTTATTTAATGAAGCAGAAGAATGACACAAGCAAAAGTTTTTACAATGTACGAATGGACAGGTGTAAGGGGAAGACGGTATATGAACGTAAATATTCACGATTCTCATGGTAAATTTGATAACCTGGGCCGTATTTTAGGAACGTGTAATTCAAGAAAACGCAAGAAACCATTAGACAAAGGCTAATGGAGTTTGATATTTCACTTGATGCAAACATCGTAGCATGTACTATAGATGGAGCAGCTGCCAATATCAAATTTGTATGAAAATCAATTTTGAAGACGGCGGCGATGAAACTTTGACTCACTTAAAACCGATTGGCCATATACATTTGAACCTAGAGGCTGTAAGAAAAACTGTTCTGTATTTCAAAAATTCGTCAGTTCGTTATAATATTTTACAAACAAGAGTTAAAAAGCATCATAATCGTGAATTAAGTTTACTTTTAGATTTCTGCTTCTAAACAAAGTATTCTTGAGAGTTTAGAAATGCTGTCGACCTTAGATTGGCTTCATTCTATCGACTTTGAAATTGTAAATTCTTTAAAATCGTTGCTATTTGTAAAAATTACTATTGAAGCAATTTGTCGCTCAGATGCATATATTATTCACGCTAAAGGGGCTCTGCAGTTTCTCCAAAAGAAACAAGACTTATTTAAGAAATAACTCACATTTAAAAAAACTGAATTGTTTTCCTGAATTTTAGTATTAAATTATAACATGTTTTAATGAAGTTATCTAAATTTTTCTACAAATTTAAACTGAAATAGTTTTATTTAAAAAACCGAAAACCGAACCGAAACCGGCCGGTTTTGGGTGTTTTAAAACCGAAACCGCAGTTTCTCATTTTCACGGTTTTTTGCAAATCCTAGTATAAATATTTTTAAAATATAAGAACAAAAAAATAAAAGTTGAAAAGTATACAAACATAAAAGTATTTAATGCAAAATAGTCATAGATTGAAGGCGATTTTAATTTATATCTTTGTAATATTGAAAAATTAGTATTTTAAATTTGATTGCGTTGCTAGTAAACTGAAGATTTGTAGGAAGTTGGTTCCAAAGGTGAATCGTGTAAATGAAAAATTGATGGTAGGAAGCAGAATCACGACACTTAAATGTCCTGATTGAATTATTTCTTGGCGATGACGTAGAAGTGAGCTTTTTGTAAAGATGGCCGGTTTCTTTTGCTGTAAATACTTTATATAAAAATATAAGATTCCTTACTTTATGATAATCATCAAGGCATAAACCAAAATTTTGCTCATATCTTGAGAATCCAAAAACATATCGAGCAATGTTGTTAAATGTTGTATTAATTTTCCTCTTATCTTTAGCATTACAACTCGCAAAAATTTCAGAAGAATAAAGAAGTGGGGGAATAACATAAGCCTTAGCTAACAGCATTCTGATTTTCGGAGGTGTAAAACTATGGCTGGCCATATGCTCTGCCACAACATTGATTAATGTGATCGGTCCAATTAAGTGAACTATTGAATACAACTTCTAGGTTTTTTGCTGTTTTTACAATTTCAATTTTACAATCACCGAGATAAATGTTTGGTTCAGTTGAGAGTATGGCGGATTTTTTTGCTTATTATTAAGCATTTCGATTTCTTGGGATTAAGCCTTAAGCCATTAGCTGAGACCCAAGAAAACACTCTGACAAGATCTATATTAAGCTCTCTAACCCTATTATGTATATGATTCTTAGGGCAGCTTAGATAAAGTTGCAAATTTTTTTTGGAAATAATTCTGTAACTTTTGAACGACTGGAGATATTTGAATGAAATTTGACATGGTGATAGTCATGGAGTATTCGAGTTGGTTTTTAAAAGCACTGGTCCATGAGGGGTCGGGAGAGTGATTGATGGACCTTCAAAGTTGGTCACCTCGGGTGTTTGACTTTTTTAAAAATTCGCCAAAAATCCATTTATGTATGGATTGAAAAGAAATTTTAAACTTAAGTTGTCCTTGGGAAGATCTACAAAAAATACGCTTAAATGTGTAGGTGTGTATCTCCTTTGGATTTCGAGATATTTGGGTAAAAAGGAATTTTTAGGTTGATTTTTTACCTCTTTTTTAAGCTTTTTTTGATCTGGTGGACGCATCTGAGGACCAACAATTTTTTAAGAATATTCTTTAAATTTGCAATAAAATTCTGAATAATTTTTGTGCAAGTTAGTTATAGATATCTTCTTTTGTTTAAAAGTTAAAAATATTCAAAGTTGAAACTTACAAAAAATTTCGCTTTTTTTTTAGTTTTTCCCCAAAAGATAGCTATATTTTTTCACTAATAAAAAAATATTTTCTTAAGAAACATAAAAAGATTTTTAAAGTTTTTAAAAGAAAACATAATGAGAATGCGTACAAAACAAATTTCTTGCTAATTGGACTTTTGGTCCTCTCACATGCCCTCTCCAAAAAATGGCAATTTGTAAAAAAAAAATTAGTTTAAACAAAAATTTCTCAAAAGGCATAGCACCGATTTAAAAAAAATTATAATGTTCATATTTTGTAATATATCTGTTATTGATTAGAAAAGTTTTTTCTGAAACGCGCTGCAAATAGAGACAGTGTTGCCATATTTGTAAAAAAACTCATTTTTTGAAACCCCTTTTTCCCCAGTTGGGAATTGGGGAATTTTTAAGAAAAATTGGCACTTAAAAAAAACTTTTACTTAGTGCTAATCTCCTAGTCTTTCCCGATCTAATGATACTAAACATGTATATAAAGCATTAATACCGAGTCTTAAAAAACTCTGAAAACTTTGGCCCCCGTAGCATTTTTACACTGTTTATTTAAATATAAGTGATGAATTTGTGCATATAAAATTAATAATCATATAAAATTAATAATCATATTTAAATATTAATAAACAAATATTTTTTTATTTTTTTAAAGAAAATATCATGAGGATTTATAAAATATCAAAATGTAAATAATTTGTACTTATATTGAAAGGTGAAATACATTTTATTGAAGTATTTGTAGTTAATGTTTAAACTTACAGTTTTTATTACATGTTTATATAAAAGTAGTTATTTACTTAATTTTTATTTTCAGTAAAATAATCAGTACAATCTATTATATCAAGAACCTCTTCCAGGTGTTCGTTTTCAGAAGTTTTTGTATAACTGCTCCACCATTTCTTTCTTATCGTTGATAGAGCAGGATCAGAAGACAACAAGAAACATCAAAAAGAATGGGGGGTATATTGAGATTGTCATTCCGTTTGTAATTTCCCTAATATTGGCTCAAAAATCAAAAAAGATTCTGAATCCTTATGAAATTCTAAGACGATTGAGCGATTTCCGTCTATCTGTCTGTTGAAATCACGATAACGCCTAAACGAAAGGAGCTAGCTCACTGAAACTTAGTAGAAACATTCTTCATCTATGAGAAAATTTTGGTATTGAAATTGTGCAAAATCGGTTAACATTTGACCATAGCCCCCGTATAACCTCTTCTAGACTAATTGCTTATTTGCTAATAAATGACAAATTATAACAGCTATGATGACAAAATTTGGTATCTGGAAGTTTTACATTAGCGTATAAAATTTCATCGAAATCGGTTCACATTTAACCATAGCTCCCATATAAAAAACTTACGGAAACAGCCTAAATTCCACCTGAAATTCACTTAAATGCCAATAAATGATAAACTGTAATAGCTTTGGCCACTAAATTTAGCACAAGGAAGTCTCATGTGAATGCCAGAAAGGGTGCAAAATTTTGTTACAATCGGTCAGCATTTGACCATAGCTCCCATATAAGAAACTTACGGAAACACAAAAATACAAAAAGAAAAGGGGGTTTATGTCCGTCTGTCCGTTAGATAAAAGCGCGACAGCTCCTTAACTACGAAAGCTAGAGAGACAAAATTTTACAAAAGTATTTTTGATATGTAACAAAAGTTGTGTGTAAATGGGCGAAATCGGTTCACATTTAGTTAGAGCTCCCATATAACCCCGCCCCGGGAAACACATGAATGCTGACAAATTGAGTACAATTGTAATAGCTATGACGACTAAATTTAAAATAAAGAAGTTTTATTCAACTATTGGTCAGTATATCAAATTTTATAGGAATCGGTCCATATTTGACTATAGCTTTCATATAAAAAACACTCTCGGAAACCAAAAAATATTTACAAGGACCAGTTAAAAGCTATTAAATTTGAAACTGTAACAGCTATTGCCACTTAATTTTGTAAAAATAAGCTTTATATAAATATCAGCTAGTGTGGGAAATTTTGTTACAATCGGTCAACATTTGGCTATAATTCTTATATATACATTATATCCACTTTTTTATCTCTATAATCAAAAAGATTCGGAGGTACAAGCAGCATATTAAGATTATGTGTATGGTAGATGCATTAGGAACTCCTAGCAAAATATATGGACCTGTCGTATTACTATCAGCTTATTTATCCTAACTAAATATTAAGCTAAACGAAAAGTATTTAACAACTTATTAATGTAAAACCATACCCGGTTACGATAACGAATTTTTTTCAAAGTAAATAAATACTAGGGAAACCACTTACACACTTTTGAATGTTGAACTATAAAGCTACTGCAACCGAAGTTATATGAGGTATGTTTCTAAATTTAACACAACTTGATGGTGGGTATATAAGATTCGCCACAGCCGAATATAACACTCTTACTTGTTTGAATTGAATTTGTTAACATTTCAGTTGTCGGTTGAAATTCTTGACAACAAATTTTGTTATTATTACGTTTTGTTGTTTTTGTTAAACTCATAACTCGCTCTATGCAGGCATTGCTTGTAGGAACCGCTTACATATTCAAAACTGCTTGACCAAGTTGTATAGTGATGTGTACAGGCAACATCTTGAAATTTATAAACTTTTGGCCAAAATTCAATTAAGATTGACAACATTTTTTCGAATATGATATTCCAATTTGTAAAAGAAAGTTTATGCCATTGAGATTCGTAGACATCAATTGTATTTGTTGCTTGAAAATATTTAAATTATCTGGTAAACCATTTAAATTAATAACTTTTTTTTTATAATTGAAACAATAAGTTTTCTTGACTTGACAGATTACAGTTTGGTAGTTCTTTTTCGAATTCTGACACATAATCGGATGCAATTTTTATATCAAGAAACGGACCATTCTTTATTATAAAATATTTTTCTTTATTAATAAAATATTAACTTTTAAATTCATAATTTAAAATTTCCCCAAAAAATCTCCAACAAATTTGAGTAAATCCCCAACAAAAACCCTAAGCCCCAAACCAATTTTTTCGCCTTTTCGAAGATTGAATATCCCCAACTTTGGGGCCAAAACCCCAAATCTGGCAGCCCTGATTTAGAGATGCAAAAACAGTGAGAGCAAAAGGTGTTAACCTGAGTTTGATCTATAACTCTTACAAAGAATTTTGTAAATTTTCGTTAGATCATGGGCACCCTCCCCCCTCATTCGAAAATAACTAACACCCTAATGAACTCTTAGTATAAAACCGTTCTCAAATGTTAATTTTTGCCATGTTACGTTTTATCTCTTTTAGTTTCGGGGATATAACGTTATCAAATTCCTTTTTTATTAATATTTTTTTCACACCTAAACGGCTAAATTTTTAAAAATCGCTTCTTGGTGCATCGGAAAAGTTATCCGCTGTCGGAATTTCAGCTCTATCTTTTTTCCGTAAATAAATGTATTTCTTAACAGTGACTTTGGCCATTTCTGAATATTTTAAAAACTTTTTATTGTTTGTCAATAAATATTTCAGGTGACTACCGTTCAATTACATAAATATCATCAGACATAACGAAAACAACGAAATCTGTGCATCAAAAATGTATTAACTTATTTTTTTTAAATAAAAACAACGAAATCGATGCATCAAAAATGTACCCTACAAAAACATGACTAGTCATTTGACCGATCAACTGACTGGTAGTGCTGACTGATATATCAATCAGCAGTTTCTATCATTTTATTGAGGCAAATATGAAAAAGCTGACCGAAACTTTTGTATACATGTGATTTTGCTTATCTTTCTTATGAATGTATTATTCAGGCTCCATATATGTATATCCTAACCGCTTACTCTAATAGTTTTTACTTATCAACGGTAATGTATATATCGGTCACAGGTAAGTAGTCAGTCTTGATGTATATATCGATCATAGGTGACCAAAATATCTTTTGTAGTAAAACAATATTATTAAACAGTTTAAGTTGTAAAAAAATTTATTTAATAATTTCATATTCAGATAAAAATTAAATATTAGGTCTACAACTTTCCGATTGAAAGGGCTGTTTAAACTGGGTACCCACGTCACTAAAAGCTGGTAGACAGAGAGCCTTCTGGAAAATTTAAAATTTTGTTAAAAATAAATTTAAATTACTCCTTTAAAAATTATTCTTTACCTATTCAAACGTTGTACTACCGACAATTGTGAGGTCCACAATATGGGACTAAACAGGATGTTTTCTAAAGAAAAGTTAATAGAAAAATTTAGTTGTACAAGTTTTGCTTTAGAAAAATTTTTGTTGTTAAATTTTTCTTTAGAAAAATTTTTGTTAGCTAATTTTTTCTGAAAAAAAATGCATAAAGCTACGTACAGACGATGGTCAGATCTTACAATATTGTCACATCTGGCAATGTGCTGCCAATAAAATGACAATAAATAATTGTCAGCAAAAGGCAAATTGTGTGTTTACACGGTTGTAAGAAAATTGTAAGAAAAGCTGTCAATTTCATTGTCAGAAATTGTCTGACAATTAATTAAGCTGACAATCTCAGCTTACAATAAATTGGCAGTTCACACGATTATCAGATATGTGTACACAAAAAATTTCCAGATCTATTGTCAGCCATTGTCAGTCACAAAGTATTTGCAGGGAATTGTTCATTTTTGTGTTTTTGACTTGAAATTTAAATATATTTGTTTATTATAAAATATTCAAATTATTAATGGAGAAAAAACAGGAAATTGCTACAATTTTAACAGCGTATATTTTGGAAAGCAGTGAAGATGAGTGTGAAGTGGAGAAAAAACGTCGCAGAGTTTGGGTAAAAGATTGGGTACTTCGTCGTGAGCAGGAGGGATTTTATACCAAATTACTTGTGCAGTTACGTGCTGAGGAGCCGGAGTTATATAGAAATTTTTTGCGGATGGACTCCCAACAATTTGACAACCTCCTTCGTTTAGTGACTCCATATATTGAAAAAAAAATACAAATATGCGAGAGAGTATTTCAGCCGGTGAACGCCTCGCATTGACACTACGTTACCTGGCCACCGGGGAAAATTTTCGGTCGCTGCAATATTTGTTTCGAATTCCGGTATCAACAATATCAAGTATTATACCTGAAGTTTTAGACGCTATTTACAAAGTGCTGCTAGACGAATACCTACAGGTAAAATTATTTTTTTCATTAAATATTTAAACTGTGTATGTACTTATGTTTTCCTAAATGTTTCTATAGACCCCAAGAAATCACTGTGAATGGGAATCTATTGCAAATAAATTTAACGAAGTATGGAACTTTCCTAATTGCATCGGAGCAGTAGACGGAAAGCATGTGGTTATGGATGCACCCCCCAATGCTGGTAGTATCTTCTACAATTATAAGGGCACGCACAGTATTATATTAATGGGTGTTGCCGACGCGGAGTATAATCTTTTGTATATTGATGTCGGCCGTAACGGGCGGTTTTCTGACGGTGGTGTGTTTAATCGTTGTACATTTGGGCAAGCGTTGGATAGCAATATGCTAAAACTACCGCAACCTAAGCCATTACCATGTCGACAATTAGCAGTTCCCTATGTTCTTGTGGCCGACGATGCATTTGCTATGCGACCAAATCTCTTAAAACCTTTTAGCCAACGCGGTCTTACTATGGTGCAGCGTGTCTTCAATTATCGACTAAGTCGTGCACGCCGTATAATCGAAAATGTATTTGGCATTATGTCGTCACGTTTCCGTGTTCTCCGAAAGCCGATTTGTCTGGATGCTGAAAAAACAAAGCAAGTGACACTTGCGTGCTGCGTGCTCCATAATTATTTAATGGCAACAAATAAAAAGAAGTACGCACCGCCTAATTCATTAGACCATTATGACTCCAACGGAACTCTTATTCCAGGCGATTGGCGTAATGAAGGTGATGTAGACCAATCGATGTATCCATTACAAAGACCACGGACTTGTGGATTTAATGTAAAGGATATTCAAAATGAATTTACTTGTTATTTTGTGGAAGAAGGTGAAGTGGATTTTCAATATAAACATATAGGTCGCCAGTAATATAACTACACGTACTATCAATATAACTATACAAACTATGAAATCCTTAATATTAAAAAATTAAAACCAGATACCAAATATTCATACTTTTAAAACAATATTTTAAAATTTTAATCCATTAAAGAATAGAATGGAATTCCAAAAAAATAAAAATCCTTTATGGGTATTTTTTGTTCGAAAAATTTTGCTTTGTTTTTCAATCCGATGAAAATAATATATCGTCACCTGAAATGCAAAAGGACGTAACAACTCTTCTAGTTTTTTTAAAGGAGAAACAAAAAACTTTATAACTTTTAAACTACGAGGAACATTAAATCCAAATTTTAGAATTGGGTTAAGAAGCCATCAGGAAAGAAAACTCTAAAAACTAGAATGGTACAAAAACGTTTAGTTTTTGAGCAATTGAGAAAAAACAAAAGGGCTTAGCTACAAGTTGAATATTTTCTAAAACCAAAAGGGGGTATCTAATCCCTTTTGGTCTTAGAAAATACACATAATATACAAATTTTGAGCAAAAATTTAATATAATATAACGTGTCTTAAAAATAATGAACTGTTACCATTTTCGAAACATAATTTAATGTAAAAAGATAAGTTTTAAATAATTTAAAATGGAGTGTACAGAGGTTTTCTTAAGTGTCATTTCAGAAATAACCTCGTAACTTTTAAACGGTTAAAAATACTTAAATTAAATTTCATGTAGTTAGAACAATTTCAACTTTGTTTGCATCGATGTTGGTTTCGGAGATATGATGTTACTAATTTCTCCCTTTTCTACCCTGTTTTACATTCTAAGAGGTCGAATTTCAAAAAAAGTACCGAACACGTGTCCCTTAATTTTAAGTGCCAATCTTAAACCAATTTAGTTTTTGTTTCTTCACTTTTGGTTTAGAAGATATACTTTTCCGATTTTTACCCCCAAGTTTGAAAAAAAGTACCAGACACGTAGTTTATCTTTTTCAATGTCAATCGACCAGTCAATAAATTATACTTCTGTCTTCATAAGCCTAAAATATATCCATAGCTAAAAAGCAAAAAACCTACCCTTAAATATTTTCCCTTTTTTACCCCATTAATCGCAAAAGTACCTAATACGTATTTAATTGTTTTTTAATATCTATCGGTTGCGATGTAAATTATGTTTCTATGTTTATTAGTTCAAAAGATACATATGGGTTAAAAAAAGTACCAAAATATAGTTTTTATCCTTATTAGTGCCATTTCCAAAAAAGTACCAAGCACGTGTCCCCTTATTTTCCTAGCCGATTCAAATCCAATTTCAACTTTGTTTCTATCTATGTTGGTTTCGGAGATATGATGCTACTAATTTCTCCCTTTTCTACCCTGTTTTACCTTCCAAGAGGTTGAATTTTAAAAAAGTACCGAACACGTGTCCCTTAGTTTAATGCCAATCTCAGACCAATTTAGTTTTTGTTTCTATCACTTTTCGTTAAGAAGATATACTTTACAGATTTTTGCCCCCAAGTTTGAAAAAAAGTACCAAACACGTAGTTTATCTTTTTTCAATGTCAATCGACCAGTCGACAAATTATACTTCTGGCTTCATTAGCCTAAAAGATATCCATAGCTAAAAACCAAAAAAACCTACAATTAAAAATTTTTTTGCCCGCTTTTACCTCTTTTTGAACCCTGGATCAAAAAAGTACCAAACACGTGTCTAATATTTATTTCTTGTTTACCGGCTCCGTTTTGAATTTCGTTACTCTGTTGATTGGTTCAAAAGATACACATGGGTTTAAAAAAGTACCAACATTTAATTTTTACCCTCTTTTGTCCCCTATTTGTCCCATCTGCTAAAAAGTACCAAACACGTCTCTACTTATTTTTGTAGCTGATCCCAACGCAATTTCAATTTTAGGAATATGGCGTTTACTTCCGGAGATACAGCATTACTAATTTTTCCCTTTTTTACCCCTTTTTACGCAGAATTTCCAAAAATCCCTTCTTAGTGGATCTATACTTCGAAAAAGGTACCCGTTCTCAAAATTTCAGCTTTAGCCGTTTGGGCTGGGCGATGATGAGTCAGTCACGTTAGAGTTTTATATATATAGATTAGTTTTATTTCGTTCGAACTAGTCCCAGATAAAGTTGGCACCTTCGAGATTTTCCATATCGTACATAGTAAAATTTTGTACAAGAAACTTCATTTTGTATACAGATTGCATATCCATACATACAGGTATGTGATAGAAATCAATCGTTTTCAAATCGATAGATTTCAGATATATTTTAAAGTGACCTCCGTGGTGAAGGGTATCATATGGTCGGGCTTCACCGACTGCTTTAAGTATTTTCGATATCTGGAAAAG
Organism: Stomorhina lunata; assembly: GCA_933228675.1. NCBI lineage: Eukaryota > Metazoa > Arthropoda > Insecta > Diptera > Rhiniidae > Stomorhina > Stomorhina lunata. The sequence continues at coordinate 84,338,959 of OW121740.1, read as the reverse complement.
TTGTGTACTGAAAATGGGCGAAATCGGTTCACATTTAGTTAGAGCTCCCATATAACCCCTCCCCTCGAATAATATTAATGTTGTTAAATTGTATACAATTGTAATAGCTATAACAATGAAGTTTTATGCAACTGTCGGTCAGTAAATCAAATTTTATATCTGTATGAGCTTTACCTAAAGTGTGAATTATTTTCTTTATTTCTATGTGTTACATACATCAGCACAAACTTATAATAACCTTTTCACCTATGGTGGTGAAGAGTATAAAAATCTCATTTGCATTACTATAAATGTCCTATAAATGATTTTACTACAAACATTTAATGTAAATCTATATAATTTTTTTTATTTTATTAAACTTTGTTTCTCATAGTATATTTTTTTACAGGTACTTCATTTTAGGTGTCTATGCAGTCTTTTTTTCAGTTTATTTCACTCTTGAAAATATTTCTTCAAGTTCTTCTGGGACGACTTAGGGCTGCTGTTGAACCTACGTATATAAAAAGTATGCTTTTTAAAAATGAACATTCATTTTTTACTAGGGACTTACCATTGAAGACACTTCGTCCAATATATCATTAAATGCTCGTCTCAATTTAGACCTAGCAACAGCGGCCTGTTCTGGGGTAAGGCTCCTCAACTCTGCCGCTATGTACTCCCCAAACGCTGTGGAAGAATCCTTTGGTTCTGAGTTTTTAGAACCCAAGGATCGTAGAGCCTCTACAGCCATCTCCTTCAAATTACTGTTGGAGGATGAAGATAGGGTAGTACTCGATTTTCTTCTTCTCTGCCCAGACACGGATGGTGGTAATGAGGCTATTTCTTCACCAAATCCCATATCATTTAATAGTGATTCATCTGTATTTGCAGATTCCTGTATGCATGTAAAAAATAATAATAAAAATTGATGGATATAAAAAACAAGTAAGAAAGCGCAATAGTCGGTCAAGCCGACCATACGATACCCTTCACCACTAAGGTCAAAGGTGTTATTTTTCCTGTATAAAGACAAATATTTGCTAAATTTTGCCATCATACAAACATTTTCTCAAAACGTATATATTCAACCTGTTTCCGTCATTTGGACTTATATGAGAGCTCGGGTCAAATGTGGACCGATTATCTCGAAATTTGGCAAATTGATTACAGTTGTTACAAAAATTATGTATGCAAAAAATAAACTCAAAATTTTCATTATCTTTAGATTTACGAGCGTTTTAGTGATTTTTTGTCTCATTTAGTGCGTTTTTGTTTTGTAGTGCGAGTTTGTATGGGAGCTATGGTCAAATGTGGACCGATTTTAACGAAATTTGGTACAGTGATTTATGTTTACATAAGCAGTATTTGTTTTAAATTTCATGAAAAAATATTGATATTTGTGGCCAATATAGCAATTCCGGGAAGTGGGACCTATGGGAGGTACCATAAATAATGGACCGATTTTGACGAATTTCAATAGCCATGGTCCTATTATCAAAAAAATTATCTGTGCCAAATTTCATCAAATTATCTTTAGAACTGCGACCTGTAGTTTGATTTCAAGGTTTACATGGGGGTCCAGCCGGCCAGCCAGCCAGACGGACGGACATCGCTAAATCGACTCAGAAAGTGATTCTAAGTCTATTGGTATACTAAAAGGTGGGTCTAAGACAAATATTTCTATGCGTTACAAACATCAGCACAAACTTATAATACCCTTTCCACCTATGGTGGTGAAGGGTATAAAAACTTACCAGTTGCATGGACGAAATGGACTTGGTGGATTGACTAATTTTTTTAGTCTCCAAAAATAGCATTGATTTGAAGTACTTCCACGTGATGGCGCATACTTCATCAGTACCTTGACCTGATTTTCGCTTCCTCATCTTTTCTAAATTGCAATTAAAAGAGGTGCGGAGATTAGCCCACTTTCCTTTGCAGTCATTAAAACTCGTAGGAATAGCATCTGCAACTTCCTGCCAAACACTATCCTTATGCTGCTTATATTCTGGGCAACCAGCGTCCCATAAACACCGTCGTGCTTCAACTTCTGAAATTAGTTTAAGGATGTTCTCGTGCGTCCACGAGCTTTCTACCTTTTTCCGGTATGATTTCTTCATCACTTTTTTGGGCACAGGAGATTCCACTGCGGACTCGATCGATGATTCTACTTGCACATAATCGCTCGGTTCAAAAAGGAATTCAACCTCATCAAATTCATTGTTTTGGATCATTTTTAAAATTTTTATATACACTTTTAAAAATAAATAAACAAGTAAATATTTGTTTGTGTATTTGAATTTATTTTTTGTTTTTTTTTTAAACTTTTCAATATATAAATTACAATTTTTGAAGTCTTTTTTATTTAATTTTTTGCTTTTTATTTCGGTGGTTTTTAAACAATTATGTCTGACAATGACTTGCGTTGTAAGATGGTGGAATTTCATGCAGCTGACAATAAAAAACAAGCTGACAATTTTTCAAAATTTTCTGCCAATTTGAAATAAGGTGTTTACACGATTGTAAGATATCTGACAATTTCATTGTAAGGTGGTTGTGTGACAATGTGCTGACAATGCTTTAGCTAACAACGTTGTCATATAAAAATTGTAAGTTTACACGATTGTAAGAAATTTTCTTACAATTTTTCTTACAATATTGTAAGATCTGACCATCATGTAGACATAGCATAAAACTAAATAAAACAAGTAAGAAAGCTCTATAGTCGGTCAAGCCCGACCATACGTTACCCTTCACCACTAAGGTCAAAGGTGTTATTTTTCCTGTATCAAGACAAATATTTGCTAAATTTTGCCATCATGCAAACATTTTCTCAAAACTTATATATTTAACCTGTTTCCGACATTTGGACTTATATGAGAGCTTGGGTCAAATGTGGACCGATTATCTCGAAATTTGGCAAGTTGATTACAGTTGTTACAAAAATTATGTATGCAAAAAAATGCTCAAAATTTTCATTATCTTTAGATTTGCGAGCGTTTTAGTGAATTTTTGTCTCATTTAGTGCGTTTTTAAAGAAAAGTTTGTATGGGAGCTATGGTCAAATGTGGGCCGATTTCAACGAAATTTGGTACAGTGATTTTGATTTATATACATGCCTGTTCTGAAAATCACATTTTGTGAAAGTTATTTAAAATCACATAAAAGGTGTTCTGCAAACAAAAATCACAAAAGTTTTGTGATTTCAAATCGGTCAGCTAAGACACTATCGATTTGAAACCACTTGTCTGTTTAACATGTAATTTTATTTTTATTTCTATTACTAATTGAATAGATTAAAAGCCTAATATGATTTTTATAATTTTGTGTAATAAAATTTGCAATTTTACTTAAAAGTTCATTTAAAAGTTCAACACTCATTTTAAGCTAAACTTTTTGTGATTTTTCTTAAAGCCAACCAAGTAGAAAAATTTACTTTTTCAACGTTAAAAGTGTTAAGTTTTTGCAAAAATACTAATAAAATCAATCAAATTTTATTTATGATGCTAAAAATTATTAAAAATAGTGCATTTGCACTAGTTTATAGCAATTTCCTTGTGTTTTGAGAAGTTTAAATCACACAAAAAAACGTAAAATATTGTGATTTACAGAACAGGTACAAATCACATTTGTGATTTCAAAACGGAATGTGATTTCAAATCACGTGATTTTCAGAACAGGCCTGATAAGCAGTATTTATTTTAAATTTCATGAATATATATATTGATATTTGTGGCCAATATATCAATTCCGGGAAGTGGGACCTATGGGAGGTACGAGAAATAATGGACCGATTTTGACCAATTTCAATAGCCATGGTCCCATTATCAAAAAAATGATCTGTGCCAAATTTCATCAAATTATTTTTAGAATTGCGACCTGTAGTTTGATTACAAGGTTTACATGGGGGTCCAGCCAGCCAGCCAGCCAGACGGACGGACGGACGGACATCGCTAAATCGACTCAGAAAGTGATTCTAAGCCTATTGGTATACTAAGACAAATATTTCTATGCGTTACATACATCAGCACAAACTTATAATACCCTTTCCACCTATGGTGGTGAAGGGTATAAAAACTTACCTGCATTTAAAATGATGACAGTTTTATTTATTTATAAGTTTTTCACAATTTCTATTAAATTTTGATTTGATTTTAAAAAGTATTTAATAACAGCTGCAAGCTTTGCTGTTGTTTCACTCTTACTTTCACAATTTTTATACCCTTCACCACCATAGGTGGAAAAGGTATTTTAAGTTTATGCTGATGTATGTAACGCATAGAAATATTTGTCTTAGACCCATCTCTTAGTATACCAATAGGCTTAGAATCACTTTCTGAGTCGATTTAGCTATGTCCGTCCGTCTGGGTGGCTGGCTGGACCCCCATGTTAACCTTGTAATCAAACTACAGGTCGTAATTCTAAAGAATCTGATGAAATTTCGTACAGATCATTTCTTTGATAATAGGACCATGGCTATTGAATTTCGTCAAAATCGGTCCATTATTTATGGTACCTCCCATAGGTCCCGGAATTGATATATTGGCCACAAAAATCAATATTTTTTTCATGAAATTTAAAACAAATACTGCTTATGTAAACCTAAATCACTGTACCAAATTTCGTTGAAATCGGTCCACATTTGACCATAGCTCCCATATAGACTCTTTTTTTCAAAACGCACTAAATGAGACAAAATTCACTAAAATGCTCGTAAATCCGAAGATAATGACAATTTTAAGTTTATACATAATTTGTGTAGCAACTGTAATCAGTTTGAAAAATTTCATAATAATCGGTCCACATTTGACCCTAGCTCTCATATAAGTCCAAGTGGCGGAAACAGCTTAAATGTATAAGTTTTGAGAATATTTGTTTTTTTTTTAAATGACTTAAGATTATACAGAAATTCTGTTAAAATGTAAACCTTTAAGTGACAGTGATTTTTGTTTGTACAAGTAATATTTTTTCAAAATCTTAGTTCTTAAAGGTCTTATCTTTATTCATCGGTATATTTTACATGTTTGAAAATTTTTAAATTGTTTTTATATTATTTACCTTCAAGCATGATTTTCGGTGGTATAGTATAAAAATTAGGATGTAATTTTAAATTTAAGTTCATATCCGCTAAAAGTTTTTTACTTTACGAGCTTGCATGAATATTTTTCGGGGTAATAAATAAAATTACGAAATCGAATAATAGCTGCGCAAAAACTTAAAATTTTTAAATATCATAGTCATAAATTACAGAATTTCGTTGAAACAACATTTTACATAATGTTTTTAAATTAAAAGTTTAGTTTTGAGCTAAACATTTAAGACACATCATTATGTTATGCAGCAAAACAATTCATCGTTCCACCTTCTCCATCTTAAACATCGTTGTCCTTAAAGCTTTTCCCTATCCCAACTGTTTTTGTCAAGTTTTCTTCTTGAAAGATATGTAAATTTTATTATCTGCGACGTTGAACTTTTACAAAAATCTCTTTCTGCTCATTCCGAGGAGTCGGTGTATGTGTACGAGTATGTATTATAGTTCGCATGTATACACAAACACACAAATATCGATGCGTTGTTGCATGTTTCATATTTGTATGTTGATCCTGTTTAATTTGTACGTAAAGGACCCGTATAACTTAGATATTTTCTTCAAGTCGGTAGAATGGGATACGAAGATGACGACCATCGCTCCAACTTAGCCCAGGTCAATTTTAATGTTACGAAAAAGAATTGTTTTTGTGATATACTAAGGTACATAATTTGTACACATTTGTACATACATATGCCACACATGTGTGTGTGTGTCTGAATGTATGTATATGTTCTAGATTGTATACGAAATAAAACTCAGTTCTCATACCAAATTATTGACTTTTTCATTTTGTACTTAAACTCATGCTACACCGAATTTCATCTTTTCTTGCATATTAAACGGACATTCACCATCATTCCTTAGATCCTTTGCTTTCTGTTGTCCGTATATCAGTTACTTTCAACAAATTTACCATTTAATGCACAAGTATGTATGTTCATGTATGTGTGTGTGTATATTTTTATCCTTCTTCCTAGATGGAGACTATAAGAAGCCAACAACTATAGCAACAACATTAGAGTTTCGTAATAGAAATTATAGAACCGGACTGAATGTGCATTTGGAAACTAACGTCGTTATCATTCGTTCAAGTCAAGATGATGGCAATGGCCAAGAAGATGTCCGGGAAAATGTTGGTGGTATTGAACGAAAGAAAATAAATGACCAAAACTAACGAACTCATATACATACAAAACTTAAATGCATATGTATATGGACACTTGCCATGTATCATAACGTATGTATGTAAATAAACTACATATGTATGGACAAGTATATGTACGTACTTAGCACATACACAACATATCTTCGTGATACCGAGAAATTACAGCAAACACTACAATGTCCAAATAAGAACTATTCATATGACTCATATTTTGATCATTGCAAATATCGGTTTAATGGCCATACACTTTTATACCCTTCACAACCATAGGTAGATAGAGTATTATAAGTTTGTGCTGATGTATTCAACGCATATAAATATTTGCCTTAGACCCACCTTTTATGCCAATAGACTTCGAATCACTTTCTAAGTCGATTTACCGATGTCAGTCCGTCCGTTCGTCCATCAGTCTAGCTGGCTGGACCCCCATGTAGACCATGGAATCAAAGTACAGGTCGCAATTATATAGATAACTTGATGAAATATGGCACAGATAATTTTTTTGATAGTCGCACGGCAATTGAAATTCGTCAAAATCGGTCCATTATTTATGGTACCTCCCATAGGTCCCACTTCCCGGAATTGATATTTTGACCACAAATATCAATATTTTTTTACTGAAATTTAAATTTCGTTAAAAACTCTTCTGTCAAAACGCACTAAATGAGATAAAAATCACTAAAACGTTCGTTAGTCTCAAGATAAACAGAATTTTGAGTTTATTTTTTGCATATATAATTTTTGTAGAACTGTAATGAATTCGACAAATTTCGAAATAATCGGTCCACATTTGACCCTAGCTCTCATATAAGTCTAAATGACGGAAAAAGCTTAAATATATAAGTTTTGAGAAAATATTTGCATGATGGCAAAATTTAGTAATTATTTGTCTCTATACAGGAAATAAAACATTTGACCTATACAGGAAATAGAACATTTGACCTAAGTGGTGAAGGGTATCAAGCCATAGACCGACTATAGCACTTTTTTTTACTTATTTAATAAGTTTTTATGCTTCTGCCACAATTCACCAAATACATGCAGAATGGTAGTGTAATTAACGGTGTGACTTAAGTTTTCCCGCCGTGAGTTGTTTAATTAAAATGAAGAGCTCAGTATGGCAGCTACTAAAAAAGTGGTCCAAATCTTATATATATTTCGGTTGACTTTATTAAAATTAACAAACCGTACAGATATCTGTGAAGCATTTATAACAAGCGATGAAAAATTAATAAGATACGAGAGCACAAAACGCAAACGACTGTATTTGAGCAACGTCCAATAAGGTTATAGATTAGAAAGAAATCGTCTACTATAAAATTCTTAATACCGACCAATCGGTTAATTTTTCGCTATACTTTACTCGGACTCTGTATCATATGACTAATATTTCAGTTTAAGTTTGATTTAAAGCCTTTTTGTTAGCAAAGTCCTATTTATTTTTGATACATACCTAAAGCTAATTGAGTAACTTCCATCCAAACGGATGGCTTTGGCAATTGTATCTTCATATATACGAACGACCAAGGAGACCTGGTGATACATACAAAAAGTGTCCTGAAACTATGGAAGGATTGCTTTTGAAAATTTCTGGTATCAAGTGTAGGCGACCAAGATGATACGCCTGAACAAATTGAGGTTAGAACTGCAATTAAGCTGCGGGTGCCGATGGTTTGGCAGCAGAGCTTTTTAACGTAGGAGGTGATGAGTTCATAAGATGTGTGTTCCAGTCGCATGTGCCCTCCTTTCAATTACATATAAGATTCTATCGACCATACTGTGTTAAAGGCTAAAACCAAAAGTAAACGAAATAATTGGGCCCTAACAATGTGGCTTTAGACCAAGTAAATCTACCACTGACTAGATCTTCCTGCTACATTTAATCCTTAAGAAGACCAAAGAGAAACAAATAGGCACATATTATCTATTCGTTGACTACAAAGCTGATTTTGATAGTCCGGTACGAACGAAGTTGTTTAAAGTAATCCCTGAGTTTGGCATCCCTACGAAGTTAATAAGATTATGCAGGATGACATTAACTGATACAACCTCATTAGTTAAAATAAGTAAGAGCCTACCAGAGTCCTTCGTAACTAAACGGGGATTCAGGCAAGGCGATAGTTTATCATGCGATCTCTTAGAGAAAATCCTGCGAGACACTGCAGTTAATATAACTGCAACAATTCTAACTCGCGTATGCCTATCACACTGATTTCATGGGCCGCAAATTGCGCGCATTTTCAAGTATCGATTAGGAATCTAAGTTATAAAATGGGTCTAGTTATCAATGAATCAAAAACAAAACTGATTGTTTCTTCGCCATCATAAATAACGATATATGTTTTTCTAAATCGAACATAGAATCAGTCTTGGAAACAAGTGCCATTTTGGCTTAAGCATGCAGCAACATAATAAAGCTCTTAAAACAAAAATCGTGATCTATAAAACGCTTATAATACCTGTGTTTAATAATTTGGTTCTGAATTATGGGCACTTGCATAGACAAATGAAGCTATCCTTGGAGTTTTTAATAGGAAGATGCGACGAAAAATGTTTGGACCAGTCTGCGTCAACAAAAAACATTGACATCGAATGAATCATGAGTTGTATGAGTCATACGCTAACATCGATACAGATAAACGCATTAAATTGCATCGTTTGCGTTGGCTAGGACATGTTGAACAAATGGATAAAAATACCTCAGCAGGAAAAGTGTTCGAAATTGATTCCGAGGGAACTCGTAGAAGAAGACGTCCGATACTTCGATAAAAAGATCAAGTAATGGAAAATCTTTCAAAGCTTGTCCTACACAAATGGATATAATGCGCACAACATTAAATAATAACATATGTTCGTTCTTTGACTTTAACAGTCTGTAAATATGGGCCATTTAGTAAGTACCAAAAACCTAGGCCAATATAAGCCCTTAGAACGTTATATCTCATTTACATTAAGCTCAAAAACTCATTATAGTAGTTTTTGGCTTATAACAATATTGAAAACTTAAGTTCACATACAAAATTAATTTTCAACGAAAACTTAATAGAATACATTTTAAATACCAATACAACACTGAGTTCATCCCATTTAAACAGCGACCACCGCTTTGCTATATCTAAAGTTCGATTGAAAATAGTGGCTCTGAGGTCAGAAACGGCAAAAGTCGATCGGCAAATTGATGTTGGGAAGCTGGAATCAGAGCGACATCGAAATGCCTTTATTACATCCAGATGTTTTAAACAACAACGACACAAATATAAACGAAATCGGAAGGTGTATCACTCAGACATACAATGAGGTTGGTCAACAAACGTTAGATTTTAAAGACCATAGAAGGAAAGCATGGCTCACCCAAGCAACATGTTACCTGGTTGAACAACGTAAAACCTTACGATGGATGGAACACTTTCAGTCAACATTAAACAATTCCATTGGATTAGAAGCGCTGACGGAAGTGCAAAATGAAACCAACCATGACTGTTTATGCAGTGGAATTTCAGACAGCCCACCAACAATACAAGAAGTCAAGAATGCCATTAAAAGCCTTAAGCGCAACAAGGCTCCGGGCAATGACAATATCTCAGCGGAGATGCTTTTTTGTGACGTTGAAGGATCGGCGAGACTGTGGCACCTATTTGTGCGTAAAATATGGGAAGAAGAAGCTCTGCCAACCTCCTGGAATGAAGGTATACTAGTCAAAATAAAAAAAAGGTGACTCCAAAGACTGCAATAACTACAGGGAAATAACACTTCTTCCAATACCTAGCAAAATACTAAGTCAAGTAATTTTGAATAGAACGTCTGACGTCTGAAACACTCCGCGAAAATCAGTTTAGGTTCCGAGAGAATAGATTTTGTGTTGATCTAATCAACGCAGTAAGAATAGTACTGGAGCAATGTAATGAATTCCGCACCCCCATTTACCTAGCATTTATCGACTTTATGAAGGCCTTCGGCAGTGTCAACAGGAGCTATCTATGGAGAATTTTAGAAAACCGTAACATGTCAACGAAAATTCTGAACTTAATTCGGGCAATGTACGTGGACCTTAAATGCTGGGTTCTACATAAAGGTAAATTGTCTTACCCGTTCGAAGTTACTACTGGAGTAAGGCAAGGATGTATCTTATCACCTATACTTTTTATGCTTGTCATCGACAATATAATGCGCACGGCACTAAATGGTAGATATGGTATCCCTTTAAGCAACTCGAGGACTTGGAATACGCCGATGACGTATGTCTTCTAAGCCAAAGACCAGGTCACCTTCAAGAAAACACTAGCGCTATTACTATTGAATCTCGGACAGCCGGGCTGGAAATCAATATTTCCAAGACAAAGATTATGCTGGAGGCTATGGCGCAAACCCGTCGCCACACATCAATGTGGATAACAAGGGTATTGGATGTGTAGGTACCCTGAATTATCTTGGTAGTTTGGTATCTACAAAAGGTGGCGCAGACGAGGATATTGAATCGCGTATTAATAAGGCAAAATCTGCATTCGACATTCTCCGAAGTATATGAAAATCTCGGCAAATATCAACAACAACTAAGTTACGAATATATAACTCGAATGTCAAGTTCATCTTGTATTACGGCTGCGAAACTTGGAAACGCACAAATGCTATCGATAAGCGTCTACAAACCTTTGCAAACAAATACTTGCGGCAAATCATTAATATATGGTGGCCAAATCGCATAAGAAATGAAGATCTACTAAACGCTAAAAACCAAATCTCTTCTTCTATAGAGTTATGTCAAGCAGCAAACTATTCACGGAATGATGTATGCCTAACATCACGCAATAGAGTTCGATCTAAAAGGATGGTTGAGGCCCTATGCTCCAGTGGATGTCAAGAATAACAGAAGAAGAAGAAGAATTCAACTCTAAGGTAGAAAAATAAGAAAATTACAAAAATTAAATGTCAGTTTAAAAAGAAAAAATAGAAAATAAACACTTTTTTTCAAAAATATACTTTAAGTGTGATAAAAAATTGTTTAGCCTTTGACCGGGATTAAAAATTTAAAATTTTTCCAATTTTGAAAAAAAAAAACTATATACATTGATCTCTTATTATTAAAAATGTTAATAATCCGTTTAACTTGCGTTTGCTGGGATTTTATTTTAGATTCTAAAGAACGTAAGTTCGTATGATTATTAAGGAATATGAATGCTTGCGGACGAACCAAACGAAGAATATCTTTTGAAGGTATGCACAAAACAATAGGAATATGTTAGAACCAAACGAGTACGTAGATGGAAATGTGGACAAAACGAAGGAACCACCAAAGGAACAAATGAACAAACTTAACGAATGCACATACGACTGTACGAGTATGGATGGATAAATAAATAGGAGGATAGGTGGCTGACTCGACTAATGCTTAAGTGAATGAGTAGGCAAACGCAAGACAATAAAGACTGTTAAGTAAAATCCCAGGACGAAGGTTTATGTTGTTTTTGTTCTTTGTCAAGCCTAAAAACATTTTAGACTTTGGTAATATGGACATCCATTCATTTGCTCAACTGACTGAAACCTCGTTCGTTGGAAAACTCTTGCATATTTCTGTACAAATACAATTACAATATTTACAAAGACATTTTCTCTACATACAAACATGAGTATATAAAATATGTATTAAAATAAGTATGTACACACAGACATTGTACATATGTATGCATGTATGTAATGTTACGTAATATATGAGTGGTTATGCACTTGTATGTAAGTCGACGAGCCAAGATATATACAATCTATGTTCTTTGTAAAAACATGAAAATATAAGTTTTGCTTAAATCTAAATTTGACAAATAAAAACTATTTATGCACAAAAGCTTAATTTTTCAATTCTGAGATCCATATTTAGACATCTCAGTCGAAGCTCTATATGTTAGAAGAATTTTGTTTTCAAGAAGTGATCGGTTGAATTCTTTTGAATATTTAAGCCAAGTCATACAATATTAACAAGTTGAGCCCAGGACCATTAAAATAATCGAGTATTGATATGCCATGTAGCGGAGACTGTACACCACTAGTTTTGATGCAAAGGTATTAAATATTAAAATAAATATGTGCCGCTAAGTCTCCTGTCTCTAGCAAATATGCTTATTAAGCTACTACCTACTTACGTAAATGGCCTATATTAACAACCTGTGCTTCGATCTTGTGAGCATATTAGGCCAAGCTCAGAAAGTTTTCCTCTACCTGGTCTTTCCATCGAAGTTTCGGATATCCTCTTTTACGAGCTCCCTCTGGATCATTTTCGAAGATTTTTCTCGTTGGATTATTTTCGTCCATTCGCACAACATGTCCTAGCCAGCACGGCCGCTGCTGTTTAATGCGTTTTTTTATATCGATGTCAGCGTATAACTCATACAGCTTAAGGTTCATTCGATGTCGATATTCATTGTTGATGCAAACTGGTTCAAAGATTTTCACAGAATCTTCCTCTCAAAAACTACAAGAATGGCTTCTTCTGCCTTTGCAAGTGCATTATCAGCTACAATTGTTAAAATATTTTAAATGGTGTTTTACAATCATTAAAATTATTTAAAATTGTGTATTTTCTCATTAAAATAACTAAAATCGTTAGTGCACCAGTTTTTGCAAGACATAATTGATAAAATCCCTAAAAATAGATTAAAATTTATTGTCTTTAATAGTTTAGTACCTGGTTGACTGAGCCTTGATCGGAGCTTTAGGATAAGCATTTTGAGGCAAATTTTAAAGTTTTCAAATATTTTATTATATAAAGTATTAGCCAAATTAAATAATAGCCAAATTAATAATTTATGAGACGCCGCACACAAATATCATTTTTTTGAATCATTTTATTTATTTTGTCCGATCCACACATGATCAAATGCATAGTTTACAGTTCAATTCATTTTGAATAATTTTTGGAAATTGTTAATAAATACTTACTTAAAAACTCTTGTCGGCTCATAGAAATGCACAGTTCACGTTTTAATTAAATTTTAGTAATTTTAAGTGGCGCCACCTGTCGGAAGTCGGTCGTACTAACTAAGAAACCTTCGCCGGCTCATACGCAAAAACTTTGTTAAAGATCACAGCATGATCAAATGTGCAGATTACGATTTAATTCACTTTGGGTAATTTTCAGTGACGCCACCTGCTGGTAATTTGTCATAAGAACTAAGAAACCTTCGTCGGCTCATGCGTAACAACTTTACTTAGGATCATAGCATGTTATATATACACAGTTTACGATTTAATTAACTTCGAGTAATTTTCAGTGGCTCCACCTATCGGTAATTTGCCATACCAACTAAGAAACTTTCGTCGGCTCATGCGCTACAACTTTTCTAAAGATCACAACATGATCAAATGTATAGTTTACTATTCTATAAAGCACATACAGATAGACTAGGGTTTGCAAAAAACCGTGAAAAAAAAAAAAACTATTTCAGTTTAAATTTGTAGGAAAATTTAGATAACTTCATTAACACATATTATAATTGAATTCTAAAATTCAGGAAAATAATTCAGGTTTTTTAAATATGAGGGATTTCTTAAATAAGTCTTGTTTCTTTTGGAGAAACTGCAGAGCCCCTTTAGCGCGAATAAAGAATTTACAATTTCAAAGTCGATAGAATAAAGTAAATCTAAGGTCGATAGCATTTCTAAACTCTCATGAATATTTTGTTTTAGAAGCAGAAAAGTAAGAGTAAACTTATATCACGATTATGATGATTTTTAACGCTTGTTTGTAAAATATTATAACGAACTGACGAATTTTTGAAATACCGAACAGTTTTTCTTATAGCCTCTAGGTTCAAATGTATATGGGCAATCGGTTTTAAATGAGTCAAAGTTTCATCGTCGCCGTCTTCAAAATTGATTTTCAGATACAAATTTGATATTGGCTGCTGCCCCATCTATAGTACATGCTACGATGTTTGTATCAAGTGAAATATTAAACTCCATTAGCCTTTGTCTAATGGTTCCTTACGTTTGCTTGAAATTACACGTTCCTAAAATACGGCCCAGATGTAAACATCTTTTGCTTGTTTCATTCTTCTGCTTCATTAAATAGACAAATTACATGCAAATTTATGAAAAGCTAATGTTATTTCTGAATAATACCAACAAAAAATTATAAAAAATAAATAGCCAAAACAGCGGATTTTTCTACGGTTTTCGGTTTCGGTTTTGAGGCATTAAAAACCTAGATTTCGGTTTCGGTTAAAACCGAACTGCAAACCCTACAGATAGACAAACATTAATTTGTTTAAAAGTTATAACATTACCAACTGGTTCCATAAAAAAGTTCAATCTGCATATTTCTTACTTCTTTGGGACCAATTGAATCAGTACATTTTATGAAAACGCAGTCAATATATTGTTCCTATTAATATTACTTTTTGAGATTTTAAGTTATTGTTTTATCAATTTTTTACCCATTTTGGCCCCGAAATTAAAAAAGTACCAAATTCGTGTTCAATATTTTTTTCACATTTATTGATTCTAGTACAAAGTACCTTTCCATATTTTTTACTTCAAAAGATAAGTGTGGGTTAAAAAAGTACCAAAAAAACTACTTTCACCACTTTTTATTCCCTATCGGGCATAGTTCCAAAAAAGTACCAAACACCTGCCCACTTATTTTTATAGTTGTTCAAAACGTAATTTTAATTTTGTTTCTATACCTATTACTTGAGGAGATCTAACGTTTTCGTTTTTTTCCCCCGTTTTTACCCCCTTAGAGGCAAAGTTTCCAAAAGTCCCTTCTTACTCGACCTATACATCAAAAAAGTTACCCACCGTTCAAATTTAATCAAAATCGTTAGAGCCGTTTTCGAGATAGCCCTTCTATATATATATATATATATATATACATATATATATATATATATATATATATATATATATATATATATATATATATATATATATATATATATATATATATATATATATAGATATATGTACATATATATATATATATATATATATATATATATATATATATATATAATGCAGTTCTGAAAACGCCCATTGTAACAAAAATGGGTAAAAATAGGTCAAACCTTTTTAAAATTTATTTAAAAATAATAGACTTTTTTTATTGATATTCTCAGGAGGGTCTTTATAAACCCTTAAAACTAGAAAATCTTTTAACCGATTTTAATGTTATATATCTCGTTGTACCAATCTTTTAACCACTTTTTTTGAAAGTGTAAGTAGACATTTTATTCAAACATTTGAAGAAAGTGGGACACTCTAATGTACATTTACAATTTTATATGAAAATATATAACATTTTAAGGATTGTTAGGAATAAATAATCTGGCATCAATAATTGAACCATCTGGATCGGCCAGTGTAAGCCCTTACTGTACAATTTATCCCCTTCCGCTTCTCAAAGTGGTATTTCTTCATACATCGAAGTGCAAAAAATATAGGGAGTGATCTTACAACAATAAAATTTTCCATACTTGTTCACTTTTACATAAATAAGAAAAATTCAATAAATTTTCGAAATCCGTCAACTCCTTGGTATTAAAAAGTTAAGCCTAAACGACTGCAACACTTTTTGCTTATGTTATGCATAACAATTTAAGTGACTTTTTTCATAAAATTTTGAACTTTGTTTTACGATCAATAAATTTCGGTGAATTTTTTTTTTTTTTCGAAAACACTGAATTTTGTAGAGTTTTTTTTTATTTTCTAATATCTCCTAAACTATATATGAGATCAAGATATTTTCTTCTGCAGACTAAAATCAAGGTTTTCAACCTTAATTAAAAAGACATCGATTTTAAAGCTATGAAACTATATTCGATGCATGAACTACTGAGTTTAATGAAAAATTTTATCACTTTTCGTTTTAGAACATTAAGAAAATTTCAATATTTACATTTCTTATAACACATGCTAAAACTTTTTCTTAAAGACAATAATTGATCCTTAATATCTAGACTCTTCTCTATAGAACTGCATCACTATAGATTTTTCAAAAGCGGCGGTTAAAAATGGCTTTTTTGCAGCAGAAGTGCGTCGTCACCATCTTTTGAAAAAGTCACTCGTCGCGACCACGCACCTTCAATTTAGAAAGTATCCTATCATAAGGGACACATGTATATGTACATCGGGTCCTGAAAGTGACAGTCACCTGTAAGAACATTGGCTATAAAATCTCCCTTATTTATCCAGAATTTGTAAACCAGTCCCAAGTCTCCCTAACTCGTCTGCTGCACTATTGCCTGAACTTCTAAGATATCTCGTTGGGATAAGTGTGGCAAACCAAGACTGATATTTAAATCAGGAAGACGAAGTCCAAAAACCTAATAGCTGCTTGACTCTCAGATAATGTATTTATTCCTACTGTTGTAAGGACATCTGCCAATTTCTTAATGGACAAAATTTCGACCTGAAAAACATTGGAGTGATGCTGTAGATTTCGTGCGATATTTATCTGTAGATCTTTAGATAAGTCCCGAAAGATTTACTTAGGAAGATCGGTTTATCTTTTCCGATTTAAAAAAGATTTTTGCAGAGTACCACTCATTTAACCTTTACCCTTATGACAAGAATATTGCTTTGTAGCCAAAACTAAATCATGAAGCAAACGATTGGGATCATATTGCTTGCGAACACCCTGTTTATCATTTACCTAAGAACTAAAACTATATAAACTAACACTAAATTCGTAAATTCGTAGATATGAATGTTTAAGTTAAAGTGCGTAGGCTTCTTATGCATTAAATATAACTTACATTTATTTGTGGCTTCATCCAGTCGTTACATTGTCCATTCATTGGTAGAACTTGAAGGGAGTAAATTTCCCCAATGAGAAATTCTAACCTATTGTCTTAGCACAAATTTTGTTCATAGTTTCCATTAATTTGGAATGTTGTTCTTCGTGTTTTTTATTCATTTAATACTCAGCATCTTATAGTTAGTCTTCATCTTTTAGCAAAGTTATCATATCATATGTGTAAATATCTTAGATACATTTTTATATATATCCCGGCAGTTTAGGTAATATTGAGAAACATCCAATAAAACTTTAGTTCACCTTTTTCTGCAAAGTTATTTCTGTAGAACGAAAATTTAACACATAATAATTCAATTTCTTGCTTATTCATAAAGAATTTTATAATTTTGATGTAGTAAAATGATTTATAAAAGATCCATTTTAAATTTGTTTCAGACACGAGGGTTTTAAAAGTGTTGGGTTTTAATATAATGATCCAAAGTTGCTTCGTAGAAAATATTCTGTATGTTGCATTTCTTTGGTTGAGAGTTTTTTTTTTTTGGGATATTTCTGCTTTCCTTTTTTTCTTGTTTGCAGAATCTAATTGTCGACGTTCGAATGATGCAAAGAAGGGGTTGAATGTATTTTTTGAAATTAGTTTGAGTGTTTTGTTGTTGGACTGGTTGCTTTTGCCAATGGTCCGGTCACTCGTATACAATAAATACTCATGCGAATGTGTATTTGCGTATATATTTTATTTTAAATTCATCCTTCGCATACTTACTCAAGTATCCTTTCGTGGTTTGCATACTACACAAATAAAAATATGAACGAATTGTGACTGGGAGGATTTTCTAGGAGTGCAATACTTAGGTGCTCAAGGAATGATGGTTAAAAGATTCTTATGTACTTGTATTTATATATACATACATATATCCTACGTACTTAAACTTATACATAT
Organism: Stomorhina lunata; assembly: GCA_933228675.1. NCBI lineage: Eukaryota > Metazoa > Arthropoda > Insecta > Diptera > Rhiniidae > Stomorhina > Stomorhina lunata. The sequence goes on along the minus strand of OW121740.1, from coordinate 84,321,039 downwards.
ACGAATTTTAATACTCTCATACATCTTAGACCGGTTTTAAAAAAGTTAAGTTGGTATTGGACATTTCCCTACTTAGTATCGAGTCAAATTAAAAATTTTCGAACACTTGCTGAACCACATCATCTCCGATTTCGATGAAATTTTGCATATCGTTACTTTAATATAGAAAAGCCCTAACTAATATTTTTCTTACATTACAGGAGAGGAAAAAAAAACTAAATAAAATCTTAAGTTTTGAAGATACAGATATTTTTTAAAAGCAGTTTTTTACAAAATTCTCTAAAGAATTTATTGCTATAGCAATATTTTTTAAAATTAAAAGATTTTTATAAAATTATATTAGATATAGCTTTAAAAAGCGATTTGAATGAAAAACGACATAGGGCTTTTCTATATTAAAGTAACGATATACATTCTCATAGCTCATACGATTTTTACAGTTTTTCAAAAATTTTAATTTAAAGAATATAAAACTACAAGACATACGCTAAGTACAAGTCTAGTTTTATAAAATCCGATAACAGTATCAAAAGTTATAGACATATAAAATGGGTATGTTTTGAATTTTGAAATTAAAAGAAAAACGAACTTTGGACCACCATAAAATTTTAACCAAAGCGAAATTAAAAATTTTGTAGAACTCTAAAAATGTTATAAGCTAGGAAAATGTATGTATATGTAAAATTTAATAAAAATCGGAGATGGTGAGGTTCGAAAAATTTTGATTTCACTCTATCTTTAACTAATAATACCAAATATTGAAATTATTTGATTAGTTATTTAGAGTCCGTGCCAGAAATCAATTAAAATATCAGAATGAAATTTTTTGGATTTAAAAAAATATTTTTTTAAATATTACCTTTGCATGATATGGATATAATGAAAACAAGAACTCTTCAGAATATTGCACAGTGATGCATAAGAGGTTTTTGGTATTAACATAGCAATTTCTAAGCTGACGAAATTTGGAACATCAGGAGGAGCGGAGTTAGGTTTTTAGAATAACATTTATGGAAGTATATATGGTATAACTTTCGCCAATTTAGATCGACCTGAAAGATTTTTACATTTTCAAAAACTTCTTAAAAAACAAGTAAGAAAGTGATACCCTTCACCACTAAGGTCAAAGGTGTTATTTTTCCTGTATAAAGACAAATACTTGCTAAATTTTGCCATCATACAAACATTTTCTCTAAACTTATATATATAAGCTGTTTCCGTCATTTGGACTTATATGAAAGCTAGGGTCAAATGTGGACCGATTATCTCGAAATTTGGCAAATTGATTACAGTTGTTACAAAAATTACGTTTGCAAAAAATAAACTTAAAATTCTCATTATCTTTAGATTTACGAGCGTTTTAGTGACTTTTGTCTCATTTAGTGCGTTTTTAAAGAAAAGTTTGTATGGGAGCTATGGTCAAATGTGCACCGATTTTAACGAAATTTGGTACAGTGATTTTAGTTTACATAAGTAGTATTTGTTTTAAATTTCATGAAAAAATATTGATATTTGTGGCCAATATATGAATTCCGGGAAGTGGGCCCCATGGGAGGTACCATAAATAATGGACCGACTTTGACGAATTTCAATTGCTATGGTCGCATTTTCAAAAAAATGATCTTATTTCATCAAATTATATTTAGAATTGCGATCTGTAGTTTGATTACAAGGTTTACATGGGGGTAGAGCCAGCCGGACGGACGGACGGACATCGCTAAATCGACTCAGAAAGTAATTCAAAGCCTATTTGTATACCAAAAGGTGGGTCTTAGACAAATATTTCCATGCGTTACATACACCAGCACAAACTTATAATACCCCTTCCACCTATGGTGGTGAAGGGTATAATAATAACACATGGTCACAGTACTACAGTTTACAGTTTAAGAGATATTTCACTCCAAAATTTTTTTTTTAATTCTGTGAGATTGCTGATAAATTTCTAAATGAATAAGAAAAAATTTTTGTTATACATATAAAGTTTATAACAAAGAAAAATTCTTCAAATTTATTTTCCGAAAAAAGCTTGAAAAATAAAATTTAAAAAAAGTAACGTTTTTTTCTATATTTTTGAAACATTTGAAAATATCTAATTTTTTACATTTTCAAAAAGATTAGTCTTCAGGAAGGCAAAATTATATGTTGAATAATTTTGACATTCACTCTCATGTGGTCGAATATCAGTAATTTTTGGACAAATTTTTTAATTAAATTATATTAAGTGGAATGTTCGTAAGGTCTGTGTAAAAATCTGATATGGCCCGGCCAAAAATGGGGTCACACGGGTCTTTTAAAAAAAAAAAAACTAAAATTTTCGAAAAGTGTACTTTTTAGTATTCAAAAATGTTAATAAAAATTTCAGAACCCATTCTTAAATTTATATTTCTGAATTTCTAAGATATTGGTCTAAACTGTTTTCAAAAATAATCATGATAAATTTAGAGATTTTTGCATAAAGATTAAAATGTTCATTAAAATTTCTGAATTTCTAATATATTCGTCTACATTGCGTTCAAAAATCTTCCAATACCTGGTTTAGTTTTAGAAATTCGAAAAAAATATAACAAATTATGTAAATTTATTGTTGTTGAACTTTTGTGATAAAAGTCTTAAGTAAAGTTCTAAATTGTGAAAAAAAATTTAAATCTCATTTCAAAGTATATAAAAATCCCTCACTATTGATGTATACAATTTATATATATATATATAATTCCCCGACAACATTCCAATTGGAACAAGAGGTACTTCCCTCAGACAATGAGCTGCATCCGATTCTATTTTTTGACTCATTGGAAGGGACCTACGTTTTAACGCCGGCTCCGAACGGCAAATGCATTAGTTAGAGAAGTTTTTTATAGCCTAATACTCAATAACCAGTGGCTAGCTGAGTTATGAGGTCAACCGCCGCTTTTTGAAAATTAATTTTTTTCAGGGATTGAACTTGGGACCTCTGGTATGCTAGGCGAATGACATACCTGCTATACCACGGCGGTTCACAAATGTCTATCTTATATTATTTTGGTAGAATAATATTGTTAAAACAAAACAAATAAATATTTAAACAAAATACTACATAAAACTTAATAATTTCTTTCGCATATTTTATTACTCTTCATATAAAATGTCATATTTTTTTTGCAATATTAAAATATTTATCTAAAATAATAAAAATTTTGCATTTGACACGTTTTAAAACTAAACAACCATTGTAAATTTTATGTAAAATGTTATATTTCTATTAGGAACTTAAAAAGAAATATGAAAAATGAATGACGCTTTATATTCAAAAAGTGCTATCTACATTTTCGACCAAAATGGTTTTTAATAGAAACGTGTTCATTATCTGTCATATATCATATTTTAAGAAAGAAAAATAATTCTAAAACATTTTTTTATAAATTGTGTTTGTTTTATCTACACATGTTGCCTTCATAATCAAAAAATAGTGCTATCTACAGTAAAAAAAATTTGTGGAAATAATAAAATGTACATTGTAATTTGTGATAAATCAACAAAGTGACCACCATTCCCTACAACGTACTGTAATCATGGATTTCTAAAATATTTTCAACCTTTGACCTTAAAATTTTGTAAATAAAGGTCATAAGAAAGGGAATACCTTGAATTCTATTTATATACTACTTGTTTTATTCAAAGAACTTATTATTTTAATTAAAATTCATGATATTTTGATAAAAGCCTAATTTTTCATTATATATTATTTTTTGTTGTTAAAATAATGCTATGTACTTGCTCTGTATTTGAAACAATCAAATTTTAACTCATAAAAAGTGCTATCCACTATAGAAGCACAAATATAAGGAGTTAATAAAAAAATTTAATTTTTACAAAATCTTAGCCCCAATTTGTATGGGTTTTTCACTCACTTGTAAACTTGTGAATTTGTAGATAGCTCTTTTTGAATATAAACCCTCGATTATATTATTGTCAAAGATATAGCAACTTAAAAATTCAAAATTTTTTTTGATTGATTATACTGTGCCAGTTTAAAAAAAATGACAAGTGGGTAAAGCTAATTAAAATACGCTTAATCCAGGGCTAAACTTTTTTTAAGTTGTGTCTAATTTTCGAGATATAGCTGTGATTAACCATCACTGAGGAAATTTTTAAAGACATTTTCACTATATGATGTATTTACCAGGGTTTAAATAAACTGCTATAGCAGTTTTCAAATAGTCGGATATTTCATATAAAATTGTGCCAACAATATGAAACAAAACCACCTTTCGCTTTTATAAAAACTAGAACGAAAAACTATTTCCAAACTTTCATGTATAAATTTACTATTTGCTTCACATATTTTCGTGGAGTGCTAAAATGATTTTAGCTTTTAGGAACTATTTTATATGACAGTAAAAAGAAAGAATATGAATTTTTTCATTTTAGCATTTAGTTTTTATTCTTAGTTATAACAAGTAAGAGTGGTATATTCGGCTTTGCCGAATCTTGGATACCCTTCACCAATGGCGTTGCAAAAGTACTTAATGTAATTCCAAGCAAAATTTGGTTATACTAGTATTATATGCAAAGAGTCTTTAAAATTAAGAGTCGGAAAAAGAAAAGCTTTTCGGTGGCGTCATCATATAGAATAGTTATGCACCCAAAGGTTAGGTTGGGCAGGTGGCTGATGTCTAGGGAAGCTTCACTTGGGTTTTTAAGTGGTCCCTTTGTGAAAGATAATGATTACTAGACTACAAGTAGAGAATGCATATTTAAGCCAGCCAGTAGCTTCGAAATAAAATAGACACATATTTTACGAACATTTAATAAAGTTCGATAGACCAGATGAACCATGCAGAAAAGATGCTTCAAAATGTAGATGCCCTTACATTTGCAATAGCACATCGATTTGATGAAGTTTAAGTATTCTGGCATGCAACCCAAAAACACAGTGCCCAGTGAGGGTTGTGTACTTTAATTCATACGAATTGTCCAATTATTAAAAGTTAATGATTAGTTATGTAAAACTCTGAACTGATTTAGGTCAAAGCTTTAACAATGATAAGCCTTAAAATTATAGGGTATACACTCTTAGTTTTAGATACATACGTGAAATATATAGCTTTTGAATGGATGGATAACAGCTTTGTCGGAAAAGTTATTAAAGATTTACTTATTAATCTGAAGTTAGTTAATTAATTAAAATGAACACTTCATCAATAATATTTGGGATGTATTGTTCTTTCGATCTGTCCGATGGATGTTTGGAAAGTTTTGCTCAAGTTCCTTGTGCAATTTTAATGTGATTTAATTTATCAGCATTAAACCGATTCCCGGTCGGGGTTATATGGGAGATTTCACTAAATGTGAATAGAGCTCGCCCATTTTCAATATTGAACTTTTCAAGAGATCAGAAATACTTTTGTCAAATGTTGTCCCTCTAGAAAGTTTATTTTAGGCGCTATCGCCCTGAATATCAATATTGTACAACGTCTTTATACTAAATGTCATCATCGTATCTTAGGCGAAGTTATACGGGATCAATTGTCAAACGTGAACGGATTTCTCCCAATTGCAATTAAAAAATTTAAATTTTCGTTGATATGTGAGATACTTACAAACATATGTAGATTTTGAACGGATATCATGTAATTAGCTGCATTTTTGTACTTCCTAGGAAGATTACCTATAATTTGATATATAATACATTCTCAAATGTTATCATAGTGTTCAAAAGTCAGACACAAAATTAAGATTAATGCAGAGTGTCTGTCTGCTAAAATCAGATTTGTGGAGCTCCTGGATTTTACACAAAATTTTAGGATATTGGGCCACCCTGAATTTTATCATTGTCGATTAAAACACCATCGCTTAAACGCTAAATTATATCTACCACAAATTACCGAATGCATCAGGATTTAGGTAATCCCCTGCGAAGGACGCTAGTAAATTTCATCAAAACAAACACCTGAGATATCGAAAAAACAGGAGCTCCAAAAACTTGACTACAACAGAAAAAATTACAGACAGGTAGACGGACGGACGGACAAACAAACAGACGGACGGACAGACAGACAGAAAAACAGACGGACGGACGGAGGTCGCGAAATCGATACTCCTGCCGATTCTGAGTTGATCGGTACAATTTGAATGGTATTCCTAATCAGATTTGTGGAGTATAGATTTTAGAAAATCCTCACAAAGAACGATGTCAAATTTCATCACAATCGGTCCATAAACACCTGAGATATCGCTAAAACAATACTTACAAAATGTAAACAAAATTTCTTAGACACGTACTTTGGGCAATTTGCTGTACATCAAATGTAGTGTTAAGGCGATATCTCAATTGTTAATGGACCGCTTTTTATAAAATTTAATAACGTGCTTGGCCCCCGCCAAGCACGTTATTATATAATAAAATTTATGTAGGTCCGTGCTAAAGGAAGATGGTTTTTCCTATTTCTGCATTTCATTTTTTCAACAAACATTCTCTAATGCGAACTTTGGGCAATTTGCGATACATTAAATTCAGTGTTTTGGCGATATCTCAGTTGTTTATGGACCGATTTTGATAAAATTTTACAGAGTGCTTTGGGAAACTATTTCCTACAATCTGATATATAACATATTATCACATGTACACCAGGAGTATCTATTTTCTCTTGCTATTTAAAAGTGTGTTTCAATCAAAAATTTCAAAATTTTCGTCTAATTTTTGGTATTTTTTCGATATTTTCGGTGTTTATAAACCGATTTTAATGAAATTTAATAGCGTTCATTGCGGGAGAATTTCCTAAAATCTGATATATAATTTATTTAAGTCCATCCTCCAGGGGCTTCAGAAACTTGATTTCAACAGACAGACGGACAGACAGATAGACAGACAGACAGACGGACATCGCTTAATCGATTCTCCTCCCGATTCTGAGTCGATCGGTATAATTTTTATGGGGTCTACGATCACTAATAAAAAAATTACAAACGGAATCACAAACTTATAATACCCTTTCAACTATTGGTGAATGGTATAAAAACGAAAATGTTTCTCGCAGTAAAATATATTCTCATAACTATTTTGAATATATGAAAAATAAAATTTTGACTAAAATGAACTAAAAAGGTCGACTGCCTCTGACTAGAGACAAAAACTATCAAGAAATATAAAAACAAAGAATCAAGAAACCTTCACAAATATTTCATCAAGTAAAATTAATTATTTAAAAGTGATCTTGAGGTGGTGGGGAGGGCCAGAAAAGAATTAATAAGTTAAATTTGTTTTAAACTGACTCGACTTTACCAGGAGAACAGAAAAACAACAACAAAAGTTTCAACAACATATTTTTTCTTCTTTATGTTGTTGTTTTTGTATACAATTTTTTTCCCTCGTTTGTTTTTTAAGTTATTTTGATTTGATTTATTTACTTATATAGATTTTCTAATACAACAAGATATATTATCTTATAAATTACAGTATTAGAATCAGGCTTGTTATAGGGAAATACAGAAAATAATTAATAATTAATGAAAAATAATTAATGAAGAAAAAAAAAAGATAAAGATAACAATTACAATGATAATAATTTAATAAAATAATAAACTTACAATAAAGAATGAAATCATAAATTATAATAAAATAATAAATAATAATGTTAAAAGAAAAATTAAAATAAATATTAAGTTAAGAATTCAATAAGAACTTTCTTAAAATTTGTTGCGTTGTATGTATTTTGTATATGACTTGGAAGCTGATTCCAGAGACGTATAGTAAAAATAACAAGTAAGAGTGGTATATTCGGCTTTGCCGAATCTTGGATACCCTTCACCAATGGTGTTCCAAAAGTACTTAATGTAATTCGTAGCAATATTTGGTTATACTAGTATTATATGCTAAGAGTCTTTAAAATTAAGAGTCGGAAAACGAAAACCTTTTCGGTGGCGTCATCATCTAGAATAATTATGCACCCAAAGGTAAGGTTGGGCAGGTGGCTGATGTCTAGGGAAGCTTCACTTGGGTTCTAAAGTGGTCCCTTTGTGAAAGATAATGATTACTAGACTACAAGTAGAGAATGCATATTTAAGCCAGCCAGTAGCTTCGAAATAAAATAGACACATATTTTACGAACATTTAATAAAGTTCGATAGACCAGATAAACCATGCAGAAAAGATGCTTCAAAATGTAGATGCCCTTCGATTTGCAATAGCACATCGATTTGATGAAGTTTAAGTATTCTGACATGCAACCCAAAAACGCTGTTCCCAGTGAGGGTTGTGCACTTTAATTCGTACGAATTATCCAACTAGTAAAAGTTCTTGATTAGTTATGTAAAACTCTGAAGTTAGCGGACTGATTTAGGTCAAAGCTTTAACAATGATTGTCAATGTATACAAGCCTTAAAATTAAAGGGTATACACTCTTAGTTTTAGATACATACGTGAAATATATAGCTTTTGAATGGATGGTTATCAGGTTTGTCGGAAAAGTTTACTTATTAATTTGAAGTTAGTTAATTAATTAAAATGAACACTTCATCAATAATATTTGGGATGTATAGTTCTTTCGATCTGTCCGATGGATGTTTGGAAAGTTTTGCTCTAGTTCTTTGTGCAATTTTAATGTGATTTAATTTATCAGCATTAAATCGATTCCCGGTCGGGTTTATATGGGAGATTTCACTAAATGTGAATAGAGCTCGCCCATTTTCAATATCGAACTTTTCAAGAGATCAGAAATACTTTTGTCAAATGTTGTCCCTCTAGAAAGTTTATTTTAGGCGCTTTTGTCCTGAATATCAATATTGTACAACGTCTTTGTACTAAATGTCATCATCGTATCTATTATAATTTGTCATTTATTAGCTACTAAGAGATTGCCTTAGGCGAAGTTATACGGGATCAATTGTCAAACGTGAACGGATTTCTCCCAATTGCAATTAAAAAATTTAAATTTTTGTTGATATGTGAGATACTTACATACATATGTAGGTTTTGAACGGATATCATGTAATTAGCTGCATTTTTGTACTTCCTAGGAAGATTACCTATAATTTGATATATAATACATTCTCAAATGTTATCATAATGTTCAAAAGTCAGACACAAAATTAAGATAAATGCAGTGTGTCTGTCTGCTAAAACCAGATTTGTGGAGCTCCTGAATTGTCGCACCCTGAATTTCAACATTGTCGATCAAAACACCATCGCTTAAACGCTAAATTATATCTACCACAAATTACAGAATGCATCAAGATTTAGATAATCCCCTGCGAAGGACGCTATTAAACTTCATCAAAATAAACATCTGAGATACCGACAAAACAGGAGCTCCAAAAACTTGACTACAACTGAAAAAAGGACAGACAGGTAGACGGACGGACAAACAAACAGACGGACGGACAGACGGACGGAGGTCGCGAAATCGATTCTTGTGCCGATTCTGAGTTGATCGGTACAATTTGAATGGTATTCATAATCAGATTTGTGGAGTATATATATCAGATTTTAGAAAATCCTCCCATAAAGAACGATGTCAAATTTCATCACAATCGGTCCATAAACACCTGAGATATCGCTGAAACAATACTTACAAAATGTAAACAAAATTTCTTAGACACGTACTTTGGGCAATTTGCTGTACATCAAATGTAGTGTTATGGCGATATCTCAATTGTTTATAGACCGCATTTGATAAAATTTAAGAACGTGCTTGGTGGGGGAATTTCCTAAAATCTGATATAAAATTTATGTAGGTCCGTACTAAAGGAGGATAGTTTTTCCTATTTCTGCATTTAATTTTTTCAACAAACATTCTCTAATGTGTACTTTGGGCAATTTGCGATACATCAAATTCAGTGTTTTAGCGATATCTCAGTTGTTTATGGACCGATTTTGATAAAATTTTACAGAGTGCTTTGGGAAAATATTTCCTACAATCTGATATATAACATATTATCACATGTACACCAGGAGTATCTTTTTTCTCTTGTTATTTAAAAGTGTGTTTCAATCAAAAATTTTAAAAATTTCGTCTAATTTTTGGTATTTTTTCGATATTTTCGGTGTTTATAAACCGATTTTAATGAAATTTAATAGCGTTCATTGCGGGAGAATTTCCTAAAATCTGATATATAATTTATGTAAGTCCATCCTCCAGGGGCTTCAGAAACTTGATTTCAACAGACAGACAGACAGACGGACGGACAGACAGACAGACAGACAGACAGACGGACATCGCTTAATCGATTCTCCTCCCGATTCTGAGTCGATCGGTATAATTTTTATGGGGTCTACAATCACTAATAAAAAAATTACAAACGGAATCACAAACTTATAATACCCTTTCACCTATTGGTGAAGGGTATAAAAAGGACAGACAGGTAGACGGACGGACAAACAAACAGACGGACGGACAGACGGACGGAGGTCGCGAAATCGATTCTTGTGCCGATTCTGAGTTGATCGGTACAATTTGAATGGTATTCATAATCAGATTTGTGGAGTATATATATCAGATTTTAGAAAATCCTCCCATAAAGAACGATGTCAAATTTCATCACAATCGGTCCATAAACACCTGAGATATCGCTGAAACAATACTTACAAAATGTAAACAAAATTTCTTAGACACGTACTTTGGGCAATTTGCTGTACATCAAATGTAGTGTTATGGCGATATCTCAATTGTTTATAGACCGCATTTGATAAAATTTAATAACGTGCTTGGTGGGGGAATTTCCTAAAATCTGATATAAAATTTATGTAGGTCCGTACTAAAGGAGGATAGTTTTTCCTATTTCTGCATTTAATTTTTTCAACAAACATTCTCTAATGTGTACTTTGGGCAATTTGCGATACATCAAATTCAGTGTTTTAGCGATATCTCAGTTGTTTATGGACCGATTTTGATAAAATTTTACAGAGTGCTTTGGGAAAATATTTCCTACAATCTGATATATAACATATTATCACATGTACACCAGGAGTATCTTTTTTCTCTTGTTATTTAAAAGTGTGTTTCAATCAAAAATTTTAAAAATTTCGTCTAATTTTTGGTATTTTTTCGATATTTTCGGTGTTTATAAACCGATTTTAATGAAATTTAATAGCGTTCATTGCGGGAGAATTTCCTAAAATCTGATATATAATTTATGTAAGTCCATCCTCCAGGGGCTTCAGAAACTTGATTTCAACAGACAGACAGACAGACGGACGGACAGACAGACAGACAGACAGACAGACGGACATCGCTTAATCGATTCTCCTCCCGATTCTGAGTCGATCGGTATAATTTTTATGGGGTCTACAATCACTAATAAAAAAATTACAAACGGAATCACAAACTTATAATACCCTTTCACCTATTGGTGAAGGGTATAAAAAATTGGCATTCGGATGCATGACTGCGGTGACGCAATTGAATAATATTTCTTCCTCTACGCGATCTGGCAAAAATTAGTCGACTAAATAGATAGTACCTGGTTGACCGAGTCTTGCTCGGAGCTTTATGATAAGCATTTTTAAGCAAATTTAAGTAAAATAAATTTAGAGGAAATACATTGTACAAATATTTCGTTAATTTTTAATTATTTCACCTATTTTGTCCGATCAACACATAGATTGCATAGTTTACAGTTTAACTCATTTAAAAAAATTTTCGAAATTCGTCATACCAACAGAAACCTCCGTCGACTCATGCGCAACAACTTTGCTAAAGATTATAGCTTGATCAAATGCACAGTTTACGATTTAATTCATTTTGAGTAGTTTTCAGTGGCGCCACCTGAAGTTGTTCATACCAACTAAGAAACCTTCGTCTGCTTATGCGTAACAACTTTGCTTATGATTATTACATGATCAAATGCACAGTTTACGATTTAATTAATTTTGAGTAATTTTCAGTGGCGCCACCTATCGGACTTTGGTCATTCCCATTAATAAACCTTCGTCGGCTTATCCGCAACAACTTTGTTAAAGATTATAGCATGATTAAATGTACAGCTTTCAATTAAATTGATTTTGAGTAATTTTCAGTAGCGCCACCTGTCGGAAATTTTTTACAACAAATAAAAGCCTTCGCCGGCTCATGCGCTACAACTTTGCTAAAGTTCATAGCATGATCAAGTGTACAGTTTACAATTTAATTAATTTTAAGTAATTTTCAGTGGCGCCACCTAACGGAAATTAGTATTACCAACTTAAAAACCTTCACCGGCTTATCCGCAACATCTTCACTAAAGATCATAACATAATCAAATTCACAGTTTACTATTCTATAATGAACATACATACAAACATTCATTTGTTTAAAAGTTATAACATTACTAATTTTTTCCCCTTTTTATCCCCTACTTTAAAAAAGCTCCGTATGCATATTTGGTACTTCTTTGGTACCAATTGTATTCGGTACATTTTATTAAAACGCAGTTAACATAATTCTTATTCATATTACTTTTTGAGATGTTAAGTTATCATGTTATCCCTTTTTTACCCATTTTTGCCCCAAAATCAAAAAAGTACCAAATACGTCTTCAATATTTCTTTCACATCTATTGACTGCAGTACAAAGTTCCTTTCTATATTCTTTGGTTTAAAAAATAAGAGTGGGTTAAAAAAAGTACCAAAAAAACAATTTTCACCCTTTTTTACGCCCTATCGGACATAGTTTCAAAAAAGTATCAAACACCTGTCTGCTTATTTTCATAGTTGTTTAAAACGTAATTTTAATTTTGTTTCTATACCTATTACCTTAGGAGATATAAAGTTTTCGATTTTTTCCCCTTTTTACCCTCTTAGAGGCAAAGGTTCCAAAAGTCCCTTCTTCTTCGACCTATACATCAAAAACGATACCCACTGTCAAAATTTTATCAAAATCGTTAGAGCCGTTTTCGAGATAGCCATTCTATATATATAGATATATAAATACATACAATTATTGCTCGTTTAAGAATATAAGATTCAGATTCTTTTAATGTAATAATTTTGTGGAGAAAAATAAGACACCTCAGTTTTAATAGGTTATTGAAAGACAACTCCATAAATCTACTTGAGAATTCCGAAACTCTGTCAAATCTTCTTAAATTGAAAACATACCGCACTATGTTATTGTAAGTAACGTTTAGCTTCCTTTTATCTTGACACGAACATCCAGCAAACATTTCCGAACCGTATAACAAAGTTGGTAACAGATAGGTTTTAGCCAACAAAATTTTAATATTTAGGGGGGTAAAATGTTGCGTAGTCCATAAACAGTGTAACATGCCATATATACTTCCGCAGATTTTATTTATATGGTCTGACCAAGTTAATGATTTATTGAAGGTTAAACCCAAATTGTTTACAGTGTCTACAGGTTTTATTCTTGAATTTCCAATGGAAACATTTAGTTCATTTTCGATTATAGAATTATTTTTTGATATTGTTAAAAACATTGATTTCGTAGGTTTTATTTTCAAACCATTTGCAGATGCCCATACGGAAATTCTGTTTAAATCAGAATTTAGCTTATTTAACTTAATAGAAATAGACTCCTTGGTACTGCTAATATATATCTGAACATCGTCAGCATACATCTGTATATTACAAAAACGAACTTGTTGTGGAAGATCATTAGCATATATAGAATATAGTAATGGCCCGAGAATTGACCCTTGCGGAACTCCTCTGATGACGGGTAAGGAACGAGATGTAAAACCATTATTTACAACCGACTGACTTCTGCCTGTTAGATAAGACCTTATCAGTTTAACTGCAGGTTCAGAAAACCCGAACTGATTTTTTAGTTTCAAACAAAGGGTGGAATGGTGCACGGTATCAGAAGCCTTTGAATGATCTAGTAGTACCAATAACGCAAATTTATTATCATCGAAATTGTTCCTAACTCCTTCCACAACGTCAACTAAAGCAGTTGTTGTTTTTCTATGGAGTAATTCGCTGGTAAGTTTTTTTAAGATCAAAAAATTAACCTTGCAGTTTGAAGGCATAAATTGTCACTAAACTAAAAAAGCAACTAGGTTTGCCAAATCTTCAATGTGTTCGTTTGTAAAACAAGGGTCAATATAAGATATTTTAAAACTTTACTTATAGGGAGTAACAAAATAAAGATTCTGTTATATATGTCTTTTGTCATTTAAAACAAAATCAGTGACCACTTCTAGTTTTAAAGGCAACATTTCCTTATAAAACTGTTGGGTAATCTTTACAGCATTTCAAAGTTCTAAAAATACGAAAAATATACCTAACAGTTGCTTTAGTTTTCATGTTTTTACCTTCATAAAGGTAAATACTATTTACCTTCATTAATTTTTATGTTTTAATTTTTTATGTTTATCATGTTTTAAAAATAAACCATTCAATTATAGTCCATAAAAGTTAGGCTGAAAAATTTGTAGGTTCACATGTAGTATTAAAAACATACAATACAATACAGTAAGATTTTTTACTTAATTGTTTAATGTCCCAACATTTTTGAAAACCCCTTTTTAATAAATATACCTGTGCCAAGTTTTAAAATAAACTTTTGTTTATTTTAATGATTTTTGGATACCCTTTAAAGCTTTTTTGTCTTAGTCGCAAAATGCAACAACAAAAATGTGGGAAATAAAGAAAATATTTATAAAACTAAAAAATGTTGTGTGTTTCTGTTCAGATGATAATCAACGCTTTATAAGTTATTTGTTGGGCACAATAATTCGTATTTATTCTGTCCCGCAAATAAAATGTAATGTGTGGTTTTCGCTTTGTCTAGATTTAGGGATAATCCTTCTGAGGAGATGGCCTAACCAACCATCAAATCGCGTCGAGAAAAGGTTTCCCGACCAACATTTTTTGATTTTATCAAAAAACTATTTATGACAATAAAAATAATTGTAATAATAATAAATTGGGATCTCAGTGCAATACACTACAGTAAAACTTTCTAATCATAGAATTTTCAGTTAGTTTTAACCTTAAAAGAATACCAGTATAAATTTGAGAGCTGTGCAACTTCACTGATCAATAGCCAAAATTACATTCAAGTCAAATTATGTTTTAAGTACAAAAACACCAACAATTTTTAATTCATCGATTTTTTTTTATATTTGCAAATTTTTAAGAGGTTATCCTAGTTAGTGCGTGAACCGCCGTGGCATAGCAGGTTAGTCATCCGCCTAACATACCAGAGGTCCATGTTCGATCCCAGGCCAGACCCACTTGAAAAAATAAATTCCGTAATCTCGCTTTGAAAATTTCCAAAATCCAAAACCAAATTTTGACATTTGACCGCGGCGAAGAAAGGGTCAATCTAGTCCAATATTAAAAAAACTATTCAGCATTGGTTTTATATAAACGATATAAATGATATTATTATCTCTTTTGTTAAAATTGAATATAAGTAAAATTTACCGAGCATTTACTCGAATTTGGCCCACAAATTTATATTTCCTCGAAATTCTTCAATTTGAAATCGCAGGTACGGCGAGACGACTCAAGATATCGACCAAATTTTTTCTGTTTTGACACACTGGAAAGCAAATTTTAATTTTTAATATTTGTTGAACAAAATTTTCAAAAAATTAAAAAATGATTTTTGAAACCAACCTGAGAAAAATGTACCATTTACCAACATGACAAAAACTAAATAAATTTGATTATATTTAAACAAAACTGAACTATTTACCAGTAACAAGCCATTAAATGATAAATTATGTCTAACTTTGGAATTTCTTTGTTTACAACATACAATTTTTGGTGCATATCCTTAGGCACGTTTTCAAGGACATGAATTTTCGGAGGAAACCTGCAATAACTTTTAAACTACCTCATGGATTTTCGCCTTTCACGATTTGAAATAAAGCTGTGTTAATATTTAATATTCTTTTTTCTTGTAAAAATTATTTATTTTTGGTCTAAGTTTCGCAAAAACAAAAAATTAACCCATTTTTCCCCATACAAATGGGCTCTTGAACTTTGGACTCGATGCGCGCCCATAGATCGTTGTCCGACTTGGCTCAAATTTTATGATCTAAACTTTTAGACCTACCCAGCAAAACTTTGGTAATGGCAAGTACTCTGATAACTGGTTACCTTGTAACGACTACAACATACCATCCGAATAAAAAATAAGTTATTCCAGAAGTACTTATTTGTAATTAAGATGGTAATTTAAACTGAATGGCCCCGGTTCAAATCCCACCAAGGGCAACAATTTTTTTTAGTTTTTTTTTAATAAAAGAGTATTTTTAAATGATTTTTGAATTTTAAGAACTTAAATATTATCTTCTGTAAAAAAAATTTGTAAAACTAACTCACGTTAATGAAAAAATACCGTCATGAGTCAATTTTGATCATGTAGGGGATGTTGAATACCAAACACGATTCTAATTGGTCTTAACTTGGTAAGCCCAACTTATCTGGGTCATCCTTCATCTCAACTGTAGACACACACCTCCTCATGGTATCACCCGGGGAGCTAGTTTAACACCCATTAATATTGTGAGTTAACATGTTCCGAGAGTTGTCCATAAGATCGATAAAAATGGGTTAGGATTACGGGCTAGTAACCCTCTCTTGAAAAAAATACAATGAAGAGGATAAAATTAGAATTGAAATGTCCCACTACCTAATGTTAGAGGAGGATGTCCGAAACTTCGATAGAAAGACCAAGTAGAGGAACATTTTTCAAAGCTTGGCCTATAAAATTGGAGAATATTCGCACAAGATCGAAATCCATGGAATTCTAAAATATGCTCGGACTTTGACTTTAACAGGTTGTAACAATTAAGTAAGTAAGAGTCAATCTTATGTAAAAACTTATACAAAAAAGAAGATTTAAATTGTTTAAGTTTTAAACTAATTTTAAAAAAGTTTTAAAATAATTAAAAATTGTTTATATTAATTGTAAGCTGCTAAGTTTTCAACATATGAAGTGGCTCAGTGGAAGAGTCTCTGCCTAGCAGTCGGAGGGTCTGGTTCGAGCCCCCATGGGATCATAAAAAAAATTTGTATATGTTTTTAATAAAACAACAACAAAAAAGTTGTTGCTGCTGTTGTTGTTGCTTTCAAATTGCTTACCCAAGTCATTACTTTTCTGCAATTGGTAAGTACTTGCCTCCAATGACATCCCCATGTTAATGTAATGACTTAAACAGCGAATGAGTGAGTAGTTCGTGTTCAATAGTTTAACTGTTTAACTCATTATTTGGTAATGAAAAGTTTTACTGGGTAGTGTCACAATATTCCGTAGAAAAACATTTGAAATCAAAGAAAAAAAAAATATTGTCCTAGTAAGTTTACTATATCTCGTAAATTGGTCTTAAGACGTACTAACAGAAGATTATTGTAAGTTAAGGATCATATATTTTTAATATTTAAAAAATATTTTTCAATGTTATCATCCGAAAATGTTCATGTTTCGATTCTTGTTCATATTTGACAGCCGATTAATTGTGCCGTTTCGTTTATCTTGTTATATGTATATAAATACATATATGTAGTTTCTTCAATGGAGTCGGTCTAATGAAAATATATAGAAATATCCTTTTTTACAAATTTTTGTCCGAAACTGTGCTAATGTGTGTGTATCTGCATAGGTAAATTTTATTCTGCAGCATATAAGATTAAGAGTGCATCAAGAGATGATGTTTAGTCGTAGTAGAAGGACTAAAGAATCTTACCAACGGCCATACAAAACTTCTTAACAGCATAAAAATTTTCTTTTTTTTTACTTATTCTAACACACATGTATGTTAAAATGTGTATATGAATTTATGTTTGTAGAAATATACATACTCGTATCTGTACATTAGGGCCGTAACTTTAAAACTTTTTTTCTTTTTTGGGGAAATGTCGAATATGATCCTATCTAAAATATAGAAATAATACTAAAACAAAGAAACTCAATGTGTGACTTCAGAATATACTTTTGGAAAATTGGAAGACTGGCTAACACCTGAAGACTGGAGGAAATTTATGCAGATATTTGTAGTTGTAAAGAATTTATGACGTTTCTTTACCGCAACAATAAATATATAATACAATTAGATTGCATTAAATAGAACTTATATTTCAAAAATGTGGTTATATCTCTAATGTATACAAATACATATAATATTGTACACGTTCATATGCATACACAGAAAACATACAACGTTCTTAAATTTTGTATATTCTTATGTAAGTCTTTATGTTTGCAAGATAAAATTCTTGTTGATATGCATAATATAGGATTGTCCATCATGCATCTTTGCTTTCATCTTTTTTCATTCCACCCAAATTATTGTAATGTTCAAAATAAAAGTCTTAAATCATTATACACAAAATATCCGAGTTAGATTTGCTCAGTTCTATTAACCAGATACAGTTTCAAACTTTATTCTAATAATTCGATATAAATTTTAATGCAGTTTTATTAATAGGTTATATTAATATTATTAAGTAACAATTAACAACTCTAAACGTTTTGAAATGCCTTGGTTGTATCGATTTAAAACAAACTCCACTAAGGTTTTATTTCTGAAAAGCTTTCCTCAAAGCCAACAAACCCAGGGAGGTTATAATGTAATTCGATTCGAAGGCAAACCCTTTTGTATTTATATACCTAATACATTGTGTTTTGAAAAGTTTTTCTTTCGAATTGAATTACATAATAACCCCCAGGTAATTCGTCTATTTCAGCCTGATTGGATAAGCTTTACGCAGAAAAGCCATGTCGGATATTTCAACGGTTTTATATTTCACATATAACGCCGATAATATCTCATGATTGAATCGATTAATATTTTCACAGAAACCGCTTCTGTCAGATTAAAACACAAAGCTATTTTTTTGACTTGTACAAATTTTTGTGATTTTTTCTGGCATCGAAAGTATTAAGAAGTTTTCCGAATAAAATTCGAAGTTGTATTAGGTAAAAAAACTAAAGCGGTGCAATATACGAGTTGTTAAAAGTACAGAAATTTTTTGAAATATGACTTTTTGTAAATATTTTTCATGAATCGTTCCAAGCTCTAAAGTTAAAGTAAGAAAAAAATTTGCAAAGATTCAAGAAAAAATTTGCAAATTTGAAAACTTGAACTCAAAAAATATGAGTTCTTTTAGAAAAAGTCTATTATTTTTCGATCAACACTATAAACCATGATTTAATAATTCTGAAGGTTGTTCCATTCTCTCTTTTTGTCGCCATGATAACTTTCTGACGTTTGTTAGGATAGTAAAAGTTTGTGCTACCATATTTTTGCCGACAATCCCTCTTTTCTAATCTTTTATGATGACAAAATTTATGTAAATTTATGCATAAAAAACTTACGAATATTTACGAAAAAGCTTCAATAAATAATCATACAATTTGTTCTAACTATATTTTCTTAATATTGAATGTCTTCATTATATGCTTAACTTCAAAATTACACATTTTTGATTACTAATCCCAATGTATTACGTACCCCTTTTCTTAATGTGGCAACATTTTTCTTTCGATTGTTTTCAAATATCAAACTTCAAAAACCCAATATACTTCAAAATAATTTTGAAGAGAGAGAATGAAACTTCCTTGTTATTATTATTTCATGCTATAAACCATAGATTATAATAGATAAGAAAGAATCAGCTGTTCCATATGACAACTCACACGTATAGGTTGTGTGTAACTGCCGCCATATTGAAAAATGAAAAATCAAAACAAATCCAAACATTTTTTTCCTTTAAATTACACAAAATCAATTGCTCGAACAGCAGAAATTTTCCAAAAACAAGATTCTTATAATTTTTTTAAACATTTTGGTCATATTTTATTAACTGAAACATAATTTGATTTATCTAAACACATAAAATTATTTTTGCAGTTTTTAACGTTTTTTTATTAAGAAATGAAAATAAACTGAGTTGCTTTTTTTAGTTTCAAAAACTACATTTTTTAAAAAGTACAACTAAACGTACCTTGAAGTTTGAAAACTTGAATAGTAAAATTTTTAGCATGTTCCTATCAATTTTAGAAACTACAACTAATAATTGTGTAAATTTTACTAGTCGTAACCATAAATGTTTAAAGAATTTCCTAAAAAATCAAAAATTTCCTATAAAAATAGTAATTTTTTGAAAAAATTCCTATAAAAATAATAAAGTTTTGAAAAATTTCCTATAAAAATAGTAAAATTTTGAAAAATTTCCTATAAAAATAGTAAAATTTTGAAAAATTTCCTATAAAATAGTAAATTTTTGAAAAATTTCCTATAAAAATAGTAAGTTTTTGAAAAATTTCCTATAAAAATAATAAATTTTTGAAAAATTTCCTATAAAAATAGTACATTTTTGAAAAATTTTCTATAAAAATAGGAAATTTTTGAAAAATTTCCTATAAAAATAGTAAATTTTTAAAAAATTTCCTTTAAAAGTAGTATTTTTTAATTTCCTTTAAAAACTGTATCTTTTTAAATTTCCTATAAAAATAGTGAATTTTTGAAAAACTTCCTATAAAAATAGTAATTTTTTGAAAATTTCCTATAAAAATAGTAATTTTTTTAAAAAAATTAAAAAAAAATAGTAATTTTTTCAAAAATTTCCTATAAAAATAGTAATTTTTGAAAAAAAAATCTATAAAAATAGTAAATTTAAAAAAAAAGTCCTATAAAAATGGTAAATTTTTTTAAAATTTCTATAAAAATTGTAAATTTAAAAAAAAAATTGCCTATAAAAAAGTATTTTTTTAATTTCCTTTAAAAATAGTATCTTTTTTAAATTTCCTATAAAAATAGTAAATTTTTGAAAAATTTTCTATAAAAATAGTTATTTTTTGAAAAAAAAATCCTTTAAAACTAGTAATTTTTTTTTAAATTTCCTATAAAAATATTAAATTGCAGTGGCAAATTTTAGAAAAATATCTTATCTTTATTAATACTTTAATAGGAATTTTTTCAAAAACTGTAGTTCTTAAGTCAGATTTTATATTTTGTTTAAAACTAATAAAATATTAATTATATCTTCAAAATATTATACAAATATGTTATTAAAAGTACCTATTTTTTAAGAACATCTTATACAACTATTCTTAAAAACTAACTGTGTGGATTTAACTTTTCACTAACACTACTATAAAAAAATTTTCAAACACAATGATAGATTCAGGTTTTTTTGACAGCTAATTCAGGTTTATTTGACAGGCTTTCCTTTCTTTATATTCTTTGCTATAAACTGTTAGATTTGTCGAAGGTGCCCTATACCCGGGGAAGCTTTGGTATCTTATAAATGGTAGGAATTAAAACCATTCTAAGGATCTATATTTTTGAATACGAGATTTATCTGTTGGACGTTTATGGACGTTGGAGTATCAACATAAAATATCAGAAACCGCTCGTTTGCTCGTTATGGTATTTTCGGGTATTGGGTTAGTAAATTCGAATGCACCCAATTTTAAGCATCGAATTGACCCCGAAAGCATCTATATATGTATATGTATATACATATATAATACATAAGTACCTGGTAGACCGAGCCTAGCTCGGAGCTTTATGATAAGCATTTTGAGGAAAATTTTAAAGTTTTTATATATTTTATATTATAAAGTGATAAAATAAATTTAGAGGAGAGACATTGTAGAAATATTCAGTTAATTTTGAATTATTTGATTTATTTTGTCCGACCAACACATAGTTTGCATAGTTTACAGTTTAACTCATTTTCAATAATTTTGGAAATTATTCATATCAACAGAAACCTCTGTCGACTCATGCGCAACAACTTTGCTAAAGATTATAGTCTGATCAAATGCACAGTTTACGATTTAATTCATTTTGAGTAATTTTCTGTGGCGCCACCTGTCGGACTTTGCTCATTCCAATTCATAAACCTTATTCGGCTTATCCGTAACAACTTTGCTGAAGATTATAGCATGATTAAATGTAGAGCATACGATTAAATTGAATTTGAGTAAATTTCAGTGGCGCCACCTGTCGAAATTTCTTCACACCAACTAAGAAACCTCCGTCGGCTCATGTGCAACAACTTTGCTAAAGATTATAGCATGATTAAATGTACAGATTACGATTAAATTGACTTTGAGTAAGTTTCTGTAGCGCCACCGGAAATTATTCATACCAACTAAAAAGCCTTCGTCGGCTCATGCGCTACAACTTTGCTAAAGATCATAGCATGATCAAATGTACAGTTTACGATTTAATTAATTTTTAGTAATTTTCAGTGGCGCCATCTGTCGGAAATTAGTCTTATCAACTTTAAAACCTTCGCCGGCTTATCCGCAACATCTTCGCTAAAGAGCATAACATAATCAAATTCACAGTTTACTATTCTATAAAGAACATACATACAGACAAATATTCATTTGTTTAAAATAATACTAATTTTTCCCCCTTTTTATTCCCTAATTTTTAAAAGTTCCATATGTATATTTGGTACTTTTTTGGTGCCAATTGAATTCGGTACATTTTTTTAAAACGCATTTAACATAATGTATAATGTTCCTATTCATATTACTTTGGAGATGTTAAGTTATCATTTTATCCCTTTTTTACCCATTTTGGCTCCAAAATCAAAAAAGTACCAAATACGTGTTTCAAGTTTTTTTTACATCTATTGATTGCAGTACCAAGTTTCTTTCTATATTCTTTAGTTTAAAATATAAGAGTGGGTTAAAAAGGTGCCAAAAAAAACTATTTTCACCCTTTTTTACCCCCTATCGGACATAGTTTGAAAAAAGTACCAAACACCTGTCCGCTTATTTTTATAGCTGTTTAAAACGCAATTTTAATTTCTATACCTATTACTTTAGGAGATATAGCGTTTTCGATTTTTTCCCCTTTTTACCCGTTTTTACCCTCTTAGAGGTAAAAGTTCCAAAAGTCCCTTCTTCTTCGACCTATACATCAAAAAAGATACCCACTGTCCAAATTTTATCAAAATAGAGCCGTTTTCGAGATAGCCATTCTATATATATATATGTATATATATATATATATATATATATATATATATATATATATATATATATATACAATTATTGCTCGTTTAAGAATATAAGATATATAAGACTCACGGCAAATGCATTATTTAGATAAGTTTTACATAGCCTAATACTGAATAACCAGTGGCTGAGTTATGAGGTGAACCGCCACATTTTTGAAAATTTATTTTTTTCAAGTGGGTCTGGCCGGGGATCGAACTTGGGACCTCTGGTATGCTAGGCGGATGACTAACCTGCTATATCACAGCGGTTCCCATAATAACAATGTAAGTTATTTTTCAAGAAAATATAGAACTTTTAATATCTTTCTAATAAAACTACCCAAAGCTTATACATAAGTTATGCTAACCACAAGGACTGTAAGTATACCAAATCGGCTCAGAATCACTCCTTGAGTTGCTCTAACGATGTCAGTCCGGCTGGCTGGTAGGCTGGCCGGTTATCCATGTAAGCTTGTTATCAATGTACAGGTCCTAGCTTTAAATATAATTTGATGAAATTTGATACAGGCTCATATTTTGGTCAGAAGACGATCTCCATTATTTTGGGCGAAATCGGTTTACTATTTCGGGTAACTCCCATAGGGATTTATATAAAGCAATAACCGAATTTGGTAATAATCGATCTACAGTTGACCCTAGCTCTCATATCAGGCCCTTAGCCGAAAATGACATACATCTACTTAAATCTCGAAATTTTGAATAAATAGCACATATTTTATGTATATATGTATGTCTCTAAGACTTAGAAGAACTTGTTAATTTGTTGGTCCATATTACCTTAGTAGTGAAGGGTATCATATCGAGCTCTTAGATTAAAATGATCGCAAGTGACAGTAAAAATATTGATCGTAAGCGACAAAAAACCTTAATTAAAATTAAATTTAAATAAAATTTGTTCTATGGACAGCCTAATTTCAAATTTAGGCTTATAAGCTTATACTTTTCATCATATATCTATTGTGTTAAAAGCCATTTAAAAAAAGTTTTCATAAACACATTATAACAATTCAACATTTATATTATTTTAGTACTTTAATGTTGGCAGTTCTATTGTCATTTTGTGCTGTTAAAATATAAATTTTATAAGTAAATTACAATTTGAAAAAATTTCATTATACGATAATTATAGGGGTTTTTGATTTAGCTGGATTTCGATTTAACGGGGTTAAAATATAAAACCAAACATGAAAAACAATTGTTAAAAATAAAATAATAGCAAATTCATTTACTTAGTGTAAAATACCTGTTATTTTAATAGCAAAAATAAAAAAGCGGTAAACAACAAATTATTCTTTCCATGTTTCCATTTATTTCGAATTATAAGTGATAGCAAACAATTACGATTTATATGAGGTAAAGAAGATTTTATTTTTAAAAAATTACGAATTACGTATGGAAATTAAATAAAAAAAAGTGGTAATAAATCTGTATCTTCTAAACTGGTAAGTCTGACTTTTCGTCGCTGCGACGACTACAAACCGAACGTTGTTGAAAAAAAGAGCGAAATTTGGTCAAACATGATAGAGTTATATGATAAAAAGTAAATAGGCTTCATCGATTTGACGAAGAGTAACCATCCAGGGTTAAGGAGAACTTTCTACTTACTTTTTGAATTTATGGTAACCCTGTGTTAACACAGGGTGAATTATTGGGCGTCAAAGTAGACCACCTCATAAGTAAAAAGTTAATAAAAATAATATTTCTCTTCGACTTTTTTTTTAGTTTTTGTCCCATTGTGCATTCAATGTTAAATTAAAAAAAATATACTGATATACAACCATCAGTTTAGGAAATAAAATAGTGAAAACCATAGAAAATCATAGAAGGGAAAACCTGTCAAATAAACCTGAATTAGCTGTCAAAAAAACCTAAATCTATCATTGTGTTTGAACATTTTTTTTAGTAGTGTTAGTGAAAAATGAAATCCACACAGTTGATTTTTAAGCACAGTTGTATTAAAAGTTCTGAAAAAATATGTACTTTTAATGAAATATTTGTATATTATTTTGAAGATATAATTAATATTTCAATAGTTTTAAACAAAATATAAAATCTGGCTTAAAAACCAAAGTTTTTGAAAATTTCCTACGAAAAAAATTAACTATGATAAGATTTCTAAAATGTATCATTTTTATATAAAAAATTAAAAAAATACTATTTTTATATGAAATTTTCCAAAAATTTACTATTTTTATAGGATTTTTTTAATTTACTACTTTTATAGGAAAATTTTCGAAAATTTACTATTTTTATAGGAAATTTTAAAAAAATTTACCATTTTATAGGAAATTTTTCAAAAATCTATTGTTTTTATAGGAAAATTTTAAAAAATTTACTTTTTACTCAAAATTTTTTTTAATTTACTTTTTATATAGGAAATTTTTAAAAGAAATTACTATTTTTATAGGGTTTTTTTAATTTACTATTTTTATAGGAAATTTTTCAAAAATTTTTTATTTTTATAGGAAAAATTTCAAAAATTTACTTTTTATATAGGAAATTTTTAAAAGAAATTGCTATTTTTATAGGGTTTTTTTTTAATTTACTATTTTTATAGGAAATTTTTAAAAAATTACTATTTTTAAAGGAAATTTTTCAAAGATTTACTATTTTTATAGAAAATTTTTTAAAAATTTACTTTTTTAAAGGAAATTTTTAAAAAAATTACTACTTTTATAGGAAATTAAATAAAAGTACTATTTTTATAGGAAAATTTTCAAAAATTTACTTTTTATATAGGAAATTTTTAAAACAAATTGCTACTTTTATAGGTTTTTTTTAATTTACTATTTTTATAGGAAATTTTTCAAAAATTTACTATCTTTATAGAAAAATTTTCAATAATTTAGTATATTTATAGAAAATTTTTCAAAAAATGATTACTTTTATAGGAAAATTTTCAAAAATTTTAAATATTTTTATGGGATAATTTTATTTTTTTTTTATTTTTATAGCATAATTTTTCAAAATGTACTAAAAATTAGTAGGAAAATTATTATTTTTATTTTCTAAAATTAATAGTAACATGCTAGAAACTTCACTATTCAAATTTCCAAACTGCAAGGTACGTTTAGTTGTACGATCTAAAAAAAAGTAGTATGTTTTTGAAACTAAAAAAAGCAACTCAGTTTATTTTCATTTCTTAATAAAAAAAACGTTAAAAATGGGGAAAAAAATTATTTGTTTTAGAGAAAACAAATTATATTTCAGTTAATAAAATATGACCAAAATGTTTAAAAAAAAATATAAGAATCTTGTTTTTGGAAAATTTCTGTTGTTGAAGCAATTGATTTTGTGTAATTTAGAGGTAAATGAAATGTTTGTATTTGTTTTGATTTTTCATTCTTCAATATGGCGGTAGTTACACACAACCTATACGTGTGAGTTGTCATATGGAACAGCTGATTCTTTCCTATCTATTTATAATCTATGGTGAAAACCGTTTTTAAATATCTTGAACCGATTTATGTTGAGAAATTTACAAATTCAAATATTTTTTGCTGATTGAAAAATGGGCATTTTTTCTCAAAAGATGGTATCAATTTTTACTTTTTATGAAGAAGTTTTTTATTAAAAGTTAATATTTTATTATCTTTACTATTTTCGTAGAGAATGGGACTCTAGGATGATTATAAACCAAAATTTAAGTCAGTGCAACATTCCCTTTACGTTTAGTATTGAACGAAATTTGTCTAATTTTTAAGAAAATTTTTGTGTTTTCGAATACACAACAAAAAGCCAAGCCGATTTTGGAATTTTCTGTAATGCAGTTATATAGTCCCATATATTTTCTTTAGATTTTAAAAATAACAAGTAAGAGTATTATATTCGGCTGTGCCGAATCTTGTATACCCACCATCAAGTTGTACGAGAGTGCTAATTCAAAATGTTGACCAAAGTGGTATTGTTGGTAATATATTTGGACTAAATTCGGTTGCAGTGGTATAGTTACTATAGTTCAACATTTAAAAGGATCTAAGTGGTTTTTTACCTTGGACAAAATAAGCTGTTTCGTTGTGCCATAAACATATTGATAGCAGCACGGCAGGTTCATATATTTTGTTAGGAGTTCCTAATGCATCTATAGTGTATAAAGGCTGGACCTGATATTGATTGATATCTATCTACTTTCGTAGATGCAATCTTAATATACTGAATGTACCTCCAAATATTTTTGATTGTAGATATAACAAGTAAGAGTGGTATATTCGGCTTTGCCAAATCTTGGATACCCTTCACCAATGGTGTTGCAAAAGTACTTAATGTAATTCCAAGCAAAATTTGGTTATACTAGTATTATATGCAAAGAGTATTTAAAATTAAGAGTCGGAAAAAGAAAAGATTTTCGGTGGCGTCATCATCTAGAATAGTTATGCACCCAAAGGTTCGGTTGGGCAGGTGGCTGATGTCTAGGGAAGCTTCACTTGGGTTTTTAAGTGGTCCCTTTGTGAAAGATAATGATTACTAGACTACAAGTAGAGAATGCATATTTAAGCCAGCCAGTAGCTTCGAAATAAAATAGACACATATTTTACGAACATTTAATAAAGTTCGATAGACCAGATAAACCATGCAGAAAAGATGCTTCAAAATGTAGATGCCCTTACATTTGCAATAGCACATCGATTTGATGAAGTTTAAGTATTCTGGCATGCAACCCAAAAACACAGTGCCCAGTGAGGGTTGACCACTTTAATTCGTACGAATTATCCAACTAGTAAAAGTTCTTGATTAGTTATGTAAAACTCTGAAGTTAACGGACTGATTTAGGTCAAAGCTTTAACAATGATAAGCCATAAAATTATAGGGTATACACTCTTAGTTTTAGATACATACGTGAAATATATAGCTTTTGAATGGATGGATATCAGCTTTGTCGGAAAAGTTATTAAAGATTTACTTATTTATCTGAAGTTAGTTAATTAATTAAAATGAACACTTCATCAATAATATTTGGGATGTATTGTTCTTTCGATCTGTCCGATGGATGTTTGGAAAGTTTTGCTCTAGTTCCTTGTGCAATTTTAATGTGATTTAATTTATCAGCATTAAATCGATTCCCGGTCGGGGTTATATGGGAGATTTCACTAAATGTAAAAAGAGCTCGCCCATTATCAATATCGAACTTTTCAAGAGATCAGAAATACTTTTGTCAAATATTGTCCCTCTAGAAAGTTTATTTTAGGCGCTATCGCCCTGAATATCAATATTGTACAACGTCTTTATACCAAATGTCATCATCGTAGCTTAGGCGAAGTTATAAGGGATCAATTGTCAAACGTGAACGGATTTCTCCCAATTGCAATTAAAAAATTTAAATTTTCGTTGATATGTGAGATACTTACATACATATGTAGGTTTTGAACGGATATCATATAGTTAGCTGCATTTTTGTACTTCCTAGGAAGATTACCTATAATTTGATATATAATACATTCTCAAATGTTATCATAATGTTCAAAAGTCAGACACAAAATTAAGATTAATGCAGAGTGTCTGTCTGCTAAAATCAGATTTGTAGAGCTCCTGGATTTTACACAAAATTTTAGGATATTGGGCCACCCTGAATTTTATCATTGTCGATAAAACACCATCGCTTAAACGCTAAATTATATCTACCACAAATTACCGAATGCATCAGGATTTAGGTAATCTCCTGCGAAGGACGCTATTAAAATTCATCAAAATAAACACCTGAGATATCGACAAAACAGGAACTCCAAAAACTTGACTACAACAGAAAAAATTACAGACAGGTAGACGGACGGACACAAAAACAGACGGACGGACGGACAAACAAACAGACGGACAGACAGACAAACAGACGGACGGACGGACGGAGGTGGCGAAATCGATTTTCCTGCCGATTCAAAGTTGATCGGTACAGTTTGAATGGTATTCGTAATCAGATTTGTGGAGTATAGATTTTAGAAAATCCTCACACAAAGAACGATATCAAATTTCATCACAATCGGTCCATAAACACCTGAGATATCGCTGAAACAATATTTACAAAATGTAAACAAAATTTCTTAGACACGTACTTTGGGCAATTTGCTGTACATCAAATGTAGTGTTATGGCGATATCTCAATTGTTTATAGACCGCTTTTGATAAAATTTAATAACGTGCTTGGTGGGGGAATTTCCTAAAATCTGATATAAAATTTATGTAGGTCCGTACTAAAGGAGGATAGTTTTTCCTATTTCTGCATTTAATTTTTTCAACAAACATTCTCTAATGTGTACTTTGGGCAATTTGCGATACATCAAATTCAGTGTTTTGGCGATATCTCAGTTGTTTATGAACCGATTTTGATAATTGAAATTTTACAGAGTGCTTTGGGAAAATATTTCCTACAATCTGATATATAACATATTATCACATGTACACCAGGAGTATCTTTTTTCTCTTGTTATTTAAAAGTGTGTTTCAATCAAAAATTTTAAAATTTTCATTGCGGGAGAATTTCCTAAAATCTGATATATAATTTATGTAAGTCCATCCTCCAGGGGCTTCAGAAACTTGATTTCAACAGACAGACAGACAGACGGACGGACAGACAGACAGACGGACATCGCTTAATCGATTCTCCTCCCGATTCTGAGTCGATCGGTATAATTTTTATGGGGTCTATGATCACTAATAAAAAAATTACAAACGGAATCACAAACTTATAATACCCTTTTACCTATTGGTGAAGGGTATAAAAAGGGGATGTTATATATATATAAGAACTATAGCCAAATGTTGACCGATTGTTAGAAAATTTCATATACTGGCTGTTATTAATATAAAGTTAAATTTAGTGGCCATAGCTGACATAGTTTATAATTTAATAGCTTTTAACTGGCGTTTGTGGCTTTTTAGTGGTTACCAGGAGCGGTTTTTATATGAAAGTTATGATCAAAAATGGACCGATTCCTATAAAATTTGACATACTGACTGAAAGTTGCATAAAACTTCTCTCTTCTAAATTTAGTAGCCATAGATTTTACAATTTTATTCAATTTATCAGCATAAATGTGATTCCCGGGGCAAGGTTATATGGGAGCTGTAACTAAATGTGAACCGATTTTACCCATTTTCAGCACACAATTTCTATAATATATCGAAAATACTTTTGCTAAATTTTGTATCTCTAGCTTTTTTAGTTAAAGACGGACATAAACCGTCTTTTCTTTTTGTATTTTTGTGTTTCCGTAAGTTTTTTATATGGGAGCTATGGTCAAATAGTAACCGATTGTAACAAAATTTTGCACACTAGCTGGCATTCGCATAAAACTTCCTTTTGTAAAACTTTGCTGCTGTAGCCCTTTTCGTTAAGGCGCTATCGCGCTTTTATCTGACGGACAGACGGGCATAAACCCCCTTTTACTTTTGTATTTTTGTGTTTCCGTAAGTTTTTTATATGGGAGCTATGGTCAAATGGTGATTGTGACAAAATTTTGCGCACTGGTTGGTATTAGCATAAGACCTCCTCGCGCTAAATTTAGTGGTTATATCTGTTATAGTTTTAGATTTATTGGCATTTAAGTGTATTCTAGGTGAAATTTTGCCCAATTTCAATACCAAAATTTTCTCAGAGATGAAGAATGTTTTTACTAAGTTTCAGTGAGCTAGCTCCTTTCGTTTAGGCGTTATCGTGATTTCAACAGACAGACAGACAGACGGACATCGCTCGTTTTTGATTTTTGAGCCAATATTAAGGAAATACCAAACGGAATGACAATCTCAATATACCCCCCATTATTTTTGATGGTGGGTATAAAAACTTAAGAAAACGAACTTTGGACTGCTATAAAATCGTAAGCAAAGAGAATTTAAAAACTTTGAAGAACTCTATGAGCTAAGAGAATTTACATATTTTATCAAAATCGATGTTTAGATTCAAAATAAGTATTTTTCGTTCGAAAAGTTTTGATTTTATACAGTATTAAATAATAAAATGTTTTTTTCTTAAATGTTCCAAAATTTTAAAAAATCTCACATTACTAAATTGCTACACAATTTCATTTTTCCCATTTCGCTTAAAAGTAGCTTATAACCCTTAAATGTACTTATGAATAAGACTGTATAATTTTACACTCCAAACAAACTTTAGTGTAGTCTGAAATGTAATAAATATTTTCAGATAAATACAACAAAACTTTTCCGAATACTCTTTTTTGTTAATAAAATGTGTATTATATAACAGATAACTTTAGGTGAAATTTAAAACAAAATTTTATTTTTTAGCATCAAGAAATATAGTACATGTAATGTTTATTAGTAGCACTAATTTTATAATAATCTAATTCCCAACTTATAAAAATTTCGATGTTTCTATATAAAAAAATGTATTCATATTAACATTTGGTGCTTTGATGTCGAATGTAATCATCCAAAAAAAAATAGACTAGTCTTATTTCTTTAGATAACTAAATTGCTAAAACAATTATAAAAACTTTAACCTGTGGATTTTCCCATTAAAATTAAAACTTTTACTTACTTAAATTACTTAGATTTTCTAATTCTTACCATACAAGTTCAGTCTTTCATTTTTTTATAACACTTAAGACATTTTTTGTGAAAAAAAAAAATAAAATTGACAAATAAATTTAAATTCGTTGTTAATTTAAATGGTGAAGAGATGAGGAGTGTGAGTGGTTTACATTTCAAAAGTTAATAACCAAACTTCCGAAAAAATTTCTAAAAAATGAATCTGGACAAAGGTTCAAAGGAATTACTTTGATGTTCACAAGGACAAAGATGTTTTAGGCGAAACAAGCAAAAGAAAAAACTATACATTGGAAAAATAAAACAAAAGTAAACTATTGTACATAAATTCAAATATAAAAAAAATATTGTGATGAAAGCCTAGAAAAAATATTAATAACAACTATAACAAAAAAAAAAACTGTTTGTACATATATAACGATTTTTCTACATAAAATATAAACACCCTACAGATATATTCCCTTTTTGTGGATTTACATACATAACATATACATTAGACTGGCCCACGAAAAAGACGTTTGTCCTAAAAAACTTTTTATCGGGTGGTTAAATTTCAAGGGCCGATGTTGATTTTGAATAAAACACAAACTATTTAGGAAATTATTGTAATTTTATTTTATTATGATATATTGGTATTACTCAATTATGTATGGAACAAAATATCGGCCAAATGGTCGCTGCGACCACGGCGGCCTGAGGCACAATGGAGGTTTTATACCGTTAATGTGCCGAATTATCTCATCCTTTAGCTCTTGAATTGTTGCTGGCTTATCGACGTACACCTTTTCTTTCAAATAACCCCAAAGAAAATAGTCCAACGGTGTCAAATCACATAATCTTGGCGGCCAATTAACATCGCCATTACGTGAGATAACACGGCCATTAAATTTGTTGCGCAAAAGAGCCATTGTTTCGTTAGCTGTGTGGCAAGTGGCACCGTCCTGCTGAGACCACATATCGTCCACATCCATATCATCCAATTCGGGTCATAAAAAGTTCGTTATCTGCCTGACCGGCCTCATTTTGGAAAAAATACGGCCCGATGATGCCGCCAGTCCATAAACCACACCAAACAGTCACGCTTTGTGAGTGCATTGGTTTTTCGACAATCACTCTTGGATTCTCATTAGCCCAAATGCGGCTATTCTGTTTATTGACGAATCCGCTGAGGTGAAAATGTGCCTCGTCACTGAAGATGATTTTCTTCGAAAATTGATCATCCACTTGCCACCATTCTGCTTATTTGGAATGGTTAAGAGGCTTTAGTTCTTGAGCCAATTGCACCTTGTTAGCGTTTAAATGCAAGTCTTTATGCATAATGTTCATCAACGACGAGTGTGAGAAGTGCAATTGTTGAACACGTAGACGTGTTGAGGTGGACGGCTCTTCAGCCACACTATCGCGAACAGCAGCAATATTTTCTGCAGTACGAGCTGTACGAGCATGTACTGGTGTTCTCACATCTTCTACAGACCCGGTTTGCTCGAATTTTTCCACGATTTTTGCGATTGTACGCACATTTGGACGATCAAATTGACCAAAAAAATCACGAAGTGCAAGATATGCATTTTGATTTGAACGCCCATTTTCATAATAAGTCTAGATAACTTTAACACGTTGTTGGATTGTGTATCTCTCCATGGTTCAAATTGAGTAAGTCTGAAATAAAGAAATGTCAAATAAAATTCGGAAAAAAACTTGGCGTTTAGGTGTGGTTCACATTCAACATCGGCCCTTACAATTTAACCACCTCATAGAAGAAAATTGTGTGCGTTTGTTCTTTTTTTTTAATGTAGGACCAGCACTCAGGGTATGACCCCTACTAATGCAACGCATTATGTTGGAACTAGGAAAATAGGTTATGGGCAGGAGAATAGAAGGAGTAGTGTTTGTGGACATTTGATTTGAATATTCCTATATTGTAAGTGGAAGGGAAAACTTCTGCGAAAGTAAATTCCACATACGAACAGTACGGCTAAAGAACGAATTTTCTCTGTAATGTGTTGTTCGGTCTACTGGCCAGTCGACCACGAAGGCATGAGCTCTAACATATAAACATGTGTTACACATAAAAATTCGAGTTTCGGGAACAAGTTCCCTGATTTCGTTAGAGCACATTTCGAAGTAGTAACAATAGAACAGTGAAACACAACCCACACTGCGTCGATGTTCAAGTGAGTCAATAGAGTTGGATACCCTACTGTCACCAATAAGCACCTTCGCCCTTTCCTGTACTCTGTCGAGAAGCTCCAAAGTAGACTTTGAAGCACGGGCCCATACATGTGAGTTGTATTCCATTTTTGGTCAGATATAGGTGGTGTAAATAGTTCGAAAATCAGCTGGAGTGAAGTAACTCTTACATCGTGTTAGAAAACAGGGGCACTTGAATGCTTTTTTCGACACTTGAAAAATGTGATTAGTTCAACAAACAGCACACTGAATTCTTATGCCCAGAACATTAAGAGCGTCCGATTCCTGAATATTTACACCATCCATAAAAATATATGATGTAACAAGATCTACCGTGCGCTTATGTATAAGCATACAACATTGGGTTTTTCGAGCATTTCAATCAACTCTGTTCGCGTGGCCCCATTCAGATATTGTATCTAAATCGCGGTTTAATGATTCATTCATGTGTTGTCTCATAGCACCTAAATCAAAAAGGCTTGGTCTATAAAGAGTGTTCTAAAAAAAATATGCATTTACTATTTTAGACAAAATTTATCCATAGTGCAAGAAATAATTTATTTTTTGATCAAGTTAGTTTCTATAGATATGTCAGATACTATTATTTTAGAAATTATTAATTTTCAATAGTTATTTCAATCAAAATGGACTGCGAAAAAAAAGTTAGTGAAAATATAATTAAAACTTTTCAAAAAAATCCGTCATGGACTTTTAAAAATATAGCTAAAAATTTGAAAGTTGACCCTCGAATGGTTTCTTATGCCATCAGACGGTATAAGGAAAACCTGAGCATTGAAAGAAAACCTGGATCAGGGAGGAAAAAAAGTCCTACAGATATTGGTAAGGCAAAAGAAGTCAAGCGACTCTTTCGAAGAGCGCCTAACACTTCTTTAAGAAAAGCAGCTCGTACGGTGAAATGTTCTACGAATTTTGCACATAGAATCAAAGTTTATGCTGGACTGAAGACATACAAAGTCCAAAAGGTTCCAGAGCGCAATGCTATAAAGAACTTAGAAGCAAAAAAAACGAGCGAAGAAATTGAAGTCTGATTTTATAAAAAAATACACCTGTTGTGTGATGGATGATGAAACATACGTACTGGCAGACTTTTCTCAACTTCCTGGTCAAGATTTTTATGTTGCTGATAAACGGGGCAATGTTCGGCAAGAGTTTCGCACAAAAAAACAAACAAAATTCCCTAAGAAGTTTCTCGTGTGGCAAGCTATTTGCAGTTGTAGCAAAAGAAGTAAAGTATTTGTGGCATCTGGCACAATAAACACAGGAATTTATATAAAGGAGTGCCTACAAAAACGGTTGTTTTGGCCCGATTTGGCATCATGCCATTATGGAAAAAAGGCACTTGAGTGGTACTCAATGAATAATGTCATTTTTGTACCATGAGAGGCAAATCCACCTAACTGTCCAGGACTTCGGCCTGTGGAAAGGTATTGGGCTCTGGTAAAAAAGGAATTGAAGAACACAGGAAAGATTTCCAAGAACATGTCCGATTTTAAGCGCAGGTGGAACACATGCTCCAAAAAGGTATCAGAAGCAACTGTAAAATCTTAAATGGGAGGGTTTCCGAAAAAAGTCGATAATTTGCAAAACCCGAGTACTAAGTAAACATTTTAATGCTAAATGATTTTGTATAATATGTCATTATATTTGCGTATTTTGTAGAGTTTTTATATTAAAAGGTTTGATTTTTATTTAAGAAAATCTAACTACAAATTTTATTTAGAGCACTCTTTAATTGAATGAATACGAATGGAAAATGTTACTATCATCTTTCAAAAGAGTATACAGGATTGGAAGTTTGACATAGAAAGTCGTTAGTATATGAAATAGTGTAGGAGAAAGAATGGAGCCTTACGGTACCCCTGCTTTAATCTTGAACTCGTTTGATGAGATTCCATCTACGACAATTCTTATAGAGCGATCCCTGAGGAAGCTCGATATAAATCGAGAGAAGTTGTTACCGACACCAAAAGCAACAAGTTTTGATAAAAGTGCATCATGTCACACTCTGTCAAACGCCTTAGCAATATTCAAAGCCACAACTTTACTTTCGCCAAAACGGTGGATTGAATGAAACCATTTTTCCTATAGGAAGGCCAGCAGGTTTCCCGTGGAGCGTCCCCTACGAAATCCGTACTGGCGGTCGCTTAGAAGGTTATTAGATTCCAAATATTTAACAAGATGGTGATTTACCATACTTTCCAAGACCTTGGAGAGTGCAGAACAAATTGCTATTGGACGGCAAATTTCAGGGTTGTTAGCTGCTCCCTTTTTATGGATTGGCGTAACATTATCAACCTTCCAACACCGAGGAAATTCACCGGCACGGTAAAAGGTACTGAAAAAGTTAGGTAATGGACAGCACTGCTTCAAGACCAGTGCTGGAATGCCATCCGGCCCTAGAGATACTCTTTCGAGAACAGGCATAGATTGAAAGCTTTCCGACAAGCAGGTATTGCTTGCAAATAATTTAGCTAAAAGATTAGCTTTATCAACCGGGTCTGTAAATATTTGGTCATCCTTTAAAAAAAAAGAAGTTGTAGAACTAGCATTATTCTTAACCCTTTTATCGAAGGACCAAGAGCTCTTGCTGCCCCGCAAGAACTTAACTACGAAGATGCTGCTCGTAAAGAGCATGTTCACGTCTAAGTATTTTGGCACACGTAAGCCTCGCCTGTTTGCGGTGCAAGTCAGTAGCTGGAGTCTGGTTATTACGCCATCTACGAAAAGCTGCCTCGGAATTTTAATAATTTAGTGTGAAATATTAGTTAATTTATAAACATACTTAAAATACTATTTATAACATTAAGTGACACATTTTGGTTAGGATGATGAAAGAACAATTTGAATATATACACAAAAATATGTGAACATAAGTTGTTTTGATCAACGCATTATTGATTCAAAAAACTTAAGCTAAAAGGTAAAATAAGCTTAAAAGTGATAAAAATCCGAATTTTTTGCTTCTGTAATGCAATAAACACCTTAACTCAATTCTCTCTTTTGTGGACTTAAGCTACTTTTCCATATTGCTACAAATATATTTGTATGGACCTACATGAAAATTTAAAAATTATTGAAAGACTACAAACTATTATTAAACATCTTTTTCATGTAGTTTTTATATTTCGTCATTGATTAATATCACACAAATTCTCATTTACTCCGTTTTTGGGGTTTCTCTAGTATTTTAAATTTGTCTACTAAAAAAGCTTGTTAAGCTTTTCTGAGGCTCAAGCAAATGGAAAATTTTGTTTTGTTGCGTTTCTGTTTGTTGAGTTCCTTTCGCTTTCCGAATTCAACCTTTGCGTTAGATTTGATCTAACCGTATTAGCTTCAACCGACATTTCGAAATGTGGCTTATCTTTGAGATCAAAATTGGGGAATTAAAATGTTACATACCAGTTCTGGCACTGGGGTAATTTTATCACATCATACCCACACATATAGAATCAGATAAAAGTTTTTCTGTATCAAAACATTATTTGACTCTATTGTTATGTTCTATTATGATACGATCCCAGTAAAAAATAGGATCATCCAAAGAGTACTCTTGGAGCGCTCCTTTGCGAGTAATGGATTACTCCATAAAACTCCGAAACTCATAGGATTTTTAACACAGCATGTCCGCAGACACGAGTACTCCTTTTAAGCTCCTTATGGAGTACACTAGAGCCCCGACTTGCGTCGATCCGATTTGCGTCGTTTCAACTTGCGTCGCTTTTTAAAAACTGGCAAAATTCGATTTGCGTCGTAAGAATTTCAACTTGCGTCGATTCGATTTGCGTCGTTTTGGCCCCGATTTGCGTCGATTCGATTTGCGTCGTTTGACTCCGAGTTGCGTCGTTTTGATTTCGTTTTTCAATGCTACATGCGATTGAATTTTTTTAATGCAGCATTACCATTTTGGCATTTGTATGTGTATAGTATATAGCATTTTTCTGAATTTTAACAGTTTTTAGCCTCTGGTAATACACATCCTTAAGAAATTTAAAAAAGGGAATTCCCTTTTTTAGTTTGTAGTTGAGTGGCGCTTAGAATAGCTGCATGTTTCTAGTAGGAGTTTAGTGTGCGATTGACCAGAATAGGTGTCGTAAGAAAATAAAAGATGAGTCAAAATAAACGAAAAGTGATAAGTTTGGAACTTAAATTAGACGTAATTAAACGGTTTAAATCTGGAGAAAAAGCTGTGGATATAGGAAGAGCTCTTGGACTAGCACCTACAACAGTAAGGACCATCTGCAGTAGAGACAGTGATAAAATAAATCAATTAGCTAAAATTTCTACACCACTCCAAACCAAACAAGATACCATAGCAAGAAATCCTTTATTGGTTAAGATGGAGTCTCTCCTTTCAATTTGGATACACGATCAAAATAAGAAAAGAATGCCACTAAGCAAAGATCTTATAAAAAATAAAGCTCTTTCTATTTATTGCGACCTCAAGAAAAATTCTCCATCCGGTAGTAACGGAAATTCTGAAGATTTCGAGGCCAGTAACGGTTGGTTTAACCGCTTTAAAACTCGAGCGAATTTACATAATGTTGCACTAAAGGGAGAGTCGGCCAGTGCAGACTTGGTAGCTTCAGAAAAGTTTAAGCTCGAACTGAAAGCCATAATTGAAACAGGGGGCTATTCTTCTAAGCAGATTTTGAATGCTGATGAAACAGGTCTTTTTTGGAAAAGGCTACCGTCCAGAACTTATTTATCAAAAAACGAAAAATCATGCCCTGGACATAAAGCTGCGAAGGACCGGCTAACACTTCTGTTGGGCGGAAATGCAGAAGGAGATTTTAAATTTAAACCCTTTTTGATATACCAATCAGAAAATCCAAGAGCAATGAAAAATATAAACAAAAAAGGTCATTGGCGCGCTAATAAAAAGGCTTGGATGACTGCAACCCTGTTTAAAGATTGGTTAGAAAATTGTGCTATTCCTGAATTTAAAAGCTATTGTTCCTCTCAACAAATTGAATTCAAAATGCTTTTATTAGTCGATAACGCACCAGGACATCCAGTTTTTTCTGATGACTTATCCGAGCAGGTGAAAGTTGTCTTTATGCCGCCGAACACAACATCACTCATACAACCTATGGATCAGGGCGTAATATCAAACTTCAAAATGTATTATTTACGACGAACTTTCCGGCAGCTTCTTGAAACAACAGAAAGAAATGATGAACTCTCAATGAAAGACTTTTGGAAAAGCTACAACATAGTGAAAGCCATTGAAAACATACATTTGTCTTGGGAGGAAGTCAAGGAAACCTCTATGAAAGGAAGTTGGCGGCAATTGTGGCCCGAACGTACTACGGTCGATGATAATTGTGTCGATGATGTTCAAAATATTTGTAATGAGTTGGTTAATTTAGCTAGAGATGCTGAATTTGAAGGAATGGAGGAAGATGATATTAATGAACTTTTGCTTTCCCATGATGAGGAGCTTGATAATGAAAATTTGTTCTCCATTAATACTAAACACGCTTTGGAAAAAGATGTTATAATAAGTGATGATGCAGTGGAAGAAAAAAAATTAACAATCGTGAATATTTCCAAGGCTATGCAATTAATTTCCCAGGCATTGGATATATTTTCTGAAAATGATCCTGACGAAAATCGTAGCACGAGCGTAGCAGCATCTGTTGATCAAGCCATCAGTTGTTACAAGGAAATATATCAACAAAAAAAATCTTTAAAAGTTCAACAAACCTTAGACAATTTTGTTAATAAAACAATAAGACCACCTAATCAAATGGATTTAAGTCTTGTTCATTTGGATTCATCATCTGAAGAGAGCTTAACATAAGCTACAATAAATAAAGTATCCTTTTATCTTTAATTTATTTATTATTTCTTTTTAGTTTTGTGCATATAAATGATTATTATTAATTTTTGTTATGTTTTTTGTTAATTTATTGTTTTGTTATTTCTTTATAATAATTAAAAACATTTGTTGAATTAAATGAAATAAATAAAAATGTTTTTATCCTTGTTTTTTATCAAAAATATAAAATGTAGTGCTTTTTTTTTAAGTTTTCGGTCCCAATAAATTAAATCTTAATACATTTATATGGAAAAAAGTGATTCGATTTGCGTCGTTTCGATTTGCGTCGCAATTCTCCGGTCCCAATTAACGACGCAAGTCGGGGCCCTAGTGTACTCCCTTTAGTCTTGAAAATGATGACAGAGGGAGTAATCCTTTTTGTCTCCTAAAGGAGCATAAAGGGAGTAAACATTCATATAAAATACAAATTTGGTTATTTTTTACAAAAATAAGAAAATATTGATTTGTTTTTAAGTGCTTCTGCAAGAAAATTAAAGAAAAGACAACGCGTAATATATTATTTAAAACATGCAATTAAAAATTCACCAATTACCGAAAAAAAGTAAAAAAAATTGTATTTGTTTATTTTTTGATCCATTCCAATTTAATTTGAGCAAAATATTTTTTTGTTATGTCAAAGAAAAAAAGAAACTAACTGATGCATCCCTTGTTGATCCATTTGGAGTATTAAGCGAGGCATAAACAACAAAACAAAATAAAAAGTATCGATAGCTCACTTATTACTCCAAATGGATGAACAAGTCATTACTCCTTTGTTGCTCGATTATGGATTAATCCATATATTTTTTACTGGGATTGTTGAAAAATTTGACATGATTAAAATTCGCCTACATGCGTAAATTTAATCATAGAGCACGCATTTTTTAGGTAATCGGACAGGACTAATGCTTAAAAGTGTATATAGGTAGATAATACATATGTATATAGGAATGTAGTTACAAAAGTACAGTTTTTGAATACTCATTCTTAATAGTTGTGATTTTGGTATGTATTCTATCTTGATATTACTAAAAAATAAAATACGACAAAAAATGAAGTATTAGTGTATAGGTATATACATAAGGGCAGGTCAATTTTTATAACAAAAAATAGTGGGAGCGTAAATAATACTAAGAAAATTTTTAGACTTAGAGACCGGCCCTAATATACATACATTCTTACAAATGTATGAACGTATGCTTAGGAAAGATGCAGATAAAAATATACATAAGTATCTAAATACGTTCTATTGCATAGATATTGAAGTGTATGTTGCTTATTTTTTTTTTGTTTTTTTTTGTGAAACATTTCTTCTTTCTGTTAATTTTTTCTATCCATCGAATTGAAATTTCTTTTGTCTTAAACTCTTCTAGTTTGTTTTTTGTTTTCATTTACTATCCTTTTGATAGTGATTGCTTTTGTATTGTGTTGCCAATGTAAAATAAAAAGAATCTAGTAAAAATATTTATAAACTAAAAAACACAAAAAGGAAAAAAATTAAGAAACTAAAGGAAGAAATCCGCACAAACACAATCACTCAGCTCACGAAGAAAAAAGCAGATGTTATAGAAAAAAAAAGCACAACAATCATCTACATATTACCAGCGCAAACAAATAGATCAACATCCATCCAAACATTTACGTTAACTCACTGTCTTATCATTGGATCTTGCAAATGTATCTTAAATATAACAATTAGGCTTGAAAGTTTGAAGAACGATTATATCTTAGATTAGGTTTGGAAGGCGGTGTTTACACAATGACACCTTTACTCTAAAAACCTTTGGATCCATTGTGGTCCTTCATTGAAAAAGTTATGTATGACCCTTCAAGTTGGATCTATAACGGCATCTGGTACTACACTGAATAGTAACTATGTATATGATTAAGTATTCTGACCGCGACGAAACTGACTATATGCTATTAGAACTCGCTAAGCTTAGTAGCCTTGTATGACCTTCCCGTCTATACGTACGTCTGACCCATGCAGCCTCTAGTTGCCACTTCCTTTTTGAAGAGATTCAAGGGGAAAAAGGCAGCATGATGTTAAGAGCTGCCTGTGGAGTGCTTCTTGGGAGACCTGTTTTCACTTTCCTCATACATCCCTTATATCTATATCGGCTCTAAATTTTTCAAAACTAAGATCTTCTTCAGCTATAAAAACAAACAAAATTTAAACGCCTTCATTTATTTATTTAAATTCTTACAAAATGTTGGTTAAAAATATAGGTTAGGTTAGGCAGGCAGCCGATGTTAAGTCAGCTTTACTTGGGTCCCTTTGTGGTACTGAAAAAGAAAAACATAGATAATTATTCCAGGCCATCGGTGAGAGGCTTATTCAAGCCATGATAAATGAGTCTATTTTCGATAAATCGTGCAGAAAACAGACCCCAGATATAGAGCCCCTAAACTGAAAGAGCGAGGCAGTGGCAGATAAGATAAGTCTGTAAATTGGTCGATGTTATCCTGACTCAGGAGAGCACCGGACTTAGCAAGTTTGTCCGCAGTTTAGTTACCAGGTATGTTGTTGTGTCCGGGTACCCATAAAAGTTCGAAGTTGCAATGTCTCGCCATTTCGTTAAGAGATGCCCGGCAATTGCGGGCAGATAGAGACGTATATTCCTGCCGTATATTTTATGGTATCTTAACCGATATTTGGATTGACCGAT
This sequence comes from Stomorhina lunata, assembly GCA_933228675.1. Lineage (NCBI taxonomy): Eukaryota > Metazoa > Arthropoda > Insecta > Diptera > Rhiniidae > Stomorhina > Stomorhina lunata. The sequence continues at coordinate 84,278,924 of OW121740.1, read as the reverse complement.
ATTTTGGATTGAAGAATACTACATTGGTCAGGAAGCCTAAAACAAATTTCCTTCTCTCATAGTGGGATGCCCCCACCACGCCTCTTTCTGTCAACCTTCATTAAGAAATGAGGGGTATCCAAAGATATGCAGTAGTAAATGTTCTAAGGTTTCAGTTTGTGAATGGGACCAGTCGGACAGCTGAGTTAAGGGTAATTCTTGTATCATTAGCTCGACTGGGAGCCAGTTAAGCATGACAAAGAGCACCTTATATGGTATATTTCTTAAGGCACCAGTAATCATTTGAGCGAACAATCTTAAAATTTTAGTAAAAGAATGCCGTTGATTTACCTTGGTGAGTACAGGCAACCAAACCAGCTCTCTATACATTAGTATAGGGCTGACAATCATGTCAAAGAACCAGACAGTATTGGTAGGATTAAGTCCACTCTATATGAGTTAAGTGTAAGTGATGCTTTAGACACCCTGAATTGGATGCTTAGGTTCCAGAACAGGCTTCAGAAATATACTTAACTCTAATATTTGTTTACATAGCCTTTATTTTCAATTATCGCCTGCAGTCTGAAGGGCAGGGCAGGCACACCATCGTGTAGGGAATTTTTTCCCATTCTGACTTCAAAATTTTTCCCGATCATTGTCATGCTGTTTGGGCTCATTTTTTTTAGAAGATGTTGGAGCATATTTTCTTCTTGTATCTTACAATTTTTAGGGACATTCATAATACCAGCGATTTTTACCAACTAAACAACTCTGTCACTAGAAAAAGCAGCCATCAAAAAATTACTTAAAATAAAGAATTTCGGTGAAGTAACTATCCCCACACCATCAGTGAACCTCCCCCATGTTTTCCTGTTGGTTGCTTTTATCTGGAAGGTTGTTTTCGAATATACTTTATCCCATCAGAACCAAAACTATTAAATTTACTTTCATCACTCCACATCACTTTTGCCCACTGCTTCTCAAAATGAAGGCGCTTGATTTTATTGCCCTTAGTTAATAACGGTTTCTTTGCGGGTCCATCATTCAATCTGCGGCGCACAGTATGCACTCCAATGGAAATATCCACATGCTCATTAGAAAATTTAGAAGCGTCCACAGCTGTCATTCTTGGATCGGCTTCAACCAGCTTAATCATTTGGCGTTCTAAGCTATGGGTTGATTTATTTGGGCCACCGCTGCCTGACTTTCATTTCACTCTATTTGTTGTTCGAAATTGGCCAAAGCCTATATTGAGCTGAGTGAAAGATCTTGAAGAATAGAATAAGAGTGTGTAAAAAAATTAAAAAGCACTTATGTCAACTTAAGCCATTGTCATTTATTGCCACAGATATTATTTTCCTCATAGTCGTGTATCTATGTTTTAGAAGTTTTGAAAAAAGTTTTCTTTAAAAATTTTTGTTTTGTAGGTGGAAACTTGTGCCTTGAATATTGTTTTGAAACGAAATATCTTTTTCAGTTATTTTTTCCTTTTTCTTCTGCAATTTCAAAATCATTAAATTTTTAAATAAAAAACTCTAATATCAATTTGTTTTCCAAATCAATTTCCATTTGTTTGCTGGGATACAAATATACGTATATAAATATATTTATGTACATATATTCATATACATATATATACTATGTGCATATATTTCTAAAAAAGTATGTTTGTGTGTCCACATGGACATGTATTTGGACATCCTAACAATGGTTACGTACTGATGGAACATCAAATACCATCAAGTTGCCTGCAGAAAAATGTCTCTTTTCAAATTATTTATTGATTTTTTTTTCAATTTTGTTTAGAAGCACAAATAAAAAAAAGTACTGATTGAAAAAAACCTGACTAGGTCTGTATTGGAAAGAATGCTCTGATTTTGTATAAAGACATTCAAACATACAACAACTAAGTAATACACTGTTATTTTAATGACCTCGATACCTTTAAATATTTTTATTTCTATTTATTTTAAAATTCTCATAGTACTTTTCTATTTTTAACAATTAAAGTGATTTTTTTTTCTATTTCTTTAGCCCACCCGGCTGATTTCTCCCACAACCTTGTTAAGAAGACGTCGCGGAAATAGTTTCGAAATGGCGACACTTCTATGTAGCATGCTAATTGGTGCAGGATTTCCAGCTGTTGTTGTGTCTGGAGTTGCTCGCGCTGACACTGTAGAAAACAATCAACGAAATGTTCCTTATCCTCATAAAATTGTTGAAATAAATGTTGATGATAAAGTTGAGGAGAAAGTAAAAACTGAACAAACGTATAAGTTGCGTCCCCTTCCAGATTTGCAAAGTCATTTAGAGGAAAATGTTGCAGAACTTATAAGACAAAAATCTGAAGAAGATCAAAAAATTCTAGATGACATCCTAAAAACTGAACTTGAGGTAAAAATTTATAAAATAAATACATTTAGTTAGTTTGTGGTACAGACAAAGATAAAATACACTTGTGATGATCACAATCAGATGGCAACAATATTGTTATACCCTTCACCACCATAGATGGAAAGGGCATTATAAGTTTGTGCTGATGTATGTAACGCATGGAAATATTTGTCTTAGACCCACCACAATAGGCTTAGAATCACTTTCTGAGTCGATTTAGCGATGTCCGTCCGTCCGTCTGACTGGCTGGCTGGACCCCCATGTAAACCTTGTAATCAAACTACAGGTCGCAATTCTAAAGATAATTTGATGAAATTTGGCGCAGATCATTTTTTTGATAATGGGACCATGGCTATTCAAATTCGTCAAAATCGGTCCATTATTTATGGTACCTCCCATAGGTCCCACTTCTCGGAATTGATATAGTATTGGCCACAAATATCAATATTTTTTAATCAAATACTGCTTATGTAAACCTAAATCACTGTATCAAATTTCGTTAAAATTGGTCCACATTTGACCATAGCTCCCATACAAACTTTTCTTTAAAAACGCCCTAAATGAGACAAAAATCACTAAAGCGCTCGTAAATCTGAAGATAATGGGAATTTTAAGTTTATTTTTTGCATACATAATTTTTGTAACAACTGTAATCAATTTGCTTAATTTCGAGATAATCGGTCCACATTTGACCCTAGCTCTCATATAAGTCCAAATGTCGGAAGCAGCTTAAATATATAAGTTTTGAGAAAATGTTTGTATGATGGCAAAATTTAGCAAATATTTGTCTTTATACAGGAAAAATAGTACTTTTGACCTTAGTGGTGAAGGGTATTCGTATGGTCGGGCTTGAACGACTATAGCACTTTCTTACTTGTTGTATATATAAAAATTATAAAAACTGGTTAAATTCTACTATATTTAAGCAAATTTATAACACATATTTTTATTGCATATCCTTTGATATACATATACTTAGACGAAATTAGCTAGTAACTGTAGGTCATATAAAAGGTACTTTAACATCAAGCAAAAATTAATAGTGATTGAATAAAAATTAGCTACCTTATGTTGACTGGATAGTTTTGCTCTTGGTTTGGCGGGAAATCGCCTGCTAGTAGCTACTTCTATATGGACAAACTATTAATTCCATTGTGTGTTTAAAGCGGCCAACTTCGTTCAACAGAAGAAGAATTGTCTTTCCCCTTTAAGATAAAATCAGGCCAAACACGTCGCACAGTGTGTTTTTTTTTGGGGATTTTTTGATCAAAAATGTATAACTATTTAATGGATTGATATTTTTAAATGCGTTTTTTTGTATCTTATTTTTAACAAAATTGTCTATTCAAAAACATGTAAAAACGATAATTATATTACTTAATATTTATGTAATATAACCTAAAATTAAAGATTTAAACATTTATATATTTTTGTTAAATATTTTATAAAATTTTACATTTATTTTTTCCTTTTTTATGTAATTCTATTGCCTGTCTCATAAAGCTAACACACAAAAAAAATTAAGAAATCGGATAAGAAATTGATAAGCCAAACCTGACTAATGTAAAAGTAGACTTAGAAGAGCTTAATTTTTCATTTAATTTAAATTCAAATATGGTATGATTTAAACTTAAATTATATGAAAAATTAAGCTCTTCTAAGTCTACTTTTACATTAGTCAGGTTTGGCTTATCAAGTCTTGAATTTGTATGAGAAAAAACTAACAGAATTAAAATTGAGCAAACCTGACCGTACTATCAAGTTTACGAAAATTTTAAAATTTTGTATGAAATTTAAGGAAAATAAAATGAAAACTGATGAAGAAAATGTTCGTGTGTGAACGGGAATGCAGGTTCAAAAGAAATTTAAAGGAAAACATATCAAGTAAACCTGATTCGTGTGAAACGTGACTAACTTTCTTAATTGTTTCCATATCAGACAATATTTCTTAAAAATGAAAATATAAAAACAAGTGAAATACGAACCGGTGCATTTTCACTACATTTTTATTCTGATTTTAATAAATGGCATTATTTTGAAAACGTCATAAAATTATCTTTTCCATATTTTTAGTAAGTATTTAAAAATATATCGAAAAGATTTAAAATTGGCTATTATATAAAAATTTTCGGGGTAAATGTCTCCTGTTAGATTGACGAAAAACCTTTCTAAACAAAACTCTACAGCATTGCAAGTTCAAATTTTATGGTCTACTGGTCAAAAATTACGATTTTCTAAAGCAACTTAAAAGTAGCGGTAGATTCGGGAACGATCTAACTACCCGAAGATAGATTTTCAGCAATAAAACAGTTATTAAAAAAAAACATTTTTGCTACCTATAATTATAGGTACTCAAAACAAATATTAAGGAAACTACAAACTTAATACCAATCTCAATATACACACTATTCTTTCTGATGGAGGGTATACAAATACTCCCATGGGTTCGCGATCTTGTTGCTCTAGGCTCATTGGATGTCTGGTAAAATGTTGACTGTATCTAAAACTATTACTTCTTTCAACATTCTTCTATTATCCTTGACTCCCAGTGGAGCATAGGGCCTCAATTGGTTTCATTCATCAGGATGTTCTTGCATAGATTAGGCACCTCCAAGATCCTTGTGCCAGCTGCCGTAGCAGGGGATTTCTCGCTTGATTACTCCTTGGAGTAGTATATTCTATAATGTTGTTTCTTTCCATGCTTAAAACATCGTAAGTGCTAAGTCGATGGATGATGAGTCTAAAGTTAAGAACCACGTTTGTAAAGCGGGCCGCTCGATCCGAGACAGACGCCCGCTTGCAGCCTCAACTAATATGTTGAACAGACTTTACCAAGTACAATTATCTTAGACCCTTAGACCAAATACGTCGGAATGGCTCTAAGATTACTCCCCCTCACGTTAGCCCTGACCACTCGGGTTGTTTACCGCATCTTCAAGCTTTCGGGTTGTTTACCGCATCTTTAAGGTTGCTTAGGTTTCCAGGATGTACCACGAGAAGGTGTGAGTAGGAATTGCATGCAGTTATTACCTGTTAGCCGGAAACCCAGGCAACAACTGCATTAAAACTGATTAATTTATTTATTTGAGAGAATTTGTGTAGAAGTTTTTGATTTATGTATTAGGAAGTTTTTTTTTAAATTCAATTAGGTGCTGTGGGTTAGTTAGTTAGCGCAACGATTATTAAGCATTACATCACATTATGCCTGGGTTCGAACCAGTTTCACGGCAATTTTAATGTTTGTTGTTATTAATTTCTTCAAAAAGAAAGAGTATTCGCATTTGATCCCAAACCGTCACATTTATTTATTAATGTAACAGACAATTTATTGACAAAAAGCCAAAAAATGTTTCGAAGAAACCAATTCGTTTCGATGGTTGATTAGGCCATCTCCTCAGGAGGAGTATCGCCTATCGAAATCGAAAAAGTAAGGTTACTCCTCCTGAAAAGATGGCCTAAGCCATCCGCAAACATTTTTTGGCTTTTTATCAATAAATTGTCATTAATAAATAAATGCGAATACTCTTTCTTTTTGAATAATATTTACATCCCAAAAATTTTGTTATTTTTTGATAAAATTGCATGCATATAGGTTTTTAATTTCTATCACGGCTTCCTCCATCGGCAGCAAGCTTACAGCGATAACACGCCGTCGATGTAAAAAATAAAACGGCTGTCTATATAACAATAAATGGTGAAACTTTGCGCATGACGCGCAATTACAGTGTCGAATAATTTATATCTCAATTTCACCACTACTAACCCCTTTCAAAGAAGGTTACCTAATTCGTATATACAATTGTATGGACAGTATTTGACGATTGTTACTTTTTTTTATACAAAAATCAATTCAAGAAGATCAGCTTTATTAAAAACGCTGAAAGAGCTTTAAACTTTCTATATCAATTTTGATTAAAACCTTTTTAAAAGAAATACTTGCAAGTACCTATCAGTCAGTTAACACTTTTATACATTATATAAATACATATCGCACTTGTTTCTCCAAAGAGAGGTAACTCAAAATTTCACAATTTTCTTTTTTAAAATAAATCGATGTACAGTTTTCATATTCACTCACTGAAAAAATCTAACATAATTTTCTTTACTATTTCACCAAACAAACTGCAGTTGTTTACCTCTTCTTCATATGAAAATACATAGTAGTAAAAAATTTTGTTTCTGTCTCTACTGAAAAGTTGTAAATTTTGAGTTGTTTCTGCTTGGAGGAACAAGTGTCATATATGGAATAAATATATTAACATATTTTTTTATTTGTACAGGCACTCGAGTTAAAACCCGCCGATTTTTACCATTATCGGAGATCACATGCTTGGGTAGCGATAATTGATAATGCTCCTTGGAGTATTAAGGCAAAGACAACCTATGTCGACGAAAATGGTGATGTAACCGAAGAAGCCCCTACTGCTAGATTCATTGAGCCCTCAACTGGTTTATTCTGTGATGTCCGCTGCAAAAACTATATCCTTATTGATAGTGTGTGGGACAATCACCAATATTACGTTAACAAACAGAAATATTTACGTGTTGGCGATATTCGCTGGGATCTCACAAATAACGAAGATTGGGAACACCTTTTGCCTGGTGAGCCAACAGAAATGCGTAAACGTGCTGTTTATTCCGATGAAAATATCACTGCTTCCGAAACTGACGTTGGAGAGGAGAAACATTTAGATACAATACGATCGTGGGTTAGCCAATTGCATATTGGAGATAAGGAATTTGAAGAACGTTTTCCCCATTTGCAAAAAACTATTTTCTACAAAGGCGCTAAACATGAAAGATTTTCTCCTTATACTCAAAAGGACGGCAAAGTTATGCAGTTGACACTTTATGAAGATGAAGATTACCAAAAGGCCACAACGCGTTGGGAGTATTACGAAAATCGAAACGATTTGCTTTTGCAGATCAAAATTAATTTTAAGACTTCCGTAACTGAAGAAGCTTTTGGAAAAGGACGAAACGATAGTTTAAGATGTAATTAACATAAATACAAATGAACTAGAGCTGCTCGATTAAAAATGATTAATTTCTTTGAAAAACGATTTCAATATTACACCTCAAGGTGTATTTTGATTCGTTCGAGCCCCTCTGATATTCATATTTTTAATTTAACTTTACAAAATTTTACAAATTTCATACTGCAATATTTGAGTCGTAAGATGGACAAAATAGACCAGTAATAGGGAACTTACATACATAGTACCTGGTTGACCGAGCTTTGCTCGGAGCTTTATGATAAGCATTTTGTGCAAATATTCAGTTAATTTCGAATTATTTTATTTATTTTTTCCGATCAACACATAGTTTGCATAGTTTACAGATTAACTCATTTTGATTGGTCATACCAACAGAAACCTCCGTCAACTCATGCGCAACAGCTTTGCTAAATATTATAGCCTGATCAAATGCACAGTTTACGATTTATTTCATTTTGAGTAATTTTCAGTGGCGCCACCTGAAGTTGTTCATACCAGCTAAGAAACTTTTGTCTGCTTATGCGTAACAACTTTTCTAATGATTATAACATGATCAAATGCACAGTTTACGAGTAAATTCATTTTGAGTAATTTTCAGTGGCGCCACCTGTTGGACTTTGGTCATTCCCATTAATAAACCTTCGACGGCTTATCCGCAACAACTTTAAGAAAGATTATAGCATGATTAAATGTACAGCTTACGATTAAATTGAGTTTGAGTAAATTTCAGTGGCGCCACCTGTCGAAATTTCTTCATACCAATTAAGAAACTTTCGTCGGCTCATGTGCAATAACTTTGCTAAAGATTACGATAAAATTGACTTTGAGTAATTTTCAGTAGCGCCACCTGTCGGAAGTTATTCACACCAACTAAAAAACCTTTGCCGACTCATGCGCTATAATTTTGTTAAAGATCATAGCATGACCAAATGTTCAGTTTACGATTTAATTAATTTTTAGTGATTTTCAGTGGCGCCACCTAACGGAAATTAGTCTTACCAACTTAAAAACCTTCGCCGGCTTATCCGCAACATCTTCGCTAAAGAGCATAATATGATGAAATTCACAGTTTACTATTCTATAAAGAACATACATATAAACATTAATTTGTTTAAAAGTTATAACATTACTCATTTTACCCCTTTTTATCCACTACTTTCAAAAAGCTTCATATACTTATTGTACTTCTTTGGTACCAATTGAATTCGGTACATTTTATTAAAACGCAGTTAACTTAATTCCTATTCATATTACTTTTGAGATGTTAAGTTATCATTTTATCCCTTTTTTACCCATTTTGGCCCCAAAAAAAAGTACCAAGTACGTGTTCAATAATTCTTTCACATCTATTGACAGCAGTACAAAGTTTCTTTCTATATTCTTTGGTTTAAAATATAAGAGTGGGTTAAAAAAGTACCAAAAAAACTATTTTCACCCCTTTTTTACCCCCTATCGGACATAGTTTCAAAAAAGTACCAAGCACCTATGCGCTTATTTTCATAGCTATTTAAAACGTAATTTTAATTTTGTTTCTATACCTATTACTTTAGGAGATATAACGTTGTCGATTTTTCCCCTTTTTAGCCGTTTTTACCCTCTTAGAGGCAAAGGTTCCAAAAGTCCCTTCTTCTTCGACCTATACATCAGAAAAGGTACCCACTGTCCAAATTTGATCAAAATCGTTAGAGCCGTTTTCGAGATAGCCATTCTATATATATATATATATATATATATATATATATATATAGATATATATACATACAATTATTGCTCGTTTAAGAATATAAAACATTTTTAAACTGAGTTAGGGGCTGTTAACAAATTACGTAACGATATTTTCGCAGATTTTTACCTCCCCTCACACATTATAACAAAAATACTCATATGAAAGCATACGAAATTCCTCCTCCGTAACAAAAGTCATACCTCCCCCCCTTGAGCGTTACATAATTTATGAACAGCCCCTTATCAAGAAACGAAGAAAATGCCAGATAGACAGACTTAATGAAATCTAGGAGAAAAAGAAATGTATTCAAACCCTGATTTCAAATAACATTTTTTTTTAATTAATTCATATTTCAGTTAATCGCTACGGCATGAATCCAACAGACCCCAAAGAATTATATTTTTACTCTGAACCGCGACTAGATTCTCTCAAATATGTAAAGATTGAAACAAGTCGCATAGAGATAAATTACGATAAAAGAAGTGACTTTTGCTTTTACCAGGAATTTGAATTTAAGCCAGCCGGGACGACTTTAAAGGTAAGTTATTAACGCAGTGATACGCCAAGCTTAATAATATTAAGAGTGAATACATTTATTTTGTTAAGCTTAAATCTATATTTATACCCTCTATTTTTTAAACGAGTAACATATCGCACTTGATCAACATGAGGGTATTAACTCAAAATTTTAAAATTTTCAGTAGAGTCAAAAAACTATTTTATTTTACTACTACTTTCATATAAAGAAGAGGGTTAAAACTGTAGTTTTTTGGCGAAATTATAGTGAAAATGATGTCAGATTTTTACAATGGGTAGATAAGCCCACTACACATCAATTTCTTCTAAAAAGTGAAAATTTAAAAATTTTGAGTTAATACCCTCTTGTTGAAATAGTGCGGTATTAGTCTACTTTCACACCAGTCAGGTTTGATTCATCAAATCTTGAGTTTGCATGAAAAAAGCTGACAGAATTAAAATTGATGCAAACCTGACCTTAAGTTAATGAAAATTTTTATAATTTGTATGAAATTTAAGGAAAATAAAATGAAAACTTATGCAGAAAGTGTGTAAACGTGAATACAGGTTCAAAAGAAATTTGAAGAAGAACTGATCAAGTAAACCTGATGTGTGTGAAACAGCACTTATTGTAGGAATATTGAATGGAATATTTAAATTATTGACATATATAACTTTATTTTGCATTTGTCAATTGGGGGGATATATTTTACAGAACTTTTTTTTATTCCGTAACTCAGCGCTCTGTGAACCGCCGTGGTATAGCAGGTTAGTCATCCGCCTAGCATACCAGAGGTCCCAAGTTCAATCCCTGGCCAGACTCAGGTAGCCACTGGTTATAGACTATTAGGCTATGTAAAACTTCTCTAACTAATGCATTAAAATACATAATTCAAATTTGGAAATGGAAGCTGACAATGCACAGTGGTTTACGGACGCTTTTTTTAAGTAATTCTGTAATTTTTGAACGACTGGAGATATTTGAATGAAAATTGGCAAGGCGGTAGTCAATGAGCATTCGAGTTGATTTTCACTGGTCCATGAGGGGTCGGGAGAGTGATTCATGGACCTTCAAAGTTGGTCACCTCGGGTGTTCGACTTTTTTAAAAAATCCATTTATGGTTTGAAAAGAAATTTTAAACTTAAGTTGTCCTTGGGAAAATCTACAAAAAATACGCTTACATGTGTAGGTTATCTCCTTTGGCTTTCGAGATATTTGGGTAAAAAGAATTTTTGGGTTGATTTTTGCGTATTTCTTTAAGCCTTTTTTGACGAATCTGAGGATTAAAATTTTTTAAGAATATTCCTTAAATTCTAAATAAAATTCTAAACAATTTTTGTGCAAGTTGGTGATAGATATCTTCTTTTGAAAAAAATATCGCTTTTTTATGTTTTTCCCTAAGAGATAGCTATATTTTTTCTCTAATAAAAAACTATTTTCTTCAGAAACATAAAAAGATTTTTAAAGTTTTTAAATGAAAACATAATGAGAATGTGTATAAAATAAATTTGGCTTTTGTCAATTGGGCTTTTGGTCCTCGCACATGCCCTCTCCAAAAAATGCCAATTTGTAAAAAAAATTTAGTTTAAACAAAAATTTCTCTATTTTCTAACATAACTGTTATTGACTAGAAAAGGTTTTTCTTAAACGCGTTGCAACAAGAGTCAGTGTTGCCATTTTTGTAAAAAAAAAACTAATTTTTTGAAACCCTTTTTTTGTGGAATTTTTCATTTAAAATTGAAATTTTTTTAGTCTATTGCTTTTAGATCTTATTAGTCTTTATAACTTCAAAATTTCATTGTAATACCTTTATTCATGTCATTTCTACAGAATATCAAATATTGAAATTATTTTCCTTAAAAAAGTAGAAAAATAATATTTTTGCTTTGCGATACAAAGTGTAAAAAGATTAACGTAGTTAAAAAAGATTTTTACTTAATGTTAATCTCCTGGTGTTTCCCGATCCAATGATACTAAACGCTTATATCAAGCTTTAATACATAGTCTTGAAAAGCTCTAAAAACGTTGCTTCCCTTAGCATTTTTAAGCAAAATATTGGAGTATTGGAGAGTATTGGAGAGTAATGTGTGCAAATAAAGTTAATAGAACGTAAATAAAAGAGGCTTTTAGATCAATGTTTAAAAAGTATCTGTCGACAGCACAGTGGCCTCTACAGTGGGCCAAAGTTGCCTACCTAGGGTATGTACAACCTTTGGGTCCGCATAACTTTCGCCAATTTGATTCGATCTGAAAGATTTTTACATTTTCGAAAACTTCTTAAAAAAAGTTAAGAAAAAACAGTAAGCATGTTTTTTTGTACTACCTTATCTCTTATAGTTAAAGAGATTGCGTTAATCTTTTTACACTTTGTATCGTAAAACAAAAAATATTATTTTTCTACTTTTTTATGGAAAATAATTTCAATCTTTGATATTCTGTAGAAATGACATGGATAAAGGTATCACAATAAAATTTTGTAGGTTTAAAGATTAATAAGATCTAAAAGCTATAGAGTAAAAAAAAATTTAAATTTCAACTGAAAAATTCTCCAATTCCCAACTCGGGAAAAAAGGGTTTAAAAAAATGAGTTTTTTTTGCAAAAATGGCAACACTGACTCTATTTGCAGCGCGTTTCAGAGAAAACTTTTCTAATCAATAACTGTTATGTTAGAAAATATTATTATTATAATTTTTTTCAAATTAGTTTTTTACCTTTACAGAAATTTTTGTTTAAACTACAATTTTTTTTACAAATTGACATTTTTGGAGATTGCATGTGCGAGGACCCAAAGCCCAATTGACAAGAAATTTACTTTATACGCATTCTCATTAACTTTTCTTTTAAAAACTTTAAAAATCTTTTTATGTTTCTAAAAAAAATATTTTTTTTATTAGTGAAAAAATATAACTATCTTTTAGGGAAAAACTTTGAATATTTTTAACTTTTAAACGAAAGAAGATATCTATAGCCAACTTGCAGAAAAGTTTAGAATTTTATTTAGAATTTAATTTTTGGTCCTCAGATTCTCAACCAAGATCAAAAAAATTAAAAAATACGTAAAAAATCAACCCAAAAATTATTTTCACCCAAATATCTCGAAAGCCAAAGGACATAACCTACATGTAAGCGTATTTTTGTACATCTTCTCAAGGACAACTTAAGTTTAAAATTTCTTTTCAATCCGTCCATAAATGGATTTTTGGCGAATTTTTAAAAAAGTCGAACACCCGACTTTGAAGGTCCATCAATCACTCGCCCGATCCCTCATGGACCAGTGCTTTGAAAATCAACTCGATCAATGCTCCTTCACTACCATCGTGTCAAATTTTATTCAAGTATATATAGTCGTTCAAAAGTTACAGAATTATTTCCAAAAAAAAAGCGTCCGTAAACCACTGTGCAATGTGGTAAGTTCTTGTTGTTTTAAGAAATTAGATTGTTCGGAATTTGTAAAACACGTTTTTCCTTTTCTGTAGTAGTATGACGTCTATCAAAATATAGAGTGGTTAATATACGACAGGTGTCCACAGTAGTGCTATTTGACCCTTAATAGCACTTTAGGACTTAGCACTTTAGCAGACATAGTGAATTGGCTAATTATATATACTATATTCATTCACCGCGACCTCTAAATATGGTCCCTTTTGATCTAATTTTTGGTATACACATATATTTTAGTTAAACAAAATCAAGCTTAAGAAGAAAGAGTTGGACTATACTTTTACTTTTTAATACAAGCAGGGGCCACTCTAATGTATATATGTATCTCTATTCAAAAATAAAACTGTTCGAATTTATATCCTTAAAGCATGGTGTTTCGAATCGAAATACGCAGTGTTTTTAAATTTTTGATTTGACTCCAGCACATATATTTAATTGAACACATTTAATTTCTGTAAATCCGTAATAAGGGAATAGAGATTTTCGCCCATATCATCTAAAAGTTTATAGTATTTTAAATATAAGTTAACCCATGAAATAAATATTAAAGGAAGTGCCACTTTCTTTTTATTTTGTAAACATTAACCATTTGACAAGAAAGAATATCTGAAGTTTACTCAAAAAATGAGGCTACCTTACATTCAAAAAAAAAAAAAAATCCCATTTACACTCAGAAAAAAATGAACTAGAATTTAGGAAAATTTACTAAATTTGAAGAAAACATGATTGGTGTATGGCGCCAAAGCCATAATTTACAGCAATTAAGTAAAAAAATTTCCCTATTTCACTTGTAGAGTTTGGGGAAACTAAGTAAGTAAAGTTTTTGAACTGAGATCCACAAAATTGCTCCTATTGGGAGTATTCATGTCATGTTTTCAAAGTCTATCGAGTTCTTCCCTAAACTTTTAGAAACACAAGCTGTAAATACGTCAAACGTCTCAGCAGTTTGCCCGTAATTCGTTTTTCAGTAAAACACACGAAATATTTTTTAATTTAATTATATAATTGAGATCTTATGTGTTTTAGCATCTACAAAGCTACAAACTACCAATTTTATTAGACTATTTATTGAAAATATTAGTTATTTTAAGCGTTATTTTTTTTTTTTCAAACTACACATTTTAGTTTACAAATTTCCATAAAATAATCTACGAGTGTGGCAACGATCTGTGTAATATTGACAAAATATACAAACTTCAAAGATATTCTTTATAGTCAAAAATTTTGAAGTGGCACTTCCTTTAATATTTATTTCATGAGTTAACCTTATGAATACGTTTTTTGGTCGTATCTCCCATGTTAGACATTTTTTTTTAAATTTAATTTTATGAAAACAAAACTTTCTTCAACATTCTAATCAAAATTTCATGTATATTTTAGAAAATTGTGGATAAATTTAATCGGAACCCAAATTTGCCTGCAGAAAAAGATATTGCTTATCGCGTATTTACACTTAACCTTCGTAAAATTTTTTTGAAGTATCAATATGTAAAGGGAGCTCTTACTGCATCAACATATGAATTTACAAAGCCACCAAAACCTGACTATGGCCAGGAAATCATATACGATCCTACTCTTATTAAGTCCTACAAGGTAATCTTAAAAATCTTTAACTTTTATATTTTTTAATGTAAGTTTTGAAATGTTTTAAATACACAAATTTTATAGGCAAATATCGCTGATCGAGATCCCACGCCACTGGAGTTATATACTATCTTATTGACCCAGCTAAAAGCCGAGGAAAAACTATGTAAACAGTTTGAAAAAATTATTGACGAAATGAATGCAATTTTAGATCAGCGAAAAAATGAAATAGAAAATCCCTGTCTTAAATTTCGTATTTTTGATCGTCTACGCAATAAAGCTGCTCGCATTAGGCGTCTTCAACAGGTATTTCATTAAGATTTTTTTATTTATACTTAATTATTTACTTAGTTTAATTACGCTTCATGTTCACCACCAAATGTAATGTATTGTTATAAGAAAAAAATTGTATTATTTATTATTGGTAAAAAAATTTGCGCTAAAATTTTCAATTTACTGATGTGCGTAAATTGAAAATTTTAGCGCAAATTTTTTTTCGCGATTTTTTTTCGCAAATTTTATTTGCTTAACGAATTATGTCGTATTTTTCCAAGATTAAGTGCTATAAAATAAAATAAGGTTTGTATTAATTTATCTTATATTGATATGTAGAAAATCTGAATTCATATTTCGTTTTTTACAGGAATACTTAATGGGCCGGACATCCGTCGCTTGATGAAGGATAAGTTATTTGAAGATGCCCTCAGTATGGATGAGCTTGAGGCATGGAACTCTGTAAAAGCACTAATTCATTTTTTGCATTCTCATGCCAACAAGTTTGCTGAGCAATCACCAGCTGAGTATGACGAGCATGGAGAGCGATTCCATCAAGTGACGGCTAGACTTGAACACTGGTACAGTGGCAAGAAATTGGATTCTTTGTTAGGTGACATTTGCTGGAATCTTCAAGAACAATTGGTTGAAACAGAAGAATTATAAAGAAGAAGAAGAAGAATTTGACAATAAAGCACATTTTATAAATTAACAGTAAAATAAAAAAAAATTTTTTGCGCAAATAAAAAATTACCGTGTTTTTATACCCTTCACCAATAGGTGAAAGGGTATTATAAGTTTGTTATTCCGTTTTATTAGTGATCATAGACCCCATAAAAATTATACCGATCGACTCAGAATCGGGAGAAGAATCGATTAAGCGATGTCCGTCTGTCTGTCTGTGTGTCCGTCTGTCTGTCTGTTGAAATCAAGTTTCTGAAGCCCCTGGAGGATGGACTTACATAAATTATATATCAGATTTTAGGAAATTCTCCCGCAATGAACGCTATTAAATTTCATTAAAATCGGTTTATAAACACCGAAAATATCGAAAAAATACCAAAAATTAGACGAACATTTTAAAATTTTTGATTAAAACACACTTTTATTATATTTCAGATTGTAGGAAATAGTTTCCCAAATCTGTAAAATTTTATCAAAATCGGTCCATAAACAACTGAGATATCGCCAAAACACTGAATTTGATGTATCGCAAATTGCCCAAAGTTCGCATTAGAGAATGTTTGTTGAAAAAATGAAATGCAGAAATAGGAAAAACCATCCTCCTTTAGCACAGACCTACATAAATTTTATATCAGATATTAGGAAATTCCCCCGCCAAGCACGTTATTAAATTTGATCAAAAGCGGTCCATAAACAATTGAGATATAGCCATAACACTACATTTGATGTACAGCAAATTGCCCAAAGTACGTGTCTAAGAAATTTTGTTTACATTTTGTAAGTATTGTTTCAGCGATATCTCAGGTGTTTATGGACCGATTG
The DNA here is from genome assembly GCA_933228675.1 of Stomorhina lunata. Taxonomy (NCBI): domain Eukaryota; kingdom Metazoa; phylum Arthropoda; class Insecta; order Diptera; family Rhiniidae; genus Stomorhina; species Stomorhina lunata. The sequence goes on along the minus strand of OW121740.1, from coordinate 84,262,506 downwards.
TGATGAAATTTGACATCGTTCTTTGTGTAAGATTTTCTAAAATCTATACTCCACAAATCTGATCAAATTGTACCGATCAACTCAGAATCGGCAGGAGAATCGATTTCGCGACCTCCTTCCGTCTGTTTTTTTGTCCGTCCGCCTACCTGTCTGTAATTTTTTCTGTTGTAGTCAAGTTTTTGGAGCTCCTGTTTTGTCGATATCTCAGGTGTTTATTTTGATGAAATTTAATAGCGTCCTTCGCAGGGGATTACCTAAATCCTGATGCATTCGGTAATTTGTGGTAGATATAATTTAGCGTTTAAGCGATGGTGTTTTGATCGACAATGATAAAATTCAGGGTGGGACAATATCCTAAAATTTTGTGTAAAATCCAGGAGCTCCACGAATCTGATTTTAGCAGACAGACGCTCTGCATTAATCTTAATTTTGTGTCTGACTTTTGAACATTATGATAACATTTGAGAATGTATTATATATCAAATTATAGGTAATCTTCCTAGGAAGTACAAAAATGCAGCTAATTACATGATATCCGTTCAAAACCTACATATGTATGTAAGTATCTCACATATCAACGAAAATTAAAATTTTTTAATTGCAATTGGGAGAAATCCGTTCACGTTTGACAATTGATCCCGTATAACTTCGCCTAAGATACGATGATGACATTTAGTATAAAGACGTTGTACAATATTGATATTCAGGGCGATAGCGCCAAAAATAAACTTTCTAGAGGGACAACATTTCACAAAAGTATTTCTGATCTCTTGAAAATGGGCGAGCTCTATTCACATTTAGTGAAATCTCCCATATAACCCCTACCGGAATCGATTTAATGCTGATAAATTAAATCACATTAAAATTGCACAAGGAACTAGAGCAAAACTTTCCAAACATCCATCGGACAGATCGAAAGAACAATACATCCCAAATATTATTGATGAAGTGTTCATTTTAATTAATTAACTAACTTTAGATTAATAAGTAAATCTTTAATAAATTTTCCGACAAAGCTGATATCCATCCATTGAAAAGCTATATATTTCACGTATGTATCTAAAACTAAGAGTGTATACCCTATAATTTTAAGGCTTATCATTGTTAAAGCTTTGACCTAAATCAGTCCGCTAACTTCAGAGTTTTAAATAACTAATCAAGAACTTTTACTAGTTGGATAATTCGTACGAATTAAAGTGCACAACCCTCACTGGCCACTGTGTTTTTGGGTTGCATGCCAGAATACTTAAACTTCATCAAATCGATGTGCTATTGCAAATGTAAGGGCATCTACATTTTGAAGCATCTTTTCTGCATTGTTTATCTGGTCTATCGAACTTTATTAAATGTTCGTAAAATATGTGTCTATTTTATTTCGAAGCTACTGGCTGGCTTAAATATGCATTCTCTACTTGTAGTCTAGTAAACATTATCTTTCACAAAGGGACCACTTTAGAACCCAAGTGAAGCTTCCCTAGACATCAGCCACCTGCCCAACCTAACCTTTGGGTGCATAACTATTCTATATGATGACGCCACCGAAAAGCTTTTCTTTTTCCGACTCTTAATTTTAAAGACTCTTTGCATATAATACTAGTATAACCAAATTTTGCTAGGAATTACATTAAGTACTTTTGCAACACCATTGGTGAAGGGTATCCAAGATTCGGCAAAGCCGAATATACCACTCTTACTTGTTATAAATCTGTATTGATTTTTCGCGAATAAATAAGAATCTTGTGTTTAAATACCTTTTTTTTTCAATAGCGTACAAATTTTAAATCGCGAATACGAGCGCTAACTTCGAAAAACGGCTAATGCCATTGAATTCAGAGTAATCGAATTAACTTTACCACTAGGGTGCCCAGCTTGTTAAAAAAAATAAATTGTCAAATTCGAGCACAGTGTTATTATTTTTGGTTATATCATCGGCATTTTGTGATATATCAATATGTTGGTCTCAAGGAGGCCAATAGACCTAAGTTCCTTCCCTAATATAAAAAAATAAAGCTCTTCAAAATCTTTATACTTTTACTACATAAGTTTTTCTATAACTCCAACCAAAATTTTTTTGCCGCAATTACAATTTTGCAAAGAAATAATAGAAGCATCAGGATAATACAAGGATAATACTTTCTTTTGATAGTTTTACTTGCTAAACATAATTATTTTTACAGCTTAGCTATGCCATTCATAAAATACCGAGTGTTTTGTTTAGGTAGTACATGAATCTGCCATGGCTTAAGTGAAGTCGAGGGCCGTCAAAAATATAGCAAAGTTAGATCGTTTTAAAACATGATTGATTAAAATTTTTTAATTTTACACTCATTTTTGAAGGTCTTGCTGCATGAGTTGAGATATCAAGGTTAAGTACTAGAAGAGTGTACTTGAGGTCCATGATTATTATCACATTGGCCTTCTTTTGACAAAAACATTGATATATTGCACATTAAAATCCGACTGTTAATTCGCAGATACGACGAAAAATGTATTTTAGTGATCCCAACAAAATTCATTGTGTTTAAAAGTTCGGTTGGAATTATAGTAAAACTCCTTAAGTAAAAGTTTAACGATTTCTTAATAGCTTTCATTTTCTGATAAAGGGAGTAATATTATTGTCCTAGGAACTGAGGTCTGATGAATAAATACTAAAACCGATTATGAACAAATCCTGCTTGACGGACGATACATTTGTACGGATTTTGTTGTACTTAAATGTATCCCATTAACGTTCTACACTAGATAGCTTTGCACAGATTTCAGGAAATATTAGACCATCGATTGTGCTATCGAATAGCATTTGTTAATTTACATACTCATTTTGGAGGAAAAAGATATTCGCTTTTAAAGTGCTGTGACGGACGCTACAAAAAATGGAAGTGATTTTTTTTTTCAACACGTGTTCCTGTAATTTATATCAAATCGATCATAGTAATAATAAAATTGTAACTACATTGAAGATAGAGGCAAATCAGAGGTTTCCAAAACAGCTTTTATAAAATATTTTTAAGTTTCCAGTTTCACTAAAAATCCATAATTGCACTGTTGCGAAAGCTATGTGACGGACGATACAGTTTTTACTTAAATGTTTTTTATTAGAAAAAAATTAATATTTCATATTATTTTTAAAGATTCGTTAATCAGTGAAAACAATGGTTTTATTTGTTCCCGAATTTCATCTCCTTCCTTTTCATGTTCGCGGTTAAAATGCAATTTTTGGGCACAATTTAATATTTCACAAAACGGATAAATACATATATATATTTAAAGTTTTACATTTATTTTTCTTCCCAAGAATGCTGCAGCTAGCTATTAGAATGTCCCAAAATTAAAAAAAAAAAATCAAATTTCAAAATAATTAAATTTTCCCCACTGTATATTTTTTTAACACCTTATAAATTTAATCTGCTTTATGAATAAGAGAGATATGTGTTCGTAAATTTTGTATTTAAGAAATATTATTTTGTAAAAAATATATAATGTGACGGACGCTACACACTTTCCTCTACATATTATTTTGTAAAATGCTATATAAACATCTATAAATTTTTAGCTTAATATTAAGCATACTATAAGTTCTCTTCACGAACCAAGTTCAATTGGGGAAAACAGTAAATTGCACTAGTCAAATTAAAAAAAAACCTTTATTTCTGTGACGGACGCTACACACTGAGAGCCCTTTTTTAATTGACGTTATTTATATCACTCCAAATACTTTTATGGGGTGTTTTACATCTAATTGTATAAAATTAAGCAGACTTTGAGCTCCTACTGAAACTTGATACCTAAATGGATATTTTTGCGATTTTTATGATCTTTTAAAAAGCCTATTATTTTAAAAAATGAAGAAAAATTCGAGATGGGTGCAAATAAAAACCTTGCATTCACAAAGAGAGCAATCAAATATTGTATCCATTACGAGTATATGTTCTAAAGGATCAATATATGGTCAATTTTTTCATAAAAATAAAATACGTGATGTTGACAGTTTTAAAATTTTGTCCTTTCTTTAAGGTTTTTCGGATTTGCCCATATACGAGTATAAAGTATATCTGTTTGCTTAAATCAGGTTTGTAGAGCTCCTCCGAAATATACCGACATGAAATATATATCAGGTTTTATGACGTACTCCCTCTATACACACTATTTTATTTCATTAAAATCGGTCCATAAACACCAGAGAAATTACAAAAAAAAAAATCAAATAAAGTTTTCTCAAAAATTTTGAATTTGGCAATTTGCAATACATAGATTTTACTGTTTAACCATATCTTAGGTGCTTGGCGGGGAATTTCATAAAGTTTGATATATAATTTATATGAATCCATCGTCTAGGAAAATGTTTTTTTTTAATAAATGATCACTTTCGACAATTTGGGGAATTTCAAGTGTTTATGGGCCGATTTTGATAAAGAGTACTTCGCTTGAGGATTTCCTATAATATAATATATAAATTATGAAGGCCAGTCCATCATAAGTATGGTTTTTCTTTTCTTTTTGAAATGTATTTTCAATGAAAAATTGTACTTATATATGTCGCACATACATTTTGGTATTTTGGCGATATATCAGGTGTTTTTCAACCGATTTTGATGAAATTTAATATATAGTAGGAAAATTTCATAAAATATACAAACATACAATTTATATCGATACATTCTCTAGCAGCTTCACAAACTTGATTTCAACAGACAGACAGACGGACATCGCTTAATCGATTCTCCTGCCGAATCTGAGTCGATCGGTATAAATTTTGTGTGGTCTGCGTCAAATAATGTAAAAACTACAAAATGAATGACAAACTTAAAATACACTTCCACCTATTGTTGAGGAATATAAAAATGTATTTTGGCGACCTCAATGTGCGGCGAAAAAAAATTAAAAAAAATGTTTCGAAACTGTCTTACAGCAACACTTTACATTCGGTGGTGTACGGCAAACTTTTTTTTTTTCTTATAAGTCCGGACGATGTAATGTATTCATTAATTTCATTCATTGTAATTAATATCATGCGTTTATTTGTGTTATTCGTGCAATATTTTGGGGGCGTATGAGTATTTAACTTAAGGGCTTGTTATATGTTAGGTATATGTAGATGTGTATCTATGCAATCAAAAAACCAAAACCGTTGAATATGTGTCTTCATTTATACGAGTAATTGATATTTATTTAAAATCCAACAAACTTATTTTCTGACATAACAAAGTATATAATTGTAATCGCAATGCATGTGTAATATAAAGTATTTATATTTAATTCTTAAATACGAGTAAATATTTATGTACATTTAAGTATGTGGATAATTATTTATGAATGAATCGACGTATGTATGTCTGTAACACAAGTGTCGAAGTGTTAAAGTGCATTTTGATACAAACTGCTACTATAAAGGCATAGTAAAGTATGTGTGTGCAACTTGCATAATTATATACAACAAATTTATGCACATACTATGTATGTATGTAAATAAGTAGGTGCAAATATGTTTGTATGTACATAATAAGTATATACATATATAAATAATTACCCATAATTATGCGGCATATTTGGACAATCGTATAAGTCTGTTTGTCTGCTAGAGTTTGTGTGTTGAAATTTACTTGTTTCAATATAATCGCATATACAATCGTACACATTCGCACACACACACATAAACACACTTATTATGAGATTTTCCTAAATCAACTTCATTTAATACATTTGTTCATGTATGTCAGTGAGTGTCTGTGTATTTACGTATGCCTAATTTCAAATGAAACATGGACCTTGAACTTTAATGAGCAGAGCAATGACTTTCTAATTATATACTTGACACATATAATCAGCTGGTTAAGTATATACAAACATGAGTACAATACACTTACATACATACATATTTACTGCTCTTTATGTACACACTTTCACAAATTCAAATGAATTCATATACATATGAATATGTTTCTGCAAGTACGTATCTATGTACAAATATTGTATTTATAATAATGTAGACAATCACTTAATAAGACACATTTATGGGGGTAGACCTACAAATATATACTTATGTATATACATAAATTCATAAGTAGATGTCTACATTATATACCATTAAGTATATAATTATGTAAACACGTATGTGTGTATATATATTGGATATATCTGCATAAACAAATAATTATATACTTATTTAAATTTTATACATTAATTCGTTTATAATACAAATGATAATTGTGTAAAGATTTGTTTTCAATTACTTCGTACACCTTTAATGAATGAAATAGTGACTGATTGTATGAACGAATCAATGTTCCTTCTAGTATCAATGTTTGTACTCATTTCATGAATGAATTATTATCGATACTTGTGATATTGATGCAACTACGTAATGACTTGTTTCAATTTTATTGTTTATAAAGCAAACAATTATTTGGAATCGAGTCGCGTTTAAAAGATTCAACTTTTCGAGTTACATTTTTTGAAAAATGTATTTCTCTTTAAAAACATTTTTTTTCATTTTGTAACGGTTTTTTCGATTTTGAATAGTGAAGAAAATTATTTATCGTCACCTAAAATGCAAAACGGCGTAACTAAACTTCTAGTTTTTTTTTCAGGAGAAGCAAAAAAAACGTTATAACTTTTAAACTACAAGGAATCCAAATTTTGGAATTGGGTCAACAAGCCATCAGCAAAGAAAACTCTGAAGAATGGTAAAAATTTTTACTTTTTTGAGCAATTGCGAAAAACAAAAGGGCTTAAGTACAAGTTGAATATTTTCTAAAACCAAAAGAGCTTAACTACCATACACAAAAATTTAAACTTTTCAAAATGCATTACAAATAGCAACAGTTTATTTTCGAAACATACAGCCTGTTTTTGAAACTACTATTTTTTCAAATTGTTTTTTTTCATATGTTGACGAAGGCAAATGTCAAATTAGGCAATTAAAAAATTCTAATCGTCTGGGAAACAAAAATACGTTTATTTAAAAATTTATTTTTGTTTAGGACCAGCACTCAGTTAATGACCCTACTTATGCAATGCATTGTGTTGTGTTGGAACTAGAAAAAGTTTGTGGGAGGGGGGATATGTCGCTGTAGTGTTGTTGTTCTGTCTTCTGGCCAATAGACTACGAAGGGATGAGCTCTGACAAATAGACGTGTATTGCGTAAGAAAGTTCGAGTATCGGAAACAAGTTCCCTGATTTTGTTAAAGCACATTTCAAAGTAGTAACGATAAAACAATAGATCTGCACTCGGTCGAAAAGCTCCAAAATGGTCTTTGAAGCATCGGCCCATACTTGAAATGTATCTTATTTGAAAAATAGTATTTGTTCAGACATCACATGGAATTTTTATGCCCAGAACATCATTTTATAAAATTTAGAAAAAAAATTTAATTTAATTTTGAAATAATGTTGAATATTATTATTTGTTTTTGTTTTTATTTATTTTTGATTTTTGTTTTCAATTTGAGTGTTAAAAGTAATAAAATATTTCATGGCAATACGTTTATTTGATATTTCATTACGAAGCTTTTATTTCTGAATGAAAAAAGAAAATGAACTCAATTTAGAGCTTAATAGTTTGGCTGATAACACAGGTCAACAGCAAAAATGTGCTCGAGTAACCACTATATACATTTGATGTATCATGGCTACCTTAGTACAAAAATGGTAAAATTTTTAAATTCTATGGCAAGATTTTAAAAAAATTTTTTTTTAAATTTTTTTTACACGTTTCTTCAAATAATTAATGATAACTCAAAAACTACTAGTCCGATATTATTAAAATAAAATCAGAAAAATTATTTATATATTTATAAAATTCATAGCCTTTAATTCGTCTATATATCGCGTTTCAATCGGATCAATAGTATCGGAGTTATAATAAAAAACTTAAGAAAAAAATATATTTTTTACGTAAAAATGGCAAAAAAATCATGAAAAATCGAAAACGGCAAAACATTTCCAGATTTATTATTTTATCGCATAGCGACATATAATAGCAACAAAATGAGATATCGACCATAAAAATCGATTGATTTTTTCGAATTTATTCACAATTTAGTGAATTCGCTACATGCCTTTAAAATCGGTTAAACAGTTTTCGAGTTATTACAATTTTCACTGGCCATTACATGTCCTTGAGGACTTGCCGAAGACAATTTTCAAAAACATTTTACTTAGTTTAAAATTTTTTATTTTTTCTTTTTTAACTTACAATATACATGTCAACAATAAAATATAAAATTTCGACAAAAACAATTATTTTCATGCTTTTTTTAAATTCGCTAATTATTACTTATTATTCCGTAATCTCGCTATAAAAATTTTCAGAAAATTCAAATTTTGACATTTGACCGCGGTGAAGAAAGGGTTAATCTCGTCCAATATTAAAAAACCCTTTAGTATAGGTTTTCCATAAACAAATCAATAATATTAATTATTATACCCTTCACCACCATAGGTGGAAAGGGTATTATAAGTTTGTGCTGATGTTTGTAACGCATAGAAATATTTGTCTTAGACCCACCTTTTAGTATACCAATAGACTTAGAATCACTTTCTGAGTCGATTTAGCGATGTCCGTCCGTCCGTCTGGCTGGCTGGCTGGCTGGACCCTAGGGTTGCCAGTCAGGCTGGATTCGACTGGATTGTCCAGCTTTTTTAGTGCTTGTCCAGTGTCAAGCTAAAATTAAATTTGTCCAGCTGAAAGGTCAAAAATTGAATATTTTTAAAGAAAAACTATTTTTATGAAAAAGAACGCAATAATAACTTTTGGAAAAGTGTATTTTTTTCCTTAAATGATTTATGCGTTGGTTAATTAGTTGCCTGATCAAGTTCATTTTGAATAAAATAACCCTCTATCAAATTTCTCCATTGCACAGTAGGAAATTATGGTTAAAACCCCCAAAGTTGTTTTAAATTTTTTTTAACAAATTTTGATGTCAGATTAGAGCTGACATTTCAAAACATGTAATCCGAAATTTTTACCATTCTGCATTGTCTACTAAGACTGTAATAATTCTTCAAAGTTTGAATATTTATTTTTATGTTCTTAATAAAATTTACTGTATATTTGAACCTACAAATAAAATTCGGATAATATTGGAAAAAGTGTAAAATTTTAAGTTATTTTCTTTTTTGGATTAAAAAGTAGATACCTTGTGCTAATTAACCGCGCCAGTTTCGATATTTTTTGACCTATGCTTTATGTAGAATTCGGGCAGTTAAAACAACTATAAATTTTTTTTTTTTTTAATTTTAAATACAAAGTTTAACAGGCCGCCAATTTTTTTAGAGATTTTTAGAGGTTGGAGCACAACTGCTTCGAATAGCTGAATTGAATCAGTAATAAGCTCTATGAATTTCGTATCCATTTGCATCCCATTTTAAGATCTAAAACGTTTTTAGTGACACCCCTCTTTCGCAATTTTATGCAATTTATCGCGAAAAAAATCACTACATGAAGTGAAATTTTTGCATGATGTAATATTTTTATGCCATTTCTTTAGCTTCCTTTCTAATTCAATGCAAAATTTATATAAACATAAAAAAACAACTAAATTTTCAATTTTGAGTGACCTTTATATAGTCTATTTAAGTATACAGGTAGTGGTCACATAATTGTGGACGCAATAAAAATTTTAAAATCCACAAATTTTATATTATTCAAGGACTAGTAATTATTTGTATAAGAATGTTAAATGTTTGGAGTTTTTCTGTAGATTTATTAAAAGCATACAAAATCTGGTTATAAGCTCATATTATGAGGCCAATATCTTTAAAAGGACATGTCCGATTTTGACAAGACGTATGTCGTAGGATAGGTATTATTTTCATAAATTATCCCATTAAAGTAAATAATTTTTAAAATCGCCAGCAAAGATTTTTCAGCATGTTTAGTAGTCCAGTTTTAAGTGACCACAGCCTTTATATTTTCTTAAAAAACTATGTATTTCAGTTTAGCTAAAGGTATATTATTTACATGCACAGAAAATTTCAAGAAAAAAAGTTAAGAAATGACCAAGTTATTGAGTTTTGGCCGTATTTTCCCAATGTGCGTTGTTGGCAAGTATGATTCTACGTTTGCATTTGAAACTTATGTCGTTAATTATGCTGACGGCGGTACCAAGGTAAACAAATTCTTTTACAACCTCGTAGCTATAGTTCTCAATGATCACATGTGGTCCGATTCTTAAGGATTGCCTGTTTGTAGAAACCAGCAGTTTTGTTTTGATTCATTGACAACTAGACCCATTTTATTACATTCCTTCTCGATACTTGAAAAGGTGGCAGTCGAATCGCGAAATGTGCGTCCGTCCCATGATGTCAATGTCGTCGACAAACGCAAGTAGAATGTGTTTGCTGTTGAAAATTGTTTCAGATGTATTAGCTGCAGCTAATTATGGTATTTGGTATTCGGTTTATCAAAAATTGAAAGATTCATCGAAGCAAATTATTAAAGCAAGTTTTTTATTATTAATGTCCAGCTAATTTTTGGGTTGTCAAGCTATTTTTCCCCTTATGTCCAGCTTTTTCAGGATTTGTGTCTGGCAACCCTACTGGACCCCCATGTAAACCTTGTAATCAAACTACAGGTCGCAATTCTAAAGATAATTTGATGAAATTTGGCACAGATAATTTTTTTGATAATGGGACCATGGCTATTGAAATTGGTCAAAATCGGTCCATTATTTATGGTACCTCCCATAGGTCCCACTTCCCGGAATTGCTATATTGGTCACAAATATCAATATTTTTTTCATGAAATTTAAAACAGATACTGCTTATGTAAACTTAAATCACTGTACCAAATTTCGTTGAAATCGGTCCACATTTGACCATAGCTCCCATACAAACTTTTCTTTAAAAACGCACTAAATGAGACAAAAAATCACTAAAACGCTAGTAAATCTAAAGATAATGAAAATTTTGAGTTTATTTTTTGCATGCATAATTTTTGTAACAACTGTAATCAATTTGCCAAATTTCGAGATAATCGGTCCACATTTGACCCTAGCTCTCATATATGTAAGTCCAAATGACGGAAACAGGTTGAATATATACGTGTTGAGAAAATATTTGTATGATGGCAAAATTTAGCAAATATTTGTCTTTATACAGGAAAAATAACACCTTTGACCTTAGTGGTGAAGGGTATCGTATGGTCGGCTTGACCGACTATAGCGCTTTCTTACTTGTTTATATATATAGATTATCAAAAAACTATCAAACAATCGTTAAATAATCATCAAACAATCGTCAGTCAATAGTGAAACAACTATCGAACAAGATTCAAATTAAAAAAAAAACAACCTATTTTACCCACTGGACACACACATACAATCAAAATTTCTGAAAAATCAGTCATCCATATTTGTCATTTTTAATATTTGACTTATATGGGAGGGGTCACGCCCATTTGAGATTTTCAAAAAAAAAGTAGCCTATTTTACCCACCATACTGTATAAATTAAAGTAAAATCGGTCCGCTCGGTCATTCATATTTGTCGTTTTTAATATATGAGTTATATGGGAGGGGTCACGCCCACTTGAGATTTCAAAAAAAACTAGTCTACTTTAACCTACTTAAACTAGTCTATGTAAACCATGTAATCAAAGTACAGGTCGCAATTCTAAATATAATTTTATGAAATTTAGCACAAGTAATTTTTTTGATAGTGGGACCATGGCTATTGAAATTCGTCAAAATCGGTCTATTATTTATGGTACCTCCTATAGGTCCCACCTCCCGGAATTGATACTGCTTATGTAAACTAAAATCACTGTACCAAATTTTTGAAATCGGTGCATATTTGACCATAGCTCCCATACAGACTCTTCTGTCAAAACGCACTAAATGAGACAAAAATCTCTAAAAGAATTTTGAGTTTATTTTTTGCATATATTTCGAGATAGCTCTCATATAACCCCAAATGATAGAAACAGCTTAAATATTGAGAAAATGTTTGTATGATGGCAAAATTTAGCAAATATTTATCTTTAAACAGGAAAAATTACACCTTTGACCTTAGTGGTGAAGGGTATCGTATAGTCGGGCTTGACCGACTATAGCATTTTTTACTTGTTTATTATTATTTTCAATAACAGGTGAAATAAGAAATTTAATCTGTTTCTCTTTTTTTTAGTACGCTGACGAAGAATTGTATCAAAGTGAGTTAAAAACAAAGCCCGCCGATTTTCTTGCACCCTATTTGGTACCCTATAAAAATCGAAGTTTGACTTACGATGAATCATGGGCTGCCTATAATGCCTGCCTTTTTGATTTAAAAACACGATTTGTGGGACTTCTTAATGATCTTCAACGCCAGTATGAAGATGTAAGTATATACATATATCGACTACCCGTATTCCCCGACAAAAACAAAATAATTAATATACAATTTTATTTTAGCTAACATCTGAAGCGAAATCATTGCAATCGTTTTTAAATAAATTCGAAAATCAATTTAATAACTTTGACTATGAGCAGTTGGTAAAGGAGGCAAGAGAAATTAATTTACACAAACGTATGGTCCAACAGCGTTTGACATTAACACATGAGGGCTCCCAAAAGAAATACGAGACAGTTAAAGAGTCCTTAATGCAAGACCCACGTTTGAATCTTAATAAAAATTAAAACATTTTATTTTATTTGAAAACCATAAATATTTTTGTATTGCTATTAAATAAACGTTTATTAAACTAATAAAGTTTTTACTACTCCGTTGACTCTAGTTTTCGAGATTTAGCGTTGTTTAAAAAATGGAGTAGGTTGCGCAATAAATACTCGCGTAATTTGAAAACTGTTTATTTTCTTGAACTAAGTAAAAACTGAAACGGCAACAAAACTATCTTTCAAAAACACATTTGTTTTTAATCTGAGCAGTCGTTTTGAAAATAAATTTTTTCAATTAAAAAGTTTTACTGTAGTGTATTGCACTAAGAATCCCAATTTATTACAATTATTTATTATTATAATAAATAGTTTTTTGATAAAACCAAAAAATGTTGGTGGGGAAACCTTTCCTCGACGCGTTTCGATGGTTGGTTAGACCATCTCATCAGGAGGATTATCCTTAATTCTAGACGGAGCGAAAACCTCACATTATGTATAATTTGAGGGACTGAATAAATACGAATTATTATTATTGTGTCCAACAAATATCAACATAAAGCGCAGATTATCATCCGAACAGAAACACACAAACATTTTTCAGTTTTATCATTTCTTTATTTCCCACACTTTTGTTGTTGCTTTGTTAGCGACTAAGACAAAGGTGCTATAAACTTTTTAATTAAATGTTTGATGTCCCAAATTTTGATAAACCTTTTTAATAAATATACGGCTGCACATGTGCCAAGCTTTAAAATAAACTTTTGTTTATTTAAATCTTTCTTTGAACCCTCTTTATAGCACCTTTGTCTTAGTCGCCAACAAAGCAACAACAAAAGTGTGGGAAATAAAGAAATGATAAAACTGAAAAATGTTTGTGTGTTTCTGTTCGAATGATAATCTGCGCTTTATGTTGATATTTGTTGGACACAATAATAATAATTCGTATTTATTCAGTCCCTCAAATTATACATAATGTGAGGTTTTCGCTCCGTCTAGAATTAGGGATAATCCTCCTGATGAGATGGTCTAACCAACCATCGAAACGCGTCGAGGAAAGGTTTCCCCACCAACATTTTTTGGTTTTATCAAAAAACTATTTATTACAATAATAAATAATTGTAATAAATTGGGATTCTTAGTGCAATACACTACAGTAAAACTTTTTAATTAAATGTTTGATGCCCCAAATTTTGATAAACCTTTTTAATAAATTTTTTCGTTTGCAAAAAAAAAATATTTTTGAAAATGGAAATTTTTGTGATTAAAAAAACATATTCAAGGCCTATAGATTTTGAATGATAACAGAGCTATTTTGGAAAAGTACAGGGTTAGGAACATATGTCTTTAAAGTTCAAGGAGCGCTTTAGATTTCAAATAATAACACTGTGATAGTTAAAAAAATCGACAAAAGGGAGACCTTGTGGCTAAAGATAATTTGAGTAAGCTGGATTTAATGTTGCTAACCTTTTTTTAGGTAAGCTCTAGTTTTCGAGATATAGCGTTAATGGAGGAGGTTGCGCCATAAATATTCGCGTAACTCGGATATGCTATGTATTTTGTAGGTCTTGACATAAGTATTTGTTGAATAGTATAATTCTTTAAATCGGTTGGGAAATGACAATTATATATCGTTTAAAGTGATTTATGAGTCAGACGTGCTCAATTTAAGGTACCGATTGTGCTGCCCCCGTAAAAGCTAGGCTTTCCAAGTTCAAAACTTAAGGCTCTCCAACACTTCTGGTATATGCACCTAAAAATTGGCCCAACGACTCAGAAGTTGCAGACATATTTTCATTATATTTTTCCACCATCCTACTGTGCACTGCGAAGCAATTTAAATATACACAATATAAATATACATACCCTAGTACATATACACTAGGGTGGGTTGTTTTTTGACTTTTGTCTCTGATGGACTTCTAATAGTGAAATTATGTGGCCAAATTATGTCAATCGGAAGTGTGCAAAATATTATTGATTTATTTTTGGAATACGAGTCCGCGCAACGGCCCAAAGTTTTTGAGCCCATTTGTATGTAGAAAACTGAGAGAATTTGCAGTTTTTGCTATATTTTGTCCATTTACAATTTATTTTTATGAGAAAAGATAATGGAATCTAAAAGTGAACTAATGCAGCTTTAATTGAAGTCATCAATATTTGAAATCCATAAAGTTTTGAAGTTATTGCGATCTTCCCCCAAAAATTCGTGTCCTTGACAATACGCCTAAGGATACACCGCTAGAAAAAAAACTACTTTAGACAAAAGCTCGCAAATTAAGACATGATTTATCATTTTAAGACTTGTAAGTACTTCATAGTTTAATTTTGTTAAAATATTGTATAACAATATTTACTTAGTTTTTTTCATAATCGAAAATGGGTAATTTTTCTCAGGTGGGTTTCAAAACGCATTTTTTAATTTTTTGAAAATTTTGTTAAACAAATATTACAAATTTGATTTTCTTCCATCGGTGTGTTAAAATAGATAAAAAAGACAAAACTAAAAAAAATTGAGGTCGATATCTCAAACCATTTTCCCGTACCTTGTGTTCGAAATCGACTAATTTTTGGCGGAAAATCGCAATAACTTCAAAACTGTTTTATGGATTTCAAATATTGATGACTTCAATTAAAGTTGCATTAGTTCACTTTTATATTTCATTATCTTTTCTCTTAAAAATAAAGTGTAAATGAACAAAATGTAGCAAAAACCTCAAATACTCTCAGTTTTCCCCATACAAATGGGCTGAAAAACTTTGGGCCCGTATCCTAAAAATAAATCAATAATATTTTGCACACTTCCGATTGACATAATTTGGCCACACAATTTCACTATTAGAAGTCCATCAGAGACAAAAGTCAAAAAACGACCCACCCTAATATACACATCAAACTAAAAACGAGTATATTTAAACTAACTCCCTAATTTATAAACCAATTATAATTTATCAATTATAATTTATCAATTTATCATTTTAAGACTTGTAAGTACTTCATAGTTTAATTTTGTTAAAATATTGTATAACAATATTTACTTAGTTTTTTTCATAATCGAAAATGGGTAATTTTTCTCAGGTAGGTTTCAAAACGCATTTTTTAATTTTTTGAAAATTTTGTTAAACAAATATTACAAATTTGATTTTCTTTCAACGTTGTGTTAAAATAGATAAAAAAAGACAAAACTCAAAAAAATTGAGGTCGATATCTCAAACCATTTTCCCGTACCTTGTGTTCGAAATCGACGAATTTTTGGCGGAAAATCGCAATAACTTCAAAACTGTTTTATGGATTTCAAATATTGATGACTTTAATTAAAGTTGCATTAGTTCACTTTTATATTTCATTATCTATAAGTTCGTTATAGTCTTATTTTTCGATTATGAATTAAGGGGTAAGTATTTAATCAAAAATTTCAAATAATCATCAGGACGAAAATATTAAAAATAAAATATAAAATTTTCAAAATATTTATTTAAAACTCATGTATTAAACACATAGACAACTGCAGGCAATAATAGATTAAGTGCTGTCAACACCATATAATATTGAAATAAATGAGCGATTTAAACCACTTGACTTTATTTACCATAAATACAACGGGGAGAATTTATGTAAACAATTTACATTCTTATCAAATATTTATATATTTAATTTATATAATAATATCCAATAAAATATTATGTAAAAATTTATATTTATATAACTCTAACTCAATATAAGTAAAATTTTAAAAAGTTATTTTTCAAACTGTCTAACTCACACGCTACGTGTGCTAAAGCTACGTATTTTATGTTATATAAAAGCCCAGTATGTCCTTTATAAAATTCATTATATAAAAGAGCTACTTATATCTATATTGTTTTTAGATATGCGAATTTTTATAAAAAAAGTCGGTTGCAGAAATAACTTTATAGTATATTATAGCACTTAATTCATTATAAAGAATATTATATAAAATATATGTATAAGAATATAAAAGATATTTTCAGTAGCTTTTGTTTTATACCAAAAAAGTTAATACCGGATATAAACTTCTTAAGTTATACCATATTATTCTTAAAATTTAAAAAGCGCATAACTCTTAAACTATAAGAGATCACACCAAAATCTTTCTCTAATTTTTTTTTTGATATAGACATACTATCAGGTACAGGAAAACCGTTGATTTCGGAGTTTAATTAATAAAATGAATTTATGTCGTTTTTATCAAAATTGAAATTGTTATTTTGTACATCTTATAAACGCGATATTGGCACCACTCATAAACAGGTGTTTCGAAATGAAGCTGCCGTCTTAAATGTAGCTGCCGTCCCCAAAATAATTAAGTAGCTGACTACAAGGCGACGATTGCAGCCAACGACTGTTGTAGTCGGTGTTCGTGTAGCCTGCTGTTGTCTATGTGTTTAATGCATAAGATTTGTTTTCATTAATGCTACAGATTTGTATATCTTTAAGTTCTTCTTCTTATATCCTTTGGCTTCCTGTGGACCGATTCTTGGCTAACTTTTCCGCATGGTTACAGAAATATCTTAACTGTATAACGTCGTCTTAATGTGCAAACCTTTTAAATCCACTTTTTTGTAAATTATGGGGTAAATTTATAATATTATTTTGAAATATAATAAGTTCTTTGTCTTTCCTATAAAATTTTCTAAAAGTCAGTTAGCAGGTCTGCTGATTTCAGTTGATTATTACTTCAGAGTGTTCCTTTTTTTTTAACGTCAGTGAAAGTTAGGACATTTTTGTGTTATTGAGAAAAATGATTAATAATATTTTATCCTTCTTGAAGGACTTTAAGTTCAAATAAACACCATGTATTACAATAACTATAAATGATACAAAGTAAAAAAAATGTTCCAGAGTGTTAGTTAAAACGGTATGAAAAAATGTCAGTTCTTCTTCTAAAAATTGCTTATATATAACAATGCACGTGCTTTCTTATAACTTTGGTGAAAAAATTAGGTTTTTATCGAAATCCTATGATTTGAACTTGCAGGTACGGCTAAACCCTTAGAGAGATCGATCTAATTTATTCTTTGTGGTAATCTGTAGGGTGTTCTTAGTAACACTCTAGAACTTTTTTTACTTTTTTCTAATTCGCTTAAATATTAAAACAAAACTAAAAAGGAGTTTTGAAACGCTATGAAAATATACTTTCTTTCGTCCTATGCAAAAGTGACTTAACGCTAGCCCATTGTTTCAAATGTGGGTATTTAAATATCTTGATTTTTCAGAAAACTAAGAAAAGTCAAACTTTTCAAAAACTACATACTTAAAACAAAAATAAATAATTGTAATAAATTGGGATCTAAGTGCAATACACTACAGTAAAACTTTTCAATTAAATATTTGATGTGCCATAATTTTTGAAAAACCCCATTTTTAATTTTTTTATTCCATATCGACGCAGAAATTAAAGAACGCCGTAACAGACAAAACATAAAATCTTCACCGGATGCAAAAAAAACCTATATGAAAGTAAAATTCATATAACTCATATCTCAAAAACTATACAACTTAGGAACATGATTTTAAAAAGGTATCTTTATTTGTTTACTCACTTTATATATTTCCTGTAAAAAAAATTTAATAAAACTAGTTTTTATTAGGTTTACGACAGGTATTTTTCACAGAAATATAGGACCGGGCCAATCGACTCATTATTTTTTTCTGACAAAAGTTATACAAAAAACGTATTCTCGATTTTTTATCACTTACAGCGTTCTTTAATTCTTACGACGATTTGCTCAGTAGAGTCAACAAGGATGTAGAATATTAATATAAATTTTTCTCGTTAGAAAGGCCATTTAGTTCTCAGTACCATACTATCACACACTTTTTTGAAATTATAAGTGGACGTTTTTTAAACATATAAAGAAACCCATAACTTTTCCCATATTACTGCCATGTTCAAACATTGGCGTGAAGTCGGCTCGCTTTCCCGATGACAGTTGGTTTATTGGTGTCAAATGTAAAAAAATGGGGGTTAAGTCTTTCTGTAATGTAAATATATGGAATAATGTTATTAAAACAGCAGCCGGGTGAGTCCATAGCCTTTTGTGAATATGGAGCTTTCTTAGACCGCATGATAATTGAACAGTTGCTGTTGGGCTTGGAATCGTGACCCTTATGTGATGAGCTAATTGCAAAAAAGTCCTTGACATTTTCTGAAGCTTATGAGCTAGCTAGTGTCGTGGCAAGTATCAATTGAAGAAGACGATGTCATGGAATATGTAAATCGAATTATTAAGGCTGTCAAGTCGGACTTAGTTGATAGTAAACTCCTAAAAGTGTTGATAAATGGTAAGTGCGTACACAAAATTAAGATTAATGCAGAGTGTCTGTTTGCTAAAATCAGATTTGTGGAGCTCCTGGATTTTACACAAAATTTCAGGATATTGTCCCACCCTGAATTTTATCTTTGTCGATCAAAACACCATCGCTTAAACGCCAAATTATATCTACTACAAATTACCGAATGCATCAGGATTTAGGTAATCCCCTGTGAAGGACGCTATTAAATTTCATCAAAATAAACACCTGAGATATCAACAAAACAGGAGCTCCAAAAACTTGACTACAACAAAAAATATTACAGACAGAATGACAAAAAACAGGCGGACGGACAAACAAACAGACGGACGGACAGACAGACAGACAGACAGACAGACAGACAGACAGACAGACAGACAAACAGACGGACGGACGGACGGACGGAGGTCTCGAAATCGATTCTTCTGCCGATTCTGAGTTGATCGGTACAGTTTGAATGGTATTCTTAATCAGATTTGTGGAGTATAGATTTTAGAAAATCCTCACACAAAGAACGATGTCAAATTTCATCACAATCGGTCCATAAACACCTGAGATATCGCTGAAACAATACTTACAAAATGTAAACAAAATTTCTTAGACACGTACTTTGGGCAATTTGCTGTACATCAAATGTAGTGTTATGGCGATATCTCAATTGTTTATGGACCGCTTTTGATAAAATTGAATAACGTACTTGGCGGGGGAGTTTCCTAAAATCTGATATAAAATTTATGTAGGTCCGTGCTAAAGGAGGATGGTTTTTCCTATTTCTGCATTTCATTTTTTCAACAAACATTCTCTAATGCGAACTTTGGGCAATTTGCGATACATTAAATTCAGTGTTTTGGCGATATCTCAGTTGTTTATGAACCGATTTTGATAAAATTTTACAGAGTGCTTTGGGAAACTACAATCTGATATATAACATATTATCACATGTACACCAGGAGTATCTTTTTTCTCTTGTTATTTAAAAGTGTGTTTCAATCAAAAATTTTAAAATTTTCGTCTAATTTTTGGTATTTTTTCGATATTTTCGGTGTTTATAAACCGATTTTAATGAAATTTAATAGCGTTCAATGCGGGAGAATTTCCTAAAATCTGATATATAATTTATGTAAGTCCATCCTCCAGGGGCTTCAGAAACTTGATTTCAACAGACAGACAGACGGACGGACAGACAGACAGACGGACGGACAGACAGACAGACGGACATCGCTTAATCGATTCTCCTCCCGATTCTGAGTCGATCGGTATAATTTTTATGGGGTCTACGATCACTAGTAAACAAATTACAAAGGGAATCACAAACTTATAATACCCTTTCACCTATTGGTGAAGGGTATAAAAATATTTTATATATTTTAATATTATGGGGGCAAAATGACCCAAAACTTTATAAAGGCATAACAGAATTTATTTATTTTGTTTTTAGAGTAAAATTAAGTTTTTTTTTTAATAAAAAAAGATTTTAACCCTGTTTACATTTTTTGCAACCATATCTATTGGTTGCAAAAAATATAAACACTTATGTGGGGTTTATATAACTCAAGCGTCTGACGATTGAGTGAAATTTACATGTATTTTGTTTTTGTTACAATAACAAAACACATGTAAATTTTACTCAATCGTCAGGCGCTTAAGTTATATAAACCCTACATTAATAAATATGGGGCAATATTGTCATATTTTTTTAGAGTTCAAATATTTTTTATAATAAAAAACTTAAACTTAGTATCAAATAAAAGCTTTTATCCATATTTTTATCAAAATTTGCTTATAAAAAAATGACAAAAAAAGATTGTGTCATTTTTGCATCCATGTTAAGGGTTAAATCAAATTTCTGATTTTCAGGGAGAAAATTCAATAACTCCAAAACTGTTTTATGGATTGATTTTTATGACTTCAAGGAAAGCTGAATAGTTCACTTTAAGATTGCATTATCTTTTCTTTTAAAAATTTATCTTGAAAGAATTAAAAATACTCTAATTTTCCCCATACAAATGGACTCAAAAACTTTGTGGCCTAAAAATAAATTATTTTTTCCTGATTGACATAATTTGGTCACATAATTTCAATACTAGAAGTCGATCAGAGACAAAAGTGAAAAAATAATGTATAACCCTAATAAAATTAACTATAACTATAATTTGTTTTTTATTATACCCACCATCAAAAAGAATGGGGGGTATATTGAGATTGTCATTCCGTTTGTAATTTCCTTAATATTGGCTCAAAAATCAAAAACGATATATATTATGAATCCTGAAACTTAGTAAAAACATTCTTCATCTATGAGAAAATTGTATTGAAATTGGCAAAATCGGTTAACATTTGAATATAGCTCCCGTATAACCTCGCCTACGCTAACCGCTTATTTGCTAATAAATAACAAACTATAGTAGCTATGATGATTGCATAAGCCCTAGGCAGCATATAAAATTTCATCAAAATCGGTTCATATTTAGTCATAGCTCCCATATAAAAAACTTACGGAAACAGCCAAAATTTCACCTAAAATACACTTAAATGCCAATAAATCTAAAACTATAACAGATATAACCACTAGTACGAGGTGGTCTTATGTCGGTGCCAACGAGTGTGCAAAATTTTGTCACAATCAGTCACCATTTGACCATAGATCCCATATAAAAAACGTACGGAAACACAAAAATACAAAAAGAAAAGGGGGTTTATGTCCGTCTTTCCGTCAGATAAAAGCGCGATAGTTCCTTAACTACAAGAGCTAGAAAAACAAAATTTAGCAAAAGTATTTTCAATATGTTATAGAAATTGTGTGCTGAAAATGGATAAAATCGGTTCACATTTAGTAAGAGCTCCCATATAACCCTGCCCCGGGAATCACATTTATGCTAATAAATTGAGTGAAATTTTAAAATCTATGACTACTAAATTTAGAACAGAGAAGTTTTATGCAACTTTCAGTCGGTACGTCAAATTTTATAGGAATCGGTCCATTTTTGACCATAGCTTCATATAAAAACCGCTCCTGGTAACCACTAAAATGCCAAACGCCAGTTAAAAGCTATTAACTAAATTTTGCACAAATAAACTTTATATTAATACTAGCCAGTATATTAAATTTTCTAACAATCGGTCAACATTTGGCTATAGTTCTTATATATATAACATCCCCTTTTTATATCTACAAGCAAAAAGATTTGGAGGTACATTCAGTATATTAAGATTGCATCTACAAAATTAGATAGCTATCAATCAATGTTAGGTCCAGACTTTATATACGGTAGATGCATTAGGAACTCCTAACAAAATATATGAACCTGACGTGTTGCTATCAACATGTTTATGGCACAACGAAACAGCTTATTAATGTCAAACTGTATTCGGTTATGGAACAGCATTTTGTCCAATGTAAATACTTGGGAAACCACTTAGATACTTTTAAATGTTGAACTATAGTAACTATACCACTGCAACCGAATTTAGTCCAAATATATTTCCAACAATACCACATTTGGTCAACATTTTGAATTAGCTGCACTCTCGTAAAACTTGATGGTGGGTATACAAGATTCGGCACAGCCGAATGTAATACTCTTACTTGTTTATTATTGATTTGATTAAAATTCAATAAATAATCTATGGCTTTCATACCTTTACCTCAAGTTTTGATGTCAAGTGAAATATTTTATATTTCAATAACTGAGTTTGAAAAAAATATTCACCATACAAGCGTGGAATAGTGCAAATAACATATCCTGGAACATATGTTTTCAAGATTGTAATTACATGAATGAAAATAATTCGATATACATATATAGAATATTTCAGAGTCATAGTCCAATTTGCTGAAATTCTTTAATATATTCCAAAAAAATAGTTGAAATGTTATTATTATATGATGATACTTTCACCATATCACATGCAATGAAAATCATTGCTTTGAAGTCACTCCTTACAAACTTCCGCGATATCAAATGATTGCAGGGTAAAATCTATCTATAAGTACAGTTGCGCTTAACAGAAAGTTATAATTTCATGTGTCGGACACTCCAAAGTAAGAATTTATTTATTTATTATTTTGCTTTAATTCAGCATCATTCGCGTCGCGTAGTCAAGGACTTTAAATGTGAAATATAAACGCGAAGGATACGGCATGAAATCAGGAGTATACACATACACACATCCTTATACCAATACTAATACCTTACAGAATGTGAAAAAAAAAACTTTCGATTACTTATTTCAACATTTTGGTATTGGCACACAACATTATTATAAACGTGTGTGTGTGTAAATGTACAGATAAACATACACATGTGATCCCTTCTACACAATCTTAAATGTCCTTCTTTGAATATTTCAATAAGAGGGTCGCGATGCTATGCGACGCGTTTTATTTCGACGTTTGGTCGTTCAGACAGGCAGACCTTTTGTCAAAACGAGTGGACAGTGGGTGATTTTATGTGGGAGGCTAAATTGTATGTATGTATTTATGTTATATCATACACTCACAAACGTTTATACTTTTCTACATGCATATAGTGAAATGTGACATGGAAAAGTTAGCTACCGCCAGGTTTTCTTTTTGTTTGTCCATCAGGGAGTAAAGTCTTTAGAAAGACGGGCATTTATTTTCTATTCTGCTTATAATATATGTCAGAAACAGGATACGTGAATATAACATATTCACATGTATACAAACATACATACATATACACTACTTATTGCGCTCTTATTTATGCATGTGTTAGTTGTATTTTTAAACGGACATTCAAACAAATACATATACATAAATATAAATAAATATATTTATAAATATTGTGTGTACGAATATTTTTATCTACATATATACATATATTGAAAAATATAAAGTATGTATATACATAAGTATGTATGTTTTTGGGATAGATATTTATTTTATATTTGGACGCGAACGGTTGAGTGATGCTGCAAAT
This sequence comes from Stomorhina lunata, assembly GCA_933228675.1. Lineage (NCBI taxonomy): Eukaryota > Metazoa > Arthropoda > Insecta > Diptera > Rhiniidae > Stomorhina > Stomorhina lunata. The sequence continues at coordinate 84,238,655 of OW121740.1, read as the reverse complement.
ACACATAAGAACATATAGAAATTGAAAAAGTTCTGGAAAATAGAAAAAATAATAATCAGAAATACAAAAAAAACACTTTCAAGTCATCATCATCGTCGTCATTATCGTCAACATTGGAATAAGAATTGTTAGGATCTACTTGAGCTTATGTATGGGATACATTCATATCGTCAAGTGAAATGATAAAACGAACAATAACTACTGTCAACATTACAAATTATATAGTCCAAGTTAATAACTGTGTTAGTTGTAAAAACCTATAAACGGGACACCTAGTGGGTAAAGATAAACCGAGTACGCTGAATCCAATGCACGGTGGTAAAAAGCGGCCAAAAATGATATTTCATAATTTTATAATTTTGATTAAATGTTGATGGTAGTTTACACTCTAAATTATCCAATTTTATTTTTGACTATCGGATAACCAATTCGTGTTTATACTAGCTCAAAGTTATTAGTTTTTTGCCTACAATTTTAAAGTTAAAAGATTTAATATTTATATACCTTTGAATAAAAGCAGATATAATTTTTCCACTAACGATTTTGTTTAAATTTATAATCAGTTTTTAAATATTGTTATTAAAGAATCATTTCGCGTGGTTTTTGCGAATTTCTGTGGTTTGGGTTCTTCGAAAATTAAAGTGATAGTTTAAGATAACTAGTGAAAATCATAAAAATCAAAATTTTGAAAGGAAATATCTAAGTAAAAGGAGCTAAAAGAGGTTACTCATAAATTGTATCTTCTACTATAAAGTACTAGTAGTATTTATTTCAAATTTCAGCCGCATTGTCTTCATCTTTTTACATATTTAAACATTTTTAATTATACCAGGTTGCAATTTAGTAAGAAAAAGTTTCATAAAATACTTTAAAATAACCTAAAGCAGTATTTATCAAATGCTTAGATTAAAATTTGCCTTAATTACCACCAAAAAATCAATTTAGGATAACAAATTATATAATAATTTGTTAGCCTACACTTTTTTTGGGATTCGACTGACAAAAAATTTAACAATACTTTATTTGTAAGGAAATTATGTATGTAATACATTTACACAGGTGGTGGCCACATTACAATGACCAAATCAAAAATGCAGAAAGAACATGAAAATCACAGTCTTGAAAATTTTCTCATGAATTTTCAACATTTTATTGAAATAATGGGCTTTTTGCTATGCTTTTTATATAATACTAAATCTTGACTAAAACTCAAATTTTTTTTCAGAAATTTAAGTATATCTCTGAAACTATTCATCCAAATTTTACAAATTGTATATAATAAGGTAGACAAAAGGCCAGTACATAAATGGAAATTATTGAATATTTTTCAAAATTATTTTACGCATTTATCTGATATGTCCCCTTTTATTTGGCCAACCACTTTTAATTTTACTATATAATTATAAATAAACAAGTTATTGATTTTTGGTCGTATTTTACCACCGTGCTTAAGGTTAGCTTTAGATTTCAAAATATAGCGTTATAAAGTTGTGCAATCTTATTAACTTACTTAATCATGCTATGACTATATATGCTATTTATAACGAAAACTAGATCTAAACTACAAAAACGCGTAGCACCACTATATTCAGCGTACTCAATTTATCTTTACCCAATAGATGTCCCGTTTGTTGCTAAAAAAAGTGTTAAATTCGAGCACAGCGAAATATATAAATAATAACTGCATGAATTTTTTAAAAATCAACATTTTTGTCATTTTGCAAAAAGAATATTTCCAAAACGACTGCTCGGAATAAAAAAGATTTTGGATTATTTTGTAGCTGCATTTTTTATATTCCCTCTTAACATTTTATTGAATGCGATTTTATCATACTTTTTTGTTATCTCGTATTTTGTCAGACTTTCAACCATTAAACGTAATATAATAATATTGTCACTTCGTTTGCAATTTCTAAAAAAATGGCATAAGACCATATAGAGTAAAAATGTGTATATATTCTGAATTCTGGGGAAAATCGCCGCATTCGATATAGATCGAAATGTAAGATATTTTAGAAACATTTGCTTAGCATACTTTTAGGATAATCTAAATAATATGTTTGTTCCCGTACTCTAACGAAACTACCCAAAACAGTCCGAAGTTGTCAGAATTTACTCAAAAAACAACAATTTGTATTGAAAATTTTGTACGGGAACACGTTTGAGTAAGTTTGGGTAGTTTCGTTAGAGTACGGGAACAAAAAGAATATATAACATAAAGTTTACTACATGTAACTTATTTGTCAAAAGTTCCCTGATATTAAAATAATTTCATTTAAACTAAATATTTTGACAAACAAACGGATATACTCAGATATCAAATTTTATTGAGCTTAAAAGTCTTCGTTTTCGATCAATATCAATGTGCGGCGATTTTGTCCTTAGTATGTCTCTGAAAAAGAGGTATGGACATTAGGATGTATCGCAAAAGCATTTTTCCTTCGATGTGACCAATGTTTTGCTTTAATAGTCATTGACCTCAATTACACCCTTATGGCATTTACCAACAATATCTTAGTTGATACCACCCTAATGTATCACCTTAACAACAGTAAATAAAAGCTCGCAAAAAATCATTAACCTTTTGCTAAGCAAGTATTTTCATATTTCCTGCAGAACTATTTAAAATTGTGTTCTATGTCTCTTTTGCCGAATGTAGTGGTTGACCTTTTAAATTTTCTGTCATATCTACGATATTTACACCCATACAAATTCTTTTATCAAAAGGCACTAAATGTGGAGAAAATCACTAAAATGCTCGTAAATCTGACGATAATGCTAATTTAAAGTTTATTTTTTGCAAACGTAATTTTTGTAAAAACTGTGATCAATTTGCTAATAATCGGTCCACATTTGACCTTAGCTGTCATATAAGTCCAAATGACCGAAACTGCTTATATTTTTAAGTCTTGAGAAAATGTGGCACGAAAAAGAACAGACCTTTGACATAAGTGGTGAAGGGTATCGTATGGTCGATCTTGACCGACTATAGCACTTTCTATATATATAATTCCCCGGTAACATTCCAATTGGAACAAGGGGTACTTCTCTCAGACAATGAGCTGCATCCGATTCTATTTTTAGACTCATTGAAAGGGACTTACGTTTTAACGCCTGCTCTGAACGGCAAATGCATTAGTTAGAAAAGTTTTACATAGCCTAATACTCAATAACCAGTGGCTAGCTGAGTTATGAGGTGAACCGCCGCTTTTTTTGAAAATTTATTTTTTCAAGTGAGTCTGGCCAGGGATCGAACTTGGGCCTCTGGTATGCTAGGCGGATGACTAACCTGCTATACCACGGCGGTTCATATAGCACTTTCTTACTTTTTTTTATATAACGTTTACCACGAAAACTACTAAAAGCTTAATAAACGTTAAACTGTAGTTACTATGATTATCAAGTTTGGTATACTGGTTTTAAAAACTAGTGTATATCTTACTTTTACGGAAATTTATAACGCATAGAAATATCTAACCACAACCACCTAAATCGATTAACCAGCACTGCTTACTTACTGTTCCGCTTGATCAATTCTGAGCGAAACACGACTATTTATTTCTCGGTTGTTGTTGAAGAAATTCAGAAGATTAACCCTCGAAAATAAATCATTATACATCATATAAATGTGAGCTTTCATAGATTTTGTCAAACAAGTGAATTTTTGAGCCTTCTATACATTAAATTGATAGCTCATGAAAAATTGAAAAACTGCTATTAGAATAACATTATCTTCCAATCCGGTCAAGTGATTTTTAGTTATAACACTTTTGCAGCAAAACATACGATGTATTATTTTACATTTCTTTTAGCGATATTTGTGTGTGAAAGTCGATAAAGACTAAGTGTTGGAAAATTACGCGAACAGCGCTGGACATCGAAATACGGCGGGAACACATGTGGGGGTGGTTGGTCAGACATTCTAGTCTATTCATGTGCCGTGACAAAACGAAAACGTTCGAGACAAAATACTCCAACAAACAAAAGAAGGCGAAGACATGCTGCAAAAGAAAATAGAATACGAAAACGAAAACGGAACGAAAAAGAAAAGCTAAAAAGATTTTAATATTTATTTGTATACGAATTGTATGTATGTTATTTGTTCGGGCAATATGTAGATGTTGGATGGATGATATTTGCTAAATAAAGTGTCGTTCACGTAGCACAAAAACATCCAAGCGTACATTAACAACTCTCCAGGGATATTGAATCGATAGTTGGTTAGTATTGAGTGGAAACTGTGGAGTTATGTATGTTTGTCATTATCTTGACATTTTCAGAGAAAATTCTATTCAATTTACAACTACATCTTTAGAAACATATATACATATACATACATTCGTATGTATGTGTGTGTATCTATACTACAAATTTCTTAATTTTAAGTTTAAGTTTTGTTTAAATTGCAAAATTTCTATAGTTTGGGATTTTGTTTTATTCGTATCTTACAACGACTCCGTTCTAACAATAATTTGCATCTTCATCTGCCACTTCTCATACCGTTTGCATTGTAATAATGTCATTCTGTTAAAACAAATTTGCAATGCAATGACCACGTCACAAAAATGTATCCTTACATTATTCAGTCTTAAGAACATCGATGGCATTCATGGAGACCGTATTCTCGTATATAGCATGAGAAAGTGGCAGATCAACCACAGATGGAAAGTTGCCTAAATGTTTGAAACATGCATCTGCATAAGACTTAAGATTGCAAAAGGAATATAAAACACATCCTGCCTACATGATGCATCCAATGCCAACATGATACTCGGCTGCAGCATTCGTCGTGCAAGGAAGTACATAATGCAGTGATAATTTTACTTGGTGTGTCCGTTTGTCTTAAGCAACCAATCAACTAACCAAGTCAAGGTAGTGGGATGTGGCCGTTTGCTACTGCAGTCGCAAATGAATAATCGAAAAAACAAGTGATTGTAAAAACATTTAAAATTCTTTTGACAGGACTTCCGAGATAATGTTTAGCTTAAACTAATGATATCGAAAAAGAAAATTTTGTATTGAACCAGTATTTAATTGATTAAAACAACCCAGCGAAAATTATTGCTTTATAAATTAAAACTGAGTACGATGCAATTTTCATAGGTAAAACTCGTAGGAGGTATTACTCCTTAACATGGAATCGGGTTTTCCGGCCTTTTTTCAAACTTGATTCATAACTATGTCAATAACCACCTTGCACAGTGATTTGAGCCCATAGTAAAATTGGAAATAAATTGAAGAAATAAATTTACAGCAATGAAATTTACATCATGAATAGACTTAACCAGTTAGAAAATATATAAAATAAAATTTAAAAATATCCGGATATTTTGCCCGGAATTGATCAGTATAATTTTCAAAAATCGCCCATAATACATTTTCCTTTTATTAACATAGAATTTTTTTATTTAATTTGAGGATTTCTTATTACTAGTGTAAATATTACATAAATACATTTTATTTTTCATATTTCTAGTGTTGTCATTATGCGCTGAATTAAACAAAATCTTTTTTTGTAAAAATTATTTCTTGAGTGTTTCAGATCAAATTTCGGGCAAACCCATATGTCCAAACCTGTATGCCCATAAATGATTAACGTAGGTTTATACCTGCTAAATTAAGATACATATTTGTTTTATGTACCTACTGAGTTTATTTACATATCTTATAACAATATAAACAAGTAAGAGTGTTATATTCGGCTGTGCCAAATCTTGTATGCCCACCATAAAGTTTTACGAGAGTGCAGCTAATTCAAAATGTTGACCAAATGTGGTATTGTTGGTAAGATATTTGGACTAAATTCTGCTGCAGTGGTATAGTTACTATAGCTCAACATTTAAAAGTATCTGAGTAGTTTCCCAAGTATTTACCTTGGCTAAATGCTGTTCCATAACGGAATATAGTTTTACATTAATAAGCCGTTTCGTTAGGAGTTGCTAATGCATCTACCGTATATAAAGTCTGGACCTAACATTGATTGATAGCTATCTAATTTCATAGATGTAATCTTAATATAACTACTGAATGTAATTCCAAATCTTTTTGATTGTAGATATAACAAGTAAGAGTGGTATATTCGGCTTTGCCGAATCTTGGATACCCTTCACCAATGGCGTTGCAAAAGTACTTAATGTAATTCCTAGCAAAATTTGGTTATACTAGTATTATATGCAAAGAGTCTTTAAAATTAAGAGTCGGAAAAAGAAAAGCTTTTCGGTGGCGTCATCATCTAGAATAGTTATGCACCCAAAGGTTAGGTTGGGCAGGTGGCTGATGTCTAGGGAAGCTTCACTTTGGTTCTAAAGTGGTCCCTTTGTGAAAGATAATGATTACTAGACTACAAATTTAAGCCATAGATACATATTTTACGAACATTTAATAAAGTTCGATAGACCAGATAAACCATGCAGAAAAGATGCTTCAAAATATAGATGCCCTTACATTTGCAATAGCACATCGATTTGATGCAGTTTAAGTATTCTGGCATGCAACCCAAAAACACAGTGCCCAGTGAGGGTTGTGCACTTTAATTCGTACGAATTATCCAACTAGTAAAAGTTCTTGATTAGTTATGTAAAACTCTGAAGTCAGTGGACTGATTTAGGTCAAAGCTTTAACAATGATAAGCCTTAAAATTATAGGGTATACACTCTTAGTTTTAGATACATACGTGAAATATATAGCTTTTGAATGGATGGATATCAGCTTTGTCGGAAAAGTTATTAAAGATTTACTTATTAATCTGAAGTTAGTTAATTAATTTAAATGAACACTTCATCAATAATATTTGGGATGTATTGTTCTTTCGATCTGTCCGATGTATGTTTGGAAAGTTTTGCTCTAGTTCCTTGTGCAATTTTAATGTGATTTAATTTATCAGCATTAAATCGATTCCCGGTCGGGGTTATATGGGAGATTTCACTAAATGCGAATAGAGCTCGCCCATTTTCAATATCGAACTTTTCAAGAGATCAGAAATACTTTTGTCAAATGTTGTCCCTCTAGAATGTTTATTTTAGGCGCTATCGCCCTGAATATCAATATTGTACAACGAAGTTATACGGGATCAATTGTCAAATGTGAACGAATTTCTCCCAATTGCAATTAAAAAATTTAAATTTTCGTTGATATGTAACATACTTACATACATATGTAGGTTTTGAACGGATATCATGTAGTACTTCCTAGGAAGATTATCTATAACTTGATATATAATACATTCTCAAATGTTATCATAATGTTCAAAAGTCAGACACAAAATTAAGATTAATGCAGAGTGTCTGTCTGCTAAAATCAGATTTGTGGAGCTCCTGGATTTTACACAAAATTTTAGGATATTGTCCCACCCTGAATTTTATCATTGTGCCATCGCTTAAACGCTAAATTATATCTACCACAAATTACGGAATGCATCACGATTTAGGTAATCCCCTGCGAAGGACGCTATTAAATTTCATCAAAATAAACACCTGAGATATCGACAAAACAGGAGCTCCAAAAACTTGACTACAACAGAAAAAATTACAGACAGGTAGACGGACGGACAAAAAAACAGACGGACGGACAAACAAACAGACGGACGGACGGACAGACAGATAAACAGACGGACGGAGGTCGCGAAATCGATTCTCCTGCCGATTCTGAGTTGATCGGTACAATTTGAATGGTATTCGTAATCAGATTTGTGGAGTATAGATTTTAGAAAATCCTCACACAAAGAACGATGTCAAATTTTATCACAATCGGTCCATAATCACCTGAGATATTGCTAAAACAATACTTACAAAAGTTAACAAAATTTCTTAGACACGTACTTTGGGCAATTTGCTGTACATCAAATGTAGTGTTATGGCGATATCTCAATTGTTTATGGACCCCTTTTGATAAAATTTAATAACGTGCTTGGCGGGGGAATTTCCTAAAATCTGATATAAAATTTATGTAGGTCCGTGCTAAAGGAGGATGGTTTTTCCTATTTCTGCATTTCATTTTTTCAACAAACATTCTCTAATGCGAACTTTGGGCAATTTGCGATACATCAAATTGTGTTTTGGCGATATCTCAGTTGTTTATGGACCGATTTTGATAAAATTTTAGAGAGTGCTTTGGGAAACTATTTCCTACAATCTGATATATAACATATTATCACATGTACACCAGGAGTATCTTTTTGCTCTTGGTATTTAAAAGTGTGTTTCAATCAAAAATTTTAAAATTTTCGTCTAATTTTTGGTATTTTTTCGATATTTTCGGTGTTTATAAACCGATTTTAATAAAATTTAATAGCGTTCATTGCGGGAGAATTTCCTAAAATCTGATATATAATTTATGTAAGTCCATTCTCCAGGGGCTTCAGAAACTTGATTTCAACAGACAGACAGACGGACGGACAGACAGACAGACGGACGGACAGACAGACAGACAGACGGACATCGCTTAATCGATTCTCCTCCCGATTCTGAGTCGATCGGTATAATTTTTATGGGGTCTACGATCACTAATAAAAAAATTACAAACGGAATCACAAACTTATAATACCCTTTCACCTATTGGTGAAGGGTATAAAAAGGGAATGTTATTTATATAAGAACTAAATATATGCAAATGTTGACCGTTGTTACAAAATTTAATATAGTGGCTGGTATTAATATAAAGTTTATTTGTGTGAAATTTAGTGGCCATAGCTGACATAGTTTATAATTTAATAGCTTTTAAATGGCGTTTGTGGCATTTTAGTGGTTACCGGGAGCGGTTTTTATATGAAAGCTATGGTCAAAAATGGACCGATTCCTATAAAATTTGACATACTGACTGAAAGTTGCATAAAACTTCTCTGTTCTAAATTTAATAGTCATAGATTTTACAATTTTATTCAATTTATCAGCATAAATGTGATTCCCGGGGCAGGGTTATATGGGTGCTCTAACTAAATGTGAACCGATTTTACCCATTTTCAGCACACAATTTCTATAACATATCGAAAATACTTTTGCTGAATTTTGTCTCTCTAGCTCTTGTAGTTAAGGAACTATCGCGTTTTACTCTGACGGACATAAACCCCCTTTTCTTTTTGTATTTTTGTGTTTCCGTAGGATTTTTATATGGGAGCTATGGTCAAATAGTAACCGATTGTAACAAAATTTTGCTTACTGGCTGGCATTCACATAAGACTTCCTTTTGTAAAATTTTCGCTTTTATCTGACGGACAGACGGACATAAACCCCCTTTTCTTTTTGTATTTTTGTGTTTCCGTAAGTTTTTTATATGGGAGCTATGGTCAAATGGCATTGACATAAGACCTCCTCGTGCTAAATTTAGTTATTATATCTATTTTAGTTTTAGATTTATTGGCATTTAAGTGTATTTTAGGTGAAATTTTGGCTGTTTCCGTAAGTTTTTTGTATGGGAGCTATGACTAAATGTGAATTGATTTTATATGCTGCCTAGGGCTTACGCAAGACTTCTATATACCAAATCTTATCATCATAGCTATTATAGTTTGTTATTTATTAGCAAATAAGCGATTAGCGGAGGCGAGGTTATACGGGAGCTATGGTCAAATGTTAACCGATTTTGGCCAATTTCAATACCAAAATTTTCGCAGAGATGAAGAATGTTTTTACTAAGTTTCAATGAACTAGCTCCTTTCGTACAGACAGATGGACATCGCTCAATCGTCTTAGAATTTCATAAGGATTCAGAATATATATCTTTTTTGATTTTTGAGCCAATATTAAGGAAATTACAAACGGAATGACAATCTCAGTATACCCCCCATTCTTTTTGATGGTGGGTATAAAAAGGAACAAAAAAACAGAAAAACTATAATTATCAACGGAATTCTTCTTCCGCTTCTTAATTTTCTAATATATAGTCGCGAAAGGTATTGTTTGATTTTGTTGTTCCCCTATTAAATATTACTAGTGGATCAGCCGAAATCAATAGTTTTGTCATCAAGTCTTTGCTAAAATTTTCTCTGGTTTTTTTACGAGTATATTCTAGTCTGCTCCTCCTATTTATTTTATGAAGGGACTCCATGTTTAAATGCATCTTGATACCATAAACTTTAGTATTATCATAAAAAAAAAAAAAAAATCAAAAATAGACAGTTATTAAAAAGGACTTAACTCACAAAACTGTGTTTTTATACCCTTCACCAATAGGTAAATGGGTATTATAAGTTTGCCATTCAGTTTGTAATTTTTTTGTTATTCGTTTAAGACCCCATAATAATTATAGCGATCGACTCAGAATCTCCAGGAGAGTCGTTTTAGCCACGTCCGTCTGTCTGTTGAAATCAAGTTTTTGCAGCCCCTGATTGGTGTACCCAGATGAATTATATACCAGATTTTTCCTAAACAGCACGCTATTTAATTCAAATCGGTCCATAAACACCTGAGATATCGCTAAAATACTAAACTTCGATGACGAATTTAAAAATTTTTTTTTTAAATACAGTTTTAAAAAAAATTAAATTCTCATCGAATTTTGAATTTTGGCGATATCTCTGGTGTTTATTGACCGATTTTGATAAAATTTAATAGCATGTTGCGTTGGAGTATTTTCTAAAATCTGATATTTTATTCAACATTTTTTTTTTTTTTTAATTTGTCATGATATTTTTTGTTCTGATAGTTTTTGCTTTGGCGATATCTCGGTTATTGATGTACGATTTGTATGAAATTTAATAGTGTGCTGGGTTGAATAATTTCCTAAAATTTTGATGTACTGTTCAAAAAACTAAAAAAAAAAACAGTTTTTCTACGAAATTAATTTTTTTTTATGAAAAATACAGTTTTTTAAACAAATTTTTTTTTTTAATTCTCAATGAATTTTGAATTTTTTCGATATCTCTTGTGTTTATAGACCGATTTTGATAAAATTTAATAGCATGCTGCAATGGAGTATTTTCTAAAATCTGATATATAATTCGAAATTAAAAAAAAATGTTTTTTAAAAAAAGTTTTTCTTAAATATGCCAAATTGCATACATCAGTATATTTTGCTTTGGCGATATCTCAGTTATTGATCGGCCAAAAGTATAATCTAAATAGGTCCGCTAAATATTCTCATTAAAGCAACCATTTAATCGGTCCTCTAATTTTAAAGATATATGCATTTAAATACGACCTCTCTCAAGGTGCGAAATGTTGCAATGTTGTGTAATTTCTGAAATTGTATTTCAATCTACCTCCAAAATGTAGACTCAATATAAAACAAGGTTATTCACTAATTAAAGTATTATTCATATATCGCCTAAAAATTAAATGTATGAGATTTGAAACTTCCCAGTAAAAAATATGATCATCCAAAGAGTACTATTGGAGCGCTCCTTTGTGAGTAATGGATTACTCCATAAAACTCCGAAACTCATAGAATTTTTAACACAGCATGTCCGCAAACACGAGTACTCCTTTTAAGCTCCTTATGGAGTACTTCCTTAAGTCTTAAAAATGACGACAGAGGGAATTATCGTTTTTGTCTCCTAAAGGAGCATAAAGGGAGTAAACATTCATATAAAATACAAATTTGGTTATTTTTTAAAAAAATAAGAAAATATTGATTTTCATTTATATTGGAAGCATGTCTTTAAGTGCTTCTGCAAGAAAATTAAAGAAAAGACAACGCGTAATATATTATTTAAGACATGCAATTAAAAATTCACCAATTACCGAAACAAAAAAAGTAAAAAAATTTTTCTGGGACATCCTAATGCACGGTTGCCTACTACGATTTATCACATAGAAAGAGCTTTATTCCCCTTTATAGAAATTTAAAAAGCAAATTAACAAAAAAAAAATTACTTTAATATCTTCCTCAATGAAAACCCATTCTAAAAATATACATATTACACAGCACAACAAAATAAAAAAAATTTCATGTGCTCTTAAAACCACTATACAATTTTGATGTATCATGACTACCTTTGTACAAAAATGGTAAAATTTTTAAATTCAATGGCAAGATTTTTTTAAAAAATTTTTTTTTTTAAATTGCAATTTTATATAGACGTTTCTTCAAATAATTAATGATAACTCAAAAACTACTAGTCCGATATTATTAAAATAAAATCAGAAAAATTAATTACCTTCCTATTACACAACGTAACAAAATAAAAAAAATCGATGCTTTTGAAACCACTATACAATATCCAGGTACTGCCAAAGTGTTTTGGATGAATGAGAAATGTATGGCAAAACAAGTACGCGAAATTCTGTTTTGGGCAAAACACGTATATCTGTGGGACACGTGTTATTGTGGAAATACAGTATTGAAGGCTGAGAGCAGGAATATTTGACGGCCCACAAATTCGCAAATTGGTGAAAGATACCGATTTTCTCAGTTCAATGTCAGAAATTGAGAAAAATGCATGGGATTCGTGGGTATAGGTTATTCAACATTTCTCAGGAAATAACAAGGATGATGAACATAATCACGTTGAAGAGATGTTAACTCACTTCCAGAATCTTGGATGCAACATGAGCATCAAGTTACATTACCTTCAAAGTCACTTAGATAGTTTTCCTGAAAATCTAGGAGACTTAAGTGTTCAGAGCAACACTTCGTTATTCAATAATAGAAAATGCCATAAAAGAAAATTCCAAAGTTTGTAGTTTATAATATTTATTTATTTATTTCCTTATTTTATATGTTGTAATAAATTTAAAAAATCAAATATAAAATAAAATACATGAATAAAACAATGAAATACATTTTTGATCTATTCCATCGATTTGACTTAGTCACATTTTTTGGTCAATTGCCTTCGGCAAGTCCTCAAGGACATGTAATGGCCAGTGCAAATTGTAGTAACTCGAAAACTGTTTGACCGATTTTAAAGATATGTAGCTTATTGGAAATCTAATTGTGTTTGCCCTAAGGACCAGGATCCGCTATTTTGCAAAAGGGGGAATAAATAGCTTTAATTTTGCAAAAACTGAAAATTTGTCTATTTTTTTCTATTTAAACGCTATTATTAGATTTGGGGCCTATGCACTACGTGTTGTCCGATTCGACTAAAATTTTGTGCGTGGAAGTTTTTCACCAAATCTCACAATAATCCGACATGCACCCCTTGAAATTGGAAAATTTATTTTTTTCATACATTCAACATCAAGCAAAAAACTAAAACTTTGTGAAAATGAGCGAATTCACTAAATTGTGAATAAATTCGAAAAAAATCAATCGATTTTTATGGTCGATATCTCATTTTATTGCTATTATATGTCGCTATGCGATAAAGTAACAAATCTGGAAGTTTTTTGCCGTTTTCGATTTTTCATGATTTTTTTAAAACGAAAATTTTTGCCATTTTTACATAAAAAATATATTGTTTTCTTAAGTTTTTTATTATAACTCCGATACTATTGATCCGATTGAAACGCGATATATAGACGAATTAAAGGCTATGTAAATCTTAATTTTTCTGATTTTATTTTAATAATATCGAACTAGTAGTTTTTGAGTTATCATTAATTATTTGAAGAAACGTCTAAAAAAAATTGCAATTTAAAAAAAAAAATTTTAAAAAAAAATCTTGCCATAGAATTTCAAAATTTTACCATTTTTGTACTAAGGTAGCCATGATACATCAAATGTATATAGTGGTTACTCGAGCACATTTTTGCTGTTGACCTGTGTTATCTATTGCGCTCTTACTTACTTAAATGGCATATATATTATATTTATAACCTATTAAGGTCAAAAGCCAAGCTTTTTTTAGAATTCCATGCGCTTCAATATTGTGCTCATATTTTCCAATTTTGGAGGCCAAGCTTTAAAAGATTTTCCTCTGCTTGGTCTGTCCATCGATGTTTCGGACGTCCTTTTCCACGAGTTCCCTCGGGATCATTTGAATGGACGACACAATATGTTTAGGCCAACCCAGACGCTTATGTTTAATGTGTTTTACAATGTCCATGTCAGAGTATGACTCATACAGCCATGATTCATTCGATGTCGATATTAGTTGTTCACGCAAATTGGTCCAAAGATTTTTCGTAGAATCTTCCTCCCAAAAACTCCAAGAACAGCTTCATCTGCCTGTGCAAGTACCATATAATAACGTTTTTTAAGCGTGATTTTAGTTCTTAGATAGAGAGCTTTATGTTTAAGCTGCCTGCTTAGACTAAAATAGCATCTGTTGGCAAGTATGATTCTACGTTTGCTCCAGCTCTTGTAGACTGTCTGTTTGTAGAAACCATCAGTTTTGTTTTTGATTCATTGACGATGGGACCCATTTTATTTGAACACAGTGGCTTAAAATAAAAAAAAGTGTTAATAAATCTGCATTTTTTTTTAAAGATGACATCAATTTTTTACTTTTTACAAAGAAGTTTTTAATTAAAAGTTAATGTTTTATTATATATTTGTAGAGAATGGGGATCTAGAATGATTTTAAACTAATATTCAGGTCAGTGCAACATTTTCTTTACATACAGCATTAAACATAATTTATCCATTTATTAAGAAAATTTTTGTGTTTACGAGCGTATAAAAAAAAACTCAAGCCGATTTCTCAAATTCAGATCTATAGTAACATATATTCTCTTTAGATTTTAAAAATAAAAAGTAGCGCGAATTCGTAAACGAATCCAGTTAATCGAATTTTATACAAAATGGCAAATTTCTTTCTATCAAAATTTTAATTGCAAAAAAAGTTCAATTCGGTTTCTTTTTTTGAAATGTTTTAAACTGTTTTACATAAGCAATAAAATAAACTTTATAACTGCAAAAAATTATTTATGTACCTTTTACAGTTTTGAGGTTGTATCAGTTAATGACATCCTGCATAGCCTTATTAACTTCGAAGGGATGCCCAGCTCAAACAGCTTTGTAGTCAACGAAGAGATGATATTTGTTTCTTTTGCGTTTTCTCCAGAATTTGAAGTAGCGTTAAGATCTGGTCAGTGATAGATTTATCTTGTCTAAAGCCACATTGGTAGGTCCCAATTATATCATTAACTTCGCACCTTAGCCTTTCACACAGTATGCTCGATATAATTTTATACGCAATCAAAAGGAGGCTTATATCTCTATAGTTGGCACATACAGTTTTTCTCCTTTTTTGTGCACTGGAAAAAGAACACTGAGACTCCAATCATTGGGCATACGTTCTTCTAATCATATGGTTTTTATAAGCTGGGACATACATCTTATCAACTCATCACCTTTGGCCTTGAAGATCCATGATGGCAAACCATCGACATCCGCAGCTTTGCTATTCTATCCACATTTTGGTTGGGTGGTGGACACATAACGTCGTCATCATTGATTTGTTCAGGCGTGCCATCTTTTACCAGCAATTTGCAAAAGTGCTCCTTCCATAGTTTCAGTACGCTTTTTGTACCTGTCGCTGGGTTTCTGTTTGGTGTTTAACTTTTTGGTAGAATTTAAGCACTTCGTTTTGATTCTTATACATCTCAATTTCTTTAAACAGGCGTCTCTACATTTCTTCCTTTTTTTCTGAATAAGCGTTTCTTTTCTCTCGATATACTTCTAATGTTCAAAATTAACAAAAACTGACAGGCATGTCACCAGCGTTACCGCTGACAAATTTGAAAAAGTCGCTGTTTAAAAAAAAAAGTCGCACAAAAAGTCGCGCTCAACAAAAAAAAGTCGCACATTTTTTTTATAACATTTTTACTTAAACAATAAACAAAAAACCATAAAACAATTCGTAGTTGAAAAGATATTATATATAGGCAGAAATCAAACAGTTTTAATTCCTAAGAAACCGATTGTCAACTCGAATAATTTGTGTACTTTTAGGTGTACGGAAAATCTAATTACAGATTTGAACTCCTAAGACTTCAGGTAAATTGAACACAAAATTTTAATAGCGCAAGTTTGCACTTTTTAGGTGTAAATGACGAAACGAAAATTTAAATTTCTTAAAATTTAACACCTAAAACCAAAAGCGCCAGAAAAATAATTTTTTGCTCAAATTTTATGAAGATTTTAAAAATCGTGCAAAAAAGTATATATTGCTTTTAATGGTTTTAGATAACAAACTGAGACCAAATCATATAAAAGGTATGAAAAAGATGTCATTTATAACCGATTTGCATTAAAAGTTTGTCAAAAATACCTTTATAAGCTGAGACCGCAAAGGCTTTATCTAAAAACATTTTACTGAAGCACATCGCGAATTGAGCACAAAATTGGTCAGGAATGGTGTTAAAAACTTTCTCCATCTTCGAAGAGCATGAGGGTTGTTGGGAAACTTCATCATCTTCTGACTCTGAACTTGATTGTATTTTAAGTGGTGTTCCACCACTTTAGTCGCATAACGGTAACGCTGCATGTCACACATTCCGTTCGGAATTGAAACTACACTCAACCAAAAAAGTCAGTAATATTAACAAAAAAAATTTCGTAGACACTTAACGAAAAAAAATTGTTAAATCAATAGATTTTTTTTCAATTCTAAAAAAATAAAGAGTGTTCTAAAAAAAATATGCATTTACTATTTTAGACAAAATTTATCCATAGTGCAAGAAATAATTTATTTTTTGATCAAGTTAGTTTCTATAGATATGTCAGATACTATTATTTTATAAATTATTAATTTTCAATAGTTATTTCAGTCAAAATGGACTGCGAAAAAAAAGTTCGTGAAAATATTATTAAAACTTTTCAAAAAAATCCGTCGTGGACTTCTAAAAAAATAGCTAAAAATTTGAAAGTTGACCCTCGAACGGTTTCTAATGCCATCAGACGGTATAAGGAAAACCTGAGCATTGAAAGAAACCCTGGATCAGGGAGGAAAAAAGGTCCTACAGATATTGGTAAGGCAAAAGAAGTCGAGCGACTCTTTCGAAGAGCGCCTAACACTTCTTTAAGAAAAGCAGCTCGTACGGTGAAATGTTCTACGAATTTTGCATATAGAGTCAAAGCTTATGCTGGACTGAAGACATACAAAGTCCAAAAGGTTCCAGATCGCAATGCTATAATGAACTTAGAAGCAAAAAAACGAGCGAAAAAATTGAAGTCTGATTTTATAAAAAAATACACAAAATTCCCTAAGAAGTTTCTCGTGTGGCAAGCTATTTGCAGTTGTGGCAAAAGAAGTAAAGTATTTGTGGCATCTGGCACAATAAACACAGAAATTTATATAAAGGAGTGCCTACAAAAACGGTTGTTACCCTTTTTAAGAGAGCACAGAGTGACTAAATTTTGTTGGCCCGATTTGGCATCATGCCATTATGGAAAGAAGGCACTTGAGTGGTACTCAAAGAATAATGTCACTTTTGTACCACAAGAGGCAAATCCACCCAACTTTCCAGAACTTCGGCCTGTGGAAAGGTATTGGGCTCTGGTAAAAAAGGAATTGAAGAACACAGGAAAGATTTCCAAGAACATGTCCGATTTTAAGCGCAGGTGGAACACATGCTCCAAAAAGGTATCAGAAGCAAATGTAAAATCTTTAATGGGAGGGTTTCCGAAAAAAGTCGATTATTTTGCAAAACCCGAGTACTAAGTAAATATTTTAATGCTAAATGATTTTGTATAATATGTCATTATATTTGCGTATTTTGTAGAGTTTTTATATTAAAAGGTTTGATTTTTATTTAAGAAAATCCAACTACAAATTTTATTTAGAGCACTCTTTATTCAGAAGAATAATTTTGTATTCAAATCTTAAGAAATCTTTTGAGTTAAAAATTAACAGAAATAATTCATTCCATTTAATACACTTTCGTTAGAAAGTGACTAAAATTCCTTTAAAACAATGAAATTTTGTTAAAAGGGTAGTAACTTTTCTTAAAAAAAAATCTACACATATAATTATTTAAATATACCTGCTTGGAAATGTTCAAATAAATAAATATTTTAGTTCATCTTAGATAAGAAAGAAATAAAGCACTCTCTGTAAAAACTTAATCTACGCTCTAAAAAACGCTTTTATGTATCACCCGTGTTATTATATGGTGTTGAATCATGGGCACTTGCACAGGAAGAGAAAGCTATTCTTGCAGTTTTTGAGAGGAAGATTTTACTAAAAACCTTTGGACCATTTTGCATCAACAATGAATATCAAGATTGAATAAACAATGTATGAGTTATACGTTGACATCGAAATACTAAAACGCATCAAAAATCACCGGCTGTGTTGGCTGGGATATGTTGTGCGAATGTATGAAAATACTCCAGCAACAAAAGTATTCGAAAACGATCCCGAATGAACTCGTAAAAGAGGACGTCCGAAAATTAGATGGAAAGGCTTAGTAAAAGAAAATATTTTAAAGCTTGACTTACAAATTTTAGAATATGCGCACCTAACAGGTGTTTGATATAGGCCATTTAAGTAAAGTTAGTACAATGGGGAAATTTGATGGAGAGTAATTTTATTGAAAAATTAACTTGATCAAGAAATCAATTCATTAACGCATAAAACGCTTATGTAAAATTTTAAATTCTTTACCTTTTAGCTGGACAAATTAAGTTTTAGCTTGACACTGGACAAGCACTAAAAAAGCTCGACAATCAAGTCGAATCCAGCCTGACTGGCAACCCTACTATCACCACTAATGCAGTGTTGCCACCAACCAAATGGTAAATTACACATGGATCATACCAAAATTACACATGAAATTAGGAGGAATTACACATGATTTTTTTGCCAAAATAACGTACTTACTTACTTGGCCTATATTTACAACCTATTAAGGCCGAGCAAATTTCAAAATTCTATGCGTTTCGATCTTATGCGCATATTCTCCAACTTCGTAGGCCAAGTTTTGAAAAATTTTTATCAAAGTTTCGGAAGTCCTCTTCTAACATATGGAGGCCATTTTTGTTCTAAATTTAGCTGTTTTTTCTAGCTCTTTATAGTTCTTATAGGAGAAGTCACGGCACATGATAGCTCAGTGTTAAGTGTTAAAGTAGTTCTCTGGCAGCAGCGTTCAAATACGGCGAAATAAAAATATAGTTAATAACTTTTTGCAAAGTAGGAAAAAATCTGTCTTCAAAGGTATTCTTAAAATCGGAAACCTTTATCCAATAATCTTCTAGCTCCAAATTACTGTGAAACCCAAAATTTCAAAATCTAAGAGTGCAGTTGCAATTTTGGGATCACAATATCCACAATTGTACAAATATCGCCATTAAAGTTAAATGTTTTTTTTAAATTGACATTAAAAAATTTGCATTATATTAATTTTTTTCGATTTCGAAAGGGACGTACAAACATTTACTTTTTGTTGAAAACTGTTAAAAAAAATAAAACGACAAAAGTCTTAATTACACATGAGTTACACATGCAGCCAGTTACACATCGTCTACACATGAAAATAAAAATTACACATAATATGTGTAATTACACCTAAAGTGGCAACACTGCACTAATGTCAAAGGTATTATTTTTCGTGTATAAACCCAATTATTTCCTAAATTTTATCATCATACAAACATTTTCTCAATACTTATTTAAGCTATTTCCGTCATTTTGACTTATATGAGGGCTAGCATCAAATGCGGACCGATTATTATAAAATTAAGCAAATTAATTAAAGTTTTTATGTATGTGTGGCACGCTGCCAATATCCATTATTAATTATCAAATATTATTAATTAATATTAATTATCAAATATCTTAATTACCAAATATCTACAATAACCGGTAGCGACACATTAATGACATGCTTATGCTTGCTTGCATTTTATGAATCCGCCATTCCAATTTTAGCTTGCGTCTGGGTAACTTGTTTAAGTAAAAAGTATTTCTCATTTTTTTAATACTTAACTTTGATTTAATAAAGTTTTTTAATTGAATATAAAAACAACGCAGTCGACTTTATTAAAATCTTTATAAGTCTATATTGGTGACCCCGCAAACTGAACAATGGCAAATAAAAATTTATCAATGGCATCAACTGTGCCAAACGATGACAACGATCAGGAGCTTCCACTACCGTAAACATCCAATAACACTGTGTCAGCCATTTACGCCCGATTACCATTTCAAGAAATTTGCAACTCGAACATCGAAGCGTGGTTTATTTCCATGGAGTTATTTCCATGGAGCATTGAAGCCTGAGATAATAGAGCATCTTTGCC
This sequence comes from Stomorhina lunata, assembly GCA_933228675.1. Taxonomy (NCBI): domain Eukaryota; kingdom Metazoa; phylum Arthropoda; class Insecta; order Diptera; family Rhiniidae; genus Stomorhina; species Stomorhina lunata. The sequence continues at coordinate 84,218,591 of OW121740.1, read as the reverse complement.
ATCGTCTGATCGATGTGAATATGTCAAGCGTAATATTATTGAGCATTTTGCTGATAGCGAACAACGACGTCTTAACAGACTTTTATCTGAGATGCCCCTTGGTGATAAGAAGCCCTCAGAATTATTTTTCGAGATGCCTTGTATAGTAGGTACTTCTGTAGGTGAAGCAGCACTCAAGGGTCTATAGCAGCATCAACAGGTACGGCAGCAGAATTTACCAAAATGGCTGATTCCATCATCGATGCTGTGTCACCGTCACAAGTCTGCAAAGTTGGTAGAGAGCCTACGAATGAAGTTAACGAACTTCGTACTGCCTTAAATAAGTTATGTAACAAATTTGAACACGTTCTCGTTCCCGCAGACCATCCGTAGCTCCTTATCTTTCTCAATACCGCCGATCGTCATACGATAGATACAACAACAATACAAATATGGATGAATGTTGGTGCCACAAGAAGTACGGACGTGATGCACGAAAGTGTCGCAGTCCATGACGTCATAAGCATGGCTAAGCACACGCTACAACTCGTTCAACGAAATGACTCGTTAGGCCGGTGGAGGATTCCAGCGAAAATTCTCACACCTAGCGCCAAATTTTTCGCCTTGCTGCAAATGGTTCGCCAATCAAAGTAATTTGTGAACAAAATTTGAGGTAAGATCTAGGATTAAAACGAAATTTTTGTTGGTCATTTGTCGTTGCTGATGTGACGACGCCAATAATTGGGTCTGACTTCGTCAAACATCACGACTTGTTAAACTAGTAGACAACGTCACCGGACAGGATTCACAGCTAAAATTGCCACCAACATTAGAGGTTGCCGCTATCGAAACATTCAGCTCAGTCAACCCGTTCGCAAATTTTTGCACGAATTCAATGACATCACAGTACTTGCGCCTTATGGTTCGAAAACGAAATCGTCAATTTTTCATCGAATTGAAACTACTGGTCAACCGTCGATTGCCATCGGAGAAGCTGGCTGCAGCCAAGAAGGAATTTGATTTTCTCTCTGACGTTGGAATATGTCAGCCCTCTAAAAGCACTTGGAGTAGCCCTTTGTATCTTGTTATGAAATATTATGGTACGTGGAGACTACCGTGCACTAAATGCGCAAACTTTGCCGAATCGCTATCCTCTACCATACTTAACTGACTTCACGATCAATTTACAAGGTAAGAAGTATTTTTCCAAATTAGACCTACAGAAAGCATTCCACCAAATTCCTGTACATCCCGACGACGTACCAAAAACGGCAATAAGTACCCCCTTTGGATTATTTGAGTTCATCTATATGACTTTCGGCCTACGAAACCCTGCGCAGACTTTTCAACGGCTTCTAAACGAGGTCTTCAGAGGCCTCGATTTTGTATTCCTTTACAATTGGAATGGTTTACATAAGCAGTATTTGTTTTAAATTTTATAAAAAAACTATTGATATTTGTGGCCAAAATATCAATTCGGGGAAGTGGAACCTATGAGAGGTACCATAAAAAATGGTCAAAAAAATTATCTGTGCCAATTTTCATTAAATTATCTCTAGAATTGCGACCTGTACTTTGATTTATATGGCCGGACTGACGGACTGACATCGCTAAGTAGACTCAGAAAGTGATTCTAAGTCTATTAATATACTAAAAGGTGTGTCTAAGACAAATATTTCTATGCGTTACATACATGAGCACAAACTTATAATACCCTTTCCACCTATGGTGGTGAAGGGTATAACAATGAAAACAGGAAATAAAATTTCGAACCACTAAAAACAGTACCAAAAGCACAAAGATGAAAACGCTACTTCGATTATTCTCATATAGTGGAGAATAATCCGTCTTTAGCTGCTAATTTTCATAGAAACTTCTGACAAACAAATATTTGTGCACCACTAAAAATTGACCGTTCTACGTTGCTCAATTGGTACGATTAAGATAAGAAAAGCTTTGAGATTTTTTGGTCCAAATTATAACAGAACTTATTTAAATGCTATTTTTTCAATTCTCAAGTAGTCCAGTGTAATTAATTGTGATTTTTATTTTTCTGGTAAACATTGTTTCTTGTGGTCTCTTGGGAGCTAAAATTGTAAGCCAAACCAACAAAATTTTTAAAAAGAAAAAAAATTGAAAAACAATCCATAATGAAACGATTAGGCGCGAAATCCCTCAAGCAAGATGAATGGATTTATGGAACGACTGGTGGTACGAGTTTGGTTGTTTAGTTAGGCTTAAGAGTTTTAAAAACTGCACAAAAACTTCAGTTGCACTGTCAACAATAAATACACGTGTCCACAAACACATAGATCTTATAATAGTAAAAAAACAGAAAAGCAAACAAAAAACGAATGGTGAAAAAATGTGCATCAGATTCCATCATGTGATCTGGAAGAACGTAAAAAACGCAATTTTTTCACGGCATCCAACACCCGTTAAGCCAACTTAATAGTCGTTGGTCATATTGTTGGCAGTTATCGCCTATTTGCCTCTGCTCTTTTAGGCCAGTTAAGATTTATAATGAAAAAAAAAAACTAGTTCATACATACCAAACGAGTACGCGTGGATGTTGGATATTCATCCTTGGAGTTGTGTGTTGGTGAGCGTGTGCGTTTGAATTTATGTATGATTGTATGGATGTGTGTATGTAGGTTTGTAATATGCAATATCACATGACAATATGTTGTGCATATGCGGCAGTGTTGAAACATCATTTACAAGTGATGAATAAAAAAGATGCATTCACTTGCATGCCTCCGGAACTTTTGCATAAACATTGGACATTGTACGTTTAACTTTAGTTGGATTGTTAGATTGTTGGTTCGTTTGTTAGTTGCTTCGATGGTTTTGTACCTTTGTCGTTCACACTTCATCCATTTGACTTGCAAAAGATATACTACAACTACTACTACTACTAACACTGGACTTGCAACCACACACACATGCACGCATATTCATCCGATGGACAGTTAGTAAAGCATCGAGTTATTGAGAATAAGGAATGGAGCATTTGAATAGTGGCCTTTATCGCTGTATTGTATTGCAGTACGTGGATCTGTGGATGATGTTGTCGTTATTGTTGTTGTTTGCGAATTAATTCGGACAGCAGAAAAAAATGTAAAATGCCAATTGACTATGAAAAAAAAACAACGAATAAAAAACAACAAATTGTGCTACACGTAAGAAGACTACCAATTAGAATAGTAAAAAATACTACCAAACAATAGAGAAATGAATTTTGATTTCGTTTTTTTTTTTTCTTTTTTTTTTATTTTTGAGTCCAACAGGTGTCTCCACTCAGTGAGTTCAAAACAAATGAGTGGATAATTGGTGGAAAAATATTTGCAAATCTTAATTTGCCTTTGATTCAAATCATCAAGTCAATGTTGCAAAAAATGAATATTAATGGCTTTCCTACGATTTTTGTTGTAAAATATGTCATTTATAGATTTTATATTCACTTCAACAAAAAAGTAATATATTGTACATGCACATGTATAGGGTATTAAACTATTTATTATACCCTTCACCAAAGGTGGAAAGGGTATTATAAGTTTGTGCTGATGTATGTAACGTATAGAAATATTTGTCTTAGAGCCACCTTTCAGTATACCAATAGGTTTAGAATCACTTTCTGAGTCGATTTAGCGATGTCAGTCCCTCCGTCTGGCAGGCTGGCTGGCTGGACCCCCATGTAAACCAGGTAATCAAAGTACAGGTCGCAATTCTTAAGATAATTTGATTAAATTTGGCACAGATCATTTTTTGGTCATGGCTATTGAAATTTGTCAAAATTGGCCCATTATTTATAGTACCTCCCATAGGTACCACTTCCCGGAATTGATATTTTGACCACAAATATCAATATTTTTTCATGAAATTTAAAACCATAGTATAACATAGTATGTTATCAGCTGTGAAATTAAAATTTAGTGTAATGATTAAGTTTAGTTAGTTCACACATATAGGATCTGTGTGAATTCAACATGGGTTTATTTTAAAAATATTTTGTTTTTAATTTTTGTTAACAGAAAATTGTTGGTAATTTTAAATAGTTATTGTGCCTAGATTGATAAATATAAAAATATGCTACTAAACATTTCAGGATCGTAACGTTTTCCGTGGCCTGGTAGTGAAAACCGTATATATATATACATATTTGGGAGATGTTGACCATAGGTCTGGCTGCTATTTGAATAATATCATCATATCAAGCTTTGCCTTAATTAGAACTATTGCCTGAGGAAAACTTTATCTTGATCATAATGAACTGGATAACTTAAATGGTTAATTCGTAAAAATACCTTGGCCTGTTTAGACTCGAGATCCATGCTTATACATCCAAAGTACTGCTACTCTCCTTATCGCTACAAATCGTGGTGTTAACACCCATCAGCATCAAACCGAATTGTATTATAATTATCTTAAATTATATGTATCGGCCACCACCACATTATTGTATTATTTCTTATTAAAAGTACACCAAATCACAATATGTTTAAAACACTGCTTATGTATACTTAAATCACTGTGCCAAATTTCGTTGAAATCGGTCCACATTTGACCATAGCTTCCATACAAACTCTTCTGCAGAGACCGGATATTAATACTTTTAAAACAATATTTTCATATTTAAATCCACAAAAAAACAATCATTGATGTTTAAAAAATATTAAAAATCACTCATGATTTTTATTTGTTGGAAAAATTTTGTTTCTTTTTTCAATCCGATGAAAATAAAATATAAAAAAATCATTTGGGATATTTATCAGTACAGTTCAAAATAATTTTCATCTTTTTTCATCCGATGAAAATAAATTTTGACAGAAAAAATTCAAATTTTATTTCTGTATTTGACCGGGTATAAAGAATCTTTAGGACGTTTAAATAACAATAAATTCAATTATTGTTGCAAATTTTATATTGAAATGGGTTTTGGCAACAAATAGTCATTGTCTAAATGCGTTTGAAACGTTCAAAAGTTAATTTTTTTAGAAATAGCAACGCGAATCAAAGAAACCACCAATAGTTCCCATTAGAACTATTTAGCCAATTCACTATGTCTACTAAAGTGCTATTTAGGGTCAAATAGCACTACTGTGAACACCTGTCGTATATTAACCATTGTATATTTTGATAGACGTCATACTACTATACAGAAAAAGAAAAACAACAAGAACTTACCACATTGTCAGATTCCATTTCCAAATTTGTATTATGTATTTGATTTCGATTTTTTTGTTAAAAAAATTCGTAATTGCTTTTGTTTTAACTTTGGTGCGAAATTATCTGTCAACAGAAAAAATTTGATAAGATCAATCATGCCAATTTTTTCAAACAAAAAACGCTGAAATATGAGCGTGGCATCACTGAATTAAATAGCACGGTGAGTAAACATAGGTTTCAAAGTGATATTGTCATATAATATTTTTTAATGGGAAATACCAACAAAATTTTTATGACAGTCATAAATATTTATGACAATAGGACAATAGCACACAATAGCAGAGACTGTGAATTGGCTAATTATCTTTAACTTCGATGTCCTAAAACATTGCAATAAATGCAAAACATATTCATACATTCATTGTTGAAAATTTTAAAATTTCATAAGACTTTTATTTTTTCAGAGTCAAAACAGAAGTTGAAAAATAAAACAATTAATAAAATATTTTTCTGTTCGGATATTTATCGTTATAGATATTTAAAATTTTCATCATGAGGGATATTTATATTTCAAATATAAATCCCTCTTTTTTTTCACTGATTGAAATAAAAATAAATTTTCATCGGCAATGATATTTATACTTGATGGATTTAAAAAATAAAACGATCTCCGGTCTCTGCTCTTCTGTCAAAACGCACTAAATGAGACAAAAATCACTAAAACGCTCGTAAATCTGAAGACAATGAGAATTTAGAGTTAATTTTTTGCATACATAATTTTTGTAAAAACTGCAATCGATTTTCGAAATTTCGAGACCTTTGACCCTAGCTCTCATTAAGTTCAAATGACGGAAACAAATATATAAATATATAAGTTTTGACAAAATGTTTGTATGATCGAAAAATTTGCAAATATTTGTCTTTATGCAAGAAAAAAAAACAACTTTGACCTTAGTGGTGAAGGGTATCGTATGGTCGGGTTCGACCGACTATAGTACTTTCTTACTTGTTTTTAAGTATGTTTGAATTATAGAATTATGTTTTTACAAATGAAAAAATGTATGTACGGAGTCCTACTTGAGACAATTTGCTAAAAACATCATTTTGGGATATACGTATAATCCACGTTACAACTTACATTACAAATTTTTTAATTATTAAATTTTCGGAAGACGAAAGAGCGATGTCAGTCTGTCTGTCCGTATGTATGTATGTCTGTCTTTCTGTCTGTTGTATTCACGATAGGGTTTGGAAAATTTTGGTATTGAAATTGCGGGAAATCGGTTAACATTTGACCATAGCTTTTGTATAATCTCGCATAGGCCAATCGATTATTTGCTAATAAATGACAAATTATAACGAATATGATGATAAAGTTTTACATGATCATTATGCAGCGTATAAAATTTCATCGGTTCACATTTTACCATAGCTCTTATATAAAACACTTTCGAAAACAGCCTTAATTCCACCTGAAAGTCTTAAACGTGAATAAATTGTAAACTATACCTAATGCTAGCCAGTGTATGTCACAATCGGTCACCTTTTGACCATAGGTCCCATATAAAAACTTAAGAAAACTCCAAAATAACAAATAAGGCCTCTCCGTCAAATTAAAGCACGACCAGTTAAATGCTGTTTGATATTATAAACTATTTATGACAGCTGTGGCCATTAAATTTTGCAAAAATAAGCTTAATATAAATACCAGCCTGTGTATAAAATTTTGTGACATTCAGTCACCATTTAACTATAGTTTTTACATATATAACATTCCCTTTTTACAACTACAATCAAAAAGATTTGGAGGTACAGTCAGTATATTTAGTTTGCACCTACGAAATCAGATAGATATCAGTCAATGTTAAGTCCACACTTTATATACGGTAGATGCATTTGGAACTCCTAACAAAATATATTAGCCTGCCGTATTACAATCAACGTTTTTATCCTAACTTCATATTAAGCGCAACGAAAAGTTTTTAATAGCTTATTAATACAAGACTATACCCGGTTATGAGATGAACCGTCGTGGTATACCAGATTAGTCATCCGCCTAGCATACCAGAGTCCTAAGTTCGATCCCTGGCCAGACTCTCTGGAAAAAATAAATTTTCAAAAAAATCGGCGGTTCACCTCATAACTCAGCTAGCCACTGGTTATTGAGTATTAGGCTATGTAAAACTTCTCTAAGTAATGCATTTGCCGTTCGGAGCCGGCGTTAAAATGTAGGTCCCTTTCAATGAGTCTAAAAAAAAAAATATATATATATATATATATATATATATATATACCCGGTTATGAGACTAACTTTGAACTACAAAGCTACCGCAACCGAATTTAGTCCAAATATTTTATCAACAACACCAACTAGCGTAATTTTTTTTCAAATTTGGTCCACACTTTGAATTAGCTGCACCCTCGGACATATATGATATGTTTCTATATTAAACACAACTGGATGGTGGGTATATAAGATTCGGCATAGCCGAATACAATACTCTTACTATATTTGGTACTACTCTGGTATTGTGATAGTGATTAAAATATGAACAATTTATAACAATTATTTATTTATCCAAAAAATATTGTTAGAGACCACCTTTCCTCGACGGTTAGTTAGGCCATCATCATCAGTAGGAGTATCCCTAATTTAACAAAGTTCTTTTTTATTTCTCAAACTTTTCTTGTTGCTCTTTTAGGTACTAAAGCGCTATTAAAAAAATATGAAAATAACCAGCTTATACAATTATTAGTTTCGAAATTCGCTTTATGCTAGAAACACAATCACGGCTACGGGCTACAAGCTGTCAAAATTAGGTTACACGCATTCAAATGGGAATATATTTTTTATCGTCGGCACAGCTACACTACTACCGACCACCGTTGTAGCTGTAGCCAAGATTAAACTAATTTATATTTTTATTTGCGACAATAACAGATTTACAGCTGTCAACACCATAGAATATTAATATAAATGAGCAATTTAAACCACTTAACTTTATTTACACTAATTATTAAGGAAATTGAAACAAACAATTAATATACTTATCGAATATTTATATATATAATATATATAATAATATCTGATAAATATATGATATAAAAATTTATATTTATATAACACTACCCCAATAAAAGTACATTTTTAAGAAGTTAATTTTTAAACTGTCATAACTCACACGGTTTATGTGCTAGAGCTACGTAGTTAAGGTTATATAAAAGAGTCCAGTATGTCCTGTATAAAATCTATGATTTAAAAGAGCATACTTATATCTATGTTGTTTTAAGATATGCGTACTTTTATAAAACAAAAATGTCGGTTGTAAAAATAAGTTTTTAGGATATGGGCTCTTAATCCATTATAAATCGGAAGAATATATCAACTGAAAAGTATTTTTACAAGCTTTTGTTTGATACCAAAAAAGTTAATATCGGATATAAGCTTCTAAAGTTATGCCCTGTAATTCTTAAAAATTAAAAAGCTCAAACTATAGGTGATTCCACTAAAATCTTGCTGTTAGAATTTTTTGATTTATATATACTATCAGGTACATGACAACAGTTGTAATTTCTGTCAAAATATAAATCGTTCTTTTGCCCATCTTATAAATGCGATATTGGCATCACTCATAAGCAGCTGTTTCTATTGTAGACATTTTGATTTGATTTTTTTTTAATTTTTCTATCTGTTGGCTTTTGTTTTATTTGGTAAGTTTATTATAACTTTTTCTTTATTTATTATTAATAATAGTTCTTAATATATTTCAGGTATTGGTATGGACTTGGATGATAATAGAGCTGCTTTCAAAATGCTTTAAAAATAATTAAGTTGCTGACTACAAGGCGACTGTTGCAGCCAACGACTTTTGTAGTCGGTGTTCGTGTAGCCTGCTCTCGTGATTATTTTTCTAGCATTAGTTTTGATTTTATCGTGGTTTAAAGTTCGCACAGTGGTTTACGGACGCTTTTGAATGATATTTGAATGAAATTTGGCATGGTGATAGTCAAGGAGTATTCTAGTTGTTTTTCAAAAGCACTGGCCCATGAGGGGTCGGGAGACTGATTGATGGACCTTCAAAGTTGGTCACCTCGGGTGTTCGACTTTTTTAAAAATTCGCCAAAAATCCATTTATGAATGGATTGAAAAGAAATTTTAAACTTAAGTTCTCCTTCAGAAGATCTACAAAAAAAGCGCTTACATGTGTAGGTTATCTCCTTTGGGTTTCGAGATATTTGGATAAAAAGGAATTTTTGGGTTGATTTTTTACTTATTTTGTTAAGCTTTTTTTGATCTGGTGGACGCATCTGAAGATCAAAAATTTTTTAAGAATATTCGTTAAAATTGTAACAAAATTCTAAATAATTTTTGTGCAAGTTAGTTATAGATATCTTCTTTCGTTTAAAAGTTAAAAATATTCAAAGTTGAAACTTAAAAAAAATTTCGCTTTTTTTTTGAGTTTTTCCCTAAAAGATAGCTATATTTTTTCACTAATAAAGAAATATTTTCTTAAGAAACATAGAAATATTTTTAAAGTTTTTAAAAGAAAACATAATGAGAATGCGTATAAAACAAATTTCTTGCTAATTGGACTTTTGGTCCTTGCATATGCACTCTCCAAAAAATGCCAATTTGTAAAAAAAAAATTTTGGTTTAAATAAAAATTTCTCAAAAGGCAAAGCACCGATTTGAAAACAAGTAAGAGTGGTATATTCGGCTTTGCCGAATCTTGGATACCCTTCACCAATGGTGTTCCAAAAGTACTTAATGTAATTCGTAGCAATATTTGGTTATACTAGTATTATATGCTAAGAGTCTTTAAAATTAAGAGTCGGAAAACGAAAACCTTTTCGGTGGCGTCATCATCTAGAATAATTATGCACCCAAAGGTAAGGTTGGGCAGGTGGCTGATGTCTAGGGAAGCTTCACTTGGGTTCTAAAGTGGTCCCTTTGTGAAAGATAATGATTACTAGACTACAAGTAGAGAATGCATATTTAAGCCAGCCAGTAGCTTCGAAATAAAATAGACACATATTTTACGAACATTTAATAAAGTTCGATAGACCAGATAAACCATGCAGAAAAGATGCTTCAAAATGTAGATGCCCTTCGATTTGCAATAGCACATCGATTTGATGAAGTTTAAGTATTCTGACATGCAACCCAAAAACGCTGTTCCCAGTGAGGGTTGTGCACTTTAATTCGTACGAATTATCCAACTAGTAAAAGTTCTTGATTAGTTATGTAAAACTCTGAAGTTAGCGGACTGATTTAGGTCAAAGCTTTAACAATGATTGTCAATGTATACAAGCCTTAAAATTAAAGGGTATACACTCTTAGTTTTAGATACATACGTGAAATATATAGCTTTTGAATGGATGGTTATCAGGTTTGTCGGAAAAGTTTACTTATTAATTTGAAGTTAGTTAATTAATTAAAATGAACACTTCATCAATAATATTTGGGATGTATAGTTCTTTCGATCTGTCCGATGGATGTTTGGAAAGTTTTGCTCTAGTTCTTTGTGCAATTTTAATGTGATTTAATTTATCAGCATTAAATCGATTCCCGGTCGGGTTTATATGGGAGATTTCACTAAATGTGAATAGAGCTCGCCCATTTTCAATATCGAACTTTTCAAGAGATCAGAAATACTTTTGTCAAATGTTGTCCCTCTAGAAAGTTTATTTTAGGCGCTTTTGTCCTGAATATCAATATTGTACAACGTCTTTGTACTAAATGTCATCATCGTATCTATTATAATTTGTCATTTATTAGCTACTAAGAGATTGCCTTAGGCGAAGTTATACGGGATCAATTGTCAAACGTGAACGGATTTCTCCCAATTGCAATTAAAAAATTTAAATTTTTGTTGATATGTGAGATACTTACATACATATGTAGGTTTTGAACGGATATCATGTAATTAGCTGCATTTTTGTACTTCCTAGGAAGATTACCTATAATTTGATATATAATACATTCTCAAATGTTATCATAATGTTCAAAAGTCAGACACAAAATTAAGATAAATGCAGTGTGTCTGTCTGCTAAAACCAGATTTGTGGAGCTCCTGAATTGTCGCACCCTGAATTTCAACATTGTCGATCAAAACACCATCGCTTAAACGCTAAATTATATCTACCACAAATTACAGAATGCATCAAGATTTAGATAATCCCCTGCGAAGGACGCTATTAAACTTCATCAAAATAAACATCTGAGATACCGACAAAACAGGAGCTCCAAAAACTTGACTACAACTGAAAAAAGGACAGACAGGTAGACGGACGGACAAACAAACAGACGGACGGACAGACGGACGGAGGTCGCGAAATCGATTCTTGTGCCGATTCTGAGTTGATCGGTACAATTTGAATGGTATTCATAATCAGATTTGTGGAGTATATATATCAGATTTTAGAAAATCCTCCCATAAAGAACGATGTCAAATTTCATCACAATCGGTCCATAAACACCTGAGATATCGCTGAAACAATACTTACAAAATGTAAACAAAATTTCTTAGACACGTACTTTGGGCAATTTGCTGTACATCAAATGTAGTGTTATGGCGATATCTCAATTGTTTATAGACCGCATTTGATAAAATTTAAGAACGTGCTTGGTGGGGGAATTTCCTAAAATCTGATATAAAATTTATGTAGGTCCGTACTAAAGGAGGATAGTTTTTCCTATTTCTGCATTTAATTTTTTCAACAAACATTCTCTAATGTGTACTTTGGGCAATTTGCGATACATCAAATTCAGTGTTTTAGCGATATCTCAGTTGTTTATGGACCGATTTTGATAAAATTTTACAGAGTGCTTTGGGAAAATATTTCCTACAATCTGATATATAACATATTATCACATGTACACCAGGAGTATCTTTTTTCTCTTGTTATTTAAAAGTGTGTTTCAATCAAAAATTTTAAAAATTTCGTCTAATTTTTGGTATTTTTTCGATATTTTCGGTGTTTATAAACCGATTTTAATGAAATTTAATAGCGTTCATTGCGGGAGAATTTCCTAAAATCTGATATATAATTTATGTAAGTCCATCCTCCAGGGGCTTCAGAAACTTGATTTCAACAGACAGACAGACAGACGGACGGACAGACAGACAGACAGACAGACAGACGGACATCGCTTAATCGATTCTCCTCCCGATTCTGAGTCGATCGGTATAATTTTTATGGGGTCTACAATCACTAATAAAAAAATTACAAACGGAATCACAAACTTATAATACCCTTTCACCTATTGGTGAAGGGTATAAAAATAATAATGCCCATATTTTCTAATATATCTGTTATTGATTGGAAAGGTTTTTTCTGAAACGAGCTGCAAATAGAGTCAGTGTTGCCATTTTTGTAAAAAAACTCATTTTTTGAAGTTAAAATTGTGAATTTTTTTAGTCTATTGCTTTTAGATCTTATTGGTCTACATGACTACAAATTTTCATTGTGATATCTTCATCTATGTCATTTCTACAAAATATCAAAAATTGAAATTATTTTCCTTCTAAAAGTAGAAAAATAATATTTTTTTGTTTTACGATACAAAGTGTAAAAATATTACCTCACTTAAAAAAGATTTTTAATTGGTGTTCATCTCCTGGACTTTCCCGATCTCTTAAACTATAAGAGATAAGGTAGTAAAGTAAGCATGTTTTTTTCTTAATTTTTTTAAGAAGTTTTCGAAAACGTAAAAATCTTTTAGATCGGACCCAATTGAGTAAAGTTATACGCCCCCAAATGTTTTATATACCCGAGGTAGGCAACTTTGGCCCACTGTAGAGCCCACTGTGCTACCGACAAATACGTTTTTAAACATTGATCTAAAAGCCTCACACCTCTTCTATTGAAAACATTACTCTCCAATACTCCAATATTTAACTTAAAAATGTTATGGGAGGCAAAGTTTTCAGAGCTTTTAAAGGCTATGTATTAAAGCTTGATACACGTGTTTAGTATCATTGGATCGGGAAAGTCCAGGGGATGAACACCAATTAAAAATCTTTTTTAAGTGAGGTAATATTTTTACACTTTGTATCGTAAAACAAAAAAACATTATTTTTCTACTTTTAGAAGGAAAATAATTTCAATTTTTGATATTTTGTAGAAATGACATAGATGAAGATATCACAATGAAAATTTGTAGTCATGTAGACCAATAAGATCTAAAAGCAATAGACTAAAAACAAATCCCAATTTTAACTAAAAAATTCCCCAATTCCCAACTCGGGAAAAAAGGGTTTCAAAAAATGAGTTTTTTTACAAAAATGGCAACACTGACTCTATTTGCAGCTCGTTTCAGAAAAAACCTTTCCAATCAATAACAGATATATTAGAAAATATGGACATTATTATTTTTTTCAAATCGGTGCTTTGCCTTTTGAGAAATTTTTATTTAAACCAAAATTTTTTTTTACAAATTGGCATTTTTTGGAGAGTGCATATGCAAGGACCAAAAGTCCAATTAGCAAGAAATTTGTTTTATACGCATTCTCATTATATTTTCTTTTAAAAACTTTAAAAATATTTCTATGTTTCTTAAGAAAATATTTCTTTATTAGTGAAAAAATATAGCTATCTTTTAGGGAAAAACTCAAAAAAAAAAGCGAAATTTTTTTTAAGTTTCAACTTTGAATATTTTTAACTTTTAAACGAAAGAAGATATCTATAACTAACTTGCACAAAAATTATTTAGAATTTTGTTACAATTTTAACGAATATTCTTAAAAAATTTTTGATCTTCAGATGCGTCCACCAGATCTAAAAAAGCTTAAAAAAATAAGTAAAAAATCAACCCAAAAATTCTTTTTATCCAAATATCTCGAAACCCAAAGGAGATAACCTACACATGTAAGCGTATTTTTTGTAGACCTTTTTGGAGAACTTAAGTTTAAAATTTCTTTTCAATCCATTCATAAATGGATTTTTGGCGAATTTTTAAAAAAGTCGAACACGCGAGGTGACCAACTTTGAAGGTCCATCAATCACTCTCCCGACCCCTCATGGGCCAGTGCTTTTGAAAAACAACTAGAATACTTCTTGACTATCACCATGCCAAATTTCATTCAAATATCTCCAGTCGTTCAAAAGTAACAGAATTATTTACAAAAAAAAGCGTCCATAAACCACTGTGGTTCGGTTGTTTCAAGATTTTTTTCAAAACATACCCTTTTTATATGCCTATAACTTTTGATCCGGTATTCAGATTTTTATATAAACATTTTTTTATACAAAACCTTATTTATTTTAGACTAAACACTTAATATCTCCAAATCCGAAATTTCGACTTAAGCCATTATTATATATTGCCACAGATGTATACACAATTTCATTAAAGTCGAAGATGGTTCAAAATTGTCAAAAAACGATTTAATTAAAAGAAATATATATCAATGCCTGCTATAAATGAACCGCGACTTTTGTGTTTTATGAACATTTTTTATGATACTACAACATTTTTCATTTCTTACATAAAATCATTGTTGTCGGCTTTGCCCTTGGGCATTTCATTAAAGTTGGGCATAGTATTATTACATTATGTAAAAAATTAGTTATATCCCTAATATGTACTTGCATATTTTTAATTTAGTGTAATTTAAACCAAACTACCAAATTAAATGTGTGTCTAAAAATAATTGAACTTCTTTATCTTAAATTTCAGAATTTGTATGCGTATACGAGTACACACACATAGTAAATTTAAATTAGAAATTTTATTTAATATAAAAAGGAGTTGGAGCTGTAAAGTAATGTCCATCTACGAGAATGTTTGTATAATTATGGCCACACTTTAACGAATTTTTCAATCTGTGTAAATGAACAGGGTCTTACTAATTTATTATATATTTTAAATGGTCACATACATGTACTTATGTACAAACAATATATATTGTATTTATAATATTATGTACTTACTGGCCTATTTCGTATAGTTTTTAATTATATACAATATATTTACACAAAACCCTTTTATACGTATATAACCAAATATATAGTTGGATGTATATGTATTAATATACGTATATATACCACACTATACCTATTTTATACATTTGTCCGAATATTTGGGTTTTATACATCAACAAAATAAACATAAAACATTTATTAAAGTTTAGAGTAAAATAAATGTTGTCTCATTAAACAAAACCAATTATTATCTAACCGACACAAACCTACACTTTACATAAAATCTAAAATAGTATCTATGTGTGAAGGTATGTATATACAAATATATGTATGTATATTTAGGTACTTATGTATATATTTTGTTATGTCCGAGTTGATTCATATTCATAGAAAGGAATACATATTTAGTATTTAGTTAAAATTTTAAGTCGTTTTTGTGATGCTGTAATTTTTTTTATTCTAAAAACAAAAACAGCAAAAGAAACTTTATGGTCCGAAACAGAAAAATCCACTTTCACTATTAACCCTTTTTTGATAATTTGTAATTAAACTAAACAACAAAAATACATAAGAACATACCTACAGATGCTTACACAAACAAACGAACAAGCATCCTTCAAAATTACCCCATTTCAGGACATGCATGGATTTAACGAGCTTTGCGTCAAAACTCAACGCTACCATTCAGTCAGCATGCCAAATTGCCAGGCTGCTAGTCTGACCATTAAGCAAATGGACCGCTGTTGACCACCGTACACCGACCGCCGACTGATGTCCGCAACCGAAAGGATAAAATATACAATCTAACTTATACATATTGCACACAATATTTTCTTTTCGGTAATTTTTCAAATGCTACAAACAAACATTCAAAACTCACAATCATCCATAATTTAATATACTCTCGAAAAAATTTGTGCGTTCATTTCAAAAATGTGTGTTCAAATTTAATGTTTGGCCTTAAAAAGTTCATTTTACTCGACTTTTAATTGTTTGAGTAATCAAATAACTTGAAATTGGAGTTTTTTAATTACTCGGAAAATCGATTAATCGTTAAAAATTACTCGAGTAAATCGAGTAAGAAATTCATCTTAAAATTACTCGAGTAAGATTTTTCTGTAACCTTTTTATATATACATATATTTTTAATACCACAATTTTTTTTTTAGAAAATTGTAGTGTTTTATTAACAAAAAAACATGAAACAAAAATAAAAAAAAATATTTTTAATGTTAATTGACATTTGTAACATATTGTCAGCCTAAATATTTTAAGTGAGTTTATTTTCTATATATAAAAAGCAATCTTTCGATTTCATAAATCCTGAGTTTGATCTAACAGATTAGTAGACTACCCTTTACCTGTGTTTACAAAGGGATCTTCAACTGAAATAAAGTAGGATCTACGATTACATTGCGTCCTTTAACTGAAATATGGTAGGACGTACTGTAACTATAGTAGGACCTACGATTACACAAGGATCTTCAACTAAACTATTGTAGTATCAACTGGACTATAGTAGATTTTTCGATTGCAATGGTACCTTCAACTAATCTATAACAGGAGCTACGATTACATTAAGACCTTTAAATAAACAATAGTAGAAATTACGAATACATTGGATGCCACAACAGATCTATGATAGACTAGGCTTTTTATTTCTGAAATTACATTGACTATATAAATACTATGGACTATATACATACAATGGACTATATACACACAATGGACTATATTACAAGTTGTAATTTACAATTTAAAAAAAATACTTACAAAATTATTAAAATAATTTTACTCGAGTAACTCGATTACTCGTGGAAAATTACTCAATTAAATCTTTATTTGAAATAAGCCATTTTATTTTACTCGAGCGATTAATCGATTTTATTTTTCCGATTAATCGAGCAAACATAACTTGAGTCAACACTCTTGTAATAATTAGAGGAAATTGGTTAAGAAAAATTTTAATGTTTATTGTGCGATTTAAGTGGTATAGGCATAAAAAAGGTGCAATTTAGATAAATTCAGCTTCTATACCCCAATATTATAGAAATTCACCAACACCATGATACTTTAAAAACAAAGCCAATCAAATGACGATTGTCGCTGGCATGCGACGAACATTAATCAATCGTTACGCATTAAGATTCTTTTACTACGCCGTTCTTCATCTGTTATCTTTTACTCCCAGTTTAGCATAGAGACTCATAAAACCCGATCCTTACAATTATACTTTTTTTTCTTACTTTCTCATGTTTGTCGATATGGTTCAAAATAAATACCAAAAATGGCTTTTACTCTGTTACACCGTTTTGTCATATTTTCCAAAAAGGAGTAAACATGGGTCCTCTTATTTTTGAAGCTCATCCAAACGCAACGTAAACCTTTTTCCTATCGCTTTTTATTTGAAAGTTAATGGTTAAAAGTACCACAAATTATTTTTAACCTTTTTCATCCCCCTTTTTGTTCCATTTTTTAAAAATTGCTAACTACATGTGTTGTTGTTTTTGTAGTTAATACAAACCCGACTTTAATTTTGGGAGATATAGCGTTACTTTTTATCCCCCATGTCGAATCAAAATGCCTTCTTAGTGGATTTATAAATTGAAAAAGGTATGGCCCGTAACGCTTAAGTTTTATATACATAGACTAAATTTAAAATAAAATCTGTTAACTGCTTGGTTTTATTTTCAATATCAAACCAATAATATTTTATTGTGACACATAAAAACAACAGAAATTGTAGTTCCAACATAAAACTAATCATATTGGAATTCATGACACCAAATTGTTTTTTTTGTCATTTTCAAAACCAATTCCAATAAAATTGGTTTCAATGACATCCCTAATAAAAAAGAGGCTTTCAGGGGTGTCATAGAAACCAATTTCATTGGTTCTGGTTTTGAAAACGACAAAAAATTAAATTGGTGTCATGAATTCCAATATTAATGTTCGAACTACATTTTCTATTGGTTTTATGTGTCACAGAAAATAATATTATTGGTTTAGTATTGGAAATAAACCAAGCAACTTACAGTTAACAGATTTCATTTCAAAATTGGTATATCTATTTAAAACAAAGGCGTTACTGGCCAGCTGGTGCCTTTTTCGATTTAAAGATCCACTAAGAACGGATTTTTGATAATTCGGCCTTGTGGAGGATAAAAAAGGGTAAATTCAGTAACGATATGATTCAAAAACTAAAAACAATAGAACTAAAATTTAAATCGAGTTTGGATCAGCTACAAAAATAACAGTACAAGTTGTAAGTAATTTTCGAAAAAAAGGGGAGAAAAAGAGAAAAATTATTTTTGGTACTTTTTAGCTTTAACTTTTAAATAAAAAGAGATGGGTGAAAAGTTTACATAGAATTTGTTATCATGTAATAAGATAAAAGCAAGTTTTAGTACTTTTTTGTGTCTTTGGATTCAATGAACCTTATCGACAAACATAAAAAATTTCAAAAATGGGCAAAATTGTAAGACTAGAATATTTTTTGTGTAAAGGTACTGGCGAAGCAAATGCATATCAATTTAACGGATATCCCATGTAAGTGACAACCGTCCTTTGATTGGCTGTGGTTTGTTTCTTGGTGTAGATTATTTCTTTTATCAGTCCGCAATTCGGTCATTCCATTATGTTGGGGTATACAAGCTTCATTTGTCCAAATAGCAGCGTTTTTTTATACCTATACCACAAACATCGCAAAAAACTGAAATTTTTCTTCAAATTATTTTTTTTTAATAATTTTTATTTTTTTTATTTGATTTTTGATGTTTCACAAAAAATTCAAATGAAATAATAAACAATTGATTCGAACATTTTGTTTGATTTCAAACCAATAATAACTAAATCGACTTGGTTTCATAACACCAAATAATAATATTATTGGTTTTCAAAATCGAGAAATTTAAAAACCGACTTGGTTTCTATGACACCCCTGTTTGCCTATTTTTTACTATTTTTTTAAGAAACCATATAAGAGGAGATTAGGAGATTTTGATTAGATGTCCGTCTGTTTGTTGAAATAAAGTTTGTAAAGTTAATAAACCGATTTATCGTCACAACACAATCACATCTCTATCTCTATCTTTTAAACTAGATTAGCACCGCAGTAAATCTGCATCTTACTTGGTACAATTAAGGAATTGCAATTATTCCTTTTCTTTTATGAATTTCATAATCGAAAGGTTCGCAAATGCTTTACGTATGCATTTGCGAATCTTGTTAATAGTTATAGCATCACTCTTGATATGGATCGAGTTCAGGAGGAAAAATTGGCCGATTATTTCTTTTACTTTCTACAGGACCTGAATTCAAGATTTGAGATGTGTGCTACTGACAGCCAAATTGTAAATTTTTAAAAATATTAAGTAAAAATAACATAATGGATCAGTGTAAGTGCCATTTAAGATCTTCTGCTTTTAAAAAGTACATTGATACTCTGTGACAAGCGATTCATACTTAAAATAATTTTAAATATAAACACATAAATCTCAAATAAAATGTTCCTATCCTATCTTCTTAATTTGATGACAATCGTTCTTTGGACCTTAAAGGTTTGGGTTATCACAGATCCAGTCGAGTCCACCTCTAGTAATTTCTTAATTGTTTAGCGTAGAAAATTATATAATTTGAATGTTAATGCGCTTTCATTTACTTGATTAAAATGATTTAATGAAATTTCTTAACAGAAAATTTATTATGAAGCTAAAAAATTCAAATTAAACGATTGAAATTTGAATCGACTTTCGGCACAGTCTCCGATTATAAATCATTTTTAAAACATGTTTCCAGTTTTAAAATAATATATTGTACATAAACAAGCAAGAAAAGCTTTAGTCGGTCAAGCCCTACTATAATATACCCTTCACTACTAAGGTCAAATATGGACCAACAATTTAACAAGTTTTACTTAAGTTCTTAAGAGACATACATATACTATGTGCTAATATTTTTTAAAAATTTTGAGATTTATGTCATTTATAGTGACAAATTTCATTAAATTTTCTTTAAACTTACGACCTGCACTTTGATAACAAGCTTACGTGAATATCCAGCCCCAGCCGGACGGCCATCGTTAAAACAATTCAGGGAGTTTGTCTACGTCGATCGGTATACTAAAAGGAGAGTCTCCATTGAAGGGTATACAAATGGTACTTTCATGGTCTTAAAAGCACATTTTGTCATTCTTTTTGGTACAAAAACAAGAAAGCCATTTTCATTCACTGGACCAGAAACTTATTTCTAAAATACTCACAAAATAGTGCCCCATTTTGTGAGTATTTTAGAAATAACTTCAGAATAAAACAATGTTTAACCCAGTATGTGGCTTAAAGTAAAATGTATGTGGCTAAAAGTAAATAATGGGATTTATTGGAATTAACAAATACGAGTAATGGAATTTAAAGTTTTCTGCATAACATTTTTGATGTTTTAAATTTGTATTATTCTAAAACGAAGTATGTAAGATTAATATCGCTTACTTACTAGTTACACTTATTATTTCCTTGACTATGGAAAACAAGTTTTTAGTTAGATATAATATAACTAACATTTTTCGATGGGTGTATGATAGTGAAATATGTACCTTTGTGCGTATATAAATACATGATTACAGTAATTTCATCCCTTTTTTGGGACACTTTTACTTAAGGATAAAATGTCCATAAGTGCGTGCTGCTGTAGAATATTATAAATACACAATCATACGCACTTACATACATACATATATGCGACATAACTAAAAATATCCTTACATACTCGTTTTCTGTATGCAAACATACAGACATTTATTTAAACATAACACCTTCCAACATTCTAAATTAGTTTGTGTTATGAGTGAAAATGTACATAAGTATGTGCGTGTGTGTGTGTGACTTCGGTAAGCATCCCATCCCATACCAAGAAAAACTATTCATCCCATCACAATTTCATTTCACATCCCATGTCAATGTAATGGACGGTCCAGTTAACTACTTTTACCCAGTCCCTTTCGTTTTATACAATAAAATTTGGTGTTTTTGCCATTTCTGTTGTTGTTATTGGATTCTTTTTTTTTTTTGGTTTCTTTCCTTTTTTGTTGGTGGTGGGGCAAAATGCCTACAATCGATACAAGCATACATAGAAATGGTCCAGTTTGGCAACTATACATTTTACATCTTAAAATTATTACATGGGCTGGTGGTGCGTGAAATGCTGTCCTGCCACCGTAAACTGGACACAGTTGCTGTCGCTATGTAAGTATGTATGGATGTGTGTGTATCTCTGTAGATGAACAATCAAACTCACATATGATTTTATCCTCAGCACACGCATACTTTTTTTTAAATTACGTCCAACTTTTCAAGTTATTTGATATAAAAGCGCGAAAAAGGGTTGAATAAAAAGACTAACTTACTTGCATACACATCGACATACATATGAACGTATACATAAAAGTAACTCCCTAAAGTTACTATTTATTTAATTTAGCACATACATTTTTCATATGTAACTATTGAGACCTTGTAACACTGATATACACAAATTTAAGCTGTTATTAAATTGATTTTTTTCTAACAACTTTAAAATGATCAAGCCTATTATAGGAAAATGACTAAAATTAAAGCAAAAACTTATAATTTTACTACCATCCACAAAAAGGCTTAAAGAAAAGCCGAGGATGTAAAAAGATATCATTTCGAAAAGTTAAATAAAAAAACTAATAGAAACAAATTATATAAATACTTTAAATTTGGCAAAATAGTAGTCAAGGACATTTTTTGGAGTCAATGCAAGTTATCAAAAAATAAAATAAATATTTGACAAAAAACTATTTTTAAACATTAGGAAAATTAGCTAATTTTTGAAAAATAATATTATATAAATCTAGAGAAAATAAAAAACAAGTAAGAAAGTATAATAGTCGGACATTCCCTACCATATGATACTGTTTACCCTCAATAGCAATGGCCCCACTACCTGTACGACCTGTGATTTGATTACCAGTTTGCATGATCTACTAGCGATCGAACGAACGGATTGACATCGTCAAATTGACTTATAGTGGGATTCTAAGGGTGGGTTTTTCACTTGTTTGTAGGGTTGCCAGTCGGGCTGGATTCGACTGGATTGTCCAGCTTTTTGAGTACTTGTCCAGTGTCAAGCTAAAATTAAATTTGTCCAGCTAAAAGGTGAAGAGTTGAATTTTCTCTATATTTTTAAAGAAAATGTATCTTTATGATAATAAACGCAAAAGTTTTTTTTTCCTCTTTTTTACTAAGTGATTTATGCGTTGATTAATTGATTACATGATCAAGTTAATTTTGTAATAAAATTACTCTCTATCAAATTTCCCCATTGTATTTACTTTACTTAAATGGCCTATATTACAACCTGTTAAAGCCAAAGGTCGAGCATATTTTAGAATTCTAATTCTTCAATTTCGTAGGTCAAGCTTTAAAAGATTTTCCTCTACTTCTACTTGGCCTTTGCGTCCAATTTTCGTACGTCCTCTGTTACAAGTTCATTTTTTATCGGTTTTAAATACTTTTCGTGCGGGAGTATTTTTATCCATTCGCCCAACATGTTCTAACCAACGCAGCCGCTGCTGTTTGATGCGTTTTACCATGTCGATATACATGGTTTATTCGATGTCGATATTCATTGTTGATGCAAACTGGTCAATGATTTTTCGTAGAATCTGTCTCTCAAAAATTCAAAGAATAGCTTCATCTGCTTGTGCAAGTGCCCATGATTCAGCACCATATAATAACACGGGTAGAAAGAGCTTTATTTCTTTCAGAAAGAGCTTTATTTCTTAACTGCTTGCTTAGACCAAAATATAATCTGTTTGCAAGCATGATTCTACGTTTGATTTCAAAACTTATATCGTTATTTATGTTGACGGCTGTACAAGGGTAAATAAATTCTTTTACAACTTCGAAGTTTTAGTTCTCAAGGATCACATGTGGTCCAACTCTTGTGAACTTTCTGTTTGTAGAAACTATCAGTTTTATTTTTGATTCATTGACAACTAGACCCATTTTATTAGATTTCTTCTCGACACATGAAAAGGCGGCAGCTACCTCGTGCACGATTTACGATTACAGGTAACACAATATTGAAGAGATCGCATGACAAACTATCGCCTTGTCTGAATCCCCGTTTAGTTATGAAGGACTCCGAGAGGCGCTTACTTATTTTAACTGTTGAGGTTGTATCCGTTTATGTCATCCTGCATAGTCTCATTAACTTCCTAGGGTTGCCAAACTCAGACATTGCATTAAACACCTTCGTTCGTATCGGGCTGTCAATAGCAGCTTTGTAGTAAACAAAGAGATGCTATGTATCAATTTGTTTCTCTTGTGTTTCCTCCAGGATTTGATGTAGCGTGAAGATCTGACCAGTGATAGATTTACCCGGTCTTATTAGGTTCCAAATATTTCGTTAACTTTGGCCTTTACCTTTCACACAATATGGTCGATATTATCTTATATGCAATTGAAAGAAGACTTATACCTATATAATTGGCATATACAGTTTTATCTAATTTGTTTGTGGACTGAACAAAGAACACTGAGACTCCAATCGTCCGGCATACGTTCTTCTAACTATGTATGTGGTTTTTTTAAGCTGGGACATAAGTGATTATCAACTCCCACCTCCTGCCTTAAAAAGCTCTACCATTGGCACTCGCAGATTTATTACTTTTCAGTTATTGTAATTCTAACCTCATTTTGATTTGTTTGGGCATGTCATCTTGTCCACTTTCACTTGGTACTTACAATTTGCAAAATTTATTAATGTCCAGCTAATTTGTGGGTTGTCAAGCTTTTTTTGCATTATGTCCAGCTTTTTCCGGGTTTGTGTCTGGCAACCCTACTTGTTTGTCATCTCCTTTTTGTGATTCTAATATAACAAATAATTTCTCTACTTAACTAACTTTCGTGTTTTTAAGTGCAAGCTTAAACTTCTTTGTATTGCCATATTTATAATCATGTATTTCTGACGTAAGTATGGCAATGTTAGCAAATGTCACAATTTGCTATTCATTTTATGAGAAAATTTGAAAAGAAGAAGAAAATTGCTCGGACTTTTTTTGGATATTTAAATATTTTTAAGCAAAGAATTAATAAAAAATATAATGACTGAAATTAAAATAGAGTTTGAAAAAAATGTGATTGAGAAGAAAGGGAAAAGAGCCTCTAATTTCACAACAAAGGAGACAGAATTTCTGCTTAAATCGGTAGAGGAAAATAAAAACATTATAGAGTGCAAAAAAACCGATAGAACCACGGAATATGAAAAAATCCGTTGTTGTAAGACTATAGCAGAATCCTTTAACTCCCAGTTTGATTGCTTCAGGTCGTATAAAACCTTGCAAATGAAATACAGTTAAACCTCTATTAACCGGCTCGCGCGTGACCGGGACTTGCACGGATAATCGAAATACACGGTTAATAGAGATTTTATTAAAACGTATAAAATTGCATTTTTTTTTTTTTTTCATTATTTTTATTCAAGAATTCAATTTATATATTCACAGATTCAAATGTACCACATACTTTAATTTAAAACATACAACTTTCATTTATTTAAAATATTCTTCTATGTTAGTTTGCTTTATTGTTTTTAATTGTTCTTTAAATAAATTTTAAATATCTCATTTTCAATTTAAAATCCTCATTTTCAACTTAAAATTTCCACTTTAAATTTCCCAACTAAAACTTAAAATTTCTCATTTACAATTGAAAAAGGTATATGTTCACCCAGCTTTAAGCTAAACTTACCTGAAACTGGTGTTCCCTTAAATCTTTTTTGTCGAAACCATTCACTTAATGCCAAATCTACTTCCGGATTTTCAGAATTTTTGAGCGTATATCTATTTTTTAAGCCATCTATTGAATCACTTTTAGAACCATAAAGCAAAATTGCTTCTTTCTTTTTCACTCAATTGCGCACAGTTTCCTTACCAACTCCATACTGTTCAGATAGTAACCTTACAGGTATGTTCTTATCGTAATCGTTAATCAAAGCAATTTTGTCTCTAATTGAAAGAACTTTTCTCGCTCTCTTTGGCAATTTGTTATTTGAAGGAGCCATCGTCCCAAAACAGGTGTTAACAGATCAAATTTCACTTACATAATGAATAAAAATAGAAGCACGTATGTAGTACAATTGTGTCCACACATTAAAAAGGGGAATCGCCGGATTCAAATTAACATAATAAAAAATCATATGAATGCTGCACAGATAATAGAGGTAAAGCACGGTTAATAGAGGTAAAAAACCAAAGCTCGGATAATAGAGGTAAAGCACGGATAGTAGAGGTAAAAAATCAAAAAGATCTGCATGCCGGTTAATAGATGTAGCCGGTTAATAGAGGCCCGGTTAATAGAGGTTTAACTGTATATCAATCTGAAAAAAATGCCAAAAAAAATGTTTCTGTAAATTTCGGCATGATGTCCACCAGGAGACACAATCCGGATATGGGTGCAGTCAATCGCAGCAATCACTTTGGGAAGTTTTGCAATTTTATAAAAGTCTTTTCTTGCTTGCAGGATTTCTTCTTCCGTTCGTGGAAATTTTATGAAGTGATCTTTTAGCAGTGCGATATGATGAGTTACACGTGCAACAACTATAAAAACTGTTGACTTCGACACTCCATTTACATCTCCTATAGACAATAGCATTCCACCGGTGGCGTACACTCTCAATGTGATTAACAACATTTGCTCCTCTGATAGGGCGTTGTTCCTAAAAGCATATTTCTAAATTTATTTAGCAATAAGTTATATAAAGCTACAAACCAAGTTGTTGCATTTTTGATGTGCGGTCCAACAAGTTCCAGAATCATATTTGCAGAATGATTTGTCAGCCGGAATCTTTGCATGAATTCTAGATGGAAGTGATTTCGGCGTGTCCTTTTTACTCGTTTCTTACGATTATCCTATTTAAAACTTGGAACGTCTCTAAATCACTTAAATCTTCCTCATCGCTGGAATAATCCATTTTAATTTTATTTCTTTACAAAAAATACTTTTATTTCTTCTGATGTGGTCAGCTGTTTTTGTTTTGACATTTCTAATCAAAAGTTAAGCCGTCAACAATGAGGGATTAAACCAGCAAATAAAATGAGTTAACTTAGAAGTAAAAAACAGATTTTGTTGATAAAATGTAATTTAATATCGATGTATGAGTTGACTACCGAGTAAAAGATCGGCCCTAAATCTATTAACATACTTAAAGATGTATGTATAAGGCCACATACATTAACACAACCTTATTATCTCCTTTCCACCTAAAGGTACAAGGCCAAAACACGCGGCATGCGGCTGCGGGCGGTCGTAGTATTGCCAGTACATAAAATATACGTTTGTTTACAAAAATATTCATATAAAAATATATTTGAGTATGATATAATTAAATCTGGCAGCACAAAAAAAATCTGCCGCGCGGAAAAGTAGAACAAAGTTCTACTTTTTTCCATTGCCGCTTCAAATTTGAGAAATCAAAAAACTGCTGATTGTCGCCCGCAGCCGCTTGCCGCGTGCTTTGGCCTTCTACCTTGAGGTGTTATAGGGTATAAAAAACTGATATATTCGAAATTTAAAACACATTTAATGAAATCAAAAATTTGTATTGAATATAAATTTAATTGCATAGCATTTTAGCCAATTTCAAAAGATAATAGGAACATACGAAACAATTTTAACAAAATTTTATATTTTATTACTTACAGGTCTAAGATAAGTAAAATAAATATAATAGTAGAAAAAAAATTTAAATGTAGCACTATTTGGGGTAAATTTGTCTTTGTAGTCGTCAAGGACATGAAATTCGCGAAAGAAATGCTATAACTTTAAAACCGTTTGATCAATTTGTAAAACATCTGTTAAGTTTATATTACAATGGTCTGTTTATTTGCTCGTAAAATCCGAAAAAGACCCCCTTGTTAACGCATTTTTCAACTTTAGGGTCTGGGCGCCTCGTGTTAACATTGTTCGATTCAAATTTTCAGGGTTAATGTTTCTCACCAAATGACACAATAAACCGACCAGCACTCGAAATTAAAAAAATAATTTTTTCATACAAAAAAAAAGGTAACTTAATTGTAATACATCATCGACAGGCCTGCAAAATAGCATGTGCATTTTTTCGAATTGTTTTTATTGCATCAATGTGATGCTGAACATCTAATACATATACCCACAAAGTCGTTTTCCGATATATAAATCGGTTCAGAAGATTGTAAAAAGTCCTATGTGCAACACATATAATGACTTTTCCTACAAAATGGCCTATGTGCTACAAAAAATTTATGAAAGAATACTTAGAAAATTAAATTGGAATGGATGCAAAAAAATTTATTGAGCTACAAACTGATCAGTGGTTACCTCTACTTGCATAGATAAAGGGAAAAGCACTTGTTTTGTTATTACCTTGTTTAAAAATTTAATATAAAGATGTTCCAGGAAATTTTACATTCGTGGATTACTTTTCAAAAACTGCAATGTTTTCTACAAGTTGCGACTCACCGACGTTTGGACATGTTAGGATCAAGAAAGGAAGAAAGTGAAAAAAATTAAGCGACCCTAACGTTTATACAAAAACCTTTAAAGATTGATATTACAAAGCTTAATAGCTTCAAAAAAAAAAAAAACAAGTAAGAAAAATTCTTTCCACTTCTTTATTTTTTTATTTTTACCTCAAATGAATTTCTTTACAAATAATTTATGAAATTAATCAGCTGTTGTTAGAATGTATAAGTTAGTTAACATTTAGTTATAGATAGCTTTACCCATAATTAAGTCTAAACTTTCGTATTCGTCTGTGAATAACTTAAAAAGGTATTTCAAAAGTTATCGCTTACGGTGGTCGGCATATTTATTTTGACATAGTAGTTATTTTTCTTCTTTTTACTTCTGGTACAAAGTAATTAAAAATATAAGTTAAAAGAGTTGAAATTGCAACAAATGTTGTAATTTATTATAACACAAACACTTTTTTCATTCTTAATGTTTTTTTCTTTCAAAAAAGCTTGTAAACAAATTTCTATGGAGTTTTTTTTTCAATATTTGATGAATTCCGTTCCAAACCGCCTTCAAAAAGTTTTAAAAACTAAAGATGGATACATTTTGTATTTATCTAAATAATTATTCTTAATTTTCGTTGACCTTGAAGTTCCGAATTTTCTTATATACAATGCATAAACATGTCAAAATACTTATGCCATATACTGAATCTTCGACTTTTTAGTTTCAATTAAAAACAAACATATTACAAAAACATAAAAAATGGGAAATGTGTTTTGTGTTCTAATAAATAACAATATATGTTGCTATTTAACCTATTTTTAATTGCATTGGATCAGAAATAAAAAAGAAGAAAAACAACTAATATGTCAAAATAAAAATGCCGACCACTGTAGTATTGATTTGTGAATATGCGCCCTTGGTTTTAAATTATTTTAACAGTCATAAATTATAACGAACGGAGAGCGAATTTTACATTTATTACTAAGCTTCCTTAATAAAGCCAAAAAAATATTTTGTTTGCGATCAACAAATTTTTTGTTGATCTGAAAATTTACTCAGAAAATTGAAACTAAATATTAGATTTTTTCCCACGCACACACCCAACACACTGTTTTTTCGAATTTTATAACTTTTTCTATGGAATATTGTAACAATAGGTCTAAAAGTTTAGTTCTAAAAATTTTAAATAAATCGGACAACGTTCTATGGGCGCGCATCGGGTTAAAAGCTTAAGAGCCCGGAGGTACACTGATTTCGGTTACCATAAGCAGTATTTATGCTGAATATTATTAAAGTACAATTGTATTAGAATAAAGGGCCAACAACTCTATTTCGAAAAGGCATCCCTATGGAATATACTAGGGTTTGCAGTTCGGTTTTAACCGAAACCGAAACCTCGGTTTTTTATGCCTCAAAACCGAAACCGAAAACCGTAGAAAAAACCGCGGTTCTAGCTATTTATTTTTCAAAATTTTTGGTTGGTATTATTCAGAAATAACATTAGCTTATCATACATTTGCACGTAATTTGTCTATTTAATGAAGCAGAAGAATGAAACAATCAAAAGGTGTTTACAATGAACGAATGGATAGGTGTAAGGGGAAGACGGTATGTGAACGTAAATATTCACGATTCTCATGGTAAATTTTATAACCTGGGCCTGGGTATTTTAGGAACGTGTAATTTCAAGCAAACACAAGGAACCATTAGACAAAGGCTAATGGAGTTTGATATTTTACTTAATACAAACATCGTAGCATGTACGATAGATGGAGCAGCAGCCAATATCAAATTTATATCTGAAAATCCATTTTGAAGACGGCGACGATGAAATTTTGACTCATTTAAAACCGATTGCCTATATACATTTGAACCTAGAGGCTTAGAAAAAAACTGTTCGGTATTTAAAAAATTCGTCAGTTCATTATAATATTTTACAAACAAGCGTTAAAAAGCATCATAATCGTGAATTAAGTTTACTCTTAGATTTCTGCTTCTAAAACAAAGTATTCATGAAAGTTTACAAATGCTGTCGACCTTAGATTTGCTTCATTCTATCGACTTTGAAATTGTAAATTCTTGAAAATATTTGCTATTTGTAAAAATTACTATTGAAGCAATTTTTCGCTCGGATGCAAAAATTATTCACGCTAAAGGGGCTCTGCAGTTTCTCCAAAAGAAACAAGACTTATTTAAGAAATCCCTCATATTTAAAAAGCCTGAATTATTTTCCTGAAAAAATAAATTATAATATGTTTTAATGAAGTTATCTAAATTTTCCTACAAATTTAAACTGAAATAGTTTTATTTAAAAAACCGAAAACCGAACCGAAACCGGCCGGTTTTGGGTGTTTTAAAACCGAAACCGCGGTTTCTCATTTTCACGGTTTTTTGCAAACCCTAGAATATACCCGAAATAGTAATCCAAAATATGAGTCTGTGTTATTAAATTATTTTTGAAGCTGCAACCTGTACTTTGATAATAAGACTACATGGAAATCCGGCCAGCCAGCTAGCCGAACGGACATCGTTAAATTAACTCAGGGAATTATTCTAAGTGTATCGGTATACTAAAAGGTGGATCTCAGACCAATATTTATGTGTGTTACAAACATCAGAACAAGCCCAATATACCCTTTTTACCTATTTACATAATCATGAAATGCTAAATATTTAAATTGCATAACTAAATTATAAATGAACCGCCGTGGTATAGCTGGTTAGTCATCCGCCTAGCATACAGAGGTCCCAAGTTCGATCCCTGGCCAGACTCACTTGAAAAAAAATAAATTAAAAAAAAAAAGGCGATTCACCTCATAACTCAACTAGCCACTAGTTATTGAGTATTAGGCTATGTAAAACTTCTCTAACTAATGCATTTGCCGTTCGGAGCCGGCGTTAAAACGTAGGTCCCTTTCAATGAGTCTAAAAATAGATTCGGATGCAGCTCATTGTCTGAGAAAAGTACCCCTTGTTCCAATTGGAACGATATCGGGGAATTATATATTATATATAACTAAATTACAAACTATGCAGTTATGGAAAAAGTCCATATTTGTATCTAATTGGTATTTCCACCTATTTATGTAACGGCTTAAACATTATAGTTTAGCTTATTATCTCATTATTTTGTAATGAAAAGTTTTGAAATATAATGAGAAACAATGAATATATGCAAATACTTATTTTAAAAGCACCGTGATTCAAAAAACTGCCCAGTTTATTAACTATTTATGAGGAACAACGAACATCTTCTAATATCCAGTAAAATGAAACAATTTAATATAAGCAAGAATATGAATTACAAAGATACCCCTAATGTCTTACAAAATGTGAAACCGTGTTTTAGTTTGAAATAAGCAAAATGCGCGTTATTTTACATTACGCCTGTTTGATGCCCTTTCATCCCATTTTCTAGCCTTTCTGTTCTTTTAATAAAACTAAAAACACTTGCCTTGTATTTTTTTTTTTTTTTTTTGGCATGTCTTACACTGTCCAGGACAAAATTTGTTCCATCATCCCCAACGGCATAAGGGATCAAATACAAATGTAAAAAAAGAACTTAACATATATACAAAAGTAAGAAGTTGTGTGTATGTATGTTTTTCATATATTAGCAAATATGTATGAGTGGATGTATGTATGTATGAATGTTATTTCTTCTATTGCTGTCCGAAAATGAAACGGACATGTGACTAAAGTTAAATTTTCCCAAACTCTTACGACGGTTATTTAAAGGAATAAACGGAAAATATCCTTCTGCTGCGTCAGCGTCCAAATACATTTGAGTGTGTATGTTTAAACATTTTGAATTCTTTATAGAACTAATACAATATACATACATATGTTTATTTAGGTATGTGCTTTTCTATAATCAGAGCTCCTAAACGATTCAATCAGTAAATTTTTTGATCGTGACATAATATTTATATACATGTCCTACAAACTAGAATTCTGATAATATTAAACGTCTTTTTAGATGCATACATTATACTTTTTTTCTAATGCACGGGGGAGAAACGTCTGATTCCATTTATTTGCAGGAATTTCAAGACTTTTTTATGTGAATTTCGTCTTATTCTCAACTAAATATGGAATAATTTTGAATTATCCTTTATTTTGTCGAAATAATATACTTCTGTGCATAACTATAATTACACACTATTTTCCCTACTTTTGTTTAAGGTGACAATAACTTCTTTTATTATCGTTTAGTATTATTGATATGCAAAATGTTAATGACTTTATTAATAACTAAACTATTTTCACAAGTTTACAAATAACGATCAACTTTTGGATCAGAGCAGACGACAACAGATCTTGACGTTATGTGATTTGCTGAAATCAAATCTGGGTTTCGATTTGCAAAATTGGTTCTAGTTTGTGAGTTCGCGCATGTTGACATCACTGCGTTGTCGTATCGACAGTCAGCTGTTGCCGTAGCTAGAAACATTCTGGCATGTGATGGAAACCGATCGTTTTCAAATCGATCGATTTCAGATGTATTTTTGAGATAATTTTCGGTTATTTCGCCTAAAAAAGGAAAATTTTGACTTTTATCCCTCTGACAGATATATTATCTTTCAGTTGGTTTGAATTTTTTTGTGAAATAACCGAAAATTATCTCCAAATATCGGGTGTTTTTTATTGAGGTATAGAACTTTAAGTTGGCATCACTTTTTTAACTGGCGGCCATTTTGTCAGCTGTCAAGTGATTAATATTTAGTTTGGTTTGCCATTTCATCATGAACAGGTTGACAAAAGAACAACGCTTGCAAATCGTGCAAATTTATTTCGAAAATAATGGTTCAGTTCGCGAAGTTTACCGCAAGCTCCGTCCATTTTATGGTCGACATAATCGTCCATCAGAGCAATTAATTCGGTTAACCATGGATCGTTTTCGCACTACGTTTACTCTATGTGATAATACGCATCCGCAGCGACGTCGAACAGTGCGCACCGAAGAAACAATTGCCGCTGTAGAGCAAAGTGTTGAAGAGGACCCGAATGAATCGATTCGCCACCGTGCACAGCAATTGGAGCTTTGTCCATCAACTTTATGGAAGATTTTGCGCAAAGATCTTGGCTTGCGACCTCACAAGATCCAGCTTGTGCAAGAATTAAAGCCGCGAGACCATGCAATGCGTCGTGATTTTGGTGTATGGGCCGAAAATGAGATTGATCTCGATGCTGATTTTCATCGCAAAATTTTGTTCAGTGATGAGGCTCATTTTTGGTTGAATGGCTACGTCAACAAGCAAAATTGCCGCATTTGGAGTGAAGAGAATCCACATGAGACCCTTGAGACGCCATTACATCCACAAAAACTGACTGTTTGGTGTGCTGTATGGGCTGGTGGAGTCATTGGGCCATACTTCTTCCGAAGTAATGCTGGAGAGTCAGTTACCATAAATGGAGACCGGTATAGAGCCATGATAACCGACTATTTTGTTCCCCAATTGGATGGCATGAATGTGGATGAGTTGTGGTTCCAACAAGACGGCGCTACATGCCACACAGCGCACGTCACAATTGATTTATTGAAGGAAACATTCGATGAGCGCATAATTTCGCGGAATGGACCTGTCAATTGGCCACCAAGATCGTGCGATTTGACACCACTGGATTATTTTCTTTGGAGATATGTGAAGTCGCTCGTCTACGCCAACAAACCAGAAACGTTAGGGAACTTGGAAGCCAACATTCGTGGCGTTATTGCCAACATACGGCCCCATATGCTCGAAAAAGTAGTTGAAAATTGGACCTGTAGAATTGGCTTTATTCGAGCCAGCCGCGGCGGCCATATGCCCGAAATCATATTTAAACATTAATGGCATAAAATTATCCTTCCAATAAAGCCAAATTGATGGACATTAAAACGATTTTCTTGTGTTTTATTTCAATTCTAAGTTCTATACCTCTAAAAAAAACACCCATTATATCTGAAATCGATCGTTTTCCATCATATTCCTGATTATTTAAGCCCCCAGAAGCCTACAGAAAGATTACAAAATGTTTAACGGCCAATAAAGCAGAAGTCATGATAAGTGACTACTGTTGCACTTAATGCTTGAAACAGATCCCAAACAGCTCAAGCGACTTTGTTCTAATTTAAAACTTTTTAATGAATACCAAATAATGAGGTAATAGTCAAACTATTGAATACGAACTACTTACTCATAACTTTTTAAGTCATTACATTAATATGGTGAAGTTATTGATGGTATGTACTTTGCAATTTCAGAAAAGTAGGGCCTTTTTTGGTTGTTGTTTTATTAACAAACAAGTAAGAGCGTTACATTCGGCTGTGCCGAATGTAACACTGCTATTATAGTTTGCTATTTATTAGCAAATAAGCGATTAGAATATGCGAGGTAATATGGGAGCTATGATCAAATGTTAACCGATTTTGCCTAATTTCAATACCAAAATTTCCTCAAGTTTCTTACTAAGTAAGAGTGTTACATTCGGCTGTGCCGAATCTTATATACCCACCATCAAGTTGTGTTAAATTTAAAATGTGGATTTAAAGTGTGGACGAAATTCGAAAAAAATTGTTAAGCTAGTTAGTATTGTTAGTAAAATAGTACCTGGTTCACCGAGCCTTGCTCGGAGCTTTCTGATAAGCATTTTGTGCAAATATTCAGTAAATTTCGAATTATTTTATTTATTTTTTCCGATCAACACATAGTTTGCATAGTTTACAGATTAACTCATTTTGAAAAATTTTGGAAATTCGTCATACCAACAGAAACCTCCGTCGACTCATGCGCAACAACTTTGCTAAATATTATAGCCTGATCAAATACACAGTTTACGATTTATTTTGAGTAATTTTCAGTGGCGCCACCTGAAGTTGTTCATACCAACTAAGAAACCTTCGTCTGCTTATGCGTGACAACTTTTCTAATGATTATAACATGATCAAATGCACAGTTTACGATTTAATTCATTTTGAGTAATTTTCAGTGGCGCCACTTGTTGGGTTTTGGTCATTCCCGTTAATAAACCTTCGTCGGCTCATCCGCAACAACTTTGCTAAAGATTATAGCATGATTAAATGTACAGCTTACGATTAAATTGACTTTGAGTAATTTTCAGTAGCGCCATCTGTCGGAAATTATTCACACCAACTAAAAAACCTTTGCCGGCTCATGCGCTACAACTTTTCTAAAGATCAAATATACACTTTACGATTTAATTAATTTTTAGTAATTTTCAATGGCGCCACCTAACGGAAATTAGTCTTACCAACTTAAAAACCTTCGCCGGCTTATCCGCAACATCTTCGCTAAAGAGCATAATATGATGAAATTCACAGTTTACTATTCTATAAAGAACATACATAAAAACATTGATTTGTTTAAAAGTTATAACATTACTCATTTTCCCCTTTTTATCCACTACCTTCAAAAAGTTCCATATGCTTATTTGGTACTTCTTTGGTACCAATTGAATACGGTACATTTTATTAAAACGCAGTTAACATAATTCCTATTCATATTACTTTTGAGATGTTAAGTTATCATTTTATCCCTTTTTTACCCATTTTGGCCCCAAAATCAAAAAAGTACCAAGCACGTGTCCAATATTTCTTTCACATCTATTGACCGCTGTACAAAGTACCTTTCTATATTCTTTGGTTTAAAATATAAGAGTGGGTTAAAAAAGTACCAAAAAAACTATTTTCACACTTTTTTTACCCCCTATCGGACATAGTTTCAAAAAAGTACTAAACACCTGTCCGCTTATTTTCATAGCTGTTTAAAACGTAATTTTAATTTTGTTTCTATACCTATTACTTTAGAAGATATAACGTTTTCGATTTTTACCCGTTTTTACCCTAGTAGAGGCAAAGGTTCCAAAAGTCCCTTCTTCTTCGACCTATACATCAAAAAAGATACCCACTGTCCAAATTTTATCAAAATCGTTAGAACCGTTTTCGAGATAGGCATTCTATATATATATATATATATATATATATATATATATATATATATATATATATATATATATATATATATATATATACATACAATTATTGCTCGTTTAAGAATATAAGATAAGATTTGGACTAAATTCGGTTGTTACCTGGTATGGTTTTACTTTAATAAGTTGTTAAATGCTTTTCGTTTAGCTTAATATTTAGTTAGGATAATCATGCTGAGAGTCCATATATTTTGTTAGGAGTTCCTAATACATCTACTGTATATAAAGTCTGGACATTGGTGCAATCTTAATATGCTACTTGTACCTCCGAATCTTTTTGATTGTAGATATAAAAAGGAGATGTTATATATATATATAACATCTCCTTTTTATATACAATTTTTATTTCCTTTTTATTCAAATTTTAGATTTATCATAGTAATTGTTTTTCCCAAGAGTGGGTTACTAGCCCGACATCGTAATATATTTTTTATCGTTCTTATGGGAGAACTAGCGGCACACTTTAGCTCACTGCATTGACGGGTGTTAATGTACTTCCTCGGCTGATACCATGAGGAGGTCAGTGTCCACAGTTGAGATGAAGGATAACCGAGACAAGTCTGTTCTTACCAAGTTTAGACCAATCGGAACCGTTGCTTGGTATCCAACATCCACTACATCATCAGAATTTACTCATGATAGTATTTTTTCATTACCGTGAGTGAATTAGTTTTTTAAGACTTTTTTACAGAAGGTAATATTAAAATTTTTAAAATTGAAAAAACATTTAAAAAAAAACTTTGTTAATAACACTACACAACAAATGAACATCTTTTGAAAAGTGCAAGGTCGTGACTATATGGGTAATATGGGTAATATGGAGAAGTTTTTAACACCATTCCTGACCAATTTTGTGCTCAATTCGCGATGTGCTTCAGTAAAATGTTTTTAGATAAAGCGGTCTCAGCTTATAAAGGTATTTTTGACAAACTTTTAATGCAAATCGGTTATAAATGACATCTTTTTCATGCCGTTTATATGATTTGGTCTCAGTTTGTTATCTAAAACCATTAAAAGCAATATATACTTTTTTGCACGATTTTTAAAATCTTCATAAAATTTTAGCAAAAAATTATTTTTCTGGCGCTTTTGGTTTTAGGTGTTAAATTTTAAGAAATTTAAATTTTCGTTTCGTCATTTACACCTAAGAAGTGCAAACTTGCGCTACTAAAATTTTGTGTTCAATTTACCTGAAGTCTTAGGAGTTCAAATCTGTAATTAGATTTTCCGTACACCAAAGAGTACAAAAATTATTCGACTTCAAAGTCGGTTTCTTAGGAATTAAAACTGTTTGATTTCTGCCTATATATAATATCTTTTCAAGTACGAATTGTTTTATGTTTTTTTGTTTATTGTTTAAGTAAAAATGTTATAAAAAAAATGTGCAACTTTTTTTTGCTGAGCGCGACTTTTTTTTTAAAAAGCAACTTTTTCAAATTTGTCAGCGGTAACGCTGCAAGTAGGTAACATTTGATTTTATCCGAAGTCCGTCTGAAGCTAAAATCTGACAGATAGTTAAAGTAACAAGCCGATCAAACAACAAGGTCAACCTTAATGTCAGTGGTTAAACCGAGAAGTTAAACTTAGGGCAAGCGGAAATGATCTGATAATTAAGGCCAGGAAGCCCAAATAGCCAGTTAAACTGGTCGATCAGAGGAGCTTGTGGGGTATTACTCTTCAAAACATGGTCAACAACGTTATACCTCATATTCTGCACATCCACTTAGAGACCATTGTCAGAACAAGCAGGGTTCAAATCAAAAAAATCTTGTATAGATCATATAAATACTTTATGAGTTGTTGTGGAACCGCAAGTTTAAATGCCACCCGTCACCTTTTTGAAGGAGGTGGTTAACCCATTTTTTACCTAGCAGAAGTTCTGGCAGTGGATTTGCCTCTAGTGGTACAAAATAAAAACAAAACCACTCAACTGTCTTTTGTCCAAAGTTGCATGGGGCCAACAAAGGTAAAAGCCATTTTTGAAGGTACACCGTTATATAAATTTCTGTGTTTATTGAGCTTGATGCCACAAATGCTTGGATTCTTTTACCACAACTGCAAATATCTTGCCACACGAGAAACTTCTTTGGTAATATTGTTTGTTTATTTTTGTCCGGAACACTTTTGAACTTTGACTCGTTCATCAGCAACATATAAATCTTGGCCGGAATGTTAAGAAAAGTCTGCCATCACACAACAGGTGTATTATTTTTAAATCTGTTTCAAATTTCGATCTGGAACCTTCCGAGCTTTGTATATCTTTAGCCCAGCATACGCTTTGGCTCTGTGTACAAAACTATTAGAGCTTTTAAACATACGAGAAGCTTTTCTAATCAAAGTGTAAGGCGCTCTTCGAACGACTTCCATCTTCCATCACACAACAGGTGTATTATTTTTAAATCTGCTTCAAATTTCGATCTGGAACCTTCCGAGCTTTGTATATCTTTAGCCCAGCATACGCTTTGGCTCTGTGTACAAAACTATTAGAGCTTTTAAACATACGAGCAGCTTTTCTAATCAAAGTGTAAGGCGCTCTTCGAAAGACTTATTTTGTCTTACCAATATTCCTTGGATCTTTTCCCTATCTAGGTTTTCATTCAATGCTCAGTTAATCCTTACACCGTTTAGTGCCATTAAGGATAGTTTCGAAAAGCTTTAATTATACTTTCCCGTATTTTGATCGTAATTATACTTAAATTAAAATTATTGAGTTGTAAAATAATGATGTCTGACATATCAAAATAGCTAAAGTGATAACAAAAAAATATTTATTGTACTATAGAAAAGTTGTAGAAAAGTTTTGCTAAAATAATAAATGCATATTTTATTCGGAACGCTCTTTATATTCAGATATTTAAAATGGGCTATGCAGAGTGAGGAACGTTTGGAAATTTTCGATAAAATTTCAAGATTCCAAATTATCTCGACTTACACCAACCGCCGTGGTATAGCAGGTTAGTCATCCGCAAGCATACCAGAGGTCCCAAGTTCGATCCCTGGCCAGGCCCACTTGAAAAAAAAATAAGTTTTGAAAAAAGCGCCGGTTCACCTCATAACTCAGCTAGGCACTGGTTATGGAGTATTAGGCTATGTAAAACTTCTCTAACTTATGCATTTGCCGTTCGGAGTCGGAGTTAGAAAGTAGGTCCCCTTCACTCATTGTCTGAAAGAAGTACCACTTCTTTCAATTGGAATGTTGTCGGGGAATTATATATATATATATATATATTTATATATATATATATATATATATATATATATATATACATATATATATGTATATATATATATATATATATATATATATATATATATATATATATATATATATATATATATATACATATATATATATATATACATATATATATATATATATATATATGTATATATATATATATTCACATATATATATTTACATATATATATTTACATATATATATACCAGCGGTGAAGCTTTAAAAAAAAATATTTTTGACCAACTTTGAATATATAATCCCCAGATCCAATAGGTCTGTAAGACCTGTTAACACTTTCGGAGTATAGTGGAACAATGAAAGTTATGACTACTAATAAACTTATGGGAAGCATTTCGCGAAAAGACAATAGTAGGATGGTTTTAGCTTATTGATCCATGTATCAAATTTTAATTTTAATTTATGTCGCAATGAATACAAATTTTAAGATTCTGTAACTGCTGACATGTGTACGTAACGTTAAACCCACACAAACATTTATTTATCTGTACATTCATATAAATGTGTATGTATGTATATAAACATATATTCATGGTAACATATATACAACCAAATTTAATGTAAGTTAAGGGTCCAACATCGAAATCACAAACATTGCGCGACACGAAAATACAAACACAATGCCTGCTTTTCTTTGTATTATAGCCATCAATTCCCACTCCATCACAAACATATTTGTACGTACAGATCCATCCATCTATCCATCCATCTGTTCATCTATCCGCCCGTCACATGTTCTATGGCAAAACATGCCAGTCAGCCACCCACTTTTCAAGAATTTACGCGTCCGTTTTTTCGGAGGCTGTTTGTTGGCAAAACTCAAACTATAAAAAGGAAAATGGAAATGCGAAAAAAAACATAAATGAAAAAAAGAAAAATAAAATAAATAAATTGAAGACAAATGGACACAAAGAAAGCGGAAATGCCTTTTGCACATGTGGGATTTGAAAAGCGGCGACCTTATATTTCGTGTGTGACAGCTACAGAAGAAACAGCATCAAACCGTACAATGTGCGAGTATAAGAAAAGGTATCCTTACATGTCCTTGTATATATACATAAGTAAGTGTACTCGTATGTGTGTTACCATTAAAGGGTCTTTTGTCCATCTAGGCATAAATGCTGATTGTACTCGTGTATATATATAAACTGTGTGCTGGCTGCCACTGACGAGTGCTCTTGACCGACTGAAAGGCAGATAGACAGACTAACAAACCGTCCAAACTAATGGAGTGGGAAATAGTAGATATTGAATAAAAAATACAACAAAAAAAAACAAACATGTAAAAGAAAGCTTCTCAAATACGCGAAGACTCGAAAGTAAAAAAAAAAATGGCAAGGAAAATTGACATGTGGACATGACGGGACTAAAACGTTTTTTTTTTCTTCTCCTTGTTTTGCAAAGGTTTCCTTTTTCTTAGCATTTTGATATTAAAGTTAATAAATACGCGCGTGTGTGTATGCTGAAGTGGGATTAGATTTTCTTTTTATACTTATTTTAAATTGGGGAAATATGTAAGTATCCATCCAACTGATACGCCAACGTTTAGCATCGAGTTCTTTAAATTATATTTAATTTAAAGATTCATTTTTAGTTTACAAAATTATCACGTGTGTCCGTTAAATATTCACCAAAGTGGATGAAATTTTTGAAATTTAAGAGAAATTTGTATGAAAAATTAAAAATATTGAAATTTTTAATATGCACCAAATTACTTACAAGTAATTATTACCTCTATGTCACTAAAAGTTTACAAACGAATTTTATGATTTATCGTTTTATTACAAATTTAAAAATGTTTTTGTTATTACAATAAATAAAATTGGGATCCTAGTGCAGTACACTATTGTAAAACTCTTTTATAAAATTTTTGGCATTCCACAATTTTTGAAAAAAAAAAAACTTTTTAAATCCGGCTACACCTGTGCCAAGTTTTTAAAATAAACTTTTGTTTATTTTAAAAAATTTTGGTCTTTTGGTCTGCTAAATTGGAAAGTGATATTAGTTTTTCCGAGTTGGTTCTAGTTTTCGAAATATAATTTCTAGTTAGAAATACATATTTTTTTGCAAATAATGTTAATATAACTCCAAAGCGATTGTTATATTAAGATAACAAGAAAAAATGAAATTCGAGAAAAAATTTTCCTTTAAGTTGTCTTCACATTTTTTTACCCGCTTAGCCGTTTAAGAGATACAGTGCAATCGCAATAGAGTGAACACTTGGTAATATGAACTACTTGATACTACGAACTCTCGATTTTTTCCATTAGTTACTTTATAGAGTAAACAATACCCAACTCAATAGAGTGAACTTTTGTTTTTCTTATACATAATTGAACAAACTCAATTATAGAAAACATCTTCTTCAACGGGCCATTAAAAAGGACAATTTAAACGAGTTTTTTAAACAATTAACACTCAAAGACGTCATTTGTATTCTAATGCTAACTTGGCATGAAGTTTTTACCATTGATGACATTATAGAATGGAACAATGCTGAAAGTTCATTTCCAGTTTCTGCTGAAGACGTTTCCGATGCCATTTCTGAGACTAACACTGACATCGAGGAAGTAGCAGTAGCCAAACCAGACATTACAGCAGCGCAGGCCGTGCAGATTTTTAAAAAAGCTATTGACTGGGCAGAAAATAACAAAAACAATTACGAAAATATTTTATATATATATATATATATATAATTCCCCGACAAAATTCCAATTGGAACAAGGGGTACTTCTCTCAGACAATGAGCTGCATCCGATTCTATTTTTAGACTCATTGAAAGGGACCTACGTTTTAACGCCGGCTCCGAACGGCAAATGCATTAGTTAGAGAAGTTTTACATAGCCTAATACTCAATAACCAGTGGCTAGCTGAGTTATGAGGTGAACCGCCGCTTTTTTGAAAATTTATTTTTTCAAGAGAGTCTGGCCAGGGATCGAACTTGGGCCTCTGGTATGATAGGCGGATGACTAACCTGCTATACCACGGCGGTTCAATACGAAAATATTTTAGTTTTGCATAAATTCCCCGATTTAGCGGTGCAAAAGCAAAAAATGCTTGTACAAAGCAAAAAACTCTTGAAAATTACTTTACTCCTTTGTAATTATATAATAATATTTAATAAATATAGATGTTTTTTGTATAAAAAAGTGTTTTTTATAGACTCTTTAGAGTGAACTTTTTCAATAGAGTGAACAGGCCTTGCAAGAATTAGTTCACTCTATTGCGATTCCACTGTATCATATTTATTATAATTTACACCGAAAAAAAATTTTCTTTAAAAATATTTTCGTTAAAAAAAATCCTAAAAAATATAAGACAGAAAAAAAGTTCAATTCTTTTCCTATTGTCATAAAGGTAAATATGTTTTAAACAAAATAAGCTATATCATGTTGAAATCGACCAAAAACTTTTTATACCCTTCACTAATAGGTAAAAGGGTATTATAAGTTTGTCATTCAGTTTGTAAGTTTTTTTCATTATTATTTTCAATTATACCGATCGACTCAGGAGAGTCGATTTAGCTATGTCCGTCTGTCTGTTGAATTTAAGTTTGTG
Source organism: Stomorhina lunata (assembly GCA_933228675.1). Taxonomy (NCBI): domain Eukaryota; kingdom Metazoa; phylum Arthropoda; class Insecta; order Diptera; family Rhiniidae; genus Stomorhina; species Stomorhina lunata. Next base: position 84,176,191 of record OW121740.1, on the reverse strand, counting down.
GGGCTCCTGGTGGGTGTACCCAGACGAATTATAAACCAGGGGCCAAATTACCGCATTCGATATCGATCGAAAACTCAGACTATGAAGAGAATATTGTGAAGTATGGTTTAGGGATGTTGAAAGTTACTTCAATGCAAAAAGTTTACTGAAATTTGGTATCCATTTTGATTCGTTTTTAAAAACATATACTTCAATTAAAACTCTTTTACTATTGTTAAACTTTTCGGCAAATAACTTCAAAAAAATATAGTAAACTTTGCATCTTTTAAATAATTTTGATTATCCTTAAAGTATGCTATACAAATGTTTTGAAAATATCTAAGATTTCGATCGTAATTTGGCCCCAGATTTAAGCAAATTTTCGCAGCACACTTTTAAATTTTATTAAAATCGGTCCATAAACATCCGAGATATCGCTGAAATACTGAACCTCGATGACGAATTTTACAAAAATGTCTTAAAAATGCAGCTTTTTTTATTTTTTTTAAATTCTCATTTTTTAAATTCTCATTGAATATTGGCGATATCTCTGGTGTTTATGGACCGATTTTGGAGTATTTTCTAAAATCTGATATATAATTCGAAAATTAAAAAAATATTGTTTTTGATTTTTTTCTAAAATATGCCAATTTGGGTACATCGATATCTTTTGCTTTAAAAGAATACAATTTAAAAGAAAATAAAAAAAAATAATTAAGCATCAATTTTCGAGTTTTGGCTATATCTCAGTTGTATGTAGAATTATGTGTTGCAATTTAATAGTGTACTTAGTAGAACACTATTAACATCTAATATCTATACATATAAGTTATGTCGGTACGCCATCTAGAAGCTTATCAAACTTGATTTCAGGATTCCGAAATATGTGTTAAATAAGTGACTTTTGAACATTATGATGGCCTTTATTCATATCTTAAAATTTATCAATTTAAATGACAAAACATCGACTAAAGATGCCAAAAGTACCTTGGCCCGCAGATAAGGGTTAATATTGAACATTTTGATGGCCTTTATAAATAATGCATGGTTTTCGATCTTTACGTAATAAATAATTGAATTCATTACATTATTTAAATAAATTATTGACATCCTATAATATTTGAACATTTTTCAATAAAATTTGTAAAAACTATACAATATCTTAAAAAAGAAATATAGGAAAGTGTTTCCAGAATTGCCTTTTAAGTTTCATGATTAAAGAAACGAAATAAATATTTATCATTTAAAATGGCTTTATTGTTTTTGAAATATTCTTCTTAAAGATGAATTAGCCGCATATGAACAAATTTTCAAAGAAATTTTTCAATTCCTAAATATTAAGATATTCAAAACATGCTTTTTAAAGTAGGAATATATGCGAATGACTTATTAAATCAAAGTTATCTTGCTAACATTCGTATTTTTACAAAAGACTTCATAGGGTAAGTTAAGACTACTACACTCTCCTTAACTAACATTCATCTAAAAAGTAAAAAAGTATTTTTATTCGATTTTCATTCCTAATGACACACCTAAGTTTTTACCATTACCAAAGTAGAGTAGATTTATATATATTTTTTTCAAAATTATTTGTGTTTGTTATTTTATTTCGTACCAACCCTTTTATATACATACAAACATTTTTATAGTGGCATATATGGGTATTGTTTACTTTATTGTTTACTTTATTTCAAATCAAATCTTAAAGACAAACTTGTGAAACAAACTATTGAAGAAATGCAAGCAACGGAATTTATAAATCTATAAAAACATGTTTACCGTATGCACACACAAACGACATTCTGACAAAGGACATGCTAATGAAAATGTCACATAAAGAATAAAAACATGCACTCACATCCTTTCGTATCCGTCTTAATCGTCACAATTGTATTAATCGTTATCGTGGCTGACCAAACGTGACGTTGATCTCAACTCGGCGGTTAAGTTTTATATCTGGTTTTCAAACAAAGAAACAAATCATCCGGTTACAAGAATACAATGTGACATGACAAGTCACAACTGTTTCCACCCCATCTTAAATATGATAAAGACTGAAGGCAATATCTTTGTCTTCAGTCAAAAAAGGATCATGTTCTTACAAGACTTATGTAAATTTACGTAATTAAAAATTCAGCCGAAAGATTTGAAACTAAATATTATTTATTGCAACTTAATGGATTTTTTTTTTATTCCACGACAATTAAGCGCTCATAAAAAATATGTGTTTGTATACACAGTTACTGTCAAAATAATAGCACGACTATAAGTATTAATTTTCATTATGCAATTCTGTTCCAATATTAGTACATTTTTCTTCATAACGTTACAGTCCCGTTCTTGAATGTTTGATATAGGAAATAATTCCCATATAAAACTTTTATCACTAATTGTGAACGGCTTTAATTGTCACATTTGCAATTAAATTTTAAGTTTTCAAATAAAAAAAAATGTAGAAATGAGTATGCGAATTAAATTTTATCCAATTTTTTACACCCGAAACAAGAACAATGTCGTTATACGTTTAAAATTGTACAAAACAATTATTTGGAAGTGGGCATAAAAGGGGGTAAGAAATTATCCACATTTAAAATTTCAATAAATTAATTTAGGGAAAAATTTTCTTAGAAATTTAAAATTTTTAAAAATTGTTCTATATAAAGAAAATTTTTTGTAGAGTAGCTTTTTAAAAAGAAAATTTTCTATAAAAAAGTTAACTATAGAAAAAATTACATAAAAAAAAATATTTCTTTACTGATTTTTTTATATTTCAAAATTCTCTGAAAATTTTGTCGAATAGAGTATTTTTATTTGTAACTCCTGGAATGTAAAAATTTTCAAATGGTACTAGTGACATATGGGCAAATCCGAAAAACCTTAAACCAAGGACAAATTTTTAAAACTGTTAAAATCGCGTATTTGTGTTTACGGAAAAATTTACCATATATTGATCCTTTAGAATATAAAATGAATACAATTTTTCTCTTTATTTGCACCCATCTCGAATTTTTATACATTTTTTAAAATAAAAGGTTTTATAAAAGTTCATAAAAATCGTACAAAAGTAATATATTTAGGTATCAATTTTCAGTAGGGGCTCAAAGTTTGCTTACTTTTATACAATTAGATGTAAAAAACCATATGAAAAGTAATTAGAGTGATATAAATAACGTCAATTAAAAAGGGCTCTTAGTGTGTAGCGTCCGTCACAGAAATAAAGATTTTTTTAATTTGACTAGTTCAATTTTTCTTTTTTCTCCAATTGAACTTGGTTCGTAAAGAGAACTTATAGTATGCTTAACATTAGGCTAAAAATATATAGATGTTTATATAGCATTTTACAAAATAATATGTAAAGGAAAGTGTGTAGCGTCCGTCACAGTATATATTTTTTACAAAGTAATATTAATTAAATACAAAATTTACGAACACATATGTGTCTTATTTATAAAGCAATAACACTGTCTATATCCACAGATTAAATTTAAGATATTAGGTGTTAAAAAATATACAGTGGGGCAAATTTGATGATTTTGAAATTTGATTTTTTTATCTTTGGGACACTCTAACAGCTAGCCGCAGCATTTTTGGGACGAAAAATAAGTGTAAAAAGTGTAAAACTTTAAATAAATGTATGTATTTAGCCGATTTGTGAAATATTAAATTGTGCCCAAAAATCACATTTTAACCGCGAGCATGAAAAGGAAGGAACAAACAAAACAATTATTTTCACTGATTATCGATTTCTTAAAAAAATATGAAATATGAATTTTTTCGTAATAAAAAACATTCAAGTAAAAACTGTATAGTCCGTCACGTAGCGTCCGCAACAATACATTTTGGTAAACCTGGAAACTTAAAAATATTTTATAAAAGCTGTTTTGTAATCCTCTAATTTTCCTCTATCTTCAATGTATTTACAATTTTTTTTTATTACCATGACCGATTTGATAAAATTTACAGAAACACGTTTTGAAAAAAAGTCACTTCCATTTTTTTTGTAGTGTCCGTCACAGCACTTTGAAAAAGAAAGTATGTAAATTAACAAATGGCATTCAATTGCACAATCGATGGGCTAATATTATCGGAAATCTGTGCAAATATATCTATTGTAGAACGGCAATGGGATACATTTAAGTACAACAAAATCCATACAAATGTATCGTCCGTCACGCAGGATTTGCCCATATTTAATATCTACTTTAGCAAAAAAATTTTTCTATGAACATGAAAGAAAAATTTTGGCACATGTTTTAAGAAAATTGACATTTTATTTTTAAGAATATTAGTTCAGAACTTAAAAAGTTTGGACCCTTTTTACCCATAAATGTTCCTTATTTTTAAAGTACCGATATAATTGCTAGGGTAATAGCTTTTTTGAGCGTCATTCTCACAAGGTAATGGGTGTTTTTTTTAGAGGTATAGAACTTCGAATTGAAATAAAACACAAGAAAATCGTTTAAATGTCCATCAATTTGGCTTTATTGGAAGAATAATTTTATGCGGAATAAAGCCAATTCTACAGGTCCAATTTTCAACTACTTTTTCGAGCATATGGGGCCGTATGTTGGCAATAACGCCACGAATGTTGGCTTCCAAGTCCCCTAACGTTTCTGGTTTGTTGGCGTAGACAAGCGGCTTCACATATCCCCAAAGAAAATAATCCAGTGGTGTCAAATCGCACGATCTTGGTGGCCAATTGACAGGTCCATTCCGCGAAATTATGCGCTCATCGAATGTTTCCTTCAATAAATCAATTGTGACGTGCGCTGTGTGGCATGTAGCGCCGTCTTGTTGGAACCACAACTCATCCACATTCATGCCATCCAATTGGGGAACAAAATAGTCGGTTATCATGGCTCTATACCGGTCTACAGCATTATTTCGGAAGAAGTATGGCCCAATGACTCCACCAGCCCATAGAGCACACCAAACAGTCAGTTTTTGTGAATGTAAGGGTCTCATGTGGATTCTCTTCACTCCAAATGCGGCAATTTTGCTTGTTGACGTAGCCATTCAACCAAAAATGAGCCTCATCACTGAACAAAATTTTGCGATGAAAATCAGCATCGAGATCAATCTCATTTTCGGCCCATACACCAAAATCACGACGCATTGCATGGTCTCGCGGCTTTAATTCTTGCACAAGCTGGATCATGTGAGGTCGCAAGCCAAGATCTTTGCGCAAAATCTTCCATAAAGTTGATGGACAAAGCTCCAATTGCTGTGCACGGTGGCGAATCGATTCATTCGGGTCCTCTTCAACACTTTGCTCTACAGCGGCAATTGTTTCTTCGGTGCGCACTGTTCGACGTCGCTGCGGATGCGTATTATCACATAGAGTAAACGTAGTGCGAAAACGATCCATGGTTAACCGAATTAATTGCTCTGATGGAAGATTATGTCGACCATAAAATGGACGGAGCTTGCGGTAAACTTCGCGAACTGAACCATTATTTTCGAAATAAATTTGCACGATTTGCAAGCGTTGTTCTTTTGTCAACCTGTTCATGATGAAATGGCAAACCAAACTAAATATTAATCACTTGACAGCTGACAAAATGGCCGCCAGTTAAAAAAGTGATGCCAACTTAAAGTTCTATACCTCAATAAAAAACACCCAATACTATTTTGCAGTCCGTGTTGTTTTAATTATAACAAAATTTTTTAAATCAATTTGGTGAAAAAAGTACAAAGCCAAAAGCGATTTCTGAAACCAATTTGATATTTTTTATATATTTTGTTTAGTTCTTTATGGGGTAAAAATATATGTATGTTATAGTTAAATATGACTACCAACTTATTTTTCATTCAACTGCAAATTATGTGACAAAATGGCATGAAAAGCAAAGAATTCTCACATAAAATTATATAATATCAGAAAAAAATTGTGTTGTTTAAAAATTCCATGGCGAACTTTTAAACGGGCTATTGAGGAGGAGAATCTGTATACTTATCCGGAGGAAAGCTATATGCCCTCAAAGTAGGGCGCCTCTACTATTTCGAAAGTTAAAAACGTTCCAGAAGTCACATTTTTGATCCTATATAAAAATTTTTATATATACGAGATCTGCTAGCTGGTTTATCAAACTATAGTTTATGAGATATTCGACTTCGAAAAAAAATTTTAACTCTTTGACAACTTAGGCCTAGAATTTGAATTCAAGAATTTTCTTTTGAAATTTTTTTTATTTTATTTCTACAAAATGTATAAATCACAAAAAAAACAATTGATGGAAAATCTTTAGACAAAAAGTGATAACGTTCTCTTTGAGATATAAAAAAAACTTCTTAGGCAACATATTTAGTATTTGTAACTTTTGAAAAGGGAACTTAATAAGGAAAACTATAAGTCCTAAATTGTATTTCGTCCAGACGCAAAAGGCTCTAAAAAATCACCAATTTTGTTCGTTTCTCATTTTATACCTAATTTTCTCCAATCGCAAAGCTGGCATTAAAAACTCAAAACAAGTTTTTTATATCTTAATATGGGCAAATCCTGCGTGACGGACGATACATTTGTGCGGATTTTGTTGTACTTAAATGTATCTCTTTGTCGTTCTACAATAGATATCTTTACACAGATTTCAGAGAATATTAGCCCATCGATTTTGCTATCGAATGGCATTTATTAATTTACATACTTAATGTGAAGGAAAGAGATATTTGCTTTAAAAGTGCTGTGACGGACGCTACAAAAAATGGAAGTGACTTTTTTCTCAACACGTGTTTCCGTAATTTTCATCAAATCGGTCATAGTAATAAAAAAATTGTAAATACATTAAAGATAGAGAAGAATCAGAGGATTACAAAACAGCTTTTATAAAATATTTTAAAGTTTCCAGTTTCACCAAATATCCATAAATGAACTTGAATGTTTTTTATTACGAAAAAATTCATATTTCATATTTTTAAGGATTTGTTAATCAGTGAAAATAATGGTTTTATTTGTTCCCGAATTTCATCTCCTTCCTTTTCATGTTCGCGGTAAAAATGCGATTCGCCTACGCTAATCGCTTATTTGCTAATAAAGGACAAACATACAAAAAACTTAGGACTTACCATACAAAAAACTTACGGAAACAGCCAAAATTTCACCTAAAATACACTTAAATGTCAATATATCTAAAATTATAACAGATATAACCACTAAATTTAGCACGAGGAGGTCTTAAGTCAGTGCCAACGAGTGTGCAATTTTGTCACAATCGGTCACCGTTTGACCATAGCTCCCATATAAAAAACTTACGGAAACACAAAAATACAAAAAGAAAAGGGGGTTTATGTCCGTCTGTCCGTCAGATAAAAGCGCCATAGCGCCTTAACGAAAAGGGCTACAGCAACAGAATTTTACAAAAGAAAGTTTTATGTGGATGCCAGTGTGCAAAATTTTGTTATAATCGGTTACTATTTAACCACAGCTCCTATATAAAAAACTTACGGAAACACAAAATGCTAATGTCCGTCTTTCCGCCAGATAGCTCCTTAACTACAAGAGCTAGAGAGACAAAATTTAGCAAGTATTTTCGATATATTATAGAAATTGTGTGCTGAAAATGGGTGAAATCGGTTCACATTTAGTTAGAGCTCACATATAACCCTGCCCCGGAAATCACATTTATGCTGATAAATTTAATAAAATTGTAAAATCTATGACTACTAAATTTAAAACAGAGAAGTTTTAAGCAACTTTCAGCCAGTATGTCAAATTTTATAGGAACCGGTCCATTTTTGACCATAGCATTCACATAAAAACCTCCCGGTAACCACTAAAATGCCACAAACGCCAGTTAAAAGCTATTAAATTATAAACTATGTCAGCTGTGGCCACTAAATTTTGCACAAATAAACTTTATATTAATACCAGCCAGTATATTTAATTCTGTAACAATCGGTCAACATTTGGCTAGAGTTCTTATATATATAACATCCCCTTTTTATATCTACAATCAAAAAGATTTGGAGGTACATTCAGAATATTAAGATTGCATCTATGAAATTAAATATCTATCAATCAATGTTAGATCCAGACTTTATACGCGGTAGATGCATTAGGAACTCCTTACAAAATATATGAACCTGCCGTGCTTATTAATGTAAAACTATATTCGGTTATGGAACAGCATTTTGTCCAAGGTAAATACTTTGGAAACCACTTAGATACTTTTAAATGTTGAACTATAGTAACTATACCACTGCAGCCGAATTTAGTCCAAATATATTACCAACAATACCACATTTGGTCAACATTTTGAATTAGCTGCACTCTCGTACAACTTGATGGTGGGTATACAAGATTCGGCACAGCCGAATATAATGGGTGTTTTTTTTTAGAGGTATAGAACTTCGAATTGAAATAAAACACAAGAAAATCGTTTTAATGTCCATCAATTTGGCTTTATTGGAAGGATAATTTTATGCCATTAATGTTTAAATATGATTTCGGGCATGTGGCCGCCGCGGCTGGCTCGAATAAAGCCAATTCTACAGGTCCAATTTTCAACAACTTTTTCTAGCATATGGGGCCGTATGTTGGCAATAACGCCACGAATGTTGGCTTCCAAGTCCCCTAACGTTTCTGGTTTGTTGGCCTAGACGAGCGACTTCACATATCCCCAAAGAAAATAATCCAGTGGTGTCAAATCGCACGATCTTGGTGGCCAATTGACCAATTTGCGATGAAAATCAGCATCGAGATCAATCTCATTTTCGGCCCATACACCAAAATCACGATGCATTGCATGGTCTCGCGGCTTCAATACTTGCACAAGCTGGATCTTGTAAGGTCGCAAGCCAAGATCTTTGCGCAAAATCTTCCATAAAGTTGATGGACAAAGCTCCAATTGCTGTGCACGGTGGCGAATCGATTCATTCGGGTCCTCTTCAACACTTTGCTCTACAGCGGCAATTGTTTCTTCGGTGCGCACTGTTCGACGTCGCTGCGGATGCGTATTATCACATAGAGTAAACGTAGTGCGAAAACGATCCATGGTTAACCGAATTAATAGCTCTGATGGACGATTATGTCGACCATAAAATGGACGGAGCTTGCGGTAAACTTCGCGAACTGAACCATTATTTTTGAAATAAATTTGCACGATTTGCAAGCGTTGTTCTTTTGTCAACCTGTTCATGATGAAATGGCAAACCAAACTAAATATTAATCACTTGACAGCTGACAAAATGGCCGCCAGTTAAAAAAGTGATGCCAACTTAAAGTTCTATACCTCAATAAAAAACACCCGATACTTATTATATCTACAATCAAAAAGATTTGGAGGTATATTCAGTATATTAACATTTCAATCAATGTTAACTCCAGACTTTTTATACGGTATATTTTGTTAGGAACTCCTAACAAAATATATGGACCTGTACAACGAGTATTCAACAGCTTATTAACGTAAAACTATACCCGGTTATGGGACAGAATTTTGAGCAATGTAAATACTAGAATAACCACTTAGATACTTTTAAATGTTGAACTAGAAAGCTACCGCAACCGAATTTAGTCCAAATATTTTACCAACAATACCAACTAGCGTAACAATTTTTTTTTTCGAATTTGGTCAACATTTTGAATTATCTGCACCCTCGTAGATATATAAGATATGTTTCTAAATTTAACAGAACTGGTGGGTGGGTATATAAGATTCGGCACAGCCGAATATAACTTGTTTTAAGATTGAGTTTTTTTTTATTTAAATAAAAACAAAGACACGAATTTTAGGACATAAATCGCAATAACTCCAAAACTGTTCATTGGACTTTAAATTTGTATGACTTCAAGGAAAGTTGCACTAATTTAAGTTTTAAAAATAGTAAAAAAGAAAATTTAAAGAATTTTTTTAACGACTTTCTTTTAAATTAGTTTTAAATTCGATTCCATTAACATTTTATTGAAAAGGTATAGTTAAAACTTTTTTTCTTGAAAGCTGTTTTTCAAATCAGGTTAATGTTTAACTTTATATGTATACTACCAAATATTCCTTCCTGTATTTAAATTATTAATGAAAATAGTAATTGAAAATAATACAAATCTTAAAAAAATCCAAATAAAAAAACTTCATCATTATGAAAATTAAGTAAGTGGAACGAACTACTTTCTATAATTCAAATATATTACGAATTTCATGGTTATTTAAGGATATTCAACTTTCACTTTCATTATTATTATGCACATGAAATTATCAAATATTGAAACTAAAAATTAGCATAATTATGTACTTATTATATACCAATACATACTTTCAAAACATATGTACATATCTACATTATTTTCCTATTGTTAAATATGTATTTATGTCTCTTTGTTGTTGTTGTTATATGCTTATGTTATTTATAAAGTTAATGAGACAATTTAAATATTAACCTTATTATAACTATTTACTACTTTACTATAATCGTAAGATTGACATTGACTTTGAATGTTTTTTTAATAATGTACAATATAGGTATATATGTACGATTATATAAGTATATACATAATTACCTACATAATTTTCAATTACATTTATAGCAATGATACATATGGTTTATATTCTACACGTAAATAAATGTATTTATGTAAATTATCTTAAATTTAATGTGTGAAATAATATTATAATAAGCACCTATTTATTAGAGCGTCCCAATAAAGAAAGTAATTTTGTAACCCCTCTGAAAATTATGCTTGGATTGCTTTATAATGATACACAAAATATTTCGGACCTAGCTTTTAAATAATTCTTTAACTTTTGAACGACTGGAGATATTTAAATAAAATTTGGCACGGTGCCAGTCAAGGAGTATTCGAGTTGATTTTCATAAGGTCCATAAGGGGTCGGGAGAGTGATTGATGGACCTTCAAAGATTGTCACATCGAGTTTTCGACCTTTTTAACAATTCGTCAAAAATCTATTTATGGATGGTTTGAAAAAAATGTAAGCTTAAGTGTCTAGGTTATATCCTTTGGCTTTCGAGATATTTGGAAGAAAGGAATTTTTTAGTTGATTTTTTATCTATTTTTTAAGCCTTTTTTAATCTGGAAGACTCATTTGAGGTCACAAAATTTCTTAAAAATACTCTTTATATTTTTAATAATTTTCAATAGTTTTTGTGCGTGTTATATATAGATATCTTTTTTGGTTTAGAAGTTAAAAACATTTAAAGTTGAAACATAAAAAAATATCGTTTTTTTTTAGTTTTTCCCTAAAAGATTGCTATATTTTTTCACTTATAAAAAAATATTTTCTTAAAAAACATAAAGATATTTTAAGAGTTTTTAAAAGAACATATAATGACAATGGTCAACAGAACTTATGGTCCTCTGATATGCCCTCTCCAAAAAAGGATAATTTGGAAAATAATTATTTAGTTTAAATAAAAATTTCTCAAAAGGATTATAATATTTATAATTCCATATATATCTGTTATTGATTAGAAAAGTTTTTTTCTGAAACGTGTTGCAAATAAAAAGTTTAACAACGAAAATTTTTCTATAAAAAGTTTAACAACGAAAATTTTTCTATAAAAATTTTAACAACGAAAATTTTTTTTTAAAAATTTTAACAACGAAAATTTTTCTATAAAAATTTTAACAACGAAAATTTTTCTATAAAAATTTTAACAACGAAAATTTTTCGATAAAAATTTTAACAACGAAAATTTTTCTATAAAAATTTTAACAACGAAAATTTTTCTATAAAAATTTCAACAACGAAAATTTTTCTATAAAAATTTTAACAACGAAAATTTTTCGATAAAAATTTTAACAACGAAAATTTTTCTATAAAAATTTTAACAACGAAAATTTTTCTATAAAAATTTTAACAACGAAAATTTTTCTATAAAAATTTTAACAACGAAAAATTTTCTATAAAAATTTTAATAACGAAAATTTTTCTATAAAAATTTTAACAACGAAAATTTTTCTATAAAAATTTTAACAACGAAAATTTTTCTATAAAAATTTTAACAACGAAAATTTTTCTATAAAAATTTTAACAACGAAAATTTTTCTATAAAAATTTTAACAACGAAAATTTTTCTATAAAAATTTTAACAACGAAAATTTTTCTATAAAAATTTTAACAACGAAAATTTTTCTATAAAAATTTTAACAACGAAAATTTTTCTATAAAAATTTTAACAACGAAAATTTTTCTATAAAAATTTTAACAACGAAAATTTTTCTATAAAAATTTTAACAACGAAAATTTTTCTATAAAGATTTTAACAACGAAAATTTTTCTATAAAAATTTTAACAACGAAAATTTTTCTAAAAAAATTTTAACAACGAAAATTTTTCTATAAAAATTTTAACAACGAAAATTTTTCTATAAAAATTTTAACAACGAAAATTTTTCTATAAAAATTTTAACAACGAAAATTTTTCGATAAAAATTTTAACAACGAAAATTTTTCTATAAAAATTTTAACAACGAAAATTTTTCTATAAAAATTTCAACAACGAAAATTTTTCTATAAAAATTTTAACAACGAAAATTTTTCTATAAAAATTTTAACAACGAAAATTTTTCTATAAAAATTTTAACAACGAAAATTTTTCTATAAAAATTTTAACAACGAAAATTTTTCGATAAAAATTTTAACAACGAAAATTTTTCGATAAAAATTTTAACAACGAAAATTTTTCGATAAAAATTTTAACAACGAAAATTTTTCGATAAAAATTTTAACAACGAAAATTTTTCGATAAAAATTTTAACAACGAAAATTTTTCGATAAAAATTTTAACAACGAAAATTTTTCGATAAAAATTTTAACAACGAAAATTTTTCGATAAAAATTTTAACAACGAAAATTTTTCTATAAAAATTTCAACAACGAAAATTTTTCTATAAAAATTTTAACAACGAAAATTTTTCTATAAAAATTTTAACAACGAAAATTTTTCTATAAAAATTTTAACAACGAAAATTTTTCTATAAAAATTTTAACAACGAAAATTTTTCTATAAAAATTTTAACAACGAAAATTTTTCTATAAAAATTTTAACAACGAAAATTTTTCTATAAAAATTTTAACAACGAAAATTTTTCGATAAAAATTTTAACAACGAAAATTTTTCGATAAAAATTTTAACAACGAAAATTTTTCTATAAAAATTTTAACAACGAAAATTTGTCTATAAATATTTAAACAACGAAAATTTTTCTATAAAAATTTTAACAACGAAAATTTTTCTATAAAAATTTTAACAACGAAAATTTTTCTATAAAAATTTTAACAACGAAAATTTTTCTATAAAAATTTTAACAACGAAAATTTTTCTATAAAAATTTTAACAACGAAAATTTTTCTATAAAAATTTTAACAACGAAAATTTTTCTATAAAAATTTTAACAACGAAAATTTTTCTATAAAAATTTTAACAACGAAAATTTTTCTATAAAAATTTTAACAACGAAAATTTTTCTATAAAAATTTTAACAACGAAAATTTTTCTATAAAAATTTTAACAACGAAAATTTTTCTATAAAAATTTTAACAACGAAAATTTTTCGATAAAAATTTTAACAACGAAAATTTTTCTATAAAAATTTTAACAACGAAAATTTTTCTATAAAAATTTCAACAACGAAAATTTTTCTATAAAAATTTTAACAACGAAAATTTTTCTATAAAAATTTTAACCACGAAAATTTTTCTATAAAAATTTTAACAACGAAAATTTTTCTATAAAAATTTTAACAACGAAAATTTTTCTATAAAAATTTTAACAACGAAAATTTTTCTATAAAAATTTTAACAACGAAAATTTTTCGATAAAAATTTTAACAACGAAAATTTTTCGATAAAAATTTTAACAACGAAAATTTTTCGATAAAAATTTTAACAACGAAAATTTTTCGATAAAAATTTTAACAACGAAAATTTTTCGATAAAAATTTTAACAACGAAAATTTTTCTATAAAAATTTTAACAACGAAAATTTTTCGATAAAAATTTTAACAACGAAAATTTTTCGATAAAAATTTTAACAACGAAAATTTTTCTATAAAAATTTTAACAACGAAAATTTTTCTATAAAAAATTTAACAACGAAAATTTTTCTATAAAAATTTTAACAACGAAAATTTTTCTATAAAAATTTTAACAACGAAAATTTTTCTATAAAAATTTTAACAACGAAAATTTTTCTATAAAAATTTTAACAACGAAAATTTTTCTATAAAAATTTTAACAACGAAAATTTTTCTATAAAAATTTTAACAACGAAAATTTTTCTATAAAAATTTTAACAACGAAAATTTTTCTATAAAAATTTTAACAACGAAAATTTTTCTATAAAAATTTTAACAACGAAAATTTTTCTATAAAAATTTTAACAACGAAAATTTTTCTATGAAAATTTTAACAACGAAAATTTTTCTATAAAAATTTTAACAACGAAAATTTTTCTATAAAAATTTTAACAACGAAAATTTTTCTATAAAAATTTTAACAACGAAAATTTTTCTATAAAAATTTTAACAACGAAAATTTTTCTATAAAAATTTTAACAACGAAAATTTTTCTATAAAAATTTTAACAACGAAAATTTTTCTATAAAAATTTTAACAACGAAAATTTTTCTATAAAAATTTTAACAACGAAAATTTTTCTATAAAAATTTTAACAACGAAAATTTTTCTATAAAAATTTTAACAACGAAAATTTTTCTATAAAAATTTTAACAACGAAAATTTTTCTATAAAAATTTTAACAACGAAAATTTTTCTATAAAAATTTTAACAACGAAAATTTTTCTATAAAAATTTTAACAACGAAAATTTTTCTTTAAAAATTTTAACAACGGAAATTTTTCTATAAAAATTTTAACAACGAAAAATTTTCTATAAAAATTTTAATAACGAAAATTTTTCTATAAAAATATTAACGACGAAAATTTTTCGATAAAAATTTTAACAACGAAAATTTTTCTATAAAAATTTTAACAACGAAAATTTTTCTATAAAAATTTCAACAACGAAAATTTTTCTATAAAAATTTTAACAACGAAAATTTTTCTATAAAAATTTTAACAACGAAAATTTTTCTATAAAAATTTTAACAACGAAAATTTTTCTATAAAAATTTTAACAACGAAAATTTTTCTATAAAAATTTTAACAACGAAAATTTTTCTATAAAAATTTTAACAACGAAAATTTTTCTATAAAAATTTTAACAACGAAAATTTTTCTATAAAAATTTTAACAACGAAAATTTTTCTATAAAAATTTTAACAACGAAAATTTTTCTATAAAAATTTTAACAACGAAAATTTTTCTATAAAAATTTTAACAACGAAAATTTTTCTATAAAAATTTTAACAACGAAAATTTTTCTATAAAAATTTTAACAACGAAAATTTTTCTATAAAAATTTTAACAACGAAAATTTTTCTATAAAAATTTTAACAACGAAAATTTTTCTATAAAAATTTTAACAACGAAAATTTTTCTATAAAAATTTTAACAACGAAAATTTTTCTATAAAAATTTTAGCACCTAAAATTTTTCTATAAAAATTTTAACAACGAAAATTTTTCTATAAAAATTTTAACAACGAAAATTTTTCTATAAAAATTTTAACAACGAAAATTTTTCTATAAAAATTTTAACAACGAAAATTTTTCTATAAAAATTTCAACAACGAAAATTTTTCTATAAAAATTTTAACAACGAAAATTTTTCTATAAAAATTTTAACAACGAAAATTTTTCTATAAAAATTTTAACAACAAAAATTTTTCTATAAAAATTTTAACAACGAAAATTGTTCGCCATTTTTTATTTAAAATTGGGAATTTTTTTAGCCCATTGCTTTAAGATCTTATTGACATAAATACAAAATTTTATTGTGATATCTTTACCCATTTCATATCTACAGAATGTCAAAGATTGAAATTATTTTTTTTTTGAAGTAGCAAAATAATATTTTTTTTTTGTTTAACGATACAAAGTGTAATAAAATTAACGCACTTACAAAATATTTTATTTGAAAAATATAAGCTTCTAGAATTGTAAGAACAATAATAATTATTTACTTAAATGGCCTTTATTTACAACCTGTTTAGGTCAAAAGGCAAAGCATATTTCAGAATTCCATGCTCTTCGATCTTGTGAGCATATTCTCCAACTTGAAAGATTTGAAAGATTTTACTCTACTTGGTCTCTATGTGGAAGTTATGGACATCCTCTTCTAACTTTAGGGAGGGACATTTTTATTTTGATTTTAGATTTTTCATAGTACATACTACATAAGTGGGTAACTAGCCCGACGTCCTAACCAATATTTTTATCGTTCTTAGAACTCGCGGCACATGTTATCTCACTATATTAAAGGGTGTTAACGTAGTTCCCCGGGTGATACCACGAGAAGGAAGTAATTGTCCACAGCTCGATGAAGGATATCCAAGATAAGTCTGGGCTTACCAAGTTAAAACATATCAGAGCCGTTCCTTAGTATCCCATATCCCCTACAACACCCACTTCAGTCGCGCAGGGTTAAAATTAAATAGAAGTAAAATTGACCAAGCATCCACTCAAACTATGACCAAAAACTTACATTTTGCAAAATTTTACTATTTCAAATCTTAGGTGCGTCAAGATTGTCTAATATATCGACCTCGACTTATTTGTCTGCTTTCACCCGATTAGAAAATTCCTTATTTGTCACATAATGATGAGATTTCCTAACCCACCATCAATAAAATGTTTTCCCCGCACGTTTGTTAAACTTGATGTTCCAAAATTTTTCAAAACCCTTTTTATAAATCCGAGGAGAATAGTCCTCGCTTTATATTGATATTGTCCATCTATAAAAAATTATGAATTATATGAAATTTATATCAAAATATTGTAGTTCTAAAGAGTTTGGCTTCTTGATGTTAGATTTCATATATTTTAAACCCATTTAATAGAAAATCCCTTTAACTTGTTTCAAATGTTTCATGCGAATTATCTGGACCCCACTGTAGTAAAAAAAATCGAAAAAATAATTCTATCTAATAATTAGTTATAAAACAAAACATTACATCTTAAATTAAACTTTTTAACAAAACGCCGCTATATTGGCTATTTCTCCCACTGTGCATTCATGAGTTTTTTTTAGATACGACACAGCGAAAATATCAATCTTTCTTGTTGCCCATATAAATGGCTTGAAAAACTTTGGGCCCATTAAGCGGGTTATCAGTAATATTTTGCATGCTTCTGATTGACATACTTTAGAAATATAAATTAAATTTAGAAAACGATTAGAGACAAATGAAAAAAAGAAACCATTGAATGAATGTTTATCTTAGCTGGCCATTCACAATTAAGGTTTCATTTTCAGGGGGTTGACAGAATCAGTTTTGTAGTCTTCATACAAAGTGAGTTGCTCTATTATTTATATCTATTACCCACCTGACAAAATATTCGGATATTACATTTTAGTAATAATTTAATCTAAAATGACTTAGCGCTTTTATACAGTTATAAGAGATCTCTTATGTTAATACATACATAAAAAATAAGTTAGATATAGTTAACTTTAAATAATTACAGCCCAGTTCACAATCCATTGCAAATATCAGTATGACAAATGAAAAATTGTTTATATTATTTCTATACAAATTTTTTAATTTGCTACACCAATTTGCAATAGCAACGATGTTAGACTATTTGCAACGGATTGTGAACTGGGTTATCCTGAAATATTTACCCTATTATTTACAAGCCAATACATTTTCATCTATGACCATATGATCTAAAATTATATTTTTTTCTCTAAACATTTTGTTAATCAGCATTTACAATAATTATATTTTATTCAAATGCTTTAAAAATGTTGGAAAAATCAACGATTCGCGAAACTATCATATCTTAAAAATTAAAAGGTTAAAAACTTATCCGATTATACCACGTCACCAATTCCAAAACATTATTGAACAAAAACACTTTTTACAACCTTAGAATTCATGACCAACTGGGTTTCTTTATATTATGTTTCAATAATGAACACATAGTGATATATACATACATACATAGTTTATAGGTACATAATATTTGTGAAATTATTGCAAATTAGGTTTTCCAATAAAAAAGAAGTAAAGACCAATTCTAAGTATATATTTGGATGAATACTCGATCTAAATGTTTAGTTACTCTTTTTTTATAAAATTAAATAATTGTGACAAAAAATCAAGTGTTGCTTATAGGTTCTTTAAATTCCTTATTTTCATATGTAACTAATAACTACTCCTTTGTGTGGCCAATGCTTTTGGGGTTATTCATATAAGGTTCGGACAAATGAGAAGAATTTACACTTTTAAACAACAACCATTTTCAAAATTTTACTTTTTATAAAAAAATTTTCAAAAATTTTGCTTTTTATAGGAATTTTTTGAAATTTTACTTTTTATAGGAATTTTAAATTAATTAAATTTTTTTTTTTTTAAGTAAGTTTTCCCCTGGTTATTTGAGGGTTAATTTCTAAAAAATATGAAATATGGAATGTTTTTACTAACACTCTGGAATTTTTTTTACTTTTTTCGAATTCGTTTAACAAACTATTGAAAATACCAAAAATGGTGTTTTGAAAACAGTATGAAAAAAATATTTGTTTTCGTCCTATGCAAAAGTGACTTAACGTTAGCCTATTTCAACGAAAATGGATAATTAAATATCTTGAGGTCTCAAAAAAGTAAAACCAGTCAAACTTTTTAAAATTTATTAAAAATGAAAATTTTTTATTGCATATGTTCAGGAGCTTCTTCAAGGACGTGAAATATTTTGGGAAAGCCTTAATAACTAGGAAACCTTTCAACCGATATTAATGTCTTATATCTCGTTGGAAAGCTCAGTTTGTTATCTGTAGGATGCTGTTAAAAATGTGTTTAAAAGCATTTTGAAGAAATCTAAAGAAACCCCTCAGCTTTCCCATATAACTGGGATGTCCAAACTTTGGCGTCAAGTCGGCACGCTTTCCCGATATCTGATCTGAATGAAACTTTGTATTTGGATTACTGGGGTCAAATGTAACAAATTTGGGGGGTACGTCTTTTGATACAACGACTTTCATTTTTTCTGGGACACTCTAATATATCTTATATTCTTAAACGAGCAATAATTGTGTATATATCAGAGTTCTGCATCAAAACATTCTTAATCTCAAATCACAGTAAAATTCTTAAATGGTGTCGATCAGTGCAAAAGAAAAATAGAAAAGAAAGAGAAACGAATGAGTACTGCAAAATCAAGTTTGGTGTTACAACTCAATTCGAATAAAGAAAAATGAGAAGAGAATCAAAACATTGTTTGTTTCATTTACAACGAGTGTTTTTTTCTTTCATGTATATTAAGAGAGTAACACTAAAAATTCTAAAAACAATCTAAGTAAATGAATGACAGTTGCACATTCCCTTAAGTGATTGATTAACTGCTAATTAAAAAACATTTTTTTGCGAAAGAAGTGATTGATTAATTGATAATTTTGTTTTGTGAAAGAAGTAAAAAATTAAGAGGTTAGTATACATATATTTTTAATATTCTGTATTTGCATAATAATAATAATAATAATATTTTGTATTTACCATAAAAATGGTAAATTTTGAAAATTTCCAATAAAAATGGTAATATTAGAAAATTTTCCGTAAAAATGGTTAATATTGAAAATTTCACATAAAAATGGTCAATTTTGAAAATTTGCCATAAAAATAATAAATTTTGAAAATTTCCGATAAAAATGTTAAATTTTGAAAATTTCCGATAAAAAATAGTAAATTTTGAAAATTTCCATAAAAATGGTAAATTTTGAAAATTTCACATAAAAAAGGGAAATTTTGAAAATTTTCGATGTAAATGGTCAATTTTGAAAATTTGCCATAAAAATGGGAAATTTTGAAAATTTCACATAAAAATGGTCAATTTTGAAAATTTCCCATAAAAGTAGGAAATTTTGAAAATAAGAATGGGAAATTTTAATATTTTCCCAGTTTTATGGGAAAATTCTAAAATTTAACATAAAAATGGGAAATTTTAAAAATATCCCTTAAAAATAGGAAATTTTAAAACTTTTCCATAAAAATGGAAAAATTGGAAAACTTAAAAGTTTTCCTTTTTAAAATATCTGTTTTTTAGGATATTTAAAAAATTTCCCATTTTTATTAGAAATTTAAATTTTTTTCCCATTTCTATGGGAAATTTTCCTTTTTATTCGAAATTTCAAAAATTTTATTTTTAAAAATTTCCTATTTTTATAAGAAGTTTTAAAAGTTTAAATTTTTGTAAGAAGGTTTCAAAATTTTCAATGTTTATGGGAAATTTCCAAAATTTCCCATTTATATAGGATATTTCAAAAATTTCCCTTTTTGATGGGAAATTTTTAAATTTTCCTATTTTTATGGAAAATTTTCAAAATTTCCGATTTTATATAAAAAATAAAATTCCTGCTCTAAAAAATCAATTTTAAAAGATATCGCTCAGAAATTGCTTAAAAAACTTAATCACAAAATAAAAAGCAGTCATTGCTTGATATAATATTAAATCAAAATAACTGTCACATATTGATTGATATAATAAAACTCAAAGTCTGATAATTTGCAATATACACAAATATAAATAAAAAGTATATTTCATTTTATTATAACTTTAAAAATTAGTAAAGAATTAATTAATTTTAGTTTTTTTAAGAACTTTTAAGTTAAATAAAAAGAACTTTTAAGTTAAATAAAAAATAAAAATAAGAAAGTAAACATTAATTTTATTTTTTTTTTCATTTCAACGCAAAAATGTTTATATACCTACAAATGAACTCGAATGATTCGTGTTAATTCGATATTTTATGAAACAAAACTGTGATTGCTGAAATTGTTTGTTGTCGTGTCGAGTTTTTTACTCTCAACAGTTCTCTACAGTTCTCTTGTGTGTTTTTTTAATTTAGTGTCTTTTTTGTTTCTACACGAATTTGATTCGCGTGAACAAAAACGAATGAAGAGTTGAATCTAAAAAAAAGCGAATGTGTTGAAAAGCTTTTCAAATGTTTTGATGCAGAACTCTGGTATATATATATATATATATATATATATATAGAATGGCTATCTCGAAAACGGCTCTAACGATTTTGATAAAATTTGGACAGTGGGTATCTTTTTTGATGTATAGGTCGAAGAAGAAGGGACTTTTGGAACTTTTACCTCTAAGAGAGTAAAAACGGGTAAAAAGGGGAAAAAATCGAAAACGCTATGTCTCCTAAAGTAATAGGTATAGAAACAAAATTAAAATTACGTTTTAAACAGCTTTGAAAATAAGCGGACAGGTGTTTGGTACTTTTTTGAAACTATGTCCGATAGGGGGTAAAAAAGGGTGAAAATAGTTTTTTTGGCACCTTTTTAACCCGCTCTTATATTTTAAACTAAAGAATATAGAAAGAAACTTGGTACTGCAATCAATAGATGTAAAAAAAACATGAAACACGTATTTGGTACTTTTTTGATTTTGGAGCCAAAATGGGTAAAAAAGGGATAAAATGATAACTTAACATCTCCAAAGTAATATGAATAGGAACATTATACATTATGTTAAATGCGTTTTAAAAAAATGTACCGAATTCAATTGGCACCAAAAAAGTACCAAATATACATATGGAACTTTTAGAAATTAGGGAATAAAAAGGGGGAAAAATTAGTATTATTTTAAACAAATGAATGTTTGTCTGTATGTATGTTCTTTATAGAATAGTAAACTGTGAATTTGATTGTATTATGCTCTTTAGCGAAGATGTTGCGGATAAGCCGGCGAAGGTTTTAAAGTTGATAAGAGTAATTTCCGACAGATGGCGCCACTGAAAATTACTAAAAATTAATTAAATCGTAAACTGTACATTTGATCATGCTATGATCTTTAGCAAAGTTGTAGCGCATGAGCCGACGAAGGCTTTTTAGTTGGTATGAATAATTTCCGACAGGTGGCGCTACATAAACTTACTCAAAGTCAATTTAATCGTAATCTGTACATTTAATCATGCTACAATCTTTAGCAAAGTTGTTGCACATGAGCCGACGAAGGTTTCTTAGTTGGTATGAAGAAATTTCGACAGGTGGCGCTACTGAAATTTACTCAAAGTCAATTTAATCGTATGCTGTACATTTAATCATGCTATAATCTTCAGCAAAGTTGTTACGGATAAGCCGAAGAAGGTTTATGAATTGGAATAAGCAAAGTCCGACAGGTGGTGCCACAGAAAACTACTCAAAATTAATTAAATCGTAAACTGTGCATTTGATCAGACTATAATCTATAGCAAAGTTGTTGCGCATGAGTCGACAGAGGTTTCTGTTGATATGAATAATTTCCAAAATTATTCAAAATGAGTTAAACTGTAAACTATGCAAACTATGTGTTGGTCGGACAAAATAAATCAAATAATTCAAAATTAACTGAATATTTCTACAATGTCTTTCCTCTAAATTTATTTTAGCACTTTATAATATAAAATATATAAAAAATTTAAAATTTTCCTCAAAATGCTTATCATAAAGCTCCGAGCAAGGCTCGGTCTACCAGGTACTATATATATAATAACATATGGTATAAAATTGCTAAAAAAAAATGTGAAATAAATTGTTGACATTGGCCCTTTTAGCATTTAGATTTTGTTTAAAAATAAAAAAATTTGTTAGTCATTTAGCACTAACAATTGTAGATAAGTTTAGAGTGACATTGGCCCTTAAATTGCTTATAAAGCTGTTCTGGGATGAGCTAAAGATTGGCTGTTAGAACAAAATAAAAGAGAGTAAAAAGAGGAACCTAATACAACGACTAACTCAAAACATCCGAAAACTGACATTGGTCCTTTTAGCACCAAGCCACAGATATAAGCTTTTATGCATTGTAAAAATCTATAACTGGCGATTTTATTAAAAATGGCGATTTTATTAAAAATAACATGAAAATACTTAATTTTAGTGAATTTTTTTTTAAATAATTCCTAATATTTCAAAAAAAATTTGATACAATTTTCATGATATTTTAATGAGAGTTGGCATTAGATATTTTTTGTCTGTTAAAAATAACGAATCTTAAAAAAATTTTAAGAACTTACCTCCACAAACAATTTTCTTCCCGATATTTTACTTTTATGTTTCATAAAACCACACATTATTTTTGGTACCTCTAATAGGTCTCACTTCGGGAATTAAGATTATGGTCACAAGTGTCAGTATATTTTTATGAATTTAAAAAGAAATATCCCTTAAAGAGAAAAATTCTTTAAATTAGCAATAATTGCATATATCTGTGGCAATATGGAAGAGCAGCTTAAGTCGACATAAGAGAGAATTGAGTTAAGGCGTTTTTTGCATTACAGAAGCAAAGGCGCTTAAATGTGTTTAGTCAATTTAAAAAAAAAATTGGGCTTTTGTCAGTGTTATGTACGTTTACTTTTTGGCTTAAATTTTTTGAATCAATAATGCATTGACATCAAGACAACTTATGTACACATATTTTTGTGTACATATTCAAATTTTTCTTTCATCATATAACGATTTCGCTTAACTTCACTTAAGTCGTATATTCGTTGACCTTGAAAAAATAAAGTCATTTTTTTTCAAATAACTTTACGTAAAACTATACAATACTCGTATATACTTTTTATTTAAACAGAACTACTTAAAGTTACTTAAGGTCCAGTTTACGTAGAAAAAACGTAAAATCTACTGAATTTAACAATATTTGTATGCCCTTCACCACCATAGGTGGAAAGGGTATTATAAGTTTGTGCTGATGTATGTAACGCATGGAAATATTTGTCTTAGACCCGCCTCTAAGTATACCAATAGGCGTAGAATCACTTTCTGAGTCGATTTAGCGATGTCCGTCCGTCCGTCCGTCCGTCCGTCTGGCTGGCTGGACCCCCATATAAACCTTGTAATCAAACTACAGGTCGCAATTCTCAAGATAATTTGATGAAATTTGGCGCAGATCATTTTTTTTGATAATGGGACCATCGCTATTGAAATTCGTCAAAATCGGTCCATTATTTATGGTACCTCCCATAGGTCCCACTTCCCGAAATTGATATATTGGCCACAAATATCAATATTTTTTCATGAAATTTAAATCAACTACTGCTTATGTCAACTAAAATCACTGTACCAAATTTCTGTACAAAAATCACTAAAAAGCTCGTAAATCTAAAGATAATGGGAGTTTTAAGTTTATTTTTTACATACATAATTTTTGTAACAACTGTACTCAATTTGCCAAATTTCGAGATAATCGGTCCACATTTGACCCTAGCTCTCATATAAGTCCAAATGTCGGAAGCAGCTTAAATATAAAAGTTTTGAGAAAATGTTTGTATGATGGCAAAATTTAGCAAATATTTGTCTTTATACAGAAAAAATAACACTTTTGACCTTAGTGGTGAAGGGTATCGTATGGTCGGGCTTGACCGACTATAGCACTTTCTTACTTGTTTTTTTTTTTAATATTCATCATTCTTCTCTAATAAACATATATATATTTTTAAATATTAATTCATAAATTATTCGCAGAAATCAAGAAGAAGAAAAATTACACAAAATTGATGATATCTCAAAACTTCAATTTTCGACTTAAGCCATTGTTCCATATTTCCACAGATATATACAACTGTGGCTTGGGGCTAAACGGATCAATGTCATTTTGTTGCTATTTTGAGTTAACCATTGCATTAGATTCCCTTCTTTACCCTCTTTTATTTGGCTCCAACAGCTTATCTCCAATTTAACTTAAAAATGGCTTGGTGATAAAAGGGCCAATAACTTTAAGCACCAAGCCACAGATATATATATGGAAAACGACTCTAATAATGTTTATGAAATTTGGTAGGTACCGGTAAGAGGAACTTTTGTAAATTTTGCCGCTAAGAGGGTAAAAAGGATATAACATCTAAAACGTTCTCATTAAGGAAAAGGTATAAAAACAAAATTTTAATTTCGTTTTAAATAGCTATAAAAATAAGCTTACAGGTGTTCGGTACTTTTTGGAAACTATAAACGATAAGGGGTACTTTTTCTTTCCACTCTTATCTTTTGAACCAAGGAATATACGTATTTGGTACGTTTTTAATGGGTAAAAAATTGGAAAAAAATTACAACTTAACATCTTATAAAGGAATATGGAAAGAAACATAAATGTTAACTGCGTTTAAATAAAATGTACCCAAAGCAATTGGTACCAAAGAAGTAGCAAATATTCATATGGAACTTTTTTAATTAGGGGATAAAAAGGGGCAAATTTTGTAACATTATTAATATTTTTGAAACGTTATAACTATTAATAGTTTTGATCATCCGAAAAAGTAAAAAGGCGAGTAATTGGTACTTTTTGGAAAAAAGGTCGAGCAAACCAATAATGTGAAAAATATTTTAGGTACTTTTACTTTTTCTTTATCATACATTTTCGAGCAATAAAAATAATGAACAAAAAATTATTAGATGTAAAATAAAATTTTTGACTAGGTTCGATTGAAACAAAAACGACAATACGAATTAGCCCTAAGAATAGTTTTAATCAATAAAAGTGGCCGATGTGGATGTACTTAGATCGGCTAGAACATTATTTAAATTATTTCCTGTTCACCCTAATTTACATTACACATAATTATAGCCACTTTACTAGTGCAAATTTAAATTCGTGTATTAGTAATGTATGCATTTATAATATCTACATTAGACCGGTCCTTCTTTAAGAGTTTTTTCTAGTTGTAACCTTCACCAAAATAGGTTTGTAATGTAGCTTAATTCAATTTTACTTAAATGCAATTCTTCTTCTAACTTTTAGTTTTCATATTCAATAAGGACGTCTATAATAAAAACAAGTAAAAAAGTGCTATAGTCGATCAAGCCCGACCACGATATTTGCTAAATTTTGCCATCATACAAACATATTCTCAAAACTTATACATTTAAGCTGTTTCCGCCATTTTACTTATATGAAAGCTAGGGCCAAATGTGGACCGATTATCTCGAAATTTTGCAAATTGATTACAGTTATTACATAAAAATTATGTAAGCAAAAAATAAACTTAAAATTTTCATTATCTTCAGATTTACGAGCGTTTGAGAAAAGAGTTTGTATGGGACTTATGGTCAAATGTGGACCGATTTCAACGAAAATTGGTATGGTGATTTAATTTTACATAAGCAGTATTTTTTTTAAATTTCATAAAAAATATTGATATTTGTGGCCAATATATCAATTCCGGGAAGTGGGACCTATGGGGGCTACCATAAATAATGAACCGATTTTGACGAATTTCAATAGCCATGGTCCTATTATCAAAAAAATTATCTCTGCAAAATTTAATCAAATTATCTTTAGAATTGCGACCTGTAGTTTGATTACGAGGTTTACATGGGGGTCCAGCCAGCCAGCCAGACGGATGGACGGACATCGCTAAATCGACTCAGAAAGTGATTCTAAGCCTATTGGTATACTAAAAGATGGGTCTAAGACAAATATTTCTATGCGTTACATACATCAGCACAAACTTATAATACCCTTTCCACCTATGCTGGTGAAGGGTATAAAAACAAATAAGAAAAGCTATAGTCGGACAAGCCCGACCATATGATACCCTTCACTACTAAGGTCGAATCTGGACCAACAATTTAACAGGTTTTCCTTAAGTCTAAGAGACATGCATACATATACTATGTGCTGTTATTACAAAGTTTTGAGATTTAAATAGATTTATGTCATTTCCGGCTAGGGGCCTGATATGGCAGCTAGGTTTAATTGTGGATCGATTGTTACCAAATTTCGGTTATCGGTTTTTATTTACAAAATATTTATCTGTGCAAAGTTTTAGTAATAAAATGCATTTATCTTTAGATTTATAAGCGTTTTTATGCTTTTATGGATATTTAAACTACTTTTGAGAATGTGTCTTGTATGGGAGGTACGGTGAAATATGGGCCGTTTACTACAAAATTAAGCACATCCCTGTGTGAGGTACCCGAAATAGCAATCCGATGTTGCTAAAAAAACAAGTTTAATAATCGTCCTCTGACTAAATTATGAGCCTGTGCCAAATTAAATAAAATATATCTTTAAAGTAACGACCTGTACATTGATAACAAGCTTAAAAAGATAACCGGCCAGCCAGACAGACATCGTTAAAACAACTCAGGGAGTGATTCTGAGTCGATTGGTATACTAAAGAGTATATCTCAGACCAATATTTCTATGCGTTACAAACATCAGCACAAACCCAATATACCCATTCCACCTATGGCGGTGAAGGGTATAACAACGTTTTTTTTTTAAGTAGTTTAATTAGGAGATACTACAACGATCTGTCAGCCAGCTTTCCAGATGGTGGGACATCGTTTAATTGACTTGCTGTGTTATTCTAATTCAGATTCGATAAAAATTCCAAAAATATAATATAAGGACCAGTCTAATGGTCATAAGTATATGCATGTATGTTTGTGTGTATACCATATAATTATATATAAATATTTGTTTATATACGAGTATGTATAACTATAGACAGAAATTAACATAATATGATAAATTATTTGGGTAATTAATGATAATGAGGTGGCTGGCTGACTTACATTTGATAATGAAACAATTGTCTGGTTTTCATTCATACAATTTGTTGACATTTGTAGTACCTATAAGTATATACCTACGTATGCATATGGATGTATAGTACTTTGTATAAAATTTAATATAAACTAAAAATGAAAAGTTAAGAAAAACAATACATTTTTTCTGTAGAAACTTTTTATTAGTCTAACAAACATATAAAAATCTGCAAATTCGTAAAACTGGAAAAACCCAATTTCAAAATAAAATATTATTAAAATAAGATAACATATAGATGGGTTATTTCAATTGTCTTAATTGCCTTATTTGCTTTCCAATTATCGCTTATCTTTTTTATTTTGTTACTCGAATAATCTAACATTAAAAAAACATTAATAATTCCTTAAAATGGTTTATCAAATATCACTGTAGTGTATTGCACTAAGATCCCAATTCATTACAATTATTTATTATTGTAATAAATAGATTTTTGATAAAACCAAAAAATGTTGGTGGGGAAACCTTTCCTCGACATGTTTCGATGGTTGGTTAGACCATCTCATACCTTTGTTAAATATTTCTTTGAATTTCTCCTAATGAATAATATTTCGGTTAATTATAGGTAAGTATCTGGATCCGGTTAGCTTCGGTACTCCAGAACAAATTCTGTAACTTGTACACCTTAATATTTGAAACTCCAAAGCAAAACGTATTCATTTTCCAACTTATTTTCATATTTCTCTAAATGGGCATTCCCATACCAAATTTTTATTACAGTGAATTCTCGATTTACGGAGCTCTACAGAGGAAAAAATATATATGTACGTATGATTAAAAAATATATTTGTCCGGTGCTCCATCTCTAATTACGCTGTATCCGTTTTTATTTTGCATCAATTAACACAGCTAAAGCTTTTTTTGGGCTGATTTTTTTGGCGCCACAACTTACACAGTTCGGCTTTCGTTGCTGAACTTCAACAACGAAAGCCGAACTGTGTCAATTCTTTTACTAACTGTGATGACCGTCCCATTAATTTCAGTATATTTTTATGGCATATAATGGGTGTTTTTTTTAGAGGTATAGAACTTCGAATTGAAATAAAACACAAGAAAATCGTTTTAATGTCCATCAATTTGGCTTTATTGGAAGGATCATTTTATGCCATTAATGTTTAAATATGATTTCGGGCATGTGGCCGCCGCGGCTGGCTCGAATAAAGCCAATTCTACAGGTCCAATTTTCAACTACTTTTTCGAGAATATGGGGCCGTATGTTGGCAATAACGCCACGAATGTTGGCTTCCAAGTCCCCTAACGTTTCTGGTTTGTTGGCGTAGACGAGCGACTTCACATATCCCCAAAGAAAATAATCCAGTGGTGTCAAATCGCACGATCTTGGTGGCCAATTGACAGGTCCATTCCGCGAAATTATGGGCTCATCGAATGTTTCCTTCAATAAATCAATTGTGACGTGCGCTGTGTGGCATGTAGCGCCGTCTTGTTGGAACCACAACTCATCCACATTCATGCCATCCAATTGGGGAACAAAATAGTCGGTTATCATGGCTCTATACCGGTCTCCATTTATGGTAAATGACTCTCCAGCATTATTTCGGAAGAAGTATGGCCCAATGACTCCACCAGCCCATAGAGCACACCAAACAGTCATTTTTTGTGGATGTAATGGCGTCTCAAGGGTCTCATGTGGATTCTCTTCACTCCAAATGCGGCAATTTTGCTTGCTTGGCTACGTCAACCATTCAACCAAAAATGAGCCTCATCACTGAACAAAATTTTGCGATGAAAATCAGCATCGAGATCAATCTCATTTTCGGCCCATACACCAAAATCACGACGCATTGCATGGTCTCGCGGCTTTAATTCTTGCACAAGCTGGATCTTGTAAGGTCGCAAGCCAAGATCTTTGCGCAAAATCTTCCATAAAGTTGATGGACAAAGCTCCAATTGCTGTGCACGGTGGTGAATCGATTCATTCGGGTCCTCTTCAACACTTTGCTCTACAGCGGCAATTGTTTCTTCGGTGCGCACTGTTCGACGTCGCTGCGGATGCGTATTATCACATAGAGTAAACGTAGTGCGAAAACGATCCATGGTTAACCGAATTAATTGCTCTGATGGACGATTATGTCGACCATAAAATGGACGGAGCTTGCGGTAAACTTCGCGAACTGAACCATTATTTTCGAAATAAATTTGCACGATTTGCAAGCGTTGTTCTTTTGTCAACCTGTTCATGATGAAATGGCAAACCAAACTAAATATTAATCACTTGACAGCTGACAAAATGGCCGCCAGTTAAAAAAGTGATGCCAACTTAAAGTTCTATACCTCAATAAAAAACACCCGATAGAAGAAACATTGTTTTTACAAGCAACAATCACTGTACCGAATTTCATTGCATTCAGTCCATATTTGACCATAGATCTTTACTGTCAAAAGCTACTTAAATTAGACAAATCTCAGAAAAACTTTTCATATTTGGCCATGGCTCCCAATAAGACACAATTGAGTAAAATAGCTTAAATATTTTTAAATAAGTTTGTATTCAAATTAAAAAAACATGTACTTTTTGCACTGCAGAGAAACTTGTTATATTGTTGACAATTGGAACACATTTGAACTCTGTGGTATATAGGTAATATTTCTAATAAATTTTATCAAAACATACGAACGAAACCCTAATTCCAGGAAGTCAGTTCTTTGGGAGTTACACTAAATAATTGACCGATTTTACATGGAAACCCAGCCAACTATCCTACATATAGAGGTGTACGAGTACAGCCGTAGTGTAAAGGGATAATTTTGGTATAAATAAGTTTTAGCATAATTATTTCAATGGAATTCAGTAAAAAATTTGGATCAAGCCTAATTTAGCACAACGTTTTGTACATTTAGGCAGATAACATCAAAATTTTTCTGGCAACACTTCTGGCAAAGGTACAGTATTACGAATTTCTTTGCATTTACTTCTATCACTTTATCACAAAATTTTGTACGACCACGCTTTGTCTTCAGACTATTAAAGGATACGCTTGCATTTAACCAACTTTCGTTTTTAATTTTAAATCGATCAGCTTTTCCAAAACTTTTTCTCAAACGAGTATTAAATTGATGGACGAAGGCATTCAATTTACCATAAAAACTCTTAATGTTTGAGGAATGTAAACTTTTTAACATTTCCATTTTTAGGAACTTGTCTTTATCAGTAGGCAAAATGTTATACAAGTGAAAAGCGGACTATTTTTCATGTTGCTCCTATAAAAATTAAAAGTCGAAAACTTTTTTTATGATATTAAAAGCTGAATATTAATTGTTTATTACAATTTTTGTCGCTAATTCTGCTTTATTCACAACTATATTTGATTCTGAACCATAATTGAATTCCATAATTGAGTTGTAGAGGAAAATTTTGTAATGTAAACTAAGCTTAGAATGTTTATCAATGACCCAGTTCGTTTTTGCTTAGTTAAGTTTAATTCGAATCAATTTGGCATCTATATGACTCGTTCACGTAAGACGACTTTCTAAGTGAATATCAGGGTATTTCACTTCTGATCGGTGGTCAATAATCAGATTATTTATTTACCCATATGAATGCATTCTGTTAATTTACTTTTATTTTTATATACTTTCAGCCATTTTTCTAATTGGAATATATACTTATGTGTAGAGCCGCGAAACAAAAGGTTCTTTTTGCATCATTCAAAATTTTTGGGAAATTAAATTTTTTGTTGAGAGTAAAGGTTCAATTGCGCACTTTCATAAAATAAGGTGCACCCTAAACTACAAGAATAAGGAAAAAAATTTGTAACTTACTTATTATGGAAAAATTTTGTTAAAAAAAAAGTAGAAAAGAACCCTTTGTTTAGTAAAACTTTTTTAACCCTTATGTGTATGGCAAAAAAAACACCTTTAAGAGAATGGCAAGGTACCCGGGTACCTATGTGGAAAAATTATTGTAAACAAACATTTTTGGAGCAAATAAATGCGTGATCTCGGAAAATAACTCTGAGAATTACAACGCACGTTCATTTATAGTAAATAGTAAATCTCAAAGTGAATTCAACGTGGCGGTTGTAAGAATACAAGTCATGGCGAATATATGTGTATACCATAAATTTGTATTAAGTAAATTAAGTTTCGTACTACAGGAAGATGTAGCCTCCAATTTTTCTACATTTGACTCCAATAATTCAAATACATGATATATAACCTTAAAATCGGTTGAAGACTTTTCTAATTATCAAAGGTTTTATAAAATATCCTATGTCCTTGAAGACTCTCCTGAGCATATGCTATAAAAAATTATTATTTTTAAAAAACTTTAAAAAGTTTGACTAGTTTTACTTTTTAAGGCTTTAGGATATTTAAATACCCATTTTTGATGCAATGGGCTAACGATATGTCACTTTTGCACAGGACGAAAAAAAGTATTTTCTTCATACCGTTTTAAAAACTCCTTTTTTAGTTTTTTAAAATAGATTGTTAAACGAACTCGAAAAAAGTAAAAAAAAGTTCCCTTATTGTTAGAACCCCCTACAGATTACCACAAAGAAAGAACTAGAGCAATATCTTTAACGGCTTAGTCGTACCTGCGACTTAAAATCAAAGGATTTCGACAAAAACATAATTTTTCACCAAAGTTATAAAAAAGCACGTAAATTGTTATATATTAGCAGTTTTAATAAGCAGAACTGAAATTATGATTGTTACAACGGATAAAAATATATATTTTAGAATATTGGTTGAAATTGGATGTCACTAGCCCTTTTATAACCAGGGTCAAGAATAAAATTTGAAAAAAATTCGAAACTATGTATAAAACAAAGAAAATCGTGTAAATCTTGTTTCTACATAAATATTCATATATAAAATATTTATAACTAATCTGTCTAATTTTGCTTTAGTTATCTTTCAATAAAATTTTACTTTTTATTACAGTTTTTTCATATATAATGTATGAAGGTACCCGGGTACCTTGCCGTACGGTTACGTATATAAGATATAAATTGGACCACAGCGCCTATACGATATAATTTTTTAGCTTAAAAGTAATAATAATTTAAACTATTTCAATAGTTAGGAGTTCTCAAGAAGTTTGAGGTTTGTGAACCATCTGTTTCCATTAAAAAAGTTAAGATGAAAGTGCTAAAGGTACCGGGGTACCTTGGTATACACATAAGGGTTAATATACATTTAATTACTAAATAAAAAAAATTATTATGGTTTCTCAATTGTATTTGAAAGATTTCAACCTAAATATTACAAAAATAACAAAAAAAAAAACAAAATGTAAAAAGTATGCAAAAAGAACCGTTTGTTCCGCGGCTCCACATGTACGTGATTCGCATCTGCAAATGTGGATGTAATTATACTTATATTTAACCCTAACCGTACAGATAACATTTTTATACGTAGACTCCTGTTAAGGGTACCCGGGTACCCGTGAATAGTAATTTGTCTGCTACTTTTAAAATATTCCGCAAAAATTATTTAGACCAACTGCAGAGCATAATTTGAATAGTCCTTTACAGAAAATGGAATTAATATTAAATTTTAACTGGAAGAATTCAGAAGATATAACGGCTTTTAAAGTGTTACCTGTGTATGGCTACTGATCTGAAATCAAATCTCAAAACTCGTAAGGTGTATGATTAGGGTTGCCAGATACAAACCCGGAAAAAGCTGAACAAAAGGCAAAAAAAAGCTTGACAACCCAAATATTAGCTGGACATTAATAAATTTTCCAAATTGTAAGTATCAAATGAAAGTGGACAAGATGACATGTCCGAACAAATTAAAATGAGGTTAGAATTACAATAACTGAAAAGTAATAAATCTGCGATGCCGATGGTTTGCCGGCAGAGCTTTTTAAGGCGGGAGATGGGAGTTGATAATAATTTATGTCCTAAAAAACCTAATAGTTAGAAGAACGTATACCGGACGATTGGAGTCTCAGTGTTCTTTGTTCAGTCCACAAACAAATTAGATAAAACTGTATATGCCAATTATAGAGGTATAAGTCTTTTTTCAATTGCATATAAGATAATATCGACCATATTGTGTGAAAGGTAAAAGGCCAAAGTTAGCGAAATAATTGGAACTTAATAATGTGGCTTTAGACCGGGTAAATCTACCACTTTCCAAATCCTGGAGAAAACACAAGAGAAACAAATTGATACATATCATCTATTTGTTTGCTACAAAGCTGCTTTTGACAGCCCGATACGAACGAAGGTGTTTAATGCAATGTCTGAGTTTGGCAACCTTAGGAAGTTAATGAGACTATGCAGGATGACATAAACGGATACAACCTCAACAGTTAAAATAAGTAAGAGCTTCTCGGAGTCCTTCATAACTAAACGGGGATTCAGACAAGGCGATAGTTTGTCATGCGATCTCTTCAATATTGTGTTACCTGAAATCGTACCTCGCACAGTGTGCGAGGTAGCTGCCGCCTTTTCACGTATCGAGAAGAAGTCTAATAAAATGGGTCTACTAGTCAATGAATCAAAAATAAAACTGATGGTTTCTACAAACAGAAAGTTCACAAGAGTTGGACGACAAGTGATCATTGAGAACTTAAACTTTGAAGTTGTAAAAGAATTTATTTACCTTTGTACAACCGTCAACATAAATAACGATATAAGTTTCGAAATCAAATGTAGAATCATGCTTGCCAACAGATGTTATTTTTGCCTAAGCGGGCAGCTAAGAAATAAAGCTCTGTCTGTTAGAACTAAAGACACGCTCTATAAAACGCTTTTACTACCCGTGTTATTATATGGTGCTGAATCGTGGGCACTTGCGTAAGCAGATGAAGCTATTCTTTGAGTTTTTGAAAGAAAGATTCTTCGAAAAGAATATCGACATAGTAAAACGCATCAAAAAGCAGCGGCTGCTTTGGCTAGGACATGATGTGCGAATGGATAAAAATGCTCCTGCAAGAAAAGTATTTAAAAACGATACAGATTGAACTCGTAAAAGAGGACGTACGAAAATTCGATGCAAAGGCCAAGTAGAAGTAGAGGAAAATCTTTTAAAGCTTGACCTACGAAATTGAAGAATTAGAATTCAAAAATGTGCTCAACCTTTGGTTTTGACAGATTGTAAATATAGGCCATTTAAGTAAAGTAAATCGATGGGGAAATTTGATAGAGGGTAATTTTATTCCGAAATTAACTTGATCAAGTGAACAATTAATCAACGCATAAATCACTTAGTAAAAAAGAGAAAAATACACTTTTGCGTTCATTATCATAAAGATAGTTTTTCTTTAAAAATATAAAAATTCAATTCTTCACCTTTTAGCTGGACAAATTTAATTTTAGCTTGACACTGGACAAGTACTAAAAAAGCTGGACAATCCAGTCGAATCCAGCCTGACTGGCAACCCTATGTATGATGGTTGCCAAAGGCCAATATGTAATACACACATCCAAATTATTGCTTCATTCTTAGCAGAATTTTATAATCATTGTCATTACTTTTTCTATATATAATGCCTTAATTTGCTTACTGGTACCCGGGTACCCTTATCATTAGGGTAAGGAATATTAGACTTTCAGTAAATCCACAGCTAACCCAAAAAAGTTTGGAAAGTTAAAGAGATAAAAATCTTTAGAAAATAAATAGTTTTAGGAACTTACGAAACCTCAACTTTGTATCTTTTACAGTTAAAGAGATATTTGACTTTAGAGTTCGCTCGGGTACCCAGGTACCCGTGTCAGGAATGTCAGGGGTAAAGACATATCAGAGGTGTGTATAACATATAAGATTGGGCCTAATATACTACCTTAGGGGACACCAGCTTCAATAGTTTATGGCGTGAAGTCTCCTTCCTTAAGTTTGAACTTGTTGTATTGGTTCAGATATCTATTTACAACAATGTTGCGAAAAGTCTCTGCCCAACTTTGTTTTGAAAGCTTATATAGTATATCCATAGGGATTTTTTTTTAATTTATGAAGTAAACAATCACTTTATCAAATGCTTAAAATACATTAATAAAGAGAGCAGAGCAATTTTTTTCTTTAAAAGCCGATCTTATGCAGTTACAATTCAATGGATTTGTTCAATTGTACTGTTTTTCTTCTAAAGCCGAACTGGTGATTTAGAATCCATCCGCTTTTATCTAAAATTTGCGTTAGTTTTGTCCCCAGTACTTTTTCAAAAATCTTGGACATATTAGAAAATAAACTTATATGTCTACTATATATAACTATACATTTGAGTGATCATTTTCTGGCTTAGGAATCTTAGTGAAAACTTCCATTCTCAAAGAAAATATTTTAAGAGCAAAATAGCATTAAAAATTAATTGAATTATTTTTAACTCTTTTATCAGTTTATTACTGACTTTGTCAAATCCAAGTGTTATTTTTTTTTGGTTTTAAATCAAAAAATAGCATTTACGACTTCTCGAATTTTAAATGGAATGGTTCTACGACTGAAGGTTAATCCACAATATCATTTAATGAATTGGGAGTAAATTCGCATTTCAAGTGATTTACAAACAGTTTACCTTTTTATAAACGCTTCTTGCAAACCACCTTAGGTTTTCGTATGACAGGTTTTTTATATTTTCACTGCTCTGCAGCCAAATCCTCCTTTTAATAAAACTATGTGGACTATATGGATCTTGATGCGCTAAACTCAGATCCGTTGTCGGTTTTTTTCCATCAGATCTGGATTTTTTTTTATGGGCGTGGAAAATTTTTCCCCTTAAATTAGTCAGGTACGGAGACCTATTTCGTCCTAACTCGAAAACAACTCATCCGATTTTCAAAATTAAAACACTTAAAGATGCATAGCAAAATTGTATTTATTTTAGTCTAATTTAATTTTTCTGTATCTCTTATCGTTTTGGAGTTATTTAGAAATTAATGGAGAAAATTTTTTTTTCGTGCAAAATTCGTAATTTTTTTCAGGTTAAAAATGTAATTAAAAAAAAGATAAAGTAAAATTTTAACATTTTAAACATTTTTCTAAGAGCTACATATCTTAAAAATAAAATAAGCTATAAACCATAAAAATCGGTTTAAAAATGTGAATTTTATTACCAATTTACCGCAGATACCCAATATTGCAATGCAACCAACCTTACATATGACCATAAGATTTCATTAGGTAATGAAGCTAAAATACAACCCTATTTTTTATAAAAATTGGTAAATTGGTAATCGGTAAACTGGTAATAAAATTCACATTTTTAAACCGATTTTTATGGATATTACATTTTTAACCTGAAAAAAATTACGAATTTCGCACGAAAAAAAATTTTTCTCCATTAATTTCTAAATAACTCCAAAATGATAAGAGATACAGAAAAATTATATTAGACTAAAATGAATGCAATTTTGTTATGCATCTTTAAGTGTTTTAATTTTGAAAATAGGATGAGTTGTTCTCGAGTTAGGACGAAATAGGTCTCCGTACCTGACTAATTTAAGGGGAAAAATTTTCCACGCCCATAAAAAAAAATCCAGATCTGATGGAAAAAAACCGACAACGGATCTGAGTTTAGCGCATCAAGATCCATATAGTCCGCATAGTTTTATTAAAAGGAAAGACAAAAAATGAATTTTTGCAGAGCAGTGTTTTTAGCAGCTTGCGATGATGAATAATCTTGTTGCGGGATAGCAGATTAGTTTAGATTATATTAGTTTAGATTAGTTTTTAGTGATTCAGCTCTTTGGGATTCTAGTAATTTCCTAAGTAATTTTATGCAATTACATAATCTATTTTTAGCACTTCTTTTTTCAACCAAAAGCCGTTTGTCATCGGCAAAGTATATTCTATTGCAATGAAATATTTAAAAAATTTTCCAAAAACGTTAAATCCGCCAGTTAGTGCCAAATAGGAAATGATTTCATTTTCCTTTTTTTCGAATAAGGCATGTCAGAAATTAGTCTTGTGTTATAAATTATTTAAAATAACTGAAACCAGAGAAATACTTTTATAGGTACATATTTATTTAAATTTTAAAAGATTTTTATCCTTCTTCTGTGTGTGATTTTGTTTTTATTTAACAAAATATAATAATAAAACATCTGATAATTAGTATCAAGCAGTTCGTCGGATATTTTGTTGTTGGATGTATTTTCTTAAAGTAAAAATTGGTAAATAAATTTGTGTACACATAAAACTTTTTTGACTACATAACCATACACGTAAAAAGATGTACATAAGTGTGTATATAGCGATTATATGTACTTATATACTTATACATATGTATATGTAGATGTATTCATATGCATTCTTAGATGTATGCATATTGATATTCATTGTATAAAATGCATTTAAATTTACATATGTATAGTTATTTACTTTATATACACATATATTTTTGCATAAATATGTATTCTTACACATCCATATTTAATTATGCAAGTATGTATGTATAAATATATAAAAGTAGTTATATGTACGTATGTATAATGAATAGTATATAACAAATTATGTTTGTATTTTAACAATTACCAGTAAATTTAAATTTCTTGAAAGGATTAAAACTTATACAACTTATATAATATTTACTATATACATAACGTTCAGTATTTATATGTGCATACGTATGTAGATATGTATAACGTGAAATATATGAAAATAAGTTGCTTGGCAACACATTTTAAATCAGCAACATGACCACAAAAAACACACAAAATAAAGTAAAACACTTGTACGTTTGTACACATACTCGTATAAAATAAAACAAGATGAAAAACACTTGGGTCGTTTGAGAAAATCGCCTTAAAGAAGCTCAGTGGACCGTTAACTTACCAATGCTGCTAGAATGGACCAAACAATAATTATCACAGAAATTCATGAAATTACACACGAACATACTACAAGATTTTATACAACAACTGCATTTATTTAATTTTATACATGAACATACATATTAGAGATTCCCCGAAAAAGTACATTTTTCTAGAAAACCCTTTTATAATTTAAATACACAACATAATTTCAAAAGCCCAACAAAAATCGTACTTCTCTTTTCACTTGTCCTAAAAAGGACTAGGACTTGACTTGTCACAAAGTAAAGCCAATATGTATATAAAAAAAATCATAATCCATTTAATATTAGAATCCTCTAGGAGAGGATCGTGTCATCGATAATTGTATTACATCTGGGTAATCACAAAAGTAGTCTATGTGATTACTCTACATTAGGGAGACAATTTTCTGTTTGAAGGAAAATGATTTTTCGAATTTTATAACTTTTTCTACGGAATATTCTGACACTAGATCTAAAAGTTAAGATCTGAAAATTTTAGCCAAATCCGACAACGTTCTATGGGCGCGCATCGGGTCCAAAGTTTAAGAGCCAATTTGTATGGGGAAAAATGGGTTATTTTTTTGTTTTTGCGAAATTAAGACCAAAAATGAATCATTTTTACGAGCAAAAACAATAGAATATTAAAGAGAACTAACACATGAGGTAGTTTAGAAGTTATTGCAGTTTTCCCCAGAAAATTCATGTCCTTGCACAAAAAATTGTATGTTGTAAAAAAATAAATTCCAAAGTTAGACATGATTTATCATTTAATGGCTTGTTACTAGTAAATAGTTCAGTTTCGTTTAAATATAATCAAATTTACTTAGTTTTTTTCATGTTGGAGAATGGTACATTTTTCTCAGGTCGGTTTCAAAAATCATTTTTTAATTTTTTGAAAATTTTGTTTAACAAATTTTACAAATTTAGAATTTGCTCTCCAGTGTGTTAAAACAGACAAATAGGAGAATAAAACCCAAAAAAAATTAGGTTGATATCTTGAACCGTTTCACCATACCTGCGGTCCCAAATTGAAGAATTTCGCGAAAATGTAAATTTTTGGGCCAAATTCGGTAAATTTCACTTGTATTTAATTTTAACAAAAAAGATATCTTGAATTATTGCTTCGTTTGTGGAAAACCTATGCTAATATTGGATGAGATTAAGCCTATCTTCACCGCTGTCAAATGTCAAAATTAGGATTTTCTGAAAATTTTCATAGCGAGATTACGGAATATTAAGTAATAATTAGCGAACTAACTACCTCATGGATTTCACTATTTGAAATAAAGCCGTGTTAGTGCTTTTTAATATTCTATTATTTTTTCTTGTCAAAATTATTTATTTTTGGCCTAAATTTCGCAAAAACAAAAAATAACCCATTTTTCTCCATACAAATGGGCTCTTAAACTTTGGACCCGATGCGCGCCGATTTGGCTCAAATTTTCAGATCTAAACTTTTAGACCTAGTGTAAAAATATTCCGTAGAAAAGCATTTGAAATCAAAGAAAACAAATTTTCCTGTCACCCTACTCTACATATTAATAACAAAGGGTTAGTTAGTATTAAAACTTCTACATGTCCCCGGTTGTGTTCAACTGCTATCACAAAATCATTTTGGAAATAAAATATTATTGTAAATAGTGTAACCATAGCCATATTGATTTTTGAGTTACTACTTCTTTTTACTTTAAACGGATCATGTTGTCAAAAAATCTCAAGTATACTAACACGTTTTTACAATATATATAAATTTCTAAATAGCTCTGAAAGTTTGTCAAATCATAAATCGTAGGTTAGACGGTTAATTTCAATAATTTTATTTTTTTGGGTCGTTCGGAAAGTAAGTTAATTTTTTTTACTTTCATACAATTATTTGTATATGTGACAGCGCCTAGAGAAGGTGTCTAAGGGTATTTTATGTGCATAGAGAAAGGGACCTAAGGGTAAAAAACGGTTTTGTTCAAGAGAGCCATTTTAACCCTTATGTCTATGGCAAAAAAAAACACCTTTAACATCATGGCAAGGTACCCGGGTACCTATTTGGAAAAATTATTGAAAACAAAAATTTTTGGAGAAAATAAATGCGTTCATTTATAGTAAATTGTAAATCTCAAGGCGAATGCAACGTTACGGTTGTAAGGATACAAGTCAAAGCGAATATATATGTATACCATACCTTTGTATTAAGTAAATTAAATTCGTACTACAGGAAGATGTAGCCCCCAATTTTTCTACATTTAACTCGAATAATCCAAATACATGATACATAACCTTAAAATCGGTTGAAGACTTTCCTAATTATCAAGGGTTTTCTAAAATAGAAAAATGTCCTTGAAGACTCTCCTGAGCATATGCAATAAAAAAATGATTATTTAAAAAAAACGCATGCCGCGTGTTTTGGCCTTGTACCTTTATTCTTATATCGAGCTTATTCTTGCTATAGGTGTCATAGTTTCTAATTTAATAGGTTTTAACTGGCCTTTGCTAAATTTTTTGGTTTCCGGGAGTGTTTTTTATATGAAAGCTATAGTCAAATATTGACCGCTTCCTATAAAATTTAACATACTGACCAAAAGTTACATAAAACATCTCTGTTCAGCTTAAATGTGATTAACGGGACAGAGTTATATGGGAGCTCTAATTAAATGTGAACCTATTTTGCCCATTTTCAGTACACAACTTCTATAAGCTATCGAAAATATTTTTGTAAAAGTTTGTCTATCTAGCGCTTTAATCTGGCGGACAGAGGGACATAAACCCCCTTTTCTTTTTGAGTTTCCGTAAGTTTTTTATATGGGAGCTATGGTCAAATGGTGACCGATTTTGACACTGGCAGACATTGACATAAGACTTCCTTGTGTTTTAGAAAGTACCAAGTTTTATCATCATAGCTATTATATTTTGTTATTTATTGGCAAATGAGCGATTAGCATAGTCGAGGTTATACGGGAGCTATGGTCAAATGTTAACCGATTTTGCCCAATTTCAATACCAAAATAAAGAATGTATTTACTAAGTTTCCGTGATCTAGCACCTTTCGTTTAGGCGTTATCTTCATTTCAACAGACAGACAGACAGACGGACGGACATCGTCTTAGAATTTTATAAGGATTCAGAATGTATATCGCTTTTGGTTTTTGAGCCAATATTAAGGAAATTACAAACGGAATGACAATCTCAATATAACCCCCATTCTTTTTGATGGTGGGTATAAAAATCAATACTTAAATTTTTAGAAAACTTCGATTTTTAAATGTTACTAAAAAAGTTGTAATTTTTAGTAAACTATTGTTAATTTTTTGATTTATACAAAAATCTGAATTGAAATTGTTCTGGGTCCAGCCAGCCAGCCGTCCGGACGGACTGACATCGCTAAATCGACTCAGAAAGTGATTCTAAGACTATTTATTATACTATTTAGTATACTAAAAGGTCTAAGACAAATATTTCTATGCGCTACATACATCAACAAAACTTATAATACCCTTTCCCCTATGGTGGTGAAGGGTATAATGATCTGAAGTTCCATCTCTTTTAAATTAAAATCGTTCAAGAACTAAAAGTAAGTTGCAGCATTTTCGCACTGTAAACTTTATTTTTTGGAGCGACAAGACTCATTTTCTATTTGCCCATTTCCCATTTCTGTAATTGATTCGTATATGGAAGCTAGATACAAATATGGACCGATTGTCTCAAAATTAATGTTTTTGATATTAGTTTATGTTTAATGTATGTATGCGTCCAAAAAATAAATATAGATTTCACAATTTACAAATCTAAGAGTGTTCTTATGATTTTTGTCACTTTACTTACTTTTGACAGTTGTGTATGTGAGTTAAGTTTAAATGTAGTCCGATTCGAGAATCTAGGTATATGTATTGGAAGTACAAGAATTCATGTTTCAATTATAGACCAAACTACTTAAACATTCTTGACAGCAACTTATTATAAAACAGCCAGCTGTAATTCCAAAGAAATTTTCAGTGCTTTTTGCGAAGATTTTTTTGCTGGTCCTAAATAAAAAAAATATATTACTCATTTTTTCTTACTTTTTGTGCTTTTTAAATGATTTGTTGTAGTAATAAAGCCCATTTTATTGTTTATGTAAAACAAGTGAAATAATTAAAAAAAATTTGAAATCTAATGAGAATATATGGAGCTATATAACTGTGTTTCAGAAAGTAGCAAAATCAGCTTGACTTTTTTGTAAAAAGTCCAAAATGGATTACATCTTTTTGAGAAAAAAATACAGATTTTTTCCATCAGCGAAAAATATTTATTTAAAAACTAATTTTACTAATTTTATTTCCTTAACTGTTGGCTATAAGTCAGTATTTTTCAAAAAATTATCGATTAATATCGAATGCACAATCGTCAAAAACTAAAAAAAAGTAGAAAAGAAAAATTAGTTTTTTATTATTGAAATAAAATTACTTAAAACCCATAACAATTATTATGTGCAATACGCTTGTTCTTTCTTCGTTTCTCCAAGGTCATTCCAAAATGTAAAAAATTGGACAACAATAGAAAGAGATACACGGTCCAAAAGCAATTTTATTTTTGTGGTGGTCTACTTTAAAGCCCAATAATTCACCCTGTGAAAATACAGTGTAACCATAAATCAAAAATTCAAAAAGTTTGGGTCCTCCTTTACAATTCTTTCATACTAATACAATCGGACTTACGGTTTAGAAGATATAGGTTATAACTTTTTTTCATTTTAAAACGCTGCGAAATGACCCAATACATATGTACTTTCAGTTTAGTCAAATCATAGATAAAGTCTAAAAATGTCACCATTTTTAATAGGATACCATACTCTACAGACCCAAATATAGTACAGAATGTGTGGGGATGGCTGCCTAGAAAAGTTTACGGGTCTAAAGAA
The DNA here is from genome assembly GCA_933228675.1 of Stomorhina lunata. NCBI lineage: Eukaryota > Metazoa > Arthropoda > Insecta > Diptera > Rhiniidae > Stomorhina > Stomorhina lunata. The sequence goes on along the minus strand of OW121740.1, from coordinate 84,132,970 downwards.
CAAAAAAAGATCCAGCTTTCAAAAAAGATTTAGCTTACATTTTTTACCTATTCACTTTACTTGGAATTGATGTATCCACTTTCAAAAATTTCTATGTTAAAAAAAAACAAGTAAGAGTGGTATATTCGGCTTTGCCGAATCTTGGATACCCTTCACCAATGGTGTTCCAAAAGTAAAGTACAAAATCGTAAGAATATATTGATAATTATATAGTTTCTGATTACTGACTTAGTTGAGCCCCACACAAATGCTTCATATGTACATTAATTTTCTTTTGTTCATACTAAATGTAATTCCTAGCAATATTTTGTTATACTAGTATTATATGCGAAGAATCTTTAAAATTAAGAGTCGGAAAACGAAACGCTTTTCGGTGGCGTCATCATCTAGAATAGTTATGAACCCAAAGGTTAGGTTGGGCAGGTGGCTGATGTCTAGGACAGCGTCACTTGGATTCTAAAGTGATATGTGTCTTTTTTACGAACATTTAATAAAGTTCGATAGACCAGGGGCCAAATTACAGCATTCGATATCGATCGAAAACTCAGACTTTTAAGCGAATATTGTGAAGTTTACTTTAGGGATGTTCAAAATTACTTCGATGCAAAAAGTTTATTGAAATTTGGTATCCATTTTGATTCGTTATTAAAAATGTATATTGTTCAATTAAAACTTTTTTACTATTGTTCATCTTTTGACAAATAACTTCAAAAAAATATAGTAAACTGTGCATCTTTTAAATAATTTTGATTATCCTTAAAGTATGCTACACAAATGTTTTGAAAATATCTAAGATTTTGATCGATATCGAATGCCGTAATTTGGCCCCAGATAAACCATGCAGAAAAGACGCTTCAAGGCAGCGTCACTTGGGTTCTAAAGACTATAAGTAGAGAATGCTTATTTAAGCCAACCAGTAGCTTCGATATATGTGTCTATTTTACGAACATGTAATAAAGTTCGATAGACCAGATAAACCATGCAGAAAAGATGCTTCAAAATGTAGATGCCCTTAGATTTGCAAGAGCACATCGATTTGATGAAGATTAAGTCATAGAATAAATAAATACCTAGAAAGTCAACGAAACGTCAAAGTACACCTGGGACCTGTCAATAGTACGGATCAGTAATAGTGTATTGGTAAGCCTAAAAAGAGCTTTTACTTTTCTTAATGAATACAAACAGTTGCACAAAAAAGTATGATATGATGGGACGAAAATTTTCTTCAAGATTTTCTCCGTAATTTTAAGAAATTTTCTTGAGAAATCCATATTTTAAGGCATAGAATGAGTTTTACTTGATTTTAGGATAATTAAAATCTATAAACAATTTTTTATTCTAAATTTCATTATTTTTTTTAATACCAAAAATTGCAGCCCTACTTGTTCAATACAAATTAAGCAAAAACAAAAAAAAAGAATGTCGAAAGAAAACAAAATAAAAAATTTTCAGTTTGTAAAAAATAAAAAGTGTTTCGACATCAAAATAATGTTAAAATATTTAAAAAAAAATAACATTTTATGTGTGCAATTTAGAACAGTGCGTTTCATTCAAAATAACGCGTAATTTTTCAAACAAAATTTTGAGTACAAAAAGCTTTTCTGTTTGTCAAAAAAGCTTTCATTTCGTGTACGTGTGATTTAGTAGAATACTAAATTTTAGTGGATCAGCTGACGACCTTCTATATATTCTTCTATGGATTAAGTATTCTAGCATACAACCCAAAAACACAGTGTCCAGTGAGGGTTGTGTACTTTAATTCATACGAATTATCCAACTATTAAAAGTTCATGATTAGTTATGTAAAACTCTGAAGTTAGAGGACTGATTTAGGTCAAAGCTTTAACAATGATTGTCAATGTATAGAAGCTCTTAGTTTTAGATACATACGAGTACGTGAAATATATAGCTTTTAAATGAATGGATATCAGCTTTGGCGAAAAATGTATTGAAGATTTACTTATTAATATGAAGTTAGTTAACTAATTAAGATGAATACTTCAGCAATAATAGTTGGGATGTATTGTTCTTTCGATCTGTCCGATGGATGTGTGGAAAGCTTTCCCTAGTTCTTTGTGCAATTATAATGTGATTTCATTTATCAGCATTAAAGTGATTCCCGGTCTGGGTTATATGGAAGATAACAGTAAATGTGAACCGAGCTCGCCCATTTTCTACCGAACTTTTCAAGAGATCAGAAATACTTTTGTCAAATGTTGTCCCTCTAGAAATTTTATTTTAGGCGCTATCGCCTTAAATAACGATATTGTACAACGTCTTTATACTAAATGTCATCATCGTATCTATTATAATAGATACGATGATGACATTTAGTATAAAGATAATTATAATTTGTCATTTATTAGCTACTAAGATATTGCCTTAGGCGAAGTTATACGGGAGCAATTGTCAAGCGTGAACGGATTTCTCCCAATTGCAATTACAAAATTTAAATTTTCGTTGATATGTGAGATACATACATGCATATGTATGTTTTGAACCCAAATCATGTACTTATCTGCATCTTTTGTACTTCCTAGGAAGATTACCTATAATTTGATATATAATACATTCTCAAATATTATCATAATATTCAAAAGTCAGACACAAAATTAAGATAAATGCAGTGTGTCTGTCTGCTAAAATCAGATTTGTGGAGCTCCTGGAAGGTATACCCATTTTTACACAAAATTTTAGGATATCGTCCCACCCTGAATTTCATCGTTGTCGATCAAAACACCTGAAATATCGCTTAAACACTAAATTACATCTACCTCAAATTACCGAGTGCATCAGAATTTAGGTAATCCGCTGAGAAGAACGCAATTAGATTTGATCAAAATAAACATCTAAAATATCGACAAAACAGGAGCTCCAAAAACTTGACTACAACAGAAAAAAGGACAGACAGGTAGACGGACGGACAGACAGACGTAGCGAAATCGATTCTCCTGCCGATTCTGAGTCGATCGGTACAATTTGAATGGTATTCATAATCAGATTTGTGGAGTTTATATATCAGATTTTAGGAAATCCTCCCACAAAGAACGCTGTCAAATTTCGTCACAATCGGTCTATAAACACCTGAGATATCGCTGAAACAATACTTGCAAAATGTAAACAAAATTTCTTAGACGCGTACTTTGGGCAATTTGCTGTACATCACAAGTAGTATTTTGGCGATATCTCAGTTGTTTATGGACCGCTTTTGATTAAATTTAATAATGTGCTTGGCGGGGGAATTTCCTAAAATCTGATATAAAATTTATGTATGTCCGTGCTCTAGGAGGATGGTTTTTCCTATTTCTGCATTTCATTTTTTCAACAAACATTCTCTAGCGCATACTTTGGGCAATTTTCGATACATCAGATTTAGTGTTTTGGCGGTATCTCAGTTGTTTATGGACCGATTTTGATACAGAGTGCTTTGGGGAACCATTTAAAACAATCTGATATATAATATATTATTACATGTACACCAGGGGGTCAATTCTGGTTATATGAAACGATGAAATGAAAAAAAGTTTTCATTTAAGTTTTCACAACTAGTTTTCATAATACTTTTTCACCAACACTTATTTTCTGATTCTCGTTTGTATTATGAAAAAAGTGTTTCATTCCATTCGTTGCTATGAAACTTTATCAACTGTTAAATGATAATTGCCTAGCAAATGTCAAACGTAAAACAGGAAACAAATAATGTTGGTCTCGGCAACATCAATTTGCGTAATTATTAATTTTTATTAAAATTATTAATTACCAATTACAATTTTTGTAATTATTAATTTCGATTAAAATTATTAATTACCACAGCATCTTCCGTCGGCGGTAATCCTATAGCAATAACACGCCGTCGACGAAAAATAAATAAAATTGGCTATTAGACAAAAAAGCTTAAACAAAGGGCTTGACTATATACAATAGCACTTACATCGTTGAATAATACAAAGCTATATCTTACTCTTCTTTTCATCACCTTTTGCTTCTCTACTATTCCCTTTCCAAAGAAGGTAACCCAATTCGTATATACTCTTTATACAATTGTATAGGCAGTATTTGCCTGAGTGTTACTTCTCTTAAAAAAAATATATACCTAAATTATTACCATTAGTACCGAATAAAGCGGTAAGCCTCGTCGTCAGTTCCACTTTTCGTCTAGAATTTTTTTCTGTCATACATTTATAGATTAGTGACCAGTTTTTTAATAATTATATTTCATACTCATCGTTAGCAATATCAATATTTTCTTCCAAAAAGTAAATTAAATACTTTTTTTTTGGCTTATTTTTGATTTTTCACTTAAAATTTTTCAGTGAAAAAATTCTTTTCATATGAAAAAATTTTGATAGTTGGTTTCAATGTTTCACAAAACAAGAATCGCAATTGTTATGAAACGATGAAAAAATCTCGTTTCGTTTCAGTGATTTTTTCATATGATAATGATTTGACGTTTGTTTTCATTTTTTTACTAAATTAGAATAGCTACTTCTATGAAAACATGAAAAAACTTTTCATTTCATCGTTTCATAGAACCAGAATTGACCCCCAGGAGTATCTTTTTTCTCTTGTTATTTAAAAGTGTGTTTCAATCAAAAATTTTAAAATTTTCGTCTAATTTTTGGTATTCTTTCGATATTTTCGGTTCATTGCGGGAGAATTTCCTAAAATCTGGTTTAAAATTTATCTATGTCTATCCTCCAGGGGCTTCAGAAACTTGATTTCAACAGACAGACGGACGGACGGACAGACGGACATCGCTTAATCGATTCTCCTCCCGATTCTGAGTCGATCGGTATAATTTTTATGGGGTCTACGATCACTAATAAAAAAATTACAAACGGAATCACAAACTTATAATACCCTTTCACCTATTGGTGCGTATAAGGCACCATATCATAGGTTTTATAAAATGCCTGCCTATGCTCTTATCTTTAAAAAGCTGGTAAGCCACATAAATTTTGACCCTCCGGAATTTGCTTCGAAGTTTTGTTTCAGATTTGCTGCTTTTCAACGAAAAATTTCATACATTTTCAATCCCAAATATATATTAAATAAATATATATTTATACTCCTCCAATAGCTTTTCTTTGCAAAAATTTACTAAAATTTTGGACGAACTTCACGATAAATTAAAAGCAAAAAGCTTAAATGCTCTTAAATTTTAGAGACTTCACGCAATTGAAGGAGTCTAAAACCATTTTACTACTGCTTACCGTTAGTTTTATATTTATTTGGTATTAAAAATGTAGGAAACTTTTCGTTTAAAAGCTCCAAATATCAAATTAAACTTCGGCGCGAATTCCGGAGGGTTAAAATTAGTTTTAGACCTGTGGTTTCTTTGGGAAAGGTCCTTAAAATGACCCATAGAATATATAAAAAATTAACTCACCCTAATATATATAAGAATACTGATACATTTTTTTTTTCAATTGTATACAACTGCAAAACTTTTAATGTTGAAAATAAGCTTGCAAAGCTGCCTATGTTAATATTAACAAGTAAGAAATTTGGTACAGTATTTGTTTTAAATTTCATGAAAAAATATTGATATTCGTGGCCAAAATATCAATTCCGGGAAGTTTGACGTATGGGAGGTATCATAAATAATGAACCGAATTGCGATCTGTACTTTGATTACATGGTTTGCATTGGGGTCCAGCCAGACGGACTGACATTGCTAAAATGAAATGAATGAAATGATTCTAAGCCTATTGGTATACTAAAAGGTGGGTCTAAGATAAGTATTTCTATGCGTTACATACATCAGCACAAACTTTCACCACCATAAAAATATAAAATATGTCCTCCCTTATAAATTATCAATTTTTATACCCACCATCAAAAAGAATGGGGGGTATATTGAGATTGTCATTCCGTTTGTAATTTCCTTAATATTGGCTCAAAAGCCAAAAATGATATATATTCTGAATCCTTATGAAATTCTAAGACGATTGAGCGATGTCCGTCTGTCTGTTGAAATCACGATAACGCCTAAACGAAAGGAGCTAGCTCACTGAAACTTAGTAAAAATATTCTTCATCTTTGAGAAAATTTTGGTATTGAAATTGGGCAAAATCGGTTCGCATTTGACCATAGCTCCCATATAACCTCGTCTAGGCTAATCGCTTATTTGTTAATAAATGACAAATTATAGCAGCTATGATGACAAAATTTGTTATATAGAAGTTTTACATTAGCCCTAGACAGCGTGTAAAATTTCATCAAAATCGGTTCACATTTAGCCATAGCTCCCATACAAAAAACTTACGAAAACAGCCTAAATTTCACCTAAAATACACTTAAATGCCAATAAATCTAAAAGTATAACAGATATAACCACTAAATTTGGCACAAGAAAGTCTTATGCCAATGCCAGGCAGTGTGCAAAATTTTGTCGCAATCGGTCACCATTTGACCTAGCTCCCGTATAAAAAACTTACGAAAACACAAAAATTCAAAAAGAAAAGGGGATTTATGTCCGTCTGATAAAATCGTGATAGCTCCTTAACTACAAGAGCTAGTAAAATTAAATTAATCACAAGGAAGTCTTATGTCAATGTCAGCCAGTGTGCAAAATTTTGTCACAATCGGTCACCATTTTACCATAGCTCCCATATGAAAAACTTATGGAAACACAAAAATACATAAAGAAAAGGTTGTTTATGTCCGTCTGTCCGTCAGATAAAAGCTCGATAGCGCCTTAACGAAAAGAGCAAGAGAGACAAAATTTTACAAAAGTATTTTGGATATCTTGAAAAAGATATGTGTTGAAAATGGACAAAATCGGTTCAAATTTAGTTAGAGCTCCCATATAACCCCGCCCCGGGAAACACATTAATGCTGATAAATTGAATACAATTGTAATAGCTATGACGATTAAATTTAAAATAGGGAAGTTTTATGCAATTTTTGATCAGTTTATCAAATTTTATAGGAATCAATCCATATTTGACTTTAGCTTTCATGTGAAAAACACTCACGGAAACCAAAAATTTATGCTATGGTCACTAAATTTTGCAAGAATAAGCTCTCTATATATACCAGCCAGTGTGTAAAATTTTGTTATAATCAGTCAACATTTGGCTATAATTCTTATATATATAACATCCCCTTTTTATATCTACAATCAAAAAGATTTGGAGGTACATTCATTATATTAAGATTGCACCTATGAAATTATATAGGCATCAATCAATGTTCAGACCAGACTTTATATATGATGAATGCATTAGGAACTCATAACGAAATATATGGACCTGTCGTATTACTATTAACGTGTTTAGCCTAACTACATATTAATCACAACGAAAAGTATTTAACAACTTATTAATGTAAAACTATACCTGGTTATGAGACCGAATTTTGATCAAAGTAAATACTAGGGAAACCACTAAAATATTTTTGAATGTTGAACTATAAAGCTACGGAAACCTAATTTAGTCCAAAGGTCTTACCAACAATACCAAATAGCTTAGCGATTTTTCCAGTTTTGGTGCAGATTTTGAATTAGCTGCACCCTTGTAGATATATGAGATATGTTTCTAAATTTAACACAACTTGATGGTGGGTATATAAGATTCGGCACAGCCGAATATAACACTCTTACTTGTTTATTATGTTATTAAAATAGAAACTTTTGGAAGTGGAGCTTTTAATAAGAAGTAAATTAATCCACAGAAACATAATTTGTTTGTTAAGTTTTAAGTATTTATGTATATTTTTTTAGTCGAAACATTTTTTGTTTTATATTAATCCTTATGTGAACATCAAGGTACCCCGGTATCTTTAGCACTTTCATCTTAACTTTTTTTAATGGAAACTATTTAGTTTACAAACTTTAAGCTTCTTGAGAACTTCTAACCATTGAAATAATTAAATTATTATTACTTTTAAGCTAAAAAATTATATTGAAAAGGCGTTGTGGCCCAATTTATTTATTACATCCTTAACAGTACGACTAGTTAAGTAGATATCTTCATATATATGAAAACCTATTTCAACAAGTAACATTTTTAAATGCTTTTTGTAAATTCCAAAGCGAGTTCAATGATGATAAACTTGCAACAAGGCGAATTTATATAGCGATTGGGAGCGATTGAACAGCTGATAGTTTTTTTTTTTTTTTTTTTTGAGGCGAATCCAACTGCTTTGAGATTTACCATGACGTGATTTGTAATTCTCCGAGTTATTTTCCAAGATCATGCATATATTTTTCTCCAAAAATTTTAGTTTCCATATAGGTACCTGGGTACCTTGCCGTGCTATTAAAGGTGATTCATTTAGTGTTCACATAAGTGTCAATGTTATAAATAATGATTGAAATGCTAACTAAATAAATACCCTGTTTATATTTTCTACAAAGAAAGAATTTCAGTGTGTACTGTCTTCTATGCAAGTGAGTTTGTTGATAAACATAAAGCCTAAGTTCATGTAGTTCGGACTTGGCCGTCAATAATTCTTTATACCCTTCACCACCATAGGTGAAAGAGTTTTATGAGTTTTTGCGAATGTATGTAACGCATAGAAATATTTGTCTTAGACCCACCTTTTAGTATACCAATAGGTTTAGAATCAGTTTCTGAGTCGATTTAGCGATGTCAGTCAGTCCGTCCGTTGGCTGGATCTCCATGTAACCCATGTAATCAAAGTACAGGTCGCAATTTTAAAGATGATTTGATGAAATTTGGCACAAATAATTTTTTTGATAGTGGGCTCATGGCTATTGGAATTCGTAAAATCGTTCCACTATTTATGGTACCTCCCATAGGTCCCACTTCCCGGATTGATATATTGGCCACAAAATCAATATTTTTTCATGAAATTTAAAGCAACTACTGCTTATGTAAACTAAAATCACTGCACCAAATTTTGTTGAAATCGGTCTACATTTGACCATAGCTTATGTGTCAAAACGCACAAAATGAGACAAAAATCACTACAAAGCTCTTAAATCTAGGGCTTGCAGTTCGGTTTTAACCGAAACCTCGGTTTTTTATGCCTCAAACCCGAAACCGAAAACCGTAGAAAAAACGCGGTTTTAGCTATTTATTTTTCATAATTTTTTGTTGGTATTATTCAAAAATAACATTATATATTTACACCTAATTTGTCTGTGAAATGAAGCAGAAGAATGAAAAAAAAACAAAAGTTGACTTACACTGGACGAATGGACAAGTGCAAGGGGAAGATGGTATGTGACGGTATATTTTATAACCTGGAACTCAGCCGTATTTTTGGAACGTGTAATTCCAAGCAAACGCAAGAAGCCATTAGACAAAAACTAATGGAGTTTAATATTTCACTTGATACAAGCATCGTAGCAGTCAATATCAAATTTGGATCTGAAAATCAAACACTGCTTCAGTTATGATTGGCACAAGGAATTCATCTTGCAGTCACTGATGTTTTTTATGAAAAATTTCTTATAAGTCCAGGGGGTCAATTCTGGTTCTATGAAACGATCCCAGATGTGGATGAATTTCAAACTGACGGAAGCGAAGACAATTTTTAAGATGGCGACGATGAAACTTAAATCATTTAAAACCGATTGCCCATATAAATTTGAACTAGAGAAAGAAAAGAAAAACTGTTCGGTATTTCAATAATTCGTCAGTTCGTAATAATATTTTACAAACAAGCGTTAAAAAGCATCATAATCATGAATTAGATTTACTCTTAGATTTCTGCTTCTAAAATAAAGTATTCATGAAAGTTTAGAAAAGCTGTCGATCTCAGATTTGCTTCTATCGACTTTGAAATTGTAAATGCTTTTAAAGATTTTGTCGCTCGGATGCAAATATTATACAAGCTAAAGGGGCTCTGAAGTTTCTCTAAAAGAAACGAGACTTATTTAAGAAATCCCTCATATTTAGAAACGTGAATTAATTTCCTGAATTTTAGTATTAAATTATAAATATGAGCTTTAATAAATATACCTTTACTTTGTTTTAATAAAATTATCTAAATTTTACTACAAATTTAAATCAAAATAGGTTTGTTTAAAAAACCGAAACCGGACGGTTTTGGGTGTTTTAAAAACGAAATCGCGGTTTCTCATTTTCACGGTTTTTTGCAAACTATACTTAAATCCGAAGATAATGAGAATTTTAAATTTATTTTTTGGAAACATAAAATCAATCCACATTTGACAATAGCTTATGTGTCAAAATGCACAAAATGAGACAAAAATCACTAAAACGCTCTTAAATCTGAAGATAATGAGAATTTTGAGTTTATTTTTAGCAAACACAATTTTTGTAACAACTGTAGTCAATTTGCCAAATTTCGAGATAATTGGTTCACATTTGACCCTAGCTCTCATATAAGTCCAAATGACAGAAACAGCTTAAATATATAAGTTTTGAGAAAATATTTGTATGATGGCAAAATTTAGCAAATATTTGTCTTTATACAGGAAAAAGAATACCTTTGACCCTTGTGGTGAAGGGTATCGTATGGTCGGGCTTGAACGACTATAGCACTTTCTTACTTGTTTTTACTAAAATTTTATGACAGAAGATGGCGCTATTTTTAGCTTACATATGGAAATCACATTTTTAGTAATGAAAACTAAAAAATATGGTTTGACAATGTTCCGCAACTTTGTTCAGGAGTATTTGGTCTAAATTTTTTCTGAATATACCAGCATCAAAAAAGATCCAAATAAAATGTATGTGACACATTTGTAAGAAACATGTCAATACCGCCACCTTGCGGCAATTTTTTGTAAAATTTTCAGAAACGCAAAAATAGATACTGTCAAAAACTTTCAAAAGAGATGTCTGTGATGAAACTTTGACAAAAAAATAGAGTTTTGGAGTTCATATGTGATTAAAAATTCACATATGAACTCCAATTGGAAAAGGTTTAACCGAATGATGATGAACAATTCCATCAGAGAGCAATTTAAAAAATGTTTCGCCTGCATGAATTTGAGTTAAACATATAAATTTGTTGGCACAATTGAGTCTTAATGACTTATTTTTGGTATCTAGACACGTTCAGAATTTATTGGTGTTTACAATTTTTCCAAATATAGCGTAGAAAAAATCAGGCATTCGAAAAATTTATGAGCAAAAAATTAAAAACAAAAAAATAAAATCAAATATTACAAAAGCTTTCTTCAATAAACAGAAATAATCAAATAAAATTTCATAAAATTTCAAAAACAAAATATTACGAAAATTTTGTGTTCTTTTAACAAAACAACATATGGGCAAATCCTGCGTGACGGACTATACACTTATACGGATTTTGTTGTACTTAAATGAATCCCATTGTCGTCTAACACGAGATATCTTTGCACAGATTTCGGAAAATATTATCCCATCGATTGTGCTCTCGAATGGCATTTGTTAATTTATATATATGTTTTAGAGGAAAAAGATATTCGCTTTTAAAGTGCTGTGACGGACGCTACAAAAAATGGAAGTGACTTTTTTTCAACACGTGTTTCTGTAATTTTCATTAAATCGGTCATAGTAATACAAAAATTTTAAATACATTGAAGATAGAGAAAAGTCAGAGGATTACGAAACAGCTTTCGTAAAATATTTTAAAGTTTCCAATTTCACCAAAAATCCATAAATGAACTGTTGCGGACGCTACGTGACGAACGATACAGTTTTTATTCGAATGTTTTATATTAGGAAAATAATAGTGTTATTTTTTCTCGAATTTCATCCCCTTCGTTATGTTCGCGGTTAAAAATGCGATTTTTGGGAACAATTTGATATTTCACAAAAAGGTTACATACCTATATTTTTTTAAAGTTTTACATTTTTTACATCTTAATTTTCGTCTCAAGAATGCTTTTGCCAGCTGTTAGAGTGTCTTAAAAATCAAAAAAAAAAATTTCAAAAGCATCAAATTTTGTTTAAGACCTAATACTTTAAATTTAATCTGTGGATATAGATAGTGTTATTGTTTTATGAATAAGACAGACATGTGTTCGTAAATTTTGTATTTAATAAATATCATTTTGGAAAAAATATATACTGTGGCGGACGCTACAAACTTTACTTTACATATTATTCTGTAAAATGCAATATTAACATCTATATATTTTTAGGATAATGTAAAGCATACTATAAGTTCTCTTTACGAACCAAGTTCAATTGGAGAAAAAAGAAAAATTGCACTAGTCAATTTAAAAAAATTCTGTGACGAACGCTACACACTGTAAGCCCTTTTTTACTTGATGTTATTTATATCACTCCAATTACTTTTTATGGAGCCAATTGCATAAAATTAAGCAGGCTTTGAGCCCCTACTGTAACTTGATACCTAAATTGATGGTTTTGCGAATTTTATGAACTTTTAAAAAACATATTATTTGAAAAAATTTATAAAAATTCGAGATAGGTCCAACTAAATACCTGCCATTCACGAAGTGACCAATCAAAAATTGTATCCATTATATATTCTGAAGGATCAATATATGGTAAATTTTTCCATAAATACAAATATGTGATTTTGACAGTTTTAAAATTTTGTCCTTAGTTTAATATATTTCGGATTTGCCCATATCAAAATATTTTTAATTTTTTCATAATATGTTTAAAAATATTTTCAATGATCATCAATTTTAACAAAAAAATGATGTTTTTGTGAAAAAATAATACAAAACAACAATTGTTATATGACCCCAATCCGTTTTAGAAATTTACTTTAAAAATTATCTCATTACTGAAAATTGTGAAAAATTTACAATATCGACATAACATTTTTTTCCAACGGATCACAAAATGAAAAACCATAGAAGAATATATAGAAGGTCGTCAGCTGATCCACTAAAATTTAGTATTCTACTAAATCACACGTACACGAAATGAAAGCTTTTTTGACAAACAGAAAAGCTTTTTGTACTCAAAATTTTGTTTGAAAAATTACGCGTTATTTTGAATGAAACGCACTGTTCTAAATTGCACACATAAAATGTTATTTTTTTTTAAATATTTTAACATTATTTTGATGTCGAAACACTTTTTATTTTTTACAAACTGAAAATTTTTTATTTTGTTTTCTTTCGACATTCTTTTTTTTTTTTGTTTTTGCTTAATTTGTATTGAACAAGTAGGGCTGCAATTTTTGGTATTAAAAAAAATAATGAAATTTAGAATAAAAAATTGTTTATAGATTTTAATTATCCTAAAATCAAGCAAAACTCATTCTATACCTTAAAATATGGATTTCTCAAGAAAATTTCTTAAAATTACGGAGAAAATCTTGAAGAAAATTTTCGTCCCATCATATCATACTTTTTTGTGCAACTGTTTGTATTCATTAAGAAAAGTAAAAGCTCTTTTTAGGCTTACCAATACACTATTACTGATCCGTACTATTGACAGGTCCCAGGTGTACTTTGACGTTTCGTTGACTTTCTAGGTATTTATTTATTCTATGTGAAAAACATTCAAAGGACAAAAGCTTATTTTAGTTTTTAAAATGAAGTTTTCAAATTTAATTTAAAATTTATTTTGTTTTCGATTTTCAAAATAAAGTCGAATTTTTCGTTTTAAAGTCGACTTTAAATGTTCTGTGGTTAGGCTGAACATTTTGAATAAATTCTAGTTTTTTATATTAGTTTTATGAGTAGAAGCCTACTTAAAGTTAAAAGCTTAGTTGTACCCAATTATAAAAATTATGTGGATTTCTAGCTGAAATTTAAATTTTCAAGCTGCGGAAGGTTTTTGAACATTGGTAAACGATTAGATTTTGGAAGTGAAAAATTCGCTAGGTCCGTGCATACAAATTTCTATAATTATACAAGAAAAGTTGAAACTATATTGTATTGCATGTACTTTTCGTATGTGTAGATAAATATGTACATATTTATGTGCGTATATGTATATTTGAAAGTACTGTATGTAAATTCCTCACATATAGGTAATACATCTTGACTTACTCATTGCTTTCACTTGTTCCACGTAGTTCTCCTTCTTCCGATCTAAGTTTTGTTCTTCTGCTTGCTGTGCTTAAATTCTTCACTTTTATTTCTTGTTCATTTTCTACTTCTAGTTTCTATTTGGTTTGTTACCGCCGCTGTTGTCTGTCCTTGCAGACCTTTTTCTATTTCTATTACATCTTTATAGATGTTCTTACATACATACATATATATGTATATATGTTGATATGTAAGAATCAATGTTAGGATATGTGGGCATCTTTGTGTCCCACACTGATGTACGAGTATCAACTTAAAATTTTGAAAATTCACAATCGCCAACATCTATCAGCCCACACCAATATTATAACAATATTCTTCTTAAATAGTAAGAAGTACTTGTACTAATGCTCAGCCAAATCATCATTTCACATATTCATGTGGACACACAATCGAATAACTTTTAAAATGTATGTGCGTTTGAAGATGTGCGCTTATACATATGTATGTCAGTTTGTGTGTGTGTGTGTGTATGCTAGCCATAGAAACAAATTCCGTTGCCAAACACATCGTCCATCCAATCTTAGCCACTGGTTATATTAATATACATACACACAAACATCCTTATGAATAGGTAGAAAGACATGCATATTTATATATGGACCGGACCCCACAAAGGCTCTAAAACTAAAAACGTACAATTTTTAGTGGCAACCAACAAAGTGTCACCCATTCCTTCCAACTACCAACTGGCTACAATCTCTTCCCACTCCTCCACAGTTAGAAGATACACATTCTTACATACTATTCAAATACACACAGTCTCATTTCGATTCACATTTCGCAAGTCATATGCAAACAACATTTCGCAACGACAGTCCTGAGTTCCTTGGTCTTCGTTTCTTCTTCATGTGTACAAGTCCTTACAATGTTCCTTCGTACATTCGAATCTAAATCTAAGGCTGATGTTAAAAATGAATGTTTGTAAGTTTGGTACGAGCATCTGTACTACGACATTCATACAAACATGGGCATAATCACAATATGTACGAAGATATTTCCATACGTAAGTATATTTTGCAAAAGTATCTAAGTATGGACGAATGTTAATGTGAATAAAAGGATGGATAGAAGAAGGATATTTTGTACATACATACATGAATCCTTAAACATTTGTATATTTCGCAGAATATCTGTGTGTGTGTGCGAGTGTGTACAAATGTCCGTTTCGTTTCAAATTCACAGACACAGGCAGAGTGGTCAGCTATGGAAATTATCGATCGACTTGCCTTTGAGGTCAGGTGGAAAGGGGTAACTTGAAGTGTGTTTTGGTAAAGTGCTAACGTTATAGAAATGGAGATGGAGACAACGATGTATAGACTAACATACATATGTATATATTTAAGTAGGTTTTTGAATGAGTTAATGTATATACATTAGACGGATCCTGAAGAAAAGTATATCGATAATGTCTTCGTCCTTAGGCCTAAACTGATTTGTCTTAATCAAACAAAATTTTATTTATTTTTCAAATTTTATCTATAACTGACTTATTCATAATTTTTATTATATTTGCCATATTTTGAATATGATCTCAATGCGCCGAAAATCACAAAAAGTTTTACAAATCTAAACAAAATTAAATTTTAATTTTAATGTCAATATATAAATTGATATAAGAAATTTTATCCACATTTTACCAAACCCATATAACTCATTTTTGGAAAAAATAAAGCTGTTCGTATGGTGAACAGTATATAACAATATATTATTTTAAATAACGGACTTCTGTTCTGTAGGTTATCATTTGTTCGGTGTTGACTGAATTTTACATGTTCTTACTTGCTAAGAGGTTGTGGGTTCGAATCCGGGCTCAGGGTTATATCATAAATTTTTATTTTTTATTTTTAATAATTTTTTTATGATTTTTAAATTAGATTAATAATTGTAAGGAATGCTGAAAAAACTATGTCACACACTTAGCAGTGTGGAATGCTGCATTTTCTGTCCTGCTACGGACTTCTTCAGCACACTGTGTCACCAACTGTTAGATGCCAGTAGTTAAGATCATCTATTTAACTGAAACTTAAGCGAAATGGAAAACGAGAATTATGTTAACACTCATTTCTATTTCACCTATGACCATATGATCGATTCAGTTAGACGAACTTATCCACCATAGTTTTTTCCTTTATGTTTTGTATCCCTATCCTTTATTAATCTGCATTTACTTTGTACTTTAACCAACTGTCAGCTGGTAATGAAGACAAAGATTTTTGTTTTAACATAATTCTCGTTTTCCATTTCGCTTAAGAATTCAGCTAAATAGATGATCTTAACTACTGGCATCTAACACTTGGTGACACAGTGTGCTAAAGAAGTCCGTAGCGGGACAGAAAATGCAGCATTCCACACTGCTAAGTGTGACACATAGTTTTTTTAGTATTCCTACAAATTATTAATCTAATTTAAAAATCATATAAAAATTATTAAAAATAAAAAATAAAAATTTATGATATGAACCTGAGCCCGGATTCGAATCCACAATCTCTTAACATAAATTCTTGGTTCAACTAAAAATTAATTTCTTTCAATTGGACAATTGGTAAAAATTAATAGTTGCCGCAGCCAGTGCTTTTTTATAAAATTGTCAGCAGTTAAATTTTCGAAAATCAGCAAAAAAAAGGGAATTGTTAAAATAATTAAAAATATATATATATGGGCCAAAATCAAAAGTTTTTAATTCCTTTGAAACTGACTTTCAACTCGAATAATTTTTGTACTCTTAGGAGCTCGGAAAATCTAATTAAATATTTTTAACTCCCAAGACTTCAGGTATATTGAACACAAAACTTGGAAGCGTAAAAATGTTAAAAAATCGATTGAAGCATTTGCGTTTTTTTTTTTCATATTTCGTCTTCTTCATTCGTTTTAACATTTTTATCCAAATCATTGTTCTACGAAATAGACACCACAATTGGGGGATGTATCCATTGCCCTCTAAATTTGAACTTCGTCACTTCTAATACTGCCGAAATTTCAAGCACGTTTTCAGCACTTTTTAATTTATTTCGCATATTTTTCGGCCGCCTCAAGGAATTCAAAAAATGTATAACGATTGGAAGATCTTTTAGTTTTGTGTGGTTTGATATATATCTCAATAATGTACTCCATATAAGTGAAGCACACTCGCAAATTTGTATGTTTTTGCCATTTAACACCTCAAAGCAAAAGCGCACCAAAAAATGTTTTTTTTTAATTATATGAAGATTTTGAAAATCGTGCAAAAAAACCTATTGTTTTTAATGGTATTAGATAGCAACTGAGACAAAAGCACATAAGGTATGAAAGCGATGCCGTTTGAAACCGATTCGTAACAAAAGTTTGTCAAAAATGTCTTTATTAGCTGAGAATTTACATCCACTATGCTCCCTTAATGTAACCGCTGTGGTATAGCAGGCTAGTCATCCGCCAAGCATACCAGAGGTCCCAAGTTCGACCCCCGGCCAGACTCACTAGAAAAAAAATAATTTTCAAAAAAAGCTAGCCACTGGTTACTGAGTATTTTTCGAACTACTGCATTTGCCGTTTGGAGCCGGCGTTAAAACGTATGTCCCCTTCAATAAGCCTAAAAATAGAATCGGATGCAGCTCATTGTCTGAGAGAAGTACCCCTTGCTCCCATTGGAGCAAGGGGTACTAGGGGTACAAGGTATATATATATATATATATATATAAGCTCCCTTCCTCTGCTCAGAGATTGATAAATATTCAGCATTATTACGATTGTATCTTCGACTACGACTGTTAGAACTAGATTAATGAAATTTTGTTAATGATTATAATAAGATTGATTAAATACAGCTCGTTTTGACCTTTAAGTTTTAAAATCTTGATATAGAGTATAGACCTTGTGCTTATACCCACAATCATAACTTACTAATTTGTTGATATTCGATTTTTTATTGACTTTTTACTGACGAACGATAGCCATGATAAGTCTGGGCTTACCAAGACCATTCAGAACCGTTGCTTGGTATCCAACATCCCCTACATCATCAAAATTGACTCATGATTCATTTTTCATTGCCGTAAATTAGTTTTCTAAGATTTTTTACAGAAGGCAATCTGGTATGTGATCGAAATCGATCTTTTCAAATCGATCAGATTCAGATGTATTTTTGAGATAATTTTCGGTTTATTCCCCAAAAATTATGAACATTAGGGCTTTAATCCTTTTGACTGATGTATTTTCCTCCATTTGCTTTGAATTTTTTGGGGAAATAACCGAAGATTAACTTAAAAATATACCTGAAATCGATCGATTTGAAAACGATAGATTTGCACCACATACCGGAATATTTAAATTTTTAAAATTCAAAAATAATTCAAAAATCATTTTTTATAAAAATAGAAAAAAAACAGCATGGTCTTAGTGGAATTTGAACCCCGGCCTTTCAGTTCAAATAACCATCACGGGTATATTATTTATATTAAAATGTTGAAGTTATGCTTGAAACATCAAAAATCTATCATAACGATTTTGACGAAATTTGGACGGTGGGTACGTTTTTTTATCTATAGGTCAAGTAAAAAGGGATCCTCTTAAAGGGAAAATTTCCAAAATTCCTTTTTTACTTGACCTATAAATTAAAAAAGGTACCCAATGGGTAAAAGGGGGAAAATCGAAAAGTAATAGGCATAGAAATAAAATTTATTACGGTTTAGACAGCTGCTAAAATAAGCGGACAGGTGTTTGGTACTTTTTTGAAACCATGCTAGATAGGGGGCAAAAAAGGGTGAAAATAGTTTTTTGGTACCTTTTTTAACTCACTCTTATCTTTTGTAGCAATGAATATAGAAAGAAACTTTGTACTGCAATCAATAGATGTGAAAAATATTGAACACGTATTTGGTACTATTGTGATTTCAAAATGGGTAAAAAAAGGGATAACATTACAACTTAACATCTCTTAAAGTAATATGAATAAAAACAAAATGTTGACTGACTTTTAATAAAATGTACGAAATTCAATTGGTACCAAAGAAGTTCCAAATATGCATATGGAGCTTTTTTGAAATGAGGGGATAAAAGAGGGAAAATTGGTAACATTATAACTTTTAAAGTAATAGGTATGGAAACAAAATTTAAATTGCGTTTTGATCAGCTGAAAAAATAAGAGGAACTTTTTGGAAGAAAGGCCGAGCAAGACCTAAAACAAATGAACTTGGAAACAAAATGTGTATCGCAAGTATATACATTATAAAATAAAATATATGAAAAGTTTAAAATTTTCTTTGAAAGGTACTGTAATTTTATGACACTATTCTAGAAAATGGTGAAATTTTTATTTAAGCATAACTTTAACAAAATTAACCCATTTAAATCCAACTAATTTTTGGGTCGGTCTAATGTACATATGTATGAATGGCTAAAAAGTAAAGGGCTGCTATTCTCAACTTTTGAAGAACATTAAACGACTTTAGACTATTGCTACAAAAGTGAAGCAAACTGTCAGACGGCCTATGTCCAGAGAATGAGGGAGTAATGATTGAGCAGATGAACAAATAAACAGTGAGCGAAGGTGAAGGTGGACTGCCATATAAATACAACAAAAATATTGAAAATTAAACGAAAAATCCTAAAACATAACAACAACATAAATTTGAAGAAAAAAAATGGAAACACAACATGTACTAAAGAAGTAGATTGTATTTCAGCTAAACGACAAGCACGTTAACGACAACATAATACAACAACAACATATACAAATACAAAGAAGAATAAGAAATCTAGGAGATGACCAAAAGGAATATTGCAGGTTTGTTTTCTCTACGTAAGTAAAATATATTTGTGTGACTGTGAGTGTGTGCTTTGTTTTCTTTTTTCCCAGTTTTGTTGTAGTTGTTTTGTAATTCTCTGCCAGGAGTCCAAATGAAACGAATCTAAACTAACTTAACGAAACGAAACTAAGCTAACTTCATTCCACTGTATTCAAGTAAGAGTGTGTGTGTGTCTAAGTGTGTGTTATTCTATTCCAAGAGTTGTCCTGTTCTATGCCTTAACCAAACTGTTCATTTTACTTTGAGTATTGTATACTCTTAGAACTGTGATTGTGTTTTGGTTATGTGTTTGTGTATGTGTGTGTGGGTGTTGGTGATACTGTTCTACTTAGCGTTCTCCGGAAATCGTCGTCATAGTCGTCGTCAAGCCAAGCACATCGTACAATCATAGAATCGCCTTTGCCATCAAAGAACTACCATCACAGCATCTCTACCTTATTGAATGTCCAGCCAGAATTTAGGTCCCTCTCCACAAGCGACTTGGATAATGTAGTTATTTTATTGTATGTGTAGAAAGTGTACGTAGCGTGTACGTAATATTTGTATGTATGTATGTATGTACGAATGTTTGTAGATGAAAAGTTGTAAGGATGAACGGAAAAAACACTAATGCGACGTCAGATGGATAGAAGTATTGCCGGTCAGCCTGCTTGCTTACTTGCCTGACGTCTTCTGTAGTTATGTGTAGTTTTTGAAGAGGGTTTTTCAATAGGAGAGGGGGTGAAGGAAGTCACATAAGTAATTTTGAATACGAAAAACAACGTTGTGGATACATTTTGGTACAGCTCCGTTAAGTTGAAATTCGCTGTTTCCGACAGCTTGGTTTGGACATGTTCTCAAGTCGAATGCTTATCGTTCGTTTGCATGTACCATATATACGGAATATAAATTTGTATAGGACATGCAGATGGATATGGATGGAATAAGAGTATGCCACCGTCTCTGGCACCACTACCACTGCCACCGCCATCACCTTTAATCCCTACAAGCAGTCACAAGTATTGCAAAAGACCAGAAAAGCAATGCAAACGAAGCACAAAACTTCTAATATTCATTTGACCGTCAGATGTTATTATCGGTCTTTGAATAATGGGTATGAAAGTGGGAGCTTCTATAAACCATGTGGATGGATAGATGAATAGATGGCTCGCTTGCTGCTTATTCCGCTGATTCTATAGAGGAGATGTTATTGAGTTTAAAAGTTTTTCCTTTTAACTATAATCTTATGAATGGGGAATGCTATCCCTCTACTGCTGACCATATTTGTAGTACGACTAAACAACCCTTTCTCATATGCCTTAAGTCTTTATATTCCCAATGTACTAAGTAATTCATATATTTTCTACCTTTTTTACCGTCCCTTCATATACATATGTATGTACTTAGGTATACCCACATACATACATACATATATACTTACGTTTGTAATGAATATATAGCATTTCAAATTCTTGTCTTTGGTAGACATTAGAAAAACTCAAAAAACTATTCTGTGTTTCCATCTTAATATTAGTTAGTTAGTTGGTTAGAAGAAACAAAAAAACTTAAACAACAACAATAATGACGACAGATTATTTAAATATTTTCATAAGATGGTATGTATGTATACTAGACTGATTCGAAAAAAGGATTTTCGTGGAACACTTTTGATACAAATTTTAAGATTTATGGTAAAATTTAAAGTCTTGAAATTTTTACACAATCCTTTGAGATTCATGGCCAGTTCCACGATCTCGAACGAAAGCTTTCTTTCTTATCATATACGAAAGAAATTTGTTTTTGGTTTCACTAACTTTATTTTATGCGAAAGATAAGTCGAAAAACAAGTCGAAAGAAAACGTAAGTATTTTCATACAAATTTCTGTTTCACTATTTCGAACAAGTTACCAGCAATACGAAAGCAAATGCCAAAATGAGTCACTTGATATTTTGCTTCCGAATAGAAACGAACGAAAGGCTTCGAAATAGTGAAACCAAAATTAATACGAATTCGAGTTACTCACTTTCTTTCGAGTAGATTTTCTTTCGAAATCGTGAAACAGGCTATCAATATTTTATTTGATATTTTTCCAAAATATATGATCGTGTGGAAACATTGAAATTTTTTATAAAGTATAAATTTTATCTTTACCTGAGATAAAACAGTTATAATACATAGTTGTTGATCTAAACAATATTTAATAGCAATACGTGTTGATTATTTGACTTTCCCTCTATATTCAACATACGAGTAAGTATCATAAATTGACATATACAAATGCACATATTTATTTTAAAAAATACTAATTTGCTTTTAATGGTTACTATAGAACATTTGTCCCAAAAGTCGAACATAGAATTACAAGCAACTCGATCTACACCACTTTTTCTCCAATTCCACACACAAAGTTTCGAGATATCCTTCTCTACCTTTTATTTCCATCGGATTTTTGGTCTTCCCCTTCTGTGTGAACCATCACCTGGTTCATATTCAAATGATTTTTTAGCTGGAGCAGTTTCATCCATTATCACAACATGACCCAGTCAACGTAAATGTTTTATTATAATGTCCCATGCGCTCATGGTTCATACGGCATCGGTTTTCTCCATCAACGCAGATTGGCCGGTAGACATTCTGAATTATTTTTCGCTCGAATACTCCAAGTACTGTCTGTTACAAGTACCCACGATTTTGAACATTATGATAATACAGGTAGCATCATTCAGCCTTATTACTGTTGTCGAATATACGACTTCGACTACGACAGTTAGTACTAGATTAAAGAAGTAGTGTTGATGTTTTATTTAATCTAATACTAACTGTGGTAGTCAAACTCGTATATTCGATAACCGTAATAAGGGTGATTGTCTTGTAAAGCGTGATTTTTGTCGGTCGAGAGGTGGCTTTATTTTTAAACTGCCTACTAATGGCCTCTATTAGCCATTATTACCCTTCTTTTTATTTCATTTATATAAAATTGTCAACTTCTTCAAAGTTGTAGTTTTCAACTTGTACTATATGCCCGCGTCTTTCGAGCGTCTTATGCGTTGATACCATCAACTTAGTTCTCCATTTAAAGCCAAACCTATTTTCTTACTTTTCTGTTATCTTTGACTCCCATTGGAACGTATGGCCTCAAACATCCTTTTATATCGAACTCTATTGCAAAATGTTAGGCATACATCATTCCATGAATAGTTTGCTGCTTGCAACTCCGCATCAGTTGACCCTCCACACGTTCTAGCAGGTACGCCAACACGACAGTCGCTTCCCTGGGGAAGTGCCTGGTCCATCCACCATCATATCAGTTGACATACATCTATAGAAGCAGGGATTTGGTTTGTCGCGTTTAGTGGATCTTCATTTCTTATGCGATTCGGCTACCGTACATTTAGGATTTGCCGCAAGCATCTGTTTTCAAAGGTTTGTAGGCGCTTATCGATGGCATTTGTGCATTTCCAAGTTTTGCAGCCGATTTACAGGATGGTCTTGACATTCGAGTTTTATAATTGTAACTTAGTTGTTGTTGATATTTGCCAAGATTTGCAATTAGCTTGGATAATGCCGAATCCACATTTTTCCTTATTAATACGCGATTCAATATCCTTGTCGGCTCCACCTTTTGTAGATACCAAACTTCCAAGATAACTAAAGGTACCTACACATCCAATAACCTCGTTATCCACATTGATAATTCGACGGGTTTGCACCATATTCTCTAGGCATAATCTTTGTCTTGGAAATATTGATAGCCTTAGTATTTTCTTGAAGGTGACTTGCACTTTGGATTAGAAGACATACGTCATTTGTATATTCCAAGTCCTAGAGTCCTGGATACCGCGTATGTTACATTGCTCTAGTACCATTATTGCAGTGTTGATTACGTCAACACATGAACAATTCTCTCTGAATCCAAACTGATTTTCGAGGAGTGTAGAGGAAACTGTATCGGATATTCTGTTCAAAATTACTTAACTTAGTATTTTCCTCGGTATTGGAAGGAGTGTTATACCTCTATTGTTATTACAGTAACACTTTTTTAGTATTTTGACTAGTATACCTTTACTCCAGGAGGTTGGCAGAGCTTCTTTCTCACATATTTTTCGCACAACACATCCCATAACATCAACATCACATAAGAGCTTCTCCGCTGAGATATTGTTTCCCACTTCTTGTATTGTTGGTGGATTGTCTGAAATTCCATTGAATTTACTGTCACGGTTAGTTTCATTATGCACTTCCGTCAGTGGTGTTAATTCAATAGGATTGTTTAACAATACTTCAAGTATTGCATCCAGCGTATTAATTGTTCATCCGGAGTTTTAATGTGAAATTGTATTTTTTATTATCCGTTGTTCTACCAAGTCCCATGTTGCTGGTGTTAGAAAAATTTTCCTTTTATGATCTTTAAATCCTAGTGTTTGTTAATCTTATTGTACTT
The DNA here is from genome assembly GCA_933228675.1 of Stomorhina lunata. Classification (NCBI taxonomy): domain Eukaryota; kingdom Metazoa; phylum Arthropoda; class Insecta; order Diptera; family Rhiniidae; genus Stomorhina; species Stomorhina lunata. The sequence goes on along the minus strand of OW121740.1, from coordinate 84,108,821 downwards.
AAGACTGAAACATCTATAGATTTCATTACAACACGCGTCGCTGTTGTTTATAACATCTGGAAGGCTTTTCTTTATGGAAGTAATGAAGGCATTTCGATGTCTCTATAATTCCATTTCTCTCATATCAATTTTCCAATCTGCTTTCGCTATATCAGACCTCAGAGCCGCAATCTTTAATCGAGTTTTACGTTCGATCAGTCTTTTTCCATTACCGTTCCTCACTCTGACACCGTGCTTACCAATGTAGTGTTCCTATCCGGTATTGTATGAACCTACCTTGGTGTTTAAGTCGCCCAGTATCATAGTAATATCACAATTAGGTACAATCTTTTCGTTTTCGGATAAGATTTTAGTTGGAGCGTAGACATTGATAATTATGAAATAACGAGCTTAAGTCTTGAGTTTTATTGTCATTAGCCTCTTATTGATATTCTTTTAGTTATTTGGAAGTTTACACCCCTTCTATGCTCCGGGCGACTGGAGTAAAGGAACACAGTACTTTCCCTCTGACCCTTCCTTGTCCTATCCATCTTGCTTCTTGCACCGAAAGCAACAATTTTATAACGCAACATTTCATGCCTTATCTGTTCTAATTTGCCAGTTTCGTATAATATGCACCTCCAAAATCCTTGTGCCAGCTGCCGCGTGCCTCTCGAACAGAGACAGACGCCACAACTAACATGTTGAACATACGATGCAGTTTCGTACTTTAACAAGTACAATTATCATAGACCAAATACGTTGGAATGGCTCTATGATAACTACCTCTCATATTAGTCCCGACCTAGAATCCCACACGGGTTGTTTACAGCATCTTCAACTAGGTTGCTCAGGTTACCAGGATGTACCACGAGGAGATTAGAGTAGGAATTGGTTACAGTTCTTACCTGGTAGCTGAAGACTCCAGGCAACAGCTGTATCCCATTACATCCCAACATACTTTGTCATATTCTTCATCGATTTTCTCAAAAGTGACAATTATTGCTCGCAATGATAGATCCATGATGTAAATATCATCGGCATAAGTGAGTAAAAAGAATTGTTTTGTGTATAGTGTGCCAGGTCTATTCATGTTTGCAACTCGTATAATTTTTTCGGAACACTCTCTACAGCGACTTGAAACTTGCTTAAAGTCATTCTTCAGAAACATACATACTACATACTCGTTATTGACCATAATCTCTTTCGTGTCATCCACAAACGCGAGTAGCATGTGTTTTTTTGTTGAAAATTGTTTCAGATCTCGAACGATTTCATTTTCTTTCTATATCGCTGCGGTTAATTACGGTATTCGCAAATCGGTTTATCAAAAATTTAAAGACTCATCGAAGCAAATTACTAAAGCAACTATTTTATTATTAATGTTTGGGTTGTTAGCTTTTTTTCCTTATGTCCAGCTTTTTCAGGATTTGTATCTGACAACCCTAATTTGCACTCATCTGGAATTTGTATATATTTTTTAAAATAATACTTTTTCTTTAAAGTTCATAAAAATTGCAAAAGCATCCATTTAGGTATCAAGTTTCAGTAGGGACTCAAAGTCTGCTTAATTGTATATAACTAGATGTAAAAGACCCCATCAAAAGTAATTGGAGTGATATAAATTAGGGTTTGCAGTTCGATTTTAACCGAAACCGAAACCTCGGTTTTCTATGCCTCAAACCCGAAACCGAAAACCGTAGAAAAAACCGAGGTTTTAGCTATTTATTTTTCATAATTTTTTGTTGGTATTATACAGAAATAACAATAGCTTATCATAAATTTACACGTAATTTTTTTATTTAATGAAGCAGAAGAATGAAACAAGCAAAAGTTTTTACAATGTACGAATGGACAGGTGTAAGGGGAAGACGGTATATGAACGTAAATATTCACGATTCTCATGGTAAATTTGATAACCTGGGCCGTATTTTAGGAACGTGTAATTCAAGAAAACGCAAGAAACCATTAGACAAAGGCTAATGGAGTTTGATATTTCACTTGATGCAAACATCGTAGCATGTACTATAGATGGAGCAGCAGCCAATATCAAATTTGTATCTGAAAATCAATTTTGAAGACGGCGGCGATGAAACTTTGACTCATTTAAAACCGATTGCCCATATACATTTGAACCTAGAGGCTGTAAGAAAAACTGTTCTGTATTTCAAAAATTCGTCAGTTCGTTATAATATTTTACAAACAAGAGTTCAAAAGCATCATAATCGTGAATTAAGTTTACTCTTAGATTTCTGCTTCTAAACAAAGTATTCTTGAGAGTTTAGAAATGCTGTCGACCTTAGATTGGCTTCATTCTATCGACTTTGAAATTGTAAATTCTTTAAAATCGTTGCTATTTGTAAAAATTACTATTGAAGCAATTTGTCGCTCAGATGCAAATATTATTCACGCTAAAGGGGCTCTGCAGTTTCTCCAAAAGAAACAAGACTTATTTAAGAAATCCCTCATATTTAAAAAACCTGAATTATTTTTCTGAATTTTAGTATTAAATTATAACATGTTTTAATGAAGTAATCTAAATTTTTCTACAAATTTAAACTGAAATAGTTTTATTTAAAAAACCGAACCGAAACCGGCCGTTTTTGGGTGTTTTAAAACCGAAACCGCAGTTTCTCATTTTTACGGTTTTTTGCAAACCCTAATATAAATAACGTCAAGTAAAAAAGGGTTCACAGTGTGTAGCGTCCGTCACAGAAATAAAGTTTTTTTTTTTAATTTGACTAGTGCAATTTTTCTTTTTCCTCCTTTGAATTAGGCTAAAAATATATAGATGTTTATATAGCATTTTACAGAATAATATTTATAGGAAAGTGTGTAGCGTCCGTCACAGTATATATTTTTTACAAAATGATATAAATTAAATATAAAATTTATGAGCACATGTCTGTCTTATTCATAAAGTAATAACACTGTCTATATCCACAAATTAAATTTAAGGTATTCGGTGTTAAAAAAAAAAACATACAGTGGGGCAAATTTCATGCTTTTGAAATTTGTATTTTTTTTTTTATTTTTGGGACACTCTAACAGCTAGCCGCAGCATTCTTAAGAATAGAAATAAGATATAAAAGTGTAAAACTTTTAATAAATAAATGTATGTATCCGTTATGTGAAATATCAAATTGTCTCCAAATATCGCATTTTTAACCGCGAACATGAAGAGAAAGAAGATAAAATCGGGAATAAATAACATCATTATTTTCACTGATTTCTTCTGTTATCCTTGACTCCCAGTGGAGCATAGGGCCTCACTGATTTACAATTTTTTAAATATAAATTTTTTGATTTACAATTTTTTAAATATAAATTTTTTCCTATTATTTAAAAAACATTAAAGTAAAAATTGTATCGTCCGTCACATTGCGTCAGTTCATTTACGGATTTTTGGTGAAACGGGAAACTTTAAAATATTTTATGAAAGCTGTTTTGTAATCCTCTGATTTTTCTCTATATTCAATGTATTTACAATTTTTTTATTACTATGACCGATTTGATGAAAATTACAGAAACACTTGTTCCAAAAAAAGTCACTTCCAATTTTTTGTAGCATCCGTCAAAGCACTTTGAAAACGAATATCTTTTTCTTCTGAAACAAGTATGTAAATTAACAAATGCCATTCGAAAGCACAATCGATGGGCTAATATTGTCCGAAATCGGTTCAAAGATATCTCTTCTAAAACGACAATGGGATTTATTTAAGTACAACAAAATTCGCATAAATGTATCGTCCGTCATGCAGGATTTGCTCATATGGATTTTTTCAACTTTCAAAACTTCTTTCTTCCGTAATTTAATTTCTCTAAGGATTCACTTTTTTTTCTCAGATCCACAAATATAATCGAGTATTTAAACTTTGGCTTAAAATCGAGACGTTTTCCCAGTATTTAATCAATAGAATATATTTTACTATTGACCAAACATTTTAGAAATTTAAGAGTAATAAAAAATACACAGTGTGTATTTTACATGTATTATACAAATATATGTGCATGGTTGTGTAGGCAGGATATTTAATAAAGAAAAAAATCAAAAAAATCTCAAATATCTTTAAGTATTTCTCAGAAAAACCAGTTTCGAACGACAACTGTTGAGTCTATGAGATTCATCAATAAAACTGACCTTCTAATTATTACACGAATAAATATTACGACTATTCAGATATAAACACTAAAAATAAAACAGTAAAATGTAAAAAAGTCGAAGTCTAGTAGATAACCGGCAACAACCAAAACAACCCATAAAATAAAGTATTCATTCATCCTTTCATGACTTCATTCATGATTTTTTAAAGTTTATTTTTATATATTTTTTATTTTTATTTGTAACTTTTTCTATTTGTTTTATTTTTGTCTATTTTTATTATGTCCTTGATTGAATACGTTAATACATACGAATATATAATTTTACATTAGAGTGGCAGTCGATGTATGAAAAAAACATAGTTTTAGAATTCTAAATCAACGATTTGGAAATTTGGATCTGGTATTCGTTTGACCGCTATTAGCTGATTAGCGCAAGCCTCTTCTTTGTTAAAAGTTTGCAACAAATAATTATAACTTTATATAATTTAACACCCTTATTCATAAAAGAGTAATACAATTATCAGCTTGTCATAACTTTATGTTTAATTTTTGAGTCAGGAGTTAAATATTATACTTATTACAAGCGCAGTAAGTAGCTGTTAAAGGCAAAATTGACACTTTTGTATAAAAAATGCATGTTACTCCTAGTTTTAACAAGATGACGGTTATCAACTGTCAAAGTTCAGAAGTTCCAATTGAAAGACCCTTATATTCGTACGCAATAAATACAAAACAAGATTCAGGACTGCACCAAATTCATTAAATAACTGCTACTCTAATGTACCAACTAGATGTATTCAGTAGTTGGTACCCATGCAGAAAAATGCAAAAAGAGCAATAATATAAGACTGAGACAATAAAAAAAAAACAATATGTTGTTTCTAGTTGAATTCTAATCGAAATAGTTTTAGGTTCTATAGATTCTGACATAAGTAAATGCTCTAAAAAACTACAAAACACGATTTTTATACCTACAATCAAAAATAATGGGGGTATATTGAGATTGTCATTCCGTTTTTAACTTCCTTAATATTGGCTTGAAAACCAAAAGGAAATTCTGAATCCTTATGGAATTCTAAGGCGATTGAGCGATGTTCGACTGTCTGTTCGTCTGTATGTTGAAAGCACGATAGTGCTTGAACGAAAGGAGCAAAATTTTGGTACTGAAATAAGAAAATTGGTTTACATTTGACCATAGCTGTATAACCTGTATAACCTCACCTAGGCTAACCGCTTATTTGCTAATAAATGACAAATAATAACAGGTATAACGAACAAAATTAGTATAGATAATAAGCACTAGGCAACATATAAAATTGTATTGAAATCGGTTCATATTTAACCATACCTCCCATTAAAAACGCTTACGGAAACAGCCTAAACTCCACCTTAATTCCACTTTAATGCCAATAAATGCTAAACTATAATAGGTATGGGCACTAAATTTACTAAATTTAGCTCAAGGAAGTGCCTGTTCAAAGTTTTGTCACGAAATCGGTTGAACATTAGAGCTCCCATATAACCCCGCCGCTGGAATCACATTAATGCTGATAAATTAAATCCAATTGTAATATAAATATATGACAACTTAATTCAGAATAGTGAAGTTTTATGCAAATTTTATAGGAATCGGTCCATATTTGACCATAACTTTCATATAAAAACCACTATACCACCACCTACTGTATTACTATCGACGTGTTGGGCGCAACGAAAAGTACACATTTAACAGCTTATTAACGTAAGCCGTTAAATACTTACAAATTTTGTACAAAGTAAATACTAATACCACTTTTAAATGTTGAACTATAAAGCTACGGCAACCGAATTTAGTCCAAAGATTTTACCTACAATACCAACTAGCGTAACAATTTTTTTCGAATTTGGTATTCATTTTGACTTAGCTGCACCCTCGTAGATATGTGAGATATGTTTCTAAATTGAACACAATTTGATGGTGGGTATATATAAAATTCGGTACTGCCGAATATAACACTCCTATTTTTTAAATTGAAATTAGTAACTTTATATTTATTTCAACAAATAGTATTAATAATTATAGAAACTTTTCAGCCCAACTGGTATACGATTGAAAAATCATCTGAGTTTTAAAACATTTTTATAATAAAAAAGTAAGAAAGTGCTATAGTCTGTCAAGCCCGACCATACGATAACCTTCACCACTAAGGTCAAAGGTGTTCTTTTTCCTGTATAAAGACAAATATTTCCTAAATTTTGCCATCATACAAAGATTTCCTCAAAACTTATATATTGAAGCTGTTTCTGTCATTTGGACTTATATGAGAGGTAGGGTCAAATGTGGACCGATTATCTCGAAAATTATCAAATTAATTACAGTTGTTACAAAAATTATTTTTGCAAAAAATAAACTTAAAATTATCATTATCTTCAGATTCAAGAGCGTTTCAGTGACTTTTGTCCTATTTAGTGCGTTTTGACACATAAGTTGGCATGGGAGCTATGGTCAAATGTCCGATTTCAACAAAATTTGGTACAGTGATTTTAGTTTACATAAGCAGTATTTGTTTTAAATTTCATGAAAAAATATTGATACTCGTGGCCAATATATCAATTCCGGGAAGTGGGACCTATGGGAGGTACCATAAATAATAGACTGATTTTGACGAATTTCAATAGCCATGGTTCCACTATCAAAAAAAATATTTGTTCCAAATTTTATCAAATTATCTTGAGAATTGCGACCTGTACTTTGATTCCAAGGTTTACATGGGGGTCCAGCCGTCCAGCCAGACGGATGGACGGATTGACATCGCTAAATCGGCTTACAAAGTGATTCTAAGCCTATTGGTATACTAAAAGGTGGGTCTAAGACAAATATTTCTATGCGTTACTTACATCAGCACAAACTTATAATACCCTTTCCACCTATGGTGGTGAAGGGTATAAAAAAATATATGTGTATTGCCATAATTTCGATTTTATATACAACTACTTTATTTAACAAAATTTAATTTTTGATTAAAAAGGTAAGTACTTTATACCGTTGTCTATTTCTGCCTGGGTATGACTGCATATTTATATTTATAATAGACCAAACCTTTAAGCTTTGCGTTAGCTTTAAAAGGAAAATTTTACCAAAATTCAACGGTTAATCAGAACTAGTTTGACTCAGAATCCACAGGAAATTCAATGTAACCAAGTTCGTCTGGCTGTCCTTCTTCACCCGGAAGTTGGACCTATAATAGATTTTAAGAAACTCTCCCGACATTTCCTGGGAATTCAAGACATATGTAAATAGTGGCATGGTCTTAATCCAAACATATTATTTTTATTATAACTGTATACTTCACTCGATTTTTGTTGTTTTGGGATTTGTTTTCGCTTATAGAAGCATTTAGAAGTTACGATTTTCGCCACGAATAATCGATAAGTTTAAAGCCGTGGAAGCATTAATTTTTGGACACTAAGGAATAAAGACACATCCACGATCATCATAACTTCTTGGACCGGCCTAATGTATATTTTTATTGTGTACTTAGTACATTTTTATTAATACACACAAATAACCACACGTGAATCTCACAGATACTCAGATACATCCATACGTACATACGTTTAATACTAACTCATGCTCATGGTTGGCAATAAAGTAAAGTTTACAACTTAACTGTTATTTTATTACAACATTTAATAAAAATCAACAAGTGCATGACTGTTTGACTGAATTTAGTGGCGCTACTTACGAGTAAGCAGTTGTTGCTGTTCTTGATGATTTTGTTATTGCTTCTGTGTGTTTGTGTTTCTGCTACTGCAAATGGAGCGTGATGCCAATACAATACTTCTCCATAAGGATAATATAACAGCTTTTAGCCAACCAGTCAGAGCCAAAGTAAAGATTCAGTCAGATGGCCAGAACGAGACTCAGCTATTCAGCAGACAGTTATCCAGGCAAAAAAGCAGACATTAAGCTAATATAAAAATCCATTTAATTTTATGGATTAACTTGTTTTATGAGTGTATTTAACACCGTTTAATGATTCGCTTTACAGTCGATAGTCAACTGTGGTCAACGTAATAAAGCAGCAGCAGTACAACCTAAATATAAATACGAAAAAAATCCTTAATAAAATAAAATAAAAAGACAATATTCGTCGTCAGTGTTCCTTCGCCCGTAGAGATGACTTGATTTTATACTTTGTAAGGAGTTATTAAATGTAAACTCATTCGCACATCCATAAAAGTACAAAATGCAAATTGAAAAACTACAGAATGCTTTATGTCCCTTTAGCAAAAAAAGTGTTATAACTTTAAATTTAGCAATAAAGTTAGGTGATGTGTTGTTATACTATGTCGCCTAAGTACCGAAGTAAATCACTTGGGGTTTCGATTGCGGATATATTTATGTACAAATTATGTTTGGAATGATTTCAAACATTTTTTATATAAAATCTTAAAAATTAAAAGCAAATGATACTAAATATTACATCAGTTAAGAAATTTTTTAACGTCGATGAATAATAAATCCGAGCATCTAACTCATTTATATATTTAGTTGATATTTATAATCTAATTACACTGTTCCCAAAAATTTAAACTTTTTAGTGCCTTTAAATTAAAAAACCAATAACTTTACTAACTTTGGGTCAGTGAGTTCGATAATGTAAAGTACCTGGTTGACCGAGCCTTGCTCGGAGCATTATGATAAGCATCTTAAGGAAAATTTTAAAGTTTTTATATATTTTATATTATAAAGTGCTAAAATAAATTTAGAGGAAAGACATTGTAGAAATATTCAGTTAATTTTGAATTATTTGATTTATTTTGTCCGACCAACACATAGTTTGCATAGTTTACAGTTTAACTCATTTTGACTAATTTTGGTAATTATTCATATCAACAGAAACCTCTGTCGACTCATGCGCAACAACTTTGCTAAAGATTATAGTCGGATCAAATGCACAGTTTACGATTTAATTCATTTTGAGTAGTTTTCTGTGGCGCCACCTGTCGGACTTTGCTTATTCCAATTCATAAACCTTCTTCGGCTTATCCGTAACAACTTTGCTGAAGATTATAGCATGATTAAATGTACAGCATACGATTAAATTGACTTTGAGTAAATTTCAGTAGCGCCACCTGTCGAAATTTCTTCATACCAACTAAGAAACCTTCGTCGGCTCATGTGCAACAACTTTGCTAAAGATTGTAGCATGATTAAATGTACAGATTACGATTAAATTGACTTTGAGTAAGTTTCTGTAGCGCCACCTGTCGGAAATTATTCATACCAACTAAAAAGCCTTCGTCGACTCATGCGCTACAACTTTGCTAAAGATCATAGCATGATCAAATGTACAGTTTACGATTTAATTAATTTTTAGTAATTTTCAGTGGCGCCATCTGTCGGAAATTAGTCTTATCAACTTTAAAACCTTCGCCGGCTTATCCGCAACATCTTCGCTAAAGAGCATAACACAATCAAATTCACAGTTTACTATTCTATAAAGAACATACATACAGACAAACATTGATTTGTTTAAAATAATACTAATTTTACCCCCTTTTTATTCCCTAATTTCTTAAAGTTCCATATGCATATTTGGTACTTTTTTGGTGCCAATTGAATTCGGTACATTTTATTAAAACGCAGTTAGCATAATGTATAATGTTCCTATTCATATTACTTTGGAGATGTTAAGTTATCATTTTATCCCTTTTTTACCCATTTTGGCTCCAAAATCAAAAAAGTACCAAATACGTGTTTCATGTTTCTTTTACATCTATTGATTGCAGTACAAAGTTTCTTTCTATATTCTTTAGTTTAAAATATAAGAGTGGGTTAAAAAGGTACCAAAAAAACTATTTTCACCCTTTTTTACCCCCTATCGGACATAGTTTCAAAAAAGTACCAAGCACCTGTCCGCTTATTTTCATAGCTGTTTAAAACGCAATTTTAATTTTGTTTCTATACCTATTACTTTAGGAGATATAGCGTTTTCGATTTTTTCCCTTTTTTACCCGTTTTTACCCTCTTAGAGGCAAAAGTTCCAAAAGTCCCTTCTTCTTCGACCTATACATCAAAAAAGATACCCACTGTCCAAATTTTATCAAAATCGTTAGAGCCGTTTTCGAGATAGCCATTCTATATATATATATATATATATATATATATATATATATATATATATATATATATATATATATATATATATATATATATATATATATACAATTATTGCTCGTTTAAGAATATAAGATAAATATCATTCAGAAGTTAGCTCTACTTTAGGAGATACTTTAAGTTAAAATTTTCCATTGAACACCCTATAAAAATCTATTTTACTTTAAAATCGCGAATTTTTAATAAATTGTTTAATAAAAATCTTTACAGGATCTTTCAAAATAAGGTATATTTAATTTGGGTTGCCTTATTTTAAAAATACGCAGAAATTTTTATTTTTATACCCTTCACCACCATAGGTGGAAATCGTATAATAAGTAACGCATAGAAATCTTTGTCTCACATTTTAGCATACCAATTGGCTTAGAATCACTTTCTGAGTCGATTTAGCGATGTCAGTCCATCCGTCCGTCTGGATGGCTGGCTGGACCCCCATGTAAACCATGTAATCAAACTACAGGTAGCAATTCTAAAGATAATTTGATGAAATGACCATGGCTACTGAAATTCGTCAAGATCGGTCCATTATTTATAGTACCTCCCATAGGTCTCACTTCCCGGAATTGATATTTTGGCCACAAAAATCAATATTTAAAACATATACTGCTTATGTAAACCAAAATTGCTGTACCAAATTTTGTTGAAATCGGTCAACCTTTGACCATAGCTCCCATACAAACTCTTCTGTCAAAACGCACTAAATGAGACAAAGATCAGTAAAACGGTCGTAAATCTGAAGATAATGAGAATTTTGAGTTTATTTCTGTATACATAATATTTGTAAAAACTGTAATCAATTTGTATAGTCGGGCTTGACCTACTATAGCACTTTCTTACTTGTTTCTTAATTGGATTGGTTTTTAGCAAAATTTCCAAAAATTTACAACTTCAAAAAAGTATTTATTGAATTTTCTTTCAATTCATACATTGAATTTTATGATTAAATATATTTGATTTTAGGTTCTTTTTACTAAAAATTTTGATTTTCAATTTTAAAGGTTGAAACACAATTGGGACGAATGACTAATTTCATCAAGCACGACGAATTGGCTTTAAAAATTCGTCCACATTTGGGACGAATAAACGCTGTTGACGCCATTTTTGTTGATTCTTTTTTTGCACAAATTACTTACACTTTCGGACATATCGCGCACTCACAACATTTGCAATTTTTGTTTATTTGATTCTTTTATTATTTCACAAGATTATTGTATTTAAATAATTTTATTTGAAATAAATATTGTTTTGTTTACATTTGATAAGGTGACCATATATAACAAGAACGCATATAATTTCCAATATTTTACAACAGAAATAGAAATACAGCCACTCTAAACCAGTTTAGTCGTCGTTCGTCTGCGTATGAAATATAAATAAACCTTTCGCACTGTTCGATACGTACGACGAATTTCGTCGTACGCATCAATTGTGAGCACACTTATATAAACCCATATGTTCTATTTCTAACGACGAATATTTGTTCCGAAAAATTGGTCGTTCGTTCCAATTGTGTTTCATACTTAAAATCGGTAATTTTTTGATAAAACTCGAATTTTTTGGTAAAACCCGGTTTTTAACCTGTTTTTTTTTCAACAAAATTTTTTCCTTATCAGGCTATCAGGTTTACATAAAGTGTGATTAATATAATGTACTAAAAAGCTATAAAAATCGCATTAGGAACATAAATAGAGTTGAGTCTTTATAGGAAGTGAAATTCGTAAAAAAATGTTATTAATCACTTTTAAACTATATTCTGTACTTTGTTAAAGCGAATATAATACTTTATATACAGTGTGTTTTTTCCTTAAAGACATCCGATTTGTAAAGCAAAATTATGTTTTGCAATGCCACCATTGCATTTCTCAACACGTTTCGGAATGATCATAGTCAAATTAAAAGCAATACCATGTAGATTCCTAATAACAAAAACTATTTACACCTATTGTTTATTTTGGATAAATTAAGTAAAACTTTGCAAAAAAGCTAGTATAAACCCAAAATATAAAAATCGCGATATCTCGAAAGCAAGAGCTAACTTTAAAATTTTACTACCATATTTATGTTCACAGAATCAAATACTATTGAAAAATATATTCTTATTTCATAGGAAATTTCCTTGCGGAACAGTGTTTCTTTGACATCAAATTCTTTTTCACTTCAAGTTCAAGAATGGCTTTTTTAAGTTGTAACTGATCTAATTTAAGTTTTGTATTTTCTATGTCATTCTTTTTGATTTGTTGAAGTTTTTTCTTCTTTATGTTTAATTTTTCCCGTTCAAGTGTGATAACTTATTTGATTTTCCACTTGTTTTTGCAAACAAGCTTCCCGGTCATCAACTTTACTTTGACTAGATTTTGATGGTGTTGGTTCTTCATTAATAATCTCCTCACGAAACGGATTCTACACCATGTTCATTTTCCTCTACTAAACATTGAAAGTCTTTTTCAAGTTCTGAAGTTATTGCGGATGAACTAGAAAGAAGGTTTGATCCAAAATATTTATTTTGGCTACCATTAACGACCCCATTGAAAGCAAATCTGCAGTTTGTCTTTCTAGAGGTGTTATTGAGCAGTACTTGTCTGGCCCTTCTCTAGTATCAGAGATACTAAGTTTATTTCTACTGCACTTGCTCTTAACATGATTTTTATAGAATAATTGGAATGGTTAATAATTCAAGAATTTATAAGTACAAATATAAAGGAACTTACTTATTTCCAACCTTTAAAATCTTGTGATAGACCTAGAGAACACAAACTAGTTCTTAATTTTTGCTACAGGTTGTAAGATTTGTTTCTTGCACCCGGTGTTTTCGGGGATTTTTCACACTAAATTCCTCACTAGTTTAATTATGTTTTTGGTTGGTATATATGACTCATTTTGAATAACATTAATTACTTTTAAATTTGCAATATATGTATTTCTATTTAATGACTAACATTTTAAATTTATTAATGTCGCCAACACAATTGCTGTCGACAAATGTTCAAACCCTGTAGGAGATTGATTGTCAATTGTCTTAAAGTTACTAGTAACTTTCTACGACAGCAAGTAGTTACTAGTACAAACGGAGTTGAAACTTTAGTAGAAAAGTACTAGTACTCGAAGTGGTTTTAGTGCACCATTGCAGATCGATAGAATTTTGTTTCTTCTTTTTCTGTTGTCCTTGACTCCCAGTGGATCATAGGGCCTCAGAGAATTGGTTTCTTTCATCAAGATGTTCTTGCATAGAATAGGCACCTCCAAAATCCTTGTGCCAGCTGCCGTAGCAGGTGGATTTCTCGTTGTTTCTTTCCATGCTTAAAACATCGTAAGTGCTTGGTCAATGGATGATGAGTCCAAAGACAAGAGCCACGTTTGTAAAGCGAGCCGCTTGGTCCGAAATAGACGCCCGCTTGTAGCCGCAACTAACATGTTGAACAGACTCTACCGTTTCGTACTTTACCAATTATCTTAGACTCTTAGACCAAATACACCGGAATGGCTCCAAGATAACTCCCCCTCACGTTAGCCCTGACCTAGAATCCCACTCGGATTGTTTACCGCATCTTCAACTAGGTTGCTCAGGTTTCCAGGATGTACCACTAGGAGGTGTGAGTATAAATTGAATACAGTTATTACCTGTTAGCTGGAAACCCAGGCAACAACTGCATCCCATTAACTTCCCAAATTGTTTTAATTTTGTTTAATAGAACAAAAACTTCGACTTGAGAAAAGCCTTTCAACTACAAAAGACCAACCAATCGTTTGGGAAAATTAGAAAAAGTAAATATGGAAAACAATGAAAATGAAGACCTAAATCGCATGATTAAATTTAATATTTGTTTTAATTAATTTAATCAATTTACATACATTAGTACTAGTAATAAACTGGTTCTGATGCAACCAATAAAATCAATGCGTAGCAGTATTAAACTGGTTTCATTGCAACTAAATAATTGTACCAAAATGTACTAATGTACTACTAGAACCTATGGTACTAGTATAACACAGTCAATGCTAATTTGAACATTAAGTTGGTATAGGAAAGTTTACAGTTGGGAACTAGTACTGGTACTTTTGGTACTAGTTAAGTACTAGTAAAGTACTAGTTTGATCATTAAGTTGGTATAGGAAAGTTTACAGTTGGGAACTAGTACTGGTACTTTTGGTACTAGTTAAGTACTAGTAAAGTACTAGTTTGATCTCCGACAAAAATGCGTTTACAAGAGAAAAAATTTGTCTTTTTTCGGAGTTATCTAATACAACTGACCGGGGGGTTCCTCCTGTCAATTGTATCACTTTCAATGACTAGTTTATTTTCTATGTGGAGTGGAACTACTCGTGCTCCGATATTATTTTTGTATGAGATTGACAATTCCTTATGCACTGACTAAAAACTCCTTTGCAAAAATTTTGAAGGCTTGACCTTGATATAAGGTTTAGGCATGATTGAACTATGATAATGTACAGTTTTTGGTCAATTCATGGGATCATAAAGCGAAAAACCGGAAAATATTTGTAAGGATGTTATTTTTCTTTAGGGAATGTTACGAGGGCTAAAACTTCTTCTTCTGTTATTCCTGACTCCCAGTCCATTCTTTCATATCGAACTCTATTGCGAGATGGCATGCGTCATTCCATGAATAGTTTGCTGCTTGCAACTCTACATCAATTGACCTTCTCCACATTTTAGCAGGTGTACCAACACGACGGCCGCTTCCCTATGAATTCCAACGAAGCACTTGTCGAGCAATTCGAAGTGCGTGGTCTATCCACCGCCATTTTCGTTGACATGCATCTATAGGAGCAGAGATTTGATTTGTTTGATTATACGATTCGGCCACCATATATGAATTTGTTTACAAAGGTTTATAGGCGCTTATCGATGGCATTTGTGCATTTCCAAGTTTCGCAGTCGTAATACAGGATCGATTTGACATTCGAGTTGTACATTCGTAACTAAGTTGTTGTTGATATTTGTCGAGATTTACTATAGATTGTCCCAAAAATAGAGATTTATAATTTCAATCTCTCCGATTTCATTTAAAATATACATTCTCTATTTATCTACGGATTTTATGGTGTAAAAACTAGCCTCATATATTATATCGTTTAGATTCTATAGGCTTCCAAAGTTGGTCGTCACGTTTATTTTTGTGAAAAATTGGGAAGTTTACGACTTATTAACTTCTGAACGCATTGTCAGATTTCAATAAATTTTTCTTCGTTGGAAAGTATTTTAATATCATTTCCATTTGGTGTTATTTTTACTCGTTGCGCAAAGATTTATTTGACGCCTTTTAAATAAAGTATTTTTTTTGTATTGTTGTTGTTGTAATGCATGTATTTATTTCATTTTTTTACGACTTTTTGTTGTATGTATACGGTATGTGTTAAACATGTATAGTGCAAACAATTACTTGGCAAACTTTTTTTTCTATTTTTTATGCTCATATTTTATTACAGAGATTGCCAGTCTATTTGTTATTTATTCGAATTAATAGGAAATTGTTCAGTGACAATAGATAAAAAAGGTCCTAGCTAACCAGGTCCAAGGTATCCATCCTTCTTAGTCGTTGATGACCTTCAAAGTGCAAAAGTTGCCTTGCTAGATGATTTGGGTGAACGCACAGATGTATTTGGTACAGAACCTTCTAATCTCTTTTTAGACAAACCGTATATAAATAATAATTTTCGGAATCTGCGCTATATCCGTTTCATTTTTTATATTAAAATTTTGCTTAATATCTATTAATTGACATATATACATACAACGTCTTTTATAACGTCTTTGAATGAGTTTGTTGTGTTATACCACTCTTTTATTAAATGTATTATTGTCTCCAAATGAAATCGTCGCAAAATGTAATCAAGTGTTAATTAATTGAAAATCAAACAACCAGGCAGGCTGACAGACGACATCGATGCTAACAAATGTTGTTACTCCGTCAGTTAAATAAACCTACATACTCACATAAATGTACATATATATTTTTATAATATATCCACATTACGTAACCTGAAATTCAAAAAACCCGTAAAAATACTTACAAATTTTGAAGCAGAAAACAAAGTAAAAACATATTATTATCATCAGTTCATCTGTTTTGAGCGCCAGCTTTATAAAGTAAGTATGATTGTAAAATTCGTTAGAACTTGTATTTCATTAACAATTAAAACACCAATTTATAACCTTTTAGTTAATTTCAGGAGACGATATGTATTTATGACCGTTTATATTTAAGTTTGTTCGAATAACTGTTGAGCTCATTAGGTAGCTACAAAATATTAAATTTCGTTTTACCTACGTACTCGTACACAAACTGATTGTTTTGAAATTGTTTTGAATTTCAGCAGACTTGATATAAATAAAATCCATCCACATGGTTCCACGAATTAACGGTAATGTACGATTTATTTAGTCACGAGAAATAAAAAATATCGCAACACACTTGATAATTTTACAGAAGAAAATTGTGGTATTGAAGTCAATCAAGGTCGACTATATGATATACTTTACCATTATTGTCAAATATGGACCGATTGTCATGACAATAGAGAAATTTATATGCTAAATTTTAAATTGGAAATTATGTAGTATCTAGAATCAAATGTGAACCCAGTGTTCTGAATTAACATACTTACAATTGCACAACTTAAATTGAGCCATAAATAAATGAGCCGAAATAATTTCCGGGAAGTCAGACATATTTTAGTACATGAGGGCTAGGGTCAAATGTGGACTGATTATCTCGAAATTTGTCAAATTGATTACAGTTTTTACAAAAATTAAGTATGCAAAAAATAAACGCAAAATTCTCATTATCTTTAGATTTATGAGCTTTTAGAGATTTTTGTCTCATTTAGTGCGTTTTAAGAGAAGAGTTTATATGGGAGCTATGGTCAAATGTGGAACGATTTCAACGAAATTTGGTTCAGTGATTTTGGTTTTCAAAAGCAGTGTTTGTTTTAAATTTCATGAAAAAAAAATTATATTTTGGCCAAAATATCAATTTCGGGAAGTGGGACCTATGGGAGGTACCATAAATAATGGACCGATTTTGAGGAATTTCAATAACCATGGTCCCACCATCAAAAAAAATGATATGTGTCAAATTTCATCAAATTATCTTTAGAATTGCGACCTGTAATTTAATTACATGGTTTGCATGGAGGTCCATCCAGTTAGACGGACGGACTAACTGACATCGCAAAATCGACTCAGATTCTAAATCGAAGTGATTCTAAGCCCATTGGTATACTAAAAGGTGGGTCTAAGAGAAATATTTCTTTGCGTTTCATACATCAGCATAAACTTATAATACCCTTTCCACTTATGGAAGTGAAGGGTATAATAAATAAGACTACTTCACAAAATTAATTTTATGAATAATAAAGTAACTTAAATAAAACGATTCGGCCAAGTCCGACCATATGATACCCTTCAATACTGAAATTTGCCATCATTTTATTGTATTATGGTAATTTATACATGCCTTAAAACGAAGAAATAATTCAATTATGCAAATGAAAAAAACAACATGTGTGACCCGTCTATAAAAAGGCAAAAGGTGGCTTATTTCGAAAAATTAGCTAAAAATTTCGAAAAATTATCTAACTTTTGAAAATGTTGTTCTGTTTTCATGGACCGGATCACATATATTTATTTATTTTTTAATTGCGATTTTCGCGAAGTTTGACAAAATGTTGTGTCTTAGTGAAATTTTGATTCCTTAACTTATGTACGAGTATAATTTAAAACTATTTTTTATTTAAATACAAGTTTTAATAGGTTAATATCTTTTTTAGATATACAATTTTATTTGCTCCATCAAGTCGTTAATCCCTATAATATTTTATAATAATTTTTAGTTCTAAGGTAAAGCTTTTTGAAAGAATAGTTTTAAGACAATTAATGATCAATTTTATGCAAAAGTCGTGTGCTTCAGTGAAATGTTTTTAGATAAAGCCTTCGCGTTCTCAGCTAATCAAGAGATGTTTGACAAACTTTTGATGCAAATCAGTTATAAATATCATCGCTTTCATGCCTTATGTAATTTTGTCTCAGTTTGCTATCTAAAAGCATTAAAAGCAATAGGTTCTTTTTGCACGATTTTCAAAATCTTCATATAATTTTAGAAAAAAAACATTTTTGCGAGTGTGCTCCACGAAAAACCGGTAATTTGGAAAATTTACGTTCAAGGTTTAGTCATTTACACCTGTCGTATGTTATACCTATATGAAGCACATTAATGAGATATATATCAATCGATGTAAAACTGAGGATCTACCAATTTTCATCCATTTTTTTGGAATTCATTAAGGCGGCCGAAAAATATGCGAATAAAAATTAAAAAGTGTCGAAAACGAGCTTCGAGTTTTGTCAGCCATCAAGAAGTATTAAAAGTGATGAAATTTAAATTTAGAGGGTAATGGATTCATTCCCAAAGTGTGGTATATTTTGTAGAAGAACGACTTGGATCCAAATGTTGAAACAAATGAAAACGAAGAAAACGAAATATAAAAAAATGTGAATGCTTAAATCGATTTTTTACGTTTTTTTTAAATTTGCATGCCAAATACGCTTAGAAGCGCAAACTTGTGTCTGGCCGGGGATCGAACTTGGGACCTCAGGTATGCTAGGTGGATGACAAGCCTGCTATACCACGGCGGACAGTGCTACCATCAGTGGAACAAAATCAAAAAAGTTATTGCTGCAAATTTTATTTAAAGTAATTGATTTCAATAGATAACAATATAATTAACACAAATCAAAAAGAAATGTTTTCATTTTATCCTTTTTTGTTGCCGCAAGGTGGCGCCAAAATTGAGCAAAATTATGAAAAAAGTAGTTGTTAGACAAAACTGTTTTTTTTTTTTTTGGCTTCACAAAAAACGTCGTCAAAAATCCATTTTTTTCAACGATTGCAAAGATTTATATTTTTTTATACATAAGCGTATGTGTTTTGTTAATGTTTTGTAGAATAGAATTTTGACGTTTTTGGTATTTTTTTTATAAATTTGCCAAATTTTAATGGAAAATTAAAAAAATACGTCAAATATGAATGAGTTTTGTGATTTTTTTCCGATTCTTCAATATCGAAGTATATATGGGTAGTAGGCGTGTCCTTAGACCGATTTTGTTAAGATTTTGCACACACATATACCTATTCGGCATCAAGTTATACACCAAATTGCAATTATATACGACAACTGCTTTCAGATATATTATTCATATTGCGATTTTTTCGATTCTTCCAGATTTAAAGATTTGTGAATCCTAGGCATATCCTTAAGCAGATTTTGTCGAAAGCTTGCAAACAATTTTATCAATTCTATATTAAATCATGAGTCAAATTATATTTGTGTACAGTAACTCACATAGGAGATATTTTAAATGTTGATAATTCAATTTACTGTTTAATATTGATAAATATGTGGGCGGTAGGCGTGTCCTTCTACCGATTAAGTTAAGATTTTGCACACAAATATAACTATTAGGCATCAGATTCCTCACAAAATGTCATTCATATTTATACGACAACTGCTGTCAGATATATTTTTAATTTTGTGAAATTTGTTGATTTTTCCAGATTTAAGGATTTGTGCATCCTAGGCGCATCCTTGGGCCGATTTGGTCGAAAGTTTACAAACAATTTTAACAATTTCGTATTAAATCATGCACTAAATTTTATTTGTCTAAATTAACTCACATATGAGATATTTTTAATTTTGTGAATTCTATTTATTTTTTTATATTAATAAAGATGTGTCCTATGAGCGATTTTCTTAAGAATTTGCTCACAAGTATATCTATTCGGCATTACATCACATACCAAATTTCATTTATATACGACAACCGCATTTTGTGGTTTTTGTCGATTCTGCCAGATTTAAGAATCTGTGCATCCTAGGCGTATCCTTAAGCCAATTTTGTTGAAATTTATCAAACAATTTAACCAAATTATTATTAAATCATGCTTCAAATTTTATTTGTCAAAAGTAACTCATATAGGAGATATTTTTAGTTTTGTGAATTCCATTTATTTTTCAATACTAAGAAATATGTGGGCGGTAGGCGTGTCCTACGACCAATTCTGTTAAAATTTCGAATATGATCATGTTGAATCAATATCAAGTCACATAGCAAATTTCATTGATCTAAGACAACTGCTATATGGGATATTGTGCGGCGGTTCACAATAGTAATTTACTTCCAAAAATAAAAGTTTTTTTCCAAGCGAAATAATCAAAAATTTTTTTTGTACATTTATTTACATTATTAAATTCTAACAAAAATTTATAAAAAAATATATTAGCATCAATGTTCTTATTTGAATAGCATGGTCCAATGTTCTACTTTTGATAGTTCATATTTGGCAACGCACGGTGTTCGATTCTTCAATCTAGAATCGAACACTGTGCGTGGTAGTCGTGTGAACTATGTTTTATTGTACTCATAATTGTATCAAAGGTCTTTCAAATGTACACAAAATTTCGACGAAATCTCGTACACATTTTCTTTTATTTAAGTATGAAGATAGAAAGCCTCTTTATATGCATACAAAAGTTTGTCCAGTATAATCTAGATGACAGACAACAACATTTAATTTGGATTTCTATTAACAGATGGTAACGACAAATAAACATTTTCGCTAGTACATATCGTCCATGCAACATTGGACTGACACACGCATCTGGTTTGTCGCAACACGATCTTAATAAAGGACGAAATAATGATTTTTATAGCGAAAACATTATCACTGCAATCAAGGTATTCGACGTAATCAAATAAACCATAAAAACAAATCAAAAATTATATTCAAATAAAAGAAAGAAGGCAAGGAATAACAATAGCGTAACAACAACAAACACATTAAAATCAACCAAAACTAAAGGATCAAAAGAAATCCTTCCCTCATCATATACGAGTATATGTGTGTACAAACTCATATGTAAATGTATATGTTTGCATATTAATTTATTAAGATTTTGGTAATTTCACTATGATATTACTACCGTGTCTGTTTGTCTTTTTGGATTTTGTTAACATGTTGTGATATTTGCATAAAATTGTGCATGTCACCAACGGTTTTCTTGAGTTCACATTTGTTACTAAATTTGTTTGTGTTTTTTATCGAAAATAACCCTTAAGTGAATATACTCGTAGCTGAATAGTGTCCGCAGATTTTTCTTTTTAAAAGAAAAACTTCTTATGAATAACGACAACAAAATCAAGGATATAAAAGAAAAATGTAAGCAAGAGGTCGGAGGACACGATATTAAAAAAGGCAACAGACGCATCTCTGTATGTGTGTGTGTATGTCTGATTAAATTTGAATAGAAATTAAAAGGTGTTTTTACTTAGAAATATAAACAAACTAAAAGGACATGAGTCTTTGATGATGTTTTCCACACACACTCACACACACATATGTGTCATCCAAGTGTGTGATGAGAACTCAATGTCCAGTAATTCATTTACGGGATACTAAAACTAAATTTTTCTTACATTGCACTTTCTATAATCGTTTGATGAGTTTGCCCTTTTTGTGTTTATTTTATTTTACTTTTCTTTTTTTATATTCTTATGTGAAAATAGTTTTAATTCCAGAAAATATTCAAGTATTTTATATGTTAATGTAAATACCACCGGTTTTTTTTTTTTGGGATAGCTACTTTTGCATCCAACCGGTTGTAGACATTTCTAAAAAGAAAATCATTTGTTATCTGTCAATTCAATCCTAATTAGGACGGTTACTTTCCTTCCGTTTTAAACCAGATACATTCGGAACACATATCCCGATCGACGTACTAATCTTTACAAATGACTTGAATCTTTACTTTTTGTAAGAAAAATTTGTTCCTTTAAGTTTAAAATTTAAAAATATATAAAATACATATGCAAATATCTTTGCATACAAAAACAAATAAATATTCAAACATCAATCAATGACACATTAGTGTCACTTTATTTCGAAGCGGGATATTTAAGGCGAAATTGTTGTTTAACTAACCCTTTGCTTTAAGTTAGCGATTGTGAATTTTTTATTCACTCATTAGGAAACTCGTTTTTTATTTTTCATACTTAGATTAAAGAAATTTTTTTATAAATCGTTATTTTTAAGTCTCACAATCACTAATTTGTTCTTGTAGAATTTGAAGTTTAGTAACTAGAATAACAGAAAGTAACAGAATGTGAACCGCCGTGGTATAGCAAGTTAGCCATCTGCCTAGCATACCAGAAGCCCGAGTTCGATCCCTGGCCAGACTCACTTGAAAAAATAAATTTTCAACTCAGCTGGCCACTGGTTATTGAGTATTAGGCTATGTAAAACTTTTGTAACTAATGCATTTGCCATTCGGAGCCGGCGTTAAAACGTGTAGGTCCCTTTCAATGAGTCTAAAAATAGAATCGGAAGCAGCTCATTGTCTGATAGAGGTACCCCTTGTTTCAATTGGAACGTTGTCGGGGATCGCAATAGAGTGAACACTTGGTAATTTGAACTACTTGATACTACGAACTCCCGATTTTTTCCATTAGTTACTTTATAGAGTGAACAGTACCCAACTCAATAGAGTGAACTTTTGTTTTTCTTATACATAATTGAACAAACTCAATTATAGAAAACATCTTCTTCAACGGGCCATTAAAAAGGACAATTTAAACGAGTTTTTTAAACAATTAACACTCAAAGACGTCATTTGTATTCTAATGCTAATGCATGAGTTGGAACCGAACATTATAAAAAATGCTGGTCAAGTCTTTTGGGTGACTCTGTGCAGATAGAAGAAGACAGTGACGACGACGAGGAAAATATACCGTTAAACATATTGCACAGGTCACTTCGGCAACAACATCTGGAAGAACTAAACGTATATGTATTAAATTTATTATTCGCATGAAGTTTTTACCATTGATGACATTATAGAATGGAACAATGCTGAAAGTTCATTTCCAATTTCTGCTGAAGGCGTTTCCGATGCCATTTCTGAGACTAACACTGACATCGAGGAAGTAGCAGTAGCCAAACCAGACATTACAGCAGCGCAGGCCGTACAGATTTTTAAAAAAGCTATTGACTGGGCAGAAAATAACAAAAACAATTACGAAAATATTTTAGTTTTGCATAAATTCCGCGATTTAGCGGTGCAAAAGCAAAAAATGCTTGTACAAAGCAAAAAACTCTTGAAAATGACTTTACTCCTTTGTAATTATATAATAATATTTAATAAATATAGATGTTTTTTGTATAAAAAAGTGTTTTTTTATAGACTCTTTTGAGTGAACTTTTTCGATAGAGTGAACAGGCCTTGCACGAATTAGTTCACTCTATTGCGATTCCACTATATATATATATATATATATATATATATATATATATATATATATATATATATATATATATATATATATATATATATATAGATATAGATATATATATATATATATATATATATAGATCACATCAAATGTTTTGCTACATGCATATATATCCTAGGTTATTTTGGTTATGTCCTATCAGTAAAAGTTTTATTTTATTTTGGACTTTTCGGTACGCACCAATGTACTTACATAAAAAATCTACTTAAGTATACCCTTCACCAGCATAGGTGGAAAGGGTATTATAAGTTTATACTGATGTATGTAACGCATAGAAATATAGGTTAAGAATCACTTTCTGAGACGATTTAGCGATGAAAGTCCGTCCGTCTGGCTGGACCCCCATGTAAACAATGTAATCAAAGTAAAGGTCGCAATTCGAAAGATAACTTGATAAAATTTGGTACAGACTATTTTGATAGTGGAACCATTCCTATTGAAATTTGTCAAAATCGGTTCATTATTTATGGTACCTCCCATAAGTCCCACTTCCCGGAAATTATATTTTGGCCACAAATATTAATAGTTTTTTTTTTATCAAATTAAAAAAAATATTGCTTATGTAAATTTAAATCACTGTACCAAATTTCGTTGAAATCGGTCCACATTTTACCATAACTCCCATACAAACTCTTCTGTAAAAAAATCACTAAAACGCTCGTATATCTGAAGATACTTTTAGTAACAATTGTAATCAATTTGTCTAAATGACGGAAACAGCTATTTATAATGTTAAGTTTTAAGAAAATGATTGTGTGATGGCAAAATTTAGCAAATATTTGTCTTTATACAGTCGTTCAAAAAGTCGTTTAGATAATAAAATAAATTGGCTCTGATTTCACTTTTTAATTCAAATTTGTCAACACTGGGTAACATTTACAACATTATAGACATACGAAAATGTGTTCACAAAGCTAAATGTCGAACAAATGTCCCACTGTTTAGAAATTTTTACTCAAAAATTATATAATTTTACAAAATTAATAAAATTGTGAGAAATCTTGTTTGTATTTAACCCTCTGCGACTGATGTGGTATTTTCCAATATCCGTTTTGTGAAACTAATAAAACCCTTATTGTCTATTCTTTATAAGTTAAAAATACTATTTTTATTATTTTTTAGTTATTTCAAAGCTTAAAGTCGTGCAACGTTTTGATTAGCTTTTTACTGCTTAAAACTTCATTCTTGGTTCGCCATATCTTTAGAAGTTTTTTTTTACTATGAATACTTCATATTTACTTCCATAGGTCTATAAGGTACGACACAAGGTCAGAATTTAACACTTTAACTTGTTTTGTTTTTTTGGTGTTAATATCGGCTTGGAATAAAATTAAGTTTTATTATTTAATTCGGAAAGAATTAAACAATCTATAACATTTGATAGGATAATACATTAAGATGCCACACAGTGAACGGTCCCCATACTAAAACTGCAAAAAAGTCGAAGGAGTTATGGTAGCTTTTTTGCACATATCTCTCTGGGCCTACTATTTTCAAAAATGAATTAATATTTTTAGAAACCCGATGCGGGGACAATTAAATACCCAAAATTCCCCTATTTCAGTAATAATTATTTTTTTTTAATTTCAATCTATCATTTCATATTCAAAATGATAAAACGTGATAGATTTTTAATAAAGTATTTTAATTATTAGTCTTATTCAGATGTCAGCGCAAAAGTGTCAATTTGTATCGCAGTGTTATCATACGTTTTCAAATATTAAAAATATTTGAAAATCTTGATAAAAATATCAAATATGGATTATTGTAAACCCTTTGTATTTCAAAAGTTGACATAGAAAACACCTAAACTTTTTTACTCATATTTTAGTATATATAACAGCAAATAAGATTATTGATGATTTTTGGTGTGCCTATATTTTCGGGTCCATCGAAGCTGACTATTTTTTTTTTTTTTTTTTTTTTTGAAAAATACATTTTTTGGCTAAAAACTTCACAATTTTTTTTACAGTGTTGTTATTAATATTTAAATTTTCGGATTTTTGTATTCTTTCTGCTTCATTTCTGAATAAAACAAATATAATTGCATGCATTGTTATTGAAAAATGAATTTTTGATATTTATTTTTCTAAAGCCATTTTTTGTTTCTTAAAAATTATGAAAAAATGATCAAAATAGTTCGACTTTAAAACTGTGTAGTTCTTTATAGGTGCAACGCACAAACCACCTCAGCTTTCATTCCATATCTGTGGACTTTTGACAAAACGTCTTCTTTCTAAATCCACAACTTTTCAGTAGAGCGAAAAAACAGTTAAAAAGACTAATGGAAGTTATTGCTAAGAAAATTAAAGAAATTTCGAACTTGGATATTATACACAAATACTCAATAAACAATATGCGACCTTTTTTTCCTTCTAAAAGCAGTCGCTTTCTTTAAAACGACAAAAATTAAAATTAAGATGTTTTGTCAAATGGATTTTAATAAAAAAAAATAACTTCTATCGTACAAGTCGTTTGGTCAAAATTTTTTTGATTAAATTATAAAATGTTTTTAATCGCTTAAGTCAAGAGAAGTTGGTTTGTTAAAATGGAATATGAAAATAAAGTTGAAAGAAGTTGATCTGGAAAAAATACTTCGGTTTTATTAAAAAAAAAAAAATTATTCACTTTTTCGTTACAATATGGAAATTATACAAAAACATGGTTAAAAATAAGACATTTTTCATTAAATTTAATTAAAACATTAAAATTCACTTACAAATAAAAGAATAAAATAATTCTAGGAAACAGTAAAAATCCATTTTACACTTAGTTTATTGTTGAGTTTCTTCTTCTTCAAGATCCAGATCAATTTCAAAAGAACGTTCTCCTCCGGCCTTTATGTTTTCATAAAAACTATGTAGATGAGTACTAATCAGTGGCAGCATATCCAATAAATCACGTTTTTTGTTCCGCGATATGGCCAATGGAGACGTGTAACTTGCAATCAATTGTGGAGCCGGGACCTTTTGACGACGAGAAAATATAATTGAGTCGAGTGACGTCGACTATAGTGGCTTTCGTACTTGGGAATACTATTTATATGTTCAATTACTTCATTATACTTTTGCATCGGCAGCTTGTGGTGTGGCTCGTGTTGGCCACGTTGGTCATCCGGTATGAGCGCACCAAATAATTGATTTATTTTATACCTATTTATGGTTTTGATGCTCGAATCCGTTTCTCCAAATATTTTTAAGAAGCATCTTTTGCACACGCGATTTTTCTGTCCGCACATCTCAAAATGGTACAAATAAACATATTGCCGATTCCGGGGTTTTCTTCGTATGGATCTCAATCGTGTTCGAAATGTAATGACGACGCTTATTATAATCACCCAGATTCCAGTATTCTTTAAATATCTCTTCTTGCTGCTGAGCATTAATTTTGTTGTGTCACATTTTTTTGCACTGTCCTATTGGATCAAATGTCTTTTTGGGTACTTTTTTATTCCGAGATGTATAGTATTCTTTTCCTAAATTTTTGTTTAATTTATTCAAGGCCTTTGATGTTGTAGGTATATCGATACATTGTTTTTTGCTAGATTGTGGCAAGTCTGACTCGCTAAGATTAGATTCTAATATAGCAGCCATATCTCTAACGCTCTCCGATGTTGTATCCTAATGCGAACCTTCTGATGGAATATAATCAGAATCATCAAAATCGGTTTCGTGAAAAACGTCTTCATCACTTTCGACATTTTCAAGGCTCTTAGCTTCGTTACCTGCTTCAAAATCGGCCATAGTTTTACTTTTTTGTCTTTGATCAATTTACACGAGTTTTAATTTATTCTTAAATAAATAGCTTCCTTTTTTCTTTTTCGTTTTTCTAAAAACACTTGTGTTGAGATAAGACTTCAATTTTTTAAGACTTTCGTTTTTTTAACTAACTTCTTTTGATACAAGACGTTTTGTCGCAAGTAATCCTGGCGACCAATTGATCAAAACATCAACTTGTTTGAGACAAGTGGTAATTTTTCAAAATTTGCTTTTCACGAAACGTCTTCTTTCGAAAGAAGCTGTTTTGTCAAAAATAATTTAGTAAAAATTGCTAACACTAAATGAAGACAAGCTGTTTTGTCAAACTATTTTTGGCAGTTTTTTTGTATGAATTTTCAAATTAATCTTAATTCTCTGAAAGAAGTCGTTTTGTCAAATTGAAATTGGGGAAAAATCTGAAAGAGGTCGATTAGTCGACTACATATCTTCCGATCCAAAGGTCGTAGAAATACGAGGATTAGACCAAAAGACGGGCATTAAAATTCCATAATTACTATAAAAATCTTGGAAAATTGTCTTATTTCGATAGAAGACATTATGTCAAAATTCCACAGATATGTATTATTATTGTATATCTCGAGAACTGCTGGACTACATTTTTTGTTTCTAAATGTTTTTTTAGTCCAAGAAAAATTTACCATATTTACCTTTTACAAATACATTAATAAAGGATTCAATTAAAAAATTAATAAAAAGTACCTGGTAGACCGAGCCTTGCTCGGAGCTTTATGATAAGCATCTTGAGGAAAATTTTAAAGTTTTTATATATTTTATATTATAAAGTGCTAAAATAAATTTAGAGGAAAGACATTGTAGAAATATTCAGTTAATTTTGAATTATTTGATTTATTTTGTCCGACCAACACATAGTTTGCATAGTTTACAGTTTAACTCATTTTGAATAATTTTGGAAATTATTCATATCAACAGAAACCTCTGTCGACTCATGCGCAACAACTTTGCTAAAGATTATAGTCTGATCAAATGCACAGTTTACGATTTAATTCATTTTGAGTAGTTTTCTGTGGCGCCACCTGTCGGACTTTGCTTATTCCAATTCATAAAACTTCTTCGGCTTATCCGTAACAACTTTGCTGAAGATTATAGCATGATTAAATGTACAGCATACGATTAAATTGACTTTGAGTAAATTTCAGTAGCGCCACCTGTCGAAATTTCTTCATACCAACTAAGAAACCTTCGTCGGCTCATGTGCAACAACTTTTCTAAAGATTGTAGCATGATTAAATGTACAGATTACGATTAAATTGACTTTGAGTAAGTTTCTGTAGCGCCAGCTGTCGGAAATTATTCATACCAACAAAAAAGCCTTCGTCGGCTCATGCGCTACAACTTTGCTAAAGATCACAGCATGATCAAATGTACAGTTTACGATTAAATTAATTTTTAGTAATTTTCAGTGGCGCCATCTGTCGGAAATTAGTCTTATCAACTTTAAAACCTTCGCCGGCTTATCCGCAACATCTTCGCTAAAGAGCATAACACAATCAAATTCACAGTTTACTATTCTATAAAGAACATACATACAGACAAACATTCATTTGTTTAAAATAATACTAATTTTTCCCCCTTTTTATTCCCTAATTTCTAAAAGTTCCATATGTATATTTGGTACTTTTTTGGTGCCAATTGAATTCGGTACATTTTTTTAAAACGCATTTAACATAATGTATAATGTTCCTATTCATATTACTTTGGAGATGTTAAGTTATCATTTTATCCCTTTTTTACCCATTTTGGCTCCAAAATCAAAAAAGTACAAAATACGTGTTTCATGTTTTTTTTACATCTATTGATTGCAGTACCAAGTTTCTTTCTATATTCTTTAATTTAAAATATAAGAGTGGGTTAAAAAGGTGCCAAAAAAACTATTTTCACCCTTTTTTACCCCCTATCGGACATAGTTTCAAAAAAGTACCAAACACCTGTCCGCTTATTTTCAAAGCTGTTTAAAACGTAATTTTAATTTTGTTTCTATACCTATTACTTTAGGAGACATAGCGTTTTCGATTTTTTCCCCTTTTTACCCGTTTTTACCCTCTTAGAGGTAAAAGTTCCAAAAGTCCCTTCTTCTTCGACATATACATCAGAAAAAATACCCACTGTCCAAATTTTATCAAAATCGTTAGAGCCGTTTTCGAGATAGCCATTCTATATATATATATAGTACCTGGTAGACCGAGCCTTGCTCGGAGCTTTATGATAAGCATTTTGAGGAAAATTTTAAAGTTTTTATATATTTTATATTATAAAGTGCTAAAATAAATTTAGAGGAAAGACATTGTAGAAATATTCAGTTAATTTTGAATTATTTGATTTATTTTGTCCGACCAACACATAGTTTGCATAGTTTACAGTTTAACTCATTTTGAATATTTTTGGAAATTATTCATATCAACAGAAACCTCTGTCACCTCATGCGCAACAACTTTGCTAAAGATTATAGTCTGATCAAATGCACAGTTTACGATTTAATTCATTTTGAGTAGTTTTCTGTGGCGCCACCTGTCGGACTTTGCTTATTCCAATTCATAAACCTTCTTCGGCTTATCCGTAACAACTTTGCTGAAGATTATAGCATGATTAAATGTACAGCATACGATTAAATTGACTTTGAGTAAATTTCAGTAGCGCCACCTGTCGAAATTTCTTCATACCAACTAAGAAACCTTCGTCGGCTCATGTGCAACAACTTTGCTAAAGATTGTAGCATGATTAAATGTACAGATTACGATTAAATTGACTTTGAGTAAGTTTCTGTAGCGCCACCTGTCGGAAATTATTCATACCAACTAAAAAGCCTTCGTCGGCTCATGCGCTATAACTTTGCTAAAGATCATAGCATGATCAAATGTACAGTTTACGATTTAATTAATTTTTAGTAATTTTCAGTGGCGCCATCTGTCGGAAATTAGTCTTATCAACTTTAAAACCTTCGCCGGCTTATCCGCAACATCTTCGCTAAAGAGCATAACACAATCAAATTCACAGTTTACTATTCTATAAAGAACATACATACAGACAAACATTCATTTGTTTAAAATAATACTAATTTTTCCCCTTTTTACCCGTTTTTACCCTCTTAGAGGTAAAAGTTCCAAAAGTCCCTTCTTCTTCCTATACATCAAAAAAGATACCCACTGTCCAAATTTTATCAAAATCGTTAGAGCCGTTTTCGAGATAGCCATTCTATATATATATATATATATATATATATATATATATATATATATATATATATATATATATATATATATATATATATATACAATTATTGCTCGTTTAAGAATATAAGATATTTCATAATTGGTAATTTTTAAAGAAAGTGTTAACACATTAATAAGCTAAAAACTTTAACTACCAACCCGGCCAACGCCGGGTAAAATCAGCTACTTATTGATAAAATCAAAAGTTTATTTTTCAATTTTTTTTTCCCACTAGGCAGTTTACTGTGTGCCAGTAATTTTTCAAAGTTAAAATTTGTTTCACGCCAACACCTAGATTGGTTCGAACGACTGTAACGAAAGTTTGCCATATAAAAATAATGAGGTATTCGTATCTTACATTCAACTACTCATATCTTACTTAATTTGTTGACAGGAATGTCTGATTCTTGAGAGTGGGAATACAAGAGCAATGGAACTAAATGGCACAGAAAAAAGATTTAAAATTTTGATAATAATAATATATATAATATATTATATTTTAAAAATTCAAGAAAACTTGGGACCTTTTATCTTTTTAAAATTATTGTATCAGAATGAAAAATTTTTAAATCAAGGTGAACTAATTTTTTATATTAATTCCAAAATAAAATAGAGTTTCTGTACACTGCTAAAAAAGTCGCTTGAAAATTTGAGCTCAGTCGGATGATGGAAAAGCATGTCCATGACGCGCCCAAACTGTAAAAATAATTTGTATAGGTAATAATGGGTGGTGTGTACCGCCGTGGTATAGTAGGTTAGTCATTCGCCTATCATACCAGAAAATTTCCCCCCAAGATTCGTGTCCTTAATTCTTAATAAAGAAATTCCAAAGAAAGGCATGATTTACAATTCTATGGCCTGAAAGTACTTAATAGCTGTGTTTCGTTAAAATATTATGATATTTACATAGTTTTTTTTTTAAGTTTTGTTCAGCAAATATAACAAATTGTAAATTTTTATTCCTGTGTCATAAAATAAATAATACATACTTATTAATAATTAGCGGATTATTAAGCATTATAGGCTAATAAGATAAATAGTATAAATTTTTGTTTTTTAAATATATTGTATATTATTAAAAATATTTTTTTTTATTTTGGTTAAGTTTTTTATTATTATTTTAGTTCTTTAAATTAGTAGTGGATAATTTTTACAAAATTACTGAAGTTAAAACATTTTACTACAAAGGTACAACATTCACATAAACGATCCTTATATTTTGATATATACATATACATATATCTACATACATTTTCGTTCTAAGCAACGGATTTGGAGTTTGAACAGCAGCTCATATTTTAATAACCAAAACTTTGGAACATGTCTGTTAACTCAAATAAATCTTAAACTTATCAGATTACGAAATAAAAACCTTGTCATATTTTTTTCATCTTCTTACTAACTGTAAGATGACCTCATACAAGTGCAAATTGCGCGTATTTCATTTCTTTCTTTAAAGGTGTATTTAACCATTTGGTAGATGTTTTTTCCCCTCTACACATGACTGAGTCCTTGAATGTGTGTATGAAGAATGCTACTGAAGGAGCCCTTTTATTGTCATTTTTTTCATCGTTTATCGTTTATTTTTTCATTACTTAACCTATCAACGGGCCATTACGAAAACTATTCAACATATTTGTGGCCGTTTTAAATCTCTATTCTTTACTTACATACACACACACTCACTTATATACGTACATCGATGCCACATGTCATTGCTCAACTCTTAATAATTTTTTCACTTAATATGAGACGATATTTATAAAAAGACATGTATGCGTATGTTCATTAAACCTGCCCTTGATATTTCGGGTTTAGTTTTTCTTCGATAACTGGAGATAAATTCTGATTTGTGATCATAAAAACTGGAAAAATTATTCTTATTTCATAGATCAGACCTGTCCAAAAACACATACATTAATATTTGCATTTGTGGTAAACAGCTTTGAAAGCTCTTATGGTCGGTATAGAATTTTATTTCTACCCAATCTATTGAATCAATAATACTTTATCGTGACGAGTCCTTACACTCCATAAGGACTCCATTTAGCATTGTAATGTGCTAGGAGAGGGTCATGAAATCTATAAATGTATTACATCTAAGCGCATACTTATCTTGGTTATCTTTTATCTCAACTGTGGTTAGTGACCTCCTCGTGGTATCATCTGGGTAGTTACGTTAACACCCGTCAAATTAGCGAGCTCCTATAATAATGATAAAAACATGTGTTAGGACGTCGGGCTAGTAACCCACTCCTGGAAATAATAACTTACTATGAAAAAGCAAAAACAGAAGAATTAAAACGGCCCCCTAATGTTGAAGCAACAGGTTTCAACACCGTAACATACACAAGCTGCATGGGTGTATCCCGATCAAGTAACAAAAAGATCAAATAGACCATATTGTAGTTGACGGAAAGTCAAGTGCGTACAATCGGAGAGATCATTACCTTGTTCCAGCCAAGGTAAGAACACGCCTGAGTGTGTCGCGGAACATGCAGACGGAAGCGCAAAGAAAATTAAACATCACCAAGCTAATTTGATGGGATGGATTGCCACCGATTACTCGCATCGAACAGCTTAATTACTCGGAGAAAATATTTCTAGTTCCAACGACATAAGCGCTCTATGGCAACATATTGCCAACTTCATGAAAACTACTGCAAAACTGTATTTAAACTCTTGGTATGACGAGGAGAGCCGCGAGTCCACTGCTGCAAAAAAATGCAGCCTACAGGGCAACTCTGCAGTCAGTAATTACTCGTCGAACTTTAGAAAGATATCTAGAGAGAAAAAAGAAAGAGAAAGCCTATTCCGAAGAAAAAAGAAAGACATAGAGAGACGTGTGTTCGAGGAGTCGTATTGAAGTGCGTAATCTTTTATCAAAAAGTTGAACACCAAACGGATGGTTTTAGCAATTGTATTTCCTCCTGCAAGAATGACCTGGTAACATATGCTGAAACATACTGAAACTATGGAAGTAGAACTTTGGCAAATTGTTGGTATTAAATAAAAGCGACCAAGATGACACGCCTGAACAAATAAGCCATTAAGCAACAGCTGCTGTGTTGGCTAGGAAATGTTGTGCGAATGGATAAAAATACTCCGGCAAGAAAAGTGTTCGATAATGATCCTGAGGGAACTCGTAGAAGAGGGTGTCCGAAACTTCTATGGAAAGACCAAGAAGAAGACAATCTGTCAAAACTTGGCCTACGAAATTGGAGAATATGCGCACAAGATAGAGGCGCTTGGAATTCGAAAATATATTTGTTTCCACTTTTCACGGATTTGGAATATTGAAAATTGTACAAAATTTAAGAAAATATTCTTTTGAAGAGGTAGCGTCAACCTCTTAAAGATACGTTTATAAATTTGACATAATTTATGTTTTGAAAGGCATACAGAAAATGTTTTTGGATAACCGTAAAGTAAAGTTAAAAGAGATATATAAGTTTGTAAAAATATTCAGAGGAATGTGTTGGATATGTCGTAAATATCACAATCAACCCAAAAAAATTGCGAAATTATAATCCTGAGCAGTGTTTGATACTGTTTAATTGTATTAAAATAGAATTTGTGCGTCGTTATATGGCAATAGATGAAATATGCCATTCTCATTTTACGGAAGGACCGAGTGTTGTTTTGTTAGTCAATAAAAACTATGTTCGGCTATGCCGAACCTTAAATACCCTTCACCAATGGTGTTACAAAAGTAAAGTACAGAGTGGAAAGAGTTTTTGGTCAATTACAAGTGTGTATGTTTCTGAAGACTGATTTAGGTGATTAAAGTGTTTATTGATTTTCTAATCTGCAAAAGTTTCAAATCTCGATAATTAACACGCCTTTTAAATGTATGTATGTCCTCATAAATTTAATTTTTAGGCAATATATGAATAATACTTTAATAAGTGAATAACCTTGTTATACATTGGGTCTACATTTTGGAGGTAGATTGAAATACGAACAATTTCAGAAATTACACAACATTGTAACATTTCGCACCTTGAAAATTAAAATTAGAGGACCGATTAAATGGTTGCTTTAATGAGAACCTACTTTTGGTAACAACACTTACGTAAGATATAAATAAAGGCCATCATAATGTTCAAAACTTACTTATTTAAGACATTTCGGTATGCTGAAATCAAGTTTGATGAGCTTCTATGTAGATGACATACGGACATAACTTATATGTATAGGTATTAGATGTTAATAGTGTTCTACGAAGTACACTATTAAATTGCAATATATAGTTCTACTTACAACTGAGATATAGCCAAAACTCGAAATTCGATGCTAAATTACAATTTTTTATTTTCTATAAAATTTGTTTTAATAAATCAAAATAACTATGTTTTTTCAAAAAACTATGATTTTTTTTAAAAAAGTTTTTTGAACTGTATATCAAATTTTAAGAAATTATTCAACGCAACACACTCTTGAATTTCATCAAAATCGGTAGACCAGTAACTGAGATATCGCCAAAGCAAAATATGTCGATGTACACAAATTTTGCATATTTTAGAAAAAAAATTTAATTAAAAAAAATAGAAAATACTCCATTGCAATATGCTATTAAATTTCATTAAAATCGGTCTATAAACACCAGAATTCAAAACTCGAATTTAATTTAAAAATTTAAATTAAAAAAAAAAAAATTTGTTTAAAAAACTGTATTTTTCATAAAAAAAATTTTAATTTCGTCAAAAAAAATTGTGTTTTTTTAATTAAACTGTACATCAAATTTTATGAAATCATTCAACGCAGCACACAATTAAATTTCAAATCGGTGGATCAATAAGCGAGATATCGCCAAATCAAAAGACATCGATGTACACAAATTGATATATTTAAATTTTTTTAAACAGTATTTAAAAAAAAATGTTGAATATCAAATCAAATATCAGATTTTGGAAAATACTCCAACGCAACATATTAATAAATTTTATCAAAATCGGTCTATTAACACCAGAGATATCGTCAAATTCAAAATTCGATGAGAATTTAATTTTTTTTTAACTGTATTAAAAAAAAAAATTAATTTCGTCAAAAAATTGTGTTTTTTTAAAAAATATTTTTGAACTGTATAACAAATTTTAGGAAATCATTCAACGCAGCACGCTATTGAATTTTATCAAAATCGCTAGATTAATAACTGAGATATCGCCAAAGCAAAAGTTATCGATGTACGCAAATTGACAAATTTTATTTTTTTTGTTTTTAACAGTATTTTTTTAAAAAACAATTTTGAATTAGATATCAGATTTTAGAAAATACTCCAACGCAACATGCTATTAAATTTTATCAAAATCGGTCCATAAACACCAGAGATATCGTTAAAATTCAAAATTCGATGAGAATTTAAACAATTTTTTTTTAAAAAACCTGTGTTTTTCAAAAAAAAAGTTTTGAATTTCATCAAAAAACTGTGTTTTAAAAAAAAAAGTTTTTTGAACTGTATATCAAATTTTAGGAAATCATTCAACGCAGCACACTATTAAATTTCATCAAAATCGGTAGATCAATAACCGATATATCGCCAAAGCAAAAGTTATCGATGTACGCAAATTGACAAATATAAAAAAATTAAAAAAAAACAGTATTTTAAAAAAAAAATTTGAATTATATATCAGATTTTAGAAAACACTCCAATGCAACATGCTATTAAATTTTATCAAAATCGGTTCATAAACTCCAGAGATATCGCCAAAATTTAAAATTCGATGAGAATTTAAATTTTTTTTTTTTAATTGTATTTTTTAAAAAAAATTTTTAAAATTCGTCATCGAAGTTTAGTATTTTAGCGATATTTTAATGAAATTAAATAGCGTGCTGCGTAGGGAAATTTCTAAAATCTGGTGTATAATTTGTCTGGGTACACCCACCAGGAGCTTCACAAACTTGATTTCAACAGACAGACAAACAGGCGGGCATGCCTAAATCGACTCTCCTGGCGATTCAGAGCAGAGACCGAATATTAATACTTTTAAAACAATATTTTCATATTTTAATCCATACAAAAACAATCATTGAAGTTTAAAAAATAATAAAAATCCCTAAAGATTTTTAATTGTTCGAAAAATTTTGTATCGTTTTTCAATCCGATGAAAATAAAAAATAAAAAAATCGTTTAGAATATTTATCAGTTCAAAATAATTTTCATCTTTTTTCATCCGATGAAAAAAAATTTTGAAAGAAAATATTCAAATTTTATTTCTGTATTTGGTTTCATTCATAATAATGTTTTTGCATAGATTAGGCAACTCCAATATCCTTGCGCCACCTGCCGTAGCAGGGGGATTTCTCGCATGATTACCCCTTGGAGTAATGTTGTTTCTTTCCATGCTTAAAACATCGTGAGTGCTAAGTCGATGGGTGATGGGTCCAAAGACACAAGCCACGTTTGTATAGCAAGCCACTCGATCCGAGACTGACGCCCGCTTGCAGCCGCAACTAAAATGTTGAACAGACGCTGCATTTTCGTACTTTACCAAGTACAATTATCTTAGACCCTTAGACCATATACGTTGGAATCGCTCTAAGATAACTCCCTTTTATATTAGACCTGACCTAGAATCCCACACGGGTTGCTTACCGCATCTAAAACTAGGTTGCTCAGGTTTACAGGATGTACCACGAGAAGGTTAGAGTGGGAATTGGATACAGTTCTTACCTGGTAGCTAGAGACGCCAGGCAATTGCTGCATCCTCCCAGGCCCTATGCTCCACTGGTAATCAAGGATGACATAAGAAGAATATTTGTCCTGGTATAAAAAGTCTTTAGGACGTTTAAATAACAATAAATTCAATTATTGTTGAAAATTTTATGTTGAAATGGTTTTGCGGGTCAAAGAAACCACCAATAGTTCCATTAGGACTATTAATTGGAAACATATTCATACATTCATTGTTGAAAATTTTAAAATTTCAAAAATATTTTATTTTTTCAAAGTCAAAACAGAAGTTCCAAAATAAAACAATCAATAAAATATTTTTCTGTTCGGATATTTATCGTTAAAGATATTTAAAATTTTCATCATGAGGGATATTTATATTTCAAATATAAATCCCTCATTTTTATTCATCGATCGAAATGAAAATAAATTTTCATCATCAATGATATTTATACTTGATTGATTTAAAAAATAAAACAATATTCGGTCTCTGATTCTGAGTCGATCGGTATAATTTTAATGGGGTCTAAGACGAATAATGAAAAAAACTGAATGACAAACTTATAATACCCTTTCACCTATTGGTGAAGGGTATAATAAAAAAGTTACCAGTTACTTCAAGAATAAAAATGGAAGTGCTGTAACCGTAAAAATTTTTCTATAGAAAAATTTTCGTTAGAAATATTTTTCTATAGAAAAATTTTCGTTAGAAATATTTTTCTATAGAAAAATTTTCGTTAGAAATATTTTTCTATAGAAAAATTTTCGTTAGAAATATTTTTCTATAGAAAAATTTTCGTTAGAAATATTTTTCTATAGAAAAATTTTCGTTAGAAATATTTTTCTATAGAAAAATTTTCGTTAGAAATATTTTTCTATAGAAAAATTTTCGTTAGAAATATTTTTCTATAGAAAAATTTTCGTTAGAAATATTTTTCTATAGAAAAATTTTCGTTAGAAATATTTTTCTATAGAAAAATTTTCGTTAGAAATATTTTTCTATAGAAAAATTTTCGTTAGAAATATTTTTCTATAGAAAAATTTTCGTTAGAAATATTTTTCTATAGAAAAATTTTCGTTAGAAATATTTTTCTATAGAAAAATTTTCGTTAGAAATATTTTTCTATAGAAAAATTTTCGTTAGAAATATTTTTCTATAGAAAAATTTTCGTTAGAAATATTTTTCTATAGAAAAATTTTCGTTAGAAATATTTTTCTATAGAAAAATTTTCGTTAGAAATATTTTTCTATAGAAAAATTTTCGTTAGAAATATTTTTCTATAGAAAAATTTTCGTTAGATATATTTTTCTATAGAAAAATTTTCGTTAGAAATATTTTTCTATAGAAAAATTTTCGTTAGAAATTTTTTTCTATAGAAAAATTTTCGTTAGAAATTTTTTTCTATAGAAAAATTTTCGTTAGAAATATTTTTCTATAGAAAAATTTTCGTTCGAAATATTTTTCTATAGAAAAATTTTCGTTAGAAATATTTTTCTATAGAAAATTTTCGTTAGAAATATTTTTCTATAGAAAAATTTTCGTTAGAAATATTTTTCTATAGAAAAATTTTCGTTAGAAATATTTTTCTATAGAAAAATTTTCGTTAGAAATATTTTTCTATAGAAAAATTTTCGTTAGAAATATTTTTCTATAGAAAAATTTTCGTTAGAAATATTTTTCTATAGAAAAATTTTCGTTAGAAATATTTTTCTATAGAAAAATTTTCGTTCGAAATATTTTTCTATAGAAAATTTTCGTTAGAAATATTTTTCTATAGAAAATTTTCGTTAGAAATATTTTTCTATAGAAAATTTTCGTTAGAAATATTTTTCTATAGAAAAATTTTCGTTAGAAATATTTTTCTATAGAAAAATTTTCGTTAGAAATATTTTTCTATAGAAAAATTTTCGTTAGAAATATTTTTCTATAGAAAAATTTTCGTTAGAAATATTTTTCTATAGAAAAATTTTCGTTAGAAATATTTTTCTAGCACCCGACTATTTTCTTTGTGGTTATTTGAAGGAGCGAGTGTATGTGAACAAGACAAGTGTTAAACTCAAGGCAAACGTTATTGTCGAAATTCTAACGCTACAGCCACAAATTTTGTAAAATCGTATCGAAAATCTCTAAAACGAGGCCATCTGTACGGAGCTAAAAACGGTCATTTAGAGAAATTATTTTGTAATACTTATATAATCTAAAACAAAAAAAATAATAAAGGACAAAGTTATTAAACTTTCAAGAACCATGTATTAAAAATTTGTTTTTAAGGGCCAAACTAATGTTGAAATGAACAGGGCTCAGAGCATAAAAAATGATTTTTTGTGGCATCCACTTTCAAGTTTTTTGCATTTCATATCTGCTCTTGTTGTATTAACACCAGCAGCAGCAGCCGCCACATCATATGCAGCAACAAACAGCCAAATGCATATACGAGTATGAAGCAAAATATATAAACAAAGAAGAAATGTGAAAAAACACTGCATAGATTTGGTGAAATGCAATGGGTAAAAAAATATTGGACATATGTTGTGGATATCGTATGGCGCCAACTAATTTTCGCGTACTACCAAAAAACTGTTATGTATTTTTTCAAAGAACGGTAAAAAATATCCTAAAAAAATGTATGCACATGAATGCATGTTTTCACATACATATGAATACACACATACTCACATGTACATTAGAGGTATTCAAAACAATATTTACTTCTAACGGATAGTTTTTTATACAATTATAACATTTTTAGGAGAAAAGATGTTGTCTGTTTGAGTGCATTAGTTATCGCGGTTATGAAACTATATTCAATAATATTTAATTATATTCACAAATTAAGGGAATCACCCTAGATTAACAACATTCAAAATTGCAAAATATAGTGTGTGGCATCAACGTAATGGATACTAGATGTCCGCAGTTGATTGATGAAAATGCAGTTTTTTATGGTTGGATAGTATTTATGTCCAGTGTGTGCATACAAAAACTAGTCAATTGACTCAAAAACGATTAAGCTCTATTAGAGGATTAAGTTGTTTGAATGAAAAAAAAAAAAAAAAAGAATTGACGAATAATATTTCAAGGTCAAAGAATTTTTGTTTCTTTTTTTTTACATGAAGCAATAGAGACAACAAGAAGTAAAGAAAGGGTTTAAAAAAAAGATTGAGTTGAAATAATTGTTTAATTTAAATAAGATAAAAACAATAATGCACAATGAATCAAAATAAACTAATTAAAAAAACTGAAACTACTTATCGCCTATTAAAAAACATTTTATATACATAATGAAATAGTTTTAATTTTCGGAATTAACAAAATTAAAAAAATGTTTTGATCGCACAATTAGTGAATGAAAAATAAAAATTTCTAAAAAAAAATTTAAAAACAATTTTTATTAGTTTTATGTTGATTTTGACACAACTTATAGTATATTTTCTGGTGTTCTGTCGTTTCATGGTATTATGGTCTTAACACGAAGATATGAGCCGTTAATTTTGAAAGTGGCGTAAGTCACTTTGTTTTTAAGTCGAGATATTTAAGGGTTTGCGTTTTAACACGTTTAAAAATATGGATGCCAACTTTTCAAAAGATTAAAATGTATTTATTATCTCAAGATATTGACATTTTTCTCAGCATAAATAATTTCATATTAACATCAAAAAATCGCCATTTTTCATTAAGGTGAAGTGACTTAAGCCACTTTCAAAATAAACAGTTTAGAAAAATGGTTGACATGACTAAAGTATTTTACTGAAGTGACGAATTGAAATGGCAAATTTTGATACTTTTTGTATCTTCAAAACGTAGAGATAAACTTAATATAGGTTTTTTTGTGATGACAAACACGTTTTTTGTAATTTTCGGAGTTTTTAGAGCATACTTCGGCCTATAAAACTTAAGTAATACTGCACTAACATTGATCAAATTTACGACACTTTCAAAATAAACGGCTCATATAATGCAATTATGCAAGTGAAAATAACAATATATTTTTTATTTTTTTAAACGCGATTTTCGCGAAATTTGACAAAATGTGAGTCTTAGTGAAATTCTTCTGCCTTGACTTATAGACAAATCTAATTTGAAATAATGTTTTATTTATATATAAGTTTTAATATTTGCATATCTTTTTATACCCACCATCAAAAAGAATGGGGCGTATATTGAGATTGTCATTCCGTTTGTATATACCGTCTGTCTGTCTGTTGAAATCACGGTAACGCCTAAACGAAAGGAACTAGCTCAATGAAATATAGTAAAAACATTCTTCATCACTGAGAAAATAGTTAGTATTGAAATAGCTCCCGTATAACCTCGCCTACGCTAATCGCTTATTCGCTAATAAATGACAAACTACAATAGCTATGATAATAAAATTTGGTATATAGAAGTTTTGCATAAGCCCTAGGTAGCATTTCATCAAAATCGGTTGACACTTAGTCATAGCTCCCATACAAAAAACTTACAGAAACAGCCAAAATTTCACCGAAAATACACTAAATGCCAATAAATAACAACAGATATAACCACCAAATTTGGCACAAGAAAGTCTTATGTCAATGCCAGCCAGTGTGCACAATTTTGTCGCAATCGATGAAGAATTTGACCTAGCTTCCATATAAAAAACTTACGAAAACACAAAAATACATAAAGAAAAGGTTATTTATGTCCGTCTGTCAGTCAGATAAAAGCATGATAGCGCCTTAACGAAAAGAGCTAGAGGGACAAAATTTTACAAAAGTATTTTGGATATCTTGAAAAAGATGTGTGTTGAAAATGAACAAAATCGGTTCAAATTTAGTTAGAGCTCCCATATAACCCCGCCCCGCGAAACACATTAATTGAATACAATTGTAATAGCTATGACGATTAAATTTAAAATAGGGAAGTTTTATGCAATTTTTGATCAGTTTATCAAATTTTATAGGAATCAGTCCATATTTGACTTTAGCTTTCATATAAAAAACACTCACGGAAACCAAAAATTTAGCAATGGCCAGTTAAAAGCTATTAAATTAGAAACTATGATAGCTAAATTTTGCAAGAATAAGCTCTATATATATACCAGCCAGTGTGTAAAATTTTGTTACAATCGGTCAACATTTGGCTATAATTCTTATATATATAACATCCCCTTTTTATACCCACCATCAAAAAGAATGGGGGGTATATTGAGATTGTCATTCCGTTTGTAATTTCCTTAATATTGGCTCAAAAGCCAAAAACGATATATATTCTGAATCCTTATGAAATTCTAAGACGATTGAGCGATGTCCGTCTGTCTGTCTCTCTGTCTGTTGAAATCACGATAACGCCTAAACGAAAGAAGCTAGCTCACTGAAACTTAGTAAAAATATTCTTCATCTTTGAGAAAATT
This sequence comes from Stomorhina lunata, assembly GCA_933228675.1. Taxonomy (NCBI): domain Eukaryota; kingdom Metazoa; phylum Arthropoda; class Insecta; order Diptera; family Rhiniidae; genus Stomorhina; species Stomorhina lunata. The sequence goes on along the minus strand of OW121740.1, from coordinate 84,066,158 downwards.
TTGGAATTGAAATTGGGCAAAATCGGTTCACATTTGACCATAGCTCCCGTATAACCTCGTCTAGGCTAATCGCTTATTTGTTAATAAATGACAAATTATAGCAGCTATGATGACAAAATTTGGTATATAGAAGTTTTACATTAGCCCTAGACAGCGTGTAAAATTTCATTAAAATCGGTTCACATTTAGCCATAGCTCCCATACAAAAAACTTACGAAAACAGGCTAAATTTCACCTAAAATACACTTAAATGCCAATAAATCTAAAAGTATAACAGATATAACCACTAAATTTGGCACAAAAAAGTCTTATGCCAATGCCAGCCAGTGTGCAAAATTTTGTCGCAATCGGTCACCATTTGACCTAGCTCCCATATAAAAAACTTACGAAAACACAAAAATTCAAAAAGAAAAGGAGATTTATGTCCGTCTGTCCGTCAGATAAAATCGTGATAGCTCCTTAACTACAAGAGCTAGTAAAATTAAATTAAGCACAAGGAAGTCTTATGTCAATGTCAGCCAGTGTGCAAAATTTTGTCACAATCGGTCACCATTTTACCATAGCTCCCATATGAAAAACTTATGAAAACACAAAAATACATAAAGAAAAGGTTGTTTATGTCCGTCTGTCCGTCAGATAAAAGCTCGATAGCGCCTTAACGAAAAGAGCTAGAGAGACAAAATTTTACAAAAGTATTTTGGATATCTTGAAAAGGATGTGTGTTGAAAATGGACAAAATCGGTTCAAATTTAGTTAGAGCTCCCATATAACCCCGCCCCGGGAAACACATTAATGCTGATAAATTGAATACAATTGTAATAGCTATGACGATTAAATTTAAAATAGGGAAGTTTTATGCAATTTTTGATCAGTTTATCAAATTTTATAGGAATCAGTCCATATTTGACTTTAGCTTTCATATAAAAACACTCACGGAAACCAAAAATTTTAGCAAAGGCCAGTTAAAAGCTTTTAAATTAGAAACTATGATAGCTATGGCCACTAAATTTTGCAAGAATAAGCTCTATATATATACCAGCCAGTGTGTAAAATTTTGTTACAATCGGTCAATTTGGCTATAATTCTTATATATATAACATCCCCTTTTTATATCTACAATCAAAAAGATTTGGAGGTACATTCATTATATTAAGATTGCACCTATGAAATTAGATAGGCATCAATCAATGTTCAGCCCAGACTTTATATATGATGAATGCATTAGGAACTCCTAACGAAATATATTGACCTGACGTATTACTATTAACGTGTTTAGCCTAACTACATATTAAGCACAACGAAAAGTATTTAAAAACTTATTAATGTAAAACTATACCCGGTGATGAGACTGAATTTTGATCAAACTAAATACTAGGGAAACCACTAAAATATTTTTAAATGTTGAACTATAAAGCTAAGGCAACCGAATTTAGTCCAAAAGTTTTACCAACAATACCAATTAGCTTGGCGATTTTTTCAGTTTTGGTCCAGATATATGAGATATGTTTCTAAATTTAACACAACTTGATGGTGGGTATATAAGATTCTGCACAGCCGAATAAAGCACTCTTACTTGTTAAAATATAAAATTCTTATTTGGTCCGTCAAATCGTTAATCCTTATAACATTTTGGCGCGCTTCAGATGTAAGGTAAAGCTTTATTAAAGAATAGTTTTAAGACCATTCCTGATCAGTTTTGTGCTAAATTCGCGATGTGCTTCATTGAAATGTTTTTAGATAAAACCTTCGGGTTCTCAGCTTATAAAGAGATTTTTGCCAAACTTTTGATACGAATCGGTTATAAATGGCATCGCTTTTATGTCTTACATGAATTTGTCTCAATTTTCTATCTAAAACCATTATAAGCAATATGCACTTTTTTGCACGACTTTCCAAATCTTCATAAAATTTTAGCAAACAATGATTTTTTGGTGATAAATGGCAAAAACCTCAGTTTACGCGGTAGTTTGGAAATTTTCATACACGAAAAACCAGTATTTTCCACGAAAAACCAGTATTTTGAAAAATGTACGTTCAAGTTTTCGCCACTTACACCTGTCGTATGTTAAACCTATATGGAACACATTAACGACATATATATCAAACGATGCGAAACTGAAATTTACAAACCATTATCTATTTTTTGGAATTCCTTGAGGCGGCCAAAAAATATGCGATAACAATTAAAAGGTGGCAAAAACGAGCTTCAAACTTTGGCAGCCATTAAGTAGTATTAGAAGTGACGAAATAAAAATTTAGAGGTAAGTGGATTCATCCCCTAAGTGTGATGTCTATTTCGTGGAACAATGACTTGGATCCAAATGTTAAAACGAATGCAGAAGAAGATGAAATATGAAGAAAAACTTGAATGCTATAATCGATTTTTAAACGTTTTTTTAATTTGCATGCCAATTACGCTTAGAAGCGCAAACTTGCGCTACTAAGATATTGTGTTCAGTATACCTGAAGTTTTGAGACTTAAAAATCTGTAATTAGATTTTCTGTACTCCTAAGGGTACAAAAATTTTTCGAGAATAACAACTGTTTGATTTTTGTTCATATTTATTGTGAAGGGTTAATCGAGCTTAATACTATACTAATAAAGCGCTTATCTCGCAAAAATTGTTCACTCGATTTAAAAGAAATTGACTAAAACTTTTAGGAAGAAAGATTGTAATTAAATTATATTAAACCCAAACCTCTATTTTTTATCCACATCTAAACAAGTCAATTAGATCCAATAATTCAAAAGTGGTACAAAATGAGATTATTTCCAAAGCTTTTAATATAGAATGTAGCTAGTGTGTATTATTTTTCGATGCGTATTTAAACAAAATGGGGATGTTGGATACTAATCAACGGTTCTGATTGGTCTTAACTTGGTAAGCCCCTGGTTATCCTTCATCTCAACTGTGGACACTGACTTTCTCATGGTATCACCTTAACTACCTTAACACCTTTAATTTTCTTTATATTGTAATGAAAGGGCATTACGAAATTAATTTTTTTAACATGCATGGTCTTCGAGAAAAACTTATTTTCTGTATATGCGTTTGTCTCTATCGACTAGATGTCTTCACCTAATGTGTAAAGTTTCTAAATTCCGCCCTTCGCAAAATCAGGAAACAAGTTTTGCATTTCGGCTTCTGTATAGAAGTCCAAAGGTGGAAAGAAAAATCACTAGATCTGGTTTCGACACCCTTTACATTTCCATTTTAAAGATCTTAGAAAATTAACTTCTGAGGTCCTATTGAGTTATTTGCCGGGCATAATAACCTAGTGCAATTGGAGAGTAAAACAACGCAACAGACTTGATATTTTCCTCACTTCACAACCTGACAAGTATGAAGTAGATAAAGGTTTTGCACCTCTTGCAAATTCAGATCATTGTACCATAGCCGCTTCTTTCCTATTCTCTTTACTTTGAATAGCTACGAAACGCTTAACATTTATATAAGGTAAAGCTCGTAGGGCTGAGCTCAACGAATTTTACAGCAGTTTAAGTGGAAACTTTTGCCTGGCAGCAATATTAATACGGAAATGGTATCAAATGTTATTAACCCTCTACAACTTTCGTGGTGTGTGGCGGACAATGTCAAAGTTTCATTCAGAAATTAATTTTTTGTTAAAACCATATCGATAAATCAATTAACCGACTTAAAGCTTTGAAGCTATGGAAATGGTGTCTGGTTGCAAGCATGCAGTCAGATCGCGAGAGAAAGCTATTACCGATTTGATTTGCCAAAGTATTAAGACGTAAAAAGTTCTGTACGAGCACCATCTTCGTACTAAAGTTCTTACTGATCCTCAGGTCAGTATGAGCTTTTGGTCCTTCGTTAAAAGTTCGACAATTTCTTCTCTTTTAAAGGATGACCAAACATTCACAGACCAGGAAGATAAAGCTAACCTTTTAGCTGAATTATTTGCAAGTTATCCCTGCTTGCCGGAAAGCTCTCAATCTCTACCTGTACACGAAAGAGTACCCATAAGTAACCCAAATTTATATTAAGATTCTCTAAGACCTTTTTTACAGCTAGGGTAAAAAAGGTTTTTGGCGAGTCTCAATATAAATAAGTCTTCAGGTCCGAATGGTATTAAAGATCTGGTCCTGAATCATAGCTGTTTAGCGCTTGCGCGTCAATTAGCTAACCTTTTCGGCCGTCGAATTTCTTCGGTGTTATAAGGTTGTTAATGTCACGAGAATCCCTAAAAAGGGAGCAGCAATAACAACAACCCTGAAATTTAACGTTCCTATTAGAAAAATTATGTAATTCAATCCACAGTTTTGGCGCAAGTAAAGATGTAGCTCTGGATATTTCTAAGACCTTCGATAGAATGTAGTATGGTACACTTCTATCACAACTTATTGATTTTGGGGTTGGTAATAACTTCTCTCGATTTTAATCAAGCTTCTTTAGAGATCGCACTATATAAGTAATCGTAGATGAGATCTCTTCAAACGAGTTCAAGATTAATTCAGGGGTATCGTAAGGCTCCTTTCTCTTTCCTTCTCTAAAATTATATCGCGAAATTCAGTTTAATATTTTCTCTGAATGATATGAATCGATTTGCACTTGAACAACGTTGGGATTTATTTATTAAAAATGTATTTATTACCAAAACAAAAACAAAATAATATACTTCTACAAATGAAGCTCATTCTTTTACTGGGGATACGTTAATAAGCAAGTATTTACCCAGCAAAACTTTGGTAATGGCAAGTACTCTGATAACTAGTTACCTTGTAACGACTACAACATACCATCCGAATAAATAATAAGTTATTACAGAAGTGCTTATTTGTAATTAAGATGGTAATTTAAACTGAATGGCCCCGGTTCAAATCCCACCAAGGGCAACATTTTTTTTTAGTTTTTTTTTATTAAAAGAGTCTTTTTAAATGATTTTTGAATTTTAAGAACTTAAATATTATCTTCTGTAAAAAAAATTTGTAAAACTAACTCACGTTAATGAAAAAATACCATCATGAGTCAATTTTGATTATGTAGGGGATGTTGAATACCAAACACGATTCTAATTGATCTTAACTTGGTAAGCTCAACTTATCTGGGTCATCCTTCATCTCAACTGTGGACACACACCTCCTCATGGTATCACCCGGGGAGCTAGTTTAACACCCATTAATATTGTGAGTTAACATGTTCCGAGAGTTGTCCCATAAGATCGATAAAAATGGGTTAGGATTACGGGCTAGTAACCCTCTCTTGAAAAAAAAATACAATGAAGAGGATACAATTAGAATTGAAATGTCCCACTACCTAATGTTAGAGGAGGATGTCCGAAACTTCGATAGAAAGACCAAGTAGAGGAACATTTTTCAAAGCTTGGCCTGTAAAATTGGAGAATATTCGCAAAAGATCGAAATCCATGGAATTCTAAAATATGCTCGGACTTTGACCTTAACAGGTTGTAACATTTAAGTAAGTAAGAGTCAATCTTATTTAAAAACTTATTCAAAAAAGAAGATTTAAATTGTTTAGGTTTTAAAATAATTTTAAAAAAGTTTTAAAATAATTTCAAAAAATCGTATAAAAATATTTTTCCAAAAATTACTACAAAGAAAAAAAAAAGCAGGGAAAAACAAAGTTATTTTCACATGATTTTGGATCCAAAAATAAAAATTGTTTATATTATTTATAAGCTGCTAAGTTTTCAACATATGAAGTAGCTCAGTGGAAGAGTCTCTGCCTAGCAGTCGGAGGGTCTGGGTTCGAGCCCCCAAGGGATCATAAAAAAAATTTTGTATTTCGTTTAAAAATATATGTTTTTAATAAAACAACAACAAAAAAGTTGTTGCTGTTGTTGTTGTTGCTTTCAAATTGCTTACCCAAGTCATTACTTTTCTGCAATTGGTAAGTACTTGCCTCCAATGACATCCCCATGTTAATGTAATGACTTAAACAGCGAATGAGTAAGTAGTTCGTGTTCAATAGTTTAACTGTTTAACTCATTATTTGGTAATGAAAAGTTTTACTGGGTAAGTATTCGTAAGCCCCTATTGCTTCAAAAATGAGGAAGGCGCAACCATTACGGTGAATGGAAACCTCTTCATTGTAATTATGTAAACGATGTTCGCTTTCACAAGGATGTTGCAACTTGCGGCACATCTCATGGCACAATCGGTTTATTGCGTCAAACTGTAATTCGCAGTTCATTTAGCCGAAATGGTGATGGGAAGTGGCCGTCAAAAAGCTATAATTTGACACCGCTCTACTATTTTCTGTGAGGCGCCGTTAAAAGCAAGTGTTATACTAACAAATTATAGACAATTTAGGAGCAATATTGCTTTACATTCAACAGACCAAACTAACAGTACCCATTAAGTCTATGATGCTGTAGGGTATAATTATAGGGTATGTTACTTTGTTTCACTGTATCCCATTTATATACATATTTCTATACATTATATAGTCCACGAAGCCAAAGAGGAGACAAGAACCGCGAGTAAATATTCACTCATCAACCAGTAGATCTGATCAAAATGAACGTATGAATGAATACATAGGTCTTCCTTTGATGTGTCATGTCACTGTTTTTTCCAGAACACTTGTTCTTCAACCACAAACAAACGAAAAAAAAAAACAGCAGAAATGAAACTTAATAGTTTTAGACGCTAACACGCTACAGCAGTTACGGGATGGTTCTTTTTTTACACGTACATACATACGTACAGTTAAGGACAATATAATAAATCATTATTATATATTTTATAAATTTTAGCGTTTTACAAAAATGTATTTTAATTTTTCAAAGATCATAAGAAAAAATAAGAAATAAAACATAAAAAATATTGAAGCATTTTCAATATTTAGGAGATGGTTTGTAATAGAAAAATTCGAGAGTTAAAAACGTTAAAATCTGCAGCATCTTATTTGTCAACATAACAAGTTGAAAACATATCGCTAATTAGCGATTAAAATAATAAGCAATATTTTTCGGTATCATTCTATCCCATATGTATCATTTGTACTAATGAACAAAGAAACAAAATTTATATCTCAATCACTTAAGATTCAAAAACAAGGTTCTATTTGTTTTTGTACTTTTTAAAAATTTCAGCAACAGAAGGTAGAAGGGATACTTTTTGTAATTCGTATGTATTTTTTTACCTTTAAACTTATAACTCGATTTGTGTATTGCAACTCAACTTTAATTGTGCTGCCAATTGCCAAGATAACATTACGTATTGCAACTGGTTATAGGTTACAAAACCTGAGTTGAATTGTCAGTTATTAATCATATTGTACATTTTTACAAGTGTCAATTCTAGTTGCCAGTTATAAGTTGTCTCAGCAACCTGGAATTTATAGTTGCAGTGATTTTTTTTTTATTTTTATTATTTTTTTTTTTTTTTGTAAAAACGCTGAAAAAATATATCTCCATTGTCCTATGATAAGCTCATGTGTATCATCACGACCGGCGTATTTTGTACCATACCGTATGGGACTTCTGGAAACATCCATTCGCAAAAAATGATAAACCGACACTTATTTTTAAAAATTAAAACTTTTATATTTTCTTTTTTCACTTTTTTTCATTAAAATAATTGTTTGTTTACAATTTTTCTTCTTCTTAGTTGCCAGTCACAATTTTCGATAACTTCTAGCAACTGACATGTGTTGCTATATACAATACAACTTTTTTACTGGTTGTGTTGCCAGTCAACAAATCACTAAAAATTCGGTTGTAATACACAATCAAGCCATTAAAATCAAAAATTTATAAAAAAAATCTTAGGTTAGGTTAGAAAGGTGATATCAAAAAAAAATGACAACAAACCACAGGTAAATTGTGATCCTTTCCTAATAGAGATATCAGAGAGAGAGAATAGATAAATAGTAGTAGTAATAGAAAGTAGAAATGTATAGAACTATCTAGGCCACCTAATTCCTATTATCGTTCAGTTCGCACTGCTGGTTATCCTGAAGTTCCTCGTGGAATCTGCTACCTATAAATTTAAATCTCTGATTTTGAAGCATAGGACACCGACATAGAATTTACTCAACAGAATCAAACGAATCCCCGTCTCCGAACGGTCAGCATGCCTATGCATTTCCTTTGATTAAGTCTAGTAAGATTAGGTCATAAAGCCCTAGATATTCTACAGGCCGCCAAGTTGTTCTATGTTGTTTCCTCACAAGACTTTATACTCATATATAAGTTACCTTCGCTGTAACAGTTATCAGGAACCCAACATAATCTTATCTTGAAACTAGATGATAAATTCATCAAAGCTAATCTGCACTTCCTCACTAATTTGGATATGATATTTTGTCCTTTTAGAGCTTTAAGTTTAGCCTGACTGTAGACATAGATGGTCACCTCGCTATTCACAGGTATGTTATTCGAACTGGCTTTCCATATGGCAAAGATTTTTGCCTTGAAGGCACTACGTTCATACGCAAACATATGCGATTTCTTAATTTTTAATTTTTCTGATCTTTTAGAAAAACACCCGCTCCCGTGCCGACATCCATCTTAGAGCCATCTGTAAAATCGAGTTGCCCTGAAAAGCGACTGCCGACCCTTACATTTGGCTCTATCGGAGATAACGACATACAGTTCTAAACTTAATAATAATTCCTCGACCAAGTTGTCTGTCATGGGTAACCCTGACTCAAAGACATGAAGACTTGTTAGGTTCAGAATACTAGTGTTCTAAGTACAATATTAAGGAAAGTAGCCAATGTAAGATCCTTGAATTCAAGGCCTTCTTTGATAAACCCGACTACATTATGAAGTGAACTCTCAGCAGATTAACCTTTAAGGTAAAAATGTTGTGCGTTACTTAAGATGCTCGTTTTTAAAGAGTTCGAACGTACTGTAATGTGTACCAACTACAGTACATTCGAAACTGGACCAAAGTGAGTATTAACAAGTACCTGAAGTGTCTCTAGGCTTGATTCTGTAAATTTTTGGATGAATCCGAACAGTTCATTAACCGAATCAATGGTCTCACAATTGACTTGCCAAGTGGACCGTTTAGCCTTTTTGAGATCATTCTTGTACTTGTTAAACACAAAATATTTTTAATGGGAATGAAAACAAAGTTAAGCGTTTTAAATATGCTACGAAATACAAGAATATGATACGTTTTGGGGAGTACATATCAGTAAAGCTTGCCTTCCGCAACTCCTTTCATACTAGGGACGCTATAGGCTTGATTAAGCAGAAGAAACTTCTAGTAAATGACAGTACGTTAACTTCTATACTTAAAGAAATTCAGCTAACGTGATCAATGTAGCGATTTCAAACCAAAATTTTTAAATATTAAAATAAGCAGAGTAGCTATGATTAAAAAAAACATTTCGCCAGTGATAATCAATACATATTTTGGCAGTCAAACTATTTTTCTGAATTTAACATCAGCTCTAGATTGTCTCAGATATTAAAACGACTTCATGAAACTTTTGACCACATGAGCTTTTAAGACCTACAAAATCAAATCAAACAATTTTCCGCATAGATTTGTTAGCATTATATATCGCACTGCCCTGGAGTTCAGGAGGAGACAAAATTTAGTAACGATTTTTAAAATAGAAAAATATCAAATACCTGAACAAAGCCACTTTCAGTTTCCCTTTTCTTATTAACTAATTTATTACTAATTTTTGTTGTTTTTTTTTTTCACAGCGATTGACTTACGGGTTTATACAAAAGTTGGCTAAACATTTTTAAAATCGTCGTAAAAACGAAATTTTGTTTATTTTTTTTTTTAAGTTACCATAAATGTGTGGTCAAATACACAAAACTGAAAATGGTTTCTAATAATTAAATACAAAAAAACCGAATTTGTGGACCACTAACAGATAGTGATACTTCTTTACCTTTTGCTCTTTCTTTAAGGCTTTTGCTCTGTGTAACATAGTTAACTTTAGAGACGTACACATGAGTATTTTTTAGGTCACGATCGCGATACAAGAAAAATATTTAACATTGTGCAAATTTTCATTCCGAGTTAAAAATTATAGATTCCAGCCTCTAATTGGAAAATTTAAATTGCTTCTGTCAATAGTTAATTGTTAGTTGAGTCCAGTCTTAAACTACCTTATAAAAATTTCTTGTATTCGTTAAACATTATTTTTTGCGAAAAAAAAAACTCCCGAAACGGGGTATGGTTGATTAATTTTAATTTAGATTTAGATTTCTTAAAAAGAAATAAACAAAAATACTTTTTTTAAGACCTCAACAAATCATATTTTTCGGAAGGGATAAAAAATCGGAGAAACGAAATCGGAGAAACGAGACTATGTTGAAAAATAAACTAAATTTTTGTTTAGAAACCTGCGTTTCAATTACGAAGTAGTGGATCAAATACTTACTTCCATAAAAAGGCCTATATTTACAACCTGTTAAGGTAAAGGTTCATTTAGAATTCCATACACTTCGATCTTGTGAGCATATTCTTCAATTTCGTAGGCCAAGCTTTGAAAGATGTTCCTCTAATTGGTCTTTCCCTAGAAGTTCCGGGCGACCTCTCTACGCCTTTCCTCAGGATCATTTTCGAACACTTTTCTTGCTGGAGTATTTTTGTCCATTCTCACAACATATCCTAGCCAACTCAGTCGCTGCTGTTAACTGCGTTTTATAATGTCGATGTCAGCGTATAACTCATACAGCTCATGATTCATTTGATTTTGTTATTCATTGTTGACGCACTGGTCCAAAGATTTTTCGTAGAATATTCCTCTCAAAAACTCCAAGAATAGCTTCATCTGTTTGTCGCAGTGCCCAAGCCTTTTATAGAGCGTGATTTTAGTTCTTATAGAGAGAGCTTTATTTCTTAGCTGCCTGCTTAGGCCAAAATAGCATATGTTTGCAAGTATGATTCTACGTTTGATTTTGAAACTTATATCGTTATATATTTACATTGACGGCGGTACCAAGATAAACAAATTATTTTACAAAGTCGAAGTTATAGTTCTCAACTATTACATGTAGTCCAACTCTTGTGGACTGTTTTGTTTTTGATTCATTGACAACTAGACCCATTTAAATAGATACCTTCTCGATACTTGAAAAGGCGGCAGTCACCTCGCGCAATTTGCGGCCCATGATATCAATAACATCGGCAAACGTTGAAAATTGTTCCAGTTGTATTAACTGAAAGATCGCATGACAAACTATCGCCTTGTCTGAATCCTCGTTTAGTTATGAAATACTCTGATAGGCTCTTACCTATTTTAACTGTTGAGGTTGCATCAGTTAATGTCATCCTGCATTGTATTATTGTCTTAGGATAAAATTATATTATAATTATAATATTTTAGTTTTTGTTGTATTTTGAAATTAACTAACTCGGACTATTTTTTTTTTATTTTGGGCATTGAAGCCTTTATATTACACCAGCTGATCTTACCCGGCGTTGCTCGGGCTGGTAGTTGAAGTTTTTAACTTATTACTGTGTTAGCACTTTCTTTAAAAATTAACAATTATGAAATTTTTTAATCAATTTTTTAATTGAATCCTTTATTAATGTGTTTGCATATATATTTAATTGACGTTTTCGAAAGCAAATGGATCGATAAAAATTAAACAACATACAGACAAACAAACGCGAACATTTTTATTCAAACAATCGTCAAATAATCATCAAACGGTCGTTAGTCAATCGTAAAACAACCATCAATCAATCGTTAAAAAATCATCAAACAATTATCAAACAATCATTTAAAATCTTCAAACAGTCATCAGTCAATGAATCATCAAACAACTGTCAAACAATCGTCAAACAACCATCAAATAATCATGAAAAATCTTCAAACAATCGTCAGTCAAACTATTATCAAACACCAATATTCGAGCATTCTTTTTCCTATTTTAAATAATTCAAGAACAGAGGTCGTAAAAATAGGCATGGTCAATTTTTCTTAATGTAGAATCCTAACTTGTCTTCATTGATCCAGCCGTTCTCAAGATATACAATTTTAAAGAAAAGGGGAATTTTATCCTCATTTTTCAATTCCCAGGCTCTCGTTGGTTCATTTTCGAAAAATTCGAAAAGCAAAAAACTATCCTATAATATGAAAATATCCACATTTAAAACTGTAATTAATTGGGTTAAATCGTTTTCATCTTATCATCCATATTTATCATTTTTAATATTTGACTTATATGGAAGGGGTCACGTCCACTTGAGGCTCGGTCATCCATATTTGTCATTTTTAATATTTTACTTATATGGGAGGAGTCACTTAAGATTTACAAAAAAAATTAGCATATTGTTAAACCTTAATATACTGTCAAAATTTCAGTAAAATCGGCCCGCTCAGTCATCTATATTTGTCATTATTAATGCAATAATATTTTTGTTACATAACCTTAGGTATGTCATCAAGGGCACGAAATTTTTAAAGAAAAATTATATCCCTAAAACTTTGTAGATTATATCTTTTATTTTGTCATTATTGTGTCTTTAAAGAAATTGTTTTATGTTCTTTATAAATAAATTCTTATTGGTTAAAATTTCACAAAAATCAAAAATATTCCGGGTTTCCAATTTATTTTTACTATAAGAAGCAAATTTTCGAAGAAATTAAAAAAAACTATCCCAGCTCGTCTTTGACCCCTTAAAGAAATCTTTTGTAAGTTTATTAATATACACTTATGTGGGGTTTATGTAAATCAAGCGGCTGACGATTGAGTTAAATTTACATGTATTTTGTTTTTGTTACAATAACAAAACACATGTAAATTTCACTCAATCGTCAGCTGCTTGACTTATATAAACCCCACATTAATCGTGATAACTTCAAAATAAATGCACACTTCACGAGTGGTTCTATAATTTCACAGCATATGCACATCTCTAGTTAACATAGTCTTACATCATTTCATGTCTGGATTTCATGTCTAACATAGATGTGGGGTAAAGGCAAGAATAACGAAAGAATCATAAAAACTGCAGTCAAGTAAATTGTTTTCAAATAAAAAGCTAAAATCGCGTGCTTATAATTTCCTTTCGTTTCTGTGGCTTAACTGAAATAATTTCAACGATTACGCGGCTGACATTGCTTCCATTTGATGCATTCAATTCCTGAATTTTGCATTCATCAGTCTGTCAGAGAACTCCTCAAATATTTTTAACTTTCTTTTTTTTTTTTTTTTTGTTTTGGCCATATTGAAGTGTAAAAACGGAGTGTAAAATTTTTTATTGGCTTTTGCCAAATTTTGATCACATCTCCACGCAAGTTAAATTAAAGGCAAATATAATAATATTATGTGTGTATACTTTTTATTCCAGCGGCTCGATTTTCATTCAAATGCTAATCGTATTTTGGATCAATTATTATTAAATATTTTTAAATTATTCTTCCGTTCATCCAAAATAAATCATGTTTTTAGAATAGCATTTTAAAGCGTAGATTAGGATGAAACTGCTTTTAATGTAAGTCTTATGTGTTTAGATTTAAAAAATTTATCAATCTTAAAATCAAATCTAAATACTCCAAATGTTGAGGTTTTTAATCTCTAGTTTGAGGTAATGGTCAGTAAAAAAAACCATATAATAACAAATATAACAAATTAAAAATGTTCACATCGGTGTATTAAAATATAAAAATAGAAGAATACAAGTCCAAAAAGTTGTGGTCGATGTCATGAACAATGTCGCCGTAAATACGATTTTAATACGCCGATTTTTGAAAAAGGTTATTTTTTTGTAATAATTTGCTTGTTTAGTGTTATTTTTGTTTCATTTCAAAAGTGCTATTGATGGATAATATATTTCAGTCTATGGAAAATGTATGATAACTTTTCTTTTCAAAATTGGGCAAGCAAAATAAGAGAGTATGCGTATATTTTTTTAGAACACTATAGGATGACAGGAATTTTTTTTTTTTTTTTTTTGATTTCAAATGTTTTTCTACGGAATATTGTGACACTAGGTCTAAAAGTTTAGATCTGAAAACTTAAGCCAAATCGGACAACGCGCATCGGATCCAAAGTTTAAGAGCCCATTTGTATGGGGAAAATTGGTTATTGTTGTTTTCGCGAAATTTAGACCAAAAATAAATAATATTTACAAGAAAAAATATAAGAATATTAAAGAGAACTAACACGGCTTTATTCCAAATCGTGAAAGACGAAAATCCATGAGGTAGTTTAAAAGTTATTACAGTTTTTCCCCGAAAATTAATGTCCTTGAAAACGCGCCTAAGGGTATGCGCCAAAAATTGTATGTTGTAAATAAAGAAATTCCAAAGTTAGACATGATTTATCATTTAATGGCTTGTTACTAGTAAATAGTTCAGTTTTGTTCAAATATAATCAAATTTACTTAGTTTTTTTTCATGATGGAATGTTGTCCGATTTGGCTCAAATTTTTAGATCTAAACTTTTAGACCTAGTGTCACAATATTCCGTAGAAAAAGTTATAAAATTCGAAAAATCATTTTCCTTCATACAAAAAATTGTCACCCTAATGTGCATATATAGGTTACCCCTAAAATAAATGGTTTTAAAAAACTATAAAATACGAGAGACCCAGAGTTGCCGTGTTTCCTAATGATCCTTTATGTTCTTTAAGCCAATCCTACTAATAATATAATAATTCAGATTATACTGAAATATGCATATAGTTATAAAGTATTAAAGACTATCCAGATTAATTTTGCCCAAACTTATTTAAGAAATTGCACAAAAATTAGTATTTCTTTAGAACGGCATAAAAAGCTATCCGTTTTTATCCATTTTTTTGTTAAATAAACTTAATAAATCCTCCAAAAACACACTATTATCACTTTCTTACCTATGAGAAAATTTTGGTATTGAAATTGGGCAAAATCGGTTAACATTTGACCATAGCTCCCGTATAACCTCGTCTGGGCTAGTCGCTTATTTGCTAATAACTGACAAATTATAATAGCTATGATGACAAAATTTGGTAGCATGTAAAATTTCATCGAAATCGGTTCACATTTAACCATAGCTCCCATATAAAAAACATACGGAAACAGCCTAAATTCCACCTGAAATTCACTTAAATGATAAACTGTAGTAGCTTTGACCACCAAATTTAGCACAAATAAGTCTTATGTGAATACCAGCCAGTGTGCAAAATTTTGTCACAATCGGTCACCATTTGACCTAGCTCCCGTATAAAAAACTTACGGAAACACAAAAATACAAAAAGAAAAGGGGGTTAATGTCCGTCTGTCCGTTAGATAAAAGCGCCTTAACTGAAAGGGCTATAGCAACAAAATTTTACAAAAGCAAGTCTTATGTGAATGCCAGCCAGTGTGCAAAATTTTGTTACAATCGGTCACCATTTGACCATAGCTCCCATATAAAAAACTTACAGAAACACAAAAATACAAAAATTAAAGGAGATTTATGTCCGTCTGTCCGTCAGATAAAAGCGCGACAGCTCCTTAACTATAAAAGCGAGAGAGACAAAATTTTACAAAAGTATTTCTGATATGTAACAAAAGTTGTATACTGAAAATGGGCAAAATCGGTTCACATTTAGTTAGAGCTTCCATATAACCCCGCCCCGGGAAACACATGAATGCTGATAAATTGAATACAATTGTAATAGCTATGACGACTAAATTTAGTATAGAGAAGTTTTATAGAACTATTGGTCAGTATATCAAATTTTATAGGAATCGGTCCATATTTGACTATAACTCTCATATAAAATACACTCCCGGAAACCAAAAAATATTTAGCAAGGACCAGTTAAAAGCTATTAAATTAGAAACTGTGATAGCTATTGCCACTAAATTTTGCAAAAATAAGCTTTACATAAATACCAACCAGTGTGTAAAATTTTGTTACAATCGGTCAACATTTGGCTATAATTCTTATATATATATTACATCCCCTTTTTTTATCTACAATTAAAAAGATTCGGAGGTACAAGCAGCATATTAAGATTTGTATATGGTAGATGCATTAGGACCTCCTTACAAAATATATGGACCAGTCGTATTACTATCAACTTCTTTATCCTAACTAAATGTTAAGCTAAAGGAAAAGTATTTAACAACTTATTAATGTAAAACCATACCCGGTTGTGATAACGAATTTTGTTCAAAGTAAATAAATACTAGGGAAACCACTTACATACTTTTGAATGTTGAACTATAAAGCTACTGCAACCGAAGTTATTCCAAATATTTTACCAACAATGACAACTAGCGTAACAACTTTTTTCCAATTTGGTCCACGTTTTGAATTTGCTGCACCCTCGTATATATATGAGATATGTTTCTAAATTTAACACAACTTGATGGTGGGTATATAAGATTCGGCACAGCCGAATATAACACTCTTACTTGGGTTACTCATTTTACAAAAGTGATAGTAAAGCTATGAAAGGTGATGAAATTAAGAGGAAAAGCGATTTTAAGTTATTCAATACTATAATTAATTAATAATTACACA
The DNA here is from genome assembly GCA_933228675.1 of Stomorhina lunata. NCBI lineage: Eukaryota > Metazoa > Arthropoda > Insecta > Diptera > Rhiniidae > Stomorhina > Stomorhina lunata. The sequence continues at coordinate 84,049,748 of OW121740.1, read as the reverse complement.
TCATATCTATTTTTAGAACGAATAATTTAAAGTTATTCTACAGACAATTTTATTTAATTTACATCGACGGCGTGTTATTGTTGTTAGACTTACAGCCGATAGAGGATGCTGTGTTAATGAATAGTTTTTATAGAAATTAATAATTACAAAAATTGATTATACTGTGACTTGGGCTCAAACATTGTCAAAGTTCAGTAGTAGATGTTCTAACCAACCAAGTCTGTACTAACAATCAAGCAATCCAGGCAAAATTCCACATAGATTTCAGGCTACGACAAAAATTTAACAGATAGAAAGACCAAGTAGAGGAAAATCTTTCAAAGCTTGCCCTACGTAATTGGAGAATATACGCACAAGATCGAAGCGTATAAAATTCTAAAATATGCTCGGCCTCTGACCTTAACAGGTTGTAAATATAGGCCATTTAAGTAAGTAAAAATTTAGCAGATGTCGTGCTATAAGTTTGTGAAATAAAGCATTTTGAAAAAATGGATACAAAGGAATTTCATTACAAATAAAACTTTATAAACATTACTCGGACTCGCACCAGGAATATCAATCGCTGAGTAGTGGGTCGCTAAGTAAAAATTAGCCAAAACTTAGTGGATAGATTCAGGCTGTTACCTAGCTCATAATCAACCAAAAATAATATCGAAATTTTGGTTATGTCATCTGGTAAAAATCCGAATTTTTACGTCGTTATGTGATAATGGATGAATCTAGGCTCCATCATTATGGAATAGAGTCCAAAACGAGGGCCGACTCCAAAACGAGGAAAGATTAGATAACATAATCATTATTATGGCATCATTATTTTGGGCTGATTTTCATCAACTGAAGGTAAAAACCACGACATAGCGTTATTGGAGCTGTTGAAAGTGTTCTTTTATCAACTCAATACATCGTGCCGCCGTGGTATAGCAGGTTAGTCATCCGCCTAGCATACCAGAGGCCCAAGTTCGATCCCTGGCCAGACTCACTTGAAAAAATAAATTTTCAAAAAAAGCGGCGGTTCACCTCATAACTCAGCTACCCACTGGTTATTGAGTATTAGGCTATGTAAAACTTCGCTAACTAATGCATTTGCCATTCGGAGCCGGCGTTAAAACGTAGGTCCCTTTCAATGAGTCTAAAAATAGAATCATTGTCTGAGAGAAGTACCCCTTGTTCTAATTGGAATGTTGTCGGGGAATTATGTATGTATGTATACATCGTGCCACAAACCAATGAAACCACAGTGCTCCCATCCCATACAACCAATGGACAAAAATCGAACCAGTTGTCTTAGATGAATGAAATTTGGTATGTGACTTGATATGGTACTTCTCTCAGATAATGGGCTGCATCCGATTATATTTTTAGACTCATTGAAAGGGACCTACGTTTTAACGCCGACTCCGAACGGCAAATGCATTAGTTGGAGAAGTTTTGCATAGCCAAATACTCAATAACCAGTGGCTAGCTGAGTTATTAGGTGAACCGCCGCTTTATTGAAAATTTGTTTTTTTTTCAAGTGGGCCTGACCGGGGATCGAACTTAGGACCTCTGTATGCTAGGCGGATGACTAACCTGCTATACCACGGCGGTTCACTATATATGTATTACTGTGGCTAAAACTATCATTAAGGCTGTTTTGATATCAAATAAATACACGTTATAGGCCTGCAAAATGCAAAATGTATTATTTTAGACACTTTTTTTAAATCCATATATTTTGTAAAGGTGGACGGAAGTGGTTGAGATTTTTTTTTATATATTAGACAAGTGTCCAGAGTAATATAAAATCGAAGAAAAAAAGATGATTTTGATGTATTTTTTTAATTTTCCATTAAAATTTGGCAAATTTATAAAAAAACAAAAACGTCAAAATTCTATTCTACAAAACTTTACTAAATTAATACTGAATTAGAAATCTAAATTTTTGTATTTATTTATGCAACAAAAAATTAGAAATCTTCGAAAAAATTTATTTTGGCGACGAAAAAATGTTTTTGAACAACAATTTTTTCATAATTTTGCTTAATTTGCCGACACCTGGTGGCAACAAAAAAAGGACAATAATAACAAATTTCTTTCAGATTTGTGTTAGTTGTATTGTTATCTATCGAAAGCAATTACTTTTAATAAAATTTGCAGCAATCATTTTTTTGTTTGCACCGTATTCTCCAGTTCTGGCCCAGCGACTTTCAACTGTTCTAAGACCTCAAGAGGATGATGGCTTCATATTCTGGAATTTAAAAAGTCATTGGGGAATAATTCAACGTTTTTATTACTAAAAACGGCTTTTGTCGGATCTTTGTTTCAAAATTTCCGTAGTTTTGAGTAAATCAAATAAAACTTCATATTGCCTTCATATTAATTTTAAAAATCTAATATTTCCCGTGAAAGTTATTAATTTTTGAAATATTTTTGTATACATAAAATATTTTTTTTCAATATTAACATACTTTAAAAAAAATAATAAAAATGTTGTATTTGATATGTTTTACAACTGAACAACTATCCCCATTGTAAATTTCACGTAATTGTAATTGTAGTAAAATGTTATATTTTTAGGTATTTCAAAAGTAATATGAAAAATTAACTTATAAAAAATCGTTAATATAATCGACAATAAAATCGATTTATTACACAGGTCAACAGCAAAAATGTGCTCGAGTAACCACTATATACATTTGATGTATCATGGCTACCTTAGTACAAAAATGGTAAAATTTTTAAATTCTATGGCAGGATGTTTTTTTTAATTTTTTTTTTAAATTGCAATTTTTTTTAGACGTTTCTTCAAATAATTAATGATAACTCAAAAACTACTAGTCCGATATTAATAAAATAAAATCAGAAAAATTAAGATTTACATAGCCTTTAATTCATCTATATATTGCGTTTCAATTGGATCAAAAGTATCGGAGTTATAATAAAAAACTTAAGAAAAAAATATATTTTTTACGTAAAAATGGCGAAAATTTTCGTTTTAAAAAAATCATGAAAAATCGAAAACGGCAAAAAACTTCCAGATTTATTATTTTATCGCATAGCGACATATAATAGCAACAAAATGAGATATCGACCATAAAAATCGATTAATTTTTTTCGAATTTATTCACAATTTAGTGAATTCGCTCATTTTCACAAAATTTTAGTTTTTTGCTTAATATACCCATTAAGGGTTTTCAAATGTATGAAAAAAATAAATTTTCCAATTTCAAGGGGTGCATGTCGGATTATTGTGAGATTTGGTGAGAAACTTCCACCCACAAAATTTTAGTCGAATTGGACAACGTTAGCACGTAGCGCATAGGCCCCAAATCTGAAAAATAGCGTTTAAATCGAAAAAAAATTGTAAAATTTTCAGTTTTTGCAAAATTAAAGCTATTTTTTCCCCCTTTTGCAAAAAAGTGGATTTTGGTTCTTAGTGCAAACGCAATGAATTTTGCAATAAGCTACATGTCTTTAAAATCGGTTAAACAGTTTTCGAGTTATTACAATTTTCACTGGCCATTACATGTCCTTGAGGACTTGCCGAAGACAATTTACAAAAACATTTTACTTAGTTTACAATTTTTTTTTTTTTTTAACTTACAATATATGTACATACATATAAACAATAAAATATAAAATTTCGCTAAAATTGACTGATATCTTCCTATTACACAACGCAACAAGTCAAGATCCAAGCTGTAGTCAAGTGCTTTCATCTTCACAAGGACACTCAACCTCAAGCATGTGTTCTCAATCAGGACACAGATCCAGAACTACCTATATCTGAAAATGACAAGTTCATCCCACACAAAAATATCTCGCCGAGACTATGGAATCAAGACCAGTTAAATGATTTAATAAAAGAACTTGGATTGTCAAAAGCATCTTCGAAATTACTTGCATCCCGGATGAAGGAATCAAATCTCATAACGGAGGAAACTAAAGTTTCGTATTACCGTACCCGAGAAAAAGGCTTACTTCAATATTTTGCAGAAGAGGGCGATTTTGTCTTCTGCACGGATATTCCTGGTTTGATGATTGCCATGGGCTTACATAGATATGATTCAAGCGAATGGCGTTTATTTATTGACTCATCAAAACGCAGCTTGAAGTGTGTCCTTTTGCACAATGGAAATAAATTTCACATTCAACAAGGTAAAAGAAGAATACTCTGTAATTGCATTGGTCATGAAAAAGATAAAGTATAATGAACATAACTGGGTAATTTGTGTTGATATTAAGATGGTAAATTTCCTATTAGGTTAACAAAGTGGCTATACCAAATACCCTTGTTTTTATGTTTATGGGACAGCAGAGCTAAGTCAGAACACTGGAAGAGAAAACAATGGCCTTATAGGGAAACACTGGGTCCAGGTATGCCGAATGTTATAAATGTACCTCTAGTGCCCCGAGATCGCATCTTATTACCCCCTCTTCACATTAAACTTGGTCTGATAAAACAATTTGTTAAAGCACTTAACAAAGATGGTGAATGTTTCCAGTATATTTCAAGAAAGTTTCCAAGTTTGAGTATGGAAAAGCTGAGAGCAGGAATATTTGACGGCTCACAAATTCGCAAATTGGTCAGAAATACCGATTTTCTCAGTTCAATGTCAGAAATTGAGAAAAATGCATGGGATTCTTTTGTATGGGTTATTCAAAATTTCTTAGAAAATAACAAGGATGATGATTATGTTGCGCACGTTGAAAAGATGTTAACTCACATCCAGAATCTTGGATGCAACATGAACATTACCTTCACAGTCACTCAGATCGTTTTCCTGAAAATATAGGAGACTTAAGTGAGGAACAGGCCGAACGATTTTACCAAGATATTCGGACAATGGAGGAAAGATACCAGGGTCGCTGGGATGCACACATGATGGCAGATTTTTGCTGGAGTATTAAGAGAAACACTTCGTTATTTAATAATAGAAAATGTCATAAAAGAAAATTCCAAAGTTTGTAGCTTATAATATTTATTTCCTTATTTTGTAAGTTGTAATAAATTTAAATAATAAAATATAAAATAAAAGAAAATAATAAATGAAAAACAATGAAATGCATTTTCGATCTATTCCATCGATTTGACTTAGTCACATTTTTTTGGTCAATTGCCTTCGGCAAGTCCTCAAGGACATGTAATGGCCAGTGCAAATTGTAGTAACTCGAAAACTGTTTAACCGATTTTAAAGATATGTAGCTTATAGGAAATCTCATTGTGTTTGCCCTAAGGACCAGGATCCACTTTTCTGCAAAAGGGGGAATAAATAGCGTTAATTTTGCAAAAACTTAAAAACTATAAAATTTTTCCGATATAAACTTGATTTGTCAGCTTTAGGAAATGGGCGACACGTGTTAGCGTTGTCCAATTTGGCTAAAATTTTGTGGGTGAAAGTTCCTCACCAAATCTCACAATAATCCGACCGGCACTCCTTGAAATTCTAAAATCTATTTTTTCACACATTTGAAAAACCCTGTATACGTACATTAAGCAAAAATATACAATTTTGTGAAAATGAGTGAATTCACTTAATTGTGAATAAATTCAAAAATAATCAATCGATTTTTTTGCCATTTTTACATAAAAAATATATTTTTTTCTAAAATTTTTTATAATAACTCTGATACTATTGATCCGATTGAAACGCGATATATAGACGAATCAAAGGCTATATAAATCTTTATTTTTCTGATTTTATTTTAATAATATCGGACTAGTAGTTTTTGAGTTATCATTAATTATTTGAAAAAACATCTAAAAAAAATTGCTATTTAAAAAAAAATTAAAAAAAAAAATCTTGCCATAGAATTAAAAAATTTTACCATTTTTGTACTAAGGTAGCCATGATACATCAAAATTGTATAGTGGTTACTCGAGCACATTTTTGCTGTTGCCCTGTGTTATTATATTATAATTTAACGATTTTTGTTTCATTTTGTTTGTTTTATAAATAAAAATTTATAATCATTCATTAGTTCTAATCACTCAAATCAAATCAATAAAAGGACATAATATTGTTAAAATCAGGTATGTTAAACCTCAAATAAACCAGTTTTAAATTTAATGAACCCACTACATTTTTACACTACATTTTTTACACATCTTTTTTGCTAAGATTATGTACATAAGTAAGAATAGTTTTCTTCAGTTGTTTAGCATATAGTGGCATGTGATGACATTCTCGTTGAGTATCAAATTCCCTACTTTTTGCGTCCATTTGATTTCTTATTTACTAATTTATTCAACTCCAGCTAAGTCCGTATCTGAGATGTGCAATATGTGTGAGAACATGTCTGTAACTATAAGAGGTTTTGAAATATTTGACGCTTTTGATACTACCTTGCTACAGACGATTTTCTGACGATCACACAATAGCGCTACATTATTTAGGAGTCTTACATACAGTCAAGTACAGAAATTTACATACATTTCATTTAAAATTATTAACCATTTAAGAAAACATAAATACAACTTAAGGTGATATGACAACTCATTTCACCCCCTTACCACTTATTCATTTTCCTCTTATGTGGAATATTTATCCCCACCAACACTTTTTGGTTTTATCGACAATTTTTTTCATTAGGTTCAATAAAATAATAATATGTTTATTAATAACACTTTTTTATGACAGACCAAAGTTCGTTTTTTAAAGATTTTTAAAACATATCCACTTTATATGCCTATAACTTTTGATACTGTAGTTTTAAGTTCATTAAATTTAAATTAAATTAAATTATTAAAAATATTTATCAAAACTTTATTGCAATAATAAATAATTGTAATAAATTGGGATCTTAGTGCAATATACTACAGTAAAACTTTTTAATAAAATGTTTGATGTCCCAAAATTTTGATAAACTTTTTGATAAATATACGGCTGCACCTGTGCCAAGTTTTAAAATAAACTTTTGTTTCTGTTCGGATGATAATCTGCGCTTTATGTTGATATTTGTTGGACACAATAATAATAATTCGTATTTATTCAGTCCCTCAAATTATACATAATGTGAGGTTTTCGCTCTGTCTAGAATTAGGGATAATCCTCCTGATGAGATGGCCTAACCAACCATCGAAACGCATAGAGGAAAGGTTTCCCCACCAACATTTTTTGGATTTATCAAAAAACTATTTATTACAATAATAAATGATTGTAATAAATTGGGATCTTAGTGCAATACACTACAGTAAAACTTTTTAAATTAAATTATGTCTTTAAATTTCACCATGTATTGGAAAACACCGGAGGTTAATTATGTCCTTGACTCAAGAATATCTCAAAAAGCATACCTTTCATTTAATTTATGAAAAAATCTAAAAAAAAAAACATTAAATCTAAACCACGGGGCTGTTCACATATTACGTAACTAGGGTTGCCAGTCAGGCTGGAGTCGATTAGATTGTCCAGCTTTTTTAGTGCTTGCCCAGTGTCAACCTAAAATTTAACTTGTCCAGCTGAAAAGGGAAGAGTTTAAATTTTTTGAATATTTTTAAAGAAAAACTATTTTTATGAAAAAGAACGCAATAAAAACTTTTGCAAGCTTTGAAAGATTTTCCTCTACTTGGCCTTTCTATCGAATTTTTGCACTTCCTCTTTTAAGAGCTCATTTAGGATTGTTTTCGAATACTTTTGTTGCTGGATTATTTTCGTACATTCGCACAACATGTCCTAGCCAACACAACCGGTGCAGTTTGATGCGTTTTACTATGTCGGTTTCAACGTATAACTCATACAGCTCACGATTCATTTGATTTCGTTATTCATTGTTGATGCAAACTGGTCCAAAGATTTTTTGTAGAATCTTCCTCTCAAAAACTCCAAGAATACAAGTGCCTATGATTCAAGTGCCCATGATTCAACATCATATAGTAGCACGGGTAGTTCTTACAGAGAGAGCTTTATTTCTTATCTTATCTGCTTATGCTAAAATAGCATCTGTTGGCAGTATTGATTTCGAAACTTATGTCGTAATTTATAATGACGGCGGTACCAAGGTAAACAAATTTTTTAGCTATAGTTCTCAACGATCGCGTATGATCCAATTCTTGAGGATTGCCTGCTTGCAGGAACCAGCAGTTTTGTTTTGAATTATTGACAACTAGACCCATTTTATTAGATTCCTTCTCGATACTTGAAAAGGCGACAGTCAAATGTGCGTCCCATGATATCAATGTCATCGACAAATGCGAGTAGCTGTTGAAAATTGTTTCAGATGTATTAGCTGTTGCATCTCGGATGATTTCATTTTCTCTCTCGGTTAATTACGGTATTCGCAATTTGGTTTATCAAAAATTAAAAGATTGATCGAAGTAAATTTTTAAAGCAAGTTTTTTTATTATTAATGTCCAGCTAATTTTTGGGTTGTCAATCTTTTTTTCCTTATGTCCAGTTTTTTCATTATTTGTGTCTGGCAACCCTATACATAACGCTCTTAGGGGGAGGGGATTATGACTTTTGTTATGGTAGAGGAATTTTGTATACGTATATAATGTGTTATACAGGGGGAGGGGGTAAAAAATCTCCGAAAATAGCGTTACGTAACATATGAACAGCCCCCAAATCGAATTTACAATTTTTGAAGAACTCTAAAAATTGTATAAGCTTGAAATCGAAGATGATGAGGTTCAGAATCGTATTTTTAGTTCGAAATATTTTGATTTGACTCAATACTACTGTATATAATGAGTGCTAAAAATAAATCCTTAGAAAGTTGAATTTAGAACATACAATTATTTGTAAAGAAACCTTAGAAAAGCCCCTTTAAGAAACAATGATTGATGACCTTCTAAATCAGCGACTAGGCTTCTAAAAAGACTTAAACAAATTGGATGTTACTCATTACAAATTGTATAAATTTGCATCAGTTCCCGAAACCAATAACTCCTTCTTCATTACTTTTATTAGGGTTTGCAGTTCGGTTTTAACCGAAATCGAAACTTCGGTGTTTTATGCCTCAAAACCGAAACCAAAAACCGCAGAAAAAACGCGGTTTTAGCTATTTATTTTTCCTAATTTTTTAGCTTATCAAAAATTTGCACATTATTTGTTTACGAAATGAAGCAGAAGAACGAAAAAAAGTGCCTTACAATGGACGAATGAACAAGCGCAAGGGGAAGACGGTATATGACGGTATATTTTATAACCTGTGACTCAGCCTTATTTTTGAAACGTAAGAAACCATTAGACAAAAAGTACTATAGATGAGGCAGCAGTTAATATCAAATTTGGATCTGAAAATCAAACACTGCTTCAGTTATGCTATGATGTTTTTTTATGAAAAAATTGTTACAAATCCAGATGTGAAAGAATTTGAAACTGACGAAAGCGAAGACAATTTTGAAGAAGGCGACGATGAAACTTTTAATCATTTAAAACCGATTGACCATATAAATTTGAACCTAGAGGCTGTAAGAAAAACTATTCGATATTTCGAAAATTCGTCAGTTCGTAATAATATTTTACAAACAAGCGTTAAAAAGCATCATAATCGTGAATTAAGTTTACTCTTAGATTTCTGCTTCTACAAGAAAGTATTCATGAAAGTTTTGAAAAAATGTTGACCTTAGATTTACTTCATTCTATCGAATTTGAAATTGTAAATTCTTTTAAAAATTCGTAAAAATGACTTTTGAATCAATTTGTCGCTCGGATACAAATGTTATACAAGCTAAAAGGGCTCTGCAGTTTCTCTGAAAGAAACAAGACTCATTTTAAAAATTCGTCATATTTGAAAATGCTAAACTAATTTCCCGAATTTTTGTATTATATTATAAATATGAGCTTTAATAAATATACGATGTTCTTGTTTTAATAAAATTATCGAAATTTTATTACAATTTTAAATCAAAATAGTTTTATTTAAAAAAAAAACGGAAAACCGAACCGAAACCGGCCGGTTTTGGGTGTTTTAAAACCGAAACCACGGTTTCTCATTTTTGCAAACTCTAACTTTTATGGACTTCTTTTAAGTAAATATTAACTTACTTGAATTAAATATCATCCAAATATAGTCGTTGCTCCAATATTATTCTATTTCACGGAAAATCACAGGGTCTCGGGAGATTTAAAAAAGTCAAGAAAACGCTTTGTTCTTAGGTCCAATTGATCGATTCTTATGTAAACATACATATATGTATGTACAGCTAAAGTTAAAAATAGTAGAGATCATTTCCAGTCTTATTTGTTACTGTTTTATACATAATAAACTTTTTTGTTTATAAAATCACACACAGATTCAAGCTTTGATACAGGAAGGGATATCGCATTCCTTTGGTTATTAGTTGGTAGGCGCTTACCACAAATAAGTCTATGCTTTACATACGTACATATGTATATAAGTATGTTTATGTATACACATATACGGGTATACATGCATACCTTCCGCGAGCACTATCACTATAATTTCTGTAGACACAAGTAAAAACAGCCTAAGTCAAAATTAATACTTTCAAGTGCATAAATTTAATTTTGTATTTGTTCCATTATATATACATACATATATGTAAGTATTTGATATTCGAAAAAGTAAAATTTTCGGTAAATGGCTTCAAAATGTACATATATGTATACATATGTTAGCAATAATTTTAAAAGCTTTTACAAAACTTTAAAAAATCGCATTATTCTTACTTACTTAACCCTTATGTGTATACCAAGGTACCCCGGTACCTTTAGCACATTCATCTTAGATTTTTTAATGGAACCAGATGGTTCACAAACTTCAAACTTCTTGAGAACTCCTAACTATTGAACTAGTTTAAATTATAATTACTTTTAAGCTATAAAATTATATTGTATAGGCGCTGTGGTCCAATTTATACCTTATATAAGTAACCGTACGGCAAGGTACCCGGGTACCTTCATACATTTTATATGAAAAAACTATAGTAAAAAGTAAAATTTTATTGAAAGATAACTAAGGAAAAATAAGACAAAGTAGTTATAAATATTTTATATTTGAGTATTTATGTAGAAACAATATTTACACGATTTTCTTTGTTTCATACGTAGTTTAGATTTTTTTTTCAATTGTATACTTGACCCTGGTTATAAATGGGTTAGTGACACCCAATTTTAACCAATTTTCTAATATATATTTGTATCCATTAGGGCAACAATAATTTCAGTTCTGCTCATAAAAAGTGCTAGTATATATCAATTTACATGCATTTTTTATAACTTTGGTGAAAAATTAAGTTTTTGTTGGAATCCCTTGATTTTAAAGCTCTAAACACTTAGACGACAGCAGAATTCATAACTTAACGGCTTCAAATGCTGTCAACTTTAAATGCTGTTCTGAAGTCAGCTTCATAAATATTTTGAAGGCAGCAACAACATTATAAACATGATAATGAACAGCTGAGTATTTTAGCAATACAAATTTTAGAGATGCCACATGTATATTTTATAATGAATCAAATTAAAGTTATTAATCAAAAACGTAATAATATCACGAAAAACTAAAAAAGACAAATAAATTCATTTCCTTTACTTCAATTTTGTAATGTTCGTTTATGCTAAATATTAAAAAAAAATTTTTGTTCTTATTGTTTTTAATTAAAATACATAGTGACAATACTTTATCTGTTTGTTGCTGCCTGTCAAAATAGAAATTAGCCTAAGTTGGCAGCAGCAGCAAATGCTGTTGTGCAGTCGTGCTACTGCGCTGTCGTCAAAAAATTGTTTTCATTTAAACACATGGATTTTATTTTTGACATATTGCGGTTTGCTGTCTGCTGTTGTCTATGTGTTTAGAGCATAAGTCGCAGGTACGACTGACCCTGTAAAGATATTACTCTAGTTATTTCTTAGTGGTAATCTGCAGGGGGTTCTAACAATAACTGAAACTTTTTTAAAATCCGTTGGACAATTTATTTAAAAGAACCAAAAAAGGAGTTTTTAAAACGGTATGAAAAAAATATTTTTTTTCGTCCTGTGCAAAAGTGACATAACGTTAGCCCATCGCATCAAAAATGGTATTTAAATATCCAAAGGCCATAAATAAGTAAAACTAGTCAAACTTTATATAATTTTTTTAAAATAATATTTTTTTACTGCATATGCTCAGGAGAGTCTTCAAGGATATATGCTTTTTTAGAAGACCCTTGATAATTAGGAAAGTCTTCAACCGATTTTAAGGTTATATATCATGTATTTGGATTATTGGAGTTAAATGTAGAAAAATTGGGGGCTACATCTTCCTGTACTACGAAACTTAATTTACTTAATACTAAGGTATTGTATACATATATATTAGCCTTGACTTGATCCTTACAACCGCAACATTGAATTCGCCCTGAGATTTACCATTCACTTTAAATGAACGTGCATTGCAATTATCAGAGTTATTTTCCGAGATCGCGCATTTATTTCGTCCAAAAATTTTAGTTTACAACAATTTTTCCATATAGGTACCCATGCTGTTAAAGGTGTTTTTTTTTTTTGCCATACACATAAGGGTTAAATGGCCTTTAGTTACAACCTCTTTAGGTCAACGGCCGAGGATATCTTAGAATTCCATGCGCCTCTATCTTGTGCGCATATTCCCTAATTTCGTAGGCCTAGTTTTCGAAAGATTTTCTTCTTTCCATCGAAGTTTTAGAAGCTCTCTTCGGACATCGGAATATTTTCGTTCATTCGCACAACATGTCCTAGCCAACGGATCCGTTGTTGCTTAATGTTTTTCTTTATGTCTATGTGGCATTATTCAGTTATATATGATTAAAAATGAGTTCCAATTCGGAATAAATATTTCAGCATATTTGATTTTCTTTCATATTATAAAAATGGTATGAATATATTGCAGGCTACTAAAAAAATTTTGAAGTCTTTGATCCGATATTTCAATATCTAAGATACACGTCACTCCCGTCGACTTATCACGAAAAAAACTTGATTTAGTTGTGAAAAAATTAAACAAGGCTGGAGTGGGCGTTGCGAGATACATATGAAGTTATTCTTATGAAATTCTTCCAATTCACCAATAGGTAATAGGGTCCTAAAAGAAATATTTGAATTTATTATTTTTTTACTTTTCGTCTCAGACCCTATTAAATTGTGGAGTTCTTGGGGTGTACACTTAATCTTTTCAACAGAATTTATGAAATCGTCTTGCAGAAATCGTTATTTCAGAAAGGTCCAACCATACATAGCCCTGGTATCCATTGAAAACCTAAAGTTTAGAGCCTGCGTCAATCGTTAAAGTTTAAGATAAATTTTACATATTATGTTTAAAGGAAGCGGCCGTCGTGTTGGTGCACCTACTAGAACATGGAGAAGGTCAATTGATGCGGAGTTACAAGCAGCAAACTATTGATGGAATGATGTATGCCTAACATCTCTCAAAAGAGTTCGATATAAAAGGATGGTTAAGGGCCTATGCTCCACTGAGAGTCAAGGATAACAGAAGAATATTTAAAGTTCCTAAGACTTTGTTGATTCCTGTAGAATGAATTTTGTTTTCACCGTTGACAGATTTCACGCAAAAACAAAACAATTTCGAAAAAAAATTAAAGTCGACTTAAGCGGTTATTGGTTATGATCATAGATATTATGGTCATATTTTGTTATCTTAAGATAGTTGGTTTATTCTCTTTTATTTACACTTTCGTGTACACTTCTTTGTTTTAGTTTTGTTTTGTTTTTTTTTCGCATTCTGTTTCATGACGTTTTTGTTTGGTTTTTATTTTTTTTTTCATATATGTATACAAGTACATGCGAAAAGCGAAAAATGAAACACGAAACGCTCCTAATTGTACCGGCAAAACAACTCATGTATAAAACGCACATCCGCCATGCGGGCTGATTGACAACAATTGGGGCAACTGTGCGATCGACAGTCACTGCAAGGCAACTGCAATTATAGTTCATGTCTGACATGACATGTGCATAATTGGTGTGAGGCCATGATGGAATTTTACTTTGCTCTTGTAAGTAAATTAAAGAAACGAACATCAACGAAAAGCATATCTTCTTGGTTACAAGTTGCAACAAAATGGCAATAAAAGTTTCACCAATTTATGCACCATTTTATTGCCACCACATACCAATTAACGCGTATCACGATCATGGCAACTTGCAACAATTTTCCTGTCAGTTTTTTGATAATCAATGACATTCGACTATGAATTAGAACTCTGAATTGAAGTATGAATTTTACTCGTATGTAAGTAGATGAAACATATTGAACACTGATCTCTAATATTATATAAAAAACCCTATTATTCCAAATATAGTAAATCACAGAACTGATTGATTTTGTTCATTTCGAACGTATGATATTTCCCATAATATATTTCGTTTAAAAATTCGCCAAAACATGAGCTAAGTTTACTATAAAAACGTTTTGAAATATGTGTTCATCAGTATGTCAACACAATCCTGGTATCCAATATTTGTTATATGCTTCATTAATAGCTGAAAAAATACAACAGGAGTGGGCACGCATGTGGTCAATAAAAGCCATCATCCGACAAACATATTTTTTAGATAAGATTGTAATTGAAGACACAAGAACTTAACTTTATTATTGACGATAATATCAGCAAAATGAGTCTTTTGGGATTCGTATAGATGATCAAAAAGTGATTAATCTACTTGGTGATCTAAAAAAGATTTCAAAAAGACTAAGAAAGAACGCTTAGAAAACGACTAGTTTACAAAAGTACAAACAATTATTGCAGAATGTGACTGTTTTTATGCTATTTTAATCAGTTTGGTGATCACAAGACACAGAAAATACCTTGGAAGTGACCATTTGAAAGCAGAAAGTGTGCAATTAGTTTTGTGTACAGAAAGACTCGTAGACGCTTAGCAAGCGACTAGTTAAAAATAGCACAAAAAATCTTGTATAATGTGTGTAATATTATTATTTTTAGGTGATAAAAAAATGCCACAAAAAGACTCGTATCTCATTATAGGTGATGTGGCTTGGTTGGTTAGCAGGTCGATTACTAAGCATAACATATCGGCAACATCAATTTCTGTAATTATTAGCAACTTCACTGTTCTAAAAATAGATATACTGAGTAATAAAAAAGCTTTATTCTTTTTTTTCGACCCCTACTTTCGACAAAAATATATAAAACACAGTTTTTAATAGTTTTTCTGGAATATGTTTCGGGCCACGAAGACTACCTGATCATTGAAGCGTTTTTCAGACTGAACTTCTAGCCCTTAGACAAGCAGTAGAATGTCTAAGATATAATGTTCTCACAACAGTGGGTATTAATATATTCTCTGGCAGCCAAACTGCCATTAAATCTATAGACTGTGTCTTCCTGAATTCAACGTCAGCCCTTAGTTGCCGCAAATCTCTAAATTAGATGCCGATTCCAGCTGAATTGTGGTCCGTGTGCATGCCTGTAGCCACTTGCAAGCTCCTACTGCGAGAGGCATCTAATTTTTAGCAAATGGTAGGTGGGCGTCTGTCAATGTCTGTATTCACTCCAAACAGATGTGGCCCTGTTTGGATAGGCAACGCTCTCACGGATTGCTGTCATTATCAAGACCTGATGTCTCACTGCTCGTGTTTGTTATAACCGGGCACTGTTCGATTGGAAGACATCCAATTAGGCTGAAGGTTACCACTAATGACCTTTGCAGAAGCTGTGGAGACGAGGAAGAGACTAAAACGATAAAACATCTTCTATGCACTTGGCCTGCCCTAGCGAACAGTAGGGGATTAATTTTGGGTTTAGTTTTCTAAGGCGACCTAGACGATCTGGCTGGCTTTTTAAAGCGCTCGGGATGGTTCAACAGACGAAACTAGTGATATGTTATTTCACTAGCTTCCGTGGTATTACAATGGACTTCGTAGTCTAAGTGAGTCTGTGTTTTTTTTTTTTTTTTTTTTAAAGACTGCCACTTTAACCTAACCTATATTTAAGGTCAATGACTATTAAAGATTTGGTCGTATCGAAACAGAAATATCGATGTAAAATATTAGGAAAAATGTATTTTGGCGATTCCTTCGTTCAACATACAAAAAAAATAAAATAAGTAAGAGTGGTATATTCGCTTTGCCAAACCTTGGATACCCATCCCCAATTATGGTCCAAAAGTAAAGTTCAAAATCAAAAGAGTTTATTGTTTCTGATGAGTGAACTTTACCTCAAATTCGATAAAATTGCCCAGTCTAATGTTGTCTAAAGTTAAATGAGACCTAAATTTATTAAATTTGGTAGGTGTTGTTTCTTCAATTATCAATACCCTCTATGAATCAATTTTCCCAAATCATAGCATTGTCTGAAAAGTTATTGAATATTTACCTACAAATCTGAAGTTAGTTGACCAATTTGGATGAAGCTTCATCAATATTATTTGGGATGTTTTGTGCACGTCTTAACTTCTGATCACTCCTAAATTAAGTTCAATTAATACAAGGCTGCATTTTCTTACGATGTATATAGAATCCTAGTAAAATATATAGATTTTTAATCGATTTTAGGGCCATTTTCAAAAATTAAATGGTTAACCATGTAAATTTCTCAAGATTTCGATGAGTTCTTCATAAAAAATATTTGATGAAAATCACTTCTAAATTTTGGTGTCTTGGCTATATCTCAGGTGTTAATAGGCCGATTTTTATAAAATCTTCTCCTGCTGATTCTGAGTCGTCCGGTAATTAATATTAATCGATCATATTCGTGGAGTCCTGAAGGTTATGTATATCAGATTTTTGGAAATCCTCACACAAAAGACGCTGTCAAATTTCATCACAATCGGTACATAAACACCTGAGATATCGCCGAAACACTACGTACGCTGAAAGTACGTATGTATTTTAAAAATTTTGTTTAAAACAAATACAAATAAGAAACCCATGCTGCTGGGGCATGGGCCGACATAAACTATACATCAGAATTCAGTAACTGTTTCCGCTAAGCACTAGGGTGCTAGTTATTTTTCAAAGTTGAAGTTTGTATGCGGCAAACCCCCAGATTTGCTTGAAATGCTAAAAAATAACAAAATAGCGGAATATTAAAAATATATTATCGAATTTTGAGTTAAATGCAAAACGGCAACCTCTAGATTTTTTCAAACTGCTATGCTAAAAAAATAGTCCTTTAAAGGAAGAGGGGAGGGTTAAAATGTTTTTTTTTTTTCAAATTCTTAATATTTATAAAAACAAATACTTTTTTGCATTTAGATTAAAATTCTGTAATATATTTTTAATATTCCGCCATTTTGCTATGGAAAATAAAAAAACTAATTTTGACTTTTGACCCCGGGAAAAAAGTGTTAAACTTTTATAATACTTAACAAACACTACCGCATACATTCTCCGCAGACTAAGCAAACATTTTTATTGTTACTTTTATTGAAATTGAACTATGTTACAATTTTACAAGCATATAATCAAATTATGACCAAAAACAACATTTTCCCGAAAAAATTCGATTTTAAATCGTAGGTATGGCGAAACGGTTCAAGATATCGACACCATTTTTTCTGTGTCTTATTTTCTTATTTGTTTCTTTTATAAATCTAGAACAATAATTTTTAATTTCAAATATTTGTTAAACAAAATTTTCAAAATATCAAAAAAAGATTTTTGAAAACGACCTGAGAAAAAAGTAAAATATTCCAATACGAAAAAAACTAAGTAAATTTGATAATATTTTAACGAAACTCAGCAATTTAGTACTTGCAGGTCATAGAATTGTAAGTCATGTCTTACTTTGGAATCTTTTTATTTTAAAATATTAAGTTATTTACAATCAAAGTAAAAAAATCAGGTATTTTGCAAGTTTTGGGAAAGCCATGGGCACGATTTCCCCACATCCGATTGACCTTAAATTGTCAAGGAATTATTTTTTGAGCATTTCGATCAAATCTGTTTGGACGGAAACGTATTTCCCTTAAAAATGTCCCCATATACGCTTTTAAATTTCATAAAAATTGTTTGATCAAATTTGGTTTTTTGTTAATTGCAAAAGTTTAACCCTTTCTTTACCGGGGTTTTTCATTTTCTATAGGAAAGTGACAGAATATAAGAATTTATAATCCAATTTTGTTCAAAATGCAAAAATATATTAATTTTTATTAACATTAAGTCTTTTTATTAAAAAATATGGGCAAATCCTGCGTGACGGACGATACATTTGTACGGATTTTGTTGTACTTAAGTGTATCACATTGCCGTTCATCAATTGTGCTATCGAATGGCATTTGATAATTTACATACTTCTTTTAGAGGAAAAAGATATTCGCTTTTACGGACGCTGTGACGGACGCTACAAAAAATGTTCATCAAATCGGTCATAGTAATAAAAAAAAATTGTAAATACATTAAAGATAGAGGAAAATCAGAAGATTACAAAACAGCTTTTATAAAATATTTTAAAGTTTCCAGTTTCACCAAAAATCCATAAATGAACTGTTGCGGACGCTACGTGACGGACGATACAGTTTTTACTTGAATGTTTTTTATTAGGAAAAATTCATATTTCATATTTTTTTAAGGATTCGTTAATCAGTGAAAATAATGGTTTTATTTTTGCCCTAATTTCATCTCCTTCCTTTTCATGTTCGCGGTTAAAATACGATTTTTGGGCACAATTTAATATTTAAAAAAACGGCTACATAGATATATTTATTTATTTACATCTTATTTTTCGTCGTAAGAATCCTGCGGCTAGCTGTTAGTGTCCCAAAAATAAAAAAAAAATCAAATTTCAAAAGCATCAAATTTGCCCCACTGTATATTTTTTAACACCTAATATCTTAAATTAAGTCTGTGTATGTAGACAGTGTTATTGCTTTATGAATAAGACAGACATGTGTTCGTAAATATTGTATTTAATAAATATCATTGTGTAAAAAATATATATTGTGACGGACGCTCAACATATTATTCTGTAAAATGCTATATAAACATCTATATATTTTTAGCCTAATGTAAAGTTTACTATTACTTCTCTTTACGTACCAAGTTTAATTAGAGAAAAAAGAAAAATTGGCATTAGTCAAATTAAAAAAAAAAAACCTTTATTTCTGTGACGGACGCTACAGACTGTGAGCCCTTTTTTTCTTCACGTCTAATTGCATAAAATTAAGCAGACTTTGAGCCCCTATTGAAACTTGATACCTAAATAGATGTTTTTGCCATTTTTATTAACTTTTAAAATACCTATTAATTAAACAAGTAAGAAAACGCTATAGTCGGTCAAGCCGACCATACAATACCCTTCACCACTAAGGTCAAAGGTGTTATTTTTCCTGTATAAAGACAAATGTTTGCTAAATTTTGCCATCATACAAACATTTTCTCAAAACTTATATATTCAACCTGTTTCCGTCATTTGCACTTATATGAGAGCTAGAGTCAAATGTGGACCGATTATCTCGAAATTTGGCAAGTTGACTACAGTTGTTACAAAAATTATGTATGCGAAAAATAAACTCAAAATTTTCATTATCTTTAGATTTACGAGCGTTGTAGTGATCTTTTGTCTCATTTAGTGCGTTTTTAAAGAAGAGTTTGTATGGGAGCTATGGTCAAATGTGGACCGATTTCAACGAAATTTGATACAGTGATTTTACATAAGCAGTATCTGTTTTAAATTTCATGAAAAATATTGATATTTGTGGCCAATATATCAATTCCGGGAAGTGGGACCTATAGGAGGTACCATAAATAATGGACCGATTTTGACCAATTTCAATAGCCATGGTCCCATTATCAAAAAAATTATCTATGCAAAATTTCATCAAATTATCTTTAGAATTGCGACCTGTAGTTTGATTACAAGGTTTACATGGGGGTCCAGCCAGCCAGACGGACGGACGGACATCGCTAAATCGACTCAGAAAGTGATTCTAAGCCTATTTGTATACTAAAAGGTGGGTCTAAGACAAATATTTCTATGCGTTACAAACATAAGCACAAACTTATAATACCCTTTCCACCTATGGTGGGGAAGGGTATAAAAAATGTATAAAAATTCGAGATGGGTGCAAATAAAGACCTGCCATTAACGAAGAGAACAATCAAAAACTGTATCCAATATATATTCTAAAGGATCAATATATAGTTAATTTTTCCATAGACACAAATACGCGATTCTGACAGTTTTAAAATTTTACAATGCCGTGTACATTCTATATAGTCTAAGGAAGAATATTAACTATTTATACCCTTCACCAGCATAGGTGGAAAGGGTATTATAAGTTTGTGCTGATGTATGTAACGCATAGAAATATTTGTCTTAGACCCAGCTTTTAGTATACGAATAGGCTTAGAAGCACTTTCTGAGTCGATTTAGTGATGTCCGTCCATCTGGCTGGCTGGACCCCCATGTAAACCTTGTACTCAAACTACAGGTCGCAATTCTAAAGATAATTTGATGAAATTTGGCACATTTCTTGATAATGGGACCATGGCTATTGAAATTCGTCAAAAAAAACTTCCCGGAATTGATATATTGGCCACAAAGATAAATATTTTTTCATAAAATTTAAAACAATTACTGCCTATGTAAATTTAAATCACTGTACAAAATTTCGTTGAAATCGGTCCACATTTGACCATAGCTCCCATACAAAATCTTCTTTAAAAAACACTAAATGAGACAAAAATCACTAAAACGCTCGTAAAGTTTATTTTTTGCACACATAATTTTTGTAACAACTGTAATCAATTTGTCAAATTTCGAGATAATCGGTCTACATTTGACCCTAGCTCTCATATAAGTCCAAATGACGGAAACAGCTTAAATTTATAAGTTTTGAGAAAATGTTTGTATGATGGCAAAATTTAGCAAATATCTTATCTTATTTTCTTAAACGAGCAATAATTGTATATATATATATATATATATATATATATATATATATATATATATAGAATGGCTATCTCGAAAACGGCTCTAACGATTTTGATAAAATTTGGACAGTGGGTATCTTTTTTGATGTATAGGTCGAAGAAGAAGGGACTTTTGGAACTTTTACCTCTAAGAGGGTAAAAACGGGTAAAAAGGGAAAAAAATCGAAAACGCTATGTCTCCTAAAGTAATAGGTATAGAAACAAAATTAAAATTACGTTTTAAACAGCTTTGAAAATAAGCGGACAGGTGTTTGGTACTTTTTTGAAACTATGTCCGATAGGGGGTAAAAAAGGGTGAAAATAGTTTTTTTGGCACCTTTTTAACCCACTCTTATATTTTAAACTAAAGAATATAGAAAGAAACTTGGTACTGCAGTCAATAGATGTAAAAAAACATGAAACACGTATTTGGTACTTTTTTGATTTTGGAGCCAAAATGGGTAAAAAAGGGATAAAATGATAACTTAACATTTCCAAAGTAATATGAATAGGAACATTATACATTATGCTAAATGCGTTTTAAAAAAATGTACCGAATTCAATTGGCACCAAAAAAGTACCAAATATACATATGGAACTTTTAGAAATTAGGGAATAAAAAGGGGGAAAAATTAGTACTATTTTAAACAAATGAATGTTTGTCTGTATGTATGTTCTTTATAGAATAGTAAACTGTGAATTTGATTGTGTTATGCTCTTTAGCGAAGATGTTGCGGATAAGCCGGCGAAGGTTTTAAAGTTGATAAGACTAATTTCCGACAGATGGCGCCACTGAAAATTACTAAAAATTAATTAAATCGTAAACTGTACATTTGATCATGCTATGATCTTTAGCAAAGTTGTAGCGCATGAGCCGACGAAGGCTTTTTAGTTGGTATGAATAATTTCCGACAGGTGGCGCAACAGAAACTTACTCAAAGTCAATTTAATCGTAATCTGTACATTTAATCATGCTACAATCTTTAGCAAAGTTGTTGCACATGAGCCGACGAAGGTTTCTTAGTTGGTATGAAGAAATTTCGACAGGTGGCGCTACTGAAATTTACTCAAAGTCAATTTAATCGTATGCTGTACATTTAATCATGCTATAATCTTCAGCAAAGTTGTTACGGATAAGCCGAAGAAGGTTTATGAATTGGAATAAGCAAAGTCCGACAGGTGGCGCCACAGAAAACTACTCAAAATGAATTAAATCGTAAACTGTGCATTTGATCAGACTATAATCTTTAGCAAAGTTGTTGCGCATGAGTCGACAGAGGTTTCTGTTGATATGAATAATTTCCAAAATTATTCAAAATGAGTTAAACTGTAAACTATGCAAACTATGTGTTGGTCGGACAAAATAAATCAAATAATTCAAAATTAGCTGAATATTTCTACAATGTCTTTCCTCTAAATTTATTTTAGCACTTTATAATATAAAATACATAAAAACTTTAAAATTTTCCTCAAAATGCTTATCATAAAGCTCCGAGCAAGGCTCGGTCTACCAGGTACTTTGTCTTTATACAGGAAAAATAACACCTTTGACCTTAGTGGTGAAGGGTATCGTATGGCTTGACTGACTATAGCACTTTCTTTCTTGTTTTTTATTAATGCTGAACATTGGTACAATTTAACAAGCATATACTAAAATTTTTACAAAAGTTTCACATTTTTGTGAAATCTTACGATTTAAAACGCAGATACGGGAAAACGGTTTAAGATATCGATCTCGTTTTTTTGGTATATTATTCTCAATTTTTTTGTTTTATGATACAGGAAAGCAGATAAATTATTTCTAATGAACCGGCTTGAGAAAAATGTATAATTTTCTGATATAAAAAAAAACTGATTAAATTCAGTTACATTTTAACGAAACTCAACTGTTTAGTACTTAGGTCATAGAATTGTAAATGATGTCTTACCTTAAAATCTTTAGGCGTGTCGTCAAGGACACGAATTTTCGGGGAAAATTGCAATAACTCCGAAACTATTTTATAATTTAATTATGAAAGGTTAAAATTTTGGCAAAACCGAAAACACTTCCATTTTTTCTCATACAAAAAAGTTTAGCACTTTGTGAGCGGTTGCGGCACATGTTCCCCTTATGT
This sequence comes from Stomorhina lunata, assembly GCA_933228675.1. Lineage (NCBI taxonomy): Eukaryota > Metazoa > Arthropoda > Insecta > Diptera > Rhiniidae > Stomorhina > Stomorhina lunata. The sequence continues at coordinate 84,026,841 of OW121740.1, read as the reverse complement.
AATTTTGAACAGCATGTTTTTTTGTTACGTTAAACATTTCTGGGGGGGGTTACGATTCAATTTCGCACTTTCGTAAAATAAGGTGCACCCTAATAATATAATTATATTAATTAATTTGTATATTCTTCATATATTTATTTTAGACACTTCGAGCTAATTTCAAACCCTTCATAGATATAAGTGCCTACTTTCATTTCCATCTGCACAATTTCTTGGCGCACAGTGAAATTAATAAAATTAAAGAAGCCAAGTTTTACATTAATTTAATTTTATCTACAATAATTTTGGAAGTTAAACGAATTTGTTGAGCCTTTTATCTAGTGCAAGCTGACCATGGGCTGGACTAAAGGCATTAATTAAATGCTACGCAGTGCGTAGGTGACGGATGATCGTTATTAAACCGAATAAAAAGTATTTCACACGAAAGTTTTGGTAGCCAAAATGCCAAGTAAACCAATAATTATTTCAAGGAGATACAATAAAGGTGACTGGTTCATTTAGTTGTGAGTATGTTTGACTGATGCCTGAATACTTAAGTTTGTACATTTGATTGTTGGTCTTCAAAATATTTAAACAATAAGAATAAGATGTGTTAAAAGTTAATTCGTTGCTTTGTTAAAATAAATGCACTTTGCACATGCAAGTAAAATAGGATGCGTGCTTATATTTTATTATCAGGAGTTTTTTTTGCTAATATTTTCTGGCTAATATTTTCTGATTTTGTACCAAAGTTTTGGAAAATCCAAAATAAAAGTTAATGCCTTTTAGGTACCAAAATAAAGGAATTCTCATGTATTTTTGTTTTTATTTTGTTATATTGCAATACTCTCAAAAATAGACAAAGTATGTACCATATTTGCATTAAAAGTTACAAAAAGTAAAGGATATATTAAAAAGTACTAATAATGTGATTAAATTAAACAAACAAGTGGGTCTGAGCGGGGATCAAACTTGGGACCTCCTGTATGCTTGGCAACAACGACAACGGAAAAAGATAAATCGAACTATGCTGTGAGAGGAAACTGGTTATAGGTGGCACAATTTTTCCTCATTAGCTCCACCATAAAATAACTTGGATATCGCCGAACGGTGTCGCTAAGAACCAAAAGCCGATCGGAAAATTGATGTTGGGAAACTGGAATCAGAGCGACATCGAAATGCCTTTATTACATCCAGAAGGAATCGGCTTCCAGATGTTTTAAAGAACAACGACGCAAATATAAACGAAATCGCAAGGTGTGTCACTCAGACGTACAATGAGGTTGGTCAACAAACGTTAGGTTTTAAAGACCATAAAAGGAAAGTATGGCTCACCCAAGCAACATGGGACCTGGTTAAACAACGTAAAACCATAAAAAATACAATTCTAAATGCAAACTCGGGTGTAGAGGAGCTTAATACAATATACCGTGACCAACGGAATAAAAAAGGTCTGCAAGGGGGGACAAGAGAATGTGGGTAGATGAACAAGCGAGCCAAACTGAGTCAGCTGCAAGTAAGGGCGACATGAGGACCTTATGCAATATATCAAGGGCGTTGTGCGGCAAACCTACCTACACCAATAGTCCCATTCTGAGTAGTAGCGGTACACTCTTCTCAACCCCGGATGAACAATTAATACGATGGATGGAACACTTCCAGTCAACATTAAACAATCCCATTGGATTAGAAGCGCTGACGGAAGTGCAAAATGAAACCAATAATGACTGTTTATTCAACGGAATTTTAGACAGCCCACCAACAATACAAGAAGTGAAAAATGCCATTAAAAGCCTTAAGCGTAACAAAGCCCCGAGCAATGACAATATCTCAGCGGAGATGTGGCACCCATGTGTGTGTAAAATATGGGAAGAAGAAGCTCTACCAACCTCCTGGAATGAAGTAAAAATACCAAAAAGAGTGACTCCAAAGACTGCAATAACTACAGGGGAATAACACCTTTTCCAATGCCGAGCAAAATACTAAGTCGAGTAATTTTGAATAGAATGTCTGACGCAGTTTCTGAAACTCCGCGAAAATCAGTTTGGGTTCCGAGAGAATAGATCTTGCGTTGATCTAATCAACACAGTAAGAATAGTACTGGAGCAATGTAATGAATTCCGCATCCCCATTTACCTAGCGTTTATCGACTTTATGAAGGTCAACAGGAGCTATCTGTGGAGAATTTTAGAAAACCGTAACATGCCAACGAAAATTCTGAACTTAATTCGGGTAAAGTAAGTGGGCTTCAAATGTTGGGTTCTACATAAAGGTAAATTGTCTAATCCGTTCGAAGTTACTACTGGAGTAAGACAAGGATGTATCTTATCACCCATACTTTTTATCCTTGTCATCGACAGTGTAATGCGCATGGCACTGAATGGTAGACGTCGTATCCAATTGACACCTTTTAAATAACTCGAGGACTTGTAATACGCCGATGAAGTATGTCTTCTATGCCAAAGACCAGGTCACCTTCAAGAAAACACTAGCGCTATTACTGTTGAATCTCGGGTAGCTGGGCTGGAAATCAATATTTCTAAGACAAGATTTGCCTGGAGGCTATGGCGCAAGCCCGTCGCCACACATCAATGTGGATAACGAGGGTATTGGATGTGTAGATATCTTTAATTACCTGAGAAGTTTAGTAACTACAAAAGGTAATGCCGACGAGGATATTGAATCGTATTAATAAGTCAACATCTGCATTCGGCATTCTCCGAGCTATTTGGAAATCTCGGCAAATATTAGCAACAACTAAGTTACGAATATACAACTCGAATGTCCACCTTGTATTACTGCGAAACTTGGAAACGCACAAATGCCATCGATAAGCGCCTACAAACCTTTGCAAAGAAATGCTTGTGTCAAATCCTTAAGACCAAATAACATAAGAAATGAAGATCCACTAAACGCCACAAACCAAATCCCTGTTTCTATAGAGGTATGTCAACAGAAATGGCGATGGATAGGCCACGCACTTCGAAGCCCAAATACCAACATTGCTTGACAAGCGCTTCGTTGGAATCTACAAGGAAGCGGCCATCGTGTTGGAGTTACAAGCCGCAAACTATTCATGGAGTGATTTATGCCTAAATCTCGCAATAGAGTTCGATATAAATGGATAGTTGAGGCCCTATGATCCACTGGGAGTCAAGGATAACAGAAGAAGACAGGGTATGATTAAGAATAATTTTGAGAAATTTAAGAAAACAATATGTTTTTCTTTATATTGTTTAAAGTCTGTTTTAAAACGTTTTTGTAAAGAATTGTTTAGAGTTTTTAACAATATTATTTTATATATTTGTAGAAACGAGTATGCTGCTTACATAGGCATACAGCATTACTTGTTCATTGCAGTAAACGTTTCAGTAACCAGTTAATGCTTACTAGTAATGAAATATATTTTTCATTACCAGTAAATTTTTACTGATTACTAAAAAAACAGTTTTTATTAAATTTTACTGAAACAAAAATCAGTAATCAGTAAATTTTACTGAATACTGAAAATAAAATCAGTATTCAGTAAATTTTACTGCCTAATGATTAGATTTTAGTATCTAGAGTTTTTTTACCAAAAATTATAACAAAATAAAAACTTCAATTAATATTTATTTTTACAGGGAAATGTCATTGTAGGCAAGTACTTAGTATGTAATAGTACTTCAAAGGCCATCTTGTTTTTAAGTATTTAGTGAAACCCTATGATACAAATACAATAACCAGTGGCTAGCTTAGTTATGAGGTGAACCGCATTTTTGAAATTTTATTTTTTGAAATAGGTCTGGCCGGGGATCGAACTTAGGATCTCTCGTATGCTAGGCGGATGACTAACATTTTATCACACTATTTATCTTAACCGCCGTGGTAAAGCAGGTTAGTCATCCGCCTAGCATACAAAGTTCGATCCCTGGCCAGACTCACTTGAAAAAATAAATTTTCGAAAAAGCAGCGGTTCACCTCATAACTCAGCTAGCCACTGGTTTTTGAGTATTAGGCTATGTATAACTTCTCAAACTAATGCATTTGCTGTTCGGAGCCGGCGTTAAAACGTATTTCCCTTTCAATGAGTCTAAAAATAGAATCGGATGCAGCTCATTGTCTGAGAGAAGTACCCCTTGTTCCAATTGGAATGTTGTCGGGGAATTATATATATATATATATATATATATATATATATATATATATATATTTATCTTTGCTGAAGAGAGAAAAGCAATATTTTTTACAGTTCACGAGATATAGACTTAAGAATCAGTACATATTTTTTTAAAATTGTATTAAAATTCAACCCCCAGTCGAAAACTTCCAAAATGAATTAAAACAAGTATGAAAGTGCTACAGTCGGTCAAGCCCGACCATACGATGCCCTTCACCACTATGGTCAAAGGTGTTCTTTTTCCTGGTTAAAGACAAATTTTTCCTAAATTTTGCCATCATACAAACATTTTCTCAAAACTTATATATTTAAGCTGTTTTCGTCATTTGGACCAATTATCTCGAAATTTGGCAAGTTGATTACAGTTGTTACAAAAATTATGTATGCAAAAACATAAAATTCTTATTATCTTCAGATTTACCAGCGTTTTAGTGATTATACCCTTCACCAGCATAGGTGGAAAGGGTATTATAAGTTTGTGCTGATGTATGTAACGCATAGAAATATTTGTCATAGACCCACCTTTTAGTATACCAATAGGCTAAGAATCACTTTCTGAGTCGATTTAGCGATGTCCGTCCGTCAGCCTGGCTGACTGGACTCTCTGTAAACCTTATAATCAAACTACAGGTCGCAATTCTAAAGATAATTTGATAAAATGGGAGGTACCATAAATAATGGACCGATTTTGACGAATTTCAGTAGCCATGGCCACATTATCAAAGAAATGATCTGTGCCAAATTTCATCTTTAGAATTGGGACCTGGAGTTTGATTACAAGCTTTACATGGGGGTCCAGCCAGCCAGCCGTCCAGCCAGCCAGACGGACGGACGGACGGACGGACATTGCTAAATCGACTCAGAAAGTGATTCTAAGCCTATTGGTATACTAAAAGGTGGGTCTAAGACAAATATTTCTATGCGTGACATACATCAACACAAACTTATAGTACCCTTTCCACCTATGGTGGTGAAGGGTATAAAAAAACCTTAGCAAATAATTTAAAACCCAGCTGTGCTTTTTCTTCTAAGATCAAAAGCTGTCAAATTTTAGGGGTCTCAGTAGGTTTAAAATTTTAGTGCTGCACTGTGTAATCGATTGCGTAATTTATAGATCCGTTAAGATCATTTGAGATACAAATGTAAACAAATATTTTTTTTTAACTTATCCCAGCTAGTTTTTGTCACATTACGACCTATTTAATCAGATTTATTTATATTTAAGAGCTTCCCGACAATGGGTTATATCTAGATTTTCTAGATTCCTTATGTTGCTAAGACTATGAACCAAATAATTTTTTTAATAGACGAAAAGCAATAAAATATTAAAGCCATGGTTACTGAATCATACAATTTTTCTCTCTGATTTCTATTATAAGACATGTAACAAACAGTTTCCCATTAAAAATGATTTTGAAAAAAATTTGTTCATAGACGGTATTAAATATACGCTCTCGATGTAATTTTATAAGAATGATTGAAATTTAGCATTGAATTACTTTATATGAAAAAAGGGTTGTTGGAAATACCTTTTCTAACAACCGAATAAAATGTCGTTTATTAGAAAAAGCAAATTACTTGCCTCAACCTAAGGCTTTCGATTTTAAATTATGGCCATATTCTTAAAAGAAAAGAGTTTCCATTCAAACACACACAATGTTAATAACTATTTACACGATACTATGCAGTTCAGCTTTACGTGTTTGTGTTGCTGTAGTTCACTCAAATGAATTAATGGTCGCGATCCTAGTCAGCATCTCATGCATCTAATCATGATCAACAGCTACTGTGCAAAACTGTGTCTTATAGACATTGCGTCAAAATAATAAACACGCGAATCAAAATCTTTATTAAAAAAACTTTAGAAGCTAAACTTTCTAAGTTTTTTTAATTACATCAATACAAATATTTTTGCCTACTAAAACAATAAATGTTAAAAGTATGTGACCTTTTACATGTTAACAAAATTTATTCGTGATGTGTAGTATCTCCGTATTTATGTATGATAGGGTGCACTTTATTTTACGAAAGTGCGAAGTGGAACCGTAACTCCCCCCAGAAATATTATACGTAACATAAAAACATGCTGTGCAAATTTTTGTATAAGTGTTAAACTTTTTTGTATGGGAAAAAGGGAGTATAACCTTTGACCCCGGGAAAGAAAGGGTTAAACTTTTACAATATTAAAAAAGCAATGCCGTGTATATTATATATAGTCTGAGGAAAAATATTCACTATTACTTTTATTAATATACTTAGTAGGGACATAAATACTGTTACTAATATGTTGCTCTATAAAACAAAAACAAATTAACGGTTTTGGACAAATTTTTTTGTATATATTTATTGATATGTATTGTATACAAAAACATAACTCTTATTCAAAATGTCCGCCCTTGGCCTTCACACACGCCTTAAATCGAATAGGCCAGTCATCAATAGCTGCACGCACCTCATTCATTGGAAAATTGGCTACAGCACGAACCAGAGCTGTCTTAAGAGAATCAATATTATGGTATCTTTTGTGGGAGACCATATCCTCTAAAACCGTCCACAATTTGTAATCCAGAGGATTCAAATCTGGGCTGCCAGATAGCCAATCTTCCGAGCATATAAAAGCTGGTAAATTTTTTCGAAGCCATGTTTGTGTCGTTTTAGCCTTATGAGCTGGTGCTGAATCTTGTTGGAAAGTCCAATGCTGGTTTTGGAACAGGGAATTGTTGAGCGGCTTCACAACTGTTTCCAAAACGGTTTCCTGGTAAACTTTGGCCGACGTTTTGACCCCTTGTTCACAGAAATGCAAGTCAGTCACCCCATCATAAGAGACACCCCACCAGACCATGACTGCAGCTGGATTATGACCCTTTTCGACCCGTGGAATGAGTTCTAATGCTTCTTTAGATGACCGGGCATAAACTCTATCATTTTGTTTGTTGAACTTTTCTTGTACGGTAAAAATTTTTTCATCGGTAAACAAGATTTTTCTGTGCAAGTTATCTGCGTACTTCACCAAAAGACGTCTGGATTTTTCTATCCTATTTTTTTTTTAAAGCTGCAGTCAACAAATGTCCTGTACGTCGTTTGAAATCTCCAAGACCCAAGTCTTTTTTGATAATACGACTCATGGAGTTTTGTGAGATTTTCATTTCACGGGCCATAATTTTTTGTTTCCGGAGAAGATTTCGTTGAATTCTGGCTTTGACGGCTTTGATTACTTGCTGTGTCCGAACGGTACGTGGCCGGCCCGAGCGGGGGCGGTCTTTTATATCTCCGGTCTCCTCGAACAATTGTATGCACCGGTAGACAAACATGCGACTAATGCCGAGCGGACAGAGCGTTTTGAAAATATCATTATTTTTCTTTCCACACTTATAAAGTGCTATAACTGCGATACGGTTTTCTTTATTGGACCACTCCATGTTTAAAGTTAACACAATTTCAAATTCCCGTAACTGACTAACGCTATATAGGTTACTTTTCAAAAAACATGTGTCAATAAAAGGGTATGTTCAGTTTTACTATTATAATGAGTATGTTCAAAGTAGTAACAATATTTATGTCCCTACTAAGTAGAACATTGGCACAATTTAAAAAGCTTATACTCAAGTTATTACAAAACTTCACATTTTCGCGAAATTCTTTGATTTAAAATCGCAAGTACGGCGAAACGGTTAAAGATGTTGACCTCAGTTTTTCTAATCTTATTCTCTTATTAGTTTGTTTTGTAATATTGGAAGGCAAAATATTATTTGTAATTTTTGTTAAACAAAATTTAAAAAAAATTAAGAAATGATTTTTGAAACCGTCCTAAAAAAGTATAATTTTCTAATATAAAAAAATTCGGTTATATTTTAACAAAACTCGACTATTTGGTTTTTACAGGTCATATAATTATTAATCATGTCTGACTTTGAAATTTACTTATCCTTAAGTAAATTTTTTGGCTGCATATCTTTAAGGTGTCGTCAAGGACCCGAATTTTTGAGTTAAAATTGCAATAAGTCCGAAACTACTTCATGGATTTTTTATGTTGATGACTTAAAATAAAGCTACTTTAGCTAATCTTTTATATCCTAGTAAATTTTTTAAATAATTTAATTCTAAGTGGTAAAAAATACTCCCATTTTTCCCATACAAAAAAGTTCCGCGGATGCGGAACGTGTTCCCCTGAACAGCATGTTTTTATGTTATGTAAAACATTTCTGGTTGGTGTTTTGCCTCTATCTCGGACAATTAATAAATATCAAAATATTTTCTTATCGGACAAGTGCATGGTTAATCTTGAATGTCTGCGAATTTATTAGACATTAACATTTCGAAGGTATTGTTCTATCAACATGTGGAATTATAGGTTATGTTAGATCTTTATACATATGGGCAAATCCAAAAACATTAAACCAAGGACAAAATTTTAAAACTGTTAAAATCATGTATTTGTATTTATGAAAAAATTTACCATATATTGATCCTTTAGAATATATCTGTGGCTTAGTGCTAAAAGGGCCAATGTCAGTTTTCGAATGTTTTGTGTTAGTCATTGCATAGGGTTCCTATTTTTACTCTCTTTTATTTTGTTCCAACAGCCAATCTTTAGCTCATCCCAGAACAGCTTCATAAGAAATTTAAGGGCCAATGTCACTCTAAAACTGTTAGTGCTAAAAGGTTGACACTGGCCCTTTTATTACATACAATTTTTTTTTTATTTTAAAATCGAATCTAAATGCTAAAAGGGCCAATGTCAACAATTTATTTCACATTTTTTTTTAGCAATTTTATACCATATGTTATTAAAAATATATGTTATATACATATATCCTCTAAATTCAATAATATTTGTAAAAACATAACAAACAGTTGCTAAATAATATTGTTTATACTTTTTTTTTTTTTTTTTTTGTCAATATTTCCTTGTAAAAGGGCCAGTTAGTGTTAGTGCTAAAAGGGCCATAAAGGGTCATATTTTTTTTCTTAATTTGGATCTTTTTAAAAAAAATGATTTCACCACGCCCTCTATAGGATCATAACACATGCCTAACCCAAATTTAATGAGCGAAACTTGGAAATTAGCTGAGCTGCAAGGGAAACAAAATCTTTTAAAAATTTCATTTCTAATTTTCTCGAAACTAGTTTTTATGACATTGGCTCTTTTAGCACCAAGCCACAGATATAATGGATACAATTTTTGATTGCTCTCTTCGTGAATGACAGGTCTTTATTTGCACCCATCTCTAATTTTTATAAATTTTTTAAAATAATAGGTTTTTTAAAAGTTCATAAAAATCGCAAAAACATCCATTCAGAGTCTGCTTAATTTTATACAATTATATGTAAAAAAAACCCATCAAAAGTAATTGGAGTGATATAAATAACGTCAAGTAAAAAAGGGCTCATAGCGTCCGTCACAGAAATAAAGTTTTTTTCTTTTTTCTCCAATTGAACTTGGTTCGTAAAGAGAACTTACAATATGCTTTATATTAAGCTAAAAATATATAGATGGTTATATAGCATTTTACAGAATAATATGTAAAGGAAAGTGTGTAGCGTCCGTCACAGAATATATTTTTTACAAAATGATATTTATTAACGCATAAAGCAATAACAGTATCTATATCCACAGATTAAATTTAAGGTATTATGTGTTAACAAAAACATACAGTGGCGCAAATTTAATGCTTTTGAAAAACTTTTTTTTTATTTTTGGCGCACTCTAACATCTAGCCTCAGCATTCTTGGGACGAAAAATAAAATGTAAAAAGTGTAAAACTTTAAATAAATATATGTATGTAGCCTTTTTGCGAAATATTAAATTGTGCCCAAAAATCGCATTTTTAACCACGAACATGAAGATGAAGGAGACGAATTTCGGGAACAAATAACACCATTATTTTTACTGATTTACGAACCCTTAAAAAAAATTTGAAATATGCATTTTTTCTAATAAAAAACATTCAAGTAAAAACAGTATCGTCCGTCACGTAGCGTCCGCAACAGTTTATAAAAGCGGTTGTGTAATCCTCTAATTTTACTCCATCTTCTATGTGTTTAAATTTTTTTTAATACTATGACCGTTTTGATGAAAATCACAGAAATACGTGTTGAAAAAAGTCACTTTCATTTTTTGTCAGCACTCACGTCACAGCACTTCAAAAGCGAATATCTTTTTCCTCCAAAGCAAGAATGTCATTTAACAAATGTCATTCGAGAGCACAATCAATGACCTAATATTCTCCAAAATCTGCGCAAAGATATCTCGTGTAAAACGACAATTTAAGTACAACAGCACTTCAAAAGCGAATATCTTTTTCCTCCAAAGCAAGAATGTCATTTAACAAATGTCATTCGAGAGCACAATCAATGGCCTAATATTCTCCAAAATCTGCGCAAAGATATCTCGTGTAAAACGACAATTTAAGTACAACAGCACTTCAAAAGCGAATATCTTTTTCCTCCAAAGCAAGAATGTCATTTAACAAATGCCATTCGAGAGCACAATCAATGGCCTAATATTCTCCAAAATCTGCGCAAAGATATCTCGTGTAAAACGACAATTTAAGTACAACAAAATCCGTACAAATGTATCGACTGTCACGCAGGATTTGCCCATATGGGCAAAAATCAAACAGTTTTAATTCCTTTGAAACCGACTTTCAACTCGAATAATTTTTGTACTCTTAGGATTTCGGAAAATCTAATTATAGATTTTAAACTCCCAAGACTTCAGGTATATTGAATACAAAATCTTAGTAGCGAAAGTTTGAACTTCTAAGCGTAATTGGCATTCAAATTAAAAAAACGTAAAAAAATCGGTTGAATCATTCATCATTTTTTCACATTTCGTCTTCTTCTTCATTCGTTTCAACATTTGGACCCAAGTCCTTGTTCTACGAAATAGACACCACACTTTTGGATGAATCCATTACCCTCTAAATATTAATTTCGTCACTTCTAATACTACTTAAAGAATATTGTGAAGTATACTTTAGGGATGTTGAAAGTTACTTCGATTCAAAAAGTTTATTAAAATTTGGTATTCATTTTGATTCGTATTTAAAAACATATAGTTCAATTAAAACTCTTTTACTACTGTCCATCTTTTAAATAATTTTGGTTATTCTTAAAGTATGCTATACTAATGTCTTGAAAATATCTAAGATTTCGATCGATATTGAAAATAAAAAAAATTTACTTTTAATTTGTTTTTAATTCGTCCATTTGTGAACATCAACTTTTAGTATTTTGTCGATATCTCAGGTCTTTATAGGTCAATATGATGAAAATTTGAAAATGAAAATCTTGGAAAATTCCCTATAATCCGGTATATAATTCGTCTAAGTATACCCTCCAGGAGCTCCACAAACTTGATCGACTCTCCTGGCGATTGTGTTTCGATCGGTATAATTTTTATGGGATCTAATACCCCAAACTGTAATACAAACTTATAATAACCTTTCACCTAATGGTATAAAAAACTATTATTTTTGATTGAAAAAAATCAAAGTTAAAAAGCAACTGTTACTTTTTTACATTTACGATTAAAACCATTACAGTAACGGTTTAAAACCATTATTTTTGCAATTACTAACAGAATCTTAATACACCCCCATTCATTTTTATACCCACCATCAAAAAGAATGGGGGGTATATTGAGATTGTCATTCCGTTTGTAATTTCCTTAATATTGGCTCAAAAATCAAAAACGATATATATTCTGAATCCTTATGAAATTCTAAGACGATTGAGCGATGTCCGTCTGTCTGTCTGTCTGTTGAAATCACGATAACGCCTAAACGAATGGAGCTAGCTCACTGAGCAAAAACATTCTTCATTTATGAGAAAATTTTGGTATTGAAATTGGGCAAAATCGGTTAACATTTGACCATAGCTCCCGTATAACCTCGTCTACGCCAGTCGCTTATTTGCTAATAAATGACAAATTATAACAGCTATGATGACAAAATTTGGTATCTATAAGTTTTACATAAGCACTAGGCAGCATATAAAATTTCATTGAAATCGGTTCACATTTAACCATAGCTCCCATATAAAAAACATACGGAAACAGCCTAAATTCCACCTGAAATTCACTTAAATGCCAATAAATGCTAAAATGTAATAGCTTTGGTCACCAAATTTAGCACAAATAAGTCTTATGTAAATACCAGCCAGTGTGCAAAATTTTGTCACAATCGGTCACCATTTGACCATAGCTCCCATATAAAAAACTTACAGAAACACAAAAATACAAAAAGAAAAGGGGGTTTATGTCCGTCTGTCCGCTAGATAAAAGCGCGATAGCGCCTTAACTGAAAGGGCTACAGCAACAAAATTTTACAAAAAGAAGTCTTATGTGAATGCCAGCCTGTGTGCAAAATTTTGTTACAATCGGTCACCGTTTGACTATAGCTCCCATATAAAAAACTTACATAAACACAAAAATCAAAAAGAAAAGGAGATTTATGTCCGTCTGTCCGTCAGATAAAATCGCGACAGCTCCTTAACTACAAAAGCTAGAGCGACAAAATTTTACAAAAGTATTTCTGATATGTAACAAAAGTTGTGTACTGAAAATGGGCGAAATCGGTTCACATTTAGTTAGAGCTCCCATATAACCCCGCCCCGGGAAACACATGAATGCTGATAAATTGAGTACAATTGTAATAGCTATGACGACTAAATTTAGAATAGAGAACTTTTATGCAACTATTATTCAGTATATTAAATTTTATAGGAATCGGTCCATATTTGACTATAGCTTTCATATAAAAAACACTCCCGGAAACCAAAAAATATTTAGCAAGGACCAGTTAAAAGCTATTAAATTAGAAACTGTGACAGCTATTGCCACTTAATTTTGCAGAAATAAGCTTTATATAAATACGAGCCAGTGTGTGAAATTTTGTTACAATCAGTCAACATTTGGCTATAATCCTTATATATATATTACATCCCCTTTTTTTATATCTACAATCAAAAAGATTCTGAGGTACAAGCAGCATATTAAGATTTGTATATGGTAGATGCATTAGGACCTCCTAACAAAATATATGGACCACTCGTATTACTATCAACTACTTTATCCTAACTAAATATTAAGCTAAAGGAAAAGTATTTAACAACTTATTAATGTAAAACCATACCCGGTTACGATAGTGAATTTTGTTCAAAGTAAATTAATACTAGGGAAACCACTTACATACTTTTGAATGTTGAACTATAAAGCTACTGCAACCGAAGTAATTCCAAATATTTTACTAACAATACCAACTAGCGTAACAACTTTTTTCCAATTTGGTCCACGTTTTGAATTTTCTGCACCCTCGTAGATATATGAGATATGTTTCTAAATTTAACACAACTTGATGGTGGGTATATAAGATTCGGCACAGCCGAATATAACACTCTTACTTGTTATAGTGTAAGAATAAGAATGTGCGCTACTATTTAATTATAAAGTTCCCTGCATTGCAGATAAATATAAAATCTTCTGAAATTAATTTTTTTTTTTTTTTCTAAATAAAAGACATTTTTTCAAATCAATAAACATATTTATTTATTTAGTTAAAGAAAAACAACCAATTTCTCGTTCATTTAAAAAATGAGTAATTTACATCTGCTAAAAATAGTGATAATTATTATATAAAAAAGAGTCAATTCGAATTTCGAAATATTATGAAAATGATATGTTTTTTTTTTTTTGTTTTTGTAATACAACAATTTCATATACGAGTACAAGTACAATATTTATTTGCACGAATGTAAAATTTTCGAAATGTAAATGGAAGTGAAATGGAAATGAAATAATTTACAAGATTTTTTTAGTTAATTTAGTAGGATAATGTTAGTTAAGTTATACATGAATGTACGTTATGTTTTGTTATGTTTACGTTGAGTTTGTTTGTTTGTTGATTTAATTACAATCTAAATTAAATTTACACTAAAACGACAAAAAAAAAATATCTAAATTTATACTAGTTTCTAGTTAATGATGATGACATGGTCATATATTTTAGTATTTGAATCTATTAATGTTTGTATGTATGTCTATATGTATGTGTATGTATTTGTTTCTGCTTGTAGTGGTGTAGGTGTGTTTAATTCATGATTGTAGTTTATTTTTAAATGTATTTGATATATGTATAAACGCTTGATTATTGAAATTTGATTTTATTGTTGTACGAGTATTATGATGGTTTTATTTTTGTATTTATGTAATGTTAGGATAATTGTTATGGATTGAAGGAAAATATATATTTACAAAAGGATGAGGCGTTGATGATAAGCGAATTAGGACTATAACAAAGAAATCGCAGCTCACTCATACACATAAAACTGTCATGGAAACGCATACATACACACACATTTATTTGTTTATCTCGATAGTTTAATGTTCGCCATCACTTTGTAAGGGGGAACAGGAACCATTGCTTTTAACAGGACTCTGTGAGCGACTGTTGGCTGGACTGGATAGTTTTGAAGTGGCAGTTGAACGTACCGATAAATCCTCTGGTTCACTGTCAAAATAGCTGTCATTAGAGACATCGCTGGTTATGAAAGATGTGGGATTATTTGGCGAATCGAAATTGCTTGCAGTCTTTGTTAGTTCCTTGTAAAGAATATTGTCTTCTTTCTTAATGGCGTTGGCAGCATTTAAGGCTCCATTAGGCTGAAGAGCAGCGGCAGCGGCAGCTAAAGCCAAAAAATTTAGGCTGGCATTGAAAACTTTGCACCACTCAAGCAAAGCGGTATTGCCATTATCCGAATCGGGTGTTTGACTGATGTTGGGAATTTGTAATAAACCAAGTGGCAGAGGTGGTGGGAAATTAGAAACATCCACAGGCGTAGAGTTTTCTATGGGGTATGAAGTGTTTTTATCCTTTACACTATTATTGTTGGAGTCATTAATGTTACGATTATTGCCAATGCTGGAATTTATGGCGGCATTGTTTGAAGAGCCGTTAATATTTTGATTTGTCAAATTCAATAAATTCTTCTCTGCAGGATCTTTTGCCCAGTTCTTTACGGAAAGTGAGGCTGTATTATTTATGCTACTGCTATTCTGGTTAATATTATTATTACTGCTATTGCTGAAGTTGACACTACCATTAGCTTTGGCTATATCCTTAGATTCATCTGTTGGACGCAGAGGTATTTTTGTCTTGACATCTTCTAGTGAACCATTACCAGCTGCCTTAAGATTTGGCATTGCAGCTAAATTAGGACTTAATAGTGATAATAAATTTAAATTCTGCATCATAGATAATTGGGTATTGTAGTCTCCTCCAGCTCCCATAGGAATCGGACCTCCCATTATGCCAGACATTTGATTTGAAATATTTTCTGGTTGTTTATTAGCGCTGTCAGCTGGCATTATATGTTTCTTCATTATCTCATTAAAAGCAATTTTTTCAAGTATTGCATTACTGCCATTGGAAGAAAAACTGAGACCATTTAAGGGCAAACGGCTGTAGCCAAACTCGTCGAAGGTTGTTGAAGCCGGAAATTTTGGAGTCTGAATGTGATTGTCAAATCTTGGTCGCTTCTCGGGGGGATTTTCAATGCCAGACATTGGCGTTAGTTGATCTGCAGCTCCCAGCTGGCGGCACATAAAACGCAATTTCTGTTCATTTTTGCACCAGCCACGAAGAGTGGACTCAGGAACTCCAATATCTCGTGAGACAGATGCCTTAGTTTCGCCATTGTGGATACGCTGTATAGCTCTTACCTTATCAGAAGGTGTCAAGTTACGAAGGGGTCGTTTGCCTCTGGTACTCATGCGTATGTTCATATGCTGGTATGCCGAAATATCCATGTTTTGTTTGTCGGTTCACTAAAATTTAACAAAAAAAAAATGTCCACAAATCAGTAAAATTCCAAGCAATATTTTTTAAATGCAATTATTATATTTATATAGAATTGGATTATGTAAATAATTTCAATTAAAATACACACCTCTTAATAAAGGAATACTAATGTGCTGACCAAAGATATAATATTCAATTTCTCTTGGACAAATATTCAAAAATTGTTCAATTATTAAAATTTCAGATTTTTTTTTGCTGTTTGTAAAAATTTTGGTTTTTATTTATCAATTAACACAATGAAATTGACGTTCACGAAATTTATTTGAAATAATTTTTTCAAAAATTCACGATATCGCGTTGAGTAAGCTTTGAAGAACGCAAAGTGCTTTCCGTATACAGTAGTCGCGAATGTTACTTCATTGACTATTAGCGCGAGACTGTTTTAAATGTCCTCTTGTTGTGCACTCCTTGGATTAACAAAAGGATATGATTTTGATTACGCGAACTACGCTGCTTTCATGCCAATCGTCGAAGCGCTACAGGCCGTAATAAATGCGGCGAAGAGTACAAAGTTTCCCATTTGTAAACACAACAAAAATGTGTGAGCGCAATTGTGCGACATCATAAATCCTTACACGAATTGTTTGATGAGTAAGAGGACACACACAAACATAAATAAATACACACAAATGTGTGCAGCAAACATCAATGGGACAACAACTTGTTACTCACCATCATCATAATCAACCATCACAATACCGCTATCCATATTGGCGCGAGACATCAGTGCGCAAATGCAAACCTTATTTGTCAGAAGACACCTTTGCCGCACACACACTACAAGGATACGACTAGTGGTTGCAAACCATTTGAAGTGAACTCAAACTTCTAACAAAGCGTTTGGGTATGATAACAACATCTAACTTATTTGATACAACATGAATAAACGGATTTTCAGTTTGAGTTCAATGTGGTTGTAAGACAATTGTGTTGTCGGATGTCTCTTATTTCATGCACGATAAATAAATACCCTTAATAGTTTTCATGTTCACTTAATCTCTCTTTCACTCTCACACATGAAAATAGTTTGAAGAATAGAATTCCTTATTTTTGAACATCACAATTCTTGATAAATTTGCTATGCATTTAGCACGCGCTTAATTTTTGACAATCCCAATATTTAAAGTCCCTTGAAATTTGTAGCGCTACGAATATATGAAGAAATATATTTTTATTCAGTTCAAAAATACTTATAATACAGGTAAAATTGTGCGTTTGTGTGTGAAGGCTTATGTTGGAATTACGGCGTATCTTGATTTTTATTCAGTACAAAAATATGATGCATAAGTAAACAAACATACTTACATTTACTTATACAAAGATAGTGAAGTCATAAACATACTCGTACATATATATTTTTAAAAATACAAATACGTTATGCCAAAAAAACGCGCCAATTACCGCGAAAATTTACCTCATTGAAAGGAATCAAATTCAAATGATCCCTTTCTACCTATGCACAGATTTTGCACCAAATAAAAAGGATTATCCGGATATGTAAATCCTTTTAAAAATGCAACCGTACTAGCAAGTGAAAATTCGGGTATTAGGAAATTAAATTTGTGTGTATTTTAAGCCGTTCGATATGATATTTTAGTTGTTCCTTAATCCATGAACAGGTGCTCTTGCAAATCATAGTAAATACATGTTAATACAAAAAATCCTTCTCAATGCTGACCATATGATAAATATGGACTTAGAAAATAAAGAAATTTGGGGACTACTAAATTTTTATAAAATGCAACTACTAAATACATATGCGAAATTTTTTTGCGAACTATTCATGATGTGTAGCAAAATTTTCATAAATTCGCCGGTTGAAGTGACTGAAACAACTAAAATTGGCCAAGCGAGTCCATAATCATGTCAAGGTGTTTTGAAAACCTCTTCTGTTTCTTAAAAACTAAATACAGTGAACTCGCGAAACGTGAACTAATTTTTACCAAGGGTGTTCACATTTTCAAATTTATTTAGGTTTTCGATGGCAAAGATTTAAGAACAAAGGTACAATTTTTGCAAAAGATATTGACTAATACCAAATAAAATTTAAAAATTAAGTAAAAAATATTATATAAACTTTTATGCACACTTTTTGGCAATTTTTGACATTTTCATGAATATGAAAATTGTAATTCTAATATATAATATTCATATCAAAAGCTTTATCTTTGAGATAATTAAAATATCTGCAAGGTTTAAGAACAATCGAAACTTATAACCTTTACTATTTTAATTTGTTTTTCACTTTATTAGGCCTATGTGTAACAAGTTTAAGTAAATCTAAATTAAAAAGCTACACAATATCCACATTAGGGTGACAATTTCTGGTATGTAAGAAAATTTTTGTTCGAATTTTATGGCTTTTTCAACGGAATATTATTACACTAGGTCTAAAAGTTAAGTTCCGAAAATGTGAGCCAAATCGGACAACGTTTTGAGGGGGCGCATCGCGTCCTAACTTTAAGAGCTCATTTGTATGGGGAAATTTTTTTTTTGTTTTTGCGAAATTTCAACCAAAAATAAATAATTATTACAAGAAAAAATAATGCAATATTAAAGAAAATTAACACAGCATTATTTCGAACAATCAAGAACAAAAATCTATGAATTAGTTTTGGAGTTATTGAAATTTTTCCCCGAAAATTCATGTCCCTGAAAACGCGCCTAAGGATATGCACCAACATTTTTATTTTTAAAATAAAGAAATTTTATAGTTAGACATGATTTATCATTTAATGACAGTATTAAATAGTTCAGTTATGTTAAAATTTAATCTAATTTACTTAGTTTTTTCATGTTGGATAATGATTTTTGAACGATTTTTCTCAGGTCGGTTTCGAAAATCATTTATTAATTTTTTGAAAATTATGTTCAACAAATATTACAAATTTAGAATTTGCTCACCAGTGTGTTAAAATAGACAAATAGAAGAATTAAAATCAAATAAGTTTAGGTCGATATCTTGAACCAATTTGAAATCCTTGAATTTCGCGAAAATTACAAAAGAACTATAGCCAAATATTGAACGATTGTCACAAAATTTCATATACTGGCTGGTATTTATATAAAGTTTATTTGTGCAAAATTTAGTGGTCATGGCTGTCATAGTTTCTAATTCAATAGCTTTTAACTGGACTTTGCTACGTTTTTTTGGTTTCCGGGAGTGTTTTATATGAAAGCTATAGTCGAAAATGGACCGATTCCTATAAAGCTCTAACTAAGTGTGAACCGATTTCGGCCATTTTCAGTACACAACTTCTATAATATATCGATACTTTTGTAAAATTTTGTCTCTCTAGCTCTTGTAGTTAAGGAGCTATCGCAACTGACAGACGGACATAAACCCCCTTCTCTTTTTGTATTTTTGTGTTTCCGTAAGTTTTTTATTTGGGAGCTATGGTCAAATGGTGACCGATTGTCACGAAATTTTGCACACTGACTGGAATTGATATAAGACTTCCTTGTGCCAAATTTAGTGGTTATATCTGTTTTAGTTTTAGATTTATTAGCATTTAACTGTATTTTAGGTGAAATTTAGGCTGTTTTCATAAGTTTTTTGTATGGGAGCTATGGCTATATGTGAACCGATTTTGATGAAATTTTATGTGCTGCCTATGGCTTATGTAAAACTTCTACAGTCAAACTTCTCTACATTGAACTTCTATTACTTGAATTTTCCATAATTTGAACCAAATCCCGTGGCAACAGCATTTAGGAAAGAAACCACATTCGACTTAACTTCTATAACATGAATTCCTCCATAAGTTGAAGAAAAATAGAGCTCAAAGCTTCTGTAATTTTAATTTTTTCAGAAAATTCCTTTCTTTTGTTTACAAAAATTACAAATTAGACGCTAATTGTGTATAAAAATTCTTTTTTTTAGGAAAATGTAAGAAACCTCCTTACTTTCGTGGCAGTAAGTCAATTTTAAAAGTAACAAAAAGCGCTTGGTTGACAGGACAAGTTTTTGAAGAATGGATGATAAAGTTAGATAACAATTTTCTGCTGCCGGAAGAAAAGAATATTTATTGTTGATAATGGCACATCCAAAACGCCTAGATATCGCCTCTAGATATCAAAATTACAACTTCTTGACCAGGGTATAAGCGATTAGCCTAGGCGAAGTTATACGGGAGCTATGGTCAAATGTTAACCGATTTAACCGATTTTTACTAAGTTTCAGTGAGCTAACTCCTTTCGTTTAGGCGTTATCGTGATTTCAACAGACAGACGGACATCGCTCAATCGTCTTAGAATTTCATAAGGATTCAGAATATATATCGCTTTTTTAAGCCATTATTAAGGAAATTACAAACGGAATGACAATCTCAATATACCCCCATTCTTTTAGAGCACTTTTACCTTATTCACGTTTTAGAGTAGTCAATGCAAAAAATAAAAGTGTACGGTTCCGAGTCGTTCATGCTTCCAGAAAACCACGTTTTCGCGAGTTCACTGTAAATTCATCGTGGGTTCGCCTAGCATATAAAGGGTGGTCAAATTTTAGGTGAGAAAATAATCAGGTTCAAAAACACACATTTTGACAAATTTATGGGAATATGGGAATTTACTCGTATAATGGAATATGTCTTCGGACAAATGTCCAACAAGAGCACGGTAGAAGTCCGCTCTCTTCGCAAAGTTTTGAACCACTTTTTGCAACTAAGATTCGCTTATCTCGTCAATGTAACGTCGAATTTCATCTTTCAGAGAGTTACTTGTTTGTTTTTTTTTTTTTTTTGTTTTTTTTTTTCACTTAAACCCGATCTTTCAAATGGCTCCAGAAATTCTTAAATCTGACTGGCCAAAACCCCAAAATTGAATTATAAAAAATAGAACATTGGTATAAATAAGAACATTCCACTTTTATGGATTTATGTTAAAATGAATGTCGTCTAAATTTTTATCTTTAGAAGTTAATTACAAGTTATAGGTAGAAATTGAATATTTCTTTTTCTGGTGGGATCGGTGTTGTTTTTAAAGTAAATGTCGTGTATTTTTTAATACCCTTCACCACCATAAGTTTGTGCTGATGTATGTAACGCATAGAAATATTGGTCTTGTACATGGCTATTGAAATTCGTCAAAATCGGTCTATTATTTATGGAACCTCCCACAAATCCCACTTCCCGGAATTGATATTTTGGCATAAATATAATTATTTTTTCATGACAATTTTAAGCAGATACTGCTTGTATAAACCATAGCTGTTAAGTAATGATTACTAATTTGATTACTTTTGTTTGAAAGGTGATTATTTTCATTACGAATTTTTCCAGATTTGCACGATTAGTAATTGATAACGATTACTAATAATCGAAGAGTAATCTAGATTACTTTACGATTATAGAAAATAATCAAAAAGAATCAAAAGTAATCAAAAAGTATTTCGATTCTTTTTGAAGATTACTTTTGATTCTTTACAAAAATAATCAAAAAGAATCAAAAGTAATCTTTAAAAGTAGTCGGATTTTTTTTTATTACTTCTGATTCCTTTTTGTAATCGTAAAGTACTCCAGATTACTTTTCGATTAATAGTAATTGTAATCAATTATATATTTAGTCCTTTAATTCCTGGTGGAACATAGGGCCTTAACAAATGTTTTCCGTGAAGGTTTATCGGTAGTCAGCGCTTTCATCTCGCTCCATGATACACCAAACTCCCTCAGCTCGTTTTCAGTTTGTCGTCTCCATGTATTTGCGGGTCTACCAGACCTCCTGGAACCTTGAGGATTATATTCGACAGCTTGCCGAGTAATATCAGTGGCTGCTTTTCTTAGTGTGTGTCCTAGCCAACTATATTTTCTGGTGCGTATACTTGTGTGAAATGGTTCTTGAGCTGTGCGCAACCATAGGTCTTGATTAGAGATTGTGCAGGGCCAGAAAATTTTGAGTATACGTCTAAGGCACCGATTAACAAAGGCTTGTAGACTGTTTATCTCACGGCTCGAGATATTCCAAGTCTGACAGTAGTTGAGATATTTTATTGTAATCAGTTAGTAATCAGAAATTGTTTAAAAGAGAATTATATAATCATTACGATTCTTTTGAAAATGTATTGTAATTGATTAGTAATAGTAATCAAAATTTAACAGCCCTGATGTAATCCATTATTACTGTTTAAAATTTCGTTAAAATCGGACCTTAGCTCCCATACAAAATCTTCTGCCAAAACGCATTAAATTAAACAAAAATTGTTTAAAACTGTCGTAAATCTGAAGATAATGACAATTTTAAGTTTATTTTTTTGCATATAATGACAATTTTAAATTTATTTTTTTGCATATAAAATTTAATCAATTTGCTAAATTTCAACATAAGCGGTCCACATTTGACCCTAGCTCTCATATAAATCCAAATGACAAAAACAGCTTTAATATTATGACTTTAGTGGTGAAGGGTATTGTATGGTCGAGCTTGACCGACTATAACACTTTCTTATTGTTACAATAGTGATTATTGTCGCGTAACTGCTCTATTTTGGGCAGACCAATGATTGAAGATTGTAGCCAAAGAATCCAGAGACAGAAATTTAAAGAGTTGATTAATGTTGTATGTTGTGATCAGCTTGTAATGATAGTTGAAGCACAGATGTCTTTACTACAAACTTAAACTTCTTGAAAACGAAAAGGTAAAAAAACTGTTCACGAAACGTGTCTTTCAGCAGATGAAGCTCTTTTTGTATTAGAAGCTTGTTTTTATTAGAGACTAGAAGTTTAAATGCAACGAACGATTTTTTTTATATTTTTAAAATTTTTTTTATAAAAAAGTAGGCGTGTCTCTGGGCGGCACTTTACCTGAAAGATATCACCAGAAATTTCTTACATCCGAAGTTATCTGTTTAAAAGAAAGTGTCAAGTACGTAAAAAGCACTATGATATGCCTTTTATTTACGAATCCAGCAAAACTTTTTATTACCAAATAACGAGTTAAACAGCTAAACTATTGAACACGAACTATTTTTTGTTTAAGTCATTACATTAATATGGCGATGTCATTGGAGGCAAGTACTTACCAATTGCAGAAAAGTAGGAAAGACTTGGGTAAGCAATTGGAAAACAACAACAAAAACTTTTTTGTTGTTGTTTAAAAAAATATAAAAAAAATATATTTTTGAACGATATACAAAATTTTTTTTATTACCCTATGGGGGCTTGAACTCAGACCCCTACGACTGCTAGGCGGAGACTCTTCCACTGAGCTACTTTATATGTTGAAAACTTAGCAGCTTATAATTAATTTGAACAATTTTTATTTTTAGATCCAAAATCATGTGACAATAACTTTGTTTTTTTCTTGCTTTTTTTTGCTTGTTGTAATTTTTGGAAAAATATTTCTATACGATTTTTTGTAAATGTTTAATGCATAAAATAAAAAAGTTTTTTTTTTAAATTATTTTTAAATTTAAATAAATAAATTTAAATATTCCTTTTTGTAAAAGTTTTTATATAACATTGACTCTTATTAACTTAAAAAAGCTTTACAAACTTTATATTTTTCACAAAGAAAGGGCTAGTCTTAGAGCGGATTTTTCCAAGTTTTTGCAAGAATCTTTTATGGGAGATCTTTAATTGCCTTTTATTTCCGAAGTTATCAATTGAAGACAAAATCTTGAAATTGTTTACTTATAGGGAATTTACACTACTCCAAAATCTAGTAGATTTGATTTTAAATCTCAATCAAAATCTACACCGTTTCCACTAAATTTTTTTGACGTTAGCTAGATTTCATAACAGAATTAGTTGACTACAATAAAACGAAGGAGTTATGTATTTTCAAATTATGTTTGATTTTCAATTTATTTTTGTTTTCCATTTATTTTTTTCAATTAAAATTTAGTTTAATTTATTTATTTTATAATTTTTGCCGCAAGAATAAGCTCACTTTTTTCTTTTGTTTTGATTAATTTTCAATTGATATGTCATTTTGATTATCACAGCGTGGTATTTTTTAGTACTTTTTGGAAGAAAAACATGGTTGCATCAATAAGTACTACTACACCATTTTCAATTGAAATTGAGAAATATTCAATTGAAATTGGAAATATTCAATTGAAATTGAGAAATTTTCAATTGAAATTGAGAATTTTCAATTGAAAATGAGAAATTTTCAATTGAAATTGAGAATTTTTTTTTGAAATTGAGAAATTTTTAATTGAAATTGAGAATTTTCGATTAAAAATGAGAAATTTTAAATTAAAATTGAGAAAACCCTAATTAAAAATGAGAAACATTCAGTTGAAATTAAGAAATTTTAAATTGAAATTGAGAATTTTTCAATAGAAATTGAGAAAAGCCCAATTGAAAATGAGAAATTTTTAATTGAAATTGAGAATTTTTAAATTTAAATTGAGAATTTTTTAATTGAAATTGAGAATTTTTTAATTGAAATTGAGAAAAGCACAATTGAAAATGAGGTTGAATTTTTTAATTGAGATTGAGAAATTTTCAACTGAAAATGAGAAATATTCAATTGAAAATGAGAAATTTTCAATTGAAATTGAGAAATTTTAAATTTAAATTGAGAATTTTTCAATTGAAATTGAGATAACCCCAAATGAAATTTCAACCTCAATTTAGGTTTTCTCAATTTCAATTCTAAAATTCTCAATTTCAATTGAAAATTTCTCATTTTCAATTGAAAATTTCTCATTTCAAATTGAAAATTTCTCATTTTCAACTAAAAAAACAACCTCATTTTCAATTGGGCTTTTCTCAATTTCAATTGAAAAATTCTCAATTTAAATTTAAAAATTCTTAATTTCAATTGAATATTACTCATTTCCAATTAGGATTTTCTCAATTTCAGTTTACAAATTCTCATTTTCAATTGAAAAATTCTCAATTTCAATTGAAAATTTCTCAATTTCAATTGAAAATTTCTCATTTTCAATTGAAAATTCTCAATTTCAATTGAATATTTCTCAATTTCAATTGACACGTATTTCTTTATTTTAAGCCTATTTTCATATTCTTATGTGTACCAACCACTGCCGTCCTGTGTTATAAGAGATTTCCTACAAACAAGCGAACTTAATAAAGATTATTATTGTAATATAACAGTTTCAAATACTGTTTAATTAGTGCTTAGAAATCCAATACCTTTAAAGTGTATATCAACACTTGCTTAGATAACAATATAAAGAGTCTGATTGGAAATTACTTACTCCCGCAATAGTTTTGTAAGTTTTTCTGAGAATGAAGTATCATTATTTGGCATGTTTCGAGGCACATGTAAGTATTTTAATTTTCATTAAAAAAAAAATAAAATTTGATATATGACAAAGCATTAAGATTGTAAAAGGTTTAACTCAAATAAACCTAAATTTGATAATAAAATATCGCGGCCTACATTTGAGTGGAGTTTAATATTTAATGTAAAAGTAATATTATTTATAATGAATAAACTAGTCCAAAAATGGGTTAAATAAAATTATCCTACAGTTGTGTTCAACTTATAATTCGTACAAGATTTAGTAGAGATCAAGAATGAAAAATTATACTAAACTGCCGTATAACTAAAATAAATTTTACAACCTGCGACGTATCGAGAAAAACAAGTGTTTTTGCACTTTTGCTGAGTAAAAACTTTTATGGTTATGTATATGTAAGTATTTAGGTATGCAACTGAAAATAGTTGTCACGATAGGATACGGCGAAGAGGACATTGTACCACCAAACTAAACATTTCCGATTTTTATTCGCGGAACCTTTAAGAATTACCTGTACTTCAAAAGCCGAACAATAAAATAAGATGAAAAAAAAATAAAGTTGTACTTGGATAACTTTTAAATGGTTATAAGATACAAACATTTTCATTATTAAGGGAGTCGTAAAATTTATTATTAAACTCAATATTTTTGACTTTAAATTTGGTGCAATTTATCAAGGATAAATATAATCTACGAGTACATGTGTCCTTTCCCTACGACACAAAGTCTCTGCCTTTTGTGATTGAGTCGTAAATCATTGAGAAAAAACCAGAAAGGAAGTTGTGAGTTAAAAGACAGTCATAAAATTAAATTTTTAGTGGGTAAAATCGCAGGTACAGCCCTAACATGAAATGCCTTCGCTAAGAAAAGTGAATATTTTTCGTAGAAAATTTCAGCATGAGGCGTATTACAAACTCAGCATGATCAAAGATTTAAAATAAAAATCAAATATACATATACACACACTCGTACACAAATACTTTCCTATGTATCTATACATGTATTTATATACAAAGTGCATATGAAACAAACTCACACATAATAAATGACAGCGATTTGCAATGGACTGATTATTTCGTAGGTTCACAAAATAATTGTCAGTCATTCCTGTTAACATTATTCCCTATTCCATAAGGGTCGATTGTGGAGCGATTGTAAAACTCAGAAGCATTTTTAACGCTTAAATAAATATCTGTGTTAAATTTTGTCATCATAGAAATATTTGATCGAGTTTTATATATGTTCATTACATAAACCAGAACTAGACTACACTCAGAAAAAAAATGAACTAAAATATAGGAAAATTTACTAAAGTTGAGGAAAAAATGGTTGTCGTATGGCGCCAAAGCCGTTTTTTACAGCAATTGAGTAAAAAAATTCCTTAATTCCAGGAAAAAAAATTCCTTAAGTTTTTGACAAAATTCCTTATATGAAACAAATTTTAACTTAAATCAAATAAAATTTAACTAAAAACTTGGAAAAAAAATTACTATAATTTAGTTCATATTTTATCTGAAAACTTCTTAAAAACAAGTAAATATCTCCTTTAATTTAGTTCAGATAAATATTTAGCAATGCTTTAATTAAGGAAATTTTTCCTTCATTTTAGTTAAAAGATAATTTATTTTTACTTAAAACAAGTAAAAACTTCAGTAAACTTATGATCAAATTTTCTACAATAGTAGAAAAAGATTACAGAAATTCAGTAAATATTTATTTTGATCTTATAAAAAAATTATAATTTTTAGGAAATATTTTCCTTAAAAGTGGGAAAAACAGTCAGAAAATAAATAAGTTTAATCCTTGTATTTAGTAAAATATTCATTCTCAGTATAAAATATTTTCTACATTAATAAAACTTATTTCTAGTTTTCAGTAAATTATATACTTATCTGAATTTTATATCTCCTAAATTATACAAAAAAAACTAAAATTAAATAAAATTATTTCCTAAAAAAAATGTATCCCCTTTATAAAATAAAAGTATAAAAAATGGTACAAAATATTTTTATTGATATTTTTCATAATTTTACAAAAATATTTTAAAAATACATATACATAATTAAATAAAAAAATAATATTTAAATTTACATCAATTTTTACATTTACTTATACATATTAAAGTGCACCTTATTTTTTTAAATTTTACCTTAATTTTCACTAAGAAATGTTTTTCTTAACAAAATAATATGTTAAAAAATAAGTTCCGCATCCGCCCCCAAACAGTAAAATTAGTTCTTATAGGAAAAAATGGGAGTATTTTTGGAAATTACAATCAATAACAACTTTTGTAAAAAATACAATAAATGTAAAGTCATAGAAATAAAAATGAATGATGTAGTTTTGTAAATTTCCCCCATTCGTATTTAAGAAAGATTCTTCAAATTAAAATAAATTTGGACAATGGCTTAATGTATTTTATTACACATTCTTTGCCATTAAATATTTGATCTTCTTTTACAAGTTTAAGAATTAATTTATTTGAAAATGTAATATAAACTTCAATATGAAAGCATTTTGGTCCAAGTTGAGAGTTAATGGAAAAAAGATATGGATTTATATAAATATATGTATTTATTAATGATGACAAATTTTATAAGGTAGATAAATAAAAAAATCGTACTTCAGAATTAACTGCAGTATAATACATTGAAAAGTATAAAAGCCTTTTTATAGTCAAATTGTTATTTACTTTGATAAAATAACATGGAAGGGACGCTCTTTGTGACGCACGGCATCTTTGGCTACGGAACACTAAAGGTCCTTAGTCTTCCCAATTTAACTAATCCAAGGTCATTTTGCAAAAAATATAAAATATAGTATAGGTGTTTAATATATATTTTTTAATATTTTTTATTTTGAGCATACAGTTAGGGAAAATAAACTTTTTAAACTGACGACTAGTAAAATACATTATATATTTTTATTATTACTAAATCGAACAAATTTAAGAAAATAAAGCTTAAAATTTAATTTTGTTAAATGTCACAAATAGTTGTTTGGTATAAATTTTGTTCATATAGCCCAACACTTTTATCAACCCATGTCCATTGCCGACAATCTGACCTGGTTCGGTTTATATTCGTCCATCTGATGGTCAATGAACATGAGTAAATAAAAGTGTTTGGCTAAAGGAACGCAATTTATATCAAACAATAATTTTTTAGTTTTACCTAAATTTTTTTCGATTTTGTATTAATAAGTAATGTGTTAAATTTTGCCCCTTACTATATGCCCTGCCACTTTAAAACACCTATACGATTTTTTTAATTTTAGATACTTATCAATGCATTACGCAAAAGCTCAATCTAAAAATGTATTTACCTTAATACTTGCCCATTAATTTTATATAATAGAAATTGTACCTAAATCCAAAAACTTTACATTTAGAAGATCGCTTTTGGGGTTGTTTAAATCTATTTTCTTAAAATTTGATGTTGAACTATGATATTTATTATGTATATAACAATGTCCTGGCAAACATTAAAAAACGACCCACCCTAATATAAAACTGAGGAGACAGTGTTCTTAAGGCATCACTTACATGGTTTGTTCCTCAAAAAGTTGATCAGCAGGGAAGTCCGATGCCTTTTTTTCATTTGAAAAAACGTTGTTAGTTCCTAATGTATCCTCTGTATATAAAGTCTTGACTTAACATTGATTGATAGCTAACTAATTTTATAGGTGCAATCTTTATATTTATACTGAATTTTAGTGGTTTCTGAGAGTGTTTTTTTATAAAAGTTTTAGTCAAATATGGACCGATTTCTAAAAAATTAAATGAACTGAATAGTTGGACGGACGCAAACCCCCAATGTTTTCGTAAGTTTTTTATGTGGGAGCTATGGTCAAATGGTGACCAATTGCACTCTAGCTGGCATTGACATAAAACTTTGTTTTGCTTAATTTAGTGGCCATAGCTTATATACTTTATCATTTATTGGCATTTAAATATATTTTAGGAGGAATATAGGCTGCTTCAGTTAGTGTTTTGTATGGGAGCTATGTTTATATATGACCTAGTGCTTATATAAAACTTCTTTATACTAAATGTTATCAACATACCTGTTATAATTTGTTATTTATTAGCAAATATGCGATAAGTTTCGTCAAGGTTATACGGGAGATATGGTCAAATGTATACCGATTTCGCTCAAATTCAGTTCCAAATGAATAATGTTTTCGCCAAGTTTCAGTAATCTAACACCTTTTGTTTAGGCCCTTTGGTGCCTTAAATAGACAGGCGGTCATCGCTCGGCCAACCGGCTAAATAATCGTGCCAAGTGGCACTTTTGCAGAAGATAACAAACAAAAATATTAAATTAAAGTCATAATGTATAAGACATGAATAGACTTACCATTATATGGATATAGATATCCAACCGCATCTTATAAAGCAGTCTTAAAAAGTATCAAGAACATTATAAAATGTTCCTTAGAATACCCTTACTGCTAAAAACGAATGCAGTGTTATGATTTAAAATACATCTATAATTTAATTTTTTCTTACCTCTCGCTTTAAATTGTCATCTCCTTGTTGATTTTCCAGTATCAGCAATGCCTCTAAATTGCTTCCTCACTAATATTTTCTTTTGGTGTGTAAAACAAATCAACTTCCATTACTTATGGAATCTAATGGTGGAAGTAACAAACACATAATTTTTGGCACAAATTCTAGTCGAACTTTAATTTTTTATAACACAAATATATTTTTATCACAAATATAAAACAATAGCGCGGTTTATAACGAAATTTGTACAAAAAATAACACGCACTAAAATTGAAAATAAATTATAAATGAAAATAATTTATTGACATTTATTTTTCAATATATGAACTAATTTTTAGGAAATTATTCCTTAATATAAGTATATATTATTCAAGAAATTATTACAATTTTACTCTTTATAAAAAAAATTTCCTAATTACTTCATAAATTTGAACATGATTTATTCTGATTTATCTGAACTAATTTTTAGAAAAATTTTCTTAAATATAAGTATATAACTTTCAATAAATTATTACATTTTTACTTATTATAAGAAAATTGTATACTATTGGACATTTTAATTTGTCTGAACTAATTTTAAATAAATTTTCCTTAAAATGTAGAAAGTTTTCTAAATTTAAGTATAACTTTTTAGTTATTAGGAAAATAATGTACTTAAATTTACGACAACAACTTCCAGATATTAAGTAAGTTCAATTTTATGAACTATTTTTGAGTAAATCATTTACTCAATCAAATTTTTTGAACTAAAGTCAATATTACCTTGTTTTACGATGTGATGAACTAAAATTTAGGACATATTTACTAGTTTTTAACAAAAATTTCCCTAAAATAAATAATATTTTACAAAATTCTTCCAATTTTTCTATGGAAAAATGTTAACTATTTTTTAGTATATAAACTATAAATTTTTTATTTAAATGTTGTATTTTTTACTAGAATGTAACAATTTTTCCTAGTTTTGAGTAAAAATTTACTCTGAATAAGGAAATTTTTTTACTATTTTCAAGGAATTATTTTTCCTCAAATTTAGTACATGTCTTTTTTCTGAGTGTAAGGACGAAACTGTCAAGTACATTTAAGAGACGTCAAAAGTATATTTAAAAGACGTCATCTTCATATAAGAAATGTCATTATACATTTTTTTTCTATTTTTTCTATTTTTTTTTTTTTTGTAAAACATATGATCGCACTCTATGCGATACTCTATGGTTCATTAGGGTTACAATTTTTCTCTTTGATTTTTCGAATTTTATAACGGAATAACGGAATATTGTAACAATAGGTCTAAAAGTTTAGTTCTGAAAATATGAGCCAATACAAATGGTCTCTTAAACTTTGGACCCGATGCGTGCCCATAGAACATTGTCCGATTTGGCTCAAATTTTCAGAACTAAACTCTTAGACGCAGTGTCATAATATTTCGTTGAAAAACATTTGAAATCAAAGAAAATTTTTTCCTGTCACCCTAATATACATACATATATGGTCAAAAATTAATATATCCCAGCAAAACTTTGGTAATGGCAAGTACTCTGGTAACTGGTTACCTTGTAATGACTACAACGTACCCTCCGAATAACTAATAAGTTATTACAGAAGTACTTATTTGTAATTAAGATGGCAATTTAAACTGAATGGCCCCGGTTCAAATCCCACCAAGACCAACAATTTTTTTTATCAAAAGAGTCTTTTTAAATGGTTTTGGAATTTTAAGAACTTAAATATTACCTTCTAAAATTTTTTTTGGAAAACTAACTCACGGTAATAAAAAAATACCACCATGAGTCATTTTAGATTATGTAGGGGATGTTGGACGGTTCTGATTAGTCTTAACTTGGTAAGCCCACCTTATCTGGGTCCTCCTTCACTTCAACTGTGGACAGTGAACTCCTCGTGGTATCAACTAGTTCCCCTAGTTTAACACCCCTTAATGTAGTGAGCTAACATGTACCGAAAGTTGTCCCATAAGATCGATAAAAATGGGTTAGGACTACAGGCTAGTAACCCTCTCTTGGAAAACACAATTTCTATGAAAAGGATAAAATTAGAAGAAAAATTTTTCAAAGCTTGGCCTATAAAATTGGAGAATATTCGCACAAGATCGAAGTCCATGGAATTCTAAAATATTCTCGGACTTTGACCTTAACAGGTTGTACCTATAGGCCATTTAAGTAAGTAAGAGTCAATGTTATATAAAAACTGATACAAAAATAAAGATTTAAATTGTTTAATCTTTAAAATAATTAAAAAACTTCGTTATTGTTTATTAAATATCTTAAACATTACCAAAAATCGTCTAGAAATATTTTTCCAAAAATTACAACAAAGCAAAAAAAGCAGGGAAAAACAAAGTTATTGTCATATGATTTTGGATCTAAAAATAAAAATTGTTTATATTAATTATAAGCTGCTAAGTTTTTAACATATGAAGTATTTAGCTCAGTGGAAAAGTCTTCGCCTAGCAGTCGTAGGGGTCTGGGTTCGAGCCCTCATGTGGTGGGTCATAAAAAAAATTTTTATTTCGTTTAAAAATATATTTTTTTAAATAAAACAACAACAACAAAGTTTTTGTTGTTGTTTTCCAATTGCTTACCCAAGTCATTACTTTGACAGTCATTACAATGACATCCCCATGTTAATGTAATGACTTAAACAGTGAATGATTAACAGTTCGTGTTCAATAGTTTAGCTGTTTAACTCATTATTTAATAATGAAAAGTTTTGCTGGGATGTTAGCTATTCCCTACAGTTAATCAACCCGACTGTCCGATAAGCACATTCAAATACGAACTCCATTAAATGATTTCGGTTCGAGATAATCGGTATAAAATTAATACTCACCGATTGTCTCGGAGAATAGCTTACATAAATACATTTTTGACAATCGATCTTATACATTCAACTTGAGAAAATTCAATGCCGGAAATGGCAATAATATGCAAATGTATGTACGTACATTAGAGTGTCTCACCTTTGTATGGAGAAAATTAAACTTTGAAATACAGAAAGACGTAGCCCCCAAATTTTTTACATTTGACCCCAATAATCCAAATAAATGGTCAAGCCCATACTAATGTATGGCGAGCTGGTTTGGTGGCCTGCACTCACCAATTCAAACCAGCGGAATTCTTTAATTAAAATTTTAAGAACATCCGCTCTAATGATTACGGGTGCCTTAAAAACTACACCATCCAAGGCGCTCTTTGTCATGCTCAACTGGCTCCCAGTCGAACTAATGGCACAGTAAATTGCCCTTAACTCGGCTGTCCGACTTAGCACTATCGGAACCTGGTCCCATTTGCAATCAGGACACTCCACTATTGTAGATAAATTCATAAATATCCCTGACAACATTGACTACTGCATTTCCATCTCACTCTTCGACAAATCCTTTACTGTAACTATCTCTGGAGACCCATCATCCAAGTCAAAGATGGGCGTGGAGGGGGCTTCTTCATCCCACTTTTAGGGAAGGAAATTTGTTTAGGCTTCCTACTCAGTGTAGTATCCTTCAATCCGAGATATCGGCCATATACAGGGCTGCCAAATGGTTAAGATACTATAAAATATACGACAGGGATATTCGCTTTTGTATCGACAGTCAGGCTGCCATAAAATCCCTATCTAATGTCCACACGACATCTGTTCTTACCCGTGAATGCCGGGCATCTCTAAATGAGATGGCGAGACATTGCAATATCTAACTTTTTTGGGTACCCAGGCACAACAACATACCTGATAACTCCACTGCGGACAGACTTGCTAAATCCGGTGCTCTCCTGAGTCAGGATAACATCGATCAATTTACGGGAGTACCGCTATCCGCCTGCAAATCAGAAATTAGGCCACTTCTTTACGGATCAGCGCAGAACACTTGGTCCCTTGAAACTACTTGTTCAATATCCAGGCAACTTATGACAATAAACGTTCAAAGTGATTGGCTTCTCTACCTCGCCACAGACTCCGCAACCTAATCTCGACCATAACATGCCAGAAGGCTTAACCTTCAACACTATGACTACTGCCGAAGCTGTCACAACGTCGAAGAGGAGGAAACGGTTACTCATCTTCTCTACCACTGCCCCGCTCTTTCAATTTCGAGAGCTACCTTTCTGGAGGCACTTTATCTGCATGATTTATCCGATCTAGCGAGTATTGACATTCGTAAAATAGACTCGTTTATCAGAGCTACAGGCTGGCTGGAATAAGCCTCTCATCAATTAATTATCTTCGTTCTCTTTTCCAGTCTATCCCCTGCAGGTACCACAAAGGGACCGCTTCTAGGACCCAAGTGACGCTGACTTAACATCGGCTGCCTGCCTTACCTAACCTAAGCGTGCCTACGCTAGAGTTGCAAAATGTCGATACTTTTGACTACTAGATACTAAATTTAATTCAAGTATTGATTCAATACTATACTTTAAGGGCATTTTCCTGTCAGGTTGCTCCAGTGGGGAACTGGAGTTAAAGTCGTGGTTATTGAACAAAGATTTTATTTTAAATATGTAGATATGGGCAAAAATCAAACAGTTTTTATTCTTTTGAAACCGACTTTCAACTCGAATAATGTTTGTACCCTTAGGAGTTAGGAAAATCTAATTACAGATCTTGAACTCGCAAAAAGTTCTGTATACTGAACGCAATATCTTTGTTGCGCAAATTTGCGCTTCTAAGCGTAATTGGCATGCAAATTTAAAAAAACGTAAAAAAAATCGATTGAAGCATTCAAGTTTTTCTACATATTTCGTCTACTTCTGCATTCGTTTTAACATTTGGGCCCAAGTCGTTGTTCTACGAAATAGACACCACACTTAGGGGATAAATCCACTTCCCCTCTAAATTTTAATTTTGTCACTTCTAATACTAGTTAATGGCTGCCAAAATTTGAAGCTCGTTTTCGCCACTTTTTAATTTTTTTTCGCATATTTTTGGACGCCTCAAAGGATTTCAAAAAAATAGATAACGATTTGTAGATCTTTCAATTTCGCATCATTTGATGTTAATGTGCTCTATATAGGTATAATATACGACAGGTGTAAATGAGGAGTTTTTGAGCGTAAATTTTTCAAAATACCGGTTTTTCGTGGAGCACACTCGCAAATATGAATAAAAATTTCCCGACTAGCGCGTAAACCGAGTTTTTTTGCCATTTAGCACCTAAAAGCAAAAGCGCACCCAAAAAATCATTGTTTGCTAAAATTTTATGAAGATTTTGAAAATCGTGCAAAAAAGTGCATATTGGTTTAAGTGGTTTTAGATTGCAAACTAAGACAAAATCACATAAGGCATGAAAGCGATTTCATTTATAACCGATTTGCATCAAAAGTTTTTCAAAAATATCTTTATTAACTGGGAACGCGAAGGTTTTATCTAAAAACATTTCAATGAAGCACATCGCGAATTTAGCTCAAAATTGATCAGGAATGGTCTTAAAACTATTCCTAAAAAAAGCTTTACCTTAGATCTGAAGCGCACCAAAATATTATAAGGAGTAACGATTTGACGTGCAAAATATGAATTTTATATTTTAAAAAGATATGCACCTATTAAACATTATATTTAAATAGAAAATTCTTTCAAAATAAATTTGTCAAATTTCGCGAAAATTGCGGTTAAAAAAATAAAAAAATATTGTTAAAAAAATTTTTTTTTCACTTGCATAATTGCATAATTTCGTGTTAAGGCATATATAAATTACCATAATACCATGAAACGACAGAATACCTGAAAATATATAAGTTGTGTCAAAATCAACATAAAACTACTAAAAATAGTTTTCAATTTTTTTTAGAAATTTTTGTTTTAACGTCAAAACTTCTGCGCGCATCGCGTAAGATCATTAACGCGAACGTATTTTACATTCACTAAGCTCCTTTAGTAGAACCCCAAAAAAAAATTTTTAAAATTCAAAAAATTTTTTGATAGCCTGTTTCACGATTTCGAAAGAAAATCTACTCGAAAGAAATTGAGCAACTCGAATTCGAGATAATTTTGGTTTCACTATTTCGAAGCCTTTCGTTCGTTTCTATTCGAAAGCTAAATATCAAGTGACTCATTTTGACATTTGCTTTCGTATTGCCGGTACCTTGTTCGAAATAGTGAAACACAAATTTGTATGAAAATACTTACGTTTTCTTTCGACTTGTTTTTCGACTTATTTTTCGCATAAAATAAAGTTAGTGAAACGAAAAACAAATTTCTTTCGTATAGGATAAGAATGAAAGCATTCTTTCGAGATCGTGGAACAGGCCATGAATTTTTTTAATTCCGAAAATTAAAACTATTTGATTTTTGTCCATATGGAAAAAAACATTTAGCTCCAACCCAGGAAATTTTGTATTAATACTATTCAAAAAATGTTCTAGTAAATGTTTTATTGAATTAATTTTTGAATGGTGGTATTTTTTTCATTGTTCATCTCTAACGTAATCTCATAAAAAGGTCGTAAAAGTAAACGTAACAGAAGTATTTTCCATTCTTTCAGCGGTGGCAGTATGACAATGACCATGTAAAGAAGCGAAATCCACCTATTGGGGGTAAAATTTATTTGTTGTTATCACGGCTGCATTTAAGTATATTTTACTGAAAAATACAACTCTAAAAGTATTGCATACTTACTTTTGGTTATCGAGTAATCAAAAATTTATCCGGTATTGAGTACCCAAATACTCAATACTTTTACAAATCTAAGGGAGTTTTTTAAATGTTTGAAAAAAATTTCCACTTAGTGCTGAAAGCTAAATGGGCTTTCCAACGAAATTTATTGCCTTAACACGGTATTTACACATGCAAGTGCAAGTGAAAAAAGCTCAATACATTTATATTTTTTTACTAACACAATCACACTTCTGCAAGTTGTAGACTCACTTGCAAGCGATTTTGATTGCCAGTGATTTTTTTACTTGCATTCCAGAAGAATACGTATACACAACTTGTAACAAGTCACCTACGTGTGTAAACGTACTAAAATCGGTTGAAAACTTAAACTAATTATTAAGAGTTTTCCAAAATATTCTACATCCTTGAATACTCCCCTGAGCATATGCAATAACAAAATTTATTATTTATAAATTTTTTTTTAGGCTTAGCTGTACCTGAGACCTAAAATCAAAGGATTTCAACAAAAAACTCAGTTTTTCACCAAAGTAATAAAAAACTACGTGAATTGTTTTATATTTGCAGTTTTTATAAGAAGAAGTGGTATTATTATTGCATAATATAAACATGAAGTACCTGGTTGACCGAGCCTTGCTCGGGGCTTTATGATAAGCATTTTGAGGCAATTTTTAAAGTTTTTATATATATTATTTTATACAGTTACAGTTTAACTCATTTTAAATAATTTTGAAAATTGGTCATACCAACAGAAACCTCTGTCGACTCATGCGCAACAACTTTGCTAAAGATTACATCAAAAAAGATACCCACTGTCCAAATTTTATCAAAATCGTTAGAGCCGTTTTCGAGATAGCCATTCTATATATATATATACATATATATATATATATATATATATATATATATATATATATATATATATATATATATATATATATATATATATATATATATATATATATATATATATATATATATATATATATACATAAATACATACAATTATTGCTCGTTTAAGAATATAAGATAGAAACATATATTCGAGTTTTTGGTTAAAATCGGATGCCATTAACCCTTTTATTACCAGGATCCAAAGTAACATTTTTAAAACATTAATTTTTTTTCATAAAAGTGCCAGAAATTACATGTTTTTATACCCTTCACCAATAGGTGATAGGGTATTATAAGTTTGTGCATCTGTTGGTAATTTGTTTATTAGTGATCGTAGACCCAATAAATATTATACCGATCGACTCAGAATCGGTAGGAGAATCTATGTCCGTCCGTCTGTCTATCTGGCTGTCCGTCTGTCTGTTGAAATCAAGTTTCTACAGCCCCTTGAGAATGAACCTACATGAGTTATATATCAGATTTTAGGAAATT
The DNA here is from genome assembly GCA_933228675.1 of Stomorhina lunata. NCBI lineage: Eukaryota > Metazoa > Arthropoda > Insecta > Diptera > Rhiniidae > Stomorhina > Stomorhina lunata. Next base: position 83,989,117 of record OW121740.1, on the reverse strand, counting down.
CATCCGCGATAAACACGGATGAAACACCCGAGATATCGAAAAAAAATAGACGAACATTTTTAAAATTTTTGATTTGAAAAACATTTTTAAATAACAAGATAAAAAGATTATTCTAGTGTACGAGTGATAATATGTTATATATGTATATTTAGGAAGCACGCTGTAAAATTTTATCAAAATCGGTTCATAAACAACTGAGATATCGCCAAAACACTAAATTTGATAAAGCGGAAATTGCCTAAAGTACGTATTAGAGCAATTTTGTAGAAAAAATTCAATTAAGAAATAGAAAAAACCATCCTCCTGGAGCACATAAATTATATGTATATTGGATTTTAGGAAATTCCCCATCAAAGCACGTTATTAAATTTTATCAAAACTAAGCAATTAGATATCGCCAAAAGACTAATTTTGATGTACCGCAAATTGCCGAAAGTACGTGTTTTAGAAATTTTGTTTAAAAATACAATTAAGAAATAGGAAAAACTATCCATTCATAAACTCCTAAAACATCGCCAAAACAACAAAATCAATGTGTCTCAAATTGTCGTATTAATTAATTTTAATTTTTTTTGCGTTCCCATGGGCTCTAAATAGTTCCCATGCTTAGCCTTTGAAAGATTTTTTGAATTTTAATGGAAATACATCCGATTTCAACCAAATTTCTAATATACAATTATTTCTACCCATTGGAGTAATAATAATTTCAGTTCTGCTTATAAAAACTGCTAATATATAATTAACGTGCTTTTTTATAACTTTGCTAAAAAAAACTATTGCGTATTTTTATATACATATTGTAAGAGACTCAATTAGCTCCTCAATAATCTTACAAAAATGTGGCGGAAATACAAAGAATTTCGTGTTTGGAAAAATTTTTCATTGCCCAAATCCATTAATTGCTTGGAAAATCTGATCTGAGGCTGATGAAAATATAATTGCCCCCCCAAATAATAAAGTTTTGCTTCTGAAACCTTTCAGAATATGGTCGAGGGCTTCCAAAGATTTTTTATTTGCCCTTGTGCATTCATCCCATATTATAATCTTATTTCTTATATTCATGTGAAAGCATCTGATTAATGCTGATTCAGTGCCAATTTACTGAATTTTCAAGAAATTCGGTCTGATGGTTTAGGACATAGACTACCATATAGACTACGATCATATGTTCTACTAAGCAACAAAAAAATATAAAAAATAGCAAAAAAAAGTTAATAATGACAGTCGTTAAATAATCATCAACGAATTATCAAACAATCGTCAACAACCATCCAACAATCGTCATCTATCATCAAACAATTATCAAATAATCATCAAACAGTCGTCAACAATCTTCAAACAATCAAAAGACAAAAAAGTCAAACAATCAGAAAAAAAGATCAAATAAGCCAACCAATCTGAAACGTTTATCAATCATCAAACAATCCACAAACAATGGCCATACAATCCTCAAATAACCATCAAAAAATCGTCAAACATATTCAAACAATCAATAAAGACTTGTCAAACTATCGCAAGTCAACCATTATCAAATAATCGTGAAATATTACCAATATCCATGCAGCCGTTTTCCGATTTAACATAAATCAAAAAAGTATGTAATTTTTACTTTTAGTAAAAATTAAAATTGAATTACTTGAAACATTTAAGAAAAAAATTACCTATGTCAGTGCAGCCGTTTTTCGATAAATCGAAAAAAGTTTTAGAAAAAAATATGTACGGACATACAGCCATTTTACGATTTAAGATTAATAAAAAAGTGGGTGTGGTCAATATCTCTTTATGTAGAAATTTAACTTGGTCCAGCCGTTCTCAAATAATAAAATTTTAAAAGGGAAAATCTTCCCCCCTTTTCGGTCCCCAGGCCCTTTTGAAAATGGAATAAGGCATTTTCAAAAGCGCAAAACTATCGTATATTAATTCGGTTTAGGACTTTTAATCTTATAGTGAAGGTGTTTCATCCATAACATGCAGACTAGGGTGTTCATTTTACTCGTAATCAAATAATTTGAAAATTGGTTTTTGAATTACTCGGATTAATCGTCGAGTTAATCGAGTAAAATATTCATCTTAAAATTACTCGATTAATTTTGAATTTATAATTTTGATAAGAAGTAATACCCATTATTAACAAAAAATATAACAAACTATTTTTTTAACATATCGTCACGCTTAATATTTAAAAAGAGTTTATTTACTTCTATAATGTATACACGTTTAAACTGATCTCCTAAAGTAATATTTCCATTTGAAAAATCCCGAATTTGATCAAATAGATTAGTAGAATCTACGACTACCTTTTTTACCTTCACAATGAGATGGACTAAAGTAGGATCTACGATTGCTTTGCGTCCTTTACTTGAACTATAGTATGGAGTACTAATACCATAGTAGGACCAACGATTATATACGAATCTTCAACTAAACTATAGTAGTACCTACGAATACATTGAAAACATTAACTGGACTATAGTAGGTTTTACGATTTTAATGGTCAAGTTGAAGACTATAACAGGAGCTACGATTGCATTAGGTCCTTAAAATTAACAATAGTAGAAATTACGAATACATTGGATACCACAACTGGTCTATGGTAAACTATTATTTCTGAATATGCAACCGAACATGTTAATTTAATTTACAAACATGCTTTGGAGAAAAAATATATTCGCTTTTAAAGTGCTGTGGCGGACGCTACAACTCTTTCAACTCGTATTTCTGTAATTTTCATCAAAACGGTACCAAAAAAAATTGATAGAGGAAAATCAGAGGATTACAAAACAGCTTTTATAAAATGTTTTAAAGTTTCCAGTTTCACCAAAAATCCATAACTGAACTGTTGCGGACGCTACGTGATGGACGATATAGTTTTTATTTGCACATTTTTTTATTAGGAAAAATTCATATTTCATATTTTTTTAAGGGTTCGTAAATCAGTAAAAATAATGGTGTAATTTGTTCCCAAATTTCACCTCCTTCATGTTCACGATTAAAAATGCGATTTTTGGACACAATTCAATATTCCGCAAAACGGCTACATACATATATTTATTTAAAGTTTTACATCTTATTTTTTGTCCCAAGAATGCTGAGGCTAGATGTTAGAGTGTCCCAAAAATCAAAAAAAAATTTTCAAAAGCATCAAATTTGCCTCCACTGTATGTTTTTTTTTTTAACAAATAATACCTTAAATTTAATCTGTGAGTATAGATAGTGCTATTACTTTATGAATAAGACAGACATGCGTTCGTAAATTTTGTATTTAATAAATATCATTTTGTAAAAAATATACACTGTGACGGACGCTACACACTTTCCGATACATATTATTTTGTAAAATGATATACTAACTTCTATATATTTTTAGCTAATGTAAAGTATACTATAACTTCTCTTAACTCACTAAGTTAAATTGGAGAAAAAAATTGCACTAGTCACCTTTATTTCTGTGACGGTCGCTACACACTGTGACGTTATTTATATCACTCCAATTGCTTTTGATGGGGCCTTTTACATCTAATTGCATAAAAGGACCGAGCCTTGCTCGGAGCTTTATGATAAGCATTTTGAGGAAAATTTTAAAGTTTTTATATATTTTATATTATAAAGTGCTAAAATAAATTTAGAGGAAAGACATTGTAAAAATATTCAGCTAATTTTGAATTATTTGATTTATTTTGTCCGACCAACACATAGTTTGCATAGTTTACAGTTTAACTCATTTTGAATAATTTTGGAAATTATTCATATCAACAGAAACCTCTGTCGACTCATGCGCAACAACTTTGCTATAGATTATAGTCTGATCAAATGCACAGTTTACGATTTAATTAATTTTGAGTAGTTTTCTGTGGCGCCACCTGTCGGACTTTGCTTATTCCAATTCATAAACCTTCTTCGGCTTATCCGTAACAACTTTGCTGAAGATTATAGCATGATTAAATGTACAGCATACGATTAAATTGACTTTGAGTAAATTTCAGTAGCGCCACCTGTCGAAATTTCTTCACACCAACTAAGAAACCTTCGTCGGCTCATGTGCAACAACTTTGCTAAAGATTGTAGCATGATTAAATGTACAGATTACTATTAAATTGACTTTGAGTAAGTTTCTGTAGCGCCACCTGTCGGAAATTATTCATACCAACTAAAAAGCCTTCGTCGGCTCATGCGCTACAACTTTGCTAAAGATCATAGCATGATCAAATGTACAGTTTACGATTTAATTAATTTTTAGTAATTTTCAGTGGCGCCATCTGTCGGAAATTAGTCTTATCAACTTTAAAACCTTCGCCGGCTTATCCGCAACATCTTCGCTAAAGAGCATAATACAATCAAATTCACAGTTTACTATTCTATAAAGAACATACATACAGACAAACATTCATTTGTTTAAAATAATACTAATTTTTCCCCCTTTTTATTCCCTAATTTCTAAAAGTTCCATATGTATATTTGGTACTTTTTTGGTGCCAATTGAATTCGGTACATTTTTTTAAAACGCATTTAACATAATGTATAATGTTCCTATTCATATTACTTTGGAGATGTTAAGTTATCATTTTATCCCTTTTTTACCCATTTTGGCTCCAAAATCAAAAAAGTACCAAATACGTGTTTCATGTTTTTTTTACATCTATTGATTGCAGTACCAAGTTTCTTTCTATATTCTTTAGTTTAAAATATAAGAGTGGGTTAAAAAGGTGCCAAAAAAACTATTTTCACCCTTTTTTACCCCCTATCGGACATAGTTTCAAAAAAGTACCAAACACCTGTCCGCTTATTTTCAAAGCTGTTTAAAACGTAATTTTAATGTTGTTTCTATACCTATTACTTTAGGAGACATAGCGTTTTCGATTTTTTCCCCTTTTTACCCGTTTTTACCCTCTTAGAGGTAAAAGTTCCAAAAGTCCCTTCTTCTTCGACCTATACATCAAAAAAGATACCCCACTGTCCAAATTTTATCAAAATCGTTAGAGCCGTTTTCGAGATAGCCATTCTATATATATATATATATATATATATATATATACAATTATTGCTCGTTTAAGAATATAAGATAAGATATATATATATATATGGCTTATATATATACATATATATGATCTATATATATATATACATATATATATATATGTATATATATATATATATATATATATATATATATATATGGGCATTTCCTGGAAAAGGTCAACCGCTACCAAAATATTAAAGTTGAAGAAAAAAGACTTTTCTGAGAAAATTTAGTTAGTTAATGCATTGGATTTTAAGAATATACCTAATTAAATACATTTGTAATTTAAGAAAAGTGGTCAGCAAAGAGCATCTTTGCATTTTTTTTTTTTGGTTTTAGCGTTTTTTATTGACATTTTTCCTTGAGTTATTTCTGAGTGTTACATATCATGTCGATTGCACTTTTCTTATAGACTAAATATACCAACAATAAATATTTAAAAACACCACAATAGAGATCAAGCAAACTCCGAATTACGGTATAATTCAAATATTCTTTATACTACATTCTTTGGAATCATTGTCCCGTTCGCGATTTAAAAAAAAAAATATTTAAAAAAAATAATAATAAGGATAATTAAAAAAACAAAATGCTAAATAAAAGCTTTATATCTCTGCTTTAGTTAAAAAATAATCTCCATTTAATAAACTGACAAAATTCGCAGACTTTTAAAGAAAACCACACACCGAAAAAAATTACTTACATTTTTTGTCCCGTTCGCGATCGCAAGTTTATCGAAAATATTTGGAGAACGTTCATATTTTATAATTTTCTTTTTGTTCTCAAAAATTGCTATTAAATATTTATAAAAAGTTATAAATTTCAGTTTTCATATTTTTTTTCAAGTTGAGTGCGTACGAATGTCCCGTTCGCGATTCTGGAAATGCCCATATATATATATATATATATATATATATATATATATATATCGGGTGTTTTTTATTGAGGTATAGAACTTTAAGTTGGCATCACTTTTTTAACTGGCGGCCATTTTGTCAGCTGTCAAGTGATTAATATTTAGTTTGGTTTGCCATTTCATCATGAACAGGTTGACAAAAGAACAACGCTTGCAAATCGTGCAAATTTATTTCGAAAATAATGGTTCAGTTCGCGAAGTTTACCGCAAGCTCCGTCCATTTTATGGTCGACATAATCGTCCATCAGAGCAATTAATTCGGTTAACCATGTTTTCGCACTACGTTTACTCTATGTGATAATACGCATCCGCAGCGACGTCGAACAGTGCGCACCGAAGAAACAATTGCTGCTGTAGAGCAAAGTGTTGAAGAGGACCCGAATGAATGGATTCGCCACCGTGAACAGCAATTGGAGCTTTGTCCATCAACTTTATGGAAGATTTTGCGCAAAGATCTTGGCTTGCGACCTTACAAGATCCAGCTTGTGCAAGAATTAAAGCCGCGAGACCATGCAATGCGTCGTGATTTTGGTGTATGGGCCGAAAATGAGATTGATCTCGATGCTGATTTTCATCGCAAAATTTTGTTCAGTGATGAGGCTCATTTTTGGTTGAATGGCTACGTCAACAAGCAAAATTGCCGCATTTGGAGTGAAAAAGAATCCACATGAGACCCTTGAGACGCCATTACATCCACAAAAACTGACTGTTTGGTGTGCTCTATGGGCTGGTGGAGTCATTGGGCCATACTTCTTCCGAAATAATGCTGGAGAGTCAGTTACCATAAATGGAGACCGGTATAGAGCATATTTTGTTCCCCAATTCGATGGCATGAATGTGGATGAGTTGTAGTTCCAACAAGACGGCGCTACATGCCACACAGCGCACGTCACAATTGATTTATTGAAGGAAACATTCGATGAGCGCAATGGACCCGTCAATAGGCCACAAAGATCGTGCGATTTGCCACCACTGGATTATTTTCTTTAGGGATATGTGAAGTCGCTCGTCTACGCCAACAAACCAGAAACGTTAGGGGACTTGGAAGCCAACATTCGTGGCGTTATTGCCAACATGCGGCCCCATATGCTCGAAAAAGTAGTTGAAAATTGGACCTGTAGAATTGGCTTTATACGAGCCAGCCGCGGCGGCCACATGCCCGAAATCATATTTAAACATTAATGGCATAAAATTATCCTTCCAATAAAGCCAAATTGATGGACATTAAAACGATTTTCTTGTGTTTTATTTCAATTCGAAGTTCTATACCTCTAAAAAAACACCCATTATATATATATATATATATATATGTATATATATAATTCCCCGATAACATTCCAATTGGAACATGGGGTACTTCTCTCAGACAATGAGCTGCATCCGATTCTATTTTTAGACTCATTGAAAGGGACCTACGTTTTAACGAAGTTTTACATAGCCTAATACTCAATAACCAGTGGCTGGCTGAGTTATGAGGTGAACCGCCGCTTTTTTTTTAATTTATTATTTTTTCTAGTGAGTCTGGCCACATCAAGGGAGCTTAGTGGATGTAAAATACCCAATTTTAGCGAACACTTTAATAATATTTATCGCCAATATGTTAAACTTCATCAAATCAAAAAGTATTGGAAATCATCGTCATCGGTCTCAAAGAAATATGGTTCAAAGATACCACCTCCATATCACCATAGATGGAAACGGTATTATAACTTTGTGCGTATACTATACATTTTATTTAAAATAGCACAAGGTAATGCTATAAATATGAAATTTGAATATAAAAATATAAATAATATAATATTGTTTAAAATAAAAGAAATAAATAAAAGATAGCCGTTGCGTAAAACGGATCACATTTACAAATGACATATTTCATTAACGTCACTGGATTCAGTTCCTGCTGAGTTACAATGAGTTGAGGAGCTTGAATTTGTAATGATTTGTTTGGATTTAGATGGTAAATCGGGCTTTGATCCAGTGCAATGCTGCCACATACGATTGTAAAGACTTTTAACAGATTCTCGGAAGCCATTGTGCCACCATGCATAAATAAGTGGATTCAACAAGCTGTTGCTAAAGCCAAGAATAGCCAAGGGACTAGCAATTGCTATTCTAAGTCCGTTGCAGCTTAATTTCGTATTTTCACAAAAGGCAAATAGAGCGCAGGCAAAGAAGTATGGAAACCATGTCACAAAAAAACAACCTGTCGTAAACAAAACAATTTTAATCGCTTTCCATCTGCTGGGGCTGTAAACTGATGAAATATTTGCTGATTTAGACCTGAAATCGAAATAGTTTAAATCTTAATTATTATTTATACAAAAGATTATACCTTCGAAATAATTTGAATAAGAAATTCTTCCGAACTGGAACTTCTTCATTAATCACAATATGTTCAGTTTTTTGAATGACAGTTGTATTCTTTGCAGCATTTCCTCCTCCACGAAAGTAACGCAATTGAATGGGATTGGAATTTGATGAAACTTTGGCTGATATTGTGGATTCTTTCATTTCCGAAATTTTTCCCAGAGCACGTTTTAAAATAATACTGTACAATATTATTACAACTACAAGTGGTATCATACCTATTGCCACGGTAAACAACAGCAAGCCCTTGGGCTCAATTAGTATTAGCCAACAGATTTGAGGATTATGTTTTACGTTATTACGTATTCCCATTGTTGGTAAGAAACCTACCAGACCGCCTATTATCCATGTTCCGATGGACATAAGTCTTGCTCTCTTTGTTGACAAATATCGCTGGTATTGGAGTCCATATAAAATATATAAATATCGGTCTATGGCAATCAATGCTATACTGTATACCGATGCCAATATTGCGGATATAATTAAACCTATAAATAAATAAATTTTGTTTCTATCATTTATTGTAATAAAACCATAAAACCAATAATAAATATTTTGAAAGTCTAATAAAAATGACAAGTGAAAGTTACATATATTTACCAATTTGAGAAGTGCAAACTAACTCTGAACGTTTATCTTTAGGATAGTATTGACCAAATAAAGTAGAAATTCCAGCCATCATATCAGCCAATGCTATATTTCCGAGAAATATATAGGTACTACGAGGTTGTTGTCCTGAAAATAAAATAAATTAGAAATTAGAATTCAAATATCTCTTAAACTATAAGCTAAGGTAATACAGTTAGCATGTTTTTTCTTAATTTTTTTTAAGAAGTTTTCGAAAATGTAAAAATCTTTCAGATCGGACCAAATTGGCGAAAGTTATAAGTAGCCAAAGGTTTTATATACCCGAGGTAGGCAACTTTGGCCCCCTGTAGAGCCCACTGTGCTGCTGACAGATACTTTCTTAAACTGATCTAAAGGCCTAATACCTCTTCTATTGACGTTCTAAATATCGTCAAAATCCGTCTAGTAGTTTAGAATTTGCAGAGTTAATATCACTGTGCACAATTAACTTTATTTGCTCACATTTCTCTCCAATACTCCAATATTCAGCGTAAAAATGCTATGGGAGGCAAAGTTTTCAGAGCTTGACTATGTATTAAAGCTTGATATACTTGTTTAGTATCATTGGATCGAGAAAGTCCAGGGGCCAAATTACCACATTCGGTATCGATCGAAATCTTAGATATTTTCCAAAAATTTGTATAGCATACTTTAGGGATATTCAAAATTATGTAAAGATGCACAGTTTACTATATACTTTTTTAAGTTATTTGCCAAAAGATGAACAATAGTAAAAGAGTTTTAACTGAACTATATGTTTTTAAAACGAGTCAAAATGTATACCAAATTTCAATAAACTTTTTACATTGAAGTAACTTTGAACATCCCTAGAGTATACTTCACAATATTTGCTTAAAAGTCTGAGTTTTCGCTCGATATCGAATGCGGTAATTTGGCCCCAGGAGATGAACACCAAGTAAAAATCTTTATTAAGTGAGTTAATATTTTTACACTTTGTATCGTAAAGCAAAAAAATATTATTTTTCTACCTTTTTAAGGATAATAATTTCAATTTTTGATATCACAATGAAATTTTGTAGTTATGTAGACCAATGAGATCTAAAAGCAATAGACTAAAAAAATTAACAATTTTAACTGAAAAATTCCCCAATTCCCAACTCGGGAAAAAAGGGTTTCAAAAAACTAGTTTTTTTTTACAAAAATGGCAACAGTGACTCTATTTGCAGCTCGTTTTAGAAAAAACTTTTCTAATCAATAACAGATATATTAGAAAATATAAACATTATAATTTTTTTCAAATCGGTGCTTTGCCTTTTGAAAAATTTTTGTTAAAACTATTTTTTTTTTTTTTTTTTGTACAAATTGGCATTTTTTGGAGAGGGCATGTACGAGGACCAACAGCCCAATTGACAAGAAATTTGTTTTACACGCATTCTCATTATATTTTTTTTTTCACTTTAAAAATCTTTTTATGTTTCTTAAGAAAATATTTTTTTATTAGTGAAAAAATATAGCTATCTCTTAGGGAAAAACTCAAAAAAAAGCGATACTTCTTTTATGTTTCATCTTTGAATATTTTAAATTTTTAAACGAAAGAAGATATCTATAGCCAACTTGCACAAAGATTATTTAGAATTTTATTAAGAATTCAAGGAATATTCTTAAATATTCTTTTTGGTTCTCAGATGCGTCGACCAGATCAAAAAAAGCTTAAAACATAGGTAAAAAATCAACCCAAAAATTCTATTTACCCAAATATCTCGAAAGACAAAGGAGATAACCTACACATGTAAGCGTAATTTTTTTTTTGTAGATCTTCTCAAGGACAACCTAAGTTTAAAATTTCTTTTCAATCCATCCAAAGATTTTTGGCGAATTTTTAAAAAAGTCGAACACCCGAGGTGACCAACTTTGAAGGCCCAATCACTCTCCCGACCCCACATGGACCAGTGTTTTTGAAAATCAACTCGAATGCTCCTTGACTACCGCCGTGCCAAATTTCATTCAAATTTCTCCAGTTGTTCAAAAGCTACAGAATTATTTCTAAAAAAAGCGTAAACCACTGTGCATCTTTGGTCAGAATCCTAAGATTTCCGAGTCGTTCCGGTACGAAGAACCGACTGCCATGGGAACGAAAATTCTTTGTTCTAGAGTATAGCTTTCCATAGTACGAAAAATGTTTACAGCCAGTTTACTTACTAACCTTAAATTTGTCCACCCTGTACAATAAATATTGTATTCATAAAAGTTATGTTACTTAAGCTTTTTTGAAGGTTTTGATATTAGTTCGTTTCAATTAGTTACAAGTTTAAACAGTAGATGACGCCGTATGATGAGTTGAAAATCAATCTTATCGAAGACATGAATCAAATAATAGTTTATGGTTTGACAAGTAGATGGCGCCGTTTAAACGAAAAAAGTATTATCAAGTAATTTTAGCAAATAAATAATGTACAATTTTTAAAAATTTTGTTTAAAGACAATTTGCATTTTATCTTACGAAAAAAACAGAATGAAATTCCTCCGAATGAGTGAAAAATGTCATGATTTTTTTTGTTTGTTGAAGGCGAATTTTTTAAAGACCTAAAGCTTCGTAGTCTACAATTTGGATAAGATTTTAGGCAGAGACCGAATATTGTTTTATTTTTTTAAATCAATCAAGTACAGTCATAGTCAGAAATATTTACACATTAAAAAATTTTAAGTTTGCTCTTAAAGAAACCAAGATTTTAGAACCATTCGGATAAACTTTTGGAAAAACAAAAACTCCATGACAATTATTGAAGTGTTGATATTACATAAGCAAAAACTTCCGTTAAATACATTGTCAAGCTATGTATTAAAAACAAGAAGAAAACTTATTCCTCAGTTTCAAAATTATTTACACAAATTTATTTCCTTTCAAAAATATTTACACAACATAAAAATTAACGCCAACAACAAAAAAACAAGACCGTTAAATCACCATTAGCGTCTATGACAGCTTGTAGTCTGGCGGGAATAGATGCAATCAAGTTGCGTATGAGCCCAATTTCTAGACCGTTCCATAAATTCTTTATTTCCTCAATTGTTTCGTCGCGTTTCCGGCCTTCTTGTAACGTCCTCTTCCTTTTTATGAATGCCCACACATTCTCAATGATGTTCAGATCAGGGCTCTCGGGCGGCCATGGAAGAACATCCTGCCCAACCTTGTTCAACAACGTTGTTGGTAGCCAGGCTTTGTGACAAGGAGCATTATCTTGTTGTAAAATCCAATTTTCATTTGGAAACAGCCTATTTCCTGACGTGAATGCATGGTCGTTGAGAATATCAACGTATCCTGACTGGTTCAGGGTACCTTTTACTGAGACCAAATCACCTATTCCATAGTATGACACACATCCCCAAAACATTACGGATCCTCCACCAAAACGATTTAAGGGCTGTACCGCTTTATACTTCAATTTTTTACAGAGATGGATATATGTTCTTCCCAATGATCCTTCAAATTGAAAAGACGACTCACCTGTCCACAATATATTATGCCAAAACTCCATTGGCTTCTGGATGTACTCCTTCGCAAATTCTACCCTTTTTATTTTGTTTCTTGGGGATATATCTATCACCTTTCTGACCACGTACGTGTTTATTTCGAAACCCTTTAATCGTCTACGGATTGTAGACTCACTTATGTGTTTGCCAATGATATTTTCCGTTTCATTGGAGACTTTCACAGGACTTACCAATGGATTTTTTGCGAATATTTTAATAATTGATTCATATTCCTTCTTGTCTGTTACATGTTTTCGACCAATTCGGGACCTGTTAGTTAACACTCCGTACGTATCCTTCTTCCTGACTAAGTTGTACACAGTTTTCCGGCATATTCCATACTCCCTTACTAGTTCCAATGCCGATATTCCCAGTTTAAATTTTGTTACTATCTCCGCTCGTTCGACAGGAATTTCCTTTATTTTGACCATTTTAACGTGCTTAAATTGCGTTTTATTTATTAATATTTATTTTTAAGAATACAGATTTTTTATTTTAGAAAAAAAAAATGACCAAACTGGCGAAGGCAGATCTGTTCCATAGATTTTCCGATAATGTGTAAATACTTACGGAAAGCAAAATATTTGTGTAAAAAATTTTGAAAGTTGTGGTGTAGAACTTTTTCGTGGTTTAAATCCCTACCAAGAAAAGGTATTTGCAAAATGTTTTAACACAAAAGGTGTATGCATTTTACATAATCTAGTAGTGTATATATTTGTTTGTAAAGTTAATTTAAAAGGACCAAAATTTTGTGTTCACTCATCACTTTCTAAATTTTTTGATTTGTGTAAATATTTATGACTATGGCTGTATAAATATCATTGCCGATGAAAATTTATTTTCATTTCGATCGATGAATATTTATATTTGAAATATAAATATCCCTCATGATGAAAATTTTAAATATCTTTAACGATAAATATCCGAACAGAAAAATATTCTATTGATTTTTTTATTTTTGAACTTCTGTTTTGACTTTAAAAATAAAATATTTTTGAAATTTTAAAATTTATTGAATTTATTGTTATTTAAACGTCCTAAAGACTTTTTATAACAGGACAAATCTTCTTCTTCCGTCATTCTTGATTCCCAGTGGAGCATAGGGCCTGGGAGGATGCAGCAATTGCCTGGCGTCTCTAGCTACCAGGTAAGAACTGTAACCAATTCCCACTCTAACCTTCTCGTGGTACATTCTGTAAACTTGAGCAACCTAGTTTTAGATGCGGTAAGCAACCCGTGTGGGATTCTAGGTCAGGGCTAATATAAAAGGGAGTTATCTTAGAGCGATTCCAACGTATATAGTCTAAGGGTCTAAGATAATTGTACTTGGTAAAGTACGAAAATGCAACGTCTGTTCAACATGTTAGTTGCGGGAGTCAGTCTCGGATCGAGCGGCTCGCTATACAAACGTGGCTTGTGTCTTTGGACCCATCACCCATCGACTTAGCACTCACGATGTTTTAAGCATGGAAATAAACAACATTACTACAAGGGGTAATCATGCTAGAAATCCCCCTGCTACGGCAGCTGACGTAAGGATCTTGGAATTGCCTAATCTATGCAAGAACATTATGATGAATGAAACCAAATACAGAAATAAAATTTGAATATTTTCTATCAAATTTTTTTTTCATCGGATGAAAAAAGATGAAAATTATTTTGAACTGATAAATATCCCAAACAATTATTATATTTTTTATTTTCATCGGATTGAAAAACGATGCAAAATTTTTCGAATAATTAAAAATCTTTAGGGATTTTTATTATTTTTTAAACTTCAATGATTGTTTTTGTATGGATTAAAATATGAAAATATTGTTTTAAAAGTATTAATATTCGGTCTCTGATTTTAGGTTCAAAATTTCATCACACTCAACTTTTATATAAATAATTTTATTAAATAATTTTTTTCTAAAATTTTATATTTTTGAAGAGGTTGTCCTAGATATACTATTAAAGTATGTCCCAACCGGTACGCAATTTTTAAATTTGGTGCGATTCGAAGTGTCATTGTTTGAAATTTGAACAATTGTTATCGTTTGCTAGTAGAAGGTACGAGGTTAGTAAAAATGGAGCGCTACACGAATGGACAACGCATTCTCATTGTGAAATTGTTTTACCAAAATGGTGAAAGTTTTGCGGCTACAGTTCGCAAATTGCGATCAATTTGGGGTCACAATAATGCCAAATGTAAAGAGATTAATGGATAAATTTGCCGAAACTGGCTCTGTTAGTGATGTAAAGACAACAACTCGCATTCGACAAGGTCGATCGACCGAAATGTCGCAGCTGTAAGTGATAATGTCGCTCAAACTCCATCCACCTCAATTCGACACCGAGCTCAGCAAATCGGTATCTCCAAATCAACTATTCAGCGAATTTTGACGAAAGATTTCAATCTTCATGCATACAAAGTTCAATTGACTCAGGAACTGAAGCCAGATGACCATGGACAGCGAAGGGAGTTCGTTAATTGAGTATTGGAGAGCCAACATGAAAATGCAGATTTTGCCGATAAAATCATCTTCAGTGACGAGGCCCATTTCCATCTTGATTTCTTCGTCAATAGGCAGAATTGTCGCATTTGGGGTGAGGAAAGTGTCACTGTGTGGTGTGGTTTTTGGGATGGAGAAATCATTGGACCTTTTTTTATGAAAATGAGGCATGTCAAGCACAAACAGTCAATGGTGTTCGGTATCGTGAAATGATAACCAGTTTTTTCTTGTCTATAATAGAAGAAATTAATGTGGAGAGCATGTGGTTTCAACAAGACGGCGCCACATGTCATACAGCCAGAGAAACAATTCAATTGATACATCAGTCATTTCCCGGTCATGTTATTTCGCGTTTTGGAGACCAGAATTGGCCGCCTAGATCGTGCGATTTAACACCTTTAGATTTTTTTTCTTTGGGGTTTTTTGAAGTCAAACCATCGACTTCAAACGCGAATAAGCCTACGACGACTCAAGCCTTAAAAGAGAAAATTTAACACTGCATTAATGAAATACCGCAGCATTTATGCAAAAAGGTCATTGAAAATTTCATTAAAAGGTCGCGTGTGTGCCAGCAAAGCCGCGGCGGCCATCTGCACGATTTCTTGTTCCATACATAACCTCATTCTGTCTGCTTTACGATATAATAAAGTTTCACAATTTCTTTTTTATTATCTGGGTTTTATTTAAAATTTAATAAAAAAAAAATGTCCTTAATTCGTACTAACAAAAGTTGTTTATTGATCAACGATATTAGAGCTATTTATATCGCAATTAAAAAAATACAATTTTTAGTTTTTAAAATTTATAAAAAATTTCCATCGATTATGAATTATGAACATATAACACAAACATTAAAAACTATGAAAATCCATCGATTAATAGTTATTTAATTGCGAAAACCATAAATCATAAATCTTTTTATTTAAAAAAAAATTAAATTAAGCCCAATATTTTCAAGAAACTTTCATGAGACTTAGCATAAAATATTTTTTGACAATGCGTTTTAAAAAATAAAAAAAAATCTTCTAAAATGTTGGAATATGTCCTCAATTTTCTTCTCGCACAGAAATTTTTTTGGCAGTGGGGCCATTGCAATCGAAATTGGGCAAAATCGGTCTATTAATATTATATACAGGTATGTGATGGAAAACGATCGTTTTCAAATCGATCGATTTCAGATATATTTTTGAGATAATATATATTATTATTATTATTATATAAACAAAAATCAATTTTTGTTGAAGTCGGTAGATATTTGACTATAATTTCTTTAAAAGACAATCTGACATAAGGTCAGATTCTCAAAATCGCTTCTTAAACTAAAGATAATAACAATTTTATATTTATGTTATGTTTTTGTTCTTTTTTCAATTAGCAAAGTATTACAAACGAATGATTCCACAATTAAGGGAGAATGCTGTAGCTTAGTTGGTTAGCATGTCGACAACCAAGCATAACATATCAAATTAAGCACCTTCAAGCAATAACACGCAGTCGATGTAAAAGAATTAAAACTGATTGTAGTTTCAAGTATCGAGAAGGAATCTAATTGAACGGTCAATTGTCAATGAATTAAAAACAAAACTGCTTTTTTACAAGCAGACAGTCCACAAGAATAGGATGACATGTGATCGTTGATAACTTTAACTTCAAGGTTGTAAAATATTTTTTTTTTACCTTAGTACCGCTTTCAACATAAATAACGATATTTATAAGTTTTGAAATCAAACGTAGAATCATACTTTCCAACAGATGCTCCTTTGGTCTAAGCAGGCAGATACAAAATCGATAAAAACTAAAATTACGCTCTAAAAAACGCTCATACTACCCATGTTATTATATGGTACTGAATCATGGGCACTCGCACAGCCAGATGAAGATATTCTTGAAGTATTAGAGAGAAAGATTCTACGAAAAATCGTTGGACCAGTCTGCATCAACAATGAATATCGACATCGTGAAACGCATCAAGAAGCAGCGTCTACGTTGGGTAGGATATGTTGTGCGAATTAATGAAAATACTCCAGCAAGAAAAGTGTTCAAAAACGATCCCAACGGAATTCGTAAAAGAGTAGAGGAAAATCTTTTAAAGCCTGGCCTACGAAATTGGAGTATACGCGCACAAGATCGGAGCGCATGGAATTCTAAAACAAGCTCGGCCTTTGACCTTAACAGGTTGTAAGTATAGTCTATTTAAGTAAGTAAAAAAACAAGTATGGAAGTGCTATATTCGGCCAAGCCTTACTATACGATACCCTTCACCACAAAGGTTAAAGATGCTCTTCTTCCTGTATAAAGACAAATATTAACAAAATTTATCTGTTTCCGTCATTTGGACTTATATAAGAGGTAGGGTCAAATGTGGACCGATTATTTCGAAATTTGGCAAATTGATTACAGTTTTTATGTAAAAATTAACTTGAAATTGTCATTATCTTCAGACTTACGAGCGTACTTTATACTCATTTAGTCAAAAAAAATAAAAAAAAATTATCTGTGCCAAATTTCATCAAATTATCTTTAGAATTGCGACCTGTAGTTTGATTACAAGGTTTACATGGGGGTCCAGCTAGCCAGCCAGTCGTCCAGCCAGACGGACTGACATCGCTTAATCGACTGAGAAAGTGATTCTAAGTCTAAGGTAGGTCTATGGCAAATACATCAGCACAAACTTATAATACCCTTTCCACCTATGGTGGTAAGGGGTATAATTTAATAAAGTCACTACGTATTTTCGGGAAGTAAAGCTTAATTTTTTAGTCGACCAACACTCACCCCTACTTAAGCATCGCAGTGTGAAAGAACTAGGAAATGCTGTTGGGGAAGGAGGATAGAGGGAGTAGCGTTAGTAAACATTTGATTAAAATTTTTTGATGTCATAAATAAACTCAGCGAAATGTTGTTCCAAAGCAGGTAAACAACAAATATCCTCTGTATTGTGTTATGGGTTCCACTGGCCAATCAACAACAAATGAATGAATTCCAGGAGACATACGAGTACTACGTTCAAAAGTTCTGGTTTCGGGATCAAGATTCCATTGCGATGATGCTCAAGTTGGCTACCCTACTGTCCCCTTTACTTTTTTCGAAACTTTAAAGATGTGATGAATTTTTAAAAAATTAAAAAAATTTAATTTTTTATTAAAAAAAAATATTTTCTATTTAAAAATGCAAATAACATAGAATCCGTAAAACATACAAAATATGGTTTCAAAACGACTTAAAGATAACTATTTACTATTCTTTTCTATAACTATCAACAAACCCGAACAACCGGTTTCAAAGATATGATAAAACCCATGGACAAACCTTTCAAAAAATATCATAATTTGTAAAAATATTTTGTTGACTAGTGCTATTTAATTGGCACTCTCAAACTTTTTAAAAAAATGTTGGTTCATATCTATTATACTATAAATGTAAAATCAAAATTGCGTCAAGTTTGTGTATATTTGTGAAATTACAATAATTTTCAATCAACTTTTCTCTATCTTATAAAATTTCCAATTGTTGTCATTTTGCATTTCATATAACGATTTGTACATAAAGTAGATAATAATACTTACTTCGTTTGAGTATTAAACCACTCGAAAACACGATCATTAAATTTATAAAAATTATAAACACAGCCAATCCTGGTATAAGGATATCATACAATTTTAATTGAACATTGTAAGACTTTCGAGATGACTCTAAAATTTCTTTTTTGAAAAGTTGTAAACTTTTATCGATATTTGTTGAAGACATCTTGGAACTCGTATTATTATTTCTTCATTTACCTGTGTTAAATTATATAAGAATGTAATTAATAAATTTGTTAAAATAACTTTGTATTTATGTTAAATATAAATTAAAAAATTAGTGAAAAAGATATAAATATAAATACCTTATATATATGAGGTAATTTTTTAAGAGCCTTCGGATTTGATTAAATATAGATCAATGTATTAAATATTTACTTGAATCTATATAATTAATGATTTACACAATTAAATTTTCAAAATTGATTTAATGTGCTGGGTCCAATAATGGAACACTCTCCCCACCTATTGATCGGTATCTCACGAATAAATTCTTCAATATTGGTTTGCAGCGCTTAACCCGTTTCAGGCTTGCTTCTATTTATTTGGGTCATTGTTTTGAGTGCTATGTGGTATTGCTTTAAAAACATTTTGTAAGATTTCCGTTTTATATTTCGGGATTAAAACTGCAAATATTTATCAACGAAAATAGCTATATTGCTTTCAGAAATATTTTGCATAAAGAATAATTTATGTTTACGTACATGTCAGAGAGACTTTGCCCATTATTGTTGTAAAACCATTCTTCGAACCATACTTTCCATTCAAATTAAGGCATCTTCAAAATATGCATTTTAAATATAACAACCGCTTTATTAGCTGTCGAGAAACGTTGACTTTGAAATTTATTTTGCATGATCGGGAATAAAATAAAGTTCTGGGGTGACAAAACAGAACTGAACGGCGGATAACTCATTACTGCATTTAGATTGATAAACAAGATCTTTATATAAACCAAAATCACTGTACCAAATTTTGATCATAGGTCCCATACAAACTCTTCTGTCAAAACTAAATGAGATAAAAATCACTAAAACGCTCATAAATCTGAAGATAATGACAACTTAAGTTTATTTTTCGCATACATAATTTTTGTTAAAGCTGTAATCAATTTGCTAAATTTCAAAATAATCGGTCTGCAATTGAACCTAGCTCTCATATAAGTCTAAAAATTGAGAAATTGTTTGTATGATGCAGTGTTGCCATTTCAGGTGTAATTACACATATCATGTGTAATTTTTATTTTCATGTGTAGCCGATGTGTAATTGGCTGCATGTGTAATTCATGTGTAATTATAATTTTTGTCATTTTTGAGTACCAACAGTTTTCAAACTTGCATTTTAAAAAATAAATTTATGTGCGTCCCATTCGAAATCGAAATAGTGCATATAATGCAAACTTTTTATTCCAACTACATAAAAATGTATGTTTTAAAATCCCACTGCTTATGCGAAATCAACTATTCAGATTAAAATATATATGTTTTTTAAAGAATATGATATATTGGTATTGCTGCTCATGAATTTTTGACCACAATCTCTAATTCGGGAAAAAATTATACTTCATGATTTTCGAGAATTTTTCGATATTTATTCAATTGCGGATATTGTTGATCACAAAATTGCCCAAACTTTTCAATCATTATATGTGACCTTTTCCAAGAAAAGGAACCTAGTGTGTCAAAAACGGGTTTAGAGTTAGCAGTGGATTCTGGTACCTAAAAGGGTTTAGAATAAGATGAAATGAGTTAGACTTCTGATAAAAATTTATTTGCCATGAAAACATACAAAACGAACTTGGGAAAATCGATAAAAATGAAAATAACATTAAAATTTAATTTTTTTAGTTTTTTCAAACTTTATTTTCATACACTAGGTCCCTTTTCTCGGAGAAGGTGACATATATGTTTAACAAAAAGATTTTCATTTTTCAATATCAATTTGCATATCAAGAGTTTATATGCACCTTTCGATTTTGAAACTTTTGGGCTTTGGAGCCAGAAGATTATTAGATAAAAGTTTTTGATTTAAAGAGTTCCTTGGAGATAGATTGTTTCCTACTTTGCAAAAATTTATTAATGGTGAACCAATTTTTGAACCTACACAAAAAATGTTAAACAAGAAGTGGAAGATTTTCAATATAGTCTTTATGTATTTAATTTTTTGAAATCGATTTGAAATTGTATACATTAATTGTTTTCTTTTCAAGCGTTATGAAATAAAATAAAGATGAACATTAATTAAAGAAACTACAAATCATTTTTTTTTATTTTTTTAAAAAATTAATTAAATTAAATTCAAAACATGTTATTTTGCCAAAATAAATCATGTGTAATTCCTAATTTCATGTGTAATTTTGGCACGATCCATGTGTAATTTAACATTTGGTTGGTGGCAACACTGGTATGATGACAAAATTTAGCAAATATTTGTCTTTATACTGCAAAAAAAAAACACGTTTGATCTTAGTGGTGAAGGGTATCGTATGGTCGGGCTTGACCGACTAAAGCACTTTCTTACTTGTTTTATAACACTGTGCCAGAGTAAAAAATTAACAGATACGAGATATAATTACAAGAGATGGTTCGGGCACGCTGATTTCAATGGAGGTATTCAGTTTTCTATGTTAACTCAGATGAGGAAGATATTTGATATTTTTTGTTTGGGAAACCCTAACCATATTATTATGATTAAAATAGTCAAAAATTTTGAGATAATTCAATGAAACTTCGCCCATATGCCTTTCATGGAACAGAAATATCCACAGAATTGGGTTTAATTCGGTCGATTAATTCCGATACACATATAAAATTCACCAGAATTGAGTTTGTGAAAATTATGGAGTATACCTTTAGGCTGCGAAAAAATTGATTTCTGGAAACCTTTTATATGGGTCCCTAGATAATGGATCCATACAAACCAATTTTCGCATACACCTGTTTTAATAGCCAAAAATACATATGTGGCAATTTTTTTTATTTATCTCCAATTTCAATTATAATATAAGTAGGGTTTCTTAAGCAAAAAATTTAAATATCTTCCTTATCTGAGCTAACATAGAAAAATGAATGCCACCATTGCAATCAGCGTGTCATTGACGAAAATGGATCGCTTAAGTATCACACAACGCATACAAATTATCAAAACATACTACAAAAATGGTGATTCTGCAATAGTCACGTATCGTGTTTTAAGAGGATATTATGGTTTACATAATCGTCCAACTACGCAAGCAGTTGGAAAAATTGTGAAGAAATTGAAGAGACTGGAGCGAATACAAATATTGTAAGGCCTGTGCATCA
Source organism: Stomorhina lunata (assembly GCA_933228675.1). Taxonomy (NCBI): domain Eukaryota; kingdom Metazoa; phylum Arthropoda; class Insecta; order Diptera; family Rhiniidae; genus Stomorhina; species Stomorhina lunata. Next base: position 83,967,320 of record OW121740.1, on the reverse strand, counting down.
TCGTTACGCTCGTAAGTGATAGTGTTGTAGAAGACCCGAATGTGTCGATTCCGAAAATTCGGAGCGTTATGGTCATATGATAACCGACGTTTTTTGTCTGCTATTGAAGAATACGACTTGGAGAATATGTGGTTTCAACAAGACGGTGCCACATGCCACACAACTCTAGCGAATATGACTTTATTGCAAGAGACATTTCCTGGCCGCGTAATTTCTCGTCGTGGCGATATCAACTGGCCACCAAGATCATGAGATTTGACACCATAAGACTTTTTAGTGGTGATACGCGAAAGACCGTGTTTATGGAGATAAACGTTTAACTCTTGAGAACTTAAAAACCAACATACGTCAAGTTATGGCTGAAATACCGCCCGACATGTGTCAAAAATTCGGTATAGCCGGATAAAGATGTAATATAAAGATGTTACACTGCCGTGGTAGAGCAGGTTAGTCATCCGCCTAGCATACCAGAGGCCCAAGTTCGATCACTGGCCAGACTCACTTGAAAAAATAAATTTTCAAAAAAAGCGGCGGTTCACCTCATAACTCAGCTAGCCACTGGTTATTGAGTATTAGGCTATGTAAAACTTCTCTAACTAATGCATTTGCCATTCGGAGCCGGCGTTAAAACGTAGGTCCCTTTCAATGAGTCTAAAAATAGAATCGGATGCAGCTCATTGTCTGTGAGAAGTACCCCTTGTTCCAATTGGAATGTTGTCGGGGAATTATATATATATTATATACACTTCCTTACATTGATTTTCGCTATGGTCTTTTCGATAAGTCCCATAAAAAGAGAGTTAAATGGAGACGTTTATCCAATGAGATAAAGCTAAGGCACACACACGTGCTTATGGAATGTATGCTAGTTTAAGCTCTTATGTGTTTTCATTGTGTTTTATTCACTTTAACTTGACTTTTGACAGGAAACAAATTTATATTATAGAGTCTTTGCTTTTTGGGCTTTTTAATCGACGACATCCCGTTTTTTGGTAAATGCAATCTGGTCACGTTAGTTACATATTACCCCATGCAGAAGAGGTTAATAGTAAACAAAAATGAACGATTATCCATTCATTTACGAGTACAAAATTGCTATCTTATCAAATCAATTAATTAACATATTTTTATTTGGAAGCTACTAAATGCTAGTGCATACATACACACATAAGTACATATTCTATTTTTATATATCGCATATTTGCGAGATTATACGAAACCGGTTTAATGATGTTTATAGGTAACGACAAATCTGGCCCGCATCCAATTTATAGTATACGAGTATAATGGGAATATTAGTAAATAGATTTGATTAGATGAATTATTGTAATACTTAATAACACTAGTTCACAAAATTAAACTTTTTGCATTACATTTATTTATCACTACATTTTGTTTATCATCATAGGCTTCAGATTCGAAGTTAATTAATAAAAGTATTTAAAAAATTCGTTATTTTGTCATTGAATTATTCATATCTTCGATTTTGTTGAACGTTTTTACGTACGAGTACAAAAAAAGAGTTTAACTTGAATGTAATTTTCGCTATTAATCAGTGTAATTGACCAAATAAATGTTTCCATTTTTTACTATTATTACTTGTATATCCAGAGAAGTATAAACCAAAAGAATAATAACATTTAGCTGGTGTTTAATGTGTTTGACTATACTGGTCCAAAGAATTTTCTTAGAATCTACCTCTCAAAAACTCCAAGAATGGCTTCATCTGCCTGTACAAGTGCCCATGATTCATAGCTGCCTGCTTAGGCCAAAATAGCATCTGTTGACAAGTATGACTTTTAGTTTAATTTAGAAACTTATGCCGTTATTTATGTTGACGGCGGTACCAAGGTAGACAAATTCTATTACAACCTCGAATATATAATTCTTAACGGATACATATCTTTACATATCCGCCTAATTGAAAATGTCCTCATCACTTAAGATGATTTTGTTTAAAAATGCGTTATTCTTTTGATTTTTTCTTCTAGATTGTATGTTCCATGGCTAAAATTTTAAAACTTTTTACTAAATAATGATCAAAGGATAACAGCTCAATTCTAGACATTCCATTATTTGACAGCCATTATACTTCCTAACCTCAAATTTGTCCATTCTGTATTGAAACAAATAAAATGTCCAACACGAATACGATTTCAAATGAATATGAAGATGCTGAAGTCCTCCGTATAACATATAGCGATCTCTGCAATAAAATAAGAATGTCTGTAAGGAGCGATAAGAAAATGTGGATAGCGATAAGAAAATGATAGATAGATCCTATTGGATTGGAACCACTGACGGAAGTGCATAATAAATCCAGCCATGACAGTATCTTCAATGTAAGAAGTGAAGAACGAAATTAAAAGTCTTAAGTGCAACAAGTCAATGACAATATCTCAGCGGAGATGCTTTTATTTGATGTTGAAGGATTGGCGAGACTGTGGCATCCATTTGTGAGTAAAATATGGGAAGAAGGGGCTCTGCCAACCTCCTGGAATGAAGGTATACTAGTCAAAATACCAAAAATGGATGACTCCGAAAACTGCAATAACTGCAGGTATATAACACTACTTCCAATTCCGAGCAAAGTACTATGTCGAGTAATTTTGAGCAAAATATCCAATGCAGTTTCCGCTACACTTCGCGAAAATCAATTTGGGCTCAGAGATAATCGATCTTGTGTTATCCTAATCAACACAGTAAGAATAGTACTAGAGCAATGTAATGAATTCCGCACCCCCATTTACCTAGCGTTTATCGACTTTATGAAGGCCTTCGACAATGTCAATAGGAGCTACTTATGGAGAATTTTAGAAAATCGTAACATGCCATCGAAAATTCTGGGGCCAAATTACGGCATTGGATATCGATCGAAATCTTAGATATTTTAAAAACATTTGTATAGCATACCTTAAGGATAATCAAAATTATTTAAAAGATGCACAGTTTGAAGTTATTTGCCAAAAGTTGAACAGTAGTAAAAGAGTCTTAATTGAACAATATATATTTTTAAAAACGAATCAAAATGGATACCAAATTTCAATAAACTTTTTGCATCGAAGTAACTTTGAACATCCCTAAAGTATACTTTACAATATTCGCTTAAAAGTCTGAGTTTTCGATCGATATCGAATGCGGTAATTTGGCCCTGAACTTAATTCGGAAATGTATGCGGTCTTTTGTCTGGTCTTTCACAAAGGTAAATTGTCTAATACGTTCGAAGTTACTACTGGAGTAAAATAAGGATGTACATATCTTGTCACCTATACTTTTTATCCTCGTCATTGACAACATAATATGCACGACTCTGAATGGTAGACACGGTATTCAATGAAAACCCTTTAAACAACTTGAGGACTTGGAATACGCTGATGACGTATGTCTTCTAAGCCAAAGCTTAGGTGACCTTCAAGATAACACTAACGCTATCACATTTGAATCTCTGGCAGCTGGGCTGGAAATCAAACCATCAACACACATTAATGTGGATAACAAGGTTATTGGATGTGTAGGTACCTTTAATTATCTTTTTAGTTTGATATCTACACGAAAATCTTCATTCGGCATTATTCGAGCTATTTGGAAATCTCGGCAAATACCAACAACAACAATAACTAAGTTACGAATATACAACTCGAATGTCAAGTCGATCTTGTTTTACGGTTGCGAAACTTGGAAACACACAAATGCCATCGATAAGCGCCTTCAAACCTTTGAAAACAAATGCTTGCGGCAAATTCTAAATATATGGTGGCCGAATCGCATAAGAAATGTAGATCTACTAAAAGCAACAAACCAAATCCCTACTTCTGTAGAGGTATGTCAAAGGAAATGGCGATGAATAGGCCACACGCTTAGAATTCGATGGAATCCACAGGGTAGAGGCCGTAGATGCGAAGTTGTAAGCAGCAAACTATTTATGGAATGATGTATGCCTAACATCTCGCAAAAGGATTCGATATAAATGAATGGTCGAGGCCGTATGACTCCCAGTGGAGTCAAGGATGACAGAAGAAACACGAATTTGACTTCAAGAATTCGTTATGTACATTCGTCCATTCAATACAATAAGGACAACAAAAGTTACTTAGTCTGCGTATGAAATAGAAATAAATCTATTGTACTGTTTGATACGCATATAAACTTATAAGTTGATTTTCTAATGAAGAATTTTCGTTCCGAAAAATTAGTCGTTCATCGTTCGCAATTGTGTTCATGCCTTAACATTAAAAATATAAACTGGACCCCGGAATGTATATAATGTATACCGCCGTGGTATAGCAGGTTAGTCATCCGCCTAGCATACCGGATGTCCCAAGTTCGATTCCCGGCCATACCCACTTGAAAAAAAATAAATTTTCAAAAAAAGCGCTATGTAAAACTTCTCTGACTGATGCATTTACCGTTCGGAGCCGGAGTTAAAACGTAAGTCCCTTTCAATGTGTCTAAATATAGAATCGGATGCAGCGCATTGTCGAAGAGAAGTACCCCTTGTTCCAATTAGAATGTCGAGGAAATTAGGTATGTATGTTTATAAAAAGTCCTACTATTCATATTGTAATTTAACTCATTACATTACATTTATACCACATGACTTTTCCTAAATTTTCTAACAAAAAAATTTCTCTAAATATTAAAAAAGCCAACTTAAGGCAAATTTGATACTCATATTGCCCTATTTAAAACGAGTTGTTATCACCTTATTGCTTTTTTGTCAAAACGCGAAGCTGAGAGCCGTATTCAATTAAATCGACTAAAGATTAAAATATGTAATTTTGACATTTTTATTACAAACAACCCCGAACAAGAAATTAAAAAACCGTGATATACATGTTGTATATATTGGTAAGAAAACAGATTCAATGTTCATTTTGACGGGGGTACACCCTGCACGAATTTCGCTTTCATACAACTTGAGTCGATCTAATGTATATGTAGCCGTAAACTTAGAACATTAATTTTGAACGCAAAAATTCGGTCGAAAATCAGGTCATTCAGAATTGGTATACAAAAAAAACAAGGGACAGCTTTCTTAACACAAACAAAAATACATATTGTTTGATTTTTTTATCACTGTTTCTGTAAGCTTAGCTATCACGGCATTTACACATGCAAGTGCAAGTGAAAAAAAGCTCAATACATTTATATTTTTTTACTAACACAATCACACTTCTGCAAGTTGTAGGCTCACTTGCAAGCGATTTTGATTGCCAGTGATTTTTTTACTTGCATGTCAGAAGAATACGTGTACACAACTTGTAACAAGTCACCTACATGTGTAAACGTACTGTATTTTCGAGTAACATGTTACTGTCAAACATGTTTAATTTATTTAATAATTTAATCAAGAATCAACTTACAAACTAACAAGTAAGAGTGTTATATTCGGCTGTGCCGAATTTTATATACCCACAATCAAGTTGTGTTAAATTTAGAAACATATCTCATATATCTATTCAAAGTGTGGACCAAATTTTAAAAAAGTTGTTAGTTTGTATTGTTGGTAAAATATTTGGAATAACTTCGGTTGCAGTAGCTTAATAGTTCAACATTCAAAAGTGTGTAAGTGGTTTTCCTAGTATTCATTTACTTTGAAAAAAATTCGTTATCGTAACCGGGTATGGTTTTACATTAATAAGTTGTTAAATACTTTTCGTTTAACTTAATATTTAGTTAGGATAAATAAGTTGATAGTAATACGACAGGTCCATATATTTTGCTAGGAGTTCCTAATGCATCTACCATATACATAATCTTAATATGCTGTTTGTACCTCAGAATCTTTTTGATTGTAGATATAACAAGTAAGAGTGTTATATTCGGCTGTGCCGAATTTTATATACCCACCATCAAGTTTGTGCTGAACATTGATTGATGCCTATCTAGTTTCAAAGATGTAATCTTAATATAAGGAATGTAACTCCAAATCTTTTTGATTGTACATATAAAAAGGTGATGTTATATATATAAGAATTATAGCCAAATATTGACCGATTGTAACAAAATTTTACACACTGGCTGGTATATATATAGAGCTTATTCTTGTTATTATTGCAAAATGTAGTGGCCATACATATCATAGTTTCTTTAATAGCTTTTAACTGGCCTTTGCTAAAATTTTTAGTTTCCGTATGTGTTTTTTATATGAAAGCTAAAGTCAAATATGGACTGATTCCTATAAAATTTGATAAAGTGATCAAAAGTTGCATAAAACTTTCCTATTTTAAATTTAGTCGTCATAGCTATTACAATTGTATTCAATTTATCAGCATTAATGTGTTTCCCGGGCGGGGTTATATGGGAGCTTTAACTAAATTTGAACCGATTTTGTTCATTTTTTCAAGATATCCAAAATACTTTTGTAAAATTTTGTCTCTCTAGCTCTTTTCGTTAGGGCGCTATCGTGCTTTTATCTGACGGACATAAATCTCCTTTTCTTTTTGTGTTTCTGTAAGTTTTTAATATGGGAACTATGGTCAAATGGCGACCGATTGTAACAAAATTTTGCTCAGTGGCATTCACATAAGTCTTTCTTGTGCTAAATTTAGTGGCCAAAGCTATTACAGTTTATCATTTATTGGCATTTAAGTGAATTTCAGGTGGAATTTAGGGTGTTTCCGTAAGTTTTTTATATGGGAGCTATGGTTAAATGTAAACCGATTTCGATGAAATTATATAGTGCTTATGTAAAACTTCTAGATACCAAATTTTGTCATCATAGCTGTTATAATTTGTCATTTATTTACAAATAAGCGATTAGCCTAGACGAGGTTATACGGGAGCTATGGTCAAATGTGAACCGATTTTGCCCAATTTCAATACCAAAATTTTCTCAAATATGACGAATATTTTTACTAAGTTTCAGTGAGCTAGCTCCTTTCGTTTAGTCGTTATCGTGATTTCAACAGACAGACGGACATCGCTCAATCGTCCTAGAATTTCATAAGGATTCAGAATATATATCGTTTTTGATTTTTGAGCCAATATTAAGGAAATTACAAACGGAATGACAATCTCAATATACCCCCATTCTTTTTGATGGTGGGTATAACAACGTTAGTAAAATCCATCATACACACTTTGATCGAAAAACAGTTTTCTGCTGCGAAGCTGATTTCTGTTTGAATGAATACTTGAACAATTTCCTTGTTTGATGAGAAGAGCAGTCAGAAGCATTGCAAGATCTGCCAATGCATTCTGCAAAAATGCATGCAGTGGCGGTACTTTTTCAAAAGGGACTTCCTGCTTAGCACGAGAAGCAATTGAGCTAATGCGAAAACGGTGAACATTTTATTTTATATTTTTAGCTGGTCAATTAGCCGCCAAGATTGGGGAACATTACGTATTTTAACTATTTCGTTTGGGGTTATATTAAAAATATCATAGGAACGGTTGATGCATTTGATGATTTTTTTTTCGAGAAACCGGCCAAAATCGGACCAGCGTATTTGCATAGCATAGCCTCAAACATTTACATGAAATTAGCTTTAACAATGTATTTATCCATTTCGTGGTTTCAAAAGTATAGGACTGGAATTCGACATCTGTCAAACAAAGTTGTTAAACTAATTTTTTTCTTTTCTGTTGAAGGTCTGACATTGACGAAAATGGATCGCTTAAGTATCACACAACGCATAAAAATTATCAAAACATACTACAAAAATGGTTATTCTGCAACACCATTTAACTACGCAAGCAATTGGCAAAATTGTGAAGAAATTTTAAAAGACTGGAGCGGTTTCAAATATTTTAAGGCCTGTGCACTATCGTTTCGCTTTTTCCGCTGAAAATATCGCTGCAGCAAGTGAAAGTTTTGCAAAAACCCGAATGTGTCGATTCCTCGTCGTTCTCAGGAATGATCATATGATAACCGACTTTTTCTTTTGGCTGCTATTGAAGAATACGAAAATATGTGGTTTCAACAAGACGGTGTTACATGAGACAGACAGACAGACAGACATACGGACATGGCTAAATCGACCCTCCTGTCGATTCTGAGTCGATCGGTATGATTTTTATGGGGTCTAAGACGAACAATGAAAAAATTACAAACTGAATGGCAAACTTATAACACAATTTCATCTACTGGTGAAGGTTATAAAAATGTTCCCTTTTATTTATTGTTTAGGTTAGTGTATATTTTAAGAATGTTTCTTACACATCGGGCTTACTTGATCAGTTTTCCTTTAATTTTTTATTTAAGCCTGCATTCAAGTTTTCAAAACTTTCTTTCATAAGTTTTCATTTTCTTTGCACAATTTATTTCTTTATAAAAATTTCATGAGCATGATGGTACGGTCAGGTTTATACCCCTTTTACTCTCTTCGCCGATCTCCCCTAAAAGCTAAGACACTAAGCCAAACCTGATGTGTGCGAAAGTATACTTATTATTTGTTTGTTTACTTGAATAATTTTATTTGCCAAAAATATTTAGTATTTTAATATGTTTAGTGCAAATTGCAGTAACACCTTTAACAAATAATATTGTCGTTTCATGTGTTATTATTTATTCAAATTAAAACGATTTTCACGAATCCAACATAATTAATCACTTAAATTACACAGTTTTTCATATTTCACAAACGCACACGAATAATAAAAATTAGCGACAAAATTCAATGACATCTGACTTAGATAATGTCGAATGACAAACTAAATTAACAGTTTAAATACTTGTCCCAATATCAATTGGTAGAATGAACGATTTGATACGATTTGTCAATAAAATGAGAAAGAAAGAACCTTTGTCTTTATGGCATAAAAATGTTTATGAATACGTAAATATGTATGTATATATGTTCTGATATGTTCATACATTAATCGCAAAACCACGTAATTTCACTTTTCATAGCATTACAAGGGATCTAAAAATATATACATATATGTAGTTTTTAAATCTTGTATAAAAGGGGTTTTTCATTTTTTCTTCATCTTGCAAATATGATATGGCTTTTGATAAGAAATCGTTTTCCAACTACTTGAGATTAATGTGGTTTTAGATTAATGATATTAAATAGTTTAAGGCACGCGATGATAGATATTTTCATCATACAATATCATGTAATAATGACAATTAGGGTATTCACAAGGGGTCTTATCAGCTGTATTGTTACAAAACTAAATTAAACAAGTAAGAGTGCTATATTCGGCTGTGCCGAATCTTATATACCCACCATCAAGTTGTGTTAAATTTAGAAACATATCTCATATATCTACGAGGGTGCAGCAATTTCAAAATGTGGACCAAATTGAAAAAAAGTTGTTACGCTAGTTGGTATTGTTGGTAAAATATTTGGAATAACTTCGGTTGCAGTAGCTTTATAGTTCAACATTCAAAAGTGTGTAAGTGGTTTCCCTAGTATTCATTTACTTTGAAAAAAAAATCGTTATCGTAACCGGGTATGGTTTTACATTAATAAGTGGTTAAATACTTGTCGTTTAGCTTAATATTAAGTTAGGATAAATAAGTTGATAGTAATACGACAGTTCCATATATTTTGCTAGGAGTTCCTAATGCATCTACCATATACGTAATCTTAATATGCTGCTTGTACCTCAGAATCTTTTTGATTGTAGATATAAAAAAGGGGATGTAATATATATATATATAAGGATTATAGACAAATGTTGACTGATTGTAACACTGGCTCCTATTTATATAAAGCTTATTTCTGCAAAATTAAGTGGCAATAGCTGTCACAGTTTCTAATTTAATAGCTTTTAACTGGTCCTTGCTAAATATTTTTTGGTTTCCGGGAGTGTTTTTTATATGAAAGCTATAGTCAAATATGGACCGAATCCTATAAAATTTGATATACTGATCAATAGTTGCATAAAACTTCTTTATTCTAAATTTAGTCGTCATAGCTATTACAATTGAACTCAATTTATCAGCATTCATGTGTTTCCCGGGCGGGGTACTATGGGAGCTCTAACTAAATGTGAACCGATTTCGCCCATTTTCAGTACACAACTTTTTTTACATATCAAAAATACTTTTGTAAAATTTTGTCTTTCTAGCTTTTGTAGTTAAGGAGCTATCGCGCTTTTATCTGAGGACAGACGGACATAAATCTCCTTTTCTTTTTGTGTTTTTGTGTTTCTGTAAGTTTTTTATATGAGAGCTATGGTCAAATGGTGACCGATTGTGACAAAATACACACTGGCTGGCATTCGCATAAGACTTTCCTTTACTAAATTTAGTGGCCAAAGCTATTACAGTTTATCATTTATTGGCATTTAAGTGAATTTCAGGTGGAATTTAGGCTGTTTCCGTAAGTTTTTTATATGGGAGCTATGGTTAAATGTGAACCGATTTCTATGAAATTTTATATGCTGCCTAGTGCTTATGTAAAACTTCTAGATTCTAGATTGCCATCATAGCTGTTATAATTTGTCATTTATTAGCAAATAAGCGATTGGTCTAGACGAGGTTATACGGGAGCTATGGTCAAATGTTAACCAATTTTGCCCAATTTCAATACCAAAATTTTCTCAGATGAAGAATGTTTCTACTAAATTTCAGTGAGCTAGCTCCTTTCGTTTAGGCGTTATCGTGATTTCAACAGACAGACAGACTGACAGACAGACGGACATCGTTTAATCGTCTTAGAATTTCATAAGGATTCAGAATATATATCGTTTTTGATTTTTGAGCCAATATTAAGGAAATTACAAACGGAATGACAATCTCAATATACCCCCCATTCTTTTTGATGGTGGTTATAAAAAGAACTTTAAAACTTTTGTTTTGGCTTTAAACAAAAATGATCTTATAATATATAATATTTTTTAATATATGTAGACATTCGCACCAAAAAGTTACAACTTAATTTTTTTGAAAAAATTAAGTAAATGCATTAATTTTACTCTACATACTGGCCCTATTTCACTAAACTACAATTCTACAAGTTTACAAGTTACAATTACAAGTATAATTCTTACAAGTGCTGTTCAATTTCTGTTTCATTAAAATTTTCACAACAATTGTAGCTTTTTGGACTTGTAAACTACAATTTCTACAATTACAATTTCTAAAATTACAATTATAATAAAATAAAATATTTTGATAAATATATGGAGTCAAATAAAAAATATGATTTTTATGAAATTTTATATATCCTATCCTAGTCTAGACAATTTTTACACTTCTTCAAAATTTTTAATTTAGCTTTGGTTCAGATTTTATGGCGGTTCAAAGTTCGTTTTTTTCAATATTTTTTCAGAAACATACCCACTTTATATGCCTATAATTTTTGATACGGTTATCAGATTTTTATAAGACTAGGCTCATATTTTAGCTTATGCCCTGTAGTTTTATGCTCTTTTAATTAAGTTAAGAAAAAGTTTTTTGTTTTCCGATCCACCATGAGCCCATTTTTTGGTTTTCGTATTTTGTTGTCTATACTACTATTCACATTTGAGAGAATGATAAAGAAAATGGAAGATATGCTTCTTGAGTCAAGGACATTATTGATCTCCCTTGTTCTGCATACGCTTCATCACTATAGGTGGAAAGGGTATTATAAGTTTGGGCTGATATTTATAACGCATAGAAATATTGGTCTTAGTTAGACCACCTTTTAGCTTAACAACGGACTTAGAATTACTTCCTGAGCCAATTAAACGATGTCAGTCCGTCCGTCCATATGGCTGGACGGCTGGCTGGACCCCCATGTAAACCTTGTAATCAAAGTACATTTCGCAATTCTCAAGATAATTTGATTAAATTTGTCACAAACAATTATTTTGGTAGTGTGCTATTAAAATTCGTCAAAGTAAACTAAATTCGTCAAGGCACACTAAGTAATGGACTATTATTAATCGAAACATATTTAAAAACAAATAAAATAAATAAATGGTAATTAATATTGATTTGATTTTGTGTTAATTTTAACTAATTTTTATTAAAAAATAGTTAAAAACCAAATTTGAATTCAATTTATCATTCACTTGTAACTTGTAAAATTTTTTTGAGAGCCTCCGTCGACCCTATGCTTTTTTTCTACAATTCTACAAGTGTACAAGTACAAATTTAGATTAGTGAAACAAAACCACTTGTAGAAGTTCGACTTGTAAACTTGTGAATTGTCAAAATCACTTGTATCTACAAACTTGTAATTGTATTTTAATGAAACACAATTATTTACAAGTTCACAATTTTACAGGCAAAAACACTTGTAATTGTAAACTTGTAGCTTAGTGAAATAGGGCCCTGGTCTCTATAGTTAAATTAAATGAAATCACAAAAAACGCCAAACAATTCGTTACAGGAAGGTTTTAAAAACGATCGATCACACCAAAACGTAAAAATTTTTTATTAAAGTTAAATCTTTTCCAAAAATGTTTGCTTTTTTCACTGACATAGACATAGCGAAACGCATTAAGCAACAGCGGCTGTGTCGGCTAGGACATGTTGAATGGTTGAAAATACTCCGACAAGAAAATTTTTCGGTAATGATCCTGAGGGAACTCGTAGAAAAAAAAATTCGATGGGAAGACCAAGTAGAAGAAAATCTTTCAAAACTTGGCATACGAAATTGGATAATATGCGCACAAGATAGAAGCGCATGGGATTCTAAAATATGCTCGGCTTTTGGCCTAAACAAGTTGTAACTATAGGCCATTTAAGTAAGTACATTTGTCAAGTTGGCGATATATTTTGTTTATCAATTATGTAGTATTGATTTTGGTTAAATTTTTCGTAAATTTTTTTGTTTTTAATATTGTTTTTTTTTTATATATATATGGGCAAATCCTGTGTGACGGACGATACATTTATACAAATTTTGTTGTACTTAAATGTATCCCATTGCCGTTCCGCACTAGATATCTTTGCAAAGGTTTCCGATAATATAAGCCCATCGATTGTGCTATAGAATGGCATTTGTTAATTTACATACTTCTTTTGGAGGAAAAAGATATTCGCTTTTAAAGTGCTGTGACAACCGCTATAAAAAATGGAAGTGACTTTTTTTCAACACGTGTTTCTGCAATTTTCATCAAATCGGTCATGGTAATAAAAAAATTGTAAATACATTAAAGATAGAGGAAAATCAGAGGACTACAAAACAGCTTTTATAAAATATTTAAAAGTTTCCAGTTTCACCAAAAATCCATAAATGAACTGTTGAATGTTTTTTATTAGGAAAAAATTCATATTTCATATTTTTTTAAGGATTCGTTAATCAATGAAAATAATAATTCCATCTCCTTCCTTTTCATTTTCGCGGTTAAAATGCAATTTTTGGGCACAATTTAATATTTCACAAGACGGCTACATACATATACAAGTATTTATTTAAAGTTTTCCACTTTTTACATCTTATTTTTCGTCCCAAGAATGCTGCGGCTAGCTGTTAGAGTGTCGCAAAAATAAAAAAAAAATCAAATTTCAAAATCATCAAATTTGCTCCACTGTATATTTTTTTAACACCTAATTTCTTAAATTTAATCTGTGAATATAGACAGTGTTATTGCCTTATGAATAAGACATACATGTTTTCGTAAATTTTGTATTTAATAAATATTATTTTGTAAAAAATATATACTGTGACGGACGCTACACACTTTCCTTTACATATTACTTTGTAAAATGTTATATAAACATCTATATATTTTTAGCCTAATATTAAGCGTACTATAAGCTCTCTTCACGAACCAAGTTCAATTGGAAAAAAAGGAAAAATTGCACTAGCCAAATTAAAAAACCTTTATTTATGTGACGGATGCTACACGCTATATCACTCCAATTACTTTTGATGGGGTCTTTTACATCTAATTGTATAAAATTAAGCAGACTTGAGCCCATACTGAAACTTGATACCTAAATGGATGTTTTTGCGATTTTTATGAACTTTTAAAAAACCTATTTTTTTTAATGTACAAAAATTCGAGATGGGTGCAAATAAAGGCCTGCCATTCACGAAGAGAGCAATCAAAAATTGCATCCCTGATATATTCTCAAGGATTAATATATGGTAAATTTTTCCATGAACACAGTTTTAAAATTTTGTCCTTGGTTTAACGTTTTTCGGATTTGCCCATATACAAAAAAAATATTTGTGATTAGTTTTTTGTATTAAAAAATAAAACATTTTGTATGCTGATCGTTTCAAAAAGTTAATTTTCCAATCGATCGCACCAAAACGATTTATAACATATGATAGTGAAAAAAATGTTTTCTAAATTTTTTCAAAATGAATTTGAATGGAATTGTTACGTTTTGATGCGAATGTCTACATGTGTATTTTAATTAAAAACATTTTCGTATTAAACTTACCCATTCGGTATGACATTTGACTATGACAAGGCGTAATTCATTCATATGCAGGGTTATCCATTTTGCGGTTTCAAACGTGAACGTAAATTGAACACATATAAAATATATTTTTTTTTCATCATATTTCTTCTTGTGTGAAACACTACATCATTTAAATGACCACCACGAGAAATGTTGCAAGCATTGATTCTTTTAAGGTAATTTACGACCACTTTTTGACACATATTGGGCGGTATTTCAGCCATAACCTGAGAATTGTTGGCTTTTAAGTGCTCAAGAGTTATCTGCATAAGCACGGTCTTTTGCGAAGCCCCACAAAAAAAGTCTAATGGTGTCAAATCGCATGATCTTGGTGGCCAGTTGATATCGCCACGTCAAGAAATTACGCGGCCAGGAAATGTTTCTTGCAATAAAGCCATACTCGCTAGAGTTGTGTGGCATGTGGCACCTTCTTGTTGAAACCACATATTCTCCAAGTCGTATTATTCAATAGTAGGCAAAAAAACGTCGGTTATCATATGACCATAAAGCTCCAAATTCACGGTGACAGTAGTTCCATTGTCGTTTTCGAAGAAGTAAGATCCAACCACATCTTCGGACCACAGAGCGCACCAAACAGTGACTTTTTCTGGATATAATGTTCACTCTTCATGTACTTGAGGATTCTCAGAACTCAGAACTTATTAACATACCCACTGAGTGAGATATGTACTTTATCGCTGAAGAAAATTTTGTCCGAAAAATCGCTGTTCACCGCCTGTTGTTCAAGCACCCATTCCGCGTATCTACGACATTGTGAATGGTTAGCTGGCTTCAAGTGTTGTGTGAGCTGGACTTTATTTGGATGTAGGTGTAGATCAAAATGCAAAATCCTGAGAACGTCGATTAATCGACCCATTCGGGTCTTCGGCAACACTTTCACTAACAGCAGCGATATTTTCAGCGGAACGAGTGAAAAAATGATGCACTGGCCATACAATATTTGTAACAGTCCATTCTCTTTAAATTTCTTCACAACTTTGCTGATTGCTTGCGTAATTGCACGGTTTATAATCTCCTCTTAAAGCACGATATGTGGCTGTTGCAGAATCACTATATTTATACCCACCATCAAAAATAATGGGGGTATATTGAGATTGTCATTCCGTTTGTAATTTCTTTAATATTGGCTCAAAAATCAAAAACGATATATATTCTGAATCCTTATGAAATTCTAAGCATTTGAGCGATGTCCGTCTGTCTGTCAGTCTGTCTGTTAAAATCACGATAACGCCTAAACAAAAGGAGCTAGCTCACTGAAACTTAGTTAAAACATTCTTCATCATTCTTCAATTTTGGTATTGAAATTGGGCAAAATCAGTTAACATTTGACCATAGCTGGCGTATAACCTCGTCTAGGCTAATCGCTTATTTGCTAATAAATGACAAATTATAACAGCTATGATTACAAAATTTGGTATCTAGAAGTTTTACATAAGCACTAAGCATATATAATTTCATCGAAATCGGTTCATATTTAACCATAGCTCCAATATAAAAAACTTACGGAAACAGCCTAAATTCCACCTGAAATTCACTTAAATGCCAAAAAATGCTAAACTGTAATAGTTTTGGCCACTAAATTTAGCACAAGGAAGTCTTATGTGAATGCCAGCCAGTGTGAAAAATTTTGTCACAATCGGTCACCATTGACCATAGCTCCCATATAAAAAACTTACGGAAACAAAAAGAAAAGGGATTTATATCCATCTGTCCGTTAGATACAAGCGCGATAGCGCCTTAACTAAAAGGGCTACAGCAACAAAATTTTACAAAGTCTTACAAAAGCTAGAGAGACAAAATTTTACAAAAGTATTTTTGTGATATAACAAAATTACTGAAAATGGGCGAAATCGGTTTACACTTAGTTAGAGCTCCCATATAACCCCGCCCCGGGAAACACATGAATGCTGATAAATTGAGTACAATTGTAATAACTATGACGACTAAATTTAGAATAAAGAAGTTTTATGCAAGTATATATCAGTATATCAAATTTTATAGGAATCGGTCCATATTTAACTATAGCTTTCATATAAAAAACACTCCCGGAAACCAAAAAAATATTTGGCAAGGACCAGTTAAAAGCTTTTAAATTAGAAACTGTGACAGCTATTGCCACTAAATTTTGCAAAAATCTTATCTTATCTTATATTCTTATTCTTATTGGACAGTGGGTATCTTTTTTGATGTATAGGTCGAAGAAGAAGTGACTTTTGGAACTTTTGCCTCTAAGAGGGTAAAAACGGGTAAAAAGGGGAAAAAGTCGAAAACGCTATATCTCCTAAAGTAATAGGTATAGAAACAAAACTAAAATTACGTGTTTGGTACTTTTTTGAAACTATGTCCGATAGGGGGTAAAAAAGGGTCAAAGTAGTTTTTTTGGTACCTTTTTAACCCACTCTTATATTTTAAACTAAAGAATGTAGAAAAAAACTTTGTACTGCAATCAATAGATGTAAAAGAAACATGAAAAACATATTTGGTACTTTTTTGATTTTGGAGCCAAAATGGGTAAAAAAGGATAAAATGATAACTTAACATCTCCAAAGTAATATGAATAGGAACATTATACATTATGTTAAATGCGTTTTAATAAAATATACCGAATTCAATTGGCACCAAAATAGTACAAAATATGCATATGTAACATTTAGAAATTAGGGAATAAAAAGGGGGAAAAATCAGTATTATTTTAAACAAATGAATGTTTGTCTGTATGTATGTTCTTTATAGAATAGTAAACTGTGAATTTGATCATGTTATGCTCTTTAGCGAAGATGTTGCGGATAAGCCGGCGAAGGTTTTTAAGCTGATAAGACTAATTTCCGACAGATGGCGCCACTGAAAATTACTAAAAATTAATTAAATCGTAAACTGTACATTTGATCATGCTATGATCTTTAGCCAAGTTGTAGCGCATGAGCCGGCGAAGGCTTTTTAGTTGCTATGAAGAAATTTCGACAGGTGGCGCCACTGAAATTTATTCAAAGTCAATTTAATCGTAAGCTGTACATTTAATCATGCTATAATCTTCAGCAAAGTTGTTACGGAAAAGCCGAAGAAGGCAAAGTCCGACAGGTGGCGCCACAGAAAATTACTCAAAGTTGTTACGAATAACCAGACAAAGTTTTCTTACATGTTATGAACAACTTCAGGTGGCGCCACTGCAAACTACTCAAAATGAATTAAATCGTAAACTGTACATTCGATCAGACTATAATCTTTAGCAAAGTTATTGCGCATGAGTCGACGGAGGTTTCTGTTGGTATGAATAATTTCCAAAATTATTCAAAATGAGTTAAACTGTAAACTATGCAAACTATGTGTTGGTCGGACAAAATAAATAAAATGATTCAAAATTAGCTGAATATTTGTACAATGTCTTTCCTCTAAATTTATTTTAGTACTTTATAATATAAAATATATAAAAACTTTAAAATTGGCCTCAAAATGCTTATCATAAAGTTCCGAGCAAGGCTCGGTCAACCAGGTACTAAGCTTTATATAAATACTAGCCAGTGTGTGAAATTTTGTTACAATCGGTCAACATTTGGCTATAATTCTTATATATGTATATTCTTATATACATAAGTATTTACAAGCAGCATATTAAGATTATGTATATGGTAGATGCATTGGTAACTCCTAACAAAATATATGGACCTGTCGTATTACTATCAACTTATTTATCCTAACTAAATATTAAGCTAAACGAAAAGTATTTAACAATTTATTAATGTAAAACCATAGCCGGTTATGATAATGAATTTTTTTAAGTAAATAAATACTAGGGAAACCACTTACACACTTTTGAATGTTGAACTATAAAGCTACTGCAACCGAAGTTATTCCAAATATTTTACCAACAATACCAACTAGCGTTTTCCAATTTGGTCCACGTTTTTAATTTGCTGCACCCTCGTAGATATATGAGATATGTTTCTAAATTTAACACAACTTAAATATAATTCGGCACAGCCGAATATAACACTCTAACTTGTTTTAGTATGTTTTGATAATTTTTATGCGTTGCGTGATACTTAAGTAATCCATTTTCGCCATTGTCAGACTTTCAACTGAAAAGAAAAAAATTGGTTTAACAAGTTTAGTTTGACAGATGTCGAATTCTAGTCCTATACTTTTGAAACCACGAAATGGATAACCCTTTATATATATTTTTATTTATACCCTTCACCACTATAGATGGTAGTATATTAGGTATATCCAAATGTTTACAACGCATATGAATACATCTTTAGATATACCCTTCGATTCAGTTCGATCGAATCAGTCATTTAAAAAAATTACTGTAATAAGAGTATTAAGGTACAAGGCCAATACAAGCGGCATGCGACTGCGGGCGGTCGTAGTATTGCCAGTACATAAAATGTGCGTTTGTTAACAAAAATATTCATATAAAAATAGTTTTGAGTAGGATGTAATTAAATTTGTCAGTACTGAAAAAATCTGCCGCGCTGAAAAGTATGTAGAACAAAGTTCTACTTTTTTCCATTGCCGCTTCAAATTTGACAAACAGCTGATTGCCGCCCGCAGCCGCTTGCCGCGTGCATTGGCCTTGTACCTTTAGGAATTTTTTCTTAAATTACTGATATAACCTCAGTGGAAAAAGGTATTAAATAGTCGGGTTTATCCAACCATAGTGTTGTTGTTTTTAAATCTCAAGCCAGCCGAATCGAAAAATTAGTAATATATAAGTATCGAAGTTTTTTTTTTAACGCCGTCACAGCTACACGACTAAATGAAAATTCTTAAATATAAACATTTTATTTAACAGAAATGCAAAACAAGTCAGAGTATAATGTTTGGCTATGCCGAATCTTATATACCCTCCACCAAAAATATTAAAAAAAAATTAAACAAGTTAGCAGATAAGAAATTTTAACCAAGAAGACGGAACTTAAAAATTATTATTGAGATGTCGCTCCGTTTAACATAATTGATCCAAGACTTGTTTTAGTGACATTCTTCAAACAAGTTTTGATATCTAACCATGTTATAATGTCTTTATTTTAGATGATTTATTATCTAGATTGAACCCGTCGATGAGGTTTGCTCGCCAATTTGAGATGAAATGTTTTTGTGTGTAAAATCTTTGCCGAGCATGGCTTTTGTTCATAGCAGCTACTTTCATTTCGTTTAATAGTAGCCACTAATGCAATTATCTCTCTTTAATTACGATTATCCAATAAACAGTTACTCCAGACTTAACTGATTCCAATGTGGTTATCGCTTGTCTTGCCTAAAGAAACCCAAGTGATTTTATACACTTCTTTGTGGGATATATAATGACTACGATTACCAGTTTCACAGTTCACCGTCATTCTTTCGAGGAAGGAAATTCTGATATATTTAATCTAAGTCCACCCTTAAGAAACTCTATCTTAACATACACACATAATGGCTAATTCGACTTTTTAAGATGAAAAGTGAAAAAATAGCAAACTGATTGTCAAGCTAATGATACCCTATCACCTGCTTGTAAAGGGTGTACAAATAACAAATTAACATTCAAAAAACAATCAAATCGATTGTTGTTTTTTAAAATTATTAACAAAATCATAAGAGAACTGAAAATTGTATTTCTTTGAGAAAAAAAACAGCTGTTTTTATTTATTTTTAATTTGGATTTCGTAGCTGTAGCTTTCAAAATAATTGTTAATTTATGTAGCAAATATTATGTTATATTGTTGTAACAATTTAAAATTTATCTACTAAATACTCAGGAAAGTATATAAATGTGGCGCTTACTACGGGTATAGAAATTCAATAGGTTAGACTAGTAACAGTAAAAGTCTACTGTTGGAATATGTTAAACAAGATTCAATGTTGTTCTAGTATCGACATAACTCGCCTTTATTCCCTATAAAATGTTTTAATGCTGACATAGGAATGACATACTAGAGTACTGTATCTAATAGGGTCAGATGAACTGGCGGAATATAGAGTCCAGAAGTGCAGAACTGACAATCATAATTGGTGTCGGGGTAAATTGGTAGGGTAGAACTTCGCTTTTTAAAAGTTACATAGTGGACATATGAAAAATATCAAAATTTGCTAGGGTTGAGAAGAACCAAGCTAAGTGCTGTTTCACACACATCAGGTTTACTTGTCCAGTTGTTCTTCAAATTTCTTTTGAACCTGCATTCACGTTAACAAAGAAAAATTTTCTTTATTAGTTTTCTTTTTATTTTGTATAAATTTCAATTTTGTCAGCTTTTTCTTATACAAACTCAAGACTTGATGAATCAAACCTGACTGGTGTAAAAGTAGACCAAGGAAATGCTTAGGCATATTGACCAGCCTCTGTTGCGTAAATTCTAAGATAAAAAAGAACAAAAAAGAACCGAGTCTTTCAGTTGCCAACAGGACAAATACCTCAACCACACCGCCAAATTTACACCAAAATGTTTTAATGACAATGGGCACAAAGTCCTTGACTGACAGCCCCAGTCATCCGGTCTTAACCCCATGTGCATCTCTGTGGAGTTCTAAAAGTGGAGTTGCCGGAACCCCTAACAATTTAGATGAACTGTGGGCACATGTGGTGGTAGCTTGGAACGACATTGCTCCAAATGATTGCAAACATTTAGTAGAGAGTATGCCGTGTCGTAAAGAAGTCGTTATTACTGCGAATAAAGACTATGCAAAATATTAAATTAAAATAAGTTAGAAAGTGCTATAGTCGGTCAAGCCCGACCATACGATACCCTTCACCACTAAGGTCAAAAGTGTTATTTTTCCTGCATAAAGACAAATATTTGCAAAATTTCATCATACAAACATTTTATCAAAACTTATATATTTAAGCTGCTTCCGACATTTGGACTTATATGAGAGCTAGGGTCAAATGTGGGCCGATTATCTCGAAAATTTCAAATTTATTACAGTTGTTACAAAAATTATGTATGCAAAAAATAAACTTAAAATTCCCATTATCTTCAGATTTACGAGCGTTTTAGTGATTTTTCTCATTTAGTGCGTTTTTAAAGAAAAGTTTGTATAAGAGCTATGGTCAAATGTGGAGCGATTTTAAGGTTTACATAAGCAGTATTTGATTTAAATTTCGTGAAAAAATATTGATATTTGTGGCCAATATATCAATTCCGGGAAGTGGGACCCATGAGAGGTACCACAAATAATGGACCGATTTTGACGAATTTCAATAGCCATGGTCCCATTATCGAAAAAATGATCTGTGCCAAATTTCATCACATTCAGGCCTGTTCTGAAAATCACATTTTGTGAAAGTTATTTAAAATCACATAAAAGGTGTTCTGCAAACAAAAATCACAAAAGTTTTGTGATTTCAAATCGGTCAGCTAAGACACTATCGATTTGAAACCACTTGTCTGTTTTACATGTAATTTTATTTTTATTTCTATTACTAATTGAATAGATTAAAAGCCTAATATGATTTTTATAATTTTGTGTAATAAAATTTGTAATTTTACTTAAAAGTTCATTGAAAAATATGAAAAAACGGAAACACTCATTTTAAGCTAAACTTTTTGAGATTTTTCTTAAAGCCAACCAAGTAGAAAAATTTACTTTTTCAACATTAAAAGTGTTAAGTTTTTGCAAAAATACTAATAAAATCAATCAAATTTTATTTATGATGCTAAAAATTATTAAAAATAGTGCATTTGCACTAGTTTATACAAATTTCCTTGTGTTTTGAGAAGTTTAAATCACACAAAAAACGTAAAAAATGTGATTTACAGAACAGGTACAAATCACATTTGTGATTTCAAAACGGAATGTGATTTCAAATCACGTAATTTCCAGAACAGGCCTGATTATCTTAAAAATTGCGACCTGTAGTTTGATTACAAGGTTTACATGGGGGTCCAGCCAGCCAGACGGACGGACGGACATCGCTAAATCGACTCAGAAAGTGATTCTAAGCCTATTGGTATACTAAAAGAAGGGTCTAAGACAGTGGTGTCAATTATGATTGTGTTGGTGAGATAATTTACTCTTGACTCTTACATTCCTAGCGGGAAAAATGTGCGGTTGCGAGGCCTTGAGATTTGTACTGCTAAAAAAATGCAGAAAAATACGAGGACAAGTATTTTTTATTTATCAATGCGAATTTTGATAAATAAGAAATAGATGAGGTTAATTTTATTTTTTTTAATGTAGAAACATCGTAGTCTTCACGATTATTAAATAAGTTTTACTTTACCGTTATTGTCTAAATGATAAATAAATATAATCCGAACTTTGCAATAGGCAAATAAAGTCAACATACATAACTACATTGGCTCACACCTAATTTTATGCAGAAAAAAGATATTTAATTTAAAAATATTTCTCCAGTTTTTACCTGAACATTTGGATAGTTCAAATACAAAAAGAAACAATTTTTGCAAAAAGCCTACATTAAGAAATTTTCGAAAAGACGCACCTACTACTACTACAAGAGCTCCAGCTTATTTCAACCAGCCTTTTTATATTTATTGTATATTTATCGATAAAAATATATTATTTCAATTTAGAGGCCTCAAAACAGGCCTTGCGATATTTCCCGCCGAATAAGAGTATTTCTCAGTAAAAAATCATATATTACGCTCGCAAAATAAAAGAGCGTAAGTGTACATGTGAGTTTGATTTGCACAATTGTGTATGACGCTGACATCCCTGGTCTAAGACAAATATTTCCATGCGTTACATACATCAACACAAACTTATAATACCCTTTCCACCTATGGTGGTGAAGGGTATAAAAAAATAACATTAAATATGCAAATAAATCTAAAGTCAATAAACCCCTTGTCCCAGCATAAATTTTCCTTTGTTTTCTTATTACAGTGGAATCTCACAAATTGGAACCACTTGGTGCAACGGCAAGTTCTAATTTCTGAAAAGTTCGAATTTCTGGACGTTTTTGTTTTTTAACAGAAAATGATTCTAAAGTGGAAAAATTATTCTAGTTCGTAGACAAATTCATAGAAAAAGATTTTTTGAATACATATTACATAGATATTTTATTGGGTTTTAACATAAAATCAGTAATAATTTTTTTTTTTTTTTTTTTTTTTTTTTTTTTGATTTACAACGATATCGTTACGGACCTCTAAAAGGTTCGACATGTATTTACTGGAAAATATATCACTGGTTTTGCACCATTTTATAACATTTTTGATGCCTTCAAGAACTTTTAATTGAGGAATAGGAGGCGTTATGTCAATAGCATCGATATCGCTGCTATCTGAAGCCTCCTAATCTCTACTCTCTGCATCAGATGCGTCAGTAAAGACATCTTTATTCCATTCCTAGATTTCATTTATATTTACGGAATTTTTTGGCATAATTGCGTTCAAAAGATCAAAATTTATTTGAAGAACCTCATCGCAATTCTGATTTTGTTTAGCCAATTCCGCTAGTGGCAAACCATCATCGCTATCGTAATCTGTGTATTTAACAATTTGGACCAAGAATTTTTTAGCACTGTCTGCGGTACCTTATTCCATGCTTGTTTCAACAATATTATTACATCACGGATTGCATGCCAATTAACTGAGATAGCAACTTACTTCTGTAAATAAGCTTTGTCATTTTAATAGGATTCTGATCTATTGGCTGCACAGCTGCTGTTACATTCAGCGGCAAGAAATATGCAATTATGTTACGATCCTCACTTTGAAGTTTATCAATTGGTGCATGAGCGGAACAGCAAAAGAGCTTTTGGGTCCAAATTATTGTCTTCAGAAAATCGAATGACCTGCAGGATAAAAAATAAATTAAATATGGAAAATATGGAACTTAAAATATGAGTTGGTGAAACATACTTCTTTGGTAAATATCTTGTGAAACCAAATATGAAAAATCCGGGAAGTCATCCTCGCATTTTTCGAAAAGTCAAGTGGGTTATCAAATCCTTTTGGCTTTTTAACCTTTCCAATAACCAATGGTTTTAATTTATGTGAGCCGTCAGAGTTTGCCTAGTAAAATTAAAACGCCTTCTTTTTGAATTCTAAATCCCTGAGCACTTTTTTCACAAGCAGCGACGATTGTTTTATTCGAAAGGCAACGAAAAAACAATCCGCTTTCATCAGCATTATAAATTTGTGATTCCAATAACCCCATTTGCTCGACTTTTGCACGAAATATGTGTAGAAATGGAGTCACCTCACTAACATCACTGGAGAGTATTTCACCACCAATTTTTAAAAATCGTATTCCGTGTCGTGTTTTAAACTTAGAAAACCATCCGTTACTAGCAGTAAATGCGCTCTCATCTTTTTCGGGGTATACTTCACTAAAAATTGACTTAGCTTTGGCTTTCAGTACTGGTCCTGTCATTGTGTTCTTCTTTTCACGTTGATTTAAACACCGCGGGCGCTTTTCCATTTCTTCATATCCTGCCTTATGTAAAGACTTTTTTTTGCTTCCGGATAGGTACTGGCAACTGCTTCCATAATTTCATGTTTTTTTTTTTGATTTTATGTAGCTGATGGAAGATTTTGCCACATGAAAATCTTAAGCTAAACGGTTTCCACTCACACCTTCATTAAGTCTTTTTAATATTTTAACTTTAGTATCCAACGATAAGGTATTTATACCCTTCACCACCATAGGTGGAAAGGGTATTATAAGTTTGTGCTGATGTTTGTAACGCATAGAAATATTTGTCTTAGACCCACCTTTTAGTATACCAATAGACTTAGAATCACTTTCTGAGTCGATTTAGCGATGTCCGTCCGTCCGTCTGGCTGGACCCCCATGTAAACCTTGTAATCAAACTACAGGTCGCAATTCTAAAGATAATTTGATGAAATTTGGCACAGATAATTTTTTTGATAATGGGACCACGGCTATTGAAATTGGTCAAAATCGGTCCATTATTTATGGTACCTCCCATAGGTCCCACTTCCCGGAATTGCTATATTGGCCACAAATATCAATATTTTTTCATGAAATTTAAATAAGATACTGCTTATGTAAACCTAAATCACTGTACCAAATTTCGAGATAATCGGTCCACATTTGGCCCTAGCTCTCATATAAGTCCAAATGACGGAAACAGGTTGAATATATACGTTTTGAGAAAATGTTTGTATGGTGGAAAAATGTAGCAAATATTTGTCTTTATACTGGAAAAATAACACCTTTGACCTTAGTGGTGAAGGGCATCGTATGGTCGGCTTGACCGACTATAGCGCTTTCTTACTTGTTTTTACGTTTGTTTGGCATTTTTTGTTCAACTTTCACACGTATAAACACTTAATTTTGACCTTCAATTATCAACTGACCCAAATTTGCGCAAACCTCTCAAAATTTACACAAATATGATCGAGTTGTAAATACTACGAATAACTCGGTGATTTCCCGTTTTATGTTTTACATTAATGAGCGAAAAAATGATTTGCAAAAAAATAAAAATGAAAAAAAAAATGAAAGAAACTGTGGTTATAATTTCAGAGCGTCCAATACATCGAAATGACCGGTTCTAATTTCTGGACGGTTCGAATTTGTGAGATTCCACTGTATTTGTATAACGGTAATTATCACAGTTATGATTTTTAATTATAGTAGTCAACACGAGTCCAATATACAATAATACCAAATAACAGAGAGATTAAGCCAACAGCTTTGTTGTTACACCCATATTCGTAAACCACTAAAAAATATGTGTGTATGTATGTATATTTATGAGTGATTTTATTTACTTAATTATAGGTGATACATTAGAAAAAGTTATTGTCAATTAAATTTAAAAATCCGGAGTTTTAAAAATTTTGAGCGGGTCATGGGCACTGTTTCCCCTCATCCGATTGAGCTCAAATTTTCAAGGGACTATTTTTTTAGCAATTCGAACCAATTGTCAAGGCTAAGTTTAATAAATAAAGTCATGACATTCTGTTAATTTATGTTTAATTACTAATATCAAATATGTTAAAAGATAATCGTGTTTATTATTAGCAGTGGTCACAATGGTTATGGACTCGTATGTATATCTACTTACTTGTCACTTCTTCTTAATCAAAAAAAGGTTTTAAAAAAATCCTTATTTTGTTTTGCCGCGTACTTTCCCATTTTCCTCACATCAATAAATATATCATTTGAAACTAAAATGTAAACTACACGATTATTTATCACTATTTTTAACCATTGGAAGAATATCAGACAAGCTTTTCTTAACTTTCCCTTTTAGACAACTTCTGATAAAATGAATCATTTTAGACAATTAATAACACTACTCAACGCAAAAAAAACACTTTAAAGTTGAACTAACCCAGTAAAACTTTTCATTCGCTCATACTCATTCGCTGTTTAAGTCATTACATTAACATGGGGATGTCATTGGAGGCAAGTACTTACCAATTGAAAGCAACAACAACAACAGCAACAACTTTTTTGTTGTTGTTTTATTAAAAACATATATTTTTAAACGAAATACAAAATTTTTTTTATGATCCCATGGGGGCTCGAACCCAGACCATCCGACTGCTAGGCAGAGACTCTTCCACTGAGCTACTTCATATGTTGAAAACTTAGCAGCTTATAATTAATATAAACAATTTTTATTTTTAGATCCAAAATCATGTGAAAATAACTTTGTTTTTCCCTGCTTTTTTTGCTTTGTTGTAATTTTTGGAAAAATATTTTTATACGATTTTTTGTAATTATTTTAAAACTTTTTTAAAATTATTTTAAGACTTAAACAATTTAAATATTCTTTTTTGTATAAGTTTTTACATAAGATTGACTCTTACTTACTTAAATTTTACCTGTTAAGGTCAAAGTCCGAGCATATTTTAGAATTCCATGGATTTCGATCTTGTGCGAATATTCTCCAATTTTATAGGCCAAGCTTTGAAAAATGTTCCTCTACTTGGTCTTTCTATCGAAGTTTTGGACATCCTCCTCTAACATTTGGTAGTGGGACATTTCAATTCTAATTTTATCCTCTTCATTGTATTTTTTTTCAAGAGAGGGTTACTAGCCCGTAATCCTAACCCATTTTTATCGATCTTATGGGACAACTCTCGGAACATGTTAACTCACAATATTAATGGGTGTTAAACTAACTCCCCGGGTGATACCATGAGGAGGTGTGTGTCCACAATTGAGATGAAGAATGACCCAGATAAGTTGGGCTTACCAAGTTAAGACCAATTAGAATCGTGTTTGGTATTCAACATCCCCTACATAATCAAAATTGACTCATGATGGTATTTTTTCATTAACGTGAGTTAGTTTTACAAATTTTTTTTACAGAAGATAATATTTAAGTTCTTAAAATTCAAAAATCATTTAAAAAGACTCTTTTAATAAAAAAAAAAACTAAAAAAAATTGTTGCCCTTGGTGAGAATTTGAACCGGGGCCATTCAGTTTAAATTGCCATCTTAATTACAAATAAGTACTTCTGTAATAACTTATTATTTATTCAAATGGTATGTTGTAGTCGTTACAAGGTAACCAGTTATCAGAGTACTTGCCATTACCAAAGTTTTGCTGGGTAAGTAATATACGAAATTTTAAATTAAAAAAAAATATAGTTTGAATTTTTGAGAAGACTATTCTGTTATATATATAATAATTCCCCGACAACATTCCAATTGGAACAAGGGGAACTTCTCTCAGACAATGAGCTGCATCCGATTTTATTTTTAGACTCATTGAAAGGGACTTACGTTTTAACGCCGACTCCGAACGGCAAATGCATTAGTTAGAAAAGGTTTACATAGCCTAACACTCAATAACCAGTGGCTAGATGAGTTATGAGGTGAACCGCCGCTTTTTTGAAAATTAATTTTTTTCAAGTGGGTCTGGCAGGGATTGAACTTGGGACCTCTGGTATGCTAGGCGGATGACTAACCTGCTATACCACGGCGGTTCACAAGACTTTTTTGTTAGTTTATTTTTAATTTCTAGGGAAATTAAAAATTTTTAAGAACTCTAAAAATTGTATGAGTTAGGAGAATGTACAAGGTGGCGCAAAAGTAATCCTCCTATCAGAAAATGCTATAAATTTTGCGATTGGCCCCTAATGTCAATTCTGTTTTGACATTTGTGTAGTAAACACTTGCGAAATATACGTTAATAAACAATGTTACGCTACACTGCTCCAGAATGCGGAATATTGGTGACTATTTATTTGACCAATAATCGGTCGGTGACTTTGGCACAACTTGAATTTCGTCGCAGATTTCCTGGCCGTGCAACGCCTACTGGTGAAATACTGCGACGTTTAGCCGCTCGCCTTGAAGAGACTGGCACAACACGAGATGCTGCCATGCGTGGCAGACCCCGGAGTCGCCGTTCTGCAGAGAATATTGCTGCTGTAGCCGAGGATGTCATGGAAGCGCCGTCGACATCGACCAGACGACGTGCCACGCAAATGGGTATCAGTCGACGGTCTTTACAGCGAATTTTGGTAAAAAATTTGAAGATGTTTCCGTACAAAGTCCAGACGGTGCATCAGCTGTTAGCTGCTGACCGGAAAACATGTGGTTCCAACAGGACGGTGCAACAGCACACACTGCACATGCCACAAACGATATGCTGAAGAATGCATTTCCCGGGCGCCTAATCTCCCGTTTTGGCGATTTGCACTGGCCAGCAAGATCGCCTGATTTGACCGCTGCAGACTTCTTTTTGTGGGGGTTTTTGAAGTCGCGGGTTTATGTTAAGAAGCCTCAGACTCTTGCAGATCTTAAAGACAATATTCGTCAAGAATGTGAGGACCTATCGCCGGAAGTTTTGGCCAAAGTGATGGAAAATGCCATAAAAAGGGCTCAAATGACAATCAACTGTGGCGACGGCCATTTACATGACATCATATTCTCGACTTGATGTAAAAAAATTAAAAGACCAAATAAAAATAATCCACAAGAAGAATCAAAGGCGCATATTCACAAATCATTTCTAAGTGCTATCTTTTTTAAATGCCTATTTAAGTTATTCACAGACGAATACTAAAGTTTAGACTTAATTATGGGTAAAGCTATAACTAAATGTTAACTAACTTATACATTCAAACAACAGCTGATCGTTTTCATAAATTATTTGGAAAGAAAATCATTTGAGGTGAAAACAAAAAAAAAATAATAATCTTATCTTATATTCTTAAACGAGCAATAATTGTATATATATATATATATATATATATATAGAATGGCTATCTCGAAAACGGCTCTAACGATTTTGATAAAATTTGGACAGTGGGTATCTTTTTTGATGTATAGGTCGAAGAAGAAGGGACTTTTGGAACTTTTACCTCTAAGAGGGTAAAAACGGGTAAAAAGGGGGAAAAAATCGAAAACGCTATGTCTCCTAAAAGAAAAACAAAATTAAAATTACGTTTTAAACAGCTTTGAAAATAAGCGGACAGGTGTTTGGTACTTTTTTGAAACTATGTCCGATAGGGGCTAAAAAAGGGTGAAAATAGTTTTTTTGGCACCTTTTTAACCCACTCTTATATTTTAAACTAAAGAATATAGAAAGAAACTTGGTACTGCAATCAATAAATGTAAAAAAACATGAAACACGTATTTGGTACTTTTTTGATTTTGGAGCCAAAATGGGTAAAAAAGGAATAAAATGATAACTTAACATCTCCAAAGTAATATGAATAGGAACATTATACATTATGTTAAATGCGTTTTAAAAAAATGTACCGAATTCAATTGGCACCAAAAAGGTACCAAATATACATATGGAACTTTTAGAAATTAGGGAATAAAAAGGGGGAAAAATTAGTATTATTTTAAACAAATGAATGTTTGTCTGTATGTATGTTCTTTATAGAATAGTAAACTGTGAATTTGATCATGTTATGCTCTTTAGCGAAGATGTTGCAGATAAGCCGGCGAAGGTTTTAAAGTTGATAAGACTAATTTCCGACAGATGGCGCCACTGAAAATTACTAAAAATTAATTAAATCGTAAACTGTACATTTGATCATGCTATGATCTTTAGCAAAGTTGTAGCGCATGAGCCGACGAAGGCTTTTTAGTTGGTATGAATAATTTCCGACAGGTGGCGCTACAGAAACTTGCTCAAAGTCAATTTAATCGTAATCTGTACATTTAATCATGCTACAATCTTTAGCAAAGTTGTTGCACATGAGCCGACGAAGGTTTCTTAGTTGGTATGAAGAAATTTCGACAGGAAATTTACTGAAAGTCAATTTAATCGTATGCTGTACATTTAATCATGCTATAATCTTCAGCAAAGTTGTTACGGATAAGCCGAAGAAGGTTTATGAATTGGAATAAGCAAAGTCCGACAGGTGGCGCCACAGAAAACTACTCAAAATGAATTAAATCGTAAACTGTGCATTTGATCAGACTATAATCTTTAGCAAAGTTGTTGCGCATGAGTCGACAGAGGTTTCTGTTGATATGAATAATTTCCAAAATTATTCAAAATGAGTTAAACTGTAAACTATGCAAACTATGTGTTGGTCGGACAAAATAAATCAAATAATTCAAAATTAACTGAATATTTCTACAATGTCTTTCCTCTAAATTTATTTTAGCACTTTATAATATAAAATATATAAAAACTTTAAAATTTTCCTCAAAATGCTTATCATAAAGCTCCGAGCAAGGCTCGGTCTACCAGGTACTAAATTATTATTAGACGATAACATAATGAGAAAAGTGATGAGGTATAGAAAACGCTGCAATTATCTTTAAACTTCTAACCAATTTTTTGTGCCTAAAAAACATCCAAACAAAATAAAATTAACAAGAGATGTGTTTTCTTGCGACAACAATTTATTGAATAATTTTATTTGTATAAAACTTTTTTTAAATTGGTTTTTAGACAAACTGGAGCTAAAAAATACTTTTTATGAATTTCTATTCATTTTTTATATGTTAAAAACTGTTATTTGATAGTTTAAAAAGTTTTTTGTTTAAATTTATCGATCACAGTATTATCGACATTTTATTTTCTCTGCAGCCATTGTACATGGTTGCATTTGTTTTATCAGCTGACAGCCGTTATTATGTTAATTATAATTTGTGAATAGGACCAGTAACTATCTCTTAACTATTTTTTAGTATCTGTTGAACTAATTTCAACTTTAGTTACGATTTTTGAATATGCGCCAAAGTCTTTAATTTTTTTTTAAATTATAGCCAAAAAACATCGGAAGGTTATTTTTGCGCCACCTTTTATATACCAAATTTCATCCAATTCGGAGATAGTGTGGTTTAGAACGTTTTCGAAATTTTTGATTTGACCCATTAAAAGTTTTTTTTTAAAAAAAGGACCAACTTCAAGAGGCCATAAAAATTAGTGTTTCTCATCGATCGTATTAATATTCCCTGCAGTAAATGCCACAGAGAAACAATACTGTTTCGCTATTAACAATGTCTTCAAATAGAGACATTGGGATCAAATTGGGCCTATTGAGATATATAAACAAATGAATCCAAAATTTAGAAAGCTTTGGGTCCTCCTTAACATACTGATGCAATCAGACTTACAGTTTAGAAGATACATATTTATTACCACCTTTTTTTCGTTTCAAGCCACTGTGCGGCGTGGTATTGCTGTTGGCTTACCGTCGACGAAAGATGCTGTGGTAATTATAGTTTACTTTTTGTAAAAATATAACCCAATTTACTTAGTTTTTTTACATTAGAAAATTATACTTATTTCGAAAATCATTTTTTAATTTTTTGAAAATTATGTCAACATATGTGACCACCGGGAAAAGGTGGCTTATGACTCAAAAACAAAATTTCGAAAAATTAGCTAAAAATGTAAAAAAAATTAGCTAAAAATTTCGAAAAATTAGCTAATTTTTCGACCGGGTCACATATAATAAATTTGCTTTCCAGTAACATAAAACAAACAAATGTAGACATTCGCAAAACGTAATATTTACATCATAAATCATTTTGAGTACATTGAAAAAACCTTTTTTGAATATAAATTGTTACAAAAAAGGTCATATTTTATATACGGGAATAATAAGTGCTTGAAGTCAGACGATAGCCTGATTTATATGTTTAATCAATTCGCGTTCCTGACCGCCAGAATGATTGAAAAAAGTTATGTTTCAAATGAAAAATGTTTTATTTTTTAGTACATAAACCTTATAAGAAATAGTTTGGTATATGAAAAAATCAAAAACAAAAAATCCACTCAAAATCAATACAAACTTTTATAAAAATTGTTACGTTTTGGTGCGATCTTTCGTGTTTAAAACCTTTTTGTTGCGAATTGATCGGTATTTTTGCGATTTTGTTAAATGGAACAATAGAGACTAGTATGTGTAGTAAAATTGCATCATAAACACAATTTTTTAGAAAAAGAAATATATTATGTTTTGGTGCGAACGTCTACAAATGGTAGAATAAAATAAAAAAAAAAACTAGGTCGATATCTTTAACCGTTTCGCCGTGCAAAAATGTGTTAAATTGTACCAATGTTCAATATTAATAACAGTAATAGTGAATATTTTTCCTTAGATATTTTTCTTGAGAGAATATACACGGCTTTGTTCTTATACCCACCATCAAAAAGAATGGGGGGTATATTGAGGTTGTCACTCCGTTTGTAATTTCCTTAATATTGGCTCAAAAACCAAAACGATATATATTCTGAATCCTTATGAAATTCTAAGACCATTGAGCGATGTCCGTCTGTCTATTGAAATCACGATAACGTCTAAACGAAAGCAGCTAGATCACTAAAACTTAATAAATACATTCTTTATCTTTGAGAAAATTTTGATATTGAAATTGGGCAAAATCGGCTAACATTTGACCATAGCTCCTGTATAACCTCGCCTATTCTAATCGTTTATTTCCTAATAAATAACAAACTATAACAGCTATGATGATAAAATTTGGTGCATAGAAGTTTTGCATAGACCCTAGACAGCATACAAAATTTCGGTTCACATTTAGCCATACCTTCCATACAAAAAACTTACTGAAACTGCCTAAATTTTACCTAAAATACACTTAAATGTCAATAAATCTAAAACTATAACAGATATAACTAAATTTAGCACTAGGAAGTCCTATGTCAATGGTAGCTAGTGTGCAAAATTTTGTCACAATCAGTCACCATTTGACCATAGCTCCCATATAAAAAACTTACGAAAACACAAAAAGACAAGTAAGAAAGCGCTATAGTCGGTCAAGCCCGACCATACGATATTCTTCACCACTAAGGTCAAAAGTGTTATTTTTCCTGTATAAAAGACGAATATTTGCTAAATTTTGCCATCATACAAACATTTTCTCAAAATTTTCAATATCTTTGGATTTACGAGCGTTTTAGTTTAGATTTTTATACCCTTCACCACCATAGGTGGAAAGGGTATTATAAGTTTGTGCTGATGTTTGTAACACATAGAAATATTTGTCTTAAACCCACCTTTTAGTATACCAATAGACTTAGAATCACTTTCTGAGTCGATTTAGCGATGTCCGTCCGTCCGTCTGGCTGGACCCCCATCTAAACCTTGTAATCAAACTACAGGTCGCAATTCTAAAGGTAATTTGATGAAATTTGGCACAGATAATTTTTTTGATAATAGGACCATGGCTATTGAAATTGGTCAAAATCGGTCCATTATTTATGGTACCTCCCATAGGTCCCACTTCCCGGAATTGCTATATTGGCCACAAATATCAATATTTTTTCATGAAATTTAAAACAAATACTGCTTTTGTAAACCTAAATCACTGTACCAAATTTCGTTGAAATCGGTCCACATTTGACCATAGCTCCCATACAAACTCTTCTTCAAAAACGCACTAAATGAGACAAAAAATCACTAAAACGCTCTTAAATCTAAAGATAATGAAAATTTTGAGTTTATTTTTTACATACATCATTTTTGTAAGAACTGTAATCAATTTGCCAAATTTCGAGATAATCGGTCCACATTTGACCCTAGCTCTCATATAAGTCCAAATGACGGAAACAGGTTGAATATATACGTTTTGAGAAAATGTTTGTATGATGGCAAAATTTAGCAAATATTTGTCTTTATACAGGAAAAATAACACGTTTGACCTTAGTGGTGAAGGGTATCGTATGGTCGGCTTGACCGACTATAGCGCTTTCTTACTTGTTTTGTCTCATTTAGTGCATTTTTAAAGAAGAGTTTGTATGGGAACTATGGTCAAATGTGATCCGATTTCAACGAAATTTGGTACAGTGATTTAGGTTTACATAAGAAGTATATGTTTTAAATTTCATGAAAAAATATTGATATTTGTGGCCAATATGTCAATTCCGGGAAGTGGGACCTATGATGGTGAAGGGTATAAAAAGCTGGTTTATTAGTCAGATAAAAGCGCTATAGCTCCTCAACTACAAGAGCTAGATAGACAAAATTTTACAAAAGTGTTTTTGATATGTTATAAAAGTTGTGTACTGAAAATGGGCGGTTCACATTTAGTTAAAGCTCACATATAACCCTGCCCCGGGAATCACATTTATGCTGATAAATTAAATATAATTGCAATATCTATGACAACTAAATTTAGAACAGAGAAGTTTTATGCTACTTTTGGTCAGTATATAAAATTTTATAGGAATTTGTCCATATTTGACCATAGCTTTCATATAAAAACCGCTTCCGGAAACCACTAAAATGCCACAAATTTCAATTAAAAGCTATTAAATTATAAACCGTAACAGCTATGGCCACTAAATTTTGCTCAAATACACTTTATATAAATACCAGCCAGCCATTGTTCTTACCCAGTAAGAAAAAAAAGTTTATTCTCAGATTGAGGATGATTTGAAAATAAATCTTTTTTCAAAGGTCAAACGTTTGATACAGATTTTAGAATAATATCGTTCTCAACAAAAAGCGGACTTTATTCTCAAATTGTGAAATGCCTTTATTCTCAAATCATTATCAAACCTCATTCTCAAAGGTTTTTTAAATGTGGATATCATCTACATGTGGAACATAAATAAAATTGCGTTGTATTTTTGATATTTTTGAGTTTGTTTATTTTGTTAATCAAAATAATTTGATGAAATTTAGTAAAAGGACAACACAATTAAAATTGGCCATTGTTCCATAATTTCATATAAATATGGAACTATTTTAAAAAATCCGCAAGAAATAACGAATTTCTTTAAAATGCAATGGCATTCCATTAAAATATCCTAAACATTATTTTTTTTTTAAGTTTGAAAAAAACTTTAAAAAAGGTTTGTTATCAAATTTATATAACACCATTTTTCAAATTATTCTCAAATCATCTTAGGGCTTGATAGTGTTTTGAGAATAACCTTTATTCTCAATTTGATAAACTATAATTTTTCAAACGTTTATTCTTAAATGAACCTTCATTTGAAAATAAATGTGAATCTCAAACATCTGTTCAGGTTTTAAAAAAGTTTGAAAAACAACGTTTGATAACAAATGTAAAAGTCATCATATTTTAAACGTTTGACACTGTTCTTACTGGGTATATATAACATCGCTATAGGCGAAATATATCATAGCTATAGGTTCCTGCAAATCTCAGGAAAATTATCTTTACTACGATACAAAAATTTTTGCTGAAGATTAAACGCTTAAAAAGACATGGCCTGCTAAAACCTGAAATTTAAGTGGTTCTAATCATATGATTTATAGTGTATGTACTCGTATGTATGTAACATATTTATGTATTATTTAAATATTTACACGAAAAATTACAAACCATTCGATAAATGAGGCCCTATGCTCCACTGGGAGTCAAGGATAACAGAAGAATTCGATAAATTGTGTATAAGTAAATAAAATATAAATATTTACACATTAATTAGTACTTTTTCCGTTTTTTTTTTAATAAAAGTATTTTGTCGAATGTGGTTATGTATTTCGAAATAGTGTTGCACTGTGTAATTTAATGTAGGTTTTTGTCTAAGCTATGAAATCACTTGGTGGTGGTATGAGATACGATTTTGTTTTGTGTTTTATTTTTTTTTTATTTTTATTCAATTTGATTTAATTTTATTTAATTTAATTTTCTAAATTACTTACAACTGATTTTTTTTATTTACATTATTTATTTTTAGGGGTTTATTTTTGTTTTTTTTTCTTATTTTTACACGCAATAAACAGAATTTTTAATTATTGTTCAGTCGGAAGATAAAATATGTAAAGAAAACTTTTAATTTTGTTTAATTTTTGTTTTTTTTTTTTTGGTTTTTTGTTATAATAATTTCCTTATAGGTTTTAATGTTTTCTTTTTCTTTCCTATTAGGTAAAAAAATAATATTTAAAATAAATTTAGAAATACAATTCAATAGAATAATACATTAGTAATAATGTTTTGAACACTTTATGGGCAATTCAATAACTAATTTTCGATTTGTGGATAAATTATAAATTTAATTAAAATTTATGTACTCGTATGTATTTCATAAATGTGTCTATTTAATTAAAAAATATTTAAGTTATTATTAATAGTTCTTATATAGTTAATAATAATGATAATTCTTAATTGTAACTAACGTAATATTGTTATTTTTCTTTTTTTTTAACATTCTGAAATGCTGGAAGCACATGTGCATTATATAATATGTCCATGACCCATTTGCTCTATCTATTACACAGGTCAACAGCAAAAATGTGCTCGAGTAACCACTATATACATTTGATGTATCATGTCTACCTTAGTACAAAAATGGTAAAATTTTTAAATTCTATGGCAAGATTTTTAAAAAACAATTTTTTTTTAAATTGCAATTTTTTTTAAACGTTTCTTTAAACAATTAATGATAACTCAAAAACTACTAGTCCGATATTATTAAAATAAAATCAGAAAAATTAGGATTTACATAGCCTTTAATTCGTCTATATATCGCGTTTCAATCGGATCAATAGTATCGGAATTATAATAAAAAACTTAAGACAAAAATATTTTTTTAAGTAAAAATGGCAAAAATTTTCTTTTTAAAAAAATCATGAAAAATCGAAAACGCCAAAAAAAACTTCCAGATTTATTGTTTTATCGCATAGCGACATTAATAGCAACAAAATGAGATATCGACCATCAAAATCGATTGATATTTTTCGAATTTATTCACAATTTAGTGAATTTGCTCATTTTCACAAAATTTTAGTTTTTTGCTTGATATACTATAATGCGTATATCAAGCAAAAAACTAAAATTTTTGGTCCCAACTTTTTTTAAATAAAATTATTGCATCCTTTATTGAATGAAATTTTAAACTTTTATTTAGATCACCATTCTCAGCAATTAATTGTGCTAACAATTTATTTCTATAAATAAGTTTCGTTAGCTTTATTGGGTTTTGGTCCATTGGTTGTAGCGCTGAAGTAACATTTGATGGAAAGAAACTTTACGCTACTATATTTCCATCCTCACTTTGCAATGCCTCAATAGGTGAGTGGGCGGAGCAGTTATTAATTAGTAAAAGGGCTTTTGGGGGCAAATTATTTTCTTCGGAAAAACAAATGACCTATTCAAAATATATTTTAAAATGTTGGAAGTTATAAATTACACGTTTTTTATTATAACTCCGATACTATTGATCCGATCGAAACGCGATATATAGACGAATTAAAGGCTATGTAAACCTTAATTTTTCTGATTTTATTTTAATAATATCGGACTAGTAGTTTTTGAGTTATCGTTAATTATTTGAAGAAACGTCTAAAAAAATTGCAATTTAAAAAAAAATCTTGCCATAGAATTTAAAAATTTTACCATTTTTATACAAAGGTAGTCATGATACATCAAAATTGTATAGTGGTTTTAAGAGCACATGAAATTTTTTTTTATTTTGTTGTACTGTGTTATTAGACTGTTCCAAAAATACATGCATATGTAAAATTTATCTATTAAGGTAAACTTGGCTTCATATTCGGGATTTTAATAATTTAAAAGGCAAAGTTGAATTTGAAGAATATTTTTTAATAGACCCAGTAATTGCTACCAAAGTTATTAAACCACACTCAATACTTTCTAGAAAATACTAGCATTAATATATAAAGTCTAGAAGCACGATTTCGACCACATCGGAGTTATGAGGATCAACAAATACTTTCTAACTAATCATTGAATAATCGATTAAAATCACCTCTAATCTGATTTTCTTCGATTTTGAAAAGAGTTTGATCCAATATGTTTAGCTTTAATTAAGTTACAAAAAAAAAACGCCTGTTATGTTCCAGAAAATACAAACAGAAATTATACTCAAAGGCTAGAAACAAAAACCTATGACACTTTATTACCAAATGAAAAAATACTAAATGTTACTCCCCTGCTCCAATATAGCCTATTTTCTACCAACTTACATGCAATCATAAAAAAGATATACGTACAAAGTTTGAAACTTTACCTTTAAAAGTTCTAAAGATACACGAGGATAAGTTAATTTTTGTTTAAAGTAAACGTTTACCTTAATCAATCCCACCACATTCTGCCCAAAAAGTCGGGGGAATAGATGGAATAGTGTTTCTGGGCAATACAATTGAATTTTGCGATATTGCGATAGGGATTCTTCTAAGAAAAGAATTTTCTTTGTTCCCTGATTCCGTTAGAGGACATACCAAATAAGTAACGATAATACAGTGTGACTTAACCCACACTAAGTCAAACAATTTGCTAACCTAACTGTAACCGCAAGCACTTTGTAAATTTGGCTGCTATTAGTTAAAGTACCCCCATTTACCTAGCGTTTATCGACTTTAAGGCCTTCGACAATGTCAATAGGAGCTACCTATGGAGAATTTCAGAAAATCGTAACATACCATCGAAAATTCTGAACTTAATTCGGGCAATGTACGTGGATTTTAAATGTCGGGTCCTACTCAAAGGTAAATTGTGTAATCTATTAGAAGTTACTCCTGGAGTAAGACAAGGAGGTATCTTGTCATCTATACTCTGAATGGTAGACACGGTATCCAATGGACACCTTTTAAACAACTTGAGGACTTGAAATGACGCTGATGACATATGTCTTCTAAGCCAAAGCTCGGGTCACCTTTAAAATAACATTAACGCTATCACTATTGAATCTCGGGCAGCTGGGCTGGAAATCAATATTTCTAAAACAAAGATTATGCCTAGACACATCAATGTGGATAATGAGGTTGTTGAATGTGTAGGTTCCTTTAGTTATCTTGGTAGTTTGGTATCTACATAAGGTGGCGCCGACGAGGATATTAAATCGCATGTTAATACGACAAAATCTGCATTCGGCATTCTTCGAGCTTTTGGAAATCTCGGCAAATATCAAAATCCATCAAATGTCAAATCCATCTTGTATTACGGCTGCGAAACCTGGAAACGCACAAATGCTATCGATAAGCGCCTACAAACCTTTGCAAACAAATGCTTGCGACAAATTCTTAATAAATGGTGGCCGAATCGCATAAGAAATGAAGATCTACTAAACGCTATAAACTAAATCCCTACTTCTGTAGAGGTATGTGAAACGAAATGGCGGTGGATAGGCCACACGCTTAGAAGGCCAAATACCAACATCGCTCGACAAGCGCTTCGTTGGAAGCGCTTCGTGTTGGTGCACCTGCTAGAACGTGGAGAAGGTCAATTGATGCGGAATTGCAAGCAGCAAACTATTGACAATGCTTGACCCCATGTTACGAAAGTAGTCAAGACATACATTTAAACGTTGAAACGTCCTACCCCTACCGCCGTATTCTCCGGACTTTGCTTCCTTGAACTATCACTTGTTTTGATCAATGCCACGCGGCTTGGTTGACCAGCACTTCCGGTCTTATGAAGAAGTTAAAAATTGAATCGATTTGTGGATCGCATCAAAAGATGACCAGTTTTTTTCAATGCCCGAAAGATGAGAGAAACTAGTGGCCGGAGATGGACAATACTTTGAATCATAAATGTTAAGCCAGTTTGTTACAAAAAAGCTTTAATTAAAAAAAAACGGCGGAAGTAAAGTTGTGTACCTAGTACTTCAAACTTT
Organism: Stomorhina lunata; assembly: GCA_933228675.1. Taxonomy (NCBI): domain Eukaryota; kingdom Metazoa; phylum Arthropoda; class Insecta; order Diptera; family Rhiniidae; genus Stomorhina; species Stomorhina lunata. The sequence goes on along the minus strand of OW121740.1, from coordinate 83,927,067 downwards.
TGCACATCTAGTCTTCGCTAGCCCTTTCCAAAGTAGCGACTGTAAAAATATATTTGTATAAGTAGATGGTAAAACCATGAAAATTATTTGAATAATTAACTTCCATTTAAGCTCTAATATCGATCTAAAAAAGAGGGCTGTTAAATTTCGATTTCAATTAGTAATCAATTACATTACATTTTAAAAAGAATCGGGTGATGATTGATTATATCGGGTTATCCATTTCGTGGTTTCAAAAGTATAGGACTGGAATTCGACATCTGTCAAACTAAGTTGTTAAACCAATTTTTTTCTTTTCAGTTAAAAGTCTGACATTGACGAAAATGGATCGGTTAAATATCACACAACGCTTAAAAATAATCAAAGCATACTACAAAAATGGTGATTCTGCAACAGCCACATATCGTGCTTTAAGAGGAGATTATGGTTTACATAATCGTCCAACTACGCAAGCAATTGGCAAAATTGTGAAGAAATTTGAAGAGACTAGAGAAGTCACAAGCATTGTAATGCCTGTGCATGATCGTTTAGCTCGTTCCGCTAAAATATCGCTGCTGTAAGTGAAAGTGTTTCCGAAGACCCGAATGTGTCAATTCCTCGTCGTTCTCAGGAATTAGGACTGTCTTACGGCACATTATTGAAGAATACGACTTGAAGAATATGTGGTTTCAACAAGACGGTGCCACACATCTCGAGCGAATATGGCTTTGTTGCAAGAGACATTTCCTGGCCGCGTAATTTCTCGTCGTGGCGATATCAACTGGCCACCAAGATCATGCGATTTGACACCATTAGACTTTTTTTGTAGGGCTACGCGAAAGACCGTGTTTATGCAGATAAACCTTTAACTCTTGAGCACTTAAAAACCAACATTCGTCAAGTTATCGCTGAAATACCACATGATATGTGTCAAAAATTTGTCGAAAATTACCTTAAAAGAATCAATGCTTGCAAAATTTCGCGTAGTAGTCGTTCAAATGATGTAGTGTTTCACACGTAATGTCAACGTTCAAACGTTCACTTTCGAAACCGCAAAATGGATAACCCTGCATAATAATCTTTTAAACAATTTCTGATTACTATTGATTACGATTACAGAAAATAATCGAAAGTAATCAAAAAATAATCCGACAACTTTCAAAGATTACTTTTGTATTACATTCAAGTAATTTCAAGTAATTCAGATTACTTTTCCATTATTAGTAATCGTAATCAATTACTAATCGTGCGAATCTGAATATAATCGTAATGTATCATTATTTCACCTTTCAACAAAAAAAGTAATCAAATTAGTAATCATTACTTAACAGCTATGGTCAAAAATATGGCTTTTATTGTGATGGGTTTTATTTGTTTTCAATAAACCCACTTCATCAAATACGTATATAATTTACTTCTAACCTTCTAAAAGCATATAAAAACATTTTGAATCTAAATCCATTTAAAGCTTAAACGTTAAATGCCAAATTTACCTGATTATTTAAATCTGGAAAAAATGTTCTACATAAACTTGTAACGTTTGAGTTACAAAAGATTTCCGACACATGTCTCAAAAGATATATTTTAAATAGAAGCTATTAATTGGCCGTTTCAAGAGCAAATAATGCGCATGTTCTTCCAATACTCTAACCTTCGTAATTTTTTTAAGTAAATCTGATTTACATTGCATATTATATTATATATTACAAGAATTAAAAATGAAAAATAAAACAATTGTTAATAACTTATCGATAGTGATCCCATTTGCCCAATGCATCGTCCCTCTTCGTCGAATGTGGCCAACGTTAGACGCGATAGCTTATTACATAGCACTCCATTACCGTTATTTTGTATCGGATTGGGTTCTGAAAAAAAAATGTATATGTTATTTATTGTGTATGATACCTTATTAAGATTATTATGGAAATTTGAGATTTGCTAAAACCAAAAATTCATTCGAAAGCTTATATTCTATAAACCAGACAATTTTTAAGTCTAGGTAAGAAGTCTTTTCATTATGTTTCGAAATTAGAGAAACTAATTAAATATTTTTTGCTTTTTGTCTATGAACATTAATACACGTGCGATTACCCCAATAATAATGATAATTTTGAACTCATTAACCTCTTAACTAGATGCCAAGCAAAGGTTATACAATGTAATACTCCTTTTTTCGGTAGTCTTCTCCAAGATCATTTGGCATTATTTCATTTGTTGCTTCGCTTGAGGATTTTGGCATCATTTGTTTTCCATTTGGCTTGTCTTCTATCTTCAATTAACTGCCACGTTTTATAAGAAATCTATGGCTTAATTGGCTTTCTCTTATAATCAATTTCAATGAAGACAAATTTTCCATCTGTACAGTAGGTCAAAATCAATCAGTCAAAATTCTGGTAGGATATCCAGAGGATATATTCTGTTGCTTAATACCTTGGGGAACTGAGCAGCAACTTTAGATGAATTCAGTTTCTGTAAATCAAATATTTTCCGGCAAAGAATGGGTTTATGTAACTTAATATAATACCTATGTATATATCGGGTGTTTTTTATTGAGGTATAGAACTTTAAGTTGGCATCACTTTTTTAACTGGCGGCCATTTTGTCAGCTGTCAAGTGATTAATATTTAGTTTGGTTTGCCATTTCATCATGAACAGGTTGACAAAAGAACAACGCTTGCAAATCGTGCAAATTTATTTCGAAAATAATGGTTCAGTTCGCGAAGTTTACCGCAAGCTCCGTCCATAATATGGTCGACATAATCGTCCATCAGAGCAATTAATTCGGTTAACCATGGATCGTTTTCGCACTAAGTTTACTCTATGTGATAATACGCATCTGCAGCGACGTCGAACAGTGCGCACCGAAGAAACAATTGCCGCTGTAGAGCAAAGTGTTGAAGAGGACCCGAATGAATCGATTCGCCACCGTGCACAGCAATTGGAGCTTTGTCCATCAACTTTATGGAAGATTTTGCGCAAAGATCTTGGCTTGCGACCTTACAAGATCCAGCTTGTGCAAGAATTAAAGCCGCGAGACCATGCAATGCGTCGTGATTTTGGTGTATGGGCCGAAAATGAGATTGATCTCGATGCTGATTTTTATCGCAAAATTTTGTTCAGTGATGAGGCTCATTTTTGGTTGAATGGCTACGTCAACAAGCAAAATTGCCGCATTTGGAGTGAAGAGAATCCACATGAGACCCTTGAGACGCCATTACATCCACAAAAACTGACTGTTTGGTGTGCTCTATGGGCTGGTGGAGTCATTGGGCCATACTTCTTCCGAAATAATGCTGGAGAGTCAGTTACCATAAATGGAGACCGGTATAGAGCCATGATAACCGACTATTTTGTTCCCCAATTGGATGGCATGAATGTGGATGAGTTGTGGTTCCAACAAGACGGCGCTACATGCCACACAGCGCACGTCACAATTGATTTATTGAAGGAAACATTCGATGAGCGCATAATTTCGCGGAATGGACCTGTCAATTGGCCACCAAGATCGTGCGATTTGACACCACTGGATTATTTTCTTTGGGGATATGTGAAGTCGCTCGTCTACGCCAACAAACCAGAAACGTTAGGGGACTTGGAAGCCAACATTCGTGGCGTTACTGCTAGTTTAAAAAGCCACAGACAAATCTTGCAAAATGTGTGCAGTCATAATATAATCATACAAATAATCCAATATGACTAGTTTGCTGTGATGATGGTCAAAAATCGACTACAAAAAGACTCAGACTTCTAATGCCTAAAAAGCGACTGATTAAAAGAACAAAAACAAATAATGCAATATGTGAGCAGTTATAATCTAATCCCGCAAATGATCCTAATATGACTTGTTATGCTGTTTTGTAATTTCAAAAGGAGTAATTTGTGATTTTATACATATTATTTCTTTGTTTATCTCGTATATTTTTCTCGGAAATATTATGATTTATATTTTCCTCTTCTTTGACAAATTTTTATATAAAAAACTTAAAAATTCTCGAAATTAAATATATAAATAGTTATATGGGCAAATCCGAAAACCTTAAACCAAGGACAAAATTTTAAAACTGTCAACATCGCATATATGTGTTTATGGAAAAATTTACAGTTTTTGATTGCTCTCTTCGTGCATGGCAGGTCTTTATTTGCACCCATCTCGAATTTTTATACATTTTTTAAAATAATAGGTTTTTTAAAAGTTCATTAAAAAAAATCGCAAAAACATCCACTTAGGTATCAAGTTTCAGTAGGGGCTCTAAGTCTTCTTAATTTTACACAATTAGATGTAAAAGACCCCATCAAAAGTAACTGGAGTGATATAAATAACGTCAAGTAAAAAAGGGCTCTCAGTGTGTAGCGTCCGTCACAGAAATAAACGTTTTTTTTTAATTTGACTATTTTAACAATTTTACTTTTTTCTTCAATTGAACTTGGTTTGAAAACAGAACTTATAGTATGCTTGACATTAGACTAAAAATACCGTCACAGTACATATTTTTTACAAAATAATATTTATTAAATACAAAATTTACGAAAACATGTATGTCTTATTTATTAAGCAATAACACTGTCAACATCCACAGATTAAATTTAAGATATTAGGTGTTAAAAAAATATACAGTGGAGCAAACTTGATGATTTTGAAATTTGATTTTTTTATTTTTGGGACACTCTAACAGCTAGCCGCAGAATTCTTGGGACGAAAAATAAGATGTAAAGGGTGTAAAACTTTAAATAAATATATGTATTTAGCCGTTTTGTGAAATATTAAATTGTGCCCAAAAATCGCATTTTAACCGCGAACATGAAAAGGAAGGAGATGAAATTCGGGAACAAATAAAACCATTATTTTCACTGATTAACAAATCAGTACCTGGTAGACCGAGCCTTGCTCGGAGCTTTATGATAAGCATTTTGAGGAAAATTTTAAAGTTTTTATATATTTTATATTATAAAGTGCTAAAATAAATTTAGAGGAAAGACATTGTAGAAATATTTATTTAATTTTGAATTATTTGATTTATTTTGTCCGACCAACACATAGTTTGCATAGTTTACAGTTTAACTCATTTTGAATAATTTTGGAAATTATTCTTGTCAACAGAAACCTCTGTCGACTCATGCGCAAAAACTTTGCTAAAGATTATAGTCTGATCAAATGCACAGTTTACGATTTAATTTGAGTAGTTTTCTGTGGCGCCACCTGTCGCTTATTCCAATTCATAAAACTTCTTCGGCTTATCCGTAACAACTTTGCTGAAGATTATAGCATGATTAAATGTACAGCATACGATTAAATTGACTTTGAGTAAATTTCAGTAGCGCCACCTGTCGAAATTTCTTCATACCAACTAAGAAACCTTCGTCGGCTCATGTGCAACAACTTTGCTAAAGATTGTAGCATAATTAAATGTACAGATTACGATTAAATTGACTTTGAGTAAGTTTCTGTAGCGCCACCTGTCGGAAATTATTCATACCAACTAAAAAGCCTTCGTCGGCTCATGCGCTACAACTTTGCTAAAGATCATAGCATGATCAAATGTACAGTTTACGATTTAATTATTTTTTAGTAATTTTCAGTGGCGCCATCTGTCGGAAATTAGTCTTATCAACTTTAAAACCTTCGCCGGCTTATCCGCAACATCTTCGCTAAAGAGCATAACACAATCAAATTCACAGTTTACTATTCTATAAAGAACATACATACAGACAAACATTCATTTGTTTAAAATAATACTAATTATTATTATTCCCTAATTTCTAAAAGTTCCATATGTATATTTGGTACTTTTTTGGTGCCAATTGAATTCGGTACATTTTTTTAAAACGCATTTAACATAATGTATAATGTTCCTATTCATATTACTTTGGAGATGTTAAGTTATCATTTTATCCCTTTTTTACCCATTTTGGCTCCAAAATCAAAAAAGTACCAAATACGTGTTTCATGTTTTTTTTACATCTATTGATTGCAGTACCAAGTTTCTTTCTATATTCTTTAGTTTAAAATATAAGAGTGGGTTAAAAAGGTGCCAAAAAAACTATTTTCATCCTTTTTTACCCCCTATCGGACATAGTTTCAAAAAAGTACCAAACACCTGTCCGCTTATTTTCAAAGCTGTTTAAAACGTAATTTTAATTTTGTTTCTATACCTATTACTTTAGGAGACATAGCGTTTTCGATTTTTTCCCCTTTTTACCCGTTTTTACCCTCTTAGAGGTAAAAGTTCCAAAAGTCCCTTCTTCTTCGACCTATGCATCAAAAAAGATACCCACTGTCCAAATTTAATCAAAATCGTTAGAGCCGTTTTCGAGATAGCCATTCTATATATATATATATATATATATACAATTATTGCTCGTTTAAGAATATAAGATATGTATTTAGCCGTTTTGTGAAATATTAAATTGTGCCTAAAAATCGAATTTTAACCGCGAACATGAAAAGGAAGGAGTGGAAATTCGGGAACAAATAAAACCATTATTTTCACTGATTAACAAATCCTTTTAAAAAATATGAAATATGAATTCTTTCCTAATAAAAAACCTTCGAGTAAAAACTGTATCGTCCGTCACGTAGGGTCCGCAACAGTAAATTTATGGATTTTTGGTGAAACTGGAAAACTTCAAAATATTTTATAAAAGCTGTTTTGTAATCCTCCGAATTCCCTCTATCTTCAATGTATTTACAATTTTTTTTATTACTATGAACGATTTGATAAAATTTACAGAAACACGTGTTGGAAAAAAGTCACTTCCAATTTTTTGTAGCGTCCGTCACAGCACTTTAAAAGCGAATATCTTTTTCCTCCAAATTTGTAAATTAACAAACGCCATTAACAAACGCCATTCGATAGCACAATCGATGGGCTAATATTTCCTGAAATATGTGCAAAGCTATCTAGTGTAGAACGACAATGGGATACATTTAAGTACAACAAAATCCGTACAAATGTATCGTCCGTCACGCAGGATTTGCCCATATGTAATTTAATTTTATAAAAAACAAACAAATAACTAATTTTCTACAAATTGATAATATATGTATATTTAATATAATTTTAAAAGAGGCTAATAACCGTGTTAAATATCTTAACAATATTAATATTGTATTTACAAATTTGCTGTCATTGATTATTTTCACATTTTACAGGTGACGATTTATGAATGCTCTTAATTATAAGTTATACATACCGTCATGAACTTGATCTGAGGGATTGCCCTCCAACTTTCGTTTTCTCATGTTTTCCGCAAAGTGAGATATTAAGGCATCAATCATTGGCGCTTGTTTAGAGAATATTTGCATTAGTTTTGATATTTGTATTCCATTCTCCACTGCATCGAACTGAAAATTTAATAAATTTCAAATATTTCAGTCAAGAAAGTACGTTGCAAAAATTTGTTTAAAGATAATACAATTTTTGAATTTTTAAGTGTAATATTTTTGTTAAATTTAAGAAGTTTCTTTTTCAGCTGACGATATTTATATTAAGAAATTTTAATAAGATTTCAATACCTGAAGAAATATACATGTTATACATTCAGGATCCTCGGCATTACTAGGTTTTGCAAAATCCCACGAAAGATCTTCATATCGCAAACCGAGCAGTAGAGTCTGAAATAAACAATGCACGAACAGAATAATTCATTATTTTAGGGAACTGTTAAGTCACCATTGATTTATAAAAATACATACACACTCCGCGGGATCTATAATGAAAACTCCACGTTCATTTACGGCAATCAATACTTCTACGTCCTTGTGATTTACTAAGCTCATTAGACCACGTACCGGTTCCTCTACCTGTCCATGGAAATATGCCGCACTGGAATGTTAATTCAAAATATATATTTAACCATCATTAACAATTGTTAGTTATTTGACAAACCCATAAAATGGAAGAGCCCAACAAAACTCCAAATATTTTCGCATTAATTTCCGTGTTGTAGCTGTCTGTGGTACTCGCTTAAATTGCTCTAAAAGACGACTTTCTGCTGAATTCTTTCGACTAACTGGAAGCCATGACCAACTAGAATTTTTGGCAACATGTTGGGGCAAAAATCTTGTTTGATTTTCTCTAAAGAAAATTTGATGAAAATTAATTAAATTACAGCCACTTAACCAATAGGAGATGAAAAACTTACCTAAAAAAACTAACCGTGTGTGTGTTTGTGTTGAAGGGACCCAGTTCGATACGAGCCTGTATACCACCTAACATAAGAGAATGTACGGACTCCATTATATATCGTCCAGTTAAAACATTATGTTTGGCTTCTTCATACAACAACTCCAATATTCGATGATCTCTGAAAAATAAAATTGCAGATTCATTTAAGGCTTCTGAAATGTTAACACTCTGGGGTAGGCCCTGTCAAGTTAAAAAGGTTTAAGCCAGCCTCATTATACCCAATTGATTTTTAAAAAATGTAACACATTTATTTAAGTATATTTATACAAAACATAGCTCGGGTACTATATGTACTGATTCTAATTCAATAAAGTTCGAAAATGTGTACAAATTATAAATTTACGAGATATAAATTATAAATTTACGAGATATAAATTATAAATTTATATCTCTTAAATTTACACACAGTAGTTTTTGTTTTTAATAACTAAAGCTAGAGTCGAATTCAATACAACGATTATAGCGGTCATTCCATATTCCAAAACACTATTATAGTACGATTTGTCCTTACCCAGTCAGCATTTTTGTTATTTTCTGATCATATTTGACTCATCGACTGCCGCGGGTGATTAAAACAATCGAATATGATATCATTTTCGATTCGAAAAAGACTGTGCCTTCGGGAGAAAATGGTACCCTAGCCGCTACTCCCTTGAGAAAATCTTTTATGAGCACCTTTATGAATCTTTTACGAGCCATTTTCGAGTCATTTTTGACTCAATTTTGATTATTTTTTCAGTTGATTCAAAAAAAAAGTAACATTGCCTTTACAGTTTTACATATGTAGAGTATGTTTATACGAATTGAGTTACCTTAGAGAGAGAGAGTGAGTAGAGAGATGAAGTGTGGCGTAAAGTCTATTTTTAGAACACTGGAGAAGTTGCGCTATTTCTTGTTATTTTATTTATTTTTTTATCGACGGCCGCGAATTGGGATCGAACTCAGGCTAGAAATGATATCTTGTGTTTAGTAGTCGGCGTGCTAACCCACTTAGCTACAGCATTCATTATCTATGCGCGTTAAAAAATATTTCAAAGCCAACACCATAGGAGTAACCTTTTTATCATCTTACTGTGCAAAATCTGTTTGCAAAATAGCCTTAAAAACCATCGAATTTCAATCCCTTAAATGTTTGATTTTTAATGAATAAGCGCGAATCTACTTCGACTAGTTTTTTAATCGCGCAGACGACAAATCGTTTTTTGGTCTTCCAAACTGGTTAAAAAAGACTCATTTGGGTGATTTTTCAAAATATAATCTTCTAAATGCTGAATGGGTAGTCTTAAAGTAGGCCTGTGTTTAAGGGATTACCTCTTTGTTGACGCTATATTTCATTGTAACGAGCATTTTTTGGGTATTTCTAAAAACAGAAAAATATCGGGTGTGCAACCAGTGTAATTTGAATTTACATTTTGAAGTAAGCAAACCACTTCTCTACGGTTTATTTCATAGTTCATAATCCGAATACTGTTAAGAAGTTGAGAATTTTCGGTTTGGAAAATTTCAAATTAAAATTGAGAATTTTCGGTTAAAATTGAGAAAATTCCGTATTTAATTGCAAATTTGAAAAAATTACAAATTAAATTCAGAAATTTCATTTCATGTTGACAAAATTCCAAATGAAATTAAAATCTATGGCAGCTTGATAAAATATTGTTCTATGCTGTATAGCTCTGCCACATAACTTCACATAACTTGAAGGCATCAATGATTTCCTTTAAAAACGCAAACTTCTCCTACATTGAGGGGCTTACAGTTGGAACACCCATTCTGGATTTCTCTCGGCTCATAATTTTAGACCATATGTTTTCGACTTGAACCACCGTGGTATAGCAGCTTAGCCATCCGCCTAGCATACCAGAGGTCCCAAGTTCGATCCCCGGCCAGACCCACTTGAAAAAAATAAATTTTCAAAAAAAGCTGTGGTTCACATCATAACTCAGCTAGTCACTGGTTATTGAGTATTAGGCTATGTAAAACTTCTTTAATTAATGCATTTGCCGTTCGGAGCCGGAGTTAAAACGTAGGTCCCTTTCAATGAGTCTAAAAATAGAATCGGATGTAGCTCATTGTGTGAGAGAAGTACCACTTATTCTAATTGGAATGTTGTCGTGGTCATTACGAGTATTATAATATTATGTTTTGTTGCAAAAGAATTTTCAAAAATTTGTTCTAATCGGCAGGGGGCATTATCTCAAACTACAACCAGTTCGAAAAGTTAGTTGCCTTACTCTACCACTTAACAAAAAGTGCACTGACCCATTCGTTTGCGGTATCAGCTGTGGACGAAAATCTATGTCCGTTCAGACTATCTGCTTTCCAGTTCTTAATTTATTTATTTTGCTAATATAAGCCGCTCGTTTTTGGTTATTCTATTGGGATTTCTTTTTTTCATGGAGGACATTTTTTTATGGAAATTCTATTATTAAAATTCAGAGAAATTTTCTCATTTGGAATTTTCTCGATTTCAATCGAAACTTCTCAATTTCTTTTGGAATTTTCTCAAAATAAACCCAAAATTCTCAATATCGTTTTTAATATTTTCAATTTCAAAAGAAAACTCTCAAGTTTATTCGGAATTTTCTCAATTTCATTCGTCATGTCCTCAATTTCAACCAAAAATGGTGTAGTTTTGCTTTAATTTACAATTTAAGAAAAAACAAGTAAGAGTGATATATTCGGCTTTGCCGAATCTTGGATACCCTTCACCAATGGTGTTCCAAAAGTAAAGTACAAAATCGTAAGAATATATTGACAATTATATAGTTTCTGATTACTGACTTAGTTGAGCCCCACACAAATGCTTGATATGTATATTAATTTTCTTTTGTTTATGTAATTCCTAGCAATATTTAGCTATGTCGGAAAACGAAAAGCTTTTCGGTGGCGTGATCATCTAGAATAGTTATGGACCCAAAGGTTAGGTTGGGCAGGTAGATAATGCTTATTTAAGCCAGCCAGTAGCTTCGATATATGTGTCTATTTTACGAACACTTAATAAAAGATGCTTCAAAATGTAGATGACCTTAGATTTGCAAAAGCACATCGATTTGATGAAGATTAAGTATTCTAGCATGCAACCCAAAAACACAGTGCCCAGTGAGGGTTGTGTACTTTAATTCGTACGAATTATCCAACTAGTAAAAGTTCTTGATTAGTTATGTGCTTTAACAATGATTGTCAATGTAAACAAGACTTAGAATTATAGGGTATAAACTCTTAGTTTTAGATACATACGTGAAATATATAGCTTTTAAATGGAATTAAGATGAATACTTCATCAATAATAATGTATTGTTCTTTCGGTCTGTCCGATGGATGTGTGGAGAGTTTTGCTCTAGTGAACAGATGTGAACAGAGCTCGACCATTTTCAATACCGAACTTTTCAAGAGATCAGAAATACTTTTGTCAAACGTGTCCCTCTAGAAAGTTTATTTTAGGCGCTATCGCCCTGAATAACGATATTGTACAATGTCTTTATACTAAATGTCATCATCGTATCTATTATAATCTGTCATTTATTAGCTACTAAGAGATTGCCTCAGGCGAAGTTATACGGAAGCAATTGTCAAACGTGAACGGATTTCTCCCAATTGCAATTAAAAAATTTTAATTTTCGTTGATATGTGAGATACATACATACATATGTAGGTTTTGAACAGATATCATGTACTCAGTCGCATTTTTGTACTTCCTAGGAAGATTACCTATAATTTGATATATAATACATTCTCAAATTTTATCATAATGTTCAAAAGTCAGACACAAAATTAAGATAAATCAGATTTGTGGAGCTCTTTGAAGGTATAAACATATGCATTTTACACAAAATTTTAGGATATCGTCTCACCCTAAATTTCATCATTGTCGATCAAAACACCTGAAATATCGCTTAAACACTAAATTATATCTACCACAAATTACCGAATGCATCAGAGTTTAGATAATCCCCTGCGAAGTACGCTATTAAATTTCATCAAAATAAACAGATGAGATATCGACAAAACAGGAGCTCCAAAAACTTGACTACAACAGAAAAAAGGACAGACAGGTAGACGGACGGACGGACAGACAAGTAGCAAACGGACAGACAAACAGACAGACGGACGGACGTCGCGAAAACGATTCTCCTGCCGATTCTGAGTCGATCGGTACAATTTGAATGGTATTTATAATCAGATTTGTAGAGTTTATACATCAGATTTTAGGAAATCCTCCCACAAAGAACGCTGTCAAATTTCATCACAGTCGGTCCATAAACACCTGAGATATCGCTGAAACAATACTTACAAAATGTCAACAAAATTTCTTAGACACGTACTTTGGGGAATTTGCTGCACATCACAAGTAGTGTTTTGGCGATATCTCAGTTGTTTATGGACCGCTTTTGATAAAATTTAATAACGTGCTTGGCGGGAGAATTTGGAGGATGGTTTTTCCTATTTCTGCATTTCATTTTTTCAACAAACATTCTCTAATGCGTACTTTGGGCAATTTGCAATATATCAAATTTAGTGTTTTGGTGATACCTCAGTGGTTTATGGACCGATTTTGATAAAATTTTACAGAGTGCTTTGGGGAACCGTTTCCTACAATCTGATATATAATATATTATCCCATGTACACCAGGAGTATATATATTTTTTCTCTTGTTATTTAAAAGTGTGTTTCAATCAAAAATTTTAAAATTTTCGTCTAATTTTTGGTATTTTTTCGATATTTTCGGTGTTTATAAACCGATTTTAATAGCGTTCATCGCGGGAGAATTTCCTAAAATCTGATATATAATTTATGTAGGTCCATCCTCCAGGGGCTTTAGAAACTTGATTTCAACAGACAGACGGACAGACGGACAGACAGACGGACATCGCTTAATCGATTATTCTCCCGATTCTGAGTCGATCGGTATAATTTTTATCACTAATAAAAAAATTACAAACGGAATCACAAACTTATAATACCCTTTCACCTATTGGTGAAGGGTATAAAAACAAGTTAGAAAGTACTGGAGTCAAGCGTGGACCATTTTCTAAAAATTTTATCACAGCAAACATTTCTCGAGATTTAAGTATACTATATTTATGTCATTTACCAGAACGGGTCTGATATAGAATTTAGGGTGAACCGATTGTAAGGTATGGTCAAATATGGCCTATATTTACAACCTGTTAAAGTCAAAGGCTGAGCATAATCTCCAATTTCGTAGGCCAAGCTTTAAAAGATTTTCCTCTACTAACATTAGGGGGCCGTTTTTATTATAATTTTAACTTTTTCATAGTAATTGTTTTTTCCAGGAGTGGGTTACTAGCCCGAAGTCCTAAGACATATTTTTTATCGTTCTTATGGGAAGCACATGTTAGCTCACTATGTTAAAGGATGTTAACGTCCACAGTTGAGAAGAGGGATTCCAACAGATTAGGTACACAAATTTCAGCAACTAGATGCTAAATATTGCTGAGATTCATTATATAATAATAATTATATATATATATATATATATATATATATATATATATATATAATTCCCCGACAACATTCCAATTGGAACAAGGGGTACTTCTCTCAGGCAATGACCTACATTTCAACGCCGGCTCCGAACGGCAAATGCATTAGTTAGAGAAGTTTTACATAGCCTAATACTCAATAACCAGTGGCTAGATGAGTTATGAGGTGAACCGCCGCTTTTTTTGAAAATTTATTTTCAAGTGAGTCTGGCCAGGGATCGAAATTGGGCCTCTGGTATGCTAGGCGGATGACTAACCAGCTATACCACGGCGGTTCACATTAACATATAAAAATTATCTATTTCGGAAGGGTTAAATCGAATCAGAAAGTAAGTCTAATTCTGTCGGTATGCTTTAAGATGGTTGTATTTTTATGCGTTACCACCTACGTTCCACCTATAGTGGTAAAGTAAATGTGTTTTACCCGTTGCTAATATATCATTTTAGAAGTGGATATCTAGATGCAATTCACAGAAACTTAACAATAGTTTGGAATTTCACTGTGAGCTCGAGATGCAATTTCAAAACGTTTGCAAGCAAAAAAATCATTTAAAAGCAACAAATTTGGTATCATACCAAATATAAGGCCAGAGGCCTTCTAATGGAAAAAAAATCCACAAAATCGTTTTGAAAGCTAGCTGACATCGTAGGCCATCATCATCGGGAGGAGTATCCCTAATTATAGACAGATCGAATACCACGCATTATATCTAATTTGATAAGCAGAATAAATACGAATTATAGTGTCTTAACAAATATGAACATAAAGCAAAGATTATCATCTAAACAGAAGAACACAACATTTTTCAGTTGTATATTTTTTTTATTTCCCACACTTTTTCGACAAAGACAAAAGCGCTGTAAAGGGCATTCAAAACAGATTTATTTAAATTTTCTTTTATTGCGTTCTTTGGTTCATAATCGATCTTAAATGAATGAACTTTAACAGTAGACTTATGTTAAACAATAATGTTCCGGTTTCGGGAACGAGATATAAACAGGTAATATTAGAACACACTCCAAAGTAGTAACGATAGAAAAGTGTGATAGAACTAGAAATTAAAACAAGATCCCTGATCTCATTAGAATATATACCATTGAAATATCGATAGAACAGTAAAACACAACCCACATTACGACGATGCTCTAGTGGGTCAATAGAGCTTGTTACCCTACTGTTACCAACAAGCATCACAAACATAGACTTTGGAGCATCGGCCCATTTTAAAGAGTTGTATTTAATTTTTGGTCGGAATAAGTGGTATAAAAAGTAAGAAGATCAGATGGAGTGAAGTATAAGATCTTGCACCGTTTTAAAAAACCGAGACACTTGAAAAATATGTTAAGTCCAAAGGACGTTACACTGTATTTTCATGCCCACAACATCAAGAGCTTCTGTTCTGATTCCTCAATATTTATGCCATCCGTAGTAACATATGATGCAATATTGACAATTATGCGTTTGTATGTTAATGTCTTCTTCTTCTGTTATCCTTGACTCCCAGTGGAGCATAGGGCCTAAACCATGCTTTTATATAGGACTTTATTGCGAGATGTTAGGCATACATCATTCCATGAATAGTTTGCTGCTTGTAACTCCGCATCAATTGATCTTCTCCACGTTCTAGCAGGTACACTAACACGACTGCCGCTTCCTTGTGGATTCCAACGAAGCGCTTTTCGAGCAATGTTGGTATTTGGCCTTCGAAGAGTGTGGCCTTTCCGCCATTCCGTTAACATACCTCTGTGGAAGCAGTTTCGCAGCCGTATGTAATGTACATCATTAAAATCAACCCTATTAAATGACGCCATTCAGAAATTTAAATTAAGAGTATCATTCATCATATCATGCCTATATTCCTCTATGTCTAAGAGGCTTGGTCTGTAGCTGAATGAATATAAATATCAAATGTTGCTATCACCTGCAAAAAAAAGTACATAGAATTGGAAGTTTGACATAGATAATATCCCATCTATAACAACTCTTATAGAGCGATTTCTGAGGAAACTGGTTATAAACGTAAAGAACTCGTTACTCTGTTTACACCAGAGCCGGTCAAATGAAGAGCGATATTAAATGAGAGTGCAAAGCAGGATTTTTAAATGAAAGTACTTAGACAAAAAATGAGAATGTGCAAAAAAACAAAGCGAGAACAGTTTTACAAAGAAAGTCTTGTGGTAACCCCTAATTAATCTTAAATTCGTTTAATTATATTTACTCTGCAATAACTCTTTTAGTGTGATATCTAAGGAAGCTGAATATAAATAGATAAAAAATTTTACCAACACCAAAAACAAAAAGTTTTGGTAAAAGTGCTCCAAGCCACAATCTATCAAATCCTTTTTGAATACACAATTTTCAAAATCTTCATAAAATTTTAGCAACCAATGAGTTTTTGGTGCGCTTTTGCTTTTAGGTGCTAAATGGAAAAAAATCCGTTTACGCGGTAGTTTGGAAATTTTCATTCATATTTGCGAGTGTGCTCCAAGAAAAGCCGGTATTTTGAAAAATTTACGCTCAAGTTTTCGTAATTTACACCCGTCGTATGTTGTACCTATATGGAGCACATTAACGAGATATATATCAAACGATGCGAAACTGAAAGATCTACAAATCGTTATATATTTTTTGGAATTCTTTGAGGCGGCCAAAAATTATGTGAAAAAAATAAAAAAGTGGCGAAAACGAGCTTCAAATTTTGGTAGCCATTAAGTAGTATTATAAGTGACAAAATTAAAATTTAGAGGGAAGTGGATTCATGCCCTAAGTGTGGTGTCTACTTCGTAGAACAACGGATTTTGTCCAAATGCTAAAACGAATGCAGAAGAAGACGAAATATGAAGTAAAACTTGAATGCTTCAATCGATTTTTTAACGTTTTTTTTTAAATTTGCATGCCAATTACGCTTAGAAGCGCAAGCTTGCGCTACTAAGATATTGTGTTCAGTATACAGATGTTTTTGCGAGTTCAAGATCTGCAATTATATTTTCCGAACTCCTAAGGGTAAAAAAATTATTCGAGTCGAAAGTCGATTTCAAAGGAATAAAAACTGTTTGATTTTTGCCCATATATAATGCCTCATATTTACTTTTGCCGAAATGGTGAATGGAACGGCATAATCTATAATAGAAGTGAGTATCCCGTTGAGCGTTCTCTACGTAACCCATTTTGGTGAGCGCTATTGGTTATTGGTCGGTATTATTTAGTGTTGTTAGCCTCAGCAGTTTTAGGGCATTAGCTAGCTTCCTACATATTAACCTTTTAACCCTATAATTGTTATTCAATATAAGTATTTATAAAACAAATACTCACTTTATTTTTTCCTCGTCGCGTTTTGAGAAAAACACATTTCGTTTCAGCATTATCATAGGCTCGTCATATTTTGTTTCAACTGGATTTGCAACACAAAATTTTTTCAGCAAATTAGGCCATGCTACCCGAACAAGATACGGTCGATGGTGCGATTTAAGTTGAATTTCTAAAAGCGCACTTGTCATCCACAGACCAAATATACTTTGTGCTAGCAGCTTATTTGCTATTCCCAATTCTTCACAGCCTAAAGCAGCAGCCAACATCACTTGAGAAGGACACTGAGCCGTCCCCTCAATTTCCATATGTACAGCTACACGTGACATCAAATACACACATGTTGGTATCACCTGAAATCGATTGAAAACAATTATGCTATTAATAATTTACTTGTATTTAATAAAAATAAATCGTTTAGAATTAAGATATAAACTACAAATACTTATGGTTTATTTTGATATTAAGGGCTAATTTCGAGGTACTTTGGTAGAATTAGAATCAGGGGAATTACATTTTAACAATTTTTAAAAGAACAAAACTATTTAAAGAAAAACTAGTTAGTGACTCCAAAGGAAATCTTAATTGTAAATTTAATAAGGATATATTTCATTTTTTTTAGTATTTAAATACACGGGGACGGCGAAATACCCGGTAATCTCAGAATAAGTCGTACATGTAATAATGTTTGTTAAATAGAAAATAAAAGCTAAATTATAAAACTGATAAAAAAAATTCTTCTTACATTTTGCAGTGGTCTAGGAATCGAAGATGAAGCCTTGGCACCATTTGTAAAACCACCAGTTGACGTTGATGGAGCACTTCCAAGCGGCGCATTTCCAGCTCGATTCGCATCCGACGAACCAGCCCCTTTTGATTGATTTGTCAAATAGCTGTTTGCACTTGTACTGGGACCTTTAATGATTAAAAAAAAAAATTATACATTAAAAAAATTTCTGATTTAAAACAATAACTATTCGCTAAAATGGTTACCTACCTAAAATTAAAACCAGAAAACTAAACCTACATACATTAATTAATACTTATAATATTAATTCTGAGGGTTTTTTTTAAAGTACTTTTTTGATTTTTTCAAATTTGTGGGAAATTAAAAAGCATTATAAATCGAAAAATTGCAATGAATTTATTCCTTGTGTCAAAGTCCTTTCCATTACAAAATAACACCTAAACAAGTATTATATACCCAGTGGGTATTACCCACTATCAGCTGTGTTAAATTTAGAAATTTATCTCATATTTCTACGGGGGTGAAGCTAATTCAAAATATAGACCGAATTCGAAAAAAATTGTTATGCTTGTTGGTATTGTTCGTAAAATATTTGGACTTAATTCGGTTGCAGTAGCTTTATAGTTCAACATTTAAAAGTTCTTAGTGGTTTTCTTGGTATTTACTTTGCACATAATCTGATCTCATAACCGGGTATAGTCACATAACATTAATAATAATGCTTAATAGTTAGGCCAAACACGTTGATTGTAATACGTCGGGTCCATATATTTTGTTAGGAGTTATATGTACCTCCAAATATTTTTTAAACGTTTCTCATATATCTACGAGGTGAAATATTTGGACTATATAAAAATATTTGAACAATTTGCTCCTAATATGTAGTTAGGGCAAACATGTTGATAGTAAGGTCCATATATTTTGTTTGAAGTCATTGATTGATAGCTATCAAATTTATAAACTGAATGTACCTCAAAATCTTTTTGATTGTAGATATAAAAAGGGAATGTTATATATTTTACCGATTGTCACAAAATTGTATATATATATATATATATATATATATATATATATATATATATATATATATATATATATATATATTTATCAGCATAAATGTGATTCCCGGTCGGGGTTATATGGGAGTTCTAACTAAATGTTACCCGATTTTTAGTACACAACTTCTATAACATATTGAAAATACTTTTGTACAATTTTGTCTCTCTACCTCCTGTAGTTAATTTAACGGAAAGATGGACAGAAACCCCTTTCTTTTTGGTATTTTGTGTTTCCATAAGTTTTTTATATGGTCAAATGTGACCGATTGTGACAAAATTTTGCACATTGGCTGGCATTGACATAAGACTTCCGTTTGTAATTTCCTTAATATTGAAATCACGACAACGCCTAACCGAAAAGAGCTAGGTCACGAAAACTTGGCAAAATATTCTCCATTTCTGGGAAAATTTTGGAATTGAAGTTGGGCAAAATTGGATCACATTTAACAATAGCTCCCGTATTACAAATTATAACAGTTATGATGATTTGGGATATAGAAGTTTTTCATAAGCACTAGGCAGCATATAAAATTTTATCGAAATCAGTTTAAATTTAACCATAGCTCCCATACAAAACACTTACGGAAACAGCCTAAATTTCACCAAAAATACACTTGAATGACAATAAATGATAAACTTCAATAGCTATGGCCACTAAATTTCGCACAAGAAAGTCTATTATGAACACCAGCCAGTGTGCCAAATTGTGTTACAATCGGTCACCATTTGACAATAGCTCCCATATAAAAGACTTACGGAAACACAAAAATACAAAAAAGGGCGCCTTAACGAAAAGAGCTACGAGTAGAGGTACAAAAGTATTTTCGATATATTGAGAAAGTTGTTTATTGAATGGGCGAAATCGGTTCACATTTAGTTAGAGCTCCCATATAACCCTGCTACGGGAATCACATGATAATAAATTTAATACAATTAGAATAGCTATGACGACTAAATTTAGAATAGAGAAGTTTTATGCAACTATTGGTCAGTATATCAAATTTTATAGGAATAGGTCCATATTTGACTATAGCTTTCATATAAAAACCAGTCCCGGAAAAAATGTAACAAGACCAGTTACAAGCTATTAAATTAGAAACTATGACAGCTATGGCCACTAAATTATGGAATAATATACTTTATATAAATACCAGCCAGTGTGTAAGGAATACATGTTGTTGTTGTTGTCGGTTCACATTTAGTTAGAGCTCCCATATAACCCCGCCCCGGGAATCACATTAATGCTGATAAATTGAATACAATTGTAATAGCTATGACAACTAAATTTAGAATAGAGAACTTTTATGCAACTATTGGTCAGTATATCAAATTTAATGGGAATCGGTTCATAAAAACCACTCCCGGAAACCGAAACAATGTAACAAAGACCATTTAAAAGCTATTACATTAGAAAATATGACAGGTATGGCCACTAAATTGACAGAATGAGCTTTATATAAATGCCAGCCAGTATGTAAAATTTTGTTACAATCGATCAACATTTGGCTACAATTCTTATATATATAACACCCCCTTCAGCATATTAAGATTGCACCGAGGAAATTTGATAGCTGTCAATCAATGTCCAGACTATATATACTGTAGATGCATTAGGAAGTCCTAACAAAATATATGGACCTGTCGTATTACTGTCAACATGTTTATCCTAACTAAATATTAAGCTAAACGAAAAGTTTTTAACAGCTTATTAATAATAAGCTATACCCGGTTATGAGACTAAATTTTGTGCAAAGCAAATACTAGGGAAACTACTTAGGTACTTTTAAATGTTGAACTATATAGCTACTGCAACCGAATTTAGTCTAAATATTTTACTAATAATACCAACTAGCGAAACTATTTTTTTAATTTGGTCCACATTTTGAATTAGCTGCACCCTCGTGTTTCTAAATTAAACACAACTTAATGGTGGGTATATAAGATTCGGCACAGCCGAATATAACACTCTTGCTTGTTAACGAAAAAAAATATATCGTCGGCCTATATCTAAAATGGCTTATCTGCAGATTTTAGAAATTGAGATTTTGATACCAAACGACTCCGTAGGACGTGCTTTACCTATAGTGAGAATTTTTTTTATCAAAATGTTAATTTATTCGCGACTTATTCACTTTTTTGTTTGGCTTATCTACATAAACAATTTTTTTTCGAAGACAAAATGGTTTATCTACATTGTTTTTACTAAATAGTCATAGAAGTTGTAAACTAAAAATCTGTAAAAAGGAAAAATTATTAAAACTTTTTTTACTTGTCTGATGATACGCTAAATTTAAATGTGCTTTCAATATTCTTCTATCTTCACACTGTTCAACAGAAAATGCCAAAAATCCAGTGTTTTTAGTGATGTTTAAAAGGCTATTCATTACGCATAAGCTTCCAAAAATACATTCTATAACTCTTAACAATAAGAAGATATCTTCCTTCAAGTAGGAAAGACGAAAAATGATCAAATCTTTTGACTTTTATGAAAGAAAATGCATTTTGAAACATGCACTTTTTCAAAAAAATAATTATTACCAATAAAATGTAAGAAACGTCGTATATAGTACAATTTAAACACATAGAATGATCCCAAATCATGAGGGAATATTATGTAGTCGGTATTACTTAAATTTCTTAAATCTACTTTCCTACAAATTCGCGAATATTGGTTTTTATTTAATAAATTTTATTTCAGGGAATAAGAAGGAGTCTACCAATCATATTGTAAAATATCACTTTGTTAAAAACTCACTAATAAGAGAGTTTTTTGCTCCTCCTGAAAAATCAGTATTTTGCAGATAAGCCATTTTATATATAAAAATTAATAAAATACACAGTATAAAATTTTAAATATTCAATATTGCATTAAGAAGGCCTCGAAATAATTTAAATTATGTAAAATAATATTTTCGTTAGTGCCCGAATTAAAACAAGTAAGAGTGTTATATTCGGCTGTGCCGAATCTTGTATACCCACCATCAAGTTGTACGAGAGTGCAGCAATGTTGACCAAATGTGATATTGTTGGTAATATATTTGGACTAAATTCGGTTGCAGAGGTATAGTTACTATAGTTCAACACTTAAAAGTATCTAAGTGGTTTGCCAAGTATTTACCTTGGACAAAATGCTGTTCCATAACCGAGTATAGTTTTACATTAATAAGCTGTTTCGTTGTGCCATAAACATGTTGATAGCAACACGGCAGGTTCATATATTTTGTTAGGAGTTCCTAATGCATCTACCGTACATAAAGTCTGGACCTAACATTGATTGATAGCTATCTAATTTCGTAGATTCAATCTTACCCAACAAACCAAAATGGTTTTAGAAATAACTTATAAAATGCTTACTAACCTAAGCGTTAAGCTTAGAAAAGTGTTGAGATTACTAAAAGGTTTAGTGAATATAGTTTATTAAAGAAAACTGAACCCTTACAATAAATTTACTTTTATAAATTATATATTAAGCATTGAAGAAGAATAGTTTCTTAAACATGCTCACTAGAATTGCTCTCTTTCTTTTGTTATCATATACTAGTAATCTCAGAATTTTTTTTAAGTAATTCCGCAATTTCTTTATAAAGACCTACTTTAAATTTGTAGGACAAATGTATTTACTATTGTAAATATATAGGTCTTTTATTTTAAAATATTTAATTACTAATTTTTTTAATTTTACACTGTTTATAACACTTCACTGATAAAAAAAAATACTTCACTTTTTACTGAAAACAACACAAAGACTGAAAACTTTAACAAATAATACGAAATTGAGACATAAAACGGTACTTTATTCTCAGAAACAATAACAAATCTATAGCGAGAGCAGCGTTACCGTTATGCGACTAAAGTCGCAATTTGCGACTTTTCTGGTGGCCTGCGACGTAACCTGCGACTTTTCTTCAATGGCCCTTTTTTGCTACTTTTTGGAATTGTGTGCGACTTTTGACACCTTTTTACAAAATTATTTAAAATTTTTATTTTTAGCCCATATTCAATATCTCAACTAAAATTCCCTTAAATGATTTTAACTTAAGTATAAATACCATCACTTTTAAAAATCTTTTTGTACAATAAAAAACTAAAACCAATAATTTTTGGCGGCAGAGCCGATATCTCGACAACTCCCGCATAGTTACGTACAAAAATATTGGTTTTGTTCGTTTGTCATTATTTCATTAATATTTTACATTTATAGTTCGAGCAAAAAGAAAGAGTATTAATGAAACTAAGCAGGTGGAACACCACTTAAAATACAATCAAGTTCAGAGTCAGAAGATGATGAAGTTTCCCAACAACTCTCATGCTCTTCGAAGATGCAGAAAGTTTTTAACACCATTCCTGACCAATTTTGTGCTCAATTCGCGATGTGCTTCAGTAAAATGTTTTTAGATAAAGCCTTTGCGGTCTCAGCTTATAAAGGTATTTTGGCAAACTTTTAATGCAAATCGGTTATAAATGACATCTTTTTCATACCTTTTATATGATTTGGTCTCAGTTTGTTATCTAAAACCATAAAAAGCAATATATACTTTTTGCACGATCTTTAAAATCTTCATAAAATTTTAGCAAAAAATTATTTTTCTGGCGCTTTTGGTTTTAGGTGTTAAATTTTAAGAAATTTAAATATTCGTTTCGTCATTTACACCTAAGAAGTGCAAACTTGCGCTACTAAAATTTTGTGTTCAATTTACCTGAAGTCTTAGGAGCTCAAATCTGTAATTAGATTTTCCGTAGACCTAAGAGTACAAAAATTATTCGAGTTGAAAGTCGGTTTCTTAGGAATTAAAACTGTTTGATTTCTGCCTATATATAATATCTTTTCAAGTACGAATTGTTTTATGGTTTTTTGTTTATTGTTTAAAAAAAAATGTTATAAAAAAAATGTGCGACTTTTTTTTTGTTGAGCGCGACTTTTTGTGCGACTTTTTTTTTAAAAAAGCGACTTTTTTTTTCGACTTTTTCAAATTTGTCAGCGGTAACGCTGAGCGAGAGTAAATAAGAAGAGAATAAATTTCATCATATTTGATAAGTGGTTATCATTCTAAGTATTTATTAAACATGCTTGAAAATGGTTGTAGGAAATCTCGTATGATAAGTTTTTTCTACAAATAATTTAAAATTTGCTTATAAATTGGTTTGTTGGGTTAATATACTGAATGTACCTCTAAATCTTTTTGATTGTAGATATAAAAAGGGGATGTTATTTATATAAGAACTATAGCCAAATGTTGACCGATTGTTACAAAATTTAATATACTGGCTGATATTAATATAAAGTTTATTTGTGCAAAATTAAGTGGCCATAGTTAATAATTTAATAGCTTTTAACTGGCGTTTGTGGCATTTTAGTGGTTACCGGGAGGTTTTTATATAAAAGCTATGGTCAAAAATGGACCGATTTCTATAAAATTTGACATACTGACTGAAAGTTGCATAAAACTTCTCTGTTCTAAATTTAGTAGTCATAGATTTTACAATTTTATTAAATTTATCAGCATAAATGTGATTTCCGGGGCAGGGTTATATGGGAGCTCTAACTAAAAGTGAACCGATTTTACCCATTTTCAGCACACAATTTCTATAGCATATCTTAAATACTTTTGCTAAATTTCGTCTCTCTAGCTTTTGTAGTTAAGGAGCTATCGCGCTATCGAGCTATTTTTTCTGACGGAAAGACGGACATAAACCGTCTTTTCTTTTTGCATTTTTGTGTTTCCGTAAGTTTTTTATATGGGAGCTATGGTCAAATAGTAACCGATTGTAACAAAATTTTGCACACTGGCTGGCATTCACATAAAGCTTCCTTTTGTAAAATGTTGCTGTAGCCCTTTTCGTTAAGGGGCTTTCGTGCTTTTATCTGACGGACAGACGGACATAAACCCCCTTTTCTTTTTGTATTTTTGTGTTTCCTTAAGTTTTTTTATATGGGAGCTATGGTCAAATGGTGACCGATGCACACTGGTTGGCACTGACATAAGACCTCCTCGTGCTAAATTTAGTAGTTATATCTGTTATAATTTTAGATTCATTGGCATTTAAGTGTATTTTGAGTGAAATTTTGGCTGTTTCCGTAAGTTTTTTGTATGGGAGCTATGACTAAATGTGAACCGATTTTGATGAAATTGAATATGCTGCCTAGGGATTAAAACTTCTATATACCAAATTGTATCATCATAGCTAGTATAGTTTGTCATTTATTAACAAATAAGCGATTAGCGTAGGCGAGCTTATACGGGAGCTGGTCAAATGTTAACTGATTTCGCCCAATTTCAATACCAAAATTTTCTCAAAGATGAAGAATCTTTTTACTAAGTTTGAGTGAGCTAGCTCCTTTCGTTTAGGCGTTATCGTGATTTCAACAGACAGACGGACAGACAAACGGACATCGCTCAATCGTCATAAGGACTCAGAATATATATCGTTTTTGATTTTTGAGCCAATATTAAGGAAATTACAAACGGAATGACAATCTCAATATACCCCTCATTCTTTTTGATGATGGGTATAAAAAAGTGAACTTTTTGAGAAAAAAATTACAAAAGATTATGATCTTCGTAGTTACTAGGACATGGTTGACTTCATGGTACTATGCCAAAAAATTTGTTATACCCCTAATGTACATGTTTAGATTTCCTTCACATACCTGCAGAATTATGTAAATTTGTCTGGTCAGTGGAAGCATTACAGCTTACTATCTCATCAAGATTACCCATATTAGCTGAACACCCTGCAACTTCGCCAGCAACAAAGCAACCAGGATTTGATGATGTCGATGCCGGAGTTAACACGTTTCCCATATTATCTGCTTCGTTTCGAACTGCACTAACTACACTAGAAACGCTTGACGACGATGTAAAAGTATTTCCGCCTGCAGTTTGTATTTGAGCCGTGGTCACGACTCGATGTACTGTGTACATAATTGGTGGCACATGAGACTGTATTGAGCTCATTGCCAAGGATGTCGGAGCGACCACCTGCTCACAGTTACTGTTCTGATGTGTTTGTGTTGCCGCCGCCACTACGTGACCACTACCTAAAGGTAAACTGCAATTTAATGTATCGTCGACAGGATCAGTGGGACTACATGTATTTTTATGTTGTTGATGATGCTGCAGTTGCTGCATACCTCCAGAAGAATTAATTTGTTGCTGCTGCTGATTATAGTGATGATAATGATGTTGTGATGCTTGTTGAGGCATTTGATGGTGGTGATGATGATGATGTTGAGCTTGATGATTATTTTGTGGCGGATGGTGCTGTCCTTGTCCATGTATTTGAGCTGAGGGTAATTGTGATGCCGCGCTAATGCGACCACTAACGCCATGACTACCTCCAGCACCTCCTCCGGCTGTTGAACTGCTACTGGAATAGTAATCATCGCGACATCTATAATCGGCAGTGTTGTGATATAGTCGAGATCTAGAGAAAAGTTTTGAAAATGAAAGTAAAAAAATACAATATCTTTCAAATTCCAAAATACTCACTGATACTCTTGTGGTGTTAATTTTCGTCTATGATACTGTAGCGTTCCAACTGGAACCGACATTACGTTTATGTAATTACCAGATGCATTGGAACTGGTGCAATATCCGCCATTATTTATACTTGAAGATATAGACCCCGCAGTTGATACGGACATAACTCCACTGTTATTAATAGTATTACCACCATAGGTGGTAACACTGCAGCTATTGACCCGCAAATTGTTTTGAGATGATTTTCCACCATTGCTATTAAATCGAGAATTTGATTCCTTGCAATTAAATGCAGCAGAAGTATAATTTGAATCACAAGGTGGATACTCCTGTGATGATGTGCTACCGACTCCATTTGAGTTCGCTGATGATGATACTGATGACGTAACAGGCGTTGTATTACGGCAATAGAATTTACTTGAATCCATTTGCTATTAAGATCTTACTCCAAACTATTTTTGCCAATTCACGACACCATAAACATCGATGTTATATTTAAGGTTTCAAGATGCCGATAATTTTTATCGAATTAATTCCGCCATTTTTATTATTTATTGTGATTTGCGCGCCACAATTTTCAGTGGATTGTTATGAAACCAATTTTCGAGGTGTTAATTTTTTCTTATAATTCTATGAAGAAAAATTTGCTTAAACTGATAAAGCTTCGAGTGTTCTTCTAGAAACTCGATTTGTTACAAACAAATTGTCATTATAGATTCTGTATATCATTCTGCAATTAAAAAATTTTGTAATAATTATCCATATATTTTATATATTTTATATATGTAGTCGTATATGTTGTATATTAAATGTGTTTGTTTGTTGTATTCACGAGGTGAAATAGGCTACACATCGAGCCATAACCGCCAAAAGGGCTTAAGCGACATGATGGACGATTTTCATTTTATTATTAAAATTTATTATTCATGATCATCTGCATCATCTCACAAAATATCAGGGCAGTAGAATTTACCGTTACGATTTTACAGCAAAAACAATAAACCCTTAAGTACAATCCAAAGACATTTTAAAAAATGCTTCTCCTGTAAATTTAATTTTTTGGCGCTTGACTCCTTTTGGCGGTTAGGGCTCGATATGTATCATTTTAAAACATGATTACAAACTTCAAACATAACAAAAGTTATTATTTAGGAGTCCTTTGGACAAAATTAAAATGGATCGGCCTAGAGGAGCTTAACTCTTCCAAAACTTATTGTTATGTATTTTTATAACAAAGTTACTTGGAATAAAAATGCTTTTTATTATTAAGCGAAGGTTGATCAAATATAAACACATTCGAAACCCTCATACAAAATAAAGTTGTAGGCCATTTTCAGAAAAACTAGAGGTCACAGAACTTTTTGTGTTACTTTTTTACTTAATTTAGGACCACCATTTAGAGGGGTCATGCCCTAAATGCTTATGTAGTGCATTGTGTTGGAACTAGAAAAATAAATTATGGGAGGGTAAATAGATGGAGTAGTGTTTATGGACATTTGATTTGAACTTCCCTGTATTGCAGCTGGCAGTGGAAATTTCTGCGGGAAGTAAATTCCAAACAAAAACCGGTACGGCTAAATAACGAATTTTCTATGTAGTGTGTTGTTCTGTCTACTGGCCAACCGACTACGAAGGTATTAACTCTAACAGATAGACGTGTATTGCATAAACAAATTCGAGTTTCGGGAACGAGTTCCCTGATTTTATTACAGCACATTCCAAAGAAGTAAAGATAGAAAACAACTCACATTGCGACGGTGCTCAAGTGAATCAATAAAGTAGGATACCCTACCGTCGCCAATAAGCACCATCGCCCTCTCCTGCACTCGGTCGAGAAGCTCCAAAATACACTTTGAAGCACCGGCTCATACATGAGAGTTATATTCCATTTTCGGTCGGATATTGGTGATGTAAATAGTAAGGAGATCAGATGGAGTGAACCGAGACACTTGAATGCTTTTTTCGGCACTTGAAAAATGTGGTCAGTCCAACGGACATCACATTGTATTCTCATGCCCAGAACATCAAGAGTATCTGATTCTTCGATATCTTAACAGATGAAGTAACATGATCCGCCGTCGTGAACATACAACATAGAATTTTCCGCGCACTAAAATCGACTTTATTCGCACGACCCCATTCTCAGATTGTTTCTAAATCGCGGTTTAATGATTCATTCATATTTTTCCTCATAGTCTTAATCTCTAAAAGGATTGGTCTATGATGAAATGAATACGAATGGCAAATGTTACTATCATCTGCAAAATAGTAGATAAGATTGGAAGTTTGATGTAGAAGGTCGTTTATAGAGATAAGAAATAGAGTAGGAGAAGGAACGAAGCCTTGCGATACCTCAAAATTTAGCTTGAACTCGTTTGAATCGCGATCTCTGAGGAAGCTCGGTATAAATCGAGAGAAGTTATTACCGACACCAAAAGCAAAAACTCTATCAAACGCCTAGGAAATATCCGGAGCCACAACTTTACTTTAGCCAAAATGGTATATTGAATGACACGATTTTTCCGAAAAGGTCTCCCGTAGAACGTTCCCTATGAAATCCATACCGGCGGTCGCTTAGTAGGTTG
This sequence comes from Stomorhina lunata, assembly GCA_933228675.1. NCBI lineage: Eukaryota > Metazoa > Arthropoda > Insecta > Diptera > Rhiniidae > Stomorhina > Stomorhina lunata. The sequence continues at coordinate 83,898,218 of OW121740.1, read as the reverse complement.
TTAGTTTTCAGATATTTAACAAGATGGTGGTTTACCATTGCTATTGGGCGGTAATTTTCAACCTTTCTAGGGATTGGCGTTCCATTAGCAACCTTCGAACACCTAGGAAATTTACCAGCATTCGTTTAACGAATGGCCAGAAACTCTTACTGCCCCGGGAAGCAGCAAGAAATTTGTGTCTTAATACTTTAGCACATGTTCATCTCGCGGTTTTGCGTTGCAAACCAGTAACTGAATATTGGTTATTACATGGATATCCATATCCTGGCCTGCCAGCCAGTTGGACGAACATCGTTAAATCGACTCAAGGAGTGATTCTGAGTCGATAGGTATACCTAAAGAGTGGTCTCAGACCAATATTTTTATGCCTTTCTAAAAGTTTAAACCTTATTTCCCAAATAAACCCTAATTTATTACAGGAGAGAGCAGTTATGATGAATATCGCACGCAAAAAAGTGACACAAATCAAAATTTTCATTTTTTTTTATGCTTAAAAAGAACTTCGGAGTATTGGTCTCAGACCAATGTTCTACAAACATTAGCACAATCCCATATATCCTCCGAACTTTTGAAAATGAAGTAGTAAAAACTTTTATCAGAGAATTAACTTGAAACGAGAAAGCATTAGGGATCATATTATTTTAATACAAACATTTCTATCACATATAGTTTATGGACTTGCTTATACCGATGCAAAGTAGGTACTTTTATAATAATTTTTGTAATATTTGAACAAATTTTATATTTTAAGATCTTTGAAGTTATACAAATGGAATAAAGCTAACAGGCTTTGGACTTAGATAAGTGAAATTGCATTGATTCCATTTATATTAGGTTATAGTTGAAACGAATGATAATTGATAAGTTATCATACATTTTAATGCAGTGGAGTTTAAAAGAGCATTATTTTTGGGATGGGAAAGTTTCTAGATTTTTAAATATAGTAAATCCTAACTTTCCAAAGATACTAGTATAAAGCTATCAGACTATTAGTTAATGAGATTTAGCATTTTGAGTATATTAAGGACTTTCGTGAGGTTTTAAGCATTACTTGTTGAAGAAAAAAGTACCTACTGTTAAAGCCTAAAATTGGCTTTATATCAGTAAAGGGCAGCATAATATGTTTCATATAATGTATGAAAACAAATATTTTTCTTGTGGTTATAGGAAAACAGAAATTGTGCCTTTTGCTGCTTTATATGTACATGTACATTTTTTGGACTGCGCCAGGAGAATCAACTGTTGGGAATTGCGTGCATCGATTGCGCACAAAAAAATTGTTTCCTACGAAAACGGCAAACAAATTTTGGATGACCGTAAAGTAAAGCTTATCGTGATAACTTATACACTTGAGAATTTAAAAGAACACGTGTTGTTTGGGTATGCTCAATCTTGTTTTTATTATCCATTTAACACTTTAAATTTATTTGCTAGGTATAATAAAAAGGGGAGGAATCCGTGGATTGTAAAAATACTTATAGTTTTTATCAATTGGTCCAGGAAATCATAAAACAGGGAACAGGAAAGCACTTGCAGCTACACTTGAACTTAAATCATTTGTCATGTCTTTAAGACGTCTATCCGAGGATGTATCCATTCCACATTTTCTCAGATTACTGTCAGTGTGAAGGTCCGATGCGTAATTATTTTTATAAGTCATGACAGTGTGATTGGATAACACGTGGTAAGGCTGAAGGTTGCCACGACTTGCCCGTTCGTACAAAAGAAGACTTTTTGTAGACTATCGTATTAACAAATTTACTTCATATTCTGGGCGAGTTTCTGTTTTAATTTAATTTTTTGTAGTTCCCCAATTTAGGTTTCATCATTTAATTTGTCTACTATTTCTGAACCTACTTAAATGGCCTATATTTACAACCTGTTAAGGTTAAAGACCGAGCATATTTAAGAATTTCATGCGCTTCGATCTTGTGCGCATATTATCCAACTGTTGTTGACGTAGTTCCCCGGGGGATACCACGAGGAGGTCAGTGTTTATAGTTGAGATGAGCACATTTCGCACTCGGTCGAGAAACTCCAAAATGGACTGAAGCTGCGGCCCATATATGAGAGTTGTATTCCGTTTTTGGTCGGATGTAGGTGGTGTAAATAGAAAGAAGATTAGATGGAGTGAAGTATCTCTTGTTTCGTTTTAGAAAACCGAGTTTTTTCGTCACTTTAAAAATGTGGTTTGTTCAACGGACATCACATTGGATTCTCATGCCCAGAACATCAAGACCATTTGATTCCTCAATATTTCGAGCCCTAACCGCCAAAAAGACGCAAGCGCAAAAACTAAAATTTACAGGAGAAGCATTTTTTTAAATATTTTTGGACAGTGAATTGTACTTAAGTCTTTATTGTTTTTGCTGTAAAATCATAACTACTGCCCTGATATTTTAAGAGATGATGCAGATGATCGTGAATAATAAATTTTAATAATAAAATAAAAATCGTCCGTCATGTCGCTTAAGCCCTTTTGGCGGTTATGGCTCGATGTACACCACCTATTAATACAGATGAAGTAAAATGGTTAGTTTTCCGCGCTTTTATTTCATTTAAAATATTTTTCTGGCTTTCGCTTAAATTCATGTTGGTTTTGTCTCTTGGTCGTAAAAGCTTTAACCGATTCTGTATCCCGACTTAATCATGTTTGCTCCATTATTAAATAATTGGTTAAATTTTCAATATTTGTATTTGTTTTCTTAAGTGGATTCCTAAGCCTTAACAAAGTTATTATAAACTAGAGGTAACGTCATCAAAATTACTTACTTAGTAAGTCTGGGCTTACCAAGTTAAGACCGATCAAAACCGTTCCTTGGTATCTAACATTCCCTATATCACCCATGAGAAAGCGAAAGTCGTAAATTATATTTTTGCTAGTACTAGTCCAACGAAATTGGTGATGCTGAATCTTAGTAGAATAGATGAAGCCTTTCTTTCTTTAGTTGGGGTGATGGCTTTTCACACAAAAAAAAATGATTAACTCGCACATAAAATTCACTTTTTCACTTTCGGTAAACTTTCTAAGTTGTCTGCATGTTTTTACTCAAAATTGTTATAGGTAACAATTAAAAAGTTTCAAATGCAAAAAGATAGCCTCGTAACAAAATATCGGGAATTTCAAAGAATATTGAGAAAGAAGTTATTTCGATTTTCAGTCAAAAACCTATATGGATTGATAATAAATAGTATAAAATTGCTAAGCAAATAACAATAATAAAATTGAGCACTATTTAAGTGAAAGTAAGTAGATGTCAGTCATTTCCCCGTATATATTTGGACCACTCTAATCTACAAATGTATGTACATTATTTATATGTATGTTATGTATTGTACATATATACATACATATGTATACATATGCACTAATATTATAATGAATATAAGATTGTAAATATGTATGTGTAGCAACTAAAAAGGACTGATTATTTCGTTGACCCATTCACACATGGACTTAGTTTTGTTAATATTCCAAGATTTCTTATTATTATCGCTTATTTTAATTAGATATAAGTATTTTGAATAAATGTTATATTTTTGTATAATATTTTAATTGCAATAGGAATACAACGATAGCATATTTAAGTGGATATTTATGTATATATGTATGTATAAATGTAAGTATGTAGCAAACATACATATGTACATATGGTTAAAATAATGAAGATGGTGATGATGGTCTCTATTAGTTTGTATAAAATGTATAATCACACGCATAAGAATGTACATAAATACATACGTATGAATGTATGTATGTTGGTACTAACATATACATATTTATATAAATACAAACATATTTATAAGTACATATGAATGTACATATAAACATCCATATGTATGCACTTACATCTGTATATTATAATCAATATATTAATGTGTGTGTGAGGTCCCTCCAATGATTGGGTGGGACAACGACCGAGTGCAAAAAAAATATTGCTCGTCATTAAAACACTAAACAAAATATTTTATTTTTACTAAAGAAAACAAAATAACTTTTCTTGTTTGTTTCAATCACTTAAATTTAATGTTTTTGAAAAACTTTTAATCTTAAACACGAAAGAATGAAGGAACAAATAACTTTTTCGCCTTAGAATATACATAACTGTGTTTGTGTTTAATGTATTTGTATATACCTTACTTAACATACACACACATACATACACACATATGTACAGAAATCTGTTTGCGAGATGGCAAAAATAAATGGAAATGTGTGTGAGTGAGCGAATGAATTTATGTGAAGGATTTCTTTGTCACAATTGCAAAATTTTCTATTCAACAATTTTATTTTGCTTTAAAAGTGTACCATTATTATGTCTAATATATCCAGCATTCATTTAGTTTTATAAAATTTCACTTATTTCCATGTTACGTTAATCGATTATAAACGTTTTATATATAAATTTATTTATTTATTTCTTTTTTTTTAATTTATAAAATTTTAACAATTTGTTCTATGGTATTTTTTCACTTTTATCTATACAATGTTGTTCGACTTTAACATCACGAACTTCTTAGTCTATCTGTATATTTCACGACTATCACCACCACAACCACCAACTCCACCGTTACGAAGAATTTGACGAAACCGAACTTATTTGTTTTCTTTTTTTTTAATTTCGTTTTAGTACAAAGAGTTGTCAAAACTCAAAATGTATACAGTTGTCGGCTGCACTCACATCGCCTTCACCCAATTTTGATTAATGCTCGTAACAATAACATAACGGTAAAAAGAGAAGAGAACAATAAATACAAAACAACATTAAATTCTCATACACATACATACACACATATTCTCATACATAGTTGCATGCAGACATTTAACTTCGAACAGTTATTTATAACTACCCTGTTTTTAAACTTTCGACAATCAGACATCCTTTCAGTGCTGCCAGACTAATCTTGTTAGCCTTTCCAAAAGTTTAAGCCTTGTTTCCCTAATTAACCCATGTCTTCCCAAGCAACCTTCCTGTCATCAAATTTCGATAAAAATTATAAGGCGTTATAATCAAACCATCCTAAACAAATGTATATATCGAAGAATGAAAATCAGCTTCCCGTTCTTTTAACAGCCTGTTCACAAAACTGTCATACGTTAGAAGGCAATCGAATACATACTAGCCTAACGATTGAGCTCTAAATTGAGTTCATTTTCTTTTTTCGTTTGGAAGTAAAAGCTTCTTAATGAAAAATCAAATAATAGTATTGCCATGAAATATTTAATTACTTTTCTGAAAGCTTTTCCTGTAAAACTTAAGACTTTTGTAAAATGATGTTAACCCTAAAATTAAATAAAATCAAAAATATATAAAAACAAAAAAAAAATAAAATTTAAAAAATTAAAAAAATGTTTTTCAAAATTAAATTAAACATTTTTCAATGATGTTCTGGGTATGAGAAAGACAAGTATTAAGTAAAAAAGTACGGATTTTAGAAACAAGTTCCCTGATATCGATAGACCGGATTCCAAAGCAACTAGAAACGATGGAACATTGTGACGCTCCAGTGGCTCCATAGAGTTGCATACCGACGAGCACGTTCACCCTTTCCTACACTCGGTCGAGTAGCTCTTACAAAGACCCTATTCTGAGACATGTATTGCGTAAGATAATTTGAGTTTGGAGCGAGTTCCCTAATTTCGTTAGGGCACATTCCAAAGTAAAAACGATAGAAAAGTTTGACACTCCAGTGGTTCAATAGAGTTGGATACCATGCTGTCATCAATGAGCACTTACGTCCTCTCTTGCAGTCTTACATAGACCCTATTCCGAAACATGTATTGCGTACCGGTTGTATTGTTACTACTTTGGAATGTGCTGTAACAAACTCAGGAAACTCGTTCTCGATACATGAACTTTCATACGCAATACACGTTAGAGCTCATCTTTTCGTAGTCGATTGACCAGTAGACAGACGACTATTCCCCCTCCCACAACCTTTTCCTAGTTTCAACATAATGCATTGTATTGTGGTCAGGTCCTAAACAAAAAAAAAATAACCGTTTTTTTTCCCAGGCGATTAGAATTTTTTAATTGCCTCATTTGACATCTACTTTCGTCTATACATTTCATTTACGAACCAAAATTTTAAAAGTTTTTTCTCGTTTCACTCAAAAACAAATTTCAAAAACCAAAAATTCAATTTTTTCGTAAGTTGACGTACAATTTGAAAAAATTGTAGTTTCAAAAATAGGCTGTAAATTTTTTTGAAAGTTGACGTACAATTTGAAAAACTTGTAGTTTTAAAAACAGGCTGTAAGTCTTATAAATCAATTCTTATGACTTCATTCGGATGAATGTATTAAAGGAATCATATGAACACTAAAATAAATTTGATTTTAAAACATGGAATTAGGAATTAAGCCTTTCGAACCTCTAATTTGATATTTGAACAAGTAAGAGTGGTATATTCGGGCTCTGCCGAGTCTTGGATACCCTTCACCAATGGTGTTCCAAAATTAAAGAACAAAATCGTAAGAATATACTGATAATTATATAGTTATGATTACTGACTTAGTTGAGCCCCACACAAATGCTTGATATGTATATTAATTTTCTTTTGTTCATACCGAATGTAAGTCCTAGCAATATTTGCTTATAGTAGTATTACATGCAAAGAGTCTTTAAAATTAAGAGTCGGAAAACGAAAAGCTTTTAGGTGGCGTCATCATCTCGACTAGACCCAAAGGTTAAGTTGGAAAGGTGGCTGATGTCGGAGCCAGCGTCACTTGGGTTCTCGATTTTCGAAGATTCGATTTCGAATTTGATGAAGATTAAGTATTCTGGCATGCAACTCAAAAACGCAGTGCCCAGTGAGGGTACGTATCTTCCAACTAGTAAAAGTTTTTGATTAGTTATGTAAAACTCTGAAGTTAGCGGACCGATTTAGATCAAAACTATAACAATGATAGTTTTGTCAATGTATACAGAATTATAGGGTATACACTAGGGGTATAACCAAAAAAAATACCTATCACGACGGGGTGGCTACTGATGTGTTTATCAAGAAAACATTTTTTTGAGATCAATTTGGATAAAAAACCTCCCTCCCAAACCTTTTTTTAAAAGCTTCCAAAATATAATAATATTTGAATTTTTATGTTTTATATACCATACATACAGTCATGTACTATATATTAACTTCAGATACTACAAATTATCTTTGTTGAAGGATATAAACTTAAAATTAAAAAAAAAATAATAATAAAAATGTTTTTAAAAATCCAAATACTGAACTTCAAAATGATTTGGGGGAACTTTTTTAACGCCCGCGAATAAGTGACAGCACTTTTCATCATAGATTTTTTGAGTATTTAGCAAATTGTTCAAAAGTTATACCCCTAGTATACACTCTTAGTTTTAGATACATATGTACGTGAAATCAGCTTTGTCGGAAAAGTTACTGAAGATTTACTTATTAATCTGAATGGAAAGTTTTGCTCTAGTTCTTTGTGCAATTATAATGTAATTTAATTTATCAACATTAAAGTGATTCACTGTCGGGGTTATATGGGAGATTGCACTAAATGTAAACAGAGTTCGCCCATTTTCAATACCGAACTTTTCAAGAGATCAGGAATACTTTTGTCAAATGTTGTCCCTCTAGAAAGTTTACTTTAGGCGCTATCGCGCTGAATAACGATATTGTACAACGTCTTTATACTAAATGTCATCATCGTATCTATTATAATTTGTCATTTATAAGTTACTAAGAGATTGCCTTAGGAGAAGTTATACGGGAGCAATTGTCAAACGTGAACAAATTTCTCCCAATTATATAATCAATTATAATCAGATTTGTGGAGTTTTTATATCAGATTTTAGGAAATCCTCCCACAATCCTCATCACAATCGGTCCATAAACACCTGATATATCGCTGAAACAATACTTACAAAATGTAAACAAAATTTCTTAGACACGTACTTTGGGCAATTAGCTGTATATCAAATGTAGTGTTTTGGCGATATCTCTCTTGTTTATGGACCGCTTTTGATAAAATTTAATAACGTGCTTGGCGGGGGAATTTCCTAAAATCTGATATAAAATTTATGTATGTCCGTGCTCCAGGAGGATGGTTTTTCCTATTTCTGCATTTAATTTTTTCAACAAACTTTCTCTAATGCGTACTTTTGGCAATTTGCAATACATCAAATTTAGTGTTTTGGCGATATCTCAGTTGTTTATGGACCGATTTTGATAAAATTTTACAGAGTGCTTTGGGGAACCATATACATATCTTATATTCTTAAACGAGCAATAATTGTATATATATATATATATATATATATATATATATATATATATATATATATATATATATATATATAGAATGGCTATCTCGAAAACGGCTCTAACGATTTTGATAAAATTTGGACAGTGGGTATCTTTTTTGATGTATAGGTCGAACAAGAAGGGACTTTTGGAACTTTTACCTCTAAGAGGGTAAAAACGGGTAAAAAGGGGAAAAAATCGAAAACGCTATGTCTCCTAAAGTAATAGGTATAGAAACAAAATTAAAATTACGTTTTAAACAGCTTTGAAAATAAGCGGACAGGTGTTTAGTACTTTTTTGAAACTATGTCCGATAGGGGGTAAAAAAGGGTGAAAATAGTTTTTTTGGCACCTTTTTAACCCAATCTTATATTTTAAACTAAAGAATATAGAAAGAAACTTGGTACTGCAATCAATAGATGTAAAAAAACATGAAACACGTATTTGGTACTTTTTTGATTTTGGAGCCAAAATGGGTAAAAAAGGGATAAAATGATAACTTAACATCTCCAAAGTAATATGAATAGGAACATTATACATTATGTTAAATGCGTTTTAAAAAAATGTACCGAATTCAATTGGCACCAAAAAAGTACCAAATATACATATGGAACTTTTAGAAATTAGGGAATAAAAAGGGGGAAAAATTAGTATTATTTTAAACAAATGAATGTTTGTCTGTATGTATGTTCTTTATAGAATAGTAAACTGTGATTATGCTCTTTAGCGAATATGTTGCGGATAAACCGGCGAAGGTTTTAAAGTTGATAAGACTAATTTCCGACAGATGGCGCCACTGAAAATTACTAAAAATTAATTAAATCGTAAACTGTACATTTGATCATGCTATGATCTTTAGCAAAGTTGTAGCGCATGAGCCGACGAAGGCTTTTTAGTTGGTATGAATAATTTCCGACAGGTGGCGCTACAGAAACTTACTCAAAGTCAATTTAATCGTAATCTGTACATTTAATCATGCTACAATCTTTAGCAAAGTTGTTGCACATGAGCCGACGAAGGTTTCTTAGTTGGTATGAAGAAGTTTCGACAGTTGGCTCAAAATCAATTTAATCGTATGCTGTACATTTAATCATGCTATAATCTTCAGCAAAGTTGTTACGGATAAGCCGAAAAAGTTTTATGAATTGGAATAAGCAAAGTCCGACAGGTGGCGCCACAGAAAACTACTCAAAATTAATTAAATCGTAAACTGTGCATTTGATCAGACTATAATCTTTAGCAAAGTTGTTGCGCATGAGTCGACAGAGGTTTCTGTTGATATGAATAATTTCCAAAATTATTCAAAATTAGTTAAACTGTAAACTATGCAAACTATGTGTTGGTCGGACAAAATAAATCAAATAATTCAAAATTAACTGAATATTTCTACAATGTCTTTCCTCTAAATTTATTTTAGCACTTTATAATATAAAATATATAAAAACTTTAAAATTTTCTTCAAAATGCTTATCATAAAGCTCCGAGCAAGGCTCGGTCTACCAGGTACTATATTCTTATACTATATTTTTTCATTTGTTATTTAATAGTCTTTTTCAATAAAAAATTTCGATATTCGATATTTCGGGTGTTTATAAACCGACTTTGATGAAATTTAATAGCGTTCATTGCGGGAGAATTTCCTATAATCTGATATGTGTGATTATGTAGGTCCATTCTCTAGGGGCTTCAGAAACTTGATTTAAACAGACAGACGGACGGACAGACACATCGACAGACGGACATCGCTTAATCGATTCTCCTCCCGATTCTGAGTCGATCGGTATAATTTTTATAAAAACTTACAAACGGATGCACAAACTTATAATACCCTTTCACCTATTGGTGAAGGGTATAAAAAGCACAATTTTCGGTAGATGGCTTCGTAACGATGCACAGTGGTTTACGGACGCTTTTTTTGGAAATAATTCTGTAACTTTTGAACGACTGGAGATATTTAAATTTGGCATGGTGGTAGTCAAGGAGTATACGAGTTGGTTTTTAAAAGCACTGGTCCATGAGAGGTCGGGAGAGTGATTGATGGACCTTCAAAGTTGGTCACCTCGGGTGTTCGACTTTTTTAAAAATTCGCCAAAAATCCATTTATGGATTGATTCAAAAGAAATTTTAAAGTTGTCCTTGAGAAGATCTACCTACATGTGTAGGTTATCTCTTTTTGGTTTCGAGATATTTGGGTAAAAAGGAATTTTCGGGTTGATTTTTTACCTATTTTTTTAAGCTTGTTTTGATCTGGTGGACGCATCTGAGGACCAAAATTTTTTTAAGAATATTCGATAAATTTGTAATAAAATTCCAAATAATTTTTGTGCAAGTTGTTTATAGATATCTTCTTTCATTTAAAAGTTAAAAATATTTAAAGTTGAAACTTAAAAAAAATTTCGTTTTTTTTTTTTGAGTTTTTCCCTAAAAGATAGCTATATTTTTTCACAAATAAAAAAATATTTTCTTAAGAAATATAAAAAGATTTTTAAAGTTTTTAAAAGAAAACATAATGAGAATGCGTATAAAACAAATTTCTTGCTAGTTGGACTTTTGGTCCTCGCACATGCCCTCTCCAAAAATGCCAATTTATAAAAAAAAAATTTTAGTTTAAACAAAAATTTCTCAAAAGGCAAAGCACCGATGTGAAAAAAATTATAATGTTTTTCCCGAGTTAGGAATTGGGGAATTTTTCAGTTAAAATTGGGAATTTTTTTTAGTCTATTGCTTTTAGATCTTATTGGTCTACATAATTACGAAATTTCATTGTGATATGTTTATCCATGTCATTTCTACAAAATATCAAATATTGAAATTATTTTCCTTAAAAAAGTAGAAAAATAATATTTTTTTTGTTTTACGATACAAAGTGTAAAAAGATTAACTTGCTTAAAAAGATTTTTACTTCGTGTTTATCTTCTGGTCTTTTCCGATCCAATGATACTAAACACGTATATAAAACTTTAATACATAGTCTTTAAAAGCTCTGAAAACTTTGCCTCCCATAGCATTTTTAAGCTAAATATTGGAGTATTGGAGAGTAATGTGTGCAAATAAAGTTAATGGTGCACAGTGGTATTAACTCTGCAATTTCTAAACTACTAAACGGATTTTGAGAAAATTTGGAACATCAAGAGAAGAGGTGTGAGGCTTTTAGATAGGTTAGGTTAGGTATTTGAATCCAACATTTTTTGTTTGCGTTTTATGGCATGTCTTCTGGCCTTTTTTGGCCTATTACGTAAATTTTTTTAAAAAATACTGCAAGATTGCTGATAAATTTTCAAATGAACTGAAAGAAAAAACTTTTTTATTATGTAAACTTAATAACACAGAAAAATTCTTCAAAGTTTGTGTACCGAAAAAAGCATTAAAAATTATTTTTTTTTTTTTTCAAAAAAAAGTAATATTATTTTTTCAATATTTTTGAAAAAATTTTTCAAAAGACTCAATTCGTTTTTTATATTTTCTAAAAGACTGGACTTGAGGGATCAGTATAAAGTATATTTCTATAAATTTTGGACATGCACCCTACAACCAGCGGTAGTCGAAAATCAGCCGATTTTAACAAAACTTGTGTTTTTTGTAACTGTAAACAAATTGTTTATTTTATCTCAAAACTTTTCTTAACAAAATTGTATTAAGTATAATATTCTTAAGATCTGTGCAAAAATCTGATACAGCCCGGCTCTAAATCGGGTCACACGGGCCGCTTTTCTAAAAAAACTCAAATTTGCGAAAAGCGTATTAAAAATTTTAATTTAAATTTCAGAACTTGTTCCGAAATTTATATTTATGATTTTCACATATACAGGTCCATACTGTGTACAAAAATGGTCGTAATACCTTGTTTAGTTTTAGAGATTTTTGCGGAAAATTACAAAGTAATGTTAAAAAATGATGTTAAAATTTTATGGAGTCAAATGTCTCTTAAACTATAAGAGATAAGGTAGTACAGTAAGCATGTTTTTTCTTAATTTTTTTAAGAAGTTTTCGAAAATTTAAAAATCTTTTAGATCGGACCCAATTGGCGAAAGTTATACGGACCCAAAAGTTCTATATACCCGAGGTAGGCAACTTTGGCCCACTGTAGAGCCCACTGTGCTACCGACAAATACATTCTTAAACATTGATCGAAAAGTCTCACACATCTTCTCTTGAAGTTCCAAATTTTGTCAAAATCCGTTTAGTAGTTTAAAATATAAACATTCCGGTATATTTATGATGGACATTTTTCGTTTTCAAATCGATCGATTTTAGACATATTTTTTAGCTAATTTTCGGTTATTTCCCCCAAAAAAATGAAAATTTTGGCTTTAATCCTTTTGACTGATATTTTATTTTTCATTTGGTTTGCATTTTTTGGGAAAATAACCGAAAATTATCTCAAAAATATATCTGAAATCGATCGATTTGAAAACGATCGTTTTCCATCACATACCTGATTATAATTTTTTTTCACATCGGTGCTTTGCCTTTTGAGAAATTTTTGTTTAAACTAAATTTTTTTTTTACAAATTGGCATTTTTGGAGAGGTCATGTGCGAGGACCAAAAGTCCAATTGGCAAGAAATTTGTTTTATACGCATTCTCATTATGTTTTCTTTTAAAAACTTTAAAAATCTTTTTATGTTTCTTAAGAAAATATTTTTTTATTAGTGAAAAAATATAGCTATCTTTTAGGGAAAAACTAAAAAAAAATATTTTTTTTTTAAGTTTCAACTTTAAATATTTTTAACTTTTAAATGAAAGAAGATATTTATAACCAACTTGCACAAATTTAACGAATATTCTTAAAAAAATTTTGGTCCTCAGATGCGTCCACCAGATCAAAAAAAGCTTAAAAAAATAGGTAAAAAATCAACCCGAAAATTCCTTTTTACCCAAATATGTCGAAACCAAAAAGAGATAACCTACACATGTAGGTATTTCTTCTCAAGGACAACTTAAGTTTAAAATTTCTTTTGAATCCATCCATAAATGGATTTTTGGCGAATTTTTAAAAAAGTCGAACACCCGAGGTGACCAACTTTGAAGGTCCATCAATCACTCTCCCGACCTCTCATGGACCAGTGCTTTTAAAAACCAACTCGAATACTCCTTGACTACCACCATGCCAAATTTCATTCAAATATCTCCAGTTACAGAATTATTTCCAAAAAAAAGCGTCCGTAAACCACTTTGCGATGTCCTCTAAAAATTAAAAATAATTGTCATTTTTCCGAATTATCCTTAGAATTGCGACCAGTAGTTTGGTTACATGGTTTACATGGGGGTCCAGCCAGACGGACTGACTGACTGACATCGCTTAATCGATTCAAAAAGTGATTCTAAATCTATTGGTATACTAAAATATTTCTTTGCGTTACATAAATACATTAGCATAAACTTATATACATATATGGTGGTGAAGGGTAAAAAACTTTCACCTTATCATATGGTCTGGCTTGACCGGCAATAAAACTTTCTTACTTGCTTTATCGATAATTGTGATGAGCGATGAATCTCATTTCTGGTTAAATAGTGATATAAGAAACCAAATTTGATGAAAATATGCCCAAACTGAGATTCGAATTCGGTCAACCTACCGCCTATTAAACGGTGACATGAAATAACCCACAATGAAATAACGCCCAATTAGGAAAATGAAATAAACCCCAATAAAAATTAAAAAAGTAAAATGTTCGTGTGTGAACGTGAATGCAGGTTCAAAAGAAATTTAAAGAAAAAGTTATCAAGTAAACCTGATTCCTGTGAAACGGGACTTAATTTCAGTATGTTATTTCGTGTTATTTGTTAAAATTAGGTATTAGTGGCTTATTTAATTGGGTTTTATTTCAATTTCGTAATTGGGAGTTATTTCATTGGGTTGGGTTATTTCATGTCGTCCTGTTAAACACCTTCAGACTATTTTTACAAGGTTATGTAAAGGCTTTATGAAAAAGTTCGCAAAGGTTGACGCACTGAAATCCAATTTTGATTTCGAAAATAAAAGTTATAAAATTAATTTTAGTATTGATTTTTAAAATAAAACTGAAAAAATAATTGTTAAAAATAACTTTTATTTTTGATTTTGAAATAGAAGTTAAAAAATAACTTTTATTTTTGATTTTGAAATAGAAGTTAAAAAATAACTTTTATTTTTGATTTTAAAAATTAAAGTAAAAAAAAATAATTATGTTTTTTTTTTTACTTTTTCGATAAAAGTCAACTATCACGGTCCCAGATTACAAGGCTATGATCAAACTAAAACTTTGTGGGAGCCAAGGAAAAGTATTAAAATTGGAGAAATGTGAACATAGAATGCTAGAATGTTTATAGTCATAGTAATCTAAAAATCTTATCTTATATTCTTAAACGAGCAATAATTGCTATCTCGAAAACGGCTCTAACGATTTTGATAAAATTTGGACAGTGGGTATCCTTTTTGATGTATAGGTCGAAGAAGAAGGGACTTTTGGAATTTTTGCCTCTAAGAGGGTAAAAACGGGTAAAAAGGGGAAAAAATCGAAAACACTATATCTCCTAAAGTAATAGGTATAGAAACAAAATTAAAATTACGTTTTAAACAACTATGAAAATAAGCGGACAGGTGTTTGGCACTTTTTTGAAACTATGTCCGATAGGGGGTAAAAAAGGGTGAAAATAGTTTTTTTGGTACCTTTTGAACCCACTCTTATATTTTAAACTAAAGAATATAGAAATAAACTTGCTACTGCAATCAATAGATGTAAAAGAAACATGAAACACGTATTTGGGACTTTTTTGATTTTGGTAACTTAACATCTCCAAAGTAATATGAATAGGAACATTATACATTATGTTAAATGCGTTTTAATAAAATGTACCGAATTCAATTGGCACCAAAAAAGTACCAAATATGCATATGTAACTTTTAGAAATTAGGGAATAAAAAGGGGGAAAAATTAGTATTATTTTAAACAAATGAATGTTTGTCTGTATGTATGTTCTTTATAGAATAGTAAACTGTGAATTTGATCATGTTATACTCTTTAGCGAAGATGTTGCGGATAAGCTGATAAGAATAATTTCCGACAGATGGCGCCACTGAAAATTACTAAAAATTATTTAAATCGTAAACTGTACATTTCATCATGCTACAATCCTTAGCAAAGTTGTTGCACATGAGCCGACGAAGGTTTCTTAGTTGCTATGAAGAAATTTTGACAGGTGACGCCACTGAAATTTATTCAAAGTCAATTTAATCGTAAGCTGTACATTTAATCATGCTATAATCTTCAGCAAAGTTGTTACGGATAAGCCGAAGAAGGTTTATGAATTGGAATGAGCAAAGTCCGACAGGTGGCGCCACAGAAAATTACTCAAAGTGATCATGTTATAATCATAAGCAAAGTTGTTACGAATAAGCAGACAAAGTTATCTTATATGTTATGAACAACTTAAGGTGGCGCCACTGCAAACTACTCAAAATGAATTAAATCGTAAACTGTGCATTCGATCAGACTATAATCTTTAGCAAAGTCGACGGAGGTTTCTGTTGGTATGAATAATTTCCAAAATTATTCAAAATGAGTTAAACTGTAAACTATGCAAACTATGTGTTGGTCGGACAAAATAAATAAAATAATTCAAAATTAACTGAATATTTGTACAATGTCTTTCCTCTAAATTTATTTTAGTACTTTATAATATAAAATATATAAAAACTTTAAAATTTGCCTCAAAATGCTTATCATAAAGTTCCGAGCAAGGCTCGGTCAACCAGGTACTATTTATTTAAGAAAATACGATTACGTAATGACGGTAACTACAAATGGTTCATCGAGGAAGTCGAGGATTATTTTTACTTTCTCTGTCAATGTGCTTAATTGTCGCATTATCGATTTAAATGTTATCATTCTTATTTCTCTTTGTAGATCCTATAAAAAGGTAACAAAGTTATGTAATGACTCTTAAAGACTAACAGTGAAATTTAATGCAAAAAGGTGGACGCAAACAATAATGGAAGCTTAAGGATCACTCTGTATCAAATATATGGTCTTGTGAACCCTTCCAAAATTCTGAGGGTTCCTCCCTATTTAATGTAAGATCAGAAGATCATGGGTCTTGATCAAATCGGTCAATAGGTTGAATATGGAGCAAAAGACAGGTGTAGATTGTGCCATACAGATATTCCAAAAGGAACTATGACCAAAAACGTTCAAATTTAACCCACAAAAAAAATTGTTTCATATTACACATGAAATTTTTTTAGACCGATTTCGACCAGATTAAGTAGCACTACTACAATAAATGCTTTATTTATTAATCTTCGATAATAGAAGTCTTTATTTTGACTACAAACTTTATATAAATAGCTAGTTACCCAGGAAGTAAATGAAGAAACCTTTAATTAACAACAAAAATTCATTTATTTACAACTATTTTTAATTAGAGGCATTTTTATTTTTATATCAATCACAAGATCTACATACATATAGTCATGGGTGAGTATCAAAGAAAACTTAAAAGAATATAGTTTTAAAAACTATTAAGGACTTCAATATCAGGCCATGTTTCCGGTGCGAAGGCATTTGTCGAATCGGAAACTAAACATACGTATTTCTTGGCGGCTTAACGCCAAGTAACTTTATATATTCTACATCAAAAGAATTGTTTTTATTAACAAAGGAATTCGATCGCCATGCAAAAAGTGTTAAGATTAGGCTTACGTCTAGTTTATTCAAGCCAAAGACATTTTTTAAGGGCTTTATTTTCTGCGATATGATATATCATATATGATAACATTTTTCTCTAATCGAAAATTAATTTACAAACAAAGAAATGTCGAAACAAATTTCAAGTAAATTTAAATTGTTTAATAGTTCAACTAAAATAATATTGGTCTACGATGTGTTAATGGTATTTTTTGGAGATAGTACTAGTGATTAAGTTTTTAATATATTGAAAAATAGACGTCACCGATAATTTTATATTATACTTTGTACCAAATCATCAATTATACACTTTAAAATATATTTTCTTAATTTTTTGTAGGCTTGGATAAACTAAATTTCTTTCTTAAATTTTTCTCTGACATGAATAAATATCATTAGGGCTAGATTGCATTATTTTTTAAATTTCTGCAATTGAGGTGCGGATAGTTTTACTTTTCCGGGTATGTTACGGGCTAAAGCCTCATCTCGAATACTCTTCAATAAATCCTTTTCTCTTGCGGTGCACAATTTGTCTTTAGAGAACATAGTCAGGGCTGTCTTTGCTGCTCGACCTCTTTTTCCAGTACCTGGAGTGAGCTTAACTTTAAACCTATACAAAAAGGAAACATAAATATGGTAAAAAAAACAATTTGGTGTTACAAAACATACTTGTAGTTTTGAAGCGATTGGTAAGGAGCAACCACTGGTATAACAAATAGCAGTTCGTCTTGGTCAAATGGTTGTCCTGTTAATGAATCGATCATTTCCACATCAGCACCAGTGGGAACGTCATCGGCATCTTCAGTCTCTCCAAACTGCACTTGTTTGTGTTCATTTAAATGTTTTATTTTGTTATTTTTTATGCCAGTTTCTTCATCTACTTTTATATCCTTTGCAATTTCATTAATTTTTCCGGCAGATTTTAAGATTTGCATACGCAGTTGACGCTCTTCTTCATCCTGATCCTTATACTTGGCTTTAATCTTCTTAAGCTTACCCTTTTGGCCTCGCTTAACTGCTTGGGAATTATTTTTATTATTGCTGTCATCCATTGACTGTTGCTTTTGAAGTTGTTGGATCTGCTCTTTTTGAGATTTACGATCTTTCTCTTCCTTGCGTTTTTTAGAATTTTGCTGCTGCTTTTTTCGGGGTGCCGCTGCTGGTATTATAGTTGACTCTTCTTCCACATCTTCCAATGTTTTTTCAATATTTTCTTCACGTTCAATTTGTGTAAAAACATTATTATTTACTGATATGCGACCCGTGTCATGTTCAATTTTAACATGAGTATCTGGAAATTCAGAATTAAGTTGCAAAGGTACTTTTTCACATTCTATCTTTGTTTCATCATGTTCTTTTTCTTCATCTTCATTATCTTCTTCAAGTTCAACTTCAACTTCGTCTATATCATCAAGATTTTCGTTTTCTAAAGTAAGCGTTTTCAATTTATTTTCAGCTTGGTGTTCCTGTTCATCTTCAAAGTTTCGTACTTTTCGTTCTCCACGATGCAGATCAACAAAGCTGTCTTCTAGCTTAAAGAGTAAGCTTAAGCCCATAATCAAATGACAGGATGGTAAAAAGTTCTTTTTGCCACGTATCATAAAGCTACCCGTACCCAAATATTCACCGGTCGGTGCAGTTTTGCTAACTTGATCACTGCGAACCCAATAAGCATTAGTTACGACTTTTGCGTCCCAAGCTACGCTGTATGAAATAGCCATGGTTCCAGCTTCCAAGAGTGTTTTTGGGGGAACATCACCTCCTATTGGATTTCGAACAATGACACTTGAAGCACCTTGAATTTCAGCATGTACATAAATATCCGTGGAGCGCATATACCTATAGATCAAAATAAAAGTAAATATGATTTATGAATTTAACATAATTATCAAGTTAGTTATCAAATGTACAAATATCGCTGGTTCAACATCCAAAGGCTCTCTACCCATTGTAGCGTAAACACAACTTTTGTAGCATAGTGTCATGCAGTCAGATAAAATAATATCAAATGACCGACGCATTTTATAAACGTTTATGCTGATCATATCACTTTTAAAATAAGCCAACAATAAGTATGTGTAATTGAATGCATAACTGTTTACTAATTATAAATTGTCAATTCAGCTAAAATTTAGCATATAAGAAAGAACAATTGTAAAGAACGCACAGACGAATTTCTGGCTTCAACTTAGCTCCCAGATTGAGCTAAAGAAATTATTCGTAAATAAATTTTATACAACAAATTAAAATAAAGTCTTTTACTATATGGCGATCCTGAAAGGCTCCTAGTTGAGCATAGTAAAAAAAAAATATATATATATAAAAAGGATATATATATAATAAAAGTACATATTAATGTCCTGGTGGATCAGCCACAACAATTCACCAGCTGCGTTGTAGATACTGTCTGGCCTAAAGACAGAAGATTTAAATGGCGGATGGGCCAAAACCAATATCAATCTAATCAACAACGAACAGGAAGGTCTTCATAATTCGTCCTAAATTGATTACTATGGAGCATCTCGTTATGCACCAGTAGGCCAGAAAGCGTTAATCGCTTTTGGCAAATTGAAAAAAAACATTAACTATAAATATAAGAATAAAAATATAAATATGAATATTTAAAACCAAGATATATGTACACGGTAGTTCCATTGTCACTTTTAAATTTAAAAATCACTATCTGACATATATAAGGTTTATGACAATTGTGAAAAAATAAAGCTACGATATATGTTTGGATTTGTTTTCAATTTTGTAAATATTGAATATTTTTGAAGCATATTAATTTTTTGATTGAAATTTTTTTCTTCAATATAAATATCAAAAAAATATATTAAATTTTGAATTTAAGAGAGCCTGGATCATGGAGGAATACTTCTAGGCAACCATTATAACAGTTACAAGGTCAATAATGTGTTTATAATGATATGCAAATTTGATGCCGTTCGATATTCAAAGCTGTGTTATTAAAAAGTGGCAATATTTTTTCAAATGTAAATATAAAAATAAAACTTCAAAAGTCCTTATTAAAAATTTAGTAATTGGAACTACCTTGTACTTGTATCATGTTTAAAACTATATAAATTACTTATGATTAAACAATTAAAACAAAAAAAATAATAATAATTTTGTACCTTAAAATTTGGTATATTTAGCATAATAAATAACCCCATTGCAAATGTTATTAATGAGGTAGAAATAACAGAAACTTCAAATAGCTTAATTGAATATTGTTTGATAATAATCACTATTTTGATGACCTTTAATTTTGCTTTGCATATTTACGGCTTACACAACAAGAAACTTAAAAAGAAATATTTCAGTAGATTTTATTTGATACCAAAAAAGTTAATATCGGATATAAACTTCTAAAGTTATGCCGTATAAAACATATAACTATAAGAGATCACACCAAAATCTTTCTATACAAATTTTTTGATATAGACATACTATCAGGTACAGGAAAACCGTTGATGTCGGAGGTTAACTAATAAAATGGATTTATGTCGTTTTTATCAAAAACAAGAAAGAAATATCGGATATAAACTTCTAAAGTTATGCCGTATATTACATATAACTATATGAGATCACACCAAAATCTTTCTATACAATTTTTTTGATATAGACATACTATCAGGTACAGGAAAACCGTTGATATCGGAGGTTAACTTATAAAATGAATTTATGTCGTTTTTAATAAAAACAAGAAAGAAACATCGTTTCCCTGAAAATTTGTTCTGCACTCTCCAAGTCTGGGAAAATATGGTGAATCACCATCTTGTTAAATATCTGGAATCTAACAACCTACTAAGCGACCGCCAGTACGGATTTCGTAGGAGACGCTCTACGAGAGACCTACTAGCCTTCCTATCGGAAAAATGTTGTCATTCAATTCACCGTTTTGGCGAAAGTAAGGTTGTGGCTCTGGATATTGCTAAGGCGTTCGATAGAGTGTGGCATGGTGCACTTTTATCAAAACTTGTTGCTTTTGGTGTCGGTAACAACTTCTCTCCATTTATATCGAGCTTCATCAGAGATTGCACTATAAGGGTTGTTGTAGATGGGATCTCATCAAACGAGTTCAAGATTAATTCAGGGGTACCGCAAGGCTCCGTTCTTTCTCCTACACTATTTCTTATATTCATTAATGACCTTTTATATCAAACTTTTAATTCTATATACTCTTTTGCAGAAATGTTTAATAAAGGAAGAGTTTGACAAATCTTATAAATGCTTAAATATAGATAGAAACACAAAAGAGGAAACAATAAATAAACACATTGGGATTTTATGCGATAGGTTAGAACAGATCAGGATTTTACTAAATGTGAATTATAACAGACTAACGACACCACATAAGACAGCTGCTGAAAGTTTTTTCTTGGACCTTAAGACCAAAATTCTCATTGTATCATCAAAGAAGGGTGTTAAGATAAAACTACCAGACACACTTCACGAAGAAATAAAATATTCAGTAAAAACTGAAAACTCAGAGATTGTTGAAATAAAGAAGGTTCCAACAACTTCCAATAAATGGCACAAACAGTAGTTGACTTTCTGAACACAGCATCAAAACTGGTCATAGAATTTGTCGGAAAACCAGAAAATCTGCGTTCCTTCACAGACTCATTACAGTTACTAGAATCCATCAAAGGTGACCATGAGCCTGTTGCAATCTCTTTAATAAAGACGAAATTAAAGGGTAGCGCAGGAAATTTAATAAGTAATGAACAGACTATTGCTGAAATAATAAATAAACTAAATAAATCGGTGAAAGGCGAGTCAGTTGAGGTACTGACAGCAAAAATAAATAATACACTACAAAATAATAAAACAGCAAATAACTATTGCAGTGAAATAGAGAATTTAACTAGATCATTGGAAAATGCCTATATATTGGATGGTTTACCGTGCGAATTGGCAAATAAATATTCAACACAGGTTGCAGTAAAAGCATTAACTAAAAACTGCACAATTGATAAAGTTAAACTGATAATGGAGGCAGGTCAATTCAGTAACATGAATGAGGCTGTTAGCAAATTTATAAACAGTTGCACTGATGCAACAGGGCAACAAAATTCCGTTTTATATTTTGGGCAGAAGTTTAACCGAAATAAAAATTACAGACAATACCGTGGAAGGTATAATTATCTACGCAACAATAGTAATAACAATAATAATGTAAGACCCCAACAACGACCTATACATAACAGAAACCAACAAAATAGAAATTACAGACATAACAGAAATTATGTCAGATCAACAGAATCACATGAAAATGATTCGGAAAACTGCTAAACCCCTCTGAGATAAATAATAACAAAAATAGTAACTATATATACAACCTCAACCTCAGTTTAAGTTTTTTTGTTAATATAACAATTAATAACACGAACAGTATGGTAACACTATTGGTAGATACAGGAGCAGACATTTCAGTTAAAAAAACTAAATACTTCCTTCAAACACAAATTAACAGGAACAGAACAACAACATTAAGTGGAATAGGCCAGTGTGAAATTCGTTCAATGGGTAATGTGTTTGTTGACCTAAATCCAGGTAGTCCCAAATAATTTTCCCATACCTTGCGACGGTATCCTGGGAATGGATTTTTTTTTAAATATAACTGTATACTGGATTTCGGTGAAGACTATGATTACCTTGTACTAAGACCACATAATCTATCACATGTAATTGAAATACCACTAACAAACAATTATAGTGAAATATCACTCCCACCAAGGTCAGAAGTGATTCGTCAAGTCAGGTTTCCGGATCTTGAAGACGAAATACTAATACCAAATCAAGAAATCGTACCAGATGTCTTGGTACCGAATACACTGGTAAAATCAAATAACGCATTAGTTCGTTTTCTAAATACCACACATAAAATAGTAACAATTAAGCAAAATAATATAAAAACCGAGAAAATGTGCGACTATGAAATAGTGAAACAAAAAAGACATAAAAATAGGCAAAGAAAATCTATAGTTTTAAACCTTTTGAAACAAAACTTCCCTGAACAATTCAAAACAATTTTAACTGAGCTTTGCTTGGAATACACTGATATTTTTGGATTGGAATCCGAAACAATTACTACTAACAATTTCTATGAACAAAAACTGAGGGTAAAAGACAATCAACCAACGTACATTAAAAATTATCGCATACCAGAGTCTCATAAAGAGGAAATAACAGAACAGGTGAAAAAACTAATAGATGATAAAGTAATTGAACCATCATTTTCAGAATACAATAGTCCAATTCTATTAGTACCAAAGAAAAAACTTCCAGGATCGGATGAAAAAAGATGGCGCTTGGTAATAGATTATAGGCAGATCAATAAAAAACATATATCAGATAAATTCCCGTTGCCTAGAATAGACGATATTCTAGACCAATTAGGTAGAGCCAAATATTTCTCTTGTTGGGACCTGATGTCCGGTTTTCATCAAATTGCTTTGGAAAAGAATTCTAGAGACTTGACATCATTTTCAACAAACAATGGTTCGTACAGATTTACTAGATTGCCATATGGTTTAAAAATATACCAAATTCTTTTCAAAGAATTATGACATTAGCCTTTAGTGGTCTGAAGCCAATTCAAGCATTCCTGTATATGGATGACTTGGTTGTGTTGGGATGTTCAGAAAAACATATGCTTTCAAATTTGAAAGATGTATTCGATCTTTTTCGTAAACACAATCTTAAATTACACCAAAAAAAATGCTCATTCTTTATGAGAGAAGTAACCTATCTTGGCCACAAATGTACTGATGACGGAATATTACCAGATAATAGCAAATATTCGGTGATTGAAAATTACCCGACTCCTACGGACGCTGATAGCGCTCGGAGATTCGTCACGTTTTGTAACTATTATCGGCGGTTTATTAAAATTTTTTCAGAATATTCTAGACCAAGAAGGGCGTACCATTTGAGTGGACAAAAGATTGTGAACACGCATTTAAATACATAAAGAAAGCTTTAATGAGCCCAAAACTGCTTCAGTACCCTGATTTTACAAAGGAATTCTGCATAACCACAAGATCCATGACTAAAGAAAGGAAAACCAGTAAACCAGTAGTAAATCAGCAAAATATAAATAAAAATAATGAGCCAAAAAATACTATAAATTAAAGATTTTTGACTTAGGACAATTTTTCCCTAGGCTAGAGCAAATAGCCTGTAAACTAAATATTAATAAAATACAAATTTCACCTCATGAGAAAATTTTCGAATTTGTCTCGATAAGTGAATTTAAAAATATGGGCAATAAAATATTGAATAAAATCAGAATAGTGCTATTAAATAAAGTAACACAAATTGATAACAAAAATGCTAAAGCAATTCTTGAAGTAATGCTGAAATACCATGATGATCCCATAGAAGGAGGACATTGTGGGATATATAGAACAACTGAGAAGATCAGGAGATACTACAACTGGAGGAACATGACAAAAGACATAGCAAAATATGTAAAAACTTGCCACAAATGTCAACTAGCTAAAACAGATAAGCATATTAAAAGTCCAATGACCATAACAGAAACACCAGATAAGGCCTTTGATACGATGTATGTAGATACGATTGGACCATTTCCAAGATCAATTTATGGAAATGAATACGCAGTCACAATGATTACGCAAGAATAACAAAATTACTAGTGGTTTACGAAGTTGTATAGTAATAATATTTACTATTATGTATATAGACCGACGTGAGTAATGTCAATGAGAGCTATTTCCGGATATCTTGTTTTTCAAATAGCCGCAATAGTAGAGCAGGGTGATTGATAAACCAAAAAGGAAATTACCGATCAAAAAACAGTTTTTTCTTCTTTTTTTTAACAAATATGTATCTTTAGAACCAATAAGCACGGAAAAAAATAAAATTACAACAAATATTTACCTTTTTACAATCAATTCGTTTTGCTGTGCATCTCTACCGCCAATAACAAGATAGTTTTCAGAACTGATAAACCAATAAAACTTTTCAAACCAATAGACCTTTCGAGCCTTCGAAATCGTAGAAATTGTACGAACGTCTTTAAGAGTTTGTTGAGTTTTTCTCTCTGCTGATTTTAAAGCTTTTTGGGAAGCATCGATTGTTTTTTGTTCTTTTTGAGCAGCTGATCGTTTTTGATCATAATATTTACGAGCATTTGCCCAAGCAGTTAGGGCCAGGTCCACGTCTACTATCATGGTGGATTCTCTATTTTTTTCTTTGTCATTATTTATGTCTTCAGAGCCAACATCATATGGATCTTTTAAAATTAATGATATATGATTGATTTCCAATTTAAGTTGTTTAATAGCTCCAGCTACAGGATCGCCATTTGCCTGTGCGGCTTTAACTAATTCGTGTATATCGGGCCACGACATCTGATTTGCAATGGCTGACCTTATGGCCAATATTGAATTATCTACCAAGCTCTGATTCATTGTTATTAATTCAGCTTTTTTCTTGTCACCCTCTTGGACTTTATTTAGGTCTTCTAAACGCTTCGCATGATCTTTCTTAACGTTGGATAATTTCTTTAGAGCATCCCGTTCCTGTTGCAATGTTTTTATATCAATTTTTTGTCCTTCAAGGGTTGAATAAAATTCATCTACAGCCAGCATGAAAGTTTCAAATTCTGCCATTGTTTCGCCTTCATATTGGCAAAAATTATATGGCTGGTATTCAATATTTTGATAAAAATGTTCAATTTCCTTTCCTTCTTCGGTAACAGGCTTTTCCTCTTTCTTTTGCAATATAAAGCCCTTGCTAACCGTCCTCTGGGCTTCATTCATAATTTCTGATATATCCTTAAATTAAACATTTAAAAAAATGTTAATGTACATGCAAAAACAAATACAATAAAGCTAACTATAGTTATAAATAACTCGACATTTCTATTTTCTGTCTTACGAATGCTTTAAAGTTTAAACAAAGTTTTGTTCATATCACATAGTTTAAGAAAAAAAAATTAAAATGTTTAATATATATCCTCCGTGACGGACGATACATTTGTACGGATTTTTTTGTACTTAAATGAATCCCATTGTCGTTTGACACGATATATCTTTACACAGACTTCAGAAAATTCGCACTTAAAGTGATGTGACGGACGTTACAAAAAATGGAAGTGACTTTTTTTCAACGTGTTTCTGTAATTTTTAGAAAATCAGTCATAGTAATAAAAAATTGTAAATACATTAAAGAGAGGAAAATCTGAAAATTACAAAACAGCTTTCCTTAGAATTTCAAAATTTCCAGTTGCATCAAAAATTCATAAATAAACTATTGCGCACGCTAAGTGTCGGACGCTACATTTTTAACTTAAATGTTTTTTTTATGAGGATAAATTAATATTCCATATAAGGGCATTTCCACAGAAATGTCAACCACAGCCAAAAAAAATTAAAGTCTGTAAAAGAATGTTGTTTTGCAATTTTTTTTGGTGAATCTATCAAACTTATCTAATGTAAACAAATTTTACATAAATTCATAACACATTTTGAAATATTCGAATATAAGGTCAAATAATTGCAAAAGTTCTTTTTCAAAAATTTCTATGTTTGTTTTGTTTTGATCAATGATCCTAATAGGAGACATTATACATTGACAATAGCTTTTGTAAATCTCAGTTTATATGTAAAGAATATGAATAATATGTAAAAGGAACGAAGCGATTGCCAATTAAGGTACATTTTAAAAATACCGTGTATTTCGATGTAGCGTGCGACATTGAAAACGAACTTTTTTTTATCATTGAGTCGAAGGTATTTTATCAAATACCGCCCTTTTGGTATTTTGTCAACTGTGTCGCCATCTTTAGTCCGATCATTACACTTTATACATCGATATTCAGGGCTCTGTAAGGGCTACATTTCTCTCTTTGATAGTTTTTTACAACCTCGTCATTTTTGTCATAACTTTTTAAAATTCGAGCCTTACCCACTCAATCAAATCGAGTAAAAATCTAGTTTTTAAAAGTTATGACTATAAATTGACGTGGTAGTAAATAAATATCAAAGAGAGAAGTATAGCCCTTACATAGCCGAGAACACCGATATATAAAATTTTACGATCGGACTTAAAATGGCGACACAGTAAACACAATACTAAAAGGGCGGTATTTGTAGGCGTGGTAAAAAAATAAAAAAAAATATTTTTTTGAATTGTTTTAACATTATCTTTAATCCTAGGGGGTGACTGACATAACTTTTTTTTGGATGAAAGGAGAACCGCTTTAATGTATATTATGTTTTAAATTAAACAGCTGTCATGATCATGTATAGCATGGGCTTTCTTCTCTGTAAAATTACTAGTTACCAATTAGTGTTTACCGATTTCATAAATATATTTATGTATAATAAAATTATTATGATATTACCTGTAATGCAAGCATCAAAGTATTTAAATCTTTTTCCAAATTAAATTCTCGATTATTCAATTGCTTGTTGTCACGTTTATTTTTGTTTTTTCTAGACTTTTTCTTGGCATCATCAACTCCTTTGTTGTCCCCATCTGTATTTGATGATGGTTCCCCTTTCGCAATGATACAATCATCTAGTTTGTGTTTGATCAGGACATGTTCAATTACTGTAGGGCCACAATTTACCATTGGCATAATTATGCGCCTCAAATTTTCGCCCGCTTGCGCACTTGATATTGCCATTCGTAATTCATTCTCACTTGGCAGTGGAACATCCTTTTTTGCACGATCGACAGGATATTTTTCACGGACCGCAAATCTTACGTCTTCGCCTTCCTGGTGAGGCCGTAATATATAAAGAATTGTCATTTCATGGTCAGTCAGAATAATGTTACCACGATCATATAATTCAATAATGATGTGATATGCAGCTTCTCCAATTCCAAACTGTAAATCTACAATACGATCGACTCCTAATTGTTGAAGTTTTTCAAGCCGTTTGTTTTTTAAGTGCTTTCTCAATTTCATACTAAATCCAGAGGGTGCTACATTTTTAGGCCATTCGAAAGCGGTTGTATGAAAACGAATTCCCGACTCTATGAGAAGAACTTTTTTTGCCTCTCCGCCACCTTGGAGACGAATAAGGTAAGTTTTATTATCAATGTCATAGATTTGGTTAACTCGAAGTCCAACTAACCTGAGAAGAAATAATAACAAATATAATAATTTCGCCACAATAAAATTTAGTATTACTTACGACTGCAATTCGGTAACCCCGCACACTATATCGAACGAGTTAAATCGCAACTTCATATCTGGTGTTTACCTCTTTTTCACGTTTCAAAATAAACTATTCAACCAAAAAAAAAACTTTTTACTTTTAAATTTAAGAAATGTTAAAAATTATAGGACACGCATTATCATGCAGATGAATAATACAAACAGATGTTTTAAGAACAGAGATGTTAAATTGAATAAAGAATTGTTGCCAGATTTAACACTTTGCCGATATTTCTGTGACGCCTTCTGTCCAGACATGAGAAAAACTCGCTGTCTATAAACCATAAACCACAACTAGACTGTGGACGAAACTGTCAAGTACATTTAAGAGACGTCAAAGGTACATTTAATAGACGTCATTTTCATATAAAACATGTCATTATACATTTGTTTTCTATTTTTTTGTGCTTAGTAGAACATATGATCTCACTCTATGCGGTACTTTATGCCTTAGTTTGTGCTTTATGCTATGAACACCGTTAACATGGTGTTTTGACCTTATGTTTTTGCCATCTAAACCTACAAAGTTGTAAATTTTATGAAATTTAAACACAACTTCACTTTAATATCATTAACTTAGTAGCGAACATTTTGTGTTAATTGGCAAAGATTAACTATTAATATTCAATCTTATAAAAATATATTTTGGGTAAATTATTCATTCATATAGAAATTCCATCAGATTCACAAAGTTATAATGAAAAGTGTCAGGAAAAATATTAATATTTTGAATTAAAGTTAAAATAACAATATTATAACTTTTTTTATATTATTCTTTACAAGTTTTGCCTATTTTTACGGTCTTTATATCAGAGATGCAACATAATTCTAAATTAAATCCACAATATCACATTATCGGTTGTTGAAGGCAAATCATAGCATATTCACGCTTACAAACGAATTATGTAATTCGCTGTCTGAATTACTTGAGTCAATAAACCCGTTCACACTATCATATTCGTAATTCGTTTTCAGTTTTTCTTCTTGCTTTGCTTACATATTTGTTTAAGTTTGCCGCAATGGAAAGAATATATAAGTAGAAACAGAAATATATCATTATTCTCAATTGATTTTGTTGTCGCCAATAATCTTCTACTCATCACAATTCCTTTAATTTATTTATTACACATTCTAGCTTACAAATTTCCATAAAATAATCTACGAGTGTGGCAACTATCTGCGTAATATTGACAAAATATGCAAACTTCAAAGATATTCTTTCAAAAATTTTGAAGTGGCACTTCCTTTAATATTTATTTCATGGGGGGTATCATAAAATTTTATCTAAATTTATGTACAAATAAATTCTGTTTAAATCATGGCAGAACTATTGTACTATGGTTTAAATGAAAAAAATGTAAAATATCGAAATTTTTGAAGAACGAGACAGCTAACTGCTTCATTAAAAATCGATCATGCTAGAATTGATTATATTTTCCATGAAATAAATATTAAAGGAAGTGCCACTTCAAAATTTTTGACTATAAAGAATATCTTTGAAGTTTGTATATTTTGTCAATATTACACAGATCGTTGCCACACTCGTAGATTATTTTATGGACATTTGTAAACTAAAATGTGTAGTTTGAAAAAAAAAAAATAATAACGCTTAAAAATAACTAAAATTTTCAATAAATAGTCTAATACAATTTGTAGTTTGTAGTTTTGTAGATGCTAAAACACATAAGATCTCAATTATATCATTAAATTAAAAAATATTTCGTGTGTTTTACTGAATAACGAATTACGGGCAAACTGTTGAGACGTTTGAGATAATATTCACAGCTTGTGTTCCCAAAAGTTTAGGGAAGGACTCGATGGATTTTGAAAACATGTCATGAAAATACTCACTAGGAGCAATTTTGTAGATCTCAGTTCAAAAACTTAACTTACTTAGTTTCCCCAAATACTACAAGTGAAATAGAGGAACTTTTTACTTAATTGCTGTAAAATATGGCTTTGACGCCATACGACAATTATGTTTTCCTCAAATTACGTAAATTTTTCTAAATTCTAGTTCATTTTTTTTCTGAGTGTAAATGGGATTTTTTTTTTTTAATAAGGTAGCCTCATTTTTTGAGTAAACTTCAGATATTCTTTCTTGTCAAATGGTTAATGTTTACAAAATAAAAAGAAAGTGGCACTTCCTTTAATATTTATTTCATGATATTTTCTTATAAATTTTGACGTGTATTGTATACATATAATTTGATAATTTTTATTGTGTAGACCGTAGGTAAAAATTCGATTGGATTGACGAAGCTTTAAGATTTTTTTTTAGATAAGATAAGAGACATAGATTTTCTATGATAAGAGACTTTTGTTGATCTTTGCTCAGTACTTGTGTGTTTTTTTTAATTAAAGACATCAAATATATTTCGTGAAAAGATGAGTCGTTAAAAACGAATTTAAAATGACTCCAGTAAATATTCGGATACTTTTTTTTGCTAAAACACGTGAATTGTCCGGACAAAACGAAGTTACTTATCAGTTGGATGAAAACAAGATTGTTGCATCCGATCTATTGCAAAAAATTTGCAAAGACTTCAAATTAGAAGCAATTAAAGAGAGTTTAATACTTGCGATCAACGAAAATTACTGCGAGCATTTACAGGAGGAATTAAATTTGAAAGAAGGTGACGAAATTGCCATTATTCCTCCAATAAGTGGCGGGTAAATCTAATAAATTTTGAGTACGCTATAAAAATTTCTAAAATGAATCACATAGTAATTACTCGTGATGCTTTAAATGTTGGCGAAATCAATGACAAAGTTTTAGCCGAATCCTGTGGAGCCATATCATTGTTTGTGGGTACTACTCGCGATTGTTTTGAGGGAAA
This sequence comes from Stomorhina lunata, assembly GCA_933228675.1. Taxonomy (NCBI): domain Eukaryota; kingdom Metazoa; phylum Arthropoda; class Insecta; order Diptera; family Rhiniidae; genus Stomorhina; species Stomorhina lunata. The sequence goes on along the minus strand of OW121740.1, from coordinate 83,867,227 downwards.
GAAGGTATGCATGTTATTGTATTTGTCTATTAGTCCAATGCATAATACCCAAAATATTATTTGCACTGTTCGCAGGTAATATCATTGGAATATGAGGCATACGAGCCAATGGCATTAAAACAAATGGAAATAATTTGTGAAGAACTAAGGCAACGTTGGCCAGATATTGTTAATATTGCTATTTGTCATCGTCTGGGATTAGTCGAAGTTAAAGAAGCTAGTGTAGTTATTGCTATTTCTTCGCCCCATCGAAAATCATCATTGGACGCTGTCTCCGTTGCAATAGAAGAGCTAAAGAAACGTGTTCCAATTTGGAAGAAAGAACTGTACAACGACGATGGACATACATGGAAAGAGAACACGGAATGTCAGTGGCTAAAAAAAGATTTTACTGAGTAGTAGCAATTGTTTCAAAATATATTTTAAATTTTAGTAATTTCAGTTAATTTTAATTTAAAGAAAACAGTATTTGTTGTTGCTGGTATATTTATCTTAATTCACTCCCAAAAGACTACCTATTTTGGTAATATTTGTAGATGTTCTCACCAGAAGGCAACATTTCCACTTTTGAACTAATTGTGTAAATGATGCTATTTTACTAAACGCACAGTTATATTACATATCGTTACTTTAATATAGAAAAGCCCTAACCAATATTTTTCTTGCATTACAGGAGAGGGGGAAAGAAACTAAACAAAATCCTATGTTTTGAAGATACGGAAATTTTCTAAACGCAGTTTTTTACTAAATTCTCTAAAGAATTTAATGATACACCTGGTAATGTTTTTTTAAAATTAAATGATTTTTATAAAATTTTAATAGATAAAGCTTTTACAAGCGATTTGAATGAAAAACGACTTAGGGCCTTTCTAAATTAAAGTAACGATATGTATGTAGGTATATTAAATGCAATAGCTAACAACTATATTCAATTATTTACAAAAAGATTTTAAAATCGATTGATCGCACGAAAACTTTTACTTTTTCAAACCAACACTAGATTGCCGAAGGAAGTCATTTTGACTGCTTTCCAATTTAAATCATGAAAACAATTGTGTATATAAAAGCACAGTTTTTTAAAATTTTCTGACTTTTACTTACTAATAACTTGTTGTATGACTGTAAAACATATAAGAAATATTAAAAATTAATTTTAAACAAATTTATTTACACATTAGTTATTTTTTTACATTGCAGTAATTTTGACGGCTTTGGGGCAATCTAGATATATACAAAGTTTCCTTCTTTCTTGTGTTAATGGTGTTAGGCTATAGCCTTGTGGTTTAAAATACTTATTGTCCAAACTATTAGAATATCATGTATGTGATGGACATTTTTCGTTTTCAAATCGATCGATTTCAGACATATTTTTAGCTAATTTTCGGTTATTTCCCCCCCCCCCCCCCCCCCAAAAAAAAAAAAAAAGAAAATTTTGGCTTTACTCCTATTGACTGATATTTGATCTTTCATTTGGTTTGAATTTTTTGGGAAAATAACCTAAAATTATCTCATAAATATATCAAAAACCGATCGATTTGAAAACGATCGTTTTCCATCACATACCTGTATGACATAACAATTTATAGTAAAAAAAATGTTTTCTTAATTTACTCAAAATTATTTATAATGGAATTGTTACGTTTTGGTGCAAATGTCTACATTTAAAGTCGTTAAGGTTTTTGTTTGTATAAAGCTTTAAAACTTTATAATATCGACAATTTAATTAATAACTAGGTGGTAGGATTGTAATATCAAAAGAATTAAAGGTTAAGTCAATAAACTAAGTGCGACAGTCATTTTTATTATTCTTATCCAGTTTGGCTATCGGAGTTGGATAAATTTCACCTCCCATTGAAAAATTTATAATTTTTATTATGTAGACAACTTCATAATTATAAAAGCATGCAGTGATGCAACTTTGCCCTTAAATAATTTATATATTTGAGTTTCTTTTGAGCCATTGAAAATGTATTATTACAAACTTTTATCCAGTGTTTGGAAATCGTTTTATTTTTTAAATCCATCAACTATAAATATTATTGCCGGTGAAAATTTTGTTTTCATTCCAATCGAAAAATAAAAAGAGGGATTTAAATTTTCAAATATAAATATCCCTCCTGATGAAAATTTTAAGTATCTATAATGATAAATATCCAAAGAGAAAAATATTTTTATTCATGACAAAAAAATTGTAAGGTATAACCCATGGCAGAACTACACTAGGTAAAATCACTAGGGAGAGTTGTCAATTTCTTAGACCCTGTAATGTCAAGAAAGCAGAATGAAAGTCGAAGTAAAAGAAAATATTTAATAACTTGAATTTGAAATTTGCACCGCACACATCACTTCATAGTTTAATCTTACTTTCTGGACCTTTTATAAACTTCACAAGTTTTTTATGATAAAATGTGTTACAAATGCTTCTCTTAATGAACTTTTAAAAAATATTTTAATATATTTATTTTTGACAAACAAAAAAAATACAATGAAAAAAATATTTTTTTTTTTCAATTTCTTTTGCTTGACTTTTCAGGGATTTGAAATTGAGAACGAAGTGTGTAGTGATTTTACCTAGTTTTTATTGTACTATGGTATAACCGTTCTCTCTTACAAAAAAAAATTTTTGAAGTAAAAGAGAAATATTTGAAATTTGTTTTTTGTAAACAATTATAAAAGTCGTTGCCACATGTGAGAAATGGGAATATTATTATCAGGAAATTTTGAACGTATAATGTGTAATGTGTTGTAAACATTTCGTTAAAACTTAATTTATAAAGTTTAGCGGATCCTGCACAAGGAAAAAAAAAGACTTGAGACAATTAAATTTTGTCATAATATATTTAAAGTATTTTTGTGTAACATATTTTTTTATAATTTATGTTACAGTTTCTTCAGCTTCTTTTTGGGATTGAAAATTTTATTTTCACCAAAATTTTATTTAAAAACGTATCTTCAAATATGTTCTTATAGATAGATTTTGGTGTGATCTTTTATAGTATGAGAATTATGGGCTTTTTAAATTTCAAAAATTATACCGCATAACTTTAAAAGTTTTTATCCGATATAAACTGGTATATCAAACAAAAGCTACTGAAAGTATCATTCAAATGATATATTATACATTCTTCCGATTTATAAAGATTAAGAGCTCATATACTCAAAACATATTTTTACAACCGACTTTGTTTATAAAAATGAGCATATCTTAAAATAATATAGATATAAGTATGGTCTTTTATATAATGAATTTTATACAGGATATACTGGACTTTTATATAACATAAACTACTTAGCTCTAGCATATGTAGCGAGTTAGTTATGACAGCGTAAAATTTTACTTATATTGAGTTAGAGTTATATAAATAATATTTATATAACTCTAACTCAATAGAAGTAAAATTTTATTTATTAAATATACATTTTTATATTATATAAGTATATAAAATGTATATATTTTTTGTCTATATCTGCAACGGTATTCGGTAGTCGTGTGGCTATGTCGACGCTTAAAAAAATGATTTCTATTTGAATGAATGTATTCTAATTTTAACAGGTTGTAGCCCGTAGCCTGCAGTCGTGATTGTGTTAATAGTATAATAGCAAACCGAAACTGGGATTTTTAAAAGTAGTATGGTAGCATAATTTGAGAAAAGAAAATAATAATTCGATCAAACGTCAGAAAGTTAATATGGCTGACAAAAGAGAGAACGGTTATACCTTACTAATTTCTTTTATCATGTTTTTATTGTTTTATATTTGAATGAGGGATTAATATTATTTTTTAACTGTAATGATTATTTTTTAATAGATCAAAATATTGTTTTAAAAGTATTCATATTCGGTCTCTGCTTTTGTCATTAGGATCGGAAAAGTTAGAGAGTATTACAGATTTTTATGTATAAAATTGAAACGTTGGAAAACATGGTGCAAACATTTAGTTAAAAAATTAGTAATTTTGGGTAAAGAGTGATTTCGAGGTATATATAGATAGAGTTTGAAAATTAAAATCGTTTTAAACACACATTTTATAAGTATCACTTTAGAACGACTGGTGTGATTTAAATTAAATTTTTTAGATAAGATTACTTCATACCAATACAAGTATGTACTATATAATATATAGTAATTGAAAATAGAAACTTGTTGCATTACAAATATTCTTAGTCTAACTTGTTCTCTTATATAGTATATATATGGTATTTCTGCTGAAAAAAAATCCATTTTTTGACCGTCGCTTTAGAAAAATCTAAAGAAGAGTCTAGATATTAATGATCAATAATTGTTTTCAAGAAAAAGTTATATTATGTGTTTTAAAAAGGTATTGAAATTTGCTTAATATTCTAAAACGAAAAGTGATGAAATATTTCATCAAACTCAGTAGCTCATGCTTCAATTTTGATGTCGACTTAATAAAGATACAGAACATTGGTTTTAGTCTGCATAAGAAAATAACTTAATATTGGATATAGTTCAGGAGATATCAAAAAAGCTCTACAAAATCTAGTGTTTTCGTTTTTCTTTGGACAAAATCTGAGGCTCGGTACTCCCACCATAACCTTCCCCATGGTTATATTTGAACTTATATATATAAAACTGAACAAGTATGCAAAATTTCATCGCTTTCATTTTCACTCCTATTTTTTGCATGTGTGAAGAAATACCATTGCGCCGTGGTATAGCAGGTTAGTCATCCGCATACAAGAGGTCCCAAGTTCGATTCCCGGCCAAGCCCACTTGAAAAAAGCGGTTCACCTCATAACTCAGCTAGCACTGGTTATTGAATATTAGGCTACGTAAAACTTCCCTAACTAATGCATTTGCCGTACGGAGCCGGAGTTTTTAAATTCGATAGTCTAAAGTTCGAAATTGAACTGTAACTCCCTCCAGAAATGTTCTACGTAACATAAAAACAAGCTTTTTTTTCAAAATTGCATAAGGGGAACAAGTACCTCATCCGGCAACAAAGCGTTAAACTTTTGTGTATGGGAAAAATTAGTATTTTCAGTTTTGCCCAAATTTTAACCACTTAGAATTAAATTATTTAAGAAAAATACCGGAATATTTAAGAGAACTAAAGTAGATTAATTTTAAGTCATCAACATTAAAAATCCATGAAGTAATTTCCATGAAAATTCGTGTCCTTGACGACACGCCAAGGTTATGCAGTCCAAAAATTTACTTAGGGATAAGTAAATTTCAAAGTTAAACACGCAGGCATGTTCTAAATTCAACTTTAAAGTAAAATCAATTTGAAATCACTTCAATTTGAGCACTTGATGTTCTACATTATACTTTGTACGTTTCATTTTTATTCACATTTATCGAAAATAAGTATTTTGAAAGTACGTTAAATTTTTAAGGTAAAATGAAACTACTTTAAAAACAAAAAGTCAACTTTTTTAAACTTTTAAAAAAAAAGCCTGATGATTTACAATTCTATGACCTGTAAGTACTGTCAGTATTCATAATCCAGATTTTGCCTAGTAAAAGAGTTGAGAAGTAGTTTAGTATTCTATAAAAGCAAAATATGTTCATTAAAAAGCTTTTTAATACTTTTACTCTTTAACTTTTCTGACAAAAGTTTAACTTTGCTCTTGGCTTAAAAATATTTAACAGTCATATAAATTATTTTATTTTCGAAACAAAATTAACATTTTTAAACAAAAAATTAATAAACAAGACTATTGGGGATAAAAACCGACTCAATACCATCAAAAAATGGATAACCAATTAAACCGTTTGAACAAATTCTTTACATCAAAGGAAAGAGTAATTTGAAAATGTGTGTCACTGCTCTTTAGCTACTCTTGTACTAAGAAAAAACATCATGAATACCTTTTATATTTTTATTCAAAAAAGTATTTTTATACTTTATAATAGTTTAATACATTTACTTACATGTTGATTTTATTGATAAAAACCAAGGTTAAGCCATCATTATCAGAAGGAGTATGCCATCTTTTGGATAGATCAAAATAATATTATTCGAAAGTAGGTAATAATGCATGGTTTTTGTGTAATAAACCAACTTGTGTAATAAACCAATTTGTGTATGCAGGTCCTAAAACAGGAATTTTGAATTGCAGGATTTAATGGAAAACTTAGACAATTAAAACAATTAAGTATTGATGTAAATTACGAATGATAATTGCACGCGTTAAGGCTTAAACATAAATTATCTATTTGTGATTTCCCCCTTCATTATAATTCTTATAGTTAATAGCCTTTAAGGCCTTATATAGTTGGTGGTCTAAGAATAGTATCCATGAATGTATATAACAGCAAATAAAATTTTAGATATTTCACTTCAAAAAATACGATAAAATAAAAAAATGTGAATGTATTATTAAATATTGATGATGGAGGCATGTTTTACAATTTTTTTTAATGAATGTGGGATAAAACATAAAGGTGGCATAAAGGAATAGATAACGTGGCAAAAGATTCTAACATTTAGACTCCCATACATGAAAAGATCGTTCATATATAAGGTGGTTTCTAATAGGGTACAAAAGTTGCGGGTTTCTACCAGTCTACAAAAATATAAATAATATTCAAACATACAGTGGGCAATTCCTGAGTATAACTTTGTATGTGTAAAAAAATATTAAAATTACATCCAAGAAAGTCCAAGAAGTATGGTCACGTAATTTCAATTATTGATAAAGCGTATTATTCTATTAAAAAGAGATATACAGGCATGTTCCAGAAAAGTAGTGGATTATAAGTAAAATTAAGTTTTAAAAAGTTGACTTTTTGTTTTCGATGTTCTACAAAAGTAGTGGTTTGCTGTTCTATTTTTCATTTGCAATGAACTTTGAAAAGAAAAAAATGGTTTGATTTCACCTTAAAAATTAAACGTTCTTTGAAAATACTTCTTCTTCTACAAAGTATAATGTCAAGTAATGTAGATCATCAAACATTCAAATTTAAGTGATTTCAAATTAATTTTGCTTCAAATTGGAATTTAGAACATACCTGATATACTTATTAAAATTTAAAATAACGGATATTTTTTGAAAATTAATAAAAAATATTTTAAAATAAAAAAACACTAGAGCTTTATTTTAACTGAATAATATTGGAAAATATGTAAACATATTTAAAGTTTTCAACTCAACATTAAGTATTCTCCCAAATTTGTCAATTCTATTAAAGTATCCAAAATTCAGACTGAATATTAAACACTGACTTGTTTAAACTTAGTGATGAACAAGCTATATCTTACTTAATAATTTCATAACTGTTTTTAGCTGGATTGGGATATCGAGGTAAATTAGATCGATTCAATGCAAGTATGTGTGATATAAAAGATGCTCATCCCCTGCCAAGTCAGTTAGTACAAATTTCAGCCTCTGAGGATGAGATTAAGAGAAGAATACAATGTTTTGTGGAAAAGAAACGTGATGAAATTGATTTGTGTAATATTATGGATTTTACACAAGTCACAGTACAAAGTAAAATTAATACCGACAAATCTAATATGACTACCCAAGATATGGAGAGCGCTGGTAATGAAAACGAATACATGACATGTGCTAGAGTTAATAGCACAATTGTAAAACAGGAATATTCCAAAGGCCACTTAAGAGGTATTTATAAACATTTTAATTCAAAACTGTGATGCGAAAAAGTTAACTTAAAAACAATACTTGTTTTTTAGCGAATTGCTTCGTTTTATGCTTTACGTCCGAAAATAATAGAAATTGTAAATACCGGTTCCTAATAGAATAAATATAAAAATTAATTGAAAAATGCTAATGATGCTATTGTTGATATAAATTAAATCACCAGAATATTAGAAGGGTTTATAGCTCACTCAAGCTACGTTCATGTAAATTTTCACTTTTTCGCATTTATTAATGGTTAGAATTTTGTATTTAAATATATATATTTTTTGTTTTACTTACCATTAATGTTTATTTATTAAAACAGTTAAAAGAGTAGAAAATGATGTTGGACCACAAATGCGACCGGACTATCTAAATACACTCGATAAACTTATGACACCTGCTGAAAAAGTATATGAATCTAATACCGTCGTCAAAAAGGAGTTTAAACGTAGACATAGTAAAGAAGATTCTACTATTGCAAAGTACCCCGCAATAATAGAAAGATTACAAGCCATTGAAGAACACATTAATGTACCACAATTGAGAAAACAAGACATTTATCAACGTTTAAAAGTTATAGAAGACCGGATACTTTATTTAGAATCAATATCGCCTGAGTATCGACATTTTTTGGTAAGTAACAATATTTTTTTTATTAATAACTTGTTAATTTGGTTTTTATCAATTTAAAAATAATTTCCATTTATTATGAGAGCTGAAGCCACTAAACTAATACAAAAATGTCTAAAATGTGGTAACTTTTTAATTATCTTATGTCATCACAGGAATAAGAGAAATTTATAAATGTTTATATATAAACCAAATTCTTAGGAATAAAAACTATTTATATAAATTAGTGTATCTTTGTAAATTTTAAAACTAGTGGTATGATTGAAAAAGGAAGGGGTCTCGTTTTTTATATACGCGAACTAAACTGACAGCGATATATGGCGATACAAGGCCGTTTTTTTCTTGATATCATGGAAATAATTATATCCAACATTTCTACACTTCAATCCCTATTTATAAAGAAAGTTTTGACGCTTTAGTTTTGTATAACCTGATTTGAACCGTTTAAGTTTACCAATATCTGCATCAAATTTCTGATGATTTTCTCTGTGGTAATTCTTGTCACTCATCTGAATATCTTAATTTAAAAAGTACCCCACCATTTATACTGTTATGCAAGTATGTCGGGTAACCTTTGTTGCTACCAGGTGAGATGCTTTTGAAGAATTGAATTCTGGTAATTGTATCCATCACTGTAAAATATTATTTTAAATGTATACACAGAATTATTTTTGAGCAATACAACGACCACAATTAAATTCACCCATATACTCTCAAACTCCTCGGATCCCTAATTCTGTTTCGTTCCATAAAAAACAATTTCCTATCTTTTAAATCGTAAAATATTAGATAATGTACCTGTAATTTTGATCTATAATACTAACCACTAGTTTTTGACTTAATTGCCATTAGAACTGCTTGCAAATCAGGTTTTTTCCTCAATTTATTTTGATTGCGAGCGATGTTACAAGTCCTTCAACATGAACCTTTTTTCTTCCAATTTCTTTGCCAAAAGTTTTGAATTATATTTTCTATCATCCTCTGTAAAAGTACCACACATTTCTTGGTTTTATTGGAACTTCATAAACTCATGTTTTTTTTACTCATATATTTTTTCTAACTCGCTCAATTTTTTTTTCAGCAAACCATATCTTGCTTATGTTCTTCCTTTTTTCTATGTAGCTACTATCAGTTTCATAATCTGTAATAGATTTAGCTGTTTTTCTTACAAAAATATTTATATGAGTGGATAAAGCAGTTTTTCTCACCAAACCTTTTTATATACTTCAAAATTCAAATTAAAAAAAAAAGCAAGTAAGAAAGTGCTTTAGTCGGTCAAGCCCGACCATATGAGACCCTTCACCACTAAGAGTAAAGGTGTTCTTTTTCTTGTGTCTTCTTCTGTTATCCTTGACTCCCAGTGGAGCATAGGGCTTCAACTTTTTCCTGTGTAAAGACAAAATATTACTAAATTTTGCCTTCATACAAACATTTTCTTAAAACTTATATATGTAAGCTGTTTCCTTCATTTGAACTTATATGAGAGCTAGGGTCTAGTTTTTACAAAAATTATTGTGCAAAAAAAAAAAATCAAAATTCTCATTATCTTCAGATTTACGAGCGTTTTAGTGATTTTTTATCTCATTTAGTGCGTTTTGACAGATGAGTTTGTATGTAAATTTTGTACAGTGATTTTAGTTTACATAAGCAGTATTTGTTTTAAATTTCATGAAAAAATATTGATATTTGTGGCTAAAATATCAATTCCGGCAAGTGGGACCTATGGGAGGTGCCATTAATAATGGACCAATTTTGACGACTTTTAATAGTCATGGTCCCACTATCAAAAAAAAATGATCTGTGCCATCAAATTATCTTTATAATTGCGACCTGTACTTTGATTACATTGTTTACATGGTGATCCAGCCAGACGAACGGACTGACATCGCTAAATCGACTCAGAAAGTGATTCTAAACCTATTAGTACACTAAAAGGTCTAAGGCAAATATTTCTATGCGTTACATACATCAGCACAAACTTATAATACCCTTTCCACCTATGGTGGAACTAAACTAAGATACATGCTAATAATTCTTTTTACTTTTTAAAAATCTTTTTGCAGGCCGAGAAACCTCTAGTAAGAGATTCAAGTAATGTTTTTGAAACATATAATGATATTGTGCCAACAACTGGATTATTACCATACGAACGGAAGATATATTCTGCCAGTGAAATAGACACAATCATTCAGAGCTTCGATGGACGCGACACGGAACAAAACTTTAAATCTGATAAATCTCTGTAAAAGAAATCAAAAAGAATGGGCGTATAGTATATTGAGATCGCCATTCCGCTTGTAATTTCCTTAATATTGGCTTTAAAACCTTAAGGAATATATCCCTAGTTCGAAAGTGACTAAAAGAGCTTAAACAACCCAAAATACACTTGTTTTCTTAAAGATCCGTCTTCCTTTGTATTTCATTTGGTATAAAAAGTTGCAATTCAAAAGTAACTCATTTTAGTTGTGTCAATAAATATTAAAGTGTCGAATTGCGACACTTTTGGTAAAATATTTTTTTTTTTATTTTAATTAGACTTTTATCCGATTTAGCTGATTGAGGTAAGTACAATGTTTTCAATTTCTAAAAAATTTTGAAATAAGTCACTTTTAAATCAATTGCGCAATATATTCTGAATCCTTATAAAATTCTAAGTGTATTAAAATTGGGCGAAATCGGTTTATAATTGACCATAGCTCCCATTTAACCTCAACTTTATTGCTGATAATTTACATTAAATTTATAATAGCTTTGACAAACTAATTTGGAGCAGAAAAGTATAATGCAACTATTGGTCAGTGAATCAAATTTTATGGAAATCGGTTCACATTTGACCATAGCTCTCTTATAAATCCAGTATCGGAAATTAGATAAATGCTAATAAATACCAAACTATAGTAGCAGTTTATGAACAGATTGCATGTACTAATTAGTTCACCTATTCTGTTTGTTTTATTACTGATATTCTTTGATATTTTGTTATTGTAAATTTATTTCTAAATGTTTTGATTGTTACATATTTTTTATATGAAATATAAACTATAAAAAAAGTTTGTGTAAGTTTTAGGATATATACAATCTAAAGGAGAAATTAAAATCCATTTTATTGACGTCAAATTTATTTAAATCTTACAACGCGTTCAGAAGTTATTGAATCGTAAACATTGGCAATTTCACAAAAAAATACCCGAGACGTCCAATTTTAGGAGCCACTAGAATCATCTCCGGTATATATCTGGAGACAAAAGGAGAATATATATTCTGACTTTAAACGAAATCAAAGAGATTCAAATTATAAATTTCTAGTTTTTGAACGAAAATTTTCAAAATCATTCTATAATAAAAACTTCATGGCCTCTACTTTTTTAACGATCGCGAATAACTAAAAATGCTGTGCTTAATATTTTTTTTCATGTTTTTTCTTTCTTTGGGAGAAATGATATCTGCAAAAAATTAAATAATTATAACCCTACTAGACATACGTCCTAAACGTATGCTCAGCTTGTGGTCAGTGTGCTCTTGATACATTTTCCACTTTACTTAGCTCTAAAGTTTTGTGGACTCATCTAGTGGAAGTAGCACAATGTCTTGGCCATAATTTCCGAACAGTTTCCCCGTCAACAACAAAACTATAAAATTATAAATGTCAGGGGGGTTACTGCGTATCTCTATTCGAAAATAAAACTATTCGAATTTGTATGCTTAAAACATTGTGTTTCGAAAATAATTTCTTTCGAATCGAGTTAGGCGGTAACCCCCCAGAACTGTTACAACAAAAACTACAAGAATTAAGTTGACCCTTGAAACTCATTTACTTTTTTTAACAATGACCAGGGGGGTAACTGCGTGTCACGATTAGAAAATAAAACTATTCGAATTTGTTTGCTTAAAGCATACAAATATTTTCTTTCAAACCCCCTAGACCATATGATCGGTTCAGTTAGACGAACTTATCTAACCATAGCTTTCCCTTTATGTTTTTGTATCGCCAGATACAAATCCTGAAAAAGCTGGACATTAGGAAAAAGAAAGCTTGACAACCCAAAAATTAGCTGGACATTAATAATAAAAAACTTGCTTTAATAATTTGCTTCGATTAATCTTTCAATTTTTGATAAACCAAATTACGGATACCGTAATTAACCGAGAGAGAAAATGAAATCGTCCGAGATGCTGCAGCTAATACATCTTAAACAATTTTCAACAGCATGGGACGCACATTTCAATAAGGAATCTAATAAACTTTGTCTAGTTGTCAATAATTCAAAACAAAACTGCTGGTTTCTACAATCCTCAAGAATTGGACCACATGTGATCGTTGAGAACTATAGCTACGAGGTTGTTAAATAATTCGTTTACCTTGGTACTGACGTCAACATAAATTACGACATAATACTTGCCAACAGATGCTACTTTGGCATAAGCAGGCAGATAAGAAATAAAGCTTCCTCAGTAAGAACTACCCATGTTATTATATGATGTTGAATTATGGGCACTTGCGCAGGCAAAGGAAGCTATTGTTAGAGTTTTTGAGAGGAAGATTCTACGAAAAATGTTTGGACCATTTTGCATCAACAATGAATAACGATATTAAATGAAGAATGAGCTGTATGAGTTATACGTTGACATCGACATAATAAAACGCATCAAACAGCACCGGCTATGTTGGCTGTGACATGTGCGAATGTATGAAAATACTCCAGCAACAAAAGTATTCGAAAAGGATCCCGAATGAACTCTTAAAAAGGAAGTCCGAAAATTCGATAGAAAGTCCAAGTAGAGGAAAATCTTTCAAAGCTTAACCTACGAATTGGTCAATTCGAAAATATGCTCGTCCTTTGGCCTTAACAGGTTTTTGATATAGGCCATTTAAGTAAATTAAGTGCAATGGGGAAATTTGATAGAGGATAATTTTATTACAAATTAAACTTGATCAAGCAATCAATTAATCAACGCATAAATAACTTAAGTAAAAAAGAAAAACAAAATACACTGTTGCAAAGTTTTTATTGCGTTCTTTTTCATAAAAATAGTTTTTCTTTAAAAATATTAAAAAAACTTCACCTCTTCACCTTTCAGCTGGACAAATTAAATTTTAGCTTGACCCTGGACAAGCACTAAAAAGCTGCACAATCCAGTCGAATCCAGGGGGTTACTGCGTATCTCACTATTCGAATTTGTATGCTTAAAAGGTGGTAGGTGGGCCATGTTTGCCTAGATATGGAGCAAGTGGTTTCCGAAGACCACTCACTCTGCGCTGACGCGAAAAGTAATTGCCTAATTATTGATTTGCAGGCGGATAGCCCGTAAATTGGTCGATGTTGTCCTGACGCAGGAGAGCACCGGATTTAGCAAGTTTGTCCGCGGTGGAGTTACCAGGTATGTTGTTGTGCCCGGGTACCCAGAAGAGTTCGATCTTGCAATGTCTCGCCATCTCGTTAAGAGATGCCCGGCATTCGCGGGTAGAACAGATGTCGTATTAACATTAGATAGGCATTTTATTGCAGCCTGACTGTCGATACAGAAACGAATATCCCTGTCGTATACTCTGTGGTATCTCAACCATTTGACTGCTTTGTGAATAGCCGATATCTCGGATTGTAAGACACTACATTGATCAGGGAGCCTAAAGCAAATTTCCCTCCCTAGAAGTGGGATGAAGAAGCCCCCCCCCCCCTACGCCTAACTTTGACTTCGATCCATCAGTGTAAACCTCCAGACAGCCGTCATCTGAAGATGGGGGTTCTCCAGAGATAGTCACAGTGAAAGATTTGTCGAAGATAGGAGTGGATATGCAGAAATCATTATGGTCAGGGATATTTGTAATTTTGTCCAGGATAGTGGAATGTCCGCTTTTTGAGTGGGACCAGGTTCCAATTGTCCTCAGACGTACAGCTGAGTTAAAGCAATTTGCATTGCCATTAGTTCGACCGGGAGCCAGTTGAGCATAGTGAAGAGCGCCTTAGATGGAGTAGTTCTTAAAGCACCGGTAATCATTAGAGCGGAAGATCTTAAAATTTTGTTAAAATAGTCCCTATGGTTAGCCTTGGTGAGTGCTGGCCACCAGACTAGTGCACCATACATTAATATAGGCTTAACTACCATGTCGAAGAGCCAGGCAGTGTTGATGGGAGTAAGCCCCCGTTCCGTTTTAGTTGGATTGACTCCAAGGTCATTGGAGACGCTCCATCGATAAAGTATGTCAAGAGCTGATCCGAGACGTTGTGACAGTGTGCTAAGGAATTTCCCTGACACTGCTATAGCAACATCGTCCGCGTATGCGATGGTGTTAAATCTCAGAGAATCTAATTCAGTGAGTAGTTTATTAATGGCAAGGTTCCACAGAAGAGGTGATAGTACACCCCCTTGTGGAGTACCGCGACAAGCTACTTTATAGATTGTAGCCGTGCCCATGGTTGAGCAGATGACTCTATAGGTGAGAAGCTTATCTACAAACAAGATAATAGATTTGTCGACCCTTAAGTCTTCCATTGCCGATAAAATCGACTCAGGTCGTTTGTTATTAAAAGCGCCCTCTATGTCTAGGAAGGCGGCAAGTGTGAATTCGCCGAACTCAAGAGATTTTTCAATATGACTAACTAGTGAGTGGAGTGCAGTCTCAACTGATTTGCCTTTGTTGTAGGCATGCTGTGAGTTGGACAGAGCCTTGGATCTAATGAAGCACGAATGTGCGCCTCAATGATGCTTTCCTGACTAGATTTTTAAATTTGTTAACGCAGGCTTTGTAGGGGGTCCAATTTGCGGTCCTTTTTGGCCTCGTTAAAAAGTCGGTGACATTCTTTTCTGAGTGTTACAATGTCGGCGGACCACCGGGGAGTGTTTACATGCCTGATTTGTGGCTTGATTCAGGACGTCGGTTAGTACGTTAACCGCATGATCAATATCATTGCGAGTGTTGATGCTCGGTAAGGAGGGAAGGAGACGTTCCAGGGTGCCCCTGTGGATAACCCAGTTTGTCTTCCTCCTATTACGGTAGGGAGTGAATGTTTCCTGTAGTAGAGTGATTTCAAATTCAATATAGCGATGATCAGAAAAGGAGCAGTCGTTTGATACCCTCCAGTTCTTGATCAGAGCTGAGTGCATGCTGCTAACTATCGTGATGTCAAGGACCTCCTGTCTGTTAGCGTCAGCTCCTATGGCAGATTTTGCTTACGTGATAAGTCCACTGTCTTATGAACCAGAGCATTAGGTGGTGGGCTGGGTTGGTCGTGCCCCATGAAGCACGAGGAGACCAGAATGGAGCCTGTCTTTGTCTCCCAAGCCGCTACGGTGGTATCTTCATCACTGTAGTCAGAAAAAATGAAGATATTAAGTGAGCTCTTTGCTAAAATACACGCCCTTGGCCTACCTGTTCCACTGGTGTGTATTAGCTTATAGCCTTTAAGCGTTAATCCACAGATCCCATCACAGTTGATCCAGGGCTCTTGGATTAGCGCTAGATCCTCCCCACGTTCGGCCATGCGGAGGAGTAGAGCAGCAGATGCCGCCTTGGAGTGATGAAGATTAACTTGCGTTATCTTCATCATCATCATCCTCAGAAAAGGCAAGTGGAATGATCGTGACATTGAAGTAATCCTGATCCTCGTCCTCAGGGTAGGGGTTCAGGAGGGCTTCCTCGTCAGCATCCATTTCCATCCCTTCTTCGGCAACACTGAGAGAGTCAATACTCTCTAAGGATTGCGTAAGAAGCGATGGGCAGGAAGCTTCATTCCTGGCAGGGGGATCAGATGAACTGTTAGCATTCCCACTAGAAGCCTTATCATCCCCCCGGTAGACGTGCAGGGAGATTTCCTCGAAACCGTAGAAAATCTTCCCGCGCATCTCCCGGAGTGGAGCTAAGGTTTCTTGCGTTAGGATAACAGTTATCCTTATGAGAGCTCCTTCAGGTTCAGAGATCTTAACCACCATCAATTCATGGACAGGTAGGTTGGGATTGCTTATCTGAAGGAGCTCCAGTATCTCCTTGGCAGAAGACTTGCCACCGGGCACAAGGGCTGTGGACCTAGGTCTGCGAGGAATCTCCTCCTTGGAGACCACGTCAAGCCTAGCTCCATCCCAGATGCCCTCAATGAGCTAAACTTCTTTCTTTAGCAGAATAGCAGATCGCTCATTATGGCAAGCCATCAATTTGACACGACCTTGATACCATCCAGCGTCGCTGCAGTTTGGTGGGGGGCCAGGATTGTCCTTTAGGACATTAATGACAACTCCCACTAACTTAACACGGATTATTTCCCACCTTTCGGGGGAAGTAGCTCCGTCAGCGTTGCTACGGTCAATGACAGCCTTAACGAGGTGACCTTTGGCAACCTCGCTGAAAGATCTGTCCATTAACCTGGTAGGTTTAGGTCGTTTGGTGTCGTAATTAAAAAGTTTTAATTACGGACTCTAAGCGTGAGAGCGCAGCACTATTCTAATTCTTTAATTGTCCCAATTGTTATCAATTTGCGTTAAGTCTAGAGATCAAACTATAAAATAAAACTGGAACATAATAAATAAAAGCTCTTGAAAGTATCTTGAAAAAATTCATTAATCCACCCATTAAGAAAGTTAACTTAGTTAGGATTTTTAACTATTTTAAATAGTCGTTTTTTATTATAATTATAAAATAAAAAAGAGGCAATTCTACAAAATATCCTCTATTCTTTCCAAAAAATTTGTAATTAAAAGTAAAATAGAAGATTTATGTTTGCTTCTATCCTATAGGTATATATATATATTAATTAATGATAGTTAAATGTAGTAAATAAAACTTCAATAAAATAAACAATTTATTACATGTTGTTTCCTTGCTTATAGTTTAAGTTGCGATAATCGAAACCATGCATTCCGAGATGAATCAATATTTATTTCACTTGTGTTCATTTTATTCATAACTAGTTTTATGGACACAGTAGGATATCCATCCTTATGCGCTGTCATAAAGACATTACAGTGTATGTAAACGCTTTTGCTTTATAATTTCTCATGTTTCGATCAGGCACTCGTTCTATCTTATTTCCAATTTTAATTGAACTTACTTAATTCAATTTTGATTACAACTAATTTCATTTGTATTTTGAAAAATATATATATTATATAATAAAAAAAATAACTATTAAAAATTAACAAATTTTTGTTTTCCTCTTAATCATTTCGACTTCCATATAATTACGTATATGTTAGTATAAGTAAAAAAAAGTAAAATTTTTAATTAAATGAAGGAATTTTGCAACTGGTTTGAAATAGCTATGAAGAGGGGGCTATGAGGAGGACGACTGTGTGCAATTGAAATGCTATATTTAATGTTCACATGCTGACATGTACATTGGTTTGCCAGCAAGAAAGGGTTTTTTTAAGTTGTTAAATGTTTAACTCAAAGTAGGGAACTGGCGTTCGTCGTCTACTTTAAGAGCATTTGGGGTGGAGCGCTTTTGTTGCCTTTCACCAAAGGCACGCTGTTGCCTTGGCTGTCTGTCGCCTTCGGGACGTGGTCCTTTATTATCGCCACCAGGGCGAGGACCGCGTCCGCGACCTCTGCCAAAACCACCGCCTCCACGACGACCATCATTAAAATTAAACTGAATGTCAACAATACGTTGCAAGCGACCAACACGTTGTGGATACATAGATGGGTCGTACTCAAATTCTTCCTCACTATCGCCATCTTTCTTTTTAGTTAAAACAACCATTTTTTTCCATTCTGTATTATCCTCTCCCTCATTTGGCTTGCGAATGTTATATTGGGGCTTTGAGCGTTCACCACGCAATGCTTTCCATTCATCGAGTGTCAATTCCTTTACTTCTTCCTCTTCTGGTACAGCAGGTTGTTCAGAAGTTTGCTCATTGGACGATTCCTCTTTATCTGTTAAAGTGGCATCAGCATCAGTTGTCGATTTATTTATGTCATCAATTTCTTGTTTAACTGATCCCCAGTTATGAGCTCCTGCACCATCACGTTTGTCGATAGCTTTAACACCTAATGAAGACATAAATATTAGTAAACAAAAAACTTTGCGAATTATATACATAAGAGTAGTTTAAATTTATTCATGACCAGGCGGATATCAAAATCGTAAACTTAACGATTTTTAAGAAGCTTTGCGCAAGAAATTATGTTCCTTAAATCAAAATTGAGTTTCCCATTTTAACGTGAAAATTCTACGTTAGAAGACATATTAAAAAATACCACTTTCATTCTGAATAAATAATTACATGGAGCGATACAACTAAAGTAAATCGTATTGGAGGACCTAATGGAAAGTCACTATGGATCACCTAAAAGTACACACAGTAGTCAGAGGCACAGTAATGGTCGTTTAATTATTTAAGGGTACATTTTCTCGATGTCATTGGTCCCACATTACAAAAAGATGTGTGAAGGCATCCTTAAGAAGTCTAAGGTTCCTATTGCCACCAAAAATATGTCAATAACCTTTACCTTTTTGCGTGATAACGTCCGTAAAAAATCATCAATAAATTTTTGAGGATCCTTCATTTACAGTGGTAGAAAAAATAAGAACGTGTAAAAAATTTTATATTTTCTTAAATTTGTATTTACGTACTCTTACATAAATAAAATAGAGTAACTACGTTAAATTAAACACATTCTATTCGAATATCTAAAAATATTAAAACAAATAGCAGCTCTGTATAATTCTTTTAATTAGTGGATTTTTTTTTAAATGCCTGGAAAAAATAATAAGAACTTTTTATATTTTGCATATCATAATTTTTTTGTTTAAAAATACCATAAAATCCTAATATTTCAATATGTAGTTGAAGCTCCATTCATTTTAATCACTCCTTGGCATCTTGAGTAAACGCTCGGATATATAAAATACCACGCTTCCTAATTTTTCTTCCCACATTTCGTCTCTATTTTTACTTTTATAGTCTGCAATTTGTTTTTTAGGACTCCCCAGGAATGTTCAATAGGTTTTAGGTCTCGTGGCCGCGATGGCCACTCTAAAACCTGCTCATCATTTTCTACAAACCACGATTTAACACTTTTGACAGAGTATTTGGGATCATTTTCCTGCACAAACTCCCATTTAAAGGGCAAATAATCACTGTCGGTCATTTTTCCCTGTACTAATGACATTTGACAAGAACCAGACGCAGGAATACAACGGTCACTTCATTAGTACATTTCATTTAGTACCTCTAAACCCCTCTACCAGAAGAGTTAAATCGTGGAATGTCGAATATGATGTACCGGTTTTAGAGTGGTCATCGCAGTCACACCAGTGAACACCTCTGGGGAGTCCTAAAAAAAAAAAAATTGCAGGCTTTAAAAAAAATATGGACGAAAAGTGGAAAAATATTCGGGATGCGTATTCCGTTTCGCAGAGATATTGCTCAAACCTTATGGGCTCTATGCCGTGGAGATGCCAAGGAGTGATAAAAATTATAGCTAAATATTGAAATAATATTAGGATTTACAAAATTAATTATATTTTGCAAAATATAAAAACTTTTTATTTTTTCCAGGATTAAAAAAAACACAGTTTATTATAAGAATTATGCAGAGCTGCTATTTGTTTAAATGTTTTTAGATAGTCGAATTGAATATGTTTAACTTAACGTAGTTACTTATTTTAATTAATGTGAGAGTTAATAAACATTTAAGAAAAAACTACATTTTTTACCCGTTATAATTTTCTTCACCACTTTATGTATGTACATAAAATCTTCATATACATACATAATTGCGATGAGCTTTAAAGACTAATACAGGTTGTATGGTTGACTCTATGTCCAGACGATGTTCTGCTTTTTTGGAAAGCAAAAGGACGGAAACAATGCACAGTGGTGCAAATGATTTTTTTTTTTTTTGTGTTAACTCAGCAATTTATAAGCTACTGGACGGATTTTAACGAAATTTGAAACATCAGTAGAAAACAATCTAATGCAGCAATGCTTAATGTTGCCAATTTGGTCCGATCCGAAAGTTTTTTACATTTCTGAAAACTTATTATAAAAATAAGAAAAAACCTGTATATTGTACTACAATTTCTCTTATAATTCAAATGAAAAATATCGCAGTTACAGGAACAAAAGAGAAATCTTCACCAAAAAAATATATTTATATCGTCGGCCTATATCTAAAATGGCATATCTGCAGATTTTAAAAATTGAGATTTTGATACCATGCGCTTCCGTATAATGCGTTTTACCAATAATGTAATTTTATCAAAATGTTAATTTATTTGCGACTTATTTACTAGTAGGCACGAATTTGGTTGCGGATTCATAGTCAGCAAAAAAATGCGAAACAACAATACGTGTAAAAGCTAAATACTTCTATCTGAGTTTAATTTGTGCTCACGCTCCCACAGAGGATAAAAATGAAGATTTAAAAGAAACCTTTTATGAGCAACTCGAGGAAGTATATGATAGCTGCCCTAATCATGACGTAAAAATAATACTGGGTGATTTTAACGCAAAGATTGGACAGGAAAGTTGCTTTGAGCCCACTATCGGTAAATTCAGTCTCCATGACGTAACATCTGACAATGGTATAAGGTTGGTCTCTTTTGCGGCTGCTCGAAATATGGTAGTGAGTAGCACCAGATTTCAACACCGTAGAATACACAAAGCTACGTGGGTGTCTCCCGATCAAATGACAAAAAATCAAATAGACCATATTGTAGTTGACGGAAGGCACTCATCAAGCGTATTGGATGTGCGTACAATTCGGGGAGCCAATATGGACTCCGATCACTATCTAGTTGCAGCCAAGTTGAGAACACGCCTGAGTGTCGCGAAACATGCAAATGGAACCGCAAAGGAAATTTAACACCACCAAGCTACAATCCCATCAAATTGCCACAGATTACTCGCGACGAATAGCTCAATTACTCGGAGAAAATATTTCAACTCCCAACGACATCAGCGCTCTATGGCAACTTATTGCCAGCTCTATGAAAACTGCTGCAAAAGCTGTATTGGGGTTCCAGAGCCCTTTTCCAAAAAACTCTTGGTATAACGAGGAGTGCCGCGATGCCACTGCGGCGAAAAATGCAGCCTACAGGGCAACCCTGCAGTCAGTAGCTACTCGTCGAACTTTAGAGAGATATAGAGAAAGAAAGAGGGAAGAGAAACGCCTATTCCGAAGAAAAAAGAGAGAAATGGAAAGACGTGTGTTCGAGGAGATTGAGTTATATAAGAGTCGTAATGAAGTGCGTAAATTTTATCAAAAAGTTAAACACCAAACGGATGGTTTTTGCAATTGTATTCTCTCCTGCAAAGACGACCAAGGAAACCTGGTAACGGATGCTGAAACCGTACTAAAACTGTGGAAAGAGCACTTTTTCAAATTGTTTGTATCAAATGAAAGCGACCAAGATGACACGCCTGAACAAATCAATGATGATGGCGTTATATGTCCACCACCAAAACAAAATGAGATTAGAATCGCTATAAATCGACTTAGAAATAACAAAGCTGCGGGTGCCGATGGTCTTTTTGCTGAGCTTTTTAAGGCCGGAGGAGATGAGTTGATAAGGCTTATGTCCCAACTCAAAAAAAGAAGATAAAACTGTGTGTGCAAATTATAGAGGGATAAGTCTCCTCTCAATTGCATATAAGATTCTATCGACCATACTGTGCGAAAGGCTTAAGCCCAAAATTAACGAAATAATTGGGACGTACCAATGTGGCTTTAGACCAGGTAAATCAACCATTGACCAGATTTTTACTCTACGTCAGATCCTGGAGAAGACCCAAGAGAAACAAATTGACACGTATCATCTCTTTGTTGACTACAAAGCAGCTTTTGACAGCCCGATACGGAAGAAGGTGTTTGAAGCAATGTCTGAGTTCGGCATCCCCACGAAGCTAATAAAGTTATGCAGGATGACACTAACTAATACAATATCATCTGTTAAGATAGGTAAGAACCTATCAGAGTCTTTCAACGGGGTTTCAGACAAGGTGATAGTCTATCATGTGATCTCTTCAATATTGTGCTAGAGAAAATCTTACGAGATGCAGCAGTTAATACAAGTAGAACAATCTTCAATAGAAAACATATGTTACTCGCGTATGCCGATGACATTGATATTATGGGGCGCACTTTACGCGAGGTAACTGCCGCCTTTTCCAATATCGAGAAGGAATCAAACAAAATGGGTCTAGCTGTAAATGAATCAAAAAAACAAAACTGATGGTTTCTTCAGGCAGACAGACCACTAGAGTTGGATCACATGTGCCCGTAGAAAACTATAGCTTCGAAGTTGTATACCTTGGTACCGATGTGAACATCAACAATGATATAAGCTTTGAAATTAAACGTAGAATAATACTTGCCAATAGATGCTATTTTGGCCTAAGCAAACAGCTAAGAAATGAAGTCCTCTCCGTTAGAACTAAAATTACGCTCTATAAAACGCTTATACTACCCGTGTTACTGTATGGTTCAGAATCATGGGTACTTGCACAGGCAGATGAAGCTATCCTTGGAGTGTTTGAGAGGAAAATCCTACGAAAAATATTTGGACCAGTCTGCGTCAACAATGAGTATCGACATCGAATGAATCATGAGCTGACATAGACATAGTAAAACGCATTAAGCAACAGCGGCTGCGCTGGCTAGGACATGTTGTTCGAATGGATGTAAATACTCCGGCAAGAAAAGTGTTTGATAATGATCCTGAGGGAACTCGTAGAAGAGGGCGCCCAAAACTTCGATGGAAGACCAAGTAGAAGAAAATCTTTCAAAACTTGGCATAAGAAATTGGAGAATATGCGCACAAGATAGAAGCGCATGGAATTCTAAAATATGCTCGGCCTTTGACCTAAACAGGTTGTTACAATAGGCCATTTAAGTAAGTAAGTATCTACATAAACAATTTTTTTTTTTTTCGAAGACAAAATGGTTTATCTACATTGTACCTATTTGTTAAATAATTATAGATGTTGTAAACTAAAAATCTTTAAAACGTAAAATTATTAAAACTCATTTAACTTATCTAATGAGTGGTAATACGCTTAATTGAAATGTATTTTCAAAATTCTTCTATCTTCAAACTGTTCAACAGAAAATGCGATTAAATGCAATGTTTTTAGTCACGTTTAAAGGCTTCCAAAAAATACATTCTATAATTTTTAACAATAAGAAGAAATCTTCTTTCAAATAGGAGAGACGAAAAATCTTAAAATCTTTTAACTTTTTTAAAAGAAAATGCAGTTTGAGAATTGCACTTTTTCAAAAAATAAATTATAACCAATAAAATGTAGTTAACGTCGTATATAGTACAATTGGAATACATAAAAGAACCCCAAATCATGAGGGAATATTGTTTAATAGGAATTGTTATATTTTTTTAAATTATGTTATACAATCCACTTTCCTATAAATTCACTTCGAACAAAATGGTTTATCTAAACATTTATATAAACATTTTCGAAGATAATTTCAGGCAACGAGAAGGAGTCTACCAATCATATTGTAAAAGATCATTTTGTTAAAAACTCACTAATAAGGGAATTAAAGAGTTTTTTGCTTCTCCTGAAAAATCAGTATTTTGCACATAAGCCATTTTAGATATAGACCGACGATATATTCATTGGAATGTGGAAAGCTTCTTATTTTGTTATATTGAACAAATGAAAAACGTGTTTTCTATAAGTTATAGCTACTAATCCTACAAATCACTACATGTTAAAAATATTTCATGAAAAGATAATTATGTAGGCTCGTTATCAATATAACAATTATTTACATACTTAAATAAAACTTAACACAGATATTTGGACTAAATCGAATCATTATTCTGGCTACCTCCCATAGCACTTAAATGGCAATCGGTTCATATGTGACCCTAGATTCCGTATAATACATGCTGTCGTAAATTATATAAATATATGTAATTGTGTCGGGAAATTGTTGTGTTAAGAAAATTAGGCTAATTAAACTCTATGACATGAAAAAACAGCATATTCACACTTGACATTAGTGAAGGTTATTAAATAGTAGGGCTTGACCGACTGTAGTACTTCATATTTGTTAAAGTGTTCATTCTTCTGTTATCCATGACTCCAAGTGAAGCAAAGGGTTAAAGGCCTAAGTATATTAAAAATAATCCAAGTAAATCTAAAAAAATATACGTTACGTTTATAAAATTCTCACATCTCCAAAAATATTCGTTTATTTATATAGAAGGTAGCGCCTTTTGTAATTAAATATAACTGACTTTAAACAAAAAATTTAATAAATCTCCTTAATGTTAACTTTTCTTTTTAAAATTATCAGATGTGAATATTGCTTCAGAAAAACTAAATTTGGACAAAATAAAATATATAGCACCTTTTAAATTAAGGCTCCCGATATAAAACTCCTTTTTGCAATTGGATTTTTTTCATTTTCAATAACAAATTTTCTCAACTGCAGTTAAAGTTGTGTTGTACTCGTACAGCATTGTTAAACAAAATTTAATTGGAATAATTTGGATAGAAAAGTTTCATTAGTTTGTTCTAATTAGATTTAAATCTTACAATTATATTGGATTTATTTTCTGATTATTTTTTTAATTTATTTTAATTTTTCACAAATACATTAGAACAAATTCTATCAAAATGGCGCTATATTCCGTTATCTTATTGCCAATCAACAAATAAAAATTGTGTATTATTCTTGTTTTCTTACCTGTCTTGTCGGATCCGGATTGACGGTCAAATTCCCGTTTACCATTACGAAAGCCACCTTCGCGATTTCGTGGAGGTCCTCTGTTGTCACGATCTCTAAATTGGCGTGGTTCACGTTGTTCATTGCCAAATTCTCCTCCTTGAGGAGCACCTTCGCGAAAGTTTCGGCGATTGTTTCTTTGTTCACGAACTTCATTATTTTGTGACTTAAAAGCAACTCGCCGAGGTTCAGCTTCAGCGGAACGGGTTTTGTTTACAACGGCTCCTGGAGCTCCACCTTTGGGTTTTCCCTGACCAACTGCCGGTTTTTTGAGCGAGTCGGTTTTGTTAAGGGCACCAAATTTATTTTCTTTCTCACCACTGACATTTTTCTTTGCATTGTTAGTTTGTTTTTTGGTTGTTTCAGCGGTAGCGTTTGCTTGCTTTTTTTTTGCAACAGCAGACTCTCCCTGTACCGGCGCAGCGGCGGAATCCTCGTCCATGAATAATAACTCATACCGATTGTTTCCTGAGGTATCCATTTTTAAATGCTGTTTTAAAAACTAGTTTTTGTTTTAGGATGTCTTGCAAATTTGCGGATTAATTTCAAGTTGTAGCTTATACAACCACTTAAACAGCGAAGAAAACCAATATAAAATCAAGAAAACATGCGAAATATTCCCACCAGTCGTAGCTTTTGCAATGTTGTTAATATCGTGAGTACTTAGTATTTGCTGTAAACAGTAACAACACGTTAGTAACTTGTATAAAATGTCAAGCGATATTAATACCACGTCTCCACTAGGAAGATATTTTGCAAAAATCGAAGCAACATATATGCGCAATGGATTGAAGTGTTGATGAATATGCGCAAGTGTTTTTTTATATTTTTGTTGCTTTAAGTAATTTATTAAGTCTTGTTTTACACAGTTCAAGTTTAGCACTTCAGGTTTTGCTCATTTATTTTTTAAACTTGCATTCGCTTTTACACATAAATTTTATACTTAAAGTCAATCTTTTAAAGTTTCTGAATTTTTGACATTTCATTTTAATTGTAATTTTTTTTCGGCAAAGTGTGCGTATTTTGTTATATTTAAAAATTGATGCAACAAAAAAAAAATAAATAAATAAAAGATTAAATTTTATATATGCAAAAGAAAAATTTCTTTTCAAAATTTCTTTTAAGATATTTTTAAAATGTATTTTTATTTCTTGCTTATTCTCATCACTACGCGGAGAAAAAATAATGAAAAGAAATGTCAAAATATTACATTTTAGCCATGCATTTGTATAATAGCGAAAAAGGTTAAAAGCAAAACTGAAAAAAACGTTCAGGTTTGTACACCGCTCTATTCCCTTTACCTTTTTCTCCTAAAAACTCAAGACTTGAGATTTGCACTTTCCCTGTAAAACTAGGCTAATTTTGAATGATATATATATAGTAATTCTGTCTATGTATGTTCTTTATAGAAATGTTCTTTATAGAATAGTAAACTATGCATACTTAAAATCAGAGTGTGAAAACAAACAAAACCTTTTTAAAAAACCTTTTTTTTTTGTTAAGACATATTCAGCTTTACTTCAATCGTTTTGTTTCATGAACTAACACGGCATTTACACATGCAAGTGCAAGTGAAAAAAAGCTCAATACATTTATATTTTTTTACTAACACAATCACACTTCTGCAAGTTGTAGGCTCACTTGCAAGCGATTTTGATTGCAAGTGATTTTTTTACTTGCATGTCAGAAGAGTACGTATACACAACTTGTAACAAGTCACCTACGTGTGTAAACGTACTGTAAACGAAACAAATTCGTTTGAAAATCAAAGAGCAAAAAACAAACAATATTCTTTGTGCTCATCTTCTTTGCCTCAGTTTACCATACCAATCGTACATTTAAGTACAAAACAGCCCCAGAAATGTTTGCGAATGATTTGTTTTATCTTATGCTAAGATAGGTAGCCGAAGATTTTGTAATTTTCTTAAATATCAATTAATGAAACTCGTGAAAATGAGTATCAAAAGCATTCAAATTTGGACGTTAACAAAGTTTGCCTTGTTTAAGAAAAGACAAAAAGGAAAATGCAAGAAACAAAATCAAAACCCAATTTATAGCAACAAATACACAGTTCGGAAGAACAAAAAAATATAATCTCGAACATTATTGCAACAACATCATTTGTGTAAACATTGTAATGTAATAGAATTAGGAGTATTTTTCGAAAGTCTTTCTTTGTTGCTTTAAATAAAAAAAGATCAAAACATTCAGCAAATATTTGCGAAACGGGTTTGTTCTGAGTTTTTCTGTTTTGCTCCCTATGTCCTTCTATTTAGCAGAGTAAGTTTAAATAACATTTGTGTTTTGTTCGTGTACAAATAAAAAAACAAATCATTTTGTCAACTATATTATCATTATTTGTATTTTGTTTCTGTTTTGCACACTGCAAATACAGAATTAAAACAAATTCAAATGCTTGGTTTCGTTTGTTTGCACACTCTGCTCAAAATGAATAAGTCTACTTTTACATTAGTCAGGTTTGGATTATCAAGTCTTGAATTTGTATGTGAAAAAACTGACATAATTAAAATTGAGCAAACCTGACCGTACTATCAAGTTTACGAAAATTTTGAAAATTTGTATGATATTTAAGGAAAATAAAATAAAAACTGATGAAGAAAATGTTTGTGTGTGAACGTGAATGCAGGTTCAAAAGAAATTATAAGAAAAACTGATCAAGTAAACCTGATTCGTGTGAAACGGGACTAAAATCGTAAACTGTGCATTCGACCATACTATGATGATCTTTAGAAAAGGTATTGCGCATGAGTAGACGGATGTTTCTAAATTGGTGAGACTAATTTTCGATAGATGGCGTCACTGAAAACTATACATTTGATCATGTGTTGATTGGAAATTACTCAACATGAATTAAATCGTAAACTATGCATTTGTGCTAAGCCGACGAAGGTTTCTAAGTTTTTAAGCGCCACTGAAAATTAATCAAAGTGAATTGAATCGTAAACTATGCATTTGGCAATGTGATGTTAGGACAAATACCAGATATTTTAGGATTCATCATTTATGATTTTAATAACATTTGGTATAACTCATTCCCGTAAAATGTCAGAAATTTTAAACCTTTTATTTCTCGAAAATTTTAAAAAATGCTGTTTTTTTGTATCTCAGATATTTTTTAAGACATTTACAGAAATAGACTTTGAAAAACAATATGCGTGTACAACTAAAACGGGATGCATCTGCCGGGAATTTTGAATGGAATATCCGATGCAGTTTCCTGAAGCTTTAGCAATCAAAGAGGCTCTTAAACTAATAAGTTATTAATAACATGGAGTATTTTTAATACTATCGAAAGTAAAGGTACGGTCAGACTCATGAAACATTTAAATCAAATATGTTTTCTCGTAATTCAGTAAAATATTGTCAAAACAATATAATACAAGATTTGTGGTCACACTTAGCACATTTATTTTCCGATTTTTGTTTGATAATTTTTTTTTTTTCAATTGCCTTTTTATTTATTGGATCTTTCTTTTTCCGAAATTTACAATATGTATTAAAATCTTCACCTATACATAAATAAAATTTGATAATTGCTAGTGGAATAGGTTAGGTTAGGTTAGGCAGGCAGCCGATGTAGGTCAGCGTCATTTGGATCCAAAAAGCGGTCCCTTTGTGTTACCTGCAAGGGATAGACTGGAAGAAAAGAACAAAGCCAATTACTCCAGGCTATCAGTGAGAGGCTGATCAAGCCATCCTGAAGCCCTGATAAATAAGTCTATTTTACGAATGTCAATACTCGCTAGATCCGATTAATCATGCAGAAAAGGTGCCCCCAAATTGTGAGCCCTAGGGGTCGAGAGGGCGGGGCAGTGACGGAGAAGATGAGTCACTGTCTCCTCCTCCTGTTGTGACAGCTGCGACAGTAGTCGTAAAATTGAAGATTAAGTCTTCTGGCATGAAGCCAAAAAACGCAGTGCCCTGTTTGGGTCGAGATAAGATTGCGAAGTCTATGACGGGGTAGAGTTACCGAGATATTTGAATTTTTAGTGTTGTAGGTGGGCCATGTTTGCCTAGATATGGAGCAGTTCGTTACCGAAGACCACTCGTTCTGCGCTGACGCATAAAGTGATTGCCTAATTATTGATTTGCAGGCGGATAGCGGTAAGCCCGTAAATTGGTCGATGCTATCCTGACTCAGGAGAGCACCGGATTTAGCAAGTTTGTCCGCGGTGGAGTTACCAGGTATGTTGTTGTGCCCGGGTACCCATAAGAGTTTGATTTTGCAATGTCTCGCCATCTCGTTAAGAGATGCCCGGCATTCACTGGTAAGAACAGATGTCGTATGGACATTAGGTAGGGATTTTATTGCAGCCTGACTGTCGATACAAAAGCGAATATCCCTGTCGTATACTCTGTAGTATCTCAACCATTTGACTGCTTTGTGGATAGCCGATATCTCGGATTGTAGGACACTGCATTGATCAGGGAGCCTAAAGCAGATTTCCTTCCCAAGCAATGGGATGAAGAAGCTCCCCCCCCTACGCCTATCTTTGACTTCGATCCATCAGTGTAAACCTCTAGACATCCATCATCTAAGGATGGGGGTTCTCCAGAGATAGTCACAGTGAAGGATTTGTCGAAGATAGGAGTGGATATGCAGTAATCAATATGGTCAGCGATGTTAGTGATTTTGTCCAGGATAGTGGAATGCCCGATTTGTGAGTGGGACCAGGTTCCAATTGTGCTGAGACGGACAGCCGAGTTAAGAGCAATTTGCATTGCCATTAGTTCAGCTGGGAGCCAGTTTAGCATGGTGAAGAGTGCCTTAGATAGAGTAGTTCTTAAAGCACCGGTAATCATTAGAGCGGCAGATCTCAAGATTTTGTTCAAATAGTGCATCTTTGCCTTGGTGAGTGCAGGCCACCAGACCAGCGCACCATACATTAATATAGGCTTAACCACCATGTTGAAGAGCCAGGCAGTGTTATTGGGATTCAGACCCCAGGTTTTGCCAATGGCCCCTCTACATGAATATGGTGCAATAGATGCTTTAGACACCCTAAGTTGGGTGTTCAGGCTCCAGGACAGTTTTGAGTCCAAGATGACCCCCAGGTATTTTGCATGGTCAGTGAGCGAAAGTTCAACCTTGTTTAATTTTGGAAGAGTAAAGGTGGGAATTTTGTATTTACGTGAGAAGAGTACAAGTTCCGTTTTAGTTGGATTGACTCCAAGGCAGTTGGAGACGCTCCATCGATACAGTAGGCCAAGAGCTGTTTCGAGACGTTGTGACAGTGTGTTAAGAAATTTCCCTGACACTGCTATAGCAACATCATCCGCGTATGCAATGGTGTTGAATCTCAGAGAATCCAATTCTGTGAGTAGTTTATTTATGGCAAGGTTCCACAAAAGAGGTGATAGTACGCCTCCTTGTGGAGTACCTCGACAGGCTACTTTATAAATAGTAGCAGTGCCCATGGTTGAGCAAATGACTCTATAGGTGAGAAGTTTATCTACAAACGAGATAATAGATTTGTCGACCCTTAAGTCCTCCATTGCCGATAAAATCGACTCAGGTCTAATGTTGTTAAAGGCGCCTTCTATATCTAGGAAGGCGGCAAGTGTGAATTCGCCAAACTCAAGAGATTTTTCAATATGACTAACTAATGAGTGGTGTGCTGTCTCAACTGATTTGCCTTTGTTGTAGGCATGTTGTGAGTTGGACAGGAGCCTCGAATCTAATGAAGCACGAATATGTGCTTCAATGATACGCTCCAAAGTTTTAAGAAGGAATGAGCTAAGGCTAATAGGCCTGAAATCCTTAGGTTTCGTGTTTTACCTGCTTTAGGAATAAAGACAACGTTGCACCTGGTCCAGGATTCTGGTATGTGAGACAGTCTAAGACAGCCATCATATAGCAGGAGAAGCCAGGGCATTAAGAGATCGGTATTATGTTGAAGATCAGCTGGAATAATACCATCAGGACCCGCAGCTTTGTACGGTTCGAAGCCCATTGGATTCTATCCCTAGTAAGAGGGATGGGGGTGGACTCAAGAAAATAGTCGTTAGTGGATGTGTCCGCACCTAGAGGTTTGCAACCTGGAAAGTGGGTGTATAAAAGGACCTCGAGGGTTTCGGATCCGCTTGTCGTCCAATGGCCACTGTCCCTTTGAATATAGGCAGCTACCGAGGGCGATGAGGTCAGGATTTTGCGAAGTCTACTAGTATCGGAGGAACCTTCGATGCCGCTGCAAAAGTTCATCCAGGACTGTCTCTTCGCTTTCCTGACTAGATTCTTGAATTTATTAACGCAGGCTTTATAGGGGAACCAATTTGCGGTCCTTTTGGCCTCGTTAAAAAGTCGGCGACATTCCTTTCTAAGTGATGCAATGTCGGTGGACCACCAGGGAGGTTTCTTTTTGTTTGTGGCTTGGTTTAGGGCGTCGGTTAGTACATTAACCGCGTGATTTATATCATTGCGAGTGTTGATGCTCGCTCCAGGGTGCCCCTGTGGGTATCCCAGTTTGTCTTCCTCCCGTTACGATAAGCAGTAGCTATTTCCTGTTGTTGAGTTATTCAAATTCGATGTAGCGGTGATCCGAAAAGGAGCAGTCGTTTGAGACCCTCCAGTTCTTGATCAGAGCTGAGTGCATGTTACTAACTATCGTGATGCCGAGGACCTCCTGTCTGTTAGCAACAACAAAAGTGGGTTCTGACCCGGAATTAACTATCTCTAAGTTGTTACAAAGAATAAAATCAAAAATTGACTCACCTCTTGTGTTTGTATCGGAGCTTTCCCAAATGACGTGATGTGCATTAGCTACGGCTCCAATGACTAATGGCAGGTTTTGCCTGTGTGCACGGTCCACTGTCTTACTAACCAGAGCATTGGGTGGGGGGCTGTGTTGGTCGTGCCCCATGTAGCACGAGAAGACCATAAAGGAGCCTGTCTTGGTCTCCCAAGCCGCTACGGTGGTATCTTCATCACTGTAGTCAGAAAGAATGAAGATATTAAGTGAGCTCTTTGCTAAAATACACGCCCTGAGCCTACCTGTCCCCTTGGTGTAGATTAGCTTATAGCCTTTGAGCGTTAATCCACAGATCCTTTCACGGTTGATCCAGGGCTCTTGAATTAACGCTAGATCGTCCCCACGTTCGGCCAAGCGGAGGAGCAGGGCAGCAGATGCCGCCTTGGAATATCGTGGTTCAGGAGGGCTTCCTCGTCAGCATCCATGTCCATTACATCTTCGGCAGCGCTGAGAGAGTCTATGCTCTCCAGAGATTGCATAAGTTGCGATGAGCCGGAAGCTTCATTCCTAGCAGGGGGATCAGATGAACTGTTAGCCTTCCCACTTGAAACCTTATCATCACCTCGGTAGACATGCAGGGAGATCTCTTCGAATCCGTAGAAGATCTTCCCGCGCATCTCCCGGAGCGGAGCTAGGGTTTCCTGTATAAGGATAACAGTTATCCTTCTGAGAGCTCCTTCAGGTTCAGAGATCTTAGCTACCTTCCATTCCTGGACGGGTAAGCTATCTCCTTGGCAGAGGACTTGCCATCGGGCACAAGGGCTGTGGACCTAGGTCTGCGAGGTATCTCCTCCTTGGAGACCACGTCAAGAATAGCTCCATCCCAGATGCCCTCAATGAGCTGAACTTTAGCAGAATAGCAGAGCGCTCATTATGTTAAGCCATCAGTTTGACACGTCCTTGATACCAACCAGCGTCGCTGCAGTTTGGTGGAAGGCCAGGATTGTCCTTTAGGACATTAATGACAACTCCCACTAACTTAACGCGAATTATTTCAATGACAGCCTTAACGAGGTGGCCTTTGGCAACCTCGCTGAAGGATCTGTCCATTAACCTGGTAGGCTTAGGACCTTTGATGTCTGGCTGCTGGCTATGTGGACTAGAGTCTTCCTCCGAGCGTTGCCGTTTAGGCGCGTCCGAGGACGTGGAGCGAGTCTTGTCCAGAGATTCAGCCAGCGTCTTAATAGCCCATTCCTTGGATGCGTTCTCCTTAGGAGTAAGGGTGTCTTCAGGCTTGTCTCCAAGCGACTGAAGTTTCCTTGTAGCGGCACGCTGCTGAAGGAAAGCCCTTCTGGCCGGGGTAGATTGCCTCCTAGAGGGACATGCCGCAGTAGGTGGACCCAAAACCAGGTTTGGGGTCTCCTTGCTGTGCTGAGTAGGAGTCTGTCGAGAAGGATTTCGCATCTCTACTCTTAGACTCCTAAGGGGAAGTGCAGGGAGGGTACTAGAACCGGAGTTCGTTGTGCCCTTGGTTCCCTTAAGCACAGGAGGCATTGGGTTTGAACCCGAAGCAGGGGATTTGGCCAAAGCATCCTTGGAAGTGCTCGGTCCCGTAAACAGAGCATTCTTGCCAGTGTTGGCTGATTTGTTGCTGGTTGAGGTTCTATTCGGGATAGATTTCCTTTCCCCAGCAGATTTAGGCGCACTTGTAGCTGGATTGACTTGGCCACGTGCATTTACCAAGCAGCTAGTGGAATAACAAATATGAATTTTTAAATATTAAATTATCTGTTCAAATCGAACGTTCTCATCCTTCTTAAGCGTACGTAACCCTTGTAGTTTCTGATGTACCAGGGAGCACCAGTTATTATTCTTAAGATTTCGATGTCAGATCTTTTTACGTGATGATAACACGTCTTTCGATTTGATTTGGAAGAATCTATTTGTAATATAGTTATATAACAGTTTGTGAATAGGGAGTAATGTTAGAATTTAATGAATTAGACAAGTGTGTCATACTTTATCGAAAGCCTGGGAAATGTCTATAAATAATGCCGAGCAATACTGCTTGCTCTCAAAACTTTTATGTATAAGAGACGTAATGCGTTTAATAATGTTTTTGTTATCCAACATCCCTACATCATTTTTTAAAGTTAGAGAGTTATAAATTCATTTCTCCCAAAAACTCATCAAGTGCAAATTTAAATAATGTGAACAGTAAAATTTTCGGTGGTGTTTTCATTTTCGAAAAACTTATAATCTGAATGGGCTGTTAAATCAATATTGAAAACTTATGTTTTTACATGCAAAATGAAAAGTCCTATTGCGTAACCACAGAACATTTAAAGTAAATTTTAAACCGAAAAATTCGGCTTTGTTTTGAAAATCGTAATATAAAACGAGTATTTAATAAAATTTTTAAAATTTATTTTAAATCTTCTTCTTCTGTTATCCTTGACTCCCAGTGGAGCATAGGGCCTCAACCATCCATTTATATTGAACTTTATTACGTCATTCCATGAATAGTTTGCTGATTGCAACTCCGCATCAATTGACCTTCTCCACGTTCTAATTGGTGCACCAACACAACGGCCACTTACCTGTGGATTCCAACGAAGCGCTTGTAGAGCAATGCTAGCATTTGGCCTTCGAAGTGTGTGGAATTTCCACTGCTATTTTCGTTGACATACCTCTATAGAAACAGTGATTTACGATCTTATGCAAAAAAAATCTTCAATATTGCTTAAGGAACACGTTAGTTACCAAATACTTTAAGGCTAACAAACGATTGTTAAAAAATAGTATCCAAAAGCAGTTCTTTAACTAATGAATACGTCAAGTCAATTTTACATGTTAATGCTGGCAACATCGTCATTCTCTCTTGTCTCCTTATAGTTAAATATACAAAACAACGAATTAATTATTCATTGTTTCCTCCGGGTAGTCGAATTTCTAAATAATGTTTTGTATGTTTTTAATATAAAATAACATTTTTTTTCAATTAAAAAGTTTTACTGTAGTGTATTGCACTAAGAATCCCAATTTATTACAATTATTTATTATTGTAATAAATAGTTTTTTGATAAAACCAAAAAATGTTGGTGGGGAAACCTTTTTTCTTTTCTTAATGTAAAATTATGTTTATGTTATATAAAAGCATAAACTAAACACATTTATAATACAGTAAAATAATAAATAGACAAGTTTTTATTAAGGCTTTAAACCGATTATTTAAAAATCGAGTACTTTTAACTCATGTTGAGTGCTTATACATCACTATAATGTTTTTTGTAAATTTCATTGACCGATGTCTGTTTTTTGTTGAAAACACGAATTTTTGTTAAAAATTAGAATTTGTATTATCAATTTCTTTGAAACGTTACTTTAATATAGAAAAGCCCTAACTAATATTTTTCTTACATTATAGGAGAGGGGAAAAAAACTAAATAAAATCTTAAGATTTGAAGATATAGAAATTTTATAAACGCGGTTTGTTACTAAATTCTCTAAAGAGGTTAATGTCATAACAATGTTTTTTTAAATTAAATAATTTTTATAAAATTATATTAGATAACATTTTAGAAGCGATTTGAATGAAAAACGACTTAGGGCCTTTCTATATTAAAGTAACAATATGTAAAATAGAGTATGAAATATAATTAACCACCCCCTGAAACGTTTTATATGATAAAAAAAAATAGCAAATTACAAAAAATATGATAACGAAATTTAGCAAAAACATTATTATTATTACATAAGTCTGAAAACTTAAATATTTTCTTTAAAAGTTTTCACAAAATATTATTTTTCAAAACAGTAAAATATTTAACGTAGCTTTAAATTATGTAGACAGCTACTTTAAATTATTTGATTTTAACAAAAGATTAACATCGGTTTGTTAAGCTAACAATCGTTTTAGGATAATACTTTAAGAAATTTTTCTTAACTTTAGTTTACCAATCGTTGTTAAATTTTTTAGCATAAGACCGTTAGTTTGTAGCGTTAAGTATATTTTCATTTCTAATTTTAATTATATTAATAAGCTGTTCAATATTCAATTCGGCGCTACCTTTTGTATATACCAAACTACCATAATAATTAATGCCGAAGGCTTTGCGCCATAGCCCTCAGGCATAATTTTTGTCTTGGAAATACAGATTTCCAGCCTAGCTGCCCGAGTGATAACGTTAGTGTTTTCTTGAATTTGACCTGAGCTTTGGCTAAGAGAACATATACGTCCATTGGATACCGCGTCTACCATTCAGTGTCGTGCTCATTATATTGTCAATGGCAAGGATAAAAATTATAGGTGACAAGATACATCCTTGTCTTACTCCAGAATTTACCTTTATGTAGGACCAAAAATTTAAAATCCATGTACATTGCCCGAATTAAGTTCAGAATTTTGACACTGTCGAAGTACATTGCTCTAGTACTATTCTTACTGTTTTCATTAGGTCAAAACAACTTTGCTCGTGTTTGGAAGTGTTATAGCCCTGTAGTTATTGCAGTCTTTGGAGTAACCCTTATTTGTTATTTTGTTTTCTTCCCATATTTTCCACAGTCTCGCCGATACTTTAACATCACATAAAAGCATATCCGCTGAGATATTGTCATAGCCATGGGCCTTGTTGCGTTTAAGGCTTTTAATAGCGTTCTTCACTTCTTCACTACACTCATAGAAAAATAACGTTGCAAAATCGTCACTGGCTGTTGTCATATTGAAAACAAATGCTATATATATTTCTATACCACTATTTTTTTATTTCTATACCACTATTTTTAAATTTGAAAACATGCGTTTACAACCTGAAGACGTGTCTCTAAAGCAATGTTGGACAAAGTTTCTCTGATTTTGTATTTTGCTAACCCTAGGATTAGGAAAATACAAAATAAGAGAGAATCAGAGAGACTTTGCCCAACATTGCTCTAAAGTCATAGCCAGATTAAGTTTCGGAGAACGAGGAGTTGGAGAACAAGAAGACAGTGGACGATGCCAAGTTATTAAAAATTCAAAATAGGAGTAACCTTTAAGTCTTTAAGGTACCTAAAAAACGACTATATAAGGGTTTGGAGAAAAGTATTTTTTTAGAAGAAATGGAGGTAAAATTAATGATTTTATCAAACACAACCTATGTAATGTTTTTAAAAATATTTTTTTCGGGAGTGTATCAACAATCCCGAATAGAAAATAAGGGCAACGATTCCTCAATGATTTAAAAAAGAAGAATGATACTTTTCGCCGTCTGCTTCTACTAAGATCATTAATTTTGTCAAAATCTCTTTCAATATTTTCGAACTTAAACATTTTTTAAATTTAATTTGTTTACAAAAATTCACTGGATAACAAGTAAGAGTGGTATATTCGGCTTTGCCGAATCTTGGATACCCTTCACCAATGGTGTTCTAAAAGTAAAGTACAACATCGTAAGAATATATTGATAATTATATAGTTTCTGTTTACTGACTTAGTTGAGCCCCACACAAATGCTTCATATGTATATTAATTTTCTTTTGTTCATACTAAATGTAATTCCTAGCAATATTTGGTTATAGGGTAGGAGGGGGACCATTTGCCATAGGGTCGCATTTGCCACCACTAATTTTCTTGAAAACTAACTTATCTTTTTTGATGCTGTAATCGATTTTATAATTGTTTATCATTGATATTCTATATGTCAAATTTTGACTGCTGTAGCTTTCATATTTAAAACATCAAGCGTGATTTACTGTTTTAGCAGATCCTGAAAAAATATTTTGCTACAAGTATTTTTGTAATATTTTCCTTAGTTTTTTGTTATCCTAAGAAATTTTTCATTGGTTTAATAAACAATATGGTATTGACAACAAATACTTTAAGTTTTTATCAATAAATCTATTTCTTATGTGAAAAATTGTTCTTTACATCTAAGGACTCTACCTGGGGCATATTTGCCATACATATATAACATAGCTACTCGTCGACATTTTTTTGAGCCCGACATTCGTAATATCCCTAAAAAGGATATCGTATTTTGGTTCCAAGGTCCATCCCATCTTCCATCTTAACAATTTTTTTTTAATGTTGATATGTCACAGTACAATGTTAACAGAGGCCCAATAGTTTAAATTTTGATCTCTGAATTTTTTACTGTTTTGTTTAATTTATCCATGTGAAATAAACTTGAATTAATTTTTTGGTTCGTTTGTTTTGTATATTAAAGCTTTATAGCAATAAAAATTTACTTTATTACAACAATTTTTTTACTTCTTTTTTGTACCCAACTTATTGGCAAATGTGCCCCATGGGTGGGGCACATTGGCCACTTTTAGTTAATTTGCTATTTTTTAAATTTAATACATAAAGAAAAATCGTAGGCAATCTGAACCAACACATTTTAAAGCTAACATATATAGGTACCTATGAAGAACAAAAAAATTGTGATAACTCTCCCGGTAGGAAACCTAGAACACTTTAAAAAAAAAGTGGCAAATGCTCCCCCTTCTACCCTACTAGTAAAAGGTGGCGCAAAAGTAATCCTCCTATCAGAAAATGCTATAAATTTTGCGATTGGCCCCTAATGTCAATTTTGTTTTGACATTTGTGTAGTAAACACTTGCAAAATACACGTTAATAAACAATGTTACACTACACTGCTCCAGAACGCGGAATATTGGTGACTATTTATTTGAACAATAATCGGTCGGTGACTTTGGCACAACGTGAATTTCGTCGCAGATTTCCTGGCCGTCCAACGCCTACTAGTGAAATACTGCGACGTTTAGCCGCTCGCCTCGAAGAGACTGGCACAACACGAGATGCTGCCAGGCGTGGCAGACCCCGGAGTCGCCCTTCTGTAGAGAATATTGCTGCTGTAGCCGAGGATGTCATGGAAGCGCCGTCGACATCGACCAGACGACGTGCCACGCAAATGGGTATCAGTCCACGGTCTTTGCAGCGAATTTTGGTAAATGATTTGAAGATGTTTCCGTACAAAGTCCAGACGGTGCATCAGCTGTTAGCTGCTGACCGCCAATCGCGTCTAACATACGCTCAAGCCATCCTTAATCACCACCAAGAGGAAGATGATTTTTCATTCAAAATAATCATGAGTGATGAGGCCCATTTCCATCTTAGCGGGTACGTAAATAAGCAAAATTTACGTGAAAATCCGCGTGTAACCCACAAAGAGCCACTACACCCGCTCAAAGTCACTGTATGGTGTGCTGTTTTCGCTGGAGGAGTCATCGGACCTTTTTTTTTCGAAGACGTAGCGGGTCAAACGGTTACTGTGAATGGTGAGCGATGATTAACGAGTTCCGTTTGCCGCAACTTGATGAATTGGGATTGGAAAACATGTGGTTCCAACAGGACGGTGCAACGGCACACACTGCACGTGCCACAACCGATATGCTGAAGGATGCATTTCCCGGGCGCCTAATCTTCCGTTTTGGCGATTTGCACTGGCCAACAAGATCGCCTGATTTGACCGCTGCAGACTTCTTTTTGTGGGGCTTTTTGAAGTCGCGGGTTTATGTCAACAAGCCTCAGGCTCTTGCAGCTCTTAAAGACAATATCCGTCAAGAATGTGAGGACCTATCGCCGGAAGTTTTGGCCAAAGTGATGGAAAATGCCAAAAAAAGGGCTCAAATGATAATCAACTGTGACGGCGGCCATTTGCATGACATTATATTCTCGACTTGATGTAAAAAAAATAAAAGACCAAATAAAAATAATCCACAAGAAGAATCAAAGTCTTTCATTTTTTTAAATTACAGCCAAAAGACATCGGAAGGTTATTTATGCAGTGTATTATATGCAAAGAATCTTTAAAATTAAGAGTCGGAGAACGTTATGGACCCAAAGGTTAGGTTGGGCAGGTGGCTGATGTCTAAGGCAGCGTCACTTGGATTCTAAAGTGATATGTGTCTATTTTACGAACATTTAATAAAGTTCGATAGACCAGATAAGCCATGCACAAAAGATGCTTCAAAATGTAGATGCCCTTAGATTTGCAAGAGCAAACACAGTGCCCAGTGAGGGTTGTGTACTTTAATTCATACGAATTACCCAACTATTAAAGGTTAATGATTAGTTATGTAAAACTCTGAAGTTAGCGGACTGATTTAGGTCAAAGCTTTAACAATGATTGTCAATGTATACAAGCCTTAGAATTATAAGGTATACACTCTTAGTTTTAGATACATACGTGAAATATATAGATTTTAAATGAGTGGATATCAGCTTTGGCGGAAAATTTATTGAAGATTTACTTATTAATCTGAAGTTAGTCAACTAATTAAGATGAATACTTCAACAATAATATTTGGGATGCATTGTTCTTTCGATCTGTCCGATGGATATGTGGAAAGTTTTGCTCTAGTTCTTTGTGCAATTATAATGTGATTTAATTTATCAGCATTAAAGTGATTCCCGGTCGGGGTTATATGGGAGATAACAGTAAATGTGAACCGAGCTCGCCCATTTTCAAAGCCGAACTTTTCAAGAGATCGCCCTGAATAACGATATTGTACAACGTCTTTATACTAAATGTCATCATCGTATCTATTATAATAAATACGATGATGATATTTAGTATAAAGATAATTATAATTTGTCATTTATTAGCTACTAAGAGATTGCCTTAGGCGAAGTTATACGGGAGCAATTGTCAAACGTGAACGGATTTCTCCCAATTGCAATAAAAAAATTTTAATTTTCGTTGATATGTGAGATACATACATACATATGTAGGTTTTGAACGGATATCATGTACTTAGCTGCATTTTTGTACTTCCTAGGAAGATTACCTATAATTTGATATATAATACATTCTCAAATATTATCATAATGTTCAAAAGTCAGACACAAAATTAAGATAAATGCAGTGTGTCTGTCTACTAAAATCAGATTTGTGGAGCTCCTGGAAGGTATACCCATATGCATTTTACACAAAATTTTAGGATATCGTCCCACCCTGAATTTCATCGTTGTCGATCACCTAAATATCGAACACCTTAATATCGCTTAAACACTAAAAAATTACCGAGTGCATCAGAATTTAGGTAATCCGATGCGTAGAACGCTATTAAATTTGATCAAAATAAACATCTAAAATATCGACAAAACAGAGCTCCAAAAACTTGACTACAACAGAAAAAAGGACAGACAGGTAGACGGACGGACGGACGGACTTCGCGAAATCGATTCTCCTGCCGATTCTGAGTCGATCGGTACAATTTGAATGGTATTCATAATCAGATTTGTGGAGTTTATATATCAGATTTTAGGAAATCCTCCCACAAAGAACGCTGTCAAATTTCATCACAATCGGTCCATAAATACCTGAGATATCGCTGAAACAATACTTACAAAATGTCAACAAAATTTCTTAGACACGTACTTTGGGGAATTTTCTGCACATCACAAGTAGTGTTTTGGCAATATCTCAGTTGTTTATGGACCGCTTTTGATAAAATTTAATAATGTGCTTGGCGGGAGAATTTCCTAAAATCTGATATAAAATTTATGTATGTCCGTGCTAAAGGAGGATGGTTTTTCCTATTTCTGCATTTCATTTTTTCAACAAACATTCTCTAATGCGTACTTTGGGCAATTTGCAATACATCAAATTAAGTTTTTGGCGATATCTCAGTGGTTTATGGACCGATTTTGATAAAATTTTACAGAGTGCTTTGGGGAACCATTTCCTACAATCTGATATATAATATAATATCCCATGTACACCAGGAGTATCTTTTTTCTCTTGTTATTTAAAAGTGTGTTTCAATCAAAAATTTTAAAATTTTCGTCTAATTTTTGGTATTTTTTCGATATTTTCGGTGTTTATAAACCGATTTTAATTAAATTGAATAGCGTTTATTGCGGGAGAATTTCCTAAAAACTGATATATAACTTATGTAGGTCCATCCTCCAGGGGCTTCAGAAACTTGATTTCAACAGACAGACAGACGGACATCGCTTAATCGATTCTCCTCCCGATTCTGAGTTGATCGGTATAATTTTTATGGGATCTACGATCACTAATAAAAATTACAAACGGAATCACAAACTTATAATACCCTTTCACCTATTGGTGAAGGGTATAAAAACAGCTGACTGTGGTTTTAACTAATAAAAATAAAATTGACATTATCACTAAAAGCACATTTTTTACCGTCTATAATAGATAATAAAAAAGTAAACTTTTTAAACAAGTTAACTCTAATATCTATAAAATATACTTAATTTTTGTCTATTTACATTAAAAGTTTGAAAACTAACGCGTTCACATTGTTGATTTCTTACTATTGAGAAGTTTCCATAATTATTTAAAAGAAAAATAATAACAAACAAGAAAATGAATCAAAAACAGAAAATTTTGGTAAATCTGCTTTTATCTTGCAAACAAGTAAGAGCCAATGAACTTTTAATAAAAAAATTGAAAAATAATTTAAGAAAAATATGTGAAAAATATGTAAAAAAGATAATTCACTATTCAAGTCTTTTTTTCATAATCGTGTCATATGGATGGAGGTACATAACATAAACCAGAACTAGACTGTGGACGAAACTGTCAAGTACATTTAAGAGACGTCAAAAGTACATTTAAAAGACGTCATCTTCATATAAGAAATGCCATTATACATTTGTTTGCTATTTTTTATATTTTTTGTGCTTAGTAAAACATATGATCGCACTCTATGCGGTACTCTATGGGTAGAACCCATTGTGATTTCTGTTTCGCTCAATTATGTTAATGTATTAGTGAGCAAAATTGTTCTGGTAATCCCTGCCTTAAAG
Organism: Stomorhina lunata; assembly: GCA_933228675.1. Lineage (NCBI taxonomy): Eukaryota > Metazoa > Arthropoda > Insecta > Diptera > Rhiniidae > Stomorhina > Stomorhina lunata. Next base: position 83,824,801 of record OW121740.1, on the reverse strand, counting down.
ACTTAAAGGTTACTCCTATTTTGAATTATTAATAACTTGGCGTCGTCCACTGTCTTCTTGTTCTCTAACTCCTCGTTCTTCGAAACTTTATCTGGCTATGACTTTAGAGACACATGTCGTTAAATAACTAAGTAATATATATTTTCTAGTTGTAAATGCATGTTTTCAAATTTAAAAACAGTGGTCTCAGAAATATATATAGCATTTGTTTTCAATATGACAACAACCAGTGACGATTTTGCAACGTCATTTTTCTATGAGTGTAGTGTAGAAGTGAAGAATGCGGAGATCCTTTTATGTGATGCTGAAGTATCGGCGAGGCTGTGGAATGTGCGTAAAATATGGGAAGAAGAAGCTCTACCAACCTCCTGGAAAGAAGGTATGCTAGTCAAAATACCAAACAAGGGTTACTCCAAAGACTGCAATAACTACAGGGGGCAAAATACCTAGCAAAATACTAAAATACTAAATATAAAAAAGTCTAGTAATTTTGAACAAAATGTCCGATGCAGTTCAGAGAGAATCGATCTTGTGTGACCTAATCAAAACAGTAAGAATAGTTTTATCCTTGTCATCGTCAATATAATGCGCACGGCACTGAACGGTAGACGCGGTATCCAATGGACACCCTTTAAACAACTCAAGAACTTGGAATACGCTGATGACATATGTTTTCATAGCCAAAGCTCAGGTCAACCTCAAGATAACACTAACGCTATCACTGTGAAATCTCGTGCAGCTGGGTTATGGCGCAAGCCTGTCGGCACACACCATTCTGGATAACGAGATTATTAGATGCGCAGGTAAATTTAATTATTAATTATTGTGGTGTTTGGCATCTACAAAAGTGGCGTCGACGAGGTTATTGAACCGCGTATTAATATAATTAAAATTAGAAATGAAGATATACTAAAATCTACAAACTTAATCCCTGCTTCTGTAGAGGTATGTCAACGGGAATGGCGGTGGATAGGCCACAGACTTCGAAGGTCAAATGCTAGCATTGCTCTACAAGCGCTTCGTTGGAATCCACAGGGAAGCGGCCGTCGTGTTGGTGCACCTGCTAGAACGTGGAGGAGGTCAATTGATGCGGAGTTGCAATCAGCAAACTATTCATAGAATGACGTATGCCTAACATCTCGCAATAGATTTCAATATAAATGGATTGTTGAGGCGCTATGCTCCACTGGGAGTCAAGGATAACAGAAGAAGATTTAAAATAAATTTTAAAAATTTGATTAAAAACGATCGATCTTTAAAATAAAGCTGAATTTTAAAATCTAATTTAAATGCTCTGTGGTTAGGCTGTATTACTTTTCATTTTACATGTAAAAATATAAGTTTTCAATATTGTTTTAACAGCCCATTCACATTATAAGTTTTTTTGAAAATGAAAACTCCATCGAAAATTTTACTGTTCACATTATTTAAATTTGCACTTGATGAATTTTTGGGAGAAAAAGATTTTTCACTAACTGTAAAAAATAATGTAGGGATGTTGGATACCAAAAATGATCTGATAAGCCCAGGCTTATCTTGGTTATCCTTTATCTCAACTGTGAATCTGTAGAAATATGTTTTTACAATCGAAGTAGAATTTGAATATTGAGTTTAGCTTTTTTTGTCATTGTGAAAAATTTCATCGACTTAGAAACTTTTAATTTTAAATTTGTTCTTTTGAAAAACTTAATAAATTTTATAAATAAAATTTATATCGTATCTTATAATTATTCGCGTGTATTTAAGTGTGTATTACAATAGGTTATGGGCGAACACAAAGAAGTACACGGAATCCCTCAATTTAAAGGTGAAGGATTCGATGATTGGCAATTCCGGGTGAAGACTCACCTGGACTCACTGAACTTATTGGATGTTCTAACCGGCAGTCCTCCAAGTGAAGCAAATGCCTTAGCAGAATATTATAAGAAGGACAAAAAGGCAAAAGATCGAATTGTAAGTTTCGTTCACTCGGATTGTTTGAGCTTTATAAGGGAGAAGGAAACAGCTAATGAGATGTGGATCAGTTTGCAAGCAGCCTTCGCCAAACAATCCGTTGTTAATCAATTGCTGTTAAGGAAGAAGTTGGCTAAGCTAAGAATGAATGAGGGAGATTCAATTGTAAGTCATGTCTTAGCATTTGAAAATTTGGTGCGACAATTAAAATTGGCTGGTGCTACGATGGAAGATTCTGATGTTTTAGCACAATTGTTTTTAACGCTACCAGAAAAGTATGACCCTCTCGTCACTGCTCTTCAAAACGTTGATGATGGTAAATTAAATTTGAATTTGGTGAAAGAACGCTTAATGTCGGAAGAGGCAAAATTGTGTGACCGTAATAAAGAAGCTGCTGAAGACAGGATGGCATTTTCAAGTAAAAAGACCCACTTCAAGAAAAAGTTTAAGAGTAAGTGCTTCAAGTGCAATAAATTTGGCCATCAAGCAAAGGACTGTTGGAAAGGTGATGCAAGAGCGGCAAATAATAAGGCGGTGTCGTTTATGATCAAGAGAAAAGATCATACTCAAGTAAGTGATTGTAATAAGATCAATTTTAAATTGGATTCTGGCGCAAGTGATCATCTGGCAAAGGACCGTAACTATTTTTCATCAATACGGAAACTTGATAATGCGATAGAAATAAATGTTGCTAAGAATGATGAGTCCATTTTTGCAAATCATATGGGTGAGATTAAAGGAGTTACGGACAAAGGTGTTGTTGTCCATATTAAAGATGTCCTATATACCCCAGACTTAAGAGACAATTTAATATCTGTTAGAAAGCTTGCTAAGGGGGGACTATCAGTAAATTTCTTAAAAAACGAAGCGGTTATTTCAAAAGGCGGAATAGAAATTGCAAGTGCTTTTCTTCAAGGAAATTTATATGAATTAGAAATAAATTGTGGTGCAAGATCCGCTTTATCGTGCAGTAAAGACGAAGTTGAGTTGTGGCATAAACGTTTAGGCCATATTGGTAACTCGGGTTTTGAGAAATTAAGGAAGATGGGATTGATAAATAGTGATTTAAAATCAAATCTGAAGAGTTTTTGTGATGTATGCGTGGAATCTAAGATGTGTCGAGATCCATTTAATAGCAACAGGCCTAAGGCTACAAGAGTCATGGAACGGGTTCATTCGGATGTATGCGGCCCAATTACTCCAACAGCTTGGAATGGAGCTAACTATATCGTAAGCTTTATAGATGACTACACTCATTTTGCCATGGTATACTGTATAAAGAAGAAATCAGATGTCTTTGAGAAGTTTAAAGAATATGAAGCTTTGGCAAGCGCGAAATTCCCAGAAGCAAAAATTTCAACGATGACCATTGATCAAGGAAGAGAATATCTTTCAAGAAAACAATTAAATTGGTATAAAGAAAGAGGCATTCAGGTTGAGACTACTGTTGCATATACTCCACAACAGAACGGTGTTTCTGAAAGATTCAACAGAACGTTATTTGACAAAGTTAGGTCAATGCTTTTTGAATCTGGTGCACCAAAATACTTATGGAGCGAAGCTGCCTTGTGTGCAGTGTACATTATAAATAGATGTCCTACAAGAGCCCTTGAAGAAGATGCAACTCCTGCTGAATTGTGGTATCGTGATAAAATGAATCTTCAGAAAGTTAAAATTTTTGGATGTAAGGCTTTCTCTTGGGTCCCTGATGCTAGGCGTAAGAAACTCGATCCAAAGGGTAAGAAAATGATAATGATTGGTTATGCACCAAATGGCTATAGATTATGGGATATTCAAGAAAGAAAAATTGTATTAGCTCGGGACGTAAAATTTGATGAGACTTGTTACCCTTTTAAGTCAAATTTAAAGGATACTGAAACTGAAAACAATATTGTGGTAACCAGCTACGATTCCACACAAAGGCAAGTTGGTTCCAATTCAGTTGACTCCAATTTAAATTCAGCTGAAAATAGCAGTTGTTCTTTTGGCGAGGATGACAATGTGTCCAACCTAACATCTGGTGATCAAGAGACGATAGAAATATCAAGTGAGCAAACTGAAGATGAACAATCTAGAAATGTTTCGTTTGAAGAGCCTCGAAGAAGTGGACGAATAAGCCGACTACCAAGCAAACTTTATGACTACATAACCGGTTTTAATGCTGAAGTAGTCAAAGATAATGTACCTCAAATCTATTTAGAAATTTTTAGTCGTGAAGACTCAAAGCAGTGGGAGAAAGCTGTCGAAGATGAATTAATTTCTATGAAGCAAAATCATGTTTGGGATATTGTCAAGTCTCCACCTAATATCAAGCTATTAAAATCAAAATGGGTATTTAAAATAAAAGAAGACTGTGATGGGAATCCAACAAAATACAAGACAAGGTTGGTAGTGAAAGGTTTCCTTCAGAAATATGGCACTGACTACTGGGATACATATGCTCCTGTTGCTAAATTAAGTACAATCAGAGTAGTGTTAGCAGTTGGATTTCATCATGGCTACAAATTTCATCAACTGGACGTTAAAACTGCATTTTTACATGGAGATCTTAAAGAGAATATTTATATGGCTTTGCCGGATGGTGTAAAGGAAAAACCAGATATGTGTTGCAAGTTAAAGAAATCACTTTATGGATTAAAGCAATCTCCAAAATGCTGGAATGACAAGTTTAACGACTTTATTCAAACTTTAGGATTTACAAGATCCAAACACGACTACTGTTTATATGTAAAAATAGATAAAGTCAAAAATGATGTGTTGTATTTAATATTATATGTAGATGACATGCTTATAGTTGGAAGTAAGATAGAAAGCATAAACAAGTTAAAATCTGCTTTAGCAAGAAAATTCGAAATGTCTGATTGTGGTCCTTTAAAGCATTTCCTTGGGATGAAGATCACTTTTGAAAGAGGAACTTTAAATTTGTCACAAGAAACAAGTGTTACTAAGATTTTAAAGAAATTTGGTATGTCCGATTGTAATCCTGTAAAAGTACCAATGGAGAAAGCGTTACAGCTCGAAGTCAACAAAACGGAACAAGCTACAAAACAACCTTATCGTGAGCTGTTAGGTAGTTTAATGTATCTTATGCTTTGTTCAAGGCCTGATATATGTTATCAAGTTGGATATCTTGGAAGATTTCAACAAAACCCAGATGATACCCATTGGCAACATCTAAAGAGAGTTGTAAGATACATCAAAGGAACTCCATATATGAAATTGAGATTCAACAAAAGTACTAATGAACCAATAATTGGGTATGCTGATGCAGATTGGGCCTCAGACAACAGAGGTTGTATAGGAATGGCAACAAACTTGGAGACTAAACACGTAAAACATATTGATATTAAGCACCATTTTATTCGAGATCATATTTCAAAAGGAACGATTCAAATTTTGCCAATTACTACTGAGTTGCAGTTAGCAGATATTTTTACGAAGTCAACTGATTCAAGTCGTTTTATGAAGTTGCGAGATAAACTTGGACTAACCGATTGAGAGGGGGTGTAGAAATATGTTTTTACAATCGAAGTAGAATTTGAATATTGAGTTTAGCTTTTTTTGTCATTGTGAAAAATTTCATCGACTTAGAAACTTTTAATTTTAAATTTGTTCTTTTGAAAAACTTAATAAATTTTATAAATAAAATTTATATCGTATCTTATAATTATTCGAGTGTATTTAAGTGTGTATTACAATAGAATCACTCGTGGTATCACCTGGGTAGCTACGTTAACACCCGTTAAAGTAGAGAGCCAATATGTGCCGCGCGTTCTTTCATAAGAACGATAAAAACATGGGTCCAGGGATTCCTGAAAAAAAACTTACTACGAAAAAGCAAAAAAGAAGAATTAAAACTAGAGGGGCCGTTTTAATTCTTCTTTTTTGCAGTGTGGAATGCTGCATTTTCTGTCCCGCTATGGACTTAACTACTGGCATCTAACAGTTGGTGACACAATGTGCTGATGAAGTCCGTAGCGGGACAGAAAATGCAGCATTCAACACTGCTAAGTGTCACATAGTTTTTCAGTATTCTTAAAAATTATTAATCTAATTTAAATCATAAAAATTATTAACCCACAACCTCTTAAATTTTTAACAAATATAAAATAATGGTGTCATTTGTCTTAAAACTTATTTATTAATTACTAAAACAAATATTTATTTACTTAAACTCTCTTATTGCTGTAAATGTCTAAATTATTTGCTAGAAGCACAGCTTTTTTCTTGGTTCAAGGATGATCCCTAAACCATAGACTCTACACATAGACTGAGATCATATGGTCTACTAAGCAACAAAAAATAGAAAAAAATAATAAAAAAAATATATTATGACATTTCTAATATGTACATGACGTTTCTAAAATGTACTTTGACGTCTCTAAAATATACTTTGACAGTTCGTGCTCAGTCTATGTGGAGTTTATGCCCTAAACCTTCAAATTTATTTGTATATGAATGAAGTTCGCCAAAAATACAGGTTATATATTTTGTTCATATTTGATCATAATTCTCATTTATAGTCACTTGATATTAAATTTGTATATTGCTGATTTTAGATAAATGTCATTGATTTAATACATAATAGCCCATTCACACTATAAGTTTTTAAATGTTTTCGAAGATGAAAACTCCATCGAAAACTTTACCATTCACATTATGAAAATTTGGCACTTCATGAGTTTTCGGTAGAAATTTATTTATTAATCGCGTTTAATTTTAAAAACCGAACACCAAATACTTTAGAACTATTAACTTACATTAAAAGACAATAAAATAATAACTTTTTCGTCATATTCATAATGTTTTTAAGAAATTTTTTATATTAAAATTATTGTTTTTTTTATATTTTATTTTCAACTGACATTTATTTTAAATATTTTCCAATTTTTCCAACTTAGAGTTGTAATAAATGGTATAAACTCAGTGTTGTATCGGTATTTTAATAGTTTTCAAATAAGTTTTCGTTAAAAACTCATACAGAAGGAGTTTTCGTTTTGTATGTAAAAACTTAAGTTTTCAATATTGTTTTGGAGCGAAAACTACTTTAACTAGTTTTCGAGCTCAATGTGAATGAGCTATAAGCTAAAAAATTAAATTTAAGTTTGTTTTCAGAAAAATTGAAAAATGTCCATATTATCGGCACCTTAGTCACAAATTAGTTTGTGCCTTAGTATTTCAAAAATCGGCAAATCTGGCAGGCCTGCCCAACAAATGTAATGGAGGAGAAAGTATATCTAATTAGAAATAAATACCATCACTAGCAAAAAGGTACAAAAATAAAATTTTACCTAGTACTAAATCAATCAACTTTGATACAAAAATTATTTGTTTTCTACGTGTGTGAAGAAAAAAAACAGGAGAAAACAAACTTTTTTCCCCTTTAATCTGAACCACCCTGTATCGAAATACATATTGTAAACAAAGATTGGAAAAAAATTAGCTAATTTCCAAAGTGAATTAAATAAGTATTTTTACTTAATTTTAAATCAAAATCCTATTTAAATAAATATTTAAAGTGTCTAGTATCTAATTATTTATTGTTTTTTATTTTTATTATACGTTTTAATATAATAAAGTGGTGTTATATTTTACCTTAATATCTTGGTGTTTTTACTGATAAAAATAAAGGCTATAAAGTGAATTTGAACAAAAAATCAAAAACGATTCCGTGTACATATACAGGGCCTAGAGGCATCAATAGAGGACGATAATGTGATTATGTTAAGCTATAAACCACTCCTAGAAAGACTTGGGGTTCATTTTTATAGACTGGCAAATTTACGAAAATTAAAAGTTTAATAAACTATTCCAAGGGTGAATTCGTATTTCCAGACAAAAATCAAAAACGATTCCCTGTACATCTACAGCACTAGGGGATTGATAGAGGACAGTACTGCGATTCTTTTAAGGTATAATACACTCCTGGAAAGACTCTAGGTTCCTGGTTATAGACCGGCAAACTTTTTAAAATTCCAAAAAAAATTTCTAAAAGTGAAATCGAATATGAACTCATAAATCGAAAACGATTCCCTGTGCGTCTACAGCACTAGGGGGAATTGATAGAGGACAGTACTGCGATTCTTTTAAGGTATAATACACTCCTGGAAAGACTCTAGGTTCCTGGGTATAGACCGGCAAACTTTTTAAAATTCCAAAAAAAAATTCTAAAAGTGAAATCGTATATGAACTCATAAATCGAAAACGATTCCCTGTGCATCTACAGCACTAGGGGGAATTAATAGAGGACAGTACTGCGATTCTTTTAAGGTATAATACACTCCTGGAAAGACTCTAGGTTCCTGGGTATAGACCGGCAAACTTTTTAAAATTCCAAAAAAAAATTCTAAAAGTGAAATCGTATATGAACTCATAAATCGAAAACGATTCCCTGTGCATCTACAGCACTAGGGGGAATTAATAGAGGACAGTACTGCGATTCTTTTAAGGTATAATACACTCCTGGAAAGACTCTAGGTTCCTGGGTATAGACCGGCAAACTTTTTAAAATTCCAAAAAAAATTTCTAAAAGTGAAATCGAATATGAACTCATAAATCGAAAACGATTCTCTGTGCCTCTACAGCACTAGGGGGAATTGATAGAGGACAGTACTGCGATTCTTTTAAGGTATAATACACTCCTGGAAAGACTCTAGGTTCCTGGGTATAGACCGGCAAACTTTTTAAAATTCCAAAAAAAAATTCTAAAAGTGAAATCGTATATGAACTCATAAATCGAAAACGATTCCCTGTGCCTCTACAGGACTAGGGGGAATTGGTAGAGGACAGTACTGCGATTCTTTTAAAGTATAATACACTCCTGGAAAGACTCTAGGTTCCTGGGTATAGACCGGCAAACTTTTTAAAATTCCAAAAAAAATTTCTAAAAGTGAAATCGTATATGAACTCATAAATCGAAAACGATTCCCTGTGCCTCTACAGGACTAGGGGGAATTGATAGAGGACAGTACTGCGATTCTTTTAAGGTATAATACACTCCTGGAAAGACTCTAGGTTCCTGGGTATAGACCGGCAAACTTTTTAAAATTCCAAAAAAAATTTCTAAAAGTGAAATCGTATATGAACTCATAAATCGAAAACGATTCCCTGTGCCTCTACAGGACTAGGGGGAATTGATAGAGGACAGTACTGCGATTCTTTTAAGGTATAATACACTACTGGAAAGACTCTAGGTTCCTGGGTATAGACCGGCAAACTTTTTAAAATTCCAAAAAAAATTTCTAAAAGTGAAATCGTATATGAACTCATAAATCGAAAACGATTCCCTGTACATCTACAGCGCTAGGGGGAATCGACAGAGGACAGTACTGCCATTATTTTAAGATATAACACACTCCTGGAAAGTCTTTCGGTTCCTGGTCATAGACCAACAAACTTTGGGTAGGTTAAGAAACTTTGAACATAATAGTTCACATGGTTGATATTTACTTCAACGTTTGTTTTTCTTCTTCTCCGTTTCGCTTCATTCACCATGAACTAATACCAAAGAAAAAGACTACTGGAGGGGCTCGAAGTATTGTCATTTTATTTCATTGCTAAGTTAGGTATAATTTTAACGAAATAAAATGTTTGTTGTTTTTAAAATATTTTTATTTTTAGTAAAAATGTTTAACATGAAATAAAAACAGTTTTCTTCAGTAACGAACATGTTAGATGCATTAAAACTAAGGCTATTAATATAAAATTGTTTTTACAAAAAAGATCTTTGTTTGAGAAATATTTTTATTACTCAAAGAAATATTTCTTTCTTAAAAATTTATTTTTACAAAATATCTATTTTTTACTAAATAAAATCTATTCTTTGAAGAACGTTGTTTTTCTGTTATTTTTACAACAAAATATTTTCAAAACATAAAATTTTTTTATCTCGCTAAAATTTTACCAAAAATATATAATAAAAAATTTAACATCGAGCCCCTTCAGTAGGGCTTCCCGTTGGTATTATTCCATAATGGATGGAACGAAATGAGAAAAGAAAGAAGGAAAAAACATTGAAGTTAAATAATAAAGAAGAAAACAAACTTTGTAATAAAATTTGTAAACAATTATCGGAATAAAAAATACCGGATTTCTAAACGGAGTTTAATAAGATTTTTTAAATAGTTTAAAGAAAAATTGAGTGTAAAAGAATATTCAAAATATTAGATATCAAGTTAAATACTGTTTTATATTTTCACTTTTAATTTTAATATAATAAAGTGTTGTTGAAATTTACCCTTATATTTTGGAGTTTTCTTTCATAGAAACAAAGTTGTTGCTTGTGCTCATTATGGTGTGGGTGGATTTCATTGATCACTAATAATAACTTCAAAAGAGACTTAAATCAAAATTCATAAAATTATTTTAAAAATCTTATAAAACTCCCTTTGGAAATCTTTTTTTTTCTTTCCAATCATTGTTTACAAATTAAAAAAAAAAATTATTTTCTCCTTTATTATTTTCCTTCAATGTTTTTTCTTCTTTCTTTCTTTTCTCATTTCATTTCATCCATCATGGAATAATACCAAAACGAAGCCCTACTGAAGGGGCTCGATGTTTAATTTTTTATTATAAATTTTAGTAAACTTTCAACGACATAAAAATAGTTTGATGTTTTAAGACTATTTTATAGTTAAACGTTTCTTTTGATTATAATCCAAGATAGGCAGCCCATACTATAAGGAGCCGAAGACTTGAAATTTACCTAAATATCATGACCTTTAATGAAACTCGTAAAAATTAGTATTAAAAGCATTCACTTGAGATTTGGATGTTAACAAAGACGGTTGGTACCGCTTTGTTAAAGAAAAGTCAAAAAATACAAGAAACAAAATCAAAGTGCAATTTATAGCAACAAAATATACGGTTCGAGAAAACAAAGAAAATCTCGAACTTTATTGCCATGACACTATTATTTTATGAACATTGTAAATTTATTTATTAACATTGTAAACTATTATTTTATGAACATTGTAAATTTAAATTTTTCAAAAATTTTCTTTTTAAAGGAAATTATTCAAAAATTTACATTTAAATGGAAATTGTTCAAAATTTTACTTTTTAAAGAAAATTTTTAAAAAATTTACTTTTTAAAGGAAATTTTTTAAAAATTTACTTTTAAAAGGAAATATTTCAAATATTTACTTTTTAAAGGAAATTTTTAAAAAATTTACATTTTAAAGGAAATTATTTTTTTTTTATTTGTCTACAATAATCCTTTCTATAGGAAAATTTTTCTAAACCAACTTTTTCAATAGAAAAATTTGATTAGACTTTAGGTTTCATATTTTGATTTCTCCTAGGACCGTCTCCATTAAATCAATGGGCGCAAAGTTAAGTACTTAATCTCGACTACATCTCCAAATTTGTCAATATTTCCAATTTGAATATTATTAAGATTTTTTTATCAAAAACTTTTCTACAGAATAATATTTTTATCGAAAATACAAGTTTTCTACTCCTTTTTTTAAGTTTTATCGAAAATTATCTATCGAGAAATATTTTTATCAAAAATTTTTCTATGGAAAAATATTTTTATCGAAAATTTTTCTATAGAAAAATATTTTTATTGAAAATTTTATTCTTATATTTATTTTGATCGAAAATTTTTTATAGAAAAATATTTTTGTCGAAAATTTTTCTATAGAAAAATATTTGATCGAATAATGTTTTTATCGAAAAAGTTTCTATAAAAAAATATTTTTATTAAAAAATATTTTTACAGAAAATTCTACATTTATATTAAAAAGTAAATTTTTGAAAAATTCCTTTAAAAAGTAAATTTTTGAAAAATTTCCTTTTAAAAATATATGTTTGAAAAATTTCCTTTAAAAAGTGAACTTTTATGAAATTTCCTTTAAAATGTACATTTTCTATAAAAAGTAAATGTTTGTAGAAAAATTTTTGATAAAATATTTTTCTGTAGAAAAATTTTTCAATAGAAAAATTTTTGATAAAATTAAAAAAAAAAAATGGAGTAGAAATCTTTTTTTTTTAAATATAAGAATTCTACACTTTGAAAATAAAAATACAAATTTTATTTAAAAGTATAAAAAACGGCAACTCTGCCCGTGGTTGTTCTGTTCTCTTTCTGCCTACCACTAATTATAATAAATTTATTATTAAAATAATAGAAGATTGTGTGCACAAAAATACGTTCTTCAAAGAACGTAATTTTCAGAAGAAAATCTATTTTGTACCAAAAAAATCAATTTTATACTAAAAGCCTTAGTTTTAATGCATCTAAAATGTTCGTTACTGAAGAAAACTGTTTTTGTTTCATGTTAAACATCAAACATTTTATTTCGTTAAAATTATACCTAACTTAGCAATGAAATAAAATGACAATACTTTGAACCCCTCCAGTAGTCTTTTTCTTTGGTATTAGTTCATGGTGAATGAAGCGAAGCGGAGAAGAAGAAAAACAAACGTTGAAGTAATTATCAACCATGTGAACTATTATGTTCAAAGTTTCTTAACTTACCCAAAGTTTGTTGGTCTATGACCAGGAACCGAAAGTCTTTCCAGGAGTGTGTTATATCTTAAAAGAATGGCAGTACTGTCCTCTGTCAATTCCCCCTAGCCCTGTAGATGTACAGGGAATCGTTTTTGATTTTTATGTTCAAATACGATTTCACCTTTAGAAATTTTTTTTGGATTTTAAAAAGTTTGCCGGTCTATAACCAGGGACCCCAAGTCTTTCCAGGAGTGTGTTATACCTTAAAATAATCGCAGTGCAAACCTCTATCGATTTCCCCTAGTGCTGTAGATACACAGGGAACCCTTTTTGATTTTTGTATTTAAAAACGATTTCCATTTAAAATTTTTTTTTTTGGAATTTTAAAAAGTTTGCCGGTCTATACCCAGGAACCTAGAGTCTTTCCAGGAGTGTATTATACCTTAAAAGAATCGCAGTACTGTCCTCTATTAATTCCCCCTAGTGCTGTAGATGCACAGGGAATCGTTTTCGATTTATGAGTTCATATACGATTTCACTTTTAGAATTTTTTTTTGGAATTTTAAAAAGTTTGCCGGTCTATACCCAGGAACCTAGAGTCTTTCCAGGAGTGTATTATACCTTAAAAGAATCGCAGTACTGTCCTCTATCAATTCCCCCTAGTGCTGTAGACGCACAGGGAATCGTTTTCGATTTATGAGTTCATATTCGATTTCACTTTTAGAAATTTTTTTTGGAATTTTAAAAAGTTTGCCGGTCTATAACCAGGAACCTAGAGTCTTTCCAGGAGTGTATTATACCTTAAAAGAATCGCAGTACTGTCCTCTATCAATCCCCTAGTGCTGTAGATGTACAGGGAATCGTTTTTGATTTTTGTCTGGAAATACGAATTCACCCTTGGAATAGTTTATTAAATTTTTAATTTTCGTAAATTTGCCAGTCTATAAAAATGAACCCCAAGTCTTTCTAGGAGTGGTTTATAGTTTAAAATAATCACATTATCGTCCTCTATTGATGCCTCTAGGCCCTGTATATGTACACGGAATCGTTTTTGATTTTTTGTTCAAATTCACTTTATAGCCTTTATTTTTATGAGTAAAAACACCAAGATATTAAGGTAAAATATAACACTACTTTATTATATTAAAACGTATAATAAAAATAAAAAACAATAAATAATTAGATACTAGACACTTTAAATATTTATTTAAATAGGATTTTGTCTTAAAATAAGGTAAAAATACTTATTTAATTCACTTTGGAAATTAGTTAATTTTTTTCCAATCTTTGTTTACAATATGTATTTCGAAACAGGGTGGTTCAGATTAAAGGGAAAAAAAGTTTGTTTTCTCCTGTTTGTTTTCTTCTCATCGATTTGTTTTCTCTTGTCGTACGGAAGTAAAACGTTTGCTATCAAAAATAAATTGATGTTTTTGTAAATTAATTTGGGTGAAAATATTAAAATTTTGACCAGACGGTAGACCATTTATTAATTCCGAGTCAAAATTTTAGCAACCAAATTAAAGTGAATAAAAATTTAAGTTGAATGTCTCCAAAGATTTGGCAAAAAAATAAATCGATAATCTAATGCAATAAACTACAATATAAAAAGATTAGTCACGTCTCTCGCTTGGATACTCGACCAAACATTCATTACCTTCAAATAACTTTTATAATCCACAGCCATTTATAGGTAAGTTTAGTATATATTATGGTATTCCATCGTATTCAAATTGGGGTTTTTTCATTTTACTCGCCTCTTCCCTTCTCTTGTACTTATATTTGTAAAGTCGAAAATGGGCTTTGAATTAATTGGAGAATCGATTAATCTTATTAAAGCTATGGTGACCAAATGGAGAAGATTTCAAACTAGTCTTCTAATGATCCAAAGCTTAAATTTATACTATTTTAGGGGTATTCAGTTTTGATTTCAGCTTTTAATTTAAGTTTGTTTAGTACCTACATGATAAAACATCTTTTGTGTACGAGTGTCAAGCAAATCGTTCTTATACCCTGCACAGTGGGATGGATGGTGAAAAAAAATTCAAAATTTTGTTCCTTTTTAGAAAACTTTAAATAAAAAATAATAATAATGGATTATATAAAAATCAGATATTAGTAAAAAATCGGTGCAGTAACAAAAATTTAAAATTTTAATTTTTGAAATGAAATACATATCAAAAAAGGTTTATCAAAATTTGGGACATCAAACATTTAATTAAAAAGTTTTACTGTAGTGTATTGCACTAAGAATCCCAATTTATTACAATTATTTATTATTGTAATATACAATTATTTATTATTGTAATAAATAGTATTTTGATAAAACCAAAAAATGTTGGTGGGGAAACCTTTCCTCGACGCGTTTCGATGGTTGGTTAGACCATCTCATCAGGAGGATTATCCCTAATTCTAGACAGAGCGAAAAACTCACATTAGCAACAACAAAAGTGTGGAAATAAAGAAATGTTAAAAAAGCTGAAAAATGTTTGTGTGTTTCTGTTCGGATGATAATCTTCGCTTTATGTTGATATTTGTTGGACACAATAATGATAATTCGTATTTATTCAGTCCCTCAAATTATACATAATGTGAGGTTTTCGCTCTGTCTAGAATTAGGAATAATCCTCCTGATGAGATGGTCTAACCAACCATCGAAACGCGTCGAGGAAAGGTTTCCCCATCAACATTTTTTGGTTTTATCAAAAAACTATTTATTACAATAATAAATAATTGTAATTAATTGGGATTCTTAGTGCAATACACTACAGTAAAACTTTTTAAATACATATCTTTAAAGCCGAAAGAGATATGATATGCATGTCGCGATGTTTTTTTTTTTTTTGTAGATCTCGATCTATGTATTTGTTATGTAGTATGACTATTTAAATCGGTTGGAAAATGACAATTTTATATCGTTTAAAGTATTTGATAAGTATGAGGTGCCCTACTTTGGCGTTCCTTACTTTGCGCCGTTGGGAAAACAAGACTTTCCCAAGGCTTCTGCTATATGCACCTAAAATTATTCTAAATCGACCCAACGGTTTATAATTTGCGGACTTATTTCCATTATTCTTTTGCACCTTATTTAAATTATTCTTTTGTACACTGCACTTTAGGAAAATACGGCCAAATCCCCAAAATTTTTTGTTATTCAAATTTTCAATAAATGTTGATGTCATATAAGAGCTTTCAATTTTACCAAAGTGCCTAGTTTACGAATGCTGTAATAATTCACCAAAGATTGATTGTTTATTTATTAGTTTTGAATATGATTACATGTATGTATGTATTTTTGAAAACAAAAATTAAATTTGGCTAATTTTGTAAATATGTATGTATGTATGTGTTAATTTAAAATAGATATTACCCTGCAGTAAATGCCGTCAGAGAAACAATACTGTTTTGCTATTGACAATGTCTCCAGAACTACTTGCCTATTTTGCCCCATCCAATGTTATCTACTATTGACATTTAACATTTAGAGTTCCTACGAAATCTACCAGCAGACATTACCACTATTTACTTAGTATTGACTTTGTAGTTCTTTTGGTCCAAATGGAGACATTGGGATCAAATCGGGGCCTATTGATATACATATATGTTGACACATTCGTTGACAATGTCACCAGATATATACTAGAATATTTGTCTCTATATATTCACTATTTCAGTACTGAACTAAAATTGGGGACATTTGAATTGATGTTACACAAAGTATCGACATGGAGACACATGATCCCAGTTTTACTACAGGGTAGATATAGCTACTGAATTTAAAATAGATATTCAGTAAGTTTCGTTATTTTTGATGTATGCTTAATGTAAAATAATCACAAAGAAAAAACAATTCTAAAAAACCAAATCCAAAGTGTAATAAGCGTTGAAGCGTATATGTTTCGCGACAAAGCAACCAACGCTCATAACCAGCAAAACCGGAAATGTGCTCTAAAAGAATTGTTTTATGCATACATAATATCTAAAAAAATCTAAAAAAATAGGCTCTAAAAAACAAGAAATGTCATATTTTACATGTTAAATTTATTAAGTATCTGCCTCCTAAACGCCTCTTCTAGGTCTTAAGTTCCTAATTCATTCAATATTTGGAAGATTATGAGTTATGTATGTGGAGCATTTAGTATATAATCGAATATTCCTCACAAAATAAATTAAAATTAAATTATAATTGTTTTTCCAAACTAGGTAAAATCACTACACACTTCGTTCTCAATTTAAAATCCCTGAAAAGTCAATCAAAAGAAAATATAAAAAAATATTTTTTTCATTGTAGGTATTTTTTTTGTTTGTCAAAAATAAATAAATTAAAATATTTTTTGAATGTTCATAAAGAGAAGAATTTGTAACGCATTTTATTATCAAAAGCATGTGAAGTTTATAAAACGCCCGAAAAGTAAGATTAAACTATGGAGTGATGCGTGCAAATTTTAAATTCAAGTTTTTCAATATTTTATTTTACTTTGACTTTCGTTTTGCTTTTTTGACATAACAGGGTCTAAAAAATTGACAACTCTCTCCGAAATGTTAGGCAAACCAAGGTAGATTATAATGAAGATAATTTCACTTTAGGCATAGAGTACCGCATAGATTGAGTTTACTAAGCACAAAAAAAAATAGAAAAAATAGAAAAAAAATGTATAATGACATTTCTTATATGAAGATGACGTCTTTTAAATGTACTTTTGACGTCTCTTAAATGTAGTTGACAGTTTCGTCCTCAGTCTAGTTCTTGTTTATGACTTTAGGTTACTAAATTTAATTTCACGTTCTGACAATTTTAAGGGTTCTGACATTTCAATAGAAATAAAGCTATCATATTATGTTAAGTTTTCCCTTTTTATTCGACGCTGCGTCGACAATATGAGTTATGTGTAAAAATTCAAACACGTTCTTTATTGCTCAGTTAAATTTACATATCTAACTGTTAAACCATTATCTACTTGTTTGTGGAGCAATAAAGCTGGATCATGTAATTCCTATACACATATAATACAATTTTGTTTAATTTTTTTATCTCTAAAAAAAAAAACACATAGCTCATGTTGTAGTCGCAACTGCGATTTGAAGTATTAGAAATTAATTGAAAAATTTCTAACAGTCATACGTTAGAAGGCAATCGAATACTAGCCTTAAGCTCTAAATTCAGTTCATTTTCTTTTTTAGTTTGGAAGTAAAAGCTTCGTAATGAATTATCAAATAATAGTATTTAATTAAATTTTTTTTTTTTAAATTAAATTAAACATTTTTTCAATGATGTTCTGGGTATGATAAAGATAAGTATTAAGTAAAAAAGTTCGGGTTTTAGGAACAAGTTCCCTGTTTTCGATAGACCGGATTCCAAAGCAACTGGAAACGATAGAACATTATTACACTCCAGTGGCCCGACGAGCACGTTCACCCTTTCCTACACTCTGTCGAGTAGCTCTTACAAAGACCCTATTCTGAGACATCTATTGCGTAAGAAGATTTGAGTTTGGGAACGAGTTCCCTAATTTCGTTAGGGCACATTCCAAAGTAAAAACGATAGAAAAGTAAGACACTCCAGTGGTTCAATAGAGTTGGATCAATGAGCACTGTCGCCCTCTCTTGCACTTTTACATAGACCCTTTTCCGAAACATGTATTGCGTACCGGTGAAATACTACTCTCATGTATGGTCCGGTGCTTTAAAGTTTATTTTGGAAGTTCTTGACCGAGTACAGGAGAGAGCAAAAGTGCTCATTTTACTCTTTTGTTCTATTAAAATGTGCTCTAATGTGCTCTTGTGTAAGAAAGTTCTCGATACATGAACTTTCTTACGCAATACACGTCTATCTGTTAGAGCTCATCCTTTCGTAGTCGATTGACCAGTAGACAGACGATACTCTACATACAGACGATACGATAGCCGTACAGTTCGTATGTAGAATTTGCTTCCCGCAGAAGTTTTTCCAACCAGTTGCACTATAGTTTAAATCAAATGTCCAGAAGCACTACCTATTCCCCCCCTTTTCCTAGTTTCAACACAATGCATTGTATTGTGTTCAGGTCCTAAACAAAAAAAAAAAAAATAACCGTTTTATATTATAATTTTTTAATTGCCTGATTTGACATTTACTTTCGTCTATACCATGATAAAAGAAATTAGTAAGGTATAACCGTTCTCTCTTTTGTCAGCCATATTAACTTTCTGACGTTTGATCGAATTATTATTTTCTTTTCTCAAATTATGCTACCATACTACTTTTAAAAATCCTAATTTCGGTTTGCTATTATACTATAAACACAATCACGACTGCAGGCTACGGGCTACAACCTGTTAAAATTAGAATACATTCATTCAAATAGAAATCATTTTTTAAGCGTCGACATAGCCACACGACTACCGAATGCCGTTGCAGATATAGACAAAAAAAATATATACATTTTATATATTATATAAAAATGTATATTTAATAAATAAAATTTTACGTCTATTGAGTTAGGGCCACTTTTTGAGTTTGACGAAAATTAAATTTATTCTCTAATTAACTAATCTAAAAGTGCATATTATTTGCATTCGATTTTTTTGGGTGGTGGTTTAAACTTCATGGTGTTGCCATATCGATCAACAAGAAATGACAAACTTTTTTTGCAAATGTCAAATGTGTTATCAAAATGACAACTTTTTTTTGTAGAAGAAGAAGACATTGCGCAAATTTCATAGTTATTATACAAATAAAAATGATTTGGCCGTGTTCTAATAGTTCTTAACTTTCTTATAATTGTTTTATTTAAATTTTCATAAATTTCGGAGTCGATAAAATCTTCATCTGCACTTCCAAAAAATACCTATAAATTTCTGTTTGTTTACGTATTTTTAACAGCTGTTTATTATGCATGTGTGTTTTGAGAGTTCTCATTGAAGATTAAACCACCAACATTGACCGCTTAAACTAGAGAACAAAATAAGATAATCGACCACTCAAAAACAAAATTTGGAGGTTAACATTAATTTAATCTCCGATCTCGAACTCAAAAAGTGGCTCTTAGAGTTATATAAATATTATTTATATAACTCTAACTCAATAGAATTAAAATTTTACGCTGTCATAACTAACTCACTACATATGCTAGAGCTAAGTAGTTTATGTTATATAAAAGCTCAGTATATCCTGTATAAAATTCATTATATAAAAGACCATACTTATATCTATATTATTTTAAGATATGCTCATTTGTATGTCGGTTGTAAAAATATGTTTTGAGTATATGAGCTCTTAATCTTTATAAATCGGAAGAATGTATAATATATCATTTGAATGATACTTTCAGTAGCTTTTGTTTGATATACCAGTTTATATCGGATAAAAACTTCTAAAGTTATGCCGTATAATTTTTGAAATTTAAAAAGCCTATAATTCTCATACTATAAATGATCACAACAAAATTTATCTATAAGAACATATTTGAAGATAGACCATACTTATATCTATATTATTTTAAGATATGCTCATTTGTATGTCGGTTATAAAAATATGTTTTGAGTATATGAGCTCTTAATCTTTATAAATCGGAAGAATGTATAATATATCATTTGAATGATACTTTCAGCAGCTTTTGTTTGATATACCAGTTTATATCGGATAAAAACTTCTAAAGTTATGCCGTATAATTTTTGAAATTTAAAAAGCCTATAATTCTCATACTATAAATGATCACAACAAAATTTATCTATAAGAACATATTTGAAGATACGTTTTTAAATAAAATTTTGGTGAAAATAAAAAAACAAATTTCAAATATTTCGCATTTACTTCAAAATTTTTTTTTGTAAGAGAGAACGGTTATACCTTACATTTTTTTTTTTGCCATGGTCTATACATTTCATTTACGAACCAAAATTTTAACAGTCTGTTTTTGAAACTAAAATTTTTTCAAATTGTACGTCAACTTACGAAAAAATTGAACTTTTGGTTTTTGAAATTTTTTTTTTGAGTAAAACGAGAAAAAGCTTTTAAAATTTTGGTTCGTAAATGAAATGTACAGACGAAAGTAAATGTCAAATCAGGCAATTAAAAAATTCTAATCGCCTGGGAAACAAAAAAACGGTTATTTAATTTTGTTTTTGTTTAGGACCTTAACACAATACAATGCATTGTGTTGAAACTAGGAAAAGGTTGTGGGAGAGGGAAAAGGTTGTGGGAGGGGGAATAGGTACTGTTTGTGGATATTTGATTTAAACTTCCCTTTATTGCAACTGGTTGGAAAAACTTCTGCGGGAAGGAAATTCTACATAAAACCTGTACGGCTAGCGTATCGTCTATCTGTAGAGTATCGGTCAATCGATCTGGTCAAGCGACTACGAAAGGATGAGCTCTAACAGATAGATGTGCATTGCGTAAGAAAGTTCATGTATTAAGAACGAGTTTCCTGATTTTGTTAGAGCACATTCCAAAGTAGTAGCAATAGAACAATAGAGTTGGATAACCTACTGTTACCGATGAGCACTTTTGCTCTATCCTGTACTCGATCCTGTAAGAGTGCAAGAGAGGGCGAAAATGCTCATTGATTACAGTATGGTATCTATCTTTATTGAACCACTGGAGTGTCACACTTTTCTTTCGTTTTTACTTTGGAATGTGCCCTAACGAAATAAGGGAACTCGTTCCCAAACTCAAATCTTCTTACGCAATAAATGTTTCAGAATAGAGTCTTTGTAAGAGCTACTCGACCGAGTGTAGGAAATGGTGAACGCGCTCATCGGTATGCAACTCTATTGAGCCACTGGAGTGTCACAATGTTCTACCGTTTCTAGTTGCTTTGGAATCCGGTCTATCGAAATATGGAAACTTGCTCCTAAAACTCGAACTTTTTTATTTAATACTTATCTTTCTCATACCCAGAACATCATTGAAAAAATATTTAATTTAATTTTGAAAAAAAATATTAAATTTTTTTATTTTTTGTTTTTATTTATTTTTGAGTTTATTTAATTTTAGGGTTAACATCATTTTACAAAAGTCTTAAGTTTTACAGGAAAAGCTTTCAGAAAAGTAATAAAATATCTCATGGCAATACTATTATTTGATATTTCATTACGAAGCTTTTACTTCCAAACGAAAAAAGAAAATTAACTCAATTTAGAGCTTTATCGTTAGGCTGGTATTCGATTGCCTTCTAACGTATGACAGTTTTGTGAACAGGCTGTAAAAGCTTTTTCTCGTTTCACTCAAAAAAAATTTCAAAAACCAAAAGTTCAATTTTTTGGTTAGTTGACGTACAATTTGAAAAAATTGTAGTTTCAAAAACAGGCTGTATAAAATAGAAATATTTTATGTTTTTTGCAGAAAAAGTGGATCACTTTTTAGCAAAACATTGTGTTCATTATCCTTTAGCACAGGACCTATATTTAGTTGCTTATTCTCATCCTGATGAAGAGTTTGATGCTTCGTATTATCGTATCAGTATTTTCATTGGTTTCGATTCGATTTACTTTTTCGAATACTTTCTCTTCCGACAGATCCTTCTCGATTACGAAAGGAGTCCCTGCCCAATTTAAATGGAGCATTGATTCTCCTTATTTTGCTCTAGGAACTTTCCTTGAAGTTTGGTAGATAAGGGAACCTCGGAGTGTGCAATTGGGAAATATAAAAAACAAGAGGCGTCAATTTCTACTTTATTGATCATTTAAACCATATAAACTGTATTGATGCTGTAGATGTTCAAAAAGAAAAAGCACATTTTATATTCCTGTTTTTTTAGAGTATGATAAGAACTAGAGTATAATGATGAGTTAATACTTTGCAGTGTGTTTTACGGGCATTTCTGACACTCTGTACTTCTATTAATGTTTTCAATATTTTCATCATATCACTGCTTTTAATTGTGTTATTAGTCATATGATTGATCCTGGCAATACCATTCCCTTGCTGCGAAAAGATTTCTTTTATGAGTCTGCTTGGCTATGTTTTTCCGATTTGATTCAGTTTGTATCTGATGCATTTTTATTTTTGTTTGCGTATTTCAGTTGCAACTAGTACTATATTGTTTAAAGCGAGTAATTTCGAGTTTGAGATTCCTCGGGAAAAAATACGTGGTTTGTATTTTCTTTTAGTAGCTTTTGTTCATGTATAATTTATATTATATAAATTACACATTTTATGAAAAACAAAATTCAAAAAAAAAAGAAAATATTTTTTTATAATGTGGTAACGTTATATATGATATGACGTAGAAAAACAAACTTCAAAAACCCTTATTAAAATTTAATGAAAGCAAGTGAAATTACCTTCAATATACATATATGCCTTGAGGCAAACTATTATTATTAATTTAGTAGTATTTAAAATACTTTTTACTGACTATATTACATTAAATTATTAGAAAACTAACGATTTTTAGTGTAAATTATTACTACGTTATACAGAAAAATATTGACTTAAGTTTTCGAATAAAAAAACAAGTCTATTACATATAAGAAAATGTTTGTACATACATTGAAAATTATGTTTTCAACATCAGTGAAAGTAATAGGTCCAAATTGTAAAGTTATTATTTCCCTAGCGTTATACATTAACGCTGTTTTTGTTGATTCTTTACTTGATTCTTTACATATAATATCTATTATTTTCAAACCTTCGTTTCTTTTTATAATTTGATCAAATTTAGTTTTTTTAATAATATTTTTGTACTACAATTTGTTATTATTAACAGTATTGAGTTCTACAAAAATGAAACTTTTTAGTGCCTTTGAAATAAAAAGTCGATAGCTTTACTAACTATGGGTCGTTGATTTAGAAAATGTAAAAACCTTTCAGAAGATAGCTCTACTGTAAAATTTTGAGTTGAAATTTTCCATTGAACGCCCTAATAAAAATCTATTTTAGTTAAATATCGCGATTTTTTTTTTCAAAACTAATAAAACTCTTTTTTAGATTTAAATGTGTGGAAATTAAGATATCGTTAAAGTATAATAATGACATTACTTAATCAAAAATCTTTCTAGAATTCTGCAGGGATCTTTCAAAATGAGGTATACAGGTATGTGATAGAAAACGGTCGTTTTCAAATCGATCGTTTTCAAATCGATCGATTTTCGGTTATTTTCCCAAATAATTCAAACCAAATGAAAGATAAAATATCAATCAAAATGATTAAAGCCAAAATTTTCATTTTTTTGGGGGAACTAACCGAAAATTAGCTAAAAAATATGTCTGAAATCGATCGATTTGAAAACGAAAAATGTCCATCACATACCTGATATTTTTTATTTGGGTCACCTAAATTTAAAAATATACAGAATTTTTTATATTTTAATTGCAATGGTTTTCCTTTTGAGATTTTTTCAAAATTTTTAACAAAAGTTTAAAAAATGTTCAACTTTAAAAAATATTTTTTGAATTTTCTTTTAATTCTCAACATTGAATTTAATAATTAAATAATATGTTTGATTTTATGTTCTTTTAACTAAACATTGTGATTTTCTATTTAAAAACCTGTTTTTGTGCTAAAACCACAATTTCTTTTTTGCTTGAAACCGGGTTTTATCCTGTTTTTTTTTTACAAAATTGTTTTCTTAAGTAGTTATCAGATTAACATAAAGTTTGATTAATATAATGTACTAAAAAGCTATGAAAATCGTACAAATAACTTAAATAGGGTTGAGTCTTGATAAGAAGAGAAAATCGTAAAAAATTTTATTAACCAAAACTATAAAATAGTGATATCTCGATATCTCGCGCTATATCGAAAACAGGAGCTAACTTTAAAATTTTACTACCATATTTTTGTTCACAGAATCAAATACTATTGAAAAAAATTTGTTGTGAAACAGTGTTATTAAAAGAACTGTTATCTGTAGGTTTTAAAAATATTTTTTAACAAAGCCTAAATTCGATGAAATAAAAATTAAAATTGTCTTGGTTAGTGATTTCTCAGCCCTGTTTGGGGCCTTAGGAATTACTTTATAAACAATATCGTAACAATATCGTTCAACATATGTTTGAGATATCTTTGTCGAAATTTAAAATGCCAATATAACAAATTTTGGATACGTTGTCGAATGTTGTTTAACATTTTTTGTATATGGGTAAATCCGAAAAACATTAAACTAAGGACAAAATTTTAAAACTGTCAAAATCACATATTTGTATTTATTGAAAAATTAAGCATATATTGATCTTTTAGAATATATAGATAGATAAAATTTTTGATTGGTCTCGAATTTTTATATATTTTTTAAATAATAGGTTTTTAAAAGTTCATAAAAAACATCATTTAGGTATCAAATTTCAGTAGGGGCTCCAAGTCTACTTAATTTTATACAGTTAGATGTAAAATACCCCATCAAAAGTAATTGGAGTGGTATAAATAACGTCAAGTAGAAAAGGGCTTTCTTTGTGTAGCGTCCGCGACATTAATGCTTTTTAAATTTGACCAGTGTAAGTTTTATTTTTATCCAATCGAACTTGGTTTATAAAAAGCTATAAGTTCTCTTTAACTTACATTAGGCCAAAAATATGTAGATGTTAATATAGCATTTTACAGAATAATATGTATAGGGAAGTGTGTAGCGTCCGTCACAGTATATATTTTTTCTAAAATTATATTAAATACAAAATTTATGAACACATGTTTGTCTTAATTATAAAGCAATAATATATATATATATATATATATATATATATATATATATATATATATATATATATATAATTCACCGACAACATTCCAATTGGAACAAGGGGTACTTCTCTCAGACAATGAGCTGCATCCGATTCTATTTTTGACTCATTGAAAGGGACCTACGTTTTAACGCCGGCTCCGAACGGCAAATGCATTAGTTAGAGAAGTTTTTCATAGCCTAATACTCAATAACCAGTGGCTAGCTGAGTTATGAGGTGAACCGCCGCTTTTTTGAAAATTAATTTTTTTCAAGTGGGTCTGACAGGGATTGAACTTGGGACCTCTGGTATGCTAGGCGGATGACTAACCTGCTATACCACGGCGGTTCACATTATAAAGCAATAATACTGTTTATATTCAAAGATAGGTGTTAAAAATACACAAATTTTATGCTTTTAATTTTTTTTATTTTTGGGACCCTCTAGCAACTATCCGATGCAGTCTGTAAAATAAGATGTAAAAAGTATGTAAAGTAGTGTAAAATTTTAAATATACATTAGCCGTCTTAATTTATTTATGGCTTCTTGATTCAACTGGAAACTTTGAAATTTTTATGGAACCCGTTTTGTAATCCTCAGATTTTCCTCTCTCTTCAATGTATTTACATTTTTTTATTACTATGACAAATTTCCTGAAAATTACAGAAACAAAATTACAGCACTTTAAGCGCGAAAATTTTTTCCCTAAAATAAGTATGCAAATAAACAAATGTCATTCGAAAGTACAATCGATGGGTTAAATTCTCTGAAATCTGTGCAAAGATATCTCGTGTAAAACAACAGTGGGATTAATTTTAGAACAACAAAATCCGTACAAATGTATCGTCCATCACGAAGGATTTGTCCATATCTGAAAAACAACTAATAAATTAAAAAAAAATACACCAATAGATTAAAAACAAAAATGCCTTAAGACAAGTATTTTTTGAGATCGACGATTTAGGAGTTATTCACATCGCAATGTCAAAAATATAGTTTTTTGTGCAAAATCGAAAAAATTGTATTTTCAAAACTTAGCACTTCCAGACGTTGTCACTGTTTAGGAACAAATTGTTTATGTCGTATGAGTCCCCGAAAAATCAGTTTGTTTAAGTCAGATTTCTACGAATCGTGTCTCGTTCTAATAAATACGTTTTTTTGCTTCTTTTGAATGCATCTTTGTAAAATATATGATATTTATTCTAACGAGTAAACCGCTTGTTTGCCTCCAAATTAAGCTTCTCTTTTTAAAAATTATTTTTTTATTTGTCAAATTGTTTTCGACACAAGTACTTCGTACACTGACTGTTTACATTTCTTAAGGCTTTACAAGGTAATATTTATTAATCGAATAAATAAAAATGTTGTTAAAATAAAACCTTGTTATGTTTTTATTTCCTTTTGTTGGATTGGAGCTAAATACAGTTAATGGAGCTTTTCTAAATAAACAAAAATACAAATTTCACTATTAACATTTAAGAAATTATAGATACAGGCTAAATATGCGAGTCATGATCAAATATGGACTGATTTTGAATATACATTAATGTTTTCATAAAACTTACATTTCTAACCCCCTAATTCATACACGAATTAAAAAAATCAAAGTAGCATCATTTACTCCGACAGTTTCGTACTAATTTAAAGAAATTGTGTTGATGTTTTCTAAACTAATACTAAACTGTCGTAGTCGAAGAACCGAATTTGACACAGGTAATAAGTCTTTAGAAGTCTTATGGTTGCCAATTTAAATTAATTTATGTATATTACTGAACTTAAAAGTTCAGTTGTTTTAAAATTGTTCTTTTCTTGAATGAATATGCATTTCCCCCGGTGATAAATTGATCGGAGAAGCATTAATTTTCTAACAGGATAACGCTCCATGTCATAAGAGCAAAATGATCACAAAATTTCTAACAGGCTGGTGTTCAAACTCTGGATTGGCTTCCCTATTGAATTTCATGAATATTACACGGCATTTACACATGCAAGTGCAAGCTCAATACATTTATATTTTTTACTAACACAATCACACTTCTGCAAGTTGTAGGCTCACTGGCAAGCGATTTTGATTGCCAGTGATTTTTTACTTGCATGTCAGAAGAATACGTATACACAACTTGTAACAAGTCACCTACGTGTGTAAACGTACTGTTAGTCAATAAACACCTAAAACAGTAAAATCTTTGTATTGCAAATTGCCAAATTCAAAATTTTTGAGAAAACTTTATTTGATTTTTTTGCAACTGCTCAGGTGTTTATGTACCGATTTCAATGAAACTTAATAGTGTGTATTGAGGAAGTACGTCCTAAAATTGTCGGTGTATTCCCGAGGAGCTTCACAAACCTGATATCAGCAGACGGAGATATTTTAACTCGTATATCTGAAATCAGTGGTCCGACTTTTGAACATTGTAAAGGAAATATATTTATGTATGACGGGCCTGTATAATTCCATAATCATCCTACTCAGCATGCTATTAAATTTGATATAAATCGGTAAACAAACACCTGGAATATCTCCAAAACCCTAGAATCGATGTACCACAAATTGCCGAATTTTTAATTTATTTTTTGCTTTTTTAACTTACTTGGTATTTTGGCGATATCTCAGTTGCTTATGGACCGATTTTATTAAATTTAGTAGGAAAATTTCTTAAAATGCGATATAAAATTAAAAAAAAAACTTTTTTAAAAAAATATAGTTTTCGGCAATTTGCGAAACAGTGAGTCTGTTTTAGTGATATCTCCGGTGTTTAATTAAATTCTAAATTATGGTACTCCCTAAAGGAGCTCCACAAACCCGATATCAGATGAGCAAACTTCATATGACATGAATTTGCGGTCTGACATTAGAAAATTGTGAAACCATTATATATATGATATTTAAGTATTATACATTAAATTCTAGGTAATCTGTTCAGAACTTACATTAAATTCATCGAACCGCCGTAGTATAGCAGGTTTGTCATCCGCCTAGCATACCAGAGGTCCCAAATTCGATCCCCAGCCCGAAAAATAAATTTTCAAAAAGCGGCGGTTCACCTCATAACTCGGCTAGCCACTGGTTATTGAGTATACGGCTATGTAAAACTGCTGTAACTAATGATGCATTTGCCGTTCGGAGCGGGAGTTAAAACGTAGGTCCCTTTCAATGAGTCTAAAAATAGAATCGGATGCAGCTTATTGTCTGAGAAAAGTTCCCTTTCTATGTATATGTATATATATATGTATACATATATATATATATGTGGAGTCGCGGAACAAAAGGTTCTTTTTGCATACTTTTTACATTTTGTTTTTTTTTTTTTTTTTGTTATTTTTGTAGTATTTAGGTTGAAATCTTTCAAATACAATTGAGAAACCATAATATTTTTTTTATTTAGTAATTAAATTGACATTAAAAAAAGTTTTACTAAACAAAAGGTTCTTTTCTACTTTTTTTTAACAAAAGGTTCTTTTTCCATAGTAAGTAAGTTACATATTTTTTCCCTTATTCACCTTTGCACCTTTTTTTGTGAAAGTGAGCAATTGAACCTTTATTCCCCCTAGAAATGTTCTAAGTAATACAGAAACATGCTACACAAATTTTTTCCGCCCACAAAGTGGTAAACTTTTTGGATTAGGAAAAAAGGGAGTATTTTCGGTTTTGCCCAAATTATTTTTTTTATTGGAATATAAAAGAGAACTAAAGAAGCTTTATTTTAAGTCATCAATATTAAAAATCCAAGAAGTGGTTTCAAAGATATTTCAATTTTTCCCAGAAAATGTGTGTCCTTGACGACTCGCCTAAGGATATGCAAGTAAAAAATTTATTTAAATCAGTTTTTAATTTTTTTGAAAATTTTGTTTAAAAAATATTACAAATAATACATTTGCTTCTCAGTATCACAAAGCAAACAAATGGCAGAATAAAAACGAAAAAAAATGAGGTCCGTATATAACCGTTTTGCCGTACCTGTGATTTCAAATCGAAGAGTTCCGCGAAAATGTGAATTTTTTGTTAATAACTTGAGTATATGCTTGTTAAACTGTACCAATGTTTAAACTGTACCAATGTACCATTAATTAAAGTAATAGTGAATATTTTCCCCAGACTATTTACAATGTAAACGGCATTGTTATTTTAATATTGTAAAAGTTGAACACTTTCTTTTCCAGGGTCAAATGTCATAATATAGAGTTTTTTCATTTTCCATTGAAAAATAACAGAATATTAAGAATTTATTACCAAATTTGGTCAAAATGCTAAAATATAAAATACTGCATGTTTTTATATTACGTAGATTACTTCTGGGGGAGCTATGGTTTAATTTCGTTGCATAACAAAAATTATTTTTTCATATTTTTAATTTTTTTTTTGTATCAAAAGGTACTTTTTACTTGTTTTTTAACAAAAGGTTCTTTTTTCGCGGTTCATTGATTTTTTAAAGTGAGAAATAACAAAAAAATTAATTTCCCAAAAATTTTGAATGATGCAAAAAGAACCTTTTGTATATATATATACATATATATATATATATATATATACTGCCCACCACTTGAATAGGTTCACTATATTTAATATAATCCAATTGAATTTTTTTAAGTAATTAAGTTCTTAATTATATTATAGTTCAAAATAGTAAAATATTGTGTTGTATATCATTTGAATAAAAAGAATTGTGACTGCAGTGAGTAACTGAATTTTAAGAATTTTTTTTTGTAAAACTATCATTTTTTGGGCACAATTTTTTGTGCCACTTGAATAGGTTCATCATCATTAATTTAAAAAATTGACAAGAAAATGTTTTTTATTTGAATTTTTTTTATATTTATTGAAATTTTTACAATGTTTTGGTAATAATTTAATAATGAGTGTATCCACCTTTGTTCGATATTACCTCAAAAATACGATTTGGAAGGGAGTTGTACAGACTTTCAATTAATTGTAGTGAAACTTCTGACCAAGCCTTTTTTATTCCTTCAATAAAAGCCTCTTTTGTTTCATATTGTCTACCGGACTCGTACACTTTTCGAGAAAGCCATCCCCATACATTTTCTATAATATTTACGTCAGGGGAATATGGAGGCCACTCCAAAATATTTACACTCTGGCTTTGAAACCACCCTTTTACAGCTCTGGCATTGTGAATAGGTGCGTTATCTTGTTGAAATGTCCAGGGTATTGGCCTAAATAAATTAAAAAAATGTGGAAACGCCTTTTCAAGTACAGCTTTGTAATTATTCGCGTTCATTTTTGATGTCAGGAATTGAAGTTCACATGTACCATAAAAAGAAATAGCTCCCCACACCATTACGCTACCCTCACACCTATGTAGGCGACTAAGATAACGTTCCTCCTTGTGTAGATCGTGGAAATAGTAGTTATAACCATCTGGTCCTTCCAAATTGAACTTTTTTTCGTCGGAGAAAACAACACGATGCCATTCATTTTTATCACCCATATGTTCGCGTGCAAACTGCAGCCGTTTTGCCTTACGAGTGGCATTTAGAGGTGTTTTTTTTTTAATTTTCAAACGTTTTAAATGTTTAGCACTCCGAATTATTCGTCTCACAGTGTTTAGGCTGGCTGTTATGCCCAATTTGTGCCTAATTCTTGCAGCACTGTCGCTTGAATTCGAGGCAGCTCTTATAATAGCTCTTCTGTCCGCTTCAGTTGTGACTTTTTTTACACGTTCTTTCATTTTTTTCCCATAATTGGACAGATTTCTTAAAAAATTGCTTACAACATTTTGGCTGCGACCAGTTTCTTTGAACGCTTTCATTTTACCTTTTTCTTCTTCAGTTAATTGCTTGCTCCGCCCCATTTATAATGAAAATTTTAAAAAAGGATTGCAGTAATTCAAATACGCTAAAATTTCAAAAGCAAACTAATTTTATTTCTAGTGAACCTATTCAAGTGGCACAAAATTTACACGTGTTTTTGCTACATTTTCTAGTAAAAGCAAAAAAAATGCAATTTCTTTTTATTATACCGTTACTTTTTGCTTCTCAAAATGTGATCATTCATATTTTCTCTCAATTTTAATAAAAACAGAATGTTCTCTTTAAGTTTATATTAAGAGAAATTGAAATTTAAGAGCACATATTAGTGAACATATTCAAGTGTTGGGCAGTGTATATAGATATATATATATATGTATGTATATATACATATATGTGTATATATATATATACACACACATATATATATATATATATATATATATATATATATATATATATATATATATGAGCTCGAAAACTAGTTAAAGTAGTTTTCGCCTTAAAACAATATTGAAAACTCCTTCTATATGAGTTTTCAGCGAAAACTTATTTGAAAACTATTAAAATACCGATACAACACTGAGTTCATACCATTTATTACAACTCTAAGTTGGAAAAATGAGAAAATATTAAAATAAATGTCAGTTGAAAATAAAATATAAAAAAAAAAACAATAATTTTAATATTAAAAATTTCTGAAAAAAACATTGTGAATGTGACGAATATGTTATTATTTTATCGTTTTTTACTACAATTTAATAATTCTTAAGTATTTGGTGTACGGTTTTTAAATTTAAACGCGATTGATATAAAAATTTTTCATGAAGTGCCAAATTTTTATAATGTGAATGGTAAAGTTTTCGATTGTGTTTTCATATCCGAAAACACCTAAAAACTTATAGTGTGAATGGGCTATTACTTGGGAAATGAACTTTGTTAACAATTGACTTTCTAATATAGTTCTGATGTATCCACATTAAAAATGCATACATACATGAAATATGAACTTTTAAAATATAGTTTGGGTACCAAGGCCAGAATAATACTTCTCAAATATCGGTTAAGTATTCATCTTAATAAGTCCATTAACTTCAAAATTATAACTATTCAAGTACTATTCCGATATTGATATTTTACGTTAGTAACCATAAGTTTTTCAAATATAGGTCTGATATCCATTCTAAAGTTTTATATCTCACCCGAATATTATTATTGAGAAGGGACTTAACGGTTCACTAAGTTCAGATAAAAGTGCATATTTATGAACTTTTAAGAACCATGAAGTTTTACGTTTTCTGAGTTTTAATTTTCTTTGAATCACAAACTATGCATATGGAACATATGTATAGATATTTAAACCGCAATATAAACCGTTAATTGCAACGACCTTAAACTGATCAGCAAATCTATATATCAATCATTTCTTTAGGAATTACTATAAAATCTTTCAATTATGTACTTAACTTTTGAAAGACCATTGGCGAAGGGTATCTAAGATTTGACAAAGTCGAATATAACACTCTTACTTGTTTTCTTACTATTTAAAAAAAGAAGAAAAACAACTAATATGTCAAAATAAATATGGTGACTAGTGTATGTTTCATTTAATATTACTGAGTTCAAATGAGTCTAATCATAGTTTAAGTCCCCAGTGTTTCGTAACACTATCAAAGTGGTATTTTCGTACACTAAAAGAAATAACTAACATTTTGCGTTCCCACGACAGTCGGTTCTTCGTACCGGAACGACTCGGAATTCTTAGGATTCCGACCAAGGACTACCACTTCTACGATATTACCAATAATATCGCAGTTACAACAACAACAACTAACATTTTGCGCACATTATTTTTTATTCATGAATAATAATACAACTTTGGTATAAATGATATAAAAATCATCACAGGAAATATATACAACAGAATGATATCATACAATATACTACTTATGCATAATTAAATTTAAAATAAAAAAATACACATGTCAACCAAACCTTTGTAGTGTTAGTGTGTGTTTTTTGTCAGACATTGGTTTGGTCAAAGTGTGTTTCCGTTACCATTGTGGCAGCACGCCTAGTCTACCCTGTAGGGTGACGTTAAACATTTGAAGTAAGATGGCTCATATTTGATATCAAATTATTATTTTTATTTACTTTCATAGTAGGATTTTTAAGTACTTTACGCAGTACCATGATATATGCATATTGTCATAATAACACAGCTCACTGTTTTTTATTTGCAGCAACGTATTACACATTTCAGTTACACTTAGCCAATTGTTTGAAAAATATTGTTATACTCTATACAACAATAATTTTTTTTAAGTTATGTAAATAAATATTAAGTTCTAGCATGAAACATGTTAAACATTTTAAATTTTTCTTCATATTGACCTCCTAACTGGCTCATAGTTGTCCAGACTGTACCACAATATTCCTTTAAGTTAAACGTTCAACTTTCAAGAGATATTTAGTATATATTTATATTTGAAATCAAATTACTTTTTTTAAAAAATTCGCTTTTATTTGAGAAAAATCTTTTAAAATTTATCGTTCTTTAAATTGATAAAAAAATAATCTTTATTATTATTAATTTTAATTAAAAATTCATTTAAGAAAATATGTTTTCTTTATTAAATAACAATCGTTATTCTCAAATTATTTTTAAACCTAAAAATAAACTCACCCGAGATTATTCTAAAATCAGACCTATAATCTATAAAATAAAATTAAAAATTTTAAATGCAGAAAAATAAATTAATATAACCTAAATTTTGTTTTCCAAAAATCTTATGAAAATCGTAATCTTAAAAGTGGATGCTGTCCTAATCATGAGTTTTTATGCATTTTTTGACCAATATATAAGAAACAATTTTTATCCAATAAGTAATTTTTTAATGCCATTAATCACACATCACATTTTTTCTAAAAAATTTCATAAATATTCCAAAAATTTAGATTTTTTAAAAGATATTATAAATTATAAAGAAGTGAAAGAGAAATAGTATAACAATGACATAACTTTATTTTAGTTTTTAAAGGCTCAGCAAAATCTTTAAAAATTAATAGCCCAGTTAACAATCCGTTGCAAATAGTCTAGCATCGTATCATTTGAAAATCGGTATAGAAAATTAAAAAATTTCTATAGATGTAATATCGTCTTATAACCGCAAAACAAGCTTAAGCAACATGAACGTGACGAATTGACGTTTTTTTTTTATCAAAATTAATAGCCCGTTCTTATTTACACCCAATCCCAATCTACTATGTAAAATTTTACGTACATAGATCTTATATCAAAAACAAGTTTAGCTTAAGTGCATATTGATTATTTGTTGATATTTTTTGCTGACAACAACTTTTGTATTATTTGTTAAAGTTTTCAGTTTTTGTGTTTTTTCAGTGAAGTAAATTTATTGTAAATTTATTTTAAGGGCTCAGTTTTCATTATTAAACTATTTTCACTAAACCTTTTATAATAGTAATCACAACACTTTTCTAAGCTTACCCAACAAACCAAAATGGTTTTAGAAATAACTTATAGAATGATTACAAATGAATTACAAAGAAATTAATAATTACATTAATTTATGTTGCAGAAACCAGGGATCGCACCCTGGCTGAATATGGTATTTTATGCTTAGTTGTCGACGTGCTAACCAACTAAGCCACAACACCGTTAAAGTTGCTGTGGCTAAGGTCACTTAAAACTGAACTACTAAAAACTATTTCGAAATGCCTCTTTAGAGATATTGTTCATAAAACAAGATTTTATATGCTTGTAACAAATCTACAGAAAAACTAAAAATTACCAATATTTGTATAAAAAACTAAAAAAATTGCTTTACTTTCCAGTAAAAGGTCAATAAGCTGAGTATTTACCAGAGTTCTGCATCAAAACATTTGAAAAGCTTTTCAACACATTCGCTTTTTTTTAGATTCAACTCTTTATTCGTTTTTGTTCACGCGAATCAAATTCGTGTAGAAACAAAAAAGACACTAAATTAAAAAAACACACAAGAGAACTGTAGAGAACGTTGAGAGTAAAAAACTCGACACGACAACAAACACTTTCAGCAATCACAGTTTTGTTTCATAAAATATCGAATTAACACGAATCATTCGAGTTCATTTGTAGGTATATAAACATTTTTGCGTTGAAATGAAAAAAAAAATAAAATTAATGTTTACTTTCTTATTTTTATTTTTTATTTAACTTAAAAGTTCTTTTTATTTAACTTAAAAGTTCTTAAAAAAACTAAAATTAATTAATTCTTTACTAATTTTTAAAGTTATAATAAAATAAAATATACTTTTTATTTATATTTGTGTATATTGCAAATTATCAGACTTTGAGTTTTATTATATCAATCAATATGTGACAGTTA
Source organism: Stomorhina lunata (assembly GCA_933228675.1). Lineage (NCBI taxonomy): Eukaryota > Metazoa > Arthropoda > Insecta > Diptera > Rhiniidae > Stomorhina > Stomorhina lunata. The sequence goes on along the minus strand of OW121740.1, from coordinate 83,789,598 downwards.
TTTTGATTTAATGTTATATCAAGCAATGACTGCTTTTTATTTTGTGATTAAATTTTTTAAGCAATTTCTGTGCGATATCTTTTAAAATTGATTTTTTAGAGCAGGAATTTTATTTTTTATATAAAATCGGAAATTTTGAAAATTTTCCATAAAAATAGGAAAATTTAAAAATTTCCCATCAAAAAGGGAAATTTTTAAAATATCCTATATAAATGGGAAATTTTGGAAATTTCCCATAAACATTGAAAATTTTGAAACCTTCTTACAAAAATTTAAACTTTTAAAACTTCTTATAAAATAGGAAATTTTTAAAAATAAAATTTTTGAAATTTCGAATAAAAAGGAAAATTTCCCATAGAAATGGGAAAAAAAATTTAAAATTTCTAATAAAAATGGGAAATTGTTAAAATATCCTAAAAAACAGATATTTTAAAAAGGAAAACTTTTAAGTTTTCCAATTTTTCCATTTTTATGGAAAAGTTTTAAAATTTCCTATTTTTAAGCAATATTTTTAAAATTTCCCATTTTTATGGTAAATTTTAGAATTTTCGCATTAATATGAGAAAATTTTAGAAATTTCCCATAAAACTGGGAAAATATTAAAATTTCCCATTCTTATTTTCAAAATTTCCTATTTTTATGGGAAATTTTCAAAATTGACCATTTTTATGTGAAATTTTTAAAATTTACCATTTTTATGGCAAATTTTCAAAATTGACCATTTTAATCGGAAATTTTCAAAATTTCCCTTTTTTATGTGAAATTTTCAAAATTTACCATTTTTATGGGAAATTTTTAAAATTTACCATTTTTATGGGAAATTTTCAAAATTTACATTTTTATCGGATATTTTCAAAATTTCCCATTTTTATGGCAAATTTTCAAAATTGACCATTTTAATCGGAAATTTTCAAAATTTCCCTTTTTTTATTGCAAATTTTCAAAATTTACCATTTTTATGGAAAATTTTCAAAATTCACTATTTTTTATCGGAAATTTTCAAAATTTAACATTTTTATCGGAAATTTTTAAAATTTATTATTTTTATGGCAAATTTTCAAAATTGACCATTTTTATGTGAAATTTTCAAAATTAACCATTTTTACGGAAAATTTTCGAATATTACCATTTTTATTGGAAATTTTCAAAATTTATGGTAAATACAAAATATTATTATTATTATGCAAATACAGAATATTAAAAATATATGTATACTAACCTCTTAATTTTTTACTTCTTTCACAAAAAAAAAATTATCAATTAATCAATCACTTCTTTCACAAAAAAATGTTTTTTAATTAGCAGTTAATCAATCACTTAAACAAGGGAATGTGCAACTGTCATTCATTTACTTAGATTGTTTTTAGAATTTTTAGTGTTACTCTCTTAATATACATGAAAAAAAAAAACACACGTTGTAAATGAAACAAACAATGTTTTGATTCTCTTCTCATTTTTCTTTATTCGAATTGAGTTGTAACACCAAACTTGATTTTGCAATACTCATTCGTTTCTCTTTCTTTTCTATTTTTCTTTTGCACTGATCGACACCATTTAAGAATTTTACTGTGATTTGAGATTAAGAATGTTTCATTGCAGAAGTCTGGTATTTACCAAGTAAATTAACGAATTTTCTCTCACGAAATCATTTGTACTCGAAAAGAAAACAAACAGAAAATTTGTAAAAATCCAGTAAGTAAATCGAAACAATAAAAAAAAAACAATACAATAGACCATAACATAGTGTTATTATAACAAGTGACTGCAACTCGTCAGCTGTTTTTCAAATTTTGTTCTAGTTCAAAATTTGTTTAAGTTTTCTAATGTCAAATTATTGTTGTTATTCTGAATTGTCGAATTGTTGTTTTAAATTTTGGCATTAAAAAACTTATTATCCAACAACAAAATCTATGTTGTTGTTGGCTTGTTGTATTTGTTGTAGCCATGCGTTAACCTGTATATATGAGCCTTGGACCATAAATAAATAAATAAATAAAAAATTAATTAAGCTTTTCATTTTTAACTAGTTAAATACTTTTCTACTTTATTTTAGTTAATTTTATTTATTCTACTTTACATTGTTCGTTAAAAAGCTGTTAAAAACGTAAACAAAAGAAAAGCTTCTTTTGTTTACGTTTTTCATTCATATGTTTTTCTTATTGACTTTTTACGAGCAAAAATTTTGCCAGTATCATTTTATAATTACTGTCACTTTTTCTCACAAATTCTCTCTGTTTACATTATCCCTCTTACCCTACAAGAACAGTGACGGTCATTTTACCGGTCATATGACCGTCATAAATGACAAAGTTTCCACCATCACGTATAACAAAGTTTCTATTAATTTATTAAGGCCAATATGAAAATTGTGACCGAAACTTTTGTGAACGTGTGATTTTTCACACACATGATATATCTGAACTGTAATGTTATTTACTAGTCAACATTTCAATATTATTGATCACAGATGACCGGTAAAGTTTGATAAATACTTCGTCATTAGTGATGAAGCAATGAAATAGCTTTAGTCACTGGTGATCAGTTAAGCATGATGATTACGTCTTCACTATTGACGGACTTCTAATATAAAAAAAACACATAATATTTCATTTCAATATTAATATTATATAAATAAGAAAAATTCAAAATAAAAGGATAACAAAATACAGTCAAATAAAAAAAGTATAAATATATAATAAAAATGTGCATTTAATTGAACAAAAAGTAAACAAAGTAAGAAATTAAATTAATCAAAATGAAAATAAATTAAAAATACATTTGATATATTTTCACTTTATTTTATATGTTTTAAAAACACTTAACAATTATTTATTTAATTTTATTCTTATTATATTTTTTCTTAATTATTTTTGTTAATGCACGCCACAAAAATAATTTTTAGAAAATGTCAAAACGATATGTTTTGTCAAGTTTAAATGTGTTAGAACATATTTTTTTGTGTGTATTAGTTTCGGTCATTCATTTCTTCTAGGGTCCCAGTCAGCATTTACCCACTAGAACAGTGTCAAACGTTTGAAATATGATGACTTTTACATTTGATATCGAACGTTTTTTTCAAACTTTTTTCAAACCTGAACAGATGTTTGAGATTTACATTCATTTTCAAATGAGGGTTCATTTGAGAATAAACGTTTGAAAAATGGTAGTTAGTTGAGAATAAAGGTTATTCTCAAATCATTATCAAACCTCATTCTCAAAGGTTTTTTAAATGTGGATATCATCTACATGTGGAACATAAATAAAATGGCCTGTCGCGGCCTTCGATGAAAAATAAATAAAATAACAAGAAATAGTGTTCTAAAAAAGACTTTTTCACCACATTTCAACACTCTACTCTCTCTCTCTAAGGTAACTTTATTCGTATATTAGAGCAGTTCGCCTTCCATACAAAAAAACTTATATCTGTCACCCCCTAAGATTAAAGATAATGTTAAAACGATTCCAAAAAATATTTTTTTATCACGCCTACAAATACTGCCCTTTTAGTATTTTGTTCACTATGTCACCCTTTTAAGTCAGATCATAACATTTTATATATCGGTGTTCGCGGTTCTGTAAAGGCTACATTTCTCTCTTTAATAGTTTTTTACTATTAGGTCAATTTATAGTCATAACTTTTAAAAAATAGATTTATACTCGATTTGATTAGGGTGGGTACGACTCGAATTTTAAAAAGTTATGACTAGAAATTGACTAGGTTGTAAAAAAAGTGCGGTATTTGTAGGCGTGGTAAAAAAATAAAATAAAATTAGAATTATTTTTACATTATCTTTAATCCTAGGGGGTGACTGACTCAACTTTTTTTTTCGAACCACTCTATTCGTATATACTCTATAAATATGTCTGTATGTACAATTGTAAAGGCAGGCAATGTTACTTATTTATAAATCAACTGAAAAAATAGTCAAAACCACCATTTTCTGACGAAGGCACAGTCTTTTTCGAATCGAAAAATGATGGCATATTCGATAGTTTTAATCGTCCATGGCAGTCAAAAAAGAGTCAAATATTATCAAAAAATAATAAAAATGCTGACTGGGGTACTGAGTTTTGGGTAAACGAACGACCTTCCGTAATATTTTGTACAAAATATAGAGTAAACGAATGAACCTATTAATTAAATTATCAGATGAATTTAGGCTCACCGGTATGTTCACAATGACAGGAATTATTTGGTTTTTTTGTAAAACAGCTATCTTTACAAAACAATAAATATGTCTTGTGTGCCATTCAAGTTTAAGACTTGTTTATACAAAATCGCTGAAATGTAACCAGTTTAGTAGACAACACTAAAAATTTAAATGACACTTGTTCCAACGAACTTGGTAGCACTTGCATGCGTATTGATTTTTTCGATAGGCTTGGGTCGCTTGTAATTTTTTTGTTAGATAAAGAATATAAGCGTTTATCAATAATTATTGTTAATTTAAAAAGTGATGCATGACAAAATTTATTACAACGTCGGAGGTATGTGTGCATTTAAAAATATTAAAGATTTTTATCAATACAAATTTTGAAAATTCGTAAAATGTTCTTTTCAAATGTGTTTCCATTAAAATTTATATATAATACATATGTACGTTCACACATCCATACATAGTATGTGTTTTATCCAAAATGTGGACTCCATGATTATTTCTTCAAAGTTGTCTTACTTTTTTGTTTGGCTCAAAGGTTGTGCTCTGCCAGAAAAAAGTACAATTACATGAATTATTGGTGATAGATTTGAAAGAAAAACAATGAAAAACAAAATATTTGACATTTTGTGTATTCAAACATTTTAAGCTTCCCGTTGTATCACATTTGTACATAACTAGTTTAACAAATGCAAGCGTCAAAAGAAAGTACACTGGGATGCTTAATTTTTTCCAAAGGTTTATTTTTTATTTGACTTCGCCCCAAATCTCGGTAGTAAAAATGTTATATACATTAGAGCGAATCAAAAAAGTAATTTTTTTACCCCTCTTAAAACACAGCTTGATATCTTTTATGATTCTCAAAATATTTTGATTCCAGCATTGGCCATCCGTGAGCTGGACCATTTTAAAATAGGTACAGACAAATTCTGCTTGTCAAATAGAATCTGTTTAAAAATAATGTCCGTAGGGTTTTATGTTCAATGCTTTTGAGAAATCATAAATAGTAGCTCCCACACCGCCATTACCATTGTCAAGAGCTTTATGTGTTCCACAGCCTTCTTTAAATCAAAATTGTTGGTTTTATAAAACATTGTTTCGTTGTAGAAAATCTGATAGTTGTTTATGTAAAACCTTTTCAATCACTATAAATGGTAGTCAGTTGGGCTACGAGGGTCGCTCAGGATTTAGTTAGTTGTATCTCCAGATTACGTGCAGTAAAGAAATTGTAGATGAAATTGAGATACCGATTCACCTTAAGGATTGGTCTTCGTTATGGCGCTGTCATCCGCTTATGCTATCACTTCAAGTGTGGAGCTGGGAGTTTAGAAAGGTTGAAGTTAAATACAAGTGGCGGTGTTTTGAGCGTTGATATCTAAACTTTACGAACAATTGACGATCATTAGTATGGTTTACTATGCATCTATTCAAATTTGTTGAAATTGTTGATTGCAGAATGTCCTAGGAGAGGGTGGCATGGGTAATCGTATCAAAAGGTTTTGAGAAGTCAATCTTCACTAGGACCTTTTCCCCAGAAGGCCTCTTGCTGGTTCAAGCCTTGTGCGATTTGAGTGGTAATGGCGGTTAATGATGTGCTGTGCATTTTACGGAATCAATGCTTGTGACTAGCTGGCAGTTGGCAACAATATTTAGAAAGTTATAAACCGAACCGATTGCAACAAAATTTGGTACACTGATTTTGACTATTAAAAGCAATAATCTTGATAAATTCTAATTTGTAGCTTTTAACGACCGAAATCTTTTTTCCAGAAAGAAAGATCTATAGAAGGTACCCTAAAATTATCCGATTCAAAAGTCAAAATCGGTCAAATAAAATATGAATTTTAACAAAATTATTATACAAGTAAAAGTAAATAATTTTGTTTTTATATGAGTTAATCAAATATGTACATAAGCCTAACAAAAAATATCGTTTATTCTGCATATGAAAAATTACAACCTATGCCTTTTAAGTTCGATCAATCCGTTTAATCGTTTAATGTAAAGTTTTAGAGCTGTGTTATGTCTGATTAAATTAATTTTTATGGTTATATGTAATTTATAGTTATATTTAATTATGTGAAAAGTTATAATCAGCCAGCTCAAACGGTGTCCAAGACAGGATTGGGTGCCAAGTTTCGATCCGGATTTGGTTGGATTATCTTCTATGAGCTCAAAACTTTTAATTTGATCGTTTTTGTCGTTTTTAGACCGCTTGAAGAAAGCAATCGCTCAAAAGACGCTTTGGCCAATAGAAGTGGAGTTGTCTTTTATTTGGATAACGAATGTCTGCACATGTGAACATGTCGTTCTTATGCATTTATCATATAGTACGAGCTTAGAACAAAGTAATTACTACTTGTTCCTGTCTATAACGAACGATTTTGATGGCGAAAAGAGATGTTCTGATCATAAGAACCAGGGATTCTATGAGAGAGTTGTAATAAAATTACATTGAAAATTACAGAAAGGCAAGGAACAAGATGTCAAAATGTCGTAGATTCTATGAAAACGGTAAAAATAATTATTCGCTACGTAGGTTATGTAAGGGCGGCATTTACTTAGACTACGAAATTCATTTTTATGCCACGTAACCTAGCAAACAGCAAATACTTTTTCAGCCCGTTAAATCAGGTTTGCTATTTTAAAACGTCAGAGGGAAGATGTTTTACTACAAGTTTCTCAATTATGTCTAGAAGAAACGAAGAATGGCTAATAAATCTAATGTTGACCGCACTTTTAATACAAAATCCGTCTGACAAAAAAAAATTACTGAACATGGAAATGTCATCTGTGCTAAAAAAGAAAAAATAAATTAAGCAATACATTTTCCATTTAATTGACTCAATTTGAATTTGAAAGATTTTTCTTCGTTTGTTTTGAATGAATTGTTTTGTCACTGAACTAAACATCTGCATAGTTCCATCCGTGTATATCCATTTCTGTGTTTTATCATTTTGAGTGTGTATTGATGAGTATTTAATTTTTTTGTTATAAGTCAGGGATGTCAGCGTCATACACAATTGTGTAAATCAAACTCACATGTACACTTACTCTCTTTTATTTTGAGAGCGTAAAATATGATTTTTTACTGAGAAACACTCTTATTCAGCGGGAAATATCGCAAGGTCTGTTTTGAGGCCTCTAAATTGAAATAATATATTTATATCATATAAATATACAATAATTATAAAAAGGCTGGTTGAAATAAGCTGAAGCCCTTATATGTAGTAGGTGCATCTTTTTGAAAATTTCTTAATGTAGGCTTTTTGTAAAAATTATTTTTTTTTTGTATTTAAACTATCCAAATGTTCAAGTAAAAACTGGAGAAATATTTTAAAATTAAATATCTGTTTTTCTGCATAAAATTAGCTGTGAGCCAATGTATTTATGTATGTTGAGTGTATTTGCCTATTGCAAAGTTCAAATTATATTTATTCATCATTTAGATGATGAACCGTTAAATTTATTTAATAATCGTGAAGACTACGATGTTTCTACAAGAAAAAAATAAAATTAACCTCTTATTTATTCTTATTTATCAAAATCCGCATTGATAAATAAAAAAATACTTGCTTTCGCATTTTTCTGCATTTTTTTCGCAGTACAAATGTCAAGGCCTCGCAACCGCACATTTGTCCCGCTAGGAATGTAAGAGTCAAGAGTAATCTCACCTACACAATCATAATTGACACCACTGTTATAAGTGAGTATTGTTGTATTCTCCCACTAAGTAAGTCTGAGTGGGTAAAAAGACAATGAGAATAACATATTTATTTTCCTATAGTTTTGCAAAATGGATGGAATGAGTATTAGTGGTTATACAATAGATAACTTATAGTATGTCGTATGAAGTTTACTTATAGGAAAAAAAAAACTAAAAACGACATTCCATTAGTTTTTTTTTCTCAAAACTTTGTTGTTTTTGTAGGAGTTTTTTCAAAAATTTGTTATTTTTGTGAGAAATCTTTTAACAATTTCTTTTTTTATAGGAAATTTTTCAAAAATTTCTTATTTTAATACTAGATTTTTCAAAAATTTCTTAATTTTATCGGAAATTTTATTTTTTTTATTTTTTTAGGAAATTTTTAAAAAATTTCTTATTTTCATATAAAATTAAAAAAATATATATATCTTAATTTTACAGGAAGTTTTTCAAAAATTTCTTATCCTCATAGAAAATTTTTGATTTTGTTTTTTTATTTTTATATGAAATTTTTTATTTTTTTTTTTTTATAGGAAATTCAATATTTCTTATTTTTATAGGAAATTATTCAAAAATTTCTTAATTTTGCCGGAAATTTTAATTTTTTTTATTTTTATAGGAAGTTTTTAAAAAATTTCTTATTTTCATAGGAACTTTTTAAAAATTTCTTATTTTATAGGAAATTTTTAAAAAATTTTTTATTTTTATAAAAAAATGGAAAAAATTCTTATTTTTACAGGGAATTTAAAAAAAAAATCATATTTTTATAAAAAAAATTTCTTATCTGATAGAATTTTTTTTTTTTAATTTTAAAGAAAATTTTTCCTTAATTTGTATAGAAAATTTTTAAAAAATTTCTTGTTTTTTAAGGAAATTTTTAATTTTTTTTTATTTTTATAGGAAATTTTTAATTTTTTTCTTCAATTTTTTAGGAAATTTTTAATTTTTTTTATTTTTATAGAAAATTTAAAAAAATTTTCTTGTTTTTAAAAAATTTCTTATTAAAAACTTTCAATTCTTAAAAAATTTTACTCCGTCCCTTTATTTTTTTTTATTTTTTTTATTTTTATAGTGAATTAAAATATATAGACACAAACACTGAAAAATGTTAAAAATTTCTTATTTTTATAAAAAAAAATTTGAAAAATTTCTAATTTTTATAAGGAATTTTTAAAAAATGTCTTATTTTTATAAAAAAAATTTCAAACATTTTTTATTTGATAGAATTTTTTTTTAATTTCAAAGAAAATTTTTCCTTAATTTTTATAGGAAATTTTAAAAAATTTCTGGTTTTTGTAGGAAATTTTTAATTTTCTTTTATTTTTATAGGAAATTTTTAAATTTTTTTTCAATTTTATAAAGAATTTTTAATTTTTTTTTATAGGAAATTTTTAAAAAAATTTCTTATTATTATAGGATTTTTAAAAACTTTCAATTCTTAAAAAATTTTACTTTTACCCTTATTTCACTTATTTTATATTCTTTTGCCAATTTGTTTTCCTTTTATTTCTATATTATTCATTTTTATAGTCAATTAAAGTATATACACCCAAACACTGAAAAATGTTAGTACTTCAACACAGAAACATTATTGCTACGAAATTGTCTTTGCATTTACCACAAGTTATTCGAAATACTCATAAATACTTATAGTTATCTAAGTATTTTGGAACAAGAAACAGTTGCAAACAGATAAATTTATCTTTCTCAACTTATAAGCAAAAGCATCAGTTACTGACTTTGTGGGTAGAGTGGATGAGCAAAAACAAAAGCAGACAATATCGGTTACACTCATTCTCTCATTTATACTACAAGTATTGAGTACTACTATGGTGTATTCGTTTTTGATGGACAATATTGTATACTCTTGCAGACGTTTACACTGAACACAACTTTTTTTCTTTTTTTTTCTAACTTAATTTATGTTGCAGTTAATGTTAATTAAATGGGCCAAACAATGCTTGTCCCTCAACAATACCTTTTGGTTTTATCAATAATTTATTTATTACAATAATAAATAATTGTATTTTTTGCCACCTAGTGCAATACACTTAGTGTAAACTTTTGATATTTTTTGTTTACATTTTAAAAATCGTTAAAATAATTAATGTCTGTTTGTTTCTTTTTGCATTTTTAGTCTTTTAACAATTACGAGTACATTTGGTTTTGGATTATTTTTACAAATTTATATAAATTTGTTCTGTTGATTTGTTGATGTGTAATATTGTTGTTGTAAAAGCTATATCAACTAATTAAAATCAATTTGACAGTATCAAGCTGACTGATAAAAATGTCAAATAACGAAAATTGGACACTTTTAGAGAGGCTAACTAATGATGAATTTCTTGAGCTACTACCTCATCTTAGTTTGGAGCACAGCGTTCTTACGCAGGTTTATATTCCTAAAAAAAAGTGGATACATGTGCTAGACGCAAACATGCAAACTTTACTGGTGAAATGTGGGGTCTGCCATAAACATATTCGCTTCGAGGATATAAGAAGTCATTTAATACTAAATGAACATCTGCTTGCTTTACGATCGAAGAATGTGAAGCAATTCTACCATCCTTTTTATACTTATGGAAAAAGAGATATAAAATTAGCAAAAGGCGAATTCGTTTCTCAGAACAAACGCGAAAGAGCATTGTGTGAAGTGAATACACAAATAATAAAGAGTTTTAAAAAAGAATTTATGGAGGCCAGTAAATTTGTCACTGCAGTCGATCGAAGATTAAATGAAGTGGAAATTGATAAGATTATAGAAACGGCTTTGGATAAGAGGATTGAAAATCCTAATGAAATGATTGTCAAGGTCTGCTTGCCTTCTGAAAATATGTCAAAATTGTTATTTTGTATAAATGAAGGTGAGTGGCAACAGGTAGTAGAACACAATAACGTCAAGAAATATAATTTCTTTTGTAAAATGTGCTCTATGAATTGCTGCGGAATCGGAAACTTAAATGCTCATTTAAATGGTATTACACACCGATTAAGACAATTGGAAATTCTTGCACTACGATACGAAGACAGCTCTAAAGTTAACCAGAACTGTTGCGTTAGTTTTGGAAATTCATTTTCGTTTTCTGTGAAGGAGTATTCTAAACATTCCCACCAAAAACAAGTAGAAAATAATTCTACCGAAAATTGTGCAAAACTATCTAATGATATAGCAAGTAAAGTAAAGGCCCTAAATGAGAGTAGGTCGAAAATACTTACATTTGCTAAGGACAGGGGAGATCTTAGTAGTGATCGTAATGAGAAAATTCAAGAGAGTAAAATTCTTGGACACATCGGTGTTGAATATGTCCTAAAAATAATCAAAAATGAAAATGATCCAGACCCAAGATTTGAATGTGGCCTGTGTGAGTTTGTTGGAGATGCCAAGAAAATGCAACGACATCTTTTGTATTATGAACACAAGAAGAAATATTTGGATTTACACTATTCAGACACTATTAAAAAATATGAGTCTCTAATAGGTAATATGACTTTTAGAGAGTTTCGTGCCGTAATGGGCGAAATTATTGATCAGTTAGCGATAGAAATAGAAAAGCAGCATGGTCGCAGTTTACCATACACAGTTTCTTTAAAGGATTATAAGACAAAGAGGCCAGATTTAATAGCTGAAGCATACGCCCTCTTACATGCTTCTCAAAAAAGAGGACCGTCATTTTCAACTGTTTTTTCAAAGGACGATATACGAAATCTTAAGAATTCTGCAAAACAAGTAGCCGACAGCAAGACCTTTAAAAGCATTGAATACATCATATTTACTGAAATTTCAAAAGAAATGGTATACTTAAACCAAATGAGTCACGATCCAGTTGTACGTCTTCGAGATTACAATGCAAAAATGAATAAAACACAGCTAACTCGCTCTAGTCGTTCAATATCACCTACCCAGAATCAGGTCCATGATCCAATGGGAAGAGGTGGATCGCACAATGATCGTGCTTACAGTCAAAGGTCTCGTTCTAGATCACCTATACCACGCTTTCTGAGATCTCCCACACATAAACACGGAGCCATTGTTACATCATCAAATTCCCTAAATCAAAATATATGGGATATTTACCGTCGCGAGATTGCAAATGCTGCAACGGAAATTGAAATTGCATACGAAAATTATAGAAAAAATCCTGAAAGTCACCCTCTGTATGAAGAAGAGTGGAATAACTTTTGGCAACATCGCAAGAAGGAACTTGAGCGTGAAGGATTTAATCATCGAACTCACAACTTTCAGCCGGAGTGGGTAATTTTTTTTAAACAACGAATCGAATCATTGTTTGGAGAGGAATTACATAAATCGCAGATAAATATTCGTCATAGATTGGATATTCCTCTTGATGCTGAAGAAGATTGTAACCAATATGATGCCGATCATGATATGGTTCAAAGACCAGATGTAGCTGAAGAATTTGGACGTCGCAAGCGTCACGGTTCATCAGATTTCAAAGGGCATGCACCGCAAAATAAAAGGCTGTATTCAGAGCAAAGCCAAATAGAAAGGAAATATCCAAATTCGGATGAATCACAAATGATCGTTAACAGACTTAGTGACAATCATTCCAACGTTGTACATGTACTTCGCTTAATGACAGCACTGGAGGAACATCTTGGCAGTTTAGGCGGAAAGGTCATGGATTTACTATCCAATGCCTTGCAATTGGAAAAGAACTTCCCAGGAAAAAAAGTGGATTTCGAATCGAAAATTTTGACATTTTCCAATTGTCAGCTTATTGAAACTGCAATGGAAAAGCTTAAAGGCATCTTATTTGCAGGCTTATTAGATCAAAAGAAAATTTCGGGATTTAATCGTGTTATCCAGTATACTGCAGACTTACTTAAATACGCCGAGAAAATGGGATGGAGTCAGGAAAAACCTGTACCAGAAAGAAATAAAATTTATGAAAACGATCAAGAACGTGCAAATTCTTATAGAAACAGGTCTACCAACAATCAAATGCCTAACGAAAAAGCATTATCTGACACTTTGATGGATTTCGTAAACACGCCGCAATCAAAGAATCAAGTATTTGAAATGACTAAGAAACAGTTTGTTGGTTTAGAAGAGCAGCAATCGATGTTACCAGATTGTCCTCCTCCACCGAATATTAACACCCCTAACATAGACACAAATTTTTTTGGTATCTATAAAGGACAACAAGCATCCTCTGGTCTTGCAGCATTCAATACAAAGTTGTCACTTGATGAGACAAATCTTACTCAAAAGATGCGTCAGAACCAGTTTGTTCGGTCAGAATTTGGGAAAGTACACAAAAACTCAAGTAATAGTGGAAATATCTTATACAACAGCACTTTTAAAAGCAACAATGAAACAAGAACAAATATAAATTCTCACAATAATGGAGCTAGTTTTGGAGGCGGCGTTAACACTAGTAGTGGATCGGGGCCAAAATTTAAAAATTCACAATTCATTCCCAACATGGACCAAAATAATGTAATGTACCCAGGAGGGGTAGGAGGTAATCGCAATCAAAATTGGCCACGCTGGAATAATAAAAATTAAAAAAATATATATTTAAATGTCTAATGAGTTAAATAAATAAAAATATTTAAATTTTCTGAAACAAATTATCAACATACATTGTCGTCTGTTCTACAAATTGGACCATGTAATATCTCTATACCTATCTATTATTTTTGATTCATAATTTTTAAATAATACTAATGCCAGTTCTTAAAAAAGACTTTTGCCTTTTTGCAGGTCAGACGACGGTATATACATAAAATATTTCATATATCTTAAAGGGAGCATGACATTTACATATAAGTTGTGATGTGTAATTAAATAGCAAACTTGTATTAATACATACGCTTTTTTGGGACTTATTCACATAAGCAATTTAATCCATTGTTTTTCACATCATTCTAAAATCGTATAACCCTTAATTGAAATCAGAACTCGATTCTTCATAAGTTTGCTGTTGTAACTGCAATATTATTGGTAATATCGCAGAAGTAGCAGTCCTTTTTTGGAATCTTAAGATTTGCGAGTCGTTCCGGTACGAAGAACCGACTGCCGTGGAAAAGTAAAAAATAATTGTATTTTGAAAGTTTTATAACTCCATTCTTTTTATCGATGATTGTACTGTCATCGGCGTAAGTTATTGATTTTAACGCAAAGCTCGTCAATATTAATGCCCCTCCACTAATTCGGATGGTACCGGGGGTTTAGAGAGGTGATAGCAAGGAGATTGGATGGTATGATTCTCCTTTTCCCAGGTTTTAATACTGGTTCCACTTTTCACAACTTCCATACCCCGAGTATTGCAAGGTAAGCAAGGGGGTTACCGCGTAACTCGATTCGAAAATAAAACTTTTCGAATTTGTATGCTTAAAGCATTGTGTTTCGAAAATAATTTCTTTCGAATCGAGTTACGCGGTAACCCCTCAGGACTGTAAGATTTTCCGATTTTTTTCCTTATAAATACTAAGTTGCCGATGAAATGGCGATTTTTAAACTAATCTCGAAAACAAGCTTAATTTAATTTTTAAAATTATATAAAAAATCAGAGATCAATAAACGGCACACAGTGGTTTACGGAAATAATTCTGTAACTTTTGAATGACTGGAGATATTTAAATGAAATTTAACAAGGTACTAGTTAAGGAGCATTCGAGCATTCAACTTAAACTTAAGTTGTCATTGAAAAGATCTACAAAAGATACGCTTACATGTCTGGGTAATCTTCTTTGGCTTTCGAGATATTTGGGTAAAAAAAAATATTTAGTTTAAATAAAAATATCTCAAACGGCAAAGCTCCAATTAAAAAAAAAAAAAAAAACACTTATAATATTTATATTTTCTGACATATGTATCTGTTATTGATTAGATGTTTTTTTTTCTGAAATGCGTCGCAAATAGTGTCAGTGTTTCTTGTATTTTCTTTAAAAAAAGAAGCAAAATAATAGTTAAGTTCACAATCCGTTGCAAATAGTCTAGCATTGTAGCATTTGCAAATCGGTGTAGCAAATTAAAAAATTTCTATAGATATAATATGAAACATTTTTCATTTGTCAAACTGATTTGATTTTGTTTAACGGTAAAAAGTGTAAAGAAATCAAAGCACTTCAAAAATTGCACTTGGTGTAGCATTTTTACACTGTATATTGGAGTATAGGAGACGAATGTGTGCATATAAAGTTTATAGTCCACAGTTTTATTAACTCAGAAATTTCAGTCAGTAAAAGAGAAATTAAGCCTTTATGGCAATATTTAAAAATGTAGCACAGTGGACCAAAGTTGCCCACCTCGGGTATGTAAAACGTTTGGATCCGTATAACTTTTGCTAATTTGGTCCGATCCGAAAAAATGTTTACATATTCGAAAACTTCTTAAAAAAATTAATTACTTTACTACCTTATCTTTAACAGTTTAAGAGATATTTGACTCCAATAATTGTTTATGAAATTTTTTAACATTACTTTGTAATTTTGCGCAAAAATCTGTAAAACTAAACAAGGTATAAGGATCCGAAAAATTTTTACATTTTCTAAAACTTCTTAAAAAAATTAATTACTGTACTACCTTATCTCTTAATTTTTTAACATTACTTACGCAAAAATCTGTAAAACTAAACAAGACCATGTTTGGACACAGTATAGACCCATAAATAGGAGATTAAGAAATATAAATTTTAGAACGAGTTCCAAAATTTTAATTAACATTTTCGAAAATTTGGGTTTGTTTTAGAAAAGCAGGCGTGTGACTCCAGGGTACACAAACTTTGAAGAATTTTTCTGTGTTATAAAGTTTTTTCTTTTACACCATTTTCAATTGTAAATGAGAAAATTCCAATTGAAAATGAGAATTTACATTTGAAAATGAGAATATTCCAATTGAAATTGAGAATTTTCATTTGAAAATGGGAATATTGAAATTGAGACTTTCCATTTGAAATTGAGAAATCTCCAATTGAAATTGAGAATATTTATTTGTAATTGAGAAAGTTTCAAATAGAAATGAGAAATTTTCACTTGTAATTGAAAATTAGAAATTTCCATTTGTAATTTAGAAATTTTCATTTTAAATTAAGAAATTTCTAATTGAAAATGAGAAATTTTCATTTGTAATTGAGAAATTTACATTTGAAATTTAGAAAAAGCCAATGAAAATTTCTTATTTTCAATTTTACTTTTCTCAATTTTAAATGAAAAATTCTAATTTACAAATGGAAAATTCCCATTTTCCATTTAAAATTTCACATCAAATGAAATTTCTCAATTTCAATTGGAATCTTCTCAAATTCAAATGAAAATTCTTAATTCCAATTTGAACTTTCTCATTTTCAAATAAAAATTCTCAATTTCAATTGGAATTTTCTCATTTTCAAATGCAAATTCTCAATTTCAAATGAAAATTTCTCAATTCAATATGAAAATTTCTCATAAGCTAAAAAAGGCCAGAAGTCATGGCGAAAAACGCAAAAAAAAACAACTTTTTATGCACATATTCGTCTCCAATTTAAGAGTTTTATGCATTAAACACATAGACAACAGCAGACTACACGAACACCGACTACAAAAGTCGTTGGCTGCAATCGTCGCCTCGTAGCAGAGTTCTGCATCAAAACATTCTTAATCTCAAATCACAGTAAAATTCTTAAATGGTGTCGATCAGTGCAAAAGAAAAATAGAAAAGAAAGAGAAACGAATGAGTACTGCAAAATCAAGTTTGGTGTTACAACTCAATTCGAATAAAGAAAAATGAGAAGAGAATCAAAACATTGTTTGTTTCATTTACAACGAGTGTTTTTTTCTTTCATGTATATTAAGAGAGTAACACTAAAAATTCTAAAAACAATCTAAGTAAATGAATGACAGTTGCACATTCCCTTCTTTAAGTGATTGATTAACTGCTAATTAAAAAACATTTTTTTGCGAAAGAAGTGATTGATTAATTGATAATTTTGTTTTGTGAAAGAAGTAAAAAATTAAGAGGTTAGTATACATATATTTTTAATATTCTGTATTTGCATAATAATAATAATAATATTTTGTATTTACCATAAAAATGGTAAATTTTGAAAATTTCCAATAAAAATGGTAATATTAGAAAATTTTCCGTAAAAATGGTTAATATTGAAAATTTCACATAAAAATGGTCAATTTTGAAAATTTGCCATAAAAATAATAAATTTTGAAAATTTCCGATAAAAATGTTAAATTTTGAAAATTTCCGATAAAAAATAGTAAATTTTGAAAATTTCCATAAAAATGGTAAATTTTGAAAATTTCACATAAAAAAGGGAAATTTTGAAAATTTTCGATGTAAATGGTCAATTTTGAAAATTTGCCATAAAAATGGGATATTTTGAAAATTTCACATAAAAATGGTCAATTTTGAAAATTTCCCATAAAAGTAGGAAATTTTGAAAATAAGAATGGGAAATTTTAATATTTTTCCAGTTTTATGGGAAAATTCTAAAATTTAACATAAAAATGGGAAATTTTAAAAATATCCCTTAAAAATAGGAAATTTTAAAACTTTTCCATAAAAATGGAAAAATTGGAAAACTTAAAAGTTTTCCTTTTTAAAAAATCTGTTTTTTAGGATATTTAAAAAATTTCCCATTTTTATTAGAAATTTAAAATTTTTTTCCCATTTCTATGGGAAATTTTCCTTTTTATTCGAAATTTCAAAAATTTTATTTTTAAAAATTTCCTATTTTTATAAGAAGTTTTAAAAGTTTAAATTTTTGTAAGAAGGTTTCAAAATTTTCAATGTTTATGGGAAATTTCCAAAATTTCCCATTTATATAGGATATTTCAAAAATTTCCCTTTTTGATGGGAAATTTTTAAATTTTCCTATTTTTATGGAAAATTTTCAAAATTTCCGATTTTATATAAAAAATAAAATTCCTGCTCTAAAAAATCAATTTTAAAAGATATCGCTCAGAAATTGCTTAAAAAACTTAATCACAAAATAAAAAGCAGTCATTGCTTGATATAATATTAAATCAAAATAACTGTCACATATTGATTGATATAATAAAACTCAAATTCTGATAATTTGCAATATACACAAATATAAATAAAAAGTATATTTCATTTTATTATAACTTTAAAAATTAGTAAAGAATTAATTAATTTTAGTTTTTTTAAGAACTTTTAAGTTAAATAAAAAGAACTTTTAAGTTAAATAAAAAATAAAAATAAGAAAGTAAACATTAATTTTATTTTTTTTTTCATTTCAACGCAAAAATGTTTATATACCTACAAATGAACTCGAATGATTCGTGTTAATTCGATATTTTATGAAACAAAACTGTGATTGCTGAAAGTGTTTGTTGTCGTGTCGAGTTTTTTACTCTCAACGTTCTCTACAGTTCTCTTGTGTGTTTTTTTAATTTAGTGTCTTTTTTGTTTCTACACGAATTTGATTCGCGTGAACAAAAACGAATAAAGAGTTGAATCTAAAAAAAAGCGAATGTGTTGAAAAGCTTTTCAAATGTTTTGATGCAGAACTCTGCCTCGTAGTCAGCTACTTAATTATTTTGGGGACGGCAGCTACATTTAAGATGGCAGCTACATTTCGAAACACCTGTTTATGAGTGGTGCCAATATCGCGTTTATAAGATGGACAAAATAACAATTTAAATTTTGATAAAAACGACATAAATTCATTTTATTAATTAACCTCCGAAATCAACGGTTTTCCTGTACCTGATGGTATGTCTATATCAAAAAAAAATTTATAGAAATATTTTGGTGTGATCTCCAATAGTTTAAGAGTTATGGGCTTTTTAAATTTCAATAATAATACGGTATAACTTTAGAAGTTTAAATCCGAAAATAACTTTTCTGGCTACTGAAAATATTTTTTATATTCTTAAATATTCTATAAAATGTTCTTTATAATGGAAAAGTAGCTAATATACTATAAACTTATTTCTGCAACCGACTTTTTTTTTATAAAAATTCGTATATCTTAAAACAATATAGATATAAGTATGCTCTTTTGTATAATGAATTTTATAAAGGACATACTGGGCTTTTATATAACATGAACTACGTAGCTCTAGCACACGTAGCGTGTGAGTTAGACAGTTTAAAAAATAACTTTTTAAAATTTTACTTCTATTGAGTTAGAGTTATATAAATATAAATTTTTACATAATATTTTATTAGATATTATTATATACATGAACAGTCTTATGTTAAAAAAAATCTTAAATATTGCTTAAAGAACACTTTAAGGCTAACAAACGATTGCTAAAAAATAGTATCCAAAAACAGTTCTTTTACTAATGAATACGTCAAGTCAATTTTACATGTTAATGATGGCAACATCGTCATTCTCTCTTGTCTCTTTTTAGTTAAATATTTAAACCGATTATTTAAAAATCGAGTACTTTTAACTCATGTTGAATATATATATACATCACTATAATGTTTTTTGTAAATTTCATTGACCGATGTCTGTTTTTTGTTGAAAACACGAATTTTTTGTTAAAAACTAGAATTTGTATTATCAATTTGATTTTAGTTGTATTATTAAGTTTGATTTTAGTATGAAATATGTAAAATAGAGTATGAAATATTTCATAAATTCCCCACCCCCGAAACCTTTTATATGATAAAAAATAGCAAATTAGAAAAAATATGATAACTAAATTTAGCAAAAATATTATTTTTTATTAGAAAAGTCTGAAAACTTAAACATTTTCTTTAAAAGTTTTCACAAAATATTATTTGTCAAAACAGTAAAATATTTAACGTAGCTTTGAATTATGTAGACAGCTACTTTAAATTATTTGGTGTTAACAAAAGATTAACATCGGTTTGTTAAGCTAACAATCGTATTAAGATAATACTTTAAGGAATTTTGCTAAACTTTAGTTTACCAATCGTTGTTAAATTTTTTTGCATAAGACCGTAAATATATAAATATTTTATAAGTATGTAAATTGTTTACATAAATTCTCCCCATTGTATTTGTGGTAAATAAATTCAAGTGGTTTAAAACGCTCATTTATTTCAATATTACATGGTGTTGACAGCACTAAATCTTTTATTGTCGCCAACAAAAATAGAAAATAGTTTATTTTTGGCTGCAGCTACAACGGTGGTCGGTAGTCGTGTAGCAGTCTCGACCCCAAAAAATTTATTTCTATTTGAATGCATGTATTCTAATTTTGACAGGTTGTAGCCCGTATCCTGCTGTTGTCTATTGGTTTAATGCATTAAAGACTAATGCTAGAAACACAATCACGACAGCAGGCTACACGAACACCGACTACAAAAGTCATTGGCTGCAGCAGTCGCCTTGTAGTCAGCTACTTAATTATTTTTAAGACGGCAGCTGCATTGAAAACAGCTGATATAGATTTTTGACGTTTGGACCAATACTGAAATATATTAAGAACTATTATTAATAGTAAATAAAGAATAAATTATAATAAACTTACCAAATAAAACAAAAGCCAACAGATAGAAAAATTAAATAAAAATGTCTACAATAGAAACAGCTGCTTATGAGTGATGCCAATATCGCATTTATAAAATGGTCAAAATAACGGTTTATATTTTGACAGAAATTACATAAATCCTTTTTAGTAATCAACCTCCGATATCAACGGTTTTCATGTACCTGGTAGTATATATAAATAAAAAAAATCTAATATAAAGATTTTAGTGGATTCACTATAGTTTGAGAGTTATCAGCTTTTTAAATTTTAAGAATTATAGGGCATAACTTTAGAAGTTTATATCCGATATTAACTTTTTTAGTATCAAACATTCCGATTTATAATGGATTTAAAGTCCATATCCTAAAAACTTATTTTTACAACCGACATTTTTTTTATAAAAATACGCTTATCTTAAGTGGCTTAAATCGCTCATTTATTTCAATATTCTATGGTGTTGACAGCATTAAATCTGTTATTGTCGCCAATAAAAATAGAAATTAGTTTAATCTTGGCTACAGCTACAACGGTGGCCGGTAGTCGTGTAGCTGTGCCGACACTAAAAAATGTATTCCCATTTCAATGTGTGTAACCTAATTTTGAGAAGCTGTAGCCGTGATTGTGTTTCTAGCATAAGTATTAAAGCTTTTAGTATCATTGGATCGGGAAAGACCAGGAGATTAACAAAAAGTAAAAATTTTGTTTAAGTGTGTTATTTTGTTTACACTTTCTATAAAACTAAAAAATATTATCTTGCTACTTTTTTTAAAGAAAATAATTTCAATCTTTAATATTCTGTAGATATGACATGGATAAAGATATTACAATTTTGTAGTTATGTAGATCAGTAAGATAAAAAAGCTATAGGCTAAAAAAAATCCCAATTTTAACTGAAAAATTTCCTAACTCCCAACCCGGGAATAAGTCTTAAAAAAATGTTTGTTTTTATAAAAATGGCAACACTGACACTATTTTCAGAAAAAATACTTCTAATCGATAACAAATATGTCAGGAAATATAAATATTTTATTTTTTTTAATTGGTGCTTTGCCTTTTCAGAAATTTGTATTTAAACTAAATAATTTTTTAAAAATCGGCCTTTTTTGGAGAGGGCATGTTCGAGGTCCAAAATTTTTTTTATACGCATAATCATTATGTTTTCTTTCAAAATTTCTTAAAAATCTTTTATATTTTAAAAGAAAATATTTTTTTTAAAGGACAATATAATGAAAAACTCCAAAAAAATTATGTTTTAACTTCAAATATGTTTAACTCACACAAAAATAATTCCAAATATCTGGAAAGCCAAAGGAGATAACCCATTTTTTCAATCCATCCATAAATAGATTTTTGGTGAATGTTAAAAAAAGTCGAACACTGAGGTGACCAACTTCCGAACCCTCATGGACCAGTGTTTTTGAAAATCAAGCACCGCACTTTGGTATTTCTTCTGCAAAAAAGGCATTTTTTGACTATCACTTTTCAAAAATCTAATAATGCGATTTTATAGAGAAGAATCTGACATTGAAAAATCTGTATATTTTTTTTCCTAAGATATGTATATATTAGGGTGGGTCGTTTTTTTACTTTTGTCTCTGATCGACTTCTAATAGTGAAATTATGTGGCCAAATTATGTCAATCGGAAGTGTGCAAAATATTATTGATTTATTTTTAGGATACGAGCCCGCGCAACGGGCCCAAAGTTTTTGAGCCCATTTGTATGGGGAATACTGAGAGTATTTGCAGTTTTTGCTACATTTCGTGCATTTACAATTTATTTTGAAGAGAAAAGATAGTGGAATCTAAAAGTGAACTAATGCAGCTTTAATTGAAGTCATCAATGTTTGAAATCCATAAAACAGTTTTAAAGTTATTGCGATTTTCCCACAAAAATTCGTGTCCTTGAGAATACGCCTAAGGATACACAGCTAGAAAAAACTACTTTGGACAAAAGCTCGTAAAGCTAGACATAATTTATCATTTTAAGACTTGTAATTACTTCATAGTTTAATTTTGTAAAAATATAACAATAATTACTTAGTTTTTTTCATAATCGAAAATGGGTCATTTTTCTCAGGTGGGTTTCAAAACGCATTTTTTAATTTTTTGAAAATTTTGTTAAACAAGTATTACAAATTTGAATTTCTCTCATCGGTGTGTTAAAATAGATAAAAAAGACAATAAAACTCAAAAAATTGAGATCGATATCTCAAATTATTTTCCCGTACTTTGAGTTCGAATTCGACGAATTTCGCAAAAAAGTAATTTTTTGCTCATAATTTGAATAAATGCTTCATAAATCTTATTTATGTTCAATTTTAATAATGTTTATATGGAATAAAATTATCCATACTATGGAAAATATAAACAGGTTCTTTGTTTTTAAAATTGGATAAACTTAACCCTTTTTTTCCGGAGGCAAAAATGAAAAATTTGATTTTTTGTATTTTATTTTTTAAATACGTAATATTATTAATTTATTACTGAATTTTAATAAATACACTTGAAAGTAATTATTTTACACTAAGACAAAGTCTTTTTTTATTAAAAAAAAATATTTTAACCCTTTTTAGACATGGGGTCAATGACCCAAGTTTTTTTGGCACTTTTTTTTCAGCAAATTTTGATTAAAAACCATTAATGTTATTATTTGACACCAAGATTATTTTTTTTTTTTTTTATTATAAAAAATATTTTAACCCTTTAAAGACATGGGAGCAAAAATTAAAAATTTATGGGGACAATATGGTCCCCATAAATTTTTAGGATTAACATATTAATAAATAAACTTAATCTTAGTGTAAAATATTTACTTAATGCCTTTTTATCAAAAGTTGCTGGAAATAGTGACAAAACAATTTGTGGATAATTTTTTCCAAGATTAATTTGTTTTATTACAAAAAATATTTTAACCCTTAAAACCAATGGCAGCAAAAATTACCTACAAATTGTTTTGTCACTTTTTCCAGCAACTTTTGATAAAAAGGCATTAAGTAAATATTTTACACTAAGATTTAGTTTATTTATTTAAAAATATAAATCCTAAAAATTTATGGGGACCATATTATCCCCATAAATTAAGTAAATATTTTACACTAAGATTTAGTTTATTTATTTAAAAATATAAATCCTAAAAATTTATGGGGACCATATTATCCCCATAAGTTTTTAATTTTTGCTCCCATGTCTTTAAAGGGTTAAAATATTTTTTATAATAAAAAAAATCTTTTTTATTAAAAAAAAATATTTTAACCCTTTTTAGAAATGGGGTCAAAATAAAAAAGACTTTGTCTTAGTGTAAAATAATTACTTTTAAGTATATTTATTAAAATTCAGTAATAAATTAATAACACAGGTCAACAGCAAAAATGTGCTCGAGTAACCGCTATATACATTTGATGTATCATGGCTACCTTAGTACAAAAATGGTAAAATTTTTAAATTCTATGGCAATAATATAAATATGTAGCTTTAATTTTGCAAAAACTGAAAATTTGTCAATTTTTTTTTTTCGATTTTAACGCTATTTTTCAGATTTGGGGCCTATGCGCTACGTGTTAACGTTGTTCAATTCGACTAGAATTTTGTGGGTGGAAGTTTCTCACCAAATCTCACAATAATCCGACATGCACCCATTGAAATTGGAAAATTTATTTTTTTCATACATTTGAAAACCCACTATAATGCGTATATCAAGCAAAAAACTAATATTTTGTGAAAATGAGCGAATTTACTAAATTGTGAATAAATTCGAAAAAAATCAATAGATTTTTATGGTCGATATCTCATTTTGTTGCTATTATATGTCGCTATGCGATAAAATAATAAATCTGGAAGTTTTTTGCCGTTTTCGATTTTTCATGATTTTTTTAAAACGAAAATTTTTGCCATTTTTATATAAAAAATATATTTTTTTCTTAAGTTTTTTATTATAACTCCGATACTATTGATTCGATTAAAACGCGATATATAGACGAATTGAAGGCTATGTAAATTTTAATTTTTCTGATTTTATTTTAATAATATCGGACTAGTAGTTTTTGAGTTATCATTAATTATTTGAAGAAACGTCTAAAAAAATTGCAATTTAAAAAATTTTTTTTTTTTTAAATCTTGCCATAGAATTTAAAAATTTTACCATTTTTGTACAAAGGTAGTCATGATACATCAAAATTGTGTAGTGGTTTTAAGAGCACATGAATTTTTTTTTATTTTGTTGTGCTGTGTAATATTACGTATTTAAAAAATAAAAAAAAAAATACAAAAAATCAAAATTTTCATTTTTGCCTCCGGAAAAAAGGGTTAAGTTTATCCAATTTTAAAAACAAAGAACATTTACATTTTACATTTTTCATAGTATGGATAATTTTATTCCATATAAACATTATTAAAATTGAACATAAATAAGATTTATAAAGCATTTACTCAAATTATGAGCAAAAAATTAATTTCTTACGAAATTCGTCGAATTCTAACTCAAGGTATGGGAAAATGGTTTGAGATATCGATCTCATTTTTTTTGAGTTTTATTGTCTTTTTTATCTATTTTAACACACCGATGAGAGAAATTCAAATTTGTAATACAAAATTTTCAAAAAATTAAAAAATGCGTTTTGAAACCCACCCGAGAAAAATGACCCATTTTCGATTATGAAAAAAACTAAGTAAATATTGTTATATTTTAACAAAATTAAACTATGAAGTACTTACAAGTCTTAAAATGATAAATCATATCTTGCTTTGCGAGCTTTTGTAAAAAGTAGTTTTTTTTCTAGCGGTATATCCTTAGGCGTATTGTCAAGGACACGAATTTTTGTGGAAAAATCGCAATAACTTTAAAACTGTTTTATGGATTTCAAACATTGATGACTTCAATTAAAGCTGCATTAGTTCACTTTTAGATTCCTTCTTTTCTCTTTAAAATAAATTGTAAATGCACGAAATGTAGCAAAAACTGCAAATACTCTCAGTTTTCCCCATACAAATGCGCTCAAAAACTTTGGGCCCGTTGCGCGGGCTCGTATCCTAAAAATAAATCAATAATATTTTGCACACTTCCGATTGACATAATTTGGCCACATAATTTCACTATTAGAAGTCGATCAGACACAAATTTCAAAAAACGACCCACCCTAGTATATATATCGTCGGCCTATATCTACAGATTTTAGAAATTGAGATTTTGATACCATACGCTTCCGTTTAACCTATAGTGTCAATTTCGTATCAAAATGTTAATTTATTCGCGACTTATTCATTTTTTTTTTTTTTTGTTTGGCTTATCTACAATACATACACATTTTTTTTTTTTCGAAGACAAAACGGTTTATCTACATTGTATTTGCTAAATAATCATAGAAATTGTAAACTAAAAATTTGTAAAAACGTTAAATTATTAAAACTTATTTTACTTTTCTGATGAGTGGTAATACACTAAATTGAAATGTGTTTTCAAAATTTTTCTGTCTTCACACTGTTCAACGCAAAATGCGGTAAAATGCAGTGTTTTTAGTCATGTTTAAAAGGCTGTTTACTACACATAAACTTCCAAAAATACATTATATAGGGTGGCGCATAACTAACGTTAAGATTTATTCAATGTATAACTCTTTTCTTTCTGCTTTTATTTAACGTTGTTTTAAAGATAATATCTTTCAAATTTAGCCCATTGTTTGATTCTACCTGACGTGCTCTTTCCAAAGCATTTTCCATAACTTTTCTTAGAATTTCAGGTCCCAGCGCCCCCACTTCTTCTCGGATATTGGCCTTAAGTTGTTGGATGGTTCTAGGCTTATTGGCATATACCTTACCCTTTAGGTAACCCCAAAGAAAAAAATCGGGAGCCGTTAAATCAGTCGAACGTGGTGGCCACTTAAAATCAGAAAAACGTGATATTATTTGACTGCCAAAAATTTCGCGCAGGATAGCCATAGTTGGACGAGCTGTGTGAGCTGTGGCTCCATCTTGTTGGAACCACAAATCTGGATAGTTCTGCACCGCTGGCCTTAACAAATTTTCAATCATTTCCCGGTATTGAATGCCGTTCACATTAATCGCAACTCCTTCGTCGTTTTCGAAAAAATATGGTCCAATGATCCTCTCTGAAGTTATTCCACACCATACTGTGCATCTAAGTGGGTGCATTTCATCTTTAACAATTATTCTTGGATTTTCGCTGCCCCATATTCTGCAATTTTGTTTATTCACGTGACCATTTAGGTGAAAATGAGCCTCATCGCTCATTATGAGTTTGTGAATAAACTCGTTGTTTTCTAGGCACAATTCTTGAAAACGGCGACTATATTGAATGCGTTCTTGTGCATCATTTGGTTTTAACTCGTGAACCAATTACTATGGGAAAAGATGTAACATATGTAAAATTCTTTGCAAAGACCGCCTAGACATCCCTAACTGCTGAGAACGTCGCCTGGTGGAAGTTTCGGGGTTTTCCTCAATACTTGATTGCACTCGAGCAATGCTCACTTCATTTCGAACTGCACGAGGTCTTCCAGCACGCGGAAGATCACAGACAGCCCCTTGTTGCCCAAAACGCTGAACCAATCGGTAAATTGTTGGAGCGCTAGGAGCATTTCGAACATGAAAGAAATTTCGATATGATCTTTGTGTCTGAATAATCGAATGCTGACTTTCAAAGTAAAACTGAACAACTTTGGTTCTTTGTTCTGTGCTAAGCCTTTCCATCATAAATTTCCCAAGTATTATTTAGTTAATTCTGTAAAGAGACGAAAAAAAAGACTTAAATTAAAAAATGTATTCACTGATCAAATCTTAACGTTACTTATGCGCCACCCTATATAACTCTTAACAATAAGAAGATATCTTCCTTCAAAAAGTAGAGTCGAAAAATCTTAAAATCTTTTAATTTTTATAAAAGAAAATTCAGTTTGAAAAATGCACTTTTTCAAAAAATAAATTATTACCAATAAAATGTAATTAACGCAGAGGTTCGAAAGGCTCAATTCCTAATTCCATATTTTAAAATCAAATTTATTTTAGTGTTTATATCATTCCCATAAAACATTCACCTGAATCAAGTCATAAGCCTTAACTTTTAAGAATTAATTCTTAGGGAATTTAAAATCAGTTAGATTTAATTTAAATTATTTCAATTCTTAATCTTATACAAAAATAATTAAAAATTTTATAAAAAAATCATTTTGTAAAGGCATACAAAAATAAATGTATTCAAACGAACCCTACAGTTCAAAAATATATAATACCTATAAAAGAGCGGAATAAAATAAATCTCAACGAAACAAGTCCTTAACCATAAAATAAGTTTCAGGATTGCATTAGGGATTAAATATCATTTAATACCCATGAAAAAAAGTCCCCATTTTAGAGGATAAAGAAATGACTCTTTCTTAAGTTATTGGGTTAAAAAAGGGTTTTTAAGCTGAGATGATTTCCATCTCGATTTTAACAAAACCGTGGACTTGGTTTGTCTAAAAACATGTATAAAAAGTCATATGATTAAAATGTGATTTATTCATTATCGACATATAAACATATGTATATTTACATTTTCTAATTGTACTGAATTTTGTAATTTTATTCTAATTCCATCATAATTGTGTATGTATCTCAGCTATGTAATATATCTTCCTGCTAAGGGACTAATGTTTTTAGACCTGTAGGGCATATACAAATAACATTTTTGTGGAAAAATTCAAAAGTTTATTAAGTTGACTTAGGCGAAATTTAAAAAAATAAAAAAATTTAAAAATAAAAAAATTTAAAAATAAAAAAATAAATTTTCTTATGACCAATAAGATCAGAAAAACTATTTAAAATAAAATATAGATACACATAAAACTAAAGATTTTTTGTACACATAATCTATAATCTCATCCAGATTCGAAAACATATAAAATCCATTATTTCGCAGCAATACAACAAAACCAGAGATAATATACTCTTACATATTAGCACATTTTACATGTAAATACATGTAATGTCACAAAAAACAAATTATTTTTATAAATTTTTTTAGAAAAAATTTTTAATTAAGCAGATTCCTTCACTGATTGAATTTCTGGTAAAGATTAGCGGTCTTATGTTAAAAAAAATCATAAATATTGCTTAAAGAACACGTTAGTTACCAAATACTTTAAGGCTAACAAACGATTGTTAAAAAATAGTATCCAAAAACAGTTCTTTAACTAATGAATACGTCAAGTCAATTTTACATGTTAATGCTGGCAACATCGTCATTCTCTCTTGTCTCTTTATAGTTAAATATACAAAACAACGAATTAATTATTCATTGTTTCCTCCGGGTATTCGAATTTCTAAATAATGTTTTGTATGTTTTTAATATAAAATAACATTTTTCTTCTTTTCTTACTGTAAAATTATGTTTATGTTATATAAAAGCATTAACTAAACACATTTATAATACAGTAAAATAATAAATAGACAAATTTTTACTAAGGGTTTAAACCGATTTTTTAAAAATCGAGTACTTTTAACTCATGTTAAATATATATATACATCACTATAATGTTTTTTGTAAATTTCATTGACCGATGTCTGTTTTTTGTTGAAAACACGAATTTTTCGTTAAAAATTAGAATTTGTATTATCAATTTCTTTGAAAAGTTTGGTTTTAGTATGAAATATGTAAAATAGAGTATGAAATATCATGGAAATTATATTTCATAAATTCCCCACCCCCGAAACCTTTTATACTATAAAAAATAGCAAATTAGAAAAAATATGATAACTAAATTTAGCAAAAATATTATTTTTTATTAGATAAGTCTGAAAACTTAAATATTTTCTTTAAAAGTTTTCACAAAATATTATTTGTCAAAACAGTAAAATATTTAAAGTAGCTTTAAGTTATGTAGACAGCTACTTTAAATTCTTTGATGTTAACAAAAGATTAACATCGGTTTGTCAAGCTAACAACCGTTTTAGGATAATACTTTAAGGAATTTTGCTTAACTTTAGTTTACCAATCGTTGTTAATTTTTTTTGCATAAGACCGTAGGTCATTATAAACGAAAGACCATTAATATTATTATATTCCTGCATATCTAAATATCTTTTAAAAGTAATAGTTTAACAAATAAATGCAAAATATACACAAGTTTGCGGTGAAATAGCCACATTAGGGTAGTTCCGTTTTTTTGAACGAACATTAAAGAATACATGCATACTTTTATTAAATGTGTATGCTTTCTGATAAAACATAAGAATATTTTAATAGGTTATGATAAATTTTGTTCTATTTTATATCTAGGGTTTTTACAAACAATGTATGTATATCGCACTTGATCCAATAATACCCTATAAATTATAAATTCAATTTTCGTTTTAGAGAGGAATGAAGAAACATTTTATTCATTCAAGTTGATTTTAAATTCCCATGTGAATCAATTCACTAAGAATTTAAAATCAACACATTTTTTTTAAATTGTTTTATGAGAATTAAACTTAAGTTATTGTTAAATCATTTTTGAATTCCTAGGAATTAAGCTAATATTTAATTAAGCCTTTCGAAGCTCTGAATTAACGTCGTATATAGTAGAATTTAAATACATAAAAGGATCCCAAATCATGAGGGAGTATTGTTTAATAGGAATTGCTAAAATTCCTTAAATTATGTTATATAAATCCACTTTCATACAAATCCGCTGTGAACGAAATTGTTTATCTACACATTTATATAAACATTTTCGAAGACAAAACGGCTGATCTACCGTAAAATCGCGAATATTGGGTTTTATTTAATAATTTTTATTTCAGGATATGAGAAGGAGTCTACCAATCATATGCAAAAGATCACTTTTTTGCTCATCCTGAAAAATCAGTATTTTGCAGATAGGCCATTTTAGATATAGGCCGACGATATATATATAGAAAAAATCGGTTGAAGTCAGCTGAATATTGGGAAACAAAAATTTTTGATAAAATTATTGAAATTTAAAGACTTATTTATCAAAGATATTTTAACTGGAAAAATGTAGGTATCAATTTTATTTAAGTCTAAGATCTTGTTTTTGTTTTTTGTTTATTGTTTTTGATTATATACGTAGTTTGGGAGATATAAGCGCATCAAAATTGTCCAATAAAATTCAGCATTGGCTGGTTTCGTTGGAGAAACAGTCAGTTATCTCGGTTTACCTCCGTGCTCTCAGTATAATGAAAGGCAAAAGGCTTTTCTTTCGAATAAGCTTAAAAAAATTCACCAACTTTTGTCAATGTTTTGAAAAAATCAAAATTTAGTAAAAAGAAAATAAGGAATATTGCTTATAATAAAAAAAGCATTGCATACTTTCAGGCTTACATTTTTAATCTAATTGCAGTTATTAATCCTAACATTAGTTTAAATTACAATATCTTGAGATTTACGAAGTACCTTTAGGAGTCTACGGATTTCAATTAAAATTAATAGAGTTTTTTCTTGGATCAACTAATAGGCATGTGACCAATTTCACTAAATTTTATTGAGAAGTTCGCCTTATTCATTGAGAATAAAAATACATGAAAAAATAGGGGTCTAAGGCAGGTACCCCAAGAAGTCGACGGATTTCAACAAAATTAGTAGAGCACTTTCTTGGATCAAAAAATAAAAATGTGCAGAATTTGATCAAATTCTATTGAAGATTGCGGGTAATACATTGGGAAGGAAAATAAATGAAAAATGCGGTTCCAAAGGAGGTACTCCAAGGAGTCATCGGATTTCAAAAATTAGTAGGGCTCTTTTTTGGTTAAAAAACAAAAAGTAGATGTGTGCTAAATTTTATCAAATTCTGTTGAAAATTGCGGTTTATACATTGAGAAGGAAAATAAGATAAAATGGGGATCCAAAGGAGGTACCCCAAAGAGTCGACGGATTTCAAGCAAAATTAGTACAGCTCTTTTTTGGATCAAAAAATAAAAGTGTGTCGAATTTTAAAATTGAAAATTGCGGTTTATTATAATAAGTAAAAAGATGGGGGTCCAAGGGAGGTAACCCAAGGAGTAGACGGATTTCAACCAAAACTATTAGAGCTCATTTTTGGATCAAAAAATAGAATTTGATCAAATTCTATTGAAAATAACGTTTTATACATTAAGAATAAAAATAAGTGTAAAAATGGGCGTCCAAGGGAGGCAACCCAAGGAGTTGACGGATTTCAACCAAAACTAGTGGAGCTCTTTTTTGGGTCAAGTAATAGAGTTGTGACGATTTTCATTAAATTGTGGAGAAAATAATTATTTCCAAAAAGCCTCCGTAAACCACTATGCGACATAAGATTTCCATTTCTAGTGATTTTTGAAAAATGGTATATTTTTGGAGAACTCCGTTCAAAGTCTAGTCAATAATTAAGTTTATAATGTATGTATCTTATAAATTAAACAATAAATTAAAAAAAATATCAGAGACCGAATATTAATACTTTTAAAACAATATTTTCATATTTTAATCCATACAAAAACAATCATTGAAGTTTAAAAAATAATAAAAATCCCTAAAGATTTTTAATTGTTCGAAAAATTTTGTATCGTTTTTCAATCCGATGAAAATAAAAAATAAAAAAATCGTTTGGGATATTTATCAGTTCAAAATAATTTTCATCTTTTTTCAAATCTTATTTCTGTATTTGTCCTGGTTTCATTCATCATAATGTTCTTGCATAGATTAGGCAAAATCCTTGATCCAATGATTGCCCCTTGGAGTAGTATATTCTGTAATGTTGTTTCTTTCCATGCTTAAAACATAATGAGTGCTAAGTCGATGGGTGATGGTCCAAAGACACAAGCCACGTTTGTCGATCCGAGACTGACGGCCGCTTGCAGCCGCAACTAACATGTTGAACAGACGCTGCATTTTTGTACTTTACCAAGTACAAGCATCTTAGACCCTTAGACCATATACGGTGGAATGGCTCTAAGATAACTCCCTTTTATATTAGCCCTGACCTAGAATCCCACACGGGTTGTTTACCGCATCTAAAACTAGGTTGCTCAGTTTTCTAGGATGTACCACGAGAAGGTTAGAATGGGAATTGGATACAGTTCTTACCTGGTAGCTAGAGACGACAGGCAATTGCTGCATCCTCCCAGACCCTATGATCGACTGGGAGTCAAGGATTACAGAAGAAGAAGATTTGTCCTGGTATAAAAAGTCTTTAGGACGTTTAAATAATAATAAATTCAATTATTGTTGCAAATTTTATTTTGAAATGGTTTTGCAAGTCAAAGAAACCACCAATAGTTCCATTAGGACTATTAGGTTTAACTTCGAAGTTCTAAAACATTGCAATTAATTGGAAACATATTCATACATTCATTGTTGAAAATTTTAAAATTTCAGAAATATTCTATTTTTTCAAAGTCAAAACAGAAGTTCAAAAATAAAACAATCAATAAAATATTTTTCTGTTCGGATATTTATCGTTAAAGATATTTAAAATTTTCATCATGAAGGATATTTATATTTCAAATATAAATCCCTCATTTTTATTCATCGATCAAAATGAAAATAAATTTTCATCGGTAATGATATTTATACTCGATTGATTTAAAAAATAAAACAATATTCGGTCTCTGAAAATTATACAAATAAGTAAAGATCGTCCTTGTATCAAGGAAAACGTTAGTACTTCAAGAAAGTATATCACCATTTTAAATCATATTCAAATAAATAAACCCAAATTTAATTAAAAATTTTAAATAATTAACTATATTTATCATATTTTTTTTTTTTTGAAATTCAAAATTTGGAAAAATATTCAGATTTTTTTGCAAAAATTATTTGACAGCTCTGGTTTTAAGTATCATATTGAGAACCTTAGTTAAAAACTCAACTCCCGGTGCATCTAGGTTTTTAAGCATTAAACTGTCCAACTTGTACTAGAAATCCAGCAGCACCATCGAGAACACAGTACTTATCGTTCAACACGCTATCATCAACTGGAATTGGATATACCTACAACTCATGTTGGGTTATTTGGTCTTCAAGGAAGCTACTTTTGACAAACCAGCGTTGCCGGTCTGGAATTAGCAAAAATATTAATCGAAAATAAATGTCACTTTCAAGAAGTACGTGCGGAAGTTACTCTGGCTGAGGGATCAGTGTTAACAAAGAAAGTGATGTCAACAATTTGTGATATTTTCATAGGCAATAGAAGTCGCATAATACGATTTATATGCCTTTCAAACACCACAAAAAAAAACTTGCTCGGAGCCGATTTTCTTGAACAAGCTGGTATTGTTCTTAATATGGGCCAGAAGTTTTGGTATTTTGTGGATCAACCCACACGTAAGTACAATTTTAATGAGCCAGTGGAAACAACAATATGTTCAATGGAAATAAATCAAGAGTCATCCCCATGCACAAAAGCTTTAAAAGAGGTTTCAAAATTTATTGAGTTTATGGATAATAAAAATGTGCTGTCACCAATCCTCGGAACACCAAAAAGACCAACAACAAAAGTTAAAACACATTTACCCAAAACAACTTCATTAGATAATAAATGTCTCGTATGGAAGAAAATTTAATGGCTTGGATTTTAACAGCCCAACAAGATACCGAAGATTACGAAAAATCCCCAGAATGTATTCAAGATATATTTTAAACATTGAATCCCCAGCTCAGCTTATCAACTTCATATAAACCACCAGCAAAAACTCGGTAAAGTTGAAGGAGCATGTGATTACAATAAATTACACACCAGCATTTTTGACATTTGGTCGAGAGCTCCGTATACTAGATGAAGTTCAGCATGACTTGGGATCTGTAATCCAGAACTAACACCATATCTACAAAATGTTTATAAAAAACAAGACTACAATAATAGTATTAGCAACAGCCACAGATAAGTGAACCTCCATTGGAAATAGGTTCAAAAGTGTTGGTAACAACTCACGTCTTAAGTAACAGCAGCAAAGGTATTACTTCCAAATACTATAATCCAGAAAAATGAAACTACATAGTGTAAGATGTAGTTTCAACACACGAAAATGACTTAAGCCTGCTACTAGGAACTTCGAATGCTTCCGCTCTTACACCAACAGTTGTCCTGCCCAACCCATTAGAAGAATGAGAACCAGAGGTCAACTCATCAACTTTATATAAACCACCAACAAAAACTCGGTTGAAGAAGCATGTGATTACATCACGTCCTTTTCCAATGCATATAAAACTCTTCAAGGGCATTTATAGTATTGATCTTACCATTGAGCACAAAAAGGAGCTGAATTGTGTACTGGAACAAAATAAAATTATATTTGAAGAGCCGTCCTGTGCTACGCCATACGCTATTAATCATACACATACTGAAGAATATTATCCTATAAAGAATTAAATAACAACGATGTTAAAATTGGGCGTAACTACAGAATATGAATCACATTGGGCTGCTCCTGTAGTTCCCAAAAGAATGACGGAATTCGTGCCTGTGTTGACTACCGCCATAACAAAACCTGATAGATACCCTCAAAAACAGATGCCAACAGTTACGCTCTTAGAGCTCCTTATAGAGTATGCTAGCAGATTATAATCCAGCGCAGAGCGAAACTATTCTAAATAGAGCGTGAAGTTCTTGCAATCGTTTGGACTGTGTCCCAAAAGTATCGTGGTTATATTGAGCGAGCTCCAGTGAAGTTAATTACTATCAACATTTAAAATGGCTAATGCAAAATAAAACTCTAACTGGACGATCGGCACGTTGGGCACTGTAACTACAACCTTTTGATATTCATATAGAGTATAAACCATGTAAAACTAATGTAATAGCAGATGATCTTTCTGCGCTACCATGCATGAATATTCAAAAAGACAAGAACCTTTGTGAGATTTGTACCTTTTTAATTGAGATGCCAACGAAAAACGCTGGTGAAGTCAGAGAAAATAAACTAGATGATTCGGAATTAAAATAGATTATGGACTGCATTAAAAATGGAACTAAAAATCAAGCGTACTGGACAAAAAGAAGATATGCTATGAATTAAGGTGTCCTCTACTGCTACAATCATGAAGATTTCGAGGATCCGCAGCTTGTAATACCTGTTGAAGAAAGACAAAATATTCTAAACTATTGCAGCCGCCGTGGTTTGGCAAATTGCTATACACCATAATGTTAATTGCATAAAATATTAATTGGGTTTCTTTTTAGAAATTTTTTACATTGTTTTACATAAACAATAATAAACTTTATTATTGCAAAAAATTATTTATGTACCTTGTACAGTTTTTCAAAACTTTAGAGTCAAATTTCAAAAATGATTTTGTAAAAAATACACTTTTTAAATTTTTGTGTTTCTTGCCCAGAAATGTTTAAGAATATTTTGAATATTATTAAAAAATTAACAATGAAGTAGTAGAAACGTGTTATAGGGTGATGCGAATGAAAACACATATAAATATATGTTTTTAGAAAACGTTACAATCTTATGTGTTTATTGAACTTTAATTTTTTTTTATTTATTTATTTATTTAAAAAAGTCTACGGACTTATTATTGAAAATTTAATAATTACAATTAAGGTGCATAATAATATTACGTTTTATAGCTTTAACATCGAAAGAGAAATCAATAAGAAAATAAAATTCATTGTAAACTCTACATAATCTTCGAAATGAATCAGCATTGGCATAATTTGTTTGGAAAACTTGTAGATATATTGGTATAAAATGACGGGTTGATCGCTGTGGAATATTAAAATTTATTCTGCTGAGCAAAAAATCGGAATAGATAGTACCATTAATTAAATTAAATAAAAATGATACATTAAGCATAATTCGTCTGCTTTCCAAAGTTGGTAACTTCACTATTGAAAGCCTTGAGGTGTACGGTGGGAGAATAACATCACGATTCCAAGTAGAATTACCCAAACAAAAGAGTAGAAAATGTTTCTGGACTGATTCAATCGTATTTAAATCGCAAGATGCTTCGGGATCCCAGATGACAGATCCATATTCCAAGATTGGTCTGACCAAAGATGTGTATAGCCGTTTAGTAATGGTTGGCTCAGTAAATTCCTTCGCCCATCGCTTTATAAAAGCCAGCACACCACAAGCTTTATTAACAATCATGTTAATATGGTTATTAAAATTTAATTTAGGATCCAAAAGAATACCAAGATCCAAAAATTCTGTAACTAATTCTAGTTGATGTCCACCTAATACAAATTTATAAACAGTGTTATCGGTTCTTGAAAATCGCATATATTTGCACTTTCTTAGGTTAAGTTCCATTAAATTGAGAACACGCCACTCGAAAAATTTATCCAAATCATGTTGCAGAAAATTTTTTTCAATATTATTATTGTAGGTATGAAATATTTTCACATCATCAGCATACATTAAGACGTTGCAATACTTAATAACACACGGTAAATCATTGATGAAAAGGGAGAATAAAATTGGGCCAAGATGGCTGCCTTGAGGTACCCCAGATCTCACACTAATACATTTAGAAGTGACATTATTAAAAAGAACATTTTGCTTCCGGTGTGTTAAGTATGATGTGATCCAATTTAAACTAATTTGTGTGAAACAAATAGCTCGAAGTTTTATCAGCAGCAACTTATGGTTGACCTTATCAAAAGCTTTGCTAAAATCAGTGTAAATACAGTCAGTTTACTTCTTTTGAGTAAAACCACAATTAACTCTCGTAGTCAGCTCCAGAATATTAGTGACTGAAGAACGACCCTTTCGAAAACCATGTTGATGAGGGGACATTAAGGTGGAGATTTGATGCAGGAGATTATCGGTAACACATTTTTCGAAAAGTTTGGGAATTGCACTCAACTTTGCTATACCTCTATAATTTGAAATACATATTTGCCTTGCTGCCAGTCTTGAATAACGGTATAATAAATGAGTCTTTCCAAAATTGTGGAAAATAGCCATTTTTTAAAGAAATATTACATATTATATTTAGCGGAGTGGCTAACGAGTTTGCGCAGTTTTTCAAAACACAACTAGGAATTCCGTCAGGACCACTATGAAGTGAGGAATTGACTGTTTTTAAGGCATCTAGAATTTGGGATATATGAATTGGCGAAAAATAAATGGATTGATGTTGCTCAATTGGATAAGGGTATGTATCCTGGTTATATTGGGAATCCGAATATGTGGTGGAAAAAAACGTAGCGAACAAGTCACTTATTATCAAGTCGTCATCAGATTCTTGATCCCCATACTTCATCACGTTTGGAAAACCGTTGGATTTCTGGGTCATCCTTCATTTCAACTGTGGACACACACCTCCTCATGGTATCACCCGGGGAGCTAGTTTAACACCCATTAATATTGTGAGTTAACATGTTCCGAGAGTTGTCCCATAAAATCGATAAAAATGGGTTAGGATTACGGGCTAGTAACCCTCTCTTGAAAAAAATACAATGAAGAGGATAAAATTAGAATTGAAATATCCCACTACCTAATGTTAAAGGAGGATGTCCGAAACTTCGATAGAAAGACCAAGTAGAGGAACATTTTTCAAAGCTTGGCCTATAAAATTGGAGAATATTCGCACAAGATCGAAATCCATGGAATTCTTAAATATGCTCGGACTTTGACCTTAACAGGTTGTAACATTTAAGTAAGTAAGAGTCAATCTTATGTAAAAACTTATACAAAAAAGATTTAAATTGTTTAAGTTTTAAAATAATTTAAAAAAAGTTTTAAAATAATTACAAAAAATCGTATAAAAATATTTTTCCAAAAATTACAACAAAGCAAAAAAATGCAGGGAAAAATAAAGTTATTTTCACATGATTTTGGATCTAAAAATAAAAATTGTTTATAATAATTATAAGCTGCTAAGTTTTCAACATATGAAGTAGCTCAGTGGAAGAGTCTCTGCCTAGCAGTCGGTCTGGGTTCGAGCCCCCATGGGATCATAAAAAAAAATTGTATTTCGTTTAAAAATATATGTTTTTAATAAAACAACAACAAAAAAGTTGTTGCTGTTGTTGTCGTTGCTTTCAAATTGCTTACCCAAGTCATTACTTTTCTGCAATTGGTAAGTACTTGCCTCCAATGACATCCCCATGTTAATGTAATGACTTAAACAGCGAATGAGTAAGTAGTTCGTGTTCAATAGTTTAACTGTTTAACTCATTATTTGGTAATGAAAAGTTTTACTGGGTAGTTTTTGTAGAGATTGGTATTTAACAAATTATACTCAGCACGGGTAACGGCAAATCTAGCATAATAATAATTTTACGGTAAGTATATAAATTTAAGGTAATTATACTTTTAGGTTTCAAAGAATTTAGTTTTAGGGTATTTAGTTTTAGGTAAGTATTTATTCATTATTTTAGTAACTTCAATGTGACGTAGGTTTAAGTTTATATAGGTAAATTATTAGGAATTTTAAATAAACTTCACCTTACATTTAATATTAGATTTAAGTTAGGTTAATGTTTGTATACCCTTCACCAATAGGTGATAGGCTATTATAAGTTTGTGCATACGTTTGTAATTTTTTATTAGTGATCGTAGACATGTGAACCGCCGTGGTATAGCAGGTTAGTCATCCGCCTAGCATACCAGAGGTCCCAAGTTCAAGGCTATGTAAAACTTCTCTAACTAATGCATTTGCCGTTCGGAGCCGGAGTTAAAACGTAGGTCCCTTTCAATAAGTCTGAAAATAGAATCGGATGCAGCTGATTGTCTGAGAGAAGTACCCCTTGTTCCAATTGGAATGTTGTCTATCGACTCAGAATCGGGAGGAGAAACGATTAAGCGATGTCCGTCTGTCTGTTGAAATCAGGTTTCTGAAGCACCTGGAGAATGAACCTACATAAATTATATATCAGATTTTAATTTCTTCGGTCATAAACACCCGAAATATCGAAAAAATACCAAAAATTTGACAAAAATTTTACATAAAATGCAGCTTAGTACATGATATGCGTGCAAAACCTATATATCGCACTTGATCAACAAGAGGGTATTAACTCAAAATTTAAAAATTTTCAGTAGAGTCAAAAAAACTATTTTATTTTACTACTATGTACTTTCATATAAAGAAGAGGGGTAAAACTGTAGTTTTTTGGCGAAATTATAGTGAAAATAATGTCAGAAAATTTTTAAATTTTGTTGAATAAAGACGTTGTACATAATCGTTATTCAGAAATATCATGGAATTCGGTTCATATTTAGTCATACCACCTATATAATCCTAAAAATGCCATGGTTCTCGTTCCCATGGCATTCGGTTCTTCGTACCGGAACGACTCGGAAATTTTAGGATTCCGACTAAGGACTGCCACTTCTGCGATATTAACAATAACAACCTCTTAATGGCTTAAATTCCATCTAAAGAGTGCTCTAAATAAAATTTGTAGTTGGATTTTCTTAAATAAAAATCAAACCTTTTAATATAAAAACTCTACAAAATACGCAAATATAATGACATATTATACAAAATCATTTAGCATTAAAATGTTTACTTAGTACTCGGGTTTTGCAAAATTATCGACTTTTTTCGGAAACCCTCCCATTAAAGATTTTACAGTTGCATCTGATACCTTTTTGGAGCATGTGTTCCACCTGCGCTTAAAATCGGACATGTTCTTGGAAATCTTTCCTGTGTTCTTCAATTCCTTTTTTACCAGAGCCCAATACCTTTCCACAGGCCGAAGTTCTGGACAGTTAGGTGGATTTGGCTCTCGTGGTACAAAAATGACATTATTCTTTGAGTACCACTCAAGTGCCTTTTTTCCATAATGGCATGATGCCAAATCGGGCCAAAAAAATGTAGTCACTCTGTGCTCTCTTAAAAAGGGTAACAACCGTTTTGGTAGGCACTCCTTTACATAAATTTCTGTGTTTATTGTGCCAGATGCCACAAATACTTTACTTCTTTTGCCACATCTGCAAATAGCTTGCCACACGAGAAACTTCTTAGGGAATTTTGTTTGTTTTTTTGTGCGAAACTCTTACCGAACATTGCCCCGTTTATCAGCAACATAAAAATCTTGACCAGGAAGTTGAGAAAAGTCTGCCAGTACGTATGTTTCATCATCCATCACACAACAGGTGTATTTTTTTATAAAATCAGACTTCAATTTTTTCGCTCGTTTTTTTGCTTCTAAGTTCTTTATAGCATTGCGATCTGGAACCTTTTGGACTTTGTATGTCTTCAGTCCAGCATAAGCTTTGACTCTATGTGCAAAATTCGTAGAACATTTCACCGTACGAGCTGCTTTTCTTAAAGAAGTGTTAGGCGCTCTTCGAAAGAGTCGCTCGACTTCTTTTGCCTTACCAATATCTCTAGGACCTTTTTTCCTCCCTGATCCAGGTTTTCTTTCAATGCTCAGGTTTTCCTTATACCGTCTGATGGCATTAGGTCAACTCGAGGGTCAACTTTCAAATTTTTAGCTATTTTTTTAAAAGTCCATGACGGATTTTTTTGAAAAGTGTTAATTATATTTTCACGAACTTTTTTTTCGCAGTCCATTTTGATTGAAATAACTATTGAAAATTAATAATTTCTAAAATAATAGTATCTGACATATCTATAGAAACTAACTTGATCAAAAAATAAATTATTTCTTGCACTATGGATAAATTTTGTCTAAAATAGTAAATGCATATTTTTTTTAGAACACTCTTTAGAGTGACATTTGACAAAATTATTTCTGAACTCTTCAAAAAGTTCGGTATTGAAAATGTAACCCCGACCGGGACCACCATTGGCGAAGGGTATCCGAGATTCGGCATAGTCGAATATACCACTTTTACTTGTTAGAGTTTTAAGTTTTATTTATTTTTTTGACAAATTTGAAATTCAAGTTTTTAAAAACAATTTTTAGGTTTTAAGTTTTTAATCAGAATTCAGATTTTTTGCACTAATTTTAGTTTTAAATAATGTAATACTTTTATAAAGGTTTTTGTTTCACAGAAGTTGAAGTTAAACTGCAAGTAAGTTTTGTTAAAGTTGAAACAGGAGAGAGAAGAAAAATAGAGTTCTCGCCAGTGAAGTTGGCTGCAGTTTTTGGGGAATTAATTAATGCAGAGTTGACAACCTATGAAGAGAAGAAAATAAAAACAATTATTTGTATATGATCGCTTTAGGGAAACGTGTAATATGGGTAAATGTAGGGTATAAATACAATTTTAATGTATGATGGATCCCATGACCAAACAACCAAATGTGGAATCGAGAAAATCTAAATTAAAAAATTATTTTTTTCTGCTCAAAAATTTAAATTAAATAATAACTTTTATTTTTAATCGATAAACTTTTACTATTGATCAGAGACCGGATATTAATACTTTTAAAACAATATTTTCATATTTAAATCCATAATCCCTCATGATTTTTATTTGTTCGAAAAATTTTGTTTCTTTTTTCAATCCGATGAAAATAAAATATAAAAAAAATCGTTTTTGATATTTGTCAGTACAGTTCAAAATAATTTTCATCTTTTTTCATTTGATGAAAATAAATTTTGATAGAAAAAACTCAAATTTTCTTTTTGTATTTGTCCGGCTATAAAGCATCTTTATGACGTTTAAATAACAATAAATTCAGTTGAAGCATAGCCGCGAATAAAGCGACAAAATTGAAATTGTTCACAATTCGTAAAAAACGTTTTTAAAGTAGCAGGCAATATCTAGATAATTTTTTTTTAAGAGACCGTAACTGTTATAACTTTTATCGTAAAAGTCAGAAAATAAAAGTTATTTTTTGACTTTTATTTTTTCGAGCAGAAATAAAAGTTATTTTTTTACTTTTATTTTTTCGTTAAAATATAACAGTTAAAATAAAAGTCATTTTTTAACTTTTATTTTTTTTGAGCAAAAATAACAGTTATTTTTGACTTTTATTTTTTTAAGCAAGAATAAAAGTTATTTTTTGATTTTTATTTTTTCGAGCAGAAATAAATGTTATTTTTGTTTAAATTCATGATAAATACATTGAAAAATTTTTTCAAACAAAGATAATTTTTCAGTGAAAATTATTTGCATATGCTCAAAAATTAATGGAGTTGATGGAGTTTTTGGTTGAAACACTCAAAAATAACATTTATTTCTGCTCGAAAAAATAAAAGTCAAAAAATAACTTTTATTTCTGCTCGAAAAAATAAATGTCAAAAAATTACTTATTCAGTCAAAAATAACTGTTATTTTTGTTAAAAAAAATAACTGTTATTTTTGCTCAAAAAAATATAAATCAAAAAATAAATTGTTAGAGCGCAGTCCTTTTAGTTCTAATAAAATAATCACGACTTCTGAACGATTTAAAAGTTTATTCATAAGTGAAGAAAAATTTTCAGTAGATTGACAAATAATACAAAGTATCGGGTGTTTTTTTATTGAGGTATAGAACTTTAAGTTGGCATCACTTTTTTAACTGGCGGCCATTTTGTCAGCTGTCAAGTAATTAATATTTAGTTTGGATTGTCATTTCATCATGAACAGGTTGACAAAAGAACAACGCTTGCAAATCGTGCAAATTTATTTC
The DNA here is from genome assembly GCA_933228675.1 of Stomorhina lunata. NCBI lineage: Eukaryota > Metazoa > Arthropoda > Insecta > Diptera > Rhiniidae > Stomorhina > Stomorhina lunata. The sequence goes on along the minus strand of OW121740.1, from coordinate 83,746,858 downwards.
GAAAATAATGGTTCAGTTCGCGAAGTTTACCGCAAGCTCCGTCCATTTTATGGTCGACATAATCGTCCATCAGAGCAATTAATTCTGTTAACCATAGATCGTTTTCGCACTACGTTTACTCTATGTGATAATACGCATCCGCAGCGACGTCGAACAGTGCGCACCGAAGAAACAATTGCCTCTGTAGAGCAAAGTGTTGAAGAGGACCCGAATGAATCGATTCGCCACCGTGCACAGCAATTGGAGCTTTGTCCATCAACTTTATGGAAGATTTTGCGCAAAGATCTTGGCTGCGACCTTACAAGATCCAGCTTGTGCAAGAATTAAAGCCGCGAGACCATGCAATGCGTCGTGATTTTGGTGTATGGGCCGAAAATGAGATTGATCTCGATGCTGATTTTCATCGCAAAATTTTGTTCAGTGATGAGGCTCATTTTTGGTTGAATGGCTACGTCAACAAGCAAAATTGCCGCATTTGGAGTGAAGAGAATCCACATGAGACCCTTGAGACGCCATTACATCCACAAAAACTGACTGTTTGGTGTGCTCTATGGGCTGGTGGAGTCATTGGGCCATACTTCTTCCGAAATAATGCTGGAGAGTCAGTTACCATAAATGGAGACCGGTATAGAGCCATGATAACCGACTATTTTGTTCCCCAATTGGATGGCATGAATGTGGATGAGTTGTGGTTCCAACAAGACGGCGCTACATGCCACACAGCGCACGTCACAATTGATTTATTGAAGGAAACATTCGATGAGCGCATAATTTCGCGGAATGGACCTGTCAATTGGCCACCAAGATCGTGCGATTTGACACCACTGGATTATTTTCTTTGGGAATATGTGAAGTCGCTCGTCTACGCCAACAAACCAGAAACGTTAGGGGACTTGGAAGCCAACATTCGCGGCGTTATTGCCAACATACGGCCCCATATGCTCGAAAAAGTAGTTGAAAATTGGACCTGTAGAATTGGCTTTATTCGAGCCAGCCGCGGCGGCCACATGCCCGAAATCATATTTAAACATTAATGGCATAAAATTATCCTTCCAATAAAGCCAAATTGATGGACATTAAAACGATTTTCTTGTGTTTTATTTCAATTCGAAGTTCTATACCTCTAAAAAAAACACCCATTATATATATGAGACACTAAAAACTAAGATATAAATATTCACATTGTAAACGGAGTTTTATTAAATTATGACTTCTCAACACTCCTCCTCAATGTCAATATTTAAATAATTTACAAAAACTTAAATAATATTACATTACTAAACCCAATAGTTTCGTAAAACGTTCGTGGCTAACCTTCTGCAGATTTTTAGTTAAAACATCTGCAATCATATCTTTAGTATTACAATATTTTAAATTGATCAGCTTCTTTTCGTACAGGTCTCTAACATGATGATATTTTATATCAATATGCTTACTGCGAGCATGATACATAGGATATTTAACGAGTTGTAATGCTCCCATATTGTCGCCTTGAATTATAATAACATCATGATTATGTAATTCGATTTCACCTAATAATTTGCTTATGTATGTTGCTTCTTTGGCTGCAGAAGATAACGCCATGTACTCAGCCTCAGTACTCGATAAGGCCACTGACTGTTGCATTCGACTTTCCCATGAAAAAGCAGCACCTGCTAAAAGGAAAGTATATCCTGTATAGGATTTTCTGTTAGTAGCATCTCCACCCCAGTCTGCATCAACATAACATAGAATGGGATGTCCAGTTTTATAAAACTTCAACTGCATATCTCTTGTTTTACTTAGATATTTCAGAATTCTTTTTAATGCGGTAAAATGTTCGAAATGTGGATCGCTGTTCTTTTGAGATAGTTTTGAAATAGAATGCATAATATCAGGTCATAAGGCTATGTACATAAGAGATCCAACTTGGTCGACTCTTTGGCAATTATCGTCATCACATGCAATTTGAAAATTTGGCCCCAAAGGTGTTGCTACTGACCGACAGTTATCCGTATCATATCGCTTCAACAACCGTTCAATGTTTGCCTTTTGACTTATTGCAATTGAACCTGTTGGTCCATCTCTTTCTATTTCTATATTCAAAAAATGATTCACTGGCCCTTTGTCTACTACCTCTCTCAGAAATTTCTCTCTTTATAGATTTTATATCATTAACGTCTGAACAAGCAATTAATATGTCATCAACATATACGCCAATTAAATTGATCTTATCTTCAACTTTTTTTACATACAAGCATTGTTCACTTTCACATGCATAAAAATTTATTTCATTTAAAATAGTGTTTAACTTACGATTCCACTGACGGCCAGATTGTTTAAGACCGTATAAAGCTTTTTTCAACTTTAATACGTGATTTGGTCGTCTCTCATCAATGAATCTTTCGGGCTGGGAAATATAAACGTCATCTTTCAGTTCACTGTTCAAGTATGCTGTCGTAACATCCATCTGGTGTACGTGTAACTCGTATTCAGCAGCTAAAGCAAGCACATTCTAATGGTCTCGTATCTCACAACGGGAGAAAACGTTTCTTCAAAATTAACTCCATACACCTGTGCATACCCTTTTGCCACTAATCTGGCTTTAAATCTCTCGACATTACCTTGTTTGTCCTTTTTAAGGGCGTATACCCAACGACATCCAATAGCTATTTGATTGTGAGGAAGTTCAACCAGTTCCCAAGTTTGATTTTTTAAAAGCGCGTTATATTCGTTCTCCATCGCATTCCACCAAAAACTCAAATACTTAGTTGATAAAGCTTCATTTGCGGTTTCGGGAATTTTTATGTCCTCAGAACACATTAAATTTAGAGTATTAAGTATTTTCTTGGGTCTTCCTGGTGCACCCGTGCGGCTAATTTTTGGTCTTCCAAGCTTCTTTCTTTCAGGAGGTTTTCAAAACCGTAAAACTCATCTGCTAATTCATAGTCACTTTTATATCCTCCTTCAACTTTTTCATCAACATGATTTTCTTCTATTTTCGGCAGCAATTCAATATTAACAAATTCTTTATGTTCTGACTCTATAAAACAAACGTCTCTGCTTACAATTACTTTTCCGGTAGATTTTTCATATAGCCGGTAAGTTTTTACGGTATTTGAGTATCCAACCATAATGTACTCCTTACCTTTAGGTTTAAACTTATTGTGTTGTTTCTTGTCTAGAGCAAAAGCAATGGATCCAAACTCTTTAAGATGTTTGACTACCGGTTTACGTCCAAACCAAACTTCATGGGGTGTTGCATCACTTAAAGCTTTGAAGGGCAACGATTGCGTAAGTAAGCAGTAGTATTAACTGCTTCAGCCCAAAGATTTTCACTTACACCTCCATCAACCAGCGTGCATCTCGCCATTTCTACCAAAGTGCGGTTAAATCTTTCCGCTACACCGTTCTGTTGGGGCGTATAGGGTACAGTCAACTGACGAATAATACCATTCTCCTTTTAATAATTATCAAACGCTCCATTCACAAATTCATTTAATGTTATCAGGAATCTTCGCATTTATACCAAAAACCATATCGTTTATGCCATTTTAAAGCAATTTCAGAACCCTCACATGAAAAGAAACATTCGTTATTATTTGCTCCATATAAAAAAAACCACCAACTCTTTTAGCTGTAAACCAAGCTTTACCATTTTTTCTTACAACAGCCTCTTTTTCATTGAAAACTACAGAACAACCATTACTTACAGCTTTACCAACAGAGATAAAATTACACTGCAAACATGGAATATAAAGAACATCTTTCAATGTAAGATCAAACTCCTTTATAAAAACTTCGCCTTTTCCTTCGGTTTGAATACGGTTACTACCAGCAAGAATTATTTCTTCTTTATGATCTTGAAAGTTTTTGCATATGTCGCGGTTGCAACATAAATGAGCTGAAGCTCCGCTATCAACGCACCAAATATTCTGCTGCAATACACTTCCATTTGTTGCAGCAAAAGCACGATGAATTTGCTCGGTTTTATGGTCTTCTTTACAACTCTTTTCTCTGCATTGCGCTGCGTAATGACCGTTTTTTCCGCAATTGAAACATTTAAAATTTGATTTCTTTCTATAAGTGCTGTTACCATTGTTTTTGTTATGACCATTTTGTTGAGTTTTCTTCTTCTCATTATTGTTCCGTGCCATGAAAACTTGAACGCTATTATCTGTACCTGTTGTTTCATTGTTGACTTTTCTGCGTTGTCCCTCTTCCACTAACTTCATCTTTAACTTTGGAAGTTCATCTCTGGTCTCTAAGGCCACTACAAGATTCTCATATGATTTCGGTAGGCTAGCTAATAGCATAATAACGTACAACTCCTCCTGAAGAGCTACTCCAGTTTCAGCCAATTTGTCAACGATCGAACCAAAATTACAAATGTACTGCTGAACGCACTCATCTTCTGACACATGCTTTTGAAGAAGCTGCTTAAACAACGTTACCTTACGTACGGGTCCTTTTGGCCGATGCACCTCCTTCAGTGCTTTCCAGGCATCACTGGACGTCTTACAATTTTTTATATGGGCTATTTGCATAGGGGTTGAACACAATATTATTGTAGCGGTTGCCTTCTCATCTTTAGCAATCCATTCTTGATTCAGGCTTTATCAAGCTTCCTGATACAACCGACCATAGATCTTGGTGTATAAGAACACTTTTCACTTGAAGACTCCAAGAGTCTCATCCAATTTTTGGATATTAAACATAGAGGCCATTTTTTAGTTATTTAAGGAGTGCTCTAAATGAAATTTGTAGTTGGATTTTCTTAAATAAAAATCTAACCTTTTAATATAAAAACTCTACAAAATACGCAAATATAATGACATATTATACAAAATCATTTAGCATTCAAATGTTTACTTAGTACTCGGGTATTGCAAAATTATCGACTTTTTTCGGAAACCCTCCCATTAAAGATTTTACAGTTGCTTCTGATACCTTTTTGGAGCATGTGTTCCACCTGCGCTTAAAATCGGGCATGTTCTTGGAAATCTTTCCTGTGTTCTTCAATTCTTTTTTTACCAGAGCCCAATACCTTTCCACAGGCCGAAGTTCTGGACAGTTAGGTGGATTTGCCTCTCGTGGTACAAAAATGACATTATTCTTTGAGTACCACTCAAGTGCCTTTTTTCCATAATGGCATGATGCCAAATCGGGCCAAAAAAATGTAGTCACTCTGTGCTCTCTTAAAAAGGGTAACAACCGTTTTTGTAGGCACTCCTTTATATAAATTTCTGTGTTTATTGTGCCAGATGCCACAAATACTTTACTTCTTTTGCCACAACTGCAAATAGCTTGCCACACGAGAAACTTCTTAGGGAATTTTGTTTGTTTTTTTGTGCGAAACTCTTGCCGAACATTGCCCCGTTTATCAGCAACATAAAAATCTTGACCAGGAAGTTGAGAAAAGTCTGCCAGTACGTATGTTTCATCATCCATCACACAACAGGTGTATTTTTTATAAAATCAGACTTAAATTTTTTCGCTCGTTTTTTGCTTCTAAGTTCTTTATAGCATTGCGATCTGGAACCTTTTGGACTTTGTATGTCTTCAGTCCAGCATAAGCTTTGACTCTATGTGCAAAATTCGTAGAACATTTCACCGTACGAGCTGCTTTTCTTAAAGAAGTGTTAGGCGCTCTTCGAAAGAGTCGCTCGACTTCTTTTGCCTTACCAATATCTGTAGGACCTTTTTTCCTCCCTGATCCAGGTTTTCTTTCAATGCTCAGGTTTTCCTTATACCGTCTGATGGCATTAGAAACCGTTCGAGGGTCAACTTTCAAATTTTTAGCTATTTTTTTAAAAGTCCATGACGGATTTTTTTGAAAAGTTTTAATTATATTTTCACGAACTTTTTTTTCGCAGTCCATTTTGATTGAAATAACTATTGAAAATTAATAATTTCTAAAATAATAGTATCTGACATATCTATAGAAACTAACTTGATCAAAAAATAAATTATTTCTTGCACTATGGATAAATTTGGTCTAAAATAGTAAATGCATATTTTTTTTAGAACACTCTTTAATTTTTTATTAAAACTATTTTATTCACAATGTCTCTGGACCCATAACCTGTTAGAGCGCAGTCCTTTTAGTTTTAATAAAAGAATCACGACTTCTGAACGATTATTTTAGTTTATTCATAAGTTAAGAAACATTTTCAATAGATTTACAAATAATACAAAGTATATATATGAGACACTAAAAACTAAGTTATAAATATTCACATTGTAAACGGAGTTTTATTAAGTTATGACTTTTCAACATAAATGTTATTTTTTTTTTTTCTAAAAAATAAAAATCAGATTTTTAAAAAGCATCGCATGAAAATTTGGTCCAAGACTATCAAAATGGTATACTTCGTTTTCTTCTCCGACATTTCCTTGCGGTTGCTCTTTTAATCAAAAATTCAAAAATAACAGTTGTTTTCGGTCCCTGTTTTTAATTCATCATGGACGTAATTTTGGGTTAAAAAACTAATTTAGTGCAAAAAAAAATAGTTTAATAATAATACTTGGTTAATGAAAAACGTATTACTTATTTTTAAGATGGAAAAACGTTACATATCCAAAAGATATTGTCACATAAAACGTTATTCCATTTTGTACAACGAAAAGTGCGATGGCATTTAAAACGTTCTTCGCTCAAAAGAAACATTCCTATTCAAGAATTCAATTAAAAAATAAAGCAATGTGCACTTAAAACGTTTTTCCACATTACCTGCTCTGGGGCGTTTTTGGAAGGAATACTTTTATTTTTTCTTGTTATATACTCATATCCACTATTTCTCAACCTTTTTCTTTCATTATCTTTCCAATTTTCTGCATTACACTTTCTTTATGTGTCTCTGTTACACTTATCAATTACTTTTGACAATGGTGTTATCATTTTGTGTGTAACTTAGAACGTTCTTTCACTGACTAACACTTTCCAATTGTATTTTGATAGCGATAAGGCGCAAAATTTTGGCTGATTTGGTGATTAAGCAACGTAATAGAGTCAAGTTAACTGTAATCTGCAAAAAAACAGGTTTTGTAAAAATCGTTATTTGCGGCTATGCTTCAGTTATTGTTGCAAATTTTATTTTGAAATGAGTTTGGGCAACAAAAATACTACGAAGAATCGATAGACAATAGTCAGAAGAATTCTGTAGCATAGCGGGAATAATGCTATCCGGGCCTGCTGACTTGTACGGTAAGAACGTACTTACGGCCCACTTAATTCTGTCAGAAGTGACTGTCTCGTCTATCAGATTGTTCGGTATTGAGTCCAATGGCTTCATAGATAGCTCTTGAAAAATCGGATCTGGATTCCGGTTACCGGGGAAGTGAGTGTCAAAAAGGAGTCAGAGTTAGATAGAGGGTTAGATTCTGTCCATGAGCCATCAGGTGTTAGGATAAATCCGGGGACCACGGGATCCTTGGATAGTAATTTCCTAAATCTTGACAGCTCTTTTACAGAATCGATGGTCTCACAATAGGTTAAAAATGTTGACCTTTTAGCTTTTTTGAGATCGCTCTTATACTTCTTGAGATCTTTCGTCCACCAGTTAGAGTGTTTACGAGTGGATATACTCCTAAAGGACTCCCAATTTGTTTTTCGGGGGTTCCTATAGGAACTCGGTTTGACTTTCTTAAAATTAACAGAAAATGAGATCAAGCAGTGGTCCGAGAAGGAACACTAGCTTGATACCTTCCAGTTTTCAATAAGATTATCTTTTGCGTTTATCATTGTGATGTCTAATACTTCCTCCCTATCTTTTATACTAAAAGTGGGCGTGTTGTCCCTATTACAGATCCTAAGATGGTTATTAGTAATGAAATCAAAGACAGACTCACCGCGCTCGTTGATGTTACTACTACCTCATTGGTAGTGATGGGCATTGGCGTCACAGCCCATAATGAAGGTATTGTTTTTCATGGACTCTACCAACCACCTCACATCCTCTGCCTCATACGGGAAGTAGGTTGAACCCACAAAGAGGACATTTTGTGGTTACATCCCCACAACTGTAAGAATTAAGTAAACGTAAGTTTAATACATTCCTAGCTAAGATACAGGGTCTTACCTTGTCGCCCGTGTTTGAGACAAATAAGGTGTAGCCTGCGACCTTGAGTCCATGAACCCTGTTCTCGCGAATTCAGGGTTCCTGGATCAAGGCAACATCTACACCGGAGTCGGCAAGTCATTTCGGCCGAAGCCGCTTTACAGTGGTGTAGGTTTAACTGCACCACTAGCAGCTTCTTTGGATCCCCATGTTTAGAAAACTTAAACTTGACGGTTCCAAGACCGAAGTTGGCAACGACCCTTGTCGACTTTAATTTCTCGAGGGATATCCAGTCCACGGTAAACTTGATATCACTTCCCGTATTTCCCTCACAGCTGGAGGAAGATATAAACTTACAACCAGATGTGAGGAAATTATTTTGGTTCTGGAGGGCTGCCAGTATGGCTTCCACCTTCCTTACCGGACGTGGGAACCACGCTGTCACGACCTGCCGAACCGGGAGCTCCGAAGCCAAAATCACGTCAAGTTTGGCGGACGGACGGAGATCGGTCGCATTATCGCAATTAACGATCTTCACCCCTTTCTGCCATTCCGCACCCTTCAATGATAGGGCCCCTTAAAAATAGCAATAATGTCTATCAGTCGTGCTTCAATCAGCTCCCATAGATCATTTTTAATCCTACAATAAGGATCATTATGATCTAAGACAGCTGCCTGAACTGTATCCCCGCTGACTGACTTTTTGATCTTTTTAGAAGTCGTGGGTTGCTCGTCTCCGGATCTAGCCCTCTTCACGCTCTCCTTTCGGGAGCCCGAATGAGAGGCCGAAGATCCGCAACCCATCACAGCCTTGCCAACCATCGCAGACCCAGACTTAGGTGCGCCGGTAGCATGCTCCATTTTTGCTCTCTTGCGAGGAGAAGCTGATTTTACCATAGGGTCATTGTTAGGTACTGTAGAGCTACCAGCTTCGAGTCGTTTCCCCACAGACTCCTCGCTAGGTGTCGCAGAGCTACCAGCTTCCACTGTTTTCCCTACAGGTCCTTTACTGGAGGCTGCTGATTTACCAGCTTCGCCTCGCTTGATAAAGCAGATGGCTCCTTTAAATTTAATGAAGGCACCTATGAATGCGGATGAAGCAACATGTTCTGGCGTGCGTTTGTGAGTTAATATACAGCATTGGGTCGGACGAGCATTAAAATCAAAAGGATTGGAAGTTTGAGGTAAAGCGGTATAGACAAATTCCACACTGTTAGTCACCAATTTAATTGTTAGACTCAAAATAGTTCACACGATTGTTATTTCCTATACTCTCCATAACTTTTGGAAGTGCAACTTTCCAGCACGTAAAGAAAATGACGGTAACATGTGCTGAAAAGATTATGAAGAGCTAGCGTCGAAAAAACTGTTTCAAAAGTGAGGCTTATTTGAGGCTCGCATGAATATATTAGGTTCTATACCTAATGTTTCTTCGGACGCCCTTTCAATACAGGCTAGTAGTTGGCTGTTATCCAGTAGACCCCTTTACTTCATTTTTGTCCAAACTATATTTTCGCTTGTCCAAAACTATGTTTTTACATTTTTTAGAGAGTCATTACTTAAAATTAACGTAGAAGTGAGTGATAGGCAGTGGTCGAAATATTCGACTGATTTTGACTAATTTAAAACAAATGTTCATGCAATAACATTCGATAATTTTTTTTTTTTAGTTAAAGAACAGCAAGAAATTCAAAAAGTTATCGAAAGAACGACAAAATTTAGTAAATACATGAATGCAAAGAATAAAACTTCTTTTTGTTTTTGAACTAAAATTTAATTTGTACGTTTCGCTTTGTTTATTCAAGATTTAAACAATTTCTTCAATTAAATTTCAATTGAAAAAATTATATTTTTTTTGAATCTATAAAAGCTAAACTTTGCACAGGCAGATGAAGCTATTCTTCGATTTTTTGAGAGAAAGATTCGACAAAAAATCTTTGGACCCGTCTGCATCAACAATGAATATCGATGTCGATATTGAACCATGAGCTGTATAAGTTATACGCTGTTGAATATACTCCAGAAAGAAAGCTATTCGAAAACGATCCCGAGGGTACTCGTAAAAAAGGACGTCCGAAAATTCAATGGAAAGACCAAGTGGAGTAAAATCTTTCAAAGCTTGGCCTACGAAATTGGAGAATATGCGCACAAGATTGAAGCGCATAGAATTCTAAAATGTGCTCGGCCTTTGAACTAACAGGTTGTAAATAAAGGCTTTTTAAGTAAAGTAAGTAGAAAATAAAACTATTTCGATCGGAATTTAACTACGGAATGGTTTGAATTCCGAACGGAGTTTGTAACATGACTGATAATCAGTCAATTAAATAATGTTCAATAAAACTGTCAAAAATCAAATGTTATTGTCATTTGGTATGAATAATAAATAAATAGATCAAAATTTCTCGTGAAATTTATGTCCTAGACTCACGGGCTTTCTTGGTATTACCCTATCATTCTTATTAAAAAAAATATATCGACTAAAAATAAGACGCAACTATTTGATAAATATTGATAAAATATTTTTTCTTATTTTGTAGGTCAGTTATGCCCACAACTGATGCCCAATCGAGTGTGAATGCAACGTAAGTTATACAAATTTTAAAACTTTTAAATTCAATATATATTTAATTTGAATTGGTTTGAATTAAATGATTTATATTTTGAAATTACTGTTTTTGCATAAACGCTTTAAGATGTCTGAGATCGCCGATGCTAACAAAGAATTTGATAATGGCGTATGACGAACGATTAAATATATCAAGAAAACTTTTCAATCAGTCAAGGAAACGAGTTGAAAATTTAAAAAGAAGTCATACAACTAAACGGTAATACATTAAAATTTTATAAAAGTCCATTATTACCTCCTTCCCAAGTTGTATCAAATTAAATAATAATTATAAAACCTTATGAATTACATATTAATAATTAACACACCTCCCTGCTTCTTTTTTTACAAACATGAATACAAATACGATTTATAAAACTGTTAAAAGTGCAGAAGAAACTTTTATTGCAAAATTTAATTTTGTTACCAATAAACAAAAATACTCATATTTTTTTAAAAAACACAATTTTTAAACAATGTAATCTTTAATGCAGTAGACCACGCCTCAGAGAGCGTTACCACCTTTAAAGCGCAATACAACTGTCTTATTGCTTTTAATGTTTGTGACAACTATTCTTTGTTTATATCGTGCTTCTTCACAGATCGCATTATAGGAATTGTTATAACAGGTGGATTGAAGAGTTTTTATGGTTACATATGAGTACGTAGAAAAACATACAACGATTAAGCGCTTATACAATTTTTCAGTACCATATTTTTACCTTTCACTGCTTTAGGTGAAAAAGGGCATATTGACATCCCCTTGACCACAATAGGTGGAGATGCTGATGTATTAGTCGGACAACATTTTTAAGTCGATCCATATAAGCTTGTTATCAAAGTGCAGGTCGCAATTTTAAAGATAATTAATTTAAAATATTTACGAACATTGTGTTTAGGGCATCTCCCATAGGACTGCCTTTCCGGAAAAGAGATTTTGGTCCGTTACAGTCGCAATTTGATTTGTATTTCATTATATGCTAAAATATTTCTAAATGAAGCCAAAATCAAAATGGCCAATATTTGACCATACCTCCCATAGAGAACCAACTCCCGAAAATCACAAAATCGCATATAAATCTAAAGATAACTAAAGTTTTTTGCTTAAGCCAGCACAGGAACGACCCCATAAACATAAATCGATGAACGAAATTTTATGACAATCATTTAATATATGACCCTATCGGAAACGATATGCCAGGAAAAATGTATACATTTATTCATACCTGCTTGACATCAGTGAGGGTATCAACATTCTTTTCAGGTCTGAGAACAGAAAAAAGTCACAATATGAAAGATCAGCTGCCGTTGAAGAAATAACCGCAGAAACTAACCCTTATTTTGATTCTTACAAATCGTACTGTGAAACAAGTAAGAAATTGCTATAGTCGGTCAAGCCCGACCATACGATACCCTTCACCACTAAGGTCAAAGATGTTCTTTTTCCTATATAAAGACAAATATTTGCTAAATTTTGCCATCATACAAACATTTTCTCAAAACTTATATATTTAAGTTGTTTCCGTCATTTGGACTTATAAGGGTGCAAGGGTCAAATGTGGACCGATTATCTCGAAATTTGGCAAATTGATTAAATTTTTAACAAAAATTTTGTATGCTCAAAATTCTCATTATCTTTAGATTTACGAGCTTTTAAGTGATTTTTGTCTCATTTAGTGCATTTTGACAGAAGAGTTTGTATGGGAGCTATGTTCAAATGTGGACCGATTTCAACGAAATTTAGTACAGTGATTTAAGTAACATTTAAGTTTAAAAAAATATTGATATTTGTGGCCAATATATCAATTCCGGGAAGTGGGACCTATGGGAGGTACCATAAATAATGAACCTATTTTGACGAATTTCAATAGCCATGGTCCCACTATCAAAAAAATGATCTGTGCAAAATTTTATAAAATTATCTCTAAAATTGCGACCTGTACTTTGATTACATCGTTTACATGGATGTCCAGCCAGACGGACGGACGGACATACTGACATCGCTAAATCGACTCAGAAAGTGATTCTAAGACTATTGGTATACTAAAAGGTGGGTCTATTTCTATGCGTTACATACATCAGCACAAACTTATAATACCCTTTCCACCTATGGTGGTGAAGGGTATAATTAGTATTAAAAAATTGTGCGCCAACACGTAATATTAAACAATAAAATCAAATTTTTCTTGTTATTGTACGAATTTTTCATTCCAATTCTAATTTTTAAATAAAAATAACATAACCGAGAATTTTTTTAATAATAAAAATGATATATTAAACTAAAGACTGAAGAGCTTGATTTTCATATACACCATCCTTTATTTAATTTGACGTAATTTGTCTTAGCGGTCACTTTTATCTTAAATTAGACTACAAATAATGCAAAACAAATTATTTCTCCCATAACGTCCTAATTTAAGTTATTAACAAGTTGTTTAAATGGTCCTCAAAAATTTACCAAAAAGTTTATACAGTTTTTTGAAAGTTATATATTTATTTATTATAACAATTTATAATAAAAACTAAATTATTTAAAAATTACAGAAGTTGCAAACGTTTTGAAAAGCCAGGTGATGATGATTGGATAACAAGTGGTTCTTTAGGATCTCGTGATGCAGTTCTGGTATTCCGAACTTCTATTTTGAATACAAAAATGAAGCAAGCACTTGTATCAAATGATTCTGGTTCAAATAGTTTAGATAGTGAATCAAATGGTGCGAATACGAATGTTAATAAAATAAAATCTAGTGAAATTGTTGATCTAGTGCCGTCTACAAGTAAAAGTGCAAATCCTGCAGAAGAAAAAAGAAACTTTGTAAGGGCACCCAAAAATGTTATATGCGTTTTTAAGTCCGAGAAGAAATTGTGTGATTCAATGTCTTCGAGTGACTACTCAATATCAAGCGAAGGTGATGACCTAGAGGAAATAGAAAGGGAGGTTGTAACGGAAGCTGCCAAGATTAATAATATAGATTCTTCAGACGATACCGATAATGTAGAAGACGTCGACGGAGAAGGTGATGCTGAAGATAAACAGGTGGATGAATACTCGCCGGCTGATGGCATGCCAGCTGTTGAACTCAAATTAACCTACAAATTTGTTCAATGTGAAACAAAGTTATTAAGAAAAATTTTTGCACGTCATGGTCTAACAGAAACGGAAGAAAGTGAGAACTTTAGCATCCTGTGGACTGGAATACACATGAAACCTGATATTCTAAGAAATTTGGCTCCTTATCAACGCGTTAACCATTTTCCTAGGTAAACTACTTGAAGTGTAATAGATAAATCTGCTTTTGTAATGATCGATATTTTTTATTTCGTTTAGGTCTTATGAGTTGACTCGCAAAGATCGTTTGTATAAAAATATTGAACGAATGCAACATCTCCGTGGCCTCAAACACTTTGATATCATTCCGCAATCATTTATGTTACCCCTAGAGTACAGAGATCTTGTAACAGCCCATAACAAATACAGAGGTCCCTGGATTGTGAAACCAGCTGCATCAAGTCGTGGTCGAGGTATATTTATAGTAAATTCGGTAAGTAGAAACAAAAATACTTTAAACCACAAAATATTTAAAACAAGATTTTTTTTTTTTAATTTCTACTATCTAAAAAATTGCTTATCAATAAATTGTTGTGTGAAATAAATGAATAGTATAACATAATATTTTTTTTGGTGTAAATTCTATGATATCTCTTAAACGACTAAGCAGATTAAGAAAAAATGTGAAGACAACTAAAAACAAAATTGTTCTCGAATTTGTTATAATCAGCCGTTTTCTAGTTATATCAACACTGCACAGTGGGAAAATACGGCCAAAACTCAATAACTTGGTCATTTCTTAACTTTTTTTCTTGAAATTTTCTGTGCATGTAAATAATATACCTTTAGCTAAAATGAAATAGTTTTTTTAAGAAAATATAAAGGCTGTGGTCACTTAAAACTGGACTACTAAACATGCTGAAAAATCTTTGCTGGCGATTTTAAAAATTATTTACTTTAATGGGATAATTTATGAAAATAATATCTTTCCTGCGACATACGTCTTGTCAAAATCGGACATGTCCTTTTAAAGATATTGGCCTCATAATATGAGCTTATGACCAGATTTTGTATGCTTTTAATAAATCTACAGAAAAACTCTAAACATTTAACATTCTTATAATAATAATTACTAGTCCTTGAATAATATAAAATTTGTGGATTTAAAAATTTTTATTGCGTCCACAATTATGTGACCACTACCTGTATACTTAAATAGACTATATAAAGGTCACTCAAATTTTGTTGTTTTTTATGTTTATATATACATTTTGCATTGAATTAGAAAGAAAGCTAAAGAAATGGCATAAAAATATTACATCATGCCTAAATTTTACTTCAAGTAGTGATTTTTTCGCGATTTTTTAGAGATAAAAATCTCTAAAAAATATTGGCGGTCTGTTAAACTTTGTATTTAAAATTAAAAAAAAAAAAAAATATAGTTGTTTTAATTGCCAGAATTCTACATAAAGCATAGGTCAAAAAATATCGAAACTGGCGCGGTTAATTAGCACAAGGTATCTACTTTTTAATCCAAAAAAGAAAATAACTTAAAATTTTACACTTTTTCCAATATTATCCGAATTTTATTTATAGGTTCAAATATACAGTAAATTTTATTAAGAACATAAAAATAAATATTCAAACTTTGAGGAATTATTACAGTCTTAGTAGACAATGCAGAATGGTAAAAATTTGGGATTACATGTTTTGAAATGTCAGCTCTAATCTGACATCAAAATTTGTTAAAAAAAATTAAAAACAACTTTGGGGGTTTTGGCCATAATTTCCTACTGTGCACTGTTTCAAAAACCTGTTTTTCGGGGAAAAAAAATTATATCTTAAAAACTAGAGCCAACTCAGAAATAGCAGACATCTAGATTTGGTCAACAAATCTAGTTCAGCAGAATTTTGTTTTACGAAATGTGGAAATACAACTAAATGCATTCATAATATCTCAGTAACTACATATAAGAGATAGATCCCTATGAAATAAAAAGATCGATAGATCTAAATAAAAAATTTTAGAAAATGGCCTTAACTCATGTTTTTTTTATTTTATTACGAGAAAATAACATCGGGGCGACGATATGCATTTCAGAAGCAAATTTCAAATTAGTTGTAGAATAAACATATTGTACAAGATTTCCTACAACGTTCTACAAGCAAACTTATTATATGCTTATTTTTGTAAAATAATCTTATATTCTTAAACGAGCAATAATTGTATATATATATATATATATATATATATATATATATATATAGAATGGCTATCTCGAAAACGGCTCTAACGATTTTGATAAAATTTGGACAGTGGGTATCTTTTTTGATGTATAGGTCGAAGAAGAAGGGACTTTTGGAACTTTTACCTCTAAGAGGGTAAAAACGGGTAAAAAGGGGAAAAAATCGAAAACGCTATGTCTCCTAAAGTAATGGGTATAGAAACAAAATTAAAATTACGTTATAAACAGCTTTGAAAATAAGCGGACAGGTGTTTGGTACTTTTTTGAAACTATGTCCGATAGGGGGTAAAAAATGGTGAAAATAGTTTTTTTGGCACCTTTTTAACCCACTCTTATATTTTAAACTAAAGAATATAGAAAGAAACTTGGTACTGCAATCAATAGATGTAAAAAAAACATGAAACACGTATTTGGTACTTTTTTGATTTTGGAGCCAAAATGGGTAAAAAAGGGATAAAATGATAACTTAACATCTCCAAAGTAATATGAATAGGAACATTATACATTATGTTAAATGCGTTTTAAAAAAATGTACCGAATTCAATTGGCACCAAAAAAGTACCAAATATACATATGGAACTTTTAGAAATTAGGGAATAAAAAGGGGGAAAAATTAGTATTATTTTAAAGAAATGAATGTTTGTCTGTATGTATGTTCTTTATAGAATAGTAAACTGTGAATTTGATTGTGTTATGCTCTTTAGCGAAGATGTTGCGGATAAGCCGGCGAAGGTTTTAAAGTTGATAAGACTAATTTCCGACAGATGGTGCCACTGAAAATTACTAAAAATTAATTAAATCGTAAACTGTACATTTGATCATGCTGTGATCTTTAGCAAAGTTGTAGCGCATGAGCCGACGAAGGCTTTTTAGTTGGTATGAATAATTTCCGACAGGTGGCGCTACAGAAACTTACTCAAAGTCAATTTAATCGTAATCTGTACATTTAATCATGCTACAATCTTTAGCAAAGTTGTTGCACATGAGCCGACGAAGGTTTCTTGGTTGGTATGAAGAAATTTCGACAGGTGGCGGTACTGAAATTTACTCAAAGTCAATTTAATCGTATGCTGTACATTTAATCATGCTATAATCTTCAGCAAAGTTGTTACGGATAAGCCGAAGAAGGTTTATGAATTGGAATAAGCAAAGTCCGACAGGTGGCGCCACAGAAAACTACTCAAAATGAATTAAATCGTAAACTGTGCATTTGATCAGACTATAATCTTTAGCAAAGTTGTTGCGCATCAGTCGACAGAGGTTTCTGTTGATATGATTAATTTCCAAAATTATTCAAAATGAGTTAAACTATAAACTATGCAAACTATGTGTTGGTCGGACAAAATAAATCAAATAATTCAAAATTAACTGAATATTTCTACAATGTCTTTCCTCTAAATGTATTTTAGCACTTTATAATATAAAATATATAAAAACTTTAAAATTTTCCTCAAAATGCTTATCATAAAGCTCCGAGCAAGGCTCGGTCTACCAGGTACTGTTTAATTAATGCCTAGAATGATAACAATTTAACAAGTATGATTCGAATGATTTATTCTCGCTATTCGTATGTTAGTGTTTCTGAAAATAAGGTATTGTTATTTGCACGTGTCTCAATTTTGTATTATTTATTAAAGTTTTCACTTTTTTGTGGTTTTTTCCGGTGAAGAATGGAGTTTTTTTTATCAATGAAATGTTTTAAACAGTGGAAAATTAAAAAAATAATTATTTATGTATTTAAAAATAAAAGACTTGTCCTACCCAGTAAAAAATATATGGATTAATCCATAATCGAGCAACAAAGGAGTAATGACTTGTTCATCCATTTGGAGTAATAAGCGAGCTATCGAAACTTTTTATTTTGTTTTGTTGTTTATGCCTCGCTTAATACTCCAAATGGATCAACAAGGGATGCATCAGTTAGTTTTTTTTTTTTTTTTTTCTTTGACACAACAAAAAATATTTTGCTCAATGGATAAAAATAAACAAATAGAAATTTGTTTACTTTTTTGTTTCGGTAATTGGTGAATTTTTAATTACATGCTTTAAATAATATATTACGCGTTGTCATTTCTTTAATTTTCTTGCAGAAGCACTTAAAGACACGTTTCCAATATAAATAAAAATCAATATTTTCTTATTTTTCTAAAAAAATAAACAAATTTGTATTTTATATGAATGTTTCCCTTTATGCTCCTTTAGGAGACAAAAACGATTACTCCCTTTGTCGTCGGTTTCCAGACTAAAGGGAGTACTCCATAAGGAGCTTAAAAGGAGTACTCGTGTCTGCGGACATGCTGTGTTAAAAATCCTATGAGTTTCGGAGTTTTATGGAGTAATCCATCACTCGCAAAGGAGCGCTCCAAGAGTACTCTTTGGATGATCCTATTTTTTACTGGGTATAAACTTAAACTAAATGCTCATAAAGAATCGAAAGAAATTGTGTAATTACTTGTATATGATAATACAAGAAAAGAAAGAGAGCAATTCTAGTGAGCATGATTAAAAAACTATTCTTTAAAGCTTACTGTTTAGTACATAGAAGTGATATTATTGTAAGGGTTCAGTTTTCATTATCATCAGTCAGGTTTGGCTCATCAAGTATTGAGTTTGTATAAGAAAAAGCTTACAGAATTGAAATTTATGCAAAGTTTACGAACATTTTGCAATTTTGTATGAAATTAAAAAAAAAATTAATAAGAACTGATGAAGAAAATGTTCGTGTGTGAACTTGAATTCAGGTTCAAAAGAAATTTGAAGAAAAACTAATCAACTAAATCTGATTCGTGTGAAACATCTCTAAACATAGTTATCACTAAGCTTAACGCTTAACTTAGATTGGATATAGCAATAATTGGTGCTTTGCGTCATTCATGTGATTCTACCTTAAGGCTAATACGTTTTGCTTGCCCTTTGCTTTAATGACTGCAGCAATTCGTCTGAACATTGAATGAACCAGAGTTTTAGTTATTTCGGGAAAAATGTTATTCCATTCCAATGATTGCGCTTTTTACTCTCTGGTTTACATTTCATTTTTGAATATTTTGTTTTCTTCTTGTATGGATGATCTATAGTACTCTAAGTATTTTTTTGAATTTATGAAAACAAATGGATAGTTTACGACTCATTCATATTTTGAGTTGTGTGAGTTTCGAATCAATTTGAGACTCATACTTGTTTCTAGCTGTATTTGTAAATCAACGTCGTAGTAAGTATGAGTAACTCTGGATAGTTTTTTTAAAATGACGTGTAGTCATTTATACTCTAAAATGAATGAATCATTATAAGTGGCTTAGTATTGATCCATTGCGCTTCTCTGAAGAAGATCCAAGAATATCCTAAAAATTTGTTTTTGAAATGTTAAGATAATCTATGCTATTCATAGTACTATATAATGACTAAACCACCACCGTGTTTAGCAGTCTTAGGGCCGATCTTTTACTTGAAGAAATAAAAGTATTTTTTGCAAAAAAAAAAAATTAAAATGGATTATTCCAGCTATGAGGAAGATTTAAGTGAATTAGAGACATTTCAAGTTTTAAATAGGATAATCTTAAGAAAAAAAACGAATAATAATAACACGTCCAAATCACTTCCATTATATAACGATCTGGAATTCATGCATAGATTCTGTCTTACAAAACATTTTTTTCAAACTACTTTAATTTTAGTCATTATTTGTTTATTAATTTTTTGCTTAAAAATACTTAATAATTCAAAAAAAAGAGTCCGCTCAATTTTCTTCTTCTTTTCAAAATTTCTCATAAAATTAATAGCAAACTTTTACATTTGCTAACATTACCATACTTACATCAGAAATACATGATTATAAATATGACGAAAGTGTGTTAACCCACTTGGCTCAACTGTCCTTTTAAAAGAACACTAAAAATTAGACAAGTGTACCGTTATACATGCGATTTATTTTATTTAAAAAAGATCAGTAGATTTAAGCAATTCAGCATGTTTGGATTTTTAAGTAGTGCTTTGTGAAACATTATTTTTCTTTAAAAGTGCGTAATGGAGAAAAGCATGTAAGTAAATCATTTGCATCCAGTTAGTTGTAATTTTATTTTCAACAACAAAAAAAGAAGTGTTTTAATTTCAAAGATATCAAATAAAATGTATGCAAAACGCTATATTGCAGCGTAAAGTTCACTGTCCTTTTTAAAGGACAGTTGCAAAATATGCTATATATTTTTATTATTTTCGATGTATGTATATTAAAAATTTTCTTTTTGATGCTTTGTGCAAGAATTTTATAATTAAGGCTCCGCTATAAGAATTTCACAGCGTCGACAAGTCAATGGTACCATACTTTTTCCATTACGGTACCAAACATGGAAAAAAAATTCCAGTGGGGATGTAAGTTGTAAGCAGGCACAATTCGTTTGGGGTATATATTATGGTTTGAAACTTATCAAATCGCATTCATCCCTTTAGACAAGATATATAAGCACAAGGACTGGGTGCCAGTGTTGTTCTTCAGTTATCCGACGTGGTTCAAAACAGTACTCTCCCCTCATTTGTCACTATGTTGATATGGTGGGAATATGGATCATTTAGCAGAGTTATTGGTAACGGGTTACTTAATTCATTTAAAAGATCTACAAAGAGGAGTGCAGGCAAGTCCGGCACCAACCTGCACTTACATTATCGATTTGACGGACAAGGGGTTCAACACAACCAATACTAAACTCGATGCAACTATTGCCAACTTTTTTTCATCCAAAGGATTGTTTCTTGGCGTAGAATCCTATAAATTTATGAATTTCGAAATAATGTATAGTTTTCAAAAAATAATTTTTGCGGCGCTATCTGGGTTATGTAGAGAAATTATTTGTTTTTAAATTAGCTAACTAGAATCAAAAAAAGGAGATGAAAAAAAGTGAAAAACACACTTTTAGTGACCAAAAATTTCTATTTTGCACTCATCAGTAAATAAATGTTTGTTCCAAAACAATTATCATCATTTTCGTGTATTCCAGACGATTCTTTAGATTTTTAACGGATATTAGTGGCTTTTTTCTGTGAAAAATAAAATTAACTTGCCTTTCTATTGATCAATATAGATTGAATATATAGTTAAATGCAAAAAAAGAAGATTATGTTTTTTCCGCAAAAAAAATATGTTTTTCCGCAAAAAATATGTTTAATGGCCACAAGGAAATCATATGTACCAATTAATATGTTATATTTTTAGTATTTTTCAAAAATACTAAAAAAGTAAATTTTTGAAAAATTTTCTATAAAAAATAAATTTTCGAGAAAAAAATCCTACAAAAAGCAAATTTTTGAAAAATTTCCTATAAAAAGTTAATTTTTGAAAAATTTCTTATAAAAAGTAAATTTTCCCCTGGTTATTTGAGGGTTAATTTCTAAAAATAATATTTGTCAGTTTAAAACTACAACCATTTTGAGAGTTAATTTGTATAAAAATGTAGTTAAAGGTTTATTTGAACGATTTGTTAAATTTTTATTCAAATATAATAATAATAATAATAATAATAACATGTAATTTTTAGTACCTTTTTTGAAAAAATTTAATATTTCAAAAATTTTACTTTTGAACTTGGTAATAATAGGGTTAATGACATCCGATTTCAACCAAAGTTCTAATATATATTTCTACCAATCAAAAAAATAATAATTACAGTTCTGTTTATAAAAACTGCTAATATCTAGCAATTTACGTGTTTTTTTATAACTTTAGTGAAAAATTGGGTTTTTGTCCAAATCCTTTGATTTTAAGTCGCAGGTGCTAATCTTCGGGGTATTTTTACTAACACTCTTGAAGTTTTTTATTTATTTTTTTTTTTTTTGGAAGACGTTTAACAAACTATTGAGAAAACCAAAAAAGAAATAGCTTTAAAAAATATTTTTTCGTCCTATGCAAAACGGACTTAACGTTAGCCAATTGCAACAAAAATGGATAATTAAATATCTTGAGGTCTCAAAAAAGTAAAACCAGTAAAACTTTTTAAAATTTGTTAAAAATATTTTTTTTATTGCATATGTTCAGGAGCGTCTTCAAGGAAGTAAAATATTTTGGGAAACCCTTAATAATTAGGAAACCTTTCAACCTGCATTAAGGTTTTATATCTCGTTGGAAAGCTCATTTTGTTATCTGCAGCAGCTGTTAAAATTTATTTAAAAATGTATTCCAAGTCAAAACATTTTGAAGAAATCTGAAGAAACCCATAAGTTTTCCCATATAACTGGGATGTCCAAACTTAGGCGTCAAGACGGAGATATCCGATCTGACACTTTAATATACATACATAATTCCCACGATACACGATGGGCCGGCTAGAAGAAGTTAAGGCGAATAAATTAGTTTTCTTAAATCGTTTAATATTAACAAAAAAACACTCAGTTATAATCACCGGTACTTGTGCTACTTATGTCATTAAAAATTAATAACTTTGGTTGTTATCTTAGAAGTACGGCAGCGCCAAAGGTAAACAATTTTTCGTTTCGTTTTTTTTTTTTTTGCCAACACATAGTCTTTTTCGGGGATTTCGACAACTTTTTGAAAGTTAATTTTACATTGCCATACATCGTTGTTTTCCGCACAAAATATAGATCATTCCGGTTGACAAATTTGGTTAGTAAATATTATTCGTACAAGAAAAAATTCGTGTAAAACGAAAATCTTAAATATATGGAGGAAAATAAAAAATTGCAGACGAAGTTAGACCATTTAGTGATGTTTAACATTAAATAAACAAATTTGAGTCAGCGCGCAACCTAAGGTCCATTTATATAACTTTTCAGAAAAATTACAGAAATTACTTATTTATGAAGTTATTTGAAAAATGGTTTAAATTTAAGAATTTAACCTAGACTGAATATGTTGAATCACTGGAATTAAATGTTTATAATACTAGACGCTCAAAAAGCCAGGATATATATAACCAGTTTGCAAAAAATTTCATAAAATGAAAAAATTAAACTTTGTGTTCTAAAAGCGCCACAACTCGTTTGAAGTGCATGTGAACAATATCAGTTCATTATCTATCCTCGTCTTTGTAAATATTACCATTTCTACTTCCGCACCAATTTTATGTAAAATCATATATAATTATTTGTAGTACAACCGTATTAATAAATTTTGGTAATTCTTATTCGAAAAAGTATAGATATTTTGTTTGTATGGAAGGTGCCACGCCTACTATTTCTATAGCCTCCATTTTTCGCGTGCTTATACACCTTAAATGTTAATATGCCCATAGCAAATTTGATTATTCTAGTTAAAATAGTGGGTCAGATATACCATGAAATGATTTTTTTTATTTGGGCGGGGCTACTCCGTTAAATATCAGAAAAGTTCATATCCAGCATTAAGCGCCGGAGATGCAATAAAACACGGTGAAAATTTTAGAAATATTGACTAGATATTTATAAAGTTATGAATTTATTCCTGTTAAATATTCATTTCGGCCCATCGTGCGGCATTCCAAATGGGACAAGGAGTGATTTTTTTTTTATTCGCTATAGCTATCATAGTTTTTATTTATTGTGGTGTAAATGACTTTTAGGTGGAATTAAAGATGTTTGCGTAAGTGTTTTATTTGGGAGCTTTAGTTAAATGTGAATCCATTAAAATTTTATACGCCGCCTAGTGCTTATGTAAAACTTCTCGATACTAAATTTTATCATCATACAAATCTGTTATAATTTGTCATTTGTTAGCAAATAAGGCATTGGCCTAGATGCAAAATGTTTAATTTTGTACAGTCTACTCACAAAATACTTGTGTGCCCCACTGATGTTTACTTAAACTTCCCAAAAAGGGAAATTGCCCAACTTAATTGTAACTAACAAAATCGCAATAGCTAAATTTTTCATTCCGGGGAATTCCATAATTACATTTGGAGTTCTAAGATCTGAGCTTTAAAGAAAATGAAGAAATAGTTGTACTGAAAAACTAACAATTTTACAATTCTTCATCATCAATGTGTAATAAATAACATAGAGTCCTGTGTAATAAGTTTTAAGTGAATTCGATACATTTTTTGAAAATTTTCCGCCATATTGCATTCGCCATTTAATTTTTTTAAAAACTGACATTTAAATTAATTAAATCAAGTTGAAGTGAATAATTTTGTCGCACTAAATCTTAATTTCGTCCCTGTGTGCGCCATTTTGGCTCGTATGTAAGTGGTTTAAATACTAACCCAGTAAAAACAGTGTCAAACGTTTGAAATATGATGACTTTTACATTTGATATCAAACGTTTTTTTCAAACTTTTTTCAAACCTAAACAGATGTTTGAGATTCACATTCATTCTCAAATGAGGGTTCATTTGAGAATAAACGTTTGAAAAATGATAGTTTCTCAAATTGAGAATAAAGGTTATTCTCAAATCATTATCAAACCCTAATATGATTTGAGAATAATTTGAAAAATGGTGTTATATAAATTTGATATCAAACCTTATTTCAAATTTTTTTCAAACATTAAAAAAACAATTTTATGTTAAAAAAAATAATGTTTAAGATATTTTAATGGAATGGCATTGCATTTTAAAGAAATTCGTTATTTCTTTCGGATTTTTTAAAATTGATCCATATTTGACCATAAAACCTGGCTTAAAAAATGTCAAGATTAAAAATTCAATAATATTCATATGCATAAGTAAATTTTCTTAATTTCTTAAAAAAAAAATATACCTAACAATAAAAAAATTGTATTTTAAGCAAAAGAATTCAAATATGATGCATCGTTTTCAAAAACAAAATAAACAAACTCAAAAATATCAAAAATACAACGCCATTTTATTTATGTTCCATATGTAGATGATATCCACATTTGAAAAACCTTTGAGAATGAGGTTTGATAATGATTTGAGAATAAAGGTATTTCTCAATTTGAGAATAAAGTCCCCTTTTTGTTGAGAACGCTATTATTCTCAAATCAGTATCTAACGTTTGACCTTTGAAAAAAGATTTATTTTCAAATCATCCTCAATTTGAGAATAAACTTTTTTTACTGGGAAGGAGATCGGGTGAAGTGAAGTACATCTTACATCGTTTCAAGAAACCAAGGCACTTAAGTGCTTCTTGAAACACAAGATGCCCACAAAAACAGCAAGGGCTTCTGATGTGTTAACAAACATACAACATTGGGTTTTCCTAGCGTTGATATCCACCCTGTTTTAACGACCCTATTTAGACATTGAATTAACATCCGCATTTAAAGCATCATTCATGTTTTGTCTATTACTACAATCTCTGAGAGACTTGGTCTATAACTGAACTAGTACGAATGACATATGCTGCTGTCATCTGTAAAAGAGTAGATAGAATTTGAAGTTTGACATATTAGGTCATTTGAAATATAAGAAAAAGTGTAGGAGAAAAGACAGAGCCTTGCGGTACTCCCGAGTTAATTATGAACTCTTTGGAAGGTATCCCATCTATTACCACTCTTATAGAGCGATATTTTAGAAAGCTCGCCATAAATCGGCAGAATTTGTTACTGACACCTAAAGCATAAAGTATGGATAAAAATGCATCATGCCACACTCTATCGAAAGCTCTGGAAATATCTAAAGCCACAACTTTAATTTTTCTGATAGAAGTTAGTCTCCCGTAAAGCGGGAAAACCATACAGGCTGTCGTTTAGTCTTTTAGGTTATTCGACTCCAAATAATCAACCAAATGTTAGTTAACCACACTCTCCATTACATAGAAAGTGCAGAATAAATTGCTATTGGCTTGTAATTTTAAGGGTTCTCCCTTTTAAGGTTACATTACCAACTTTCAGGCACATGGGAAATATGACAGCTTCGACGCGCTAGCGTTAAAAAGCTTACTAATGGTACTACAATAAATGTACTATGACATTTTGTCGAATCTCTAACACCTTCTTCTATGACTTGAATAGTGCTATAATATATTTCTAATGAATTACTTGTCTGCTAAATTTTATTTTTAGCCCGATCAAATTCCACAAGATGAACAGGTACTGGTATCAAAATACGTTGCTGATCCTCTGTGTATTGATGGCCACAAGTGTGATTTGCGAGTTTACGTTTTGGTGACATCGTTCGATCCCCTAATTATATATCTTTACGAAGAAGGAATAGTTCGTTTAGCTACAGTAAAATATGATCTCAATGTTGATAATTTGTGGAATCCGTGCATGCATTTATGCAACTATAGTATTAATAAATACCATACGGACTATATTAAATCTAGTGACGCTCAAGATGAAGATGTTGGTCACAAATGGACTCTGTCAGCTTTGCTGCGTCATCTAAAATCCCAAGGGTGCGATACACGTGTGTTAATGTCGAACATCGAGGATCTTATTATTAAATCAATTCTATCATGCGCACAATCAGTTATATCTGCATGTCGAATGTTTGTTCCTAACGGAAATAACTGCTTCGAGCTGTATGGCTTTGATATTTTAATTGATGATACTTTAAAACCGTGGCTTCTTGAAGTAAACTTATCTCCATCAATGGGAGTTGATAGTCCGCTAGACGCAAAAGTAAAGTCATGTTTAATTACTGATCTCTTGACGTGTGTTGGAATTCCTGCTTTTAGTCAGTCAATGCGCGCCCACTATGACAGCAAATGGACACGATTTCGCAGTGTTTCCTCTCATAGGAGAACAAGTTCGGCTGAACCAACAGCATGTAGTAGTGTTTCAAAGCGATCTGGATCATCGGTTGGCGGAGCTTTTGTTGGCAAGCAATTAACACTTGAAGAACAACGTATTGTTCGTAATGCTCAACTTCAAAACGTTCGTCGAGGAGGTTTCGTTCGAATTTTTCCAACAGCTGACAGCATGATTCGTTATAGCAACTTTTTGGATGCAACTACCGGTATTCCAATGTCTACTCCCATTTTGCAAGGTCAAAGCTTTCAATCTATGTTAATACAGCATAACTACAATCAAATGTTGTTCCAACACTTATATAAAAAACAATCAAATACCGATGAATCTAAGGAAGAAAACTCGTTTGATGAACGCATGAGCCAGTATGAACGTGTATTAGATACTATTGCGCCTATATTATTTGTGCCTAAGCGCGTTGAGCCCAAATGCGAAGAAGAAGGGAAACGCTTGCGTAAGAAAATTCTAAAATTGATTGATGATGGATCAGAATTAACACAATTACAAGCACGTCAGACATTTGGCCTTTATTTAGAGGCGATTTTACGAAGACTAACGCAAGAGCCCAAAGATTGTCATGAAAAAATTATTTTGAAATTCTTAAATCGAGTGGGCGGGTCTGTTAAAGCGCCAATGTTCTTTCGCAATCCACAAAACATTCGGGTAGAAAGCAAAGCCCGCTCAGCGATGGTTGCGAAGCTGCTTGGTGACTTTCTCGAACAGTATAACCGAGATACTGAAGCATATATTGATGCATTTTACCACATTGGCATGATACCATCAAGTCTGTTTGTTGAGTTTCTTACACAGGCCCAAGAAGCGGACTTAGAAGCGGTGCTGGCCCTTAACACTAGTCTTACTGGTAGTATGCCATATCTATATAATAGATGTGGGATATCAGTGCCAACCACCCCTCCAATACCATCAGGTGTTCATGGTTTTCTTAAAGCGTTGCCCTCAATGGTTTTAGGAGGATCTGGAGCTCGCGATTTTAATAAACATGACAGTTACTATAAGGTAAGTGTTGAAAAGGAATCAACACAAGTTCATGGCAAGAAAGACAGTGCTAAAAAATAGAATGAAAGTTTCCGCGCCGAAATATAGATAAGTTAAGGCACATAGCAAGTAAAAAATTATACTCAAAAACTGGTAAACGAGTGCCTAAAATAGATTTATACAATTTATATGTTTAAGAAATTATGATGTGAGCTTACTTAAACCCTTAAATAATGCTTTATTCAAAACGTTAAGATTAATAACTAAACAATGTGATATAAAATTGCTTAATTAAAGGCCGTTAAAGTGATTAATCGATATTACTAGAGACTTAATTAAAAGTTAAGCAAAATTAAATCAAACTTTCATCGAACTAGTTTTTTTTTTCCAATTTTTATCATAAGTAAATGAATTGAAATTTTAAAAATATAATAAATTTTCTTATACAAACATAAAGTAATTTATAGTAAATAGCTAATATCTTTATTTTATTAATTAACAAAAACACACAAATATTTATTAATAACACACAAAATGCAAAAACACTTTATGCTTAAATGAGAAAATATTTCATTAAATACAGGTTATATGTTTCACATAACTAAGATCTTTTTTATCTATGTTATATTAAACTCTAACTGTGTTTTGTTCAAAATTTTTTTATTTTTAATACTAAGAAAATAATAGGTTATTCCTATTTGCAACCAATGTTTCCAAAGTTTTGATATAGAAAACACATGAAATGTGAAATAACCTAATACAATAAATTATAACATATATTTTTTATAACATAATTAAAAAATGCTAATGAAGTATCGAATACCGATCAAATCAGTAAATTTAAAGTTCTATTATAACTCTAAATGTTTGGTCAAAATTCAAAATGCAATTCGTTTTAACGTAACTGCAAGTCCGCAAACTGATTTTGTATGTACATATAAAAGAGTGTACAAAAATAAGAATACAATAAAAGGAAGAAGATAGAAAGTATAGTACAAAGGGAAAGGAAAAATGAGAGAAATTGATACTTGTAAGTTAACCAACTGCTATGAAGCTTACAACATTGTACATAGAGTACATAGAGAACATAGAGTGGAATATGCTGCCTAAAAACTTTATATAGAATACAAGCAGCATGACGTTCACGGCTGTCTGTGGAGTACTTCTGAAGTTACAGGTTATACTAATACTAGCACAACTCTAAAGCTTATTTAACATACGAAAATAGGAAACTTAATCCACTGTTTTCCACTATAATTTATAACCACAGGTTATGCAATTATAATGGGTTTAGTCACATCGTCCGATACACTTTACATTCCGGTTGAAGCAAAATCATAGGATATGTTTCCCAAAATATGCACATTTTAATAAATCAAAAAAAAAAAATTGTGTAAAAAGAGAGTCAATGTATAAATATCATAACAGTTGTTTTTAACATTTACAATTTTGAAGCTACCAGTTCGTCCGTAAAAGTCGCTAGTTCTATTCCACTAAAAATATAATTTAATTTCACATTTCTGGTAATTTTTAAATTTAAATTTATTATATTATTAAATTAAGTTTAATGTTAAAATTAATTTACTACATAAGCTTAACATTTAAGAATTAAAGTGCTAAAACAAAAGGTGAATACTTTACCTATACAATTTTGGAATTATGTATCTCAAACCCCAGTTCTTGCGCTCGTTTTCAATTCTACCGAAATTTTGTTTGTTCACTTTTTGTGCTTCTCGTGGTTAAAAACTTCCTTGTCCAATGAGTTATTTGTGACTTATTTCATTATACTACAGAAACAAGTGTTTTTGCTAAAAATTGATGTTGTTTAGCAAAACTTTTATTAGGGTCCATGTGCTTATTTGCGACACAAAAATGTGAAGCCCATTAACGATAATACCAAAATTTTAAACAATAGAAACAATTTGAAAAACTAAAAGAAAAACAAAATTACCAGAATTGAATGGTGTTTAGAGCAAAAAATATCATAAATTGTAAACTTTGGACTATATATCCCAAAAGTTCGGTAAACAATTTACTTACTAGATTCTACTCCTACTGCTACTTTTAATACTCCTCTTTAAGAAAAAAATACAATGTTTCACACGTCCTAGCTCGCCAAAGAAAGATCTTAGGGCAAAAATTCGAGATGTTACCTTTAAATCAATCAAAACTCAATTTCAGGGATGACCGGATCAAGTTTATTTTTGAGCCGTTCTAATGTATATGTACTCGTATGTAGCATTTTTAAACTAAAGTATGAAATTAACGTGGTTAAAATCGGTAAGAGTCCTCTCACTAATAAAACCATGTCTCTTTTAATTGCTTACAGAAAATAGAAGCCAAAGATTTTAATATTCTTATCTACTGTATGTTAACGTTTGCATTCCAAAAATATAAAATAAAAAATTCCTAATTATTTTTCTAGTCATTGTATAACTAAAAGCACTACAGAGATTATGTTGTATTTATATATTTATATTTTTTTGAATATGTATGATCAAAATTTCGATATAACCATAAGTAGTTTACAACGTAACATACATCGAAAAATCAAGTATTATAATAATTATTGAGCATTTGTATTTGTTTATTACTTTTTAAGCCACATATTACAAATTTTATATTGTAAACGCACAATGCGAATTAGTAAATTTTAATTGATCTTAAACTAATCTCAAAAAATATTTGCTTTTAAATATATGAATCTTTTTTCAATTCCCTTAAAACTTTATTTAAATCTGATTATTTATTTTATTTCTTATTAAAGGTAAGTTCAGACGGACCACAATTATTTGAATTTATCAACATGTGTAAAATATGCCTTTGGAAGTTACGTTTATCTACCTTAAAATTGGTCGCAGACGAGCCGGTATTCATAAAGTGCGATCACACTATGAAGCAAAATACGAGTCATCGCCGTCAGCCTCAACAATTCCAATGGCAAATGAAAGCAGACTATTACGTTTATAGTACTGCCAAAGGATTTTGAAAAGTTAGTTCGAATTTCATTTTATAGCCTCTTGAAGTTGGGCCATTTTTTGCACTAAGAGTGAAACTTGAAATCATTCCGAAAGTTAGTAAAAATTAAAATTTACTTACCCCAGCTTATCCTTGTTTATTGTTTAGACATATTTTTGTATGAAATCAAAATTTTTCGAACGAAAAATACGAATTTTGAACCTCACCGTCTCTGATTTTGTAGACATTTTGTGTTCACATTTTGCTAGTTCATACCATAAACTAACAACATAGACTGAGGACGCAACTGTCAAGTACATTTAAGAGACGTCATGGTACATTTTAGAGGCGCCATATTGTAATAAGTATTACTGTATTGGTAAAATTATGTTCAAGTGGTATTAGTGCATACTAAAATATCCACCACATACTAAAGCAGAGTTGCTTGGTATTGTTGATTTTTAAATTTTTATTTTTGAATTTGCACTAGAAATGCAACACTGGTTTGAATGATTTTTAATTCCCCACAAGAAAAAGAAACTCAACAATAAAATGTCAATAAATTATTTGTTTATAAAATAAACCAGGGACCGAAAATAATAATTATTCTTGAATTTTCAAAGAAAAAAAGCAATCATATGGAAATATCGCAGAACTAATTTAAAAACATCATTTTGCATGTTTTCCACTATATTTTCAGAAAATGACATGCTTTTTAAATTTTTGATTTTTATTATTTTTCTCAAAAATAATTTTTATTTTACGATTTTTATTTTTTTTTGTCAAATATATTTGTCAAATTCTGACAAATATTTTTTTTGGCAAAAATATTTGTCAAGAGCTGACAAATATTTTTTTGTCAAAAATTGATTTTTATTTTATTTGTCAAAAATATTTGTCAAGGTCTGACAAATATTTTTTTTGGCAAAAATATTTGTCAAGATCTGATTTTTATTTATTTTAAACAGAAATAATTGTTATTCTGATTTAAATTTTTTTTTTGTCAAAAATATTTGTCAAATAAAAAACGCAAAAATGAAAAAATCAATACAGAATTTAAATATTTCCCATAATAATGGTAAATTTTAAAAATTTTCAATAAAAATGAAAATTTTGAAAATTTCCCATAAAAACGTAGTATTTGAAATTTTCCCATAAAAATGGGAAATTTAAAAATTTCTTGTAAAAAGGGGAAATTTTGAATATTCCTTTTTAAAATGTGAAATTTTGAAAATTTCCTATTTAAATGGGTAATTACAAAAATTTTCTGTAAAAATGGGAAATTTTGAAAATTTCACCTAAAAAAGGGAAATTTTGAAAATTTCCCATAAAAAAGGGAAATTTTGAAAAATTCCCATAAAAAAGGGAAATTTTGAAAATTTCCCATAAAAAAGGGAAATTTTGAAAATTTCCCATAAAAAGGGAAATTTTGAAAATTTCCCATGAAAAAGGGAAATTTTGAAAATTTCCCATAAAAAAGCGAAAATTTGAAAATTACCCATAAAAAAGGGAAATTTTGAAAATTTCCCATAAATAGGGAAATTTTGAAAATTTCGCATA
The DNA here is from genome assembly GCA_933228675.1 of Stomorhina lunata. Lineage (NCBI taxonomy): Eukaryota > Metazoa > Arthropoda > Insecta > Diptera > Rhiniidae > Stomorhina > Stomorhina lunata. Next base: position 83,714,772 of record OW121740.1, on the reverse strand, counting down.
AAAATGGGAAATTTTCAAAATTTTCCATAAAAAAAGGGAAATTTTGAAAATTTCCCATAAAAAAGGGAAATTTTGAAAATTTCCCATAAAAAAGGGAAATTTTGAAAATTTCCCATAAAAAAGGGAAATTTTGAAAATTTCCTGTTATTAGGTGAAATTTTCAAAATTTTAGATTTTTATGGGAAATTTTTAAAATTTCCCTTTTTTATGGGAAATTATCAAAATTTCCCTTTTTTATGGGAAATTTTCAAAATTTCCCTTTTTTATGGGAAATTTTCAAAATTTCCCTTTTTTAGGTGAAATTTTCAAAATTTCCCATTTTTACAGAAAATTTTTATAATTTCCCATTTATATAGGAAATTTTCAAAATTTCACATTTTAAAATGGAAATTTGGGGGAAATAACCAAAAATTAGCTAAAAAATATGTCTGAAATCGATCGATTTGAAAACGAAAAGTGTCCATCACATACCTGAATATATTTATTTAATATTATTATAAAAAACAAACAAAATTTCTTTTCTTACCCTTTTCAATTACAAATAATTTTTGTTTGTTTACATTTTCATTTGACAGTTGTCAAAATGACTATGTTGAATTCACAGTACCTGTATGTGAGTCCACCACCTTAGTTAATTTATTCACCACATTTTTTTGGTGCCTTAGTAGAACATATGTTCTCAATCTATGTGTTTTATCTATGGTTCATACAATTACAATATTTCAGGAAAAAATAAAGAAAACCAGGGACCGTTACAATTATGACATTTATAATAAAAATCAAAATATAATTGTTATTTTACGATTTTTATTTTTTTTGGCAGAAATAATTTTTAATTTATGATTTTTATTCATGAAATAAATATTAAAGGAAGTGCCACTTCAAAATTTTTGACTATAAAGAATATCTTTGAAGTTTGTATACATAGATAAAACACATAGATTGAGAACATATGTTCTACTAAGGCACCAAAAAAATGTGGTGAATAAATTAACTAAGGTGGTGGACTCACATACAGGTACTGTGAATTCAACATAGTCATTTTGACAACTGTCAAATGAAAATGTAAACAAACAAAAATTATTTGTAATTGAAATGGGTAAGAAAAGAAATTTTGTTTGTTTTTTATAATAATATTAAATAAATATATTCAGGTATGTGATGGACACTTTTCGTTTTCAAATCGATCGATTTCAGACATATTTTTTAGCTAATTTTTGGTTATTTCCCCCAAATTTCCATTTTAAAATGTGAAATTTTGAAAATTTCCTATATAAATGGGAAATTATAAAAATTTTCTGTAAAAATGGGAAATTTTGAAAATTTCACCTAAAAAAGGGAAATTTTGAAAATTTCCCATAAAAAAGGGAAATTTTGAAAATTTCCCATAAAAAAGGGAAATTTTGATAATTTCCCATAAAAAAGGGAAATTTTAAAAATTTCCCATAAAAATCTAAAATTTTGAAAATTTCACCTAATAACAGGAAATTTTCAAAATTTCCCTTTTTTATGGGAAATTTTCAAAATTTCCCTTTTTTATGGGAAATTTTCAAAATTTCCCTTTTTTATGGGAAATTTTCAAAATTTCCCTTTTTTTATGGAAAATTTTGAAAATTTCCCATTTTTATGCGAAATTTTCAAAATTTCCCTATTTATGGGAAATTTTCAAAATTTCCCTTTTTTATGGGTAATTTTCAAATTTTCGCTTTTTTATGGGAAATTTTCAAAATTTCCCTTTTTCATGGGAAATTTTCAAAATTTCCCTTTTTATGGGAAATTTTCAAAATTTCCCTTTTTTATGGGAAATTTTCAAAATTTCCCTTTTTTATGGGAAATTTTCAAAATTTCCCTTTTTTATGGGAAATTTTCAAAATTTCCCTTTTTTTAGGTGAAATTTTCAAAATTTCCCATTTTTACAGAAAATTTTTGTAATTACCCATTTAAATAGGAAATTTTCAAAATTTCACATTTTAAAAAGGAATATTCAAAATTTCCCCTTTTTACAAGAAATTTTTAAATTTCCCATTTTTATGGGAAAATTTCAAATACTACGTTTTTATGGGAAATTTTCAAAATTTTCATTTTTATTGAAAATTTTTAAAATTTACCATTATTATGGGAAATATTTAAATTCTGTATTGATTTTTTTCATTTTTGCGTTTTTTATTTGACAAATATTTTTGACAAAAAAAAAATTTAAATCAGAATAACAATTATTTCTGTTTAAAATAAATAAAAATCAGATCTTGACAAATATTTTTGCCAAAAAAAATATTTGTCAGACCTTGACAAATATTTTTGACAAATAAAATAAAAATCAATTTTTGACAAAAAAATATTTGTCAGCTCTTGACAAATATTTTTGCCAAAAAAAATATTTGTCAGAATTTGACAAATATATTTGACAAAAAAAAATAAAAATCGTAAAATAAAAATTATTTTTGAGAAAAATAATAAAAATCAAAAATTTAAAAAGCATGTCATTTTCTGAAAATATAGTGGAAAACATGCAAAATGATGTTTTTAAATTAGTTCTGCGATATTTCCATATGATTGCTTTTTTTCTTTGAAAATTCAAGAATAATTATTATTTTCGGTCCCTGGTTTATTTTATAAACAAATAATTTATTGACATTTTATTGTTGAGTTTCTTTTTCTTGTGGGGAATTAAAAATCATTCAAACCAGTGTTGCATTTCTAGTGCAAATTCAAAAATAAAAATTTAAAAATCAACAATACCAAGCAACTCTGCTTTAGTATGTGGTGGATATTTTAGTATGCACTAATACCACTTGAACATAATTTTACCAATACAGTAATACTTATTACAATATGGCGCCTCTAAAATGTACCATGACGTCTCTTAAATGTACTTGACAGTTGCGTCCTCAGTCTATGTTGTTAGTTTATGTTTGTATATTTTGTCAATATTACACAGATCGTTGCCACACTCGTAGATTATTTTATGGAAATTTGTAAACTAAAATGTGTAGTTTAAAAAAAAAAATAATAAATAACGCTTAAAATAAATAATATTTTCAATAAATAGTCAATAAAATTGGTAGTTTGTAGCTTTGTAGATGCTAAAACATATAAGATCTCAATTATATCATTAAATTAAAAAATATCTCGTGTGTTTTACTGAATAACGAATTACGGGCAAACTGCTGAGACGTTTGAGATAATATTCACAGCTTGTGTTCCTAAAAGTTTAGGGAAGAACTCGATAGACTTTGAAAACATTACATGAAAACACCCACTAGGAGCAATTTTGTGGATCTCAGTTCAAAAACTTTAAATACTTAGTTTCCCCAAACTCTACAAGTAAAATAGGGAATTTTTTTTTACTTAATTGCTGTAAAATATGGCTTTGGCGCCATACGACAACCATGTTTTCCTCAAATTTAGTAAATTTTCCTAAATTCTAGTTAATTTTTTTTCTGAGTGTAAATGGGTTTTTTTTTTGAAAGTAAGGTAGCCTCATTTTTTGAGTAAACTTCAGATATTCTTTCTTGTCAAATGGTGAATGTTTACAAAATAAAAAGAAAGTGGCACTTCCTTTAATATTTATTTCATGATTTTTATTTTTTTTTGTCAAATATATTTGTCAAATTCTGACAAATATTTTTTTTGGCAAAAATATTTGTCAAGAGCTGACAAATATTTTTTTTGGCAAAAATATTTGTCAAGATCTGATTTTTATTTATTTTTAACAGAAATAATTGTTATTCTGATTTAAATTTTTTTTTGTCACAAATATTTGTCAAATAAAAACGCAAAGATAAAAAAATCAATATATAATTTTAAAAAAAATTTCCCATAATAACGGTTAATTTTAAAAATTTTCAATAAAAATTAAAATTTTGAAAATTTCCCATAAAAACGTAGTATTTGAAATTTTCCCATAAGAACGGGAAATTTTAAAAATTTCTTGTAAAAAGGGGAAATTTTGAATATTCTTTTTTAAAATGTGAAATTTTGAAAATATCCTATATAAATGGGAAATTATAAAAATTTTCTGTAAAAATGGGAAATTTTGAAAATTTCCCATAAAAAAGGGAAATTTTGAAAATTTCCCATAAAAAAGGGAAATTTTGAAAATTTCCCATAAAAAAGGGAAATTTTGAAAATTTCCCATAAAAAAGGGAAATTTTGAAAATTTACCATAAAATTTTCAAAATTTCCCTTTTTTTACGGGAAATTTTCAAAATTTCCCTTTTTTTATGGGAAATTTTCAAAATTTCCCTTTTTTATGGAAAATTTTCAAAATTTCCTTTTTTTATGGGAAATTTTCAAAATTTCCCTTTTTTTATGGGAAATTTTCAAAATTTCCCTTTTTTATGGGAAATTTTCAAAATTTCCCTTTTTTATGGGAAATTTTCAAAATTTCCCTTTTTATGGGAAATTTTCAAAATTTCCCTTTTTTATGGGAAATTTTCAAAATTTCCCTTTTTTATGTAAAATTTTCAAAATTTCCCTTTTTTATGGGAAATTTTCATAATTTCCCTTTTTATGGGAAATTTTCAAAATTTCCCTTTTTTATGGGAAATTTTCAAAATTTCAAAATTTAACATTTTAAAAAAGAATATTCAAAATTTCCCCTTTTTACAAGAAATTTTTAAAATTTCCCGTTCTTATGGGAAAATTTCAAATACTACGTTTTTATGGGAAATTTTCAAAATTTTAATTTTTATTGAAAATTTTTTAAATTTACCGTTATTATGGGAAATTTTTAAATTTTTTTTAAAATTATATATTGATTTTTTTATTTTTTGCGTGTTTTATTTGACAAATATTTTTGACAAAAAAAATTTAAATCAGAATAACAATTATTTCTGTTAAAAATAAATAAAAATCAGATCTTGACAAATATTTTTGCCAAAAAAAATATTTGTCAGACCTTGACAAATATTTTTGACAAATAAAATAAAAATCAATTTTTGACAAATATTTTTTGCCAAAAAAAAATATTTGTCAGCTCTTGACAAATATTTTTGCCAAAAAAAATATTTGTCAGAATTTGACAAATATATTTGACAAAAAAAAAAATAAAAATCGTAAAATAAAAATTATTTTTGAAAAAAATAATAAAAATCAAGAATTTAAAAAGCATGTCATTTTCTGAAAATATAGTGGAAAACAAGCAAAATGATGTTTTCAAATTAGTTCTGCGATATTTCCATATGATTGCTTTTTTTCTTTGAAAATACAAGAATAATTATTATTTTCGGTCCCTGAAGAAAACTGAAGATATGCTTTTTGAGACCATAAAAATTTAACCAAAGTGAAAATAAAAATTTTAAAGAAATATATATATAAATATATATACTAAATGTTATCCAATTCGGAGATGGTGTGGTTCAGTACATGTTCAAACATTTTTGATTTGACCCTTTTGCTATTTATTTAAATTGGTTTTTTAAAAAACAATAATAAAAGTTTAAAATAACGTGAAAGTGTACTTAAGTTAATTTAGTTTAATATAAAAAGTATGTTTTTTTAATCTTGAAATTTAAAAAAAAAAAATATTTAAAAGCTTAAATGGACTGTTGTATTAACAATTTTTGCCAAAAAACTTTAAGCGGCCATAAAAATGAAACTCGAGCTAACTTTTTAAAACCCTTTGGCAATTCTGTTAACTTAATAGTCTACTTTCATTTGCCATTGGAATTGTTGAGGCTGATTTTTCTTGTTGCACTGTGTCATATGTTCTACTAAGCAACAAAAAATAAAAAAAATGTATAATGGCATTTCTTATAAGAAGAGACGTCTTTTAAATGTTCCTTGACGTCTCTTAAATGTACTTGAAAGTTTTGTCCACAGTCTAGTTGTGGTTTATGCCGGCAGAAGCAAAAAAAAACGTTATATAATGGTAACGATTTAATTTAAAATTTCGATTTTTCAACACATTCGGGCATGTTCTGCAAATCACTTCCACATGATTTTGAAATCACATGAAAATCAAAAAGGCTGTAATTTCTGTAATTGTTGAAATTTTCAGAGCATTTATCAATAATCTTCTAGACCTTCTTCATCTTAAGTGCACTGAGTTATAAAAGTGTCAAAATAATTTATGAACAATGAATTCGACTTAGAAAATTTATGTGATTTCAAAATCATGTGGAAGTGATTTGCAGAACATGCCCGATTGTCTTAATATGCACGAGAAATTTATTTGTGTAAAAAAAATGTTTATTTTTAAAATTTCGGAAGTTACGTTAGGTATGTCTTTTGCAATTGTAATTTTCTAAATGCCTAAAGGGTAACCCACAGTTTCGTGAGTTTACAGTTAAAGTAATGTGTTTTAATAATATACAAAATATAAATGTTTCAAATTTGGGAATTTTCACAATTAGCTTTACAAAGGCTACTGTTTTTCGACAATCAAAAGTAGGAACAAGGAATGTGGTCATAAAAATAATGAGTCTTTTGGAAGTGCGTGTTTTAGGTCATGGAGGGGTTGAAATTTGTATTCTGTGTGAGTAAATTTGAGTAGCATCCACTACTTCGAATTTTGGCGTAGGACGCTGTTGGAGCTTATTGACTGAAAACAAATTTGATCAAAATTTAACAATTTTACTTCATTGTTATACTAGCTGTACCATCCGCGTTCATATTGATTAATTTTCAGTGGCGCCATCTGGCGAAATTCATTCACACCAATTTAAAAACCTTCGTCGAACCTTCGCGAGCAAAAAAAATTCACCAAAATTTGTCGATCGTAGAACAAGGTTCAAAATTTTCTGAAAAAAGTTACGTAAACTGTTACTCAGAATTTAAGCAAAAAGTGTTGCAGTAGTTTAGACCTAACATTATAATCGAATTGAATTTAAGTGTAAGTCCAAGGCAGTTAACGTATTTCAACCAAAATTAGTAGACGTTTGCCGAATTTCATCAAATTCTATTGGGAATTGCGGCTTATATGTATATTGAGAAGAAAAATAAGTGAAAAAATAGGGTCCAAAACAGGTATCCCAAGGAGAGGACGGATTCCAACCGAAATTTGTAGAGCTCTTTGTTGGATAAACTAGTAGACGTGTTGATCAAATTTTGTTGAGAATTCCGTCTTATGCGCAATAACTCAAAAACCGTTTGAGCGATTTATAAGACACCTACATCTTAAGTCCATATTACCAATCAATACTACCTTTTTTTATAAAAATTAGCCCAAATAGCTTTAATTTGGCAAAACCTAAAAAATACCCTTTTTTCATTTTGTGAACGCATTTTTCAACTTTAGAGCCTAGGCGCCTTGTGTTAACGTTGTCCGATTTTGCTCAAATTTTCAGGCACTCGAAATTAAAAAAAAAATATTTTTTCATACAAAAAATAAATAGCCTAATGTATATTTTAATACATTAATAGGAATTCCCTATTTCACACATATCATAGAGTAATATACATAGAAGGTCGGCGAAATGTCAAAGTACACCTTTGGGTTACTCCGTATCTCGATTTGAAAATAAAGCTGTTAGAATTTGTATGCTTAACCCTTAAGCAAACACCAGGGCCTGGCCAGGCATTTTTGATCTTAGGCGGAGCGCCATGGCCTTTGATGAGTTCCTCAATGAAGGTGTTTTGTACAAAAAAATAATTAAAAACCTACAACTTTTTATCTGTGGGCGTGGTAACTACTCTCCGAAAATTTTTGTTCATGTTTGTAACCTAAGGGAAAAGCAGGGAGAAAACATATTCATGCTTCTCGCAGTGCGATTCAAGGGATCTGGAGGAACAATCATGTTTGATATCTTTTTTACAACTTTCGATTTATGTAATAGATAAATGGCTATTTTACACTGACAAATGCTGTCCTTTTTTTACTGTTTGGCCCACTTACAAGCAGTTTAAAACAAACACGTGTGAAAACCGACGGTTAAATTCAAGACGAGACGGATACTTTGCACGTTCCAAAAAACGTCGGTTTTTGCTCATTTACTAGCAGTTTTAACCGAACAGTTTGAACCGTACGGTTGAAACTGTGCAAAAAGAACGATGTCTGTGGGGCCCTTAAAAGGGAACACAAGATTCTTTTGCAAATTTTGTTAAAATCCAGGCCCTGCGGTTCGCTTTCGTGAATACAATTTGGTGTTCGCCTAAGGGTTAAAGCATTATGTTTTGAAAATTATTTCTTTTTAATCGAAATACGCAGTAAGGTTTGTCAAAAAAGCTTCAATTTCGTGTTCGTGTGATTTAGTATAATACAAGATTTAATGGATTAGCTGAAATTTATTTAAAATTTAATTGCAACTTTCATTGTGTCGACACATTGACAAACTGTGTATATATGATTATATTAAAATAACACAAGTTGTGTTTTTTCGAAGTTTATATCTATATCTATAAAAATTTCGGATAAAACGGTATTGCTACTTAGCTTTCTAAACTTGGTAACACTACATATTTTGCTTATTTTATGTCAAAAAATAAAATAATTTAAAATTAAAAAATGTTTTGTGTATAACAATTTTTTGTAGATTTTGGATCCATGATGATTTTAAAAATCATCTTATTCATTCTCAAAGATCCAGATTTATACCCCCAGCTAATATGTGCCATACAGTATAAATAAAATGCAATCTACCGAAATTTCATCTTCCTATAAAATCAGTATTTTTATTTGTAATGAGGGTAGCGACATAAAATGAAATAATTTGATTAAAGTTGCTCTATTGGCATAAAAATACCATTTTTAGCGTAACCTTATCATGTTTAATTGAGTTTTACTCATTTGTGGCAAAATTTTTACATAATTATTTCATATTTCATTTTTGTTGAAGACAAAAATGAAAAAAATAATTTCACATAATTAAATATTTTTTATTTTGAGACATTTTTTAGTGTTGCAAATAGAAAAAAAAATTTTAAATTTTAAACTAGGCAGCATTTATATCCCTGCTAAAATTTTTAGTAGCAATAAATATAACTACTTATGAAATTTATATCTACTTAATTTTGTACTGGAAGTTTATATAAACTTCGAAAAAAACACAGCTACAGTACAAACATTGGTTTGTTCGGTTTGTTCAATATGTCGCAATTAAAAAAGTTTTGTTCACTCTCTACGAGATATAGTTGAATTTAGGTTCTCGATATGTTCACTCTGATGATTTTTGATAAATAGCTCTTGATGGTCTGCATTTTTTCCAAAACATTAATTATGTCTTGTGTGCCATTCATGCTCATCTTTGTTCTAGACGTGTCTTAATTTTATATAAAATCGCTGAATTATGATCTGTTTAGTAGTCAACACTAAAAGAAATATAATGACACTTTGTTTAACGAACTTGGTAGCACTTGGATAAGAATTGATTTTTCTATACGCTTGGGTCGCTTGTAATTTTTTTGTTAGATAAACAATAATTATTATTAATTTAAAAAGTGATGCATGACAAAATTTGTTACAACGACGGAGGTATGTGTACATTTAAAAATGTTAAAAGGTTTTTATGAAGAAAAATTAGTAATTTTGTTTTCACATGTGACGTGCGTTTCCAATAGATTTTTTATACAATGCATATACATATGTATGTGTGCACATACAGTCATATATACATAGTATATGTTTTACCCAAAATGTGGATTTCATGACCATTATTTAGAAGTTATCTTATTTTTTGTTTGGCTAACAGGTTGTCAACAAATTTTCAGATGTTTCTTAATTTGTTTTGCACCAGTGTCGTATCATTGTCAAATTGTAAGATATTTGGCCATAAGTCGTATCTTCGAGTACAACAGTTTAGTACAATATTATTTTAGTACGAAACTGTAATAGTCGATGATATTACTTCGACACTCGTGATAAGGCAAATTGTGTTGCTGATAAAATATGGGAACTAGAGTTAGCTGTAAAATGACAGTCGCAAAAGATTTATTTGTAAAAAGTTTTAGCCGGAATCTTGAATTTTTCCAAGATTTATAAACGTTTTTAAGGTTTTTGTGGTATTTAAATAAAAAAAAAATTAAAGTCATCAAGGTCAAGAAATTGTGCTACTTCCAATTAATAAGTCCAGAAACTCTCTGGACTAAGTGAAGTAGGTCTGGCAGTATATTATTCTTTTCTCGCGGTGGTAAATAGAGTCACTAAGTTGGATGAATCTTTAGTTTACATTCACTGAAGTAATTGTGGATAATATAGAATTAACGATTCGCCTTACCGCATAGTTCATCTACATTATACCTAGTTCGTCGCCATTATCAAATTGTGGTACCCTGATTTTGATTTTATCTATGAGTATAACCAATATTCTTACTGAATTCAAATTTGTGACTGTAAATGACCGAAATCTTTGTTCCAGAAAGGAAGTTTTATTGAAGGTGCCTACAATAATGATCCAAAATAATGATTCCGCAATTTCTTCTATTTTAAAGGAATAGCAAACATTTACTTACCCTATTTATGTAGCTTACACAGCTTTTAAATTAGATATCAAACAGTTTGTTTTGGATACCTATTTTTTCCATTTTCATCTCCAAAAACTCCAATTCCTATTTGTTCGCAAATAGATCATTTTTGAGAATATTTACAATATAAAGACTGTTTTGATTGAAATTGATACTAAGATTTTGGTCAATGAAATTAAAACGCTCAGTTTAATTATAGAAGATTAAAGCTTTTATTAATTCATGGAATCTTTCAATTCTTAAAATATAGATATTAAGAAATTATCGCCTATTTCCATAAAATACTCTCACTTTTCGCTTAACCCCTTTCATTATGTTTTGTACACCTATTTAATTTACTGTACAATAAGATTTTCGCCACATATTTTGAATCTCTCTTTCGTTTTTGCACACCCGTTTAGTATTCTTTAAGGATCTTTTCATTAATGCCCAATATTTTTCAATTGTGCGAAGCTCTGGACAGTTAGGGTTACAGTCTTTAGGAACATAATTTATATTATTTGTAGTATACCATTCTACTTCTAGATCTAGATCTGGCCAAAATAGTATAGAATGTTATGCTGTTGTATTATTTCCTTTAACGGCCCTTCAAAACATTTTTCAATATAAATGTGAATTTATAGTTCCTTTAATGACGATTTCTTTGCTTTTGCGACTGTATGTACAAATGGCCTGCCATACATGGTTTGGCTTTCTTTGGGAAATTCACTATAATTGGTTTGAGTAAATTTAGCACTGAAACCCCCTTTCTTGAATACTCAGGGGTGTCATAGAGACCAAGTCGGTTTTTAAATTTCTCGGTTTTGAAAACCAATACTGGTATTATTTGGTGTTATGAAACCAAATCGATTTTGTTATTATTGGTTTGAAATCAAACAAAATGTTCGAATCAATTGTTTATTATTTCATTTGAATTTTTTGTGAAACATCAAAAATCAAATAAAAAATAGAATAAACATTATAAAAAAAAAAAAAATGAAGAAAAATTTTCAGTTTTTTGTGATGTTTGTGGTATAGGTATAAAAAAAATCTGCTATTTGGACAAATGAAGCTTGTATACCCCAACATAATAGAATGATCGAATTGCGAACTGAAAAAATTTAATCTACCTACACCAAGAAACAAACCACAGCCAATCAAAGGACGATATGCATTTGCTTCGCCAGTACCTTTACACAAAGAATATTGTAGCCTTACAATTTTCCCCATTTTTTAAATTGTTTATGTTTGTCGATAAGGTTCATTGATTCCAGAGACACAAAAAAGTACCAAAACTTGCTTTTATCTTATTACATGATAAAAAAAATTCTATGTAGACTTTTCACCCATCTCTTTTTATTTGAAAGTTAAAGCTAAAAAGTACAAAAAATAATTTTACTCTTTTTCTCCCCTTTTTTCGAAAATTACTTACCACTTGTACTGTTATTTTTGTAGCTGATCCAAACTCGATTTAAATTTTAGTTCTATTATTTTTAGTTTGGGAATCATATCGTTACTGAATTTACCCTTTTTTTTATCCCCCACAAGGCCGAATTATAAAAAATCCGTTCTTAGTGGATCTTTAAATCGAAAAGGGCACCAGCTGGCCAGCATCGCCTTTGTTTTAAATAGATATACCAATTTTAAAATGAAATCTGTTAACTGTAAGTTGCTTGGCTTATTTCCAATACTAAACCAATAATATTATTTTCTGTGACACATAAAACCAATAGAAAATGTAGTTCGAACATTAATATTAGAATTCATGACACTAATTTAATTTTTTTGTCGTTTTCAAAACCAATACCAATGAAATTGGTTTCTATGACACCCCTGACTCTATTAAATTCCTTACCAGGTAACTGAATAAAGTCTGCTTTGCAGTAAGTCCCATCCTCCATTACGACATATTGAAATTTTGTTAAATATTTCAACTAAAGTTTTCTTCCTCTTCGTCTGGCCACTTTTTCTTTAAATTCGGATCGATCAGGCACTTTTTGGACTTTGTAAGACTTCATGTTATAAAATTTTTTAACTCAACGAAAGATTTTGAAGCACCAGTTTTTCTGGCCATATCTCTAATGGAAGTGGTAGGGTTTCGAACAAAATTAAGTTGTATGGTTTTTGCCAATTTTTTATTTCGCGTAACAAATTTTCCACCACTTCGAGGCTTTCTCTGGATTACCAACCCTTTCTTGTAGCGACCTATTACCCTTTTGACCGTGATTTCTGACGTTCGTACTTCTCCTGCTATTTTGCTATGCGTTGCTGAAGGATTGTTTAGAGTTGTGTACAGAATTTTTTCTCTAACAATTTCTTCTTAAGTGGTCTATATTCAATACCGACTATGAACCAAATAAAATTTTTTTAAGGAGAGCCAAAAAAAGTGTTCAATATTCAAAATACTTTAGTAGAAGTCAATATTTCCTCTACAATATATTTAAGCCAATAACTGCCTTAACAGTTTTTTTCCATCTGATTTTTATTACATGAGATACTCTTTTATAAAAGAACAGTTTTCTAATATAAACTGTTTTAAAATAAAAATGGTTCATAGGCGGTATTGAATGTAGGCTCACGGTATGTTTTTTACACGTGTCTAGAAAATTTTTGATTATGTTTTTAATTTCTCATATCAAGGGCTGCTGAATTAAAGTATCAATTTTAATCGAGACAGTCTTTATACCATAAATCTCTTACTTTGATTTAATATCCTAAACTAATGGAAATATAAATAAATTTTAAATTGTTATTAAATAATATAATATATTATATACTTCCATGAATACTTTTAGAGCTATTGTGCCTACGATATCAACAAAAGTTGGATCACAACCGATTTACATAAAAAAGTATCAAACAAATGTTACGTACTTTTAAAAATTTATGAAGTAAAAAGAGATATAGGCATCATAAAAATTTCGTTTTAAACAGTTATGAAAATAAGTCCCCTTTTTAGAAAATCGGTCGAAAAATCTTTGCTTTTAGTCTAATATGGCGAAACTTATACACAACCTGATTTAGTACGCAAGTAATCTTCTATATCTATAAAACAGTATGTGTGTATGTATATAACGTATAGACTCCAAAACGGCTAGGCCGATTTTGATGCAATTTTTAGGGAATCTTCAGAATATCCAGGCGAGTGACGCTTGTATCCGCAATGAAATAAATATCCGCGTTTGCTTAGGGCCAGCAAAGCGGACCGGGTCTGCTAGTAAATCTATAAAAAAAGTTATATAAAACAGAATAATTTTCTTTTTAAATAAAATGTTAATGTTGTTTACTACATATATTTATTAAACTAGTATATATGGTAAATGGTTACTCAAGATTTGATTAATCTTATTAATTAACTTGATGCTGAAACATGCCTTTGCCCGTGTTTTTCAACGATTCAAGTTTGTAAATTAGACTAGTTTTACATATGTCAAGTTTCTCAATGAATAAATGTATGTATTTCCATATTGTTTTTAGAAATAGCTTAGTTTCTGGGTAAACTAGTATTTGTAAGTTATACGAGTAACAATTTAGAAAATTGTGATTATGTACTTGTTTATAGTTACATAAATCGGATTACAAAATCGCGATTGAGTTGTACAATTAAGTTAATAGCCCATGTTTTGACTCGTATTCAAATATGTATTTTTGCGAAATGTAATGGAAAACATATAACTTTGATTCTATATAATTTTAGTGTTAGTTAGTTTTAATACAAGGATTGCCTTTTATCTTTCGAGATTAGAGATACAAATAATATTTATAATCGGTAATGACTTTGTTGCTTTTCAAAAATTTTTTTTTTATTTTAATGAATAATAAAATCGACGTTTTGATTGCTCAAAAAGCTCTTGTCTGATTCGATGTGTGGGAACTGTGTACAGACATATTGAAACAAATTTTAAACTTTATAATAGGTACTTTGAGATGCAAAATGGCTGTATTGGAAATGCCTATTTCCAAATAGGAACTTTGAGAAGCAGGATGGCAATATTGGAGTTGCCTATTCTCGACATAAGAGGCAGCCCTTGTATTTTCTTTTTTGTACGCTTTCGACATAAAGTTAATCTATTTTGAAATACTTAACAACATTACGGTTTCAACTCGCTTTATTATTTTTACTTGAAATGCGATTGTGAAAACTTGGGCAAATATTAATTCCTATGAAAATAAAAATGTTTTGTAAATAATTTAATATTTATTGCAATTACTTTAAACGTTATGTGTTTTTTCTTCCTCCACTTTTAGTTAAGAAAAACTAATAGACTTACAGGAATTAACTACGACTTACATCGTTATTTAGACTAAATTGTCTGTTTCTGAACTAATTGATCACTTTTCATAATTTTGCATACCAACACTTGTTCGAGATATATTTAGTAATTGAATATTCGTGTAAAAATGTCCACTGAAGACAGAAATGAAGATCGTCTTACGAAGAATGAATTTGCTGAATTAATTCAGCATTTATCGGTGCAGGAGATTCTAACAATAGAGTTTCGTGTTGGTACTGATTGGAATAAGTTATTTAGTCGTAAAAATTTAGCTGCACATATGTTTGTTTGCAACCTATGTGTTCTCGAGGTCAGTTCGTTTAAAACTTTACTTTCGCATATCGACGGTAAAAAACATAAAACGCAAATGGAAAGAGTTCAACAATTGTATCACCCCGATTACACACATCCAAAAGATGACAAAAATGAGATAAGTAAGAAACCTACAAAAGGTGTGTTGAACTCAAACTCCGAATTAAATTCATTAGGTAATGGAAATAAAGAAAAATCAGAAAAAAATGGAGATAAAGAAAAATCAGAAAAAAATGTATTACAAAATCATACGAATATCCTTACAGCCAAACCAGCCAAACCATGCGTTAGTTTAAAGAGTATTAATGACACTGGCACATCAAATGTTTCTAGTAGTCAAAATAAAATTAACGACCTTACAAAAACATCAAAAAATACTGAAAAGCTGGGTGTAAATAATAAAGAACAAAATGAAGCAGTTAACGCTCCTTCTGTTGTAAAATCAACTACTACAAGGAACACGGAGGAAATTAAAAATCTACAAACCAGTCCAAAGCAGAAAGCCAACGAAATTAAAACAAAAAATGTGAGTCAAGTAAAATTGTTAAATTCTGGGACAAGTTTGATAGTTACAAAGTCGACTTCGGTAACCTCTCAAAAAAGATCATTATCAGACAATAGTTCTGATTTAAAGGTGGATGCAAAAAAGCCAAATGTTGTAATTAATCCAGCCGCTGCCTTATTACAAAAGTCGAATTCCACAAAGGTAAATGAAGTCAAAGAAAATGATGATAAGGAAAAGCCTCAATACCAAACCGATAAAATTATAATTCCTACTGCACATAAAAGTAAATCACCAAGTCGTAAGACTTCTCCGACCTCAAAGAATCATGATCAGCCAAAATTTTCTGTTAAATCATACAGTGTCAAACCTAGTGATAATGATGTTTATGGCCTTTTAGGGGTGGAATACGTAATAAAAATTATGAAAAACCGGCACGACTTGTCTCCTCGTTACGAATGTGGCTTATGCGAGTTTGTGCTTGCTGGATATGCCATGCAAAGGCATTTAGAAGGCTATAACCATCGTTTAAAATTTTGCGAAAAACATTTTCCTACGGCTATGCGTCATTACCGCCAGTATATGCAAAATGTACCAGAATCTGAGTTATATAAAGTTATGACTCCAGTACTTGCCAAACTGGCCATAGCAATCGAACAACATCATGGTAGAAATTTACCATACGAATGTTACGAACGAGATTTCAATCTAAATCGTCACGAAATTCTTGCAAAAGCATTTTCGTGTCGACATGCTTCGGAACAGTATGGACCCACATTTACTCATGTAGTTGGATCAAAGGAAATCGATGAACTCATCAACAATAAGCAGAACTTCTCACCAATTCCTCCTTCACGGTCTGCAATATTTGATATGAAGCCCGGTTGTAGTAACTCTGATTCACGCCATCAAAGCTCTAAGACCGCTAACAAAGAATACAGTTCACGAGACCGCCATCGGCATGCTGCTCGGGAGAATACAAATGTAGAAGCTAGATCTAAATCGTATATGTCATCGGGTTTTAATGAGGTCATGCATCCCTCTACAGTTTATCAGCAAACAGTGAATACTAACGTACAACGTGTCGATGATGCAACATACAATCTTATGGTCGATGACTTTCTTAAGGACACTCTTAAAGGATTGCCTGGAAATAATAGAGTAAGAGACTATCGTAAGCGCTCCTTATCACCATCTCAAAATTTGAGCTCCTCTAAACGTAAATCATTATCACCATTACGGCAAGATGATATTTGGCAAGCATATCGCCATATGGTTGACCAGGAGTTAGGTAAACTCGATGAACATTTTAAGCAATACCGAAATGACCCAGAAACGCACCCGTCCTATAATGAAGAATGGCAAAAGTTCTGGAAACGACGAAAAGACGAGTTGGTATCAGCCGGTCTTGACCATCGTCAATATAACTATCAGCCTGAGTGGGTAAGATTTATAAAAATACGCATAGAGGAGTTGTATGGGCAAGAAGTGGAGAATCTTAAAATCAAGTCGCGTGAAAGACTTTGCCTCCCTTTGACAAATGACCATATTACTGATGTAAAATATCATGTAAAGGCTTCAAATTTAAGCTCTTCAAACGAAACCACTTCTCCGCTTTCAAGTACAGCTACAAGCGATAATCCACAAGTTGTGTCAGTTTTACGGCTTATGACAGCCTTAGAGGATAGCTTGGGAAGTTTGGGTCCCAAAATCATTGATCTTTTATCGAAAGCGTTACAGATTGAAAAAACTAATCCCTTACAAGTTAATGCCATTATACTTAATGATGATAACTGTTCTTTGATTGAAACAGCGAAAGAAAAAATCAAGGGATTGATTATCGTTGGACTATCCGAGGGGCCAAAAAAGAGGGCTTTTAAACAAGTGGTCAACGATGCCGAAAAATTACTTCAGTATGCTTATCAAAATCGGCAGACGTTGCTTTCTCAGCGTTCTTCATTTGATTCTTCCTTGAATCGTACTCAAAACAACCCATCCTTCTCTCTTGGTGATGTCACTGATCCTTTGGCTAGAAAATCTCTTTTGACCAAATCGTCTTCATTAACAAATAAAAATTTGCTAACGCAAATGGACAAAAAAGAACTCGCATCCAAATTGGCCGCATCTCTTGTAGCTCAAGGGAAAAAAGACTTTGATCCTCAACAATTACAACAGCTAATTGCAGTTTATAAATTAATTGAAAAGAAAAAACGTGACAACACCGGAACAGATCAACCTAAAAAAGATAATGTCGATTCTTTGCCAACTTCGAAATCTTCAAATAAAAAAGCTTTGTCCGATACACTCTCAGATTTATTAAAAACGACACCTTCAACATCCAATGCATCTCAATCAAAAGCGGGAGTTTCAACTCCATCAGTGGACAGCAGACAATTTCCTTCAAATGTCTCAAATACATTTCAACAAAACCAATTTAGGAATTCCACATCTTTTGGAAACAACGTTCCATCATACCCGTTTACAGGTGTTTTGCAAAATTCTAGTGACAATTATTTACAGAATACAGCACAATCGATGTCCAATACATATGGAGTTAGTAGTGGAGGAGGAAGCCAACTACAACAATCTAGTGCTTATCCTGCAAATTATGCAAACAACATGCAATTACCCAACCCCAACATGAGCCATATGTACAACAATCAATACCAAAATAACAGGATGACGCAACAGTGGAGCTGGAATTCAAATAATGAAATGAACCAAAACTACAACATGGGTGGACCTAACAATAATCAAACATCCAATTGGCAAAATTTTTAATTTATTTTTGTATTTATATTATTTTAATCTTAAGTATTTAAATGATTGTGTGCGGCGTTAAAAACAATTTATCACATTCATATCGTTTCTTCAACAACTTCAGTTTAATAACTAAAGAAATAAGTTAACATCTACAAATACATACATGCGAAATATTCACTTTAACAAATTTTAGTTTTGCTTAGTGCGAAAATAAATATTGAATAAATTTATATCGTAACAACTTAAGTAAATTTTCTACGTTGCTTTTTTTTTTGTTTTATTTGAAAGGATATTTAAATTATCCATAGCAAAAGTTTGCATGTCCGCGCATTCGCCAGACTAAAGTTCGTTACATGAATACTTCTATGTTATGTTATGTATGTAAGCATTTTTGTATATTAACAGATCGATTTATGGAATATATGAAATTCAAACATAAGTTCCTTTTAATAAAATCATTTTCAATTGCAGTGGACAATAGGGCTAAACTTTAAAAATGTTTTTAAATGAGTTAAATCAATATTTTTAGAACGCAAAATACAAAGTTTTGACCTCAAATTTAGTGTACATTATTGTAACAAATAAATTATTAAAGTACTGCAAAATTTAAAATTTGCTTTGGTTACATTTATGGGGGTTTAAAGTTCTTTTTTTTTTTTCAAAACATAAACATTTATGATCGTTGTAACATATATTCATTAGAGCGACTCAAGTTGTATGGAAGCGAAATTCGTGCAAGATGTACCCCCTCAAAATGAACATTGGTATTTTTTATGATGACATTTAAAAAATTGCGGCTTCAGCTTTTACCTCTCGTGAGCTGGACCATTTTGAAAAAGGGTGTGTTTTCTTGATCAACATGTGCAATATGGATATCATAAGAAAGGTTTTCGAAAGTTGCGTTGAACTGTATATGGAATTGCATGTCCTTTTTTTTTTTTGTCGAGGTTGTTTGTAATAAAAATGCTAAATTAACATACATATTTTAATCTTTAGTCTATTTAATTAAATACGGGTCTCAGCTAGTTCGCGTTTTGACAAAAATGCTATGGGGTGGTAACCCTTCGTTTTTAATAGTGTAATATGGGTATCAAATTTTTTCTTTTACCAGCTACAAACAAATTGTATATACTAATTAAATATACCCGCCTTTAAAAAGCCTTTCTTATGATACTCATATTGTATATGTTGATAAGCCAACAGATTCTCAATTTTTCAAAATGGTCCTGCTCACGAGAAGTCAAAGCTAGAGCCGAAATATTTTAGGTGCCATCTTAGAAAAGTCCAAGGTTCATTTTTAGGAGGGTACATCAAGCACTTTTTTTGGTGAGTCGCTCTAATATTCATATGCTACATTGATATAGATTAAAATCTGTACTCATATAAAAACGTATGTCCAGGTGTTTTATATTCTTTTAATCACAATATTTATATACATATCTTGTTAAAAAGGATATTGTCATGCAAGTATGTGCATATGTACTGGAAATACTATTAACCTTAACGTAGACTTGATAAGTGGGATAGACATATAAGAATACATAGGAATAAAAGTGAAAAATTTAACTTTGAACAGCGATTAAATCTAAACCAAATCGACAAAATTTAATCCAAATCGGAGATAGTGAGGTTCAGTAGTCGAAATTCTGTTAATGATTTTTGATGGTCAGTTAAAGATAAGCAAGATTTTTAGCCCTATTGGACATACAAAACGAGTTTATAGATTTATGTACTACATACATGTTATTTTTAAGCTGTACACTCATTTTTAATTTAAATACATATTTTTTTAAGTATTTTATTTATAATTTGTCAATTCAATAGAAGTACAGTTCAACTTTGCCAATCCCAACACATAAAGTTTGAGGCTTGTCCGGATTATAGAGGGTGAAATAATTTAAGTGAATTTATTACGTACATTAAGGTGACGTCTAATTTTTTTAATTTAATTTAAAAATGCGTTGGTCGAAATAAAGTTAAGTTCTTAAAACGAAATCAGAAACTTTTTCTGAAAGCCCATCAAGGTCAAAGTTTTTGAACCCATTTGTATGGGGAAAAAAATGGAGTATGTTTGGTTTAAGACTAATATCAACCAATAAAAATGCATTTTTACAAAAAAAAAAAAAAAAAAAATATATATATATATATATATATATATATATATAATTAAGAGAAATTGGACGTTAACATTTTAAATTGTTCATATTATTAGAGTGTCCGCCGGACTGTCGAAGTTGTACTGTATTTTGTATATCCTGTCGACAAAAAACTAGTAATTTTTCAGTTATATCATTGAAATAAATCGTATTTAAAAAAAAAATATGGGCGAATTAAAGTTAAACTAATATACAACAATGTTCATCGACAACGATGTAAAGAAATAAAAACTCGAATTATTAAATTTTAAAGAAACTAAGTAGATAAGTTCGTCAAAAACTATCTATCATGACTCCTGCCGAAATTCTGCACCAAACATTGACGCGTTGTGGTTGCATTCATGGATTTTCTGAACAAGCACGTCAATTTTGGAGATTAACGAAGTTATGGTTGTTGTTGTGTTAATTGTGTGAAATTTTGAAGATACAGATCATTTGTAAGTTTAACTCTAAAACTTACCAAACTAGCTCTAAACCTTTCAGATTGTTTTTTTAATACAAATTTTGTAAGACATCCTTTTAAGAGTTTTAACTAATTGATTAATATAATTATATTTTGGTTTTCGTCCAATCTCTATTGAATTGATCCATTATAATTATTTATGGTAAGATTGAATGTAAATCGTGTGATTTTAAACTAAATAAGATTATAAGCGCTAATCAGTCAACCTTAAGCGGGTTGGCTTGATTGTGTCTAAATTATAATACTTTTTCAAATATTAGAACACGAAACGCATCAAAATAAGCAGTAAATGCTTTTTTACAGTAAATAAAGTCATTTTAACTTAAACATATTTAAAAAATTAAATGTCCAAACTTCTTGAGTCTTTCCCTTTACATAACAAAATTTTGAGCAAATTTTCAACATATTTAGTTTTTTTTTTAATTTAAAAACAAGAATCGTGTATCGTATTTATCATTCTTTTACATTCAATCATGTATATTTAAATAAAATTATAGATTATATATAAATACATATATACTTTTAAAACCAACTTATCTTCAATAAATTGAATTTTGTAAAAATACGTATTTTTCGTTTAATTTTGTAAATGTAAGTATGCAATTTAGTGAAATAAGATGAATTATACATATTATATCTAAAGTGTTTCTTAAACTTTATTAAAGTATAGGCTAATGTTTAAAATTTATATTTGTAGACATTCGAACCAAAACGTAACAATTACCTCTTTTGAGTTAATGATGCCATTTTTCTCCGTATACTGGCCTCTGCAGTCATATTAAATAAAATCCCAAAAAACGTCAATAAAGAGTGTTCTAAAAAAAATATGCATTTACTATTTTAAACAAAATTTATCCATAGTGCAACAAATAATTTATTTTTTGATCAAGTTAGTTTCTATAGATATGTCAGATACTATTATTTTAGAAATTATTAATTTTCAATAGTTATTTCAATCAAAATGGACTGCGAAAAAAAAGTTCGTGAAAATATAATTAAAACTTTTCAAAAAAATCCGTCATGGACTTTTAAAAAAATAGCTTAAAATTTGAAAGTTGACTCGAACGGTTTCTAATGCCATCAGACGGTATAAGGAAAACCTGAGCATTGAAAGAAAACCTGGATCAGGGAGGAAAAAAGGTCCTACAGATTTTGGTAAGGCAAAAGAAGTCGAGCGACTCTTTCGAAGAGCACCTAACACTTCTTTAAGAAAAGCAGCTCGTACGGTGAAATGTTCTACGAATTTTGCACATAGAGTCAAAGCTTATGCTGGACTGAAGACATACAAAGTCCAAAATGTTCCAGATCGCAATGCTATAAAGAACTTAGAAGCAAAAAAACGAGCGAAAAAATTGAAGTCTGATTTTATAAAAAAATACACCTGTTGTGTGATGAATGATGAAATATACGTACTGGCAGACTTTTCTCAACTTCCTGGTCAAGATTTTTATGTTGCTGATAAACAGGGCAATGTTCGCAAGAGTTTCGCACAAAAAAACAAACAAAATTCCCTAAGAAGTTTCTCGTGTGGCAAGCTATTTGCAGTTGTGGCAAAAGAAGTAAAGTATTTGTGGCATCTGGCACAATAAACACAGAAATTTATATAAAGGAGTGCCTACAAAAACGGTTGTTACCCTTTTTAAGAGATCACAGAGTGACCACATTTTTTTGGCCCGATTTGGCATCATGCCATTATGGAAAAAAGGCACTTGAGTGGTACTCAAAGAATAATGTAATTTTTGTACCACGAGAGGCAAATCCACCTAACTGTCCAGAACTTCGGCCTGTGGAAAGGTATTGGGCTCTGGTAAAAAAGGAATTGAAGAACACAGGAAAGATTTCCAAGAACATGTCCGATTTTAAGCGCAGGTGGAACTCATGCTCCAAAAAGGTATCAGAAGCAACTGTAAAATCTTTAATGGGAGGGTTTCCGAAAAAAGTCGATAATTTTGCAAAACCCGAGTACTAAGTAAACATTTTAATGCTAAATGATTTTGTATAATATGTCATTATATTTGCGTATTTTGTAGAGTTTTTATATTAAAAGGTTTGATTTTTATTTAAGAAAATCCAACTACAAATTTTATTTAGAGCACTCTTTAAGATTTTTACAAAAAGTTTTAAAAATGCTCTATCTCACCAAAACGTAACAAATTTTCATAAAAGCTAAATTTTTACCTTAAATTCTTACTTATTAGTATATTCTTATAGTGAGCATTAGGTTAAGTAAAACTTAACTATTGCACAAAACTATGTATTACAAACATAGCTGTTAAGTTATGTTTATAGTAATCGTAAAGATTACTAATTTGATTACTTTTTTTTGAAGGGCGAATTTACATTATGATTACGTTACGATTACTTTCAGAATTGCACTATTAGTAATTGATTACGATTACTTATAATCGAAAAGTAAACTATATTACTTTCAATATTACAAAAAGAATCAAAAGTAATCTTTAAAAGTATAAATAATCCAGATTACTTTTCGATTATTAGTAATCGTAATCAATTAGTAATCAGAAATTGTTTAAAAGAGAATTATATAATCATTACGATTCTTTTGAAAATGTAATGTAATTGATTACTAATCGCAATCAAAATTTAACAGCCCTGATTACAAATATTAATTTAAACATCGAGTATTTGTAATCACAGGCGCTTCTTTCACCTTTTTGGAAATATTCTGGGACACCTTTCCTGTTTTCTTCTTCTTCTGTTATCCTTGACTCCCAGTGGAGCATAGGGTATCAACATCCTTTTATATCGGACTCTATTGCGAGATGTTAGGCATACATCATTCCATGAACAGTTTTCTGCTTGTAACTCCGCATCAATTGATCTTCTTCACGTTCTAGCAGGTGCACCAACACGACGGCCGCTTCCTTGTGGATTCCAACGAAGCGCTTGTCGAGCAATGTTGGTATTTGGCCTTCGAAGTATGTGGCCTATCCATCGCCATTTCCGTTGACATACCTCTGTGGAAGCAGGGGGTTTGGTTTGTTGCATTAAGTAGATCTTCATTTCTTATGCGATTCGGCCACCATATATTAAGAATTTGCCTTAAGCATTTGTTTGTAATGGTTTGCAGTCGTTTATCGATGGCATTTGTGCGTTTCCATGTTTCGCAGCCGTAATACAGGATGGACTTGACATCCGAGTTGTATCTTCGTAACTTAATTGCTGTTGATATTTACCGAGATTTCCAAGAATGCGAATGCAGATTTTGCCTTATTAATACGCGATTTAATATCCTCGTCTGCGCCACCTTTTGTAGTTACTAAACTTCCCAGGTAATTGAAGGTATCTACATGCCCAATAACCTCGTTATTCACATTGATGTGTGTCAACGGGTTTGCGCCATAGCCTCCAGGCATAATCTTTGTCTTGAAAAAATTTAATTTCAAGACCATCTATACGAGATTCGGCAGTAATAGCGTTAGTATTCTCTTGAAGGTGGCCCGAGCTTTGGCGTAGAAGACATACGTCATCGGCATATTCCAAGTCCTCAAATTGTTTAAAGGGTGTCCATTGGATACCGTGTCTACCATTTAGACCCGTGCTCATTATGTTGTCGATGACGAGGATAAAAAGTATAGGTGATAATATACATCCTTGCCTTACTCCAGTATTCTTACTGTGTAGATTAGATCAACACGAGAACGGTTTTCTCTAAACCCAAACTGATTTTCGGAGTGTTGAGGAAACTGCGTCGGATATTCTGTTCAAAATTACACGAATTAGTATTTTGCTATGTGTTGGGAGAAGTGTTATACCCCTGTAATTATTGCAGTCTTTGGGGTCACCCTTTTTTGGTATTTTGACTAGTATACCTTCATTCCAAGAGGTTGGCAGAGCTTCTTCCCATATTTTACGCACAAATGGGTGCCACAATCTTGACGATCCTTCAACATCACATAAAAGCATCTCCGCTGAAATATTGTCATTGCCCGGGGCCTTGTTGCATCTAAGGATTCTCTCCCGTGGTACAAAAATTAAATTTTTTCCAAGGTGGCATGATGCCAAATCATGCCAAAAATATGTAGGCACTTGGTACTTACTTATATGGCCTATAGTAACAACTTGTTTAGGTCAAAAGCCGAGCATATTTTAGAATTTCATGAGCTTCTATCTTGTGCGCATATTCTCCAATTTCTTATGCCAAGTTTTGAAAGATTTTCTTACAAATTATTTTACAACTTCGAAGCTATAGTTTTCTACGGGCACATGTGATCCAATTCTAGTGGTCTGTCTGCCTGAAGAAACCATCAGTTTTGTTTTTGATTCATTTACAGCTAGACCCATTTTGTTTGATTTCTTCTCGATATTGGAAAAGGCGGCAGTTACCTCGCGTAGAGTGTGTCCTATAATATCAATGTCATCGGCATACGCGAGTAGCATATGTTTTCTATTGAAAATTGTTCCTGTTGTATTTACCGCTGCATCTCGCAAGATTTTCTCTAACACAATATTGAAGAGGTCACAAGATAAACTGTCACCTTGCCTGAATCCCCTTTTAGTTATGAAGACTCTTATAGGTTCTTACCTATCTTAACAGATGATGCTGTATTAGTTAGTGTCATCCTGCATAACTTTATTAGCTTCGTTGGGATGCCGAACTCAGACATTGCTTCAAACACCTTCTTCCGTATCGGGCTGTCAAAAGCAGCTTTGTAGTCAACAAAGAGATGATACGTATCGATTTGTTTCTCCTGGGTCTTCTCTAGGATTTGACGTAGAGTAAAGATCTGGTCAGTGGTTGATTTACCTGGTCTAAAGCCACATTGGTATGTCCAAATTATTTCGTTAATTTTGGGTTTAAGCCTTTCGCATGTATTCTTCTGACCATATTGCTTCTATAAGTTGGGACATAAGCCTTATCAACTCATCTCCTCCGGCCTTAAAAAGCTCAGCAGGAAGACCATCGGCACCCGCAGCTTTGTTATTTTTTAGTCGATTTATAGCGATTCGAATCTCTTTTTGGTTTGGTGGTGGACATATAACACCATCATCATTGATTTGTTCAGGCGTGTCATCTTGATCGCTTTCATTTGATACCAACAATTTGAAAAAGTGCTCTTTCCACAGTTTTACTATGGTTTCAGCATCCGTTACCAGGTTTCCTTGGTCGTCTTTGCAGGAGAAAATACAATTGCTAAAACCATCCGTTTGATGTTTAACTTTTTGATAAAATTTAAGCACTTCATTACGACTCTTATATAACTCAATCTTCTCTCTTTTTTCTTCGTAATAGGCGTTTCTCTTCCCTCTTTCTTTCTCTATATCTTTCTAAAGTTCGACGAGTAACTACTGACTGCAGGGTTGCCCTGTAGGCTGCATTTTTCGCCGCAGTGGCATCGCGGCACTCCTCGTCATACCAAGAGTTTTTTGGAAGAGGGTTTTGGAACCCCAATACAGTATTGCAGCAGTTTTTTAGAGCGCTGATGTCGTTGGGAGTTGAAATATTTTCTCCGAGTAATTGAACTATTCGTCGCGAGTAATCTGTGGCAATTTGATGGGATTGTAGCTTGGTGGTGTTAAATTTCCTTTGCTATTCTGTCTCACCTTGGCTGCAACGAGATAGTGATCGGAGTCCATATTGGCTCCCCGAATTGTGCGCACATCCAATACGGTTGATGAGTGCCTTCCGTCAACTACAATATGGTCTATTTGATTTTTTGTCATTTGATCGGGAGACACCCACGTAGCTTTGTGTATTCTACGGTTTTGAAATCTGGTGCTACTCACTACCATATTTCGAGCAGCCGCAAAAGAGACCAACCTTATACCATTGTCAGATGTTACTTTCCTGTCCAATCTTTGCGTTAAAATCTCCCAGTATTATTTTAACGTCATGATTAGGGCAGCTATCATATACTTCCCCGAGTTGCTTATAAAAGTCTTCCTTTAAATCTTCATCTTTATCCTCTGTGGGAGCGTGAGCACAAATTAAACTCAGGTAGAAGTATTTTGCTTTTACACGTATTGTTACTGATCTTTCGTTAACTGTGGTGAATCTGGAGACGCAACCAAATTCATGCCTACTCTCATGACAGCTGTAATATAGGTCACCTTTTGGTGTCTTGGCGACGCCGTGGCCATTCCATCTTACTTCCTGGACAGCAGTTAGATCACATTTATATTCCTCGAGGACATCCATCAACTGGGTCAAAGCACCTCCTCTGTAGATGGTTCAGATGTTCCATGTGCTGATCCTTAATTCATGGTCCTTTTTTCGTTTACCATAGTCGTCAACATTAGGGGGGCCGTTTTAATTCTTTTTTGCTTTTTCATAGTTGTTAATGCCAAAAGGCCCTTTTTCTGCCTTCTGACATTAATTCTTGTGATGAGCAAAGAAATTGTCTTTGTTCAATATATATCGCGTTACTTCAATATAGAAAGGCCCTAAGTCGTTTTTCATTCAAATCTCTTCTAAAAACTTTATCTAATATAATTTTATAAAAATTATTTAATTTTAAAAAACATTGTTGTAGCATTAAGTTCTTTAGAGAATTTAGTAAAAAACTGCGTTTAGAAAATTTCTATATCATCAAAACTTAAGACTTTATTTCGTTTTTTTCCCCTCTCCTGTAATGTAAGAAAAATATGAGTTAGGGCTTTTCTATATTAAAGTAACGATATGAAAGCTGAAAGTGATAGAATAGTGCTATCTCTTTCTAAAAATTAAGGCCTAAACGAGCTGTCAAAAGGGTCAAGGGGTCTAAGATGATGTTTCCGTTTTTGGCTTAGCAAATATTCCTTCTTATTTTTGCAACTAGCGATGAGAAAGGTATATTCCAAATAAATTTTCCATTTTTTCTAATAAAATCCTTTTCTTATTTTTTGGTTTCTTCCTTGGTTTGTATATCACTGAGAGAAATAAATCAGAGAATAATTGTCCAATTTTCCAACCAGCTCCTCAAGTCCTTCACATAATCAATAGTAATTTTTTCTAGGAGTGGGTTACTAGCCCGACGTCCCAGACCCATGTTTTTATAGTTCTTATAGGGGAACTCGCGTCACATATTGGCTCACTACTTTAACGGATGTTAACGTAGCTACCCGGGTGATACCACTAGGAGGTCAGTGTCCACAAATGAGATGAAGGATGACCAAGATTAGCCTGGGCTTTACCAAGTTAAGACCGATAAGGACCGTTACTTGGTATCCAACATCCCCTGCTGTCTCAAAAAATCTAAAAGACATTTTTTAGACACTCCGTTAAATAAATTTCTGGTTTTATCGTGCCTGATGCCACAAATGCTTGGCTTCTTTTGCCACAACTGCAAATAGCTTGCCACACGAGAAATTTCTTGGGAATTTTGTTTGTTTTTTTGAGCGGAATTCTTCCTGAACATTGTTCGTTAAAATCTTGTCCTTGAAAATGAGAAAAGTCTGTGAGTACGTATGGTCTGTCATCTATCAAACAACAGGTGTATAATTTTTGTAAAATCTGTACCCTGTAAAAACGCAGGGTAACCAAAAATTTAGAAAACTTAGGTCGTCCTCGACAATTTCATCATACATACTGATGTAATCAGACTTACAGTTTTATTTTGTTTTAAATCACTGTGCGTTGTCCGATTTGGCTCAAATTTTTAGAACTAGTGTCACCTAGTGTCACCATATTTCGACCTGCACTCCTCTACTTTCAAACAATTTATCATATAACAGATTCACACTATAATGTATAGCGTAAACTATTTAGCACTACGCCTTTCGCTAGCTTCGAATAAAGATTTGTTTGCTTGCAAAATTTTGTTTATAATTTTATCATAAAAGAGCTCAGTGAAATATTTTATTGGATTTGAGACGCTCCAGCAAACCCTCTAAATTTTCCAGCTTAAGTTGTTTTTTTCCAAAACTTTCCGTGCATATATTAACACTAGTAAAACTTTTAAAAATGTAAATTAGTAATTCAATTCTCAAACATATTAATTTCAATTTAGGAAAAAACCGTTAACAAAAATAAAGGTACTATGACCAAGGCAAAGTGTCTAACAAAAAACTGGTTTTCTCAGATTTTCAACTTTAAACAAGCAAGTGATGCTTTTTGTTTCTCAATGTATTTCTATAACTTTTTATTTCGTTAAAGTGATTAAATATCATTTTTCAAACAAGACATAGCTTTTGTAAATCGGTTAACAAATGGCTATGCTATGCGCTTGAAGTTTAAAAAATACGCATTTTTATACCCACCATCAAAAAGAATGGGGGGTATATTGAGATTGTCATTCCGTTTGTAATTTCCTTAATATTGGCTCAAAAATCAAAAACGATATATATTCTGAATCCTTATGAAATTCTAAGACGATTGAGCGATGTCCGTCTGTCTGTCCGTCTGTCTGTCTGTCTGTCTGTCTGTTGAAATCACGATAACGCTTAAACGAAAGGAGCTAGCCCACTGAAACTTAGTTAAAACATTCTTCATTTATTAGAAAATTTTGCTATTGAAATTGGGCAAAATCGGTTAACATTTGACCATAGCTCCCGTATAACCTCGTCTAGACTAGTCGCTTATTTGCTAATAACTAACAAATTATAATAGCTATGATGACAAAATTTGGTATCTAGAAGTTTTCCATAAGCACTAGGCAGCATATAAAATTTCATCGAAATCGGTTCACATTTAACCATAGCTCCCATATAAAAAACATACGGAAACAGCCAAAATTCCACCTGAAATTCACTTAAATGCCAATAAATGCTAAAATGTAATAGCTTTCGCCACCAAATTTAGCACAAATAAGTCTTATGTGAATACCAGCCAGTGTGCAAAATTTTGTCACAATCGGTCACCATTTGACCATAGCTCCCATGTAAAGAACTTACGGAAACACAAAAATACAAAAAGAAAAGGGGGTTTATGTCCGTCTGTCCGTTAGATAAAAGCGCGATAGCGCCTTAACTGAAAGGGCTACAGCAACAAAATTTAGCAAAAGCAAGTCTTATGTGAATGCCAGTCAGTGTGCAAAATTTTGTTACAATCGGTCACCATTTGACCATAGCTCCCATATAAAAAACTTACAGAAACACAAAAATACAAAAAGGAAAGGAGATTTATGTCCGTCTGTCCGTCAGATAAAAGCACGACAGCTCCTTAACTATAAAAGCTAGAGAGACAAAATTTTACAAAAGTATTTCTGATATGTAACAAAAGTTGTATACTGAAAATGGGAAAAATCGGTTCACATTTAGTTAGAGCTCCCATATAACCCCGCCCCGGGAAACACATGAATGCTGATAAATTGAATACAATTGTAATAGCTATGATGACTAAATTTAGTATAGAGAAGTTTTATACAACTATTGGTCAGTATATCAAATTTTATAGGAATCGGTCCATATTTGACTATAACTCTCATATAAAATACACTCCCGGAAACCAAAAAATATTTAGCAAGGACCAGTTAAAAGCTATTAAATTAGAAACTGTGATAGCTATTGCCACTAAATTTTGCAAAAATAAGCTTTACATAAATACCAACCAGTGTGTAAAATTTTGTTACAATCGGTCAACATTTGGCTATAATTCTTATATATATATTACATCCCCTTTTTATATCTACAATTAAAAAGATTCGGAGGTACAAGCAGCATATTAAGATTTGTATATGGTAGATGCATTAGGACCTCCTTACAAAATATATGGACCAGTCGTATTACTATCAACTTCTTTATCCTAACTAAATGTTAAGCTTAAGGAAAAGTATTTAACAACTTATTAATGTAAAACCATACCCGGTTGTGATAACGAATTTTGTTCAAAGTAAATAAATACTAGGGAAACCACTTACATACTTTTGAATGTTGAACTATAAAGCTACTGCAACCGAAGTTATTCCAAATATTTTACCAACAATGACAACTAGCGTAACAACTTTTTTCCAATTTGGTCCACGTTTTGAATTTGCTGCACCCTCGTATATATATGAGATATGTTTCTAAATTTAACACAACTTGATGGTGGGTATATAAGATTCGGCACAGCCGAATATAACACTCTTACTTGTTAATTTTTTCCTTTTCGAAATTTTATTTACTATTATGCAAAACAAGAAGGCAGGGACGACCTACGCGCGTTTTCAAGGTTGAGCAATGTGTTCCTGACGTCATGAGATGTGTCGCTTTCAAATGAGACCAACACTAACACGCTCAGTGATGGTACACCAAAGATGCACGTATTTAAATCTTTAAAATGGCTCTCCTGAACAAAATTCTTAAATCCCTTTCTATTTTGCGCGTCAAATATGTACATTGTTTGGTATCTCAAAAGCGACTTAGAGCGTGAGAATTTTTTTATATGTATTTTTTTAATCTTTAAGCGCTATAGCATAGCCACATGACTTATTTTCCCTTTAACGAAATAGCGAAATAGAATCATAGAAATACGTTGAGAAACAAAAAAGTTATTCTTGTTTAAAACTGAAAATCTAAGAAAACCCGTTTTTCGCTACATTTGTCGTTATAAAATCACTTTACGAAGTAATCAAAAAAACCAAAGGTATTCCCGTTTTCCATGTACTCTAACAAAATAGGATTGTTACATGAGAACCCCTGAATAAATTTTTTTTTCAACTTTTGTATCATAGTGTAATTGAAATTCGACAAAATTTTATATTTGCAATAAAAAAAATATTTTTTGTCCAAAGATTTTTAATACATATTTTGAAATGAGTACTGAATTTTTGCATTTTCGAGGAGTAGTACAACGAATTTTATTACTCTCGAGAATCTTAGTTTTCTGGTCAACAACGCATCAAATATTTTCAAAGATGTACACTACTCGGCATAATTATTTTGACATACCAGTTGCTTTTCTTCTTTTGTTATTTCCGGTTCTATGCAATTAAAAAAAATAAATTAAAAATATTGAAAATAGTATAAAATATCGTAATTTATTAGAAAACATAAGACCTTTCACACGTGAACCGCCGTGGTATAGCAGGTTAGTCATCCGCCTAGCATACCAGAGGCCCAAGTTCGATCCCTGGCCAGACTCACTTGAAAAAATAAATTTTCAAATAAGCGGCGGTTCACCTCATAACTCAGCTAGCCACTGGTTATTGAGTATTAGGCTATGTAAAACTTCTCTAACTTATGCATTTGCCGTTCGGAGCCGGCGTTAAAACGTAGGTCCCTTTCAATGAGTCTAAAAATAGAATCGGATGCCGCTCATTGTCTGAGAGAAGTACCCCTTGTTCCAATTGGAATGTTGTCGGGGAATTATATATATATATAAGACCTTTCACACAGAGACCGGATATTTATACTTTTAAAACAATATTTTCATGTTTAAATCCATAAAAAACAATCATTGAAGTTTAAAAAAATATTAAAAATTCCTCATGATTTTTATTTGTTCAAAAATTTTGTTTCTTTTTTCAATCCGATGAAAATAAAATATAAAAAATCGTTTGGGATATTTATCAGTACAGTTCAAAATAATTTTCATCTTTTTTGATCCGATGATAATAAATTTTGTAGAAAAAACTCAAATTATATTTCTGTATTTGTCCGGGTATAAAGCATCTTTAGGACGTTTAAATAGCAATAAATTAAATTTTTGTTGCAAATTTTATATTGAAATGGGTTTGGGCAACAAATGGTCGTTGTCTAAATGCGTTTAAAACGTCTAAAAGTTAATCTTTTTAGAAATAGCGATGCGAATCAAAGAAACCACCAATAGTTCTCATTAGAACTATTATCTTTAACTTCGATGTCCTAAAACATGGCAATAAATTGAAAACATATTCATACATTCATTGTTGAAAATTTTGAAATTTCATAAACATTTTATTTTTCAAAGTCAAAACAGAAGTTTAAAAATAAAACAATTAATAAAATAGTACCTGGTTGACCGAGCCTTGCTCGGAGCTTTATGATAAGGATTTTGTGCAAATATTCAGTTAATTTTGAATTATTTTATTTATTTTGTTCGATCAACACATAGTTTTCATAGTTTATAGATTAACTCATTTTAAAAAATTTTGGAAATTGCTCATACCAACAGAAACCTCCTTCGGCTCATGTGCAACAACTTTGCTAAAGATTATAGCATGATTAAATGTATAGCTTAATATAAAATTGACTTTGAGTAATTTTCAGTAGCGCCACCTGTCGGAAATTATTCACACCAACTAAAAAACCTTCATCGGCTCATGCGCAACAACTTTGCTAAGAATCATAGCATGATCAAATATACAGTTTACGATTTTATTAATTTTTAGTAATTTTCAGTGGCGCCACCTAACGGAATTAGTCTTACCAAATTGAAAACCTTCGCCGGCTTATCCGCAATATCTTCGCTAAAGAGCATAATATGATCAAATTTACAGTTTACTATTCTATAAAGAACATACATACAAACATTCATTTGTTTAAAAGTTATAACATTACTCATTTCCCCTTTTTATCCACTACTTTCAAAAAGTTCCCTATGCTTATTAGGTACTTCTTTGGTACCAATTGAATTCGGTACATTTTATTATTCCTATTCATATTACTTTTTGAGATGTTATGTTATCATTTTATCCCTTTTTTACCCATTTTGGCTCCAAAATCAAAAAAGTACCAAATACGTGTTCAATATTTCTTTTACATCTTTTACAAAGTTCCTTTCTATATTCTTTAGTTTAAAAAATAAGAGTGGGTTAAAAAAGTACCAAAATTTTTTTTATATATATATATGTATATCTGCCATGGGCAGAGAATTTATTTGCCTATAACTAGTTATAGGCAAATAAATTCTGCCTACATACACACACCACACACAACAATTTTGAAGAGCATAAAAATACTTTACGCTCTATCTTTTTTACAAACTCCCATAACAAACACACTCATTCGCTATGAAACATTTGATGAAGCAAGACCTCGCTACAGAATTTATTTTATATACGTTACAAAATACACTAAGCAAAATGTTTAAAGAGGAATATGAAAATGATTTTTTTTGTATTGAAAATATGAATAGCAACATTCAATGCTTAATATGTTTTAAGGTAATGGGTAAAATAAATACAAAATATGTATTAAGAAGACATTTTTTGAATTGTCATAGGGAATTTGAAAATTTAAAAGGAAAAGATCGTTTTTCAAAATTATTAGAATTAAAAGCAAAATTTTTTTTATTATTTATGGATGATTATAAATGATACCGAAATTACCAATAATAATATAAACGTAGAAAATGCAGACATTTTGCAACTGGATAGGGATGATCACATTATTATTGATAATGAAATTAACAATAATAATGTAAATGTAAAAAATTTCATAAACATTTTATTTTTCAAAGTCAAAACAGAAGTTTAAAAATAAAACAATTAATAAAATAGTACCTGGTTGACCGAGCCTTGCTCGGAGCTTTATGATAAGGATTTTGTGCAAATATTCAGTTAATTTTGAATTATTTTATTTATTTTGTTCGATCAACACATAGTTTTCATAGTTTATAGATTAACTCATTTTAAAAAATTTTGGAAATTGCTCATACCAACAGAAACCTCCTTCGGCTCATGTGCAACAACTTTGCTAAAGATTATAGCATGATTAAATGTATAGCTTAATATAAAATTGACTTTGAGTAATTTTCAGTAGCGCCACCTGTCGGAAATTATTCACACCAACTAAAAAACCTTCATCGGCTCATGCGCAACAACTTTGCTAAGAATC
This sequence comes from Stomorhina lunata, assembly GCA_933228675.1. Lineage (NCBI taxonomy): Eukaryota > Metazoa > Arthropoda > Insecta > Diptera > Rhiniidae > Stomorhina > Stomorhina lunata. The sequence goes on along the minus strand of OW121740.1, from coordinate 83,680,245 downwards.
ATAGCATGATCAAATATACAGTTTACGATTTTATTAATTTTTAGTAATTTTCAGTGGCGCCACCTAACGGAATTAGTCTTACCAAATTGAAAACCTTCGCCGGCTTATCCGCAATATCTTCGCTAAAGAGCATAATATGATCAAATTTACAGTTTACTATTCTATAAAGAACATACATACAAACATTCATTTGTTTAAAAGTTATAACATTACTCATTTCCCCTTTTTATCCACTACTTTCAAAAAGTTCCCTATGCTTATTAGGTACTTCTTTGGTACCAATTGAATTCGGTACATTTTATTATTCCTATTCATATTACTTTTTGAGATGTTATGTTATCATTTTATCCCTTTTTTACCCATTTTGGCTCCAAAATCAAAAAAGTACCAAATACGTGTTCAATATTTCTTTTACATCTTTTACAAAGTTCCTTTCTATATTCTTTAGTTTAAAAAATAAGAGTGGGTTAAAAAAGTACCAAAATTTTTTTTATATATATATATGTATATCTGCCATGGGCAGAGAATTTATTTGCCTATAACTAGTTATAGGCAAATAAATTCTGCCTACATACACACACCACACACAACAATTTTGAAGAGCATAAAAATACTTTACGCTCTATCTTTTTTACAAACTCCCATAACAAACACACTCATTCGCTATGAAACATTTGATGAAGCAAGACCTCGCTACAGAATTTATTTTATATACGTTACAAAATACACTAAGCAAAATGTTTAAAGAGGAATATGAAAATGATTTTTTTTGTATTGAAAATATGAATAGCAACATTCAATGCTTAATATGTTTTAAGGTAATGGGTAAAATAAATACAAAATATGTATTAAGAAGACATTTTTTGAATTGTCATAGGGAATTTGAAAATTTAAAAGGAAAAGATCGTTTTTCAAAATTATTAGAATTAAAAGCAAAATTTTTTTTATTATTTATGGATGATTACACGGTGCAACATGAAAAAAAATAACCACATACGGACACCACCACGAGATAGAGGATCAAAAAAAAGAAGACACGTGTCTTTCAGTTTTGTCAAATGCCCTCCCCTTTTTTGTGGGCGGGGCCTTAAAAATTTGGGCCTCTTTGTCATTTTTGCAATAAAGTGGTCATCTTCTCAGGCTCATATCTTCCAAACCGTTAGGAATTTTGATTTACTTTTTACAAAGTTGTAGCTATTGTCATGAGGAATAAAAATAGTGAACACAAAAAATCAAAAAAACGCCATCTTGAATATCAAAATCGCAAAAAAACTAAAAAAAAATCGATTTTTTTTAGGCTTTTTTCACATGTTCAGGTTCCTACGTAGCAAACCGTTCAAAATTTAAGAAAACAATATACAACAAAAATAAAGCTAAGACCTCACTTAAAAACTTTGTAGAACATACAAACATCCTAGGAATGATCCTTAACACAGTAAAGGTAGCGCTAAGGTAACCATAAAAATTAAAAATTTCCCGAAAAAATGTTATTTTTAATGTTTTTTTTACTTCAACAAGAAAAAATATAACCATATATAGTACAAATACCGCTACGTGATGAAAGACAAGAAAGCCCATATCTTCCAGTTTTGGCCCAATTCACCACCATTTAACAGCATTTAGGTAGCGCTTAAGTAACGACAAAAGTGAAAAATTCAAAAATTAGCTCTTGTCATAAAAAAGAAAAATTCTCAACATATAAAAAATTAATCTTCAAGATCACAAAATTTTTAAAAATTGATTTTTTACCTGGTTATGGACAGGTTAAAAATTCAAGAAACAGTCACCTAGAAAAGATACATTTTTATTGGACAACTTTTTTGAATCATTCATACGAACATTATATGAATGATCGTCAATATCGTTTAGGTAGCGCCTTGGTAACCGCAAAAGTGAACTACTTTTTAGGCTAGGTAGCGCTTAGGAAAAATTAAAAAAGTAAAAAAATCAGCTCTTGCCATAAAAAACCAAAAATCGATTTTTTACCTAACCAGGTCCATAGGTAGCAAACCGTTCATTCAAGAAATAATCATGAAACCCTGGACGCAATATATAAGTGATATGATGTTCGCACCGAGGCATTACAAAACACGACGTAAACGAGAGCTCAGCGGTGAAAGTTATACGATTTCAATATGCAGTGTGAAAAAATTAATTTATTTTGCTACGTTTGCGGTCATCAAATTAGAAAAAACAAATATGGAAAAGAAAAGAATCTTCTAACTAGCGAATTCAGAAGAGCATATACGTTGTTTTTCGACGAAGTAGACTTGACCAGTGAAAATTACACACCTAATATAGTGTGTCGCCAATGCTATAACAATCTCATGGCATGGTTGAGTGGAGCAAAATTTAGTATGAAGTATTGTAAACCGGTAAACTGGATTTATCGCCCAGGTGCTCATGATGTAAACATTTGCTATGCATGCGTAAATTACACACGTGGAATGAATCGACATGGTGAGAAGAATAAAATTTATAAAGCAACTGCAACAGCTACACTACCAGTGCTTGCACCTGAAAATTTTGTACCGCCAAGGCCACCAAGTACAGATCTCAGGACAGAATTTACAGGAATGAATACTGAAGGTGGTGTTACTTATGAAGATCCGTTTGACGCCGATTATGAGCCTCAACAAGGAAGAGATGGACCACAACTAATAACACAAATGGAAATGGATTTCATTGTGGCCATATTGGGATTATCGCAGCGGCTTGCCATATTTTTGACAGCGTTTTTAAAGCAAAGAAAATTAATACTTGCTAACGTTAACTCTTCGGCATACCGGAAACGGCAAGCTGAATTTCAGAACTTCTACACTCTACATAATGACAATTCGTTCGCTTACTGCAACGATATAAAAGCTTTGGTGGTAAAAATGGGAATAAACTACATCGCTAGTGAGTGGAGATTATTTATTGATAGTTCTGTTTCAAGCTTGAAGGCAGTGTTATTGCATATGTCGAACCGAAAACCTTGCATTCCGCTAGCAATCGGTGTCAACATGGAAGAAAACTACGAAACATTGAAAAATATTATGGAAAAAATCAAATACTACGAAAATAAATGGAAGATTTGCTGTGATTTGAAGGTCATCAACATTATGCAAGGGATCATTGATAAAGGCGGCTTTCCCAAATTCTTTTGTTTTCGTTGTAATTGGGATTCGCGATCTCTGAATCAATTCGAATGTAATTCGTGGACACCAAGAGGAAATGTGGAGGAACAAATGAAAGAACATAGACTGAAAAATGCACCTTTGATTGACAATACTCATGATATCTTGCTGCCACCGCTCCACATTAAATTGGGAATTGTTAAAAAATTCATTGAAGTGGCTGTTATAAACTAAATCCTATATTTTCCACCTTATTGTATATTTACTTTTCTTTTCTGTTTCTTTTTTTATCGTTTGATAGGAGTACTTAATGGCCCAGACATTAGAAAGCTTTTCAAGACAAATTTTGAGTCAGCGCTTGATGAAAATCATTCAATGGCATGGATTTATCTTCAACGTGTATGCACCAGAGTCTTGGGAGGGGATCGAGACGCTGAGCCGGAAGCAAGAGAATGGGTGAAAGAAATGCTGTATTATTTTGAGAAAATCGGCGCATCGATGACATTAAAGCTGCACTTTCTTCATTTTCATTTTGACGATTTTATGAAGCAACTGTCTACTGAATCCGATGAGCAAGGAGAACGGTTTCATCAAACCACAATGCCCATGGAAAAAACGGTACAAAGGCAAAAAACTAGACGCATTGCTTGGAGAGGTAATATCAAATATATTGATGCATTGCTTTGTATTCCTTTTTTGATTTTTGTTTTTATTTCAGGTATGTTGGTGGAGCCACAAGATTACCCTGTATGATGTCAATGAAGTATTTCAAGAAGAAAAAGCTTATGATGGAGGGCAGTCTGGAAGCAACGTACCCGTGCGCACCCTAAGTTCTGAATCAGAGTCAGATTCGGATGATTCGGACGACGAATTGGATCCACAACTTAAGAGAGTGCTATTTACAAGTCCAGGGCCATCAACTTTATAAACATGACACAAATATTTATTTATTTTATTTATTTCCATATTTATTTATCTTATTTTTGTGATATATGCCATTGTATATTAATGTTGAAATAACAACAAAAAAAAATTAAAATAAAAAAATTTTACACATACGAAATGAAATTAAATCAAATGAAATTAAATTATTTTTGTATTAGAAATTGAATGTTCTAAAAAGTTGTTTAATTAGATCTTATGTACATTTTTGTAGCTTATTGTTTTCTTGAATTTCGAACGGTTTGCTACGTATGGACTTAAACATGGGAAAAAAGGTAAAAAAATTGATTTTTTTAAATGACGTTTTTTTCATTTTATGTGTTCACAATTTTTGTTCTTTACAAGGGTTATACAATATCTTTGCCTTAAAGAGAAAATGAAAATTCCACTCGGTTTGCAAAATATGCGCCTGAGAAAATGATTACTTTTTTAATGACACCAAGACCTCAAATCTTTGGGGGCCTCTGAAAAAACTCCATGACTTGGGGCAAAACTAGAATATATGGTCTTTTTGTCTTTTATCACGTAGTTGTATTTGTATATGGTTATATTTTTAATTGTTGAAGTAAAAAAAAATAAGCATTGAAAATATCATTTTTTTGGGAAATTTTTATTTTTTATGGTTTCCTTAGCGCTACCCTTACTGTGTTAAGGATCATTCCTAGGATGTTTGTATGTTCTACAAAGTTGTTAAGTGAGGTCTTAGCTACATTTTTGTAGTATATTATTTTCTTAAATTTTGAACGGTTTGCTTCGTATGAACCTGAACATGTAAAAAAGCCTAAAAAAAATCGTTTTTTTTAAGTTTTTTGCGATTTTGATTTCTAAGATGGCGTTTTTTGATTTAATGCGTTCACAATTTTTATTCCTCATGACAATGGCTACAACTTTGCCTCAAACAGTAAATCGAAATTCCTAACGGTTTGGAAGATATGAGCCTGAGAAGATGACCACTTTTTTGCAAAAAAAGGCAAAGAGGCCCAAAATCTTTAGGGCCCCGCCCACAAAAAAGGGGAGGACATTTGACATAACTGAAAGACACGTGTCTTCTTTTTTTTGATCCTCAATCTCGTGGTGGTGTCCGTATGTGGTTATTTTTCCATGACCTAAAAAATTACACACAGTGTTACTTTATAAATGATACCGAAATTACCAATAATAATATAAACGTAGAAAATGCAGACATTTTGCAACTGGATAGGGATGATCACATTATTATTGATAATGAAATTAACAATAATAATGTAAATGTAAAAAATTTCATAAACATTTTATTTTTCAAAGTCAAAACAGAAGTTTAAAAATAAAACAATTAATAAAATAGTACCTGGTTGACCGAGCCTTGCTCGGAGCTTTATGATAAGGATTTTGTGCAAATATTCAGTTAATTTTGAATTATTTTATTTATTTTGTTCGATCAACACATAGTTTTCATAGTTTATAGATTAACTCATTTTAAAAAATTTTGGAAATTGCTCATACCAACAGAAACCTCCTTCGGCTCATGTGCAACAACTTTGCTAAAGATTATAGCATGATTAAATGTATAGCTTAATATAAAATTGACTTTGAGTAATTTTCAGTAGCGCCACCTGTCGGAAATTATTCACACCAACTAAAAAACCTTCATCGGCTCATGCGCAACAACTTTGCTAAGAATCATAGCATGATCAAATATACAGTTTACGATTTTATTAATTTTTAGTAATTTTCAGTGGCGCCACCTAACGGAATTAGTCTTACCAAATTGAAAACCTTCGCCGGCTTATCCGCAATATCTTCGCTAAAGAGCATAATATGATCAAATTTACAGTTTACTATTCTATAAAGAACATACATACAAACATTCATTTGTTTAAAAGTTATAACATTACTCATTTCCCCTTTTTATCCACTACTTTCAAAAAGTTCCCTATGCTTATTAGGTACTTCTTTGGTACCAATTGAATTCGGTACATTTTATTATTCCTATTCATATTACTTTTTGAGATGTTATGTTATCATTTTATCCCTTTTTTACCCATTTTGGCTCCAAAATCAAAAAAGTACCAAATACGTGTTCAATATTTCTTTTACATCTTTTACAAAGTTCCTTTCTATATTCTTTAGTTTAAAAAATAAGAGTGGGTTAAAAAAGTACCAAAATTTTTTTTATATATATATATGTATATCTGCCATGGGCAGAGAATTTATTTGCCTATAACTAGTTATAGGCAAATAAATTCTGCCTACATACACACACCACACACAACAATTTTGAAGAGCATAAAAATACTTTACGCTCTATCTTTTTTACAAACTCCCATAACAAACACACTCATTCGCTATGAAACATTTGATGAAGCAAGACCTCGCTACAGAATTTATTTTATATACGTTACAAAATACACTAAGCAAAATGTTTAAAGAGGAATATGAAAATGATTTTTTTTGTATTGAAAATATGAATAGCAACATTCAATGCTTAATATGTTTTAAGGTAATGGGTAAAATAAATACAAAATATGTATTAAGAAGACATTTTTTGAATTGTCATAGGGAATTTGAAAATTTAAAAGGAAAAGATCGTTTTTCAAAATTATTAGAATTAAAAGCAAAATTTTTTTTATTATTTATGGATGATTACACGGTGCAACATGAAAAAAAATAACCACATACGGACACCACCACGAGATAGAGGATCAAAAAAAAGAAGACACGTGTCTTTCAGTTTTGTCAAATGCCCTCCCCTTTTTTGTGGGCGGGGCCTTAAAAATTTGGGCCTCTTTGTCATTTTTGCAATAAAGTGGTCATCTTCTCAGGCTCATATCTTCCAAACCGTTAGGAATTTTGATTTACTTTTTACAAAGTTGTAGCTATTGTCATGAGGAATAAAAATAGTGAACACAAAAAATCAAAAAAACGCCATCTTGAATATCAAAATCGCAAAAAAACTAAAAAAAAATCGATTTTTTTTAGGCTTTTTTCACATGTTCAGGTTCCTACGTAGCAAACCGTTCAAAATTTAAGAAAACAATATACAACAAAAATAAAGCTAAGACCTCACTTAAAAACTTTGTAGAACATACAAACATCCTAGGAATGATCCTTAACACAGTAAAGGTAGCGCTAAGGTAACCATAAAAATTAAAAATTTCCCGAAAAAATGTTATTTTTAATGTTTTTTTTACTTCAACAAGAAAAAATATAACCATATATAGTACAAATACCGCTACGTGATGAAAGACAAGAAAGCCCATATCTTCCAGTTTTGGCCCAATTCACCACCATTTAACAGCATTTAGGTAGCGCTTAAGTAACGACAAAAGTGAAAAATTCAAAAATTAGCTCTTGTCATAAAAAAGAAAAATTCTCAACATATAAAAAATTAATCTTCAAGATCACAAAATTTTTAAAAATTGATTTTTTACCTGGTTATGGACAGGTTAAAAATTCAAGAAACAGTCACCTAGAAAAGATACATTTTTATTGGACAACTTTTTTGAATCATTCATACGAACATTATATGAATGATCGTCAATATCGTTTAGGTAGCGCCTTGGTAACCGCAAAAGTGAACTACTTTTTAGGCTAGGTAGCGCTTAGGAAAAATTAAAAAAGTAAAAAAATCAGCTCTTGCCATAAAAAACCAAAAATCGATTTTTTACCTAACCAGGTCCATAGGTAGCAAACCGTTCATTCAAGAAACAATCATGAAACCCTGGACGCAATATATAAGTGATATGATGTTCGCACCGAGGCATTACAAAACACGACGTAAACGAGAGCTCAGCGGTGAAAGTTATACGATTTCAATATGCAGTGTGAAAAAATTAATTTATTTTGCTACGTTTGCGGTCATCAAATTAGAAAAAACAAATATGGAAAAGAAAAGAATCTTCTAACTAGCGAATTCAGAAGAGCATATACGTTGTTTTTCGACGAAGTAGACTTGACCAGTGAAAATTACACACCTAATATAGTGTGTCGCCAATGCTATAACAATCTCATGGCATGGTTGAGTGGAGCAAAATTTAGTATGAAGTATTGTAAACCGGTAAACTGGATTTATCGCCCAGGTGCTCATGATGTAAACATTTGCTATGCATGCGTAAATTACACACGTGGAATGAATCGACATGGTGAGAAGAATAAAATTTATAAAGCAACTGCAACAGCTACACTACCAGTGCTTGCACCTGAAAATTTTGTACCGCCAAGGCCACCAAGTACAGATCTCAGGACAGAATTTACAGGAATGAATACTGAAGGTGGTGTTACTTATGAAGATCCGTTTGACGCCGATTATGAGCCTCAACAAGGAAGAGATGGACCACAACTAATAACACAAATGGAAATGGATTTCATTGTGGCCATATTGGGATTATCGCAGCGGCTTGCCATATTTTTGACAGCGTTTTTAAAGCAAAGAAAATTAATACTTGCTAACGTTAACTCTTCGGCATACCGGAAACGGCAAGCTGAATTTCAGAACTTCTACACTCTACATAATGACAATTCGTTCGCTTACTGCAACGATATAAAAGCTTTGGTGGTAAAAATGGGAATAAACTACATCGCTAGTGAGTGGAGATTATTTATTGATAGTTCTGTTTCAAGCTTGAAGGCAGTGTTATTGCATATGTCGAACCGAAAACCTTGCATTCCGCTAGCAATCGGTGTCAACATGGAAGAAAACTACGAAACATTGAAAAATATTATGGAAAAAATCAAATACTACGAAAATAAATGGAAGATTTGCTGTGATTTGAAGGTCATCAACATTATGCAAGGGATCATTGATAAAGGCGGCTTTCCCAAATTCTTTTGTTTTCGTTGTAATTGGGATTCGCGATCTCTGAATCAATTCGAATGTAATTCGTGGACACCAAGAGGAAATGTGGAGGAACAAATGAAAGAACATAGACTGAAAAATGCACCTTTGATTGACAATACTCATGATATCTTGCTGCCACCGCTCCACATTAAATTGGGAATTGTTAAAAAATTCATTGAAGTGGCTGTTATAAACTAAATCCTATATTTTCCACCTTATTGTATATTTACTTTTCTTTTCTGTTTCTTTTTTTATCGTTTGATAGGAGTACTTAATGGCCCAGACATTAGAAAGCTTTTCAAGACAAATTTTGAGTCAGCGCTTGATGAAAATCATTCAATGGCATGGATTTATCTTCAACGTGTATGCACCAGAGTCTTGGGAGGGGATCGAGACGCTGAGCCGGAAGCAAGAGAATGGGTGAAAGAAATGCTGTATTATTTTGAGAAAATCGGCGCATCGATGACATTAAAGCTGCACTTTCTTCATTTTCATTTTGACGATTTTATGAAGCAACTGTCTACTGAATCCGATGAGCAAGGAGAACGGTTTCATCAAACCACAATGCCCATGGAAAAAACGGTACAAAGGCAAAAAACTAGACGCATTGCTTGGAGAGGTAATATCAAATATATTGATGCATTGCTTTGTATTCCTTTTTTGATTTTTGTTTTTATTTCAGGTATGTTGGTGGAGCCACAAGATTACCCTGTATGATGTCAATGAAGTATTTCAAGAAGAAAAAGCTTATGATGGAGGGCAGTCTGGAAGCAACGTACCCGTGCGCACCCTAAGTTCTGAATCAGAGTCAGATTCGGATGATTCGGACGACGAATTGGATCCACAACTTAAGAGAGTGCTATTTACAAGTCCAGGGCCATCAACTTTATAAACATGACACAAATATTTATTTATTTTATTTATTTCCATATTTATTTATCTTATTTTTGTGATATATGCCATTGTATATTAATGTTGAAATAACAACAAAAAAAAATTAAAATAAAAAAATTTTACACATACGAAATGAAATTAAATCAAATGAAATTAAATTATTTTTGTATTAGAAATTGAATGTTCTAAAAAGTTGTTTAATTAGATCTTATGTACATTTTTGTAGCTTATTGTTTTCTTGAATTTCGAACGGTTTGCTACGTATGGACTTAAACATGGGAAAAAAGGTAAAAAAATTGATTTTTTTAAATGACGTTTTTTTCATTTTATGTGTTCACAATTTTTGTTCTTTACAAGGGTTATACAATATCTTTGCCTTAAAGAGAAAATGAAAATTCCACTCGGTTTGCAAAATATGCGCCTGAGAAAATGATTACTTTTTTAATGACACCAAGACCTCAAATCTTTGGGGGCCTCTGAAAAAACTCCATGACTTGGGGCAAAACTAGAATATATGGTCTTTTTGTCTTTTATCACGTAGTTGTATTTGTATATGGTTATATTTTTAATTGTTGAAGTAAAAAAAAATAAGCATTGAAAATATCATTTTTTTGGGAAATTTTTATTTTTTATGGTTTCCTTAGCGCTACCCTTACTGTGTTAAGGATCATTCCTAGGATGTTTGTATGTTCTACAAAGTTGTTAAGTGAGGTCTTAGCTACATTTTTGTAGTATATTATTTTCTTAAATTTTGAACGGTTTGCTTCGTATGAACCTGAACATGTAAAAAAGCCTAAAAAAAATCGTTTTTTTTAAGTTTTTTGCGATTTTGATTTCTAAGATGGCGTTTTTTGATTTAATGCGTTCACAATTTTTATTCCTCATGACAATGGCTACAACTTTGCCTCAAACAGTAAATCGAAATTCCTAACGGTTTGGAAGATATGAGCCTGAGAAGATGACCACTTTTTTGCAAAAAAAGGCAAAGAGGCCCAAAATCTTTAGGGCCCCGCCCACAAAAAAGGGGAGGACATTTGACAAAACTGAAAGACACGTGTCTTCTTTTTTTTGATCCTCAATCTCGTGGTGGTGTCCGTATGTGGTTATTTTTCCATGACCTAAAAAATTACACACAGTGTTACTTTATAAATGATACCGAAATTACCAATAATAATATAAACGTAGAAAATGCAGACATTTTGCAACTGGATAGGGATGATCACATTATTATTGATAATGAAATTAACAATAATAATGTAAATGTAAAAAATTTCATAAACATTTTATTTTTCAAAGTCAAAACAGAAGTTTAAAAATAAAACAATTAATAAAATAGTACCTGGTTGACCGAGCCTTGCTCGGAGCTTTATGATAAGGATTTTGTGCAAATATTCAGTTAATTTTGAATTATTTTATTTATTTTGTTCGATCAACACATAGTTTTCATAGTTTATAGATTAACTCATTTTAAAAAATTTTGGAAATTGCTCATACCAACAGAAACCTCCTTCGGCTCATGTGCAACAACTTTGCTAAAGATTATAGCATGATTAAATGTATAGCTTAATATAAAATTGACTTTGAGTAATTTTCAGTAGCGCCACCTGTCGGAAATTATTCACACCAACTAAAAAACCTTCATCGGCTCATGCGCAACAACTTTGCTAAGAATCATAGCATGATCAAATATACAGTTTACGATTTTATTAATTTTTAGTAATTTTCAGTGGCGCCACCTAACGGAATTAGTCTTACCAAATTGAAAACCTTCGCCGGCTTATCCGCAATATCTTCGCTAAAGAGCATAATATGATCAAATTTACAGTTTACTATTCTATAAAGAACATACATACAAACATTCATTTGTTTAAAAGTTATAACATTACTCATTTCCCCTTTTTATCCACTACTTTCAAAAAGTTCCCTATGCTTATTAGGTACTTCTTTGGTACCAATTGAATTCGGTACATTTTATTATTCCTATTCATATTACTTTTTGAGATGTTATGTTATCATTTTATCCCTTTTTTACCCATTTTGGCTCCAAAATCAAAAAAGTACCAAATACGTGTTCAATATTTCTTTTACATCTTTTACAAAGTTCCTTTCTATATTCTTTAGTTTAAAAAATAAGAGTGGGTTAAAAAAGTACCAAAATTTTTTTTTATATATATATATGTATATCTGCCATGGGCAGAGAATTTATTTGCCTATAACTAGTTATAGGCAAATAAATTCTGCCTACATACACACACCACACACAACAATTTTGAAGAGCATAAAAATACTTTACGCTCTATCTTTTTTACAAACTCCCATAACAAACACACTCATTCGCTATGAAACATTTGATGAAGCAAGACCTCGCTACAGAATTTATTTTATATACGTTACAAAATACACTAAGCAAAATGTTTAAAGAGGAATATGAAAATGATTTTTTTTGTATTGAAAATATGAATAGCAACATTCAATGCTTAATATGTTTTAAGGTAATGGGTAAAATAAATACAAAATATGTATTAAGAAGACATTTTTTGAATTGTCATAGGGAATTTGAAAATTTAAAAGGAAAAGATCGTTTTTCAAAATTATTAGAATTAAAAGCAAAATTTTTTTTATTATTTATGGATGATTACACGGTGCAACATGAAAAAAAATAACCACATACGGACACCACCACGAGATAGAGGATCAAAAAAAAGAAGACACGTGTCTTTCAGTTTTGTCAAATGCCCTCCCCTTTTTTGTGGGCGGGGCCTTAAAAATTTGGGCCTCTTTGTCATTTTTGCAATAAAGTGGTCATCTTCTCAGGCTCATATCTTCCAAACCGTTAGGAATTTTGATTTACTTTTTACAAAGTTGTAGCTATTGTCATGAGGAATAAAAATAGTGAACACAAAAAATCAAAAAAACGCCATCTTGAATATCAAAATCGCAAAAAAACTAAAAAAAAATCGATTTTTTTTAGGCTTTTTTCACATGTTCAGGTTCCTACGTAGCAAACCGTTCAAAATTTAAGAAAACAATATACAACAAAAATAAAGCTAAGACCTCACTTAAAAACTTTGTAGAACATACAAACATCCTAGGAATGATCCTTAACACAGTAAAGGTAGCGCTAAGGTAACCATAAAAATTAAAAATTTCCCGAAAAAATGTTATTTTTAATGTTTTTTTTACTTCAACAAGAAAAAATATAACCATATATAGTACAAATACCGCTACGTGATGAAAGACAAGAAAGCCCATATCTTCCAGTTTTGGCCCAATTCACCACCATTTAACAGCATTTAGGTAGCGCTTAAGTAACGACAAAAGTGAAAAATTCAAAAATTAGCTCTTGTCATAAAAAAGAAAAATTCTCAACATATAAAAAATTAATCTTCAAGATCACAAAATTTTTAAAAATTGATTTTTTACCTGGTTATGGACAGGTTAAAAATTCAAGAAACAGTCACCTAGAAAAGATACATTTTTATTGGACAACTTTTTTGAATCATTCATACGAACATTATATGAATGATCGTCAATATCGTTTAGGTAGCGCCTTGGTAACCGCAAAAGTGAACTACTTTTTAGGCTAGGTAGCGCTTAGGAAAAATTAAAAAAGTAAAAAAATCAGCTCTTGCCATAAAAAACCAAAAATCGATTTTTTACCTAACCAGGTCCATAGGTAGCAAACCGTTCATTCAAGAAACAATCATGAAACCCTGGACGCAATATATAAGTGATATGATGTTCGCACCGAGGCATTACAAAACACGACGTAAACGAGAGCTCAGCGGTGAAAGTTATACGATTTCAATATGCAGTGTGAAAAAATTAATTTATTTTGCTACGTTTGCGGTCATCAAATTAGAAAAAACAAATATGGAAAAGAAAAGAATCTTCTAACTAGCGAATTCAGAAGAGCATATACGTTGTTTTTCGACGAAGTAGACTTGACCAGTGAAAATTACACACCTAATATAGTGTGTCGCCAATGCTATAACAATCTCATGGCATGGTTGAGTGGAGCAAAATTTAGTATGAAGTATTGTAAACCGGTAAACTGGATTTATCGCCCAGGTGCTCATGATGTAAACATTTGCTATGCATGCGTAAATTACACACGTGGAATGAATCGACATGGTGAGAAGAATAAAATTTATAAAGCAACTGCAACAGCTACACTACCAGTGCTTGCACCTGAAAATTTTGTACCGCCAAGGCCACCAAGTACAGATCTCAGGACAGAATTTACAGGAATGAATACTGAAGGTGGTGTTACTTATGAAGATCCGTTTGACGCCGATTATGAGCCTCAACAAGGAAGAGATGGACCACAACTAATAACACAAATGGAAATGGATTTCATTGTGGCCATATTGGGATTATCGCAGCGGCTTGCCATATTTTTGACAGCGTTTTTAAAGCAAAGAAAATTAATACTTGCTAACGTTAACTCTTCGGCATACCGGAAACGGCAAGCTGAATTTCAGAACTTCTACACTCTACATAATGACAATTCGTTCGCTTACTGCAACGATATAAAAGCTTTGGTGGTAAAAATGGGAATAAACTACATCGCTAGTGAGTGGAGATTATTTATTGATAGTTCTGTTTCAAGCTTGAAGGCAGTGTTATTGCATATGTCGAACCGAAAACCTTGCATTCCGCTAGCAATCGGTGTCAACATGGAAGAAAACTACGAAACATTGAAAAATATTATGGAAAAAATCAAATACTACGAAAATAAATGGAAGATTTGCTGTGATTTGAAGGTCATCAACATTATGCAAGGGATCATTGATAAAGGCGGCTTTCCCAAATTCTTTTGTTTTCGTTGTAATTGGGATTCGCGATCTCTGAATCAATTCGAATGTAATTCGTGGACACCAAGAGGAAATGTGGAGGAACAAATGAAAGAACATAGACTGAAAAATGCACCTTTGATTGACAATACTCATGATATCTTGCTGCCACCGCTCCACATTAAATTGGGAATTGTTAAAAAATTCATTGAAGTGGCTGTTATAAACTAAATCCTATATTTTCCACCTTATTGTATATTTACTTTTCTTTTCTGTTTCTTTTTTTATCGTTTGATAGGAGTACTTAATGGCCCAGACATTAGAAAGCTTTTCAAGACAAATTTTGAGTCAGCGCTTGATGAAAATCATTCAATGGCATGGATTTATCTTCAACGTGTATGCACCAGAGTCTTGGGAGGGGATCGAGACGCTGAGCCGGAAGCAAGAGAATGGGTGAAAGAAATGCTGTATTATTTTGAGAAAATCGGCGCATCGATGACATTAAAGCTGCACTTTCTTCATTTTCATTTTGACGATTTTATGAAGCAACTGTCTACTGAATCCGATGAGCAAGGAGAACGGTTTCATCAAACCACAATGCCCATGGAAAAAACGGTACAAAGGCAAAAAACTAGACGCATTGCTTGGAGAGGTAATATCAAATATATTGATGCATTGCTTTGTATTCCTTTTTTGATTTTTGTTTTTATTTCAGGTATGTTGGTGGAGCCACAAGATTACCCTGTATGATGTCAATGAAGTATTTCAAGAAGAAAAAGCTTATGATGGAGGGCAGTCTGGAAGCAACGTACCCGTGCGCACCCTAAGTTCTGAATCAGAGTCAGATTCGGATGATTCGGACGACGAATTGGATCCACAACTTAAGAGAGTGCTATTTACAAGTCCAGGGCCATCAACTTTATAAACATGACACAAATATTTATTTATTTTATTTATTTCCATATTTATTTATCTTATTTTTGTGATATATGCCATTGTATATTAATGTTGAAATAACAACAAAAAAAAATTAAAATAAAAAAATTTTACACATACGAAATGAAATTAAATCAAATGAAATTAAATTATTTTTGTATTAGAAATTGAATGTTCTAAAAAGTTGTTTAATTAGATCTTATGTACATTTTTGTAGCTTATTGTTTTCTTGAATTTCGAACGGTTTGCTACGTATGGACTTAAACATGGGAAAAAAGGTAAAAAAATTGATTTTTTTAAATGACGTTTTTTTCATTTTATGTGTTCACAATTTTTGTTCTTTACAAGGGTTATACAATATCTTTGCCTTAAAGAGAAAATGAAAATTCCACTCGGTTTGCAAAATATGCGCCTGAGAAAATGATTACTTTTTTAATGACACCAAGACCTCAAATCTTTGGGGGCCTCTGAAAAAACTCCATGACTTGGGGCAAAACTAGAATATATGGTCTTTTTGTCTTTTATCACGTAGTTGTATTTGTATATGGTTATATTTTTAATTGTTGAAGTAAAAAAAAATAAGCATTGAAAATATCATTTTTTTGGGAAATTTTTATTTTTTATGGTTTCCTTAGCGCTACCCTTACTGTGTTAAGGATCATTCCTAGGATGTTTGTATGTTCTACAAAGTTGTTAAGTGAGGTCTTAGCTACATTTTTGTAGTATATTATTTTCTTAAATTTTGAACGGTTTGCTTCGTATGAACCTGAACATGTAAAAAAGCCTAAAAAAAATCGTTTTTTTTAAGTTTTTTGCGATTTTGATTTCTAAGATGGCGTTTTTTGATTTAATGCGTTCACAATTTTTATTCCTCATGACAATGGCTACAACTTTGCCTCAAACAGTAAATCGAAATTCCTAACGGTTTGGAAGATATGAGCCTGAGAAGATGACCACTTTTTTGCAAAAAAAGGCAAAGAGGCCCAAAATCTTTAGGGCCCCGCCCACAAAAAAGGGGAGGACATTTGACAAAACTGAAAGACACGTGTCTTCTTTTTTTTGATCCTCAATCTCGTGGTGGTGTCCGTATGTGGTTATTTTTCCATGACCTAAAAAATTACACACAGTGTTACTTTATAAATGATACCGAAATTACCAATAATAATATAAACGTAGAAAATGCAGACATTTTGCAACTGGATAGGGATGATCACATTATTATTGATAATGAAATTAACAATAATAATGTAAATGTAAAAAAAGAGGAAATTTTTGCCTTGAAGAAGGCATCATATACAGTCGCTTGGGCTAACTAACTTAAAATAATTAATTAGCTAACTAACTAACAAATACAACAAAATTTACAGAAATTACGTTTTTTAAAATTTTTTTCGGTGTATAATGTTTTTTTATAGTTATATTTTATTCTCTGCTGTTACTAGTACAAACGCATTTTACATATGTGTTGGTGCCCATCGCTGATATATATATATATATATATATATATATATATATATATATATATATATATATATATATATATATATATATATATATATATATATATATATATATATATATATATATATATATATATATATATATACAGTGTAGTCCCTCCTAGCGGACACCCCTCTTAAGCGGACGCCCCTAATACGTGGACACTTTTTTCAGTCCCAAAAAAACTGTAAGGGATTTTACAAATAATTCTCTCTTAAGCGGACAAAGCTCCCGTAACAGGACACGGACACTTTCATGACGTATTGGCATTTTTGTCCCCCATAAACGGACAACTTACATAATGGTAATACTTTTTTGTTTGTTTTAAACCTTACAGTATGGTAACACTTTTCTTGTTGAAATTTATTTTTCATTCGCTGTGTTGATTATTTCACAAAACGTACATTTAAAAGGGGAATCCCGAAAATATAAAAAGCCTGAAATTCTTAAATTACAATGCCTAAAACAGTTTTAACCCTTAAAGAAAAAGTAAATGTCATTGAAATTTATACAAATGAAAAACTCAGTGTACGTGAATTAGCAAAGAAATTTCAAATCAGTAAAACACAAGCTGCTTGCATTATCAAAAACAAAAACGAGACAATGATATCAACCCGGATAGAAAAAAAAGTATGTTGGAACCCAAGGGTCTCAACATAGATAAACTGTGCTACGAATGGTTCGTTAAGGCTCGAAATAAAAACATTCCTTTATCGGGCACACTTATAAGGAGCAAGGCTAAAGAAATTGCGGAGCAACTTAATTATGTTGACTTTAATGCATCGTCTGGATGGTTAGACAGGTTCAAAAAACGGCATAATATAACTTTTCGAGCTATATCTGGAGAAGCTGCGAGTGTTAACTAAGATAATGTCAAAAGTTTTTTCGAAAAAGTGCCATCTTTGATTGAAGGATACGGTTTGCGAAATATTTATAACTCTGACGAGACTGGATTATTTTTTCGAGCATTACCCGATAAGACTTTTGCTTTGAAAGGTGAAAAATGCACAGGTGGAAAAATGGCTAAAGACAGACTCACGATTTTGCACTGCGTTAATATGGCCGGAGAAAAGGAAAGCCTTTTTGTTATTGGGAAAGCTGCAAAGCCTAGGGCGTTTCGCAACATTAATTTGAACAATTTACCGGTAACATGGCGATCAAACAAAAAGGCTTGGATGACGTCTGATTTAATGACAGATTTTTTAGTGGAGTTTGATAGAAAGATGAAGATTCAAGAACGGAACGTATTGCTATTTTTAGACAATGCTGCTTCTCATCCCCGTGATTTAAAATTGAAAAATGTTAAAATTATTTTTCTTCCAGCAAATACAACACCATTCTGCCAGCCCCTGGATCAAGGCATCATAAAAAACTTTAAGTTTTTGTATAAATCGTTATTTTAAAAAAATATTTTGTTGCAGATGGAAGATGCAAATTCTGCCTTGGAGCTATCAAAATCTATAAATTTGTTAGAAATCATTTATTTTATACACAAAGCATGGGAGCAAGTAAGTGCACAGACAGTGAAAAATTGTTTCAGAAAAGCTGGCTTTAGAAAAGAAGATAGCCCAACTGATGCTGACTGTTGGACAGCAGAAGATGAGCTTCTATTATCAGAATTTTGTCAGTTCTCCCATATCATTAATCGAGTTCAGAGCCATATTCAAGTTGACATTGAAGATTACATCAATTTAGATAATGATATTGTTATTACGATGAAGACTTGGAAAGCATTAGAACTGAAATGTTAATAACATTCCATGAAACGGTGGTAAACTCGTCTGAAGATGAACTAGAAAGTGAAGTTGAAGATAAGTTCACTTCTTATAAGGAGTCTTATTTAGCCATAAGAAAACTAAAAGGGTTTTCTTTATATCGCAGCGACCTTGAAAGTGTTAAAATGCTCACTGATCTTCAAATGCATCTCCAAGATGTTGAAATTAAAAGCAAAACTCGCCAAGCTAAAATTTCTGTCAATTTTTTTCTCTTGAATTCACAAAAATACAAATGAAATACCTGCTTATTTTACCTTGTCTTTATCAGGCATGTCACAAATTCCGTTCGGAATTGAAACCATTCCGTAGTTGAATTCCGATCGAAATGGTTTTAGGTTCTATAGATTCCGAAAAATTTTAAATGCCCAAAATCATTACAAAACACGATTTTTTAATTGAAATCAGTAACTCTATCATTGTTTTAACAAATAACACTAAATATTTGAAGAATTTATTCAAATATTGAATAAACAAAGAAAATTATACAAATGTAATTCCACTTTAACAAATGAATGTGGTTTCATTCCGAAAAATTTTTTCGTTTTACTTTTTCTGCAGAAGCAAAACACGGAATTCATTTCACTTCCGAACGGAATTGAGTTCTGTGACATAGCTCTATATTTATGTTTTTGTTTTTAAAATAAAAGTTTTTAAAGAAATATAAATGTGCGATAGTTTATTTATTGCTCTTTTTAATTTTCTCTCGGATATTTATCGTTATAGATATTTAAAATTTTCATCGTGAGGGATATTTATATTTCAAATATAAATCTCTCTTTTTTTATTTTTCGATCGAAATGAAAATAAATTTTCATCGCAATGATATCACTGCGATACAAATTGACACTTTTGTGCTGACATCTCAATGAGACCATATACACTTGAAAGCAGAGGTTGGGCTTAGTAAGACTGCGTACTCAATTTTTCACCTGGCCTTCGATTTTCCTTTTTAAAGGACTTTAAAGTTTTAAGGACATACAAATTTAAATAAATTATTTAAAATATACATTTAGTTTTTTCTAGCAATATGGGTATTAAACGAAAGAAGACGTTCCACGTATTCTGAATCTATTTTTGAAATTGGTCCTCTAGGACGAAATTTAAACAAAAATGTCCTTTGAAAATTTTGTCTTTTTATATCCTTGACATTTTTTGAGGAAAAAAAATTTAAAAATATTTTTGTTAAATAGTCGTATATTTTCTAGTACGTTCTAAAATTTCATTCTGATATCTTTAACATATTAGCGTAAAAAATTACACAGTGAGACACAATTTTTGACATCTGAATGAAACTATATGCACCTGAAACTAGAAGCTGAGTGTAGTAAAACTACATACTCAGTTTTTCAACTGGTCTTCAATTTTCCTTTTTAAAGCACTTCAAATTTTTTAGGACATGGAAATTTAAATAAATTATTTTATATATAAAAACAGTTTTTTTCTCTAGCAATATGGCTATTAAACGAAAGGAGAAGTTCTTAGTATACTGAAACGATTTTCCAAATTGGTCCTCCAGGACGATATTTAAAAAAATATCCTTTGAAAATTTGTTGATGAACAAAAATTTTGTATTAATAAGTTGCTTATGTTCTTTTACGTTCTAAAATTTCATTCTCATATCTTTAACATATTGGCATACAAAAAATATTTGTTATATACATACATATATTCTAGCATAGAATAAATAAATACCTAGAAAGTCAACGAAACGTCAAAGTACACCTGGGACCTGTCAATAGTACGGATCAGTAATAGTGTATTGGTAAGCCTAAAAAGAGCTTTTACTTTTCTTAATGAATACAAACAGTTGCACAAAAAAGTATGATATGATGGGACGAAAATTTTCTTCAAGATTTTCTCCGTAATTTTAAGAAATTTTCTTGAGAAATCCATATTTTAAGGTATAGAATGAGTTTTACTTGATTTTAGGATAATTGAAATCTATAAACAATTTTTTATTCTAAATTTCATTATTTTTTTTAATACCAAAAATTGCAGCCCTACTTGTTCAATACAAATTAAGCAAAAACAAAAAAAAGAATGTCGAAAGAAAACAAAATAAAAAATTTTCAGTTTGTAAAAAATAAAAAGTGTTTCGACATCAAAATAATGTTAAAAAATTAAAAAAAAAATAACATTTTATGTGTGCAATTTAGAACAGTGCGTTTCATTCAAAATAACGCGTAATTTTTCAAACAAAATTTTGAGTACAAAATGCTTTTCTGTTTGTCAAAAAAGCTTTCATTTCGTGTACGTGTGATTTAGTAGAATACTAAATTTTAGTGGATCAGCTGACGACCTTCTATATATTCTTCTATGTATTCTAGTTCCATTATTTTGACTAAACATGCAATTATTATCGATTCTTCTTTGTTGTCAATTAAATATGCGCTTGATTTTGTAAATTACTATTTGAGCCCAATCCGTTTTTATAATCCAAAGATCGTTTTGATTTAATGTCCACTTCAATAGAAATTTCTTTATTTTGGCACTATTTGTATGAAATGGATTAGATAAAACTAGTCCTGTACAAACATATTGTTGATATTGTAGCGATAAACAATAGTTAGTTGAGAAATAGAAAATTAGGTTAAAAAAAATCAAGATGAGAATATAGAAATTTACAAAACTAAAACAAGACATATTGACCAGCAATATTCTGCCATCATTTGTAAAGGATATTTTTTCCTGAACCAACTTTCCATATCTGAAAGATCCCTAACTTTGGAATAGCAAAGTGGACCTGACTTAACTAATATTTTGTAGAATCACACGTTCTGGTTATTTAAGTAAAAACTGTTTCTATGATTTTGAAATAATTACTATAAAATTTAAAAAAATTGTATTTACTTAAAATAATAAATAATTTTTTACGCTAATATGTTAAAGATATCAGAATAAAATTTTAGAACGTTATAGAAAATATGCGATTATTTAGCAAAAATATTTTTAAGATTTTTTTCCTCAAAATTTTCAAGGATATAAAAAGAAAAAAAATTTTCACAGGACATTTTTTTTTTAATTTCGTCCTGCAGGACCATTTTTAAATATAGTTTCAGAATGTGTAGAATGTTTCCTCTCGTTTAATACCCATATCGCAATAAAAAAGCTGTTTATATACTTAATATATATTATTTAATTATTCATGTCCTTAAAACTTTGAGGTCCTTTAAAAAAGAAAATTGAAGACCAGGTAAAAAACTGAGTATGCAGTTTCACTACATTTAGCCTCTAGTTTCAAGTGCATATAGTTTCGTTTAGATGACAAAACTGTTGTAACACTGTGTATTTATACTTGATGGATTTAAAAAATAAAACGATCTCCGGTCTCTGCTTTCACATTTTAAATGTTTTGTATATACCCTGTAGTAAAACTGGGATCATGTGTCTCCATGTCAACACTTTGTGTGATATCAATTCAAATGTCCCCAATTTTAGTTCAGTACTGAAATAGTGAATATATAGAGACTACTATTCTAGTATATATCAGGTGACATTGTCAACGAATGTGTCAACATACATGTATATCAATATACCTCGATTTGATCCCAATGTCTCCATTTGGACCAAAAGAACTACAAAGTCAATACTAAGTAAATAGTGGTAATGTCTACTGGTAGATTTCGTAGGAATTCTAAATGTTAAATGTCAATAGTAGATAACATTGGATGGGGCATAATATGCAAGTAGTACTGGAGACATTGTCAATAGCAAAACAGTATTGTTTCTCTGACGGCATTTACTGCAGGGTATTTTTTTTAATTGAAACTAAAAAAGGAAATTTCATGATGTGGCATAAGTATTTTGACATATTTTAGAGAGCGTATTTAAAAAAATTTAAATAATTACACATTGATACATTTTGAGGAAAAAGAAATACACTTTTAAGGAAACCTATATCAAACGAAATTTCGATATACCCTCAAAATCGAAAGTTATCGATAAAAAACGATTTTTTTGGTCTTCTCGAACAAAAATTTTAACACGATTTGAGATAGACAAGACATCAGGCTTTCTTCTTGTTAAAAAAGATTTTTTATTTCATCAAATTATCACAAAAATATTTTCAAACAAATTTAAATTTTGATTTTTTTTTTCGATTTTTTCACATTGGGACGCCGTTTTCCGCAGTATTTTGTTAGGAATGCCAAACTTTTTTATATTTACTTGAAAAGTGCATTGAATGTTTTGTGAAATTAACAGCGAATTAAAAAAAATATAAGTTTTTTTTTGTAAAAGGGCCAGTTTAATTAACGTACTATATACGTATAAGTACTTATATTTATACGCACTTATGAATGAAGTTAAAAAAGGATAGAAACAAAGAAGTACGACATAATGTCCAAGCTCTATTTATGCCTCTATTGCCGTTCTCGGTTTGACTGTCTTGAAATCATCCCAACTTTCACGACCAAACCCTTTTCTGGTATTGCGAAGCCCAACGGTTTTTAGTTGAGATCGGTAATACAGCTTTCACACTATGAAACTAGTTGCATAGGGTTTCTGCAACTAGTTTCATAGTGTGAAAGCTGTCTAAGGTGTTGCCATTTCAAAATATGATTTGATATATATATAAAAAATTTCTATGAAAATTTCCGATAACTCAAAAACTCCTTAGCCGATTTATACGCTACTTACGTAGATAGAAAGCTAATTGAGTCTACATTATGAATTAATATTTACCAGGGACCGAAAATAAAAATTATTCTTGAATTTTCAAAGAAAAAAAGCAATCATATGGAAATATCGCAGAACTAATTTGAAAACATCATTTTGCTTGTTTTCCACTATATTTTCAGAAAATGACATGCTTTTTAAATTTTTGATTTTTATTATTTTTTTCAAAAATAATTTTTATTTTACGATTTTTATTTTTTTTGTCAAATATATTTGTCAAATTCTGACAAATATTTTTTTTGACAAAAATATTTGTCAAAATCTGACAAATATTTTTTTTGGCAAAAATATTTGTCAAAAATTGATTTTTATTTTATTTGTCAAAAATATTTGTCAAGGTCTGACAAATATTTTTTTTGGCAAAAATATTTGTCAAATAAAAAACGCAAAAATGAAAAAAATCAATACAGAATTTAAATATTTCCCATAATAATGGTAAATTTTCAAAATTTTCAATAAAAATGAAAATTTCCCATAAAAACGTAGTACCTATTTGAAATTTTCCCATAAAAATGGGAAATTTTAAAAATTTCTTGTAAAAAGGGGAAATTTTGAATATTCCTTTTTAAAATGTGAAATTTTCAAAATTTCCCTTTTTTATGGGAAATTTTCAAAATTTCCCTTTTTTTATGGGAAATTTTCAAAATTTCCCTTTTTTTATGGGAAATTTTCAAAATTTCCCTTTTTTTATGGGAAATTTTTAAAATTTCCCTTTTTATGGGAAATTTTAAAAATTTCCCTTTTTTATGGGAAATTTTCAAAATTTCCCTTTTTTATGGGAAATTTTCAAAATATCGCTTTTTCATGAGAAATTTTCAAAATTTCCCTTTTTTATGGGAAATTTTCAAAATTTCCCTTTTTTATGGGAAATTTTCAAAATTTCCCCTTTTTATGGGAAATTTTCAAAATTTCCCTTTTTTATGAGAAATTTTCAAAATTTCCCATAAAAAAGAAAGAAATTTTGAAAATTTCCCATAAAAAAGGGAAATTTTGAAAATTTCCCATAAAAATAGGGAAATTTTGAAAATTTTTCATAAAAAAGGGAAATTTTGAAAATTTTACATAAAAAAGGGAAATTTTGAAAATTTCCCATAAAAAAGGGAAATTTACCATAAAAGGGAAATTTTGAAAATTTCCCATAAAAAAAGGAAATTTTGAAAATTACCCATAAAAAAGGGAAATTTTGAAAATTTCCCATAAAAAAGGGAAATTTTGAAAATTTCCCATAAAAAAGGGAAAATTTCCGTTTTTTATGGAAAATTTTTAAAATTTCCCTTGTTTATGGGAAATTTTAAAGATTTCCCTTTTATATGTAAAATTTTCAAAATTTCCCTTTTTTATGGGAAATTTTCAAAATTTCCCTTTTTTATGGGAAATTTTCAAAATTTCCCTTTTTTTATGGGAAATTTTCAAAATTTCCCTTTTTTATGGGAAATTTTCAAAGTTTCCCTTTTTTTATGGGAAATTTTTAAAATTTCCCTTTTTTATGGGAAATTTTCAAAATTTCCCTTTTTTATGGGAAATTTTCAAAATTTCCCTTTTTTATGGGAAATTTTCAAAACTTCCCTTTTTTATGGGAAATTTTCAAAATTTCCCTTTTTTATGGGAAATTTTTAAAATATCCCTTTTTTATGGGAAATTTTTAAAATTTCCCTTTTTTATGGGAAATTTTCAAAATTTCCCTTTTTTATGGGAAATTTTCAAAATTTCCCTTTTTATGGGAAATTTTCAAAATTTCCCTTTTTTATGGGAAATTTTCAAAATTTCCCTTTTTTATGGGAAATTTTCAAAATTTTCCTTTTTTAGGTAAAATTTTCAAAATTTCCCATTTTTACAGAAAATTTTTATAATTTCCCATTTATATAGGAAATTTTCAAAATTTCACATTTTAAAAAGGAATATTCAAAATTTCCCCTTTTTACAAGAAATTTTTAAAATTTCCCATTTTTATGGGAACATTTCAAATACTACGTTTTTATGGAAAATTTTCATTTTTATTGAAGATTTTTAAAATTTACCACTATTATGGGAAATATTTAAATTCTGTATTGATTTTTTCATTTTTGCGTTTTTTATTTGACAAATATTTTTGACAAAAAAAATTTAAATCAGAATAACAATTATTTCTGTTTAAAATAAATAAAAATCAGATCTTGACAAATATTTTTGCCAAAAAAAATATTTGTCAGACCTTGACAAATATTTTTGACAAATAAAATAAAAATCAATTTTTGACAAATATTTTTGCCAAAAAAAATATTTGTCAGATCTTGACAAATATTCTTGACAAAAAAAAATATTTGTCAGAATTTGACAAATATATTTGACAAAAAAATAAAAATCATAAAATAAAAATTATTTCTGCCAAAAAAAATAAAAAACAATTATATTTTGATTTTTATTATAAATGTCATAATTGTAACGGTCCCTGATATTTACACTTTGTTAAAATGTTTACTAAAAAAGTTAAATTTTGCAAGAACTAAAAAATTGGCCATATTATTTTTCTTATAAACGCAATTTTCAACTTCATGGCCTGGGCGCCACGTGATAACGTAGTCCGATTTGGCTTAAATTTTGTTATTTGAAGTTTCTCACCGAATGCCATAATAATCCGACCGTCATTTCTCTACTTTCGAAAAAAGTTGAAAAAACACTCTAACATAGTATCGTATAGAAAATTTTCTAATATACAAATAATACTGAATTCACCTTTTTTACTTAAATTGTTATATCTCTGTTAATATGTTTCCGATTTTAATTAAAGTACTCTTGTTTTACAAAATGGTAACCATGATTTTTTTTAAGTTAAAATATATTAGGTCTTCTGATAAATTTTACGAAAAAAAAGCTTCCGAAGTTGAAAAAATCGAAAAAAAAAAAAAATAAAATTTTAACTTCAGCGGAAAATATTTTTATGATAAATTGGTCATGTTAAAAAAAGGTCTTTACGAAGTGAAAGCCTATTTTGTTTTCTGTCGAAACACATCTTAAAATTTAAAATCGATGTAAAAATGACTCAGTTTTCTCCGCTAAGTCCAAAAAAATCGTTTTTTATCGATAACTTTCGATTTTGAGGGTATATCGAAAATTTTAAAGATGGTAAAATGATCTTCTAACCGAGTTCTACTGGCTGAGCTTGGTTTCGTTCCGAGTGTATTTTCACTGTATCAGAGTGTTATTATTAATTTTTGTTGACCTTGAACAAAAGTTAATAATAATTATTTAAATTAATCAAAAATGTATCCTCCTTTAGCATTTAAAACTTTTTGGTGGTGGTTCGGAACAGAATCCGCCAAGAACTGTAGAAACTCCATTGAAGTATCTTTCCAAGTATTTGCTACCTTAATAACCGTTTTATCTTTTGTTCTTTTTAAATCCGCAGCTCTGTTTTGCTTTCTGTAAGACTACAAATTTTCTATAACATAAAAAACTAGACTTTGGGGAAGCCAATCCAGAGTTTTGAACACCAGCCTCTATTACTAATTTTGTGATCATTTTGCATATGACATGGAGCATTATCCTGTTAGAAAATTAATGCTTCTCCGATCAATTTATCGCCGGAGGGAAATGCTTATTCATGCAATACTCTTAAATATTGACGATGTCTTATGGAAACGTCAACAGGAACCATGTTCCCTACTCCACTACATTAATACATCCCCAGCCAGAAAGTATGATATGGATCATCTCCATATCATACTTTCTGGCCTACAGGTGCACTCTCATCACATAAAATAGTTTTTGTCAAATTAAATAAAAAGAAAAAAATCCATTAAAATGTTGCACCTGTATGCCAGAAAGTAGGCCATGGAGATGGAAGTGTTATGTTCTGGGGATATATTAATGTTGTGGAGTAGGGAACATGGTTCCTGTTGATCATTAATATTTAAGAGTATTAAATGAATATGCATTTCCCTCGAGAAAATCGGTCCACATTTGACCCTAGCTCTCATATAAGTCCAAATGACACAAACAGCTTAAATTTATAAGTTTTGAGAAAATGTTTGTATGATGGCAAAATTTAGAAAATATTTGTCTTTATACAGGTAAAAAAGAACACCTTTGACCTTAGTGGTGAAGGGTATCGTATGGTCGGCGTGACTGACTATAGCACTTTTTTACTTGTTTAAATATAAGTTTTAATGGGTTAATATCTGTTTAAGATATTAAATTCTTATTTGGTCCATCAAATCGTTAATGTATATAATATTTTGGTGCGCTTCAAATCTAAGGTAAAGCTTTTTTAAAGAATAGTTTTAAAACATTTCTTATCAATTTTGTGCTAAATTCGCAATGTGCTTTAGCGAAATGTTTTTGATAAAATCATCGCGTTCTCAGCTAACAAAGAGATTTTTGACAAACTTTTAATGCAAATTGGTTATAATCAGAGACCGAATATTAATACTTTTAAAACAATATTTTCATATTTTAATCCATGCAAAAACAATCATTGAAGTTTAAAAAATAATAAAAATCCCTAAAGATTTTTAATTGTTCGAAAAATTTTGTATCGTTTTTCAATCCGATGAAAATAAAAAATAAAAAAATCGTTTGGGATATTTATCAGTTCAAAATAAATTTCATCTTTTTTCATCCGATGAAAAAAAATTTTGATAGAACATATTCAAATTTTATTTCTGTATTTGGTTTCATTCATCATAATGTTCTTGCATAGATTAGGCAACTCCAAAATCCTTGCGCCAGTTGCCGTAGTAGGGGGATTTCTCGCATGATTACCCCTTGCAGTAATGTTGTTTCTTTCCATGCTTAAAAAATCGTGAGTGCTAAGTCGATGGGTGATGGGTTTAAAGACACAGGCCACGTTTGTATAGCGAGCCGCTCGATCCGAGACTGAGGCCCGCTTGCACCCGCAACTAACATGTGGAACAGACGCTGCATTTTCGTACTTTACCAAGTACAATTATCTTAGACCCTTAGACCATATACGTTGGAATCGCTCTAAGATAACTCTCTTTTATATTATCCCTGACCTAGAATCCCACACGGGTTGCTTACCGTATCTAAAACTAGGTTGCCTAGGTTTACAGGATGTACCACGAGAAGGTTAGAGTGGGAATGGAAACATATTCATACATTCATTGTTGAAAATTATTATATTTCAAAAATATTTTATTTTTTCAAAGTCAAAACAGAAGTTCAAAAATAAAACAATCAATAAAATATTTTTCTGTTCGGATATTTATCGTTAAAGATATTTAAAATTTTCATCATGAGGGATATTTCATCGGCAATGATATTTATACTTGATTGATTTAAAAAATAAAACAATATTCGGTCTCTGGTTATAATGACATTGCGTTCATGCCTTATGTGATTTTGTCTTAGTTTGCTATCTAAAACCATTAAAGTAACAAATATGCACTATTTCTAAAACCTTCATAAAATTTTATTTTTTTGGTACGCTTTTGCTTTTAGGTGTTAAAAACTCGGTTTACGCGATTGTTTGGATATTTTCATACATATTTGCAAGTGAGTTTGACAAAAAATCGTATGTATTTTGAAAAATTTACGTTAATGTTTTCCTCCCTTACATCCGTCGTGTATTATACCTATTTGAAGCACATTAATGAGATAAACAGTGTGCGACAAAACATATGTAAGAATAAAAACTTACAGAGTTTTGAAATATTGCAATTATTTTTCAATGAAAAATAATAGACCTCTGATCCTTATTTCATCAAAAATGGGCAACAATAAGTACTCGGTGCAATGAAAAGAAAAAATTATAAGTGATTATAATAAAGGTGAATCAGTCACATTCATAGCAAACAAATTCAGAATCAACCATAGCGTTATTTCGCGTATTATAAGCCGTTTTCATTCTTAAGGCTTCAAAAGGGACGATCACTCAATAATTCTATTAATATCGGCAAGGGGTATATATGTCTATATATATCGGCAAGGTCTATATATGTAAGATCCAATTAAAGACGAGCCGTTAAAGGTGAATTAAAATCATATCGAAGTGCGAAAAAGCCGTTTATTTCAGTGAAAAATAGAATAGCTAGGATCGAATTTGCAAAGGAGACCTTAACTGGAGTACAACGTAAAGGTAAACGTCTTAATCGTCGGTATACTTAAGGTAGCGTGAAACACGTAAGATTAAACGTTTTGTTGTGGGGCTGTTTTTCTGGACATGGTATCGGACCATTTCATAAAATACGTGGTATAATGGATCGTTTCATGTATAAAAATATTTTGCAAAATATAATGTTGCCTCACGTAGAGGAAGAAATGTCACTTCAATAGAGTCTAACAGCGTGGTAACGATCTAAAACACAACACGATTAACGTTTTGAAGAATTAAAAAAAAAATGTAGACAGAGGTTGAAGAAATTTTAAATATAAATTTATTAAAAACAATTTGATGTCTATAGTTTGAATTTTTATAAACGAGTAAAGAAAATTTTCAAAATCTACTACAATCATAAATTTATAAAAACATGAAATTCAAAGGTTACTAAATAAAAACTATAACAAGTGTATTATTTAATTGTTCAGTTTAACATGAAGTGGTCAGCCCAATCACCTGATCACAATCCCATAGAGAATCTATGGGATATTGTAGATCGTAACTGTACAAATACAGATCAACTTTTACGACAAGTGTAAATAGCATGGAATATCCAAAGATATTTTAACGAACCAGTCCATGCCAAAAAGATGTAAAGAAGTTTAAAAAAAATGAGGGATACGCCACAAAATATTAGTGTATTTAATTTTTTTTATTAAATAAATTAATGATGTGCGTTTGTTAGTCGCATACAAAAACCATTGGTTATGATAAAATACTTTTTTTTTATTTTTTTGTTAGTAATTTCGATTGTGAATGCTTCAATCAATTTTTTACTTTTTTTTAAATTTTCATGTCAATTACGCTAAGAAGTGCAAACTTGAGCTATTAAGATTTTGTGTCCAACTTCAGGTAGTTTTGGGAGTTCAAATCTGTAATTAAATTTAAATAATTATTATTTTTCAATTACAAATGCAATATAAACACTTCTGACAGAAAAATGTTTAAAATAATGTTATATTCTAAAAAGGTATATGAAAACCCTAAATAATTATTTAGGGTTGTAAGCCCCCAATCAGAATATGCTCCTTCCGAAAGGGAATTTAAAAGCCAACACTTTGTCGAAAAGACAAACCGAACTTTTAGGTTCAAGACTTAAACAGTGGAACTATTTGCAAGAAAATGTTAACATTACATTTCGCAGGACCGAGGAAATCAGTTTGTGTGGATCACTATTCAACGAAAGCAATGAAACTAGTGATTTGGCTTACTGCAATGATGTGAATAAATTGTTTGAACAACTTGGATATAGTCATGTTCCTCAAGATTGGAGATTATTTATTGATGGTTCAACAAAAAGTAATGTAAGTACTTTTTATATAGTTCCTTTTATTTTACTTATATGTATATGTTTATCTTTTATTTCAGGGTTTAAAGGCAGTGCTTTTGCATAACGATGGATCGCTCCCTTCAGTACCGTTGGCTTACGCTACAAACATCAAAGAAACGTATGATAGTGTGTCTCTAATACTAAATGCCATAGGTTATACTACGCACAAGTGGCTAATTGTCGCTGATTTGAAAGTACTAACAATTTTGAATGGCTTGCAAGGTGGTAACACAAAGTATCCCTGCTATTTTTGTGAATGGGACAGCCGAGATTCTTCTAAGCATTATACAGAGAGACTGGAAACCACGTACAACAGCTATTATTGGTGAAAAAAATATTGTAGTATAAATATCCCGTTAGTAAATCCAACAGACATTATTTTACCTCCGTTGCACATAAAGTTGGGCTTAATAAAGCAATTCGTGAAAGCCCTTGATAAAAATGGACCTACATTCAAATACCTTGAACAGATTTTTTCCCGAATTACGAGCGGAAAATTAAAAGAAGGTAAAAAATATATTATGAACGCATGTATAATAAAAACTAATTTGTGTGTAATCAACAGGTATCTTTATTAGCCCTCAAATACGAAAATTGGTAAAAGATGACAATTTCATCCAACAAATGAATCTTGAAGAAAAAAATGCATGGAATGGTTTTGTCTCAATGTGCGAAAATTTTCTTGGAAACACAAAAAGTGAAAATTATGAGCAGATAGTAAATAATATGCTTTCTGCCTACCATGCAATGGGTTGCAAAATGTCAATAAAACTACACTATCTACATGCTCATTTGAAAAGATTTCCATTAAATTTAGGACGGATGAGTGATGAGCAAGGTGAAAGATTTCGCCAGGAAATATCTAAAATTGAACAGCGTTATATAGGAAAAAATAAAATCGGCATGCTTTCTAACTACTGCTGGTCTTTAAAGCGAAATACATGTTATTTTTAAATAAAAAACCCAAAAGTAAAAACACAAAAAAGTAGAAAAAATAATAGAAATCCGTTGTAAAAAAAAAAAATTATGCCCATTTAAAACAGAAAATCGAAAACGCGTTTTTCTCCACATTTACCGTTATAAAATCACTTAAAGAAGTGACTTAAAAAAACCAAACCTATTTTCGTTTTCCATGGACTCCAACAAAACAGAATTGGTGTATGAGAACCCCTGAATATATTTTTTTTAACATTTGTATCATAGTGTAATTAGATATTGGTTATATTTTATACAAAAAAAAATATATAACTCTTTATCATTATGTATGTGAAATTTTATTGAAATTCAAAAAAAAAAAAAAAAAAAAAATAATAATAATTACATAAAAGGGGTAATTTTGGGTTTTTAATTGTCCCGCACCGGAAAAATAAAAGGATTCCTAAAAATGTTAATTCATTTTTGAAAATAGTAAGCCAAGAGAAATATGTGCCAAAAATTTAACTGTGATATGTGCAAAGTGATAAAACATTTTATGCTCAAAACATTCTTTTATGCTCGAACATTCTCTGCTCAAAAAAGTTACATAAGACCGTTTGAATTATGCCACTTTTCAAATCATTATATAATCGAAAATCATTATAAACATAACCAAAACAAGTGAACATACAAGAGTTAATAAAAATAAATATCAAAAAAATTATAACTATAGAGTAAAATAGTGTGTTAATTCACTAAATCGTCGTTCTGTCCTTTTCCCATTTTTTAATCAATCTCTGTCTTGTTAGATGTAGTATGTTCTATGTCCTATGTAATAAAACACAAACATTTTTAAGTTTTTTGTTCAATAAAATTAACTTGAGAAACGAAATTTAACTTTTGTCCGCTATAACTTAGTTATTTATATTTTCTCTACTCTCGTTAAATATTAATCAGTGTTGGCACATCGCGCTAGTTCTGACACAAAAATCCGTTTTTATTACACAAGGACCAGAGCAGAGCTTTTATGACCCAATTGGAAATTATCTTTGCGTTTCTGTTCCTTTCCTTCTTATAATAAAAATTACAAGGAGTTAATTGTTGTCACACTTTTCAATGGTGAAGGTATAGCACTGATCATTGGATAGTACTGTTGGCAACAATTGATTATCTATGAAATTTTTATTATAAATAGACGATTAATTCTAATTTTTTATATACACTCATTTCCACTTGAATAGGTGCACTTATTTAGTAATAAATTTAAGCTTGCTGCTCTTAAGATACATCATGAATAGAATAGTGATATACTTTTTGTGAAAGGCTGAACAGTTAAGAATAAAAGTGTAAGCAAAGAAAGCTCGAAAAAGATTTGATAGTTTAAACATGGGCCTCTTTTCGAAATTGGTGCAGAAAAATATGCGTTTTTTTGCGTCACTTGAATAGGTGCACCACATTAATTTCAATTTTGTAGACATTTGTAGAAGTTTTGACCACAAAATAGTTTAGCATTTACTAAAATAGAACCCTAGAATAATTTTCCATCGGTTTTTATTAAATTTGGTCCAAGGTTATTCATAGGATTTGGAAGAGAAGTCAAACATTGATGCCAGCGGAGATTAAGGCCTCTACTTCCGTGAAATTTCTACAAAAAATTAAAAAAGTGATTGCGTTTTAATAATTCACTCAAGGAATAACAAAATTTGAGGAAAAAAATTCTATGCGAAGGCAAACTTTGGCCCCAAGTGTCACCAAACGGCAAAAATATAGTGATTTTCTTGTAAAAGTATTAGAAAAAATTGGCGTAGGTGGTATTATTTTTATAGATAGAAACTAATGAATGGACCTAAACCCCTAATACCACCTAAACTTTGGAAAAAAATCATTATTAGTACAAAAAATACGGATTTACGGTCGAATTTTTGCAAAGAACATGTGGTAAAAAAAATGGTTAGGAGCAAAGCTGTCATTTCATGTGAAAAAGGTTCGATTTTTATGAACCCGTTAGTTTTAAGTTTAAAGAGCAGAATTAAAAAATATTATCCCCATCTTAAATCATAAAAATGGTAGTTCAAACCATCGCATCCTTAAAAATCTTTTTTTTTTTCATTGCTACACTACCTTGCTCCTAAAAATTTTTTACCGAAATGTTTTTTGCAAAAATTCAACCGTAAATCCTTGTCTTTTTGGACTAATTATGATTTTTCCGAAGTTTAAGTGATATTAGGTGTTAGGGTCCTTTTATTAGTTTCTATCTGCAGAAATACTACAACGGAAACCAATTTTTACTAAGATTTTTCCACGAAAATCACTATCATTTTGCCGTTTGATGACTCTTGGGGCCAAAGTTTGCCTTCGCTTACAATTTTTTCCTCATTTTTTGTTACTTCTTGAGCGAATCATTACAACGCAATCACTTTTTTAATTTTGTGTAGAAATTTCACGGAAGTAGAGGCCTTAATCTCCGCTGGCATTAATGTTTGATTTCTCTTCCAAATCCTATGAATTACCTTGGACCAAATTTAATAAAAACCGATCGAAAATTTTTCTAGGGTTCTACTTTAGTAAATGCTAAACTATTTTGTGGTCAAAACTTCAACAAATGGCTACAAAACTGAAATTAATGTGGTGCACCTATTCAAGTGACGCAAAAAAAACGCATATTTTTCTGCACCAATTTCGAAAAGAGGCCCATATTTAAACTTTTT
Source organism: Stomorhina lunata (assembly GCA_933228675.1). NCBI lineage: Eukaryota > Metazoa > Arthropoda > Insecta > Diptera > Rhiniidae > Stomorhina > Stomorhina lunata. The sequence goes on along the minus strand of OW121740.1, from coordinate 83,645,740 downwards.
CGAGCTTTCTTTGCTTACACTTTTATTCTTAACTGCTCAGCCTTTCACAAAAAGTATACCACTATTCTATTCATGAAGTATCTAAAGAGCAGCAAGCATAAATTTATTACTAAATAAGTGCACCTATTCAAGTGGAAATGAGTATAGTAATGACAGATCGTTTCAGCATAAACTTCTGCAACATACGTAGGCTAAGAGCAAACTTTTTCTCGTACTTACGCACACATTTGTCTCCATCGGCCTTATAGAAAAATTTAACACATCTGTGTTTAAGATCACACCATTCGGGGTCAATAGTGAATTAACACTGTATATTTACAAATTGAAATCTAATGTTTTCAATATTGCAACACCGAAGGGTATTGAGTTAAAAAGCTTATTTTTCAAATTGTAAACATACGGTGATATGAAAACACTTTGTTTTCAATTTCACTCGGAGTTGTTATACCAAACGGGTTGAATTGAAAACATATTGTTTTTAATTTCAAAACACACCATTGTCAAATGGAAAACTCTTTATTTGCGATTGAAAGACTTTTATTTGCATTCTGAAAAAGAGACTGGCACTTTATAGAAACATTTACTTATGACTTCAAATCCTATAAGTGAAGGCCAAATACCAACATTGCTCGACAAGCGCTTCTTTGGAATCCACAAGGAATGCCGTCGTGTTGGTGCACCTGGTAGAACGTGGAGAAGATCAATTGGTGCGGAGTTACAAGCAGCAAACTATTCATGGAATGATGTATGCCTAACATCATAAAAGGATGGTTGAGGCCCAATGCTCCACTGGGAGGCAAGGATAACAGAAGAAGAAACCCTTTAAGTAATAAAACATGACATATTTCTATATGAATTATTCTAAATCAATATTTAACCTTTGACAAAATAATATAGGAGTGGGAGAAGACTTTTCATTACCATTAAACCCTTCTTGTACTTTTGATGGAAGAGACATCTCCACATCATCAATTCCAAACTGTAACAAAATAATTTATATTTAGATATATAAGTTGTGTTGGATAAAATCATTAATCTTACTTTTGACTTTTGCCAAATATGGTGGCACAGCTCCGTTAAGTCCTCCTTTTTAAGTACCTCAAGGACTAATGCTTCCAATTATTAATAACTTGGCGTCGTCCACTGACTTCTAGTTCTACAACTCCTCGTTCACCAAAACTTTATTTGACTATGAAAGTCATAGTGAAATAAAGTGTCGGTAAATGGCTAAGTAACATATAAAGCCGGCGGTATCAAAAATCGATATACCATTTGTTATCAATTTGGCAACGACCAGTGACGATTTTGCAACGTCATGGTGTAGGTATCTGAGAATGTTGATCACAGGATTTCCACATTATTTGGTACTACTTCCTATCCCTTTTTAACTTTCATAGGGGCATTACAATGTACATTTGCGATGAAGTGACACACCATTGCCAGCAGTCGTTAGGCACGCATGATAACGAATTTAACTGTCTCTGGGTTAAGTTCAGAATCAGGGAGCATCTTTTGCACTTTGGGTTTCTTTATAGAAGCCCCAACTCGGATAGGGACACAATGTTATCTGGCTTTGATGATCCTCGAGAGTTGCCCGAACAGTTAATTCGTTATTGCTGGTAATTTCAATGTTCACAACTCGTCCTGGCTTCGCCATTCTAGCCACACAACTTCTGAAGGCCAATATGTTGAGCTATTCGCCGCGCATATTCACCCAGCGGAACTGGTGAATTAACCAACGCATACCTCATGTGTTGAAGGATACCAACAAAATACCCTTGACCTTTTCCGTACTTCATATCCTGACAAGTATGAAGTAAAGGTTTTTGCACCTCTTGGATATTCGGATCATTGTACCATTTTCGCCTTTTTTTCGTTCTCCGGGCTTCGAAATGTTTTACAAACAGCCACCAAACGTTTAATTTATTTGTACGAAAAAGGTCGTTGGGCTGAGCTCAACGCATTTTTAGGGCATTTTAACTGGAAACTAGTTTTCTTAACGATAACGTCTGTGCCTCGGCGGAAATGGTGTCTAATGTTATTAAGCTGGAAAAGAAAATGTTCATCCCAGCAAAAAATATTAGTCAGTCAGAACCCGAGAGGTTGCTTTCAGTAACTGGCGTAATAACCAAAAATCCAGGATGGTCTAACATTCACTGACTAGGTTGATAAAGCTAACCTTTTAGCTGAATTATTTGCAACCTCTGTCCGAGCTCGAAAGAATATCTGTAACTATGCTAACGATATTGTTTCGCGCCCGTGCTGTAAAACGGGTTTTAGTGGATCTTGTTAACGACTCTTGAGGACTCGATGGAAGACTGACTGGCGGCGCTTGGCATGGTGATATTTACCAGGTTAAGCCGGTAGAGGGCGTTCACCAAATCAGCCATCCACAAGTCGTTAATCAAATAGAAATTGAAACCAAATGTCAATTTCCATTTCCTGCTCTGCGAGCCTTAGGGAATGTGCTTGTCCCTGGACATTGCAACATTATATTTTTCTGGTTGGTAGCTGATATTTTGCTGCTTGGCCAGCCCACCCTCTTCCATGGCAATTCATTGGCCTATCTGTTTAGGAACTGCCCCTAAAACTACCCTTACATAATGTATCTAGCTCACTTACCTGTGGTTTCTTTTATTCCGGCATGTTGGATCTTTATTGTCTTAGCTTCCTATCTCCTCTTCCAGGGATCGTTCATTGGTCCGTATCTGTCCAACGTGTACAGTATTTCAGTCCCAGGAGTTGTTATAAAGCGGTTCGTCGCCCGTTAAGGTAAGGCGCAACCCTCACCTTAAGTGGTAAGGCCAAATTACACCCAAACCCTTTCAAATTTCCCTCTTTTCAATGGTCTGGACTCAGGATTAGTTGTATTAAACCGTGTTTTGTTATATAGCGCATTCAAAATGAGATCCAATTGTGTGTTAATAATCTTTATTATAGTCTTGTGTTTTTATGTGATATGTTTAAGTGTATTACTTGTGTTTTGTAAAAAAGTTTTAATGGTTTTTGTTTGTGAATGTAATGGGTGTTTTTTTTAGAGGTATAGAACTTCGAATTGAAATAAAACACAAGAAAATCGTTTTAATGTCCATCAATATATATATATATATATATATCAAAAAAAGTAGGTTTTTAAATTTCAAGATAATCACATGAATTTATATAAATTTTTTCAGATACATATTCAGCTATTCTTGGTGCTACATAAAATGGCCCAAGCTATTTTGGTTCCTGAAATACAGGGTGTTTTCGATAATTTTGGCTTTTAAACTAGAAGCAAATTTTGCGCTGTAACTTTCTTAATAGGTCATAAATTATACTTTTTTAAATTTGTATAGTTAGATAAGTCTAAAAGATTTCATCATCATAAAAAAAAAAACATCAGTACACTTAGAGAAAAGATATGTATAAAAGATAATGCAGGAGTGAAAAAAGTATACAATTTGCATTTAAAATGGCACAAAAGCGGATAAAGATTTTGGGACCAAATTTTACGTACAGATAGCTACTATCGATATCTAAAAATTTGATATGGCGCTTCCCGATTAAATGTTTGGTTCTTCGACAAATTGAGAAAAACTAACAAAAAAAAATGAAATAAGGGTAAAAATTCTTCATTTTTAATATTTGTCTTCCTATAACTCATTAACTAAAAAACGCATCGAGAAGCGCCATATCAAAATTTTAGATAAACATGTTCTTAATATGTGTGCAAATTTTGCGAGAAAAATATGTAGCCATTTTTGTGCCATTTAAAAAACAAGCAAGCCTATTTGTGTCATTTTTCACTTGTTCACCTTCGAAAGACACATTAATGTATGATAACAATGTGGTACTTAAAGGTATATTGCTCAAATTCACGAACAAATATCCTGAGGCCTACAGTGAAGCAAAAATAATACGCGATTAAATCGCGACGATTGATTTTCTTCTACATCTTAAAGTGTGTATACAGCCTACATTGAACCTCTTAAATGCGTAAATGTAACAAGACAACAGTGGCTTCTGATCATTTTGTGTTCTAGGAATCTAAAAATTAAATATTTAGTAATATGGAAACTTGCCACCAAACAAAAGTCCGACGAAAAGAATGTATTTAATACCTCATCGATTTACAGCGATTATATTTTTTAAAAGTAGAGATGGAAAATGAAATGGACTTAAAAAACAAATTAACATATTGAGAAACTAACCAATTTCGCGATAAAAAAATCTGGCTAACAAGATTTTTGCATATGGATGCTGAAGTTAAAGAAAAGTTAAAAACTTTCATTTTTATATGGAATTTTAGCCATACCCTTTCTTATTATAAAAACATTATTTTTACTTCTAATATTGTAAACAGTGACTAAATTTTACACAAAATTTTAAAACAATCGTTCAAAAAAGTATCAGAATTGGTATACTGTTAGCTACTTTTGCCCCTAGAATTCTTATTTTTTGTCGGAATTTCATCGCAGATATCTCTTTTGAAAGTTTTTGAAAGCATCTGTTTTTGTGTTTTTAAAAATGCTACAAAAGATTGCCGCAAGGCAACGGTATTGACATGTTTCTTACAAATGTATCAAATACATATTATTTGGATATTTTTCGATGTTGGTACATTCAGAAAAAAGTTAGACCAAATACTCCTGAACAAAGTCATGGAACATTGTCAAACCAAATTTTTAACTTTTAATTATTAAAAATGCGATTTTCATATGTAACCTAAAAATAGCGCCATCTTTTAACATAATTTAGAAACAAAAAAAGTTGTAAAATAAACATTATTTATATAATCCCAGAGATTCATTTTCTACAATAAAAAAGTTCTTTTTCGCAAAAAGCCGTTTTTGATATATTGCTAGGTATATCTAATCTAAATGAAGATTTAAAAGATGTCTACCCCTGGGCTAGTGCAAACGGACTCTGCTTGAATCCTGGCAAATCTAAATGCATTTTAATTTGTAAGAAAAGATTAACACCCTTTGTTACCGACGACATCATCTTAAATGGCGAGAAAATTGAGATCATTAACTCCGCGAAAAATCTTGGGTTAGTTTTTAACCGCAAATTGACATGAACTGACCACATTAATTTTTTGGTTGGCTAATCGTACGTAAAGCTTAGAGCTCTCTGGATGACGCAATATTTTACTCCATTAAAAATAAGGATTCTGCTTGCTAAGACTTATCTGATTCCCTCCTTATTGTATGGGTGTGAATTATTTGTGAACTGTGACTCATTAGATACGTTATTAGATACGTGTATAAACTAAAAAGGTTTGACCACGTGTCATCTGTTTCCAACAATCTTTATGGCGTATCCTTTGAAACTTTGCTAAAAATAAGTACTCTTATTTTTTTGCATAAAATCATAAACACTAAAACTCCCAAATATATACCTAACAAAATACGTTTCTCACAATCACTACGAAACTGAAACATTGTTATACCTCGACATCAGTCTCTAGTATCTGAGCGGCATTTCTATGTACACGCTGCTCGTCTTTGGAACAGTCTTCCATTCATTCAACAAACCAATAGCAATGCTAATAATTTCAAAACATATTTATTTAAAACTTTTGCCTAATTTCTTTTATTTTTGTTATTTTAATTTTTTTTGTTGTAAACATTGTTATTAATCATAAAATGTTTATAACGTTATGCGTCCCTGTACTCTAAATATAAGAGTAAATCTTGTTGTACAGGAAATGAAAATAAATAAATAAAATAAATCACCTTTCTTCTTCGTCACCAAAACCGAATTGAAATCCATCTTTATTTTTCTCTTTCTTTTTTTCTTCTTCTCGCTTCCCCAAAACTCTTCTTGTTTTTCGTAATTTTCCCTCCTTTTCCGCCTTCTTTTTTTTCCATCAATGCCCCACGAAACAGCTGTTTTAACGGTTGCATTTTCATGTATTTTGAATGCATTTAAATACATGACAATCTCAATATAAATAAGTCTTCTGGCCCTGATGGCATTCCAGCACTGGTCTTGAAGCAGTGCTCTTCGATGCTTGCGTGTCCATTAGCTAACCTTTTCAGCACCTTGTACCATGCTGATTTTACGCCAATCCCTAAAAAGGGTGAGGCTAACACCCTGAAAATTACCACCCAATTGAAATTTGTTCTGCACTATCCAAAGTTTTGCAGAGTATGGTTAACCACCATCTTAAATAAATATCTAGAGTTTAACAACCTACTAAGCGACCGCCAGTATGGGTTCCGTAGGGAACACTCTACGGGAGACTTGCTAGCTTTCCCATCGGAAAAATGGTGTCAATCAATACACGGTTTGGCGAAAGTAAAGTTGTGACTCTGGATATTAATAAGGCGTTTGATAAGAGTGTGGCACGGAGCACTTCTATCTAAACTTATGGCCTTTGGTGTCGGTAATAACTTCTCTCGGTTTGTATCGAACTTCCTCAGAGATCGCACTATACGAGCTGTTATAGATGGGTTCTATCTAAACTTATGGCCTTTGGTGTCGGTAATAACTTCTCTCGGTTTATATCGAACTTCCTCAGAGATCGCACTATAGGAGTTGTTATAGATGGGTTCTCTTCAAACGAGTTCAAGATTAATTCAGGGGTACCACAAGGCGCTGTTCTTTCTCCTACTCTATTTCTTATCTTTATAAATTCCTTCTACGTCAAACTTCCAATCCTATCTAATCTTTTGCAGATGATAATAATTTCGTTGCAGTTGCTTTATAGTTCAACATTTAAAAGTATCTAAGTGGTTTTACTAGTATTTACTTTGCACAAAATTTTGTCAAATAACCGGGTATAGTTTTACGTTAATAAACATGTTAATTGTAATACGGTAGGTCCATATTTTCTTAGGAGTTCCTAATGCATCTACCGTATAAAAAGTCCAGACTTAACATTTATTCATAGCTATCTAATTAATATCTAATGTTAATATACTGAGTCTACCTCCAAATATTTTTGATTGTAGATATAAAAAGGAAATGAGAACCGATCTCGCCCATTTTCAGTACACAAGTTGTTGTCTCTTTAGCTCTTGTAGTTAAGGCGCTATCACGCTTTCATTGGCGGAAACCCCCTTTCTTTTAGGTATTTTGTGTTTCCGTAAGTTTTTTTATATGGTAGATAATATCTATTATGGTCAAATGATAACCGATTGTGACAAAACTTTGCACACTGGCTGGCATTGACATAAGACTTCCGTTTTAGATTTATTCGTATTTAAGTGTATTATAGGTGGAATTTAGGCTGTTTCCATAAGTGCTTTGTATGGGAGCTATGGCTAAATGTGCTCTTTTCTTTAAGGCGTTATCGTGCTTTCAACAGACAGACGAATATCGCTAAATCGATTCAGAACATATATCCCTTTTGGTTTTTGAGCCAATATTAAGAAAATTACAAACGGAATGACAATCTTAATATACCCCCCATTCTTTTGGATGGTGGGTATAACAAATTTAATGTACTATTTGAATAAAGTTAGATTTAATTACTTATTGTGATGTAGGGAAAATTCTAGGGATTTTTTTTCTCGAAGGGGATTTTTTTTAATACTGTAAGGGATATTCAAAAATTGTATCTGGCATTACTGGTCTTGGAAATAGAGTTGATTTTAATGCTCTTGATGTTCTGGGCATAAGAATTTAATGTTATCTTTTAAGTGTCGAAAGAAGCATTCAAGTGCCTCGGTTTTCTAAAACGGTGCAAGAGATACTTCACTTCATCTGATCTCCTTACTATTAACACCACCTACATCCGGCCGAAAATGGAATACAACTCTCATGTATGGGCCGGTGCTTCAAAGTCTTTTTTTGGAGCTTCTCGACCGAGTGCAAGAGAGGGCGAAAGTGCTCATCGGTGACAGTAGGGTATCCAACTCTATTGATTCACTGGAGCACCGTCCCAATATGGGTTGTGTCTCACTGTTCTATCGTTACTACTTTGGAATGGGCTCTAACGAAATCAGGGAACTTGCTCCCGAAATTTGGACTTTTTACTAAATACACGTCATTCTGTTAGAGCTCATTTCTTAGTGGTCGATTAGCCGGTAGACCGAGAAAATTCGTTCTTTAGCCATACAGTTCGTATGTGGAACTCGTTCCACGCAGAATTTTTCCCTGCCAGTTGCAATATAGGTAAATTCAAGTCATATGTCCACAAACACTATTCCATCTGTCCTCCCTTCCATTACCTATTTTCCTAGTTGCAACACAATGCATCGCAAAAGTAGGGGTCATCCCCTGAGTGTTGGTCCTAAATTAAAAAAGAACCTTAACTACTTTTTAGCACTGTCAGTTTCTTTTTATTTTTTTTGTCAGTTTCTTTTATTTATATAGATGGAAAGTCTATAGTGTATATTGGGTTTTTGCTAGTGCTTGTAACGCATAGAAATATTGGTCTGAGACTCACCTTAAATCTTAAGTTTAAGGCTTAACTCTTTCAGGTTTGTCTAAATTCAGCACTTTCTCAAGAGCTGTGAGTAATGTTTTTTTTGTTTTGTTACACACAATTTTGAGTAAAGATTACCTCATAAAACTCTCGCACAAGAAGAATGAATAAAATTTAAAAATCATTTCCTCATGCACACGAGTAAACTGAGTTTGAACATAAACATGCACATGATCATACACTTTTGTCATTTATTTATTATTAATTTAGTGAAGTCAATTACGATTGGGGCTCTTACATTTCCAGCAGGACAAATGTACGGTTGCGAGCCCTAGAGATTTGTACTGTGAAAAAATTGCAGAAAAATAAAAAAGTAATGAAAACAGATTAATTAATTTTTTTCTCTCGAACCATTTATTTTTTTGCTATAAATTTGATTTTGTTTCTTGTATTTTTTGTTTTTGTCTTTTCTTTAACAAAGCAGCACCAACCGACTTTGTATAGTATACCCTTCCCCCATAGGCGGTAATGTATAGAAATATTACACTGACAATCTTAAACTATATAGCTTTATTTTGGTACAGAATAATCCCTATAGATACCAAATAGGATCAACATTTGGGATTCCTTCCACAGGACTACATTCCCGGAATAGCGATTTTAACCTTTATAGTCACAAATTATTTATGTGTATTTGAAAAAAGTTTGGCAAAGATTATTTGAAATTGACCCATATTTGACCATTATTCCTCGCAAACAAGACCGATCACTTGAAGCACAAAAACGCTTAGTAGTCAGGGGTGTCATAGAAACCAATTCGATTTTTCAATTTCTCGGTTTTGAAAACCAATACTTGTATTATTTGGTGTTATGAAACCAAGTCGATTTTGTTATTGTTGATTTGAAATCAAACAAAATGTTCGAATCAATTGTTTATTATTTCATTTGAAGTGAAACATCAATAATCAAATAAAAAATAAAATAAAAATTATTAAAAAAAATAATTTGAAGAAAAATTTGCTTGTATACCCCAACATAATGTAATGACCGAATTGCGGACTGAAAAAAATGTAATCTACCTACACCAAGAAACAAACCACAGCCAATCAAAGGACGATTGTCACTTACATGCGATATTCATTAAATTGCAAATAAATACTCGTATGTTGATATGCATTTGCTTCGCCAGTACCTCCACACAAAGAATATTCTAGCCTTACAATTTTCCCCATTTTTGAAATTTGTTATGTTTGTCGATAAGGTTCATTGATTCCAAAGACACAAAAAAGTACCAAAACTTTCTTTTATCTTATTACATGATAAAAAATTCTATGTAAACTTTTCACCCATCTCTTTTTATTTGAAAATTAAAGCTAAAAAGTACCAAAAATATTTTTTCTCTTTTTCTCCCCTTTTTTTCGAAAATTACTTACCACTTGTACTGTTATTTTTGTAGCTGATCCGAACTCGATTTTATTTTAGTTCTATTGTTTTTAGTTTGGTATGATTCCCAAACGTTACTGAATTTACCCTTTTTTATCCCCCACAAGGCCGAATTATAAAAAATCCGTTCTTAGTGGATCTTTAAATCGAAAAAGGCATCAGCTGGCCAGTAACGCCTTTGTTTTAAATAGATATACCATTTTTGAAATGAAATCTGTTAACTGTAAGTTGCTTGGTTTATTTCCAATACTAAATAAACCAATAATATTATTTTTTGTGACACATAAAACCAATAGAAAATGTAGTTCGAACATTAATACTGGAACTCATGACACCAATTTAGTTTTTTTGTCGTTTTCAAAAACAATACCAATGAAATTGGTTTCTATGACACCCCTGAGTAATTGAAAAAACTAACAGCCTGTTTTTGAAACTACAATTTTTTCAAATTTTGACGTACAATTTACGAAAAAATTGAATTTTTGGTTTTTGAAAATTTTTTCTGAGTGAAACGAGAAAAAGCTTTTAAAATTTTGGTTCGTAAATGAAATGTATAGACGAAAGTAAATGTCAAATCAGGCAATTAAAAAATTCGAATCGCCTGGGAAACAAAAAAAAACAGTTATTTAATTTTTTTTGTTTAGGACCTGAACACAATGCAATGCATTGTGTTGAAACTAGGAAAAGGTTGTGGGAGGGGGAATAGATAGTGTTTATGGACATTTGATTTAAACTTCCCTATATTGCAACTGGTTGGAAAAACTTCTGCGGGAAGCAAATTCTACATACGAACTGTACGGCTAGTGTATCGTCTATCTGTAGAGTATCGTCTGTCTACTGGTCAATCGACTACGAAAAGATGTTCTCTAACAGATAGACGTGTATTGCGTATGAAAGTTCATGTATCGAGAACGAGTTTCCTGATTTTCTTAGACCACATTCCAAAGTAGTAACAATATAACCGGTACGCAATTCATGTTTCGGAATGGGGTCTATGTAAGAGTGCAAGAGAGGGCGAAAGTGCTCATTGATGAAAGCAGGGTATCCAACTCTATTGAACCACTGGAGTGTCACACTTTTCTATCGTTTTTACTTTGGAATGTGCCCTAACTTAAATCTTCTTACGCAATACATGTCTCAGAATAGGGTCTTTGTAAGAGCTACTCGACCGAGTATAGGAAAGGGTGAACGAGCTCATCGGTATGCAACTCTATTGAGCCAATGAACATCATTGAAAAAATATTTAATTTAATTTTGAAAAAAAAATATTTTTTTTTATTTTTTGTTTTTATTTATTTTTGATTTTATTTAATTTCAGGGTTAACATCATTTTACAAAAGTCTTAAGTTTTACAGGAAAAGCTTTCATAAAAGTAATAAAATATTGCATGGCAATACTATTATTTGATATTTCATTACGAAGCTTTTACTTCCAAACGAAAAAAGAAAATGAACTCAATTTAGAGCTTAATCGTTAGGCTAGTATTCGATTGCCTTCTAACGTATGACAGTTTTGTGAACAGGCTGTAAATTGATAAGCGAAATTTTGTGACAAATGTTTAAAATTTGAAATAAATGTAATATCAATTTAAACCTAGAGAAATTGGTATTGGAATAGAAAAGAATTTAGCACAGAATTAAGAAAATGTTATAAATTTGTTTGTCGGACTAGACTTTAAAGGTAAAAGATTTCAAGGAATAGAGTTTGGCATATTATAGCAAATTCTTACATGTTTTAATTGAATGAGCTTATTTGACTAAAACAAGATTTTTTTTTTATCAAAGGCTTACTATAGGAATTTTGTATGGAAAATTTAATTTTTAAGTATTTATGAATAATAGGTAATTCTGAAGAAACATTAACAATTTTATTAAAGTCGTTTTATGCTGAATTCACAATTTTTGTATTTTGTTCGCAAAATTTTGTTTGGTTTAATTGTAATATAAAGGAATATTGAAATACATTAGTACTATCTAGAATGATCTGACAGGCCTGCATACTTACATATATAAGATTAATTCGTTTACGTTAAAGTTTGTAAAAATTATTGCAAAATATTACGAAAAGTCGTTCGGTTAGTCAAAACTCAGTAAGAGGGAAAATGTAAACAGAGAGAATTATTGAGGTAAAGTGACAGTTTATTTGCTGAGTATTTGTAAAATGTTACTGGCAAAATTTTGCCTAAAAAAGTTCAGTAACAACAACATATCAATAATAAAGTAAACAAAAGAAAAACAGACAAATTTTTAATGAACAATTCGAAGTAAATTGACTAAATAAAGTTAACAAGTTAGAAAGTGCTATAGTCGGTCAAGCCGACCATACGATACCCTTCACCACTAAGGTCAAAGGTGTTATTTTTCCTGTATAAAGAAAAATATTTGAAAAATTTTGCCATCATACAAACATTTTCTCAAAACTTATATATTTAAGCTGTTTCCGTCATGTGGACTTATATGAGAGCTAGGGTCAAATGTGAACCGATTATCTTGAAATTTGGCAAATTGATTACAAAAATTATGTACGCAAAAAATAAACTTAAAATTCTCATTATCTTTAGATTTACGAGCATTTTAGTGATTTTTGTCTCATTTAGTGCGTATAACCCTTCACCAATAGGTGAAAGGGTATTATAAGTTTGTGATTCCGTTTGTAATTTTTTTATTAGTGATCGTAGACCCCATAAAAATTATACCGATCGACATAGAATCGGGAGGAGAATCGATTAAGCGATGTCCGTCTGTCTGTCTGTCCGTCTGTCTGTTGAAATCAAGTTTCTGAAGCCCCTGGAGGATGGACCTACATAATTATATACCAGATTTTAGGAAATTCTCCCGCAATGAACGCTATTAAATTTCATTAAAATCGGTTTATAAATACCGAAAAAATCGAAAAAATATCAAAAATTAGACGAAAATTTTAAAATTTTTGATTGAAACACACTTTTAAATAATAAGAGAAACAAGATACTCCTGGTGTACATGTGATAATATATTATATATCAGAATGTAGGAAATGGTTCCCCAAAGCACTCTGTAAAATTTTAGCAAAATCGGTCTATAAACAACTGAGATACAGCCAAAACACTAAATTTGATGTATCGCAAATTGCCCAAAGTACGCGTTAGAGAATGTTTGTTGAAAAAATAAAATGCAGAAATAGGAAAAACCATTCTCCTGGAGCACGGACATACATTTTATATCAGATTTTAGGAAATTCCCCCGCCAAGCACGTTATAAAATTTTATCAAAAGCGGTCCATAAACAACTGAGATATCGCCAAAACACTACTTGTGATGTGCAACAAATTCTCCAAAGTACGTGTCTAAGAAATTTTGTTGACATTTTGTAAGTATTGTTTCAGCGATAACTCAGGTGTTTATGGACCGATTGTGATGAAATTTGACAGCGTTCTTTGTGGGAGGATTTCCTAAAATCTGATATAAACTCCACAAATCTGATTATGAATACCATTCAAGTTGTACCGATCGACTCAGAATCTGCAGGAGAATCGATTTCGCGACGTCCGTCCGTCTGTCTGCTTGTCCGTCCATCCGTCTACCTGTTTGTCCTTTTTTCTGTTGTAGTTTGGAGTTTATGGAGCTCAGGGTGGGACGATATCATAAAATTTTGTGTAAAATGCATATGGGTATACCTTTCAGGAGCTCCACAAATCTGATTTTAGCTGACAGACACACTGGATTTATCTTAATTTTATGTCTGACTTTTGAACTTTATGATAACATTTGAGTATGTATTATATATCAAATTATAGGTAATCTTCCTAGGAAGTACAAAAATGCAGCTAAGTACATGATATCCGTTCAAAACCTACATATGTATGTATGTATCTCACATATCAACGAAAATTTAATTTGTTTAATTGCAATTGGGAGAAATCCGTTCACGTTTGACTATTGCTCCCGTATAACTTCGCCTAAGGCAATCTCTTAGTAGCTAATAAATGACAAATTATAATTATCTAATTAATTATAATTATCTATCTATCTATTATAATAGATACGATGATGACACTTAGTATAAAGACGTTGTACAATATCGTTATTCAGGGCGATAGCGCCTAAAATAAACTTTCTAGAGGGACAACATTTGACAAAAGTATTTCTGATCTCTTGAAAAGTTCGGCATTGAAAATGGGCAAGCTCGGTTCACATTTACTGTTATCTCCCATATAACCCCGACCGGGAATTACTTAAATCAAATCAAATTAAATAATATTATAATTGCACAAAGAACTCCATCGGACAGATCGAAAGAACAATATATCCCAAATATTATTGTTGAAGTATTCATCTTAATAAGTTAACTAACTTCAGATTAATAAGTAAATCTTTAATAAATTTTCCGCCAAAGCTGATATCTATTCATTTAGAAGCTATAAATTTCACGTGTCTAAAACTATGAGTGTATACCTTATGTATACATTGACAATCATTGCTAAAGCTTTGACCTAAATCAGTTCAGAGTTTTACATAACTAATCATGATCTTTTAATAGTTGGACAATTCGTATGAATTAAAGTACACAACCCTCACTGGGCACTGTTTTTGGGTTGCATGCCAGAATACTTAATCTTCATCAAATCGATGTGCTCTTGCAAATCTAATGGCATCTACATTTTGAAGCATCCTTTCTGCATGGTTTATCTGGTCTATCGAACTTTATCAAATGTTCGTAAAATAGACACATATCACTTTAGAATCGAAGTGACGCTGCCTTCGACATCAGCCACCTGCCCAACCTAACATTTGGGTCCATAACTATTTTAGATGATGACGCCACCAAAAAGCTTTTCGTTTTCCGACTCTTAATTTTAAAGATTCTTTGCATATAATACTAGTATAACCATATATTGGTAGGAATTACCTACCAATTTAGTATGAACAAAAGAAAATTAATATACATATGAAGCTTTTATGTGGGGCTCAACTAAGTCAGTAATCAGAAACTATATAATTATCAATATATTCTTACGATTTTTACTTTACTTTTGGAACACCATTGGTGAAGGGTATCCAAGATTCGGCAAAGCCGAATATACCACTCTTACTTGTTAAAGAAGAGTTTGTATGGGAGCTATGGTCAAATGTGGAACGATTTCAACGAAATTTGGCACGATGATTTTAGTTTACATAAGCAGTATTTGTTTTAATTTTCATTAAAAAATATTGATATTTGTGGCCAATATATCAATTCCGGGAAGTGGGACCTATGGGAGGTACCATAAATAATGGACCGATTTTGACGAATTTAAATAGTCATGGTCCAATGATCAGTGCCAAATTTCATCAAATTATCTTAAGAATTGCGATCTGTAGTTTGATTACAAGGTTTACATGGGGGTCCAGCCAGACGGACGGACTGACATCGCTAAATGGACTCAGAAAGTGATTCTAAGCCTATTGGTATATTAAAAGGTCGGTCTAAGACAAATATTTCTATGCGTTACATACATCAGCACAAACTTATAATAACCTTTCCCCCTTTGGTGGTGAAGGGTATAAAAAGTATATAACTAATTAAAAATTAAAAGCTTAGGTCATTTTTTATTTATTTATTGCCTATTGTATTGTTTTTTCTTATTGTCTATATTTACTTACTGGATTTTTACAAATTTTCTGTTCGTTTACTTTTTTTGTACAAATGATTTCGTGAGAGTAAATTCGTTTATTTACTCAGTAAATACTCAGCTTACTGGACTTTTACTGGAAAGTAAACGAATGGACCTATAATCTGTGATCAACTTTTCGAAAAAATTTTGAATAGTGCTAAGTTATACCTCTATAAATAGAAATATTGCATTTGCTTCCTGATTTAAACAGTCCCCAAATATAAAAGGAATATCTTCTTACAGCGAATGAGGGATTTTAGAAAATCGCTTTTGTGGGCGAGGTTTTTATTTTTAAGCGACCCAACAAATTTGTTCTCTTAAATAACACAATATTCGCAATCGCGTAGTGCTAGGGACAAAATTTGGTTATACCCCTATTGTACCTACAAACACACGATTATATAACGGGTTTTAAAAATTATAAAAAGTGATTTAAATTTATTGAACATTACTCGCAAAAAAAATTATGAGGTATTTATTATTTTAGCGAAATATATTGCACAACTGTTTTCTAAACTATCACTAAATAATTTCTTATGTCAAATAGACTTACTTATGAAACAGAAAAATAGCTTATGTCCAACTAGTAACGATGCATACTAGGATATTCAATCGATTAAACTTTGTTCGATTAACTGATAAATTTATTTTTTTTACCTGATTGATTACACAGCACAACAAAATAAAAAAAATTCATGTATTCTTAAAACCACTATACAATTTTGATGTATCATAACTACCTTTGTACAAAAATAGTAAAATTTTTAAATTCTATGGATAGATTAAAAAATTTTTTTTTTCTTTTAAATTGCAATTTTTTTTAGACGTTTCTTCAAATAATTAATGATAACTCAAAAACTACTAGTCCGATATTATTAAAATAAAATCAGAAAAATTAAGATTTCTTTCGTCTATATATCGCGTTTCAATCGGATCAATAGTATCGCAGTTAAAATAAAAAACTTAAGAAAAAAATATATTTTTTACGTAAAAATGGCAAAAATTTTCGTTTTTAAAAATCGAAAACGGCAAAATTTATTATTTTATCGCATAGCGACATATAATAGCAATAAAATGAGATATCGACCATAAAAATCGATTGATTTTTTTCGAATTTATTCACAATTTAGTGAAATCGCTCATTTTCACAAAATTTTAGTTTTTTGCTTGATATACGCATTATAGCGGGTTTTGAAATGAATAAAAAAAATAAATTTTCCAATTTCAAGGGGTGCATGTCGGATTAATGTGAGATTTGGTGAGAAACTTCCACCCAAAAAATTTTAGTCGAATTGGACAACGTTAACACGTAGTGCATAGGCCCCAAATCTGAAAAATAGCGTTTAAATCGAAAAAATTGACAAATTTTCAGTTTTTGCAAAATAAAAGCTATTTATTCCCCCTTTTGCAAAACAGTGGATTCTGGTTCTTAGTGCAAACGCAATGATTTTTCCAATAAGCTACATGTCCTTAAAATCGGTTTAACAGTTTTCGAGTTATTACAATTTTCACTGGCCATTACATGTCCTTGAGGACTTGCCGAAGACAATTTACAAAAACATTTTACTTAGTTTAAAATTTTTTATTTTTTTCTTTTTTAACTTTAACTTTTACATGTAAACAATAAAATATAAAATTTCGCTAAAATTGACTGATATCTTCCTATTACACAACGCATCAAAATAAAAGAATTAGATGCTTTTGAAACCACTATACAATGTCCAGGTACTGCTAAAGTGTTTTGGATGAATGAGAAATGTATGGCAAAACAAGTACGCGAAACATGCACACATGATGGCAGATTTTTGCTGGAGTATTCAGAGCAACACTTCGTTATTCAATAATAGAAAATGTTATAAAAGAAAATTCCAAAGTTTGTAGTTTATAATATTTATTTATTTCCTTATTTAATATGTTGTAATAAATTTAAATAATAAAATATAAAACAAAAGAAAATACACGAATAAAATGAAATGCATTTTCGATCTATTCCATCGATTTGATTTAGTCACATTTTTTGGTCAATTGCCTTCGGCAAGTCCTCAAGGAGGACATGTAATGGCCAGTGCAAATTGTAATTACTCGAAAACTGTTTAACCGATTTTAAAGATATGTAGCTTATTGGAAATCTCATTGTGTTTGCCCTAAGGACCAGGATCCACTTTTTTGCGTTAATTTTGCAAAAAATTATAAAATTGTTCAGATATAAACTTGATTTGTCAGCTTTAGGACCTGGGCGACACGTGTTAGCGTTGTCCAATTTGGCTAAAATTTTGTGGGTGAAAGTTCTTCACCAAATCTCACAATAATCCGACCGGCACTCCTTGAAATTCTAAAATTTATTTTTTTCACACATTTGAAAAACCCTGTATACGTATATCAAGCAAAAATATAAAATTTTGTGAAAATGAGTGAATTCACTTAATTATGAATAAATTCGAAAATAATCAATCGATTTTTATGGTCGATATCTCGTTTTGTTGCTATTATTTGTGGCTTTGCCACAGAATAATGAATCTGAACATTTTTTCCAGTTTTCTATTTTTCATGATTTTTTTAAAACAAAAATTTTTGCTATTTTTACGTAAAAAATATTTCCGATTGAAACGCGATATATAGACGAATCAAACGCTATGTACATCTTAATTTTTCTGATTTTATTTGAATAATATCCGATTATTAGTTTCTGAGTTATCATTAATTAGGTGAAAAAGTGTCTAAATTGCAATTTTACAAAAAAAAAAAATTAAAAAAAACCTATCCATAGAATTTAAAAATTTTACCATTTTTGTACTAAGGTAGCCATGATACATCAAATGTATATAGTGGTTACTCGAGCATATTTTTGCTGTTGCCCTGTGTTATTATAGTGTGTTTTTTATATTAATATGTACAATGTATACAGCTCTGATCAAGGCATATATATTGAAGGTAATTTCACTTGCTTTTATTAAATTTTAATAAGGGTTTTTGAAGTTTGTTTTTCTACGTCATATCACATATAACGTTACCACATTATAAAAAAGTTTTTTTTTTTTTTTTTGGGAATTTTTTAATAAAATGTGTAATGTGTACAATATTAATTATACACGAACAAAAGCTACTAAAAGAAATATTATAGAGACTAGCATGTAGCGTAAAATTGGATAATAAACACATTTTTTTCAAAAAAAAAATGGAATAGGTCTATGATGTCGTCCTCTGGATATCTTTGATATAACAGCAAATTATTATTGCAACTAACAAAATTGTTACATTTACCTTGTAAATATTTTTATTTAAGAATTTTTATTAAAAATTTTAATTATTTCAATTTTTGATGTGACGTTAAAGAGACAATTACAGATTATTCTAATGAATTAAATCTTATGACCAATATTGTAAGTGAATAAGCATAATATATAATTAGTTTATAATAATATTATAATAAAAATTATATTATTTGATCACTTTTTCTTGACAAAGTTCCATAATTGGTGTTAATGTTATATTCTTTTGTAGCCAATTCGGCACGTTCTTCCATAGCCAAAAGTACTGATGTTGTATGTGTTTGAAAACCGGTAATGGTCTTGGGTTTACTAGCTTGTCCCACAACAACAATAGCCATACCAACGCGCACCGGCACTTGTAATTGATTATGATTTTCATCGAATGTAGCACACGGGCCTGCATGTCAGACACCAAGCAGTACAGCAGATAATGAGAGGTACCCAAAATGAGGGTTTTAACATCTACTAAAGTGTACCCGTGCCCAAATGTGTTATACTCTGAGCAATACAACCCTTTAAAAAGTTGCTGGGATCTTTAGAATGATATTGAGCCAATAGGCGCAACTTAGTTGCCAAGCATATCGTTTATTGGTGCCAACTCCAACGAGACCCATTGCGAAAATGGCATTGTGAGCTACCAAAATATTTGGATAGGCAATACTGCAGAGCGTCTTATGCAGGGCTCGCAAAATCGCAATAGATTGCCAAACGAACGCCAATATCTTCTCCCATGGCAATTTGAGCAATAGACAAGACAGCTATAGATTGAGTCGCTAACAGATCTTTTTCCTTCTCCTTTTCTTTTTCAACCTTGTCCAAAAGTGTTAAAATTAAACTTAATTAAGTTTATATATATTTGTTTACATGTAAAGTTTTACATTACCTTCTCCTTGTTATTTTTATCATTATCGCTTTCATTGCTCAAAGTTTCAGAGCAAATGTGCAACAATCTTCAAAACATTGCCAGTTCCGACATAGGCACATATATCTACCATGGTGGTAGCCATTGATTTGTAATGTTCATCCAAAACCTCCAAGGTAATATAACAACTTATGTGGCCTTTTGACGGCCGAAACACAGCAGACCCAATCCCAAGAATAGGAAACGTGTCCTTCAAGTTTGTTTTAGTTAGGAGCATAATAGTTTGCAATAAAATTTCGAAACTTCCATATTGCAAGAACCAACACCAATAACACCCAATGATAATGCACTTTTACACATAATTTCTACGCTGTTTTCAATATTTATAAAATTATATTTTTTGTATAAAATTATATTTCTATTTTGAAAATTTTAAAATTAATTTATGAAACTTCAAATGGTCCCTGCGACTACAGTATCGGCTATGTGTTTTTTTCTCAATACCTAAAACATCAACATCAGTAAATTAAAACTGTATTTAATGTGTATAGTAATTATATAGTATTCTACTTTATTTCTCTAGGAACTAGTAAAATATAGTTAAACTGTTAGATATGAAGATACACATGCGATAAAATGTATTTAAATTTTTACACATAACTCATATTGTCGGCGCACCGACAGAAAAAAAGGGAAAACTTAACATAATATGGTAGCTTTATTTCTATTGAAATGTCAGAACCCTTAAAATTGTCAGAAAGTGAAATTAAATTTAGTAACCTGAAGTGAAATTACCTTCATTATAATCTACCTTGGCTCTGATATTACATCATCATAAACTTTTACAGTCTGTTATTGACTGGAATACGTCAAACTAGGTATGTTGATAAGGTAGTTGCGTCGGAAAAGAGTCAAAAAAGGACTGAAAATTTAAATCTAAACATACAAATCAATGCCACTTTTCGTTGTTATTTTATAACTTTGTTCGGGCTATTTAGTATATGGTTTATGTGAAGTTTGCCCAAAATCGGTCGAGCGGTTCTTCATTTATCACATATGTTTGTAACACCCTAATATACATTAGAGTGCCAATTATTTAACAAAGTTGAAATTTGTATGCGGCCAACCCCTAGATTTCTTCGAAATGATAAAAAAATAATCCCTTGAAAATTTGATATCAATCGGATAGGGGGAAAGCGTGTCCATGGGAAGTAAAATTTTCTTATATGAAAAAAACTTAGTAAATTTGATAATGTTTTGACGAAATTCAGCCATTTAGTACTTACAGGCCATAGAATTGTAAATCATGTCTTTCTTTGGAATTTTTTTTATTCCAAAGTATTAATTACGCTATTAACAATTATAGTAAAAAATCAGGTGTTTTGCAACCATCCGATTGACCTTAAATGTTCAAGTATGGGGGTTGGCTCGAAACGTTTTCCCCCAAGAAAATTTCCCCATATAAACAATTGGCACTCTTATATACATACATACATAAAAAATATTGTTTGTCAGTATTTTCTTTATAGAATAGTAAACTATGCATTTGATCATGTAATGATCTATAGCATGAGCTACGAAGGTTTCTAAACTGATATAACCAGTTTCCGACAGGCGGGGCCACTAAAACTTACTCAAAATTAATTTAATCGTAAACTGTGCAAAGTTGAGCTGACGAAAGTTTTATAGTTGGTATGACCTATTTCCGGCAGGTGACGCCACTGAAAATTACTCCAAATTTACGTTCCCACGGCAGTCGGTTCTTCGTACCTAAACGACTCGGAGTTCTTAGGATTCCGACCAAGGACTGTCACTTCTACGATATTACCAATAATATCACAGTTACAACAACAACAACTCCAAATTTGTTAAGTCGTAAATTGTGCATTGTGAGCCGACAAATGTTTTAAAGTTTGTATGACCGATTTCCAATAGATAGATTTTAAAAAAATTTTACAGGAATTTAGTAAAAAGTGATATGAATTGAAAAAGATAATTAAAAAGCAATTATGCTATTATTTCCTGAAAGATCGTACAAAGTAGTTGAAACTTTGTCAATGAGTACTTTTGAATATAAGGATTTCGAAGCTTCCCTTAACTCAAAATTAGCTTTAGTCGACTTAAGCACTTTTTCCTTATTACCACAGATATTTATAAAAAACTAACTTGTTTGCTAAATTAATGAATGTATTTTTTATTTTTAGCCTGATCAAATTACTTTGCTGATCCTCTGTGTATTGATGGCCACAAATGTGATTTGCGCGATTACGTCTTGATGACATCCTTTTATCCCTTAATTATATATCTTTACGAAGAAGAAATAGTTCGTTCATCTACAGAAAAATTTGAACTTAATGCAAAATGTGTTCTCAATGCCGTTAACTCTGTCGAAAGCTAGTGAAGCAGCCTGGCGTTGTCGTTCTCCCGATAGTCGAATATTTGAATGATCTTTGCAAATTGAGGTTCTCTTTGTGCATACGTTGTGAATTGCTTTCATCCTTCGTCTCCGCAGCTATTGAAGCAGAATGACGTGACTGAACGTGGTATATTTGCTCTATCTGCTTAACATCAGCAGCAACAACAACATCGTTCACACATTTTAGAAGGAACAAATTTGTATTATTAATAACTAATTATTATTATTAGTAGAATTATTTTTTTTTTAATAAATATGAATGTGAAATTGAGGTTTGATATGTTTTAAATTTGATTCCATGAGAATGCTAGAAAGAGCGCGGACAATGGTAAGATAAAAAAAACATCGATTGTGTTAGGGACAGATATATATAAAAAAAATGGGTAGCCAATCTGTCAGGTGTAGCGAGGGAATTAAATATTCAAAATCCATTTGTTTTTAATTTTTTCTATTTATAAATACGTCCAGTGGTAATTCCGAAAAGGCAAGAGATATATTTTCTATGATACGCGTTTAGAATACCGGATCAATCACTTTCTGAGTCGAGTTAATAGTGTTCCTCCGGTGGGGTGGCTGGCAGTCCACGTAAGCCTGTTATCAACGTGCCGGTCGGAACTATAAAGACAATAAAAAAAGGAAGCCACACTCCATCTGTCATTTAATAAAAACAATTTGTGAAAAAAAAATTTTAAAATTTGTGAACGAATTTGTATAATTAAAAATAAAATATTTTAAACAAAAGTTGTGCAAAAATTTAATAACATTCCTTGAATTTATTGAACTGAATAGCAAAAATGAAAAGGTATATCAATTTCGATTTATTTTTACTTATTAGTTTTAAACAAAAAAAAAAAAAAATTATAAGCAAAAGACAATACCAGAGAAATGAAAAAAGAAAAGAAAATGTTTTAAAGGCGTTACAAAGATCAGTGTATGAAAATGTATAACCAAGTTCAAGTACGGACCTGGCAGCAAACGCGGGGACAGTTTCGGACGTTGTGGCAAATTCGGGCGATATGTTAAATGCGGACGATGGAGCCAATGTAAGCGGTGTTATTATTTAACTAACTCCGAGGATCATTTGTCCTCAAAATTAAAAAAATGGTTTAAAATACATTTGCAGAACATGCCCGATAAACCAACAATCCATTGTGCTAGTGATTTATTAAAAATATTAAAATCGGAGGACTTAAATGTTAAAATATCGGTCCACGGACTTCTAGGAAGCGGAAATGTGTGCCAGGAACGCACTACAACTCCAGGAACACATATTCATATAGGACTTAAAACCCAGCTTCAGAAGATTTCATTTTTGTCAGATGTTCTTATTATTGAACAAATTTTAATTGATGTTGGTCTTGATGGACTACCTTTATTTAAAAGCTCAGCCATCGGCTTGTGGCCCATACTTGGTTGATTTGTAAATATTTCTCAATGCGGTGTTTTTATGATTGGTTGCTATGTTGGTAAAAGCAAACCAATAGATATTAATTGCTACTTACAAGATTTTTGTGCTGAGTTTCAAGGAAGGCAAATAACAATTAAAATAAAGTCTTTTGGAAGATGGAAGTTTAGGCAGTTTATTTTCTATACCGGAATTGTCGTTCTAAAAGACAATATACCAACAGAAATCTATGATAATTTTCTCTTACTACATTCATCGTACAGGATTTTGCTGTGTCCTGTGTCGATTTCGAAAATTCAGAAAGCTGATGCAATGCTAAAGGAATTTGTGGAGAAATTTTCGATATTATACGGAAGCTCAAGCGTAAGCTATAATGTGCACAATATTTTACATCTGGTAGATTGCGTGAAGAAATTTGGAAGCTTAGACTCTTTTTCAGCATATAGTTTTGAAAATTATATGCAGAAAATAATAAGAAGTATAGAAATGCCAAAACATATAGCGCAACAAATTTACAACAACTTTTTTGAAGAAAATATTATTGCTCCAAGACTATTTGTGGGCCTAAAATTCAAAAATGGCGAAATAAAATGCATTACTACCAAATCTGGATACTTTTGTTGTAAGCCTCCCGACTGTATTTGTATCATGAAAGACAAAAGTTTTGTAAAGTTTACACAAATTTTAAGCTTAGAAAAATTTGCTGGCGAAACATTTTCTTCCACTCAGACTTTTTTTGATTATCCCATCAATTCTCTTGAAATTGGTATTGCCTTTACTGAAGATAAATACTTTGAAAAAAACACTTTCTCTACACAAGATTTTGGCAAAAGTTGTTCAAATATCCTATAAAGACGGATATGTTTTAATTGCAGAAAATCACAACTACCACGATGTCAAAACCTAAAAGAACCAAAATGGATCTTTCAATTAATTAATTGTTTATTAATATGTTATACTAGCTTCCCGGTACGTGCTTCGCTACACAGCAAAAAATTTCGGACTATTTTTAATACCAAGCCGGTGTATATATGGGGAATTCCAAGTCAAATCGGACAGTTTGGAAAAAAATTTTTTGATTTTGTTTATTTTTTGCTATGTTGATGCTCCTCCTCAGTAGAACATTTCAGTACCTTTTCAGATTTTTTTGGCTAATGGTTACAGAGATATCGAATTTTGAAAAAATCGCATTATGAAAAAACCATATTCAAATAAATACTCATAACTTCTTTACTATTGTTCCAAATGGAAAAATTTTTTTTGTATTTTTTGCTTTTTTATTAGCTATCTAATAAAAAATATAAAAAAAATTTGCACAGTGGGCTTGGATGGAATTTTCGGGATTTAATATTTAAAATTTTTTTTTTCAATGTTTGTACTCTTCGATTTTCTTTAAATTTTTTCGTATTAAACGACGATCAATTATAAAAATTTTAAGACCGGTTTGGAAGTGGGATTCGAATATCTACTATTTTATTTTTTAAAATTTAAAAAAATAATTTTTTTTGAACCACTGTGCAAAAATTGTATTTATTGTATTTTTGGAGGTAAGTGTACCTATTTATTATACTTTATTCTTGATAATGCAGTTCTAAATTATCCCTGACGTATTGTTTACTTATTGGGGATAGCTGTAAATTCTGGTTTATTTGTTGTTGGCTATGAGCGTTGCTAGTTAAAATATGTATTGCGCTCCGCAGCAATTCAAAAATTTTTAAAATTTTGTCAACATATATTATCACAAGGAAGATTTTAAGATTGCTGCTGAATGGCACTTTTTTGCAACAGCACATGGCAAGGGTCCATGTGACGGTGTTGGAGGCACACTGAAAAGAATGGCCGGTAGAGCAAGTCTTCAGAGACAAATTGATAACCAAATAAGTTTAGCTCTGGAATTGTATGAATGGGCATCCGAGCCAAATAACCTGCCAAATTTTAAAATTATATTTTCTCCAGAACAGGAATGTTTAAATACGAAGGAAAATTTGAATTTGAGATATGAAATGGCTAAGCCTATTCCGGGCACACAAAAACTTCATTCAGTAATACCCACTAATGCTGGTACAATAATTGCCAAACAATTTTCGAGATCGAAAAACGAAAAAAATTTTAAAATGTTTAAAATAAATTCCTAAATAAAAAGCAAAACAAAAATTAATAAATTTTACTTTCTTTCATATAATGCACAGTGGTTTATAGGAAAAAATATTTTCTTGCCAAAATTTAAAAAATAAAAAAATATTGTACTTATTCGAATCCCACTACCGAATGGGTCCTAAAATTTTTTAATTGATCGTAGTTTAATGCAAAAAATTTTAAAGAAAATCGAAAAGTACAATACGTCAGGGATAATTTAGAACTGCATTGTCGAGAATAAAGTGGTTCAAAAAAAAATATTTTTTTAAATATTAAAAAATAAAAAATAAAATAGTAGATATTCGAATCCCACTACCAAACCGGTCTTAAAATTTTTATAATTGATCGTAGTTTAATACGAAAAAATTTAAAGAAAATCGAAGAGTACAAACATTGAAAAAAAAAAATTTTAAATATTAAATCCCGAAAATTCCATCCATTTTTTATTAGATAGCTGATAAAAAAGCAAAAAATACAAAAAAAATTTTTTCTATTTGGAACAATAGTAAAGAAGTTATGAGTATTTATTTGAATATGGTTTTTTCATAATGCGATTTTTTCAAAATTCGATATCTCTGTAACCATAAGCCAAAAAAATCTGAAAAGGTACTGAAATGTTCTACTGAGGAGGAGCATCAACATAGCAAAAAATAAACAAAATCAAAAAATTTTTTTTCCAAACTGTCCGATTTGACTTGGACTTCCCCATATACAACAATGACAAAAAAGAATTAAATTTATTCCAGCTGGTATTAAACAAAAAGAGACTAAATGAGAGAAATGAAGAGCGATTAGAATTTTACTCTCTTTTTCAAGTCATTAAATTAACACCACTGTTTATTACATTTTATTATTTTTTGGTATTAAAAATAACCTAGCTTTTAATATTTTTTATGCAGGAAAAGAGTTACTTTTATTAGAAACAGGAATAAATTTCAATATCGACCAGAACAAATTGTATTCTTGTCTAGGTGTTATTTTTAATACCCCATGGAATAAATAGTATACCAACCTTGGCAGAAATAAAACAAATTTAATTTATTTTAAGGAATTTCATTTATTTCTTTGTATTAATTCAATAACAACAAGAAGTATAAGTATAATATATTTAGTATATAAATCATTTATTTGTCTAACCCTTTCCGACCGTATACGGACAATTGTGCGGGTAAGTTTAAATCACTATAATTTCTTTTATATTTGAAATTATGCGATTTTCGTCTTTGTAAAGAACCATTATTTTTTTTATATATTTTCTTGCTAATTTTGTAGCTTCAGTAGTGTACTTTTTGAAGATGTAACAATGCATGGAGAGGGTTAGTTTGCATATACATTTATAATTTATATTTGAAATTTAAATTCAGATTTGGAAGATTTTAGTAGTAGAAGATTTAGTAGTGAAAGTAACCATTGTGAAGAAGAGTTAAATGCTCTATTATCGACTCCACCAGATGTAAGTTAAACTGACAATCGTCGTTATGGAGAAGAAAACCATTTGAGACTCAGTTGGAAGTGAGCACTTGTGCAGCAGAGGACACAAACCAAATAAGGCAAGAGGTGTGGGATTAAAAAACAAAGTTAACTATATCTGAGGGGCTGGGGTTTGATTTTGAGATTTATCAAGATATGCTTGAATTTAGGTGCTAAGGACCAAGCCTTGTTTTACGTTTGGCTGAAACACTTACTGAAGATTCCAAACTGTTATTTCACGACAATGCCACTACAAGCGCTCTTGAATCGTGGAATCGCTCTTGAAAACGAGGAACAGAATAAAAAATGTACATTTCACGAATGAGAAGCATATAAAGAGGGGTGATATGGAAGAATTCTGTCATATTGATGACAAAACTTTTGTTGTGCAGTGATAGGATTCAATGTCTGTAGTTCTTGCTTCAGCCTATGGGTGTGTCCCAAATGAACAAGTGAAAAGCTGGGAAAAAAGATATGTTGAATTTTCAGCTTCTAGAATATTCAGGGAATACAGTAAGTGTAAGGCGGCGTTGATGTTTGCGATCAACTAATGAAATTATAACGGTATTTCTTTAAGACTCATAAATGTACTTTAAAAGTGTTTATCTTAAACATTTTATTGACCTTATGTGCTGCAATACATGGATGCAATACGGAGATGGGGATAAAGAACCCCTAAATGCCGCCAAAAAATGTCGTTCACCCGAACAACCATGTGAAGAAAAAACATTTGATGTATACAAACACTGGCCTCTTGAACATGATTTGTCATCAGCAAGATGCTGCCGTTGTAGGATGCAAATCAAGAACGCAAACTTATTCTTCAAAATGTAACGCATATTTATGTTTAAGTAAAAACCAAATTTTTTGGATTTAATACCACAATACCTACAAACTAAAAATATATAATATTTTTTCTAAGAGATCGATTTTTTTTTTTACTTAAAGATTAAACCTGACTGCAACAATTGTGCGTATCCTGAAAAACAAGGATAAAGGGTCTTAGTGACTAAACTTAATAATTTAAAATGTTTTGTGTATATAAAAGTAACAGTATTCAAAAATTTAAATAAATCTGTCCCTTAGATTGGCCATAGGTCGGAAAGGGCTAACACACCACTGTGTAATTGTACTTATTTTTCTAGGAGATCGGGCATTAATAAATACTCTTTGGAATCAATTGCATAACTTTTTTAGATGAAATATTACAAAAGAAATTGTATCAAATTGTTTGCCACAAATAAAGCAAAATTTTCCCATATTTTAGTAACCCAGCAAAACTTTGGTAATGGCAAGTACTCTGATAACTGGTTACCTTGTAACGACTACAACATACCATTCGAATAAATAATAAGTTATTACAGAAGTACTTATTTGTAATTAAGATGGTAATTTAAACTGAATGGCCCCGGTTCAAATCCCACCAAGGGCAACAATTTTTTTTAGTTTTTTTTTTTTGTTAAAAGAGTCTTTTTAAATGATTTTTTAATTTTAAAAACTTAAATATTATCTTCTGTAAAAAAAATTTGTAAAACTAACTCATGTTAATGAAAAAATACCATCATGAGTCAATTTTTATTATGTAGGGGATGTTGAATACCAAACACGATTCTAATTGGTCTTAACTTGGTAAGCCCAACTTATCTGGGTCATCCTTCATCTCAACTGTGGACACACACCTCCTCATGTTATCACCCGGGGAGCTAGTTTAACACCCATTAATATTGTGAGTTAACATGTTCCGAGAGTTGTCCCATAAGATCGATAAAAATGGGTTAGGATTACGGGCTAGTAACCTTCTCTTGAAAAAAAAAAAATACAATGAAGAGGATAAAATTAGAATTGAAATGTCCCACTACCTAATGTTAGAGGAGGATGTCCGAAACTTCGATAGAAAGACCAAGTAGAGGAACATTTTTCAAAGCTTGGCCTATAAAATTGGAGTATATTCGCACAAGATCGAAATCCATGGAATTCTAAAATATGCTCGGACTTTGACCTTAACAGGTTGTAACATTTAAGTAAGTAAGAGTCAATCTTATGTTAAAACTTATACAAAAAAGAAGATTTAAATTGTTTAAGTTTTAAAATAATTTTAAAAAAGTTTTAAAATAATTACAAAAAATCGTATAAAAATATTTTTCCAAAAATTACAACAAAACAAAAAAAAAACAGGGAAAAACAAAGTTATTTTCACATGATTTTGGATCTAAAAATAAAAATTGTTTATATTAATTATAAGCTGCTAAGTTTTCAACATATGAAGTAGCTCAGTGGAAGAGTCTCTGCCTAGGGGTCGGAGGGTCTGGGTTCGAGCCCCCATGGGATCATAAAAAAAAATTTTGTATTTCGATCAAAAATATATGTTTTTAATAAAACAACAACAAAAAAGTTATTGTTGTTGTTGCTTTCAAATTGCTTACACAAGTCATTACATTTCTGCAATTGGTAAGTACTTGCCTCCAATGACATCCCCATGTTAATGTAATGACTTAAACAGCGAATGAGTAAGTAGTTCGTGTTCAATAGTTTAACTGTTTAACTCATTATTTGGTAATGAAAAGTTTTACTGGGTAAATTAAACAACTACTCTTAATTAAAAATATGAATTTGATATTAATACTGAGGTATTAAGGCTTATTTCATTTTAAGACATTCAGGTAACTGAGTATATAATGTAAATATAATAAATTAAAGGCATAGAGGTAACTGATTATTAAATATTATGATAAACTTTTAAATTTGTTTTGAAATTTGGAGTGGACCTCTACTGGTCTTGTGCTTGTTGGCTTTTTTTGGTCCAAAACATATATGAACTTTGCGAAAAAATTCAAAAAGTTGCTCAAAGTGATATCAAATTTAATGTTGAATACATAAAAGGACTTAAAGTATAAATCGAATACCTGTATGAAGTTAAAATTAAGAGGTATGTTAATGCATTTTCCGTTTATAGTTATAAAATATTGTGATATGGAAGACTTGTTTTCTCCAACTGCAATAATTGTAGGTTGCTCAAATTCAACCTTGTACTCTTCTACCGGCGTGTGTAACTTAAAAAAAAAGATTAGACAATGTTAGATACATGATATTAAATTTTACCTCTTCAAAATTTATAAAGTTGTCCACAGATTTGTGAATATTTCCTCTCTTAGTTTCTCTTCCAGCTGAAGTTGATGGAAGTAACTTTAAGAGATTTAAAAATGGCAAGATATCAACAGTCCAGTCAGAGAAATATTGAAGGTTTTGACCACCTGCTTCATCTACTATTTCACCAACAAAGTTTTTGTATTTATCCCAATTGTCGAATAGATAATTTGCTTTTATTTCACCATACCGCAGCTCAAAATCAAACAAAATCTATAAATATAAGAAGTTTGAATAAAAATAAGACAATTATTTTAAACAATTAATTACCAGTGAAGAATCAAACCCGAAAATTGGAAAGGTTTCCAACACATTTACTTCTGCAGAACAATATTTAATGCGTGTCTTTAATGTTTTCCGCAATTTCTCTTTTATAATTGCTAATTGTTCGACAACTCTACAATTTTGGAAATAGTGTAAATCTTCTTCACTTAAAAGTTCCTCGTCATTGCTGCTTTCAATTTCTTCTTCTTTTCTTTCAGTTTTTTCTGGGCAAAGCTTGCGTCTTTTCGAATTAAAATTTTTTAGCTTTGCAACCAAGTAGCCAGAATTACCTTCCGGGTTAAAAAACAAATCCTAAATTAGAAAAATAAAAAGGAATGTAATTACAAAAAAGAAATTCCACTTACGCCTTAAATGTACAGTCAAACTCGGTTATAACGAACTCGGGGTAAAACGAATTTTCGGATATAGATTTGAAGGTTAAAAGTTTCAGCTGACAATTTTTATACAAAACAAGTAAGAAAGCGCTATAGTCGGTCAAGCCGACCATACGATACCCTTCACCACTAAGGTTAAAGGTGTTATTTTTCCTGTATATAGACAAATATTTGCTAAATTTTGCCATCATACAAACATTTTCTCAAAACGTATATATTCAACCTGTTTCCGTCATTTGGACTTATATGAGAGCTAGGGTCAAATGTGTACCGATTATCTCGAAATTTGGCAAATTGATTACAGTTGTTACAAAAATTATGTATGCAAAAAATAAACTCAAAATTTTCATTATATTTAGATTTACGAGCGTTTTAGTGATTTTTTGTCTCATTTAGTGCGTTTTTGAAGAAGAGTTTGTATGGGAGCTATGGTCAAATGTGGACCGATTTCAACGAAATTTGGTACAGTGATTTAGGTTTACATAGGCAGTATCTGTTTTAAATTTCATGAAAAAATATTGATATTTGTGGAAAATATAGCAATTCCGGGAAGTGGGACCTATGGGAGGTACCATAAATAATGGACCGATTTTGACCAATTTCAATAGCCATGGTCCCATTATCAAAAAAATTATCTGTGGCAAATTTCATCAAATTATCTTTAGAATTGCGACCTGTTGTTTGATTACAAGGTTTACATTGGGGTCCAGCCAGCCATGTTTTTTGCTGGTCTTCTTGAGTTCCTAAAATCGAGTTTGTATTATAATACTAACAATGCCACCACAATTGCTATTTTCAACTTTATATGCAGGAAACAGATGAATTATAGCTTCGCGAACTAAACAGTGTAGAGAAGAATCACTTAGGATTTGCTTTTCACGATACTCAATAAATATATTTGAATAATCACCATTTTTCAGATAACATTCCAGTTTTTTTATAAAACTTATATAAAAGTTAGACTTTCATTCATCATGCTTGTACATCAGATGTCTGGACCTCAACAGAAATGGCTATAACAAGACCCGTATGTAATTTTTTTTACTTACCTTCGTAATGCTCGAACGCTTGTTTGCTACTCCTTCTAAACAAATCTCAACAAAGAAGCAGCTGCAGCATTCATACTGTCTAACTATTCCTGGAAGCTTTTCGAATTCAATTGTGGCACCGTCACGGTCCTTTAAACGTAACTCAGATCCTTCTAATTCCAAATTCAGCTTTTCTACAACTAAATATCAGTAATTATATAAGACATAAAAGAAAAGTTCTTTAAAATATTAATTTTTCACGATTTTTTAAGAAAAAAATATTTATTCAATGAAGAAATTCTTAGAAAAACATGAAAATGGCATCATGCAAAAACCCTTACAGGTTTTGTCGCCCCATAGTTTTATAAGTAAAGTGAAGTCAATACTTACTTGAAATAATAATTCCGCTTGGAGTAAACTCCTCACTTTAAGGATCATTGATTTCCACAATCAAAAATTGTTCACCAAACTTAACTTTTAAAAACATACCCAAGCTGTAGAACATGCCTTGCACAAATACTTTTTTTAACCACGTGAAACAACGAGAGAGAGAGAGAGTTTTAATCATTTTCGGGTTTATTTTTAAACTTTATGGATTAGATTTATGAAAAGAGAGAATTTCCATTCCTTTAGGGCATTAAAATAAAACTTGATGTAATTAAATAAATAGAGAAACATTTTTAATACCTGATTTGGTATTAAATATAAACCAAACGGAATTATTATATTATAACCTAAAAACTAGATTAAGAATAAAGGTTTTATTTTTATTCCAAGTAGTACTTAAATAAATTGACAACTGATTTTCGGTTTTAAATGTAAACTATTTTGGAATTAATTTTAAATTTTATTCCAGAATAGTGTTGAAAATGAACTTGTTATTTTATACTTTATATTATTCAAATCAAATATGTTTTGTATTTTAATCATTGTATGAAAATTGTTCTTTTTCTGCTTTGAATATAATAACTTCGTGTTATTATTCTAATACTATTTTCAATAGGTTATGGGCCTATTGCCTCGCGTTAAATCGTGTTAAAGAAAGAATTTATTTCTGAAATATAAAATAAAAAAGAAGTTTTTGTGCGGAAATTGCTGAAAACAATGGCTTCGAGTTCTATAAGTTTTCCGTTCGAAAAGTTACGTGGTCGTGAAAATTTCGATGTTTGGCGGAGACACGCGAAGTCATGCTTAGTGATTAAAAATTGTTGGAAAGTGATTCAAAATGGAATTTCTAGTGATCAAGATCGAGAAATTAATGAACGAGCTCTTGCAGAAATTACGCTTATGATTGAGCCAACAAATTTCGCACATATTGCTACTGCGGAAACAGCCAAAGAAGCCTGGGATTCTATAGTTCGTGCCTATGAAGACACAGGTTTGACTAGAAAAGTGGAATTGCTAAAACAGCTTGTATAACTCAAGCTAGGAGATTTTAATTCAATGCAAGACTATTTAAATGCTATGGTGTTGAATTCGTTAAAAGTCAAAAATGCAGGTCTAAATATTGATGAAGAGTTGACTGCATCGCTTATTCTAGCTGGTCTTTCAGGCGAATTTCGTCCTTTGGTAATGGCTGTGGAGAACTCAAAAAACAAGTTAACATTAGATTCTGTTAAGAATTTACTATTACAAGATGCTAAATTTGATAACACATATAGTGATAGTGCATTGGTTTCAAAAAATAAACCGAAGAATAAGAAGTATAAGTGTCACTCATGCGGTCAAGCTGGTCATTTTATTAAAAACTGTACTAGCAAAAATAATCCAAAAACTAACAACAGTAATAAAAATATTTCAAAAAACAGTGGTTCCATGTTATTTGCGTCACTATTTTCGAATGATAAAAATTCGGGCGAGTGGTACGTAGATTCGGGTGCAACATCACATATGACTAATAATATAAACTTCATGTTTAATAAAAAAGACATTACAAATAAAGAAATTGTCGTAGCCAATAATTGTAAAATGTCGGTATCATGTGTTGCCGATTTAAAAATGTTGCTTAAAACCGAAAATGGAAATTGTGATGCGACCGTTAGTAATGTTGAATATATACCTGATTTGTGCACAAATTTACTCTCAGTTCGACAATTAACAAAAAACGGAAATAAAGTTGTGTTTCAAAATGATAATTGTAAAATTTACAATAACAGAAACAAATTAATTGCAAATGCATTTATCGAAAATGATTTATATCGGTTAAATTGTCAAGTTTTGAACACTAAAGGTAGAAACATAATTGAGACGAACGACTATTTTCGTCCAGCACGACGAATTCGGTTTTAAAAATTCGTCTTGTACATTCGTCTATTGAACACATTTGGGACGAATAAACGTTGTTGACGCCATTTTTTTAAATTTTTGATTTGCAAACTTTAATCACTCTTTCGTACATATCGCGCACTTATACCATTTGTATTTTTTTACATTTTATTCTTTGATTATTTCACACGACAAATATTTTTAGTTTATTTTATTTCAAATAAATATTTTTTGTTTACAAATTTAAAGGTGACCATATTTAACAAGAACTCATACAATATTCAATATTTACAGCAAAAAAAAAAAAAAAAAAATACAGCCACTCTACATTCGTCGTTCGTCTGCGTATGAAATAGAAATAAACCTATCGCACTGTTTCAAACGCACGACGAATTTCGTCGTACGCATCTATTGTGAGCACTTTCGTATTTCTAACGACGAATATTCGTTCCGAAAAATTTGTCGTTCGTTCCAATTGTGTTTCATACTTAATGAAAAAGCTTTTACGGTTAAAAAAAATTCGGATTTGTGGCATCGGCGATTGGGTCATATTTGTAATGACAATTTGAAAAAAGCAAAACAATCGTGCTACGGTATAGACTGTGAAGTAAAAACAAATAATCAGTGTATTACGTGTATAAACGGAAAGCAAACAAGAAAATCGTTTAGTGAATCCGAAAACAGAGCAAATCATTTGCTTGATTTAATACATTCGGATGTTGTTGGACCTTTTAAAACAAAATCGTTTTCGGGAAATCGATTTTTATTAACATTTGTTGATGATTATTCTCGTAAAGTTTTTGTTGTTCCGATTAAGAGAAAATCTGATGTTTTCAATGAGTTTGTGAAATTTAAAAACTTAGCTGAAAATTAGTGTTCAAATAAAATTAAAATTTTAAAAACTGATAATGGAACTGAATATGTTAATCATAAATTTTCAAATTATTTGCAACGAAATGGTATTATTCATCAAAGAACTTGTCCTTATACCCCAGAACAAAACGGTGTTGCCGAACGTATGAATAGAACGTTAATTGAAAGAATGAGGTGTATGTTAATTGATGCTGAGTTGGATGAACCTTTTTGGGCAGAAACTTTTGTTACTGCAGCTTATTTGATAAATCGAGTTCCATGTAGAGGAAATGAAAAAACTCCAGAAGAAATTTGGTCAAATAGGAAACAGACATTAAAGCACTTAAGAGTGTATGGATGCAAAGCTATGGTTCACATTCCTAAAGTAAAACGTAAGAAATTAGAAAGAAAATCTATAGATGGCATTATGGTGGGATACAGCTTAGAATCCAAAGCTTATAGAATTTACAACCCTATAACCAAAGATGTCATTATTAGTAGAGATGTGGTTTTCTTTGAAAACGAAAAGTTTGACAAAACCAAAAATGAAAACATATATTTTCCGTTACTTGTTGAAAATGAAATTGAACCATCAAGATCTGAGAATGAAGTTGAATCATCAAGATCTGAAAATCAAGTTGAACCATCAAGATCTGAAGATGAAATTGAACAATGAAGATGTGAAGATAATATTGAATCAAATCAAGCTGCTATGGACGAATCTGAAATGAGTGATGACGATTGTTTTGGATTTTCTGAAGATGACAACATACAAGATCAGGTTGTACCTCCTTCCAGAATCAATAACAAAAGACAAAGAGAAGAAGATGCTATTGAACTTCGTCGTTCCGAACGAATTCTAAAGAAGCCAAAGATTTCATTCAATTTCTGTGCTGCAGAATTTGTTTCTGAAGATCCCACTACTGTCAAAAAAGCGATGTCGTCTCCAAATGCTGCTGATTGGTCTCAAGCTATGAAGGAAGAATATAATTCTTTAATGGAAAATGAAACCTGGACGTTGGAAAAATTACCTGGTAATAAAAAAGCAATTTCATGTAAATGGGTATTTAAAACCAAATGTGATGCCAATGGAGATGTTATTAAAAGAAAAGCAAGATTGGTAGCAAAAGGTTTTAGTCAAGAAAAAGGCATTGACTACAATGAAACATTTGCCCCAGTAGTAAGGTATGATTCTTTTAGATATTTAATTGCTTTAGCTGTTCGACATGATTTAATAATACATCAAATGGATGCTGTAACTGCATTTCTAAACGGTACACTACAAGAAGAAATTTATATGAAACAACCTGAAGCCATGGATGGCGGATCGGGAAAAGTATGCAAACTTAAAAAATCTATATACGGTCTAAAACAAGCAAGTAGAGTTTGGAACGAAACTTTAAATAAAGTGTTATTAGACCTAGATGTAAAGCGTAGCGAAGTTGATCAATGCATATACTATAAAGTAACTCCAAATAAAATTCTATATATTGCAATATATGTAGATGATGTCTTAATATTTGCAAATAATATAAAAATAGTTAATGAAGTAAAAGAAAAATTAAAGAACAATTTTAAAATGAAAGATCTTGGAAAAGCTTCGTCGATTTTGGGTATACGTATAAGTCGTGAGAAGAATTTAATAAAATTGGATCAATCCCAGTATATTAAAAATGTGCTGAAGCGTTTCAATATGGAAGATTCAAATCCGGTTAATACTCCTGTTGATATTAATCAAAAAATATCAGAAGAATTTTCTCCTAAGAGTGAGCTGGAAAGGAAAGAAATGTTAAATGTTCCCTATATGGAAGCTATTGGATGTCTTTTGTTTGCTGCTCAAGTGACTAGACCTGATATCTGCTATATAGTTAACGTCTTAAGCAGATATGGTGGGAATCCAGGGAAGGCGCACTGGGAAGCTATCAAGAGAGTTTTGCGATATCTTAAGGGAAGTCTTGAGAAAGGCTTAATATTTTCAAAAGGCGATGATGAACTGACTGGATATTGTGATGCTGATTGGGCAAGTGATATAGATGAAAGGCGCTCAACAACAGGATACCTGTTTACTTTTCAATCAGGTGCAATATCATGGTGTACAAAGAGGCAAAAAACCATTGCTTTGTCTACGACTGAAGCTGAATTTATGTCAATGGTAGCAGCTATTCAAGAAGCAATTTGGCTAAGAAGACTTGAAAATGAAATTTCTCCAAGTGCTGCTAAAACGATGACTTTGTTTTGCGACAATAAAAGTGCAATTCATGTAGCACTCAATAACGCTTACTCGTCTAGAACAAAACATATTGATGTAAGAGTTAAATTTATTCGTGAATGCTTCGAAAATAAATTAATTAATTCGAATTACTTGCCTACAAATGAAATGTTGGCTGATTTGTTAACAAAAGGAGTACCTTTTCCAAAATTAAAAACACTCACGGATAAGTTTGGTCTCAACTAGAATTTTGTAATTTTTTTAATTCAATCTTAAATTAAATTTTTTAAATAGCATGTTCAGGAAAGGTGTTGAAAATGAACTTGTTATTTTATACTTTATATTATTCAAATCAAATATGTTTTGTATTTTAATCATTGTATGAAAATTTTATAATAAAATTTTCTTTGTTCTTTTTCTGCTTTGAATATAATAACTTCGTGTTATTATTCTAATACTATTTTCAATAAATAAACTATTATCAAAACCAATGAGTTTAAAAATTAGTCCAAGACTTTTTACTGTGTACGTATCAAGTGAAATAATAGAAAAAATTAATTTTATCATCAAATTCATTTATTAAAAAAAGGAATATATTTTACTAATTGCTACCTATTTTAAAACTTAATCCAAAGCATTTGGGTAAACATAATTTTTTGTTTTTCCATTTTTAGCATGAATAAATAAACGGTAGGGGTACCTATTTCAGAATAGGCAACACAAAGTTGGCCATAAGAAAAACATGATTCTTCCAAAGTAACATCACAAATGTTAAGTTTTTGCCTTTGGGCCTTGTACAGAATAAAGTTTTTAAATCTACTTCCCTAGAGCTTTCACCCACTATGTCCCAGCCTTATTCAGGTTTGTCCAAAATGGCTCCTATAGAGCTTCAAATTGTGACTATATATTACATTTTACTACATTCCACCCGCTGTCAAATATTTCCTGAGAAGCAACTGCACTGAATACAGATTTGGAATCTACTCCCCTAGAGCTGTAATCCAGTATATCGCAACCCTTATCTGATCTGTCTGAATTGGCTAATACAGAGCTTCAAAGTGTCGTCCAAGTGACTTCACATGAATTTCAACTCCATTCCAGCCGCTGTTAATTTGTTTCTGAGAAACAACTAAATATAGTTTTTTAATCTACTTCTTCTATGTCGCAACTCCATTCAGGTCTGTCTGAAATGGCCCCTACAGGGCTTCAAATTCCCTGACAAACAACTGCATATACTGAGTACAGTTTTAAAATCAACTCAGCAAGAGCTTTCACCCAGCACATCGCTACCCTATTCAGGTCTCTCTGGAATAGCCCCTACAGAGCTTCAAAGTCCTTATGACTCATATCACTTTTTACTATATTCCACCCGCAGTCAATTTTTTTTTCTGAGAACAACTGTATATGCAGTTGAATATAGCTTTTGAATTTACTCCCCTAGAGCTTTCACATAGCATATCTTAATTTGAAAAGCGCAATATATCGGAAATTGGTCACACCAACTTTGAAACATTCGTCCGCACAACAACTTTGCCAAACATGATCAAATGCACAGTTTACGATTTAAATAATTTGGAGTAATTTTTAAGTGGCGACACCTGTCGGAAGCTGGTAAAATCAATTTAGAAACCTTAATAGGCTCATGCGCAACAACTTTGCTAAAGATCATTACATGATCAAATGCATTCTCTGAAAACATAAATTGGATTACTATGAATATGTAAAAACAATTAGACAAATCGGTGCAGCCATTTTCCGGTTTTAGATAACTCAAAAAAAGTGGGTGTGAAAAATTTAAACTACATTGTTATAAATATTCAGAAGAAAACTTATCCAAATTGGTGTAGCTACTTCCTAATTTAAGACAAATTGAAAATAGTGGGCGTAAAATAAGGAGTAAAAGAGGGCGTGGCAAATTTTTCATTCTCTGATTACTAAAATTGAACTACTATTAACATTTGTAAGAAAGGTTAGCAAAATCGTTTTAGCCATTTTTCTATTTTAAAGAAATAAAAAAGTGGGCGCGTAAATGGGCGTGATAATTTTTTCATTCTTTGAAAACTCAAATTCTTTTACATGTTCGCTGTAACTGCAAAAGAAAAAAAAATTATTTAAATCGGAAAAAGTGGGCGTGGTAAATTTTTTCTTCAATAAAAAATTAAATTGGGCTACTGCGAATATTCAAAAGAAAAATTAGCCACATCGGTGCAAAATGGGCATGGTCGATTTCTCTTTCCATAAGAACCTGACCTGGGTCATGACAATCATTAAGGTAAAAAAATTTTCAAAATCGGTTCAGCCGTTCTCAACTGATTCAATTACCAACGAACACTCCATTTTTATATATATATATAGATATATAGTATAGATATCACTATATGAAATTTTCTTTTTCAGACCATGTACTTCAAACTGAAAAAAGTGACTCAACCGAAATATTCTTCTTGGCGAGTATTATTTTTTTAAGTTTGCACTACTGATTTTTGTAATGTAGGGTTACAAAAAATCGGGCTGACATGCTATAAAATAAATATATTCCATTGTAATTTAATTGTTTCTATTTTTGTATATTTGACACAATAAGTAGCCAGAACATTAGTCTAAGCAAAATTTTAGGGGAACAGACTTTTGCTTTAAAGAGTACTATTTCTTCAATTTGGAGCAATCCCCAGATGATGGAACGTTTTCCAATAATAAGCCATGAAGCTCTTGAGGAATGGGAAAAATAAATAAATGATGAAAATAAATCTGCGATGGTAATTTTCTACATGTATTTGAGCATAAATGCAAATATAAACAAAATATATACATATTTTAATTAACTTAATGCTGTAAAGAGTTTAATTGGGAAGAATGACCCACGAAAAAACCTTAAATTCATCATCAGCCCCAAATTAATTTTGGATTTCAACTTGTATGGACGTCATACTAAGAAGAGGTTATATAATTATTCAAAAATCATGAATGTTCTCCTATGTTTTATATGCATTATTGCGGCTTTTTTATTTATTACTTATTTAATTTAGAGTTAAGATTTTTTAACTATTTTGTTGTTTTTTTTTAACTTATTTGTAAAAATAGCTTTGAGATTTTGAATTAGAATTAAGACTTTTTCAGTACATTTTTAATTAGTTTTCTGGATACTTAGTTTTTAGAGATAGTTTGAAATTTTCAACTTGTTAGTTTTTAGATCGAAAAAAAATTACTAAATGAAAAAAAAAAATACTTTTATTTTCTATTTTTTATTCTTTTTCTTTTAACTTTTTAATAAACTATACAAAAATGTTTAAAACACAATATGAAAATGAATTTTTTTTTTGTCTTAATACTTTGGGTCAACCAGAATGCATGATTTGTTTTAAGGTTTTGAAAAATATTAGAAAATCTTATTTCCGAACACATTATTTTGCCTTCCATAAAGAATCTAATATGAGAATTTCAAAAATGAAGAAAGGTTTCTTAAATTATATGAAATTAAGCTTGCTTTTATAGAAAAGCAAAATAATGTGCAGCTAAACAACAACACCGATCAACTGCAAAATAGTGCGCAACAAAACAGTAACAGCTGTGAAGAAGACGTCTCACTTGTAAAGGCAACACTCAAAGCTTCCTTTATAGTAAGTTTTGCACTAGCAAAAAGGGCAGACCTTTAGAAGATGGGTCCTTCTTAAAGGAAGTAACTGCTGACATGTTGGAATGCTTTGGAGAGAAAGGCCGAGAAATGTCACAAATTATAAAAAACGTTTCCTTGTCTCGTAGGACGATAACAAGGAAGATATAGAATCTTTTCTGTACCTCCATACAAAGCAAAATATTGTTGATTCTGAATACTTTTCTCTTTGTTTAGATGAAAGTACAGACATCAACGATACTAGTCAGCTTTTGATATGTTATAAATCTGTAAATAGAATTAATTTAAGCATGCAAGGAAAGAAAAAGTTAATATTTGTCCTTATTGCATCTGTCGACGATTTTAAAAGTCGTCTGTCAAATCTTTTTACTCAATTTAAAGCAAATGATTTATCCTTCTTTCCTAAAACTAAAGCAACCTGCTTAGAATTTGATATGTGGTCCAATTTACCAGAATTTGAATGAAATGGTATTGAAACAGTTGTATTTTGCTGTATAAAGATTATTTTCTCAAAATGAAAAAAGCAGTTGTGTTAAATTTGCTTTGGTGCCGCCAAAAATTAAAAAAATCCACCGAAAAAAGTTTCAAAAAGCACCCAAATAGGTGCGAAACGCACCAAGTTGACGACACTGGTAAACAAACCAATACTGTGCCACACATGCAAAGCTTTGAATGTAGTGGTGCCCATATTTGTTAACATTTATTTTGATTTTTTTTTTATATTTTGTTTAGGTTCCAGCGTCGATCCAAAAGATCCAAATTGTTTTGAAGCGGACATGCGAAAGGCGATAAAAGATATAAAAAATCGGCATTTCAAAGACGTCAGTATTAAAAAAAAGCAATGAAAATAATTCAGCAATAATTCCTGATTTATAGGAATTTTACTTAAACTTACATTACACATGCATTTAGATCTCATATTATTTTTTTATTTTCTTTAATAATTACTAATGAGAAAAAAATAATTTTCAATTTCATTAAAATACTCTAATTTTAAATTAATTTTTTTAATCCAATTTCCATAATTTAATAGCTCAGTTAACAATCCGTTTCTCTATTTTAATTTCCATAATTTAATAGCCCAGTTCACAATCTGTTGCAAATAGTCTAGCATCGTAGCATTTGCAAATCAGTATAACAAATGTAAAATTTTTCATTTGCTATGTCGATTTGTAAATGCTGCGATGCTAGACTATTTGAAACGGACTGTGACCTGGGCTAATGTGAAAATTTCTTATTACAACCGAAAATAGTGTTGTAATACTAATTATAGTTATATTCCCAATACCAAATGAAAATTGTCAAGTACAGTTGTTTTTTCTTGATTTAAATATTGAAATTGAGATCAATGAATTAAAACTTATTTTAAAAATTGAATTTTTATTTCATTACATTTCACTACTTATTTATAGCGAATAAGATAATTACTCCGGCCATTACTAGTAGTTTTTAAAAATGTATTATTTTTGTACTTCTATTAAACCTATTATATTTAGTAATACATTTTATATTATTTATTGAATATCGCATGCAACAAGAAATTAATCTTTTAAGTTACAGCATGCGATTTTAAGATGATTACAATATAAATGTTAATAATAATAATAATAATAATTTCCACGACAACATTCCAATTGAAACAAGTGGTACTTCTCTCAGACAATGAGCTGCATCCGATTCTATTTTTAGACTCATTGAAAGGGACCTACTTTTAACTCCGGCTCCGAACGGCAAATGCATTAGTTAGAGAAGTTTTTCATAGCCTAATACTCAATAACCAGTGGCTAGCTGAGTTATGAGGTGAACCGCCGCTTTTTTTGAAAATTTATTTTTCAAGTGGGTCTGACCAGGGATCGAACTTGGGACCTCTGGAATGCTAGGCGGATGACTAACCTGCTATAGTAACATATAAATTATACAATAAAAACAAAAAATATAAAACCAATATAATGAATTATAAAAAAAGAGAATAAGAAACAAAAATATAAAATAAAATATCTTTAACTTTTGAAGGGAATTTTTAAAAATTCCCAACAAACCAAACGATATCGTAATGATATCATAACGATATCATTTACTCGGCAATCAATTCCGAGAATGATATCATTATAGACTCTAAAGTAATAGTAGTCTCCTAAAAACAGGTACACTCGATTATAATATTATAATTTTTTGAAAAAAATGATATCATTGGCAATATTGAAAATTAGAAGCGATATGATATTTTTGCAGTATTTGCCGAGAATTAACGAAATCATAATATTATAACGATATCATTAACTATGTTTCAAAATTATACCTTAATGATATTTACAAGAATGATTAATGATATCACAACGACATCATTTACTAGTTAAGTAGTTTCGAGAATGGAGTCTTTATCGTTTCTATAATGATATTCGATTATAATGTTATAATTATTTTTTGTTATAATTATAACATTATAATCGAATATCTTTATAGAAACGATCTTTACCAATATCGAGAATAAAAGGCAGAGCGATAATTTCGCGATATTTGCCAAAATTAAAAATTATAATATAATAACGATATCACTAACTAATATTAAAAATTATACCATAATGATATCAATAAAAATAAATATACTCTATTAAGGACTTTTTAATTGAATAAATCTTTATTATTTAAATATATAATGGGTGTTTTTTTAGAGGTATAGAACTTCGAATTGAAATAAAACACAAGAAAATAGTTTTAATGTCCATCAATTTGGCTTTATTGGAAGGATAATTTTATGCCATTAATGTTTAAATATGATTTCGGGCATGTGGCCGCCGCGGCTGGCTCGAATAAAGCCAATTCTACAGGTCCAATTTTCAACTACTTTTTCGAGCATATGGGGCCGTATGTTGGCAATAACGCCACGAATGTTGGCTTCCAAGTCCCCTAACGTTTCTGGTTTGTTGGCGTAGACGAGCGACTTCACATATCCCCAAAGAAAATAATCCAGTGGTGTCAAATCGCACGATCTTGGTGGCCAATTGACAGGTCCATTCCGCGAAATTATGCGCTCATCGAATGTTTCCTTCAATAAATCAATTGTGACGTGCGCCGTGTGGCATGTAGCGCCGTCTTGTTGGAACCACAACTCATCCACATTCATGCCATGCAACTGGGGAACAAAATAGTCGGTTATCATGGCTCTATACCGGTCTCCATTTATGGTAACTGACTCTCCAGCATTATTTCGGAAGAAGTATGGCCCAATGACTCCACCAGCCCATAGAGCACACCAAACAGTCAGTTTTTGTGGATGTAATGGCGTCTCAAGGGTCTCATGTGGATTCTCTTCACTCCAAATGCGGCAATTTTGCTTGTTGACGTAGCCATTCAACCAAAAATGAGCCTCATCACTGAACAAAATTTTGCGATGAAAATGAGCATCTCATTTTCGGCCCATACACCAAAATCACGACGCATTGCACAAGCTGGATCTTGTATGGTCGCAAGCCAAGATCTTTGCGCAAAATCTTCCATAAAGTTGATGGACAAAGCTCCAATTGCTGTGCACGGTGGCGAATCGATTCATTCGGGTCCTCTTCAACACTTTGCTCTACAGCGACAATTGTTTCTTCGGTGCGCACTGTTCGACGTCGCTGCGGATGCGTATTATCACATAGAGTAAACGTAGTGCGAAAACGATCCATGGTTAAACGAATTAATTGCTCTGATGGACGATTATGTCGACCATAAAATGGACGGAGCTTGCGGTAAACTTCGCGAACTGAACCATTATTTTCGAAATAAATTTGCACTATTTGCAAGCGTTGTTCTTTTGTCAACCTGTTCATGATGAAATGGCAAACCAAACTAAATATTAATCACTTGACAGCTGACAAAATGGCCGCCAGTTAAAAAAGTGATGCCAACTTAAAGTTCTATACCTCAATAAAAAACACCCGATATAAATATTATTTATGAAACATTTTGATATTTCCGATATAAATCTCACTGGAAAAGTTCAAATGTTGTAAATTTATAAAATAAATGCTTATTTGGGGATTCCAATTCTTTAAGGTATATTTTTGATGCCAACAATCATAGAGTACCGCATAGAGTTCGATCATATGTTCC
Organism: Stomorhina lunata; assembly: GCA_933228675.1. Taxonomy (NCBI): domain Eukaryota; kingdom Metazoa; phylum Arthropoda; class Insecta; order Diptera; family Rhiniidae; genus Stomorhina; species Stomorhina lunata. Next base: position 83,600,866 of record OW121740.1, on the reverse strand, counting down.
ACTAAGCACAAAAAAAAAAATAGAAAAAATAGCAAAAAAAATGTATAATGACATTTCTTATATGAAGATGACGTCTTTTAAATGTACTTTTGACTTCTCTTAAATGTACCTGACAGTTTCGTCCATAAAAAAATCCAGATCTGATGGTAAAAAACCGACAACGGATCTGAGTTTAGCGCATCAAAATCCATGTAGTCCACATAGTTTTATTAAAAGGAGTGTTATTATCAAGAAAAGGAATTAAATGATCGGTCTGAATCAAATGTAAATTCAAAACTGATTAATGTTTAGAAAATGCTAATATCAGGAAGGAATATCAAAAGGCAAATCTTGCATTGCGACTGGAATGGTTTTAAACTATAAGCTTCTACAGATTCCAAGTACTTCGTGGTTCTTGCGGTTAATTATGCAGTAAAATGTTAGAAATTTTAAATATTATGATCTTTGTTAAAAAGTTTAATAAGACCTTGATTTCTCTTGAATCAGTAAACTATATCTTGAATCAGTAAACTCTTCGAGAGCTACACAATTTTTAATTATAGTTTTGCCAATTTGGCCAATTCGACGCTCTGTTGTATGGAGTGACATAGAAATCAATGAGATCAATTTCTCCACATATCCGTTTAGCCCGAGCAATTTTAAAAACTTGCTACATCGACACTGTCATTTTTGACTTAAAGCTCTGATTGTATGAGTTTTCTTTTTATAGAGAAGTAGCACTCAGGCAAATGCTGCCTATACAATTGCATGTGGAGTATATACGAATTTGGTAACCTTATTTGGAAAGCGGATGGTAGAGAAGAGAAAGGTATATCTATTTTTAGAACAGTGAAGTTGCGCCATTTGTTGTTATTTAGACGCATTTTTTTGTTTTACAGCCAATTTTATTTATTTTTCGTAGGCGGCGTGTTATTGCTGTAGTCTTACCGCCGACGGAAGATGCTGTGGTAATTAATAATTTTAATTCTGTTATCATTGACTCCCAGTGGAGCATAGGACCTTAAAGTTAATATAAATTAATAATTACAGAAATTGTTGTTGCCGAGACCGGGGATCGAACTCAGGCTCAATGTGATATTACGTGCTAACCAACTAAGCCACAGCACGGGAAATCTGTATTCACAATGAACTAGATGACGGTCGATTGTGTCGACCGCAGAATACGCTAGTATACCTTGAAGTGCGGCGGTACATGCCAATTTCGCTACGTATTGCTTATTATTTTGCCCGCTCCAATTAAACTCTTTTGCGACTAAATCGGTTATTAAAACTCTCCAGCACTTAAAAACAAATTCTTTACCAGGGTTCGCGCAAACTTTTCTTAAAATATGGCCAACCTACAAAAAAAATAATGTTTTACATACGAAAATAACACAGCACAACAAAATAAAAAAAATTCATGTGCTCTTAAAACCACTATACACTTTTGATGTATCATGACTACCTTTATACAAAAATGGTAAAATTTTTAAATTCTATGGCAAGATTTTTTTTTATTTTTTTTTTTAATTGCAATTTTTTTTAGACGTTTCTTCAAATAATTAATAATAACTTAAAAACTACTAGTCCGATGTTATTAAAATAAAATCAGAAAAATTAAGATTTACATAGCCTTTAATTCGTCTATATATCGCGTTTCAATCGGATCAATAGTATCGGAGTTATAATAAAAAAAATATATTTTTTACGTTAAAATGGCAAAAATTTTCGTTTAAAAAAATCATGAAAAAAAAGAAAACGGCAAAAAACTTCAAGATTTATTATTTTATCGCATAGCGACATATAATAGCAACAAAATGAGATATCGACCATAAAAATAGATTGATTTTTTTCGAATTTATTCACAATTTAGTGAATTCGCTCATTTTCACAATATTTTTTGCCATTTTTACGTTAAAAATATATTTTTTTCTTAAATTTTTTATTATAACTCTGATACTATTGATCCGATTGAAACGCAATATATAGACGAATCAAAGGCTATGTAAATCTTAATTTTTCTGATTTTTTTTAATAATATCGGACTAGTAGTTTTTGAGTTATCATTAATTATTTGAAGACACGTGTAAAAAAAATTGCAATTTAAAATTTTTTTTTTTTTAAATCTTGCCATAGAATTTAAAAATTTTACCATTTTTGTACTAAGGTAGCCATGATACATCAAATGTATATAGTGGTTACTCGAGCACATTTTTGCTGCTGCCCTGTGTAATAGATCTTAATATTGGTATTTTATGTTTTAAATAAAGAATTAATTTCTTACCAATATTTTAAACTTTCTTGGGTCTTTTAAATCGTCGTCAAAATTTAGAAAGGCTTCTACGGTGTTTAAAGGCGCCATTGGCAAAATTTCTTCTTTGGATATCTCTATGACGTCCACTAATTTTTTTACTTCTCTTCTGGTTAGGATTACTTCCTCCGTTAATCTTGCTACTAATTTTGTTAGATTTTGTAGATTTAACTCTAAATTTTGAATTTTGTTTAAAATTTCTTTGTTTGAATCAATTCTTGCTATAATTAAACAAGCATTTAATTAAAATAAATAAAAAATTATATGAATCAAATCTTACGCCGTTAGTACTTATAGGACTTTCATAGCTCTCCACATCAGTTAACAGCATGTTAAAATCGTCTGAATTTTGCATTGTCAATGAATTAGCTTAACAAAATAAAATTTATTATTGAATTGTATAAATGTACATTTTGAAATATTTTCTAATTGTTGTTTTGTTCGGACAGTAGAAAATGTTAAGTTTTCGGTGTAAAATATTCCAGTAAATTTTGAACATATTGGAACTTCGAATAAAGGTGTTAAATTTTGAATTTCTGTGCCATATATATATTCCATTATTATCTATACCTTATATTTTTTGAATTGAAACTTAATAGGTAGGAGTATGCCTTTAGTATTGACATCATCATAGACGGCTTGACCATGCAGTATTGCAGGCTTTACACTTTGATTAATTGAAAATTGAACACAATCCTCCAACAAATTATTATTTTTTAGCCACTTATTAATTAAATAATCAGATTTGCAATTATTAAATGTACCAGAAATATTATCAATTAAATTTTTAAGAAGAGTCTTTGCATTACAATCAGAAATATGTGGAATAAAATATTTTAAGGAAGTTGAAACTGGAGTTAATATTGTATCTGCAACCAATTTTTGTATATTTTCAACATTTTTTCTAGTAAGGTTGTTATTATTGTGAAGAGATACAGTGAAATTAGCAGCAGCCGTGGAAAGAAAATCTTTTGTTAGTTGACTATATATTTCATTATTTTTATTCCACGTTGTCAAAAACGGTTCAATAACAATGCCATTACAATCAGAATTTTGTTTTTGAGAACTTATACAAATGGGTTCTGAATCTGTTTTTAGTATAGGTTTTTCACAAATGTGTTTGGTTTTTAAGTGCCGTTTAAAGCTATTAATGTTACTAAAATATTGTAAACAGGATTCTTCACAACACTGAAATGTGCTATGTGAGGAAAGCGAATGAAGAACTTTTAAATGTATAATTAGAGCTTCCACCGAAAGAAGTATTTTTTTACAAATATAACACTTCATAACTAAACATAAACTTATAAAAATGACTATATTTTAAATAAAAGTATAAATAAAAAACACTGAAACAACACAAATAAACACACTATATTTTAATTTTATTAAAATATGTTTGATTATATCTAACATTTGGGCTGAAAACATCATAAGCTGCCACAAATACTTTTTTTTATTTTTATAGAAATTTTTCAAAAATTCAGTTCAAAAGCTTTAAACTAACATCATCGAGCATAAGTATATCAACCATTGACAACATTTTATTAAAAAACGTGGTTCATGATTTTATAAATTTTAAGACCCCTTATAAGCGGTGATAAAACTTTATAAGCCAAAATCTCAATTCCAGAAGGTCAGACTTATGGGAAGTAAGTCGTCTGGCAGCATTAATTGTTTATATTAATCAGTGCTGGCAACTTCTTTATAAAATATCTTAAAAACAAGTAACGCGATTTTGAATAGTAATAGTAAATTTTATGTTGACATCACTAATGAATAATAAACAAAAACAAAGAAGAATACTAAATGTTGCATCTACAGCTGGCTTTGAAATATTATTGTTATTACGCTGTTGTTGCAACAAACAATTGGCAGTGTCAACAATTAAATCGAAGGGCACTAGAGCATTATTAAATCCAAAATTTAAAACAGGTGTCAACTATTTAGCAACAGCACAAAAAGCAGCAACAAAAGGGCCACAGCATCAAGTTGATGTTAAGATAAAGATGATGAATAACAATAAAATAACGTCATCTCAAGAAAATTTACCTCCATCAACGGTTGCAACAAGTACAGCCGCCGACGACGCTGCTGCAGTATCATCATCAACAACCACAACAGGTGATCAAGGTATAAAAATGAATAATAAAGTTATTACAAAGTATTTGGCTGCCTTTGATTTTGACTATACTGTTGTGGCCCAGAACACCGACACTGTCATACGAGATCTCCTGCCTCCCGACAAGTTGACCAAAGACATGCAGGACATTATTGAGGTGCAGGGATGGACCGAGTATATGGCCGAAGAATTCAGACGTTTGCATGCCTGCCACATTAAACCCGAAAAAATTCTCCAAACAATTCATGGAAGACCCGAAGTGCCGGGATTTGTGAGAATGCTTAAAAGGCTAAATACAAAATATCGTTGCGATTTAATAGTAATCAGCGATTCCAACAGTATTTTCATTGAGGAATGGATTAAATCGCATGGTCTACAGGAGAATTTCACTAAAATCTTCACCAATCCGGCTGAATTTGATGAAAAGGGTTTGTTGACCATTAAACCGTATCACCATCAAACCGAATGCCGTCTCAGTGCTGTTAATCTGTGCAAGGGTAAGGTCTTGGAACATTTTAAGATCGAACAAGATTTACGCCACAACATTACCTATGAACGTGTCATCTATGTGGGCGACGGCAACAATGACATTTGTCCTGTAACCAAGTTAAGAAACCGGGATATAGCCTGCGCCAGAGAAGGTTTTGCATGGCCAAGACTTTGGCCAAAAATCCCATGAAACTGAAAGTACGAGCCGAATTAGCAAGAAACTTTTTTCAAATCAGTCCAGCTGTTTTCCGACTTTTCCAGAGGGATTTTCCAAAATTTTCTTCCTTAAAGACCTTCTCCTCGAAAATACGAATAACTGACAAAACAAATTTACAGAAATCGGCCTAGCCGTTCTCATTTTATGAGTTACTATACATTTTTTAAATCATTTTTATATATATAGATTTTTAAATAATTTCTTTTTCAAATATTTTCAAAAACTTCTTATTTTTTAAGGAAAACTTTAAAAAATTGTTGTAAAAAAAGCTAATGTCAGCTTATGAATATTTAAGCAATAATTTTTTAAACTAAGATTTTAATTGTTAAACCATCTTACTTACCCTTGTCCTGAATCCTTTTCATTTATTGTTCGCTATTTTTATTTATTGTTCTTTATTTTTTCCGTTTATTTTTTTACCAATCACGGGTTTATTCTTTACGAATTTCAATTTCTATAAAATTTTAACACAATTTGTTTTTTGATCTTGTCAATTGCTTTTGTACAAGTTGTTTTTTTATACACATTTTTATTATTTTAGTTGTTAAAATAACAATTTTTTTCTTCAATGTGTACAATTTCATATTCGAATTCTCATATTTTTTCTTTAATATTACACCCGTTTATTTTTCTAACTATATTAACGAAATATTATAAATTTAAGAAAATATATTTGTTAAAACAATCTATATTTTTTATAATTATCTTTTCGAATACACATTATTTTTTTTATAACAAAATTTAAAAAAAATTTTATCAATATTACAAAATTTTTTATTTGAAAAAATCTATATTATCTATCAATATACTTGATAATTTAAATTGAAAAATTTTCGTTGGATGAATTAAAATATTTATTTATTCAAACATCTACAGGCAGGTATATTTGAATAATTTTATGTGTAGATTTTTTTACGAAAAATTACTTCCTTTTTAACGAAATTTCGTTGTTTTTAAGAAATTTAGCCATTTTATTAACGAAATTGTATTAAATTTAACAAAATTATTTTTGTTAAATATTAACTCAAATAATTTCTGTGGATTTGAAAAAAAATTGTTCTTCTGAATAATTTTTTATTAGAATCGAAGAAAAATCTATTGATTCAACAATTTTTTTTCGTTAAGGGTCTACGAAATTTTTTCGTTAATATTACTGACTTTTTTTGGTTGAGTGTAGACCATTTCACTAATTGCTCCCTTAAGGTAAATGATTTTATCTCCTCAAAATGTTCGGTTGTATCTGAACTTTTCTCATATTCGAATGATGAATTATCGGATGAACTAATAAAACTATCTAAATCTATGCTATATTTAGAGTTTCGTTTGACAGAATCAGTATGAGGTACGTAGTAATTAAACAGATATTAACCATCATTTCGTAAACGCTTTCGAGGCATTCTATTGTATTTCAAATTAAAAAAACATATATTAAATTTTGATAAATGTACCGAATCTGTTATACAGACAAATTTTTTAAAACATATCGCCACCTGAAATGCAAAAGGCCGTAACTAACACAAAAAATTAAATTGACAGTTGCAATTACTTAAAAATGACTAGTTTTTTGTTTTATAAGTACATTGACCTGTAGTTAACTAAAAACTAAACTTTATTTTTTTATTTAAGCTAAAATTGCTGATCAAGTGGTTGTCAAAATTATGAACTGCAATGAATTCTAAAAAAGTTTGCTTAAAAGCTAATCCTACCATTTTTATAGTGAAAGTTTTACATCTGTTAATGCCAAAAGGCCCTATCTTGCCTTCAGCATTAATATTATATTGAGCAGATACACCCTATCTGCTCTTTATATATACTAAAGCTGATTGTTGTAAATGTTCTAAAAATCATGCTATCTCCCTCTTCAATAAGGCCTAACTTCGGCTGTCAACTGGTCCAAAACGTCTAATATGTAGCTTCCGTTTTGGCCCTCAGAATTAATCTTTCTTCTTGTGCTAACTAATCCACAGATTCCAATATTCCTTATACTAATATAATTTGTGTTCTTATTTCGTTCTCCTTTCATACGCTGGTTTTGTATCTTTGTGAGCGACAACTTGAAAGTTCCATTGTTATCCAGCTCTGAGATTTACTTATCGAGTTTTTTTTTCCAACCAGCCCTTCACCCCAACAACATAATACTTTGTAATTTATTTTAAGCTTATGTGTATTTTGAGATATCTAGTGATGAAATGTAAAAAGAAAAGTACCACTTACCTTCTATTTTCACTGACAATGAGGATAAAGTTAAAAAAGGGAAATGCACCGACGGAAATACCTCGTCCGATAAGGATGAATCAATGATGAAGAAAACTAAATCTTCCTAAATATGCCTTAATAGAGAAAACTTACGTGAAATTAAACTAAAATGTCTTGAAACCAAAATTATCAGGAATGCAAATCGATCCTCGTTCCGTCCAATATTCTGCTGCAAAAACTATTAAAAAAAATATTATATTCTCAAATATACTTTAATATATAAAATACTTACGTTAAGATATAAGTTAGTATCTTTTACACAAAATTAAATCGTATTGAAACATCGATATTAATTTTTGTTATAAATTAATTTGTGCTGTACGACAAATGTATTTTTTTTCACTAATTGTAATTTTTTATACCCTTCACCAATAGGTGAAAGGGTATTATAAGTTTGTGATTCCGTTTGTAATTTTTTTATTAGTGATCGTAGACCCCATAAAAATTATACCGATCGACTCAGAATCGGGAGGAGAATCGATTAAGCGATGTCCGTCTGTCTGTCTGTCCGTCTGTCTGTCTGTCTGTCTGCCTGTCTGTCTGTTGAAATCAAGTTTCTGAAGCCCCTGGAGGAAGAACCTACATAAATTATATATCAGATTCTCCCGCAATGAACGCTATTAAATTTCATTAAAATCGGTTTATAAACACCGAAAATATCGAAAAAATACCAAAAATTAGACGAAAATTTAAAAATTTTTGATTGAAACACACTTTTAAATAACAAGAGAAAAAAGATACTCCTGGTGTACATGTGATAATATTTTATATATCAGATTGTAGGAAATAGTTTCCCAAAGCACTCTGTTATCAAAATCAGTTTATAAACAACTGAGATATCGCCAAAACACTGAATTTGATGTATCGCAAATTGCCCAAAGTTCGCATTAGAGAATGTTTGTTGAAAAAATGAAATGCAGAAATAGGAAAAACCATCCTCCTTTAGCACGGACCTACATACATTATATATCAGATTTTAGGAAATTCCCCCGCCAAGCACGTTATTAAATTTTATCAAAAGCGGTCCATAAACAATTGAGATATCGCAATAACACTACATTTGATGTACAGCAAATTGCCCAAAGTACGTGTCTAAGAAATTTTGTTTACATTTCGTAAGTATTGTTTCAGCGATATCTCAGGTGTTTATGGACCGATTGTGATAAAATTTGACATCGTTCTTTGTGTGAGGATTTTCTAAAATCTATACTCCACAAATCTGATTACGAATACCATTCAAACTGTACCGATCAACTTTGAATCGGCAGGAAAATCGATTTCGCGACCTCCGTCCGTCCGTCTGTTTGTCTGTCTGTCCGTCTGTTTGTTTGTCCGTCCGTCCGTCTGTTTTTTTGTCCGTCCGTCTACCTGTCTGTAATTTTTTCTGTTGTAGTCAAGTTTTTGGAGTTCCTGTTTTGTCGATATCTCAGGTGTTTATTTTGATGAATTTTAATAGCGTCCTTCGCAGGAGATTACCTAAATCCTGATGCATTCGGTAATTTGTGGTAGATATAATTTAGCGTTTAAGCGATGGTGTTTTGATCGACAATGATAAAATTCAGGGTGGCCCAATGTCCTAAAATTTTGTGTAAAATCCAGGAGCTCCACAAATCTGATTTTAGCAGACAGACACTCTGCATTAATCTTAATTTTGTGTCTGACTTTTGAACATTATGATAACATTTGAGAATGTATTATATATCAAATTATAGGTAATCTTCCTAGGAAGTACAAAAATGCAGCTAATTACATGATATCCGTTCAAAACCTACATATAAATGTAAGTATCTCACATATCAACGAAAATTTAAATTTTTTAATTGCAATTGGGAGAAATCCGTTCACGTTTGACAATTGATCCCTTATAACTTCGCCTAAGATACGATGATGACATTTAGTATAATGACGTTGTACAATATTGATATTCAGGGCGATAGCGCCTAAAATAAACTTTCTAGAGGGACAATATTTGACAAAAGTATTTCTGATCTCTTGAAAAGTTCGATATTGAAAATGGGCGAGCTCTATTCACATTTAGTGAAATCTCCCATATAACCCCGACCGGGAATCGATTTAATGCTGATAAATTAAATCACATTAAAATTGCACAAGGAACTAGAGCAAAACTTTCCAAACATTCATCGGACAGATCGAAAGAACAATACATCCCAAATATTATTGATGAAGTGTTCATTTTAATTAATTAACTAACTTCAGATAAATAAGTAAATCTTTAATAACTTTTCCGACAAAGCTGATATCCATCCATTCAAAAGTTATTTATTTCACTTATGTATCTAAAACTAAGAGTGTATACCCTATAATTTTAAGGCTTATCATTGTTAAAGCTTTGACCTAAATCAGTCCGCTAACTTCAAGAACTTTTACTAGTTGAATAATTCGTACGAATTAAAGTGCACAACCCTCACTGGGCACTGTTTTTGGGTTGCATGCCAGAATACTTAAACTTCATCAAATCGATGTGCTATTGCAAATGTAAGGGCATCTAAATTTTGAAGCATCTTTTCTGCATGGTTTATCTGGTCTATCGAACTTTATTAAATGTTCGTAAAATATGTGTCTATTTTATTTCGAAGCTACTGGCTGGCTTAAATATGCATTCTCATTATCTTTCACAAAGGGACCACTTAAAAATCCAAGTGAAGCTTCCCTAGACATCAGTCACCTGCCCAACCTAACCTTTGGGTGCATAACTATTCTATTTAGATGATGACGCCACCGAAAAGCTTTTCTTTTTCCGACTCTTAATTTTAAAGACTCTTTGCATATAATACTAGTATAACCAAATTTTGCTTGGAATTACATTAAGTACTTTTGCAACACCATTGGTGAAGGGTATCCAAGATTCGGCAAAGCCGAATATACCACTCTTACTTGTTTTTCTAAGCCATAGTTAGGAAAAAACTTTTCCCAACGAATATTTTATCATAATTTTAAAATAATATAATATTATAAAGATATCATATACACCTATCCCTCGTTTTACACGGTAGATACGTTGTACCGTGTAATTCGAAAAATTAATTTTTATATGGAAAAATCGTGTTAAACGAAAACAACTATAAACAAGCTTTTTTTTAGACATTTATTGAACACAAAATATGACTAAAACACTTAATAAAATTTAAAAGTATCATTTAAATCATAGAAAAAAAAATATAATTAAATTTATTTGTAAAATGAAAAAAAAACATAAAAAATTTATTTCATAGCAGAAAAAATATACATATGTATTGGACTTCATTCATAATAATAATTATAAATAAGACTCATGTTCCTTATTTTAATCAAACTTAATTGCTGTCACTTTCAACGATAAATCTTCTCTTACGAAATTGTATAATATCAGATTCATCACTGGTTATTATCTCATTAGATTCACTTTCTACAGTTGTTGTATGGATTTTGGCCGTAGTTTGCTGAGACTTGTCAGGAAAAAAGTCTGAAATAAGCATCTGTTTTTTATTTTTTGTTATATCTTTGTAGACTTCTTCATACTGACTTAAAAGTTTATTAACATCTCGTTGAAATTTGAGAGCTCGTTCAACATTCGGATCATGTTCTTGAAAAAAGTTTCCTAATTGTCTTCTTAACACAAGTCCCTCGTTAACGATTTTTGCTGTGAAAGCATTGGATTCATAGTTTTCAACGTCAGATTCAACATCATTTTCGTTTTCATTAATATTTTTGATAATTTTAATTAAGTCGTCTTCATTTAATTCTTGGTCTTCCATTATTTCAGCAATATCTGCTTCAGCTATATCGTCAAAGCCTTCTCCACCCAATTCTTGACCCAACTCAATTATCTGAGAATACTCTTGCTCCAAAGATGTTCTATAATTTTTACCTTGAAATATGTCAGGCCATACTGCTTTCCAACACCCATGGAGCGTTGATTGTTTAATCTCGGCATATGACATTCCTATATGATTGACGCAATCTAACATAGTAAATTTTTTCCAGGCATCAATAATTGAAAGAGATCCCTCACTTTCCATATGATCTAAAATATATCTAAATGTCTTTTTAATATACATTGCCTTGAAAGTCGAAATTATCTCTTAGTCTAGTGGCTGCAACAAAGAAGTTGTATTTGGTGGTAGAAACACAATTTCAATATTTTCATGCTGCAAATTATGAGGGTGACCTGGAGCATTATCAAGAACAAGAAGGGCTTTAAAAGGTAAACCTGTTTTGCTTAAATAATTTTTCACATCTGGCACGAAAAAGTTATGGAACCAATTATTGAACAACGTGGCGGTAACCCAAGCTTTCTTATTAGCATTCCAATAAACGGGAAGATTGTTAATATTTATTCCTTTAAGCGAACGTGGTCGTTTAGCTTTGCTAATTACCAATGGCTTCATAATATGATCACCAGAAGCATTGCTACAGAGAAGAATCGTTATACGATCTTTTGCTGCCTTATGGCCGCTAGCTGACTTGTTATGTTTTGCTAAAAAGGTCCTCTCAGCCATTTTCTTGCAATATAATCCGGATTCATCAGCATTAAAAACCTGGTCAGGACTGCAAGACTTTCCGGCTACAATTTCAGAAAATTTTTGGGGATATTGTTGTGCTGCTTCCAAATTAGCAGATGCTTGCTCGCCTTTTAATTTAAGACTATGCAAGGAATGTCTTTGCTTAAATCGTTGGAACCAACCATGGCTCGCGTGAAAAGGCACTTTATTCGCAGAAGTAGACGGTGCTTGATTCTGAATTTTCTCATAAATTTTTAAAGCTTTATTTTGTATGGCATACGTATCAATTGGAATTCTTTTTTGATTTTGGTCTTCTAGCCATATAATTAGAGCCTTTTCCATGTTTTCCATCGTAACGTGTACTCATACTCGTATGCATTCCAGCTGCTACACTTTTTCTAATTAAGTCTTCGTTTTTCTTCATTGTTCGTATTGTTGCTTCATTCATAAAATAAAATTTAGCAACATCTACCATCCTTTCTTTATTTCTTAGACGGTCCAAAATTTCAATTTTTGTTTCCAAAGATATAATTTTTCTCTTATAGCCCGTTTGTGTATCTAGTTTTTTTTCCAAATCACTCGTCATATGAGTAGAAAAATTTGGTTTTCGTTTTTGTAATTAAAATGTCAGTTCTGATTGAGTAAAAAACGTAAGAACAAAAAGCTTTTACAAATATATCGTTCTTTTAAGTGAATTATTATTAAGAATAATTTAAGAACGTGTGATCTTTGAGTCAAAAACAGACAATCAGAAAATATCAATCGTTTACAATTTTATTTTCTAACTTAAAATTTTTGCTATAGAAATAATGAATATTTATTAAGAAAATATATATTTTTTAAATAAATTATAATAAAAAGTGTATAAAACGTACATATATGTTTGCTAGAGTACTTTATTTATAATCAAAAGTACCTTTTAGAAAAAAAAGTACCGTTTAGAATAAAAAGTACCTTTTAGAATAAAAAGTACCTTTTAGAATAAAAAGTACATTTTAGAATAAAAAGTACCTTTTAGAAAAAAAAGTACCTTTTAGAATTGAAAGTACTTTTTAGAATTAAAAGTACTTTTTAGAATAAAAAGTTCCTTTTAGAATAAAAAGTACCTAGAACTGAACTAGAACTGAACTAGAACTGAACTAGAACTGAACTAGAACTGAACTAGAACTGAACTAGAACTGAACTGAACTAGAACTGAACTAGAACTGAACTAGAACAGAATAGAACTAGAACAGAACTAGAACAGAACTAGAACAGAACTAGAACAGAACTAGAACAGAACTAGAACAGAACTAGATCAGAACTAGAACAGAACTATAACAGAACTAGAACAGAACTAGAACAGAACTAGAACAGAACTAGAACAGAACTAGAACAGAACTAGAACAGAACTAGAATAGAACTAGAATAGAACTAGAACTGAACTAGAACTGAACTAGAACTGAACTAGAACTGAACTAGAACTGAACTAGAACTGAACTAGAACTGAACTAGAACTGAACTAGAACTGAACTAGAACTGAACTAGAACTGAACTAGAACTGAACTAGAACTGAACTAGAATTAAACTGGAAATAAACTGGAACTTATCTAGAAAGTTGACACATATTACAAAAACTGTATGAAAAAGTCTATCATGATATCGTATATTTATCGACTATGGAGAAACCCTTCATCATAAAACCCTGTAATGTAAGGCTCCTGAAATATGAAACAAATTATCAATTGAAGGCGTTGTTCTGGCTTTTAATGGCAATAATATATTAAAAGGAGTCATGTGCAAAGAGTTCCTCTTCGTAAAAGTCATAGAATAGAGTTACTTTAGCCCCAAAAGGGCTCCCGAAACGGTCAAAGACGATATTTCGTTTTGGTAGAAATTTTTCTTTCATTTGATGGAGAAGGTACTGATTGGTAGGTATTGATTAGAAAAATCCGCTCAGCAAGTCGCTAACATCTATACTTGCTTTTGATCTTGCAAAGGCGAAGAAATATTGGTTATTTGTCCGAGATTTACCAACAATTTCTAAAATACTACAAAAAAATTTTACATTTTGAGTTATTTTTTTGACATAAAAATAAATTGTTACCTTTTTCATTTTTAATTAAAAATTTTGTATGGAAAAATGAAAAAGCTTTTGAATTGAGATATATTGGCAGCCAAGCAATTTGGAAAGAGAAAAAGCACAACGTAACATAACGTAAGCTAGACGAATACTTTATAAGAACTCAATTTCAGACGAACCCGTCTGCCTTCAAAACGTTCGCACTAGAAATCACATTAGTTAGAAGAACCTGCCATTAATCTCTGTTTTGTTAATTTTTACTTTTGCCATGATAAAACTAAAATTTAAAATTAATTAAAAGGATGTTTTAAAACATAATTCTTATTTAGTTACTTACTTCAAATAATTTACACAATATGTAAAATAAATTGTGAAAACTAATACGAAATTATGAAAAATAAAAAATTTAAATGTGTAGGTAAACAGTGATGATACTCGTTCTGTTGTATAAATCCATTAATTCATAAACACATACAGTAGGTCGTTTCTGTAATTCAAAGTGATAAGTTTTCACAGCGAAAAGTATGAAACAAAAAATTCCACCGTTTCTCGACCTGGAAGAAAAAAGTGTTTCTGTAACACAAAGTGAGTACTAGCAACACTGATTACGTTTTTAATGGAAATTTCCAATACATCTGTCAAAAAGTAAACAGTTGGTAGAAAAAGTAAAAATTTGTCATCAAAAAAATTAAAAAATTAATTTAAAATAAGAAAAAATAGATATAGATAGACATATAAATTTATATATTATTTTAAATGTTTAGTGTGGTGTTGTTAGTTGCCGAACAAAACGATCGCCGAAATATTTTTGATATTCTTTAAATTTCCTGAAATTAATTAAAATGGAAAATATTTGAATAAATAAAATGAAGCGATTGATTACATTTTATTTAATTATATGTTTTAATTATGTATTTGTTTTTACTTTTTAGTTCAAATGTTTCTTTTTCGACGCCTTTAATATGTGCGAATTGTTTTGACAGATAAAATGAAAAACTTTTCGCATCATTCGCTTACAGAAACAGTTTTACTCGCACATTTCCAATAAATTTGACGTAAGTTGCTGAATAACAGATAGTTCTCACAAAAATAAATTACAGAAACACTTGGGTGAAAAAAATGACATTTTGTTTCAATTCAACTAGTTTCTTTTTCATTTTCATTGTTCCACTCGAATAATTTATCGATGCGAGAGTTACAGAAACTAGGCACAGTTTGGCTTTAGACACTTAAAGGGGAATTCCCATTTTATTTTGTGTTCTTATCAAAGAACAACATATACATACATATATAAGTTTATGACAGTAGAGCATGTATACGTCTGAAGTGTTACCAGATTTATAATTAAGTATGTATAAATAAATTCGCGTGCAGTCAAAATTTGGCACTTTTTAAAAATTTTACTTTTTAAAATTTTGATTTTAAAAACCGTGTAAGATCGAAAACGTGCAGAACGAGTAGCGTGTAAAACGAGGGATAGATGTACTCTAATCATTTACGATATTAAATTTTTTAAAAATATTATATCATAAATGATTCGGTATCATTTCTTGGTTTGTTAGGTTGTGCCAAGGTTCTTAGTTGATTCAACATTTCATTTCCTAAGGTGATAGGGATACCGGTGACGATACTTTGATTCCGTTGGAATTCAATAAGACATTTTAATTTTTTGGGGTTATGGTATAGACCATTTGATGACGCCCAGCAATATACTTTGTTTAGGTCCTCGTTAAGTTTTGCAATACCATCATCTACTTGAGTCATTACATTTTTCAATTCATAAGTACTTCCATTAAAACTATTATTGTTATCAATTATAGGTAACTAATGTGAACATTAGCGTATATGAAATGACTTACTTGAGTCATTACTTTTTTCAATTAGTAAGTACTTTCCTCCGATGACATCCCATGTTAATGTAATGACATAAACATTGAATGAGTAGGTAGTTCACGTTCACTATATAGGCTTTTTATCTGATTACCTGGTAATGAAAAGTTTTGCTGGGTATTTATACTTATTTTGCATAGGCTGTATATGGGTTAATTCCAAACACAATGCTTTTTTTTCGTCTCAAGCTTTTTATTTCTTTCATGTAAAAGAAAATAAAAAAACAAAAACGGCAAGTAAGCTCTAAAATAATTAGCAACAAACAAAAGTAGTTGTTATTATTGTAAAACTTTCTGCTAAATTGTGCAAATGGTGCTTTACCTGTATATCATGCCTATTACATACAAATATACCTGGCTCCACACATGTTATTCATTAAGCAACATGGAAAAAGAGTTGAAAACAATAGAACAATAATAAAAAATTCAACTGTTTTTCAATGATTGTATTTATTTTTATTGCTTTTTCCTGGTTTTACCTGAAAAATGTTTTCAATGTCATTTTGACGTTCTAATTTTACCTTGTCTCTGCGTTTTTTCCGTAATGTCACATTTTTTTAATTAAGTCATAATCATTACTTGAGCTGTTTCGTTTGCTTTATGTGCATCGCTATTAAAAAGTGCAAGAAGTGATAAATTGATTAAGATAAAAAATAAAATAATAAAATCAATTATTTGGTGTTTTCAAGTGAATTTATAATCGCACGATGGTAAGTACAGCTAAAAATTTCCGTACTGTCACACAGTTATTTAATAAAAAATCGTAAAAAATAAAATAAATAAAAATGTATATTAAAATATTACGAAGTTTTGATCACTTTTTCTTGTTTTTATTTTCCGTGAAATAACTTTTTAGAAGAAAAAAACCAAAAAAATATCACAAATTTCTTTACTGTCACTTTTAAGTAAAACGGTTTTTTTATTTTAAAAGCTTATTTCTCGAAAATTCTGATTCATTTCAATACTGTAGTTCTTTTGATGTAAAGATAATTTGTTATATTACTTTGAATGACCATTGTTGTTGTTTTTCTTCTAAAATCTTAAAGGTTAAAACAAAGCAAAGTTGACGGGAGCTGAAAGAGCAAAACGTTATCGAGAAACGTTATCCGCCTATAAATAGGGGGAACATGACGTTATCCGCCTATAAATAGGGGGAACATGATGGTTTTTCCTTTTGTTATTTTGTTGCATTTAAGCAGTTGTTAATTCGGTTTATAAATTACTCACGTATTTTGGTAAGTAAAAATAAAATTTAACAAATTTTCTTCCTGGAAATTTTTCTTATTTTTATAGGAAATTTTTCAAAAATTTCCTATTTTTAAAGGAAATTTTTCAAAAATTTCCTATTTTTATAGGAAATTTTTCAAAAATTTCCTATTTTTATAGGAAATTTTTCAAAAATTTCCTGTTTTTATAGGAAATTTTTCAAAAATTTCCTATTTTTATAGGAAATTTTTCAAAAATTTCCTATTTTTATAGGAAATTTTTCAAAAATGTCCTATTTTATAGAAAATTTTTCAAAAATTTCCTATTTTTATAGGAAATTTTTCAAAAATTTCCTATTTTTATAGGAAATTTTTCAAAAATTTCCTATTTTTATAGGAAATTTTTCAAAAATTTCCTATTTTTATAGGAAATTTTTCAAAAATTTCCTATTTTTATAGGAAATTTTTCAAAAATTTCCTATTTTTATAGGAAATTTTGCAAAAATTTAAATTGAATTTTCTTTACTGTCACAAAAAATTCCGTACTGTCACTTTTTATTTTTTCAAGTTTCCAGCAAAATACAACAATTTCTTCCAAATTGTTTGAAGCAAATTTGTTACTTTAAATGTAAGCTGCACAAAAACGAATTTTTGTAAAAAAAATACTTTTTTTTAATTCTTGAATTATAAAAGGAAAAAAAAAAATAATTGGAATCTCTTCGAAAAATAACTTTTTGCTATTACTAAACCCGTTTTTTTTTAAGAAAAACATCCAAAGCTGGTAAATAATAAGTGAACGAATGCGATAGTAGACTTTGTTCTAACATTTTGGCATTAATTTCTTAGTTTTGTAAATTTTTTTAAAAAGTGACATTCCGGAAAATATTTAACCAAAATGCAATAAAAAAGCAAAACAAATTTTTTTAAAGAAACTAAAAGTAATTTCGCAATCTGCACAAATCTTAATGCATGTAAACAATTTCAGAGAATAAATTCCTCAACCTTAAAAAAAAAATGCTCATGTACACTACTTTTGGAATTAACCCATATATGAAGTAGAGCAGAGTCAGATTCAAAAACGTCGTAAGTGCTTCTGAATATAAATATAAATAAAATTTCAGTCTTTGGATATGAATGGATGTAATATAAATGGATATGCGTATGAATGAGTATGAATACAATAAATTATGAATCATGATTCAACTCTACTCATTTTTCGAATACTCATTGCGCTTCTCTGAAGCGTGCTATAGATAATTGAACCCTAACTGTAAGTACAGTCATTTAAATTTAAACAGTTTTTCCATGTACCGTTACAAAAAGCTTTTGAATATATATAAAAGCTTTTTGATACGAAATCAAATACATAATTACTTCTACCAAAAAGCTTAAAGCTCTTGAGCATTCATGGAAGTTCCAGCCATAGTATAACATTCCAGCAATCCAGTTGTACATATAAAATCTGACATGTGTCATTGGTCAAAGCAAACACAAACACAAGTAGAAGGAATAAATTCGTCAATATTAAAAATAAAAAAAAATTGCAGTTGTAATATCAAAAAATAAAATGAAATTTTCAACTGAAAAATACTAAAGTTTACAATTACAAAATTACCTGAAAATAAGCAAAAATATTCTTATACATAAATATTTACACCGGATACAACAAAATGCTAAATTTTATTTTATTTAATAAAATCAATAACTGAAGTTGGATAAATAAAAGTGTAAAATTTTCGTAATCAAAACAATATCTATGTAAGTATTTATGTACATTATAACAAATTGTTATAGTTTGATATATTTTTGTTATTGTAGAACTAAAAGCGTAAATATACGACGAGTACATATGTACATACATATTAATTAATGCTTATGTTGTGATTATATAAACATTTAATCGTATTCGAAAGAAAAAAAGTAGATATTTGAACAAAACAACAAAATAGAAAATATTTATATGTACTTGTATCTATAATAAATATGACAGCAGATAATTTCGGAAGAGGAAACATGGGTACCTCTGGAGTAATAACAACTGCTAATCCTAGCGGTGGCAGTCACTCGGCTCTTCTGCAAAAACAAATGTCATTCAAGACATCCGTTGGTGCTAACCAACTGTCAAAGGCTGATGAAATAGAAGTTATTGAAACCGGACATAACGATACCTCATCGGCCCGATACCATAAGGTAAATATATCTTATCTTATCTTATATTCTTAAACGAGCAATAATTGTATGTATTTATATATATATATATATATAGAATGACTATCTCGAAAACGGCTCTAACGATTTTGATAAAATTTGGACAGTGGGTATCTTTTTTGATGTATAGGTCGAAGAAGAAGGGACTTTTGAAACTTTTGCCTCCAAGAGGGTAAAAACGGGTAAAAAGGGGAAAAAATCGAAAACGCTATATCTACTAAAGTAATAGTTATAGAAACAAAATTAAAATTACGTTTTAAACAACTATGAAAATAAGTGGACAGGTGTTTGGTACTTTTTTGAAACTATGTTCGATAGGGGGTAAAAAAGGGTGAAAATAGTTTTTTTGGTACCTTTTTAACCCACTCTTATATTTTAAACTAAAGAATATAGAAATAAACTTTGTACTGCAATCAATAGATGTAAAAGAAACATGAAACACGTATTTGGTACTTTTTTGAGTTTGGAGCCAAAATGGGTAAAAAAGGGATAAAATGATAACTTAACATCTCCAAAGTAATATGAATAGGAACATTATACATTATGTTAACTGCGTTTTAATAAAATGTACCGAATTCAATTGGCACCAAAAAAAGAACCAAATATACATATGGAACTTTTAGAAATTAGGGAATAAAAAGCGGGAAAAATTAGTATTATTTTAAACAAATTAATGTTTGTATGTATGTTCTTTATAGAATAGTAAACTGTGAATTTGATCATGTTATGCTCTTTAGCGAAAATGTTGCGGATAAGCCGGCGAAGGTTTTTAAGTTGATAAGACTAATTTCCGACAGATGGCGCCACTGAAAATTACTAAAAATTTATAAAATCGTAAACTGTACATTTGATCATGCTATGATCTTTAGCAAAGTTGTAGCGCATGAGCCGGCGAAGGCTCAGAAACTTACTCAAAGTCAATTTAATCGTAATCTGTACATTTAATCATGCTACAATCTTTAGCAAAGTTGTTGCACATGATCCAACGAAGGTTCCTTAGTTGGTATGAAGAAATTTCGACAGGTGGCGCCACTGAAATTTACTCAAAGTCAATTTAATCGTAAGCTGTGCATTTAATTATGCTATAATCTTCAGCAAAGTTGTTACGGATAGGACGAAGAAGGTTTATGAATTGGAATGAGCAAAGTCCGACAGGTGGCACCACAGAAAATTACTCAAAGTGAATTAAATCGTAAACTCTGCATTTGATCATGTTATAATCATAAGCAAAGTTGTTACGAATAAGCAGGCAAAGGTTTCTTATATGGTATGAACAACTTCAGGTGGCGCCACTTAAAACTACTCAAAATGAATTAAATCGTAAACTGTGCATTTGATCAGACTATAAAGTTGTTGCGCATGAGTCGACGGAGGTTTCTGTTGGTATGAATAATTTCCAAAATTATTAAAATGAGTTAAACTGTAAACTATGCAAACTATGTGTTGGTCGGACAAAATAAATAAAATAATTCAAAATTAACTGAATATTTGTACAATGTCTTTCCTCTAAATTTATTTTAGCACTTTATAAAATAAAATGTATAAAAACTTAAAAATTTGCCTCAAAATGCTTATCATAAAGCTCCGAGCAAGGCTCGGTCAACCAGGTACTTATTATTATATTCTTAAACGAGCAATAATTGTATATATATATATATATATATATATATATATATATATATATATATATATCTTATCTTATATTCTTAAACGAGCAATAATTGTATATATATATATATATATATATATATATATATATAGAATGGCTATCTCGAAAACGGCTCTAACGATTTTGATAAAATTTGGACAGTGGGTATCTTTTTTGATGTATAGGTCGAAGAAGAAGGGACTTTTGGAACTTTTACCTCTAAGAGGGGAAAAACGGGTAAAAAGGGGCAAAAATCGAAAATGCTATGTCTCCTAAAGTAATAGGTATAGAAACAAAATTAAAATTACGTTTTAAACAGCTTTGAAAATAAGCGGACAGGTGTTTGGTACTTTTTTGAAACTATGTCCGATAGGGGGTAAAAAAGGGTGAAAATAGTTTTTTTGGTACCTTTTTAACCCACTCTTATATTTTAAACTAAAGAATATAGAAAGAAACTTGGTACTGCAATCAATAGATGTAAAAAAACATGAAACACGTATTTGGTACTTTTTTGATTTTGGAGACAAAATGGGTAAAAAAGGCATAAAATGATAACTTAACATCTCAAAAGTAATATGAATAGGAACATTATATATTATGTTAAATGCGTTTTAAAAAAATGTACCGAATTCAATTGGCACCAAAAAAGTACCAAGTATACATATGGAACTTTTAGAAATTAGGGAATAAAAAGGGGGAAAAATTAGTATTATTTTAAACAAATGAATGTTTGTCTGTATGTATGTTCTTTATAGAATAGTAAACTGTGAATTTGATTGTGTTATGCTCTTTAGCGAAGATGTTGCGGATAAGCCGGCGAAGGTTTTAAAGTTGATAAGACTAATTTCCGACAGATGGCGCCACTGAAAATTACTAAAAATTAATTAAATCGTAAACTGTACATTTGATCATGCTATGATCTTTAGCAAAGTTGTAGCGCATGAGCCGACGAAGGCTTTTTAGTTGGTATGAATAATTTCCGACAGGTGGCGCTACAGAAACTTACTCAAAGTCAATTTAATCGTAATCTGTACATTTAATCATGCTACAATCTTTAGCAAAGTTGTTGCACATGAGCCGACGAAGGTTTCTTAGTTGGTATGAAGAAATTTCGACAGGTGGCGCTACTGAAATTTACTCAAAGTCAATTTAATCGTATGCTGTACATTTAATCATGCTATAATCTTCAGCAAAGTTGTTACGGATAAGCCGAAGAAGGTTTATGAATTGGAATAAGCAAAGTCCGACAGGTGGCGCCACAGAAAACTACTCAAAATGAATTAAATCGTAAACTGTGCACTTGTTGCGCATGAGTCGACAGAGGTTTCTGTTGATATGAATAATTTCCAAAATTATTCAAAATGAGTTAAACTGTAAACTATGCAAACTATGTGTTGGTCGGACAAAATAAATCAAATAATTCAAAATTAACTGAATATTTCTACAATGTCTTTCCTCTTTATAATATAAAATATATAAAAACTTTAAAATTTTCCGCAAAATGCTTATCATAAAGCTCCGAGCAAGGCTCGGTCTACCAGGTACTATATATATATATATATATATATATATATATATATATATATATATATATATATATATATATATATATATATATATATATATATATATATATATATACATATATATATATATATATATATATATAATGACTATCTCGAAAACGGCTCTAACGATTTTGATAAAACTTGGACAGTGGGTATATTTTTTGATGTATAGGTCGAAGAAGAAGGAACTTTTGGAACGTTTGCCTTTAAGAGGGTAAAAAAATCGAAAACGCTGTATCTCCTTTGTTAATAGGTATAGAAACAAAATTTAAATTACGTTTTAAACAGCTATGAAAATAAACGGACAGGTGTTTGGTACTTTTTTGAAACTATGTCCGATAAGGGGTAAAAAAGGGTGAAAATAGTTTTTTTTGGTAACTTTTTAACCCACTCTTATATTTTAAACTAAGGAATATTGAAAGAAACTTTGTACTGCAATCAATAGATGTGAAAGAAATATTGAACACGTATTTGGTACTTTTTTGATTTTGTGGCCAAAATGTGTAAAAAAGGGATAAACTGATAACTTAACATCTACAAAAGTAATATGAATAGGAAAATTATGTTAACTGCTTTCTAATAAAATGTACCGAATTCAATTGGTACCAAAGAAGTACCAATTATGTATATGGAACCTTTTGAAATTAAGGGATAAAAAGGGGAAAAAATTAGTAATGTTATAACTTTAAAACAAATGAATGTTTGTCTGTATGTATGTTCTTTATAGAATAGTAAACTGTGAATTTGATCATGTTATGCTCTTTAGCAAAGATGTTGCGGATAAGCCGGCGGAGGTTTTTAAGTTGGTAAACCGAATTTCCGACAGGTGGCGCCACTGAAAATTACTAAAAATTAATTAAATCGTAAACTGTACATTTGATCATACTATCTTCTTTTGCAAAGTTGTAGCGCATGAACCGGCGAATGCTTTTTAATTGGCGTGAATAATTAAAAAAATTACTCAAAGTCAATTTAATCGTAAATTTAATCTTTAGCAATCAAATCATAAATCATGTTATGATCATAAGCAAAGTTGTTACGCATAAGCAGATGAAGGTTTCTTAGTGGTATGAACGATTTCAGGCGGCGCCACTGAAAACTACCCAAAATGAATTAAATCGTAAACTGTGCATTTGATCAGACTATAATCTTTAGCAAAGTTGTTGCGCATGAGTCGATGGAGGTTTCTGTTGGTATGACCAATTTTCAAAATTATTTAAAATGAGTTAAACTGTAACTGTATAAAATAAAATATATAAAAACTTTAAAATTTGCCTCAAATGCTTATCATAAAGCCCCGAGCAAGGCTCGGTCAACCAGGTACTTAATATAATAAAATAAAAAATCGAATCAAAAATAAGCTAAAAAGGTATTACATGCCGTTACAAATGTTACCTAAAATCAGCGATGCTACATCACAATTTTTTTAAAAAAAGTAATCAAAATTATGTTCAAAAGTATGATTAATTTGTGCAACTCAATCAAAAATGGCAATCTAAAACTTGAAAATCTTAGTACCTACATATGTCCAGTTGGGTGATAATTTTTTGCATGAAAGAAAATGTTTTTTCGAATTTAATAACTTTTTCACCGGAATATTATGACACTGGGTCTAAAAGTTTAGCTCTGAAAATTTGTGCCAAATCGGACAACGTTCTATAAGCGCACATCGAGTCTAAAGCTTAAGAGCCCATTTGTATGGTAAAAAATAGGTTATTTTTTATTTTTAATAAATTTAAACCAAAAATAAACCAAAAAAAAAAAATGGAATATTAAAGAAAACTAATACAGCTTCATTTCGAATAGTCAAAAACAAAAATCGATGAAGTAGTTTTGGAGTTATTCCATTTTCTCCTGAAAATTCATGTCCTTGAAAACGCACCTAAGGATATGTACCAAAAATTTTATGTTGTAAATAAAGAAATTTCAAAGTTAGACATGATTTATCATTAAACTACTCGTTAGTATTGAATAGTTCAGTTTTGGTTAAATATAATCGAATTTATTTAGTTTTTTTCATGTTGGAAAATTTTACATTTTTCTCAGGTCGGTTTTAAAAATCATTTTTTAATTTTTCGAAAATTTTGTTAATTTTCCCGAAATTCTTCAATTTTATATCGCAGGTACGGCAAAACCGTTCAAAATATCAAGCTATTAAAAAATGATTTTTAAAACCGACCTGAGAAAAATGTAAAATTTTCCGCAATGAACGCTGAAACAATATTTACAAAATGTCAACAAAATTTCTTAGACACGTACTTTGGGCAATTTGCTGTACATCACAAGTAGTGTTTTGGCGATATCTTAGTTGTTTATGGACCGCTTTTGATAAAATTTTATAATGTGCTTGGCGGGAGAATTTCCTAAAATCTGATATAAAATTTATGTATGTTCGTGCTCCAGGAGGATGGTTTTTCCTATTTCTGCATTTTACAGAGTGTTTTGGGGAACCATTTCCTACAATCTGATATATAATATATTATCACATGTACACCAGGAGTATCTTGTTTCTCTTATTATTTAAAAGTGTGTTTCAATCAAAAATTTTTAAATTTTCGTCTAATTTTTGGTATTTTTTCGATATTTTCGGTGTTTATAAACCGATTTTAATGAAATTTAATTGCGTTCATTGCGGGAGAATCTCCTAAAATCTGGTATATAATTTATGTAGATCCATCCTCCAGGGGCTTCAGAAACTTGATTTCAACAGACAGACAGACGGACAGACAGACGGACATCGCTTAATCGATTTTCCTCCCGATTCTGAGTCGATCGGTATAATTTTTATGGGGTCTACGATCACTAATAAATTACAAACGGAATCACAAACTTATAATACCCTTTCACCTATTGGTGAAGGTTATAATAACAAGAAAAAAAGATACTCCTGGTGTACATGTGATAATATGTTATACATCAGATTGTAGGAAATAGTTTCCCAAAGCACTCTGTAAAATTTTATCAAAATCGGTCCATAAACAACTGAGATATCGCCAAAACACTGAATTTGATGTATCGCAAATTGCCCAAAGTTCGCATTAGAGAATGTTTGTTGAAAAAATTAAATGCAGAAAAAAAAATAAAACCATCCTCCTTTAGCACGGACCTACATAAATTTTATATCAGATTTTAGGAAATTCCCCCGCCAAGCACGTTATTAAATTTTATCAAAAGCGGTCCATAAACAATTGAGATATCGCCATAACACTACATTTGATGTACAGCAAATTGCCCAAACTACGTGTCTAAGAAATTTTGTTTACATTTTGTAAGTATTGTTTCAGCGATATCTCAGGTGTTTATGGACCGATTGTGATGAAATTTGACATCGTTCTTTGTGTGAGGATTTTCTAAAATCTATACTCCACAAATCTGATTACGAATAAAATTCAAATTGTACCGATCAACTCAGAATCGGCAGGAGAATCGATTTCGCGACCTCCGTCCGTCCGTCTGTCCGTCCGTCTACCTGTCTGTAATTTTTTCTGTTGTAGTCAAGTTTTTGGAGCTCCTGTTTTGTCGATATCTCAGGTGTTTATTTTGATGAAATTTAATAGCGTCCTTCGCAGGGGATTACCTTAATCCTGATGCATTCGGTAATTTGTGGTAGATATAATTTAGCGTTTAAGCGATGGTGTTTTGATCGACAATGATAAAATTCAGGGTAGGACAATATCCTAAAATTTTGTGTAAAATCCTGGAGCTCCACAAATTTGATTTTAGCAGACAGACACTCTGCATTAATCTTAATTTTGTGTCTGACTTTTGAACATTATGATAACATTTGAGAATGTATTATATATCAAATTATAGGTAATCTTCCTAGGAAGTACAAAAATGCAGCTAATTACATGATATCCGTTCAAAACCTACATATGTATGTAAGTATATGTGAGATACGAAAATTTAAATTTTTTAATTGCAATTGGGAGAAATCCGTTCACGTTTGACAATTGATCCCGTATAACTTCGCCTAAGATACGATGATGACATTTTGTATAAAGACGTTGTACAATATTGATATTCAGGGCGATAGCGCCTAAAATAAACTTTCTAGAGGGACAACATTTGACAAAAGTATTTCTGATCTCTTGAAAAGTTCGATATTGAAAATTTGCGAGCTCTATTCACATTTAGTGAAATCTCCCATATAACCCCGACCGGGAATCGATTTAATACTGATAAATTAAATCACAATCAAATTGTACAAGGTACTAGAGCAAAACTTTTCAAACATCCATCGGACAGATCGAAAGAACAATACATCCCAAATATTATTGATGAAGTGTTCATTTTAATTAATTAACTAACTTCAGATTAATAAGTAAATCTTTAATAACTTTTCCGACAAAGCTGATATCCATCCATTCAAAAGCTATATATTTCACGTATGTATCTAAAACTAAGAGTGTATACCCTTGATGAATCTCTCTTAGTATTTAAATATTGTAAAATATATATTTTTTCATAATATTAATTTTCACCTTAAATGTTAGAGTTAGTATTTTAATTAATTATTTACCTATACAATATGTATTAATTAATTAATTATTAATTTTTAACATTTCTTTACAATATTATAGAATTACAGCAATGTTTAAAATATGAATACAAAGACATATGGATCATAAGAAGAATCCAAAATGTAGTGGAACAATATTCATCCAACCAAAATATTTTTGATGATTTAGAAAAATAGAACAAACCAATCAATCTATTGAAGACCTTGAAGAAAAATGGAAAACAATTTATGAAGACAATGACAAAAGCTTTGTTATTTTATAAAATCAAGCTAGTCATAACGACAATTATAATAAGCTGTATGAGGAATTCCAGCTATCTGAAGCAAGAAATATTTACAACATTTAAAATTCTGTGTTTTGTTTTGAAAGACTAGGATCTTTCAAGGCCGGCAGAATGTTCAGTTTTGTTTAAACTGTACTTAGTTTATAATATTCTATTTAAGTAAATAATTCAATATTTGGTATTAAAATCTATATTTTTAATATTGACCATGCTGTACACTGAAACCTACATTTAGAAAGTGTATTTATACCTGAAATAGTATTATCAGTAAATATTTTTACCTACTGTTGCAGTTGTGTATTCCTGCATATTTAAATGATTAAAGGATCGTTTCTATTTAATTGTAATTTTCCACACAAGAGTGGTGTGTGTAAAGATAAGCTATTTTGGGTATTTACATAAGTATTGAAGCAACACATGCTTGCCACATGTGTTGTTAGATAAATTTAGATAATAAGTATTTTAGTTTAGTTTACCTTAGGCTAAGTTTTTGTAAATAAAGATTAGTTGCAATACTCTAGAGAATCAATCGAGTCTTCTTAATTTTTCCTTCTAATATGAGGTCAAAAATGAATTGATTGGATAAAAGCAAATCAATACCCTTTGGAACATTATATTCCGGATCGGCAAGTTTGATATCCTTTGAAAATTTCCCTGCAACCATTCTTGTTGTGGGAACATCAGATACAAATTTTTTCATTATTAATGCATTAAATGATGCTTCGTAATCTGATGTTTTTGATCTCATATTTATTTTTATTTTTTCTTGAATTGAAGATGTTTTCATCTCCAACCCTTCAATTTTTTTGTTTGTTTTTACACTTTTTAGATTTAATTTGTTTTTAAAATGATCTGTTATTATATTAACCTGCGAACCACCATCTAATAACACCCGACAATTTACCCATTCATTGTTTCCGGATTTTACTTCAACAATCGCTGTTGACAACATGGCACAATCCTCTTCTTCATCAGTATTTATAACTGCTACTTTTTTATTAAAATGTTCGTCATGTAGAAGAGTGTTGTGATCTTTGTTGCAAATTTTACAACTGAAGTTTGATTCACATTTGTTTTTTGTGTGTCCCGAATTAAGGCATTTTTTGCATATTTTATGCTGATTTGCCCTATCCAGTCTTTCATTTATAGAGAGGTTTCTGAACTTCGAGCACCTAAAAAGATTATGTCCTATTGAACAGCCTAAAATACATTTATTTGAAAATTTTAAAGGTGTGGACTTCGTTTCTTCACTTCTTGCTTGCCATTTTGTAAATTTATTTCCATCATAGAGATTTTGTTGTCTACCTTTGTAATTAGCTGCCTTTGCATCGCTTCCTACAAATTGTTGACAAGCCTCTAAGGAATATGATACTTGGCTAAGAAATTCGATGAGATTATCTACTTTTGGCAATTCTCTCGATTTCCCTAAATGGTGCTCAAATTGGATCCGCATTTGTTCATCCAATTTTCTCTGAAGAACAAAACACATAAATGCTTGATACAAACTTTGTGCATCAATTTTTACCGCATTTAGAGCTTGTATACTTTCTGTTGTGGTTTCCAAAAATTGTTTAACGCTATTTAAATTGTAAGTAACATAAGGCGCATCAACGATTGTTTTAAAATACAAAGACGTTGTAGCCCTATTATTAGAATAATACTCATTTAGTATTTTCCATGCAAGATCAAAATTTTCTTCTATGGATGGCAATTTTGAAATTCTTTTTATTGCTTCACCAGATAATTTTGATTTTAAAATGTACATTTTTTGAGTTTTAGGAATTGCCTGTGTTATTACCAACTGTTCAAACAATTCTCTAAAAGTCTCCCATTCCGTGAATTTTCCATCAAATATTGGAATTTCAATAGATGGTAACTTAAATGGAAGCGAATTTATAGTTTTTTCTATGTTCGGGATTTCCTGGTATGAGTCTCTCAGTGAATAAAAAACTTCTGTGAGCTCGTCGTCAGGAAATTCTCCCATATATTGCAGGAACATACTCTCTGCAATTTTATATTTGTCCTTGACTACATCAATTGACACTTCCTGGCCATTGTATTTCTGTAGTCTTGACTCTAAATCGTCCAGTACAAATTGGAATTGCCGTACTAGTCCAGCATTTTTCCTGATTTGCCTGTCCTCAATTTTTTTATTATACTCTGCTTGAGTACATTCTTTATTTGGGGTTTGTTCCAAAGTTTTAGGGGATACAGATGAGTGCTTGGATTGCTGCTCCTCTTGTACAATTCTCCCTTTTACTTGTTGGTATAAACTCTCAAAATTCTTAATTGTAAGTCTCACCTTGTCTACGAATTCGCCTTTAAAATAGGCATTTCTTTGCAAGGTGGAAGTTGGTGGTCGCAATTCCCTATCATTCTTTTCGAACTCTACACTAAAGGTGTTAAAAGATTCCCTTAGTTCCTTAACTTTTTCATTAAACTCCTGCCTACCTACATCACTTTGAACTATCGAGCTCAAAGCATTATACAAAGAAGCAATCTTGTTTCCTAAAACTTCCTGCTCTTTAATGACGGCCATTGGGTCCATGGTAAAAATTGTATATATTTATTTTTTATTTAAAATTAATTTCAAAAATATATTAAATTATGTGTATATAACACTTACCTTGTTAATTTTTCACTTTTCTTTTTTTAATATATTTTGCACCGACCGAACCGAATTTTTTTTTTTTTAACTCTTTGTAATTTAGAATATTTTTAAATTTTTTAAAAATTGCACTTATATTTTTTTTTTTTTTAAACACTTAGCACTTTTTTTTATTTTCTAAAACAATTATTTTATACAAAATTTTTTATTTATTATTATTTTTTTTATATATTTTTTATTTAAAAGTATCACTCGCGTGTTACTTCTCGGGGTCACCAAAATGTTAGGTTAAGCGGAACGAAAAATTAAGAAGACTCGATTGATTCTCTAGAGTATTGCAACTAATCTTTATTTACAAAAACTTAGCCTAAGGTAAACTAAACTAAAATACTTATTATCTAAATTTATCTAACAACACATGTGGCAAGCATGTGTTGCTTCAATACTTATGTAAATACCCAAAATAGCTTATCTTTACACACACCACTCTTGTGTGGAAAATTACAATTAAATAGAAACGATCCTTTAATCATTTAAATATGCAGGAATACACAACTGCAACAGTAGGTAAAAATATTTACTGATAATACTATTTCAGGTATAAATACACTTTCTAAATGTAGGTTTCAGTGTACAGCATGGTCAATATTAAAAATATAGATTTTAATACCAAATATTGAATTATTTACTTAAATAGAATATTATAAACTAAGTACAGTTTAAACAAAACTGAACAACCCTATAATTTTAAGGCTTATCATTGTTAAATCTTTGACCTAAATCAGTCCGCTAACTTTAGAGTTTTACATAACTAATCAAGAACTTTTACTAGTTGGATAATTCGTACGAATTAAAGTGCACAACCCTCACTGGGCACTGTTTTTGGGTTGCATGCCAGAATACTTAAACTCCATCAAATCGATGTGCTCTTGCAAATCTAAGGGCATCTACATTTTGAAGCATCTTTTCTGCATGGTTTATCTGGTCTATCGAACTTTATTAAATGTTCGTAAAATATGTGTCTATTTTATTTCGAAGCTACTGGCTGGCTTAAATATGCATTCTCTACTTGTAGTCTAGTAATCATTATCTTTCACAAAGGGACCACTTTAGAACCCAAGTGAAGCTTCCCTAGACATCAGCCACCTGCCCAACCTAACCTTTGGGTGCATAACCATTCTAGATGATGATGCCATCCAAAAACTTTTCTTTCTCCGACTCTTAATTTTAAAGACTCTTTGCATATAATACTAGTATAACCAAATTTTTCTAGGAATTACATTAAGTACTTTTGCAGCACCATTAGTGAAGGGTATCCAAGATTCGGCAAAGCCGAATATACCACTCTTACTTGTTTTTAGTTGAAATTTCTCAAAAATAAAAAATTATCCATTTTTCACCATACAAATGGGATCTTACAATTCGGAACTAAAATGTACAGTCAGACGTTTAAATACACGTCAAAAACTGTAGGTTTAAAGAAAAGTAAACGTTTCCGAAAAACTTGAAGTGTGCAGAACATGACGTTCAATACAAGCGAAGTGGCATAGAAAGTACAAAGTTTTCTGTTTGCTTTAAGTCTGGTGATTAAGTGGGCTATAGAGCTTTCAAAGAAAGTACAGTGTGCTTAGAAATGAAACCCACTCTGTAAGGGGCTGTTCATAAATTACGTAACGCTATTTTCGCAGATTTTTACCTCCCCTCCCTGTGTAACACATTTAAATAGAAATACGCATACGAAATTCCTCCACTGCACAGTAGGAAACTACGGCCAAAACCCCCATAAATGTTTTTAATTTTGTTTAGGAAATTTTAGTCTCAGATTAGAGCTGACATTTCAAAACATGTAATCCCAAATTTTTACAATACTTTGCGTAGTAAGGCTGTAATAATTAATCAAAATTTTAATATTTGTTTATATGTTTTTGTTTATATGTTTTTATATTTGAACCCATATATAAAATTCGCTTAATTTTGGAATACGTGTAACTTCTTCTTTTTTGGATTAAAAAGTAGATATCTTTTACTAATCAACAGCGCCAATTTCCATATTTTTTGACCTATCCTTCATTTAGAATTCGAGTAGTTAAAACAACCACAAAAAAAAAAATTAAAAAAAAATTTTAAATACAAAGTTTGATAGACCGCGAATTTTTTTAGAGATTTTTAGAGGTTGAAGCACAACACTCTCTAATAGCTGAATTGAATCATTAATAAGCTATGTGAATTTTATATCCCTTTGCATCCCATTTTAAGAATTATAACGTTTTTAGTGACACCCCTTTTTCACAATTTATCGCGAAAAAATCACTACTTGAAGTGAAATATGGGCGTGATGTAATATTTTTATGTCATTTTCTTTAGTTTCCTTTCTATAATTTATTTACGTATATAGGTAGTGGTCACATAAATGTGGACGCAATAAAAATTGTAAAATCTGCAAATTTTATATTATTCAAGGACTCGTAATATTTTTTAAAAACATATTCGATGTTTAGAGTTTTTCTGTAGGTTTTTTAGAAGCATACAAAATCTGGTTATAGGCTCATAGTATGAGCCCAATATCTCTGAAAGGAAATGTCCGATTTTGACAAGTCATATATCGTAGGATAGGTATTCTTTTCATGTATTATCCTATTTAAAATTTTTATAATCGCCAGCAAAGATTTTTTCAGCATGTTTAGTAGTCCAGTTTTAAGTGACCACAGACTTTATATTTTCTTAAAAAACAGTTCTACTACTGTCTGGTCCCTATTTGTAAATTGGTTTAATAGAAAACACTTTAGATCTTTTTTTTTGCTAGAATGCAAGCTCTAATTTTATTCGACTTTGTGCACATTAAAGTTTCATAGTCTTTAATATTAAGACCACCTATCCCGTTCGAAGTTATCCATGGTTCCTGTATTAGGATCATGTCCACTTTGTGCCTGTTGATGTAGAGAATTAAGTTAGTCGTAGCCTCAATTGTTAATTCTCTTGACAACAGGCGTAGCTACAGCGCTGCTAATGCCAACGCTTATCCTAAAACCATTTGCCTCTAGCAGCTCAATAGTTTTATCGTTTACACTTATAACAACGTTTTGTCCAAGTGGGGTTGGCCTTCCCATATAGGCTATTTCCCAGTCAGCCGATGGGTATATCGACTGGTTTTGTGCCCTTAACATCTCGATCAGACGAGCCCTGGGAATTATTTTTCCGGTAATGAAGGCCCGAATTCTTGGACACGGCCTCAGATCCTCTTCGTATTTTATTCTAAGATCAGCTCCCTCCCAAATATTATTAAGTTTTCTAATATTGCTTACTAACCAATTCCTGGTTTCATCATTTTTGCAGTATAGAATTTTATAGCCATCATGCGTGTGAATATTTCCAAAAGATGGTACGAACTCGTTGTTTCGAATACATTCCGTAATACAGAGCTGTAGTCGATTTTCGAGAATGCTCCATTTTTCTGAGTGTATTCTCCCGTCTGATGCGCTATTATTATCTACAATAACTACTTTAATGCAACCTACATTATAAGTGTCATCGTTCGGCTTTGTTTTCTTTTTCATGTTCTCCACTGGTGATTTCGTTTCAGCAGTTCTGTTGCGTTTGCTACTTTCGAATACTGGAAAAGGTATTTTAAAGTTATTATTAACAATACCTTTACTAGAAGAGGGTATATTGTCCATAATATGATCAGTGATACCTTGACTGCTCTTATGATGAACCACAGAATGTAAAGCGGGTTGGCCTTTGGATTTTGGAGTTTTATCATAAGGCATTAGAGTTGTGACGCCATCACTCAACAACATGTTTGAGGCGGGTTGTCCTGTCTTCATGTAAGCTGATTGTCTGGCATCACCTACATCTTCGGTATTTTCTTGTAAGAGTTCTCGACATGAATTGGAGAGCAAGATTTTTCTTGATACAATAGCGGGGTGGCCCTTGTTATCAAAGAAAATACGACTTTCTTCCTCATTCGCAACATCTACATACGATGGGTTTGTTTCAAGAGCGGGTTGGCCCTTTATGCAACTCGTCGAAATGTAAATGTCGTGGCTACGGTGTTTCTCCACAAATTTTGTCAGATTGTCATCCACAAACCTTTCAGTGGTTAGGGCGGGTTGGCCCGTATTCACTTTAGTTTGTCTATCTAAATTTCTATTATCCCGACTTGATTTCGAGCTTGAAGCCTCCCCTGACAAGATAGCGGAGTGGCCCTGCTTGTCATTGGAGGCGTCAATCTCTTTATCAACAGCTTCGACTCCTAGAAATGAGATTGTATCATTAGCGGGTTGGCCTATTTTACAATTAATTATGTCGCAGTCGTCGCCATGCCGAGTTCCTTCATATAGTGTAATCTTCCGGTTTGAAAAATATGAAAATCTTGAAACAAAAGTTTAAAATTTTGAAATTGCACCACATTTTAATTTAATTGTACCAATCAGGTTTAAAATGTATCAAAAAAGTTTTTTTGTTTGGCATCCCTTGTATGTGCCAATTAAGTAAGTATGGAGAATACCACATTTAACCAAGATCGGAGATGGTAAGGTCTAAAATTTTTATTTTCCATTCGTTTAGCAAATGTCACTAAGATCGAGGATGATGCGGACCAAAATTTGTATTTTTAATACGAAAGTTTTTGCTTCGACTCATATACGACTATGCATATTGGAATTTTCTAAATATTTTTAGTGCTTAAATTTTACGATTTTGTAAAATTTGTATAATGTTTAGAGAAAACCTTTTAATATCAAGTAAAAATAACAAACTACATTTAAACTTTACAATTTTTATATAGAACACTGCTCTCGGTTGGATATGTTGCGCACCCTGCATATGGCTTCGTACATCGGCTACTGTCCATGAAATAGCAATTACTACGGCAACTTTGTTAGTTACTTCTTTACTTGTTGCATCTCCGATATTGTTTTTAATAAGCACTGCACCATCACAACTGCCTCGAGATTGTTATACTGATGATGAGGATTGTATGCCAACTGTTGCTCCACCTCCAGAGTGTTTAGATCCTGTTTGTAAAATTGCAGCTTCAAGTATACACGCGAAACTCAATTGGAATTTTGATCCATGTGTCGATTTTAAAAACTTTAGCTGCTCTTCTAGTTCGAATGTCAATGGATTGGCAAGTCTTCGGGCGATACGAAGTGCTCAGGAATCAGTTGATTTACAAATGCAACGTAAGTAGATTACAATGCAATGTTTTATTTAAATTAAAATTTTATTATTTTGAATACTCCTAA
Organism: Stomorhina lunata; assembly: GCA_933228675.1. NCBI lineage: Eukaryota > Metazoa > Arthropoda > Insecta > Diptera > Rhiniidae > Stomorhina > Stomorhina lunata. Next base: position 83,565,753 of record OW121740.1, on the reverse strand, counting down.
TGAATTTTGAAATTAGTGATAGTTAATATCAAACAAAAGTAAATTATAATAAGGGACAAATTTTTTACATCATTAAAAAAAATACAAATATTGGCGCAAAATAGTAATGGCATTTTCTTCTTCATCAAAAACAAAATTTAAAAAATAGCAAAATATAAACATTTAAAGAGCGATTCCAAAAAACTTTCGTACAATAATTTCAGATGACTTTATTATATAAAGATTTTTGAACTTTATTATATAAAAATAAGTATGCGTGCTACCATATGGAGATGTTAAAAATAATGACCCGATCGCTTATTTTATTAAAAACTTTTATCAACAGGGTCGCAGTTTACTAAGGGGGTGAAGATGTACTTATGGTGATATTGATGGATATGACCTAAGTGGTGTAGTGTACATAAATTAGCTGAAACCACTTAGTATTTATATGTTTGGTCCTTTTTTAATTTAAGCGGTAAAAAGGGGAAAAATCGGTAACGTAATATCTTCTAAGCCAAAAGTGACAGAAACAAAACCTAAATTGTTCTGGATCTGCATTAAAAATTAAGGGTCACGTATTCAGTACTTTTTACCAATTAGGCCGTTTTGATGTTAAAATAGGGCAGAAAAGAGACAAATTTGTAACGTCATATCTCCGAAACTAGATGCGATAAAAACAATTTACACTCATTACCACTTGAATAGGTGCACTTATTTAGTAATAAATTTAAGCTTGCTGCTCTTAAGATACATCATGAATAGAATAGTGATATACTTTTTGTGAAAGGCTGAACAGTTAAGAATAAAAGTGTAAGCAAAGAAAGCTCGAAAAAGATTTGATAGTTTAAATATGGGCCTCTTTTCGAAATTGGTGCAGAAAAATATGCGTTTTTTTGCGTCACTTGAATAGGTGCGCCACATTAATTTCAATTTTGTAGACATTTGTAGAAGTTTTGACCACAAAATAGTTTAGCATTTACTAAAATAGAACCCTAGAAGAATTTTCCATCGGTTTTTATTTAATTTGGTCCAAGGTTATTCATAGGATTTGGAAGAGAAGTCAAACATTGATGCCAGCGGAGATTAAGGCCTCTACTTGCGTGAAATTTCTACAAAAAATTAAAAAAGTGATTGCGTTTTAATAATTCACTCAAGGAATAACAAAATTTGAGGAAAAAAATTCTATGCGAAGGCAAACTTTGGCCCCAAGTGGCACCAATTTCGAAAAGAGGCCCATATTTAAACTATCAAATCTTTTTCGAGCTTTCTTTGCTTACACTTTTATTCTTAACTGTTCAGCCTTTCACAAAAAGTATACCACTATTCTATTCATGAAGTATCTAAAGAGCAGCAAGCATAAATTTATTACTAAATAAGTGCACCTATTCAAGTGGAAATGAGTGTATCTAGATCAGTTTTAAAAACAAAAAACTATATTTTGGTGCTTTTTTAACCCATACTTATCAGAATTTTGAATTTTTGCGATATCTCATTTTTTATGATATACCGATTTTGATTGTGTGCGTTTGATGATTTCCTAAAATTTGATAAACAGATATACTTTTTTTTTAAAATATTTTTTTTTTCAATTTGCGGGACATCGAATTTGGAGTTTCCGCAAACTGAGAAATTTTAAACAATTTTACGAATTTTATAACAATTAAAAAAAATATAATTTAAAAGAAATTTTAAAATTTTAATACGGCATCGAATTTCTAGTATTGGGTATATCTCAGGTGTTAGTAGTACTATATATTGAATTTTAATCGTAGAACACTATTAACATCTAATATATGTTAGAGTGTCAATAGCGTATATGGGAAATTTTTTGAAGAAATACCTTTCCATCAAACACCCATATTTGTTCGAAATGCTAAAAAAAAATAATCCCTTGAAAATTTGAGGTCAATCGGATGGGGGAAAGCGTGCTCATGACAAAATTGCAAATCACCTGATTTTTTTACTTTGGTTGTTAAAAAATTCCGCTACATTTAGAGTTTTACATAACTAATCAGTGGCTTATATTCAATACCCTCTATGAAGCAAATAAAAAATTTTGTATATTTTTTGGGTTATAGAGAGTTTTGCATCAGAAAATATTACTTCAATTTAAAAATTGATGATAAAATCGCAAGTAATTATTTTTTTCATTTAAATTTATACTATAGATAAGGATAAGCTTAAAAACTATATTTAGGCATCAAAAACTGAATTGGGCAAATTGGTTCATAGAGGGTACTGAATATTGGCCGTCGACATATTAAATAAACAACTCCTTCCAAATGTAATAAATTTAGGTCTCATTTAACTTTAGACTAGGGGGCTGTTCACATATTACGTAATGCTCTTAGGGGGAGGGGGTACGACTTTTGTTACGGTGGATAAATTTTGTATGCGTATGTCTATGCAGAGACCGGATATTAATACATTTAAAACAATATTTTCATGTTTAAATCCATAAAAAAACAATCATTGAAGTTTAAAAAAATATTAAAAATCCCTCATGATTTTTATTTGTTCAAAAATTTTGTTTCCTTTTTCAATCCGATGAAAATAAAATATAAAAAAATCGTTTGGGATATTTATCAGTACCAAGATATATGTACACGGTAGTTCCATTGTCACTTTTAAATTTAAAAATCACTATCTGACATATATAAGGATTATGACATTTGTGAAAAAATAAAGCTACCATATATGTTTGGATTTGTTTTCAATTTTGTAAATATTGAATATTTTTGAAGCATATTAATTTTTTCATTGAAATTATTTTTCTTCAATATAAATATCAAAAAAAAAAAAAATATTAAATATTGAATTTAAGAGAGCCTGCCTGGATCATAGAGGAATACTTCTAGACAACCATTATAACAATTACAAGGTCAAAAATTTGATGCCGTTCGATATTCAAAGCTGAGTTTTTAAAAAGTGGCAATATTTTTTCAAATTTAAATATAAAAATGAAACTTCAAAAATCCTTATTAAAAATTTAGTAAGACTATTGGAACTACCTTGTACTTGTATCATGATCAGTACAGTTTAAAATAATTTTCATCTTTTTTCATCCGATGAAAATAAATTTTGATAGAAAAAATACAAATTTTATTTCTGTATTTGTCCGGGTATAAAGTATCTTTAGGACGTTTAAATAGCAATAAATTCAATTATTGTTGCAAATTTTATATTGAAATGTGTTTTTTTGGAAATAGCGACGCGAATCAAAGAAACCACCAATAGTTTCCATTAGAACTATTATCTTTAACTTCGATGTCCTAAAACATTGCAATAAATTGAAAACATTCATACATTCATTGTTGAACATTTTGAAATTTCATAAACATTTTATTTTTTCAAAGTCAAAACAAAAGTTCAAAAATAAAACAATCAATAAAATATTTTTCTGTTCGGATATTTATCGTTATAGATATTTTAAATTTTCATCATGAGAGATATTTATATTTCAAATATAAATCCCTCTTTTTTTTATTTTTCGATCGAAATGAAAATAAATTTTAATCGGCAATGATATTTATACTTGATGTGAACCCATATATAAAATTCGCTTAATTTTGGAATACGTGTAAAATTTTAACTTTTTCTTTTTTGGATTAAAAAGTAGATACCTTTTACTAATCAACCGCGTCAATTTCGATATTTTTTGACCTATCTTTATCTAGAATTCGAGCAGTTAAACCAACCCCAAAAAAAAAAAAAAAAAAAATTTAAATACAAAGTTTGATAGACCGCGATTTTAGCTCTCTAATAGCTGAATTGAATCATTAATAAGCTCTATAAATTTCATATCCCTTTGCGTCCCATTTTAAGAATTATAACGTTTTTAGTAACACCCCTTATTCACAATTTTATGCAATTTGTCGCGAAAAAAAACTCTACTTAAAGTGAAATATAGGCGTGATGTAATATTTTTATGCCATTTTCTTTAGTTTTCTTTCTAATTCTGTGCAAAATGTATATATAAAGATAGAAAAAGAACATTTTTTTTAATTTTGAATGACCTTTATATAATTTATTTAAGTGTATAGGTAGTGGTCACATAATTGTGGACGCAATAAAAATTGTAAAATCCGCAAATTTTATACTCTTCAAGAACTCGTAATCTTTTTTATAAAAATATTTGATGTTTAGAGTTTTTCTGTAGACTTGTTAGAAGCATACAAAATCTGGTTTTAAGCTCATAGTATGAGGCCAATATCTCTAAAATGACATTTCCGATTTTGACAAATCATATATCGTAGGATAGGTATTCTTTTAACACTAGAAAGACGGAAACTTTGTATATACCTAGATTGCCCCAAAGCAGTCAAAATGACTGTAATGTAAAAAAATAACTTATGTGTAAATAAATTTGTTTAAAATGAATTTTTAATATTTCTTATATGTTTTACTGTCATACCAATTTATATGTTGTACAAAAAGTCAAAAAATTTTAAGAAACTGTGCCCTTATATACACAATTGTTTTCATGATTTAAATTGGAAAGCAGTCAAAATGACTTCCTTCGGCAATCTAGTGTTAATATTATCCTATTTAAGTAAATAATTTTTATAATCGCCAGCAAAGCATGTTTAGTTGTGAAATGTGAAAGAAATGACCAAGTTATTGAGTTTTGGCCGTATTTTCCCACTGTGCAATGTTTGAGGTTAAGTTCAGTAATCAGAAACTATAGAATTAACAATAAACTAGTTTGATTTTGTACTTTACTTTTGGACCACCATTGGTGAAGGGTAACCAAGATTCGGCATAGCCGAATATCACTCTTACTTGTTTTAATTAAGGGGGTAGAAGATTTTAAAAAATGCGTTTCTAATATGTAGTTGTGAAAATGAATGTACACGTTTTCGGGCTCTTCTTAAATTATGTTGAATAAGAAATTAAAAAGGAAAAAAACAAGTAAGAAAGCGCTATAGTCGGTCAAGCCGACCATACGATACCCTTCACCACTAAGTTCAAAGGTGTTATTTTTCCTGTATAAAGACAAATATTTGCTAAATTTTGCCATCATACAAACATTTTCTCAAAACGTATATATTCAACCTGTTTTCTTCATTTGGACTTATATGAGAGCTAGGGTCAAATGTGCTCGGATTATCTCGAAATTTGGCAAATTGATTACAGTTGTTACAAAAATTATGTATGCAAAAAATAAACTCAAAATTTTTATTATCTTTAGATTTACGAGCGTTTTAGTGATTTTTTGTCTCATTTAGTGCGCTTTTGAAGAAGAGTTTGTATGGGAGCTATGGTCAAATGTGGACCGATTTCAACGAAATTTGGTACAGTGATTTAAGTTTACATGAGCAGTATCTGTTTTAAATTTCATGAAAAAATATTGATATTTGTGGCCAATATAGCAATTCCGGGATGTGGGACCTATGGGAGGTACCATAAATAATGGACCGATTTTGACCAATTTCAATAGCCACGGTCCCATTATCAAAAAAATTATCTGTGCCAAATTTCATCAAATTATCTTTAGAATTGCGACCTGTAGTTTGATTACAAGGTTTACATGGGGGTCCAGCCAGACGGACGTCGCTAAATGGACTCAGAAAGTGATTCTAAGCCTATTGGTATATTAAAAGGTCGGTCTAAGACAAATAGTTCTATGCGTTACAAACATCAGCACAAACTTATAATACCCTTTCCACCTATGGTGGTGAAGGGTATAAAAACAACTAACCTCATTTCTTCAAACCAAAACGGGAAAGAAGCAAAATTTAAAAAGCATTTGGATCCGCTTAAAGAAACACGTGTAGATATAGTACTTTTTAGAAATTGACCAAGAGAGCAAACAAGGTCATAAATTATTCTTGGTTGATTTTGTAACTTAAAAATTGTAACTTTGTCAGTTCAAATTGTACCGCTAACGAAGTAGCGGGTTAAAATGCAAGTGTAACATATTTGCCATTTAGGCAGAGTTTCATCTCTAGTTGTCCATTTATAATAATCTTTTATATATTTTTCTTGCGTCATTGTAAGATTTAAATTCTCAAGACATTCAATAAAACCATGGGTATTAACAAATTTTCTACATAAGTAATTTTATGATCTGAGATACTCGATATTTGACATAATTTTAATTTTTTTTTTATTTGCAGAACTTTTACAACATAACACCACTTCTGGACCATTTCGTAAACTTGGTCGTTTATTTGGTAGTTGCTTGAGACAAAATACAAATTCGTCAACGATTCGGTTAGTTTTGGAAGAACTAGGCGGCTATTTACCGATTGGAGCTCTTGGCCCATCAAGTATATCTCAGCTCATATCGAAAATTTATCAGTTGGGTCCAACACCACTTGTCGATATATATTATGACCTAAGTTATGGAAAAAGGCCTCATGTTTTACTGATCATAAGTGGCCCCAGTACAACTTCGCCCATTTTAGAAGTGAGTATAATGATAAAAAATAAATAGCGACTTTTTAGTTTTCTGAGAATATATACAAGTTTTCGAAATTGTAGGGTAATAAGAAAAAATATGCAAACGTTTTGTTAATTTGTTTATTTCATACTTCTTCAGAAGAACGTTATTTATTTTCGTTTTTGTTTATTTATGCGTCAACCAGTCAAAGGAAGAGTTCTCACATACTAATAAAATTCTAAAAAAAATAAGGCGGGATAGGAACAGTGGGAATTTTGAACTTAATTATTAAATACATATTCAAAATTTTTATCAGCATTAACTATGAAAATTAAAAATCCAAATTTGTACTCGGGAATGGAACAGTCTAGGTTATCTAATTTCATCATATTGAACAAAGTTAAATTTATCAATACAACTTCCAAATATTCGACTATTTCAAATCCTATCAGCTCACCTACAATTTTTTGCAGCGTAAAAATTTTTAAATCTTTTCTTATATAGAGGGGCACATACAGTGCCGACACAAGTCAAAGTGCATCTGGTACCTATTAAAGTTCGGATCAGTAATATAATGTTAAAAAGCCTTAAAAAGTCTTAGAGACATATTTAAACTTAATTTTCTTAACGTTACTTGCTTACTTAAATGACCTATACTTAGAACCTGGTAATGTGAAAGAACGACCATATTTTAGAAATCTATGCCGTTTGATCTTGTGAGCGTATTCTCCAATTTTGTAGACCAAGTTTTGAAAGATTTTTCTCTACAAGGTCTTCCGATGAAAGTTTCGAACATTAGGGGGTCCGTTTTTATTCTGATTTTAGCTTTTTCATAGTAATTGTTTTTTTTTCTAGGAGTTGGTCACTAGCCTGACGTTCTATCCCACATTTTTTTATCATTCTTACGGGAGAACTAGCGGCATTTGTTAGCTCACTACATTAACGGGTGTTTACGTAGTTCCCCGGGTGATACCACGTGACTAATTAGAACCGTTGCTTGGTATCCAACACCCCTTACATCATCCATTTCTTAACGCAACTATTTCTCGAGACTTGAGTACAATTATTATCTTAATATATAAAACAGTTTTTGTGAGTTTTGAGATATTTAAGTGACTTTTCGGAGCTGGCTTTGTAGTCAAATATGGACCAATTCCAATAAAATTGAACTGAACATTAGTTATATTTAGATATAAAACAGTTTTTTGTGAGCTTTGAGACAAGTGACTTTTCGGAGTTGGTCTTGTATGGAAGGCTATGACTATGCCAAATATGGACCGATTCCAATAAAATTTGGCACATTGATATTGGCTTCTATTAGTAATATTTTCGATTTACATACGTAAATGAATCAAAAAAAAAAAAAAATGTGGCTACATGACGCCGAAATAATAAAACACTAATTTTATTTATTAATATCATATTTTAGGAGTATGTAAATTCTTTTATACCCTCTTAGTTTATATTCTAAATCTTGTGTATCTATTCTACAACCGTAAATTGAACTTTAAAATATTTCGCAGAGTAAAATACGATGGATGGGACCAAAGGCTCCACCATATCGAGTTAAACAAGGGGTACCAAAATTGTTAAACGATTTACTTAATAGCTTTTTGCCCAGCGGATTGACTCAAGAACAAAAATTTTCAGAAAATGAAGCTATTTCAACATTTATAAAAGAATTGAATAAGGTAAGTTATACAATAAATTGTTTTTAATTTTACGTTTTAGCCTTGACGACACGCCTAATTATATGCAGCCAAAAAAATGTATTTTAGGAAACATAAATTTCAACGTAAGATCGGTATCGTATCTGCAATTTGATATTGTAGAATTTCGCGAAAATGTGAATGTTTTGTTAAAAATTTGCCCCTGAGGAAGAAAGATTAAATTTTTCCAATATTAAAAAACAATGCCGTATACATTCCATAAAATCTGAAGAAAAATATTTTTATTAATGTTGAACATTGGTACAATTAAACAAATTGTACCAATTCTAAGTTTTCAAATTGGATTTAGGGTTAAATGTCGACAAATTATCCCAAAATTAACCAATTTGATTTTAATTAAAAAAAAAACATGTTTGAAAAAAGTAAATATAAAATTGTCTTTATCTTCAAATTCACTGTCATTTTTGTGATTTCCATCGCTTTTAAATAACTTTTGACAGTATGTATTGTATTGTAGTTATGGTCACATATGGAGGTCTAACTCGCCTGCTTCACTGTTCCTTAGTATGTCCATCTGGTCCGGCACTTACATAACATGAACTGCTAATTTACCACTTGGAGAGATCTGCGGCAATGTTGAACTCATGGATATAAATTCGAGCGATATAGAGCTGTCGGTCTTTAGAGTCGGCCTTGATCACTGCTACAATGTAGACCATCGTGACAGCTCTATTGGCCTTACTGTACAGATACAGCAATTTGTGTCACATAAAACATTTTGAGTTAATAGAGAGTATATCTTTCAAATGTTTTACTTAAAGCGAAGTATTTTCAAAGTCTTAGAAAGTTCTTGTATGTTTGAAAAAAATAAGGGTACTCGCTTAAACTACTAACTTTAGCAACTCCTTATATTTTTCAATTTAGCAATAATTTTAAACGAACGCACCTCGTAAACTTAATGCTTAAATTATTTTTCCGCATGATTTTGAAAAAAAAAATATCAAAAGGTGCTACTTATACCAAAATTGCAAGCTTATTTGGTATCAGTGATGGTGGAGTCATACAAGTAAAAATAGTTTAAAAATGAAAGCCTAATTTTCTTAATTTACATAAATATTTTCATAGGATATGACTAATAGAATATTTACTGCCATTGAAGAATTAAAGGACAAATTTCTTTAATGGCCAGATGCTGCAGAGCGCAAAGAGTTGGTCGGTCAAATGCTTAATGAGCTACCGCACTGTGTAGAGTACGTGGACGGCACGGAGGTAAAATTGTCGGAAAAACCCTTTCAAGATCCAGAGGCTTATTTTTGAAGGAAGCATATTTATTCACTAAAAGTGCAAGCCGTTTGTGACCACAAGCTCAAAATAAGGCATATGATTCTGGGATACCCCGGCAGCGTACACGATGCCAGAATATATAACAATTGTTGTTTGTCATTAAAATCGTTAGAAATGTTATCAGGTGCAGAATGGATAGCAGTTGACAGCGCTTACAAACTGACATCCACCGTCATAACACCTTTTAGAGAAAATTCTACAGCAGTAAATTTGGCTCAGAGAAATTAGTTTAATAGACTGTTCAGTCAATATCGAATCCGAATTGAACATTGCTTCGGCTTGCTAAAAGAACGGTTCAATAGTTTGAAAGAACTGAAGCTGCAAATTTGAAGTCGGTCTTCTATTGTATCTGCATGTCGATGGATACTTGTTTGCGGTATATTGCATAATATTCTTATCAAACAAAATGATAAAAATTTTGGTTTATCGGAAGACAACACTGGATGCGATGAGGAGCCGTTGGAAACTAGTGATGGTGTAGCCAAGCGAAACGCATTACTTTCAATAATTTTGCACACTTAGTTTTATATATATGTTTATTTATTTATTAAAAAATTATACATAGAAAGAGTGATTTATAAAAGAAAAAGTATTTAAAATTCAAAACAAATAGAACAATTCAATGTTATAATATAACTTTCTTTAACGGCATTAGAAAACTGGGTGGAATTTTGATATTTTAACTGCAGTTCTAATTTTGTAATGCGTTCTTCACTTTCTAGCTTTAGGCGCTCATTTTACAATTCAATTTTTTTTAGTTCGGTATTATTATTTTCTTTTTCTTTTTCAAATTCCAGTTTATCCATTTCAATTTTAAGTTTTTTTTCTGGAAGTTCTAATAGTTTGTTTATGGGATCCTTATTTTCCTTCTTAAGTCTTCGTAGTCCTTCTGGTTTCAATCTTTTTATTGGAGTGTTTGCCCGAGTGAAGCTTATGGAACTAGCAGTCTTTGTTTCATCATCGTTCAAACAATTTCTTCAATGTGTTCTGCATTAGAAGAATCAGAATTGATAATTACAGATTCGGAACTGATAACCAGAGTTTCATTTGTGTCCAAAATGAAACATGGAGCAACGCTTTACTTATGACCATAAATGTCTCCTAGCACATCATAGTGAGGGCAAATTTTTAAAATGTGAGAACGCACAGTAGACTCATCTCCATTTTCCATCAGTCCTGAGCCCGTATTTATTCGCCATGTGTTTGCTGAAACCAGTGTTACCACCAACCAAATGTTAAATTACACATAGATCATGCCAAAATTACACATGAAATAAGGAATTACACATGCTTTCTTTTCTGGCAAAATAACATGTTTTGAATACTTTTTTTTTTTTGTTAAAAATTAAAAATTGTTCTTAAACAAAATGTTTTTTTTTTTGTAATTTGGTCCACCATTTCTGTGTATTCCTTCTTTAGTAAATATAACCGATGAAATGGTTTCTAGATGCCAATTTATTTCTTAGATTTGTCTTACAACTGTTTAAATAGCTATTTCCATCTGAATGGTAGATTTCCCATAAGTATTGGGTTTTAAAGACATCGATTTTTAAAAAGTGTGCATTGTATACATTATTTCGATTTCGAAAGGGACGTATTTTTTATACCCTTTACCAATAGGTAAAAGGGTATTATAAGTTTGTTAATTTTTCATTATTCGTCTTAGACCCCATAAAAATTATACCGATCGACTCAGAATCGCCAGGAGAGTCGATTTAGCCATGTCCGTCTGTCTGTCTGTCCATCTGTCTGTTGAAATCAAGCTTGTGGAGCTGTTGGTGGATGTACAGAGATGAATTATACGCCAGATTTTATGAAATTTCCCAACGCTATTTAATTTCATTAAAATCGGTCCATAAACACCTGAGATACCGCTAAAATACTAAACTTCGATGACAAATTAAAAATTTTTTTTTTTAAATTACAATTTTTTAAATTTTTTTTTAATCTCGTCGAATTTTGAGTTTTGGCAATATCTCTGGTGTTTATAGACCGATTTTGATAAAATTTAATAGCATATTGCGTTGGAAATCTGATATATGATTCAATTTTTTTTATAAATACTGTTTTAAAAAATGTCAATTTGCGTACATCGATGTCTTATCTAGGTTATTGATCTACCGATTTTGATGAAATTCAACAATGTGCTACGTTGAATGATTTCCTAAAATTTGATACACAGTTCAAAAAACTTTTTTTTTAAAACATTTTTTTAACGAAATTCGATTTTTTTTTTTGAAAAATAGAGTTTTTAAAAAAATAAAATAAAATTCTCATCGAGTTTTGAATTTTGGCTTGATTTTGATCTACCGATTTTGATGAAATTCAGTAGTGTGTTGCGTTGAATGATTTCAAAAAAGTTCTCAAATTTTTTTTTTGTAAATTCGGTAACTTTTGGTCAGCGAATTTAGAGTTTTATATCTCAGATTGTAATGTACCTATTTTGATTTTTGGAGGATTTTCTTAGATCTGATATATAATTCATGTCGGTATAATATTCGCAAATTGTGGAATTTTAAACGAAAATACGGGTTTTATACATTTCCATTCTGTACATTACTTTTGTAACACCATTGGTTAAGGGTATTTAAGGTTCGGCATATCCGAATATAGCACTCTTACTTGTTTAAAATGCAAGTGCTTAAAACTGGTAAAAAAAAATTGCAATAGCCAGAACCCAGAAACGAAAAATTTTTAAATTACACATGAGTTACACATGCAGCCAATTACACATCGTTTACACATTAAAACAAAAATTACACATGATATGTGTAATTACACCTAAAGTGGCAACACTGGCTGAAACATAAGTTACTCTCAAATACCTCATTTTGTTCTTTGCACATAGCCATGTTACTGACTTTAACACGGCATTTACACAAGCAAGTGCAAGCTCAATACATTTATATTTTTTACTAACACAATCACACTTCTGCAAGTTGTAGGCTCACTGGCAAGCGATTTTGATTGCCAGTGATTTTTTTACTTGCATGTCAGAATAATACGTATACACAACTTGTAACAAGTCACCTACATGTGTAAACGTACTGTAAAGCAGCTATGGTGTCAATGATTTTCTCATAAAATGTTTGGCTTGTTGGTTTCTATCAAGAGGAAGTTTCAATTAGGAACATTTTTTTGCATTCGCTTTTTAATACATACCTCGAATCCTTCAGGATTGTCCTTAACAATATCTGCAACAGCTTGTAATAAAAGCAAAGTCCAAAAGCTAATGGTTATAATGGAACAAATTAATTTACATAGAAAATAATTTTCACGTATTTCTTACCTCTGTCATTATAATTTCTTAATTATTGTTCCAAAAATTTTAATAATTTTTTATCAAAGAACAATGTTGCCCTGATAAAATAATTTTCTATGAAATATTTGAAACACATTAAAAATACTTGTATGGTAACCCCATCTCGTATGTTTAACAGACAATTTAAGAGCCAAAATTGTTGCTTAAAACTTTAATAGCCTGTATAAAAATATTCTATACAATTTTTGACACATATTTTAATACTTCTTAAATATTTAAGCTTTAAGAGGTTTAAACGAGTACCCCTAATATTTTTGTCAAACTTTTATTTTAATAATATCTTTTTACAAAATCCATTTAAATTTCGAATAATAGCAAATTATATATTTATTTAGATTCGTGTTGAACACTCTCGGCGAGGTTTCTGGGATAGTTCTGTTTTATATAATATATCATCATTGCAAGAAATGTACCCAATTGTAAGTAATAACTTGGCATAAGTACATATGATTCGATATTTTAATAAATTTGTATGCAGTTGAATTGGGCAACACTAATTCCTAGTAACTGGAGCGGGCCTATTGTGGTTAGAAGTTCTGATTACCTAAAGGCTGTGGAAGAATTATTAACGAAATATCCAACGCGTGTTGCTCACAATTCAATCTTAGTTTTATTTGCTTTGGGAATTTTACCTCAAGGCCGTCCAGATCCATCAGTATGTACGCGTGCCACGATGTGGGCTTTGCCCGATATAACATCTGCCCTATTTATAGCACAACATTCCTCGGATGACATAAGGGATGTTATAAGACGTGTGAGTATAATAAAAAAAATATATATAAACATACATATGTATTTTTATTTAGGACTTGCTAATGAGGCTCATTTTTATTTCATGTTTAGACTGAAGTTATATTTAAATCTCTAAAGGCACACTTAAAACGTGCTCCATCACTTAAAGGTGCCGCTCTGGTCAAGCTGTCCGCTTTAAAAATACAATCTGAGCCGTGGAGTGGATTTTCAAATATAACTGCAATGATAAAAACTTTGGAATCAATGGAAATAACATCCGACAATTGGTTTGAAAATATTTTGAAAATCTATCAGCGAAATAAGGCGGTACCTGATGTCATCGATATGAATATGGATTCTCATGATGCGTATGTTTTGTAATAGTATTATAATTGTTTGCTATTAGTTCAATAATATATTTTTTCTTTATTTAATTTAGATGGGCGTATCCTATTGTAGCCAAAATCTTTTATGATACATTAAGTCATTCCATAGGTTTGTATTAATTAATTAGTTAAACTTTTTTTTAGAAAAAAAGAAGATTGTATTTGCTAAAATGCAATAATGATAAAATCTGAACCAAAGTGAAATTCAAATGTTTAAAAACTCTTAAAATTGCATAAGCAGAAAAATGTATATATCTGTGGCAATATGGAAGAATTGCTTAAGTCAAAAATTCAAGTTTTGAGATATAATCAGTTTTGTGTAATTTTTCTTCTGCTTGATTTCTGTAATTCTATAACAATCTATAATTTATGAATTAATATATTGGTAACATGTTTATTAGAGAAGATGATGAATATTAAAAAAAAAATATTTTTAAATTGAGAAGATTTTATGCTTTTTCTACTTAAGATCTTTTTTGAAACTGAAATTTGCGTTGAATCTACCTTAAGTAATTTTAAGCGGTTCTGATTAAATAAAAAGTATATATTGTGTAGTTTTATGTAAACATACACTCATTTCCACTTGAATAGGTGCACTTATTTAGTAATAAATTTAAGCTTGCTGCTCTTAAGATACATCATGAATAGAATAGTGATATACTTTTTGTGAAAGGCTGAACAGTTAAGAATAAAAGTGTAAGCAAAGAAAGCTCGAAAAAGATTTGATAGTTTAAATATGGGCCTCTTTTCGAAATTGGTGCAGAAAAATATGCGTTTTTTTGCGTCACTTGAATAGGTGCACCACATTAATTTCAATTTTGTAGACATTTGTAGAAGTTTTGACCACAAAATAGTTTAGCATTTACTAAAATAGAACCCTAGAAGAATTTTCCATCGGTTTTTATTAAATTTGGTCCAAGGTTATTCATAGGATTTGGAAGAGAAGTCAAACATTGATGCCAGCGGAGATGAGGGCCTCTACTTGCGTGAAATTTCTACAAAAAATTAAAAAAGTGATTGCGTTTTAATAATTCACTCAAGGAATAACAAAATTTGAGGAAAAAAATTCTATGCGAAGGCAAACTTTGGCCCCAAGTGTCACCAAACGGCAAAAATATTGGCGTAGGTGGTAGTATTTTTATAGATAGAAACTAATGAATGGACCTAAACCCCTAATACCACCTAAACTTTGGAAAAAAATCATTATTAGTCCAAAAAATACGGATTTACGGTCGAATTTTTGCAAAGAACATGTGGTAAAAAAAATGGTTAGGAGCAAAGCTGTCATTTCATGTGAAAAAGGTTCGATTTTTATGAACCCGTTAGTTTTAAGTTTAAAGAGCAGAATTAAAAAATATTATCCCCATCTCAAATCATAAAAATGGTAGTTCAAACCATCGCATCCTTAAAAATCTTTTTTTTTTTTTTCATTGCTACACTACCTTGCTCCTAAACATTTTTTACCGAAATGTTTTTTGCCAAAATTTGCCTTCGCTTAGAATTGTTTCCTCATTTTTTGTTACTTCTTGAGCGAATCATTACAACGCAATCACTTTTTTAATTTTGTGTAGAAATTTCACGGAATTAGAGGCCTTAATCTCCGCTGGCATTAATGTTTAATTTCTCTTCCAAATCCTATGAATTACCTTGGACCAAATTTAATAAAAACCGATCGAAAATTTTTCTAGGGTTCTACTTTAGTAAATGCTAAACTATTTTGTGGTCAAAACTTTAACAAATGGCTACAAAACTGAAATTAATGTCGTGCACCTATTCAAGTGACGCAAAAAAAAACGCATATTTTTCTGCACCAATTTCGAAAAGAGGCCCATATTTAAACTATCAAATCTTTTTCGAGCTTTCTTTGCTTACACTTTTATTCTTAACTGTTCAGCCTTTCACAAAAAGTATACCACTATTCTATTCATGAAGTATCTAAAGAGCAGCAAGCTTAAATTTATTACTAAATAAGTGCGCCTATTCAAGTGGAAATGAGTGTATGTTTACATAAAACTACACAATATATACTTTTTATATAATGTGTAGTTTTATGTAAACCTAAGTTGTTTGAAAATAATGACTTTTTTTAAGGTCAACATTTATACAGCTTAGGTGAAGTTAAGCGAAATCGTTATATGACGAAAGAAAAATATGAATATTTACACAAAAATATCTGTACATAAGCTGTTTTGATCGATGCATTATTGATTCAAAAAACTTAAGCTAAAAAATAAACGTACATGACATTGACAAAAACCCGAATTTTTTAAAACGGTCTAAACACATTTAAGCGCCTTTGCTTATGTAATGCAATAAACGCCTTAACTCAATTCTCTATTATGTCGTCTTAAGCTACTTTTCCATATTGCCACAGATATACATACATTCTTCTGGCTAATGCAATATAATGGGTGTTTTTTTTAGAGGTATAGAACTTCGAATTGAAATAAAACACAAGAAAATCGTTTTAATGTCCATCAATTTGGCATTATTGGAAGGATAATTTTATGCCATTAATGTTTAAATATGATTTCGGGCATGTGGCCGCCGTGGCTGGCTCGAATAAAGCCAATTCTACAGGTCCAATTTTCAACTACTTTTTCGAGCATATGGGGCCGTATGTTGGCAATAACGCCACGAATGTTGGCTTCCAAGTCCCCTAACGTTTCTGGTTTGTTGGCGTAGACGAGCGACTTCACATATCCCCAAAGAAAATAATCCAGTGGTGTCAAATCGCACGATCTTGGTGGCCAATTGACAGGTCCATTCCGCGAAATTATGCGCTCATCGAATGTTTCCTTCAATAAATCAATTGTGACGTGCGCTGTGTGGCATGTAGCGCCGTCTTGTTGGAACCACAACTCATCCACATTCATGCCATCCAATTGGGGAACAAAATAGTCGGTTATCATGGCTCTATACCGGTCTCCATTTATGGTAACTGACTCTCCAGCATTATTTCGGAAGAAGTATGGCCCAATGACTCCACCAGCCCATAGAGCACACCAAACAGTCAGTTTTTGTGGATGTAATGGCGTCTCAAGGGTCTCATGTGGATTCTCTTCACTCCAAATGCGGCAATTTTGCTTGTTGACGTAGCCATTCAACCAAAAATGAGCCTCATCACTGAACAAAATTTTGCGATGAAAATCAGCATCGGATCAATCTCATTTTCGGCCCATACACCGAAATCACGACGCATTGCATGGTCTCGCGGCTTTAATTCTTGCACAAGCTGGATCTTGTAAGGTCGCAAGCCAAGATCTTTGCGCAAAATCTTCCATAAAGTTGATGGACAAAGCTCCAATTGCTGTGCACGGTGGCAAATCGATTCATTCGGGTCCTCTTCAACACTTTGCTCTACAGCGGCAATTGTTTCTTCGGTGCGCACTGTTCGACGTCGCTGCGGATGCGTATTATCACATAGAGTAAACGTAGTGCGAAAACGATCCATGGTTAACCGAATTAATTGCTCTGATGGACGATTATGTCGACCATAAAATGGACGGAGCTTGCGGTAAACTTCGCGAACTGAACCATTATTTTTGAAATAAATTTGCACGATTTGCAAGCGTTGTTCTTTTGTCAACCTGTTCATGATGAAATGGCAAACCAAACTAAATATTAATCACTTGACAGCTGACAAAATGGCCGCCAGTTAAAAAAGTGATGCCAACTTAAAGTTCTATACCTCAATAAAAAACACCCGATACATATATACAAAATTTCATAAAAATCGGAGATGGTGAGGTTCAAAATTCGTATTTTGTGTTCGAAAAAATTTGATTTCACACTATCATTAAACGTAAGACCTTAAGTCTTTTACAATCAATAAAAAATGGAAATGCACAAAATTGTGAAATTGTATAATTTATTTTAACACCAATTTAATATGTCAAATGTGTAATTTTATTTTATTTTTAAAATTTTATGTTTATTTCAATTTAGTTGTGCCACTATCCGTAATTCTTGTTCCGTACTTTGATGGAAGACTGCCGCCTTATTTGCAATATGCCTCTGTTGGAGTTGCTATAGCCAAAGAAATACTACGATCAATAACTAAAGCATTTGAAGATAAAGCAATGCGATGTGTTCCAAAATCTGTTAATATTTTTTCTAACTACAGTCGCATGGATATTTTAATACATTCGGGAGGAATGCAAATATCTTACCATTCAATGCTTTCATTAACTGGCCCAATCAAGGGAATGGCCAGACTGCCAGGATTAAATTTGACACCTACCCAAATATTTTTTCTTGTATCTGCCCAGGAGCTATGTGCGGAATCAGATTATACCGGTATAGATACTGATACACCAGAATTCGAACACATGTAAGTATAATCTGAGGCTAACTTTTACTTATGTATGTTTACGTCCCAGTAAAAAATAGGATCATCCAAAGAGTACTCTTGGAGAGCTCCTTTGCGAGTAATGTATTACTCCATAAAACTCAGAAACTCATAGGATTTTTAACACAGCATGTCCGCAGACACGAGTACTCCTTTTAAGCTCCTTATGGAGTACTCCTTTAGTCTTGAAAATGACGACAGAGGGAGTAATCGTTTTTGTCTCCTAAAGGAGCATAAAGGGAAACATTCATATAAAATACAAATTTGGTTATTTTTTACAAAAATAAGAAAATATTGATTTTTATTTATATTGGAAACGTGTCTTTAAGTGCATCTGCAAGAAAATTAAAGAAAAGACAACGCGTAATACATTATTTAAAACATGCAATTAAAAATTCACCAATTACCGAAACAAAAAAAGTAAACAAATTTGTATTTGTGTATTTCTTGATCCATTCCAAATTAATTTGAGCAAAATATTTTTTGTTATGTCAAAGAAAAAAAAAAACTAACTGAAGCATCCCTTGTTAATCCATTTGGAGTATTAAGCGAGACATAAACAACAAAACAAAATAAAAAGTTTCGATAGCTCCCTTATTACTCCAAATGAATGAACATGTCATTACTCCTTTGTTGCTCGATTATGGATTAATCCATATATTTTTTACTGGGGTATTAAATCTGCAAATACGTATCGATTACAATTCTTATTTATTGTGTTTTAAAACCTGGGTATATATTTTCAATCGGAGTCTGCAAGATATATTTTTTTCCTACTAGGACAAGCCTATTAAATATAAACAAACTAGTCTAAAATTTTGAGGTGCGTCATTAGTAAAAACCAGAGACCGAATATTGTTTTATTTTTTAAATCAATCAAGTATAAATATCATTTCCGATGAAAATTTATTTTCATTTCGATCGATGAATAAAAATGAGGGATTTATATTTGAATTATAAATATCCCTCATGATGAAAATTTTAAATATCTTTAACGATAAATATCCGAACAGAAAAATATTTTATTGATTGTTTTATTTTTGAACTTCTGTTTTGACTTTGAAAAAATAAAATATTTTTCAAATTTTCAACAATGAATGTATGATTATGTTTCCAATTAATTGGAATGTTTTAGGACATCGAATTTAAACCTAATAGTCCTAATGGAACTATTAGTGGTTTCTTTGACTCGTAAAACCATTTCAACATAAAATTTGCAACAATAATTGAATTTATTGTTATTTAAACGTATCCAATTCCCACTCTAACCTTCTCGTGGTACATTCTGTAAATCTGAGCAACCTAGTTTTAGATGCGGTAAGCAACCCGTGTGGGATTCTAGGTCAGGGTTAATATAAAAGCGAGTTATCTTAGAGCGATTCCATCGTATATGGTCTAAGGGTCTAAGATAATTGTACTTGGTAAAGTACGAAAATGCCGCGTCTGTTCAACATGTTAGTTGCGGCTGCAAGCGGACGTCAGTCTCGGATCAAACGGCTCGCTATACAAACTTGGCTTATGTCTTTGGACCCATGACCCATCGATTTAGCACTCACGATGTTTTAAGCTTGGAAAGAAACAACATTACTACAAGGGGTAATCATGCGAGAAATCCCCCTGCTATGGCAGCTGGTGCAAGGATTTTGGAGTTGCCTAATCTATGCAAGAACATTATGATGAATGAAACCAAATACAGAAATAAAATTTAAATATTTTCTGTGAAAATTTTTTTTCATCGGATGAAAAAAGATGAAAATTATTTTGAACTGATAAATATCCCAAACGATTTTTTTATTTTTTATTTTCATCGGATTGAAAAACGATACAAAATTTTTCGAACAATTAAAAATCTTAAGGGATTTTTATTATTTTTTAAACTTCAATGATTGTTTTTGTATGGATTAAAATATGAAAATATTGTTTTAAAAGTATTAATATTCGGTCTCTGGTAAAAACCCTTTATAAAAATAATACGTCTAAACGAGTTTACCGATTTTCATAAAATTTGAAACTTAAAGTTTTATACATAAATAAAGATGTTGTAGTCTATGTCCCATTTTTAAACCTGAACCGGAAAGTGTATGTAACAGAGCAGAACATAATGTATACATGAGAGTGCACCTTATTTTACGAAAGTGCGAAATTGAACCGTAACTCCCCCCAGAAATGTTTTACGTAACATAAAAACACGCTGTGCAAATTTTTTGAAAAATGCATAATTGAAACCGCCCACAAAGTGTAAGAGGTTTTTATAAAAAAAATGGAATATTTTTCTAAATTTTAACCAATGTTTAATGGAATATAAATGAGAACTAAAGTCGCTTAATTTTAATTCATCAAAATCAAAAATCCATAAATTAGTTTCGGAGTTATTGCAATTTTTCCCCAAAATTTCGCGTCTTTGACGACACGCCTTAGGATATGCAGCCAAAAAATTAACTTCTTCTTCTTCTTCTGTTATCCTTGACTCCCAGTGGAGCATAGGGCCTCGAAAATTAATTAAGGATAAATAAATTTTTAAATAAGACTACTTGTTAAAATGAAACCGAATTACTTAGTTTTCTTCATATTAGAAAATTATACTATTTTCTCATGCCGGTTTCCAAAATCATTTTTATTTTTTTTTAATTTTGTTCAAAAAAATATTATAAACCAGAGACCGGATATAAATACTTTTAAAGCAATATTTTCATATTTAAATCCATAAAAAAACAATCATTGAAGTTTAAAAAAATATTTAAAATCCCTTATGATTTTTATTTGATCGAAAAAATTTGTTTCTTTTTTCAATCCGATGAAAATAAAATATTAAAAAATCGTTTGGGATATTTATCAGTACAGTTCAAAATAATTTTCATCTTTTTTCATCCGATGAAAATAAATTTTGATAGAAAAAATTCAAATTTTTTTTTCTGTATTTGTCCGGATATAAAGCATCTTTAGGACGTTTAAATAACAATAAATTCTATTATAGTTGCAAATTTTATATTGAAATTGGTTGGGCAACAAATGGTCGTTGTCTAAATGCGTTTAAAACGTTTACAAGTTAATTTTTTTAGAAATAGCGACGCGAATCAAAGAAACCACCAATAGTGTCCATTAGAACTTTTATCTTTAACTTCAATCTCCTAAAACATTGCAATAAATGGAAAACATATTCATACATTCATTGTTGAAAATTTTGAAATTTCATAAAAATTTTATTTTTTCAAAGTCAAAACAGAAGTTCAAAAAAAAAAAAAACATCAATAAAATATTTTTCTGTTCGGATATTTATCGTCATAGATATTTAAAATTTTCATCATGAGGGATATTTATATTTCAAATATAAATCCCTCTTTTTTATTTTTCGATCGAAATAAAAATAAATTTTCATCGGCAATGATATTTATACTTGATGGATTTTGAAAATAAAACGATCTCCGGTCTCTGTTATAAACATTAAATTTAAATACTTTCCAGTGCCATGAAATAAACAAATAGAAGAATAAAATAAAAACAAAACCGATATCGATATCTTTAAACCGTTTCGCCGTTACTGCGATTTGAAATCGTAGAATTTCGCGAAAATGTGCATTTTTTGTAATAGTTTGAGTATATGCTTGTTAAATTGTACCAATTGGTACATGCGGCGCAGACTTAAAAATGGAATATCTCCGTCAATTTTGAAGTCTCCATCAATTTTTTTTTAATTTTTTCGTGAAAAGACAAAGAATCATAAAATTATTATTAGAAAAAAATCGTAGGGCCTATGAGTGAAAAAATGAAATAAAAAATTTTTTGACTTTTTTTTTTGGTCAAATTTTGAAAATTAATTTCTTTACTTAATTTAGTTTAAAACACACACAAATTATCTAAAAGTCCTGTAAATTTGAGCAAAATTTATTAAAATGTCTCAGAGATATTAAATTTTAAAAATTAAGTTATCTCAAAATTTAGTGCCCTGTGGTTCCCAAAATTTTGAAAATTTTTAAAAATCCTTTGGCACAAAAATTACTCATACCTAACACTAAACTTTACCAAGTTTCAAATAAATCGAAATACCTGATTGCAACTTTGAATTTTTTGAGAAATTTTGACCCACTTATCAACATTTACAGGAGGAAATTGCTACTGAAAGTTTTATTATAGAAATTCAATTGACGAAGGATATATGCGATTCGACGTATATTTATTTTACTTTTTGTTTTAAGAAAAAAGTAAGCTTTCACAACTTTTAAAATAAAAAATTGTATGAAATCGTTAACTACAACAATAAATATTTGACTGTCAATATTTTAGTTCATTAAACCAATTGATTTTAATTTCTTAGTTTATATATGAAATCCTATCATTTTGAAAGCATTAAATTTAATATTTTCTTTTTTTTTCAGTTTGGGATGGTTGGTGGCACAAGGCGGAAGTGCAACCGAAGTATTTAAATGTCCCTCCGGATCAATGATAAATGCTCAAAAAACCTGTAATGTATTGTAAATTCAATTATTAGTTTGTAAGTCTCTATATTGATAAAAAAAGTAGTGATAATTAACCAAGTTCCGTTGTAATTGAAAGAATAAAATTGTTAAATAAATAGAGTAAGTAATTAAATGAACCAATTAAAACGAATAAGTAGAAATAAATACATACATGAACTTATAAGAATACAAATATATATACTTTTTACCTATTATTTATTTCAGTCAAAACGAAATATCGAAAATGAGATCATCATTTATTATAGTTAAATTGTTTTCCCATATTTGCCAGACTTTCAAAAAAAATATGAAAAATATTTTTCAGAAATATTTTTTTTTTGCTTTCATTACATTTATTTATTAATGTAATGGACAAAGCCAAAAATGTTGTGCAAATAAATGTTTTTTTTTTTTGAGTAATATTTACATCACGACAATTTTGCTATTTTTTGATATAAAAATCTGTATATTTTAAATCATCGAAAAGCATTTCAAGGTGTGAGGACCCAAATTTGTTATAAAATTGTGGACACACAGTGGTACCCAATAAAAGGGGAATATGAATTCTGACATATGTAGTTTTTCTGGTGGGTTAATGGATTACATCCATTTCAAGGGGGCAGATTACATCTGCCAATGTGTCTTTTCTTTTCAGCAATTACAAAATGATGTCAAGGACAAGAGAAAGCCAAGTGATGCCAAAAGAAGGAAGACAAGTGATGTCGAGATGAAGCCAAGACGATAGTAGAGGGTCAGGTGTAGAAGCCAACTTAAAATATAACGAGCTACAATAACATATGGATCAAACGTGTTGCTTCATTATTAAGTACCTGGTAGACCGAGCCTTGCTCGGAGCTTTATGATAAGCATTTTGAGGAAAATTTTAAAGTTGTTATATATTTTATATTATAAATTTAGAGGAGACATTGTAGAAATATTCAGTTAATTTTGAATTATTTGATTTATTTTGTCCGACCAACACATAGTTTGCATAGTTTACAGTTTAACTCATTTTGAATAATTTTGGAAATTATTCATATCAACAGAAACCTCTGTCGACTCATGCGCAACAACTTTGCTAAAGATTATAGTCTGATCAAATGCACAGTTTACGATTTAATTCATTTTGAGTAGTTTTCTGTGGCGCCACCTGTCGGACTTTGCTTATTCCAATTCATAAACCTTCTTCGGCTTATCCGTAACAACTTTGCTGAAGATTATAGCATGATTAAATGTACAGCATACGATTAAATTGACTTTGAGTAAATTTCAGTAGCGCCACCTGTCGAAATTTCTTCATACCAACTAAGAAACCTTCGTCGGCTCATGTGCAACAACTTTGCTAAAGATTGTAGCATGATTAAATGTACAGATTACGATTAAATTGACTTTGAGTAAGTTTCTGTAGCGCCACCTGTCGAAAATTATTCATACCAACTAAAAAGCCTTCGTCGGCTCATGCGCTACAACTTTGCTAAAGATCATAGCATGATCAAATGTACAGTTTACGATTTAATTAATTTTTAGTAATTTTCAGTGGCGCCATCTGTCGGAAATTAGTCTTATCAACTTTAAAACCTTCGCCGGCTTATCCGCAACATCTTCGCTAAAG
Organism: Stomorhina lunata; assembly: GCA_933228675.1. Lineage (NCBI taxonomy): Eukaryota > Metazoa > Arthropoda > Insecta > Diptera > Rhiniidae > Stomorhina > Stomorhina lunata. The sequence goes on along the minus strand of OW121740.1, from coordinate 83,541,515 downwards.
AGCATAACACAATCAAATTCACAGTTTACTATTCTATAAAGAACATACATACAGACAAACATTCATTTTTTTAAAATAATACTAATTTTTCCCCCTTTTTATTCCCTAATTTCTAAAAGTTCCATATGTATATTTGGTACTTTTTTGGTGCCAATTGAATTCGGTATATTTTTTTAAAACGCATTTAACATAATGTATAATGTTCCTATTCATATTACTTTGGAGATGTTAAGTTATCATTTTATCCCTTTTTTACCCATTTTGGCTCCAAAATCAAAAAAAGTACCAAATATGTGTTTCATGTTTTTTTTACATCTATTGATTGCAGTACCAAGTTTCTTTCTATATTCTTTAGTTTAAAGTATAAGAGTGGGTTAAAAAGGTGCCAAAAAACTATTTTCACCCTTTTTTACCCCCTATCGGACATAGTTTCAAAAAAGTACCAAACACCTGTCCGCTTATTTTCAAAGCTGTTTAAAACGTAATTTTAATTTTGTTTCTATACCTATTACTTTAGGAGACATAGCGTTTTCGATTTTTTACCCGTTTTTACCCTCTTAGAGGTAAAAGTTCCAAAAGTCCCTTCTTCTTCGACCTATACATCAAAAAAGATACCCACTGTCCAAATTTTATCAAAATCGTTAGAGCCGTTTTCGAGATAGCCATTCTATATATATATATATATATATATATATATATATACAATTATTGCTCGTTTAAGAATATAAGAGTACCTGGTTGATCGAGCCTTGCTCGGAGCTTTATGATAAGCATTTTTAGGCAAATTTTAAAATTTTTTATATATTTTATTTTATAAAGTAGTAAAATAAATTTAGAGGAAATACATTGTACAAATATTTAGTTAATTTTGAATTATTTTATTGATTTTGTCCGATCAACACATAGTTTGCATAGTTAACAGTTTAACTAATTTTAAAAATTTTGGAAATTGGTCATACCAACAGAAACCTCCGTCGACTCATGCGCAACAACTTTGCTAAAGATTATAGCTTAATCAAATGCACAATTTATGATTTAATTCATTTTGAGTAGTTTTCAGTGGCGCCACCTGAAGTTGTTCATACCAACTAAGAAACCTTCGTCTGCTTATGCGTAACAACTTTACTTATGATTATAACATGATCAAATGCACAGTTTACGATTTAATTAATTTTGAGTAATTTTCAGTAGCGCCACCTATCGGACTTTGGTCATTCCCATTAATAAACCTTCATCGGCTTATCCGCAACAACTTTGTTAAAGATTATAGCATGATTAAATGTACAGCTTATGATTAAATCGATTTTAAATAATTTTCAGTAGCGCCACCTGTCGGAAATTATTTACAACAAATAAAAAGCCTTCGCCGGCTCATGCACTACAACTTTGCTAAAGTTCATAGCATGATCAAGTGTACAGTTTACGATTTAATTAATTTTTAGTAATTTTCAGTGGCGCCACCTAACGGAAATTAGTATTACCAAATTAAAAACCTTCGCCGGCTTATCCGCAACATCTTCGCTAAAGAGCATAACATGATCAAATTCACAGTTTACTATTCTATAAAGAACATACATACAAACACTCATTTGTTTAAAAGTTATAACATTACTCATTTTTCCCCCTTTTTTTCCCCTTTTTATCCCCTACTTTCAAAAAGCTCCGTATACATATTTTGTACTTCTTTGGTACCAATTGAACATTTGAACATAATTCTTATTCATATTACTTTTTGAGATGTTAAGTTATCATGTTATCCCTTTTTTACCCATTTTGGCCCCAAAATCAAAAAAGTACCAAATACGTGTTCAATATTTCTTTCACATCTATTGACTGCAGTACAAAGTTCATTTCTATATTCTTTGGTTTAAAAAATAAGAGTGGGTTAAAAAAGTACCAAAAAAACAATTTTCACCCTTTTTTACCCCCTACCGTACATAGTTTCAAAAAAGTACCAAACACCTGTCCGCTTATTTTCATAGCTGTTTAAAACGTAATTTTAATTTTGTTTCTATACCTATTACCTTAGGAGATATATAGTTTTCGATTATTTCCCCTTTTTACCCGTTTTTACCCTCTTAGAGACAAAGGTTCCAAAAGTCCCTTCTTCTTCGACCTATACATCAAAAAACGTACCCACTGTCAAAATTTTATCAAAATCGTTAGAGCCGTTTTCGAGATAGCCATTCTATATATATATATATATATATATATATATATATATATATATATAGTACCTGGTTGACCGAGCCTTGCTCGGGGCTTTATGATAAGCATTTTAAGGCAAATTTTAAAGTTTTTATATATTTTGTTTTATACAGTTACAGTTTAACTCATTTTAAATAATTTTGAAAATTGGTCATACCAACAGAAACCTCCGTCGACTCATGCGCAACAGCTTTGCTAAAGATTATAGTCTGATCAAATGCACAGTTTACGATTTAATTCATTTTGAGTAGTTTTCAGTGGCGCCACCTGAAGTCGTTCATACCACTAAGAAACCTTCATCTGCTTATGCGTAACAACTTTGCTTATGATCATAACATAATCAAATGCACAGTTTATGATTTAATTCACTTATAGTCTGATCAAATGCACAGTTTACGATATAATTCATTTTGAGTAATTTTCAGTGGCGCCACCTGTCGGACTTTGGTCATTCCAATTAATAAAGCTTCGTCGGATTATCCGCAATAACTTTGCTAAAAATTATAGCATGATTAAATGTACAGTTTACGATTAAATTGACTTTAAGTAAATTTCAGTGGCGCCACCTGTTGAAATTTCTTCATACCAACTAAGAAACATTCGTCGGCTCATGTGCAACAACATTGCTAAAGATTATAGCATGATTATATGTACAGCTTACGATTAAATCGACTTTGAGTAATTTTCAGTAGCGCCACCTGTCGGAAATTATTCACACCAATTAAAAAGCATTCGCCGGCTCATGCGCTACAACTTTGCAAAAGATCATAGTATGATCAAATGTACAGTTTACGATTTAATTAATTTTTATTAATTTTCAGTGGCGCCACCTGTCGAAAATTCGGTTTACCAATTTAAAAACCTCCGCCGGCTTATCCGCAACATCTTTGCTAAAGAGCATAACATGATCAAATTCACAGTTTACTATTAAATAAAGAACATACATAGAGACAAACATTCATTTGTTTTAAAGTTATAACATTACTAATTTTTCCCCTTTTTATCCCCTAATTTCAAAAAGTTCCGTATGCATAATTGGTACTTCTTTGGTACCAATTGAATTCGGTACATTTTATTAGAAAGCAGTTAACATAATTTTCCTATTCATATTACTTTTGTAGATGTTAAGTTATCAGTTTATCCCTTTTTTACACATTTTGGCCACAACATCAAAAAAGTACCAAATACGTGTTCAATATTTCTTTCACATCTATTGATTGCAGTACAAAGTTTCTTTCTATATTCCTTAGTTTAAAATATAAGAGTGTGTTAAAAAGGTACCAAAAAAACTATTTTCACCCTTTTTTACCCCTTATCGGACATAGTTTCAAGAAAGTACCAAACACCTGTCCGTTTATTTTCATAGCTGTTTAAAACGTAATTTAAATTTTGTTTCTATACCTATTACTTAAGGAGATATAGCGTTTTCGATTTTTTCCCCTTTTTACCCGTTTTTACCCTCTTAGAGGCAAAGGTTCCAAAAGTCCCTTCTTCTTCGACCTATACATCAAAAAATATATATATATATATATATATATATATATATATATATATATATATATATATATATATATATATATATATATATATATATATATATATATATATATATATATATCTATATATATACAATTATTGCTCGTTTAAGAATATAAGATAAGATAAGATAAGTTTGATAAAATAAATGTTGTAAAGTTATTACAACCGCTATCGGTTCACACCTAGCGGAAAGCAATAGCTACAAAACTGTAGCCAAAATGTATTAGTATATAAGCCAAGGAAAATTAACGATGAGCTCTCTTGTATTTTTACAGCGGAACGTGGAAGACGTGGTGGCAAGACAGAGACATTGGTAAGTTGAAGTGAGAACATCATTTCAATTCAGAGTAGTGTAGTAGAAGGGGGTAAACTGAATCGATAACATCAATTCAGACAGTTAGTTACTGGTTTACAATCAGTAAAGAGGTGAGATATTGGATTCGATTACATAGAATTCAAACGTAGGACCAAGTTTAGAAGAAGGTGAATTTGATAACATCAAATTCCAGAATAGGGTGCTGGTTTCCCAATCAGTACAAGCAAGTATTAGGAGATAACTTCCTGGAAGTAATACTCGGAAGTACAGAGGGAAATTGTAGGCTAGGTAAAAGCTAGGAGTAACTAGTTCGTGTCCTGGAAGAAAACACTCGGAACGAAACTAGTTTAGGTTCTCTCGCCTTGCCAACACTCTGGTTCCCTACAAGAGACAGCAATCCAGTTTCCCAATAAAAACCTAGTCTGTAAGAGTGAATTCAAAAAGTGAAACAATAAAGTGAAAGAAAAGTGTCCATAAAAGAAAAGAGTTAAGTGTTTCTTTTAAATTTTATGTAAAGGAGCCTGGACACGACTGAGTTCTACCCCAGCTTCAAACCCGGACTAACCGGAGGTTCCTTACAAAGGATATTTAACGAAAAAAAAATATATATTTTTACTCTTTTCAACTCAAAATCATTACTTGTCCAAAATTTCCAAATTTGTAATATTAAATTTATTAATTTTAAATAAGCTACGAATATTTAGAACATTAAAATTTGATTCTATCCCCATCATAAATCTAACGTTAACAATTTCTATAGTTGCTCAAAATGCATTTTTAAAGTAGTTTTTATCCCTTTTAGTTTTCTAAATTTAAAAAGTACTAAGTACTTTACTACAGCGGTACAAATATTGTTTCTAGCGGTGATTTCTTTTCTAACAAAAATGTTACACCCATGCAATATTGTAAAATTCTTCGCATTCTTTAAAAAACGTGCAACCTTTTTAAAATTCATTATGTTTTCATAATATGTTGCATAAAAAACATGGGAAAATGTTATATTTACTACCGTAACTCGATCAGGACATGCAAAAAGTAGAAAAATATATTTCAGTATGAAGGCTAGGTCAATTATGGACCGCTTGTCATGGGATATTAAAAATAAAAGAGAGTTAAAAGATGAATCTAATGCAACTACTAACTCAAAACATCCGAAAATTGACATTGGCCCTTTTAGTACCAAGCCACTGATATGTGATCGAAATGTAATGAAATTTACGGGCTGGAAAACCGAAACGATAACGTCGATCTTATGCACAGAATATCGTGATGCAACAATTTTTAAGCTGAAATTAAGTCACCGATTCCAGAAATCCTTGCTGGATTTACCCACCAAAAGAGGTGCTGATATCGGCCAAATTAGGAACCATTGCTTAAATGGCTAAATGTCATAGTAAAAAACAGATATTTATTTTGTATCACGCGTTTATTTAGCGATATCAAACTGCACAAATCAGTTTGAAGTGCCCAAAAAATATGAAAATAACAATGTGTTGGCTACATAAACGAAGACTATGTAAAAATGTCAAAATCCTTAAGTAACAAATTGATTTTCCCAATTAAGAGGCCTAAAATTAAAAAAAACTATAGTTAGTCAAGCTTGACTATATGATACCCTTCACTACTTATGCTGATAAAAAAAAGCTCTATTCCGGTAAGACATCCCTATGGGAGGTACCCAAAAACTATAGAGATCGCCCTTGAACCTAAATATAAGTACGTGTCAAATTTCACCAAATTATCTTTGAAATTACGACTTATGCATTGATAACGAGCTCACATGGATATCCAGCCAGCCGGACGAACGGACATTGTTAAAACAACTCAGGGAGTGATTCTAAGTCGATCGGTATACTAAAAGGTGGGTATATATATATATATATATATATATATATATATATATATATATATATATATATATATATATATATATATATATATATATATATATATAATTCCCCGACAACATTCCAAGTGACAATGAGCTGCATCCGATCATATTTTTAGACTCATTGAAATGAACCTACGTTTTAATACCGGCTCCGAACGGTAAATGCATTTGTTAGTGAAGTTTTACAAAGCCTAATACTCAACCTGTGCCCTTTTTTGTTGGGAATATAGACTTATTATAAATCAATTTAAAGGAAATTGTGCCCTCCGTACAACAATTTTATAAAAAGAAACATGAAAACAACCTAAATTTTTGTTTTATCTGCATTAACAATAACCGATTTTGAATTAGAAAAATTATTTATAAATATATTTTAATGAAGATTTGCGATGGTAAAAATCTTTTTAAGGAAAAAAAAACACAAAAAAAATACAAAAAAAAAATACAAAAATTAAAAAAAATACTTTTAGTAATACAAATCCCAGAATTCCTTAAAAGATATACAAAATTTTCAAAAATGGGTATTTTTAGTTTTTTTTTGCTCTGGTTGCTTGGCCACTTTCAGGACGACAAAGTACTTTTGCAATGGAATTAAAAACATCTTGGTCCATACAAATTTGGTGATATTTTTTTTACAGCTCGCGCGCATTCTGAGGAATAATGGATCAAAAATTAAATTTCAGTAAACAATAGGTCTAATTCGAGAGAGGGTATTATAAGTTTGTGCTGATGTATGTAACGCATATAAATATTTGTCTTAGACCCACCTTTTAGAATACCAATAGGCTTAGAATCACTTTCTGAGTCGATTTAGCGATGTCCGTCCGTCTGGCTGGACGGCTGGCTGGCTGGACCCCCATGTAAACCTTGCAATCAAACTACAGGTCGCAATTATAAAGATAATTTGATAAAACTTGGCGCAGATATTTTTTATTTTTGTAATGGGACCATGGCTTTTGAAATTCGTCAAAATCGGTACATGAAAATTAAACCAAATACTGCTTATGTAAACTAAAATCTCTTTACCAAATTTCGTTTAAATCGGTCCACATTTGACCATAGCTCCCATACAAACTCTTCTTTAAAAACGCACTTAATGAGACAAAAATCACTAAAACGCTCGTAAATCTAAAGATAATGAGAATTTTAAGTTTATTTTTTGCATACGTAAATTTTGAAAAAACAGTAATTAATTTGCCAAATTTCGAGATAATCGGTCCACATTTGACCCTAGCTCTCATATAAGTTTTGAGAAAATATTTGTATTATGGCAAAATTTACCAAATATTTTTCTTTATACAGAAAAAATATCACCTTTGAACTAAGTGGTAAATGATATCGTATGGTCGGGCTTGACTGACTATAGCACTTTCTTACTTGTTTTAATTAAAATTTTGTTTTTTTTTTAGAAAACTTTAAATCAAGAAAAACGGTGTATAAATAGATAAGATATAAGTAAAAAATCGGTACAGTATGGGATAAAATTGAGCATTTTAGTTTTTGAAGTCGAATATCTTTTAAACCGTAAGAGATAGCATAGGCATGTATCAATATTTTTAGTGGATCTTGACCTATATATTTGTTAATGCAACTAGAAGTGTATGATTTTTGAAATCGGTTGGGAAATGACAATTATATATCGTTTAAAGTAATTTATGAGTCCGAAGTGCCATACTTTAGGGACCGATTGTACCGCCCCGGTACTATCTAGGCTTTCCAGGTTCGAAACTCCTGTTGGGTTAATGGTAAAGATAAATAAAACCAACAATACTTTTTACAAAAAACTTTATTTAATTTCAACAATTTCAAAATTACAAATATGACTAATGAAAATTTCATTTTCTTTTTAATTTAAAAAACAAAGAAATATTGCTTTTTCAAAAGAAATTATTTTCAAAATTAAAAAAAAAACGGTTTTTATGTTTTTTTGCAAAGTGGTAATTTTATAATCACCACAGTACTGGGCTTGACCAATTACTTTTAGACGGACGACATATTCCAAGACGAACCATTTCGCTAAATTCTTTTTTGACGATCAGTAATTTTTCAGGTGAAAGACGTCTTGGCTTGCAAAAAACAGGAGGACCATTGGTGGTTTCAATGAAATGTTGAATCTCGTGTTTAGTTGCAGAATTAAAATTAATTTTTGAAAAATCTTTATATTCCGTTATAAGTGAAAAGTATGGTGATAAAGGTGATAACGTTTTTACTGACTAATTGTCATCACTCACAGCAATACCTTTTGTACTTTGATTTGTCTTTGGGTCGATAAGACGGCTGTTCTTAATGTCAATTAATAGAAATCTGATCCGATAATGGGCTTTTGTATGTCTGCTACAATGAAATTCCATGTGAATTTGCGTTTGAAACCTAAATCTATTGAAAGAGTTTTAGTTCCAAATGTTTTATTAGTTGAATGATCTGCTGCGTAAAGAACAAGTGAATCAATCGGTTGCCTATGATGTAAAAATGATACTGGAATCACGGAAACAGAATCTATCAAAAACCTGGATTTCGATTTGATATCTCGAATAAACAGGCGACATAGCTGTTGGCTGCTTGCACCCGTCACCGAAGATGAAACGCCAATTAGATTTCCTGATTAGATTGATTGAAATTGCATGGAGTAACGCATTTTTTCGCTTTATTTCCAAACATGAAATGATACCAACACAAAGACTTGTCGTTAGATTTGGAACGATTACCATTACCTATTGTTCGGCTCTGGCTTCTTGATCTGCCGAATGACTGGATTTTAGCACAAAGATCATGGAGTTTACGCTCTATATTATCAAGTCTGCCGGAACGTTCTTGGGATGTTGATTTCCGTACCCCATTGATTTCCGTACCGTAACAATCACAAATTCTATCAGCCATGGCGGAAAGTTTTTTCAAATGATCCTCACTAATTGATAAAATGGCCTTCATTTGGGAAGGGAGTCGCTGCATCCAAAGTTGTTTCAACATATCCTCAGATACTTTACCTTGGGCTAAGGAACGCATTTGAGCCAATAAATCGGACGGCTTCCTATCAGACAATTCGACTTCCGTCAGAAGTTTTCTGAGGCGTTTGTCTTCAGAATCGGAAAATGATGCGATTAGCTTTGCTTTCAAAGCATCGTACATGTTAGCTGTTGGAGGATTGATGACTATGTCATGAACTTTTTCGAGAATGTTGCTCTCAATCGATGCCACAATTGTGTGAAACTTTGTTGCATCTTGAGAAATACCAGCCATTATAAATTGGGATTCCATTTGTTTGAACCAAAGCAATGGATCTGAACGCCAAAATGGTGGAGCTTTAACTGCGACTCTTGAAATTTCCATTTGTGATGCATTTGATGGTAGAGATGCAATATCGTCCTCTGAAGTCGACATTCCTTTAAGTTATTTGGCGATATTTGAACAGAATGTAGGAGCACAAAACGTTGTTGCTCGGGGTCACCAATTTGTTGGGTTAATGGTAAAGATAAATAAAACCAACAATATTTTTTTATAAAAAACTTTATTTAATTCCAACCATGGCACAATACATACATACATACATAATTCCCCGACAACATTCCAATTGGAACAAGGGGTACTTCTCTCAGACAATGAGCTGCATCCGATTCTATTTTTAGACCCATTGAAAGGGACCTACGTTTTAACGCCGGCTCCGAACGGCAAATGCATTAGTTAGAGAAGTTTTACATAGCCTAATACTCAATAACCAGTGGCTAGCTGAGTTATGAGGTGAACCGCCGCTTTTTTGAAAATTTATTTTTTCAAGTGAGTCTGGCCAGGGATCGAACTTGGGCCTCTGGTATGCTAGGCGGATGACTAACCTGCTATACCACGGCGGCTCACACCATGGTACAATACACTAGGTAAAATCACTAGGGAGAGTTGTCAATTTTTTAGACCCTGTTATGTCAAGAAAGCAGAATGAAAGTCGAAGTAAAAGAAAAACTTGAATTGAAAATTTGCACCGCACTCATCACTCCATAGCTTAATCTTACTTTTTGGACCTTTTATAAACTTCACGAGTTTTTGATGATAAAATGCGTTACAAATGCTTCTCTTTATGAACTTTTAGAAAATATTTTAATTTAATTTATTTTTGACAAACAAAAAATACAATGAAAAAATATATATTTTTTTTAAATTTTCTTTTGCTTGACTTTTCAGGGATTTGAAATTGAGAACGAAGTGTGTAGTGATTTTACCTAGTTTTTATTGTACTACGATTCCAACAATTTCTAAATTACTAATATGACTAATGAAAATTTTATTTTCTTTTTAATTTAAAAAACAAGGAAATATTGTTTTTTCAAAACAAATTATTTTCAAAATTTAAAATTATAAAAAGTGTTTTTTTGCAAAGTGGTAATTTTACAATCACCACAACTCTGCTATATCCATATACATCTTTTTTTGAAATCCGCCCAACGGTTTCGAAATTACAGAATTATTTCCATTCTATTTTTAAACCATCCCACTGTGCAGTGGCTAGCTGAGTTATGAGGCGAACCGGGGATCGAACTTGCGACCTCAGGTATGCTAGGCAGATGGGTCTCAGACCTGATAGGGTGTATTATATATAGTAATGGGTGTTTTTTTTAGAGGTATAGAACTTCGAATTGAAATAAAACACAAGAAAATCGTTTTAATGTCCATCAATTTGGCTTTATTGGAAGGATAATTTTATGCCATTAATGTTTAAATATGATTTCGGCTATGTGGCCGCCGCGGCTTGCTCGAATAAAGCCAATTATACAGGTCCAATTTTCAACTACTTTTTCGAGCATATGGGGCCGTATGTTGGCAATAACGCCACGAAAGTTGGCTTTAAAGTCCCCTAACGTTTCTGGTTTGTTGGCGTAGACGAGCGACTTCACATATCCCCAAAGAAAATAATCCAGTAGTGTCAAATCGCACGATCTTGGTGGCCAATTGTCAGGTCCATTCCGCGAAATTATGCGCTCATCGAATGTTTCCTTCAATAAATCAATTGTGACGTGCGCTGTGTGGCATGTAGCGCCGTCTTGTTGGAACCACAACTCATCCACATTCATGCCATCCAATTGGGGAACAAAATAGTCGGTTATCATGGCTCTATACCGGTCTCCATTTATGGTAACTGACTCTCCAGCATTATTTCGGAAGAAGTATGGCCCAATGACTCCACCAGCCCATAGAGCACACCAAACAGTCAGTTTTTGTGGATGTAATGGCGTCTCAAGGGTCTCATGTGGATTCTCTTCACTCCAAATGCGGCAATAGCCATTCAACCAAAAATGAGCCTCATCATTGAACAAAATTTTGCGATGAAAATCAGCATCGAGATCAATCTCATTTTCGGCCCATACACCAAAATCACGACGCATTGCATGGTCTCGCGGCTTTAATTCTTGCACAAGCTGGATCTTGTAAGGTCGCAAGCTAAGTTTTTTCCATAAAGTTGATGGACAAAGCTCCAATTGCTGTGCACGGTGGCGAATCGATTCATTCGGGCCCTCTTCAACACTTTGCTCTACAGCGGCAATTGTTTCTTCGGTGCGCACTGTTCGACGTCGCTGCGGATGCGTATTATCACATAGAGTAAACGTAGTGCGAAAACGATCCATGGTTAACCGAATTAATTGCTCTGATGGACGATTATGTCGACCATAACATGGACGGAGCTTGCGGTAAACTTCGCAAGCTCGAAATAAATTTGCACGATTTGCAAGCGTTGTTCTTTTGTCAACCTGTTCATGATGAAATGGCAAACCAAACTAAATATTAATCACTTGACAGCTGACAAAATGGCCGCCAGTTAAAAAATGTATGCCAACTTAAAGTTATATACCTCAATAAAAAACACCCGATATAATGAACTCAAACTAAATGAAGCAGCTTCTTCAAATTTTGACAGGATAAATATGATTTCCCAATTAAGAGGCGGGAAACTCAAAAAGTCAATGACTTATTGACAAACATTACGTACTACCAATGCAGTTCTAAAACGTACATTTGGCTTCAATTTTGGTAAAAAATTAATAAATTTTGCATCATTTTTATGAACGTGAACCGACAAATTTAAAAGAGAACATTAAATAAAAGCTTTTCGTATAAACAAAACAAAATTAATGTGAGCTTTTTTAGACGCAGTCTTGTATAGTAACTAAGTAGTCTACATATCTTAGATGATGGTATTCATTCATTCATTCATTCATTCATTCATTCAGATTGCACAATTTTAGTTTGTGTGATTATGTGTTGAGGCAAAATAACTAACTTGTATAAATAAAGTTTACTAATTTCAATATAAATATGTATGTATCTGCTTTTCAAAGCGATTGATTTCGTTTTATTGTATTTCATTTTAAAGCTACAAACTTGTAGAGTTGTAAAAGATGTTTTGGTTTTGTTTCTTTAAATGTGATACATATGTAGATAGATATCTAGTTTTAAGATGATTTTTTTTCTCAGATCATTTAAATTGTAAACTGCTATAAATAATAAATTCACAATGCGTGCGCTTTTAGTTCGGTAGCCTCGTCTTCGGATATGAGTGTCAGTTAGTAGATACCTTAATAATTAACTAAGTGACGTTTTACGAAGGTCATCCAAAAAATAGTCGTATCTAAATTATACAACAATTAAAATTATAAAACTAAAATGAAATCGTTTATTTTATTATCGAGCTTTTTTTGCGTAGTTTTATGTGCACCATCAGAAAAAGTCAACGGTCATAATAATAATGATAATTTCGAGAAGTTTCAAGTTGACAATTTGTTGCCAAAAAGTCTCATCGAAAGTGTTCAAGATCAAAATCGAAATGGCCGAATTATAAACGATTTGCAATTCCAACCAAATACTCCAATTTCTAATAGCGTTTATCTACCTCAGACATCAAGTCATGAAACGACGAATTACAATTCACAAGTCATTGGCACTTCTCTCCAACAAAAACCGGAAATAGTAGATCTACAGCTTCCAACATCCCTAAATACTAACAGAGTACTTTTGCAATTACCCAGCCAACAGCAACCGTTGCATAGCTCATTCCCTGTGCCACCTCGACGCCATTACAGAATAACTTTGATTCGGAGCCGAAGACCTTCTGCGCCTCCACAGGAGCCTGCTCACGATGTGGAAAATCAAACTTTGATATATGTTTTGGTTAAGAAACCAGATGAAATTTCCTCTGCCGCGCAACTAGAAGAGTTACAGAAGATGGAGCAGAATAATCGCAAACCCAGTGCCCCCGAAGTTTATTTTATAAAATACAAAGAAAATAGTGAAAATACACCTAACTCATCTAATTTAGTGAAAAATTAATCAATAAAACCAAATAAATTAATTACGTAAACCACTGATGAACTTTCATCATTTCAGATGTGATTGTTATCATTTGTAATCAAAACAAATGGGTTAGTAGTAGATTTAATATGTATTATATATAATAAAATATTTTTTATAATGAAAAAATTGTTAAAGCTTATTTGGTACACAATATACATACAGTCGTGGTCACGTATTTAGCACAAATGGTACCTGTTATCTCTTATAGGAAATATTAAGTCCTAATTCAATTTTTTTCACTACTTTTTTGTGTAATGTATTACACGTGATGCGAAGATGAAGTCGTATTCCTTTTATATGCATATTTTTTAAAAATTATATTAATTTTTGCAATTATTTAAAACCAACCCATAAAAATACTGGACATATTTTTAGCACAAATTAAAAACAATATTTATTAAAAATCAAAAACAAGTTATTAATTAAAATTTCTTGGAAAAAAACCTAATATTTTGTAGTATATCCTTTATTTTGTATAACTGCTGCACATATTTTAGGCATACTCTTCACAAGAGCCAGGTATGGCTCATTTGGGATAGCGTGCCATATTTTTTGGATTTCCGTCCAAAAATCATTTAAGTTGTTAGGTTTTATGCTTGTTATATGCTTCTCTATATCATTCCAAAGATTCTCAATAGGATTGAGATCTGGAGATTGAGCTGGCCGTTTCAAAACATATATTTGACTCTCCTCCAAGCAACACTTCACAGTACGTAAAGTGTGTTTAGGGTCATTGTCATGCATGAAGCGCCAGCTAGGTGGCATCTTTGCCTCTGCTTATGGTATAATGATATCAATTTTGTGTATTGGACCAACTCCATGCCCTGAGAATGCAAGCCACACCATCACATTTCCTCCACCATGTTTTACAGTCTTTGACGTATACTTTGGGTTGTGCTGCATGTTCGGAAGATGCCATACATATCTCTTTCCATCAGATCCAAATCTGCAAAACTTTGATTCGTCGCTCCAAAGTATGTTTTTCCAAATATCTAATGGCTTTTCCAAGTGCTATCGGGCGAAAGAAATTCGTGATTTCAAATTCTTTTTTGACACATGTGGCTGGTGTTGCACAATACAGCCACGCGAATCTGTCGGAGACATCAATACCGTATTTTGATGACACTTCACTATTTATTTCACTGGAGCTCTAAAAAGGGTCGGCCACTGACATTCTATGTATTAAATAATCATCTTCTGATATCGTTTTTCTTGGTCTACGTGCCCGTGAACCCTTTTTAATTGTTCCGTGTGCTTTTATATGGCTCAAAGCATTATATACCATCTTTCTGGAGCAATTTAAAATACTTGCTTTTTCACTTACAGGACATCCTCTCGAATTTATTTCACAAATCACCTGTCGTTGCGTATCTGTGCACCATTTTTTTTTTGGCCATGTCTAATAAATATTTTATTTCTGAAAAATCTTCAACTGTACACAATATGATGAAAAACTTACCAAAAATTAATTAAAAATTCAAAAAATAACAGAAATGTAAAATGTTTAATATTTGTGCTAAATTTGTGTCCAGCTCCAATTACGTATTACCAACAAATAAATTATATATGAAGCAATTGAAGAAAGGGAATAACAAAAAGAGTAACGGGACTTGTCGATCACACCATAAGCTACACATCGTGGCAAAAAAAAAAAAGAAAATTATTACTCCAACAGAAAAATATACGGTTTTGAAAAAAGCGCATAACTAGTGTGCTAAATATGTGACCACCACTGTATGTTGATATATGTAAATTTTTAGGATAATTTTATGAAATTTGGTACGATATTAAAATTAAAACTTGTCTTAGTTACAGGGCGATAAGTGCATATGGCTATTAAAAACCGTTTTATCCGTAACTCCAGATTTTGGGGGTGTTTTGAAAATTCCAAAAACAGAGTGTTGTTCTACTCTACAGTACCTACAAGAAAAATGATATAACATTGCAGAAACTTTCACTTCATTTTCTTTTTGTCGCAGTGTGTTATTAATAAAAAAAATATTTTAAATATACAAATAAAGAAATAACAAGTAAGAAAAGCCCGACTATATCATACCGTTCACTACTAAGGTCAAATATAGACTAACAATTTAACAAGTCTTCCTTAAGTCTTAGAGACATACATATATATCGCACTTGATCAACAAGTGGGTATTAACTCAAAATTTTAAAATTTTCAGTAAAGTCAAAAAACTATTTTATTTTACTACTACTTTTATATAAAGAAGTGGGGTAAAACTGTAGTTTTTAGCGAAATTATAGTGAAAATGATGTCAGATTTTTACAATGGGTAGATAAGACCACTACACATCAATTTCTTCTAAAAAGTGAAAATTTAAAAATTTTGAGTTAATACCCTCTTGTTGAACAAGTGCGATATATTATGTAATATTTTTAAAAAATTTCGATATTTATGTCATTTACGGCTAAGGGCCTGTTATGGCAGCTGGGGTCAATTGTGGATCGATTGTTACCAAATTATGGTTATTGGTTTGTATTTACAAAATATTTATCTGTGCAAAGTTTTAGTAATCAAATGCATTTATCTTTAGAGTTATAAATGTTTTTGTTCTTTTATGTGTATGTAAACGTCTATTGAGAATGTGTCTTGTATGGGAGGTATGGTCAAATATGGGCCGGTTCCTACAAAATTAGGTACACTAATTAGGTTTACCATAAGCAATATTTATGCTGAATATTATTAAAATACAATCAAATTTGTGGCTATAAAAGAAAAAAAAAACTCTATTTCGTTAAGGCATCCCAATGGGAGGTACCCGAAATAATAATTCGATTTCGCCTAAAAAGTATAGGGATCGTCCTTGAACCAAAATTATTTTTATTTTTTTGTTCTGAGTTCAACTTATGCGATGTTAATAATACGAGAATTTACTTTTAAAACTTGAAAAAATTTAGTGTTCCAGAAATTATAATATAAATGTGATGAAAAAAGAAGAAAGAATTTTAAGTCCCTAACGTTTTTGAATTATGTTGAAAATATTTTCAAATTTACGCCTGCAGCAGATGGGCACATGAGGTGAAGACTTATAGCGTTTTCTTTTCTGCTAAAAAAATTAGCATATTATTTGTGTAAGACTTTTTATACCCTTCTCCACTATAGGTGGAAAGGGTATTATAAGTTTGTGCTGATGTAACGCATAGAAATATTTGTCTTAGACCCACCTTTTAGTATACCAATAGGCTCAGAATCACTTTCTGAATCTCTTTCGATTTAGCGATGTTCGTCCTTCCGTCCGTCTGGCTGGCTGGTTGGACTCCCATATAAACCTTGTAATCAAACTAAAGGTCGCAATTGTAAAGATAATTTGATGAATATTGGAACATATAATTTTTTGATAATGGGACCATAGCTATTGAAATTCGTCAAAATCGGTCATTATTTATGATGCCTACTATAGGTCCCACTTCCCGGAATTGATATATTGGTCACAAATATACATATTTTTTCATGAAATTTAAAACAAATACTGCTCGTGTACCAAATTTCGTTGAAATCGGTCCACATTTGACCATAGCTCCCATACAAACTCTTCTTTAAAAACGCACTAAATGAGACAAAAATCACTAAAACGCTCGTAAATCTAAAGATAATAAAGAATTTTTTTTTGCACACATGATTTTTGTAACAACTGTAATCAAGTTGCCAAATCTCGAGATAATCGGTCCACATTTGACCATAGCTCTCATATAAGTCTAAATGACGGAAACAGCTTAAATATATAAGTTTTGAGAAAATGTTTGTATGATAGCAAAATTTAGTAAATATTTGACTTTATACAGGATAAATAACACCTTTGACCTTAGTAGTGAAGGGTATCGTATGGTCGGGCTTGACCGACTATAACACTTTCTTACTTGTTAATGTTGACAAAGGGCAACATCTGGTTAAGCTATTTTAATCACATGTTTAATAATAACAAAATGTTGTACCACTACACTTCGAGTGTCAAAATTGTTGCACATTTTGCACTTTTAGTGCGACATTTTAGAAGAGACCAAAAGTGTTACACTTTTTTAGAATAGAACACAAAAAGTTAAAAGGGTAAAAAAATGCAAGATATATGTCAGAAAAGAAAACTCTATTTGTCTTACAAGTCATTTCCATTTGCAGTATACGAAAATGGTAAACATTGCGACCAAAAAGACTTCTCGTACATATTTTAACACAAAAGTGCCATTTACTGCTACTTAAGCCTTACTTAAGACTAGGCCTTTGTTTGGACTTCCGAGTCTAACTGTGAAGTGACTTTAGCTTCATGATATTTGAGATGTTAATGATTAAGGATTTAATCTTTGAATATTATAAACGACTTGCTTTTAAGACATGTTAATTTGTTTGTTTGCATTTTTGTATGACTTTATTTTTTAAGTTTTTGACTTAAGAAAATAAAAAAAAAATAAATGCTTTTAAAATTTGGTTTTATTCGAAATTGTTATAGACTATTATATCGCACTTGATCAATAAGAGGGTATTAACTCAAAATTTAAAAATTTTCAGTAGAGTCAAAAAACTATTTTATTTTACTACTACTTTCATATAAAGAAGTTACCCCTCTTCAACAACAAAATCTATGTTGTTTTTGGCTTGTTGTATTTGTAGCCATGCGTTAACCTGTATATACGAGCCTTGGACACAAGTATTGTAAATGTCCACCTATCTTTTAGACACGACAATTTTGATATTAATAGCCCGTTTGTGTATCTAGTTTTTTTCCAAATCACTCGTCATATGAGTAGAAAAATTTGGTTTTCGTTTTTGTAATTAAAATGTCAGTTCTGATTGAGTAAAAAACGTAAGAACAAAAAGCTTTTACAAATATATCTAGTTCTTTTAACTGAACTAGAACTGAACTAGAACTGAACTAGAACTGAACTAGAACTGAACTAGAACTGAACTAGAACTGAACTAGAACTGAACTAGAACTGAACTAGAACTGAACTAGAACTGAACTAGAACTGAACTAGAACTGAACTAGAACTGAACTAGAACTGAACTAGAACTGAACTAGAACTGAACTAGAACTGAACTAGAACTGAACTAGAACTGAACTAGAACTGAACTAGAACTGAACTAGAACTGAACTAGAACAGAATAGAACTAGAACAGAACTAGAACAGAACTAGAACAGAACTAGAACAGAACTAGAACAGAACTAGAACAGAACTAGATCAGAACTAGAACAGAACTATAACAGAACTAGAACAGAACTAGAACAGAACTAGAACAGAACTAGAACAGAACTAGAACAGAACTAGAACAGAACTAGAACAGAACTAGAACAGAACTAGAACAGAACTAGAACAGAACTAGAACAGAACTAGAACAGAACTAGAACAGAACTAGAACAGAACTAGAACAGAACTAGAACAGAACTAGAACAGAACTAGAACAGAACTAGAACAGAACTAGAACAGAACTAGAACAGAACTAGAACAGAACTAGAACAGAACTAGAACAGAACTAGAACAGAACTAGAACAGAACTAGAACAGAACTAGAACAGAACTAGAACAGAACTAGAACAGAACTAGAACAGAACTAGAACAGAACTAGAACAGAACTAGAACAGAACTAGAACAGAACTAGAACAGAACTAGAACAGAACTAGAACAGAACTAGAACAGAACTAGAACAGAACTAGAACAGAACTAGAACAGAACTAGAACAGAACTAGAACAGAACTAGAACAGAACTAGAACAGAACTAGAACAGAACTAGAACAGAACTAGAACAGAACTAGAACAGAACTAGAACAGAACTAGAACAGAACTAGAACAGAACTAGAACAGAACTAGAACAGAACTAGAACAGAACTAGAACAGAACTAGAACAGAACTAGAACAGAACTAGAACAGAACTAGAACAGAACTAGAACAGAACTAGAACAGAACTAGAACAGAACTAGAACAGAACTAGAACAGAACTAGAACAGAACTAGAACAGAACTAGAACAGAACTAGAACAGAACTAGAACAGAACTAGAACAGAACTGAACTAGTACTGAACTAGAATTAAACTGGAACTTATCTAGAAAGTTGACACATATTACAAAAACTGTATGAAAAAGTCTATCATTGTATCGTATATTTATCGACTATGGAGAAACCCTTCATCATAAAACCCTGTAATGTAAGGCTCCAGAAATATGAAACAAATTATCAATTGAAGGCGTTGTTCTGGTTTTTAATGGCAATAATATATTAAAAGGAGTCATGTGCAAAGAGTTCCTCTTCGTAAAAGTCATAGAATAGAGTTACTTTAGCCCCAAAAGGGCTCCCGAAACGGTCAAAGACGATATTTCGTTTTGGTAGAAATTTTTCTTTCATTTGATGGAGAAGGTACTGATTGGTAGGTATTGCACTGATTAGAAAAATCCGCTCAGCAAGTCGCTAACATCTATACTTGCTTTTGATCTTGCAAAGGCGAAGAAATATTGGTTATTTGTCCGAGATTTACCAACAATTTCTAAAATACTACAAAAAAAAATTTTACATTTTGAGTTATTTTTTTGACATAAAAAATAAATTGTTACCTTTTTCATTTTTAATTAAAAATTTTGTATGGAAAAATGAAAAAGCTTTTGAATTGAGATATATTGGCAGCCAAGCAATTTGGAAAGAGAAAAAGCACAACGTAACATAACGTAAGCTAGACGAATACTTTATAAGAACTCAATTTCAGACGAACCCGTCTGCCTTCAAAACGTTCGCACTAGAAATCACATTAGTTAGAAGAACCTGCCATAAACAAAATAAGTTTTTCAAATAATTTACTTTTTGCCAACCATTTTTGAGTGTAATTTCTTCGAACAAGTGTTTCGTCTATTGTGAATATTTAGTACTAAGCTTTTGTAGATCCTAAAGCTAATTTTATTTATTTCAGAAAGCTTTATAGTTCTTGTCTTCACTAAATGAAAATTGAAATCTGTAGCACAACTTGGGTATGTAAATAAAAAAAAATTCAAAAAAAGTTGTTACGCTAGTTGGTATTGGTAGCAAAATATTTGGACTAAATTCGTATTCAAATGGTTTCCCTAGTATTTACTTTGCACAAAATTGGATCTCATAATCTGGTGTAGTTTAGCATTAATAGTCTATTAAATACTTTTCGTTAAGCTTAATATTTAGTTAAGATAAACATGTTGATAGTAATACGACAGCTCCATATATTTTGTTAGGAGTCTTTTTGATTGTAGATATAAAAAGGGGATGTTATATACAGTGGTTCAAACGTATAATCGGACATCGGTATAACACTTAGTTTAAGTGCTTTTATAACAAGATCTTTTTCAATAAAAAATTCTTTTTGATGAATTTCGCTATAAAAATTATTTTATTTGTCTATAAAACCAAAAAAGAGAAAAATCAACAATTTATTTCATAAAAAACAAAAAATAACAAATATAATTCATATTTTGAGATCAAACGAATAATCGGACATAATAATAAATACAGACTTTTAAACAACTTAGAAATAAAAAAAATATTTCGTAGCATATCCTTTGGATTCAGTAACATTTCTGAGTCTATTTTGCATCGAATTGACCAAATTGGCGCACACTTCCGACGGAATATTGTTCCACTCATGTAACAACGCTGATTTTAGTTAATTTATATTGTTATAGCTGTTTTTATACACTCTACGACCTAGTTCATCCCATAAATTCTCTATGACATTTAAGTCTGAGGATTGTGGGGGAGGACTCAACAGCTTAGGGCAATGGTGCATCAGCCAGAGCTTCACAACGGTAGATGTGTGCTTAGGGTCATTGTATTGGTAGAAAGCAAACTTGTTTAAAAACCAAGTTTTTCTGCGCTTTGCTTAACATTTTGCTTTATAATATCTAAATAGACAAACTTGTCCACGGATCACATGGAAGAACCTTCGTTTGGTGTAAACCTAACACAGAATTTAAACCAACAAATACTCGTGCGGCACTAAAACATGGGTCTGTGATGGTTCGGGGCTGTATGTCAAGTGCTGGTGTTGGAAGTTTGCATTTCATAGATGAAAAAATGGACAAATTTGTCTATGTACATATTTTAAAGCAAAATGTTAAGCTGAGCGCAGAAAAACTTGGAATTTTAAACAAGTTTGCTTTCTACCAAGACAATGACCCTAAGCAAACATTTGCTATTGCGAAGCTCTGGCTGATCCACCACTGCCCTAAGCTGTTGAGTCCTCCCCCACAATCCTCAGACTTAAATGTTATAGAGCATATATGTGATGAACTAGGTCGTAGAGTGTATAAAAACAACTACAACAATATAATGGAACTAAAATCAGCGTATCTACATGAGTGGAACAATATTCCGTCGGAAGTGGGCGCCAATTTGGTCAATTCGATGCAAAACAGACTCAGAAATGTTATTGAATCCAAAGGGTGTGCTACGAAATAATAATTTTTTTTCTAAGTTGTTTAAAAGTCTGTATTTATTATTATGTCCGATTATTCGTTTGATCTCAAAATATGAATTATTTTTGTTATTTTTTGTTTTTTATGAAATAAATTGTTGTTTTTTCTCTTTTTTGGTTTTATAGACAAATAAAATAATTTTTATAACGAAATACATCGAAAAGAATTTTTTTGTTAAAAACGATATTGTTATAAAAGCACTTAAACTAAGTGTTATACCGATGTCCGATTATACGTTTGAACCACTGTATATAAGAATTATAGCCAAATGCTAACCGATTGCAACAACATTTTACACACTGGCTGGTATTTATATGAAGCTTGTTTTTGCAAAATTAAGTGGCCATAGATGTCATAGTTTCTAATTTAATAGCTTCTAACTGGCCTTTGCGACACTTTTTTGGGTTTCCGGGAGTGTTTTTTATATGAAAGCTATAGTCAAACATGGACCGATTCCTATAAAATGTGATATACACAACAATAGTTGCAGTCTAAAGAGTGTTCTAAAAAAATATGCATTTACTATTTTAGACAAAATTTATCCATAGTGCAAGAAATAATTTATTTTTTGATCAAGTTAGTTTCTATAGATATGTCAGATACTATTATTTTAGAAATTATTAATTTTCAATAGTTATTTCAATCAAAATGGACTGCGAAAAAAAAGTTCGTGAAAATATAATTAAAACTTTTCAAAAAATCCGTCATGGACTTTTAAAAAAATAGCTAAAAATTTGAAAGTTGACCCTCGAACGGTTTCTAATGCCATCAGACGGTATAATAAAAACCTGAGCATTGAAAGAAAACCTGGATCAGGGAGGAAAAAAGGTCCTACAGATATTGGTAAGGCAAAATAAGTCAAGCGACTCTTTCGAAGAGCGCCTAACAGCTCGTACGGTGAAATGTTCTACAAATTTTGCACATAGAGTCAAAGCTTATGCTGGACTGAAGACATACAAAGTCCAAAAGGTTCCAGATCGCAATGCTATAAAGAACTTAGAAGCAAAAAAACGAGCTAAAAAATTGAAGTCTGATTTTATAAAAAAATACACCTGTTGTGTGATGGATGATGAAACATACGTACTGGCAGACTTTTCTCAACTTCCTGGTCAAGATTTTTATGTTGCTGATAAACGGGGCAATGTTCGGCAAGAGTTTCGCACAAAAAAACAAACGAAATTCCCTAAGAAGTTTCTCGTGTGGCAAGCTATTTGCAGTTGTGGCAAAAGAAGTAAAGTGTTTGTGGCATCTGGCACAATAAACACAGAAATTTATATAAAGGAGTGCCTACAAAAACGGTTGTTATCCTTTTTAAGAGAGCACAGAGTGACTACATTTTTTTGGCCCGATTTGGCATCATGCCATTATGGAAAAAAGGCACTTGAGTTGTACTCAAAGAATAATGTCATTTTTGTACCACGAGAGGCAAATCCACCTAACTGTCCAGAACTTCGGCCTGTGGAATTGAAGAACACAGGAAAGATTTCCAAGAACATGTCCGATTTTAAGCGCAGTTGGAACACATGCTCTAAAAAGGTATCAGAAGCAACTATAAAATCTTTAATGGGATGGTTTCCGAAAAAGTCGATAATTCTGCAAAACCCGAGTACTAAGTAAACATTTTAATGCTAAATGATTTTGTATAATATGTCATTATATTTGCGTATTTTGTAGAGTTTTCATATTAAAAGGTTTGATTTTTATTTAAAAAAATCCAACTACAAATTTTATTTAGAGCACTTTTTATTCTATTCTAAATTTAGTAGTCATAGCTATTACAATTGTAATCAATTTATCAGCATTCATATGTTTCCCGGGTGGGGTTATATGGAAGCTCTAACTAAATGTGAACCGATTTCGCCCACAAACAACTTCTGCTACATATCAAAAATACTTTTGTACAATTTTGTCTCTCTAGCTCTTGTAGTTAAGGAGCTATCGCACTTTTATCTGACGGACAGACGGACATAAACCGTCTTTTCATTTTGTATTTTTGTGTTTCCGTAAGTTTTTTATATGGGAGCTATGGTCAAATAGTGACCCATTTTGTGACAAAATTTTGCACACTGGCTGGTATTCACATAAGACTTCCTTCTGCTAAATTTAGTGGCCAAAGCTATTACAGTTTATCAGTTATTGGCATTTAAGTGTATTTCAGGTGGAATTTAGGCTGTTTCCTTAAGTATTTTGTATGGGAGCTATGGTTAAATGTGAACCGATTTTGATGAAATTTTATATGCTGCCTAGCGCTTATTTAAAACTTCCATCAAATTTACCAATTTTTGTCATCATAACTGTTATAATTTGTCACTTATTAGCAAATAAGCGATTAACCTAGACGAGGTTATACGGGAGCTATGGTCAAATGTGAACCGATTTTGCCCGATTTCAATACCAAAATTTTCCGAGATGAAGAATATTTGTGCTAAGTTTCAGTGAGCTATCTCCTTTCGTTTAGGCGTTATTGTGATTTCAACAGACAGACAGACGGACATCGCTCAATCGTCTTAGAATTTCATAAGGATTCAGAATATACAGTTTCTCAAGTGATTGATTGTTTGCATTCAAAAAAATATTGAAAATGCAATTTAAATTTCGAAAATTAAACATCAAATCGTTTTAATTTATTTGTTTTGTTTAACACATACCGTTAATGTATGTAACTGTTTACTACAAAAAGTCGTAAAAAAATTGAAATAAATGCATTGCAACAACAACAATAAAAAAAGAAATATACCCAATTTAAAAGGCGTCAAATAAATGTTTGCGCAATAAGTGAAAATAACACCAAATGTTCATATTTACCGTTATATTTTTGATTTTATAATGTTTTTTGAGTGTTATCCAATGAAACTAAAGTTATAAAAAGTATTGTCCTAAATTTAAAAAAATGTCTGGAAAATGAATTTCGAAAGGCGTTATAGAATTAGCGTATTTCCATCACTATAAGGGCAAATCCGTCAGGGAAATCGCTAAAATGGTTTCCCGTATGGTTAGGGCATCAGATCCCCTGCTGAAAATGAAGGAATATTGCAATTAGAAGGGTTATAATGCAGCCCCAATTAATATACAATATGAATTAAAAGTAAAATTATTAAAACCGTCTGGAAAAAGTGGTACTCCAGCACCGGGGGCTTACATCGTAAGTGGAAAATGATCATGGGCTATGTGTATCCCAAGAAGTAATCCGAAATATACCAGCAAACCTGAAATATTCATCTACAGTGGCTAGGAAAAGTATGCTGCTATCAACGCAAAATATTAAAAATCTTTTCAAGTTTGCTACAGGGCACTTAACTCGGCTTCCAAGCTTTTGGGGATCCATCATGATAATACAAATTGAAGCATGTTTTCGCCACTTTTAAATTTTTTTCGCATATTTTTCAGCTGCCTCTCACAATGTGCTCCATATGGGTATAACATACTACAGGTGTAAATGACGAAAACTTGAATGTAAATTCCTCAAAATATATACAAAACATGTATGTATATATACAAAATGTGTATGAAAAATCTAAACTACCTAGTAAACCGAGTTTTTGCCATTTAACACATAAAAACAAAAGGGCACCAAAAAATAGTTTTTTGCTAAAATTTCATGAAGATTTTGTAAAAAGGTATATCGTGTGCCTATATTCAATACCTCCTATGAACCATTTTTTATTGGAAAACAGTTCTTTTATAAAAGAACATCTCATGTTATAAAGATCAGATGGAAGAAATCTATTAAGGCAGTTATTGTCTTAAATCATTGATGGACATTTCGTCAAACAATTGTTTGTAAGCAACGCCCCCTTTTTCTTATGCTCTTTAAATTAAGCCGTTATTTTGATCATTTTTTGTTGGTTTTTCTTAAAAATACACTGCGAGATGTTGTGTTGTTATATGTATGTCAATTGCTTATAAACAATTGTTTGGTGAAACGTCCATCAATGATTTAATCGTTCAACAGACTTTGGCGAGTGCACATGTTAGCTTGATGCTCATAGATTTTTTTCCTATTACAGTGGTTGATATAAATGGCAATGCAATTAAGAGATTATTTAAAAAGTAATTTTTTCTATAGAAAAAGTAATTTTTTCTATAGAAAAAGTAATTTTTTCTATAGAAAAAGTAATTTTTTCTATAGAAAAAGTAATTTTTTCTATAGAAAAAGTAATTTTTTCTATAGAAAAAGTAATTTTTTCTATAGAAAACGTAATTTTTTCTATAGAAAAAGTAATTTTTTCTATAGAAAAAGTAATTTTTTCTATAGAAAAAGTAATTTTTTCTATAGAAAAAGTAATTTTTTCTATGGAAAAAGTAATTTTTTCTATAGAAAAAGTAATTTTTTCTATAGAAAAAGTAATTTTTTCTATAGAAAAAGTAATTTTTTCTATAGAAAACGTAATTTTTTCTATAGAAAAAGTAATTTTTTCTATAGAAAAAGTAATTTTTTCTATAGAAAAAGTAATTTTTTCTATAGAAAAAGTAATTTTTTATTAATAAGAAATAGTATATCTATAGAAAGATACTTTTTTTCTATAGGAAACAAATAATTAATATTTGTTTACTAAAAATAACAAAAAAAAGTACAATACTTCTCCTCATGTTCATTCCTCGCTGGTTCGGCGGTAACTGAAATAAAACAGAAATAAACAACCAAATTTATATCGATTCGTGCTTCTGCCGGTGTATTCTCTCGTTTCGCTCACAAATACAATCACATTTTCTTTTTGTCCATCAATGTCTTAAATATATTGTAGAGGAAATATTGACATCCTTAAAAAGTTGGTAGTTGGTTCATTCATAGTCGGTATGGAATATAGGCTCACGATATATTGCTTTTAATGGTTTTAGATAGCAAACTGAGACCAAATCACATGAAGTATGAAAGCGATGTCATTTATAACCGATTTGCATCAAAAGTTTATCAAAAATCCCTTTACAAGCTGAGAACGCAAAGGTTTTATCTAAAAACATTTCACTGAAGCACATCGCGAACTTAGCACAAACTTTATCAGAAATAGTCTTAAAAATTTTCTTTAAAAAAGCTTTACCTAAGATCTGAAGCGCACCAAAATAATTTAAGGATTAATTATTTGATGGACCAAATGTTAAGGCATGTATAAATTACCATAATACCATAAAATGCCAAAACCCCTGAAAATATCAACATAAAACTAAATAAAATGGTTTTAAATTATTTTTAGAAATTTTTATTTTAACCGTTATAAATTCCGAGCGCATCGAGTAAAATCATTAACACAAACGGATTTTACATTCACTAATGCAACTCCCATATCTGGGAATATTTCCTTAAACTTTCTGTATCTCCGAAGAGCATGAGGGTTGTTGGAAAACTTCATCATCTTCTGACTCAGAACTTGATTGTATTTTAACTAGTGTTTCACCTTCTTAGTTTCATTAATACACTTTCTTTTTGCTCGAACTATAAATCTACCGATTTAAAATATCAATGAAATAACAAAACCAATATTTTTGTACGTAGCTATGCGGGAGTTGGCGAAAAGCTAGAGGCTCTGCCGCCCAAATTTATTTGTTTTAGTTTTTTATTGTACAAAAAGACTTCTCAAAGTGATGGTATTTATACTTAAGTTAAAATCATTTTAGGGAATTTTGGACGAGATATTGAATATGGGCTAAATATAACAATTTTAAATCATTTTGTAAAAAGGTGTCAAAAATCGCAAATTGCGACTTAAGTCGCATAACGGTACCGCTGCCACTCGGACCACTTTTCAATAAATTAAAAAGAATTTCTTTACTTTTAACATCATTAAAATTCTTTAATAACAAGCTTACACGGATAGCCATAACCAACATATATGGAAAGGGGTTTGTGCTGATCATACAAACCCTTTTCCATCTATTGTGGTAAAGAGTATAATTATTAAAACACTTTTTATTTAAATGCTTACATTTTGTTCTAGTTATTCATTTTTTTAATTGAATAATTTTGTAATATTTTTTTATTTTCAGTTTTGAAAATCTAAAATAAAAATAAAAAAAAGTATACTTGGCAACATTTTTATTTATACTTAATTTTTAAGGAGCTATTTATAGAATATAGAATAATAATGAAATTTATATCTGCTTAATTTTGTACTGGAAGTTAATATATACTTAGAAAAATATACAGCTATTAGATGTATTATAAATCTCAGATTAATCTTATATTCTTAAAAGAGCAATAATTGTATATATATATATATATATATATATATATATATATATATATATATAGAATGGCTATCTCGAAAACGGCTCTAACGATTTTGATAAAATTTGGACAGTGGGTATCTTTTTTGATGTATAGGTCGAAGAAGAAGGGACTTTTGGAACTTTTACCTCTAAGAGGGTAAAAACGGGTAAAAAGGGGAAAAAATCGAAAACGCTATGTCTCCTAAAGTAATAGGTATAGAAACAAAATTAAAATTACGTTTTAAACAGCTTTGAAAATAAGCGGACAGGTGTTTGGTACTTTTTTGAAACTATGTCCGATAGGGGGTAAAAAAGGGTGAAAATAGTTTTTTGGCACCTTTTTAACCCACTCTTATACTTTAAACTAAAGAATATAGAAAGAAACTTGGTACTGCAATCAATAGATGTAAAAAAAACATGAAACACGTATTTGGTACTTTTTTTGATTTTGGAGCCAAAATGGGTAAAAAAGGGATAAAATGATAACTTAACATCTCCAAAGTAATATGAATAGGAACATTATACATTATGTTAAATGCGTTTTAAAAAAATGTACCGAATTCAATTGGCACCAAAAAAGTACCAAATATACATATGGAACTTTTAGAAATTAGGGAATAAAAAGGGGGAAAAATTAGTATTATTTTAAACAAATGAATGTTTGTCTGTATGTATGTTCTTTATAGAATAGTAAACTGTGAATTTGATTGTGTTATGCTCTTTAGCGAAGATGTTGCGGATAAGCCGGCGAAGGTTTTAAAGTTGATAAGACTAATTTCCGACAGATGGCGCCACTGAAAATTACTAAAAATTAATTAAATCGTAAACTGAACATTTGATCATGCTATGATCTTTAGCAAAGTTGTAGCGCATGAGCCGACGAAGGTTTTTTAGTTGGTATGAATAATTTCCGACAGGTGGCGCTACAGAAAATTACTAAAAGTCAATTTAATCGTAATCTGTACATTTAATCATGCTACAATCTTTAGCAAAGTTGTTGCACATGAGCCGACGAAGGTTTCTTAGTTGGTATGAAGAAATTTCGACAGGTGGCGCTACTGAAATTTACTCAAAGTCAATTTAATCGTATGCTGTACATTTAATCATGCTATAATCTTCAGCAAAGTTGTTACGGATAAGCCGAAGAAGTTTTATGAATTGGAATAAGCAAAGTCCGACAGGTGGCGCCACAGAAAACTACTCAAAATGAATTAAATCGTAAACTGTGCATTTGATCAGACTATAATCTTTAGCAAAGTTGTTGCGCATGAGTCGACAGAGGTTTCTGTTGATATGAATAATTTCCAAAATTATTCAAAATGAGTTAAACTGTAAACTATGCAAACTATGTGTTGGTCGGACAAAATAAATCAAATAATTCAAAATTAACTGAATATTTCTACAATGTCTTTCCTCTAAATTTATTTTAGCACTTTATAATATAAAATATATAAAAACATTAAAATTTTCCTCAAAATGCTTATCATAAAGCTCCGAGCAAGGCTCGGTCTACCAGTTACTTGTTTATTAATTTAGATTTGACTACTGTATAATATTACTAGAAAAAGAAAAGGCTCGTTCTGACGCAGCACTGCCAGCTTAAATGTAGATAAAATACGCAACGCTAGTTTTGACAATCTTGGATATTTTTAGAGTTGACTTTCCTTGGATATTTTTTAGAGTTGCCTTTCGGAACTGACATCATAGAGCATTTTAATAATTTTGGAAAAATCGTGCTTCTTTGTTTAATGAAGTATTTAAATTAGATGACAAATTTGTAGGATTTTCTTTTGAGATATTACGAGTACTATGGGACATTTGTAAATTCGATGATGTTAGTGGTAAAATTGTAGGAGAAAAATTTGGAGATGATGAAAATGTTGAAGGTGTTAAGTTAGACGGGGAGCCAGAGGTTGTATTTGCAAAAGCGGAAATTGGTTGAGAATAATTTTCTTTATAATTTGTAATTTCATTAATGCAAAATTCTTTTATTTCCTCCAAATCACTGTCTTGATCAGAAATTGCTTGTTGATACAAAAAAAAAAAAAATAAGTTTTGTGCCATATGCTTAAATTTGAAAATGACGTCAAGACAACCACACAGGATCAACTAAGCATTGCAGAATTAAAATGTTAATACATAATTGAAAGTCTGCCTGTTTATGAGTTTATTTATTTGTACATATATTAATTTAAAGTTTTTCACTTTTTACATCCTAATTTTCGTTGAAGGAATGCTGCGGCTAGCTGTTAAGGTGGGCACACACTTCGTTCTTTTGAACAGTTTTAATCGAACGAGCAACACTGTAGGGTTTGACACGTACAACGACCATGCAGACAAACTATCGTTTTTTTATCGCAACAATCAAAATAAAACAAAATAATGTATGTAAACACATATATCGGGTGTTTTTTATTGAGGTATAGAACTTTAAGTTGGCATCACTTTTTTAACTGGCGGCCATTTTGTCAGCTGTCAAGTGATTAATATTTAGTTTGGTTTGCCATTTCATCATGAACAGGTTGACAAAAGAACAACGCTTGCAAATCGTGCAAATTTATTTCGAAAATAATGGTTCAGTTCGCGAAGTTTACCGCAAGCTCCGTCCATTTTATGGTCGACATAATCGTCCATCAGAGCAATTAATTCGGTTAACCATGGATCGTTTTCGCACTACGTTTACTCTATGTGATAATACGCATCCGCAGCGACGTCGAACAGTGCGCACCGAAGAAACAATTGCCGCTGTAGAGCAAAGTGTTGAAGAGGACCCGAATGAATCGATTCGACACCGTGCACAGCAATTGGAGCTTTGTCCATCAGCTTTATGGAAGATTTTGCGCAAAGATCTTGGCTTGCGACCTTACAAGATCCAGCTTGTGCAAGAATTAAAGCCGCGAGACCATGCAATGCGTCGTGATTTTGGTGTATGGGCCGAAAATGAGATTGATCTCGATGCTGATTTTCATCGAAAAATTTTGTTCAGTAATGAGGCTAATTTTTGGTTGAATGGCTACGTCAACAAGCAAAATTGCCGCATTTGGAGTGAAGAGAATCCACATGAGACCCTTGAGACGCCATTACATCCACAAAAACTGACTGTTTGGTGTGCTCTATGGGCTGGTGGAGTCATTGGGCCATACTTCTTCCGAAATAATGCTGGAGAGTCAGTTACCATAAATGGAGACCGGTATAGAGCCATGATAACCGACTATTTTGTTCCCCAATTGGATGGCATGAATGTGGATGAGTTGTGGTTCCAACAAGACGGCGCTACATGCCACACAGCGCACAGCACACGTCACAATTGATTTATTGAAGGAAACATTCGATGAGCGCATAATTTCGCGGAATGGACCTGTCAATTGGCCACCAAGATCGTGCGATTTGACACCACTGGATTATTTTCTTTGGGGATATGTGAAGTCGCTCGTCTGCGCCAACAAACCAGAAACGTTAGGGGACTTGGAAGCCAACATTCGTGGCGTTATTGCCAACATACGGCCCCATATGCTCGAAAAAGTAGTTGAAAATTGGACCTGTAGAATTGGCTTTATTCGAGCCAGCCGCGGCGGCCACATGCCCCAAATCATATTTAAACATTAATGGCATAAAATTATCCTTCCAATAAAGCCAAATTGATGGACATTAAAACGATTTTCTTGTGTTTTATTTCAATTCGAAGTTCTATATCTCTAAAAAAAACACCCATTATTAGCAATTTTTACATTTTCAGTATTTTACACTGACGGACGCTACACACTTTTCTATACATATTATTCTGTTAAATGCTATATAAACATCTATATATTTTTAGCCTAATGTAAAGCATACTATAAGTTCTCTTTACGAACCAAGTTCAATAGGAGAAAAAAGAAAAATTGCACTAGTAAAATTAAAAAAAAAACCTTTTTTTCTGTGACGGACGCCACACACTGAGCCCTTTTTTACTTGACGTATTTATAGCACCACAATTACTTTTGATGGGGTCTTTTACATCTAATTGTATAAAATTAAGCAGACTTTGAGCCCATACTAAAACTTGATACCTAAATGGATGTTTTTGTGATTTTTATGAACTTTTAAAAAACCTATTATATTAAAAAATGTATAAAAATTCGAGATGATTGCAAATAAAACCTGCCATTTACGAAGATAGCAATTAAAAATTGTATCCATTATATATTCTAAAGGATCAGTATATGGTAAATTTTTTCATAAAAAAATATATTGTATAACATTAAAAAAAAAACAGGTAACCCTGAACTATTGCTTTTTACTTGCTTACGCGTCGAATTGAATTTAATTACTGAAGAGATAATACCAAAAAAGTAAAGATGTCAGATACAAATAATGATGAATATATTAAAGAAATTTTGGATCTTATTGAAGAGGCTGTAGAAATACTGGATTTGGACAATGTTGAATACCTGAAAGTAATTTTAGAATTACTAGATTCCTATGAACCGCCGTGGTATATCAGGTTAGTCATCCGCCTAGCATACCAGGGGTCCCAAGTTCGATCCCCGGCCAGACCCACTTGAAAAAATAAATTTTCAAAAAAGCGGCGGTTCACCTCATAACTCAGCTAGCTACTGGTTATTGAGTATTTGGCTATGAAAAACTTCTCTAACTAATGCATTTGCCGTTCGGAGCCGGAGTGAAAACGTAGGTCCCTTTCAATGAGTCTATTATTATTAGATTCCTATGAAGAGGCAAATTATATCATAAATAAAAGCATTAAAAAGGAATGTTTTAAATCATGGAGGTTAGAGCGAGAGCAACCTCCATGAAAAAATTACCCTTTTACGGAATTCTCTTCCTTCAGTAGCAACAAACGGGCGACTCTCTATTATCAATATTGTACGGGCATCAGGAGCTTCTCGTTTATCTTCCTCACTTATCTTTTTGATAGATGCACTAGCAGATATTAAATTAAAGCAGTTATGCCGATTGAATTGAGATTCGATAAGTGCTTTCCATTATACTTGAACAACTTTTTACATGTGCGACATCATACAAATATTTTTAAAAAAGTTTCGTCTTGCTTTAAAATTGCAGAAAAAATTTCCCATATTGGGCGTTTGGACGTTTTTGCATTAATCGCAAAACTCCGGAGTTGATTTTTTCCTCAGTCGCACTATTGTCATCCATTTTTTCGCAACCTGTTTATATAAATTATAAAATACTTATTTTATGTTTGTTTTAAAAATTAGTACTTTTCCTAAATAAATAAATAAATAACTTTTATGCAAATCATTAAAATTATGATTTTAATGAAAAAGAAAATTTTTTTTGTTTTTAATTTTTTGATCATAACTTTTTGGAAATCCTGATTTTTCCTACACTATATTTGGGAAAATTGTAGTCACAGTAAAGCTAAATAAATTTTGTGAACACACCAATATAATCTGAATGTGTCTAGATACCAAAAATAGGTCATATAGACTCCCTTGTGCCAACGAAATTAAATTTTTTACTCAAATTAAAGCACTTAAAAAATGTTGAAAATTGCTGTTTGATAGAATCGTTTGACGGTTAAAATGTTCCAAGTGGTATAAAAATGAATTTTTGATTACATATTAACTCCAGATGCTTTAAATGCAATTAACATATTGAAATTTAAATGAAATCCTATAAAAAAGTGTCAGATTCGGTGCACTATTGACTACTTTTGCCTCTAGATTGCTTATTTTTTTGTCGAAATTTCGTCACAAATATCTCTTTTGAAAGTTTTTGACAGTATCTATTACTGCGTTCCTAAAAATGTTGCAACAAATTGCCTCAAGGTGGCGGTATTGCCATGTTTCTTACAATTATATCAAATACATTTTAATTATATCTTTTTCGATGTTGGTACATTCAGAAAAAAATTAGACCAAATACTCCTGAACAAAGTTGCGGAACATTGTTAAACCATATTTTTTAGTTTTTGTTATAAAAAATGCGATTTCCGTGTGTAACCTTAAAATAGAGCCATATTTTTACAGAAATCAGAAACGAAGAAGTCGTTGAACAAACATTATTTTTATAACCCCAGAGAGTTATTTTTAACAACAAAAAAGTTCTTTTTCGCAAAAAGACGTTTTTCAGATATTGCTAATAATAAAATTTGAGTTAAAAATATACATTTTTTGGCACGAGGGAGTCTTTATGACCTATTTTTGATATCTAAACATCTTCAAATCATATTGGTGTGTTCACAAAAGTTGTTTATTTACTGAGGCTACAATTTTCCCAAATATAGTGTAGGAATAATCAGAACTTCCAAGAAGTTATGATCAAAAAATTAAAAACAAAAAAAAAAAAATCTTTAACTTTAAAAAAAAAAATAAGATTAAATACCATTTTATAATAAAATTTTAGCAAGAAATATTCGCCATACTCTTGG
Source organism: Stomorhina lunata (assembly GCA_933228675.1). Classification (NCBI taxonomy): domain Eukaryota; kingdom Metazoa; phylum Arthropoda; class Insecta; order Diptera; family Rhiniidae; genus Stomorhina; species Stomorhina lunata. The sequence continues at coordinate 83,507,197 of OW121740.1, read as the reverse complement.
CTACATTTTTGCCGAACATAGTTAAGCGATATTTTTAAGAGATTATTAGCTATTTGGTAAAAACTGATGACACCTTTTTTAGGCATCATGCTAATATTGGGAAACTTTGGGGGCCCATAAAAATAAAACGGTTACTAATTTTGACAAAGTGAGTTTAGGGCTTTACTACAATTTAATGGTAGAATGGACCCATATAGTCACGACCTTGCACTTTTCAAAAGATGTTCATTTGTTGTGTTGCGTTATTAAAAATGATATTACATAAATTGGGCTTTTAATTAATTCCTTATCTACCGCTGCAGCTTCAGCGCGCGCTGAAGAGATTACCTTCGAAACTATATTGAATTATTAAAACAAAGTTTATACTATTTTTAGCCGATATAATAGTAAAATATTTCAGTAGATTCTAAAAATCTAACATTATGTATGTATATGAGTATTAAAATTTAACAATCGAAATCCTATGCATAAAAGGTATAGTATTTGGACATAATTACAAAACCGTACACTTTTAAAATTAGATTTTTGTAGATTACGATAATGTTGCTCTAATGGCTTATGTTGTATATAAAATTTTCAAAACATTGAAGACATTGGGCTACCTAGAGCAACCTGGGACCAAATTACCGCATTCGATATCGATCGAATATATTGTAAAGTATACTTTAGGGATGTTCTAAGTTACTTCGATGCAAAAAATTAATGGAAATTTGGTATTTATTTTGATTTTATAATATATAGTTTAATTGAAACTCTTTTACTATTGGTCATCTTTTGGCAAATAACTACAAAAACAATAAATTAAACTGAGCATCTTTTAAATAATTTTGATTATCCTTAAAGTATGCTATACAAATGTTTTAAAAATATCTAAGATTTCGATCGATATCAAATGCGGTAATTTGGGCCCTGTTTTCAAAATACACACTTTAAAATGTGCATGATTACATTGCGGTAGACAGGGTTACACGGGTATTGTTGCACTATGGTCCAAGATCGAAATTTTCTCGAAATTTGACAAAATGTGAGTCTTAGTGAAATTCTGCTGCCTAAGGGTTTTTAAATGAAATTCGCGATGTGCTTTACTGAAATGTTTTTAGATAAAACTTCCGCTAATAGAGATTTATGACAAACTTTTGATGCATATCGGTTATAAATAACGCCGCTTTCATGCCGTATGTGATCCTGTCTCAGTTTGCTTTCTAAAACCATTAAAAACATTCACTTTTTTGCACGATTTTTAAAAGCTTTATGAAATTACAATATGTAGCAAATTACGAGTCATCGCCATCAGCCTCAACAATTCCAATGGCAAATGAAAGTGGACTATAAAGTAAACAGAATTGTCAAAGGGTTTTGAAAAGTTCGAAGTTCGTTTGAAAAGCTCTAACTTCATTTTTATGGCCTCTTGAAGTTGGTCCTTTTTTGACAAAAATGTTTAATGAGTCAAATGAAAAATTATAACTTTTAAAATGGTTATCACTTTTTTAAAAATTAGGCACATATTTCAGCGTTTATCCTTTAGTTTTATGATTTTTTAATTAAAAAATTTAATTATGTATTGTAGAACAAGGAAGATCAGTTATGTCCTTGACTCAGGATATCTCAAAAAACATTTTTTCTGTTTTCTTTGTCCTTCTCTTAGATATGGATTATAGTGTTGAAATCAAAATACAAGAATCAAAAAAGTGGGCCCATGTGGATATCGAAAAATAATAGATTTTTTTGTAAAACAACTCATGTTATTTCACTACAAATTTTAAAATTAATCGTTGGAAATTTTTTTTTTCTTCAGAATTTAAAACGACTTAAAAAAATTTTAAATTTATAGTATATTTTCACTGCGTGAACCGCCGTGGTACAGCAGGTTAGTCATCCGCCTAACATACCAGAGGTCCCAAGTATAATCCCAAGCAATCCACCTTTTCATATACCGGGTCACATATATAGACTAAACAATAAAAAACACCAACATTTAGTTAAACAAGATTATGATTATTATATACAGGGTGTTTACTCGAGTTATGTTTGCTCGATTAATCGGGAAAATAAAATCGATTAATCGCTCGATTAAAATAAAATGGCTAATTTCAAATAAAGATTTATTTGAGGAATTTTCCACGAGTAATCGAGTAACTCGAGAAAAATTATTTCAATAATATTGTAAGTATTTTTTTAAAATAAAACGATTTTTGATTACAAATTAAGAAAAAGTTTTCTTGCTTAATGTAAATTGTTGTTATTCCCCTGCCACGCAAATAATGGCAAACTTTGGCTTGTTGTAAATATGTTGTTGCTGAGTTGACAGCCCTTGGCGAGAAACCTCGGGTCATTCCGGTACGCAGAACCGGCTGTCGCGCGAATGCTGTGGCGGGAATGTATTTGAATGTATTTGGCTTGAAAGTGTTTGCTACTACTAATAATATATTCCATTTTATGCAATAATCAAGGGTTCAAATGAAGACCACTTAAATCAATTATCTGCCGTTCTATGGTCCATCTTAGGCAATAATTGATGGTTCTATTATAGTTAATTTAAAGCAATAATCGAGGGTTTTAATATAATTAATTTTCCATTTATAAAATAATCGTGGATTTTAACATTGTCAATTCTAAGCAATAATTGTGACTTGTAAATTACAACTTGTAATAATATATAGTCTATTGTGTGTATATAGTCCAATGCATGTATATAGTCCATAGTATATATATATAGTCAATGTAATTTCAGATATAAATAGCCTAGTCTACCATAGACCTGTTGTGGTATCCAATGTATTCGTAATTTCTACTATTGTTTTATTTATCGTAGCTCCTGTTATAGATTACTTTAAGGTACCATTGCAATCGAAAAACCTACTATAGTCCAGTTGAAGTCTCCGATGTATTCGTAGATACTACTATAGTTTAATTGAAGATCCCTGTGTAATCGTAGGTCCTACTATAGTAACAGTACGTCCTATTATATTTCAGTTAAAGGACGCAATGTAATCGTAGATCCTACTTTAGTCCAGTTGAAGTTCCCATTGTATACATAGGTAAAGTATAGTCGTAGAAATCGAAAGATTGCTTTTTGCATATAGAAGTAAATAAACTCACTTAAAATATTTAGGGTGATAATATGTTACAAATGTTAATTTGTATTAAAAATAAATTTTTATATATTTATTGTATGTCTTTTATTGCGAACTGTTAAACTTTTTTGTTAATAAAACACTATTATTTAAAAAAAAATTGTTTTATTAAAAATATACCTATCAAAAGCTTACAAAAAATCTTACTCGAGTAATTTTAAGATGAATTTTTTACTCAATTAACTCGAGTAATTTTTAAAGATTAATCGATTTTCCGAGTAATTAAAAAACCCCATTTTCAAATTATTTGATTACTCAAACAATCAAAAGTCGAGTAAAATGAACACCCTAATTATATACTATCTTACATGATCAACTCGTTAGTTTGTACAAATTTGTATGCTTCTAGCTACATACTTTTAAAAAAGAGTTTAACTTTTTTCGTGCTAAATTTGACTTTGGGACCACTGTGCGTTGTGATGGTAATATAGTTTAATATACGATGCAACAATGTACTGAATGCTTTGAATAATTTCGATGCTATTATATTGCCCATTGCTGTTTTCTTCGAGTACATACAAACATACAATGATAGTTATGAATGAATCTAAATACACATACATATATATATGAACCGAATTAATATCTGTATGTATGTTGTTTATAAACTGCTTAAATACGACCACGGCTAAGACCGGCTAAAGCTTTTAACACACCCAATGTAAGATGTAACAACATACATATTTACATATGTATATACATACATTTATAGGTAAATAAGTATGCATACATATGTATGTATAAACGCAGGTAGATTCGTTGGTAAAAGTCTTAAGTGATATAACCTAAGCTTTTGGATGTTTTTGCTGATTTCATAATACTCTTAATAAGTATTGATCCCCTTTCTTCTCTCTGTGAGTAACAATAATATTTTGATTTCAAGGTCCATAAATACTTTAACAGTTTCATGTGCGAATCATTCAACATTCAAAACTCTTCGTAAAAAGCAGAAAAGAAATGAATTTCTTTGTTATGATAGGAGTGCTGGTTATACCAGTGTTTGGTGCACCCCAAGGTTATGAATACCCAAAACCAGCAACAGTATTGGGACAAAATAAATTCCAAACGATAGAGCAGCCAAACATTTTGCCGTGCTCTAATGCACATCACAATTTTGACGATCTTTCATTGAACTTAATTAATTCTCAATCACAAGGCAGAATTGTTAACCACAAAACAAACTTTGGAACGAGTAATAATCTGGTTGGTGCCGCCAGTATTTATAGCCCTCAATATTTGGATACATTACCAAATAATCTACCCACTCCACAGTCGCATAATAGTGAAACAATATCAACGCAATATCTTTCAAATCCGGGAAATGCACAACAAACTTCATCATATCAAAGTAATGGATATTCTCATAGTCAAGCAGCTAATCTTCAAACTAACAATCATCCTGCTACAACTTTTCTTCAACCAAACCAACACACGTCTGGTTTACTGGGTCATTTAGAAGCACCAAGGCCTGTAAACTCATATGGTATTCAGCAGAACGGAGGCTCCTACGCACATTCGTTCGACCACACCAGTAACGCGGCATCATCACTCCATGCACAACAAGAATCTGTATTGTCGTCTCTCGGTAGCGAAGCATACTCTGGCGCCTTTGTTAACACGGCAACTCATCTGGCAGCAGATCATAATAGCGGCAAGCAGACATTAAATAACAACTTAGAATTTAACGTCGGTGGTGTAAATGGCCAACTTGAAAATGTGATCCGTGAGACATTTGCCAGCACTTCTTTAGATCCCTCAATTGAAAAGCATATTTACGTGCATGTTCCTCCACAAGATCTAGAGGAGGATAATACCCGAGAACACAGTTCACAACGTCAACTTGTACCACCAGCAAGAAAACATTATAAAATTGTTTTCATTAAAGCTCCATCGTACCCTACACCAAATTACAACCAACTAACAACAGCTCCCAAAACGGAAGAAAAAACATTGATTTATGTCTTAGTGAAAAAACCTGAAGTACCCTCCATAGAACAAATCGAACAAATTCAACAATCTACGTACAAATCCAGCAAGCCCGAAGTGTACTTTATTAAATACAAGACTCAGAAAGAAGGCGAAACTAGCCAGTACCCAATTAATACGCATAGCCAAAATGAAATTGTTACAAATCAATCTACAGACTCGTTTTCAAATGAAAGTGACACATTGCCCATTGACATACGGTCTGGAGGAAAGAGTACTTCAACAAGTACATCTGTTTCATATAGCTCATCATCGTCGTCTAGTGGATCAAATTCAAATGAACCCAAGCATGAACTTTATGGAGTGCCATTGCAGTAGAATTTCGTATATTACTTACATATACATATATATCTAAATATGTTATATCTGTTATTTATTTTTAAATTTGTTTTACATTGACAACTTTACAACTAATTTATTACATTCATGCATTCTTCATTGTAATTTCGAAACATCATTATAATTATTTATTTTCATTAATTATTCATTAATATCATTTCAAAATTGAAAATTTTTAAAAATAAAAACATATTAGTCATTCTCAATCAACTTAACTTCTTTCTGCCTCAAAACACACAGAGTGAATGACAGTTTTTTTTTTTTGATGCAGGTAATACATATAATATAATTTTTATAAAAACAAGAATTAGCAAATGTTTATTAAATTTGTTAAAAATTTAAAACAATATGTGTGTTCCTTTACTTTAACGATACAGCCCAAACAATTTTCAATACAAATTGTTGTTTTTTGAGTAATTTCTGACAACTTTTGACTGTTTATGGTGGTTTTGTTAAAGTACGGGAATAAACATAATACATATCGCTAGCTTATAGTGCAAAGGTGCCAACTGCACTTTTTCAAATTTTTTAGGAGAGACAAAAAAACTGCATCAAAAAATTTACATAATCTATATGTATACATATAAAATTCAATAATGTCTGTATGTTTGTTTGTTTGTATGTTTGTTTGTTTGTTATTGATGGACTCTTATTTTTTTGAAATTTCTACTATATATTACAAATGGTAAAATAGGCTTATTTTATTTTTGATATCTAAAGTGGGTGTGGCGCACAGTGGGATTTATTCATACATTTCGTAGTATTTCATGGAAAAGAGTATAATGAGAACTCATAGAATCTTAACATTTGGCACAAATTCTTCCATCAACTTTGTCAAAAAAAATTAAAATTTTATCAAAATCGACCACGCCCATCGCCTTCGCCCATATAACCCGAAAATTATTTTTCGACCCGATTTTCGATTTCTTTATCAAAAATTACGAAACTTGGCAAAAGTTATCAGTGTTATTGAGTTTAAAAATTTTGAAAGTTTCATGGAAATCTACCACGCCCCACTATGGTATTTCTGCTGCAAAAAAGGCATTTTTTGACTATCACTTTTCAAAAATCTAATAAAGCCATTTGATAGAGAAGAATCTGGCAATGAAAAATCTATATTTTTTCCTAAGATATATATACATATATATAGAAAAAATCGGTTGAAGTCAGCTAAATGTTGTGAAACAAAAATTTATGGTAAAATTATTGAAATTTAAAGGCTTATGTATCGAAGATATTTCAAGTGGCAAAATGTAGGTGTGAATTTTATTGAAGTCTGAGATCTTGTGTTTGTTTTAAAGAAAAAAAAAAGTTTACTGCACACATAGTTTGGGAGATATGAGCGCATCAAGATTGTCCTATAAAATTTAGCATTGGCAGTTTTCGTTGGAGAAAAAGTCAGTTGGCTCGGTTTACCTCCGTGCTCTTAGTATAATGAAATGAAAGACAAAAGGCTTTTCTTTCGAATTAGCTAAAAAAATTTAGCAACTTTTGTCAAACTTTTGAAAATATCAAAATTTAGTAAAAAAAGTCAGGAATATTGCTTATAATAAAAAACCATTGCATACCTTCAGGCTTAAGTTTTTAATCAAATTGCAGTTATTAATCCTAACATTAGCTCTTTTATAAACACAATTTATTAATAATTTATTGACAGCTATTTGGAAAAAGTGCATAAGAAATTAAAAAAAAAAACAAAACCACATGTTTTAATAAGAAAATTAATGTAAAAACAAATACCGATGTTTTTCATCGTTTGCTTGAGTCTTCTGATCCATATATAAGTAATTTAAGACGACAACCTTATAAAAATGTTTCGGAATTGGATGATGTAGTTAAGGAAATGATAATTAATGAATAAAATATTTAAATATTGGCTTTAACCGGATTTCAACCGAAATTGGTAGAACTCTTTTTAGATCAGAAAATAAAAGTGTGCCGAATTTTATCAAATTGTGGGTTATACATTGAAATGTGAAAAAATGGGGGTCCAAGGAAGGTACCTCAAGGAGTCGTCGGATTTCAACCAAAATTAGTAGGGCTCTTTTCTGGATCAAAAAATAGAGTTGTGCCAAATTTGATCAAATTCTATTGAAAATTGGGGTTTATACATTGAGAAGAAAAATAAGTGAAAAATTGGGGTCCAAGGGAGCTACCTCAAAGAGTCGTTGGATTTCAACCAAAATTAGTAGGGCTTTTTTCTGGATCAAAAAATAGAATTGGGGTTTATACATTGAAAAGAAAAATAAGTGAAAAAATGGGGGTCCAAGGGAGGTACCTCAAAGAGTCGTCGGATTTCAACCAAAATTAGTAAGGCTTTTTTCTGGATCAAAAAATAGAAGTGTGCCAAATTTTATCAAATTCTATTGAAAATTGGGGTTTATACATTGAGAAGAAAAATAAGTGAAAAAATGGGGGTCCAAGGGCGGTACCTTAAGGAGTCGTCGGATTTCAACCAAAACTAGTGGAGCTCTTTTTTTGGTCAAATAATAGAGTTATGCCGATTTTCATGAAATTCTGTTGAAAATTGCGGGTTATACATTGAGAAGAAAAATAAGTAAAAAAATGGGGGTCCAAGGGAGGTACCTCAAGGAGTCGTCGGATTTCAAAGTTTTTTTGAATTTTTCTTATCTATATAAAACTAAATAAGTGTGCCAAATTTCATCGTTGTAGGATAACTCCTTCTATTTTTTGCAGTTAGATGTATGAAGAAATCTCACTGTGCGCCCCCGCCCATATATCAATTGTTTGTATGTTTGTTTGTTATTAAACTAGCCACCCGATTTTTTTTTAAATTTCTACTGTATATTACAAGTGGTCTTGGGGGTAAAATAGGCTTATTTTATTTTTGATATCTAAAGTGGGTGTGGCGCACAGTGGGATTTATTCATACATTTCGTAGTATTTCATGGAAAAGAGTATAATGAGAACTCATATAATCTTAACATTTGGCACAAATTCTTCCATCAACTCTGTCAAACAAATTTAAAATTTTATCAGAATCGACCACGCCCATTGCTTTCGCCCATAACACCCGAAAATTATTTTTCGACCCGATTTTCGATTTCTTTATCAAAAATTACGAAACTTGGCAAAAGTTATCAGTGTTATTGAGTTTAAAAATTTTGAAAGTTTCATGGAAATCTACCACGCCCCCGCCCATATATCAATCTATGTCTGTATGTTTGTTTGTTTGTTATTAAACTAGCCACCCAATTTTTTTTTAAATTTCTACTGTATATTACAAGTGGTCTTGGGGATAAAATAGGCTAATTTTATTTTTGATATCTCAAGTGGGTGTGTCGCACAGTGGGATTTATTCATACATTTCGTAGTATTTCATGGAAAAGAGTATAATGAGAACTCATAGAATCTTAACATTTGGCACAAATTCTTCCATCAACTCTGTCAAAAAAATTTTAAATTTTATCAGAATCGACCACGCCCATCGCTTTCGCCCATATATCAATCTGTGTCTGTATGTTTGTTTGTTTGTATGTTTGTTTGTTATTGATGGACTCTTAAACTACACCATTTTCAATTGAAATTGAGAAATATTTAATTGAAATTGAGAATATTAAATTGAAATTGAGAAATTTTCAATTGAAATTGAGAATTTTCAATTGAAAATGAGAAATTTTCAATTAAAATTGAGAATTTTCATTTGAAATTGAGAAATTTTCAATTGAAATTGAGAATTTTCAATTAAAAATGAGAAATTTTCAATTAAAATTGAGAAAATCCTAATTGGAAATGAGAAACATTCAGTTCAAATTGAGAAATTTTCAATTGAAATTGGGAATTTTTGAATTGAAATTGAGAAAAGCCCAATTGAAAATGAGAAATTTTCAATTGAAATTGAGAATTTTTAAATTGAAATTGAGAATTTTTAAATTGAAATTGAGAAAAGCTCAATTGAAAATGAGGTTGAATTTTTTAATTGAAATTGAGAAGTTTTCAATTGAAAATGAGAATTTTTCAATTGAAAATGAGAAATTTTCAATTGAAATTGAGAAATTTTCAATTGAAAATGAGAAATTTTAAATTTAAATTGAGAATTTTTCAATTGAAATTGAGAACACCCCAAGTGGAATTTCAACCTCATTTTCAATTGAGGTTTTCTCAATTTCAATTCTAAAATTCTCAATTTCAATTGAAAATTTCTCATTTTAAATTGAAAATTTCTCATTTTCAATTGAAAATTTCTCATTTTCATTTGAAAATTTCTCAAATCCAATTGAAAATTTTTCAATTTCAATTAAAAAAACCAACCTCATTTTCAATTGGGCTTTTCTCAATTTCAATTGAAAAATTCTCAATTTAAATTTACAAATTCTCAATTTCAATTGAAAATTTCTCTTTTCCAATTGGGATTTTCTCAATTTCAATTTACAAATTCTCATTTTCAATTGAAAAATTCTCAATTTCAATTGAAAATTTCTCAATTTAAATTGAAAATTTATCATTTTCAACTGAAAATTCTCAATTTCAATTGAATATTTCTCAATTTCAATTGAAAAGTCTCAATTTCAATTGAAAATTTCTCAATTTCAATTGAAAATTCTCAATTCCAATTGAATATTTCTCAATTTCAATTGAAAATTCTCAATTTCAATTGAAAATTTCTCAATTCAATTTGAAAATTTCTCAATTACAATTGAAAATGGTGTAGTAGTATATATTTCAAAGTTCAGCCGCATTCTCTTGCCGGCCTATTTACCAGAATCATTTTACTAACTTCATCGTTTTACATATTTTAAACATTTTCAATTGCAATTTAGTAAGAAAAAGGTCCATAAAATACTTTAAAATAACCTAATGCAGTATTTATTAAATTATTAGATTAAAATTTACTTTAGTTATCACCAAAAAGCCAATTTAGGATAACAAATTATATAATGAGTTTAAATAAGTTTAAATCACCTGTATAATGAAAATTTGGGCGTAGCGTTGAATTTTTCAGCCCTCTTTGTTTGCCAACAAGTTCTTGAGTTAAATTTTCACAATAAGATTGAGAAAAATGGAACAATACTTTGTTTTTAAGGAAAATCTGTAAGCAATACATTTACACAGGTGGTGGCCACATTACAATGATCAAATAAAAATGCAGAAAGAACATGAAAATCACAGTCTTGAACATTTTTTCATGAATTTTCAACATTTTATTGAAATATTGAACTTTTTTATGTTTATTTTTATATAATAATAAATCTTGACTAATGCACAATTTTTTCAGAAATTTAAATACATCTCTCAAACTACTCATCCAAATTTTACAAATTATAATATAATAAGGTAGGCAAAAGGCCTGTACATGAATGAAAATTATTGAATATTTTTCAAAATTATTAAACACATTTTATTAATGTATCTTATATGTCTCCTTTTATTTGGCTAACCACTTTTAATTTTACCATGTAATTAATACAATATAAAGAAAGGACCACAGTAGGTTTCAGTCAAAAATATGAAGAAATAAACAAGTTATTGATTTTTGACCGTATTTTACCACCGTGCTTTGTAGGATTTTTAAAAAGCCGATTTTTTAAAAGAAAGTAAACACATTTTTTTTAAATTTTATAATGAACTTTAATCAGTTATATAATTTCCATTTTGTTGGACGACTTCTCCATCTTTCCAGCACCATCATTATTCCATGCTCATAGAACTTTTGGCCTTTATCTGCAAAAGAACTGAACCAAGTCCGATTTTATAGCCTCGTCATTATCGAAAGTTTTACCATTTAAGGAGTTTTGGAAAGACCAAAACAAATGGAAGTCTGACGGTGCAAGGTCAGGACTATATGGTGGATGCATCAAAAGTTCCCAGCCAAGCTTTCTCAGTTTTTGGCGAGTGACCAAAGATGTGTGCGGTCTAGCGTTGCTTGTTGGAATATGACACTTTTACGATTGACCAATTCTGGCCGTATCTCGTTGGCATACAGACATCAACGAGCCATCATTTGTCCATGTGTTTTTACAGTAGACATCCGAATTTATCGATTGGTTCCTTGGAAGCAGCTCAAAATATACCGCATACCAAACCCACCAAACTTACAGCATTATCTTTTTTTGATGAACATCAGCTTTTGAAGTGGTTTGTGGCGTTCATCATGCTTGGACCTTAGTTTTCGATTGACATTATTGCAAACAATCCATTTTTCTTCTCCAGTTATGATTTGCTTCAAAAACGGATCATGTGCGTTCCGATTAAAATGCATATCACAAGCGTTTAAACGGTTTGTTAAATGAATTTCTTTCGATTCATGTGGTAGCCAAAAATCTAGTTTTTTACGAGTTCAAGACGTCGTATATGGTTATGATTTTGGTATATTCAACTTCTCTCCAATCACTCGTTCAGTTACAGGACGATCCGATTCGATTAAAGCCTTGATATCGTCATCATCAACTTCACTTGGCCGGCCTGAACATAGCTTATCGTTTAGTGAAAAATCTCCCGAACGAAATTTGACAAAACAACTTCGACACTGTGTTTCTTTTAAGGCTTTTGTCGAGCCAGGACGAATACTTTCTCAACTGTGGACACTAACCTCTCCGTGGTATCACCTGTGGAACTATGTCAAAATCCGTTAATGTAGTGAGCCGCAAGTTCTCCCATAAGAACTATAGAAATATAGGTTAGGAAGTCGGGCTAATAATCCACTCCTGGATAAACAATTACCATGAAAAAGCTAAAATTAAAATAAAAACGGAAAATAACGTCTGAAACTTAACTGGAAAGACAAAGTGGAGGAAAATCTTTCAAAGCTAGGAAATTGGGGAATTTGCGCACAAAAACTAGTTGAAGGAGTGAACGGTGTCATCCTCCAATTGTATGTGTACAGTTTCTAAAATGTTTTTCTCTCTTGTTATTTAATGTTTAATAGCTGCATTCAACAAAGCATAACTCATAGTCACATTTCCGTTTTCTGTATGAACATCCGTCGCATTAAAATAAAATTTTGTCGGAATTTCAGTGTCTTTAACTGGCACTCTAATCATTCATTTTTTGGATTTTACGGGCATTTCCATGGAATATTCCAAGTCACTGTGGGAACTATAAGCAAAACAAATGTTAAATACAGCTAAAATTGAGGACTAACGAACATCCAGCTCAGATTAGCAACAATCACATATGTAAATGGTACTTTTGCGCACGAATTTTGACAGCTATGCACGGGACTTTTGAAAGCTATGTACGGGACAACACAAAACCATTTGAAAAAAAAAATAGTTGGCACAATTTTGTTTTTTTAAACGATGTATTTTTTAATTCTCTTTTCTTCTACATTAAAATCTCATTTTTGTAAAAAAGTGCAGTTGGCACCTTTGCACTCTAAGCTAGCGATATATATTATATACCAAGCCAAAAGCCAAAACACATTTGAAAAATAAAACGTTATTCTTAAAAACTGTTTTAATTTTATGTTGAATAAAAAAACATATGAAAAATTAGTTCATCTGATTGGGACCACTTTTTTTTGTGTTTTCTTCTTCTATTTGTTTGTTTTATGATACTGGAAAGCAAATATACTATTTGTAATATTTGTTGAACAGAATTTTCAAAAAACTAAAAAATGATTTTTGAAATCGTCCTGAGAAAAAGTATAATATTCTAATATGAAAAAAAAACGGATTAAACATAGCAACATTTTAACGAAACTCAACTGTTTAGAACCAGGGTAAGGATTTGAACACTCATTTCACACATTTACTCATGTGCAAAAATTCCTTTTTATAAAAATTTCGCACACATTCATGGGTATTAACAAATTTTTCTTGTACATTCATCTCTTACTCGTGTTGACAAGAGTAAACTTTTTCTACACAAGTCACGATCAACTAAAAAACGAAAACCACATTTTGTGTGCCACTCACAAAAAATATTTTACACGACTAGCGCACGACTTGCCCGTGAGTGGCACATTAGAAGAAATATTAACTAAATTTCTGCTTTGTTAAAGAAAAGACAAAAACAAAAAATACGAGAACAAAATCAAATTATTAAAAAAAAATAAACCGTTTAAGAAACACAGCGGGAAATATCGCAAGGCCTTTAAACAAAAGTGCATAGAAATACATATACATAGGTATTTTTAATATTTTGATATTTTGAAAAAAATGATTCAATCTGTTTTTATTTATCAAAAACCGCATTGATAAATAAAAAATATTACATTATTTATTTTTCTGCAATTTTTTTGTAATTGTAATTAACTAATAATGATAATTAACTAAATTAAAAATGAATGAATGACAAATGTGGATGCTCATGCGCCTGCTTATGTTGAAGTTTAGTTTAGTCGTGCGCATGAGGAAATGATTTTTAAATTTTATTCACTCTTCACGCGCGAGAGTTGTATAAGTTAATCTTTAGTCATAATTGTGTGTAACAAAACAAAAAAACATTACTCACAACTCTTGAGAAAGTGCTGAATTTAGTAAAATGAGCTTCACACTCGTGAATATTTTCTTACCCTGTTTAGAACTAACAGATCATAGAAATGAAAATCATGTCTTACTTTAAAATTTACTTATCCTTAAGTAAATTTTTTGGCTGTATATTCTAAGGCGTGGCGTCAAGACAAGAATTTTCGGGAAAAAACTTACATAGAACATTTCTGGGGGGAGTTATGGTTCAATTTCGCACATTCGTAATATAAGGTGCACCCTAATATTCATAAATTGTAAAGCTGTTATGTATATGTAAATGTTCAGCAATTGGTTTTGTTGTAGACTCAATTGGCAGTTTTTTAATCTTTTTTAATAAGTTTGAGTATATTGTAGAAAAACACGATTTGCGCCTGTGGCAATAAATGATAATGGCTTAAATTGACATAAGTGCTTTTTAATTTTTTTACATACTTTATTCTCTTCTTCAAGATCTATAACTCAGACAAATTTCAAGTAAAAATTGTATTATTAACAAAAACTATATATATAACTTCTTCAAACAAAACCCTTAACCCTTTTAGGCAAAACCCGTAATATTAAGCCATTATTATTTATTGCCACAGATTTAAATTCATTACTGGAAAAACAATAAATGTACCTGACATATACAATAATATTGAAATCAATACCTCGATCATGCAAATGTAGTAATTTAGTTCATTAGTTTTTTATGGCAGTATATAAATCGGATTCTTCTCGTATTTCTTTTTTACACATTTAGTATAATTAACGTTTTCCGGATTAAAGGATGATAAAAACTAGACTTCGTAATTACTTTGTTGCTTTTTTGGGGCAAATTTCTAACAGTTTTTCCCTTTGCGATTTTAAAGGTTTGAATACAATAACATCAGCTGGTTAAAGTATGCGCATTGTGTTTGGGAGCAAAGCATGTTTGATTTTTTTCCATCCTGAAATAAAATAATCGGTCGCTGAATTGTGTGCTCATTAAGCCATGTACTCGAAAAATGTTTCACTAAAAATCCATCCTGTTTACAACATCTTTAGGCACATGGGGGACTTGCCGAAAATACCAAAAGCAATTTAATGGTTTCTTTTTGTGTAGAGTATACGTTGCGGTAACCCATTGGTGCCAAGATTTCACCGGTTTTGGGACACAAACTGAAACTAGTTTTATCACCATTAAATCTTTTTTGGGATCTTCCAAAATGTCTAAGGCATCCTTTTCGGCTAGAAATTGTCATAAGTTTTGAAACCATTTTATATTTTATACATTCTTCTGTAATAAACGCTTGACCTTTATTTGTACCTTCAGCCTTCATCAGGAACGTCCGTTTGAAAATGGTGTGTCTTGCTGGTCTTTAATAACAATAGCTTAAACTGTGTTATGTAAATCATCACCTTTTAAAGTAAATCCACTTTTCGCCAAATCTTCTTCAGCCTCCGACAAAACCGTTTTTCAGACCCATTTTTCTAGGACCTTCTGGGACACGGCCATACAACCTGTCCTGAATTCATAACTTGTTAAGGAATCTCAGAATAGATCCTTTGGTTTTGTATCTATTTATAATAACAACTAAAATTACAGGAAGAAAGTTTTAAGCTAAAACTCAAAATATTACGTTGTTTTGGGATTTCTAGTAAAATAAAAGTTGGTGACGACTTTACTTTAAATATGTGTTGTATTCGTGTTATTGTAAATTAAAACCACTTTACTTTAATACATTTTTAAATTGCTTTGTTTATGAAGATGTTTATCGTGTCAATCTCAAGCTTGGAATGACAGTTAAAAATTTTGATTATTTTGACAATGTTTTAGACTTCGAAGCAAGATATTAAATTTAAAGGCGTTGCTTATTCTTTGGTATTGCCAACATCTCCCTTTGTTTTAGTAATATAATATGGGGCCCAAAATGGAGGCTTTCGACTTCTAATAGACCTGCGTAACTCCACATTGGAGCTGCTGGCAGCATTTGGTTCTTTAGGTGTACTACGTTTTATAATTTGTTGACTTAGCTGTGGATCTTGTGTAGTCTGTTCATTTGATGGATTCGGTTTAGAATGAGGTAAAAGCTGAGTGGGTAGATGCTGTTTATTGGGTTGGTTCATTTGAGTAATTTGGTCTTGTGGTTCCGACTGATGGGCAGGTTGAAAGAATGCTGGCTGTTCAATTTGAGTACACTGGAATTGCTGGTCTGTTGTATTAATATCCGGATTATGATCTGCTAAAATAATATCAAAATTATGTTGTTCTAATTCTTGCTGATTAGTTTCCATTCTTTCAGGTTGATTTGTTTCCATTCTTTTGGGTTGACTTGAGGTTTCTACAGGATTAAAAGATATTGGCTGCAAGTAAAAATAATCTAATAACTGATTTGATGGAGATGATTTTAATTCGCGATTGTTTGAAAAATCTGGTTTAAGTTGGTTAGTATGACTTCTGATCGTATTTCGTAAATTAAAAGGATTTTTAAGTTTGACCTCGTACATGACTTCACCAAGTTTCTTAACTATTGTACCAGGCGTCCACTTTTCTTCATTTCGTTTATATGTTTTTGCAAACACTTTTTGCCCGACGCCATAGACTCTTGGCTTAGGATCATATTGGTTATTAAATTGAAATTCCATTTGCTGGTTACGAATTAGTAAGTCTGGATTTGGCTTTTTTAAAAGGTCAAGATTAATTCTTATTTTCCTCCCAACGAACAATTCGGACGGAGTCTTTCCCGTTACCTTGTTTGGAGTAGAACGATAACACTGGAGGAATGTATTAAGTTTTTGTTTTGCATTACCTGATCCTTCTAATTTCTTCAGTGCACGTTTCATGGTGTCCACAAATCTTTCCGCTTGCCCATTTGATTGCGGGTGGTACGGTGGTGTAAAAATGTGTTTAATTCCGTTTTCTAAGCAAAATGCAGCAAAGGTATGGCTAAATTCTTTAAGGCACTCAAGTATAATAGCTGATGAAATTGATTTTATCTAATATATTTGGGGCCACTTGGAGTATGCATCCACCATTATAAAGTAATACAAATTTTCCACTGGATCTGCTATATCGATATGGATTCTTTGCAATGGACGATCAGCCATTGGCCAGGATTGTAATATGGTTTTAGGTAGTGTTTTTGCTGCTAATGAACAGTTCGAACACTCTTTCTTAATATCTTCGTCTATCTGAGGCCAATATACATAGTTGCGCGCTAGCATTTTGGTGCGGTCAATGCCGTCATGACCTTTGTGTAATTGTTTTAAAATTTTTGTTCTAAAACATTTGGGTATAATGATTTTGTCTCCATACATCAAAAAATCACTAGCTATGCTCAAATTTTCTTTTCAAGATAAGTAACATTTTTATTTGAATCCATATTTTTAGGCCACTTACCAGATTTTAAATATGTAATCAGATTTTGCAGCTCGTCATCTTTTGCAGTCGCATCTTTTATCATATTAAACGTAATAGGTAAAGCTTTGGTGGCTTCATCAATGACAAGTTTTATGGCTGTTTCTAATTTAACACAAGCTACTACAGTGTCTTCGTTTGATTTTGGAACATTGTTTATTAACCTGGATAAAATATCAGCAGCACCAAAATGATCAGTTGAAACATATTGTAGTTCAAAATCGTACGACATTAGTATTAATGCCCAACATTGAAGGCGTTTTGCTGAGTGTGCAGGAATTCCTTTTTTATTTGAAAATATGGCCAGTAAAGGCTTGTGGTCTGTTTGGAGAATAAATTTCCTACCTACCTTAATCTACTTGTGGAACTTCACAACAGCGAATGCCAATGCTAAGGCTTCCTTCTCAATTTGAGAATAGTTTTTTTCCGCTGGGGTATATAGCTTTCTCATTTCCATCTGAAAATAAGTGACATATATATGCTCCCAATCCTTCATTTGAAGCGTCTGCTGCCATCTTAATTTGTAATCGTGGATCATAATGGTTAATAAAAGCTCCGAACTTAAGAAGAAGTATGAACGCAGTTGAGCAACATTTTCCGGAGGTGGTAGTTCACGAATTTGTTTAATTTTGTTTTTATCTGGGGATATACCATTGCTATTGATGTAGCATCCCAGATACGTACAAGAAGTTTTGAAAAATTTATATTTCTCAAAATTAACTGTCATGTAATACATTTTTAACCGCTCTAAAACTTGCTTAACAAAAAATTTTCGCAATGGCGGTTAACAATGGCGGCATAACTTACAAAGTCCTCCGTTTCACCTCTAACATTTTGCATGCACTTCACCCGTAGACTGAATATACTTTCTTTTCTTGCAAATAATTTTCTTAAGGTTTCTAAAGTTTCTGCAAAAGAAACATTTCGAGGCTTTCTTTGTACTGATTGAAAACTGCCGAACTTACTTTTCTCAACAGTAACCTAACTTTTGATGCGTCGTCAAGCTCATGGGCTTCGGTTTCAAAAATGTCTTCATATCTGTCATACCACGTTGAAAATATTTGGCCATCCCCTGAATCATATGTGAACTCACGAATATTTTTGGAGATGATGTCCATTAGGGCCTCTGGAGCAGTGGATGAACTAGTTACAGGCGTCAATAAATTTGATGCAGCTGTAGATGTACTTTGTGATATATTGATAAGCATTTCCATCAACCTTTTGCCTTGGCGAACCAAAATTTCTCCCACAACATTTTCCAACGATCTTGTTGCCATATTTATGGTTGTCAATCCTTTTTACCTCGTCGCCAATTGTTGTATTCGTGTTATTGTAAATTAAAACCACTTTACTTTAATAAATTTTTAAATTGCTTTGTTTATGAAGATGTTTATCGTGTCAATCTCAAGCTTAGAATGACAGTTATAAATTTTGATTATTTTGACAATGTTTTAGACTTCGAAGCGAGATATTAAATTTAAAGGCGTTGCTTATTCTTTGGTATTGCCAACAATATGCATTTATTTTCAATTTCAAGCAAAAAGCTTCTGAGATGTTAATTTATGTGTAGATTTGCTAATATATATCAAAATTTTAAATTGCGACATATTGGAAATTTCTCTTTTAAAAATTTTAACCACAAAATTTTCAATCTCTTCCAGTTTCACTTTTCTATTTTCGGAATATAGACGTAAAACATCAAGAGCTATTAAAGCATCTTAAAAAGTTAAATTGGCACCTGATGAATCTGTACCGTTTTCATTCAGGAAACTTTAAAGTATTTTTATCTAAACTTTGGAGGTTTTCATCACATTTCCTAATTCTTTCTAACCCACAACGCCTGCTGAAATATTCATTCATTCTAAGAAAAATACAAAAATGCAAATTTTTAGTTGGACAAAAGTATAGGCACATTAACTTTAAAATGAAAAAATTATTTGTTATATAATTTTACTAATACTTAGTTGGTAATCCCTTCTGATCAATAACATTTTTTAGTCTATTTGGCATAGAATGCACTAATTTTTTCGTTGTATTTTCATCAATTTTTGACCATTCTTCAATCAAAGCAGCCTTTAGTTCATTTTTATTGGAAATGGAACGTTCTCGTAGTTTTCTGTCCAATAATTCCCATAAGTGTTCGATTGGGTTCAAGTCGGGAGATTGCGGGGGGGGTGTGGCAAAACATGTGCTGTATTGAAAGCAAGCCACATCTTCACGTCATGAGCAATGTGTTTCGGGTCATTGTCTTGCTGGAATGTGAACGATTTAGGCAAACTGAGCTTTTCGGCACTTTTCTTAAGATTTTCTTTTAAAATATTCAGATAAACCGTCTTGTCCATAATGCCGTCAATAATTTCAAGCTCCCCTACACCTCCAGCAGACATGCAGCCCCATACCATAACGCTTCCGGTGTTATGGTTGCGGAAATATTTTTTGCAGCATATTCGGTATTTGGCTTTCTCCACACTCTGGTATGCCCATCAGGGCGAAAAATATTGAACTTACTCTCGTCTGAGAAAAGTACTTGATCCCAATACGTGAGTGGCTTATCAACAAACTTCTCTGCATAGTCCAGACGCTTTTTCTGATTAACAATAGATGTTAATGGCTTTCATCTGGCTACTCGGGAATTGTATCCAGCTTCATGCAGTGTTCTTTGAACCGTTTTGGGGTGCACGTCCTTTCCAAAATCTTCCTTAAGATCTGCTGCAATTTGAGTAGATGTAATTTTTGGATTTAGCTTGACTTTTCTGACTACTTGAGCTCGTTCTCTCTCCGTTAGTTTGTTTTACCCTTAAAGCGGTTTACAATGGTTCGGATTGTAAAACGGCTTCGATCCATTAATTCGCCGATCTCAGCAAAAGATTTTCCTTGATTATACAAATGTAGAATCACTTTTCGTTGAGTTTCTGTTGCTTCACACTGCTTTGGCGACATATTTTCCTTTTTTGTAACTTTTAATCCCTTTCAAAGAACTTTATTTGATTTTTAACTTGCAAAAAACAAATAAAATAAAATAACGGCACTCACTTGTTTATTTCTGGAGCAAAAGAGGTTACCATATTCACGAAATTTTCAAATAATGCCATACGAGAACAAATGTGCTTATACTTTTGTCCACAGTAAATTGATACCTTTCGTACATTTTCAATATCGTATGCATAACGAGACACCTTATGAATTTTCATTCAGCAATTATTCAAAAATTTACAATAGTCAGTAGTTGATCCAAGAACATGTTGTGTCAACAAATACACTTATTACACTTAATTAAATAATTTAACTTTTTTTACCGCTGTGCCTATATTGTAGTCCGTCACTGTATATACATTCATAAAGTCGTTGTACCAAAAGACGTACCCCAAATCCAAATACAAAGATTCATTCAGATCTGACATCCCAGTTATATGGGAAAACTGAGGGGTTTCTTTAGATTTCTTTAAAATGTTTCTATTTAGAATATGTTTTTAAATACATTTTTAACAGCATGCTGCAGATAGCAAAATGAGCTTTCCAATGAGATATAAGACATTAATATCGGTTGAAAGATTTCCTAATTATTAAGGGTTTCCCAAAATATTTCACGTCCTTGAAGACGCTCCTGAACATATGCAATAACATTTTTGTTGCAATGAGCTAACGTTAAGTCACTTTTGCATTGGGCAATAATTAGACAAAGATGGTTAACATTTACCACTAAACCAAAGAAATTTACATATATTCACAAACAAAAACCATTAAAACCTTTTTTCAAAACACAAGAAATACACTAAAACATATCACATAAAAACACAAGAATATAACAAAGATCTTTTAACACACAAAAATACAAAAAAAAACATTTATTTTTTATTTGTATCTCATTTTATATATAACAACATATAAAACAAATAATACACGGTTTAACACAACTAATCCGGAGTCCGGACCTCTGTATACTCCATAGAAATGGGGAAGTTTATGAGACCGACCACGGGCAGAGAGACATTTTTATAAAGGAGGAAAATTCGAAAGGGGTTTGGTATAATTTGGCCTTACTACTTAAGGTGAGGATTGAAACTTGAACAACCTTAAGAACGGGCTACGAACCGCTTTAGATCAACTCCTGGGACGGAAATACTGTACCATTGGACAGATACGGTCCAATGAACGATCCCTGGAAGAGGAGATGGGAAGCTGCTCAATGAGAAAATAGATCCAGCATGACATGAGTAAAAGAAATCACAGGTAAGTGAGCTAGATACCTTATGTAAGGGTAGTTCTAGGGGCAGTTCCTAAACAGTTAGGCCAAGGAACTGCAATGGAAGAGGTTGGGCTGGACAAGCAGCAAAATATCAGCTGCCAACCAGAAAAATAGAATGTTGCAATGTCCAGGGACAAGCACATTCCCTAAGGCTCGTAGAGTAGCAACTGAAAATTGACATTTGGTTTCAATTTCTTGATGATTAACGACTTGTGGATGGCTGATTTGGTGAACCGCACGCCCTCTACCGGCTAAGCAAGGCAAATGTCACCATGCCAAGCGGTGGCAGTCAGTCATCCACCGAGCCCGCCTCAAGAGTCGTTGACACATTGCCACTTTATTTGTTGTAAGCATTAAATATTGAGTCAAAACCATGTAAATATCGTTAGTAATATTAAAACATCATTTAAACCGTTATTATACCCTTCACCAATAGGTGAAAGGGTATTATAAGTTTGTCTGTTGAGATATCGCCAAAATACCAAACTTCGATGAAGAAATATTTTTTTTTTTTTTTTTAAATACAATTTTAAATTTTTTTTTTTAATTCTCATCGAATTTTGGCGATATCTCTGGTGTTTATAGACCGATCTTGATAAAATTTAAAAGCATGTTGCGTTGGTGTATTTTCTTAAATCTGATAAATAATTCAATTTTTTTTTTTAAATACTGTTTTTTTTTAATTTGCGTACATCGATAACTATTACTTTGCCGATATCTCGGTTATTGATCTACCGACTTTGATGAAATTCAATAGTGTGCAGCGTTAAATGATTTCCTAAAATCTGATATACAGTTCAAACAACTTAAAAAAAAACAGTTTTTTGACCAAATTTAAAACTTTTTTTTTGAAAAATACAGTTTAAAAAAAAATGTTTAATTCTCATCGAATTTTGAATTTTGGCGAAATCTCTGGATAAAATTGAATGGCATGTTGCTTCGGAGTATTTTCTAAGATCTATATACATAATTCAAAATTTTTTTTGTAAAAAAAATACTGTTTTTAAAATTTGTCAATTTGCGTGCATCGATAACTTTTGCTTTGGCGATATCTCGGTTATTGATCTATCGATTTTGATGAAATTTAATAGTGTGCTGAGTTTAATGATTTTCTAAAATTTGATATACAGTTCAAAAAACTTTTTTTAAAAAAACACAATTTTTTGACGAAATTAAATTTTTTTTTTTGAAAAATACAGTTTAAAAAAAATAATTCTCATAGAATTTTGAATTTTCACGATATCTCTGGTGTTTATAGAGAGGAGTATTTCCTAAAATCTGATATATAATTCATTTTTTTTAAATACTGTTTTTATATATCTCTGGTGTTTATAGAAAATAACAAAATTGTAATTTAGCATCGAATTTCGAGTTTTGGCTATATCTTAGTTGTAAGTAGAACTATATGCTGCAATTTAATAGTGCACTTCGTAGAACACTATTGACATCCAATACCTATACATATAATTTATGTCGGTATGCCATCTAGAAGCTTACCAAACTTGATTTCAGCATACCGAAATATGTATTTAATAAGTTACTTTTAAACATTATGATGGCCTTTATTCCTATCTTACGTAAGTGTTACTGCTAAAAGTCTAATCTAAATAGGTCCGCTAAATATTCTCATTAAAGCAAACATTTACTCGGTTCTGTAATTTTAAAGATATATGCATTTCAATACGACCTCTCTCAAGGTGCGAAATGTTACAATGTTGTGTAATTTCTGAAATTGTTTGTATTTCAATCTACCTCCAAAATGTACCCCCAGTATAAAACAAGGTTATTTACTCATTAAAGTATTATTCATACATCGCCTAAAAATTAAATGTATGAGGACATACATACATTTAAAAGGCGTGTTAATTTGAAACCTTTTCAGATTAAAAAATCAATATACATATATTAGTATTTTTGTAGGATTCACTTAAATCAGTCTTCAGAAACATACATACATACTTGTAATTGACCAAAAACTCCTTCCACTCTGTACTTTACTTTTGTAACACCATTGGTGAAGGGTATTTAAGGTTCGGCATAGCACTCTTACTTGTTAAATACTGGTTTTGCAAGTTTTCAAAATAAAATGTATCCGAAGGTTCAACAAGAACGAAACAAATTATATGTACATATGTATATTATACTCTAGAGTGGTTCGAAAAAAAAAGTTGAGTCAGTCACCCCCTAGGATTAAAGATAATGTTAAAACAATTCCAAAAAATATTTTTTTATTTTTTTACCACGCCTACAAATACCGCCCTTTTACTATTTTGTTCACTGTGTCGCCATTTTAAATCCGATTATAACATTTTATATATCGATTTTCAGGGCTCTATAAGGGCTACATTTCTCTCTTTGATAGTTTTTTACAACCTCGTCAATTTCTAGTCAAACTTTTTAAAATTCGAGTCGTACCCACCCTAATCAAATCGAGTAAAAATCTAGTTTTTAAAAGTTATGACTATAAATTGACGTGGTAGTAAAAAACTATCAAAGAAAGAAATGTAGCCCTTACAGAGCCGCGAACACCGATATATAAAATGTTATGATCGGATTTAAAATGGCGACACAGTGAACAAAATAGTAAAAGGGCGGTATTTGTAGGCGTGGTAAAAAAATAAAAAAATATTTTTTGGAATTGTTTTAACATTATCTTTAATCCTAGAGGGTGACTGACATAACTTTTTTTTTTGTATGGAAGGCGAACCGCTCTATTATACTCTTTAGAAATAGCTACTAACGAAGACGTAAATGAATAAATATTAAACTTTAAAATAAACTCTGCGTTTTATTTGAGTTTATTACAATAACTATTATTATGAAAAGTTAAACTTGATAAAATTCATCTTTTACACTAAACATAGAGCTGCCAAAATGCTATCGAATCGTAAAACAAAAATGCTAGAAAAAGTTTTGTTTTCAAATTGCCTATATATCTGAATTGGAACAATTTGAAAATTATCGATTTCCATCATATACCGGTATATTTACCTGAAAAATGTCGATTTAACGATATTCGTCCGGCTGGCTGATTGTCCCTGTAAGCTTGTGATTTAATATTATTTGGCACTAACATTTCCCTTTAATTATTTTTTGGACCAAATCGGGTCATTATTTCGGGTATCTCGCAATGAACTGCATTCTCGGATAGAGTTTTTGATCCTTACAGCCCCAAATTAAGATCTCAGTTTTAGTGATAACCTTTTCATTCGTGAAAAATTTCATTTCTTAAATTCTGCGAACAGCTAGTATCCGCTAAATCTGGCAAATTCTCTACAACACTTTTTAAGCCATCGCATGGTGGTAAAATACGGCTAAAAATCAATAACTTGTTTATTTCTTCATATTTTTCACTGAAACTTACTGAGCTGACATATTATGGTCCTTTCTTTATATTGTATAAATTATATGGTAAAATTAAAAGTCGTTGGCCAAATAAAAAAAGAGACATATAAGATACATAAATGAAATGTGTTTAATAATTTTGAAAAATATTCAATAATTTTTATTTTATTTATGTACAGGCCTTTTCTCTACATTATTACATATAATTTGTAAAATTTGGATGAGTAGTTTGAGAGACATACTTAAATTTCTGAAAAAATTGTGCATTAATCAAGATTTATTATAATCTATATCTATATAATATTAATACGCAAGCACCCATTTATTATCCCCTTTTACGCTTTAATTATACACTCATTTCTGGAAAATTTTATACCATTTGAAAGGTATTTTTCCGTAGATCAGACGAATCTATATTTTATTTAAATCGGTTCAGTTTAAAAAAAACGGTTTGGTATTTAAAAACCTTACTAACACAATAAAGAAAACTCACATGCATATGAAATTCACTATTAAGAATCAAACAAAAAAAATTGTATGCAAACATGTTTTTTTTGTTTTTATTATTTTTGGTGAGTGGTGAGAATAAAAGAGTATATTTATGGGGAGACAGTGGTAGGCAAATAGCCAATTTTCACGATGCGACATGTCCCCTGAAACATTTTGACGTTTTCTTTTGGTGTCCCTTCGTGTTTCAAGATGCGTTTACATTATACTTTTTTTGTTGAATCAATGAGGGGACATTTTGACGTTTAATTGTCTATTGCAGTAGTGTCAGATGAATATATTTTTCACCGACACTCGGATGTGATCGCTAAAGTAGGGATACAACTATATTTCCAACAATGAAATCTATGTTGTTTTTGGCTTATTGTATTTGTTGTAGCCATGCATTAACCTGTATATATGAGCCTTAAACCAAGGCTCATATATACAGGTTAACGCATGGCTACAACAAATACAACAAGCCAAAAACAACATAGATTTTTTTTTCCTGGAGGATGGACTTACATAAATTATATATCAGATTTTAGGAAATTCTCCCGCAATGAACGCTATTAAATTTCATTAAAATCGGTTTATAAACACCGAAAATATCGAAAAAATACCAAAAATTAGACGAAAATTTGAAAATTTTTGATTGAAACACACTTTTAAATAACAAGAGAAAAAAGATACTCCTGGTGTACATGTGATAATATGTTATATATCAGATTGTAGGAAATATTTTCCCAAAGCACTCTGTAAAATTTTATCAAAATCCGTCCATAAACAACTGAGATATCGCCAAAACACTGAATTTGATGTATCGCAAATTGCCCAAAGTACACATTAGAGAATGTTTGTTGAAAAAATTAAATGCAGAAATAGGCAAAACTATCCTCCTTTAGTACGGACCTACGTAAATTTTATATCAGATTTTTGGAAATTCCCCCACCAAGCACGTTATTAAATTTTATCAAAAGCGGTCTATGAACAATTGAGATATCGCCATAACACTACATTTGATGTACAGCAAATTGCCCAAAGTACGTGTCTAAGAAATTTTGTTTACATTTTGTAAGTATTGTTTCAGCGATATCTCAGGTGTTTATGGACCGATTGTGATGAAATTTGACATCGTTCTTTATGGGAGGATTTTCTAAAATCTGATATATATACTCCACAAATCTGATTATGAATACCATTCAAATTGTACCGATCAACTCAGAATCGGCACAAGAATCGATTTCGCGACCTCCGTCCGTTTGTCCGTCCATCTGTTTGTTTGCCCGTCCGTCTGTTTGTTTATCCGTCCGTCTACATGTCCGTCCGTCTACCTGTCTGTCCTTTTTTCTGTTGTAGTCAAGTTTTTGGCGCTCCTGTTTTGTCGATATCTCAGATGTTTATTTTGATGAAGTTTAATAGCGTCCTTCGCAGGGGATTATCTAAATCCTGATGCATTCTGTAATTTGTGGTAGATATAATTTAGCGTTTAAGCGATGGTGTTTTGATCGACAATGTTGAAATTCAGGGTGGGACAATTCAGGAGCTCCACAAATCTGGTTTTAGCAGACAGACACACTGCATTTATCTTAATTTTGTGTCTGACTTTTGAACATTATGATAACATTTGAGAATGTATTATATATCAAATTATAGGTAATCTTCCTAGGAAGTACAAAAATGCAGCTAATTACATGATATCCGTTCAAAACCTACATATGAATGTACGTATCTCACATATCAACGAAAATTTAAATTTTTTAATTGCAATTGGGAGAAATCCGTTCACGTTTGACAATTGATCCCGTATAATTTCGCCTAAGGCAATCTCTTAGTAGCTAATAAATGACAAATTATAATAGATACGATGATGACATTTAGTAAAAAGACGTTGCACAATATTGATATTCAGGACAATAGCGCCTAAAATAAACTTTCTAGAGGGACAACATTTGACAAAAGTATTTCTGATCTCTTGAAAAGTTCGATATTGAAAATGGGCGAGCTCTATTCACATTTAGTGAAATCTCCCATATAAACCCGACCGGGAATCGATTTAATGCTGATAAATTAAATCACATTAAAATTGCACAAAGAACTAGAGCAAAACTTTCCAAACATCCATCGGACAGATCGAAAGAACTATTATTGATGAAGTGTTCATTTTAATTAATTAACTAACTTCAAATTAATAAGTAAACTTTTCCGACAAAGCTGATAACCATCCATTCAAAAGCTATATATTTCACGTAGAGTGTACACCTATAATTTTAAGGCTTATCATTGTTAAAGTTTTGATCTAAATCAGTCCGCTAACTTCAGAGTTTTACATAACTAATCAAGAACTTTTACTAGTTGGATAACTCGTACGAATTAAAGTGCACAACCCTCACTGGGCACAGCGTTTTTGGGTTGCATATCAGAATACTTAAACTTTATCAAATCGATGTGCTATTGCAAATCTAAGGGCATCTACATTTTGAAGCATCTTTTCTGCATGGTTTATCTGGTCTATCGAACTTTATTAAATGTTCGTAAAATATGTGTCTATTTTATTTCGAAGCTACTGGCTGGCTTAAATATGCATTCTCTACTTGTAGTCTAGTAATCATTATCTTTCACAAAGGGACCACTTTAGAACCCAAGTGAAGCTTCCCTAGACATCAGCTACCTGCCCAACCTAACCTTTGGGTGCATAACTATTCTAGATGATGGCGCCATCGAAAAGGTTTTCGTTTTCCGACTCTTAATTTTAAAGACTCTTTGCATATAATACTAGTATAACCAAATATTGCTACGAATTACATTAAGTACTTTTGGAACACCATTGGTGAAGGGTATCCAAGATTCGGCAAAGCCGAATATACCACTCTTACTTGTTTAGGTTTGCAGATGTTAATTTATTACGTTGCTTTGAGCAAATAAATTTCAAATCAGAAAATATTTGTTCGCAAAGATATGTTGACGAAAAAAGCGACAAACATTTGAAAGAATTTTTTTTAATAAAGGATATAGCATCCCGTCTAAATTTTTCCAGAACTCAATAATATTTTCCCTATCCGGGGGATTAAATTCGCTCCTGAGTATAATTAATTCAGACTGGATACTGAATTCATAATTCGCAATGTCGCATTTAAAAGGATTTTGGAATATATTAAGTACTGGTTTTATATCCTCAAAATCTTGAAAACGATCTTGAAAATTAAAAAAAGGGTTTCAAAAATTGCCGAATGCTCAGTTTTTTTCAAATATTTGTCCTTGTCATAAATAAGCAAGGTTTTAGGAAAGTTAGAAAAATCTTCCTTATTTAATTCATTTATTAATAAAAATAATTTTGTTTTAAAATTAGAAATAATCGTGTATATATCACTTAAATTTTTTCCCTTTCCTTGTAGTTCCAAATTAAGTTTATTTAAAATACAGCTTGTGTCCGCCAGAAACGCAAGGTCTAAAATAAACTCATAATCATTCAACTGTTTTAATTCAGATTCATCTAAATTTTCAGTTTCCCAAAAACGCAAAACCTCTTTTCTTAGATCGAATAACCTATTCAGACAATCACCACGACTAAGCCAACGAACTTCAGTAAACATTTTTAGGTCGTGGTGATGGGCGTTTACGTTTTTAAGAAAACTTACAAATTTTCTGTGCGTTAATGAATGATGACCCCCCCGTATTCTATTGATTATCCGCTCTGCAGTCTTCATAGCGGCGTGTTCACTTATAAATTTTGAGGCAAGCATGGACTAATGAATTATGCAATGGAAAGCATGTGCCTCAATTCCATTCTGTCTAAGCTGTCCTACAAAACCTTCATACCTCCCGGCCATAACGTTTGCACCATCTGTACAAACTCCTGCCAATTTTGAGGCTTGTGTAATAGACAGCAAGCTTTCAGAGACTACGTCGTATAATAACTTACCAGTTACATTACCGTAAAACGTTTCAAGTGAGTACATAGTTTCAAAAACACTATACTCACTATCTACGCATCGAACACAAATGACTAATTGGCAAAGACCATTAATGTCGGTGCTTTCGTCGAGGTAAAAAGAAAAATATTTACAATTGTTTAACTTTTCCCTAATCAAATGTTCTGAATGTGCAGCTAAAATTGATGTGCGCTTGACGACACTATTTCGGCTCATCGGGAGCGTTTTTATTACGCTGGAATTGATTTTCAATTTTTCCAAAACTGCACTTAAAACCTTTTTTATAAATGCCCCATCAGTAAACGGTCTTCCCTGCTTTACTATTTCCAAAGCTAGTAAATTTGATATATCTATTTTTTAATCTTCTTCTATCATATCTTCATGCTCTTCCTCCTGTAATACCCAATATTTTAAACTATCCAGATACAACTTTTTTTAATCTTATATTGGTTTTCCCTTTCTTTGGCTTCATATTGTTTAAAATCATTATGAAAATTATCAAAATGCCTTTTCAAACTATCCAATCTCTTAAGTTCAAATGTTTTAAAACATAAGAGACATTGAAAATCATCGAAAGCATTTTTTATCATAAAATATTTTTTATATGGCATAATTTTTCTTTTTTTTAATAAAGTTATCCTCTAGCACATTCGTTGTCGCTGTCTGCAAGACTATTAAATGATATTAAAATTTAAAATTTACAGGCGCAAAAAAAAAGCTTACAGGTTATTTCATGCAGCAAATAAATATTTATTTTTAAAATAAAAATATTTCGGTTTTTTTTACATTTAGAAGAACATTTTTTTATTTTGTAGAAACATAACAGTCTACACTATTATTAAATTAATTTTACTTAACCGTTAGTATCTAAACGATGAAAAAAAAAATTTAAGCTTACAGTGGCTAAAAAAGTCGACATACAGGAGAACTTTTTTTAGCCACTGTAAACTTTAAATTATATTTATTCATCGTTTAGATAATAACGGTTGAGTAAAATTATTTAATAATAGTGTAGACTGCGATGTTTCTACATGATATAACAAATTTCCTTCTAAATTTAAAAAATGCATGCAGAAAACAAAGATATTAATTTTAAAATATTTCTTCATTTTTTACCTGAGCACTTGATTAGTTTAAATAAGAAAGAATCAGTTTTTGCAAAAAGCCTACTTATTAATTCACTAAAAGACTACTTTAAGAAATTTTCGTAAATATATACCTATATACATACAGTGGCTGTAGGTTATTTCAGCCAGCCTTTTTGTATTTATTGTATAAATATATATAAGAATACACTATTTTCGTTTAGAGGACTCAAAACAGGCCCTACGGTCAGCGTTACCGTTTTTTAGGAATTCATTGAGGGGGCCGAAAAATATGCGAAAAAAATTTAAAAGTCGCGAAAACGTGAAATTAAAATTTAGAGGGCAATGAATTCATCCCCCAAGTATGGCGTCTATATCATAAAATAACGACTGGGTCCAAATGTAACGAAATATGAAAAAAACATAAATGCTTCATTCGATTTTTAAAACTGTTTGATTTTTGCCTATATATAATATCTTTTCAAGTATGAATTGTTTTATAGTCTTTTGTTCATTGTTAAAAAAAAATGTTATAAAAAAAGTGTGCGACTTTTTTTTATTGAAAGTGACTTTTTGTGCGACTTTTTTTGTAAAAAGCGACTATTTTTGCGACTTTTTCAAATTTGTCAGCGGTAACGCTGCCTACGGTATTTCCCGTTGAATAAGAGTGTTTCTCAGTAAAAAATCATATTTTACGCTCGCAAAATAAAAGAGCGTAAGCGTGCATGTGAGTTTAATTTACACAATTGTGTATGACGCTGACATCCCTGATTTAATTACAATTAAGTAAATGTTTTTGCTTTGTAAAATAATAGCAACAAAAATTATTGGTATTGTTTTTATTATTTGTGGTGAGGGAGTGAAAGACAAAATTAATATTTTAAAAGATTTGACAAAAAAAAGTGCTTAAAATGTAAACCTTTCAAATTTGAATTATTTGAAGTTAATTTTTTATGGAATTTTGTTTTTTGGGTTGGTTTATTTTGATAAAATCTTCGAGTGATTGAAGAATAAATATTGTGTTAAAAAATTAAATAATATTGCAGTTAAGGGAACGCATGAGATCATTAAAAGCTATTTTACAATGCCAATTTTTTTAAGAGTCACAGTAGTAAAGAGTTGGATGAGAACATTGTGACTTATACCCAAAAAGGATGTTACCGATTAAAAACAGTCTTTTGAAGGAAAGTTTATAATAATTACAGATTATTATCAAGAAAAGGAATTAAATGATCGGTCTGAATCAAATGTAAATTCAAAACTGATTAATGTTTAGAAAATCCTATAATATCAGGAAGGAATATTGAAAGGCAAATCTTGCATTGCGACTGGAATGGTTTAAAACAGGGATGACCAAAGAGAGGAATGTGATTGTATTTGTGAGCGAAAGAGAGGATACACAGGCAGAAGCAAGAATTGATATAAATTTGGTTGTTTATTTCAATTTTATTTCAGTTACCGCTGAACCAGCGTGAAATGAACATGCGGAGAAGTATTGATCTGTTTTTTGTTGTTTTTATGTAAACAAAAATGATTTTCTTTTGCTTCTATAAAGAAAACATTACTTTTTAGAAATGTATATTCAGCATAGTATATTTTTTTATAAATACAATTTAAAAAACTTACTTTTTCTATAGAAAAACTTACTTTTTCTATAGAAAAACTTACTTTTTCTATAGAAAAACTTACTTTTTCTATAGAAAAACTTACTTTTTCTATAGAAAAACTTACTTTTTCTATAGAAAAACTTACTTTTTCTATAGAAAAACTTACTTTTTCTATAGAAAAACTTACTTTTTCTATAGAAAAACTTACTTTTTCTATAGAAAAACTTACTTTTTCTATAGAAAAACTTACTTTTTCTATAGAAAAACTTACTTTTTCTATAGAAAAACTTACTTTTTTTATATAAAAACTTACCTTTTCTATAGAAAAACTTTCTATAGAAAAACTAATTTTTTTTTTCTATAAAAAGCATGTCTTTAAGAAGGTTTATCATGTTTTTATTTTTAAAGAAAAAGTTTGTTTTCTTTAGAAAATGTATTTTTTATTCAGAAAACGTTTTTTTTTTTTCTTTAAAAAACGTGTTTTTTTATATAAAAAAAAATTTAAGTTTATTTTTCTATAAAGAAAATAAAAACGTATTTTTTACTAAAAAAAATCAAATATTTTCTATAAAAACGATTAAATGTTTAGCGAAAAAATAATTTTTCAAACATTCAATCTCACAGTGTATCTTGAAAAAACAATAACAAAAAATACAAAAAAATTAACAAAACTTATAACAGCCCCCACTCGTGTGCATCCGTCAAAGGTTGAATGACGACTAAATGAATGAGAATAAGAAAACTTCTGGCAAGCACTTGCTTCGCGGTGGTCGCGCCTGGTTTAAAACTGTAAGCTTTTACAGATTCCAAGTACTTCGTGGTTCTCGCGGGTAATTATGCAGTAAAATTATAATAAATTTGAAATATTAGGATCTTTGTTAAAAAGTTAAATAAGACCTTGATTTCTCTATCATTTTTATCAGTCCGTTAGTAACGCTTACAAGTTTATCTGTTCATCACTTCACAAAGCATTTTGACATCGATAACGCAAGATGTTTTGATAAGAGCTACTAAGTCTAACACTTTTTCCTTCTCATTCACTTCTGAAGATGCAAAAACGGTTTATTATGTAATATCTTGAATCAGTAAACTCTTCGAGAGCTACACAATTTTGAATTATAGTTTTGAATTTTTGACATTTCCTTTTAATTGTAATTTTTTTTTCGGCAAAGTTTTGCGTATTTTGTTATATTTAAAAATTGATGCAAAAAAATAAAAAATTAAATTTTATATATGCAAAAGAAAAATTTCTTTTAAGATATTTTCAAAATGTATTTTTATTTCTTGCTTATTCTCATCGCTACGCGGAGAAAAATAATGAAAAGAAATGTCAAAATATCGAATCTAGCAGCAATTACTCATCTGAACATAAACTAAAATTGAAAACAAGAACTTATGCATGCATGTAACCTGCAAATACATAAGTCCAAATTAAATCAATTTTCACTTTTATCACCAATACAATTACTTGATATTTACTATATATAATGCCTGATACTTAAACATTAGTATTATATTTTTAATGTTGATGGCCCTGAACAAGGGTAAAAATGTAAAAATATAATTTTTTAAGATGAATTATTGATTTTAATGTTCACAATTTCTTTATGAAAAAAGCTGCACCTTTGTCTCAGAGAGTAAATTAAAATTTCGAACCTTGGAAAGCCATCACAAATGTGCATGGCATGGGGCGAAACTGGGAGTCAAGGCTCTGTTTTTGGTAGTTTATGTAGTGTTGTCCGTATATGTTTTTTTTTCGTGTTGCATTTTGAAATACATTCATATAAATATTTTTATATTTACATAATGGTCTTAAAACCGTTTTTCCTTTTATTTTTTACTTTTAAACATAAACATTTTTGTAGAATTTAATAGTAAAGTTATGCTTGTTGACATTTGTTCTGTGTATAAAGCAGCGTTACGCAAACATTTATTTGCCTATAGATAGCGATAGGAAAAGAAATTCTGCTTGCGCAGCCCATTCTCTTGTTGAAACATGTATACTGTAAACAACAAATTGTTTCTCTCGCTCTTTTTGAGTTTTTTCACACAAATTATGATTAGCAGGAATGGATAACGTATTTACATATATTGTTTGTTAATGCATTTGCTACCCAGTAAGAACAGTGTCAAACGTTTGAAATATGATGACTTTTACATTTGATATCAAACGTTTTTTTCAAACTTTTTTCAAACCTGAACAGATGTTTGAGATTCACATTCATTTTCAAATGAGGGTTCATTTGAGAATAAACGTTTGAAAAATGATAGTTTCTCAAATTGAGAATAAAGGTTATTCTCAAATCATCATCAAACCCTAAGATGATTTGAGAATAATTTGAAAAATGGTGTTATATAAATTTGATATCAAACCTTATTTCAAATTTTTTCAAACATTAAAAAAAATAATTTTATGTTAAAAAAATAATGTTTAAGATATTTTAATGGAATGGCATTGCATTTCAAAGAAATTCGTTATTTCTTTCGGATTTTTTTAAAATTGATCCATATTTGAATATAAAACCTTGCTTAAAAAATGTCAACATTAAAAATTCAATAATATTCATATGCATAAGTAAATTTTCTTTGTTTCTTGAATTTTTTTTTTTACCTAACAATAAAAAAATATATTTTAAGCAAAAGAATTCAAATATGATGCACCGTTTTCAAAAACAAAATAAACAAACTCAAAAGTACAACGCCATTTTATTTACGTTCCACATGTAGATGATATCCACATTTGAAAAACCTTTGAGAATGAGGTTTGATAATGATTTGAGAATAAAGGCATTTCTCAATTTGAGAATAAAGTCCCCTTTTTGTTGAGAACGCTATTATTCTCAAATCAGTATCAAATCAGTATCAAACGTTTGACCTTTGAAAAAAGATTTATTTTCAAATCATCCTCAATTTGAGAATAAACCTTTTTTCTTACTGGGTAGTTAGTCTGTCAGTTCGGTAATTTGAAAATAAATAAAAACAAAAAAATTAATGTCGTATGTCGTTTATAGAATAGTAAACTATGTAATGATATTAAATATTAAACATCAAATTGCTTAAGTTTGTTTCTTTTGTGTTAAACAACCGTTAATGTAACTGTTTATGTTACTACAAAAGTCGTAAATGTGTGCATTATGTATCCTATGTTTAAAAGAAAAATGCATATACAGTGGCTAGGAAAAATATACTGCTATCAATGCAAAATTTTAAAAAGCATCTTTAAGTTTAGTACAGGGCATTTAACTCGGCTTCCAAACTTTTGTAGATCCATCATAATAATACAACGTGATTTAAGTATCGCTAGTGAAAATAATGTACGAAGCGACTTTCAAAATTTCACGTTGAAAGAAGTAGATTTTTCCTAGCCACTGTCAAATGAATAACACATCATTTTAGTATTACTATTTATTATTTAATTTTCATTGAATAATATCATAAAACATTATAAAATTAAAAATATAACGGTAGGTTAGGTTAGGTTAGGCAGGATGCAGACTGTAAGGTCCACCTCACTTGGGTCCATAAAGAGGTCCCTTTGTAATTCCTGCAAGGATAGAGAAAATTAAATTCATAAAACTACCGAGAGTAAGAGGCTCAGTTAGAGCCAGCCAGATGCATCGATAAAAGAGCCTATTTTACGAATATTGATGTTCGAGATCTCTGATAGATCGTGCAGAAATGGGAATCCTAGATGGAGGGTTCTAAGTTCAGCAAGTGCTGGGCAGTGACAGAGGAAGTGGGATATTGTTTCTTCCTCCTCTGCATTGTGACAACTTCTGCAGTAGTCATTGCTTTGAAGATTAAGTCTTCTAGCATGTATACCTATAAGACAGTGTCCTGTGAGTACTGAAATAAGGGTGCGAAGTCTATGGCGCGAAAAGCTGACCAGGATTGCAGAGCGCTTACTGTCGTAAGTTGGCCATGTAAGTCTGGAGATCGTAGAGGTACTTTCTGTGGACCAGTTGGTCTGTGCGGACCTAAAAATAAACTGCTTTATGAGCAATTTGCATGCTGAGAGCGGAATACCTATGAATTGATCAGTGTTTTCTTGACTAAGAAGAGCACCATCTTTTGCTAGGTTATCCGCTATGATGTTGCCTGGTACATTACTATGACTACGTACCCAGAAAAGTTCAATGTTGGAATGTCTCGCCATCTCATTTAGAGACGCCCGGCATTCACGGGTAAGAACGGATGTCGTGTAGACCGATGAAAGGGAATGAATGGCGGCAAGACTATCTGTACAGAAACGAATATCGTTAGGATATACTCGGTGGTACGTGAGCCACTTGCTCGCCCTATAAATAGCTGAAATTTCAGCTTGAAAAATGCTGCATTGTTTAGGGAGCTTGAATTTCACTTTAATCCCAAATGATGGGATAAAGAAGCCCCCACCCACACCACGTGACGATTTGGATCCATCCGAATAGATAACCAGGGTCTCTTCACTAAAAGCGTTATGGGCCCCTGAGATATCCGCAGTGAAGGATTGCTCGAAAGCGGGTGAGGGAATACAGTAGTCTATATTATCAGGGAGATTAAGTTTCTCCAGAATAGTGGTGTGGCCTAGAGACGAAGTAGACCATTCACCGGTGGTTTTTAACCTGATAGCTGAGTTGAGGGCTACTAATTGGGCCATTAGCTCAGCCGGAAGCCAATTAAGCATGGTAAAGAGTGCCTTTGAAGGAGTAGTCCTTAAAGCACCCGTAATCATGAGAGCAGCAGATCTAAGGATCTTAACAAAAAGTCCTCGCTTGTTTAGGGTAGGCCACCAGACAAGAGCGCCGTACATGAGAATGGGTTTAGCAACCATTTCGAAGAGCCAGGCTGTATTGGAAGGGGATAGGCCCCACGTATTTCCTAGAGCTCTTCTGCACGAGTATAGTGCAATGGAAGCCTTAGACACCCTAGATTGGGTGTTTAAGTTCCAGGACAGCTTAGAGTCCAGGATCACACCTAAGTATTTGGCATGATCCGTGAGTACCAGTTCCGTTCCATCAAGCTTTGGAAGATTGAACTGGGGAATCTTGTATTTCCTAGAGAAAAGAACGAGTTCCGTTTTGGCGGGGTTAACTCCCAGGCCAATATAACGGTAAATAACAGCATTAAATACCCTTTCAGCACAACTACTGTTAACGATATTTTCCAAAATGCCGTTACCGTTAAAATGATTTTATCAATATTTTTTAAAATACCACTACAGATAAAACACATTTAGCACATTTACCGTTACCGATATTATTTACTGATAAATAACCATTACCGACATTTTATTTTTAAAGGCAATCCCCAATGTCCCAAAATTATTTGATGAGGAAACCAAATAAATAAATTATTGTAAAATTTCATGGCATATAAAAACAAAGACTGTATAGACT
Source organism: Stomorhina lunata (assembly GCA_933228675.1). NCBI lineage: Eukaryota > Metazoa > Arthropoda > Insecta > Diptera > Rhiniidae > Stomorhina > Stomorhina lunata. The sequence continues at coordinate 83,469,848 of OW121740.1, read as the reverse complement.
TTTCCAACTCTGTTCAGTTAAATGACGTTGTTTTGCTGCTTCCAAAACATAGCAAATTTGTTTATGTAGTTGTGCGTAACACTGGTATAAAGTTTTCGTCGTGCTATACATTTGACAGTCAGGTCAAGACACTATGTTAGTATTAGTGGTTTTTATACTATTTCAATCTAAGTTGACAACATTCTTGGTCAGGGATGATACATTAAATAAAATGTACTTTTTTAGTAGTACTACGATGACGTATTTAGTACAGTTCAAAGTCAATATTTGTTTTCATACCCCGCACCATAAAGATTGTTTTTCTTCTTTATTCCAAAAATAATAACTTAACATAAAGAATATAAACTGGATACAAAGTTTTACAGTAATCGGTCTACATTATATATATCCCATAAAAACCTGACTTCCACTTTACCGGCTATGTCGACTGCAGATAAATCTAAGTTTCAAGCTATGAGAAACCATGTTATATTGCTTTTGATAAATTCAGAAGTTTTAAAATGGTTTCTTTATAAATTAGTTTAGAGTATTGATATTTAATTGATTTTAAAAACCTATTTGTTTGTTAAAAAAGTACTTTATTTTTCTAAAATTGGTACAATTCAAAATTGTGTTTTATCAACACTGATGCCGGCAAACAAACAGTCGAGGCGAATTCATATAGTAAATTTGCCTTGATCAACAGGTAAAGCTTTTGTATTTGTTGTCTTTTGCAATTTTTGGTTGGAGCAGATATTTCATATTGTATACGTCACTAAACCATTGGAATGGCTAAAATAATTCTCCAAATTTTACTCTTTATTTCCGTTGGATTATTGAACGCACGTTCGGTCATTGAACAAGTGGATGATTCGGACTTGGTCCATCTACTTACAGGCGAGGACAACGTTGTAGTTTTATTCAGTAAGTCATTATTCTATTTTAATCTGGAAGCTTATTGCTTTGAACTTGAATCATTAGAGTCTGTTCTGATACAGTGGCTGTATTTGTTATGTATAAAAACTGTCGCGGTTAATAATTAAAATATGGAGTTACTTGGCGTATATACAATTCAATGACGAATAACAGGTGGGCAGAAAATTCAAAGTATGACACATCCGAGATTAAGCATTTTGAGTAAAGAAATGGAGTAGTTACCAACAAAAATAACAATAAAGATATGTTGTAAATATGTTGTTGGAGAGAGTACCGCCAACCCTACTTCACTTATTCCTGAAGATTTGTGGAATCATCCTATAGAAGCAGCACAATTTATTGGCCTTGATCTCCACAGGTTCATAGACTTTCTTAAAAAAGGGAAAACTTGTCATAAATTAATAAAAACGTTAGCAAAATTGCATGAACTGGGCCTTAAATTACGAGCCCTAAAAAAGGCCTTTTTATTATGAATTATATTCGATCTTCGACTGTGGTCGAAATTGCTTATCGAACGAATTTGCAATAGGTACTATGACTTTCATTCGTTGCTAATATTATTTTTGGGAAATTCACTTATTTGAATTATTCATAACAATATATTTTTTGTATCAGGTGATGCATGAAACTTTTTTTACTTTTTAATTTTATTTCTAACAAGTTTAGTCTTTCCGTCTTTGGACATTTGGCTCGTTATTAGGATTTGCTGCTGTAGTTTCTACCAGAACTTCTATAATATCAAGGCCGAATTCTGTACCTGACTGATTTACGCAAGAATTAAGGTGAAGTAAGCCAGTTATAGCCTCCTCAATGATAGTACATATGTATATGCAACTTTCCCCTGTTGCCCGGTACGGAGCTATGTTTTCAGTTACTTTATTTTTAGTTTTTGATTTCTTGTCTGCCCACACCTGTTTCGAATTTATTTGTAATTTATTTGCATGTAAAAATATCGCTCAACTATGTTCAGCAAAAATGAAGCCAAGAGTATAGAGAATATTTCTTGCAAAATGGTATGACAAAAATGTATTTTATTACAGACATTTTTTAAAAAAGTTAAGAACAATTTTTTTGTTTTTAATATTTTGATCATAACTTTTTGGAAATCCTGATTTTCCCTACACTATATTTGGGAAAACTGTAGCCACGTTAAAGCTTAACAACTTTTGTGAACACCAATATAATCTGAAAGTGTCTAGATATCAAAAATAGGTCAGAAAGACTATATTGTGCCAACAAATTAAAATTTTTAGCTTAATATCTCAAAAACGGCTTTTTGCAAAAAATAACTTTTATATTGTGGAAAAAAATCTCTGGCATTATAAAAATAATGTTTAAAAGATGGCGCTATTTTTAGGTTACATACGTAAATCGCATTTTTAATAATTAAAACTTAAAAATATGATTTGACAATGTTCCCCAACTTTGTTCAGTAGTATTTGGTCTAATTTTTTTGAATATACTTACCTAGAAAAAGATCCTAATAAAGTGTATTTGATACATTTGTAAGAAACATGTCAATAACGCCACCAACGCAAAACTAGATACTGTCAAAAGCTTTCAAAAGAGATGTCTGTGATGAAATTTCGACAAAGTATATCGAATCTAGAGGTAAAAGAAGTAAACAGTACACCGAATCTTACACTTACTTTTTTACACGATTTCATTCAAATTTCAATATGTTAAGTGCATTTGAAGCAATTGGAGTTCTCTAACACCACTTGGAACATCTCATCTCTAACACCACTTATTTAGCTCCAATCCAAAGTTTTCCAATAAAAAGAAATAAAAACACAACCAGGTTTTATTTTAAGAATATTCTTATTTATTCAATAAATAAATATTACCTTGTAAAGGCTTAAGAAATATAAAAAGCCAAAGTGTACGAAGTACTTATGTCGAAGACAATTTGACAAGTAAAAAGAAGTTGCAAAACAGGGAAGCTTAATTTGGAGGCAAACAATGTTTTTAAAGCGGTTTACTCGTTAAAATAAATGTCAAATATTTTACAAAGATGCATTCAAAAGGATGCAGTAATTGATGCTAAAAAGTATTTAAAAGGGTAAGATCCAAAAAAGGTATTTATTTGAACGAGACTAGATTTGAAGAAATCTGACTTAAACACCACTTGGAACATTTTAACCGACTAACTATTCCATCAGACAGCAATTTTAACCATTTTTTAAATGCTTCAATTTCAGTTAAAAATTTAAATTTGTTGGCACAAGGGAGTCTTTATGACCTATTTTTGGTATCTTGACACGCTCAGGGGGGTTACTGCGTATTTCGATTCGAAAGAAAATATTTTCGAAACACAATGCTTTAACCATACAAATTCGAACAGTTTTTCTTTCGAATCGAGATACGCAGTAACCCCCCAGATTATATTCATGTCTTCACAAAAGTTGTTTAGCTTTACTGTGGCTACATTTTTTTCCAAATATAGTGTAGAAAAAATCAGGAAAAATTAAAAAAAAATTTCATTAGCTTTTTTAAAAAAGGTCTAAGATAAAATACATTTTTATACTAAAATTTTAGCAAAAAATATTCGCCATACTCTTCGCTACATTTTAATAGCTAAGCAATATTTTTAAGTTTTAATTAGCTATTTGGTAAAAAGTGATGACAACTTTTTTAGGCATCATGCTAATATTGTAAAACTTTGGAGACCTATAAAAATAAAACGGTCACTAACTTGGACAAACTGAGTATAGGGTTTTACTACAATTTGATAGTAGAATAGGTCACGACCTTGCAATTTTCAAAAGATGTTCATTTGTTGTGTAGTGTAATCAATCCTTAATCCATTTGGTTGTTATCGTTACATTTTTTGCTGCTTGTATTTTTTTAATTGCTGTTTTGTACACACAACCTCACTCCTTAATAAAATTTACAAAAATAGTTGTTTATATTTCTCCCAGTAAGAACAGTGTCAAACGTTTGAAATATGATGACTTTTACATTTGATATCAAACGTTTTTTCAAACTTTTTTTCAAACCTGAACAGATGTTTGAGATTCACATTCATTTTCAAATGAGGGTTCATTTGAGAATAAACGTTTGAAAAATGATAGTTTCTCAAATTAGAATAAAGGTTATTCTCAAATCATTATCAAACCCTAAGATGATTTGAGAATAATTTGAAAAATGGTGATATCAAACCTTATTTCAAATTTGTTTCAAACATTAAAAAAAAATTTTTAAGATATTTTAATGGAATGGCATTTCATTTCAAAGAAATTCGTTACTACTTTACGCCGGTTTCGTACAGCAAATGCATTAGTTAGAGAAGTTTTACATAGCCTAATACTCAATAACCAGTGGCTAGCTGAGTTATGAAGTGAACTGCCGTTTTTTTTTTTGAAAATTTATATTTTTTTCATGTGGGTCTTGGCAGGGGTCGAACTTGGGACCTCTGTATGCTAGTCGGATGACTAACCTGCTATACCACGGCTGACATTGGCCCTTAAATTTCTTATGAAGCTGTTCTGCGATGAGCTAAAGATTAGCTGTTGGAACAAAATAAAAGAGAATGAAAAGAGGAACCTAATGCAATGACTAACTCAAAACATCCGAAAACTGACATTGGCCCTTTTAGCACAAAGCCACAGATTTAATATTTTGTACAAAAACTTACAGTAAGAGCAAAATTGTCTTTGATAAAAAATAGATACACAACGAAATTTTCTACAATGTTATTAGATCATAATAAGGTAACAGCGAAGATCGAATGCATCTCATAATAGGGCCATAAAACAAATTGTACTAAAAACTGGTATGAAAAAGATGATCATATTTTAATTAAATCTTATAAAAAACATATTTTTTATGTTAGGATACGAACTTTCAGCTCAACTCTTAGCAATAGAATGCTTGTAAGGTAAACTACACACGGCAGTATGCTATCACTCCTACTTTCGTCGCTTAATCAGATCAGATCATAAACTATGGCAATTGGTAAACAATGGGATTCAAATTTTGAATAGTTTACTAGTTTCGCCCTGTAAAGGTAAAGTCACCTATTTGTGTCGAACAAAACATTTTGTTCGAAACAAATTGTTGAATACGCAAACTTTGTAAATTTCTAAATTTAAACTGCTATAACTTTAACAGGATTAGCATTTCTATTTACATCAAGAACTAAATATTTTTTAAATTTGTTTTTGCTTGCACTTTTTTTTAGCAAAGAACAATTGTGAACAGTGTGATGAGTTAGAGGATGTTCTGGAAAATATTCAGAATGAGTTGAAAAATGACATAGGTGCTATCGTAGTGAAGGCACATAATAGCCACATGGTAAATCTTTACGATCCCTCGAAAGAACCTGCTTTAATATATTTCCGACGAGGCATGCCACTTTTGTATCACGGTGAACCTAAAGCAGAAAATATTGTACAAATGTTCAATGAAAATAGAGAACCTGTTGTTAAAGAGTTATCCGATACAAATTTTGAACATTTAACGCAATCTGCTAGCGGTGCCACCACTGGAGATTGGTTTGTATTTTTGTAAGTATTAAGAAAATGTATAACAAATGCAAGGAGTTCACAATAATTAATTTACATTTTAATTTTCAGCTATTCGGCGGATTGTGTATTCTGTTTACGTCTTCATGCTACTTGGGAGGCAGTTGGAGCACACCTTAAACATCGCCTAAACGTAGCTAGAGTCGACAGATTGGGTGCTGGAATTTCCACTGCAAAGCGCTTTGGGGTTGTTGAATCACCAGAATTTTTATTGTAAGGTCCAATTAAAATATAATTAGAAATTAATATTTATTTTGTTGTTTTTAGAATTCGACAAGGAAAAGTGTACCGGTACAAAAATAAAGAATATAAAGCAAACAAATTGATTGAGTTTGTTGAAAAGGATTACAAAAAACAAACTAACCCTGACAGTGTCCCTCCCGAAGCAAATGCCTTGTAAGTTGATAATTTATATGTATTCTATTTATCTTTTCTTAGTACGCTAACGGACTTATAGCTTTTGAAAAACGTGTTTTTATTATGTATGGAAATTTAAGACTTGTTTCCTTCTGCAGTAATTTTGGGTTATAGTCCATTCCGCTTAAAGGCCAAAAACGGACATAAGCCAATACTGTCATATTCAATTGGGTCCATTACTCTTTAAGTCCACTTTGGTTTACAAGTCACATTTTTCTTGTATCTGTGGCTAATATAATATGGAAAAAATTCGCATGTAGTCCACTCTCACTTTTTTATTATAGTTTTTTTAATTGGCTCTAGTTTTCGAGATATAATTTTTTTAGACAAATAGGTTTAGCAAGACTTATATTAATATGACGGATTGTCCTATTTAATAAGAAAAACAACAAAAAAATTCGTCTTTAAGTGGTACAAAGAATATTTTTAATCAACTTAGCAGTTACAGAGATATTCTACAATTTAAACCAAAAATTCTATTGTATAAATGACAACAAATGTTCCATTCTTTAACTATTAATGCATAGATGGATATGTTATAAGCAAAACGAGCTACGTCTTGTTATAATCGATTAATAACTATAGGTTCAATTACGCAATAAGGTATCGAAATTATGGAATATTTTCTCAGTATTCAGGATTTCAGTATATTATAACTTATTTTATTGAAAACATATTCACTTTAATAATAATAATGAAAAAAAATAACTGATTCTTGTGTTTTTATGATTTTTTTAAAACGTACAAATTTTTAAAGAATTATTATTTCGGTGTAAATATTGAGTCTGTTTTTCTGCATTTGTCCACTTTGAATTATTACTAGTTTGTTTACTCTAGTTATGTTTACTCGATTAATCGGAAAAATTAAATCGATTAATCGATTAAATAAAAATGACTAAATTCAAATAAAGATTTATTTGAGCAATTTTCCACGAGTAATCGAGTAAAACACCTTAAAAATATGTTAGTATTTTTTAAATATTAATAAAATAAAACGAATAAAGTTTATCTTAGTGTATTCCTAAGCTGATAAGTTTGTTTGAAACAACGTTGGCCAAATGGAGAGGATTTTTAAATGAAAATGCTCAATCAATCTCAAAATGAAAATGTGGTCTAAGATTGTTCTGGCTGTATGTTTCGTTAGTTTAGTATGCATTATTTTGTGTTTTTTGAGTAAATACGATAAAAGAACAAGTTTACTTATTTAATGTATGTTGTTGTTATTCCCTTGCCACGCAAATAATGGCCAACTTTGGTTTGAAAATATCTCCTGCCCATATTTTTTTAGATTTAGATACATTATTACTAATGATATATTCTATTTCATGCAATGATTACGGTTTTATATGTAGACCACTTAAATCAATTATCTACCGTTCTAGGGAAAATTTTAATCAATAATTTATGGTTATACTATAGTTTATTTCAAGCAATAATCGAGGGTTTTAATATAGTCCATTTTCCAATTTATGGAATAATTGTGGGTTTTAATATTGTCAATTCTAAGCAATAACCGAGAGTTGCAATATAGACCATTGAAGGTTCAATAATCATAGATCCAAATATAGCCGGTTGTATGTTCAGACCAGTTGTGGTATCCAATATATTCGTAATTTCAACTATTGCTAATTTAAAGGCCCTAATGTAATCGTAGCTCCTGTTATAGTCCAGTTGAGGGTAAAATTGTAATCGTAACACCTACTATAGTCCAGTTGATGTTTCTAATGTATTGGTAGGTACAACTATAGTTTAGTTAAAGATCGTAATGTAATCGTAGGTCCTACTGTAGTTAATTTAAAGGACGCAATGTAATCGTAGATCCTACTATAGTTTAGTTTAGATTCTACTAATCTATTATATCAAAATCTGGATTTATCGAATTGAAAGATTTCTTTAGGCGATTAGTGTATCTGAAAAAAATTCAAAATTGAGTTTTTTATGGATTATTATTCCCTATAACAAAACGTATATCTGTGCAAAATTTTGAACATCTAAAATCACAAATGACCAAATTATTACAGTTTTTGTACCTAGAGGACCGTTACGCACTTAAAGAAGATAAAACTAAAACATCAAAAATCGCGATAAAAGTTTAATTTTGTTGCATAGTGTAATTTAAACAATCATTAAGTACTTTCATTTGCTTAAACCAGTAAAAGAACTATAACTGTTATTATTTAATTTTTATAATATTTATATGTATAAACAATTTGATTTATTCGTACTAATTAGTACTGCAGATAGTAGGGTTTGCAAAAAACCGCGAAAATGAGAAACCCCGGTTTCGGTTTTAAAACACCCAAAACCGGCCGGTTTCGGTTCGGTTTTCGGTTTTTTTAATAAAACTATTTCAGTTTAAATTTGTAGGAACATTTAGATAAATTCATTAAAACATATTATAATTTAATACTAAAATGCAGGAAAATAATTCAGGTTTTTTAAATATGAGGGATTTCTTAAATAAGTCTTGTTTCTTTTGGAGAAATTGCAGAGCGCCTTTAGCGTGAATAATATTTGCATCCGAGCGACAAATTGCTTGAATAGTAATTTTTACAAATAGCAACGATTTTAAAGAATTTACAATTTCAAAGTCGATGGAATGAAGCAAATCTAAGGTCTACAGCATTTCTAAACTCTCATGAATACTTTGTTTTAGAAGCAGAAATCTAAGAGTAAACTTAATTCACGATTATGATGCTTTTAAACGCTTGTCTGTAAAATATTATAACGAACTGACGAATTTTTGAAATACCGAACAGTTTTCCTTACAGCCTCTAGGTTCAAATGTATATGGGCAATCGGTTTTAAATGAGTCAAAGTTCCACGTCACCGTTTTCAAAATTGATTTTCAGATACAAATTTGATATTGGCTGCTGCTCCATCTATAGTACATGCTACGATATTTGTATCAAGTGAAATATTAAACTCCGTTAGCCTTTGTCAAATGGTTCCTTGCGTTTGCTTGAAATTACACGTTCCTAAAATACGGCCCAGGTTATAAAATTTACCATGAGAATCGTGAATATTTACGTTCATATACCGTCTTCCCCTTACACCTGTCCATTCGTCCATTGTAAACACCTTTTGCTTGTTTAATTCTTCTGCTTCATTAAATAGACAAATTACGTGCAAATTTATGATAAGCTAATGTTATTTCTGAATAATACCAACAAAAAATTATGAAAAATAAATAGCTAAAACCGCGGTTTTTTCTACGGTTTTCGGTTTCGGTTTTGAGGCATAAAAAACCGAGGCTTCGGTTTCGGTTAAAACCGAACTGCAAACCCTAGCAGATAGGTTATTTAGTTTCAGATTTTTGCAATTCCAAATAACCTAAGTAACATAACATAAGCTGTGTTTAGAAAAACACAATTTTTTCAACCGATATATATTTCTGGTTTAATTTTAATCTAAATACATACTTTTCGTTTAAATATTGCAAATAGTTCCAATTTTCTCTCTCCTGTAAACTTTTGAAAACTATGGATAGGTTATTTCGTCTTTTAGGTGACGATATACAAGTAAATAAACTCACTTTAAATATTTAGGGTGACGATATGCTACAAATGTTATGTTTTATTAAAAATACAATTTTTAATTGTTATTTTTTTAAATGTTATATTTTATTAAAAATAAAATTTTTTAATTTTTGTTTTATGTTTTTTTATTGTGACTTGTTAAATTTTTTGTTAATAAAACACTATAATTTTATTAAAAATTTATTCTATTACTTTTTATTAAAAATATAAATACAAACAGCTTATGAAAAAATATTATTCGAGTAATTTTATAATGCATATTTTACTCGAGTATTTTTTTTGACGATTAAATGATTTTCCGAGTAATTCAAAAACCCCATTTTCAAGTTATTTGATTACTCAAACAATTAAATGCCGAGTAAAATGAACACCCTTATTATGACACAACAAATCATTATAAATTTACTTTTTCCACATTTTTTATATTTATTTTTAGGAATACTTTATTGAGCAATTACATCGATTCTCTAGTGAGCAGTCGCAATTTTACAGTTATTGTATCCACTGCTGTAATGCTATCGATAATACTGTTATTCATTCTCAAATGTTTATCAGGAAAACGGAGTGCGGAAAACACCAGTAATGTTAAAAAAGCTAAGTAACTGCATATAGTTCTTAACAATTTCAAATAAAAACATTTATTAAAACTGTATAATTTTATATATATGTATTACATTCCAGAAGTAAAAAATCAAAAAATATGTCACATATAATCGTTTTAAATTGTTCTACTTACTCGAATAAATATTTTTTAAGCTTACGCCAGTCAATTTTTTTCGATTATGTACATAATTGTTTTATATCTATATATTTTTTTAAAAATAATATAATAATAAAAAAGTTTTTACTTTTCGTGTTTTATTAAATTAATATAGAGAATAATTATACATCCCGAATACATCCTTCATAAGCGACTGATAAACGATTTAGAAATAACCAAATATAACAATATTGAGTGAATTTTTACGATCTGTCTAAATTGGGTATACTCCTCCTGAAGAGATGGCTTAACCAACCATCGAAACGCGTCGAGGAATTTTGGTTTCTCCGCAAACTTTTTTTGCTTTTTATCAATAAATTGGTCTGTTACATTAATAAATAAATGTAACAGATGTGGGACCAAATGCTCAAACTTTACCGGGTGTTTTATACCCACCATCAAAAAGAATGGGGGGTATATTGAGATTGTCATTCCGTTTATAATTTCCTTAATATTGGCTTAAAAACCAAAATTGAAGTATGTTCTGAATCTTTATGAAATATATGTCTGTTGTCGGCACGATAAAACCTTAACGAAAGAATATAGGTCACTGAAATTTGGCATAAATATTCTTCATTTCTTGAAAAATTTTAGTATTGAAATCTGGCAAAATCGGTTGACATTTGACCATAGCTCCCGTATAACCTCGTCTAGGCTAATCGGTTATTTGCTAATAAATGACAAATTATAACAGCTATGATGATAAAATTTGGTATGTAGAAGTTTTTCATAAGCACTAGGCAGCGAAATCGGTTCACATTAAACCATAGCTCCCATACAAAAAACTTACGGAAACAGCCTAAATTTCACCTAAAATACACCTAAATGTCAATAAATAAGAAGCTGTAATAGCTTTGGCCACAAGGAAGTCTTATGTCAATGCCAGCCAGTGTGCAAAAATTTGTCACAATCGTTTACCATTTGACCATAGCTCCCATATATACGGAAAAACAAAAATACAAAAAGAAAAGGGGATTTATGTCCGCCTGTCTGTCAAATAAAAGCGCGATAGCGCCTTAACGAAAAGGACTACAGCGACAAAATTTCGATATTTTGAAAAAGTTGTGTATTGAAAATGGACGAGATCGGTTCACATTTAGTTAGAGCCCCCATATAACCCCGCCCCGGGAAACACATTAATGCTGATAAATTGAATACAGTTGTAATAGTTATGACAACTAAATTTAGAATAGAGAAGTTTTATATAACTATTGGTCAGTATATCAAATTTTATAGGAATCGGTTCATATACGGTAGATGCATTAGGAACTTCTAACAAAATATATGGACCTGTCGTATTGCTATCAAAATGTTTATCCTAACTAAATATTAAGCTAAACAAAAAGTATTTAACAACTTATTAATGTAAAACCATACCTGGTTACGATACCGAATTTTGTTCAAAGTAAATATTTACTAGGGAAACCAATTACATACTTTTAAATGTTGAACTATAAAGCTACTGCAACCGAATTTAGTCCAAATTTTTTACCAACTAGCGTAACTACTTTTTTCTAATTTGGTCCACATTTTGAATTAGCTGCAGCCTCGTAGATATATGAGATATGTTACTACATTTAACACAACTTGATGGTGGGTATATAAGATTCGGCACAGCCGAATATAACACTCTTACTTGTTTTATTTATATTTTTTGTATATCGAATATGTTTTCATACCGAATATGTTTGATTTATGTTATATTGCTCATAGTATACCGGGTATTTTTGATTTATATTTTATTACTTAATTCATACCGGGTAAGTTTGATTTATATTATATCGCTCAATATGTAACGGTTATTTTGATTTAATATTTTATCAAGCTATGACTGCTTTTATTGTGATTTCAATTTTTTAAGCGATATCTTTTAAAATGGATTTTAAAGAGCAGGATTTTTTTTATATAAAATCGGAAATTTTGAAAATTTCCCATAAAAATGGAAAAACTTAAAAATTTTCCATAAAAATGGGAAAATTTTAAAATGGTTAATTTTGAAAATTTTCCATAAAAATTGAAAATTTTAAAATATCAAATTCGTTCGTTGTAAAAACGCCTGTTTTTAATTTACACAACGACCGTACAATTATTGTACTGCCGGATTTTATATGATTTCTTTCGAAACGTTCGTTGTAATTATTACAAGAAAAGATAATTTATTCCTTTTAATAATTGTTTCCAAATCGAAAAATTAACTGCGATTGATAAGCTACCATACAAATGAAGGAAAAGTTGGTGGAAAATTATTCCCTCTATCTATAAAAGGGTTAAAAAAGAACAATAGAACAGGTCGGGAACTGTAATTATTATTATTTTTAAATTTTAATAAAAGCCTTATAAAGCAAGTTTTCATAAGAAATCAGTTGCATATCATAACTACAAGCATTCGATAAATGTTATGGTAGGGGATAAGAGTTTTATTTATAATTATAGGTATCTGGAATTTTTTTTTTTAATCATTATAAATCGGAAAATTAAAATAAATTTATTCCTTATGTCTAGATCCTTCCTACTACAAAATAACACCTAAAAATGTGTTAAAAATTCACGTTTTGAAAAATTAAAAAATATGTTTTGATGTGCAATTTTTAAAAAACTTTTTAATGTTGTTTAAAGAAAAAAATAGTAAAAATAAATTTATTTTGTTCAATTCATTAATTAATTGAAAAAAAATAAAAAGTACATTTTGTTATACAAATTTTTTTTATGAAGTCATTTTGTCTAAGATGAGAAAATAAAAAAGCTGACATGATTTCTTTCGATGGAATTTAGCCCCAATAATCCCAAAACAACAAAGAATTTTTTCAAAAAAAAAAAAAAAAAATCTAGATGTATGAAAAGTTATTATTATAAATAAACAATTAGTTGGCAACACACATTATTTTTTTTAAATATAATACGTAATTACTAATTAGGCCTTTTAAGTGATAAAGACAAAATGTGTACAAAAAAATCCAATTCAGCTAATTTTCTACCAAGAATTAATACTTGATTGCTAGGTTTTCAGTTTTTTGTTCAAGTTTTTTTTTATTATATTATCATTTGTTCTTATAGTTAATCTTTTCTCAATAAATTAAATCCTTTAATATCTAACAATAAAAATAAAATAAAAAAGAAATTATTTTCGCAACAGTCGTAAATTAATTAAGCCAAAAAGCTGATATTTTATAAATCTACTTTTAAACAAGTAAGAGTGGTATATTCGGCTTTGCCGAATCTTGGATACCCTTCACCAATGGTGTTGCAAAAGTACTTAATGTAATTCCAAGCAAAATTTGGTTATACTAGTATTATATGCAAAGAGTCTTTAAAATTAAGAGTCGGAAAAAGAAAAGCTTTTCGGTGGCGTCATCATCTAGAATAGTTATGCACCCAAAGGTTAGGTTGGGCAGGTGGCTGATGTCTAGGGAAGCTTCACTTGGGTTTTTAAGTGGTCCCTTTGTGAAAGATAATGATTACTAGACTACAAGTAGAGAATGCATATTTAAGCCAGCCAGTAGCTTCGAAATAAAATAGACACATATTTTACGAACATTTAATAAAGTTCGATAGACCAGATAAACCATGCAGAAAAGATGCTTCAAAATGTAGATGCCCTTACATTTGCAATAGCACATCGATTTGATGAAGTTTAAGTATTCTGGCATGCAACCCAAAAACACAGTGCCCAGTGAGGGTTGTGCACTTTAATTCGTACGAATTATCCAACTAGTAAAAGTTCTTGATTAGTTATGTAAAACTCTGAAGTTAGCGGACTGATTTAGGTCAAAGCTTTAACAATGATAAGCCATAAAATTATAGGGTATACACTCTTAGTTTTAGATACATACGTGAAATATATAGCTTTTGAATGGATGGATATCAGCTTTGTCGGAAAAGTTATTAAAGATTTACTTATTAATCTGAAGTTAGTTAATTAATTAAAATGAACACTTCATCAATAATATTTGGGATGTATTGTTCTGTCCGATGGATGTTTGGAAAGTTTTGCTCTAGTTCCTTGTGCAATTTTAATGTGATTTAATTTATCAGCGTTAAATCGATTCCCGGTCGGGGTTATATGGGAGATTTCACTAAATGTGAATAGAGCTCGCCCATTTTCAATATCGAACTTTTCAAGAGATCAGAAATACTTTTGTCAAATATTGTCCCTCTAGAAAGTTTATTTTAGACGCTATCGCCCTGAATATCAATATTGTACAACGTCTTTATACCAAATATCATCATCGTATCTTAGGCGAAGTTATAAGGGATCAATTGTCAAACGTGAACGGATTTCTCCCAATTGCAATTAAAAAATTTAAATTTTCGTTGATATGTGAGATACTTACATACATATGTAGGTTTTGAACGGATATCATGTAATTAGCTGCATTTTTGTACTTCCTAGGAAGATTACCTATAATTTGATATATAATACATTCTTAAATGTTATCATAATGTTCAAAAGTCAGACACAAAATTAAGATTAATGCAGAGTGTCTGTCTGCTAAAATCAGATTTGTGGAGCTCCTGGATTTTACACAAAATTTTAGGATATTGGGCCACCCTGAATTTTATCATTGTCGATCAAAACACCATCGCTTAAACGCTAAATTATATCTACCACAAATTACCGAATGCATCAGGATTTAGGAAATCTCCTGCGAAGGACGATATTAAAATTCATCAAAATAAACACCTGAGATATCGACAAAACAGGAACTCCAAAAACTTGACTACAACAGAAAAAATTACAGACAGGTAGACGGACGGACAAAAAAACAGACGGACGTACGGACAAACAAACAGACGGACGGACAGACAGACAAACAGACGGACGGACGTACGGAGGTCGCGAAATCGATTCTCCTGCCGATTCAAAGTTGATCGGTACAGTTTGAATGGTATTCGTAATCAGATTTGTGGAGTATAGATTTTAGAAAATCCTCACACAAAGAACGATGTCAAATTTCATCACAATCGGTCCATAAACACCTGAGATATCGCTGAAACAATACTTACGAAATGTAAACAAAATTTCTTAGACACGTACTTTGGGCAATTTGCTGTACATCAAATGTAGTGTTATTGCGATATCTCAATTGTTTATAGACCGCTTTTGATAAAATTTAATAACGTGCTTGGCGGGGGAATTTCCTAAAATCTGATATAAAATTTATGTAATTCCGTGCTAAAGGAGGATGGTTTTTCCTATTTCTGCATTTCATTTTTTGCGATACATCAAATTCAGTGTTTTGGCGATATCTCAGTTGTTTATGAACCGATTTTGATAAAATTTTACAGAGTGCTTTGGTAAACTTTTTCCTACAATCTGATATATAACATATTATCACATGTACACCAGGAGTATCTTTTTTCTCTTGTTATTTAAAAGTGTGTTTCAATCAAAAATTTTAAAATTTTCGTCTAATTTTTGGTATTTTTTCGATATTTTCGGTGTTTATAAACCGATTTTAATGAAATTTAATAGCGTTCATTGCGGGAGAATTTCCTAAAATCTGATATATAATTTATGTAAGAACATCCTCCAGGGGCTTCAGAAACTTGATTTCAACAGACAGACAGACGGACAGACAGACGGACATCGCTTAATCGATTCTCCTCCCGATTCTGAGTCGATCGGTATAATTTTTATGGGGTCTACGATCACTAATAAAAAAATTACAAACGGAATCACAAACTTATAATACCCATTCACCTATTGGTGAAGGGTATAAAAATATTTTGTTTGTGAATACTTGAAGATTCAAGATGTGTATACCTACCATCAAAAAGAATGGGGGGTAGATTGAGATTGTCATTCCGTTTTTAATTTCCTTAATATTGTCTCAAAAACCAAAATTGAGGTATATTCTGAATCCTTATGAAATTCTAAGACGATGTCCGTCTGTCTGTTGTCAGCACGATAAAACCTTGACGAAAGGACATAGGTCACTGAAATTTGGCAAAAATATTCTTCATTTCTTAGAAAATTTTGGTATTGAAATCGGGCAAAATCGGTTCACATTTGACCATAGCTCCCGTATAACCTCGTCTAGGCTAATCACTTATTTGCTAATAAATGACAAGTTATAAGAGCAATGATGATAAAATTTGGAAGTTTTTACATAAGCACTAGGCAGTATATACAATTTCATCGAAATCGGTTCTCCCCCTATAAAAAACTAAAAAACCTAAATTCCACCTAAAATACACTTAAATGCCAATGATAAACTGTAATAGCTTTGGCCACTAAATTTACCACCATAGCTCCCATATAAAAAAAACTTATGGAAATATAAAAAGAAAAGGGAAATACAAAGATAAAAGTGCGAGAGCGCCTTAACTAAAAGAGCTTGGGGAAACCGCTAGGGAAACCACTTACATACTTTTAAATATTTTACCAGCAATACCAACAAGCGTAATCATTTTTTTCGTATTTGGTCCATATTTTGAATTAGCTGCACCCTCGTCGATATATGAGATATGTTTCTAAAATAAACATAGCTTGATGGTGGGTATATAAGATTCGGCGCAGCCGAATATAACACTCTTACTTGTTAAATATAATTTTTTCATATATTTTGTGTTGTATGCCCTTTAAATGTATGTTATTTTTGCACTTTTGTGAAGATAACCAACATTTTTTTACTTGAAAAATTTCATACATATGTTTTTTATTGTATGTACATACAGTTTGTCAAGTAATTGTTTGCATTAAATAAAAATAGTGAAAATGCAATTTATTTTGTTTATTTTGTTTAACACATATCGTTAATGTAACTGTTTACTACAAAAAGTCGTAAAAAAAAATTTAAATAAATACAGAAATATACCCAATTAAAAAGGCGTCAAATAAATGTTTGC
Source organism: Stomorhina lunata (assembly GCA_933228675.1). NCBI lineage: Eukaryota > Metazoa > Arthropoda > Insecta > Diptera > Rhiniidae > Stomorhina > Stomorhina lunata. The sequence goes on along the minus strand of OW121740.1, from coordinate 83,452,842 downwards.
ACAATGAGTAAAAATAACACCAAATGTTCTTATTTACCGTTATATTATTTTATTTTATGATGTTTTATGATTGTTATCCAATGAAATTAAAGTTTTAAAAAGTATTGTAAAAAAATGTGTGTATTAGTTGTCCTATATTTTAAAAAAATGCTTGCAAAATTAATTTCGAAAGGCGTTATAGAATTAGCGTATTTCCATCACTATAAGGGCAAATCCGCCAGGGAAATCACTAAAGTGTTCTCCCGTATAGTTAGGAAATCATATCCCGTGGTTAGGAAATCATATCCCGTGCTATTGGAATTAAAAGGGTAACAATGCAGTCCAAAATATAAAACAATACAAATTTAAAATAAAATTATTAAAACCTAAGAAAAGCGGCACTCCAGCACTAGGGGCTTAAGTTCGAAGTGAAAAATGGTCATGGGCTAAGTGTATCCCAAGGAGCAATCCGAAATATACAGATAAAACCGAGGTATTCATATACAATGGCTAGGAAAAATCTACTTCTTTCAACATAAAATATTGAAAATCACATCATGCTTTCTATTTCGCACTTACAGCCTGTTTTTGAAACTACAATTTTTTCAAATTGTACGTCAACTTACGAAAAAATTGAATTTTTGGTTTTTGAAATTTTTTTTTTGAGTGAAACGAGAAAAAGCTTTTAAAATTTTGGTTCGTAAATGAAATGTATAGACGAAAGTAAATGTCAAATCAGCCAATTAAAAAATTCTAATCGCCTGGGAAACAAAAAATAAACAGTTATTTATTTTTTTTTTGTTTAGGACCTGACCACAATACAATGCATTATGTTGAAACTAGGAAAAGGTTGTGGGAGGGGGAATAGGTAGTGTTTGTGAACATTTGATTTAAACTTCCCTATATTGCAACTGATTGGAAAAACTTCTGCGGGAAGCAAATTCTACATACGAACTGTACGGCTAGCGTATCGTCTATCTATAGAGTATCGTATGTCTACTGGTCAATCGACTACGAAAAGATGAGATCTAACAGATAGACGTGTATTGCGTATGAAAGTTCATGTATCGAGAACGAGTTTCTTGATTTTGTTACAGCACATTCCAAAGTAGTAACAATACAACCGGTACGCAATATATGTTTCGGAATAGGGTCTATGTAAGAGTGCAAGAAAGGGCGAAAGTGCTCATTGATGACAGCATGGTATCCAACTCTATTGAACCACTGAAGTGTCACACTTTTTTATCGTTTTCACTTTGGAATGTGCCCTCACGAAATAAGGGAACTCGTTCCCAAACTCAAATCTTCTTACGCAATACATGTCTCAGAATAGGGTCTTTGTAAGATCTACTCTACCGAGTGTAGGAAAGGGTGAACGTGCTCGTCGGTATGCAACTCTATTGAGCCACTGGAGTGTCACAATGTTCTATGGTTTCTTGTACTTCCGGTCTGTCGAAATCAGGGAATTTGTTCCTAAAACCCGAACTTTTCTCTTAATAATTGTCTTTCTCATTGAAAAATGTTTAATTTAATTTTGAAAAAAAAAAAATAATTTTTTTTATGTATTGTTTTTATTTATTTTTGATTTTATTCAATTTAAGGGTTAACATAATTTTACAAAAGTCTTAAGTTTTACAGGAAAAGCTTTCATAAAAGTAATAAAATATTTCATGGCAATACTATAATTTGATATTTCATTACGAAGCTTTTACTTCCAAACGAAAACAGAAAATGAACTCAATTTAGAGCTTAATCGTTAGGCTAGTATTCGATTGCCTTCTAACGTATGACAGTTTTGTGAACAGGCTGTTAGAATTGGCATTAAGGTACATTTTTTTTCTCTAGTCATGCTAAAATAATGATGTATTATCATGATGGATCCCCAAAAGTTTGGAAGCGAGTTAAGTGCCCTATAGCAAACTTGAAGAGATTTTTAATATTTTGCGTTGATAGCAGTATACTTTTCCTAGCCACTGTAGATGAATATTTCAGGTTTACCGGTATATTTCGGATTACTTCTTGGAATACACATAGCCCATGATCATTTTTCACTTAGGAGGTAAGCCCCTAGTTTTACTTTTAATTCATATTGTATATTATTTTGGGCTGCATGGTTACCTTCATTTTCAGCACGGGATCTGATGTCCTAACCATACGGCAGAACATTTTAGCGATTTCCCTGACGGATTTGAACTTGTAGTGATGCCTTTCGAAATTAATTTTCCAGTCATTTTTTTTTAAATTTAGGACAACTAATGCACAATTTTTTTTACAATACTTTTTATAACTTTAATTTCATTGGATTACATTAAAAAAAAAATTATAAAATCAAAAATATAACGGTAAATAAGAACATTTGGTGTTATTTTTAGTCATTGCGCAAACATTTATTTGACGCCTTTTAAATTGGGTATATTTCTTTTTTGATTGTTGTTGTTGCAATGCATGCATGTATTTAAATTTTTTTTACAACTTCTTGTAGTAAACAGTTACATTAACGGTATGCGTTAAACAAAAGAAACAAATTTATTTAAATGCAAACAATTACTTGACAAACTGTATATTAGGGTGACAGGAAATTTTTTTTCTTTGATTTCAAATGTTTTTCTACGGAATATTGTGACACTAGGTCTAAAAGTTTAGATCTGAAAATTTGAGCCAAATCGGACAACGTTCTATGGGCGCGCATCCGGTCTAAAGTTTAACAGCCCATTTGTATGGGGAAAAATAGGTTATTTTTTTGTTTTTGCGAAATTTAGACCAAAAATAAATAATTTTTTCAAGAAAAAATAATAGAATATTAAAGAAAACTAACACAGCTTTATTTCAAATCGTGAAAGACGAAAATCCGAAAAAAACTTAGTCTTACCAAAAACAATTATTTTCATGTTTTTTTTTCAAATTCTCTAATCATTATCTAATATTCCGTAATCTCGCTATGAAAGTTTTCAGAAAATCCAAATTTTGACATTTGACCGCGGTGAAGAAAGGGTTCATCTCGTCCAATATTAAAAACCCTTTAGCATAGGTTTTCCATAAACGAAGCAATAATATTGATTATCTTTTTTGTTAAAATTGAATACAAGTAAAATTTACCGATCATTCACTCGAATTTGGCCCAAAAATTTACATTTTCGCGAAATTATCAATTTGAAATCGCAGGTACAACGAAACGGTTCAAGATATCGACCTAATCTTTTTTTGGGGTTTTATTCTCCCATTTGTCTGTTTTAACACACTGGAGAGCAAATTTTAAATTTATAATATTTGTTGAATAAAATTTTCAAAAAATTTAAAAATGATTTTTGAAACCGACCTGAGAAAAATGTACCATTTTCCAACATGAAAAGCTAAGTAAATTCGATTATATTTACAGAAAACTGAACTATTTACTAGTAACAAGCCATTAAATGATAAATCATGTCTAACTTTGGAATTTCTTTACTTACAACATACAATTTTAGGAGCACATCCTTAGGCGCGTTTTCAAGGACATGCATTTTCGGGGAAAACTGCAATAACTTTTAAACTACCTCATGGATTTTCATCTTTCACGATTGTTATTTCCCTTTATTATTCTATTATTTTTTTTTTGTAAAAATTATTTATTTTTGGTCTAAATTTCAAAAAAAAAAAAAAACATTTTCCCTATACAATTGGGCTCTTTAACTTTAGACCCGATGCGCGCCCATAGAACGTTGTCCGATTTGGCTCAAATTTTCAGATCTAAACTTTTAGACCTAGTGTCACAATATTCCGTAGAAAAAGTAATAAAATTCGAAAAATCATTTTCCTTCATACAAAAAATTGTCACCCTAATGTATATCCACAAGAATGTTATCGGGTGGTTAAATTTCAAGGGCCGATGTTGATTTTGAATAACACACAAACTATTTAGGAACTTATTGTAATTTTATTTTATTATGATATATTGGTATTACTCAATTATGTATGGAACAAAATATTGGCCACACCTCCATCCGATGGACCAAATTTTCGATTACCCTGAGGAATAATGGAGGTTCTATGTCGTTAATGTGCCGAATTATCTCATTCTTTAGCTCTTGAATTGTTGCTGGCTTATCGACGTACACCTTTTGTTTCAAATAACCCCAAAGAAAAAAGTCCAACGGTGTCAAATCACATGATCTTGGCGGCCAATTGACATCGCCATTACGTGAGATAACACGGCCATCGAATTTGTTGCGCAAAAGAGCCATTGTTTCGTTAGCTGTGTGGCAAGTGGCACAGTCCTGCTGAAACCACATATCGTCCACATCCATATCTTCCAATTCGGGCCATAAAAAGTTCGTTATCATCTCACGATAGCGAGCACCATTCACAGTAACTGCCTGGCCGGCCTCATTTTGGAAAAAATACGGCTCGATGATGTCGTCAGCCCATAAACAGCACCAAACAGTCACTCTTAGTGGGTGCATTGGTTTTTCGACAATCACTCTTGGATTCTCATTCGCCCAAATGCGGCAATTCTGTTTATTGACGAATCCACTGAGGTGAAAATGTACCGATATGCATTTTGATTTGAAGGCCCATTTTCATAATAAGTCTGGATAACTTTAACCCGTTGTTGGATTGTGTATCTCTCCATGGTTAAAATTGAGTAAGTCTGAGATAGAGAAATGTCAAATAAAATTCGGAAAAAAACGTGGCGTTTAGGTGTGGTTCACATTCAACATCGGCCCTTACAATTTAACCACCCTTTACATACGGTAACGCAATAATTATTTACGAAATGTGGATATACAACAAAATTAATTCATAATATCTCAGTAACTATAAAAAGCAGAGACCTAGTGAATGAGTAGATCGATAGATCTAAATTAAAAAAAAGTGGTAGAAAATGGCCTTAACTCATTTTTTTAATTTTTTAATATACGTAAATATAACTTCGGGTCGACGATATGGGTGGTGTTGATCTTTTAGACTCAGTGATTGGCTACTAAAAAATTAAAATCAAGAAAACGTTAGTATACAAGAATTTTTTACCATGTGTAACTAATGGTTCTCATATCGAAGTGACATTGATGCCCAAATTTAAAATAGAAAACAAAGGGCCCGGCTCAGCACACACCTCCCAATGTTGGTTGGATAAAAGGATGCGATGCAAGTTTCCAGACTGCAAGAGTTATAATAAGCAAAACAATTGTTTTAAACATTTCCATGTCTCTTAATTTTGAATTTAATTTTTCAGCACTTTTTATGCAATGTTACATTTCTGCAACGTTAGGTTTTTTGTTCAAAATAAATACATATCTAAAATAAAAATGTTTAATTATTATTTTAGTTAATAGTTTACCATTGGCAAGCTAAAATACATTAAACTGCTAGTTTTAACGTTCTTGAGCCACAAAGGGTTAAATTTGAATATACAGTGGTATCCCGGTTTAACGTATACTCAGTTTAACGAATTCGCAATTTAACGTACAGTCATATTTTATCCATTGAGTACCTTATAATAGGATCAAACAGCCATTTTTTGTACTCGAATAACGAATTTTTACAAAAAAAATAGTAAAACAAAATAGAATCCTTTTTCTTTCGTTTTTGTATACATTTTTGCTATATTTTAATAGCGATTTTACTGAAAAAAAATTAAGAGCTTCATTTTCTTAGCTTACAAATGTCAAATTTGTTAAATTTTTAACTTTTGTCTGCAAAACAAATGTTTGTCTTTTGCTTAAAATTTTACGTCATTTTTGTGAAGTACAAAAACTTCACAAAATTTGAAATTGATATCAAAATGCCTAAAAAAAAATGTTTAATTCTTAAAAAAAAATTAATTTATATTGACAATTATCAATAGGGCCTGCTTCTAAGTGCTTTACCCAATAAATATCAGCTGCCAAAGTCATCAATATGCACAATTTTGAAATCAAAACCTAAACTTTTGAGTGAAATGGAAAAGACTAATTTTGGATCAAATAATAGAAAGGCCTTAAAAACAAGTGAATTTCGAAGAATGGAAACAGAATTATTTAATTGGTTCCAAAATAAGAGGATTAGTGGTCCTATATTAAAAGCAAAAGGCCTTGATCTACATAAAAAATAAAATACGGTGTACAATTTAATGCCAGCCATGGCTAGTTCTGTCAATTCAAAAAACGCTATGGAAATCGTTTAATGAAGCAAAGTGGGGAGAAACATTCTTCTAACAAAGAGTTAGCGCGGCCGTTAACAACTGAACAATTAAGTTGCCCAGCACAACTTGTCCAGGGATGCTATATTTAACGCAGATGAAAGAGGGCTTTTTTGCTAAGTTCTTCCTGAGGAAACTTATTCAGGATGCTCCAGGAAGAAAAGTTTTAAAGGAAAAAGTTTCAAAGGAAAAAAATTAAACCTATGATGATAGGGAAATCGAAAAATCCAAGGGCATTCCGGAAAAAAACCTTGCCAGTAAAGTATGCAAATTCTCAAAATGCATGGATGTATACAGTAATTTTTTAAAAATTGGTTTTTAACTCGTTTGTCCCATAGGTAAGTTTTCTTTAAACCAAGATCAAGACTTTGTGTCTCAGTTTGGATTTTTTTAAATTCTAGGTGGAATTTTATCTAAAGTTAATGAATCTTCCGCTAAAAGCTGTTTTAATTTTGGATAATGCTCCTTGTCATCCTCCTGCAGAATATTTGATTAAGGAAGTGTATGACGGTAAAAATTGGGTTTTGCATATGCCACCAAATGTCACAACGTTGATACAACCTATGGACCAAAATGCCATAAAACTCGTTAAATTGCATTACAAAAGTAGCCTGTTGTCGAAAGTTATATCGTCAAATGAGGAAAACGTATTGAAAGTTTTATAAAATTTAACATTATACGATGCCGCCACGATGATTTCGCAGTCCTTTGAATCTGTAAAAGAAACATATCTATCAAAATGCTGTAATAAAATATTTTTCTAAAAAAGACGATTTTGATAAGAGGATAACATTCCGTGGTCAAGATTATTACAGATTGACGAAAATGTCATAATGATCTCAAATGGGATGCTACTATATTTTTCCAAATGTAAGTGAAAACCTAAACGAATGGGTCAATGAAAATCATGATGATCCCATAAGCGCTGGATGTGCTGAAAGTGATGAAAATGAAGAAAGTGAGCTTCATCTGGAAATTTATGTGAAAGTTGAACATTCGGACTTTGAGCAAATACAAAGGATTATTTCAAATAACTAAAATATGTTTCACACTTTTTAAGTTAATTATTATTAGTTTTTTCTCCACTATGTACTAATTTAAATGGAAATAAACAATTTTTGTTTGTTTTATAAAAATATTATTGTTTTATTTTTAAAAATGTATTAAAAAAAACTTCGGGATTTAACGAATTTTTCGATATAACGAAAGGGCCTGATAATATATAATTCGTTAAACCGGGATACCACTGTAGTATGTGTTTTTATAAGCTTATTAAATTCTATACAGCTAAAATGTATTTAAAACTTTAGAAACATATAGTCAGGCAAACTTTGCCTTGACCATTTCTTTCAATCGATGGACTTTTTGGAATTTTAAATAATACTTAAATCATCATTTTAGTATTATCGTACTTTTGTGTTTGAATTTTACTTTATTTGAAGTACAATTGTACTGCAGTTATCATCGCTGGTACCGGTTTAAGACGTAGTTGTCACTTGGTTTATGTCGAATGAGAAGAGCAATAAACATTATCGTGTATCTCAGTTTAGTCTTCGTTAAACCTTCATTTCGTATTGACGCATGTTAAATGAGCAAGAAGTGCGTGCGCGTGCGCTGTACGTACAATCAATCGAGTTTTTACGATGATGTACACTTTGTGATTATAATACAAAAGTCCGTGGCAAAGAAAACTTTCGGATCATGTTTACCTAATAACTGTAGTTTTGCTTCGTGCTTTTATACATTTTGAACAATTTAATAATAATAGTAATAATAATATGTACACATATACATAAATTATTTAATAAAATATTTCATTTTTAAAAAAACAATAAAAAACAAGTGTATAAATGTTAATTTTTGCAATAAAATCTAAAAAAATACAAAAAAAAAAATTTAAATATATTTAATCTGTGAATAATTTACTTATATCCAGATACTTCTATGTAAATAATAACTGGCAGTAGTTGGCAGCAACATTTTGTGCATTAACTTATAACGAATTATGATTTAGTGCAAAAAGCCAATCGCTTTTTATGTAAGCAATATTTATTTTAGTGGCATTTTTAAAATGTAAGGGCGCAAACGACCTTAATCTTAAGCCAGTAAAAGTTTTAGATTTAAGTAAATCGCAAACAAGTCGTTTTGGAATATCAATTGATTTTTTATTTGTCATTTTTAAAATTCAACCTTTGAGAGACAAATAACTCGTCGGATGATAGAAGCAAGTCGTTTCCACTACCGATCAACCAATCACAACAACAAATTATATAAAATACATATAAGTAAAACATTATCGTCTGACAGGGCTGCCAGATGCTTTTTGATTATCATTCCCAAAATTTTAAATTGATATAAGGCGACATTACGATAATAAAAAATTGGGGTTTATTTTACGTTTATTGGTATTTATTTCACTTTAAAATTGGGGTTTATTTCGTTATGAAGCTATTCCAGAAAAAATATTTTAATTGGGGTTTATTTTATGTAATATAAATTTATGATTTATTTCATTCTTGTTGGAGTTCATGTGATGTTTTGAAGATTTTTCTGGATTCCAAACATTCTTAAAATTTTTTAAAGGTCATTCATTTAGGAAGAATTTTTGTCTTTTGTAGTATTTTTGATGTTAATGAAAAATATTTTGCCAACAAATATTACTCTTTTATCGACTTTTGAGTATTAGTAGTATATATGTATATATATACATATATATATATATAATTTCAATTGGAACAAGGGGTACTTCTCTCAGAACGGCAAATGCATTAGTTTCATAAGTTTTACATAGCCTAATACTCAGTAACCAGTGGCTACCTGAATTATGAGGTGAAACGCCGTTTTTTTTTGAAAATTAATTTTTTTCAAATGGGTCTGGCCGGGGATCGAACTTGGGACCTCTGGTATACTAGGTGGATGACTAACCTGCCATATCACGGCGGTTCACTTTTGGGTAGTAGAGATCTAAAAATCAGAAATGAAATTCGAAATCAGAAATGAAATTTGCCGTATTAATAGTAAATTGTTGTATTCGGTAGGCGAGGAACAACTATACACAAACAACTCAGCTTATAATGATGTAACATTTTATATTTGTTTCGAAAAAAAAATGTAAATCGCGTGTGTTCTTAAAAACATATTTTATCTCGACCGTATGTAGGAGAGGGCGAAGGTGCTTATTGGTGAAAATAGGGCATTCAAGTCTATTGATTCACTGGAGCACCGTTGCAATGTTTCCTGTGTCACACTGTTCTATCGTTACTACTTTGGAATGTGCCCTAATGAAATCAGGAAACTCGTTCCAGAAACTCGAATTTACAGTGGGAAGCAAAACCGAGTGTATGCTACCTACTTTTTAAGATTTTCGTCAATAGAAGCGCCAATTTAAAACCGATTTTTTTTTTCAAAATTTTAAAATACTTACTTAATTTTATTTAAAATTTAATTATAAAACTAAAAAAATTAAAAGCAATTCAATTACTAGAAAATTTTTTTGAAATATTGAAGCTGCATAAACTCAATTTTGTGCTTTTAGTTAAAAATACAAATAAATGCATTAGGTACTTTGTCCAGAGACCTTTGTTTGTAATCACACTTCTAATACGTTTTGACATTCTTTCTACTAAATTTTCAATGATTTCCTGCGGCATATTAGCCCATTCATGCTGCACTCGGTTCCATAACTGATCAATATTCTTAGTAGCTCTCTAGATGTTTTCCCAACCGTCGTTTCCCAGAGATTTTCAATTGGGTTGAGGTCGGGGCTTTGTGCTGCCCATTCTAGGAGCTTAAATTTCAATCGAAACATCCATGACTTGAGGATTTTCGCCGTATGTTCTGGATCTCCATCATGTTTAAAGATCATTTCTTCCTCGGGATAGGCACTCATATCAACAAAATCTGGCAAATTGGTTTGTAAAATATGGAGATAGTCCTCTTTGTGCATAATACCATTAATTTAAACTAGTGGCCGAGAGTAAAGCTGCCCCACACCATCAGGCTGCCCCACACCATCAGACTGCCCCATCCATGTTTGACAGTTTGCTTAACTTGATACTTTTGAAGTCTTTCATGGGGTTTATGCCAGTAATATTCTTTTCCATCGGATTGGAAGCGATTGATTTTAGTTTCATCTGACCACTAATGACTCTCATCCAGTCATAAGTGGTCCAATTTTTATGTTCTCTACAAAGTTGTAAGCGACCTTTTACATTTTTCTCAGACGAAGCTGGTTTCTTCTTTTTAACCGCGGCTACATATCCAATTCTCTGCAATGCCCTTCGAGCTGTCCGCTCGCTAACATCTTTATTGATAGACCTAGCAGCCTGCTTTGATGCTCCAGAGTTCTTCCCGTTAAGATCTCGTATCATAAGACGTGCATCTAAATCACTCAAAAACCAACATTCTTCTTATGCACAATGTTTCTTCTTTTTTGGGCGGCAACGACCGTTCGCTAATATTTAATTGTTCAGCAATTAAATATAAGCCAGCGATATTATCTTCAATTTCGGTGAAAATTTTTCTCATATTGGGATAAAGAGCTTCAATTGCGGTTATTGTTAAAAAAATGCAATAATTTCTTACAAAAAATTATTTAAAGAAAGGAAAACAAAATAACGGAACAATTTTAGCTGTCATTAATCATGTTCAATTGACATTTATTAAACTGAGACAAAAAGAGCATTTTACATTTTTCTATTGTTGTAATTTAATCTTAAATTAAATAATTTTTTCTTTAGAAATTTGTTTCAAATTAGTGGAGCTATTGACGAAAATCTTCAAAAGTTGTTAAAATGCACTGGGTTTTATTCCCAAATGTATGTACGCAATACACACATCTATCTGTTAGAGTTTATCCCTTCGTAGTCGTTTGGCCAGTAGACAGATCACACAGAACACACTAAAGAGAAAATTCGTTTTTTAGCCGTACAGTTCGTATGTGGAATTTGCTTCCGGCAGAAATTTTCTCTGCCAGTTGCATTTTAGGGAAGTTCAAATCAAATGTCCATAAACACTACTACATCCATCTACACTTCCATAACATATTCTCTTAGTTCCAACACAATGCATTGCACAAGTAGGGGTAACCCCTGAGTACTGGTCCTAAATTAAAAAAAAAGAAATACTCCGAAACACTATGAAAAATTCATGGTATGAATTCATTCATAATAAAAAGAGAGTGTGTAAACCTTAATTGCACCGTGGGCAATTAAGGCTATGAAAAATGTTTTTGTTTTAATATATGCTTTCCGAAAAAATCCCATAAAACTATTATTTCATACGAAAACTAATGATTCGCTTCAAAACTCTGAAAAATCGCATAAATTAAAATTTTAGTTCAAAAATCGAAACAACAAAGTCGCATAAAAAAAATCAAACAATAAAATCAAAATTTGACAAAAAAATCCTTTGTCCGGTTCAGAATCCCTTATTGTATTATAAAATTTTGGAGCCTGTTTTTGAAACTACAATTTTTTCAAATTGTACGTCAACTTACGAAAAAATTGAACTTTTGGTTTTTGAAATTTTTTTTGAGTGAAACGAGAAAAAGCTTTTAGAATTTTGGTTCGTAAATGAAATGTATAGACGAAAGTTAATGTCAAATCAGGCAATTAAAAAATTCTAATCACCTGGGAGACAAAAAAACGGTTATTTAATTTTTTTAATTTTTTGTTTAGGACCTGAACACAATACAATGCATTGTGTTGAAACTAGGAAAAGGATGTTGAAAAGGGAATAGGGAGGGGGAATAGGTAGTGTTTGTGGACATTTGATTTAAACTTCCCTATATTGCAACTGGTTGGAAAAACTTCTGCGGGAAGCAAATTATACATACGAACTGTATGGCTAGCGTATCGTCTAACTGTAGAGTATCGTCTGTCTACTGGTCAATCGACTACGAAAGGATTAGCTCTAACAGATAGATGTGTATTGCGTAAGAAAGTTCATGTATCGAGAACGAGTTTCCTGATTTCGTTAGAGCACATTCCAAAGTAGTAGCAATAGAACAATAGAGTTGGATAACCTACTGTTACCGATGAGCACTTTTGCTCTCTCCTGTACTCGGTCAAGAAGTTCCAAAATAAACTTTGAAGTACCGGCTCATACATGAGAGTTGTATTTCACCGGTACGCAATACATGTTTCGGAATAGGGTCTATGTAAGAGTGCAAGAGATTGCGAAAGTGCTCATTGATGACAGCATGGTATCCAACTCTATTGAACCACTGGAGTGTCACACTTTTCTATAGTTTTTACTTTGAAATGTGCCCTAACGTAATTGGGAACTCGTTCCAAACTCAAATCTTCTTACGCAATACATGTCTCAGAATAGGGTCTTTGTAAGAGCTACTCGACCGAGTGTAGGAAAGGGTGAACGTGCTCGTCGGTATGCAACTCTATTGAGCGACTGGAATGTCACAATGTTCCATCGTTTCTAGTTATCGAAATCCGAACTTTTTTACTTAATACTTGTCTTTCTCATACCCAGAACATCATTGAAAAATGTTTAATATATTTTTGAAAAAAAAAAATGTTAAATTTTTTTGTTTTTATTTATTTTTGGTTTTATTTAATTTTAGGGTTAACATCATTTTACAAAAGTCTTACAGCCTAATTTATAAACAAACTATAATAGGTTTTAAAGCTACTATAAGTTAAAATGGGAAAAATTGAATTTATAAAAGGAATAATATTTTATTAAACTGTTGTAACCTATCATAAAATTTGAAATTTTTATTGTGGCCTCTACCCAACTATAAGCATACAATAAAAAGTTTGGTTGCTTAAAAATATGATAATTGCGACTTTTTTTTTTATTTTTAACACATTTGGTGGCAAAAAAAATGATTTTTTATATAAATTTTAATACATTATTTGAAAAAAAGGAATAAGATTTTTATATTATTTAATACTATTTATCTGCGATTAAAGAAAAAAGACTTTATGAATGCATTTTTCATTGATCCTTACAACAAATCGATAATTCATTTCTCCTTATTCAAAAATAAGTTGATTCTACCTAAGGTAACGCCTTACCATAAATACATACATATGTATACTTTCACAGTATATCTTATATTAAATCAGTAGATTGCTTAGCGGCACGATTTTCCAAAATCTTGAAAAAAGTAACCAGATTGGAGTAAATTTTCTTCAAAATGTTTTTTAATTAAAAAATAATTTTTAATAAGAAAAATTAAAAAAGTGAAAATGACCTGGTCCGATTTAAACACTAGCGTCAATAAAGATACATTTTTTAATGTAATTAAAGAAATAAATTTAAAAAAAAAATTTTCTTGCTCAATTCTTCACTGAGATTTGAACTCACGACTTACGACTGCTAAGCAGAGACACTACCCACTGAGCTACTTCATATACCGAAATTTTTTCAAATTGTAATTTACTTATATAATTTTTATTTGAACAGCACAAAATGACAATTTGAAACGTGGCATTACCAACATAAAAGCACAAAAACTATAAAAGTGTGTAATTGTTATAATATGTTCATAACATGTTTATAAAATCAAATTTTTATTAATGGCTTATTAAACAATAAGTGTATGATAAATATTGTAAGCTTATAAACCAAAATATAAAATTTTTATAAATTGGACCGTTAAGTTTTACAGGAAAAGCTTTCAGAAAAGTAATAAAATATATCTTGGCAATACTATTATTTGATATTTCATTACGAAGCTTTTACTTCCAAACGAAAAAAGAAAATGAACTCAATTTATAGCTTAATCGTTAGGCCAGTATTTGATTGCCTTCCAACGTATGACAGTTTTGTGAACAGGCTGTTAAAGCCTTTTCTGTGATCATGTATCTGCTAACAATAATTTTTTTTTCGTTAAATTTTCAATCCATATAACGAGAGCATTTTCCTCTTTTTTGATTGATGTGTCCCTTGAGTAAGAATAATATTTAGTGCTCAGTTTCGTGCCTAAAATTATGGATTTTCTTATTGAAATCTCATTTTTTTTTATTAGTTTGAATTGTTGATTCCCCTAGTTTTTTTCCTTTTAAAATGCGGTGAAAAATTTAAATTTTTTCTTCAAGGGATATCATTGTTCTCTTTTTTTATTGTTATATCCTAAATGGTAAACAAGCGCCTAGGAAATAAAAAAGCCTCCAACATTTTTTCCTAAAGTGATATGTTTATTAAGGTTTAAAATTGATTTTTATTTGAATGTTACTGCACCGTAATTAAACAAATTAACCATCTAATAAAATAAGAAATTCTCATAACGCACATGCGTATTATCTATGCACGACATCTGATATTTTAAAACCTGTTCTTAAATTGTTAATATAAAAATCGCATAAGCTCGAATCCGCTACGGACTTTTTAGCATACCGTGTCACCCAAAGTTAATTGTCAGTAGTTAAGATCATCTATTTAAGTAAACAGTACTTTACGTGTGAACCGCTGGTACAACAGGTTAGTCATCCGCCTAGCATACCAGAGGTCCCAAGTTTAATAACCGGCCAGACCCATTTGAAAAAAAAATAAAATTTTCAAAACGGCGGCGGTTCACTTTATAACTCAGCTAGCCACTGGGTATTGGGTATTTTGATATGTAAGACTTCTCTAACTAATGCATTTGCCGTTCGGAGCCGGAGTTTAAAACGTCCCTTTCAATGAGTCTTAAAATAGAATCGGATGCAGTTGGGAGAAGTGCAATGAGAGAACTACCCCTTGTTCCAATTGGAATGTTGTGGGGGAATTATAATTATATATATATATACTTTATTAAAACGTATTACTTTACACATATACCGTATTAGGTTCAAAATCTTGTTTTTCACAAGCTCCTAATTCACCAAATGAGATGAGTTCATAAATAAATTATTTAATATTTCGGTTGTATGTTTAAATTAAGGGTGCTGTGGCTTAGTTGGTTATCACGTCGACCACTAAGCATAATATATCACATTGTCGTGACCGGGAAACGAACTGTAATAATTAAATTCTATTAAAATTTATAATTACCACAGTATCCTCCATCGGCGGTAAGCCTACAGCAATATTGTGAGTTGTAAAACTCGTTCGTTCGAATATGGAATGTAGCAAAACTTGTTTGTTTCGAAAATTCGTAAAAAAATTTGTTCGTTCCAAACTTCAAAACTTGATTATTCTTTACTTAAGAAGTATCGGATTTGTAAATTTTAAGGTTTTAACAAAAAATATAATATTTTAGAATTAGTAGCTTTCAACTTATTTGGGTCATTTACTAAGTTGTAGCAAGTTTTTTGCCCTTTATCAAAATTTTGTAAACAGGGAACGAAAGAGTTTTGCTTCTTACCTTCTCAATTCTTCTATTACATTTAATTTAAAATCAGTCTGACAACCAATCAATTAACAATAGTAATAACAATTAATTAATAAAACCAGACATTGAATATCCCTAACTTTGAGGTTAAAACCCCCAATCTGGCATCCCTGTTGTCGGACAATAAGCTACATATTCACATAAACATATGTGTATACATTTATACAGTAAGCAAAAAGAGTTTACGTACTCTTGGTATTTGCATTTTTGTTTGTACAACAATATAATATTAATTAACAAGATGAATTTTTAAACAATGTTTTATTTAGTGATTATAGCATGTTTTGACGTTAGTGTTTTTTTTCGTCTTTCTCTCCGCATTCGTAGTTTAACCCAATTTTTGTTCTTCATTACAAAATTTCATATGCAAAATTTAAAAAGCCAATTACCTCATTTTTTTGTAATCCAGTTTGTACTAGCCAGAGAATTACAAAGAAATCAGTGCTACTCTTACTTTTATCGGATGTGTACCATTTGTAATACGTAATGCGATTCTATAACTTTTTATAACGATCCGATAATCATTACAGTTTTCTATAACAACTGTCTCTCATAAAAAAACAGATTTCAAAGATATTTGAGATTTTAATTTTGTTACGTAAGAAATTATGTGGCATCTTTGTCATAAAAACCACAAAAATATGCGAAAGAAGAATTTAAAAAAGCAATCAATTCAGTTTATTTAATCAAATTTGTATGATTTAGTTAACACATTTTCTAGCAAATGGGGATTTTTATTAAATATTTAAATTTAAAGTACAAAGGAAAAACGTGATAGTTAATAAAAAAAATTATGGATTTTTTATTGGTGGTTTATATCAAAACTTTCGGGGGCTGTAGAAAAATTTTTCTTTTTGTGTTTGTTTTAATAATGTATAATAGGGCGTCTCGAAAAAATAAAGCTCGCCGTACACCATCGAACATAAAGCATTGCTATGAGGTAGTTTCGAAAAATTGTTTTTTAATTTTTTTCGTTGCACATTGGGGTTGCCAAATACATTTTTCGTTATATCTTCGGCATTTACAGTCGGATCTCGAAGTGTGATATATCGATGTTTTTGTCTCAAGGAGGCCAACATTTTTCTTTAATAGTCAGTATTCTCAGGTATCCGGTTCTAGTATTTATATATCAGACCCCTGTTCCTACCACCCTAATGTACCACCCTAATATCAGAAAATTAAAGCTCTTAAAAAATCGTTAAGGAAGTTTTTCGATTTTTCAAACCGATCTATTACAAACAAGGAATTTCTTATTTTGCCGCACATAGGGATCGCCAAAATAAATTTTTCGTTATATCTTCGCCATTTACTATCGGATCTTAAAGTGTAATATATCGATGTTTTTGTCTAACGAAGGCCAATGTTTTGCGATGTTAATCATTGACCTAAAATACACTCTTCTACATAATACCTACCCAAGATATCTTAACTCATACAACAAGAATTATAAAAATTTTAAATATTTTAATCAATTATGTTTTGAAAAGATCCAAGTTTGCTGTATTTTTGACGGCTCTCAAGTTCTGAAAAAATGTGGGTAGGTACTATGTAGAAGAAAGAATTTAAGTTCAATGATTAATATCGCAAAACATTGGCCTTCGTTAGACAAAAACATCGATATATTACACTTTAAGATCCGATAGTAAATTGCAAAGATATAACGAAAAATGTATTTTGGCGATCCCTATGTGCGGCAAAATAGGAAATTCCTTGTTTGTAATAGATCGGTTTGAAAAATCGAAAAACTTTCTTAGTAAAAGTTTAACGATTTTTTAAGAGCTTTAATTTTCTGATATTAGGGTGTTACATTAGGGTGGTAGGAACAGGGGTCTGATAGATAAATACTAGAATTGGATACCCAAGAACAATGACTATTAAAGAAAAATGTTGGCCTCCTCGAGACAAAAACATCGATATATTATATTTCAAGATCCGACTTTAAATGCCGAAGATATAACGAAAATTGTAATTTGGCGACCCCAATGTGCGACAAAAAAAATTAAAAAATGTTTTTTCGAAACTGTCTCATAGCAATGCTTTATATTCAATGGTGTACGGCGAACTTTATTTATTCCCCATATAAGTCGAGACGCTCTAATGTATAATGTTGTTAACTAAGTGGTTGAAATCCTAATACGAATAATAGTAAACGGTGTTAAGGGGGCTGTTCACATATTACGTAACGCGGTGTTTATTGAGATCTTAGGTACATTTAGTACTTGATTGTTTCTTGAATTTTGAACGGTTTGCGACCTATGGAACTAAATATCTTGAGTTTATTTGACGTATATTGGTTTTTAAACGCACAATTTTGAACTTTATTTTCAAGATATGGGCGTGAAATTTTAATTTATGCCTTTAAGCTAAAATAATAAATGGAAAATTGAGTTTTTATATCAAGCTTGAGTTAATTTTTAATTTTCAAATTATTAATTTGAAAGTATATTGTGGAGAAAAACTGAAAAAAAATATTTTTGAATGCGGCTTAGTGGATTTTAATTTCTGTCCCGCCACATAACGTCATCAGCACTTAGCTAAATCAATTTAAGTTCATTGAGTTTGATCCAACATTTTTTTAAAATTTTTCCTCCTTCTACACGATTTAGACACATTTTATATAATTTGACCCAACAAGCGATGTTGCACGTTTAATTTCAATTTACCATTTTATTTCCTATTGAATATAATTAATTCTTTATTTAGAATCATCGGTCAATCATTTCTTTAGTCAAATTATCAATATGGCTTTCATTTAATGTTTTTTCATTCAAAATTTTATTATTATTCCCTTGACCAATAGGTGAAAGGGTATTATAAGTTTGTCATTCAGTTTGTAATTTTTTCATTATTCGTCTTAGACCCCATAAAAATTATACCGATCGACTCACAATCGCCAGGAGAGTCGATTTAGCCATGTCCATCAAGTTTGTGGAGCTCCTGGAGGGTGTACCCAGACGTATTTTGAATTTCATTAAAATCGGTCCATAAACACCCGAGATATCGCTAAAATACTAAACTTCGATGACGAATTTTAAAATCTTTTTTTAAAAAATGCAATTAATAAAAAATAAATTCTCATCAAATTTTGAATTTTGGCGATATCTCTGGTGTTTATAGACCGATTTTGATGAAATCTAATAGCATGCTGCGTTGGAGTATTTTCTTAAATCTGATATATATTTCGAAAATTAAAAAAAAATATTGTTTTTTAAAAAAAAATTTTTCTAAAATTTGTCAATATCATTTGCTTTGGAGATATCTCAGTTACTGATCTACCGATTTTGATGAAATTCAATAGTGTGTTGCAATAAATGATTTCGTTTTTTTTTAATACACAGTACTTAAAAAAAAACAAGTAAGAAAGCGCTATAGTCGGTCAAGCCGACCATACGATACCCTTCACCACTAAGGTCAAAGGTGTTATTTTTCCTGTATAAAGACAAATATTTGCTAAATTTTGCCATCATACAAACATTTTCTCAAAACGTATATGTTCAACCTGTTTCCGTCATTTCGACTTATATGAGAGCTAGGGTCAAATGTGGACCGATTATCTCGAAATTTGGCAAATTGATTACAGTTATTACAAAAATTATGTATGCAAAAAATAAACTCAAAATTTTCATTATCTTTAGATTTACGAGCGTTTTAGTGATTTTTTGTCTCATTTAGTGCGTTTTTGAAGAAGAGTTTGTATGGGAGCTATGGTCAAATGTGGACCGATTTCAACGAAATTTGGTACAGTGATTTAGGTTTACATAAGCAGTATCTTTTTTAAATTTCATGAAAAAATATTGATATTTGTGGCCAATATAGCAATTCCGGGAAGTGGGACCTATGGGAGGTACCATAAATAATGGACCGATTTTGACCAATTTTAATAGCCATGGTCCCATTATCAAATTTGTGCCAAATTTCATCAAATTATCTTTAGAATTACGACCTGTAGTTTGATTACAAGGTTTACATGGGGGTCCAGCCAGCCAGACGGACGGACGGACATCGCTAAATCGACTCAGAAAGTGATTCTAAGCCTATTGGTATACTAAAAGGTGGGTCTAAGACAAATATTTCTATGAGTTACAAACATCAGCACAAACTTATAATACCCTTTCCACCTATGGTGGTGAAGGGTATAATAAATTCGGTAATTTTCGGGACAACGAATTAGGAGTTTTGCCAATGTCTCAGATGTACCTATTTTGATATCGTTTTGCCTTGGAGGATTTTCTGAGAGCTGATATATAATTCATATCGGTATAATATCCACAAATTGTGGAGTTTTAAACAAAAAACTGTTTTTATACAAATTGAAAAAATTCAATTTAAAAGAAAATAAAAAATTTTAATTTAGCATCGAATTTCGAATTTTGGCTATATCTCAGTTGTAAGTGAAACTATATGTTGCAATTTCGTAGTGTACTTTGTAGAACACTATTAACATAGATAAAACACATAGATTGAGAACATATGTTCTACTAAGGCACCAAAAAAATGTGGTGAATAAATTAACTAAGGTGGTGAACTCACATACAGGTACTGTGAATTCAACATAGTCATTTTGACAACTGTCAAATGAAAATGTAAACAAACAAAAATTATTTGTAATTGAAAAGGGTAAGTAAAGAAATTTTGTTTGTTTTTTTTAATAATATTAAATAAATATATTCAGGTATGTGATGGACATTTTTCGTTTTCAAATCGATCGATTTCAGACATATTTTTTAGCTAATTTTCGGTTATTTCCCCCCAAAAAACTGAAAATTTTGGCTTTAATCCTTTTGACTGATATTTTATCTGAATTTTTTGGAAAAATAACCGCAAATTATCTCAAAAATATATCTGAAATCGATCGATTTGAAATCAATCGTTCTCCATCACATACCTGATTATTTTTTATTATATTTTGGCTATATTTCAGGTGCTGATGGACCTTAAAAATTTTAAATTTTATTTTGTATAAATAAATAAATAAAAGATAAACAGAAAATAATTTAAATATATACTTTGCACATGCATCTAAAACGTATACAGTTGTTTAAGTAATATGTTCGTAGAATATATCACCTAAAATAAAAAAGGACATAACTACTAGTTATTTCTAGTTTATTTTGCAGGAGGAGCTCCTAACGCATCTACCGTATAAAAAGTCTGGAATTTAGCAAAGTTTTGTGGCCATAGTTGTCATAGTTTCTAATTTAATATCTTTTAATTGGCCTTTGCTACATTTTTTGGGTTTCCGGGAGTGTTTTTTATATGAAAGCTATATTCAAATATGGACCGATTCCTATAAAATTTGATATACTGACCAATAGTTGCATAAAACTTCCCTTATGTAAATTTAGTCGTCATAGCTATTACAGTTGTATTCAATTTATCAGCATTAATGTGTTTCCTGGGGCGGGGTTATATGGGAGCTTTAACTAAATGTTAACCGATTTTGTTCATTTTCAATACACAAGATATCGATACTCAAGATATCGAAAATACTTTTGTAAAATTTTGTCAATCTAGCTCTCTTCGATATGGTGCTATTGCGCTTTTATCTGACGGACATAAACCCTCTTCTTTTTGTATTTCCGTAAGTTTTTTTATATGGAAGCTATGGTGACCGATTATGACAAAATTTGCACACTGCACACTTTGAGAAAATATTCTTGTTTTGTCCACAGAGCAGCTCATGCTGGGCCGAAGACATACAAGTTTCAAGAAGTTCCTGATCCTGAAAAAAACGAGAGAAAAATTTAAAACAAATTTTGTGTGATGGATGACGAAACATACGTACTGACAGACTTTTCTCAACTTCCCGGCCAAGATTTTCATGTTGTTGAAGAGTGAGCCAATATTCAGGAAGAGAAAAAACACAAGATTCCCAAAAAAAAAATCTCGTGTGGCGAGCTTTTTGTAGTTGTCGCAAAATAAGCCAATCATTTGTCTCAACAGGCACGATAAACACAGAAAATTATATAACTCCGTTATACATTTTATGTATAAAAACTTATAAATTTATTTTAAAATAAAAATATTGTGCCATTTGCTTTGTTTATTTTATAAACAAATAATTAATTGACATTTTATTGTTGAGTTTTTTTTTCTTGTGGGGAATTAAAAATCATTCAAACAAGTGTTGCATTTCTAGTGCAAATTCAAAAAAAAAATTTTTTAAATCAACAATACCAAGCAACTCTGCTTTAGTATGTGGTGGATATTTTAGTATGCACTAATACCACTTAAACATAATTTTACCAATACAGTAATACTTATTACAATATGGCGCCTCTAAAATGTACCATGACGTCTCTTAAATGTACTTGACAGTTGCGTCCTCAGTCTATGTTGTTAGTTTATGACTATTAACATCTAATACCTAATCATATAAGTTATGTCGGTATGCCATCTAGAAGCTCATCAAACATGATTTCAGCATACCGACATACATACATACATATGTCTTAAATAATTGACTTTTGAACATTATGATGGCCATTATTCATATCTTATGTAAGTGTTGTTGCCAAAAGTCTAATCTTAATAGGTCCGCTAAATATTCTCATTAAAGCAATCATTTAATCGATCCTCTATTTTTTAAGATATATGGATTTAAATACAAGATGCGAAATGGTACAATCTTGTGTAATTTCTGAAACTGTTTGTATTTTAATCTACCTCCAAAATGTTTTAGACCCAATATAAAATAAGGTTATTCACTAATTAAAGTATTATTCATATATCGCCCAAAAATTAAATGTATGAGGACATACATACATTTAAAAGCCGTGTTAATTATCGAGATTTGAAACATTCTCAGATAGGGTTGCAAGTTTACGAAAATTTTGAAAATGTGTATGAAATTTAAGAAAATAAAATGAAAACTAATGAAGAAAATGTTCGTATGTGAACATGAATATATGTAGGTTCAAAAGAAATTAAAAAAAAAACTGATCAAGTAAATCTGATTCGTGTGAAACGGGACTTTCATTGAATGTTTTTTTATTCAAAATTTTATTATTCTCAAAATGTAAGTAGGATTTTGAAAATACCGCAAAGTCATCTCTTGAAATTGATTCAGTTCACTAGGATTTTCGAAAGTAAACCACTGGAAACTATCTCCTGGGAGGCACTGAAATTACATGACAAGAATCTGAATATTTAGTTTAACATCATAGATATACGTGCCTATCAACATCTGAACTATACATGTGCAATTTGGAAACCTACCATTGCTATTGTAACAAGGGTAGTCATACCGATAATGTTATATGGTGTTGCTTCTAGTGGAGGACTTTTAAGTAATCCACTTTCCGCGAAATATTTGAAAGGTTTCAGCGAATGGCAACTCTGTGCTCCATTACCATACACCATTGGATGTTCTCGATTTTATTTGTTGATGATGGAAATTATAAGGACACTTTAAATATTTGAAATACAGTCGAACTTCTATAAATTGAATCACTATTATCCCAAAAAAAGCTTTAACTTGTGGAGACTTTAACTTTGGGAATCAAATTTAAAAAACGTTTAATTTAAAACGAAATTTGCTTCAACTTATGGAAAATTCAAGTAATAAAAGTTCAAATTAGAGAAGTTCGACTGTATATCTAAAGGGTGTCCCAACAAGAACGCAATTTTTAAATTTTAAATAAAACACAAATAATTGAAAAATTAGGATTTATCAGGCTTGTGTTTATTTTTAATTTTCAAATTATTAATTTGAATAAATCCTTTGATAAATCCTAATTTTTCAATTATTTTAATTTAAAGTTCGAAAAATTGATTCCCAAATAATTAAAAGCAAAGGGCACGTTGCATTTACATACACATACATTCATGTAATTTACTTACATATGTGAACACTGTTACTATTCTAAATAGCATCAAACCAAAAAGTTTTGTTCTTCTCTACATGCCAACGGCAAGTGAAAAGATCGAACAAAACAAGTAATAGGAGAATACACAATCAATTAAACGTAGTGATGTTCGATCAAACTCAATGAGTTAAATTGATGATTATCTCTGCAATTTGACGACTCGACTGTGGTCGAGGGCGCTAAGTGCTGATGACGTCCTGTCATCATGCATAAATGCTGCGGTATTTCATTAATGTAGCGTCCAATTTCCTCTTTTAAGGCTTGAGTCGTCGTCGGCTTATTCGCGTAAACCATCGACTTCAAAAAACCCCAAAGAAAAAAATCTAAAGGTGTTATATCGCACGATCTAGGCGGCCAATTCTGGTCTCTAAAACGCGAAATAACACGACCGGGAAATGGCTGATGTAGCAATTGAATTGTTTCTCTGGCATTTCTTCAATTATAGGCAAGAAAAAACTGGTTATCATTTCACGATACCGAACATCATTTTCATAAAAAAGGTCCAATGATTCATCCAGCCCAAAAACCAAATCACACAGTGACACGTTGAGAATGCATTTGCTTCTCGTGAATCACTCGAGGATTTTCCTTACCCCAAATGCGACAATTTTGGCTATTGAGGAAGCCATCAAGATGGAAATGGGCCTCGTCACTGAAGGTGATTTTATCGGCAAAATCAGATCGCATGTGTGCCAGCAAAGCCGCGGCGGCCATCTGCACGATATCTTGTTCCATACATAACCTCATTACGAGTATGTCTACTTTACGATATAATAAAGTTTCACGATTTTTTTTTAAATATCTGTGTTTTATTTAAAATTTAAAAATTATGTTCTAGTTAGGACACCCTTTATATTGAACTTTTTCGTCTTGTCTTTCTTGTTTAAAAATTTACAATAAGTATTGAAATCTTAACCTATAAAATAATGAAATTTGATTATTGCCAGTGCAGTAAGAAATGTAATTTTAAAATATTATATGATCAGATCCAACGTTCCCATTCTACTTAAGCGTCTGTAATTCTCAGATATTTTTTAAAGTTTCGATTGTC
The DNA here is from genome assembly GCA_933228675.1 of Stomorhina lunata. Classification (NCBI taxonomy): domain Eukaryota; kingdom Metazoa; phylum Arthropoda; class Insecta; order Diptera; family Rhiniidae; genus Stomorhina; species Stomorhina lunata. Next base: position 83,428,450 of record OW121740.1, on the reverse strand, counting down.
TTCTCTGAAATTTTTCAATGTTAGATGAGGATGCCGTATGCCGAAAATGGTTTTATAACGGCCTTGTACAAAAGAAGTTTGTAATCTAGGTCAAGAGAAAAACGTGGATTAATTAACCAGTAAATTTGATTAGTTTTAGTTTAATTTTTTACGATTTTTCTTTCCATATCATGGGCCCAAGTCAAGCGACGATCTAAGTGAACACAAAGGTACTTAACTTTTGTCTCTTCGGGGATGTGGTCATTGTTGATAATAACTGGGGGGTCGCTGCGTATTTCGATTCGAAAGAAATTATTTTCGAAATACAATGCTTTAAGCATACAAATTCGAACTGTTTTACTTTCGAATCGAATTACGCAGTAACCCCCTTTTGGGCAGTTGTCTATTCTTAACATAAATGTAATGTAAACAGATTTGTAAACCGCCGTGGTATGGCAGGTTAGTAATCCGCCTAGCATACCAGAGGTCCCAAGATCTATCCCGGCCAGACCTAATTGCAAAAAAAAAGCGGTTAACCTCATAACTCAGCCAGCCACTGGCTATGTAAAACTTCTCTAACTAATGCATTTGCAGTTCAGAGCCGGAGTTAAAACGTAAGTTTTTTCAATGTGTCTTAAAACGGAATCGAACGCAGCTCATTGTCTGAGGGACATTCCAATTTTAACAACGGGTACTCTAGTTGGAATATTGTCGTGGGAATTATATGTATATAAACACATTTTGTGGGGTTTACCTCAATTTTCCATTTGTACAACCATTTTTTTCTAGTTCATTGATATGTGTTTGTAAATGTTTGGATGCTATAACAAGATCATTGTGAAGACTGATGAAAGCTGTATCATCTGCAACTGTAGATGTGCGAGTCAGTGATCTTATTTGCATATCAGATGTATACAGCATATACAGTGGTCGGCATGTTTATTTTGACATAGCAAATTATGATTTCAGATAACTTCCAGCTTTTTGGAAAATATCCTATACTTAGCATCTTCTGTTATCCTTGACTCCCAGTGGAGCATAGGGCCTCAACCATCCTTTTATATCGAACTCTATTGCGAGATGTTAGGCATACATCATTCCATGAATAGTTTGCTGCTTGTAACTCCGCATCAATTGACCTTCTCCACGTTCTAGCAGGTGCACCAACACGACGGCCGCTTCCTTGTGGATTCCAACGAAGCGCTTGTCGAGCAATGTTGGTATTTGGCCTTCGAAGTGTGTGGCCTATCCATCGCCATTTCCGTTGACATACCTCTATAGAAGAAGGGATTTCGTTTGTAGCGTTTAGTAGATCGTCATTTCTTATTCGATTTGGCCACCATATATTAAGGATTTGCCGCAAGCATTTGTTTGCAAAGGTTTGCAGGCGCTTATCGATGGCATTTGTGCGTTTCCAAGTTTCGCAGCCGTAATACAAGATGGACTTGACATTCGAGTTATATATTCGTAACTTAGTTGTTGTTGATATTTGCCGAGATTTCCATATAGTTCGGAGAATGCCGAATGCAGATTTTGCCTTCTTAATACGCGATTCAATATCCTCATCGGCACCACCTTTTGTAGATACCAAACTACCAAGATAATTAAAGGTACCTACACAACCAATACCCTCGTTATCCACATTGATGTGTGGCGACGGGTTTGCGCCATAGCCTCCAGGCATAATCTTTGTCTTGGAGATATTGATTTCCAGCCCAGCTGCCCGAGATTCAACAGTAATAGCGCTAGTGTTTTCTTGAAGGTGAGCTGGTCTTTGGCTTAGAAGACATACGTCATCGGCGTATTCCAAGTCCTCGAGTTGCTTAAATGGTGTCCATTGGATACCACGTCTACCATTCAGTGCCGTGCGCATTATATTGTCGATGACAAGGATAAAAAGTATGGGTGATAATATACATCCTTGTCTTACTCCAGTAGTAACTTCCAACGGATTAGACAATTTACCTTTATGTAGAACCCGGCATTTAAAGTCCACGTACATTGCCCGAATTAAGTTCAGAATTTTCGTTGGCATGTTACGGTTTTCTAAAATTCTCCATAGATAGCACCTGTTGACACTGTCGAAGGCCTTCATAAAGTCGATAAACGCTAGATAAATGGGGGTGCGGAATTCATTACATTGCTCCAATACTATTCTTACTGTGTTGATTAGATCAACACAAGATCTATTCTCTCGGAACCCAAACTGATTTTCGCGGAGTGTTTCAGAAACTGCGTCAGACATTCTATTCAAAATTACTCGACTTAGTATTTTGCTCGGTATTGGAAGAAGTGTTATTCCCCTGTAGTTATTGCAGTCTTTGAAATCACCCTTTTTTGGTATTTTGATACTTAGTATGGAATTAAAGATTATATAAATGAATCTCAGAGCTAAGTTGGGTAAAATACCAATTCATTTTGGTTACAAATTTATCATTACCAGGACCTTTAATTGCAGTTTTCACGGCAGAAAGCCTTAGTCTTATTAGATTGAACACCATTTCACCAATATTAGGTGTAGCAATAACTGAAGTTGTGTTATTTGGATTAAAATCTATGTCTTAGTTGTCTTTTTTCTCTAAAAAGAAATTCAACATCACTAGAGAATTTTAATTAATTTTTAAAATAAATAGTGTATCTCCACTGCCGTAGTACAACAGGTCAGTCATCCGCCTAACATACCAGAGATCGCAAGTACGATCCCCGGCCAGACCCACTTGAAAAAATAAATTTTCAAAAAAAGTGGTTCACCTCATAACTCACCTAGCCACTAGTTATTGATTATTAGGCTTTGTAAAACTTCTCCGTTCGGAGCCGTAGTTAAAACTTAGGTCCCTTTTAATGAGTCTAAAAATAGAGTCGGATGCAGCTCATTGTCTGTACCCCTTGTTCCAATTTAAAAATATTGGTGGCAGATTGAACTACATTTTCACAAATGCGGCAAATGAGAACTTACATACATTTTATATTTCAGCCAGTTTGTTTTTTGTTTGGGAAACAAGAAATGTACCTTTCAGGAATTATGGGAGTATTCCACAAAATTAAAGTCGTTGGAGAATGATCTGGCGATAGTTCAAGTGAAGGAATCATTAAAGTCCAATATATATTTAAAAAGATTAAAGTGTCTTTATCATAAAAAATCATATATTTTTGTCAAGTATCTATTCAAAAATATTCAAAGTGTTCTTACGTTTTCCATCATCAACAATAAAAATGTATCTTATCTGAAGCCAAATTTTTTAGATCTAATTAAGAGGTAAAAATTTGCTGAAGAGAGAAAAGCAATATTTCGGATAGTTCACGAGATATAGACATGTTTTTTGAAAGCTGTACAAAAATCAACAAATTTCTTCACAATTTTGCCAATTGCTTGCGTAGTTGGACGATTATGTAAACCATAATCTCCTCTTAAAGCACTATATGTGGCTGGTGCAGAATCATCATTTTTGTAGTTTTTCGATAATTTTAATGCGTTGTGTGAAACTTTAGTGATCCATTTTTGTCAATGTCAGACTTTCAACTAAAAGGAAAAAATTGGTTTAACAACTTAGTTTGACAGATGTCGAATTCTAGTCCTATTTTTGAAACCACGAAATGGACAATCTGATATTTAGTTAATCTGCCGGTTGCCTGTTTGCAAGAAAAGTTGGCCAGTGGCACATGGGTTTTTTAATCCGAAACAAATCTGTCTAAAATAATACTCAGGAAAAGTAAAAATTAAGCTAAGAAGGACGTTAAAGACTATTCGAGGTTTAGTGGTGACAATATCAGGCTTAAAAATATCATGATTATCCGTACTATAATGAGTATTAAAGGATTGCAACAAGTTTAATTAACTTTTATCATATGAACAAAAGTAAAAACATTAGCTTATAACTTGATCGTCTCATTTCAAAAAATTGTGGTAAAGTTAATTTTTGAGGGTAACTACGATATCTATGATATTTATCTCGTAAGTAATATGATATTCTAAATTCAAATTTAAACGACATTTCTTTTAAAATCGAAATAAATCGATAACGAACAGCAAGTTTTTCGACAATATCAACTTTAGTTTTTTTATACCCTTCACCAATAGGTGAAAGGGTATTATAAGTTTGTGATTCCGTTTGTAATTTTTTTATTAGTGATCGTAGACCCCATAAAAATTATACCGATCGACTCAGAATCGGGAGGAGAATCGATTAAGCGATGTCCGTCTGTCTGTCTGTCCGTCCGTCTGTCTGTCTGTCTGTCTGTCTGTCTGTCTGTTGAAATCAAGTTTCTGAAGCCCCTGGAGGATGTTCTTACATAAATTATATATCAGATTTTAGGAAATTCTCCCGCAATGAACGCTATTAAATTTCATTAAAATCGGTTTATAAACACCGAAAATATCGAAAAAATACCAAAAATTAGACGAAAATTTTAAAATTTTTGATTGAAACACACTTTTAAATAACAAGAGAAAAAAGATACTCCTGGTGTACATGTGATAATATGTTATATATCAGATTGTAGGAAAAAGTTTACCAAAGCACTCTGTAAAATTTTATCAAAATCGGTTCATAAACAACTGAGATATCGCCAAAACACTGAATTTGATGTATCGCAAAAAATGAAATGCAGAAATAGGAAAAACCATCCTCCTTTAGCACGGAATTACATAAATTTTATATCAGATTTTAGGAAATTCCCCCGCCAAGCACGTTATTAAATTTTATCAAAAGCGGTCTATAAACAATTGAGATATCGCAATAACACTACATTTGATGTACAGCAAATTGCCCAAAGTACGTGTCTAAGAAATTTTGTTTACATTTCGTAAGTATTGTTTCAGCGATATCTCAGGTGTTTATGGACCGATTGTGATGAAATTTGACATCGTTCTTTGTGTGAGGATTTTCTAAAATCTATACTCCACAAATCTGATTACGAATACCATTCAAACTGTACCGATCAACTTTGAATCGGCAGGAGAATCGATTTCGCGACCTCCGTACGTCCGTCCGTCTGTTTGTCTGTCTGTCCGTCCGTCTGTTTGTTTGTCCGTACGTCCGTCTGTTTTTTTGTCCGTCCGTCTACCTGTCTGTAATTTTTTCTGTTGTAGTCAAGTTTTTGGAGTTCCTGTTTTGTCGATATCTCAGGTGTTTATTTTGATGAATTTTAATATCGTCCTTCGCAGGAGATTTCCTAAATCCTGATGCATTCGGTAATTTGTGGTAGATATAATTTAGCGTTTAAGCGATGGTGTTTTGATCGACAATGATAAAATTCAGGGTGGCCCAATATCCTAAAATTTTGTGTAAAATCCAGGAGCTCCACAAATCTGATTTTAGCAGACAGACACTCTGCATTAATCTTAATTTTGTGTCTGACTTTTGAACATTATGATAACATTTAAGAATGTATTATATATCAAATTATAGGTAATCTTCCTAGGAAGTACAAAAATGCAGCTAATTACATGATATCCGTTCAAAACCTACATATGTATGTAAGTATCTCACATATCAACGAAAATTTAAATTTTTTAATTGCAATTGGGAGAAATCCGTTCACGTTTGACAATTGATCCCTTATAACTTCGCCTAAGATACGATGATGATATTTGGTATAAAGACGTTGTACAATATTGATATTCAGGGCGATAGCGTCTAAAATAAACTTTCTAGAGGGACAATATTTGACAAAAGTATTTCTGATCTCTTGAAAAGTTCGATATTGAAAATGGGCGAGCTCTATTCACATTTAGTGAAATCTCCCATATAACCCCGACCGGGAATCGATTTAACGCTGATAAATTAAATCACATTAAAATTGCACAAGGAACTAGAGCAAAACTTTCCAAACATCCATCGGACAGAACAATACATCCCAAATATTATTGATGAAGTGTTCATTTTAATTAATTAACTAACTTCAGATTAATAAGTAAATCTTTAATAACTTTTCCGACAAAGCTGATATCCATCCATTCAAAAGCTATATATTTCACGTATGTATCTAAAACTAAGAGTGTATACCCTATAATTTTATGGCTTATCATTGTTAAAGCTTTGACCTAAATCAGTCCGCTAACTTCAGAGTTTTACATAACTAATCAAGAACTTTTACTAGTTGGATAATTCGTACGAATTAAAGTGCACAACCCTCACTGGGCACTGTGTTTTTGGGTTGCATGCCAGAATACTTAAACTTCATCAAATCGATGTGCTATTGCAAATGTAAGGGCATCTACATTTTGAAGCATCTTTTCTGCATGGTTTATCTGGTCTATCGAACTTTATTAAATGTTCGTAAAATATGTGTCTATTTTATTTCGAAGCTACTGGCTGGCTTAAATATGCATTCTCTACTTGTAGTCTAGTAATCATTATCTTTCACAAAGGGACCACTTAAAAACCCAAGTGAAGCTTCCCTAGACATCAGCCACCTGCCCAACCTAACCTTTGGGTGCATAACTATTCTAGATGATGACGCCACCGAAAAGCTTTTCTTTTTCCGACTCTTAATTTTAAAGAATCTTTGCATATAATACTAGTATAACCAAATTTTGCTTGGAATTACATTAAGTATTTTTGCAACACCATTGGTGAAGGGTATCCAAGATTCGGCAAAGCCGAATATACCACTCTTACTTGTTTTTATTTTAATTTTTAAATTAATACAATACATACATATTTATGTATACAAAATAAATAAATAAATTTTGGTCGAATTACCTGCAAATGATATTAGTAATCCTTTAAAAAAATGTCGATAACCCCGCAGTCACACGATCAAGTTTTCCTTTCAGATTTTCACACACACGCACTGCTTGTTAAAATTTCTTAAATTTGACAGCTGTGACGTAGGCTGCACGTAACTTGAAAGCAATTTTATTTTCAAGATACAATCCTCCAGTGGCGGCAAAATATTTGTAGAAATTACAACAAAAAATAGTTCAAAAGCATTGTGGTCAACTGTTTTCTTGAACGTAAATTGAAACACTTTTTTGAAAGAAAAATTGAAAGCAAGTTCGTTTCAATTTTTGAAAGTATGAGTATTGGTAAAAAAGTACATAAGGGTGACAATTTTTTGTATGTAAGAAATTTTTTGTTCGAATTTTATGGTTATCAAAAAATTTCGAAAAAAAAAAAATGATTTTTGAAACCGACCTGAGAAAAAATTTATTATTTTCCATCATGAGAAAAACTAAGTAAATTCGATTATATTTTAACAAAACTGAATTATTTAATACTAACAAGCGACTAAAAGATAAATCATGTTTAACTTTGGAATGTCTTCATTTACAAAATAAAAAATAATGGTGCATATCCTTAGGCGCGTTTTCAGGGACATGAATTTTCGGGGGGAAAATGGAATAACTCCAAAACTACTTAATGGATTTTTGGTTTTTCTACTTGAAATAAGGCTGTGTTAGTTTTCCCTAATATTCCATTATTTTTTCTTGTAAAAATTGTTAATTTTTGGTTGAAATTTCTTAAAAATAAAAAATAACCCATTTTTCTCCATACAAATGGGCTCTTAAACTTTGGACACGATGCGCGCCCATAGAACGTTGTCCGATTTGGCTCAAATTTTCAAAACAAAACTTCTAGATCTACTCGTAGTGTCATAATTTTCTATTGAAAACATTTGGAATCAAAGAATAAAATGTTCACTTTACATACATAATTCCTTCCCACTATATTCCAATTGGAACAAGGGGTACTTTCTCAGACAATGAGTTGCATGCGATTCTATTTTTAGGCACGTTGAAAGGGACCTACATTTTAACTCCGACTCCAACGGGAAATGCATTAGTTAAAGAAGTTTTAGCTGAGTTATAAGGTGAGCGGTTTTTTTTTGAAATTTTTTTTTTCAAGTGGGTCTGGCCGGGGATCGAACTTGGGAACTCTGGTATGCTAGCCAGATGACTAACCTGCTGTACCACGGTGGTTCACAAGTGTGAATGTATTAAAAATTGAATGACAAAACTTGGGGGGTATAACCCCCCAAGTACCATAGATCGTAAAATTGACTACTTCATGAACTTAAGTTGTCAATACGATTATCATTAACTAACGTTACAGAATTGCACTGGAGCTTACAAATCAAAACATAAAAAACTTATCAAATTTAAATATGTTTAAAATAAATTACACTAAATAAAGAAATTAACTTAAAAAAATAATTTTCGGAAAATAAAAATTCAAGAAGAAGAAATGCAAAATGGTTAAACATACACACATTTACGCAAATAACCGTAATAGCTTCATGTTAGACAAATATTATTACATAAAACGGTCAAATATTAAACCTTTAGGTGTCTGTCATGTGAAAAAGATATAAGTAGTTAAAATCTGGGTGTGATAAGCTATTAGGTAATATTTTTAGACCGAACCATCTATCATCAATAAACAAACGTTCATTTATGTATGATTTGATTAGCCGACAGTTGATGTAATGTTTCCTTGCCGTTTACTTAACATTGGACTATAAACGTTCGACTTTTTTGTTTTTGGCCGATTATGTTTTCGATATTTAACGAATTTTTTGAACAACACATATGTGACAGCGCATAGAGAAAGGAACCTAAGGGCAAAAAAATTAGGTAAAAAATAATATTTAAATCTTTAAAATGGCTCTCCTGAACAAAACCGTTTTTACCCTTAGGTCTCTTTCTCTATGCGCTGTCACATATAACCAACATCTAAACTAAAAAGTTTATTTTTTATAAAATTATTTTTAAAAATTGACTTTTAATTTTAGATACTGTACAAGGTACGTAAATGATTTTTTCCAGTAATAAAGTTTTTTTATTGTTGTATGTTAAACAATTTTAAAAAATAATTATTTGCTAATCGCTAATTTCAACAATCTGGGTACCTCCCTGGTAAAGTTAATTCGAGTACGCTGAATTCAATAGCATAAGCCGTTTTTCGAAGTTAGCGCTCGTATTCGCGATTTAAAATTTGCACGCTAAAGTACAAAAAATGTTATTTTTATACTTTTGGATTAATTTTTAAATTTGAATCAATTCAACTCAGTTGAATAAACGCAAGATTACATGACATTCTTATTTTTTCTCCAAAAATATTTTTTTCTAAAAAAAATACAAAATTATAAAATTTTCTTTTTATTTGCGCAAAATATTTTTTTTCGAAATTTTGATATTGTTAAGTATGAAACACAATTGGAACGAACGACCAATTTTTCGGAACGAATATTCGTCGTTAGAAATAGAACATATGGATTTATATGAAAGTGCTCACAATAGATGCGTAAGACGAAATTCGTCGTGCGTATCGAATAGTGCGATACATTTCATTCGCTGACGAACGACGACTAAACTGGTTTAGAGTGGCTGTATTTCTATTTCTGTTGTAAAAAATTATAAATTGTATGTGTTCTTGTAAAATATGGTCACCTTATAAATTGTAAACAAAAAATAATTATTTTTAATAAAATTAATTAAATATATTCTTCTTGTGAAAAAACAAAAGAATAAAATAAAAAAAAAATTGCAAGTGTTGTGAGTGCGCGATATGTACGAAAGTGTGAGTAATTTGTGCAAATGAAAAATCCACAAAAATGGCGTCAACATCGTTTATTCGTCCCAAATGTGTTCAATGGACGAATGTAGAAGACGAATTCGTCGTGCTGGACGAAATTAGTCGTTCGTCCCAATTGTGTTTCTACCTTTATTCGCCCATTTTCAATTTGAAAATTTCTCAACACAAAACTTTTCGAGATATTTAAAAACGGTTAATATCTTTTAAATTATCGGTTTAACATCAAATGCACAGTTGGCTAAAAACTAAAAAAGTCGAAAAGAAGAATCAGTTTTTTATATTGGAAATATAATTTCAGTTATTACAGATAAGTAAGCTTGTTTTTTCATCATTTTGTCCAAGCTCATTTCAAATAAATCAACCATTTGGGTGACAATTTTTTGTATGAAGAACTGGGTCTAAACGTTTAGATCTGAAAATTTGAGCCAAATCGGATAACCTTCTATGGGCGCGCATCGGGTCGGACAACAACAAAAACTTATTTGTTGTTGTTTTATTTAAAAAACATATTTTTAAACGAACCCAGACCCCTACGACTGCTAGGCGGAGACTCTTTCACTGAACTATTTCATATGTTGAAAACTTAGCAGCTTATAATTAATATATACAATTTTTATTTTTAGATCCAAAATCATGTGACAATAACTTTGTTTTTCCCTGCTTTTTTTACTTTGTTGTAATTTTTGGAGAACTATTTCTATACGATTTTTTGTAAATGTTTAATCCATTTAATAAACAATAAAGAAGTTTTTTTAATTATTTTAAAATTTAAACAATTTAAATCTACCTTTTAGTACAAGTTTTTATATAACATTGACTCTTACTTACTTAAATGGCCTATGGTTACAAAAAAAAAAAAATGAAAAATTTTCCTCTACTTGGTCTTTTCATCGAAGTTTCGGACGTCCTTTTCTAACATCAGGTTGTAGGACATTTTTTTTGTAATTTTATCCTCTTCATAGTAATTGTTTTTTCCAAGAGAGGGTTACTAGCCAGTCGTCCTAACCCATTTTTATCGATCTTATGGGACAACTCTTGGCACATGTTAGCTCACTACATAATGGGGAGTTAAACTAGTTCCCCGGGTGATACCACGAGGAGGTCACTGTCCACAGATGAGATGAAGGATGACTCAGATAAGTTGACCAAGTTAAAACCAATCAGAACCGTGTTTGGTAGCCAACATCCCCTACATATTCAAAATTGACTCATGGTGGTATTTTTTCATTACCGTGAGTATTTAAGTTCTTAAAATTCAAAAATCATTTAAAAAGAATCTTTTAATAAAAAAAATTTAAAAGAACTGTTGGTCTTGGTGTGATTTGAACCGGGGCCAATCAGTTTAAATTGCCATCTTAATTACAAATATGTAAGTACTTTCGTATTAACTTATTAGTTATTCGCAGGGTATGTTGTAGTCATTACAAGGTAACCAGTTACCAGAGTACTTGCCATTAATAAAGTTTTGCTGGGTAGATTTTGAACTTTTGAATAACATATTTTGGAATTCTTTATTTAGTTTATCTGACAGCTTGGGATGCAATCTATTTTTTTTTAATTTCCTTCAGTTTCCAATTCCAAGTGAGATATATTTTGTTAGAAAAACAAAAAGTTTTATTTCTTTACACTGGTCAACAACAAAAATTTCAGGCATGTCAGACATACACAATTTTTTTTTATCAACAAAAATCAAATTGTTAAATTTTGAGACAATCGGCCCATATTTGACCCTAGTCCTCATATAAGACCTAATCTATATATGTGTGTTTGCTAAGAATTTTTTTTGGAATCTCAAGTAGGCATGATTTTCAATTTTTCTTTAAAATTGCATCAGCTGAGAAAGGCTGGACCGATTTGGAAAATTTTTTGATGATTGTTTTTTGATTGTTTGTAGATAGTTAACGGTTGTTAACGACTGTTTGTTGATGACTGTTTGATGATTGTTTGACGATTTTTTGATGATTGTTTGTTGATTGTTTGATGATAGTTGACGACTGTTGGATATTTGTTGTTGACGATTATTTGTTGATTGTTTGATGATTGTTGACGATTTTTCGTGTTTTAATTTTTTGAAGATTGTTGACGACTGTTTGATAATGGTTTGATGATAGTTCACCATTTTGAATGGTCCTTGACGATTATTTGTTAATTGTTTAATTAATATGTTAATTAAATGTTTTCAGACCAAAACTGTAATTTTTGTGTATTTTTATTTTTAAAGAACATTTTTTTTAATTGTACTATTTTTCAAAACTTTTATGATGTTGTAAATGCCCAAAAATCTATAGAATAAGTATTGAACGTAAGAATGGTCAGATAGGTCCACCATAATTTAAATATTTTTATGATTTTTTCAAGTGACCGGTTATCAGTATTAACCAAATTAAATATAATTATTTTTTTAAGAAAAGAAACAAGCTAGAGAAGATGTTTTAGTGCCGCCGTGGTATAGCAGGTTAGTCATCCGCCTAGCATACCAGAGGTCCAAGTTCGATCGAAAAACGTAGGTCCCTTTCAATGAGTCTAAAAATAGAATCGGATGCAACTCATTGTCTGAGAGAAGTACCCCTTGTTCCAATTGGAATGTTGTCGGGGAATTATATATATATATATATATATATACATACATATATAAATATATGTATATATATACCCAGTAAAACTTTTCATTACCACATAATGAGTTAAACAGTTAAACTATTGAACACGAACTACTTACTCATTCGCTGTTTAAGTCATTACATTAACATGGGGATGTCATTGGAGGCAAGTACTTACCAATTGCAGAAAAGTAATGACTTGGGTAAGCAATTTGAAAGCAACAACAGCAACAACTTTTTTGTTGTTGTTTTATAAAAAACATATATTTTTAAACGAAATACAAAATTTTTTTATGATCCCATGGGGGCTCGAACCCAGACCCTCCGACTGCTAGGCAGAGACTCTTCCACTGAGCTACTTCATATGTTGAAAACTTAGCAGCTTATAATTAATATTAACAATTTTTATTTTTAGATCCAAAATCATGTGAAAATAACTTTGTTTTTCCCTGCTTTTTTTTTGCTTTGTTGTAATTTTTGGAAAAATATTTTTATTCGATGTTTTGTAATTATTTTAAAACTTTTTTAAAATTATTTTAAAACTTAAACAATTTAAATCTTCTTTTTTGTATACGTTTTTACATAAGATTGACTCTTACTTACTTAAATGTTAAGATCAAAGTCCGAGCATATTTTAGAATTCCATGGATTTCGATCTTGTGCGAATATTCTCCAATTTTATAGGCCAAGCTTTGAAAAATGTTCCTCTACTTGGTCTTTCTATCGAAGTTTCAGACATCCTCCTCTAATATTAGGTAGTGGGACATTTCAATTCTAATTTTATCCTCTTCATTGTATTTTTTTTTTTCAAGAGAGGGTTACTAGCCCGTAATCCTAACACATTTTTATCGATCTTATGGGACAACTCTCGGAACATATTAATCCACAATATTAATGCGTGTTAAACTAGTTCCCCGGGTGATACCATGAGGAGGTGTGTGTCCACAGTTGAGATGAAGGATGACCCAGATAAGTTGGGCTTACCAAGTTAAGACCAATTAGAATCGTGCTTGGTATTCAACATCCCCTACATAATCAAAATTGATTAATGATGGTATTTTTTCATTAACGTGAGTTAGTTTTACAAATTTTTTTTACAGAAGATAATATTTAAGTTCTTAAAATTCAAAAATCATTTAAAAAGACTCTTTTAATAAAAAAAAAACTAAAAAAAATTGTTGCCCTTGGTGGGATTTGAACCGGGGCCATTCAGTTTAAATTACCATCTTAATTACAAATAAGTACTTCTGTAATAACTTATTATTTATTCGGATGGTATGTTGTAGTCGTTACAAGGTAACCAGTTATCAGAGTACTTGCCATTACCAAAGTTTTGCTGGGTATATATATGTTTTTGTATATTTGGCTTAAAAAGTAATCAAATAAAAATTATATTTTTCTTTCAGATATTTGTTTGCTGCATTATGTTAAATTGCACTGATTTGGCATGTGTACTCCATCATCATCACTTTTATGCTCATCTACACCATCTCAAAAATCACCTACAAGATGATACCGATCATGCTGGTAAGTAATAAAGCTTTGTTTCCCTGAAACTTCAATTATGCTATACTTGAAAAATCAATAAGCTGGAGGAAAACTTATAAAAGAATATAACTTTGGAAGATCTTGCGTGCTTTTAATACAAACACTTACATACGGCTACATAAAAAGTTTTTAAATAATTTATTCTATATATTTACACAATTACCCCTTTCTATATGATAGGGCAAGTCAAATGAAGAAAAGATATTTTTTGGTCACCACAGTTTCTGAAAAATACAGTCATTATAGACCCACGTAAGGATTCACCGAGACTTTTTAGTGACAGTAATTTGTGAAATCGTTTCCTTTCTAAACGTGGTCACATTTCTCTAGGATGAATACATCCTAGAAGAAATGCCTAACTAACATTTACTGAATTGCATGCTCTCCCTCGCAGTAGGAGTTTGCAAGTGACACGTTTTAATATTCATCTTTTAACATTAACATAAGTACATATCGCACTTGATCAACAAGAGGGTATTAATTCAAAATTTTAAAATTTTCAGTAGAGTCAAAAAACTATTTTATTTGACTACTACTTTCATATAAAGAAGAGGGGTAAAATGTAGTTTTTTGGCGAAATTATAGTGAAAATGATGTCAGATTTTTACAATGGGTAGATAAGACCACTACACATCAATTTCTTCTAAAAAGTGAAAATTTTAAAATTTTGAGTTAATACCCTCTTGTTGAACAAGTGCGATATATGGAACAAAAACATCAACATTATTGACCTAAAACTAACACATCGACTGAGTAATACCTCCTTAAAGTACCGATACAAATTGGTCTGCCAATTTAAAGATAAAAGTACGTATTTATAAGTCTACTTTTACATTAGTCAGGTTTGGCTTATCAAGTCTTGAATTTGTATGAGAAAAAACCAGAGACCGAATATTGTTTTATTTTTTAAATCAATCAAGTATAAATATCATTGCCGATGAAAATTTATTTTCATTTCGATCGATGAATAAAAATGAGGGATTTATATTTGAAATATAAATATCCCTCATGATGAAAATTTTAAATATCTTGAACGATAAATATCCGAACAGAAAAATATTTTATTGATTGTTTTATTTTTGAACTTCTGTTTTGACTTTGAAAAATAAAATATTTTTGAAATTATAAAACTTTTAACAATGAATGTATGAATATGTTTCCAATTAATTGCAATGTTTTAGGACATCGAAGTTAAACCTAATAGTCCTAATGGAACTATTGGTGGTTTATTTGACTCGCAAAACCATTTCAACATATAATTTCCAACAATAATTGAATTTGTTGTCATTTAAACGTCCTAAAGACTTTTTATACCAGGACAAATCTTCTTCTTCTGTCATTCTTGGCTCCCAGTGGAGCATAGGGAATGGAAGGATGCAGAATTGCCTGACGTCTCTAGCTACCAGCTAAGAACTGTATCCAATTCCCAATCTAACCTTCTCGTGGTACATCCTGGAAACCTTAGCAACCTAGTTTTAGATGCGGTAAACAACCAGTGTGGGATTCTAGGTCAGGGCTAATATAAAAGGGAGTTATCTAAGAACCATTCCAACGTATATGGTCTAAGGGTCTAAGATAATTGTACTTCGTAAAGTCTGTTCAACATGTTAGTTGCGGCTGTAAGCGGGCCTCAGTCTCGGATCGAGCGGCTCGCTATACAAACGTGCCTTGTGTTTTTGGACCCATCACCCACCGACCTAGCACTCGCGATGTTTTAAGCATAAAAAGAAACAATACTACAGAATATACTACTCCAAGGGGTAATCATGCGAGGAATCCCCCTGCTACGGCAGTTGGCGCAAGGATTTTGGAGTTTCCTAATCTATGCAAGAACATTATGATGAATAAAACCAGGACAAATACAGAAATAAAATTTGAATATTTTCTACCAAATTTTTTTTTCATCGGATGAAAAAAGATGAAAATAATTTTGAACTGATAAATATCCCAAACGATTTTTTTATTTTTTATTTTCATCGGATTGAAAAACGATACAAAATTTTTTGAACAATTAAAAATCTTTGGGGATATTTATTATTTTTTAAACTTCAATGATTTGTTTTTTGAATTAAAATATGAAAATATTGTTTTAAAAGTATTAATATTCGGTCTCTGGAAAAAACTGACAGAATTAAAATTGAGCAAACCTGACCGTACTATCAAGTTTACGAAAATTTTGAAAATTTGTATGAAATTCAAGGAAAATAAAATGAAAACTGATGAAGAAAATGTTCGTGTGTAAACATGAATGCAGGTTCAAAAGAAATTTAAAGAAAAACTGATCAAGTAAAACAGATTCGTGTGAAACGGGACTTACTTTCGAGATGCAAAATGTTATGCATTATCAAATTGGTATAGAATTCCTAAAATTATATATACAGACGCAATATAAAGTATTGTGGATGCCGTGGCTTAATTAAAAGTTACGACATCATCAATTTCTGTAATTATTAATTTCAATTAAAATTTTTAGTTACTACAGACGGCGGTAGGCACAACATTAACACGCCGGCAGTCTAAAGAAAATAATATTGAATATATAATAAACAGCTTTAAAAATGAGTCTACCTAAAAACAGATGGCGCAACTTTACTGTTCTAAAAATAGGTATCACAGTATTGATTAATATATAGCTTTATCTATCTCTCATCTCTTTACCATTCCCATTTAAAAGAAGCTAACATAATTTGTTCACCTCATAACTCTGCTAGACACAGATTATTGAGTATTAGGCTATGTAAAACTTCTCTTACTAATGCATTTGCGGTTCGAAGCCGGAGTTAAAACGTAGGTCCCTTTCAATAAGTCTTTAAAAAAATAGAATCGGATGCAGCGCACTGTCTGCGAGAAGTACCCCTTGTTCGAATTGGAATGTCGTGGGAATTGTGTATGTAGAGTGGATGATCACACAGGATTGTGGGAGAATTTACAAGACCATCAATTGATACAGAGTGATCCTCAAGTGTGTTTAATTCTATCCCCAGTGAAATTATCTTCCATTATTATTTCGCGTTTACTATCGCTGTAAGTCTTCAAAAATCATCATATAGCTTAGTTAACTTTATGTATTTTACTAATTTGATGGGATCCGCTCCTCTTAATTCTTTTAGGTTCTGAAAGAAATAAGAATAAAACAAGTAAGAGTGGTATATTCGGCTTTGCCGAATCTTGGATACCCTTCACCAATGGTGTTGCAAAAGTACTTAATGTAATTCCTAGCAAAATTTGGTTATACTAGTATTATATGCAAAGAGTCTTTAAAATTAAGAGTCGGAAAAAGAAAAGCTTTTCGGTGGCGTCATCATCTAGGATAGTTATGCACCCAAAGGTTAGGTTGGGCAGGTGGCTGATGTCTAGGGAAGCTTCACTTGGGTTCTAAAGTGGTCCCTTTGTGAAAGATAATGATTAGTAGACTACAAGTAGAGAATGCATATTTAAGCCAGCCAGTAGCTTCGAAATAAAATAGATACATATTTTACGAACATTTAATAAAGTTCGATAGACCAGATAAACCAGGCAGAAAAGATGCTTCAAAATGTAGATGCCCTTACATTTACAATAGCACGTCGATTTGATGAAGTTTAAGTATTCTGGCATGCAACCCAAAAACACTGTGCCCAGTGAGGGTTGTGCACTTTAATTCGTACGAATTATCCAACTAGTAAAAGTTCTTGATTAGTTATGTAAAACTCTGAAGTTAGCGGACTAATTTAGGTCAAAGCTTTAACAATGATAAGCCTTAAAATTATAGGGTATACACTCTTAGTTTTAGATACATACGTGAAATATATAGCTTTTGAATGGATGGATATCAGCTTTGTCGGAAAAGTTATTAAAGATTTACTTATTAATCTGAAGTTAGTTAATTAATTAAAATGAACACTTCATCAATAATATTTGGGATGTATTGTTCGTCGATCTGTCCGATGGATGTTTAGAAAGTTTTGCACTAGTTCCTTGTGCAATTTTAATGTTATTTAATTTATCAGCATTAAATCGATTCCCGGTCGGGGTTATATGGGAGATTTCACTAAATTTGAATAGAGCTCGCCCATTTTCAATGTCGAACTTTTCAAGAGATCAGAAATACTTTTGTCAAATGTTGTCCCTCTAGAAAGTTTATTTTAGGCGCTATCGCCCTGAATATCAATATTGTACAACGTCTTTATACTAAATGTCATCATCGTATCTTAGGCGAAATTATACGGGATCAATTGTCAAACGTGAACGGATTTCTCCCAATTGCAATTAAAAAATTTAAATTTTCGTTGATATGTGAGATACGTACATTCATATGTAGGTTTTGAACGGATATTATGTAATTAGCTGCATTTTTGTACTTCCTAGGAAGATTACCTATAATTTGATATATAATACATTCTCAAATGTTATCATAATGTTCAAAAGTCAGACACAAAATTAAGATTAATGCAGAGTGTCTGTCTGCTAAAATCAGATTTGTGGAGCTCCTGGATTTTACGCAACATTTTAGGATATTGTCCCACCCTGAATTTTATCATTGTCGATCAAAACACCATCGCTTAAACGCTAAATTATATCTACCACAAATTACCGAATGCATCAGGATTTAGGTAATCCCCTGCGAAGGACGCTATTAAATTTCAACAAAATAAACACCTGAGATATCGACAAAACAGGAGCTCCAAAAACTTGACTACAACAGAAAAAATTACAGACAAATAGACGGACGGACAAAAAAAAACAGACGGACGGACAAACAAACAGACGGCCGGAAGGAGGTCGCGAAATCGATTCTCCTGCCGATTCTGAGTTGATCGGTACAATTTGAATAGTATTTGTAATCAGATTTGTGGAGTATAGATTCTAGAAAATCCTCACACAAAGAACGATGTCAAATTTCATCACAATCGGTCCATAAACACCTGAGATATCGCTGAAACAATACTTACAAAATGTAAACAAAATTTCTTAGACACGTACTTTGGGCAATTTGCTGTACATCAAATGTAGTGTTATTGCGATATCTCAATTGTTTATGGACCGCTTTTGATAAAATTTAATAACGTGCTTGGCGGGGGAATTTCCTAAAATCTGATATAAAATTTATGTAGGTCCGTGCTAAAGGAGGATGGTTTTTCCTATTTCTGCATTTCATTTTTTTCAACAAACATTCTCTAATGCGAACTTTGGGCAATTTGCGATACATCAAATTCAGTGTTTTGGCGATATCTCAGTTGTTTATGGACCGATTTTGATAAAAAAAAAAATACAGAGTGCTTTGGGAAACTATTTCCTACAATCTGATATATAATATATTATCACATGTACACCAGGAGTATCTTTTTTCTCTTGTTATTTAAAAGTGTGTTTCAATCAAAAATTTTAAAATTTTCGTCTAATTTTTGGTATTTTTTCGATATTTTCGGTGTTTATAAACCGATTTTAATGAAATTTAATAGCGTTCATTGCGGGAGAATTTCCTAAAATCGGATATATAATTTATGTAGGTCCATCCTCCAGGGGCTTCAGAAACTTGATTTCAACAGACAGACAGACGGACGGACAGACAGACGGACATCGCTTAATCGATTCTCCTCCCGATTCTGAGTCGATCGGTATAATTTTTATGGTCTACGATCACTAATAAAAAAATTACAAACGGAATCACAAACTTATAATACCCTTTCACCTATTGGTGAAGGGTATAAAAAATAAGAATAAAAAAAAGAAAGTGAAAAGTATCTTCCTCTTCATCGTTGCACTACCAGCAGATATCATCATTACATAATCGTAGTTTCTTAAGGAAGTGTTTAAGATTACTATGCCCGGTAATAATTCCTACTACTATTCTAAGTTCAAGCTTCTCCAAGTTTATTAGTTTTTCTAGATTGGTATTACTTTGCTTCCACAAAGTTTTTGTTTGATCGCAACCTTGTGACCCATACCACAATGCATCTGCTTCTGTCTTACGTTGTAGAAAATAAAGTCAAGTCAAGGGTATACAACTTCAGAAGTATAACCTATATCCATGTCTGCTCCAGCACGGACTAGTTCATCGCCAATATCGTTGCCTTGAATATTATAATGGCCTGGTACCCAGCACAGTTTTAAAACGTTTTGTTCGTTGAGAACCCCAAGTTCTCTGCGACAACGGCTGACCACATCAGACCTAATACTCCTATTACAAAGTGCCTTGATAGTAGCTTGATAATATATGTATATAGTGATATCGCTTTTATATATCGGTCTCATATATAAAAGCGATAAAAGCGGTCTCATATTAATCTTGCTGCTTCAGACACCGCATAAACTTCTGCTTGAAATATGCTACACGCGTTATTTATTTTGCAGCTATACTTTATTTATTTATTTATTTAGAAAATAATATTAGAACATTAAGAATACAAATTATTTTATAGTTCAAATAGAGTAACATAACAATAGCGTCATTAATTAAGTCAAAAGTAAATAGTTAATACAAAAAAAAAATAGCTACATAAATTTTTAAAATAATTGAAATTAGTAAAAGTAGGATTCAAAAAAAAAATATATTAAGTAAACAAAAAAATATATATATATGAAAGTGTAATGAAAATAATTTTAAAATTGAAGTAAGAAAAATAACATAATGAAAATTATTAATTGGTTTCTGATACATTATTAAAAAGATCCTTAATAAAACTGTTTTTGTTTTTTATAAGTTTTAGTTTAGTTGGCAGAATATTCCATAGTTTTATGGCGTTAACGAAGAAAAATCTTGATGTGTTTAAATGGGTGTGTAACACATCGCGTGGAACTTCCGAAAGTAAGTTTTTCATAAAGATAAGTGGGGGTTTTTTGGTTCAAAAGTTTATGAAGAAATGATAAATTTCTTATGCGCAAATAATCTTCTAAATCACATCCAAGAATCATTTTCATCCATGATGATATGCTATCAAATCTTCGAATACCATATACATAACGAGTTGCCTTATTGAAAGCCACTTGCAGTTTAAGTAGCGATTGTGAATCGATTTTGCTAAAAACTTCTGCAAAATACATTATTAATGGATTTACATGATCCTTGCAAGATAAGGATGAATTAATATAAAACCCTAAGTATTTTACTTTGTCGACATACTGCAGGGGGATCTCATGTAGATACAGTGTAGGTAGCTGGAGAAAATCAAGTTTCTGACGTTTTACTGGTAAGACAAATGATTTCGAAGGATTGAGAGAAAGATTGTTAACATTGGCCCACAAATCAATGGCAGCTAAATCCTCATTTTTCCATGATTTACAACAACGAAAATATCGTTAATGAAAATGCTAAACATTAGTGGACCAAGAACAGATCCTTGAGGTACACCTGAGGTAATTCCCTTTAGCGAAGATACATTGTCTCCTAAAGATACTTTTTGCGAGCGTCCAGAGAGATAATTTTTCATTAAAATCAATGCAGAATCACTAAATCCAAACATGTATTTAAGTTTCCAACATAACATAATATGATTTACCCTGTCAAAAGCCTTTGAAAAATCTAAAAAACACATCAGTGATAGATTGCCAATGTCATAATCCGGTCGTACATCATCTAAAACTTTTAGTACAGCGGTAGTACAACTGTGAGCTGTGCGAAAACCAGACTGTAGTAGTGATATAAGAGAATGTTTGTCTAGATGATTAGTAATCTGTTTAGAAATAAGCGACTCAAAGACTTTAGCAAGAGCTGGCAAAATCGTTATTGGCCTATAATCATTTGGTAAGCTAGGCGAAGGTATTTTTGCAATCGGAATAATACGACCAATCTTCCATGTCTTGGAAAAAACTGATGTTGTTATTATATGATTAAATATATGAACAAGAGAGCTTAGGATATACGATTATATCTGTTTTAGGGATTTTAATGGCAAGCCATCTTCACCAACTGCATTAGATCTTATATTCATTAAATGTTTGTAAATATCCACCTCAGTTATGGCAGAAAAGTTGAAATTAATTGACGGGTTGTTAACAATTTTTTCACTGAAATCATCAACACTATTACTATTATACGAAGAACAATTACAAAAGTATTCATTTAACTCATTTGGATCCAAATTACATGTATCTGATTTACTAGAACAAACACCCAACTTTTTAATATTTTTCCATAACTGGTTAGTAGGTAACGATAAGTTCAATTTCCGTTCAAAATATAATTTTTTTGCTTGTCTTACAAGAAGTGTAGCATGGTTTCTTGCTCTAGTAAATTGACTTCTATTAAAGGCAGTAGGGTGACGTTTCCATAAGCTTTGTTTTCTATTACGATCGCATATTGACTGTCTTACTGTAGCAGTATACCAAGGACAAGAATTGTTCTTCACAATGATTCTTCGTAAAGGAACATGCCTTTCAAACACACCTATAAGCGTCGTTGATAGCATATCTAACTTGGCATCAACCGTTGGTAGGTACCAACAATCTGTCCAGCTGATCGAAGATAAATCAGAATATAGAGCAGAATAATTAATGGAATTATAATCCCTATACGTGGAAGTATGACAATTTTCAATTCGATTGAGATTAATGTTTAGTGTACAAAAAATTAGATCGTGATCAGAAATGAACGATACTTGATCATATAATAATAACAGGTCGGGATCAGAAATTAAAAACAGGTCTAGTAGACTGGGTGTATTGTTGGGAGAGAAACGGAGTAGGAGTTTGCTGATTCACAATCTGTAACCCAACAGTACTGGATGAATAATAAAGGTCATCACTGAGTTTATCGTTATTGAGAATATTGATATTCAAATCCCCACAAACAACATAAAAATTATAATCTATGGCATATTCCTTTAACTCATTGAAGAAAGGTTCAATACTGAATGACTTATTTGGATTATATGTATACGCACGAAATAAAAATTGTATTAATACTGTCGTAAACTTCAGCATTAATAAATTCAATATTTGAATCTCTAGATGTAGAGATAAGTTTTATTTTAAGATTGTTTTTACAATAAATTGCCACGCCCCCACCTTTTCTTTTAGTTCTACTAGCTAGTAGAATATTATACCCATTTATTGAATAGTGTGTTTCAGATACATCACTTTTAAACCATGTTTCAGTTACACAGATAATGTCAACCATTGAATTTTCAAAAATATTTCTAGCATAGTCTAGTTTTACAGCCTGTTCACAAAACTGTCATACGTTAGAAGGCAATCGAATACGAGCCTAACGATTAAGCTCTAAATTGAGTTCATTTTCTTTTTTCGTTTGGAAGTAAAAGCTTCGTAATGAAATATCAAATAATAGTATTGCCATGATATATTTTATTACTTTTCTGAAAGCTTTTTTTGTAAAACTTAAGAATTTTGTAAAATGATGTTAACCCTAAAATTAAATAATATCAAAAATAAATAAAAACAAAAAATAAAAAATTTAACATTTTTTTTTTCAAAATTAAATCAAACATTTTTTTAATGATATTCTGGGTATGAGAAAGTATTAAGAAAAAAAGTTCGGTTTTAGGAACAAGTTCGCTGGTTTCTATAGACCGGACTCCAAAGTAACTAGAAACGATAGAACAATGTGACACTCCTGTGGCTCAATAGAGTTGCATACCGACGAGCACGTTCACCCTTTCCTGCACTCGGTCGAGTAGCTCTTACAAAGACCCTATTCTGAGACATGTATTGCATAAGAATATTTGAGTTTGGGAACAAGTTTCCTAATTTTTTTAGGGCACATTCCAAAGCAAAAACGATAGAAAAGTGTGACACTCCAGTGGTTTAATAGAATTGGATACCATGCTGTCATCAATGAGCACTTTCGCCATCTCTTGCACTCTTACATAGACCCTATTCCGAAACATGTATTGCGTACCGGTGAAATACAACTCTCATGTATGAGCCGGTGCTTCAAAGTTTATTTCGGAACTTCTTGACCGAGTACAGGAGAGAGCAAAAGTGCTCATCGGTAACTGTAGGTTATCCAACTCTATTGTTCTATTGTTACTACTTTGGAATGTGCTCTATCAAAATCAGGAAACTCGTTCTCGATACATGAACTTTCTTACGCAACACACGTCTTCTGTTAGAGCTCATCCTTTCGTAGTCGATTGACCAGTAGACAGACGATACTCCATAGATAGACGATACGCTAGCCGTACAGTTCGTATGTAGAATTTGCTTCCCGCAGAAGTTTTTCCAACCAGTTGCAATATAGGGAAGTTTGAATCAAATGTCCACAAACACTACCTATTTACCCTCCCACAACCTTTTCCTAGTTTTAACACAATGCATTCAGGTCCTAAACAAAAAAAAAATAAATAACCGTTTTCTGGTTTCCCAGGCGTTTAGAATTTTTTAATTGCCTGATTTGACATTTACAGCCTGTTTTTGAAACTACTATTTTTTCAAATTGTACGTCAACTGGCGAAAAAATTTTACTTTTGGTTTTTGAAATTTTTTTTGAGTGAAACGAGAAAAAGCTTTTAAAATTTTGGTTCGTATATGAAATGTGTAGACGAAAGTAAATGTCAAATTAGGCAATTGAATTATTCTAATCGTCTGGGAAACAAAAATACGTTTGCTTATTTTTTTGTTTAGGACCAGCACTTAATTGATGACCCTACTTATGTAATGCATTGTGTTGGAGCTAGGAAAAGGTTGTGGGAGGGGGAATAGGTGGCAAAGTGTTTGTGGACATTTGATTTGAACTTCCCTATATTGCAACTGACTGGCGAAACTTCTGCGGAAAGCAATTTTCGCATACGAACTGTAAGGCTAAATAACGAATTTTCTCTGTAGTGTTGTTGTTCTGTCTACTGGCCAATCGATGTTTTGGGTAAAAATTTCGAGTATCGGGAACGAGTTCGCTGATTTCGTCCAAAATAGTAATTATAGAGCAATAGAGTTGGATAATCTAGTATTTGCTTACACCTGCAATCGCTCGAGAACTCCAAAATAGACTTTGAAGCACCGGCCCATACATGAGAGTTGTACTCCACTTTCGGTCGGATATATGTAGGTGGTGTAAATAGAACGGAGATCAGATGAAGTAAAGTATCTCTTTCACCGTATATCTTACTTGAAAATATGATTTATCCAACAGACATTACATTGAATTCCCATGCCCAGAACATCGTTTTATCATTTCCGCGACAGCCGGTTCTACGTACCGGAATGACCCGAAGCTTTCCGGCCAAGGGCTGTCAACTCAGCAACAACATATTTACAACATCGTTTTATTAAATTATTATTTAAAAACAAATTTCCATTAAATTTTGAAAAAAATTTTAAATGTTATTATTTTTTGTTTTTATTTATTTTTGATTTTATTCAATTTTAGGGTTAACATCACTTAACTAAAGTCTTAAGTTCTACAAGAAAAGCTTTCAGAAAAGTAATAAAATATATCATGGCAGTATTATTATTTGATATTTCATTACGAAGCTTTTATTTCTAAACGAAAAAAGAAAATGAACTCAATTTAGAGCTTAATCGTTTGGCTAGTATTCGATTGCCTTCTAACGCATGAAAGTTTTGTGAACAGGCTATTACTTTCGTCTATACATTTCATTTACGAACCAAAATTGTAAAAGCTTTTTCTAGTTTCACTCAAAAAAAATTTCAAAAACCAAAAGTTCAATTTTTTCGTAAGTTGACGTACAATTTGAAACAATTGTAGTTTCAAAAACAGGCTGTTAGTCCATTTAAACTTCTAGCATTGAAATGAACTATAAATATTAAGACCAAAATATTTAATAAAGTACCATGATTTTCGCTGACGCCATAATTTATATTAGAAAAGTGCATAGCTTAATTGAATAACTTTAAAATTAAAAACATTAAGTTAAAAAGAAGCAAGAAAAGAGAAAAAAGAGATAAAGATAACAAAAATGTATAAAATAATAAATGTTAAAAATAATAACTTGAAATTAGTCAAATAATTTATCTAAATCGCCTTCCGCCTCAATAAGAACAGCTTCAGATCGTTTCTCAGGTCGGACATAAACGCACACTCTTGACGAAAACACGACATGTAATTTGCCTTGACGTCTATGCCTTATTGCCAGTTGCAGCAGTTTTTGTCTAATTTTTTACAAAAGACACCACAACCTGTACCAGTCTCTTTTTTAGAACCATTTCCAATTTTCTCTAGGCGGTATAACTGACACAATATCCTTATCCCAATTTATATATGATGTTATGTAGTCTTTTCTGATATCTACACAGGCAAATTTGTTAATTACAGATTGGTGACCCCTTTCTCTAATTAATAAACGACCACTTTGATTAAGTCTAATTTGTGTTTTTAATGCTGTTTCTTTAATGTGCAAATAGAGTGGATCCATGTCCAAGACTCTGCATATTGCAGCCGTAGCAGTAGAACTTCTAGCTCCTGAAATACTCAGTGCGACAATTCTATTTAGACGCTCAACAAATGTTGCATGGATTCGTGTGTTTATAACGAGTGAGCCATGTGTAAGAATTGGCCTTACAATGGCTTTGTATAACCAGTAAATAAATCGAGGTTTTAGGCCCCAAGTTTTACCTATAAGTTTCTGACAAGAATACATCGTGCGTAGCATTTGTTGACTCTTTTCTTTAAATTTGGTATTCATTTAAGCTTGTGATCAAATATTACCCCCAAAAATTTGGCTAATCTAATCTATGTATGTATGTAGTATATGTATGTCTAAGTGTAAAATAAAACTGTATCTAATAATAAACAGTGTAATTCACAAATCAATCTTCTAAGTATACTTACTTAAATGACCTACATATATTACAACCTGTTTAGATCAAAGACATAGCTTATTTTAGAATTCTATGCGTTTCGATCTTGTGCGGTAAATTCCACAATTTCGTAGGCCAAGCTTGGATAAATTTTCTTCTACTCGGCCTTTCCATCGAAGTTTCGGGCGTCCTATTCTACGAGTTCCCTCGGGATCATTTTCGAACACTTTTCTTGTTGGACTATTTTCATCCATTCGCACAACATGTCCTATCCAACGCAAATGTAGCTGTTTAATGC
Source organism: Stomorhina lunata (assembly GCA_933228675.1). Classification (NCBI taxonomy): domain Eukaryota; kingdom Metazoa; phylum Arthropoda; class Insecta; order Diptera; family Rhiniidae; genus Stomorhina; species Stomorhina lunata. Next base: position 83,401,793 of record OW121740.1, on the reverse strand, counting down.
GTTTTACTATTTCAATGTCAGCGTTTAATTCATACAGCCCATAATTAAATCGGTGTCGAAATTCGTTCATGATGATGATTGAAAATTGCATAAGGAAAACAGGTGCCGCATCCGCACACAAAGTGTTAATCTTTTTTGTATGGGAGAAAATGTAAGTATTTTCGGTTCTGCCTAAATTTTAACCACTAAGAATTAAATTTAATGGAGACAACTAAAGTAGCTTTATTTTAAGCCATCAAAATTAAAATCCATGAAATATTTATAGAGTTATTGCAATTTTCCCCCGAAAATTCGAGACCTTGACGACATGCCTAATACAGCCCAAGAATGTATTTAAGGATAAGTAAATTTTAAAGTAAGACATGATTTACAATGCTATGACCCGTAAATACTAAATAGTTTGTTAAAATATACATGAACTCACTTAGTTTTTTTCATATTAGAAAATAATACTTTTTTCTCAGGCCGGTTTCAAAAATTATTTTTTGGAAATTTGCATGGAGGGAGTTATGGTTCAATTTCGCACTTTCGTTAAATAAGGTGCACCATTTCTTAACAACTGATGCAAATCAGTATCTGATATCGTTTCTAAAGGACTTACCTTAATCGGTCTAATGAATTCAAAAAGATAAGCAATTTACCGTAAACTATGTATTTCGATTTTGAAAGATATAAGTGAAGGGTATATAAGATTAAGTATAGCCGAATATATGACTCTTACTTGTTATTTTAATTAACTTTGTATTGTGAAATGTAATATAATTAATAATTTTTGAAGAGTAAGGAAATTTTTTATAATAATACTCGTAATAAATAAATTGTTTCAAAAATATTCAAATGCTTATTTACACCTTTTTAAGGCATATACACTCAATCGCATAAATATGTATCCAATCGATAAAAAATGGTTAGATTTAAAAAAATGTATTTTAATTTAAGAAATTAAAATGTGTAGTTTAAAATCTTTAATTTAAAATTCTAGTGTGAAAGTCGTAATAGATCAACGGTGGGCAAACGCGACTTTTGGAAGCTTAAACTTCGGCTTTTTGATTTTTTTAAATTTATTCTAGACATTTTTTTAATATTTCATAAAAAGGAATCACAAAAAAATCGAAAAATTTAACATTTTACAATTTCTAAAATTATACCTGTAATTTAAGCTTTAAGAGATAAATGAGAATCACACTTTGCAAAATTATACCTTTACCACTTATAGGTTATTAGTCTGACACCCAACTTTTGGTATACCGATCAACACTTTGTGAGTAATGTAATTCAGCTAAAACCAGTTGGATATATATTTATGTGAGCGAGTGTATGTATAAAAATAAATCATGATGATTGTCTACTCCAATGCGTAGATACCTACTCATAAAAATTTCACATTTGCTTTGATAAAATTATATCAGGTTATAATAGCCTCTTTATCGGTAAAGGGTGTAAAAATTAAAACTAAATATTTGTATGTATTTTATAAAAACCTTTCATCAAAGTGAAATTCTAAAAAAAAAATAACAACAAATACTTAACTTTTTATAACCTAAGCTGGGGTGTTAGAAATTCTATTAAGATCAAATATAAAATGATAATTTTGTTTAGATATTGCCACTCCAACTCATTAAAACTTAAATATTAGAATTCAAAAATATTCAAAAATTATTAATGAAACTTTAACGAATCTGGTAGCTTCATTGTTATCTGCTTTTATTTTTATCTGTATTTCGCGTGTTCTCACTTCAAAATTACTGTTTAAATACTACCATTGTTGGGATCTTAACATTTTAATTTGTACCGTATTTATGTAAGAATTGTACCAAAATGACTTTAATTGTACCAACATTTGAAAGAGTGAAAAAGTGAAATAATAAAAACGGCTTTTAATATCAATTCCAGTTAAAGTTTGAAAAACGAAATAAAGGAGATATGAAAAAAGGCGGCCATAAGTTAGTTATTACTTACTTACTTAAATGGCCTATATTACAACCTGTTAAGGTCAAAGGCCGAGCATATTTTAGAATTCCATGCGCTTCGATCTTGTGCGCATATTCTCCAATTTCGTAAGCCAAGCTTGGATAGATTTTCTCCTATTTGGTCTTTCCATCGAAGTTTCGGTCGTCCTCGTCCTCGAGTTCCCTCGGGATCATGTTCAAACACTTTTCTTGCTAGAGAATTTTCATCCATTCGCACCACATGTCCTAGCCAACGCAAACGCTGCTGTATAATGCGTTTTACTATGTCAATGTCAGCAAATAACTCATACAGCTCATGATTAAATCGATGCCGAAATTCATTGTTAATTTTGATTGCACCATAGATTTTTCGTAGGATCTTCCTCTCAAAGACTCCAAGAACAGCTTAATCGGCTTGTGCAAGTGCCCATGATCCAGCACCATTAGGGTGACAATTTTTTGTATGAAGGAAAATTATTTTTCAAATTTTATAACTTTTTCTACGGAATACTGTGACACTAGGTCTAAAAGATTAGATCTGAAAATTTGAGCCAAATCGGACAATGTTCTATGGGCGCGCATCGAGTCCAAAGTTTAAGAGCCATTTGTGTGGGGAAAAATGGGTTATTATTTTGTTTTTGCCCATAGAACGTTGTCCGATTTGGCTCAAATTTTCAGATCTAAACTTTTAGACCTAGTGTCGTAATATTCTGTAGAAAAACATTTGAAATCAAAGAAAAAAAATTTTTCTGTCACCCTAAACACTAACACTGGTAGTATAAGCGTTTTGTAGAGCGTAATTTTAGTTCTTGTTGAGAGGATTTTATTCCTAAGCCGCCTGCTTAGGCCGAAATAGCATCTGTTGGCAAGTATGATTCTTCTTTTTATTTCGATACTTATGTCATTATTTATATTTACTGCGGTACCAAGGTAGACAAATTCTTTAACAACCTCGAAGCTATAGTTGTCCAGGGTTACGTGTGGTCCAATTCTAGTGGATTGCTTGCTAGTAGAGACCATCAGTTTTGTTATGGATTCGTTGACTACTAGACTTATTTTCATTGATTCCTTCTCAATGCTGGAAAATGCGGCAGTCAGCTCACGTAATGTGCGCCTTATAATATCAATGTCACCGGCAAAAGCGAGTAACATGTGCTTTCTGCTAAAAATTGTGCCAGTTGTATTAACTGCAACAACACGCAAGATTTTCTCTAACAAATGTTAAAGAGATCACATGATAAACTGTCGCCTTGCCTAAATCCTCGCTTAGTTAAAAAGGGTTCTGAAAGGCTTTTACCTATTTTAACTGACGATGTTGTGTCAGTTAATGTCATCCTGCACAACCTTATTAACTTCGTAGGAATGCCAAATTCTGACATTGCTTTATACAGTTAGTTATTCCACTGTGTAATAATTTCTATGCGTGTAGCAACCTTGGGAGTAGCGCCCGAAGGAATGGTACTAAGGCAATCATATTTTGAAAAAATATTACTCATTATAATCCGAAATAAAATTAATATTAATCATCGATGACGATTGCCAAGTTTGAAAAACACAAAGAACCCTTGCCAATTTTTGATATCTCAATAGCCTCCTTATTGAGATATCAAAAATAGCCAAGGGTTCTTATGTTTTTTTGTGTTTAAAGTTCGACCGAACACAGTGTTTTTCAAACTTGGCAATCGTCATCTGTGAAATAAGTTGTTGTTTATTTAGTTTGCCAGGCATCCGATTCAAAAGCGTTCAATTGACCCGGAAAAGCGCCTGTTGGGCCGGCGACGTCATTATCTTTAGATCAATGTTGGGCAAGGTCTCTCTGATTTTTAATTTTGCTAACCCTAGGGGTAGGCAAAATACAAAGTATGAGTGAATTAGAGAGACTTTGCCCAACATTGCTTTAGATCGATAATTTTCAACTGTTTTGTTTTGAATTGAATGGTCCGGCCACAATCGACTTGTAATTTCCATGGGATGGCTGCAAATGCCACACAGCTCATGCCAAATTCGAGCGTTGCATGATCATCTTACATAGGTCTGATGTAAATTGGGCACTGCTATTGTCCGATTTCATTCCGAAGAAGACTTGTTCTTCCAGAGTTTTTTTTAAGTCTCAGTAAATAAACCCCAAATCACTGCTATTCTCAAAGTCAAATTCAGACTAATTTATGCACAAGAGTTATTTCGAATGCGATTCACTCCGAGACGCTGTGGCAGACATTTTAAGCGATGTTACGTAAATCATATTCGTCAGAGACGACTAAAACATTCTAGTCAATTCGAAAATGTACCAACATTGGTACAATTGTATAACAAATCTCGACGGCATTTATCACCTGTCTCTTCATTAAATGTTCTCATTAAAAGTGTTTGTTCTCTCGTTTTGATTATATTCCTAAATGTATATGTAAGCATTTGTGTATGTATGGATGAATGTAGATATGTATGTGTCAAAGTACGTATGATTTGTATTATTGCCAACGGCGGAATATTTACTTAACTTGTGACTCCTACTCCAGCACTTGTTTATTTCTCTACGGTCTTTCATAATGTTAAACCGCGTTCACACAATTCAAGTACGAGTAAAATATCGCTTTTAACTGAACAAACATATTCAAGCGGAAAATATAATAAAAATATTATACCTATATAATATAAAGCAACAAAAACAAAATATAAAAAATAAAAAATTACATACAATATAAATATATTTTATTTGTATACATTTTATTTAAAACATATTTATCAGAATGAATTCGTTTTGAATACAATGACATTCAGTTTTTGAATAAGTGCGCGACGCGATAGTAAGTAAATCTTAATGTACATAGTAACTTCAATTTGTGATCGTTAAATTTGAATTAACGTTAATTGGAAACGTATCAAATCGTAATTGATTAGAATGCTTCTGGTGTTAGTCACAGACGACGAAAATCTTATTGTATACTTGCGATTACATCCATGTGGATTGAAAAGTTGCATCTGAAGCAGTCCAAACTTTTTTTCGAGTTTCTAAATCCAAACAATTATTCCAAACTGGATTATTTCTTTTACTATGGATCTGATAATAAAACGGAATTACCGGTGACACAAGTTGGTATGTAGATATTTTGAGAGGTTTCAAAATTATATAGTTACAATTCTTAAATCCACCCATTAGTTAGCCTACGTCACTGTTCTTTTGTTATTTAACGAATTGTTAAAAATCGAAAATAAACTTGTAAATTAATTTCGAGTTAAAGTTATTTACAAGCTGAATCAAAAATAAATAAATATGTACATATATTCGTTTATCCGAAGTTGTTATGGAGATCACTTTTTTCATTTTCCTCATTTCGAATATTGCTTTTCTCAGACGACCTTTAAAAACATTTTATTATATTTTGTTTACTTATTTACGTTAATTTACATACAAATGTATTAAAGCGAACACTTATGGGATACAAATGCATTTAAAACCAAGCAATATATACATACATATGTAATAATATTCAAAAAATCACAAGGTTCTATCACCTGGATCTAACAGAATAGAAAAGTTTACGTCACAAGTTTATTTTCTGTGGCACAAACCAAAGAGATTAACAAATCCCAAAAGAAACAGGAGCAAAAACAGCTGTTTATTTTTCTTATTTAGGACCAGCACTCAGGGGATGACCCCTACTCAGCGTTACCGTTATGCGACTAAAGCCGCAATTTGCGACTTTTTAGGTGGCCTGCGACGCAAGCTGCGACTTTTCTTACATGGCCCTTTTTTGCCACTTTTTCGAGTTTTGTGCGACTTTTGACACCTTTTTAGAAAATTATTTAAAATTTTTATTTTTAGTCCATATTCAATAAAATTCCCTAAAATTATTGTAACTTAAGTATAAATGCCATCATTTTGGTCTCAGTATGCTATATAAAACCATAAAAGCAATATATATTTTGCACGATTTTCAAAATCTTCATACAATTTTAGAAAAAAATATTTTTTGGTGCGCTTTTGCTTTTAGGTGTTAAATGGCAAAAATTCAGTTTACGAGGTAGTTTGGAATTTTTATTCATATTTGTCGTATGTTATATCAACATGGAGAACATAATTGAGATATATATCAAACGATGCACAACTGAAAGATCTACCAATCCTTATCTATTTTTTAGGAATTCATTGAGGGGACCGAAAAATATGCGAAAAAATTTAAAAGTGGCGAAAACGTGAAATTAAAATTTAGAGGGCAATGAATTCATCCCCCAAGTATGGTGTCTATATCATAAAATAACGACTGAGTCCAAATGAAACGAAAAAAGAAGACTAAATATGAAAAAAAAACATAAATGCTTCATTCGATTTTTTACATTTTTGAAATTTGCATGCCAATTACGCTTAGAAGTGCAAACTTGCGCTAAGATTTTGCGTTCAATATACCTGTAGACTTAGGAGTTCAAATCTTTAATTAGATTTTCCGAACACTTAAGAGTACAAAAATTATTCGAGTTGAAAGTCGGTTTTATAGGATTTAAATCTGTTTGATTTTTGCCTATATATAATATCTTTTCAAGTATGAATTGTTTTATAGTCTTTTGTTCATTTTAAAAAAAAATGTTATAAAAAAAAGTGTGCGACTTTTTTTTAATGAAAGTGACTTTTTGTGCGACTTTTTTGTAAAAAGCGACTATTTTTGCGACTTTTTCAAATTTGTCAGCGGTAACGCTGCCCCTACTTATGCTATGCATTAAGTGTGAACTAAGGAAGGAGGAAAGAGGGAGTAGTGTTTGTGGACATTAGATTTGAATTTTCCTATATTGAAACTGTCAGGAAAAACTTCAGCGGAAAGTGAGTTCCTCATACGTACTGTACGGCCAAAGAACGAATTTTTTCTATAGTGTGTTGTTCGGTCCACTGGACAATCAACCAAAAATGCATCTGATCTAACGGATTGACATGTGCTGCGTAAGAATCTTCGGGTTTCGGGAACGAGGTTCCTGATATCGTTACAACACATTCCAAAGTAGTACCGATAGAACAGTGTTATACAACCCACATTGCGGCGGTGCTCCACTAAGTCAATAGAGTTGGATACCCTACTGTCACCGATAAGCACTTTCGCCCTCCGCTGTCGAGAAGATCTAAAATAGACTTTGAAACATCGGCCCATACATGAGAGTTGTATTCCATTTTTGGTCGGATATAGGTGGTGTAAATTTTAAGGAGATCAGTTGAAGTGAAGTGTCTCTTACGCAGTTTTAGAAAACCTAGGCTTCTTTCGACACTTGAAAGATGTGCTTAGTCCAACGGACATCACATTGAATTCTCATGCCCAGAACATCAAGAGCATCTGATTCCTGAATATTTACACCATCCATGGATACAGATGAAGTAATATGATCTGCAGTGTGTATATGCGTAAGCATACAACACTGGATCTTGCGTGCATTAAAGTTGACTCTATTTACACGTCCCCATTTGGAAACGGTTTCGAGATCGCGATGTGATGATTCATTCATGTTTTGTTTCATAGCCACAATCTGTGGATGATCCGGTCTATGATTAAATGAATACGAATGGCAAATGTTACTATCATCAGCAAAAGAATAAAAAAAAAGAAATTGAGTAGAAACAAAATTTTATTTATGTCAGAGACAAGTTCTGTTCATTCATCATAATGTTCTTGCACAGATTAGGCACCTTCAAAATCATTGTGGCAGCTGCCGTAGCAGGGGGATTTCTCGCATGATTACCCCTTGGAGTAGTGTATTCTGTAATGTTGTTTCTTTCCATGCTTAAAACATCGTGCTAAGTGCTAAGTCGAAGTCCAAAAACATGAGCCTCGTTTGTATAGCGAGCCGCTCGATCCGAGACAGACGCCCGATTGTAACCGCAATTAATATGTTGAACAGATGCTGCATTTTCGTACTTTACAATTATTTTAGATCCTTAGACCAAATACATTCGAATGGCTCTATGATAACTCCCTCTCATATTAGCCCTGACCTAGAATCCCATACGGCTTGTTTATCGCATCTTCAACTAGGTTTTTCAGGTTAGAAATTGGATACAGTTCTTGCCTGGTAGCTGGAGACGTCAGGCAACAGCTGCCCTATGCTCCACTGGGAGTCAAGGATAGCGGAAGACAAATGAATTAAGAAACTTTCAGTATCAATCAGTTTGAATTTTTATCAGTATTCATCTCATGCCGCATAAAAATTATACCGATTGACTGAGCATCGGCAAGATAGTCGATCTAGCTATGGAATTAAGGAATTTTAAATTCTAATTTTATAGCGTTCAATATTAATTTGTATATACTTCACCATGATAGGTGGAAAATCTATCGCACATCTTTAAGAATACCGGTCCACTTAGAATCGCATTTTAATGGTCCATATTTTACCTAAATTCTATTTTAAAAATACTTTTAAATCTTAATAGAATAGAAGTTTTTTTGCTTAAACTTTACACAAATAAGTTTTCTGAAAACATAAATTATGAAATGATCGATCCATATTTGACCCTAGCTTTGCTAGTCAAGAGAGAAATGGCATCAGTCAGCAAAGTTTAGATCTTCCATTTGTCTTTTTTAAGCAGATCTCTTGCATTACATCTTAAAATACGACCTCAAAAAGTAGTGTCGATATGGAGTATCCTTGTGTTCGCTGTGGAAGATTCACTCATCAATTTGTTATGTCAGTCATATTAAGTTGTATTGTTGTACATAACCTTAATTAAATTTATTATTTCCTGAGGTACGGGTTTTTTTTTAGTTTCGTTAAAATTGCGTTCCGTCTTATTGTATGAAAAGATTTTTTATTATTACTTTTTAGATGTTAAAATATGCAATTTTACTCATTTGAGTCATCTTTTGGTCTTCCACATTTGTTAGCAGCTGTATATTGGTATCCTTTAGAGCCTAATTGCGATTTAAGCACATTAAGCGTTTTACAAGTTTTGCGACGCTTTGGTACTGTTCGTCGTATATCGAATTTCCTATTGTTTTAAGCGGTTAATTTCTTGAATAAGTTTCCAGATAGTGTCTATGTCTTTTCGCTAGTGTGTTCTGTATAAGACCGTCGTGATTCTTAGGAATGTTTCTAAGCGTCTCGTCTTTCCAAGGTCTTATTTTGCATGATAGTGGGTAGCATCGTAGTTGGTTTGCAACCTCTAGAGTTTTGCCTCAGTTGTTCGGTTTTTGTACATAGGTTTTTGTATTTGATAGACGATGTGCAAAGAGACGAACTCCTAATTTTTTGGTGTTTCCACCACTAGCTCGTCGTCACTTTCGATGTCAGCGCCACTTTTGATGACATCCAGGTATTGTATATTTATGAAAATCCTTTTTGCTTGACAAAGCTCATATCATTGCTTTCCCATGATATGAGCTAAACTGTGATTAAAGTTTCTTAGTAAGTATATTGCTTTTAGCGAGTTTTGCGATGTAACTAAACCAATATAGGTGTGTTACTTGATTTACCGTAATATGTTCCTATATATGTATACTAGATATGCATGCAAAATCCCTTAGTAGAAGGGATTTTGAACACTATAGGCATTACACATGGCTCAGTGGTTTCAATATTATATAATCACAGAAATCTTATCACAAAATAGCTTTCAATATGGAAAGTGCAAGTGTGAGCTCATGTGCGAATTGTCCCCTCATCTACCATATTCTCTAGATTTAGGCCCAAGTGACTATTTCTTGTTCTTGCCTATTTTTAAGAGCTCAACAAATCGTCCAAAATACAATTTGCTTGCCAGGATATAGGGTGGTACCACAAAAATTTAGACGATTTTGTTTATTTTTGATTGGTTTTGTCCCAAATTGTTCATGAATGAATTATCTCATAAAATAATCTTAAAATTGTGGACTTTTTGCTAAAATTTGGTATGTTAACTTTTTTTCAATAAAATCACTGCTTATCGATGGATTTTTATAATATAAGTCTTATTTATATTACGAACTCCCATGGTACATCAGTTCCAAGTCGGGTTCCCGGTCAGACCCAATTGAAAAAATAAATTTAAAAAATGCGGTTCACCTTATAACTCAGCTAGCCCCTGATTATTGAGTATAAATGCATTTGTCGTTCGGAGCTGGAGTTAAAACGTAGGTCCCTTTCAATGAGTCTAAAAATAAAATCGGATGTAGCTCATTGTCTGAGAGAAGTACCCCTTGTTCCAATTGGAATGTCGTGGAATTATTTATGTATGAATATAATTTGGTATATTTTTATGATAGTCGAGTAATGATGGTATGTTTTGCCATTTTCAGCTTTTATAATTTGATCAAAAATAACAATTTTTAAATTTTGTTTAAAAAAAGTTATTTTCACTTAATCCCAGTCTATTACAATAATTTGTTTATGTAAGACAAATTATTGATAAAAGCCAAAACATGTTTGCGGAGGCAACCAATTCGATGGTTGGTTAGGTCATCATCGTCACATTATTTAAAAACATCATACAAATTACGAATTTTATAAATCGAAAGATAAAAGCTAACCCCCTAATTCATAAACGAAAAATAAAACTATGCTTATAACTCAAGTTTTCCATACAAATTTTCTACAATAAGCATTTGATAATTTTATAATTGGTTTATGAATTAGGATGTAAGATTATAACACTACACAACAAATTAACATCTTTTGAAAAGTGCAAGGTCGTGACTATATGAGTTCTATTCTACTATCAAATTATAGTAAAATCCTATAGTCAGTTTTCCCAATTTTAGCATAATGCCTAAACAAGGTGTCATCAGTTTTTACCAAATAGCTAATCAGCACTTCACAAAAGTTGTTTAGCTTTACCGAGGCTACAATTTTCCCAAATATAGTGTAGGAAAAATCAGGTATTCCAAAAAGTTATGATAAAAAAATTATAAACAAAAAAAAATTTAATTAAAACAAGTAAGAAAGTGTTATAGTCGGTCAAGCCCGACAATACGATATCCTTCACCACTAAGGTCAAAGATGTTCCGTTTCCTGTATAAAGACAAATATTTGCAAAATTTTGCCTTTATACAAAAATTTTCTCAAAACTTATATATTTAAGCTGCTTTCGTCATTTGGACTTATATGAGAGCTAGGGTCAAATGTGGACCGATTATCTCGAAATTTGGCAATTTAATTACAGTTTTTAAATATGTATGCAAAAAATAAACTCAAAATTCTTATTATCTTCAGATTTACGAGCGTTTTACTGATTTTTGTCTCATTTGTTTGTCCCATGTTTTGACAGAGTTTGTATGGGAGCTATGGTCAAATGTGGACTGATTTCAATTAAATTTGGTACAGTGATTTTAATTTAACATAAGCAGTATTTGTATTTGTTTTAAATTTCATGAAAAAATATTGATATTTTTGGCCAATATATCAATTCCGGGAAGTGGGACCTATGAGAGGTACCATAAATAATTAGCCGATTTTGACGAATTTCAATAGTCATGGTGCCACTATTAAAAAATGATCTGTGCCAAATTTCATCAAATTATCTTTAGAATTGCGACCTGTAGTTTGATTACATGGTTTACATGGGGGTCCAGCCAGCCAGACGAACGGACGGACTGACATCGCTAAATAGACTCAGAAAGTGATTCTAAGTTTATTGGTATACTAAAAGGTAGGTCTAAGACAAATATTTCTTTGCATTACATACATCAGCACAAACTTATAATAAACTTTCCAGCTATGGTGGTGAAGGGCATAAAAATTTAAAAAAAGTCCAAGATAAAATACATTTTTATCATAAGATTTTAGCATGAAATATTTGCCATAGTCTTGGCTACATTTTTGTCGAACATAGTTAAGCGATATTATTAAGTGCTGATCTCAACTATTTGGTAAAAACGTATGACACATTTTTTTAGGCATCATGCTAATATTGGGAAACTTTGGAGGCCCATAAAAATAAAACGGCTATTAAACTGGTCAAAGTGAGTATAGGGTTTTACTACAATTTGATAGTAGAATAGAACCCATGCAGTCACGACCTTACATTTTTTTCACTGTTGTGCAGTGTAATTATCGACCGATTTTAATTTTGTACAAAAAAAGTATTTGCAGTGTTTAAACTCTAAAATAGTTATTAACACAGAAAGTAAGTCATCTTCAAGAAGACTTGCCTATTTTTAGGCAAATCTTATTTTAATTTTCCTCGACTTTTTAGCAAAAATGCCCTTCAAACTTTTTTGTCTTTGTAATATTTTGGCTAAAATTTAACTTATTTCTGTATATTTTTTTGCAGATGTATCCGATGGGAGTGGATTAAAACATTTAACACAGTTTGATGACATTGAAAATGGTAAGTAATTTTATGTTTAAATGTTATTAAGGTTCCCAAAAGTTATCTGAATTTTTTTTTAATTTAATAGAGTTTGAGTAAAGATGACATTATTGAATTAATTGCGAATTAACAAATGTAATCGCCTCATATTGCCTATAGGTATAAGTCAATACAACGAATTCTGTTTAAACAAGTAAGAAAGTGCTATAGTCGGTCAAGCCCGACCATACGATAACCTTCACCACTAAGGTCAAAGATGTTATTTTTCCTGTATAAAGACAGATATTTGCTGAATTTTGCCATCATACAAACATTTTCTCAAAACTTATTTATTTAAGCTGTTTCTGTCATTTTGACTTATATGAGAGCTAGGGTCAAATGTGGACCGATTATCTCGAAATTTGGCAAATTAATCACAGTTGTTACAAAAATTAGGTGTGCAAAAAATGAAACTTGAAATTCTCATTATCTTTAGATTTACGAGCATTTTAGTGATTTTTGTCTAATTTAATGCGTTTTTAAACAAGAGTTTGTATGGGAGCTATGGTCAAATGTGGACCGATTTCAACGAAATTTTGTACAGTGACTTTTTATATAAGCGGTATTTGTTTTAAATTTCATGGGAAAATATTAATATTTGTGGCCAATATATTAATTCCGTGAAGTAGCATAAATAATGGACCGATTTTGACGAATTTCAATAGCCATGGTCCTATTAACAAAAAAATGATCTGTGCCAAATTTCATTAAATTATCTTTAGAATTGCGACCTGCAGTTTGATTACAAGGTTTACATGGGGGTCCAGCCAGAAGGACGGACAGACGGACTGACATCGATGAATCGACTCAAAAAGTGATTCTAAGCCTATTGGTATACTAAAAGGTGGGTCTAAGACAAATATTTCTATGCGTTACATACATCAGCAGAAACTTATAATACCCTTTCCACCTATGGTGGTGAAGGGTATAAAAAGTCCAGTAATTTTGATTGTATTTAATAAATTTTACTTTAAATATCGTTTAATTATCACCCATACAAAACACATTAACAAAGTCTTGTGAGCAGCTTTTGTTAAATTTTCAAGGAATTTGCTTAACAAATATTTAAACTTTTGTTATTTTTATTATATTTATTATGTAGTAAAGCAAAAAAAATGTGTTATTTAAATTCACAAACTTTCAATGGGAGTAATTAAACGAGTAATTAAACATTTTCTTAATATAACTTGGCTAGAGGACGAATCGTAAGAGTTTTTAAGTGGCAAACGGAAATCTTACAGGTTCCAATTTATGTGAAGTTTGTAAGATAGACCCGTAAACTAGCCATCTCTACAGCTCCAGTGACCAATCAAATCAATTTTTATTTTGATATGAACACAAAAATCCCAATATAGCCAAAACGATGTAAGTTAGTGGGGCAAATGTCAATTGTTGACCGATTTTTAACTAATTCTAAAGTTAATAGCAAACAATAAACTCAGCTATAAGTCAATTTTTTTTTTAATAATTTTTTAATTTGCCTTTTTCCTTAAAAAGTCCTGAAATCATAGTACATATATATATATATATATATATATATATATATATATATATATATATATATATATATATATGTATATATATATATATATATATGTATATATATATATATATGTATATATATTTATATATATATGTTTTATTTTTTTCTAGTTAAACTTATGTACGTCACTTTATGAATCTAAACTAAATTAATGATTGATTTTTATTTTAAAAAACGAAGTACAAGTGTTTTTTCGGCGATAAGATTAGAATATCGTGACTACCAACCCAAAATTATCTTAGAAGACTTAAGAATTTGAAGTTTTTTGTTGTTGCAGTATTAGTTTTTGCTTTTGTTTGCCTAATTTTTATCAGGTGACAGACTTAGTCACGTGCGAAAATTAGCTATATATTTATATTTGCAGTACGGCAGACGCTCTCAAACTCGAACTGAATTGTTATACCCTTCACCACCATAGGTGGAAAGTGTATTATAAGTTTATGCTGATGTATGTAACGCATAGAAATGTTTGTCTTAGACCCACCTTTTAGTATAAAAATAGACTTTCTGAGTCGATTTAGCAATGTCAGTCCGTTTGGACGGCTGGGCCCCCATGTAAACCATGTAATCAAAGTACAGGTACAGAGTTTATTTCTTACATACATAATTTTTGTTAAAATTGTAATCAATTTGCCAAATTTCGAGAACATCGGTCCACATTTGACCCTAGCTCTCATATTAGTCTAAATGACGGAAACATTTTAAATATATAAGTTTTGAGAACATTTTTGTATGATGGCAAAATTTAGCAAATATTTGTCTTTATACAGGAAAAAAAACACCTTTGACCTTAGTGTTGAAGGGTATCGTACGGTCGTTTTTAACCGAATATAGTACTTTCTGACTTGTTATACCCATCACCACCATAGGTGGAAAGGGTATTATAAGTTTGTGCTGATGTATGTAACGCACAGAAATATTTGTCGTAGACCCACCTTTTAGTATACCAATAGGCTTAGAATCACTTTCTGAGTCGATTTAGCGATGTCCTTCCGTCCGTCTGGACGGCTGGCTGGCTGGACCCCCATGTAAACCTTGTAATCAAACTACAGGTCGCAATTCTAAAGATAATTTAATGATATTTGGAACAGATAATTTGTTTGATAATGGGACCATGGCTATTGAAATTCGTCTAAATCGGTCCATTATTTTTGGTACCTCCCATAGGTCCCACTTCCCGGAATTGATATATTGGCCACAAATATCAACAGTTTTTCATGAAATTTGAAATAAACACTGCTTATGTAAACCAAAATCACTGTACTAAATTTCGTTGAAATCGGTCCACATTTGACCATAGCTCCCATACAAACTCTTCTATCAAAACGCAGTAAATGAGACAAAAATCACTAAAACGATCGTAAATCTAAAGATAATGAGAATTTTAAGTTTATTTTTTTGCATAGA
The DNA here is from genome assembly GCA_933228675.1 of Stomorhina lunata. Lineage (NCBI taxonomy): Eukaryota > Metazoa > Arthropoda > Insecta > Diptera > Rhiniidae > Stomorhina > Stomorhina lunata. The sequence continues at coordinate 83,386,594 of OW121740.1, read as the reverse complement.
TATTTTTTTGTAACAACTGTAATCAATTTGCCAAATTTCGAGATAATCGGTCCACATTTGGCCCTAGCTCTCATATAATTCCAAATGACGGAAATAGCTTAAATAAATAAGTTTTGAAAAAATCTTTGTATGACGGCAAAATTCAGCAAATATCTGTCTTTATACAGATAAAAGAACACCTTTGACCTTAGTGGTGAAGGTTATTGTATGGTCGGGCTTGACCGACTATAGCACTTTCTTACTTGTTTTTTATTAAAAACTGAAAGTTGTATGTTGTAGCTTTAGAGATCACTGGTGAGACTTCGTCTTCGCTACTGTCTGAAGACTCATCATAGCGCCACACACATATACAGTGTCGGACAAAACTATGGAAACTTTAAAAAAATTATTAAATGAATCTAATTTCACAAAACTTCAAAATATGTTTTAAGCTTTAAATTTTTTTTTTATTTTTTAAAAAGTAAACGAATAGACCTATTATCCGATTGGCACTCCTACATATTAAAATTATTAATAAACCTCTTTAGTATGGGAACATTTATTTAGTTATTAATACTTAAAAATTAATTTATTTACTTTTCTATCATTTCAGGATCAGAACTTTCATCATTTTCGCATGTTGGTAAGTATTTTTTTTTTTTTGTAAAACTTATTTCATTTAAATATAAAAAGTTCTACGTGTTTTTTAAATATTTTTTTTTACTTTTCTGAAACTATGACTACTTTAACTCTTTATAGATATTTTTGAAACATAAATTAAAACTACAATTATCTTAAATCGTTAGGAAATATTCCTTGGAAAAATTTTAAAGAATATTTAAGCAGGGACCGAAAAAATAATTATTCTTGAATTTTCAAAGAAAATAAACAATCATATGGAAATATCGAAGAGCTAATTCGGAAACATCATAAGCCAAACTTATTGAGGCCATTCAACGGCCGTAGTCTTGATTTTTTCTCAGTATTTTAAAAAATGTGTACCAGTCAAATCGTAATAGGATATACGAGGTAATTCTGGGAGGACTGGCATCGTTCTTTTAAGTAATGTGGATCGAATTTAGTAGAATTTCCCTAAAATAAAAATAACTCTGTTAAATTATTCTGATTTTCGTAAAGAGCATTGGCTTCAAAAAAAATGTTTATAAATATGCGCGTTAATAACTAATAATAAATAATTTTTAATTTTCAGATGCACCAAACGATACTATATATATGATAAGTGGAGTTGTAATTGCTATGCTTTTGGTTGGACTAATAATAGTATTAGTTGCAGTAACAATAAAGTAAGTATTACTAAAAATATTGTACATAAAATCATTATTAATTACATAGGACTAGGGGCAAACATTTTAACTATCATCACGAGGCACTAAATTATTAATAAACAAGTAAGAAAGTGTTACAGTCGGTCAAGCCCGATCATACGATACCCTTCACTACTAAGGTCGAAGGTCTTCTTTTTAATTTATAAAGACAAATATTTGGTAAATTTTGCCATCATACAAAAATGTTCTCAAAACTTATGTATTTAAAATGTTTCCATCAGTTGGACTTATATGAGAGCTAGGGTCTAATGTGGACCGATTATCTCGAAATTTGGCAAATTGATTACAGTTTTTCCAAAAATTATGTATGCAAAAAATAAACTCAAACTTGTCATTATCTTCAGATTTATGAGCGTTTTTTAAGATTTTTGTCTCATTTAGTGCGTTTTGACAGAGGGGTTTGTATGGGAGCTATGGTCATATGTGGACCGATTTTAACTAAATTTGGTACATAAGCAGTATTTGTTTTAAATTTCATGAAAAAATACTGCTATTTGTGTCCAAAATATCAATTCCGGGAAGTGGGACCTATGGGAAGTACCATAAATAATGAACTGATTTTGACAAATTTCAATAGCCATGGTCCCACAATCAAAAAAAATTATCTGTGCCAAATTTCATCAAATTATCTTTAGAATTGCGACCTGTACTTTGATTACATGGTTTACATGGGGCCAGCCAGTCGTCCATCTAACATCGCTAAATCGACTCAGAAAGTGATTCTAAGCCTATTGGTATACTAAAAGGTGGGTCTAAGACAAATATTTCTATGCGTTGCATACATCAGCACAAAGTTATAATACCCTTTCCACCCACAGTGTAACTTTACAGATTACACTATGCGTCATATAAGGGGTAATAAATTTTATCCCAAATGAGACCAAATGGAAATAATAGAAGGCTATTAATAGAACAAAAAAGTAAAAAGGGTTTTGAAAAGTTAGTTTGAGTTTAAAAGTTATAGCTATTTTTTGTTAGATTATTTAGGTGCAATATTTTCCGTATATGACACATGTAGAAAACTTCAGTGAATATTTAAATATGTATATCAAGTATTAAACATTTTCTGAATCTAATAAACTCTTTAATTTTATTTGTCAAGGGCGTGGATTTAAAAAATGAAAACAAATAATAAAATTTATACTAAATTTTTCTATTAATAAGTCTACTTTTACATTAGTCAGGTTTGGCTTATCAAGTCTTAAATTTGTATGAGAAAAAACAGAACAGAATTAAAATTGAGCAAACCTGACCGTACTATCAAGTTTAGAAAATTTTGAAAATTTGTATGAAGGAAAAAAAATTAAAACTGATGAATGTGTGTGAAGGTGAATGCAGTGCCTAGTTTCTGTAACTCTCGCATCGATAAATTATTCGAGTGGAACAATGAAAATGAAAAAGAAACTAGTTGAATTGAAACAAAATGTCATTTTTTCACCCAAGTGTTTCTGTAATTTATTTTTGTGAGAACTATCTGTCGTTCAGCAACTTACGTCAAATTTATTGGAAATGCGCGAGTAAAACTGTTTCTGTAAGCGAATGATGCGAAAAGTTTTCATTTTATCTGTCAAAACAATTCGCACATATTAAAGGCGTCGAAAAAGAAACATTTGAACTAAAAAGTAAAAACAAATACATAATTGAAACATATAATTAAATAAAATGTAATCAATCGCTTCATTTTATTTATTCAAATATTTTCCATTTTAACTAATTTCAGTAAATTTAAAGAATATCAAAAATATTTCGGCGATCGTTTTGTTCGGCAACTAACAACACGACACTAAACATTTAAAATAATATATAAATATATATGTCTATATATATATGTATATCTATTTTTTCTTATTTTAAATTAATTTTTTAATTTTTTTGATGATACATTTTTACTTTTTCTACCAGCTGTTTACTTTTTGACAGATGTATTGGAAATTTCCATTAAAAACGTAATCAGTGTTGCTAGTACTCACTTTGTGTTACAGAAACACTTTTTTCTTCCAGGTCGAGAAACGGTGGAATTTTTTGTTTCATACTTTTCGCTGTGAAAACTTATCACTTTGAGTTACAGAAACGACCTACAGGTTCAAACGAAATTTAAAGAAAAACTGATCAAGTAAACCTGATTCGTGTGAAATGGGACTAATTATTCTTATTTTTTTAGAAATAATAAAAAATATTCTTCTATTCAAAAGAATTATTGTTCGCACTTAATCCCAGTTTATTACATAGCTGCAATACAACAAAATTTATATTTTGAAATTTTTCAATAACAAATGATCTTATTAGCTCTCTAAATTTTAGAAACGCTTATGATTAAATTATTTTTGAACTTAATATTGGGAAAAAACTTTTGAAACTGAGACAAGCAAATTGTGTGTTAATTTTGCTTAATTTAAATTTTTATTTTATCATAATAATGCTAATTTTTTAATTCACGATAACATATCGTCGGCTTAATGTGCAAACCTTCTAACTCCCTTTCAGCCTTTCACACATCATTAAAATTTCAATTTATGTAAAAAGTCGATATAGTATTATGTTTTTTTTTTTTTAAATTAAGCAGAGATAGTAAACATGGTATAATTGTACTTTTACTGGTACATTTTTCATGTCGTGGTACTACGACGACTATATAAATTAATATTTTTCTGTTTCATCTTTTTTTTCAATTTTTAATACCATTTATCACCAGAAATGAAATATTGTATATTGGGTTTGTGCAGATGTTTGTAACGCATAGACACCTTAAAGTATACCGATCGACTCAGAAACACTTTCCCACTGGAACTGTCTTTCAGACCTTTACAACCTCAAATATGTTTGCATTTAAAAGAAAAATAAAAAAATATTTTTTATAGTAGCCAAATTTTTAAATCGGCCCATATTTGACATACACTCCGATTCAGTTATTAAAAGGAACTAAAAATTATAAATTCAGTAGTAATTTTTAAGCATGACAGTAGTGGTTTCTTAACTAAAGAAATTGTTTTGATCAATTTATAAAAAAGAAGTAAAAGTGGTATATTCGAATATGCCGAATCTTTGATACCCTTCACAAATGGTGGTCCAAAAGTAAAGTATAAAATCAAAAGTTAATTCTATAGTTTCTGCTTACTGAATAGTTTCTATAGTTTCTGCTTACCGAACTTTACCTCAAACATTAACGTTATAATATTTCAGATTTAAATTATTCGGGTGAAAAGAAAAAAAATTAAAGGTATGCCGCAAAACTCTCTATGAACCAAAAAATATTGAAACAAAAATTTGAAATTTGGTTAGAAGAAGGTGTTGAATATCAGCTATCGATGTGTAGTTTAATTTGAACGTATCATATATAGTAGAAGTTCTTGATTAGTTACGTAAAACTCTGAAGCTCAATCTACACAAGCTTTAGGATAATATCTGTGGACTTTTGACAAAACGTCTTCTTTCTAAATCCACAACTTTTCAGTAGAGAGAAAAAACAGTTAAAAAGATAAATAGAAGTTATTGCTAAGAAAATTAAAGAAATTTCGAACTTGGATATTATACACAAATACTCAATAAACAATATGCGACCTTTTTTTTCCTTTTAAAAGCAGTCGTTTTCTTAAAAACGACAAAAATTAAAATTAAGATGTTTTGTCAAATGGATTTTAATAAAAAAAAAATAACTTCTATCATACAAGTCGATTTGTCAAAATTTTTCTGATTAAATTATAAAATTTTTTTAATAGCTTAAGTCAAGAGAAGTTGGTTTGTTAAAATGGAATATGAAAATAAAGTTGAAAGAAGTTGATCTGGAAAAAATATTTCGGTTTTATTTAAAAAAAAATTATTCATTTTTTCGTTACAATATGGAAATTATACAAAAACATGGTTAAAAATAATACATTTTTCATTAAATTTAATTAAAACATTAAAATTAACTTTCAAATAAAAGAATAAAATAATTCAAGGAAACAGTAAAAATCCATATTTTGTGTTTTTGTTGAGTTTCTTCTTCTTCAAGATCCGGATAAATTTCAAAAGAACGTTCTCCTTCGGCCTTTATGTTTTCATAAAAACTATGTAGATGAGTACAAATCAGTGGCAGCATATCCAATAAATCTGCGATATGGCCAATGGAGACGTGTAACTTGCGATCAATTGTGGAGCCGGGACCTTTTGACGACGAGAAAATATAATTGAGTCGTGTGACGGCGACTATAATGGCTTTCGTACTTAGGAATACTATTTATATGTTCAATTACTTCATTATACTTTTGCATCGGCAGCTTGTGGTGTGGCTCGTGTCGGCCACGTTGGTCATCCGGTATGAGCGCACCAAATAATTGATTTATTTTATACCTATTTATGGTTTTGATGCTCGAATCCGTTTTTCCAAATATTTTTAAGCATCTTTTGCACACGCGATTTTTCTGTCCGCACATCTCAAAATGGTACAAATAAACATATTGCTGATTCCGGGGATTGGATTCTTTCACTAAAGTCTCGGTTTTCCTCGTATGGATCTCAATCATGTTTGAAATGTAATGACGACGCTTATTATAATCACCCAGATTCCAGTATTCTTTAAATATCTCTTCTTGCTGCTGAGCATTAATTTTGTTGTGACACATTTTTTGCACTGTCCTATTGGATTAAATATCTTTTTGGGTACTTTTTTATTCCGAGATGTATAGTATTCTTTTCCTAAATTTTTGTTTAATTTATTCATGGCCTTTGATGTTGTAGGTATATCGTTACGTTGTTTTTTGCTAGATTGTGGCAAGTCTGACTAGCTAAGATTAGATTCTAACATAGCAGCCATATCTCTAACGCTCTCCGATGTTGTATCCAGATGCGAACCTTCTGATAGAATATAATCAGAATCTCAAAATCGGTTTCATGAAAAACGTCTTCATCACTTTCGACATTTTCAAGGCTCTTAGCCTCGTTACCTGCTTCAAAATCGGCCATAGTTTTACTTTTTTGTCTTTGATCAATTTACACGAGTTTTAATTTATTCTTAAATAAATGGCTTCTTTTTATACCCACCATCAAAAAGAATGGGGGGTATATTGAGATTGTCATTCCGTTTGTAATTTCCTTAATATTGGCCCAAAAATCAAAAACGATATATATTCTGAATCCTTATGAAATTCTAAGACGATTGAGCGATGTCCGTCTGTCTGTCCGTCTGTCTGTCTGTCTGTCTGTTGAAATCACGATAACGCCTAAACGAAAGGAGCTAGCTCAATGAAACTTAGTACAAACATTCTTCATCACTGAGAAAATTTTGGTATTGAAATTGGGCAAAATCGGTTAACATTTGACCATAGCTCCCGTATAACCTCGCCTATGCTAATCGCTTATTTGCTAATAAATGACAAACTATAATAGCTATGATGATAAAATTTGGTATATAGAAGTTTTGCATAAGCCCTAGGCATCGTGTAAAATTTCATCAAAATCGGTTGACATTTAGACATAGCTCCCATACAAAAAACATACGGAAACAGCCAAAATTTCACCTAAAATACACTTAAATGCCAACAAATCTTAAACTATAACAGATATAACCACTAAATTTAGCACGAGGAAGTCTTATGTCAATTCCAACCAGTGTGCAAAATTTTGTCACAATCGGTCACCATTTGACCATAGCTCCCATATAAAAAACTTACGGAAACACAAAAATACAAAAAGAAAAGGGGGTTTATGTCCGTCTGTCCGTCAGATAAAAGCTCGATAGCGCCTTAACGAAAAGGGCTTCAGTAACAAAATTTTACAAAAGGAAGTCTTATATGAATGCCAGCCAGTGTGCAAAATTTTGTTACAATCGGCTACTATTTGACCATAGCTCCCATGTAAAAAACTTACAGAAACGCAAAAATACAATAAGAAAACACGGTCTGTGTCCGTCTTTCCGTCAGAGAAAAGCGCGATAGCTCCTTAAATACAAAAGCTAGAGAGAACAAGTAAAAGTATATTCGGCTATGCCGAATTTTATATACCCACCATCAACATGTAAAATAAGTTAATATTTTTTCCTACACGAAATAAAATAACTTATTTTACATGTTGATGGTGGGTATATAAAATTCGGCATAGCCGAATATACTTTTACTTGTTTTCTTTTTCGTTTTTCTAAAAACACTTGTGTTAACTTCTTTTGATACAAGACGTTTTGTCGGAAGTAATCCTGGCGACCAATTGATCAAAACATCAACTTGTTTGAGGCAAGTGGTAATTTTTCAAAATTTGCTTTTCACGAAACGCCTTCTTTCGAAAGAAGCTGTTTTGTCAAAAATAATTTAGTAAAAATTGCTAAAACTAAATGAAGACAAGCTGTTTTGTCAAACTATTTTTGCCAGTTTTTTTGTATAAATTTTCAAATTAATCTTAATTCTCTGAAAGAAGTCGTTTTGTCAAATTGAAATTGGGAAAAAATCTGAAAGAGGTCGATTAGTCGACTACATATCTTCCGATCCAAAGGTCGTAGAAATACGGGGATCAGACCAAAAGACGGGCATTAAAATTCCATATTTACTATAAAAATCTTGGAAAATTGTCTTATTTCGAGAGAAGACGTTATGTCAAAATTCCACAGATATGTTATACACTCTTAGTTTTAGATACATACGTGAGATATCCCAACAAACCAAACGATATCGTAATGATATCATAACGATATCATCTTCTCGGTAAGCAATTCCGAGAATGATATCATTTTAGACTCGAAAGTAATAGCTTTCTCCTAACAAAAGGTACACTCGATAATGATATTATAATTTTTAAAAAAAATTATTGAAAAAATTATACAAATTCTAAGTTCAAAATTTTATAACCGAGTTTTTATTATATTTTTGTTACTACTATATCATTTAGTCAAATCATTTATGATTCCATAAACTTTCAAAATATAATATCATAAATGATACTGTATCGTTTCTTGGTTTGTTGGGATATAGCTTTTGAATGGATAAATATCAGGTCTACATTAGTTTCTAACGTATCATTTTTTTTGGAGAAAAAGTAATTAAATATTTACTTATATGTATATCTAAAGTTAGTTGACTAATTTAGAAGAATATTTCATCCATAATATTTGGGATTTATCGTTCTTCCGATCTGTGTAAGTCTTAACTTCTGATGACTTTTTAATTACTACAAGGCCTACATGTTCTTACGATGAACCTAAGCTCCTAGTGAAATATATAGATTTTTAACAGATTTTAGGTCCAAATCACTTCTACATTTTGGTTGTCTTGGCGATATATTAGGTGTTAATACACCGATTTTGATAAAATAGCGTGCTTCGCAGGAAGATTTACTCAAATCTGATATATAAAACTACTTTGCACAAAATTTGGTCTTATAACGGGTATAGTTTAACATTTGTAAGCATTTTAATACTTTTAGTTGGGCTTAATCATTTAATTTGGATTGTTTGTGAGCTTTGATGAAAGGTGGAAAAGATGTTGTAAAATTGAAATGCTATATATGTAATATAAAATATATTATGGAACTAAGGAGTTTGAAGATCAGGTTAACATTAAGCGAAAACGTATAGCGATTACATGGAAATTAGCCTGACTGCTATTATAATTTGACTTAATTTATCAGCATTAAAATGATTCCCGATCGGGGTTATATGGGAGCTTTCACTAATTGTGAACCGAGTTCGCCCATTTTCAATACCGAACTATTTCTAGAGATCAGAAATACTTTTGTCAAATGTTGTCCCTCTAGAAAGTTTTTTAGTCGCTTTTGAGCTTTCCTCTAACGAAAATACGAACAGAAAGAGCTTTGACTAAATGGTGACCGATTAAAACAAAATTTTGCACACTGACTGGCATTTGTGTGCTAAATTTAGTGATAATTATTTATTATCATTAAAGTGACTTTTAAATGGAATTTAAGCCGTTAAGAGTTTAAGACTAAAAGTGAACCAAATTCCATGATATATCGAATGCTGAATAACGATCATGCATATCATGTCCAAAGCTGCATTTTATGTACTTTCTATTAAATTACTTATAATTTGATATTAATACTTAATATTATCATAATGTTCAAAAGCAGTCTGTGTGCTGAAATTAGATTTGTGAAGCTCCCGGAGGGTATACCGAAATTCATTTTATATCAAATTTTAGGATATCGTCCCACCATTGAATTTCATCATCGTCGATCAAATATCGCTTAAACACTTAATTATATGTACCACAAATTACCAAATGCGCGTATTTTAGAAATTTTGTTAAAAAAATGCAAATATGTAAAACTATGCTCCTGGAGCACAAGCCTATATAAAAAATATAAATATAAGAACGCTATTCAATTTCATGAAAATCGGTTCATAAACATCTGAGCTATTGACGAAACAAGAGCTCCAAAAACTTGATTTCAACAGACGGAAAGACGGACAGACGAACATCGCCAAATCGATTCTCCTGCCAATTCTGAGTCGATCAGTATAATTTAAATGGTGTCTACGATCAGACTTGTGGAGTTCCTGAAGGGTATATATCAGATTTTAGGAAATCCTCCAGCAAAGGACAAGTACGAGTCTGTCGGCAATTTGCTGTAGGTACATCAAAAGTTGTTTTTTTGGCGATATCTCAGTAATTCATGGACCGCTTTTGATAAAATTTAATAACGTGCTTGGTATAACGTGCTTGGTATGCTTGATATAAAATTTATGTATGTCCGTGTTCCAGGAGGATGGGTTTTCCTATTTCTGCATTTCATTTTTTCAACAAACTTTCTCTAGTGCGTACTTTGGGCAATTTACGTTACATCAAATTTAGTGTTTTGGCGATATCTCAGTTGTTTATGGACCGATTTTAATAAAATTTTACAGAGTGTTTTCGACAACCATTTAAAATCTGATATATAATATATTATCGTGTACATAGGGTTGCCAGTCAGTCTGGATTCGATTGGATTGTCCACCTTTTTTAGTGCTTGTCCAGTGTCAAGCTAAAATTAAATTTGTCCAGCTAAAAGGTGAAGAATTGATTTTTTTATATTTTTAAAGAAAAACTATCTTTATGATAATGGACGCAAAAGTGTATTTTTCTCTAAGTGATTTATGCGTTGATTAATTGATTACTTGATCAAGTTAATTTTGTAATAAAATTACCCTCTTTCAAATTTCCCCATTGTATTTACTTTACTTAAATGGCCTATATTTACAACCTTTTAAAGCCAAAGGTCGAGCATATTTTAGAATTCTAATTCTTCAATTTCGTAGGTCAAGCTTTAAAAGATTTTCCTCTACTTCTACTTGGCCTTTGCATCGAATTTTCGTACGTCCTCTTTTACGAGTTCATTCTGGATCGTTTTTGAATACTTTTCTTGCAGGATTATTTTTAACCATTCGCACAACATGTCCTAGCCAACGCAGCCGCTGCTGTTTGATGCGTTTTACTATGTCGATATTCATGGTTTATTCGATGTCGATATTCATTGTTAATGCAAACTGGATTTTTCGTAGAATCTTTCTCTCAAAAACTTAAAGAATAGCTTCATCTGCTTGTGCAAGTGCCCATGATTCAGCACCATATAATAACACGGATAGTAAAAGCGTTTTATAGAGCGTGTCTTTAGTTCTAACAGAAAGAGCTTTATTTCTTAGCTGCCTGCTTAGGCCAAAATAGCATGATTCTACATTTGATTTCGAAACTTGTATCGTTTTTTATGTTGACGGCTGTACAAAGGTGAACAAATTATTTTAAAACTTCGAAGTTTTAGTTCTCAACTATCACATGTGGTCCAACTCTTGTGAACTTTCAGTTTGCAGAAACCATCAGTTTTATTTTTGATTCATTAACAACTAGACCCATTTTATTGGATTTCTTCTCGATATGTGTAAAGGCGGCAGCTACCCCGTGGAAGGACTTCGAGAGGCTCTTACTTATTTTAACTGTTGAGGTTGTATCCGTTTATGTCATCCTGCATAGTCTCATTAACTTCCTAGGGTTGCCAAACTCAGACATTGCATTAAACATCTTCGTTCGTATCGGGCTGTCAAAAGCAGCCTTGTAGTAAACAAAGAGATGATATGTATCAATTTGTTTCTAAGAAGAACGGCAAACGTTCTTCTAACTATATGGTTTTTATAAGCTGGGACATAAATGATTATCAACTCCCACCTCCTGCCTTAAAAAGCTCTGTCGGCAAACCACCGGCACCCGCTGATTTAGTACTTGTAATTCTAACCTCATTTTGATTTGTTCGGGCATTTCATCTTGTCCACTTTCATTTGGTACTTACAATTTGCAAAATTTATTAATGTCCAGTTAATTTTTGGGTTGTCAAGCTTTTTTTTGCCTTATGTCCAGCTTTTTCCGGGTTTGTGTCTAGCAACCCTACATGTACACCAGGAGTATCTTTTTTCTCTTGTTATTTAAAAGTGTGTTTCAATCAAAAATGTTCGTCTAATTTTTGGTATTTTTTCGATATTTTCGGTGTTTATAAATCGATTTTAATGAAATTTAATAGCGTTCATTGCGGAAGAATTTCCTAAAATCTGATATATAATTTATGTAGGTCCATCGATTATCTTAATCGATTCTCCTCCCGATTCTGAGTCGATCGGTATAATTTTTATTGGGTCTACGATTTACAAACTGAATCACAAACTTATAATACCCTTTCATCTATTGGTAAAGGGTATAAAAAAAGAAAACTAAAAAATGTGCATCAGTTAAAAACTGCTGGACCGATTTGTACAACTTTTTTTTCTAATTGTTTGGAAACTACATAAAGAGAAATTGAAAACACCCCCTTTTTTTATTTGTATAATTTTTTATATGAGTGTTTTTGTTTCCTAAATATTCATAGTAATTTAATTTAAGTTTTTATATAAAGAAAGTTTAATCACGCCTACTTTTACGGCCACTTATTTTTCGTTTTATCTTAAATCGGAAAACGGCTGCACGGATTTAGGCAATTTTTCTATAATGTCCATAGTAACTCAATTTAAGTTTTAACTGGCTGCACGGATATAGGTAATATTTTCCTATCTTTGATAATGGTTTGATGTTTAACCGTCGTTTGTTTGACGATATTGATACACGAGTATTTGACTGTTTGTTGATTATTTGACAATTGGTTGAATACATGTATGTATATCTTTGTATAATAATTACAGACCGAATTTCTTAATAATCAGATCAGATTATTTCACATGTAATATTATAAAAAAAAAAAAATAGCAGACTTAGTCGGCCATGCTGGCTCTTAGCAAACATTAGTGTTTTATTACCACATGATTTAAGTTGGTTGTGCAATATGAAAATTGGATTTTGCCAAACATCTCCGCCCGCAGACCGAAAAACTTCACAGTGTCACCGGCCTGTTTATTCTGAAGATTTCCTGAAAATTTAATCAAAATCGGCCTAGCCGTTTTAGAGTACATATGTACGTTACATACTTACACACATCCTGTTTTATAGATATACCCCCAAATTCATAAACGAAAAAAAAAATGTTATGACAAACTTATAATTTTCCATACAAAATTCCTACTATAAGCTCTTGATACTTTTATTAATTATGAGGATAGATTCTTCTATGGGTAAATTTTGCAATCATATAAGGTTATAATATGGGATTAATGCACAATGCAAATAAAAAATCTTTTGAAGTCCTCAACTGTTTTCTGCAGGATTTCAGAAGCAACACTTAATTATTTAAGGGAACACTTCCATTGATTCCAGGTTCTATAGTGAAACTTGGATTATATAAACTCTCTTTACATACATACAGCGAAAATCATAAAAACGCTAAAACTTTTCACAGATAAGTCTTCGTGACAATCGCCAGCCATATCGAATCGCTGAAATGACATACATAAATAATCTAAAATCTCAGAAAATTGTTGATGTGATAAGATAGTTAAGCATATCGTTTATATTTAAGCAACCGTTTACTTATAATGTACTCAAATTAATTTATAATGAAATTGTTACGTTACTATTTTTTTTTTTTAATTTTTTTGACTCATGTTTTCTTTACGGTTGGGATTAAAAAGTGATTGCAAAATAATAATTAACCAACAAAGATACAAATAATTAAATAAATATTGAAATATGTGTTTTCTGGGAACTCTGGTTCATATACCGAATTGTATGTCAACTCATAGATAAATTTACTAATACATTAAAATACTTAGGTTTTTTGTAATTTCTGTTCTTTCCCAACTAGCATTTTTTGAAAATTTTAATCAAATATGAGTCTTTTTTTGACTCCACTGCAAGATTAAAATGATCATTTATCAGCCTGTTTTTGAAACTACAATTTTTTCAAATTGTACGTCAACTTACGAAAAAAGTGAACTTTTGGTTTTTGAAAAATTTTTTTGAGTGAAACGAGAAAAAGCTTTTAAAATTTTGTTTCGTAAATGAAATGTATAGACGAAAGTAAATGTCAAATCAGGCAATTAAAAAATTCTAATCGCCTGGGAAACAAAAAAACGGTTATTTAATTTTTTTGTTTAGGACCTGAACACAATACAATACATTGTGTTGAAACTAGAAAAAGGTTATGGGAGGGGGAAAAGGTTGTTGGAGGGGGAATAGGTAGTGTTTGTGGACATTTGATTTAAACGTCCCTATATTGCAACTGGTTGGAAAAACTTGTGCGGGAAAAAAATTCTACGTATGAACTGTACGTCTAGCGTATCGTCTATCTGTAGAGTATCGTCTGCCTACTGGTTAATCGACTATGAAAGGATGAGCTCTACCAGATAGATGTGTATTGCGTACGAAAGTTAATGTATCGAGAACGAGTTTCCTGATTTCGTTAGAGCACATTCCAAAGTAGTAACAATATAACAATAGAGTTGGATAAGCTACTGTTACCGATGAGCACTTTTGCTCTCTTCTGTACTCGGTTAAGAACTTCCAAAATAAACTTTGAAGAGAGGGCAAAAGTGCTCATTGATGTCAGCATGGTATCCAACTCTATTGAACCACTGGAGTGTCACACTTTTCTATCGTTTTTACTTTGGAATGTGCCCTAACGAAATTAGGGAATTCGTTCCCAAACTCAAATCTTCTTACGCAATACATGTCTCAAAATAGGGTCTTTGCAGGAGCTACTTGACCGAGTGCAGGAAAGGGTGAACGTGCTCGTCAGTATGCGACTCTATTGAGCCACTGGAGTGTCACAATGTTCCATCGTTTCTAGTTACTTTGGAATCCGGTCTATCGAAATCAGGGAACTTGTTCCTAAAACTCGAACTTTTTTACTTAATACTTTTCTTTCTCATACGCAGAACATCATTAAAAAATATTTAATTTAATTTTGAAAAAGAATTATAATTTTTTTATTTTTTGTTTTTATTTATTTTTGATTTTATTTAATTTTAGGGTTTACATCTTTTTACAAAAGTCTTAAGTTTTACAGGAAAAGCTTACAGAAAAGTAATAAAATATTTCATGGCAATACTTCCAATACGAAAAAATAAAGTGAACTCAATTTAGAGCTTAATCGTTAGGCTAGTATTCGACTGCCTTCAAACGTATGACAGTTTTATGAACAGGCTGTATGATATCACTTATGAGTCAAAAATGATCTTTTTGTGTGAGAAAGTGGAGCCCTTTAATGACACGTTTTTCTGATTAGAATATGACTGCACACAATTTGCTAAATTTGTTCAAAAAAAATGAAATAGCTTTTTATTACTCAATAATGTATATGTATCTATTTTTAGAACAGTGAAGTTGTGTTAATAATTACAGAAATTAATGTTACCGAGACTGAGGATCGAACCTTGGCTGAATATGATATGTTATGCTAAGCCACATCACCCATAATGAGATACGAGATTTTTTGTGGCATTTTTTATCACCGAAAAACAGTCCTATATTATGCACTTTTGCAAGATTTTTTGTGCTATTTTTAACTAGTCGCTTGCTAAGCGTCTATGAGTCTTTTTGTACACTTTTTTGATCACCAAGCTTATTAATCTATTTTTTTATCATCTATACGAATCCAAAAAGACTCATTTTGCTGATATTATATTAACAATCTCCCAATTGCTGACTAGTTTGTATTTGTTTCTTATGGCTTTTAAGCTTACTTAGGGACTCATTGTACAAATAGTTCAAGAAAAGTTTTTAATTTTGATTAAAAATAAAAATGAAGAAATAATAATTTTAATTTTGAACAAATAATAAAAATAAAGAAATAATCATTCTCTGACCGAAAACTATTTATAACTCGGAAAACCTAAAACAAAAATTTATCCTGGGGCAATAGTGTACTCCTTTTATACTCTAATTATGATTTTTTGATGATTATGATTACAAGATGGAGTAAAATATCTTTTTACCGCTGTAAACATCACTCCGGATTCTCATGACCAAAACATAAAGAGCTCTGAATATTTATACCATTTATAACATCGATCGTAGCTTGTATTGTTTGTAGATTACCTCATATATCTTATCTCTAAATGGCTTAGTCCATTATTAAATGATTACAAGTAAAAAAAAATTGCTTTTGTCTGCAAAAGAGTAGATAGGGTTGGAAATTTGGGAAAGCCTTGCGATATACCTGAATTAATCTTAATCCCGTTTAATCTATAACAACTCGTGTATAAATCGAGATAAGCGATAACCGTGACAAAAAAACAATGTTTTGATGTAAGTGCAACATGCCAGACTTATTGAAAGCGTTTAAAATATTTATATGCATATACTTTCGACACCACTTTTCCAACATAATGCTTACCAAGTCTCTTATAGGGCTGCTCATACGAAATCCATAATCTCTGTATCATGTATTTTTTGCTAAAGAACCAGTAATCAGTTCCTAGTTCCAATACAATGCAACAACGGGAAGGATAATAAAGAGAGTTTACTCCACATACGAACAGTTTGACTAAAAAATAAATTTCCCTGTAGTGTGTTGTGCGATTTATTGGCCAATCGACCATAAATTGATGAGCTCTAACTGAAGCGGGAGTATTACGAAAAAATGTACGTGTTTCTGGAACAAGATCTCTGTTTCATCAGAGCAGTGAAACACATGCCACATTGCGATGATTGTCCAGTGAATCAATTCTATTAATTCACTGGACAATAATCTCTACCTACCAGCTATTGATAAGCACCATTGCCCTCTCCTGTACGCGGTCGAGATGCCGAATGTAAGTGGTTTAAATTCTAAGAAGATCATATGCAGTAAAGAACATCTTACACCGTTTCAGAACTTAAATGCTTAATTTGACACATGTTTCGAGTCCTTAGCTTATGATTCCCCAATATAATACAAACTGATGAAGCAATATTTTCAGTTGTACGTTTATGTGTTAACATGAAAAATTGGGTTTTTCTGGCATTGAAATCCATCTTGATTAGACGATCCCATTTAGATATTGAGTTTATCGCATCATATTTTGTCTATTGACTTCAATCTCCAAGAGACTTGGTCTTTAACTGATTGAGTATGAATGACAAGTGTTGCTTTCATCTGGAAAAGAGTAGATTGGATTTGAACTTTGAAGGTCAAAGAAAGAAAAAGAGCAGAAGAAAGAACAGAGCCTTGCGGTACCCCTAAGTTAATCTTGAACTCGCTTAATGATATCTCATCTATAACAATTCTTATAGAGCGATCTTTAAGGAAGTTCGATATAAATAGCGCGAAGATAAAACCGACACCAAAACCAATAAGTTTTTATAAAAGAGCACTTTGCCATACTCTATCGAACGCCTTAGAAATATGTAAAGGTACAACTTTACTTTACAGTGAATTGAATTCACCATTTTTCCAAAAAAAAACTAGTAATTCTCCCGTAGAGCGTCCACTACGGAACCCATACTGGCGGTCGCTTAGTAGGTTGTTAGACGCCAAATATGAAATTTAACTATACTCTCCATTGGTTTGAAGAGTGCAGAAAAAATAGGTAATTTTCGGGGTTAGCCTCTTCCTTTTCAGGAATCGGCGTTGCATTAGCAACTATTCAAGCGTCAAAGAGCACTGTTTCAGGACCTGTGCTGGAATTCCGTTTTTTCCGTTTAATTTGTGTTAAGGTTCGTTAAAACCTTTCAACGGCGCGAAAGAATATTTTTTTGGCATATTTACCGGTACTCTGTCAAGTTCGGGTAATGGATGATTGCTGTCTGGTAAGTTTGAATTTTGTGCAAATATTTCAGCCAGAATGTTCGCTTTATCCGTTTATCAGTGAAAATTTGGCCATCCTTTAAGAGAGAAGAAATTAATGGACTAGCATTCACCCTTACTCTTTTAACAAATGACCAAAAAGTTTTGCTGCCCCAGGAAGCAGCAAGAATTTTAGTACGGAACCGTTGTTCGTAGAGAGCTCATTAATGATTCAGTTTTTTGGCACACGAGGACCTAGTCTTTTTCCGTTTCAAATCATGACGTCGTTTTTATTTCTGCGCCAGATTCTAAACGCAGCCTCCCTCGATCACACTGCAGTTGCGCACGCTCGATTAAACCAAGATTTATTTTTTGGTTTTTGTGAAGTGTTTTTTGGTATGAAGCACTTTATTCCCATCATTATTATATTTACAGCCATTTTCGCAATGACATCAACGTCATTTTCTTAAAAACAGAATTTCCAATAAATCTTATAAAAGAGCTTGTTAGCTGGACCCAGTGTTCATGAAAATTAAACGTCTGGCGGCTGTGGTTAAAGCGTTTTGAAGGTTAGCGAACTGGAAAACAACGACGCAATTCTCGAAATTACCTAGGAGTCCAAGAATGTTCATATCGTATTTTTCAGGACGCGAGAATATTAAGAAACACATGGGATATGCGTTGGCTCTTTAACTAGTTACAAGAGGTGGTTGTGTGCAGCAAATAAATAAATCAAGTCATATGACTTGAATGGCGAAGCCACTAAGGGTTATGCACATTAAAGTCACCTGTAACAACTATTTGTGCCGAATGTGGTTACTCTATGGTCCCTACTCACGTTTGGGCTTCTATATAGAGCAAATGAATCAGCTAACATTAAACAGAACTTTTTCCGTCAAGGGTAAATTACTTGCAAATAGTTTAGCTAAGAGGTTAGATGTATCAATCAGGTCACTTTACAAAATAATCGGAATTGAAGAACTACAATTATTCTGTACTCTTTTAACAAATGACCAAAAGTTTTTACAGGCCCGAAGATAGTGCTTCAGTAGAGTCTTTTCAAGCATTAGTAGATCTAGCCTATTTAAGTACAAGTCACTTTTTTGTTTTTCTCCCTGGATCCGACTTCGCACAACTGATTAAAACAAGATTTGTGTCTTAGTTTTGTCACAGATTTACTTCTCGGTATGTCACTTCCAGCTAAATTATATTTGTTTAGTGCAAATTTTAACTATCATCCAACTATCATCCGGAAGTGACTCCGAAGAACCTTTATGGGCGAGAAATAACAATATTATCTTTTAAATGTTTAGAGTGTAAGTTCAGATTCACATGAAATTTGTTTTTTTCTGTTTTTAAAACTTGTTTTGTTTTAATTTTTAATAAAATGTGAATCATTAAAGATGAGACAAATATACACACTTACACGTTGTAGTTTTTAAAAGCCCTGATAAAAATCCCCTACTTGTGTCAAATATGAAAAATTCTTAGCGGTAACGCTGACGATCGATCTGCAAAAATTCACCAGCTGCAAACATACCCACATTCACATGTATTTTAGTATCTATTATAATTGAGAGAGTGTTAATTTGTTATTTATACAGACAAGAAGAGAATGAACTGCAAATTCGTTGCTAGGCAGCTGTGGTTCTCTTTTTTTGTTGTATTCCTTTTCTTATACTTCATACATTAATGAACAATACGAATACTATAGTATTCTTTATGTTTGTATATATGTATGTGACGTCAGAGCATTTTCACTCTGCGTATCGCATAAGCTGTTGTTCCCTTATGACCACATAAAATTCACTACAGATGAATAAGTTTATAACGAACAATGATTTGCTAGCAATTTTATTATTCACATAGAAGTTCTTGACCTAAAAGAGGATCAGAGGATCATTCGCCTTATCTCCTTTAAGGTCAATCGTTCTATTAAATTACAAACTGTTCTGATAGCTTACACACTGCGACAAAAAAATGAAGTAAAAGTTTCTGGGATGTTATACCATTTTTCTGGTAGGTACTATCGAATAGAATAACACTCTGTTTTTGGAATTTTCAAAACACCCCCAAAATCTGGAGTTACGGGTAAAAACCCGGGTTTTCATACCCGTATGCACTTATAACCCTGTAACTTAGACAAATGCCTACCGATTTTAAATTTGTTAAGAATTGAATGAAGAAGCTTAACCCTTTTTAACGGTAATTCTTCTATATTTGACCATAGGTCTCGTATAAGATCCACTATTAAATGATTTAATTTAGCACAAACATCTAGTTTAGTAAAAGGACCAAGACTATTCTTTTCAGAAGCTTCCATAGGATTGACTTCCAGGAATTGAGATTTTACGCTTACAGCCACTTTTTCAGTATATTTTGAAAATCAAATTTATGTACAGGGTTATCCATTTTGCAGTTTTAAAAGTGAACGTAAATAAAACACATATAAAATATTTTTTTCATGATATTTCTTTTTTATTGTAAAGTTCGAACGTTGACATTATGTGTGAAACACTACATCATTTAAATAACCAAATGTTGCAAGCATTGATTCTTTTGAGGTGATTTTCGACCACTTTTTGACTCATGTTGGGCGGTATTTTTGCCGTAACTTGACAAATGTTGGGTTTTAAGTGCTTAAGAGCTAAAGGTTTATCTGCATAAACACGATGTTTCGCGTAGCCTCACAAAAAGAAGTCTAATGGTGTCAAATCACGCAGCCAGGAAATGTCTCTTGCAATAAAGCCATATTCGTTCGAGTTGTGTGGTATGTGGCACCGTCTTGTTGTAACCACATATTCTCCAAGTCGTATTCTTCAATAATATGATATGCACAGGCCTTACAATATTTGTAACCGCTCCAGAGTCTTCAAATTTCTTCACAATTTTGCTAATTGCTTGCGTTAATGCACGATGTGTGGCTGTTGCGGAATCACCATTTTTGTAGTATGTTTTGATAATTTTTATGCGTTGTGTGATACTTAAGCGATTCATTTTCGTCAATGTCAGACTTTCAACTGAAAAGAAAAAAATTTATTTAACAAATTAGTTTGACAAATGTTGAATTCCAGCTCTATACATTTGAAACCACGAAATGGATAACCCAATATATTTACAATATAAACGAAACTATTTATTACACTATGGTCGGTCTTATCCGAATACAATTTTCTTACTTGTTTTTATTATAAATAAATAAAGTTACTAAAGTAGATTTTAAGATATTTAAACAGGTCATTTTTCATATGTGACAGCGCATAGCGAAAGGGACCTAAGGGTAAAAAAAATAAGGGTAAAAAATAATATTTAAATCTTTAAAATAGATTTCCCTTTCTCTATGCTCGCATAATACCCTTAAGTCCCTTTCTCTATGCGCTGTCACATATACATATATTATTCACTATGCTCGCAAAATACCCTTAAGTCCCTTTCTCTATGCGCTATCACATATACATATATTAATGGAAAAAGATTGATATAAAAAATATATTAATTTTATTTCATATTTAAAGAGTCGCATTAAGAACAACTGAAGTTTTTATACCCTTCACTACCATAGGTGTAAAGGGTATTATAGGCTTGTGCTGATGTATGTAACGTACAGAAATATTGGAAATATTGTAAATTATAGAAATATAGACTTAGAATCACTTCCTGAGTCGATTTCACGATGTCAGTCCGTCTTGCATTATTTTTATACTGAGACCATTGTTATTGAAAATGGCAAAAATCGGTCTATTATTTTTGATACCTCCCATAGGCCTGGTTTTCCGGAATTCAGATATGGCTACAACTTTCAGTATATTTTCATGAAATTGGAACTGAATAATGCTTAAATGTGCTCTCATACAAACTCTTTTGTGAAACGTCACTAAAATGCTCATAAATCCGAAGATAATGGACATTTTATGTTTGTTGCACTCATAATTTTTATATAAGCTGTAATCAAATTACAAAACTTCGTGACAATCGGTCCACATTTGACCCAAGCTGTCATATAAGGCCTTATGGCAGAAATAGCTTAAATATATAAGTTATAAGAAAATGTTGGTATGATGACAAAATTTAGCAGATATGCAAGAAACAGAAAAGATATTTAACCTGTGGTGAATGGTATCACATTGCCGGGCTTGACCGCCTTAGCACTTCGTTACTTGCTAAAAAAATATAAGTATTTCCTGATACAAGATTCTTTGAAGAAACATGGATTTATGACTTTGGCATTATAGCAAGTGATTGATAAACGTCATCCTATCTAAATTCATTATATAATAAATGATGAATGAATCTTGCGTATTCTAATAACTCCTTCATAACTTTTATGGACTGTTTTGTATTAATATTAATCCATTTAAAGTTATTCGTGTTTGAAGTCTTAAAATCTCCATAATGATGTGCAAGATTGAAATATGAAATGCATATTAAGACTTTTAAATTGGCTACAGTTTAACTTTGTGAACCGCCGTGGTATAGTCCCAAGTTCAATCCTCGGCCAGACCCACTTGAAAAAAAATTAATTTTCAAAAAAGCGGCGGTTCACCTCATAACTCAGCATAACTCATATATATATAATTCCCCGACAACATTCCAATTGGAACAAGGGGTACTTCTCTCAGACAATGAGCTGCATCCGATTCTATTTTTAGACTCAGTGAAAGGGACCTACGTTTTAACTCCGGCTCCGAACGACAAATGCATTAGTTAGAGAAGTTTTACATAGCCTATTACTCAATAACCAGTGGCTAGCTGAATTATGAGGTGAACCACCGCTTTTTTTTAATTAATTTTTTCAAGTGAGTCTGGCCAGGGATCGAACTTGGGTCTCTGGTATGCTAGGCGGATGACTTACCTGCTATACCACGGCGGTTCACATTATTGAGTATTATTTACATTATTGAGTGTTATTGAGTATTAGGCTATGTAAAACTTCTTACTTAAACTTATGACATTTGTAAATATTATTCAATTTTATGGGAATTTCCGGGATTCGGGGACATGAAAAAAATCAGCTTAAATCTTTTATTGTTTAATATTTATTAGTATTTAGGAAGTTTAAGGTGGCGCTGTATGGTCAAATCAATTACCTATCTTAAGCTTCCTTTGTTCAGGTATCATATTTTCTGTAGGCAGACAGAGGGCCATCGCCTAATCATCTTTTAAATTAATTAGGACATATAATATTTATACTTTATGAATTCTTATTCCATTATTTTGGGATTTACAATCTCAATATTCCCGCTTTTCCCTTTGATAGTGGTGATAATATGTAAAGGCGTACGTTATAATACTACTTCACTGTGTTTGTAAACAATTAACAGTTTCATAGTGTGTGTATGTATAAGAGACAAAACAAATACTATATAACAATTCTGGTATAAAAAGGCCGTTGATAATGCGAGCGACGCTCAGATACTTATATGAAAGCGGACGGTGCGGTTAAACAATTTAAAACATAACAAAATAAGGAAAATACATAATAAAATTTCAAAAAAAAAATCGCAAACGTAACTAATTCTGAATCATTGTGTTTGTGTTTAAAAATAAAATTATTCTAATGAAAAACAAAATTTATTAATACGTATAATCTAACTTCAAAGTGAAAACGCAGTTAAATAATCATAAAATATCTATATTTGAAAAACAAACAAAGAAGTGACAATTATAGTATAAATTAACATAAAACTTTTCAAAATTAGTCGCACGATATTAATCAGTCAAATGTACTACCTTGTGGCATACAGCTAGCAATTACTCCATGAAAGCTATATCTTTTAGCTTTGGATAAGATATTACGTTTGTAAAAGTAACAACAATTTATATAAATCTTCTACCCTGTTTTGCCGTATCCGTCATTCAGAATAACAATCTAGCCGAACGTGAATCGTACATATCGCATATATACCTATATAATTATTCTTTTTTTTTTTTTGTGAACAACAAATAATCACAAAGACTTTTTTATTTAGAAAATCGATAAAAATTCTAGTCAAATTCTATAGTTTGATAAAGCAGCGCAATAGTTAGTAATAACATATGTATAGTATAATGTATACTCTGTTTGTTAGTTACTAATAGTCATCATTTTTCTACCATTTTACGAACTTCGAAATCAAACAGATACTGAAAAAAAAAGAAAGAGTAAAACAAAAGAAATACAAAGTAAATTAAATTCTAATATTTATGTAAATAATTTTTACTGTGATATATTGTATATACTTACTCCAACGTCGATCATTTATGAAAAATAAAAGTAACAAAGGGGACAGCTAAAGCTACATACTATACATACATACTTGTTTGTACTTATTCATTCAATACAATTAATTTCAATACATATCGAATTTGAATACGTTTGTTATATACATTTCGTTAAATACTTAATAAACTAAATTAAATATAATATTGACTATTAACAAAAAAACAAAAAAAAAATATGGTTGGTAACACTGGAACATTAATGACAATGCGTATTGTTCGTAGCAAATTGCGGAAACGGGATGAAACATCTGCCACTGCAACCACAGCTGCAACTATTGAGGCCCAACAACAACAACACGGCCATCAGAGCAGAAGTAATAGTTATGAGAGCAGTCACTTTCACGAAAATCAAGATCAGCAAATCTTTACTACCACAACAACAACGACAACATCAATGTCCAATATTAATGGCAACAACTCCATCAACAGTGATATGGAACTAGAGACAATAACATTTGCCAGGACCAGTGGTGGCTGTAACACCTCAAATGGATGGGTATTTCCACCAAAAGCTCCATCACCGAATATTTACAACTGCATAAATCAAGTAAGTACATACTTACAAATATACATATTTAAATAAACTAACGAAAGTATTTTTCATCTAAATCATCTTTAATAATATTTCAGTTATTAATTCAAATTTAATATTTATTTATGTAATTTCTGCAAGTGCAAAACTTGAAAATGCGGCCAAGTACAAGTACAGTTTCGTTGTTGATTAAAAACATACATACATATGTATGAATATACATGCACACGGTTACAAAAAGCCAATACCTATGTATATACAGACATTCATGCATACGAATGACTGATATAACGTTAGCAAAAGATTCGAAGACTTTCTTGCTTCTGAAGAAGACAAAAGAAATGTGCAAACATCACTACACTCAGAAAAATGGTTTTAATTGCTTTTAAAGAGACACTGGAAAATGTCAAATATAAAATGTTTATTAGTAAACAAACAAATTTGGCAATAATTATATATCTTTTACATGATGTTTTCAATTACTAATTAATTGATGTTACTAAAGTTAAGCCACTGATCGGCTATTTACGTTTTTCATGCAAGGACAATGTTGGCATATTTTTTTTTTTTTTTTGCAAAAACTGACAATTCCGAAAAAAACTGTTTTTCATATTTTAAATCTGCATCTTTAAAATTAAATTAAAAAAAATGTAAAAGAAATATATATACCAAATCAAGAATTAAAAAAAAACAGTTTTCTTTGGTAAAACCTGTTTCCCTTAATTTCGCACATTTGAAATCTGCAAAATATAGATAAATATGCACACTTGGCAACGCTGTGCAAGGACTAGTTGTTGTAACAATTGTCAAAACCCTTAATGCTAGAAACACAATCACGACAGCAGACTACACGAACACCGACTACAAAACTCGTTGGCTGCAACAGTCGCCTTGTAGTCAGCTGCTTAATTATTTTTAAGATGGCAGCTGCATTGAAAACAGCTGATATAAATTTTTGACGTTTGGACCACTATCCAATACCTAAAATAAATTAAAAACTATTGTTAATAATAAATAAAGAATAAGTTGTAAGAAACTTACCAAATAAAACAAAAGTCAACAGATAGAAACATTAAAAAAATTAAATCAAAATGTCTACAATAGAAACAGCTGCCTATGAGTAATGCCAATATCGCATTTATAAGATGGGCAAAATAACAGTTTATATTTTGACAAAAATTACATATTATTTTTATACATTTTATACAGGACATAGCTCTAGCACATGAAGCGTGTGAGTTAAGACAGTTTAAAAATTAACTTCTCAAAAATGTACTTTTATTGAGGTAGAGTTATATAAATATAAATTTTTATATCAGATATTACTATATACATTATATATATAAATATCTGATAAGTATATTAATTGTTTATTTCAATTTGCTTCATAATTATTGTAAATAAAGTTAAGTGGTTTAAATCGCTCATTTATTTCAATATTCTATGGTGTTGACAGCACTGAATCTGTTATTGTCGCCAATAAAAATATAAATTAGTTTAATCTTGGCTACAGCTGCAACGGTGGTTGGTAGTCGTGTAGCTGTGTCGACGCTACAAAATTTATTCCCAATTTTGACAGGTTGTAGTCCGTAGCCTGTAGCCATGATTGTGTTTCTAGCATAAGTTGTAAAAAAAACTTTACAAATTAACATTAGCTACAATTACATGCACATTGTCCTATTTGAATTTTTATATAATTGCTAATTCACACGAAACATTTTGACGATTTCTTCCTTCGTCTTTTAAGATTCATTTGCAGTGCAATGTTGCCAGGTGAAGGGATTTTTCACCGATACGATGATCTGTTCGCTAAAGTGGGGATAGAAAATTTTTGTTGAGAATTAAGAACAATATTTATTTAATTTTTATTTGTTATTTCTATCAAATAATATTCTATTATATTCTAATGGAATATTATTTGATAGACATTAAAAAAAGAAACGAAAATTAGCCCATTCGCACGAGGGGACGTGTCCCCTAAAAATGTTTCATGAAACAAGTGCTTGTTGGTGAAGGGATAAGTGCTACCTACGGGGGCAGAAGAGGCGCACGAAACGAGTTTCCATGGGACAAATTGACGTTTCTCTGTCGTAATCATGTCATTTATAAGCGAACAGTGCTACCAGTCATGCAAAATTTCTACCAACAAACAATTATGAGAATGGCAACATTGTGTAATGAAATAATACAGTAAAAAAAATAAAGCAGTTAACAAACAAAATACAAATTAAAATGTTTCAAGATATCTTATAGCCCATTCACATTATGAATTTTTATGAGTTTTCGATAATGAAAACACCATCGAAAACTCTACCGTTCACATTTTGAGAATTTGACAATTATTGGGTTTTCGTCAATAATGAATTTTTTTCACACGCGATTTTCTTCAAAAAGCTACAACCAAACACTTAATTATTTATTATTGAATTAGAATAATATATTTTTTACCACAATTGTAGCATTATTTTTGAAAAATTCTTAAAATTAATTGTTTGTTTTTTTATTTTTTCATTTTTAACTGACATTTATTTTTGTTATTTTCTTATTTTCCTACATCAGAGTTGTAATAAATGGGATCAACTCAGTGTTGTATCGGTATTTAAAACGTTTTCGTTGAAAACTCACACACAAGGAGTTTTCATTTTGAATGTGAAAACTTAAGTTTTCAATATTGTTTTAAGACGAAAACTACTTTAACGAGTTTTCGAGCTCAGTGTGAATGAGCTATTAGTGTAGCTGCAAACTTTTCCCCTCAAGATATTGATTTTCTCATAATAGAATCTTTTTCAATTTTGTTGAG
The DNA here is from genome assembly GCA_933228675.1 of Stomorhina lunata. Classification (NCBI taxonomy): domain Eukaryota; kingdom Metazoa; phylum Arthropoda; class Insecta; order Diptera; family Rhiniidae; genus Stomorhina; species Stomorhina lunata. The sequence goes on along the minus strand of OW121740.1, from coordinate 83,359,596 downwards.
AATGTAATTTTAAGTATCTGCGTCCATTTTAAAAGTTAAAAAAAGACGAAATGTCTAAAGTAGCTCATTTATCAAAAACGAGAATATCCCTAGTTGCTCTTACCTCCTTGGCTTAACCCATTCCGTTTTTAATTTTTTTATTTGGGATATTATTTGCCCTTCATAGCAATCTAATTCTTAAATTATTTCCTGATCTTCATCATTTTCAAATCCAGTATTTCTAAAGCCACTTCAATAAGATCCAAAATTCCTTCAATATATTCATTATTATTTATATCTTTTCAGTTATTAAATTCAAATTGGCGCGTATTTTAGGGTTACTTGTTTTTTGAAATGTATTATAATATACCTTTTCCAAACATATGGTTAATACCATATCATTACTTACTTTCTTTAATGACCTATATTTACAACCTCTTAAGGTCAAAGGTTGAGAATAATTTGAAACTCTATGCGGTTCGATTTTGTGCGCATATTCTCCAATTTCGTAGGCCAATCTTTGAAAAAATTTTAAAAGAGGGACCGTTTTTATTCTAATTTTAGCTCTTTTTTACGTAATTATTTTTTCCAGTGGGTTACTAGCCCGACGTCCTAACCCACATTTTTACTGTTCTTATGGGAAACTCGTGGCACATATTAGCTCATTACATTAACCACGAGAAGGTCGGTGTCCACAGTTGAGATGAAGGATAACCAAGATAAGTCTGAGCTTACCAAGTTAAGACCAATCAGAAACGTGGCTTGGTGTCCATCGTTATAATAAAATATTATTCTATAAAAAATACACACAAATTAATTCATTATCGAATTTTCAACAAAATTGTCCTATCCACACTTTAGCGAACAGATATTTGTGTCGGTGAAAAAATTCCTTCATCTGGCAACACTGCGATAGATAATTAATAGTCAAACTGTCCCCACAATGTTTCAACAAAAAAAGTACAATGTAAACAAATCTTGAAACACGAAGGGACACCATTTCGTGTGAATTGCCTCTTACACTTCGAGCAACTTTTCTTTTTACCGATGTTTTCATGAAAAATTTTCAGGGGACATGTCCCCTCGTGTGAATTGGCTACAATTATAAGTCTGCCAAAATCGACACTTAACATACAGTGCCGAACAAAATATTGGTACAACTTTAAGTTTACGATTGATTTAATTGTATTTTAAAAACAATTTTTAAAAATAATATGTATTTATTAGATGGAATGATAAAGGATCTTCTAAAATTAAAAAAATTTAATCAACCTGGCAACTTTTTCGCGGCATTTCTTATCCTTAAAAGTAATCAACTCTATTCAGTCTTTATAATATTGATGAAAAACAAATGGAAACCATAGAATGCCAACATAAAATTATCATGTATCTCCACAATCATGATAATTTATATGCCGAGATTGATGAAAGCAAAAAAAAAAAACGTTAATGCAGATAACTGCCGAGATTATGGAAGTATTTAAATATAAGAAATAAGCTTTTAAAATATGCCTAATATCATAGACAGACGAGAAAAAGAGTTAATGTGTATTTAAACCTCGCTATTGCTAATTAAAATTTTGCCCTAAAAGACGATAGTTTCTGATTAGCAAACAGCTATTCATTTGTAAGCTTTCAAATCTTTATAATTTTTTTCCATTAACTCGTGATCACATGAACAGAAATTAAAAAAACCAATTTAAAATATAAAATATCTTCTTTTTATTCTCAAAGAATGGGAGTATAACAAAATTCGGCATAGCTTAAAGGTTTCTGACTGTGTTGCCATATCGTGTAAGTTAAATTCAGCTTAAATAGAGATAATGACCAAGTTAATTTGCATTAACAGTGTTAATGCAGATTAACGGTGATTTGTTTTCTAGAGAAATATGTTAGCCTCAATGTTGTATTAAAACTATGTAAATATTTTTGTGGTAAAACCACATCCCTTGAATAGCGTTACATTTTTTTGCAACTAGAAAAGAAATTTAAATTTTCCTCGTTGTGATTTAATTGGTGATATATATTTTAGTTTCAAATAAATGAACGATTTTAATCACTTTTAACCAATAAAAACAGAATCGTGTGTAACACTGTCAAGCTAAGATGATGTTTCCAAAAATAAAATAAACAAAAAAAAAATGTCACATTTGTAACAGAGTAACAGTTGTAGAAAAGTGGTACTTTTTACATGTGCTTGTCGAGTGAGTGTAGAAAATATAACATTTTCCCATGTTTTTGATGCATTATAACGGGTTATCCATTTTGCGGTGTCAAAAGTGAACGTAAATAAAACACATACAAAATATTTTTTTCATGATATTTCTTTTTTGTTATAAAGTTTGAACGTTGACATTATGTGTGAAAGACTGCATCATTTAAATGACCACCACGCGAAATGTAGCAAGCATTAATTCTTTTGAGGTTATTTTCGACCACTTTTTGACACATTGGGCGGTATTTCAGCCATAACTTGGCGAATGTTGGTTTTTAAGTGCTTAAGAGTTATGCATTAAACACATAGACAACAGCAGGCTACGGGCTACAACCTGTCAAAATTAGAATACATGCATTCAAATAGAAATAAATTTTTTAGAGTCGACACAGCTACACGACAACCGACCACCGTTGTAGCTGTAGCCAAAATTAAACAATTTTCTATTTTTGTTGGCGACAATAATAGATTTAGTGCTGTCAACACCATATAATATTGAAATAAATGAGCGATTTAAACCACTTGACTTTATTTACCATAAATACAATGGGGAGAATTTATGTAAACAATTTACATACTTATCAAATATTTATATATTTAATGTATATAATAATATCTTATAAAATATTATGTAAAAATTTAAATTTATATAACTCTAACTCAATATAAGTAACATTTTAAAAAGTTATTTTTTAAACTGTCTAACTCACACGCTACGTGTGCTAGAGCTACGTAGTTCATGTTATATAAAAGCCCAATATAAACTTATAAAGTTATACCGTATTATTCTTGAAATTTAAAAAGCGCATAACTTTTAAACTACAAGAGATCACACCAGAATCTTTCTATATTTTTTTTTTTTGATATAGACATACTATCAGGTACAGGAAAACCGTTTATTTCGGAGGTTAATTAATAAAATTAATTTATGTCGTTTTTATCAAAATTTAAATTATTATTTTGTCCATCTTATAAACGCGATATTGGCACCACTCATAAACAGGTGTTTCGAAATGTAGCTGCCGTCCCCAAAATAATTAAGTAGCTGACTACGAGGCGACGATTGCAGCCAACGACTTTTGTAGTCGGTGTTCGTGTAGCCTGCTGTTGTCTATGTGTTTAATGCATTAAAGGTTAAAATACATAAGCAGAAAATATACAATACAATACAATAAAACAAGAACAGTTTAAAATTTTGTCAATTGGTTGTTAAGTACAATTGTTTCGGTTAGAAATGGAATAATATTATCATATGGCTGTCTAGACTTTTTCAAGACTTGGTCAAATACCACAATTTTGCAATTTCAGATCAATTGTCTTTCTTTTTTTATTATATTATTAATTATAATATTTCATTTAAATTTAAATGAATTTTCAATAAATTAGAATTTTGCTTAAATGCAAATCAATTAATTTCATTCATTTTCAGTGAAGATAATAGACTGAGTTTTGTAACAGAATTGAATGACATATTGCAGGATTCAAAATAACCGGTGGTTTAAATTTTAACCGATCTTTATTCAGTTGAAAATTTAAAATTGTGTACTGTGCCAATACTTTTGTCCGACACTGTTCGTTTTAAAATGTTGTGTTTACATTAAACACATGACAATTTAATAAAATACAAAATTTTCCCATTTTAGTAAAAAACAGATGATGTCAGATGCTTTGACAGAGCACGCTCCAATTCAAAATTGTACTACAAATTACTTTCATGTTACATAGCGCTCGTTAACATGAATAACTTAAAACTTTTCTTTTTTTGAACCCGATTCAAAAAATTTGTGATTTTTCAATATTTTGTTGAATGAAATCAGGTTTCTTAAACTCCCATAACGTTCGACGTAATTGATATATAATTTTATTTGTGATTGTATAAAAACAAATTATTAGTAAACCTAATTAGTGTTGTCATAGAAACTAATGTTGAAAACATTTTATCTTATAAAACCATTTTAGTTTTGACAATTTCGAATATAAATATAACCGAAAATATGTATATAATGTATGTAATATAATATACATATATACAGTGGTGGTCACATATTTAGCACACTAGTTATGCGTTGTTTTCAAAACCGTATATTTTTCTGCTGGAGTATGGGTGTAATCGACAAGTCCTGTTACTCTTTTTGATATTCCTTTTCTTCAATTGCTTCATATATAATTTATTTCTTGGTAATACGTAATTGGAGCTGGACACAAATTTAGCACAAATATTAAACATTTTACATTTCTGTTATTTTTTGAATTTTTAATTAATTTTTGGTAAGTTTTTCGTCATATTGTGTACAGTTGAAGGTTTTTCAGAAATAAAATATTTATTAGACATGGCCAAAAATAAATGGTGCACAGATACGCAACGACAGGTGATTTGTGAAATAAATTTGAGAGGATGTCCTGTAAGTGAAATAGCAAGTATTTTAAATTGCTCCAGAAAGATGGTATATAATGCTTTGAGCCATATAAAAGCACACGGAACAATTAAAAAAGGTTCACGGGCACCTAGACCAAGAAAAACAATAACAAAAGAGGATTATTTAATACAAAGAATGTCAGTGGCCGACCCTTTTTAGAGCTTCAGTGAAATAAATAGTGAAGTGTCATCAAAATACGGTATTGATGTCTCCGACAGAACGATACAAAGACGCCTTAATGAAAAAAATTCCCTTGGCGTATTGTGCAACACAAGCCACATGTGTCAAAACAGAATTTGAAATCACGAATTTCTTTCGCTCGATAGCATTTGGAAAAGCCATTAGATTTTTGGAAAAACATACTTTGGAGCGACGAATCAAAGTTTTGCAGATTTTGATCTGATGGAAAGAGATATGTATGGTATCTTCCGAACATGCAGCACAACCCAGAGTATACGTCAAAGACTGTAAAACATGGTGGAGGAAATGTACACCATCACATTTGCATTCTCAGGGCATGGAGTTGGTCCAATACACAAAATTGACACACGTATGGATCAACACGTTTATAAAAATATTCTAGCCAATATCATTATACCATAAGCAGAGGCAAAGATGCCACCTAGCTGGCGCTTCATGCATGACAATGACCCCAAAAACACACTTTACGTACTGTGAAGTGTTGCTTGGAGGAGAGTCAAATAGATGTTTTGAAATGGCCAGCTCAATCTCCGGATCTCAATCCTATTGAGAATCTTTGGAATGATATAGAGAAGCATATAACAAGCGTAAAACCTAACAACTTAAACGATTTATGGACGGAAATCCAAAAAATATCCCAAATGAGCGATAACTGCCTCTTGTGAAGAGTGTGCCTAAAAGATGTACGGCAGTTATACAAAATAAAGGATATCCTACAAAATATTAGGTTTTTTTTTTTCAAGAAATTTTAATTTATAACTTGTTTTTGATTTTTAATAAATATTGTTTTTAATTTGTGCTAAAAATATGTCAAGTATTTTTATGGGTTAGTTTTAAATAATTGCAAAAATAAATATAATTTTTAAAAAATATGTATATAAAAGGAATACGACTTCATCTTCGCATCACGTTTAATACATTACAAAAAAAAGTAGTGAAAAAATTGAATTAGGACTTAATATTTCCTATAAGAGATAACAGGTACCATTTGTGCTAAATACGTGACCACAACTGTATATTATGGTTGCTCACATTTGGTTGCCTGTGTAGAATTTAATATTTAAAATTTTTTTTACAAAAATTTAAATAAATTGTTTTTTCTTTATTAACAAATAAATAACAAATGTTTTTAATTAATTTTTGGCACATAATACGAAGGTTTAATTTTATGTTTCACTTACATCCTACAGAAAAGTTTGACATTTTTTTAACATAACCACTCAGAAAATTCATATACGAATGCTATTTCTGTTGTTAAAAATTGATTTCAAAAACATGCATTTTTAACGCCTCAACCTCTTCATCAAGTGCTCAAAAACGTTGATTTCTCATTTTATTTTCAGGAATAAAAAGAATCATTTTGGGTGTTATTTGCCTTGGAAGAAGCATATAGTTTACAGCTGTTAACTTTCGCTTATATCCACGATTCGTCAATATCAGCACCATGATCGTATCTATTTAACATTCCGTGCGATCTAAAAAGGATCGTCTTAAGTGATCCTTAATTTTTTTTCTTCTGTTATCCTTGACTTCCAGTGTAGCATAGGTCCTCAACCATCCTTTTATATTGAACTCAATTGCGAGATGTTAGGCATACGTCATTCCATGAAAATTTTTCTGCTTCTTCGCCGCCAACATTGCGCTTGTCGCGCAGTGTTGGTGTGTGGCCTATCCACCGCCATTTCCGTTCACATACCTCTATAGAAGCAGGGATTTGGTTTGTCGCGTTTAGTAGATCTTCATTTCTTATGCGATTCGCCCGCCATATATTAGGGATTTGCGGCAAGTATTTGTTTGCAAAGGTTTGTAGGCGTTTTTCGATGACATTTATGCGTTTCCAAGTTTCGCAGCCGTAATACAAGATGGACTTGAAATTCCAGTTGTATATTCCCAACTTAGTTGAAGTTGATATTTGCCGAGATCGGATAATGCCGGATTCAGATTTTGCCTTATTAATACGCGATTCAATATCCTCGTCGGAGCCACCTTTTGTAGATACCAAAGTTCGAAGGTAATTAAAGGTACCTACACATCCAATATACTAGTTAATCACATTGATGTGTGTTTACTGCTTTGAGCCATAGCCTCCAGGCATAATCTTTGTCTTGGAAATATTGGTTTCCAGCCCAGCTTCCCGAGATTCAACAGTGATGGCGTTAGTGGTTTCTTGAAGGTGATCTGAGATTTGGCTTAAAAGACATACATCATCAGCGTATTCCAAGTTCTCGAGTTGTTTAAAGGGTGTCTATTAGATACCGTGTCTACCATTCAGAGCCGTGCGCTTTATGTTGTCAATATATATATATATATATATATATATATAATTCCCCGACAACATTCCAATTGGAACAAGGGGTACTTCTCTCAGACAATAAGTTTTAACGCCGGCTCCGAACGGCAAATGCATTAGTTAGAGAAGTTTTACATAGCCTAATACTCAATAACCAGTGGCTAGCTGAGTTATGAGGTGAACCGAAATTTATTTTTTCAAGTGAGTCTGGCCAGGGATCGAACTTGGGCCTCTGATATGCTAGGTGGATGACTAACATGCTATACCACGGCGGTTCACTTTATGTTGTCAATAACGAGGATAAAAAGTATAGGTGACAAGATACATCCTTGTCTTACTCCTGCCGTTACTTCGAATTTTCGTTGGTATGTTACGATTCCCTAAAATTCTCCATAGATAGCTTCTTTTGACACTGTCGAAGGCCTTAGTAAAGTCCGTAAACGCTAGGTAAATGGGGAAGCGGAATTAATTACATTGCTCTAGTGCTATTCTTATTGTGTTGATTAGGTCAACACAATATCGATTCTCCCTGAACTCAAACTGATTTTCGCGATTTCGAGTGTAGAGGATATTCTGTTCAAAATTAAACGTCTTGGTATTTTTCTCCGCATTGGAAGAAGTATTATACCCCTGTAGATATTGCAGTCTTTGGAGTCACCCTTTTTTGGTACTTTAACTAGTACACCTTTATTCCAGGAGGTTGGTAGAGCTTCTTCTTCCAAATGTAGATAAGGAGGATAAAAAGCGGATTTGACAATTTACCTTTGTGTAGGACCCGACATTTAAAATCCACGCCCAACTTAAGTTCAGAATTTTCGTCGGCATGTTACGATTTTCTAAATTTCTCTATAGATAGCTCTTTTTGACACTGTCGAAGGCCTTCATAAAGTCGATAAACGCTAGGTAAATGGGGGTGCGGAATTCATTATATTGCTTATTACAAGAGCAGTTGATTAGATCAACACAAGATCGATTCTCCCTGAACCCAAACTGATTTTCGCGGAGTGTAGAGGAAACTGCATCGGATATTTTGTTCAAAATTACACCACTTAGTATTTTTCTCGTCACTGGAAGGAGTGTTATATCCCTGTAGTTGTTGGAGTCTTCGGGGTATTTTGACTAGTATACTTTCAATCCAGGAGGTTGGTAGAGCTTCTTCTTTCCATATTTTACGCACAAATAGGTGCAACAGTCTCGTCGATCCCTTAACATCGCATAAAAGCATTTCCTTCAGTTTAGCGACTGTAAAATTATAAATTTTGAACGATCACGAAACTCGCAAATTAGAAGTGGTATTGAATGGTAAAAACTAAAATAAGTTTATCGATACGTCGTTGGTTTTTAACCCGCTTTGAAAGATGTGAAATAATCGCACGAAAATGTTCACAATACAATTATTATAATTATAAAATTATAAAATTATTAATTATAAAATTATTAATTGGAAAATATAATTATTTTCCAAACAAAAAACAACAATTTTATGACCCTGATACCGAAAGGGCAAATTGTTGGCCGATAAATATATGCGATTTATTTAAAAAAATAAAACTAGAACAACTTTTAAGAGTAACATGCAGATATTGTATTTTTTATAATCTTAGAGTAAATAGATTCAAATTTTAAAAATCAAATACGTCTTTAATTGTATCTTCAGTTCTAATATTTTACTTTTTCCCTTTCAGGATTCAATGGTCGCTGGTGGAGAACGCAATGGTTTTAAAGGTTTTAAGAAGCAATTCAGTGGTAGATTTAAACGACTGGTATCAACTAAAAAAGATGCTACATCCCCAATACCTCCTGAACTTAAACCTCAACTCAAAACAATTTATGTATATTAATGTTTCGTTTTTTTTTTTTTTGTTAGTCAAATAAGTAAGAACAAAAAGTGTCTTCAACTTGTTGTATTGTACTTAAAATCACTTTTATTTTTCAAGAAAACTATGATACATTTTAAATAAAATGGTTTCTCTAATAAGTACTTATAAAAAAATATTTTACCGATGAACACATTTGCTAAATGTATATTTATTTGCAAGTCCTAAATATCGTTATATATGTATGTATGTATAGTAGTTAATATAATTTTATGTATTTTTAAATTAATTAATAATCAAATGTTGGTCCGAAGTGAATTCGCTCACATTGAGTGATATTTAAAATTATCAAATTTATGTAAAATAAAAATAACAAATTTAAACTGGATTTATGGATTTTAAGTAAATGAATTATTTGGAAGTTATGAGCAAGTTACGAATTTTAAAGAATAATGACTGATAATGACAGCAGATAAACTGAAAAATGTTCATCAATATGAGCACATTTAACAAATAAGATAGAAAGTTGGTACCAATTGCTACCTTTACTCGGACACCCAACGGATCTATTGCGATCATTCCAAATAGAAAAGCGGTAAGTATATAATAGAAGTAAGAGAAGACAGAGGAATAAAATTGTTACGAAATTATATGTATATTGGATGCTTGATTTAAAAAATTCACAATTTAGTTTTATAAATGAATCCATAGCCCCACAAAAATTGTGTCGTACACAATTTTGATTGCTCATGTAGTATAGAACGAGTTTTCGAGACATGACACTCGATTAGGTACATGTTACCGAATGATTCTCAAATTTCGATAGACTTAAATCGTCCTATGCTCCACTGGGAGTCATTGGGAGAAGAAGAAGAAATCGTTGTCAAGTGCCAGAGTTCAAATACAAAAATTTTGATCAATTGCATTTAATGTACGATTTCGGTGATTTGGCTGTGGCTTTGCTGATTAGCATGTTGACTACTAATCATTAACAAAACATATTGTGCCTAGGCTCGAGATCAGTCACAGAGGGCGAAATCGACCTGCTCAAAGCCGAATGAATTTTTCCATATCCAGCCGCCGCCGAAAAACGGCTCATGGCGGCTCAAATTTACAGCCAAGTACTTTCATTTGTATATTAATTTATTTTTTACTTTATTTATTAATAGTAGGTTTTAATATTAAATAAGATAAATAAAAGTATTATAAACTCAATTTTTCAGTTAAACCCCGCTTTTGAGAGGAAGTGAACATGTCTATAACACTGGCAACACTCTTACTACCTTAAATTTTATTTTATAATTATTTTTCCTGTATAAAGACAAATATTTGCTAAATTTTGCCATCATACAAACATTTTCTTAAAACTTTTATATTTAAGCTGTTTATTTAATTTGGACTTATATGAGAGCTAGGGTCAAATGTGGACCGTTTATCTCGAAATTTGGCAAATTTATTACAGTTGCCGCAAAACTTATGTGTGCAAAAAATAAACTTGAAATTATAATTATCTTTAGATTTACGAGCGTTTTTGTGATTTTTATCTCATTTAGTGCGTTTTTAAAGAAGAGTTTATATGGGAGCTATGGTCAAATGTAGACCGATTTCAACGAAATTTGGTACAGTGATTTTAGTTTCCATAAGCAGTATTTGTTTTAAATTTCATGGCCAATATATCAATTCCGGGAAGTGGGACCTATGGGAGGTACCATAAATAATGGGCCGATTATGGTCCCATTATCAAAAAAATGGTCTGTGCCACATTTCAAGGTTTACATGGGGGTTCAGCCATCAAGTCTTGAATTTTTAGGAGAGGGAGGTAAAAGAAATAGAACAGGGTATGTTCAAGACTTGATGTCTGTAAAAGTAGACTTAGAAATAAACCGATCGCACCAAAAAATAAAAAAACTGTCGAAATCGCGTATTTGTGTTTATGGAAAAATTAACCATATATTGATCATTTAGAATATATAATGGATACAATTTTAAAACACACCTCGAATTTTTAAACATTTTTTAAAATAATAGGTCTTTTAAAAGTTCATAAAAATCACAAAAACATCCATTTAGGCATCAAGTTTCAGTATGGGCTCAAAGTCTGCTTAATTTTATACAATTAGATGTAAGAGACCCCATCATAAGTAATTGGAGTGCTATAAATAACGTAAAGTAAAAAAGGGCTCACAGTGTGTAGCGTCCGTCACAGAAATAAAGGTTTTTTTTTAATTTGACTAGTGCAATTTTTCTTTTGTAAAGTGAACTTATGTATATAGCATTTTACAGAGTAATAAATATGTATATAGGAAAGTGTGTAGCGTCCGTCACAGTATATATTTTTTACAAAATGAAATTTATTTAATACAAAATTTACGAACACAGTCTGTCTTATTCATAAAGCAATAACACTGTCTATATCCACAGATAAAATTTAAGATACTAGGTGTTAAAAAAATATACATTGGGGCAAATTTACTTTTGAATATTGATTTTTTTTTTTTGATTTTTGGGACACTCTAACAGATGTAAAAATTGTAAAACTTTAAATAAATATTTGTTTTATGAAATATTAAATTGTGTCCAAAAATCGCATTTTAACCGCGAACATGAAAAGGAAGGAGCAGAAATTCGGGAACAAATAAAATCATTATTTTCACTGATTTACAAATCTTTAAAAAAAAATATGAAAGATTTTTTCCTAGTAAAAAACATTCAAGTAAAAACTGTATCGTCCGTCATGTAGCGTCCGCAACAGCTCATTAATGGGTTTTTGTTGAAACTGGAAACTTTAAAATATTTTAAAAAAGCTGTTTTGTAATCCTCTGATTTTAATCTATCTTTAATGTATTTACAATTTTTTTATTACAATGACCGATTTGATGAAAATTACAGAAACACGTGTTGAAAAAAAGTCAATTCCATGTTTTGTAGCGTCCGTCACAGCACAATCGATGAGCTGCAATCTGTGCAAAGCTGTCTAGTGTAGAACGACAATGGGATCCATTTCTTCTTCTTCTGTTATCCTTGACTCCCAGTAGAGCATAGGGCCTCAACCATCCTTTTATATCGGACTCTATTGCGAGATGTTAGGCATACATCATTCCATGAATAGTTTGCTGCTTGTAACTCCGCATCAATTGATCTTCTCCACGTTCTAGCAGGTGCACCAACACGACGGCCGCTTCCTTGTGGATTCCAACGAAGCGCTTGTCGAGCAATGTTGGTATTTGGCCTTCGAAGTGTGTGTCCTATTCATCGCCATTTCCGTTGACATACCTCTGTGGAAGCAGGGATTTGGTTTGTTGCATTAAGTAGATCTTCATTTCTTATTTAAGTACAACAAAATCTGTACAAATGTATCGTCCCTCACGCAGGATTTGCCATTTAACGAATTGGCACTGTAACGTAAATTATTTGTGATAAAATAAGAAATGTGGATGCATTTGGAATTCGCTTTAATAGTTATAAGAATAAAACAGTTACTGTATTCAAAGAAAGATATTTGTTTTATTAAAATAATAAAAAAGAGAATCAAGGTATGTACATTTTTAACTCTATTTTTTAATGCTAAAATATATAAATTGTTCTTAAAATTATTATTATCATATATTATATTCGCCAATTTTTTTATTAGATTTTTTATCTTTATTGAATCTTTCTTGTTCAGAAATTTACAATAAGTATTTAAGTCTTAGCCTATAAATAATAAAATATGATTATTATCAGTGCAGTAACAAATGTATTTTTTATTTGTATAATATCTGATCAGATCTAATGTTCCCATTCTTTTTAAGCGTCGGTGACACTCAGATGTTAGCATTGCCCTCAGAATGTTAGAATGTTCAGACATTTTTTTTTTTTTTTGAAACATTCGCTTCAGAAATCACATTAGTTATAAGAAACTGCCATAAGTCTTTTTAAAAAATATATATTAACCCTAAACAGACATAGGGGCTAAGGAAAAATATTCACTATTTTATTAATGTTGAATTATTACAAAAAATTCACATTCGCAGCTACGGCGAAACGGTTAACGATATCGACCTCATTTATTTTGTATTTTATTTTAAGTACCTGGTAGACCGAGCCTTGCTCGGAGCTTTATGATAAGCATTTTGAGGAAAATTTTAAAGTTTTTATATATTTTATATTATAAAGTGCTAAAATAAATTTAGAGGAAAGACATTGTAGAAATATTCAGTTAATTTTGAATTATTTGATTTATTTTGTCCGACCAACACATAGTTTGCATAGTTTACAGTTTAACTCATTTTGAATAATTTTGGAAATTATTCACATCAACAGAAACCTCCGTCGACTCATGCGCAACAACTTTGCTAATGATTATAGTCTGATCAAATGCACAGTTTACGATTTAATTAATTTTGAGTAGTTTTCTGTGGCGCCACCTGTCGGACTTTGCTTATTCCAATTCATAAACCTTCTTCGACTTATCCGTAACAACTTTGCTGAAGATTATAGTATGATTAAATGTACAGCATACGATTAAATTGATTTTGAGTAAATTTCAGTAGCGCCACCTGTCGAAATTTCTTCATACCAACTAAGAAACCTTCGTCGGCTCATGTGCAACAACTTTGCTAAAGATTGTAGCATGATTAAATGTACAGATTACGATTAAATTGACTTTGAGTAAGTTTCTGTAGCGCCACCTGTCGGAAATTATTCATACCAATTAAAAAGCCTTCGTCGGCTCATGCGCTACAACTTTGCTAAAGATCATAGCATGATCAAATGTACAGTTTACGATTTAATTAATTTTTAGTAATTTTCAGTGGCGCCATCTGTCGGAAATTAGTCTTATCAACTTTAAAACCTTCGCCGGCTTATCCGCAACATCTTCGCTAAAGAGCATAACACAATCAAATTCACAGTTTACTATTCTATAAAGAACATACATACAGACAAACATTCATTTGTTTAAAATAATACTAATTTTTCCCCCTTTTTATTCCCTAATTTCTAAAAGTTCCATATGTATATTTGGTACTTTTTTGGTGCCAATTGAATTCGGTACATTTTTTTAAAACGCATTTAACATAATGTATAATGTTCCTATTCATATTACTTTGGAGATGTTAAGTTATCATTTTATCCCTTTTTTACCCATTTTGGCTCCAAAATCAAAAAAGTACCAAATACGTGTTTCATGTTTTTTTTACATCTATTGATTGCAGTACCAAGTTTCTTTCTATATTCTTTAGTTTAAAATATAAGAGTGGGTTAAAAAGGTGCCAAAAAAACTATTTTCACCCTTTTTACCCCCTATCGGACATAGTTTCAAAAAAGTACCAAACACCTGTCCGCTTATTTTCAAAGCTGTTTAAAACGTAATTTTAATTTTGTTTCTATACCTTTTACTTTAGGAGACATAGCGTTTTCGATTTTTTCCCCTTTTTACCCGTTTTTACCCTCTTAGAGGTAAAAGTTCCAAAAGTCCCTTCTTCTTCGACCTATACATCAAAAAAGATACCCACTGTCCAAATTTTATCAAAATCGTTAGAGCCGTTTTCGAGATAGCCATTCTATATATATATATATATATATATATATATATATATATATATATATATATATATATATATATATATATATATATATACAATTATTGCTCGTTTAAGAATATAAGATATTTGTATATTTTATGATACTGGAAAGCAAATTTAATTTTTGGTGAACAAAATTTTCAAAAGAGTCAGCTGCAAGTAAAGGCGACATGAGAACCTTATACAATATATCAAGGGCGTTGTGTGGCAAACCTATCTACACCAACAGTCCCATCCTGAGTAGTATCGGTATACTTCTCTCACCCCCGGATGAAATATTAAAACAATGGATGGAACACTTCCAGTCAACATTAAACAATCCTATTGGATTAGAAGCACTGACGGAAGTGCAAAATAAAACCAAGCATGACTGTTTATTTAATGTAATTTCATATATCCCACCAACAATACAGGAAGTGAAGAATGGCATTAAAAGTCTTAAGCGCAACAAGGCCTCGGGCAATGACAATATCTCAGCGGAGATGCTTTTATGTGACGTTGAAGGATCGGCGAGATTGTGGCACCTGATTGTGCGTAAAATATGGTAAGAAAAAGCTCTACCAACCTCCTGGAATGAATACTGGTCAAAATAAAAAAAAGGCTGACTCCACAGACTGCAATAACTACAGGGGAATAACACTTCTTCCAAAATTTCAACATGCCAACAAAAATTCTGAACCTAATTCGGGCAATGTACGTGGTTCTACATAAAGGCAAATTGTCTAATCCGTTCGAAGTTACTACAGGAGTAAGACAAGGATGTATCTTGTCACCTATACTTTTTATCCTTGTTATCGACAATATAATGCGCACGGCACTGAATGGTAGACATGATATTCAATGGAACTCTTTAAACAACTCGAGGACTTGCAATACGCTGATGACGTATGTTTTCTAAGCCAAAGCTCAGGTCACCTTCAAGAAAACACTAGCGCTATTATTGTTGAATCTCGGACAGCTGGACTGGAAATCAATATTTCCAAGAGGTGGC
The DNA here is from genome assembly GCA_933228675.1 of Stomorhina lunata. Classification (NCBI taxonomy): domain Eukaryota; kingdom Metazoa; phylum Arthropoda; class Insecta; order Diptera; family Rhiniidae; genus Stomorhina; species Stomorhina lunata. The sequence goes on along the minus strand of OW121740.1, from coordinate 83,344,122 downwards.
GCCGACGACTGTCTGTATTACGGCTGCGAAACATGGAAACGCACAAATGCCATCGATAAGCGCCTACAAACCTTTGCAAACAAATGCTTGCTCCAAATCCTTAATATATGGTGGCCAAATCGCTTAAGAAATGAAGATCTACTAAACGCTACAAACCAAATCCCTTCTTTTATAGAGGTATGTCAGCGGAAATGGCGAAGGCCAAATACCTACATTGCTCGACAAGCGCTTCGTTGGTATCCACAAGGAAGCGGTCGTCGTGTTGGTGCACCTGCTAGAACGTGGAGAAGGTCAATTGATGCGGAGTTACAAGCAGCAAACTATTCATGGAATGATGTATGCCTAACATCTCGCAATAGAGTTCGATATAAAAGGATTGTTGAGGCCCTATTTTCCACTGGGAGTCAAGGATAACAGAAGAAGAAAATAAAGCTACTTTAGTTCTGTTTTATAATCCATTAAATTTTTTAAATAATTTAATTCAAAAAGAAGAGTATTCGAATTTGATCCCAAATCTGTTACATTTATTTATTAATGTAAAAGACCAATTTATTGATAAAAATTTTAGACAAAACCGAAAGTACTTCCATTTTTTTCCCATACAAAAAAGTTTATCACTTTGTGGGCGGATGCGGCACGTATTCCCCCTAAGCAATCTATATCTATAAAAAAATGTCCGCGTCTGTTTGTATGCTGTTTGTTGGGAAGGATCTCCGAAACTAGCCGACCGACTTTTCTGAAATTTTGACAGTGTAGTATTGTATGGCCGGTGGTGACTATAGGCTAATTTTTTTTTTTGAAATCTCAAGTGGGCGTGACCCCTCCCATATAACTCATATATTAAAAATGACATATAGTTGACCGAGCAGACCGATTTTTCTGAAATTTGGACTGTATGGTAGGGTGTGATCGGTGGTTAAAATAGGCTAGGTTTTTTTTTGAAAACTCAAGTAGGCGTGACCCCTACAAATATAGATGACCGAGAGGGCCGATTTTTCTGAAATTTCGACAGTCTGGCAAGATATGGCCGTTGGTTAAAATAAACAAGGGTTTTTCAGAAATCTCAAGTGGGCGTGACCCCTCCCATATAACTCATATATTAAAATTGACAAATATAGCAGATAATGAAGCAAGATTTTTCTGAAATTTACACAGTATGTTAAGGTGTGACTTTTGGTAAAAAAAACTTAGGCTTTTCTCTGAAATACAAAGTGGGCGTGACCCCTCCCATATAATTCAGCTTTTAAAAATTACAAATGTGGATGATCAAACCGACCGATTTTTTGAAATTTAGACAGTGTAGTAAGGTGTGACCGGTGGTTAAAATAGGCAAGGGTTTTTCAGAAATCTCAAGTTGCTGGTGTTTCTGATGTACCATGGAGCAAAAGTTATGATTCTTAAAAGTTTCAATTGTCTTCTCTGTATTTTTTTAATATTACAGGAGAATGCTGTATCCTACAGTTGGATGCAATAAACAAAAATTAGTTTTATGACGGAGTATACCGTGGACTAATTAAACAGTAAATTTGATTAGTCTTCAGTTTAATTTTTACGATTTTAAATTCAAGTCAAGCGACGATCTAGGGAACACCAAGGTTCTAACTTTTGGCTCTTAGGGGATGTTGTGATAATAACTGAAATTTTTCTAGTTAATTGGAATGTGATTGTAGACGTTTAGATGTTATATATATTATATGCAAATTTTTTTATACCCACCATCAAAAAGAATGGGGGGTATATTGAGATTGTCATTCCGTTTGTAATTTCCTTAATATTGGCTAAAAAACCAAAAATGATATATATTCTGAATCCTTATGAAATTCTAAGACGATTGAGCGATGTCCGTCTGTCTGTTGAAATCACGATAACGCCTAAACGAAAGGAGCTAGCTCACTGAAACTTAGTATTCTTCATCTCTGAGAAAATTTTGGTATTGAAATTGGTCAAAATCGGTTCACATTTGACCATAGCTCCCGTATAACCTCGTCTAGGCTAATCGCTTATTTGTTAATAAATGACAAATTATAGCAGTTATGCTGATAAATATAGAAGTTTTACATTAACCCTAGGCAGCGTATAAAATTTCATCAAAATCGGTTCACATTTAGCCATACAAAAAACTTAAGGAAACAGCCTAAATTTCACCTAAAATACACTTAAATGCCAATAAATCTAAAAGTATAACAGATATAACCACTAAATTTTGCACAAGAAAGTCTTATATCAATATAGACCTAGCTGCCATATAAAAAAACTTACGAAAACACAAAAATTCAAAAAGAAAAGGGGATTTATGTCCGTCTATCCGTCAGATAAAATCGTGATAGCTCCTTAACTACAAGAGCTACTAAGACTAAATTAGGCACAAGAAATGCCAGCCAGTGTGCAAAATTTTGCCACAATCGGTCACCATTTGACCATAGCTCCCATATAAAAAACTTATGGAAACACAAAAATACATAAAGAAATGGTTGTTTATGTCAATGGACAAAATCGGTTCAAATTTTGTTAGAGCTCCCATATAACCCCGCCCCGGGAAACACATTAATGCTGATAAATTGAATACAATTGTAATAGCTATGACGATTAAATTTAAAATAGGGAAGTTTATGCAACTTTTGATCAGTTTATCAAATTTTATAGGAATCAGTCCATATTTGACTTTAGCTTTCATATAAAAAACACTCACGGAAACCAAAAATTTTAGCAAAGGATAGTTAAAAGCTATTAAATTAGAAACTATGGTAGCTATGGCCACTAAATTTTGCAAGAATAAGCTCTATATATATAAATTTTGTTACAATCGGTCAACATTTGCCTATGATTCTTATATATATAATATCCCCTTTTTTATATCTACAATCAAAAAGATTTGGAGGTACATTCATTATATTAAGATTGCACCTATGAAATTAGATAGGCATCAAATAATGTTCAGCCCAGACTTTATATATGATGAATGCATTAGGAACTCCTAACGAAATATATGGACCTGCCGTATTACTATTAAGGTGTTTACCCTAACTACATATTAACGAAAAGTATTTAACAACTTATTAATGTAAAACTATACCCGGTTATGAGACTAAATATATTTTTAAATGTTGAACTATAAAGCTACGGCAACCGAATTTAGTCCAAAGGTTTTACCAACAATGCCAATTAGCATAGCGATTTTTTCAGTTTTGGTCCAGATTTTGAATTAGCTGCACCCTTGTAGATATATGAAATATATTTCTAAATTTAACACAACTTGATGGTGGGTATATAAGATTCGGCACAGCCGAATATAACACTCTTACTTGTTCTTGCTTATCATTATAATTTCCAGCTTTTTTGATAATATCTAATAGGTACGTAATATTGAATTAAAAATTATTAGAATGAATCTTGGAGCTTAGTTGGGTAAAATACAATAATTGTGATTGTAATTTTTCTTTGGAATTGTTTTCATTGGACAAATTGACGATTCACTTTCATCTGTTCGTAATCATATCATTAATAAATAAACAGTGCTACCAGTCTTGCAAAATTTCTACCAACAAACAGGCATGGGAATGGCAACACTATGTAATGAAATAATTCAATAAAAAAATAAGCAGTTACAACACGAGGGGACAGAAGTATATGGAGTCCATATACTTCGGGAATGGCACTACAGAGAAATGTACTCTTTTACGATTCTCCAGTTGCTGCTAACTTTTCTGCTAAGATATGGATTTTCTCATAACAGTAAAATTAACTAAATATTATTCATTAGCAAATTCTCAACAAAAATGTTCTGTCCCCTCGTGTGAATTGCCTATTAAGGTGAATTCACCCATTTTGTTCGAACAAAATTTTTGTCCGCACAAAACAAATTGTACTGAGAGTTTTCTGAAGCACGATTCGCCCATTTCAAACAATTTGTCCAGAAAATCAAAGTTGCCGTATGGCTTTGTGAAAATTTCAGTTGTTATTTGTCGGTCCTAAATCAATGTAATCATATAAAAGTTTGTTTTTTAAACATTAATTAAATAGTTTTATAAATATTTTGTTAATGGCAATAACAAATTCATAAAAATAACTAACTTAATTTAATTTTGTAAGAAAAAATGTCTGAGATTGCAATAGGCTACATTTTTTCTTGTTTGTTCGGACAAAATATAAATTTAAACCAATTCATATTAGAAACACAATCACGGCAGCAGGCTACACGAACACCGACTACAAAAATCGTTGGCTGCAACAGTCGCCTTGTAGTCAGCTACTTAATTATTTTTAAGACTGCAGCTGCATTGAAACCACTGATATAGATTTTTGATGTTTGGACAACTTCCTCTATTATGATTTCATCCAAGTCCATACCAATACCTGAAATATATTAAGAACTAATATTAATAATAAATAAAGAATAAGTTATAATAAACTTACGAAATAAAATAAAAGCCAACAGATAGAAAAATTAAATGGAAATGTCTACAATAGAAACAGCTGCTAATGAGTGATGCGAACATCGCATTTATAAGATGGGCAAAATAACGAATTATATTTTGAAAGAAATTACATAAATCCTTTTTAGTAATCAACCTCCGATATCAACGGTTTTCATGTACGTGATGGTATATATAAATCAAAAAATTTTAATAGAAAGAAGGAATAACTAATAGTTTGAGAGCTATGAGCTTTTTAAATTTTAATAATTATTTATAATGAATTAAGAGTCCATATCCTAAAATCTTATTTTTACAGCCGAATTTTTTTTTATAAAAGTATGCATATCTTAAAACAACATAGATATAAGTATGCTCTTTTAATTAATAGATTTTATACAGACATATATAACCTAATATACGTAGCTCTAGCACATGAACCGTGTGAGTTTTGACAGTTTAAAAATTAACTTCTTAAAAATGTACTTTTATTGAGGTAGAGTTGTATAAATATAAATTTTTATATCATATATTTATCAGATATTGTTATAAACATTATATATATAAATATTTGATAAGTATATAAATTTCAATTTCCTTCATCGTAATTATTGTAAATAAAGTTAAGTGATTTAAATCGCTCATTTATTTCAATATTCTATGGTGTTGATAGCACTAAATCTGTTATTGTCGCCAATAAAAATTAGTTTAATCTTGGCTACAGCTACAACGGTGGTCGGTAGTCGTGTAGCTGTGCCGACGCTAAAAAATTTATTCCCATTTGAATGAGTGTAACCTAATTTTGACAGGTTGTAGCCAGTAGTCTTTAGCCGTGATTGTGTTTCTAGCATCAAGCTGAGAGTTGTTCAAACAAAATTATTTTGTTCGAACACGATGGCTGAATTCACCTTTATTCAATAATTTCAATTACACAGAAATTTGGCTTCAGCAAATTGGCCACAGTTGATTTATTTGTTATTGGCAGTACACTGTGAATACTTTAGTTTTTTAAGTGTGGAATGAAGAGTGTAAAGAAGTCTTTTTGTTTTCTTTAAATACATTAAGGTACAGGGCCAATACACGCGACATGCGGCTGCGGGCGGTCGTAGTATTGCCAGTACATAAAATGTGCGCTTGTTTACAAAAATGTTCATATAAAAAAATAATTGAGTAGGATATAATTAAATCTGGCAGCACTGAAAAAATCTGCCGCGCGGAAAAGTAGAACAAAGTTCTACTTTTTTCCATTGCCGCTTGAAATTTGACAAATCAAAAAACAGCTGATTGCCGCCCGCAGCCGCTTGCCGCGTGCACTGGCCTTCTACCTTTAAATGAAGCTGAGTGCATAGCATGCGACAATGAGTGCATATGGTATTGAGAGTCTTTATATCAGCTGTCACTTAGAGCTTTAGTTAAGGGTGGATTAGTTGAACTTATCGTGAGGCTACCTTAACGGCCAACTTAACGTCTGAATTTAGAACAGTTATTGAACAACTTAAAAACTTAAGACACAAAAAAAAAGAAACAATGGATGTGAAAGAAATTTTTTTGTGTTTAAATTTTTTAAATTACTGAAAATGTATAAAGAACTTAAAACAAACATTTTGAATTAAATTTCTTAAAATGTTTATATTTTTGTTTTTCACTTTTGCACTTTTGTTCAACTTGTTGATATTTTTAGATTTGTTTATATTTAAACAGCTGATTGTACTGTGTTGTCAGTAGTGAAATATACGAAAGAGTTACAGCGATTTTTATATCTGTTTTTAATAGCGGCTTTTTTAAATTTTATGTTTATTAAAAAACAACATATATAGAGCAATATTGGGCTCTGCCGAATACATACATTTTATACAGAAGTCTAATATTTTATACAGAAGTCTATATAGGGTGGGACATTTAGGGATGGGTCAATAAAAACTTTAAATGTTAAAATTCAAAAATCCTTTTGAAATTACGCAAATTTATTTATAAAACTTTACTGGTAAGAGGTGGAATATTAGTTCATTCATGTGGATGTCGCGGCCTTACCATTAACTCTTCCGAGTTGGCCAATATTGGAACACTTGTTCGAGTGTATGTGGTAGTAACTCAGCAATGACATCAGAAATGTCGGTCTTAAAATGCTCAACTGCTTCATCTCAAATCACAGCTTCTTAAAGGCCTATTGCAATAACCATTTCGGCTATCAAACTTTCGGCTCAATAAATAACATAAAATTAACTTTTTTTGTAAAAAAAAATTACCAAACATATATTTTACTCTGACATTGTATAAAAACAGATAATTTATTAATATAATCAGGGGTGTCATAGAAACCAAGTCGGGTTTTAAATTCATCGGTTTTGAAAACCAATACTGTTATTATTTGGTGTTATGAAACCAAGTCGATTTTGTTATTATTGGTTTGAAATCAAACAAAATGTTCGAATCAATTGTTTATGATTTTATTGAAATTTTTTGTGAAACATCAAAAATCAAATAAAAAATAAAATAAAAATTATTAAAAAAAATAATTTGCTATTTGGACAAATGAAGCTTGTATACCCCAACATAATGGAATGACCGAATTGCGGACTGAAAAAAATTTAATCTACCTACACCAAGAAACAAACCACAGCCAATCAAACGACGATTGTCATTTACATGGGATATCCGTTAAATTGATATGCATTTGCTTCGCCAGTACTTTTACACAAAGAATATTCTAGCCTTACAATTTTCCCCATTTTTGAAATTTTTTGTGTTTGTCGATAAGGTTCATTGATTCCAAAGACACAGAAAAGTACCAAAACTTGCTTTTATCTTATTACATGATAACAAATTCTATGTAAACTTTTTACCCATCTCTTTTTATTAGAAAGTTAAAGCTAAAAAGTACCAAAAATAATTTTTCTCTTTTTCTCCCCTTTTTTTTTCGAAAATTACTTACCACTTGTTCTGTTATTTTTGTAGCTGATCCAAACTCGATTTAAATTTTAGTTCTATTGTTTTTAGTTTGGGAATCATATCGTTACTGAGTTTACCCTTTTTTATCCCCCACAAGGCCGAATTATCAAAAATCCGTTCTTAGTGGATCTTTAAATCGAAAAAGGCACCAGCTGGCCAGTAACGCCTTTGTTTTAAATAGATATACCAATTTTGAAATAAAATCTGTTAACTGTAAGTTGCTTGGTTTATTTCCAATACTAAACCAATAATATTATTTTCCGTGACACATAAAACCAATACAAAATGTAGTTCGAACATTAATATTGGAATTCATGACACCAATTTAATTTTTTTTGTCGTTTTCAAAACCAATACCAATGAAATTGGTTTCTATGACACCCCTGATTATATGAAAAATTAACTATGAACATTATTCATGAAAATTATGCTATAATTTCAGTATAATTATAAAACTACAAATATTATTAAGCGTTTTTACAATGTATTTTTCATTTTAGTGTCCTTCCATATCAACATATTGACAACACTCTTGATTAATGTCACTTAAGAACTTAAGGATTTTCTATTTTCAACAGATTCAGACGTTAAGGTAAAGTGACAGCAGAATTCACTAATAGCCCATTCTCACGAGGCGACATGTCCCCTGAAAATGTTGCACGAAACAAGAGCTTGTTGGTCAGGGGAAGAGTGTTGCCTGTGGGGGTAGCAAAGACCCACGAAACGAGTTTTCATGGGACAAATTGACGTTTCTTTTTCTTCTCTTTCGTAATCATGTTATTGATATACGAACAGTGCTACCAGTCTTACAAAATTTCTACCACAAACAATTATGGGGATGGTAATAATGTGTAATGAAATAATACAATAAGAAAATTACTAAAACAGTAAACAAAACAATAAAAAAAAAACGAAAATAAAACATAAAACAAAAGAATCAGAATTAAAAAAATATTTTGTGAACATTTCAGTTGTTTTTCAAAATTTGTTCTAGTTCAAAATTTTTTTAAGTTTTCTATTTATTGTCAAATTATTGTTGTAATTGTCGAATTGTTGTTTTAAATTTTGGCATTAAAAAACTTATTATCCAACAACAAAATCTATGTTGTTTTTGGCTTGTTGTATTTGTTGTAGCCATGCGTTAACCTGTATATATGAGCCTTGGTTTAAGGCTCATATATACAGGTTAATGCATGGCTACAACAAATACAATAAGCCAAAAACAACATAGATTTCATTGTTGGAAATATAGTTTTTAATGCCAAAATTAACAAAAACAATTGGATAATTCGGAATAACAACAATAATTTGACATTAGAAACAAAAACAAACTTTGAACTAAAAGAAATATTGAAAAAACAGCTGACTGACTGAATATTCCATTCACACTATAAGTTTTTAGGTATTTTCGGAAATGAAAACACCATCGAAAACTTTACCATTCACATTATGGAAATTTGGCATTTCATAAGTTTTCGGGAGAAATTTATTTATTAATCGCGATTGGTTTTAAATACCGAACATAAAATATTTTTGAACATTAAATTGCATCAAAAAACAATAAAATAATCACTTTTTTATCACTTCATAATGTTTTTTCAGAAATTTTTAAAAATTAAAATGATTGTTTTTTTATATTTTATTTTAAACTGACATTTATTTTTAATATTTTCATTTTTCTTACATAGAGTTGTAATAATTGGTATGAACTCAGTGTTGTATCGGTATTTTAATAGCTTTCATTGAAAACTAAAGTTTTCAATATTGTTTTAAGGTGAAAACTACTCTAACTAGTTTTCGAGCTCAATGTGAATGAGTTACAAAAATATTTGCATCCATTCATAAATAATTAAAAAAGACGAAGAGTCTAAAAATAGCTCTTTTATCAAAAAACAAGAATATCCTGTGTTGATTTCGCTTTAACCTTCATGGTTTAAGTCATTCCTTTTTAATTTTTTTATTTTGGATATTATTTGGCTCAATAAGATCCAAAATTTCTTCAAAATATTCATCATTATTTAAATCTGACATCTTTACTTTTTTTATTATCTCTTCAGTAATTGAATTCAATTTGGAGCGTAAGCAAGTAAAAAACAATAGCCCAGGGTTACCTATTTTTTAAATGTCATACAATATTTTTTTTTCTATCATATGGTTAATTCTACATCATTAAATTAAAATAATATTCTATAAAAAAATTACAATTAAAAATTAATTATATATTATTCATTAGCGAATTCTGAAAAAAATGTATCCCCACTTTAGCGATCACATCCGAGTGTCGGTGAAAAATATATTCATCTGGCACTACTGCAATAGACAATTAAACGTCAAAATGTCCCCTCATTGTTTCAACAAAAAAAGTATAATGTAAACGCATCTTGAAACACGAAGGGACACCAAAAGAAAACGTCAAAATGTTTCAGGGGACATGTCGCATCGTGAAAATTGGCTATAACTGCTCTAACTGCTTTACACACAATAGAAACGATCAGCTGTGACGTTCCGTTCCGGCGGCCTCACGCTAAGTTCAACTAATCCATGCTTTAGTTGTGGTAGAGGAACGAAAAAGGATTTTTTTCAAGACTAAAATCTAGAGTTTCGTTTTAAAAATTATTACTTTTTCAAAACTTTAACAAACAGTAAAATGTATCCACAAATTACCATAATAAAGCAACATATTTGATAGCATTTGCACTATCAAAAATGACGACCATTTGAAGATGGACATTTTTTTTAATGTGTCAATCAATTTTGCCTTTATTTGACGAAGCAGGGCTGCAAATTAAAAATTTAATAACTGAATTAAGTTTATGTGTTAAAACAATAGCAAGACTTATAGAAGACATTGGTCATTACATAAAAGAATGAAACATTAAAAAATAGAATAATGGACGAAAGTGTAGACATATTCAACACTAGTCAAATGATCGTTTATATAAGCACTCGCTTCATAGCCTCGTTACAGAAAAAGTAGTTTTTTCGTTGTTTAAGACAAATGTTTTATCATGTAAGGAAAAAATATCTTGCATATGTACAGATGGGGCTGCAGTTATTTAAAAAAGCTGGAATAAATGTGCCTTTATTTCATTGCATTATTTACCAGCAGGCTTTATTTGCCGAAACATATGAAAACTGCTGTGAAGATCATAAATCGACTGAGAGGGGGACACATAAGAAAATCGTAGGTTTTCTAATAGAGATAGAATCGGAACATAAAGAAATTTTATTATTTGCCGAGATACAAGCAGAGGAAAATCCCTTGAAGGACTTTTTGTGTTAAGAAAAGAAATAGTTCTCTTTTTTTAAATGAAATATTTGCCAAAATATCTCAAATTTTTAAGTGCGATTTCATTCCCCACATTTTTGATAGATCTTGCGTTTCTCATAAATTTTGCCTCTAAGTAAATACCTTGAACCTCGTATAATAAGGCAAGATCCTGGAAGCTTGCAATTTCGCGCGACCAAACTGCTGGATGTAATTTGGCAAATTTTCATTGAGTTATCGAAAGTTTCTAAACAAAGAAAAATTAAATATGGCGAAGAACTAAATATGTTTTTGGAAAATTTTCAGAGAAGATTCAAAGATGTTTCTGAACTTCAGAGGGCAGTCGACATTTACCTAAACCCAATTTCTTGCTCTATAGACAATGTTCAATTGAGGTCAGATTTGTCAATTCCAATAGAAAGAGGGACAAATTTCTGGAAAAAATGTATATCCAAATAAGTACAGAACAATAAGAGGTTTATTGTTGAAAATTTTGTTCATGTTTTTTTACTACATGCTACGATAAGGAAATAAATATTGACGAGGTAATTAACTAAATATTTAGGAAACATTATTTTTAAATAATTTTTTATTTAAAATATGATGTGGCAGCTCAGTTCAATAATTTAAACAAGTTGGCAGCACAAGCATTTATGTTCCGAAATATTTTTCTCAGAAAAAAAAAAACATCAAACTACATAAAAATGTTAAAGAACAACAATTTTGTTCAGAACCAACCGATTAATCCAGCTTTATTTTTAATTCCTTATTTGTTAAGCTTGCTTGAATTCATTTTCGTAAGATCTCGATAGTAGTTAAAACAAACGTATACCAACACTGGACTGATCAACGACCCAGTTGATCTTTTTCTGTAAACAAGCGGATAATAAATAAATGAAAAAAATAAAAATAATAAAAGTGTAAAAAGAAAATAAACATTGATTACCAGTTTAAATGGACGACCAGCCAGACGTTTATGTATATTAACGGCCAGATTGGTATACTTAAAGATGGTTTCCACACCAATAATTCTATGCGTTACATATGTACATCCGCGCCAACTTATTATACCCATTGCACCTACTGCAGTAAAGGGTATAATTAAATCGATATCCTAGAAACCAAAGTTTCTTAAAATTTGTTTAAATAACACTAGATTAATTTCACATTTAGTCTGAAATTTGGTGCACAAATTAAATTAAAGTAGGCTTTTAATACATATGTTGCGTTCTTTAATTACAAATTGGTCCTGCAAACTAATCAAAACTAAAAGAATTTGATATTGGAATATGTTATCTTAAATTAACTAAGATCTTCGATACGAAGAATATACGATTACAAAACGTAGCAAGAATTAGGCATTCTATTAAAGAAAAAATACAATATTCAATCAACATTATTTGCAATGTCATGAATTAAGCATAGATTTTAATCATATCTAGCAAACAAATTTTGAAAAACAAACACTTGTTAGCAAGTTGCTAAATACTAATCATCTTCTGTGAACAACTGATTAGTGACAATTTTTTGTAAAGAACGGACATTTTTGTCCTACAAATATTCTTTTTTATTTTTTTTCTTAATGATTAATATCTTTACTTTAATATAGAAAGGTCCTAAGTCGTTTTTCATTCAAATCGCTTCTAAAAACTTTATCTAATAAAATTTTATAAAAATTATTTTTAAAAAACATTGTTATAGCATTAAGTTCTTTAGAGAATTTAGTAAAAAACTGCGTTTAGAAAATTTCTATATCTTCAAAACTTAAGATTTTATTTAGTTTTTTTTTTCTCTCTCCTGTAATGTAAGAAAAATATTAGTTAGGGCTTTTCTATATTAAAGTAACGACATATAAAATTTAATTTAAATTGTGGGAAAATTAAAAAAATATCTGTGAAAATTACTTGAATGGAAGCATTGGAGATTATCTTAGAGCCCTAAATAGCTTTAAAAAAATTACAACAATGGAGAGGAGTTCCGTCTCAAATATAGGTTTTCCAAAAAAACTGCAAAAATTAAATAAAATAAGCCGACCTTAAAGGAAAAGACGGTTGCTGCATTCCTCAATATACGCAAGTCCTACCAGCATTGAGATGTTGGGGCAGTAATAATATCCAAGATGACTGTGCCGAATATCATGGTTTCTCAATGTCTGCCATGAGCCGAGTACGCCTTAAAGTTGCTTAGACTTTTGCTTAAAAGGCTAAACGTCTTATGTAAAAAACTTAACAAAGGTTGGTAAACTAATGTTACGCTAAATTCATTAAAGTATCATCCTAAAACTGTCTTTAGCCTAACAAACCGATGTTAAACTTTTGTTAACATCAATTAATTTAAAGTAGCCATCTACATCATTTAAAGCTACGTTAAATATTTCACTGTTTTGACAAATAATATCTTGCAAAAACTTTTAATCGAGCAATTTGGAAATCTCGGCAAATATCAACAACAACTAAGTTACGAATATATAACTCGAATGTCAAGTCCATCCTGTATTACGGCTGCGAAACATAGAAACGCACAAATGCCATCGATAAACGACTGCAAACCTTTACAAACAAATGCTTAAGACAAATTCTTAATATATGGTGGACGAATCGCATAAGAAATGAAGATCTACTTAATGCAACAAACCAAATCCCTACTTCCACAGAGGTATGTCAACGGAAATGGCGATGGATAGGCCACACACTTCAAAGGCCAAATACCAACATTGCTCGACAAGCGCTTCGTTGGAATCCACAAGGAAGCGGCCGTCGTGTTGGTGCACCTGCTAGAACGTGGAGAAGATTGTAGGAATTCAAATTTGTTATTGAATCGTAGCAATCGTTTAAATAAACATTACAGTTAGCATCACTGGCTGTAAGTTGTATTAAAATAACAATAACTTTGGTTGGCACAACTGTTTTTGTGTATACTAACTGTAAAACAACTTTTTCAATTCAATTGTAACTTAAACTTTCAATAATAAAGATCAAAATTGTTTTATTAAAATATATAAAAGCCAATAAAGATCAATTGATGCGGAGTTACAAGCAGCAAACTATTCATGGAATGATGTATGCCTAACATCTCGCAATAGAGTCCGATATAAAAGGATGGTTGAGGCCCTATGCTCCACTGGGAGTCAAGGATAACAGAAGAAGAAGAAAAACTTTTAATGAAAGAAATTTATTTTTGAGACTTTTCTTATAAAACAAGAATATTTTTAAAAAATTTCGTGATCATTTCTTTATTTTGATATTTTTTTTTTTATCATAGAAGGGGTTTTGGGAGGTTGAGAATTTATTTGTTAAAGTTTTTGCATACCGTTTTTAAACAAACGTTTGTTAGTCTTAAAGTATTTGTTAACTAACGAGATCTATTGGCAAGATTTAAGATTTTTTGCATAAGTCCGTATTTTATTAAAATGCCAACAGTAGTGGAAGAAAAAATTATTGCAATAACATTTTTTTATTTCTTGTTTGAAAATTTTTTTTAAACATATGTTTGCACGTCAAAATCAGGGATGATTTAAGCAAAAAAAGTAGTTTAAACTCTGGCATCACTCATTTTCAGGGATGAATTTTTTAAAGTTGGCTGACAGTTAAAATCATGATACAAGTACAAGGTAGTTCCAATAGTCTTACTAAATTTTTAATAAGGATTTTTGAAGTTTCATTTTTATATTTACATTTGAAAAAATATTGCCACTTTTTAAAAACACAGCTTTGAATATCGAACGGCATCAAATTTGCATATCATTATAAACACATTTTGACCTTGTAATTGTTATAATGGTTAAGAAGTATTGTTAAATGGTCTAGAAGTATTCCTTTATGATCCAGGCCCCCTTAAATTCAATATTTAATATTTTTTTTAATTTATATTGAAGAAAAATAATTTCAATAAAAATATTAAATATTTACAAAATTGAAAACAAATCCAAACATATATGGTAGCTTTATTTTTTCACAAATGTCATAATCCTTATATATGTCAGATAGTGATTTTTAAATTTAAAAGTGACAATGGAACTACCGTGTACATATATCTTGGTTAAAATTGGTTTTAAAAATCATTATGTCAAGAATTAAAAAAAAAAAAATTAATTCGTTAATTTCCGGGACAACGAATTTAGAGTTTTGGCAATATCTCAGAATGTAATAGGTATACCTATTTTGATCATATATAATACCGTTTTGGTTTGGAGGATTTTCTAAGATCTGATATATAATTCATGTCGGTATAATATTACACAAATTAAATTATACAAATTAAAAAATGCAATTTTAAAGAAAATAAAAAATTTTTATTTAGCATCGAATTTCGACTTTTGGCTATATCTCAGTTGTAAGTTGCAATTTAATAATGTACTTCGAAGAATACTATTTACATCTAATACTTATACATATAAGTTATGTCGGTATGCCATCTAGAAGCTCATCAAACTTGATTTCAGCATTCCGAAATATGTATTAAATAAGTGTCTTTTGAATATTATAATTCATATCTTACTTATGTTGTTGCCAAAAGTCTAATTTAAATAGGTCCGCTAAATATTCTCTTTAAAGATATATGTATTTAAATACGACCTCTCTCAAGGTGCGAAATGTTACAATGTTGTGTAATTTCTAAAATTGTTTGTATTTCAATCTACCTCCAAAATGTTTTAGACCCAATATAAAACAAGATTATTCACTAATTAGAGTATTTTTCATATATAACCAAAAAATTAAATGTATTAATTATCTAGATTTGAAATTTTCTCAGATGAGAAATTCAAATCACAGCATCCCTGGCGCAGCGTGACGGTCTCATGAAGACATTTTTGGGTTTCGTTGAATAGTGATTTGAAGAAAGCTTTCGCTTTACATAATTTATTATAACTCGTGACAAAAGACGAAATGAGTTACATTAATATGACGTGCGTCGCAGGCTTAAAAATGGAATATCTCCGCCAATTTTAAAGTCTCCATCAATTTTTTTTTTAATTTTTTCGTGAAAAGACAACGTTACCAGTCGAAAACCTTAAGACTCATAGCTAATGCTCCGTGGTTTGTCACTAATAAAAATATTCATAATGATCTTAAAATCCCGTTTATTAAGGACGAAATAAATAAATTTAGTACAAGATACTTGAACAGGCTGAGTAACCATTCTAATTCGCTCGCTATTTCTTTACTAGATGAATCAGAGGAAGTAAAACGATTAAAAAGATTCCACGTACTTGATCTACCCTATAGAAAATAACGTATAAATTTCTTTATTAATTTAAAGTATTGTATGTATATAAAAATGTAAATATGTATATATGTATTTATAAGTAATGTTGTTAGGATATAGCCTAATAACGCATGTAAAGTTTAATTTTTATGGTTCTTAATTTAATAAAATAATTTACTTAATGTTTCTTTTTTAAATAGATTGTAAATAAAGTAATTGAAGAAAAAAAGACAAGGAATCATAAAATTATTAGGTTTGTTCCCATACTCTAACGAAACAATCCATACTTACTCAAACGTGTTCCTTTACAAAATTTTCAATACAAATTGTTGTTTTTTGAGTAATTTCTGACAACTTCGGACTGTTTGGGGTAGTTTCGTTAGAGTACGGGAATAAACATATTATTAGAAAAAAATCGTAGGGGTGCCTATGAGTGAAAAAATGAAATAAAAAATTTAAAAAAAAATTTTGGACTTAATTTAGTTTAAAACACACACAAATTATCTAAAAGTCCTGTAAATTTGAGCAAAATTGATTAAAATGTCTCAGAGATATTAAATTTTAAAAATTAAGTTATCTCAAAATTTAGTGCCCTGTGGTTCCCAGAATTTTGAAAATTTTCAAAAATCCTTTGGCACAAAAATTACTCATACCTAACACTAAACTTTTACCAAGTTTCAAACAAATCGAAATACCTAATTGCAACTTTGATGTTTTTTTGAGAAATTTTGACCCTAATTAAAGTATTTTTCATATATCGCCTAAAAATTAAATGTATGAGGACATTCATACATATAAAAGCCATGTTAGTTATCGAGATTTGAAGCTTTCTCAGATCAGAAAATGAATATACATATATTAGTATTTTTGTAGGACTCACCTAAATCAGTCTTCAGAAAAATACATACTTGTAATTGACCAAAACCTCTTTCCATTCTGTACTTTACTTTTCTAACACCATTGGTGAAAGGTATTTAAGGTTCGGCATAGCCGAATATAGCACTCTTACTTGTTTATGCTAATTTTGACTTTGCGACCATGGTGATAGGAAAATGGAAATGGCGACTTTTTAGATACATACCTATTAACGAGGGATATTAAGATTTAGCACTGATATCTAAAGCTATATAGGAAAACGGATTTCAACAGACAGACAAACGTGACTAAATTTACGATAGTCGATCGGTATAGTTTGTATGTCGTCTTTCATGTATGTCTACTTTCACATTAGTCAGGTTTGGCTTATCGAGTCTTGAATTTGTATGAGAAAAAACTGACAGAATTAAAATTGATGCAAACCTGACCGTACTATCAAGTTTACGAAAATTTTTAAAATTTGTATGAAATTTAAGGAAAATAAAAACTGTTGAAGAAAATCTTCGTGTGTGAAGTCCCGTTTCGTGTGAAACGAGACTATTTGACAAACATATCACATTTTGGAAAAGGATATAAAAAATATTTTAATTCAGAGAAGCGGACTGGGGGTCACTAGTTTTGAATAAAAAACAAACCTTATTGATTATTAGTAGTAAAAATATAATATATTTTATACAATTTTGTTTATAAATACATGTATAATCACGAAATTAAATAATTTTATTGTTACATCCTTAGATGAAACAGGATGAAATAAATATTTAATAATTATTCTGTTATGATATAGATACAAAATGAATTAAATGTTCTTAAACCTATTCGTAAATTTTTATACCTATTCTAATTATAGTATCAAGTTATTTTTTTAGTTTATTTATGTATATGGAACACAAGTTAAGGGCAGTCGGGTGTATTTGTCATTTTTCGTTCACTATCCAAAAACTATAAGTAAATTTTGTAATTTAAAGCGAATGTTCAAACAATTTATAATTGTTTCAATCACTTATAAATTGATTTACATTTGTATATTAATTTTTAAATATGGAAATACTATTGTAGGAGTTCGAGAATTAGAAAAAAAATAAACAATTAATCTTTTCAAATTTATGAAATATGAAAAGGTTTCAGTTTCCATTTAAAGCTTAAGCTATGCTCGATTCATCAGGTGACATCTCTTTAACGCGAGAATTACGTTTCAAACGAGGCGGTGGTATTGGTACCTCTTCAGTGGTTGGCCGATTATCGACGTCAGATTTTAGAGGATTACTTCCAAGTGAAGGCACCGAACTAAAAGGTGACAGAGGTGATCTTTTTTGTGGAGCCGCTGTTACTGTACCACTCGACAGTGGTTTCTTCTTACAAAGACGTCTATCGAAGTATTCCTTGCATTGTGTTACAAGCGGATTGTTTTTGCGATACAGATACCATATGCCCAATAAAACCAAACCAATAAACAATAAAACAAAGATAACAACCAAGGGAACGTAGTTGAATGGTTCCGATGATTCTTCTGGTTGACTGGATTCTGTACTGCTGGTTGTGGTTTTTGGCCGTAAAGTTGGGCGAATGGGAGGCCTGAAAGGACGCTTTGGCAAGCCTTCTCCCAAAGCCACATCAGAACATGATCTAAATTCTTCCTGAGGTCCACAACCAACTGCTCCATTGCCATCAGGACACATACCCCAATTATTTCCGGCTATATAACGCCATTGTAAGACGCATTGCTCACAAGTTATTTCTATAATAAAAAGTAATCGATCAATTATAATCATCATTAATACTGATATAAATCCATTTATATACCTGGTAATTGAGCTTTTATTTCATAAATTCTACTACCATTTCTGGGATAGAAACGCGTTTCTAAATCAGTTGGTGCTGGTTGTGCAGGTGATCCTCCAAGAATGGGCAAAAGATTGCGATCTAAACATTCCTGGTTTGCTTTTGGCTCTGGACATAAACGGAACTCAAAATAACTGAAAAAATGTTAAAAAGTTATTATAAATATATACATAAAAATTTCAAGATTTATTTTTACTTACCCCATATGGCTGGCTGTTAACTCGACACGTATAGTCATTTCAGCACCAGGAGCATAGCGACGTACTATAACACCCTGACCCCATTGTCCACCTTGCTCGTGAGGTCGCGGTTCAGGCATATCCCATGCATCGCCGCACACTCCACATTTACCTTCGTTACGTTTCCACTGACGCGTGAAACCGCCACAGTAAAGTTCGTGATCATTATAGTCGGGCGGTGTATTAAAACCATAACGCCAGGCAGATGCACGACTTGGTGGCTCAATCAGTCGACCATGACCATCACTTTGCTGTACATTCAAAGCAATCGCAAAGATGAGCAATATGATACGATGATGGTTTATCAACTTAGTTTTTGGAAGTCCATTCATTTTTAATCACTCCTGTCCTTGATTACTTTTTGCATCTGTGGAATAGAAAAATTTTTTAATAAATAGTTAATTATGAAAATCATACGAATTTTGAATAGTAACTGTTGTACATATGTACATAGGCATATAGTTATATATGTATTGTATACATATATGTAAATAAATATGTATAAACATTTTTTATGGGTCATTGAAAATAGCGCGTATAGTTTTTATGAAACCCATATACAAAAAGTAAAGAAGTAGGTTTTTGACCTTTGTAGAGACCATTGTTAATTTAATGGGGAAAATTTCAAAATTTTCAATCGTTTCTTTTTAATACAAATTTTCATAGGAGTTATAAACTTGTTTTTATTTTAGCTAATTTAATATGCATTTGCTTTCAAATTATAGTGTGAAAATTCCCATCATTGTTAAGTCATAGAAACACATATTTATAAGAAACTGTATATAAATATATAAATATTTCCATATGTATATCCGAATACTTGTAGAAAACTCTAGCAACACTGACTGATTTATTGATTTCATTCATCGTCGCCCAGCTCAAACGGCAAAAGCCAAGTACTCAAATTTGGACACGTCCATGACGACGGCGTTATATGTCCACCGCCAAATCAAAATGATATTAGAATTGCAATAACTCGACTAAAAAATAACAAAGATGCGGATGACGATGGTTTACCACTATAGCTTTTTAAGGCCGGAGGGGATAAGTTGTTAAGGCGTATGTCCCAAATTATAGAAACCATATGGTCATAATAATGCATGCCAGACGATTGAAATCTTAATGTCTATTGTCCAGTGCACAAAAGAGGTGATTAAACTGTATATGCAAATTATAGAAGGATTAGCTTCTTCTCAATTGCATATAAGATTCTATCGACTATATTGTGTAAAGGGCTTAAGCCCAAAGTTAACGAAATAATTGGGACATACCAATGACAACTACTGAACAGATCTTTACACCACGTCAAATCCTGGGGAAGACTTAAGTGAGACAAATTTATACGTGTCATCTCTTTGTTGACTACAAAGCAGCTTTTGATGGAAGAAGGTGTTTAAAGCAATGTCTGCGTTCAGCATCCCCACGAAGCTAATTAAGTTATGCAGGATGACATTAACTAATACAACGCCATCTGTTTATATAGATAAGAACCTATCAGAGTCTTTCATAACTATACGGGGATTCAGGGAAGGTGACAGTCTATCACGTGATCTCTTCAATTTTGTGTTAGAGAAAATCTTGCGAGATGCAGAAGTTAATACAACTGGCACAATTTTCAATAGAAGACATTGATATTCTGGGACACACTTTGCGCGAGGTAGTTGACGCTTTTTCCAGTATCGAGGAGGAATCAAACCAAATGAACAGACAGACCACTGAAATTGGATCACATGTGTCCATTGAGGACTATAACTTCGAGAAAAGAATGTATATACCTTTTTACCGCTGTGAACATCAACAGCGGCCTTTGCAAACAGCTATGAAATAAAGTCCTTTCCGTGTGAACTAAGATTATAGACTGGCATAGACATAGTGAAAAGCATTAAGCGTCCAAAACTTTGATAGAAGGACCAAGTATAAGAAAATCTTTAAAAACCTACGAATTGTTCGGCCTTTGGAGCCAAACAGGTTGTAAATAAATACAATTTGTTACTATATCTTAACTTTTGTAAAACTTGTCATCCAATGAACATAGAAACAAAATTTATAATCGTTAAACATTCAAAAAATAAAAGTTTTTCTATTAAAAGGGGTAAAAATTGTGCGTATCTTTTAAACCAATAAAGCTAGAAATAAAATTTATAGGGAAATCGATTGGCATAAAAATCAAACTTTTGAGAAAAATCATATAACGTTGGCAAAAATATTTTTTGTCTAGCAAAGAGGTAAACTAAAGTTCAGAAAAAATTTTGTTTTGCAGAACTAAATTTAAAGGTTTTGGCTAACGCTCTTAATAACTCAAAAAAAAAATCTTATTTTGAAATCTCAGGGTCAGAATTTGATTCAAATAGCCAAAAAAAAAAAAATAGTTGTGCACAATTATTTAAATAACGTAAAAAGATATGGAAAAACATTAAAAGGCGGAAGAAAACGGCAACAATTCCAAAAGAAAGACAAGAGGGCGGAATAATGGTATCGGGTGCCATTTCATATTATGGTACGATAGAATTGGTTTTTGTATCTGGGGGAAGCATTTCCGAAAATGTCTGATTTTTTTTTGGACCCATACCTTGGACTTGGTTTTTGTTCTGGGGGAAGCATTTCCGAAAATGTCTGATTTTTTTTTGGACCCATACCTTGGACTTACCAACATGACAACGTTCCGATTCAATACAGGTGTTAAGCTTTTGGATTGGCCCCCATATTTACCACATCTGTCTCTAATGAAAAATGAGTGGCTTGTAAGAAAAGTTTATGAAGGAGGAAAGCAATTTGTTCCGAATAAAGTTCGATAGACCAGATAAACCATGCAGAAAAGATGCTTCAAAATGTAGATGCCCCTACATTTGCAATAGCACATCGATTTGATGAAGTTTAAGTATTCTGGCATGCAACCCAAAAACACAGTGCCCAGTGAGGGTTGTGCACTTTAATTCGTACGAATTATCCAAGTTAGCGGACTGATTTAGGTCAAAGCTTTAACAATGATAAGCCATAAAATTATATCTTAGTTTTAGATACATACGTGAAATATATATGTAGCTTTTGAATGGATGGATATCAGCATTGTCGGAAAAGTTATTAAAGATTTACTTATTTATCTGAAGTTAGTTAATTAATTAAAATGAACACTTCATCATTCGAACATTCGAAAGAACAATACATCCCAAATTTTATGGGATGTATTGTTCTTTCGATCTGTCCGATGGATGTTTGGAAAGTTTTGCTCTAGTTCCTTGTGCAATTTTAATGTGATTTAATTTATCAGCATTAAATCGATTCCCGGTCGGGGTTATATGGGAGATTTCACTAAATGTGAATAGAGCTCGCCCATTTTCAATATCGAACTTTTCAAGAGATCAGAAATACTTTTGTCAAATATTGTCCCTCTAGAAAGTTTATTTTAGGCGCTATCGCCCTGAATATCAATATTGTACAACGTCTTTATACTAAATGTCATCATCGTATCTTAGGCGAAGTTATAAGGGATCAATTGTCAAACGTGAACGGATTTCTCCCAATTGCAATTAAAAAATTTAAATTTTCGTTGATATGTGAGATACTATATGTAGGTTTTGAACGGATATCATGTATTTAGCTGCATTTTTGTACTTCCTAGGAAGATTA
Organism: Stomorhina lunata; assembly: GCA_933228675.1. Classification (NCBI taxonomy): domain Eukaryota; kingdom Metazoa; phylum Arthropoda; class Insecta; order Diptera; family Rhiniidae; genus Stomorhina; species Stomorhina lunata. The sequence goes on along the minus strand of OW121740.1, from coordinate 83,321,704 downwards.
CCTATAATTTGATATATAATACATTCTCAAATGTTATCATAATGTTCAAAAGTCAGACACAAAATTAAGATTAATGCAGAGTGTCTGTCTGCTAAAATCAGATTTGTTTAGCTCCTGGATTTCACACAAAATTTTAGGATATTGGGCCACCCTGAATTTTATCATTGTCGATCAAAACACCATCGCTTAAACGCTAAATTATATCTACCACAAATTACCGAATGCATCAGGATTTAGGTAATCTCCTGCGAAGGACGCTATTAAAATTAATCAAAATAAACACCTGAGATATCGACAAAACAGGAACTCCAAAAAAAAAAAAACAAAAAAACAGACGGACGGACAAACAAACAGACGGACGGACAGACAGACAAACAGACGGACGGACGGACGGAGGTCGCGAAATCGCAATTCGTTCCGATTCAATACAGGTGTTAAGCTTTTGGATTGGCCCCCATATTTACCACACCTGTCTCTAATGAAAAATGAGTGGCTTGTAAGAAAAGTTTATGAAGGAGGAAAGCAATTTGAGACGATATAATCCCAAAAGGATGCAATAACAGAAGCATGAAGTTCAATTTCGCTAAATTACTTAGAGTCCTTATACAAGTCGAAACCAAATCGCATTTTTGAAGATATAAAGTAAAAAAGTTGCGTTTGATATAATATTTTTGAATAAAAGTAAAATTTCCCAAGTATTTTCTCAAATTACGACCAAAATATTTTCGCGAAATTTGCAAATTTTAATTTCAATATATATTCTCAATACCTCCCATACAAACCTAACTCTTAAATGGCCCAAAAATCTCAAAAACGCCTTTAAATCTAAAGAAAATTTAAAGTTATTGCAGATACATTTTTTGTAAACATAAGTTTTTTTTTTGTAGATAACTTTAACCATAGCTCCTTACATGTCTCAAAAAAATTGGGGTACTACTTATCAAGAAGTTGGAGTATTAAAAAAAGCTTTGTAAGCAAGATACGTAAGCTTTATAAATATTTTTGAAGTTGTCGAATTTGGTTTATGTTTAGCTGGTTCAGTTGCTCCAGCGGAAGGGTATTTTCTGTTTTAAATAATTTATGGACCAGTGAAAAAACAAAAATGAAGATGAGACTACTAAAGTTATTTTTGTTACTATTTTTCAAAAAGTATTATTAATTGCATTTTATCTCAATCTGTTACATTTATTAATGTAACAGACAATTTATTGATTACCTATATATTGTTACATGTACATTAGAGTGTCAGTTATTTTTCAAAAGTTGGAATTTGTATGCGGCCAACCCCCAGATTTGTTCGAAATGCTAATAAATAATCCCTTGAATATTTTAGCTCAATCGGATAACCCGCCCAAAATTTGCAAATATGTCTTATTTTTTACTTTGATTCTAAATACTTTAATTAATAAAATAAAAAAATCTAAAGTAAGATATGATTTACAATTCTATGGTCTGTAAGTACTAAAGAGCTGAGTTTCATCAAAAAATTATCAAATTTACTAAGTTTTTTTTATATTAGAAAATTTTACTTTTTTCTCAGGTCGGTTTCAAAAATATTTTTTTAATTTTTTGAAAATTTTGTTCAACAAATATTACAAATTTTAAATTATCGTTTCAGGTTCATAAAAGAAACAAATAAGAGAATAAAACTCAGAAAAAATGGTATCGATATCTTGATCCGCTTCGCGGTACCAATGATTTAAAATCTTAGTATTTCGGGAAAATGTAATTTATAGGTTATAATTTGATTATATGCTTATTAAATTGTACCTAAGTTCAATTTAAATTAAAGTAGTAATGAATATTTTTGCTTAGTTTATGGAGAATGCATGAGGTGATGTTTTTTATATTATAAAAGTTTAACATTTTTTTCCCGAGGTCAAACTTACTTTGGAATTGTCTTACTTTGGATTTTTTTTTTAGTCTAAAGTATGAATTAAGTTATTTACAATCAAAGTAAAAAAATCAGGTATTTTGCAATTTTGGGCGGGCCATGGGCACGCTTTCCCCCCATCCGATTGACCTCAAATTTTCAATAGATTATTCTTTTAGCATTTCGAGCAAACCTGGGGGGTTGGCGCATACAAATTCCAACTTTTGAAAAATAACTGGCACTCTAATGTACATGTACTATTTGAATCATGAAATAAATATTAAAGGAAGTGCCACTTCAAAATTTTTGACTATAAAGAATATCTTTGAAGTTTGTTTATTTTGTCAATATTACACAGATCGTTGCCACACTCGTAGGTTATTTTATGGAAATTTGTAAACTAAAATGTGTAGTTTGAAAAAAAAAATAAATAACTCTTAAAATAACTAATATTTTCAATAAATAGTGTAATAAAATTTGTAGTTTTTAGCTTTGTAGATGATAAAACACATAAGATCTCAATTATATCATTAAATTAAAAAATATTTCGTGTGTTTTACTGAATAACGAATTACGGGCAAACTGCTGAGACGTTTGAGATAATATTCACAGCTCGTGTTCCTAAAAGTTTAGGGAAGAACTCGATAGACTTTGAAAACATGTCATGAAAACACCCACTAAGAGCAATTTAGTGGATCTCAGTTCAAAAACTGTACTTACTTAGTTTCCCCAAACTCTACAAGTGAAATAGGGGAATTTTTTACTTAATTGCTGTAAAATATGGCTTTGGCGCCATTCGACAACCATGTTTTCCTCAAATTTAGTAAATTTTCCTAAATTCTAGTTAATTTTTTTTTCTGAGTGTAAATGGGATTTTTTTTTTTGAAAGTAAGGTAGCCTCATTTTTTCAGTAAACTTTAGATATTCTTTCTTGTCAAATGGTTAATGTTTACAAAATAAAAAGAAAGTGGCACTTCCTTTAATATTTATTTCATGATTTGAATTATTTGTTATAGCATAAATATAGTACATAGAAGGTCGACGAAACGTCAAAGTACACCTGGTACTTGTCAAAAGTACGGTTTAGTTAAATGGTATTAATAAGCCTTTTTATTTTTTATTCCTAATGAATACAAACAGTTGCACAAAAAAGTATGATATGATGGGACGAATACTCTTCAAAAACTTTTTCAATTTAAATTTTAAAATGTTGCCTCAAGATGTGATCTCAGAAATTTCCTTTCATGTAACACAAATTGTATATGTTTAAAAGCATTTAAGGCATTAAACTCCGTCCAAATATTTGTCGGTCTTTTAACAATTTATAGCTAAATCGTTAAGGAAGAAAAAAACGAAAGAAAAATTCGACCACATGTTGATAGTGTTTAACCTACTTGAGCTTTTTGCAAATGTGTTGCACGTAGTCGATGAATGTGAATGCAACCAGGAATGAATGAACAGAATTTACACTTTTAAAGTTTTTCACCAAACGAAGAAAAAAAAGAAAAAAGCTAAAGCTATAAATTAATGTTTATTTGTTTGTTTGTAGTTATTTTAGAGTCCTTGTTTACTTTGCCAGGACTTCCTACACATGAGCATATTCTTTACTTTGATAGTATGTATAAGTACTTCAAGAACATGAAAGAATTTCGATTTGACTTGCATACAAATTACCAAATAAGAAAAGATACATTGAACGAAAATTTTCTTCAAAATATTTTCAGAAGACATTTTCTTGAGAATTCCATCTTTAAAGATGTATAATGAGTTTTACTTGATTTTAGGATAATTAAAATGTAGGTATAAGAAATTGTTTATTTTAAATGTTATATTTTATATTACAAAAAAATTGCAGCCCTACTCAAAACAAAAGAATGTCGAAAAAAAAAAAACAAAAAAAAATTCAGTTTGTAAAAAATAAAAATAACATTTTATGTGTGCAATTTAGAACAGTGCGTTTTATTCAAAATTTCGCGGAATTTTTCAAACAAAAATTTGAGTGCAAAAAGCTTTCCTGTTTGTCAAAAAAGTTTTTATTTCGTGTACTTGTGATTTAGTATAATACTTAATTTTAATGAATCAACTGACGGCCATCAATATATTTTTATTCTATGTTATTTGTTATGTTACTTTTCAAAAAAAATCCATAAACAAACCTTTTCATTACCAAGTAATGAGTTAAACAGCTAAACTATTGAACACGAACTACTTACACATTCACTGTTTAAGTCATTACATTAACATGGGGATGTCATTGGAGGCAAGTACTTATCAATTGCAGAAAAGTAATGCCTTGGGTAAGCAAAATTTAAAAAAATATATATTTTTAAACGAAATACAAAATTTTTTTTATGACCCCATTTTTTATTTTTAGATCCAAAATCATGTCACAATAACTTTGTATTTCCCTGCTTTTTTTGCTTTCTTGTAATTTTTAGAAAAATATTTCTGTACGATTTTTTTGTAAATGTTTAATGCATTTAATAAAAAATAAAGAAGTTTTTTTAATTATTCTAAAACTTAAATAGTTTAAATCTTTGGTTATATAACATTGACACTTACTTACTTAAATGGCCTATAGTTACAACCTGTTAAGGTCAAAGTCCGAGCATATTTTGGAATTCTATGGACTTCGATCTTGTTCGAATATTCTCCAATTTTATAGGCCAAGCTTTGAAAAATGTTCCTCTACTTGGTCTTTCCATTGAAGTTTCGGACGCCCTCTTCTAGCATTAGGTGGTTAAACATTTTAATTATAATTTTATCCTCTTCATACTAATTATTTTTTCTAAGAGAGGGTTACTAGCCCGTCATCCTAAACCATTTTTATCGATCTTATGTGACAACTCTCGGTACATGTTAGCTCACAGCATTAAGGGGTGTTAAACTAGTTCCCTGGGTAATACCACGAGGAGGTCAGTGTCCGCAGTTGAGATGAAGGATGACCCAGATAAGTTGGGCTTACCAAGCTAAGACCAATCAGAACTGTTTTTGGTATCCAACATCCCCTACATAATCAAAATTAACTCATGGTGGTATTTTTTCATTACCGTGAGTTAGTTTTCCAACATTTATTTTTACAGAAGGTAATATTTAAGTTCTTAAAATTCAAAAATCATGTAAAAAACTCTTTTAGTAAAAAAAATTAAAAAAAATTGTTGGTCTTGGTGGGATTCGAACCGGGGCCATTTAGTTTAAATTACCATCTTAATTACAAATAAGTACTTCTGTAATAACTTATTAGTTATTCGGAGGGCATGTTGTAGTCATTACAAGGTAACCATTTACCAGAGTACTTGCCATTACCAAAGTTTTGCTGGGAACATTTTTTAAAAATATGTCTGCTCGATATATTATTACTTATAAAAATTATATACTTGTTCTGTATTTTGGTTAAAAAATATGGTCACCGTAAATACACCCTACCCCCCTTTGGTGGTGAAGGGTATAACAACTTGTTATTAGCAAGTATACTTCTATTTTTTGGTATATTATGTAGCAAAATGCATATGATGTATACATAAGTACTTAAGTCTGTATGTTCAATAGATATTTTTGTCTTGAAACTAAATATATTTGCTTTATTGACGTTTATACATACATATGTATGTATATAAACTATTAAGTACGTGTATTGACCACTAATTATAAACCGACTTCAAGCAGACCAAAATCAAGTAGTTACTAGTGCTTATAAATAATGTTAAGGTCAAAAAGATTTTAAAGTCTTGTGTAGATTTAGTACTAGCAAAGTCAAACGTTTTTTTCTTGCCTATTTTATTGTTTTTCATGTTCTGAGTTAAATAATAAGTTCACTAATTATTTATTAGTCCCGGGACTTTTCATCCCAATATTTCTGCGTTATATCCTCTATTTACAACTGAAATAAAAAACATGGCATATATCCAATAAAAAAAAAACTTTAAACTGAACATAGCGCAACCAAGGACTTATAGGAAAGTGTTGTGAATATAAAAGATACATTTTTACACATGGGTTAATATCATTCTCTATCCATCCGAGACTTTTTGCCGTCTGAGAAATGATGATTGCATTCAATTGTCATTCAAAGTACTTGCAACATAAACATTTTCCTGCTACAATATATCCAATAAGTTATCGAATAGTATAATTTTGAAAACAAATGAACAGCCGATAAGTCTAACTGAAGTAGACTATTAACGTGATAATTATTTTCTAATCTTTTGAAGTTGATATATATATTTTATTTAATGGAAATAAGTTCCAACAAATAGAAAGTAAAAATTGTTTCGTATTTATTTTTATTATTTATTTATACTTTGGAAAAAGTATAAAAAGTGAAAAAAGGAATTTCTATTCAAAACTTAAATATTATTAATATTTGTACTTAGTTCAGTTTCATAATAACAGACACAAAATTATTAATATTCAAACCAACAACGAAAACGTCGTTAAAAAATAAATTTAATTGTTTTTTTTTTTCTTTTGGTCTTATTTTCATTTCTTAGACAATTAAAATGACAACGTATTTTTACGTAATAGTTACTTACATAAATGAACACCAATAGGGGAAGTCTCTTTTTCTCGTTTCACTCTGATCGACTTCCATTAGTGACATGTGAAATATTATTGATTTATTTTTATTTTACGAGCCTAATGTTTGGTGACCCATTAGTATGAGGAGAATTGGATGTTTTTATATCCACTATCGAAAAGAATGGGGGATATATTGAGATTGTCATTCCGTTTGTAATTTCCTAAATATTGGCTCAAAAACCAAAATGGGGTATTTGTATCTGCCCTTCTGTCTGTTGAAATCTTAATTTCTGGGAAAATTTTGGTATTGAAATTTGAATCGGTCCATATTTGACTATAGCTTACATATAAAAACCACCCCGGAAATCACTAAAATGCCACAAGGCCAGTTAAAAGCTATTAAATTATAAATTATGACAGCTATGACCACTAAATTTTGCAACAAAAATAAGCTTTGTATAAATACCAGCCAGTGTATAAAATTTTGTGACAATCGGTCACCATTTAACTATTGTTCTTACATGTATAATATCCCTTTTTATACCACCATCAAAAAGAATGGGGATATATTGAGATTGTCATTCCGTTTGTAATTTCCTTAATATTGGCTCAAATCCCAAAAGGGGATTTATATTCTGAATCCTTATGAAATTCTAAGACAATTGAGCGATGTCCGTCTAGGTCACTGAAACTTAGCAATGATATTCTTCATATCCGGAAAATTTTGGTATTGAAATTGGCCAAAATCGGTTTACATTTGACCATAGCTCCCCTATAACCTCGTCTAGGCAAATCGCTTTTTTGCTGATAAATGATAAGTTATAACAGCTATGATGATACAATTTGGTATATGGAAGTTTTACATAAGCACTTGGTAGAATATGAAATTTCATCAAAATCGGTTCACATTTAACCATAGCTCTCATACAAAACACTTACGGAAACATCCTAAATTCCACCTAAAATATACTCAAATGCCAATAAAGATAAACTGTAATATAGCTATGGCCACTAAATCTAGCACAAGGATGTTTCTTGTCAATGCCAGGCCAAATTTCGTCACAATCGGTCACCATTTGACCATAGCTCCCATATAAAAAACTTACGGGAACACAAAATATCAAAAAGAAATGGAGTTTCTCTCCGTCTGTCTGTCAAATAAAAGAGCTAGACGGACAAAATTTTACAAAAGTATTATCGATATCTTGAAAAAGTTGTGTGTTGAAAATGGGCGAACTAGGTTCACATTTAGTTAGAGCTCCCATATAACCCCGGCCTGAGAATCTCATTAATATTGATAAGTTTAAAAATAACTATGACTATAAAGCTACTGCAAACAAATTTAGTCCAAAGATTTTACCAACAATACCAACTAGCATAATATTTTTTTTTTCGAATTTGGTCCACATTTTCGTAGATTTGTAAGATATGTTTCTAAATTTAACATAATTTGTTGTTCTTTTTCCTGTATAAAGACAAATATTTGCAAAATTTTTTCCATCATACAAACATTTTCTCAAGACTTATATATTTAAGCTGTTTCCATCATTTGGACTTATATGAGAGCTAGAGTCAAATGTGGACCGATTACATCGACCGATTACAGTTGTTACAAATATTATGTTTGCAAAAAATAAACTTAAAATTCTCATTATCTTCAGATTTAAGAGCGTTTTAGTGATTTTTGTCTCATTTAGTGCGATTTAATCATAAATTTGTATGGGAGCTATGATCAAATGTGGACCGATTTGTGGCCAATATATCAATTCCGGGGAGTGGGACCTTGGGGAGGTACCATAAATAATGGACCGATAACCACGGTCCCACTATCATAAAAATTATCTCTGGCAAATTTAATCAAATTATCTTCAGAATTGCGACCTGTACTTTGATTACAAGGTTTACATGAAGGTCCAGCCAGCCAGCCGTCCAGCCAGACGGATGGACTGACATCGCTAAATCGACTTAGAAAGTGATTCTAAGCCTATTAGTATACTAAAAGGTGGGTCTAACACAAATATTTCCATGCGTTACATACATCAGCACAAACTTATAATACCCTTTCCACCTATGGTGGTGAAGGGTATATATATAAAAACATAAACGAAACAGTTTTAAAGTTATAGCTATTTCCACCCGAAATATCATGTGGTATTTAAACACATGTGTCTTCAGTGCCATAGGGTATCATATCGTATGACCTAACCGACTCCTTTCCTTGTTTTATTCTTTTTTAGATGAAATTTTCTTGTACACATAAATCTTACTTAATAATAAATCAATAATGTTTTTATAGAATTTTACTATTTAAAGTTAATCTGAGAAAAAAAATGAAAAAACGACCTACCCTAATGTACTTGTTTATATAAATATGTTTATTTATATCTGTCATTTATTGGTAAGGTACAATTTTCATTATAAAAAATTTAAATTTTGTATATGCAAATATGTATGTATGTACGTCACTAATCTTTACCAGACTTTTACATCTCTAGATTTTGGGTCAAATAAAAAAAAAATAGAAATAGAGATGTAGTATGCAAATCTTTTGTTTACCAAAAGAAACCTGTAACATATGTAAATTTTTCAATGCATAGAGATTTATTTAAAAAAACATAAATTTTATTTTATATTTTCCGGCGTTGCAATGGCAATCAAAAGTAGTTTAAAAAGTTTTTCTTTTATATACACATACGTATACATTTCAGTGAAAGTTTTTAAATGGAAAACTGGGAAATTTAATACATACAAAACATATACATATATTTACAATCATCACGAGCTTAGCATTAATGTGAAGTATATAAATACTAACAAAAAAAAATTAAAAATGTAATTAACTAAACTTTACAATTGTCAGTTTGCATATTTAAAATTTTTAATCTTTAAAAGTACACAATTAATTCAACTAAATATTTAGTTGTTTGTGCTACATACATTATATATTTTTAAGTAATAAATTAATTAGACGAGCCTAATCAGAAACATTTCATTTGCCAATTATTACATTATTTTATTTTTATACAATTTACTTATACTATTTGCAGTCGGTCATTCACTTATTCATTAAATCCATAAAGATATTTAGTACAGACATACATAGATACATACATACATGTATTAGTACATAATATATATAAAAAGATATGTATGTAAAGAAACAAAAAGAGTGAAAAACAAACAATTTTATACTGAGCCAATATATAACAAAATAAATTTACTAAATTTATTTAAACATATACATACATACATATATACACATTTACGAGTAAATTAATATCTACTTTTGCTTAACTTATGTATCGCAAGTAAACGTAAAAGTATAATTCACAATTTCTTAACAATAAATTTAAACTTAAAAGACTCAACGATTCAAATTTGTATTACGGTTAAAGTTAATATAGAATATATTCCCAGCAAAACTTTTCATTACCAAATAATGAGTTAAACAGCTAAACTATTGAACACGAACTACTTACTCATTCACTGTTTAAGTCATTACATTAACACGGGGATGTCATTGGAGGCAAGTACTTACCAATTGCAGAAAAGTAATGAATTGGGAAAGCAATTGGAAAACAACAACAAAAACTTTTGTTGTTGTTGTTTTATTTAAAAAAACGAAATACAATTTTTTTTTTATAACCCTATGGGGGCTCGAACCCAGAACCATACGACTGCTAGGCGGAGACTCTTCCACTTAGCTACTTCATATGTTGAAAACTTAGCAGCTTATAATTAATATATACAATTTTTATGATTTTGATTGCTTTGTTTTTTTTTTGCTTTGTTGTAATTTTTGGAAAAATATTTCTACATGATTTTTTGTAAACGTTTAATAATAGTAAACAATAAAGAAGTTTTTTTTTTAAATTATTTTAAAACTTAAACAATTTAAATCTTCCTTTTTGTATAAGTTTTTATATAACATTGACTCTTACTTACTTTAATGGCCTATAGTTACAACCTGATAAGGTCAAAGTTCGATCATATTTCAGACTTCCGTGGACTTTGATCTTGTGCAAATATTCTACAATTTTATAGGCCAAGCATTGAAAAATGTTCCTCTTCTTGGTCATTCCATTGAAGTTTCGGACGTCTCCTTCTAAGGTTAGTTGGTGGGACAATTTTATTCTTATTTTATCCTCTTTATAGTAATTGTTTTTTCCAAGAGTGGGTTACTTGCCCGTCGTCCTAACCCATTTTTATCTATCTTATGGAACAACTCTCGGTACATGTTAGCTCACTACATTAAGGGGTGATAACACGAGAAGGTCAGTGTCCACAGTTGAGATAAAGTATGGCCAAGGTATGTCTGGGCTTACCAAGTTAAGACCAATCAGAACCGTGTTTGGTGTCCAACATCCCCTACATAATCAAAAATGACTCACGATGGTAATTTTTCATTACCGTGTGTTAGTTTTTAAATTTTTTTTTTACAGAAGGTAATATTTAAGTTCTTAAAATTCAAAAATAATTTAAAAAGACTTTTTTTAATAAAAAAAAAATTAAAAAAAAATTTTTGGTCTTGGTGGGATTCGAAGCCGGGCCATTCAGTTCAAATTACCATTTTAATTACAAATAAGTACTTCTGTAATAACTTATTAGTTATTTGGAGTGTATGTTGTAGTCATTTCAAGGTAACCAGTTACCAGAGTACTTGCTATTACCAAAGTTTTGCTGGGTTCGTACATATTTTGTAATAACTTTTTTGTCTTCTTTCATTTTGTTAATTTCTTTAATTTATATCAAAACAAGTTTGTTGCTTAAATCTTTTGTTTTGTAGGTTTGTTTCTGTTTGAGATTCTCCCGTTTATTCTTGTACATGAAACTGTGGAACTTGAAATATACCCAGAATGAGGTAAGAATAATCATATTATGCTAAAGGTATATTAAACTGATTTAAAAATGTATCCATATTTTAGAATTGCCGCATAATTTTAAAATGTGGTTTAGATGTACCTTAAATTTTTGTTTGTTCTTTGACTCATTTTATTTTATTTTAGTTTGTTTTTTTTTTTGTTGGAGATTTAAATATTTTCTGTTAATGAATTAAAAAATATCAAGGAAAACATTTGTGTAATATTTAAACAAATAAAACATTTCTATGATATCTCACATACACTTTGTTTTATTTAGTTGAAAGATTTATAAAAGATCATTTATACATGTATGGTAGTCATGTTCCACAAATCATTTTAAAATAAGAAAAGTAAATGATTTCCGCAGAAAAAAGAAAGATATACAGAGACGTATGTTTGAGGAGATTGAGATGTATAAGACTCACAATGAAGTCAGTAAATTTTACCAAAAAGTTAAGCAATAGAAGGTTGGTTATTTCAACTGTATGTTTTCCTGCAAGAACGACCAAGGATATCTGGTAACAGATACAGAAAGCGTATTGAAACTATCTAAGGAGCACTTTTGCAAGTTGTTGGTTGCAAATAAAAACGACCAAGATGACACGCTTGAACAAATTAATGATGACGGCGGCATATGTCCACCACCCAACCAGAATGAGGTTAGAACTGCAATAGCGCGATTAAAAAATAACAAAGCTACTGGTTCCGATAGTTTGCCAGCAGAGCTTTTTAAGGCTAGAGGTGATGAGCTGAAAAGGTGTATGTCCCGGCTTTTAGAATACATATGGTCAGAAAAACGCCTCCCAGACGATTTTAATCTCTGTTTCCAGTGCACAAAAAAGAGGAATAAGCCATCTCTCAATTGCATTTAAGACTATATCGACCATACTGTGTGAAAGGCTGAAGCCCAAAGTTAACGAAATAATTGGGACGTACAAATGTGGCTTTAGACCAGATCTTTACTCTACGTCAAATCCTGGAGAGAAACAAATTGATACGTATCATCTCTTTGTTGACTAAAAAGCAGCTTTTGACAGCCCGATAGGTGTTTGAAGCAATGTCTGAGTTCGGCATCCCTATGAAGGAATATCTGTTAAGATAGGTAAGAATCTATCAGAGTCTTTTATAACTAAACGGGGATTCAGGCAAGGTGACAGTGTATCATGTGATCTTTTCAATATTGTGTTAGAGAAAATCTTGCGAGATGCAGGAGTTAATACAACTGGTATAATTTTCAATAGAAAACATATGCTACTCGCGTTTGCTAATGATCTTGAATTCCTGGAGGTACTTTGCGCGAGGTAACTGCCGCCTTTTCCAGTATCAACAGGAATTTGATCACATGTGTCAGTTGATGACATGTGTCCGTTGAGAACTATAGTTGCAAAAGAATTTGTATACAATGATACCATTGTGAACATCAACAACGATATAAGCTTCGAAATCAAACGTAGAATCATACTTGCCAATCGATGCAATTTTCTCCCAAGCAAACAGCCAAGATATTAAGTCCTCTCCGTAAGAACTAAAATAACGCTCTATAAAACGTTTATACTACCCGTGTTATTGCATGGCTGAATCATTGGCACTTACAAAGGCAGATGAAGCTATCCTTGGTATGTTTGAGAAGAAAATTCTACGAATAATCTTTGGACCAATCTGCCTCAACAATGAGTATCGACATCGAATGACATAGACATAATGAATCGCATTACGCAACAGCGGCTGCGTTCGCTAGGACATGTGCGAATGAATGAAAATACTCCGACAAGAAAAGTATTCGATAATGATCCTGTAGAAGAGGGCTTCCAAGTTGAAAAACATTTTTGGAGAATGTGCTCACAAGATCGAAGAGCATTGAATTTTTAAATATGCTCGGCCTTTGACCCAAACAGGTTGTAACTACATATAGGCCATTTAAGTAAGTAATGATTATTAAAAGTTTAGCATAAGTGTGTTGCACGAGGATTCAAATTTATTACAATTATTTATTATTGGTTATCACAAGATACAGATCGAAAACCACGCATTATATCTTCTATTTTCGAGACACAATAAATACGAATTATAGTGTCTACACAAATATCAAAATAAAGCGAAGATTATCATCTAACCAGAAACACACAACTTTTTTCAGTTTTATCTTTAGTTTATTTCCCACTTTTTTGTTTTTGTTTTTTTTTGGAGACTTAAGACAAATTTTTATTTAAAAAACTTGGCACAGGCGCAGTCGGGTTTTTTTTAAAAACTTATGGGATATCATATTTACTACAATTATTTACTATTGTAAAAAATATATAAACTTGTTTTAATAACTAAAATCATAAAATTATTGAGTTATTTTATTATTCAAGTAAATGACAAATACATATCGTCACCTGAAATGCAAAATTGCGTAACTAACAAAAAAAATTGATTTTTTGATTGGATATGATGTAGCAACCCAAAATACATCTATCTACAAAATTTAAGATGCATACGACCAAAACAAAAAAATTATTACGGACGTCATCAACTTTTCAACCACAGATGGATCTGTATTTCCACAAATATAAAATTTCATTCTAATATCTTTAACCGTTTAGGAGTTACTGGGTTATTTTTGAAATAAGTATTTAAAAACCCAATGTGTTTCCTTTTTAAAATTCTTTCAAACTTAACTTTATACTTTTAATTATGCTTCGGAAATGAAATGGTGCCATTTTTTAGATCTGGTCTACATTTTTGACAAAAAACTTTATTCATTTTGACAGGTTTAAATTTTTGCTCAAAATTTGTATGGCAGTTTTAAGCCCTTATGAGTTCAGAAAATATTCAACTTGTAGTTAAGCCCTTTTGTTTTTCTTTGTTGATACTTTGTTGACCCAATTTCAAAATTTAGAATAATTGTTTCTTGAAGTTTAAAATGTAAAATGTTTTTTGCTTCTCCTGTAAAAAAAGCAAAAATTGTAGTTATGCCCTTTTGCATTTCAGGTGAAGATATAGATACATATGTACATGATTTATATAAACACAAGTTTGTGCTTTTTATTTATGTTCCTTATTACTTAAAAACTAAACACGATTTGCTTTTTGTGTGGTTTCTTTATCATTCCCTTTTCGATTAAAACAAAAAACAAGGAAATCAAAATAATTTGAGTTTAAAATTTGCTACAATAACGATTTTGTGTGCGTTTCTTGAATATTTGAACAGACCAAAACCAAAAACATATTGAAATGTTATTATTTATCATTTCATCTACTCGAACTGGTATCGATTTAAATATTTATTATGGAATGGAATCAAAAATATCGCATTTTCGGTAATTTTTGATCGCCCACTATATACGTTTTTTATTTATATGCCCTGCAAAACTTATATACAGACGTGAGCATAAAACTAAATGTTAAAAAATTTAAATTTTGGATATAGAAACTAAACAGAAAACCTTTTTAGAAAAAAAAAAACACGCTATTCTAAAGCATTTTGTAAAAAAAAACAATAATAATATTGCAGTATTAGCTGACCCGGCAAACGTTGTTTTGCCTTCAATGTGGATGAAGAGGAAACGTATTTTTGTCTTAAACTTTTTTATTTTGTCACCAATAAAACAAAAATTTAAACGTAAGTTGGGTCTGCGCCATACTACACTAAAAGGAATAAAAAGTCCTAGTTTTTCTTTATATGACAATTTAAAAAATTTGTTTTATTTTTGAGATCTTATTTTATCTTTAATGACAGAAGGTGACAGTAGGGTAGCCAATTCTATCGCCTTATTTGAGTATCGTCGTAATGTGGGTTGCTTTTTACTGTTCTATCGTTACTACAATGGCATGTGTTCAAACGAAATTAGGGATCATGTTTCAGAACCCCGTACATTACTTCGTAGCACACGCAATCAACAAGGGCTCATCCCTTTGTAGTCGATTTTCCAGTGGATCGCACGACGCAATATAGAGAAAACTCGCTTTTTAGCCGCACAACACGAATGTGGAATAAACTTCCTGCATCCATCTTCCCCTCTAATTATGATATCCAAAGGTTTAAATCGAATATCCACAAACACTACTCCCTCTATCCTCTTCCCCACAACCTTTTTTCCTAGTTCCATCACAATGCATATGCATACGTAGGGGTCACCCCTGAGTATTGGTCCAATACAAAAAAAAATCTAATACATTTGGAAACACAATATTTTTCGTTTTTCCATCTGAAGCATGAATTAAATAAAGTATTTGGAATGCCAACCCTTGAACAGGCCACGTAAAATTGCCCATGAGAGAAGCACGGCTCCTCCAAATTCAATCCGCATACTTGAAGGGTTTGTCCTTGTGCCTGATATACATGGCAAATTATAGACTTACTGGAAATTGCAATCGCTTGAATTCAAATAGCATGTCTCTTGGTATCAGCGGAATACGCGGTATAAGCACAATTTCGCTTTTTGATTTACTTGTTAATATTGTGGCATCAATCAAATTCGACATTCGACAAGACTTGCTGTAAGTCTTGTACTTTTTTGCGATTTCATTTAATGTAACTAAATATGTATGTAGACTAAAATATCATTATTAAATCAAAAAATGAATTTGTTACGTTTTGGTGCGAACGTCTACATATAAAAAATTGTCGGGATAGTTCAAATGAAAAATTATTCGCACTTCATCCCAGTCTATTACATTTTTTATTATTGTTATAGACAATTTATAATTAAAAGCCGAAAAATGTCTGTGGGGACAAACAATTTCTCCACACGTTTCAATGGTTTGTTAGGCCCTCATCTTCAAGGGGAGTTTTGATTGATCATGATGATATCTCTTAATGGGATGGTTGATTTAAATCCCTAGGTTGTACATTAACTTATTTACTCACAGTGTTGCTTGATCAAGTTGCAAAAACATTAAGGAATCAGAAACTCTATAAACTTCTGGGCATGAAATTGCAATGTAATGTCCGCTAGAGTCGACACATTATCAGGTGTCGAAAAAAATTCTTCACTTTTTTTGATCTTCTTAAAAATTATACCAACTATAAAAAACCTTAAATGAAAATACAACTGTATACACGGCGGTATACGAAAAAGGATGATGACCATCGTTACAACGAAACTAGGGAACAAGTGCCATTTGTGTTCGATTGGCCAGTATATCGTTTAAAACACTTATGAAAACAAGTAAGAAAAGCTATATTCGATCAAGCCCGATCAAGACTATATGATACCCTTCACTACTAAGGTCAAATATGGACCAACAATTTTACAAGTTTAAAAGAGTTTTGAGAATGTGTCTTATGAGGGAGGTATGGTCAAATGTGGGCCGATCCCTAAAATAAATAGGTAAACCGATTTTGGCTACTATAACAAATATTTTTGCTAAAAATACAATTCAATTTGTGGCTTTAAAGGGCCAACAACCCTATTCTGGGAAGGCATTTCTATGAAAAGTACTCAAAATAGTAATCCGATTTTGCCCAAAAAGTAAAGGGACCATTCTTGGATAAAAATACGAGTCAAATTGTCTTTGAAGTTACGACCTGTACTTTGTAACAAGCTTACATGGATATCCAGCCGGTCGGACGTCGGACATTATTAAATCAACTCAGTGAGTGATTCTGAGTGGATCGGTATATTAAAAGGGTGGTCTTAGACCAATATTTCTATGCGTTACAAACATCACAACAAACCCAATATACCCTTTCAACCTATGGTCTTGAAGGGTATAAACAATTGTTTTTTTGGGGGCTTCACCCCGCCATCTACTACGTTTAAAAACTACTACACTCATAGAAAAATGACGTTGCAAAATCGTCACTGGTCGTTGTCAAATTGAAAACAAATGTTATGTATATTTTGATACCGCCGGTTTTATAATTGAAAACGTGCGTTTACAATCAGAAAACATATGTTACTTAGTCATTTACCGACACGTGTCTCTAAAGACATAGCCAGATAAAGCTTTGGTGAACGAGGAGTTGGAGACGACAAATTATTAATAATTAGAAGCAGGAGTCCTTGAGGTACTAAAAAAAAGGACTTTACGGAGCCGTGCCACCATGTTTGGAAGAAGTCGAAGGTAAGATTAATGATTTCATCCAACACAAATTCTTTTGTTACAGTTTGGAATTGATATAGAGGAGATGTCTCTTCCATCAAAAGTACAAAAAAGGTCTTCTCCCACTCATATGTTATTTTGTCAAAGGTAAAATATTAGATTTAGAATAATTCATATAGAAATATGTCATGTTTTATTACTTATTATTTGAAGTCACACATACATACTTATAAGATTTGAAGTCACAAGAGTTTTCCATTTGACAACGGTGTGTTTTAAAATTGAAAACAATATGTTTTCAATTCAACCCCGTTGATATACAAATTTCGAGTGAAATTGAAAACAAAGTATTTTCATATCATCACCGTATGTTTACAATTTGAAAAAGAAGCGTTTTCAACTTAATACCCTACGGTATTGAACTGGTACAAATGCGGTATACATTTTGTGTTGCAACATTGAAAACATTCCATTTCAATTCGTAAACATACGGTGTTAATTTACTATTGACCCCGAATGGTGTGATCTTAAACACAGAAGTGTTCAATTTTTCTATGAGTGTACCTCTGTCACTTTCCTTTTCTAGTTCTATTACAAAGCAAAACATAAGTAGTTACCATCACTAACTTATTTTATTAATTTGGTGCTGTCGTCTACATGTACATATGTACGTACATATATACTTACTAGCATACGTATCTGCGAATGTATATACTTATATATTTAATAATAAATCTTCCGGCACATCTATGGTATGTTGTTTGATATGGCTTTAAAACTTTGAACTTTAAAATCGATAAATCGATTTATTTATGAATATTTTTCCAAAAAAGAAATTCGAAAGTTGTTTGTGTATACGATTTAAAATTCAAAAATATAAAATTGAGAATAAAACAAATAAAAAAATAACTTGAGTGGGTTTTTTTCAAAAATTACAGATTTTTATATTGATTTCTTGTTTTATTTATTTTTATTTCCTTTTGCTGATCAACAAATGATCGAATGTATAATAATTTAAAACTATACCTATTTAGGTACTTATAGACGTCCATTTGTGATAAATAATACAAATTAAATAAGAATAAGTTATAACTTAGTTTTAAGTATTGAAATGAATGTACCTAAGAAAACTTGTGAGTGAGTCACATTGATTTCCGATAACTGATCGTTTACTCATTTTTATTTTAGTGCGAAATGAGCAAAAACAACTACAAAAACTTTAATTTCTTATATTTAAGATTGACTTGTGAAAAAGGGGTACTAAGTATTAAATATTCAGGAAAATAACAACAAAGAAATCGACCAAAAATAAACTGGTTAAAAGTACAACAAAATGTTGGTCTGTCAAATAATAAAAGTCCCGCTCTGGCAAGTTTGTCGAACAAGTTTGGATAAAGAAATTTTTTTGAAAACATCTTGTGACTTGAATTTTACGATGTATTTGTAAATGTGTGTTAGTTAGTATACAAAAATAAAATTATTATAAAAAAAAAATAAGACAGACTAATTTTTTTAGTCAACAGTCAAAATTTCTTTTCTTATTTACGGTTAATGGATCAACGGACTAGTTTTTATATACTCTCCTATTTATTTTTATATACTCTCTTATTTATTTTTATATATTCTCCTATTTATAAGAAATGTACATACTTTTAGATCATGTTTGGTAACTACGAATAATTTCGTTAGAAAATTAAACAATTTTAAAACTTTCAAATCTAAAAAATTGTTAATTAATGTCTGTATAATACTACTACAAAATTTCGTATATTAAAAATCAAAGAAAACTGAATTTCCCGATAATCAGGGTTTTCAATTTAATAGATAACAACAAATATTAATGAAAAATCGTTATTTTTAATTAATGTTTTCGATTTATTGTAATAGGGTAAAAATGCAAATTTGAAAATTAATATTTGTTTTTATTTTAAAAGTATAAACCAAATTTGGTATTTTAAAAAATTAAATTTTATTGAAATTTGCTCATTATTATAACCAAAATATGTGATTAAAATACAATAAAAAGTTTTGAATTATCTTTATTTATTTTTGAAGCATATTCTGGAATAAAAAATAAAATTAATTCTGATATATTTTATACTTTAAACTGTATTTATTAAAATTTACATTAAGTCATTTCAGATGATTGGTATTCATATTTTAAGTTAATTTATAAACAAACAAAATTGTTGTTGTTAAAAAAATAGAGAAAGTACTGAAGTCGGTCAAGCCCGACTGTAAGATATCACATCAGGGATGGAAACTGCAAGTATTATAAAAAATAGATAACGTCATGTGCGTGATTTTCCTGTAGATGGCGTAGTTTTAGCCCATGCAAGGGTTGACCACTTCATATATTTCCAAATAATTGAAGACTGTATTTGTATTGAATTTTAAATCCAAAATGACAATATTCTATATTTTGAAGATGAATATAAATGTCACCATCTGTAGTGTGTTAAATTAAATATGCATGTCAAATCAATGTTGGGCAAAGTATCTCTGACTTACCAAAGTACCAAATCAGAGAGACTTTGCCCATCATTGATGTAGATTAGGGTGACAATTTTTTTGTATGAAGGAAAATGATTTTTCGAATTTTATAACTTTTTCTACGGAATATTGTGACACTAGGTCTAAAAGTTTAGGTCTGAAAATTTGAGCCAAATCGAGTCCAAAGCTTAAGAGCCCATTTGTATGGGGAAATATGGGTTATTTTATTGTTTTTGCGAAATTTAGACCAAAAATGAATAATTTTTATAAGAAAAAATAATAGAAAAAATAGCGAATTTTAATAAAAAAGCGTGAAAATTATTATTTTTGGTAATATTAAGTGTTTTTTATGAAACCGACCTGAGAAAAATGTACCATTTTCCAACATGAAAAAAACTAAGTAAATTTGATTATATTTAAACAAAAATGAACTATTTAATAGTAACAAGCCATTGAATGATAAATCATGACTAACTTTCTTTATTTACAACATACAATTTTTGGTGCATATCCTTAGGCGCGTTTTCAAGGACATGAATTTTTGGGGGAAAACTGCAATAACTTTTAAACTACCTCATTGATTTTCGTCTTTCATGATTTGGAAAAAAACTGCATTAGTTCTCTTTAATATTCTATTATTTTTTCTTGTAAAAATTATTTAGTTTTGGTCTAAATTTCGCAAAAAAAATAGCCCATTTTTCCCCATACAAATGGGCTCTTAAGCTTTGGACCCGATGCGCGCCCGTAGAACGTTGTCCGATTTGGCTCAAATTTTCAGGTCTAAACTTTTAGACCTAGTGTCACAATATTCCGTAGAAAAACATTTAAAATCAAAGAAAAAAAATTATTTTCACCCTAATGTAGATATATTGAAAATATTTAATTGAAAACTAATCATCAGTATCAGTTTGAGAACTCTATATATTCTAGATTATTTCCTTATTTTGCCAGTTATCAAAAAAAGAAATTTATTAAATTTTGAATTTTGCTATAAACCAAAAATTATATTTTTCCACTTATAAAAAATAGTGCAATATAATAATTACACTATGCTAGTCGCAAATTTTAACAAAGCTGGGCACCTTGCTACATACTTCTCTCAGAAAATGTGCTGCATCCGATTCTATTTTTAGACTCTTTGAAAGGGACCTACGTTTTAACTCCGGCTCCGAACGACAAATGCATTAGCTAGAGCAGTTTTACATAAACTAATACTCAATAACCAGCGCCTAGCTGATTTATGAGGTGAACCACTTTTTTGAAGTGGGTGGGTCTAGCCGGGGATCGAACTTGGGACCTTTGGTATGCTAGGCGGGTGACTAACCTGCTATACCACCTTGCTAGTAAAGCTAATTCGGCATTAGGGGTTTTTCGAAGTTAGCGCTCGTATTCGCGGTTTACAATTTGTACGCTAAAGTACACAAAATGTTATGTTCATACTTTTCGGATAATTTTTAACCCTTTCGACTCCGCTGGTCAAAAAAAAAAAGTATTTTATAACCATCTTGTTGATTAGGTCCTAAGGATAATTAAAGTTTTCAGACTTCTTGATTCATTGGTTATAGAGATAAAGAAAATTGCTTTTAAGCATATGTGGGCTTAACGGTTCACGTTTTCTTCAATATTTTAATTTTTATTTGTTTTATTTGTGATACAGTAATACTTTTAATTATTTTTTGATTTTTTCACAAAAAAGAACACTAAAGTTTTGCTGACTTTACTCTAACTAAAAAGCCATAACTTTGTTGGTAAAAAATCGATCTGTTTATGTTTTGTTGTTATTAAATCTAGGGAAATGTATCTATCAAAACATGTGTTTTTAATTTTTCTGTTCCGTTACTTTTTCAAAAAAAAAAAAACTACGCAAAACATCCAAGTTGCTTATAAGCAACTATGAGGCGAAAGGGTTAAATTTAAATCAATTCAACTCAGTTGAATAAACACAAGATAACACGTCATTCATACTATTTTTCTCCAAAAATCAATACAAAATTATAAAAACGCCATTTTTGTGAGCGAAATAATTTTTTTGCGAAATTTTGTTATTGTTTTTTTATTTTGCGCAAATAAAAATTACAGTTTTTATAATTTTGTATTGATTTTTCTCGCAAAACAAAAAGATTTTTGCAGAAAAAAATTGGACCAGTTTGCATTAACAATGAATATTGACATCGAATAAACTTCGAGCTGTATGAGTTACACGCTGATCGATATAGTAACACGCATTAATCAGCAGCGGCTGCGTTGGCTAGGACATGTTGTGCAAATGGACGAAATGAAAATTATCCTGAGGGAACTCGTAAAAGAGGACGTCCGAAACTTCGATGGAAAATCTCTCAAAGAAATTGTAGAATAAGCGCACAAGAATAAGCTCGGCCTTAGACCTTAACCATTTACAAACGGTTAAGGCCATTTAAGTAAGTAAGCAGCAACTTTGTAGGGAGGATGGGATAGTATATAATAGATTTGTGCTTATTTTTGCAACGTAGATAAATATTGCTCTGGGACCGATCGAATTAGTCTTTCTGTGTGCGCTTCCGCCTAAGCAATTTTTCTTAGTTCTCAAAGAACAACTCTATTAATTTTCGCCAAAATCTGTTCATATCAATTTTAATGCTTCGTAAGCCAAACGTTTTATTTAATAACGTCATTTCCAAGGATATTTTTGTAAGCTCTGGAGTGCCTCAAGGTAGTCACCTTGGTCAAGCATTGCAAAGTTTTAATGTACGCTGATGATGTCAAGATATTTCATAGCTACGGTAATAACAGTGAAGAAAATCTTTTACAAGATGATTTGGTTAAAATTGTGGTGCATTTTAAACTTAATGGAGCTAAATCTAAAAAAATGTAAACATATTATCATTAGGCGGATATCTTCTTGACACAGTTTTAGAAATCCTAGATCTTGGTATTCTACTGGATCAGAAACTGAATTTAAACAAACACATTAATATGATTGTCAATAAAGCACGTTGGGTATATGCCTTTATAAAACGATGGGCAAAGGAGTTTAGTGATGTGAATGTTACAAAACATTTATATTTATCTCTGGTAAGACCAATTTTAGAATATGGGTCTGTTCTATGGGATCCAAATGAAATATATAATATAAACATTATTGAATCGGTTCAGAAGCAATTCCTTCTTTTCTGTTTGGGCAATTCAAGATGGAACCGAAATGTTATTCTTCCGCCTTACTCTACGCGGTTGGCAGCAATAAAAATACCAACGCTTGAAAGCAGAAGAATTTATTCAACTTAATTAATGGTGCAATCTGTTCCGAATTCTTATTAAGTAATATAAAGTTCAATGTTCCACAATTTTATTCCTATTTACTTACAAGTTTACCAAACCAATTACGCTAACGCAGATTCCCTAAGAAGATTGTGTAAATTATATAAAGAATATTATTATCTTATTGATTTTTCATTTAATGTTAATATTATCAAACGTAATATTATTTTGAATTTGAATCAATGTAATTAAAAATGTATAAACTTAATAGGTCTGAAAGGATTTAACCTGTAGACCTTAAATAAATAAATACTAAAACAATTAAAAAAGTGCCCGACCATACGATACCCTTCACCATTAAGGTCAAAAGTGTTATTTCTTCTGCACAAGGACAAATATTTGCTAAATTTTGCCATCATACAAACATTTTCTCAGAACTTATATATTTAAGCTGCTTCCGACATTTGGACTTATATGAGAGCTAGGGTCAAATGTGGACCGATTATCTCGAAATAAGGCAAATTGATTACAGTTGTTACAAATTATGTATGCAAAAAATAAACTTAAAATTCCCATTATCTTCAGATTTACGAGCGTTTTAGTGGTTTTTGTCTCATTTAGTGCGTTTTTAAAGAAAAGTTTGTATGGGAGCTATGGTCAAATGTGGACCGATTTTAACGAAATTTGGTACAGTGATTTTAGTTTACATAAGCAGTATTTGATTTAAATTTCATGAAAAAATATTGATATTTGTGGCCAATATATCAATTCCGGGAAGTGGGACCTATGGGAGGTACCATAAGTAATGGACCGATTTTGACGAATTTCAATAGCCATGGTCCCATTATCAAAAACAAATTTCATCAAATTATCTTTAGAATTGCGACCTGTAGTTTGATTACATGGTTTACATGGGGGTCCAGCCAGACGGACAGACAGACATCGCTAAATCGACTCAGAAAGTGATTCTGAGCCTATTGGTATACTAAAAGGTGCGTCTAAGACAAATATTTCCATGCGTTACATACATCAGCACAAACTTATAATACCCTATATGAACATAGACAACCACCAAAACAAATTTTTTGGTAATTGGTCCAAATAAGTCTATATACTCCATCCTCACTTTTAGTTTTGGGAAAACTGTTGAAATCGAGTTTTTATGTCTTCAAACCGTAAATTTTAGTAAATTTTTTTACATAAAGTAATTTTTATATGTAACACATGTATAATAAATACTCATAGTCGTATTCATAAATACGAGTATACATATGTATGTACAATACTTATATATGTAAGTATTGTTTGTACACAAACTTTACTTTATTTAAATACATACATACGTACTCATACATAAGTACTTTATTTTTATTGACAAAAACTCGATTGACGTGTAAATATAAATGTATTTTGAATGAAAGTGAAATGGATTTTGTATTTTAAGTTTTCTGTTATTTCTTTCTCTTGTGTCCCATGACTCTTTTTTTAATTTCAATTACATTTTTCACTTTGTCTTGCGGTTTTTATTTCTTTACATTTTTCAAATAAATTAAATAATAACAATGCATATTGCAAATGATAGACTGACAAAGCCAAAATTCAGCTTACAGTAAAGCCCGAGTACAAAAACTATATAAATCGAGATCACTTGATGTTCGCAATAGTCGCATTCTCATAAAGTCTATATGCAACTTATAGTCTCTAAGTTAATTGTAGCATAAGAAAAAAAATGTCACCATCACAAACACTTACAGCTTTTACAATTCAGTTTCGGAAAACTTATAACTCCATCCAATCAATAAAGGCTTTGGAAGTCGCTGGAGCTGGTATTCAATTAAAAATTCACACACTATGATTGCGATCAAGTTTAAGGGAATTTTAGTATAAAATGAAATCGATACACGACTTTAAGGTTCTTGTTTCACATTGACCAACCGACCGAATAGATTCCAGTGACTAAATTTTACTATGTACTAGTTTTTTGAAAATAACAAAAAAGAAAAAAACAAACTAGCTATTCGCACTTAACAGCTTTCACCGGCTTAACAACTAAACACAGCAGCAGAAATACTTAGTTAAGTATAAAAAGTATAAAAAAGTGAATGCTGGATAGTGGATAATGGGTAACACATAAACGAACAAAATAAATAAAACACGCACTCGTATTCAAAAAGGCCCGTAATCCGTAATAACGTCTTGCTTCAATCAGCAACTGCAACAAACTGTTAAGCCATCACAACCAGTTGCCTTCTTTACATTTGTCTTAAAAATATTTTTAATTTTTCATTGTTTGGCCTAGACTCATACAACTCTGGCCAAAAATTTCAAACAAAAAATTCACTCCCCTGCAGTAAATGCCGTCAGAGAAACAATACTGTTTTGCTATTGACAATGTCTCCAGTACTACTTGCCTATTTTGCCCCATCCAATGTTATCTACTATTGACATTTAACATTTATAGTTCCTACGAAATCTACCAGTAGACATTACCACTATTTACTTAGTATTGACTTTGTAGTTCTTTTGGTCCAAATGGCGACATTGGGATCAAATCGGGGCCTATTGATATACATATATGTTGACACATTCGTTGACAATGTCACCAGATATATACTAGAATAGTTGTCTCTATATATTCACTATCTCAGTACTGAACTAAAATTGGGGACATTTGAATTGATGTTACACAAAGTGTCGACATGGAGACACATGATCCCAGTTTTACTACAGGGTCGTTAACAAAATAAATACAATTAAACAAACGAACGAACGAACGACTTTTTATGCTTCGCCACTCTTGACAAGTCTCATTTTACCACAACTTCGTTAAGTCCATAGGTCCTCTCACACTCGTAATAACTTGGTTGAATAGTATTTGAAACATGTTAATGATAATTTGTCACGGCATTTGACCGTATTTGACTAAATCAATGTAAGCAGAGCATTTTTAAGGGTTCACATTAACTGAGTTATACACCTCTTTTATATACCGTAGCTTTATAGTTTGATTAAAAAAGTAAAATACTTTTACCATAATCTTCTTCACAATTCTTGGGTTTGTGCTGATGTTTGTAACGCATAGAAATATTAGTCTGACTCCCACTTTAAACTATTCCATACGACTCACTTTCTTTAGTCCGGCTGGGCTGGATGCCTGTTCAGCTCTCCATGTAAACTCAACGAAAACAAGTAAGTAAGTGCTATAGTCGGTCAAGCCCGACCATACGATACCCTTCACCACTAAGGTCAAAAGTGTTTTTTCCTGTATAAAGACAAATATTTGCTAAATTTTGCCATCACACAAACATTTTCTCAAAACTTTTATATATCTAAGCTGTTTTCGTCATTATATGAGAGCTAGGGTCAAATGTGGACCGTTTATCTCGAAATTTGGTAAATTGATTACAGTTGTTATGTATTATGTATGCAAAAAATATACTTAAAATTCTCATTATCTTTAGATTTACGAGCGTTTTAGTGATTTTTGTCTCATTTAGTGCGTTTTGATAGAAGAGTTTGTATGGGTGCTATGGTCAAATGTGGACCGGTTTCAATTTGGTACAGTGATTTTGGTTTACATAAGGTGTGTTTGTTTTAAATTTCATGAAAAAATATTGATATTTGTGGCCACTATATCAATTGCGGGAAGTGGGACCTGTGGGAGGCACCATAAATAATGGACCGATTTTGACGAATTTCAATAACCATGGTCCTATTATCAAAAAAATATCTATTCCAAATTTCATCAAATTATCTTTACAATTGCGACCTGTAGTTTGATTACATGGTTTACATGGGGGTCCAGCCATGCAGACGGACGAACGGACATCGCTAAATCGACTCAGAAAGTGATTTTATTGGTATACTAAAAGGTATTGGTGGGTCTAAGACAAATATTTCTATGCGTTACATACATCGGCACAAACTTAAAATACCCTTTCCACCTATAGTGGTGAAGGGTATAAATAATAAATACGGTAGAATGCCATGTAAAATTTAAGAAAAGTTGTTTATTTTACAGCTTAAAAAAATCTGTTATAAATTCAATAAAGTGTATTATAAGTTTGTGCTGATGTATGTAATGCATAGAAATATTTGTCTCAGACCCACCAATACCAATAGAAATCACTTCCTGAGTCGATTTACCGATGTAAATCCGTCCGTCTGGACTGCTGGCTTGACCCCCATGTAAACTTTGTAATTAAAGTACAAATCGTAATTCTAAAGATAATTTGATGAAATTTGTAACGGACAATTATTTTGGTAGTGGGACCATGGCTATTGAAATTCGTCCAAATCGGGCCATTATTTAGGGTACCTCATTATGTCTCACTTCCCGGAAATGGTATTTTGGCCGCAAATATCAGTATATTTTCATGAAATTAAAAAAAAGCTGCTTATGTACAATTTAAAAATCGGTCCGTATTTGACCATAGATCCCGTACGAAAACTTCAGTCAAAATATACTAAATGAGTCAAAAATCACTTCTTACTTGTTTTTTAATTTAGTTAAAGGGTTGTTTTAATTATTTTTTTTTTTAACAATTTTACCTAATATTTTATTTATTTTCTTTTATTTATAGGAAAAGGGTTCAATAAGTTAAAGCATTTATGTTAATGGATTGAAACATTTGACTTTAGTGGTGAAGGGTGTCATGTGGTCCAAGGCCGACTATAGCACTTATTACAAGTTATTTGAAAAATGGTTTAAATTCAGTCATTTAACCTAGACTGGACATTAGAGCGTCTCGACTTATATGGGGAAAAAATAAAGTTCGCCGTACACCATCGAATATAAA
Organism: Stomorhina lunata; assembly: GCA_933228675.1. Classification (NCBI taxonomy): domain Eukaryota; kingdom Metazoa; phylum Arthropoda; class Insecta; order Diptera; family Rhiniidae; genus Stomorhina; species Stomorhina lunata. Next base: position 83,293,895 of record OW121740.1, on the reverse strand, counting down.
GCGTTGCTTTGGGACAGTTTCGAAAAATTTTTTTAAAATTTTTTTCGTCGCACATTGGGGTCGCCAAAATACATTTTTCGTTATATCTTCGCCATTTAAAGTTGGATCTTAAAGTATAATGATATAATGATGAGGCCAACATTTTTCTTTAATAATTATTATTCTTGGGTATCGGGTTCTAGTATTTATCTATCAGACCCCTGTTCCTACCACGCTAATGTACCACCCTAATATCAGAAAATTAAAGCTCTTAAAAAATCGTTAAACTTTTACTAAGGAAGTTTTTCGATTTTTCACATAGGGATCGCCAAAAAATTTTTCGTTATATCTTCGCCATTTACTGTCGGATCTTAAAGTGTATCGATGTTTTTGTCAAATGAAGGCCAATGTTTTGCGATATTAATCATTGACCTTAAATACATTCTTCTACATAGTACCTACCCAAGATATTTTAAGTCATACAACAAGAATTATAAAAATTTTAAATCTTTTAATCAATTATGTTTTGAAAAGATCCAAGTTTGCAGTATTTTTGAGGGCTCTCAAGTTCTGAAAAAATGTGGCCCATGCGTTGCTTACCAGTGACAGCCATGGCAGATTAATGTACTACATGAACAAAACGTTCAGTGTTTTGTTAAAGACATAGATAAGCTGTGAAAATAATTAAGTTTAGTTTTATAATGATTGACCTCAAGTACATTCTTCTAGTACTTTCTTTTTTTTACAATAATCATTGATCTCAGATATCCGTTCTAGTATTTATTTAAAATTATGAAAAAATATCATGTAAAAATTCACAGTGTAAATACCCAAACAGTCTCTTAGTTTGTCTTGCTATTCGTTTTATCCACGAAATAATTGTTTGAATTTCGTCTGTGTCTGTATAACATTTAATCGTGTTGTGTCTATTTTAATTATAAACTATTAAAAATTAATTTAAATAAACAACAGCCTCCCGAACTTTCCGCTTTTATTTTATCCGCCATTCTGGTTCTTGTGAAATCCAACCTCAAGCAATTCCAATAGATGATATATCTTGGGTTCATCAATTGCCGGACGACGTTCAACAAATGCTTCGTCTGCCCATAGAAAATAACGTTTACTTTTTCACCCGGTCCACAATTTCAGAATTTTTTTGACTGAGCCGCCATGCTTGCAATTCTTAATGCAAGAACTGCTGAAGCATTACAGTTTTCCAAAGATGTAATCGAAATACCAGGTAACATAAGGAAAATACTTCCTGTTGATAGTTTTATTTACTAAACTTAATTATTTTCACAGCTTATCGACATTGGCCTTCGTTAGACAAAAACATCGATATATTACACTTTAAGGTCTGACAGTAAATGGCGAAGATATAACGAAAAATGTATTTTGGCGATCCCTATGTGCGGCAAAATAAGAAATTCCTTGTTTGTAATAGATCGGCTTAAAAAATCGAAAAACTTCCTTAGTAAAAGCTTAACGATTTTTTATGAGCTTTAATTTTCTGATATTAGGGTGGTACATTAGGCTGGTAGGAACAGGGGTCTGTTAAATAAATACTAGAACCGGATACCTAAGAATAATGAATATTAAAGAAAAATGTTGGTCTCCTCGAGACAAAAACATCGATATCACACTTCGAGATCCGACTGTAAATCCCGAAGATATAACGAAAAATGTATTTTGGCGACCCCAATGTGCGACGAAAAAAATTTAAAAAAAATTCGGAACTGCCTCGGCGAGCTTTATTTTTTCGAGACGCCCTACTGGACATGTTGAATCACTGGAATTATAGTTAAAATAGTGGGTCGAGTATACCATGAAATAATTTTTTTTTTATATGGGCGGGGCTACTCCTACTTTTAATATCAGAAAAGTTCATATCCAACATTAAGCACCGAAGATGCAATAAAACGGGTTGAAAATTTGAGAGAAATCTATGAAATATATTTTTTATATACAGGGCTACTCCCTGTCTGTACCAAATTTTATCAGATAACCTTGAAAATAGCGTCCTGTACATTGAATTTAATCAATGATGACTGATAATTATCAGTTACATGAACGACCTGCCAGCTAGATAAACGGACTGTCAGGAAATGATTCTGAATAGAATACTTTAAGGTGGTACCAGACAAATATTTCTTTACATCAGCGCAAACTTAATATACCCTTTGCACCTGTTGTGGTGATAGGTATAAATATTAGGGGACTCCGTTTGCTTTTACTATGTATATAATTACATAATGAAATTAAAGATTTGTTTATGTTAAATGTAATGTATCATTGTAGATACGAGTATGTTAGTATTTTTTGTCACAATTATCGTGTTAAGGAAAATAAAAATTAATGTGCCATATACTCGTACTGTCTTTCATGGTTATAAGTATTTAGTATTTATGCAATAAAGTTACCCATTTGTACAAATTTTACTAATCGACTCAATAAAATTTGGAAACTTATGTTTGTACTTAGTAGGTACATGGACATAACAAAGTTTGCGCAATATTTACAGTTGACTTCATCAGAGCCACATAAAATACAAAAGGACGCAAACAAAAAGAAATGCCGTAACTAACAAATGTTACTTTTTTCCTATGACATGGAACAAAAAAAGTAAGAGTATTATATTCAGCTATGCCGAATCGTATCAATCCTTCAACAATAGTGTTCTAATAGTCAAATATAGGAAAAACTTTTAGTTCAGTAGACAAATAGAAATTCCCAACCCTGAACATACTAAACTGCAGTTGGAAAAAAAGAAGGATGAAGAAAGTGTCAAATAAAACGAACATCAAAAAAGAAAAGTTTCAGTACAACCCGAAGCTGTTAAAGTGTTTTAAAAATAAATTAATCTAAACTTTTTAAAAGAAGAGAGAAATTGTTTAAATTGAAAGTAATTAATTTCATTTGAACCAATATTTATGTTGAAAGTAATGAGTTCGAGTCGGGCTTAGGTCCATGACATAAATTATTTTCAAATTTATGATTTTTAAATCATATTCCTCTGATTAGTAGGAATACTTAAAAAAACTATGTGACACATAGCAGTGTGGAATGCTGCATTATCTGCCCCGATAAGGATGAAATTTTTCACACTTGTTTAGTTTTACATAGATATGGAAAATTAATTTTTTTTACATATTTTTCTACACAATGTATAACCCTAAATTTTCTAAGAAAGACTCCTTTCGGTATCTGCCTTGGACCCCTATTTCTCGTGTATTTTTACTCTCATCTATAAGCCGTAACTGTCAGCAGCGTTTTTACATTGTTTTTTATTTAATCATTTGGTTTCTTTTTTAATATCTAACACACTTTTTCGAAATAGCTGTCAATAAGTTATCAGAACCAAGGGCTGTTCACATATAACGTGACGCTCTTAGGGGGAGGGGGTTATGACTTTTGTTACGGTAGATGTATTCTGTATGCGTATTTCTATTAAAATGTATTAAACAGGGGGAGGGGGTTAAAAATCTGCGAAAATAGCGTCACGTAATATGAGAACAGCCCCCACCCAATGTTAGGATAAATAACTGCAATTTCATTAAAAAGTTAAACCTGAGGGTATGCAACGATTTTTTTATTATAAGAAATATTCTTGATATTTTTTTTACAAAATTTTGATTTTTTCAAAGGTTTAACAAAAGTAGGTGAATTTTGTTTAGCTAATTCAAATAATTCATTCTACTGAGAGCACGGAGGTAAACCGAGCTAACTGGAGTTTTCTCCAACGAAAACATCCAATGCTGAATAATTTTGATGCGCTCATATCTCCCAAACTAGGTATTGAATATTTTTTTTCCTTAAAACAAAAACAAGAATTCAGATTTAAATAAAATTGACACCAAAAAATGACAAAATAGTCGGGATGTAAATATTATTCAAAAAGAAGAGTATTCGCATTTGATCCCAAATCTGTTACATTTATTATCCCCAATTTAGACAGATCGAAAACCTCGCATTGTTACTATATTTACAAACAAAACTTTTTAGAATTATGTTCATAAACCAAAAATCGACACCTACATTTAGCTACTCGAAACGTAAGTCTTTAAATTTCAATAATATTACCATACATTTTCGTTTCACAACATTCAGCTGACTTCAACCGATTTTTTTCTAAATATATATATACATACATATCTTAAGAAAAGAATACAGATTTTTCATAGTCAGATACTTCTCTACAAAATGACATTATTAGATTTTTGAAAAGTGAAAAGAAAGACCATAGTGCGTCGTCGCCAAGACAAAAGGCGACCTATATAATAGCTGCCATGAAAGTAGGCACGAATTAGGTTGTGGTTTTATGGTGAACAAAATAATACGACATCTGGTTTCCAGGTTTACTCCTGTAAGTGAAATGTTAGCGATAATATGCGTCAAAGCTAAAAACTTTCGTTAAAGAATTCTTCTATGAACAACTTGAGGAAGTCCCCAATCATGACGTAAAAATAATACTAAGTGATTTTAACGTAAAGTTAGGACGGGAAAGCTGCTACTGTTTGTAAATTCAGCCTTCACGGTGAAACGTGTGATAATGGTATGAGGTTGATCTCCTTTGCGGCGGCACTCAATATGGTTGTAATAACCTGGTTTCCACACCTTGATCAAAAACAAAAAATCAGATAGATCATGTTGTAGTTGACGGAAGAAGACACTTGGTAGAGTTAAAAACACTTTGTCATTAAATACCTTGAAAATTGGGAACATTTTGTCAAGAATTTTCTAATTTTATTTTGTAATTGTAAAATATTTTTTTAATAAATATTTTACATTATTCGAGGAGCTTATATGGACTCCGATAATATCCTTGTTGCAGCCAAGGTGATAACACGTCTGAGTATGTCGAGGAACATACAAACGGAAGCGCAAAGAAAGTTTGATACATATCATCGCTTTATTGACCACAAAGTGTTGCGGGTGGGCCCCTCCTACCCCTGACGGCACTGGCTACTCTACGCCACTGCTACCGAAAAAAAATTTTGCGTGGGGGGTAGGGCGGAAAACACTTTCGGGAGGGGGCAAAATTAAACCTATTGCCCCGGGTCCCTCATAAATCAAAAATAATGTTCCGGGAGCGGCCTTGCTAGGTGGAGACAAATGCCCCAGCCAACTCCCGGTAATCGCCACCTCCATTAAAATAATGTTCCGGGAGCGGCCTTGCTAGGTGGAGACAAATGCTCCAGCCAACTCCCGGTAATCGCCACCTCCATTAAAATAATGTTCCGGGAGCGGCCTTGCTAGGTGGAGACAAATGCTCCAGCCAACTCCCGGAAATCGCCACCTCCATTTAAATATGTTCCAGGAGCGGCATTGTCGATTTGGAGACATGCTCCAGCCAACTCCCGGAAATCGCCACCTCCATTTAAATATGTTCCAGGAGCGGCATTGTCGATTTGGAGACATGCTCCAGCCAACTCCCGGAAATCGCCACCTCCATTTAAATATGTTCCAGGAGCGGCATTGTCGATTTGGAGACATGCTCCAGCCAACTCCCGGAAATCGCCACCACCACTCTTCGCCATTTCCATTACCTTGATTGCTGAAAATTAAACATAAAATTAGTAAAACATAATTAAAAAGATACTTACCTTCCTTAATTATTCATGTAACATCCAGTCCCGTCTGTCGGTCCAATGAAAAACCTGAAAAAGAAAAAATAAAAATATTAAACTAAAATTATACTTACCATGTGTTGCTCTGTTGATGAATGTTTATTTGTTTTTCCTTTATGTCATTTACTAGTACTACAAAATACTACGATTGGCAACGCGATTATTTTGCGTAAATGCAGGGTTGTATCTCCCATTCAAAAATAAGTTTTTAATTTAAGCGCTTTTTTTTATTTTTTAAATTTTGAGATATGAATGGAATAGTATTCAATTTCTAAAATTTCTGTACGCCTAGTAGCCAAAAGGAGGAGATATAGAAAATAATGACCGATAATTAAGAAAAAAGCATAATATATAGAAATTCTAGGAAAAATGGCGATACGGAGGAGAAATTTTGGAAAAGTTTTTATAAATAGGATTTTGGAGGGAGTTTAATTGGAAAAGGTGATGAAATATATAAAGAAATGGAGGGAATGATTTTTGACCACTATGTATCTTAAGATTTGACTGGTATAAAAGGGAATTTTAGACAAGGCCAAAGATCAGAACAATAGTTGGTACTCTGTGGTATTGTGTGTCGTTTAAAATTCTGGGTGCAAAAGTCCTTTCTTTATAAAAACAGTTTTTTTGTTATTAAATAAATTTTAATTTACGGATAAAGAAAAAAAATTTTCATGATTGAAGAATTTATAAATTCACAAAAGAAAAGTGTGTTTATATTCTTGCTGGTAAAATCTGTCCGGATAATAATACGTAAGTTAAGCACAAAAGAAACTAAACATTTTATTAGAAAAATATGTTAGTATCTATTTTCTAACAATAGAAATTTAATATTTAGCTGGCTGTTCCCAAGGAATCCCTCAAACTAATGAGAAGGTTGGATCCAAAAACCAAAAGGGAAAGCCAGGTATTTTTGAACAATTGAAGAATTAAAAAAATAAACTTTGCACCGCAACTAAAAATCAAAATACTTAAAAAAAAAATACATCAAAAGTCTCAAGAGACAATTATGAAGAAAAAAACCGCAGCAAAGTTTCTGCCAACAACCAAATTTTGAAATTTTAACTTAACATTAAAAATTTATTAAAAAGTAAAAGCAAATAATATATAAAAAAAAAAAAAGAATTTAAATTAAGCTATTTAATATAAGTTGTGTATTTGTGATTCCTTTATAAGTCCTGTGTGAGTGTTATGGAATAAGTGTCCTTTTTGTTGTCCGTCCGTCCATCTAAGAAAAAAAGAAAAAAAAATATAGATAAGTGAAGGTATCATGAAAATTTGGAATTGAAATCATAATTAAATGATAAAAATACAAAAATCATAAACTTTATTTAAAACAATAGTAATGAATATGTGTTCTCAGGGAGCTCCTTTAGGCCTATAAAAAGAAAAGAAAGAGAAAAGGTTAAACAAATTTTAAGAATTGTGGTTTAAACTCATTTTCAAAGATATTTTCATATATATTTAAAAATAACGTCCGTATTTTATGTTAAAAATTAGTGTTTATATTTTTAAGTTTTATTGTTTAATGTTAAGATATTCGTTTTATATAATAAGAATGGTCAAATAAATAGTCTTTCTGTATTTAAAAAAGAATGAAGAAAATTGAGTAAGAGATTATTTATGGAGGATTGTTGAGAGGAATAGGGTGATGGGAGGCGGGTTAGTGGGTCCATAAAAAAATTACTATTTGGAAATAATTTTTGGACAAGGTAGGGAAAGGGCAAGGCCGGAAGTTAAAATCCATTTCCGGCATAGATGTTCCAATGTTTGTGATGTGTCGTTTGTTTGTTTTGGAAAACTTATAAATTATTTTTGTGCAATCCAGGGCTGGTTGTAGGGTTGAGTTCCTTCGCCCGAAAGAGACCGCGAGTAGCTAGTCAGGCCGGCAACAACAACAGTCCCATCGGTTTGTAACAGAATATGGCGCCCAATTGAAATAAAAAGAATTTTTGTTGTGTTCTGTCAAAGTATGACGTCCACACAGGAATTTTGTAATATAGTGTAAAATACCTAAACACTGATAATAGCCTACTAGTTGTGTTAAAATAGTCCTTTATGTGTTTTCAAAGTGTCGTTTAAAATAAAAGAATAGGTCTTATCCGTTTTTGGTATCGTCCGAAAAGTCCGTTGTGAGATCGTTTTTGTTTTTAAACGTACATTTTTGGAAATATATTTTCAGTTCAAAACATGATTGGTTGAACAAGTTAGCTAATGGATTGAAAGCCGTTCTATATGTTCACCAATTGTCGTTATTTGTTTATTTAGTCTCAGTTTGATGTTTTGTGTGTGGAGCAGTTTCTATGTTTGCCAACAGCCGCTCGAGCTCAAAGCTTAAGGTCTGTTGTGTTGACAAACATATACTACTGGCCTCTGATAGTGTTTGAGAACAATGTAGGAGCACCCACAAAACTGTGATAATTTTTTTTTATTTTTTTTGCTTAAAGTTGAATTATTGGGACATCGATAAAAAAAGGTACCGTCAGACCGCCGCCACTCAACAATCCCCATGAGAATAACAAGTTTAAAGAACCTTTTATTTTATCACTAATCTTTAATTTGATTTATAGATTTATTTGATCATTCAACTTAGTATTCTATTAGTATTTGTGTTTGTCGTATTTATATTCCAAATTATTTATATTTTAGTATTTAGTTTATTATTTTTATAGTTATTATTTTATTTATTTTCTTTATTTATTTCAAAATTTATACTTTTAGTTTTATAGTAGTCTTATATTCCAATTATTATTAATTTTTTTTATTTATCGTATCGTTTATTTAAAGTTTAATTTCAAATCTCAATTTTGTTTTTGATTGTTTGGTGGTATTTTTGCGTGGATAAGTAAAATTTTTAGTTTCTTTTATACATCATCCGTCTCCGTTTATTAAAGTCAGTAGTTTCCGGTTTAATTTTCAATATCCGTATGTGATGAGTAATGATACCAGGCCTCGAACTAGGAACCGAAAAAGATTGTTACAAGAATCAAGTTTAAATACTTCCATAGAAGTTCAAAACAAATATAGGAAATATAATTTTAATTCAAAAATGGCAACAAATGATTCCATTAGAGACCTGTCGAATTCCATAAATTCAAGGCCAACACTGTCTGTCAACAATACAAACAGAGCTGGTAACCCTAATGTACCAAGTCATTCTTCAAACGTTCCAAATGTGGTAATTGAACCTGAGGTTAGGGAACTAATAGTTGACGAAACTTTAGTGGTCCAAAGAGCGTTAGAAGAAAGAGTGAAGAAAATGGTTCAGGAGGAAATGGTCGAGGTTAGAAAGTCGGTTGGTGAATTAACCAAAATAGTCAAAGAAATGTCTGTGACTATGTCTAGGTGTCCAGAATCCGTCGATACTAATATATATAATCTTCCTAATGCTACTCAAAACGGTATAGCTTTTCCCAGACCCTTAAATAATAACGTTTTACAATTTGGAAACTTACCAAACACGGGAAACATTGCGGTGAATGCTGATCCAATGGGTGAAAGTAGAAACAGTCGTTCGGCTTCTGAAACAAATAGAAATAGTGAAAGGATTAGTATTCGCGTAGATAAATGGGGGATAGTTTTTGACGGAAATAATAACCATATAAGTGTGGAAGATTTTATATTTCGTATCGAACATCTCCAAGCACATTATGATATTAGTTGGGAGGAAATTTTAAGGGATTTCCACCTGTTAATGTCTGGTCCAGCGAAAGATTGGTATTGGCTGCTGATTCGATCCCATGGAATAATGAAATGGCCAACTCTGCGATGCGAACTCTCCAATCAGTATCGAAACAATACGTCAAACTTTGAAATTATGAGAGATTTGGTAGAGAGGAAACAGCTTCCAAATGAGTCCCTTGACGTTTTCTTTCAGTTCATGTCCAAGCTAAGATCCAGACTAGTGCAACCTATACCGGAATATGACATGATAAAAATATTAAAAAGAAACCTTAGAGAAAATATTGCAAGAATAGTATACCCGATATCTGTATCTTCGGTTAAACAGCTTCGAATGGAGTGTGTGGAAGCAGAAAAGAATTTCCCCATGAAAGAATGTCGAAACAATCTGCCAACTTCACGTCAGATGAGAGTTAACGAAGTTGTTTTTGAGAGCTCTAATGAAGAAACGCAGTATGAGGATGTTAGTGCTCTGAAGTTTTCACAACCCAGACCGCCACTTGCATGCTGGAATTGTAAATCATTAGGGCATGGTTTTCGTGACTGCAACGCCAGTGAGAGAGCATTATTCTGCTACAGGTGCGGGAAGCCAAATGTCATTGCTCCAAAATGTCCTGATTGCCAAAAAAATTTTGCGAAGAGCGTAGTGACGGGGGAACTACGTACATCAAAAAACCCCAACAGCGAAAAACTTTAAACTGTCCTGAAAAAAATAACATTGATTTAGAAACGGAAGTTGAAGACTTAGTTAAATACATACCGGAAATGAAACACAAGATCCCACTAAACATAAGACAAAAATATTACGACCATATTAAGCATAGAATTTTTAGTTTCAGTGGTATGCCAAAGCCAATTTCAAAGCGTGTTCTGAAAATAAGGGAATACTTTAATAATAAACGAATAAACAAAAAACAATTAGTAGAATCTATAAATAGAATAAGTAATAGAGTAGACAATAGGATTTTTATAGAGGTAGAGATAGAAGGTAAAAAGTTGTCCGGTCTGTTAGATAGTGGTGCATCCGTTAGCATATTAGGAAAAAATTGCAGAAAATTTATAGAAGAATTAGGGTTAGAATTAATACCGATATTTTCAAATGTGGTGACTGCAAGTGGTCAACAGCATAGAATATTGGGGAAAGTAAACGTATCCATGAGGTACAAAGATCAGGAGAATAAAATACTTCTGTATCTTTGTCCTGATTTGGAACAGTATTTATATTTGGGTATAGATTTCTGGAGATCATTTAATTTAGCACCAGAGATCATTGGAATAAATGAAATATCACTAGAAAAAGCTATAGAAGATTTCGGAGATAAAGAGGATTATAAAATAGGGCCACATGAGTTAAATATAGAACAAAAAAGTAGATTAGATAATGTAATTAAGAAGTTTGATACTTTTGAAGAGAAAGGTTTAGGGCAAACAAGTCTTGAAAAACATTCAATCAAATTAATAAATGGCGCTGAGCCGATTAAGGATAGATATTATCCAATATCGCCAGCTGTCCAAGAGATTACGTATAAAGAAATAGATAAAATGTTAGAATTGAATGTTATCGAACTTAGTGAAAGCCCTTGGAGCAACCGGACAACAATTGTAAAAAAACCAGGAAAAAACAGATTTTGCCTTGACGCCCGAAAATTAAACAAACTAACGATAAAAGACGCTTATCCGTTGCAAAATATCGACGGTATCCTAAGTCGTATAGATGAGACTTATTTTATAAGCAGCGTTGACTTAAAGTATGCGTTCTGGCAAATAGAACTTGAACCAGATAGCAGACCGTTCACTGCTTTTACAGTTGCGGGTAGGGCGTTATATCAATTTCGCGTTATGCCGTTTGGCCTATGCAATGCTGCCCAACGCTTATGTCGTCTTATGGACAAGGTCATTCCGCCAAATCTGAAAGACAACGTCTTTGTTTATCTGGACGATTTGTTAATAATCTCTAATGATTTCGATAAGCATTTAGAAATTTTGGAAGAGGTAGCTAAATGTTTGAAAAAAGCTAATTTAACGATAGGGCTCAGTAAGTCACAGTTTTGTTTTAAACAATTAAAGTATTTAGGATTTATTGTTGGAGGAGGGATGCTAAAAACCGATCCAGATAAGGTCAAGGCAATCACCCAAATCAATATTCCTAAAACGGTAAGAGAAGTGAGAAGTTTTCTGGGTACTGCGGGATGGTACCGCCGTTTTATCAAAAACTTTTCCGTTATATCCGCCCCATTGACCGATACTCTAAAAAAATCGAATAAGTTTGAGATGACAGCAGAGGCAATAAGGTCCTTTGAGAACTTAAAGAGGGCATTGACATCAGCTCCAGTTCTTCGGCATGCCGACTTCTCCAAAAGATTCTTCATACAGTGCGATGCGTGTGACTATGGCATTGGAGCAGTTCTGTACCAACTGAGCGGAGACGAAAACGAGCACCCAATTGCGTTCTACTCGCAGAAACTTAATTCATGTCAAAGGAATTATACAGTCACTGAAAAAGAGTGCTTGGCTGCGGTGATGGCTGTAAAGAAGTTTCGGCAGTACATCGAAATGATGCCATTCACCATCGTCACCGACCATGCCAGCCTAAAATGGCTTATGTCTCTTAAAGATTTGACAGGGAGACTAGCTAGATGGTCACTGCAACTCCAAGCTTTTGATTTTGAAATACAACATAGAAAAGGTTCAGAAAATATTGTAGCAGATATGCTTTCCAGGTTACCAAACGTAGATGAAATCAATATGAATGATTTGTTAGGCTTTGAAACAACTGAGTTTGAAAGCAACGAATATTTGGATCTCATAGCACATATTGAAAAAAATAAAGAGATTTTGCCAGACTTAAAGGTTGAAAATGGACTGGTTTATAAGAAGACTTTATTTGATCAGGTTGGAGACGAATCGCCATGGAAATTGTGGATTCCAGCAACGATCACACACCCATTAATTAAAAATGTTCATTCAACTCTCACTTCAGCTCATGGTGGAATAGCGAAAACTTTGGAACGTTTAAAAAGGATGTTCTATTGGCCGAAAATGACATTGCAAGTAAAGAACTATGTGGCTAACTGTCAAGTCTGCAAAGAAACGAAACCGTGCAATACCAATCTTAGACCTGAAATCGGTGAAAAAGTGGTTACTGAAAGACCATTCCAAAAATTATATATCGATTTCATGGGAAAATATCCGCGTTCTAAAAAAGGTAATTGTTATATCTTCATTGTCATGGACCACTTTACAAAATTTATATTTCTCAAAGCAATGCGAGATGCTACTACCAAAAATGTTATAAACTTTCTAGTTCATGAAGTTTTTCATAAATTTGGAGTTCCCGAGATAATACATAGCGACAATGGTAGCCAATTTATATCTAAAAACTTTGAAAACTTATGCGCCACATATAAGATCCAGCACCTTAAAACCGCTGTATATTCACCACAGAGCAACGCCAGCGAGCGTGTTAATCAGTCTGTTTTATCAGCAATTAGAACGTATTTGGAAAACGATCACCGTGACTGGGATTTATATCTTAACGAAATAGAATGCGCCTTAAGAACTTCCATTCACACAGCTACGGGCGTTACCCCATTTTTTGCTCTATTTGGGTTTCACATGTTTACCAGCGGTGCAGATTATAAGCTGAGCCGTAAGCTACAGTCACTGACTGATCATGAAATTATCCAAATAGACCGGAATGATAAAATGCAAATTATTAGGGACAAAATGAAACAAAACATGACGAAAGCTTATGAACGAAGTGCTGAAAGATATAACAGAGGTGCACGCATAGCGAAATTTGTGCCCGGTCAGGAAGTGTACCGCCGTAACACTGTCCTAAGTAATTTCGGAAAAAATATTAATGCAAAATTTTGCAAAAAGTTTTTGAAATGCCGTATAGTCAAGCCAGTCGGAAATAATATGTATGAGTTGGAAACATTACAGGGTAAATCTTTAGGTATATATCATTCAAAAGATATCAAGGTATAACAAATACAAAGTTTTAGTGCAATATTAGAATTAAGAATTATTTTATATAATTATACGAGGTTTTGTGTAATTATTCAAGTAATTCTACATTTTAGTTAGGTACTTTATAAACTGTGATATTTGTTATAACTGTGATATACTTCAATTATTTGTTTTAATTATTTATTTGCTTACTTACGTTTTTATCTGTGATATTAGTTTTAATAGTGATGTCCAAAATTTATGTTTTCGTGCAATATAGTTTAAAATAAGCTTCCATAGTTCAACTAAAATTCAATTTGGTACCTGAAAGTACGAAAAACTTTAATACATCACAAAGAAAAAGACTTATAGCAGATAAAATCGTAACTTCCCGTAAAAATCATTGAGTACTGAAATAGTAATTTCAAAATCTTTAATTTTAAAGATATTTTGAAATGAAGTCCACTAAAAGGGAATTTTGCAATAGTGAAAAAAAGTATAGAGGTTGTTCCAATAAAAGTTGAAATGATTCTGAAAAGAAAAAATATGATAAAGTTAATTTTATGATTTTAATGTTTATTTGACGAAATAAAATTTTAGTTTTATTAATAATTAGCTTCATATAAGAAGCATTCGATTTTTTTGCGCTATAAGTGCTCCAATTGGCAAGGACCAATTCCAAGAACCATGAAAATGTCAGAATCTCTAGCAGCTAAGGAATGCCACTATGCATTTTCATCACGAAAATGACAAAAGTCGGTATTAAATTCTTGTTTTAGTGGAATTGTTAGTATTTATGAGGTTAAAATCAGGGAAAAAGTAATAAATATAAAAAAATAAACAAAAGAAGTGCAATAGTATATTATTAAATTCAATTATTTTTTTATTTGAGTGCAATAAATACAAGTTTGACTGTGATATTAGTTTAAGAATGCAATATTAGGATTAGAAAACAATAATTTATATTAGTTGAATTATACAAAATCTTTATGTTTGTTTTCGTCCTAATTTAGCATACTATTTACTAAATTACATTCAAAAAAGGTGTTTTACTCAAGATATACCAAAAAAACGTTAATAATATACTAAAGCCTTTATAATCTACCAGTAAATCCTGTTTCATATTAATTTAGTCACGTTTCGCACTACTCACCTGTTTCGTAAATTCTCCATTGGATAAGTCTCTCTGTATTGCCCGGCTTGAGACGTTCAGGGTGTGGGAGTTCCCCACGTTGTGGCTGGTTAAGATCCCCGCACACCGTTCCCTCTGTCAAACTCCAGAGAAAACGGAGTTTTGTTGCGGGTGGGCCCCTCCTACCCCTGACGGCACTGGCTACTCTACGCCACTGCTACCGAAAAAAAATTTTGCGTGGGGGGTAGGGCGGAAAACACTTTCGGGAGGGGGCAAAATTAAACCTATTGCCCCGGGTCCCTCATAAATCAAAAATAATGTTCCGGGAGCGGCCTTGCTAGGTGGAGACAAATGCCCCAGCCAACTCCCGGTAATCGCCACCTCCATTAAAATAATGTTCCGGGAGCGGCCTTGCTAGGTGGAGACAAATGCTCCAGCCAACTCCCGGTAATCGCCACCTCCATTAAAATAATGTTCCGGGAGCGGCCTTGCTAGGTGGAGACAAATGCTCCAGCCAACTCCCGGAAATCGCCACCTCCATTTAAATATGTTCCAGGAGCGGCATTGTCGATTTGGAGACATGCTCCAGCCAACTCCCGGAAATCGCCACCTCCATTTAAATATGTTCCAGGAGCGGCATTGTCGATTTGGAGACATGCTCCAGCCAACTCCCGGAAATCGCCACCTCCATTTAAATATGTTCCAGGAGCGGCATTGTCGATTTGGAGACATGCTCCAGCCAACTCCCGGAAATCGCCACCACCACTCTTCGCCATTTCCATTACCTTGATTGCTGAAAATTAAACATAAAATTAGTAAAACATAATTAAAAAGATACTTACCTTCCTTAATTATTCATGTAACATCCAGTCCCGTCTGTCGGTCCAATGAAAAACCTGAAAAAGAAAAAATAAAAATATTAAACTAAAATTATACTTACCATGTGTTGCTCTGTTGATGAATGTTTATTTGTTTTTCCTTTATGTCATTTACTAGTACTACAAAATACTACGATTGGCAACGCGATTATTTTGCGTAAATGCAGGGTTGTATCTCCCATTCAAAAATAAGTTTTTAATTTAAGCGCTTTTTTTTATTTTTTAAATTTTGAGATATGAATGGAATAGTATTCAATTTCTAAAATTTCTGTACGCCTAGTAGCCAAAAGGAGGAGATATAGAAAATAATGACCGATAATTAAGAAAAAAGCATAATATATAGAAATTCTAGGAAAAATGGCGATACGGAGGAGAAATTTTGGAAAAGTTTTTATAAATAGGATTTTGGAGGGAGTTTAATTGGAAAAGGTGATGAAATATATAAAGAAATGGAGGGAATGATTTTTGACCACTATGT
The DNA here is from genome assembly GCA_933228675.1 of Stomorhina lunata. NCBI lineage: Eukaryota > Metazoa > Arthropoda > Insecta > Diptera > Rhiniidae > Stomorhina > Stomorhina lunata. The sequence continues at coordinate 83,278,172 of OW121740.1, read as the reverse complement.
ATCTTAAGATTTGACTGGTATAAAAGGGAATTTTAGACAAGGCCAAAGATCAGAACAATAGTTGGTACTCTGTGGTATTGTGTGTCGTTTAAAATTCTGGGTGCAAAAGTCCTTTCTTTATAAAAACAGTTTTTTTGTTATTAAATAAATTTTAATTTACGGATAAAGAAAAAAAATTTTCATGATTGAAGAATTTATAAATTCACAAAAGAAAAGTGTGTTTATATTCTTGCTGGTAAAATCTGTCCGGATAATAATACGTAAGTTAAGCACAAAAGAAACTAAACATTTTATTAGAAAAATATGTTAGTATCTATTTTCTAACAATAGAAATTTAATATTTAGCTGGCTGTTCCCAAGGAATCCCTCAAACTAATGAGAAGGTTGGATCCAAAAACCAAAAGGGAAAGCCAGGTATTTTTGAACAATTGAAGAATTAAAAAAATAAACTTTGCACCGCAACTAAAAATCAAAATACTTAAAAAAAAAATACATCAAAAGTCTCAAGAGACAATTATGAAGAAAAAACCGCAGCAAAGTTTCTGCCAACAACCAAATTTTGAAATTTTAACTTAACATTAAAAATTTATTAAAAAGTAAAAGCAAATAATATATAAAAAAAAAAAAAGAATTTAAATTAAGCTATTTAATATAAGTTGTGTATTTGTGATTCCTTTATAAGTCCTGTGTGAGTGTTATGGAATAAGTGTCCTTTTTGTTGTCCGTCCGTCCATCTAAGAAAAAAAGAAAAAAAAATATAGATAAGTGAAGGTATCATGAAAATTTGGAATTGAAATCATAATTAAATGATAAAAATACAAAAATCATAAACTTTATTTAAAACAATAGTAATGAATATGTGTTCTCAGGGAGCTCCTTTAGGCCTATAAAAAGAAAAGAAAGAGAAAAGGTTAAACAAATTTTAAGAATTGTGGTTTAAACTCATTTTCAAAGATATTTTCATATATATTTAAAAATAACGTCCGTATTTTATGTTAAAAATTAGTGTTTATATTTTTAAGTTTTATTGTTTAATGTTAAGATATTCGTTTTATATAATAAGAATGGTCAAATAAATAGTCTTTCTGTATTTAAAAAAGAATGAAGAAAATTGAGTAAGAGATTATTTATGGAGGATTGTTGAGAGGAATAGGGTGATGGGAGGCGGGTTAGTGGGTCCATAAAAAAATTACTATTTGGAAATAATTTTTGGACAAGGTAGGGAAAGGGCAAGGCCGGAAGTTAAAATCCATTTCCGGCATAGATGTTCCAATGTTTGTGATGTGTCGTTTGTTTGTTTTGGAAAACTTATAAATTATTTTTGTGCAATCCAGGGCTGGTTGTAGGGTTGAGTTCCTTCGCCCGAAAGAGACCGCGAGTAGCTAGTCAGGCCGGCAACAACAACAGTCCCATCGGTTTGTAACAAAAGCTCCTTTGGACAGCCCGATACGAACGAAGGTTGCTGTTTTGACCTAAGCAGGCAGCTATGAAATAAAGCTCTCTCTTTAACAAATAAAATCACGCTCTATAAAACGCCTATACTACCCGTGTAATTATATGGTGCTGAATAATGAGCACTTGCACAGGCAGATGAAGCTATTCTTGGAGTTTTTGAGAGAAAGATTCTATGAAAAATCTTTTGACCAGTTTGCATCAACAATGAATATCTACATCGAATGAACCATGAGCTGAATGAGTTATACGCTCACATCGACATACATAGTAAAACGCATTAAACAGCTGTGGCTGCGTTGGCTATAACAAGTTCGAATGGACGAAAATAATACAGCAAGAAATGCTCGGCCTTTGACCTTAACAGGTTATAAATATATAGGCCGTTTAAGTAAGTAAGAAGTACTAATGTATAAAACGCGTAGAAATATTGGTCTGAGACCCTCCGATCTACTCAGAGTCGATTCAGCGATGTTTGTCCGTCTAGACGGACGGAAGTTCAGAGTTATTTACGTAATAGAAACATAACTATCGAAGTTGGCTGAAATCGGTCCATTATAGAGATTTTGGCCTCAAATTTCAGTAAGTTTTTAAAAATGGAAATATCAACTGTTGGCAATAGCAAAGAATAAACAACGCCTTTAATTTTAATATTTCGCTTTGAAGTCTAAACATGTGTCAAAATTTATAACGGTTATTTTGAGCTTGAGATTTACACGATAAAGACCTTCATAAATAAAGCAATTTTACATTTATTATTTTATTGAAGTAAAGTGTTTTTAATTTACAATACCGCGAATACAACATCAACATAAATCTCTGTAAATCTAAAGATAATAGCAAATCTAATTTTTCCACACATCATTTTTGTATAAACTAAAATCAAGTTGTTAAATTTTAAGAAAATCTGTTCATATTTGACCCTAGGTCCCATGTAAGACCAAGTGACGGAATTGTAAGACTTGAGAAAATGTTTATATGATGGTAGAATGTAAGAAATATGTCCCTATGCATTGAACCATAAATTACATATTTTCTTTGTTGACTATTAGAACTCATTTGACCTCAATAGGGTAAGATCGGGATTGACCGACTAATACTAACTTAATTTTTTTATTATGAGTGTCATAATTCATAATAATTGAAATAAATGAGCGGTATGTTTTGTTTTTGTCTTTACTACTTGCATTGCTGTTTTATGTTTTTTAGGACCAGCACTTAGGGGATGACCCCTACTTATACAATGTATTGCGTTGTAAAATAGGTTATGTTAGAGGGGGATAGATGAGGCTCTATGCTCTACTGGGAGTCAAGGATAACAGAAGAAGAGGGAGATAGATGGTGTACGAGCTGTACGGCTGAAGAACGATTTTTTTTGTATGTGTAATTTGTGTGTGATTCTTTCTAATGGTCAGTCCCAGTTAATCAATAGAGTTGGATACCCTACTGTCACCGATGAGGATTATCGCTCTCCCCTGCTCATGGTCAAGAAGTTCCAACATAGACTTTAAAGCACCTGCACATAGTTGTATTCAATTTTCGGTTGGATATAAGCGATGTAAATAATACGAAGATCGGATGAAGAGAAGTATCTCTTTCAGCGTTTTAGAAAACTGACACTTAAATGACACCTAAAAATGTGATTTTTCCAACGGACATTACATTGAATTCTCATGCCCAGAACATCAAATTCCTCAATATTTACACCAACCATTAATACAGTTGAAGTAACAAGATTTGCAGTGCGTTTATGCGTAGTTGAAGGTAGAAGGCCAACACACGCGGCATGCGGCTGCGGGCGGTTGTAGTATTGCCAGTGCATAAAAGGTGCTTTTGTTTACAAAAATATTAATATAAAAAAACTTTGTTCTACTTTTTTCCATTGCCGCTTCAAATTTGACAAATCAAAAAACAGCCGATTGCCGCGTGCATTGGCCTTCTACCTTTATGGTGATTTATTTCCTATAGAATTATGTTACCTTAATGTTGCAGTAAAAATATACACATTTTTTTGATTTTTACCTGGTCCCTCAAGTAGTGTTACATTTTTTGCTCAAGCTATTTATAATACATTCTTATTTGTTGTTTTAATACTAAGTACATCAACTACTGTAAGGCTCTAAACAACAAAAAAAAGAAAACTTAAAATGTGAACTACCTTTAATTTGATACAGAAGGTTATAACACATAAAATAGTTTTCTTCCGCAAAACTACAGGTGGGAAGTTAACATTATCTTTATGTTTCTGAATCAATTTCTGAGTTAGTTTTACGATGTCTATTCCGATTATCCATTAAACTACTGGTCGCAATTTGGTTTGGCATTGCAACCATCACTAGTAATACAAATATAAGAAAAATAAATGTTTTATACAAAAACTTTGCTCTCGTTTTATATAAACATAAATCGATTATTATGATGTAATGTTTTATATGTGGAGATACAGTTTAAGCAAATTGTATGTAGACACGATGTTAACGGCGTTTAAGGAAGCGACTTTGACTTTGTTAGCAAACAAAAATAAACAACAAACTCTGCAAATATTTAAACTTATGTGCTAAATTATGGCTGACAGACTAACGCAATTGCAGGATACTGTTAATACGGTTTGTAATAAAATATTATTTTCAATATTGAAAATATATTTTTCTAATATAAATTTATACTTTTTCCAGCAAGCTGAGCATTTTTGCAATGCAATTGGTATAATACAACAGACCTCGTATCCAAGCAAATTTCCGAATTTTGATAGAACCGGATCTCAAACACCAGTACAGAATCAACAGCAAGAAGACTATGCCCAACTGTTTGCACAACTGATTTCGCGTTGCGCCAAAGATATTGACACATTGATAGAATCTCTACCAAACGAAGACAGTTCTACAGAATTGCAAAACCAGAGTCTTAAAAGGTTAGAGTTAGAAAATCAAGAAGCTGCGGAACGATTAGAGGAAGTTGTGCTAAAGGGAGAACTGTTGTTAGGAAAAATTCAAAGTGCCCTTCAGGATATAGCACAAGCACAACTGGATATGCAGATAACTCTGAAAAGTAATAATATATAATTAAGAACCGTTTTGATTCAAAATAAAAGATATATGTATGTAGAGATCGCAGAAACTAAATAATCGACTGTTCATTTTCTAATGGTTTATATATTTCCTAGTTTTGTTTTTCCATGTTCTATAACGAAACAGTCCAAATTAGTCAGAAATTACCCAAAAACCAATTTCTAATCTAACCTCTATCTTCTGATCTTAACCGTAGAGGCCGTATCTCTTTTCGAAGTAAAATATTTTCGAAACCCAATGCTTTAAACATACAAATTTGAACATTCTAATTTTTTAGTAGTGATACGGAGTAACCTTCTAGGATATTGCTGTAAAATTAGGGTATACTGGTTCTGAGGACCTTAAATTGGAGAATATAAACGAAAATGTCGCAGTTGGATTATTAGTTATTGCGCCCGTGGAAAAAAGTTCACTCAAAACAAAGCTTTTCTTAATAAATATTGGCTTGGAATCTACACTGTTTACTTCCATGGCACACAAAATGTCGAACGTAATGTCGAATATAATATACTACTATGTACTATAACGTGTCCTTTCTAGAATATTATAAATTTTTTAAACCTAAAAGTGTTTGTGCTATTTTTTATAACACATAGAAAAAGGTATGTACCTATATCAAATCATTAGAATCACATTCTAAATCGACAGAGTTCCTAGAAGTGATTTAAGCAAGATCAATTTTTAAAAACATGTGCTAAAAATTTTTTAGCACAGTGGCCTCTACACTGAGCCAAAGTTGAGCACCATTGTATGTAAAACCTATTGGTCCGTATAACTTTCTTAAATATAAACCTATCGAAAAGAATTTAACACATTTGAAAACTACTTAAGAAAGAAAAATATGCTTACTGTACTACGCTATCTCTAATCGTTTAAGAGATATTTAACGAAATGTCGCTTACGATTATTTAAATCTAAGGGCTCGATATTCTATAGAAAATATACATTAATAGTGTATTTAGTATCACAATTTAAAGGAAAGGGTAAATATGGAAGATTTTAAAATGGAAAAGTATTATTTTAAAATAAACGGACCTTTTTAAAATTGATGATGGGATATATGTAAAGCCTATCAATGTTGGTGGTGATACTAAAATTCATCCAAACATCCAAAATTTACGCAGATGGGAAATGTGCGACATAAAAGTCCAAAGAATGATAATAAATCCAAAGAATGATAAAAAAAATAATAATGTTAATTTAAAATCTTTGATGTATCGGTTGAAGCTTTTATGACCAAGCCAGAAAAATATTTCTTGATTGTCCTTCTGATCTCCTTTCTAGTAACACTACATACATCCGACCAAAAATGGAATTCAACTTTCATGTATGGGCCGGTGCTTCAAAGTCTATTTTGGAGTTTCTCGACCAAGTGCAGGAGAGGGAGAATTTGGGTTGTGTCACACTGTTCTATCGTTTCTATTTTGAAATGTGCTCTAACGAAATTCTGATTTTCTTTTGAAAATCTTAATTTCTTTTGACATTCTAATTTTTTTACGCAATACAAGTCATTCTGTTGGAGCTCATTCCTTCGTGGTCGATTGACCGGTAGACCGAACAACAAACTACAGAGAAAATTCGTTTTTTAGCTGTACAGTTAGCATGTGGAATTCACTCCTCGTAAATTCAAATCCAAATGTCCACAAACACTAGTCCATCTATCCTCCCTCCCAAAACCTATTTTCCTAGTTTCAACACAATGCATTGCATAAGGGGGATCATCCACTAAGTGCATCCCCTAAATTAAAAAAGTCACTGGATGAAAGATTACCCATTGTTAAAAAAAAGAACTTCTGATCAGAAGTAGCAACATTTCTAAAACTAATGATAATTAACTAATTTATTGTTGTTGCTGAGTTGATAGCCCTTGGCAGAGAAACATCGGGTCATTCCAGTACGTAGAACCGGCTGTCGCGGGAATGAAGCACTTGCCGGCAGTACTTGGGGAGTGGACAAAGAAACCTTGTTGTCTACCTATAAACCGGTCAGTGGCAAATTATGCTGCTCCAGTACGGTCAGCGTCGCTAAGTGATACTCAGTGGAGAAATATTCAATGCTGCCAAAATGCAGCCCTAAGAACTATAACAGGCTGCCTACAAATTACGAGGATACAAAGATCCTTCCAGTAAAGGAACAACATTATGTTTTCACAGCAGTTCCTTTTGGGATGTCATCGGAGAAATCATCCAAACACACAGTTGGCATCTTCCCCGAGGCATGTCAGGAAAGATCTTCACGTGTATGAGGATAGCATACGAAAATATGTACTTGATTCTTTAGATCATACCTCGTACATAGCAGCATTTCAGGTTATCGCATGAATGTTGTATTAGGAGGTCGCCCACCGCCCATAGCAGATGAAGAAAAGAACCTGCCGCGGTCGTTCTGGCTCAACAGATCGGAATGGAGCAATAGATTAAATATCTTTTAGTCCCGCATAGACCGTGCCGTCCCCAACATATGGACCAGCTTGTGGTCAGGGTCCTCATGATACCCCCACATTTTCAACTGTACCGCCAACCCTACTTCACTTAGTCCTGAGTGTTTGTGGACTCATCCAGTAGAAATAGCACAAGTTCTTGGCCTTGATCTCCATGTAAAATGTTAGAGCTGTTACAACATTTAACTAATTAATTCAGAAGCCACCGCGCATATGACATTCCATAGACAGTGGTTTACAAGTTACCAACAGTTTGAAGAGCCATCTAAAATAAAAATTACTGATGGTACCACTTTGAATGCAGTTGGTGAAGAAAATATTGATATTTTACTTTACAACAATGATGGATGGACTCAGAAATATTTAGTAAATGTTCTCTGGTGCCGGAAAATTTTTTTTTCAGCCACAGCAAATATTTCCAAAACGACTGTTTGTTGCCGAATTTCGATTTTTTACTTAGTTCAAGAAAACAAACAGTTTTCGAGATACACAATTATTTATTGCGCACCCTCCTCCATTTTTTATATCACTATATCTCGAAAATTAGAGCAAACCAACAAAAAAACGGTTAGTACGATTGAATTTTGCGTACTCTTTACCCACTAGATCTCCCTGTGAACCGCCGTGGTATAGCAGGTTAGTCATCTGCCTAGGATTTCAGAGGTCCCATGTTCAATCCCTAGCCAGACCTATTTGAAAAAAAAAAATTAATTTAAAAAAAGCGGTTCATCTTGCTGAGTTATTGAGTATTAGGCTATGTAAAACTTCTCTAACTAATGCATTTGCCGTTCGGAGCCTGAGTTAAAACGTAGGTCCCCTTGTCAAGTTCATATAAATGAATCAAAGAGGGATGTATTAAAGGCACTGTTAACCATGATTATGTTGGGTGAGTGTTCAGTTACATGGAGATCTCAACAACTTACAGTTGCATATTGCATTTATTAAATTTCTGCTTGTGAACAAATTTTTCATTTAATAAAAAACATTCAGAAACAACACATCGTTGTTTAACTATTTAATAGTCGGGCTTGACCGACTATTGAAGTTTTTTCGACTATTGAAGTTTTTTCGGATTATTTTTTTCAATGTATTTACATATTTGTTTTCAAATTTAGCTTTTTTATGGCCAAACATTTTTGACGCAAATAAGTTCAATTATAAACTTAAAGAAGAGCTACAGAAAATAAAACACAATTTAATTCTTGACATGATTTATTTTATTTTTTTAATTATTTTAACATTATCGAACAACATACAACACTTGAGTGTTTCATAGAAGGAAGTGGCGCTGGGGAATATGTTTATATTAACTTAATGAATATAGTTATTATTAAAATATTTAATTTTTTATATTTTAAAACTATTTACATACATGTGTATATATTTTAATTATTATTCTTAATATATAAAATTAAAGACTACATCGTATTTATGTTTGTATGCAATTGTATTTTGAATTATTAATTTCAATGTGTATTATTTAATTTTCAATGCAACCAATTTTTTTTTTTTAAGAAGCCCTAGTTTATAATTTAATTAAAGGTTTGTATTAAATTTAATAAAAAAAATGTTTCAGAAATTTTCTTAATATTTAATGATAAATTGGAACATTAAAAAAGCTCTGCTAAAATATTTACAATGAATAAAAACTTGGATTTAATGTTTCCTTCATTATGACCGAAATGCAGTTAATAGTGGTAAAAAAATAGATTACTTATATAAAGATATTAAATATGTACGTATTTATGTATATTATTCAAATTGGTTTTTTCGTTAAACAAAATGACTGTTTTTTCTGTTTTGTTTAAAACATCACATAATTTTAAATTTTTACTTATATTAGAAAACATTAACCGATGTAAAAAAAAAGAAAAGAAAGTATAAAGGTCATAAGGTTATTTCAAAAAGTGACATTATATGGACAAACATTCTAATTACGCTTATAAAATATAACTGAGGTAAAGTGTGTGAGTCTGAGTGTGTACTTGATCAGAAATAAAAAAAAAAACAATTAAATTCCAACGTAGAAAAAATAAATATATTCAAGTACTGAAGAATTAATCCATATTGGGGAAAGAAAAAGTAATCTAGTTGAGGGTTCCTCTACATCCTTGAGCACCACATAAACATGGTATCTTCTCATCTTCCAATGGAAACTTATAATCATAAGTAATTTCCTCATTTACACCTATAGGTTGTTTAGAGTATATTACAATCTTCTTTTCCGATTCTATAGTAATGACTTTCGCATAACAATTTGGCTAAAACACAAAATCCTATTTAAATAGTTTGTCAATATAGAAGAGAAGAGATACTTACATTACAACTGTGATTTATAAATCGTGCCAAATTACCACACTTTGTGGCATCAATAATGGTTTCCATGTCGATGCGGAACAAGTAAGAGCTTCCTATGCCGATTGCTTCATACTTGGTTTCACGCAAGTCAGCCACAATTGGACGTATCATTTGACCAACATACTCTATAACCATTTCGTCTGCAGCAATGGGCTCCATCGCAAAGAGGCCCCAATCGTGAATAGCAGATTTGGCAAATTTCAACTGTTTTTTACGGAACTTAAGCTGATTGAATTTAAGTAGTTCTGATTCTCCAATAGAACCGAAGGCAGTCAAAAGACGACGTTGATTGGATCGAGCTTCACGTGAAATACCTTGCATTTTTGATACAAGCTTGTTATGTTGACTTGTCAACTGGTCGTCTGCCCGATCCACACTTTGCGAATTCTCGACATTGGCTTTAGCATGATGATATTTGTGCTTGGCTTTTTCACGAACGTCCAACTTATAATAACCTTCTGTTCGAGCACATCCTGTTTTATGACGTTTAAGTTCATCGTCTTTTTTGCGTTTTTTGTTGGGAGGTGGTACAAATGCTCGATCAGTCACACAGTGATCTACCCAATGAGTATTGTTAAGCCAAAATCTATAAAACAAAATAACATAACATTACAGACTCGTATACTATGTAATACGTTAATTCAAATTACATACCCATACGTATCCTCCTGCAAATGCAATTCATAACATTTTCGAACGTACTGAATATCCTCTGAGTCAATGCCGCGAGTGAGAAATTCGTACAGGACCATCATTTCATCAGTAGCCTCACGAACTTTAAACATTTCACGCGGCTCAAAAGGTACTATTGATTTTGAGTAGTTATTGTATGATAATGTTGCAGAGGACATGTCGGAAGAGTTTGTTCGTTTTGCTGCAGTACGATGTGACGAACTATCATCTTTCTTTTTCGTACGTGTAGAATCTTTACGTGGCCTTCCAGGTCCTGGCTTAGCAGAAGTTACAGTGTTCGACTGTTGAGAAATGTGTGGTGGTACAAAGTCATCAGAAATAGAAGCACGAGGTGTAGGAGGTGTAGCGTAGCCACCATGGTCATGAACCAAATATTGCTGTTTTTTTCGTGCTGTTTCACCATGCTGTGGCGATGAAGAATTCTTTGGCTTTGATGTATCAGCCTCTGGAGGCAATGAATAACAATGCTCCAATGCTACTTGACTCGCTTGACTAGCTTGACTTGATCCTCCATCAGAAGAAGTGGGAGACATCTTTACGGCATCAGTTTCCTCCTCCGTTTGAGATGAATCTAATGGAGTCGACTTGCATGGCACAAACTCTTTTTTAGAAGCTTTTTGCCCTATTGCCGAATCAGACGCAATGGAAACGTTTGAAACGTCGACATCGCTTATAGGTATTGACAGAGTTTTTCCTTCACCCATACAAAAGCCATTTGAGCTAACTTTCATAGAAGAGTTATTTGGGATATCATCTGTGATATGTCCCGAAATGTTTGCAGAATATGAAGGTTCTTCTGAATCTTCAATTTTTTGTGCAACAGGCACTTGCTTTTGGACTTGAGCATTTTGAATTTTTAATTTTGAATCCTTTTTGGATCTGCCTGTTTCAGTCTTGAAGTTTGTAGCAGTCTTTTCTTTTTTAGCCTTTCCACTTGTGGTCTTTTCACGTTGCTTTTCCGTGGTAACGTTGCATGAGCTGTTTAGCAACTCCAATTGACTCATAAGGCGAGCACCTGGTGTAGGAGGAGGTTGTGTAATATCGGGAGTTATAGGCATTTCAATGCTGATAGATTTATTTGAAAGTGCCAAAGACGGTCTGTTTGATACTGTAACTTGAGTCGTTGTATTTAAAGTATTACTATCACTTTTTATATTTACTGCTTGACTAGCTTCTTTTAGTTCTTGCAATTTACGCTCCTTTTCTTCAAGAAACTCTCTCTCAATTTGTGCCATATATTCAGTGTTACGTCTTCGTTTTTCTTGATACTCTCGCTCTTCTTCGGAGTCGCTATATATTCTATCATATTCAAAAACAGATTTCCTTTGACTTTGATCAGGATTCTTTTCGGGAGGTTTATCTTCTTTTTTACTTTCGATGTTCTGGAGCTCCTTTTGGACTTTAACATTATCCGACGATTTAACTTCAGTCTCAGCATCAATAGCAGCTTGTATTTCTTCTTTTTTGTATTCCCGAAAATTATCACCCAAACTAAACGAACTGTCTTTACTAATATCTTCCAAATCTGAAGCATTTGTTGGCAATAAAGCTGTGTTACTAGTTTCGGCTTTATTTTGATTTTGTTTTTTAGATGGTTTGGAATCTTTTACAATTTTTGCTTCTTCACCTGAATCGGAGTATATACTCTTCTTCGTATAACTAGATGCTGAAGTTTTGGTCGATACAATATTAGATGAAGTTTTTGGACTATCATCTTCATCACTATCGGAATAAAGATCTCGTGCACTACTATGTCTAGATTTTTGAATACTTTTTTCTTTGCGACATTTGTTCTTTACATCATCGTCGGATATTGAGCTTAATTCGTCATCGCTAGCGCTATCGTCTCCATCACCTGAACTTCCATCAGCATCGTCGTCATCCTCTTCATTTTCTCCTTCACTAGAGGAAGAAGATGAAAAGAAGCTGGAGGAACTTCCTTTTCGTTTCGATCGACCGGCCGGAGTGCTAGATGGAATTTTGTCTTTGAAAGGGTGTTTTGTAAAATCTTTTAAATCCTTTGCACCAGCAGCATTGCTGGACGTAGCTGCGAAGCTTAAATTGGAATCGTCCTTTTCAGAATCTGATCCGTGTACCATTTCTTCTTGATCACTCAGATGCTTTTCAACGTCTGCTTTCTGCGACTTTGGACTAGGCTGTTTGCGAATTCGTCGAAAGGACGGTAGTTTAGGAATCGAAGCGCGAAGTCCCAGAGCTGGATATGCCGTATTAAAATCAGACATATCTCGATGGCTGTTAATTAGCTGGTTTATATCAGGCGGTTTATCCAAGCGATTAGTCGTTGGTGCCGTAGTGCTATTCAGAACCGCTGGAATTATACCTGAGGATTTTTCGGATGCTGCTTTTTCACTTTCGCTCTTGTGTCGACGGCTTTTTTGCATTTGTTCATCCCACCATGCCTCAAAATTTTTAAAGGCAGTATTTTCAATCATCTTTTTGTTGAAATCTCTTTTTAAAATCTGTTTGAGTTCATCACTTACTCTCTTTACCACCTCTTCTATGTGTACTTTATACGGATCCTCATCGTAAATGCTCGATGAGTGACCAATATACGCGGTATAACCATCGCCTCGATAAAATTTGTAAGCATCACTATACGGATCGCCATACGATGGCAGACTACCACTAATACCCGGCAAATAGGACGATTGTATGTAGGCAGGGTGAAGATATTGTGTAGAGACATTATCTGTTGATGGGTACGAGGGATATCCTCCCCCAGGATAATAATAAGGATTCGAAGATTGATGTGAAGGATATACATAAGCAGCTGTTACATTAGCGCAAATTTCCGATGATGAAATCATCGAAGATCCTGCTAAAGGTAGTGGTGGTTTTGTTTTATCCGCTTCAGTAACCAGTTTCTTCGCTCCATCATTGGATGATAGGCTGGAAAGTGACATACGATCATCGTCTTTCTGTTTCAAATGGCCAGGATATATGGGGCTATAAGAATCCTTTTTATGTAAAATTTCATCATCACTAGATGAAATATCACTTGCCCCGTGTTCAACAGCATTTATTCTATTAAATGTTGAAGAATCTTTTTGTCGTCTTTCTGATGCTTTAGTCTTCTTATTTATACGTTTTGCAGACGATCGTTCATTTGAATCAGAATTTACCTCGCCCTCCTCTTCTTCTCCTCGACCACCTTTTTCTATATCCGACTCACTACTATCCATCTGAAGAAATGGTGGAGCATTTCCAAATGATTTGCCCTTAAACATAAGTGCAATACGTGTGTCCAGGTCAACATTACCTAAATCTGTTTCACTGGTAACTTCGGTTTTATCAGTGACGGATTTTGAGCTTTTATCAACAGATGGCTTTTTACTTCCTGATGTTGGCTCTTTTCGATCTTTTTTAACAGAGCTGGAAGTTATTTCATCCTGACTCATATATCCTCCAGGAGGTGGGGGCTCCGGTTCATCCCAGTCTGGAGTTCCATCAGGAGGTGGAGGTGGCAGAGGTGGCTGGTTCTGCGGTTGCAGAGGTGGTTGATGGGCGGACCATGATCTAGATACTCCGTGCCAAATATGCGTATTTGCATTAGATTCACTTGGATAGCCATAGTTATGATAGGGATAAGAACCTGTAATGGAAGTTCCCACCATATGAACTGTCGGTTGCGAAATCCCAGGTTGATGAGTGTAGTATGAACTACTGCTAGGCGATGGGTATGGTTTATGAGTTGTGCTACTTGTAGCAGGTTCAACGTAATCCCTTATGTAACGTGATGACGAATTGTACTTTTCACTTCCTCGGCGGTCTTTAATAGAACGATCCCGGTCACGGTCTCGATCTCTATCATTAGACCGTTCTCTCTCTCTTTCGCGATAATCGCGTTCTCGATCACGTCTATCGCGATCTCTATCGCGTGATCTGTCATAGTCTCGCACTCTATCCCGATCGCGTTCTCGGTCACGCCTACTAATGCTTATACTTCCCCGTTCATTGCTACGATCTCTAGAACGATCGCTTTTATGGTAGTGATGGTGATGTTTAGAATGGTCTTTATCATGACGTTGACCTAGAGATGACGAAGGATATTTGTCACGACTTTGATCCCGATCTTTACGCTTATCACGAAACGAAGATCTGTCATCGTCACAATATCTGTCTGATCTGCTGTGCGTAAATCTCCCATATTCTCTTTCCGATCGATAAGAATGCTGATAATTTGCTATAGAAGAATCAAATCCATCTTGTGATACATGTGACAAATATTCATGTTGATATTCTATATGATTTATACTGGATGTTGCTGAAGTTGTGGCACCGACATACACATCTGCTTCAGCGCTTGGCAATGGTGGAGCAGCAGCTTGTAGAACTGTTGAACTGTTGCAACTGGGAGCTTTCGATTTAGTTAATGTTAAATTTTCTACTGTTTGTTTGCACACACTACCGAACGGATCATGAAAAACACTTAAAATCTGTATATAAAAGCAAATAAATATTAAACTTAACATTTCAATTGATTACCAATAATATACCTTTCCCATTACTGATTTCTGATTATATTTATCAACACATAGACGTGCTGCCTTAACATTCTCAAAAACAATTCTAGCAATACCCAGATGCTTATTGGTTGTCGGATGATGATAAATTAAAATATCATCATATTCTCCACATTTATCTAGCATTCTTGCTAAAAACTGTTTATCGATATTGTCGTTTAAATTCGTCACTGTAATTTCAATTGCAGGCGGACTTCCGATATAGTTCTGATCAATTTTTAAACTGAAAAAATATATATTGCTTTATATCAGACGAAAGAAGTATTTTTCTTTATTAATTCATACCGAGGTACCGATAGTACCATAGGATCAACTGGTCTTGCTCTTAAGCGTACCACTGGATTACGAGGATCCCGTGGCATCACTGAAGGATATGTTGGATCATTCGGTACAACTCCATCAAAGCGATACAATTTAATTGCACCCTTTGTAATAGCTGGATCCGAAAGCAACTTAAAATTTCGTGGCGCTTTTTGTGGGGTGGTACTGCCTTCCAGTTGCTCGCCCGAATTAACAGCACCATTGCTGTTCGGATGTGCAGGTGGCATACGGATATAATTGTTGTCCATTAGATCAAACATGCATCAACTGCCTCCTAACAAATATAAAGCCAACTAGCTAATATCTTCTCTTAAATACAATAGTTTAGTACACTTATGCACTATTGACAAATCTGTAAAGAACAAGAATAAATAAATTTGTAA
Organism: Stomorhina lunata; assembly: GCA_933228675.1. Taxonomy (NCBI): domain Eukaryota; kingdom Metazoa; phylum Arthropoda; class Insecta; order Diptera; family Rhiniidae; genus Stomorhina; species Stomorhina lunata. The sequence continues at coordinate 83,262,913 of OW121740.1, read as the reverse complement.
ATGTTAAAATCAAAACAATTTTCTATTATTTACCTTTTCTACAATTCTTTAGATATCTTAATACAAATGTGAGAAGAAATCACACACTGTATTTTAGTGGATCCACCACATTTTAGTTTGCTTGGCACTTGTCGTGTTCCCCAAGAGCAGAAATTTAATACGGCCAAGACAAAACAGATTATTGCGTTTATGGCGCAACTGATAAGGTGGCAGCGGAATTAGAAGTCAACTTTAAGTTTGACAGAATTAGCTTGCCCGTTTTCAACCAGCGGAGGTAAAGTTAAATTTTCTATTTTTCCAAATTTATTACGTTTTTGATGTAAAATTTTATAGTACGAATGCTCAGTGATAGCTTATGCAAACTTTTTTACAACATTTGCATATTTTCTGTTTAATTTGACTATATTTTTTACGAAAAATGTTGTACAAAAATGAAATCAATGTTCACCGCCGCTGCAAGAAAATATGTTAAGCAAACGTATAAATACTGCGCTGCCCATATTCTCGTATAAAACACATAAGGTGAGAGCGAGAAAGACAATGGCAAATGCTATGTCAACGTGAAGGTTGGTGACAGTGGCAGCCCTAACGTAAATTCACGGTTGCTTAAAATTTAACTTCACAGTTGCACATTATAGTAAGATTGGAAATAAAATTAGTTTACTTCAAAGTTCAACTATGACGAACTAAATCTGAAATCTGATGCTTTTTTTTAATTCTTATCGAATTTTGAATTTTGGCGATGTCTCTGGTGTTTATAGACCGATTTTGATAAAAGTTAATAGCATGCTGCGTTGGAGTATTCTCTGAATTTAAAATTTTTTTTAAAAAAGATACTGTTTTTTTAAAATTGGTTTTAAAATTTGGCAATCTGCGTACATCGATATATTTTGCTTTGGCGATATCTCGGTTATTGATCTACCGATTTGGATGAAATTCAATAGTGTGCTGCGTTGAATGATTTCCTAAATTTTGATATACAGTTCAAAAAACTAAAAAACACAGTTTTTTGGCGAAATTTAATTTTTTTTTTTTTGAGAAATACAGTTTAAAAAAAATTAATTCTCATTGAATTTTGGCGATATTTCTGGTGTTTATAGACCGATTTTGATTAAAAGCATGTTGTGTTGGAGTAATTCGAAAATTAAAAAAAATATATATTTTTTTTAATTTTTTTCTAAAATTTGCAAATTTGCGTACATCGATATCTTTTGCTTTGGAGATATCTCAGTTTTTGATCTATCGATTTTGATAAAATTCAGCGGTGTGTTGCGTTGAATGATTCCCTAAAATTTGATATCCAGTTCAAAAAAGTTCTTTTAAAAATACACAGTTTTTAATAAAAAGAAAATTAAATTCGGTAATATTCGGGACAACGAATTTAGATTTTTGGCAATATCTCAGATTGTAATGTACCTAATTTAATCATATATAATATCGTTTTTCTTTGGAAGATTTTCTAAGATCAATCTACCTACAAAATGTTTTAGACCCAATATAATTAAAGTATTATTCATATATCGCCCAAAAATTAGATGTATGACCACATACATACATTTAAAAGCCGTATTAATTATAGACATTTGAAACTTTCTCAGATCAGAAAATAAAAATACCTATATTAGTATTTTTGTAGGACTCACCTAAATCAGTCTTCAGAAACATACATACTTGTAATTACCAAAAACTCTCTGTACTTTACATTTGTGAGGGGTATTTAGGTTCGGCATAGCCGAATATAGCACTCTTACTTGTTATAATATTAGTTAAATATATTACATACAAAAGATAGGCATGGAATAATAACTTAAATGAATTATTACATATTCATGTAAGTGATGAAAATCGGTCGTTTTCAAATCGTTCGATTTCAGATATATTTTTCCAAAAAAAAAAAAAATAAAACCAAATGAAAGATAAAATATCAGTCGAAAGGATAAAATATTTTATCTTCCATTTGGTTTGAATTTTTTGGGAAAATAACCGAAAATTACCTCAAAAATATATATGAAATCGAACAATTTGAAAACGATCGATATCTATCACATACCTGATTGTATTTTTTGGTCTCAAACGTTTTAATTTAGAATCTCGATTTTGATTTTACTTTCAACTGACAGCACATGCTACTCATGCTTATGCCGATAACATTAGATTCATTCGTTTACTTAAAAATTTGTACAAATTATTACAAAATATTACGGAAAGTCGTTCGTTTACCTAAAACTCAGTAAGAGAGGAAATGTAAACAGAGAGAATTTTTGAGAAAAAGTGACAGTTTATTTGCTGAGTATTTGTAAAATGTTACGGGGAAAATTTTTGCTGTAAAAGTTCAGTAACAACAACAACATGAATAAAAAACGTAAACAAAAGAAAAACAGCTGACTATTTGCCACAATTTTTATTTAGTTAACAATTTTAAGTAAAAGAAATAAAATTAACTAAATTAAAGTTAAAAAGTATATAACTAATTAAAAATTAAAAGCTTGGGTCATTTTTTAATTATTTATTGCCTATTGTATTGTTTTTTTTCTTATTGTCTCGATTTTCTTACTGGATTTTTACAAATTTTCTGTTCGTTTACTTTTCTTGTACAAATGATTTGGTGAGAGTAAATTCGTTAATTTACTCAGTAAATACTCAGCTTACTGGACTTTTACTGGAAAGTAAACGAATAGACCTATTAATATCCTGGGACGCACTGTGACTGCCAACTTTTTATGTATAAATAAGGAATTTAAATGGGTCTAGCTATCAATGAATCAAAAACAAAACTGAAGTTCGAAGTGCACAGGTAGATGAAGCTATGCTTTTTTTAGTGGAAGATTCTACGAAAAATCTTCAAACCAGTCTGCGTCAACAATGAATATTGTAGGAGAGGACGTCTAAATTAGAAGTAAATATTTCAAAGCTCTGCCTTGGAAATTAAAGAATATGCACTCAAGATCGAAGCCCATGGAATTCTAAAATATGCTCGGCCTTTACCTTAACGGGTTGTAAATATAGGCCGTTTAAATAAATAAGATTTTGATTAACACCCATGATTTCTTGGGAACACCTTAGAATTAATGAAAAACTTCTGCTCACTCTAATATATCGTCACCAGAAATGCAAAAGGGAGTAATTAACACAAAAATTTAAATTAATTGATTATGATGGAATAACCCAAAATCAGGGACCCGAAATAATTGTTATTTTTTTTTTCAGATCAAAAAGGTTATGCAAAAATTCCCTTTATCTTCATTTGGGAATTTTTAACCATTATGGTCACATTTATAATATTTTGGTTACCTTAACCAATTACAATGATAAATTTTTTTATTGGTTATTAGTAACCAATTATATTAACCAAAAAAATATTATGGTTAAGAATAACCATTATTTCAACCAAAAACTTTTTTTGGTTAGAAATAACCATTATGACCAAAAAATTTTTTTTTTGGTTATCATTTATGAAACAACCCACAGTGGTGCGTATGAGATTTTTTTCCAGTTATAAAATACTGGACGGATTTTTAGAACATCAGTAGAGCAGTGTTTAAGGATGTGTCTATCGGTAACAAAGTGAGCTCTACGTGGTCCAAATTTGCCATATTGGGCATAGTTTAGGTTTCTTAAGAAACATTAAGAAACCTAAAAGAAGAATTAGAATCCTTTCTAGCGATGTCAAATTTATTAAATCTTGATAACGCGTTCAGAAGTAATTGGGTAATAAACATAGATAACCAAAAAAATATAAACAAATTTGATAATGGTTATTTTTAACCAAAAAATTTTTTTGGTTAGTGTTAATGGTTATTGAAGACCAAAAAAGTTTTTTGTTGATATAATGCTTATTTCTAACCAAAAAAAAAATATTTCTCATTTTAATTGGTTACGATGACCAAAATAAAATATATTCCTTGTTAATGGTTAATTATGACCATTACATAAATTCATTGACATTAATGGTTAAAAATGACCGTTTTGTAGTTTACCTTATAACTGTTACGGTCCCTGCCCAAAATACATCCATATATGATCGTATGCATCTAAAATAGCGATTTTGTTCACTAAAAACAAAACGGCTAAAGTAAATGATATACAAATTCTGGCCAACCATTTATCTGTATTTGCACAAATATGAAATTTCATTCAAATATCTTCAGGAGTTACGGAGTTATGTCTGAATTAAGTCTTTAAAAACACTGTGTCCTATTTTAAATTCTTATAACTTTAATTTTTGTTACTTGTTCTTATTACAATTTATTATATCAGTCTCTTAAAAATTAATTTGGTTCATATTTTTCCTTCAAAAATCCATATCGTTACTTCCACTTAACTACCACTTAATATTGTTTGGATCGTGTTGTTCTTAGGTCTTCGCTGATTTATTAAAATCCAATATTAATTTTTAACTGTGCCGCGTTTTATGGTGGTTATCTGAAAATTCTTTGAGTATTACTGCTTCAAAAATTAAAGCTATTTGGATTGCATCGACATTCTTCTGTTGATATGAATATAGTTATTTATGGTTCAGTTATTAAATTTGTTTATAAGCATAAGTGTCTCATTGAAGATCGACTTTTCACCGCAAAGTTTCGTTTTGATTACGTAGGTTATATTCAACAAATAAGAATGTACTTTTACCCTTTATTGTTAAATGTAGAGTGACATATTAAAGTATGTAGAAGTAATCCTAGATACAAAACTAAATTTCAACCAGCTTATACAATTAACAAAATAAACAAATTAACCAGAATATTGTACCCGCTTATTAATAGAAAGTCAAAACTCAACATGTCAAATAAAATGTGACCTTAAAAAATTTTAGATAGCCCAAAATAAACTCCTCAAACTGATATTTAATTTCCCATGACATTATTCTACCAATCGTCTTCACGTTTAATCAGGATTTGATCTCGTATATGATATACTACATTAACGTCAAATTTCAACACTAGATGCATTTCCTCGCAACACACCCATATTAATGAACATGGTTCATAGCAATTTTATTTATAAAGGTTTCTGTAAATTTTTTCCTTCCTTCATTATAATAAGAAACTACTTTGTACATAACTTTACTTTAATATAGATAATAGGTCTATTCGTTTACTTTCCAGTAAAAGTCCAGTAAGCTGAGTATTTACTGAGTAAATGAACGAATTTGCTCTCACCAAATCATTTGTACGAGAAAAGTAAACGAACACAAAATTTGTAAAAATCCAGTAAGAAAATCGAGACAATAAGGAAAAAACAATACAATAGACAAAAAATAAATAAAAAATGACCTAAGCTTTTAATTTTTAATTAGTTATATACCTACTTTTTAACTTTAATTTAGTTAATTTTATTTCTTTTACTTATTTTTTTTTTTATTAGCTCTTCAATTAAATTAACTGAGCCTTTTAGGCCATATATAGTTATTAAAAGCTACTTTAACAATAGATATTAAAATATTACAATGAAATAACTTTTTTTTGTGTTAAATCTATATAAAAATAAATAAATATAAGTCTAAAAAAAAAAATAAATAATATATAAGAGTAAATACAAAATTATATTTAATGATTTTGATTTTAAAAAATAGAAAAACAACATCCTTTTGTAGCAGCAATAAAAGTAGAAAGAAAAACAATTAGAAGTGCAATAACTGAAGGTCATGGTCAATGGCATATTTTTCAAGTTTTCTCCTAAAAAGTAGAGGTGAAAAATTGTTAACTAAGTAAAAACTGTGGCAAATGTTTTTCTTTTGTTTACGTTTTTTATTCATGTTGTTGTTGTTACTGAACTTTCACAGGCAAAAATTTTCCCCGTAACATTTTACAAATACTCAGCAAATAAACTGTCACTTTTTCTCAAAAATTCTCTCTGTTTACATTTCCTCTCTTACTGAGTTTTGGGTAAACGAACGACTTTTCGTAATATTTTGTAATAATTTGCACAAATTTTAACGTAAACGAATGAACATAATATAGATAGATAGGCCCCAAGTCGTTTTACATTCAAATCGTTTCTAAAAACTTTAATATAATTTTATACAAGTTAATTAATTTTAAAAAACATTGTTGTAGCATTAAGTTCTTTAGAGAATTTAGAAAAAACTGCGTTTAGAAAAACTCTATATCTTCGAAACTTAAGATTCTATTTAGTTTTTTTTTTCGCTCTCCCGTAACGTATGAAAAATATTAGTTAGGGCTTTTCTATATTAAAGTAACGATATGTAGTTATATTAAAATTGTATAACTAAGTAGAACAGGAGCATAGTTTCTAAACTCTTTATTTCTTAATTCAAATGTAAATAGAATTTACTTTCGGTTGAAATTACTAGATAATTTTTCATAGTCTTTGAATTCCAATAATAGCGTTTATATCCCTTATCATAACAGCTATATCTTACATGTACATATGTACTACTTTAACTGGACTAATTTAGCGGGGATTTAAAATGTTAGAATAAATAAGTGTTTTTAGTTTATAATATTTCAATTTAAGCTATTCTGAATTGACTGCTATGTAATACGTTTTTTTCCTTGTGGCTTTGTATTGCAATGTTATTTTTTTAATAAATAAAAATAAATTCCTAAATTCAAATAAAAATTAGCTGATCTGTAAAATAAAGTTTTCGTATAGCTTAACAATTTTCTGGTCTAGTTAAAGATCAGACGTTTAAACAAACCAGAAATTCTTTTTTTTTTTTTTGTATCGATATACCTACATATGTATGTTTTCAAACATAAACAAATCTTGTCTTATTTCAATATTTTAATTTTGCAACTTTATTAATTAGATCTAATCGAAGCGTGCCACTGAATTGCTCTAAAAGTATAACAAATATAAAGGAAAACCGAACGTACATGGAGTACGTTCTGCTGAATTTGTAGAGTAGGCAGTTTACTTCAGTTTGGAGAAAAGAGAGTGGGCTGCGCAATGATCCAATTCGGCTACATAGTCAAAAAGTTCTTCCATACACGTTTCTGTGGTTTTTGATCGGCTGTTGACACGGTCGTTGCATGCTTGATATTTGTTGTATAGGGCTTCAATGTGGCCTTTTGATTTACATTGTTCCTAAAATTAAACACACTTTATGTAAAAAAGCTACATTTATAGAATTGTATTATGAAATCTTACCCTCAAAGCAGTTTGTGGATCTACCAACTCATCTTCATCATCAGCACGTACAACGGGCAAGGCAATAAAGCCGTTCAAAAAATTTCTGAAGGACATTCTTTAAAAATAATTAAATGTTTTAATGCATAACAAAGTGATTTAAAACACAAAATCTTAAATATTACCTATATTAAATTGGATAAGAAACTTTTTCACAAAATTGTGATGCAACCACGAATTTCTGACAGCGAAAATTTCGCATGAAGTTGGCCGTAATTGAAAATGTTAAGTGATGTCCATTTTCAACATTTAAAAAGCACTAAAATCGTTAGTCATGTCGCCTGGTCCTATATTCCACTAAAAAGTAAAATGGTTTTGAAAACCTCAACTTAATTCTACTTTGTTTTAGATTTTCAGTATTTTACACTGACAAAAGCTGCCCTTCTTTACTGTTTGGCAGGCACATAAGCAGTTTTGAACAAACACGTGTAAAAACCGACGGTTGAAATCAAGACGAGACAGATTTTTTACACGTTCTAAAAGAATGTATATTGTTGCCCACATACTAGCAGTTTTAACCGTAAAGTTTGAACCATATGGTTAAAAAGAAGAATTTCTGTGGGCCCATTATACTCGTATATAGTTTTCGTTAATTGTTCCTAAATTGCAAAATGTCGTAATCAACATTTTTCTATATATTTTTATGTTGCAACACGTTAACATACATTTAATTACAAAATTTAAGGTGTAACCGACTAAAGGTATGAACACAGTTCGAAACGAAAATTCATTAGAAATAGAATATATTTCTTTTTTATTGATTTAATGATGCAATTTTAATTTACATATTGATCTCTATAGTTACATTCAATGAAAACGCACCATGGCGTAATAATTTTTATTTTTTACTAACCATTTCGACCCGACATTCGAATAGCAATGATGCAATTAAATTTTTGGGGTCAGCAGGTTATTGACGTAGTAAATGATCTATCGAAGAACAAAAATCTAATAAACAATAGTTGTCGGGCGTGGCGAGGGATGGTTAACCATTGTACCACTCGAGATGTGGTAAAAATAAGTACCTACAGTCCGTAAAAAAAATTGTACCAATTAACATATCATATTTTATTAATTTATTACCCAGAAAAGTCTGTATTGAGCTAAGTTTGAAGATGATCTTATCTGTTTCACAACCTTTAATATATAATTTACAGAGACGTTCAAACTTTAAGTGGTACAGATATGTACCATCATATCTATTAAAATCTTCGCCAAATCGTCTTTAGTCACCATCAGGTTTACTTGATTAGTTTTTCTTTAAATGTCTTTTGAGCCTGCATTCACGTTCACATACGAACATTTTGTTTGTTAGTTTTCATTTTATTTCCTTAAATTTCAGACAAGTTTTTAAAATTTTCTTTAAATTGATAGTACGGTCAGGTTTCTGTCAGCTTTTTCTTGTACAAACTCAAGACTTGATAGACTTAAATATCGGATTATCCATTTTGTGGTTTCAATAAAAATAAAAAATTAATGGCAATATTTCTAGACTTTAAAAGAGCGTTTAAAACAATTATTTTATTACGGAATACAAAATAATGAATTAAAATGGTTTAATAGCCTATTCACACTGTGAATTTTTATCGAAAACTCTACCGTTCACATTTTGAGAATTTGCTCTTATTGGGTTTTCGGTAGAAATGAATTTTTAAACTCGCGATTTTCATTAAAAAGCGACGACTAAACGCTTAAATATTTTTAACTGTATTTAGAAAAAAAAATATATATATATATATATATATCACAATTAAGTATTAATTTCGAAAATTTTAAGAAATAAAATGTTTGTTTTTATATTTTTCATTTTAAACTGATATTTATTTTTGTTATTTTCTTATTTTTGTACATTAGAGTTGTAATAAATGGGATCAACTCAGTGTTGTATCGGTACTTAAAACGTTTTCAAATAAGTTTTCGTTGAAAACTCACACACAAGAAGTTTTCATTTTGTATGTGAAAACTTAAGTTTTCAATATTGGTTTAAGCCGAAAACTACTTTATTGAGTTTTCGAGCTTAATGTGAATGAGATATAAGTCATATCTAACGAATAGAAAACAAATAACTAGAATTAATAACATAACCTCAAGTGCAATTATAAGTGAATATGGCGTCCCACAAGGTTCGATCCTTGGCCCTCTGCTTTTTATAATAAATATTATTGATATGCCTAACATTTTACAAAAATGTGAAATATTGTTATATGCAGACGATAACCCTTATATACAATATTGCAAAAACAGATGAAGAATGCAAAGGAACTTAAATTATGATATAATTATTCTAAATAAATGGTTAAAAATTAACAAACTGAAACTCAACGAGGATAAAACGAAGATTATGGAAATAAACATAAATAACAGCACCGACTTTAAAGAAAATAACAAAAATATTGAAAAAGTAGAAAAAATAAAATAATAGACACAAATTTAAATTTTAAAGATCATATAGACTACATTTGTAAAAAAAATTGGTAAAAAGGTTGGCTTTTTTCAGAAGAGTAAGGAATAAAATATCAATACTAATGGCAATATATATATAATTCATATATATAATTCAATTTCGAATTTGGTTCGACGATATTATATACATGCTGCACAGATGTTCAAATAGAGAGTTTACAAAAACTACAGAATAAAGCTATGAGATCAATAATAAAATGGAATAGCTTTACATCAATCCAATATATGCCCGATATGTTGAAATGGCTTATTATAAAACAAAGACTACAATTAAATTCGTGCATCTTTATCGACAAAATGAAGTCAGGAAACGGCCCAGAATATTTAACCCACCAACTAACTTATGTTAATGAAATCCAGCCGTATAATCTTAGAAATGCGAATGATTTTAGAATTTACAGAGCTAATAACAATACAATGAAGAAATGTTTACTATATAAAGGACTACAAGTATTTAATAAATTACCGAATGATATAAAAAATGAAGGAAATATAAATGTGTTTAAAAGAAAATCTATTTATCATATTAAAAGTATTTTTTTATTAAAGCAATTTTTCGAATAATTTAAATAATAATGTGTGCGAATGTGGCTTTATTGCAAGAAACATTTCCTGGCCGCGTAATTTCTCGTAGTGGCTATATCAACTGGCCACCAAAATCTTGCTATTTGACACCATTAGCTTTTTTTGTGGGGCTACGCGAAAGACCACGTTTATGCAGATAAACCTTTAACTCTTGGGCACTTAAAAACCAACATTAGTTAAGTTATGGCTGAAATACCGCCCAATATGTATCAATAAGTGGTCGAAAATTACCTCAAAAGAATCAATGCTTGCAACATTTCGCGTGGTGGTGATTTAAATGATGTAGTGTTTCACACTTAATGTCAACGTTCAAACTTTATAATAAAAAAAATATTTAAGTGTTTAATTTACGTTCACTTTTGAAACCACAAAGAAAAGACTAGAATTTTACAATTTCCAACATAAATTTCTATCACGTGTAGACCCAATGCACTTCGGGATCAAAAGTACCATTTGTTTACAAAAAAAAGTACTGCCAGCACTGACGATGCTATAACAACAATTGCAATAAATATAAATAAGTCAGTTTTTCGTCTTTATTGTTTTGCTTTTCCACTGATTGGTTTTCACCGAGCGTTTGCTTTTAGTTTAGTTATAGCCAATTTTCACGATGCGACATGTCCCCTGAAACATTTTGACGTTTTCTTTTGGTGTCCCTTCGTGTTTCAAGATGCGTTTACATTATACTTTTTTTGTTGAAACAATGAGGGGACATTTTGACGTTTAATTGTCTATTGCAGTAGTGCCAGATGAATATATTTTTCACCGACACTCGGATGTGATCGCTAAAGTGGGGATACATTTTTTTTCAGAATTCGCTAATGAATAATATATAATTAATTTTTAATTGTAATTTTTTTTATAGAATATTATTTTAATTTAATGATGTAGAATTAACCATATGATAGAAAAAAAATATTGTATGACATTTAAAAATAGGTAACCCTGGGCTATTGTTTTTTACTTGCTTACGCTTCAAATTGAATTCAATTACTGAAGAGATAATAAAAAAAGTAAAGATGTCAGATTTAAATAATGATGAATATTTTGAAGAAATTTTGGATCTTATTGAGCCAAATAATATCCCAAATAAAAAATTAAAAAGGAATGACTTAAACCATGAAGGTTAGAGCGAAATCAACACAGGATATTCTTGTTTTTTGATAAAAGAGCTATCTTTAGACTCTTCGTCTTTTTTAATTATTTATGAATGGATGCAAATATTTTTATAACTCATTCACATTGAGTTCGAAAACTAGTTAGAGTAGTTTTCACCTTAAAACAATATTGAAAACTTTAGTTTTCAATGAAAGCTATTAAAATACCGATACAACACTGAGTTCATACCAATTATTACAACTCTATGTAAGAAAAATGAAAATATTAAAAATAAATGTCAGTTTAAAATAAAATATAAAAAAACAATCATTTTAATTTTTAAAAATTTCTGTAAAAACATTATGAAGTGATGAAAAAGTGATTATTTTATTGTTTTTTGATGCAATTTAATGTTCAAAAATATTTTATGTTCGGTATTTAAAACTAATCGCGATTAATAAATAAATTTCTCCCGAAAACTTATAAAATGCCAAATTTCCATAATGTGAATGGTAAAGTTTTCGATGGTGTTTTCATTTCCGAAAATACCTAAAAACTTATAGTGTGAATGGAATATTAAATACATTCTAAAGAAAATTTAAAAAGACATCGTCAGCTGTTTTTTCAATATTTCTTTTAGTTCAAAGTTTGTTTTTGTTTCTAATGTCAAATTATTGCTGTTATTCCGAATTATCCAATTGTTTTTGTTAATTTTGGCATTAAAAACTATATTTCCAACAATGAAATCTATATGAGCCTTAAACCAAGGCTCATATATACAGGTTAACGCATGGCTACAACAAATACAACAAGCCAAAAACAACATAGATTTTGTTGTTGGATAATAAGTTTTTTAATGCCAAAATTTAAAACAACAATTCGACAATTCAGAATTACAACAATAATTTGACAATAAATAGAAAACTTAAAAAAATTTTGAACTAGAACAAATTTTGAAAAACAACTGAAATGTTCACAAAATATTTTTTTAATTCTGATTCTTTTGTTTTATGTTTTATTTTCGTTTTTTTATTGCTTTGTTTACTGTTTTAGTAATTTTCTTATTGTATTATTTCATTACACATTATTACCATCCCCATAATTGTTTGTGGTAGAAATTTTGTAAGACTGGTAGCACTGTTCGTATATCAATAACATGATTACGAAAGAGAAGAAAAAGAAACGTCAATTTGTCCCATGAAAACTCGTTTCGTGGGTCTTTGCTACCCCCACAGGCAACACTCTTCCCCTGACCAACAAGCTCTTGTTTCGTGCAACATTTTCAGGGGACATGTCGCCTCGTGAGAATGGGCTATTAGTCATTATAAATTTAAAGTAATTTTTTTTTTTTGTATTAAAACTATTATATCTGTTGATTTTGTGAAAATTATAATACTGCCGGCTTTCAAAACGATCAATAAAAAAATTGTAATACAAAAAACTAAAATATTAAGAGGAGAAATGTATGGACATAACATTTGGCATTGACCTCTTTGGATTTATTTCCATTGTATGGTCTTTATTGGATTACGGTTTTTTCTTTAATTGCTTTCTCAGTGTTTCAACTTTAGACATTTTTTTCTTGCTTTTATTTTAGTGTTTCTTATTTTTCTTTGTTATTGCTTTACTATGGAACGTGTTAACATTAAAAAGAATTGTATCTTGTAATGTACATACATTCAAATAAAAAGACTGATTGCTTCAGATTTTCAACTTAACGGATATAAATCTATTTAATAGATTAAAATCATTTAACGGTACTTTACGTTCGTATGTGTAATATGTAAATTCTGTGTATTCAAAAAAATCTGAATAAAGTAATAAAAGAATTGTATTTTACGATTGGGGTTGTTTCAATAAATTAATTTGTATACGTGTGATTCGAATAATACTTTAGAACAACATTTAGATTATTTACGTTTTATTTATAAAAAAAACAAATAATATATCAATTGTAGGTACTTTATTAACAAACTTTCACATCTTATGTATTTGCTGTTATATTAATGTTATTGAATAATACGGATACAAACACAAAGACTGAAGGTGTACTATGGTAGCCATGATGACATCAAATCATAAATTTCGAGGAAATGTGGCAAAAGGATTGTTAATCTTTTTAGTTATACAACTATTATTTATTGGTAAGTTTGTGCGTGTTATTATATATTTTCGCCATAAGTATATTATTGGTTATTTTTACAAAATAAGAAAAAAAAACATAACTAAACTACCTTCAAGCTATTTTTAATTAGTTTAGAAAACAAGTAAAGAAAGTGCTCGACCATACGATATCCTTCACCACTAAGGTCAAAGGTGTTCTTCTTCCTTATATTTAAGCTGTTTCCGTCATTTGGACTTATATGAGAGCTAGGGTCAAATGTAAACCGATTATCTTAAAATTTGGCAAATTGATGCAGTTTTTAGAGAAATTATGTATGCAAAAAAATAAACCCAAAACCATAGAAAATCACTCAAAACTATGTGGACCAATTTCAACGAAATTCGGTACAGTGATTTTGATTTACATAAGCGGTATTTGTTTTAAATTTCATGAAAAAATATTAGTATTTGTGGTCAAAATATCGATTCCAGGAAGTGGAACCTATGGGAGGTACCACAAATAATAGACCGATTTTGACGAATTTCAATAGCCATGGTCCCACTATGAAAAAAATTATATGTGCCGAAATTTATCTAATTATCTATTACCGTCCAGCCAGCCAGACGGACGGACCGACATCGCTAAATCCACTCAGAAAGTGATTCTAAACCTATTGGTATACTAAAATGTTGGTCTAAGACAAATATTTCTATACGTTACATACATCAGCACAAACTTATAATACCCTTTCCACCTATGGTGGTGAAGGGTATAAAAATAGACTTTCAGCGGCTGTGAAAATACTAGCAACTCTAGTCTGATTTTAAACTGGTAACAAAGTCTTTCGACTATATTTATTTGAAAAAAGATTTTATATTTTTTTAAATGTAAAAAAATGTGTACAAAGGACGATCAAATATAAATATTTTCTTTTATACTTTCCCAAAAATCTGATAAAATCATCTGGCACTGCTCTGCGGGGTTAATGCGTATTTCGATTAGAAAGAAACTATTTTCGAAAAGCAATGATTTATGCATTCAAATTCGAACAGTTTTATTTTCGAATCGAGATACACAGTAAACCCCTTGGTCAAGGATACGAGATAGAAAAAGTCATGGCAGTCCTTCGTCGGAAAAACAAGATTTCCGAGTCGTTCCGGTACGAAGGACCGACTGTAGTGGGAACTATCCATTAGCTATCCTGACGTATTGTTTTTAATATTTAGTTGCGTAACCCCTTCTTTCTAAATCCGATGCTCTCCTGCGTCAGGACAACATCGACCAATTTACGGGCTTACCGCTATCCGCCTGCAAATCAATAATTAGGTAATTACTTTCCACGTCAGCGCAGAACGAGTGGTATTCGGAAACCACTTCCTCCATATCTAGGCAAACATGGCCCATCTACAACACTCAACGTTCAAACATTTTGGTAACTTTACCCCGTCACAGACTCCGCAACCTTATTTCAACCCTAACAGGTCATTGCGTTTTTGGCATACATGCCAGAAGACTTAATTTTCAATTTTATGACTACTGTCGTATTTGTCATAATATAGAAGAGGAGGAGACAGTGACTCATCTTCTATGTCACTGCCCCGCCCTCTCGACTTCAAGGGCTCTCAATCTGGGGACACCCTTTCTACATTATTTGTCAGATCTAGCGAGTATTAACATTCGTAAAATCGACTTATTTATCAGGGCTACAGGATGGCTTGATTAGCCTCTCATTGATAGCCTGGAGTAATTATTTTTGTTCTTTTCTTCCAGTCTATCCCTTGCAGGTTACACAAAGGGACCGCTTTTTAGTCTCACTATGAAAAAAATTATATGTGCCGAAATTTATCTTATTATCTATTACCAGTCAGCCGTCCAGCCAGCCAGACGGACGGACCGACATCGCTAAATCCACTCAGAAAGTTTATTTTTAACATACATAATTTCTGTAAAAGTTTGCCAAATTTCGAGATAATCGGTTCACATTTGACCCTAGCTCTCAAGTCTAAAAGACAGAAACAGCTTAAATATATAAGTTTTGAGAAAAAAATTGTTGTATGATGGCAAAATTTAGCAAATATTTGTCTTTATACACTCTTGACTTTTGGTGACCTTAGTGGTGAAGGGCATCGTATGGTCGGGCTAGACCGACTATATCACTTTCTTACTTGTTATCCATTCTGATAACAAGTAAGAAAGTATTGATTTTCAATACTTATTATTATTATTTATTGTCAAATTTTTCCTGAGAATCAACTGCATATACTAAATATAGTTTTATAATCTACTCCCTTACGGTTTTTACCTGGTATATCGCAACCACATTCAGGTCTGTTTATTTTTGGTGCCAAACATTCCCCATATTCCCATGTTTTTCCTTAGTCATAACATAGTCCTGAGCAATAATAATTCCTTACTAATTTTGCTTTAAAACAATCATGTTTTGTTAAATAAAATTTATCTTTTTATGAATTGCTGCAAAGTGAATGTGAGCGGTGTGCAGCATAAGTTCTCAGTATGAAGTAAATATTTCTGTTGAATTTAAGCGGATATTTATTATTATAGCAACAGTCTTATGTATGTTACAGCCTCTTATCAATTGCCCATAAAAATGAATACATACATATATTTTTGATAAATCATTTTATTTTGCTACATTATGCAACCCAACAAAGTGTTTATATTGATTTTGAATACATATTTTAGTTGATATTGTACAGTAAAAATATTGTTTATCATTGAAAGGATAGACTACTTAGGTAGTAACGTATTCATAAAAATTAAAGTAGAAATATGTAGCCTGTCGCAGAACTGAATTCCGTTCAGAAGTGAATTGAATTCCGCTTTCAAATAAAAAGTAAAACAACAGCTTTTTTCGGAATGAGACCAATTTCTATTTTCAAATTTGAATTTGTATGTTTTTACTTGTTTCAACTTTGAACGAAATTCGTGACAAATTTGTTAAGTTGAAAATAAAATTACCGATTTTAATTAAAGGAATCGTGTTTTCTCGTTCAAATGTCGAGTTCGTTTAAGAACAAACAAGTAAGAATGTGCTATAGTCGGTCAAACCCGACCATACGATACCCTTCATCACTAATGTCAAAGGTGTTCTTTTTCCTGCATGGGAGTTATGGTTAAATGTGGACCGATTTCAACGAAATTTGGTACAGTGATTTTGGTTTACATAACCAGTATTTGTTTTAAATTTCAAGAAAAAATATTGATATATGTGGCCAAAATATTAATTCCGGGAAGTGGGACTTATGGGAGGTACCATATATAATGGTCCGATTTTGACGAATTTCAATAGTATTGATCCCACTATGAAAAGAGTAATCTGTCCCAAATTATCTTTAGAACTGCGACCTGTACTTTGATTACATGGTTTACATGGGGGTCCTGCCAGACGGACGGACCTACATCGCTAAATCGACTCAGAAAGTGATTCTAAGCATATTGATAACTAAAAGGTGGGTCTAAGATAAATATTTCCATGCGTTGCATACATCAGCACAAACTTATAATACCCTTTCTACCTATGGTGGTGAAGGGTATAAAAGCATTCAATGAGTACACTGCAAAGCAATATAAAAAACTTGTTTACCGATATCAATTCAGAAAAAAAAAGAATTTTAAACTTGAGGTAACGAAAATAACAGCATTTCTGTTGATTGGGTTATGTTAGATGATATTAGTCCAATTTTAGAATTTTTGTATAAGTTGAAACCTCTCCTGTCGGACACCTCCTATAACAGGACACCTCCAATAACTGGACAAACTTTATAGAACCATGATAATAAAATTAATTTACTAACAGCTCTAACATTTACCATTTTATAAATTTGTTGTTTACGGGGGATTTGTTTAAAGATCAAGGCTAAGAAATTGTGCTATTTCTACTGCTTAATAATATACTATACAGGACTAAAATATGATTAATATTTTGCTTCTTCACTGTATTTAATACTTTCCACCACTGAGGATCATTCCGAGGCCAGGGCTGATAAGGTTGCAAGTAACAAATATTAACCGATGTCAACGATATTTACTTATTTAATTTATGTTTACTTAACTTGAAACCCTTAAATTATCTTTAGATTTAAAAGGTTTTTTGTTATTTAAAAGTTGTCCCTGTGTTGAAGGTATAAAACTAATTCCGAGTTTTTTCTTATATAAAAAAAACTAATACTGATTCGATTGGTATGCTTGCAGATTGTTCAATAATTCCTTTCCACCTATGGTGGTCAATATTATTATAACACTTGTGTTTTTTTTGTAATAAAGCACTATAAAATTAGTTTTAATTCTAATAGTTATATCCTGAATAGTCGTCATGTGTGCTTTCCAGCAGCCCTAATAGCGATCCTTCATAGTACTGAGATCGTGGTGGAATTGCAGTACTTACTTTTTAGCTGGAAGTTCGAGCGGTATTTTAGAATTTAAAATACGTCTATGTACTGAACGTATGTAAGGTTAAAATCTAAGTAAAATCAACAGTCATCGTGATGGTAAAAGGGTTCATTCCAAACCATATCGCTTTCGTAACTTAAGTTATTCCTATAATTATTTGTCTGCAAAGAGCGCTCGTTTTGGATAGTCTTTCTTTTCCATAAAACTGGTTTTCTGATGATTCATACATACTATAATATATATATACTAAAATGGTTGATCTTGATTTTCTTAATAGGAATAAGTATTTTATGGAACTTAATCTTAATACGGAATTATTTGAAATTTCAATCGAATATGATTTGGGTGACAGACCTAATATAACATATTTTTTCTAATAGATAAACAAGTTTGTGAGGCTAATTTTTGTTTAAACTACCACCGTAAAATGTGGTGTGAGTTAAACATTTCGAACTTTTTACATATTTTACTTTACATATTTTTACTTTACATATTTTTTTCAGATTCTTCAAGTGCTATTCAATGTTTTAAATGTGCTGTAACAGTGGAAAAAATTTATTCTTATTCTAAAAATGCAACAATTATTACGCCAATGTGCTCAAAA
Organism: Stomorhina lunata; assembly: GCA_933228675.1. Taxonomy (NCBI): domain Eukaryota; kingdom Metazoa; phylum Arthropoda; class Insecta; order Diptera; family Rhiniidae; genus Stomorhina; species Stomorhina lunata. Next base: position 83,244,497 of record OW121740.1, on the reverse strand, counting down.
TTTGATGAATCTGATGAGTATATTGTAGACTGCCCCTATTCAACGATGTGCCTTAAAACAATATCAACGCTACAACTTCAAAATGGTCAGCAGCAAGTGACTTTTACTCGTGGGTGTGCCCCTCAAAAGGATACAAAACAAGTATGCGGAAATAAAATTATTTAGTATGATTCATATCATTATAACAAGTGTGCGTATGTGTAGTCATAAGATGTGGGGGAAAATATTATTAAGCAACTACCCAGTAAACACGCTGTCAAACGTTTAAATTTAGATAAATTCCTACATTTTTTCCAAAAGTACGGCCATTTTCTGACCTCAAGAGATTTGCAAATCAATGCAATTTGAAATGGCTAAGTTTTTTTCATGTTCACGTGTTTTAGTTCCTATTTAATATTAAGATTTGTTACTATCAAAATATGTTTTCTTTAATTTCCAATCAAACATATGAGTACACAGTTGTCAGTAAATCAACAATGGTTAATTTTTTATATATTATTTTGTTAGGTTACTAAAATATTCAGCCAAATAAAATGCGTCATTTGAATAGAACACCCCCCAAAAAATTAGGTAGATTAATATTTTTGTTATTAAAACAGCTTTAATAAGGTGGAACATCAATTTCTGTAATTATAAATTTCTATTAAAATGTTAATTACCACAGCATTCTGAATCAGCAATAAGCCTACAGCAATAACATGCCGTCGATGTAAAATAAATAAAATTGGCTGTAGAACATGAAGCTTAAATAATACGATTAAATAACAGCTTCGCTGTTCTAAAAGTGGGCCAGACGTCCAATTGCAGTGTTGAATTTTACAAAAAAAGCTTTATCTCTCCCTTTCAACACCTTTTACCTCTCTAATATCCACTTTACAAAGAAAGTAGCCCAATTTGTATATACAATTGTATAAGCAGTATTTGTCAGAGTAACACTTAGTATTTCCCTGAATAAGACTCTTTAAAAAAGTTTATCATTTCCCAAATTTAAATTATATCCACATTAAAAAAAAAATGAGAAAAGTAATAATAATTTTCAATGTTTTCAAACGTATTTCCAAATTATACTAATTTAAGAATAAACCTTTGTGCTTATTGGGTTGTAAATTTACATTAGGGCAAGCATTTAGCTGTGTTCCAGAACTACCAATACTGTACAATATTGTACAATTTTTAACCAGAAATTACAATTAAGTCATTTTTTTTCAGTACAGGAACACTTTTTTGTAGTTTCTGATTAAAACTTGTACAATATTGTACAGTATTGGTAGTTCTGGAACACAGCTTTTGTTCACGAGTCAATCAAGACTTTAAGCTGAATAAATTTTTAAGTCAATTTTATGTGAATTCGAATTTTTATTTTTCGTACCATAGGAACTCTAATTTTGAAAATAAACGTTTTGTGGTTAGGTTGAATGGTTTTACATTTTTTTTTTTTAATTTTCTGTAATGTTTGTTAAAAAGAAAATTTATAATGAAATTGATATCATAAAAATGATTGCCTTAAAAAACACATATGTAATCCTGTTAATAAAACATTGTCAACAATTAAGTTATACCCCTAATCCTTTAAACATAAAATGTATGTATGTGAATGACGACATATTTAGAATTTTTGTAACTCGTTCAGCGCATGAATTACTTGATGTAAAATTAAAATATTTTGTTTTTTTTTATTTTTAGGTTTTTAATAACGGTCGATGGCATCAGGAACATTCGGTACAAGAAGTATATGAAGAAGGCTGCGGCGATATTAATGAAAATACAATTGCGGCGTCCTTAAAAACTCTTTGTTACTGCCGTGGAAACTTGTGCAATTCTTCAAAGCAAATATTTGACTCGTATAAAATATCTGTGATAGCGTTAATAAGCACATTACTATTTTCGACATATTTAAAGTGCTTTTAATAATTAAAAACTATTGATGTTTCGTTTTATAAAATATTTATCAAATTCTGCCAAACATTTTTATTAATTTTCTTTATCTTCTTTTATAAATATTTATAAAAAAAAAACTGTGTTCATTGATAAGACTTTCGTAACGTTTTTATCCTTTGCATAGATATTAAAAAAGTAAAAGTATTGTGATAATATGTATGTTTATTTAAAGTGTGTGAATAAAAAAAATTATTTAACATATAAGTTTTGTTGTAAAATGTATCTTTTTTTGTATTGAAGAGACAATTAATAATACAATATTAACACATTGATAAATGGTTTTTAGATATATAAATATAACTTTTTTTGTATGTAAAATATCATAAATATAATTTGGAATATATTTTATTTTTATTTTTGTACATACATATTACATACGGAAACGATGTTAAATTACATACACACATTCATGTAAATATGTAAAATAAATTACAAAATATAAGTAGCATATTTCACAATTCTCGTCACAAGCACGAGTCATAATAGGGTGTAGTATAATCAGAGATCGTAACAGCAATATGTTTGAAATTTTGTTTTTGAAGAAATTACTAGATTTAATACAAACTATTTTAAAGCATGAATTGATAACAAAATAATAAAACTCAACAAACAATTATTTGGCTATTTTAAATCTTTAAATAAATGGAATTCGTTTTCTAAAATTTCCATTATATTCAAAACTAAAGCAGTTTATTGTTAAAAACTCAGTTAAATTTCGTTACAACATTAAGTTGAAAAACTAAACATTTCAGTTATATAAATCTGACATTAGTTTGACTTAATCTTTATTTGATTTAAAATTATTAAAATTTCATTAAAATTTTAAAGTTCATTTACTCGATACTATTTTTTTTCGATGAGTTTTTTTAAACTTTATAGTGATCTAACAACTGTAGTTTTAAATTATCGGATATTAAAGTCATACAGGCCTGTTCTGAAAATCACATTTTGTGAAAGTTATTTAAAATCACATAAAAGGTGTTCTGCAAACAAAAATCACAAAAGTTTTGTGATTTCAAATCGGTCAGCTAAGACACTATCGATTTGAAACCACTTGTCTGTTTTACATGTAATTTTATTTTTATTTCTATTACTAATTGAATAGATTAAAAGCCTAATATGATTTTTATAATTTTGTGTAATAAAATTTGCAATTTTACTTAAAAGTTCATTGAAAAATATGAAAAAACGGAAACACTCATTTTAAGCTAAACTTTTTGTGATTTTTCTTAAAGCCAACCAAGTAGAAAAATTTACTTTTTCAACGTTAAAAGTGTTAAGTTTTTGCAAAAATACTAATAAAATCAATCAAATTTTATTTATGATGCTAAAAATTACTAAAATTAGTGCATTTGCACTAGTTTATACAAATTTCCTTGTGTTTTGAGAAGTTTAAATCACACAAAAAAACGTAAAAAATTGTGATTTACAGAACAGGTACAAATCACATTTGTGATTTCAAAACGGAATGTGATTTCAAATCACGTGATTTTCAGAACAGGCCTGATAGTTTTGATGAATATGGGCCTGTTCTTAAATGCATTCTTCTGTTATCCTTGACTCCCAGTGGAGCATAGGGCCTCAGTTTTCTTAAATGCATCACTATTGCAAACTTAGCAGCATGACATATTATTATGCTCTGTTGATGCGTACATATTTTTCGGCAGCACTGATTTCTATTTGCGTAAAAAAATTGGAGTAAAGGACTAAAGTTAGGTTATTATCAAGCTCTAAAAATCGCGATGCAGCGCAGTGATGCATTTACGAACAGGCTCTATTACTGCATTCAAACAAATTGAATAATATTTCGACCTTGCTAAAGCAAAAACAATGTTTTTTTTTTTAATTTATAAATACATACAACAATAATTTACGATCCCTGATTAAAACTATTCGTTTGGTTTGTAAGTTTGTTTTCTTAAAACTATTTAACATTTAAATATTGTAAGGTTTTTTTTGTTTTGTTTTAATTAAATCATACATAAAATTACTTTTTTATAAGTTGGGATTTCTAAGGAATGCTCGGATAACTTATATTCACTGTGTTTGAGCGTAATAAACAATAATAACGTAAAAATATGGCCAAAATAATGCATCACGAAATGTTCGAGGTGCTTTTCTTTATTGTAAATTTCCATTTACACCTTGCAAAACGTCAAAGCAGATGCCACACACACGAACTGGCTTATTTATACCAAACTTTAATATAGGTACATCGTTGTTGGAACACTTGGAACACACAACACGTCCACAATGGCGACTTTAAATTAAATGAAGAAATTTCATAAGTTTTTGCAAGATAAATTCATTAAAATTTTACTTACCAATGATGCTTTCGCATAGTAAGAGAGAATTTTGTACTGCATTCCTGGCAAAGGTCAGATTCTGACCATGGGGATTCTTGTGGTAATTGATCAAGAAGTTTGTGCAGCAACTGATCTGTAGCCAATTTAAAATTAAATATACTTATGCCTTCACGATTTTCGGTGCCCAGACATGACCCATTCTTTACAAGAACTTTACAAAGGGGTGCTTGACCACGCATAAATGCCAGCAACAATGGTGTATTTCCATCCATGTCCGGGGCATTTAAAGGATACTTTGGCATACACTCAATGAAAAGGTCACAAATTGCTGCTGCATTGTTGTCTTCACCTGTGCGACATAGTTCGTGGAGTGGATTGCGACCTTTGTTATTTACGGCTTCAGCATTAATGCTAGACTCAGTTAACAATTCTCTAATAATAGCCAAATGCCCTCCACGAACAGCAATGTGCAAGGCGTTATTTCCCTCACCATCGACAGCATCATAATCAGAGCCGTTTTGAAGAAGGGCAGACACGGCCGGTAGGTTGCCACGTTCTGAAGCAATATGCAAAGGAGTTTTTTGGACAGCATCTCGTTCGTTAATTCGCGCTTCGGCAAGTATAAGATTCCTCGTTATCATTTCGTTACGAGATGTTGCTGCCAAATGCAATGGTGTAGATTGACTTGCGTCGTGAACACGAGAGTTGACATCAACTTGAATTGCCAATAGAAAAAGAACGCTCTCAAGGTCATCTCTCATAATTGCTAAATGTAAGAAGTTTCTTCCCCTAGAATCCATTTGCTCGGCAGCATTTGGTAAACGATCAAGAATTCGTTGAGCCGCACGGTGGTTTCGAATTGTAAGAGCTGCCGCGAATGGAGTATTGCCATTTTTGTCACGTATTTTTAAATCAATACCCGGATGGCAGAGTAGAATTGTTATGATTTCTTCGTGTTGATTTTCAATAGCAATGTGTAGTGGAGTCTTATTTTCGGTATCTAAAGCATTTACATTGGCACCATGATCGATTAGAGTTTGCAGTACTTTGGTTAGACCCCATTGTGCGCATAAATGCAAAGGTGATGCCTTATCTTTGGCTTCATCACCACCTTCACCATTAGGTCCTGGTTGACGTGGCGAGTCAAGGTCGCATTGGCTGCGTATGAGAAATATTGCAGCAGATTCTTTGTTTTCATCTATTGCCCTGTGCAACAATGTTTGTTGACATCCATCAGGTCCAGGACCCCAACAATCCGTATCTACTCCGTGACGTACTAATACCTGTGCAACATCATTATATTCCAACTCCAATGCTGTCCAAAGCGGGGCATCACCCTTGTTATTAGGTGCACTTAGAGCTACTCCTCTGGTGCAGAGTGCATCAACAACCTTAGCCATATGACAATGAATCGCCAACTGAAGTGGCGACTCTTGTTCACCTGTTAATGCATTCATATCCGCACCCTGCTGTAATAGAAACACTGCAGTGTCTGAGTCATGATTTAATATTGCCTGGTGCAAAAGGGTCATATCTTGTCCATTGCGAGCGTTAACATCGGCGCCACCCCTTATCAAAATGGGTACTAGATCCGTCCGATTTAAGAGTAAACTGAGACTTAATGGCGAATCCCCATTGGCGTTTTTACAATTAAAGTTGGGGGCTTCTTGACTGCCCTCATTCTGAGTCAAATTACCATTATCTCCCAAAACGAAATTAGAGAATACCTCAACCACGTCTGCTGCATTTGATTCAACCGCGACATGTAAAGCTGATTTCAAATCAGATACACTCGATTGTATATTAGGAGAAGCACCAGCTCTAAGCAACTTGCCTGCCAACTGGGAAAGGTTATGCTCAGCAGCTATGTGTAGAGCAGTAAGACCTCTGCTGTTTATGTGATTAAGATTAGCGTATTCGACTAAGAACATAGCCGATTTTTCAAGACCGCGCCCAGCCAATACTTGCAAAAGATTGTCATGGGTCTCCGACTTTAAGGGATTCGGTCTGGCTCCTAATTTGATTAACTTGTCCGCCAAGTCCAAGTCACCATCGGCCACGTTCACAAGACTTAATTCCAGAGGACATTTTTCATCATTAGTACGAATATTTATATCGATATTAGGTACACCCAATAAAAGATCAATCATATCGCGGTTATTGGATTCTATGGCTAAATGCAATGGAGTTTGCCCTTGGCGGTTTTGCAAATTAATATTTGGTTTCATCGTTATAATTTTTTTACCAACTTCTATCATATTTAAAAACGTTTCTGGATCAGTTTCTTTTGGATTATAGGCACATAACACATGCAAGACAGTATCAGCCGTTGATCTGAAAAACATTTAGACTGTATTAAAAAATAAGTGAAATAATTATTTGGATCATAAGTCAACAAAAAACAATCCAAATATTTTCAAATAATTTTATTTTATTTTACTGAGTTTGAAAGTTTACCTGGAAGTTAAATCTAACTGACAATTTCGCTCCAGTAAAAAATCAGCCGAAAATTTATCACCCCTATTAACAGCATCTATAAGTATAGTCGAACCCTTAACAATTGAGAAATTAAATAGCTTTTGAGTTTAAAAATAATTTTTACTTAGAAGAACAAACCTCCGAGTCGTAAGCATTTATATTGGCGGATCCATTTTTAACTAGTGTTTGAGCTATTGTCAAATTTTTTGCCATTAATGCCATTTGCAAGGGTAACAGTCCCTGCTCAGATAAGCTGTTAACTAGTTCTGACAGCTAAAACAAAACAAGATTATATAAATTTAATTTAATTTATTTATAAGATGTTCTTACTAAAAACGCAACAATTCATTGTATCAAAACGTAACCTTTTGATTTATAGTCCAAAATGTCTAATTAATTAAATTTTTTAAATCATTGTAAAGTCTTGTCTTATTATAAGTTAATTAATCCCAAAAAATATTTAGAGAGAGCATTAACGAGAAAAAATAAAGTTATGACAAGCTTTAAATCAAAATTTCTATAAAATTTGAAGTTATTATTTTTAAACTTCTTAAAATTATTGTATATATAAGTGAATTGTTACGTTTCTGGTACGACGTCTACAATTATTCATGCACATATTTTTATTCGCAAAATAGAACAATAAATAAAAAACGTAATAATTGTTTTATTAAAATCTTTATTTCAATTTTTCTTATATTACGTTGAGCATTAAGATGCAGTTTAAAGGACATTTTTTATTTTTCTTCTCAGTATGTCTATCGTTTTTGCGGAACTAGATAATCACAAATTCCAAAATTATAATGTATAGGTATAATAAGAAAATACTTTCGGATATACTCTGATGCTGATTCGTCGGAAAACACTAATATAAAAGTTGAATGCGGTTTCAGTGGCGTTCATTGAGAAATACTGATTTTGTATAAAAATAATGTCGTGATAATGAGTATATCCCTAAGAAATTATTTTATTTAAGAGGTAAAAATAACACAATGTGTATGAAATAATAAGAAAACGGATAAGAATGTCACAGAATATGCGTCACCATCATACAAACCACACACTTCAAGACGCATACAAATTTAAAAATTTTGAAATCACTTCTGCGACAGCTTCGTTCTTTATTACATTTTGGAAACTCTAACTACTGCAGAAAACAAAGCTACAAGCGGTCATTTGGCATTTACTTTTCATAAATATTTTACATTTTAGTCAATTCGGATAATATTTTTATCATATAAATATTAACGGAAAAATTTATAAAGTATGACTTTGGCTGGGATATTGGTTATCTGTATTCTCACAAGTATCACTAGTATGTTTTTAATTAAAACAAATACATAAATAAATAAATTCAATATTGGTATACCATTTACAAAATAGATTTAGCCAATAGCATTAAGTGCTTTAGCTGCACTGTAACACCGGAATATTCAACAAATGGATACGAACAAACATTTACTCCATCCTGTTCTAATTTTGATGGATCATCAGCATACGTCGTCGACTGTTCTTTTTCCACAATGTGTTCACGGATAATTTCGACAAGGTACTTGCAAAATGGCATTGAACAAAAAACTGTTACTCTTGGATGTGCACAACAAAAACGTATGCAACATGTAAGATTATAAAATATCTTTTTTAAAATATATCAAATAATACCTACAATTATAAAAACTGTTTTTAAATGTTCAGGTATTGTTTAAAGGAAAGTGGAAAGAGCAACTTTCAGTGGAAGAAATTTATTCAGAAGACTGTAAGACAATGAAGGACACTTTGGGTGGTGCAACGAAAACATATTGTTACTGTCGCGGAGATTTGTGCAATTCAGCATATAAAAGACACGACATTATTAACGCTTATCGCATCTTTGTACCTACATTTATTATAATAAAATTATTTTTTTAGGTCAGAAGATTAAATATAATAAATTATTTCGGGTTAACAATCGTTTTATTTTTTATAAATCCATGAAGAATAAATATCATTGCCGATGAAAATTTATTTTCGTTTCGATCGAGAAATAAAAAGAGGGATTTATATTTGACATATGTATATGTATGTTTAAAAATTACCAAGATTTGAAACATCTGATTGCAAATACAACGTCCTACAACAAATAACATTTGTGTTGCCTCACATACACGAAAAATCAAAACATAATTTTTATCCGATTTTTTTTAATGAAATCATGCCCATCCACACTTTTCTGCAAATATATACAAATGTTTATTTATCATAATTTGCGCGCAATATGGTCTAGAACCTTGCGCTTTTCCTTTATATATTTTATAAATTTATTTATAATGTAATGTATTCATGAATAAATAAATAAATATACAAATGTTATATTTTTATTATTTTGCATTATTCTTTTATTATTTTGCACTATTCTTTAAACCCAAAAAGCTTTTTATATTCGAAAACTGATTTTTTTTTAATTCATTTCACACAATCAGCATTTTGGTCGATTTTAAACCGAAAAAGTCGACTTTATTTTGAATTATGGTACGATTTTCAAAATAAAGTCTACAAATTTTAAATTAAATTTTAAAATTTCATTTTAAATATTAAAATGAACTTTCTTCTTTTTGAATGTTTTTAATTTTGTGATCTATTGGAAAAAAATGTTAAGTCGAAATTTAAAATCTTTTTAAATGTTCAGTCCTAAGATACATTCTAAAGTTAATTTCGTTTATATGGATTGAAATCATTTTGCAATTTCTGTTTTATATTGATATTTCATAAAAATACAATTTTACATTAACTTGATGATGATTAGCGATGGCAAAATTACAAAATGTTTGTGCAAAATTATTATTTAAAAAAGATTATGAATTAAAAGCATAAATAAAACTTTATTGGATATTGTTCGACAACTGAGTTAAGTTATTTTGACAGACTTTCCCTTCTTTGTATTTCTTGTCTATAACGATAAATATCCAATCAGAAAAATATTTTTATTGATTGTTTTATTTTTGAACTTCTGTATTGACTTTGAAAAGTTTAAATATTTCAGAAATTTAAAAATTTTCAGCAATGAATGTACATATGAATAAATATGTTCTCAATTACATAATTGCAAAGTTTTAGGACATCAAAATTAAACCTAATAGTCCTAATGGGAACTATTGGTGGTTCTTTGATTCGCATTGCTTGGCAGGGATATTCTTAAAAAACGAAATTTTTTAACGTTTCAAACGCATTGAATCAACGACCATTTGTTGCCCATGATACTATATATATACAGTAACTCAAATTACTGTCCCAATGTTTTTTTAGGTGTTTAAGAACATATGTGTTACAACAAAGCTGTTGGCTCAATCTCTCTGATATTTGTTATTGTTGTATATTGGACTCGTGTTAACAACTATAATTAAAAAACATTATTATTACTGTTATCGAAATCAAATCAAAAGCAAATTTTTATTGGGATGGTTTATTGACTTCAAATTTATTTACATATTTAATGTAATTTTTTTTAAATTAAATATTTTGTATTGCCTTTATTTCAGTAATAACGACTAAATGTTTACAATCACTTGGAGCAAGCTTCCACTAAATCTGCCCTCAGTTCATCTAAATTAGCAGAGATTCCGACAACACATCTATTAAGAATGCCACCGTTCCAATAAAAATTTGCTTTTGTTTTATTTGATTTCTATAACTGTATCACAATAATGTTTTTTAATTATAGTTGTTAACACGAGTCCAATATACAATAATATCAAATGTCAGAGATATTAAGCTAACAGCTTTGTTGTTACACTCATTGGGAAGTGGAAATTTATGCCGAACAATGATCCTAAGCGTTCCTCCAAAGGGAGTCTCTGACAGTTTAGTCATTGAGTAATATTCGGCACTGACGATATAGATAGGAAGCTCTCAGTATACATAATACTATAAGTAACTGCCGCAAAGTTTTCCATCTGCAGCTAATAAACTTATTTAATATTTTAAGAGGTGTTTTCGTAATATTTCAGTTCGTTTGGTAAGCATTCCGTATATATAATTTAAATGTTTTGGATAGTGTTAGTTAAACGTCATTCAAAATCGTGTATTTTCTTACAAAAATAAAAAATATTACCTATTATTTTGTTGAAGACTAATAAAAAACTAAAGAAAGTGCTTTCGGGGTACATACAGCAATGTTTTGACGATCCGTCTTTTTTTATACAATGTCCTTTAAAGAAAAATTAATTACAAATATTTGCTTTGGTACTTCGACCATCGCTATTGAAATTGTCCGAAATCGATCCATATGTATAAAAAAAAAACATTTTCATTCTTTGAAACCTATTTCACTTTACAATATGGTCTGGCTTGATCGTCAATAAAACTTTCTAACTTGTTTTACCGAATAACTGTCATCAGCGATAAGCCTCAATTCTGGTTGAATAGTAACGTGAGAAACCAAAATTGACGTATTTGGTGTGAAGAGCAGCCTTTAAAACTGCTATGCATTCCAATAAAATGCACAAACTGAGATTTAAGTTCGGTCAGGCAATTTTTGCAAGGTTACGCACTGAAATCCAATATAAAATATACCGGTCAATATGTTGGAGAAATTGTCGAGGAATATTATATATTGACATAAACTTTATATATGATTATTATTTAAGATCCTTTGAAAAATTACATAGTAATCTATTTTATCGATATAAAAATATTGTAGTCACAGCCCTGTAGTAAAACTGGGATCATGTGTCTCCATGTCAACACTCAATTCAAATGTCCCCAATTTTAGTTCAGTACTGAAATAGTGAATATATAGAGACAACTATTCTAGTATATATCTGGTGACATTGTCAACGAATGTGTCAACATATATGTATATCAATAGGCCCCGATTTGATCTCAATGTCTCCATTTGGACCAAAAGAACTACAAAGTCAATACTAAGTAAATAGTGGTAATGTCTACTGGTAGATTTCGTAGGAACTCTTAAATGTTAAATGTCAATAGTAGATAACATTGGATGGGGCAAAATAGGCAAGTAGTACTGGAGACATTGTCAATAGCAAAACAGTATTGTTTCTCTGACGGCATTTACTGCAGGGAGGTGATTTAAATTTGATTCTATTTAAAACTACTAAATCAAATTTTATTAGGACAATTTGTAATCGAAATAGTTTGTCTATTTGTCACAATAATATTTCTACGTACTTAGACATTAGCCAGCAGTCGTCATTTCTGATAGACTTTTTATGCTTGGTACTGATTTAAGGATAGTATTGCCAAATTCAATGTCCTTTTTAAATTCTAACCATAGTGATGTTTTTTTTAATACAGAGATTATAATAATATTGATTTAAATGGTTTACATTTGTTTTGTGATTCTTTAAAATGTTTCTTCTATGTATGTATATTAGAGTATATTTTTAAAACGTTTTTTTCTTCTGTTTTGCCTGTACTCCATAAAATCAGTTAAAAAGCAGGTTTTTCTAAATCTGGAAAAAACTTATTTAACTTTTTAAAAATTACAAAATAAACAATAATTTGAATATGAATATTTTTTAAACTATTTTTCAGAATGAAACCACATTCTATTTTCAAAGTAAAAATAAAATTTGTCCGCTTTTCTTTGTTTCTTTAATATTTGAAGAATTTTTTCAATTAATCAGTGTTATTTGTTTTTCGGCATTATGAGGCCCCATGCTCCACTGGGAGCCAAGGATAGAAGAATTTGTTTTTCGGAATCTATGAAACTGAATGCTTTTAATTCCAAACGGAATTTGTGGCATGCCTGTATATATTCCTTATATTTCGTCCGATTACATTTACTGTATTGACAGTAAGGAGTGTTTATCAATGTGTAATTAAATAATAAATTATTTCAGGAATATATAAACGATGATAAGTACAAACATGATAATTAATAAATTTTATTTTGGACTACTTACCATCCCATCATTTTCCACCAAACACAGAAATACTACATCTTCTCTCAACAATCTTACGGCAGCATGCAGCGGATGCTTTGTTTTGCTTTTTAACATTTTAAATAGTAGTGGTCCCGACATATGTTCAAAATCTTGTGGTGTTAAATCATCCCAATGTGTAGATATTAATCCTGAGCAGTACTCCAGAAGACTTGCAGCTCCCACTTCTTCAGCTACACAATAGAAACGTACGCAGGAACGAACGCCAACTGAAGCTACCAATGCTCGTTCACAGAGCCCCAAAAGACCAGGTAGGTGAAATCGATGTGATGCTCGCAGCAAACCTAAAGCCAACTTGTCGTGCTGTAAATCAACTACATCCATATAAATCCATCGCAACAAGGATATTGATATGTCCTCCTCCATATCACTCCAGTCTAACTCGTTCACATCCGCCAAAATGTCTTCACGCCATTCCTCGGAACGGGCATGCAAAACAAATTTATGGGCAGGCATTGTCTTAGAAGCCATTTTAATTGTTAGGTCAGAGTAGACAGTTCGCCCGTAGAGTGATGCCACGGTCAAAACTAAACGTGACACAAAACTGCTAAACTCGCCTCCTGCATCACTATCTGTGGTGGCTACTGCTTTGCTATACTTACGTTCTAAGTCCGCATAACCTCTTTGCAATTTTGTATACTCCTCCTTTAGTAGCATAAGGTGCTTTTCCAATTTTTGCATTGTAGCTGCATCTGTAGAACCTAAAAAAGAACGAAAACGTCAATGTAACTAATAAAGCAACGCCCACTGCCCAGCATTTCATTTTATATTATTTTGACTATCGCAATTTCTTCAAAAGTATCCCATTTCTTACCCATATCTTTCTAATTTGATCAATTTAATGCAGGAAATTATATATTTTACAGATTTGTTCTTTGATGATGAATTATTTTTGTTTTATTCTATGTTTTCTCCTCAAAAAATATAATATGCATTCCAGTGTAGTAATATCGCAGTTTATTTAAAATTATAGCGATTTTATAATCAAAAATAATAATTTTAGGGTTATAGCACTTTATTAATGAGTAGTTTTCCACTAAAAATTTTCAAAAACCTTTACAACCAATTTGAATAGACATTTCAGATTTTTATTTCTTCTTTCAGCTTTACAACAACTTTACAACTTCCATTGTTCTCTGTTTTGGCTAAGGGTGCCCCAGTTCCTTATTTCCATCGCTCGCTCTTCAATGGTTTTAATAATGCTTTTTATGCATTGTGGGGTGTAGTCAATAATATGCTTTTGAACCCTATTCTGGACCATTTATAATATATGAATTAACGATATCTTCGCATTGATTGAGTTCCAAAAGCTCCAATCCTAGTACAATAATATACTTTTGTAAAAATTTTTGTATAAAATTCTAATTAATTATTTTAATACGGTTCCTTAAAAAAAATGCACGAAATATAAGCACTAGGGTTATAACTTTTTGCAATATTTGCGAATATCAAATTCTTCATCGCATAGCCACATAGACAATAAAAAAAAAAAAAAAATTTTAATGATGTATTACTTTTTCGCGATCGTTAAAAAAGTTTCCGCACCAAACTAGATGAAGTTTTGAAATTAAATTTTTCTCCAAAGTATAAAAATTGACATTTAATAAAAAAAAATTAATTTTTTCTAATTATTTCATGAAAATAACAAGATATTTCTATTTGTATGAAGAAGAACCGAAAAAATCTCGATATTATGGAAATTAAAAAAAATTTTGGGGAGCTTTAGAAAATGCATTTGGTGCGGAAAGTTATTTGGTCGAAATGGTCTAAAAAAATTGTTATTACTAGGTCTATTCGTTTACTTTCCAGTAAACACTAAATCATTTGTACAAGAAAAGTAAACGAACAGAAAATTTGTAAAAATCCAGTAAGAAAATCCAGACAGTAAGAAAATCCAGACAATAACAAAAAAACAATGCAATTGGCAATAAATAAATAAAAAATGACCTAAGCTTTTAATTTTTAATTAGTTATATACTTTGTAACTTTAATTTAGTTAATTTTAATTCTTTTACTAAAAATTGTTCACTAAATAAAAATTGCTGCAAAATTTTCAGCTGCTGTTTTTCTTTTGTTTACGTTTTTTATTCATGTTGTTATTGTTACTGAACTTTTACAGGCAAAAATTTTCCCCGTAACATTTTACAAATACTCAGCAAATAAACTGTCAATTTTTCTCAAAAATTCTCTCTATTTACATTTCCCCTCTTACTGAGTTTTGGGTAAACGAACGACTTTCCGTAATATTTTGTAATAATTTGTACAAATTTTAACGTAAACGAATGAATCTACTATGTTCGTACTTTAGTACTATCAGTACTAAATTGCCCATCACGTGGTGGCATGAAACAAGTTTGCGCAAAAAAAGTTATAACCCTATAAGCACATATTTATATATAAAATATGTATATTTGGGTCTGTTTCTTGAAATTTTGACAATATGTTGAGACATATCCTGTGGCTAAAATGAGCTATAATTTTTTTTATTTTCTCAAGTGGGCGTTACCCCTTCCATATAAGGCAAATATTGTATACCACGAATATGAATGAAACATCTTCGCATAAGATCAAAATGTCTTAGCAAAATTATATGAAGTTTTAAGTGTGAATATTTTTTAGCTATAGGAAAGTTTTGCGCTTTTTGTATTTTTTGAAAATGGACCAAGGAGGGCCTAGGCATCGAAGATTTTTCCTTTTTTCTTCAAAATTGCATCACTTGGACAATATTTTTTTTTATAAATATTTGTCTTAGTCCAAGTTAAAGTGCAATAAGACGACGTCATATGTTTATCTGCAAAATAGTTGTTTTACAGAAGGTTTATCAAAACAGCAAGAAACAGAAGCATATTGAGCGCCCTCTAATTGGAATTGTTATACCCTTCACCAAAATAGGTGGAATGGGTATTATAAGTTTGTGCTGATGTATATAACGCATAGAAATATTTAGCGACGTCAGTCCGTCCGTCTGTCTGGCAGTCCGGCTGGACCCCAATGTAAACGATGTAGTCAAAGTACAGGGCCCTATTTCACTAAACTACAATTCTACAAGTTTACAACTTACAATTACAAGTCTTATTCTTACAAGTGCTGTTCAATTGTGTTTCATTAATAGTAGGTTCTTATAACTAAGGTGATTTCTGAAGCGAACGTTTCGAAGGCAGACGGGTTCGTAAGAAATTGAGTTCTTAGAAAATATTCGTCTGGCTTACGTTATATTACGTTGAGCTTTTTTTGTTTTCAAATTGTTTGGTTGCCAATATATTTAAATTCAAAAGCTTTTTTATTTTTTCACAGAAATTTTGGTTTCTAAATAAAAAGGTAACTCTTCCTTATGATTGTCAAAAAATATTTACTCAAAATATAACAAAACCATGGCAGAACTACACTAGGTAAAATCACTAGGGAGAGTTGTCGATTTCTTAGACTGAAAGTCGAAGTAAAAGAAAATATTGAATAACTTGAATTTGAAATTTGCACCGCGCACATCACTCCATATTTTAATATATTTAGTACTATGAACAAAACAAATTTTATCACAAATCATTTTGAAAACTACAAATTTTTTAAAGGTTTCTTTGTTAAAACCAGTAGTATGGCCGTTAGTATTTACTGCAATTTATTGACTTTCATCGCCATATATACTGATGTAAGCTGTTGTTTTTAAATTCATCCGTCAATAACAAAACCACTCATTCAAGGTTAATAGACAAGCTGTATCAGATTCTTCTCCTTTCGTGAGAATGAATAAGAATCTACAGCCTTACGAATATTTATCTGATGGAAGTTAAGTCTAAAATCCGTAAAAGTGTTTGGGAGAAGCTCTTTCTAACAAAGCTCTGCTTGGTTTAATGACTCTTCAAGCATCCAAGTGCATAAAAATATGAACTGAATTTCTATACACTCTCTACACACTATACTTTATACTTCTGTTCAAGTTCAGCTCTAGTTCAGTTCTAGTTCAGTTCCAGTTCAGTTCTAGTTCAGTTCTAGTTCAGTTCTAGTTCAGATCTAGTTCAGTTCTAGTTCAGATCTAGTTCAGTTCTAGTTCAGTTCTAGTTCAGTTCTAGTTCAGCTCTAGTTCAGTTCTGGTTCAGTTCTAGTTCAGTTCTAGTTCAGTTCTAGTTCAGTTCTAGTTCAGTTCTAGTTCAGTTCTAGTTCAGTTCTAGTTCAGTTATAGTTCAGTTATAGTTCAGTTCTAGTTCAGTTCTAGTTCAGTTCTAGTTCAGTTCTAGTTCAGTTCTAGTTCAGTTCTAGTTCAGTTCTAGTTCAGTTCTAGTTCAGTTCTAGTTCAGTTCTAGTTCAGTTCTAGTTCAGTTCTAGTTCAGATCTAGTTCAGTTCTAGTTCAGTTCTAGTTCAGTTCTAGTTCAGTTCTAGTTCAGTTCTGGTTCAGTTCTAGTTCAGTTCTAGTTCAGTTCTAGTTCAGTTCTAGTTCAGTTCTAGTTCAGTTCTAGTTCAGTTCTAGTTCAGTTCTAGTTCAGTTCTAGTTCAGTTCTATTTCAGTTCTAGTTCAGTTCTAGTTCAGTTCTAGTTCAGTTCTAGTTCAGTTCTAGTTCAGTTCTAGTTCATTTCTAGTTCAGTTCTGGTTCAGTTCTAGTTCAGTTCTAGTTCAGTTCCAGTTCAGTTCTAGTTAAGTTCTAGTTCAGTTCTAGTTTAGTTCTAGTTCAGTTCTAGTTCAGTTCTAGTTCAGTTCTGGTTCAGTTCTAGTTCAGTTCTAGTTCAATTCTAGTTCAGTTCTAGTTCAGTTCTAGTTCAGTTCTAGTTCAGTTCTAGTTCAGTTCTAGTTCAGTTCTAGTTCAGTTCTAGTTCAGTTCTAGTTCAGTTCTAGTTCAGTTCTAGTTCAGTTCTAGTTCAGTTCTAGTTCAGTTCTAGTTCAGTTCTAGTTCAGTTCTAGTTCAGTTCTAGTTCAGTTCTAGTTCAGTTCTAGTTCAGTTCTAGTTCAGTTCTAGTTCAGTTCTAGTTCAGTTCTAGTTCAGTTCTAGTTCAGTTCTAGTTCAGTTCTAGTTCAGTTCTAGTTCAGTTCTAGTTCAGTTCTAGTTCAGTTCTAGTTCAGTTCTAGTTCAGTTCTAGTTCAGTTCTAGTTCAGTTCTAGTTCAGTTCTAGTTCAGTTCTAGTTCAGTTCTAGTTCAGTTCTAGTTCAGTTCTAGTTCAGTTCTAGTTCAGTTCTAGTTCAGTTCTAGTTCAGTTCTAGTTCAGTTCTAGTTCAGTTCTAGTTCAGTTCTAGTTCAGTTCTAGGTACTTTTTATTCTAAAGGTACTTTTTATTTTAAAAGATATTTTTTATCCTAATGCACGCCATACACCCTGCGACTGTTTGTACAATTTTAATTGTAATCGGGTTGTGCTCTTTGCTTACAAACAATACAACTTCAGTACAATCTCAATATACAATTTTAGTTTAAAAGGTGAAGGTGTTAGTAAAGATGGCTGTTTGTGCTCTAATTGATGAGGTTTTTTAAAGAGAGTAGATGATCACTTCTCCGCTGTCAGTATGAAAATGAAGAACAAAACTGAATAATATTGCACAAACTTGTTCACAAACGTTTCAATTCTGTTGTACAACTTGCAAAAAAATCAAAATTTTTTGATCTTTTGTACAACCAACCCCAACTTACACACAACGACCACACGAACTTTACAATCAGCTTTACAACAGTGTAAAGTTTGACCAACTATCGCAACGTGTGTGGCTTGCATAACAGGTATTTTTTATTCTAAAAGGTACTTTTTATTCTAAAAGGTACTTATTCTAAAAGGTACTTATTCTAAAAGGTATTTATTATTCTAAAAGGTATTTTTTATTCTAAAAGGCACTTTTTATTCTAAGAGGTACTTTTTATTCTAAAAGGTACTTTTTATTCTAAAAGGTACTTTTTATTCTAAAAGGTAGTATAAATTTGGGCTTATTTATGTAACTCATACAAATATTGGTCTTAGACCACTTTTAGTACACCAATGGACTTAGAATTTATTCCTGAGTCGATGTCAGTCCGTCCGTCCATCTGGCTGGACCCCCATGTAAACCTTGTAATCAAACAAAATAAATAAATGGTCATTAATATTGATTTGATTTTGTGTTAATTTTAACTAATTTTTATTAAAATATAGTTAAAAACCAAATTTGAATTCAATTTATCATTCACTTGTAACTTGTAAAAATTTTTTTGAGAGTCTCAGTCGACCCTATGCTTTTTTTCTACAATTCTACAAGTGTACAAGTACAAATTTAGATTAGTGAAACAAAACCACTTGTAGGAGTATGACTTGTAAACTTGTAAATTGTAAAAATCACTTGTAGCTACAAACTTGTAATTGTATTTTAACGAAACACAATTTTTTACAAGTTCACAATTTTACAGGCAAAAACACTTGTAATTGTAGACTTGTAGCATAGTGAAATAGGGCCCTGGTAGCAATTATAAATATAATTTGATGAAATTCGGCACAGATAATTTTTTTTGATAGTGGGACCATGGCTATTGAAAGTCGTCAAAATTGGTCCAATATTTATGGTATCTGCCATAGGTCCCACTTCCCGGAATTGATATTTTGGCCACAAATATCAATATTTTTTCATAAAATTTAAAACATATACTGTCCATGTAAACCAAAATCACTGTACCAAATTTTGAAATCTGTCCACATTTGACCATAACTCCCATACAAACTTTTCTGTCAAAACGCACTAAATAAGGCAAAAATCACTAAAACGCTCGTAAATCTGAAGATAATTAGATTTTTAAGTTTATTTTTGGCATACATAATTGTAATATCTGTAATCAATTTGCTAAATTTCGAGACAATCGGTCCACATTTGACCCCAGCTCGCATATAAGTCCAAATGACGGAAACAGCTTAAATATATGAGTATTAAGAAAATGTTTGTCTGATGGCAAAATTTAGCAAATATTTGCCTTTATACAGGAAAAAGAACACCTTTGACCTCAGTGATGAAGGGTATTGTATGGTCGGGCTTGACCCACTATAGCACTTTCTTACTTGTTACATACATATGCAAAGTCATATGACTTTTATAGAAGCAATGTTTATAAGGTGCTAAACGATATGTACATCTTTTCATTGGAAAATTTGGCAGGACAGATGACAAACACATGTCGTCTGATGGCGCTATTAGATTTCTACATAAACACAAGATTGTCATTCCGTTTGAAATTTCCTTAATATTTGCTCAAAAATCAAAAACGATATTCTTCCCAGGAAGAACTTCATGTCTTCATCCGATCAGTACTGTGAGGACCTTTATAGAAGGACAACAGAACGGAATTCAGAAGGAAGATACATTGTTTCGCTTCCATTCAAGGATGAATTTCCAAATTCTTTGTACTTAGGTCATTCTAGGACAAGTGCCATGGCACAGTTTTTCCGAAATGAAGCTAGACTGATTCGAACTCCAAGCTTCAAACTTGAATATGACTAGGTTGTTCAGGAATACGAAGACCTAGGTCATATGGTTCAAGTTCAATCTTCTAAACTATCGGAAAGTCCTAATGTCTACTATCTGCCACACCATGCGGTAATTAAGCCAGATAGCGCGACAACTAAAGTTCGTGTGGTATTCAACGCTTCGGCTCCATCATCCAATGGGCAAAGTTTGAATTCGTTCTTCAGAATGACCTAACTCTACTCATTATAAAATGGCGATTTTTCCGATTTGTTCTAAATGCTGACATCCAAAAGATATATAGGCAGATTCTAGTAGCTGAAAATCATACTGCCTTTCAACGTATCTTGTTTAGAAGTAATCCAAATGGTCCAATTTGTGATTACGAGTTAAAAACTGTCACAAATCGGTGGCAAAGACTTCAGGTGATCCATCAAAACTTTTGTTCTAGATGGAAAAATGAATACTTAAAGGAGATGTTAAAACGAGTTAAATGGCAAAGACCTGAGGAAAATCTTAGTCCAGGGGCGCTGGTAGTGATCAAGGACGAAAATCTTCCTCCGAATTCTTGGCGACTCGATAGAATTACTAAAATATTTTCGGGTACCGACAATCGCGTACGTGTAGCGGAGGTTCTAACTCAGCGTGGTTCGATAGTTAGGCCTATCGTGAAATTAGTACTACTACCGAACGATTCCTAATTCGCGTTTGCAACTTAAATTCCTTAATATCTATCTATCTTATTTTCAGCTTCATCATGCCTAAAAAATCATCCAATTCTTCGAAAGGATTCCTAGGGAAATATAACTCCTACCCTTGCCGCTTATGTAAGCGTCCACACCCGCTTCGTACGTGCCGCAAGTTCCTTGCGATGAACATGGCTGATCGTATCAGCGCCGTTCGAAAGCATAAATATTGCTCTAACTGCTTCGCGCACGATCATTCGCAGGGAACTTGCTTCTCAAAGCACGGGTCTAAGCACTGTAGGAAATTCCACCATACCCTACTCCACGTCAACCCTCGGCTTGTGAAAGACCTTATTCCATCCCGATCCCGTTCTAGATCTTTAACTCCACAACGTTCTAGATCTTTAACTCAACAACCATCGACGTCATCGCGATCTTCCAGAGCTTCTAAGCGAACTCCTTCGTCAAATAAGCGTAATGAACGAACCGAGTCCAATAAGTCCAAACAACCGGCATCAAGTTCGTCGACCTCAAAGACTGTTACCTGGACGACTATTCTTCGCCAAAACACTATTGTTTTACTGCTGACAGTCTTAGTCAAAATCGGATCCACCACATCCCATGCCCGGTCGTTGTTAGATTCGGGGTTCACTGTGAGTCGTGTGGCAAAATCATTTATAGACAAACTTGGCCTGACAACTTACACTCTGAACGGAGAAACGGTGTGTCCACTAGTGTTGAAGTCACGCTTTGATTCATCTTCGAAAATTGAGGGTACTTTCAGGGTTGATAATAGGGTTACCATCCGCACTCCTGCGCAATCTCTACCGGAGACTTATAAGAAAAACTTTAAAGATTTGTTCCTTGCGGACTGTAAATTCTACGAGTCTGGTCCGATAGATCTCGTAATTGGAATCGACCTGTATCCTAAGGTCATATCCGAAGGAGTCATGTCAAGAACAGGATTTCCGACAGCCCAACGTACTATTTTCGGTTGGATAGTTTACGGTCCTGCTACTTTATAAATAGTTGTTTCCAAATGCACTTTATTAGGCAGATATAGCATATGCAAACGTATTTTCTTATTTATTATTATCCATTACATATTTATATTTGAATTAAAATCTAATTAAAAATGAATTATATTGTTCAAAATAATTTTCTATCCACTTTTATTTTTCCTTACAGAAGCAACCATCTTGACTTTTCCATTGTTCATTGCATATATCCTGCAAGGCGGGCGACAATGTTAATGCCAAAAGGCCTTATCTTGCCTTCAGCATTAATATTGTGACGAGCAAATACACCCTATCTGCTCTTCATATATACTAAAGCTGAATGTTCCGAATGAATGTCAAAATCGTCCTATCTCTTTCTCAAACAAGGCCTAAATTCAACTGTCAGATGGGCCAAAACGTCCAAAATGTTGCTTCCGTTTTGGCCCAACTAACAAATCCTTCTTCTTGTACAAACCACCAACGAAAAAGGTAACCAATAAATCCCTATTCCTAATTTCTCCAAAATTCTAAAACTCATTTGTTTTATTTTCATACCTATACATTTGTCCGCTGGGTTTACGATTAATTGAGCTTACATTTCTAAGCTTAATTTGGTTATCCAGCAGCAGAGCGATTATCAACAAAATCTTCTTCCCAGACCAGCTCTTCACCCCAACATTTGTTGAACGACTTAGTTATTTGAAGATAGATGTAAATATGTATGTTTTAAAGTTGGTATGATTTGGAGAGCACCAATTAATTCCAAGAGCGCTAATTAGGACAATCAATCTCCAATTCGGTTCGATTAGGGCCAAATGTTGGGGTGAAGAGCTGGTCTGGGAAGAAGATTTTGTTGATAATCGCTCTGCTGCTGGATAACCAAATTAAGCTTAGAAATGTAAGCTCAATTAATCGTAAACCCAGCGGACAAATGTATAGGTATGAAAATAAAACAAATGAGTTTTAGAATTTTGGAGAAATTAGGAATAGGGATTTATTAGTTACCTTTTTCGTTGGTGGTTTGTACAGGAAGAAGGATTTGTTAGTTGGGCCAAAACGGAAGCAACATTTTGGACGTTTTGGCTCATCTGACAGTTAGGCCTTGTTTGAGAAAGAGATAGGACGATTTTGACATTCATTCGGAACATTCAGCTTTAGTATATATGAAGATTAGATAGGGTGTATCTGCTCGTCACAATATTAATGCTGAAGGCAAGATAAGGCCTTTTGGCATTAACAGATATATATTCTGAATCCTTATGAAATTCTAAGACGATTGAGCGATGTCCGTCTGTCTGTCTGCCTATCTGTCCGTCTGTCTGTCTGTTGAAATCTCGATAAAGAAACGAAAGGAGCTAGCTCACTGAAACTTAGCAAAAACATTCTTCATCCATGAGAAAATTTTGGTATTGAAATTGGGCAAAATCGGTTAACATTTGACCATAGCTCTCGTCTAGGCTAAATTTGCTAATAAATGACAAATTATATCAGCTATGATGACAAAATTTGGCATCTAGAAGTTTTGCATAAGCACTAGTTCACATTTAACCATAGCTCCCATATAAAAACCTACGGAAACAGCCTAAAATCCACCTGAAATTCACTTAAATGCCAATAAATGATAAACTGTAGGAAGTCTTATGTGAATGCCAGTCAGTGTGCAAAATTTTGTTACAATCGGTCACCATTTGACCATAGCTCTCATATAAAAAACTTACAGAAACACAAAAATACAAAAAGAAAATGTCCGTCTGTCCGTCAGATAAAAGCGCGACAGCTCCTTAAATACAAAAGCTAGAGAGACAAAACTTTACCAAAGTATTTTTGATATGTAACAAAAGTTGTGTACTGGAAATGGGCGAAATCGGTTCACATTTAGTTAGAGCTCCCATATAACCCCGCCCCGTGAAACACATGAATGCTGATAAATTGAGTACAATTGTAATAGCTATGACGAGTAAATTTAGAATAGAGAAGTTTTATGCAACTATTGTTCAGTATATAACATTTTATAGGCATCGGTCCATATTTGACTATAGCTTACATATAAAAAACACTCCCGGAAACCAAAAAAATATTTAGCAAGAGCCAGTTAAAAGCTAGTAAATTAGAAACTGTGACAGCTATTGCCACTAAATTCTGCAAAAATAAGCTTTATATAAATATCAGCCAGTTTGTTACAATGTGTTACATTTGTTACAATCGGTCAACATTTGGCTATAATTCTTACATATATATTACATCCCCTTTTTTATATCTACAATCAAAAAGATTCGGAGGTACAGGCAGCATATTAAGATTATGTATATGGCAGATGCATTAGGAACTCCTAACAAAATATTTGGACCTGTCGTATTACTAAATATTAAGCTAAACGAAAAGTATTTAAAACTTATTAATGTAAAACTATACCCGGTTACGATAACGAATTTTGTTCAAAGTAAATAAATACTAGGGAAACCACTTACATACTTTTGAATGTTAAACTATAAAGCTACTGCAACCAAAGCTATTCCAAATATTTTACCAACAATACCAACTAGCGTAACAACTTTTTTCCAATTTGGTCCATGTTTTGAATTTGCTGCACCCTCATAGATATATGAGATATGTTTCTAAATTCAACACAACTTGATGGTGGGTATTGAAGATTCGGCACAGCCGAATATAACACTCTTACTTGTTCTAATTTACCTTACCTTTTACGTTCGTAATAATTCAATTCAAGTTTTTACGGAAAAAAAATATGACTACCCACAAATCAGAAAGATTTATCTAAAATCGGAAAACGGCTGCACGAATATTGGCAACTTTTTTCGTAAATGTTCGTAATATAAATTTTAGCTAAAAAAAAGAAATACCACTCCCACTTTCTTGCTTTATCTAAAATCAGAAAACGGCTGGACGAATAGTAACATTAAACGATTGTTTGATAATGTTTTGATGGTTAACAGACAATTGTTTGATAGTTATTTGATAATTGATTTATTGACTGGTTGATGATTTTTAATGATTGTTCGATAATTGTTTGACTATTGACAGTTTGATGATTGATTGTTTGACTGACGATTGTTTAATAATTTGTTGACGATTGTTTGATGTTTAAGGATTGTCTGACGATTTTTTGTTTGAAGATTATAAACGACTGTTTGATGATTGTTTGACGATTATTTGATGATAGTTGACGATTGTTTCCTGACTGTTTTACCGGTATTTAACGATTATTGTCCGGTAATGGTTTTATGATTGTTTGAACAAGGATTGCTGATTATTTGACAATTGATATTAAATTTTTGCCAAACACTTCTAGTGATTCTATGTTCCACCCTTGCGGATGATCCTGTAAATTCCTAAAATCACCAAGTCTTTACATTGTTATATCTATAAAACTGATATCTAATATGCGTGTTCAACTACAACAGGATTCATTAGCCTCGCGATTTTTCAAACAATTGATGGATTTAGGCAATGGAAAACTGACAATTGAGTCAACCACGAAGTGCATTGTATTTCCGCCAGACTTTACATTACTTGCTCCCAAAAATATTGATGTCAATTCCGTTATCCCTAACACAGCAATAAGTAAAAATCTTCTATTATCCTTCCCAATAAGAAAACCAATTTCTGCGGTGTTTGTTGGTTAGTGTCTGTGCTACAATAGGTTAGTCACTAAGTCAGGTCTGTGTTGGTTTCGGTTGTTGTCGTCGGTTGCCAGTTGTTCTGTGACCAAATCGCCGCATTTGATATTGGTCGAAATGTAGGATATTTTAGAAACATTTGTGTAGCATTCTTTTAGGATAATTTATATAATATATAATATATCAGGGTTTTCAACGGGACACTGTACAGCGACAGGAACTGCAGACGACGCCATATTTCTTGCTGCTCTTTTATACGAGCCAACAACGTGTCAAAATTATTAAAATTTACTACCGAAGTTCGGAGTCAGTGGCCTCACCGTTAAGATAAAAATTTTCAGCTATGAGGCTCATTTCTGGCTGAATGGCTTCGTCAATAAACATAATATGCGTTATTGGTCAGGCAGCAATCCACACGTACTCCATGAGCCATCATTGCATCCCGAAAAATTACGGTTTGGTGCGGTTTATGGGCCGGCGGCATCATTGGGCCGTGATGATCTTCTTTCGTGATGATCAAGACCGGCACGTTACTGTGAATGGGAATCGCTACCGTTCAATTGTAGCCAAATATTTTTGGCCCCAATTGGATGATATGAACTTGGAGGACATGTGGTTCCAACAGGATGGCGCCACAAGCCACAGTATCAGCTAATTTATGATTGAAAACTGTCGAAAATTGTTTTCAACGTATGGAATTTGCAAGCGTGCCCATCGTGGCATTGCAAATAAAATCGAGTTATATACATAATGGCATCAAACGTGCCATTCATTGATATCGTGAATTTCATTGATATCCAAAATTGTTTTTGTTTTATTTAAAAAAAACTTTTGTAGCGCTCTTATTGAAAACCCCTTTATATATACATATGGGCATTTCCATGAAATGGTCCACCGTTAGTTAAAAAATCAAAACGCTCGCATAATAATATTTTTAAGAACAGAAAATTGAAAAGAAACTATAAAGATTTTACTATGTAAACGTGCCATTCATTGATATCGTGAATTTCATTGATATCCAAAATTGTTTTTGTTTTATTTAAAAAAAACTTTTGTAGCGCTCTTATTGAAAACCCCTTTATATATACATATGGGCATTTCCATGAAATGGTCCACCGTTAGTTAAAAAATCAAAACGCTCGCATAATAATATTTTTAAGAACAGAAAATTGAAAAGAAACTATAAAGATTTTACTATGTAAACAAATTTTCAGCCTATCATAATCTTAAATGCAAAAAAAATGGTATGTAAAACGAAAGGCTCTTTAATTCAATTTAAAAGCTTTAACATCCATTATTTGTCATTGCTGCTGACGAAAATAATATATATAATATTGCAGTTTTTTATGTAAGTAACTGATAAAACAACAAATGAATATAAAAATGTGAGATGAGAGCAAACTGTGCATCAATAACGGAATATTTAAATGTTTTTTTCGGCAACATTCCTTTGTCACGTGCGTAAGGCAAAAGAACCACATAATGCCACTAGTTGCTCATTATCAGTTGAAGTGTCTTGTTGTTTAGTTTCTAAAGCAAGTTTTTTGTTTGCTTAAATAAATTATTGAAATTAATAGCCTTCTACAAAAAGTAATTTTTTTTTGGATTTTTGAACTTTGTCACGTGCGTAATAGTAAGTACGAAAAATTCAATGCTGTTCATTTATGTCCACTTGATAAATTTTATTTTAATTTAAGACAACTAAGAAAGTGCTATAGTCGGTCAAGTCCGACCATACGATACCCTTCACCATTAAGGTCAAAGGTGTTCTTTTTCCTGTATAAAGGCTAATATTTGCTAAATTTTGCCATCATAGAAACATTTTCTCAAAACTTATATATTTAAGCTGTTTTTGTCAGTTTGGCTTACATGGGCCTAGGGTCAAATATGGACCGATTACCTTGAAATTTAAAAAATTGATTACGGCTTTTACAAAAATTATGTATGCAAAAAATGAACTCAGAATTCTCATTATCTTCAGATTTACGAGTGTTTTAGTGATTTTTGCTTCATTTAGTGCGTTTTGACAGAAGAGTTTGTATGGGAGCTATGGTCAAATGTGGACCGATTTCAACGAAATTTTGTACAGTGATTCAGTTTTACATAAGGAGTATTTTCTTCAAAATTCATGGAAAAATATTGATATTTGTGACCAAAGTATCAATTCCGGGAAGTGGGACCTATGGGAGGTACCATAAATAATGGACCGATTTCAATAGCCATGGTCCCAATATCAAAACAATGATCTGTGCCAAATTTTTTCTTAAAAATTTCTGAAAATATATGTTAAATTACTAAAATATGTATGAAGGTAAAAAGTGCGTAGTGTAACGTGCGTAATGAACAAATTTGTTTTTTCTTAGCCAACCAATGCATACTTGTTTTTGAACAAAACATGATTATAAAGGTCCATTAATAGCCTTTAAAAAAACATTTTTTCCGAAAAAAAATCTCCTGCAATTCGCTTACTTTTACAATATTCCTTACGGCTCTAAAAGGCACTTACTTTTTTTGTCACGTGCGTAAGTCAACTTTGAATGCATGGAACTTGGGTACTCAGTGCTCAATTTTTTAATATATATACTTTTTAGAAAGAACTCATCACATATAATGTACGATTCTAAAATTCATTCAAAAATTCCAATCCATTTTTATTTCTACAATATTCAAAGACAATAAAACGTGTACAAATGTCACGTACATAACCATGGAAGTACCCAAATAGTACATAAGGTTCACTACATTATAAAAATTCAAAAATTCTCTGCTATTAGTAGAATTTAATTTAGATGTAAATGTTTTGACAAACAAACGGATATGTTTAGATATAAAATTTTATTAAACTTTTTGCAAAATATTTTTTTTTGAAAATCCCTAATATTTGCATAAAAGTCTGAGTCTTCGATAGATATCGAAAAGTCGGACTTTAGATCCTAGATAAGGTCCCAAAGAAAGACAATTTTTTGTGCGAGGGTCAACAAGGAATAAGAGTAAAATGGCTTTTTTAGGCAAATTTTTGAAAAGTATTGTAAATATACTTGAGTCACTTCTAGAAATATTCCTGAAAGAAGGCAACGCTTTTTAAATTTAATTTTGAGTGTGTATTTCGTAGTGAGTTCATGTATTCAGCACGAATGTATACCACATGTTGTTCACCACAGTTGTATACTCTCCACAACAAGTTCACCATATCAAAGGTTTGAGTCTTGGATGTGGTGCTGGGTTCAAACTGTCGTATACTCGTAATTATGGAGAAATATACAAGAACTTTTAAATCTTTAAAGCAAGTGTGCCCCAAGCGCTCGGTACTCAAAAAGTAAAAGTATTATTTATGGTCGGTTAAGACCGACCTATATGAGGTTATTTTTTAATTAATAAAGTAGTATCTTTAATGTCTAGACTTACTTACATTTCCTCGGGATTTAAGATTATTCATCTTATATTGATATGTAGGCGTTAAAAATTTTGTACATCTATTTATTTTTATATATTATAGCTTAATTAGTAAAACATTTTGTGAATTCTGTGTTTTTAAGTGACTTTCAACAACTTTCGTATGTCATAAGAATATTTATGCTGCATGCTACTAATTTAAATATGTATTACTAACTATTTGAGCATATAAATTTCTAAAACTGAATGCTGGGCAAACTAATGTACCGATAGCTAAACTTTAAGGTGGGTGTCAGATTAATATTTCTGTATTCAACATCTCAAACGCACATATTTTGCTATTCGGCTGTGTCGAATCTTATATACCCACCATCAAGTTGTGTTAAATTTAGAAACACATCTCGTATACCTACGAGGGTGCAGCAAATTCAAAACGTGGACCAAATTGGAAAAAAGTTGGTATTGTTTGTAAAATATTTGGAATAGCTTTATAGTTCAACATCCAAAAATGTGTAAGTGGTTTCCCTAGTATTTTCTTTGTACAAAATTTATATATATATTTTTTTTTTGTTTCCGGGAGTGTTTTTCATATGAAAGCTATAGTCAAATATGGACCGATTCCTATAAAATTTGATATACTGACCAATAGCTGCATGAAACTTCTCTATTCTAAAATTAGTCATCATAGTTATTACAATGTATTCAATTTATTAGCATTAATGTGCTTTCCGGGGCAGGATTATATTGGAGCTCTAACTAGATGTAAAGCACACAACTTCTATAACATATCAAAAATACTTTTGTAAAATTTTGTCTCTCTAGCTCTTGTAGTGAAGGAGCTATCGCGCTTTTATCTGACGGATAGATGGACATAAACCCCCTTTTCTTTTTATATTTTTGTGTTTCCGTAAGTTTTTTTATGTGACCGATTGTGACAAAATTTTGCACACCGGCTGTCATTGACATATATTATAGTTTTAGATTTATTGGCATTTAGGTGAAATTTAGGCTGTTTTTATAAATGTTTTGTGTGGGAGCTATAGCTAAATGTGATGAAATTTTGTATGCTGCCTAGAGCCTATGCAAAACTTCTATACACAATTTTATAATCATGGCTGTTATAGATTGTTATTAGAGATAATAGGCGAGGTTATACGGGAGCTATGGTCAAATGTTAACCGATTTTGCCCAATTTCAATACCAATTTTCTTAGAAATGGGGAATGTTTTTACAAAGTTTCAGTGACCTAACTGCTTTCGTTTAGGCGTTATCGTGATTTCAAAATACAGACGGACAACACTCAATTTCATAAGGATTCAGAATATATATCGCTTTTGGTTTTTGGGCGAATATTAAGGAAATTACAAACGGAATGACAATCTCAATATACCCGCCATTATTTTTGAAGGTGGGTATAAAAATGGATAGTGGACGTTGTAAATCATTTAGTTGTTTCGCTTCCTATGTTACTTATACAGGGTTATCTATTTTGAGGTTTCAAAAGTGTACTTAAATAAAACACATATAAAATATTTTTTTTTTTATTATAAAGTTTGAACGTTGACATTATGTGTGTAACACTACATCATTTAAATGACCACCACGCGAAATGTTGCAATCATTAATTCTTTGGAGGTTTTGACACACATTGGGTGGTATTTCAGCCATAACTTGACGAATGTTGGTTTTAAAGTGCTCAAGAGTTAAAGGTTTATCTGAAAAATTTAGAAAAAAAGATGTTCGTCAAACTTAACACATAAAAAATATCTTTTTATATGCTATATTAGGTCTATTCGTTTACTTTCCAGTAAAAGTCCAATAATCTGAGTATTTACTGAGTAAATGAAGATATTTACTCTCACCAAATCATTTGTACAAGAAAAGTAAACGAACAGAAAATTTGTAAAAATCCAGTAAGAAAATCCAGACAAGAACAAAAAAACAATGCAATTGGCAATAAATAAATAAAAAATGATCTAAGCTTTTAATTTTTAATTAGTTATATACTTTGTAACTTTAATTTAGTTAATTTTACTTCTTTTACTTAAAATTGTTAACTAAATAAAAATTGCGGCAAATTTTCAGCTGCTTGTTTTTCTTTTGTTTACGTTTTTTCTTTATGTTGTTGTTACTGAACTTTTACAGGCAAACATTTTCCCCGTAACATTTTACAAGTACTCAGCAAATAAACTGTCACTTTTTCTCAAAAATTCTCTCTGTTTACATTTGCCCTCTTACTGAGTTTTGGGTAAACGAACGACTTTCCGTAATAGTTTGTAATATTTTGTAATAATTTGTACAAATTTTGACGTAAACGAATTAATCTAATGTATAACAGGGATGGAAAATGGCTTGATTTTATACCAAATATAAAAACAATCGGCCTAACCACAGAACAAATTTTAAAGTCGATTCTATGTAAAATCGACTTTATTTTAAAGTCGACTTTTGTATTTTTTCGTACCATAAAAAATTTTTAATATAAGACTTTAAAAATATATTTTTAAACAAATACATTCAAATATTACAAAAGCTTTTTTCAATAAATAGAAATAATAAAATAAAATTTCAAAAAATTCCAAAAGCAAAATATTAAGAAAATTGTTTGTCCTTCAGACAAAAAAGCATATCTCAATATTTTTAATTTTTTCATAATATGAATAGAAATTGTTTAAATGCTAATCAATTTTTACAAAAAAAATAAATTTTTGTGAAATAGTATTAGAAAACAACAATTGTTATATGATCCGAATAAGTTTTAATGAAATTAACTTTAAAATGTATCTAATGACTAAAAATTGTAAAATTTCGACCTAACATATTTTTCTAACAAATCACAAAATGAAAAACATTCAAAAGAAAAAAGGCTTATTTTAGTTTTTAAAACAAAGTTTTCAAATTTAATTTAAAATTTGTTTTGTGGTGCGATTTTCAAAATAAAGTCGAGTTTTTCGGTTTAAAGTTGACTTTAAACGTTCTGTTATTAGGCTGAATATATACTTTAAATTAAAATTTCAAACATTTGTTAAAAATTCTACTCTTTTGAAATTAAGAATAAATTTGGTCTTGTACCCCCGATTGTAATATGGAAATTGAGCAGAAATGTATTTAAATTTTACCATTTTTTATGAAAAAACAAGTAAGAATCTACTGGGGTCGGGGTCCACAGAACGAATATCAAAAACATTTGGAAAATTTTGCTGGGCTTAGAAAAAAATCAGTGTTAATTTTCTCATCATGCATGCAATTTATACTAGATTTATATATAAATATATACAGTCGAACTTCTCTAGTTTGAACTATTTCTATTACATACTTGAATTTTTCATAAGTTGAAGCAAATTCCGTCGCAACAGCATCTAGAATAGAAATTGTATTAGACTTTACTTCTATAACTTGAATTTCTATAACATGAATTCCTCCATAAGTTGAAGAAAAATAGGAGCACAAAGCTTCTGTAATTTTACAAATTAGATCATTTTGATAGGAAAGAGTAAGACCCCTTGTGCTTCCGTAGTGTTAAGACACTACTAGTCGATTATGAAAGTAACATAAGGGCTTGGATTACAAGGCAAATTTTTGAAGAATGGATGATGAAGTTAGATACAAAATTTTCGTCTGCTGGAAGAAAAGTAATATTCTTTGTTCATAATTGTCCGGAGCACCCAAAATCTATTCAAAGTATGTTGAAGTCAATTAAATTGAACTTTTCTCCAAGTTTTAAACTTAAAAAATATTGACCATGGTATAATTTGATGCTTGAAAGTTTATTATTAAAAAAATTATAAACGAGATATTAATGTACTAGAATGCATTTACCATTTATCAATATTTTAGTATATAGTAAAGGCAGTAAATAAAAATGAATTGCTGTTAAAAATAATTGTTTTTTCCAGGGACTGAAAATAACGGGTATTTTTGAATTTTTAAATCAAAAAAGCAAGCATTAAAATTTATCTGTTCTGAAATTCATTAACACAGTTTTGATTTGTTTGACCTAAATTTTAATTTTATCGTAAGCCTTTTATTTTTTTGATTTTTATTTTTTTGGTTAGAAATAACAGTTATTTTGTGACTTTTATTATTTCAGGCAAAAATAGCAGTTATTTTTGCTTTATATTTTATCGCTCAAATTATACCGGGTATTTTTGATTTATATTTTTTTGCTCAATTTATACCGAGTATGTTTGATTTATATTATATCGCTCAAAGTATACCGGGTATTTTTGATTTATATTTTATTGCTCAATTCATACCGGGTATTTTTGATTTATATTATATCGCTCAATTATTACGGGTATTTCTGATTTATATTATATCGCTCAAATTATACCGGGTATTTTTGATTTATATTATATCCCTCAAATTATACCGGGTTTTTTTTTATTTTTATTTTATCGCTCAATTTATACCGGGTAAATTTGATTTTTATTATATCGCTCAATATGTGACGGTTATTTTGATATAATATTATATCAAGCAGTGACTGCTTTTTATTTTGTGATTTAAATTTTTTTAAGCAATTTCTGAGCGATATCTTTTAAAATTGATTTTTTAGAGCAGGAATTTGATTTTTTTATATAAAAATCGGAAATTTTGAAAATTTTACATAAAAATAGAAAAAAATAAAAACTTCCCATCAAAAAGGGAAATTTGCAAAATTTCCCATAAAAATGGGAAATTTTGAAAATTTCCCATAAAAATGGGAAATTTTGAAAATTTCCCATAAAAATGGGAAATTTTGAAAATTTCCCAAAAAAATTGTAAATTTTGAAAATTTTCCGAAAAAATTGTAAATTTTGAAAATTTCCCAAAAAATTGGTAAATTTTGAAAATTTCCCGACAAAATGGTAAATTTTGAAAATTTCCCGAAAAAATGGTAAATTTTAAACATTACCTATAAAAAAGGGAAAGTTTTAAAATTTCCATTAAAAATGGGAAATTTTGAAAATTTCCATTAAAAGTGGGAAATTTTGAAAATTTCCATTAAAAATAGGAAATTTTGAAATTTTCCCACAAAAATGGTAAATTTTGAAAATTTCCCGAAAAAATGGTAAATTTTGAAAATTTTCCATAAAATGGTAAAAAAATGGAAAAATTTAAAAATTGTCCATAAAAATAAGAAATTTTGAAAATTTTCTTCCCTTAACAATGGGAAATTTTAAAAATTTTCGATATTTATGAAAAATTTTTAAAATTTCCCATTTTTAAGGGAAATTTTCAAAATTTCCCGTTTTAATGGGAAATTTTCAAAATATCATATATTATTGAAATTTTCCCATTTTTATGGGAAATTTCCCATTTTTATGGAAAATTTTTAAAAATTTTCATTTTTATAGGACATTTTCAAAATTTTTCATTTTTATGGGAAATTTTCAAAATTTCCCATTTTTATGGGAAATTTTCAAAATTTCCTATTTTTATGGGAAATTTTCAAAATTTCCCATTTTTATGGGAAATTTTCAAAATTTCCCATTTTAAAGAAAATTTTCAAAATTTACAATTTTTCGGGAAATTTTTAAAATTTACCATTTTTGTGGGAAATTTTAAAGATTTCCCAATTTTATGAGAAATTTAAAAAAAATCCCTTTTTTATAGAAAATTTTTAAAATTTACCATTTTTTCGGGAAATTTTCAAAATTTACCATTTTTTTTGGGAAATTTTCAAAATTTACAATTTTTTTGGGAAATTTTCAAAATTTCCCATTTTTATGGGAAATTTTGCAAATTTCCCTTTTTGATGGGAAGTTTTTAATTTTTTCTATTTTTATGTAAAATTTTCAAAATTTCCGATTTTTATATAAAAAAATCAAATTCCTGCTCTAAAAAATCAATTTTAAAAGATATCGCTCAGAAATTGCTTAAAAAAATTTAAATCACAAAATAAAAAGCAGTCACTGCTTGATATAATATTATATCAAAATAACCGTCACATATTGAGCGATATAATAAAAATCTAATTTACCCGGTATAAATTGAGCAATAAAATATAAATCAAAAATACCCGGTATACTTTGAGCGATATAATATAAATCAAACATACTCGGTATAAATTGAGCAAAAAAATATAAATCAAAAATACCCGGTATAATTTGAGCGATAAAATATTAATCATAAATAACAGTTATTTTTGCCTGAAATATAAAGTCACAAAAAAACTGTTATTTCTGATCAAAAAAATAAAAATCAAAAAGTAACCGTTATTTTCTGAGTTTTATTATAAAAGTCATAACCGTTACAGTCCCTTGTTTTTTCTTACTATTGGAAACGTTTCAAAATTTAATTCCCAAAGTTAAAGTCTCCATAAGTTGAAGATGTTTTCGGGATAATGGTGATTCAATTTATAGAATTTCGACTGTATTTAAGTTATCTCAAAATCTTGAAAGGAAGGTCTTGAAGGTCTATGAAACAAGCAACTTGCACTGAAATAATCGTCCGGTTTAACTCAATTTTAATATATATTAAATGTCTTTAAAAAATATTACCCATTTTCCTATGTGTTACAAACATCAGCACATTGAGATAGAAGACTTTTTATGAGTTTTTAGACCGAAAACTAATTAAATAAAAATGAAAGTCACCGATAAATGAAAAATTAAGATCAAAAATTATGCTGCCAAGTAGGACGCGATAGTACCACGGTATCAATAAGATTTAAAATGCATCAAAACAGTACAATTGTGCCATGTTTGCCATCCATAATGTATAAATATCATATATATAATATCATATACAGAAATATATCGATTCCTTTATTTACATACGCCTACGTTCCAGACCTGACATTGTCGAAATTAAATGAAAGCGCCATCTGCTACATTTAAGACAGTTCCATATTATTATTATAGTGAAGACATCAACCAAATATTTTTTTGCAGGGATGGAAATCATTGTACAGTTGGAAACGTGATACTACTGTAATTCACAAATTTATTTCATATTTATAAAGAAGTTTACAAATAACTAAAAAAACAAGTTCGTTTTTATCGGAAAAGCTTTAATTTTAAAATTTTGAAATAAAAACTTCCAAATACATCTGGATTAGCTATTGGTTATTTTTTACGACCGGCACTCAGGGAATGACCACTCAGTATGTAATGTATTGCGTTAGAATAAGGCTATTTATTTGGTGATGGGAATGAGGATAGATTGAGTTTTGTTTGAAAATATTTAAACTTTTCTATATTGCAACTGGCAGGGACAATTTCTGAAGGGAGTGCATTCCGCATGCCGACTGCAAGGAGCTTTCTCCTTATAGGTACAATGTTACAAGCACATATTTTAAATATTTTGCCTACTATTACTTTGTACTACGAGTACAAAAGGTTTTATCAAATTGTTAAAAGTTTTAGTCTGTGAGCCTACTTATCTGCTCGTATATGTATGATCATTAGGGTGCACATTATTTTACGAAAGTGCGAAATTGAACGTCAACTCCTCGGTTTTTGAATTTTGTTCACCAAATATTACAAATAATAAATTTGCTTTCCGGTATCATAAAACAATCAAATGGGAAAATAAAATAAAAAAATGAGGTCGATATATTTAAACGTTTTACCGTAAATGCACTTTAAAAATACACTCATAGAAAATTGACGTTGCAAAATCGTCACTGGTCGTTGTCAAATTGAAAACAAATTGTATATATATTTTTGATATCGCTGTTTTTAAATTTGAAAACATGCGTTTACAACCCGAAAACATATGTATGTTACTTAGTCATTTACCGACACGTGTCTCTAAAGTCATATCCAGTTTTGTAGAACGAGAAATTGGAGAACAAGAATTCAATGGACGACGCCAATTTATTACTAATCAGAAGCAGGAGTGCTTGGGGTACCTTAAAAGAGGACTTAAAGCAGCCGTGCTACCATTAGGGTTAAGAGAAAAATATTTTTATTTTTTTGAAAGAAGTCGAAGGTAAAACTAATGAAAACGGTTTAATTTTGTCAAACTGGTAAGCCCCGAGTGGTGTGATTTTAAACACGGATGTGTTCAATTTTGCTATGAGTGTACTTATAAATTTGTGTCTATGAAGTAACAAAAACTCTATTACAGACCGAAATAACTATACGATTTGATAGGGATTATCCTTGTACCAAAGGGGATGTTTGCGCCATTGAATTACTTTTCAAGATGTACATGACAACAAGCCTACATGTATTTCCAGCCAGCATAGCATTCAGCGATAAATTTATTCTGGGACATTTAAGTTAAAAAGGAAAGAATTGTTAAATATGAAGCAAGCAACTAGTACTGAAATAATCTTCCAGCTTAACTCAATTTTAATATATGTATACTAAATGTCTTTAAAAAATGTCAGATATACTTAAAATATTACCCATTTTTCTATGTGTTACAAACATCAGCACATTGGGATAGAAGACTTTTTATGAGTTTTTAGACCGAAAACTAAATAATTAAATAAAACGAAAGTCACCAATAGAATGAAAAATTAAGATCACAAATTATACTGTCAAGTAGGACGCGATAATACCACGGTATCAATAAGATTTAAAATGTATCAAAAAGTATAATTGTACCATGTTTGCCATCCCTAATGTATAAATATCATATATATAATACAGAAATATATAGATTCCTTTATTTACATATATCCTATAATCTTTTGCGCTTTAAGCCTACGTTCCAGACCTGATACTGGCGAAATTAACAGCCTGTTTTTGAAACTACAATTTTTTCAAATTGTACGTCAACTTACGAAAAAATTTAACTTTTGCTTTTACAATTTTGGTTCGTAAATGAAATGTATAGACGAAAGTAAATGTCAAATCAGGCAATTAAAAAATTCTAATCGCCTGGGAGACAAGAAAACGGTTATTTAATTTTTGTTTGTTTAGGACCTGAACACAATATAATGCATTGTGTTAAAACTAGGAAAATGTTGTGGGAGGGGGAATAGGTAGTGTTTATGGACATTTGATTTAAACATCCCTATATTGTAACTGGTTGGAAAAACTTCTGCGGGTAGCAAATTCTACATACGAACTGTACGGCTAGCGTGTCGTCTATCTGTAGAGTATCGTCTGTCTACTGGTCAATCGACTACTAAAGGATGAGCTCTAAAAGATAGACGTGTATTACGTAAGAAAGTTCATGTATCGAGAACGAGTTTCCTGATTTTGTAGTCCAAAGTAGTAACAATAGAACAATAGAGTTGGATAACCTACTGTTACCGATGAGCACTTTTGCTCTCTCCTGTACTCGGTCAAGAAGTTTCGAAATAAACTTTGAAGCACCGGCCCATATATGAGAGTTGTATTTCACCGGTACGCAATACATGTTTCGGAATAGGGTCTATGTAAGAGTGCAAGAGATGGCGAAAGTGCTCATTGATGACAGTATGGTATCCAATTCTATTAAACCACTGGAGTGTCACACTTTTCTATCGTTTTTACTTTGGAATGTGCCCTAAAGAAATTAGGAAGCTCGTTCCCAAACTCAAATCTTCTTACGCAATAGGGTCTTTGTAAGAGCTACTCGACCGAGTGTAGGAAAGGGTGAACGTGCTCGTCGGCCACTGGAGTGTCACAATGTTCTATCGTTTCTAGTTACTTTGGAGTCCGGTCTATCTATCGGTTCCTAAAACCGAACTTTTGTACTTATATACCCAGAATATCATTGAAAAAATGTTTGATTTAATTTTGAAAAAAAATGTTAAATTTTTTATTTTTGTTTTTATTTATTTTTGATATTATTTAATTTTAGGGCTAACAACATTTTACAAAATTCTTAAGTTTTACAGGAAAAGCTTTCAGAAAAGTAATAAAATATATCATGGCAATACTATTATTTGATATTTCATTACGAAGCTTTTACTTCCAAACGAAAAAAGAAAATGAACTCAATTTAGAGCTTAATCGTTAGGCTCGTATTCGATTGCCTTCTAACGTATGACAGTTTTGTGAACAGGCTGTAAATTGTCTGTCAGTGGTTGAAAGCGCCCTCTGCCTACATTTTATACTGTTTCATTTCAGTAAAGACATCAACCAAATATTTTTTGCAAGGATGGTAGTCATTGTACAGTTGGAAACGTAATACTACTGTGACTCACAAATTTATTTCACACTTTAAAACCAGTGCCTGGTTTCTGTATTTCTCGATGTGAGAAATTACTGGATGCGAAAAATACGGAAACTAGGTACAGCTTACAAATCAAATAATTAAAGTCCGTTTTTTTATAGGTAAAGATTCAATTTTCAAATAAAAGCTTCCAAGTATACCTGGATTATTAATTAATTATTAATTAGAAGCGCATTATCGGTTTTCTAAAACGGCGTAAGAGATACATCACTTACACAACATTCATGTATGGACCAAGGAGAGTGCAAAAGCGCTATTCGGTGACAGTAAGGTTTTCTATCCTCTTAAGACCGTGGATACACATATGTGTACTTCAGGATTTTTTTTCTCATTTTAACAAGTGAGCACATATTGTGGTATTTTTTTACTTTCTTAATGATTTTAAGTTATACAAGACGTCAATATATGACACGGTTTGCAAATTGCAGTTAAAATAGGAAAAATAAATAAAAAATGTAAAAAGACAAAGATTTCAGGTCTTAAGAGGCTATTGATCCACAGGAGCACCAGCGCAGTGACGGCCCATATTTAGTAATACTGCCAAAAGTCACCTAAAAGATAACAAAATCAAAAGATAACTTCTGTAAACATAAATAGGTGAGAACAACTTCATGACAATCGGTCCATATTTTCCATAATCAGACCCAATCAATCGGAAATAATACAAATAGTAAAGTCTCGAGAAATCATGTATGTAAATGGGCTATTGCATACATATTTACATTAGGGTCAAATCATGAGGTAACTCACAGGACATAAGTTTGTTATGGTAGACAATAGAAATTTTTCGTTTTTTACAAAGTTTCAACCAATTGTATATAACATATTAATATTCATTATTATTTTTAACAAAATTTATTAAAAGTAAAATTTATGAGGCCCTATGCTCCACCGGGGTCAAGGATAATAAATTTTCTTAATTTCGGTTATCGATTTATGTTGACAAAAGAATTATCTGTGTGAAGTTTTTTTTTATTTTATAAGCGTTTTTGGGGCTTTCTGAGTATGACTTTAAGAGTTGGTCTTGTATTGCAGGTATGGTCAAATATATCCCGATTCTAACAGAATTTGGAACATTTTAAAAATACTAATAAATTTTTGTCTTTGAAGTAACAAAAACTCTATTACGGGCCGAAATAACTAGCCGAGTTGATGGGGATTATCCTTGTACCAAAGGTGAAGTCTACGCCATTGAATCACTTTTAAAGATGCGACCTGTATATTGACAACAGGCTTACATGTATTTACAGCCAGCATAACATTATTCGATTCTGAGTCGATTTGTCGACTAATATTTCAATGAGTTACAAACATCTGCTCAAACCCAATATACCCATTTCACATACGGTGGTAAAATGTATAAAAATTTCTATTCACCCTAATGTTCATACAGATGTAAGCATGATACAAGTGCAAGGTAGTTCCAATAGTCTTATTAAATTTTTAATAAGGATTTTTGAAGTTTCATTTTTATATTTACATTTGAAAAAATATTGCCACTTTTTAAAAACACAGCTTTGAATATCAAACGGCATCAAATTTGCATATCATTATAAACACATTTTTGACCTTGTAATTGTTATAATGGTTGTCTAGAAGTATTCCTCTATGATCCAGGCTCTCTAAAATTCAATACTTAATATTTTATTTTTTTGATATTTATATTGAAGAAAAATAATTTCATTGAAAAAATTAATATGCTTCAAAAATATTCAATATTTACAAAATTGAAAACAAATCCAAACATATATGGTAGCTTTATTTTTTCACAAATGTCATAATCCTTATATATGTCAGATAGTGATTTTTAAATTTAAAAGTGACAATGGAACTACCGTGTACATATATCTTGGATGTAAGTATATATTTTAGCAATAAAACATAGGTTTTATAATATGGCAACATTATATTGTTTTAACAGAAAATTTACGCTCCCTTTCTGTTACTTTAGAAGAAAACTAAGTGATGCCAATTAAATCACATTACAAAATCAAACATTTTCAATTATAAGAGTATGTTTTCGTATTCAAAAAGTAAATATTTAAAACTTGTATAAGTTAAAAAAAAAAAATTAAACTTTTCAAACGAATAACACAACACGACTTACATATAAAACATATGCATAACATAAAACATATAAACTAGACAAACTTCTAAGAGCAACATCAACATCAGTTAACCATGTTTGTTTAGTTGGGGATGTTAAATAAAAGCAACAGCACGTTCTCTTAACGTTTCAGTTTACTTTGGAGCGAAGGTGAGTGTAGTTCGCAAGTGAAGAAGTTGCTACATATCTAGTATTTTCAATGGGTTTAAAGAAGGAAAAAATATATACTTATATGCATATATTATGGAATGAATTCCAATGGTCAAGCAGCAAATAAACCAGAAATTGTGTTTTATTGGCGCTTGAATTAAAAATATATATTTTGATAAAGTTATTAATAGTTGATTTTTTCATGAATTTGCTCCAAAACGCTATAAATAATTGTCCCTAAAATCCTGAAGAAAAAAAAAAATAGTGATTGTGTGTGTGTAGCAATGGTGCAGGAGTGAGTAAGAAAATATACAAGAAAAACCAAAACATCCATACTAACAGTATGACGATGGTATAACCGTTATTTATGAGAGAAAATAATGCAAAAAACAAAAAAAAAAAAAAAAAGAGTCAGTGCGAGTGACAGAATATACTTGAGTAATTGAGCAGTTACTACTATTAACTAAGTGGAATAGTTGTTGTACAACAAATGCCAAATTCATTAACAATAACAGAAGAAACAAAAAGGTAAAAGAAAAAAAAAATACTATCAGAGAAGTTGTGTTCTAAACAAAATAACAGAAAACGTGTAAAACTAAAAAAATATAAAAATATTTATTAAAAATAATAAACATTACATGCTTGTAATATCTAGACATATTGTAAGTATTTACGTATGTATGTAACTACAAAAAAGTTAATTGTATGTACAATTAAAGAATAGTAATCAAAAAGTTAAAG
The DNA here is from genome assembly GCA_933228675.1 of Stomorhina lunata. Classification (NCBI taxonomy): domain Eukaryota; kingdom Metazoa; phylum Arthropoda; class Insecta; order Diptera; family Rhiniidae; genus Stomorhina; species Stomorhina lunata. Next base: position 83,202,617 of record OW121740.1, on the reverse strand, counting down.
TGTATTAAACAAAAGTATAAAATAACAAAATATGAAATCGATACTTCACTCAAAACAATTGATTTAGTTGTTCGTTTGTGAGTGTTTGTGTGTGTGTGTGCGTACGTGTATAAGAAAAAACGAATAAATAAAAAATGAAAATATTTGTGATTTCTGCTTAAAAGGTCGGATGCTGTATAAATTTGAATAAACAAAATAAAAAAAATGAAATAACAAAATCAACACTAAAAACAAAGACAGCAACAAAAACAAAATCTTGTTATTGTTTGTTTATTATTAGTTTTAAAATATTTGAGATCTCGTCTGTTAATGAAGTTACAAACATGTAATAGGTATTCATTGATGATTAATTCAGTTAAAGAAAGAAACCACTAGCAAAGAACAAAAATAATTTTGCCACGAGGACAGTGAACAATATGTTAGATGTTAAATATAGTATGTTCGTGCATACATACACATATACATACGTATATGCTTATATACTAAGTATGTATATAAGAACGTAATAACTATGTAAAATATAATGGTTAAATTGGCACACATACTGTGTATGTATACAGTTTGTCAAATATATCTTTGCACAGTAAAAAAAAAAAAATATTGAAAAAATAATTTCAATTTAACAACAAATCCTTTAAATTTATTGTTTTTATTTAACACATACCTTTAATGCAACAATAACAATCCAAAAAGATTTTTACTCAATATAAAATATGGCAAAAAGCAAGTAAGAAAGTGCTATAGTCGGTCAAGCCTGACTATAGGATACCCTTCATCACTAAGGTCAAAGGTGTTATTTTTCATGTATAAAGACAAATATTTGCTAAATTTTGCCATCATACATTTTCATCAAACATTTTCTCAAAACTTATATATTTAAGCTGTTTTCGTCACTTGGACTTATATGAGAGCTAAGGTCAAATGTGGACCGATTATGTCGAAATTTGGCAAATTGTTTACAGCTGTTACCAATTATGTATCAACAAAATAAACTTAAAATTCTCATTATCTTTAGATTTACGAGTGCTTTAGTGATTTTTGTCTCATTTAGTGCGTTTTTAAAGAAAATTTTGTATGTGAACTATGGTTAAATATGATTTTAACGAAATTTGGTACAGTGATTTTAGTTTACATAAGCAGTATTTGATTTAAATTTAATGGAAAAATATTGATATAGGTATGTGGCCAATAGGTATGTGTGTGAAGATAAATTCGAATTTAACTAGCAAGGACAAAAACCACATATTTTAACAGAGCCACATTAACAGTTAACAGAGGTCTGTTAATCACTTAACATTTAGATATTAAGTGACAATAAAATCGGAATTTAATAAAAAACTGAATAATCGGGCCATATTATTGAATGGTTCCATTATACCATTATATAGAAACGGTGAACTAAGGGGTATTTTATGGAACTGTTATAGTGGGATATCTGAGATAATTACCGAATTTGAGAAAAAGTGAAAAAAGTAAAACTCTACATACATATAAAATGAAATTTTTGAGGAAATTCTGGAGAGGATTTCTCAAGTTAGGTGAATGGTTCCAATATACCACTATATAGAAATGGTGGCCTAATGGGTATATTATGGAACTGTTATAGTGGGATATCTGAGATAATTACCGAATTTGAGAAAAAGTGGAAAAAGTAAAACTCTACATACATATAAAATGACATTTTTGAGGAAATTCTGGAGAGGATTTCTTGAGTTACGTGAATGGTATTGTTTTAATTTTATTGACAAAAATATACTTACAGATTTAATATTCTAATTTTGAAAAAGATGAATAAGATTTATTTTTTTTAGTTTTTTCTTATAATTTATTAATTTTAACATTTTTTATCTAAGGATTTGCATCAAGAAAATTTACTTTAAAAGAAAAACATCGACCCAACTTTTAATTTTTGCCTAATTTAACATTATTATCATTGTTATTGTTGGCTTTAAATATTTGATAAAATTGTTATTTTGATCTGCAAAATATACAAATAAATGCATCAGTTTGACTTTTATAATAATATTTTAAGCATTCTTTGCATGGCGATCTATTGCATTCTCTACATATACATGTTTGTTTATTTATGCTGTCACCACAATGGAAGCACGTCTCTAGCATGCTATCAGCAAATTCAAAAAACTTTAATTTAATTTTATTTCGATAACTATTTGGGTCCTCCATTTTTGTTAAAATTTTGTTAGCTATGATTGCTTCTACAAAGAGGCAAACGTAGATGCCGCAATTGAAGCTATCATTGGAAATATTTTGCCTGTCATGATTAATTTTCACTTCTACATATTTGTATGAATTAGTTTTTTTTTTAATATTTCTAAGAAGTTATTCGCCTCCTCGCCTATTGGGTTTATATATGTGAAAGTTTTTTCATTTGTATTTATATACACCAAAGTGAAGTGATGATTATGTAGAATAGGAATAAAGATTTTTTTATATTTTTCAAGTGGTAGATTTAAGCTGAAATTTTCGTTATAAAAAAAATGTTGACCCTCAGCAGACGTTGTCGAATAACAATTGTGTATATCGTTGAGAATTAATATATATATATATATATATATATATATATATATATATATATATATATATATATATATATATATATATATATCTAGAACGTTATTAAATATTTCTCGTTTAGGGTTGAGGGAATTATATTCTATAAGATCAATTACTTGTGGATAAGTGCTTAGTCCCAAATCATTAACCACCTTTTCGAATTTTAAAAGGACATACCTTTTGTTGTTTTGAAAATTGTCTTTAGGCAGTTTTGAAAATCTTGCTAAAATTTTTTCATAAAATAATTTATTACTGATTTTTTCTTGTACTATTTTTGGGGTTTTCTTCCAAACATCTTCCTCTAGATGAATAATCTCTTTTTTTTAATTTTATCAAATTCATTTTTATCGAGATACTTCATATTTACTTCATTTAGTTTTGCCTGTACATACTTGAATGCCTTTCGGATGTATTGGGTTGGCCGAACATGTCTTTCCCCTTCCATAGTGATATGTTTTACGGTTTTGAAATAGCTTTCAATTGGGCTATTCGAAATTCTCGTTCTTTTCTTTGTTTCAACATAGGCTCCCATAATGTTGGTCCATAATAGGGCGTAAGCTGCATATTTTGTTAAAATTATTTTAAGCAATTTCTCGCTGAAGTAATATTATTATCTTCACCAGCAGCATTACAGTTTTTTATAGTATTTAGATATTTTCTATTAGCAATAATATAAAAAGGGCTTTTTTATAATTAACGTTTTCGCCCGAACAGGTTGGTGCCTGGGAATATATAAAGTTTTCTTCTGGATGTATTGCTACTTTATCGACGTTTAAGGCATTTAGAACGTCTGGACCAATAAATTTGCTGCCAGCTATTAAAATAATGTTAGAAATCCAAATAAAGAATTCTTTCAAATTGTCTTTATTCAGGGCATAAATAAACTGTTTTTTATAAAAGTTGGCGGCTGCTTCATTCTATATGCAGTTTTCAATATCTTTGTAGACAATTTTCAGCAAATGTACGCAACAGATTGGTGGCGTTTTTCAATATATTGAAACACGCCACCAAGTATTGTTCAATGCTATATATTAGGGTGGGTCGTTTTTTAACTTTTGTCTCTGATCGACTTCTAATAGTGAAATTATATGGCCAAATTATGTCAATCGGAAGTGTGCAAAATATTATTGATTTATTTTTAGGATACGAGCCCGCGCAACGGGCCCATTTGTATGGGAAAAACTGAGAGTATTTGCAGTTTTTGCTACATTTCGTCCATTTACAATTTATTTTAAAGAGATTGATATTTGAAATCCATAAAACAGTTTTGAAGTTATTGCGATTTTCCCCCAAAAATTCGTGTCCTTGACAATACTCCTAAGGATACACCGCTAGAAAAAACTACTTTGGACAAAACCTCGCAAAACAAGACATGATTTATTATTTTAAGACTTGTAAGTACTTCATAGTTTAATTTTGTTAAAACATAACAATATTTACTTAGTTTTTTTCATAATCGAAAATGGGTCATTTTTCTCAGGTGGGTTTCAAAACGCATTTTTTAATTTTTTGAAAATTTTTTTAAACAAATATTACAAATTTGAATTTCTCTCATCGGTGTGTTAAAAAAGATAAAAAAGACAATAAAACTCAAAAAAATTTAGGTCGATATCTCAAACCATTTTCCCGTACCTTGTGTTCGAATTCGACGAATTTCGCAAAAAAGTAATTTTTTGCTCATAATTTAAGTAAATGCTTCATAAATCTTATGTTCAATTTTAATAATGTTTATATGGAATAAAATTATCCATACTATGGAAAATATAAACAGGTTCTTTGTTTTTTAAATTGGGTAAACTTTTTATTTTTTTAATACGTAATGTTATTAATTTATTACTAAATTTTAATAAATCTACTTTAAAGTAATTATTTTACACTAAGACAAAGTCTTAGCACAGTGATTTGAGCCCATAGTAAAATTGTAAAAAACTAGAATTAATAAATTTACAGCGATGCAATTTACAGCATAACAGCCGGTTCTACGTACCGGAATGACCCGACATTTCTCGGCCAAGGGCTGTCAACTCAGCAACAACAACAACAACAGCATAAATAGCTTTAGCCCAGTTAAAACAAATATAAAATAAAACTTAAAAATATCCGGATATTTTGCCCACAAGGGATCAGTATAACTTAAAAAAATCACCCATTATACATTTTCCTTTTATAAACATTGATTTTTTGATTTAATTTGAGAATTTCGTATTACTAGTGTAAATATTACATAAATCCAATGCGGAATTATCATATATCTAGTGTTGCCATTATTTGCTGAATCAAACAAAATCTTTTTATGTAATAATTATTTTTTGAGTGTTTCTGATCAAATTTCGGGCAAACCCATATGCATAACCCGTATGGCTATAAAGGTTTAAAGTAGGTTTATAATTATAAAGACAGCTAGATGGCGCTGCTACACATAACATACATTATTTTATAAAGGGACTCCAATGTTTGAATGCATCTTGATACCCACTTTAGCAAAATCATTAAAAAAAAATTCAAAAATTACATTTTTTTAAAAGGACATAACTCATAAAATGATGTTTTTATTATTACTATTATATATTATTATTACTATTATATATCCTTAGATGTTAAACGAAATGGGATCTTGTTTTACATATTTTTCCGAGTCCATTGAATTCATTAATTTTTCAAAAAAAATTTAAATTTGTTATATTTTATACCATTTTTTTACAGTGTTTTTCTTTGCGCTATAAATATTTTTACGTCGTATTATTTAACATGGTGTCATTATTAAACATGTATAAGGAAATTATATTCCAACCAAAAATACAATTTTTACGATCCTTTTTCCACCCTATTTAAAAAAAAAATCCTAAAAAATTCAAAAAATACTGTAAATTTAACGGCGTTTCATTTGAAGTAGACCGATCGGTTAAAAAAGTGACTATATCTGGAATGCTGAACATCTCAGCTTTAATATGGTGTGTTAATAAATTCGCAAATGAAAAAGGAGTTTTTTCTATGGGGCGAATCAGTGTGCAACGCCTCAATTACACATATGTACATAAATAACACATAAAATTGTGCTTAGTTATGGCCAACTTTAATAGTCACACTACAGAGAAAAATGTCCCAAATTATTTTAAAATGAATACACATGCACATTAAGGAAAAAAGTAACCAATTTTGGTTAGAAGTACACAAAACGGAAATACTGCCAACAAATCAATGCCTCAATTACAAAACGGAATACAATTGTGCTCAATTATGACCTATGGGAGGTACCCAAATTATGACCCTAGTTTTACCAACTTCAATAGTTTTTCCTGTAGTGCGATTCACTAACTTTTAAAACTTTCAAAAGGTTCTACCATTAACAACACATTTTGATGTTTGCACTAACCACTGTGTGATTCACTAACTTAGTTTAAGCCACGGTAAAGTTATATGGCAACTTTGTCAAAATAAGAGAAAAGCACAAAGAAGAATAGAAAAAAAAACAAGCCAAAAACTATTTTTGTTGTAAATTTTAAGAACAACTTGAGTAAAATATTAAAATTAATTACACTGTGATCCAAATGTAAAGAAAAAAGAAATGCAGGGGTTCTCACATACCAATTCTGTTTTGGGGGAGTCCATAGAGTACGAAAGTAGTAACAATTTCTTTTGGTCACTTCGTTAAGTATATTTTTTAACAGCAAATATAGCTTAAAATCTCTATTCACGAAAATTTAAGTAAAAAAATCGTAACTTTTTATTTTTAAAACTACTTAAATTTTTTTTTCTACATTTTGAAGGATACATGCCTTGCCTCACTAAAAAAAAATGTCCTTTTAAAAATCAGCCAAGAAATGGCAATTTTATTGGCATTTATATTACAAACAAAAATAACTTTTTTATCAATTTTCATTTTCTGTCTGTCTGTATATTTTTGTGTGACAGTAAATATATATTTTTTTTATTTCGTTAAAAACCTCATTAAATAGGCTTTCCAAAATGGTTAAAAACAAGCAAATTTAAAGAAAAACGAACCAAAAATTTTTAGTTTTTTGATATGCAAATTTTATTTTTTTTTTTTGTTTTTTCTTAGAAATGCTTGCGTTTCACCTGCTTATTATAATTTTCTGTGCTCGTATCACGCTTAATGGACCAACAGTAGTTAGAAAGCATACTTATTTTGTTTTTTCCAACATAGCGCTGTTCTATTTTAAAAATTTCTTGGTGAAATCTCTCACCTTGTTCGTCGCTCATTTGTCCTAAATTTGACGGGAACATATTTAAATGAGCATGGAGATGGTGCAGTTTGATTGACATTTTGCAACCCATCGAATGGTAGGAAGAAAGCATTTTACTAACCACTTCTTCGTAGTTTTTACATTTTTTGTTCCCAAGAAAGTTTTCGCACACTGCAACAAAGCCTTCCCATGCATTTTTTTCTAAATACGACATTTGTTCTAAGAAATTTTGGTCTCTCATTAGTTGTCTTATTTGTGAACCGACAAATATACCTGTTGTAGAATATATATTTTATTTTTTTTAATGTCTGCATCACAAAAAATACGTGCTTACCTTCTTTAAGCTTGCCACAAGTTATTCGTAGAAAACTTCTTTCAAGATATTTAAATGTTAAACCATTTTTATCAAGTGCTTTGACAAACTGTTTTATTAAACCCAGCTTAATATGTAAAGGTGGTAAAATTATATTTGCTGGGTTGACTAAAGGAATGTTTATACTATTTTTTTCACCAACAACAAACGCTGTACGAGGAGGCCAATTTTTCTGAATATAATGTTGTTAGTATATGAGAACCCCTGCATTTTTCCCGTGTATCACAGTGTTATTATTTTAAATACATTTTTATTTATTTTGATGATATATGAATACAACTGAATGAATACATACTACTATCAAAAGAAGCCGGTCGTCTGCTGAGCAGCCAAGTCATATTGTTGAATTATATTTGTTGTTATATTCTTATATTATATTTTCTTTAATTATAATTTTCGATTTATATAAAGAAACAATTTTTTAATACACTTTTCTAAATCACTTTTCTAAACCACTTTTCTTTAACATTAAACAGCATCAAAAATGTTGGCGTTAATAAACAACAATTTATTTGTTTATTAATAACAGCTGATTGAAACAGCTGACTTTAAACGTCAACAGAAATCGTTAAAGTGTTAGTGAATAGCAGTGTGGTTAATTTAGTTGTTTAATAATTTTGAAGAAACAATTGTGGTCAAAAAAAGCGTAGTGAATCGCACTACTGGAGTGGGTACTAGAACGACGTCCTAACCCCAGTTAAGATGAAGTAAAACAGGAAAGCGAAAAAATAGGGCTTTTCAAGAACAAGAAAAGTTACTTCCACTCAATTTGAAATTGTGAACCGAGAAAATTGAGTCGTTACAATCAGAAAAATTACTCTTGCCTGGTTTTAGTAGAGCAGATGACAGTGTCGATTAAGCTAGTTTTTGATATTGCTCGGGCTAAACGGACTTGTGGAGAAATTAATCTCACTAATTTCTTTGACACTCAGTACAACTAAGCGTCGAATTTGCCAAATTGGCAAATAATTAAAAAAAATGTGTAGCTCTCGGCGAGTCTACTGACATTCAGGACGTTCTACAATTAGCCATTTTTTTGCATCTTCAGAAGTTTATCGAAATAACTTGCGGCATCGATGTCAAAGTAGTGCTTTGTGAAGTGATGAACAGATAAACTTGTAAGCGGTGACAAACACCATGGGGGGGAGGGGGGACATCAAGGTTCTATTGAATTTTTTTTACAAAGATTCCAATATTTTCAAATTTATTATCATTTTACAACATAATTAACCGCGAGAATCACAGAACAAAGTACTTGGAATCAGTAGAAGCTAAAACTACCCGATTGGAATGTAATTACGGAATAAAAACTAACCGTTTCTTATTGATATTATGCCATTTTCATTAAATCGGTTCTTGCAGACGATCTTGTATACGTGATTACTAACACATATGTAAATTTGCGATTGTAAAAGTATTTTTAAGGTAGAAGGCCAATACACACGGCATACGACTGCGGGCGGTCGCAGTATTGCCAGTACATAAAATGTGCGTTTGCTTACAAAAATATTCATATAAAAAAATATTTGAGAAATATATAATTAAATCTGGCAGCACTGAAAAAAACTGCCGCGCGGAGAAGTAGAACAAAGTTTTACTTTTTTCATTGCCGCTTCAAATTTGACAAATCAAAAAACAGCTGATTGCCGCCCGCAGCATTTTCATACAACAAAAAGTGCAAAAATGTAATTAATTTTTTTTTATTTTCAAAATATATTTTATGCAGTTACTTAACTCAGTCCACGGCAATTCCTAAAATGTTGATATACATTTTAGGAATTCCAAAAAGTTTAGAGTGTCCCACTTTGTATGGAGAAAATTAAACTTTGTAATACAGAAAGACGTACCCCCGATTTTGACCGCAAAAGTCCAAACGCCAAAGTTTGAACAAGTCATAAGAGCTTTCTTTAAATATTTGCAAAAAATTTCCACTTAGAATAACTTTATCAAAAAGGTCCAAAAAATTATGCAAGCTTGAGCATATCGAGGGTTTATATTCAAAAAGTGCTATCTACATTTTCGACCAAATTGGTTTTTAATGCAAACGTGTTCCTTGGCTTATCTGTCATATGTCATATAAATTTTAAGAAAGAAAAATAATTTTAAAACATGTTTTTTTCTAAATTGTGTTTGTGCTATCTACTTCATAATCAAAAAATAATGCTATCTACATTAAAAATATTTGTGAAATAAATTTATGAAAAGCCAACAAGATGGACCACAATTCTCTACAGCGTAGTGTAATCATGGATATCTATAATATACTCGGCCTTTGACCTTAACAGATAAATAAAGGTCATATAAGAAATAAAGGTCATATAAGAAAGATAATATCTTGCATTCTACTTATATATTTATAATAAATCTTGTTTTATTCATAAAACTTTTTATTTTAATTTAAATTCGTGATATTTTGATAAAAGCCTCAATTTTCATTATATTTTATTTTTTTTTATGTTAAAATAATGCTAACTACTTGCTTTAGTATTTAAAACGATACAATTTTAACTCGTAAAAAGTGCTATCTACTATAGAAGAGCAAATATAAGGAGTTAATAAAAAAAAACTTAATTTGCACAAAATCTTAGGCCCAATTTGTATGGTATTGTAAAACAAAGTTTATTTACTACTCTTATAGTTAATGTCAAAAACAGTTTTTTCACTCTCCTGTAAAATTGTAAATATGTAGATAGCACTTTTTGAATATAAACCCTCGATATGCAATAAAAAAAATATTATTTTTGAAAAATTTTAACAAGTTTGAATTTTTTGCTTTTTTAAGAACTTAAGATATTTAAATATCCATTTTTGTTACAATGGGCTAACGTTAAGTCACTTTCGCACGGGACGAAAAAAAGTATTTTTTTCGTGCCTTTTTCAAAACTCCTTTTTTGGCTTTTTCAAAAAAAAGTTTCAGAGTGTTGGTAAAATCACCCTGCAGACTACCACAAAGAAAAAGTTAGATCGATATCTCTAAGGATTTCGACAAAAATCCTATTTTTTTACCAAAGTTATAAAAAAAGCATGTAAATTGTTAAATATTAACAGTTTTTATAAGCAAAAATGAAATTGTTATTGCTGCATTAGGTAGATATATTAGAAATTTGGTTTAAATCGAAAAATCGCTCAAAGGTGCCTTTAAATACTTTTTATACAAATTAACCATTGCGTAACCGTGGGCTCTAAATAGTTCACATGCTTAGCCCATGGGTAAGCAAGGGTTAATTTATATAAACGAGTAATTAAAGTCGGCTTTAAAAGATTTTTTGAATTAAAAAAAAAATAATAATATTTTAAAAATGTTACTTTTGATTCTTGTAATAAAAGGGTTAAGGACATCCGGTCTTAACCAAATTTCTAATATATTTCTACCCATTGAAGCAATAATAATTGCAGTTCTGCTTATAAAAACTGCTAATATATAAAAATTCACATGCTTTTTTACAACTTTGGTGAAAAATTGGGTTTATGTCGAAATCGTTTGATTTAAAGTCGCAAGTACGGCTAAGCCTATGGAAATATCGATCTAACCTTTTCTTTTTGGTAATTTGCAATAAACACGAATTCGTTTAACAAACTATTGAAAATACCAAAAAAGGAGTTTTGAAAACAGTTTTAAAAAATACTTTTTTCGTCCTATGCAAAAGTGACTTAAATTAGGCCACTGTAACAAAAATGGATATTTAAATATTGCGGTCTCAAAAAAGTAAAAAGGTCAAACTTGTTAAAATTTTTAAAAATAATATTTTTTTTAATTTCTCAGGAGAGTCTTCAAGAATATAGAATTTTTTGGAAAACCCTTAATAATTAGGAAAGTTTTTAATCGATTTTAAGGTTATATATCTCGTTGGAAAGCCCATTTAGTTCTCAGTGCCATGCTGTTAAACACTTTTTTGAAAGTGTATTCTTAAGTGCAAATTTTTTTCAAACATTTGAAGAAACCGCTTTTTCCCCATATAACTGGCATGTCAAAATTTTGGCGTCAAGCCGCACGCTTTCCTGATCTGAATGAAACTTTGTAATTGGATTGGGTCAAATGTACAAATTTTTTTTTCTATAAAATGACTTTAAATTTTTTGGGACACTCTAATGTACACGTTATAATTTATTAAATTAAAATGTAAGAAATTATAACGAATTTTGTAGAATTAATTTTAATTTATTTATCGGATACATGCATATTTAAGGTAGAAACACAATTGGGACGAATGACTAATTACGTCCAGCACGACGAATTCGGATTTAAAAATTCGTCTTGTAAATTCGTCGATTGAACACATTTGCGACGAATAAACGTTGTTGACGCCATTTTTGTTGATTTTTTATTTGCACAAATTACTTACACTTTCGGACATATCGCGCACTCACAACATTTGCAATTTTTTTTTATTTTATTCTTTTATTATTACACAAGATTATTGTATTTAAATAATTTTATTTGAAATAAATATTTTTTGTTTACATTTTATAAGGTGACCATATTTAACAAGAACACATATAATTTCTAATAATTTACAACAGAAATATATATACAGCCACTCTAATCCAGTTTAGTCGTCGTTCGTCTGCGTATGAAATGGAAATAAACCTATCGCACTGTTCGATACGCACGACGAATTTCGTCGTACGCATCAATTGTGAGTACACTCATATAAGCCCATATGTTCTATTTCTAACTACGAATATTCGTTCCGAAAAATTGGTCGTTCGTTCCAATTGTGTTTCATACTTTAAGTATGAAACACAATTGGAACGAACGACCAATTTTTCGGAACGAATATTCGTCGTTAGAAATAGAACATATGGGTTTATATGAAAGTGCTCACAATAGATGCGTACGACGAAATTCGTTGTGCGTATCGAATAGTGCGATAGGTTTATTTCTATTTCATACGCAGACGAACGACGATTAAACTGGTTTAGAGTGGCTGTATTTCTATTTCTGTTCTAAAATATTAGAAATTATATGTGTTTTTGTAAAATATGGTCACCTTATAAATTGTAAACAAAAAAACTTTATTTCAAATAAAATTAATTAAATATTTTCTTTTTGTGAAAAAATTAAAGAATAAAGTAAAAAAAAATTGCAAATGTCGTGAGTGCGCGATATGTACGAAAGTGTGTGTAATTTGTGCTAATGAAAAATAAACAAAAATGGCGTCAGCAACGTTTATTCGTCCCAAATGTGTTCAATGGACGAATATACAAGACGAATTTTTAAAATCGAATTCGTCGTGCTGGACGAAATTAGTCATTCGTCCCAATTGTGTTTCTACCTTTATACGTTTTTATTTAGCATGTTTGCTTTAGAAGCTAAAGTTTAAACCAGCCCAGCAAAACTTTGATAATGGCAAGTACTCTGATAACTGGTTACCTTGTAACTACTACAACATACCATTCGAATAAATAATAAGTTATAACAGAAGTACTTATTTGTAATTAAGATGGTAATTTAAACTGAATGGCCCCGGTTCAAATCCCACCAAGGGCATCAATTTTTTTTTAATTTTTTTTTTTTTATTAAAAGAGACTTTTTAAATGATTTTTGAATTTTAAGAACTTAAATATTATCTTCTGTAAAAAAAAAATTGTAAAACTAACTCACGTTAATGAAAAAATACCATCATGAGTCAATTTTGATTATGTAGGGGATGTTGAATACCAAACACGATTCTAATTGGTCTTAACTTGGTAAGCCCAACTTATCTGGGTCATCCTTCATCTCAACTGTGGACACACACCTCCTCATGGTATTTATCACCCGGGGAGATAGTTTAACACCCATTAATATTGTGAGTTAACATGTTCCGAGAGTTTTCCCATAAGATCGATAAAAATGGGTTAGGATTACGGGCTAGTAACCCTCTCTTGAAAAAAAAAAATACAATGAAGAGGATAAAATTAGAATTGAAATGTCCCACTACCTAATGTTAGAGAAGGATGTCCGAAACTTCGATAGAAAGACCAAGTAGAGGAACATTTTTCAAAGCTTGGCCTATAAAATTGGAGAATATTCTCACAAGATCGAAATCCATGGAATTCTAAAATATGCTCGGACTTTGACCTTAACAGGTTGTAACATTTAAGTAAGTAAGAGTCAATCTTATGTAAAAACTTATACAAAAAAGAAGATTTAAATTGTTTAAGTTTTAAAATAATTTTAAAAAAGTTTTAAAATTATCGTATAAAAATATTTTTCCAAAAATTACAACAAAGTAAAAAAAAAAGCAGGGAAAAACAAAGTTATTTTCACATGATTTTGGATCTAAAAATAAAAATTGTTTATATTAATTATAAGCTGCTAAGTTTTCAACATATAAAGTAGCTCAGTGGAAGAGTCTCTGCCTAGCAGTCGGAGGGTCTGGGTTCGAGCCCCCATGGGATCATAAAAAAAAATTTTGTATTTCGTTTAAAAATATGTTTTTAATAAAACAACAACAAAAAAGTTGTTGCTGTTGTTGTTGTTGCTTTTAAATTGCTTACCCAAGTCATTACTTTTCTGCAATTGGTAAGTACTTGCCTCCAATGACATCCCCATGTTAATGTAATGACTTAAACAGCGAATGAGTAAGTAGTTCGTGTTCAATAGTTTAACTGTTTAACTCATTATTTGGTAATGAAAAGTTTTACTGGGAGTGAAGGGTACTAACAAGTTTGCGAATAACTTGTAGCATCGTGGAAAATTTAAAAAAGTGTTTCGCTTCATCAAGTGTGTTTTAGAATTTGACTATAACTAGTTATTCCAAATAAATAGTATTTACTTACTTACTTATAAATTTAGGCCATTTAAATAAGTTAGTATACTAACTTATTTAAATGGCCTAAATTTACTACCTGATAAGGTCAAAGGCTAAGCATATTTTACAATTCCATGCGCTTCAATCTTGTCTGCATATTCTCTAACTTCGTAGGCCGAAGTTTCGGACGTCCTCTTCTAATACTCGTATTAGAGAATTTGTCCTAGTTTATTTTGTAAAAAAAAAACTTTATGCGCATGTGTGGAGTTGTCTACATTTCTAAAGTTATGGTTTGCTAGTTTCAACGATAATATTTTAGGCATTTGAATTCTTTTTAAAATTAAACATCTTTTATGTTTATTGTAGAACAAAGATATCAATGGCATCAACAAAAGGACTGATTATATTATATAATTGATTAGCATAAGTTTACCTTAATATTTTATGAAATAAACATTTAATTTGATTCCATTTAACTTTCCTTATGAGATTTTGTAGTTTTAGATTTTGTTTGTGATTTTCTGCCAAATGTTCGTAGCAACTTGTATCGTAGTATAATAATCATTAGCGTGCTCTTAAGTTGTTTCCTCCTGAAGAGGATGGCAGTTAGTTTGAATTTGTGCGAGTAAATACTTATATTAGTTAGTATGTACGAGTATGTATATAAGTAAAGACTGCAGTTAAACTAGAATAAGGTGTCTCCATGTCAACACTTTATGTCACAACAGTTTCCGTTTAGTACTGGAATAGAATGGGGAAATTTGACGTTTTAAGAAGAGGTGTGTACCATAAACGTTATCGGGCCAGTTCTCTGTCGAAAATAATATATTCACGGGTCGAATAGAAAAAAAAATTTTCTTGACGATTGCAGAAACTCTGCTTGCGCACATTCATTGAAAAAGTAATGCGATTTAAATCGTACAAATTTAAAAAATGTTGATTTTTCATCATAAATTTTAATAATCCCAGTAAAACTTTTCATTACCAAATAATGAGTTAAACAGTTAAACTATTGAACACGAACTACTTACTCATTCGCTGTTTAAGTCATTACATTAACATGGGGATGTCATTGGAGGCAAGAACTTACCAATTGCAGAAAAGTAATGACTTGGGTAAGCAATTTGAAAGCAACAACAACAACAGCAACAACTTTTTTGTTGTTGTTTTATTAAAAACATATATTTTTAAACGAAATACAAAATTTTTTTATGATCCCATGCGGGCTCGAACCCAGACCCTCCGACTGCTAGGCAGAGACTCTTCCACTGAGCTACTTCATATGTTGAAAACTTAGCAGCTTATAATTAATATAAACAATTTTAATTTTTAAATCCAAAATCATGTGATCATCTTCTTTTTTGTATTAGTTTTTACATAAGATTGACTCTTACTTACTTAAATGTTACAACCTGTTAAGGTCAAAGTCCGAGCCTATTTTAGAATTCCATGGATTTCGATCTTGTGCGAATATTCTCCAATTTTATAGGCCAATCTTTGAAAAATGTTCCTCTACTTGGTCTTTCTATCGAAGTTTCGGACATCCTTCTCTAACATTAGGTAGTGGGACATTTCAATTCTAATTTTATCCTCTTCATTGTTTTTTTTTTCAAGGTAGGGTTACTAGCCCGTAATCCTAACCCATTTTTATAGATCTTATGGGACAACTCTCGGAACATGTTAACTCACAATATTAATGGGTGTTAAACTATCTCTCCGGGTGATACCATGAGGAGGTGTGTGTCCACAGTTGAGATGAAGGATGACCCAGATAAGTTGGGCTTACCAAGTTAAGACCAATTAGAATCGTGTTTGGTATTCAACATCCCCTATATAATCAAAATTGACTCATGATGGTATTTTTTCATTAACGTGAGTTAGTTTTACAAATTTTTTTTACAGAAGATAATATTTAAGTTCTTAAAATTCAAAAATCATTTAAAAAGACTCTTTTAATAAAAAAAAAAACTAAAAAAAAAATTGTTGCCCTTGGTGGGATTTGAACTGGGGCCATTCAGTTTAAATTACCATCTTAATTACAAATAAGTACTTCTGTAATAACTTATTATTTATTCGGATGGTATGTTGTAGTCGTTACAAGGTAACCAGTTATCAGAGTACTTGCCATTACCAAAGTTTTGCTGGGTATATTTTGCGTGTTTGGTTTTTCAAAAATTGAAATTGAAAAATTGAAAATTGAAAACAAGTAATCGGGTTATATATTCAGCTGTGTCGTTTTTGAAATACCCACTATAACTTTCCTATATTTATATCAAAAGAAGCAACTAACATTAAGTGTGCATAATTTGTTATTATCAAGGCGTGGGGATATATTTCTTATAGGGTCTTATTTAAAAATGGTCCTCCCAAGTATACACCCCCGGTTTTAACAAAATTTATCTAAATTATTTCCAACCTATATTTATATCCGAAAGAGCAACTAACATAAAATGTAAACCGATTGAGATAACATTTCATTCTTTGCACTATGGAGCCAATGACAGGTTTTTGAGGCAAAAAGTCAATTTTTCAAGTTAATTATTTAAAAAAATAATAACGGAATTTTATATTTAATATCAAATACTAAAAGCAAAAGTCAGGTGGCAACTCGTGAAAGTTATATATGTGACAGCGCATAGAGAAAAGGACCTAGGAGAAAAACTAAGGGTAAACGAAATAAGGTAAAAAAATAATATATAAATATTTAAAATAGCCGTTCTTTACCCTTAGGTCCCTTTCTCTATGCGCGCAAAATATCCTTAGGTCCCTTTCTCTATGCGCTGTCACATATTTTGATTTAATACATTTTCTGGAGTTTCGGCCGCCAAATAAAACTTTTAAGATCATAAACATTTTGTAAAATTAAAAACACAAAGGTATGTAAATAAAAATCAATTTAAAAAAAAGATAGATGAGGTAAATAATTTTTTTGTATTAAGGGGGTGTTCACATATTATGTAACGCTCTTGGGGGGAGGGGGTATGAATTTTGTTACGGTGAAGGAATTTTGTATGCGCATTTCTATTAAAATGTTTTACACAGGGGGGAGGTGGTTTAAACTCTGCGAAAATAGCGTTACGTAATATGTGAACAGCCCCTAAGCTGTGTTGTCTTTTTTTGTGAAGTTTTTGTTGTCGCTCATATGTTCTTTGGAGTAGAACTTTGTTTATCAAAGCGTATCCGTGAAAAAATATATATGTGGGGAAAGATAATAGTCTGGACTGTATTTTTTTGGTATAACGATCTGCTTCAATCCACCATTTTTTATAAAAATTCATTTTTAGATAACACAAAACTTAAAAATGTGGCATTTTAGTGGTTTCCGGGAGTAGTTTATATATGAAAGCTATAGTCAAATATGGACCGATTCCTGTAAAATTTGATATAGTGACCAAAAATGCATAAAACTTTTCTGTTCTGAATTAAGTTATCATATCTATTAAAATTGGATTTAATTTATCAGCGTTAATGTGATTTCTGGGGCCGGGTTATATGGGTGATCTAACTAAATGGGAACCGATTTCTCCTATTTTTAATACACAACTTTCCAAATATATAGAAAATACTTTTGTAGAATTTTGCCCTTCTAACTCTTTTCGTTAAGGATAGCGCCTTAACGCTTTGATTTTACAGAAAGAAGGACAGAAACCCATTTTCTTTGTGTGTTTCCGTAAGTGTTTTATATGGTTAAT
Source organism: Stomorhina lunata (assembly GCA_933228675.1). Classification (NCBI taxonomy): domain Eukaryota; kingdom Metazoa; phylum Arthropoda; class Insecta; order Diptera; family Rhiniidae; genus Stomorhina; species Stomorhina lunata. The sequence continues at coordinate 83,185,036 of OW121740.1, read as the reverse complement.
TAGTGACCTGTTGTGACAACATTTTGCACACTAGCTGTCATAGACATAAAACTTTCTTGTGTTAAATTTAGTGGCCATAGCTATTACAGTTTATCATTTATTAGCATTTAAGTGTATTTTAGGTAGAATTGAGGCTGTTTCCGTAAGTGTTTTGTATGGGAGCTATGGTTAAGTGTCAACCAAGTTTAATCATCATTGCTGTTAAGTTTTATCATCAATACTGTTATAGTTTGTAATTTATTAGCAAATAAGCGGTTAGCCTAAACGACGTTATAGGGAGTCAAATGTAAGCCGATTTCTCCCATCTTCAATATCGACATTTTCCTAGAAATGAAGAATATTGTTGCCAAGTTTCAGCTTCTTTCGTGTTTTTAACAGATAGACAGACAAACACTGGGCGTGGCACTGCCCAATTGACTTAGAAAATTAGACCCTCATTATAATTGTATGTACGAAATTTGAAAGGTCTGACTGTTTTTTTGAGATTTATTACCTCAAAAACTGATCATTGGCCCCACTGTGCATTGGTTGGTATTGTTGGAATTTATTACGGCGGGTTATACATAATTTACGGGGTCTTAATAAAAAAAACTCACCCATGTGTACACCCCTGATTTTAACAAATCTCATCCCAAACGAAATGCAAATTGGCTAAATCTTTTTGTAAGAAATAGCATGTCTACGAAAAATGGAGCTCTTGAAATTTTTTCTTCTGGGCACTACGTTTCATGACCTATGAGTACATGTGTGTACATATGTTAATTATATAGAATTTAAAAGGTGGAAAACTTAGTTTGAAATAATAAATTTAAGCACGAGTGTAAATATCCGGATAAGTTTTATAAGTTTTACAATTATTAAAATGAGCACGAACGAAAATTTGAAATGTTTGAACATACACAAAGTATACATATATATTTTTTTAGCAATAATTTTTTTTAGCTCGATACATTTTTTTTAGCATTTCTATTACTCGTAATTTTAAATAATAAGACTTTTCAAGGTTCTTAAATTAACTTATCTTTTTACAAATAATATCCTATAGCCTTTTCTTAAAATTTGGAAACAGGAAATAAATTATTATCAACCCCTCATTGAATGGACACAAAATGTTGGTTTAATATTCGAATATTAAACCAACACTGATATTCGAACGAACCTATGCTGGTACAGAGTATAATTGCGGGAAAATTACATACAAAAAGTTGAAATTTTAAGTATATCACTTGAAAGGCCTTTCAAGCTTTATTCTTTTAAATTCAGAATTAAATTAACTGTTAAAATATTTTTTAAGTTACTAAATTAACATCTGATACACTAAAAAACTCGGGAAACGACCTAACTTAGGTTGAATGCCTTATTAAGTTCATGAGAAATCGTGCAAAAAAAAATTTCAAAAATACGTTCTGATTTAAGAGTTATACGCAAAAAAAAAACGATTTTAACGAGGTTCGTCAACTTATCGACCCGTAGCTCAGCCAGTTTCCGTCCGATTTATATTAACAGCAAATAAAAGAACAGATTGCGCTTCAAAGGGTAGAGGGTATTAACTCAAAATTTTTAAATTTTCACTTTTTAGAAGAAATTAATGTGTAGTGGTCTTATCCATGATAAAAGAAATTAGTAAGGTATAACCGTTCTCTCTTTTGTCAGCCATATTAACTTTATGACGTTTGATCGAATTATTATTTTCTTTTCTCAAATTATGCTACCATACTACTTTTGAAAATCCCAGTTTCTGTTTGCTATTATACTATAAACACAATCACGACTGCAGGCTACAACCTGTTAAAATTAGAATACATTCATTCAAATAGAAATAGCCACACGACTACCGTTGTAGATGTAGAGAAAAAAATATATACATTTTATATATAATATAAAAATGTATATTTATATAACTCTAACTCAATAGAAGTAAAATTTTACGCTGTCATAACTAACTCGCTACATTTTTATAAACAAAGTCGGTTGTAAAAATAAGTTTTGAGTATATGAGCTCTTAATCTTTATAAATCGGAAGAATGTATAATATATCATTTGAATGATACTTTCAGTAGCTTTTGTTTGATATACCAGTTTATATCGGATATAAGCTTCTAAAGTTATGCCGTATAATTTTTGAAAGTAAGTAAGTAGTAAGTCTTTTTTTCCTTGTGCAGGATCCGCTAAACTTTATAAAATAAGTTTTAACGAAATGTTTACAACACATTATACGTTCAAAATTTCCTTATAATAATATTCCCATTTATCACTTGTGGCAACGACTTTTATAATTGTTTACAAAAAACAAATTTCAAATATTTCGCATTTACTTCAAAATTTTTTTTTGTAAGAGAGAACGGTTATACCTTACAATTTTTTTGCCATGGTCTTATCTACCCATTGTAAAAATCTGACATCATTTTCACTATAATTTTGCCAAAAAACTACAATTTTACCCCTCTTCTTTATATGAAAGTAGTAGTAAAATAAAATAGTTTTTTGACTCTACTGAAAATTTAAAAATTTTGAGTTAATACCCTCTTGTTGATTAAGTGCGATTTGTAAATCAAAAGTATTTTTTTTTTGTTAAGAATATTTTTACTTTCCAATTTTCAAAATTAATAATTTGAAAATTAAATGAACTCAAGGCTCGTAGCTTTTGAATTTTATAGAATACGAAAAAATTAAAAAAAGCAAAACAATGCATACATCTTGTAATATCTTGATCCCTTGACATTGCAAAACTGTTTAAAAATTTAAAATGGCTTTGCAAATGCGCACAGTGGTTTACGGACGCTTTTTTTTTTGGAAATAATTCTGTAACTTTTGAACGACTGGAGATATTTTTTTTACAGCTTTGAAAATAAGCGGACAGTTTTTTTGGCACCTTTTTAACCCACTCTTATATTTTAAACTAAAGAATATAGAAAGAAACTTGGTACTGCAATCAATAGATGTAAAAAAAACATGAAACACGCATTTGGTACTTTTTTGATTTTGGAGCCAAAATGGGTAAAAAAGGGATAAAATGATAACTTAACATCTCCAAAGTAATATGAATAGGAACATTATACATTATGTTAAATGCGTTTTAAAAAAATGTACCGAATTCAATTGGCACCAAAAAAGTACCAAATATACTTTTAGAAATTAGGGAATAAAAAGGGGGAAAAATTAGTATTATTTTAAACAAATGAATGTTTGTCTGTATGTATGTTCTTTATAGAATAGTAAACTGTGAATTTGATTGTGTTATGCGCATGAGCCGACGAAGGCTTTTTAGTTGGTATGAATAATTTCCGACAGGTGGCGCTACAGAAACTTAATCAAAGTCAATTTAATCGTAATCTGTACATTTAATCATGCTACAATCTTTAGCAAAGTTGTTGCACATGAGCCGACGAAGGTTTCTTAGTTGGTATGAAGAAATTTCGACAGGTGGCGCTACTGAAATTTACTAAAAGTCAATTTAATCGTATGCTGTGCATTTAATCATGCTATAATCTTCAGCAAAGTTGTTACGGATAAGCCGAAGAAGGTTTATGAATTGGAATAAGCAAAGTCCGACAGGTGGCGCCACAGAAAACTACTCAAAATTAATTAAATCGTAAACTGTGCATTTGATCAGACTATAATCTTTAGCAAAGTTGTTGCGCATGAGTCGACAGAGGTTTCTGTTGATATGAATAATTTCCAAAATTATTCAAAATGAGTTAAACTGTAAACTATGCAAACTATGTGTTGGTCGGACAAAATAAATCAAATAATTCAAAATTAACTGAATATTTCTACAATGTCTTTCCTCTAAATTTATTTTAGCACTTTATAATATAAAATATATAAAAACTTTAAAATTTTCCTCAAAATGCTTATCATAAAGCTCCGAGCAAGGCTCGGTCTACCAGGTCAATATAATCGTCAATATAATCGTAAACTGTACATTTAATCATGCTATGTTATTGCGTATAATCCGACGAAGGTTTATTAATTGGAATGACCAAAGTCCGACTCAAAGTGAATTAAATCGTAAACTGTGCATTTGATCATGTTATGATCATAAGCAAAATTGTTACGCATAAGCAGATGAAGGTTTCTTACTGGTATGAACGACTTCAGGTGGCGCCACTGAAAACTACTCAAAATAAATTAAATCGTAAACTGTGCATTTGATCACATTATAATCTTTAGCAAAGTTGTTGCGCATGAGTCGACGGAGGTTTCTGTTGGTATGACCAATTTTCAAAATTATTTAAAATGAGTTAAACTGTAACTGTATAAAATAAAATATATAAAAACTTTAAAAATTGCCCCGAGCATGGCTCGGTCAACCACGTACTATAAGTGCTTATTAATGTTCGTCTGGGCGGCTGGCTGGCTGTCTGTACATGCAAAATTGTCGCAAATTTTATATTCAGCCTTATTACGATTGTCGAAGTCGTATCTTCGACTACGACAGTTAGAACTAGATTAATGAAATTGTGTTCATGTTTAAATTAAAATTTTCGGGCCCTCCCATAAAACTGACTTCCGGAATTAAGATCTTGACTGAGGAAGCAGCAGATTGGCTGAGATAGAAAGTCCAAACAACAGTAGGTATAAGTATATTTTCTGACAGTCAAGCTACCGTTATGTCTATGTAATCTAACTTCCTGAATTCAGCATCAGCTCTTGGACTACCTTACAAATTCCATATGACCTTAAGTCCGCTGGCATGATACTAGCCATATGAAAGCTCCTGATTCAAATCATAGTTGGTTGTCAATCCGTGGACTTTTTTATTCTAGACAGATTGAATTCTTATATGTATATGTATATAGTAAACGCTTTCAAAGATTACTGACACTATCAAGACCCGATGAACTTTTTCTTGCGTCCATCAAGACAATACACTAACTGATTAAAAGGCACTTTTTCTGTTCTGTCGTACTGTAGGAGGTTAACACACAGCTCCAATTTCTTTGGAGACCTGGTGACGTGAATATTGGATGACTTAAGAGCTGTTTAATGCAATCCGGACGGTTCAACGAAGGCATATTGCTAATTTCTATGGTAACAGAACTACCACTGATATAAGTATTGATGGAACTTCCCTGCAGTAAATGCCGTCAGAGAAACAATACTGTTTTGCTATTGACAATGTCTCCAGTACTACTTGCCTATTTTGCCCCATCCAATGTTATCTACTATTGACATTTAACATTAAGAGTTCCTACGAAATCCACCAGTAGACATTACCACTCTTTACTTAGTATTGACTTTGTACTTCTTTTGGTCCAAATGGAGACATTGGGATCAAATCGGGGCCTATTGATATACATATATGTTGACACATTCATTGACAATGTCACCAGATATATACTAGAATAGTTGTCTCTATATATTCACTATTCAGTACTGAACTAAAATTGGGGACATTTGAATTGATGTTACACAAAGTGTTGACATGGAGACACATGATCCCAGTTTTACTACAGGGTTATAAGTACGTACATACATACATACATGTTATTACACACCATTTGATGGAATGTACAAACATTATATTTGTGGGCATTTAGTTTTTTAGCGCCACAGCCTTTAGTTTTAGCAGAGACAACGTAAATAAACTTGAAATCATTTTTGAAAACATATAATTAAATAAAATTATAGGATTTACAAGTTTGCTTGATGAAGGTTTTATAAAATCTCAAAATATTTGTATTTAAAACATAATTAATAGAAATAAGTTAATATGTATGTTAGGTTCTTTACCTTCGTTTTTTTTTCAAAAAATTAGTCTACTTTTACATTAGTCAGGTTTGGCTTATCAAGTCTTGAATTTGTATGAGAAAAAACTGACAGAATTAAAATTAAGCAAACCACCGTACTATCAAGTTTACGAAAACTTTAAAAATTTGTATGAAATTTAAGGAAAATAAAATGAATAGAAAATTTGTGTGTGAACGTGAATGCAGGTTCAAAAAAAATTTAAAGAAAAACTGATCAAGTAAACCTGATTTATGTGAAACGGGACTTATAGTTGTAGTATTTTACATAATATAACTATTAAAGGAAGTGCCACTTCAAAATTTTTGACCATAAAGAATATATTTGAAGTTTGTATATTTTGTCAATATTACACAGATCGTTGCCACACTCGTAGATTATTTTATGGAAATTTGTAAACTAAAATGTGTAGTTTGAAAAAAAAAAAAAAATAATAATAACGCTTAAAAATAACTAATATTTTCAATAAATAGTCTAATACAATTTGTAGTTTGTAGCTTTGTAGATGCTAAAACACATAAGATCTCAATTATATCATTAAATTAAAAAATATTTCGTGCGTTTTACTGAATAACGAATTACGGGCAAACTGTTGAAACGTTTGAGATAATATTCACAGCTTGTGTTCCCAAAAGTTTAGGGAAGGACTCGATGGATTTTGAAAACATGTCATGAAAATACTCACTGGGAACAATTTTGTAGATCTCAGTTCAAAAACTTAACTTACTTAGTTTCCCCAAACACTACAAGTGAAATAAAAAAATTTTCTGCTTAATTGCTGTAAAATATGGCTTTGACGCCATACGACAATTATGTTTTCCTCAAATTACGTAAATTTTTCTAAATTCTAGTTAATTTTTTTCTTAATGTAAATGGGATTTTTTATACCCTTCACCACCATAGGTGGAAAGGGTATTATAAGTTTGTGCTGATGTTTGTAACGCATAGAAATATTTGTCTTAGACTTTTAGTATACCAATAGACTTAGAATCACTTTCTGAGTCGATTTAGCGATGTCCGTCTGTCCGTCCGTCTGGCTGGCTGGACCCCCATGTAAACCTTGTAATCAAACTACAGGTCGCAATTCTAAAGATAATTTGATGAAATTTGACACAGATCATTTTTTTGATAATGGGACCATGGCTATTGAAATTGGTCAAAATCGGTCCATTATTTATGGTACCTCCCATAGGTCCCACCTCCCGGAATTGCTATATTGGCCACAAATATCAATATTTTTTTATGAAATTTAAAACAGATAATGCTTATGTAAACTTAAATTACTGTACCAAATTTCGTTGAAATCGGTCCATATTTGACCATAGCTCCCATACAAACTCTTCTTCAAAAACGCACTAAATGAGACAAAAAATCAATAAAACGCTCGTAAATCTAAAGATAATGAAAATTTTGAGTTTATTTTTTGCATACATAATTTTTGTAACAACTGTAATCAACTTGTCAAATTTCGAGATAATCGGTCCACATCTGACCCAACTCTCATATAAGTCCAAATGACAGGTTGAATATATACGTTTTGAGAAAATGTTTGTATGAGGCAAAATTTAGCAAATATTTGTCTTTATATAGGAAAAATAACACCTTTGACCTTAGTGGTGAAGGGTATCGTATGGTCGGCTTGACCGACTATAGCGCTTTCTTACTTGTTTTAAATAAGGTAGCCTCATTTTTTGAGTAAACTTCAGATATTCTTTCTTGTCAAATGGTTAATGTTTACAAAATAAAAAAAGGCACTTCCTTTAATATTTATTTCATGGTATTTTATACCCTGTAGTCAAAATAGAAGCATGTGTCTCTATGTCAACAGTTTGTGCAATAAAAGTTGAAATGTTTGATATCCCATAACTTTTGAAAAAGTCCCCAATTTTAGTTCTTCTTCTTCTCCTTGACTCCCAGTGGAGCCTCAACCATCCTTTTTATCGGACTTTATTGCGAGATGTTAGGCATACATCATTCCATGAATAGTTTGCTGCTTGCAACTTCGCATCAATTGATCTTATCCACGTTCTAGCACCAACATGACCTGTAGATTCCAACTAAGCGCTTGTCGAGCCATGTTTGAATTTGGCCAACGAAGTGTGTGGCCTATCCATCGCCATTTCCGTTCACATACCTCTGTGGCTTGTCGCATTAAGTAGATATCCATTTCTTATGCGAATCGGCCACCATATATTAAGGATTTGCCTTAAGCATTTGTTTATAAAGTTTGCAGTTGTTTATCGCAGCCGTAATACAGGATCTATTTAACATTGGAGTTACTAAGTTACGAATAAGTTTTTGTTGATATTTGCCCATATTTCCAAAAAGCTCGAAGAATGCCATATGCAGATTTTGCCTTATTAATACGCGATTTAATATTGTAAGGAACCTCCGGTTAGTCCGGGTTTGAAGCTGGGGTAGAACTCAGTCGTGTCCAGCCTTTACATACAATTTAAAAGAAACACTTAACTCTTTTCTTTTATGGACACTTTTCTTTCACTTTATTGTTTCACTTTTTGAATTCACTCTTACAGACTAGGTTTTTATTGAGAAAGAGTGTTGGCAAGGCGAGAGAACCTAAACTAGTTTCGTTCCGAGTGTTTTCTTCCAGGACACGAACTAGTTACTCCTAGCTTTTACCTAGCCTACAATTTCCCTCTGTGCTTCCGAGTATTACTTCCAGGAAGTTATCTCCTAATACTTGCTTGTACTGATTGGGAAACCAGCACCCTATTCTGGAATTTGATGTAATCAAATTTACCTTCTTCTAAACTTGGTCCTACGCTTGAATTCGATGTAATCAAATCCAATATCCCACTCTTTACTGATTGTAAACCAGTAACTAACTGTCTGAATTGATGTTATCGATTCAGTTTACCCCCTTCTACTACACTACTCTGAATTGAAATGATGTTCTCACTTCAACTTACCAATGTCTCTGTCTTGCCACCACGTCTTCCACGTTCCGCTGTAAAAATACAAGAGAGCTCATCGTTAATTTTCCCTGGCTTATATACTAATACATTTTGGCTACAGTTTGTAGTTATTACTTCCCGCTAGGTGTGAACCGATAGCGGTTGTAATAACTTTAGATATCGTCTTGGCTTCATCTCGACATCACTTGTCTTCCTTCTTTTGGCATCACTTGGCTTTCTCTTGTCCTTGACATCATTTTGTAATTACTGAAAAGAAAAGACACTTTGGCAGATGTAATCTGCCCCCTTGAAATGGATGTAATCCGTTTACCCACCAGAAAACAAATGTCAGAATTCATATTCTGCCTTCGTTTGGTACCACTGTGTGGCCACAATTTTACCCAAAATTTGGGTCCTCACAATATCATCGTCTGTGCCACCTTTTGTAGTATCCACATTGATGTGTGTAAACGGGGTTGCGCCATAGCCTCCGGGCATAATCTTTGTCTTGGAAATATTAATTTCCAGCCCAGCTGCCCGAGATTTAACAGTGATAGCTTTAGTATTCTCTTGAAGGTGGCCTGAGCTTTGAATAGATATACTTTATCGGCATATTCCAAGTCCTCAAGCTGCATTATGTCTCGATGACGAGGATGAAAAGTATAGGTGACAAGATACATCCTTGCCTTACTCCAGTAGTGACATCTAACATACTTCTCCATAGATAGCTTCTATAGACACTGTCGAAGGCCTTCATTAAGTCGATAAACGCTAAGTAAATGGGAGTGCGGAATTCATTAAATTTCTCTAGTACTATTCTTACTGTCTTGATTAGATCAACACAAAAACGGTTTTCTCTGAACCCAAACTGATTTTCGGGGAGTGTAGAGGAAACTGCGTCGGATATTCTGTTCAAAATTTTACGCACAAATGGGTGCCACAATCTCGTCGATCCTTCAACATCACATAAAAGCATCTCCGCTGAGATATTGTCATTGCCCAGGGCCTTGTTGCGTATAAGGTTTTTAATAGGGTTTTTCACTGCTTGTATTGTTGGGGGACTGTCAAGACATCATACATACATCAGCACAAACTTATAATACCCTTTCCACCTATGGTGCTGAAATGTATAAAAATTTGCTTGAGAAAAAGAAAATTGCAAACTAAGTTATAAATAATCATTTTAGTACCTGTAAGTACTAAATACATATGTAGTTTAATTTTGTTAAAATATTATCAAATTTACATTTATTTGTTCATACTTGTTAATTTTTGGAAAATTTTATTCAGAAAATATTAGAAATTTGAAAAATAAAACTTTGGTAAAAATTAAACACCCTAATGTCTATCTGCTGTTAAAGAGACAAAATGATAGCATAGATGACTTTATTTAAAGTTTAAAGTTTTAAAGTTAAAATTTTAAACTTTATTTGCATTTCGTCAACCACAACTGAGTTAGATAAATTAACATTCTCAACGAAAAACAGCTGATTTCCGTCTTACTAAAAGTATTCAGCGTGACAAGTCGAACAAAAGTGAATGCGAACGATAACACTTTAATACAAATTTGCATCCCACTATGTGATTTATCTGTTAGCTGGACGAATCAGTCACACATGTTTTCGTTTTCACATAAAAAAGCCTGAAAAGTTATAGCCATGTGGTGTCAAATTGCGTTTTCTGCTCGATAATAGCGATTGGCTAGCGCGCATCATTTTTCATTTTCAAGAATTTGGTGGGAATGAGTCCTCCACTACGTGTTTTTGAAAATAAGATTCAAAACTTTTAACAGTTTTTTGAACCCTCGAAAGCGACTACTATGCCTACTCCAGCCAATATTTATTGCTCTATTTGGGAAAGAACTTTTTCCCCATATACAATTTATTTTCTCAGATTATAAATACTAATGTTACCTTGCGCCATTTCTTAGCATCTTCCCTCGGTGATCCAAAAGGGTAAGTTGATCCTAAAGTTGGTTAGATCTTGCTTTACCTTCTGAACTACATATTAGGCAATAAACTTTTTGCTTAGTGTGTATGCTTTGCAATACAATTTCTAAGAATTTCTTTCTGCATATATTTTTTTTTTGCAGTGTAGACCAAAAATTATAATTTTTTTTTAAAGTTTTCTACTTACATTTTTTTCAATATAGGGTTACATACATAGTACAATAAGTGGAAAGGTTATTATAAGTTTGTGCTGATGCATGTAACGGATAGAAATATTTTTCTTAGACCCACCTTTTAGTATACCAGGCTTAGAATCACTTTCTGAGTCGATTTAGCGATGTCCCTCTTTCTGGACGGCTAACAGGCTGGCTGGCTGGACCCCCATGTAAACCATGTAATCAAAGTCCCAGTTTACATTGTACAACTTTTGTCGTTGCAATTCTTAGTTTGTGGGAAAATAGGGGGAGTAAAAATACTAGGGGAAGAGAAAAACTAAAAGTAGTACACATATGCATGTACTCTTGCAATTCGTTTATTCCCCAATTCGTAATTTTAATCGTGAAGTTAGCTGCAAGTATATTTTGACACTTGTTTTATTTTCTTATTCATGAGTGCTCACGTTCAAGAGGCTTTATTTTCAATTGAATTAAATTTAAAATTTAAAAATATAAAGAAACTCACTTATTAATTGGTATTTATCAATATCCATTTCGAAAAACAATTTCTTTTACACGAAAAATACTTGTTTGAGCACAAATGTATTGTTTTTTTTTACCACACGAATATACTTAAAAAAGAAAATGTTAAAAATTATGTACCTATGCATACGTCAATAAAAAATATCGGCGACAAAATCGTACAATTTAAACGCAAATGCAATTTTAAAGAAAGAACGACAAAAATCGCAGCGATAAAGATTGTACAATGTAAACTGGGACAAAGTGCAGGTCGCAATTCTTAAGGTAGTTCGATGAAATTTGGCACAGATAATTTTTTGATAGTGTTACCATGGCTATTGAAGTTCGTCAAATTTGTCAAAATTATGGTACCTCCCATAGGTCCCACTTCCCGGAATTGATACTTTGGTCACAAATATGAATATTTTTTCTTAAATTTTAAACAAATACTGCTTATGTAAACCAAAATCACTATACCAAATTTTGAAATCGGTCCACATTTGACGCTGATAACTCTGAAGATAATGAGAATTTCGAGTTTCACACATATAATTTTTGTAAAAACTGTAATCAATTTGCCAAATTTCGAGAAATTTTCGGTCTACATTTGACCCTAGCTCTAATATAAGTCCAAATGACCGAAACAGCTTAAATATATAAGTTTTGAGAAAATGTTTGTATGAAGGCAAAATTTAGCAAACATTTGTCTTTATACGAAAAAAAGAACACCTTTGACCTTAGTGGTGAAGGGTATCGTATGGTCTATAGCACTTTCTTACTTGTTTTTTTTATATATTTATAGAATAAAATATAAACAATACATATATTAGTTATTTTAATTAAATTATTCTGTAAATCTGATACGTTTGCTGTAAAGCTGACTTTAATCATGTAAATGAGCGATAGATGTATTTTCAAATAACACAAAGTCCGTTGTCAAATTGTCAAATTTGAAACGTAGATTTTGTCTGTGTATCAATATTATTTATTATAAAAAATAGATACAATAAATATTAATTTTTCCAAACATTATAATCAGTGTTTGGCCTTAGGGTCAGTATATTTGATAATCCCTATTTGAAAATTTGAAATTTTATTATCGCATTTTGTTTGTCTGGAATATTGAACATGCACTCACACACGAAATTAATTTTGATACAAGATTAGTTAGCAAAAAAAAAGCTCAATATTTTTAAAACTAGACTTATGTGTAGTAATTTTAGAGATAATTAATTCTAATTCAGCTGTTTTAATTACATTACATCCATATAAAAAAATTAAAAAAAACCCTTAACCCTAAAGTCTGCTTTGTTCAATATTATATATACATGTGTGTCCCAAAAAATGAAATTCATTTTACAGAAAGACATACCCCCAATTTTTTTTAAATTTGACCCCAATAATCCAACTACAAAGTTTCATTCAGATCGAATATCGGAAAAGCCTGCCGACGCCAAAGTTTGGACATGCCAGTTATATTGGAAAATTAAGGGGTTTCTTCAAATATTTGAAAAAATTTCCCACATTTTAAGAAAGTGTTTAACAGCATGCTACTGAGAACTAAAGCCCATTCGAAGGCGCCTTTAAATACATTTTATACAAATTAACCCTTGCATACCCATAGGTTAAGCATGGGAACTATTTAGATCGCATTTGTATACAAATGTATTTAAAGGCGCCTTTAAACGATTTTTTGAATTTTCATTGAAATATAACAATAAAAACAAGTAATTTCTAGTACTTTTTTGGAAAATTTTAATTTTTTAAAAATTTTACTTTTAACCCTGGTAATAAAATGGTTAATGACATCCGATTTCAAGCAAAATTCTAATATATATTTCTACCCATTGAAGCAACAACAATTTCAGTTCTTCTTAAAAATTCACGTAGAAGTAAAATTTACCAGGATCAACTGAAATTATGGCAAAAATTGTCATTTTCGCGAAATTCGACGATTTCAAATCACAGGTACGGTAAAATGGTTTAAGATATCGACCTAAACTTTTTTGAGTTTTATTCTTCCATTTGTCTGTTTTAACACACTGATGAGCAAATTCTAAATTCGTAATATTTGCTAAACAAAATTATCAAAAAAATAAAAAATGATTTTTGAAATCGATCTGAGAAAAATGTATCATTTTCCAACATGAAAAAAACTTTGGAGTTTCTTCATTTACAAAAAAAAAAAAAAAAATGCTCGTGCATATCCTTAGGTGCGTTTTCAGGAACATGAATTTTCGGGGGGAAAATTTAATAACTCCAAAACTACTTCATGGGATTTTGTTTCTCAAAAACAAATAAAAACCATTTTCCCCATACAAATTGGCTCTTAAACTTTGAACCCAAAAAACGTTGTCCGATTTGGGTAAAATTTTCGGAACTAAACTTTTAGACCTATTGTCACTATATTCGCTGTCACCCTAATGTACATATATTAACGTTTTTTAAAAAACACCTAAGAAGAACAAATTAATACATATCACCTTTTTGTTGACTACAGTCCAATACAAACGAAGTTGTTCAAAGCTATGTCAGATTTTAGCATTCCTACGAAGCTAGTTAGGCTATGAAGAAAGACAGTCAGTTAAAATAAAAAAATGCAGTTAATACAACTGGCACAATATTCAGCCATACTCGCGTTTGCCGATGACATTGATATTTTGGAGACACACATTGCGTGAGATAACTGCCGCATTTTCCATGATTAAGAAGGAATCAAAGTCAATGAGTCGAAGACAAACTTTCTTAGAAATGGAACACATGTGATTGTATTGCAAACAGATGCTATTTTGGCCTTAGCAGGCAGGAATAAAATCCTCTCTACTAAAATTTCACTCTATAAAACGCTTATACTACTAGTGTTATTATATGGTGCGGAATTAATGGCACAAATCATGTGCACAAGCAGATAACGCTATTCTTGGAATTTTTGAGATTAAGATTCTACGAAATTTGTAGCGTCAACAATGAATATCGACACCGATGTAATCATGAGCTCGTATTAGTTATACGCTGACATTGACATAGTAAAACGCATATTGGTTGCGGTAGCGTTGGCTAGGACATATTGTGCGAATAGATGAAAACACTCCATCAAAAAAATGACCCCGAGGGAACTCGTAGAAGAGATCGACCGAAACTTCATTGAAAGGACCAAGTAAAAGAAATTTTATCAAAGCTTGGCTAACGAAATTGGTGAATATGCGCACAAGATCGAAGAACGTGGAATTCTAAAATATACTCGGCCTTTAATCTAAACAGGTTGTAATATAGGCCATTTAAAGTAAAGTAAGAATATTTTAATGCATTTTTTCCATAATTATTTTGGTGACATTCAACTTTGTATCTACCCTCCGCTCGACTTATTGTGTTGTGTTATTCTTCTTCTGTTATCCTTGACTCCCAGTGGAGCATAGGGCCTCAACCATCCTTTTATATCGAACTCTATTGCGAGATGTTAGGCATACATCATTCCATGAATAGTTTGCTGCTTGTAACTCCGCTTCAATTGACCTTCTCCACATTCTAGCAGGTGCACCAACACGACGGCCGCTTCCTTGTGGATTCCAACGAAGCGCTTGTCGAGCAATGTTGGTATTTGGCCTTCGAAGTTTGTGGCCTATCCACCGCCATTTCCGTTGACATACCTCTATAGAAGAAGGGATTTGGTTTGTAGCGTTTAGTATATCTTCATTTCTTATGCGATTTGGCCACCATGTATTAAGGATTTGCCGCAAGCATTTGTTTGCAAAGGTCTGTAGGCGCTTATCGATGGCATTTGTGCGTTTCCAAGTTTCGCAGCCGTAATACAAGATGGACTTGAAATTCGAGTTATATATTCGTAACTTAGTTGTTGTTGATATTTGACGAGATTTCCAAATAGCTCGTAGAATGCCGAATGCTGATTTTGCCTTATTTATACGCGATTCAATATCATCGTCGGCGCCACATTTTGTAGATACCAAACTACCAAGATAATTAAAGGTACCTACACATCGAATAACCTCGTTATCCACATTGATGTGTGGCGACGGGTTTGCGCCATAGCCTCCAAGTATAATCTTTGTCTTGGAGATATTGATTTCCAGCCCAGCTGCCCGAGATTCGACAGTAATAGCGCTAGTGTTTTCTTGAAGGTGACCTAGGCTTTGGCTTAGAAGGCATACGTCATCGGCGTATTCCAAGTCCTCAAGTTGTTTAAAGGGTGTCCATTGGATACCACGTCTACCACTCAGTGCCATGCGCATTATATTGTCGATGACGAGGATAAAAAGTATGGGTGATAAGATACATCCTTGTCTTACTCCAGTAGTAACTTCGAACGGATTAGACAATTTACTTTTATGTAAAACCCGGCATTTAAAGTCCACGTACATTGCCCGAATTAAGTTCAGAATTTTCGTTGGCATGTTACGGTTTTCTAAAATTCTCCATAGATAGCTCCTGTTGACACTGTCGAAGGCCTTTATAAAGTCGATAAACGCTAGGTAAATGGGTGTGCGGAATTCATTACATTGCTCCAGTACTATTCTTACTGTGTTGATTAGATCAACACAAGATCTATTCTCTCGGAACCCAAATTGAGGAGGTTGGCAGAGCTTCTTCTTCCCATATTTTACGCACAAATGGGTGCCACAGTCTCGCCGATAGTTCAACGTCACATAAAAGCATCTCCGCTGAGATATTGTCATTGCCCGGGGCCTTGTTGCGCTTAAGGCTTTTAATTGCATTCTTCACTTCTTGTAATGTTGGTGGGCTGTCTGAAATTTCATTGAATAAACAGTCATGGTTGGTTTCGTTTTGCACTTCCGTCAGTGCTTCTAATCCAATGGGATTGTTTAATGTTGACTGGAAGTGTTCCATCCATCGTATTAATTGTTCATCCGGCGTTGAGAGAAGTGTACCGCTACTACTCAGTATGGGACTGTTGGTGTAGGTAGGTTTGCCGCACAACGCCCTTGATATATTATATAAGGTCCTCATGTCGCCTTTACTTGCAGCTGATTCAGCTTGGCTCGCTTGTTCATCTACCCACATTCTTTTGTCCCTCCTTGCAGACCTTTTTATTCTGTTGGATAGGTCACGGTACATTGTACTAAGCTCCTCAACATCCACGTTTGAATTTAAAATTGTATTTTTTATTATTTTACGATGTTCAACCAGGTCCCATGTTGCTTGGGTGAGCCAGACTTTCCTTTTATGGTCTTTAAAACCTAACGTTTGCTGAGCAACCTCATTGTACGTCTGAGTGACACACCTTGCAATTTCGTTTACACTAGCGTTGTTGTTGTTTACAACATCTGGAAGCCGATTCCTTATAGCTGTAATAAAGGCATTTCGATGTCGCTCTGATTCCAGTTTTTCAACATCAATTTTCCGATCGGCTTTTGCCGTTTCAGACCTCAGAGCCGCTACTTTCAGTCGAACTTTAGATATAACTAAGTGGTGGTCGCTGTTTATATCTGCTCCGCGCCTCGAGCGTACATCAAGTAAAGATGATCGCCACTTTGAGTTGATCAAAATGTGATCAATTTGGTTCTTGGTGACACCGTTCGGCGATATCCAAGTTATTTTATGGTGGAGCTTATGAGGAAAAATTGTGCCACCTACAACCAGTTTCCTTTCACAGCATAGTTCGATTAATCTTTCTTGTGTTGTGTTATATATCATTTAAAAATTCGGTTAAAAGCGTGATTTTGTAGACAGTGTTGACATTTAGTATTTTCAAATTCGATGCAATGTTGTTGTCAAATATGTAGATTTTTTATCTACTTCAGAGTAGTTTTTTTATGGACTGCACCTTCTTGTCACCACAGCTTGACTTTCAGAAAATATATTTACTTCTACTATTTTCAGAACATCACATCTCAGCCAAGCTCATACTTCTTTAATGGTTAAAAATCCCAAAACTTAACTGATTAACTTACATATGCACATTAAGGTTATAACTTTTTGCAATTTTTGCGAATATCAAATTCTTCATCGCATAGTCGCATAGACAATAAAAATATATTAAGAAATGATGTATTACCAAACGCGATGAAGTTTTGAATTTAAATTTTTCTTCTAAGTATAAAAAATTGTCATTCAATAAAAAAATTTTTAAGTTTTTCTAATTATTTTGTGAATATAATAAGAAATTTCCATTTGTACGAAGAAGGGCCGAAAAGAATCGCGATATTATGAAAATTAAAAAAAAAAATGGGAGCTTTAGAAAATAAAATGGTCTAAAAGAATTGTCTTTACTATCAGTACTAAATTGCCCATCACGTGGTACGATGAAGAAAGTTTGCCCAAAAAAAGTTATAACCCTAATTTACATACGAGAGCTTATATTCAATACCGACTATGAACCAAATTTTATATATTTAAGGAGGAACAAAAACTATAATTCCTTTGGTGTAGGTAATAATTTATCTCGGTTTATATCGAGCTTTCTCAGAGATCGCACTATAAAAGTTGTTATAGATGGGATATCGTCCGACGAGCTTAAGATTAATTCGGGGGTACCACAAGGTTCCGTTCTTTCTCCTACACTATTTCTTATTTTTCTAAATGACCTTCTATGTCAAACTTCCAATCCTTTCTACTCTTTTGCAGATGACCGACCTTTGTGCAATATTCAATTGGGGTCGTTCTAATAGGGTCTGTTAACACACAAACGCGTTACGAACAATGTTGCATCATCTGTAAGTATAAATATTGAGGAATCAGAAACCCTTGATGTTCTAGGAATAATCACGTGTTCTAGGAATAATCACGTTTTTCAAGTGTCGAAAGAAGCATTCAAGTGTCTCGGCTTTCTAAAGCGGTGTAAGACACACTTCACTCCAACTGATCTCCTTAATATCTATACTACTTATATCCGACCGAAAATGGAATACAACTCTCATGTATGGGCCGGTGCTTCAAAGTCTAGGATTTAGTTATCTTGTTCCTGAAACCCCTACATTTCTTCGTAGCACACGCAGCTCAACAAGGGCTCATCCCTTTGTAGTCGATTTTCCAGTGGAGCGCACGACGCACTATAGAGAAAACTCATTTTTTAGCCGCACAGCACGAATGTGGAATAAACTTCCTGCATCAGTCTTCCCCTCTAATTATGATATCCAAAGGTTCAAATCGAATATCCACAAACACTTCTGCCTCTATCCTCCTTCCCATAACCTTGTTTTTCTAATTCCATCACAATGCATATGCATACCTAGGAGTCATCCCCTGAGTGTTGGTCCAAGACAAAAAAAATAGTACTAGAGCAATGTAATGAATTCCGCACCCCCATTTACCTAGCGTTTATCGACTTTATGAAGGCCTTCCACAGTGCCAACAGAAGCTATTTATGAAGAGTTTAAGACAATCGTAACTTGCTAAAAATCTGAACTTAATTTTTTTGCAGTTTTATTATTATTTAAATGCCGAATCCTTCAAAGGGTAAATTGTCAAATCCTTTCGAAGTAACTACTGGAGTAAGGCAAGGATGTTTCTTGACACCTATATCATCGACAATCAGATCTGAATGGTAGACGCGGTATCCGACGGACACCCTTTAAACAACTCGAGGACTTGAAATCTCCACCTTCAAGAAAATACTAAAGCTATCTCGGGCAGATGGGCTGGAAATCAATGTTTAAAGGTCAAAGATTATGCCTGGAGGCTATGTCGCAAACCCATCAACTATGATGACTAATATCTCGCAACAGAGTTCTATATAAAAGGATGGTTGAGGCTCTATGCTCCACTGGGAGTCAAGAATAACAGAAGAAGAATCCAAAATATTAAAATAAAATAGAATATTTGTTGAAGAATACATATATTTAAGCCCAAGTTATAAAATAGATTTTTTTCTCTTTTATTTTTGGTAAAGTAACAATTATAAAAAACAGTATCCCAAATAATAAACCGATTTTGACCAATTTCCAAATAAGTGATAGCATTAACTTATTTGGAAATTACAAATTTCACAAACTTTTAACCTTATTCTATAAGAAAAGCCCAACTATATGATACCCGTCACTACTAAGGTCAAATATGGACAAAAAATTTAACAAGTTTACGTTAAGTCTTAAGGACATACATATATGTGCTATTTTTAAAAATTTCGAGATATAAGATATATGGTTGCTAAGGTCAATTGTTACCAAAATTTGGTTTTCGGTTTATATTTAAAAAATATTTGTCTGTGCAAAGTTTTAGTAATAAAATGCAATTATTTTTTGTACTTTTCTGACTATTTAAATTTGCGGCTGAAAAGAGCCAAAAACTATATTCCGGGTAGGCATCCCTATAGGCGGTATAGTCCTTGGACCAAGGTAGAGTCTGTGCCAAATTTCATCAAATTATCTTTGAATTTACGACCTGTACTTTGATAACAAGCTTACATGGATAGTATCCAAATTTTAGTATCCATTGGATACTAAAATTTGGGTCTCAGATAGGGTTGCCAGACACAAATCCTGAAAAAGCTGGACATAAGGAAAAAAAAGCTTGACGACCCAAAAATGAACTGGACAATAATAATAAAAAACTAGCTTTAGTAATTTGCTTCGATAAATCTTTAAATTTTTGATAAACCGAATTGCGAATACCGTAATTAAACGCAGAGATATCGAGAGAAAATGAAATCGTGACTTCCGCCTTTTCAAGTATTAAAAAAAAACTGCCACAAGCAGGCAAGCCTCAAGAACTGGATCACATGTGATCGTTGAGAACTATAGCTGCGAAGTTGTAAAAGAATTTTTTACCTTGGTACCGCCGTCAACATAAATAACAACATAAGTTTCGAAATCAAACATAGAATCATACTTGCCAAGAGATGCTATTTTGGAATAAGCAGGCAGATAAGAAATAAAGCTCTCTCTGTAAGAACTTTAACTACGCTCTACAAAACGTTGACATCGACCTAGTAAAACGCATCGAACAGCACCGGCTGAGTTGGCTGGGACATGTTGTGCGAATGTATGACAATACTACAGCAATAAAAGTATGCGAAAACGATTCCGAATGTACTCGTAAAAGAGGACGTCCGAAAATTCGATGGAAAGGCCAAGTATAGGAAAACCTTTCAGCCCTTGACCTTTGAATTGGAGAATATGCGCACATGATTGAAGCGCATGGAATTCTAAAATATTCTCGGCCTTTGACCATAACAGGTTTTTGATATAGGTCATTTAAGTAAAGTAAATACAATGGGGAATTTTGATAGAAGGTTATTTTATTACAAAATTATTAATCAAGCATAAATAACATAAGTAAAAAAGAAAAAAAAACACACTTTTGCAAAAGTTTTTATTGCGTTCTTTTTCATAAAAATATTTTTTCTAAAAAATATTCAAACAATTTCAATTCTTCACCTTTCAGCTGGACAAATTTAATTTTAGCTTATCACTGGACAAGCACTAAAAAAGCTGGAAAATCCAGTCGAATCCAGCCTGACTGGCAACCCTAGTCTCAGACCAATATTTCTATGCGTTACAAACATCGACACAAACCCAATATACCCTTTCCCCCTATGGTGGTGAAGGGTATAGTTATTAAATATTAAATCTAAATTTAAACTCGAATATTGTATATAAAATCACGTTTTTATTTAAGAAAATCCACAAAAATTTAACCCATTAATGAAAGCGGGAACTATTTTTAATTTGAGAAGATTTGTAAAATTTTTTTTATGTATATATGTTTCATATAAATGCTTTACATACCCAGTAAGAACAGTGTCAAACGTTTGAAATATGATGACTTTTATATTTGATATCAAACGTTTTTTTCAAACTTTTTTCAAACCTGAACAGATGTTTGAGATTCACATTCATTTTCAAATGAGGGTTCATTTGAGAATAAACTTTTGAAAAATGATAGTTTGTCAAATTGTGAATAAAGGTTATTCTCAAATCATTATCAAACCCTAAGATGATTTGAGAATAATTTGAAAAATGGTGTTATATAAATTTGATATCAAACCTTTTTTCAATTTTTTTCAAACATTAAATAAATAATTTACGTTAAATAAAATTAATGTTTAAGATATTTTAATGGAATGGCAATGCATTTCAAAGAAATTCGTTATTTCTTTCAGATTTTTTAAAATTGATCCATATTTGACCATAAAACCTTGCTAAAGAAATTTCAAGAATAAAAATTCAATAATATTCATATGCATATAATAAACTTTCTTTGTTTCTTAAAATTTTTTACCTAACAATAAAAAAATTATATTTTAAGCAAAAGAATTCAAATATGATGCACCGTTTTCAAAAACAAAATAAACAAACTCAAAAATACAACGCCATTTTATTTATGTTCCACATGTAGATGATATCCACATTTGAAAAACCTTTGAGAATGAGGTTTGATAATGATTTGAAAATAAAGGCATTTCTCAATTTGAGAATAAAGTCCCCTTTTTGTTGAGAACGCTATTATTCTCAAATCAGGATCAAATCAGTATCAAACATTTGACCTTTGAAAAAAGATTTATTTTCAAATCATCCTCAATTTGAGAATAAACCTTTTTTCTTACTGGGTACTTAGTTATGGGTATTTCAAATTTTAGATGTAAATACTGTCACTGAAAGTTATCTATTAAAGGGTTAAATATTAATTTATTTGATTAAAATAAAATAAAGAGCATTCATTTATTTATAATTGATAACAGATTTATAGGAATCAATAAATAATACATGTCGTTTAATAATCAGTCCATGTCCGTTATTTTTCACAAGTAGATCGTATAAGTTGACTTGATGTCTAACGGTAATCAGTGTTCGTTCACTTTATACGCTCTACTTTTAGTTGTTACTTTACCAATTGTATTGGTAGAGCTCAAGGATGTCGAGACTAAAACAAATACATTTAGCCCAAAGAGTAAACCTACATATTTTCCACTGGATTTGCAAAGGGATAATGGCGGACAAAAGTTTATGAAGAAGATATACGACGAAGCTATAGACAAGGATGATGTCAGAAGTTATACCTTGGCAGAAACACTGCGACGAACACTCGATGAATTTGAAGAGCTATTTGAAAATATTGTAGATATTGTTGCTAAAACTGTTCCCAAAATTGCCAGAGATACTGAAGTTTTCTTATCTAAATTATCAAATAGTACCATGGACGTTTTGGATGCTTTTAGTGAGAAAATTCTTAACGAGGGCGATGATCTTCTCAATGAAATGATCAAAAATATTAAACGTCAAATGGAATCCGTACGGACTGAATTCCAAAACTTAGCTCTTAGTGTTGAAGCACATTTCAATTGGGCGGTAACACAACTCAATCAGACAGTGATAAATAATACCGAAGAGTACGACTGGTGGACAGCGCATATAAAACAAAAACTACGCACCGTCAATGATACAAAACTATACCAAGATGGATGTAGGGCAATTGATGAGTTTATTTTGAACAGTACCAAGGAATTACATAATTGTTGTAAAATTACCATGAAGCCAATGCGTTCCTTGTGCAAATCCGCCAGTTCTCTCATCACGGAGGCCTTACATACTATCGTCGATGCAATTGATCGCATGCAAACATGTCTGGAGGAGAAGAAATCTTATTTGGATTATATGTTGCCTTGTATACATTTGGCATACGATGAAATAAGTAATTTGGTTTATCGGGCTGCACAAATTACACATCAAGTGAACAATATGTTGCCAATGAAAATAATCTATACTCGCAGCTGTTTTGCTATAGTTATGGTGGATATGAATGTTCGTAGGAATTCCATAGAGTCAGATTTGTTTTCTAACCAAATAAATTAACAAATAGTTACAACAATTCTCAAATATCTGTATTCTTAATTTAATATATCGATGAAAAAAAGAACAAGTAAGAGTGTTTTATTCGTCTGTGACAAACCTGATAAATACATCCATATACGTATATTTATATGCGAGGAAGAAGTTAAACTTTAGCTGTATTACTAAAATAATACGTGGACAGATTTATATGAAAAAAAAATATGGGCAAATCCGAAAAACATTAAACCAAGGACAAAATTTTAAAATTTACCATATATTGATCCTTTAGAATATATAATGGATACATATTTTGATTGCTCTCTTCGTGAATGGCATGTCTTTATTTGCACCCATCTCAAAGTTTTTTTTAATGTGACTAGTGCAATTTTTCTTTTTTCTCCAATTGAACTTGGTTTGTAAAGAGAACTTATAGTATCCCAGCAAAACTTTGGTAATGGCAAGTACTCTGATAACTGGTTACCTTGTAACGACTACAACATACCATCCGAATTAATAATAAGTTATTACAGAAGTACTTATTTGTAATTAAGATGGTAATTTAAACTGAATGGCCCCGGTTCGAATCCCACCAAGAACAACAATTTTTTTTTTTATTTTTTTTTATTAAAAGAGTTTTTTAAATGATTTTTGAATTTTAAGAACTTAAATATTACCTTCTGTAAAAAAAAATTTTAGAAAACTAACTCAAGGTAATGAAAAAATACCATCATGAGTCAATTTTGATTATGTAGGGGATGTTGAATACCAAACACGATTCTAATTGGTCTTAACTTGGTAAGTCCAACTTATCTGGGTCATCCTTCATCTCAACTGAGGACACACACCTCCTCATGGTATCACCCGGGGAGCTAGTTTAACACCCATTAATATTGTGAGTTAACATGTTCCTAGAGTTGTCCCATAAGATCGATAAAAATGGGCTAGGATTACGGACTAGTAACCCTCTCTTGAAAAAAAATACAATGAAGAGGATAAAATTAGAATTGAAATGTCCCACTACCTAATATTAGAGGAGGATGTCCGAAACTTCGATAGAAAGACCAAGTAGAGGAACATTTTTCAAAGCTTGGCCTATAAAATTGGAGAATATTCGCACAAGATCGAAATCCATGGAATTCTAAAATATGCTCAGACTTTGACCTTAACAGGTTGTAACATTTAAGTAAGTAAGAGTCAATCTTATGTAAAAACTTATACAAAAAAGAAGATTTAAATTGTTTAAGTTTTAAAATAATTTTAAAAAAGTTTTAAAATAATTATAAAAAATCGTATAAAAATATTTTTCCAAAAATTACAACAAAGCAAAAAAAGCAGGGAAAAACAAAGTTATTTTCACATGATTTTGGATCTAAAAATAAAAATTGTTTATATTAATTATAAGCTGCTAAGTTGTCAACATATGAAGTAGCCCAGTGGAAGAGTCTCTGACTAGCAGTCGGAGGATTTGGGTTCGAGCCCCCATGGGATCATAAAAAAATTTTGTATTACGTTTAAAAATATATGTTTTTAATAAAACAACAACAAAAAAATTGTTGCTGTTGTTGTTGTTGCTTTCAAATTGCTTACCCAAGTCATTACTTTTCTGCAATTGGTAAGTACTTGCCTCCAATGACATCCCCATGTTAATGTAATGACTTAAACAGCGAATGAGTAAGTAGTTCGTGTTCAATAGTTTAACTGTTTAACTCATTATTTGGTAATGAAAAGTTTTACTGGGATGCTTTACATTAGGTTAAAAATATATAGATGTTAATACAGAATTTTACAGAATAATATCTTATATTCTTAAACGACGAGCAATAATTGTATGTATTTATATATATATATATATATATATACATATATATATATACATATATATATATATATATATACATATATATATATATATATATATATATATGTACATATATATATATAGAATGGCTATCTCGAAAACGGCTCTAACGATTTTGATAGAATTTGGACAATGGGTAGAAGAAGGAACTTTTGCCTCTAAGAGGGTAAAAACGGGTAAAAAGGGGAAAAAATCGAAAACGCTATATCTCCTAAAGTAATAGGTATAGAAACAAAATTAAAATTACGTTTTAAACAGCTATGAAAATAAGCGGACAGGTGTTTGGTACTTTTTTGAAACTATGTCCGATAGGGGGTAAAAAAGGGTAAAATTAGTTTTTTTGGTACCTTTTTAACCCACTTTTATATTTTAAACTAAGGAATATAGAAAGAAACTTTGTACTGCAATCAATAGATGTAAAAGAAACATGAAACACGTATTTGGTACTTTTTTGATTTTGGAGCCAAAATAGGTAAAAAAGGGATAAAATGATAACTTAACATCTCCAAAGTAATATGAATAGGAACATTATACATTATGTTAAATGCGTTTTAAAAAAATGTACCGAATTCAATTGGCATCAAAAAAGTACCAAATATGCATATGGAACTTTTAGAAATTAGGGAATAAAAAGGGGGAAAATTAGTATTATTTTAAACAAATGAATGTTTGTCTGTATGTATGTTCTTTATAGAATAGTAAACTGTGAATTTGATCATGTTATGCTCTTTAGCGAAGATGTTGCGGATAAGCCGGCGAAGGTTTTTAAGTTGAAAAGACTAATTTCCGACAGATGTAAACTGTACATTTGATCATGCTATGATCTTTAGCAAAGTTGTAGCGCATGAGCCGACGAAGGCTTTTTAGTTGGTATGAATAATTTCCGACAGGTGGCGCTAAAGAAACTTAATTTTAATCGTAATCTGTACATTTAATCATGCTACAATCTTTAGCAAAGTTGTTGCACATGAGCCGACGAAGGTTTCTTGGTTGGTATGAAGAAATTTCGACAGGTGGCGCCACTGAAATTCACTCAAAGTCAATTTAATCGTATGCTGTACATTTAATCATGCTATAATCTTCAGCAAAGTTGTTACGGATAAGCCGAAGAAGGTTTATGAATTGGAATGGGCAAAGTCCGACAGGTGGCGACACAGAAAATTACTCAAAGTGAATTAAATCGTAAACTGTGCATTTGATCATGTTATAATCATAAGCAAAGTTGTTACGAATAAGCAGACAAAGGTTTCTTATATGGTATGAACAACTTCAGGTGGCGCCACTGCAAACTACTCAAAATTAATTAAATCGTAAACTGTGCATTTGATCAGACTATAATCTTTAGCAAAGTTGTTGTTCAAAATGAGTTAAACTGTAAACTATGCAAACTATGTGTTGGTCGGACAAAATAAATCAAATAATTCAAAATTAACTGAATATTTGTACAATGTCTTTCCTCTAAATTTATTTTAGCACTTTATAATATAAAATATATAAAAACTTTAAAATTTTCCTCAAAATGCTTATTATAAAGCTCCGAGCAAGGAGCTTTATAATACTGTATAGAAAAGTGTTTAGCGTCACAGTATATATTTTTTACAAAGTGATCTTTATTAAATACAAAATTTACGAACACATATTTGTCTTATTCATAAAGCAATAACACTGTCTATATCCACAGATTAAATTTAAGGTATTATGTGTTAAAAAAACATACAGTGGGGCAAATTTGATGCTTTTGAAAATTTTTTTTTTTGATTTTTGGGACACTCTAAAAAGTGTAAAAAAGTGGATAAGTTCGTCTAACTGAATCGATCATATGGTCATAGGTGAAATAGAAATGAGTGTTAACATAATTCTCGTTTTTTATTTCGCTTAAGAATTTAGTTAAATAGATGATCTTAACTACTGGCATCTAACAGTTGGTGACACAGTGGGCTGATGAAGTCCGTAGCGGGACAGAAAATGCAGCATTTCACACTGCTAAGTGTCACATAGTTTTTTCAGTATTCGTAAAAAATTATTAATCTAATTTAAAATCATAAAAATTTGTAAAAATAAAAATATAAATTTATGATATGAACCTGAGCCCGGATTCGAACCCACAACCTCTTAAAAGTGTAAAACTTTAAATAAATATATGTATGTAGCCGTTTTGTGAAATATTAAATTGTGTCAAAATCGCATTTTTAACCGCGAACATGAAAATGAAGGAGATGAAATTCGGGAACAAATAATAAAAAATGTGCAAATAAAAACTGTATCGTCCGTCACGTAGCGTCCGCAACAGTTCATTTATGGATTTTTGGTGAAACTGGAAACTTTAAAATATTTTATAAAAGCGGTTTTGTAATCCTCTGATTTTCCTCTATCTTTAATGTATTTACAATTTTTTTACTACTATGATCGATTTGATGAAAATTACAGAAACACGTGTTGAAAAAATAGTCACTTCCATTTTTTGTAGCGTCCGTCACAGCGAATATCTTTTTCCTCCAAAGCAAGTGTGTAAATTAACAAATGCCATTCGATGGCCTAATATTCTCCGAAAACTGTGTAAAGATATCTTGTGTAAAACAAAAATGGGATTCATTTAAGTACAACAAAATCCATACAAATGTATCGTCCGTCACGCAGGATTTGCCCATATGTTACACTAGTAATTACTTTTACTTCTTTGTACTAAATTTGGTCATCTTAGTTTTTACAGTTTAACATTTATTAGGTATTTAAAAGTTGTTCGGTGTTAAATGTTATATGAAATCTGTAGTCAAATGTGGTTGGCTTGCACTTGTATTTATATAAAACTTTCTTGGCTCTGCCGCTCCAAGCGGTTTCAAAATTTTCTCAATTATTTTAAATAAAAGATATTCACCCTAACCACAGAACATTTAAAGTCGACTTTAAACCAAAAAACTCGACTTTATTTCCAAAATTGTACCATAAAACAAATTTTTAATAAAACTCTAAAACTTAATTTTAAAAACTAAAATAAGCTTTTTTTCTTTTGAATGTTTTTCATTTTGTGTTCTTTTGGAAAAAAATGTTAACTTGAAATTGGAAATTTTTCAGTTCAGTTTTAAAGTTAATTTCTTTAAAACGGATTGGGGTCATATTATTCTATTATTATTGCACAAAAATTCAATTTTATGTAAAGGTTGATGATCACTTAAGCAACTTTTAATTATATTATGAAATAATTAATAACTAAAATAATATGTTTTGTCTAAAGAACATAAAATTTTCTTAATATTTTGTTTTTGGAATTTTTTGAAATTTTATTTTATTATTTCTATTTATTGAAAAAAAGCTTTTGTAATATTTGAATGTATTTGTTTAAAAATATTTTTAAAGTTTTATTTTAAAAATTTTTTATGGTGCGACAAATTACAAAAGTCGACTTTAAAATAAAGTCGATTTTACATAAAATCGTTCTGTGGTTAGGCTGATTGAATTTATTTTTTATTTCAATATTTTGTAATTCTAATAACAGGACAAGTATTAAATCTGTGGCAAAAAGGAAAAAGAGCTTAAGCCTAATATGTTGTTTGGAAAATAACTTATAATTTTTAAGCTTTTATTGCGAATAAGATTGTACACTGAAAAAAATAAGCAAAAGGCAATTACTGAAAGATCGTTCACAAAATGTAAACTGTCCATGGGTTTTTTTGACTATGGAAATTTCAAAGCCTATAACTCAAATTTAGCTTAAGTCTACTTGAGCACTTTTCCCCTATTGTCACAGAAATATAGAGGCAATACATGAAAAGTATTGTTCTGTATGGGTGATTACATGGTGTCACAAATGAGCAAGTTTTGTAAAAACTTGGAAGCGACCTAGTGGGGGTTATTGGTCTAGATGAGGACATATTCAAAGATTTCGAAACACTTGCAAAATTTGAGATTTTCGAAAAAAAAACTGTTTTCGGCAAGGTCTAGTACTTTAGTATCTCCAACGCTCACATTTGCAGAGCGATTTTAAAATTTTTAACAGTTTCGGAATGTCAAAGGTTTTGGAAAATCAAGCTTTTACAAGCTGCATGCATAGGGCATATATTTTAAGAAATTAGGTAAGTTTTTATCAAAACTTTCACTTTTTTTTATTATTTTTTTGTAATCTTTAAAATCTATCAGTCTAACCACAGAATTTAACTATTCTAACAATTGTTGTTTTCTATTATTCTTTCACAAAAGTTTAATTTTTTTGTAAAAATTGATGAGCATTTAAACAATTTTAAATCATATTATGAAAAATTTATAAATATTAAGATATGGTGTTTTGTCTAAAAAACACAAAATTTTCTTTTTGTTTTTGGATTTTTTTTTTTTTTTTGTTTTTGGAATATTTTAAAAATTTTATTTTATTATTTCTATTTATTGAAGAAAGCTTTTGTATTATTTGAATGTATTTGTTTAAAATTATTTTTGAAGTCTTATTTTCAAAATTTCTTATGGTACGAAAAATTAAAAAAGTCGACTTTAATGGCCACGTTCCATAACACAAGCAAGTTCTTGACGATTGAGTTGATTCTCGACGATTTCGTAAGGAATTGAAGTTCTATATGGTACTCGCCAAGCTTACGTTATGTTACGTTGTGCTTTTTCTCTTCTTAAATTGTTTGGTTGCCAATATATCTCAATATGAAAGCTTTTCTATTTTTTCAAACAAAATTTTTAGTTCAAAATGAAAAAGGAAACTCTTTATTCAATTTGTCAACAAAAATTACTCAAAATATAATAAAAAATGTTTTCAAGTATTTTAGAAACTATTGGATAAATAATTATCCAAAAGCTGTTAAGGACTTGCAGACCAGTTTGGATAGTTCAACGCTTAGCTTGTGAGACAAAATTAAGGAATTTTTTAATCAATACAATACCAACAGAGTAGAGTTTTTTTAAGCGTTAACTTTATCCATTAAATAAGTAATATTATGTACTACTGAAACGAAAATATCATCTTCGATTTTTTGACCGTTAAATAGCCAGAATTAGGACTTTTAGCATTACCTGCCTTTAACAAACATCAGTTGTTTCATACACTCTGACTTCAGGAGTCTTACATCCGCATTAGAGTTTGGATGAAGAGATTCTCTACTTACCAAACCGACGGAAATAATATTATGTGTCCATTTTCTAGATAAGCTTCAGTCCAGTTCTAGTTCATTACTAGTTCATAACTAGTTCAGATCAAGTTCAGTTCAATTCTAGCTCTAGTTCAGTTCTAATTCAGTTCTAGTTCAAATCTAGTTTAGTTCTAGCTCATTTTTAGTTCAGTTCTAGTTCAGTTCTAGTCCAGTTCTAGTTCAGTTCTAGTTCAGTTCTAGTTCAGTTCTAGTTCAGTTCTAGTTCAGTTCTAGTTCAGTTCTAGTTCAGTTCTAGTTCAGTTCTAGTTCAGTTCTAGTTCAGTTCTAGTTCAGTTCTAGTTCAGTTCTAGTTCAGTTCTAGTTCAGTTCTAGTCCAGTTCTAGTTCAGTTCTAGTTCAGTTCTAGTTCAGTTCTAGTTCAGTTCTAGTTCAGTTCTAGTTCAGTTCTAGTTCAGTTCTAGTTCAGTTCTAGTTCAGTTCTAGTTCAGTTCTAGTTCAGTTCTAGTTCAGTTCTAGTTCAGTTCTAGTTCAGTTCTAGTTCAGTTCTAGTTCAGTTCTAGTTCAGTTCTAGTTCAGTTCTAGTTCAGTTCTAGTTCAGTTCTAGTTCAGTTCTAGTTCAGTTCTAGTTCAGTTCTAGTTCAGTTCTAGTTCAGTTCTAGTTCAGTTCTAGTTCAGTTCTAGTTCAGTTCTAGTTCAGTTCTAGTTCAGTTCTAGTTCAGTTCTAGTTCAGTTCTAGTTCAGTTCTAGTTCAGTTCTAGTTCAGTTCTAGTTCAGTTCTAGTTCAGTTCTAGTTCAGTTCTAGTTCAGTTCTAGTTCAGTTCTAGTTCAGTTCTAGTTCAGTTCTAGTTCAGTTCTAGTTCAGTTCTAGTTCAGTTCTAGTTCAGTTCTTTTTTTTTATTTTCTTTTCACAAAATTCTATACCAAGGAATAATTTTTGTTCTATACGATCGAATTTTTCTTATCGTGTACCTTTGACATAACAGACGAGTGAAATTGTCTTACAGAACGGCAAAAATTATACAAAGCTTTCAGTTCTTACGTTTTCACTCAACCAGAAATGACATACGCTTTACAAAACCCAAAACAAAATGTTTTTACTCATAGGACATAAATTTATGAGTAAAACGTTTTACAGAACGTGGCCATAAAATCAAGTCGATTTTATATAAAACCGACTTGTAATGTGGTTAGGCTGTTTGTTTTTAAAGCTATGTATTTCTATATAGAAAAAAAACGTGACATTACTTTAAGTAAATTACAAGTTAATTACATTTTTTCAAAGTTACAATTTTTCCATTGTAAAAAACCTTTTTGAATTTGAAAAGACTAATAACTTTTCGATTTTCCAAGGGATCGATAAGTTAACGAAGCTCGTAAAAATTTTTTTTTATTCTAGAAATATGATGCCAGAAATTTTTTACACGTATATTTTCTTCTAAAAGGAAATGTTACATTTCCCAAAAGCCTCCATTCCTGATCTAATTCGCTGCGGTATTAGGGGCATAATTCTAAAAAGAAGAACATGTTACAAAAAAAATTGATTTTACCAGGGACCGAAAATAATAATTATTCTGAATTTTCAAAAAAAAAAAAAAAAGCAATCATATGGAAATATCGCAGAGCTAATTTGAAAACATCATTTTGCTTGTTTTCCACTATATTTTCAGAAAATTACATGCTTTTAAAATTTTTGATTTTTATTATATTTTTCAAAAATAATTTTTATTTTACGATTTTTATTTTTTTTTTTTTGTCAAATATATTTGTCAAATTCTGACAAATATTTTTTTTTGGCAAAAATATTTGTCAAGACCTGACAAATATTTTTTTTGGCAAAAATATTTGTCGAACATTGATTTTTATTTTATTTGTCAAAAATATTTGTCAAGGTCTGACATTTATTTTTTATTTTATTTATTTTTTTTACAGAAATAATTGTTATTCTGATTTAATTTTTTTTTTTGTCAAAAATATTTGTCAAATGAAAAACGCAAAAATAAAAAAATCAATACAGAATTTAAAAAAAATTTTAAAATTTCCCATAATACCGGTAAATTTTTAAAATTTTCAATAAAAATTAAAATTTTGAAAATTTCCTATAAAAACGTAGTATTTGAAATTTTCCCATAAAAAATGGGAAATTTTTAAAATTTCTTGTAAAAGGGGAAATTTTGAATATTATTTTTTAAAATGTGAAATTTTGAAAATTTCCTATATAAATGGGAAATTATAAAAATTTTCTGTAAAAAGGGGAAAGTTTGAAAATTTCCCATAAAGAAGGTAATTTTGAAAATTTCCCATAAAGAAGGAAATTCTGAAAATTTTCCATCAAAAAGGGAAATTTTGAAAATTTCCCATAAAAAACGGAAATTATGAAAATTTCCCATAAAAAAGGGAAATTTTTTTAAATTTTCCATAAAAAAGGGAAATTTTGAAAATTTCCCATAAAAAACGGAAATTTTGAAAATTTGCCATAAAAAAGGGAAATTTTCAAAATTTCCATTTTTTATGGAAAATTTTCAAAATTTCCCTTTTTTATGGGAAATTTTCAAAATTTCCCATTTTTATGGGAAATTTTAATTTTTACAGAAAATTTTTATAATTTCCCATTTATATTAGAAATTTTCAAAATTTCACATTTTAATAAAGAATTTGTAAAATTTCCCCTTTTTACAAGAAATTTTTAAATTTTCCCATTTGTTATGGGAAAATTTCAAATACTCCGTTTTTATGGGAAATTTTCAAAATTTTCATTTTTATTGAAAATTTTTAAAAATTAAAGTTGTTATGGGAAATTTTTTCATTTTTTTTAAATTCTGTATTGATTTTTTTATTTTTGCGTTTTCCATTTGACAAATATTTTTGACAAAAAACAATTTAAATCAGAATAACAATTATTTCTGTTAAAAATAAATAAAAATCAGATCTTGACAAATATTTTCGGCAAAAAAAATATTTGTCAGACCTTGACAGATATTTTTGACAAATAAAATAAAAATCAATTTTCGACAAATATTTTTGCCAAAAAAATTATTTGTCAGGTCTTGACAAATATTTTTGCCAAAAAAATATTTGTCAGAATTTGACAAATATATTTGACAAAAAAGAAATAAAAATCATAAAATAAAAGTTATTTTTGCCGAAAAAAAATAAAAATCGTAAAATAACAATTATATTTTGATTTTTATTATAAATGTCATAATTGTAACGGTCCCTGGATTTTACACTATTTTTAAAAAGCTTAAAAAAGTTGTAGATTCTACCTAAAAAGTAGTTAAGTGTAGAAAAATACCAAAAAGTGGTAGATCTACTACAAAAGTGGTAGAGTTGGCATCGCTGAATCAAATTTTCAGCAAATCGGTCCACATTTCACATTTATGTGTGATTACAATATTTTTCACATTTATATCTAGATTTAAGCAAGAAAAGTAAAAGGAATTCGACTTAGTGATGAAGGATATTATATGATCGGGCTTAACCGACCATAGCACTTTCATACTTGTTTTCATTTTAAAATTTTTCTTATTATATTTAATTTAAAAATAATGTAATAAAAAAACATAATTATTATTAATTATTTTGTTTATTTAAACTTTATTTGAATTGGGAAAGTAGAAACAGGTTTTTAGATTGCTTCCCATATGAATGTCTGGAAATCCATAGGGTATGCATTTATCAGGGATGTCATTGAATGTAATGTCTTGGCGACGGCGACGATTTGAACGATTGGTGGTAACTCGACCACGCTTAATTTTAATATCAAAATATTGTTGCAATTCGTCAAGTTTACCAAAAAGTTTTTCGAAATCTTGTTCAGGTTTGCGCAAAAATTGACATCTCATTTCGTAGTTACCAAATATAAAACAGTTGTATAAACGCTGAATGCGAAATTCTAGTTGGCGCATAATATATTTGGTGGATGTCTCAGTGGTGGCATAAACATCGTAAGCTACTTGCAGGTCTTTACCAGCGGCGCACTTGAAAATTTGTGCTGACCACTGTTGCAAGAAATCCATATAGGTATTACAACACCATTCGTCCGACTTAAAATTCCACGATCGCAGTACGTCACGCTGAGTATCGGCATAGCGTAAAAATGTTCTCTGAATCGATCGTAGAGTGTCTACGTTGTATTCTAAAGCCTCATCGATTATTTCTGTCAGCATAACATGAAAAAACTCCATTTCAGCGAAATAATCAGTTAAACGCATTTTCATAATTGTGGGCAGGAAACCTTGAGCAGATGGAACTTGCCTTAATTTCAGCAGTAATGCATGACTTTCATTCTTGGATGTCTCAAAAAAGAGCTCCGCTTTTTGGGCAAACTCTCCAGCAGCATCTGATGCATGTTGAAAATAGTCGGCTAAATCATTTAATTTACCCAATTGATATCGATTCATTTCAATGTCTATCGGTTTGGCCACCACAGTATTGAGTATTGCTGACGTAGAAAGATTTCTCTGCAAATTTTCTAAGAAATTGTGAAGTAAAAATTGTAAATCATTTTTGGCAGAATCACCCTTTACTATAGCAGCATAGAAATCCAATGAAATATGTTCACCACTTATCACATGAGCCGGTGCCCCCAAACGTATGGAAGGTCTAATAGAGTTGCTATTCACAATTTGTCCATTCATTTTTGTTATGAGGAATACAAATTGAATTCCTAGACATAATATTCGAAGCATCTTAATGTATTCAATATTTTTCAAATGACGCAAAACATCCAATTCACTTTTTTCTCACGGTGTTACTATTTGGAGACAAACGACAAACTGAGGAGAAAAACGTTCTTCTTTTCAAAAAGGCACCCAAAGAAACGATATTCATCGAAATGTTGTTCAAATCAATGCTCTTTCGAGTTCTATAATTAGATTATTTGTTTTCATTTGGTTTGTTTATTATACTCCCAGAACTTTTCATCTGGCCAATGTTTAATGCTTCTCAAAGTAAACAATTATCAGATACCAATACATTTGCATAATTTATAAGCATGCGAGTGTGAGTTTACATACATACTTACATACATATATACACATTTATACTGCGACTTTACACTTTTCCCAACAAACTATTTCAGAACATTTTAAATTATTTATAGAAGATAAGTTTATAGAGGTTTCGTGCAACTTTTTACAAGAGAACTTATTTTAAGGTAATTAAAACAAAAACAATAACAGTTTTTAAATACTTAGAATGACAATACCTTTTAAGATAATATTTGTTATACACTTGTTTATATAACAATGGAAATGACTTATTGTCGCAATCGTTTTATAAGTGTTTCTGAAAAAAAAGTACCGTTATTTGACACGTGCCTCAATATTGTATTTTTAGTTAAAGTTTTCAGTCTTTGTGTTTTTTTGAAGTGAGATATTTTTTACAGTTTAAGTGTTTTAAAAAATTGGAAAGTAATTAATTATTTAAAAATAAAAGACTTATATTAAAAATGCAATAAAAATTTTATAAAAGTGTTCTTAAAGACTTATATAAAATTGTTGAATTACACTGTGCGCTTAATTATAGGTCATTGATATTTTCCCAAATGGAGATGATAGAAGGCAATTAGTAGACCAAAACCCTAAATGAGTTTTGAAGAGTTAGCTCGAGTTTTGAAGTTACAGTTATTTGAAGTTTGGTTATTTTGGTATAAATTTTCCCATATAAGTTTCATGTAGAATAAATCAGTGAATAAATTTAACAGTTGAAACTGCATATTATAGTCTTAATACAATTTTATAAATTACTTTTTATAATTTTTGTGAATTTGTATTATACTTTATTCCCTATTTTTCCATATTTATACTAAAATTAGATGAAATTTTTTTTGCTGAATCCTATTTTAATTTGTTTAGTTTTAGACAAAAACCGGGTGAACTATATAAGTTTTAATGTATTTTTTCTCTTAGGAAACATTTTTTCATTTTAAGAATAAATTTATAAACGAATAATAAAATTATCAAAGCTTTATAGTAGGAAATTTATATGGAAAATTTGGTTAATAAGCTTGTTATATTATTAAGAGGTTACACTTAAGACAAAATTTTGTAATTGTATGTAATTTTCTTAAAAAAAAAAAAAAAAAAGTCAATACATGAAAAATTAGAGTTTAGTCAATTTATATGGTTCAAAACTGGAAATTACTGCTATACTATTCATTAAATTTTAACGTTTTAGTTTTTATTGAAAGATATATTTTTTTATGGGACTTTTCAAATAAACCATACGGCAAATCAATGCATATTATAGAGTCTTTGCTTGCTTTAGTACAAGTTATTTTTAAATCGTTTTGGTTTGTTGGGTTGGCTGTTCAAAAATATAATTACGTTCATGTACATTAGGGTGACAGGAAAATGTTTTTTCTTTGATTTCAAATGTTTTTCTACGGAATACTGTGACACCAGGGGGTCAATTCTGGTTCTATGAAACGATGAAATGAAAAAACAGTTTTCATTTAAGTTTTCACAACTAGTTTTCATAATACTTTTTCACCAACACTTATTTTCTGATTCTCGTTTGTATTATGAAAAAAGTGTTTCATTCCATTCGTTGCTATGAAACTTTATCAACTGTTTTATGATAATTGCCAAGCAAATGTCAAACGTAAAACAGGAAACAAATAATGTTGGTCTCGGCAACATCAATTTGCGTAATTATTAATTTTTATTAAAATTATTAATTACCAATTTCAATTTTTGTAATTATAAATTTCGATTAAAATTATTAATTACCACAGCATCTTCCGTCGGCGGTAATCCTATAGCAATAACACGCCGTCGACGAAAAATAAATAAAATTGGCTATTAAACAAAAAATCTTAAACAAAGGGCTTGACTATATACAATAGCACTTACAGCGTTGAATAATACAAAGCTATATCTTACTCTTCTTTTCACCACCTTTTGCTTATCTACTATCCCCTTTCCAAAGAAAGTGACCCAATTCGTATATACTCTTTATACAATTGTGTAGGCAGTATTTGCCTGAGTGTTACTTCTCTTAATAAAAAATATATACCTAAATTATTATCATTAGTACCGCCTAAAGCGGTAAGCCTCGTCGTCAGTTCCACTTTTCGTCTAGAATTTTTTTTCTGTCATACATTTATAGATTAGTGACCAGTTTTTTAATAAATATATTTCATACTAATCGTTAGCAATATCAATATTTTCTTAAAAGAAGTTAATTAAATAATATTTTGTCTTATTTTTGATTTTTCACTTAAAATTTTTCAGTGAAAAAATTCTTTTCATATGAAAAAATTTTGACAGTTGGTTGCACTGTTTCACAAAACAAGAATCACAATTGTTATGAAACGATGAAAAAATCTCGTTTCGTTTCAGTGATTTTTTCATATGATAATGATTTGACGTTTGTTTTCATTTTTTTACTAAATTAGAATCGCTACTTCTATGAAAACATGAAAAAACTTT
Organism: Stomorhina lunata; assembly: GCA_933228675.1. Taxonomy (NCBI): domain Eukaryota; kingdom Metazoa; phylum Arthropoda; class Insecta; order Diptera; family Rhiniidae; genus Stomorhina; species Stomorhina lunata. Next base: position 83,147,626 of record OW121740.1, on the reverse strand, counting down.
TCATTTCATCGTTTCATAGAACCAGAATTGACCCCCAGGTCTAAAAGTTTTGAAAATTTGAGCCAAATCGGACAATGTTCTATGGGCGCGCATCGGGTCCAAAGTTTAAGAGCCCATTTGTATGGGGAGATAATGGGTTATTTTTTTGTTTTTACGAAATTTAGATAGAATATTAAGGAGAACTAACTCAGCTTTTTTTCAAATCATGGAAGACTAAAATTCATGAGGTAGTTTAAAAGTTATTGCAGTTTTCCCCCCGAAAATTTATATCCTTGAAAACGCGCCTAAGGATATGCATAAAAAATTGTATGTTGTAAATAAAGAAATTTAAAAGTTAGACATGATTTATCATTTAATGGCTTGTTACTAGTAAATAGTTCAGTTTTGTTTAAATGAAATTTACTTAGTTTTTTTCATGTTGGAAAATGGTACATTTTTTTTAAATTTTGTTCAACAAATATTACAAATTTAGCTTTTAAACTTTGGATCCGATGCTCGCCCGTAGAACGTTGTATGATATGGCTCAAATTTTCAGATCTAAACTTTTAGATTAAGTGTCACAATATTCAGTAGAAAAAGATATAAAATTCGAAAAATCATTTTCCTTCATACAAAAAATTGTCACCCTAATGTACATACATATTGGTTTAAAGCTCAGCAATATGAATCTTTAAAAAAGACCTTGGTTCGAGATCTTGTATAAATTCAATTTCTACTGGCCTATCATTTTTTACGATTTTTCTAAAGAAAATCGAGAATACACCATCTACGCATGTAAAGTTTACTTTAAAAGGAACCAGGAGAATGTTTATCCAATGGCAACATAAATGTCTAAAAAGTTCTATTCAATCAAAAACATCATCGTCACCTGAAATGCAAAAGGGCGTAACTAACACAAAAATTTATTTTTTGATTTTTTTTTATATATAGGACCAGCACTCAGGGGTTGACCCCTATATATGCAACGCATTGTGTTAGAACTAGGAAATAAGGTTATGGGAAGGAGGATAGAGGGAGTAGGGTTTGTGAATATTCGATTTAAACTTTTTTATATTATAACTGGGGGAAACACTTCTGCGGGGAGTTTATTCCATATACGAAGTGATCGTCTAAAAAATGAGTTTTCCCTGTAGTGTGTTGTGCTTTTCATTGGACAGTCGACCACAAATGGTATAGCTCTAGTTGAAGTGCGAGTATTACGTAAAAAAGAGCGTGTTTCAGAAACAAGTTCCCTAATTTCATTAGAACATTTACCATTGCAATAACGATAGAACAGTGAAACGCATCCCACATTGCGGCGATGCTCCAATGAATCAATAGAATTGGCTACCCTACTGTCACCGATAAGCACCTTCGCCCTCTCCTTCACGCGGTCGAGAAGCTCCAAAATAGACTTTGAAGCACCGGCCCATACATGAGAGTTGTATTCCATTTTTGACCCAATGTAAGTGGTATAAATATTAAGGAGATCAGATGGAGTGAAGTACATCTTACACCGTTTCAAGAAACCAAGGTACTTGAGTGCTTCTTTCGACACATGAAAAATGTGTTGAGTCCATCGAACATCGCACTGCATTTTCATGCCATGAACATCAAACGGATATACTAAAATTCTGAAGTTGTTACCTGTGATCTTAATAAGCCGCAGTTACATTAAGTAAAGAATCTTCTTTACTCCCAGCGGAGCCTAGGGTACCATAGTAAGCTATCGCAAAAGAGAAAATGATAAGTGGATGTCTGTCGGAGAAAGTTTTAATTACAGACAAATGTGGCCCTATTAGATACGATACCCGGTGTATTCTTACAAGTGCTCATCATAACAAAACACTGTCTGATTAACCCTAGAACGTCATTCTTCGAAGAACGATTTTATTTTCAAATTAAAATCAAAAAGGAAAGCTATGACATGTTAAGTTTTTATTAAAGATAAGGATTATTTTTTTAATATTTATTAAAAATAGTCTATTAATAAATAAAAAAATCTATTTTGGTATCCATTTTTGCTCACAAAGTGTCACTTGAAGTATGCCATAGTCAAAATGACGAAGGATGACGTTAGTGTGTGTAAAAAAATCATGACGTTTCAGGATTAAAAAATATTTAAGCAAGCTAAAGGTTTGGACGAGAAGAAGGAAAAGTCCATAAAATATCTGAACTTGAAGACCTTTGCGATCTAGCTGATAAAGATATTTTCCAGTTTAAAAGTTTTTTAAAGGGAACGGGATAGTTAACAAGGAAAGCTAGATTTATGTTTTTGCTAGCTTTCGTTACATCACAATGGGCTTTGTAGACTTTGTGAGTCGATTACCAAACTGCCGCACCTATACAACTACCTTTAATGTATTTGGTTGATTTCTCAGCTCACCCAGCTAGCAGTTAGGAGATTGTTGATGATAATATCAGCAAAATGAGTCTTTTGGGATTCGTTTAGATGATCAAAAACTGATCAAACACTGAAACTAATCAGCTTGGTGTACAAAAAGACTCAAAAACGCTTAGCATGTACCCAGCTAGCATTTTTGAAAAATTGTAATCAAATATAAGTCTTTTTTGACTTCACTGCACGATTAAAATGATCATTTATGATATCACTTATGAGTCAACAATGATATTTTTGTGTGAGAAAACAGTACCCTTCATGCAACTCTTCAAAACGAGTCTTTAATGACTCGTTTTGCTGATTCGAATATGATTGCACACATTTTGCTAGATTTGTAAAAAAAGAATAAAGCTTTTTATTACTCAACACAGTATATATATTTTAAGAACACGTCATTATCTATTTTTAGAACAGTGAAGTTGCTTTAATAATTACAGAAATTGATGTTGTCGAGACCGAGGATCGAACCTAGGCTGCTGAATATGATATGTTACGCTTAGTAGTCGACGTGCTAACCAACTAAGCCACATCACCCATAATAAGATACGAATCTTTTTGTGTCATTTTTTTATCACCTAAAAATAGTTATATTAAGCACATTTTACAAGATTTTGTATGCTATTTTTAACTTGCCACTTGCTAAGCGTCTATGAGTCATTTTGTACACTTTTTGATCACCAAACTGATTGCACACATTTTGCTTTCAAATAGTAGCTTTAAAGGTATTTTCTGAGTCTTTTTGTGGTCTTGTTTGATCGCCGGACTGATTCTGCAAGAATTGTTTGTGCTTTTGTAAACTAGTCGTTTTCTAAACGTTTTAAGGAGTCTTTTTCGAATCTTTTTTAGATCACCAAGCTGATTAATCAGTTTTTGATCATCTATACGAATCCCAAAAGACTCATTTTGGTGATATTATCGTCAACAATCACCAAATTGCTAGCTAAAAATAACACACAAAAATTTTACAAAATGTGCGTAGTGATAATATAAAAAACGCCACAAAAATACATATATCTCATTATGGGTGATGTGGCTTAGTTGGTTAGACGTCGACTTCTAAGCATAACATATGGGTAAATCCCTGGTGTTGAACGTGACGTTTGTATGCGTTGCAAACCAAAAAGCGAAAAAACTAAAAGTATTTTCAGGTTCGACTTAATCTTAATCTGTAACTTATAGCGAACACTATAATTAATATGAAAGTTTAAAGCAAAGGGAATCTCGAATTAAACAAAAACTTTAAAAATAAGTGGTGGGTCGAACGTGACAAAAGTGGAAGTAGTTTTCGCGGCAGCACTTAGAAAGGGACATTTCAGCAAAATCTTATGAAATTTCGTCGTGAAATTAATGTCAAAATTTTACCTAACAGTGTTACATTAAAATGTTATGGTTTGATTAAAGAAGCTCGTGTTTATATACTTTTTTCTAACCCATATTTTCGGTCGATACGTGACGTGTTGAACGTGACATTTTTTCCACAATAATTCGAACATTCAAATATAAATATATTTAACCAAATTTATTCTTAAAAAATAGATATTACTCATATCGGTTTTGTATTTGTTTAACTAAAGTCGTTAAAAAGCAAATTACGTCATCTTTGCTGCGGCTTAGTTTGTCGCTGACTACAGCGAAAGACTTACATATATTTAGTCCTTTAATTCCTGGTGGAACATAGGACCTCAACAAATGTTTTCCATGTAAGTTTATCGGTAGTCATCACTTTCATCTCTTTCCATGATATACCGAACTCCCTCAGTCCGTTCTCAGTTTAGCGTCTCCACGTGTTTGCGAGTCTACCAGACCTCCTGGAACCTTGAGGATTATATTCAATAGCTTGACGATTTATATCAGTGGCCGCTTTTCTCAATATGTGTCCTAGCCAGCCATATTTTCTAGTGCGTATGCTTATTTGTAGCGGGTCCTGAGCGGTGCGCAACCATAGGTCTTCATTAGTGATTGTGGCGGGCCAGAAAATTTTAAGTATACGTCTTAAGTACCGATTAACAAAAGCTTATAGACTGTTCATTTCACGGCTCGAGATGTTCCAAGTCTCACACCCATATAGGAGCACGGCTTTAACATTGGTGTTAAAAACTTTTATTTTTGTGGAAGTCGAGACATTTTGAGATCTCCAGAGTTTGTTTAGTATGCCAAAAGCTTGCTTTGCTCTGCGTAACCTATGCTCTGACAAAATGCATGGAGAATGCAGCAAAGTGCGCTATTGTAAAGCGCTTTTATGAGTCGTATGATCTGTGTTCTAAAGTGTAAAATGTGCGTTTAAAATCTATAAAAAATAGGTAAAGGGGAGATCGCCATTCAACCGATTGTTCCACAATAAACCTAAGGCTATTGACAGCGAAAGACTTAGTTTCTCCAAATAACCAAGCCACGCAGGTGTCGAACGTGACCAAGTTCGAACTCATTGAAAATATATAAGATTTTGCTTTTCACAAATTTTCTTTTCTTGGTTTATTAATGCGTTAAAATCTTTGTTTAAACAAAATAATTTTTAACCACTTCTTCCAAAGGCTATGACGCAATGACAATAAATGATCTTTTTTAGAGTCGAATGTGACATTGCAAATAGGCAAAAGCAAAATAAAAATTTACCGTTAATCTCATTAACATTAATTTCTTTTTTACTCATCTTTGTATTACTGAACTTTTGGGAATAATTTTATGGAAGAATTTTTATAATTGATCCCTTCTCTTAAAAAATATAATATAAAAAAGACTTTGCAAAAAATCATGGTCAGAAAAAAAAAGTCTATTTTTAATAACTTTTAATTTTTTGACCACGGTGGACCTTTTTCTGGATTTGCCCATATCATATTCAGCCTGAGTTCGATCCTCGGTCTCAGCAACATCAATTTCTGTAATTATTTAACTTTATTTATTTATTTAACTTTACTGTTCTAAAAATAAATCTAGCAAAATGTGTGCAGTCATAATCTAAGCATAATAGTTTAGAAAAACTAGTCATTAAACCCTCTTTCTGAAGAGTCGCATGAAGAGTGTGTCTTTTTGTTATACAAAAAATTCATTTTTGACTCATTAGTGATATCATAAACTATAATTTTAATCGTGCAGTGGAGTAAAAAAGATTCATATTTGATTAAAATTTTTAAAAAATGCTAGCTAGGAGTGGTGACATAAACATCATAAATACTAACATATGATTGCTGGAACGAACTTGAAAACTTGTGGCATTACAAGACAATTCGTTCAATTTGAAATTTTATAACCCTAATTAAATGTCGAACCGCCGGTGCATAGCAGGTTAGTCATCCATCGCAAGTTCGATCCCCGACCAGACCCTCTTGAAAAAAATAAATAAATTTTCAAAAAAGCGGTTCACCTCATAACTCAGCTAGCCACTGGTTATTGAGTATTAGGCAGATTTCTGCAATGAATTATTCTAAATCTCAAATCACAGTAAAATTCTTAAATGGTGTCGATCAGTGCAAAAGAAAAATATAAAAGAAAGAGAAACGAATGAGTATTGCAAAATCAATTTTGGTGTTACAACTCAATTCGAATGGAGAAAAATGGGAAGAGAGTCAAAACATTGTTTTTTTCGTTTACAATATGTGTTTTTTTCTTTTGTGTTTATTAAGAGAATACACTAAATATTCTAAAAACATTCTAAGTAAATGAATCACAGTTGCACATTCCCTTCGTACTTAGTTGTTGTTAAGTGATTGATAAACTGTATTCTTATGTTTTTATTGTTTAAACATTTTCCTAAGAATTGTTAAATTAAAAATTAAAATAGGAAAACAAACATTAATTTTATTTTTTAATTTCAACCCAAAAATGAATACTAATGAATTTGAATGATTTTTGTTAATTCGTTATTTTACGAATCAAAACTGTTATTTCTGAAATGATATGTTGTCGTGTCGAGTTTTTTACTCTCTACATTTCTCTGCACTTCTCTTGTGCGTTTTTTTAATTCGCGTGAACAAAAACAAATAAAGAGTTGAATCTAAAAAAAGCGAATGTGTTGAAAGGCCTTTCAAATGTTTTGATGCAGAACTCTGGTATAAGGCTATGTAAAACTTCTCTAACTAATGCATTTGCCGTTCGGAGCCGGCGTTAAAACGAAAGTGTTGGTTTTTTGGGAAGATGCAAAACGTACAACCAAATTCTAAACTTAAGCTCGAATACTCTTCCTTTATAACCATGTGAACCCTACTAGCATTTGGAAGATTGTTTTATCAAAAATCACCTAAAACTTCCTCAAGTACTTTTGACATTCCAAACTGATTAATCACATGTGCGCTTGAAAAAAGACTCAAAAATGGCTCTTGCCTGTGCTTAAAAAGTAATTTACTTATTAAACATGTTATAACAAATAGGCTGTTCACATATTATGTAACGCTATTTTCACAGATTTTCACCTGTGTAAGACATTTTAATAGAAAAATACATACAAAATACCTCTGTCGTAATAAAAGTCATAACACCCTCCCCCTAAAAGCGTTACATAATATGTGAACAGCCCCTAATCGAAAATGGATCATACAGATGTTTGAAATACGACTGTTTTAAAGTTATTTATGAATAATATTTTGCTTATCTAGATGATTTTAGTTCTTCGAAGAAATCGTAAAATATTAAAATATTGTAAATTTTAGTATATACATTTCAGTGATCTAGTGGCTTAAAGATGAAATATTAAATTATAATTTTTATTAGCCCGGTTCACAATCCGTTGTAAATTGTCTAGTACAACAAATGAAAAAATTTCCATATTATTTCTATAGAATTTTTTTCAAAATTTAAATTTCATGATAATCGAGCTTGTCGTTTAAAAGTTTTTGAAATATTTCCCTAAATTTTTTTTCAACCCACTGTGCGGACGTGGCAAAATCGACTAACCGACTTAGATAAAAGTAAAAACTTGAAATACCCTTTCTCATACATACACATGCATGCAGGGTAAAACAAGGGAAACCTTAAACCCCATAACACCATAAGATGAACATGTTACATGGTACATGTGTATTCTTTTTTCCCTATCAGATGCATTTGACTTGTTATTAGCAAAATTAATTTTGTTGGAATATACAATTAATATAGATAATTATTGAAAATAAAATTTTATAAATTACTTCTACAGTTTCTGTTTTATTCTCATTTTAGTACTCAAGAACCATGTTATTATTTTGTTATTAAATTACAATGGAAGACAATTTGCATGATCAAAATGGGAAAATAGTAGAATTGCGCCATCAGGATGGTTCACCAACAGTTTATCAAACGGTTGGCAATGGAATGAGATCATCGCAAAATATTATAACAGGTTTGGGTGTCATTGACATCGATCAAAAATGCTCTACAAAAAAAGACTTACAGATGATTGAGTCGGAAAGTGATTGCTTATGCCGAAAATCACCAGAACCAATTGAACAAAGCACGATATTAAGACAAACATGTGATGATGATGCTATTGATACATCAGCCAATTATGAACATGACGATGACAGGGATGTTGTAGTTAGGCAGTTACGAAATGGTTGTGATAAAACTTCTGATGACCCCAAACAAGACTTATACATTCTTCCTGGGCAATTAGAAGGCATTAACTTAAGTCAGACATCTTGTGATGAAATTTTCAAAGAAAATGTACCTCAGATGTCCAGAACCAAAAATAAAGATTCCGTTAATACCTACAGAACACATTGCACATCTACAACTACTTCTTCCTCTTCCGCTGTGATTCCTTTAGCTGGCCAAAACACTACCAAAGAACGGGACACCGACAGTTTGAAACTTGACAAATACCCAAAAGAACCGTGTATTAGACAGAGATTGGATGAAAACTCTGCTTCGCAGTGCGTAGAGGGAGCAATAAGAGGTAAAAATATAGCGCACTGTATTACTTATAAAAGCACGGATGCGCTTCATGTGTCCAAATCTAGTACTAGTGCAGCGGTAATCAATAACCAAATGACATTAAAATATGCATGTGAACCCCCACATATAACCGTACAACCATTGCATGCTTGCAATACATTTACCCATTCTCATCACAACCACCATCATCAAATCCACCATCACAGCCTGAACCATAATAATTGTCAATCTGAAACTGAAAATGAAATTTTTGCTAACGAATTAACCAATGCTTTGTCCTCTCGATTGCTTTCTCAAATTACAAATAACTCCTCCTATTGCACTAATTCAGCTTCAAAGAATCAAAGTAGAAGACAGTCTTCATTTCTTAAATCCCAATCGCTTGATATTGTACAAGATTCACCATCTATTCTTTACCATGAAATAGACGATGATGAGCATATATTTTTTCAACTGCCAGAAAATGATGAAGTTATTCTGCAACGTAACAGTAACCATTCCCAAGAACACCAACAGAATAGACCACATTTGACAGAAGTCGATGATGACTTCAAAATTAGTCGTTCAAGCCAGGTCGGTAGCATTGATCAAACTTCTAACAATCCTGAACAAATTGATGACGAGGAAGGTGTGAACATTACAAGATCATTATCTTTATCATCACAAAAGACTGGAATAGCTTTAAAAACGCAATCCCTAGACTCTCGACCTATATATCCGAATGTTCCATATAGTCCATATGCTAGCCCATACAGTAGTCCTAGATCTAATAGACGACGACCTCCACTACGCGAATCAAGGCGAATTTCAATTGAACAAAGTGGCAGTTTTCTTCAATTAAATCAATATAAATTAATGGACCAAATAGGACAGGTAAGTGATACCATTATCGGATTAAAAAATATACTTGCCAACATTAATACAACTTTTGCATAGCTATAACAAATACATATGTTTTTTCTCAATAAAATTCCCTTCCTATTTATTAGCTCAAATACGTACACACATATATTTATCGTAATTGTCTCTGTTACGATCGTTTATCGCTGGCGTAACATGCAAAAGCACTAAGCCTACTATTTTAAAAATAGAAATTTTAATGCTGTATTGCGCAATAAGTAAAAACACATTGTTTACAAAGAATAAATCTCGTTTTTATTATGTATAAGTACAAATGTTCCACCACTTGGATGTTTTGTATCATGTTTTAAATATGTACCCATTTACTCTAAAGCTGTTCTTTTGAGTAAATACGTTATTTTCAGTTTAGGCGATCTAAAACAATAAGAAGCGATGGGAAGTCTCGGACCCACCACAACTTTTTACGCCTGCGGAAGTTGCAAAGGCCATCCGTACAGTTAGCCCTGACGGGATACGAGTCAGGGAGTCGAGTTCTTGACAGGTGTCATAAATCTATCTATGACCAGCCTCACTATACCCTGGAAAGTGGGTAGAGTGATCCCAATGTTAAAACCTGGGAAACCCGCGAATGAGGGATCATCGTACAGGCCGATATCCCTTCTGTCACCAGTCGCGAAAACACTCGAGGCTCTACTTCTCCTCCATCTACCAGCAGCTCGCCACCAGCATGGATTCCGCAAAATGCACAGCACCACCACAGCATTAACAGCCATAACCACTCAGATCGTACAAGGCTTAAACCAGCAGAGGCCTTGTGAATGAACGGTCCTTGTGGCGCTTGACTTGCCAAAAGCCTTTGACACGGTAAGTCATGCCACCGTCTTCCAGGACATATTGCTGTACACAATGACAACAAATTTCAAGAGATGGATTGTAAATTATCTGTGTGGACGTCAGTCCACTCTCTAAACTCCCAGCTCCACTGCAAGGCGTTGAATGATATCATATGCGGACGACTGTACGATAATGGCAGCCGGCCATAATGTGGAAGGCCTATGCGGTAAGAAGAATCGTTAACTTAATATCATCCACAATTTTTTTTACTGAAAGTAACGGGAAGATACAACCAACTAAATTGACCCTATTACCACCTGGACACGTTCCCACGGCAGTCGGTTCTTCGTACCGGAACGACTCGGAAATCTTAAGGTTACGACCAAGGACTGAGTCACACTCGAAAGCATTTATACTTCGTCAGCACATGCCACAACTGTCGCGAATAAATTGCGATGTAGAAACAAGGTTCTTAAAGAACTAGCCGGCAGCACTTGGGAAGTGGACAAAGAAACCTTGCTGTCTTCCTATAAAGCGTCGGTCAGTGGCAAATTATGCTGCTCCAGTGTGGTCAGCGTCACTAAGTGATACTCAGTGGAGAATTATTCAATGCTGCCAAAATGCTGCCCTAAGAACTATAACAGTTGCGTTATCTAAAAGCAAAACTGCTTTTTGCGGTAGACCCTTTGAAGCTAAAAATTCTTGCACCTAAAAAACTTTTTCATATAAAAACTTTATATTCTAATTCTAAAAATTAACTATCGTGGGGAACAAAAAGCATTATTACTGGACTTGTATAATACGGGATTATTAAGAAAGCGTTTAAAGGCCCGTGGGTTTTTTGATTTTCCAACAACCAACAATTTAAGTTTGTCTGTGCCATTCGCATTTAAACAGGGCAAAAATGTTATTCGGTCTTTGCATATTTTTCTACCGGGAGCAGTTTTTTCATTACATGTAACAAGAGTGTGATTTGGAAGCATCCTATAATATAAACCGGATTCGTCAGCATTGTAAATTTGGTGAAAACTTAACTCATGCTCATCAACATAATCCTTAAATTTTTGGATAAATGGATCAATAAGATGGGGTTTCGAAGATAATTTCTCGCCCGTAATTTTTAAAAATCTAATTCCATGTCGATGCTTAAACTTCTTCAACCATCCACCACTAGCATTCAAACCTGAATTGGTTTTGTAAATTTTAGAATAAAAAATACTTGCTTTTGTTCGTAAAATCTCTACCGAAATTGGGACGTTTTTTTTTCTTTATTTTAAAAACCACTTGTAAAGCATTTTTTCTATTCTCGGATACTCAACTTTTCTTAAGGTGCAACGTTTGTCAGGTCCACTTTCTGTTGTACGAACGAATTTTTTTTAACGAATTTTCTTGCTTTATAATGCGGTAAGCCGAAGACTTATGTAACTTGTAGTTCACACAAATTGAATTTATGGACTCCCCACTTTTAAACTTTTTTAAAATCTCTAATTTTTGAGAAATCGTTGGCTTAAAAATATGTTGAACTTTTTCCATTTTATTAGATATGTATGTTAACACAACGAATGACCCGAATAAACTGATAAAATGAGATCAAAATCATCCTAAAAGGTTAATAAACCAAAAGACGGGGATTTCCCTTTTTTTTTTTTTGTTATAGACACAGTAACGATCCTCGTTTTTTGTAAGCTGTCGCGTAATAGAACCTACAATGTTAAAAATTAAGCCGTCGCGATAACCGGACCGTCGCGATAATAGGTAGTCGCGAATACCGATCACTGTATTATTATTTTAATTTGAGTCGTTACTTTAATATAGAAAGGCCCTCTAATACACCCATGGTAAAGAAAATGATTTAATTCGGTCAAAAAAGATACAAGCAGTATCAAAAAGGCCTAAGTCATTTGAATATTTCGTTTTTTTTTTTTACAAAACAAAAGCCTAACTCATTACTTAAAATGAACTTAAGTATACTGAGAAAATTAAGATATGATGTTTGTTCCCGTACTCTAACGAAACTACCCAAAACAGTCCGAAGTTGTCACAAATTACTCAAAAAACAACAATTTGTATTAAAAATTTTGTACGGGAACACGTTTGAGTAAGTTTGGGTTGTTTCGTTAAAGTACGGGAGCAAACACATGAAATATATCGACTCACAGATATAAGACGTTGAATTTATTTGACTTTTTTAAATACATTTTGAAATTGCAGATCTAATTTGTGCTTGTTTTTGTGAGAAAAATTAAAGATATACTATAATCGCTTGACCGAGAAAAACCATTTAAACAACCAAACTATGGCCGAAATATCTGATTTGTGTACAACGAAAAGGAAAAATAAAACAGAAAAATGTGAATGGCAGCAGAAAATTCGTATGAAAGGTAAGGCAGATTATCGAAAAACGGAGTTTGCCAAAAACCTGTGCAAAAAGTATGTTAAGACACTGTCTAAAATTCACGTAGTGCCTACGGAAAGAATATTCAATGACTTGGGACCAGAAGCGTTTGTATGTTATCAGCCTTGAAAGTTTTTCGGATAAAAAATGTGTTCTCAAAATTCAACACTGGGATTGAACGAGAACATTTTTTATGCTTAAATATAGGAAAAAGCTGTGGAGATCAAACTGCGAATATGTTGCGGGCCCTAGGTTATGATTCGTATGGATTGTTATATTATACATAATGTGGAATATGAACTTCTTCTTATAAGTCCAGGAAGTGCGATAAGGACATTACTCCGACGTACTTATATAAAGAAAGAATTCCAATAAATATAAAAAATGGGAACATTTACAATATTTAAAAACGTTTATTCCTTCCGTTTTTCATAGTTTTTATGATATTTTTCATAGTTTTTATGATATTACAATATACATTTATCTTTATACTTATAAAAGCCCTCTCTAATATTATTTTATAAAAAATACTGTAACATTAAATTCTTTAGAGAATTTAATGAAGAAACTGCGTTTAAAAAATTACTGTATCTTCAAAACTTTAGATTTTATTTATATAGTTTTTTCCCTCTCCTGTAAAGTAAGGAAAATATTAGTTAGGGCTTTTCTATATAATATAGTAACAATTTGTATGCGTAACAAACATCAGCACAAGCCCAATATACCCTTTGTCTTGAAGGATATACAAATTTCGTGTATATTTCTAATAATAAAACAGATGATATTTTAATAAGTGTGGTTGCACAATTTGACATAAATGGATAAACTATACATTTTACATGGACTAAAAGCATTTAATCCTGTATTTAATCCTGATATTTTTAAATTTTTTGCATAAAATAAGTAGAAGACTATCAAGATTTGTTAGCCAGTTGACAAAAACGGGTGTAAGTTTACAAAATCTAATTTGTCGCCCAAATAAGCGCTAAGTACCCATCACTTTTTTACCGTTGTATTTTTTCGTGGAAAAGTCTTTGAGTGTTTTGTTTTAGTTTGTTTTGAACTTTCAAAGTGTTTGCGAAAAGTTTTATCTAAAAAAGTGGAAAAATAGTAACGTTTACGAAAATGAATGACGAATTAGAATTTATTTTCAATACGCGACATTCCAGAAACTTCGATACAGATTTTTACACACGAATTGCCGAGGCTATGGCAAATGATTTGGAGCGTGAAAGAGCTAATGAAGAGGCCAGAGAGCATGAAGAAGACGATCTAGATTTTGAAGAAAGTGATGAAGATTATTTGCCAAACAAAGATGATGATGCATCAGATATTGAAGATGACTTGGTAATCGAACCAAATATAGAGAACGACAGTGATGAAGAGGAGGAAGGCTGTGATGCTGAAATGGGTGAGCAGAGTAATAACGGCTTTATTGGAAAAGATGGGACTGTATGGAATAAAAACCTACCGAATAGTGGTGTACGTACTCGTCAACATAACGTGATGCGTTTTCGAGCTGGGCCTAAAGAGCAAATTTCTACTCCAATTGATGTTTTCAAAAAATTTTTAACGCAAAATATTACAGACATCATTATATTTCAGACAAATCGGTATGGAAAAGATGCAGTCAATAAATGGAATGCTGCAAATGAAAATAAAAAACCAAAAGTTTGGAAAGATTTGACGGAAGATGAATTATACGCTTTTATTGGTATGCTCATAGCAGCTGGAGTTTCACATAATAACATGCAAAATGCACGGGTTTTGTGGCGTACTGATAATTTACCCATATTCAGGGCAGCAATGTCTCTTCATCGATTTATATCCTTGACCAGATACATTCGGTTTGATGACGGAAGGACACGCTCGTTTCGATTACTCGAAGATAAAGCTGCACCTATTCGTGATATATGGAATTTTCTCAACGAAAATCTTGCCAAGAACTATAGTCCGCATGAAAATATGACAATTGACGAGCAATTGTTTCCATATCGGGGAAAAACTAGATTTACGCAATACATACCTTCTAAACCTGCAAAATACGGAATAAAAATTTGGTGGGCCTGTGATTCAAAAACGAAGTATCCATTGCAAGGAAAATTGTACACAGGCCGACAAGAAGGAGAACAGCGTGAAGTAAATCAAGGCGAAAACGTTATGCTACAACTTGCAAAGCCGTACGCTAAAAGTGGTCGCACAATTGTCACCGACAATTTTTTTACATCTTTGGAAGGAGCAAAACGTCTGGCAAATCTTGGACTAGCATTTGTTGGCACCATTCGATCAAACAAGAAATGTATTCCTATAGAAATGAGAAAAAATCCTTTACGACCTGTTCATTCATCTGTCTTTGGTTTTCACGACAATTTAGTTTCACTTTGCAGTTATGTTCCAAAAAAAAATAAATGCGTCAATCTTCTTTCTACTGTACACTATACAGATAAATGTGAAGGCGAAGCCAATAAACCAGAGGCAATATTATTTTATAATAAAAATAAAGCTGGTGTTGATTGCATGGACCAAATGGTTTCGCATTTTACAACAAAGAGAACAACGAAGAGGTGGCTTTTGCATTTTTCTGCAATATGATAGATGTAATGGCATTGGCAGCATTCTGTATCTGCAAGGAAGTCGATGGAAATAAAAGAAATGACGCGAGAAGAAATTTTTTGAACACGCTTTCTAATTCTCTGGTTCTTCCAAATATTGAAATCCGGATGGATAATCTTAATGTTATGGGTCAATTTAGTACCCGTTCGGCAGTAGAATCTATCCTTGGAAAACCAATAAAAGTAAGTTGAATAAAAAAGATAATTCTTTCCACTGTAATCATAACTGATATCGATTTTCGGAATTTCTATTTTCATTTCATATAAACAAAGTCATAACGGCCTCAAGCGGAGCTGATACCCTTGAAGTAAAGAAGTCTTGCAAAGAATGCGCAACGGAAAGTGAAAAAATTCGCCGAAAGACTCGATTCTTCTGTTCAAAATGTTCAAGTCCTGTATGTCAGCAACATTCCAAAGTAGAATATATATGTTTTAGTTGCTTAGATTGATAACATGATACATTTTTACTAATTTTACTCTGAACCCATATTTTATGAACTGAAAACTTTGCAAAAATAAAATAAGAAGTTGAATTGATAAACCACCTGTTCTTTTAATTACAATTTGATGTAATTTAAATTGTTATTTAAATTATGTACGTAATAAACCAATGTTAACTTATGAAATTATATTAAAATTAATATGGGGTCTGGCCAGACCCAATGTGGTGCTAATGTGAAAAACCAAATATGTGTATCACGAAGGGTTAATAAAGTTCGATAGACCAGATAAACCATGCAGAAAAGATGCTTCCAAATGTAGATGCCCTTAGATTTGCAAGCGCACATCTATTTTATGAAGATTAAGTATTCTGGCATGCACCCCAAAAACACAGTGTCCAGTGAGTTTTGTGTACTTTAATTCGTACGTATTATCCAACTAGTAAAATTTCTTGATTAGTTATGTAAAACTCTGAAGTTAACGGACCGATTTAGATCAAAGCTTTAAGAATGATTGTCAATGTATACAAGCCTTAGAATTATAGGGTATACACTCTTAGTTTTAGATACATACACGAAATATATAGCTTTTAAATGGATGGATATCAGCTTTGTTGGAAAAGTTATTGAAGAATAACTTATTAATCTGAAGTTAGTTAACTAATTAAGATGAATACTTCATCAATTGGATGTATTGTTCTTTCGATCTGTCCGATGGATGCTCTTGTTCTTTGTGCAATTATAATGTGATTTAATTTAATTTAGCATTAAAGTGATTCCCGGTCGGGGTCATATGGGAGATTTCACTAACTGTGAACCGAATTCGCCCATTTTCAATACCGAACTTTTCAAAGGATCAGAAATACTTTTGTCAAATGTTGTCGCTCTAGAAAATTTATTTTAGGCGCTCTCGCCCTGAATAACGATATTGTACAACGTCTTTATACTAAATGTCATCATCGTATCTATTATAATTTGCCATTTAGTAGCTACTAAGAGATTGCCTTAGGCGAAGTTATACGGGAGCAATTGTCAAACGTGAAGGGATTTCTCACAATTTATATTTTCGTTGATATGTGAGATACATATATACATATGTAGGTTTTATCATGTACTTAGCTGCATTTTTGTACTTCCTATGAAGATTACCTATAATTTGATATATAATACATTCTCAAATGTTATCATAATGTTCAAAAGTCAGACACAAAATTAAGATAAATGCACTGTGTCTGTCTGCTAAAGTCAGATTTATGGAGCTCCTGGAAGGTATACCATATGCATTTCACACAAAATTTTAGAATATCGTCCCACCCTGAATTTCATCATTGTCGGTCAAAACACCTGAAATATCGCTTAAACACTAAATTATATCTACCACAAATTACCGAATGCATCAGAATTTAGGTAATCCCCTGCGAAGAACGCTATTAAATTTCATCAAAATAAACATCTGAGATATCGACAAAATAGGAGCTTAAAAAATTTGACTACAATAGACAAACGGACAGACAGGTAGACAGACAGGTATGCGGACGCACGGACAGACAAACCGACAGACGGACGGACATGGATTCTGAGTCGATCGGTACCATTTGAATGGTATTCACAATCAGATTTGTTTATATATCGGATTTTAGGAAATCCTCCCGCAAAGGACGAAATTTCAACAAATTAGAACAAAAAAGATATCGCTGAAACACTACTTACAAAATGTAAACAAAATCTCTTAGACACGTACTTTCGGCAATTTGCTGTACATCAAAATTAGTGTTTAAGCGATATCTCAGTTGTTTATGGACTGCTTTTGATAAAATTTAACGTGCTTAACGGGGGAATTCTAAAATCTGATATAAAATTTATGTATGTCCGTGCTGCAGGAGGATGGTTTTTCCTATTTCTGCATTTCATTTTTTCAACAAACTTTCTCTAATGCGTACTTTTGGTAATTGGGCGATACATCAAATTTAGTGTTTTGGTGATACTTCAGTTGTTTATTGACCGATTTTGATAAGATTAAGTACTTTAGAGAACCATTTCCTAAACTCTGATATATAATATATTATTACTTGTACCCCTGGAGTATCTTTTTTCTGTTGTTATTTAAAAGTGTTTTTCAATCAAAAATTTTAAAATTTTCGTCTAATTTTTGGTATTTTTTCGATATTTTGGGTGTTTTTAGACCGATTTTGATTAAAATTTAATAACGTTCATTGTGGGAGAATCTGATATATAATTTATGTAGGTCCATCCTCCAGGAGTTTCAGAAACTTGATTTCAACAGACAGACAGACGGACATCTCTTAATCGATTCTCCTCCCGATTCTGAGTCGATCGGTATAATTCTTATGGGGTCTTCGATCACTAATAAAAAATTACAAACGGATGAACAAACTTATAATACCCTTTCACCTATTGGTGAAGGGTATAAAAACGAGATGTAATATTATTTTTTGTAACCAAAGTATTTCATTTTTTTAAACAAAATGTACTTAGTGCCTTTGCGTGTTAAGTCAGTGGTACAACAAGTAGATTTGTAAGGAAGGCAACCAAAATAAAAGCCATAGGTGCATATGAATTAAACTTTGGCTATCTATATAAAAACATTCCAAATGATATCTTTAAATTATTTAAACTTCTGTAAAGTTTATTTAAAACAAAAATATTTTATTATTGTAGGGTTCATATGGTCTTGTTAAATTAGCATACTCCGAAGAAGATTCAACTCATTATGCTATGAAAATACTTTCAAAACGGCGCCTATTACGTCAAGCTGGTCTCATGAAACGTGGTCCAAAGAAAAGTACATCACCATTAGATAGAGTTTATCGTGAGATAGCTGTTTTAAAGAAACTGGATCATCCAAATGTTGTTAAACTAGTTGAAGTACTCGATGATCCTGTGGAGGACTCCCTTTACATGGTATTTGAATTGGTCAAACAAGGAGAGGTTTTGAGTGTGCCCACGAAGAATCCATTAAGTGAAGAACGTGCCTGGAGTGTATTCCGTGATACTCTATTAGGCTTAGAATATCGTAAGTATAATCATATCTTTGGATGTGCATTTTTATCTATTTTCTACTATATTCATGCTTCAATTGATGAGTAACAAAATCAGCTTTTTAGTGAGTCGCTATAATGTTTATATAAGCTTCAAACCGAAATCTGTGCTATGTGGGGAAAACAATTTTCTTGATTCTATTTTCCACATTCTCTGTATTCCATTCATTTTATTGTATGCAACAATCGAATAACATGATTCCTTTGAAGATGTGAATGCAAAGTTCCACATGAGTGAACATTTGGCACTTATGAAGTTGATTTATGTTTGTTACATATAATGTCTATGTCTATCATTTGCTTATATTCGTACTACAAACATACAAAGTGTTTTAAAGTCCTTTTACAAAATGTCCACTTGTTAATCGATTAACGCAAACAACCAAATATAATTTCCACTAAACCTTCTAAAAATACATACATACATACATACAGTGTTGTGCAAAACAAAAGCAACAGCATTTATCTACTAGCATAAATTCATATCTTTTATTTACAGTTCATTTCAGAAAACTATATTTCATTTATATATTTCGTATTTTTTATGTAAATTAAAAATACAAAAAATAAAAATAATAAATTAACAAATTCTAATAAATAACAAGTAAGAGTGCTATGTTCGGCTATGCCGAACCTTAATACCCTTCACCAATGGTGTTACAAAAGTAAAGTGCAGAGTGTAAAGAGTTTTTGGTCAATTACAAGTATGTATGTTTCTGAAGACTGATTTAGGTGAATCCTACAAAAATACTGATATATGTATATTGATTTTCTAATCTGAAAAAGTTTTAAATCTCATACATTTTATTTTTAGGCGATATATGAATAATACTTTAATTAGTGAATAACCTTGTTTTATATTGGGTCTACATTTTGAAGGTAGATACAAACAATTTCAGAAATTACGCAACATTGCAACATTTCGCACCTTGAGAGAGGTCGTATTTAAATGCATATATCTTTAAAATAAGAGGATCGATTAAATGATTGCTTTAATGGGAATATTTAGCGGATCTATTTTCATTAGGCTATCATAATGTGCAAAAGTCACTTATTTAAGACGTATTTCGGTATGCTGAAATCAAGTTTGATGAGCTTCTAGTTGGCATACCGATATAACTTATATGTATTAGATGTTAATAGTGTTCTACGAACACTATTAAATTGCAACATATAGTTTTACTTACAACAGAGATATAGCCAAAACTCGAAATTCGATGCTAAATTACAATTTTTTTATTTTCGATGAGAATTATTTTTTTTTAATAACTGTATTATGTTTTTTCAAAAAACTATTTTTTTAAAAAAAAAATTTTTTAACTATACATATATCAAATTTTAAGAAATCATTCAACGCAACACACTATTGAATTTTATCAAAATCGGTAGATCAGTAATTGAGATATCGCCAAAGCAAAATATGTCGATGTACGCAAATTGGCATATTTTAGAAAAAAAAAAATTAAAAAACAATATTAAAAAAAATTAAAAACAACAGAAAATACTCCATTGCAGCATGCAATGGAGTAATGGAGTATTGCAGCATGCATCACACTATTAAATTACATCAACATCGGTGGATCAATAAGCGAGATATCGCCAAAGCAAAACATATCGATTGATATATTTAATTTTTTTTTTTTAACAATATTTAAAAAAAATATATGAATTATATATCAAATTTTAGAAAATATGCCAACGCAACATATTATTAAATTTAATCAAATTCGGTCTATAAACACCAGAGATATCGTCAAAATTCAAAATTCGATGAGAATTTAATTTTCTTTTTAACTGTATTAAAAAAAATTAATTTCGTCATTAAAAAAAAATAAATTTAAAAAAAAAAAACAGTATTTAAAAAAAAAAAATTTTGAATTAGATATCAGATTTTAGAAAATACTCCAACGCAACATGCTATTACATTTTATCAAAATCGGTCCATAAACAATTCAAAATTCAAAGAGAATTTAAACAAACTTTTTTTAAAAATCTGTTTTTTTCAAAAAAAAAGTTTTGAATTTCGTCAAAAAACTGTGTTTTAAAAAAAAAAGTTTCTTGAACTGTATATTAAATTTTAGGAAATCATTAAACGCAGCACACTATTGAATTTCATCAAAATCGGTAGATCAGTAATTGAGATATCGCCAAAGCAAAATATGTCGATGTACGCAAATTGGCATATTTTAGAAAAAAAAAAAATTTAAAAAACAATATTAAAAAAAAATCGAATTATATATCAGATTTTAGAAATGGAGTAATGGAGTATTGCAGCATGCATCACACTATTAAATTACATCAACATCGGTGGATCAATAAGCGAGATATCGCCAAAGCAAAACATATCGATTGATATATTTATTTTTTTTTTTTAACAATATTTAAAAAAATTATATGAATTATATATCAAATTTTAGAAAATACGCCAACGCAACATATTATTAAATTTAATCAAATTCGGTCTACAAACACCAGAGATATCGTCAAAATTCGATGAGAATTTAATTTTTTTTTTAACTGTATTAAAAAAAATTAATTTCGTCATTTAAAAAAAAAAATAAATTTAAAAAAAAAAACAGTATTGTTTTAAAAAATTTTTTTGAATTTGATATCAGATTTTAGAAAATACTCCAACGCAACATGCTATTACATTTTATCAAAATCGGTCCATAAACATCAGAGATATCGCCAAAATTCAAAATTCGATGAGAATTTAAACAAACTTTTTTTAAAAATCTGTGTTTTTCAAAAAAAAAAATTTTAATTTCGTCAAAAAACTGTGTTTAAAAAAAAAGTTTTTTGAACTGTATATTAAATTTTAGGAAATCATTCAACGCAGCACACTATTGAATTTCATCAAAATCGGTAGATCAATAACCGAGATATCGCCAAAGCAAAAATTAAATTTTTTTTTTTACCAGTATTTTTTTTTTTAATGTTTGAATTTCTATATACCAAATTGTATCATCATAGCTATTATAGTTTGTTAATTATTAGCAAATAAGCGATTAGCGTAGGCGAGGTTATACGGGAGCTATGGTCAAATGTTAACGTATTTTGCCCAATTTCAATACCAAAATTTTCTCATAGATGAAGAATGGTTTTACTAAGTTTCAGTGAGCTAGCTCCTTTCGTTTAAGCGTTATCGTGATTTCAACAGACAGACGTATATCGCTCAATCATCTTAGAATTTCATAAGGATTCAGAATATATATCGTTTTTGATTTTTGAGCCAATATTAAGGAAATTACAAACGGAATGACAATCTCAATATACCCCCCATTCTTTTTGATGGTGGGTATAAAAACTGAGTAAATTTAGTTATATTTTAACAAAACTCAACTATTTAGTACTTACAGGCCAAAGAATTGTCAATCATTTTGAAATTTACTTATCCTTAAGTAAATTTTTTGGTTGCATATCCTTAGGCGTGTAGTCAAGGACACGAATTTTCGGGGGAAAACTGCAATAACTTCGAAACTACTTCATGGTTTTTTAATGTTTATGACTTAAAATAAAGCTACTTTAGTTCTCTTTTATATTCCAGTAAAGTTTTTTAAATAATTTAATTCTATATTTTTAAAATTAGTGCAGAACCGAAAATACTTTTTTTTTAAGTTTAACACTTTGTGGGCGTATGCGTCACGTGTTCCCCTTATGCAATTTCGAAAAAAATTGCACAGTATGTTTTTATGTTACATTTCTATGGGAGTTCAATTAATGTACATATAAAAAATGTCATGGCACATTTTTTTGCTATTTTTTCTATTGTTTTAGAACATATGATCGCAGTCTATGTGGTAGACTATGTATCATATAGTCAAACTCAATGGACTGTAAATTGTTGTAAATATTATTTCATATATTTAATTTTATTATGTATGTATTATTTATTTATTGCTTAATTTCTTCAAAAACTGTTTTAATAAGTATGATATCCTAAAATCCGAAATACCGAATTTATTCAACTGTTAAATAAATGACATATTTCTATTTTAGTCCACTACCAGCGAATCATCCATGCCGATATTAAGCCCGGAAATTTGTTATTAACAGAATGTGGCCGAGTAAAAATTGCTGACTTAGGTGTTTGTAATGAATTTATCGGAGAGGATGCTACAATGACCAATGGTTCCACAGCGGGTACACCAGCATTTCGTGCACCGGAATCTTTAAACGTCGGGCAGGTAATTTCTACTAAAATATTGTATTGTAATCAAACTACAGGTCGCAATTCTAAAGATTATTTGATGAAATTTGACACAGATTAATTTTTTGATAGTGAGACTATGGCTATTGAAATTCGTTAAAATCGGTCCATTATTTATGGTACTTCCCATAGGTCCCACTTCCCGGAATTAATATTTTGGCCACAAATTTCAATATTTTTTCATGAAATTTAAAACAAATACTGCTTATGTAAACCAAAATCATGTTGAAATTGGTCCACATTTGACCATAGCTCCCATACAGACTCTTCTGTCAAAACTCACTAAATTGGACAAAAATCACTAAAACGCTCGTAAATCTGAAGATAATGAGAATTTTAAGTTTATTTTTTGCATACATAATTTTTGTAAAAACCAAATTTCGAGATAATCGGCCCATATTTGACCCTAGCTCTCATATATGTAAGTCCAAATGACGGAAACAGTTGAAATATATGAGTTTTGAGAAAATTTTTGTATGATGGCAAAAATTTGTCTTTATACAGGAAAAAGAACACCTTTGACTTTAATGGTAAAGGGTATCGTATTGTCGGGCTTGACCGACTAAAGCACTTTCTTACTTGTTTTTACCAACTTTATTTTAATATTTAAAATTATTTTAAATTTATAAAAAAATATTTAATGATTCTGCTGAAATTGTGACTCCATAAGTAATTAGGACTAGTATAATTATGTATATGAAAAAATAACATGATCCATTTAAAATTACAACGTTCTAGGAAAGTATCATGATGGATTCTCTCCTAGAACTTGTATTACATCTCTGTAATCACAAAACTAGTCCATACCATTACTCCCCGCATTATTAACAAAGGGTTACAATCGAAACTACTCCATGTCCATGTTTGCATTGCACCTGGTTGAAACTACTCCTACTTCTCATGTAGTCAAATAATACACTGCGACAAATAAAATGAAGTAAAAGTTTCTGGGGTGTTATACCACTTTACAAAACACCCCCAAAATTTTGAGTTACCAATAAAACCTCGGCTTTTCATACCCGTATGCACTTATCACCCTGTAATTTAGACAAATGCCAACCGATTCTAATAATTTTTGAAAAAGAAGCTTAGCCCTTTTCAACGATATATCGGTCTTTTAAATATTTTATTTTTTGTTTTTTCATCATTTTTATATTTTCGAGTACAACAACACGCTTTTCTGGAATTTTCAAAACACTCCCAAAATCTTGAGTTACAGTTCCTATATAAAAATATTGTGCAACAACGTCCTGAAAATAGAAAAATGGGAAAATAACCGGAAAGAAATAAATTTAGTGTAAAACAAGTAAAAAAGTGCTATAGTCGGTCAAGCCCGACCATACGATACCCTCCACCACTAAGGTCAAAGGTTTTATTTTTCCTGTATAAAGACAAAGTAACTGGTTGACCGAGCTTTGCTCGGGGCTTTATGATAAGCATTTTGAGGAAAATTTTAAAGTTTTTATATATTTTATTTTATACAGTTTAACTCATTTTAAATAATTTTGAAAATTGGTCATACCAACAGAAACCTCCATCGACTCATGCGCAACAACTTTGCTAAAGATTATAGTCTGATCAAATGCACAGTTTACGATTTAATTCATTTTGAGTAGTTTTCAGTGGCGCCGCCTGAAGTCGTTCATACCACTAAGAAACCTTCATCTGCTTATGCGTAACAACTTTGCTTATGATCATAACATGATCAAATGCACAGTTTATGATTTAATTCACTTATAGTCTGATTAAATGCACAGTTTACGATTTAATTCATTTTGAGTAATTTTCAGTGGCGCCACCTGTCGGACTTTGGTCATTCCAATTAATAAACCTTCGTCGGATTATCCGCAATAACTTTGCTAAAAATTATAGCATGTTTAAATGTACAGTTTACGATTAAATTGACTTTAAGTAAATTTCAGTGGCGCCACCTGTCGAAATTTCTTCATACCAACTAAGAAACCTTCGTCGGCTCATGTGCAACAACATTGCTAAAGATTATAGCATGATTATATGTACAGCTTACGATTAAATTGACTTTGAGTAATTTTCAGTAGCGCCACCTGTCGGAAATTATTTACACCAATTAAAGAGGCATTCGCGGGCTCATGCGCTACAACTTTGCAAAAGATCATAGTATGATCAAATGTACAGTTTACGATTTAATTAATTTTTAGTAATTTTCAGTGGCGCCACCTGTCGGAAATTCGGTTTACCAACTTAAAAACATCCGCCGGCTTATCCGCAACATCTTTGCTAAAGAGCATAACATGATCAAATTCACAGTTTACTATTCTATAAAGAACATACATACAGGCAAACATTCATTTGTTTTAAAGTTATAACATTACTAATTTTTTCCCCTTTTTATCCCCTAATTTCAAAAAGTTCCATATGCATAATTGGTACTTCTTTGGTACCAATTGAATTCGGTACATTTTATTAGAAAGCAGTTAACATAATTTTCCTATTCATATTACTTTTGTAGATGTTAAGTTATCAGTTTATCCCTTTTTTACACATTTTGGCCACAAAATCAAAAAAGTACCAAATACGTGTTCAATATTTCTTTCACATCTATTGATTGCAGTACAAAGTTTCTTTCTATATTCCTTAGTTTAAAATATAAGAGTGGGTTAAAAAGGTACCAAAAAAACTATTTTCACCCTTTTTTACCCCTTATCGGACATAGTTTCAAAAAAGTACCAAACACCTGTCTGTTTATTTTCATAGCTGTTTAAAACGTAATTTAAATTTTGTTTCTGTACCTATTACTTAAGGAGATATAGCGTTTTTGATTTTTTCCCCTTTTTACCCGTTTTTACCCTCTTAGAGGCAAAGGTTCCAAAAGTCCCTTCTTCTTCGACCTATACATCAAAAAAGATACCCACTGTCCAAATTTTATCAAAATAGTTAGAGCCGTTTTCGAGATAGTATATATATATATATATATATATATATATATATATATACATACAATTATTGCTCGTTTAAGAATATAATAAGATAAGATTAAGACAAATATTTGCTTAATTTTGCCATCATACAAACATATTCTCAAAACTTAAACATTTAAGCTGTTTCCGTCATTTGGACTTATAGGAGAGCTAGGGTCAAATGTGGACCAATTGTAACAAATTCTTACAAAAATTATGTATACAAAAAATTAAACTTAAAATACCTCATTATCTTCGGATTTACGAGCGTTTTAGTGAATTTTATCTCATTTAGCGAGTTTTGAGAAAAGAGTTTGTATGGGAGCTATGGTCAAATGTGAACCGATTTCAACGAAATTTGGTACAGTGATTTAGGTTTACATAAGCAGTATTTATTTTAAAATGAAAAAAATATTGATTTTTGTGGCCAATATATCAATTCCGGGAAGTGGAAACTATGGGAGGTACCATAAATAATGGAGCTATTTTGACGAATTGCAATAGCCATGGTCCCATTATCAAAAAAATGATCTGTGCCAAATTTCATTAAATTATCTTTAGAATTGCAACCTTTAGTTTAATTACAAGGTTTGAATGGGGGTCCAGCCAGCCAGACGGGCGGACGGACGGACATCGCTAAATCGACTCAGAAAGTGATTCTAAGCCTATTGGTATACTAAAAGATGGGTCTAAGACAAATATTTTTATGCGTTACATACATCAGCACAAACTTATAATACCCTTTCCACCTATGGTGGTGAAGGGTATAAATACACACATGAATCTAAAGTACATTTTAAAGAACTATATATGACCCAGTCTATGAAAAGGGAAAAGGTGGCTTATGGCTCAAAAACAAAATTTCGAAAAATTAGCTAATTTTTCGAAATTTTGTTGTTGAGCCATAAGCCTCCTTTTCATATATCGGGTCACATATAAGTTGAATTCTTTCAATATCTGCAAAAATAATTAAAATCAGTTAGTATTTGCCTAAGTTATGGGATGATAAGTGCATACGGGCATGAAAACCCGTCTTTTTATCCGTAGCTCAAGATTTTGGGGATGTTTTGAAAATTACAAAAACAGTGTTGTTCTACTCGACAGTACCTAACAGAAAAATGGTATAAAACCCCTGAAGCTTTTACTTCATTTTATTTGTCGCAGCGTGTAATTAATGAAGGGGAGTTTTATAAATTTGTAAAATAAAATGTTGATACTTAAGCGAGTATATCACCTGCTTTTTACAAAATACTTTTAACTAATTTATAAAACCAACAAAAATATTGTAAATATTTATGTACTAATAAAACATTTACTGATAAATAAACACAAGTAGTTACAAACTTATTTACATGTTCAATAATTATTTAACTTATTCACAGAATATCTATTGCGGAAAAGCTGCCGATATATGGGCATTAGGAGCAACACTTTATGCTTTAGTTTACGGTAATGTTCCATTTGTGACTTCTTCGGTACCAGTTTTATATGAGAAAATAAAAAATGAAGAACTTTCGTTTCCGGAAATTCCTAAAACTTCTGCTGAACTTAGAGACTGTATTCAGTGTATGTTACAGAAAGACCCAGTGGCCCGCATAACACTTCCGCAGTTAAAAGTGAGTAGAATGCTTTCAAAAAAACTGTTGTTTCAATTAAAGTGATATATAAAACATCTATATAGGAACATGTATGGGTAACAGCAGGTGGTTTACACCCATTACCTAACGAGGAGGAGAATTGTCGATTAGTTCAAGTTAATGATGATGACATAAATTCCGTTGTTCGTAGCATTCCCAAATTAGATACATTGATTTTAATTAAAACAATGTTAAAGAAACATTCCTTTGGAAATCCATTTTCTCGTGGTATATCTGGACGGGCACCACAACGTGGTGGTTCACGTTTGGAGAGATTTATACGTGCAGGTCGATCTAATTCAGCTCCTGGATCCTATAATATGATTGTTGATCGGTAAGTACAATTTCTATAATAATATGAGTTACTATTCTAAATTTGTTTGCTCTTTCTTGCAGACAGCTATCGGGTGATAATATACTTCCAGCTCTTTGTGAGCATTCTTCTTCAAATTGCACAAATGAGGAATCCCAATAAAATATAAATCAAAAAGAACATTAAAAAAAACCAAAAAGAATTATTGCATAAATAAAAGCACAAATGCTAAGTACATAGATACAAAATAAAATAAAATATATTGTATATTCATACAAAAATATACAAAAAATATACTTACATATAATATTTATAATATTATTCTACCAAATGCACAATATGAATTAAAATTTGCAAGTTACCCGGGAAATGTATTTCCTATTAATTTAAACAAACTATACAAACAACTACTACATACATACATACATACATACGTTTTAGTGTTTTTAATTCCCAGACTTTTTTGATTTTCGAGAATATCCACTCTTCGGTGGTATATTTTCATAATATTAAAAAATGTTACTAATAGATTAAAATTACTTTGCGTGTCATTCGTTTAACTAAAAACACTATAATACTCATAAATCTTAAAAATGTCAGGACGAGAAAAAAGAAAAATTTGAAGAAAAAAGTTTCTTTATATTTAACTACAGCCAATATTTCGACGTTCACACAAAAGGCAAAATTGATGAAATATGTTGTTTAATATCTGTGGCTTGGTGCTAAAAGGGCCAATGTCAAAAATAACAGTTTTCAGAAAACTTGATTTAAAGTTTTTATTTTCTATATAAATTCATAATAACATTGCCCAGAAAAAACCCTTATAAATCTGTTTTGAGTTAAGCTAGAGATAAGCTTAGAGTTGCCAGTCAGGCTGGATTCGACTGGATTGTCTAGCTTTTTTAGTGCTTGCCCAGTGTCAAGCTAAAATTAAATTTGTCCAGCTAAAAGGTGAAGAATTGCAATTTTTTTAATATTTTGAAAGAATAACTATTTTTATGAAAAAACGCAATAAAAACTTTTGCAAGTGTTTTTTTTCTACGTAAGCGATTTATGCGTTGATTAATTGATTGCTTGATCAAGTTCATTTAGTAATAAAATTATCCTCTATCAAATTTCCCTATTGCACCTACTTTACTTAAATGGTCTATATCAAAAACCTGTTAAGACCAAGCTTTGAAAGATTTTCCTCTACTTGGCCTTACCACCAAATTTTCGGACGTCCTCTTTTACGACTTCATTCTGGATCGTTTTCGAATACTTTTGTTGCTGGAGTATTTTCATACATTCGCACAATAACGCAGCCGGTGCTGTTTGATGCGTTTTACTATGTCGATGTCAACGTATAACTTATACAGCTAATTGTTCATTCAATGTCGATATTCAATGTTGATGCAAACTGGTCCAAAGATTTTTCGTAGAATCTTCCTCTTAAAAACTCCAAGAATAGCTTCCTCTGCCTGTGCAAGTGCCCATAATTCAACATCATATAATAACACGGGTTGTATAAGCGCTTTGTAGATCATAGTTGAAGTTCTTACAGAGAGCTTTATTTCTTATCCGCCTGCTTGTGGCAAAATAGCATCTGTTGGCAAGCATGATTCTACGTTTAATTCGAAACTTATGTCGTTATTTATGTTGTCGGCGGTACCAAAGTTCTCAACGATCACATGTGGTCAATTCTTGAGGATTGCCTGCTTGTAGAAACCAGCAGTTTTGTTTTGATTCATTGACAACTAGACCAATTTTATTGGATTCCCTCTCGATACTTCAAAAGGCGACAGTCAAATCACATGTGTGTACCACGATATCAATGTCATCGACAAACGCGGATTTTCTGTTGAAAATTGTTTCAAATGTATTAGCTGCAGCATTTCGTATGATTTCATTTTCTCTCGATATCGCTGCGGTTAATTACGGTATTTGCAATTCGGTTTATCAAAAATTTAAAGATTCATCGAAGCAAATTAATAAAGCAAGTTTTTTATTATTAATGTCCAGCTAATTTTTGGGTTGTCAAGCTTTTTTTTTTCTTTGTGTCCAGCTTTTTCAGGATTTGTGTCTGGCAACCCTAGATAAGCTGTTGAAGGCAAATAAAGCGAATCTTATGCAATGATTAACTGAAAACAACAAAAAATTTACATTGGCCCTTTTAGCACCAAGCCACAGATATAAATTGATAAATATCTCATTATGATTTAATGTTTTAGTTCGCGTTTGTAACCGTTGAATCACCGAAACTGTTGCGTTTATGAATATGTATCCTACATCACCAAAGGTGGATTGTGCACTTTTGTACTTATATAACGACTTAGAATCTCCTTAAAATCTGTCGATTTAATGATGACCATCCGGATTGACGTGTCGCGATTTTAAGGATAATTTCATAAAATTTGGTACAGACATTAACTTAATCGTTGGACCATCGCTATTAAAATTTTCCAAAATCGATGCATTACTTTGGGTAATTCCCACTTCCGGAATTGAGATTTTTTTTAATTTGCTAATGAACTAACAATAAGTTAACAAATCTTAAATCTTAAATAAATTAATCATGAAAGTCCATTTATGAACCATATAATATTTTTCTTAAGTTGGATTATTCCCTTTTGACCCAAAAATCCAGGTCGCTGGTATCCCTCCTTCTGAGACGGACATGGCCGCAACTATTTAGTATATTTCGGACAAGTGGTTTAGAATGACATGCTAATTTATAAACATAATTTACAACACTAATAACTAATGGAATTTCAAGGTCTTTGTGTAAATTATAGTTCTTAATATACCAAAGTGCGTCAGTAATTATTCTTAAAAGTTTTTTTTGTCGCCTAGGGTTTTCTCAATATTTGACGCAGAAGCAGAAGTACCCCACAATTGGCTTAATTATTGAATTGTATGGAAGAATTTTGCAGCTAAGCAAAGAATTTTTACCAATAAGTCAGTTAATTTCAGTTGATTTAAGTTTAATTTGAGTAAGTTTTGCGGTTATATGACTTTTCCACCGAAGCCGTCTATCCAAGTGAATTCTAAGACATTTCACTTCTGTTAGGTTAGGAATAATTTGGTTATTTTAACTGGAGGCCACAATTCCCTCCTTTAAGTGAAGGTGATGTGATCACACTTTTGTGCATTTACTTTAATTTTCCACTGTTTTAGCCATTCTTCTAACTGAGATGATATATGGTTCTGTA
This sequence comes from Stomorhina lunata, assembly GCA_933228675.1. Classification (NCBI taxonomy): domain Eukaryota; kingdom Metazoa; phylum Arthropoda; class Insecta; order Diptera; family Rhiniidae; genus Stomorhina; species Stomorhina lunata. The sequence continues at coordinate 83,116,893 of OW121740.1, read as the reverse complement.
GACGCCGAGATGATTCAAAAGGGTTTTCATGAGTACTCAAAATGACAGTATCATCATCTGTGGAAGTTATTGTGTTTATGTTTTTAGGCATATCAGAGGTGTATGTATATTACATTGAATTGAGATTGAAACCACAAATCGCAGTATCAAATTTCGTTGGAATTGGTCCATATTTTACCATAGCTCCTATACAAGACCTACTGTTAAATGAAGTGAAAATTACATTTTCGAGATAATCGGTGGACATTTGACCCTGGTGACTTGCAGCAAAAATAAAAAGGATCGGCTAAATTTACCAAAACCCACAAAGACATGAACTTTTCATTTTGGAAAGATGTTATGTTTACCGACGCTTGGTGGCTCAGAATGACTATTCATTGGCCAAAACCTATATTTTTTCATAACATAGATTCTTAAAATTTGTATGCCAATAAAAAGAAAAGAGATGAAAACTAAGGTGGCCGAAAAATGTCAAAATATTCGCTGTAGTAGGCGTGGCATGCAGTTAAAGGCAAAGAATTTAAATTATTTAATTCATATAAATTACGATTTCTTGAAAACAGTTATTGATAATGGGTTGCGATTTGTTTTGTTATGTTGGGTGGACTAATGTTATACTTTTAGTATACCAATAGGCTTAGAATCATTTTCTGAGTCGATTTAGCGATGTCAGTCCGTTCGTCTGGCTGGACCCCCATGTAAACCATGTAATCAAAGTACAGTTCGTAATTCTAAAGATAATTTGATGAAATTTGACACAGATCATTTTTTTTTATAGTGGGACCATAGGTCCATTATTTATGGCACCTCCCATAGGTCCCACTACCCGAAATTGATATGTTGGCCACAAATATCAATATTTTTTCATCAAATTTTAAACCAAAATTACTGTACCAAATTTCGTTGAAATCGGTCCCATACAAACTCTTCTGTCAAAACCCACTAATTGAGACAAAAATCGCTAAAACACTCGTAAATCTAAAATTTTGAGTTTAGTTTTTGCATACATAACTTTTGTTAAAACTATAATCAATCGGTCCATATTTGACCCTAGCTCTCATATAAGTCCAAATGACAGAAACAGCTTAAATATATATGTTTTGAGAAAATGTTTTAGGATGGCTCAATTTAGCAAATATTTGTCTTTATACTGGAAAAAGAACACCTTTGACCTTAGTGGTGAAGGGTATTGTCGGGCTTAACCTACTATAGCACTTTCTTACTTGTTTTTAGCCTATACTTTTGCACCTGCACGTAGAACACTTTTTTTTATATTAATGAAAATATTCAAAATTTTTACATACAAAATTTTATCAGAACTTCTAGTAAATTTACTTTAGAAAACTATACAAATTAGAAAACTATGCAGATAGCAAAACATAGCACAGTGGGATAGTGTTAAAATAGAATGGAAATAAGTCCACAACTTTTAAATCGTTGGGTGGATTTTAAAATAATTGTACATGCCTATAGCAGAAGTGTTGGAGTTTAAGGTTTAAACCTGTAAAGCCTAGATTTTACTATGGCGACACAATCGCCCCCAAAGTAGGGCACCTTAGACTTATAAATCACCAAAAACGATATATAAGTGTCATTTATCAACCGATTTAAAGAATCATACTATATAACAAATACATAGGTCTAGATCTACATCGCGACATGCATATCCCATCTCCTATGGCCTTAAAGATATTCGACTTTAAAAATTAAAATTTTCAATTTTTGTATTATATTGTCATCCAAGATTGACCCGTGGCCCAAATTTTAGCCAAATCGGTTAAGAGAAAGAAGGTTAAAAATTAGTTGGCATATTTAAAACGAAATTTCAAACAAGAATTAAGAAAGATATATCGAAAATTGAACATTAAACTTAAATTACTTAACAACCGTTGTACAGATCTTAATAAAATTTTAACTAGATAAAAGCTTAAGATGCTATTTATTAGTTAAAAAGTTTTGGCGAATGAAAAACTATTCGACATATTTTGCTCCGACGGAGAACCGTATGTATGGAGAATGACCAATAAACAGCTCTTATCAAAACACGTTACACCTACAGTTAAACACGAAGGAGGTTCCGCTATGGTTAAGGGCTCTTCTCGGCAGCTGGACCTGTCTCCTTTATTGAAGGTAATATGGGTCAGAAAGTTTACTTGGACTTTTTAAATGCAATTTACCAGTAGCTAATGTTAATATGGGTTCTTTGTGACAACTACCGTTTTTGTCAAGACAACGACCCGAAGCATAAAGCTTATGTGAAGTTCTGGCTTTTATATAACTTTCCGCATGTTATGGAGACTCCTGTCCAGATCCCCGATATCAACCCTATCGAGAGTCTCTAGTGTTATTTCGACTCCAAGATTAGAAAACATCGCATTTGTTCGAAATCCGAATTAAAGTGAATTCTTGCTGAGGAATGAGAAAAAATTGAACCCAGTTTTTGTCGAAAGCTTGTAGAAAGTATACCCAAGAGGCTTGAGAGATGGTGATCAATGTTAAAGGTCTTCATACAAAGTATTAGATGTTGCGTTTTTATATGGCAAAATTATGTGTACGAGTTTGGCTTTTAAGTACTTTTTTAATAAACGGTTAATTATATGTAACCAAACTAGCAATTTGGTGATTGTTGACAATAATATCAGCAAAATGCGTCTTTTGGGATTCGTATAGATGATCAAAAACTGATTAATCATCGTGGTGATCTAAAACAGATTCCAAAAAGACTCCCTAAAACGCTTAAAAAAACGGCTAGTTTGCAAAAGAACAAACAATTCTTGCAGAATGTGTGCAGTCAAAATCTTATCGTGCAAACGATCCTAATACGACTGTTTTTATGTTATTTTAATCAGTTTGGTGAACAAAAAAGACTCAGAAAATACGTTGAAAGCGACTATTTGAAAGCAAAATGTGTGCAATCAGTTTGGTAATCAAAAGAGTGTACAAAAAGACTAGACACTTAGCAAACAAATAGTTAAAAATAGCACAAAAAATCTTGTAAAATGAGAGTAATATAACTATTTTTAGGTGATAATATAATATAACTATTTTTAGGTGATAAACAAAAATGCCACAAAAAGACTCGTATCTCATTATGGGTGATGTGGCTTAGTTGGTTAGCACGTCGACTTTCAAGCATAACATATCATATTCAGCAGCCTAGGTTCGATCCTTGGTCTCGGCAACATCAATTTCTATAATTATTAAAAATAGATATATGACGTGTTCTAAAAATAGATATACTGTTTTGAGTAATAAAAAGCTTTATTCTTTTTTTTTACAAATCTAGAAAAATGTGTGCAGTCATATTCTAATCAGCAAAATGAGTCATTAAAGACTTGTTTTGAAGAGTTGCATGAAGGGTACCATTTTCTCACACAAAAAGATCATTTTTGACTCATAAGTGATATCATAAATGATCATTTTAATCGTGTAGTGAAGTCAAAAAGGACACATATTTGATTAAAATTTTCCAAAAATGCTAACTGGGAACTGACCTAATTTTGTGTTAATTTAATGAACAATGGCATTTGCTATCACAACTACGTAAATAAAATATATTCATCATTTAAAAAGAGGTTTGAATAAGACAAATCTTAATAAAATACTGATGTACGAATTTGGCTTTTAAACACTGTATGTGGTCAATTCAAAACAGTAATCAAAGTTTTGCCTAGCATAATAATCAAAATATTGGCGTTTTAGTTTCATTGCAAAAAGCATAAAATCTCGTTCCTGGCATAAGTAAAGATACATTTTTAAACAGGATTTTACTAAATAAAAGATTGAAAGAAAGCACATATTTACATACTGATATTAAAATCAGTGAATTTTGACTTATATCACTGTTCATATGATTTAGGAATAAGTTTGAAGATTTTTTAAATATTTTTGTTTAATATTTAGCACAAACAAAAGTTTTATTTTCTGTTAAAATAGAGAATGAAACTTCTTTGAAAAAGAAAATTTGCATAAATAACTGAAGATGTATGTCCAGTTTTCTTTAAATTGGAATTGTAATAGTTTGGAATTAGTCTTTAACTTAAGTAGAGTACGAAAATTATTTTTGGGACCATTCAAAATAAAAAAAAAATTATAATTATTACAAAAGCATGTATATTATGATACGTTAAGAAATATTATAATTATGATAAATTAATTATATTTATAAAGAATTCATATTTTATAAGTTTTAAATATTATATGTCACACAATAAAAATATGTACTGAAAAGAACTTTTCAAATATTTGACCAAAATTGCGTAACCAGGGCCACGAAACAACTTATCAACTTTTCACTTTGCACTTATCAAATTTTTCGACAATTAGCAAAACTTTATGTTTCTCAGAACTATAAAATTTAATAAGTGATAAGTTAAAACTGATAAGTATAATTTCCAAACTCTTCGCAATTTTTTTATTCTCTTTGCAATTTCTGTTCCATGTACGTTCTCTTTTGCAAAGTGCAAAGCTAAAATTAAAAAGTGTAATTTGCTGTTTCGTTCCACAAAAACTGTGAATTCTATTTTTGCAAAGCAAATTTCGATAAGTTTATCAAAGATTTGCAAGGTAAACGATCTCTTTGCAAATTCATATTATTATAACTAGTGAAACTTTTAAAATGTTAAGAAGTGAGTTTTTGATCGACCATCGTGAAGAAGTGGTTATAAGAAGAAATTATAGAGACTGAATAATTTTTCGGGACTACAAAACTTTAATTTTAAAGAGTGCTTTAGATTAAAAAAAATCCAAGTTGATTTTATTTAAAGTAAAATTAAAGAAAAATTGCATTGGCTTGGAAATAGTTGCCAGTACCATGGTGTTTCAGCTATACATGGTGTTGCAAAATCAACGGTTTGCAGGACCATCCTTAAGGTTGTCTACATTTTAATAGACGTTTTATTTAAAAACACAGTTCGGTGGCCCGATGACGTCCGACTCCTCCAGAGTCCAAACAAACTGTCCCTAACATAGTTCCATGTTTTTGGGACGACGCCAATTGCAGTGATTAGGCTTTTTCAAAACTGCCTCCCATTAAGCCTTTTTATCTATTTGAGTATTTTCTAAATAGTTACAATAATAAATAGTTATTCAAAATAGTACTTACTTAATTGTTTTGAAAACTAGCAAATAAAATATCACTTTTTTCTTTAATACAGTCTAGCATTGCGCAAAAACTTTGCAAAAGCGAGCAAAGACTTTGCAAAGAGAGCAAAAATGTTATTGGTACCAAGAAAGATTTGCAATGAATTTTGTGGAACATAAACAGTTATCACTTTACCAAAAAATACAATTTGATAAGTGCAAAGTAAAAAGTTGATAAGTTGTTTCGTGGAATAGGACCCGATAATATCTGTGTATAAAAACATTTGTGAAATTTAAAAATGTACTTCATGGCTAGGTTTATTTGCACAAATATTGATTGGTCTTGTGTCAGTTTATTACTTTTATATAAAATAAGTATTCATTAATCATATGTGAGTACTTACAATGTAAGTTCATTAAATTACATCAAACATAATGTATAATTTGAGGCCCTATGCTCCACTGGGAGTCAAGGATAACAGAAGAAAAAGAAAAAACATAATGTTAGGTGAAATGTAATATTGCGTAACTGAGTTTCAAACTTTGGACTGAAGTGCGTAGGTAGATTTTTTCATTATTCAGTATGGAAACTAAAATATTACTGGTCGCTAGAACTAGAGACTAGTGATGGAATATTCTAAGCCAAATTCACAAAATTTTGATATAGTATTAATTTATGATACTGAGCATTGTATCGATGCAATTTCTTCATCAAAAGTAACCGATTTCCGCGATGTCAACCTTCAAATGCTTCACAACAGCTTTCTAATAATCGGAGTCGTAAAGATAGTAGATGAGATTCTCAAAATACTTATGTCATAACCTTGCCGACTGTTGCTCCTTTTCACATATTAAAGCAGGTTCATTAAGTGCATTCCTCTCGGCAGATTGCCGATTGCATATCGGTGGGAAATGATGAGCCATGTTTTATTCATTGCTACTTTGAAAAATCTTGACTTCAACGATTTTAAAGTTGGAATTAATTTAAGGCCAACCCCCTGTTTCGAATTGTTAAAAAAATAGTCCCATGATAACTTGAGCTCAAACGGCCAAGGGGAGATTGTGCCCATGACCCACCCAAATTTTAAAAGTACCAGATTTTTACTTTCATTGTAAATTACTTCGTTAATACTTCATTAATACAAAGAATAATGTTGGGCAAAGTCCCTCCGACTCTGAGAGATTTTGCCCAACATTGCTTTAGGAACCTATGATTTACAATTCCATGACCTAATAATACGATTTTAAATCACAGGTACGACAAAACAGTTCAAGATATCGACTCCTCTGAGTTTTATTCTCTTATTTGTTTCTTTTATGGACCCGAAGCCAACAAAATTTTCAAAAAATCAAAAAATGACCTGAGAAAAAAGTATCATTTTCTAATATGAAAAAAAAAACTAAGTAAATTTTATAATATTTTGACAGGTCATAAAATTGTAAATCATGTTTTTCTTTGAAATTTCTTTATTCTAAAGTATTTATGAAGTTATTGACAATCAAAGTAAGAAATTAGGTATTTTTAAAATTTTGGCGGGTCATGGGCGCAATTTTTCCTTATCCGATTGAGCCCAAATTATTACTTTTCGTACCATATGAATATTTGAAAGTCATAACGTGGAGAAAAACTGAAAAAAAATTGGAACGCTGCTCAGTGGATTGAAATTTCTGTTTCGGCACAGGACGTCATCAGCACTTAAGCAAGTGAAAAGTTCGAGTAATAGGAGAATACACAATCAATTAAACATAGTAAAGTTCGATCAAACACCTTGAGGTCAAATTGATGATCATCACTACAACTTGACAACTCGACTGTGGGCGCTAAGTGCTGATGACGTCCTGTGGCGGGAGTTGAGATGGGTTAAGACCTGGGTATTTACCCAACGCTGGGTATTTACCCATTTATACTCATTTTCATACCCGGGTACTTATCTAATTTCGGGTAAATACTCATTTCAATAACAAATACTCGTTGTTACGTAGAGTAACAGAAATGTGAACATTTTCGAATTTATTTTGAACATAAAAACAATGTTCACAGGTGCTTAAAATAAATGTAATGACAAATTTTGTCAATTACAAAGCCAAAAATGATTTCTGGTCAAAAACTGTTGTCTGCAGATGTTTGGATGAAATTTCTTAATGTAAAGGAATTTGAGGAAGATCGCAATTAAGCTGTTCAAATTCTAACAGCTCCCTGTACTTCAGCTGCTAGCAGCCACAGTTTCATTCACTCCAAAAACAGGAACCATTTAACAACACAAAGAGCAGGTAAAATAACATATATATTGTGCAACTGAAACCCTTGACCCTTCAGTAGAAAGCACGCGCTCCATTCAATTTGAAAATGAAGGCACTTAAGACTATATGTACATCTTCAACTTTATTAGGAATCTACTCGATGAGTTTTTATCGGATACGGACAGCTACGATTACGATTAAATTTAAAAATGATTGCATTTGTTATTAAAAAGTCAAATTCCTGATAAACCGCCGTGGTATAGCAGGTTAGTCATCCGACTAGCATACAAGGGGTCCCAAGTTCGATCCCTGACCAGACCCACTTAAAAAAAATAAATTTTCAAAAAGCGGCGGTTCACCGCATAACTCAGCTAGTCACTGGTTATTGAGTATTAGGCTATGTAAAACTTCTCTATCTAATGCATTTGCCGTTCGGAGCCGGCGTTAAAACGTAGATCCCTTTCAATGAGTCTAAAAATTGAATCGGATGCAGCTCATTGTCTGAGAGAAGTAACCCTTGTTCCAATTATAATGTTACCATGGAATTATATATATAATATATGATACAAAATTTAATTCTTTTAATTTATTTATATTTTTCTGTATTACAATTTATACCCACATTTTAGGTAAATACCCAAGCGCTTGGGTAAATACCAGGGTATTTACATTTAAATACCCAATTTACCATTTGGGTATTTACCCTTGTCCCATCACTAGGCGGGACTGAAATTGCAATCCACTGAGACGCGTTCAAAAATATTTTTTTTTTCAGTTTTTCTCCACGTTATTACTTTCAAATTAATAATTTGAAAATTAGAATGAACTCAAGCCTGATAAATCCTATTTTTCAATTAATTCAATATAAAGTTCGAATAATTAACTCCCAAAGATATACTTTTGGCATAAATGGTTGTAATTTAAACAAAATGTGTTAGGACCAGCGCAGGGGGAACTTACTTTCTAATACAAATAAAATACTTATTTGCGTGCATCTCTAGGTAAAGACTTAAAATTTTGGTAGGGTTCTACAAGAAAGTTCGCAGAAGGGGGAATACTACTTCACATAGAAGAAAATTAAAATTCAATTAGAATAATTAGAGCTGAACTTATTGAACCTGCTTCAACCCATATTTTTATCTCCATACTCGAATGCTATTAACATAAAATATACATTGATTTGTAAAATCTTATATAAGTTTGGACAAAATTTAGCATTGAAGCAAGGGAACTAAGGCCCAATACATAAAAATAATATACATATATATGTATACATGTATATGATATATCTGAATATGGAAGAGTAGCTTAAGTCGTCATAAGAGAGAATTGAGTTTATTGCATTGCATAAGCAAATGCGCTTAAATGTGTTTAGTCCGTTTTAAAAAATTGGGGTTTTTGTCAATGTTATGTACGTTTACTTTTTAGCTTAAGTTTTTTGGATCAACAATGAATTGATCAAAACATCTTATGCTATGTCTACATGATGGTCAGATCTTACAATATTGTAAGAAAAATTGTAAGAAAATTTCTTACAATCGTGTAAACTTACAATTTTTTGCTGACAACGTTGTCAGCTAAAGCATTGTCAGCACATTGTCACACAACCACCTTACAATGAAATTGTCAGATATCTTACAATCGTGTAAACACTCTATTTAAAATTGGCAGAACATTTTAAAAAATTGTCAGCTTCGTTTTTATTGTCAGCTGCATGAAATTCCACCATCTTACAATCAAATCATTGTCAGACAATTTTAACTTCTTGGTTTTAATTGAAAACATACGGTTTTTAGGATTTATATCATAAAAAAATAAATAAATAAAAATAACAAAATAAAATTATATTGAACATACATTTTAATTGGGAATATAGTGTTATTATATATCAATCTAAAGAAGTTTTTCGAATAAAAATATTATAAAAAGATGAATTAAAAAAGCAAATAACTTTTAACAAAAAACTTAAAAACAGCCAACATTTTTGTTTTATCTGAGTTAACATTAATAGGTTTTGGATTAGAAAAATTTTTTATAAATATATTTTAAATATACTTTTTAAGCAAAAAAATATGGATCGAAATTGAAATTTCCTGAAACAATAGGTCTATGTCATGAATAAAGTTCAAAAGACACTTATTTCAGCATATTTTGGTATGCTGAAATCAAGTTTGATGAGCTCCTAGATGGCATACCGACATAACTTAGATGTATAGGTATTGTATGTTAATAGTGTTCTACCAAGTATACTATTAAATTTCAACATATATCTCAGTTGTTAGTAGAACTACAACTGAGATATAGCAAAAATTCGAAATTCGATGCTGAATTCAAATTTTTGTATTTTCTTTTAAATTGTATTTTTTTTAATTTGTATAAATTCCTCAATTTTCGTATAGTATACCGACACGAATTATATATCAGATATTAGAAAATATTGAACTATATATCAAGTTTTAGGAAATAATTCAGCGCAACTTGAGACCCTATGCTCTACTGGCAGTCAAGGATAACAGTATTTAGCGCAGCACAATCATCAAAATCGATATATCAATAACTGAGATATCGCGAAAGCACAATATATCGATGTCCTCAAATTGGCAAATTAAAAAAAATAAATTTAAAAAACCGTATTTATTTAATCCGAATTATATATCAGATTTTAGGAAATTTTCCAACGCAGCACGCTACTAAATCGGTTTATAAACACTGGAGATATTGCCAAAATTCAAAATTCGATGAGAATTGAACTGAAACATTTTTTTTTAACTGCATTTTTAAAAAAAGATTTTAAAATTCTAAGAATAGTCAAATACGACTCTCTGAGTCGATTTAGACCCCGACTCCTGAGTCGATCGGTATTATTTTTATTTGTTTAAAGACGAATAATGAAAAAATTACAAACTGAATGGCAAACTTATAATATCCTTTTACCTATTGGTTTATATAGATCAGATATTAGTAAAAGAAATCGGTGCAGTATTGTACAAAAATTAAAAAATTTAATTTTAATAAAACTGTAAAAATAGGATTTGTATTTGTTATATAGTATGATTCCTCAAATTGGTTGGAAAATTACAATTATATATAGTTTTAAGTAATTAATTAGTCTGAGGTGCCCTATTTTGGGAGCCGATTGCGCCGCCATAGTAAAAGCTAGGCTTTTAAGGTTTAAACATTTCTGCCAAAATTATTTTAAAATCGGCCTAAAGGTTTAAAAGTTGCAGACTTATTTCAATAATTCCATTTTGATTAATATTTTATAATAATCAAATATAAATTTCAAGTCAAAAATACAAAAATGAACAACATTTTTCATGTGCTTTGTGACTGACAATAGATCTGGCAATTTGTTGTGTACACATATCTGATAATCGTGTGAACTGCCAATTTATTGTAAGCTGAGATTGTCAGACAATTTCTGACAATGAAATTGACAGCTTTTCTTACAATTTTCTTACAACCGTGTAAACACACAATTTGCCTTTTGCTGACAATTCTTTATTGTCAGTTTATTGGCAGAACATTGCCAAATGTGACAATATTGTAAGATCTGACCATCGTCTATACGTAGCTTTATGTACACATATTTTTACATATTCATATTTGTCTTTCATCATATAACGATTTCGCTCAACTTCATCTAAGCAGTATAAATGTTGACATTAAAAAAATAAAGTCATCATTTTCAAACAACTTATGTTACATAAAACTACACAATATATACTTTTTATTTAAACAGAACCGCTTAAAGTTCGATCAACGCAAATTTTAGTTTCGAAAAAGAGCTTAAGTAAAAAAAATGTAAAATCTTCTGAATTTAAAATATTTTTTTTAAATATTCATTCTTCTTCTCTAATAAACATGTTACCAATATAAAAATTCATAAATTATTCGCAGAAATCAAGCAGAAGAAAAATTACACAAAATTGATACAGTGGAATCTTACAAATTAGAACCATATGATGCAACGGCTAGTTCAAATTTCTGAAAAGTTCGAATTTCTGGAAGTTTTTCTGGAAGGCATGTGTTTACTGGAAAATATATCACTGGTTTTGCACCATTTTATAACATTATTGATGCCTTCAAGGACTTTTAAATGAGGAATAGGAGGCGTTATGTCAATAGCCTCCTGAAGGGTCCTCTACTCTCTGCATCAGATGCGTCAGTAAAGACATCTTTATTCTATTCCTCGATTTCATTTATATTTACGGAATTGTTTGGCATATTTGCGTTCAAAAGATCAAAATTTATTTGAAGAACCTCATCAGAATCCTAGTTTGTTTAGCCAATGCCGTTAGTGGCATATCATTATCGCTATCGTAATCGTTTGAGTCCCAATTTAACCATTTGGACCAAGAATTTTTTAGCAGTGTCTGCGGTACCTCATCCCATGCTTGTTTCAACAATATTATTGCATCACGTATTGAATGCCGTTTCAAAAGTTTGTCAATATGACCACCATCACCAATTAACTGAGATAGCAACTTACTTCTGTAAATAAGTTTTGTCATTTTAATAGGATTCTGGTCCATTAGCTGCTGTTACATTCGGCGGCAAGAAATATGCAATTATGTTACCATCCTCACTTTGAAGTTTATCAATTGGTGCATGAGTAGAACAGTTATCTATAAGCAAAAGAGTTAAAATTATTGTCTTCAGAAAATCGAATGACCTGCAGAATAAAATATAAATTAAAAATACGGAACTTCTTTGGTAAATATCTTGTGAAAACAATCATGGTCATCAGAGTTTGCGTCTATTAAAATTGAAGCGCGTTCTTTTTGAATTTTAAATTTACTGAGCACTTTTTTCACAAGCAGCGACAAATGTTTTATCCGGAAGACAACGAAAAAACAATCCGCTTTCATCAGCATTATAAATTTGTGGTTCCAATAACCCCATTTGCTCGACTTTTGCACGAAATCTGTTTTTTACGTTTGTTTGGCATTTTTATACCCTTCACCACCATAGGTGGAAAGGGTATTATAAGTTTGTGTTGATGTATGTAACGCATAGAAATATTTGTCTTAGACCCATCTTTTAGTATACCAATAGGCTTAGAATCACTTTCTGAGTCGATTTAGCGATGTCCGTTCCACTTCCCGGAATTGATATATTGGCCACAAAAATCAATATTTTTCATGAAATTTAAAACAAATACTGCTTATGTAAACCAAAATCACCAAATTTCGTTGAAATCGGTCCACATTTAACTATAGCTCCCATACAAATTCTTTTATCAAAACGCACTAAATGAGACAAAATTCACTAAAACGCTCGAAATCCGAAGATAATGAGAATATTAAGTTTATTTTTTGCATACATAATTTTGGTAACAATTGTAATCAATTTGCTAATTCGAGACAATCGGTCCACATTTGACCCTAGCTCTCATATAAGTCCAAATGACGGAAACGCTTAAATGTATAAGTTTTGAGAATATGTTTGATGGCAAAATTTAGCAAATATTTGCCTTTATAAAGGAAAAATAATACCTTTGACCTTAATGGTGAAGGGTATCGTATGGTCGGGCTTGACCGACTATAGCTCTTTCTTACTTGTTTTGTTTAACTTTCACACATATAAACACTTCACTATGACCTTCAGTTATCAACTGACCCAAAGTCTGTCAAAATTTATACAAATATGACCGAGTTGTAAATACTACGAATAACTCGATGTTTCCGCGTTTTATGTTTTACTTAAAAAAATAAAAATGAAAAACTTCCAGAAATTAGAACCCCCTGTTCTAATTCTAGAGCGTTTAATTTGGTTTTTCCCCTATTTGGTTCTAAATCATAAAAAAACAAAATATTTTCTAGTGTAAATTAAAACCTAAACGATCTGAAATTAGAAACTGTGGTTTTAATTTCAGAGCGTCCAATACATTGAAATGACCGGTTCTAATTTCTGGACGGTTCGAATTTGTGAGAGTTCTAATTTGTGAGATTCCACTGTATCTCAAAACTTCAATTTTCGACTTAAGCTATTCTTCCATATTGCCACAGATATATTCAGGTCCATTACAGCTTTGACAGTTCGGACAGGCGCTAGTCCGGACACTTAAATTTCGGACAATTTAAAAATTTGAATTATATTCCATTATTTTTTGTTTTAAAAATAAATTGCTATTGGTTGATATCACGCTTAAACTAAAACTAGTCTAATTTTTAGCCATACAAATGGCTTCAAGAACTTTTACCTTGATTCGTTCAGAAAAGGTTTCAAATTTTTAAAACTAAACTTTTAGACTTACTTCAAAATTTAATAAAAAAAATCGGATGTCAACTTAATGAATTTAACAAATTCACTTAATTTTTTTTCAATATTTCCATAGTCCAGACAACTCGATAAGCTTAAGGTACGGTCAGACTCATTAAACATTTAAATCAAATATTTTGAGTAAAATATTGTCAAAACAATATAATAAAATATTTGTGGTCACACTTGCACATTTATTTGACGATTTTTATTTGATAAAATACAGAAAAAATACGTTCAAAGTATAAACAAAAAAACTGGTTTTATTTATGGTCACACTGAAGATTAAATATTTTCCCAAAAAATATTTGATCAAATTTTTTCAAAACAAAATTGTGTATCTAGCAATTTGTTTCTCATATTTGAGTTGTTGTTTCTCAAATTTGATGTTGTTGTTTCTCAAATTTGATGTTGTTGTTTCTCAAATTTGATGTTGTTGTTTCTGTTTGAATAGTAAACAATAGAAATGCTCAGCTGTTGTTTGCCCCTGTTTGATGTTACAAAAATTTTGTAAGATTAAATAATTATTTGATCAAAGTTTAATAAAATATTTGCTCTTGCGTGGTCACATTAGGAAAATTTTTATTTGCTGGCAAATGATTTTGTTTTGTTCAAATCAACATGTTTCTTGTTTGAACCTCAAAAATATTTTGTGGTCAGACTACGAGGATCAAATATTTGATAATTTCGATTAAATATTTAATCAATGTGACCGTAGCTTTAAAACTATTTGTGTTCGGATTAGATAGAGTATTAAAAACTCTTCTTAGGCCTGGAGCTGCCGGGTCACAGAATATAATTATATAATATGATTAAAAGACAAGATTGAAATTATTGTCCTATGTTTTTGATATTATCAAAAACATAATTATTTTGGCAGAAACTGCACAATATCTTCAAAACTGGAGATCGGTATAAAAACTAAGTTAGGAAGAGTGAATATTTAATTCTTTTGAAATTTTGTCACTTCTTGTTAACTGAATAAGATAAACCATTTTTCATGCAAATTTATTTAACTTTAAGTCGTGAAAAAGTTTTTACTAGAAAAAATATATGTACATATTTAAATAAATTTAAAATAAACTGAGGTCATGAAAAGTTTGAGGCCGCTGCAGAAAATTCATCTTTTGCGCGGTCGTGTTATAATATGAACATTTTTATTTGTTTAAATAAATTACATAAATTTCATTAATCTTAGTTTTGTTTTTGTGATAAAAAATATATATATTTAATACCTACAATCTACATTGTACTTAATAAATAAATACAATAAATAAATTATACAAACAAAATTTATTGCATTCAATTTAAATTAATTATTAATTAGCTTTTAAACACACAAATTAACAACGAATTATTCCATATTACAATATTTAATTAAATATTATAAATTACGACATACATTAAATAAATAGCTTGAATTCTATGCAAATTGTAAACTTTGATTAAATCTAAACAGAAATTTCAATATTATTAAAAAAAAAAGCTAAAATTTATTCGTACGATTACTAAAATATTTAGTTAACAGTACAAGAGCATAATACAATACAATACAATATAGATACATATAATAAATACTTTGTAATCAAAACCGGAATATACTTCCTTTCTTTATTCCTTTCTTCCTTATTCTCTTCTTTTTTTATTAAATAAGAAAAATATTAATAATAAATTATCCAATAATTAAAACAGCTATTACACATGAAGTTTTACTAAAATCAAGTAAAAATTTTGGGTTTGTAGTATAAAGGTTGCCAGACACAAATCCTGAAAAAGCTGGACATAAGGAATAAAAAGCGTGACAACCCAAAAATTAGCTGGACATTAATAATAAAGAAACTTGCTTTAATAATTTGCTTCGATGAATCTTTCAATTTTTGATAAACCGATTTGCGAATACCGTAATTAACCGCAGCAATAGCGAGAGAAAATTAAATCGTCCGAGATCTGAAACAATTTTCAACAGAAAACACTTGCTACTCGCGTTTGTCAATGATATTGATATCATGGAACGCATATTGTGCGATTTGACTGGCGCCTTTTCAAGTATCGAGAAGAAATCTAATAAATTGATCAATGAATCAAAACAAAACTGCTGGTTTTTACAAGCAGGCAATCCTCAAGAATTGTACCACATGTGATCGTATCGCCGTCAACATAAATAACGACATAAGTTTCCAAATCAAACATAGAATCATACTTGCCAACTAGGGTTGCCAGACACAAATCTTGAAAATGCTAGATATAAGGAAAAACAAAACTGGACAACCCAAAAATAAAAAACTTGCTTTAATAATTTGCTTCAATGAATCTTTCAATTTTTGATAAACCTATAATTCCCCGACAACATTCCAATTGGAACAAGGGGTACTTCTCTCAGACAATGAGCAGCATCTGATTCTAATTTTAGACTTATTGAAAGGGACCTACGTTTTAACTCCGGCTCCGAAAGACAAATGCATTAGTTAGAGAAGTTTTATATAGTCTAATACTCAATAACCAGTGGCTAGCCGAGTTATGGGGTGAACCACTGCTTTTTTAAAAATTTATTTATTTTTTTTTTTCAATTGACCGAGGATCGAATTTGGGACCTCTGGTATGCTAGGCGGATGACTAACCTACTATACCACGGCGGTTCAAGGACTATGTTTTAACTTGATACCGCCGTCAACATAAATAACGACATAAGTTTCGAAGTCAAGCGTAGAACATACTTGCCAACGGATGCTATTTTAGCATAAGCAGGCAGATAAGAAATAAAGCCTTCTCTGTAAGAACTTAAATAACGCTCTACAAAACGCTTATACTACTCGTGTTATTATATGGTGTTGAATCACGAGCACTTGCACAGGCAGAGGATGCTATTCTTGGAGTTTTAAGAGGAGATTCTACGAAAAATCTTTGGACCAGTTTGCATCAATAATGAATATCGACATTGATTGAACAATGAGCTGTATGAGTTATACGTTGACATCGACATAGTAAAATGCATGAAACAGCAACAAAAGTATTCGAAAACGATACCGAATGAACTCGTAAAGAGGACGTCAGAAGATTCTATCGAAAGGCCAAGTAAAGGAAAATCTTTCAAAGCTTAACCTACGAATTGGAGAATATACACACATGCTTGAAGCGTATAGAATTCTAAAATATGCTCGGCCTTTAACCTTAACATGCTTTTGATATAGGTCATTTAAGTAAAGTAAGTACAATGGGGAAATTTTATAGAGGGTAATTCTATTACAAAATGAACTTGATAATGCAATAAATTAATCAACGCATAAATCACTTAAGAAAAAATACACTTTTGCAAAAATAATTTTTCTTGAAAAATTTTCAAAAATTTCAGTTATTCACCTTTCAGCTGGACAAATTTATATTTGGCTTGACACTGGACAAGCACTAAAAAAAGCTTGATAATCCAGTCTAATCCAGCCTGACTGACAACCCTAGGTAAACCGCATGAGGTCATAACAATGAAATAACCAGCTCTCCAGCCAATAACCAGCTACTCGTCACCAAAATGGATTCCGCCAAATGCACAGCACCAACACAAATCGCAATCATGAACCAACATAAGCCTGGTGAAAGAACGGTCCTAGGGGCGCTTGACCCGTGCAGAGCTTTTCAAACGGTTAGCCATGTCGCCCTCTTCCACGACATCCTGCAGTCCATAGTGCCAACAAATTTGAAGAGGTGAATAGTAAGTTATGTAAGGGGTCTTCAATCGTTCGTTAAGTTAAACTGGCAGTTCCTAATGGTAGAGTCCTGCTATGGCAACGGGCGTGAATCGTTATCTTAACCACATCCATAACAACATAATTTCTATACTGAACAAAACCTTAGGATTACATTAAAATTGAAAAAACTTCTAAGTAAACTTTTTCCATGAAAACAAAACATAAACTCTACTATTATTAAAGCTATACTTAAGGAAAGGCCTGACTCAAATGCGGATTAACAATCAACTAAATCGTTATCGACCTCATTTACCTAGACAAAATCTTGTTCATGAGGAAACAGAAAAGGTGCTTCCAGTAAAGGAGCACAATGAAGTGATAATTCATATAATCTTCAGATTTATTAAAAAAAAAATACAAAACTCTATTTTAAAACAAAAATCAGGTTTTCGTATTATTTCGATAAAAAAAAAACAAGTAAGAAAAGCTATAGTCGGTCAAGCCCGACTATATAATACCCTTCACTACTAAGGTCAAATACGGACCAACAATTAAACAAGTTTTTCTAAAGTCTTAGTCTATGTGCTATTTTTTCAATATTTCGAAATTTATATCATTTCCGGCTAAGGGCCTAATATGGGAGCTAGGGTCAATTGTGGACCGACTGTTACCAAATTTTGGTTATTGGTTCATATTTATAAAATATTTATCTGTGCAAAGTTAAAGTAATCAAGTGCATTTATCTTTAGAGTTATTAACGTTTTTGTGCTTTTATGTGTATATAAACACATAATGGGAGGTATGGTCAAAATGGGCCGATTTCTACAAATTAGGAACACTGATTAAGGTTATGATAAACAAAAAAAAATTAAATATTAATATTAAATATTGAAAAAAAGGAATACATTTTTGTGTTTTATATCAGATTCAACAGATGCTGCTTTTATACAAGGAATTCATAAGAAAATCAAATTTAACAAGTAAGAGTGTTATATTCGGCTGTGCCGAATCTTATATACCCACCATCAAGAACATATCTCATATATCTACAAGGGTGCAGCTAATTCAAAATCCAAAACTGGAAAAATCGCTAAGCTATTTGGTATTATTGGTAAAACCTTTGGACTAAATTAGGTTTCCGTAGCTTTATAGTTCAACATTCAAAAATATTTTAGTGGTTTCCCCAGTATTTACTTTGATCAAAATTCGGTCTCATAACCAGGTATAGTTTTACATTAATAAGTTGTTAAATACTTTTCGTTGTGATTAATATGTAGTTAGGCTAAACACGTTAATAGTAATACGACAGGTCCATATATTTCGTTATGACTTCCTAATGCATTCATCATATATAAAGTCTGGGCTGAACATTGATTGATGCCTATATAATTTCATAGGTGCAATCTTAATATAATGAATGTACCTCCAAATCTTTTTGATTGTAGATATAAAAAGGGGATGTTATATATATAAGAATTATAGCCAAATGTTGACCGATTGTAACAAAATTTTACACACTGACTGGTATATATAGAGAGCTTTATCTCAAAATTTAGTGGCCATAGCTATCATAGTTTCTAATTTAATAGCTTTTAACTGGCCTTTGCTAAAATTGTTGGTTTCCGTGAGTGTTTTTCACATGAAAGCTAAAGTCAAATATGGACTGATTCCTATAAAATTTGATAAACTGATCAAAAATTGCATAAAACTTCCCTATTTTAAATTTAATCGTCATAGCTATTACAATTGTATTCAATTTATCAGCATTAATGTGTTTCCCGGGGCGGGGTTATATGGGAGCTCTAACTAAATTTGAAGCGATTTTGTCCATTTTCAACACACATCTTTTTCAAGATATCCAAAATACTTTTGTAAAATTTTGTCCCTCTAGCTCTTTTCGTTATGGCGCTATCGTGCTTTTATCTGACGGACAGACGGACATAAACAACCTTTTCTTTATGTATTTTTGTGTTTCCATAAGTTTTTTATATGGGAGCTATGGTCAAATGGTGACCGATTGTGACACTGGCTGGCATTGACATAAGACTTCCTTGTGCTTAATTTAGTCTTACTAGCTCTTGTAGTTAAGGAGCTATCACGATTTTATCTGACGGACAGACGGACATAAATCCCTTTTTCTTTTTGAATTTTTGTGTTTTCGTAAGTTTTTTATATGGGAGCTAGGTCAAATAGTGACCGATTGTGACAAAATTTTGCACACTGGATGGCATTGATATAAGACTTTCTTGTGCCAAATTTAGTGGTTATATCTGTTATACTTTTTATTGGCATTTAAGTGTATTTTGGGTGAAATTTAGCCTGTTTTCGTAAGTTTTTTGTATGGGAGCTATGGCTAAATGTGAACCGATTTCGATGAAATTTTATATGCTGCCTAGTGCTTATCTAAAACTTCTAGATACCAAATTTTGTCATCATAACTGTCATAATTTGTCATTTATTAGCAAATAAGCGATTAGCCTAGACGAGGTTATACGGGAGCTATGGCCAAATGCTAACCGATTTTGCCCAATTTCAATACCAAAATTTTCTCATAGATAAAGAATGTTTTTGCTAAGTTTCAGTTAGCTAGCTCTTTTCGTTTAGACGTTATCGTGATTTCAACAGACAGACGGACAGACAGACGGACATAGCTCAATCGTCTTAGAATTTCATAAGGATTCAGAATATATATCGTTTTTGATTTTTGAACCAATATTAAGGAAATTACAAACGGAATGACAATCTCAATATACCCCCCATTCTTTTTGATGGTGGGTATAAAAATGCCAACAGAGTAGAGCAAAATGTTGATGTTAGTTTTGAAACTAATTTAATATACATATCAATTTTTCAATTAAATTTCAAAACTATTGTTGTTTTTAAATTATATTTATATATAAATGTATTTATTGAATAAAATAAAGGAATTATCATTAAATTTAGCTGAGTTGAACATTTATTTTTTAGGCAGTCAAAATATTGAAAATAAAGGAAAAATCAGTTAAATTTGAAGAATTTTACAGTTAATTTTTTGTCAGTCAAAAAATTTAAAATAACGGAAAATGTAGTTCGATTTAAACAAATTTGTAGTTTATTTTCTTGGTAGTTAAAAAATTGAAAATAACATAAAAAATAGTTTGGTTTGAAAAATTTTGTTAGTTATTTTTTGGCAGTTAAAATTTACAAATAACATTAAAAATTAATTTGTCTTTAGGAATTTAAAAGTTTATTTTTTTAACATTTAAATTTAAATGAATTTTTCTTCAAATTTGAATAAAATTAAGTCAACCGGTTTTTAAATGAAAAATCATTCATTTTAAATTACATTTTTATTTGTTTTTACCCACATAATATTCTGAGTGTATATAAACGTCTTTTGAGAGTGTGTCTTGTATGGGAGATATGGTCAAAATGGGCCGATTTCTACAAATTAGGAACACTGATTAAGGTTATGATAAACAATATTTGTGCTGAATATTATTAAAACACAACTAAATTTGCTGAATATTATTAAAATAAAGATAAATTTGTGGCTGTGAAGGCAGGCCGGCTGGATATCCATGTAAGATTGTTATCAAAGTACAGGTCGTAACTTCAAAGATAATTTGATGAAATTTGGCATATTTTGGTCCAAGGACGATTCCTATACTTTTTGTACGAAATCGGATTACTATTTCGGGTACCTCTAATAGGGATGCCTTTCCGAAATATACAATTTTTGACCCTTCACAGTCCCAAATTTAATAGTATTTTAATAATATAAATATTGCTTATGGTAACCGAAATCAGTGTACTTAATTTTGTAGGAAAGATACTTAGGCAAACGTCTTTTAAATAGCCAGAAATGCACAAAACGCTTATAAATCTTAAGATAATTTTATTTTATTTCTAAAACATATATAAATATTTTGTAAAATCAAAAAAACTTCATCTTAAACATAAAAATTGAAACAAAAAATTTTTTAACCTCTTTTCTCCTGTTCAGGTCCATAGGCAAACCGTTAAAAATTCAAGAAAACAATCAACATCAAAAATGTTCCCAAGTTCTTACTAAACATCTTTCTAGAACATACAAGCATCTTATGAATGATTCTTGACACCGTTAATGTAGCGCTTAGGTAGCTACAAAAATAAAAAATTTCTCAACATTTTTTTAATTTATCTGTTTTTTATTTTACTTTTACAACTGCGGACACCACTACGTTATAAAAGACCAAAAAGAAATACCCTTGCTTCCTAGTTGTGCCCCAAATCATGTTTTTGCTTTTATTGAAGGCGCCAAAGATTTTGCGCCTCGTTGTCATTTTTACAAAAAAAAAGTGATGATTCATATCATGCAAACCGATCGGAATTTTGATTTACTTTTTGAGGTAAAGTTGTAGCTTTTGTCATAAAGAACATATAAAATCAAAAAAACTTAATCTTGAAAACCAAAACCGCAAAAACTTAAAGAATACATATTTTTTACCTTTTTTCAACAACAAAAATGTATCCAAGATCTCATTAAACAACTTTCTAGATATACCACAGACCCAGCTAGCAATTTGGTGATTGTTGACGATAAAAATCAGCAAAATAAGTCTTTTGGGACTCGTATAGATGATCAAAAACTGATTAATCAGCTTGGTGCTCAGAAAACGACTAGTTTACAAAATCACAAACAATTCTTGCAGAATGAGTGCAGTCAAAATCTTATCGTACAAACGATCTTAATACGACTGTTTTTTATGTTATTTGAATAAGTTTGGTGATCAAAAAAGACCACAAAAAGACTCAAAAAATACCTTGAAAGCGACTATTTGTGTGCAAACAGTTTGGTGATCAAAAATGTGTACAAAAAGACTCATAGACGCTTAGCAAGCGACTAGTTAAAAATAGCACATAAAATCTTGTAAAATGTGTGTAATATAACTTAGGCTTAGTTGGTTAGCACGTCGACTACTAAGCATAACATATCATATTCAGCAGCCTAGGTTCGATCCTAAAATACATATGACGTGATCTAAAAATAGATATACTGTGTTGAGTAATAAAAAGCTTTTTTTTTAAATCTAGCAAAATGCGTGCAGTCATATTCTAATCAGCAAAACGAGTCATTGAATACTCTTTTTGAAGAGTCTCATGAAGGGTACCATTTTCTCACACAAAAAAATCATTTTTGACTCATAAGTGATATCATAAATTATCATTTTAATCGTGCAATGAAGTCAAACAGACTCATATTTGATTAAAATTTTCCAAAAATGCTAGCTGGGGACTACCACATTGACAAAATTGTTCTTTACTCATCTACACATCGAAGTAAAACTAACACAACGACAGGTTATGTAATTTTTTATTTGGGCACAGTGATGCCAACCAAAAATTTCACTTTGTGGGAGATTCGACATAAAAAAGTAGTAGATTCCACAAAATTTATTTTCAAAAAGTGGTAGATCTACCACATTTTTTATTCAAGCTTTTAAAGAATTTTTAAGTTCAAATATTTACCATTTTATTCAATGTTTTGTTTAAAAAATAGTGTAGCACATTTATCAATAAATATACATATGTACATATTGAATGTAATTTGAAAAATAAACAAGAGCTTATAAACGATAATTTTTTATTCGAATCCTTAAAAGAATAATTGGTTTTACTAAAAAATTAAAATGTTCATCTGTTGGTGTAAACATTTACACTCCCTGAAGAGTGTTAGTAGAAAGTTTATTCCTATTAGAACATTTAAGTTAATTAACTGCCGACATAGTCTTTTAACATTGGCACTACTATGTGGAAGCAAAAGCAATTTTTGTGTCAAAGGAAACATTTGTTCGTTGTCACCTTTATTATTCTAGAAACATGATGCCAGAAAAGTTCCATTCCTAATACAATTCGCTGCGGTCTTAAGGGCATAAATCTAAAAAGAAGAACATGTTACAAAAAATATATATATTTTTTTGAAATAGGTGTTCAATGATGCATTTTTGGCAACGAAAAATTGATTTAACACAATTTTGGAAAAACTTAAAAAAGTAGTAGATTCAACTTAAAAAGTGGTAGAGTGTAGAAAGATACTCAAGAGTAGTAGATCTACTACAAAAGTGGTAGAGTTGGCATCGCTGTTTGGGCATCGTTTAAACATCGGCATATTCCAAGAATTATAAAAACCAGATTACTTCATGAGCATGATTTTCCATATGAGGTCGCATCTAAAGCAGGGATGACCAAAGAGAGGAATGTGATTGTATTTGTGAGCGAAAGAGAGGATACACAGGCAGAAGCAAGAATTGACATAAATTTGGTTGTTTATTTCTATTTTGTTTCAGTTACCGCTGAACCAGCGTGAAATGAACATGCGGAGGAGTATTGATCTTTTTTTTTGTTGTTTTTATGTAAACAAAAATTATTTTCTTTTGCTTCTATAAAGAAAACATAACTTTTTAGAAATGTATATTCAGCATAGTATATTTTTTTATAAATACAATTTAAAAAACTTACTTTTTCTATAGAAAAACTTACTTTTTCTATAGAAAAACTTACTTTTTCTATAAAAAAAACTTATTTTAAGAAGGTTTATCATGATTTTATTTTTAAAGAAAAAGTTTGTTTTCCTTAGAATATGTATTTTTTATTTAGAAAACGTTTTTTTTTTCTTTAAAAAACGTGCTTTTACATAGAAAAAAATTTAAGTTTATTTTTCTATAAAGAAAATATAAACGTATTTTTTACTAAGAAAAATCAAATATTTTCTATTAAAACGATTGAATGTTTAGCGTAAAAATAATTATTCTAACATTCAATCTCACAGTGTATCTGAAAAAAACAATAACAAAAAATACAAAAAAATTAACAAAACTTATAACAGCCTCCACGCATGTGCATCCGTCAAAGGTTGAATGACGACTAAATAAATGAGAATAAGAAAACTTCTGGCAAGCATTGCTTCGCGGTGGTCGCGCCTGATCTAAACCCATGCAAGGGTTACCTGGGCTATATAACTGGGGTGGGTACGTATGAGGTCAATAATAGCCATTTTGCAATGGTGTATTTTTTAAAGAGCCACAATAGTAAAAAGTAAGATAGGAACATGGTGATTTATACTTGAAGGAAAGTTAATAATGATAGATTATGATCAAGGAAGGGAGTAAATGATCGGTCTGGATAAAATTTAAATTCAAAACTGATTTATTTTTACAAAGTCAAATGTATTGTTTAGAAAATGCCATATTACCAGTAAGGAACAATAAAAGGCATATCATGCATTTAGATCGGAATGGTTTTAATTCTATAGTTGCATACCGATCGGATAGTTTAAAATGTTCAATAAGACCTCTACTTCCCCCACAACTTTTGTCCCTCCGTTAGTCCGTTAGCAACGGTTACAAGTTAATCTGTTCATTACTTCACAAAGCGCTGTTTTGAGATCGACCTAGCAAGATCTCGCTGAGAGCTACACAATTGTTATTAACAATGGCCAATTCGATGATCAGTTGCACGGAGTGACATATAAATCAGTGAGATCAATATATATATATATATATATATATATATATATATATATATATATATATATATATATATATATATATATATATATATATATATATATATGTATATTAGGGTGGGTCGTTTTTTAACTTTTGTCTCTGATCGACTTCTAATAGTGAAATTATATGGCCAAATTATGTCAATCGGAAGTGTGCAAAATATTATTGATTTATTGGGCGCAACGGGCTCAAAATTTTTGAGCCCATTTGTATGGGGAAAACTGAGAGTATTTGCAGTTTTTTCTACATTTCGTCCATTTACAATTTATTTTAAAGAGAAATGATAATGGAATATAAAAGTGGACTAATGCAGCTTTAATTGAAATCATCAATATTTGAAATCCATAAAACAGTTTTGTATTTATTGCGATTTTCCCCCAAAAATTCGTGTCCTTGACAATACGCCTAAGGATACACCGCTAGAAAAAACTACTTTGGACAAAAGCTCGCAAAGCAAGACATGATTTTTCATTTTAAGACTTGTAAGTACTTCATAGCTTAATTTTGTTAAAATATAACAGTATTTACTTAGTTTTTTTCATAATCGAAAATCAGGTGGGTTTCAAAACGCATTTTTTAATTTTTTGAAAATTTTGTTAAACAAATATTACAAATTTGAATTTCTCTCATCGGTGTGTTAAAATAGATAAAAAAGACAATAAAACTCAAAAAAATTGAGGTAGATATCTCAAACCACTTTCCCGTACCTTGTGTTCGAATTCGACGAATTTCGCAAAAAAGTAATTTTTTGCTCATAATTTGAGTAAATGCTTCATAAATCTTATTCATGTTCAATTTTAATAATGTTTATATGGAATAAAATTACCCATACTATGGAAAATATAAACAAGTTCTTTGTTTTTAAAATTGGGTAAGCTTAACCCTTTTTTCCCGGAGGCAAAAATTAAAAATTTGATTTTTTGTATTTTTTTTATTTTTTAAATACGTAATGTTATTAATTTATTACTGTATTTTAATAAATATACTTTAAAGTAATTATTTTACACTAAGACAAGGTCTTTTTATTAAAAAAAAAATATTTTAACCCTTTTTAGACATGGGGCAAAAATGACTCAAGTTTTTTTTCTTGCACTTTTTTCAGCAAATTTTGATTAAAAACCATTAATGTTATTATTTTGATTAAATTTTGATTAAAAACCAAAATAAATTTTTTTATTATAAAAAATATTTTAACCCTTTAAAGGCATGGGAGCAAAAATTAAAAATTTGTGGGGTCATGGTCATGGTCCCCATAAATTTTTAGGATTAATATTTTTTAATAAATAAACTTTATCTTAGCGTAAAATATTTACTTAATGCCTTTTTATCAATAGTTGCTGGAAAAAGTGACAAAACAATTTGTAGATAATTTTTGCCAATATTAATTTTTTTTATTATAAAAAATATTTTAACCCTTAAAGGACATGGGAGCAAAAACTATCTACAAAAAATTACTTTTTTGCGAAATTCGTCGAATTCGAACACAAGGTACGGGAAAGTGGTTTGAGATATCGACCTCAATTTTTTTGAGTTTTATTGTCTTTTTTACCTATTTTTACACACCGATGAGAGAAATTCAAATTTGTAATATTTGTTAAACAAAATTTTCAAAAAATTAAAAAATGCGTTTTGAAACCCACCTGAGAAAAATGACCCATTTTCGATTATGAAAAAAACTAAGTAAATATTGTTATATTTTAACAAAATTAAGCTATGAAGTACTTACAAGTCTTAAAATGATAAATCATGTCTTGCTTTGCGCGCTTTTGTCCAAAGTAGTTTTTTCTAGCGGTGTATCCTTAGGCGTATTGTCAAGGACACGAATTTTTGGGGGAAAATCGCAATAAATTCAAAACTGTTTTATGGATTTCAAATATTGATGACTTCAATTAAAGCTGCATTAGTCCACTTTTAGATTCCATTATCATTTCTCTTTAAAATAAATTGTAAATGGACGAAATGTAGAAAAAAACTGCAAATACTCTCAGTTTTCCCCATACAAATGGGCTCAAAAACTTTAGGCCCGTTGTGCGGGCTCGTATCCTAAGATTGACATAATTTGGCCATATAATTTCACTATTAGAAGTCGATCAGAGACAAAAGTCAAAAAACATATATATATATATATATATATATATATATATATATATATATATATATATATATATATATATATATATATATATATATGTATATATATCCATTAGGGTGACTATTTTTGAATTTATGAATGAAAATGATTTTTCGAATTTTATAACATTTTCTACGGAATATTGTGACACTAGGTCTAAAAGTTTAGATCTGAAAATTTGAGCCGTTCTATGGGCGCGCATTGGGTCCAAAGTTTAAGAGCCCATTTGTATCGGGAAAAATGCTTTATTTTTTTGGTTTTTCGAAATTTACACCAAAAATATATAATTTTTACAAGAATTATGAAAATAATTGTTTTTGGCAAGATTAAGTGTTTTTTATTACAAAAAAAAATATGATCATTGATTTGATAGGTAGTTTGTATTCGAAAAATGCTAATCTATATTCTCTACAAAAAGATTTTGATTTGTAGATTATAAATGCAAAACCATGAAATAATAATAACAAGGAAGTTTCATTCTCTCTCTTCAAAATTATTTTGAAGTATATTGGGTTTTTGAAGTTTGATATTTGAAAATAATTGAAAGAAAAATGTTGCCACATTAAGAAAAGGGGTACGTAATACATTGGGATTAGTTATCAAAAATGTGTCATTTTGAAGTTAAGCTTATAATGAAGACATTCAATATTAAGAAAATATAGTTAGAACAAATTGTGTGATTATTTATTGAAGCTTTTTCGTAAATATTCGTAAGTTTTTTATGCATAAATTTACATAAATTTTGTCATCATAAAATATTAGAAAAGTGGGATTGTCGGCAAAAATATGGTAGCACAAACTTTTACTATCCTAACAAACGTCAGAAAGTTATCATGGCGACAAAAAGAGAGAATGGAACAACCTTCAGAATTATTAAATCATGTGCAAAACTAACAAATCAATGTTCGTATTTACTTTTTTTTAATAAAAAACACTTAATCTTGCCAAAAACAATTATTTTCATGCTTTTTTTAAATTCGCTAATTATTTCTAATATTCCGTAATCTCGTTATGAAAATTTTCAGAAAATCCAAATTTTGACATTTGACCGCGGTGAAGAAAGTTAATCTCGTTCAATATTAAAAAAAAAACCTTCAACATAGGTTTTATATAAACGAAGCAATAATATTGATAATATTTTTTGTTAAAATTTAATACAGTAAAATTTAACGAGCATTTACTCGAATTTGGCCCACAAATTTACATTTCCGCGAAAATCTTCAATTTGAAATCGCAGGTACGGCGAAACGGTTCAAGATATCGACCTAATAGGTTTTATTCTCCCATTTGTCTGTTTTGACACACTGGAAAGCAAATTCTAAATTTGTAATATTTGTTGAACAAAATTTCCAAAAAATTAAAAAATGATTTTTGAAACCGACCTGAGAAAAATGTACCATTTTCCAGCATGAAAATTGATTACGGCTTTTACAAAAATTATGTATGCAAAAAATGAACTCAGAATTCTCATTATCTTCAGATTTACGAGTGTTTTATTGATTTTTGCTTCATTTAGTGCGTTTTGACAGAAGAGTTTGTATCTGAGCTATGGTCAAATGTGGACCGAAATTTTGTACAGTGATTCAGTTTTACATAAGGAGTATTTGCTTCAAATTTCATGGAAAAATATTGATATTTGTGGCCAAAATATCAATTCCGGGAAGTGGGACCTATGGGAGGTACCATAAATAATGGACCGATTTCAATAGCCATGGTCCCAATATTAAAACAATGATCTGTGCCAAATTTTTTCTTAAAAACTTCTGAAAATATATGTTAAATTACTAAAATATGTATGAAGGTAAAAAGTGTCACGTGCGTAATGAACAAATTTGTTTTTTCTTAGCCAACCAATGCATACTTGTTTTTGAACAAAACATGATTATAAAGGTCCATTAATAGCCTTTATAAAAACATTTTTTCCGAAAAAAAAAATCTCCTATAATTCGCTTACTTTTACAATATTCCTTACGGCTCTAAAAGGCACTTATTTTTTTTGTCACGTGCGTAAGTCAACTTTGAATGCATGGAACTTGGGTACTCAGTGCTCAATTTTTTAATATATATACTTTTTAGAAAGAACTCATCACATATAATGTACGATTCTAAAATTCATTCAAAAATTCCAATCCATTTTTATTTCCACAATATTCAAAGACAATAAAACGTGTGCAAATGTCACGTACATAACCATGGAAGTACCCATATCTATGTTTATTACTTCAAAAGATACGTATGGGTTAAAAAAGTAGCAGATTCAAATCTAATTTCAAATTTGTTTGTATCGCTGTCAGTTTCAGAAATATAAGGATACTAATTTTTATCTTTTCTACCTTGCGGAATTCACAAAAAGTACCGAACACGTGTCCTTTAATTTTTACTGCTGATCTATGACGACTTTCGTTTTTGTTCCTATCGCGTTCAAAGATTTATATCTTCGAATCCGATTTTACCGATTTTTTCCTTTCTTTACCTCTAAATTGAAAAAAGTAAAAATACATGTTTTATATTTCTAACTTGGTTTAATCGATATACAAAAATAGGAAACAAAGAAAATACCCTTAAATTTGTTTTCCCGTTTTTACCCCTTTTCACCAGCATGTGTTTGATATTTTTGTATGTTTATTGACGCCGGTATAATTGTGATGGTATAATTATAAATGTGATGGAAATCGATCGATTTATGATATATTTTTAAGATATTTTCGGATATTTCCCAAAAAATAAATAAAAATTTGGCCTTTAATCCTTTTGACTGATATCTTATCGTTCAGTTGGTTTAAATTCTTTATGGAAATGAAAAATAATTATCTCAAAAATATAAAAAAAATAAAAATTTGGCCTTTAATCCTTTTGATTGATATCTTATCTTTTATTTGGTTTAAATTGTTTGTTGAAATGGGAAATAATTATCTCAAAAATATTTATATCTTAAATCGACCGATTTGAAAGCGATCGATTTCCATCACATACCGAATTGTTTCCATGTTTATTAATTTAAAAGATACACATGGGTTAAAAAAATACCAAAAATTTGTTTTTACCCTATTTACCAACTATTTGTGCTATTTTATAAAAAGTACCAAAGACATGTCTTCTTACTTTTGTAGCTGATCCAAACGCAATTTTAATTTTGATCCTATCCCGTTTAATCTTAACATCTCTAGTTTTAGCCGTTTGAGCTCGGCGACGATGAATCAGTCAGTCAGTCATGTTAAAATTTGATATACATGATTTTTTGTTACTTTGCAAAAGAAGGGAAAAAGTTAATAGAATTCGTGAATTTAAGATACAACAACAATTTTAATACAATTTAAAAAAAGACTTGAGATCATTTTGAGAACAAAAATTAAAATAAGTGTTCACAACTGGCAGTTTTTTTTATTTTTTTTAATGGGGTTTATTGAAATTGTGTGATTTTTTTTTTTTTTGAAAAATTTCATATTGCAAATAGGCAAAATCCGTCCACAATTGATTGTTCTAATATAAATCCACCCTCAAAATTTCAGTAAAATGTTGATTAATGACAAATTATAATAGCTATGACAATAGAATTTTGTAATAACAAGTCTTTCATTGCTATCGCGAAACATGTAAAATTTCGGTTAACTTTTACCTATAGCATCCATACAAATACCACTTAAATAAATACTTCCCCAGTAAGAACAGTGTCAAACGTTTGAAATATGATGACTTTTACATTTGATATCAAATGTTTTTTTCAAACTTTCTCCAAACCTGAACAGATGTTTGAGATTCACATTAATTTTCAAATGAGTGTTCATTTGAGAAAAAACGTTTGAAAAACTATAATTTTTCTCAAATTGGGAATAAAGGTTATTCTCAAATCATTATCAAACCCCATGATGATTTGAGAATAATTCGAAAAATGGTGTTACATAAATTTGAATAAATTTGAAACTTGATATCAAACCATAGTACAATAAAAACTAGATTAAATCACTAGTTGTGCCATGTTTTATTATTTTTTTTTTTTAAACTTAAAAAAAAATGTTATTTTAAAAAAAAAAGTTAATGTTTAAGATATTTTAATGGAATGGCATTTCATTTCAAAGAAATTCGTTATTTCTTTTGTATTTTTTAAAATTGATCCATATTTGACCATAAAACCTTGCTTAAAAATTCAATAATATTCATATGCATAAGTAAATTTTCTTTGTTTCTCAAATTTTTCTGCATAAAAAATGATAGAAGAAAATCAAAATCATTTGAGAAATTGTGCAAAAAACAAATACTGTTTTTTTTAATTAATCTTTCAATAGGACATTTGTGATCTTTTTTAAAAGATAACGAAGAACAATGAAAGTTAGGGAGCAATTAAAATATAGCTTTATTTAGTGGTTGTATCTTCATTCTTTCTTTTCTCCCTCTCCCTCTCCCTCCCTAGTGGTTGTACATGGCGGTGTAAGGCCGATGTGTTATCAGATCTGGAAAAAGACTTATAAAGACTATAGAGAATTAAATTCAGCGGTCACCACTGTTCTTAACATAATAATCCGGTCTATTCTAAAGCTAAATATAGTATGAACGAGTTTTTCATACAGTACGCTCTGCTCAGTATACATCCTATGTGAGTGCCGGGACACAGGCGCATACTGGGGAACTGTGGAATTAGTAAATACAATACGGTATCTCGTATCGAAATAACTCGAAAATAGTTGATTGGTAGATATAGAAGTGTTGATTAATTTTTATGTAGTATATAATATAATATAATTTATTTATTTATTTGATTTTTTTTCTTCTGATGTTTGGTATTTATTAAATGCTTAATTTCATATTAAATATATTAAATCGTATTCGTAGCAGTAACATATATTTTTGTTTTAGTTTCTATTCCAAGAGTGCATTTAAGTATGACATAATAAAAAAATTAAATAAAAACTATAAAAGATGTAATACAATAATAAAGAAAATAATTTGAGTTTAAAGAATTTAAAAACGGATTTATTGAAATTGGTGTTATTTAATATTTCCTAAATTGATAATGTAGTTTCATAATTTTGGAATCTTGTTTCAGGCAAAGATAATATTAATAAATCTCTTGACAATTTAGAGAAATAAATAATGCATTTGAAGTTTAATTTTGCAAATGCAGCATTTTGACGACGCATAGGTTGAACAAATTATAGTTTTCTTTTTTAGTTTCATGATTTTTTAGATGTTGGTATCAAATTGTTTAATATAAATATACAAATACAAGCGACGGCGAGTTCTACGAGCATTCCTCCTGACTTTTTCTGACACAGCGTGCAACTTTTCTCTTAAAATCTGGATACGCTTCTCTCCATTCCTTGGCAGCATCAACGTTAGCTGGTGACTCATCATTTGGATCTGCGAGCATGGATATCACTGATATCAATATAGTCTCAACTGTATGGACAGGTAACCAGCGTTCTGACGCCTTCTCATAACCCCATTTATCATCACCAGGTTCATGAAGAATCGAAATGCAAACATCTCCATTCTTCTCAATATTGGGATGCCAAATTTCTGTTACAAACTTCATACGAGGCGGACGCAAGGGGTACTCTTTAGGAAAATACAAATGAGCTTTGAAAAATCCACCTTCACTGTAGGAAAAAAAGTTTAAATTATAAAAAATATTGGAAAAGCATTAATAAAAAAAAAAAACAATTTATACATACTATAATGTATCTGGAGGACCAATTATAAGTACTTCCCATCGAAATATGTCGTTTTCATCGATTAGGCCAGCAGAGAAACCTTCAACGGGATTCTTGTTTAATTCTGGAATAAAACATTAAAACATGATTTTATTTCGGTTTATAATATATTAAATATATATGGGCAAAAATTTCGTTGAAACCGATTTTCAGCTCGAATAATTTTTGTGCTCTTAGAGCCACTTTTTGAGTTCGAGATCGGAGATTAAATTAATATTAACCTCCAAATTTTGTTTTTGAGTGGTCGATTATCTTATTTTGTTCTCTAGTTTAAGCGGTCAATGTTGGTGGTTTAATCTTCAATGAGAACTCTCAAAACACACATGCATAATAAACAGCTGTTAAAAATACGTAAACAAACAGAAATTTATAGGTATTTTTTGGAAGTGCAGATGAAGATTTTATCGACTCCGAAATTTATGAAAATTTAAATAAAACAATTATAAGAAAGTTAAGAACTATTAGAACACGGCCAAATCATTTTTATTTGTATAATAACTATGAAATTTGCGCAATGTCTTCTTCTTCTACAAAAAAAAGTTGTCATTTTGATAACACATTTGACATTTGCTAAAAAAGTTTGCCATTTCTTGTTGATCGATATGGCAACACCATGAAGTTTAAACCACCACCCAAAAAAATCGAATACAAATAATATGCACTTTTAGATTAGTTAATTAGAGAATAAATTTAATTTTGATCTCAAACTCAAAAAGTGGCCCTTAGAAGTTCGAAAAATCGAATTAAAAATTTTCTAATCTTAAGAGTTCAGGTATATTGAACATAAAATCTTAGTAGCGCGCTTTTTTGCAAATTTAAAAAATGTAAAAAATCTAATGAAGCGTTCACGTTTTTTTTTTCATATTTCGTCTTCTTCTTCATTAGTTTTAACATTTGGACTGCAAGTTTTTGTTTTAAAAAATAGACTGCACACTTTTGGGA
Organism: Stomorhina lunata; assembly: GCA_933228675.1. Classification (NCBI taxonomy): domain Eukaryota; kingdom Metazoa; phylum Arthropoda; class Insecta; order Diptera; family Rhiniidae; genus Stomorhina; species Stomorhina lunata. Next base: position 83,083,316 of record OW121740.1, on the reverse strand, counting down.
TGAATCCATTGCCCTCTAAATTTTTATTTTGTCACTTCCAATACTAATTAACGGTTGCCAAAAATGAAGTACGTTTTCGCCACTTTTTAATTTTTTTTTTCGCATATTTTTCGACTGCCTCAAGTAATTCTGAAAAAATTGATAAGAATTGCACAGTGGGATGGTTTAAAAATATAATGGAAATATTTCTATAAATTCTAAACCGTTAGACTGATTTTAATTTTATATTAGGAGTAAAGGTCTATTTATTAGTTTCTATATGTAAAAATACTAAAACTGAAACCAATTTTTTTCTTAGATTTTTTAACGAAAATCACTATATTTTTGCCGTTTGGTGACTCTTGAGGCCAAAGTTTGCTTTCGCTTAGTTTTTTTTCCTCATTTTTTGTTACTTCTTAAAAGAATCATTACAACGCAGTCATTTTTTCTAGATCTTTGTAGAAATTTCACGGAAGTAGAGACTTTAATCTCCACTGACATCAATGTTTGTCTTATCTTCAATATCCTATTAATAATGGACCAAATTAAATTAAAACCGATAGAAAATACTTGCAGAGCTCTATTTTATTACCAGACGATCAAGAATCCGAAAATTTTCCCCCTACATTTAAGATTTGTTCACCCTAATGTATATACAGTCACAATAATATAAAACACATGTATTACAGCATAGACTAAATAAATACCTAGAAAGCCAACGAAATGTCAAAGTACACCTGGTACATGTCAAAAGTACGGATCAGTAATTTGGAATCGGTAAGCCTAAAAGAGCTTTTACTTTTCTTAATGAAAACAAAAAGTTGCACAAAAAAGTATAATATGATGGGACGGAAATTCTCTTCAAGATTTTTTCCGTAATTTTAAGAAATTTTCTTGAGAAATCCATCTTTTAAGATATAGAATGAGTTTTACTTGATTTAAGGATAATTCAAATGTATAAACAATTTTATACCCTTCACCACCATAGGTGGAAAGGTTATTATAAGTTTGTGCTGATGTATGTAACGCATAGAAATATTTGTCTTAGACCCACCTTTTAGTATACCAATAGGCTTAGAATCACTTTCCGAGTCGATTTAGCGATGTCCGTCCGTCCGTCCGTCTGGCTGGCTGGACCCCCATGTAAACCTTGTTATCAAACTACAGGTCGCAATTCTAAAGATAATTTGATGAAAATTGGCACAGACCATTTTTTGATAATGGGATAATGGCTATTGAAATTGGTCAAAATCGGTCCATTATTTCTGGTACCTCCCATAGGTCCCACTTCCCGGAATTGATATACACAAATATCAATATTTTTTCATGAAATTTAAAATAAATACTGCTTATATAAACTAAAATCACTGTACCAAATTTCGTTGAAATCGGTCCACATTTGACCGTAGCTAAATGAGACAAAAATTCACTAAAACGCTCGTAAATCTAAAGATAATGAATATTTTGAGCATATTTTTTGCATACATAATTTTTGTAACAACTGTAATCAATTTGCCAAATTTCGAGATAATCGGTCCACATTTGACTCTAGCTCTCATATAAGTCCAAATGTCGGAAACAGGTTAAATATATAAGTTTTGAGAAAAAGTTTGTATGACGGCAAAATTTAGCAAATATTTGTTTTTATACAGGAAAAATAACACCTTTGACCTTAGTGGTGAAGGGTATCGTATGGTCGGGCTTGACCGACTAAAGCGCTTTCTTACTTGTTTATTTTAAATTTCATTAATTTTTTTAATACCAGAAATTGCAGCCATACTTGTTCAATATAAATTAAGCAAAACAAACAAAATAGAGTCGAAAGAAAACAAAATAAAAAATTTTCAGTTTGTAAAAAATAAAAAGTTTCGACATCAAAATATTGTTATAATATTAAAAAAATAACATTTAATGCGTGCAATTTAGAACATTGAGTTTCATTCAAAATTTCGCGGAGTTTTTCAAACAAAAATTTGAGTGCAAAAAGCTTCCCTGTTTGTAAGAAAAATACTAAATTTTAGGGAATCAGCTGACGACTCTCTATATATATTTATGTATTACAGAACTAGGTATCAGAAATCAACGGTAAAATTTGTACTAAAATACGCAAACTATCTATTAATAAATACACATTTTTAAACATGTCAACGCATAGGAATTAGTGGCGAATGCAAGCAAGAGATAGTACTGTCAAAACACGTTCCCACGGCAGTCGGTTCTTCGTACCGGAACGATTCGGAAATCTTTGGATTCCGACCAAGGGCTGTCCCTTCTGCGATATTAACTCAGTTACAACAACTGTCAAAAAATTTGAATATACGATTTGACAAACACATGTCAAGGCATAAAACCTAGTGCTAGGGGTTTTCGCGAACTAAATAAAACCTAATATTCGGAAGCGTATGGTATCAAAATCTCAATTTCTTAAATCTGCAACTACTCATACTGCCCTTGTGATTAAATCGCGGTAGAATTCCAAAAATGACAACTTTTAAAATATTTTATCGTACACCGAATTTTAAGCCGAACTTATAGAGGCTAATCAGCGACCATGGACCTTAATTTTACTCATCTTTTGTACCAGTCAGTTCCTAATTTTTATTTATCCTTCAATTTTTATACGAAAATTAAAAACATTACCAAAAATTCGTTTAATAGAGTTATTTAAAAACGTTTTATTTAAGAGAAGCTAATAGCTCATTCACATTAACCTCGAAAACTCAATAGAGTAGTTTTCGGCTTAAAACAACATTGAAAACTTAAGTTTTCATATACAAAATGAAAACTCCTTGTGAGTTTTCAACGAAAACTCACTTGAAAACGTTTAAATATCGATGCAGCACTGAGTTGTTCCCATTTATTACAACTCTAATGTAGAAAATAACAAAATAACAAAAATAAATGTCAGTTTAAAATGAAAAAATATAAAAACAAACATTTTATTTTTGAAAATTTTTAACAATAATAATACAATTGTGATAAAACGTTATTTTTTTAATACAATTTAAAATAATTAAGTGTTTGGTGTTCCTTTTTTATAGAAAATCGCGTGTGAAAAAAATCCATTTCTGCCGAAAACCCAATAAATGTAAAATTCTCAAAATGTGAACGGTAGAGTTTTCGATGATGTTTTCATTATCGAAAACTCATAAAAATTCGTAATGTGAATTGGCTATAAATTAGTGTGTTCGAAAACTTTAACGTAATATGCATTTTGTAAAAGTTTCCGAGCACAAAAGACTTTTATATCGATTCATGTTCCGGAACTTTAAAGCTCTATATCTCCCAAACCAAAAACATAATAAAGGTATTCATAAACCAGAGTTCTTTGCCTATTAAAATTGTAAAAGTAATGTAGTACTCTACAAAAACAAAATACATTAAAATAGATTTTAAACACTTTTACTTCTCTGAAAAAAAAAATTTTAAAAGTCATATAAAATATTTTATTTTCAAAATAAAATTTATATTTTTAAACAAAATTTATAATTATAATGGATAGCTAATAAATTAAATCCACAGTTTTAGCATACTTTTTACGATAAAGATAAGAGTAATTTGAAAATGTGTGTTCGCAATGTCGTCACTGTTCTTAGGATACAATATACTTTTACTTTTGAACTAGGGTAAAAACCAGAGACCGAATATTGTTTTATTTTTTAAATCAATCAAGTATAAATATCATTGCCGATGAAAATTTATTTTCATTTCGATCGATGAATAAAAAAGAGGGATTTATATTTGAAATATAAATATCACTCATGATGAAAATTTTAAATATCTTTAACGATAAATATCCGAACAGAAAAATATTTTATTGATTGTTTTATTTTTGAACTTCTGTTTTGACTTTGAAAAAATAAAATATTTTTGAAATTTTAAAATTTTCAACAATGAATGTATGAATATGTTTCCAATTAATTGTCATGTTTTTGGTCATCGAAGTTAAACCTAATAGTCCTAATGGAACTATTGGTTTCTTTGATTCGCAAAACCATTTCAACGTAAAATTTGCAACAATAATTGAATTTATTGTTATTTAAACGTCCTAAAGACTTTTTATACCAGGACAAATCTTCTTCTGTCATCCTTGACTCCCAATATAGCATATGGCATGGGAGGATGCAGCAGTTGCCTATCGTCTCCAGTTACCAGGTAAGAACTGTATCCAATTCCCAATTCCCACATCTTGGAAATCTGAGCAACCTAGTTATAGATGCGGTAAACAACCCGTGTGGGATTCTAGGTCAGGGCTTATATAAGAGGATGTTATCTTAGAGCCATTCCAACCTATTTGGTCTAAGGGCTTAAGATAATTGTACTTGGTAAATTACGAAAATGCAGGGTCTGTTCAAAATGTTAGTTGCGGCTACAAACGAGCGTCTGTCTCGGATCGAGCGGATCGCTATGCAAACGTGGCTTGTTTCTTTGGACCCATCACCCATCGACTTAGCACTTACGATGTTTTAAGCATGGATAGAAACAACATTACAGAATATACTACTCCAAGGGGTAGTCATGTGAGAAATCCCCCTGCTATGACAGTTGGCACAAGGATTTTAGAATTGCCTAATCTATGCATTAACATAAACATTATGATGAATGAAACCAGGAAAAATACAGAAATCAAATTTGAATATTTTGAAAATATTATTTTCTATCAAAATTTTTTTTCATCGGATGAAAAAAGATGAAAATTATTTTGAACTGATAAATATCCCAAACGATATTTTTATTTTTTATTTTCATCGGATTAAAAAACGATACAAAATTTTTCGAACAATTAAAAATCATTAGGGATTTTTATTATTTTTTAAACTTCAATGATTGTTTTTGTATGGATTAAAATATGAAAATATTGTTTTAAAAGTATTAATATTCGGTCTCTGGTAAAAACTCTACATTGAAATACCTTTATTGAAATGTAATTAGCTCTATTTAAGGTCATCAAATTCATGAAGTAATATTTTTTTCCGAAAATTCGTGTCCTTGACGACATGCAAATCCAAAGTATCATGATTTAAAATCCTAAATATTTGAGTTTTATCAAAATCATGGCACAATACTATTAATATTATTAATATTGTACTATGGTCAAAATATAATTGAATTTATTTAGGCTTTTTCATATAAGAAAATTATACTTTTTTTCAGGTCGGTTTCAAAAATCATTTTCCGATTTTTTGAAAAATTTGTTCAGTATTACAAATTTTCTTAAAAAATTTTACATTAGTGCATTTCACTAAGATCCCAATTCATTACAATTATTTATTATTATTTTTTAGTCATAAAACAAAGAGAATGAAACTTAAAAATAGATCGTCACCTGAAATGCAAAAGGGCCTAATTACAATTCTAGTTTTTTTTATAGGAGAAGCAAAAACCTTTTAATTTTTAAACTAAATGAAATATTAATTCCAAATTTTGAAATTTGGTCAACAATGCAACAGCAAAGACATTCCTGAAAACTTAAATTACAAAAAAAAACAAGCAGTTTCTAAGCAATTGTGAAAAAACAAAAGGGCTTAACTACAATACAAATTTTGAGCAACAGTTTAGGCCTTTCGGTTTTTAGTGAATAAAATCGCAGTTTTTTTTTTAATTTAGGACCTGACTCCTACTTATGTGATGCATTGTGTTGGAATTAGGAAAATAGGTTATGGGAAGGAGGATAGATGGAGTAGTGATTGATTTGAATTTACCTATATTGCAACTGGCAGGAAAAATTTCTGCGGGAAGCGAATTCCACATACGAACTGTACGGCTAAAGAAAGAATTTTCTCTGTAGTGTGTTGTTCGGTCTACCGGGCAATCGAACACAAAGGAATGTGCTCTAGCAGAATTACATGTGTTGCGTAAAAAAGTTCGAGTTTCGGGAACGAGTTCCCTGATTTCGTTAGAGCACATTCCAAAGTAGTAACGATAGAACAGTGAGACACAACCCACTTTGCGACGGTGCTCCAGTGAATCAATAGAGTTGGATACCCTACTGTCACCGATGAGCACTTTCGCCCTCTCTTGCACTCGATCGTGAAGCTCCAAAATAGACTTTGAAGCACCGGCCCATACATGAGAGTTGTATTCCATTTTCGGTCGGATGTATAAGGATAGTAAGGAGATCAGAAGAAGTGAAGTATCTTTTACACCGTCTTAGAAAACCGAGGCACTTGAATGCTTCTTTCGACACTTGAAAGATATGCTCTTCTTAGGTGAGCAATTTGCAATTTAATATTGCAGTCACTGCAATATTAAATTGCAATTTTTGGTCATAATTTAAATAGATGCTTTTTAATTTTTGCTTGTGTTAAATTTTAAAGAAAATAATAATGAATATTATTCCTCAATCTAGTATGGAAAGTCTATACTAAAATGTTTTTTGAGATTGGAGAAGCTTTCTTTAAAAGTTTGTTTTTAATTTTCATTCTGATGATTAAACATAAAGCTAATTTAGTTATCTTTTATATCGCATTATGTTTTTTTAATAATTAAAATTAAATTTTTTTTGGTTAAAAATTTGAAAAAACCAAAAATCCTCCCATTATTCGCCATACTTTTTTTAAGTTTGTACCTAATATACGTAAAATTTTTCATGTTTTTTGTTACGTAGAACATTTCTGAGATTTCGCATTTTTATCAAATAAGGTGCACCCTAGTGTACACACTATAACATAATTACCAAACAGATGTTTACTGCTTTCCGTTGCGACATTTATTTGATGCAAGGACTTATTGCAGAAATGGTTTTATTATACTTTTAATTTTTTTTTTAATTAAATATGGATTTGTCGAAGTGTGGAGCTGCTTTAATAAAATTTGTTCAGATGCATCAACCAAAAGTTATTGTATCCTGTTTTTAATTCGCATGTGTGTTTGTTCGCTTGTACGTACATGAACCACAAGGTCATTACCCTTAAATGCAGAAAACCTTACTATGACTCACATGTAGAAATTTTGAAACAAATTGCAATTGATTTAAGCCAATATTCTTATATGTAATTAAAACAATAAAATTAATAATGTTAAAATCAGACCATTGTTATTACTCAGGAATGTCTTTTGGATTACCTTAAATTAAAATTGAAAGAAACATAAACACCCAAAGTGAAGACAAAGAAGATATTAGCAGCACAAAAAACACAACAATGAAGAACAAAAAGTAATGAAAAACAAAAATAGAGGTAGGCGGAGGTCGATACTGACTGTCTATATGATTTCAAAGACAAAAACTTTGCGTTATGCAGATGAAAATGTCGGCAAACAGGCGGACGGACGTTCCGCAGACATAGAACACGCGGTACATTATTTTATCACTTTTCATTTCTCACAACTATTTTTACAGACACATCGATTTCTTTATGCTTATTTTACCGGTTTCTTATAGGAAATGTCAAAAGAAAAATATGTGTAGTATATTTTTATTGGAAAATTAAACATTTTTTATGAAAGGTTCCAAAACTTCAACTAATAAAATTCTGTGGAGATTTTATGGACAAAGATGATTCGTGTTTAGACAGTTGCAAAATACTTACCTGCCAATTGTTTTTTCAATAGCAGCGATGATTGAAGTTCCGACATTTTTTTTAATTTATCTCTTCGGCTTCTATGTGAACAAAAGACAGTTTTTATTTATTAATTGTTGATATTTCCTAAAATTAGTTCTTTATAATTTAATATTTATGGAATATAAATATTTGAACCCCAAGATCTATTATGGACTTCACACCAAATATTTCCCAAACGCCGCAGTGGATCAAATATATTAACGATTAGCCAGCAGCCGTCTAGGAGAATTTCTTCACAGAAAAATTGGCAAATCTTTATTGCAAACTGTAATCACAATCGAGAGATTTTCCTTGGCAATTTTGGTGATTTAAAACAGCCTAGCGGGAAAAAGCTATTAAATAGTCTACATATAAAACAACACAGGGTATGTAAGTTATAATGTTGCTGATTATATTATATTCTAAACACTTCAATATTAAACACATTTAAAAGAGCATATGCAAACTTAAAGACAAATAAAATATATTTAATTAATAAAAATCTTCAACATTGAAATAAAATAAAATAAGGGAAGTTGTCAACACTGAAAACGGTTAACTGTTGCCAACTTAGATATGTATATTATGTGGCTACTTAAAAAAAATTAGCAATTCAAAAAATGGCGTCCAACAAGGTTGCAAAAAAATGTAATCTTTTGGTCTACAAATACAAATTTTATTAGGAAGATAAAATTCCAATATACACCTGTCATGTCAGGTATAAACGGCATTAGTTTTTATTTATTTAGGCATTAATTCAATAACTTATGTTTTATTTTTAGGATAATATAGGCATTTTTAGGCGATTTTGCATAATAATTATTATAATTGTTAACAATTAATCAATAAAATATATATATACAAATTAGGTTATTTGGCTTCAGTCTAGCAGACCTGAACAGTACCGATTTTAAAAATTTGTATAGCCCATAAAGAACTTTTAATTAAAAGAATAAAAATATAAAATTTTTTTGAGAGAAACTTTTAGTTTGGGAGATATAGTGCTTTAAGTTTCCAAAATATAAATCAATATCAATGTCAGTCTTATTTGTGTACCGATTGTAATAACATGGATGTCATGTGAAAGAGCTATGAAATATCTTTCAGATGAGATCTTATTTTCCCTTTTATTAACCTATTAAGGAATTATTAGGAAAAAATTTAAATTTTACTACAGGATTTTTGTATAAAAATGTCCATATCTCGAAAACTAATCGAAATGACGTAAATAATGATATAGTCAGTAATCAACTCTTTAAGCTTTCATTTGATATAAATAATCAGCTAATATTTTTTATGTTCACAAAGATATTCGAATATTTTTACAAATTGTTATGTCCCATAAAGAACTTTATATTCTAAGAATACCAGTATAAATTTTTAGGCAAGAAACTTTTAGTTTGGAGATATAGTGCTTTAAACTTCCGAAATATAAATCGATATATCACTCTTATTTGAGCATCGATTATAACAATATCACGTCACGTGAAAGCGCTTAGAAATATATTTCAGATGAGATATCTTTTAATGGTATCTATTGTTTTTTTATTCATTATTTGCATTATAAATTCTGATACACTGCATATAATTTTCACTTATGTGTTTATAAAATGTTGTATGCAATTTAAAGCTGCAAGGTATCAATCATATATGAATAGCTAATTGTTGGAAAAAGAAGGAAACTTGAAATTGGTAAAAACATACATTTTTACCATAAAAAAGGAATGGAGTTATTTAAAAAGTATGAGGTAAATATATAATAACACTCTGATACAGTGAAAACACACTCGGAACGAAACCAAGCACAACCAGTAGAACTCGGTTAGAAGATCATTTTACCATTTTTTAAATTTTCGATATACCCTCAAAATCGAAAGTTATCGATAAAAAACGGAGAAAAGAAGGCTTAACTGAGTCATTTTTACATCGATTTTAAATTTTAAAATGTGTTTCGACAGAAAACAAAATAGGCTTTCACTTTGTAAAGACCTTTTTTTTAACATGACCAATTTATCATAAAAATATTTTCCGCTGAAGGTAAAATTTTATTTTTTTTTCGATTTTTTCAACTTCGGAAGCTTTTTTTTCGTAAAATTTATCAGAAGACCTAATATATTTTGACTTAAAAAAATCATGGTAAAACAAGAGTACTTTAATTAAAATCGGAAACATATTAACAGAGATATAACAATTTTAGTAAAAAAGGTGAATTCAGTATTATTTGTATATTAGAAAATTTTCTATACAATACTACGTTAGAGTGTTTTTTCAACTTTTTTCGAAAGTAGAGAAATGGCGGTCGGATTATTATGGCATTCGGTGAGAAACTTCAAATAACAAAATTTAAGCCAAATCGGACTACGTTATCACGTGGCGCCCAGGCCATGAAGTTGAAAATTGCGTTTATAAGAAAAAATGTGGCCAATTTTTTAGTTCTTGCAAAATTTAACTTTTTTAGTAAACATTTTAACAAAGTGTAAATATTGGTACCGCTGTGAACATCAACAACGATATAAGCTTCGAAATCAAACGTAGAATCATACTTGCCAATCGATGCTATTTTGGACTAAGCAAACAGCTAAGAAATAAAGTCCTCTCTGTAAGAACTAAAATCACGCTCTATAAAACGCTCATACTACCCGTGTTATTGTATGGTGCTGAATCATGGGCACTTGCACAGACAGATGAAGCTATCCTTGGAGTATTTGAGAGGAACATTCTACGAAGAAACTTTGGACCAGTCTGCGTCAACAATGAGTATAGACATCGAATGAACCATGAGCTGTATGAGTTATACGCTGACATAGACATAGTAAAACGCATTAAGCAACAGCGTCTGCGTTGGCTAGGACATGTTGTGCGAATGGATGAAAATACTCCGGCAAGAAAAGTCTTCGATAATGATCCAGAGGGAACGCGTAGAAGAGGGCGTCCAAAACTTCGATGGAAAGACCAAGTAGAAGAAAATCTTTTGAAACTTGGTATACAAAATTGGAGAATATGTGCACAAGATAGAGGTGCTTGGAATTCTAAAATATGCTCGGCCTTTGACCTAAACAGGTTGTAATTACAGGCCATTTAAGTAAGTAAGTAAATATTAATTCATAATATAGACTCAATTAGCTTTCTATCTACGTAAGTAGCGTATAAATCGGCTAAGGATTTTTTGAGTTATCGGAAATTTTCATAGAAATTTTGGGTCCTTGAAGACATCTATTTGATTTTATGATATTTGTTGATGGAAAGCAAATTGGGTCTAAATTACAAATGAACATTCAGATTTTGTCAAAAAGTTAAGCTTATAGGTCAAAATTTGCAAAAACCGAAAAATTTCACATTTTTCTGGCCGGCACTCCTTGAAATTCGAAAAAAGTTACTTAAGAAGTTAACTAAAAATGCATAAATAGAGCTTGGACATTATGTCGTACTTCTTTGTTTCTATCCTTTTTTAACTTCATTCATAAGTGCGTATAAATATAAGTACTTATACGTATATAGTACGTTAATTAAACTGGCCCTTTTACAAAAAAAAAACTTATATTTTTTTTAATTCGCTGTTAATTTAAATTTAAATAATCTAGGTTCACAAAATATTTAATGCACTTTTCAAGTAAATATAAAAAAATTTGGCATTCCTAACAAAATACTGCGGAAAACGGCGTCCCAATGTGAAAAAATCGAAAAAAAAAAAATAAAAATTTAAATTTGTTTGAAAATATTTTTGTGATAATTTGATGAAATAAAAAATCTTTTTTAACAAGAAGAAAGCCTGATGTCTTGTCTGTCTCAAACCGTGTTAAAATTTCAAATCGATAAACAAATGACTTAGCTAGGCCTATTTTTGTTCGAGAAGACCAAAAAATCATTTTTTATCGATAACTTTCGATTTTGAGGGTATATCGAAATTTCTAAAAATGACAAACTGATACACTCAATAAGGCCTATCGTTTGATATAGGTTTCCTTGAAAGTGTATTTCATTTTCCTCAAAATGTATCAGCGTGTAATTAGTTTAATATAAATTAAATTAGGGAAAATTGTAAATACTTTTGTTGTTTTTCTTTTTTATACCCTTCACCAAAAAGTAAAGGGTATATATAAGATTTTGAAAAATGATTCATCGGCTCCCGATATCTGAATTATTCATCTAATCAAGAGCTTTTTAATATAGTAATGATACGCAATAAATCATGAAAATTATCAAAATTTTAAACTTTCACAGACCAGCAAATCAATTTTCATATGTGTAGTATTATTTCTGTAGCATTCACCTAAATCAGGCATTAGAAACATACATATCGCTAGCTTAGAGTGCAAAGGTGCCAACTGCACTTTTTTTTACAAAAATGAGATTTTAATGCAGAACAAAAGAAAATTAATAAATATATCGTTTGAAAAAAAAAAAACAAAATTGTACCAATTATTTCTTTCAAATGGTTTTGTGCTGATGCCATGCTGTCAAAATTCGTTCGCAAAAGTGCCATTTACACATGTTATTGTTGCTAATCTGAGCTGGTTGTTCCTTAGTCCTCAATTTTTGCTGTATTTAACATTTGTTTTGCTTATAGTTTCCACAGTGACTTGGAATATTCCATGAAAATGCCCGTAAAATCCAAAAATTGAATGAGGAGAGGGCAAGTTAAAGACATTGAAATTCCGACAAAAAATTTATTTTAATGCGACGGATGTTCATACAGCTATTAAATAACAATAATTAAAAACATTTTAGAAACTATACACATACAATTGGAGGATGACACCGTTCACTCTCTCAACGAGTTTTTGTGCGTAAATTCCCCAAATTCCTAGCTTTGAAAGATTTTTCTCCACTTTGTCTTTCCAGTTAAGTTTCGGACGTTATCTTCCGTTTTTATTCTAATTTTAGCTTTTTTATGGTAATTGTTTTTCCAGGAGTGGGTTATTAGCCCGACTTCCTAACCTATATTTTTATAGTTCTTATGGAAGAACTTGCGGCCACTACATTAACAGATTTTAACATAGTTCCCCAGGTGATACCATGAGGAGGTTAGTGTCCACAGTTGAGAAAGCATTCGTCCTGGCTCTACAAAAGCCTTAAAAGAAACACAGTGTCAAAGTTGTTTTGTCAAATTTCCTTCGGGAGATTTTTCACTAAAAGATAAGCCACGTTCAGGTCGGCCAAGTGAAGTTGATAATGACGATATCAAGGCTTTAATCGAATCGGACAGTCTTGTAACTGAACGAGTGATTGGAGATGTTGAATATACCAAAATCATAACCATATACGACGTCTTGGACTCGTAAAAAATCTTGATATTTAGTTACCACATAAATTGAAAGAAATTCATTTAACAAACCGTTTAAACGCTTGTGATATGCATCTTAAACGCAATACACATGATCCGTTTTTAAAGTAAATCATCACTGGAGAAGAAAAATGGATTGTTTGCAATAACGTCAATCGAAAACTATCATGGTCCAAGTATGATAAACGACACAAACTACTTCAAAGGCTGATATTCATCAAAAGAAGATTATGCTGTAAGTTTCGTGGGATTGGAAGAGTGCGGTATATTTTAAGCTGCTTTCAAGGAACCAATCGAATAATTCGGATTTCTACTGTAAAAACACAAATGATGGCTCGTTGATGGCTGTATGCCAACGAGATACGGTCAGAATTGATCAATCGTAAAGGTGTCATATTCCACCAAACAACGCTAGACCGCACACATCTTTGGTCACACGCCACTCGTTTTTTACTGCTGGGAACTTTTGATGCATCCACCATATAGCCTTGCACCGTCAGACTTCCATTTGTTTTGGTCTTTGCAAGATGGGGAAAGTCATTCAACAAAATGGAAATTATCAGGTATGTGATGGAAAACGATCGTTTTCAAATCGATCGATTTTAGATATATTTTTGAGATAATTTTCGGTTATTTTCTCAAAAAATTCAAACCAAATGAAAGTAAAATATCTGTCAAAAGGATTAAAGCTAAAATTTTCATTTTTTTGGGGGGAAATAATCGAAAATTAGCTAAAAAAATATATCTGAAATCGATCGATTTGAAAACGAAAAATGTCCATCACATACCTGTATATAATTGATTAAAGTTCATTCTAAAATTTAAAAAAAAATGTGTTTACTTCCTTTTAAAAATCACCGGTTTCTACAATCCTATATATTTTATAAAAGCAGCAACAAAGTAAGGCTGTAAACTTGATTTCGTGTGATAAAAGCCTAAGAAAATATTTTTTTAATTAGATTAAGTTACAACAACGAAGTCAGACTAAAAATTTAAAATGTTTCGTTTGGAAAAAAATATTAAATGCTATTGACATTAAAAACACAAACTAAATCATTCTATTTAAGTTAAACAAGAAAAATGTTCATATTATTTCTTTTATGGAAAAGGTGCCAATTGACGTGATCAAATCAAAAAATTGCAAAAGAAAAGGTAATTAATGACAAAACTTTCAACTAATTAAAGATAATGTAATTTTTTTATTTTTTAACTTACTGTATATCAGAGGTTCGAAAGGCTCAATTCCTAATTCCATATTTTAAAATCAAATTTATTTTATGGCCCGTTTGTGTAACTAGTTTTTTTCCAAATCACTCGTCATATGAGTAGAAAAATTTGGTTTTCGTTTTTGTAATTAAAATGTCAGTTTTGATTGAGTAAAAAACGTAAGAACAAAAAGCTTTTACAAATATATCGTTCTTTTAAATGAATTTCACACGTTCTTTGAGTCAAAAACAGACAATCAGAAAATATCAATCGTTTACAATTTTATTTTCTAACTTAAAATTTTTGCTATAAAAATAATGAATATTTATTAGGAAAATATATATTTTTTTTAAATAAATTTTAATAAAAAGCGCATTAGCTAAAATACTTAATAGAATAAAAAGTACCTTTTAGAATAAAAAGTTCTTTTAAGAATTAAAAGTTCCTTTAAAAATAAAAAGTACCTACAACTGAACTAGAACTGAACTAGAACTGAACTAGAACTGAACTAGAACTGAACTAGAACTGAACTAGAACTGAACTAGAACTGAACTAGAACTGAACTAGAACTGAGCTAGAACTGAACTAGAACTGAACTAGAACTGAACTAGAACTGAACTAGAACTGAACTAGAACTGAACTAGAACTGAACTAGAACTGAACTAGAACTGAACTAGAACTGAACTAGAACTGAACTAGAACTGAACTAGAACTGAACTAGAACTGAACTAGAACTGAACTAGAACTGAACTAGAACTGAACTAGAACTGAACTAGAACTGAACTAGAACTGAACTAGAACTGAACTAGAACTGAACTAGAACTGAACTAGAACTGAACTAGAACTGAACTAGAACTGAACTAGAACTGAACTAGAACTGAACTAGAACTGAACTAGAACTGAACTAGAACTGAACTAGAACTGAACTAGAACTGAACTAGAACTGAACTAGAACTGAACTAGAACTGAACTAGAACTGAACAAGAACTGAACTAGAAATTGAAATTTATTTAGAAAATAAACACATATTTCAAAAACTGTGTGAAAAAGTCTAGCGTGATATCCTCATTTTTATTGACTTTTTGGAGTGGGGAATCTCTTTACCATAAGACCTTGTGAGGAAGAACTTCTCCTAAAAGAAAATGCGGAAGTAAGACTCCTGAAGTCGGAGTTTATGAAACAAATCATGAGTTAAAGGCCTTATTCTGGCTTCTAATGCCAATAAGATATCAAAGTCATAGAATGGAGTTACTCTGGGCCTAAAGGGCTGTTCTCTTGAAAATGTTCCTTTTGGTGGATAAAAAATCCTTAATTTTGTTTCAAAATTTAATCGTTGAATTATGCAACACGCTCTTCAGGTCATTTACATTAATAGTTGCTTTTAATCTGGTATTGGCGATTAAATTCTGATTATTTATCCCAGATTTATAAACAGTTTCTAAAATACTCCAATAGAATTTTTTTGTAATATTTTGAGTAATTTTTTGACAAGCAAAAAAAAGAATTACCTTTATCGTTTTGAATTAAAAATTTTGTATGAAAAAATTAAAAAGCTTTCGAATTGAGATATATTGGCAACCAAACAATTTAAAAACAAAAAAGCACAACGTAATACAACGCAAGTCGGACGAATATTTTCTAAGAACTCAATTTCTTACGAACCCGTCTGCCTTCGAAACGTTCGCTTCAGAAATCACCTTAGTTATAAGAACCTACTATTAGTGTTTATATCATTCCCATAATACATTCACCTGAATCAAGTCATAAGCCTTAACTTTTAAGAATTAATTCTTAGGGAATTTAAAATCAGTTAGATTTAATTTAAATTATTTCAATTCTTAATCTTATACAAAAATAATTAAAAATTTCATAAACAAATCATTTTGTAAAGGCATACAAAAATAAACGTATTCAAACGAACCCTACAGTTCAAAAATATATAATACCTATAAAAGAGCGGAATAAAATAAATCTCAACGAAACAAGTCCTTAACCATAAAATAAGTTTCAGGATTGCATTAGGGATTAAATATCATTTAATACCCATGAAAAAAAAGTCCCCATTTTAGAGGATAAAGAAATGACTCTTTCTTAAGTTATTGGGTTAAAAAAGGGTTTTTAAGCTGAGATGATTTCCATCTCGATTTTAACAAAACCAAGTCCACTTTGTCTAAAAAACATGTATGAAAAGTCATATGATTAAAATGTGATTTATTCATTATCGACATACATACATATGTATATTTACATTTTCTAATTGTACTAAATTTTGTAATTTTATTCTAATTCCATCATAATTGTGTATGTATCTCAGCTATGTAATATATCTTCCTTCTAAGGGACTAATGTTTTTTAGACCTGTAGGGCATATACAAATAACATTTTTGTGGAAAAATTCAAAAGTTTATTAAGTTGACTTAGGCGAAATTTAAAAAAATAAAAAAATTCTTTGTTATTGGTCATAAGATCAGAAAAACTTTTTAAAACAAAATATAGATACACATAAAACTAAAGATTTTTTGTACACATAATCCATAATCTCATCCAGATTCGAAAACATATAAAATCCATTATTTCGCAGCAACACAACAAAACCAGAGATAATATACTCTTACATATTAGCACATTTTACATGTATATACATATATGTATTTGCAAAAACTAATGTCACAAAAAACAAATTATTTTTATAATTTTTTTTAGAAAAAATTTTTAATTAAGCAGATTCCTTCACTGATTGAATTTCTGGTAAAGATTAGGTCATTATAAACGAAGGACCATTAATATTACTATATTCCTGCATATCTAAATATCTTTTAAAAGTTATAGTTTAACAAATAAATGCAAAATATACACAAGTTTGCGGTGAAATAGCCACATTAGGGTAGTTCCGTTTTTTTGAACGAACATTAAAGAATACATGCATACTTTTATTAAATGTGTATGCTTTCTGATAAAATATAAGAATATTTTAATAGGTTATGATAAATTTTGTTCTATTTTATATCTAGGGTTTTTACAAACAATGTATATCGCACTTGATATAATAATACCCTATAAATTAAAACTTCAATTTTCGTTTTTTGGTTTGATATACTTTTATTCAATGAGTGGTATAGTTTAAAAAACTTTTCCCTCGAAAAAGTCAGTCACTATGAATTAAAAATCAACACATTTTTTTTTAAATTGTTTTATGGGAATTAAACTTAAGGTATTGTTAAATCATTTTTGAATTCCTAGGAATTAAGCTAATATTTAATTAAGCCTTTCGAAGCTCTGCTGTATATGTATGTAACAACAAAAAAATAAACTTCCTTAAAAAAAAATTGAAAAATATTATGTAAATTTGTATATATATATATATATATATATATATATATATATACATATATGTATACATATATATATATATATATATATATATATATATATATATATATATATATATATATATATATATATAATGCCCCGAAAACATTTAAATTGGAACAAGGGGTACTTCTCTCAGACAATGAGCTACGTTTTATTATGCATTACTTAGAGAAGTTTTTCAAGAGGGTCTATCCGGGGATCGATCTTGGGACCTCAGGTATGCTAGGCGGATGACTAACCTGCTATAACACAGTGGTTCACACATATACATATATACTTCCCACTCTGTACATTACTTTTGGAACACCATTGGTGAAGAGTGCTAAAGGTGCGCACTCTTGTAATTTCAATATTGTTTGACAGCAGATATGCAATACGATAATACACATATATAAAAGAGTGATTACAACTTACTTTTGTATGTAGTATTTGATAGGCGATACTAAGCATGTGAATTGCTATATATTGTTGTTTTTTTTTCTTTTTGAGTGGGTTACTAACATCAACAATGATATAAGCTTCGTAATCAAACGTAGAATCATATATGCAAATCGATGCTATTTTGGCATAAGCAAATGGTGTTAAATTTCACAGAAATTTAACACCATTATCACCAACAGCCACTTTCCTAGATGTTGACATATTCCGCCCCCTAGTGTTGGCTCCTTCTCTCCTACACGATGATCGATGTCGCTATGATTTATGCCAAGTCTTTAGAGTTGGTTCACGGGTCGTCGGTACGAATTAGCCGATGTCCGAATGTCTACAACCCGAACAATGGCATCAGAGCCATGAAATACTTTGGTTACCACTCCCAACGGCCACATACCTCTTGGGGAGTTTCCTCTCATTACAACGATGTCGCCTTCGGTCAGATTTTCGCAATGTTTTGTCCATTTGGAAGTATTAACCAGTGTAGGTATGTACTCCGCTATGAACCTTATCCAAAATGTGTTGATCAACATCTGGGAAACTCGCCACAGTCGTTTCTTCTAAGATATCATACCCTCGAATATGCCTGGATTTAATATTGAAGAATTCTGACAATATGGTCGACTGTTTACGAGATGTTCTGCCTCAAAAAATACTGTTCTCAAAGTGTCGTCAGTTGGGTTGCCATCGACGGACAGTACTGATTCAAGTGCTTTTTTGAAACAACCAACTTAGCGTTCCCAAACGCCACCAAAGTTTGGGACCATTATCTGACCATATTACTTGTATTTCTCCACGCCGAGCCATCATTCTTCTTATTGCCATTATGAAGGAGTCTGTTAAAGAGTGAGCTATTTTGACATGAAGGGCCCTGGTTGTCAGGCAAGTGAAACGCAAATTGTATTGACATTGCGACTTACAAATTCAAGACTAAAGAAGAAATGGAGGTATCCGTTCCATGACAAGCAGCCTAGACATAAACTCAATGTTAGCCGCGATGATAGAAAAGATGGAAGTCAACAACAATCAAACGAAAACCATGATTGCAGGATTGAAAACGGAACTTCAAGAAGCTACTGAAATCAACAACAAGCAAATGAGAACCATGATTGCAGGTATGAAAACGGAGCTTCAAGCAGGTTTGAAGGCGGAACTTCAAGAAGCTGCCAAAATCAACAACGAGAAACTTCTACCTGAGGTAAGGCAGGAAAACAAACAGATAGAAGAAAAGCTGGAAGAAATTTCTGAATCCACAAACAAACTTCAAGAAATTTCGACAACGATCAACAATCGCATCGATGACGTTGAGATTGAGAAATTTGACAAAAAACTGGCTGACTTAAAGAATGACGTCGGCAGGAAGATGGGCGATGGAAGCGAAAGTGAGAGTTGTTCAAGAAACATCTGGAAAAACGAAAACACCCAGTTTGATGGCAGTCTACCGTTAAATGTCTTCAAGTTAGTAGAATGAAATTTGATGACATCATGTCTGCTCTTCAGCGTAAGTACGGTGGCGAACACAAAAAGGAAATTTACCGTCTGGAACTTCGCAGCAGAGTCCAGAAACCAAACGAAAGTTTACAGGACTGGAGAGTATGCGACAGTCTATGGTAAAGTAAGTGCTAAAGTGACCATTGTCAACCTGCACGTCACCCACGTATTCATTGTTGCCGACATTGGATGAAGTAATAATCGGTGCAGATTTTATGATTATGAACAGCATTAGTTTACACCTAGGGCCTAAAATAATGATTTGGAGAAACGTAGATATACCCCTCGATGTTGGTTACGAGAGCAAGCCCAATGTTAGAAAACTGATAACTGTCGAGCATCATAAGCTACCACCACAGTCAGAATCGTTGATATGGGCACGAATGGAAGGAGATTGTGAGGACAGCAGTTTGTGGGTGGTAGAATCAAATCTCGACAATGACATCATAACGGCAAAAGCTCTAGTAAAGTCTTGCAATAACGGAAGTGTTCCTGTAAGAGTTCTTAACTTATCCTGCTATGACAAAGTAATTAAACCTAACTCGGAAATTGGTCAATGCGCAGCCACTGAAGCGATAATCAACTTCGAGACAAAATCAGAGCCTTTTGAAATGTCCAGCAAAGAACAACAGCAACTGGCGGGATACGTAGAGAAATGGGTAGAAGGCTTGACACCGTCCTACAAAAATAAAGCCATACAATTTTTGAAGAAGCATGCAGTCGTATTTGCGTCCAAAACTCAAATTGGTATTTCGTAGAGTAATTGAACCATCTGCAAGTCCATGAAGCTCTCCGGTGGTTCTGGTTAAAAAGAAAGATGGCAGCACCAGATTTTGTGTTGACTACCGAAAGCTGAATGATGTAACGAAAAAGGACAGTTACCCCTTGCCAAGAATCGATGACACCCTGGACACCTTAGGTGGAGCGAGATGGTTTTCTACCCTTGATCTTCAAAGCGGTTACTCGCAGGTAGAGATCTCAGAGAAAGACAAAGAGAAAACGACATTTAGTGCAATTAATTGGCTATGGCAGTTCAACGTTATGTCATTTGGGCTCTGCAACGCCCCCGCTACTTTCGAACGTCTAATGGAACGAGTTTTGAAAGGACTCCAGTGGAAGACTTGTTTGGTGTACCTAGACGAAATCATCGTTGTGGGAAAAACCTTTGATGAACATTTGAAGAATCTGGAAGAAGTCCTTAAGCGCATAGAGGAGGATGGTCTTACCTTTAGTGCCAAGAAATGTGCGCTGTTCCGGAAAGAAGTAAAATACTTGGGGCACTTGGTGACTGAAAATGGCATAGCGACTAATGAAGACAAAATACGAGCTGTCAAAGATTGGCCGCAACCAAACAAATCGCCACGAAGCTTCCTAGGGCTATGTACTTACTACAGGTGATTTGTTCCGAATTTTGCAAGTGTGGCCGCAAGTTTGCATGAGCTTACCAAGAAGTCTCGACCATTCTTTTGGGGTACCGAGCAGGAGCAAGCGTTTAAGAGGTTAAAAACGCTACTCTGCTCAGAACCAATATTGACATATCCTGTGGCCGAAGAGAAATTTGTAATCGACACAGACGAAAGCGCGTGCGGAATTGGAGGTGTGCTCTCACAGGAGGTGAATGGGACAGAACGAGTGATTGGCTACTACAGTCGAACTCTTTACAGAGCTACGATTTCACAATCGAGCACAGGAAAGGAAGAAATCACGGGAATGCGGATGCCCTCTCTAGACGTCCTTGCAGTGTAGAGTTTAAGCATTGCGCCAAGACCGAAGCCAAAGAATGTGTTATTGATGTTCGGCTAATACACATAGAATCCAGTGAAGATTGGTCGGTTGGGCAGAAGAACGATCCAGTACTGGGGAAATTAATGCAAGCCAAAGAAGAAGCCAAGAGGCCAACCCGTAACGAGATATCGCAAGAAAGTCCGCTGATGAAGTCATATTGGGCCCTATGGGATAGTCTAAAGATGATAAACGGTTGCTTGTATCACACTTGGAAGAGCGTCGATGGAAAGACAGTGCAAAATTCATGTGCAAAGTTTCATGATGGTCCTAGTGGAGGTCACCTGGGTGTAACAAAGACTCTGGAAAAACTAAAGCAGCGGTTTTACAGGGTTGGGTGTCCTCAGAGTGTGACTGACTGGATTGCTAATTGTCCAAATTGTATCGCAGCCAAGGGTTCAGTCCGAAGAAGTCGTGGCCAGCTACAGCAGTACAATTCCGGTGCCCCTTTTGAGCGGATAGCTATGGATGTGGCAGGACCTTTTCCTGTAAGCGAGGCCGGTAATCGTTATGTGTTGGTGGTGATGGACTATTTTACCAAATGGCCGGAGGTGTATGCAGTACCTAACCAAGAAGCTAAAACAGTGATAGACGTCTTTGTAAACAACTGGATATGCCGCTATGGAGTTCCACTAGAGCTACACTCAAGGCAGAAATTTTGAATCCACGGTGTTCAGGGAAATGTGTGAGTTGTATGGTATAAGACAGTCTGACGGTATGGTTGAAAGGTTTAACCGTACGCTGGAAGAGTACCTAAGGAAGGTTGTCAGCACGCATCAGAGAGACTGAGATCAACACATACAAAAGTTTCTGCTGGCATACCGAACAGCCGCTCACGACTCCACGTCCAAAACCCCTGCCAAAGTCGTTTTTGGAACCGAGCTGCGATTACCCGCAGACTTGCAATTTGGTACTAAGCCGATAAATAAATACTGAGGATCGTGGTCACATCTCATCTCAAGAGCAAGAAAACCTTAATGAACTTCATGACTTCGTCCGCAGCAAAATTAGAATGGTCAGCGACAAGATGAAGGCCAGATACGATCGAGCGGCCAATTCCCAGGGATTTAATGAAGGTCAGTTGGTACTCTTATACAACCCACAGCGAAGAAAAGGATTATCCCCTAAACTACAAACTCATTGGGACGTCCCGTACAAGGTTGTTAAAAGGATAAATGATGTGGTGTATCGAGTCCAAGGTCTAAAATGAAGGTCGTACACCTCGACTGTGCCTATTCGGGACGAACAGGCTTAAGAGGGGGGTAGTGTGACGAATTTTAAAACTTATCCGTCCCATTGTGCAAAGTTCACTGTTTATAATTCTTCCCCTCGCTTTCTAGATGTTTCTGTTGTTGTTGTTGTTATTCTGTTTATGTCAATAAGCAGAGCAACATGTTTCTCTTATGTACAGTAAAGAGTATAGCAACATGTTTCTCTTTTATCTACATTCTCTCTCTCTCTGTTACTGTTAACTTGAGATAATCTGTTTGTACAACGTATGTGTGAGTGTGTTCTTGATCATGTGAGAATGTAGTGGAACACACATGAACTTTCGTAAGCCACATTGTTAGTGTAATCAACTACAGCTGCTCTTTGTTATGTCTGCAGAAATTGCTAGAAACTCTCTTCTCTACTATATAAGGCCGATGGATGAGTATTGTGGGAACAGTTTTGAATTAAAACGCCTATAACAACAGTGTGACTAAGAATAATTGAAAAGCAGTTTTGTGAAGTTTGTTTACAGTTTTTGTGAAAGTGTGTTTAAAGTGATTAACTCTTAGTTAATAAAAATATAATTTTAGAAAACTAAATAAAGTGTTTTAATTAATTTGATTGCGGTTGTTTGCAAAAAGAATTCCTTTTTTGAACTGTATATTAAATTTCATCAAAATCGGTAGATCAGTAACTGAGATATCGCCAAAGCAAAAGATATCGATGTACGCAAATTGACATATTTTTGTTTTTTTTAAACAGTATTTTCAAAAAAAATTTTTGAATTATATATCAGATTTTAGAAAATACTCCAACACAACATGTTATTAAATTTTATTAAAATCGGTATATAAACACCAGAGATATCGTCAAAATTCGATGAGAATTAAAAATTTTTTTTAAACTGTATTTTTCAAAAAAAATTTAATTTCGTAAAAAAATTGTGTTTTTTTTTTAAAGCTTTTTGAACTGTATATCAAATCTTAGGAAATCATTCAACGCAGCACACTATTGTATTTCATCAAAATCGCTAAAATAATAACTGAGATATCGCCAAAGCAAAAGTTATCGATGTACGCAAATTGACATATTTAAAAAAAAAAATTAAAAAACAGTATTTAAAAAAAAATTGAATTAGATATCAGATTTTAGAAAATACAACAACGCAACACGCTATTAAATTTTATCAAAATCGGTCTATAAACATCAGAGATATCGCCAAAATTCAAAATACGATGAGAACTTAAATAATTTTTTTTTTAAAAACCTTGTTTTTCAAAAAAAAGTTTTGAATTTCGTCAAAAAACTGTGTTTTAAAAAAAAGTTTTTTGAAGTGTATATCAAATTTTAGGAAATTATTCAACGCTGCACACTATTGAATTTCATCAAAATCGGTAGATCAATAACCGAGATATCGCCGAAGCAAAAGTTATCGATGTACGCAAATTGACAAATTTTTAAAATTAAAAACAAAAACAGTATTTAAAAAAAAAATTTTTGAATTATATATCAGATTTTAGAAAATACTCCAATGCAAAATGTTATTAAATTTTATCAAAATCGGTCTATAAACACCAGAGATATCGCCAAAATTCAAAATTCGATTAAAATTATTTTTTTTTAAACTGTATTTTAAAAAAAAATATTTTAAAATTCGTCATCGAAGTTTAGTATTTTAGCGATATCTCGGGTGTTTATGGACCGATTGATGAAAATAAATAGCGTGCTGCGTAGGGAAATTTCCTAAAATCTGGTGTACAATTCGTCTGGGTACACCCACCAGGAGCTCCACAAACTTGATTTCAACAGACAGACAGACGGACATGGCTAAATCGACTCTCCTGGCGATTCTGAGTCGATTACAAACTGAATGACAAACTTATAATACCCTTTCACCTATTGGTGAAGGGTATAAAAAAAATACAAATATTTATTTTTCAGAGCCTCACCTACTATTTTTTGTTTTTGAGATAAACAAGATATCTGGGGGGTTACCGCGTCAAAATCGAAACATTTTTCGTGCTGTAAAATCAGTAACTTATGTAAAAACTATTCTTTGTACTGTATATCATGTATATGAGATCGTTCCTTGAGACACAATTGCTTTAATAAAACGTTGCTTTTTTCGTGCATATCAAAGAGCTACCTCAATTTGTTAATATGACCCTCGTACAAAAAACATAAGGGTCGATATTGTTTTTAAAGAAAAAGACTAATTTTGCAATTTGTTAAAAACATAACATTTTTTCTGAAAAACAAAAATCGTTTATTTTTTTTATAAAAGAGACAATTTTAATTATAAAAACCACAGATATGTAAAAAAAAATTGGTTTGAAAGAAAATCGAGCCTGAGCCTTTCTATGTTAAAGCAACAATGCTTTAAATCAGTGTCCCGCAAAATAATACTATCGCATCTTGTATTTGTGTTGGTTATTTTTGTAATTCTCTCTTTATCTAAACACTGTATTCAAACAAACAAGTTGTTTTGCTAGTAAGACACTAACAACAAAACCTGTTTATTTGAATGCCCATGAGAGAATGATTTATCTTAAGGTACAGGGCCAATACACGCGGCATCCGGCTGCGGGTGGTCGTAGTATTGCCAGTACATAAAATGTGCGCTTGTTTACAAAAATGTTCATATAAAGAAATATTTGAGTAGGATATAATTAAATCTGGCAGCACTGAAAAAATCTGCCGCGCGGAAAAGTAGAACAAAGTTCTACTTTTTTCCATTGCCGCTTGAAATTTGACAAATCAAAAAACAGCTGATTGCCGCCCGCAGCCGCTTGCCGCGTGCATTGGCCTTCTACTCTTAAGATAAACAATTGTTATCTTTTTCGTATTTGTGTGAGCAATATGTGTGAAAATAAAAGAGATCAATGCCCTCGGGATAGCTTTTGCCGATCACAGCTTTAAAATATAAAGCCGTTCTTGTAAAACAAAACTATTATAAGCTACTTTTGAAAATTTAAAGTTTAAATTTTCAAAAGTAGCTTATAATAATTTTGTTTTACAAGAACGGTGGCATTAGATTCATTCGTTTACGTTAAAATTTGTACAAATTATTACAAAATATTACGGAAAGTCGTTCGTTTACCCAAAACTCAGTATGTGGGGAAATGTAAACAGATAGAATTTTTGAGAAAAAGTGACAGTTTATTTGCTGAGTATTTGTAAAATGTTACGGGGAAAATTTTTGCCTATAAAAGTTCAGTAACTACAACAACATGAATAAAAAACGTAAACAAAAGAAAAACAGGCAGCTGACCATTTGCCACAATTTTTATTTGCAATAGTTAACAATTTTAAGTAAAAGAAATAAAATTAACAAAATTAAAGTTAAGAAGTACATTACTAATTAAAGATTAAAAGCTTAGGTCATTTTTTATTTATTGCCTATTTTATTGTTTTTTTTTTCTTATTGTCTTGATCTACTTACTGGATTTTTACAAATAAATTCGTTCATTTACTCAGTAAATACTCAGCTTACTGGACTTTTACTGGAAAGTAAACGAATAGACCTATTATTTTATTCTTAATGTTTAGGTTGTTAGGTTGTTTCGCTAAATTACTCTTTAATCAAGGCTATTTAAATGCAAATACAAAAGTAGTAAAGTATTAAAGACTTTGTTACGAAAGTTTAAATTGGCTTCAAATATAAATAAATTCTTTTGAGAAGAAACGCGACAATATGTGATTAAAAAATTAGTGTGGTATATATTTAAGCTATTTATAAAATGGAACTGTTCTTTGTTGATTGTTACTTCTAAATATTGATTAAATATATTTTTATTTTGTTTTATTAAATTTTTATTGTTTTTGAAGCAGTGATAGGCAATAACATGTATGCAAAATTAGCGATATAATACGAATTATGTTTGAAAATCATACTCGAAATGACGGAATGACTACCACACAAATATTTCCGACTTTTTCAGTATAAATAATACTTCCCCTTTTCAGAAGATACACCAAAATACAGCCATTAAGGAAAAAAAATGTTTTTTTTTACATTCCTTCATTCTTGCCGTATAAAATGGAACTGTTCTTTGTTGATTGTTACTTCTAAATATTGATTAAATATATTTTTATTTTGTTTTATTAAATTTTTATTGTTTTTGAAGCAGTGATAGGCAATAACATGTATGCAAAATTAGCGATATAATACGAATTATGTTTGAAAATCATACTCGAAATGACGGAATGACTACCACACAAATATTTCCGACTTTTTCAGTATAAATAATACTTCCCCTTTTCAGAAGATACACCAAAATACAGCCATTAAGGAAAAAATGTTTTTTTTACATTCCTTCATTCTTGCCGTACACTGTACTGTGACCATTGTATTCTATTGTAAGAGAATTTATTTGTATTGGATTCACCCTGTAGTCTGTCTTTTACCACTGCTACTAATTTATACAACTTTGAACTGTTGAGTCAGTCTTGTTTTTTTAATACTGTTTGTTAAAAGTACTACCTATTATTAAGTTAAAAACCATTTAGTATAGCGCTCTATTCTTTAATAATTACTAAAAAAAAATTAGTAATTTTCTAAATTATTGTATTATTTAACATTTAATCTTATTAAACGTTTTTAAAAATGTCTTACATGCAGCAAGCTCAGATGCCTGACCAACAGTTTTTGTGGGATGTATTTCAGAGGCAAGTTGGTATTGATGGAAAATTAAATTGTGAAATTTGTTTTTAATAAATAGTTTAAAAATTTAGGGTGGACAAAGATCGTAGTGGATACATATCGGCCGATGAATTGCAAGTTGCTTTATCAAATGGAACTTGGAGTCCCTTTAATCCAGAGACCGTACGTTTAATGATTGGCATGTTTGACCGTGAAAATAGGGGAACAGTTTCATTTCATGACTTTGGTGCACTTTGGAAATACGTTACAGATTGGCAAAACTGTTTCCGCTCGTTTGATCGTGACAACTCTGGCAATATAGACAAAATGGAATTAAAAACTGCCCTCACATCTTTTGGTTATCGACTTTCCGATAACATAATAGATATGCTGCTGCGCAAATTTGATCGTTTTGGAAGAGGCACAATATTATTTGATGATTTTATACAATGTTGCATTGTTTTACACGTATGTAATGCATTTGTTTTTTAAGTTACACTTTTAATTGTAATAATTTGTATTTACAGACATTGACATCTGCTTTCCGACAACATGACACTGATATGGACGGCATCATTACAATACATTATGAACAGTTTTTAAGCATGGTTTTTGCATTAAAAATATAATAGATACACAACAATATAACCGCTAAACTTAGCTGTCGTCTTTTCCGTCATCTTTAACGAAATTTAAAATAATCAATAACAAACATCACAATAATCCTACACCCGTCTTATGGTGCCAAATATGATTTACATACTAACAATACAATCGCATTTGTTACAATCTATGTTTACGGACAAAAACTGAAAAAAAACTATTTTTAATTAGCTTTGTAAAAAAAATCAATTTTTATAAATCGTTAATAATCAATTCTCAGAAATTTTTTTATTTGTGTTAAGTACAATTTGTAAAAAATAAGTAATGATGAAATATAAATACCTATTACTTTTTCATGTTAAAAAATTATATAGGCCTGTTCTGAAAATCACAGTTTGAAAAAGTGATTTAAAATTACATAAAAGGCCACATAAAAAAAATAATTTTTGTGATTTTAAGCCGGTTGTCTAAAAGACTAGTTTATTTTTACCGATTTTTCATTTTGGACTATGTAAAAAAAGTTTTTAAAAAATAATCGTATGTTTTTTTTATTGGCTTATCTAAAATATTAAGGTAAGAGACTATTTTTTAAAACGTAAAAAAAGTTTTGCTTTTGTGATATGTTTTCACTTCGGAGCTATCATGGTTCCACGAAAATGCGTTATCGGCGGTTTCCAGTGTAGCGAAATTTTTTGCTGAAGTTTAAAATGTTTATTTTAATTAAATGCCAACAAAATACCAATATTTTTGTTGTTAGAAATAAAATGTCTTTTTTTTTAATTTAATATAACAAAGCCTTAAATTGAAGAAAAATGAAACATTGCAACTTTGGTTTTTGTGTATTTAGGTATTATTTTTAAGAAATTTAATTTGAAAGTTGGAAAACAGTCTGAAAACCAACAAATGTGTGATTTACCGAAAAGGAACAAATCACATTTGTGATGTTAAAAAGGCAATAGATTTAAAATTACGTGATTTTCAGAACAGGCCTGATATGCAAGTTATTTTTAATCACTTAGTCCCATTTTACACGAATCAGGTTTACTTGATCAGTTTTTCTTTAAACTTCTTTTGAACCTGCATTCACGTTCACACACGAACACGAAAATTATGGGAGAAGCAAAAACATTATAACTTTTAAGCTACAAGAAATATTAAATTTTGGAATTGGGTCATTAAAGTATCAGTGAAGAAAATTCAAAAAAACTAAAATGATAAAAATCGTTTAGTTAAGCCAAAAAACACAAGGGCTTTTCACTATAAGCTGAATATTTTTTGAAACCAAAAGGGCTTAACTTCCACACAAATTTTGAGCATGTAGTTAAGCCATTCTGTTTTTAGAGAAAAAAAATCCTGTTGTTGACCGTATGCATCTAAATGTTAGTAGATAGATATATTTTAGGTTGCTTTGTCAAAATCAATAAAAAAATCCATTAAAATTTGTTAGTTACGCCCTTTTGCATTTCAGGTGACGATATAAATATCTACTTGGGTACTTTAAACAAAAATAAATTTAAAAAAATCAAAAATTTTTTCTATGAAACACAGAATTTCACTTCTTACATCTCCTTGGCCTATTCAGAAAAAACAAACTAAATTATGACTAGATGCATTTTTGTTTTAAAATCAATTTCAGCTATTTTTGTTAACTTAACCACTGTTGCTGTGTTTATCTCTTTTAATAAAAAATAATTATATTTATTTCACAAATCTTTAAATTAATTGTAATTAGAAAAGATATATTTTTTTATTTTTGTGAATAACTTTTATTATATATAAAGACGATACATATCAATTAAACAGATAAAAAAAATAAAAGAAACAAATATACACTTCAGTGCAAAACATACTTTAAAGTAAGCAAAATATTTAGGAAGTATTAAAACAAAACAAAGGATTCGTTCAATGTTAGATATTTAAATCATACGAAAAAATTTAATTGTATTTGAAATTCATACGTAACATATATTGAATGTTAACCTGAGCAATATCATACACGATAAATTCGTTATATAAAAGTGACGATTTTAATTTATCATCGGTGGTTGGCTTTCCTAAAGGTATCTCTACGCCATCTTCACGGACAACCGATTCACTAGGATCAGGCATTGTACGACCACGGCCAAAACAACTGTGTTTGTCTTTTGGCAATTTGGTAACGTATTTGGCGGCTGTGCATTCCATCATATCGCCAAGAGCTACCTCCGAAAGCAACATAAGACCTGTCGAATTTTGTCGACTAGTGCAACAATAATTTGCAGACTTGGATACCATGTCTGCAAAATATATACCTTTACCAAACATATAACCAGTTACTGGAGCCTCAGGTGGTGCTATTTTAAGACCATGTGATAGAATACCAGCAAAATTGGTAAGACGAGAACCGTGCCAAAGCAAACGGCGGTTGTGTAGTTTTTTAAATGGCTTATAACGGCGAGCTTCTCCTTGACGGGACACTTTGAAAATATCCTCAACCTCTAATTCGTACATTTTATGAGTTGCAGCATGTGTATTTTGAACGTATTTCTTAAGTAGAGCAAACTCCTCACTCTTCTTGTCCAATGGTTCCAACTTGGTCTTTAATTGTTCGTAGTGCTTGTCGATCGGATTTACGTCTTCTTTAGAATCTTCAGTTTGTAGTAAATTGTAAGCACATTCTATTTCCATAAGTGAGTCTAGCATTTGTCGCAGATTTTCAATTTGTTCATTGGTATCCAACAAAGGAGGACTTTGAGTACCGAAATTGTGAGGAATTAAAGTGTAAAACCGATTGGTAGCATCGATAAAATTTACATTAGACCCACCCTTTTGAATGAGCTCGTAAATTTCAGTTAAAACTTTATAGGCTGATTGTAATTGCTTCTGACTTAATTTGCCTAATGGCATTTTTTCCATATCCAAATCAAATTCCATCATTGTTCTTTTCATAGTATCTACATCAAAGATAAGTTTTATAATATCTTGTACAGGTTGAGACAATTTCGATTCAACATTATGTTTTGCCGACAAATCAACTTTCACATCTTCAGTATAATCAATATCTATTGGATACATGCGTCCCGACACCTAAAAATATATTAAAATCATAGTAAGCTACTTATTGCATACATTGAATTTAACTAATAACACCTTAACAAAATTGTCTCGATTATTGAAGGAGTTTCCAGTCTTATCCAAGTATATTTCTTCGAAAGAGTGAATGGCATCTATGAGGTTATCAAATTGATCCAATTTATCTCCACCAATCGTTGTTCCTATACGACCCCATGATCTAAATACCCAATATCTATAAAAAAGAAATCACACAAATTTAGATATTTCCGAAGTTTTTAATAAATACATTTGTTTCTATTATAGTTTCTTGTTTTTGTACTTACTTATTTTTCTTATCGCTTTCCAAAAGTTGTAATTTATAATATGAATTCTTATTTTTTTGTATGTCAGTTATGCCGAGGACAACGTTGTATTTATCCTTTTTATTGGAAACGTACACGTGAGCAACATCTTCTAAGCCACTTTCGGGATCAACAGCTAGACCATCTTTAATTTTAAGTGTCATTGATTTGGGTACTGATTTGGTATAAATACTTTTTGATTTGGAAGAACTTTTGGCTTCTTCTAGTTGTAATCGAGGTGCAGGATCAGTTCCCCAATCGCACAATGACATACTACTTATATAATTGACAGCGCCTGCGCCATTCGATTCTACTGCATCCAAATACTCTAACGGTATTATATGCAAACCCAAACTTTTTGCTTTTTTCATGCGGCTACTCATACGTTTAACTTCTTTTGGAGTTGATAATACGGCAGTTGTACGTTCCGTTATAGTTGTTCCAATTTTTGCACCAAGTTTTGTTATACGCTTTTTTATATTATCTTCGTCATTACCGAGACCATATAAAGCAATTTCCATATTGTACAAAGGTGGTCGTTCCCGTTTAACTTTGGGGCTGCATAAATACAAGATTTATTTATAAAAAAAATAAATTTATCGAATCCTATAAACGTGCATCTATTTTACAATCTTATTCATATCCCACTTGTTCAACAAGAGGGTATTAACTCAAAATCTTTAAATTTTCTCTTTTTAGAAGAAATAGATGTGTAGTGGTCTTATCTACCCATTGTAAAAATCTGACATAATTTTCACTATAATTTCGCAAAAAAAAACTAGTTTTACCCCTCTCCTTTATATGAAAGTAGTAGCAAAATAAAATATTTTTTTGACTCTACTGAAAATTTTAAAATTTTGAGTTAATACCCTCTTGTTGATCAAGTGCGATATATTTTTCAAATGTGAAAATTTGTTTTTCTAACCAGGTCTGTCATAGAAAGCATGTCGATTTTTCAAATTTTAAGTTTTTAAAACCAATTCGAATATATCGTCGACCTATATCTAAAACGGCTTATCTGCAAAATACTGATTTTTCAGGAGAACCAAAAAACTCTTTAATTCTCTTATTGGTGAGTTTTTAACAAAGTGATCTTTTACAATATGATTGGTAGACTCCTTACTTCCTGAAATAAAATTTATTAAATAAAAACCAATATTCGCGATTTTACGGCAGATCAGCCGTTTTGTCTTCGAAAATTTTTATATAAAATTTTAAAATGTGTAGATAAACCATTTTGTTCGTAGTGAATTTGTAGGAAAGTGGATTGCATAACATAATTTAAGAAATTTATGTAATTCCGATTACACAATACTCCCTCATGATTTGGGATACTTTTATGTATTTAAATTGTACTACTTATATACGACGTTTATTACATTTTATTGGTAATAATTAATTTTTTGAAAAAGTGCATTTTTCAAAATGCACTTTCTTTTATAAAAGTTAAAAGATTTTATAATTTTTCGTCTTTCCTACTTGAAGGAAGATATCTTCTTATTGTTAAGAGTTATAGAATGTTTTTTTGGAAGTTTATGCGTAGTGAATAGCCTTTTAAACATCACTAAAAAAACTGCATTTTTCTGTTGAACAGTGTGAAGAAAGAAGAATTTTGAAAGTACATTTGAATTTAGCGTATTACCACTCATCAGAAAAATAAAAAAAGTTTTAATAATTTTATTTTACGTTTTTAGAGAGTTTTAGTTTACAACTTCTATGACTATTTAGTAAAAACAATGTAGATAAATCATTTTGTCTTCGAAAAAAAATTGTTTATGTAGATAACCCAAACAAAAAAGTGAATAAGTCGCGAATAAATTAACATTTTGATAAAAAATTCACACTACAGGAAAATCGCGTCATACGAAATCGTATGGTATAAAAATCTCAATTTCTAAAATCTGCAGATAAGCCATTTTAGATATAGGCCGACGATATGTAAATATAATATCTGTGTTCCTTTACTATATTCCTGTTTGACACATTTTTAGTACTTACCTTTTTTAACTAAAGTCATAAATCATAAAACTAAAAATATCGGTTTTCATGACACTAAACAAAAAATCATGTTTTCTCGTTTCGCAACAAACTTTCCAGGTTAGTTCGGAAAACTTAAATTTTTGTATGTAATATCAATTCGCAATTCTTTTACATTTTATTTAGGATTGATCCTATTTTGATATGCAGTAAATTATCTTTTTGTGATTTTTCTACACTCTAAATTCTTTTTTTTTAAGAAAAGCAGCTCGTACGGTGAAATGTTCTACGAATTTTGCACATAGAGTCAAAGCTTATGCTGGACTGAAGACATACAAAGTCCAAAAGGTTCCAGATCGCAATGCTATAAAGAACTTAGAAGCAAAAAAACGAGCGAAAAAATTGAAGTCTGATTTTATAAAAAAATACACCTGTTGTGTGATGGATGATGAAACATACGTACTGGCAGACTTTTCTCAACTTCCTGGTCAAGATTTTTATGTTGCTGATAAACGGGGCAATGTTCGGTAAGAGTTTCGCACAAAAAAAAAACAAACAAAATTCCCTAAGAAGTTTCTCGTGTGGCAAGCTATTTGCAGATGTGGCAAAAGAAGTAAAGTATTTGTGGCATCTGGCACAATAAACACAGAAATTTATGTAAAGGAGTGCCTACCAAAACGGTTGTTACCCTTTTTAAGAGAGCACAGAGTGACTACATTTTTTTGGCCCGATTTGGCATCATGCCATTATGGAAAAAAGGCACTTGAGTGGTACTCAAAGAATAATGTCATTTTTGTACCACGAGAGGCAAATCCACCTAACTGTCCAGAACTTCGGCCTGTGGAAAGGTATTGGGCTCTGGTAACAAAGGAATTTAAGAACACAGGAAAGATTTCCAAGAACATATCCGATTTTAAGCGCAGGTGGAACACATGCTCCAAAAAGGTATCAGAAGCAACTGTAAAATCTTTAATGGGAGGGTTTACGAAAAAAGTCGATAATTTTGCAAAACCCGAGTACTAAGTAAACATTTTAATGCTAAATGATTTTGTATAATATGTCATTATATTTGCGTATTTTGTAGAGTTTTTATATTAAAAGGTTTGATTTTTATTTAAGAAAATCCAACTACAAATTTTATTTAGAGCACTCTTTATATGGATAATTATACGCCTTCCTGTGAATTAGTTTTGCATTTTAATTTGGTTTATCCTGAAGTGATCAAAATTCGTGAAATTTATTTTAATATTTACAAGATAATTAGAAATATAACCGATTTTTCATAAATGCATTAACCAATATTTGGTCAATTTTTTTTTATTAAAAACTTGTACCTGTTTTCTATAAAGGTCTAAATGAAGTAAATACAGGTTTTTTGTAAGGACAGCAATGAAAATCATACCATGTTTTTTGAAAAATTTTATTAAAATTCAACCCCAGTCGAAAACTTTAAAAATTAATTAAAAACCTTAGATAATAATTCAAAACCCAGCTAGGGTTTTTCTTCTACAATTCGATTTTTGGGGCTTTCCTCCATGAAATAAATATTAAAGGAAGTGCCACTTGAAAATTTTGACTATCAAGAATATCTTTGAAGTTTGTATATTTTGTCAATATTACACAGATCGTTGCCACAGAGGGGACTTCTCTCAGTCAAGGACATGCACTAGATTCTATTTTTAGACTAATTGAAAGAGACCTACAGTTTGACTTAACTTAATACTCAATAACCAGTCGTTACCTGTATTAAGGATTTTATAGTCCAGACAAAATCTTTAACATTCCGATATAAAAGGATGGTTGAGGCCTTGGGTGAGAGACAAGGATAACAGAAGAAGAAAGTTAAGAAATATTAAAAATTATCAAACAATTTTGATGCCTAAATGGGATTTTTTTTAAAGTAAGGTAGCCTCATTTTTTGAATAAACTTTAGATATTCTTTCTTGTCAAATGGTTAATGTTTACAAAATAAAGAGAAAGTGGCACTTCCTTTAACCCCTTAACGGACATAACGATCACAATAGGATAAATAAAATCCAGTTTTCATTTGGGGATACTATTGATGACTAAAAACATAAAATAAAACAAAAATTTGATTTTTTTGCTTTTGATTGGTGGTAAAAATATTCCCTCTGCCTCCGTCGCGAAAAGCTATTATATATGCCTGAGATCTAATAAATGTAAAATATTATCCTCATCGTCTTCGGACTGGTCAGAATCTGATGGTAATGTAATAACTCATCCAGCACTAACTTTATTTTTCATATTCTTTTAGAACTTTCTTGCCCATTTTCGGACAATCTGTAATATAGAAACAGTCATACTAAGGGTTAGAGGGAAAATTCTTCCCACCAAAAAAATCGTTGAAAGAAGAACAATGTGCAAGATAAGTTTAAAATATGTCTCACTCCTAAGATATTAAACATAAATCTTTAAAACGTTAAAGGACATACCATATATCACCACGATAGTTCAAAGATATATACCGATTTCGTTCGCGGTTGTAAAAACGCCAGTTTTTAATTTACACAATGCTCGTTTCGAAAAAAATCATGTATAATTTGACAGTACAATTACAAGAAAAGATTATTGTAATCGAAAAAATAACTGCGATTGATGAGCTACCTTACCAATGAAGAAAAAGTTGGTGGGAAAATTATTCCCTCTAACTGTAAAAGGGTTAATATTAATTTCATGGTTTCCTCGGTTCAAGATTTTAAAGTTAAAAAATGTGCTGTGTTATTACTGGAAAAGTTAATAAAAACAAATATTAGGTGTACAAATTTGCTTCCTCCGTTTTTTTTTTTAATTCGAGGATTTTTGTGGTAAACTGGTTACACATTTATGATTTAAAATATTGTGCATAGTTGGAAAATACTTTGTTTTATCTTTCGGGCAGCATACGAATCCCGTGTTGAAAAAACTGGTCATCTTTGATCCACAAAATGGATCCAATTTTTAGGGTAGGACTTCCCATCTCAACGTTTAAAAGTATGTCTTGACCACTTTCGCAACATGGGGTCGAGCATTACCATGCTGTAAACGACCGTTTACAGCGACTGTTTGCCTTGAAGCAATAGTTGCGTTCGGTTTTATTACAGAGCACGTTCTTTCACTAAGATTAAAACCTGCTGCAAATGACATGTTTAATGCTCGTAATCTGACATGTTTAATCGAGAAAACCTTTATGTTGTTTATTGTATTGTATGACATCTACGATCTATTTATTTCTACTGCCACTTATTTCTACGCCAATACCTCGATTTTCGTCGTTTCGTTTTGCGTTTTTTTTTAAGTTGCGTCGCTGCTTAATCAGTACTTATTTTCACTATGCGCCGTTAGATTTTCGAGGTTGCTTTGTTTTGGGTTCTGGTCTTCAATTTTTTTTTTAATTTCTTTAAAATTTTCTTTTTTTCTAAAAGATGACACAACTTTTTTTAATTGCGCCAAATTTTATTTTTTTCTAAAAGAAGACACAACTTTTTAATTGCGCCATGCCTTCAAATTTGAAAATTCCCTTTCAGTTTTATTTTCACCTGTTTTGCTTATTTTGGAGTTCAGTTTCAATTATGTAGTGTATTGAGCTTTGTATAAAAGGAAATTATGCATTTTTACGGGTTATTTTTGGTTACAAAAAAGGAAAATACTTTTCAATTTATTTCTAGCTTAATTTATTGACAAAGTTATAATATTTTCTTATATACACTTGTAATTCGTTCATAAAAAAATAGTATATTTGTAACCCTATACCCTATCTTCATATGGTTTGCTATCTTTATTCACTTTGCGTAGTGTTTTTAGGATCGTAACCCCGGCGCAAAGTGTATTGAATATTGGAGTTTTCCAAAACAGCGAAAGCAAAGTTGTACACCTATTAATAGCAAACTGGAAACTCCACTATTCTGGATAAAATCATAAATATTCCTAACAACATTGACTACTCCACCCCTGTCTTTGATAATTTTTTTACTGTAACTAACTCTGGAAACCCATCATCCCTTGATGACGGCTGTTTGGAGGGATATACGGACGGATCCAAGTCAAAGATGGGCGTGGGTGGCTTCTTCATTCCACTTTTAGGGAAGGAAATCTGTTTTAAGCTTCCTGATTAGTGTAGTATTCTGTATCGACAGTCAGGCTGCCATAAAATCCCTATCTAATGTCCACACGACATCTGCTCTAACCCGTAAATGCTGGGCATTTCTTAATGAGATGGCGAGATATTGTAATATCGAACTTTTCTGGGTACCCGGGCACAACAACATACCCGGTAACTCCACTGCGGACAGACTTGCTAAATCCGGTGCTCTCTTGAGTTAGGTTAACATCGATTAATTTACGGGCTGACCGTTATCCGCCTGCAAATCAGTTATTAGGCAATTTCTTTACGGATCAGCTCAGAACACCTGGTCCTTTGAAATCATTTGTTCAATATTCAGGCGAACATGGCCCACCTGTGACAATAAACGTTCAAAATGCTTGGTTTCTCTATCTCGCCACAGACTTCGCAACTCGACCCTAACAAGTCACTGTATTTTTGGGCTGCATGCCAGAAGGCTTAACCTTCAACACCATGACTACTGTCGAAGCTGTCACAACTTCGAAGATGAGGAAACGGTAACTCATCTTCTCTGCAATGCCCCAATCTTTCAATTTCTGCATGATTTATCCGATCTAGCGAGTATTGACATTCGTAAAATAGACTCAATTATCAGTTCTACAGGCTGTCTTGAATAAGCCTCTCACCGATGGACTGGAATTAATTATCTATGCTTTCTTTTCCAGTCTATCCCCTGCAGGTACCACAAAGAGGCCGTTTCTAGGACCCAAGTGACGCTGACTTAATATCGGTTGCCTGCCTAACCTAACCTAACACCTATTAATATGATGTGAAAATATTTATTGTTATTGTGCACATACACATGTATGTGTAATGTTCACTAGAACAGTTTACTACTAAATTCATGAAATCGAAGATTAAACCGTCGCAGTGCCCTACTCATTTCCTTCTTCTTTTATAGGTCAAAAACTTAAATTTATCATTTAAATATATTAATACTTACCCATCCAATTCATCTCCTTTCTTTGTTGAAATGCTTTTTGATATAGTTGAAGCACTTGGTGGTATGTATCGAATTGCACGCACTTCAGGTGTCTTACGTACTCCTTTTAAGAAAGTGTATTCGGATTTCAGATGACTTGGAATTTTGCATGCTTTTCTCTCGGGTTCCTTTATGAGATTCGTACATTTAGTCCATTCGGTCAATTGTCCATTACATAAATATCCAGATTTTTGAAAAAGTAACTGTTTACCCTGACATTCTGGACAAGGTAATAAAGTACCGAATGTTAAGAGATCAGCTAGTTGATCCAATAGTTTCTCGGAATCTTTTACTGGTTCCAGCCCATTTGCCTCTAATAATTCTAGCATATCATTTTTATGCATTTCATTTTTGATATTATCTCTAAATTTAAACAAACGATCAGTCTGCTTCTTAATGGTCTCTATCAATTCCTTAGACGACTTCTCATCTTCTTCATCTAGTTTCTCAAGTTTTGCTTTCTTAGGCGGAGGAATATCTTCACTTTTAACCACTCTATGTAGATCAAATAAAACATATTTGTTATATAAAGACCCATTCAGTTAATTATACCCAGTAATATGACTATATAAAAAAAATTATTAGAATATAATTGGTTGGAACAAATGAGGTTATTTTGGTAATTGCATTATTTTTGAGAAAAAGTTTTTGAGAAAAGTTTTATAAAATTTATAAATATAGCTAACAATGTAGTTTCGAGTATAAAAATTTAAGTTATGTTGCAATGCACAATCAAGCAATAAACTTCCCAAAGATTTTAAATAATTTTAAATAAATGTTAATTTATCATGTGAAGAGATTCGATTTGTTTTTTTTTTTGCCATCATTGATATCTGCGTTTTTAATTTGGAAAACAGCTGCCAATAGATGTTTAAATTATATCAAAAATGTTAAGATTCTTTAATGTATTTTTAGTAAAAGTTTAGTTTTTGTATTAACAAGATGGAGGTAAAAAATTTTATAGTCATTTTACAAGGCTGATTAACTGGGAATTGTTAAAACTTTCCAAAAGATGTTTTAAGTCTTATACATATATATATATAAATATAATATTGTCACCTGAAGCGCCCAAAAACATAACCTACATTATTATAACTTCAAAGGGGAAGCAAAAAACCTTATAATATGAAAACGATTTTTACATACATTCATACATACATATATGCCGTGATAAAAAAGGAACACAAGGCCGTTCACAATTAATACTGCCTGTTTGCTCTATTTTAAATAATTTCCCAGTAAGAAAAATGGTTTATTCTCAAATTGAGGATGATTTGAAAATAAATCTTTTTTCAAAGGTCAAACGTTTGATACTGATTTGAGAATAATAGCGTTCTCTCAAATTGAGAAATGCCTTCATTCTCAAATCATTATGAAACCTCATTATCAAAGGTTTTTCAAATGTGGATATCATCTATATGTGGATCGTAAATAAAATGGCGTTGTATTTTTTGATATTTTTGAGTTTATTTTGTTTTTGAAAACGGCGCATTATATTTGAATCCTTTTTCTTAAAATATATATTTTTTTAATGTTAGGTAAAAAAACTTTTAAGAAACAAAGAAAATTTACTTATGCATATGAATATTATTGAATTTTTATTCTTTAATCGGAATAATTTGATTAAATTTAGTACAAATATTTGCTTTGCTAGAGGGACTATCACAATTAAAATTGTCGACTGGCCCACTTTTTTATGTAAGGTTTAAGGGGTGACTTTTTTAAGTAAGGTTTTATGGTAAAATATGTATCAATTTTAAAAAATCCGAAAAAAATAACGAATTTCTTTGAAACGCAATACCATTCCATTAAAATATCTTAAACATTGATAAACATAATAAACTTATTTAAAGTTTGAAAAAAACTTTAAAATAAGGTTTGATATCAAATTTATATAACACCATTCTTCAAATTATTCTCAAATCATCTTAGGGTTTGATAATGATTTGAAAGAAAATAACCTTTATTCTTAATTTGAGACACTATCATTTTTCAAACGTTTATTCTCAAATGAGCCTTCATTTGAAAATAAATGTGAATCTCAAACATCTGCTTAGGTTTAAAAAAAAAACGTTTGATATCAAATGTAAGTCATGTTATTTCAAACTTTTGACACTGCTCTTACTGGTTAAAATCCAACGATTTTCGAGTCGTTCCGTTACGAAGACTGCCGTTGAAACGTCTACTGATTTATTTTTTTAGGGTTACGTCTTTGGGAATTTTAGGTGACGATATTTATGCAAAGTGCCCTTAACTTAAATACTTACGGTAATATCTTTTTTACTTCAGCTTTATCATCATCTTTAAGACTTTTAAAGCCTGGCAAGTTTTCGCCTGTATCTAGCCAACCCAATTCGGACCGCATTTGAGCAAAACATTCAACATGATGCCACAACGCTTGGCCTCCATACTTCATACCAACTTCAGTATCATAAACCGTCTTACGAACTCGTATCTGATCCTTAAGTATTTTTTGTTCACAACCACGACATGAAGATCTGCCTGATTTAGCATATTCAATGCCGAAATCCTTAAGCGCATTAGCTTCTGCTTTCGACCGCTTGCTTCCCTTTTTGGAGCTACCAGCAGTGATGACCGATGAGCAATTATCTAGAAATTTAAAATAATTTGATTTTAAAAGCCTGCGGCATGAAGGTTATGTGGAGATGTGTTATGGTCATTCGAATTTTGTGATCATACAAACATTTTCTGAATACTTAGTTATTTGAAGATTTAAAACATTTCGTCGTGCGGGAGTTTATGTGCTCTATCCGCCATTTTACACATTTTGAGTTAATGATGCCTTATAGGTTTTCGAGCCTAAATTTGTTCAAATCTGCAATCCGTTTTCGGCTATCTCCTCTAGTTTCTGAGATAAATAGTGTCTGTTTTGTTCTATATCCTTCAAAGCTGATTTTTTTGCTCTATACGCCAAAAATATGGTGCAAAAATCTTAAATTCTATCTTAAATTTTTTAGAAAAATTAAGTTAAAACTTTAAGATCGATTTTCTTAAATTCTTTTTTGGCGTATAGAGCACATAAACTCCCGCACAACGATTTGAGTTCATAGGCAAATAGTGTTTTCGAAAATTTAATAAAAACTAAGTTAGTACTAAGTACTAACTTTTTTAAATGCATATTTAAGTTATTCAGAGTTGGTAACGAAAGTTGAGACTTAATTATGGGCTATAACTAAATGTTAACTTACTTATACATTCAAACAACAGCTGATTGATTTCATAAATTATTCGAAGACAATTAATTGAGGTAAACAAAAAGAAGTGGAAAGTATAAGAGATTTCCTAATATTATTAGACGATAATATAATGAGAAAAGTAGGAACGTATAGGAAACGCTGCAATTAATATTGAAATCTACTTTAATTTTTTGTGTCTAAAAATCATCCAAATAAAATAAACAAGAGATGTGTTTTCGGGCGACAACAATTGTTTGAATAATTTTCTTTGTACAAAACTTTTTTTAATTGGTCTTTATACAAATTGTAACTAAAAAATACTTTTTGTGATTT
The DNA here is from genome assembly GCA_933228675.1 of Stomorhina lunata. NCBI lineage: Eukaryota > Metazoa > Arthropoda > Insecta > Diptera > Rhiniidae > Stomorhina > Stomorhina lunata. The sequence continues at coordinate 83,041,768 of OW121740.1, read as the reverse complement.
TTTTTTAATTTTTTAAATGTCAAAAATTGTTTTTGATAGTGTAAAAAGCAGAGACCGAATATTGTTTTATTTTTTAAATCAATCAAGTATAAATATCATTGTCGATGAAAATTTATTTTCATTTCGATCTATGAATAAAAATGAGGGATTTATATTTGAAATATAAATATCCCTCATGATGAAAATTTTAAATATCTTGAACGATAAATATCCGAACAGAAAAATATTTTAATATTTTATGATGATATAAAATATTTTTGAAATTATAAAACTTTTAACAATGAATGTATGAATATGTTTCCAATTAATTGCAATGTTTTAGGACATCGAAGTCCTAATGGAACTATTGGTGGTTTCTTTGACTCGCAAAACCATTTCAACATAAAATTTGCAACAATAATTGAATTTATTGTTATTTAATTGCCAAAAGACTTTTTATACCAGGACAAATCTTCTTCTTCTGTCATTCTTGACTCCCAGTGGAGCATAGGGAATGGAAGGATGCAGAATTGCCTGGCGTCTCTAGCTATCAGGTGAGAACTGTATCCAATTCCCACTCTAAACTTCTCGTGGTACATCCCGGAAACCTTAGCAACCTAGTTTTATATGCGGTAAACAGCCCGTGTGGGATTCTAGGTCAGGGAGTTATCTTAGAGCCAGGGAGTTATCTTAGAGCCATTCCAACGTATATGTTCTAAGGGTCTAAGATAATTGTACTTCGTAAAGTACGAAAATGCAGCGTCTGCTTAACATGTTAGTTGCGGCTGCAAGCGGGCCTCAGTCTCGGATCGAACGGCTCGCTATACAAACGTGGCTTGTGTCTTTGGACCCATCACCCATCGACTTAGCGCTCACGATGTTTTAAGCATGGAAAGAAACAATATTATAGAATATACTACTCCAAGTGGTAATCATGCGAGAAAACCCCCTGCTACGGCAGTTGGCGCAAGGATTTTGGAGTTTCCTAATCTATGCAAGAACATTATGATGAATGAAACCAGGACAAATACAGAAATAAAATTTGAATATTTTTTATCAATTTTTTTTTTCATCGGATGAAAAAAGATGAAAATAATTTTGAACTGATAAATATCCCAAACGATTTTTTTATTTTTTATTTTCATCGGATTGAAAAACGATACAAAATTTTTCGAACAATTAAAAATCTTTAGGGATATTTATTATTTTTTAAACTTAAATGATTGTTTTTGTATGGATTAAAAAATGAAAATATTGTTTTAAAAGTATTAATATTCGGTCTCTGGTAAAAAGTTTATATCGATCACATTTTATTTTCTCTACAGGCCAATTGACTTGGTTGCATTTGTTTTATCAGCTGACAGCCTTACTACGTTAGTTTCCATTTGTGAATAGAATAGAAAAGCTTAAGTCCATATAAAAAGTGCAGTAGAACAAAGTATTAAAAGAAATTTATAATAATTATTGTTATCTTCGTGAATGGCAGGTCTTTATTTGCACCCATCTCGAATTTTTATACATTTTTTAATATAATATGTTTTTTAAAAGTTCATAAAAATCCGAAAAACATCCATTTAGGTATCAAGTTTCAGTAGGGGCTCAAAGTCTGCTTAATTTTATACAATTAGGTGTAAAAGACCCCATCAAAAGTAATTGGAGTGATATAAATAACGTCAAGTAAAAAAGGGCTCACAGATTGTAAAAAATCATTATTTTAACTAATTAACGAATCCTTAAAAAAATATGAAATATGAATTTTTTCCTAATAAAAAACATTCAAGTAAAAACTGTATCGTCCGTCACGTAGCGTCCGCCACAGTACATTTATGGATATTTGGTGAAACTGGAAACTTAAAAATATTTTATAAAAGCTGCTTTGGAATCCTCTGATTTTCCTCTATCTTCAATGTATTTACAATTTTACGTGTTGGAAAAAAGTCACTTTCATTTTTTGTAGCGTCCGTCACAGTACTTTAAAAGAGAATATCCGAAAAACTCAGAACAAAACCGTTCCGCAAACATTTGCTGAATGTTTTGGTATTTTTTATTTTAAGCTAAAAAGAAAGACTAATTCGAAAAATTCTGTTACATTACAATGTTTACACAAATGATGTGGTTGCAATAATGTTCGAGATTATATTTCTTTGTTCTCACGAACTGTGTATTTGTTGTCTTTTTGTCTTTTCTTAAACAAGGCAAACTTTGTTAACGTGTAAATTTCAACTGAATGCTTTTGATACTCATTTTCACGAGTTTCATTATTGATATTTGATATTTAAGAAAATTACAAAATCTTCGGCTGCCTATCTTAGCATAAGATAAAACGAATCATTCGCAAACATTTCTGAGGCTGTTTTGTACTTAAATGTACGATTGGTATGGTAAACTGATGCAAAGAAGATGAGCAGTGCTCATTGAGCACAAAGAATATTGTTTGTTTTTTGCTCTTTGATTTTCAAACGAATTTGTTTCGCTTAGTTCAACAAAACGATTGAAGTAAAGCTGAATATGTCTTTACATTCTACGAATGTTTGCAAAAGGTTTTGTTTGTTTTCACACTCTATTGAGAGCTAATTTTTTTAGTATATCTTGATTTTCCTAACAATTCTTCACTATACCAAACAATCTATTGATAATCTTGAATTCAAAATCGTCTTCACTTTTTGTAAAGTGGATCTACTTATGGATACTCTACCAGCAAAGTATCTTTGTGTATAATTTTGATTAAATTAAACAACCAGGACTTCGATATTCATACCTCGATTATGGTGTGGGGTTGTTTTTCTTACTCTGGCATTGGACCAATTTGTCAAATATCGGAAAACAGATTCGTATACAAAATTATACTTCATATTTCAATGTACGGGGCAAATGGCTTTAAATTTAATTTGGTTTTCCGGTTGTCAATTTAATCTAAAGTTACCATTTTCTATACAAACTCAATACCAAGAAAATTACATAAAAGTGAAAAGTTTTCTTCATTGTTCATGAATTTAAATTGGCAATTTAAACCATTATTTCTTTAAATAATCTTTTTTTTATTTTATTTTTTCTTAATTTGATTTTTGATATTTTATCAAAAAAAAAAAATAATAATAATAATAATAATAATAATTAAAACTTTAAATCAAAAATAACAAAAATGAAAACAGCTAAGTTGCCAAAAATAAATGTCTAATTATGCATTTTGATACATTTTTGTATCTTGCAACTAAAAATCATAAAAGACATAAGCATTTTTATTTTATTTTACCCTTACCATAGGAGGATTGGGTATATTGGATTTGTGCTGATCGTGTTGCATAGAAATATCGGGTGTTTAAACCAGCACAAACCCAATATACCCAATCCTCTTTTGAAAATACTGTTCAACTCAGAATCACCTTCTGAAACATATTTATAATAAACAAACCACTACCTACGATAGTGTAATGTATCTAAATACGGTTAACTTACAATTTTCTACGATTACTTACCAATTTCTTTCTGAACCCGTTCTTGGTCTTCGAAACGAAGATTTTCAAAGTTTTCTATATCTCCCGCAGATCCAGGATGATGTTTAGTAAAAAAACATTGTTCATGAAACCAGTTTGCTTGCTTACCATCATGAAATGCTGACTGTTTAATGACAAAATAGTAATGTTATACTATAATAATAATAATCTTTATAGAACTATATAACAAAATAAGCTTTTTAATCAAATACGAACTATCTGAGTTAAGATAAATAGGGCGAGCTAAATACATAATGTTGCGGATAATAAAATAGGGTCAATTTAATACGATTTTCATACACGATTTACGTATATAAATTAAGTTTTTGAAAAAAAAAATACAAATTAAATATATCGTCGGTCTATATCTAAAATGGCTTATCTGCAAAATACTGATTTTCCAGGAGAAGCAAAAAACTCTTTAATTTTGTTATTAGCGAGTATTTAACAAATTGATCTTTTACAATATGATTGGTAGACTCCTTCTCATTTCCTGGAATAAAAATTATTAAATAAAACCTAATATTCGCGATTTTACGGTAGATCAGCCGTTTTGTCTTCGAAAATTTTTATATAAAATTTTAAAATGTGTAGATAAACCATTTTTTCATAGTGGATTTGTATAAAAGTGGATTTGTATAACATAATTTCAGAAATTTTAGCAATTCCTATTAAACAATACTCCCTCATGATTTGGGATCCTTTTATGTATTTAAATTCTACTATATACGGCGTTAATTACATTCTATTGGTAATTATTTATTTTTTGAAAAAGTGCATTTCTCAAAATTCCTATTTAAAAGATATCTTCTTTAATAGTTAAGAGTTATATAATTTTTAGAAGTTTATGTGTATTAAATAGCCTTTAAAACATGACTAAAAACACTGCATTTTATCGCACTTTTCGTTGAATAGTGTGAATATAGAAGAATTTTGAAAACATATTTCAATTTAGCGTATTACCACTCATCAGAAAAGTAAAATAAGTTTTAATAACTTAACGTTTTTACAAATTTTTCGTTAACAATTTCTATGATTATTTAGCCAATGCAATGTAGATAAAAGATTCTGTCTTCGAAAAAAAATTGTTTTTGTAGATAAGCCAAACAAAAAAGTGAATAAGTCGCGAATAAATTAACATTTTGATAAAAAAAATTCACACTATAGGTAAAGCGCAACGTGCGAAATACGCGGAAGACCCAGAAAAACTACCGCAAAAAAATATAACAATATTAAATTAACTTCTCGCGACCCGTTTAAATCCTCGAAATCTCAGCCAGAACTGTAAGATGTTTAGTAGAAAAAAAATCTTTTTGGTAGAAAGGCTAGAATGGTCCCGGTGCTTTCTAGAAGACATCATCAAAATAGAATTGTTTTGCAAAAAAGTATCTTTATTGGGATGGTCTAGTTCGTGGAAGAAAAGTGGAGAAATATTTTATGGTCCGACAAGTCAAAGATTAATTTGATTGGAAACGATGGCGGAACGTAGTTACGAGTATAAACTATTACAGCTTTGTCCATTTAATTTTACACGAAATTTTATATAATTACCAGCCAGTCTATTAAATTTTTTGACAATCGGTCAACATTTGACTATAGTTCATAAACAAACAACTTTTTTTAAATTTACAATCAAAAATATTTGAGATTTCCCTTAAGAAGGTACCAAGTGCTAAGTAACTTTAAGAGCTACCATCTGAATATAAAAACCTCCCAACCAAACTCGCGGGGCTTCTAATCTGTCTTGATTAAATACAACTCTTTTTTTTTATTGGACAAATCGTGGTGCTAAATACACACAATATAATTAATAGTTTTTAGTAGGTGATTCCCCGCCAGAGCAAAACTGTCCAGTGGGCATACGGCGGCTAATTCCCTTTCGATCACTATCCGTTTTCATTTAATGTTGTAGCAAGCGATCCATTTTTACCACCGCTCCAAAAATGAGAGTAATGTTTTTTTAGATTCAGTAGCTACTGATAGATAGAAATTCAAATACGTCTAAAAAGGTATCTATTATACGACCAATAATAGTTTTTACAGCCAAATATATTATAGATAAGTTTTATATTGGTATGCGTCGGAGACATGTATAGTGTGTATATAAGATTCTTTAAAAAATAAGTTATCCGAAATTGGTTTACGTTGTTATGATGTTTGATACATAAAGTTAAAGACAAAACCGTTCAAGTAATAAAATTAATAAAGAACTTGTTAAAAAATTGTATGTTCACATATTTAAATAAATTTTTTAAGTTAATACCTTATGTATTCTTAATACAAACTCGGGGAAAACTTTAAGCAAATTAAGGATCGTTTAATTTAAAATCTAATTGTATTTAAATTTGTGTGTGAGCAGTTTTGTCTCCTGATGAAAATTTTCGTTTTTTATGACCTCTAGTATTTTGTGTAACCTACAAAGAATTTTTCCACTTCTTTGGTCCTCCAAGGTATACTTTTTAATTTGTTGTTAAGAATTTTTAAATCAATACTTTCCCAGGTTTCAATACAACGGCACCAAAAACCATGTACCGCTTTAGCCGTATGGTTTAAATCGTTATCTTGCTTGAAAATATTATTTTGTGCCAATTCCAGACTAAATATATCAATACATGGTACCTAAAAGTGTTCCAAAATGGTAACACAGTCATTCTACCTCTAATACGCCAAAGCTCATTTTACCAAGTCGTCAATAATCCACCTTAAAATTTCATTCTTTGGCATATACTTCGTTTCTTTGGCCCAACATTTTTATTAACCCCAGATAAAAAATTAGTCGGAACGAGTCAGATGGTCGACAAAAAACATGAGATGATAAAAGAAAAGAAATACAGTTGCGGTAAAAATAAAAGCACCAATTTTATATTTTCAGTTTGACAACTTGTATCTTTTAAACTAATAGAACAATTTTTATCTAAAATTTGCATAAACGTTATTTAACATCCGTTTAGGCAACGTTTAATAATTAAACTATTAATACGTGGTAAAAATAATAGCACTTTGGCTGGAGACTATCAAATAATTGTAACATCCAAGGTAATGAATTTGCGGACTCTACCGCGAAAGCAGCTCATAATTCGCCTCTCTTTCTAACTGATAACCTTAACATCAAGGATATATCAAGTTACATTAATAATACATTAACTGAGGAAACTAATACTTGGTCCAAAACATCCGATTGGTACAAACTTATAAACCAATCAAAATTAAATGTTGAAAATTACCTTAACTTTAACTCATCTATAAGTACTGAAGACTGTAGGAAGTATGTTAGACTTAGACTTGGCCATACAAGCTGCACACACAGGCATATAATTCAACCTGATATTTCGCACATTTGCCCTTACTGCAATACAGAACCCAACTCAATAGAACATATACTTAAATACTGCACAAAATTCAATGCGATAAGAAACAAACTTTTTAATACAGACCCAATTAATCTCCTTTCAAACCCAACAACAGAAAACATAAAATCTATTGTAAAATTTTTAAAAACTTCTAATATATATAAAGATTTATAAACTATAAAAAAAAAAAAATATATAAAAAATAAAAATGTAATCATGCAATAAGTATGTCATAATTCAAACATACAATTAGCTTAAGACCTCAGTAGTCATAGCTTTCATTTAGTTATCTTAAAATGGAACTGTAATTTTATGATAACTGTTAAAATAAATAAATAAATAAATAATAATGTTTTTTTTTTTTTAATAAAATGAACAAATAAAAAATATTTTGCATTCTTATTTCGCGGACAATTAAGAGTTTTTAAAGACTTTATGCGTTTCATTGTTTTGCTATTACGGTAGCGAAATGTCAATTGAAAAGCATTTCGCTGCCTTGTTAAAAAACGGGCATATGGATGGAAACATATACAATGATACCAACACGTGTTGATAGTCTTTGGTAAAATGTACAGAAAATATTAAACTTCTTTCCTATTAAAAGGTGTAAACATTTAGCAAAGTTGCTTTCAAGGCAGCCGAATGCTTTTATTTAACATTTCGCTACCGTAATAGCAAATAAATGCAATCGTACAAGCAACCCAATAACCCATATAGAGTTTATGAAAGCTCTTATAACAATTGTAAGAATGCGAAATATTTTATATTACTTAATTTTGTTTTAAGAAACCTTCTATTACTTGAAGCTTCCTTAACGGTTAACAAAAGGCGATATATTTCATATGGTAATAAAAATGAATTTTAAAGAACTTTTATGCATATGTTTATAAAAACTGTTCCATTAGCTTAAAAGACATAAGTAATTAAACTAAGAATATTAAATTGGCGCTTTATTTTTACCGCAGATGTATGTGCAAATTTAAAATTTGAAGGTGCATATTGATGTCTTTCGAATGTATCGTGGAAATCAGCTTGGATTACTTTGGAATATAAGAGGTGGAATGCATGCGAAAGATTTTAATATTTTGGAAGACTCCTTCCTACCTACATACCAAGTCTAGGTATATTTTGTCTTGAACTAGGACAAAATGTAGTTTTCATGCAAGATAACAACTAAAATAACGAAGAGATGGTATAAAGAAAATATTACTAAACATTCACATGAACCATCCTAAACCCCAAATTAAAATCCTATCGAGCATCTGTGGTCCATCTTAATAGGGAAGATTTTTCAAAAAAGGAACCACTTAAAACTGTACATGGTTTTTGGTGCCGTTGTATTGAAACCTAAGAAAGTATTGATCCAGAAATTCTTAATAATAACTTAAAAAGTATCGCTTAGAGAATCAAAGCAGTGGAAAATAGATACTTGTAGAACATAAAAATTTTGAACAAGTTCCCAATAAATTTTATTACGTGAACAGTTTTGTTATTGACTGTATGTACATTTTCCTTTGTATACTTTTTAAACTAAATCGCGTCATTATTTCGTGTAACTCCTAAATGAGTGCCAATATCTTCCATATTAGACGTACTCTGAGAAGTCACTTGAGTACCCCAAAAACGCAAAAAGCTTATAATTCTTATGATATTATAGCTAGGCTTTCGTAAACCTAATGAAATTCTATGACAACTGGTACACACTTGAACTTACTGGTAAAGGGTAGCACTTTTTATACGATTGTAAATAAATCTCTAAATAATATCTGCCGATATTTATTACGATTCTCAAAAAGTTTTTAAAAATATGACAACACTGAATGAAATTTCAAATTTTAACGGAAATAATTGTAGAAGTATTCAATATAACCTTAAAAATTACGCATTTCTGAAACATCTTTCAGTGTGCCGGATTATTTACATAGCCGCCTAGACAATTTTAAGACATTTAAAAAAGCACCCTAGCATATATCGACAATATGCTATCATAAATATGTGTATATAAAGCTTATATACACATATTTTAATAATGTACAATTATAATAAATTTATAAGTTATCCAGTAGGTTTTCTTCATGAGGTCACTTTAAGACATATCAATGATGAAATTACTAACTACAAACAAAGTGTGCACTAGTTATTTAAGGAAGAGAGACTTTACCCAACATTGATTTAGAGTATGTTTAAATATAAAATAATTTGATTGCAATGCATAATTTGATTAAAATATATTTAAAATCTTACTTGAACCATTACAGCCATTCGCAGGACACCTTGATCGATTTTAGTTTTACAACCTTTACATCCAGCCCTTCCACTCTTAGAATATTCAACCTTAAATGGTAAATCAACTTCCATTTTAACAAATATAATTTACAATTTATTAACAAACGATAGCAAACAGCCTTCCAACAAAAAAACACGAAAACAAATAAATTTCACAATTTGTTAGCCGCGAATATAGTCGGCGTTGATAATACAAGTGTTGCCAGATACGAAATTGAATAATTGTGTAGCCACTCTTTTGTTGTAAGTCTACTTTTACACGAATCAAGTCTCAAGGCAAGTGCAAGTCGCAAGTCTTGAGTTTTTAGGAGAGAGAGGTAAAGGGAATAGAACGGGGAACAAACCTGAGCGTTTTCTTCAGTTTTGCTTTTAACCTTTTTCGCTATCATACAAATGCATGGCTAAAATGTAATATTTTGACATTTCCTTTCATTATTTTTTCTCCGCGTAGTGATGAGAATAAGCATAAAATAAAAATACATTTTAAAAATAGTTTAAAAGAAATTTTACTTTTGCATATATAAAATTTAAAGTTTTATTTAATTTTTTTTATGTTGCATCAATTTTTAAATATAACAAATAAGCACACTTTACCGAAAAAAAAATTACAATCAAAATGAAATGTCAAAAATGCAGAAACTTGAAAAAATTGACTTCTAGTATAAAATTTGGGTGTAAAAGCGAATGCAAGTTTAAAAGAAAATTGAGCAAAACCTGAAGTGCTAGACTTGATTCGTGTAAAAGTAGACTAAACATTAACATTAAGTATTACATATCTTGCCGTCTACAAGTAAAAATTCATTTACACGTGTCTTGACCTGATAGTTTTTAGCACATATTAGAATTTTTAGTCTACTTTCATACTATTTTGTTTGACTTACCGATTCTTAAGCTTTTATAGTTTTACACGGACCAAGTCTTAAAGCTAGTTCAAGTTTCTAGTCTTGAGTTTTTAGGAGAGAGAGGTAAAGGGAAAAGAATAGTATACCTGAACGTTCTCTTCAGTTTAGCTTTAACATGGGCGAACAGTAATATTTTGATGTTTCTTTGACAAAATTGACTTCAATTAGAGAATTTGTTTGTAAAAGCGAATGCAAGTTTAAAAGAAAATTGAGCAAAACCGAAGTACTTATCTTGATCTGAGTAAAACTATACTTTGTATGAGAAAAATTTACGAAAATTTTAAAAACTTTTATGAAATTTAAGGAAAATGAAATGAAAACTTATAAAGAAAATGTTCGTGCGTGAAAATAAATGCAGGTTTAAAGAAGTTTTTGTAGAAATATGTTGTTTAAAGAATGAATTTTTATTGAAGACTGAAAAAATTGAAAAAATAATTTTTTCATTCGATACAATTTCCAAAAACTACTTATTTAATATTTTACAAAGTACATATTTAGAAAGTTTGTAATAATTATATTCCAATACCCTTCCTTAATTAATACAATTGAAAAGAATTTCTAAATTTTACAAATTTAGTATGTGACAAAGGTTTTGTTAATATATCCGCTTGCATTTCTTCGGTTGGACAATAAGATAATTTCAAAACATTCTTATCCTTTAAATCACGTATAAAATGATACTTAGTATCCACATGTTTAGTCCGTTTACTAAATTTTTCTGAATCTGCTAACTTTATACAACTTTGATTGTCTTCGAAAAGTATTGTAGGTTCATCAAGTTTAATACCAAAATCTTTAACAAGTTTTCTTAACCATACAGTTTCTTGTGCTGCTTCAGCTAGTGCTATGTATTCCGCTTCTGTGGATGATAGTGATACACACTGTTGTTTATGACAAGACCAGCTAATACTCGATCCATTATATTTAAATAAATAGCCACTAAAAGATTTCCGATCAACACGATTTTGAGCCCAATCAGCATCCACGTAACCAATTAGTTTTTCAGATTTCTCACATCCAAGTTTTAATTTAAGATTCTTTGTTCCTTTAAGATACTTTATCAGTCTTTTAAGCTCCACCCAATCTTCTTCTGCTGGTTTACTAACATGTTGACTTAAAATAGATACTGGTGCTGAAATGTCTGGACGGCTGTTTACAGACAGATATATAAGGCATCCAATAAGTTCTTGATACTTTTCATTATTTTCCATAATATGAACATTTTTTCTGTCTAATGTAATGTAACCAACATCCATAGGAATTTTCGAATCTTTGCTTTCCTGAAGACCAGCTCTGGAAATTATAGATTCAATATACTGACTCTGACTAATGCTATAAAATCCATCAATCGCACGTTCAATTTTTACACCAAGATAGAAATTTACTTGTCCTAATATTGTGTGTTCAAAATTATTTTGTAGTATTTCCTCCACTATTTTGAAATTCTGATTATATTTTGTTGTTACTAATATGTCATCCACATAGACAAGTATAAATAAAAATTCTTGACCAATTTTTCTTTTTACCAAACAGGGATCAGCACACCCTTGAATAAACCCTTCCTGTTTAAGTACATCAAACAGTTTTGTGTTCCAACATCGAGCAGCTTGCTTAAGTCCATAAAGACTTCTTTGTAATTTGCATACCATAACTTCTTTGCTGCTTTTTGATTCTTCGTAGCCAAAAGGTTGCTTCATATATATCTCCTCCTCAAGATCGCCATTAAGGAATGCTGTTTTTATATCGTAATGCCTTACTTCATAATTCATGGAACCAGCTACTGTTAAAAACATCCTTAATGTTGACTGTCTTACGACTGGAGCAAAAATTTCATCGTAATCAACACCGTATTTCTGGCTAAAACCCTGTGCAACTAGTCTTGCCTTGTACTTTAGTGATTCACCATTTGACCCTCGCTTTATTTTGTAAATCCACTTACACCCTATAGCTTTTCTTCCTTCAGGCAATGGAACAATCTTCCATGTTTGATTCTTCTTCAATGATTTAATTTCATCGTTCATAGCTTCAATCCATTTATCTTTCTCTTTGCATTCAATAGCTTGTTTATAAGTATTAGGTTCTACAGCTTGAATTAAATTTACATACCGCTTTGGCAATGCACCCAAATTTGGCCGATTTGACCTTCTTAAAACCATATCTGGCACTGAAATAATTTCCAAATCGTTAGAACTATTTGTATCTGATATTACCGTTACATCATTGGTATCACTGGAAACATTCATAGTGTTATCATTTTCCGATTGAAAGAAGTCTTCATCAGCTGAGTAATAATCATCTTGATTGTTGTTTGAAACATCATTGGTAACAATATCTGCATTTGGATTATTACCACCCAAATTTACTTGAACCTCTTCAGTGTTTGCTTGTATATCGGGTTTTCTAGAATGAGATTTTAGCATTTTGAAATCTCGACTAATTACTATTTTAAAATTCTTCAAATTTAAAAAACGTAACGCCTTCGACTGTTCAGAGTATCCCACAAAAATTAACACCTCCGTTTTCTGATCAAGCTTCTTGCGTCTTTCTCTTGGAATCAATACATGTGCCTCAGAACCAAATATATGAAATTGATCTACATCGACTTTCTTTCCTTCCCATATTTCATATGATATATTTTTGTTCGACCTCGTTTCAATTCGATTTTGAATAAAATTTGCTGTTAGCACAGCCTCGCCCCAAAGTGTATTCGGTAGATTTGCATCCGCAAGCATGCATCTTACCATCTCAACTAAATAACGATTCCTCCTCTCAGCAACTCCATTCTGTTGCGGAGTATATGGTGCGGTTAAATGATGCTGTGTACCCATGCTCTTGAGAAAATCCTTCACATTATCACCAAGGTATTCACCTCCACGATCCGATCGCAAAATTTTAGGAATTTTATTAAATTTAGTTTTAACAAACTGAAAATATTCTTTTAGGCTTTTAAAAACATCACTCTTATTCTTCAGTAAGTATACTACACAATATCTGCTAAAATCATCGATAAAAGTGACAAAATATCGATAACCACTTGGAGTTGATACGTTAATTACAGCTACATCAGTATGTACCAAGTCAAGTATAGATTTTGATTGCTCACCTGATTTTTGTGGAAATGGTTTTCTTGACATCTTACCGCTAAGACATATTTCGCATTGCCCATCATACCCGCAATCGTTTAATTTGATGTCAGTATTTTTTAGCATATTCTTTACAGCATTCATATCTCTATGTCCCAATTTTCGATGCCATTCATGTATGCACCCATTATGTTCTTCCATTTTGACAAGATTGATCTCATTAGACTTCACTCTTAGTCTGTAAAGATCTTTTACCAGATCACCAACAGCCACAGTAACATTATTTTTAATAATCTTGCATATTTTATTTTCAAAATAAACTCCGTATCCTTTTTCAGCCAATTTCTTCACCGACAAAAGATTACATTCAATCGATGGAACGAAAAGAACATCCCGCACACAAATTCTTCGAGTTGAACTATCTTCTTCTATGACTTCAATATAACCTGCTCCTTTTCCCTTTGAATTGATTTGGTAGCCATTTGCAACATTAACTGATTCAACATGATTCTCATCCAGTTCCGTAAAGAAAGATTTCTGATTCGAAATATGACATGTGGCTCCGGAATCTAAAAACCAGTCCTCTTTACAACATTTGCCAAACCAAAAACAATATTCATTATTGTCATTCTGAGCTTCTTGATTTCCTGTCATATTAATTTTGTTCTTCTTTGCCATTACCTCTTTATAAAATCTGCAGTCCTTCTTAAAATGCCCGGCTTTGTCGCAATAATAGCACTTCTTTGAATTATTTTGACCTTTGTACTGCTTACCCTTTTGAACTTTCATAACAGTCGTATCTGACGTCGACCGTTTATGGACCTTACGTGTTGCTTCCTCAATCAATTTTGCTTTCACTAAATTAAGATTTAGTTGCTCATCATTTCGTGCTTCCAAAGCAACAATAAGAGGATCATACGTATCTGGAAGACTTCTTAACAGCATCGCCACTGCCCACGATTCACTTAACGGATCACCCATAACAGCTAGTTGGTCAATGAGCATCATCATTTCATTGATGTGTGTTTCCATTTTTTCATCGTCTGTGAGTTGCATCTTACAAATCGTCTTCATTACGTGCACCCTTGTACTTAATGATGGTTTTTCATAATGATCCTTTAGATTCTTCCAATAATCACAAGCATTTACCGCATTCTTGAAATACGTAAGTTGTTGATCTTCCACCATTAGGCCTATACATGCTCTTGCTTGTCCGTCCCTCCTTATCCAGTTAGCATCCGTCTCTGTGGGTTTTGGCTTTGAAACAATGTCCCACAAATCTTCTTTAATCAAGATCAATTCCATCTTGACTTTCCATACTGAATAATTTGCTCCATTGAGCTTACTTACGGTAGACTTAATTTCATCCTTCGCAAACATTTCTAATAATGGCCCATAACCTGTAGAAATATGTTGTTTAAAGAATGAATTTTTATTGAAGACTGAAAAAATTGAAAAAATAATTTTTTCATTCGATACAATTTCCAAAAACTACTTATTTAATATTTTACAAAGTACATATTTAGAAAGTTTGTAATAATTATATTCCAATAGTTTTAAGAAAAACAGATCAAGAAAACTTGATGTGTGTGAAACTGCACTAATCCTAATACAAATGTGTTGGCTTGATAATTTTTAATAATTTTGCAATGATAATAGCTTCCTATGCTAATTTAAGCCGTAAACCACAACTTGACGTCAATGTACATTTAAGAGATGTCATCTACATATCGTCATTTTAAAGACCAAATAACCTATCTGCAAAAATTTCAAAATTGAGTTTTTTATAGAATATCTAATATCACAAATGATCAAATTATTACAGTTTTTGTACATAGAGGACCGTAACGCACTTACAAAAGATAAAACTAAGTCATCAAAAATCGCGATAAAAGTTTAATTTTGTTGCATAATGTAATTTAAACAATCATTAAGTACTTTCATTTGCCTAAACCAGTAAAAAAACTATAACTGTTATTATTTAATTTATATAATATTTATACAAAAGAATGATTATTCGCATTTGATCCCAAATCTGTTACATTTATTTATTAATGTGACATAATATTTATATGTATAAAAAATTTGATTTATTCATACTAATTAGTACTGCAGATAGGTTATTTGGTTTCACATTTTTGCAATTCCAAATAACATCAGCTGTGTTTAGAAAAACAAACTTTTTTCGACCGATATATATTTCTGGTTTAATTTTAATCTAAATACATAATTTTCGTTTAAATATTGCAAATAGTTCCAATTTTATAACGTTTTTTTCCTCTCCTGTAAACTTTTGAAAACTGTAGATAGGTTATTTCGTATTTTTTTTGCTACTTTTTCTATTTTTTTGTTGCTTAGTAGAACATACGATCTCACTCTATTTGGAAGTCTATGATTTGAGCCATGTTAATGTTTGAAGGAAAAATTAAATTTAAATACATATGTTCATATGTTAAAGAAATAAGACGAAAAATTAAACAAAATCTTCCATTAAGAATTATGTATTTCTAATAAGCATACTTAAAATAACTTTCTTTACAGAAAAATAAGTTTTCCTAAGAAAAGACAATTCTATCAAATTTTGTACAGAAGAAATAATGTATTCTATAAAAAAAATTGAACAAAATCTTTAGAGAAAATCATTTAGATAGAAACAATTCAAAGTTTCCTGGCATAAATATTGTACAACAATTAAAATATAAAAATATTGTAATAAATTGTCAGGAAAACATTTTTTTAACATCATATTAAAAAAAATACAAAACTCCACTCTACATGTGCATTCCTCACGGTTTCAGCGACAACTGAATCAAATATAGAAAAACAATCAAATTAATAGGTACAACCCATTGTGCATTTCTATTTCGTTCATTTATGTCATTGTATAGGTGAGCGAAATTGTTCTGACCATACCTGATGTAATGTATTTTTTAAATATCCACGTGAGTTAAATAAGATGCTGATTGATAATAACAAAAAAAAGGAACAAATAATACGTGGAGATGAATGAAAAACGAAGAGAGCTTTTAAAATACAATTATAGCTTAGGTCTGCCATGGGCGAGAAATTTATTTTTAAATTCTGCTGACACATACACGACACACAACAATTGTAAAGAGAATAAAAATACTTCTATTGTCCAGATTTTTCACAAACTCTTAACAAAAAATTCAATCAATCGCTATGAAACACAAATGATGAAGCGAGAACACAATATGAGTTTTTTTAAATGTCTCTGCTGCTACTAGTTAATCGCAAATTTGCATATGAGTTAGTGCCAACCGCTGATTTATGTCATAGATTCCCAATATAATAGAATAACTGAGAATGACAAAATAACATTGAGAAAACAATTTGCTATTCATTTTATTTAATCGTCAGCGAGATTGCGACGAATGCACATTTTTTAACAAAAGGGAAATAGTAAAATGAATTTTTATATCTTGAATAAATCTTAACCCTTCGTTGAGCGCTATTTTTGAAACTAGTTTTGAATAGAGGGCAGTCATAGGAATAAGAAAATATGACTGTCACTTTTCAAAAAACCGTAGCAAACTTTTTCAAAGACCGATATGGGAAAAAAAATTTAATCTTGAATAAAATCTTAACCCTCCCTTGAGCGTTATTTTTGAAACTAGTTTGGAATAGCGGACAGTCATAGGAATAAGAAAATATGACTGTAACTTTTCAAAAAAACCGTAGAAGACCAATATGGGAAAAATTGTTAATCTTGAATAAAATCTTAACCCTTCCTTAAGCGTTATTAAGGTTATATTAGCGTATTCACAAAAGTTATTTAGTTTTACCGTGGGTACAATTTCCCCAAATATAGTGTAGGAAAAATCAGGATTTCCAAAAAGTTTTGATCAGAAAATTAAAAACAAAAAATTCTTTAACTATTTTAAAATAAGTTTAAGATAAAATACATTTTTATCATAAGATTTTAGCAAGAAATATTCCCCATAGTCTTGGCTACATTTTTGCCTAACATAGTTGAGCGGTATTTTTAAATGCTAATGAGCTATTTGGGAAAAACTGATGACACTTTTTTAGGCATCATGCTAATATTGGGAAACTTTGGAGGCCCAAAAATAAAACGGTCACTAACTTGGCCAAACTGAGTATAGGATTTGACTACAATTTGATAGTAGAATAAGACTCATATAGTCACGACCTTGTACTTTTCAAAAAATGTTCATTTGTTGTGTAGTGTTATTTGTTAAAATTAATTTTTAGTCATTTCTCCCATTTGTTTGTTTTAAGCAAATATATTATTTGTAATATTTGTTGAACAAAACTTTCAAAAAGTAAAAAAATGATTTTTGAAACCTGCCTGAGAAAAAGTATAATTTTCTAATATATAAAAAGAACTAATCATTACTTTGAAATTGATTTATCCTTAAGACGTGTCGACAAGAACACGAATTTTTGGGGGCAAAAAAAATAGTTATTAGGAAAAACAAATTTGAAATTATTATTTGTTATGTTATTAAATTTGTTTGGAACAAGTAGATTCTGTTAATACTGAATGCTTTTATAGCTTGAAACTCGTTGCCTGGTAACGAATCCAAAGTCAGACTTTTCAAATTTAAAATTTCAGATTTTAACAGTACGTTTACACACGTAGGTGACTTGTTACAAGTTGTGTATACGTATTCTTCTGACATGCAAGTAAAAAAATCACTGGCAATCAAAATCGCTTGCAAGTGAGCCTACAACTTGCAGAAGTGTGATTGTGTTAGTAAAAAAATATAAATGTATTGAGCTTTTTTCACTTGCACTTGCATGTGTAAATGCCGTGTAAGGCTCTTAACGCTGTTTATTTACTCTGGAGTTTCGAGGTTACTGATTAGCAGTTTGGTGATTTTGGGATCTTACAAAAGTAAAAAAAGAAAATGTAAAGATTAAAAAAGTAATGTTTCAAAAGCAAGTGAATATATATTTTAGGAGAACACTCGAATTCCACCTTTACGAATTTTTAAAACCCGATTTCAAGTTTATTATCAGCTATCGCAAAAACCTGTATGTAATGATTTTAAAACAAATCTGATAAAATAAAAAACTTGTCCACCATTTAGGATTTTTACCCGAAAAACCCCTAAATTATGAGTTCTAAATAAATCCTAAAAACACCTAATACCAGATTCGTAATAGTCGGTCCCGAAAACCTCTGAATGGCGAGTATCATGTAAATTAGATCAAGTAAAAACAAAATTTTGTTACATCGGGTTCTTTTCTTATCAAAGGTATATTTCAAAGCTTACTTATGACAAAGATAGAAAGATTTTTTACTTTATAAGTTTAAATTAGGTCTATTAGTTTACTTTCAAGTAAAAGTCCAGTAAGTTAAGTATTTACTGAGTAAATGAACGAACTTACTCTCACCAAATCATTTGTACAAGAAAAGTAAACGAACAGAAAATTTGTAAAAATCCAGTAAGTAAATCGAGACAATAAGAAAAAAACAATACAATAGGCAATAAATAAATAAAACAATGACTTAAGCTTTTAATTTTTAATTAGTTATATACTTTTAACTTTAATTTAGTTAGATTTATTTATTTTACTTCAAATTGTTAACTAAATAAAAATTGTGGCAAGTTTTCAGCTGTCTGTTTTTTTTTTGCTTACGTTTTTTATTCATGTTGTTGTTGTTACTGAACTTTTGCAGGCAAAAATTTTGCCCGTAACATTTTACAAATACTCAGCAAATAAACTGTCACTTTTTCTCAAAAATTCTCTCTGTTTACATTTTCCCTCTTACTGAGTTTTGGGTAAACGAACGGCTTTCCGTAATATTTTGTAATAATATGTACAAATTTTAACGTAAACGAATGAACATATTGCTAATATTTATGCGAATATACTTTCTAGTGTAGACATAGAATTTTTTTCTCATGAGAGTCAAAAACGCTTATAATTTCTTTAAATCGCTGAATTGTCAACTCTAATGGTACGAAAATAAAATCAGGATATTTGTGAAAAATATTTGGGTATCTAAAAATAGTATTTATTCCTGAACAACGAAAAATTGGGCCATAGTTTGAATATGTCGGAGATGTGTGAACCTTTAACTCTCGCAAGAGGTTATACAAATTAAAATCCTTAAATAAATTCATTCAATTATTTTCGTTTATTGTAGATGTAAAGAGATCAATTGAATTGCTAGAGAAGTTACAGGCAAGTGGTGACTTTCCTACCACAAAATTAGCTGCATTACAAAAAGTATTACAAAGTGAATTTCTTAACGCTGTCCGAGAAGTTTACGAACATGTTTATGAAACTGTAGACATTCAAGGCTCTCAAGATGTCCGTGCTTCTGCAACAGCAAAAGCTACAGTAGCTGCTTTTGCTGCAAGTGAAGGTCACGCTCATCCAAGAGTTGTTGAGTTACCAAAAACGGAGGAAGGTTTGTAACGTTACTTTAATTTTCAATAAATTAACAAAGATCCTAAAAACTTTCTCTATTAGGTCTCGGTTTTAATGTAATGGGAGGCAAAGAACAAAATTCCCCCATATATATATCACGTATAATTCCTGGGGGTGTTGCAGATCGTCACGGTGGCTTAAAGCGTGGTGATCAATTATTATCAGTAAATGGTGTGGTACGTAAAATAACTTATTTTTAATTTAGCACATATTTTTTAAATTGTCTATGACTATAATATGAGCTCTCATAATTCTTAGTACAACAGTTCAACTCATATAAATAACACTACGTAACAGTTTTTTGACCCAACGAATCTGATACCCAATCTTAATTTAAAATTGTCTCCTGAATCCGAATTTGAAGTCAGAATGCCCAAAAGTAGAACTGTTTCGAGATATTCCGAAATTACCACTTTTTGAAAAAGATTATGATGATGTTGATATCTTTCAAAATATTTGTCGGAGTAATGCTAGACAAAAAACTCAGTTTTTTCGTCTCATATAGTACATATCGTAGATAAAGCCACAAAATGCTTCAGAGCCCTCTACCCTTTACTCAACATATGATCCCAGCTTAACACGGATAACAAACTAATTTACAAAACGGTATTTGCTTTATGGGTGCTCTGTTTGGGGCGGAGCGGCTAAAATTCACATAAAAAAATTCAAGTAGTACAAAACAAAGCTTTGAAAATTATCCGAATGATAATCCGAACTCGTGAATTACATCAAAGATAGAAGTCATAAAAATCCAGTATAATGTATTTTTAAATAAATGCAGGTACCTAATCTTAATACGACTTAATTAGGGATATATCGGAGGATAGCTTTTAGTTTACTATGTAAACCATCAAAGGTGTCAATGATAAAAGAAGAGATAATGTTTTATCTAATACAGCCCAAATTTCAGATAGTAAACAAAGGTTTTATAAAAATTGTTCCTTTATAAATTTAGATATTATCTATACGTACATTTTTCATTCAAATTTAATCCTGATTTTTATGCTAAAATATCTTATTCAAAAAGAAGTGTATTTGCATTTGATCCCAAACCTGTTACATTTATTTATTAATGTAACAGATCAATTTATTGATAAAAAGCCAAAAAATGTTTGCGGAGAAACCAAATTCCTCGACGCGTTTCGATGGTTGGTTAAGCCATCTCTTCAGGAGGATTATCCCCAATTTAGACAGATCGAAAACCTCGCATTATTACTAAATTTACAAACATAACTATTAAGAATTATGTTCATAAACCAAAAGTAAAAGCGTAGATTATCGACTGAACAAAAACAAACATTTTTCAGTTTTCATCTACCTTCACTTCCCACATTCTTGCTGTAGCCGTCGGCTACTATATACAGAATGCTGTGAAGAAGGGGGGGGGGGGGGGGGGGTAAGATGTTTTAAAATAAACAAGTTTATTTTAAAAATAAGCTGAATGCATGCAGTTTTATCAAAAAATAACAAATTAGTCGGGATGTAAATATTATTCAAAAAGAAGTGTATTTGCATTTGATCCCAAACCTGTTACATTTATTTATTAATGTAACAGATCAATTTATTGATAAAAAAAAGCCAAAAAATGTTTGCGGAGAAACCAAATTCCTCGACGCGTTTCGATGGTTGGTTAAGCCATCTCTTCAGGAGGATTATGCCCAATTTGAATTGAAATATCTTATATTAACAGATAGTATCTCATTTACTGGCTTTAATAATGTAACAATATAATAAATTTTAAGAAATTAGTAAAACGAGCTCGAGGTCTTTTGTTTTTAGTTTTATTTATTATTTATGTCCAACGATATAACAATAAAGTAAAATAAAAAAATGTAATGTGCTGTTTATATAACACAAGCAGCTGAAGATTGAGTGAAATTAGCATGTGTTTTGTCATTGTAACAAAAACAAAATACATGTAAATTTCACTCATTTGAAAGCCGCTGGTGTTATATAAACACCACCTAAGTCTTATATTAAAGACAAATTTTCTTCATTTGATGAATTATAATATTTTTTAATAAACGAAATTTTATTATATAAAACCAAAAAATAAATGTTGGTGGGTAAACCTTTACTCGACGCGTTTCGATGGTTGGTTAGACCATCTCTTTAGGAGGATTATTCCTAATTCTAGACAGAGCGAAAATCACACATTATATATATATTATATCTTATTTGCGGGACAGAATAAATAAAAATTACTGCGTCCAACAATTTTCAACATAAAGGGAATATTATCATCTGAACAGAAACACACAAACATTTTTCAGTTTTATCTTTTCTTGATTTCCCACACTTTTGTTGTTGCTTTTTTTGGACTTAGACTATTATTGACTTTTTTAACAGAATTCAGAAACAAAGAATTCATAGAACAAAATTTGCTTTGATAACCCCAGATATTAATTTTCCATAATAAAAAAGTTATTTTTGAGATATTGCTATGTATATAATACTGTATATTATAATGTAATCAATTATAAATTTTACTTATTTATTTTTAGTCTGTTGAGGGAGAAAATCACGAAAAAGCAGTTGAGCTTCTGAAGCAAGCAATTGGTTCTGTTAAACTTGTTGTGCGATATACACCAAAAGTTTTGGAAGAAATGGAAATGCGTTTCGATAAGCAACGTACTACTCGTCGCAGGCAGTAATATGTATTTCTTCATATTAATATAGTTAATGTCTTAAAAAACAAATGCATTAAGTTGTAAAGTATCAAAATGCATATAATTGTAATTAATGTATTTGTGTCTATTTATTAAACCAAATTTTGCCATTTAATAAAATTTCATTAAATTGTATCGTTATACTTTTTTGAGCATAATAGACCAAATAAATATTATGGTATTATTTTGGTCGTACAGTTATATTCACTTAGATACGTCTATCCAAAACGAGTTAGTTAAATGACTTTATTAAGAAGTCGGCTGGAGGATTTTTGTTTTTATTTTAGAAAGTAAATGTCACTATTTTAAGTAAATAAATAAATAAAGAGTGATATTTAATTTGTTTCCTTTTGCATTTAAAATTTATGCCTGCAAAAGTCAATCATTGGAATATTTAATCATTTATATGTTGATAGTACCAAGGTTTAGAGTACCTGAATAAGCATAAAGATGAAATGTCTAAACATAAGCCTAAAAATGGGTAAAAACTGTTATTTGATCAAAAACGCTAAAACTGTAGATATCCTCAAAGCAAACTAGTTTATCATCAAATCTCTCGAGACATTTTGGCACCAATTTTTTGAAAGATTTATTTTTTGCCTCAAAATATGTTAGAATGTTATTTTCAGTTTGAAAAGTTTTAAGCGACTGAACAAATCTATTTTTTCCTTTCAATATTTTATAATTAAAATTTACAATCAATATTGATTCAAAATTAAACAAGTAAAAATTATTAAGGTTCATTCTCATTCTTCAACACCCCCACTAGAATGAACACCAATATTCATTAATGTGCAGCAGCGTAAGTGCTTGTAAAGATTTTGTTAATACATCTGCAGTCATGTGATCAGTACTTAAATACTCAACTGCAATTCCTTTTGCATTAACTAGGTCTCTTAAAAAGTGATGTTTGATATCTATATGTTTAGAGCGAGCCTGATATGTACTATTGTGAGACAAACTTATGGCACTTTTATTATGACATTTTATAACCATATTTGATGAACTTCCAAGCTCTTTAAATAAAGATTTCAATCATAGAGCTTCTTGACCAGCTGGTGCTAGAGCCATGTACTCTGCCTCGGTTGTTGACAACGCTATTGTTACGTGCTTCTTAGAGTTACAGGAAATACATCCTCCTTGGAACTGGAAGACATATCCAGTAGTGGATTTTCTTTCATCCAAATCGGCAGCCCAACCTGCATCAAAGCAACCTTCAATTTGTTTTTTATCATCTTCCAAAGTACCCTTAAGGTACCTAAGGATATGCTTTACTGCTTGCCAGCGTGCCTTTCCAGTGTTGTTGTTAAATCTTGCTAAGTCCCCCACTGTAAATGAAATGTCTGGTTGACTGACTTGTGCTGCATACATAATGCTTCTTGATAAGGCACGTTTTTCATTTCATCAATTTCCTTTTGTGATTGTGGGCACATATCTTTGGCAAGTTTTTGATTACTATCCAAAGGAGTTGAAACGGGCTTGGAATCATCCATATTGAACCTCTTTAAGACTTTTCTTATATATTGTTCTTGGTCCAGCCACATTATTCCTTTACCACGATCCCTTGTATAGTTCATGCCTAAAATGTAGTTAGCTTCTCCAATATCCTTCATTTTAACCCTTATCCTGTATTAATGGGTCAAAATTGCCCAAAGAGTTTAATTTGCTCATTATTTTTTTAAATGCACTGATATTTTTAAATTTTGTACGAATATTGTTAGGAATTACTACTACAATTTAAATTCTTATTTTTGTAGACCTTTTGACAAAGCGTTTTTAAAAAAACTTAAGCAAATTGTACATTTAGTTTAAAATATTTGAATATTTTAAATTTTGCAAAACTGACCCACAAATGTTATATGCGTTACACTTTTTTAAATACAGGACAAGTGTTAAAATATTTCATTAAATTTTGCTTTATGTCATCTTTACTTGTAGGACTATTTGTAAATATTAAAATGTCATCTACATAGATTTCCACATATATAATTTCATTCCTATTTACTTTAAAATAAATACATGGTTCTGTCTTTGATTGTGACAGACCTATATTTTTCAAAGTTCGATCCAGGGAGGCTACTGTGTATCTCGATTCGAAAGAAAAACTGTTCGAATTTGGATGCTTAAAGCATTGTGCTTCGAAAATATTTTCTTTCGAATCGAAATACGCAGTAACCCCCCAATTTTTTGATTCCACATTCTATTGGCTTGTTTGAGTCCATGTAACGATTTTTTTAACCTTGCATACCATTTTATTATTACCTTTGCACCCATCACGAATCTTCATATAAATTTCTTCATTCAATTCACTTTGCAAAAAGGCTGTTACCACATCCATTTAATCGAGATCCAAATTGTTTTCAACGGCTAAACTTAAGAGAAGTCGAAATGAGGAACGTTTCCTCGTAGTCTATACCATATCGTTGAGAATAGCCTTTTATAACTAATCTCGCCTTATATCGTTCGATGTAACCATTTGCATTTCTTTTTATTTTAAAACACCATTTGCTGTCAATTGGTTTCTTGCCTTTTGGTAACTTAACTATATCCCATGTTCCATTTTCATCCAAGGCATCTAACTCTTTCTTCATTGCTTGCTTCACTGTTTTCGGCTCATCATCAACTTCTTTGTACTGGCTTTGGAACTCTTGAAGATCTTCTTATGTTTTCCGGAGATGTGATTCTAACCGCAGATGGTCCAGGTGCCCAATCAGAACTGTTTCTATCAACGCCTCTAAACGACGCATCATCGGTTTCAGAAAAATATTGTTCCTCTTCAGAACTACATTCAACAATATTTTGAAATTCGGTATTTGTGATTGTGTCATCAGAACTAATTTTAATAGTATCTTCTGGAGCATCCATATCCCCCACTGAATCACATTCGGGAAACTTATAAAATTTTGAGTCATCACATGGCATTTCTTTATAAAATTCATCTTCAAAGAATCTTACATCTCTACTTAACTCTACTTGATTTCGCTTAGGATCATAAAAACGATAAGTTTTTGAGTGTGCACAATATTTAACAAAAATAACTTCTTTCGCCTTGGCATCAAGCTTCTTTCTTTTCTCGTTAGTAATATGAATCACGGCTTTGCATCCAAAAACTTTAAGGTGCTTTAAATTTGGCTTCTTACCAGACCATACCTCGTCAGGACTTTTACCATTTATGGATTTGCATGGAGTTCGATTTATTAAGTATACTGCAGTGTTCGCAGCTTCTGCCCAGAATTTTTTCGACAAACCGGAATCTATTAGCAAGCATCTAGTCTTTTCTATAATTGTTCAGTTCAGTCTTTCCGACATACAATTTTGTTGTGGGGAGTAAGGTACTGTCGTTTGATGTTCAATACCAGACTTTATAAAAATATTTTTCATTTTATCATTACAATACTCCGTACCATTGTCACTTCTAAGCGCCTTGATATTTCTACCAGTTTGATTCTCAAATTTATTAAATACTTCGTCTTTTGATTTTATAAAATATGCAAAAACTTTTCTACTCAAATCATCAATAAAAGTAAGCATTTATCTTGACCAATGGTACTTCCATTGGTCCACAAACATCGGAATGTACTAACCCTAGTATTTCAGTTGAACGGTTTCCATGGTCTTTGAATGGAGATCTTGATAATTTACCTTTTAACCAAGTTACACAGCTTTGCTTGTTTATGTCACATTTTACACCAGATACAGCACCGGAATTCATGCTTTTTAAAGTATCATCATTTGCATGACCAATTCGTTTATGCCACAAATTATATCTATGACTTCTTACTTCCGAAACTAAAACATTGTTGCTTAAGACATTCAACTTGAACATACCATTCACTGTTTCACCAGTTGAGATAATTTCGCCACTGCTCTTCAAAACTTGTTGAATACCACTTCGTAACCACTTTCAACAATTTTGGAAACAGATATCAAATTGATGTACAAATTTGGAATGTAAAGCACTTCACGAAACATTATATTTTCCAATCTTTGCAATCATTTCAACTTGACCTACACCCTTTACTTGCATTGTTTCTTTGTTAGCAATTGTAACTTCAGCATTTCTTTCTTGAAAATTATCGTTAAAAAATTTAGAATTTAAACACATATGGGCTGTTGCACCAGAATCGAAATACCACTAATTTTTATTTAAATCTCTTACAGAAAAACATCCCAACATAGCATTCATATTATTTTTGTATTTTGATTTATTTACTTTATTAGGGCATTTTGCAGCAATGTGTCCATATTGATTACAATTAAAACATTTAGGTCCTTTGTTCTTAAACTTCTTTTGACCAGCTAAAGCAACATCAGATGGTTCCTTCTATACGTTCTGTAACAGCTTCAACTTGATGGCATCACCAGTTATCTTGATTCCAGAGCTTTGAATTCCCATTATCATTGGATTATATTCTTTGGGTAAATCGGCTAGCATCATCGAACCTACTCATTCTTCATCAACATTGAGGCCAGCTGCTCTCAGTTTGTGTGCTGTGGTTAACATTTCATTCACGTATTCTTCATTATTTGCACAATTCTTTTGAACAGAACTTTTGGATTAAACCGACTCTTCTTACCAAGCCGCTATCTTCCAGAATAGTCTTTAGCGTATTCCATATCTCATTTGCTCTAGTACACTCAGGGATGTGCGGATAAATCATCTTATCCACTAGAAGTATCAATTCCGCTTTGGCTTGAATTTTTCTATCCTCCCTTTTTTCGGTACCAAGAATAGAATTCCATAAACCTTTCATTTGGAAATAGACTTAAACCGTAAACTTCCAATCTTCATAATTTTCGCTTCCTCTAAGCTTTTCAATTTGATTGTTGCTTGACATCATTGAATATGGAATCTTGAGAAATCTTGCTGTATTCTTTCTTGATTCTTTTAAAACTCTTCCTTTATCACTGAACTATTTTATTAATTTACTCGCAAATACGTTTAAATTAATATTTATAACGCGCAAGGGTCCATAACCTGTTAAAATGTTGTTTTCAGTTTGAAAAGTTTTAAGCGACTGAATTTTTTTTCCTTTCAATATTTTATAATTAAAATTAACAAATAATATTGATTCAAAATTAAACAAGTAAATATTATTAAGGTTCATTCTCATTCATCAACAAAATAGACGATGACAAAGTAATGGCTCTATGTTTTCACGTTTAAACGTGACTAAGCTCTGCATAGAACTATCACAATGCCCCTTTTTTGTTCAAGTGAACCAATGCGGTACACACTTTGCTAAGAGCTTTGTCCATCATTCAAAACGATTATATGGATTTTTTGATGTTTTTTTGTGTACCCGCCTCATTTTGACATCGACTTTTTTATGCATTATTATGACATACCTTTTGCCTTTAAGTTGTCTCGGCAGTTTTGAAAATCTTGCTAAAATTTTTTCGTAAAATAATTTATTACTGATTTTTTCTTGTACTATTTTTGGGATTTTCTTCCAAACATCTTCCTCTAGTGAAACAAAATGTTTTATTTAATTCAAATCTAAATCTAGTTATTACACAATTGAAGTCAATGAGCGGAATTTTTTGTAATCTATTTCGCAAAAGTTCTTATTTTACTGCCAGAATTAGCACTTAAAAAGATCCGATAGTATCGATAGTTTTTACTCAAACTATCGAAACTATCGATGGTGCCGACTATCGATAGTTTTGCAGCTCTATACCTTAGTACAAAAATGGTAAAATTTTTAAATTCTATGGCAAGATTTTTTTTTTAATTTTTTTTTAAATTGCAATTTTTTTAGACGTTTCTTCAAATAATTAATGATAACTCAAAAACTACTAGTCCGATATTATAAAAATAAAATCAGAAAAATTAAGATTTACATAGCCTTTGATTCGTCTATATATCGCGTTTCAATTTGGTGAGGAACTTTCACCCACAAAATTTTAGCCAAATTGGACAACGCTAACACGTGTCGCCCAGGTCATAAAGCTGATAAATCAAGTTTATATCGGAAAAATTTTATAATTTTTAAGTTTTTACAAAATTAACGCTATTTATTCCCCCTGGATCCTGGTTCTTAGGGCAAACACAATCAGATTTCCAATAAACTACATATCTTTAAAATTAGTTAAACAGTTTTCGAGTTACTACAATTTGCACTGGCCATTACACGTCCTTGAGGACTTGCCGAAGGCAATTGACCAAAAAATGTGACCAAGTCAAATCGATGGAATAGATCGAAAATGCATTTCATTGTTTTATTCATGTATTTTCTTTTATTTTATATTTATTATTTAAATTTATTACAACTTATAAAATAATAGCCCATTCACATTACGAATTTTTATGAGTTTTCGATAATTAAAACACCATCGAAAACTCTACCGTTCACATTTTAAGAATATTAAACTTATTGTGTTTTCGGCAGAAATGGATTTTATCACTCGCGATTTTCCTTAAAAAAAAAACAGCACCAAACACTTAATTATTTTCAATTCTATTAAAAAAAATACTTTTTATCACAATTATATTATTATTGTTAAAATTTTTCAAAAATAAAATGTTTGTTTTTATATTTTTTCATTTTAAACTGACATTTATTTTTGTTATTTTCTTATTTTTCTACATTAGAGTTGTAATAAATGGGAACAACTCAATGTTGTATCGGTATTTAAAACGTTTTCAAATGAGTTTTCGTCGAAAACTCACATACAAGCAGTTTTCATTTTGTATGTGAAAACTTAAGTTTTCAATATTGTTTTAAGCCGAAAACTACTTTATTGAGTTTTCGAGCTTAATGTGAATGAGCTATAAGGAAATAAATAAATATTATAAACTACAAACTTTGGAATTTTCTTTTATGACATTTTCTATTATTGAATAACGAAGTGTTGCTCTGAATACTCCAGCAAAAATCTGCCATCCTGTGTGCATCCCAGCGACCCTGGTATCTTTCCTCCATTGTCCGAATATCTTGGTGAAATCGTTCGCCCTGTTCCTCACTTAAGTCTCCTAGATTTTCAGGAAAACGATCCAAGTGACTGTGAAGGTAATGTAACTTGATGCTCATGTTGCATCCAAGATTCTGGAAGTGAGATAACATCTCTTCAACGTGCGCCCAAAACAGTATTTCGCGTACTTGTTTTGCCACACATTTCTCATTCATCCAAAACACTTTGGAAGTACCTGGATATTGTATAGTGGTTTCAAAAGCATCTAATTTTTTTATTTTGTTGCGTTGTGTAATAGGAAGATATCAGTCAATTTTAGCGAAATTTTATATTTTATTGTTTACATGTAAAAGTTAAAGTTAAAAAAGAAAAAAATAAAAAATTTTAAACTAAGTAAAATGTTTTTGTAAATTGTCTTCGGCAAGTCCTCAAGGTCATGTAATGGCCAGTGAAAATTGTAATAACTCGAAAACTGTTTAACCAATTTTTAAGACCAATTTTTAAAATTACTAGTCCGGTAAATAATATCGGACTAGTAATTTTTGAGTTATCATTAATTATTTGAAGAAACGTCTAAAAAATATTGCAATTAAAAAAAATAAAAAAAATACAAATCTTGCCATAGAATTTAAAAATTTTACCACTTTTGGACAAAGGTAGTTATGATACATCAAAATTGTTTAGTGGTTTTAAGGGCACGTGAAATTTTTTTATTTTGTTGTGCTGTGTAATCATTGAAAGAAAAATTCTGTAAACATAGTGTTGTCACATCGGCTGCATTAGTGATGGCGTTTGTAAATATATTAATTGCAGCTTCGACGTCTGTAGATCTCTTGAGAGGACTATTCAATAGGAGATGGAATCTCAAATACATTTTATATTTTAACCAGTAAGTATTCCTGTGTGGATAAAAATGTCTTTCTTTTTAAACTCTTGTGGAAATACTCTAAAAAATTTAAAACAGAGGGTGAAATCTAATGTTGAGCCAAGTGTATTAAAGAAATTAAGGAATATATATTTTTTATGGTATGTCTTGAACCATGTAATTTTGAACAATGTAATTTTATACCCTATTAAATTAATAGATGTCGCGTGAATATGTTAATTTTCGTAACCTGGCAATGGAAAATGCTCTACCACTTGGATGTTTTGTACCATAAGTTAAAAAATCATTTACTCTAAAACAATTTTTTTTATGAGTAAAATGCGTTTCTGAGACAAAAATACGTATATTTCCTGCTCATGCATGGTTTATGATCATAATTCTTTTAAGTTTTGTTTGTAAATTTAGTAATAATGCGAGGTTTTCGATCTGTCCAAATTGGGGATAATCCTCCTGAAGAGATGGCTTAACCAACGCGTCGAGGAATTTAGTTCCTCCTCAAACATTTTTTGGCTTTTTATCAATAAATTGGTATGTTACATTAATAAATAAATGTAACAGATTTGGGATCAAATGCGAATAATTATTCTTTTTGGATTCTTTGTTCCTTTAAGTTACTTTTTTACTAACTACTACTTAAGTACTTAAGTAGATACTGGTGTTGAAATATCTGGACGGCTGTTTACAGACAGATATATTAGGCATCCAATAAGTTCTTGATACTTTTCATTATTTTTCATAATATGAATATTTTTTTTTGTCTAATGTAATGTAACTAACATCCATAGGAATTTTCGAATCTTTGCTTTCTTGTAGTCCAGCTCTGGAACCATGATAGAAATTTACTTGTCCTAGTTTGAAATTCTGATTAGATTTTGTTGTTACTAATATGTCATCCACATAGACAATTATAAATATGAATTCTTTACCAATTTTTCTTTTTAACAAACAGGGATCAGCGCACCCTTGAATAAACCCTTCCCTTAATAATTCATGGAACCAGCAACTGTTAAAAACATCCTTAATGTTGACTGTTTTACAACTGGAGCAAAAATTTCATCGTAATCCACACCGTATTTCTGGCTAAAACCCTGTGAGTTAGCCTTGTGCTGTACATGAGCGATTCACCATTTGACCCTCACTTTATTTTGTAAATCCACTTACACTCTATAGCTTTTCTTCCTTCAGGCAATGGAACATTTTCCTAAGTT
This sequence comes from Stomorhina lunata, assembly GCA_933228675.1. Taxonomy (NCBI): domain Eukaryota; kingdom Metazoa; phylum Arthropoda; class Insecta; order Diptera; family Rhiniidae; genus Stomorhina; species Stomorhina lunata. Next base: position 83,010,567 of record OW121740.1, on the reverse strand, counting down.
TTATTCTTCTTCAATGATTTAATTTTTTTGTTCATAGCTTTAAACTTTTTATCTTTCTTTTCGCATTCAATAGATTGTTTATAGGTAATAGGTTCTACAGCTTGAATTAAATTTACATACCGCTTTGGCAATGCATGCCAAGCTAAAACATATTTCGGATTGTTAATCATACCCGGATTGTTTTCTTTGATGTCAGCATTTTTGAGCATATTCATACATATCTCTATATTTACAGTACATATCTTTATGTCCCATTTTGCGATGCCATTACGTTCTTGCCTTCACTAAATTAAGATTTAGTTGTTCATCATTTCGTGCTTCCATTCTTCTTTAATTAAGATCAATTCCATCTTGACCTTCCATACTGAATAATTTGCCCCAATGAGCTTACTGACGGTAGACTTAATTTCATATTTTGTAAACATTTCTAATAACTAATAGCCCATAACCTATAGAAATATGTAGTTAAAAGAATGAATTTTTATTGTAGACTGAAAGAATAAATTTTCATTCGATACAAATTACAAAATCTACTTATTTAATAGTTTTACAAAGTACATATTTAGAAAGTTTGTAATAATTACATATCAATAAAAATTTATTCTTTTTGAAAGTAAATGTTAACATTAATATGCATTAGAAATAACTTGTATAAAGCTTAATAACCTAAGCGTTAAACTTAGAAAATTGTTGTAATTTAAAATTTGCTTCTGAAATGGTTTGTTGGGCTGTAATGCGTAAACCGATTTTACTCTACGACATACCAAGCTATCGTCGGTGCCTCGGTTTTAAAATACAAACCGATTATGCTTTTTTATTTTAAAAAAGGGGCCGAAAAACGGGGAAATTTTAATTTTTTCTTTAAAATTGCATCAGTTGAGAACGGCTAGACCGATTTGCAGAAAAAGAAAAATTTACCAGATCTACTTTTTTAGATTTGTCTAGAATCTGAAAATGGTTGCATGGGTATGTGTAATTTTTTCTTAAACGTTCATAGTAATTAAATTTGTACGGATAGAAAATTTTACCCGCCCACCTTTTTCGATGTATCTTAAACCGAAACGGCTGCACGGATATGTGTCATTTTTTCCTAAATTTTCGTAGTAATTAAATTTAAAATTAAAGAAAAATTTAAAATTAAAGAAAAATCAAGCCATTATTCTACATACACAAATTAGTTTACACATTCGGTACACATTTTACCGACTATACATTTTAGAATTTTTTCAAATTCGTTCTCAATTACAGTTTTTTTTTTTAGTACAGGAACACTTAATTATAATTTCTGATTAAAACTTGTACAATATTGTACAGTATTGGGAGTTCTGGAACACAGCTTTTATTACAAAATAAACAAAACATACATATCTCGAAAATTTGTATATCTTGTCAGTTTTAACAAAAAGTTATTATTAACATTTCTTTTTGAAGTAAAGGTGACAAAAAATAATAAACATATACAGAATAACTAACAAATAAACGTTACTCACTTTTAGTTAGGTAAAACACATGTTATCGAAAAAAAGTATCAACAAAATTTACTAGAATTATTCTATTATTATTATTCATGTTATCCATAGGAAAAATCAACAGATCAGATGTAAATGTCAGTCCGTGTGTTGGCAGCTTAACATTCAACAGATGTTTTTTTTTATCATGATGATATTTGTAATTTATATAAATCGTGATAAAAAATTATTCATTAACATTTTTTTAGAACAAAAGTAAATAATCATTTTATTTCAAGAATTTTCTTCAACTTCTTTACTCAAAAACATTAAATTTTAAAAAATCACGTTTTAGCAAGATTTAATCTTAAGGCCGTGTCAGATACAACTTTATTGCTTTGCGTGACGTTTATAACTTTTACAAAAAACGTAACGCAAAAAGTGTATAATGCAAAAAAAACTTTGACAACACTCGCTTTTGTCGTAAATGCATGAGTGCATTTGGATTGCATTTATTAGTTTTTCTTCCATATTAACCAAAATCATAAAAATTGTATTTTTAAGTACTTGTTGCAAAAATTACACATAACGTTTGTACTACACTTACCTCTTTATCACAATAACGCAAAGCACAATAGAAATTTATTTTTAAAAACAATTTTTCTTTAAATTAAAACAATTTTATTTTATATAAAACAAAATTTTGAAAAATATTAAAAGAATAATCAACAGAAGATAAAAGATGCCCAACTTTTTGCTTTGCGTTACGTTAAAAGTACTTTATGTGACAATGGTCATATAAATATGTACATTTTATCTTAAATGTCAAAGCGAATTTGAAACTCAAAGCGAAGCAAAAGTTTTATCTGACACGACCTTTAATGCTTAATATGAGGTTTTTGGTGTCTACTTGTGATGAATTTTCATCGCTTTAATAACATCGTGACAAAAAAACAATAGGTCAAGACACTATGAACAATAAAAGTTTTCTGACAAGCAACTGGATCTACATGGAGGAGCTTTTAAAATTTTGTCACAACGAAATGTATGATATTTATTGTGTGTAGACGTGTATGTGCAAATTAAACTTTGTATTGACTCTATGTTCAATTAAAATTTTTGCTAGATTTTTACTGCTGGACTTGTTTAAAAACCCGCTGGTTTTTTCAAGAACAAAAATGAAGTTGTCATCATTAAAGGTAACAATTTTTATTGAAAGCTTCTAAAATATATAAAAGTTGGATTTTCGTTAAAAATTTATGGTAAGTTTGAACTAAAATGAGAGATTAAACCAGAAGATACATTATATGCGATTGTGATGAGTGTTTCCAAATGTCATAAAAAGTACTTTTGTGTTTATCCTTTTTCTGTTCTGTTTCAAGTCTGGCAACAACAAAACAAAAGTATTAAGAAGTAATCAACAAAATATTGAAGCAATTTACAGAGGAAATACATAATAGAAAAAATAAAATTTAAAGAATACGAGTAATATTTACATTTAAGAAGACAAATTTGCAATGGGGAGTATCGACAAAGCTTGTATATCAGGTTTTCTATGTCGTCTGTGTTCTGAAATGCATCGAATTGTCATCCATATATACGGTGATCAGGGACAGCGCCTTTGTCTGGTTGAAAAAATAAATGGTTATTTACCCATTACGGTAAGCAAACAATATGAAATAATATTTTTTTTTAAATCATTAAAATAATGAAAAAAATCCTATCTTTAGATCTCTCCAACTGATCCTTTGCCGAAAACCATATGTACAACATGTTTGCGACGCGTGGAACAGCACTACGACCTTTTGATGCGACTGTCAAGAATTAAAGAAGAACGATTTCGACGTGTTAATAACAAAGTATAACTTTATTAAAATTGTCATTTTATATTCTACTAAGATAATGCTAAGTGACATTTATTGTTTATTTTTTTATGAATATGTAGCAGCGTCTTCGAGCTTCATCTATTTCAAGCATTGAGAACTCGGAAGATGAGGTGTATCAAAGCGACGATGAGACTCGCCGACAAAGTCAACAACAAGATATTCCTCCACAAAGACAGTTATCACAATTATCTTCAACCCCACTTTTATCTTCAACGCCGGAAATATCGACAGAACCTTTATTATTTTCAGCTACAACAAATGCTGGAACATTTTCGCGAACTAATTCTCTCAATGCCGCCTCAAGCTCTAACAATGCTGATGACGATGATGACAGTGGTGCTAGCACAAGTGCTAGTGCTTTGGCAGCAATAGCCCAAAACATAGCTGCTACTAATGACACAAATATGATCGATTTTTCATCGTCGGCATCATCGGCTACTAATCCAATTTCTATTGAACAAAACAATAGTTTTGGTATTGTTTTGCAACAGCATTCTGACTGATGTTATTAATAAGATGAAATAAGGACGTTACACATGATTAATAATTAAAACATACATAAATTATTATTGAATAAAATATAATTGGATATAATTTAGTCCTAAGTTATCATCTCCCATCCTAACCTTATTCCCCTTCTATTACACTTTCCATTCTTCCTCTAATGAATTTCACCATAAATTATTATAAAGAAATACAAGAAATAGCCATAATCAAAACCATTTAACAGATCTATTCACAATAAATGTTGTGTTGTATTGCTGTAGTTCTACAACTTGTTAAATTTGTTTAATTAAATCAAACTTGCAGAGCTAAATCTACACAACTTTTATTGTGAATCGAACTTTTATTTGTTTATTATAAATCACATATGAACATATGTATGTATGTGAATCTGCCATAACAATCTTTTAAAGTTTGTCTACAGCTGGTTACTAAATGTATTACCAATACTTTTGTTCGTTGATGCTTTCAGATAACATACAAATGAGTCCCCTTAATGTTGATTTCTCAATAAGAAATATTTATTAAAAAATTAGCAAAAAAAAACTGCCGCAGTGGTTGTACAAAATTGGAACTTTGGCTGAGTTTTTCTTATTAATTTAGTCAAAGTGGTTTGGGAAAGTGTAATTCTGCAACTTAATTATAATTAATAATACGAAATTAAGCTCAGAAATAAAACAAAATAGAAATCGTTTTCTAGAAAGCAGTGAGGGTGATGTAGCGGATGTTGGATACCGATTCTGGTTATCCTTAGTCTCAACTGTGGACACTGACCTTCTCGTGTTATCAGCCGGGGAACTACGTTAACACCGGTTAATGTATGAGCTAAAATGTGCCGCGAACTATTAAAATATGGGTTGGGACGTCGGGTTATTAACCCACTTTTATAAAAACAATTACTATGAAAAGCTAAAAATATAATAAAAACGCTCCCCACCTAATATTAGAAGAGGACGTCCGAATGATGGCATCCTAAAAGGAAGATTATAGGAATTTGCGCAATGCTGCAAAGTACGAAGCTCGATCTTATAGACGATAATATTCTCTGGAGGACTCCAACTGTGTGCTATATGCTTTGCTTCTATACTAAAAGGTGAGGTAATTTGCAGGCGGCCTATGATTGAAAATGTTCGAGTGTGCACGTGAATTCAGGTTCAAAACAAATTTGAAGAAAAACTGATTAAGTAAACCTGATTTGTGTGAAACAGCACAATCTTTTTGGATACATTGCAATAATATCACCAAAATGGAGACTTTAAGTACATGTGTACGTTACATGAAATGCGAAATGACGAAAGTGGCATACAATATACATACACATTGATTTTTTTGATCATGAACTTCCTTCGTTTAGGCCTTTGCAACTGATGTATCTACCAGACACCAACAAAGTCAAAGTTTTTAACAGGAAATTCATGCCATGCCGATAAATAATATATAACACGAATTTTCTCTTTGAATTAAAAAATATCTATGTATATAATAACTTAAACTCATAAATAAACACAAATCGTTTCGTTAGTTATGACATGGAAATGGTCATTTCTGGTAACGATATTAAACTTTAAAGAAATCTAACGATAAAATATTTTAGTTATTTTCGTATTTTTTGTAAAAATTCTATTTCCAGAATAGAATTATTTTTTTCATGTGTTAAATTTACAAAAGCATAAAATCACAACTGTGAGCGTCAAAATAAACTGTAAACAAGGGTGGAGCGAAAAACATTTTTTGAAATTATATTTTCCTGTATTAAAAACCGATGCATCTCATCTCAATTGTCTTCCTAGGTCAGTGTACTGAGGTGGGTCACAGGACATTTATTTCTAGGACCAATTTGTATGGGGGGAAATATGAGCTTTTTTTGGTTTTAGCGAAATTTCAATTATGTTTTTGCAAAAAGAAATACTAGAATGAAGAATGAACTATGTTTTCAACATAGTTACTTAAGGAAATACAGCAAGAAAATTTAATTTAGAATACAGAAATTAAAAAGTATGACAGAATCTACCATTTTAAACCTACCTCGAATCTCGTGAAAAAATAAATTTTTGGACATAATGGTCAATTTTATTTGATTTTAATAAAACTAATACAGAATTTTATTGCTCAGTATATGAAGAATGCATACTAAAACTGAGATTCGGTAGCCCTTTTTCATCGGGGTCAAAGGTCAAAATTTTGTTTTTTCATGACAAAATAACGGAATGTTATGAATTTAGTGGCGATTTTTTTTAATAATTATTTTTTGGAATTTTGTATATTGTTTTATTAAAAATATATATTTCAATCCTTAACAGACATGGGGACTAAAATTTCTATTGTTAAAAAATAAAGGGGTAAGCCTATATTTTTGGAACCTTGTTTGTGATTTGGTAATTTTTTTACTTATGCTTTTTCATCCATTCACATTTCTTTTGACAACTTTTTTCCGGTATTAAGTTTTGTTTTTATTGATTTATTCCATATTGAATTTCTTCTAAATATTTATGTTTCCTAAGTAAAAACTTTTTACTATTGCCTTCCCTTATTCTAGAATCCATTCATTTTTATTTGGAATGCTCATTTAAATGGTTTCTATATCACCTATTTAATAAGCTGCTACAAAAGTTGGTATATATCTAAATTAAATTTCTCTAAAAAAGCCATCAATACAAGTCTTGGTTTATAATGTTCTATTGATAATTTGGCCTCATATTTGTTCTTATTTCCCATTTGTTATCTACTACTTTATTCTTATTTGAAAAAGTGGCTGATTTTTATTAATTATTAAAGTATTCAGATGTTGTACGCTTTCCCATTTAAAATTTTCTGGACCAGTCATGGTTCTTAAGCGGTTAAAAGTCACACAACTTTTTTCCCACCTTTCTAACAATTGATCTCCTTTCCTAAAATATTAAGTCTAATTTTTAATAAATTTCTATAAATCACTTTTCGATTTTTTTATCCTTAATCACACACAGTTTTAACATCTAGACCATTGTTGGGCAAAGTTTCTCTGATTTTTAATTGTATTCCATTAGAATAAATAATATATCATACAGATCTTAGACTTAAATTATTATTGATTAAAATAATAAATTAGAGCTTCAAAGTTTTAAAATGCTACGTTTGTAATCTAATGGGAACAGTTTTTTTTAATTGTAGGTATATTAAACATAATTACAAAAATTTATACATATGTATATTTAATAGACAATACATAACCTTTTGTGGTTCTTAAATTATATTTCATTGAGTGATTTTTTGATTAATTTGTTGTAACGAGATTTTACATTTTCTTTGTTATAAGAGTTGGTGTTATGTATCATAATAATACTCATTTTTAAAAACTGCGTTGGCCAAAAGTAAAAGTTCTTTAGCCACTTTGCCACAATTGGATTCTGTTACGGTTGGATTCTCTAAAGCATCATGTAGTGGCACCAGGAAATCATTATATGGATTAGCACCCAACTGAAAATTTTCGATTGCCTCAAAAGTTGCTTGAAATAAAGGCTGTTTATTCGAATGGAAATATCCACGATTGCCGTGCAATATTTTAATACCAGTAACGGAGGTATTGCAAATATTCATGTACATACAGTGGTCTGGACGGTAATTGTACTCGCAAGGCATAACGAAAAGTTTTTCTATAAATAAAAATGTTTAATAATAATTATTTAAATTATACATCAAACCTAATATTTACCTGGATGGTAGTAAAAAAGTATATTTATTATATCCTGATCTCCCCAAGTTATCCTTAACTTATATTCCTTGTGAATGGGTAGTACATGTTCTTCCCATTTAAACTGTCTCATTCGAGTAAGATTCATTAGCATTACACCTGAATTAACACCGAGTGGTCCATAATATGGATGGCGAGCAAATCTATTGTACCAACCGATATTTGGATCCTCATGTTCAGGTGTAAGTGCTGCTATTTGCGTTTGATTAAATTTCTTAAAATATTTCCAAATATCTGCTACAGGTGATAAAAATAAAATATCTGTGTCCACATACAAAAGAGATTCAATCGAATTTAAAAGAGACTAAAACATGCTTAAATCATTAATTATTCAACGGTTAACCTTTTCAATGCTTACCGGAAGAAACAATCTTTGAGCTGCACATGGTTTAAACAGCGACTTCCACTCACCATTCAAGGGAAACTGTAGTGGGTACAAGTCAAAGTCAAACTCGCCCGTTTTCAAAGAGCGCCAATCATTTAACTTTTCACTAAAACTAGACTGTAATTGATCTTCTGCAAACACTAAAAAATGCAATTTATCTTTCGAGTGATTGAAGAGTAGTGCTGACTTAATCATTACTAAGGTTTCCTGCAAACGTTGACCACATGCCACAACTGCTATGTAAAATGTTTGCCGGGTCGGTCTAGATAAAATTGAAAATTAATTACACATTTAAAATAATTACAAAAGCTAAACATACCCAATAAGTCCATTTGACTTTGGAACTCTTGTAGTGTCCGTATTTTTTGAAGACACATAATAGTGATGAATTAAATATAAAACCAATGTTGTAAAAAAAACGCTCACTACAAAGATTGGCCTGCGAAGCCTCATTTCATCTATTCAAGATCTTCCAAAAAATTATTGTGTATTTATTCATTATTTGTGGTATTTTCTGGTTTTAAACTAAAATTTAGCTCATATGTACACAATAAGTTTTATTTAAATAATAAAAACAAACTTATATTTATATTCAATACAATTATTTACTAAACATTGTTTGGTTTTCACAAAAGCTTCACATTCACTATATTTACAATTGTATGTCGGCAATTACTAATAACATTGTGCCTTGACATGATGCGTTTTAATCGCGACCTGATGTCTTGACCTGATGTTTTAGCATGATGAGAATATATCACGTATAGACAACAAAAATCAGAATGTTATATTAAAAATTCTACATTGAGAGGCTGTTTACAAATTTCGTAACGCTATTTTCGCAGTTCGTTCGTTTACTCAAAACTCAGTAAGAGGGGAAATGTAAACAGAGAGAATTTTTGAAAAAAGTGACAGTATTTGTAAAATGTTACGGGCAAAATTTTTGCCTGTAAAAGTTCAGTAACAACAACACGAATAAAAAACGTAAACAAAAGAAAAACAGACAGCTCAAAATTTGCCGCAATTTTTATTTAGTTAACAATTTGAAATAAAACAAGTAAGAGTGGTATATTCGGGCTGTGCCGAATCTTGAATACCCTTCAGCAATGGTGTTTCAAAATTAAAGTACAAAATCGTAAGAATATATTGATAATTATATAGTTTCTGATTACTGACTTAGTTGAGCCCCACACAAATGCTTGATATGTATATTAATTTTATTTTGTTCATTTCGACTAGTTATGGACCCAAAGGTTAAGTTGGAAAGGCAGCGTCACCTAGGTTCTCGATTTTCGAAGATTCGATTTCGAATTTGATGAAGATTAAGTATTCTGGCATGCAACTCAAAAACGCGGTGCCCAGTGAAGGTACGTATCATCCAACTAGTAAAAGTTCTTGATTAGTTATGTAAAACTCTGAAGTTAGCGGACCGTGATCTAAATCATCTAACAATTATAGTTTTGTCAATATATACAGGCCTTAAAATTATAGGGTATACACTAGGGGTATAAGCAAAAAAAAAAAAATAAAAAATAAATTACCTATCACGACGGGGTGGCTACTGATGTGTTTATCAAGAAAATAGTTTTTTGAGATCAATTTGGATAAAAAACCTCCCCCCAAACCGTTTTTTCTAAAGGCTTCCAAAAAATAAAAATATTTGAATTTTTATGTTTTAGATACCACACATACAGTAGAGCGGTTCGCCTTCCATACAAAAAAAAAGTTATGTCAGTCACCCCCTAGGATTAAAGATAATGTCAAAACAATTCCATAAAATATTTTTTTATTTTTTTTACCACGCCTACAAATACCGCCCTTTTAGTATTTTGTTCACTGTGTCGTCATTTTAAGTCCGATCATAACATATTATATCGGTGTTCTCGGCTCTGTAAGGGCTACATTTCTCTCTTTGGTAGTTTTTTACTACCACGTCAATTTATAGTCATAACTTCTGAAAGATAGATTTTTACTCGATTTGATTAGGGTGGGTACGACTCGAATTTTAAAAAGTTATGACTAGAAATTGACGAGGTTGTAAAAAACTACCAAAGAGAGAAATGTAGCCCTTACAGAGCCCTGAACATAGATGTATAAAGTGTTATAATCGGACTGAAGATGGCGACACAGTGAACAAAATACTGAAAGGGCGGTATTTGTAGGCGTGGTAAAAAAATAAAAAAATATTTTTTGGAATTGTTATGGCATTATCTTTAATTCTAGGGGGTGACTGACTCAACTTTTTTTTCCAACCATTCTAACATACAGTCATGTACTATATATTAACTTCAGGTATTACAAATTATCTTTGTTGAAGTATATAAACTTAAAATTAAAAGAATAAAAAAAATTTCTTTTAAAAATCCAAATACTAAACTTCAAAATGATTTGGGGGGAACTTTTTAAACGCCCGCGAAAAAGTGACCCCACTTCATCATAGATTTTCATGGTCTATATGGCATTGATAGGTATTTTTTGATTATTTAGCAAATTGTTCAAAATTTATACCCCTAGTATACACTCTTAGTTTTAGATACATACGTGAAATACCTAAATAGCTTTTGAATGGATGGATATCAGCTTTGTCGGAAAAGTTTCTGAAGATTTACTTATTAATCTGAATGGAAAGTTTTGCTCTAGTTCTTTGTGCAATTATAATGTGATTTAATTTATCTGTAATTCCCGGTCGCGGTTATATGGAAGATTTCACTAAATGAGAACCGAGTTCGCCCATTTTCAATACCGAACTTTTCAATAGATCAGAAATACTTTTGTCAAATGTTGTCCCTCATTTACTTTAGGCGCTATCGCGCTGAATAACAATATTGTACAAAGTCTTTATACTAAATGGTATCATCGTATCTATTATAATTTGTTATTTATTAGCTACTTAGAGATTGCCTTAGGAGAAGTTATACGGGAGCAATTGTCAAACATGAACAGATTTCGCCTAATTGCAATTAAAAAATTTTAATTGTCTTTGATATATGAGATCATGTACTTCGCTGCATTTTTCTTACTTCCTGGGAAGATTACCTATAATTTGATATATATGTAATACATTCTCAAATATTATCATAATGTTCAAAAGTCAGACACAAAATTAAGATAAATGCATTGTTCCTGTCTGCTAAAATCAGATTTGTAGAGCTCCTGGAAGGTATACCCACATGCATTTTACATAAAATTTTAGGATATCGTTCCACCCTGAATTTCATCATTGTCGATCAAAACGCCTGAAATATCGCTTAAACACTAAATTATATCTACCACAAATTAATGCATCACAATTTAGGTAATGCGAAGAACGCTATTAAATTTCATCAAAATAAACATCTGAGATATCGACAAAACTGGAGCTCCAAAAACTTGACTACAACAGAAAAAAGCACAGACAGGTAGACAGACAGGTAGACGGACGGACGGACGGACGGACGGACGGACGGACGGACGGACAAACAAACAAACAAACAGACAGACGTACGGACGGATGTCGCGAAATCGATTCTCCTGCCGATTCTGAGTCTATCGGTACAATTTGAATGGTATTCATAATCAGATTTGTGGTGTTTATATATCAGATTTCAAGAAATCCTCCCACAAAGAACGCATCACAATCGGTCCTTAAACACCTGAGATATCGCTGAAACAATACTTACAAAATATAAACAAAATTTCTTAGACACGTACTTTGCTGTACATCAAAAGTAGTGTTTTGGCGATATCTTGTTTTATGGACCGCTTTTGATAAAATTTAATAACGTGCTTGGCGGGGGAATTTCCTAAAATCTGATATAAAATTTATGTATGTCCGTGCTATAGGAGAATGGTTTTTCCTATTTCTGCATTTCATTTTTTCAACAAACTTTCTCTAATACGTACTTTGGACAATTTGCGATACATCACTAATAAAAAAATTACAAACGGATGCACAAACTTATAATACCCTTTCACCTATTGGTGAAGGGTATAATAAATAAAATTAACTAAATTAAAGTTAAAAAGTATATAATTAATTAAAAATTAAAAGCTTAGGTCATTTTTTATTTATTTATTGCCTATTGTATTGGTTTTTTGTTATTGTCTCGATTTACTTACTGGATTTTTACTGAAATGTAAATGAATAGACCTATTATAACAAAAATACTCATGCGAAATTCCACCTCCGTAACAATAATCATGATTAAATTAACAAAATTGTCACATATAAAAATAATATCGATATAACTGTTAAGACTATATCTTGTAGAGAACACATCGCTCTTACATACTTAAATGACCTATATTATAACCTAACCAAGCTTTGATAGATTTTCTTTTACTTAGTCCTTCCATCAAAGTTTCGGTCGTCCTCTTCCACGAGTTCCTTTTATTGCTGGAGTATTTTCGCACAACATGTCTTAAACAACGCAGCCGCTGTTGCTTAATGCGTTTTACTATGTCTATGACAGCGTATAACTCATACAGCTCATGATGAAATCGGTGATGCGGCGGTACCTAGGTAAACAAATTATTTTACAACCTCGAAGCTATAGCTCTCAACGATCACATGTGGTCCAATTCTGTCTTCTTGTAGAAACCATCAGTTTTGTTTTTGATTCATTGACAACTAGACCCATTTTCATTGATTCTTTATCAAAACTTGAAAATAAGGCAGTTACCTCACGCAATGTGCATCCTAGGATATAAATGTCAAACGGCAAACGCGAGTAGCATGTGTTTTCTGTTAAAAATTGTTCCAGTTGTGTTAACTGCAGCATCTCGCAAGATAAAATCTGCAGTTTATCATGCGATCTTTTATAGAGATTGCATGATAAGCTATCGCCTTGCCTGAATCTCTGTATAGTTGTAAATGACTCCGATAAGCTCTTAACTTTTTAACTGATGAGGTTGTATTAGTTATTGTCATCCTGAATAACCTTATTAGCTTCTTAGGGATACCAAACTCAGACATTGCATTAAGCAACTTCATTCTTATCGGGCTGTCAAAAGATGCTCTGTAGTCAACGAAGAGATATGAGTCTATTTGTTTATTTTGAGTCTTCTCCAGGATTTGACGTAGTGTTGAGATCTGGTCAGTAGTAGATTTATGGGGTCTAAAGCCACATTGGTAGGTCCCAATTATTTCGTTGACTTTGGGCCTTAGCCTTTCACACAGTATGGTCGATAGGGTCATAAATGCAATTGAAAGGAGGCTTACGGTTTTATCACCTTTTTTATGCACAGGGAAAGGAACATTGAGACTCCAATCATCTAGCATTTGTTTTTCTATAAGCTGGGTTTCTCTAAGCTAGGCCTTATAGAAACCTCCGGCCTTAAAAAGCTCTGCAATTCTAACATTTTGTTTTGGTGGTAGACATATTACGCCGACATCATCAAATTGTTCAGACGTGGTCGCTTTCATTTGATACCAACAATTTGCAAAAGTGATCCTTCCATAGTTTCAGCATATGTTACCAGGTTTATTTGGTCGTCCTTATAGGAGAAAATACAGTTGATAAAATTTATGCACTTCATTAAGACTTTTATACATCTCAATTTCCTTGATTACACGTCTCTACATTTCTTTCTTTTTGTTTCGGAATAGGCGTTTCTCTTCCCTCCTTCTATCGCGATATCTTTCTAAAGTTCGACGAGTAACTACTGACTGCAGAGTTGCCCTATAGGCTGCGTTTTTCTCAGCAGTTGCATCGCGGTACTCCTTATCATACCAAGAGTTTTTAGGAAGACGGATTTTGCAGCAGTTTTCATGGAGTTGGCAATATTTTGCCATTTAGCGCTGATATCTTTGAAAATAAAAACATTTTCTACGAGTAATTGAGCTGTTCGTTGCAAGTTATCGGTGGCAATTTTATTGGATTGTAGCAAACGTGTTCTCATCATGGCTGCAATGAGATAATGATCGGAGTCCATATTGGCTCCCCGAGTTGTACGCACATCCAATACACTTGTTGAGTGCCTTCCGTCAACTTCAATATAGTCTATTTGATTTTTTGTTATTTGATCAGCCTAATCTTTGCGTTCAAATTACCCAGTATTATTTTAACGTCATAATTAGGGAAGATGTCGTAAATTCACTTTGATTTACAGAATCATTTTTCTCTTCCAGGTCGAGAAAAGGTGGAATTTTTTGTTTCATACTTTTCGCTGTTATAACTTATCACTTTGAGTTACAGAAACATCACTTGCACTAGGACAAGTTCTCTTATCTATTGATAAAGATTGGTAGCAACTAGAGTTGTTCCTTTTCGGACTTTTTCATTACCAGGAAAAGCGAAATATATTTTTTATATATTTTTTTACCGAGATATCGGGAATTCACTTTTTGTAAAATTATTTCCTTATGTACATATATTTTATAGCGGTACAATCTTTTGGAGCTTCAAAAACATTTTCACGAAATATTCACGAGTGTGCAGCCTTTCTCAAAGGTTGTGAATAATGTTTTTTGTTTTGTTACACAAAATTGTGAGCAAAGATGAACTCATAAAACTCTCGCACGTGAAGAATGAAATTTAAAAACCATTTCCTCACGCACACGAGTAAACTGAGTTTGAACATAAGCATGCACATGAGCTTACACATTTGTCATTCATTATTTATTTAGTGAAGTCAATTATGATTGAGTCTCTTACATTTCCAGCAGGACAAATGCAAGGTTGCGAGGCCTAGAGATTTGTAAAAAAAACTCATGTGCAGGTCGTGTGCTACTCATGTAAAATATATTTTTGAGTGGCAGATAAAATGTGCTGTTCATTTTTTAGTTGATCATGAAATGTGTAGAAAAAGTTCACTCTTGTCAACACGAGTAAGAGATGAATGTACAAGAAAAATGCGTTAATACTCATGACTGTGATTTTGATTCAATTAGTATAACTCTTAAGGGATCTGAGATAAATAATGAGAGAATTACAATCTACTTGACGAACCTATCACCATTAGGGTATAAAAAACATAAGTACAATTACATATAGTACAAATAAATATGTAGTATGTAATTTTTATTATTCTATTATAATAAAACTAATTTCAATAAATAAAACAATAAATAATTAGGAATTTAGCTTAAATTTAACTTCTGATAATATTTATGATGTAGTTTCTTGGAACTTTTCAAAAGCATTCATTGCAAAGTCATACAGCTCTTCAATTCGCTTCTCCAAAACATCTAAAATTAAATAAAATTTTAATTTAATATGTCTTTAAATTGGAGTAAATCGAGTATGTTTAAAAGTAAATATGAACATACCGTGTTCAGTTTCAACTTGTTTGCTTTCCAATCCATCTTCATCGCTGGATGGTTCCTCTTTAAACATATCCTTTAGTTTGGGCAAAAAGAGCAAAAGACAAATCACACCAATAAATTTAACTATTTTTTTGAAAATCAGCAATTTCAAAATAATTTTTCCAATAGTGAAAAGATTAATTTTTGTTTTCAGCTTGTGAAGCAGTGATAAATGATCTCGTGGGTGATAGGGGTATGGCATTGGTTTATAATAAGTTGGTGGTGGGGGGCCATATACTGGAGCTGGAGGCCCGTATACAGGTGCGGGTGGTCCATAAACTGGTGCTGGGGTAGAAGGAGGCAAATACTGGTTATTTGGTGGAGGGGTATAGTTGTAACCACCGAAATCTCCAGTGTAATCTGAAATTAAAAGCATAAATAAATCAAAATAATTTCGTTCTTGAAACTGAATATTGTTAAATTTTCAATACATATTTCGTTGCCGCTGCGTCGACAAAATCAGTTATGTTTTAAATTAAAATTACTCGTATTTTCATTACACAATTTGAACTTAAAACTGAAATAAAATATATATTTAATCTTGTCAACTTGAAATTATTTCAATATATTATATGTTTGTTCCCGTACTCTAACGAAACTACCCGAAACAGTCCGAAGTTGTCAGAATTTAAACAAAAAGAAAAACAATTTGTGTTAAAAATTTTGTACGGGAAAACATTTGAGTAGGTTTGGTTGTTTCGTTAAAGTACAGGAACAAACGCTCAATTGCCCGGTCGCTCTTTATTGGACAAATACGAGATATAACCATAAAAATTTCATGTCGGCGAAAAAAATGCGTAAAATCAGTTGTAAAAAATAAAGGATATAAATTCATTCATTGTTTCAAAAACTTATTGTTTATAACGTACAACATATCGCTAATTCTAGGCCGATCTATTCATTGTCTCAAGGGCTGACAGGTTTATTATCATAAATAATGTGTTTCAAAAATTTGGTCGATGCATTCTTTTGTGACACCATTTTTAAGTTGTAAATTTATTAAGTTGTAAATATGTATTTAAATTTTACATTTAAAAATTTAAAACTGAAGAAAAGAACGTATAGTGTGTGTGCATGGTCGATGTACGTATTAAACCGTGCAGTTTTACCCGTTCGGTTAAAACTTCGGTGGGCACACACCCACCTTTACACTACGTAGCAGCTTTTTGACGAAATGAAGTAGAACAGTTTTCGAAATATTCTAAAATTGCGGAAATTTGTACTTTCAAAAAGATGATGTCACTTTAATGTCTATTCAAATATTTAATAAGATATAAATTCGGTTGTTTACCGCCGTGGTATAGCAGGTTAGTCATCCGCCTAGCATACCAGAGGTCCCAAGTTCCCGGCCAGACCCACTTGAAAACCCAATAGACCCAATAAAAAAAAGCGGTTCACCTCATAACTCAGCTAGATACTGGTTTTTGAGTATTAGGCTATGTAATCCTTTGCCTTTCAATGAGTCTTAAAAATAGAATCGGATCTCATTATCTAAGGAAGTATTCCTTGTTTCAATTGAAATGTTGTGTGGGAACTATATATATAAATTAGGTTATATATTTCTTTTCTTTTATTACTAATAAAAAATTAGTAAAAAGTTTTTTTTTTTTAAGTTATTTTTATTTAACCGAATTTATCATTTTAATGTTTTACTACATAGGAAAAAGTGTAAAAGATCTATTTATAAAAGATCATTTCAATACAGCTTTCGTGCTAGAAAAGATTGACAGGATAGAGTAATTTTTATGATTGACCAAGATATCAAATACAAAACTCTGGTAAAACAGAATAACATTATTTTGCTACCGTTAAGTATAAACTCTTAATTAAAGACGACCGGTACTTTTTTTCCGGTTAGTAATTTTAATTTGTAAATTTAAGGTGATCTTTGTCAGTTACGCATTTTTATGTTTATGACCTTTTCGTTGTATAAGTAACTTTGATCATGATAAATTAGAATTGGAACGAACTACAAATTTTTCGTAACGAATATTCGTCGTCAGAAATAGAACATATGGGTTTATATGAAAATGCTCACAATAGACGACGACGCAATTCGTCATGGGTATCGAATAGCGCGAATATTTCTATTTCATACTTGGACCAACGACTCGTAACTGGTTTAGAGTGGCTGCATTCAGTGATGCCAGATAAAATTTTGAAATATCCCTACGGTATTGAAAAAAATTCCCTTTTTCCCTACGAGAAAACAATTTTTCTATACATCACAAAAAGTAATTAAATCTAACTTTATTTAAATAGTACATTAAATTTCTTATACCCATAATCGAATAGAATGGGGGGTATATTGAGATTGTCATTCCATTTGTAATTTCCTTAATATTGGCTCAAAAGCCAAAAGGGATATATGTGACAGGGCATAGAAAAAGGAACGTACTACACAAAATAAGAACTACACAAAACAAGAGGTAGGGAGAGATGTGTCGCTTTCAAATGAGAACATTCCAACGCGCTCAGTGATGGTACACCAAAGATGAACGTATTAAAATCTTTAAAATGGCTGCCCTGAACAGAATCCTTAGGTCACATATGTGAGCGTATTGGAGCTAAGTCACTGGCAAAGACATGATATTAAAATTGGGCAAAATCGGTTCACATTTGACCATAGCTCCCTTCTAATCTAGGCTAATGACAAATTATAACAGCTATGATGACAAAATTTGGTATGCAGAAGTTTTAAATAAGTACTAGGCAGCATATAATAATTTTATCGAAATCGGTTCACATTTAGCCATATTTCCCATATAAAGTAGTTATGGAAAAAGCCTAAACTCCACCCAAAATGCCAATAAATCTAAAACTATATTAGCTATGACCACTAAATTTAGCACAAGGATGTTTTATGTCGATGACAGCCAGTGTGCAAAATTTAGTCACAATCTCTCACCATTTGACCATAGCTCCCATAGAAAAAACTTACGGAAACACAAAATAGCATAAAGCAAGGGGGCTTCTGTCCGTCAAATGAAAGCGCGATAGCGCCTTACATACAAGAGCTAAAAAATTGTACAAAAGTATTTTCAATATGTTATAGAAGTGGTTCAAATTCCATTTTTTACCTACAATCAAAAAGATCTGGAGGTACATTTAGTATATTAACATTGCACCTACGAAATTAGATAGCTATCAATCAATGTTAAGTCCAGACTTTATATACGGTAGATGTATTAGTAACTCCTAGCAAAATATGTGGACCTGCCCTATTACTATCAACATTTAACAAAATTTTTTTTTTGACAAAATTTTGTGCAAAGTTAATACTAAATGTTGCACTATAAAGCTACTGCAACCAAATTAAGTCCAAATATTTGACCAATAATACTACATTTGGTCCACATGTTGAATAAGCTGCATCCTCGTAGATATATAAGATAGGTTTCTAAGTTTAACACAACTTGGTGGTGGGTGTATAAGATCCGGCACAGCCGAATATAACACTCTTACTTGTTTTTTTTTGCTCTATGGGCCTAAAAATATATAATTTCGTAAAACAAAAAATTACAAATTATTTGGGAATTAATTATTCGAACTTTAAATTGAATTAATTGAAAAATTAGGATTTATCAGGCTTGAGTTCATTTTTAATTTTCAAATTATTAATTTGAAAATTTGAAAGTAATAATGTGGAGAAAAACTGAAAAAAATATTTTTGAAAGCGGCTAGTGGATTGCAATTTCTGTCCCGCCACAGGACGTCATCAGCACTTAGCGCAAAACAAGTAATAGGAGAATACACAATCAATTAAACGTAGTGATGTTCGATCAAACTCAATGAGTTAAATTGATGATTATCTCTGCAATTTGATAACTCGACTGTGGTCGAGGGCGCTAAGTGCTGATGACGTCCTGTGGCGGGACAGAAATTGCAATCCACTAGCCGCGTTCAAAAATAATTTTTTCAGTTTTTCTCCACATTATTACTTTCAAATTTTCAAATTAATAATTTGAAAATTTAAAATGAACTCAAGCCTGATAAATCCTAATTTTTCAATTAAAAAATTACAAATTTAAATTTTTCTTAAAAGAAATTAAATTTTGTAAATTCCCTACCTTTTGCCTTAAATTCAAAAATCTGTCCTTTTTTTCCTATGACCAAAATTTTTTAGAAAAAATCACTTGCTGCATTTCCTTTTCTGTTAAAAATTGTATGTGTTCTTGCTAAAAATGGTCACCTTATAAATTGTAAAAAAACAAATTATATTTCAAATAAAATGAAATAAAAAACAATCCAAGAATACAATAAAAAAATTGCAAATGATGCGCGATGTGTACGAAAGTGTAGTTAAATTGTGCAAATCAAAATTCAATAAAAGTGGCGTCGACAACGCTTTTCGTCCTTATTGTGTTTAATTAACGAATGTACATCACGAATTTTTGAAGTGGACGAAATCATTGGTTCGTCCCAATAGTATTTATATCTTTACAAACATTTTACAAATATAAACATTTAATTTCCATATATCCAGTCATGGCAAAAAAATTGTAAGGTATAACCCATGGCAAAAAAATTGTAAGGTATAACCGTTCTCTCTTACAAAAAAAATTTTTGAAGTAAATGCGAAATATTTGAAATTTGTTTTTTGTAAACAATTATAAAAGTCGTTGCCACATGTGAGAAATGGGAATATTATTATCAGGAAATTTTGAACGTATAATATGTTGTAAACATTTCGTTAAAACTTATTTTATAAAGTTTAGCGGATCCTGCACAAGGAAAAAAAGACTTGAGACAATTCAATTTTGTCATAATATATTTAAAGTATTTTTGTGTAACATATTTTTTTTATAATTTATGTTACAGTTTCTTCAGCTTCTTTTTGGGATTGAAAATTGTATTTGCACCAAAATTTTATTTAAAAAACTTATCTTCAAATATGTTCTTATGGATAGATTTTGGTGTAATCTTTTATAGTATAAGAATTATGGGCTTTTTAAATTTCAAAAATTATACGGCATAACTTTAGAAGTTTATATCCGATATAAACTGGTATATCAAACAAAAGCTACTGAAAGTATCATTCAAATGATATATTATACATTCTTCCGATTTATAAAGATTAAGAGCGCATATACTCAAAACTTATTTTTACAACCGACTTTGTTTATAAAAATGAGCATATCTTAAAATAATATAGACATAAGTATGGTTTTTTATATAATGAATTTTATACAGGATATACTGGGCTTTTATATATCATAAACTACTTAGCTCTAGCATATGTAGCGTGTTAGTTATAACAGCGTAAAATTTTACTTTTATTGAGTTAGAGTTATATAAATATACATTTTATATTATATATAAAATGTATATATATTTTTGCCTACACTACAACGGTAGTCGTGTGGCTATGTCGACGCTTAAAAAAATGATTTCTATTTGAATGAATGTATTCTAATTTTAACAGGTTGTAGCCCGTAGCCTGCAGTCGTGATTGTGTTTATAGTATAATAGCAAACCGAAACTGGGATTTTTAAAAGTAGTATGGTAGCATAATTTGAGAAAAGAAAATAATAATTCGATCAAACGTCAGAAAGTTAATATGGCTGACAAAAGAGAGAACGGTTATACCTTACTAATTTCTTTTATCATGGTATAACCGTTCTCTCTTACAAATAAAAACTTTGAAGTAAATGCGAAATATTTGAAATTTGTTTTTTTGTAAACAATTATAAAAGTCGTTGCCACATGTGAGAAATGGGAATATTATTATCAGGAAATTTTGAACGTTTAATGTGTTGTAAACATTTCGTTAAAACTGCACAAGGAAAAAAAAAAGACTTGAGACAATTCAATTTTGTCATAATATATTAAAAGTATTTTTGTGTAACATATTTCAGCTTCTTTTTGGGATTGAAAATTTTATTTTCACCAAAATTTGATTTAAAAACCGTATCTTGAAATATGTTCTTATAGATAGATAGATTTTATTTTATTTTTATTTAGATTTTATAGTATGAGAATTATGGGTTTTTTAAATTTCAAAAATTATACGGCATAACTTTAGAAGTTTATATCCGATATAAACTGGTATATCAAACAAAAGCTACTGAAAGTATCATTCAAATGATATATTATACATTCTTCTGATTTATAAAGATTAAGAGCTCATATACTCAAAACTTATTTTTACAACCGACTTTGTTTGTAAAAATGAGCATATCTTAAAATAATATAGATATAAGTATGGTCTTTTATATAATGAATTTTATACAGGATATACTGGGCTTTTATATAACATAAACTACTTAGCTCTAGCATATGTATCGTGTTAGTTATGACAGCGTAAAATTTTAATTCTATTGTGTTAGAGTTATATAAATAATATTTATATTTCTCTAACTCAATAGAAGTAAAATTTTATTTATTAAATATACATTTTAATATTATATATAAAATGTATATATTTTTTTGTCTATATCTACAACGGTAGTCGGTAGTCGTGTGGCTATGTCGACGCTTAAAAAATGATTTCTATTTGAATGAATGTATTCTAATTTTAACCGTTTGTAGCCCGTAGCCTGCAGTCATGATTGTGTTTATAATATAATAGCAAACAGAAACTGGGATTTTCAAAAGTAGTATGGTAGCATAATTTGAGAAAAGAAAATAATAATTCGATCAAACGTCAGAAAGTTAATATGGCTGACAAAAGAGAGAACGGTTATACCTTACTAATTTCTTTAATCATGTATCCAGTCTAGGTTAAATACTTAAATTTAAAACATTTTTCAAATAACTTCAAATCAGTAATTTCTGTAATTTTTCTGAAAAGTAATAAAAATGGACCTTAGGTTGATCGCTGACTCAAATTTTTTTCTTTAATCTTAAACATCACTAATGGTCTTACTTTTGTAGTGGTTTGCAAAGTATGCAATTGTCTGTAATTTTTTATTTTCCTCCATATATTTAAGATTTTCGTTAAAATTACACGAATTTTGTCTTATACAAAAAACATTTACTAACCAAATTTTTTAACAGGAATGATCTATATTTTGTGCGGAAAACAACGATGAATGGCAATATAAAATTAACTTTCAATAAGTAGTCGAAATCCCTGAAAAATTGTAAGACTATGTGTTGACTATTTGGCGTTGCCGTACTTTTAAGACAACAACCAAAGTTATTCATTTTTTATGACATAATATAGCACAAGTACTGGTGATTATAACTGAGTGGTTTTTGTTAATATTAAACGATTTAAGAAAATTAATTTATTCGCCTTAACTTATTCTAGAAGAAAATCCGTTTATTATTTTTAAAGATAAATTTATTAAAGCGACATCATCTTTCTTAAAAAGGCAAATAACAGTAATTTGCTATATCTCGAAAACTGTTATACTCAGGGGATGACCCCTACTTATGCAATGCATTGTGTTGGAACTAGGAAAATAGGTTATGGGAGGGTGGATAGATGGAGTAGTGTTTATGGACATTTGATTTGAACTTCCCTATATTGCAACTGGCAGGGAAGTAAATTCCACATACGAACTGTACGGCTAAAGAATGAATTTTCTCTGTAGTGTGTTGTTCTGTCTACTGGCCAATCGACTACGAAGGGATGAGCTCTAACAGAAAGATGTGTATTGCGTAGAAAAATGCGAGTTTCAGGAACAAGTTCCCTTATTTCATTAGAGCACATTCCAAAGTAGTAACGATAGAACAGTGTGACACAACCCACATTGCGACGGTGCTCTAGTGAATCAATAGAGTTGGATACCCTACTGTCACCATTAAGCACCTTCGTCCTCTCCTGCACTCGGTCGAGAAGCTTCAAAATAGACTTTGAAGCACCGGCCCATACATGAGAGTTGTATTCCATTTTCGGTCGAATATAGGTGGTGTAAATAGTAAGGAGATCAGATGGAGTGAAGTATCTTATACACCGTTTAAGAAAACCGAGACACTTGAATGCTTCTTTCGACACTTGAAAAATGTGCTCAGTCCAACGGACATCACATTGAATTCTCATGCCCAGAACATCAAGAGTATCTGATTCCTCGATATTCTCACCACCCATTAATACAGATGAAGTAACATGATTCGCCGTTCTTATAGTGCGATCTCTGAGAAAGCTCGATATAAACCGACACCAAAAGCAATAAGTTTTGATAGAAGTGCTACGTGCTACACTATATCAAACGCCTTGGAAATATCCAGAGCCACAACTTTACTTCGCCAAAACGGTGTATTGAATGAATTTTTCCGAAAAGAAGGCTAGCAGGTCTCCTGTAGAGCGTCCCCTACGAAATCCATACTGGCGGTCGCTTAGTAGGTTTTTAGATTCCAGATATTTTACAAGATGGTGGTTTACCATACTCTCCAATACTTTGGAGAGTATAAAACAAATTGCTATTGGGCGGTAATTTTCAGGGTTAGTAGCCTCACCCTTTTTAGGGATTGGCGTTACATTAGCAACCTTCCAACACCGAGGAAATTTACCAGCATGGTACAAGGTGCTGAAAAGGTTAGCTAATGGACGCGAAAGCGTCGAACAGCACTGCTTTAAGACCAGTGCTGGAATACCATCCGGCCCTGACGACTTGTTTATGTTGAGATCTGCTAAAACCCTTTTTACAGCACGGGCTTGAAAGAATATCTTTGTCATAGTTACAGATACTCTTTCGAGCTCGGGCGGAGGCTGAGTGCTTTCCGGCAAGCGGGAATTACTTGCAAATACTTCAGCTAAAAGGTTAGCTTTATCAGCCGGGTCAGTGAATGATTGACCATTCCTTAAAAGAAAAGAAATTGTAGAACTAGCATTATTCTTGACTCGTTTAACGAATGACCAAAAACTCTTACTGCCCCGAGGAGCAGCAAGAATTTTAGTACGAAGACGATGCTCGTACAGAGCTTTTTCACGTGTTAATACTTTGACACATGTACGCCTCTCACGTTTGCGTTGCGAATTAGTAACTGGATTTTGGTTATTACGCCAGTTGCTGAAAGCTTCCTCTCGGGATCTGACTGCTTGTTTGCACGTCTGATTAAACCAAGTTTTCACATTTGGTTTAATCGCAATATTTTTCACTGGGATAAACATTTTCATTCCCAGCTTAATAACATTTGAAATCATTTCCACTGAGGCATTGACATTGCTGTCGAGGAAACAGAGTTTCCAGTTAAAATGCCTATAGAATTCGTTGAGCTCTGCCCAACGACCTTTTTCGTATAGAAAAGTTGAACGTTTCGTGGCTGTTTTCGAAATGCTGCGAAGTGAGGAGAGCGAAAAAGAGGCGGAAATGGCACAATGATCGGAATTTCCGAGAGGTGCAAGAACCTTTACTTCACACTTATCAGGGTGTGAAGTAAGGAAAAGGTCAAGGATGTTTTGTTGGTGTCCATCAACACATGGAATATGTGTTGGCTCATTCAACAGTTGAGCAAAGTGATTGTGCGCTGCAAATAACTCAACATATTGGCCTTCAGGAGTTGTGTGGCTTGAATGGCGTAGCCAGGACCAGTTGTGAACATTGAAATCACCAGCAATAACGATTTCACTGCTCGGACAACTCTCGAGGATCTTCGAAATTGTATCGGAAAGAGCATCGAAGCCAGATAGAGTTGTGTCCCTTACCGCGTTTGGACTTCTATAAAGAAGTACAAAAGATGCGCCCTGATTCTGAATTTAACCCAGAGACAGCTAAATTCGTTATCATGCGTGCCTAATGATTGCTGGCACTGGTACGCAACTTCATCGCGAATGTACGTATGAACACAACACTGCACAACAGTTTCCCAATATTATCATGATGCCTAAAAAAGGTGTCATGAGTTTTTACCAAATAGCTAATCAATACCTTAAAATATATATGATCAAATTTTAATGTAAAAATGTTTTTTATCTTATAGCCCATTCACACTATAAGTTTTTAGGTGTTTTCGGAAATGAAAACACCATCGAAAACTTTACCATTCACATTATGAAAATTTGGCATTTCATGAGTTTTCAGGAAAAATTTATTAATTAATCGCGTTTAATTTTAAAATCCGAACACCAAATACATTTGGATTAATAAATTCCATTAAAAACACTAAAATAATAACTTTTTCGTCACATTTAAATTGTTTTTTTCAAAAAATTTTAAACCTAAAATTATTGTTTTTTTTATATTTTATTTTAAACTGACATTTATTTTTAATATTTTCCCATTTTTCTTATTTAGAGTTGTAATAAATGGTATAAACTCAGTTTTGTATCGATATTTTAATAGTTTTCGTTGAAAACTCTTACAGATGGAGTTTTCGTTTTGTATGTGAAAACTTAAGTTTTCAATATTGTTTTGAGACGAAAACTACTTTAAGCAGTTTTCGAGCTCAATGTGAATGAGCTATTAGACCTTTTTTAAAAAAGCTAAAGAAAAACTTTTTTGTTTTTAATTTTTTGATCATAACTTTTAGGAAATCCTGTTTTTTCCTACACTATATTTTCCAAGATATATGTACACGGTAGTTCCATTGTCACTTTTAAATTTAAAAATCACTATCTGACATATATAAGGATTATGACAATTGTGAAAAAATAAAGGTACCATATAAGTTTGGATTTGTTTTCAATTTTGTAAATATTGAATATTTTTGAAGCATATTAATTTTTTCATTGAAATTATTTTTCTTCAATATAAATATCAAAAAAATATATTAAATTTTGAATTTAAGAGAGCCGGGATCATAGAGGAATACTTCTAGACAACCATTATAAATAACAATTACAAGGTCAATAATGTGTTCATAATGATATGCAAATTTGATGCCGTTCGATATTCAAAGCTGTGTTTTTAAAAAGTGGCAATATTTTTTCAAATGCAAATATAAAAATGAAACTTCAAAAATCCTTATTAAAAATTTAGTAAGACTATTGGAACTACCTTGTACTTGTATCATGATATTTTCAACATTTTTACGTACTTAAATTTGAGTAAAAATTAAAATTTGTTGGCACAAGGGAGTCTATATGACCTATTTTTGGGATCTAGACACGTTCAGATTATATTGGTGTGTTCAAAAAAGTTGTTTAACTTTACTGTGGCTACAATTTTCCCAAATATAGTGTAGGAATAATCAGGATTTCCAAGAAGTTATGGTCAAAAAATTAAAAACAAAAAAAAAATTTATTTAATTTTTTAAAAAAAAGTTTAAGATAAAATACATTTTTATCAAAAAATTTTAGCAAGAAATATTCGCCATACTCTTGGCTACATTTTCGCCAAATGTAGTTTAGCGATATTTTAAAGAGATTAGTAAAAGAGATATAGTAAAAACTGATGACAACTTTTTTTTGCATCATGCTAATATTGGGAAACTTTGGAGGTCCATAAAAATAAAACGGTCACTAACTTGGACAAACTGAGTATAGGGTTTTACTACAATTTGATAGTAGAATAGGACCCATATAGTCACGACCTTGCACTTTTCAAAAGAAGTTTATTTGTTGTGTAGTGTAATTGGCAAAATGTTTTTTCAAATCACATACAATTTGTTTAATTCCGAAATTTAATTTTCGCTCCGTAATCCTTATCACCTTATTTTTATTAAATAAACACTTATTAGTATAATTTTTCATAAAGTTTTGTTTGATGCCAAAATATTTTTTTTAGTTAAGATAACGGGATTTTATAATTATTTTTTTTTTTAATTTCATGTGCCCGATAATATAAAGTGATTTCACTTAATTGGAAAAATACTACAATAATTTTCACTTAATTATTCATTAAAATGTTATGGAAAATATGTAAATTATCTACTTATGCTGCAGCTGGCATTTAAATGTACTTATTTTTACACTTTTTAAGATATTTAATTATTTTGTTTTCTATTTTCACCAACACTCGACATAAGAACTTTACTTCACTATAAATTTTTGAATAATTAACGCACCAGTATCGCTACTTTGATGTGAATTTTGTAATGCATTTATATATGTATCCTCCGGAAAAGAGGCATCGCCTTTTCCTAATGTAAAACATGTTGTGCAGCACAATACTGATAATAGAATTTTTGAAAGCGGCAACATTTTTTTTTGAGTTTTTCGCGCTTTGAACGACGTCTTCTACGCGATTCGAAAACAAAATTGACAATAAATGTAGTCAATAGTGAACCCCTATATAAAAGTTTTCTTTATTGATTTTCAGTACTTTTGGTTGTGAAGTTGAAAGTCAATATTAAGTGTCTGTAACTGCAGGTACTTATTTTGTATGTATGTAATACTTTTTTTTAATTTGTGTTATGTTTTAACTACTTACGCATATCAGAATTCCAATTTCTTTAAAAGTAAAAACATAGCGGGTCACGTACGAATTAAATGTGACAAAATGTACCACATTCAAAATTAGATATGCATCAAATATACTACATATATATACATAGATAGTTATACATTAGTGTGGGTCAATTTTTATTTTTTCATATATCCGATATGTTAATAGAAAGCTATAAAAGTGCAATTTATTTTCAGAAACCCTTTTAAAAACTTTTCGAGTTATGTATTACAATTTTCCTCGTTAACCCCTTAAGGATAAGCGGCATAAAAAGTTATGATAAATCCCAGTTTTACTATTTTAATATTAATTTCCCAGCAAAACTTTTCATTATCAAATAATGATTTAAACAGCTAAACTATTGAACACGAACTACTTACTCATTCGCTTTTTAAGTCATTACATTAACATGGGGATGTCATTGGAGGCAAGTACTTACCAATTGCAGGAAAGTAATAACTTGGGTAAGCAATTGGAAAACAACAACAAAAACTTTTTTGTTGTTGTTTTATTAAAAAAAATATATATTCTTTAACGAAATACAAAATTTTTTTATTACCCCATGGGGGTCTACGACTGCTAGTCGGAGACTCCACTGAGCTACTTCATATGTTGAAAACATAGAAGCTTATAATTTATATATACAATTTTTATTTTTAAATCGAAAATCAATTACAATAACTTTGTTTTTTCCTGCTTTTTTTGCTTTGTTGTAATTGTTAAAAAAATATTTTTATACGATTTTTTATCAATGTTTTAATAAACATTAAAGAAGTTTTTTTTTAATTATTTTCAAATTTAATAAATTTAAATCTTCTTTTTATATAACATTGACTCTTACTTACTTAAATGGTCTATAGTTACAACCTG
Organism: Stomorhina lunata; assembly: GCA_933228675.1. NCBI lineage: Eukaryota > Metazoa > Arthropoda > Insecta > Diptera > Rhiniidae > Stomorhina > Stomorhina lunata. The sequence goes on along the minus strand of OW121740.1, from coordinate 82,982,187 downwards.
TTAAGGTCAAAGTCCGAGCTTATTTTAGAATTCCATGGACTTCGATCTTGTGCAAATATTCTACAAGCTTTGAAAATCTTTCCTCTACTTGGTATTTCAATCGAAGTTTCGGACATCCTCTTTTAACATTAGGTAATGGGACATCCTAATTTTAGCCTCTTCATAGTAATTTTTTTTCCAAGATTGGGTTACTAGCCCGTCGTCCTAACCCATTTTTATCATTCTTATTGGACAACTTTCGGTACACGTTAGCTCACTACATTAAATAGTGTTAATGTAGTTCCTTGGGTGATATCACGAGGAGGTCAGTGTCCACAGTTGAGATAAAGGATGAATAAGATAAGTCTGGGCTGACCAAGTGAAGACCAGCCAGAACCGTTCTTGGTATCCAACATCCCCTTCATAATAAAAATTGACTCATGATGGCAGTTTTTCATTACCGTGAGTTAATTTTTCAAAAATTCCTTTACAGAAGGTAATATTTAAGTTTTTAAAATTCAAAAAGACTTTTTTAATAAAAATAAAATTTAAAAAATTGTTGGTCTTGGTGGGATTTGAACCGGGACCATTCAGTTCAAATTATCATCTTAATTACAAATAAGTACTTCTGTAATAACTTATTAGTTATTCGGAGGGTATGTTGTAGTCATTACAAGGTAATCAGTTAAAGTTTTGCTGGGTTATTACATATTTTAATGAGTAAAAGCTAAACAAATTGCTTACAGTTACGGTGATCATCCGTCCTTTTTTTCGAAAGACTGTCCTTTGTTGTTTTTTTTTATACAATGTCCTTCAAAATTGTCCTTTTTTTAATTGAATTTCATCAAATTGCCATTTTTTCGCTTAACTTTATAATAAAAAGTTTTATTTCTCAAAATCCTATAAATTTTATATCAATACAATATAAATTTAAAAATAAGTAAAATAGATACTGTTCAGTTTCTAGAAAATAATAATTGCATTACGTAACAGTTTTTTGAACAAACGAATTTGAAGTCAGAATTGTCAAAAGTGGAAGAGTTTTCGAGATATTCCGAAATAACATAACAAATTTTATTCCATAGGACATAAGTGTATTTCAATACCAACATACTGTGTTCAACAAGACGCTGTTTGGTTCAAATTCTAACAAATTTTTAAAATTTATTTAAATTTTGTAATTTTACTTGTTTTAGGTTTTTTTAGCTTGAATTCATAAAATCTAAATAGTGGCATAATTTAATTGTTCTTCTGTAACATTGTCATTTTTGCACCGATCTGAATCCTATTTAGTGAAAAATATTCGTATTCAAATAGACCAACGTGCCAAGTGATAAAACTTAAAGAATTACACACTGATACATTTTGAGGAAAAAGAAATACACTTTTAAGGAAACCTATATCAAACGATAGGCCTTATTGAGTGTATCAGTTTGTCATTTTTAGAAATTTCCATATACCCTCAAAATTGAAAGTTATCGATAAAAAACGATTTTTTTGGTCTTCTCGAACAAAAATAGGCCTAGCTAAGTCAATTGTTTATCGATTTGAAATTTTAACACGGTTTGAGACAGAGAAGACATCAGGCTATCTTCTTGTTAAAAAAGATTTTTTATTTTATCAAATTATCACAAAAATATTTTCAAACAAATTTAAATTTTTATTTTTTTTTTTCGATTTTTTCACATTGGGACGCCATTTTCCGCAGTATTTTGTTAGGAATGCCAAACTTTTTTATATTTACTTGAAAAGTGCATTAAATATTTTGTGAACCTAGATTATTCAAATTTAAATTAACAGCGAATTAAAAAAAATATAAGTTTTTTTGTAAAAGGGCCAGTTTAATTAACGTACTATATACGTATAAGTACTTATATTTATACGCACTTATGAATGAAATTAAAAAAGGATAGAAACAAAGAAGTACGACATAATGTCCAAGCTCTATTTATGCCTCTATTGCCGTTCTCGGTTTGACTGTCTTGAAATCAATCCAACTTTCACGACCAAACCCTTTTCTGGTATTGCGAAGCCCAACGGTTTTTAGTTGAGATCGGTAATACAGCTTTCACACTATGAAACTAGTTGCTTTCCATCAACAAATATCATAAAATCAAAAAGATGTCTTCAAGGACCCAAAATTTCTATGAAAATTTCTGATAACTCAAAAAATCCTTAGCCGATTTATACGCTACTTACGTAGATAGAAAGCTAATTGAGTCTACATTATGAATTAATATTTACACTTTGTTAAAATGTTTACTAAAAAAGTTAAATTTTGCAAGAACTAAAAAATTGGCTATATTTTTTCTTATAAACGCAATTTTCAACTTCATGGCCTGGGCGCCACGTGATAACGTAGTCCGATTTGGCTTAAATTTTGTTATTTGAAGTTTCTCACCGAATGCCATAATAATCCGACCGCCATTTCTCTACTTTCGAAAAAAGTTGAAAAAACACTCTAACGTAGTATTGTATAGAAAATTTTCTAATATACAAATAATACTGAATTCACCTTTTTTACTAAAATTGTTATATCTCTGTTAATATGTTTCCGATTTTAATTAAAGTACTCTTGTTTTACAAAATGTAACCATGATTTTTTTTTAAGTGAAAATATATTAGGTCTTTTGATAAATTTTACGAAAAAAAAGCTTCCGAAGTTGAAAAAATCGAAAAAAAAAATAAAATTTTAACTTCAGCGGAAAATATTTTTATGATAAATTGGTCATGTTAAAAAAAGGTCTTTACGAAGTGAAAGCGTATTTTGTTTTCTGTCGAAACACATTTTAAAATTTAAAATCGATGTAAAAATGACTCAGTTAAGCCTTCTTTTCTCTGCTAAGTCCAAAAAAATCGTTTTTTATCGATAACTTTCGATTTTGAGGGTATATCGAAAATTATAAAAATGGTAAAATGATCTTCTAACCGAGTTCTACTGGTTGAGCTTGGTTTCGTTCCGAGTGTATTTTCACTGCATCAGAGTGTTATTATTGCTTGGTTTTAGATAACAAGTTGAAAATATCAAATTAAAAAAAAAAAAACAGTAAAATTTATCTGCAACTTCAACTTTGGCCCTCTGTAACCCAGTCATTTCTCGACTACGGTCAAGTTTTCCACATACACTGCTTGTTAAAAATTATTAAAATTCCCAGCTAGAATTTTTGGAAAATGTTCATCAAATATGAGCTTTTTTTGAGTTCACTGCACGATTAAAATGATCATTTATGATATCACTTATGAGTCAAAAATGATCATTTTGTGTGAGAAAATGGTACCCTTCATGCGACTCTTCAGAAAGAGTCTTTAATGACTCGTTTTTCTGATAAGAATATGACTGCACACATTTTGCTAAATTTGTTAAAAAAAGAATAAAGCTTTTTATTACTCAACACAGTATATTTATCTATTTTAAGAACCGTGAAGTTGTGTTCATAACTACAGAAATTGATGTTGTTGAGACCGAGGATCGAACCCAGGCTGCTGAATATGATATGTTATATTATGCTTGGTAGTCGACGTGCTAACCAACTAAGCCACATCACCCATAATGAGATACAGGTCTTTTTGTGTCATTTTTTTATCACCTAAAAATAGTTATATTTCGCACATTTTACAAGATTTTTTGTGCTATCCATGCCAAGCGTCTATGAGTCTTTTTGTACACTTTTTTGATCACCAAACTGATTGCACACATTCTGCTTTCAAATAGTCGCTTTCAATGTATTTTCTGAGTCTTTTTTGATCACCAAACTGATTAAAGTAGCATACAAAACAGTCGTATTAGATTCGTTTGCATGATAAGATTTTGACTGCACACTAAACTAAGTCGTTTTCTAAGCGTTGTTTTGGAATCTGTTTTAGATCACCAAGCTGATCAGTTTTTAATCATCTATACGAATCCCAAAGGACTCATTTTGCTAATATTATTATCAACAATCACCAATTTGCCAACTGGGTTGAGAGCTGTGACGTGTTCTGCACGCAACTTAAAGGCAATTTTGTTTTCAAGAGCAATCAACAAAAGGAATTCAGCAGCAGTATTTGTTATTTTTCAATTTAATGGTTACAATTCTCAAAAAACCAAACTAAAACTTATGGCGGCAAAATATTTGTAGAAATAAAAACTAGAAATAGTTCAAAGTATTGCGATCAGCTGTTTTCTTGAACGTAAATTGAAACACTTTCTTGAAAGAAATATTGAAAGCAAGATTGTTTAAATTTTTAGAAGTATGAGTGTATTGATAAAAAATTGTGAGTGTATTAAAAATTGAAAAGCAAAACATGATCGTGTAACTCCCAAGTTATAAACAATCTATGTTTGTTTCAAGAATTTAATTATCTTTTAGCGAAAAGAAAGAAAAAAGGAAATCGGTAGACTATTTGCCAAAATAATTTAATTAAAGTGAAATCATCTTTTTAAGGCAAAAACAGCAATTTCGCCATAACTTTTGACCATTCTGACTTCATTTTCGGATTTAGTAAATAATTTTACATACGGATTAGGGACAAGATTCATTTGATAACGACTTTTTTAAAATTTTGTTAAGCAGTGTTATTGCTTTAGAATTATTACTACTCGCCTTAAATTATATCGACTCAGAATCACATTCTAAGATTGCAATCAAAGATTTGATGAAATTTGTGCAAAAATGTATCAAATTTCTTTAGAATCGGTGACCGAACGGTCTACCAATTGCGCTCTGCTCAATTTATCAGAATATGAGAAGCAAATTTAAATCTGAATCAAATGTATTGTGGAATAACTCAACGCAATGTACTCAAACGAAAGCTCTATGGCAGATAATAGATATTAACACACAAAAAACTATATTAAATATGGATAAAAATGATTTAAGGATATATGTAGGTATCATAACTGGACATAATAACTTAAGGTACTTCTTGAAAAAAATACGCTTAAGAAATGACGATATGTGTAGATGGTGCAACGAAGAAGAAGAGGATACATACCATTTCCTTTGTCAATGTGTTGCACTATCTAACAATCGATTTAAATGTTTTGATTCTTACTTTTTTCAGAATCTAGAAGATCTAAGGAACGTGCATCCTCTAAAGATGATAAAATATATCAAATTGTCGAAGCTTTATGTGAACTGATAAAGGAGGAAAACAAAATGTGCTAAATGTTGGTAATGCTTCTCGAAATGAAGCTTCTTAATCGAGGACGCACTATGGATCAACACCTATGGTCTTGTGCATAATCTTACAGTTTTCTGTGAGGTCCTCCTATCTAATCTAATCTAATCTAATTGCGCAATAATGAAATGACCTAAATATTTATAAGCGTTCATAAAATTTTGATTCATTGGATCCTATTTTACCCTAGTGTAAAGTATTATATGGTCGGGGTTAAACCGGCAATAAAACATTCTTACTTGTTTTATCAGATAACTGTGATCAGCTAAGAACCTTAATTCTGCTTGAATGGAAACGTAAGCAACCAAAATTGATGTATTTGATGCAAAAAGCAGCCACCAGAACTGCAAATGCATTATAATAAAATTGCTAAGTTGTGATTCGAGTTCGCTCAACTGACTGTAAGTATCGTGTGATTAAACGGCTTCAGACTTGAAGCGATATCTTAACTAAATATCTAAAAACTTGTATTTGTCCTTTTTTGTCGTTGAAAAATATGGTCTCCTTACCTTTAGTAGGCGGTATCATATTTGACTATACCCAAGACTGTATTTAAAAAGTCACTTACATACCTCGAAAATACTCGGATAAGTATTTTGTAAACACAACTCGATAGGCCGAAATAAACATAAATCTCAAGAAGTAATTTTTCCTGGGCCATTTTTCGCAAAGCCAAATTACAATATTATAAGTCGAACAATGAAAAATATTAAAAAAGACCCTCCCTAATATATACACATTTGTATGCACTTCTAAGCCTGTAAAAGATCCAGGGAAAAAGGATCCAATTTGACTTCTTTAACATTCCTGTACAAAAATATTATAAAAATGTTTTCAAAACTATCCCAGCAAAACTTTGGTAATGGCTAGTACTCTGATAACTGGTTACCTTGTAACGACTACAACATAACATCCGAATAAATAATAAGTTATTACAGAAGTACTTATTTGTAATTAAGATGGTAATTTAAACTGAATGGCCCCGGTTCAAATCCCACCAAGGGCAACAATTTTTTAGTTTTTTTTTTTATTAAAAGAGTATTTTTAAATGATTTTTGAATTTTAAGAACTTAAATATTATCTTCTGTAAAAAAAATTGTAAAACTAACTCACGTTAATGAAAAAAATACCATCATGAGTCAATTTTGATTATGTAGGGGATGTTGAATACCAAACACGATTCTAATTGGTCTTAACTTGGTAAGCCCAACTTATCTGGGTCATCCTTCATCTCAACTGTGGACACACACCTCCTCATGGTATCACCCGGAGAGATAGTTTAACACCCATTAATATTGTGAGTTAACATGTTCCGAGAGTTGTCCCATAAGATCGATAAAAATGGGTTAGGATTACGGGCTAGTGACCCTCTCTTGAAAAAAAAATACAATGAAGAGGATAAAATTAGAATTGAAATGTCCCACTACCTAATGTTAGAGAAGGATGTCCGAAACTTCGATAGAAAGACCAAGTACCCAGTAAAACTTTTCATTACCAAATAATGAGTTAAACAGTTAAACTATTGAACACGAACTACTTACTCATTCGCTGTTTAAGTCATTACATTAACATGGGGATGTCATTGGAGGCAAATACTTACCAATTGCAGAAAATTAATGACTTGGGTAAGCAATTTGAAAACAACAACGACAACAGCAACAACTTTTTTGTTGTTGTTTTATTAAAAGCATATATTTTTAAACGAAATACAAAATTTTTTTTATGGTCCCATGGGGGCTCGAACCCAGACCCTCCGACTGCTAGGCAGAGACTCTTCCACTGAGCTACTTCATATGATGAAAACTTAGCAGCTTATAATTAATATAAACAATTTTAATTTTTAAATCCAAAATCATGTGAAAATAATTTTGTTTTTCCCTGTTTTTTTTTTGCTTTGTTGTAATTTTTGGAAAAATATTTTTATACGATTTTTTGTAATTATTTTAAAACTTTTTTAAAATTATTTTAAAACTTAAACAATTTAAATCTTCTTTTTTGTATAAGTTTTTACATAAGATTGACTCTTACTTACTTAAATGTTACAACATGTTAATGTCAAAGTCCGAGCATATTTTAGAATTCCATGGATTTCGATCTTGTTCGAATATTCTCCAGTTTTATAGTCCAAGCTTTGAAAAAAGTTCCTCTACTTTGTCTTTCTATCGAAGTTTCGGACATCCTCCTCTAAAATTAGGTAGTGGGACATTTCAATTCTAATTTTATCCTCTTCATTGTATTTTTTTTCAAGAGAGGGTTACTAGCCCGTAATCCTAACCCATTTTTATCGATCTTATGGGACAACTCTCGTGTTTGGTATTCAACATCTCCTAGATAATCAAAATTGACTCATGATGGTATTTTTCATTAACGTGAGTTAGTTTTACAATTTTTTTTTTTTTTTACAGAAGATAATATTTAAGTTCTTAAAATTCAAAAATCATTTAAAAAGACACTTTTAATAAAAAAAAAACTAAAAAAAATTGTTGCCCTTGGTGGGATTTGAACCGGGGCCATTCAGTTTAAATTACCATCTTAATTACAAATAAGTACTTCTGTAATAACTTATTATTTATTCGGATGGTATGTTGTAGTCGTTACAAGGTAACCAGTTATCAGAGTACTTGCCATTACCAAAGTTTTGCTGGGTAGAGGAACATTTTTCAAAGCTTTTCCTATAAAATTGGAGAATATTCGCACAAGATCGAAATCCATGGAATTCTAAAATATGCTAGGACTTTGACCTTAGCAGGTTGTAACATTTAAGTAAGTAAGAGTCAATCTTATGTAAAAACTTATACAAAAAAGAAGATTTAAACTGTTTAAGTTTTAAAATAATTTTAAAAAAGTTTTAAAATAATTACAAAAAATCGTATAAAAATATTTTTCCAAAAATTACAACGAAGCAAAAAAAAACAGGGAAAAACAAAATTATTTTCACATGATTTTGAATCTAAAAATAAAAATTGTTTATATTAATTATAAGCTGCTAAGTTTTCAACATATGAAGTAGCTCAGTGGAAGAGTCTCTGCCTAGCAGTCGGAGGGTCTGGATTTGAGCCCCCATGGGATCATAAAAAAAATTTTTGTATTTCGTTTAAAAATATATGTTTTTAATAAAACAACAACAAAAAAAGTTGTTGCTGTTGTTGTTGTTGCTTTCAAATTGCTTACCCAAGTCATTACTTTTCTGCAATTGGTAAGTACTTGCCTCAAATGACATCCCCATGTTAATGTAATGACTTAAACAGCGAATGAGTAAGTAGTTCGTGTTCAATAGTTTAACTCATTATTTGGTAATGAAAAGTTTTACTGGGTAGTTCTATAATAGTGCATTTATACTTTTTAACTTTTTTGGCACTATTACTAACAACCTATTTATATTTAAGATATTTTTTTGTAGATATTGCTACTGTAAAGTAGCATTTTCTCTTAAATGTACATTAGGGTGCCAGTTATTTTTCAAAGTTGGTATTTGTATGCGGCTAACCGCTATATTTGTTCGAAATGCTAAAAAAAATAACCAATTGAAAATTTGAACTCAATCGGATGGGGGAAAGCGTTCCCATGACCCGCCCAAAATTTGCAAAGTACCTGATTTTTTACTTTGATTTTAAATAATTTAAGTAATACTTTAGAATAAAAAAATCCAAAGTAAGACATGATTTACAATTCTATGGCCTGTAAGTACTAAATAGCTGAGTTTTGTTTTGGGGGTCCGAATGATCAGGTTCAGCGAAACGGTTTAAGACCATGGTAGGCACAAAGAGAACATAGAAAATATCAATGTATTGGTGATTTTACAAATAAAGAGACTAAAAACAAATAAATATTTTCTTGTACTCTTTTGCATGTGTTGTTGCAAATTCTAAAATAAAGCTACAAGAACCTCATTCATTGGCTTCTATCATACAAATGAGTATTTTACGTATTTTAGTTTGTTTTTTCTTTTTGGTTCGTGTTGTGTATGTGAAAATGACGATTGGTGATCGGCCCCTAGGGGCTAACTTGCCGTTCATGTGTTTAAAATATCGACCTCAATTTTTTTTAGTTTTATTGCCTTATTTATCATATTTTTTAACACACCGATGAGAGAAATTCAAATTTGTAATATTTATTTATTGTAAATCATGTCTTATTTTGCTAGTTTTTATCCAAAGTAGTTTTTTTTTTTTGGCGGTGTATCCTTAGGCTTGTCGTCACGGACACGAATTTAAGGGGAGAATTCGCAATAACTCCAAAACTGTTTTATGAATTTTATAGTTTTATGACTTTAATTAAAGCCACGTTAGTTCACTTTTAGATTCCAATATCTTTTCTTTTAAAAATAAATCATGAATGGAAATGAAGACAAAACTGCAAATACCTACTCAAATTTTCGGCGACATGAAATAACCCCCAATGAAATAACGCCCAATTACGAAAATGAAGTAAGCCCCAATAAAAATTGAAAAATGAAAATTGGGGATAATTTCACGTTTATTGGGCTTTATTTCACTATAAATTGGGATTTATTTCGTTATGAAGCTATTCCAGAAAAAAATATTATTTTAATTGGGATTTATTTCATGTAAATTTAATTTGGACTTTAATTCATTTTTTTTTGGAGTTTATTTCATTTTCGTAAAAATTATGTTTTGAAGATTTTTCTGAATTCTAAACATTCTTAAAATTTTTTAGGAAGAATTTTTGCCGTTTTGTGTTATAGTATTTTTGATGTTAATGAAAATATTTTGCTAAAAATTATTACTCCGTTAATGACTTTTGAGTAGTAAAGATCAATTTAAAATCATAAATTAAATTCGAAATTATTAGTGGTAGCCGTATTAATAGTATTGTAAATTTGTGTATTCGGTAGGCGAGAAACGACCATACACAAAAAAATCAATATATAACATTTTTTATTTGTTATATATTATTTTTATTTTATCGAAATATGCCGATACGAATACAATCATGGAAGCCAAAAACACTCTATGAAGAATTCAAGCCTCTTCGCAAAATAAAAGAGAGTGGATAAACCTTAATTGGTGTATAGAACAAATGGCGCCGCAGGCGAAAATTTAGTTTTGTAAAAAAATGGCTGTGAAAACTGTTTTTTGTAAAAAAAAATCGCGCGATTTTTTTTTACAAAAAACAGTTTTCACAGCCATTTTTTTACAAAACTAAATTTTCGCCTGCGGCGCTTTTCCCATTTTTTAATAAAATAATGTTCCCTATAAACAAAATTCGTATTGAAATGAAAACTGACGAGGTCTTGTTCGAAGATTTTTAATATTTGGAAGAAGATCGGGACAGATTCCTCAAGAAGTAAGAAGCGTTTATCCAAAGCTGTGTATTGTCTGTGTTTCTGAGGGACTTAACATCTTGCTTTTGCCTTGCAAACACTTTAAGGTTTGCAGTACATGCATTTTAAAACTGCTGCAAATCGCGTTCGAAATGACGAAGCATTGACTGACCCTGTATGTCGCCAAACAATTCAAGTATTTTTGTAAAAAACAATTTAAAAAATAAAACTAAAAAACTTATTTTTTGGGTCTTATTTCATTTTTTTGGGGATTATTTCATTAGGGTTTATTTCCTATTCTAACTTAATGTTAGTAAAAATTTTTAAAGTGATTTCTGAAATTGGGTGTTATTTCGTTAAAATTAGGTATTATTTCGTCAAAAATTGGGTGTTTTTTCATATCTATTTCCTAGAATTTATTTCTTTTTTTGCTGCTAATATAATTGGGGTTTATTTCATTTTCGTAATTGGGCGTTATTTCATTGGGGGTTATTTCATGTCGCCCAAATTTTCCCCATACAAATGGGCTCAAAAATTTCACTATTAGAAGTAAAAAAAAAAACAATAAAATTTATAAGCCACTACAAAATGAATTCTTTTTCAAAATAACAAACTATGTACAAATTTTATACCAAACTTTGAATATAAAAAATTAATAGTTAAACATTTTAAGATCCATTACAATATTTTCATATTTTAATCCATACAAAAACAATCATTGAAGTTTAAAAAATAATAAAAATCCCTAATGATTTTTAATTGTTCGAAAATTTTTGTATCGTTTTTCAATCCGATGAAAATAAAAAAATCGTTTGGGATATTTATCAGTTCAAAATAATTTTCATCTTTTTCATCCGATGAAAAAAATTTTGATAGAAAATATTCAAATTTTATTTCTGTATTTTTCCTGGTTTCATTCATCATAATGTACTTGCAGAGATTAGGCAATTCTAAAATCCTTGTGCCAGCTGCCGTAGCATGATTACCCCTTGGAGTAGTATATTCTGTAATGTTGTAGTCGATGTGTGATGAGTCCAAAGAAACAAGCCACGTTTGTATAGAGAGCCACTCGATCCGAGACAGACGCCCGTTGGCAGCCGCAACTAACATTTTGAACAGACGCTGCATTTTTGTACTTTATCAAGTACAACTATTTTAGACCCTTAGATCAAATACGTTGGAATGGCTCTAAGATAACTCCCTCTTATATTAGCCCTGACCTAGAATCCCACACGGGTTGTTTATCGCATCTAAAACTAGGTTGCTCAGGTTTCCAGGATGTACCACGAGGAGGTTAGAGTGGGAATTGGATACAGTTCATACCCGGTAGCTGGAGACGCCAGGCAACTGCTGCATACTCCCAGGCCCTATGCTCCACTGGGAGTTAAGGAGGACAGAAGAAGAAGACGATTTGTCCTGGCATAAAAAGTCTTTAGGACGTTTATATAACAATAAATTTAATTATTGTTGCAAATTTTATGTTGAAATGGTTTTGCGAATCAAAGAAACCACCAATAGTTCAATTAGGACTATTAGGTTTAACTTCGATGTCCTAAAACATTCCAACCCAGTAAAAAATATTATCATCCAAAGAGTACTCTTGGAGCGCTCCTTTGCGAGTAATGGATTACTCCATAAAACTCCGAAACTCATAGGATTTTTAACACAGCATGTCCGCAGACACGAGTACTCCTTTTAAGCTCCTTATGGAGTGCTCCCTTTAGTCTTGAAAATGACGACAGAGGGAGTAATCGTTTTTGTCTCCTAAAGGAGCAAAAAGGGGAGTAAACATTCATATAAAATACAAATTTGGTTATTTTTTACAAAAATAAGAAAATATTGATTTTTATTTATGTATATTGGAAACGTGCCTTCAAGGGCTCTGGAAAATTAAGAAAACTCAAATGTAAGCGTAAAATTTAAAATTTATTGTAAATTTTATCTACTTTTGTTCAACTTCCTTGGCGGCCTTGATAGTTTCCTCAACTTGTCTTTCGATTTCAGCCAAACGGTTCATTTCTTGCTCCTCTTCTTGGCGTTTGCGTTGTTCTTCGGCTAGACGTGCAGACTCTTCTGCCTGACAAGCGGCTTCTTCTGCTTGGCGAGCAGCTTCTTCTTTAGCCTTACGTGCGGCAGCTTCTTCGGCTGTGCGTAGGGCTTCCTCTTCTAAAGCTCTAGAATTAAAAGTTAGTTCAAATTAGCTTTAAAGAAAAGACAACGCGTAATATATTATTTAAAACATGGAATAAAAAATTCACCAATTACCGAAACAAAAAAAGTAAAAAAAAATTGTATTCGTTTATTTTATGATCCATTCCAATTTAATTTGAGCAAAATATATTTTGTTATGTCAAAGAAAAAAAAAACGAACTGATGCATCCCTCGTTGATCCATTTGAAAATTTTCAAATTTCTTGAAAATTTTCAAATTTCAAAAATATTTTATTTTTTCAAAGTCAAAACAGAAGTTCAAAAATAAAACAATCAATAAAATATTTTTCTGTTCGGATATTTATCGTTAAAGATATTTAAAATTTTCATCATGAGGGATATTTATATTTCATATATAAATCCCTCTTTTTTATTCATCGATCGAAATGAAAATAAATTTTCATCGGCAATGATATTTATACTTGATTGATTTAAAAAATAAAACAATATTCGGTCTCTGTTTAAAAGTTAACAATTTATTATACATAAATATTTGATATTTTTGATTACATGCATATCCGTAAAAAAGTGCAATGTGCAATTTTTTTTCTTTAATGAATTTTATTTTTGTGTAATTATTCTTTTTATTTCTATCATTATTAATAAAAATGGATTTTTATTGTTTCCATTTCAATTAAACAAACAATTTATTGCTTCAAAGTGAAAGAAATTTGTTTAAATAAAATGCATGTGTTTATTGACGATTTTTAGGTTTAAATAGTGGAAAATATTTATGTATTTTTATCATTATATTTAATAGTCTTTTTATACCCTTCACCACCATAGGTGGAAAGGGTATTATAAGTTTGTGCTGATGTTTGTAACGCATAGAAATATTTGTCTTAGACCCACCTTTTAGTATACCAATAGGCTTAGAATCACTTTCTGAGTCGATTTAGCGATGTCCGTCCGTCCGTCTGGCTGGCTGGCTGGACCCCCATGTAAACCTTGTAATCAAACTACAGGTCGCAATTCTAAAGATAATTTGATGAAATTTGGCATAGACAATTTTTTTGACAATGGAACCATGGCTATTGAAATTGGTCAAAATCGGTCCATTATTTATGGTACCTCCCATAGGTCCCACTTCCCGGAATTGATATATTGGCCACAAATATCAATATTTTTTCATGAAATTTAAAACAGATACTGCTTATGTAAACTTAAATCACTGTATCAAATTTCGTTGAAATCGGTCCACATTTGACCATAGCTCCCATACAAACTCTTCTTTAAAAACGCACTAAATGAGACAAAAAATGGCTAAAACGCTCGTAAATCTAAAGATAATGAAAATTTTGAGTTTATTTTTCGCATACATAATTTTTGTAACAACTGTAGTCAACTTGCCAAATTTCGAGATAATCGGTCCACATTTGACTCTAGCTCTCATATAAGTGCAAATGACGGAAACAGGTTGAATATATAAGTTTTGAGAAAATGTTTGTATGATGGCAAAATTTAGCAAATATTTGTCTTTATACAGGAAAAATAACACCTTTGACCTTAGTGGTGAAGGGTATCGTATGGTCGGCTTGACCGACTATAGCGCTTTCTTACTTGTTTAATTTGCAAATGCTGTAAAGTTTTAAAGTTGCATCATAGTAATAAAACTATCAAGATATGTATCTATTATGTTAGTTTGCATTCAAATTATTGAATATATTTGTAGTTAATATATTCAATAATTTGAATGCAAACTACAAAAAAGTTTTCTTTTATCAACTAAAAATCAATTAATACCGACTACAATCTAGGACATCACAATGTTTAAGTAGTCAGTTTTGTTCCATTACAAGAAGTGAATGCGTACCCCTAAAACTATGTAGTTGAGAGTGAATGCGTACCTAAAGACTTTAATTAGTTTAAAAGTACAAAAATTTTCTTCGTTTTTTTTTAATTTTTTTATTTTACTACTTATTTGATGAAAATCTTTCATCGGTAAAGAAATCACGTTCTTACTTTCGATAGTAACACAAATAACCATTTTCGGTAGATAATAATGAGCTATTGACTGTTTATTTGCGTTCCCTTTATCGATAAATAAATACACAGACAATTACCTATCATACATATTAATTAATGTATATACTTGCATATACATACATATATATGTACATAAGTATGTATGTATGTATGTACATTTGTACGAGTATATTGTAAAATATGCAAATCCTCATGTGAGAGTTTTAAATAAAATTACAAATATTTTCGTGTACTTGCTCTAAAATGTCTTTATAGACAAAAAGTATTGTCTTTAAATTTTAATACTTTTTTCGATTTTACACAAAGCAAGGTCAATTTTGGTAGAAATTTTTTACGCAATTCAAAATCTGTGCAATATTTACACTTACACACATGCATGAATTATAGTTATATAGGCAGTTCCACATCTGCCTACTTTTTATAATTCGTATTTTGTCTATTACTCATATCTTTAGCTTCTATAAGAAATTTAGAATAAGTTCACTGATAATGGCTTAGGCAACCACTTAACATCACCCTCACTTTAATTACAATATTTTGGACTTGAAAAAGTAGCAAAACTAAAACAAATCACATAATGGAAAAATCACATGGAGACATAAAACAGACAGCACAAAATATTACTTTTGCTGCATTGAACAAATCGTAAGTGACTTTGACCTTTTAAGCTCGAATATATGACCTCTTTAGTTCGAATATCCTATGTGTTGGAAGGTTGCTAATGTAACGCCAATCCCCAAAAAAGGTGAGGCTAGCAACCCCGAAAATTACCGCCTAATAGAAATTTGTTCCGCGCTTTCCAAACTGATGGAAAGTATGGTAAACTATCATCTAGTTAAATATTTGGAGTCTAATAACCTACTAAACGACCGGCAGTATGAATTTCGTAGGGGCCGCTCTACGGGTGATGTATTAGCCTTTTTATTGTTCTATTCACCGTTTTGGCGAAATTAAAGTTATAGCTCTTGATATTTCTAATTCGTTTGATAGAGTGTGGCATGGAGCACTTCTATCAAAAGTTATTGCTTTTGGTGTAGGTAAGAATTTCTATCGGTTTATATCGAGCTTTCTCAGAGATCGCACTATAAGAGTTGTTATAGATGGGATATCGTCCGACGAGTTCAAGATTAATTCGGGGGTACCACAAGGCTACGTTCTTTCTTCTACTCTATTTCTTATTTTTTTTAAGTGACCATCTATGTCAAACTTCCAATCCTTTCTACTCTTTTGCAGATGATAGCAACATCTGTCATTCGTATTCATTCAACTATAGGATATCAATTCCAAGAGGACCATGAATGATACGCTAAATTCCGAACTTTCTACAATATCCAATTGGGGTCGTTCTAATAGGGTCGATTTCAACGCTCGAAAGACACAATGTTGTGTGTTAACGCACAAATGCGTTACGAACAATGTTGCATCATCTGTAATTATGGGGAATTAATTGAGGAATTAGAAACTCTTTATGTTCTAGGCAAAACAATTTAATGTGTTATCCATTGGACTAAACACGTTTTTCAAGTGTCGAAAGAAGCATTCAAGTGACTCGGCCTTCTAAAGCCGTGTAAAACATACTTCACTCCAACTGATCTCCTTAATATCTATACCATTTATATCCGAAAAAATGGAACAACTCTTATGTATGGGCCGGTGCTTCAAAGTCTATTTTGGAGCTTCTCGACCGTGTACAAGAGAGGGCGAAGGTGCTTATCGGTGAAAGTAGGGTAGCCAACTCTATTGCCTCATTGGAGAATCGTCGTAATGTGGACTGCGTTTTATTGTTCTATCGCTACTATAATGACATGTGCTCAAACGATATTAGGAATCTCGTTTCTGAAACCCGTACATTTCTTCGTAGCACACGCAACTCAACAATGGCTCAACACTTTGTAGTAGATTTTCCAGTGGATCGCACGACGCACTATAGAGAAATCTCGTTTTTAGCCGCACAGCACGAATGTGGAATAAACTTCCTGCATCAGTCATCCCCTGTAATTACGATATCCAAAGGTTCAAATCGAATATCCACAAACACTACTCCCTCTATCCTCCTTCCCACAAAATTTTTCCCTAGTTCCATCACAATGCATACGCAGGAGTCATCCCCTAAGTGTTGTTCCAATACAAAAAAAAAAAAAAAATATTTGGTTATACCTACGATAGGTGGAAGTTCACATATGAAGACTTTTAATGTCTAATCATTAGTGGCGTCACTACCATCCTTTCCTGACTTTAAACTAAATAATAATATATAATAGATTTTTTTTTTAGCTTGTATTATTTATTGAACCTTTTTTTTTTTGAAATTTACAATAAGTTTTTAAAGTTAATGATGAATGCAAATTGACAAATTTAAATAAAAAAAAATTTTAGAAACAGTATTTTTTTTTTTAATTTTT
Organism: Stomorhina lunata; assembly: GCA_933228675.1. Taxonomy (NCBI): domain Eukaryota; kingdom Metazoa; phylum Arthropoda; class Insecta; order Diptera; family Rhiniidae; genus Stomorhina; species Stomorhina lunata. The sequence goes on along the minus strand of OW121740.1, from coordinate 82,965,166 downwards.
GAATTATATATCAGATTTTAGAAAATACTCCTACGCAACATGCTATCAAATTTTATCAAAATCGGTCTATAAACACCAGAGATATCGCCAAAATTCAAAATTCGATGAGAATTTAAAATTATTTTTTTAAAACTGTATTTAAAAAAAAATTTAAATTTGTCATCGAATTTTAGTATTTTAGCGATATCTCGGGTGTATGGACCGATTTTAATGAAATCAAATATTTTGTTCAAAGCAAATATTTTGTTCAAATCAGGAATATAAAATAGCTTTCTTAATTTTTTTACCAAATATAAAGACAAAATGTACTTTTTAGACCATGATGGTATTATTTGTATATACCAAATATCGTATTAAAATTGGAAACAGGAAGACGTCTTTGACGGATATCAAATTCGAAACTATACAATTAATCTTATTTGGTAACTTTGTATAAAACTAAATTGAAATTATACAGTTATTCGGAATCTTCTCCGAAAATCAAATAAAATTTCAAACATTTTTATTTTTCTGAAGTTTACATAAACTTTTTCCTTTCAGATTTTCCGCAAAATATGGATTCACATGTAATAGTTATATTTTTCTTCCGTTTGAGATAATGGCATAATCGAATAAATAAAAATGGTCATTGTTAACAGAAATTTATTAAAATTATATAATTTTCTTGAAAAACAAGTACATATTTAATAGAGTCGGGCTCCACCGATTCTGTGATACCCTATCCACTAAGTTCTAAAGAACGATTGTTAACAACTACTAGATTTGTTAACAATCGTCCTTTAGAAATGCTTAGAAATACAAATTTATGTCTACTTTTACATTAGTCAGGTTTGGCTTATCAAGTCTCGAATTTGTATGAGAAAAACTGACAGAATTAAAATTGAGCAAACCTGGGCCCTTACCGCGTAACTCGATTCGAAAAGTAAAATCTTTCGAAAGAAATTTCCGAATCGAAAGGTTAACCGTACCGTGTAAATCGTTCGAAACGAACACAGTGTTGTATTCACAAACATAAGGGAAAATTTGTGAAAATGTTGGTAGCACTGCTGTTTGACACACAAATTTCCCAAAACAAAACATATCAATGAGCAATTTCAAGTTATTTTTAAATAATTTTATAATATAAATTGCGTTTCCTTATTGTTCGATGATGAGAATGATACGGTACCTGAACGAGTCAAAAAAAAAAAATTAATTAGAGACTCTTCAAACATAATGGATCTTTCTAATAAAATGTAAATGACCATATACACTCACAATTAAATTCGCAATTACCACAATTAAATTAGAGTATATTGTTTAACAATTTCCAAATCAAGGTCTACAATAGCTTTCTTCATTTCCAATTGTTGAACCTTTCTTTTGGATTTTTCCAACTCTGTCAATTTTTTGAAATCGAATTTTTTTTAGTAGTTTAATTTTTCTTTTTTAAGTTGATTTTTTTTAAGTTCAATTTCTAAATTTAATTTAGGAGTTCGAGTTTATACTTTAAAAACAGTTATTGTTATTATAAAAGGTCATTACTAGGATATCTTTTTGATTGGAGGAATTGAAATTTTCATTTAAATTATTTTCAAGACTACATCTTCGCATTAATGTTGGCACATTGTGTGATTAGCTTTTTGTTCCAAACTTTTGTGTCCCAGACATTCCGCTTACAGCTTCCTCTATCGAAAGAAAATTGGACGTTTGCTGTTCTAATCTGCTTGGTCCACCTCCAGTCCGAGAAATACTGCTACGGTTCCTATGACATTTGCTTCTTACGTTATTTTTGTAGAAAGCCCAAACCTAAAAATAAACTTGTCATATATTCCACTATTTCCTCATATTGTTTTTTTTGGTTGTGTAAATATATTTTTTCGGAATATTCCTTTAAAATGTTAACAATACTAATTTATTATTTGATTCACTTTATAAAAATGGATTTTTATTTAAAAAAGTATAATTTTTATAAATACTTACATTTTCCCCAACTGTCACTACCTAAATAGCTTTCGAACAATTCCCTATCATTTTAAACGACAAAAATGTCCGTTTTCGTAATACACAGTTGGATTTACGAAAGGGAAATTTATTTGTCGAAAGCGAAAAAACTTGTCCGGACTTTCGAAACAAAACATACAAAGATCGTATTAGACAGTACCATTTGTTCGAACTCGAAAATTTTCCGTTTCGAATCGAGTTACGCGGTAACCCCCCTGACCGTACTATCAAGTTTACGAAGATTTTGAAAATTTGTATGAAATTTAAGGAAAATAAAATGAAAACTGATGAACAGAATGTTCTTGTGTGAACGTGAATGCAGGTTCAAAAGAAATTTAAAGAAAAACTGATCAAGTAAACCTGATTTGTGTGAAACGGGACTATGTTTTAAATATTGTCAACATACCAAAACTTTATACAAAATGTATGTGTGTCTAATATAAGAGAAAGGACGAAGTGTGGACCGCTTGTCTCGGGTTATAACAGAGATTTTTGAAAAAGATCTTGAATGTTGCGGTCAAATATGAAGTAATTCCAACTATCTTTTATACTCTCTATTACAGTGACTCTGTATAATATTACACTCTGATACAGTGAAAATACACTCGGAACGAAACCAAGCTCAACCAGTAGAACTCGGTTAGAAGATCATTTTACCATTTTTTAAATTATCGATATACCCTCAAAATCGAAAGTTATCGATAAAAAACGATTTTTTTGGACTTATCGGAGAAAAGAAGACTTAACTGAGTCATTTTTACATCGATTTTAAATTTTAAAATGTGTTTCGACAGAAAACAAAATAGGCTTTCACTTCGTAAAGACCTTTTTTTAACATGACCAATTTGTCATAAAAATATTTTCCGCTGAAGTTAAAACTTTTTTTTTCGATTTTTTCAACTTCGGAAGCTTTTTTTTCGTAAAATTTATCTGAAAACCTAATATATTTTGACTTAAAAAAAAAATCATGGTTACCATTTTGTAAAACAAGAGTACTTTAATTAAAATCGGAAACATATTAACAGAGATATAACAATTTTAGTAAAAAAGGTGAATTCAGTATTATTTGTATATTAGAAAATTTTCTATACAATACTACGTTAGAGTGTTTTTTCAACTTTTTTCGAAAGTAGAGAAATGGCGGTCGGATTATTATGGCATTCGGTGAGAAACTTCAAATAACAAAATTTAAGACAAATCGGACTACGTTATCACGTGGCGCCCAGGCCATGAAGTTGAAAATTGCGTTTATAAGAAAAAATATAGCCAATTTTTTAGTTCTTGCAAAATTTAACTTTTTTAGTAAACATTTTAACAAAGTGTAAATATTAATTCATAATGTAGACTCAATTAGCTTTCTATCTACGTAAGTAGCGTATAAATCGGCTAAGGATTTTTTGAGTTATCAGAAATTTTCATAGAAATCTTATGTCCTTGAAGACATCTTTTTGATTTTATGATATTTGTTGATGGAAAGCAACTAGTTTCATAGTGTGAAAGCTGTATTACCGATCTCAACTAAATAATTGGGCTTCGCAATACCAGAAAAGGGTTTGGTCGTGAAAGTTGGGATGATTTCAAGACAGTCAAACCGAGAACGGCAATAGAGGCATAAATAGAGCTTGGACATTATGTCGTACTTCTTTGTTTCTATCCTTTTTTAACTTCATTCATAAGTGCGTATAAATATAAGTACTTATACGTATATAGTACGTTAATTAAACTGGCCCTTTTACAAAAAAACTTACATTTTTTTAATTCGCTGTTAATTTAAATTTAAATAATCTAGATTCACAAAATATTTAATGCACTTTTCAAGTAAATATAAAAAAGTTTGGCATTCCTAACAAAATACTGCGGAAAACGGCGTCCCAATGTGAAAAAATCGAAAAAAAAAAATTTTAATTTGTTTGAAAATATTTTTGTGATAATTTGATGAAATAAAAAATCTTTTTTAACAAGAAGAAAGCCTGATGTCTTGTCTGTCTCAAACCGTGTTAAAATTTCAAATCGATAAACAAATGACTTAGCTGGGCCTATTTTTGTTCGAGAAGACCAAAAAAATCGTTTTTTATATATAACTTTCGATTTTGAGGGTATATCGAAAATTCTAAAAATGACAAACTGATACACTCAATAAGTCCTATCGCTTGATATAGGTTTCCTTAAAAGTGTATTTCTTTTTCCTCAAAATGTATCAGTGTGTTATTGCTTAAGTTTTTTTGATATTCCAAAAAATTGTGGGTGCCATGAGCCCACATTTCAAAAATAGTCTGCCAGCCCTTTAGCAAGTACCCGAAATAATTGACCAATTTACGCCAATTCTAATAGAAATTTCTTTAAATTTCCCACCGGAAAGTAATTGGTTAGACTAGAAGTTCCAATATCTAGACCAATATTTCTATTTGTTGCAAGCATTAGCACAATAGGATAGAATTATATTAGATTACTTATGTTATGTTAGCTATCTTAGCTACATATAAAAGTCAGTTTGAGGTTATATTCTATATCAAACAAGTACAATCGTACCATATTTGCCATCCCTGGTTCAAACAACTCTCAGCTTAAATTGGTTTCAATTTATATTTTGTCCAGACAAATTTGAACTGAAATGCCAATTGGCAAAATTTTTTCTTACACAATTAAATTGATTCGGTTATTTTGTTAATTTTTCATTGCCATTAACAAAAATAATTTGCTTGTTTTATTACATTGTAAAAATAACTAACAAAAAGTATTTAGGTACAACAAAATGGAATCAAAGTAATACGATAGCTTTAAAAACTGTCAGTAAATTGTTTTTTTTTTTGTTTTTGACAAACATTTTTTTCCACAATGGCTGAATCCTCCCTAAAGGATAAAAAGTATTAAACGTCTCTTTATATTCACATGATTGGTTCAAAAGAAACAAAAAGTTAATCAACTACGCGACAACTTTTGTTTCTTAACTGATTAAGTCAAAAAAAAAAAAAAAAAAAAATAACATTTGTAAAAAGTACCAAACCATGCTATATATTTCCATGATGTCAAACGATTTGGATCTACGCATATTTTTTGATTTAATTGATTCATACGGAAGCAACATATCTTTTGTTTAGATTTAAAATGTACCGAACACTTATTTGATATTTTTAATGTACAGTGCACAGTGGTGCGTAAGACGTTTTTTTGCATGATTTTTCTTCCTTTTATTAAAAAGTTTTGGTTTTCGCCTCTTACGTCTTCAAAATTTTACCTTTTCCGGCTCTTTGTCGTTCTCTTTGCTTCTCTGCGTTTCACAAACATTCACGAAATTTTTAAGTTTTCTGTACGAAAAAGGTTGTTGGCAGAGCTAAACGAATTTTATAGGCAGTTCAAAATTTGGTTCAATCAGTCGTGCAAACGAGTAGTCGGATCCCTAGAAGAAGCCTTCAGTAACTAGCGTAATAACGAAAATTCTTGTTGCTTCTCGGGGCAGTAAGAGTCTCTAGTCATTCGTTAAACGAATTAAGAATAATGCTATTATAAACTTTGTTCAATTTATTCTGCATTATCCTAAGTTTGAAAGAATATTCTAAACCACCATCTTGTTAAATTTCTGGAATATAACAACCTACTAAGTGTAGGGGACGGTACGGAAGACCTGCTAGCCTACCTATCGAAAAAATGGTGTCATTTAATACACCGTTTGATCCAAGACGTTTAACAGAGTGTGCCTCAGAGTACTTATCTTAAAACTTATTGTTTATGTTGTCGGTAATAACTTCTGTCGATTTTTATCGTGCTTTCTCAGTGATCGCACTATAAGAGTTGTTATAGATGGAATCTCATTAAACGACTTCAAGACTTATTCAGAGGAGCCGAAAGGATTCAAGGGCCGGTGCTACAAAGTCCATTTTCAAGCTTCTCGACCGAGGACACGAGTAAGGTATCAAACTCTATTGATCCACTAGAGCACTGTTGCAATGTGGGTTGCGTCACAGTACTCTATTGTTGCTACTTTAGAATCTGCTCTAAGAAAATCAGGAAACTCGTTCCCAAAACTCGAATTTCCTTACCCAATACACGTCTATCTGTTAGAACTCATCCCTTCGTAATCGATTGGCCAGTAGCGTGGAATTTGCTTCCCACAAAAGATTTTCCTGTCAGTTGCAATTTAGGAACGTAGTATGGAATTTGCTTCTCACAGAAGATGTCCCTGTCAGTTACAATATAGGAAAAATCAAAATCCAATGTTCATAAACACTACTCCATCTATCCCCTTCCTATAAGTAGGAGTCATTTCCATAATTAAAAAAAATCCATAAAGACGAAATTTTTTTTGAAGCTATAATTGGCGGGAAAACTTTTAGAGTATGATGCTTAATATTCTGTTAGTTTTTTTTTGCAACATATTGTAATACCACTTAAAAACTTTTTGGAGCGTTTGTTCCATAGTACAGACCTTCTTCTGTTATCCTTGACTCCCAGTGGAACATAGGACCTCAACCATCCTTTTATATCGAACTCTATTGCGAGATGTTAAGCATACATCATTCCATGAATAGTTTGCTGCTTGTAACTCCGCATCAAATGACCTTCTCCAAGTTCTAGCAGGTGCACCAACACGACGGCCACTTCCTTGTGGATTTCAACGAAGCGCTTGTCGAGCAAAGTTGGTGTTTGGCCTTCGAAGTGTGTGACCTATCCACCGCCATTTCGGTTGACATACCTCTAAAGAAGAAGAGATTTGGCTTGTAGCGTTTAGTAGATCTTCGTTTTTTATGCGATTCGGCCACCATATATTAAGGATTTGCCTCAAGTATTTGTTTGCAAAGGTTTATAGGCGCTTATCGATGGCATTTGTGCGTTTCCAAATTCGCAACCGCAATACAAGATGGACTTGACATTCGAGTTATATATTCGCAACTTAGTTGTTGATATTTGCCGAGATCTCCAAATAGCTCGGAGAATGAAGTATGCAGATTTTGCCTTATAAATATGGGATTCAATATCCTCGTTGGCACCACCTTTTGTATATACCAAACTACCAAGATAATTAATCTACATTGATGTGTGTCATAGCCTCTACGCATAATCTTTGTCTTGAAAATATTGATTTCCAGCTCAGCTGCCCGAGATTCAGCAGTAATAGCATTAGTGTTTTCTTGAAGGTGACCTAAGCTTTGGCTTAGAAGACATACGTCATCAGCGTATTCCAAGTCCTCGAGTTGTTTAGAGGGTGTCCATTGAATATCACGTCTACCATTCAGTGCCGTGCGCATTATATTGTCGATGACAAGGATAAAAAGTATAGGTGACAAGATACATCCTTGTCTTAATCCAGTAGTAACTTCGAACGGATTAGACAATTTACCTTTATGTAGAACCCGACATTTGAAGTCCACGTGCATTGGCCGAATTAAGTTCAGAATTTTCGTTGGCATGTCACGGTTTTCTAAAATTCTCCATAAATAGCTCCTGTTGACACTGTCGAAGGCCTTCATAAAGTCGATAAACGCTAGGTAAATGGGGGTGCGGAATTCATTACATTGCTCCAGTACTATTCTTACTGTGATGATTAGATCAACACAATTCTCTCGGAACCCAAACTGTTTTGCCGCGTCAGACGTTCTATTCAAAATTACTCGACTTAGTATTTTGCTCGGCATTGGAAGAAGTGTTATACCCCTGTAGTTATTGCAGTTTTTGGAGTCACCCTTTATTGGTATTTTGACTAGTATGCCCTAGCCCAGACCTTGCTTCTACTGAATATTATGAAAAATTAGTTAAATTACCTGCGCCATTGTGCATTTCTGGCTACTATATATAACTTAGTGATGTTGAATACAATACTTTCTTACTTGCTTTTGTTACATTGTTTTGATTGATTGATTTCCATAAACAAATAAAAAAATTATACCGGATAAAATTTATTACAAACGTGTAATAGGTATTTGGTTTAAATAATAGCATGACTAACGGAAATGAGTGTATGATAATACAATTTGGAAAATTTAATCATTGATTTATGCATACAGGCGATGTTAAATAACACGATTTATTAAAAGACTGATTAAATGAGAAACCGTTACAGCTAAAATACCTATACCAATATTTCTCAAAATACCGATAACACTAAAAGACTTACATATACGAGGCTTACTATTTAAGTTCGGAACTGGTAATTCAATACCTAAAATCGGGCAGTTATAAAGTTTTGTATTATTTTGCATAAACGTAATCACAACGTTTTGATGTGCAAGTGACATTTGCTATGATGCTGGAATTGATACTGTAAACAAACAGTGAATCAAAAAAACATTGAAAAAATGGAAAATTCAAGAAAAGGGTTCATTAGGATCTTTGGGTAAATTCGTAAAACCAACTCCGAGTACTAATCGTTCTCTATCATGACAATAAAAGGCGAATGATTGTAATCTTCGTCACTCATCCACAGCGTTGCCAGATGCTATTGTTAAAAAATCTTACCATTTCAATAACAAAATCTTATTTTCAGAAGAAAAGTCTTCCATCAATAATACAAACCAAAATCAAAAACTCATTAACAAATTAATTTTTGAGGTATTTACTAGGATCCTTCCTGTCATATTTTCATTATAATGTTAAAAACTCATTTTTTATTGAATTTTAAAAACAAACAGACTAGGTTTATGGCCTCGTTCTGTAAAACGTTTTACTCATAAATGTACGTCCTATGACTAAAAACATTTGATTTGGGGTTTTGTAAAGCGTATGTCATTTCTGGTTGAGTGAAAACGTAAGCACTGAAAGCTTTGTATAATTTTTGTCGTTCTGTAATACAAATTTGAACGTCTGTTGTGTCAAAGACATACGATTAGAAAAAATCAATCGTATAGAATTTTATTATTTTTACTCAAAATTCATACAAAGATATTTATGCATTTTTTCTGCAAAAAAAGATTTTTATTAAAAAATAATTAATAATTCTTAATAATAAATAAATTTGAATTTTTGAACTAATTTAAATCTAAAAGAGAACTGAACTAGAACCCATGGCGGGAACTAAAAGGTTTACATTTTAACATCTTCCTGTGCTGAAAAAATGCCAGAATCGAGTAGTGGATTCTCTATAAGCCACTTGTTTGTCTGTTTGTTCATCCCACAACTTTAGCATAGCCTTAGCTATGGAGTAGACCGCATTATGATTTTTATTAAATGCCAATCTCTTATGGATAATTTGTTTAAATGACGTTCTACCAAGAAAGGCTCTTTAGATCTAATGTCGTATAAAAAACATGACCCCAATTGGTACCCACAGCCATATGAAGACCATCTTTGTGTTTCAAAACCGATATAGGAAAAAACTCCTTAACACTGTGCAATTTAATTGCCACATCTAGAGTAGAACATCACAACAATTCAGGCACAAAGCCTCCGATTGCAAAAGTTATTCCACAATAAATAGATCGTAAGGATTATGTGTTTCATATACCAAATCTGGATATAAACAAACGATAATGATCACATTGTAGAAAGACCATTTTACTATAGTCATCACTTATTAATTCGAATGTTGTGACCTCCGAATCAAAGCATCTTTCAAATTTAAAGGATAAATTAAAGATTTCAAAGCATTTAACTCGTGGCTTATAGGTTCCGGTGGCTACAATACTAGAGTCCACCTTTTTCACAAGATAGGACTTTTTGAGGCACTGATTTGCCGATTTCTCATTACAAAAACATAACTTTTAGCATAAATCTTATGAAATATCACCAAAAAACTGTGAAAACAATAGTTTTGTTTAAAACAATTTTTGTTTATTTACATTTTGTTTATTATGAGTAAATATTTTTGACAAAAAGAAAAAAGAGTTTCCTTTTTCATTTTGCATCCAAAATTTTGTATGAAAAATTAACAAAGCTTTCAGATTTTAAAATATTGGCAACAAAGAAATTTTAAAACAGAAAAAGCTCTACGTAACATAACGTAAGCTAGACGAGTACCTTATAGAACCTCAATTCCTTACGAAATCATCGAGAATCAACTCAATCGTCAAGAACTTGCTTGTGTTATAGAACGTGGCCATTAGTTTTTATTTTAAAACTAAATACACAACAAAAATTAATTTGAAAAATAATAATAAATAACACAGTAGCACATTTTGCAATAACTACAGGGGTATAACACTTTTTCCAATACCGAGCAAAATTCTAAGTTGAGTAATTTTGAATAGAACGTCTGATTCAGTTTCTGAAACTCTCCGCAAAAAGCGAAAATCAGTTTGGGTTCCGAGAGAATAGATCTTGTGTTGATCTAATCAACACAGAAAGAATAGTACTGGAGCAATATATTGAATTCCGCACCCGCATTTACCTAGCGTTTATCGAATTTATGAAGGCCTTCGACAGTGTCGGGCAATGTACGTGGACTTTAAATGTCAGGTTCTACATAAAGGTAAATTGTCTAATCCGTTCGAAGTTACTACTGGAATAAGACAAGGATGTATCTTGTCACCTATACTTTTTATACTTGTCATCGACAATATAATGCGCACGGCACTGAATGGTAGACGTGGTATCCAATGGACACTCTTTAAACAACTCGAGGACTTGGAGTACGCTGATGACTTATGTCTTCTAAGCCAAAGCTCAGGTCACCTTCAAGACAACACTAGCGCTATTACTGTTGAATCTCGGGAAATCTGGAAATCAATATTTCCAAGACAAAGATTATGCCTGGAGGCTATGGCGCAAACCCGTCGACACACATCAATGTGGATAACGAGATTATTGGATGTGTAGGTACCTTTAATTATCTTGGTAGTTTGGTATCTACGAAAGGTGGCGCCGACGAGGATATTGAATCGCGTATTAATAAGGCAAAATCTGCATATGGTATTCTCCGAGCTATTTGGAAATCTCGGCAAATATCAACAACTTAGTTACGAATATATAACTCGAATATCAAGTCCATCTTGTATTACGACTGCGAAACTTGGAAACGCACAAATGCCATCGATAAGAGATTACAAACCTTTGCAAACAAATGCTTGCGGCAAATCCCTAATATATGGTGGCCGAATCGCATAAGAATTACTCAACGCTACAAACCAAATCCCTTTTTCTATAGAGGTATGTCAACGGAAATGGCGGTGGATACGCCACACACTTTCAAGGCCAAAATCCAACATTGCTCGACAAGCGCTTCATACCTGCTAGAACGTGGAAAAGGTCAATTGATGCGGAGTTACAAGCAGCAAACTATTCATGGAATGATGTATGCCTAACATCTTGCAATAGAGTTCGATATTAAAGGATGGATATGCTCCACTGGGAGTCAAGGATAACAGAAGAAGAAGCACATTTTTAATCCAATTTCTTAATCTTGAACCAATTGAGACCTGAATAATCTGAAAGCTTATAATTTAAAGCAGGGTTTTAAATTATTAGCTAAGGTTTTTTTAAATGCATTTTTGAACTTTAGTACATTTTTCAAAAAACATGTACTGATTCATAAGTCTATAACTCGTAAACTATTCGAAATATTGAATTGTATTTTTATAACTTTTTTATATTTCATATTCTTTTTGAAAAAAATTATTCATGAAAAAAATCAAGATATCAATCAAAAAGAGAATTTTATGGTTCAAAATTCACAAAAAAAATTCTTGAGATCTTTTAAATTGAATATTACTGAAAGTTTCTTTAATGAAAACAATGTAACTCAAGGTTTGAAACTCTTTCAGTGTGCGTACCGGTATCACGGAATAAAAAAAATTTTCTTCATGGATTTGTAAAGTTTTGAAGTTTTCATTAGAAAATTTAAAATTAAACTATTATCAGTATTTTAAATATTTTAAATTATAAATATACGAAGTAAAAATAAAGTTAAAAGTTTTTTTTTCATAATTTTATATGGAAAAAATGTTACAAATCTGACGAAATTAAAAAAAAAATCTTATTTTTTCAAAAAAAATCTTACCAGCAGTCCAAAAAGCTTCAAAAATAAGATAAATCTTACCATTTGGCAGCGCTGCTCGTCCATAAAAGGAATGGCTAATTTGTTAAGTTAATTTTGTTAATCAATGAGTATATGGGCAAAAACCAAACAGTTTTTATTCCTTTGAAATTGACTTTCAACTCGAATAATTTTTGTACCCTTAGGAGTTCGGAAAATCTAATTACAGATCTTGAACTCGCAAAAACTACTGAACACAATATCTTAGTAGCGCAAATTTGCGCTTCTAAGCGTAATTGGCATCACCAAAAAATCATTGTTTGCTAAAATTTTATGAAGATTTTGAAAATCGTGAAAAAAGTGCATATTGGTTTAAATGGTTTTAGATTACAAACTGAGACAAAATCACATAAGGCATGAAAGCGATGTCATTTATAACCGATTTGCATCAAAAGTTTGTGAAAAATCTCTTTATTAACTGAGAACGCGAAGGTTTTATCTAAAAACATTTCAATGGAGCACATCGCGAATTTAGCTCAAAATTGGTCAGGAATGGTCTTAAAACTATTCTTTAATAAAGCTTTAACTTAGATTTGAAGCGCACCAAAATATTTTATATCTTAAAAAGATATGCAGCTATTAAAACTTATATTTAAATAAAAAATTATTTTAAATTAAATTTGGCCCTATGCTCCACTGGGAGTCAAGAATAACAGAAGAATAAATTTGTCCATAAGTCAAGGCAGCAGAATTTCACTAAGACTCACATTTTGCTAAATGCGGTTAAAAAAATAAAACTAATAAAAATAAGAGTTTTTAATTTTTTTTTAACCGCTTCTGCGCGCACCGCGTGATGTTAACGCATTCGCTAAGCTCCCTTAATAGAACCCAAAAAAAAAAAAAATTTAGTGTGCGATCAAAAAATTTTTTGAATTTTTTTAATTCCGAAAATTAAAACCATAAACCACAACTAGACTGTGGACGAAACTGTCAAGTACATTTAAGAGATGTCAAAGGTACATTTAAAAGACGTCATCTTCATATAAGAAATGTCACTATACATTTTTTTTTGCTATTTATACCCTTCACCACCATAGGTGAAGAGAAATATTTATGGAAATATTCATGGAAATATTTGTCTTAGAACCACCTTTTACCAATAGGCTTAGAATCACTTTCTGGGTGGCTGGTTGGACCGCCATGTAAACCTTGTAATAAAACTACAGGTCGCAATTCTAAAGATAATTTGATGAAATTTGGTACAGATCATTTTTTTTTCATAATGAGACCATGGCTATTGAAATTCGTCAAAATCGGTCCATTATTTATGGTACCTCCCATAGGTCCCACTTCCCGGAATTGATATATTGGCCACAAATATTAATATTTTTTCATGAAATTTAAATAAAAATCACTGCACCAAATTTCGTTAAAATCGGTCCACATTTGACCATAGCTCCCATACAAATTTTCTTTAAAAACGCACTAAATGATACAAAAATCACTAAAACGCTCGTAAATCTGGAGATAATGGGAATTTTAAGTTTATTTTTTGCATACATAATTTTTGTAACAACTGTAATCAATTTCTAGATAATCGGTCCACATTTGACCCTAGCTCTCATATAAGTTCAAATGTCGGAAGCAGCTTAAATATATAAGCTTTGATAAAATGTTTGTATGATGGCAAAATTTAGCAAATATTTGTCTTTATACAGAAAAAATAACACTTTTGACCTTAGTGGTGAAGGGTATCGTATGGTCAGGCTTGACCGACTATAGCACTTTCTTACTTGTTTTTCTATTTTTTTTTGTGCTTAGTAGAACATATGATCGCACTCTATGCGGTACTCTATGATTAAAACTATGTATTTAATTGTTGTCCATATATTTGAGTGTGAACCTAGCCTAGCATACCAGAGGCTCAAGTTCGATCCCTGGCCAGACTCACTTGAAAAAATAAATTTTCAAAAAAAGCGGCGGTTCACCTCATAACTCAGCTAGCCACTGGTTATTGAGTATTAGGCTATGTAAAACTTCTCTAACTAATGCATTTGCCGTTCGGAGCCGGCGTTAAAACGTAGGTCCCTTTTCAATGAGTCTAAAAATAGAATCGGATGCAGCTCATTGTCTGAGAGAAGTACGCCTTGTTCCAATTGGAATGTTGTCGGGGAATTATATATATATATTTGAGTACTAATTGTTAAATATTTTATAGATTTCCTTGTTTTTCTTTAGTCGTATGCGAAGCATGCAATTACGTTCGTTACATGTGCATGGATTTAATTTAAATATTTTCTTCGGTATCTTAAACTGCAAATCTGAAATGGCAACAAAAGTATTTATATAAACTTTAACTTAATTCAGATAAATAAACATTTTGATTTGGTTATCATCAAACAAATAATACGTAGCATCGTAAAACGAATGTATTTTGTAATGAGTAAAATCGATTCGAAATATTTACTACGTACGATTGGCGCTTAACGTGATACGAATGTAAAATTTTGGACAAAAATGAAATTGAAATTTCACTTCCATTTATTCATATGAGGGTTTTCAATACAAATGAGTCTTCATAAGTAAAAATCTTATTTAGACAGCGCATTATTAAGGTCAATATTTGAATAAATAAATACATACATACATATATATACACTCATACATATATTCATACTTATTTATTATTAAATGTACTCATACAATATTTGTTCATTCATATATGGATATTTATATGACCGAATACTGTTAAAAATGTAAAGTTTATTACATGGAATAATAATTTGGCACTTATTAATATCAACGTGTATTAATACTTAGTTACACTTTTTAATACTTTAAGTTATTAAATTAATTTGTGCATTTGTAATTCATCTTCATTCGAACAATATGCAATAAATAACTTTTTTATACCCTTCACCACCATAGTTGGAAAGGGTATTATAAGTTTGTGCTGATGTTTGTAACGCATAGAAATATTTGTCTTAGACCCACCTTTTAGTATACCAATAGGCTTAGAATCACTTTCTGAGTCGATTTAGCGATGTCCGTCCGTCCGTCTGGCCGGCTGGCTGGACCCCCATGTAAACCTTGTAATCAAACTACAGGTCGCAATTCTAAAGATAATTTGATGAAATTTGGCATAGATAATTTTTTTGACAATGGGACCATGGCTATTGAAATTGGTCAAAATCGGTCCATTATTTATGGTACCTCCCATAGGTCCCACTTCCCGGAATTGATATATTGGCCACAAATATCAATATTTTTTCATGAAATTTAAAACAGATACTGCTTATGTAAACTTAAATCACTGTATCAAATTTCGTTAAAATCGGTCCACATTTGACCATAGCTTCCATACAAACTCTTCTTTAAAAACGCACGAAATGAAAAAATCACTAAAACGCTTGTAAATCTGAAGATAACGAAAATTTTGAGTTTATTTTTCGCATACATAATTTTTGTAACAACTGTAGTCAACTTGCCAAATTTCGAGATAATCGGTCCACATTTCACTCTAGCTCTCATATAAGTGCAAATGACGGAAACAGGTTGAATATATAAGTTTTGAGAAAATGTTTGTATGATGGCAAAATTTAGCAAATATTTGTCTTTATACAGGAAAAATAACACCTTTGACCTTAGTGGTGAAGGGTATCGTATGGTCGGCTTGACCGACTATAGCGCTTTCTTACTTGTTTTTTATTTTTTTGTGTGTATCTTATAGCCTGTTCAGACTACATTTGCCATAACCATATTGCAAATCTAACAAGTAAGAGTGTTATATTCGGCAGTGCCGAATCTTATATACCCACCATCAAGTTGTCTTAAATTTAGAAACATATCTCATATATCTACGAGGGTGCAGCAAATTCAAAGCGTGGACCAAATTGGAACAAAGTGGTTACGCTAGTTGGTATTGTTGGTAAAATATTTGGAATAACTTCGGTTGCAGTAGTATTATAGTTCAACATTCAAAAGTGTAAGTAAGTGGTTTCCCTAGTATTTATTTACTTTGAAAAAAAAATCGTTATCGTAACCGTTGTTAAATACTTTTCGTTTAGCTTAATATTTAGTTAGGATAAATAAGTTGATAGTAATACGAAAGGTCCATATATTTTGCTAGGAGTTCCTAATGCATCTACCATATACAGTGGTGGTCACGTATTTAGCACAAATGGAACCTGTTTTCTCTTATAGGAAATATTAAGTCCTAATTCAATTTTTTTCACTACTTTTTTTTTGTAATGTATTACACGTGATGCGAAGATGAAGTCGAATTCTTTTTGTATACATATTTTTTAAAAATTATATTTATTTTTGCAATTATTTAAAACTAACCCATAAAAAATACTGGACATATTTTTAGCACAATTCAAAAACGATATTTATTAAAAATCAAAAACAAGTTATTAATTAAAATTTCTTGAAAAAAAAACCTAATATTTTGTAGGATATCCTTTATTTTGTATAACTGCCGCACATCTTTTAGACACACTCTTCACAAGAGCCAGGTATCGCTCATTTGGGATAGCGTGCCATATTTTTTGGATTATATATATATATAAATATAATTCCCCGACAACATTCCAATTGGAACAAGGGGTACTTCTCTCAGACAATGAGCTGCATCCGATTCTATTTTTAGACTCATTGAAAGGGACCTACGTTTTAACGCCGGCTCCGAACGGCAAATGCATTAGTTAGAGAAGTTTTACATAGCCTAATACTCAATAACCAGTGGCTAGCTGAGTTATGAGGTGAACCGCCGCTTTTTTTTTGAAAATTTATTTTTGCAAGTGGGTCTGGCCAGGGATCGAACTTGGGCCTCTGGTATGCTAGGCGGATGACTAACCTGCTATATCACGGCGGATTACCGTTCATAAATCATTTAAGTTGTTAGGTTTTACGCTTGTTATATGCTTCTCTATATCATTCCAAAGATTCTCAATAGGATTGAGATCCGGAGATTGAGCTGGCCATTTCAAAACATCTATTTGACTCTAATCCAAGCAACACTTCACAGTACGTAAAGTGTGTTTAGGGTCATTGTCATGCATGAAGCGCCAGCTAGGTGGCATCTTTGCCTTTGCTTATGGTATAATGATATCGGCTAGACTATTTTTATAAACGTGTTGATCCATACGTGTGTCAATTTTGTGTATTGGACCAACTCCATGCCTTGAGAATGCAAGCCACACCATCACATTTCCTCCATCATGTTTTACAGTCTTTGACGTATACTATGGGTTGTGCTGCATGTTCGGAAGATACCATACATATCTCTTTCCATCAGATCCAAATCTGCAAAACTTTGATTCGTCGCTTCAAAGTATGTTTTTTCCAAAAATCTAATGGCTTTTCCAAATGCTATCGGGTGAAAGAAATTCGTGATTTCCAATTCTTTTTTGACACATGTGGCTTGTGTTGCACAATACAGCCACGCGAATTTTTTTCATTAAGGCATCTTTGTATCGTTCTGTCGGAGACATCAATATTGTATTTTGATGACACTTCACTATTTATTTCACTGGAGCTCTAAAAATGGTCCGCCACAGACATTCTATGTATTAAATAATCTTTTGTTATCGTTTTTCTTGGTCTATGTGCCCATGAACCCTTTTTAATTGTTCCGTGTGCTTTTATATGGCTCAAAGCATTATATACCATCTTTCTGGAGCAATTTAAAATACTTGCTATTTCACTTACAGGACATCCTCTCGAATTTATTTCACAAATCACCTGTCGTTGCGTATCTGTGTACCATTTATTTTTGGCCATGTCTAATAAATATTTTATTTCTGAAAAACCTTCAACTGTACACAATATGAAGAAAAACTTACCAAAAATTAATTCAAAATTCAAAAAATAACAGAAATGTTAAATGTTTAATATTTGTGCTAAATTTGTGTCCAGCTCCAATTACGTATTACCAACAAATAAGTTATATATGAAGCAATTGAAAAAAGGGAATAACAAAAAGAGTAACGGGACTTGTCGATCACACCATAAGCTACACATCGTGGCAAAAAAAAAGAAAATTATTACTCCAACAGAAATATATATGGTTTTGAAAAAAACGCATAACTAGTGTGCTAAATATGTGACCACCACTGTATATAATCTTAATAAGCTGCTTGTACCTCAGAATCTTTTTGATTCCAGATATTAAAAAGGGGATGTAATATATATATATAAGAATTATAGCCAAATGTTGAAAAATTGTAACAAAATTTCACACGCTGGCTGGTATTTATATAAAGCCTATTTTTGCAAATAGCAATAGCTGTCACAGTTTCTAATTTAATAGCTTTTAACTGGCCCTTGCTAAATAATTTTTTGGTTTCCGGGAGTGTTTTTTTATATGAAAGCTATAGTCAAATATGGACCGATTCCTATAAAATTTGATATACTGACCAATAGTTGCATAAAACTTCTTTATTCTAACTTTAGTCGTCATAGCTATTACAATTGTACTCAATTTATCAGCATTCATGTGTTTCCCGGGCGAGGTTATATGGGAGCTCTAACTAAATGTGAACTGATTCTCCCATTTTCACTACACAACTTTTGTTACATATCAAAAATACTTTTGTAAAATTTTGTCTCTCTAGCTTTTGTAGTTAAGGAGCTGTCGCGCTTTTATCTGACGGACAGACGGACATAAATCTCCTTTTCTTTTTGTGTTTTTGTGTTTCTGTAAGTTTTTTATATGGGAGCTATGGTCAAATGGTGACCGATTGTGACAAAATTTGCACACTGGTTGGCATTCACATAAGACATCCTTTTGTGGCATTCACATAAGACTTCCTTGTGCTAAATTTAGTGGCCAAAGCTATTATAGTTTATCATTTATTGGCATTTAAGTGAATTTAAGGTGGAATTTAGGCTGTTTCCCTAAGTTTTTATGTTGGAGCTATGGCTAAATTTCGATATGCTGCCTAGTGGTTATGTAAAACTTCTAGATACCAAATTTTGTCATCATAGCTGTTATAATTTGTCATTTATTAGCAAATAAGCGATTAGTCTAGACGAGGTTATACGGGAGCTATGGTCAAATGTTAACCGATTTTGCCCAATTTCAATACCAAAATTTTCTCATAGATGAAGAATGTTTCTACTAAGTTTCAGTGAGCTAGCTCCTTTCGTTTAGGAGTTATCGTGATTTCAACAGACAGACAGACGGACATCGCTCAATCGTCTTAGAATTTCATAAGGATTCAGAATATATATCGTTTTTGATTTTTGAGCCAATATTAAGGAAATTACAAACGGAATGACAATCTCAATATACCCCCCATTCTTTTTGATGGTGGGTATAAAAATAACAAGTATGAAAGTATTACACTGTGCGCCAAGGAATTTTTTCCCGAATGAGACCAATTGTAAGTAAAAATAGGCTATTAGTAGAGCAAAACCTCTAAAGGATTTTGAAAAGTTAGCTCGAATTTTTAAGTTATAGCTCTTTGAAGTTGGGTTATATTTTCTATGTGGAGTAAATTTCATTTAAATAAAAACTAAAACCAAAAACTATTTCCAAAATTTCATATATAAATTTACTATTTGCTTCACATATTTTCGTGGAGTGCTAAAATGATTTTAGGAACTATTTTATACGACAGTAAAAACAAAGAATATGAATTTTTTCATTTTAGCATTTAGTTTTATATTCTTAGTTATGAAAACGAAAAAGTTTCTCGCAGTAAAATATATTCTCATGACTATTTTGAAAATATGAAAAATAAAATTTTGACTAAAATGAACTAAAAAGGTCGACTGCCACTGACTAGACACAAAAACTATCAAGAAATATAAAACAAAGAATCAAGAAACCTTCTCAAATATTTTATTAAATTTAATTGGCACAAGTAAAATTAATTATTTAAAAGTGATCTTGAGGGGGTGGGGAGAGGGTGGTAGAAAGAATTAATAAGTTAAATTTGTTTTCAACTGACTCGATTTTACCAGGAGAACAGAAAAACAACAACATAAGTTTCAATAACATATTTTTTCTTCTTTATGTTGTTGTTTTTGTATACAATTTAAGTTATTTTTGTTGTTTTTCTATGCAGTAATTCGCTAGTAAGTTTTTTTAAGATCAAAAAATTAACCTTGCAGTTTGAAGGCATAAATTGTCACTAAACTAAAAAAGCAACTAGGTTTGCCAAATCTTCAGTGTGTTCGTTTGTAAAACTAGGGTCAATATTAGATATTTTAAAACTTTACTTATAGAGAGTAACAAAATAAAGATTCTGTTTTATATGTCTTTTGTCCTTTAAAACAAAATCAGTGACCACTTCTAGTTTTAAAGGCAACATTTCCTTATAAAACCGTTGGGTAATCTTTACAGCATTACAAAGTTCTAAAAATACGAAAATATACTTAACAGTTGCTAGCTAGTTTTTCTGTTTTTCTATTAGAATTAATTCAGATTTAGGAAGCGCAGACCAATTTTATAGAAAAACAACAAAAAAAAAACTTAAAGAAAACAAACTCAAAAAACATTTATTATACAAAAACAACAACATAAGAGAAAATTTTAAAAAATTCTGTTATTGAAACTTCGTTTTCTATTTTCTTGGTAAAATGGATGAAAATTATTGGGTATGAACCCAATATTTTTGGGAAACAGAAAAACTAGCAAGCAACTGTTAAGTATATTTTTCGTATTTTTAGAACTTTGTAATGCTGTAAAGAATACCCAACAGTTTTACAAGGAAATTAAATTTAATAAAATATTTGTGAAGGTTTCTTGATTCCTTGTTTTATATTTCTTGATAGTTTTTGTCGCCAGTCAGTGGCAGTCGACCTTTTTAGTTCATTTTAGTCAACATTTTATTTTTCAAATTTTCAAAATAGTCATGAGAATATATTTTACTGCTAGAAACATTTTCGTTTTCATAACTAAGAATATAAAACTAAATGCTAAAATGAAAAAATTCATATTCTTTCTTTTTACTGTCGTATAAAATAGTTCCTAAAAGCTAAAATCATTTTAGCACTCCACGAAAATATGTGAAGCAAATAGTAATTTATATATGAAATTTTGGAAATAGTTTTTCGTTCTAGTTTTCATAAAAGCAAAAGGTGGTTTTGTTTCATATTGTTGGCACAATTTTATATGAAATATGAAATAACCGACTATTTGAAAACTGCTATAGTAGTTTATTTAAACCCTGCTTCAAAGTATTTAAAAAATCTGTTGAAAATTGCCAAAATATGATCCAATTGGTGCTTTCTTACTCGCTGGTTTAGCCATTTTAGCTTAGCCATTTAACTCAATTGATAAAATAAACACACGATAACTATCAAATTAATAGTTTTCTAAATAAAAATAACATATATAGTGATTTTTTTTATTTTATTAATTTTTACATCTTTTTTAAGATATAATAAATTTGTTTCTTACATTTTGATACTTAAATAATTTTACTTCTGCTTAGAATATCGAAAGTTATAAATTATGGAGAAGCGATCCTATTTTATTGTCCGTAACTGTATATAAATAAGTAAGTATTAATGCATTTATTTAATTTATACATATGTATGTAGGTATGCAATTACATATATATGTTATTTAATTATTTACTAACATATTTAAATTATATTTATTTACTTAATAATATTTACGAATTGTTAAATATGCTTATGAGTGATAGATGTTTTCATTGAATTTTGAATTTTTGTTATGGTAGTTTAAATAAAATGGTTCAAAAATATCAGTATGTAGTAAATTTTTTTTTCCAGTAACGGGAAGTGCATAGAGGCCAATAGTTGTATTGACCGTATTATTTTTTAGATACTGGTAAGTTTCAGATTTATTAGTAAATCCCTTGTGTTTCTAAATTGCTACCTAAATGACTTAAAACTTAAAATCAGTTTTTAACTGGCACTCACTCATGTTTATTAGGGCGGCTCAAAAAAATATATGTCAAGTCTGAAATTTAATTTTGGTTGATTTTAAGAGACCATCTCGATATTTTTTTCCTAGGACTGTTCACTAACTATGAAAGTGGGAAAAAGAGTCTATTTTCCGTTTTTTTAAAATACCTCCTTCATTTGTCCGAAAGGAACTACATTTATGCATTTTATGAATGGAAAGGTTTCATAGAAGAATTTAACAAATTTATAAGTAGAATCAAGTTGATCAAGGACTAGTTTGAAATTTTAGGCTTATATTTTTGTTCGAGTTAATCATATTTCTAATGGTTGAAAATTTTGATACTCCTTCCTGTACAAACTATTGTAGGGTTCGTATAACTCAAGCGTCTGACGATTGAGTCAAATTTACATGTGTTATTGTTATTGTAACAAAAACAAAATACTTGTAAATTTCACTCAATCAGTCAGACGTTTGAGTTATGTGAACCCTACATATGACTTTGTATTAATTGTGTATAGCACGTCAATATGTTTATCCAAATTTTTTAGGTGCTAAATTCTATGACAAAATCCCTAGAATTCTTTTAGCTCTAAAACAAACTAAAAAATTGTACAATTTTGAAAACAAATACCGAAAATGCGGAAGAAAAGGTTCTACTTTTGACGCCGTTAAATAAAGGGTGTCCCAACTAGAACACAATTTTTAAACTTTAAATAATACATAAATAATTAAAAAAAAATTGTTAAACTTTATTACATCGTAAAGTTGACAGAATGAGGTTATGTATGGAACAAGATATCGTGCAGATGGCCGCTGCGGCTTTGCTGGCACACATGCGATCTTTTAATGAAATTTTCAATGACCTTTTTACATAAATGCTGCGGTATTTCATTAATGCAGCGTCCAATTTCCTCTTTTAAGTGTTGAGTCGTCGTCGGCTTATTCGCGTAAACCATCGACTTCAAAAAACCCCAAAGAAAAAAAATCTAATGGTGTTAAATCGCACGATCTAGGCAGACAATTCTGATCTCCAAAACGAAAAATAACACGACCGGGAAATGACTGATGTAGCAATTGAATTGTTTCTCTGGCTGTATGACATGTGGCGCCGTCTTGTTGAAACCACATGCCCTCCACATTCATTTCTTCAATTATAGGCAAGAAAAAAAACTGGTTATAATTTCACGATACCGAACACCATTAACTGTTTGCGCTTGGCCTGAATCATTTTCATAAAAAAAGGTCCAATGATTCCTCCAGCCCAAAAACTACACCACACAGTGACACGATGAGGATGCATTTGCTTCTCGTGAATCACTCGAGATTTTCCTCACCCCAAATGCGACAATTCTGCCTATTGACGAAGCCATCAAGATGGAAATGGGCCACGTCACTGAAGATGAAAGGTCATTGAAAATTTCATTAAAAGATCGCGTGTGTGACAAAGGCGCGGCGGCCATCTGCACGATATCTTGTTCCATACATAACCTTATTCTGTTTTCTTTACGCTTTCCTTTTAAATATCTGTGTTTTATTTAAAATTTAAAAATTGCGTTCTAGTTGGGACACCCTTTATATTTCAAAAAAAGATGAGACAAATAGAGAAAAAATTAAAAAACAAAAAACATGACACTTTTTCAAAACTTCTTGACTAGTTCAGTGAAGGTTCTAGAAAAACAAATATCATAATACATAAAAATATATTAAAGTTAATTTTTAAGGGCTGACCCGGAAGATGATTTTCATTTGTAGAGATAACGGGCCGCTCTAGGGTTATTTATGTATAAAAAGTATTTTTATTGTATATTTTTATTATGAGAATTGAATACACGCTTAAGGTGTTGAATTAACTCTCATGAGTACGATTTATTTTTCAGTTTCTTTAAGAAATCTTTCGCTTGTTTGTCTCCTTGACGATACTCTAGAGCCCTAATTGTATCGGAATCTGAAATAAATATTTATTTAAATATTACTTGTTTTTTTTTATAATCAAATTAAAATTCAAGTCAACAATACCTGAATATTCTGGTCTGGACAGCTCCATATGGATTTGTTCATTTTCGTTGGCCATTAAGTCGGCAAAAGTTATATAACACTCGGCAATATATTGATTGGTCATACCAAACAAATCCTTATCTTTAATGCTAAATAATATTAGACTATTTTGTTTTTTGAGTTGCTCTTCAGTTAATTTTCTATAAATTAAAAATAAAAATAAAATTACTAAATATATATAATTATTTTTTTTAATTTTTAGGAAAGTTATCGAAGAATCGGATCCAAAACTAATAATTTTTTTAAAAATTCTTAACTATCTAAAGTTAAGAGTTTCTTTACAATATAATAAGCATAAAATAAAATTACGAACGAAAAATTACATTTTCGCGAAATTCTAAGATTTTTAATTTTCTACAGTGCAAGCTCGATATTCGCGACTAATTAAAAACCAGACTTGTCGCGAAAATCGAATTTTCGTGATAATAGAAAGGAAAGTTATCGAAGAATCGATAACTTTCCTGTGCCTGTTTTGGCAAATTATTTTTTAAAATAACAGCTGAATCGCGTAATTCATATAGTGCTGTTGTTGGTTTATCATTTTCTAAAGCCCATTGTATGCATATATCGGGTGGTTAAATTTCAAGGGCCGATGTTGATTTTGAATAAAACACAAACTATTTAGGAAGTTATTGTAATTTTATTTTATTATGATATATTGGTATTGTTCAATTATGTATGGAACAAAATATCGGCCAAAGGGGCGCCGCGACCACGGCGGCACACCTCCATCCGATGGTCCAAATTTTCGATGACCCTGAGGCATAATGGTGGTTCTATGCCGTTAATGTGCCGAATTATCTCATCCTTTAGCTCTTGAATTGTTGCTGGCTTATCGACGTACACCTTTTCTTTCAAATAACCCCAAAGAAAAAGGTCCAACGGTGTCAAATCACATGATCTTGGCGGCCAATTGACATCTCCATTACGTGAGATAACACGCCCATTGAATTTGTTGCGCAAAAGAGCCATTGTTTCGTTAGCTGTGTGGCAAGTGGCACCGTCCTGCTGAAACCACATATCGTCCACATTCATATCTTTCAATTCGGGCCATAAAAAGTTCGTTATCATCTCACGATAGCGAACACCATTCACAGTAACTGCCTGACCGGCCTCATTTTGGAAAAAATAGGGCCCGATGATGCCGCCAGCCCATAAACCGCACCAAACAGTCACTATTTGTGGGTGCATTGATTTTTCAACAATCACTCTTGGATTCTCATTCGCCCAAACGCGGCAATTCTGTTTATTGACGAATCCACTGAGGTGAAAATGTGCCTCATAACTGAAGATGATTTTCTTCGAAAATTGATCATCCACTATTGCCATTTCTTGCCACCATTCTGTCCATTCACGACGTTTGGAATGGTCAAGAGGCTTTAGTCCTTGAGCCAATTGCACCTTGTAAGCGTGTAAATGCAAGTCTTTATGCATAATTTTCATCAACGACGAGCGTGAGAGGTGCAATTGTTGGGCACGACGACGAGTTGAGGTGGACGACTCTTCAGCCATACTATCGCGAACAGCAGCAATATTTTCTGCAGTACGAGCAGTACTGGTGTTCTCACATCTTCTACAGACCCGGTTTGCTCGAATTTTTCCACGATTTTTGCGATTGTACGCACATTTGGACGATCAAATTGACCAAAAAAAATCACGAAGTGCACGATATGCATTTTGATTTGAACGCCCATTTTCATAATAAGTCTGGATAACTTTAACACGTTGTTGAATTATGTATCTTTCTATGGTTCAAATTGAGTAAGTCTGAAATAGAGAAATGTCAAATAAAATTCGGAAAAAAACTTGGCGTTTAGGTGTGGCACACATTCAACATCGGCCCTTACAATTTAACCACCCTTTATTTATCGATGTTATAGCATCTTCTACTTTGATTTTGTTTTCTTCCTGGCCACTGCCATATAAATCTTCTGATTCCGTATCAGATAATTCAATTTGCTCTTCATTAGCTTCCATAGAAAATTCTTCTCGAATCCAGTTGTTTATGTCAGCATTTGTGAAACGATGTTCCGTTCCAATTTGAGCTACAAGTTCACCAATAGTTGAAAGATCTTCGCTTTCTTCCTGAATTCTCTTTTGTAAAATATTTAAGGGCATGTTAGCAATTGCTTTTTGTTCAATTTTACCAAATTGATGACATTTTGATCTAACAGTTGAATAAGTGCAGTACAATTGGGTGGTAAATTCATAGCTATAATTAAACCATCATCACTTTTAAGTTCTTCAACTGGGTGACACGTTGCGTTATCTAAAAGCAAAACTGCTTTTTGCGGTAGACCCTTTGAAGCTAAAAATTATCGAACCTAAAAAACTTTTACATATAAAAACTTTATTTTCTAATTCTAAAAATTAACTAACGTGGACAACAAATTCGCGATGGAACCAGTGCATGAATATATGAAAATGATGTCATCCATTATTACTGGACTTGTATAATACGGGATTATTAAAAAAGCGTTTTTCGATTTTCCAACAACCAACAATTTAAGTTTGTCTGAGGCATTCGCATTTAAACAGGACAAAAAAGTTATTCGGTCTTTGTATATTTTTCTACCGGGAGCAGTTTTTTCATTACATGTAACAAGAGTGTGATTTGGAAGCATCCTATAATATAAACCGGATTCGTCAACATTGTAAATTTGGTGAAGACTTAACTCATGTTCATCAACATAATCCTTAAATTTTTGGATAAATGGATCAATAAGGTGGGGTTTCGAAGATAATTTCTCGCCCGTAATTTTTAAAAATCTAATTTCATGTCGCACAGTGGTTTACGGACGCTTTTTTTTAATAATTCTGCAACTTTTGAACGACTAGAGATATTTTAATGAAATTTGGCATAGTCAAGCACTGGTCCATGAGGGGTCGGGAGAGTGATTGATTGACCTTCAAAGTTGGTGACCTCAGGTGTTCGACTTTTTTAAAAACTAAATATGCTTACATGTGCGGGTTATCTCCTTTGGGTTTCGATATATTTGTGTAAAAAGGAATTTTTGGGTTGATTTTTTTACATATTTTTTTAAGCTTTTTTTGATCTGGTGGACGCATCTGAGGACCAAAAATTCTTTAAGAATATTCGTTAAATTTATAATAAAATTCTATATCATTTTTGTGCAAGTCGATAATAGATATCTTCTTTCGTTTAAAAGTTAAAAATATTCAAAGTTGAAACTTAAAAAACATTTCGCTTTCTTTTGAGTTTTTCCCTAAAAGATAGCTATATTTTTTCACTAATAAAAAATATTTTCTTAAGAAACATAAAAAGATTTTTAAAGTTTTTCATAGAAAACATAATGAGAATGCGTATAAAACAAATTCCTTGCAAATTGGACTTTTGGTCCTCGCACATGCCTTCTCCAAAAAATACCAATTTGTAAAAAAAAAAATAGTTTAAACAAAAATTTTTCAAAAGGCAAAGCACCGATTTGAAAAAAATTATAATGTTCATATTTTCTGATATATCTGTTATTGATTAGAAAAGTTTTTTCTGAAACGCGCTGCAAATAGAGTCAGTGTTGCCATATTTGTAAAAAAACTCATTTTTTAAAACCCCTTTTTCCCGAGTTGGGAATTGGTGAATTTTTCAGTTAAAATTGGGAATTTTTTTAGTCTATTGCTTTTAGATCTTTTTGATCTACATAACTACAGAATTTCATTGTGATATCTTTATCCATGTCATTTTTTCAAAATATCAAATATTGAAATTATTTTCTTTAAAAAAGTAGAAAAATAATAATTTTTTGTTTTACGATACAAAGTGTAAAAAAATTAACTCACTTCAAAAATATTTTTACATTCTGTTCATCTCCCGGTATTTCCCGATCCAATGATACTAAACACGTACATAAAGCTATAATACATAGCCTTTAAAAGCTCTGAAAACTTTGCCTCCCATAGCATTTTTAAGCTAAATATTGGAGTATTGGAGAGTAATGTGTGCAAATAAAGTTAATGGTGCACAGTGGTATTAACTCTGCAATTTCTAAACTACTAGACGGATTTTGACAAAATTTGGAACATGAAGAGAAGAGGTGTGAGGCTTTTAGATCAATGTTTAAGAACGTATTTGTCGGTAGCACAGTGGGCTCTACGGTGGGCTAAAGTGTCCTACCTCGGGTATATAGAACCTTTGGGCCCGTATAACTTTCGCCAATTGGATCCGATCTAAAATATTTTTACATTTTTGAAAACTTCTTACAAAAATTAAGAAAAAAAACATGCTTATTGTACTACCTTATCTCTTATAGTTTAAGAGATATTAGACTCCATAAAATTTTAATATAATTTTTTAATATTACTTTGTAATTTTTCGCAAAAGTAAACAAGGTATTACGACTATTTTTATACATAGTATAGACCTGTGTATGCGAAAATCAGAAATATAAATTTCGGAACAAGTTCTGAAATTTAAATTAAAATTTTTGAATACACAAGAGTATGCTTTTCGCAAATTTGAGTTTTTTTAGACAAGCGGCCCGTGTGACCCGATTAATAGCCGGGCTCAATCAGATTTTTGCACGGATCTTAAGAACATTATACTTAATACAATTTTGTTAAAAAAAAGTTTTGAGATAAAATAAACAAAAAAAGGCCAGAAGACATACCATAAAAAGCAAAAAAAACTGGATTCAAATATCTTTTAAACTATAAGAGATAAGGTAGTACAATAAGCATGTTTTTTCTTAATTTTTTTTAAGAAGTTTTAGAAAATGTAAAAATCTTTTAGATCAGACCCAATTGGCGAAAGTTATACGGACCCTAAAGTTCTATATACCCGAGATAGGCAATTTTGGCCCACTGTAGAGCCCACTGTGCTTCCGACAAAAACGTTCTTAAACATTGGTCTAAAAGCCTCACATCTCTTCACTTGACGTTCCAAATTTTGTCAAAATCCGTCTAGTAGTTTAGAAATTGCATTGTTAATACCACTGTGCACCATACTCCAATATTTAGCTTAAAAATGCTATGGGAGGCAAAGTTTTCAGAGCTTTTAAAGGCTATGTATTATAGCTTGATGTACGTTTTTAGTATCATTGGATCGGGAAATACCAGGAGATGAACAGTATGTAAAGTCTTTTTGAAGTGAGGTAATTTTTTTACACTTTGTATCGTAAAACAAAAAAATATTATTTTTCTACTTTAAATAATTTCAATATTTGATATTTTGTAGAAATGACATGGATAAAGATATCACAATGAAATTTTGTAGTTATGTAGATCAAAAGGATCTAAAAGCAATAGACTAAAAAAAGTTCCCAATTTTAACTGAAAAATTCCCCAACTCGGAAAAAAGAGGTTTTAAAAAATGTGTTTTTTTACAAATATGGCAACACTGACTCTATTTGCAGCGCGTTTCAGAAAAAACTTTTCTAATCAATAACAGATATATCAGAAAATATAAACATTATAATTTTTTTCAAATCGGTGCTTTGCCTTTTGACAAGTTTTTGTTTAAACTAAATTTTTTTTTACAAATTGGCGTTTTTTGGAGAGGGCATGTCCGAGGACCAAAAGTCCAATTTGCAAGAAATTTGTTTTATACGCATTCTCATTATGTTTTCTTTGAAAAACTTTAAAAATCTTTTTATGTTTCTAAAGGAAATATTTTTTTATTAGTGAAAAAATATAGCTATCTTTTAGGGAAAAACTCATACAAAAACGAAATTTTTTTTAAGTTTCAACTTTGAATATTTTTAACTTTTAAACGATAGAAGATATCTATAACCGACTTGCACAAAATTATATATTTATTACAAATTTAACGAATATTCTTAAAGAATTTTTGGTCCTCAGATGTGTCCACCAGATCAAAAAAACCTTAAAAAATAGGTAAAAAATCAACCCAAAAATTCCTTTTTACCAAATATCTCGAAACCCAAAGGAGATAACCTACACATGTAAGCATATTTTTTGTAGATCTTCTCAAGGATAACTTAAGTTTCTTTTTAATCTATCCATAAATGGATTTTTGGCGAATTTATAAAAAAATCGAACACCTGAGGTGACCAACTTTGAGGGCCCATCAATCACTCTCCCGACCCCTCATGGGCCAGTGCTTGAAAACCAACCAAAGTACTCCTTGACTATCACCATGCCAAATTTCATTCAAATATCTCTAGTCTAGGTAGTCGCGAATACCGAGCTTGCACTGTATTATGAAAAAACTAAGTAAATTTGATAAACTCAACTATTTAGTACTTAAAGGCCACAGAATTGCAAATCATTTCTTACTTTGGAATTTTTTTATTGTAAAGTATTAATTTAATTATTTACAACCGAAGTAAAAAATCAGGTATTTTGCAAATTTTGGACGGGTCATGGGTACACTTTCCCCCCATCCGATTGGCCTCAAATTTGCCGCATACAAATTCCAACTTTGAAAACTAACTGGAACCCTAATATAGTACATATGCCTGTTAACACCGCGTTGCATAACTACAATCACAAACAAGTTTCCTTAATTTTTTTGAATGTAATAATATATTGGCAGTATCTCATTATTAATTTAAGATAAAAACTATGGTTTTGGCTTTTTTTTACTAGATCATAGCTATAAATAAACTTTTTTTTAATATATTGTAAAAAAGTAAAAGGTTGTGCGTTCAAGTCACGCTTAAGTTTAGGTCATAAATTTTTGCAAAGTATGTATTACCTACAACCTGCCTTAAGCCAAATCAAGGATAAATGTGTGTAATTATAGTTATGCAACGCAACGTACAATTTTAAACTATTTTTTTTTTGTTAAAACTTACATTGTGAATTGCTCATCATAAAGCGGAAAGCGAGTTTTATTATGAACAGCAGTCTTTACAGCCGGTACTCCTAGGAACCGATTTGTTGGAAGTAAATGTGCTTTCACGAAAGAATCACAAGATCCATTTGAATCCATTGGCACCAGATCTCTGGCATTCATGATTTCCAACTAAAAAGTGTAAAAGAATTATTATTATTATTAGCATTAAAAAAAGCATTTCAAATTTTTATTCAATAACTTCGATATTGGGCTAGTAAAAAATAAAATACAAAATTCTGTTAAAATACAATCACTGTTAAAGTTTTAGCATTTTTTCTTCTAGAATGAATTTGTAAATTAAGGAATAATCTTAAAAAATTTAATTTAGATTGATTTTTGTTTAAGCAACTTAAATGATACGAGGGCAGATCAATAAGTCCGTGACTTTTTCGGCAAAACAATTTTTTTTTGCAAAAAGTTATTTAACTGTTAACATAGTCTTCTTAAGCTCTATACACTTCTCACATTTCTCCAGTTTTTGATTTTCCTTCTGAATAATATGATTTGTCGAAGTCTTAAAAATATGCAGTTTTTGGAAGATCATTTCGTCGTTGAAGTCAAATCGCTTTCTGCCGAGTTATTTCTTTGAGCTTTCATATAAGAAGTAGTCACTTGAGCCTAATCTGGCGAATATGGTAATTCGTAGCCAAATTTATGAATTTTTGTTATTAAAACTACACATGAGTTTATCCCTGCACTTTCTATATAGAAAAGAACTTTCTTTAGCCAGATCCAGTCGTTTTTTTTCCATTTCCTCATTAAAAAGACACAATAAGTTATTATAATATTTACACATTCGATTATTGTCCCCTTTTGGAGTACTCGTAAGTCAATGTGGACATACTCCGTGCATCCCAAAAAAACATTCGCCATGACTTTATTGGATGAAAACCCCACCTCCTTAGCGCTGATTCTCCCTTACAAATCCACTGTTTGCCCTCCTGTGCGTTGTTGTAGGTCCATGTTTAGTCGACGATTACGAAACGATGCAAAAACTTGTTCTTATTGCTGCTAAACAACGCCAAACATTCAAGCGAAATTTTCAAACTGTTCCTTTTTTGTGGTTGATTGTAACCAAATGCGGCAGCCATCTTGCGAAAAGCTTTCTAACACCCAAGTGGTTATATTAAATTTATACCACTGAGCCATGTGGATTGCCTAAGGTGTCCACAATCCCTCCTACATTAAATCTTAGTTTGGCTTAAACCATATCGTGAATTTTTTAATCGTTTCTTATGTAGAGACATCAAGTGAGCTTCAGAAAGATGGGTGCTTGTTACGCCACTTCTAAATTCTGAATACACTTGGTACAAAGTCCCCACAACATTTATCAAGCATAACCTTGTTTTGAGAGATGGCTTTTTCCGCAAAAAATAATCCTTCATGAGCACACGAAAATCACCTTTTTCCATTTTCTTTTCAAACTCTGAGGTAATCTGCTATAAACGGTGCAGCTTGTTCAAATTTAGACAGCAGTCAATTGACAGTTGTATATTGGCAGGGGCAGTGTTGTCATTTCAATAAGTAGACGGGAAATTCAGAAGGACACGGTCTTAATCATCTGCCCACGTAATAATAATCTATTTAGGATTTGCCAGAAAAAGCTTACATTTTTAAAAATAATTCTTTTTCAACATCCCTAACATTAATTTAAATTTTGTTGTATTTAGTCAACGGAGGTTTTGGGTTGGATTTACCCTGTCGGACTTTCAGTTAACTTTAAATTTACTTAAAGCTAACTATTTCTCAAGTAGTTGTGACTGACACTTGGATTACTTCTCTATGTAATTTACTAACTATTTTAACATGACGATGTCCTAGGAGGTAGTCAATTGGATTTGTAAGGGAGACTCTGCATTACTCTTAATTAACTTAGTTAGATATCTACCCGTTAACTTAAAGTTAACGTTTTGTTGTTAGAAATAAACGTCTGTTTCAAATAAAAATAAAAAATATTTGGATTTGAACCTAAATTCTACGACTGCTAACCGCAGACGCTTCCACTGTGCAACTTTTACTGTTGAAAGCTTAGCTGTTTATAATTTATTTATACAATTCCTTTTTTTGGATTTCAAAATAGGAATTGTAAAAATAAATTATAAGGTACAATGTTTTCTACATATGAAGTGGCACAGCGGTAGAGTCTCCGCCTAGCAGTCATGAGGACGCGGGTTCAAATCCAGGCAGAACTTTTTATATCCTTCACCACCATAGGTGGAAAGGGTATATTGGGTTTGTGCTGATGTTTGTAACGCATAGAAATATTGGTCTGAGACCCACCTTTTAGTATACCAATCGACTTAGAATCACTCCCTGAGTTGTTTTAACGATGTCCGTCCGGCTGGCTGGCTGGCCGGTTAAGCTTGTTATCATTGTACAGGTCGTAACTTTAAAGATAATTTGATGAAATTTGGCACAGGCTCATATTTTGGCCAAGGACGATGCCTATACTTTTTGGGCGAAATCGGATTACTATTTCGGGTACCTCCCATAGGGATGCCTTCCCGGAATAGAGTTTTTGGTCCTTTACAGCCACAAATTTACTTTGATAATATTCAGCACAAATATTGCTTATGATTACCTTAATCAGTGTACCCAATTTTGTAGGAATCGGCCCATATTTGACCATACCTCCCATATAAGACACATTCTGAAAATACGTTTATATACACATAAAAGTAAAAAAACGTGTATAACTTTAAAGATAAATGCGTATGACTACTAAAACTTTGCACAGATAAATATTTTGTATATATAAACCAATAACCAAAATTTGGTAACAATCGGTCCACAATTGACCCTAGCTCCCATATAAGGACCTTAGCCGGAAATGACATAATTCTCGAAATTTTGAAAAATAACACATAGTATATGTATGTATGTCTCTAAGACATAAGGAAAACTTGTTAAATTGTTGGTCCATATTTGACCTTAGCAGTGAAGGGTATAATATAGTCGGGCTTGACCGACTATAGCTTTTCTTACTTGTTCTTTTAATTGCAATAATTACAAAGTGCTCGATTTTTACATCTTTTTTACCGACAAAAGGGAGACCTGGTGGGTAAAGATAAATCGAGTACGCTGAATTCTATGGTGCTAACCGTTTTTTAGGTTAGCTCTAGTTTTCAAAATATGGAGTTTTACAAAATTAGGAGGTTGCGCAATAAATATTCTCGTAACTCTGTTATTTTCTTGACCTAAGTTCATTTTATTGAACTAAGTAAAAAATCGAAATTCGGCAACAAAATTATCTTAAAGGAACACTAATAATTTTCTTTAACCCGATCAGTCGTTTTAAAATAAAAAAATATTTTTTTTTTTTTTGAAAAATCACAAAAATTTTCAAAAATATTTTTTTTTGCAAACAAAAAATGTATTTCCAAAACGACTGTAGTGTTTCTAAAAGATCATTTTGTTGCCGAATTTAGATTTTTTTTTAAATTTAGATATTTATTGCGCAACCTTCTTCATTTTTTAAATCAAGCTATATCTCGAAAACTATAGCTAACCTAAAAAAACGGTTAGCACCATTGAATTCAGCATACTTGAATCTTTATCCTATAGGTCTCCCTTTTGTCGGCTTTTGAACTAGCACAGTGTTATTTGTTTTTTTTAAGTAAAATAAAACTGTCCATTTCAATCCATTAAACCTTAATTTTAAATTACACCTGCGGTTGTTACATACCACAATTCCAGAATCTATAAAATTTGCTCTTATAGTTAGTTTGCCGTATTCCGATTTGGTAACATCTTTTTGGTGACCAAGTCTCTCTAAATAATACTGATGAATTAAGTCGGCCGTTTCAAATGCATGCAAGTCCAAAATACGTTCAATTTCGTTTAAAACTTCAACATCTGATGTAACAATCTGACCAGTTTTGAAACAGGAAATCATTACACCCAATGTGTGTCGTAAATTTTGAAAAAATGCTGGTGGACGACGTTTCTAAAAAAAAAGAAGAAAATATGATATTTGTCTTTTCTATAGAAATATGTATTTTTTTTCTCAACTTACATCAAGGTTTGATTGAATTAAATCGTACATGATAATTGATAGTTCTGCCCATATTGCATCCAAAACGCGAGCAAAATTAACTTCATTTAACGTTTCATATAACGTGCCCAACGATGTTTCCAAATACATCATAAGACGTTCCATTGAATTTGAATCCTCATGCAAAACCTCAGCACCCTCGGCCAGGAATCTACGAATGGGCGGAGACATCTTCCGGGCCACAATTTCAATTAATTCCAATATTTGATTTCTTTCTGTATCTAAAGCATTGTCAATGACATTTTTAATTGTGACTTCACAACGTTCGGCTTCCAATTGTGAACGATATTCACCCAGACGTTTGATGACATCATCAGTTCCTAACTCCTAATTTTAGATAGAAAACAAAACGCTTTAGAAAATGTGTTAAGAACTTTTAAAAATGAATATTTACCTTTATAAAAGAGGGTAAACTTTGGCGTATATAATCAATATTATTTATAGCTAAACACCATTCCGGCGATACATGGAAAAATTCGCTATTGTCTCTAGTCAAAGTTTCCACGCGTCGCGACATTCTCTGTGCATAAAAAACGCAGCAACGACAAATATCCTAATGAACGAAATTTTTAGACAGTAGGTAGAAATTAAATTTACACTTGCTAACTTACATCAACAATTTTAGCTACGAATGTATAGGAACCCTCAGCATCTGGCCAATCTAATTGTTGCCAAAATATTTTAATCTGGTAGAATATAGCGAGAGTATCAACAGCTGAAGAGCTATATTTAACCGTTTCGTCGACAGCTCTCAGTTCATCCAGATCGATAGCTTTCTCTATTCTCTTAAGGGCTTTTATAACCGATATTGCCAGCCAATGTGCTACACCTGGCATAAACCAAGCGTGAAATTGTTCGATAGCCAACTCTTCATTTGCACAAAGCGATTTGCCTTTAAATGGAATAAGAACTTTATTAAAATATATGCTTTTTTATAATTACTATGTATGGACTTACCAAGTGCCAGGAATCGCTTTAATATTAAATACAACTCAAACAAAGTTGTACCCATGTTAACGTCTTCAATGTCTGGCAGTTCCTCAAAATGATCTTCTGGTACATCAAGCCTTTTAATATGGCTGCACACTTCGGTAACATTTGATTTTATTATATCAGCAACATTTTTATCGTAGAATTTAAAAAGTATCATTGAGAAACTTAAACGAATTTTACTGTGGAAAAAATGTAAGATGTATAAATTAACATGGATTTGTACATAAACTTTACATTTTAAAATCTATCAGTCTAACTAAAATCTATTTCCAAACTATATCGAGCCCTTAGATTAAAATGATCGCAAGCGACAGAAAAACTATTAATCGTAAGCGACAAAAAATCTTGATTAAACAAAAACGAGGAATGTTTTAGTGCATAACATTTTTGTTCTTTGTTAGTTTGCTACTTTCGACAAACTAATTAATTTTTTTCCAAATGGTTTAGAAGTTATGGTGCAAACTATTTAATGTGAAGTTTTTTAGTTTTACTTCAATAACTTTTAAGCTACTGGGCGGATTGTGCGACAATATGCAGAAATCGGCCAATGGGTAGTTGGAGTTTTAGACCAATTTTTTAAAACCCGTCTATTTTTAGCACAGTGGCCTCTACATTGAGCCAAAGTTGAGCACCATTGTATGTAAAAAATATTAGTCCGTATAATTTTCGTAAATATTAACCTATAGAAAAGGTTTTTTTTCACACATTCGAAAACTACTTAAGACAGAAAGAAAAAATATGATTACTGTACTACGCTATCTGTAATAGTTTAAGAGATAGTACATGGGCGACCGAGCCTTGCTCAGAGCTTTATATAAGCATTTCGAGGCGAATTTTAAAGTTTTTATATATTTTATAAAGTACTAACCAATTAAAATAAATTTAGAGAAAGTACGGTACACAAATATCCAATTCATTTTGAATCATTTTATTTATTTTGTCCATCAACACATGATAATATTATGAATAATTTTGGAAATTGGTCATACCAAGTTAGAAACCTCCATCGACTCATAGCCCGATAAATTACGATTTAATTCATTTTGAGTATTTTTCAGAGGCGCCACCTATCGAAAATTGTTGATACCAACTAAGAAACCTTCGTCGACTCATGTGCAACAACTTTGCTAAAGATCATTGCATAATCAAATGTACAGCTTACGATTTAATTCACTTTGATTAATTTTCAGTGGCGCCACCTATCGAAAATTGTTCATAGCAACTAAGAAACCTTCGTCGTCTCATGCGTAACAACTTTGCTAAAGATCATAGCATGATCAAATGCACAGTTTACGATTTAATTCAATTTGAGTAATTTTCAGTGGCGCCACCTGTTGGAAATTGTTTATACCAAATAAAAAACCTTCACCGGCTCATTTGAAACAACTTCGCTTAGGATCATATTCAACTTCGCTAAGGATCATATACAACTTCGCTAAAGATACAAATGCACAGTTTACGATTAAATTCATTTTGAGTAATTTTCAGTGGCGTCACCTGTCGGATAGTGATACCAACGTAAAACCCTTCGTCGTCTCATGCGCAACAACTTTAGCAAAAGATTATGCATGAGCATAACATGGTTAAATGCATAGTTTACTATTCTATAAAGGACATACAGACAGAAAAACATTAATTTGTTAAAAAGTTATAACTTTACCAATTTGTCCCCTTTATCCCCTAATTTCTAAAAAAGTTACATATGCATATTTGGTACTTGGTACTAATTGAATTCAGTACTTTTTATAAAAACTCAGTAAACATATTGTTCCTATTCATATTACTTCATGAGGTGTTGAGTTATCGTTTTATCCCTTTTTTTTAGCCATTTTGGCCCCAGAAATCAAAAAAAGTACCAAACACGTATTTAATATTTTTCTCACAATTATTGATTGCATTACAAAATTCTTTTCTATATTGTTTGGTTCAAAAGATAAGAGTGGCCTAAAAATGGTACCAAAAAAACTATTTTCACCCTCTTTTACCCCCTATCGGGCATAGATAGAAAAAAGTACCAAACACCTGTCCGCTTATTTTAACAGCTATTCAAAACATAATTTAAATTTTGTTTCTATACCTATTACTTTAGTAGATATAGCATTTTCGATTTTTCCCCTTTTTACCCGTTTTTACCCTCTTAGAGGCAAAGGTTCCAAAAGTCCCTTCTTACTCGACCTATACATCAAAAAAGGTACACACTGTCCAAATTTTATTAAAATCGTTAGAGCCGTTTTCGATATAGCCATTCTATATATATATAGATATATATACATACAATTATTGCCCGTTTAAGAATATAAGATATATTTATATATATATATATATATATATATATATATATTTATATATATTTATATATATATATATATATATATATATATATATATATATATATATATATAGATATATATATACATACAATTATTGCTAGAATATAAAATAAGATTTAACGGAATGTCGCTTACGATTATTAAAATCTAAGGGCTCGATATTTTAAAAATTTAACTAGATTTTATTGGTTTAAGGTTGCCTTTAAACGTTTTGTGGTAAGGCTTTTCTATAAAGATATACACTGAAAAAATCCGCTTTGCAAATGACTTTGATAATATAAAAGTATTCGTTAAGTAGAACGATTTGCAATACTTACTGGTAAAAGTGTTTATCAAAGTATTCCATAGCTCTCTGCAAGTCAGAACGAACCATTTGTATTATTTTTATTACATATTGCAAGTTATCCTCATCGGTCTGATCATCACTACTTTGTCGATTACCTTCAATAATATGTTCAAACCATTCCTTTGTGCCACTGTGTATGGCATCGACAATGACGTCGTTGACGCTACACTCTGATTCCTCTTTCTTTGATATCCAACCGTAAATGTTTTGTGGAAATAGGTCAATGCTTTTTGGTTTATCGAGAGTATTTATCTTTGATAGAATATCAAGGACCTCACAGAGGGTTTTTACTATTTGCTTATCGCTTACATTTTTGGCACGTAATTTTCGTAAAATTGAAAAACAAGATGGTAGCAAACGTCTTACACCATCCCAAAATGTCTTAATATCTTCTGATTCGTTGAGGTGACACTTGAGTATGGGAATTACAACGTCTAGTATTGAATTGAATAAACCGAAACTCAAAGGATGATCCTCGTGGATTGTCGTGTATACAGACCATTGGCTGAGAGCACATTCGAAGGATGAAAGGCCGGATTGGACGGCATGCTGTAAACGTATAGCTTCGGCATTTCCACTGAATTTGCCAGCCCACCAAAAGTTTGCTACCTGCGATGATTCCAGCTCATGCATTAACAGTAGTTTCAGCAGATGTCGATGCTCTTGAACAGCCACACGTTTGTCTTTTTCAGCACTCAAGGCTAAGTTTACCAACACTGATCCACGACTTTTGGTTTTGCTACCCTTTTCTAAATTGTACCAGACTGTTGTGCCCGATACTGGTATAGACTGAAAAATATTAGTTTTAATGGAATTATAATAATTCAAATATACAAAGATAAATAATACACACTTTTAAAGTAATGGCCGTTCTTCCGATCAGTTCATTATCATGCTTTCCGGTTGACGCTGTCAAAGCAATTTCCTTCATCAATTTACGCAATCCTTTAATACCTTTGACATCCATTAGTTTATTTACCTTGTCTTTGACAGTTTCAGCCGCATCGAAATCCCATACTTCAATTATGAGAACTTCGCCTCTAGGATTTTCTGTAATTGGCCTAAGCAAAAAATAAATTACGGATTAAAATATATATGCCCTTTAAATACAAATATACTTCCAATACATACAGTGAGAAGTGTTCCTCCCATATGGGATTAAGAGTTTCTGTCTTCACAGATGAGTTATAACGATGGGAACCATTCGATTCCAGATAAAGTGTTACAAATGGATCAGAAAACCCATTGGCATCCTTTGGTAAAAGATTTTCAGCCTTAATAATTTCAACGTTTAGTCTAATATTTGGAGGTTCTTTTTGTTGTGCGATTTCGAGTATTTCTTCGTGTTTAGCGTTAGGCATTTTAAATGCTTCCTGAGCAAATTCGATCAGAGATTCTTTGCAGATGTCATTGGCCTCACATCCGATATTATTTGTTATTTCAAATAAGACCTCCTCATAGAGATCATCAAGCTAAAAAAGAATAATGAAAACAGGGTTAATAACTTATGTAATTTTTCGAATTCCGGATGTTTCCTCCGGTCTATTTACTACTTAAGTTAGAGTTAAAAAAGTGAACCGCCGTGGTATAGCAGGTTAACAAGGTTAGCCTAGCAAACCAGAGGTCTCAAGTTCAATCCTCGGCCGGGCCCACGGTTCACTGGTTATTGAGTATTAGGCTATGTAAAACTTATCTAACTAATGCATTTCGAGTCTAAAAATAGAATCGGATGCAGCTCATTGTCAGAGAGAAGTACCCCTGGTTCCATTTGGAATGTTGTCGGGGAACTATATATATAAGAGTTAAAAATAAACTTTTTTCTAACAAACAAAGGGAGATTTATTTTAAAACCTCTCGCTTAAATATTTCCTAAATTATTTTTTTTTTATAGGAAAATATAAGTTTTTAAGAGTAAAAATCCGATTAATTAACTACAAGTATCCAGCTAAAATGAATGTAGCGATACTGCTAAAAACCAACTAAACTGAAGCCAGAAATTACAGGACTTCCTGAAATATTTTATCAAAAAAAAAAAAAAAAACTACCAAGACGATATAGGAATATACAACTGTGAAAGAAAATGTGTCTGGAAAGGAACCGTTATTTATCAAACGACCACAACGTACCTACTTCTTCCCGAAATTGTATGGCTCTAAACTTCATATAAATTTCCATCATGAATAGTAAAAGCTAATGGTCGGAATAGAGACATTATTTTGTGCTTCATAGCATAATATCACCATATAATAAACCTAAAATTATGGGAAACGTGTAAGAAAGTGCAATTAGCGGTCCAGATCGAACTTATAGTACCGTTAACCACTGAGGTCAAATGGTTTTCTTTTTCATGCAGGCATTTCTGATTTACGTTTGGCAGCGTGATAATTTGCGCAACGGTATTTTTCAATTTTTTCCCCATTTTTTCTTAAGCCTCGTAATCATAATATGTTTGGAGAGATGTGTGTATGTATGATCGCTGTACTGGATCTTTTCTAAGATTTTGAAAGCTATCAATATTTTTGAACCAAATATCTTAGATGTAACTAAATAAGTGGAAAAAACTGGTGGTGGAAGAAGTATCATAGAAGTCTCATATTTACACATATTTCTTCATATTATTAAAATATTCAACTTTTGCTTTAGTTTTAAATATCTTAAATACAGCCATGTCACAGAACTCAATTTCGTTCGGAAGTGGAATGAATTCCGTATATTGCTTCTATGGAAAAAGCAAAACGAAATTTTTTCGGAACGTATTTGTATGTTTTTCTTTGTTTCTTTAATATTTGAATAATTCCTTCAATTACTCAGTATTATTTGTTGAAACGAAGATAGAATCACTGTTTTCAATTGAAAAACTGCGTTTTGAAGCATTTACATTTTTTCGGAATCTATAGAACCTAAAACCATTTCAATCGGAATTAAACTACGAAATGGTTTCAATTCCGAACGGAATTTGTGACATGTCTTATAATCTTGAATGATTTTTCAGAAATTTAAATATATAAC
Source organism: Stomorhina lunata (assembly GCA_933228675.1). Classification (NCBI taxonomy): domain Eukaryota; kingdom Metazoa; phylum Arthropoda; class Insecta; order Diptera; family Rhiniidae; genus Stomorhina; species Stomorhina lunata. The sequence continues at coordinate 82,923,795 of OW121740.1, read as the reverse complement.
TTAGGGTACACCTTATTTCACGAAAGTGCGAAATTGAATCATAACTCCCCCCAGAAATGTTCTACGTAACATAAAAACATGCTGTTCAAATTTTTTTGAAAATTGCACAAGGGGAACACGTTCCGAATCCGCCCACAAAGTGTTAAACTTTTTTTTAAAGGAAAAAAAATTAATAAAGTATAAAAGACAACTAAAGTAGCATTATTTTAAGTCATGAAAACTAAAAATCCATGAAGTAGTTTCGAACATGGCGAATTCATAAAGGTGGTGGTAAGAATACAACAAATACAACATGACAAAATGAAACCCCATGTTGTTTTTGTAGTTTTGCATACATTTTGTCAAATTTTAGTTTGAAAAATTTCAAGGCGAATTCATCAGCTGGTCTCTTGATATCACTTTCGTTATTACCCTAGGGTTTCGAATAGTTGAGTTTTGTAAAAATATAACCAAATTTACTTATTTTTTTATATTAGAAATTTTTTTTCTCCGGCCGGTTTCAAAAATCATTTTTAAATATTTTTTCAACAAATATTACAAATAATGAGTTTGCTTTCCGGTATTACAAAACAAACAATTCTATAGGAAAATGTCGAAATATTAAGAATTAATTCCAAATTTTGTTCAAAATATATTTATATATTAATTTTTATTAACAGTTAGACTTTTTATTAAAAAATATATATTAACCCTAAACAAACATGGAGGCTAAAATCACCTTAAAATGAGCTTATGAAGTGACTAAAAATTTTAAAATTCAAAGATCATAAGGAAAAAAATAAGGTCATTTTAGTCCCCATGTCTATTAAGTATATACGTATATTTTTTTAATAAAAAAGCACTAACTTAAAAATGAATGTATTTTTGCATTTTGAACAAAATTTGGCAATCAATTCTTAATATTTCGTCATTTGCCATTTTTTCCTATACAAAAAAGTTTAACACTTTGTGGGCGAATGCGGCACGTTCCCCTTATGCAATTTTCAAAAAAAAAATTGCACAGCATGTTTTAATAATGGGTGTTTTTTTAGAGGTATAGAACTTCGAATTGAAATAAAACACAAGAAAATCGTTTTAATGTCCATCAATTTGGCTTTATTGGAAGGATAATTTTATGCCATTAATGTTTAAATATGATTTCGGGCATGTGGCCGCCGCGGCTGGCTTGAATAAAGCCAATTCTACAAGTCCACTTTTCAACTACTTTTTCGAGCATATGGGGCCGTATGTTGACAATAACGCCACGAATGTTGGCTTCCAAGTCCCCTAACGTTTCTGGTTTGTTGGCGTGGACGAGCGACTTCACATATCCCCAAAGAAAATAATCCAGTGGTGTCAAATCGCACGATCTTGGTGGCCAATTGACAGGTCCATTCCGCGAAATTATGCGCTCATCGAATGTTTCCTTCAATAAATCAATTGTGACGTGCGCTGTGTGGCATGTAGCGCCGTCTTGTTGGAACCACAACTCATCCACATTCATGCCATCCAATTGGGGAACAAAATAGTCGGTTATCATGGCTCTATACCGGTCTCCATTTATGGTAACTGACTCTCCAGCATTATCTCGGAAGAAGTATGGCCCAATGACTCCACCAGCCCATAGAGCACACCAAACAGTCAGTTTTTGTGGATGTAATGGCGTCTCAAGGGTCTCATGTGGATTTTCTTCACTCCAAATGCGGCAATTTTGCTTGTTGACGTAGCCATTCAACCAACAAAATTTTGCGATGAAAATCGGCATCGAGATCAATCTCATTTTCGGCCCATACACCAAAATCACGACGCATTGCATGGTCTCGCGGCTTTAATTCTTGCACAAGCTGGATCTTGTAAGGTCGCAAGCCAAGATCTTTGCGCAAAATCTTCCATAAAGTTGATGGACAAAGCTCCAATTGCTGTGCACGGTGGCGAATCGATTCATTCGGGTCCTCTTCAACACTTTGCTCTACAGCGGCAATTGTTTCTTCGGTGCGCACTGTTCGACGTCGCTGCGGATGCGTATTATCACATAGAGTAAACGTAGTGCGAAAACGATCCATGGTTAACCGAATTAATTGCTCTGATGGACGATTATGTCGACCATAAAATGGACGGAGCTTGCGATAAACTTCGCGAACTGAACCATCATTTTCGAAATAAATTTGCACGATTTGCAAGCGTTGTTCTTTTGTCAACCTGTTCATGATGAAATGGCAAACCAAACTAAATATTAATCACTTGACAGCTGACAAAATGGCCGCCAGTTAAAAAAGTGATGCCAACTTAAAGTTCTATACCTCAATAAAAAACACCCGATATTATACATAACATTTCTGGCAGGAGTTACAGTTTAATTTCGCACTTTTGTAAAATAAGGTAAGATAAGGTGCACACTAATACAGATATATCTGTAATTACAAATCCTAATTTAACAAACTGTGTATCATATATCCCGCTTTTGGCTAGAATTGGTCAGCGTTCAATTGTTCATTCTGTTATCTTTGTATATAAAGAGTTTACATTTATTTATAAGGTGTTATTGATGTAGCACTTCATTTAATTTCAATAAACATCCGTCTGTTGAATGATATAATAAATCTGCACAATATAAAAAAATGTTCATACATTAACGATGAATTAGGCATGAATTATGTACAAGTTGGTTTTCATGAACTATTTTCTACCAAAACATTTATAATTATAGACTAATACAAAAGTTGTCTATGATTCCAATAGTTTATATTCGTCTTAATTTATTATTTGTAACAATTATATTCAATTCTAAAATGTCTTTATCGATTTTGCTAAAATACATTTGATGCTGAAATTTATAACAATTGCTTCAAATATTACGTTTAAAAGGTTGTTTTAAAAATAATTTGTATCCCAACAAATCAAGAAACGATACAATATTATTTATGATACATATTTTTTTAAGTTTAAATATTTAAAGTTATCCATTTCGCGGTGTCAAAAGTGTAGGACTGGAATTCGACATCTGTCAAGTTGAAAGTCTGACATTGACGAAAATGGATCGCTTAAGTATCATACAACGTATAAAAATTATCAAACCATACTACAAAAATGGTGATTCTGCAACAGCCACATATCGTGCTTTAAGGGGAGATTATGATTATGGTTTACATAATCGTCCAACTACGCAAGCAATTGGAAAAATTGTGAAGAAATTTGAAGAGACTGGTTACAAATATTGTAAGGCCGGTGCATCATCATTTCACTTAGGACTGTCTTACAGCTCATTATGTCGTATTTTGAATTTAGATCTACTCTTACATCCATATAAAGTCCAGCTCACACAACAACTGAAACCAGCTGACCATTCAAAGCGTCGTAGATTCGTGGAATGGGTGCTTGAACAAAAGCCGGTAGACGGCGATTTTTCGAACAACATTTTCTTCAGCGATGAAGCACATTTTTCACTCGGTGGATATGTTCAGAGAATCCTTAAGTAATTGAAGAGAAGCCATTATATCCAGAAAAATCACTGTTTGGTGCGCTCTTTGGTCCGAAGGTGTGATTGGACCTTACTTCTTCGAAAACGACGATGGAACGGCTGTCACCGTGAATCGGAGCATTATGGTCATATGATAACCGACTTTTCTTTGCCTGCTATTAAACAATACGACTTTGAGTATATGTGGTTTTAACAAGACGGTGCAGATAAACCTTGAACTTTTGAGCACTTAAAAACCAACATTCGTCAAGTTATGGATGAAATACCGCCCAATGTATGTCAAAAAGTGGTTGAAAATTACCTCAAAAGAATCAATGCTAGCAACATTTCACGTGGTGGTCACACATAATGTCAACGTTCAAACTTTTTAATAACAAAGAAATATGATGAAAAAAATATATATTTTATGTGTTTTATTTACGTTACTTTTGAAACCGCAAATGGATAACCCGATACTTGCTAAATATGTATGTTATTATAAGTTTTTGTTATACGGGTTAACTTGTGAAAAAAAAAAGATGGTACATATTGTGAGCCGCCGTGGTGTAGCAGGTTAGTCATCCGCCTAGCATACCAGAGGTCCCAAGTTCAATCCCTGTCAGACCCACTTGAAAAAAATTAATTTTCAAAAAAGCGGCAGTTCACCTCATAACTCAGCTAGCCACTGGTTATTGAGTATTAGGCTATGAAAAACTTCTCTAACTAATGCATTTGCCGTTCGGAGCCGGCGTTAAAACGTAGGTCCCTTTCAATGAGTCTAAAAATAGAATCGGATGCAGCTCATTGTCTGAGAGAAGTACCCCTTGTTCCAATTGGAATGTTGTCGGGGAATTATATATATATACATATCTGGAATATACCCGACGCACAGTGTGTTGCGTAGAACATGCTAGATGGACAAAATTCATGTTATAATTTCCAATTTCTTTTTTTTGCAAAACATAAACAACACTTCCAAACCCCGAATTCCAAAAAAAAGGTTGTTTGTCAAATTCGGAATAGATGAGTTAAATCGGTCAGAAGTCACATTTTTAATACAACTTTTTCAAACACTCAATTTGAATTTAGTGACTTAGTAGCAAATTGTAGTAGCATTGTGTAACATTTTCAAAATTTTTGTGATGGATATTAATAATGAGGGTAAAAACTATTTTTTTAATGTTTTTTTAATCAAAATCTATTTTTAACTTAATGAAGCATTATTTTATATATTCTATATATTTTAGCGTATTTTTTTTATAAGAAAAATTTCAGAATATGCAGAAATTCAAATCTGTCCGGGCTAGTTTTTTGACATTACACAGAAATATCTTTATTGTTCGTAAAAATATACATATTGTTTAGCACACTTCAGTACAACATATTTTTTTTTTTTTTTTCAGAACACTCTATTTCAAGGGTAGACTTTTTTGAGAAGTGGTTAAAATATGACTACAACTCATCACAAGACTCCGATGATATTAATAAAGTTAGGCAACTATTTTTACCTTGACATGTAAAAATTTCCTCATCAATTAAAAAGGGTTTCAGTATATGCATGCATTTTAGTTTTTGAAATATACCCAGTAAAACTTTTCATTACCAAATAATGAGTTAAACAGTTAAACTATTGAACACGAACTACTTACTCATTCGCAGTTTAAGTCATTACATTAACATGGGTATGTCATTGGAGGCAAGTACTTACCAATTGCAGAAAAGTAATGACTTGGGTAAGCAATTTGAAAGCAACAACAACAGCAACAACTTTTTTGTTGTTGTTTTATTAAAAACATATATTTTTAAACGAAATACAAATTTTTTTTTATGATCCCATGGGGGCTCGAACCCAGACCCTCCGACTGCTAGGCAGAGACTCTTCCACTGAGCTACTTCATATGTTGAAAACTTAGCAGCTTATAATTAATATAAACAATTTTTATTTTTAGATCCAAAATCATGTGAAAATAACTTTGTTTTTCCCTGCTTTTTTTTTTGCTTTGTTGTAATTTTTGGAAAAATATTTTTATACGATTTTTTGTAATTATTTTAAAACTTTTTTAAAATTATTTTAAAACTTAAACAATTTAAATCTTCTTTTTTGTATAAGTTTTTACATAAGATTGACTCTTACTTACTTAAATGTTACAACCTGTTAAGGTCAAAGTCCGAGCATATTTTAGAATTCCATTGATTTCGATCTTGTGCGAATATTCTCCAATTTTATAGGCCAAGCTTTGAAAAATGTTCCTCTACTTAGTCTTTCTATCGAAGTTTCGGACATCCTCCTCTAATATTAGGTAGTGGGACATTTCAATTCTAATTTTATCCTCTTCATTTTTTTTCAAGAGAGGGTTACTAGCCCGTAATCCTAACCCATTTTTATCGATCTTATGGGACAACTCTCGGAACATGTTAACTCACAATGTTAATGGGTGTTAAACTAGCTCCCCGGGTGATACCATGAGGAGGTGTGTGTCCACAGTTGAGATGAAGGATGACCCAGATAAGTTGGGCTTACCAAGTTAAGACCAATTAGAATCGTGTTTGGTATTCAACATCCCCTACATAATCAAAATTGACTCATGATGGTATTTTTTCATTAACGTGAGTTAGTTTTACAAATTTTTTTACAGAAGATAATATTTAAGTTCTTAAAATTCAAAAATCATTTAAAAAGACTCTTTAAAAAAAAAAATAAAAAAATTGTTGCCCTTGGTGGGATTTGAACCGGGGCCATTCAGTTTAAATTACCATCTTAATTACAAATAAGTACTTCTGTAATAACTTATTATTTATTCGGATGGTATGTTGTAGTCGTTACAAGGTAGCCAGTTATCAGAGTACTTGCCATTACCAAAGTTTTGCTGGGTATTTATCTAATTTAAACACAATAACATACACATAAAATTAACCAAAAACTGTCAATAAAAACTCAATATGACTACCACTATGTATAATCATCTTTACATAACATAAAATAATTTTGTCCACATAGCATGTTCTACGCGACACACTGTGCGACGGTGAGAATTATTTCTACAATAAACTCCCCAGCAAAACTTTTCATTACCAAGTAATGAGTTAAACAGCTAAACTATTGAACACGAACTACTTACTCATTCACTGTTTAAGTCATTACATTAACATGGGGATGTCATTGGAGGCAAGTAATTACCAATTGCAGAAAAGTAAAGACTTGGGTAAGCAATTGGAAAACAACAACAAAAACTTTTTTGTTGTTGTATTTTAAAAAATATATTTTGAAACGAAATACAATTTTTTTTTTACTACCCCATGGGGGCTCGAACCCAGACCCTCCGACTGCTAGGCAGAGACTCTTCCACTGAGCTACTTCATGTGTTGAAAACTTAGCAGCTTATAATTAATATAAACAATTTTTATTTTTAGATCCAAAATCATTTGACAATAACTTTGTTTTTCCCTGCTTTTTTTGCTTTGTTGTAATTTTTAGAAAAATATTTTTATAAGATTTTTTTGTAAATGTTTAATGCATTTAATAAACAATAAAGAAGTTTTTTTCAATTATTTTAAAACTTAAACAATTTAAATCTTCTTTTTTTGTATAAGTTTTTACATAAGATTGACTCTTACTTACTTAAATGGCCTATAGTTACAACCTGTTAAGGTCAAAGTCCGAGCATATTTTAGAATTCCATGGATTTCGATCTTGTGCGAATATTCTCCAATTTTATTGGCCAAGCTGTAAAAAATGTTCCTCTACTTGGTCTTTCTATCGAAGTTTCGGACATCCTTCTCTAACATTAGGTGGTGGGACATTCTAATTCTAATTTTATCCTCTTCATAGCATTTTTTTTTCAAGGGAGGGTTACTAGCCCGTAACACTAACCCATTTTTATCGATCTTATGGGACAACTCTCGGTATATGTTAGCTCACTATATTAATGGGTGTTAAACTAGCTTCTCGGGTGATACCACGAGGAGGTATGTGTCCACAGTTGAGATGGAGGAGACCCAGATAAGTTGGGCTTACCAAGTTAAGACCAATTTGAATCGTGTTTGGTATCCAACATCCCTTACATAATCAAAATTGACTCATGATGGTATTTTTTCATTACCGTGAGTTCGTTTTCGAATTTTTTTTACAGAAGGTAATGTTTAAGTTCTAAAAATTAAAAAATCATTTAAAAAGACTCTTTTAATAAAAAAAACCGGGGCCATTCAGTTTAAATTACCATCTTCATTACAAATAAGTACTTCTGTAATAACTTATTATTTATTCGGAGGGTATGTTGTAGTCATTACAAGGTAACCAGTTATCAGAGTACTTGCCATTACCAAAGTTTTGCTGGGTCTATATTGAATTGAATCTTACCCAAACTTTTCTTTTTTCAAACCCCAAAATCTAACATCTCTAATTCCTTCTGGCAATGAGAAATTATAAAACCATGTAAATAAGTACCTAACTATTTTTTTTTTGGTTGAGAATTCTTCGAATCTTAAATCCCAAAAACTAACCCTAATACAGTCAACACCTGACTAGTTCAACCAAACTGACTTGTTCAACGCGATATGTTTAAAATTTTATTCCATGAAAAATGCATCTAATTTCTCAATTAAAAAATCCACAAACGATGAAACTTTATGCCAAGTTGGCCAAAATTCTTTTTTTATATGTGTATTCTGAAATAATATATTTTCCAATCGAAATTATGCAAAAATAGTTTAAAATTGTGAAATTTTTACTTTACACACAATTTCAAAAAACATCTTACAAAAAGATGTAAAAATTAACATTTTCAATTTTTACAACATTTGAACGGGAAAATAATAAACAATATTTAGTTTGTTTTCCTATTAAAAAGAAATCTTGTTTTTTTTTGGAAATAAAGTTTAAGATGAAGAAATGTTGCAAAGAACTTAAGCATCTTCAAACGTCAGCAAAATTATGGACGTATGTACTTTTCTACTTAAATAAATATTTATAATTTTCTTTGATTTTATTAACAAATTTAAAATACTTTTTGGCTCTCAAAGTACAATTAAAAAATTCTACATAATTTAAACAAACAATATAAATGTGTGTGTACGCATTTATGTTATGTATTTATTTATGTTTGTAAAGGGTGTCCCAACTAGAAAGCAATTTTTAAATATTAAATAAAACAAAGATATTAAAAAAAATAGTGAAACTTCATTATATCGTAAAGTAGACAGAATAAAGTTATGTATGGAACAAGAAATCGTGCAGATGGCCGCCACACGGTGGTTCAGAATCAAATTTCATTGGATAAAACCTATATTTTTTGTTGACATAGATTTTTAAAATTTTTATACCATCAGAAAGAAAACATATCAAAACTAAGGTGGCCAAAAAATTTGGTCAAAATATTCGCTGTAGTGGGCGTGGCATGCTGCTAAAGACAAGGAATTTTAGTTAATTTAGAAATGAAAGAAAATTTGTAATTTTCGATCTCATATTAATTAAGATTTCTTGAAAACTATTAATGCTAATGGGCTGCGGTTTTTTTTTTTTTTTTGTTATGTTGGGTGGACTATTGGTTTTAACAAATGGTATTTGCGCACCCTGTATAATTTGTAGTTAAGGTGCTATGTAATAAATTTAAAATCACCATATACTCATAAAATTTCAAGTTTAGTAGTGTATAACTTTTAAAGGGAAAAATGGAAACAAAAATCGAAACCACCCAAAGAAAGGCAAGAGTGTTTCCTTTAAGCCTATATATAATTTTGCACCCGCCCGGACCCGCCCGTAGAACACTTTTTTATTTTAATGAAAATACTCAACATTTTTACAAGCAAAATTCTATAAAAATTGCTAGCAAATTTACTTTAGAAATCATTCACTGTCATAAATACAAATTGCAGGTAGTTATTTCAATAAGAGGAAAGTTATTAGTTGTTAGTTTCGAACAAGTATTCGATTTAAAAATGTTGATAAATATTTGAAAGTTTTATTTTAAAGCCCTTTAAAAGTACATTATTTTCGGCTTAATTAAAATATGGAGACTTTCAGCTATAAAGAATTGGCCGAAGAATATTTTAAAAACAAAAACAAGTAAGAAAGTGCTATAGTCGGTCAAGCCCGACCATACGATACCCTTCACCACTCCACCACTAAGGTCAAAGGTGTTCTTTTTACTAATTAAAGATAAATATTTGCTAAATTTTGCCATCATACAAACATATTCTCAAAACTTACACATTAAAGCTGTTTCCGTCATTTGGACTTATATGAGAGCTAGGGTCAAATGTAGACCGATGATCTCGAAATTTAGCAAATTGATTACAGTTTTTACAAAAATTTTGTATGCAAAAAATAAACTTAAAATTCTTATTATCTTCGGATTTATGAGCCTTTTAGTCCCATTTAGTGCGTTTTGAGAAAAGAGTTTGTATGGGAGCTATGGTCAAATGTGGACCGATTTCAACGAAATTTGGTACAGTGATTTAGTTTTACATAAGCCGTATATGATTTAAATTTCGTGAAAAAATAATATTTTTTGTGGCCAATATATCAATTCCGGGAAGTGGGACCTATGGGAGGTACCACGAATTTCAATAGCGATGGTCCCATTATCAAACAAATTATCTGTGCCAAATTTCATCAAATTATCTTTAGAATTGCGACCTGTAGTTTGATTACAAGGTTTACATGGGGTCCAGCCACCCAGCCAGACGGACGGATGGACGGACATCGCTAAATCGACTCAGAAAGTGATTCTATGCTTATTGGTATACTAAAAGATGGGTCTAAGACAAATATTTCTATGCGTTACATACATCAGCACAAACTTATAATACCCTTTCCACCTATGGTGGTGAAGGGTATAATAAAGATGATGTTCTAAGTCATATTCAAACAAAACTGAACATAAATAGTATCAACATTGAAACACAACTGGAAATAAAAAACAAAGTATCTCGTTTCGTCAAAACATTGAATAGATACTACTTGACTTTAGTAAAAGTAAATTTTACAAGCGCTTTGCGAATTGGTTAAAAGGTGAACTCCGTATCCAGGTCATTTCAGAAACAACAAATGTTGGGAGTTGTGGAAGACCACAAAAACCGCTAGATAACTGTAGCGATAGATCTAAGAGACGAAAACTGAAGAATTTAAATGAAGAAATCGGATGTGAAAACATTAAAGATAGTTTTTTGCATAAACTTCGATCAGAAAAAACAATTAGCGAAAGTGGATATCATTCAGAAAGTTCTTTCTGCTAGTCCGGTGAGAACAAAACGGGTTCTTAAAAGCATTCCAACACCAAATGAGGAAAAACAGTTTGGAGGATGCACTTGCATTATTTCTCGATTTAAAGCTAACAAAACACCAGTATACTCAACTCAGATTGCGAGCGATCGAAAAAGGCTTAAATTTATACCCGTCATATCATCACATAATTGCAGCTAAAAAGGAGTGCTATCCTCCAAAGGAATCTATGAAAATCACACCAATTTCTGCACAGGTACAACTGCAAGCTCTACTTGATCATACAGCTGAAAGGTTGCTGCAATCACTTAAAGGAAGTGATTTAAAAAAACATGGAAACTGCAATTTAACTCTTTTTTGTAAATGGAGATGCGATGGATCTTCAGGACAAAAACCATATAAACAATTTTTATGTGAAGATATTTCTGACACAGATATGTTCATGGTGTCATTTGTGCCATTGCGATTAATAAAGAACTTAGAAGACTCGGAACCTTCGTCCAGCACAATGCAAACAAATTTTATTTGGAAAAATCATACTCTATCGTCCACAAAGTACTGCAGACCAATAAAATTTGAATTTAAAAAGGAAACTCATGATACCATTAAGAATGAAAAGTGACATCAGAGCTCAAATTTCAACACTAAAGCCATTAGAGTTAGAGATAGATGAACATACTATTGAATTGAATTATCAATTAATACTTTCAATGATAGACGGAAAAACTGCCCAGGCTTTGACTGATACAAAAGCTTCATCCAGCTGTATTATATGTAAAGCAACATCAAGTCTGTTAAACCAAGAACCTACAAAGTCACTAGATAGTATTGATGCATTTGAATTTGGATTATCACCGCTAGATACGAGAACAAGATTTATGGAACACATACTGAAAATTAGCTATGATTTGGACTTCAGATCTTCAGGATCAGTAAGAAATAATGACACCAACAAAGAGAAAAGAAAATTGAAAATGATGCATTTCTCAAACACGGGTTAATTATAGATCAACCAAAACAAGGATCAGGCAATACAAACGATGGCAATACCGCAAGAAGATTCTTTTTGGATCCCGAAACTACATCTGATATAACAGGTGTTGATATAGATCTTATTTCAAGATTTAAAAAAATTACTGAAGTACTTGCGTGCAATGAACAAATTAATGCTAAAAAATTTGGTGATTATGCCAAGGAAACTGTTGCTATATATACATACATCCAAATACAATTATAGAAATATTTCAGCAACAGTGGACAAAGTTCTTTATCATGGAGAAGATGTCATTAAGCACCATTTATTACCAATTGGAGATTTATCAGAGGAAGCCCAGGAAAAAAGAAATAAGGATTACAGATTTTACAGAGAACATAATACCAGAAAAACTTCACGAAGTTCTACAAATGAAGACTTATTTCACATATTATTAGCAACGTCAGATCCATTCATCTCTAGCATTCGAAGTCAATGGAAAGTAAATCCTTCGGACCTAAGTGCCAAAGTTAAAGCACTGCTACAGGACAGCAGTAATACAGAGCAGAATATAAAATATTTACAAGAAATATTACATCCAAATAAACAATAATTATAATTTGCATTTAACATTTGAGTGCAATAAAGTATACAAATATTAATATTAAATATTATTTTATTTATCTACAATCTATTTATGACTACAAATAAATATATATAAATACCTCAACGAGCCTAAGGATAACAAAATATAATTGTTATCCTAGGTCGACTTGTGGCCCAAATTTGAGAGGAAGTGGGTCAAAAATGAGTTGGCAGATTTGAAACAAAATCAAAACGAAAAACATCGAAAATTGAATTTCAAGCTTAAATTTCTTAAGAACCACTGTACCGATCTTAATAAAACCTACACTCGAAAAAGCTACAGATGTTATCTATTGATTAAAAGAAGAACTACTAAAAAATCTTTAATAGTTAAAAAGTTATAGAGTTTTGGCCAATGAAAAACGATTCTGAACCACTGTGCGCCGTGGCTTTGCTGGCACACATGCGATCTTTTAATGAAATTTTCAATGACCTTTTTGCATAAATGCTGGGGTATTTCATTAATGCAGCGTCAAATTTCCTCTTTTAAGTCTTGAGTCTTCGTCGGCTTATTCGCGTAAACCATCGACTTTAAAAAATCCCAAAGAAAAAAAGTCTTTGGGTTTTTTTGGGTGGCCAATTCTAGTCTCCAAAACGCGAAATAACACGACCGGGAAATGACTGATGTAGCAATTGAATTGTTTCTTTGGCTGTTTGACTTGTGGCGCCGTTTTGTTGAAACCGCATGCCCTCCACATTCATTTCTTCAATTATAGGCAAGAAAAAACTGGTTATCATTTCACACCATTGACTGTTGACCATTTTCATAAAAAAGGTAGAATGATTCCTCTAGCCCAAAAACCACACCACACAGTGACGCGTTGAGAATGCATTTGCTTCTCGTGAATCACTCGAGGATTTTCCTCACCCTAAATGCGACAATTCTGCCTATTGACGAAGCCATCATGATGGAAATGGGTCTCGTCACTGAAGATGATTTTATCGGCAAAATCAGCATTTTCATGTTGTCTCTCCAATACCGAATTAACGAACACGATATCTTGTTTCATACATAACCTCATTCTGTCTGCTTTACAATATAATAAAGTTTCACGATTTTTTTTTTAAATATATGTGTTTTATTTAAAATTTATATAATAAAATATTTGTAAGAGATAATTTTTTTACATTTTCAATCTTTTTAGGAAATTAAGTGACTTTTAACTTTTGTTTTCAATTTTAATTGTTAACAATATTAAAGGGTGGTTAAATTGTAAGGGCCGATGTTGAATGTGAACCACACCTAAACGCCAAGTTTTTTTCCGAATTTTATTTGACATTTCTCTATTTCAGACTTACTCAATTTGAACCATGGAGAGATACACAATCCAACAACGTGTTAAAGTTATCCAGACTTATTACGAAAATGGGCGTTCAAATCAAAATGCATATCGTGCACTTCGTGGTTTTTTTGGTCAATTTGATTGTCCAAATATGCGTACAATCGCAAAAATCGTGGAAAAATTCGAGCAAACCGGGTCTGTAGAAGATGTGAGAAGACCAGTGCATGCTCGTACTGCAGAAAATATTGCTGCTGTTCGCGATAGTGTGGCTGAAGAGCCGTCCACCTCAACTCGTCGTCGTGCCCAACAATTGCACCTCTCACGTTCGTCGTTGATGAACATTATGCATAAAGACTTCCATTTACACGCTTACAAGGTGCAACTGGCTCAAGAACTAAAGCCTCTTGACCATTCCAAACGTCGTGAATGATCATAATGGTGGCAAGAAAGGGCAACATTGGATGATCAATTTTCGAAAAAAATCATCTTCAGTGATTAGTCTTGTGAAAATTAAACTCAAGCAAAACTTACCATTCATCACCTCAGTGGATTCGTCAATAAACAGAATTGCCGCATTTGGGCGAATGAGAATCCAAGAGTGATTGTCGAAAAACCAATGCACCCACAAAGTTTATGGGCTAGCGGCATCATCGGGCCGTATTTTTTCCAAAATGAGGCCGGTCAGGCAGTTACTGTGAATGGTGTTCGCTATCGTGAGATGATAACGAACTTTTTATGGCCCGAATTGGAAGATATGGATGTGGACGACATGTGGACCATCGAATGGAGGTGTACCGCCGTGGTCGCGGCACCCATTCGGCCGATATTTTGTTCCATACATAATTGAGTAATACCAATATATCATAATAAAATAAAATTACAATAATTTCCTAAATAGTTTGTGTTTTATTCAAAATCAACATCGGCCCTTGAAATTTAACCACCCGATATATGATACAACAGAAAAAATAACTAAAACAAAATTCTATGCAATGGTTTTGGAGTTGTTGTAACATGCCTAAGGATATGCAGCAACAAAATTTACTTAAAATACATAAATTGCAAAGAAATGATTTTACCATTTTGAGACTTGTAAGTACAAAATTGTTAAATTTTGTTGAAATAAAATTGAATTTACAAAGCTTTAGAAAATTTTGTTAAACAAATATTAAAAATTTTAAATTTTTTCTTTGGCATGTTAAAATAGTTAGATGGAACAAAAAAAAGTAAAGTTTCAGACATAGATGAATGGTAAGTTTTGCTTGAGTTTAATTTTCACAAGACTAATACTGAATACTTGATGAATGTATACTAAAAATTTGGATTTTTCAGGTCATTTAAGGTCAGAGGGTTAATAAAAACATATAATAAACATATAAAAACTAATTATCTTTATAGTTTCTATCAAAATTTGCCACTAAATTAAAAAAAAATCATGATTTTGCCATGAAAAATCCATATTTTGACCTTTGACTCCGATACCAAAACGACTAAGCTTACCCACTTTCAAAAAACAGTTTTAACATACATAATTAGAATATTAAGTATTTAACCCATATCATCCCAAGCAACCTTCCTGTCATCAAATTTCGATAAAAATTGTGAAATGTTTGAACATAACCATTCTCAACAAATGTATACATTAGGGTCACCCTATTTTACGAAAGTGCGAAAAACATGCAATGGATCTTTTTTTTCAAAATTGCATAAGCGGAACTCGTGCCGCATCCGTCCACAAAGTGTTAGACTTTTTTGTATGGGAAAAATGAAAGTATATTCCGTTTTGTCCAATTATTATGACCTTTGACCCCGGCAATATTAAAAAAACAATGCCATGTAAATTATATATAGAAAAAACAGTTTTAGCATACATAATTAGAATATTAAGTATTTAACCCATATCATCCCAAGCAACCTTCCTGTCATCAAATTTCGATAAAAATTGTGAAATGTTTGAACATAACCATTCTCAACAAATGTATACATTAGGGTCACCCTATTTTACGAAAGTGCGAAAAACATGCAATGGATCTTTTTTTTCAAAATTGCATAAGCGGAACACGTGCCGCATCCGTCCACAAAGTGTTAGACTTTTTTGTATGGGAAAAATGAAAGTATTTTCCGTTTTGTCCAATTATTATGACCTTTGACCCCGGCAATATTAAAAAAACAATGCCATGTAAATTATATATAGTCTGAGGAAAAATATTTACTTATTACTATTATAATGTTGAATATACTCAATTTTTTTTATAAGAAATTCACATGTTCGCGAAATTCTACGATTTTAAATCGATGGTACCGCGAAACTGTTAAGGATATCGACACCATTTATTTTGGATTTTATTCTCCCATTTGTTTGTTTTGTTTATTATTTGTAATAATTTATTATTTGTAAAATTTGTTGAACACAATTTTCAAAAAATTAAAAAATGATTTTGAAACCGGCATGAGAAAAAAGTATAACTTTCTAATATAAAAAACTGTGTAAATTCGGTTATATTTTAACAAAACTTGACTATTTATTACTTACATGTCATAGAATAATAAATCATTTCTTAAGTTACTTTAGTTCTCTTTTGTGTTTCATTCAATAATTTTTAAATAATTTAATTCTAAGTGGTTAAAATTTGGGCAAAAATGAAAACTCTCCCATTTTTCCCATACAAAAAAGTTTAAAACTTTGTGGGCGGATGCGGCACGTGTCCCCATATGCAATTTAAAAAAAAAAGTTTGCACAGCATGTTTTATGTAACGTAGAACATTTCTGGGGAGTTACGGTTCAATTTCGCACTTTAGTAAAATAAGATGATTTTTTTACCCTGTTCAGATCCATAGGTAGCAAGCCGTTCAAAATTCGAGAAAACAATCAACAATAAAAACGTACCCACTGATCTTGGGTACATTTTTATTGTTGATAAGAATGTACCCAAGAACATACGAACATCCTATGAATGATTCTTAACACCGTTAAGATAGCGCTTAGGTAGCCGCAAAAGTGATGAATTTCCTGAACATTTTTTGAATTAATTTGTTTTTTCTTTACTTACACAATAATTACAACAAGAAAAATATAACCATATACGGACATTACTTAATAAAAGACCAAAAAAAAAAAGACCCGTGCATCCCAGTTTTGCCCCAAGTTTTTTTATTGATTTTATTTGTGTAATTTTTGCAAAAAAAAAATAATACATATATTGCAAACCATTCGGAATTTTGAATCTCTCTTTGAGGTAAAGTTGTAGCTCTTGTTGTAGGACAAGGGTCTTTTATCACGTAGTGGTGTCCGTATATGGTTATTTTTTTTGTGTTGCACTGTGTAATGTAAGCATTACAATACATACTTGAAGTATTTTTCAAATAATCGCATTATAATGCGAAAAAATATATACATATATACGTAACTATGTACATACATTAGGGTGACAATTTTTTGTATGAAGGAAAATGATTTTTCGAATTTTATAACTTTTTCTAGGGAATATTGTGACACTAGGTCTAAAAGTTTAGATCTGAAAATTTGAGCCAAATCAGACAATGATTATGGGCGCGCATCGGGTCCAAAGTTTAAGAGCTTATTTATATGGGGAAAAATGGGTTATTTTTTTGTTTTTGCGAAATTTTAGACCAAAAATAAAAAATTTTTACAAGAAAAAATAATAGAATATTAAGGACAACTAACACAGCTTTATTTCAAATCGTTATTACTTATGTTCCGTAATCTCGCTATGAAAATTTTCAGAAAATCCAAATTTTGACATTTGACCGCGGTGAAAAAAGGGTTAATCTCGTCTAATATTAAAAAAACCTTTTAGCATAGGTTTTCCATAAACGAAACAATAATATTAATTATCTTTTTTGTTAAAATTAAATACAAGTAAAATTTACCGAGCATTTACTCGAATTTGGACCAAAAATTTACATTTTCGCGAAATTCTTCAATTTGAAATCGCAGGTACGTCGAAAAAGTTCAAGATATCGACTTAAATTTTTTTGGGTTTTATTCTCCCATTTGTAAGTTTTAACACACTGGAAAGTAAACTCCAAATTTGCAATATTTGTTGAACAAAATTTTAAAAAAATTAAAAAATGATTTTTGAAACCGACCTGAATAAAATGTACCAGTTTCCAACATGAAAAAAACTAAGTAAATTTGATTATATTTAAACAAAACTGAACTATTACTAGTAAAAAGGAATTAAATGATAAATCATGTCCAATCTTGAAATTTCTTTATTTACAACATATAATTTTTGGTGCATATCCTTAAGCGCGTTTTCAAGGACATGAATTTTCGAGGGAAAACTGCAATAACTCTTGAACTACCTCATGGATTTTCGTCTTTCACGATTGTGGTAGTTTTCTTTAATAAAGAGTGCTCTAAATAAAATTTGTAGTTGGATTTTCTTAAATAAAAATCAAACCTTTTAATATAAAAACTCTACAAAATACGCAAATATAATGACATATTATACAAAATCATTTAGCATTAAAATGTTTACTTAGTACTCGGGTTTTGCAAAATTATCGACTTTTTTCGGAAACCCTCCCATTAAAGATTTTACAGTAGCTTCTGATACCTTTTTGGAGCATGTGTTCCACCTGCGCTTAAAATCGGACATGTTCTTGGACATCTTTCCTGTGTTCTTCAATTCCTTTTTTACCAGAGCCCAATACCTTTCTACAGGCCGAAGTTCTGGACAGTTAGGTGGATTTGCCTCTCGTGGTACAAAAATGACATTATTCTTTGAGTACCACTCAAGTGCCTTTTTTCCATAATGGCATGATGCCAAATCGGGCCAAAAAAATGTAGTCACTCTGTGCTCTCTTAAAAAGGGTAACAACCGTTTTTGTAGGCACTCCTTTATATAAATTTCTGTGTTTATTGTGCCAGATGCCACAAATACTTTACTTCTTTTGCCACAACTGCAAATAGCTTTCCACACGAGAAATTTCTTAGGGAATTTTGTTTGTTTTTTTTGTGCGAAACTCTTGCCGAACATTGTCCCGTTTATCAGCAACATAAAAATCTTGACCAGGAAATTGAGAAAAGTCTGCCACTACGTATGTTTCATCATCCATCACACAACAGGTGTATTTTTTATAAAATCAGACTTCAATTTTTTCGCTCGTTTTTTTGGTTCTAAGTTCTTTATAGCATTGCGATCTGGAACCTTTTGGACTTTGTATGTCTTCAGTCCAGCATAAGCTTTGACTCTATGTGCAAAATTCGTAGAACATTTTACCGTACGAGCTGCTTTTCTTAAAGAAGTGTTAGGCGCTCTTCGAAAGAGTCACTCGACTTCTTTTGCCTTACCAATATCTGTAGGACCTTTTTTCCTCCCTGATCCAGGTTTTCTTTCAATGCTAAGGTTTTCCTTATACCGTCTGATGGCATTAGAAACCGTTCGAGAGTCAATTTTCAAACTTTTAGCTATTTTTTTAAAAGTCCATGACGGATTTTGTTGAAAAGTTTTAATTATATTTTCACGAACTTTTTTTTCGCAGTCCATTTTGATTGAAATAACTATTGAAAATTAATAATTTCTAAAATAATAGTATCTGACATATCTATAGAAACTAACTTGATCAAAAAATAAATTATTTCTTGCACTATGGATAAATTTTGTCTAAAATAGTAAATGCATATTTTTTTAGAACACTCTTTATTCTATTATTTGTTCATGTAAAAATTATTTATTTTTGGTCTAAATTTCGCAAGAAACAAAAAAATAACTCATTTTTCCCCATACAAATGGGCTCTTAAACTTTGGACCCGATGCGCGCCCATAGGCTCAAATTTTCAGATCTTAACTTTTAGACCTAGTGTCACAATATTCCGTTGGAAAACATTTGAAATCAAAGAAAAAAAATTTTCCTGTCACCCTAATGTACATATTTTAAAAATGTTTGACCAACAATTTTCTGAACTAAACAATTTTTTTTAATTTCCAGAAAATATTGTTTAAATTTTACCTTGCGTCATTTGGTTAAGACCTAATAAACATGCATATGGGCATTTCCTGGAAAAGGTCAACCGCAACCAAAATATTAAAGTTGAAGAAAAAGGACTTTTCTGAGAAAATTTAGTTAGTTAATCCATTGGATTTTAAGAATATACCTAATTAAATACATATTACCATTTGTAATTTAAGAAAAGTGGTCAGCAAAGAGCATCTTTGTTTTTTTTGGTTTTAGCGTTTTTTATTGACATTTTTCCTTGAGTTATTTCTGAGTGTTACATATCATGTCGATTGCACTTTTCTTATAGACTAAATATACCAACAATAAATATTTAAAAACACCACAGTAGAGATCAAGCAAACTCCGAATAACGGTATAATTTAAAGATTCTTTATACTACATTCTTTGGAATCATTTTCCCGTTCGCGATGTCCCGTTCGCGATTTAAAAAAAAATATTTAAAAAAAATAATAATAAGGATAATTAAAAAAACAAAATGCCAAATAAAAGCTTTATATCTCTGCTTTAGTTAAAAAACAAGTAAGAAAGCGCTATAGTCGGTCAAGCCGACCATACGATACCCTTCACCACTAAGGTCAAAGGTGTTATTTTTCCTGTGTAAAGACAAATATTTGCTAAATTTTGCCATCATACAAACATTTTCTCAAAACTTATATATTCAACCTGTTTCCGTCATTTGGACTTATATGAGAGCTAGGGTCAAATGTGGACCGATTATCTCGAAATTTGGCAGATTGATTACAGTTGTTACAAGTTATGTATGCAAAAAATAGACTCAAAATTTCCATTATGTTTAGATTTACGAGTGTTTTAGTGATTTTTTGTCTCATTTAGTGCGTTTTTAAAGAAGAATTTGTATGGAAGCTATGGTCAAATGTGGACCGATTTCAACGAAATTTGGTACAGTGATTTTAGTTGACTTAAGCAGTATTTGTTTTAAATTTCATGAAAAAATATTGATATTTGTGGCCAATATAGCAATTCCGGGAAGTGGGACCTATGGGAGGTACCATAAATAATGGACCGATTTTGACCAAATTCAATAGCCATGGTCCCATTATCAAAAAAATAATCTGTGCCAAATATCATCAAATTATCTTTAGAATTGCGACCTGTAGTTTGATTACAAGGTTTACATGGGGGTCCAGCCAGCCAGCCAGACGGACGGACGGACGGACGGACATCGCTAAATCGACTCAGAAAGTGATTCTAAGCCTATTGGTATACTAAAAGGTGGGTCTAAGACAAATATTTCTATGCGTTACAAACATCAGCACAAACTTATAATACCCTTTCCACCTATGGTGGTGAAGGGTATAATAATCTCCATTTAATAAAATGACAAAATTCGCAGACTTTTAAAGAAAACCACACACCGAAAAAAATGACTTACATTTTTTGTCCCGTTCGCGATCGCAAGTTTATCGAAAATATTTGGAGAACGTTCATATTTTATAATTTTCTTTTTGTTCTCAAAAATTGTTCTACTAAAATGCTATTAAATATTTATAAAAAGTTAAAAAAAAATTTGAGTTTTCATATGTTTTTTTCAAGTTGAGTGCGTACGAATGTCCCGTTCGCGATCCTGGAAATGCCCATATGTATATATGCATGTATGTATAGAGAGCATGTATCTACATACGAGTGCCGCGTATCAGATAAGGTCACTAAATGTAAAGGTTTCTAGAGTACTTACGGTCATCGTGTGACAAACAGTTTCGGCATGTTGTTCTAATTGACGTTTGTGCACTCCACGGAAATGATTTGACGATATACTCCCATTTCTATTTAAAATTTTTCGGCGTGGCGGTACTTGAAGTGATAATGTAGAACCACCACTATATAGATTTGGTTTTTTAGTGGTTCGTCTATTATTCAAACTCAAATATTTGACACTTTGATCTACGGAACTATTGGAATTCCGCAGACTATCACTTGCCAAATTACGTGGAAGCGAAAGAAAACTCATGTTCACACAATAACACAAATATTATTAGATGTTTGAATTTTTTTATGTTTATTTTTATTCTAATTCCTTTCGATTTCAGTCTTTTTTTTTTTTTTTTTTAATTTGCAAAATTTAAAGTAAAACGTTACGTGAATGCAATGTTTATAGTATATTATTAAAAATTTATACGTTTTCAAATAGAAATTTCACAAAATATATATGCATAAGTATGTATGTATGTAAGAACTATATTCTTATTTATTTGTTTAAATTATATATACTTTATATGTAGTATAAATATATCTATATAGCACATTCCCGAAAACATATGTATTATTTAATATTATCTAAATATTTATTGATTATATAGACAAGTACGTATAGAAATATTGAATTGTTGAATACAATTAAAATCAAAATTAATATTCGCCTTAAACTGAAAACATTGACCGAAGGACGCTCACTGACCACCACCACCGCGACACACACTTCACGTAGGGCATTTATTGTACAATTTCTTTTTATTCCGCCGATCGTTTAGTGTTGACGTTGACCGTGAGCCGATTTTAATGATTTTGAATGAAAATTTTAAATATTGTTTTCAATTTCAATGTGAGTAAACGCTCACGCGCTCGCTCATTTCTTGGATTGGTGAATGTTGGATGCCACCAAGAGAAATCATTCTTTGAGTAAATTTCTTTGCTAAAAACATTCTAATAATAGCGAGGAACGAACTCAAAGTTTAAAAGAAAATAATGAATTGTTTCTTTCGAAATCACAATAAAAAAAAATACTTAATAAAAGTTTTTTTTTAACAAAATATTAAAACAATTAAAAGCACAAAACTCAATAAATGTGTACGCGTTTGCATTCACTACTTATTCACTTATGTTTTCACTGATGTACCGCAGTTGAGACGTACGTATATTCCTTTTATAATTTTGTTTGCAACATATCTTTACAGGTAACTAACTACATCTGAACAATGGGAGATTTCGAAAATTAAATGGAAACAATTCAATAGTTTCTAAACGGATAAAATTTTTGATTTTTTAATTAAAACATTAAAACATTTACAAATACAAATAAGAATAAATATGAACAAGTAAGAGTCCTACGTTTGGCTATGCCGAACCTTCAATACCCTTCACCAATGGTGTTGCAAAAGTAAAGTACAGAGTGGAAAGAGTTTTTTAGGCAATTACAAGTATTTATGTTTCTGAAGACTGATTTAGGTGAATCCTACAAAAATACTAATATATGTATATTAATTTTCTAATCTGAAAAAGTTTCAAATCTCGATAATTAACACGCCTTTTAAATGTATGTATGTCCTCATACATTTAGTATTTAGGCGATATATGAATAATACTTTAATTAGTGAATAACCTTGTTTTATATTGGGTCCAAAACATTTTGGAGGTAGATTGAAATACAAACAATTTCAGAAATTACACAACATTATAACATTTCGCACCTTGAGAGAGGTCGTATTTAAATGAATATATCTTTAAAATTAGAGGACCGGTTAAATGGTTGCTTTAATGAGAATATTAGCGGACCTATTTAGATTAGACTTTTGGCAACAACATTAAGATATGAATAAAGTCCATCATAATGTTCAAAAGTCACTTATTGAAGACATATTTCGGTATGTTGAAATCAAGTTTAATGAGCTTCTAGATGGCGTACCGATATAACTTATATGTATAGTAGGGTGGAGCGAAAAGCAACTTTTGTTGAAATTCGATGCGCTTGGGTTAAAAATCGTTGCTCTACGTCCCAAGAACCCCAGAAAAAAAATTTTGTCCTCCTAGGTCAATGTCCTGAGCTGGCGCACAGGTATTTATTTGTAGAACTCATTTGTATGGGGAAAAATTGGACTTTTTTCGGTTTTTGGTAAATTTCAACCATTAAAGATGTGTTTTTGGCAAAATTAATAATTGGTTGTAGAAGACAACTTAATCAGCTTTGATTAAATTTATAAAAACTAAAAATCCATACAATAGTTTTTAAATTATTGCAATTTGCCCCATAAAATTCGTGTCCTTTTCAATATGCCTAAGGATATGCAGCAAAAAAATATTTTTAGAGTACAGAAATTACAAAGTAAGACCTTTTTTATCATCTAAAGACTTATTAGTACTAAATAGTTTCAATTTATTAAAATATAATTAAATTTACATAGTTTTTTTATACCGGAAAATGGTACTTTTTTTTAAGGACCATTTCAAAACTCACTTTTTATGTTTTAGAAAATTTTGTTAAAAAAATATTCAAAATTTCAAAATTTTTGATCGGCATGTTAAAGTTCTGTTTGATATCTCATATGGTTTTGCCGTACCTGCGACTTGAAATTGTAAAATTTCGCGAAAAAGTACATTTTTTGGACATTATTTAAGTAGATGCATAGTAAATTTTATTTAAGTTTTCTTTTGATAAAGCAATACTGAATTTTATTGCCCCGTCATTGAGGAATGTCCACTAGAAATTTATTTGATATTGGGTGAGCTGAATCCTTTTTTCATCTTTATTTAATTTCGTAAAAAAACTGTGTTTTTTAAGTTTTTTAAACTGTATATCAAACTTAAGGAAATCATTCAACGCATCACACTATTGAATTTCATCAAAATCGGTAGATCAATAACCGAGATATCGCTAAAGCAAAAGATATCGATGAACGCAAATTGACAAATTAAAAAAAATGTAAAGCACCGAAATAATGGAAAGATCATTAAAGATGTTACTCAGTTGGTTCAAATAGTGTGGTTTAGGAATTAATCCATCTAAAAAAGAAATGGTAATATTTACAAGGAAAAAAATACCTTTTTTCGAACCCCAAAGCTTGACGGAAAAGTATCATCTCTTTCAAAACAAGCGAAGTTTCTAGGTGTAGTATTTGATCATGGCTACCAAATCTTAAAGAAAGGATAAAAAAGTCCCATGCGGCAATTTATTATAGGAAAACCTTAGGGATTAAGACCGAGAATGATTTATTGGATATACCAAGCTATCGTTAGACCGACTTAACATATGGCTCTCTAGTTTGGTGGCCAAACTATGTTAATTCTTAACTATGGATACAGAAACGTAGTAACAGACTACATGACTCCTCAAATTGTAATGGATAAGAAGATTATTTCTGTTATACCTTCAAGAGAAAGCTGGAATGTTACAAACCACAAGAAAATTTTACCATTTTCCAACATGAAAAAAACTAAGTTAATTTGATTATATTTAAACAAAACTGAATCATGTCTAACTTTGGAATTTCTTTATTTTCAACATACAATTTCTGGTGCATATCCTTAGGCGCGTTTTCAAGGACATGCATTTTCGGGGGAAAACTGCAATTACTTTTAAACTACCTCATGGATTTTCGTCTTTCGCGGTTTGAAAAAAAGCTGTGTTAGTTCTCTTTAATATTCTATTACTTTTCTTGTAAAAATTATTTATTTTAGGTCTAAATTTCGCAAAAACATAAAAATAACCCATTTTTTCCCCATACTTTTAAACTTTGGACCCGATGCGCGCCCATAGAACGTTGTCCGATTTGGCTCAAATTTTCAGATCTAAACTTTAAGACCTAGTGTCACCATATTCCGTAGAAAAACATTTGAAAATTTTTCCTGTCACCCTACTGGGCATAATAACTTAAGGTACTTTCTGAAAAAATACGTTTAAGAAATGACGATACGTGTAGATGGTGCAACGAAGAAGAAGAAGAAGAAGAAGATACATACCACTTCCTTTGTCAATGTGTTGCACTATCTAACAATCGATTTAAATGTTTTGATTCTTACTTTTTTCAGAATCTAGAAGATCTATGGAACGTGCATCCTCTAAAGATGATAAAATATATCAAATTGTCGAAGCTTTATGTGAACTGATAAAGGTGATCAAAAAATGTGCTAACTGTTGGGAATGCTTCTGGAAATGAAGCTACTTATTCGAGGACGCACTATGGATCAACACCCATGGTCTTGTGCATAATCTCACAGTTTTCTGTGAGGTCCTCTTACCTATTCTAATCTAATATCAATTGAAAATCAAGCATTTAACAGCCTGTTTTTGAAACAACAATTTTTTCAAATTGTACGTCAACTTACGAAAAAATTGAACTTCTGGTTTTTGAATTTTTTTTTTTTGAGTGAAACGAGAAAAAGCTTTTAAAATTTTGGTTCGTAAATGAAATGTATAGATGAAAGTAAATGTCAAATCAGGCAATTAAAAAATTCTAATCGCCTGTTAAACAAAAAACGGTTATTTAATTTTTTTTTGTTTAGGACCTGAACACAATATAATGCATTGTGTTGAAACTAGGAAAAGGTTGTGGGAGAGGGAAAAGGTTGTGGGAGGGGGAATAGGTACTGTTTGTGGATATTTGATTTAAACTTTGCTATATTGCAACTGGTTGGAAAAACTTCTGCGGGAAGGAAATTCTACATACGAACTGTACGGCTAGCGTATCGTCTATCTGTAGAGCATCGTCTGTCTACTGGTCAATCGACTACCAAAGGATGAGCTCTAACGGATAGACGTGCATTGCGTAAGAAAGTTCATGTATCGAGAATGAGTTTCCTGATTTTGTTAGAGCACATTCCAAAGTAGTAGCAATAGAACAATAGAGTTGGATAACCTACTGTTACCGATGAGCACTTTTACCCTCTCCTGTACTCGGTCAAGAAGTTCCAAAATAAACTTTGAAGCACCGGCCCATACATGAGAGTTAAATTTCACCGGTACGCAATACATGTTTCGGAATAGGGTTTATGTAAGAGTGCAAGAGGGGGCGAAAGTGCTCATTGATTACAGCATGGTATCTAACTCTATTGAACCACTGGAGTGTCACACTTTTCTATCGTTTTTATTTTGGAATGTGCCCTAACGAAATTAGGGAACTCGTTCCCAAACTCAAATCTTCTTACGCAATACATGTCTCAGAATAGAGTTTTTGTAAGAGCTACTCGACCGAGTGTAGGAAATGGTGAACGCGCTCGTCGGTATGCAACTCTATTGAGCCACTGGAGTGTCACAATGTTCTACCGTTTCTAGTTGCTTTGGAATCCGGTCTATCGAAAAATGGGAACTTGTTCCTAAAACTCGAACTTTTTTACTTAATACTTGTCTTTCTCATACCAAGAACATCATTGAAAAAATGTTTAATTTAATTTTGAAAAAAATTTTAATTTTTTTTTATTTTTTGTTTTTATTTATTTTTGATTTTATTTAATTTTAGGGTTAACATCATTTTACAAAAGTCTTAAGTTTTAAAGGAAAAGCTTTCAGAAAAGTAATAAAATATCTCATGGCAATACTATTATTTGATATTTCATTACGAAGCTTTTACTTCCAAACGAAAAAAGAAAATGAACTCAATTTAGAGCTTTATCGTTAGGCTAGTATTCGATTGCCTTCTAACGTATGACAGTTTTGTGAACAGGCTGTAAGTGATTTAAATTCGACAGTTTGTAACGATACAAAGTGTTGTTTTTGAAATAATATTTAACTTACATAGAAAGTGGGGGCTGTGGCTTAGCAGGTTAACACGCCGACTCCTAAGCATAACATTTCATTTTCAGCCTGGGTTCGATCCAGAAAAGAGTCAAATATGACAAAAAATAACAAAACACAATGGGTAAATATGATTCGGCAGTCTTGTTTTCAATTATTTATATTAAAAACTTTTTTAAATGAGATTTAAATTTTAAATCTAACTATTTCATTTTATATTATGCTATAATAACAAGTCCATTCAAAAAAGAATATTTATTTTAAATCCTACAGTATCTCTACTTCAAAAAATCCTATTTTTTTAGCATAAAAATTTTCATTTTTCAATTTCCAAATTTAATTTATTTATATGTACTCATTTCATTGTGTATCTGCATTAATATTTTATTTAGCAATAAATAATATTCTCAATAGAGATGCGATGATCCTAATGAGTGATACAATAATTTAGACAAGAACCAAATGTGTATATTAGGGTGGGTAAAATAACCCAAAGAAAGCTTTATTAGGGTGGACAATTTTTAAATTTTCTTTTATATATTTCAATCGGTAGCATGCAAAATATGAGAACTAAGTTTAGCATAATTTCGCGTAAAATTACAATAACAGTAAAACTTATTCATATATTTTTGTTGCAAAATAAAATCGTTATTGGTTAAAATTTAGCAAAAACTTAAATTTAAGCCGTTGCGCTGGATTGCATCTTAAAACTAATGTGGGGTTTATATAACTCAAGCGACTGACGATTGAGTGCAATTTATATGTATTTTGTTTTTGTTACAATAACAAAACACATGTACATTTCACTCAATCGTCAGATGCTTGAGTTATATAAACCCCATATAAATCAGTAATATTTTGCACGCATCCGATTTGTATATCGGAGAAACAAAATCTCACTATTAGAAGTCGATTAGAGAGAAAAATTAAAAAACGACCCATCCTAATATACATACATATATATATGTTTGTAGCTACTTAAGTATTGTTAAGGTCATTACCAGAAAACATACATATGCTACGCACATAAATATATATGTATGTTTTTACACATAATTTTTGGCACTACCAAAAGCACTCAGATCTGTTTTTGTTTGCCCTCTTCACTAAAGTACTATGTCAGAAGTGTAAAAATAATCAAAATGTGCTCAAGAATCGAGAGACTTTCAAATAGAAGCGTTAAAATATGCATAAACATTAATTTTATAAACAGAGTGTGAGTTGAAAAATTTACACGTCAAACACTAGTACACGACTATAGTGTTTAAGCTCTCAGAGCGATAACTCAAAGGGTAAAACTTTTGAGTTTTCCATTCAAAAGAAAAATTATTCGATCTTAATCCCAGTCTATTACATTTATTTATTAATGTTATAGACAATTAATTACAACCAATTCCTTGGCGCGTTTCGATAGTTGGTTAGGCCATAATCTTCAGAAGGAGTGTCCCTACTTTTAGATAACCCCTACAGTCGATAATCTGAGCTTTTACCTTTGATTTACAAACATAATTCGTAATGATTGTGTTTGTAAAATAGGTAATAGTTCGAAGTTTTCGATCTGAAGATGATGGCCTAACCAATCATCGAAAATCGTCGAGGAATTGGTTGTCCCTACAAACAGACTAGGATTAAATGATAAAAATTTTACATTTGAATAAATATTTACTATCCCGACAATTTTGGCGTTTTTCTTGTAGGATGTGCAGAGTCAAACAAAAAATAAATAAATTTTAGACTATCAGCCATGTCACAGAATTAAATTCCGTTCTATAGAAAAAGGAAAACGAATTCAATATTTGAACTATTTCGTCAATTAAAACAATTTAATTATTCCAAAAAATAATTATTTTTATAATATTAATCCAATTTCAACCTAAAAGTTGTTAAAAACATTTTTAAATTTCCATTATTTTGGCATGAAAATCGAAGTTTTGATCTTTGAATCCAATTAAAACGGATTTATAAATTTTCGAAAAAAAGTTTTAAAATTTATTTTTCATAGACTAAGCAATAATATTCAGTATTAGTTTTATTTAAACTAAACTTAAGTGACATTTTTAATGCTTCCACTTAAATTATGTCCAAAAATTTATTTTTTTTTTCGCAAAATTAGACGATTTAAAATCAAATGTGCGTCGAAACCATATAAGATATCAACCTAAACTTTTCTGAATTTTTTTTATCCAACTTGTTCATTTTAATATGCTGTTGAAAAAGTTTTAAATTTTTAATATTTGTTTAACAAAATTTTCAAATACACAAAAAAAGAATTTTGAAACCGACCTTAAAAAGAAGTAGGTACCATTTTTCAGTAAAAAAAGAAACTATATAAATTCGATTATATTTTAACAAAATTGAACTTAATGGTAAATTATGTATTTCATTGTGATTTCAATGTTTAAAAGTAAATTTTGAATAGGCATTTTGAAAAGGATACGAAATTTCTTAGGAAAACTGCAATAACTTGAAAAATATTGCATGGATTTTTGATTTTTATGACTCTAAGGAAAGCAGTTTAAGTTAACTCTTTTCTTGTTTCTACTTTTAACTCAAAAATATACAAACAAATAAGTTTGCTTCTAGTGGTAGCAGGTCACGTTTTTAGGCTCAAAGGCTGTTGTAACTCTGTTTGGCGTAATCTTACAGCAATATAATACAAATTTTGTAGAATAATATAAGCTTTCTTTTGAGATATTAAGCGTGTTCTTATTATTTACCGTTCTGAAGTTATGGTTCCATATGTTAACTTTTTGACAAAAAATAAGTTTTTTTCAAACTTTGATCGACGAGCGACTATCTAATCGTTTCGGGAAATCGTTTTGTGGGATCCAGACGAACAATATTCTGACATCGGATTTATTAAGACATTTATTTTAATAAACATATATTACACACTGTTCTTGTAATAAAAAAAGTAATAATTTGTAATTGACTGAAGGATATTAACCCAAAAACAGAGCTTCGAAAGGCTTAATTAAATATTAGCTTAATTCCTAGGAATTCAAAAATGATTTAACAATACCTTAAGTTTAACTCCCATAAAACAATTAAAAAAAATGTGTTGATTTTAAATTCTTAGTGAATTGATTCACATGGGAATTTAAAATCAACTTGAATGAATAAAATGTTTCTTCATTCCTCTACTCCAATTTGAATTAACATTTTTTGTTCTTAATTAAAACCAGTCCAAGTTGAATTAAAATATTTTTTGGTAATTCATTTTGTGCAAATCATTAGGGTGGATATAAACTAAAGATACTTGATTTTAAATCAAAAACTTAAATTCTGACTTTTTCGAGGGAAAAGTTTTTTAAACTATACCACTCATTGAATAAAAGTATATCAAACCAAAAAACGAAAATTGAAGTTTTAATTTATAGGGTATTATTGGATCAAGTGCGATATACATACATTGTTTGTAAAAACCCTAGATATAAAATAGAACAAAATTTATCATAACCTATTAAAATATTCTTAGGTTTTATCAGAAAGCATACACATTAAATAAAAGTATGCATGTATTCTTTAATGTTCGTTCAAAAAACGGAACTACCCTAATGTGGCTATTTCACCGCAAACTTGTGTATATTTTGCATTTATTTGTTAAACTATTTTGCATTTGCATTTATTTGTTAAACTATAACTTGTAAAAGATATTTAGATATGCAGGAATATAGTAATATTAATAATCTTTCGTTTATAATGACCTAATCTTTACCAGAAATTCAATCAGTGAAGGAATCTGCTTAATTAAAAATGTTTTCTAAAAGAATTTATAAAAATAATTTGTTTTTTGTGACATTAGTTTTTGTAAATACATAAATATACATGTAAAATGTGCTAATATGTAAGAGTATATTATCTCTGGTTTTGTTGTATTGCTGCGAAATAATGGATTTTATATGTTTTCGAATCTGGATGAGATTATAGATTATGTGTACAAAAAATCTTTAGTTTTATGTGTATCTATATTTTATTTTAAATAGTTTTTCTGATCTTATGACCAATAACATAGAATTTTTTTATTTTTTTAAATTTCGCCTAAGTCAACTTAATAAACTTTTGAATTTTTCCACAAAAATGTTATTTGTATATGCCCTACAGGTCTAAAAAACATTAGTCCCTTAGCAGGAAGATATATTACATAGCTGAGATACATACACAATTATGATGGAATTAGAATAAAAGTATATCAAACCAAAAAACGAAAATTGAAGTTTTAATTTGTAGGGTATTATTATATCAAGTGCGATATACCTACATTGTTTGTAAAAACCCTAGATATAAAATAGAACAAAATTTATCATAACCTATTAAAATATTCTTAGGTTTTATCAGAAAGCATACACATTTAATAAAAGTATGCATGTATTAATGTTCGTTCAAAAAAAAAAACGGAACTACCCTAATGTGGCTATTTCACCGCAAACTTGTGTATATTTTGCATTTATTTGTTAAACTATAACTTTTAAAAGATATTTAGATATGCAGGAATATAGTAATATTAATGGTCTTTCGTTTATAATGACCTAATCTTTACCAGAAATTCAATCAGTGAAGGAATCTGCTTAATTAAAAATTTTTTCTAAAAAAATTTATAAAAATAATTTGTTTTTTGTGACATTAGTTTTTGTAAATACATATACATGGCAAAAAAATTGTAAGGTATAACCGTTCTCTCTTACAAAAAAAATTTTTGAAGTAAATGCGAAATATTTGAAATATGTTTTTTGTAAACAATTATAAAAGTCGTTGCCACATGTGAGAAATTTGAATATTATTATCAGGAAATTTTGAACGTATAATGTGTAATGTGTTGTAAACATTTCGTTAAAACTTATTTTATAACGTTTAGCGGATCCTGTACAAGGAAAAAAGGACTTGAGACAAATTTTGTCATAATATATTTAAAGAATTTTTGTGTAATATATTTTTTATAATTTATGTTACAGTTTCTTCAGCTTCTTTTTGGGATTGAAAATTTTATTTTCATCAAAATTTTATTTAAAAAACGTATCTTCAAATATGTTCTTATAGATAGATTTTGGTGTGATCTTTTATAGTATGAGAATTAAGGGCTTTTTAAATTTCAAAAATTATACGGCATAATTTTAGAAGTTTATATCCGATATAAACTGGTATATCAAATAAACTGGTATATCAAACAAAAGATACTGAAAGTATCATTCAAATGATATACATTCTTCCGATTTATAAAGATTAAGAGCTCATATACTCAAAACTTATTTTTACAACCGACTTTGTTTATAAAAATGAGCATATCTTAAAATAATATAGACATAATAATGGTCTTTTATATAATGAATTTTATACAGGATATACTGGACTTTTATATAACATAAATTACTTAGCTCTAGCATATGTAGCGTGTTAGTTATGACAGCGTAAATTTCACTTTTATTGAGTTAGAGTTATATAAATATACATTTTTATATTATATATAAAATGTATATATTTTTTTGTCTACATCTACAACGGTAGTCGTGTGGCTATGTCGACGCTTAAAAAAATGATTTCTATTTGAATGAATGTATTCTAATTTTAACAGGTTGTAGCCCGTAGCCTGCAGTCGTGATTGTGTTTATAGTATAATAGCAAACAGAAACTGGGATTTTCAAAAGTAGTATGGTAGCATAATTTGAGAAAAGAAAATAATAATTCGATAAAACGTCAGAAAGTTAATATGGCTGACAAAAGAGAGAACGGTTATACCTTACTAATTTCTTTTATCATGTACATATATATACATGTAAAATGTGCTAATATGTAAGAGTATATTATCTCTGGTTTTGTTGTATTGCTGCGAAATAATGGATTTTATATGTTTTCGAATCTGGATGAGATTATAGATTATGTGTACAAAAAATCTTTAGTTTTATGTGTATCTATATTTTATTTTAAATAGTTTTTCTGATCTTATGACCAATAACAAAGAATTTTTTTATTTTTTTAAATTTCGCCTAAGTCAACTTAATAAACTTTTGAATTTTTCCACAAAAATGTTATTTGTATATGCCCTACAGGTCTAAAAAACATTAGTCCCTTAGCAGGAAGATATATTACATAGCTGAGATACATACACAATTATGATGGAATTAGAATAAAATTACAAAATTCAGTACAATTAGAAAATGTAAATATACTTATGTATATATGTCGATAATGAATAAATCACATTTTAATCATATGACTTTTTATACATGTTTTTAGACAAACCAAGTCCACGGTTTTGTTAAAATCGAGATGGAAATCATCTCAGCTTAAAAACCCTTTTTTAACCCAATAACTTAAGAAAGAGTCATTTCTTTATCCTCTAAAATGGGGACTTTTTTTCATGGGTATTAAATGATATTTAATCCCTAATGCAATCCTGAAACTTATTTTATGGTTAAGCACTTGTTTCGTTGAGATTTATTTTATTCCGCTCTTTTATAGGTATTATATATTTTTGAACTGTAGGGTTCGTTTGAATACATTTATTTTTGTATGCCTTTACAAAATGATTTGTTTATAAAATTTTTAATTATTTTTGTATAAGATTAAGAATTGAAATAATTTAAATTAAATCTAGCTGATTTTAAATTCCCTAAGAATTAATTCTTAAAAGTTAAGGCTTATGACTTGATTCAGGTGAATGTATTATGGGGATGATATAAACACTAAAATAAATTTGATTTTAAAACATGGAATTAGGAATTGAGCCTTTCGAACCTCTGCCCAAAAACAATTAATTACAATAATAGATAATTGTAATAAATTGGGATCTTAGAGCAATACACTACAGGAAAGCCTTTTAATTAAATGTTTGATGTCCCAAAATTTTTGAAAAACCTTTTTAATAAATGTGCCGTATAAACTTTTGATTATTTTAATCTTTTTTGAACCCCCTTTATAGCACTTTTGTCTTAATCGCCAAAAAAGCAACAACAAAAGTGTGGGAAATAAAGAATAGATAAAAACTAAAAATTGTTTGTGTGTTTCTGTTCAGATGATAATATTTGCTTTATGTTAATATTTGTTAGACACAATAATTCGTATTTATTTTGTCGCGCAAATAAGATATAATGTGTGTTTTTTGCTCTGTTTAGAATTAAAGATAATCCTCTTGAGAGGTGACCAACCACCGAAACGCGTCGAGGAAAGGTTTCCCCACCAACATTTTTCATTTTTTTTTTTAAAAAAACTATTTATTTCAATAATAAATAATTGTAATAAATTGGGATCTTAGTGCAATACACTACAATTAAACTTTTTAATTAAATGTTTGATGTCCCAAAATTTTTGAAAAACCTTTTTAATCAATTTTAAAATTGTTTGTATAATTTTGGTTCGATTTGTATAAAAGCCATAGTCAAATAATCGATTCATCATTATCTTAAGATAATACAATTTTTTTAATAATGAGATCTGGTAAGAAATATGCGACAATTCCAGCAAGATTGAATGCCTTAATTTAAATTTGCAAAATAGTTTTAGATGTTCATTTTAACTTTCATATTCCATTAAAATTAGGGTATACGAATTCGTAAAAAATATTAAATTTCTTAAACTGCAAAATATGATGATCAAATTTAGTGCCAAGAGCAATACGAAGTATTGTGACAAATTTTAAAGAAATCGGATATAATAAGGACTATGATGCAATGGTTTTCTTTAAAGACTATTAATATGTTTAAAAAAATATGGTGGGTATATAAGACATTTTATTTAATAAAAGTTTAAAACATTTCGTGATATTTTAATCAATCAAAAAAAAAAAAGGTAAATTATGGATGTGAAGAACTTTATGTTTTTATTTTTTAGAAAAATTCAAGACTGACGAGGAAACCTGATATGTGTGAAAGGAGACTTATTATGTTTGTTCCCGTACTTTAACGAAACAACCCAAACTTACTCAAACGTGTTCCCGTACAAATTTTTGTTTTTTAAGTAATTTCCTACAACTTCGGTCCTTTTTGGATAGTTTCGTTAGAGTACGAGAACAAATATACTATTTCGTATGTCTTATTACTTAAAACTTACATTCACACCTGCTGATTTTTCAAAAAGTTTTTCCTTTCGTTCCTTCACTTCTGTCAGATCCAATTCTGGTTCCAGTTCTAATTTTTGAATTAGGGAGCAATCTAACTCCTCATTACTACCAGAACTTTCAACATTTTCCTCACATTCTTCAAGGTTTTCTTCTTGAATTTCGGGCTCTTCACTAAATGGGGCCAATGATGTTTTAAGATCATGTTCTTCTAGCTGACTTTGTTGACGTAGTAATGAGCCAAATTTTTCAAAAAATCCACCATCAGCATCTTGCAACCTGTTAATATATAAAAATAAAAATGTATATAATTAAAATAATATGTAAACAAAGATGCGTTTTAAAAGGGAAATACATATTTGATTATATCTGTGGCTTGTTGCTAAAAGGGCCAATGTCAAAAAAACTAGTTTTGAGAAAATTGTATTTAAAGTTTTTAATTTCCATATAAATTCATAGTAACATTGCCCAGAGAAACCCTTATAATTCAGTTCTGAGTTAGGTCAGAGATTAGCTATTGGTGCCAAATAAAAGAGGGTTAAGAGGGGAATCTAATGCTATGATCAACTCAAAATAGCAGAAAATTGACATTGGCCCTTTTAGCATCAAGCCACAGATATAAGGCGAAAATATGTGTTCTTAATATTATTTATTTAAAAAGTTGATCAAATATTGTATGTTTATGTCATCAATTATTTTCTATTTGGAATTTCTTTAAAAAATACTTTATTCTAAAGTATTTTTTTTTTTTGCATATTCTTAGGCAATTGTCAAGGACACGAATTTTCGGGGAAAATTGGCAATAATATCAAAACTACTTCATGAATCTTTTATTTTTATGACTTAAAATAAAGCTATTTTGGTCTCAGAATAATATTTCTATGTGTTAGATACATCAGCCGTAGAATTAAACTTTCCAACAGATGCTATTTTGGCCAAAGCAGGCAGCTAAGAACTCTTTTTAAAACGCTTATACTATCCGTGTTATTATATAGTGATGAATCATGGGCACTTGCGCAGGCAGATGAATAAGGGGTTTGACCTTAACAGGTTGTAAATATAGGCCATTTAACTAAGTATAGCACAAATTTATAATAGAGGGGTTTTCAATAAGAGCACCAACCGACTGGACCATTTCGTGAGATAACACGTTCTCCGAATTTGGTTTTTAATAAATTGATTGACATTCGCTGTCTGGCTTATGGCGCCGTCCTGTTGGAACCACATGTCCTCCAAGTTTATATCATCCAATTGGGGCCAAAAATATTCGGTTATCATTGAACGGTAGCGATTTCCATTACAATAACGTGCCGTTCTTAATCAACACGGAAGTGGTACGGCCCAACGACGCCGACGACCCAAAATCGCACCAAACCGTAATTTTTTCGGGATAAAATGATGACTCATGAAGTACGTGTGGATTGTTTATATATATGTTATATGTTTATTGACGAAGTCATTCAGCCAGAAATGAGCCTCATCGCTGAAGATGATTCGCGCAAATTTCGGTAGTAAATTTTAATAAATTTGACTCGTTGTATTAAAAGTTTTCATATATCTTATTTTATAAAGTACTAACCAACTAAAATAAATTTAGAGAAAAGACGGTATACAAATACCCAATTAACTTTTCATCATTTTATTCATTTTGTCCTATCAACACATGATCAAATGCAAATTTGAAATTGGTCAAACCTCCGTCGACTCATGCGCAAGAACTTTGCTAAAGATCATAGCCTAAGTATTTTTCAGTGGCGCCACCTGTCGGAAATTTGTCATAAAAACTAAGAAACCTTCGTCGACTCATGTGCAACAACTTTTCTAAAGATCATTGCATGATCAAATGCACAGTTTACGATTTAATTCATTTTTAGTCATTTTCAGTGGACCCACCAGTCGGAAATTGTTCATACCAATTAAAAAATCTTCGCCGGCTCATTTGCAACAACTTCTCATAGCTCATAGCATGATCAAGTTTACGATTTAATTATTTTTGAATAATTAAATCGTGGCGCCACCTGTCGGAAATTAGTGATACCAACTTAAAAACCTTCGTCGTCTTATGCGCAATAACTTTAGTTAAAGATCATTGCATGAGCACAACATGGTTAAATGAATAGTTTACTATTCTATAAAGGACATACAGACAGAAAAACATTAATTTGTTTAAAAGTTATAACATTAGCAATTTTCCCCCTTTTATCCCCTAATTTCTAAAAAGTTACATATGCATATTTGGTACTTGGTACCAATTAAATTCGGTACTTTAACATATTGTTCCTATTTATATTACTTTATGAGGTGTTAAATTATCATTTTATCCCTTTTTTACCCATTTTGGCCCCCGAAATCAAAAAAGGACCAAATACGTGTTCAATAGTTGTCTCACATTTATTGATTGCGTTACAAAATTCTTTTCTGTTAAGTTTGGTCCAAAAAATAAGAGTGGCTTAAAAATCGTACCAAAAAAACTGTTTTCACCCTTTTTACCCCCTATTATATTTAACTATATCAAACATAAAAAATTTTATAAAAAAAATATTTAAATAAATGTTTTTATATTCATTTATATAGATAAGTCTTAACTTTATGAAAATACAGTCAACTCGCGAAAACGTGAACTAATTTTTACCAAGACAGTTCACGTATTCGTTATCGAGTACCCAAATTTAAAAAATAAATAACCGTATTTAATGTAAAAAATATTTTTTTATAAGTAAAAATGCTCAAAAAATAAAATGCAATATATTC
This sequence comes from Stomorhina lunata, assembly GCA_933228675.1. NCBI lineage: Eukaryota > Metazoa > Arthropoda > Insecta > Diptera > Rhiniidae > Stomorhina > Stomorhina lunata. Next base: position 82,885,988 of record OW121740.1, on the reverse strand, counting down.
AGTTAATTTTGCACTCGATAAATAACAAAAAAAAAATACGTAAAATAAAATAAAGTAAACAAGAAATTCATTTTTTATAAACATAATCACAAAAAGTACAGTAGAACTAAATAATAGGAACATTTTTTAATTAAGGAACTCTTAAATGAAGTTTAAAAGAAATAATCAGCCATTTTTTTTGGCAAGTTTTTTCTTTTTCCACCTTTAAAAGAGCTTTTTCTTTAAGGTTTCTCAGCACTCTAATGTCACTTTGGTCTACCATCTCGTTTTCAGCCCACATTAAAATCTTATCCAAAGCTTCTGCAGCTTCCGTGGATTTAATTCTAACTTCTGGTTGGAATATAATCGAATCATCATCATCGTCGGTCTCATCCAGAGTTTCAATACCTCCTGCTTCTGTGCAATTTTCTTCAGGATTGTTGTTCCAACACTGCACCATCGAAAGGGTAACATCGAGCTGTAATTAAATTCGTGTTAAATTCTCTAAAAACTATGAAACCATAATAAAACAAACCTGTGAATTTAGCGAGTGAAGAAGGAGAACTGCACTATTTTCTAGCTGTCTAATTTCTGGAGGAGATATCCTTTCTCTTAAAACACTCAAGGGAATATTCTCATCGGGGTCATCTTCGTCCGAGACTAAGTTTTTTAAACTTCGTGGATTTTTTAAATTTTCCAATTACTAAAAGCTTAAGTTTGTGAGTTCCCGACGCATTTGAGCAGCCCATGAAAGTTAACCGTTGTTTCTCCATCTTTGCACCTGGACCGCCTCTCACGACGACGACGACACATATGTTTTTTCTGGCAACTGCTTCCAATATAATCCTGATTCGTCAGCATTATAGAGCTGATCTTCACAAAGAGAGAGTTCTTCAATTTTTGCTCTCAACTTTTCCTTAAATGGGTCAACAAGTTGTGGCTGGGCAGAAAGCTTTTCTCCGGAAATTTTAAGAAGGCGAATACTAAATCTTTTTTTGAATTTCTGCAGCCATCCGTCGCTGGCGTTTAAACCACGATCCGTTTCTTTAATCTGATCGTGAATTTCTAAAGCTTTCGTTTTTAACGCTTTCCAGTGCCATAAAGTGTATTATTTACTCGATTAGTTATTTCCCATTTTTTCTTTTTAATGGAAGAAATTGTAGCTTTGGCAACTCCATATTTTCTTGCCAAGCCACTGACACTATAACCCTTTTTCAGTAATTCAATAATATCAACTTTATCCTTTAAAGTTAACACTTTAGGTTTTTTTAATGGCATTTTTTCACTTTCACAAACTATATTTGTTTTTAATCACTTGCAACATCTACGTAGCAATGTCGAAAAGCAACTTACAAGTCAACGCATAAACTAACGAAACATAGGTTTAACATAAGTAAAAAAGCAAATGACCTTTTATTCCGGGGATTTCCTTATTTCAAAACAAATTAAAAAACAATAGTAAGAAAAAAAAGTGTTTACGTTTTAGAGCCTTCAGCTTTTGTTCTCGTTTTAGAATACTCTATGGAAAAATAAATTTGTTCACGTTTCTGGGACTTTCATGTGTTCACGTTTTCGCGAGTTGACTGTATAATCATTATTCACCTAACCATAGTTCTGTGGCTGGGTGCTAAAAGGACCAATGTCAATTTTTTGCCGTTTTGAGTTAATCATTGCATTAGATTCCCCTATTTTGTCTAGAACAGCTAATCTCTTACTTAACTTAGAACATATTTATAAGGGTTTTTTCTGGGCAATGTTACTATGAATTTGTATGGAAATTAAAAACTTTAAATTAAACTTTCTCAAAACTATTTTTTTGAGCACCAAGACACAGAGTTATAACATTTATTTAAAATAGTATGTAATTATAAAAATATATTTTTTTGCTTCACATTAAACTAATTTAAATACAGGTTGACTTTTTGTTGTACATACATACTCGTAGAGTGCATTTCTAACAATGCTATGGTTGAGTGCCTCTTAGGGCAACCGACAAATTTGGTCATTGTTTAAAATGTTAAAAAAAAATAAAGACGAAATGGGGGAAGCAAATGTTTATTTGTAACTATTGTACATACTTTATGTAGACAAATGTACATAAGTAAATATTTTTGTTATTATAGCTCAAAAAATAATCACTGAAGATATTTTTTTAACTTGTTCTATCATTTCCATTTTTATACCCACCATCAAAAAGAATGGGGGGTATATTGAGATTGTCATTCCGTTTGTAATTTCCTTAATATTGGCTCAAAAATCAAAAACGATATAATGGGTGTTTTTTTTAGAGGTATAGAACTTCGAATTGAAATAAAATACAAGAAAATCGTTTTAATGTCCATCAATTTGGGTTTATTGGAAGGATAATTTTATGCCATTAATGTTTAAATATGATTTCGGGCATGTGGCCGCCGCGGCTGGCTCGAATAAAGCCAATTCTACAGGTCCAATTTTCAACAACTTTTTCGAGCATATGGGGCCGTATGTTGGCAATAACGCCACGAATGTTGGCTTCCAAGTCCTCTAACGTTTCTGGTTTGTTGGCGTAGACGAGCGACTTCACATATACCCAAAGAAAACAATCCAGTGGTGTCAAATCGCACGATCTTGGTGGCCAATTGACCAATTTGCGATGAAATTCAGCATCGAGATCAATCTCATTTTCGGCCCATACACCAAAATCACGACGCATTGCATGGTCTCGCGGCTTTAATTCTTGCACAAGCTGGATCTTGTAAGGTCGCAAGCCAAGATCTTTGCGCAAAATCTTCCATAAAGTTGATGGACAAAGCTCCAATTGCTGTGCACGGTGGCGAATCGATTCATTCGGGTCCTCTTCAACACTTTGCTCTACAGCGGCAATTGTTTCTTCGGTGCGCACTGTTCGACGTCGCTGCGGATGCGTATTATCACATAGAGTAAACGTAGTGCGAAAACGATCCATGGTTAACCGAATTAATTGCTCTGATGGACGATTATGTCGACCATAAAATGGACGGAGCTTGCGGTAAACTTCGCGAACTGAACCATTATTTTCGAAATAAATTTGCACGATTTCCAAGCGTTGTTCTTTTGTCAACCTGTTCATGATGAAATGGCAAACCAAACTAAATATTAATCACTTGACAGCTGACAAAATGGCCGCCAGTTAAAAAAGTGATGCCAACTTAAAGTTCTATACCTCAATAAAAAACACCCGATATATTCTGAATTCTTATGAAACTCTAAGATGATTGAGCGATGTCCGTCTGTCTGTCTGTTGAAATCACGATAACGTCTAAACGAAAGGAGCTAGCTCACTGGAACTTAGTAGAAACATTCTTCATCTATGAGAAAATTTTGGTATTGAAATTGGGCAAAATCGGTTAACATTTGACCATAGCTCCCGTATAACCTCGTCTAGACATATCGGTTATTTGCTAATAAATGACAAATTATAACAGCTATGATGACAAAATTTGGTATCTAGAAGTTTTACATAACCACTAGGCAGCATATCGAAATTTAGCCATAGCTCCAATATAAAAACTTAGGGAAACACCCTAAATTCCACCATAAATTCACTTAAATGCCAATAAATGATAAACTGTAATAGCTTTGGCCACTAAATTTAGCACAAGGAAGTCTTATGTGAATGCCACAAAAGGATGTCTTATGTGAATGCCAGCCAGTGTGCAAAATTTTGTTACAATCGGTCACCATTTGACCATAGCTCCGATATAAAAAATTAACAGAAACACAAAAAGAAAAGGAGATTTATGTCCGTCTGCTCCTTAACTACAAAAGCTAGAGAGACAAAATTTTACAAAAGTATTTTTGATATGTAACAAAAGTTGTGTAGTGAAAATGGGAGAATCAGCTCACATTTAGTTAGAGCTCCCATATAACCCCGCCCCGGGAAACACATGAATGCTGATAAATTGAGTACAATTGTAATAGCTATGACGACTAAATTTAGAATAAAGAAGTTTTATGCAACTATTGGTCAGTATATCAAATTTTGTAGGAATCGGTCCATATTTGACTATAGCTTTCATATAAAAAACACTCCCGGAAACCAAAAAATATTTAGCAAGGACCGTTTAAAAGCTATTAAATTAGAAACTGTGGCAGCTATTGCCACTTAATTTTGCAAAATAAGCTTTATATAAATACCAGCCAGTGTGTGAAATTTTGTTACAATCGGTCAACATTTGGCTATAATTCTTATATATATATTACATCCCCTTTTTTATATCTACAATCAAAAAGATTCTGAGGTACAAGCAGCATATTAACATTATGTATATGGTAGATGCATTAGGGACTCCTAGCAAAATATATGGACCTTTCGTATTACTATCAACTTATTTATCCTAACTTAATATTAAACTAAACGAAAAGTATTTAAAAACTTAATAATGTAAAACCATACCCGGTTACGATAACGATTTTTTTTTCAAAGTAAATAAATACTAGGGATACCACTTATACACTTTTGAATGTTGAACTATAAAGCTACTGCAACCGAAGTTATTCCAAATATTTTACCAACAATACCAACTAGAGTAACAACTTTTTTCCAATTTGGTCCACGTTTTGAATTTGCTGCACCCTCGAAGATATATGAGATATGTTTTTAAATTTAACACAACTTGATGGTGGGTATATAAGATTCGGCACAGACGAATATTTTTTTTTTCTTTTTTTTGTATTGGACCAACACTCAGGGGATGACCCCTACATATGCATTGTGATGGAACTAGGAAAAAAGGTTGTGGGAAGGAGGATAGAGGGAGTAGTGTTTGTGGATATTCAATTTGAACCTTTGGATATCATAATTTGAGGGGAAGACTGATGCAGGAAGTTTATTCCACATTCCTGCTGTGCGGCTAAAAAACGAGATTTCTCTATAGTGCGTCGTGCGATCCACTGGAAAATCGACTACAAAGGGATGAGCCCTTGTTGAATTGCGTGTGCTACGAAGAAATGTACGGGTTTCTGGAACAAGATCCCTAATTTCGTTTGAACACATGCCATTGTAGTATCGATAGAACAGTGAAACGCAACCCACATTACGACAATGCTCCAATGAGGCAATAGAATTGGCTACCCTACTGTCACCGATAAGCACCTTCGCCCTCTCTTGTACACGGTCGAGAAGCTCCATTGAAGCACCGGCCCATACATGAGAGTTGTATTCCATTTTCGGTCGGATATAAGTGGTATAGATATTGGCTTAAGAAAGCCAAGACACTTGAATGCTTCTTTTGATACTTGAAAAACATGATTAGTCCAACGGACATCACACTGAATTTTCATGCCTAGAACACCAAGAGTTTCTGATTCCTCAATATTTATACCACCCATAATTACAGATGATGCAACATTGTTCATAACACGTTTGTGTGTTAACACACAACATTGGGTCTTTCGAGCATTAAAATCGACCCTATTAGAACGACCCCAATTACATATTGTAGAAAGGTCAGAATTTAGCGTATCATTCATGGTTTGCCTCTTGGAATTGATATCCAACATGCTTGGCCCATAGTTGAATGAATACGAATGACAGATGTTGCTATCATCTGCAAAACAGTAGATAGGGTTGGAAGTTTGACATAGAAGGTCATTTAGAAAAATAAGAAATAGAGTAGGAGAAAGAACGGAGCCTTGTGGTACCCCCGAATTAATCTTGAACTCGTCGGACGATATCCCATCTATAACAACTCTTATAGTGCGATCTCTGAGAAAGCTCGATATAAACCGAGAGAAATTGTTACCTACACCAAAAGCAACAAGTTTTGCTAGAAGTGCTCCATGCCACACTCTATCAAACGCCTTAGAAATATCAAGAGCTATAACTTTACTTTCGGCGCGGTGAATAGAACGGCACCATTTTTCCGACAAAAAGGCTAATACATCACCCGTAGAGCGGCCCCTACGAAATCCATACTGCCGGTCGTTTAGTAGGTTATTAGACTCCAAATATTTGACAAGATGATAGTTTACCATACTTTCCATCACTTTGGAAAGCGCGGAACAAATTGCTATTGGGCGGTAATTTTCGGGGTTGCTAGCCTCACCTTTTTTGGGGATTGGCGTTACATTAGCAACCTTCCAACACATAGGAAACTCACCGGCATGGTATAAGGTGCTAAAAAGGTTGGCTAATGGACGAGCTAACGTCGAAGAGCACTGCTTCAAGACCAGTGCTGGTATGCCATCTGGCCCAGGAGACTTATTTATGTTAAGATCCGCTAAAACCCTTTTAACAGCACGTGATCGAAAGAATATGCTAGGCATAGTTACTGATACTCTTTCGATCACGGGCAGTGGTTGATTGCTTTCCGGCAAGTGTGAATTGCTTGTAAATAATTCAGCCATAAGGTTTGCTTTATCAACCCGGTTAGTGAATGACTGACCATCCTTTAAAAGAGTTGGAATTGATGAACTAGCATTATTCCTTACTCTTTTAACGAATGACCAGAAGCTCTTACTGCCCTTAGGGGCAGCAAGAACTTTGGTACGAAGTCGCTGCTCGTATAGAGATTTTTCACGACTAAGTACCCTGGCACATGAAGACCTCGCCCGAGACACAATGGCACTTTCAAGTCAAAGTTTTGGAAAGCACTTCCATCTTATTTCTCAAAAAAGTAAGGCCCCATGATTATTATCAGTTATGATCCCACACAATATTGTATTCCTAATGGGTGCCATTGGCGTTGATGAAGAAGAAATATTACTCCTTAATATTATAAAAATATACTGAAATTTGAGGGCAAAATCTAAAGTACGGAAAGTAAAACCTATGGAAAGTACACGAAATAATTTGTTAACAGCGTCAATTGTGACCTTGACCTAGATTAAAGTTAACATAAAGCTATGATATAATGCGTGGTTTTCGATCTGTCTAGAATAAGGGATTGTCCCTACAAAATTAAAACTATTTATTACAATAATAAGTAATTGTAATAAATTAGGGTCCTAACATATTTATTTAGGGTCCTAACATTTATCCAGAATTTTAAAAAAATAATATTTCTTAGCAGTTTGTCATCCTCTACAAAACTTTACCTGGAAATTTTGTAGATTATAATTGTAAAAAATAAATCTACAAAATTTTCACGCTAAGAAATATTATTTTTCAAAAGTTTTGGATAAATGTACCAAAACCAGAATTCAGACCTGAACACTTTGCGTACCAAATATTCCTGTATAGAATACATATTAGGTTTATGCTGATGTTTGGTACGCAAAGTGTTCAGGTCTGAGTTCTGGTTTTGGTACTTTAGTCTGACACCAAAGTACCTTGAAGTATGCCGATCGACTCAAAGCTTGTTATCAAAGTACTCATTGTTTCGGTTACTTCCCATAAGACTGAATTCGCAAAATTTATATTTAGCAGGAATATTGATTCCATGAACTGATATCACTATACCACGGATTTATATATGATCATAGCTCCCATACAAATATATAGGACCGTTGATAATTAATTTTTAATTTTCGGAAATAAAAAAATTCAAAAAATTTTTGATCGCACACTATTTTTTTTGGTTCTATTAAGGGAGCTTAGGGAATGTAAAATCCGTTCGCGTTAATGATTTTACGCGATGCGGGCAGAAAATATGACGGTTAAAACAAAAATTTCTAAAAAAAATTAAAAACTATTTTATTTTTATTAGTTTTATGTTGATTTTGACACAACTTATATATTTTCAGGTGTTCTGTCATTTCATGGTATTATGGTAGCTTATAATTATATGCCTTAACACATTATATGTATGTATATATATATATATATATATATAGAATGACTATCTCGAAAACGGCTCTAACGATTTTGATAAAATTTGGACAGTGGGTATCTTTTTTTATGTATAGGTCGAAGAAGAAGGGACTTTTGGAACCTTTGCCTCTAAGAGGGTAAAAACGGGTAAAAAGGGGAAAAAATCGAAAACGTTATATCTCCTTAAGTAATAGGTATAGAAACAAAATTTAAATTACGTTTTAAACAGCTATGAAAATAAACGGACAGGTGTTTGGTACTTTTTTGAAACTATGTGCGATAAGGGGTAAAAAGGGTGAAAATAGTTTTTTTGGTACCTTTTTAACCCACTCTTATATTTTAAACTAAGGAATATAGAAAGAAACTTTGTACTGCAATCAATAGATGTGAAAGAAATATTGAACACTTATTTGGTACTTTTTAGATTTTGTGGCCAAAATGTGTAAAAAAGGGATAAACTGATAACATCTACAAAAGTAATATGAATAGGAAAATTATGTTAACTGCTTTCTAATAAAATGTACCGAATTCAATTGGTAACAAAGAAGTACCAATTATGCATATGGAACTTTTTGAAATTAGGGGATAAAAAGGGGAAAAAATTAGTAATGTTATACCTTTTAAACAAATTATAATGTTTGTCTGTATGTATGTTATTTATAGAATAGTAAATTGTGAATTTGATCATGTTATGCTCTTTAGCAAAGATGTTGCGGATAAGCCGGCGGAGGTTTTTAAGTTGGTAAATCGAATTTCCGACAGGTGGCGCCACTGAAAATTACTAAAAATTAATTAAATCGTAAACTGTACATTTGATCATACTATGATCTTTTGCAAAGTTGTAGCGCATGAGCCGGCGAATGCTTTTTAATTGGTGTAAATAATTTCCGACAGTTGGCGCTACTGAAAATTACTCAAAGTTAATTTAATCGTAAGCTGTACATATAATCATGCTATAATCTTTAGCAATGTTGTTGCACATGAGCCGACGAAGGTTTCTTAGTTGGTATGAAGAAATTTCGACAGGTGGCGCCACTGAAATTTACTTAAAGTCAATTTAATCGTAAACTGTACATTTAATCATGCTATAATTTTTAGCAAAGTTTTTGCGGATAATCCGACGAAGGTTTATTAATTGGAATGACCAAAGTCCGACAGGTGGCGCCACTGAAAATTACTCAAAATGAATTAAATCGTAAACTGTGCATTTGATCAGACTATAAGTGAATTAAATCATAAACTGTGCATTTGATCATGTTATGATCATAAGCAAAGTTGTTACGCATAAGCTGATGAAGGTTTCTTAGTGGTATGAACGACTTCAGGCGGCGCCACTGAAAACTACTCAAAATGAATTAAATCGTAAACTGTGCATTTGATCAGACTATAATCTTCAGCAAAGTTGTTGCGCATGAGTCGACGGAGGTTTCTGTTGGTATGACCAATTTTCAAAATTATTTAAAATGAGTTAAACTGTAACTGTATAAAATAAAATATATAAAAACATTAAAATTTGCCTCAAAATGCTTATCATAAAGCCCAGAGCAAGGCTCGGTCAACCAGGTACTAAGTATTAATAGGTGCATATCTTTCTAAGATATAAAATTCTTATCTGGTCCATAAAATCGTTAATTTTTTGGTGCGCTTCAAATCTAAGGTAAAGCTTTATTAAAGTATAATTTTAAGACAATTCTTGATCAATTGTGAGCTAAATTCGCGATGTGCTTTATTGAAATGCTTTTAGATAAAACCTTCGCGTTCTCAGTTACAAAAAAGATTTTTGACAAACTTTTGATGCAAATCGGTTATAAATGACATCGCTTTCATGCCTTATGTGACTTTGTATCAGTTTGCATTCTAAAACCATTTAAACCAATATTCATTTTTTTTTGCACGATTTTCAAAATCTTCATAAAGTTTTTGCAAACAATGATTTTTTGGTGCGCTTTTGCTTTTAGGTGCTTAATGGTAAAAAAATTCGGTTTATGCGGTAGTTTGAAAATGTTTATTCATTTTTGCGAGTGTGCTCACGAAAAACCGGTATTTTGAAAAATTTACGCTCAAAAACTCCTCATTTACACCTGTCGTATATTATACCTATATAGAGCACATTAACGAGATATATAGCAAACGATGCGAAATTGAAAGATCTACAAATCGTTATCTATTTTTTTTTTTTTTTTTTGAGGCGGCCAAAAAATATGCGAAAAAAATTAAAAAGTGGAGAAAATGAGCTTCAAATTTTGGCAGAGGGAAGTGGATTTATCCCCTAAGTAAGTGTGGTGTCTATTTCGTAGAACAACGACTTGGGTCCAAATGTTAAAACAAATACAGAGGACGAAATATGAAGAAAAACTTGAATGCTTCAATCGATTTTTTAACGTTTTTTTTTAATTTGCATGCCAATTACGCTTAGAAGCGCAAATTTGCGCAACTAAGATATTGTGTTTTGTATACAGAAGTTTTTGCGAGTTCAAGATCTGTAAGTAGATTTTCCGAACTCCTAAGGGTACAAAAATTATTCGAGTTGAAAGTTGGTTTCAAAGGAATAAAAACTGTTTTTTAAACTTTGTACAAATAAGTTTTGTAAAAATATAACTTACTCAAATGCATTCCCATAACAAAATTTTCAATACAAATTGTTGTTTTTGAATAATTTCTGACAACTTCGGACTGTTTTATGTAGTTTTGTTAGAGTACGAGAACATACATTATTCGTCTATAGATAAAATTTTATCCTTACAGACTAGCAATATTGATTAAATTGAAATTTAATTTATTAACCAAATAAATACTTTGTATTGTATAGATCGAGTAAGAAGGGACTTTTGAAAACGTTACTTCGAAAACGTTATATCTCATAAAGTAAAAGGTATAGAAACATGCCCTATAGGGGGTGAAAGGGTTTGAAAATAGTTTTGTTTTGTACTTTTTTTAGCCCACTCTGATCTTTTGAACCAAAGAATATATAAGGGAACTTTGTACTGCAATCAATTAATGTGAAAAATATTGATTCCTAGGGGAAAAATGGGTAAAAAAGGGATATAATGATAACATCTTATAATCTCGTTTTAACAAAATGTACCGAATTCAATTTTTACCAAAGATAGTAGATAAAAAGGGGAAAAATTTGATAACGTTATAACTTAAAGTAATAGGCATTGAAGAAAACGAAATTTATAAAATCTTGAATTTGTATAAGAAAAAACTGACAGAATTAAAATTGAGCAAACCTGACTGTATCATCAAGTTTACGAAAATTTTGAAAATTTGTATGAAATTTAAGGAAAATAAAATGAAAACTGATGAAGAAAATGTTTGTGTGTGAACGTGAATGCAGGTTCAAAAGAAATTTAAAGAAAAACTTAAACTTAAATTGCATTTTGATCAGCTGAAAAAATAAGAATACAAATAATTGGTACTTTTTGGAAAAAAGGCTGAGCAGAACCAATAATGTTTGAAAAATTGTTTTTTTTTTTCTATTAAAAGAGGTATTAGGTTAAGGTAATAAGTAAATACACAACAATTTTAAATTGTATAAACTTTAAGATTTTAGACATTAACGAGATTACCAATTTTTTATTTTTTGATTTTGGTAAAATTTAAAATTTAAGAACTTCAAAATTATGTGTTCATCAATATCGTTCAAATTTTTTCCCCGTTCAAAAAAAAGATTCACTAAATTTAGTTGTATAAAAAAATATATTTAGTTATTAAAATAAATAATTATTTTCAATTGATGTTTATTATCTTAGTGCTTGGTTAACCCTTATTTGTAACGATGTTTCATTATATTGTTAAAACCAGGGACCGAAAATAACTGTTATTTTTGGATTTTTTGATTAAAAAAAGCAACATCAAAGAAATGACGGAGAATAAAACCAAGTATACCATTTTGATAGTCTTGGGTCAAATTTTCATAAAATGTGATGCTTTTTAAAAACTTGATTTTTATTTTTTAGAAAAAAAAAATAACATAAAAAATAAAAGTTATTTCTGCTCGAAAAAATAAAAGTTAAAAAATAACTTTTATTTTCTGACTTTTACGATAAAAGTTATAACAGTTACGGTTCCTGATTAAAACACCCGTCGGAGCGGCATTTTTCATTCGGCGTAATGCATTAAACACATAGACAACAGCAGGCTACGGGCTACAACCTGTCAAAATTAGAATACATGCATTCAAATAGAAATAAATTTTTTAGAGTCGACACGGCTACACGACTACCGACCACCGTTGTAGCTGTAGCCAAAATTAAACTATTTTCTATTTTTGTTGGCGACAATAAAAGATTTAGTGCTGTCAACACCATATAATATTGAAATAAATGAGCGATTTAAACCACTTGAATTTATTTACCACAAATACAATGGGGGGATTTATGTAAACAATTTACATACTTATCAAATATTTATATATTTAATGTATATAATAATATCTAATAAAATATTATGTAAAAATGTATATATATATATAACTCTAACTCAATATAAGTAAAATTTTAAAAAGTTAATTTTTAAACTGTCAACTCACACGCTGCGTGCTAGAGCTACGTAGTTCATGTTATATAAAAGCCCAGTATGTCCTTTATTCTATATTGTTTTAAGATATACGAATTTTTATAAAAAAAAGTCGGTTGCAGAAATAAGTTTATAGTATATTAGCTCCTTATCTATTATAAAGAATATTATATAGAATATATAAGAATATAAAAGATATTTTCAGTAGCTTTTGTTTGATACCAAAAAAGTTAATATCGGATATAAACTTCTAAAGTTATACCGTATTATTCTTGAAATTTAAAAAGCCCATAACTCTTAAACTATTAGAGATCACACCAAAATCTTTCTATAATTTTTTTTTGATATAGACATAGACAATACATCAGGTACAGGAAAACCATTGATTTCGGAGTTTAATTAATAAAATGTATTTATGTCGTTTTTATCAAAGTTTAAATTGTTATTTTGTCCATCTTATAAACGCGATATTGGCACCACTCATAAACAGATGTTTCGAAATGTAGCTGCCATCTTAAATGTAGCTGCCGTCCCCTAAATAATTAAGTAGCTGACTACGAGGCGACGATTGCAGCCAACGACTTTTGTAGTCGGTGTTCGTGTAGCCTGCTGTTGTCTATGTGTTTAATGCATAAGGCATTGTGATGTCGTTTAGTATAATTTTATATTTATTATTTCTTACATTCTAAACACCAAGTACTTTCTCCATCATGTTTAATAGTTTTTATTGTATATTACATTTAAACTACTTCTGTCAGAAATTTTTTGGGCAGCACTGTATGTAAATACATAACAATTTATTATTTATTGATTTATTTATATATATTTAGTATATTATTATTCCACTACTTCATTTCTTGTGTTTAAAAATTTACAAAATAAATAAGTGGATGTAATGTACCTTTTATGTCCACATATAACCATATTTTGGGCACAAACTTGCCTTAACTCCTTAAATCGCTTTTTGAATTTCATTTTAAACTTTTGCACTCTTTATCATTAATATTATTAGTTTTTTTTTTAATTTGATTTTACGTACTAACTTTTTGGAAATGTCATTTTTATTGATTTTTTAAATCAAAAAATAAAAGTTGGTTAAACTGTAAATGAATCAAAACAGACACTACCTTTGCCGCTAGTAAACTATTTCAACATGAACTTCATTGAAAACCTTAGACCCAACAAATGATGCCACAGACAACAACTACGCCACCACTGAACGCCAACTTTCCACTTCGATGGTTACAATTCGTGCACTCTTTTAGTTCTTTCTATTCTCTTAAATTTAGTTACTAGATACGTTACCATTTTCATATACTGGATATTTGTATCTATTTACTTTTTCCATGTAATTCGTGTGCTCAGCTATACATTCGTATGGATATGTGTAACTTCTTTTATACCCAACAGCTCAAAGCATAAAGATCTTCAAAACTAAAATGAAGTGACTAATTGTGTCTTAAAGTATGTTAGACCAGGGGCCAAATGCGGCATTCGATATCGATCGAAATCTTAGATATTTTTAAAACATTTGTATAGCATACTTTAAGGATAATCAAAATTATTTAAAAGATGCACAGTTTAGTATATTTTTTGAAGTTATTTACCAAAAGATGAATAATAGTAAAAGAGTTTTAATTGAACAATATTTATTTTTAAAAACGAATCAAAATGGATACCAAATTTAATTAACTTTTTGCATCGAAGTAACTTTGAACATCCCTTAAGTATACTTGACAATATTCGCTTAAAAGTCTGAGTTTTCGATCGATATCGAATGCGGTAATTTGGCCCCAGGTCGAAAAAATTTACCAGAATAGCATATTTAATGTTCAAAAGGTTCAAATCTTAAAATCGAAAAGATTTGAAGGCAAACAGTGATCAAAATTTTTTATATGGAAAATTTTAGATGTAAAATTTTTTATAAAAAATTCTCCAGAAAATGTTTGATATAAAATTTTTTCATTGATAAATTTTCATTATAAATTGTTTTCTATTGAAAAATTTTTATTATAAAAAAAATTGTATTAAAAATTATTTTTTATAGAAAAATTTTCATCATAAAATTTTTTCTATAGAAAAATTTTCAATAAAAAACTTTTTGTACAGAAAATGTTTCGATATAAAATATTTTACATGAGTTTCAATATTGTGTTGCTTTTTTAATAGAAAAAAAATTGGGTCATCCACTGATGTATAACATGTCTACCTTATTTTATTTTGGTAGAATAATATGGGGACTAATCTCCATATTATTCTACCAAAATAAGATTAAGTAGAATTGTTATACATCAGTGGAAAGGGAATTTTATACACTTTTAAGTGAGGTTAAAAAATTTTCACAATTTACAAATTAATTTAAAACTTTTGTTAAAAAGTGCAACAACAATTAAATTATATATTCTTTTTTATATAACTTTGTAATTTTTTGCAAAAATCTCTAAAACTAAACCAGGTATTAGTATGATTGTTGGACACAGTATAGACCAATATATTGGAAATTCAGAAATTAAAATTTCAGAACGAGTTCAGGCCGTGTGACCTCATTTTATGGCCGGGCCTATCCGATTTTTGACTCCCAGTGGAGCATAGGGCCTCAACTTACGAACATTACAGTTTGATAGGCTCAGGAGGTAGAGGGGATGCGCTGGAGGGGAATAAGGAGAATTAGCCAAAGGTTCTCTGAGCCAATGAAACAAAATAGTCTGATTTATTTTGTTTGCTCAGAAGTAAACAAATCCAATTGGAAATACCATATAAATAATGAAAAAAAAAAAAAAAAATAACAAATAAATAAAACAAAATGTATTAGATTCAGGATTGGATAATGGATAAAGGAAAAGTTTATTACCTCTTTGTTTGACTGTTGATACAAGAAGAACTACAGTTCTCCTGACATTTTGGCCAATATGAAACCTTTTTTTTAGGAAAAGAGATAGATAGTTATTTCCATGAAATAATAATAACAAGGAAGTTTCATTCTCTCTCTTCAAAATTATTTTGAAGTATATTGGGTTTTTGAAGTTTGATATTTGAAAACAATTGAAAGAAAAACGTTGCCACATTAAGAAAAGGTATACCTACGTAATACATTGGAATTAATTATCAAAAATGTGTAATTTTGAAGTTAAGCATATAATGAAGACATTCAATATTAGAGAAATATAGTTGAAACAAATTGTATGATTGTTTATTGAAGTCTTTTCGTAAATATTCGTAAGTTTTTTATGCATAAAGACATATATACTTATATAAATTTTGTTATCATAAAGTATTAGAAAAGTGGGATTGTCGGCAAAAATATGGTATCACAAACTTTTACTATCCTAACAAACGTCAGAAAGTTATCATGGCGACAAAAAGAGAGAATGGAACAACTTTCAGAATTATTAGCTGTGTTCCAGAGCTACCAATACTGTACAATATTGTACAATTTTTAACCAGAAATTACAATTAAGTCATATTATTTCAGTACAGGAACACTTTCCTGTAGTTTCTGATTAAAACTTGTACAATATTGTACAGTATTGGTAGTTCTGGAACACAGCTATTAAATCATGGTTATTTCGATAACTATCTATCTGTCAAAATAAAAATTTAGTTAGAGCTAATGTGTGGTACAAATATTAGAGGAAGGACGACAGTTTCAGCGATAAAGTTGTTAATACAGTTTTGGCATTAAAACAGTTAATATTATTGATTTAAGAAAAGTTTTGAAATTCATCATCAAATTTGTTACAGACACAGACGATGCATGTCCAAAATTTAAAAAAAAAAATTTTTCAAAAATATAAAAAAATTAAGTTACTTCTTTTTAAATTTTAATTTTTCAAGTTTTTTTTTCGGTACTCAAACTTTGTAGAATTTTTCTGTTTTGTACCAGTTAGTGATGGAAATTGATCGTTTTCATATCGATCGATTTCCGATATATTTTTTACATAATTTTCTCCATATCCACAAAAAATGCAAACCAAATGAAAGATAAGATATCAGTCAAAAGGATTAAAGCCCAAATTAAAATTTTTTTTTAGGGAAATAACCTAAAATTATCTCAAAAATATATCAGAAATAGTTCGCTTTGAAAGCGATCGATTTCCATTACATACCGGATAAACTTCAAATAATTTAAATTTATTTTCTTCTAATTCATCAGCAATCTCACAGTAGTTTTTAAAAAATTGTTCGTCTTACCAAAAAGTCATGATAAAAAATGAAAAAAAAAAAAGTTTGAAGTCAAATATCTCTTAAAATATAAGGGATAATGTGCAAGTGCTTTTCATGTGTTTTCTTAATCTTAATTAAAGTTATCGAAAATGTAAAAATCTTTCGGATCGGACTAAACTGGCGAAAGTTATACGCACCCAAATGTTTTACATACCCGAGGTGGGCAACTTTGCTCCACTGTAGAGCCGACAGATACATCCTAACTCCTCTTCTACTTATGTTTAAAATTTTTATCAGTGGATTGATTCCTATACAAATTTATAGACACTCATTTTCTATATAAAGCCATTGAAATGTTAAGTTAAGCTACTTTAGCATACGTTTTTTAGAGGGTATCTTTATTTATATGTGGAACTGTCGGGTAGTATTGTACATAAGTAGCTGAGTGTTAGTATCGTATATGACGTAGATACATACTTAGTTCTATATGTAAGACTTATAGTTAGTATTGCATTTACAAATCATGTTTCACTATTGTCTGTTTTTTTTTTTTTGGGTTTATTAACTCTTTTTTTATTTTTGTTTTCTTTCTTTTACAACTTTATTTCGAAATAGTTAATTTGCCAAATGAGAATTATAGTAACAATATGCTTTTTGTTTGTTTGTATGTAAATTAGGAAAGAATTAAAAAAATATTATGTCTTTGAACCGAATTTTAAAGAAAATATACGCTTATAGGTCGTGTTTCACGATACGGGTATTAAATTGTTAAAAACATCTACTGCAAGCTAAATATTTTTGACGAACCTACCGAGAACAGTGGTAAAACGCGGTTTATTTCTTAATAGTATTTTAAATGATGTTCCTTAATTCATTATTTGTAACGGATAATGTTTTAAGGGGTTGGACAGTTAAAAGTGGACAAATAAGATACATCCATAAAATGTTTTCCATGAATTTGAAAAATTTAATAATTTTGAATAGGTTTCTAGTTGCATCTGTTATCTTAGGCTTAAAATGGGTCATGTTCTGGGACTCCATTTCCTATGTTATTGAAATGATAATGATAAAATTAGAATAAAAACGGCCCCCAATGTTAAAACGGCCTCCGAAATTTCGATGGAAAGACCAAGTAGAAAAAAAAATCCTTTTAAAGCTTGGCCTACGGAATTGGAGAACATGTGCACAAGATCGAAGCGCATAGAATTCTAATATATACTCGGCCTTTGACCTTAACAGGTTGTAAATACAGATCTTTTAAGTTAGTAAAGTAATACACTCATTTTCACTTGAATAGGTGCACTTATTTAGTAATAAATTTATGTTTGCTGCTCTTTAGATACTTCATGAATAGAATAGTGGTATACTTTTTGTGAAAGGCTGAACAGTTAAGAATAAAAGTGTAAGCAAAGAAAGCTCGAAAAAGATTTGATAGTTTAAATATGGGCCTCTTTTCGAAATTGGTGCAGAAAAATATGCGTTTTTTTGCGTCACTTGAATAGGTGCACCACATTAATTTCAGTTTTGTAGCCATTTGTTGAAGTTTTGACCACAAAATAGTTTAGCATTTACTAAAGTAGAACCCTAGAAAAATTTTCTATCGGTTTTTATTAAATTTGGTCCAAGGTAATTCATAGGATTTGGAAGAGAAATCAAACATTAATGCCAGCGAAGATTAAGGCCTCTACTTCCGTAAAATTTCTACACAAAATTAAAAAAGTGATTGCGTTGTAATGATTCGCTAAAGAAGTAACAAAAAATGAGGAAAAAATTCTAAGCGAAGGCAAACTTTGGCCCCAAGAGTCATCAAACGGCAAAATGATAGTGATTTTCGTGGAAAAATCTTAGTAAAAATTGGTTTCCGTTGTAGTATTTCTGCAGATAGAAACTAATAAATGGACCCTAACACCTAATACCACTTAAACTTCGTACCTTTCCACAGATCTATGCTTAAGGCAGTTAGATGGATCTGCATCTCGTGGTACAAAAACTATGGCGCATATTCAGAAATCCCAACTAAACAGATAATTAAAAATAGTTAAGAGATAGATACCGACCCTATTCACAAATTGTAACTAAGTAAGTAACAGCTCTCACCTGATAAAAGAACTACATTAAACAAACAAACTTTTTAAACTATCAAAAACAATTTTTTATATGCTTGTATTTTATTATTGAATCTTTCTGAAAAGAAAATAACAATAAGTAATCAATCAAATCTTAATCTAACATAAAATTATATAGAGTTTGCCAGTGCAACTCTACTTATAATTATAATCCGACATGAACCCCTTGAAATTGGAAAATTTATTTTTTTCATACATATAA
Source organism: Stomorhina lunata (assembly GCA_933228675.1). NCBI lineage: Eukaryota > Metazoa > Arthropoda > Insecta > Diptera > Rhiniidae > Stomorhina > Stomorhina lunata. The sequence goes on along the minus strand of OW121740.1, from coordinate 82,867,225 downwards.
TGCGCATATCAAGCAAAAAACTAAAATTTTGTGAAAATGAGCGAATTCACTAAATTGTGAATAAATTCGAAAAAATCAATTGATTTTTATGGTCGATATCTCATTCTGTTGCTATTACATGTCGCTATGCTATAAGATAATAAATCTGGAAGTTTTTAGCCGTTTTCGATTTTTCATGATTTTTTAAAACGAAAATTTTTGCCATTTTTACGTAAAAAAATATATTTTTTTCTAAGTTTTTTATTATAACTCCGATACTATTGAACCGATTGAAACGCGATATATAGACGAATTAAAGGCTATGTAAATCTTAATTTTTCTGATTTTACTTAATAAAATCGGACTAGTAGTTTTGGAGTTATCATTAATTATTTAAAGAAACGTCTAAAAAAATTGCAATTAAAAAAAAAATTTAAAAAAAAATCTTGCCATAGAATTTAAAAATTTTACCTTTTTTGTAGAAAGGTAGTCATAATACATCAAAATTGTATAGTGGTTTTAAGAGCACATGAAATTTTTTTTATTTTGTTGTGGTGTGTAATTTATTACCAGGTATGCGATGGAAAACGATCGTTTTTAAATCGATCGATTTCAGATATATTTTGGAGATAATTTTCGGTTATTTTCCCAAAAAATTCAAACCAAATGAAAGATAAAATATCAGTCAAAAGGATTAAAGTATGAAACACAATTGGAACGAACGACCAATTTTTCGGAACGAATATTCGTCGTTAGAAATAGAACATATGGGTTTATATGAAAGTGCTCACAATAGATGCGTACGACGAAATTCGTTGTGCGTATCAAATAGTGCGATAGGTTTATTTCTATTTCATACGCAGACGAACGACGATTAAACTGGTTTAGAGTGGCTGTATTTCTATTTCTGTTCGAAAATATTAGAAATTATATGTGTTTTTGTAAAATATGGTCACCTTATAAATTGTAAACAAAAAAAAATTATTTCAAATAAAATTAATTAAATATTTTCTTTTTGTGAAAAAATTAAAGAATAAAATAAAAAAAAAATTGCAAATGTTGTGAGTGCGCGATTTGTACGAAAGTGTGTGTAATTTGTGCTAATGAAAAATAAACAAAAATGGCGTCAGCAACGTTTATTCGTCCCAAATGTGTTCAATGGACGAATATACAAGACGAATTTTTAAAACCGAATTCGTCGTGCTGGACGAAATTAGTCTTTCGTCCCAATTGTGTTTCTACCTTAAAGCCAAAATTTTCATTTTTTTTTTTGGGGAAATAACCGAAAATTAGCTAAAGAATATTCAGACATATCGATCGATTTGAAAACGAAAAATGTCCATCACATACCTGATAATTAGAAAAAAAGTTAAAAGAAGTTGGTACTTAGTTATGATATGTGAATATAAATGCATATTTTATTTGGAATACTCCTCATATTCTTTTATTTTTTCTAAATATAAAATTAATTCTAAGCAAGTAAGAAGGTGCTATAGTCGGTCAAGCCCGACCATACGATACCCTTCACCATTAAGGTCAAAGGTGTTCTTTTTCCTGTATAAAGACAATTATCAAAAAAATGATCTGTGCCAAATTTCATCAAATTATCTTTAGAATTGCTACCTGTAGTTTGATTACAAGGTTTACATGGGGGTCCAGCCAGCCGTCCAGACGGACGGACGGACTGACATCGCTAAATCGACTCAGAAAGTGATTCTAAGCCTATTGGTATACTTAAAGGTGGGTCTAAGACAAATATTTCTATGTGTTACATATATCAGCACAAACTTATAATACCCTTTCCACCTATGGTGGTGAAGGGTATAAAAATGCATGGAGCTTTGCAGCATAAAATTGCCCAGTTGTGGTTAAATTTTTTTTGTAACTTAGCCAAGCATTTCATCAAATTATCTTGCGACCTGTAATTTGATTACAGGTTTTTATGGACTGGCAACCAGCAGTCCAGAAGAACAAATATTTCTAGGTTTTTCATTTGTACATCAACGCAAACGCTTCACAACTATGATGGTGTAGGGTATAAAAATAAGAAACAGTGTAGCTTATATGCAAGTAAATATTTAAAACAAAAGTACAATAAAGTTGTTCTTTGCTAGAAACAAAAATTTAGTTATTAAACCAGGAAATATGTGAGTAATTGAATTTATGACAGTCAGATGTATTTATAAATACAATAAAATCAAAAATAGTATAATATCTTTTTTGATGACCTACAATAAGATAATTAAAAACTTGTTAAATTGTGGGTCAGATGTTGCAAAAATTACAAACAAAACACTTAACATGCCATTAAATCATATTCTAAAACTTTAGGATGATAGTCTTAAGTTTAAGAATATGAAAATTCTTAACTTTCTAAATTGAATGGATATTTAAAAAAAACTTAACAATTTTGTAAAAGTGTTTAATTGCATTTCTTTACAAAATCCAGTTTTTGGTGTCTAAAATAAAAGTGTATTTTTGTCTATATATTTTTTACATATCGCACTTGATCAATAAGAGGGTATTAACTCAAAATTTTTAAATTTTCAGTAGAGTCAAAAAACTATTTTATTTTACTACTACTTTCATACAGTGTTGACACTTTAGGTGTAATTACACATATCATGTGTAATTTGTATTTTCATGTGTAGCCGATGTGTAATTGGTTGCATGTGTAATTTAGGTGTAATTTTTTTTTAACAAGATTTAATTTTACTGACGATATCTATACAATTTTGGATATTGTTGACGCCAAAATTGCCCAATCTTTTCAACCCAAATCATTACATTTGCTTAAAAAAATATTTGCATCCTTCAATGTCGATTTGCAAACTCTCGATGAGTAGCGACAACATGCACTCTTAGATTTTGGAACTTTTGGGCTTCATAGCAATTTGGAGCCAGAGGATTATTGGATAAAAGTTTTTGATTTAAAGAATTTCTTGAGAGACAGATTGTTTCCTACTTTGCAAAAAGTTATTAGTTATATTTTTATTTTATCGTTTTTGAACGATGTTGCAGAAAGAATATTTAGCAATTTGAAATATTTTATGATACCATTTCACTGATTATATTTACTAAAGAAGGTATACACAGAAATGGTCGACCAAATTTTGAACCTACTCAAAAAATGTTACATAAGAAGTGGAAGCTTTAAGAGTCTGGCAAAAAAAAATGATTTCAATTTAATAGTTATATTTGTTGTTTTGTTTATTATTAACTTTTAAGTTATATTATGAAATACTTAATATGTACTTTTTTTGTTTTGTTTTAAAGCGTTATTTTTATGAAAAAAAACGATGAATTGTTAATTTAAAAAACTACAAAAATTTTTAATTTTTAATAATAAATATCTATAGTTACTACTGAATTCAATACAAAACATGTTATTTTGCAAAAAAAAACATGTGTAATTCCTAATTTCATGTGTGATTTTAACATGATCCATGTGTAATTTCACATTTGGTTGGTGGCAACACTGCTTTTATATCAGGAAGAGGGGTAAAACCATAAACCAGAACTAGACTGAGGACGAAACTGTCAAGTACATTTAAAAGACGTCATCTTCATATAAAAAATGTCATTATACATTTTTTGTACATTTTTTTCTATTTTTTCTATTTTTTTGTGCTTAGTAAAACATATGATCGCACTCTATGCGATACTCTATGGGTAAAACCATGAAATAATAATAACAAGGAAGTTTCATTCTCTCTCTTCAAAATTATTTTGAAGTATATTGGGTTTTTGAAGTTTGATATTTGAAAACAAATGAAAGAAAAATGTTGCCACATTAAGGAAAGGGGTACGAAATACATTGGGAATAATTATCAAAAATGTATAATTTTGAAGTTAAGCATATAATGAAGACATTCAATATTAAAGAAATAAATTTGTATGATTGTTTATTGAACATTTGTAGTAAATATTTATAAGTTTTTTATACAAAAATTTTGTCATCATACAATATTAGAAAAGTGGGATTGTCGGCAAAAATATGGTAGCACAAACTAGATGAATAACGGAGATAACGCCAAAGCAAAAGATATTCATGTACGCAAATTGGCAAATTAAAAACAATATTTAAAAAAAATCAAATTATATAACAGATTTTAGAAAATACTCCAATGCAACTTGCTATTAAATTTCATCAAAATCGGTCTATAAGCATCTGAGATAACGCCAAAATTCAAAATACGATGGGAATTTTTTTTTTAATTTTTAAAATTCGTCATCGAAGTTTAGTATTTTGGCGATATCTCTAGTGTTTATGGACCAATTTTAATAAAATTTAAAAGCGTGCTGGGTAGGGAAATTTCTAAATCTGCTGTATAAGCTCTGCTTGATTTCAATAGACAGACAGACGGACATGGCTAAATCGGAGTCTTGATTTAGCGATTCTGAGTCGATCGGTATAATTTTTATGGGGTCTAAGACGAATAATGAAAAAATTACAAACTGAATGACAAACTTATAATACCCTTTCACCTATTGGTGAAGGGTTTAAAAAGAATTTTCCAATACGTGAGCATTCCTGTTACAGCGTGAGAGAAAACTTGGAATAGCTTATCAGGAAGGACATCATATTTTTTCCGTAACAATAGTTACTTCAGAAGATATTCTTAAGACAAAAATGTATGGAAAAAATACGTTAAAACAACATGAAAAAATGTAGGTACTTTTTATAAAATACGGTACTTTTTATAAAATACGGAATTTTTCTAAAATTTACTGTTTTTAAAGGAAATTTTTTAAAAATTTACCATTTTTATAGGAAATTTTTTAAAAATTTACTATTTTTATAGGAAATTTTTCAAAAATGTACTATTTTTATAGGAAATTTTTCAAAAATGTACTATTTTTATAGTAAATTTTTCAAAAATTTACTATTTTTATAGGAAATTTTTCAAAAATTTACTATTTTTATAGGAAATTTTTCAAAAATTTACTATTTTTATAGGAAATTTTTCAAAAATATACTATTTTTATAGGAAATTTTTCAAAAATTTACTATTTTGATAGGAAATTTTTCAACAATTTTCTATTTTGATAGGAAATTTTTCAAAAATTTACTATTTTTATAGGAAATTTTTCAAAAATTTACTATTTTTATTGGAAATTTTTCAAAAATTTACTATTTTTATAGGAAATTTTTCAAAAATTTACTATTTTTATAGGAAATTTTTCAAAAATTTACTATTTTTATAGGAAATTTTTCAAAAATTTACTGTTTTTATAGGAAATTTTTCAAAAATTTACTATTTTTATGGGAAATTTTTCAAAAATTTACTATTTTTATAGGAAATTTTTCAAAAATTTACTATTTTTATAGGAAATTTTTCAAAAATTTACTATTTTTGTAGGAAATTTTTCAAAAATTTACTATTTTTATAGGAAATTTTTCAAAAATTTACTATTTTTATAGGAAATTTTTCAAAAATTTACTATTTTTATAGGAAATTTTTCAAAAATTTACTATTTTTATAGAAAATTTTTCAAAAATTTACTATTTTTATAGGAAATTTTTCAAAAATATACTATTTTTATAGGAAATTTTTCAAAAATTTACTATTTTGATAGGAAATTTTTCAACAATTTTCTATTTTGATAGGAAATTTTTCAAAAATTTTCTATTTTTATAGGAAATTTTTCAAAAATTTACTATTTTTATAGGAAATTTTTCAAAAATTTACTATTTTTATAGGAAATTTTTCAAAAATTTACTATTTTTATAGGAAATTTTTCAAAAATTTACTATTTTTATAGGAAAATTTTTCAAAAATTTACTATTTTTATAGGAAATTTTTAAAAAATTGACTATTTTTATAGGAAATTTTTCAAAAATTTACTATTTTTATAGGAAATTTTTCAAAAATTTACTCTAAAAAAAACTCCTAAAATGAGTTTTATTTTTTCTTTTCCGTTGAAAATTAACCGTTAACTGTTGAATTGGGATCGTTTTTCGAATATCACTCAATATTCTTCATAAGCTCGTTAATACGAATCTATTGGTATATGACACTATAGGTATTCCATGCCTCTAACATGAAGATTTTTTGGGTTCATATTTTCAAAAATAACTGTTACTTACGACAGTTATTTCACTAAATACGCAACTAAGTTGGCAGAACACCCAAACCTTGCAAGAGGCTTGTTAACAACTGAGGGTCATATACGCTTAAGGAGAATGAGGACATTGGACCTTATTGCCTAATCGAATTACCAATAACAAAATCCTACAATTTCAAAATACATACCAATAAATGCGAAAAAAATAAATGATACAATACAAATAATACAATACATTTACTACGAATTCTAAAAATTTGATGATAATATTATTTCTTGGCCGAAATTCCTGAAAGCGAAATGCACCTTAGTATTTACTTATTTTAATTAGTATTTACTTATTTTAATTATCAGTTGGAAATCCAACATGATTATTTATCCTACATATCAGAAATTATTTTCCGTACAATCCAACTCAGTTCTATTTTCTAATGAATTTCCGTTTGGAAATAATTTACAAAACACCTTTTTGAGAAAGGTCTCTATACAAACAGATTATTTGTTTCTTTTGAAATTTATTTAAACTTAATTATAAACAAAATAAAAATACAAAATAAATACACAGTATAAGAGAATTTTGATTGTTTTAGAAGAGAAGTTACGTACAGAGAAATTACTCATTAAAACAAGTTCGTACAATATCAACAAATAATTAAAATAATTTAAGTTAAATATGCACATCCATACGTACATACATAATAACATTTTTTGTACGAACGAACGAACGAAACGAAACGAATATTGTAAGAATAAAAAGAGAAAAACCGGATTTATGAATAGATTTTATTGTTTACTCATGCCGCTGACTAACAACAAACAAATAATATAGAAATTGTGTCTACTACATTCTATACCACATACCCAAGTAAGTATGTTTGTAAAATGCTTAATGATCAAGACCGACCTGTTAGCACCCTAAGAAAATGTGTGATTTTATAATGATGCTTAAAATCATGGTAGCGTAATTAAAATTCCTCCCGTATGTCGTTATTACATGTGGGAATAATTACCCAGCTAACATTTTTGGAAAATTTTAATCAAATATGAGTCTATTTTGACTTCACTGCACGTTTCAAATGATCATTTATGATATCACTTATGAGTCAAAAATTATATTTTTGACTCTTCAAAACGAGTCTTTAATGACTCGTTTTACTGATTAGAATATGACTGTACACATTTTTCTAGATTTGTTAAAAAAATAATAAAGCTTTTTATTACTCAACACAGTATATCTATTTTTAGAACAAGTCATATCTATTGTTTGAACAGTGAAGTTGTGTTAATAATTACAGAAATTTATGTTGTCGAGACCAAGGATCGAACCTAGGCTGCTGAATGTGATATGTTATGCTTAGTAGTCGACGTGCTAACCAATTAAGCCACATCACCCATAATGAGATACTAGTCTTTTTGTGGCATTTTTTTTATTACCTAAAAATAGTTATATTACGCACATTTTACAAGATTTTTTTATGCTCTTTTTAACTAGTCGTTTGCTAAGCGTCTATGAGTCTTTTTGTACACCTTTTTGACCACCAAAATGATTGCACACATTTTGCTTTCAAATAGTTTCTTCAAAGCTATTTTCTGAGTCTTTTTGTGGTTTTTTTTTATCACCAAACTGATTAAAATAACATAAAAAACAGTCGTATTAGGGTCGTTTGCACGGTAAGATTTTGACTGCACACATTCTGCAAGAATTGTTTGTGCTTTTGTAAACTAGTCGTTTACTAAGCGTTTTAAGGAGTTTTTTTGGAATCTTTTTTAGATCACCAAGCTGATAAACCCCTTGACGTATTTCCACGAGTCTGACACGTGCTACAATTTATGTGCCTAACATTATTATCACGGGTCTGACTCGTGGTACAATTTCTGTCCCTAACATGGTTATCACGAGTCCGACTCGCTTTGCGACTGTTCTTAAGCATCAAAACTGGTTTGTTTTTGTGCAGGTTGTGTGCGAACAGTTAGAAGCTAATTGATACGTCAAGGGGTTAATCAGTTTTTGATCATCTATACGAATCCCAAAAGACTCATTTTGCTGATATTATCGTCAACAATCACCAAATTGCTAGCTGGGAGCAAATAAATTACATATTTGCTTTGACTGTCCTTATGTGGGTGCTTCGGCTTAGTTGGTAAGCACGTTGACTACTAAGCATTACATAGCATACTCAGCCTGGATTCGATCCCTGTCACGGTCATATTAATTTGTGGAATTATTAGTTTCTATGAAATTATTAATCCTTCATCGGCGGTAAGCCTACAGCAATAACACGAAGTCAATGGTTAAAACATGCGACTAAATTACAACAAATAGCGCAACTTCTAAAAATAGACATGAAGTGCAATTACAGTGTTGAATAATATAAATCTTTATATCTCACTTTCACCACCTTTCATCTCTCTATTTAACTTTCCCAAAGAAGGTAATTCAACCTAAAAAAATCTATCACCAAATTTCTTTACATTTCTTGTTACATTGACTCAGCAAGTGATTTGAGTAGGTGTCAAACTAATATTTCAAGGCGCTATAAACTTCACTACAAACTAGGGTTGCCAGACACAAATCTTGAAAAAGCTAGACATAAGGAAAAAAAGCTTGACAACCCAAATGTTACTTACTTACTAATAAAAAACTATATGTCAGTGAATCAAAAAAACTGCTGATTTCTACAAGCATTGGACCACGTGTGGTCGTTGAGAACTATAGCCACGAGGTTGTAAAAAAATTTATTTACCTTGGTACCACCGTTAACATAAATAACGACATAAGTTTCGAAATCAAACGTAGAATCATAATAGCAAACAGATGCTATTTTGGCATAAGAAGGGAGATAAGAAATAAAGCTCTATCTGTAAGAATTTTAACTACGCTCTACAAAACGCTTATACTTCCCGTGTTATTATATGGTGCTGAACTATGGGCATTTGCACAAGCAGAGGAAGCTATTTTTGGAGTTTTTGAGAGGAAGATTCTACGAAAAATCTTTGGACCACTTTGCATCAACAATGAATATCGACATTGAATGAACAATGAGCTGTATGAGTTATACGTTGACATCGACATAGTAAAACGCATCAAACAGCACCGGCTGCGTTGGTTGGGACATGTTGTGCGAATGTATGAAAATACTCCAGCAACAAAAGTATTCGAAAACGATTCCGAATGAACTCGTAAAAGATGACGTCCGAAAATTTCATGGAAAGGCCATGTAGAGGAAAATCTTTCAAAGCTTGACCTACAAATTGGAGAATATGCGCACATGATTTAAGCGCATGCATAAATAACATAAGTAAAAAAGAAAAAAAAATACACTTTTGCAATAGTTTTTATTGTGTTCTTTTTCATAAAAATAGTTTTTCTCTAAAAATATTCAAACAATTTCAATTCTTCACCTTTCAGCTGTTCAAATTTAATTTTAGCTTGACACTGGACAAGCACTAAAAAAAAGCTGGACAATCCAGTCGAACCCAGCCTGACTGGCAACCCTACCACAAACCCAATATAACCTGTCTACCTATTATGGAATCAGTTTTAATTTTCACAACTACATTAATTGATTTAAAAATATTTCCAAAAAAGTGTATGCATAAGTATAATAGATGTAGGGTGCTTCCAATTTAATTTTAAATTTACTGCAAACTTATTGACTCATAACTAGTAGCTGCTTTTATTTTTACACCTTCTTCAAATGGATAACAGACACAAATTAAATAGGTACACCTTTTTCTTTTATCGCTGACTTATTAGAAGACGAGTAAAACTTACTTGCACTCATGCTCAGTTTGAGGATTCATTTTGGCTTCATTTAACTTTTCGTAGAAACTTTTCCACATCTTTTCCTCGTTCATGATGATGATTTCACTTTTATTATTTTCCCTTTTTTAGGATTCTATACTAGATATATTGTAATATTTAACAACACTTCGAATCGATTTCTTATTTGGAATTCAACTCGTTTCAGTTGTATTAGAGTAAATACTGACGTAAACTTTGTTAATAAATATTTTAAGGTCGTTGGGAGTTTTTTTTTTTTGTTCTTGAAGCTTTAATTTGTCTTACTAATTGTAACACATTTAAAGGAAAAACTTTGGTGTTCTATTTTATAGTAATTTATCAAGCAAAACACCTATGAAAACGATAAGATTTATACGAAACCAGCGGATTCAGAATAAAAAGAGAACTAAAGTCAAGACAGCGCCGAGTTTCTCCAAAGACTTTAAAATACTTGTACTAAACAGCAGCCGACGAGAAACGCGTCGTTGACAAACAAAAACGAATAGAAATTTATTTTTATCTGTACGTTATTTTATGTTTATTGTAAATATTGTATAATTAGTATAAAAATGATGATGACGAAGATTATGGTTGTTACTATTAAAATGTTTGTTTATAAATTCAAACGAAAAATGTTCAGGTTAAACTTTATTCAATCGGACCGAGTAAAATTGTAAAATGCACTCGACTGCTCACTCAAATAGTGGATATCAAATAATAGAATATACATACGTACATACATACATACATACACTAAGAGAAAAATGACGATCTGATTTCAAGAAAAAAAATCTACAATATAAGATTGCGAAATCTTGAATTTTCAATCTTAAAAATATAGCCAGTAAGATTTATATTCTTAAATTTAAGAATAAATTCTTATTTATGAGAATACAATCTAAAAATAAACATGTAATTTGTTTGCTTTTAAGATTTTAATCTTATTATAAGATTTTAAATCTTAATTTTAGATCGTATTCTTTATTTCAAGATTGTGATCTTGATTTCAAGATTTTATTCTTATTTTGAAGATTGTAAGTTCTAATCTTAAGATCGTATTCTTGATTTTGTAGATTTGTGTGCTTGTTTAAGGGAAATTTCTCAGTATTTTGTCATAAATTGTAATACGCCGACCAAAGTAGTTGCGAAAAAGTGAAAAACTAATTTTTTGATAAAAAAAAATATAAATTTAATAAGAAATATAAATGGAAAACCTTAATCCGGATGAAGTGATCCTTTTAAATATTTCAATAGAATGCAATTTAGTTCCGATATGTGATGGGGAGTATGAATTGAACTGCCCTTCACAAGAAATTTCATCAGATTTCTCGGACGATGACTCGTTGCTGAAAATTTTTTTGAAAGAATTCGATCTGGAATGCGTTTTTCCGTACTGCAGCGTAAGTTTTTAATCATATTTATAAATACATAAGTAAATTTCTTTATAAAAAATTATATTGATTTAATTTGTTTCAGGCTCAAATGTAACTTTTAGAAGTCTGCAGTATATGAAAGCAGATGATGTAAATTAAGCCATTCCACCCTTAGGACTTCGGATGGAGTTTCGTGAAAAATTATTTGTCTGGAAAAAGAAACAGGTTTTAATATTTTATTTAGAAAGTAAATTAAACCACTAATAGTTTTGTCCTTTAGTTTGAAATTGATGAAGATACACTTTCGATGCCGTCGAAGGTAGGTCAGTGGCTACAAAAATGTGCTGATGTAACTTCCACTCTATCGTCTCTGTAAATGTGGAAGTTAACAAAAAAGTGTTTGACAAGGTAAAAGTATTAGATAATTACTTAATACATTAAAATGTGTACAAAACATAAAATATTTTCGTTTATTTATATAGGATTTAGCTTCATTATTGAATGAATAAGTTAGTGGCAAAAACATCCTAGAATTTTATGCTTCACAGAAAGATTTAAACAATAACTATCGTGATGAGCTGATCCAGATTATAGTACATCAAATTCTAAAAAAGGATCTCCCACTTCATCCTCACGATTTCCAAGATATATTGACAGAAATATGCACACTTTTTCCAACGGAAGATGAAGTCAAAGTATTTTTATGATAAAATTTTTTACTAACTACCTATAATCTAAAATAAATTTTAAAATATAGGAATACTATTACATTCCTCGAAGAGGAAAAATATAATAAAAAATGTGTTTTATTTTATCTTTAAATACGAATATTATAATAAGAAAAAACGTGCTGATAATAAGATTTTCTGCTTGAAATCGAAACTTTTTCTGCTTGAAAGTAGAGTAAATGCGAAAAATCTTATTTTAAGAATAAACTCTTATTTTTCAAGATTGTTTGTAAGATCGCAATCTTGAAAAAGTTCTAAGAACAAGATCGATAATTAAGAATGCGTTCTTATTATTTAAGATTATGTTCTTATTAATTAAGAGTGCATTCTTAAAAATTAAGAATTTAATCTTAATTAATAAGAACACATTCTTAGTTATCGATCCTGTGCTTAGATTTTTTTTAAGATTGCGATCTTACAAAGAATCTTAAAAAATTAAGATTTTATTCTCAAAATAAGATTTTTCGTATTTACTCTACTTTCAAGCAGAAAAAGTTTCGATTTCAAGCAGAAAATCTTATTATCAGCACGTTTTTTCCCTGAGTGTATGTACTAGATAGTTGGTTTGTATATTAATTAAATGTGCATTTAAAATCACAGCGACGCACAGTGTTCGATTCTTCAATCTAGCTGGCCAAAATCCCAAAAAAATAAAACTATAAAAAGTAGAACATGCCATTTGAATAGAAACATTCCTGCTAAGATATCAGCCTGTTCACAAAACTTTCATACGTTATAAGGCAATCGAATACTAGCCTAACGATTAAGCTCTAATTTGAGTTCATTTTCTTTTTTCGTTTGGAAGTAAAAGCTTCGTAATGAAGTATCAAATAATAGTATTGCCATGATATATTTTATTACTTTTTTGAAAGCTTTTCCTGTAAAACTTAATGGCAGGTTCTTCTAACTAAAGTGATTTCTAGTGCGAACGTTTTGAAGGCAGACGGGTTCGTCTGAAATTGAGTTCTTATAAAGTATTCGTCTAGCTTACGTTATGTTACGTTGTGCTTTTTCTCTTTCCAAATTGCTTGGCTGCCAATATATCTCAATTCAAAAGCTTTTTCATTTTTCCATACAAAATTTTTAATTAAAAATGAAAAAGGTAACAATTTATTTTTTATGTCAAAAAAATAACTCAAAATGTAAAATTTTTTTTTTTGTAGTATTTTAGAAATTGTTGGTAAATCTCGGACAAATAACCAATATTTCTTCGCCTTTGCAAGATCAAAAGCAAGTATAGATGTTAGCGACTTGCTGAGCGGATTTTTCTAATCAGTGCAATACCTACCAATCAGTACCTTCTCCACCAAATGAAAGAAAAATTTCTACCAAAACGAAATATCGTCTTTGACCGTTTCGGGAGCCCTTTTGGGGCTAAAGTAACTCTATTCTATGACTTTTACGAAGAGGAACTCTTTGCACATGACTCCTCTTAATATATTATTGCCATTAAAAGCCAGAACAACGCCTTCAACTGATAATTTGTTTCATATTTCAGGAGCCTTACATTACAGGGTTTTATGATGAAGGGTTTCTCCATAGTCGATAAATATACGATATCATGATAGACTTTTTCATACAGTTTTTGTAATATGTGTCAACTTTCTAGATAAGTTCCAGTTTAATTCTAGTTCAGTTCCAGTTCAGTTCTAGTTCAGTTCTAGTTCAGTTCTAGTTCTGTTCTAGTTCTATTCTAGTTCTGTTCTAGTTCTGTTCTAGTTCTAGTTCTGTTCTAGTTCTGTTCTAGTTCTGTTCTAGTTCTGTTCTAGTTCTGTTCTAGTTCTGTTCTAGTTCTGTTCTAGTTCTGTTCTAGTTCTGTTCTAGTTCTGTTCTAGTTCTGTTCTAGTTCTGTTCTAGTTCTGTTCTAGTTCTGTTCTAGTTCTGTTCTAGTTCTGTTCTAGTTCTGTTCTAGTTCAGTTCTAGTTCAGTTCAGTTCTAGTTCAGTTCTAGGTACTTTTTATTCTAAAAGGAACTTTTTATTCTAAAAAGTACTTTTAATTCTAAAAAGTACTTTTAATTCTAAAAAGTACTTTCAATTCTAAAAAGTAATTTTTTTCTAAAAGGTACTTTTTATTCTAAAATGTACTTTTTATTCTAAAAGGTACTTTTTATTCTAAAATGTACTTTTTATTCTAAAAGGTACTTTTTATTCTAAAAGGTACTTTTTATTCTAAACGGTACTTTTTTTTCTAAAAGGTACTTTTGATTATAAATAAAGTACTCTAGCAAACATATATGTACGTTTTATACACTTTTTATTATAATTTATTTAAAAAATATATATTTTCTTAATAAATATTCATTATTTCTATAGCAAAAATTTTAAGTTAGAAAATAAAATTGTAAACGATTGATATTTTCTGATTGTCTGTTTTTGACTCAAAGAACGTGTGAAATTCACTTAAAAGAACGATATATTTGTAAAAGTTTTTTGTTCTTACGTTTTTACTCAATCAGAACTGACATTTTAATTACACGACGAGTGATTTGGAAAAAACTAGATACACAAACGGGCTATAAGACTTGTAAAATGATGTTAACCCTAAAATTAAATAAATCAAAAATAAATAAAAACAAAAAATAAAAAAAATTAACTTTTTTTTCAAAATTAAACATTTTTTCAATGATGTTCTGAGTATGAGAAAGACAAGTATTAAGTAAAAAAGTTCGGGGCTTAGGAACAAGTTCCCTGATTTCGATAGACCTGATTCTAAAGTATCTAGAAACGATAGAACATTGTGGCACTCCAGTGGCTCAGTGGAGTTGCATACCGACGAGCACGTTCACCCTTTCCTTTCGGTCGAGTAGCTCTTATAACGATAGAAGCTCTTACAAATGATAGAAAAGTGTGACACTCCAGTGGTTCAATAGAGTTGGATACCATGCTGTCATCAATGAGCACTTTCGCTCTCTCTTGCACTCTTACATAGACCCTATTCCGAAAAATGTATTGCGTACCGGTAAAAGACAACTCTCTTTTATGTGCCGGTTCTTTAAAGTTTATTTTGGAACTTCTTGACCGAGTACAGGAGAGCAAAAGTGCTCATCGGTAACAGTAGGTTATCCAACTCTATTGTTCTATTGTTAGTACTTTGGAATGTGCTCTAACAAAATCGGGAAACTCGTTTTCGATACATGAACTTTCTTACGCAATACACGTCTATCTGTTAGAGCTCATCCTTTCGTAGTCAACTGACCAGTAGACAGACGATACTCTACAGATAGACGATATGCTAGCCGTACAGTTCGTATGTAGAATTTGCTTTCCGCAGAAGTTTTTCCAACCAGTTGCAATATAGGGAACTTTAAATCCAAATGTTTACAAACACTACCTATTCCCCCTCCCACAACCTTTTCCTAGTTTCAACACAATGCATTGTATTGTGTTCAGGTCCTAAACAAAAAAAATTAAATAACCGTTTTTTTTTTGTTTCCCAGGCGATTAGAATTTTTTAATTGCCTGATTTGACATTTACTTTCGTCTATACATTTTATTTACGAACCAAAATTTTAAAAGCTCTTTCTCGTTTCACTCAAAAACAATTTCAAAAACTAAAAGTTAAATTTTTTCGTAAGTTGACGTACAATTTGAAAAAATTGTAGTTTCAAAAACAGGCTGTATGAATATCATATGAATACAGGGATGATAAACATGGTACAATTGTACTTTTTCTGATAAATTTTTATCCTGATTGGTACCGTGGTAATACCACGGTACCAGTTGCTTGATACAACTTTTCATACTTGATTTATATACCCTTCACCAATAGGTAAAAGGGTATTATAAGTTTGTCATTCAGTTTGTAATTTTTCATTATTCATTATACCGATCGACACAGAATCGATTAAGCGATATCCGTCTGTCTGCCTGTTGAAATCAAGTTTGTGGAGCTGCTAGAAAGTGTATCGACATAAATTGTATATACGCAGCACGGTATTAAATTTTATCAAAATCGGTTGGAAAACATCTCAGATGTTTTCGCCAAAATACCAAAATTTATGTGCGACACACTGCACAGTAGAGCGTTTCGCCTTCCATACAAGAAAAACAAGTTGTGTCAGTCACCCCCTAGGATTAAAGATAATGTTAAAATTATTCTAAAAAAATTTTTATATTTTTTTACCACGCCTACAAATACCGCCCTTTTAGTATTTTGTTCGCTGTGTCGGGGTTCGTAGCTCCGTAAGGGCTACATTTCTCTCTTTGATAGTTTTTTTCTACCACGTCAATTTATAGTCATAACTTTTAAAAACTAGATTTGTACTCGATTTGATTAGGGTGGGTACGAATCAAATTTTCAAAAATTATGACTAAAAATTGACGTAGTAGTAAAAAACTATCAAAATGAGAAATGTAGTCCTTACAGAGCCGTGAACACCGATATATAAAGTGATATGATAGGACTAAAGATGGCGACACAGTTAACAAAAAACAAAAGGGCGGTATTTGTAGGCGTGGTAAAAAAATAAAAAAAAAATATTTTTAGATTTATTTTGTCATTGTCTTTAATCCTAGGGAGTGACTGACTCAACATTTTTTTCGAACTACTCTACTGCACAGTATAAGATTTAGCCATTATAGGGAGACAAAATTAAATATCTTGGAAAAAAATGAATCTAGACTTATGAATTTTGGTACAAGATGTTAACAGGTCAATATGTACCATTGTCAAAAAATGGGCGACATTGGACCACTGCCACGTCCACCTCCCATACAACTGAAAAAATTTATTCCTGATATTTTTCGCTTTGGATAATCAAAAAGTAAAAAAAAACAGTTGTATATCCAATGAGAATGTTTAAAATAAAGAATAAAAAGGATTTTTTTTTAATTTTTATTTATTTATTTTTTTGATTTTGTAATTTCTATTTATTTAAAAATAAGAATATATTTCATATGTATCAATATGGGAATAAAAACTACTACATACTTATTTTACCACAAATATAGTTTATGGAACGGTCAAGCCTTTAATTTTCGGCAGTTTTAAGCTATATTTCAAAAAGTTCGAGGCATTTGGTATTATAAATCGATATTATGAAGAAAATTATTTATTTTGTTATTTTGTTTTTATTTCTTAACTTAACAATAAGAGGAATCGATTTAATGAAATAGAACTAAAAGAACTTTTCAGGTTCTAAAAGTAAATTCTCGTGATATTTATAGCGAATATGTTTAGCTTCAAAACAAAAAAAAAAAGAATCGTTAATAAATTCCAATCCAATTAAAAGTTACAAGCTTTTAAAAATTAGCAATTTCATGTAAGTGTTTTTTAATTCATTTAAAATTATTCATGTTTGAAGAACCGTTATAATGTTATTGTTGACAAATTCGGCAAAGTTTTTGCATTTTTTTTATTTTATAACAAGTGTTCTTTCATATTTGATAAAAATATCCATGTATTTAGGTATTTTTAATATATTATTTAAAACTAAAAACTGTAAAAAAATAGCTCAATATGACTACGACTATGTATAATCATCTTTACATAACATAAAATAATTTTGTCCACCTATCATCTTCTACGCGCCACACTGTGCGATATATAAAAATTTTCATTGAAAAGTAATGGGTATTTTTTTTAGAGGTATAGAACTTCGAATTGAAATAAAACACAAGAAAATCGTTTTAATGTCCATCAATTTGGCTTTATTGGAAGGATAATTTTATGCCAATAATGTTTAAATATGATTTCGGGCATGTGGCCGCCGCGGCTGGCTCGAATAAAGCCAATTCTACAGGTCCAATTTTCAACTACTTTTTCGAGCATATGGGGCCGTATGTTGGCAATAACGCCACGAATGTTGGCTTCCAAGTCCCCTAACGTTTCTAGTTTGTTGGCGTAGACGAGCGACTTTACATATCCCCAAAGAAAATAATCCAGTGGTGTCAAATCGCATGATCTTGGTGGCCAATTGACAGGTCCATTCCGCGAAATTATGCGCTCATCGAATGTTTCCTTCAATAAATCAATTGTGACGTGCGCTGTGTGGCATGTAGCGCCGTCTTGTTGGAACCACAACTCATCCACATTCATGCCATCCAATTGGGGAACAAAATAGTCGGTTATCATGGCTCTATACCGGTCTCCATTTATGGTAACTGACTCTCCAGCATTATTTCGGAAGAAGTATGGCCCAATGACTCCACCAGCCCATAGAGCACACCAAACAGTCAGTTTTTCTGGATGTAATGGCGTCTCAAGGGTCTCATGTGGATTCTCTTCACTCCAAATGCGGCAATTTTGCTTGTTGACGTAGCCATTCAACCAAAAATGAGCATCGAGATCAATCTCATTTTCGGCCCATACACCAAAATCACGACGCATTGCATGGTCTCGCGGCTTTAATTCTTGCACAAGCTGGATCTTGTAAGGTCGCAAGCCAAGATCTTTGCGCAAAATCTTCCATAAAGTTGATGGACAAAGCTCCAATTGCACGGTGGCGAATCGATTCATTCGGGTCCTCTTCAACACTTTGCTCTACAGCGGCAATTGTTTCTTCGGTGCGCACTGTTCGACGTCGCTGCGGATGCGTATTATCACATAGAGTAAACGTAGTGCGAAAACGATCCATGGTTAACCGAATTAATTGCTTTGATGGACGATTATGTCGACCATAAAATGGACGGAGCTTGCGGTAAACTTCGCGAACTGAACCATTATTTTCGAAATAAATTTGCACGATTTGCAAGCGTTGTTCTTTTGTCAACCTGTTCATGATGAAATGGCAAACCAAACTAAATATTAATCACTTGACAGCTGACAAAATGGCCGCCAGTTAAAAAAGTGATGCCAACTTAAAGTTATATACCTCAATAAAAAACCCTATACATTTCAAAAAGAAAAGAAAAACCACACTCATGACGAACTGCCCTTCATAATTTATATATCATATTATAGGAAATCGTCCCGCGAAGTACTCTTCATCAAAATCGGCCCATAAACATGAATATTGGTTAATAAACACCTAAGCCATGGTTAAAACAGTAAAATCTATGTGTTGCAAATTGCCAAATTCAAAATTTTTGAGAAAACTTAATTTTTTTGCAATTGCTCAAGTGTTTATGGAACGATTTTAATGAAATTTGATGTGTGTGAGGAAGTACGTCCTAAAACTTAATATATAATTCATGTCGGTGTATTTCTAAAGAGCTTCACAAATCTGATTTTAGCAGACGGAGATATTTTATACTCATATATCAGTGGTCTGACTTTTGAACATTGTAAAGGAAATATATTTATGTATGACGGGCCTGTATAACTCCATATCAGATTTTAGGAAATTTTCCTACTCGAATTTGATAAAAATCGGTCCACAAACACCCGGAATATCTCCAAAACCCTACAATCGATGTACCACAAATTGCCGATTTGTAAATTTATTGTTTACTTTTTTAACTTATTTGGTATTTTGGCGATATCTCAGGTGCTTTTGGAACGATTTTGATTAAATTTAGTAGAAGACTTTCTGATATATGCACATAAAAAATGCATACATGAAATATGAGCTTTTAATATATAGTTTGGATACCAAGGCCAGAATAATACTTCTCAAATATTATCGCTTAAGTATTCATCTTAATAAGTCCATTTACTTAAAAGTTGTAACTATTCAAGTATTTTCTGATATAGATATTTTACGTTAGTAACCATAAGTTTTTATAATGTAGGTCTGATATCAATTCTAAAGATTTATACCTCACTTATTCCGTATACCCTAACATTTTAAGGCTTGTATAAGATTGACAAAACAATCATGCTAGAAACACAATCACGGCTACAGGCTACGGGCTACAACCTGTCAAAATAAGGTTACACGCATTTAAATGCGAATAAATTTTTTAACGTCGGCACAGCTACACGACTACCGACCACCGTTGTAGCTGTAGCCAAGATTAAACTAATTTCTATTTTTATTGGCGACAATAACAGATTAACACCATATAATAATGAAATAAATGAGCGATTTAAACCACTTAACTTTATATACAATAATTAAGATGAAGGAAATTGAAATAAACAATTAATATATTTATCAAATATTTATATATATAATATATATATATATATATAATTCCCCGACAACATTCCAATTGGAACAAGGGGTACTTCTCTCAGACAATGAGCTGCATCCGATTCTATTTTTAGACTCATTGAAAGGGACCTACGTTTTTACGCCGGCTCCGAACGGCAAATGCATTAGTTAGAGAAGTTTTACATAGCCTAATACTCAATAACCAGTGGCTAGCTGAGTTTTGAGATGAACCGCCGCTTTTTGAAAATTTATTTTTTCAAGTGAGTCTGGCCAGGGATCGAACTTGGGCCTCTGGTATGCTAGGCGGATGACTAACCTGCTATACCACGGCGGTTCACGATATATATATATAATGTATATAATAATATCTGATTAATATATGATATAAAAATTTATATTTATATAACTCTACCTCAATAAAAGTATATTTTTAAGATGTTAATTTTTAAACTGTCATAACTCACACGCTTCATGTGCTACGTAGTTTAGGTTATATAAAACCTAATATGTCCTGTATAAAATCTATTATTTAAAAGAGCATACTTATATCTATGTTGTTTCAAGATATGCGTATTTTTATAAAAAAATGTCGGTTGTGAAAATAAGTTTTTAGAATATGGGCTTTTTAACCATTATAAATCGGAAGAATATATATATCATTTGAAAAGTATTTTTAGTAGCTTTTGTTTGATACCAAAAAAGTTAATAGCGGATGTAAGCTTCTAAAGTTATGCCCTACAATTTTTAAAATTTAAAAAGCTCATAACTCTCAAACTATAAGTGATTCTACTAAAATCATTCTATTAGAATTTTTTGATTTATATATACTATCAGGTACATGAAAACCGTTGATATCGGAGGTTGATTACTAAAAATGATTTATGTAATTACTGTCAAAATATAAATCGTCATTTTGCCCACCTTATAAATGCGATATTGGCATCACTCGTAAGCAGCTGTTTTTATTGTGGACATTATGATTTATTTTGTTTAATTTTTCTATCTGTTTGTTTGGCTTTTGTTTTATTTGGTAAGTTTATTATAACTTTTTCTTTATTTATTATTAATTTTTCTTAATATATTTCAGGTATGGGCTTGGATATAATAATAATAGAGGAAGTCCATTATTTTAAAAAACAAATTAAAAAATTGTATGGTCCAAACGTCAAAAATCTATATCAGCTGTTTTCAATGCAGCTGCCGTCTTAAAAATAATTAAGTAGCTGACTACAAGGCGACTGTTGCAGCCAACCACTTTTGTAGTCGGTGTTCGTGTAGCCTGCTGTCGTGATTGTGTTTCTAGCATCACTCCCAAATATTATTGCGAAAGGTTAGATTCAAATCGGACCGCTTAGAGTTTTAGATAACTAACCAAGAATTTTTGTTATCCATCATACGTTATTAATGAATTTAATCATATGTATATAAAGAAGGAACAATATTTACCCAATATTATTGGAAAGGGTTTACTAAGTTCAGATAAAGTTCATATTTATTAACTTTTTAGAATCACAAACCGACGCATCGCTATGTATAAACTACATCGGTCTAAAAAATATCAGAATAGTTATATCTACACTTGAAAAGCTGTGTTAATTGCAAAGACCTTGAACTGAACAGTGAATCCATATATCGACCATTTCAGTAGGATTCACCATAAAATCTTTCGATTATGTACTTAACTTTTGAAACAGCATTGGTTAAGGGTATTAAAGGCAAAGACGAATATAACAGCCTTACTTGTTATATAAGATTTGGAGGTACATTCAGTATATTAAGATTGCACCTACGAAACTAGATAGCTAGCAATCAATGTTAAGTCTAGACTTTATATATGGTAGATGCATTGGGAACTCTTAACAAAATATATGAACCTACCGTATTACTATCAACATGTTTATCCTAACCACATATTAAGCGCAACGGTTATGGGACTAAAGTTTGTGCAAAGTAAATACTATTAATACACAAATGATTCAGCGAGAACACAATACGGATTGATCTAAAGTATATTTTAAGAAACTGTTGAAAAGGCCTAAGCTTGTTCTTTCAATATCTGATAAAACAATTTACAGAGGGATAAGTGCATACAGGTTTGAAAGACGGGGTTTTTACTCGTAACTCAAGATTTTGGGAATGTTTTGTTCATTTTAAGAAACTATATTTTGTCGAAAAGTTCTAAGCTTCTTCTTTCAATATCTGCAAAAAAAAAATTAAATGCGTTGGAATTTGTTTAAATTATAGTGTTTTACCAGTAACTCAAATTCCAAAAACAGAGTGTTGTTGTACTCGACAGTACCTACCAGAAAAATGGTATAACATCCCAGAAACTTTTACATCATTTTATTTTTCGCGATGTACTTTATCAGTATTTCACGGGCTTTATAACAAAAAAAGTTTTTAAGTTCGTAAAAAGTAATCTACTAATAAAATAGGGCTAAAACTTATCGATGTCATATTACTACAAAGCTTGAACTTATATCCATGAAATAAATATTAAAGGAAGTGCCACTTTCTCTTTATTTTGTTAACATTAACCATTTGACAAGAAAGAACATCTGAAGTTTACCCAAAAAAAGAGGCTCCTTACCTTCATTAAAAAATCCCATTTTAGTATCAAAATTGTTGTCAGTTTACAATAAAATAATCATAGTGTAATTATGAAAGTGATATCAAGAGCCCAGCTGATGAATTCGCCTAGAAATTTAACATACAAAAATTTGACAAAATGTAAGCAAACATACAAAAACAACATGGGGTTTCATTTTGTCATGTTGTATTCTTGCCACCACCTGTAATGAATTCGCCTTGAAAATAATATAAAATTTTCAATCGCCGGAAAAAATTTTGGTAATTTTTAATATATATTTTTTAATTTTCTTCTTCTGAAATCAAGGAATCCCACTGAAGCAAAGGGCCTCAACCATCCTTTTATATTGAACTCTATTGCGATATGTTAGACATACATCATTCCATGAATAGTTTGCTGCTTGTAACTCCGCATCAGTTAACCTTCTCCATGTTCTAGCAGGTGCACAAACACTACGACCTCTTCCCTGTGGATTCCAACGAAGCAATGTCGAGCAATGTTGGTTTTTAGCCTTCAAAGTATATGGCCTTTCCATCGCCATTTCTATTGACATACCTCAATAGAAGCAGGGATTAGATCTGTCGTGTTAAGTAGATCTTCATTTCTTGTGCTGTTCAGCCACCATATATTAAGGAATTGCTGCAAAAATTTGTTTGCAAAGGTTTGTAGGCGCTTATCGATGGCATTTGTGCGTTTCCACATTTCTCAACCGTAATACAAGATTCGAGTTCTATATTCGTAACTTAGTTATTGTTGATATTTTCCGAGATTTCCAAATAGTTTGAAGAATGCCGAATGCAGATGTTTGCCTTATTAATACGCGATTATTTTTCCTCGTCGGCGCCACCTTTTATAGAAACCAAACTACCAAGATAATTAAAGGTACCTACACATCCAATAACCTCGTTATTAACATTGATGTGTGGCGACGGGTTATGGTGCAATAGCCTCCGGGCATAATCTTTGTCTTAGAAATATTGATTTCTATCCCAGCTCTCCGAGACTCAACAGTGATAGCGAAAACTAAGTATTTTCTTATATCAAGTTTGTTTTCTATTTTTTTGCTACGATGAAGACCTTTTGTCTTCAGCTTCATTATTGAAGAAATTTACTATTTTAAGGATATCAACATTTAATAAAATGCTTCACCAAATCAAAAGACTAGATTGCTCATTTTACCGGGTGTACCAATAGGAGGTTAGAGTAGGAATTGGATACATTTCTTACCTAAAAGCTGAAGACTCCAGACAACAACTGCATCCCATTGCATCCATATTTCTTAATTTAAAACTTTTTTATTTACTGATTTATTTAAAAAGATTCAAGAACACAAAATTAGCTGCATTTTTCGTGGGTGTGGGAATACAAGAAAAAAATCGTCAAACGAATTCAACAATCAAATTTTTAAATTTTCGCAAGATTCCAAACATGGTTAGAAGCTTGCGAATTGGATGAAGGGGATTTGCCAGTTATGCCTTTAATACGCTCCATTTTTGTAGTGAAGACATAAAAATCAATAGCAAAAACATTAGACTAAGTAGAAATGCAATTGCGATGTCCACAAGGTAAACATTTCTGCATATTAACATCTTTGGAACAACATCAGTAGAGAAAAATTAGATCCTATATTCCTCTGACATCTCAAAAATATAAAACACGTGTTTAGTATTTTCGATTCATTAGAACCAAATAACGTTGAGGCAAATGAGATGACATATTTCATTGTCGAGATAAAAATATGAAACTAGTGTCTTGTAGTTTTTGTAGCTTCTTTCATTTTGGCACTTTTGTGGCACTTCTTTTTATCCATGAAAAATTTTCAATGAAAACCAATCACATAAAAATAAAGAAATATATAATTCGCCCATTTGAGTCCTTGTTGTTCCTTTGAAACCAATACCACTATATGTTAGGGACAAAATGATTATTAATAATAAAAATATACTTTGTAGCGAATTCAACGAAAATTCTAAAAATCAAGAGTTTGTTGAAGAATATGTAGAAGAAATGAATGAATATACTTAAGGGTTGGTATAATTCAATACAATTTTATTTAATTTTTTGAAATCTTTAATTTTGTTCTGAATATCAAAAAAATAACGAAATTTCGCGTAAAATTGTCCGAAAATACTGCACAAGTATAGGTACACAAACTTTGTAAGTGTATTTTTTTATTATTTAAGTATATTTATGTTATTTATTTTTAAGTTTATGAACTTAAAAATACATGTTTCTTAGAGTATCATTTGAAGAAAATGAAAGCAAATTAAAGCAAGAGTTGGAAAGCTAAATGAAAAATATCTTTACTGGAACTGGAGTTAAGTTCCCTAAAAAGTGTAAATAACCTTTTGACCCCAAATAAGTTTAACAATTCCTGCATTCCACTCAAGCTACCAAGATACAATTTGGAAGACATTTCATTTGCAACCTGTCTGCATTCCGCGGGGCCACGTAGCTACCGATTTTTACGTAAACATGGCTACCCTTTGTCATCACAAACAACTTTACGAAGAAAAGCTTCGAAAGTTCACGAGGAACCAGAAGTTCAATTACAGACATTATCACTTATGGCTACGTACGTACGTAAATATATGAGCTTGAATACGAAGAGTTGTATGATATTTGCAATATTGGTCTTGGTTTAGTTAATTTAACTCTTACTCCTACAAAATTACTGATTATTGTTATATTTATTATTATTTATTATTTATTATTTATCTTTAAAACTGTTAGCCATATTTATACCCTTCACCACCATAGGTGGAAAGGGTATTATAAGTTTGTGCTGATGTATGTAACGCATAGAAATATTTGTCTTAGATCCACCTTTTAGTATACCAATAGGCTTAGAATCACTTTCTGAGTAGATTTTGCGATGTCCGTCCGTCTGGCTGGCTGGACCCCCATGTAAACCTTGTAATCAAACTACAGGGCGCAATTCTAAAGATAATTTGATGAAATTTGGCAGAGATCATTTTTTTGATAATGTTACCATGGCTATTGAAATTCGTCAAAATCGGTCCATTCTTATGGTACCTCCCATAGGTCCCACTTCACGGAATTGATATATTGGTCACAAATATAAATATTTTTTCATAAAATTTAAAAAAAATACTGATTATGTAAACTAAAACACCGTACCAAATTTCGTTGAAATCGTTAGAAATTTGACCATAGCTCCTATACAAACTGTTCTTTAAAAACGCACTAAATGCGTTTGCGAATGTAATGCGAAATTTAAGTCTATTTTTTACATACATAATTTTTGAAACAATTGTAGTCAATTTGCCAAATTTCGAGATAATCGGTTCACATTTGACCCTAGCTCTCATACAAGTCCAAATAACGAAAACGGTTTAAATATATAAGTTTTGAGAAAATGTTTGTATGTCTTCATACAGAAAAAATAACACCTTTGACCTCAGTGGTGAAGGGTATCGTATGGTCGGGCTTGACCATCTATAGTACTTTCTTACTTGTTTTAAATAAGTTAGACATTAGTCGTGCATATAATTAAGGACACACCATTTCATTAAAAAACAAGTATTTATAAAAAAATATAAATATTTTTTTGCAAAACCATTGTTGTCGATAACAGCTTGACATCTGCGAGGCATCGATGCCACCAAATTTTCACGTCTTGGAATGGCTTCCCAAGCTTTCTTTCGGCATAGAGATGATCGAAGTTGGTTATTTTTAACGAGCTTACTTCGGTTTTTACAACTTGCCAAAAGTTCTCAATTATGTTGAGATCTGGACTACATGAACCCAGTCGAGAACAGTAACAGAATTGTTGAAAAACCATTGCTTGACGTGATGAGCCGTATGCTTCGGATCATTATCTTGTTGAAATATCCATGTTACTGGCATATTCTCGTCAGCATACGGCATCATTGTATCGTTGAGGATTCTTGCATATTGGAACTTGTTTTAGAAACTTTTAAGGGTCTTGCTATTTCTCTTTAAGATTTTCCATCCTGATGCATTTGTACAATAATCTTTCCAGTATTGACATCACAGGATTTATTTTTTCTCATCTTCAGCAAGTAGTAAATGCTTTTGAAATACATAAGAACACTCTGCTTAATCACAATTAATTTTATCTAACCTTTTAAATTTACCAGAATTTAAAAGCGTTGAAAATGTATCACTGTCCTTAATTTTGAGCACGATTAATTTATTCCACAAATTTTAAAAAACAACGCAATGAAAAAGGTAACGGTAAAAATAGCGTTACCATTAAGCATTTTAGATAAACGGAGTTAGATAAATTTAACAGTGTCAAATTTTTGCGTTATTTTTTAATAAAAATCATCTTTAACATAGCGATTTTAATAATGTCCTTAATTAGTTGCACGTAGCTGTATAACTTCTCTCCGGAGGAAAAATAATGTGTTATCTCATTTGATGAAATGAAAGTCAAAGAGGAGGGGACATATGATTATGTAGTGTTAGAACCTAAAAGGTTGGTTCAAGTGGCCATGGTGCGTGGCCTTCGAGGCAATTGGAAACAGCCTATCTTTTATGACTTTAATTGCAAAATGACACCAGACTTAATGAATACCCTCATTGAAGAACTATATAAAATAGGCTTTATCGTCGTAGCTGCTGTCAATGATTTAGGTGCAGAAACAGCTTTGGAGACTACTTGAAATAACACCAGAACATCAATTTTTCTCCCACCCTTGTGACAAAAATAAATTAATTTTCGTCTTCGCTGATGTACCTCATCTAAAAATTATTAGAACTCATTTTTTGATGATGGATGATATTGCTAATCACTAAGCAAACGGTTGAGGAACTTATGGCGTTGAACAACTAAGCTTTAAATATTACCAGATCTTTGTCCTTAGAAATGATCAATGTAAAAGGGACTGGTAGTAAAACTATTTTCTATGAGGGAGGCAAAAAGTCAAACTAGCAACAAAACTCTTTTTCCATAAAAATGCATGTACATTAAAGCGTTGTGCTCAGTTGGGTTTATGCAGAAATGCTGAACAATTTATTCAGTGTTCGAAGTTTTTTCAACGTACAAATGACTGGTTTGATGTGTTTAATGCCAGTTCTCCAATAAAGGATCCGCGAACGCTAAGCAAAGCTTGTGGTCTTTGTTTGACTGAACAAAATAACACATTAAATAAAATGTCTGAAGCTGTGAGAGATTTTATATGTATTTCGCCAAGCGAAACATTATCTGCTTTTCCAACGTGGCATTTTACAAAACAAAAAAGCTCTACCGTTGTTACAAGAACATCTAAATGAAAATTACGGAGTGGAGTATATTTTAACGGCAAAACTCAACCAAGATTGCATTGAAAACTGTTTTAGTGCAATAAGGTCAAAAGGTGGCTTATATGACCACCCTTCTCCATTGGATTCCAAGTATCGATTTAGGTCATACATTTTGGGTAAGCTAACAAAAAATGCTATACCGTTGCTTTATAAAGTTATAGTACTGTATTTATAGTCTTTCCACTCTTTTTATGAAATAATTTATTTAGATCACATATACATTGTACAAACAGATTATCTGAAGTTAACAGTAACAAAGAGAGAGAGAGAGAGAATGTAGATAAAAGAGACACATGTTGCTATACTCTTTACTGTACATAAGAGAAACATGTTGCTCTGCTTATTGACATAAACAGAATAACAACAACACCAACAGAAACATCTAGAAAGCGAGGGGAAGAATTATAAGCAGTGAACTTTGCACAATGGGACGGATAAGTTTAAAATTCGTCACAATATTTGTAATCGAAATTATTAATTACAAAAATTGGATATTAATAATTTTAATAAAAATTAATAATTACAGAAATTGATGTTGCCGAGACCAACATGAAAAACTTTTCGCATCATTCGCTAACAGAAACAATTTAATTACTCTCACATTTCCAATAAATTTGACGTAAGTTGTTGAATGACAGATAGTTCTCAAAAAAAAAAATTACGGAAACACTTGTTTTTCTTTTTCATTTTCATTGTTCCACTCGAATAATTTATCGATGCGAGAGTTACAGAAACTAGGAACTGTTTAACGTTTGACATTTGCTTGGAAATTATCATAAAATAGTTCATAAAGTTTCATAGCAACGAATGGATTGAAACACTTTTTTCATAATACAAACGAGAATCAGGAAATAAGTGTTGGTGAAAAAGTATTATGAAAACTAGTTGTAAAAACTTAAATGAAAACTTTTTTTCATTTCATCGTTTCATAGAACCAGAATTGACCCCCTGCTGATATAATTTCATACACACACTGCAAAAGTCTAATCTAAATAGGTCCGCTAAATATTCTCATTAAAGCAAACATTTAATCGGTCCTCTAATTTTAAAGATATATGCATTTAAATACGACCTCAAGGTGTGAAATGCTACAATGTTCTGTAATTTCTGAAATTTCAATCTACCTCCAAAATATAGACCCAATATAAAACAACGTTATTCATTAAATGTATGAGTCGTGTCAATTATCGAGATTTGAAACTTTTTCAGATTAGAAAATTAATATACATATATTAGTATTTTTGTAGGATTCACCTAAATCAGTCTTCAGAAACATCTTATGCTCTAAACACATAGACAACAGCAGACAGCAAACAGCAATATGTCAAAAATAAAATCCATCTGTTTAAATGAAAACAATTTTTTTGACGACAGCGCAGCAGCACGACTGCACAACAGCATTTGCTGCTGCTGCCAACTTAGGCTAATTTCTATTTTGACAGGCAGCAACAAACAGATAAAGTATTGCCACTATGTATATAAATTAAAAACAATAAGTGCAAAACAATTTTTTTAATATTTAGCATAAACGAACATTACAAAATTGAAGTAAAGGAAATTAATTTATTTTTTAGTTTTTCGTGATATTATTACGTTTTTGATTAATAACTTTAATTTGATTCATTATAAAATATACATGTGGCATCTCTAAAATCAAAATCAAAAATTTGTTTATCAGCTGTTTATAATGTTGTTGCTGCCTTCAAAATATTTATGAAGCTGACTTCAGAACAGCATTTAACAGTACGTTTACACACGTAGGTGACTTGTTACAAGTTGTGTATACGTATTCTTCTGGCATGCAAGTAAAAAAATCACTGGCAATCAAAATCGCTTGCAAGTGAGCCTACAACTTGCAGAAGTATGATTGTGTTAGTAAAAAAAATATAAATGTATTGAGCTTTTTTTACTTGCACTTGCATGTGTAAATGCCGTGTAAAGTTGACAGCATTTGAAGCCGTGAAGTTATGAAGTCTGCTGTCGTCTAAGTGCTTAGAGCTTTACTTGTTTATACATACAGTGACACAGAAAACTCTACATACCCCCCAAATAATTTAAGTTATAAAAAAAATATTCAAGTTTTTGTTTTATTTTTAACAAATATATGTTCAGTAAGAACTGTTTATTGTAACATATTAAAAAATTAAAGTTTTAATTCATTTATTAAAGCAAAAATATAAAAAGTTAATTTTTAAGGCACAGAAAAGTCTACATACTACTTATATAAGATTAAATATTTACATAACATAATAAATTTTTTAAGCTAATTTAATATTTGGTGGGTCCACCGTTATGATCTAGTACAGCCTGCAATCGACTTTTCATGGAAAAAACCAATTTTTCCGTCACTTCTCGGGAAATTTTACCCCATTCCTCCTTCAATGCATTTTTGAAATCTTGCTTATTTTTAATAACCTTTTTTTAATCCTACGGCCTAATTCGTCCCATAAATGCTCGATAGGATTAAGATCGGGCGATTGGGGGGGGGGAGAATGTAGTTGGTGGGGAACATTATACAAAAGCCATTCCTTGACAACCCAAGCAGTATGCTTGGGGTCGTTGTCCTGCTGGAAGTACCAGCCAGTATTTAATCCCATTTTTTCTGCGGACTGCTTCAAATTATCTTTAAGAAGGTTAAGGTAAACATATCGATCCATTGTTGTCTCAATAAATACCAAATTGCCTACGCCAGAAGCGGACATGCAACCCCAGACCATGACATTGCCACCACCGTGTTTCACTGTAGGTAGTAAGTTGTTTGGCAATAATTCGGTATTTTTTTGACGCCATACGTTTTGTCTCCCATCAGATCCGAAAATATTGAATTTACTTTCATCACTAAACATAACATTTTCCCAAAAATTATTTTCTTTTCCAATGTGGGCTCTAGCAAATTCAATACGTTTCTTTCTGTTAATTTCACTAATATACGGCTTCTTTCTGGGCACACGGCTATGAAATTCGGAATTTCTGAGTACACTTCGGACAGTTTCTGGGTGGACTGAAACGATATCGTTTAATTCCAATGCTTTTGTAATTTCCACGGCTGTTGTTCTTGGATTTTGCTTTATTTCTCCAAGAATATGGCGCTTTACCCGAGGGGTCACCTTAATTGGACGGCCGGTTCTGGTTTTACTTTCGAAGCTTTTTGTTTGTTTATAGTTTATAATTATTGTTTTTACAGTGGCCTTGGAGCGTCCAACTAATTCACCAATTTCGCGAAGACTTTTTCCATCGTCGTGGTATTTAACAATAAGTCTTCGTAAATCTAAACATAATTCTTTACCCTTTTCACTCATTTTTTATTATTTTTTTATGTATTGCAAGTAACGTTCAGAAACTTTGCTTTAAAAATACTAACTGTATTTTTTCTTACCGTTTATTGTAGTTTTGAATGCTGTTTACATCACACTGTTGGAAAAAATAGTATTTTTGTGTGTGCGGTATGCAGACTTTTCTGTGCAAGGAAATTTCAACATTGTTGTTTTTTTGTGTAGATATTGCAATATTTGTCATTATTCTTACAACTTCGTTTTTTATTGTAATAATACTACAAATGAATACTAATTTTATTTGCAAAACTTCCTTAGAATTTTCAGAATTGAAATAATTAGAGGGGTATTTAGACTTTTCTGTGTCACTGTAGTTTTAAGATTTTTTATTTCTTATTGGATTTTTTTTTAATTTTTTGTTTTTTAATAAAATATGTGAGTTTAAAACTATCTTTTTTTAGATTATTTGCAATGTTATTTTTAGTGCTTTGGGCAACGAATAAATATTGTTGTGTGGATAAGGACTCCACATCTACATCTTGTGTATTAACACTTTCAATTAATGGTAGATTATTTATATCAGTGCTGCACTTAAAATAAATACAAATGTTGTGCAATGCACAATTTTAGCTGCCTTTTTGGGAGCGTAGTGCAGCTCCCTAGCTATATTTCGGCACTTTGAGTGGATTTCGTTGAACTTCATTTCGAGTGATCCATCCGTGGGACATCTATGGGCGGTTAGAAGCCATGGTTCCAGGGGATATCCTGCGTCTCCTAGTAAAAAATATTAAAAAGTCTGGCAAAATTCTTTTGTAATTTGAAATCTTGCCAAGAATCCAGTAGTTGCTGCCACATCTCAAATAATCTTGTTCAAGGCGTGCTCTCAATTCTCTAGAATTCCAAATGAATAAGTCGTGACATGCACCAGGATGGAGCGCGTCAACGTACTGAATCCATAGTTCGTGATCACAGACCTACAAATGATTTTTTCACTTTGAAATTTTTTTGTAAAATACCATTAAATTTCGAAAAAAAACAGCTGACTTCGAAAAATCAGAATTTCCTTTCCCTATTATTCATCTCCCTGTTTATCAAGAAGATGGGAATTTGTTTCTCGGGAAAAGTTTATTCCCAGGGAACTAAATTCTCTGGGAACATTTAGAATCGGGCTGATTATTTCAAAATTGGGTCTTACGGAACATGGGTATATTACTTCTGAAAACTTGGATCAAAATTATACATATGTTAATCTACTTTCTGAGGGAGGACTATATAAGCCACGTATCAATTTATTTGAAGAAATTGAAAAACTTAATTTAGTAGTTTTATATCTTAATTTGATTTCTTTAGATACCAATCAATATTATATGAAGAAATTATTAAGTGTGAGTAAGTCATCTTTAGAAGAAAAAATTGTTAAAAGATTTTTCTTGGGTAGAACTTATTTTAGAATAAGATTTTAAAACGAAAAATTTAAACAAAAACAAAACTTATACTAATACAAAAATGAGAAAAATGAAAAAAATGTATATAAAGATAATGGTAGCACCGTTATCATTATAGAAATGACAGTGCTAAAATGGCCAATGTCAAAATTTGCTGTTTTGAATTAGGCATTAGATGAGGTTTATTTATTTATTTAGGTTTATTTATTTTTACTTTAATAGACAATGTCTAATTTAATACAGAACGGTGCCAAAAGGGATATTCTAGCCAATATTACTATGAACTTATATGGAAAAAACGTTGAACCTTTTAGCACCAAGCCACAGATCAACATCGTTATAATCCGAATGCTAAAGATTTTGTGGACTATAAGGTCCTGGGTTTACACAGCAGTATCACCTTATAATACAGGTAGTGACTGAAAGAAGTCCGTACTATTTCACTTGTAGTGTAAGAAAAGTTTTGAAACTGAGATCCTCAAAATTGCTCCTGGTGGGTGTTTTCATGTCATGTTTTTAAAGTCTATCGAGTCATCAAACGGCTCATCAGTTTGCCCGTAATTGGTTATTCAGTAACACACATGAAATAATTTTAATTTAAAGACATAAATAAGATCTTATGTGTTTTAGCATCTACAAAGCTACAAATTTATTAAGCTATTTATTAAAAATATTAGTTAATTTAAGTTTTTTTTTAAACTACACATTTTAGTTTACAAATTTCCATAAAATAATCTACGAGTGTGGCAACGATTTGTATAATATTGACAAAATATACAAACTTCAAAGATATTCTTTATAGTCAAAAATTTTCAAGTGGCACTTCCTTTAATATTTATTTCATGGATATAAACATGAAATAAATATTAATAATTATTAATATTTATTTCATGCTTATATCAATGACTCTAAAAATAAAATCGGATGCACAGGGCTGCCAGATACTTAGCCCCAAAAATCCCCAATTCATAGAAAAACGAATTTGCTTACATTTTTGATCCATTGAGATCGATTTTATTAACATAAAAATAGTTTTGTATGCTTGCAATCATTACAAATTACCCTTTATCTGCTCTTTGTGTAAAAAACTACGCAAACGCTACACAATTTCTCTGTTTTTTTTTTTTTGGAAGTGCTAGCTTTTAGTTAACAAAATGTATTGACTTTGTAAGCAACATGATTTTGCATAATTTAAGGCAGTTTTGACTCCGAAATTTTCTTTTTTATGGATTGGATCAAAAAAGTTACGTTGTCTACCCTTGCGTAATTTTCTACGCATATGGGAAAAATCAACGTTTTTGGTGGGAATTTTTGATGCCATGGTTCTTTTTTGTCAATCATTGTGATTTTAAGACATGGAAAAGTTCTTTTTGATTATTTTTTTTTACACCATTTCCAAGAAAAACTAAAAAGAAGATGAAGAAGCAATACATCTGTTAGTTGTATAAAAGGTGCCTTCTACCTTTTTACCGTCCAAACCTTCAAAATGTTAGGTTTACAACTTTACTTCTGACGTTTTTTTCCGAATTTCGAGGCTTTATTATAGGGTGCTGTCAATCGCTGACCACTACTATTTCCTACCATTCGGCCAGCGTACTATTGAGTATAAGCTTATGCTAACAAAATCAGTACCAACGTGTTGTTTTGAACTAAGTTCATGAGAATAGGTAATTGTTTTTCCTCACATATAGCCAATTTTCACGATGCGACATGTCCCCTGAAACATTTTGACGTTTTCTTTTGGTGTCCCTTCGTGTTTCAAGAAGCGTTTACATTATACTTTTTTTGTTGAAACAATGAGGGGACATTTTGACGTTTAATTGTCTATTGCAGTAGTGCCACATGAATATATTTTTCACCGACACTCGGATGTGATCGCTAAAGTGGGGATACATTTTTTTTTCAGAATTCGCTAATGAATAATATATAATTAATTTTTAATTGTAATTTTTTTATAGAATATTATTTTAATTTAATGATGTAGAATTAACCACATGATAGAAAAAAATATTGTATGACATTTAAAAAATAGGTAACCCTGGGCTATTGTTTTTTACTTGCTTACGCTCCAAATTGAATTCAATTACTGAAGAGATAATAAAAAAAGTAAAGATGTCAGATTTAAATAATGATGAATATTTTGAAGAAATTTTGGATCTTATTGAGCCAAATAATATCCCAAATAAAAAAATTAAAAAGGAATGACTTCAACCATGAAGGTTAGAGCGAAATCAACACAGGATATTCTTGTTTTTTGATAAAAGAGCCGAAGAGTCTAATCGTCTTTTTTTAATTATTTAGTACCTGGTAGACCGAGCCTTGCTCGGAGCTTTATGATAAGCATTTTGAGGAAAATTTTAAAGTTTTTATATATTTTATATTATAAAGTGCTAAAATAAATTTAGAGGAAAGACATTGTAGAAATATTCAGTTAATTTTGAATTATTCGATTTATTTTGTCCGACCAACACATAGTTTGCATAGTTTACAGTTTAACTCATTTTGAATAATTTTGGAAATTATTCATATCAACAGAAATCTCTGTCGACTCATGCGCAACAACTTTGCTAAAGATTATAGTCTGATCAAATGCACAGTTTACGATTTAATTCATTTTGAGTAGTTTTCTGTGGCACCACCTGTCGGACTTTGCTTATTCCAATTCATAAAACTTCTTCGGCTTATCCGTAACAACTTTGCTGAAGATTATAGCATGATTAAATGTACAGCATACGATTAAATTGACTTTGAGTAAATTTCAGTAGCGCCACCTGTCGAAATTTCTTCATACCAACTAGGAAACCTTCGTCGGCTCATGTGCAACAACTTTGCTAAAGATTGTAGCATGATTAAATGTACAGATTATGATTAAATTGACTTTGAGTAAGTTTCTGTAGCGCCACCTGTCGGAAATTATTTATACCAACTAAAAAGCCTTCGTCGGCTCATGCGCTACAACTTTGCTAAAGATCATAGCATGATCGTACAGTTTACGATTTAATTCATTTTTAGTAATTTTCAGTGGCGCCATCTGTCGGAAATTAGTCTTATCAACTTTAAAACCTTCGCCGGCTTATCCGCAACATCTTCGCTAAAGAGCATAACACAATCAAATTCACAGTTTATTATTCTATAAAGAACATACATACAGACAAACATTCATTTGTTTAAAATAATACTAATTTTTCCCCCTTTTTATTCCCTAATTTCTAAAAGTTCCATATGTATATTTGGTACTTTTTTGGTGCCAATTGAATTCGGTACATTTTTTTAAAACGCATTTAACATAATGTATAATGTTCCTATTCATATTACTTTGGAGATGTTAAGTTATCATTTTATCCCTTTTTTACCCATTTTGGCTCCAAAATCAAAAAAGTACCAAATACGTGTTTCATGTTTTTTTTTACATCTATTGATTGCAGTACCAAGTTTCTTTCTATATTCTTTAGTTTAAAATATAAGAGTGGGTTAAAAAGGTGCCAAAAAAACTATTTTCACCCTTTTTTACCCCCTATCGGACATAGTTTCAAAAAAGTACCAAACACCTCTCCGCTTATTTTCAAAGCTGTTTAAAACGTAATTTTAATTTTGTTTCTATACCTATTACTTTAGGAGACATAGCGTTTTCGATTTTTTCCCCTTTTTACCCGTTTTTACCCTCTTAGAGGTAAAAGTTCCAAAAGTCCCTTCTTCTTCGACCTATACATCAAAAAAGATACCCACTGTCCAAATTTTATCAAAATCGTTAGAGCCGTTTTCGAGATAGCCATTCTATATATATATATATATATATATATATATATATATATATAAATACATACAATTATTGCTCGTTTAAGAATATAAGATTTTACATATTTCATACTAAAATCAAACTTTTCAAAGAAATTGATAATACAAATTCTAATTTTTAACAAAAAATTCGTGTTTTCAACAAAAAAACAGACATCGGTCAATGTAATTTACAAAAAACATTATAGTGATGTATATATACTCAACTTGAGTTAAAAGTATTCGATTTTTAAATAATCGGTTTAAGCCGTTAGTAAAAATTTGTGTTTAGTTTATGCTTTATGTTATATAATAAACATAATTTTACATTAAGAAAAGAAGAAAAATGTTATTTAATATTAAAAAAAACATACAAAACATTATTTAGAAATTCGACTACCCGGAGGAAACAATGAATAATTAATTCGTTGTTTTGTATATTTAACCAGAGTGTGCAAACAAACGAAACCAAACATTTGAATTTGTTTTATTTCTGTCTTTGCAGAGTATAAAACAGAAACAAAATACAAATAATGATAATAAAGTCGACAAAATGATTTGTTTTTTTATTTGTACACGAACAAAACACGAATGCTATTTAAACTTACTCTGCTAGAAAGAAAAACAAAGAGAGCAAAACCGAAAAACTCAGAACAAAACCGTTTCGCAAACATTTGCTGAGTGATTTGATCTTTTTTTATTTAATAGCGTATAGCAGTAGAAATCAGAAAGAGAAACAAATTTTTGTTTCTAGAAAAATTTACATATTGAAATGAGGTAAACTGTAAATTTTATTGCTATAAATTGGGTTTTTATTTTGTTTCTTGTATTTTTCTTATTGTCTTTTCTTAAACAAAGCAAACTTCGTTAACGTCCAACTGAATGTTTTTGATACTCATTTTCACGAGTTTCTTTAATGATCGTGATATTTACCTTAGGATAATATAAAACGAATCATTCGCAAACATTTCTGAGGATGTTTTGTACTTAAATGTACGATTGGTATGGTACTATACCTATACATCAAAAAAGATACCCACGATCCAAATTTTATCAAAATCGTTAGAGCCGTTTTCGAGATAGCCATTCTATATATATATATATATATATATATATATATATATATATATATATATATATATATATATATATATATATATATATATACAATTATTGCTCGCTTAAGAATATATAAGATGAATGGATGCAAATATTTTTATAGCTCATTCACATTGAGCTCGAAAACTAGTTAGAGTAGTTTTCACTTTAAAACAATATTGAAAACTTTAGTTTTCAATGAAAGCTATTAAAATACCGATACAACACTGAGTTCATACCAATTATTACAACTCCATGTAAGAAAAATGAAAATATTAAAAATAAATGTCAGTTTAAAATAAAATATAAAAAAACAATCATTTTAATTTTTAAAAATTTCTGAAAAAACATTATGAAGTGATGAAAAAGTGATTATTTTATTGTTTTTTGATACAATTTAATGTTCAAAAATATTTCATGTTCGGTATTTAAAACTAATCGCGATTAATAAATAAATTTCTCCCGAAAACTTATGAAATGCCAAATTTCCATAATGTGAATGGTAAAGTTTTCGATGGTGTTTTCATTTCCGAAAATACCTAAAAACTTATAGTGTGAATGGAATATTAAATACATTCTAAAGAATATTTAAAAAGACATCGTCAGCTGTTTTTTCAATATTTCTTTTAGTTCAAAGTTTGTTTTTGTTTCTAATGTCAAATTATTGTTGTTATTCCGAATTGTCCAATTGTTTTTGTTAATTTTAGCATTAAAAACTATATTTCCAACAATGAAATCTATGTTGTTTTTGGCTTATTGTATTTGTTGTAGCCATGCATTAACCTGTATATATGAGCCTTAAACCAAGGCTCATATATACAGGTTAACGCATGGCTACAACAAATACAACAAGCCAAAAACAACATAGATTTTGTTGTTGGATAATAAGTTTTTTAATGCCAAAATTTAAAACAACAATTCGACAATTCAGAATTACAACAATAATTTGACAATAAATAGAAAACTTAAAAAAATTTTGAACTAGAACAAATTTTGAAAAACAACTGAAATGTTCACAAAATATTTTTTTAATTCTGATTCTTTTGTTTTATGTTTTATTTTCGTTTTTTTTTTATTGTTTTGTTTTTTGTTTACTGTTTTAGTAATTTTCTTATTGTATTATTTCATTACACATTATTACCATCCCCATAATTGTTTGTGGTAGAAATTTTGTAAGACTGGTAGCACTGTTCGTATATCAATAACATGATTACGAAAGAGAAGAAAAAGAAACGTCAATTTGTCCCATGAAAACTCGTTTCGTGGGTCTTTGCTACCCCCACAGGCAACACTCTTCCCCTGACCAACAAGCTCTTGTTTCGTGCAACATTTTCAGGGGACATGTCGCCTCGTGAGAATGGGCTAATAGTCTTTCTCGGAGGAAAGCTAATTTTAGACTTCGAAATGCAAAAAAAAGCTTTTTCGTCTACCAAATAAATAAAAATTACTTTTTCTAACTGTTTCCTCCCAAAATTTTTAAAATTTTGTACCAAGGACTATAAATAATATTACATGCGTAGAAAACTACGCAAAGGTAGACAACGTGATTTTTTTTTAGGAGCAGATGAAGGTTAAAATAATAAAATATTAGAAATCTAGTATTTCGTAAACTTCAGAATCATAAATACTTGAAAATTAGATGAGTAAAACTATATATACATAAGTTTACTTTCATACCAGTCAAGTTTGCCTCATGAAGTCAGAAAAAGTTGACGGAATTGAAATTGAAACAAGCTTACGAAAATTTTGAAAATTTGAAAAAAAATTAAATGGAATCTAATGAAGAAAATATTCGCGTGTGAACGTGCATATTCAAAAGATATGTGAAAGAAAAACAAATTAGGATAATCTGATCTGAGGTGTGTGAACAGCACAAACTTTTTTGAATTGAATTTGCTAACATTTCAGTTGTCGTTTAAAATTCTTGACAACAAATTTGGTTTTTATTACGTTTTGTTGTTTTTGTTAAACTCATAACTGAAAATATTCGCTCTACACATGCATTGCTTGTAGGAACCGCTAACATATTCAAGACAGCTTGACCATGTTCTTTATAGTAATGTGTACAGGCAACATCTTGAAATTTATAAACTTTTGGCCAAAATTCAATTAAGATTGATGGCATTTCGAATATGGTGTTCCAATTTTTGAAAGAAAGTTTATGGAGTTTCGTAGAAATCAATTGGGAGTATTCCCGATCACTGAATTTTAGTTTAGATATTGGGTTTATACATTTTTGCATGTCAAAGTATATCTTGCTTGAAAATATTTATATTATCTGGTAAACGTTATGCCATTTTATCTAAAATTTATTTTTTTTATAATTGAAACAAATAATTTTTAAATGTACATTTCTTGACTTGACAGATTACAGTTTGGTAGTTCTTTTTCGAATTCTGACTAATAATCGGATGCAATTTTTATATCAAGAAACGAATCATCCTTTATTACAAAATATTTTCCTTTATTAATAAAATATGAAGTTTTAAACTCACAAGTTAAAATTTCCCCAAAAAATCCCCAACAAATTAGAGTGAATCCCCAACAAAATCCCCAAGCCCCAAACCAAATTTTTTCGCCTTTTTGAAGATTGAATATCCCCACTTTGGGGCCAAAACCCCAAATCTGGCAGCTCTGCGGATGCAGCTCATTGTCTGAGAGAAGTATCCCTAGTTCCAACTGGAATGTCGTGGGAATTTCATCATACGTTCATCCCCATACAAAATTTTAAGAGCGAATTATTTTATTTATGTGTAATTCAATCCGAATTATCAAGCGAATGACGAAGATCTTAGTGTCATCCCTAACTATTATATAAACAGAAAGTAGTATAACACAAAATATTAAACAAAATTATATTTACTGTCCAATAAATAACACTACACTATGGGCCTCCAAAGTTTGCAATATTAGAATGATGCCTAAAAAGGTGTCACCAGTTTTCACCAAATAGCTAATCAGCTCTTACAAATATTGTTTAACCATGTTCAGCAAAAATGTAGCCAATAGTATGCGAATATTTCTTGCTAA
Source organism: Stomorhina lunata (assembly GCA_933228675.1). Taxonomy (NCBI): domain Eukaryota; kingdom Metazoa; phylum Arthropoda; class Insecta; order Diptera; family Rhiniidae; genus Stomorhina; species Stomorhina lunata. The sequence continues at coordinate 82,826,754 of OW121740.1, read as the reverse complement.
AATCTTATAATAAAAATTTATTTTATTTTAGACCTTTTTTTGTTTTTAATTTTCTGATCATAACTTTTTGGAAATCCTAACTTTTTCTTACACTATATTTGAGAATGTAAATGGGATGCAGTTGTTGCCTGGGTTTCCAGCTAACAGGTAATAACTGTATTCAATTAATACTCACACCTTCTAGTGGTACATCCTGGAAACCTGAGTAACCTAGTTGAAGATGCGGTAAACAATCTGAGTGGGATTCTAGGTCAGGGCTAACGTGAGGGGGAGTTATCTTAGAGCCATTCCGACATATTTTGTCTAAGGGTCTAAGATAATTGTACTTGGTAAAGTACGAAACCGTAGCGTCTGTTCAACATGTTAGTTGCGGCTACAAGCGGGCGTCTGTCTCGGACCGCTTTACAAACGTGGCTCTTGTCTATGGACTCATCATCCATCGACTAAGCACTTACGATGTTTTAAGCATGGAAAGAAACAACATTATAGAATATACTACTCCAAGGGGTAATCAAGCGAGAAATACCCCTGCTACGGCAGCTGGCACAAGGATTTTGGAGGTGCCTAATCTATGCAAGAACATCTTGATGAATGAAACCAATTCTATCCAAAGAAATCGAACTATAAAAACTAATATAAGCATGAAAAAAAATTTAAAGTTTGCGACATGGAACGTACGCACGCTATACGAAACTGGAAAACTAGAACAACTAAGGCGTGAAATGTTGGATTATAAAATTGATTTGCTGGCGGTGCAAGAAACAAGATGGACAGGACAAGGGGAAGTTCGGAACGAAAATACTGTGTTTCTTTACTCCGGTCGCCCGGATGGTGATGAGCATAGTAGGGGTGTGGGCTTTTTGATGACTAAAAGAATAGCTAAAGCCATGATAGCATGGTATCCTATCAATGAGAGGCTAATGCCAATAAAACTTAAGACTAAAGCTCGTAATATGATAGTTATCAATGTCTACGCTCCTATTGAAATAAAATCTGAAAACGACAAAGACGAATTTTACGATGTATTAAGCAGTTGGATGAACAGTACATAATTGTGACATTACTATGATACTGGGCGAATTTAACGCAAAAGTTGGCTCAAACAACACCGGTTTAGAACACTACATTGGTAAGCACGGTGTCGGAGTAAGAAACGACAACGGAGAAAGATTAATCGAACTATGCTGTGAAAGGAAACTGGTTGTAGGTGGCACAATTTTTCCTCATAAGCTCCACCATAAAATAACTTGTATATCGCCGAATGGTGTCACCAAGAACCAAATTGATCACATTTTGATCAACTCAAAGTGGCGATCATCTTTACTTGATGTACGCTCGAGGCGCGGAGCAGATATAAACAGCCTTTATTACAGCTATAAGGAATCGGCTTACAGATGTTGTAAACAACAATAACGCTAGTGTAAACGAAATTGCAAGGTGTGTCACTCAGACGTACAATGAGGTAGGTCAGCAAACGTTAGTTTTTAAAGACCATAAAAGGAAAGTCTGGCTCACCCAAGCAACATGGGACCTGGTTGAACATCGTAAAATCATAAAAAATACAATTTTAAATTCAAACGTGGATGTTGAGGAGCTTAGTACAATGTACAGTGACCTATCCAACATAATAAAAAGGTCTGCAAGGAGGGACAAAAGAATGTGGGTAGATGAACAGGCGACATGAGGACCTTATATAATATATCAAGGGCGTTGTGCGGAAAACCTACCTACACCAACAGTCCCATCCTGAATAGTAGCGGTACACTTCTCTCAACGCCTGATGAACAATTAATACGATGGATGGAACACTTCCAGTCAACATTAAACAATCCCATTGGATTAGAAGCACTGACGGAAGTGCAAAACGAAACCAACCATGACTGTTTATTCAATGGAATTTCAGACAGCCCACCAACATTACAAGAAGTGAAGAAGAAAGGGTGACTCCAAAGACTGCAATAACTACAGGGGAATAACACTTCTTTCAATACCGAGCAAAATACTAAGTCGAGTGATTTTGAATAGAACGTCTGACGCAGTTTCTAAAACACTACGCGAAAATCAGTTTGGGTTCCGAGAGAATAGATCTTGTGTTGATCTAATCAACACAGTAAGAATAGTACTGGAGCAATGTAATGAATTCCGCACACCCATTTACCTAGCGTTTATCGACTTTATGAAGGCCTTCGACAGTGTCAACAGGAGCTATCTATGGAGAATTTTAGAAAACCGTAACATGCCAACGAAAATTCTGAACTTAATTCGGGCAATATACGTGGACTTTAAATGCCGGGTTTTACATAAAGGTAAATTGTCTAATCCGTTCGAAGTTACTACTGGAGTAAGACATACCTACTTTTTATCCTTGTCATCGACAATATAATGCGCACGGCACTGAATGGTAGACGTGTTATCCAATGGACACCCTTTAAACAACTTGAGGACTTGGAATACGCCGATGACGTATGCCTTCTAAGCCAAAGCCTAGGTCACACTAGCGCTATTACTGTTGAATCTCGGGCAGCTGGGCTGAAAATCAATAGACAAAGATTATGCCTGGAGGCTATGGCGCAAACCTGTCGCCACACATCAATGTGGATAACGAGGTTATTGGATATGTAGGTACCTTTAATTATCTTGGTAGTTTGGTATCTACAAAAGGTGGCGCCGACGAAGATATTGAATCGCGTATAAATAAGCCAAAATCAGCATTCGGCATTCTACGAGCTATTTGGAAATCTCGGCAAATATCAACAACAACTAAGTTACGAATATATAACTCGAATGTCAAGTCCATCTTGTATTACGGCTGCGAAACTTGGAAACGCACAAATACCACCGATAAGCGCCTACAAATCTTTGCAAACAAATGCTTGCGGCAAATCCTTAATATATGGTGGCCAAATCGCATAAGAAATGAAGATCTACTAAACGCTACAAACCAAATCTCTTCTTCTATAGAGGTATGTCAACGGAAATGGCGGTGGATAGGCCACACACTTCGAAGGCCAAATACCAACATTGCTCGACAAGCGCTTCGTTGGAATCCACAAGGAAGCGGCCGTCGTGTTGGTGCACCTGCTAGAAGGTCAATTGAAGCGGAGTTACAAGCAGCAAACTATTCATAGAATGATGTATGCCTAACATCTCGCAATAGAGTTCGATATAAAAGGATGGTTGAGGCCCTATGCTCCACTGGGAGTCAAGAATAACAGAAGAATATTTGGGAAAATTGTAGCCACGGTAAAGGTAAACAACTTTTGTAAACACACTAATATAATCTGTACGTGTCTAGATACCAAAATTTAAATTTTTTACTTAAATTTTATAATTGGCAATATCTTAAAACCGGCTTTTTGCGAAAATAAACTTTTTTGTTGTAGAAAATTTATCTCTGGGGTTATAAAAATAATGTTTGTCTTACGACTTCTTTGTTTCTGAATTCTGTAAAAAGATGGCGCTATTTTTAGTTTACATACGGAAATCGCATTTTTAATAATAAAAACCATAGTACAATAAAAACTAGGTAAAATCACTACACACTTCGTCCTCAATTTCAAATCCCTGAAAAGTCAAGCAAAAGAAAATTTAAAAAAAATGTTTTTTTTTTCATTGTATTTTTTTGTTTGTCAAAGATAAATAAATTAAAATATTTTCTAAAAGTTCATAAAGAGAAGCATTTGTAACGCATTTTATCATAAAAAACTCGTGGTGAAGTTTATAAAAGGTCCAAAAAGTATGATTAAACTATGGAGTGAAGAGTGCGGTGCAAATTTTTAATTCAAGTTTTTCTTTTACTTCGACTTTCATTCTGCCTTCTTGACATAACAGGTCTAAAAAATTGACAACTCTCCCTAGTGATTTTACCTGGTGTATTGTGCCATGATAAAAACTAAAAAATATGGTTTGACAATATTCCGCAACTTTGTTCAGGAGTATTTGGTCTAATTTTTTTCTGAATGTACCAACATCGAAAAAGATCCAAATAAAATGTATTTGATACATTTGTAAGAAAAATGTCAATACCGCCACCTTACTGGTTTTTTTTCAACATTTTTAGAAACGCAAAACTAGATACTGTAAAATCTTTCAAAAGAGATGTCTGTGATGAAATTTCGACAAAGAATAAGGAATATAGGGGCAAAAGTACACCAAATCTGACACTTTTTTATATGATTTCATTCAAATTTCAATATGTTAATTGCATTTGAAGCAATTGGAGTTTATATATGATTAAAAGGTTATTCTTTACACCACTTGGAACATTTTAACCGACAAAAGATTCCATCAAACAGCAATTTTAAAATATTCGCTTAAATTTGAGTTAAAAATTTAAATTAGTTGGCACAAGGGAGTATTTATGACCTGTTTTTGGTATTATATTATATTAGTGTGTTCACAAAAGTTGTTTAGCTTTACCGTGGCTGCAATTTTTCCGAATATAGTGTAGGAAAAATCAGGATTTCCAAAAAGTACCCAGCAAAACTTTGGTAATGGCAAGTACTCTGATAACTGGTTACCTTGTAACGACTACAACATACCATCCGAATAAATAATAAGTTATTACAGAAGTACTTATTTGTAATTAAGATGGTAATTTAAACTGAATGGCCCGGGTTTAAATCCCACCAAGGGAAACAATTTTTTTTAGTTTTTTTTTTATTAAAAGAGTCTTTTTAAATGATTTTTGAATTTTAAGAACTTAAATATTAACTTCTGTAAAAAAAATTTGTAAAACTAACTCACGTTAATGAAAAAAAACCATCATGAGTCAATTTTGATTATGTAGGGGATGTTGAATACCAAACACGATTCTAATTGGTCTTAACTTGGTAAGCCCAACTTATCTGGGTCATCCTTCATCTCAACTGTGGACACACACCTCCTCATGGTATCACCCGGGGAGCTAGTTTAACACCCATTAATATTGTGAGTTAACGTGTTCCGAGAGTTGTCCCATAAGATCGATAAAAATGGGTTAGGATTACGGGCTAGTAACCCTCTCTTGAAAAAAAAACAATGAAAAGGACAAAATTAGAATTGAAATGTCCCACTACCTAATGTTAGAGGAGGATGTCCGAAACTTCGATAGAAAGACCAAGTAGAGGAAAGCTTGGCCTATAAAATTGGAGAATATTCGCACAAGATCGAAATCCATGGAATTCTAAAATATGCTCGAACTTTGACCTTAACAGGTTGTAACATTTAAGTAAGTAAGAGTCAATCTGTATGTAAAAACTTATACAAAAAAGAAGTTTTAAATTGTTTAAGTTTTAAAATAATTTTAAAAAAGTTTTAAAATAATTACAAAAAATCGTATAAAAATATTTTTCCAAAAATTACAACAAAGCAAAAAAAAGCAGGGAAAAACAAAGTTATTTTCACATGATTTTAGATCTTAAAATAAAAATTGTTTATATTAATTATAAGCTGCTAAGTTTTCAACATATGAAGTAGCTCAGTGGAAGAGTCTCTGCCTAGCAGTCGGAGGGTCTGGGTCCGAGCCCCCATGGGGTCATAAAAAAAAATTTGAATTTCGTTTATATTTATATGTTTTTGATAAAACAACAACAAAAAAGTTGTTGCTGTTGTTGTTGTTGCTTTCAAATTGCTTACCCAAGCCATTACTTTTCTGCAATTGGTAAGTACTTGCCTCCAATGACATCCCCATGTTAATGTAATGACTTAAACAGCGAATGAGTAAGTAGTTCGTGTTCAATAGTTTAACTGTTTAACTCATTATTTGGTAATGAAAAGTTTTACTGGGTAATGATCAAAAAATTAAAAACAAACATTTTTTTCTTTAACTTTTTTAAAAAAGGCCTAAAATAAAATAAATTTTTATTATAAGTTTTTATCAAGAAATATTCGCCATACTCTTGGCTACATTTTTGCCGAACATAGTTAATCGATATTTTAAGTGCTGACTGGGTATTTAGTAAAAACTGATGACACCTTTTTTAGGCATCATGATAATATTGGAAAACTTTGGAGGCCTATAAATATAAAACGGTCTCTAACTTAGCCAAACAGTATAGGGTCTTACTACAATTTGATAGAAGAATAGAACCCATATAGTCACGACCTTGCACATTTTTCACTATTTTGCAGTGTAATAATTAAATTATCAGCCATGTCACAGAACTTAATTCCGTTCGGAAGTGGAATGAATTCCGCACTTTGCTTCTATTGAAAAAGTAAAACGAAAAAATTTTTCGGAATGAAACCACTTCTATTTTCAAAGTGGAATTGAATTCATATGTTTTTAGTTGTTTATTCAATATTTGAACAATTTCCTCAATTAATCAGTGTTTTTTGTTAAAACAAAGATAGGGTTGAAAATTTCAATTGAAAAAATCTTATTTTGTACTGATTTTGGACATTTAAAATTTTTCGGAATCTATAGAACCTAAAACCATTTCGATCGGAATTCAACTACGGAATGGTTTCAATTCCGACATGCCTGTATATTTTTACTTTAAATAATGATGTATTTTTTACTTACATTTTCTTTCCATCATTAAGCATAAAATTTGGCGGCAAACTTAACAAATATGTAAACAAAGCAAGAAGTACAACTGTCAAATCAAAATAGACTCAGGTAATTCAAACAGCGAATTATGTAATTTGTTTGTAAGTGTGAACATGCTATTAGTTGTTTTTTTACCTCTTGAGTAATTTTGGAAGAGTACCGAAAACATGTACATTTATTTTCACAACTATTCAAATGAATTTTTGGATCTTACTCTTTTGTATCCTCTACATTAAAAAACAAGTAAGAAAGTGCTATAGTCCGTCAAGCCCGACCATACGATACCCTTTACCACTAAGGTCAAAAGTGTTATTTTTTCTGTATAAAGACAAATATTTGCTAAATTTTGCCATCATACAAACATTTTCTCAAAACTTTTATATTTAAGCTGCTTCCGACATATGGACTTATATGAGAGCTAGGGTCAAATGTGGACCGATTATCTCGAAATTTGGCAAATTGATTACAGTTGTTACAAAAATTATGTATGTAAAACTTAAAATTCCCATTTTCTTTAGATTTACGAGCTTTTTAGTGATTTTTGTCTCATTTAGTGCGTTTTTAAAGAAAAGTTTGTATGGGAGCTATGGTCAAATGTGGACCGTTTTTTTTTTATTATTGGACCAACACTCAGGGGATGATCCCTACGTATGCATATGCAATGTGATGGAACTAGGAAAAAAGGTTGTGGGAAGGAGGATAGATTTGAGTAGTGTTTGTGGATATTCGATTTGAACCTTTGGATATCATAATTAGAGGGGAAGACTGATGCAGGAAGTTTATTCCACATTCGTGCTGTGCGGCTAAAAAACGAGTTTTCTCTATAGTGCGTCGTGCGATCCACTGGAAAATCGACTACAAAGGGATGAGCCCTTGTTGAGTTACGTGTGCTACGAAGAAATGTACGGGTTTCTGGAACAAGATCCCTAATTTCGTTTGAGCACATGCCATTGTAGTAGCGATAGAACAGTGAAACGCAACCCACAGTACGACGATGCTCCAATGAGGCAATAGAGTTGGCTACCCTACTGTCACCGATAAGCACCTTCGCCCTCTCTTGTACACGCTCGAGAAGCTCCAAAATAGACTTTGAAGCACCGGCCCATACATGAGAGTTGTATTCCATTTTCGGTCGGATATAAGTGGTATAGATGTTAAGGAGATCAGTTGGAGTGAAGTATGTCTTACACCGCTTTAGAAAGCCAAAACACTTGAATGCTTCATTCGACACTTGAAAAACATGATTAGTCCAACGGACATCACACTGAATTTTCATGCCTAGAACATCAAGAGTTTCTGATTCCTCAATATTTATACTACCCATAATTACAGATGATGCAACATTGTTCATAACGCGTTTGTGTGTTAATACACAACATTGGGTCTTTCGAGCATTGAAATCTACCCTGTTAGAACGAACCAATTGAATATTGTAGAAAGGTCGGAATTTAGCGTATCATTCATGGTTTGCCTCTTGGAATTGATATCCAACATGCTAGGCCTTTAGTTGAATGAATACGTATGACAGATGTTGCTATCATCTGCAAAAGAGTAGATAGGATTGGAAGTTTGACATAGAAGGTCATTTAGAAAAATAAGAAATAGAGTAGGAGAAAGAACGGATCCTTGTGGTACCCCCGAATTGATCTTGAACTCGTCGGACGATATCCCATCTATAACAACTCTTATAGTGCGATCTCTGAGAAAGCTCGATATAAACCGAGAGAAATTGTTACCAACACCAAAAGCAATAAGTTTTGATAGAAGCGCTCCATGCCACACTTTACTTTCGCCAAAACGGTAAATAGAACGGCACCATTTTTTCGATAAAAAGGCTAATACATCACCCGTAGAGCGGCCCCTACGAAATCCATACTGCCGGTCGTTTAGTAGGTTATTAGACTCCAAATATTTGACTAGATGATAGTTTATCATACTTTCCATCACTTTGGTAATTTTCGGGGTTGCTAGCTTCACCTTTTTTGGGGATTGGCGTTACATTAGCAACCTTCCAACACATGGGAAACTCACCGGCATAGTATAAGGTGCTAAAAAGGTTGGCTAATGGACGAGCTAACGTCGAAGAGTACTGCTTCAAGACCAGTGCTGGTATGCCATCCGGCCCAGGAGATTTATTTATGTTAAGATCCGCTAAAACCCTTTTAACAGCACGAGATCGAAAGAATATCTTAGACATAGTTACTGATACTCTTTCGATTACGGGCAGTGGTTGATTGCTTTCCGGCAAGTGTGAATTACTTGCAAATAATTCAGCCATAAGGTTTGCTTTATCAACCGGGTTAGTGAATGACTGGTCATCCTTTAAAAGAGTTGGTATTGATGAACTAGCATTATTGCTTACTCTTTTACAGTACGTTTACACACGTAGGTGACTTGTTACAAGTTGTGTATACGTATTCTTCTGACATGCAAGTAAAAAAATCACTGGCAATCAATATCGCTTGCCAGTGAGCCTACAACTTGCAGAAGTGTGATTGTGTTAGTAAAAAAATATAAATGTATTGAGCTTGCACTTGCATGTATAAATGCCGTGTTATCGAATGACCAAAAGTTCTTACTACCCTTAGGGGCAGTAAGAACTTTGGTACGAAGACGCTGCTCGTATAGAGATTTTTCACGACTAAACACATAAACACGGTCTTTCGCGTAGCCCCACTGACAAGAAAAAAATTGGTTTAACAACTTAGTTTGACAGATGTCGAATTCCAGTCCTATACTTTTGAAACCACGAAATGGATAACTCGATATAGTGTTACGAGGTTTCTCTTTTACCCTTAAACGGCCAAATTAAAAAAAGAATCGAATATTGCTGATATCAACTCCGTTTTAGTTTTACTTTTATTCCGTTTGGTTTAGAAGATATAATGTTTTTTTTTAACCCCACACAAACACATGTCTGATATTTTTTCAAAGTCAATCGACCAGTCTGTAAATTATATTTCTAGCTTCATTGATTTAAACAATTCAATTTTTGATTTTTTACCCCATTATTCGAAAGAGTACCAAACACGTATTTGGTATTATTTTGATGTTTATTAATTGCGGTATAAATTTGGTTTCTATATAATACATAATTGATTCAAAAGTTATATATGGGTCAAAAAATACCAAAATTTCGTTTTTACTCTTTGTATCCTCTCATTTGCGAAAAGTCGGTCGAAATACAACTTAAATGTTGGTTCTGTCGAGTTAGTTTCGGAGATATAACATTTCTAATTTTTCCCTTTTCCACCCTGCTTTACCCCCTTAGGGGGGGGGGTGAAATTTTCAAAGAGTAGTAAACAAGATTCCGTTAATTCTTACTGCTGATCTAAGACCAATTTCGTTGTAGTTTCTATCGCTTTCGATTTCAAAGATATAATGTTACCGATTTTTTCCTTTTTTACCCCTAAATTGAAAAAGTACCAAAGAGCCTGTTCGTAAATACACTGCACTTAATAATAAGCTAACTTTAGTCCTTTACAAGTTTGCAATCGTGATGCAGTGCAGTGATGCATTTACAAACAGGTCCAAATATAATTTATAGACGGGTCGAGGTCGATTGCTATCAGCCATGTCACAGAACTCAATTTCGTTCGGAAGTGGAACGTATTCCGCACTTGCTTCTATTGAAAAAGTAAAACGAAAAAATTTTTCGGAATGAAACCACTTTCTATTTTCAAAGTGGAATTGAATTCATATGTTTTTAGTTGTTTATTCAATATTTATACAATTTCCTCAATTAATCAGTGTTTTTTGTTAAAACAAAGATAGAGTTGAAAATTTCAATTAAAAAAATCTTATTTTGTACTGATTTTGGACATTTAAAATTTTTCGGAATCTATAGAACCTAAAACCATTTCGATCGGAATTCAACTACGGAATGGTTTTAATTCCAAACGGAATTCGTGACATGCCTGTATATCTAGCTTCATATGTTTAAAAGATATGAAAAGTTTAAAAGCAAAAAACCTACCCTTGAATATTATCCCGTTTTTATTTAATATATTTTTAATACTTTTCGACTGTGATATAAATTGTACCCCTATCTTTATTGGTTCAAAAGATACGTATGGGTTTAAAAAAAGTATCAAAAAAAGGACATGTGTCCCCTTAATTTCGTAGCAGATACAATTTCAATTTTGCTTCTATCGATGTTGGCTTCAAAGATATGATGTTACTAATTTCTCCCTTTTTACCTCTAAGCTGCCGAATTTTAAAAAAGTACCAAACACTGTCCCTTAATTTTCAGTGCGGAGATATGTTCCCGATTTTCCCTTTTTTGCCCTCCAAATTGAAAAAAAATACCAAATACGTATACTGTAAATACTTACCTGTAAATTTTATTTCAAGCTTCGTGAAGCTTCGTTAGTCCAAGTGATATGTAAAGAAGAAGAATGGACCTGCCCTAAATATTTTTTCGCCGCTTTTACCCCCTAAATCAAAAAATTACCAAACATGTGTTTAATATTTTTAATTGTTTACCGTCTCCGTTTAAATTTTGTTACTATTCAGAAGCGTTTTTGTATCATGTATCGTGTAAAAAAATACTGCATACAAATTTTAGTTGTGAACACACTGTTGTAAAGTTGTATATTTGTATTGTTGTATCTTATCAGCTGTCAAGCAATAATAAAAAAGAAGAAGAACAAACATATTTACAGTTGGCGGTGTTTAATTTACATTCAAAAATAAATCTTTAAATTGTATATACGTATCTCGTTTTCTTTTAATAATTCCATTTCTTCTCTATTTAGAATAATTTTTATTAATCATAAATTTGTTTATGATTTTCGTCTTTCTTTTTTTCAAAAACTTCTATTCACATGTGAATGATATGCTTCAATTACATACAACATTCAATAAACATATGGGTGAATTGGATCTATGCATCGAAAAAGGTACCCGCTCCCTAGCTTTTGCCGTTTGGACTGGCCGATGATGAATCAGTCAGTTATGTTACACTAGGCCTTGGTACTTAAGAGTGGCTCATAATATGATTTTAACGTATAAAAGTATCAAAAGCAAATTAATTGGCTATCGTTGCATGTTTAGCCATTTCGAATACGCTGAGTTCAATGGTGTTAACCGTTTTTAGCTCTAGTTTTCGAGATACAAGCGTTATTTAAAAAATGGAGGATGTTGCTCGATAAATATTCGCGTAACTCGAAAGCTGTTTATTTTCTTGAAGTAAATAAACAATTATTTTTTTAGTCCGAGCAGTCGTTTTGGAAATATTTTTTTTGTTTGCAAAAACAAATATTGTTTTGTGACTTTTCAAAAAAAATAGGCGTACATATTAATCTGCAAGATAATTTTGTTGCCGAATTTCGGTTTTTTTACTTAGTTCAAGAAAAAAAAAAACAGTTTTCGAGTTACGCTAATATTTATTGCGCAACCTCCTCCATTTTTCATAACGCTATATCTCGAAAACTAAAGCTTAACTAAAAAAAACTTTACCCACTAGGTCACCCTTTTGTCTGTAAAAAAGTTTTTAAAGTCCAGCACAGTGTTATTAGAATTTTTATTTTTGTTTTAAATAATTATTTAATTAATTAATTATTTAATTTTTTTAAGTGCTTAAGCACTTTTTGTGTTAGAATGTATAGAGTTTATTTGGGTTACGCCATTCCAACACTACAATCTGCTACGACTCCGTGTTCATAGCTACCTTCTGCTAATAAAGCAACTCGGTTATGCGATAAAGAACATATCAAGGAATTGTGCTGGACTTCTGGAGCAAAAGTTTTTGTTTTTTTTAAAGGAATTGAACTACTTTAATTTTTTGGTTTAAGTTAACTGGGATATTATGCACACAAATTAATCCAGCAACAACCGATTAGTCTTTAATTTTTTTGTATTGAAATCAAGGCTCATATATACAGGTTAACGCATGGCTACAACAAATACAACAAGCCAAAAACAACATAGATTTTGTTGTTAGGTATAAAGTTTTGTAATGTCAAAATTGACAACAATATTTGAGCATTCAAAGACAGTTGTTGATAAACAAACAAAAAAATAAATTGAATTTGATTTTTTTTTTTAGATGTAAAAAGGGGATGTTATATATATAAGAACTATAGCCAAATCTTGAACATTGTCTCAAAAAGTAATGGCTGGTATTTATATAAAGCTTATTTATGCAAAATTTAGTGGCCATAGCTGTAATAGCGTATAATCTAATAGCTTTTAACTGGCGTTTGTGGCATTTAAGTGGTTTCCGGGAGTGGTTTTTATATGAAAGCTATGTTCATATATGGACCGATTCCTATAAAATTTGATATACTGACCAATAGTTGCATAAAACTTGATTTTCCGTTATATTGTATTTTATTTTTTTAAATTTTAATAAATTTAACAATTTGAAATTTTCGACAATTCAGAATAAAACGTTTGACAATTTAAAATAATAACAATAATTTGACATTACAAAACGTTATTGAAAAACAGCTGATGAGTTGCAATCACATGTTATTATTACACTATGATTGAAATTCCTTATTTTTTTCAATTCTATTTTTCGATGTAGTGTAACTAAAATTAAGATTACAATTTTAAAAAAATACCGTTACGGTCTTTTGGATTCTAACAAATTCAAATATAAAAGCATATCCCACACAACTACAAAAACAAGAATTTCTATTATCCGTTAAAAAAATATTAATGGGCCTGTTCGTAAATGCAAACTTTGCAGCATGAAATATGATGATGCGCTGTTGATGCGTGCATAGTTTTGGGCAGCACTGCTTTCTACTTGCCTAAAAATGTTAGCTTATTATCAAGCGCTTAAAGTTGTGATACAGCGCAGTAATGCAGGCTGACGAACAGGCTGACTATTGTGGAAAAATTGTATCGGCAGGTGACGGTATAAAAAACCAACGCAAAATAAAAATTCAGATTAATTTTGTTTTGTTTTTTTTTCTTATTTTTAGGTATATAAGATGAAAATTTACTTCATGGTAGTAATATACATAATTAGACTTGTACATACGATAATATGATGCAAATAATTTCTTAATGTTGATTCTTTATTAAACTGAGTGTGATTTTTGTTAATTATTTTATCATTTTGTTTGTATGTTCTTTTTATTTTATTATAATTTATTTATTACAGTGCAACTACAAGGAATGACTTTAGCAAACCTTTGAAAATTTATCAATAATCAAATTATTAATTACGTGTTTCTTTCTTAAGACGCTTCAATTAAAAATAATCGATCAAAATTATAATTAATAATCATTATATACTAATAAATAATTACGTAAAAATATTATCGTTAGTTTTTGTTTTCTCTCATTTTATGTTTGTTACTCTCAATATTTTTTATCATCGTTATTATAATTAATCATTAATTAATAAGTTTATTTATAGTATTTATATTTATTTATATGTATGTATTTATGTATTTATATTATTAGTTCCTTTTTTTGCATTTGTTTTTGTTTTTTTTTTATTAACGTAAATTGATTTTTGATGCTTTACTAATTGCAACGGTATGGAGTAAAAATCGGCATTTAAAATACATTTAATAGATCCCTAGAAAGATGCGTATTTGTATTATTTATCTTGATTTATTTCTTTTAATTGTAATCGTAATAAAATTCTATAGCAGTTGCTTATTTATTTATTTAATATTATTTGTTATTGGTGTTTATACTTGCTGCTTCTTTTTTATATCTTGTTCTTGCTTTTTCAGGCATGCAATGGCTGCAGATTGATTTTCATTTTTTTTTTATTATTATTATTTTATAAGTGGTGATTAATATTTATTAGAAAATAATGAAATAATATTTATAGCGACAACACAAATCCATTGCACATTCAACAATTTAATATCCTCTGAACTGCTTTTTGATTTTGTAGGGCATCCGGCTTCGAACCCATTAACAGCATATGTCCACAGTACATAAATACATCGGGAGTTGAATGCACGAGTTTCTGTATAATTTGTATTAGTTTGTCTTCTATTTATCAATAAAATTTAGCTGATCTTTTTATACTGATCAGTAGTCAGTGCCCCGAATGCGATCCGAGTTGGGATATTCGTTGTCCTAAAAAAATTAATAAAAATAAAATACGTTAGGCAGGTTCAAAAAACGAGGGGCATCTTTTCCGTTGTGATTACTATAATGATACTTAAATTATTAGCCATGTCACAGAACTTAATTCCGTTCGGAAGTGTAAAACGAAAAATTTTTTCGGAATGAAACCAGATTCTTTTGTAAATGTGGAATTGAATTTGTATAATTTTCTTTGTTTATTCCATATTTGAATAATTTCTTCAAATATTTAAGAGTTATTTGTTGATACATTGATAGAGTTACTGATTTCAATTAAAAAAATCGTGTTTTGTAATAATTTTGGACGTTTACAATTTTTCGGAATCTATAGAACCTAAAACCAATTCCGAACGGAATTTGTGACATGCCTGTATAATTAATAAGTCGTAACATTTTTGAGAAAATATGAGAAAATATGAAAAAACGCTAAAAAACAATCGATAAGGGGCTGTTCACATATTACGTAACGCTCTTAGGGGGAAGGGGGTTATGACTTTTATTACGGTAGAGATATTCTGTATGCGTATTTCTATTTAAATGTATTACCCATTGGGGGAGTGGTTAAAAAATCTGCGAAAATAGCGTTAACAGCCCCAAAGGTGCTTTATAACTTTTGTAAAATACCGAGACAGCTGACAAATCGTGTTCCTATGCGTGTGAGCCTGGAAGTTAACAGCAGTTTACAAGTAAAGCCAAAAAAATAATCATGCTAGTTTAAGGCACGTTCGAATAAATGGTCAGATGTTTTTTTATTTTTTCGGAAAAAAAACTGGACAATTCCCAATTGAATCATGAATAGTAAAACTGTCAATTCTAAATGGGAATCAATCAATCGCTTCATAGAAGTCTTTGGAGAAATAAGAAAAACCTATCGATAAAATTGCACACATAGACTCAAACAATCGACTTTTTGAGCACTAAAAATGTCAAATAAATGAGTTGGCACCCAAACACTTATATTTATTTCCAAAAATAATATATAAATTGCAATCTCATTGTTTCTCGGACGGACATTTTTCTGAAAACTTCGGACTGTACGGGAACAAACATATAATTGGAAATTCCCGCATTGAATTCCAAATGAAAATTTTCGTTTGAAAATAAAGAAATTACAATTGAAATTTAAAAAAAAATGCATAGAAAAAGAGATTTTCTTTTATCTGAAAATGAGGAAATTTGACATCTCTTAATTTCAAATAAAAATTATAATCGTCAATTGAATTTTTCTCCATTGTAATAAGAAATGCTGTAGCTTATTTTCTTATAATCTAACTTACGTTATTTTGTATGTAAAATACTTTAACTTTACTAACTTTTTGAGTTTCTCTTGGTCCAGAGCGAATACGCGACGATTCACTTTTTATTTGTTGTTCATCCGGAAAGTCCCGCTCCCGATTATTGTGTTTTGGCTGCCCTCGTTCATCTCCTCCACGCCCACGGTTGTAATCGTATTTTGAGATGTGTCGGCCTGAATTATTGTATTGTTCATTGTTTTCTCTATCAGCGTCAGTGTCCCTAAAGTCTCCACGATCACCACTTCGGTGACTATCGAAACGACGATGCTCATTATATGTGTTATAACCGCTACGATAAGAGTTATTTCGATCACGAAATGAAGAATTATCACCAAAGTATTTTTGAGGTCCTCCGCCACTTCCAGGACCTAAACCACTTCCCCGTCCGTCTCGATCACGGTCTCTATCTCTTTCTCGATCGTCATTTTGGCGCATATTGTAATTGCGACCAATTGTTGTAGGAGGGCCGTCATAGCCACCAAGAGGTTTCTTCGTAGACATTTCCTCTTCTTGTTTCTTTTCATAGTGGTAAAAGTCGTCAAATATCGAGGTTTTATGTTTAAAAGTGTGCAGAATTTCCAAAACTTCTATGCCCTTAGCATGTGGAACTTCCTGTGTGTCACGAGAATTTGTTACTGGTTTGTTTTCGTTATTTTCAAGAGTTATGTGACGTAGGTCTTTATTGGGGACATCTTTCACATAAATCCACTTGACTTTAAATTTGCCCCTCCATTTGTCTTGCGACCAAACACTCGATGTAGAATTGTAATCAACGGGAGTCATCATTTGAGCCATGCCACAAAAATGACCCGATCCATTAACTGAAAAAAATAGAAGAATATTGCCGCCATCCTTGCTACGTTCTTTAAAGGCATCGTCGAGCCTCTTGTTGCCGTGGTCAGTTGAGCACCAGATTTCATATTTTATACTGCGATGGACATCAACCTCCGAGTAAGATTTAATAACAAAGAACCTGTTTGGAATACATTTTTTTATTTTTTATTTGCGCTTATTAAATTATTATATTTACCTGGCTGATTTCGCTCGCCCCAAATCTATTTCAGCCGGATTGTAATTATTTTTATCTCGAAGTTCCTCTAAGACCGCTTGGGGTGATTCAACTGCTGCAGCTCTGTCGTTTGTCTCAACACTTCTAGTACTGCTTTCTTCGCGGTAATCAAATGATCCACTATCTTGCTCATGCCTGGAAGATGCGTAATTGCTCCTACGATCCCCATAGCGACCGGCGCTTGAGACGTTTCCACCACTTCCCCCACCGCCGCTCATACCACTCTCACCACCACTTGGGGGACCATCGCCTCGACGTATAGGACCTGACGAAGATCCACCACTTGACTGCCGGCCTCCTTGGTACAAAGGATGTTGTGTTGACCAATTTTTGCGCGAATGACCATTTGGCGAGCTTCGTACACGGCCAAAATTACTGTTGTAACTTTGTCTATTGTTGTCATCTCGTAGAACTTCTTGGACTTTATTGGGACCACTATTGTTATCAGAACGGCTCCCCAAATCGAAATCAGATCCTATACCTGGTGAAAAATCGGAGTTGATTTCGGTTGAGCTCAAGTCAATAGGAGGGGGAGGCGACGGCACGGGGGGCGGGTTGTTGTTCGGCATATCCCAAGTGTTCACGTCCAAATTGTGTTTTCCTGGTACCATAGGCGGGGGCGGCATGCCTGGACCCTTCTTTTTGTGGCTGGAAGTCGTAAGTGTTGTCTAAAAAACAAAATATTAGTATTAACACATAACGTTTGCACTTAAAAGTAATTTGTAATTGCAAATTATCATTAACAGTAAATAATCAAACTTACTCTTGATGTGAGCTTTGCAGGCTGTGAAGCAATTGAAGCCCATGTAGTCTTTTTGGGAGCAGCAGCGGCTGGCACCGCACTCGTTTTCTTCTCGTCAGGTGCATTATTTGCACTTGGTCTATTGTCCAACTTTTCAGAATTATAGTTATCGTACCGACCACTTTCCTCATGTCTTGCCTAAATAAATCAATATTTTTTTTAAATGCTTTGAATTAATAATAAATTATGTACTCTGTTATAATTTCCTGACGAATTATCGGATCTGCGAGAATTGTTAGTACCCCAAGCGTTGGGTTGATAGTCATCTCTCTTCGAATTGTTATAGAATGCAGGCTTATTATATTTCTTGTTGGTGTCTAAAAGGAAAATAATTATATTTCATGAACTACATATAAGCAATCATCAAATATGAAATAGTTTTTGATAAATGTAATGAAAATTAAATTATATACGAAATTTTGTTCACAAGCCTAGCTCCTATAAAAAACCCCATAAACGGAAATGACACAACCATACTTACATCTAGAGAAATAATGTGTGTGATAAGAAAAGTAATCCTAGTAAAGAATTAAGAAAATATCGTAAATATGTTGACTAATGGTCTTCAGTGATGAAAGGTATCCAAATAACCGTCTATAGCACTTTCTTAATGTTTTTTTTTATAATTTTTATAACATAAGAAATTAAACATATAAAAGTGTTATATTCGGCTGTGCCGAATATTACATACCCACCATCGAGTTGTGTTAAATTTAAAAACGTATCTCATATATCTACGAGGGTGCAGCTAATTTAAAATATTGGTCCATATTTTAAATTAGCTGCACCCTCGTAGATATATGAGATACGTTTTTAAATTTAACACAACTCGATGGTGGGTATTGTTAGTAAAAAATTTGGACTTAATTTGGTTGCAGTAGCTTTATAGTTAAACATTTAAAAGTACCAAAGTGGTTTCCCTAGTATTTTCTTTGCACAAAATGTTGTTCCACAACCGGGTATAGTTTGTAAAGTCTGGTCTTAACATAGATAGCTATCTAATTTCATAGGTGCAATCTTAATATACCGAATGTACCTCAAAATCTTTTTGATTGTGGATATAAAAAGTGGATGTTATAAATATAAAAACTATAGCTAAATTTTAACCGATCACAAAATTGTATATACTGGCTGGTATTTATAGAAAGCTTATTTATGCAAAATTTAGTGACCATAGCTGTCACAGTTTATAATTTAATACCTTTTAACTGGCGTTTGTGGCATTTTAGTAGTTTCCGGGAGTGGCTTTTATATGAAAGCTATGGTCAAATATGGACCGATTCCTATAAAATTTGATATATACAGCATTAATGCGATTCCCGGGACGGGAATAGGGATTTAGTACACGCCTATTTTCACAGCTTCTATAACATATAGAAAATACATTTGTAAAATGTTGTCTCTCCAGCACTTGCTATTAAGGCGCTATCGCGCTTTTCATTTCAAGGACAGATCATATATCATATACATATGTATATCCTTTTTGGGTTTTGAGCCACTATTAGGGAAATTACAAACGGAATAACAATTTTAATATAACCCCATTTGACGGTTTAAGTGCGTAACGGTCCTCTAGGTACAAAAACTGTAATAACTTGGTCATTTGTGATATTAAATGTTCCAAATTTTGCACAGATATACGTTATGATTTATAAGGCATTTACATTACCTCGAAATCTAGTACTTACGAGATTTTGTTCAAAATCTAATTGATTTTGAATTTCCCATACAAAAATAAATCTAGTATTGAAGTAGATTTTGGCAAAATCTACTTGAAATCTAGTAGTACTTAATAATGCAGCTTTGTTTTTCTTCTAAAAAGTACTAACAAATACAACGCTGTGTAATTCAAAATGATATTTCAATTGAAAAGAAATCAAAAGAAAAGAAAAAAGTGAGCCAAAATTAATAAAATAAATTAAATTTTAATTAAATTTGAATCGAAAATGAAAAAATAAATGAGAAAGGAAAATAAATAACAGTTTGAAAAATTTTGGTTTCGTTTAATGAAAATAAAATCTACCAAACATCAAAAAAATGTAGTGTAAACGATATAGATTTTGATTGAGATTTAAAATCAAATTTACTAGATTTAAGAGTAGTGTAAATTCCCTATTAGGGAATAATATTCCATAAAAAACTCAATTTTGAAATTTTTGCAGATAGGTTATTTGGTCTTTAAGATGGCGATATTTTACTAAATATTGTAAGGGCAGTTCTTATATTGTAAGGGCAGAGTTCTGTTTTCTTTATGGTATATATCTGTATAAAGTCTCCGTTAATCATTTTTTGCTAGACTTTGTAGTTTAAGTACACTGATTAAATTTGTATCTTTATTTAACTTGGAAAACCTACAAGGTTCCTCTTTGCATACTCACAAATAAGACAAGTTTCTTCGATTTAAATTACAACAAATTTGTTGTTGTACTTGCATTTATTTTATGATAAAGGGCCCAAATCTTCAAAATCCTGAAGCGAAAATTTATTTTTTATAAAAAATAATCCATAACTATTACAATAATGTCACGTAAAATGCAAGAAGAAACAAAAAACATTATAACTTTTAATCTTTAATGTTCCTTAAACTCAAATTTTAGAATTGGGTCCACAAGCCATCAGCAAAAACTCTAAATACTAAAATGGTAAAAAAACGTTTAGTTTTTGTGCAATTGGGATAAAAACAATAATTTATTATTTTCTGAAATTAAAACGCTTAAACCTTTTATTTTTAGTGAATAAAGTCGCCGTTTTTGACCGTACGCATACAAAATTTTGTACAGTTTGCGATTTAATTCATTTTGAGTAATTTTCAGTGGCGTCACCTGTCGGTAAACCTCTTCGGCTCATGCGCAACAACTTACGATTTAATTAACTTTAAGCTATTTTTAGTGGCGCCACTTGTCGGAACGTGGTCATACCACCTTAGTAATGTTCGTCGGCTCAAGCGCAACAATTTTTCGTAAGTTCATAATATGATAAAATGCATAGTTTACTATTCTATAAAGCCTAATTCCATTATGGCTTTCGATGGATTGAGTCCAAAGTTGTAGTTTAAAGAAAAGGCAAAAAATAATATTTTAATTTAGTTTTACTTGCAAGTAGAAAACCATACAAAAATTTTAATAATTTAATAAAATTAACGGTATTATGTTATGTTTCGGCTACAGTAATAATTTACTCTACTTTTTTAATACGTTGTTAAACTGTACTTTTTATATGGCTATGAAAAAAATGACTCGGTGCTTTTGCACATCACTACAAAACGGCAACGAAAAACAAGAAAAGTGTAATTTTTTTCATTGTAAACAACGTGTTTTTACTTTTTTTACATTAATGCATTTAAATCTCAATTTTCAAAAAATGTGGACTTAGTGCCTATTCATTGCTACCGAATTATCATTATTGTATTTGTTTATGTATTGGAAATACTTTTTAAACTTTTCTTTGATCTTTACTAGGATTTGCATTCGCTAAAATTCAAATTATATAACTTTTTGCTGCGTCACGAACTTTTTGGATAAATCTTATTTCAATATAGTTTTTTCTAGTTCACTCTAGTTTTGCAAAATTAATATTAATATAACTGAAAACCTGGTCACCCTATTTAATAAACAAAAAAATCGGCAACAGTGTTGTCTTTAAATTTTACTAACAATAGGTTTTGATCTATTCAGCAATTACAGAGATATTGCACAATTTATACCAAAAAAAAGTTTTTAAATTTTTTTTGTTCTTAAAAAAATCATAAAATATATTGTATAGATAGATATGTTCTAAGTAAAACCAGTTACATATTGTAAAAATCGATTAAGAACTATTGATTTTATTAAAAATTAACGAAATACAATATTTTTGCTGCATAACTTATATACATCAAAAATATCAAAAAATATTTTTTTTGTATCTGTACTTGCTTTTGTTATAAATTGTTGTAGATATAACGATACTTAACTTTTAATAAAACAAAAAGTTCTTGACGATTTCAGTATGATATACAGTTTTGTGCAGAACAAAAGCAACAGAATTTATCTCCTAACATAAATACATATTTTGTATTTACATTTCGTTTTAGAAAACTATATTTTATTTTTATATTTTATACTTTTTGTGAAAATTAAAAATAACAAATTTAATTAACAAATTCTTAAAAATTGATAAAAACAAATTGTGTCTCCTTATGAAGCTGTGCAAAACAAAAGCAACAAATTCAGTACTTTGTGTATTAACCCCAGTTTTTGATGACATCCGCACATCTACGGGGCATAGATGCAATTTTATTTGTTTATCGTACTGTTTAGAATTTTTTCCCACTCTGATTTCAATTCTTGATAAACCCATTTTTATTTTTGAACCTTTTTCCAGCTACCTCACTTTTGAGTATCCCAAAAAGGTTTTCAATGGGATTCAAGTCGAGTGATTTGGCCGGCAAATCAAGGACTTGAATCCCATTGTCTTAATTAAACTTCAAACACCCATCAAAGTGGCATATTCCATTAGGTATGTGGCAACATTTGGGTCTGAAGTATAACTCTGTACTTGAAACGGTCCATTATTCCATCGATTTAATGGAATGGACAGACTCCTTCAGTCGAAACACAAGTCCAGACCATTACGCTGACTCCTCCGTGTTTTACAGGCACTTTATAGTTGCAGGGTTCATGCCGTTTACCAAATAACATTTCGACTCGTCACTTTTGTAAAGGGAGTCTTTTTTAAAGTGTTCAAAACATTTGCAACTCACCCTTCTCTTATTTTTTACTAAGCAATTTACACTACCAAATTTACAATTTAAAATTTAGTTCACCATTTTCTATTAAAAATGGAAGTTAGTGGTTATTTTTACGCAGTTTAAGTTTAGAGTCAAAAAAGTAAAAAACTCTATAAATTTTTTAATTAGATGGCTGAAAACAAATACAATTCGAATTTTAAATCCAAAGTTTTAAATTATTTTGAAAATGGGATGTCTCGAAAATATATCTCTATAAAATATGGCATTTACAAATCAACGATTTGTCGAATAATAAAAAGTGGAAACATTCAAACCATACATAAGGTAGACCTCGTGCAACAACTGCTGGAGCAAATAGAAAATTAAGAATTTTTTTACAAAATTTCCAAGAGCTATTCCCAGAGAAAAAAAAAACAGAAATTTCTGTGGACGTTAGTCTTTATACTATTAAGAAGAAGAGCCCGGGTACACGTTCTTACAAGTTACAGATACACCAAAAAACCATTTGTGTTAGAAAAAGTCGTAAAGCTCACCACCACTTTGCTCAACCTCATTTAATTTGGACTCCAGAGCAATGAAAGAAAGTGTTATGGTCCGATGAATCTAAATTTAATCTCAAAGGATCAGGCAGATTGTATGTTAGACGACCTAGAGGTGAAAAGTACAATTCACGATATACAACCACAACAGTAAAGTATGGAGGGATAAATATCATGGTGTCGAGATGTTTCGCGGAACATGGAATAGGTCCAATCCACCGTATAACTGATACAATGACAGCCACAATCTATAGAAACCTCCTAAGCGCAGTTATGCTCCGTGCGCTGAATGGGAAATGCCGCTTTGGTAAACATTCCAACACGACAATGAACCTAAATACACGGCTACGATTGTTAAAACGTGATAGGAAAAAAAAACAAATCAATGTTATGTCGTGGCCACCGCAATCTCCCGATGTCAACCCGATTTAGAACATGGGATGATTGCCAAAAGTAATGTTGGGAAACAAACTTTCCGAAATGGAGAAGAACTTTTTGTTGAACTGGAAAAGCAGTGGAATGCAATTTTAAATGATTATATTAAAAAGCTTATTTCCTCGATGCCTAAAAGATGTTCAGAAATAATAACAACTAAAAAATATGCTACAAAATATTAAAGATTTAATATTTTACTTTTAAGTTTATTTAAGAGTTGCAAATGTTTTGAACACTTGAATTTCGACTTATTTTGTTAAAGGCATTATTTTTGTTATTAAAAGTTAATGAAGGACATTTTTTGTTTTTTTATTTGAATAAACAACAACTGAGTTTAATAAAAAAAAATAAATAAAAAAACTTGCTTAAGAATTTGCAATTTAAATAAATTACATTAAGTTTAAATGTGCTTTTAGTTCCAAATGTCTTAACCACCACTGTATATACATACATATCGTTTTATATAAAAAAATCGTTAAAAGAAAGTATCGTATGCGATATATTTTCTAGATGTTGATAGTTTTGTATAAAAAAATAACTACTACTAAATATGAAATTTTTTTTTGGTGCTAACCACTCCTAAGGATAAAATTTTTCTTAACTTTATCAATACATTTGCAATTTTAATCATGTTATTGACTTGATGTAGTCAGCACATATACATGTTTTGAGTCTTAACCCTCTGCGAACCCTCTGTCAAGCAGACACCAACAATTATTAAGTTTTGTTTTAAATTAATTTTTCTGGAAAAGCCATGCCAATAAATCGATACACGACTTTTAGCTTTAAAATAACTATAAAAATAATAATAATAATATTTTAATTTTACAAATCGAATCTTGGAAAACATAAGCCATGGAAATTGTATCTGGCAGTCTACCACGTCAATATAATAGTAAAAATTTCTCACGTCAGTCGCAGAGTTAGTGTCTCAAGTTAATGCTTCACAGAAGAAGCCTATACACTTTACGCCGAAAGCTGACAGTAGTAACAGTGAATGTGAAGGTATCAAGATACTGCAAGTTATTTTTTTGTTTATTTTAACTTAATTATTTTTAATTGTTATACATATTTTATATGTGAACCGACTTGGTATAGCAGGTTAGTCATCTGCCTAGCATACCAGAGGTCCCAAGTTCACTTGAAAAAATGAATTTTCAAAAAAAAGCGGCGGTTCACCTCATAACTCAGATAGCCACTGGTTATTGAGTATTAGGCTCTGTAAAACTTCTCGGAGTCGGCGTAAAAAAAATAGAATCGGATGCAGCTCATTGTCTGAGAGATATACCCCTTGTGTATATAAACTAAGACAAAAATTTATAGAATTCAAAAAATTATTAATTGCTACATTTTATTCAATACATGTTTTTGACAAACATATTTCTTAAGTATGAGTTGCACATTGACGTTCCTAAATGCTTTTAATACGAAAAGCAATGTTGCACTCAACACCCGGGCCGAACTCATAAATGGCGCTAGTTTTATTGCATTCACCTCTTTTTCACATCAAAGGAAAAGGGTTATTTTTAATGATAAATCCAAATCGAAAATTTTATGTAAAACTGTATTTTTTTATAGCTAAGTACTCTGGTTTTGATTGAAACTTGCTTCCATATGACCGAGACCTGAAAACCACTTAAATTCTAATACTAAATTATAACAGCTATGACAATCAAATTTAGTAGTGAGAAGTTTTGTCGGCACACATATAGCATATTCAAATTTATGTAATAAAACTACAATATATGAACACAAATCGATCTTCATTCAACTTTAGCTCCCATACAACCTAGGAAATCATAGGAAAACCCTTTTATACCACAAAGGGTACTTAAATGTTAAACTTTCCGGTCCACTTTTGATAATAAATAAACTGTAGTAGCTACGATAAACAACGACATCATATTCGGCACAGCTGATTATAACACTAATTGTTAATAACCTATTTATTTTATGTTATTATTTATATTTTTTAATAAAAATTTACTATTGAAAAATGTATTTTTAAAATATAAAAGACAAAAATTATTAAAAATCTCACCATAATTGGATGTTGAAGATTGAGTGCTTGATTTACGAGATTTATAATTGCCCCATGGTGCAGAATTGCTTTGATTCTCTTTCGCATTAAATGGTGGATATTGAAACTGCATTGACGAGGAGCTTTGATTGGCAGCTGCATATAAAAGATATTAAATATAAGTAAAATAAAATATATTAAATATGAAAGTATAAGCAAAAAAAAAAGATTTATCAATTTATTTTGTTAATTGCAAGTTTAAAACTAATATCTTACCGGAGGAATTTTCTTCGTTAACTGGAGAAGCTAAATTTTCATAAGAAGCTGCTTCATCCACTTGCTGACTCCATGGTATATTACGCTCCTCAACATTTTTTCCTAAATAAAACAAGTAAAAAATAATGAAGGAACAAAGAATACATACAAAAACTTGAACAACAAACACAGAAAGAAGTTCCTACAAGACGGCACAACACAATTTGAAGTTGTATGTAGTATCTACATACTACATACTTTTGTATATTGTACATATTTTATACATATTGCAATAAATTGACAATCATTGTTAATTGTTTTTCCTATTAAGACATTTTAAATCAATAAATACATATTTTCGAACAATTTTTAAGAAATTACAAAACATTAAACATATTCGCAACTTGTTTCATTTTGCACAGGTCGGTCGGTCAATTTATGTTTCTCACTCTTAATACACAGTTCAATCACACAACAAAAACAAAAAAAGTTACAATTACGTCGACAAAGGTACCGACGACGGGATTTTTTTAATTGCGGCTATATTACCTGTATTTCCGGGTACTTTCATCTAAAACAAATCAAAGAAAAATCCCATTAAAATTGTAATGATTGAAATCAAATCGAGAAAATATATTTTGGCTTTTCTGATTTTTTAGGTTTGATGGCCTCTTCGGCACCACTAAATACACAAATTCAATGGCAATTACCTGATCTGACACGCCTGATGACATTTGCTGTAGAATTCAGCGAACTTTGCTGCAAATTAAAAATCGAATTTTATCGCCGATTTGTCAATGTTTCTTATAAAAAAAATATTTAACTACGTTTACCTCTTAAAAATTATATCTAAAAACACAAATGATTGTTGTAAAAACAAATAAAATATCTATTAAAATTTTTATCAATAATTGCTAGACTGGACTGTGGTGTATTTTCAATTCTTTCTTTCTTTTTATATTATATTTCTCCTCCTCCTTCAGAATAAAGAACAACCATTTTGCTTTTTGTTGCACTCTACCAGGGCTACCAGACATTTAACATAAGCCGGGGAGTAATATTAATATTTACAATTCGATTCGTATGCAATGTGTCGGAAGGCTCGTATCTAAGAAAAATGCTTTTATCAAAAATATTAATCCGCTTTGTACTTATTTATATTTTTAATAGAAAAACTTAACATTTACTTTTAAGGGGCATTTCAAAAATACAGTCTGGCAACTTATCCCACACATTCGTACATATTTCGAGGTCTGTTTAACAAAAATGTCAACGGCCGCATTTCAGAGTTGAAATTATAGTACTTTACTTTCGATTAAAAAAGTAGTCATATTTTCAATTGAACTTATCACAATTACACAGAGAAAAATTAATAAGGATATTGATGATAATTGTCAAATTAACTGTATTATGAACAAATATAGTGTAATAACTCAGTTAATTTTTTTTTTATCAAATTGTGGATGGTTCAGAAATAAACCTGTTTTAATTGGACAAACCGATTCGAACAACTTTTTAAAATAATAGCGTTCTCAACAAAAAAGATACTTTATTCTCAAATCATTGTCAAACCTCATTCACAAATGTTTTTTCAATGTGGATATAATCTACATATGAAACATAAATAAAATTACTTTGGATTTGTTAAGTTTTTATACCCTTCACCACCATAGGTGAAAGGAGTATTACAAGTTTGTGCTGATGTATGTAACGCATAGAAATACTTGTCTTAGACCCACCTTTTAGTATACCAATAGACTTTCGGAGTCGATTTAGCGATGTCAGTCCGTGCGTCCGTCCGTCTGGACAACTGGCTGGACCCCCATGTAAACCATGAAATCAAAGTGCAGGTCGCAACTCTAAAGATAATTTAATGAAAATTCGTCAATCGGTCCATTTTTTATGGTGCCTCCCATAGGTCCCACTTTCCGGAATTGATATATTGGCCACAAATATCAATATTTTTTTAATGAAATTTAAAACAGAAACTTAAATCACCGTACCAAATTTCGTATAAAATAGTTCCCATACAAACTCTTGTGTTAAAACGCACTAAATGAGACAAAAATCACAAAAATTTTGAGTTTTTTTTCGCTCATAATTTTTGTAAAAACTGTAATCAATTTGCCAAACTTCGACATAATCGGTTCACATTTGACCCTAGCTCTCATATAAGTCCAAATGACGGAAACAGCTTAAATATATATGTAAGTTTTGAGAAAATGTTTGTTTGATGGCAAAATTTAGCAGGAAAAAGAACTTCTTTAACCTTAGTGGTGAAGTGTTTCGTGTCGGCCTTGACCGACTATAGCACTTTTTTTAATTTTTACTTACTAAAATGGCCTATAGTTACAACTTGTTAAGGTCAAAGGATTCCTTTCTTGTGGGCATATTCTCTAATTTCGTAGGCCAAGTTTTAAAACATTTTCCTCTATTTGGTCTTTCAATCGAAGTTTTAGACGCTCTCTTCTACGAGTTCCCTCAGGTTCATTATCCATTATTAAATATGTATTATCAGGTATGTGATGGAGAACGATTGATTTCAAATCGATCGATTTCAGATATATTTTTGAGATATTTGTGGTTATTTTTCCAAAAAATTCAAACCAAATGAAAGATAAAATATCAGTCAAAAGGATTAAAGCCAAAATTTTCAGTTTTTTGGGGGAAATAACCGAAAATTAGCTAAAAAATATGTCTGAAATCGATCGATTTGAAAACGACAAATGTCCATCACATACCTGTATGTAAAAAATTTACCAGAAACAAAAAGGGAATAATTACAAGAAATTATAATAATTCAAATATTATTCCTGTTTTTGATTCTTTTTTAAAATTATTTTTATGTTAACAATAATTATTGGAATAATTGAGAAAATATATTTTTTTTAATGTGATAATCTTAGGGCTTGATAATGATTTGAGAATAACCTTTAATACAAATCAACGATGAATTTCCAAAGGTTTATTCTCGAATAACACTACATTTCAAAATAAATCAAAATTTCAAATCTAATTTCAAACATCATAAATGAAATTAGATAATTTGAACTGAGATGTAGAGTCATAATTTTTACCGAAATAAAATTTTCTAAAATTAATCTAAAAACCATTTTATTTTTATTAGTTTTATGTTGATTTTAACACAACTTATATATTTTCTGTCATTAATTTTATATATGCGAAATTTGACAAAATGTGAGTCTCGGTGAAATTCTGCTGCCTTAATTTATGGACAAATTTCCCCAAATCTGTTACATTTATTTATTAATGCAACCGACCAATTTATTGATAAAAAGCCAAAAATTGTTTGCGGAGAAACCAAAATTCCTCGACGCGTTTCGATGGTTGGTTAGGCCATCTCTTCAGGAGGATTATCCCCAATTTAGACAGAGACGTAATGCAAATGGAAGTCAAGCAGTTTTCAAAATATCAAAAATATAAAAAAGAATAGGAACACTTAAAAGAAATCTCGAATAATATAAAAAAATTATAAACTAAACGATTTTAAAAGGCATCACTTTGCTATAGAAAAACACATACTAACCAACAATAGACTTAAGTTAAAATTTTTAATCCATCACATGATCTTGAGCCATTACGTAAAAATATGTTTTTAACTAAACTTTCATTGAGAAAATCAATTGTAGCACCCTCTGTGTGGCATGTACCACCGTCCTGCGGAAACCATATATCAGCAAGATTAATGCCACGTAATTGAGGTTAGAAAAAATTTCGAATCATGCTCCTCTTCGTTCACCATTAACAGCTACATTTCACCATCATCGTTTTAGAGGACATATGGGCCAATGACTCTACCAGCTTATAAAACTCCCCAAACACCAGTTTTCTGTAAATGAAAAGATCACACAAAATTCGAAAATTTGGTTATTTAATTACTCATTTAATCAGAAATCGATGTTTAAGAATAAATATTGTCGATATTTTAAAAATCTATATATCGGCCGTTTTTATCTATATTTCAAACTGACATTACTGAATCTGTTTTTTTTTATTTTTATTTTGATTAGAAGAAAATTAAATTAACGGTCGGTACATAGAAATTTTAAGTAATTATGTGATAATTGGTTTCAAAACGAGAGGAAATAACGAATATACTTCTTATAATTTGTGTGGTCAAATATACAAAACGTGCGAAAACGCAAAAAATTTGGCTACTCATTTAAAAAGAAAACATAATTTTGCTTATTTGCAAATTACGATGATATCAAAATCCGACAATGAGACTAAAGACCCAGACAGCATTTGTTGATCATATCTGATTTTTTTTTTTGACTGCCACGGAAGATTAAAACTATCGAATATGCCCTCATTTTCGGTTCGAAAAAGACTGTACCTTCATTCGGAAATGGTAACCTAGTCGCGACTCCCTTGATAGAATCTTTTATGAAACCTTTTCGACCAGTTTTTGAGTCTTTCCCAATAAATTTTACTATTGCAGTAATTTTTGAATTATTTTTGGGGGTACTTTTCAAACCACTTACCCCCAGTTTTGACTCATTCTCGATTACCTTTTCAGTTGTTTGGTAGTCTAGGTTAGGTAATAAAGGAGGTGTCAAACGGATTTCCTAGCATTTTGGTCCAACAGGAAAACCCCAGATCCAGTCCCGCAATCCATTTTAGAGCCATCCGTGAAGATCGACTTGAAAAAGTGCTGTTTGTCCCTTCCAGTCGGATGTATCAGGGATTCCAATTTTCTGACTCCAAGCCCAAGGAGAATATCTATTTTTAAAACAGTAACGTTGAACCGCCATGGTAGTCATGCGCCTAGCATAATAGAGGTCCCAAGTTCGATCCACGGCCAGACCCACTTGAAAAAAATTTAAAAAATCGGCGGTTCACATCATAACCCAGCTAGCTAGCTAGCTATATATATATATATATATTTATATATATATATCGTTACTTCAATATAGGAAAGCCCTAACTAATATATTTCTTACATTACAGGAGAGGGAAAATAAACTAAATAAAATCTTAAGTTTTGAAGATACAGAAACGCAGTTTTTTACTAATGGCCACGTTCCATAACACAAGCAAGTTCTTGACGATTGAGTTGATTCTCGACGATTTCGTAAGGAATTGAGGTTCTATAACCCAGTAAAACTTTTCATTACCAAATAATGAGTTAAACAGTTAAACTATTGAACACGAACTACTTACTCATTCGCTGTTTAAGTCATTACATTAACATGGGGATGTCATTGGAGGCAAGTACTTACCAATTGCAGTAAAGTAATGACTTGGGTAAGCAATTTGAAAGCAACAACAACAACAGCAACAAGACCCTCCGACTGCTAGGCAGAGACTCTTCTACTGAGCTTCTTTATATGTTGAAAACTTAGCAGCTTATAATTAATATAAACAATTTTTATTTTTAGATCCAAAATCATGTGAAAATAACTTTGTTTTTCCCTGCTTTTTTTACTTTGTTGTAATTTTTGGAAAATTATTTTTATACGATTTTTTGTAATTATTTTAAAACTTTTTTAAAATTATTTTAAAACTTAAACAATTTAAATCTTCTTTTTTGTATAAGTTTTTACATAAGATTGACTCTTACTTACTTAAATGTTACAACCTGTTAAGGTCAAAGTCCGAGCATATTTTAGAATTCCATGGATTTCGATCTTGTGCGAATATTCTCCAATTTTATAGGCCAAGCTTTGAAAAATGTTCCTCTACTTGGTCTTTCTATCGAAGTTTCGGACATCCTCCTCTAACATTAGGTAGTGGGACATTTCAATTCTAATTTTATCCTCTTCATTGTATTTTTTTTTTCAAGAGACGGTTACTAGCCCGTAATCCTAACCCATTTTTATCGATCTTATGGGACAACTCTCGGAACATGTTAACTCACAATATTAATGGGTGTTAAACTAGCTCCCCGGGTGATACCATGAGGAGGTGTGTGTCCACAGTTGAGATGAAGGATGACCCAGATAAGTTGGGCTTACCAAGTTAAGACCAATTAGAATCGTGTTTGGTATTCAACATCCCCTACATAATCAAAATTAACTCATGATGGTATTTTTTCATTAACGTGAGTTAGTTTTAAAAAATTTTTTTACAGAAGATAATATTTAAGTTCTTAAAATTCAAAAATCATTTAAAAAGACTCTTTTAATAAAAAAAAAACTAACAAAATTGTTGCCCTTGGTGGGATTTGGATTCAGTTTAAATTACCATCTTAATTACAAATAAGTACTTCTGTAATAACTTATTATTTATTCGGATGGTATGTTGTAGTCGTTACAAGGTAACCAGTTATCAGAGTACTTGTCATTACCAAAGTTTTGCTGGGAAGGTACTCGTCTAGCTTACGTTATGTTACGTTGTGCTTTTTCTATTTTCAAATTGTTTGGTTGCCAATATATCTCAAGTCGAAAGCTTTTTTATTTTTTCATACAAAATTTTCTGTTCTAAATAAAAAAAGTAACCCTTCATTCTGTTTGACAAAAAATAATTACTCAAAATCAAAAAAATTTGACTTTCTCTCAAATCATTTTAAAAATTGCGAATTTTCGCCAATACCAACATTTACAAATTCCAGGACAATACCATAAGCATTAACTGCTATTAGCTGATGTTTTGTGCCATTTACACTTATGCCTGTTGTGCATTCGGAGTTCATCAATCAACAACAAAACCACTCATTCAAGGTTCACAGAAAAGGTATATCGCATCCTTTCGTGAGAAGTATTAAGGATCTGCAGACTCAAGAAAATTTATCTGAGATCCGTACCATATTATTGTTTGAAAGAAACTCTTCATAACAAAGCTCTTGGCTTGTATTTATGATAAGATTCCCCGCTCACCCAAGGGCATAAAACTATCATTTGATGCTACTTTCTATAACACTCTCGATCCACACACTGCTCTAAGTTCTAGTTCTAGTTCAGTTCTAGTTCAGTTCTAGTTCAGTTCTAGTTCAGTTCTAGTTCAGTTCTAATTCAGTTCTAGTTCAGTTCTAGTTCAGTTCTAGTTCAGTTCTAGTTCAGTTCTAGTTCAGTTCTAGTTCAGTTCTAGTTCAGTTCTAGTTCAGTTCTAGTTCAGTTCTAGTTCAGTTCTAGTTCAGTTCTAGTTCAGTTCTAGTTCAGTTCTAGTTCAGTTCTAGTTCAGTTCTAGTTCAGTTCTAGTTCAGTTCTAGTTCAGTTCTAGTTCAGTTCTAGTTCAGTTCTAGTTCAGTTCTAGTTCAGTTCTAGTTCAGTTCAGTTCTAGTTCAGTTCTAGTTCAGTTCTAGTTCAGTTCTAGTTCAGTTCTAGTTCAGTTCTAGTTCAGTTCTAGTTCAGTTCTAGTTCAGTTCTAGTTCAGTTCTAGTTCAGTTCTAGTTCAGTTCTAGTTCAGTTCTAGTTCAGTTCTAGTTCAGTTCTAGTTCAGTTCTAGTTCAGTTCTAGTTCAGTTCTAGTTCAGTTCTAGTTCAGTTCTAGTTCAGTTCTAGTTCAGTTCTAGTTCAGTTCTAGTTCAGTTCTAGTTCAGTTCTAGTTCAGTTCTAGTTCAGTTCTAGTTCAGTTCTAGTTCAGTTCTAGTTCAGTTCTAGTTCAGTTCTAGTTCAGTTCAGTTCTAGTTCAGTTCTAGTTCAGTTCTAGTTCAGTTCTAGTTCAGTTCTAGTTCAGTTCTAGTTCAGTTCTAGTTCAGTTCTAGTTCAGTTCTAGTTCAGTTCTAGTTCAGTTCTAGTTCAGTTCTAGTTCAGTTCTAGTTCAGTTCTAGTTCAGTTCTAGTTCAGTTCTAGTTCAGTTCTAGTTCAGTTCTAGTTCAGTTCTAGTTCAGTTCTAGTTCAGTTCTAGTTCAGTTCTGGTTCAGTTAAATAATAGCTATTTATGTTATATGTTATTCTAAAAGACACTTTATTGAAAAAATCTAATTTATTTACACTTTATTGAAAAAATCTAATTTATTTATTGAAATATTTATTTATCAATAAAGAATCTTTTTTTGGCAAAAAAAAGTCATAAATGTTTGTAAAAATTTTGAGTGAGAAAACAAAATTCTATACCAAGGAATAATTTTTGTTCTATACGATCGATTTTTTCTTATCGTGTACCTTTGACATAACAGACGAGTGAAAATGTCTTATAGCTCATTCACATTGAGCTCGAAAACTAGTTAAAGTAGTTTTCGCCTTAAAACAATATTAAAAACTTAAGTTTTCACATACAAAACGAAAACTCCTTCTATAAGAGTTTTCAACGAAAACTTATTTGAAAACTATTAAAATACCGATACAACACTGAGTTCATACCATTTATTACAACTCTAAGTTGGAAAAATGAGAAAATATTAAAAATAAATGTCAGTTGAAAATAAAATATAAAAAAAAACAATAATTTTAATATTAAAAATTTCTGAAAAAATCATTGTGAATGTGACGAATATGTTATTATTTTATCGTTTTTTACTACAATTTAATAATTCTAAAGTATTTGGTGTACGGTTTTTAAATTTAAACGCGATTGATAAAAAAAATTTTACCGAAAACTCATGAAGTGCCAAATTTTCATAATGTGAATGGTAAAGTCTTCGATTGTGTTTTCATATCCGAAAACACCTAAAAACTTATAGTGTGAATGGGCTATTACAGAACAAAAAAAATTATACAAAGCTTTCAGTTCTTACGTTTTCACTCAACCAGAAATGACATACGTTTTACAAAACACGAAACAAAATGTTTTTACTCATAGAACGTACATTTCTGAGTAAAACGTTTTACAGAACGTGGCCTTAAATTCTTTGATGAATTTAATGCCATAATAATGTTTTTTGAAATTAAAATATTTTTATAAAATTACATAAGATATATATATATATGTATATATATTTATACATATATATATATATATATATATATATATATATATATATATATATATATATATATATATATATATATATATATAAAAGTTAAAATAAAAAACATTATCATCATCGCATCATGTGCGCAATGTATTACTCCAAAATAGATGCCAAATTTTTATTTTACATGATGGATTTTTGCAAAAACAACACAATAGGAATAACCTTTTTATCAACTAACTTTGCAAACTGCCGAATTTCAATGATAGATTCCGTTTTGATTCTTCTTTTTTGCTTTTTCATAGTAAGTAATTTTTTCAAGGAGTGAGTTACTAGCCCGACGTCCCAACCCATATTTTTATCGCTCTTATGGGTGAACTCGCGGCACATGTTAAAAAGTTGAAGAAATGCTGGCGCCTTAAGAAAATAATATTTTTTTAAATACCAACCATATTGGACCGAGATTTAAACGTATTCACTTTACAGGGGCGAAGCGACCTGTTAGAATGGATAGATCCTTCAGCAAGATTGCCAAGTACAAATTCGTGAAGGCTGTCTATTATTGACAGGGATAATCCTGATGGTTCCATCACTGCAGAGAGCTGGGATATTATCCGTTTTAAAGTTTTATTACAATCCTGGACCCCCCCCCCCCAGACTGTGAAGACGCTGGTTGGTATCGCGGTCATGCAAAATTGATGACATGCCATAATGAGGGGTCTGCTTTTCTTTTAAGGGTGGTGGTCCGGCTCATTGAAGGTATGTGGGAAGGAGCTTGACTCGATGTGGGTTTTCGTGAAGAGATCTCACGTAGGCCTACATCGACTGCCCTTGTACGCTATGGTGTGTCATCTAAAAGGAGATTATAAAATCCTCTTTCGACTCAGAAATCCTAACCTACCCGTTTATGACTGGAAGGTAGTAAAGGTTTTTGAGCCTACAGACTGTGGTCCTGGCCACTTTGGCATATGCGGTTTCGAGAAAGTCATCCTGCTTACTGAGGTGATGGTGGGGTACCCGTTACCCAGGACGACAGTGCTCGGATATGGTAAATAAGGACGGCGTGACTTCTGGTCCATCTAGTCATCAGATATCCCAGGTGGGCCTTGACACTCTTGGTACTGACGATAATGATATGGACGCGGAAGTTGATGAGGAAGTCCTGTTGAACCCCAATCTAGATAATGAGGATCAAGATGACTTCAATGTTACAGTTATACCCCTCCTTGAGGATGATGAAGATTATACAAGTTAATCTTCATCATTCCATACGCATAGCAGCATAGAATGCCTCTGCTGCTTTGCTCCTATGCGTTTCCGAGCTCGTAATAATCTAGGAACTCATCCGAGAAAAGATTTTTGGGTTATCACATAAGTTCTATAAGCATCAGGTAGGCTTCCGACATGTATTTTAGCTAAGAGCACATTAAATATCTTCGTTTTATCTGATTTCAGTGAAGTAGTGGCTGCATTGAAGACCAGTATAGTGGCTGCATTGAATGTCAGTGTAGGCCCTATATTGGCCGTCTCATGCTGACTGATTGTAATGCTCACTAAACAATCTGGAGTAGTTCTAACACAAACAAAAGAGGTGAGACTATTTTTATTTTCTTCTTTTGCAACTTAGATGTTGTCAATTCAGGATCAGAACCCACGTTTGTAGTTAGTAGTAGACAGGAGGTTCTCGACATTACTTTAGTAGTTCTAAGCACTCTGACCTAATTAAAAACTGGAGAGTGGCAAGTGACTGCTCCTTCTCCGATATTTGGAATTTTAAATTGAGATTCTAAAGGATAAACCTATCACATTTCTAAAGACACACTTCTAGTAATTCAAGCCCCCTGGGAGACTAGTAGGCTCCGCAAAATTCCGACGACCTCGCCTTCTGTCACTGGTTATATTCAAAAAACTTCTGGCAGTTGGACCATCAGTAAGTCTGAAACTCTTGAGGTCCTAATGGGTGTAAAGCTCATAACAATGAGTTAGTGTCCAATAATCCAACTGTGTTTGAATCCACACCCATCCTTATTAACAGGGAAAAGGTCAAGTTGGCACTAGACAGTTTTAAACCGTACAAAGCTGCTGGGAAAGACAATATAATATAAATTTATTGCATTTCATTATTTGCAATACAAAATTAAATTTTTAGTTGCGTTCTCTTCGATAAAAATGTCTTGTCCAAACCTTGAACATTACTCAGTTGCAATGGAAACTGATTGCATCATGTCTTGTCATGAGGATGATAGTAGCACAAACGAATTTAGTGACTCTGGGAGAATTTTGTGCTTCTGGAAAATCTGTAAGCAGCACCTCGGAAGAATATTCAGAAGAAGAAGATTATATTTTTTATTTCCGAATCGACGCGTCTTGAAATATTTTAAAAATATTGGGGTTGCAGTGACTTGCAAAGACTGATTGAATTTATAGCTAGCCATACGAAAGATACACTGTACAGAAGGCCTTCACAAACTTAATAATTTTTTCTTTGAGGTCAATTCGAAGCCTATTAGAGTTTGTAAGACTTTTTTTAAAGCAACTCTTGATATAAAAGACGAAGTTATACGAACAGTTATACAAACAATAAACGAATATGGTTTCGTTGAACCTGATCTTCGTGGAAAGCATGATAATCATACAACAGTAAGCCCAGAAATTAAAAACAGTATGAGAGAATTTATTCAAAATATTTCAAGAATCGAGTCTCATTACTTACTTGCTAAAACTTCTCGCGAGTTAATTGAAAGCAGTAAAAGTATGGTAGACCTATACCAAGACTATAAAGAATCTCGTGAAGCTGAAAATTTGGAAGTAAAATTATGTTTTACAGAATATTTAACACGGAATTCAACATTGCTTTTTTCAAACCAAAGAAAGATCAGTGCGATCTCTGTGAGTCTTTCCTAAATTCTGTTGAAAAAAAAAAGAGATTTGGTGCAAGCTTACAACACACACCTTGAAGAAAAGGAGCTATGCAGAATGTTTTTTTTTTGGACTAAGTGGAAGGAAAACGTGGGAGTAATGAGATCGGAACCTGTGTGATTTTATATATCCAGAATCTGGTACAAAAGGCAAAAAATGCTCAAGATTTAGATCTAATTTTTTATTCTGATAACTGCTGTGGACAGCAAAAAAATAAGAACATTCTTTCAATGTATGCATATGCTGTACATAAATATAATTTGAAGAGTATTAAGCATAAATATCTTATTAAAGATTATTCTCAAAATGAAGGAGACAATGTGCACAGCGTTATTGAGAAGCAAGTAAAAAGGCATTTAAGTAGTAATCCCATTTATACGCCAGATTAATACACAAGTCTTATAGCAACTGCAAAAAAACTGGCTCCCATATAAAATCCGGGAATTATCACATGAAGCGTTTTATGATTTAAAGTTTTTTCAAGAAGAGTGGGGTCAAAATTTTTCCACAAATAAAGGCAATCAGAAAGTTATATGGCGTGATATTTAAGTTCTCCGAGTCATCGAAGAAAACTCCAATTCATTTTTATATAAAACATCTTATAAAGAAATCGACTTTCAGGAAGTGAAAAACTTAAAGCCTTGGAGTAGTATCAAGTAAGAATTGAGTATTTTTTATTTTGCTGTTATTAAAAAACAATTTTTTCCAATAATAATTTTAGCTTATGCGCGATTTATTCGGAAAGGCTATCGCTTCCACAAATAAAGCAAAAGGACATAAAAGAACTGGTGGATAAAAACCATATTCCAAAAAACTTTTATGAATCGTATTTCAAATATTTATTTATTACATAGTTTCAATAACATTTAAAATCGTAAACTTTTGAAGAAGTTTTTCTGTTTTTTAATATAATAAACTATTTTGATTTGTACTTTGTTTTGCTTTGATATGTGCTGATGAAATGAATAAAGCTTTAATTTAAAATATTATCATTTGACTAAAAACATACGTTTCATCACTTCTTCAAGCTAGAAACACAATCACGGCTACGGGCTACAACCTGTCAAAATTAGCGTCGGCACAGCTACACGACTACCGTTGTAGTTGTAGCCAAGATTAAACTAATTTCTATTTTTATTGGTGACAATAACAGATTTAGTGCTGTCAACACCATAGAATATTGAAATAAATGAGCGATTTAAGCCACTTAACTTTATTTACAATAATTACGATGAAGGAAATTGAAATAAACAATTTATATTCTTATCAAATATTTATATATATAATGTATATAATAATATCTGATAAATATATGATATAAAAATTTATATTTATATATTTCTACCTCAATAAAAGTACATGTTTAAGAAGTTAATTTTTAAACTGTCATAACTCACAAGCTTCGTAGTTTAGGTTATATAAAATCTATTATTTAAAAGAGCATACTTTTATCTATGTTGTTTTAAGAAATGTGTATTTTTATTAAAAAGTGTCGGTTGTAAAAAGATTTGTTTTGGATATGTGCTTCTAATCCATTATAAATCGGAAGAATATATATATCATTTGAAAAGTATTTTAGTAGCTTTTGTTTTAAACCAAAAGCTCATAACTCTCAAACTGCAAGTGATTCCACTAAAATCTTTCTATTAGAATTTTTTGATTTATATATACTATCAGGTACATGAAAACCGTTGATATCGGAGGTTGATTACTAAAAAGGATTTATGTAATATCTGTCAAAATATAAATCGTTACTTTGCCCATATTATAAATGCGATATTGGCATCACTCATAAGCAGCTGTTTCTATTGTAGACATTTTAATTTAATTTTATTTTAAAATCCATATCAGCTGTTTTCAATGCAGCTGCTGTCTTAAAAATAATTAAGTAGCTGACTACAAGGCGGCTGTTGCAGCCAACTACTTTTGTAGTCTGTGTTCGTGTAGCGTGCTGTCGTGATTGTGTTTCTAGCATCATTCGGCGATTAGGAAACTTACAAAATTAAAACATAATTTCACTAGTTAATCGAATAAATTTTAGTTAAAGAGTCATAAGTCAAAATTTCGTTTTATTTTCACAAAAATAATACAAATAAAAAAAAAATATAGCAGAACCTTCAATCATTTTTACATAAACAGTTTTTTGTCTCTCCTGAAAATATTAATAATTCGAATTGTACTCCTTTTGTATTTAGGGTGCGATATAGCAACCATGAATAATAATAACAAGGAAGTTTCATTCTCTCTCTTGAAAATTATTTTGAAGTATATTGGGTTTGTGTAGTTTGATATTTGAAAACAAATGAAAGAAAAACGTTGCCACAATAAGAAAATGGGTAATACATACACTGTAATACATTGGAATTAATTATCAAAAATGGGTTATTTTGAAATTAATCATATAATGAAGACATTCAATATTAAAGAAATATAGTTAAAACAAATTGTATGACTATTTATCAAACTTTTAAGTAAATATTCAAAAGTTTTTTTATGCATAAAGATAAAGATACTTGCATACATTTTGTCATCATACCAATTCAGAAAAGTGGGATTGTCGACAAAAATATGGTAGCACAAACTTTTACAATCTTAACAAACGTCCGAAAGTTATCATGGCGACAAAAAGAGAGAATGGAACAACCTTCAGTTTTATTAAATCATGATAGCAACCAAAAATCTTTTATAAGGTACCAGTGTTGCCAAGTTAGGGTTTTTCACTCTAAATCTAAGGTTTTTTAGGGTTAATATATAATTTTGGATATAGTTATCATAAACTTTCAGATGAAATCTCCATCGTTGCTGAAATTAAAGAGAATTGCAGAAATTTCATTGCAGAATTATGTCAACAATTGAAACAGAGACTTCCAGACAACATAAATATAATGAAGCAAATAACAACATTTGGGCATTTGCGTTACTGGTACTACCTTTTTCAAATGCAACTGTCGAACGTGCATTCTCAATGTTTAGTATCATAAAAAATAAAATACGAAATACAATGGCTACTTTAACAGTTGAATCAATTCTAAGAGTTAGATATTTATTAGATAATGGATGCCAAAACTTCATACCGTCCCCAAATATGGTTAAATTGTTTAACTATGCTATTGATCAAAGTGACGAGAATGTTTAGGAAATTTTTAATACTAACAATTTTTGTTAATTTTTATGGCAATAAGTGTATTGGTATACAATTTAAATAAGTAATATGAAATAAGAAGTATTTTTACAAAAAATAAAAAAAAAATATTTTTTTCGTGGTTTTTTTTTTTATTTGGGCTTAGAGCAAATTTAGGGTTTTTTGAAATGATTTGGGGTTTTTCGATAAAATTTACTTGGCAACACTGCAAGTTATATGTAATTCCCCGACAACATTCCAATTGGAACAAGGGGTAATTTCTCTCAAACAATGATCTGCATCCGATTCTATTTTTAGCAGTGGTAGCCAAAACATTTGTATTAGTAACAGTACGTTTACACACGTAGGTGACTTGTTACAAGTTGTGTATACGTATTCTTCTGACATGCAAGTAAAAAAATCACTGGCAATCAAAATCGCTTGCAAGTGAGCCTACAACTTGCAGAAGTATGATTGTGTTAGTAAAAAAATATAAATGTATTGAGCTTTTTTTCACTTGCACTTGCATGTGTAAATGCCGTGTTAGTAAAAAAATATAAATGTATTGAGCTTTTTTTCACTTGCACTTGCATGTGTAAATGCCGTGTAAGTGTTAGTTGTATTGGTGAGAAATATTTGACACACTCGAAAAAATATTTTAATAAAATTATGGTATTTTCAATCAGATCTATTAGTCTTATTTACGTGTTAAATTATTTTAAAAAACCATAACAGTTTTTGGTTTTACTAGTAAGTTAAAACTTTAAACAAAAGAATTTTATTATACTAAAAAATTATTTGTATGAATATGAAAATCTAAAACATATAATAAAATTTAAAAACTCTCTTAAAAGTAGCTCTACATAACGTTACTATTTTAATTTAAAGTATTTATTATATAATACTATTCATTCTTCTTTAATTTTTTTTATTGTCATAATACAATTCAAAAAGCGAGACGACAAACTTTTTTTGAGTGTATTGAATTTACAAGAAAAATGTGCATTTTTCGGTGGTTGATGGCAGACTAAATGAAAGAGCGTAAGAATGCGTGTGAAGAGCGTAAGAATACATGTGGTTTCAGAATGGTGAATTCAGTTCGAACTGGCGACCATTGATTTTTAGACTCATTGAAAGGGATCTACGTTTTAACTCCGGCTCCAAACGGTAAATGCATTAGTTAAGGGCTCCACAGACATCGTTCTTTTTGCGCAGTTTCAACCGTACGGTTCAAACTGCTAGTGAGTGGGCAAAAATCGACGTTTTTTGGAACGTGCAAATTATCTGTCTCGCCTTGAATTTAACCGTCGGTTTTTACACATGTTTGTTCTAAACTGCTTGTAAGTGGGCCAAACAGTAAAAAAAAGGGCAGCTTTTGTCAGTGTAAAATACTGAAAATGTAAAAATTGCTAATTATGTGTTCAAACTGCTAGTGAGTGGGCAAAAATCGACGTTTTTTGGAACGTGCAAATTATCTGTCTCGCCTTGAATTTAACCGTCGGTTTTTACACATGTTTGTTCTAAACTGCTTGTAAGTGGGTCAAACAGTAAAAAAAAGGGCAGCTTTTGTCAGTGTAAAATACTGAAAATGTAAAAATTGCTAATTATGTGTTTACATACGTTTGCATACATTATTTTGTTTTATTTTGATTATTGCGATAAAGAAAAAAAAAACGATAGTGTGTGTGTTGTACGTGCCAAACCGTACAGTTTTACCCGTTCGATTAAAACTGTTCAAAAGAACGAAGTGCGTGCCTACCTTTACAGACATCGTTCTTTTTGCACAATTTTAACTGTACGATTAAAACTGCGGCAAAAATCGACGTTCTTTTGCAACGTGCAATAGATCTGTGGCGTCTCGATTTTAACCAAACAGTAAAGTACAGCTTTTAACAGTGTGAAATACTAAAAATGTAAAAATTTGTACATGGTTTGGTGTACAGCTTTACCAGTTCAGATAAACTGTTCAAAAGCACGAAGTGTGTTCCCACCTTAATACGTATGTATATGCAAAAATTGCCAGTTGGTCCAATATAACTATGTCAGGAATTCTAACCAAAAACACCAAATTAAAACACTATGTTAAACAAAATTAACATAGTGTCTTAAGTTGACAGTATTTTGCTGATACTCTTCATAAATTTGTTAAAGGCAACGAAAAAGATAATGAATGATAAAAAATCATTAAATTTTCAAAAGAAGCAATGAAAAATCAATTAAATAATTATTTACAATAAGAATCACATTGTGAGTTTCTGCCAAATATACAAATTTATTCTTAAGTTTTGCAAACTTTCTACCAAATTAGCTATTGGGTTCCGGCTAACAGACCAAACTAAATAAAAGCGTTGAGCGTTATTTAAATGTCAAAATGTCTCAATTGTATGAAGCAAACCAAAACAACACAGCGACAACGCTTAGCGGTTGGATATTTCGATATTAGGTAGTAAAATTGGCTGAAAATATTTATGTTGGTCTGTAAAAATACTAGACTAAGAAAATATGGTCTACTAATGTACCATACGTTTCTACTTTTCGAACCGCCGTGGTATAGCAGGTTAGTCATCCGCCTAGCATACCAGAGGTGCCAATTTCGATCCCCGGCCAGACTCACTTGAAAAAAATAAATTTAAAAAAAAGCGGCAGTTCACCTCATAACCCAGCTAGCCACTGGTAATTGAGAATTAGGCTGTGTAAAATTTCTCTAACTAATGCATTTTCCGTTTGGAGCCGGAGTTAAAACGTAGGTTCATTTCAATGGGTCTAAAAAAAAAAGAATTGTTCCAATTGGAATGTTGTCGGGGAATTATATATATACATACGTTTCTAAAATGTACTTTGACAATTCGCCCTCAGTCTAGTTTTACAATTTGAAATAGAAAAAATAACTAACAACAAATCTAAAATTGAGGTACCATAATTTTGGAAACCCTTTCTTAAAGAATATTTCTTTTCATCGAATTATGAAAAGTAGTTAATTCCAAACCGAATGAATATAGTTTTTAGATAACTAAAAATGTTAAGATATTCCTAGGCAACTAAAAACAGCAACGACTGATATTATGTTACGTGTGGTATGCTATGGTATTCAGTGATCACCCTGTTATATTAACATCTGTGTTAAGCGTAAACTCAAGCATATGCTTGTGAAAATGTTAACAGTTGTACATTTTCGTATTACACAAAAAACTTTTCGAGACATCATTATTAAAGAAATTCTATTGTAGTTTGAAGAAAACGACAATTCTGCAAAAAATATTTTAACTAAAATTATTGCTCTCTGTTTGATTAAAATAAATTCGATAAATTACTTTGCAAATAAGCATTTGTGAATTAGTAGTAAACAATTTTGCAACTGTGTCTGAAAGGCAGATCCATAGACTGCAAATCGAATCTCTCGTGTTTTCTTCATACATTTCCTGGTGTTATACTTTGAAGAACATATTTTTCTTAAATGAAAATTTTTGGAAAAAGTGTAATGTAAATCAATGATATTCTTTTCAGAGTTCAGAAAAATAATATATTAAAGATGTCATCAATGCAGTTTGTTTTACAACCATTACCAGGAACGGATGAACAATTCATTGACAGGTGAGAATTATGCATTTCCCGAGTCCAGTTCGTTTTAAATATACATTGTAGACATTTTAGATTAAAAACTTAAAATCTATTCGTTATGTGTACGCATTAAGTTTTTTTTTGCTAATATTTCAACTTTATTTTAAACAAATCTACTCTTATTAAGGTTTTCTTATTTCAATTTGTGATTAAATTGTTAGAATGTAAGAATCATGTTAGTGCAAATTTTAAACCCCTAACCTTTTACATACATACATAAGTATTTGATTGGTATGAAAAATAGTAAGAAATATGGGATGTCGGACTATGTAAAAAATGATAAATATATATACGTGTATATAGCGACGAAATGCAAATGCGGCTCTTTGGTGCTTAAACAGCGGCTCTGAAACTTGTTCATTTGAATTTTTCTATTTTTTTATTACAGTTTTTTTTTATAAAAAGAAATCACTAAAAAGGAAACATTTTAGTCACATTTTAATACTAAAATAAATTTGCAATTTCTTAAACTGTACTTGTTGACAAACAGGAATTAAAGTAATTAGTGATGAAAGTAGATCAGGCTTTGATAAAGTAATAAAAAATATCTACAACAAGCTGTTTAGCGTTTAATTAAAATTTTTGCTACAATTATTGCTGTAAATCGTATACTCCACAATAAAGTTCCTGATGTTCACAGCTTACTAACTAACTTCTGACAGAATTATATATAGTCTTTACTACCAAAGGTGGAAATATTAGTCGGAAACCCAACCTCTATTATACCGATCAACTCATAATCACTTA
The DNA here is from genome assembly GCA_933228675.1 of Stomorhina lunata. Taxonomy (NCBI): domain Eukaryota; kingdom Metazoa; phylum Arthropoda; class Insecta; order Diptera; family Rhiniidae; genus Stomorhina; species Stomorhina lunata. Next base: position 82,781,795 of record OW121740.1, on the reverse strand, counting down.
TTGAATGAAGTAATTCAGTTAAAAAGTTAGCTTTGTCAATCTTTAAAATATATGAAATTTTAGAAGTATCATTCTCAACTCGTTTAACGAATAGCCAGAAACTCTTACTACCCCGAGGAGCAGCAAGAATTTGCAAAGCTTTTTCACGTCTTAATGCTTTGGCATGTGTATGCCAAATATGTCTGTTTGAATTACAAATAAGTAACTTACTCCAAATAGTGAATGCTTCCTTTTAGGATGTGACTTCATATTTAAACGTCTTAAACAGTTGTTCTCACGATTAATTAACTGAAAATAATATATTTCCATTTCTACATCTTAGTCCTACGATCTTTTCAAAGAAATATGCTTTTCTAGTTTTAATGACAAATTATTGTGAAATAATTTCATTGTTTGAGTCAAATCTTTTTCTACAGAACTATTTCTTTATATTTCTACCATGTTATGAACCTTGCATATTTCATTAAAAAAAAATTCTTGGCATTCATTCCTCATTTATTTGTTGGTCCAATATTCGAACATTGGCTGTTTTCGATTTTTAATGTAGATTATACCCTGTATCCCAAGAAAGTGACGAAATGCCCTTATTTGCTGAAAAAATCCATTTTGGTCTTCTTTGTTGAACTGTGCTAAACGTACCTATAAATTTGTCAAACAGTTGCGTTTGTGTTTGATTGTGAGCAAATGCAGCATTTTTTATTTTTTGTCACTGAAATATGCCTATGATTTTCACAATCTCACTTTTAATCTGCGATCGCCTTTAGAGGTTTAGTATGTAGATACTGAGCATCCAGTACTTTCGTCATTTTGCGTGCTTCTAGGGCCACATTGAAATTCTAAAACCTCTACTTTACCATGGAAATGAATAATGTTGATCAAAAATTTAATTTACTAAACCCCATCCTTATTACAATTTTAAAATCTCTACATTTTTCAATAATCCCGACAGATAATTTACTTGCTTTCTTTAATAATTTCCTTTCTGTTATTATAAATAATTCTTCAATTAAAATGATCTACTTTAATCGGTAATTTCTTTTTTAGGTTATCCATTACGTCTTTTCCATTACGTTATTATTCAACTCTATACATTTTATAAAATTAATTTTCTGAAAATGCTAACACAATAGCCAACACAAGTGGCCATTCCGGTATATAGTAATATTACTTATTTGTTAAGTTATTAAAATAGTTAAGTTATTAAAAAAGTTGTATTGCTTATTGCAACCCATGTCAGTTGCTAAAATTTATCGAAAATTATGACTAGCAACCATAGTACATAGTAGTTCTGCCATGACTAGCAACAAGACATGTGTAAGAATAAGAAGAAAAAATTTTAAACATCAGCTATTTTAATGGAAAAAAAAAATATGTAAATAATTTAACTATTATTTTTTATACATACAGTGGTGGTCACGTATTTAGCACAAATGGTACCTGTTATCTCTTATAGGAAATATTAAGTCCTAATTAAATTTTTTTGACTACTTTTTTTTTGTAATGTATTATACGTGATGCGAAGATGAAGTCGTATTCCTTTTATATACAAATTTCTTATGTAATAAGAAATATGTATATACTAACCCATAAAAAATACTGGACATATGTTTAGCACAAATTAAAAACAATATTTATTAAAAGTCAAAAACAACTATTCATTTAAATTTCTTAAAAAAAAAAACTAATATTTTGTAGGATATCCTTTATTTTGTATAACAGCCGCACATCTTTTCGGCATACTCTTCACAAGAGCCAGGCAACGCTCATTTGGGATATCGTGCAATGTTTTTGGATTTCCGTCCATAAATCATTTTAGTTATTAGGCTTTACGTTTGTTATATGCTTCTCTATATCATTCCAAAGATTCTCAATAGGATTGAGATCCGAAGATTAAGCTGACCCTTTCAAAACAACTCTTTGACTCTCCTGCAAGCAACATTTCACAGTACGTAAAGTGTGTTTAGGGTCATTGTCATGCATGAAGCGTCAACTAGGTGGCATCTTTGCCTCTGCATATGGTATCATGATATCGGCTAGGATATTTTTATAAACGTGTTGATCCATACATGTGTCAATTTTGTGTATTGGACCAACTACATGCCTTGAGAATGCAGCCCACACCATCACATTTCCTCCACCATGTTTTACAGTCTTTGACGTATACTTAGGGTTGTGCTGCATGTTCGGAGGACGCCATACATATCTCTTCCCATCAGATCCAAATCTGCAAAACTTTTATTCGTCGCTCCAAAGTATGTTTTTCCAAAAATCTAATGGCCTTTCCAAATGCTCTCGGGCGAAAGAAATTCGTGATTTCCAATTCTTTTTTGACACATGTGGCTTGTGTTGCACAATACAGCCACGCGAATTTTTTTCATTAAGGCGTCTTTGTACACTTCACTATTTATTTCGCTGGAGCTCTAAAAAGGGTCGGCCACTGACATTCTATGTATTAAATAATCCTCTTTTGTTATCGTTTTTCTTGGTCTAGGTGCCCGTGAACCCTTTTTAATTGTTCCGTGTGCTTTTATATGACTCAAAGCATTATATACCATCTTTCTGGAGCTATTTAAAATACTTGCTATTTCACTTACATTACATCCTCTTGAATTTATTTCACAAATCACCTGTCGTTGCGTGTCTGTGCACCATTTATTTTTGGCCATGTCTAATAAATATTTTATTTCTGAAAAACCTTCAACTGTACACAATATGATGAAAAACTTACCAAAAATTTATTAAAAATTCAAAAAATAACAGAAATGTAAAATGTTTAATATTTGTGCTAAATTTGTGTCCAGCTCCAATTACGTATTACCAACAAATAAATTATATATGAAGCAATTGAAGAAAGGGAATAACAAAATGAGTAACGGGACTTGTCGATCACACCATAAGCTACACATCGTGGCAAAAGAAAATTATTACTCCAACAGAAAAATATACGGTTTTGAAAAAACGCATAACTAGTGTGCTAAATATCTGACCACCACTGTATATCTACGAGAGAGAATTTTTTTTAGTTCGAACAACTCTCAGCTTAAATTGTAGGCGTTCTCACAAAAACGTAATAATTTCATTTTTATTACATTATTTGCAAGTAATTCGCGCTTGCCGGAAAGCGACCAACCACTGCCAGGACTTGAAAGAGTATCTGTAACTATGCCAAAGATATTTTTTCGAGCTCGTGCAGTTAAGAGGTTTTATCGAATCTCAATATAAAGAAGTCTTCATGGCCGCGTGGTCTTGAAGCAGCGCTCTTTGACGCTAGCCCATTAGTTCATTAGTACCTTATATCATGCCTGTTGCTTATATAACGCCAATCCCTAAAAAGGGTGAGGCTAACAACCCTGAAAGTTACTGCCAAATAGCGATTAGCTCAGCATTTTCCAAAGCAATGAAGAGTATGTTAAATTACCATCTGGTTAAATATTTAGAGTCTTAAAACGTACTAAGCGATCACTAGTATGGATTTCGTAGGGGGCGCTCTATTGGGGGCTTACTAACATTTCTATCAGAAAAATGGTGCCGTTCCATTCACCATTTTGGAAAAGTAAAGTTATGGCCCTAGATATTTAGAAGGCGTTTGATAGAATGTGCACTTTTATCAAAACTTGTTGCTATTGGTGTTGGTAATACCTTCTCCCGATTTAAATCGAGCTTTCTCAGGGATCACACTATAAGAGCTGTTGTACATGGAATCTCGTCAAACGAATCGTAGATGGAATCTCATCAAACGATCAATTCAGGGGTACCGCAGTCTCTGTTCTTTCTCCTACTCAATTCCTTATATTCATAAATAACATTCTATGTCAAACTTCCAATCCTAACTATGACAGAAACATTTGCCATTCGTATTCATTCAATCATAGACTGGATCAGATCATGTTACTTCATCTGTATGGATGGTGTAAATATTCAGGAATCAGATGCTCTTGATGTTCTTGGAATGAGAATTCAATGTATCGGTACTTCTTTGAAATGTGTTTTAACGATATCAGGGACCTCGTTCCCTAAACCCGAAGATTGTTACGCAACACATGTCAATTCGTTAGATCACATGTATTTGTAGTTGATTCAATGGACCGAACAACACACTATAGAGAAAATTCGTTCTTCACCTCCTTCCGGTCAGTTGCAATATAGGAAAATTCAAATCTAATGTCCTTAAATACTGCTTCCTCCTCCTTTCCACAACCTAATTTCCTAGTTCCAACACAATCCATAGCATACATTGGGGTTATCCTCTGAGTGCTAGTCCTAAATAAAAAATCGTTAAAAACGCCAATCAATGATTTTTTTTATCAAAATGTTAATTTATTCGCGATTTATTCGTTTTTTTTTGTTTGGCTTATTTACATAACAAATTGTTTTTGCTAAATAATCATAGAAGTTGTAAACTAAAAATCGGTAGAAACGTTTAATTGTTAAGACCTGCTTTACTTTCTGATGAGTTCTATTACGCTCAATTGAAATGTTTTTTCAAAATAATTCTATCTTTACACTGTTAACGAAAAATGCGATAAAATGCAATGTTTTTAGTCATAAACTTCCAAAAATACATTCTATAACTCTTAACAATAAGAAGATCTTTCAAATAGGAGAGACGAAAAATCTTATAACTTTTATAAAAGAAAATGCATTTTGAGAAATGCACTTTATCAAAAAATAAATTATTACTAATAAAATATAGAACAATTTAAATACAAAAAAAGGATCCCAAATTATGGGGAGTATTGTTTGTTTAATGGGAATCACTGAAATTTCCTAAATTATGTTATGCAAATCTACTTTCCTTCAAATCCACTGCGAACAAAATGGTTTATATAAAAATTTTCGAAGACAAAAGCGCTGGGGGGTTACTGCGTATTTCGATTCGAAAGAAATTATTTTCGAAACTCAATGCTTTAAGCATACAAATTCGAACAGTTTTATTTTCGAATCGAGATACGCAGTTAACCCCCTGATCTACCGTTTTATACATTTACTTTGGTCTCATCAAACCACAGATTTGGAAATTCAAGTCATTGCTTCATGTTGCGCTTTGATAGAAAAGTAATTTTACGGACTTGTCTTTTAAGCATTAGTCGTATTGTATTAGCCATATAAAGTTGTCACGAAGGGGTCCTGTTTTATGTAAAGACTGTCTCGATTGAAATTGATACTTAGATTTTGGTCAATAAAATTAAAACGCTCAGTTTATTTTAAGAAGATTAAAGCTTTTATTAATTCATGGTATCTTCCAATTCTTAAAATATAGATATTAAAAAATTATCGCCTATTTCCATAAAATACTCTTACTTTTCGCTTAACACCTTTCATTAAGTTTTGTACACTTCTTTCATTTACTGTAGAATACGATTTTCGCCACATATTTTGAAACTCTCTTGCGTTGTTGCACACCCGTTTAGTATTCTTTAAGGATCTTTTCATTAATGCCCAATATTTTTCAATTGGGCGAAGCTCTGGACAGTTAGACTGTAACCCCATCTTTCGGAACATAATTTATATTATTGGCAGTCTACCATTCTGTTTTTTTTAATAGTGGCTGATGGCTAGATCTGTCCAAAATAGTACAGGCATGATGTGCTGTTGTATTATTTCCTTTAACGGCTCTTCCAAACATTTTTCAATATAAATGTTTGAATTTATAGTTAATTTACCGACGAATTCTTTGCTTCTGCGTCCGCATGTACAAATGGCCTGTCAAACCATGTATTGCTTGGGAAATTTACTATACTCGATTTGAGTAAATTTAGCACTGACACCCACTTTCTGGAATGCTGTATTAAATTCCCTACCAGGTAACTAATTAAAGTCTGCTTTGCGACAAGTCTCATCATCCATTACGACATATTGAAATTTTGTTAAATATTGCAAGTAAAGTGCTACGTTGCTGAAGGATTGTTTAAGAGTTACGATTTTTTTCTCTAACAATTTCTTTTTTAGTGGTAATTTTTTTTACTTGAAAAATTTTCGTTTAACCTTTGTACGTATGTTTTTTACATGTGTCTAGAAAATTTTTAATTATGTTTTTAATTTCCAATATCAAGGGTTGCTGAATTATTTGCTAAAATTAAAGTATTTATTTTAATCGCGACGGTCTTTATTTTTCGTTTTGTAGTCATTTGTGGCAGGTAACAATTTACATTCTTTACTCGTATTAAAAAAAAAAAATAATAATAAAATAAATAAATAAATGCATACTTACAATAATAATACATACAATTACAAAACATATCAATGCTTTATATTCAAAAAGAGCTATCTGCACTTTCGACCAAAATGTTTTTTTTTATATAGAAATGCGTTCGTTAGCTTTTAAACAAGAATAAATGATCCTAAAACATTTCTTTTATAAATTGTGTTTGTGCTATCTGCACACATTGTCTTCAGAATCAGAAAATAGATAGCACTATTTTCTGATTCTTCTTCTTCTGTTATCCTTGACTCCCAGTGGAGCATAGGGCCTCAAATTTTTGATTCTGATACATTAAAAATATTTGTGAAAATAACAAAAAACTAACTAAGCAGATAATTGAGGTTTTTATTAAAATATTATGAGTTTTTATTGAAATAATAAGATTTTTGAACAAAAAAAAAATAATATTCTTAGGGAATAACAGTCTTTAGCGAATGAAAAGTTTGTACAACACACAAAGTTTACAAAGTTGTGCAACACACCACACATACATACATACACCACACATTTTCAATAACCCATAATGAATTGTGGTCCATTTTGTTTGAATATCACAAATTACAATGTATATTTTATAACAATTTTTGTTATTTCTACAAATATTTTTAATGTAGATAGCTCTATTTTTTGATTCTGAAGACCATGTGTGCATATAGCACAAACCATAGACTATGTAGTAGTATGACTGCGTTCATATGTTCTACTAAGCAAAAAAAAAAAAAAAAAATGAAAAAAATAGCAAAAAATTAAAAATTTACATTTCTTATATGTACATGACGTTTCTTAAATGTACCTTGACGTCTCTAAAATGTACTTTGACAGTTTGTCCTCAGTCTAGTTGTGGTTTATGGCACAAACACAATTAAAAAAAAATGTTTTAGGATTATTTTTTTTTCAAATTCATATATGTGACAGTTAAAACTTAAGTTTTCAAAAACTTCCTTAACAAGTTTAATGCTGATAAGCTATAACGGAAATAAATAATAAAAATTGTAACTCGGGATAGCACTTAGCTACTTACATTAAATCCCTTAGCTACCCACAGCTTTCAAGTCAAGGTAAGCAGTTATTATTTGTTTTTACAGATGATTTCTTCAAATTGTTGGGAAAAGTTCTTTTTTTGAAATTTCGTCCTTTTTCGCAATTTTTTACATTTTGAAAAAAATTACAATAATTTGAAACAAATACAAATACCTATATCTAAAATGGGTTATCTGCAAAATACTGATTTTCAGCGAAGCGAAAAAACTTGTTTAATTATCTTATTATTGAGTTTAATTTAATAAAATCAAAATTATTAAATAAAACTTCGTCTTCGAAAACTTTTATATAAATGTGTAGATAAACCGTTTTGTTCGCAGTGGATTTGTTGGAAAATGAAATTGCATAACATAATTTAAGGAATTTTAGTAATTCACATTAAACAATACTCTCTCATGATTTGGGATCCTTTTATGTATTTAAATTGTACTATATACGACGCTTATTACATTTAATTGGTAATTTCAATTTAGATTACATATTACCACTGAACAAAAAATTAAAATAATTTTTAGCGATTTTATGTTTTTAAGGATTTTTAGTTTACAACTTTAATTATTTAGCAAATACAATGTAGATAAACCATTTTGTCTTCGAAAAAATTGTTTATGTAGATAAGCCATTTTGATAAAAGCCGACAGTATGTAGATGTGATGTATGTAAAAATTGTATAAGTAGTTATAAAGTCTATTTAATAGTCCTTAACAGTTAAAAAAAAAATAAAAATATAAAAAAATAATTTAATTTTTCTAGACTACGCGAAGTTTCTGATAAAGTCAATAAGTTTGGATTCGGAACTCACCGCATATTTGAACAACTAAAAATTCCAGTAAAGGAGGTAGTTATTGGACCCAATCATATTGGCGTGCTCTTGGAAGATGGCAAAGCATTTCGAGTTGCATTTTCTATTAATACCGAACGTCTAGATCTAAGTAAAAATGATTCTTCTAAAAGGTAATTCGATGATTTTTTAAGTTTAGTTTATTTAACTAATATTTTGTATATAGTGGCAGTAACTCTGCGAGTACCTCAAATAACTCAAAAGCTTCGGCTCCATCTTCATCTTCATCTCGTCAATTGGCTCGGTCACGAGCTCGTTTAATGCGAACGACAGGCAGATCAAGTTCGGGAGGACAGGGATCGGGCTCTAGAAGCACTGGAGTCATTATTGGAGGGAGTTCTTCAAGTAGGCCGCTTGTAACAGTTCCGGCAACTTATGTTCCTGAAGAACTGATTTCGCAGGCAGAAGTTGTACTTCAAGGAAAAAGTCGAAATTTGATTATAAGAGAATTACAAGTATGAATATTTCTAAGTTGTCAAAGCTTGATGTTGATACATTGTTTAATAAATAAATTTAGCGTACAAATTTGGATGTAAATTTAGCAGTTAATAATTTACTATCACGCGATGACGAAGATGCCGAGGACACGGAAGAGGGAGGAGATAATTATGTGCCAGAAGATTTAATATCTCTTTTAGATAACGGGTTTCATGGAGACAACAATAGTGTAATAATTGATCCATCGGATGGACTTTTCACAGAAGAAATATTTAGCAACTACTCAAGTATAAGAAAGTAAGTTTTAATCTCTAAATAATTTCCATAATACTTCAAATATCGTTTGTTTTATCTTTTCCATATATTTATTTAAAAACATACTGCCTCAGAAAGGCAGCCAAGAGTGCAAAAAAAAAACATATTACATGGCTTATTTTTTTATTTAATTTATTCTTCCATTACATAACAAAGCACACAAAGCCTTTTATAGTTATTAAAGACCACCAAAATAAATACTAAGATACAAATATTAAATCTAATAATTTAAAAAATACTCAATTTACTAAGAACATTCTTCATTTTACGCCTGAACTATTATATCTAATGATTGATCATCGTTTGCACTATAAAAAATTATCGGTTCCTTAATAAATATTGAATGAACTAAAATTTACAAATTTTCGATATATAAAACAAACATTATAACTGTCACGTTTTTTTAATATATATGTATGATCTATTACATACTTGTGTCCTATATCTTGTAAAAGTTGAATATTAACAATTCCTTCCCTTAATAGTTTATTATTTGATCGCATACGTAGCGAACGTAACCAAACAAATTCAGGATCTTCTGATAATACCCAACCAAGAGCTTCTGGATCGGGAAGCAGTGTTTTAACTGGAGCTAGTAGTTTGTCTGCACAGATTTCTTCAGTTAGTGCCGAAAGAGAAGCTTTTAGCCGTTGGCGTGACCGTCAATGCTACGTTCCTCGTCGCTGGCTCAATAAAGACGACTATGTTTGGGACAAAGAAGGAGGTAAATATATGTACATTAATAAGTGAAATAACAAACAATTATTTATCAGAAGTCTTCAAGAAAATTTATAGAAAAGCTCCAAACTTGGAGTATTGTTTTAATGTTTGTTTTTTTTTTTTTTTTCATAACAAACGTTAGTTAAATCCCAAATAAATAGTGTTAATTGCTGTTTGGCTTTTTTATTTCTTTGATAATTGTAGACGATCGCCCCGAAACGTAACAATTCCATCATAAAGCATTTTGAGTAAATTAAGAAAACATTTTTCTTTATAAATTGTATATGGGCATTTCCTTCGGATGGCCAACCAGAATCGAAAAATGAAATGTTGATAAAAATCTTGTTTTACTGCTTATAATTGTAAAAAAAGAATATTTTTTATAATAGAATATGGTTTCATATCATATCATATCTTAGCTTGTGTACTTCTGAAAATTGAGCCGAAAACTGGAAACTTTAAATTTTAATTTTTAGCTACTTCAAAAGCCATTTTTATGTGTAATTTTATAAATAACTTTGCATACAAAAAAATGTTATCTTATTTCTTGTTAATATTTGTAAGTGTTGCGATACACTATAAATTAAGTATTAATTTTTTTGTTAAGAAAATGTTAAGGTATTTATGGGAAAATGCATGGTAAAAATAATAAAAACAACATATTGAAAAACCGTGCGTTCGCGACCCGTACGTGCGCAACTGGAACTTAAGCTAATTAAACAAAAACCAATAGATTTATTTTATTTTCTAAATACTGGATTAATACACTTTTAAAATAAATTAATCATACTTGAATATTTCTTTTCATTTGGCAAATTTTTATTTTTCACTATTGTCAGGCAAAGTTGACTTTGGCTGACGTACGTTCGAAACCACATGTTCATAACTATTATTATGAAAACTTAAACTTGATAAAATTCATCTTTTGCACTAAATATAAAGCTACTAAAATGCTATCGAATCGCAAAAAATTACCAGAGGGGTTACTGCGTATCTCGATTCAAATATAAAACTGTTCGAATTTGTATGCTTTAAGCATTGTGTTTCGAAAATAATTTCTTTCGAATCGAGTTACGCGGTAACCCCCCAGGAAAAGTTTTGTTTTCTATATTTTTTGTACATCAAAAGAGTACGAACGTACGTTCAGACCCTAGAAAATGTCCATATTCGCAAATTTTTATTTTTCACTACTGTCAGCCAAAGTTGACTTTGGCTGACGTACGTTCGCAACCACATGTTTATAACTATTATTATGAAAACTTAAACTCGATAAAATTCATCTTTTGCACTAAATATAGAGCTACTAAAATTCTATCGAATCGCACAAAAATACCAGGAAAAGTTTTGTTTTCTATATTTTTTGTACATCAAAAGAGTACGAACGTACGTTCAGGACCCTAGAAAATGTCCATATATATAATAACTACTGCTTAAAGTCATAGGATGAGCAGTGCTAGGAATGTGTTTTTTGAAAAATATGAAAGAGGTGAACGTGGTTCGTGGCTACTAGCCGATTCGGGATATGCCCTTGAACCATTTGTACTAACACCCTATAGATCCCCAAGCAGTGCGCCACAACAACGATTTAACAGAAGTCATACTTCAGGCAGGAACATCGTCGAAAGAACCATTGGAGTTCTAAAAAGTCGCTTCAGATGCTTGTCCCGAACGCTGTGGTATAAACCATTCAAAGTGGTTCAAATCATTAATATATGTTGTGCTTTACATAACCTATGCAATTCTTTAAAAATTGAAACATTTTTTGGGGACGTTTCGGACGAATCACACAATCATGGTGAAATGGAAGAAGAGATTTCTACTTCATCTGCGCTTCATAATGATGCCATAGCAATAAGAAATAGCATTGCTGAAAGCTTAGAAGCATTTTTCTGATTTTTAACAAAGTTACAAATAATAAATTAATTTAAATTTTTTTTATTAAAAATTAAATATACATTTGTACACTAAATCAGTCTTTTTAAAGTTCTTAAGGGCACCCTAGACCATCAAACAAATCTGATTACTTTAAATTCGTTTTGAAGTACACCTTTAAAAATTCAAAAAAATTTCAAACACAACAATAAGTGATAACATAAATGAAAATTCAAAAATAAGGAAGCAGAAAAATTTAATTCATTAAACATATAAATAATTTGTACCATTTTAACAGCGAAAATGTAAGACTACTGAATTCAAATCACCAGACTATAAAATTTCATTAATCAGATTTGTTTGATGTTGTACTGGGCGGTGTAGTGGGCTGTTTGTTTTTAAGTTCTTCCAACTCTAACATCTTTTGTTTTATTTGCAGGTCTGTTCGTTTTATCATATTTTTTTCCTTTGCGACCGTTTCCATTGCACCGTGGTGTCTTTTAAGCTCATCTGCAATGTTGTCAATAGATTTATAAATACGTCTTATATTACTGGCGACTATTTCCAATCTGTCTGTATTTATCTGTGAGATATTAATTAATTTTTCTAAAGACTTCGATATTTCCACTCTATTTTGCAAGTCGCTCCCGATATATTGTTTTAAATGATCCTTTAGATTATCGTCTCTAGTTTTTAAAGTGGCTCGTTTTGATGTACATGGGGTCTCGCCATCTATTTCGCTTCTTTTTCTTTTTCCAGCGACAGGAAGATCGTTGAAAACTTCCTCATCCGAAGATGACGATAAATCATTATTGGTATTATTTGTACCGAATGAACTGGAACCCTTTACACCCTCAACAATAGCATACAAACCGCACAGTTGTCCAATCGTCTCTTCTTTTTTTGAAATATAAAGTTGGTTATATGGTCCACCACCTGTTGCCTTAGCTTCCATTTTGTTTGTAGCAATTTTCTTTTTTATACCCGCCTTCCAGTCACACCATACCTGCAAAAGGATTTGATATTTCATAGAAAAATAAATATGTAAATCGTATTTGAATAGATACTCACTTTTTTCCAACCTGAGATGTCATGTAATGGAGGGCCCATGGAATTCAATTCTTTGGTCAAATCTTTCCAAAGATTTTCAACATGTCCCTTTTCGCATTTGGTGAAGCCCCTGGCAATATCTGAATGCTGCTCCATAAATTTAATAAAAGCATCCTCTTGCTGCAAATTCTTGTGTTTACCCCTTAAAAGTAGGACAAAATAAGGAAGATATATTTTTTTTTTTGCGAAAAATACTTACATTTTTATTTTTTGTCTTGAGCTTATTTAAATTTTTTGTTTTCACACAACACAAACAATGTGATTTCAAAATGAATCCAAACAGTTTTAAACGGTTTTCATCACACTGCAAATCGATTACTTTTTAAAGGAACAAAATGGAAAATGAAATCGATATTATGAAAACGATAAAGTAACCACATCACACCTTTTATACATTTTCACACGGTTTTCTGTCGAAATCGATTTTTATCACATACGTGAATAACTACTGCTTAAAGTCATAGGATATGAACTATCTGTTTTAAATTGGTGTTTCTAGCCGCCAGAATTATTTTAAAAAGTAATTGTTACGATTTGGTGCAAAGTAAAAAATGTTTTGTTTTTTTAGAACAAAAACCTTATAAGAAATATGGACAAAACAATCAAAATCAAGAAAAGTAATATATACAATATATATATACAATATATACAAATATACTGATGTAAATTTTGGTAAAAATTCAACTTTTAGTGAGAACTTCTAAAATTTTTTTTAAGTGGTTTATGTTCAGTGGAATCATTGAAAAAAAACATTTCAATGGATAATGCTCATATAAAAATTTATTTGGAGGAGTTTTGATTTCAGAAATATCAATCCCATAGGTTAAAATTTGAACATCGACTATTTTGGAAGGTTTAGAAATTTGTACAATTTAACTGCATGTTTATTATTGTTTTGAAGTTTATAATGTTTTTAAATACAGGGTGGCTGAAGAATTTTGCTACATCAAAAAACTCAATTAACTTTTTGTAAAGTTTATGTAATTTATTTGTTATCAATTCGTATGCAAAATAACACATTTTTATTAAAGTAATTCATGAAGATTTGAAAATGAATAAATTCAAATAGCCTTCACTCCCTGTGAAGTCCTTAAGGACTCTTAAACATGAAAGCGGAGAACAATCTGGTTCATTGTTCATTTTAATTCTCTATTTTCCTCAAATCTAAAGATCAATTTGTAAAATGAAATAAAAATGATACTCGTTGGTTAAACAGAAAAAAAAAGTTAGTACGTTTTTGATTATTACGTTTTCATCTGCCATCCCCGTACATTATAGTATTCAACCTAGTAATTATAGTATTCAATGTACTAATTCCATAGATACGAAAAAGAAAGATCCGACATCTATGAGCTCTCCTATTTGGATTTCTGAAGAGTTGCAAGCATGGCCAGATAAAAATAATACTTTAAAATTTAAGAAGATTGCTGCCATATATTCAGAATTTATAGGTATTTCTGAGAATGGTGAACTACATCAATGGCGTTGGACCGATGCTGAACCATACAAATCTGAGGTAAAAATTTTGTTTTATATTTATAATTTTATTTGCCTTGTCTTGCCTTTACAAACATTTGTTTTTGTATATTTGGTTTAGATTGAAAATGTTTTTCATCCAAAAACTTTGGCTCTCAATTTAACTGAAAAAATTGAATTTATTTCTGCAAACTTTATTCGTTGCTCAGTGGTTACTGAAAGCAATCGTGTAGCAACATGGATGGATGAGCAGTTAGGTTACATAGGAGCTAAATTAGAACATGTTGCTACGGCGTTTAGTGAATTTGTTATGGATCCAATTGTTTCGGTGAATGTCTGTTCTTTATACACAGCTGTGCGTACTGAAAATAACAATGTATATTGGTGGGGTGTTCTTCCATTTGATCAAAGGAGATATTTGTGGGATAAATATCGTAATAAAGCCAAAAAACCATTTAAATCTGTAGGTTCAGACATAAGTGTGGGTACTCAGGTTATAATGAAAAAATGCCCAAAATACCAGACGGGCTCGATCGGCTTCACCTGTGCGAATGGTGTTCCAAAGGTTGGACAGCTGCTGAATTCTGTTTGGGATTCCAATGATGTTTGTCGTTTTAAAATTGTCAACGTGACTTCTGCTCCAAGCAACGAAAAATCACAACTATCAGGCAATGCCCCTACTACAAGTAGCGCTAACCTTACATTAGACAAAGAAATTACTAAACCAGTGACAGGACAAAGTTCAAGTTCCTCTAAAAGTAGTTCTTCTAATAAAGAAACTACAGATAGGATCGATATGCCACCACCTCCATCCCCGGCTTCAAGTACATGTAGCGATACAGGGAGTGTTACGTCGCACAAGCGCACGAAACGCATGGCTGCCAAAGATGATAACGTAGATGCCAAAAAAGATGAAGAGTTGTGGCAATTAAAAGACGTTGTTTTCGTAGAAGATAAAATTGGTCCAATTGGAAAAGTACTCAAAGTGGATGGTGATTTTGTTGCTGTTAGATTTCCTGTAACATCAGCATCTCCATCAATCTCGTCTGCCGCAGCATCATCTTGTGCTGCAGGTGGATCGGTGCCAATAGAAGGAAAAGAGGATGATTGGCAGCAATGTCGACTACTTCGACGTGAGGATGTCCAAGTCTATAAGACAGCAATGACATCAAGGGGACCAGACTGGCTCCAAAAACAGCCTAAAAAGATTAATATAAGTCATGGAAGTGATCCGTCTGCATTCCAGTTACTTTCGCTCGCAGTTGACTTAAGAGGCATTCATGTGGTAAAGAAGCTCGGATCCAAACTACATTACAGCCTTTACAATTTATATAATAGTAAGCAAGAACAAAATTGTCAGTTTCCAACAGATAGCAGTTCCTTTATAGGCTCGTCGTTCAGCAACATTTCAATGATTTGCAACAACGATTGTAGTGGTAATACTAGCACAATTATACTTCGAGATGGTAATCGTGCTCTGTACCCTATGGCTAAAGATTGTGTTGGTTCCATCAAAGATCCACAATGGTTTGACTTGTCGCCTGTGAAAGCTGTAGCCATGACAACCATTTCATTGGCCTCATCGTTGAACAACAGTAATCAGAAATCTAAGGTGTGCATGACAGCCCTGTTGTTTGAGTCGCAAAAAGTAATGCCTCATATTTTGCGATGTGACGTTAAGAATGCTTTTGCATCTTTAAATCGATTAGAAAAAGAAGATCGAAGCGATGTGATGGCAGTTTTAGAAGAACGATGTGATGGGTCCCGAAATATTTTCCATGCCTGTACAATAATGTGCTCTCCCACTGCTAACAAAGATACAGATGAAAAAAAGACAACAATTTTTACAGGCATAACGTCGCGTGCGTCTCCTGCCGCAACATCGGTATTTGCTTCAAATGTTTCCGCTGTTATAGAAAATTCGTCGGCGGCTTCATCAGGGTCTAACGTTGCAGCGTCTACATCTGCTTTTCCCAGCGTTTCTGCAGCAATGGCAACCTCTTCGAACTCATCATCCGCACGCGAAGGCCGTACAGTAAGTTTACGTGAAATGATGAATCGTCTAATAAATACGGATATGGAGCAATCAACATCGAGTGGTGGAAATTCTGCTTCAGCTGGAGCAAACGTCGAAGAAAGTAACGTTTATATGGCACCTTGGACTATAGAGTCTAATACGAATTCATCAAGTGCAAGTATTAACGATGTGGTTATGAGTAATAGTGCCGAAGAAGATATTTCAAAAATCATTGCTGGTTGTTCAAATTCAAACTCAATAAAGCTTTCATCACCAAACTATGTTTGTGATCCCATTCAAAGAAGGGAAAACGCAACATTGATACTTCAGCATATGTGTTCTAGTCCTGCTCTACGGCCTTATCTCTATCAATTACTCAGCAGTAAAGATGCCCAGGGTCAAACACCATTTATGCTAGCTGTTTACAGTCGTGCCTACGAAGCTGGTCTTATTATTCTTAACACTATACTATCACTTTCGGAAAAAGATCCTACAATGAAAGATGCTATGATTTTTCCAACTGGTTCTCCGCCCGATCAGTCACCATTACTAGTAATATGCTACAATGATACTTGCTCTTTTACTTGGACTGGTGCTGATCATATCAATCAGAATATATTTGAATGCAAAACGTGTGGTCTCACAGACTCATTATGTTGCTGTACAGAATGTGCAAGGGTGTGTCACAAAGGACATGATTGTAAATTAAAGCGCACTTCCCCTACAGCTTACTGTGACTGTTGGGAAAAATGTAAATGTAAAGCACTAATAGCTGGCAATCAAAACAAACGCTTCGCCCTTCTCTGTAAATTGGCATCATGTACAGACCTCGTTACTAAATTTAACGCTAAGGGTGAATCCATTTTGCTTTTCCTAATACAAACTGTTGGGCGCCAAGCAGTAGAACAACGTCAGTACAGAGCAAATGCCAGGGTCCGTAATGTTGGCGGAAATGCGGGAGGCTCTAGCAACGGCAGTACTTCGGCACGAAAATCTTCGGCATCGATTGACTTGGATGTCAATATGCCAGATCATGATCTAGAGCCACCAAAGTTTGCAAGACGAGCTTTAGAAAAACTTTTAATCGATTGGCATGCTGTACGAGCAATGATTATGACTGGTGCAGAAAAATTCGAAAATACACCACAACAACCACCAAACTCTGTTGATGGTGCTAGTGCTGAAAACTATAATATTTATATGCAAAATCAAAACGGTTCCACACTTCTGGATAAATTTACGCATAATTTGTTTGTCAAATGCTCCGCTGATCATCTTGATACTTTACTCATGACTTTAGTACGAGAAATGCAAAACGATTCTATATGCGATCGTATGGAAGATGCTGAGGTCGTTGCTCGTCGATTTGTGCGTTCTGTTGCACGAGTATTTGTCATATTCAACATGGAAAAGTTTCCTAATCCCGAACGTCGGAAGTCTTTGTCAATGCCTCACAAGCACATTCAAAGTTGTGTGAAAGTATTTCAGACTTTGCACAAGCTAGCGATACAGGAGTTATGTGAAGTATCAGAAGCTCTAATTGCACCGGTCCGTTTGGGTGTTGTTCGCCCTACTGCACCTTTTATATCCTCCTCGAACATGGATGTAAGTTATTGTACATACATATCGCACTTGATCAACAAGAGGGTATTAACTCAAAATTTTTAAATTGTCAGTAGAGTCAAAAAACTATTTTATTTTACTACTACTTTCATATAAGGAAGAGGGGTAAAACTGTAGTTTTTTTGGTGGAATTATAGTGAAAATGAAGTCAGATTATTACAGTGGGTTAAGACTACTACACATCAATTTCTTTTAAAAAGTGAAAATTTAAAAATTTTGAGTTAATACCCTCTTGTTGAACAAGTGCGATATGTATTTTTGTTGTTTAATATTTATTGAAATCAATTGTTTAATATTTATATATTTATTACATTTCTCAGAATTCGGATGATTTATTTAGTGTCGAACCATTAGCTCCCTCATCGGCTGTTGAATCCGTAATTGAAAACTCTACGGTCCATGAAGCAAATAGTGATCAAGCTACAGGATTCAATTTCCAGCCTAACTATGGCATTGATGGGATTGGTATTATTGGTAGAATTATTTAAAAGGATCATGTGTTATTAGTATTTATTTATTTGCTTCTACTTTTAGCACTACGCGATGCGTCTGAGAGTGAAGAGACTCCAAATAGGGAAAGTGGTGCCCATAATCCCGATGAGGATATTTTGGAAGCCAGTCGAAATGAGGAGGGTATTCAAGACGATGAAAGCGATAACGAGTACACATTTAACGAACCAGAAACCGAATCGGATTCAGATGATAATCAAAGTAACCAAGATGCACAACGAAGTGTACAAACAGGTGCCACAGTTGGATCAGAAACAGGTTTAGAAATTATTTATTATTATTATTTAATTATATACATATATATATGTATATACAGTTTAATTTTCCTAATGTTATAAATTTTATATTATGGAAAATCCCATTTTTTATGGTGGAATTGAAGAAGTGGCTAAAATAAATAATTAAAATATCAAAATGTCTTATAGCAGATACTTGGTAGTAAAATAGATTTCATTGTTAAATTATACTTCAAACATTTAAAAATAACGTGTTGTAATACACAAATCAAATAATATACACCAATACCTCGTTTGGCGTCGTTTCGTTTTTCATTTTTCGAAGTTGCGTTGTTTCTGGTTCAAGTCCTTAATTGTTTTAAATTTTCTTTTTTTCTAATTGCGCCACGCAATCAAAGCTTGGGAATTCCCATTATAACTGAAAATCAACGCAATTTTTATAAAGTTTTCTTTTAACTTGTTTTGCCAATTTTAGATTTCAGTTTCAATTATGTAGTATGTTATGCTCTTTGTATTGGTGGAATATTTTATATATTATATACATATATATAATTTTTTACATACACATTTTTGTAACCTATATTCGTTTTTTACATGATTTGCTATAGAAAATCTAAATTCAATTTACGTCGTGTAACGTAAACCCGACGCAAAGCTATATAATTGGAGAAGTAATAAATTTGTTTAATTTTATACTTATGTATATGTAAATAAGACTTAACCATAATTTATAAAAACCTTTTGGCAATACACCTTTTAAGGTATTAAAGCTGGAAAGTGACACAGACAAAGCAATATGATTATACAAAATTTACATAATTTCCTTAATTTAAAAAGTTTCGTTCATCAAACAAAATTGGTATTCAACTATTCTTGCTATTATATTTTTTACTCAAATTATTTACAAATAGGCTAGGCTAAAATGTCTTTTTAATTATAATTTTATAATAATTACTAACATAAAATTCCACAAATCTGTGTAATGTTTGATCTCTTTAAATTTAAATAATACTGCAATTTGGTTTCGTAAACTCTGATCAAAAATACTTGTATTCTTTATTTTATTAATTTGAATCGGACTATTTAGTATTCATATATAAAAGTCAAACGTATTTTGTGTTTTAGAATAAAAGTTCTTTACCCTTACAGATATTGGTGTTCTTTTCCTTGAAGACGAATCAGGAGACTCATCGCCACAGGAGGAGGAAGGCTCCGAGGATGGCGAGACAGATGACCACGATGATGATGAATTTACATATGGAGATCATCAGTTAGAGCGACGTAGTGCTAATTCTAATAATCGAAGTGATTTAGCTCCTCAATCAATGCAATGGGCAATACGAAGTCGCGATACAGCCAGATCCTCTGTTAGAATGCCAGCCGGTTCTAGTTTAGTGTTTATAGATCCTATGGCATTGCGTCGTTCAACAGTGCCTGCAAGTACAGCTGTAACTGCTCCTCCTCAAGAGCAGCACACTATGGCAACAACTTCAAGCAACTTGGCTAGAGCGTTTGGAATAATAGTTCGTCAAATTTCAGAACTTTTATGTAGTTTATCATACAATATAATGAATGACATTGAAACATCGTTGAAAATACAACCAGAAGAAGCAACACAATTACAAGTTAGTAAAATATTTCTATAATATTCATAACATTAAAAAAAATCAGTTATCAATGGGAAATGGTTTTTATTTTTCAAAACCAACTAAAATACTGACAGTTAAATATTTAGTAGTCTTTAAAGTCTTTTGGTTCGTATTACCATTAAAATAATTAAGTAAGATTTTTTTAAATCAAAATTTATAAAATTAAAAATCAAAAATTTAAAATAATATTTTGTACCAAAATTCCATTTAACACGCTTAAAACCATTACTAAAAGGTTAATAATTTTGTATTGTTGTTGAAGTAGCCAAAACTTTATTGCAACTGCAAGTTCCTTGTCTCTATTAATTGCAACTGCATGTCCCTTCTCTCTATTTTGTTTTCTAGCAAATGTTCAGTTTAAAATTTATTAGTCCTGTCCGTTTAAGAATATTGGGTATGTCTCAAGTCTGCTAAATTTTTCTTATCTGGGAAAAAAATTTAATTTTTTTTCCTTTCCGCCATTTGTCATGAGGTGCTTCGTTTTGTTGATGTATGTCAAACACTTTCGAAAAACGGATATCAAACCAAATTCTATACCGGGATTTATCAGATATTCTTAATATTTTTTAATATTGTCTGTAATATGGCAGCTTAAGTTAATGTGGGCATACAATTAGAGAGTTGGTCAAACCATCCATGGCTTATAAATGTTTTGATTTCAACGTTATTATCAATATATTTATCTTTTCGTTTAATTTTAAAAGTCTTCTTAAGTTATAAAATTTAAGGCATCTTTATAAATTATTCTTTAATATAAAATAAAATTATGTTTTTGTAATTGCTTTTAGGAATTTGTTGAGAAGTGCTTAAAACCTACGTGGGATTGGATGTTTTCTGTTATGGATAGTACTGAAGCTCAGCTTAAGTTTGGCGCATATTTAACAAACTACACAGATCCAACTCATCCTTTGCATCCACTTAATTTGACCTCACAAAATAACTCAAACCAACAGAACAACAGCGGTGCTAACAGTGCAACTTCAGTAGGAATAAATATAATGGGTATGTATAATAGATCGTATGTATAACAGATCGTATGTATAATAGAGCGAATGGGTATGTATAATACAGCGGAATAAAAAATGCTAGATGTACCTCCTTTAAGGCGCGTCCAACTGTATATATGTATATACAATTTATCCAAGGACGATTTTCCATGTCCCTTTTTAAAGATATTTTGTAAAAAATAACGGGCTTTGAATTTTTTGTTTGGGGTTGTTTGCAATAAAAATGATAAATTAACTTATTTTAATTTTTAGTCGATATAATTAAATAATAAATAATTTTAAAAAAAGCTGATACCCGTATCACTTTTTTTTTAATTCGCGCTAGTTCACGTTTTGAAAAAAAAAATCGGTTCAGGAAATGTTTTTGACTTGATGGTGGGTATAAGATCAATATTTTAAAGCTAGACATACATCAGCACCAACATGTAATACCCTTTCCACCTTTGGTGGTGAAGGCTATAAAAAGTTTTTCGCTATACCCTAATGTACAATTCAGTAATAATAAAAAATGTTTTAGCAACTCTGGTATACTATCAAAATGCATTTCAATTTTACATTATTTGTATATTTATATATTGACATATAATGATTGGTTTATTTTACAGCCTCAACCTCACGCAGAGACTTTTTTACTTACTGTTTGTCTCTTATGAGAGCACATACATCAGAACATCGAGATGCACTTCCAGTTTTGGATATAACTGCATTGCGCCATATTGCTTACGTATTGGATGGATTTATTTACTACATGAGGAATGATACAAACTTTTACGAAAAGAACGAGGGTATTCAAAGTAGTTCCCTAAATGCGAATGAAAATGATGATACAGACGATGAACTGTCTAATATAACAAGTGATGATCCATATGGTGAAGCAGGTGGAGCAGGATCTTCTCTAAATGTGACAGGATTAGCGGGAACATCACGGCGTCATATATTCTTTGCAAGATCGGATTCAACTCTAAGTCTTGGATGTTTAGCTCCTGATGGATTTGATTTACCTCTTGATGTAGCTATTCCTTTAGCCGACAAACCTCATCTTTTACAACCGAATTCGAAGCGACAGGACTTGTTTGCCAACTTGCCTTTGATTGTATCGCCCTCGGAAAATGTTGCTCAGAGCAGTGCAGAGACATCTTCGAATATTCTTGATTATCCTCCTACCAAACTCGGATTTTCCTCGTACTCATCGCGTAGAGCCACTCAAATTACTCTTAATACATCAACAGAAATTATTAATGCAATGGATGATGATGAAATCGAAGACGAAAACGATGAACTGCACAGTGACATTCAAATGCCAAAGGCAGTATGTTCTACAGGATTCCGGGTGATTTCTGACTCTTCGTCTGGCACAGGCTCTATTGAATCTGGTGGTGTAGGCGGAAATGTTTATTTGCAACTTAAAAAGAAACAATATTCAGATGATCCGAAATCTTTAATTGATAATCAGGAAAGATTGGATGATCAAGATAATATGGATGTTGATAGTGGAAGTGTCAATGATGTTATAGAAAAAACATCAGGAGAAATTTCAAATGCAAACCAGGCCGGTGTTATAGCAACAAGACCCGATGTCATAATAGTACCTCAAAAAAGTCAGCGTGGTAATGAAGCAGATTTAATCTTACAGCCAAGTAGCAGCGGATTTTCGTCGTCATCAATGGTACGAAGTGTCATAGTGCGCGCCGGTTGTGGAAGTAGCTCCACGTTAAAAATTCAAGATGAAGCTGCGTCTACTTCCCAAAAGTCTAAAATTTCATACCTAACAATAGAAGATCCAGCCAAAAATTTGGTTCTGGGTCGTTCTGCTAGGATAACTTCGTTTATGTTTCCTGCTCGTGGTCAACATTTTTGCCAGAAGTTAGATTCGAACGATACATCTCCGTCGTGGAACTTTTTGCTTGGTCGTTGGAAGCTAACTTTGGATCTCTTTGGCAGAGTATTTATGGATGATGTAGGCATGGAACATGGCTCAGTTTTACCAGAGCTACGTGGTTTCCCAGTAAAAGAAATGCGATTTAGGCGTCATATGGAAAAGTTACGAAATGGACAGCAACGTGATTTAATCTTTTGTAAATTAGAACGTAATCGCGATAGTTTGATAATTCAAACATTTAAAGAATTAAATACTCAGTTTGGAAGTCAAAATAGAAGGGTTCATCCTCCATTGACATTTAATCGCGTTAAAGTTACATTTAAGGATGAGCCTGGTGAAGGTTCTGGAGTTGCACGTAGTTTTTATACATCTATATCGGAGGCTCTTCTTGCTACTTCAAAAATGCCAAACTTAGAATCAGTTCAAGTAGGAAACAATAGTGGCAAATATGGTGTACCATTTTCGAGTATTTTACGCAATCGTGGAGCTTCAAGCCGAGATGGACCTACATTGCAAAGGCGTGGCACAGGAAGCAAGATTCTATGGCGCACAGCCCGCGAAAGAAAAGCATTAAATTATGATGCCAGACCATACATCCCAGTTTCAAATAATTCAGGTAAATGTGCGTTACTTTGATATTTGAGTTTATGCTGAATATTTTTTCTAATAATTTCAGACATTTCTGGTGAAAATTCTAACGAACACTTATCTATGCATTTACAGCAGTTAGGAGAACGTCTCTATCCTAAGGTATGTATATTTTAAATAATTTTAAACAAAATATTGTAATTTTAAAATAATTTATCTTGCAGATATATTCTTTAAATACTGCTAATGCTTCAAAAATAACCGGAATGTTATTAGAAATTCCAAACCCACAATTGCTTTCAATTTTATCATCTGAAGAAATGTTGCGTCAAAAAGTTAATGAGGCTTTGGATATCATAGCTTTTAAACAGAAGTCGGAAACTAGCAGCCCTTCTTCTTCAGCGGGTCAATCGAAAAAAATGAATCCTGTTGTTCTATTAGAACCATGTCACGTAGAAGACAACGATCCACTTTTTTATATGCCAGGAAAAAGAGGTTTTTACACGCCACGTCAAGGTTATGGGTCTTTTGAACGCATCAATGCTTTTAGAAACATCGGAAGGTACTTCTTCCCATGTAAATCCCATATATAGTTTTTAATTTATTTCCTTTACTTTCCAAACCACAGACTTATTGGACTTTGCCTATTACAAAATGAATTGCTACCGTTATTCTTGCAACGACATGTACTAAAATATATTCTAGGCCGGAAAATAAAATTCCACGATTTGGCATTTTTCGATCCCATTATATACGAGTCATTTAGACAACTCATACAAAACTCTCAGACTGAAGATGGAGAAGAGGCTATCATAAGAATGGAATTATTTTTTGTGTAAGTTCATCTCGCAGTTACATAAATATAAATAATAAACACAAATTTTCATATAGGATCGATCTAATGAAGGAAGAGGGTGGTGGTAGCGTAGAGTTGTTGCCGGGAGGAAGAGAAGTTCAAGTAACATCTCAAAATCTTTTCGATTACATCAGACGTTACACTGAATACAGACTTATAAAAGCACAAGAAAAAGCATTAGAGGTAAAGTTTTTAATATTAAAAATATCTATAAGTTTCCAGAGTTACAGAGATCAATTCCATTCGAAAGTGGTATGAATTCCGTATTTTATTTTCAAAGTGAAATTCAGCGTTATTTGTTGAAGATAGAGTGTCTTGTAATGTTTTTGGAGATTTAAAATTTTTCGCAATCTATACAACCTTATACCTTAGCCACGGAATGGTTTAAATTTTGAACGGATTTTGTGTCTGGCATGTCAGTAGATTTATTAAATCTTGTGACTTTTATAGATATCAGACAAAAACTATTTACTAAAAATTTCCAGTGATTAGTAAATACTTTGTACCTATTACTGAAATTTTTAAATAATCAATCGTACTAAATAATTTCACTTAGAAAATACTGGGGCCTTACTCTGTAATTCAATTCGAAAGAAATATTTTCGTCTTAGATATGTATATAAATACAAAAGGTTTTTTATCGAATCAAATAAGAGAGTTTGGCTCCTGGTGCTGAAAAATTTGTATGTACATTGTATAACATGTGTTGTTTGCATTGTTTTTTAGGCAATCCGAGACGGAGTTTTCGATGTTTTGCCTGATAATTGTATGCAGAGTTTGACCGCTGAAGATTTGCGGTTACTCCTGAATGGCGTCGGAGACATAAATGTATCAACATTGATATCATATACAACATTTAATGATGAATCGAGTGAGGGGTCAGATAAACTTTTAAAATTTAAACGATGGTTCTGGAGCATTGTCGAAAAAATGAACACACTAGAACGGCAAGATTTGGTAAGCATTAGCAAGCAACAGCACGAACTCATTACATTACACTTGTTTTGTAACTTCCATTACTATTTTTACTACTCTTTATTTTAACTCAGGTGTACTTTTGGACGGGATCTCCAGCTTTGCCAGCATCTGAAGAAGGTTTTCAACCTCTGCCCTCCGTCACTATACGACCAGCGGATGATACACATTTGCCGACAGCAAATACATGTATATCCAGACTTTATATACCACTATATTCAAGCAAGTCAATATTGCGAAGCAAATTGTTATTGGCTATAAAATCGAAAAATTTTGGTTTTGTATAAATGAACAAAAAATTTATTTGACTCCGTTTTTTACTATTCACTATTATATTTTATTTGTTTATAAAAGAATCGTTTTAAGATTGTCAAATATCTTGACTTAATGTTAAATTTAGAAAATAACTAAATCAAAAAATACACTAAAAGTTACGATATGGCGACGTTGCTTGTAGCAGGAATTGTCAATATAAATGGTCTACAGCAGCCACGAAATCGTTCTCCATTCCTACATATAATTTATGATAAAATTAATACTTTTATTTTTTTAATTGAATACCTACCAACCTTTTGAATTTGTGAAAACATCTACTATAAATTATGTTTCCTCATATTTGAAACATGTGTTTTTTTAGTTATAATAGATTAAATTCTTAATTAAGGATATTTTCCCATTCTTATGAATATTTTTATAAACTTAATTACAAAAACGGGAAATTTTCATACATAATTACACACATACATACTAACATAAATATAAATATACGTACATACATACATATACCTATTATACATACATATAAATAATATGAATACTAAATATATTAATATATCTACCTATCAAATGAATAAAAGAATGAAAAATGATAACATTTTAGCATTAAAGGAAATGCATTAATTAACATAAATATAATACTTATTAATGAAAACAACCATATTCTACTGTATTAAATAAAGTGAATTAATAAATTACTTCTGCTTTGAAATACCCATGAAATTCTTGTTTTATTTTAAAATCAAAACCGCTTATCAATGCTTAACACAATATCCATTCCTGTGACCAGATTAATCCAAGTTTCCTCGACCAATGGCTATTAACTCAGCAAGGACATATTCATACTTATCGCGAATATCATCTCCCATGGGAATCGTGTTCCCAAAACTTTTTTCTTATATGTTTTACAGTGTAAAAAAAGTTTTGGGAACATGATTCCCTTGCGAGAATTAAGTAGGACCCAAGCCTTTTGGATTTATGGTTACCCTGTGTTTTCACATAGTGACCATCTGAAAAGTAAAATAGCTTTTGGACCGTGTAGCAAAAATTGTTGATTTTTTACACTTTGGAATGAGCTTGAAGAAATGAAGAAAAAACAAGCTTACTTACATATCGTCACCTGAAACGCAAAAGGGCGTAACTAAGACAAAAATTACAATTGATTTTTTTATTGATTATGATACTGCAACCCAAAATACATCTAGCTACAAAATCATTTATGCGTACAATCAAAAACAACGATTTTATTCACTAAAAACCAAGGTTTAAAGGTTGCTCAAAATTTGTATCGTACTTAAGCCCATTTGGTTTCAGAAAATATTCAAGTTGCAGTTAGGCCCATTTGTTTTTAAATTAAAAGTGTAATTACGCCCTTTTGTATTTTAGGTGACGATATATGGCCTCTATTTACAACCGTTATGGTCAGAGGCCGAGTATATTTTAGGAGCATATTCTCCAATTTTGTACCCCATGCTTTGAATTTTGTGGGCCCAGCTTGAATATAATAGCCTGTTCTACGATCTCGAAAGAATGCTTTCTTGCTTATCCTATACGAAAGAAATTAGTTTTTCGTTTCACTAACTTTATTTTATGCGAAAGATAAGTCGAAAGAAAACGTAAGTATTTTCATACAAATTTCTGTTTCACTATTTCGAACAAGTTACCAGCAATACGAAAGCAAATGTCAAAATGAGTCACTTGATATTTTGCTTTCGAATAGAATCGAACTTTCTTTAGAGTAGATTTTCTTTCGAAATTGTAAAACAGGCTATAAGTTTCAAAAATAAAAAGAACTCATTTTTCAATTTGACTTTTTTTAGTTTTTGGCCGATTATGCCGATAATTAAAAAATATAAAAGTTTTAAAATATCTCGAACCGTTTTGTGCTGAGAATTTTCCAGACATAACCTGTGACTGTGAATTCCATGAGTTTCGATCTTGTGTGTATATTCTCCAATTTCGTAGGCCAAGCTTTGAAAGATTTTCCTTTACTTGGTCTTTCCATCGAAGTTTCAGACGTCCTTTTCAACGAGTTCCCTCGGGATCATTTTCGAACACTTTTCTTGCAAGCCACCACAGCCGCTGCTGTTATAGAGCGTAATTTTAGTTCTTACGGAGAGATAAAGTCCTCTTCTTAGCTGTTTGCTTAGGCCAAAATAGCATTGACTCTAGATTTGATTTCGAAGCATATATCGTTGTTGATGTTCACAGCACAACCAAGGTAAACAAATTCTTTTAAAACCTGGAATATTCAACGGACACAATTGATCCAATTCTAGTGGTTGGTCTGGCTGTAAAAATCATGAGCTTTGTTTTTGATTCATTAACAGCTAGACCCATTTTGATTCCTTCTCGATACTAGAAAAGGCGACAGTTACCTCGCGCAAAATGCGTCTCAGAATTTCAATGTCATCGGCAAACGCAACACAGTGGTTTACGGACGCTTTTTTTTGGAAATAAATCTGTAAATTTTGAACGACTGAAGATATTTTGAATGAACGGTGGTAGTTAAGGAGCATTCGAGTTGATTTTCAAAAACACTGATTCAAGAGGGGTCGGGAGAGTGATTGATAGACCTTCAAATTTGGTCACCTCGGGTGTTCGACTTTTTTTAAAAATTCCCCAAAAATCCATTTATGGATGGATTGAAAAGAAATTTTAAACTTAAGCTGTCCTTGAGAAGATCTACAATACGCTTACATGTGTAGGTTATTTCCTTTGGCTTTCGAGATATTTGGGTAAAAAGAATTTTGGGGTTAATTTTTTACCTATTTTTTTAGCTTTTTTTGATCTGGTGGACGCATCTGAGGACCAAAGTATTCCTTAAATTCTTAATAAAATTCTGAATAATTTTTGTGCAAATTGGCTACAGATATCTTCTTTCGTTTAAAAGTTAAAAATTTTCAAAATTGAAATGTAAAAAAATATCGCTATTTTTTGAGTTTTTCCCTAAAAGATAGCTATATTTTTACTAATAAAAAAATATTTTCTTAAGAAACATAAAAAGATTTTTAAAGTTTTTAAAAGAACACATAATGAGAATGCGTATAAAACAAATTTCTTGTCAATTGCGCTTTCGGTTCTCGCACATACCCTCTCCAAAAAACGACAATTTGTAAAAAAAATCTTAGTTTAAACAAAAAAAAAAAAAAAATTATAACATTTATATTTTCTGACATATCTGTTATTGATTAGAAAAGTTTTTTCTGAAACGCGCCGCAAATAGAGTCAGTTTTGCCATTTTTGTAAATAAAAATTCATTTTTTAAAACTCTTTTTTTCCCGATTTGGGAATTGGGGAATTTTTCAGCTAAAATTCGGAATTTTTTTCAGTCTATTGCTTTTAGATCTTATTGGTCTACATAACTGCATGTCATTTCTACAGAATATCAAAGTTTGAAATTATTTTCCTTAAAAAAGCAGAAAAATAATATTTTTTTGTTTTACAATAAAAAAATTTTTACTTGGTGTTAATCTCCTGGTCTTTCCCGATCCAATGATACTAAAGGCGTTAATCAAGCTTTAATACATAGTCTTTAAAAGCTCTGAAAACTTTGCCTCCCATAGCATTTTTACGCTGAATATTGGATTATTAGAGAGTAATGTATGCATAAAAAGTTAATAGTGCACAGTGGTATTAACTCAGCAATTTCTAAACTACTGGATGTTTAAAAAAGTACCTGTTGGTAGCACAGGTTTTACGGCTATGTAAAACCTTGGGGTCCGTATAACTTTCGCCAATTTGG
Source organism: Stomorhina lunata (assembly GCA_933228675.1). NCBI lineage: Eukaryota > Metazoa > Arthropoda > Insecta > Diptera > Rhiniidae > Stomorhina > Stomorhina lunata. The sequence goes on along the minus strand of OW121740.1, from coordinate 82,752,419 downwards.
TCCGATCTGAAAGATTTTTACATTTTCAAAAACTTCCTAAAAAAATTAAAAAAATAATTAGTGTTACAAAAAATTATTAGTATGTCCCGTTTCACACGAATCAGGTTTACTTGATTAGTTTTTCTTTAAATTTCTTTTGAACCTGCATTCACGTTCACACAAAACATTTTTTTTTTCATCAGTTTTCATTTTATTTTCCTTAAATTTCATACAAATTTTCAAAATTTTCGTAAACTTGATAGTACTCATACAAATTCAAGACTTGATAATATATATTATATATATAAAAAAAACTCGTTTAAATCTTAACTTATTTTTCCTTAAATTTGTATATTTTTCTATTATTCTAAAGGTATATAAATGTTGTCAATTGTTGCGGACCCCTTTTCGGACTTAGCCGAAATTCGACCCCGAACGAAAAAATTTTTCGTGGAGGGGCCTTAGGGGAAACGATTTTTATATTCAAAAAAAAAAACCATAAATGTGCGGGCTTCCTACCTAAAATTTGCCTGCCGGCAACATTTATGGTATAAATTTAAGGAATTGGCGGGCAACCTATCTAAAAATTTGCCAGGCCGGCCAATTCCATATCTTTATCGTAGGAATGGAGCTAGTTTCATGGACCGAGCCGAAGTAGGTCCACTCCATTCCAGTGCCGGCTCGTTGGATGATCCACCTGTCCTCGGTCGGATCACCTTATAGTGCTTGGCCGGATGGCCAGTCATCCCAAGCAAACGGCACTATCAATGAAAAAGAAGATAAATATTTTTTGGTCAGAAAAAAATAAGCAAATTTACTTACCCCACATTTGCCAGTTTTTTCCTTACACTTCCGTTTGTCATTTGTGTTGTTCTACGTCTTGTACCTGAAAATAAAAAGAAAAATAAGTTAAAAATTAAAATATTAAAACAATTTGCATTTCATTACTTACCTTTTTTACTTTTCTTTTATTAATGAAACATGTCTGTCATGTGCGTTTGTATATGTTCTGATGTGATGTTGCCAGACCTTATAGTATAATACTATAGTGATGGTACTGTGAGAAATGAAACAGTGGGGTCATCAATGAATTTATTTTGTAGAAAATTTTTATGTTAGTATTTTAAGGCGGGAATTTTAAATATATTTGTAAAATTTAGAAAGGGATGAATAATCTGAGCTAAACAAAGTAAAACATAGTGACAATGGACTTCGGACTCAGAAGACATATTTTTAATTGGAAAGGCGCGTTAATTTTGTTTAAGAGCTAAGAGAGTAAGATATGTCTTGGAAAGAAAAATAAATTTATTGGACTTCGTGGATGAATAGAGAGTTCTGAGGAGGGCATTCAAGGTTTAGACACAGAACTAAGAAGAACCATTTTAGACTTCGTCTCAAAAATAATAAAATCGGAAAGAAACAAAAATTAAATTTAAATTTACAAAAAAAAAAAAAATAAAAGAACACTACATCAGTAAAATTAACCAAATTAAATAAAGTAAAAGAAAAGAAATAAAATCGAGCTGTGTTGGTTAAATTAAACTTCCGACAAAACAAAAGAAAGAAATATTTTTTTTGGATATTAACAAAATTAATCTTTATTTGAAAATAAATTAAGGAAGTCTATTCTCTAAAAGTTGAGAACCTTCCATCTTCAAAAAAAAAAGAAAAATTATTATCCTGGTGGTTTCGGTGAAGAACTGTGGGAAATACATTCTTGTGGGAACAAAGTCAACAGTAGCGTTCATCCGGACCTGGGACCGATGACCTGAAGTCCAAAGAACTAAGTATCCAAGAAGTCACTACAGCCCAAAACCTATTAAGCCAAGATGCCAGGTATTCAAGATAAGTGTCTATAAATAAAAAAATATAAAAAAATGAAAAAAAAAAAAAGTATTGAGATAATAAAAAAAAAAAAGAATATTAGAAATTGAATTAAAGAATTTAAAAAAAAAGCAAAGCCAACATAAAATTAAATTTGATACTATATACTATTATTAGAATTAAGAAAATTAGTGATTTTGTATTAGATTAGTCCTTATTGTTAGATGTTACTTTTGTGAAAATCCAAAACATAAACTTTAAGAAAAAAAGAAATTAGTCTTCAGAATCCCAATTAGTTGGATAAAAGAAATAGCACATTTTTGGCCTATAGCAATTTGTCATATAAGGAAAAATAGTCAGTGATTCTTGTTAGGTTTTAGGGAGCTCCTTAAACAAAGGACAGGAAGTAAAGGAAATTTCCTCTAAGAAAAAAAATCCCCTTATATAGAACCTGTTAGAGTCCAAAAATTTATTAAGAAATCATATATATTGAACATTTTTTTTGTCTGTTATTGGCAGTTGTATTAGTTTATGTTTAGGATTTATTTTGTCAATTGTATTTAGATTAAGATTTTTGTTGAGAATTTTCTACGATTTTAAATCAATTTTATTTTTAAACTATTTTATTCAACCTTTATATTATTTAGATTTTAATTATTATTTAATAAAACATGTTTAATTTGATATAATGAAAATAACAATGAGTTACTAATAAGATTTAATTAGGGGTTAAAAATGAGGTGAGTGGTGTGATAGGCGGTGTTATGGGATCACATGGAAACTATAGGAATATTGTGATCATGGTCGGGAAAGGGCGGCTGAAGGTCAATACCTACCTTCCATCCATCTGTGATGTTTTATTGTGCAATATATTTGTTTGTTTGTGAAAAAAAAAGGAAAAATAAAAATATAATTGTTACGCCCATTATGTTAGAGGTGAAAGGGGAGAATGCAGACCCCCACTGAGAGCCAAAGCTAGCCGGCGTTCCCTCTAGCAAGTTCGAGGTCACGTAACAATATGGCGCCCAAAGGAAGCATTCGATCTGTCATCGGACAGATCAAAAATCTATTTTGCTTAGTGTGTAAAATATCCAAGCACATTTCAATAGACCACTAAATGAAAATAAATAGCCAAACACTATTGAAAATTTGCAATTTTGGCCAATCCAAACACAGATTTCATATCCGTTCTGGTAAACCGGAAGCCCGTTGTATAGAAATTTGTTTTGGAAAGAACTTTATTTAAAATTTTTAATAGAGTAAATAATTTAAAAAGGGAATTTGATTGATCTTAGGGTTCAAATTTCGAATACCCTATTGGCACAATAAATAACCTTTAAAAAAAAATATATATACATATGTATTAAAATTTTAGATAAAAAGTACTGGTAATTTTAGCAAGTTACGATAACCAATATCCAGTCAGGACAAGAGCTTGAGGTCTGATGTATTGAGAACTCGTAAATAGCTTTCCTGAATTATGGGGAAGATTTGCCAGATACTTCAATGTTAGTTTCCGAAAATAAGTATGACTTTATCACAGATGATATGCTCATAAAGAGAGTCAATATGATAATAAAATTATTAAATAAAACCGCTCACGCCACTACCCATATTAAAACCCCTAATGTTAACATTTATAAAATTTTTGAGATTTTTGTTTTGTTTAGGAAATTATTGTTTAATATAGTTCTTTTTATACATATATGTTAGTAAAAACCTTATTGTTTTGTTTCCCTACTGTTTCACTCTCACTGTAAGTCTGTTGTGGAGTTAGCTATTTTTGTAATTAGTAAAAATATTGTTATGAATAGAGAAACTAGGTCCCAATTTAAAAATAGAGATAGCGAACGTGTGAAAGAGTTTGATCGCAATAGAAATCCTTACAAAGATTCTAGAAAAAGAAGTTATCAAGTAGAGTTAAACACGTCCTCATTGCCCACTATACCTAAGCAAAGGAAATATTTGAAAAACTGTCCAGTGATGGCTGAGAAAAACGTGAATTCTGATAACCAATTCGTGGATTTATCCGGAAGTATAATGACCGGAAATCAAAACCCATCTACTAGCCAAAACTACATGGGACCGGAAATGATTTCTTCAAATGAAGTCAACAACGAAGAACACATTCCGTCCGAAGTAAGAGGTTTAGTAATTGATGAGGTGTTAGTTGTGCAGAAAAGTTTAGAGGATCAGGTAAAAAAAATGGTTACCGATCAAATGGCAGACATTAAAAAGAGTATAGGAGACTTGGCAAAGGCAGTGCAAGGTCTAACAAAACTTAGCACTATAAATATTCAAGGCAATAAAGATCAAAATAATACGAACGAACAAAATATACCTTTTAGACCAACGTTAACAAATCACCCAGTAGGAACAGGAAATGGTAACGGGACAAATCCACCTGAAAATAATTATGTTAATATAAATAATAATAGTCATAATTTCAACAACTCACCAGCAATGCCTAGAACAATAGCACCCAATAATATATTGAGTAATGTTTTTGGACAAAATGAATTCCCTTTGGGCAGAAATGTCCCCATTCGCAACTGTCCATCTCAAAAAGAGAATTACTCAAACAGTATTTCAAATCCAGTAGACAAAATCTGGATCAGGGTGGATAAATTTGGAATCGTGTTTGATGGTAATGCAACATCGATGGCAGTTGAAGATTTTGTGTTCCGTTTAGAGCGTTTACAGGCTAATTACAATATTCCATGGGATGAGATTTTGAGGGACTTTCACCTTTTAGTAGTCGGAGCAGCGCGTGAATGGTACTGGTGGTTCATTAGGAATCATTGTGTATCCGATTGGCTTAGTCTTCGGGCTGCTTTGATAAGCCGTTATCAATCCACGAGATCCAATTTCGAAGTCATGAGGGACCTGGTGGAGAGAAAGCAAAATATTAATGAGACCATTGATTCATATTTTCAAGAAATGTGTAAATTAAGATCAAAACTGATTCAGCAGATTCCAGAATATGATATGATCCGAATTTTAAAACGCAATATTAAGGAGAGCGTTGGAAAAATTGTTTATCCGATGGCAATCTCTTCAGTGGAGCAGCTTCGGATCGAATGCAACGAAGCTGAAAGAACTTTTGTCAGGAGAGAGCAGCGATTCGTTCCGCAACAACAACAACCTCGTCCTACGAGACATATTAATGAAATCTTTATACAATCAGAAAGTGAAGATGATCCGAATCAGGAATTTGAGGAGGTCGCAGCTTTGCATGTGGACAAAGCAAAACAACAAATTGTATGTTGGAACTGCAAAGTTCCAGGCCATGTATTTATGGAATGTCCATCATCTGAAAGATCACTATTCTGTTATCGGTGTGGAAAACCAAACACCATTACCCCAAAATGTCCAATATGTCAGGGAAACGTGCAGAGGGGCGAGAAAGTTGCTGGGGAGTCTCGCCAGATCCAAAACCCTGTGCGACAAAAACACCATTAGGCTTAAACAATCAATTTAGAAATCTAAAGTCTACATTTAATTTAATAAATAATAAAAGTTACTCACCTGGAATGAGACACTATTTGCCATTAGATGTTAGGAAGGATAATTACGAGAAAGTTAGGAAGCAAATTTTTGAAGCCGAGTCCATCGCAAAACCTGTTTCAAAACGTATTGCAAAAATTCGTCAAAAATTTGCTAATAAACGTAAAATGAGAAAAATGCTGGTAGAATCCATCAATCAAGCGAACAAGGAAGTAAAAGATCCAAGATTATTTGCCGATGTTCAAGTAGAGGGGATTCCGATGATAGGATTACTTGATACTGGTGCATCTGTGAGCATCTTAGGAACCGGATGTAGGGAACTGGTTCAGAAATTAGATCTGAGTATTGTACCAATGTTGACCAATGTGAAAACAGCCAGTGGTCAGCAGCATCGAATACTTGGAAAAGTAAAGTTATCTATTGAGTACAAAGATCAAAAACATAGTATGATTTTGTATCTTTGTCCAGACTTAGAACAAGTTCTTTACTTAGGCATCGATTTTTGGCGAGAATTTGGATTAATTCCTGAAAATATAAATTTGGACGAATTAGATATAGGGAAAATACAAAACGAAATGTTAGAAAAAGATAATGAGTACAGATTGAAACCTCATGAACTGTCAGAAGAACAGCAACTTCACTTAGATAATGTCGTGAAGGAATTTTATACATTTGAAGAACACGGTTTAGGGTACACGACTCTGGAAAAACACAAAATTGATTTGGTAGAAGGTGCAGTTCCTTTTAAGGACAGGCATTACCCCATTTCTCCAGCTGTGCAAGAAATCACCTACAAAGAGATAGATAATATGTTAAATTTAAAAGTAATCGAGGAAAGTCAAAGTCCATGGTGTAATAGAACCACAATTGTCCGTAAGCCAGAAAAAAATAGATTTTGTCTAGACGCAAGAAAGCTTAACGCACTAACAGTAAAAGATGCCTATCCTTTACAAAACATAGATGGAATTTTGAGTAGAATCGATGAGACGTACTTTATTAGTAGTGTGGACTTAAAATATGCGTTTTGGCAGATCGAGTTGGATGATGAGAGCAAGCCTTATACAGCATTCACTGTTGCTGGCCGACCCCTTTACCAATTTAGGGTAATGCCCTTTGGTCTTTGCAATGCGGCTCAAAGACTTTGCCGATTAATGGACAAGGTTATTCCACAATCCCTAAGAGAAAATGTTTTTATTTATTTGGATGATTTGTTAGTAATCTCTAGTACGTTTGAAAAACATTTAGAATTATTGCAAGAGGTTGCTAAATGTCTCAAGAAAGCAAATCTTACTATTGGTATAAAAAAATCGAAATTTTGCTTTCAAGAAATTAAATATTTAGGTTTTATCATTGGCGGAGGATCCCTTAGAACTGATCCAGAAAAAGTACTAGCTATTAAAAACATAAAAATACCGAAAACGACTAGAGAAGTTCGGAGCTTTTTGGGAACAGCTGGATGGTACCGGCGTTTTATTAAAAATTTTGCTACCATCTCAGCTCCCCTAACTGACACATTAAAAAAATGTAAAAAGTTTACGATGACTTCAGAAGCCATGAAAGCATTTGAATTACTAAAGAAAGCCCTGACTACGGCACCCGTTTTGAAACATGCCGATTTTAGTAAACGGTTTTATATACAATGCGATGCTTCAGAATATGGAATAGGAGCAGTTCTCTATCAACTTAATAATGAAAAAGAAGAACATCCAATAGCTTTTTACTCCCAAAAACTAAATTCCTGTCAGAAAAACTATAGTGTGACGGAAAAAGAGTGTTTAGCAGCAGTAATGGCCGTTAAAAAGTTTAGGCCTTACGTGGAAATGATGCCATTTACTGTCGTAACTGATCACGCAAGTTTAAAATGGCTTATGACGCTAAAAGATCTAAGTGGAAGATTGGCGCGATGGTCTTTGCAGTTACAGGCTTATGATTTTGAAATTGAGCATCGAAAAGGATCTGATAACGTCGTTGCTGATATGCTTTCCAGGGCCCAATCGAAAGTGGAAGTAAATGAACTGAGCAAAGAAGATTTATTTGATTTTGAAACGATAGAATTTGAAAGCGATGAGTATCTTGACATTATTAAGAACATAAACGAGAATTCAGAAAAATTGCCGGATTTAAAAGTAATCGACGGTTTAGTCTTTAAAAGAACATCGTTCGAAGAACAACTAGGGGAAGAATTCTGTTGGAAGCTGTGGATTCCAACGAATATTACCTCAACTATAATCGATAAAGCTCATTCAGTTAATACTGCGGCTCATGGTGGCATAACAAAAACATTAGAAAGGGTTAAACGTTTCTTTTACTGGCCAAAAATGGCTTTGCAAGTTCGAAATTACGTTATAAATTGTCAAATATGTAAAGAAACAAAGCCCTCAAATCGAAATTTAATGCCTACCATAGGAGAACAAGTAGTAACAGAACGTCCATTTCAAAAATTATATATAGATTTCCTAGGTAAATACCCAAGATCGAAACATGGTAACTGTTATATCTTTATCGTTGTAGATCATTTCACCAAATTTACTTTCCTAAAAGCGATGAAAGATGCAACTACCAATAATGTTGTACAATTTCTGGTACAAGAAATATTTCATAAATTCGGAGTACCAGAAGTCATTCACAGTGACAACGGTTCTCAGTTTATAGCAAAAGGTTTTCAAAACATGATCGAGACGTATAAAATCAATCATTTAAAAACGGCTGTTCATTCCCCACAATCAAATGCTTCTGAAAGGGTAAATCAATCTGTTTTAGCAGCTATTAGAGCATATTTAGATCAGGACCATCGAGATTGGGATCTATATTTAACCGAAATCGAATGTGCACTGAGAACATCAGTACATTCAGCAACCGGAGTTACTCCATTCTTTGCATTATTTGGTTTCCACATGTTCTCCAGTGGAAGCGATTACAAACTAGCCCGGAAATTAAACTCATTGTCTGATCATGAAATAAACACTTTTAAAAGTAATGATAAACTTGAACTTGTTCGTGAAAAAATTAAACAAAATATGAACGATGCTTATGAGAAAAGCGCTGCTAGGTACAATAAGCGAGCTAGAGTTGTTAAATTTATTCCCGGACAGGAAGTTTATAGAAGAAACACGATTTTGAGCGATTTTGGAAAAAATATTAACGCGAAATTTTGTAAAAAGTTTATAAAATGTCGAATTCTTAAACCAGTTGGGAATAACATGTATGAACTGGAATCACTAAATGGAAAGCCCATAGGTGTATATCATGTGAAGGATATCAAAGTTTAAAGTGCAATAATAAGACTTAAAATCTGTGATACAGTCTCAAATAGTGCAATATTAGGATTAAGCAACTCTTTACTTTTAGTTTTGTGTGTTGTTTTGTCCCAATATTTACTATGGACCTGAATCTAGATTTAAAATGATATTATTATATTCGATTATACACTTATGATTATTTTTATTATTTATACACATTAATTTATACACTGTGATTCCAATTTATACACTGACGTTTTTTTTGTTTTGTTTTGTAATTATACACATCTAATAATATTTGTACTCACCTTTAGCTGTAAGAACTCGAGCAATTTGTAAACTTTATAACCCAAACAAGATCCAATTTTCGCCAAGACTCTAAAACCTGAAAAGAAACCACAAAGTAAAAATCTTATAAAATAATAAAAAAAATTATACTTATCTAAACTGCTCCAAAATTTCATCCTATGGAATAACTGCTCGGCTAGCTCAGTAGGTAAAAATAAGACCATCTCAGGGTGTGGGAGTTCCCCACGTTGGACCGAATCTTTGGTCTCCGCACACCGTCCTTACCATCGTAGTCTCGATAACTACGGTGTTTTGTTGCGGACCCCTTTTCGGACTTAGCCGAAATTCGACCCCGAACGAAAAAATTTTTCGTGGAGGGGCCTTAGGGGAAACGATTTTTATATTCAAAAAAAAAAAACCATAAATGTGCGGGCTTCCTACCTAAAATTTGCCTGCCGGCAACATTTATGGTATAAATTTAAGGAATTGGCGGGCAACCTATCTAAAAATTTGCCAGGCCGGCCAATTCCATATCTTTATCGTAGGAATGGAGCTAGTTTCATGGACCGAGCCGAAGTAGGTCCACTCCATTCCAGTGCCGGCTCGTTGGATGATCCACCTGTCCTCGGTCGGATCACCTTATAGTGCTTGGCCGGATGGCCAGTCATCCCAAGCAAACGGCACTATCAATGAAAAAGAAGATAAATATTTTTTGGTCAGAAAAAAATAAGCAAATTTACTTACCCCACATTTGCCAGTTTTTTCCTTACACTTCCGTTTGTCATTTGTGTTGTTCTACGTCTTGTACCTGAAAATAAAAAGAAAAATAAGTTAAAAATTAAAATATTAAAACAATTTGCATTTCATTACTTACCTTTTTTACTTTTCTTTTATTAATGAAACATGTCTGTCATGTGCGTTTGTATATGTTCTGATGTGATGTTGCCAGACCTTATAGTATAATACTATAGTGATGGTACTGTGAGAAATGAAACAGTGGGGTCATCAATGAATTTATTTTGTAGAAAATTTTTATGTTAGTATTTTAAGGCGGGAATTTTAAATATATTTGTAAAATTTAGAAAGGGATGAATAATCTGAGCTAAACAAAGTAAAACATAGTGACAATGGACTTTGGACTCAGAAGACATATTTTTAATTGGAAAGGCGCGTTAATTTTGTTTAAGAGCTAAGAGAGTAAGATATGTCTTGGAAAGAAAAATAAATTTATTGGACTTCGTGGATGAATAGAGAGTTCTGAGGAGGGCATTCAAGGTTTAGACACAGAACTAAGAAGAACCATTTTAGACTTCGTCTCAAAAATAATAAAATCGGAAAGAAACAAAAATTAAATTTAAATTTACAAAAAAAAAAAAAATAAAAGAACACTACATCAGTAAAATTAACCAAATTAAATAAAGTAAAAGAAAAGAAATAAAATCGAGCTGTGTTGGTTAAATTAAACTTCCGACAAAACAAAAGAAAGAAATATTTTTTTTGGATATTAACAAAATTAATCTTTATTTGAAAATAAATTAAGGAAGTCTATTCTCTAAAAGTTGAGAACCTTCCATCTTCAAAAAAAAAAAGAAAAATTATTATCCTGGTGGTTTCGGTGAAGAACTGTGGGAAATACATTCTTGTGGGAACAAAGTCAACAGTAGCGTTCATCCGGACCTGGGACCGATGACCTGAAGTCCAAAGAACTAAGTATCCAAGAAGTCACTACAGCCCAAAACCTATTAAGCCAAGATGCCAGGTATTCAAGATAAGTGTCTATAAATAAAAAAATATAAAAAAAATGAAAAAAAAAAAAGTATTGAGATAATAAAAAAAAAAAGAATATTAGAAATTGAATTAAAGAATTTAAAAAAAAAGCAAAGCCAACATAAAATTAAATTTGATACTATATACTATTATTAGAATTAAGAAAATTAGTGATTTTGTATTAGATTAGTCCTTATTGTTAGATGTTACTTTTGTGAAAATCCAAAACATAAACTTTAAGAAAAAAAGAAATTAGTCTTCAGAATCCCAATTAGTTGGATAAAAGAAATAGCACATTTTTGGCCTATAGCAATTTGTCATATAAGGAAAAATAGTCAGTGATTCTTGTTAGGTTTTAGGGAGCTCCTTAAACAAAGGACAGGAAGTAAAGGAAATTTCCTCTAAGAAAAAAAATCCCCTTATATAGAACCTGTTAGAGTCCAAAAATTTATTAAGAAATCATATATATTGAACATTTTTTTTGTCTGTTATTGGCAGTTGTATTAGTTTATGTTTAGGATTTATTTTGTCAATTGTATTTAGATTAAGATTTTTGTTGAGAATTTTCTACGATTTTAAATCAATTTTATTTTTAAACTATTTTATTCAACCTTTATATTATTTAGATTTTAATTATTATTTAATAAAACATGTTTAATTTGATATAATGAAAATAACAATGAGTTACTAATAAGATTTAATTAGGGGTTAAAAATGAGGTGAGTGGTGTGATAGGCGGTGTTATGGGATCACATGGAAACTATAGGAATATTGTGATCATGGTCGGGAAAGGGCGGCTGAAGGTCAATACCTACCTTCCATCCATCTGTGATGTTTTATTGTGCAATATATTTGTTTGTTTGTGAAAAAAAAAGGAAAAATAAAAATATAATTGTTACGCCCATTATGTTAGAGGTGAAAGGGGAGAATGCAGACCCCCACTGAGAGCCAAAGCTAGCCGGCGTTCCCTCTAGCAAGTTCGAGGTCACGTAACACAATTCACCCCAACTATGCCCGAGAGGCGCGGGGTACTTTTCTTTACTGCTATCATGAATTTTGAATAATAATAAAAATAAAATAAAAATCGATTTTTCGCAAATATTTATTGAGCAAACTCCTCCATTTTTTATAACGCTAGAGCTAGCCAAAAACGGTTAGCACCATTAAATTCAGGTTTATTTATGTATCTTTACCCACTAGGTCTCCTTTTTGTCGGCAAAAAAAGTTGCCAAAATCGAGCCTCAGAAATACATACATATATTTTTATTCAGTATATCTTTACCTAAAATGCAAAAGAATGCTTTGAAAACTTAAAAAATTATACAAAAATTGTACATTTTTTTGCCAAATACGTCCTTTTGCATTTTGCTTGTATCATATCGCACTACACGATTTTCAATTGTAAATGAGAAATTTCCACAATTGAGAAATTTTCATTTGAAATTGAGAATTAGCATTTGAAAATGAGAAAGTTTCAATTGAAATTGAGAATTTTCATTTGAAAAAATTCCAATTGAAATTGAGAAATTTTATTTAAAAATGAGAAATTTTAAATTGAAAATGGGAATTTTCCATTTGTAAATGAGAATTTTTTTATCTGTAATTGAGAAAAGTATAATTGAAAATGAGAAATTTTCATTGGGTTTTTCTAAATTTCAAATTTCTCAATTACAAATAAAAATTTCTCATTTACAATTACAAATTTCTCAGTTTCAAATGGAAATTTCTCAATTACAAATCAAAAATTCTCATTTTCAAATAGAAAACTCAATTTAAAATGAAAATTTCTCAATTACAAATGTAACTTTCTCATTTTCAATTACACATTTCTCAATTTCAAATGAAGTTTTTCAAATGCAATTTTCTCAATTACAAGTGAAAATTTTTCATTTCTATTTGAAATTTTCTCAATTACAAATAAAAGATTGTCAATTTCTAATAAAAATTTCTCAATTACAAATGGAAATTTTTCAATTTCAATTTTCTCAAATTCAAATGAAAATTCTCAATTTCAATTGGAAATTTCTCATTTCTAAATGGAAATTCTCAATTTCAATTGGAATTTTCTCATTTTCAAATGTAAATTTTCATTTTCAATTGTAAATTTCTCATTTACAATTGAAAATGTTGTAGTTTCTCGAAATTGACCCAAATCAATTTTTTTTTCATATTGACGTAACAAATATAATGACCGTAACACATGACCACCGTATTTGTTTTCTTGGAAAAATTAAAATTGAAAGTTGATGCAGCTACGAGAAACTAATGCATATAAACTGTACACATCATAGGTTTTACAAATATTGATCATATCGCTGAATATGGCATACAATATTAATTTTTCCACGTTCAGTTAAAAAAAAAAAAAAAAAAAAAAATACAAACTCGGTACATGCATGATAAAAATTAGTTTTTTTTTTAAGTTCACTTTCTAAATTTTTAATAAGAAGCATATTTCTTTATTTTCGTCAGTTCGTTGCTACATACATACATAGTTTTCACGACATTTCAATTGGAACAAGGGGTACTTCTCTCAGACAAATAGCTGCAGCCGATTCTATTTTTAGACTCACTGAAAAGGACCTACGTTTTAACTCCGGCTCCGAACGTCAAATGCATTAGTTAGCCTAATACTCAATAACCAGTGGCTAGCTGAGTTATGAGGTGAACCGCTTTATTTTGAAAATTTTATTATTTTTTCAAGTCGGTCTGGCCATAGATCGAACTTGGGACCTATAGTATGCTAGGCGGATGCCTAACATGCTATACCACCGCGCACTTTGGTATTTCTGCTGAAAAAAAAAAAACATTTTTCCGCTTTTAAAAAGTCTTATGATGCAGTTTTATAGAGAAGGGTCTAGATATTAAGGATCAATAATTGTTTTAAAGAAAAAGTTATATTATCTTTATCTATTATCTATAAAAAAATGTCCGCATCTGTTTCTGAAATTTTGACAGTGTAGTATTGTGTGGCCGGTGGTGACTATAGGCTATTTTTTTTTTTGGAAATCTCAAGTGGGCGTGACCCCTTCCATATAACTCGTATATTAAAAATGACAAATATAGGCGACCGAGAGGTCCGATTTTTCTGAAATTTTGACAGTATGTTAAGGTGTGACCGATGGATAAGATAGACCAGATTTTTTTTCAAATCTCAATTGAGCGTGACCCCTCCCATATAAGTCAGATTTTAAAACATACAAATATGGATGATCAAACCGACCGATTTTTCGGAAATTTAGACAGTGGAGTATGGTGTGACCCGTTGTTAAAATAGCCTACAGCTTTTTCTGAAATCTCAAGTGGGCGTGACCCCTCCCATATAACTCATATATTAAAAATGACAAATATAGATGACCGAGCAGACCGATTTTTCTGAAATTTAGACTGTATGGTAGGGTGTGATCGGTGGTTAAAATAGGCTAGGTTTTTTTTTGAAAACTCAAGTAGGCGTGACCCCTCCCATATAACTCATATATTAAAAATTACAAATATAGATGACCGAGAGGGCCGATTTTTCTGAAATTTCGACAGTCTGGCAAGATGTGGCCGTTGGTTAAAATAGACAAGAGTTTTTTCAGAAATCTCAAGTGGGCGTGACCCCTCACATATAACTCATATATTAAAATTGACAAATATAGCAGATAATGAAGCAAGATTTTTCTGAAATTTAGACAGTATGTTAAGGTGTGATTTTTGGTAAAAAAAAACCTAGGCTTTTCTCTGAAATACCAAGTGGGCGTGACCCCTTCCATATAATACAGCTTTTAAAAATTACAAATATGGATGATCAAACCGACCGATTTTTTTTGAAATTTAGACAGTGTAGTAAGGTGTGACCGGTGGTTAAAATATGCAAGGGTTTTTTCAGAAATCTCAAGTTGCTGGTGGGTAAAATAGGCTACATTTTCTTTTGGAAATCTCAAATGGGCGTTACCCCTCCCATAAAGTTAAATATTAAAAATAACAAATATGGATGATAAGATGAAAACGATTTAACGTAATTAATTAAAGTTTTAAATGTGGTTATTTTCATAGGATAGTTTTTCGCTTTTTGAATTTTTTTCAAAATGGACAAACGGTGACCTTGGAATTGGAAAATGGGGATAAAATTCCTCTTTTCTTTAAAATTGTATATCTTGAGAACGGCTTTCTTTTTAAATGTTTTTTTTTAGTCCAAGTTAGGATTATACATTAAGAAAAATTTACCAAATACATTAACAAAGGATTCAATTAAAAAAATTAATAAAAATATTTCGTAATAATAATAAGTTAAAAACTTTAACTGCCACCCGGGCAACGCCGGGTAAAATCAGCTAGTCTGTTATATAAAAGGTATTGAAATGTGCTTAATGTTCTAAAACGAAAAGTGATGAAATTTTCCATCAAACTCAGTAGCTAATGCATCGAATATAGTTTAATAGCTTTAATCTTGATGTCGATTTAATAAAGATAAACAACTTAATCTCGGATATAGTTCAGGAGATATCAAAAAAGCTCTACAAAATTCAGTGTTTTCGTTTTTCTTTTTACAAAAACTAAGTTGGCTTGGTTTTGCTCAGTGCTCACACCATAAACATGGGAAAGCTGAAAGTCTCTCATTAGTTTGAGCGAAAAAAATTCTTCGAAATCTATCGATCGTAGATCAAAGTTCAAAAAGTCACATAAATTGTTACGCATAATTTAAGCAAAAAGTGTTGCAGTCGTTTAGACGTACCTTTTTAATCAAATTAAATTCATGTAAGTGTAAGTCCCGTAAGTGTCGACAGATTTTAACCAAAATTAGTAGAGCTCTTTGTTGAGTCAGCCAATAGATGTGTGTCGAATTTAATAAAATTCTGTTGAGAATTGCGTTTGGGGGTCCAAAGCAGATGTACCAAGGAGTGGACGGACTTCAACTAAAATTAGTTGAGCTCTTTGTTGGATAAACGTATAGACGTGTGACAATTTTTTTTGAAATTCTGTTGATAATTCCGGATTATACATTGAGAACAATAATAAGTAAAAAATAGGGGTAAAAGGCAGGTACCTCAAAAAGTCAAGGGATCTCAAACAAAATTAGTATTACTCTTTTTTGAATCAATTAATGGACGTGTGCCGAATTTTTCTTAATTCACATTTAAAAAATTGGTGAAAAATGGGGGTCCAACCAATATTAGTAGACCTAATAGATGAATTTAATAAAATTCTGTTAAGAATTGCGGATTATACAATAAAAAGAAAAATAGGTGAAAAGTGGGGGTCCAAGACAGGTACCCCAAGAAGTAAAATTTCATCGTTGTATGGTCACTCCTTATATTTACTTCCTTACTTCGATGTGTGAAGAAATACCACAATGCGTCGGTTCGTCCGTTGCTACACTTATTTAAACTTTGGATAAGATCCACTTTTTAAAAATTCCTTTTTCTCTCTTTCACAGTATTTGAGAAACACATTTTAAATAAACGAATTCAATACGGTTGAATGCAGTACAGAAAAACTTCAATAATAAAAAAAATTACAGTTACAAAAACCGGGAGAAATACGGCGAATTTATTTGAAAAACATAAGTGCATACATTTCTGAATTGCGCTTCAATTTTACTGTAGTAGCAGTAGGTGTTCAAATAACATTAATTTTTCAGAAAAT
The DNA here is from genome assembly GCA_933228675.1 of Stomorhina lunata. NCBI lineage: Eukaryota > Metazoa > Arthropoda > Insecta > Diptera > Rhiniidae > Stomorhina > Stomorhina lunata. Next base: position 82,736,187 of record OW121740.1, on the reverse strand, counting down.
GATAAATAAATGAAAAAAGTACAAATCGAAGTACAAAACGCAAAAAACTACATTTGCGTACTTCTTCGTGGTCAATGCAGAAAACAGTACATTAGTTCAAAAAAAGAACGGATACTTCTGAAAACAGTACGTCTGGCAAGCCTAATTAGGGAGTACCTTATTTTACGAAAGTGCGAAATTGAAGCGTAACTTCCCCCAGAAATGCTGTACGTAACATAAAAACATGTTTTGCATTTTTATTGAAAACTAGCTGATTTTACCCGGCGTAGCCCGGGCTGGCAGTTAAAGTTTTTATCTTATTATTATTATGAAATATTTTTATTAATTTTTTAAATTGAATCCTTTATTAATGTATTTGGTAAATTTTTCTTAATGTATAATCCTAACTTTTACTAAAAAAACATTTAAAAAGAAAGTCGTTCTCAAGATATACAATTTTAAAGAAAAGGGGAATTTTATCCCCATATTCCAATTCCAAGGTCACCGTTGGTCCATTTTGAAAAAAATTCAAAAAGCGAAAAACTATAATATAGTATGAAAATAACCACATTTAAAACTTTAATTAATTACGTTAAATCGTTTTCATCTTATCATCCATATTTGTCATTTTTAATATTTAACTTTATGGGAGGGGTCACGCCCATTTGAGATTTCCAAAAGAAAATGTAGCCTATTTTACCCACCAGCAACTTGAGATTTCTGAAAAAACCCTTGCCTATTTTAACCACCGGTCACACCTTACTACACTGTCTAAATTTAAAAAAAATTCGGTCGGTTTGATCATCCATATTTGTAATTTTTAAAAGCTGAATTATATGGGAGGGGTCACGCCCACTTGGTATTTCAGAGAAAAGCCTAGGTTTTTTTTTACCAAAAATCACACCTTAACATACTGTCTAAATTTCAGAAAAATCTTGCTTCATTATCTGCTATATTTGTCAATTTTAATATATGAGTTATATGGGAGGGGTCACCACCGGCCACACAATACTACACTGTCAAAATTTCAGAAAAGTCGATCGGCTAGTTTCGGAGATCCTTCCCAACAAACAACATACAAACAGACGCGGACATTTTTTTATAGATATAGATTGCCTAGGGGGAATACGTGCCGCATCCGCCCACAAAGTGATAAACTTTCGGTTTTGTCTAAATTTTTTATCAATAAATTGGTCTTTTACATTAATAAATAAATGTAACAGATTTGGGATCAAATGCGAATACTCTTCTTTTTTAATTAAATTATTTAAAAAATTTAATGGATTATAAAACAGAACTAAAGTAGCTTTATTTTCTTCTTCTGTTATCCTTGACTCCCAGTGAAAAATAGGGCCTCAACAATCCTTTTATATCGAACTCTATTGCGAGATGTTAGGCATACATCATTCCATGAATAGTTTGCTGCTTGTAACTCCGCATCAATTGACCTTCTCCACGTTTTAGCAGGTGCACCAACACGACGACCGCTTCCTTGTGGATTCCAACGAAGCGCTTGTCGAGCAATGTAGGTATTTGGCCTTCGCCGTTTCCGCTGACATACCTCTATAAAAGAAGGGATTTGGTTTGTAGCGTTTAGTAGATCTTCATTTCTTAAGCGATTTGGCCACCATATATTAAGGATTTGCCGCAAGCATTTGTTTGCGAAGGTTTGTAGGCGCTTATCGATGGCATTTGTGCGTTTCCATGTTTCGCAGCCGTAATACAGACATTCGTCGGCGCCACCTTTTGTAAATAATAATAAACTACCAAGATAAATAAAGGTACCTACCCTAACCTCGTTATTCACATTGATGTGTGCACTATAGCCTCCAGGCATAATCTTTGTCTTGGAAATATTGATTTCTAGTCCAGCTGTCCGAGATTCAACAATAATTGCGCTAGTGTTTTCTTGAAGGTGACCTGAGCTTTGGCTTAGAAAACATACGTCATCAGCGTATTCCAAGTCCTCGAGTTGTTTAAAGAGTTCCATTGAATATCATGTCTACCATTCAGTGCCGTGCGCATTATATTGTCGATAACAAGGATAAAAAGTATAGGTGACAAGATACATCCTTGTCTTACTCCAGTAGTAACTTCGAACGGATTAGACAATTTGCCTTTATGTAGAACCACGTACATTGCCCGAATTAAGTTCAGAATTTTTGTTTGCATGTTAAAATTTTAGAAGAAGTATTATACCCTTTTTTGGCATTTTGACTAGTATTCATTCCAGGAGGTTGGTAGAGCTTCTTCCCATATTTTGCTCACAATCGGGTGCCACAGTCTCGTCGATCTTTCAACGTCACATAAAAGCATCTCCGCTGAGATATTGTCATTGCCCGGGGCCTTGTTGTGCATAAGACTTTTAATGGCATTCTTCACTTCATCTATTGTTGGTGGACTATCTGAAATTCCATTGAATAAACAGTCATGGTTGGTTTCATTTTGCACTTCGTCAGTGCTTCTAATCCAATAGGATTGTTTAATGTTGACTGGAAGTGTTCCATCCATCGTATTAATTGTTCATCCGGGAGAGAGAAGTGTACCGCTACTACTCAGGATGGGACTGTTGGTGTAGGTAGGTTTGCCACACAACGCCCTTTATATATATTGTATAAGGTTCTCATGTCGCCTTTACTTGCAGCTGACTCTTTTGAAAATTTTGTTCACCAAAAATTAAATTTGCTTTCCAGTATCATAAAATATACAAATATTAAAATAAAATACAAAATGAATGAGGTCGATATCGTTAACCGTTTTGCCGTACCTGCGAATGTGAATTTTTTGTAATAATTCAACATTAATAAAATAGTGAATATTTTTCCTTAGTCCCCATGTCTGTTTAGGGTTTTTTATAAAGACTTATGTTCTTATAACTAATGTGATTTCTGAGGCGAACGTTTCGAAGGCAGATGGATTCGTCTGAAACTGAGTTCTTAGAAAATATTCGTCTGGCTTACGTTTTGTTACGTTGAGTTTTTTCTCTTGTCAACTCTATTTGTTGCCATCATATTTAAATTTCATGTTTTGTTTACTTTTATAATGAAAATTTTATCAAAAAAAGGAAACACTATTTTTCTTGACAAAATAAGATTGAGTGATTTTTTTCTGTTGACAATTTAATAAAAATACATTTTTGTGTTAGAAAAAAACAAAATAAATAATTAAAAAACAAGTAAGAAAGTGCTATAGTCGGTCAAGACCGACCATACGATACCCTACAGTGATTTAAGTTTACATAAGCAGTATTTGTTATAAATTTCATGAAAAAATATTAATATTTGTGGCCAAAATATAAATTCCGGGAAGTGGGACTTATGGGAGGTACCATAAATAATGGACCGATTTTTACGAATTTCAATAGGCATGGTCCCTTTATTGCAAAAATGATCTGTGCCAAATTTCATAAAATAGAATTGCGACCTGTAGTTTTATTACAAGGTTAACATGGGGGTCCAGCCAGACGGACGGACGCACATCGCTAAATCGACTAAGCCTATTGGTATACTAAAAGGTTGGTCTAAAACAAATATTTCTATGCGTTACATACATCAGCACAAACTTTTAATATCCTTTCCACCTATGGTGGTGAAGGGTATAATAAGAAAATGTTTCCATCGGTGGCTATATATTTTAGCGATTCCGAATACATCTCGAATATACCGTAAAAATATTCGAAAGGTAATTCGTGTAACCCGACAATGGAATTCATTTAAGTATAACAAAATCCGTACAAATGTATCGTCCGTCACGCAGGATTTGCCCATATATAGATAAGAAACGGTTCATTATTTTCAGTATTTTATGAAACGGCTTATTTTTCTTCGCTTTTATTAAGAATGTTCGATATTTTTTTTTTATCAAAATGATAACTTTTCTATCGAAATTGAAAGTTATCGATAACTTTTCTATAGAAATAGTAAGTTATTGATAACTTTTTCTATAGAAAATTTTTTTAATCGAAAATTTTTCTTAAGATTTTTCTATTTTATTACTTTTCTGTAGGTGGTTTCTATTACAAACTGCAACCATATTTAATGACACCCTACAGAAACCCAAATGAAATGCGAAAAAGGAAGTTCAATGAAAAACATTGTAAAATACGCAATGTCATCGAACGCTGTAATGGATTGTTCAAAAACCGGTTAAGATGCATTATTGGTTCAAGAGGTTTGCATAACAGTCCGGAAAAACTACCCAAATCATTAATACATGCTGCATTTATGATATTTATAATATATGTACAGTTTGTCAAGTAATTGTTTGCATTAAACTAAAATAGTGAAAATGCAATTTTAATTTCGAAAATTAAACATAAAATCGTTTAAATTTGTTTATTTTGTTTAACACATACCGTTAATGTAACTGTTTACTACAAAAAGTCGTAAAAAAATTTAAATAAATACATGCATTGCAACAACAACAATAAAAAAAAGAAATATACCCAATTAAAAAGGCGTCAAATAAATGTTTGCACAATGAGTAAAAATAACACCAAATGTTCTTATTTACATTAAAATATCAATGAAATAATGACAAAGCTAACGGCTCTGCCGCCCAATTACATTTGTTTTAGTTTTTTATTATACAAAAAGATGGTATTTATACTTAAGTTAAAATCATTTTAGGGAATTTTAGTTGAGATATTGAATATGAGCTAAATATAAAAATTTTAAATAATTTTGTAAAAAGGTGTCAAAAGTCGCACAAAATTCGAAAAAGTAGCAAAAAGGGGCCATGGAAGAAAAGTTGCAGGTTGCGTCGCAGGTCACCTGAAAAAGTCGCAAATTGCGACTTTAGTCGCATAACGGTAACGCTGGTTAGAACATCATATCCGTACTAAAAAAAATATAGAGGTAAAACCGAGGCATTCATCTACAATGGCTAGGAAAAATCCACTTCTTTCATCATAAAATATTGAAAATCACTTCATGCTTTCTATTTCGCACTTAGAATTAGTATTGGGGTACATTTTTTTCTTTAGTCATGCTAAAATGATGTTGTATTATCATGACGGATCCCCAAAAGTTTGGAAGCCGAGTTAAATGCCCAGTAGCAAACTTGAAGAGATTTTTAATATTTTGCGTTGATAGCAGTATACTTTTCCTAGCCACTGTAGATGAATATTTCAGGTTTACCGGTATATTTCGCATTACTTTTTAGGATACACATGACCAATGATCATTTTTCCCTTCGGAGGTAAGCCCCTGGTGCTGGAGTGCCTTTTTTATTTTTAATTCATATTGTATATTATTTTGGGTGCATGGTAACAATTTTAATTCCAATATTCCTTCATTTTTAGTACGGGATCTGATGTCCTAACCATACGGTAGAACAATTTAGCGATTTCCCTGGCGGATTTGCCCTTACGCTAATTCTATAACGCCTTTCGAAAAAAAAAATCCAGGCATTTTTTTAAATTTAGGACAACTAAAGCACAAATTTTTTTTACAATACTTTTTATAACTTTAACTTCATTGGATGACACTCAAAAAACATTATAAAATCAAAAATATAACGGTAAATAACAACATTTATGGCCCGTTTGTGTAACTAGTTTTTTTCCAAATCACTCGTCATATGAGTAGAAAAATTTGGTTTTCGTTTTTTTAATTAAAATGTCAGTTTTGATTGAGTAAAAAACGTAAGAACAAAAAGCTTTTACAAATATATCGTTCTTTTAAGTGAATTTCACACGTTCTTTGAGTCAAAAACAGACAATCAGAAAATATCAATCGTTTACAATTTTATTTTCTAATGTAGGGCTTATATAACTCAAGCGCCTGACGATTGAGTGAAATTTACATGTGTTTTGTTATTGTAACAAAAACAAAATACATGTAAATTTCACTCAATCGTCAGACGCTTGAGTTATATAAACCCCACATAACTTAAAATTTTTGCTATAAAAATAATGAATATTTATTAGGAAAATATATATTTTTTTTAAATAAATTATAATAAAAAGCGCATTAGCTAAAATACTTAATAGAATAAAAAGTACCTTTTAGAATAAAAAGTTCTTTTAAGAATAAAAAGTTCCTTTAAAAATAAAAAGTACCTACAACTGAACTAGAACTGAACTAGAACTGAACTAGAACTGAACTAGAACTGAACTAGAACTGAACTAGAACTGAACTAGAACTGAACTAGAACTAGAACTGAACTAGAACTGAACTAGAACTGAACTAGAACTGAACTAGAACTGAACTAGAACTGAACTAGAACTGAACTAGAACTGAACTAGAACTGAACTAGAACTGAACTAGAACTGAACAAGAACTTAACTAGAAATTGAAATTTATTTAGAAAATAAACACATATTTCAAAAACTGTGTGAAAAAGTCTAGCGTGATATCCTCATTTTCATTGACTTTTTGGAGTGGGGAATCTCTTTACCATAAGACCTTGTGAGGAGGAACTTCTCCTAAACGAAAATGCGGAAGTAAGACTCCTGAAGTCGGAGCTTATGAAACAAATCATGAGTTAAAGGCCTTATTCTGGCTTCTAATGCCAATAAGATATCAAAGTCATAGAATGGAGTTACTCTGGGCCTAAAGGGCTGTTCTCTTGAAAATGTTCCTTTTGGTGGATAAAAAATCCTTAATTTTGTTTCAAAATTTAATCGTTGAATTATGCAACACGCTCTTCAGGTCATTTACATTAATAGTTGCTTTTAATCTGGTATTGGCGATTAAATTCTGATTATTTATCCCAGATTTATAAACAGTTTCTAAAATACTCAAATAGAATTTTTTTGTAATATTTTGAGTAATTTTTTGACAAGCAAAAAAAAAGAATTACCTTTATCGTTTTGAATTAAAAATTTTGTATGAAAAAATTAAAAAGCTTTCGAATTGAGATATATTGGCAACCAAACAATTTAAAAACAAAAAAGCACAACGTAATACAACGCAAGTCGGACGAATATTTTCTAAGAACTCAATTTCTTCCCGTCTGCCTTCGAAACGTTCGCTTCAGAAATCACCTTAGTTATAAGAACCTACTATTTGTGTTATTTTTACTCATTGTGCAAACATTTATTTGACGCCTTTTAAATTGGGTATATTTCTTTTTTTATTGTTGTTGTTGCAATGCATGTATTTATTTAAATTTTTTTTTACGATTTTTTGTAGTAAACAGTTACATTAACGGTATGTGTTAAACAAAAGAAACAAATTTAAACGATTTGGTATTTAATTTTCGAAATTTAAATTGCATTTTCACTATTTTTGTTTAATGCAAACAATTACTTGACAAGCTGTATGTATTACATACAAAAATAATTGAGAGCCGATGGAAATCACTGACAACTCAAACGAAGAAGAAAACGTCAATGAAACATATGACGAAGCAACTGTTGCAAAATCAATACGAGATGAAGTTTCCAGAAATTTAATATAATTGCAAAATATGTACTTATTTGTTTATTTTATAACAAAAGCATTTTGAATAAAAATGTATATATCGTCCCCTGAAATGCAAAACGGCGTAACTAACGCAAAAATTGTAATTAATTTTTCAATTGATTATGATGCCACAATCCAAAAAACATCTATCCATATATTTTTATTCACTAAAAGCAACTGGGCCTAACAACAGGCAAAGACTTTATTCAAAATGAAAGGTTTAAAATTGTGCACAAAATTTGTATGGTAGTTAAGCCCTTTTGGTTTCAGAAAAATTTTAATATTTCTTTGCTGACGCCTTTTTGATCCAATTCTAAAATTTTGGTTTTAGCCTGTTTTTAAAATTACTATTTTTTCAAATTGTACGTCAACTGACGAAAAAATTTAACTTTTGGTTTTTGTAATTTTTTTTTTTTGTGAAACGAGATAAAGCTTTAAAAATGTTTGGTTCAGTTTAGAGGAAACAGTTTAGAGGAAAGTATATGTGAAAAAAGGCAAATTAAAAAATTGTAATCGTCTGGAAAAAAAATCGTTTATTTATAATTTTTTATTTTACTTTTAAAAAAAAAAAAAAAAAAAAAATCTAAAATGGATACGGTTGCAATAAAGATGCTGATGTTATCATGGAGATTTTGTTCTGACGTGCGTGCCATCAATTCAGCCTACAACCCCAATAATTCCTGCTTTGTCAAAAAAGCCTCTTTTGTCTCATTTTCTTCGTCTACAGTTTTATTTAGCAAAATCCATTTAGGGTTGAGCACTTTCGATATCGACAAACATATAGAGACGGACTTATTTCCTACACAAAACTGATAACCACCTGTGGCTACAAATTTTGAAAATTCAGTTAGTTTTATTGTAACCGAAATGCTGTTTCTCTTAATTCTGGATTCCCGTTCTCTTTGAAGCATCAGGAATCCCTCAATAACCTTTTGTTTTTATCATTTTTTGTTTGTATTATTTTTTATTTTTAATTATTTTTGATTTTTTTTTATTTAATTGTAGTGTTAACTTCATTTCACAAAATTACAAAAGTTTAATTTTTACAGGAAAAGCTTTCAGAACAGTAATAAAATATTTCATGGTAATACGGTTATTTTATATTTCATTACGAAGCTTTAGAGCTTTATCGTTTGGCTAGTAGGCTGTTGCAAAAGTACAAAAAACAAAAACTTAAATGCATTTTCTTTTTTTCGAGTATTTGCTTTATCTTCTCTTCTCTTTGAAAATCAAAATGTTCTTTCTCTTATAAATATCCAAACATAGTAAATATTGTCTTTGTACTTAAACAAATACAGCAAGTGTTAAATAATACAAAACATGAACATGTTTGAAAAGGCAGTGCTTAAACTACTTATTAAAATACGTACATAATTTTTGTAAATCTTATTTTATTTGTGTAAAATTGTTTGTATATCTTCATACATATAGTCATTTAAAATTTGCAAAAGCTTTGAGTTGCGTTGGAGAAAGTAAAGACTCTAAAACAAAACTTGAAACAGAACTAAGTGAAATTATTTAAAGTTTAAGAATTTTGAGAAATCTTGAATTTGAATGATTTTAGAACAATGTTGGGCAAAGTCTCTCTGATTTTGTATTTTGTTCACCTTAGAAGTCGGAGAGACTTTGCCCAACATTGATTTAGAAGCATATCACCTGCAATTTTTTTTACTACTCCTTTCGGGAGCATATGGCTTCCACAAAGAATCGTCATCTGACACGATTCGCCGATACTTTTTTAGAGTTCCCCATCCCAGATTATTAAACCTTAGTTATTTAACAAACAAAAAATACGTTGTTTAGCTATTGGTGGTGAGCATATGGATCTTAAAATTAAAAACAATTATGAAAATAAAAAAAAAATATTTTTATTAAAACAAACTTAAATAACAAAATTTATATCCTTGTTTTGTGTGGTTAGAAAAAAGTAACGAATCCATAAAGTTGTCAGTCATCAATCTTTAAGTCAGCTTGCAATCCGAAAATTTTAGTTGCCTAAATAACTAGAGAAATTATTAAATTATTTTGCAGCTGGTAACCCAGTTTTTACCAGCTATCTATTCATTAATCATCTAGTTCATTTATTTCGTGGAAGAGATCACAAATATTCATGTTTCCATGTACAAATATAAGTTTGTGTACTTTTTCTGGAGATTTTCCAAGTACACTTCTGGTTTCAGAAAGAGCTTGTCTGCCGTTTGAAAATATTCTTTCTGAAGGCGCGCTACTTGCCGGAATGCACAATATATTACAGCTGATGTTATACAAATTTGGAAACTATCTTTCGCGACTCCCACCATTGTAGTATATTAAAATCATCAACCATACAAACATTTGTGTTTTCATATCTTGTGATTTCCTGTGGAAACGACTCAAATTTTCCAGTGATAATGCGCTATTTAAAACTGATTGCGAAGGTTGGGAGGAAAGTTGGAATACTTTTTCCATTAATTTATTTAGTACATTCAAGTTTTATGCTACTCCTTTCATCATTGGTAAATTGTATTAGTTTGTTTGCTGGCGGGAAAAGAAACAAAGCCACTTTATGCAACATTGACAAATTTGGCAAGATTATTGATTCGAAATTTTATATTATTTTAAGCTTAAAGTTCTTTATAAGATCCAAGTCGGAATCATTCTCGGCGCATTTTTTACGTAACTGTTGAACGTATATTAAAACATAATGAAGTGTGGGGTATTCGGCACCTTCTAACATTTTTGAAGCTTTCTCGAATGGTTTTAAAATATGAGATATCGCAATTACATTACTGTGGTTAATTCTGTCAATTCTATTCATTTGATGATTTTGTTGTAAAAGGTAAACAATTTCTTCCCAATTTTCACCTACAGATGCAAACATATAATATACGGTATTCCAGCGTGTTGGAGAAAAGCTCTGCAAGCATTTTGATAGATGTGCATTAACCCCTTAACGGACATAACGATCACAATAGGACAAAATAAAATCCAGTTTTCATTTGGGGTTACTATTGATGACTAAAAACATAAAATAAAACAAAAATTTGATTTTTTTGCTTTTGATTGGTGGTAAAAATATTCCCTCTGCCTCCGTAGCGAAAAGCAATTATATATGCCTGAGATCTAATAAATGTAAAATATTATCCTCATCGTCTTCGGACTGGTCAGAATCTGATGGTAATGTAAATCTCATCCAGCACTTACTTTATTTTTCATACTCTTTTATAACTTTCTTGCTCATTTTCGGACAATCTGTAATATATAAACAGTCATACTTAGGGTTAGAGGGAAAATTCTTCCCACCAAAAAAATCGTTGAAGGAAGAACAATGTGCAAGATAAGTTTAAAATATGTCTCACTCCTAAGACATTAAATATAAATCTTTAAAACGTTAAAGGGCATACCATATATCACCACGATAGTTCAAAGATATATACCGATTTCATTCGCGGTTGTAAAAACGCCAGTTTTTAATTTACACAATGCTCGTTTCGAAAAAAATCATGTATAATTTGGCAATATAATTACAAGAAAAGGTAATTTATTCCTTTCAATTATTGTTTCCAAATCGAAAAATTAACTGCGATTGATGAGCTACCTTACCAATGAAGAAAAAGTTGGTGGGAAAATTATTCCCTCTAACTGTAAAAGGGTTAAGACCAGATTTTTTAAAATAACTAACCAACTTGCTACAAGCTTTGTACAGATCGGCTACGCTCGTTAAACTTTCAACAGATTTTTGAATAACATTGTGTAACAAGTGATTAATGCAATTAATGCGACAATAATCGCGAAATGCAGCTACAGCTACTCACATACAAAGTGGGACTCATCTAAATATTACTTAGTTAGCTAACATTATTCTAATTATTTTTTGCATGAATTAAATTTGCTTTAAAAATGTGTTGACATTTTTTTCTCTGCAATGAATCTTCACTAAATCTGTCAGCATATCTTTTTTTTACCGTGTACAAAGAAGTTTTTTTTACATTTTTTCTAATTTATCTGGCATCTTTATGCTCACTCTCAAAGTGGGACACGTGCATTATTTTTTAATTACCGTTATTTTTAATACGCTAATGACGCGTCATGATGTCAAATCAGTGTTTCTAGATATTTCATTGTGGTAAGTTATTAATTTTTGCAAAATGTCTCGTAAACCTCAAACTACAGTTGAAGAAAGGCAAATTATCATAAACAATTTCAAAAATAATAATTCAATCAGAGAAATTGCACAAATAGTAAATGAAAGTAAAAGTACTGTATTTAATATCATCAAACGCTTTAAAGCTACCAACAGTGTTGAAAATAAAAAGAGAAATTGCACGAAAAGATGCAAGTTGTCGGACCGCGATAAGCGATTTTGTTTAAAACTGATCGAGAATGGTCCACTTTTATCAGCAGTTGACATAAAAAATAAATTAAAAGAAGTAAAAAATATTGATGTCAGCGCAGAAACAGTCCGACGAGTCTTCAGAGATAATAATTTACATGGTAGATCGTGTCGTCGAAAGTCTTTAATATCGGAGAAAAACCAACGACTGAGATACGCCTTCGCTCAAAAATATTGCAGTATGGATTCGACATTCTGGTCTAAAGTAATAATATTTATGCTACCATTTTCGAACTTTGTACTATCTAAATATTATTTTATTAGGTCCTTTTCACAGATGAAACGAAAATAAACCTTTTTGGACCGGATGGAAAAAGATTCGCTTGGCGCAAACCTCGTTGTGAATTTAATGATAAGGCTATTAAAAAGACAGTCAAGCACGGTGGTGGTTCCCTTATGATATGGGGGTGTATGTCGGCGTCCGGGGTCGGTAAAATTTATTTTGTTAACGGAATTATGGATTCAAAATATTACATTCACATTCTGAAAGAAAACGCGGTAGATTTCAGACCGACGACAATGTTGATGAGTTTTCCCTGTAGTATTGAGTGCATTGTCACTCCTAAATATGTTTTGCGCAAAAAGTTATCAGTCCATAAGTCCGATGTCAAAACCATTGCATTTCATGGTTGACATCATATATTTTATATTGAAAAAATATTTTTGGTATAATTTGTCAACATTTCTAGATATCGGGAATTAAATGATCCATATTCACACTTTTGCCATATTTGGCACCAACAGACACACAAAATTCGCAGACTTTTTTGAAGCCATCATCGTTAACGATTATAAAGGGCCTGTAGTTTTCAACAATCCACTCTGTACAAAAATTTACAGCTTCCTTTTTTGTACTTCCACTTACACTTATGTTTTCTGATTTTTTTTGATACTCAATATAACATTTATGTTTATTAAGATTAGATGTTGATCTTGCATCGTACTTAAGAACGGCGAAACAATGTCGGCAGCCAACAACTTCTTTCAACTCCTCTCCATTTTCGTTTATTAAAGCAATTTTAAAAGTATCATTTTTCAGTTTTTCTTTAATATCACTAATATTTATCTAACATTAAAAAAATAAAAAGCCAATAAAAAATTTTTAGATTTAAAATAATTACATATATACAAATATTTTATATTTTAAAATAACATGTTTTTATTGAAACATGGCGTAATATTAATAATATAACTCACTTGAATATTTTCCATTTATTATTTTTGTTTAAAAACAAAATTTCCTTAATGAAACTTTTAAACTCTTGTCTGATTTTAATATAACTGTGCATTAAAACTAAAAAGTTGGTAACCTCTTAATCAAAATATTTATAAATAACGGTTAAACAATAACAGTCAGTAACAGGGATGGAAAATCGCTTTCTTGATTTTGATATTAAATATTAATGGCCTGTTCTTATAATTGGTTTTTTGAAAACACTCGTTTAAATGAGTGTTATTTTGACTCTACCGTTTTTATAACTAATGTGTCACATGTTTTGAGTAAAAACGTAAGCGGTGACGTTTTGTTATCAAATTTTGGTTTTCTTAACTAAAATTCAAACGTCAGTAATGTCAAAAAGCGACGAGTGAAAAATTACAATTGTTTTAAAATTTTGTAAAAAAAAAACGTTAAAAAAATACAATGGATAAAATAACCAAACAATGGTAAGTATTTGTAAATATGGTTTTAACTTATTTATTTATATGTATATTTTATTTATTTTTAGCCAATTCCAAAAATTGGTGGAAATGATGGAGGAGTACCCACAGCTCGCAACATCCAATCCATTATTTGGGAGCAATCGAGCTACGCAAGAGTATACTTGGGGAGTCGTAGCAGAGAACATTAACGCCCTTGGACCACCTGTAAGAAATGGACAGGAATGGAAAAAGGTAAGGTATACAAAATATTTTTTATTTTCTTTTTAATTTTCGGTGTCGATTTTACGATGTCCGTCCGGCTGCATGACTAGCTATAGTCCACCTTAAATTGGTCGCAACTTTAAAGAAACTTCTAAGGCCATCCTGTTTGGGTCAAAGGCTGAGCACATTGGAACAAATATAGTTCAACTATACTGCACCGACTTTTTAAAATTTATTCCTGTTAGGAAATTTGAATAGCTTTTATTTATGTAAAGGCTTTTTTATGGGCAAGCAACTTTTGGTTTGGGAGATAAAGTGCATTCAATTTCTGAAAAATTTGTCAGTATATTCCATTTAGGCACCGATGTCAAAATACATGTCATATTATAGTGGTCGAAATTATCTTTCAAACGAGATATTTTATTCCCCTCTCCAATAACACTCACTAATAACAATAATGCTCTATCTCGAAAGTAAACAGAAGACACGTGTTCGGTACTTTTTGGCAGATGGGACAAATAGGTCGTAAAAAGGGTAAAAATAAATTGTTTCTACTTTTTTTGATTCATGTGTATGTTTTAAACCAATCAACCAATAAAGCCAAAAATAAAGTTTATAGAGAAGTCTTTTGCCAAGTGCAAAATATCAAACACGTATTTGGTATTTTTTTCTATTTAGAGGGTAAAAGAGGGAAAAATCGGTAACATTATATCTCCTAAACCAAAAGCGATAGAAGCGAAAGTTAAATTGGTTTGAGATTCGCACTACAAATTAAGGAACACGTGTTTGGTACTTTTTTGAAATTAGGCCGCTTAGGTGGTAAAACAGGGTAAAAATAAAGAAATAAGTAACATCATATCTCCGAGACCAACATCGATAGAAAAAAAGTTGGATTTGAATCGTCTAAAAAAATAAGGTACACGTGTTTGGTACTTTTTTAATTTTGGAGGTAAGAAGGAGAAAAATCGGTAACGTAATATCTTCATTCCTTAGCAGCCCGCTTGAATAAAAAAATCACTATACCAAATTTTAAAAATACTTTTATTTCAGGTATGGCAGGATCAGAAGTGTCGTCTAAAAAAAAATTGGAGCAAACAATAAAAGCCTTCATGGTACCGGTGGCGGACCATGTGCTTTAAATTATTTAACAGAATTGGAACAGCAAATAGACCGGATATGCCACCTGTCATCCGCCGCTGCCCCAAGTGGAATAACATTGGGAGTCTCCAGCATAAAAACGCAGCAACACAATTCAAAATCCTCTACACCACCAAGACAAAAACCAATGCAAGTTGCTGTTGTAACTCCAACACAATCCAAAGAGACACCGACACCAACACTACAAGACTCGAACTGTGACCTAACAGATATTTTCTCTAGCATTACGGACATACACACTGCACAAAACTCATCACACACTTTTTTGGACAAACCTACATCAAAAAGACTGACATCGACTCCAAAATTAACTGAACATACTCGGAAAAGAAAACGTACTGACTCGGACAAGCATCATGACTCGGACAAAACAAAGATTATGAAACATCAGATGGAGTTACAACAGAAAAGTATAGAAATAATGGAAAAGCAGTTGCAGGCTTCGAATAAAAATGCAGAGGCAGCTTACATGCAAGCAGAGGCTGCAAAACTTCAAGCCGAAGCTTTTAAAGCTCAAGCCGAAGCCTCTAAAGCCCAGGCTGAGTCGCTAAAAGACATTGCAGGATATATAAAATCAATGTCCAAATCAATGGAACTACTTATAGATCATTTAAAGAGTGACGATTGAAAAGAAATAAACATATATTTATAATTTTAATAAATAATAATTTACTTGAACTAACATGATTTTTTCTAAAAAAAATTGTCGTTACCTGAAATACAAAAGGTCGAAGCTAAAAGCATAACTTTTAAACTACAAGAAACATTAAACAAAACAAGGTATCAGCAAAGAAATAGAACCAATAATGCATCTAAACCTATTTTTCAACACTCCATTACACCGTTCAATGACATTGCGTATTTTACAATGTTTTTCATTGAACTTCCTTTTAAGCATTTCATTTGGGTGTCATTAAATAAGGTTGCAGTTTGTAGCCGGAATCACCTACAGGCAAATAATAAAATAGAAAAATCTTTTGAAAATTTTTTGATTAAAAAATTTTTCTATAGAAAATTCTTTTAGAATAGTTATCAATAACATTATGTTTTTTGGACTTGTTATTGACAAGTTTATATTTCTTTGGAAAAGTTATAGATAACTTTCTATTTCTATAAAAAATATCAAATAACTTCCTATTTTCATAGAAAAGTTATCAACAACTTTCTATAGAAAAGCTATTGATAACTTTCCATTTCGATAGAAAAGTAATCGATAACTTTTCATTTCAATAGACAAGTTATCGAAATTTTTTAATAAAAGTGAAATAAGCCGTTTCATAAAATAGTGAAAATAATCTATATATCGTCGACCTATATCCTAAAATGGCTTATCTGCAAAATACTGATTTTTCAGGAGAAGCAAAAAACTCTTTAATTCTCTTATTAGCGAGTTTTTAACAATATGATTGGTAAGGAGTTTTAAAAACTTTGTTAAAAACTCACTAATAAGAGAATTAAACAGTTTTTTGCTTCTCCTGAAAAATCAGTATTTTACAGATAAGCCATTTTAGATATAGGCTGACGATATGTATATAAAATTCTAACGTGAATTACTGATTCATCATCGCCCAGCCCAAACGGCTAAAGCTTGACAGCTGGTTGGTATTTTTTTTGGTGTATAAGGTGTAAGAATTGAGATTGTGTTGGGATCAGCTACGAAAATAAGAAGGCACCTGTTTCGTACATTTTTTTAATTTAGAGGGAAAAAAGAGGAACAATCGTTCCATTGCGCCTTTTAAGTCAAAAGCGATACAAACAAAACCTAAATGCATATGTTTGGCATTTTTTTCCAATTTGGACGTTTTGGGGTTAAAACAGGGTGGAAAATGGAAAAATTAGCAACGTTATATCTCCGAAACTAACGCCGATAGGAACAAAATTAAAATCAGATTTGGATAAGCTACAAAAACAAGCTGATACGTGTTTAGAACATTTTTTGATAATGAAACTAATAGGGATAAAAATAGGTAAAAACTGACTTTTGGTACTTTTTTTAACCCATACGTATATTTTGAAGCAATAAACATAGAGACAGAATTTGTACCACAATCGATAATCGGTTATATTGGTAAGTTTGTTGGTTTTTGTCTCATTTAAGTGTGTGTGCGTGTAAGTAGTTATGTTAAAAGATAAATAAGACTGATTGATTGACCGATTATATTTACCAAGGAGCCAGGTGTTCCTTTTTCCTTTTGTAAAATTTTTTTTGAAGAAATGGTCTGCAGCACTTTGATCCCAAATGAAAGCATCATGATTTGCACCAGGGTGTCTAGCATCCACATATCTGATGATGAGCTTTTCATCACAAATCTAATAATATAACAAATAAAAGCTATATATGATACCCTTCACTACTAAGGTCAAATATGCACCAACAATTTAACAAGTTGTCGTTTATGCTATTTTTTTTCAAAATTTCGAGATTTTTGTAGATTTATGTCATTTCCGGCTGAGGTCCTGAGCTGTGATCAATTAACATTAGTTAACATTAACAAAATTTTATTTGTACAAAGTTTTAATGATAAAATTCGATTATCTTTAGATTTATAAGCGTTTTTGTTCTTTTCTGGGTTTTAAAAAACTTGAGAATGTGTCTTATACGGGAAGTATGGTCGAATATTATTAAAATACAATTAAATTTGTGGGCGTAATGGGCCAAAAACTTTATTCCGAGAAGGCATCCCTATGAGAGGTACCCGAAATAGTGGTCCGATTTTAGCAAGCTTGCATGGATATGACATCGGTAAATCAACTGTGTTACAAACATCAGGACAAACACAATATACCCTTTTCCACCTGATGGTGAAGGGTATAATAAAAACCCATTATTTGCATGTCATAGGTAGGTATATAAGTTTATAATTCCAATTTAGACAAAGAATATTAACGCAGTTTCATTAAAAAACTGTTATATGTAGTACTCACCAGCATGACGTTGATGCTGTAATAGCCTTTACGGTTATAATAAAGATGGTTCTTGTCATTGCCTGGCAACACCTGGCATACCAGCAGTTCTATAACAATAATTTTTGGTTTCAGTCTCCTCCTCTACAGTTCTTTCTAACTTGATCCACTTCGGCCCCAATGACCTCTCGAAAATGTTGAGTAGTTCTGCCAAAATTATGCAAACCTTGGACTTGCACATTGACGAAGTGAATTCGTTTCCAATAGAGGATTGGTAACCACCAGTTGCTAGAAATGACAAAAAGGTCGCCAGCTTTAAAGGCGCCGGAATGTGGGTTTTTCTGTACACCATTTTTAGTTTCGGATTTATTTCGTCCAACAGCATCAAGAAAATGGCTTTGTTGATGCGAAATGCGGCAATAAAACTAAAAACACAAAGATTTTAGAAACACATTGAAACCTTTTTAAAACTTACCGCTCTTCCGGTAAATCCATCACATTTTGGGCCTCTCGAATATTTTTACGGCATATACGAGTGTCGTCAATGCCACCATCACTTGATTCACTGGAATCGCTAAAATATATGGCCACCGATGGAAACATTTTTTATTTTTTAATTAATTATTTTTATTAAATTGTCAACAGAATAAAATCACTCAATTTTGTTTTGTGAACAAAAATAGTGTTTCCTTTTTTTTTTTTTTTAAATTTGCATTGAAAAAGTAAACAAAACATGAAATTTAAACATGATGGCAACAAATAGAGTTGACAAGAGAAAAAACTCAACGTAACCAAGGCGAATTCATTACAGGTGGTGGCAAGAATACAACAAATACAACATGACAAAATGAAACCCCATGTTGTTTTTGTAGGTTTGCTTACATTTTGTCAAATTTTTGTTCGTTAAATTTCCAGGCGAATTCATCAGCTGGGCTCTTGATACCACTTGTATTATTACACTATGAACGTAACACAACGTAAGCCAGACGAATATTTTCTAAGAACTCAATTTCTTACGAACCCGTCTGCCTTCGAAACGTTCGCTTCAGAAATCACCTTAGTTATAAGAACCTACTATAAATGTACTTTTAAGACTATAAAGGTACTATTTATTAAGTATAAATAATACTATACTTATGTAAAATCATGTCGAATTTAAAAATACCTCAAATCGAAACTATACCTACAATGGAACTTAATTGATCTGGGTCGTATTTTTCCCTTAGTATTTGAAAGTATTAAGAAATTTTTCGTGAAGCATGGATTGAAATCTTTTATTATGAGTACTTTTTGCTCCAATTGAGATAAAACATAATAAATTCGAGTAAATGGAAATGTTTTTTAATCAATAAAAGTAAATAAATCAATAAAAGTAAAATTGTACCACGCTTGCCATACCTGATCAGTAATCATCTGCGAATAAGATAAATTTTAAAACCATAACCAATTCTTTAGAACCTTTTGTTCTAAAAATAAGAACCTCAAATGAATACCAAATACTTACAGTATATTAGCAAGTACAAAATTTACTTTGATTTTTTTAGCGAGCAAGAAATGAGCAAATACAAATATGTGAGCAGGGTTGCCAAAACTTTTTGGTCACAATCCCCAAATTTTAAAATTTTTAGCCCCAAAAATCCCCAATTCATAAAAAACGTATTTGCTTACATTTTTATTCAATTAACATAAAAATGAGTAAAACTATATATAAGTCTACTTTCAAACCAGTCAAGTTTAGCTCATCAAGTCTTAAGTTTGTATCAGAAAAAGTTGACGGAATTGAAATTGATAACAAACCTGACCGTACTTTTAAGTTTACGAAAATTTTGAACATTTTTATGAAATTTAAGTGAACTAAAATGGAAACTGATGAAGAAAATGTTCGTGTGTGAACGTGAATGCTTATTCAAAAGATATGTAAGAGAAAAACTGATCAAGAGAATCTGATGTGTGTGAACAGCACTAACATTTTTGAATTAAATTTGTTAACATTTCAGTTATCGGTTGTAATTCTTGACAACAAATTTTGTTATATTATTATGTTTTGTTGTTTTTTGTTAAACTCATAACTGAAAATACCCGCTATACACAGGCATTGCTTGTAGAAACCGCTAACATATTCAAAACTGATTGACCAAGTTTTTTATAGTGATGTGTATAGGCAAATATCTTAAAAATTATAAACTTTTTTCCAAAATGCAACTAAGATTGACGAAATATTTTTTTTTTTCAATTTGAGTTTCGTAGACATCAATTTTCGTATTCAAATGAGTTTCGTAGACATCAATTGGGAGTATTCTCGTTTATAAAGTTATATAAAATTCCTTGATTAGTAACACTGAATTTTGGTTGGGATATTGGGCTTAAACATTTTTGCATGTCAAAGTATTTGTTGCTTGAAAATATTTTAATTATCTGATTGACTTGACAAATTACAGTTTGTTAGTTCCTTTTCGAATTCTGACCCGTAATCGGATGCAAATTTTATATCAAGAAATGAATCATCCTTTATAGCAAAATATTTATTAATAAAATATGAAGTTTTAAATTCACAAGTTAAATTTTCCCCACAAAATCCCCAACAAATTTGAGTGAATCCCTAACAAAATCCCCGAGCCCCAAACCAAATTTTATAGCCTTTTTGAAGATTGAATATCCCCAACTTTGGGGCCAAAACCCCAAATCTGGCAGCCCTGTATCTGAGAGAAAAAAGAGAATGCTTCTCCTTTGTACTTGGAATTATTATGAGAAATTTTAAAAAAGCAAATGTTCTTGAATTCAAATATACTTGTGCAACATCCTATTGGCTAGTGATTGATTTGTGAACAGGCAGTTAATGTTTCTTGTAGTTTATAAGTTATGTTTTTAGCTTCTTCAGTAAAAAAAAAAAACAAAGAATAGTTACACCATTTTGCATTCAGGTGACAAATTTTTTTTTTTTTGAAATTCAGTTAAAGTTTTTTTTTCAAGTAAATTAATCTTTGTTAAGTTATTTATATTTTTTATATTTATTTATTTTCAATCTTCACCCTTTAAATGGTCTATAAGCAGTTACATTGATTTAATAGATCCTGCAATATCTTTAAGGGACTCATCCTGAGCTTTAAAGGCTTCGGCTTGAGTTTTAAAAGCTTCTGCTTGCAGTTTTGCCGCCTCTGCTTGAATATACGCTGATTCCGCATTTTTAATGGAAACCTGTAACCGCTTCTCCATTATTTCTATAGTTTAATGTTGTAACTCCACTTGATTTTTTATCATCTTTGCTTTGTCCGAGTCATGACGTTTGTCCGAGTCGGTACGTTTTCTTTTCCGAGTGTGTTAAGTTAATTTTGGAGTCGATGTCAGTCTTTTTGATGTAGGTATGTCGAGAAAAGTGTGTGATGATGTTGGTGCAGTGTGTATGTCCGTAATTTTTGTGAAAATATCTGTTAGGTCACAACAGCGATGCCAACTCTACCACTTTTGTAGTAGATCTACTACTTTTGGGTATCTTTCTACACTCTACCACTTTTTAAGTAGAATCTACTACTTTTTTAAGTTTTTTCAAAATTGTGTTAAATCAATATTTCGTTACCTAAAATGCAACGTTGAACACCTGTTTCAAGAATAATAAAGGTGACAACGAACAAATGCTCCTTTTGACACAAAAATTGCTTGTGCTTCCACATAGTAGTGCCAATGTTAAAAGGCTATTTCGGCAGTTAATTTACTTCAAAATTCTAATAGGAATAAACTTTCTACTAACACTCTTCAGGGAGTGTAAATGCTTACACCAACAGATGAACATTTTAAATTATTTAGTAAAACCATGTATTCATTAAAGGATTCGAATAAAAAATTATATTTTATAAGCTCTTGTTTATTTTTCAAATTACATTCAATATGTATATTTATTGATTCATATTCAACACTATTTTTTAAACAAAACATTGAATAAAAGCGTAAATATTCTAACTTTAAAATTTTTTAAAAGCTTGAATAATAAAATTAGTAGATCTACCACTTTATGAAAATAAATTTTGTGGAATCTACTACTTTTTAATATCGAATCTCCCACAAAGTAAAATTTTTGGTTGGCATCACTTGGAGGCTTGTAGCGTTGGTTCCGGTGTCCTTTTATCAGAGACCGAATATTGTTTTATTTTTTAAATCAATCAAATATAAATATCATAAATAAATATAAATATCATTATCAAATATAAATATCATTTCGATCGATGAATAAAAATGAGGGATTTATATTTGAAATATAAATATCCCTCATGATGAAAATTTTAAATATCTTTAACGATAATATCTAAACAGAAAAATTTCAAAACTTCTGTTTTGAAATTTTAAAATTTTCAACAATGAATGTATGAATATGTTTCCAAATAATTGGAAACATATTCATAACGAAATTAAACCTATTAGTCCTAATGGAACTATTGGTGGTTTCTTTGACTCGCAAAACCATTTCAACATAAAATTTGCAACATTAATTGAATTTATTGTTATTTAAACGTCCTAAAGACTTTTTATAACAGGACAAATCTTCTTCTTCTGTCATCCTTGATTCCCAGTGGAGCATAGGGCCTGGCAGGATGCAGCAATTGCCTGGCGTCTCTAGCTACCAGGTAAGAACTGTATCCAATTCCCACTCTAACCTTCTCGTGGTACATCCTGTAAACCTGAGCAACCTAGTTTTAGATGCGGTAAGCAACCCGTGTGGGATTTTAGGTCAGGGCTAATATAAAAGGGAGTTATCTTAGAGCGTTTCCAACGTATATGGTCTAAGGATCTAAGATAATTGTACTAGGTAAAGTACGAAAATGCAGCGTCTGTTCAACATGTTAGTTGCGGCTGCAAGCGGGCGTCAGTCTCGGATCGAGCGGCTCGCTATACAAACGTGGGGCGTTTTCAGAAATGCAGCATTGCGCTGCAAATGTTGCGCAGCTCGGATTAGTTGACGCTGTTGCTGCAGATCAGCTGTTGCAGCTGCTTGTTTGTTGCTCATTTTGTTTGAAATCTTGAACGTGAAAAAATTGTAAAAATGGAAAAGTATATAATAAATTTAATATATAATAATAATTAATATATAATAAATTTTTTTTTTTTTTTTTTTTTTTTTTTTAGGACCAGCACTCAGGGGATGACCCCTACTTATGCAATGCATTGTGTTGGAACTAGGAAAATAGGTTATGGGAGGGTGGATAGATGGAGTAGTGTTTATGGACATTTGATTTGAACTTTCCTATATTGCAACTGGCAGGAAAAATTTCTGCGGGAAGTAAATTCCACATACGAACTGTACGGCTAAAGAATGAATTTTCTCTGTAGTGTGTTGTTCTGTCTACTGGCCAATCGACTACGAAGGGATGAGCTCTAACAGATAGACGTGTATTGCGTAAAAAAATTCTAGTTTCGGGAACGAGTTCCCTGATTTCATTAGAGCACATTCCAAAGTAGTAACGATAGAACAGTGTGACACAACCCACATTGCGACGGTGCTCCAGTGAATCAATAGAGTTGGATACCCTACTGTCACCAATAAGCACCTTCGCCCTCTCCTGTACTCGGTCAAGAAGCTCCAAAATAGACTTTGAAGCACCGGCCCATACATGAGAGTTGTATTCCATTTTCGGTCGGATATAGGTGGTATAAATAGTAAGGAGATCAGATGAAGTGAAGTATGTCTTGCACCGTTTTAGAAAACCGAGACACTTGAATGCTTCTTTCGACACTTGAAAAATGTGTTCAGTCCACCGGACATCACATTGAATTCTCATGCCCAGAACATCAAGAGTATCTGATTCCTCGATATTTTCACCACCCATTAATACAGATGAAGTAACATGATCCGCCGTGCGTTTATGCGTGAGCATACAACATTGAGTTTTCCGCGCATTAAAATCGACTCTATTCGCACGACCCCATTCTGAGATTGCTTCTAAATCGCGGTTTAATGATTCATTCATGTTTTGCCTCATAGTACCAATCTCTAAAGGGTTTGGTCTATGATTGAATGAATACGAATGGCAAATGTTACTATCATCTGCAAAAGAGTAGATAGGATTGGAAGTTTGACGTAGAAGGTCGTTTATAAAGATAAGAAATAGAGTAGGAGAAAGAACGGAGCCTTGCGGTACCCCTGAATTTAGCTTGAACTCGTTTGATGAGATCCCATCTACAACAACTCTTATAGTGCGATCTCTGAGGAAGCTCGATATAAATCGAGAGAAGATATTACCGACACCAAAAGCAATAAGTTTTGATAGAAGTGCTCCGTGCCACACTCTATCAAACGCCTTGGAAATATCCAGAGCCACAACTTTACTTTCGCCAAAACGGTGTATTGAATGACACCATTTTTCCGAAAGGAAGGCTAGCAGGTCTCCCGTAGAGCGTCCCCTACGAAATCCATACTGGCGGTCGCTTAGTAGGTTGTTAGATTCCAGATATTTCACAAGATGGTGGTTTACCATACTCTCCAAAACTTTGGAGAGTGCAGAACAAATTGCTATTGGGCGGTAATTTTCAGGGTTGGTAGCCTCACCCTTTTTAGGGATTGGCGTTACATTAGCAACCTTCCAACACCGAGGAAATGTACCAGCTTGGTACAAGGTGCTGAAAAGGTTGGCTAATGGACGCGAAAGCGTCGAACAGCACTGCTTCAAGACCAGTGCTGGAATGCCATCCGGCCCTGAAGACTTGTTTATGTTGAGATCTGCTAAAACCCTTTTTACAGCACGGGCGCGAAAGAATATCTTTGGCATAGTTACAGATACTCTTTCGAGCTCGGGCGGAGGTTGAGTGCTTTCCGGCAAGCGGGAATTGCTTGCAAATAATTCAGCTAAAAGGTTAGCTTTGTCAACCGGGTCAGTGAATGTTTGACCATTCTTTAAAAGAGAAGAAATTGAAGAACTAGCATTATTCTTAACTCTTTTAACGAATGACCAGAAACTCTTGCTGCCCCGAGGAGCAGCAAGAATTTTAGTACGAAGACGCTGCTCGTACAGAGCTTTTTCACGTCTTAATACTTTGGCACATGTACGCCTTGCACGTTTGCGTTGCAAATCAGTAACTGGATTTTGGTTATTGCGCCAGTTTCTGAAAGCTTCCTCTCGGGATCTGACTGCTTGTTTGCACGTCTGATTAAACCAAGTTTTTACCTTTGGTTTAATCGAAATGTTTTTCACTGGGATAAACATTTTCATTCCCAGCTTAATAACATTAGAAACCATTTCCGCCGAGGCATTGACATTACTGTCGAGGAAACACAGTTTCCAGTTAAAATGCCTATAGAATTCGTTGAGCTCTGCCCAACGACCTTTTTCGTATAGAAAAATTGAACGTTTCGTAGCTGTTTGCGAAATGCTGCGAAGTGAGGAGAGCGAAAAAGAGGCGGAAATGGTACAATGATCGGAATTTCCGAGAGGTGCAAGAACCTTTACTTCATACTTATCAGGGTGTGAAGTAAGGAAAAGGTCAAGGATGTTTTGTTGGTGCCCATCAACACATGGAATATGTGTTGGCTCATTCACCAGTTGCGCAAGGTGATTGTGCGCTGCAAATAACTCAACATATTGGCCTTCAGGAGTTGTGTGGCTCGAATGGCGAAGCCAGGACGAGTTGTGAACATTGAAATCACCAGCAATAACGATTTCACTGCTCGGACAACTCTCGAGGATCTTCGAAATTGAATCGGAAAGGGCATCGAAGCCAGATAAAGTTGTGCCCCTTTCCGCGTTTGGACTTCTATAAAGAAACCCGAAGTACAAAAGATGCGCCCTGATTCTGAATTTAACCCAGAGACAGCTAAATTCGTTATCATGCGTGCCTAATGATTGCTGGCACTGGTACGCAACTTCATCGCGAATGTACATTGCAATGCCCCTATGAAGGTTAAAAAGGGATAGGAATTGATACCCAGGTATGTGAAAATCCTGTGGATCAGCATTTTCAGATACCTGGGTTTCAGATAAGGCGAAAACATCCGGCCGATGGAGACAAATGTGTGCATAAACAGAGAAGAAATTCGCTCTTAGCCCACGTATGTTGCAGAAGTTTATGCTAAAACGATCTGCCATTGCAATATATTGAAAAAAACTAATCAATTGTCTATTTATAGTAAAAGTCTCAAAGATGTTAATTGTTGTCTGCGATACTAATTAATGGTCAGTGTTATGCCTTCACCATTAAATAGTTTGACAACAATTAAATCAGTGATACTTTTACTATAAAAAGGAAAAGGAAAGAAAACACAATGACAATTGCTAAAAGGGCCATAAAAGCCCTGATCTGGTCATTGTTATGGCTAGGTGCCAACACTGATATATTTTTGTTGAAGTTAGGTTGTTGATGTAATGATATTAATGTTTGTAATGATGAGTGATGTTCTGTAGATTTGTTTGTTGTTGTAATAGAGTTATTGTGTTTGTTGTATTAAAAATAAAATAAGAGAAAAACTGGTTTGGAGAGTTTGTTTATTGTTGGATGTTATTAATTTTGTGTTATTTCCACTGTTTGAGTTTATTGTTTGATTTTTAATTATTTCAATTTTTTGTTATTTTGGTTTTAATGTTAATATGTTTTTTTTTTTTTTATTTATTTATTTTATTGCACGCGTTTAATTTATTAATTATATATTAATTTTGTTTTAAACACTGGACGCGGACAAAATACAC
This sequence comes from Stomorhina lunata, assembly GCA_933228675.1. Lineage (NCBI taxonomy): Eukaryota > Metazoa > Arthropoda > Insecta > Diptera > Rhiniidae > Stomorhina > Stomorhina lunata. The sequence goes on along the minus strand of OW121740.1, from coordinate 82,709,836 downwards.
ATGGACGGACAAGCAACATGTAAAAACGCGTGTAGACAGGACGGACGTCAAAACACTAAAAAAAAAAAAATACTCATTCTCCGCAAGAGCAATTTTTATGTTGCACGATTTTGATGTGTTTGCGCAACATATATTTGATTGTTAATTTTTTGAACATCTGACGTTTGCAGTGTTGCCAGCTGTTGCAATTTTGAATATGTTGCACAACATTTGCAGCGCAATGTTGCATTTTTGAAAACGCCCGTGGCTTGTGTCTTTAGATCCATCACCCGACTTAGCACTTACGATGTTTTAAGCATGGAAAGAAACAACATTACTCCAAGGGGTAATCATGTGAGAAATCCCCCTGCTACGGCAGCTGGAGCAAGGAATTTGGACTTGCCTAATCTATGCAAGAACATTATGATGAATGAAACCAAATACAGAAATAAAATTTAAATATTTTCTATCAAAATTTTTTTTCATCGGATGAAAAAAGATGAAAATTATTTTGAACTGATAAATATCCCAAACGATTTTTTTATTTTTTATTTTCATCGGATTGAAAAACGATACAAAATTTTTCGAACAATTAAATCTTTAGGGGTTTTTATTATTTTTTAAACTTCAATGATAGTTTTTGTATGGATTAAAATATGAAAATATTGTTTTAAAAGTATTAATATTCGGTCTCTGCCTTTTATATTGTGTTGGAGTTACAACAGCAACTTGCATTAGTTTTCTTGGTGGTGTAGCGGATTTTGAATTATGTTGCGGCATTTTTAGACTGGAAATTCCCAGTGTTATTCCAGTTGGGGCAGCCGCGGATGGCAGGTGGCATATCTGGTCCATTTGCTGTTGCAAATTTGATAAATTATTTGCAGCACATGGTCAGCCACCGGTACCATGAAGGCTTTTACTGTTGGCCCCAATTTTTCTTTGAGACGACACTTCTGATCCTACCATATCTAAAAAAAGTAGAACCACTGTCAAATGCTCGCCGCTTTTAACAAAATGTGGTAGAGAAAATAATCAATATTTTTTATTCCTCACCTTTTTCCATTCCTGTCCATTTCTTACAAGTGGTCTAAGGGTGTTTATCTTCTCTGCTACAACTTCCCACGTATATTCTTGCGTGGCTCGATTGCTCCCAAATGGTGGACTGGATGTTGCGAGCTTTGGGTACTCCTCCATCATTTCCACCAATTTTTGGAATTGGGAAAATGTCTTCTTAAGGCTACAAATAAATAAAATATATAAATACATAAGTTAAAATGGTATTTTACAAATACTTACCATTGTTTGTTAATTTTATCCATTGTATTTTTATTTTTTAAACGTTTTATTCACAAAATTTAAAAACGATTGTTATTTTGCACTCGTCGAATTTTGACATTAGTGACATTTGAAATTTAATTTAATTTACCCTGCATCCACACGATCAAGTTTTTCTTTGAAGACATAGTTTATAATTTAATAGCTTTTAACTGGCGTTTGTGGCATTTTAGTGGTTACCGGGAGCGATTTTTATATGAAAGCTATGGTCAGAAATGGACCGATTCCTATAAAATTTGACATACTGACTGAAAGTTGCATAAAACTTCTCTGCTCTAAATTTAGTAGTAATAGATTTTAAAATTTTATTCAATTTATCAGCATAAATGTGATTCCAGGGGCAGAGTTATATGGAAGCTCTAACTAAATGTGAACCTATTTTGCCCATTTTCAGCACACAATTTCTATAACATATCCAAAATACTTTTACTAAATTTTGTCTCTCTAGCTCTTGTAGTTAAGGAACTATCGCGCTTTTCTCTGACGGAAAGACGGACATAAACCGTGTTTTATTTTTGTGTTTCCGTAAGTTTTTTTATATGGAAGCTATGATCAAATAGTAACCGATTGCAAAATTTTGCACACTGGCTGACATTCACATAAGAATTCCTTTTGTAAAATTTTGTTGCTGTAACCCTATTCGTTAAGGCGATATCGCGCTTTTATCTGACGGACAGACGGACATAAACCCCCTTTTCTTTTTGTATTTTTGTGTTTTCTTAAGTTTTTTATATGGGAGCTATGGTCAAATGGTGACCGATTGTGACAAAATTTTGCACACTAAATTTAGTGGTTATATCTGTTATAGTTTTAGATTTATTGGCATTTAAGTGTATTTTAGGTGAAATTTTGGCTGTTTCCGTAAGTTTTTTGTATGTGAGCTATGATTAAATATGAACCGATTTTGATGAAATTTTATATGCTGCCTAGGGCTTATGCAAAACTTTTATATACAAAATTGTATCATCATAACTATTATAGTTTGTTATTTATTAGCAAATAAGCGATTAGCGTAGGCGAGGTTATACGGGAGCTATGGTCAAATGTTAACCGATTTTGCCCAATTTCAATACCTCATAGATGAAGAATGTTTTTACTAAGTTTCAGTGAGCTAGCTCCTTTCGTTTAGGCGTTATCGTGATTTCAACAGACAGACGGACATCGCTCAATCGTCTTGGAATTTCATAAGGATTCAGAATATATATATTTTTGATTTTTGAGCCAATATTAAGGAAATTACAAACGGAATGACAATCTCAATATACCCCCCATTCTTTTTGATGGTGGGTATAAAAAGACTAAACTAAAACTTATGGCGGCAAAATATTTGTAGAAATAAAAACAAAAAAAATAGTTCAAAGTATGTGATCAGCTGTTTTCTTGAACGTAAATTGAAATACTTTCTTAAAAGAATTATTGAAAGCAAGATTGTTTCAATTTTTAAAAGTATGAGTGCATTGGTAAAAAAAGTGTATATATATAATTCCCCGACAACATTCCAATTGGAACAAGGGGTACTTCTCTCAGACAATTTGCTGCATCCGATTCTATTTTTAGACTCATTGAAAAGGGACCTACGTTTTAACGCCGGCCCCGAACGGAAAACGCATTCGTTAGAGAAGTTTTACATAGCCTAATACTCAATATTGGGCTATGCTGAGTTATGAGGTGAACCGCCGCTTTTTGAAAATTAAATTTTTTTCAAGTAAGTCTGACCAGGAATTGAGGATTTAAGTCTGACCTGGATGAAGTGTGAATGTATTAAAAATTGAATAGCAAAACTTGATCATGTAACCCCCAAGTAAGAAAACCAAAATTTGGTAACAAAACGTCAAATCTCAAAAAAAAATAAAATAAAATGACACATTAGTTATAAAAACGGTAGAGGCAAAATAACACTCATTTGAACGAACGTTTAAGAAAAAAAAAAAAACAATTATAAGAACATGGCCTGAATGTTAATAAAAATTAATATATTTTTGCATTTTTAACAAAATTTGGTAATAAATCCTTAACATTCCGTCATTTTCCTACAGAAAATTAAAAAAAAACTCCAAATTCTAACCGGAGAAGAAAGGGTTCAACTTTTCTAATATTAAAATCACAATGTCGTGTATGTTCTATAAAGTCTGATAACATTGATTACACAGCACAACAAAATAAAAAAAATTTCATGTGCTCTTAAAACCACTATACAAAAATGGTAAAATTTTTAAATTTTATGGCAAGATTTTTTTTTTTAATTGCAATTTTTTTTAGACGTTTCTTCAAATAATTAATGATAACTCAAGAACTACTAGTCCAATATTATTAAAATCAAATAAAAAAAAATTAAGATTTACATAGCCTTCAATTCGTCTATATATCGCGTTTCAATCGGATCAATAGTATAGGAGTTATAATAAAAAACTTAAGAAAAAAATATATTTTAGTTCAAATTTTGCCTCTACCGTTGTTATAACTAATGTATCATTTTTTTTAGTAATGGGTGTTTTTTTTAAAGGTATAGAACTTCGAATTGAAATAAAACACAAGAAAATCGTTTTAATGTTCATCAATTTGGCTTTATTGGAAGGATAATTTTATGCCATTAATGTTTAAATATGATTTCATGTGGCCGCCGCGCCTGGCTCGAATAAAGCCAATTCTACAGGTCCAATTTTCAACTACTTTTTCGAGCATATGGGGCCGTATGTTGGCAATAACGCCACGAATGTTGGCTCCAAGTCCCCTAACGTTTCTGGTTTGTTGGCGTAGACGAGCGACTTCACATATCCCCAAAGAAAATAATCCAGTGGTGTCAAATCGCACGATCTTGGTGGCCAATTGACAGGTCCATTCCGCGAAATTATGCGCTCCTCGAATGTTTCCTTCAATAAATCAATTGTGACGTGCGCTGTGTGGCATGTAGCGCCGTCTTGTTGGAACCACAACTCATCCACATTCATGCCATCCAATTGGGGAACAAAATAGTCGGTTATCATGGCTCTATACCGGTCTCCATTTATGGTAACTGACTCTCCAGCATTATTTCGGAAGAAGTATGGCCCAATGACTCCACCAGCCCATAGAGCACACCAAACAGTGAGTTTTTGTGGATGTAATGGCGTCTCGAGGATCTCATGTGGATTCTCTTCACTCCAAATGCGGAAATTTTGCTTGTTGACGTAGCCATTCAACCAAAAATGAGCCTCATCACTGAACAAAATTTTGCGATGAAAATCAGCATCGAGATCAATCTCATTTTCGGCCCATACACCAAAATCACGACGCATTGCATGGTCTCGCGGCTTTAATTCTTGCACAAGCTAGCCAAGATCTTTGCGCAAAATCTTCCATAAAGTTGATGGACAAAGCTCCAATTGCTGTGCACGGTGGCGAATCGATTCATTCGGGTCCTCTTCAAAACTTTGCTCTACAGCGGCAATTGTTTCTTCGGTGCGCATTGTTCGACGTCGCTGCGGATGCGTATTATCACATAGAGTAAACGTAGTGTGAAAACGATCCATGGTTAACCGAATTAATTGCTCTGATGGACGATTATGTCGACCATAAAATGGACGGAGCTTGCGGTAAACTTCGCGAACTGAACCATTATTTTCGAAATAAATTTGCACGATTTGCAAGCGTTGTTCTTTTGTCAACCTGTTCATGATGAAATGGCAAACCAAACTAAATATTAATCACTTGACAGCTGACAAAATGGCCGCCAGTTAAAAAAGTGATGCCAACTTAAAGTTCTATACCTCAATAAAAAACACCCGATACAAACGTAAGTTGGGACGTTTGTTACGAAATTTTGGTTTTCTTAACTAAATTAAATTTCAAATGTGACTAATGTCAAAATTCGACGAGTGCAAAATTACAATTGTTTTAAAATTTTGTGAATAAAACGTTTAAAAAATAAAATTACAATGGATAAAATTAACAAACAATGGTAAGTATTTGTAAAATACCATTTTAACTTATGTATTTATATATTTTATTTATTTGTAGCCTTAAGAAGACAATATTTTCCCAATTCCAAAACTTGGTAGAAATGATGGAGGAGTACCCACAGCTCGCAACATCCAATCCATCATTTGGGAGCAATCGAGCCACACAAGAATATACGTGGAAAGTTGTAGCAGAGAAGATAAACGCCCTTGGACCACTTGTAAGAAATGGACAGGAATGGAAAAAGGTAAGATATAAAAATATTGATTATTTTCTTTTAATTTTCTGTGTTGATTTTACGATGTCGGCTGCTTGGCTAGCTACAGGCCGCCTAAATTGGTCGCAACTTTAAAGAAGTTACTTACATACTTTTAGTTTTTAGTTCTAATAGAGGGGATTTCATTCCTTATCAGCCTGCTTGAATGGAAAAATCACTGTACTAAATTTTGTTTAAGTCGGCGAGCGTTTGACAGTGGTTCCTAAATACAGAAAAAATGCTTTTACTTTTTTCAGATAAGGCAGGATCAGAAGTGTCGTCTCAAAAAAAAAATTTGGGGCCAACAGCAAAAGCCTTCATGGTACCGGTGGCGGACCATGTGCTTTAAATAATTTGATAGATTTGGAACAGCAAGTGGACCAGATATGCCACCTGTCATCTGCCGATGCCCCAAGTGTAATAGCACTGGGAATTTCCAGTCTAAAAATGCCGCAACATAATTCAAAATCCGCTACACCACCAAGAAAACCAATTCAAGTTGCTGTTGTAACACCAACACAATCTAAAGGGTCACCGGAACCAACAATACAAGACTCGAACTGCGACCTAACAGATATTTTCTCCAACATTACGGACATACACATTGCACCAATATTATCACACGCTTTTTTGGACATACCTACATCAAAAAGATTGACATCGACTTCAAAATTAACTGAAAAGAAAACGTACTGACTCGATAAAACATCAAGTGGAGTTACAATATAAAACTGTAGAAATAATGGAGAAGCAGTTACAGGCTTCCATTAAAAATGCGGAGTCAGTGTATATGCGAGCAGAGCCGAAGACTCTAAAGCTCAGGCTGAGTCTCTTAAAGAAATTGCAGGATCTATTAAATCAATGTCCAAATCAATGGAACTGCTTATAGGCCATTTAAAGGGTGAAGATTGAAAATCATTATTACTCCTAACCGTTTTAGTTTAAAACCAGTTTGTTTTTAGCCATATTTACAAACTCTTTAAACGCGTTAAAAGCATCCGATTCATTTTTTTAAATATAAACAGAAATATACCGGGAAAAATTATCAATAAACGTAATAATCAATAAATATAGCACCTCCACATGATTTAATACTCATTGGCCCACAAATATCGGTATGAACCAGTTCAAGTAAATTTAGATTAGATGTAGTTGTACCAATCGATCTAAGTGGTTTAGCTGAATTCAGTTACATTATCTTTCAGTCCACGAACCATTTCTTTACTTGTCAATTTCTTCAAACCATTAAAGTTGAGGTGGCCAAACCGACTACGCCAAAGTATATTCTCAGAAACTTCAGCATTGAATGTTTTTCTAATGTTGATGTAACATTATAAATTCCATTTGAATTTCTTGCCTTGAATTGAAATTAATTATTCTTGAATACTGCCACGTTATCGTTTTGAAATTTGACTAAATATCCTTTTTCAGCCATACATAGATAAAATAAATAGAACGAAATTTTCCAGTTTCGGAGGCAAGCTACATAATAAAAAAATATAGATAGCAGTTCACTAGGAATACTTATATCAATCAGCATCCTTTAAATCGTCCGCTATTGAACAAAATTTATATAGTTGAACGCTATATTTTTCATCGGATACAAACTTAAACCGCACAAATTCCTCGAATAAATGAACTTTCCCTGCAGGATTCTTAGCTTTGTAAATATCTTCCAACTTATCCCAAGCTTCTTTAGCACTCTTGCAATCTTAAAGATGAATCAGTTCAGTTGTTCTCATCGCCAATGTATTCGACTCCAATGCTTTGTTGTCCTTAACTTTATAATCTTGTTCTTCTTGTGGGGTTGCAGATTACTCATAGGACTTTCAATTTCTTCTTCTTCTGTTATTCTTGTTTCCCAGTGGAGCATAGGGCCTCAGGAATTTTCAATAAAATACCAATAATCTTGTGTTATCAAGAAACTTCGCATTTGGATTGACCAAGATGCATTATTCTCCGAATGTAGTTTCTCTATCTGCAAATTTGAGTTCGACATTGTAATAACTCATGAAATTAATCCAAGAATGATAACGAATATTTTTCAATGAATAATATTTTTATTTGAATTCTTTAGTTTTTATATAAATTCTAGAATATAATATTTTAGATTATAATATTATAGATTACTGAGATTCGAATAATAACAGCAATCAGTGTTGCCAAAAGTAACAACAATAATCAGCGTTGCCACATCCCTTCTACCTTTTTTAGTTTTAATTTTAACGGTTTTTGATCTCGAATTGACAAATCAGGGTCATCGCATATTTCGCTATCCTGTGGTTTGTTTATCACTTCCGAAGGACAGAGATCTGTTGATGAAGGTCGATTGTTGGTGACGATGGGAAGTGTTTCCGAATTAAGATGTTGATCAGACGTGTCCTCAGAAGATTGAGCTGATGGAATCTTTTTGACCATGCTTATGTTTCTGGTGTATACTCGCCCTCCTCCATCAATTTTAACTTCACTTCCATTTCTCTCAATAACTTCGTATGTGGTTTTATCGAAATTTGGAGTAAGTTTGTTTGGGAAGATAACATTTTTTAGTAATACTTTGTCACCTACCACAATATCGGATTCCTTCGCACCCCTCTTCAAGTCAGCTTTTTCTTTTCCTTTTTGCTTGTTAATTAGATCATTATCTCTAGCGGACGAATCAATTACATCTTCTGTTATCTCCTCAATACCCGGAATCTTATCACGAATACGTCTGTTGAACATTAATTCACTTGGTGGCGAACCAGTTGTGCCATGGGGGGTAACGTTGTACATAAGGATGAACTTTTGGATCTCTTCTTTATAATCAAGTTTATTTGCAGCTGCTATTTTTAATCGTTTTACCAAAGATCTGTTCATATTCTCCACTTCGCCATTAGCCTGGGGCCAGTAGGGTGGTGTTCTAACTATCGTTATGTTATTTTCGGCGCAAAAATTTTTGAATTCATCGCTAACGTATTGCCTCCCATTATCGGTTCTTATCGATTTAGGCAATCCAAGTCTAGAGAAAATCTCTTTCATAGCCTTGATTATAACTTCAGAGGTAATTCGCTTCAAGAAAACAACTTCTTGGTATCGAGAATAATAATCAATGACCACTAAAACATACTCTCCATTAGGTAGTGGTCCTAGTAGATCAGTTGCTAAAAACTGCCAGGGACCATTAGGAAATGAATGTCTATGCATCGGAGTAGGATTTGTCGGTTGTGAGACCAAGAGGCAATCACGACACGCTTTCACAAAGTTTTCGGAATTCTTGTCTATAAGTGGCCACCAGACCTTAGAACGAAGTCTTCGCTTCATCGCCGATTCCCCAGGATGGCCTTCATGTGCCAATTCCAATACCATGGACCTTAAACATTTTGGTATTACGATACGGTTTCCCCGCAGCAACATCGATCCAATTGCCGATAACTCAAACCGAAAAACATAGTAAGGATTAGATGTGTTTGAATCCCAACAATCATTCTCCATACTGGAAATTGCATCACGAATATCCACATCTTTTTCACTTTCTTTGGCTATTAGTGAAATGGTTGAAGTTGCCGGAACAGTGTGCTCAAGTACCTGGAAAATTGACTGCTCGCAAGTTCCATCAAATGAGTCTTCATCAGAAATTTTACAGAGCCTAGATATTGAGTCTGCAATGTTATATTTTCCAGGACGATATATTACCTTAAACTTGAATGCCTGTAATCTTAGAAGCCACCTTTCAATTCTAGCTGGAGGTTTTGAAGTCGGTTTAAAAATGGTTTCTAGTGGCTTATGGTCGGTCACAAGTTCAAAATCTAATCCAGCTAGGTAGTAATAAAACCTTTCTACGGACCAAACCAAGGCCAAACTCTCCTTCTCTGTTTGAGAATATCTCTTCTCAACAGCAGACAAACTTTTGCTTGCAAAAGAAATAATCTTGGGATCACCAACAGAGTTGAATTGTAACAAGACAGCGCCAAGAGCCACTGGACTTGCATCAGCTATCACACGTGTTCTTAGCATGGGATAAAAGTACGAAAGATTTGGAATTTCGGATAGCATCGTTTTCAATTTGCAAAATGCTTCCTCCTGTCTATGACCCCATACAAATTTTGCATCCTTTATAAGCAATAACCTTAGTGGATCAGTGCTATCTGCTAAGTCAGGCAAGAATTTTCCAACGTACGTGACTAATCCCAGAAAACTGCGTACTTCGTCTTTCGAGTTAGGAGCCCGGAATTGTTGTATAACTCTTATTTTTTCAGGATCTGCAGTAAAACCGTCTGCTGAAAGTATATGCCCAAGAAACATAAGTTTTTCCGCTTTCCATATGCACTTTTCTTTATTTAAGGTAACATTATTCTTTTCTAAGATATTAAGAACATCCTTCAACGCCTTATCATGATCTTCCACACATTTCCCAAAAACTATTATGTCATCAATATAATTAAGAACATTCTGACATGTTGAAAGCATCCCCTCCATAATTTTTTGAAAAATTTCGGGAGCTGAGTTGACTCCAAACATTAATCGCTTATATCTGAACAAACCTTTATGTGTTATAAAGGTTGTGATTTCACGACTTGATTCATCCAATTCTATTTGATGATAAGCAGATTTAAGGTCCATCCTAGAAAATATTTTAGCCGACTTAAGTCTACACATGAATGATTCGAACGTAGGCAGGGGGTAATTTTCGCGAAGAATTGCCCGATTGGCGCACCTCATATCAACGCATATACGGATGTCATCATTCCCTTTAAACGCAATAACTATTGGAGAAATCCATTTACTGGGGCCAACTACAGGTTCTATAATGTCAAGGAATAATGCCTCATTTAATTTATTAGCCACCTTATCCTCCAGAGCAACAGGAACACGGCGTACTGGTTGTTGCACTGGCTTAATAGAATGATCTATAGATAATGACACTTTAATACCATGTATTTTGGGAAATGGTTGGAGTTTATTTTTCTGAATAAGATTGACGTCTAGTCCCAGTTTTAGTACATTTAATTGGAGTGCTGTTTCCCTTCCCAGGAGAGATTGCTTTCCATTTTTAATTACATAAAAAGAACATATTGTCTCTTTTCGTTTGCCAACTCTTATAGGTGCATCAAAGACCATGACAATTTCTAATGGATATGTTGAAGCATATGCTTGAAACTTGTTGGCAGAATGTGAGCGCATATTCCATATTACTGCTTCCGATTTCCGAAGTAAAGTCCAATCACCTTCACTTATAAGATTAAATCGGCAGCCAGAATCAATAACCATAGAAATATCTTTTCCTCCTATGGTGCAGCATATGTTTTCATCATTAGGTTCTTCATTCATAATTTTAAAACAGCCGAACTCACGAATTTCAGAATTTAGATTTTCTTCTTCTGCAATACATCGAATATTAGCTGTAGTTCGCTGTCTTTTGTACGGTCCGTTGTTATAATCACTATTCCTTTTCTTTGTTCTGCATCTTACAGCAAAATGACCTAGCAAAGAACACCTGTTGTATTTTGCATTTCTGGCTGGACATTCAAAAGATGTTGATAAATGTCCCTTTTTTCCACAACGGCTACACTCAACTGATACATTTGCTTGTGTGTTGACTTTCGAAGAGACTTTGTATATTTGCTCGCTGTCATTACTTTGCCCCATGCTCCGTGAAGTCTTTGTAATTTGCTCGTACACTTGACATGCCTCTATTATATCTAAGAGACTCTGCTCCTTCTCTAACAATCTTTTTTTTAAAATCGAGTGGTGTCCACGAATCTATTATTTTATCCTTTATGGAAATTTCTTCGATTTCCTCTTTAGTATTGCCGAATGAACATTTTGCAACCTGTTGACGCAACCTAAGTAAAAATTTGTTAAAACTTTCACCTTCAATGGATGTTATATTTCGAAACAGATGCCTTTCAAATGTTGTATTTCTCTTTGGAGAAAAATAGTCATTTAATTTTGATACCAAAACGTCATAGATTTTAACATCTTCCGATCCCACATCCAATATAGCTCCAGGAATATTAAATACTACCTCTTGTAATTGTGGGCCACCCAGATGAAGAAGTTTATTCTTTTTCTTGATGTCATCAGTGATTTCTTCAGCGGCTAGATAAAGAGAAAATGATCTTAACCACTTTTCCCATTCGTGACGCAGTAGTGATTTCTCTATTGCATCACAAAGAAATGGTCTTATAACTTCTGTCATCTCGCTGCGCAAAGTAACTGAAATAAAAATTAATTAATTCTCCTTGTATTTTTTTTTGTAAGTGAAACAACTAAATGCACCCATTCTATACTTTAGGTGAACATTTAGATTTTTTATTTTTTTTTTTTATTTATTTTCGTAGATTTCCGAATTAAATCGGTAACATACCAATAATATATGTAATTTCGTTTTAGTGAACCAATGTACGCAATTTAATGCCCTCTCACTAATCCAACAACTTTTAGTGAGAGTCTGTAGCAATTTAATGCCCTCTCACTAATCCAACAACTTTTAGTGAGAGTCTGTAGCAATTTAATGCAATTCGTAGTCTTCCAGCAATCTTTAACAACACGCAACGCAATTTAATGCTTTATTTCAAACTTTGATTTTTGCCACTCGTCGCCAATGTAATAACTCATGAAATTAATCCAAGAATGATAACGAATATTTTTCAATGAATAATATTTTTATTTGAATTCTTTAGTTTTTATATAAATTCTAGAATATAATATTTTAGATTATAATATTATAGATTACTGAGATTCGAATAATAACAGCAATCAGTGTTGCCAAAAGTAACAACAATAATCAGCGTTGCCACAGACATCTTCGCTTAATTTCTTGAATTTAGGTTACACACAGGATGCATAGGATCTAGTCCTTAGAATCCTTATAGCAATCCTGGGCCCATAACTAATGTTAGAATATGAATATAAAATTTATATAAAATAATATTTATTTGGTAGCAAAGTTTTTTTTCGAACTGACAAAAAATATTTTCACAAATTGAAAAGTATTGAAAACATTTATAAAACTAATGTGATAAAAAATGTACATTGAATCCAAAGTAGAATTGTTGCAAAGTATTTCTAACAAACAGAATTAAAAAAAAAATAAAAAATGATTTTCGAAACCGGCCTGAGAAAAAAGTATAATATTCAAATATGAAAAAAAAAACTAAGTAATTTCGGTTATATTTTAACAAAACGCAACTTTTTAGTACTTAAAAGTTTAAAAAGTTGCCACATTACAAAATATGAGTGATTGTAGATCTTCATCACTATGCATTTAAGGGTTAAAACGAATCGAATGATGTCAAACAATCTAACGTAAAATACTAACCAATTTCGATATAATTTGTTACTCTTGTTTGTAAATTCTTTGCTCCTTATTCATAAACGAAAAATAATTATATAACATGATTATAAATCAAATTCTCCAAATTGCTACAACAAGCCTTTAATATGTTTTTTCGTTTATGAATGAGGGGCTTTATTTTTAAGTTGGATGTCGCAGCTCTTAGAATTTAACATTTATTAGCATTTATGCAGCCTCCGTTATATTTGAGGGATTCTGGGTGGTAAAAGTTTTTTGAGACCTATGGTCAAATGTGGACCAAAATAAAAATTTAGTTCACTAGAATTCTTATAAAACTTACTTATATGTCTATCGTGTCAACGCACAAATGTTTTAAAATTCGCAAGAAAGTGAAAGCTTTCACGGGTATGTTAAATCAAACGTATAGCTCGGATCTCGCATCTTTAGATTAGCATTTTTTTACTGAATTTTAATAATTCAGAAATTTATGAAAAAAATTAATTTTTATCAGCACATTTTTAAACAAAAACTAAAAAAAAAAACAATGAAAAATCGACTCATACCACCTTTAACATATTTTAAAAACTGGCGTTTTCTCAATTGTTTTTTTATATAAACCAATTTCTTTTAATAGAAAATTAACGTGTTATACAATTTTTAAAGTAAGATCTTATTCATACCTATTGTATAATAAATTTTTTATTTGACTACATATTTATTAACTAAACAATGCTCGTAAATTATAATATTTTTGTTACTTATGGTCAGTTCAGATGGGAGACATTTCGTCAAATATGTATTTAATTAGAAAAGTGTGGCCATTTATTAGAGTTTCAAGTTTTTAGAATAAATCGGGTTATCCATTTCGTGGTTTCATAGGTATAGGACTGTAATTCGACATCTGTCAAACTAAGTAGTTAAACCAATTTTTTTATTTTCAGTTGAAAGCCTGACATTGACGAAATTGGATCACTTAATTATCACACAACGCATAAAAATTATCAAAACATACTACAAAAATGGGGATTCTGCAACAGCCACATATCGTGCTTTAAGAGAAGATTATGGTTTTAATTTGAAGAGACTGGAGTGGTTACAAATATTTAAGGCCTGCGAAAGGTAAGTGAAAGTGTTGCCGAAGGTCCGATTCGGTGATATCGGAGCATATGGTCATATGACCTCCGACTTTTTTCTTGTCTGCTATTTAGGAATACGACTTGGAGAATATGTGGTTTCAACAAGACGGTCCCACATGCCACACAACTCGAACGAATATGGCTTTATTGCAAGAGACATTTCCTGGCCGCGTAATTTCTCGTCGTGGCGATATCAACTGGCCACCAAGATCATGCGATTTTTTTTTAAAGAGAAGTAACACTCAGGCAAATACTGCCTATACAATTGTATATAGAGTATTTATATACGAATTGGGTTACCTTTTTTGGAAAGGGTATAGTATAGAAGTGAAAGGTGGTGAAAGGAAGAGATAAAGCTTTATATTATTCAACACTGTAATTTCACATCATATCTATTTTTAGAACAGTGAAGTTGCGACATTTGTTGTTATTTAGACGCATCTGTTTAGGCTTTTTTGTTCTACAGCCAAATTTATTTATTTATCGTCGGCGGGCCGCCGTGTTATTGCTGTAGACTTACCGCCGACGGAAGATGCTGTGGTAATTAATAATTTTAATAGAAATTAATAATTACAGAAATTGATGTTGCCGATTTTTATACCCTATACCACCATAGGTGGAAAGGGTATATAAGTTTGTGGTGATGTATGTAACACATAGAATCACTTTCTGAGTCGAATTAGCGATGTCCGTTCGTCCGTCTGGACGGCTGGCTGGCTGGACCCCCATGTAAACCATGTATAGGTCGCAATTCTAAAGATAATTTGATGAAATTTGGCACAGATCATTTCATAGTGGCTATTGAAATTCGTCAAAATCTGTCCATTATTTATGGTATCTCCCATAGGTCCCACTTCCCGGAATTGATATATTGGCCATAAATATCAAATTTTTTTTAATGAAATTTAAACCAAATACTGCTAATGTAAATTTAAATCACTGTACCAAATTTCGGTTCACATTTGACCATAACTCCCATACAAAATCTTTTGTCAAAACGCACTAAATGAGACAAAATCACTAAAATGCTCGTAAATCTGAAGATAATGGGAGTTTTAAGTTTATTTTTTGTAACAACTGTATTCAAATTGCCAAATTTCGGGATAATCGGTTCACATTTGACCCTATCTCTCATATAAGTCTAAACGACGGAAATAGCTTTAATATATAAGTTTTTAGTAAATGTTTGTATGATGGCAAAATTTAGCAAATGTTTGTCTTTAAACAGGAAAAAGAACAACTTTGACCTTAGTGGTGAAGGATATCGTATGGTCGGGCTTGATCGACTATAGCCCTTTCTTACTTATTTTTTAATAAAATTGAATATGACGTTTTTAATATATGGTAATATAATTAGGAAAACCTCTTCAAAAATTTCAAATTTTAGACAAAATTAAAGAAAAATCCTTGAGTTTTTGTATATGTAAATTTGAGTGTTCACCAGTGTTATCAATCACCTTGTCCTTATCCAACTCTCCATTATTGTGGCTCTTTACGTTATCAAAAAAATGGGTATTTTATTGAGCTTATGCGTTCACACCTTGAGGCCCTATGCTCCACTGGGAGTCAAGGATAACAGAAGAAGAATACATTCACACCTAAGTTTAGTTATATCACTAAAGCGTTTTGGATGGATGTATAATATTCAAATGTGTTTGTAAAAACAGTGTTTCCATTTTTTTTCCTAGTGTGAACTAAGCTTTAGATTAAGTGCTAGAATTAAATTAATTGTAACACAATACAATTACTTTAAAGTATTTACGCATTACAAATAAATTATCTTATTTATTAATTTTCTAAAAAAATACTTTTCTTGATGTCAGTTATTGTTGAGCTTTGACGGAAAACAGTTCGAAAAATTCTCACGAAAAATAAAGGATCATAAAGTAAAATTCAAAGCAAATTTTGTAGAAGAATGAAAAGTAAAACTATTGTTCAAAATTTAGGATTAAAATATAGATTATTTTATTAATCGTATTCAAAATTTTGATAAAAAATAATTCAAATAAATACGAGCTTAAATCAATTGCTGCAAATAATTTAAAATTGCTGTAAGTATAATTTAAACGTATGTAGTTATGTATGTAAGTAGATGTAATTAAATTGTTGAGATTCATAAAAATCTTTAAACGATCCTTTCATAATTTACATATATCGTTAGTTGACACAAACAGAAAAAAAGAACTGTATTAAAATAATTGGGAATAATTAATTTAAAGTTTTACTAGAAACATTTTTTTTTTTTTGGTTAAAATGTTTGAGTTGTCTCCTTTGCACTAGACGAACTATCCAAGTTCATCTTCATTCCAAACAACGCCATAAAATACCCATACCACAGACGACGAGTTACTGGGTCCATGACAACAAAATATACAAAGAGAATGAATCCTTGGAGTGTCGCAGTTAAACAAAATAAATACGAAAATGCTAGTCCGGCTTTCATAGCGTTTAAGAGTCCAAAAATCCATGTAAATCCCAGTAGGAAAAATAATAAAACTAATAGACGTATCTGGGATAAGGCTAAACGTTTGTCGGTATGACGTATAGCTCCAGCTGGGTTTTTAAGAATGTTGTATATGACAATGAAGAATATAACTAAATTTGCCGTTATGACCAGAGTTATAGGCAAAACAATAGCGATATAAAACGAAAGACCAGAAGGATAGCAAAGGGGATTTGTAGATTCGTTTTGATGAGGAATATACGAGTCGCTATCGATTATAAGTACACACGCAACAGGTATAAGAGGTAAACCCCAACCCAAAATGGTAGATTTTATGAAGAATCGTTTAGGTCTGGTGTTGCCAAAAACTTGCACATAGCGCTTGAACTGAAGATAAGCTATTATGATCATCCAACAGAACTGAACCAGTACCGAGTAGTGCAAACATGCTCCGATTGCTATACAACTGGTGTATATTTTATTTCTTATCAAATGATATGTATTTTCTTCGGTGTTGACGAAGCAAAAGAGTATCATTTGTAGAGCAATTGCTGCTGACAGCTGTAGTAAGACTTTAGAGTTGGCTTTTTGGCGCCATGAACGAAAGGTGCATGCAGTAACAAATATTCCTGCAATACCAAACAATGAAAGGGAACAGCCTAATATTGTTATTATATCTAAAGCCTGTTTGTGAATTTCCTTTACAACAACTTCAATATCGGAATCTACGGATAGGTTGTAACTGCCTCCAATTAAAAATGCAAAAGGTGTCAGGTGGGTACATCCACAAAGTACCGTATTGTTATTTAGTTGAGATCTACCGAGCATCATGATGCCATCACTTGCCCAAGTTTGATAATTCCAGTAACTACAAAACTGATTTTGATGATTGGTATCGTTAGAAGCTCCGTCACTACCAATATCGTCGTCATTGACTGTTATAATAAGTGGTAATATTTCGGGTAAATCCTTATCATGTCCTGGTATTGAAATCGAGATTACTTTTCCTTCTACAACTTTATCTGAAGTTAGATTTGTTTGCTGAAACAATTTGTCATTGGCATAAATCTTGATAACAACTTTTGGTTCCGGCCGTTGTGCTTGCCATGTCTTATTGGACATAATTGAAATTTCATCTAGACGTTGCCACAATGACGAAGGTACAAATGTCCCTAACACAATATTCTCCTCATTAAGTAACTCTTCTACACTTTGGTTGGCTAAAATGAATCGATAATATTCATTTTTAAAGGCACCTCTTAGATAACCATCATCAGAAAATTCTTCACGACTACTTAAATCATTTCGGAATAAGGCAATTCCTGTTACATTAGCTACTTGTGGACTTATGACAAAAGCCACAAAATTTGTAGCTATTTTCACGACAACACCAACGTCTACATACTCTATGATATCAATCTCCTTATCCTCATCTTTTATTTGAATATCCAATGAAACGGTTTGGTTGTATATCTCTGTAACATTTGGTTGAATTTCTTCCAAAGACGATGTATGGTCAATCATGTATTCAAATGTATCTAATAAAATATTTGTAGAATTAAGAGCAATCGATGGGCGAATTATTTGATCATTGACCTCAAGTAAAAAGTTTAAAATTCTTACTATTTCGACAGTAGTTTCAGAAAAGTTTTGATTGAGCCAGGACTGTTGAGAGAAATAATTACTCAATGTATCCATTGTTGTTGCAGTTGAGTGGACTGGCAAAGGTGCAGCAGAGTTTGGGCTCTTAAGAAGGGTATTTATTGAACTGCGTATTATTTTGGCCAAATAGTATAAATCTGCTGGAATCAAATTTTTGATATTACACTCCAAGAGTTTTCGTACGTCTTTAATGGCCTTTTCTGGCTGGTCTTTTGAAATTTTTGTAGTGTCCATAGTATACAGATTTTTTGTTATTAAACTCGGTTCTGCGGCACTAATACAATCATCAGAGGGCAACTTTTCCCAATAGCCTCCGTGTATAAAATCACCCATACATTTTCGGGTTATGGGTAAACCGTTTTCCTGCAAGCAAATTTTTGACTTGGTTGTCAATTGTCCAATTCGTGCTAGCATCCATTCGTTATTTGGAAAACAAAATTCTGTACTACGAACTGTTTGGACAAAACGTGGCTGATATTCTTTCATTAAATCGATTAATAAATCTCTGGCTCTCATTCGAACTGCAGTATCATGTCGGATGCCCTTCTCATCTTCGATGCTATTGTCTTCTTCGCTGTTCTGTTCCTTGCTGTTGTCTACTTTTGACGATTTTATAGACACTGTAATATGACAAAGACATCTCATATACGATGAATTCGGATAAATGTATAAAATGTCCATAATTCTTACGTTGTGAATGTCAAGGTCATGAAGATGTCCTTTACTTTTTCGCACATTTTTTATATCGTTTTTTATACTCGTGGCTATGTCTTTCATTTGATCGGATGTAAATGAAAGTGGGAGGTGTTTATTTAATGGAAAGTCTATTTGTATCGCAAAGGCATGACCTCTTTTAGCTTTTGCTGCCACGACTTTAGTCGATACAACATGAGTAAAATTAAAAATTGTATGTGCTTCACACCAGTATTGACCAGGGTCATCACTTTTTATTTTTAATTCAAATATCGTTTTTGTGTGTGATTCATTTTCCCAAATTTTTTTCAGTGATACTTTCGAATATTCACCGTATTCGGCATTTGTAAAGCAATGTATGCTGTTCTCAGGTTTGTCGTTGGACCAAATATAAAACTTATTATAAACAGTCAAAATTAAAGCTTCAAGATCGTTGTCCAATCTTAACATCATCTCTACATTTTTGCGGCTTTGAATGTGCTCAACACACAGACCATAAATATTTTCTGACGATGGTACAATTTTCATTTGATTATTTTCAGGTTTTATGGCCCATTTTCCGTTTGGTATTTGAACGGTGCCCTCAATTTCGACGTATTTATCGTCTATGATATCAAATTCTTCGAAAATAATCTTTATTGTATTTATTTTCTTAAAATACTCCGTAACATTAAGCATACGAAAGTCAGCTGGATATTTCTTGCCATCCCATGTAATTCCATAGCACTCATTTGGTCTATGACTTAGGGCGCCAAAATCTTGGGGACAACCCGATTTCGCAACCAAATGCTTTTTAAAGACGCACAACGAATAATGAAGCTCATTGCAATGACTCATCTTAATTTGTAGCTCTGGTTGATATCCACTTCCCGCCGACCCCCGCTGTATATAAGCAGATACGCAATGTTTTGCTGATAACATTTCGTTGTTTACTGATAACGGCCGCCCTCTTTGGATGTATAATTCATTCCATTGTTTACCAGGCAATCGTATTACAAATGGATTATATTCGCTTTCCTTATATCTTTTTATAGGCATCCAAAAACTACTAATATTGAAATTATTTAGCAAGAACTTTAATATTTCACTATCAATTGCATTTCTATTGTAGCCCATTATAAAGTTCGATCCGTAGCAGAAATGCTCGTCAAACGGCACTTCAGATGTTGAAATTTTCAAGCATACAAATTCGCCGTTCACGTACAGCTCCATTAAATCGTTTGGACATTTTTTATTTTTGCTTTGAAAACTCTTACACTGAACTTGATGCGGTAACCATTCGCCTTTTTCAAAATTACATTCTCGCAAAACAATTGACTCATTATCCCAACACACATCTGGCTGGGATATAACATAATTCACTCCATTATTGTCGTTAATCTTCCATTTAAAAGTCCCGTTTATAGTGTTTTTCTCCTCTGAACAAATTTTCTAAAATAATTAAATACAAAATAATACAAATGTTAACAAAATGTAACGCATAACTTGTACTTAAGTACTTACCCGGTTTGAATTTGATTTGAAACTCCATCCCATTGAGAAGGTATTAAGTACAAATAACAATAAAATGGCACAAAAATATATTATTTTTATTGTTTTTTGCATCTCCCTTAGAAAATGTTAATACTTATGAATTAATTAAAATTATTGCAAAAACTGTCCGCTATTTCTTCTCCAACAAGTTCAACAATTGTCTTGACAAAAGATACTAGTACTTACTACCAATGGTAGTAGTAAGTAGCAGTACAGTAGTTATCAGGTATAAGAACATCTCATTTATGAATACTTTTATTCGAAATTTTATAAAAAATAAAGCTAACATTAGAAAATAAAATGCTTTTCTAGTTTTTTTTAGGGTTTCTCCTATCCGATAACTACTGTGATATGTAAATACAAACTTTTTTTCTTAAATCTGTTGTTCATTTTGTTGGAGAAGATAAAAATTGTTTTTATTTTTCATTCTTAACATTTAAAGTTATTTTATCTAATTTTCACATAAGATTACCTGATTGTGTACATTAGGGTGCACCTTATTTGATGATTGTTTGAATTGTTGAAATTTCATTCCCACATTTTAGCTTTTTTAAACAAATTTTTTGTAATTTACAAAAAAAAATATAAAAATAAATTTTTAAATTTTAAATAAAACCCAGATATTTAAAAAAATAGTAAAACTATATATGTGAACCAAAAGTGGTATAGCAGGTTAGTCATCCGCCTAGCATACCAGAGGCCCAAGTTCGATCCCTGGCCAGACTCACTTGAAAAAATAAATTTTCATAAAAGCGGCGGTTCACCTCATAACTCAGCTAGCCACTAGTTATTGAGTATTTGGCTATGTAAAACTTCTCAAACTAATGCATTTGCCGTTCGGAGCCGGCGTTAAAACGTAGGTCCCTTTCAATGAGTCTAAAAATAGAATCGGATGCAGCTCATTGTCTGAGAGAAGTACCCCTTGTTCCAATTGGAATGTTGTCGGGGAATTATATATATATATATATAGTAAAACTATATTATATCGTAAAGTCGACAGAATGAGGTTATATATGGAACAGATGGCCGCCGCGATATCTTTTAATGAATTTTCAAAGACCTTTTTGCATAAATGCTGCAGTATTTCATTAATACCAGCGTCCAATTTCCTCTTTTAAGGCTTGAGTCGTGTCGGCTTATTCGCGTAAACCATCGACTTCAAAAAACCCCAAAGAAATAAAATCTAAAGGTGTTAAGTCACACGATCTACGCGGCCAATTCTGGTCTCCAAAACACGAAATAACACGACCGGGAAATGACTGATGTAGCAATTGAATTGTTTCTCTGGCTGTCATACAGAGAGTCTTGTTGAAACCACATGCCCTCCACATTAATCATTTCACGATACCGAACACCATTGACTGTTTGTGCTTGACGTGCCTCATTTTCATAAAAAAAGGTCCAATGATTCCTCTAGCCCAAAAACCACACCACACAGTGACACGTTGGGGATGCATTTGCTTCTCGTGAATCACTGGAGGATTTTCCTCACCCCAAATGCGACAATTCTGCCTATTGACGAAGCCATCAAGATGGAAATGGGCCTCGTCACTGAAGATAATTTTATCAGCAAAATCAGCATTTTCATGTTGTCTCTCCAATACCCAATTAACGAACTCCCTTCGCTGTTCATGGTTATCTGGCTTCAGTTCTTAAGTCAATTCAACTTTGTATGCATGAAGATGCAAATCTTTCATCAAAATTCGCTGCATAGTGGATTTGGAGACACCAATTTGATGAGCTCGGTGTCGAATTGAGGTGGATGGAGTTTGAGCGACAACATCACGTACAGCTGCGACATTTTCGGTCGATCGACCTGGTCGAAGGCACGTTGTTGTCTTTACATCACTAACAGACCCAGTTTCGGCAAATTTATCCATTAATCTCTTTACAGTTGACTCTTTTGGGGCATTATTGTGACCCTGTGCGAACGTTCACCATTTTGGTAAAACAATTTCACAATGAGTTGTTCATTCGTGTAGCGCTTCATTTTTACTAACCTCGTAATTTCTACTAGCAAACAGTAACAATTGTTCAAATGCCAAATTTAAAAATTGCGTTCTAGTTTGGACACACTGGCTAAAGATCATAGCATGATCAAATGCACAGTTTACGAATAAATTCATTTTGAGTAATTTTCAGTGGTGCCACCTTTCGGAAATAGGTGATACCACCTAAGTAATGTTCGTTGCCTCTTGTGCAACAACTTTTATTAAGATCATAACATGATCAAACTAATTACCCAATGTAATCTTTATAGCCGATAGAGTAGAGATTGTCAGGAGCTATTGCTTCAAGTCTCCCTTGAGACACTTCTTACTTACTTACTTAAATGGCCTATATTTACAAACCGTTAAGGTCAAAGGCCAAGCATATTTTAGAATTCCATGCGCTTCTATCTTGTGCACAATCCAATTTCGGAGGCCAAACTATAAAAGAATTTTCTCTACTTGGTGTTCCCATCGAATTTTCGGACATCCTCTTTTACGAATTCCCTCGGGATCGTTTTTGAATAATTTTCTTGCTGGAGTATTTTCATCTATTCGCACAACATGTTCCAGCCAAGGCAGCCGCTGCTGTTGATGCAGACTGGTCCAAAGATTTTTTGTAAAATCTCTCTCTCAAAAACTCCAAGAATAGCTTCATCTGTTTGTGCAAGTGCCCATGATTCAGCACCATAAGCGTTTTGTAGAGCGTAATTTTAGTTCTTACAGAGAGAGCTTTATTTCATATCTGCTTGCTTAGGCCAAAATAGTTTCTGTTGTCAAGTATGATTCAACAACAGTTGGCTCCAAGCAACTTTCCCGCCCAATCTTCGCGTTAAAATCACCCAGTTTTATTTTGACGTCATGATTGGGGCAGTTATGGTTCACTTCCTCAAGGTGATCATAAAATGATTCTTTTATATCTATTCTACCATCTATTTCATCTGTGGGAGCGTGAGCACAAATCAGGACAAGGCGCGCCGTTGCCCGTCTATCTTAACTCCTGGACAGCAGTCACATCATATGTGCATCAAGAACATCCATCAACTGGATCAAAGCACCTCCTCTGTAAAGGATTCGGATGTTTCAGGTGCTGATCATTTAGTTATGTGCTTTTTTTTCGTTTTCCATAGTCGTCAACATTAAGGGGCCGTTTTAATTCTTACTTTTTGCTTTTTAATAGTAGATATTTTTTCTAGGAGTGAGTTACTTACTTCTTATGTAGGAACTCGCGGTACATATTAGCTCGCTACTTTAACATATGTTAACCTAGTAACCCAGGTGATACCTCGAGGAGGTCAGAGTCGACAGCATATAGATATTTATTTTATTTTTAAATTTTGTTTTGATCCAGGGTCAAAACGAAGCAATTGTCTCGGAATTTGACAGTATAATGGTTCTTGTGTGGGAGCTATGGTCAAATATGGACTGACTCCAACAAAATTTGGTGCATTCATTTTTGTTTGTATAGACAATGTTTCTTCTATGTCATTAAAATATACTGAAATTTGTAGTCTCAATTCCGGGAAGTAAGAAGTCGGGAGGTATCCGAAGTGATGGGACGGTTTTGGTCCACTATCAAAAGTTGGTCTCAAAAAAACTTGTGTACCCTTTTCACCTATGGTAGTGTAGGCTATAGAAATATGGGAAGGAAAAATAATAAGCAAATTTGTCAGTGTTCTTTTAAATTTTGGTTCATTTGAGATTATTTTATTATGCGTTTATGAATAAAATTATGAAAAGAACATTTATACAATACTTACATATAAATAAAAAATATGTAAAGATAAATCTTTTTAAATTAGAAAAGACTTTTCGAGGTAATTTTACTTATGTTCCACATTTAGATGATAGAATAATAAAGACAGTTCTCAAGAATTAATTGCCCTTTTTTTTGTTGAAAACGATATTATTTTCAATTTTTTTTTTCAAACTTTTGACCTTTAATAACAGGTATTTTTTTCAAATCATCCTCATTTTGATAATGAACCTTTTTTCTTACTGGGTAAGCTCAAATATTTGCTACAAATAAAGTAGTCAGTACCCAACAAACCAAAATGGTTTTAGAAATAACTTATAAAATGCTTACTAACCTAAGCGTTAAGCTTAGAAAAGTGTTGAGATTACTATTATAAAAGGTTTAGTGAAAATAGTTTATAAATGAAAACTGAACCCTTACAATAAATTTACTTTTATAAATTATATATTAAGCATTGAAGAATAGTAGTTTCTTAAACATGCTCACTAGAATTGCTCTCTTTCTCTTTCTTTTGTTATCATATACTAGTAATACCAGATTTTTTTTAAGTTATTCCACAATTTCTTTATAAAGACCTATTTTAAATATGTATTTACTATAGTAAATAGGTCTTTTATTTTAAAATATTTAATTACCTTTTTTTTAATTTTACACTGTTTATAACACTTCACTGATAAAAAAAATACTTAACTTTTCACTAAAAAAAAACAAAAAGACTGAAATTTTAACAATTAATACAAAATTGAGACATAAAACGGTACTTTATTCTCAGAAACAATAACAAATCTATAGCGAGAATAGGTAAGAAGAGAATAAATTTCATCATATTTGATAAATGGTTATCATTCTAAGCATTTATTTAACATGCTTGAAAAAGGTTGTAGGAAATCTCGATAAGTTTTTTCTAAAACTAACTTAAAATTTGCCTTTAAATTGGTTTGTTGGGTAGACTCTGTTTGGCTTTCGTTAGTATGCGAGTTCAACCCCGATATAAATTTATGTTTAAGCAAAACAAAATTAGTTTGTCGTTTTTAAATTGACATATTTAGTCCCTATTTGTGATATAACACAGAATGAAAATGTCTTCAATGACATCGCCATTTTAATAACGGTCAATATGAAAGTATTGAATACAATATACGAGTATTATTATATCCGAATTTTAACTTAACTTGATAATGAAATGTTTTGCTGGGTATTTAGTAATGTTTAATTGCTAATGTATACACTGTCGTCTTTTTCGACAAACACACATACATAAGTATATGTATATAAAATTATTTTGTTTAATTTTAATATAACATACATACAAATGTACATTACGTATGCAAAGATTTTCTAATATAATTCTAAGATTACACGAGGTAAAAAAACATACAACACCTTGAATGTGGTAATGTATTTTTTCTTTTATAGGTCATTTTCTTTATTGGTATTTTAATATGGTTTTAATAATAATTTTATGAATTTATATGTTTATAAACTAGATATTTCTGAAGTTTTTTTCTTGAAGTTTTAAAAACAGAACACATCAAATTTAGAGAAATTTATGAAATCTTTGAGTCGGTAGAGCGCCATCTTTGAAAAAGAGGAATCCGATGATGCCACCAGCTCATAATTCACACCACAACTGAATTTGCATCATTAACATTAACAATTGATAGCTTGATGCTAGAAGTGCTTAAAATGCAATCCATGCTACTACAAGCTATACTAAATAAGCTACATATGTCTAAAAATATGTTTTTGAAATGCAAACGTCATTCGCCAACATAAAAACAAAATTGCATATTATGTTGCTATTATGTTGATTTCAAAAACTCATTTAACGGCAAAAAGTTTAATTAATGGTTACATGCTTTATGATACTAAGGATTCTAGATAAAGAGCCAGCTGCGGTCTGGCTATACTTGTTTAATAACGTATTAAGTACTTTGTATATCGAGCCATAACCGCCAAAAAGGCCGTAGCGACATGATTGGCGATTTTCGTTTTTTTATTGAAATTTGTTATTCATGATCATCCGCATCATGTCACAAAATATCAGGGCTATAGAATTTACCGCTGTGATTTTACAGCAAAAACAAAAAAGACTGAAGTACAATTCACTGTTTGTTTACAATAATTACTCGATACTTGAAAATTGCTTCAAACGTTAAATTTAAAATAAAATTTATAGAAATTTTTACTTTTCTTATTTATTAAAAAGAGTTTGTATAAAAGGCATCCATGTAAAATATATTTTTTAGTTTATTTATTTATTTGAGTAATTTACTCGCGACAAAACTATTTGGGCTCCTAGTGAATGGTATACTATGATATCAAATGCAAGGTCCAATCCAGAAAATTATAAATGCATTTTAATGAATAATTCAGATTTTAAAGATTGGAAAGCATTTTCCCAAGCTATGTTTCCCACTTCTATAAAAATTGCATTTCCAACATTACGTTCTGCTTATTTTAGTAAAAATAATTCTATAATGAAACTCAAATATGGATATTGTGACGACTCCGAAATTAAAGAAAATGATCTCAATTCGATTGCTCGATCAAGACGTAAATGGGCCCATCCATTTATATGATAATTTCTTAAAAATATCTTTAAAAAAATTTAAAGATTTAAAAGCTCTTTGTGATAAAAATATAATGCCTTCAAGATTTCACAACGAATTTTTAAATTTGAAATGGGATGAAACGGTCGCTACCTGAAACAGATCAGGAAGACATATAAAATGTATTTCAAAGTTATTTCTCAAAACTTGTTTATACTTATTTTTCGAATTCTGAATTCCCTGTTGATTAAAAAAAAAATTTATCGAAACCAGTGGATTTAAGGTTAAGTTAACGTTATGCTATAAAAACAAAAATGTAAAAATAAAAAAAATTAAAACTTGAATCTGTGTTTCAATAAAATCAAAAGGACATAACCGCCTTAACCTAGGTAAAACACTATACAGCGTGACAGCAAAAAAGACGTTAGCGCCATAAACAGCCGTTATCTTGGAAATATACAAAATCAACTTAATGCAATATATTGCTCAAAAGTAGTAATATTTACAAACAAAATTTCACCGTAATCCTTAGTCATGGTGCAAAGATATTTAGAAAAATGCTTCTCCTGTAAAATTTATTTTTTGGCGCTTCAGTCTTTTTGGCGGTTATAACACGATATATTGTTACGGGTTTCTTTAAAAACGTGGAAGGAATTATTTTTCCAAACAACCGAAAACAAAATTAAAACACTTTATGTCGTTTTACAAAGTTATATCTTTTTTAACTTTATAGTGTATCACTTAAACACATTTCACAAAATCGCTTTTAAAATATTCTTAGTCTCACTGTTCTCTTATACGCGTCTCGATTAAAACTGTTTCCACAATATCCGTTCAGCGACCTTATATGGTAGAGAAAAAAGTTTTTAGCATTTTCTGCGGACGTAAACAAAGAGCTGCTGTCGTTGATTACACTAACAATGTGGTTTACGAAAGTTTATGCATGTTCCAATACATTCTCACATGATCAAGAACACACTCACACATACGTTGTACAAATGGATTATCTGAACAACGACAGAGTGAGAGAGCCGATAGATAACGAGCAAAATGTTGCTCTGCTCTTTACAGTAAAACATTAAGAGAAAACTGTTGTTCGGCTTATAGACAAAAACAGAGCGTAAACAAAACCAACAGAAACATTATAGAAGAATTATAAGCAATGAACTTGGGTTGAATAATTGAAAATTCGTGACTGCCCCCCCCCTCCTAATCCTGTTCGTCCCGAATAGCCACAATCTCCATTCTTCTGTAGGCGGCCAATCTTTCGAGGTGTACGACCTTCATTTTCGGCCTTGGACTCTTATCTTTCTGTATTTGATGCACCACATCATTAATTCTATTTACAACCTTGTACGGGCAGTCCCAATGAGTTTGTAGTTTGGGTGACAATCCTTTTCTGCGCTGCGGGTTGTATAAGAGTACCAACTGACCTTCATTAAATCCCTGGGAATTGGCCGCTCGATCCTATCTGGCCTTCATCTTGTCGCTGACCACTCTAATTTTGCTACGGACGAATTCATGAAGCTCATTAAGGTTTCCTTGCTCTTGGGAGGAGAAGTGAGTTTTGTATCAAATTTTGTTCAATGTCCAAATTCAAATAGGGTTTTAAATGGGTATTTATAAAACTTTAACTGTAATATTTATGTTTTTGTAATCTGTGTAGTTGTAGGTTGTCGATGTTTTCAAAATTAGCTGCCAGTTTTTGCCTTAATGATTTTTATTTGGTCAAGAGTTTAAAATGACCATAACTAGGAGGTATAGCGAAAAACAACAAAATAAGAAACTTATTTCTATAGTTCCCATTAATGTAGATTAAATTTTGTGATAAAAATTCTAAATTTTAGAAAAATAAAAATATTATATTTTACATAAATAATGGTATATAACTTGTTTTTATTTATTTAACAAAAAAACTGCCACTCCCATTTTACAGAATACGCCCATCTGTATATGTTCTTTCAGCCATCGGAAAGAACATACAGTATAAAAAAAAAACAAAAATGTAGTAGCAAATGTAACCGCGTATCTTTCATTCTGACATAATCTATCTCTTGTTGGCACAAACGTGATCTTTTAATGAAATTTTCAATGACGTTTTTGCAAAAATGTTGCGGTATTTCATTAATGCAGCGTCAAATTTCCTCTTTTAAGGCTTGAGTCGTCATCGGCTTATTCGCGTAAGCCATCGACTTTAAAAAACCAAAAAGAAAAAAATCTAAAGGTGTTAAATCGCACGACCTAGGCGGCCAATTCTGGTCTCCAAAACGCGAAATAACACGACGGGGAAATTACTGATGTAGCAATATGACATGTGGCGCCGTCTTGTTGAAACCACATTTCCTCCACATTAATTTCTTAAATTACACTGCGATACAAATTGACACTTTTGCGCTGACATCTAAATGAGATCATATACACATGAAACCAGAGGTTAGGCTTAGTAAAACTGCGTACTCAGTTTTTCATCTGGTCTTCGATTTTCCTTTTTAAAGGACTTCAAAGTTTTAAGGACATACAAATTTAAATAAATTATTTAAAGTATACATACAGTTTTTTTCTAGCAATATGAGTATTAAACGGAAGAAGACGTTACACGTATTCTGAAACTATTGGTTCTCTAGGACGAAATTTAAACAAAAATGTCCTTTGAAAATTTTGTCTTTTTATATCCTTGAAAATTTTTGAGGAAAAAAATTTAAAAAATATTTTTGTTAAATAGTCGCATATTTTCTAGTAAGTTCTAAAATTTAATTCTGATATCTTTAACATATTAGCGTTAAAAATTACACAGTGATACAAAATTTTAGACATATGCACCTAAATATGCACCTAAAACTAGAAACTGAGTGTAGTAAAAATACATACTCAGTTTTTTAACTGGTCTTCAATGTTCCTTTTTAAAGGACTTCAAATTTTGTTAGGACATTTATTTAATATATAAATACAGTTTTTTTTTCTGAAACGATTTTCCAAATTGGTCCTCCAGGACGATATTTAAAAAAAATATCCTTTGAAAATTTTTTAATGACAAAAAAAAATGTTTGTATTGCATTGTATTGTATAAGTTGCTTATGTTCTTTTACGTTCTAAAATTTCATTCTCTTATCTTTAACATATTGGCATAAAAAATATATAAGTACATATATCTATTAGTTCCATTATTTTGACTAAGCATACAATTTTTATCGATTCTTCTTTGTTGTAAATTAAATATGCGCTTGATTTTGTAAATTTCTATTTGAGCACAACCCGTTTTACTAACCCAAAGATCGTTTTGATGTAATGTCCACTTCAATAGAAATTTCTTTATTTTGACACTATTTGTATGGAATGGAATAGATAACACTAGTTCTGTATAAATATATTGTTGATATTGTAGCGATAAACAATAGTTAGTTGAGAAATAGGAAATTAGAAAAATCAAGATGAGAGTATACAAATTTACAAGATATAACAAAACTAAAACAAGATATATTGACCAGCAATATTCTGCCATCATTTATGAAGGATATTTTACCCTAAGCCGACTTTCCATATCTGAAAGATCCTTAACTTTGGAATAGCAAAGTGGACTTTAACTAATATTTTGTAGAATCACACGTTCTTGATGTTTAAGTAAAAACTGTTTCCATGATTTTGAAAAATTGCTATAAAATTAAAAAAAATAATAAATATTTTTTTACGCCAATATGTTAAAGATATCAGAATGAAATTTTAGAACATAATAAAAAGTATGCGATTATTTAGCAAAAATATTTTTAAGGTTTTTTTTCTAAAAAAATTTCAAGGATATAAAAAAAAAAATTTCACAGGACATTTTTTTTTAAATTTCATCTTGCAGGACCATTTTTAAAAATAGTTTCAGAATGTGTAGAATGTTTCCTTTCGTTTAATACCCATATCGCAAAAAAAGCTGTATGTATACTTAATATATATTATTTAATTATTCATGTCCTTAAAACTTTGAGGTCCTTTAAAAATGAAAATAGAAGACCAGGTGAAAAACTGAGTATTCAGTTTTACTACATTTAGCCTCTAGTTTTAAGTGCATACAGTTTCGTTCAGATGTCAAAACTATTGTATCACTGTGTTATAGGCAAGAAAAAACTGGTTATTATTTCACGATACCGAACACCATTGACTGTTTGCGTCTGACCTGCATAATTTTCATAAAAAAAGGTACAATGATTCTTTTAGCCCAAAAACCACACCACACAGTGACACGTTGAGAATGCATTTGCTTCTCGCGAATCACTCGAGGATTTTCCTCACCCCAAATGCGACAATTCAGCCTATTGAAGAAGCCATCAAGATGGAAGTGGGCCTCGTCAGTGAAGATCATTTTATCGGCAAAATTAGCAAAATCAGATCGCGTGTGTGCCAGCAAAGCCGCGGCGGCCATCTGCACGATATCTTGTTCCATACATAACCTCATTCTGTCTACTTAACAATATAATAAAGTTTCACGATTTTTTTTTCTAGTTGGGACACCTTTTACAAGCATCCACTGTTTTCTCCTCGGAATCCTTATTGAACAAAACTTAGAAAATTTTCAAGATATCCTTAGTAGAGCTGTAAATACTTTCAAAATTAACACTGCTTTGCCTGTAATTATTAACAATATTTCACTCCCTAGCATTGAGTATCTTAGGATACCTTCATCTCTTTAAATGAAACTTATGGAAACTGCCATAATATCCTTGACAGAACCGTAAATTATTTCAAACTTAGCCACGCACTGACTGTGCTTCTTGACTAATTTCGTCTCCTTAGCAAGATTTGCCATCTTTATGATTGGTTACTGTCATTGGATAAAACTTGAGCAAATTAATAAGATATTCTTGCTAGAGCTGTACATTTCTTTGAAATTATCCACGCAATGTGTCTGATTCTTGACCAATTTCTTCTAATTACCTTTGAGTAGCTTAGGATCCCTATTGGCCTTCTTATTCTTACCCGGTTTGTTGCTATTATATTCTTTGGTAGTAAAATGCTTTTACTCGGGTAACTCGATTACTCGCAGGAATTTACTCAAATAAATCTTTGATTGAAATTAGCCATTTTAATTTAGTGGAGCGATTAATCTATTTAATTTTTCCGAGTAATCAAGCAAACATTACTCGAGTGAATACCCTAGTTATTATAAATAATCTTTTCATAAATCGGGTTTTCCCTTTCTGGGTTATCAATTACCATAATCTTATCCAACTTTTTCTATTGTGGCTCTAAAAAATAAGTTATATAAAAATGGCTCTTATTGACATCACACATGCCCACCCCTGCCAGATGCATGATATGCCTAAAAACACATTAGCAGATGAAGCAACCATAATTAGTATTATTGAAAACCCATTTAAAGCATCTGGGCATTTACAGAAAGAAATGCAAAAGGGCGTAACTTCCCGACTTTACATTGACCCGTTTGCCTACAGATCTTTAAGGTTGATCTGTACTAACTGTATAACATTTCATTCAAATATCTTAAACCGTTTAAGAGTTACGGGGTTATTTCCGAACGCTGTGTGTCCTATTTTAAATTATTTAAAACTTATCTTTATACCCTTCACCAATAGGTGAAAGGGTATTATAAGTTTGTCATTCAGTTTGTAATTTTTTCATTATTTGTCTTAGACCCCATAAAAATCATACCGATCGACTCAGAATCGCCAGGAGAAATCGACCAGAGCCATGTCCGTCTGTCTGTTGAAATCAAGTTTGTGGAGCTCCTGATGGGTGTACCCAGACGAATTAAGAAAATTTCCCTACGCAGCACGCTATTTAATTTCATTAAAATCGGTCCATAAACACCCGAATACACGTTTTTAAATTTTTTTTTTAATTCTCAACGAATTTTGAATTTTGGCGATATCTCTGGTGTTAATAGACCGATTTTGATAAAATTTGATAGCATGTTGCGTTGGAGTATTTTCTAAAATCTGATATATAATTCAATATTTTTTTTAAATACTGTTTTTATAAAAAATTTTTAAATTTGTCAATTTGCGTACATCGATATCTTTGATCTACCGATTTTGATGAAATTCAATAGTGTGCTGCCTTGAACGATTTCCTAAAATTTAATATATAGTTCAAAAAACTTAAAAAAAACACAGTTTCTTGACGAAATTAATTTTTTTTTGAAAAATACAGTTTTTAAGAGGTTGTGGGTTCGAATCCGGGCTCAGGTTCATATCATAAATTTTTATTTTTCAAATTTTATGATTTTTTTAAATAAGATTAATAACACAAGTTTACAAATTCGGGTCAACTTTTGGATCAGAGAAGATGAGAACTAATCTTGACGTTATTTGGGGCGCTGAATTCAAATCCGGTTTTATTTTTTCCAAATTGATTCTAGTTTTTTAGTTCTCGCGTGTTGGCAACACTGGGCTATCATAATGACAGTCAGCTGTTAGTATCGCTAGTACCGTTATTTAATTTGTATTTTTTGGAATTCAAAACGTGTGAAAATGCAAAGGCAGAATTGTATAGTTGATTCAAAGTGTTTTTGTTATGTTTGCGGACGTTATATGATCAAAAAAAGTGGCAAAGTTATTACTGATGTGATCAGAAATGCATATTTTTACTATTTTGGTTTCTCTGTATCAAACACTCTCAAACCGTGGGTACCGAAATTGATTTGCAACGCGTGTAGCACAATATTATACAAGTGGTCACGCGGTAAAAAAGTATATTTTTCATTTTCGTCGCCAGTGTTATGGAGAGAGCCGAAAAATCATATAGATGATTGCTATTTTTGCTTAATGAATATCGTCGGTATAAATGCAAAAAAACTAGCAAAATATAAATATCCCGAAGTATCGTCCGTCTCGAAGCCAATTCCTCGTGCGAGCAATGATCCTTTGCCAGTTTGTCCATGTACGAGTGCAAATTCCATGGGAACTTGTAGTCCATCCTTGACGAGCATTGCAAGCAATTTAAACATGGACGAAAAACATTTAGTTTCGCAAAGTGAGCTCAATGATTTGGTCCGTGATTTGAATTTGTCCAAACAAAAATCAGAATTGCTCGCTTCACGGATGCAGGAGTGGAAATTTCTTGACACTCAAACAAAAGTCTCTGTATATAGAACCAGGAATGAGGCGCTTTTACCATTTTTCAAAAAAGAGGAGAATATGTGCTTCTGCAGTGATATCAATGGTTTGTTTGATGCGATGAATACACCATACGATATAAATGAATGGCGTTTGTTCATAGATGGGTCAAAATACAGCCTGAAAGCTGCTCTGATACACAATGGAAATATAAAACCATCAATTCCGATTGCTCATGCAGTACAAACGAAGGAATGCTACGATACAATATCTAAAATTTTGACCAAGATAAAATATAAAGAGCATCAATGGAAAATTTGTGGCGATTTGAAGGTTTGAAATTAAATTTTAATTAAATTTTAAAGAATAAATAAATTATTTATATTTATTCCAACAGGTTGTTGGTCTTTTGATGGGGATGCAATCTGGTTTTACCAAATTTTGCTGCTTTTTGTGTCTGTGGGATAGCCGTGCAACTGACCAGCATTATGTGCAAAAAGATTGGCCAAGCCGTACTAATTATAATCCAGGAAAACAAAACGTCTCTTCTGTACCACTTGTCAGCCCACAGAACATTTTTTTGCCGCCTCTTCACATAAAGCTTGGCCTTATAAAAAACTTTGTCAAAGCGCTCGACCGTGAAGGACCGGCCTTTGAGTACTTGGCCAAGTTATTTCCCAAATTGTCGGTCGCTAAAATCAAAGAGGGAATATTTGTCGGACCTGATATTCGGAAATTAATGGCCGATAGAAACTTTACAAAATGTTTAACGCCCAATGAAGCAGCAGCATGGGTATCATTTCAAGATGTTGTTCACAACTTTCTCGGCAACCATAAATCGCCAGATTTCAAACAAAAAATCGACAGTTTGTTGCAAAATTATTACAAGATTGGAGCTCGAATGTCTCTCAAAATACATTTTCTGCATTCTCATCTCGATTTTTTTCCTGAAAACTTAGGTGATACAAGCGACGAGCAGGGAGAGCGACTACACCAAGATTTGGCGAAAATCGAAAAACGATACCAAGGATTTTGGGACGAGGGAATGATGAGCGACTACTGTTGGACTTTAATGCGTGAAACAGATCCCAAAAACTACAAGCGGCTAAGTTCGACTGCGCTTCATTTCTAATTTAAATCTTTTTAATGCGTAAAATTAAACTGTAAAAAATTTGTTTATTAAATATCTCGAAAACTAGATCCAATATAAAAATACGGAGTGCAGATTCGGATTCAGTGCCCCAAAAATCCTTAGAAACAGATTTTAGTTGCTTAGATCCAATTATATGTAATGTGTAACTACTTCATATAAAAAATATAAAAATTGTATTAAAAATTTCGCTTTCTTTTTTTATATTTCTGGAAGTAGTCAACGGATTTGGAACCTTAATAGCTTATTTTAACCGCTTAAGTGTCTAGTTTACGTTTTATAAAGTAGAAGTTAAATTAAGTTATTATTGTGGAAACTATGTGGTCAAAATTGAAAAATGAGAAATTTTAAGTTTGATGCTGAATTCCAATAGCATCTATGTAGATATAAAATGGTTGTTATACTCAAACAAAAGCACATTATCTGGAGATTACAAAACATTAAAAACATTGAAGATATTGCAGCACCACTTTACACTATTCAACAAAATATTTAAAAAAACTAGGCTTCCAGCAAAAACATAAAATGCTCAATATCTCGAAAACCAGAATCAATTTAAAAAAACGGAGTGCAGATTCGAATTCAGCGCCCCAAACTACGTTAGAAACAGCTTTTGGTTACTCAGATCCAAAACCTTGTATACTTGTGTAATTTTTAGGAATACTGAAAAAACTATGTGACACTTAGCAGTGTGGAATGCTGCATTTGTCCCGCTACGGACTTCATCAGCACACTGTGTCACCAGCTGTTAGATGCCAAAAGAAGGAAATGAAAAAACATATTTATAAAAAAAAAAATAAATTCTCATCGAATTTTGAATTTTAGCGATAAATCTAGTGTTTATAGACCGATTTTAATCAAATTTAATAGTATGATGCGTTTTAGTATTTTCTAAAATCTAATAGAGACTTCGAAAATTAAAATAAAAAAATATTGTTTTTTAAAAATTTTTTTACAAAATTTGCCAATTTGCATACAAGAATATCTTTTGCCTGGGCGATATCTCAGTTATTGATCTATCGACTTTGATGAAATTCAGGGTGTGTTGCGTTGAATGATTTCCTAAAATTTGATATACAGTTCAAAAGAGTTTTTTTTTTAATTGTTAAATTCGGTGATTTTCGGGACATCGAATTTAGAGTTTTGGCAATATCTCAGATTGTAATGTACCTATTTTTATCGTTTTGCTTTGGAGGATTTTCTAAGATCTGATATATAATTCATGTCTGTATAATATCTCTTAATTGTGGAATTTTAAACAAAAATACGGTTTTTATACAAATTAACTGTAATTTAGCATCGAATTTCGAGTTTTGGCTATATCTCAGTTGTAAGTAGAACCATATATGTATTGCAATTTAATAGTGTACTTCGTAGAACACAAATACGAGCTATTAACATCTAATACCTATACATATAAGTTATGTCGGTATGCCATCTAGAAGCTCATCAAACTTTTCAGCATACCGAAATATGTCTTAAATAAGTGACTTTTGAACATATCCTTTATTCATATCTTGTTTGTTGGATTTTTCGTTTCAACTTTTCACTTTTTCAAGTGATTTGAAGCGGCTAAATACGCGAATTAATTAATTAAATAAGTTATATGTTAAGGTACTTATTATCCCAATAAATAGAATAGTCCTTTCTTTAATAATTTGGAATAAATAAAATGTTATCTCAATTTGCTCAAAATGGATTACAATACTCAAAAAGAAAGTTTATTCGCATTTGATTCTAAATCTGTTACATTACTTTTTTAATGTAAAAGACCAATTTATTAATAAAATAAAAAAAGCCAAAAAATGTTTACGGAGAAACCAAAATTCCTCGACGCATTTCGATGGTTGGTAAGGCCATCTCTTCAGGAGGAGTATCTCTAATTTTAGACAGATCAATTACCTCGCATTATTACTTATTTTACAAATAAAATCTTTACGAATTATGTTTATAAACCATAAGTAAAAGCTCAGATTATCGACTGAACAAAACACAAACATTTTTTACTAAAACAAGTAAAAGTTTTCATTTCGTTTTTTTTAAGCGTAACCTTTTACTTTTTTAAACTTTAACAGATAAGAGCCACTTTTTGACTTCGAGATCTCCAAATTGGGCATTAAAATCATCCCGGACTCTCACCCAGCAGTCCATTTTTTCTGCAGCTCTGGCCCTATCAGTCTAGTTTTTCTTTTTTTTAATTTCTTTAAAGTATCAATAAATCAAATTTTAATTTTATCAAATGCAAATAATATGCACTTTTAGATTAGTTAATTATAGAATAAATTTATTTTGATCTCAAAGTTAAAAAGTGGCTCTAAGTTGATATGACTATAGGTCAAATATTTTATAGTACTAATTATCTTAATAAATGAAAAAAAATTATATTTTTCAGCAAAATTATTTATAATTGAATTGTTACGTTTTCGTGCGAACGTCTACAAATATCGTTTAAATAAAAAATGTATCTTTAAAAGTTTTCATAATTATCTGCTTTTAAATTAATAAAAGTGATTGTTTTAAACCTCTATTTGTATTCTAATATCTTTTCAGAAAACAATGCAGCATTTTAAGCTTTTATCTCTTTTGTTAATTGCAATGCAATGCAGTAAAGCTTTCAGTGTAAGTTTAAAATGAATATTCTCTGCATGCAAATCATTTAATTTTACGCAAAACAAAATTTAATTTTCTGTCTACTATGTAGTCTTTTTGTTGTAACTAACCGCCACGCCTAAGATCCTAAAAATTTCAAAAGTTCAACTAAATCGATAAATTCTCGAAACAAAAAAGTTTAATGGCCACGTTCCATAACACGAGCAAGTTCTTGACGATTGAGTTGATTCTCGACGATTTCGTAAGGAATTGAGGTTCTATAAGGTACTCGTCTAGCTTACGTTATGTTACGTTGTGCTTTTTCTATTTTCAAATTGTTTGGTTGCCAATACATCTCAATACGAAAACTTTTCTATTTTTTCTAACAAAATTTTTAATTCAAAGCGAAAAAGAAACCCTTTATTCTGTTAGTCAAAAAAAAAAAAAAATACTCAAAATATAACAATATTATTTTTTTTTTCGTAGTTCTTATTAAAATTTTGGTAAATTTCGGTTAAAGGAGAAATTATTAAATTAATTAGGATTTCTTAGCTAAAATTAATTTAAAAGCAACTGTTAATGACTTGTAAAGCGATTAATCTCTGAGCCAAAATAAGGTAGCCTTTTCACTCAATGCAATATCAACCAATTATTGTAGTTTTTTTTAGGTTTACCTTATCCACCAAAAGCAGCCAAAATGAAAAATTGTCTCCGCCGAAACGAAAATATTCTTCAATCTCTTGGGCGTTTCCACTTTACTTAGCATTAACTGTCATGACTAACGTTTGGAAGCAGTTCTTCCTCACAAGGTTTATGGTGAAGTCAATAAAAAAAGGATGTGATGATAAACTTTTCCATATAATTTTTGTATTATGTTTAAATTTTCTAGTTATGTTCCAGTTCAGTTCTGGTTCAGTTGTAGTTCAGTTCTAGTTCAGTTCAAGTTAGTTCTAGTTCAGTTCTAGTTCAGTTCTAGTTCAGTTCTAGTTCAGTTCTAGTTCAGTTCTAGTTCAGTTCTAGTTCAGTTCTAGTTCAGTTCTAGTTCAGTTCTAGTTCAGTTCTAGTTCAGTTCTAGTTCAGTTCTAGTTCAGTTCTAGTTCAGTTCTAGTTCAGTTCTAGTTCAGTTCTAGTTCTAGTTCAGTTCTAGTTCAGTTCTAGTTCAGTTCTAGTTCAGTTCTAGTTCAGATCTAGTTCAGTTCTAGTTCAGTTCTAGTTCAGTTCTAGTTCAGTTCTAGTTCAGTTCTAGTTCAGTTCTAGTTCAGTTCTAGTTCAGTTCTAGTTCAGTTCTAGTTCAGTTCTAGTTCAGTTCTAGTTCAGTTCTAGTTCAGTTCTAGTTCAGTTCTAGTTCAGTTCTAGTTCAGTTCTAGTTCAGTTCTAGTTCAGTTCTAGTTCAGTTCTAGTTCAGTTCTAGTTCAGTTCTAGTTCAGTTCTAGTTCAGTTCTAGTTCAGTTCTAGTTAAGTTCTAGTTCAGTTCTAGTTCAGTTCTAGTTCAGTTCTAGTTCAGTTCTAGTTCAGTTCTAGTTCAGTTCTAGTTCAGTTCTGGTTCAGTTCTAGTTCAGTTCTAGTTCTGTTCTAGTTCTGTTCTAGTTCTGTTCTAGTTCAGTTAAATAATAGTTATTTAAATATATGTTATTCAAGTTTATAAAATAAGGACCAAAAATTATAATATATTCATTATAAAATATATTTATCAATAAAAATCTTTTTTTCGCATAAAAAGTCCTAAATATCTATGTAAAAATTTTGAGTTAGGAAATAAAATTGTATACGATCGATTTTTTCTTATTGTGTGTCTTTGACATAACAGACGAGTGAAATTGTCTTACAGAACGTCAAAAATTATACAAAGCTTTCAGTTCTTACGTTTTCACTCAACCAGAAATGACATACGCTTTACAAAACCCAAAACCAAATGTTTTTACTCATAGAACTTACATTTCTGAGTAAAACGTTTTACAGAACGTGGCCATAAATTTCAATATTTTTATACCCACCATCAAAAAGAATATTGAGATTGTCATTCCGTTTGTAATTTCCTAAATATTAGCTCAAAAATCAAAAACGATATACATATATTCTGAATCCTTATGAAATTCTAAGACGATTAAGCGATGTCCGTCTGTCTGTTGAAATTACGATAACGCCTAAACAAAAGGAGCTAGCTCACTTGAAACTTAGTAGAAACATTCGTCATCTATGAGAAAATGTTGGTATTGAAATTGGGCAAAATCGGTTAACATTTGACCATAGCTCCCGTATAACCTCGTCTAGACTAATCGCTTATTTGCTAATAAATGACAAATTACAACAGCTATGATGACAAAATTTGGTATCTAGAAGTTTTACATAAGCACTATATAAAATTTCATCGAAATTGGTTCACATTTAACCATAGCTCCCATATAAAAAAAAATTACGGAAACAGCCTAAATTCCACCTGAAATTCACTTAAATGCCAATAAATAATAAACTATAATAGCTTTGGCCACTAAATATAGCACAAGGAAGTCTTATGTGAATGCCAGCCAGTGTGCAAAATTTTGTCACAATCGGTCAATATTTGACCATAGCTCCCATATAAAAAATTTACGAAAACACAAAAATACAAAAAGAAAAAGGGGTTTATGTCCGTCTGTCCGTTAGATAAAAGCGCGATAGCGCCTTAACTAAAAATGCTATAGCAACAAAATTTTACAAAAGACAGTCATATGTAAATGCCAACCAGTGTGCAAATTTTTGTTACAATCGGTCACCATTTGACCATAGCTCCGATATAAAAAACTTACAGAAAAACAAAAATACAATAAGAAAACACTGTTTATGTCCGTCTTTCCGTCAGAGAAAAGCGCGATAGTTCCTTAACTACAAGAGCTAGAGAGACAAAATTTAGCAAAAGTATTTTCGATATGTTATATAAATTGTGTCCTGAAAATGGGTAAAATCGGTTCACATTCAGTTAGAGCTCCCATATAACCCTGCCCCGGGAATCACATTTATGCCAATAAATTGAAAAACATTGTAAAATCTATGACTACTAAATTTAGAATAGAGAAGTTTTATACAACTTTCAGTTAGTATATCAAATTTTATAGGAATCAGTCCATTATTGACCATAGCTTTCATATAAAAACCGCTCCCTGTAACCACTAAAATGCCATGTCAGCTATGGCCACTTAATTTTGCAAAAATAAACTTTATATTAATATCAGCCAGTATATAAAATTTTGTAACAATCGGTTAACATTTGTCTATAGTTTTTATACTATATATAACATCCCCTTTTTATATCTACAATCAAAAAGATTTGGAGATACATTCAGCACATTTAGATTGCATCTACGAAATTAGATAGCTATCAATCAATGTTAGGTCCAGACTTTATACACGGTAGACGCATTAGGAACTCCTAACAAAATATATGAACCTGCCGTGTTGCTATCAACATGTTTATGGCACAATGAAACAACTTATTAATGTAAAACTATATTCGGTTATGGAACAGCATTTTGTCCAAGGTAAATACTTGGGAAACAACTTGGGAAACCCCACTCTACTCTACGGAAAGTTATTATTATTATTATTATTATTAAATTTTGTCATTAAAAAGATTTTTTTCTCGAGATTTTTGTATACATATTTTAGTCATTTCTGGCATTCTGTCTTATATGGAGCGATAGCCTCGAAATTTAAAACATAGAATTTTGATTACACAAAATTTATCATGCAAAACATAAATAAAAAAACTGTCTTTATCTAAAGATCTAAGTCCGTTTTTGTCTTTTTAAAAATAAGGGTGGAATGGGAGCTAAGCCAAATATAGACAGATTCCAAAACAAATTTGGCCGGTGATTTCAGTTATATATGAAATATTTTTACCCTTCACTGCCATAAGTGAAAAGGGTATAAAAGTTTTGAGGCAAATTTGAAAGTTTTTATATATTTTATTTTATAAAGTTAATTTTGAATTATTTTATTTATTTTGTCCGACCAACACATAGTTTGCATAGTTTACAGTTTAACTCATTTTAATAATTTTGGAAATTGGTTATACCAACAGAAACCTCCGTCGACTCATGCGCAACAACTTTGCTAAAGATTATAGTCTGATCAAATGCACAGTTTATGATTTATTTAATTTTAAGAAGTTTTCAGTGGCGCCACCTGAAGTTGTTCATACCAACTAAGAAACCTTCGTTTGCTTATGCGTAACAACTTTGCTTATGATTATAACATGATCAAATGCACAGTTTACGATTTAATTCACTTTGAATAATTTTCTGTGGCGCCACCTGTCGGACGTTGCTCATTCCAATTCATAAACCTTCCTCAGCTTATCCGCAACAACTTTGCTGAAGATTATAGCATGATTAAATGTACAGCTTACGATTAAATTGACTTTGAGTAAATTTCAGTGGCGCCACCTGTCGAAATTTCTTTATACCAACTAAGAAACCTTCGTCGGCTCATGTGCAACAACTTTGCTAAAGATTGTAGCATGATAAAATGTACAGTTTACGATTTAATTAATGTTCAGTAATTTTCAGTGACGCCATCTATCGGAAATTAGTCTTATCAACTTTAAAACCTTCGCCGGCTTATCCGCAACATCTTCGCTAAAGAGCATAACATGATCATACATACAGACAAACATTCATTTGTTTAAAAGGTATAACATTACTAATTTTTACCCTTTTTATCCCCTAATTTCAAAAAAGTTCCATATGCATATTTGGTACTTCTGTGGTACCAATTGAATTCGGTACATTTTATTAAAATGCAGTTAACAAAATGTTTCTTTCACATCTATTGATTGCAGTACAAAGTTTCTTTCTATATTCCTTAGTTTAAAATATAAGAGTGGGTTAAAAAGGTACCAAAAAAACTATTTTCACCCTTTTTTACCCCTTATCGGACATAGTTTCAAACAAGTACCAAACACCTGTACGTTTATTTTCATAGCTGCTTAAAACGTAATTTAAATTTTGTTTCTATACCTATTACTTAAGGAGATATAGCGTTTTCGATTTTTTCCCCTTTTTACCCTCTTAGAGGCAAAGGTTCCAAAAGTCCCTTCTTCTTCGACCTATACATCAAAAAAGATACCCACTGTCCAATTTTATCAAAATCGTTAGAGCCGTTTTCGAGATAGTCATTCTATATATCTATATATATATATATATATATATATATATATATATATATATATATATATATATATATATATATATATATATATATATATATATATATATATATATATATATATGTATATATAAAATGTTTTTAATAAGTCTTGACAAAATGTTTGCTTGATGACAAAAAGAAATGACATTTGAACTCAGTGGCAAAAAAAGTGCTTGACTAGAGCTTTCAAACAAAAGTATCGATAGTTTTGTTTTTAAACTATCGATGTTTTTTTTTCGATAGCGATACTATCGTATAAAAAGGTGGTATTGAAATAACGACGGTTAAGTTGATCTGCTTAGATTTATGTTACAAAATATGTTTAATAAAAAAAATACTGCGCTATTGCAACAGACTGCTAAACTTTCCGAGCAAATTAGGGCTATCTTACATTATTTTAGATAAAAGATCTAGTTTGAAACCAAAAAATTACTTTTTATGACACGAACTTTAAGAAATGAATAACACTTTGACACATTGTGGTCTGGAGTCAAAAAAAAAAAATTCCTATGCCAAATTGAAGCACTAGACTTGTTTATTGAAACTCTTAAAGCGTTTGCTGCTGTAGGTGGAACTTTGGAGTTATAGCTTTTAAAAAGTTGCAATTTTGTTTGCAGGAGTCAAATCCAAAATTTTCGAAAACGATTTCTCCAATTTCATTAAATTTGCTCATACAATTTTTAAGGTTGTGCAAAATTTTGAATTTCGCTTTAGTTAAGATTTTATGCCGGTCCAAAGTTTATCTTTTTCAAAACATAGCCATTTTATATGCCTATATGGATATCAGATTTTAAAGAAACTACGCACAGTGGTTTACGGACGCTTTTTTTTGGAAATAATTCTGTAACTTTTGAACGACTCTATATATTTGAATGAAATTTGGCATTGTGATAGTCAAGGAGTATTCGAGTTGGTTTTCAAAAGCACTGGTCCACAAGGGGTCGGGAGAGTGATTGATGGACCTTCAAAGTTGGTCACCTCGGGTGTTCGACTTTTTTAAAAATTCGCCAAAAATCCATTTATGGATGGATTGAAAAGAAATTTTAAACTTAAGTTGTCTTTGAGAAGATCTACAAATATACAAAATACGCTTACATGTGTAGGTTTTCTCCTTTGGGTTTCGAGATATTTGGGTAAAAAGGAATTTTTGGGTTGATTTTTTACCTATGTTTTTAAGCTTTTTTTGATCTGGTGGACGCATCTTAGGACCAAAAATTTTTTAAGAATATTCGAAATTCTATAAAATTTTTATGCAAGTCGGTTATAGATATCTTCTTTCGTTTGAAAGTTAAAAATATTCAAAGTTGAAACTTAAAAAAAATTCGCTTTTTTTTTAATTTTTCCCTCAAAGTTAGCTATATTTTTTCACTAATAAAAAAATATTTTCTTAAGAAACATAAAAAGATTTTTAAAGTTTTTTAAAGAAAACATAATGAGAATGCGTATAAAATAAATTTCTTGCTAATTCGACTTTTGGTCCTCGCACATGCCCTCTCCAAAAAATGCCAGTTTGTAAAAAAAAAAAATTTAGTTTAAACAAAAATTTCTCAAAAGGCAAAGCACCGATTTGAAAAAAATTATAATGTTTATATTTTCTGACATATCTGTTATTGATAAGAAAAGTTTTTTCTGAAACGCGCTGCAGTGTTGCCATATTTGTAAAAAATACTCATTTTTTAAAACCCCTTTTTCCCGAGTTGGGAATTGGGGAATTTTTCAGTTGAAGTTGGGAATTTTTTTTAGTCTATTGCTTTTAGATCTTTTTGATCTACATAACTACAAAATTTCATTGTGACATCTTTATCCATGTCATTTCTACAAAATATCAAATATTGAAATTATTTGCCTTAAAAAAGTAGAAAAATAATAGCTGTGTTCCAGAACTACCAAAACTGTACAATATTGTACAATTTTTAACCAGAAATTACAATTAAGTCATTTTTTTTCAGTACAGGAACACTTTCCTGTAGTTTTTGATTAAAACTTGTACAATATTGTACAGTATTGGTAGTTCTGGAACACAGCTAATATTTTTTTGTTTTACGGTACAAAGTGTAAAAAGAATAACTCATCTCAAAAAGATTTTTACATACTGTTCATCTGGTCTTTCCCGATCCAATGATACTAAACACGTACATCAAGCTATAATACATAGCCTTTAAAAGCTCTGAAAACTTTGCCTCCCATAGCAATTTTAAGCTAAATATTGGAGTATTGGAGAGTAATGTGTGCAAATAAAGTTAATGGTGCACAGTGGTATTAACTCTGCAATTTCTAAACTACTAGACGGATTTTGACAAAATTTGGAACGTCAAGAGATGAGGTG
This sequence comes from Stomorhina lunata, assembly GCA_933228675.1. NCBI lineage: Eukaryota > Metazoa > Arthropoda > Insecta > Diptera > Rhiniidae > Stomorhina > Stomorhina lunata. The sequence goes on along the minus strand of OW121740.1, from coordinate 82,664,984 downwards.
TGAGGCTTTTAGATCAATGTTTAAGAACGTATTTGTCGGTAGCACAGTGGGAAATTTAGGAAATTCTTCCGCGAAGCACGCCATTGAATTTCATGAACATTGGTCAATAAACAGTGTCTATTAAACACCTAAGATATGGTTAAATAAGTAAAATCGATGTATTGCAAATTGCCAAATTCAAAATTTTTGAGAAAACTTTATTTGATTTTTTTGCAATTTCTCAGATGTGTATGGTCCGATTTTAATGAAATTTAATAGTATGTAGATATTAAGGGAGTACGTGATATATAATTGCAATCCACTAGCCGCGTTCAAAAATAATTTTTTTCAGTTTTTCTCCATAATTTACTTTCCAATTTTCAAAATTAATAATTTGTAAGTTTAATGAACTCAAGCCTGATAAAACCTAATTTTCCAATTAATTCTAAAAGTTCGAATAATTAATTCCCAAATAGTTTAACATTATTATAAATAAATTTTCTGTATTTAAAACAGGTGTAGAAAAAAATTACACTTTTCAAATATTACATAGCAATAATAAAGCTTTTTGAGAACTTTTTAAATATTTCGATACTATCGATAGTTTTGCAAAAAATATCGAATACCGTTTGACAGCTCAAAGCTTGACCGACTAAAGATCTTTTTTACTTGTTTTTATAAATTTTGTTTAAATATACATAGGATTTGAGTGGCCAGTTTTGTATGTCCACTAAATATTGGACTGTTTTTAAAAGTTGTGAACCGCTGCGTTATAGCAGTTTAGTCATCCGCCCAGCATACCAGAGGTCCAAGTTCGATCCCCGGCCAGACCCACTTGAAATAAATAAATTTTCAAAAAAGCGGCGGTTCACCTCGTAACTCAGCTAGCCACTGGTTATTGAGTATTAGGCTTTGTAAAACTTCTCTAACTAATACATTTTGGCTACACAGCCAAACTGTTTTTTTTATATCAGATTTCATCATCCACTTATTTCACTGTCAATATTTTCACCTTCTATAGTACTGACAACATAATTGTCCGGATGGTCGAAAATTTAAAAAATCTATGAAAAACTTGCCTTTGTTTTATTATAAAAAATAGGGTTTGCAGTTCGGTTTTAACCGAAACCTCGGTTTTTTATGCCTCAAAAACGAAGCCGAAAACCGTAGAAAAACCCGCGGTTTTAGCTATTTATTTTTCATAATTTTTTGTTGATATTATTCAGAAATAACATTATAAATTTGCACGTAATTTGTCTATGAAATGAAGCAGAAGAATGAAAAAAGGTGCCTTACAATGAACGAATGGACAGGTGTAAGGGGAAGACGGTATATGAACGTAAATACTCACTATTCTCATGGTAAATTTTATAACCTGGGTCGGTATTTAAGGAAAGTGTAATTTCAAGCAAACGCAAAAAACCATTAGACAAAGACTAAACTAAGTTTATTATTCCACTTGATACAAACATCGCAGCATGTACTATAGATGGAGCAGCAGCCAATATCAAATTTGTATCTGAAAATCAATTTTGAAGACGGCGACGATGAAACTTTGACTCATTTAAAACCGATTGCCCATATACATTTTAACCTAGAGGCTGTAAGAAAAACTGTTCGGTATTTCAAAAATTCGTCAGTTCGTTATAATAATTTTCAAACAAGCGTTAAAAAGCTTTTTTTTGCTTCTAAAACAAAGTATTCATGAGAGTTTAGAAATGCTGTCGACCTTAGATTTGCTTCATTCTATAGACTTTGAAATTGTAAATTCTTTAAAATCGTTGCTATTTGTAAAAATTACTATTGAAGCAATTTGTCGCTCGGATGCAAATATTATTCACGCTAAAGGGGCTCAGCAATTTCTTCAAAAGAAACAAGACTTATTTAAGAAATCTCTCATATTTAAAAAAACCTGAATTATTTTCCTGAATTTTAATATTAAATTATAATATGTTTTAATGTAGTTATCTAAATTTTTTCCTATAAATTTAAACTGAAATAGTTTTATTTAAAAAACCGAAAACCGAACCGAAACCGGCCGGTTTTGGGTGTTTTAAAACCGAAACCGCGGTTTCTTATTTTCACGGTTTTTTTTGCAAACCCTAATTACAAACATGTCTATCTGATTTTGTTTCTATCAAACCTGGGTAAATGGATGTTCAATAAAGATTTTAAATTGTACTTTATAACAATATTCTCCATTTACACATGTACTTACATAAAATAATAGATAATTTATTCCACCATTTTAGCAGAAATCAAAGCGAAGCATTGATTTGTCGGCGTCACACGCACTGATACCTGATGCCCGACTTCCAAAAGATGTCCTACCGCAAGGATATGAAATTCATTTACGGCCCAACTTTGAAGAAAATACTTTTACTGGAAGCATTAAAATGAATTTGAGCTGGAGCGTACCAACGAGAAAAATTTCATTGCATGCACATTTTGATTTGCAAGTCAATGAAAGATCAATAAAGCTTTCAAAAATTTCTTTGGATCCCGGGCAAGTTTACATATTTAATTATACGATGTTAAGTAAAATGTAATTATATAATAAATTGTTTAGTAGTTCAGAGGCTCAAGTTGAAAATATAGATATTCTTCGTGGCGACAGAATGCCTAAGAAGACAGTCTATGTCGTGTATTTAAGAGACAAAGTAAATGAATGTCTGCATTGTGAGTTGAAAATGGATTTTGAAGGCTACATTTGGGAATCCACAGAGGGTTTATTCAAAGGTTCGTATAATATTGAAAACTCAACGGAAAAGAAAACTTATTTGGCAACATACATGAGACCCAACAACGCTCGCCGTCTTTTTCCTTGTTTTGATGAACCCGGCTTTAAGGTAAGAATAACAAACTTTTGAAATCATCTTTAAGTCAAGCTCAACTAAATCTATTGACTTTACCTACATAAAAAAGGTTCCATTTACAGTTTCTATATCTCGACCGCGAAACTATACAACTTTATTTAATACCCCCTTATTGAAAACAGATGAAATGTAAGTATATATGTATTTGCCCAGTACGATTCGTAAATATGACGACGACAAATATTTTTGTATTTAAGACCTTCGGCCAAAGACAGTGATTATGTTTTGGATTATTTTCAAACTACGCCGCCAATGTCCACGTTTACTTTTGGATTTGTTATTTCACAATTGGAGAAATATGTACCTCAACGAAGTGAACAAAGTGATGGGCCAAATATTACTATATGGGCAACTCCCGAATTACACAATGAGCTAGAGGTATACATTTAAAATTTATTTTTATTCACAATAACTGTATGAATTATATCGCAAAAAAAAAATTTAATATTTTCTATCCTAATATTAACGAAAACAGAATAAAACGTTAACGTCTAAGCAAATATCTGACCAGATAAGCAAATTGTTATACTAAAGGTGGGATCAGACGATTGAAAAGTACAAATTTTGCACAATTTTTACTTAAGAAATTAAATATTAACCGTAGAATTGCACAAATCAATTTGATTATAATAAAAAGTAGCTATTGGCGTAAATTGCTTTCTTGATTGATGCGTGAGACGCATTTTTATTGAAGAATGGTTACCTACCAACCGTTCACACGATTGCCACACCAAAGTTGAATTTGATTGCGGCAATTCATTTTTTGTATTGAGGTATGAAACAATAAATGGTGAAATCACACGATTGGCATATAAAATATATCAATAATTGATGCTTTGCGTCAATCATGTGGTTCTACCTTTATGTTTGACATGTCTTGTTTGGCCAAATATTTGCCTAGTGAACACATCCTAATAAAATATATAATTTAAGGAAGTTTACACAAAAATTACAACCGTCTACAATTGTTTAACTAATTATTTCAACGTTTCGATTCCATTGACAAAAATTGATGTTCTCGCAATACCCGGTCTTGCATCAGTTCGGCCGGCAGATAATTGGGGTCTATTAATGTTTAAGTAAGTTAAATTTTTTATTTACATATAATTGAAAGGGAATCGTAAGTAAACTGTACTTTTTACAATTAGTTATTTCTGTGGCTTGGTGCTAAAAGGGCCAATATTAATTTTTTGCTGTTTTGAGTTAATCATTGCCTCTTTTATTTGGCTCCAACTTAGCTTAGAACAGATTTAAAAGGGTTTTCTAGGCAATGCACAGTGTAAGATTTAGCCATGCTAGAGACAGAATTAAATATCATGGAAAAAAATGAATCTAGACTTAAGGTGTCACTAGGCCAATATGTGCAATTGTCAAAAATGGGCGACATTGGATCACTGCCACGCCCACCTCCCTTACTACTAAAAACATTAATTTATGATATTTTTCGATTTGTATAATCAAAAAGTAAACAAGTAAGAGCGTTATATTCGACTGTGCCGAATCTTATATACCCACCATCAAGTTGTGTTAAATTTAGAAATATCTCTCATATATCTACGAGGGTGCAGCTAATTCAAAATGTGGACCAAATTCGAAAAAAGTTGTTACGCTAGTTGGTATTGTTATCAAAATATTTGGACTAAATTCGGTTTTAGAAGCTTTATAGTTCAACATTTTAAAGGTATGTAAGTGGTTTCCCTATTATTTACTTTGCACAAAATTTAATCTCATAACCTGGTGTAGTTTAGTATTAATAGTCTACTTTTCGTTCAGCTTAATATTAAGTTAGGATAAACATGTTGATAGTAATACGACAAGTCCATATATTTTGATGGGAGTTCCTAATACCGTATATAAAGTCTGATTTTTGATTGTAGATATAAAAAGGGGATGTTATATATATATATATTAGAGCGTCTCCACTTATATGGGGAAAAAATAAAGTTCGCCGTACACCATCGAATATAAAGCATTGCTATGAGACAGTTTCGAAAAAAATTTTTCTAATTTTTTTCGTCCCACATTGGGGTTGCCAAAATACATTTTTCGTTATATCTTCGGCATTTAAAGTCGGATCTTGAAGTATGATATATCGATGTTTTTGTCTCGAGGAAGCCAACATTTTTTTTTAATAGTCTTTATTCTTGGGTATCCGGTTCTAGTACTTATCTATCAGACCCCTGTTCCTACCACCCTAATGTACCACCCAAATATCAGAAAATTAAAGCTCTTAAAAAAATCGTTAAACTTTTACTAAGGAAGTTTTTCGATTTTTCAAACCGATCTATTACAAACTAGGAATTACTTATTTTGCCGCACATAGTGATCGCCAAAATACATTTTTCGTTATATCTTCGCCATTTACTGTCGGATCTTAAAGTGTAATATATGGGTGTTTTTGTCTAACGAAGGCCAATGTTTTGCGATATTAATCATTGACTTTAAATACATTCTTCTACATAGTACCTACTAAAACTACTGCTTAAGGAACTGTCAAACCTTTAATTTTCGGAACTTTTAAGCCATATGGGTAAATCCTGCGTGACGGATGATGCATTTTTACGGATTTTATTGTACTTAAATCAATCCCATTGTCGTTTTACAGGAGATATCTTTGCACCGATTTCAGGGAATATTAGCCCATCGATTGTGCTCTCGAATGACATTTGTTAATTTACATAAATACTTGTTTTGGAGGAAAAAGATATTCGCTTTTAAACTGCTGTGACGGACGCTACAAAAAATGGAAGTGGCTTTTTTCAACACGTGTTTCTGTAATTTTCATCAAATCAGTCATGGCAATAAAAAAATTGTAAATACATTGAAGATAGAGGAAAATCAGAGGGTTACAAAACTGCTTTTATAAAATATTTTAAAGTTTCCAGTTTCTGCAAAAATCCATAAATGAACTGTTCCGGACGCTACGTGACGGACGATACAGTTTTTACTTGAATGTTTTTTACGTGACGGACGATACAGTTTTTACTTGAATGTTTTTTATTAGGAAAAATGCATATTTCATATTTTTTAAGGGTTTGTAAATCAGAAAAAATAATGGTGTTATTTGTCCCCGAATTTCATCTCCTTCATCTTCATGTTCGCTTTTAAAAATGCGTTTTTTGGGCACAATTTAATATTTCACAGAACGGCTACATACATATATTTATTTAAAGTTTTACACTTTTTACATCTTATTTTTCGTCCCAAGAATGCTGAGGCAATATGTTAGAGATCCAAAAAATTAAAAAAAAAAATTTTAAAACCATCAAATTTGCCCCATTGTATGTTTTTTTAACACATAATACCATAAATTTATTCTGTGGATAAAAATAGTGTTAGTACTTTATGAATAAGACAGACATGTATTTGTAAATTTTGTATTTAAAGAATGTAATTTTTTAAATACTGTGGCAGACGCTACACACTTTTCTATATATATTATTCTGAAAAATCCTATATTAACATCTATATATTTTTAGCCTAATGTAAAGCATACTATAAGTTCTCTTTACGAACCAACTTCAATTGGATAAAAAAGAAAAACTGGACTAGTGAAATTAAAAAAACCTTTATTTCTGTGACGGACGCTACACACTGTGAGCCCTTTTTTACTTGTCGTTTTTACATCACTTTAATTACTTTTGATGAGGTCTTTTACATCTAATAAAATTAAGCAGACTTTGAGACCTCATAAAAAGTAATTGGAGTGATGTAAATAACGTCAAGTAAAAAGGGCTCACAGTGTGTAGCGTCCGTCACAAAAAATAAGTTTTTTTTTTTTAATTTGACTAGTGCAATTTTTCTTTTTTCTCCATTACATTAGGCTAAAAATATATAGATGTTAATATAGCAGAATAATATGTAAAGGAAATTGTGTAGCGTCCGTCACAGTATATATTTTTTCCAAAATGAAACTTATTAAATACAAAATTTGCGATCACATGTCCATCTTATTCATAAAGCAATAATACTGTCTATATCCACAGATCAAATTTAAGGTATTAGGTGTATTTGATGCTTTTGAAATTTTTATTTTTTTTATTTTTGGGACACTCTAAAGATATAAAAAATATGTAAAGAAGTATAACAGCCTGTTTTTGAAACTACAATTTTTTCAAATTGTACGTCAACTTACGAAAAAATTAAACTTTTGGTTTTTGAAATTTTTTTTTGAGTGAAACGAGAAAAAGCTTTTAAAATTTTGGTTCATAAATGAAATGTATAGACGAATGTAAATGTCAAATCAGGCAATTAAAAAATTCTAATCGCCTGGGAAACAAAAAAACGGTTATTTTTTTTGTTTAGGACCTGAACAGAATACAATGCATTGTGTTGAAACTAGGAAAAGGTTGTGGGAGGGGGAATAGGTAGTGTTTGTGGACATTTGATTTAAACTTCCCTATATTACACCTGGTTAGAAAAACTTCTGCGGGAAGCAAATTCTACATACGAACTGTACGGCAGAGTATCCTCTGTCTACTGCTCAATCGACTGCGAAAGGATGAGCTCTAACAGATAGACGTGTATTGCGTAAGAAAGTTCATGTATCGAGAACGAGTTTCCTGATTTCGTTAAAGCACATTCCAAAGTAATAACAATAGAACAATAGAGTTGAATAACCTACTGTTACCGATGAGCACTTTTGCTCTCTCCTGTACGCTTTTGCTCTCTCCTGTACTGTACCCGAAATAAACTTTGACGCACCGGACAATACATGAGAGTTATATTTCACCGGTACGCAATGCATGTTTCGGAATGGGGGCTATGTAAGAGTGCAAGAGATCGCGAAAGTGCTCATTGATAACAGCATGGTATGCAACTCTATTGAACCACTGGAGTGTCACACTTTTCTATCGTTTTTACTTTGGAATGTGCCCTAACGAAATTAGGGAACTCGTTCCCAAACTCAAATCTTCTTAGGCAATATATGTCTCAGAATAAGGTCTTTATAGGAGAGTGCCACAATGTTCTATCGTTTCTAGTTACTTTGGAATCCGGTCTATCGAAATCAGGGAACTTGTTCCTAAAACCTGAACTTTTTTACTTAATACTTGTCTCCTCATACCCAGAACATCATTGAAAAAATGTTTAATTAAAATTTGAAAAAATTTTGAATTTTTTTATTTTTTGTTTTTATTTATTTTTGATTTTATTTAATTTTAGGGTCAGCATCATTTTACAAAAGTCTTGAGTTTTAAAGGAAAAGCTTTCAGAAAAGTAATAAAATATTTCATGGCAATACTATTATTTGATATTTCATTACGAAGCTTTTACCATAGATTAAATAAATACCTAGAAAGTCAACGAAACGTCAAAGTACACCTGGGACCTGTCAATAGTACGGGTCAGTAATAGTGTATTGGTAAGCCTAAAAAGAGCTTTTACTTTTCTTAATGAATACAAACAGTTGCACAAAAAAGTATGATATGATGGGACGAAAATTTTCTTCAAGATTTTCTCCGTAATTTTAAGAAATTTTCTTGAGAAATCCATATTTTAAGGCATAGAATGAGTTTTACTTGATTTTAGGATAATTAAAATCTATAAACAATTTTTTATTCTAAATTTCATTATTTTTTTTAATACCAAAAATTGCAGCCCTACTTGTTCAATACAAATTAAGCAAAAACAAAAAAAGAATGTCGAAAGAAAACAAAATAAAAAATTTTCAGTTTGTAAAAAATAAAAGGTGTTTCGACATCAAAATAATGTTAAAATATTAAAAAAAAAAATAACATTTTATGTGTGCAATTTAGAACAGTGCGTTTCATTCAAAATAACGCGTAATTTTTCAAACAAAATTTTGAGTACAAAAAGCTTTTCTGTTTGTCAAAAAAGCTTTCATTTCGTGTACGTGTGATTTAGTAGAATACTAAATTTTAGTGAATCAGCTGACGACCTTCTATATATTCTTCTATGGCTTTTACTTACAAACGAAAAAAGAAAATGAACTCAATTTAGAGCTTAATCGTTAGGCTAGTATTCGATTGCCTTCTAACGTATGACAGTTTTGTGAACAGGCTGTAAAACTTTTGTAAAACTTTTTTTGAAATATTAAATTGTGCCCAAAAATTACATTTTTAACCGCGAACATGAAGAGGAAGGAGATGAAATTCGGGAGCAAATAACACCATTAGGTTGACTGATTTACGAACCCTTAAAAAAATATGAAATATTAATTTTTTCTAATAAAAAAATATTCAAGTTAAAACCATGAAATAATAATAACAAGGAAGTTTCATTCTCTCTCTTCAAAATTATTTTGAAGTATATTGGGTTTTTGAAGTTTGATATTTGAAAACAATTGAAAGAAAAACGTTGCCACATTAAGAAAAGGTGTACCTAATACATTGGGATTAATTATCAAAAATGTGTAATTTTGAAATTTAGCATATAATGAAGATATTCAACATTATAGAAATATAGTTGAAACAAATTGTATGATTATTTATTGAAGCTTTTTCGTAAATATTCGTAAGTTTTTTATGTATAAATACGTATATACTTACATAAATTTTGTTATCATAAAATATTAGAAAAGAGGGATTGTCGGAAAAAATATGGTAGCACAAACTTTTACTTTCCTAACAAACGTCAGAAAGTTATCAAGGCGACAAAAAGAGAGAATGGAACAACCTTCAGAATTATTAAATCATGGTTAAAACTATATCGTCCGACACGTAGCGTCCGCAACATTTCAATTATGGATTTTATGTGCAACTGGAAACCTTAAAATATTTTATGAAAGCAGTTTTGGAATCCTCTGATTTGCCTCTTCAATGTATTTACAATTTTTTTATTACTATGACCGATTAGATAAAAATTACACATGTTGAAAAAAAGTAACTTCCATTTTTTGTAGCGTCCGTCACAGCATTTTAAAGGCGAATATCTTCTTCCTCCAAAACAAATATGTAAATTAACAAATGCCATTCGATAGCACAATCGATTGGCTAATATTCTCTGAAATCTGTGTAAAGATATCTAGTATAGAACGACAAATGTATCGTCCGTCACGCAGGATTTGCACATATCTAAATGGATGTTTTCGCGATTTTTATGAACTTTTAAAAACTTATTATTTTAAATAATTTATAAAAATTCGAGATGGGTGCAAATAAAGACCTGTCATTCACGAAGAGACCAATCAGAAATTGTGTCCTTTATACATTCTAAAGGATCAATATATGTTAAATTTTTCCATAAGCACAAATGTATGATTTTGACAGTTTTAAAATTTGGTTTTTGGTTTAATGTTTTTTCACTCAATATTTGTTTTCTTTTGTGGATCTGCAAATTTTTGCAGATAATTTTATATGCGCCTTAAGCAGGTATTTTAGACGTTAGTTTCAAACTAATTTATTTATCGATTATAGAATTATGTTTTTGTTTTGTTCTTAGCTTAACAAAAAGAGTAATTGTTTAAATGAAATAGAACTAAAATAATTGTCTAGGTTCTAAAAGTAAATTCTGGAGATATAAACAGCGAATAAGTTAAGCTTATTAAAAAATTCAAATTTAGTAATAGGTTACAAGCTTTTAAAAATATGCAACTTCATGTTTTTGTTGTTTTTAATTCACTCAAAAATATTCAAGTTTGAAGTACCGATATAATGTTATTGTTGACAAATTTGGCAACGTTTTAGCATTTTCTTATTTTATAACAAGTGCTCTTTCATATTTGATAAAAATATTTACCCAAATTGAAACTCAAAAAACTACTTTCGTCCAGCTAGAATAGCAAAATCGTACACTGTGCAATGTTACTATGAATTTATATGGAAAATGAAAACTTTAAATTATGGTTTCGTATACCAAAACAACATTTTTTGTCACTAGAGTAAGTCAACTTTGATCGGAACTTGGTATCCAGTGCTTAATTTTCCAATATATATGAAGACCTTATTTTGAAAGTGGATTAGGTCCAATTTAATTTAAATTGAGATTTTGCGCTTTAGTGTTTTTAAAAATATAGGTGACCAATTTTATGTAGGGTTTATATAACTCAAGCGGCTGACGATTGAGTGAAATTTACATGTATTTTGTTTTTGATACAATAACAAAACACATGTAAATTTCACTCAATCGTCAGCCACTTGAGTTATATAAACCCTACATTAGTATATTGAATCTTACTTAAGTTTAAAAAGTAAATTTTTGAAAAATTTCCTATAAAAAGTAAATTTTTGAAAAATTTCCTATAAAAAGTAAATTTTTGAAAAATTTCCTATAAAAAGTAAATTTTTGAAAAATTTCCTATAAAAAGTAAATTTTTGAAAAATTTCCTATAAAAAGTAAATTTTTGAAAAATTTCCTATAAAAAGTAAATTTTTGAAAAATTTCCTATAAAAAGTAAATTTTTGAAAAATTTCCTATAAAAAGTAAATTTTTGAAAAATTTCCTATAAAAAGTAAATTTTTGAAAAATTTCCTATAAAAAGTAAATTTTTGAAAAATTTCCTATAAAAAGTAAATTTTTGAAAAATTTCCTATAAAAAGTAAATTTTTGAAAAATTTCCTATAAAATGAAAATTTTTGAAAAATTTCCTATAAAAAGTAAATTTTTGAAAAATTTCCTATAAAAAGTAAATTTTTGAAAAATTTCCTATAAAAAGTAAATTTTTGAAAAATTTCCTATAAAAAGTAAATTTTTGAAAAATTTCCTATAAAAAGTAAATTTTTGAAAAATTTCCTATAAAAAGAAAATTTTTGAAAAATTAAAAATTATTCCGCCAAATTTTCAGTTTTTTTTTTCAATTGTAAATTGCAAATGTTTTCAAATATCAATAAAAACAATCTTAGACTCGTACTACTATAAAAATAAGTTTAACTTTTAATCTGTTCGAGTAAATATTTTTTTAGAATTTAAAAATGCATTGGACTTAACCCACTTTAAAAAAAATATTTTGTTTGAAGGAACATTTCCTTTTTAAATTAAAAATGTATTGGACTTAATCCACTTTCAAAACTAATAAATTTAAAATTTTTATTTTGTTTGAATAATTTTTTCTTTTAAATTGAAAAATATATATGGGACTTAAAACACTTTCAAAATAAAAATTTGTATCAAATCGTTTATTGCAAAATGTTTGACAGTCAATATTTTAGTAGGTTTTGTGAATTTAAAAGTAATTGTTCTTCGCAAAGTAAGATCCACAATTGCAGAACTTTTTCCCATCATTAACTCAATTTTTTTGAAATGTGGACTTATTCCACTTTCAAAATAAAGTCTTCATATACTTTTTGGAAAGAACTCATCACATTTAATGTAACGATTCCAAAATTCCATTCAAAGACAATTAAATGTGTTTAAATGTCGCGGGCGTAACAATGGAAACACCCATATGTAGAAGTTCGCACCGAAACGTAACAATTCCATTAAAATCATTTTGAGTAAATTGAGAAGAGATTTTTTACTATAAATATGTAGTTAAAGAAGGTCCTAGTCTTTTTATTGCGATAATTAGTACGATATAAGACTATCGCTCTACTTATATGTTTAAATAATTCGCTTAATTGATTTGAAGAAGTAAAAATTTACGTTTTGAAGAGATCGAAATGAAAATTTATATATTTTTAGAACAAAAACCACACAAAAAAATACTTTTTTAAATTTGAAAAAAAAAACAAAAACATTAAAAACATTTTGTAAAAAATGATTGGCGTTTTTTGCAGGGACTGTAACGGTTACGACTTTTATAATTAAACTCAGAAAATAACGGTTACTTTTTGATTTTTATTTTTTTGATCAGAAATAAAAGTTATTTTGTGCCTTTTATTATTTCAGGCAAAAATAGCAGTTATTTTTGCTTAATATTTTATCGCTCAAATTATACCGGGTATTTTTGATTTATATTTTTTTGCTCAATTATAACGGGTATTTCTGATTGATATTATATCGCTCAAATTATACCGGGTATTTTTGATTTATATTATATCGCTCAAATTATACCGGGTATTTTTGATTTATATTATATCGCTCAAATTATACCGGGTATTTTTTATTTGTATTTTATCGCTCAATTCATACCGGGTAAGTTTGATTTTTATTATATCGCTCAATATGTGACGGTTATTTTAATATAATATGATGTCAAGCAATGACTGCTTTTTATTTTGTGATTTCAATTTTTTAAGCAATTTTTGAGCGATATCTTTTAAAATTGATTTTTTAGAGCAGGAATTTGGTTTTTTTTATATAAAAATCGGAAATTTTGAAAATTTCCCATAAAAATGGTAAATTTTAAAAATTACCGAAAAAATGGTAAATTTTAAAAATTTCCCGAAGAAATGGTAAATTTTGAAAATTTCCCATAAAAACGGGAAATTTTGAAAATTTCCCACAAAAATGGGAAATTTTGAAAATTTCCCACAAAAATGGGAAATTTTGAAAATTTCCCATGAAAATTAAAAATTTTGAAAATTTCCCATTAAAATGGGATATTTTGAAATTTTCCCATATAAATGGGAAATTTTGAAAATTTCCCATAAAAACGGGAAATTTTGAAAAATTCCCATAAAATATATATGGAAAATATTAAAATTTTCCCATTTTTATGGGAAATTTTCAAAATTTCCCATTTTTATGGGAAATTTTCAAAATTTGCCATTCTTATGGGAAATTTTCAAAATTTACCATTTTTATAGGAAATTTTCAAAATTTCCAATTTTTATGGGAAATTTTCAAATTTTCCCATTTTTATGGGAAATTTTCAAAATTTCCCATTTTTATGGGAAATTTTCAAAATTTGCCATTCTTATGGGAAATTTTCAAAATTTACCATTTTTATAGGAAATTTTCAAAATTTCCAATTTTAATGGGAAATTTTCAAAATTTCCCATTTTTATGGGAAATTTTCAAAATTTACCATTTTTATGGGAAATTTTAAAAATTTACCACTTTTATGGAAAATTTTCAAAATTTACCATTTTTATGGGAAATTTTCAAAATTTACCATTTTAATGGGAAATTTTCAAAATTTACCATTTTTATGGGAAATTTTCAAAATTTACCATTTTTTCGGTAAATTTTTAAAATTTACCATTTTTGTGGGAAATTTTCAAAATTTACCATTTTTATATAAAAAAGATCAAATTCCTGCTCTAAAAAATCAATTTTAAACGATATCGCTCAGAAATTGCGTAAAAAAAATTAAATCACAAAATAAAAAGCAGTCATTGCTTGATATAATATAATATCAAAATAACCGTCACATATTGAGCGATATAATAAAAATCAAAGTTACCCGGTATGAATTGAGCGATAAAATACAAATAAAAAATACCCGGTATAATTTGAGCGATATAATATAAATCAGAAATACCCGTTATAATTGAGCGATATAATATAAATCAGAAATACCCGGTATGAATTGAGCAATAAAATATTAATAAAAAATACCCGGTATACTTTGAGCGATATAATATAAATCAAACATACTCGGTATAAATTGAGCAAAAAAAATATAAATCAAAAATACCCGGTATATTTTGAGCGGTAAAATATAAAGCAAAAATAACTGTTATTTTTGCCTAAAATAATAAAAGTCGCAAAATAACTGTTATTTCTAACCAAAAAAATAAAAATCAAAAAAATAGAAGGCTTACGTTAAAATTAAAATTTAGGTCAAATGAATCATAATTGTGTTATTGAATTTCAGAACAGATAAATTTTAATGCTTGCTTTTTTGATTTAAAAATTCAAAAATACCGGTTATTTTCAGTCCCTGGTTTTTTGTGATTTTTTTAAATATAACTGAAGAGGCCAAAATTTAGAGTAAAATGGCATTATTAACTTACGTTACGTTTACGTTACGTTTTGATGCGAATGTCGACATATGAAATATTCTTTCTAATATAATTTCAAATAAGCAAGTAGATTTCTTGCAAGTGTTTCACTACAATATATATATTAAATAGAGTCTAATTGTGATAAATTTTAAAATTTCGATGAAAGTTTATACGAGTATTTAATATATTTCTACACTTTGGATTACTATGCTTTACGATCTAATGTATTTCGTACATGTACGTATTTTACAAATATAGAGATCGAGAACTTGTCAAACGTGGATATTATAGTCTGACTCAAGAAATGATTTATCAGTGGCTTGGCGCCTGGGTGACCCCTTACTGGTGGAGCGATGCTCACGTTAATAAGGCTTTAGCTAGTTTCTTAGCAGCCAATATAGTTTTAGAGGTTTGATTACTATTTTTGAAAAAAAAATGTCTGTGTTAAATTGAAAAATCTTATTTAAATTTTAAACCAACAGATTGACAATGGTATCGAGTTCAATGGAAAATATCCAATGACTGTATTATATTCACTTTATTACGAGTTTAGCAAGAGATACCCCCATTCACGTATAACGGGAATGAAACAAGAAACAACATCTTACAAAACCGAATTGGTAATACGAATGCTTAATTATACGCTTGGTATGTCCACATTTCAAGCCGGCCTTAGACAATTTATTGCCGACCGACATTATAGCACATTTTTTGGAGATGACTTGTGGGATGCTCTAACTAAACAAGCTATAATCGATAAAACTTTGGCTCCTGAATATAGCATTGCTGAAATAGCCGGTTCTTGGATAACTAAAGATCGCTTACCGGTAATAAATGTTGAACGAAATTACGATACAAAAACGGCTTCAATTAGTCAAAAAGTGTATTTAAGAGAACGCCCACATGATGTACCTGAACGTGATAAAATGTTATGGTGGATTCCTTTGGTCACTATAAGTCAAGATAATTTGGATTTCTCAAATACGACACCTAAAATTTGGATGGAAAAGAAAAGAAGCCAAGTTCTTAATAATTTGCCAAGTTCTGACAAATTTATTATTGTTAACCCTGAAGAAATCGGCCCATTTCCAGTAAATTATGATGTAAAGAATTGGAATTTACTTTCATCTTTTCTGCAGACCAACGAAGGACTAAAAAATATTCCTACTTATACAAGGTACATTAAACATAGAAATTTCAACAATTTTTAGGGTATCTGCTCAAATTTGTATTATTCCAGAGCCAAACTACTGCATGATGCCTGGAATTTAGCATATGCAGGAGATCTGAGCTTTGCTACAGCACTTAATATGACACTTTTTATGAAGTTTGAGCGGAATCACATTGTTTGGAATCCAGTTTTTACATTTATCGATCATATTGGTCGACACATTGACATGTCCGATGTACATAAAAAATTTGAGGTGAGCAAATTTAGAAAAAAATACTTTATTTAAATGCTTATATGTATAAATATTTAAATCGGTAGTGTTAGTTTTTACCCCTTTATTATATTTTTAGTAAAAATTTATTCAAATATAATAATATGTTTATTTCATAGTTAACAAGTAAGAGTGTTATATTCAACTGTGCCGAATTAGTCCTACAGAGCGTCATAATTAATTGAAAACTTTAAATGCATTTATCTCGAAACAGCTTTTTTTAAGTTATGCCACTATTCATGTAAGTGTGCGATATGTATAGCCGTCATTACTTTGTTAACTTAATTTTTTTATTAAACTGTAAGTTGCCTCCAGGGATTGGAGTCCATTTCAGCAATTTTTGGCATAGCCTAATATAATACTCACTTGTTTATATATAATATATAATTCCCCGACAACATTCCAATTGGAACAAGGGGTACTTCTCTCAGACAATGAGCTGCATCCGATTCTATTTTTAGACTCATTGAAAGGGACCTACGTTTTAACGCCGGCTCCGAACGGCAAATGCATTAGTTAGAGAAGTTTTTCATAGCCTAATACTCAATAACCAGTGGCTAGCTGAGTTATGAGGTGAACTGCCGCTTTTTTGAAAATTAATTTTTTTTCAAGTGGGTCTGACAGGGATTGAACTTGGGACCTCTGGTATGCTAGGCGGATGACTAACCTGCTACACCACGGCTGTTCACTTGTTTACTTATGTTATATAACATACAAAATGAAATCCACACAGTTGGTTTTTAAGCATAGTTGTATTAAATGTTCTGAAAAAATAGGTACTTTTAATGAAATATTTGTATATTATTTTGAATATATAATTAATATTTCAATAGTTTTAAGCAAAATATAAAATCTGGCTTAAGAACCACAGTTTTTTAATAATTTCCTATAAAAAAATAACTAAGATAAAATTTCTAAAATTTAACATTTTTATATAAAATATTAAAAAAAAATAATATTTTTATTGTTTTTTTTTTTTAATTTACTATTTTTATAGGGCAATTTTCGAAAATTTACTATTTTTAAAAAATTTATTATTTTTAAAAAATTTTCTGCCTTTATAGGAAATTTAAAAAAAATTATTATTTTTATAGAAAAATGTTCAAAAATTTACTTTTTATATAGGAAATTTTTAAAAGAAATTACTATTTTTATAGGGGTTTTGTTTTTCATTTACTACTTTTGTAGGAAATTTTCAAAAAATTTACTATTTTTATAAGAAATTTTTCAAAGATTTATTTTTTTTTTAAAGAAATTTTTATAAAAATTTACTTTTTTATAGGAAATTTTTTTTTGAAAAAATTACTACTATTACTATTTTTATAGATTTTTTTTAATTTACTATTTTTATAGGAAATTTTTGAAGAATTTAGTATATTTATAGGAAATTTTTCTAAAAATTTACTATTTTTATAGAAATTTTTCTAAAAACTTACTATTTTTATAGCGTTTTTTTTTTTAATTTATAGTTTTTTATAGTAAATTTTTTCAAAAATTTACTATTTTTAGAGGATAATTTTTAAAATTTAATTATTTTTATAGGATAATTTTTCAAAATGTACTAACAATAAGTGAGAAAATTATTATTATTTGTAATTTCTAAAATTAATAGTAACATGCTAAAAACTTCACTATTCAAATTTCCAAACTGCAAGGTACGTTTGGTTGTACAATCTAAAAAAAGTAGTATATTTTTGAAACTAAAAAAGCAACTCAGTTTATTTTCATTTCTTAATAAAACAAGTAAAAAAAGCTATAGTCGGACAAGCCCTACTATATCATACCCTTCACTACTAAGGTCAAATATGGACCAACAATTAAGTTTTCCTTAAGTCTTAGAGACATACATACATATACTATGTGCTATTTTTGCAAAATTTCGAGATTTATGTCATTTCCGGCTAAGGGCCTGAAATGGGAGCTAGGGTCAATTGTGGACAGATTATTACCAAATTTTAGTTATTGATTCATATTTATAAAAAATATATCTGTGCAAAGTTTAAGTAAGCAAATTCATTTACCTTTAGAGTTATTAACGTTTTTGTGCTTTTATGTGTATATTAACTTCTTTTGAGAATGTGTCTTGTATCGGAGGTATGGTCAAATATGGGCCGATTTCTAAAAAATTAGGAACAATGATTAAGAGAATGATATGAGGGGTTTATATAACTCAAACGGCTGACGATTGAGTGAAATTTACATGTGTTTTGTTATTGTAACAAAAACAAAATACATGTAAATTTCACTCAATCGTCAGCCGCTTGAGTAATATAAACCCCACAATAGGCAATATTTGTGCCGAATATTATTAAAATACAACTAAATTTGTGGCTGTGAAAGACCAAAAACTCTATTCCGGGAAGGCATCCATATGGGAGGTACCCAAAACAGTAATCCGATTTTACAAAAAAAGAATATGGATCGTCCTTGGACCAAAATATGACCCTGTGCCAAATTTCATTAAATTATCTTCAAAGTCACGACCTGTAGAATGATAACAAGCTTACATACCGGCCAGCCAGCCGGACGGACATCCTTAAAACAACTCAGGGAGTGATTTTAAGTCGATTGGTATACTAAAAGGTGTCTCAGACCAATATTTTTATGCGTTACAAACATCAGCACAAACCCAATAAACCCTTTCCGCCTATGTCGGTGAAGGGTATAAAAACGTTGAAAAATGGAAAAAAAATATTTGTTTTATAGAAAACAAATTATCAGGCATGTGATGGAATACGAACGTTTTTGAAACAAAAAGGAAAATCCAAAGAGATAGTTTTTATTTTAACAGCCAGTTTTTCGAAAACAAAAGTCTTGTCAAATTCGCTTTCGTTTGCTTACGATTAAGCTTAAATTAAGGTTTTTGTAAAACGTTTACAAGCTTTCGTCAATATCATTTTGACATAAACAGATCTTTTTTCTTTCGTGAAGGAACATTATTGCCGATATATGTATTTTTAAATATTCAATCTTTTGTATATGTAAAATTTAGCTTGTGGGTGGTAATCCTGTAAGTCAATTGAATTTTGTTTATAAAAATAAAAACAAATGTTAAATTACCAAATTAAAATAAATAAAAATTACCAAATTAAAATAAATTTTAAATATTCAATTGAATCAGCATAGTTTTGGCAATAGTTTTAGCAGTTTTGGCAATTTCTTTCACATATTTATCCTGAGACTGCATTACACCCAAAATTGCCTCTTGAGGATGCATTTTCTTGGATCCTTCAAGAAATTAGGAATGATTTAAAATCGTCCATCCCTTTATGCATACAGTTTGCTGTCACTTTACGATTTTTCACAGAAGGTAGTTTCCAGCGTTCTGTTGGAAATGATTCATCAATTGCCACGCATCGCACAACATTCTGCAAATCATTTTCAAAATTGTTTCTTCTCTTGGAAAGAAAAATTTGTAAGAAATGGGTAACTCTTCAAAGGGATGTAAATGAAATACAAAATTCAAAAAGGTACTTCTCAAATAAGTTTGATATTCCTGGTGTTGTGGGATGCATTGACGGCACCCATGTCGAGATTGTAAAGCCTGGAGGACAAGACTATTTATTTTACAATCGAAAAGACTTTTAGAGTATTATAAGATATCTTGTTTTTGAAAAATTTCTGCTGTTGAAGCAATTGATTTTGTGTAATTTGAAGGTAAATAAAATGTTTGTATTTGTTTTGATTTTTCATTCTTCAATATGGCGGCAGTTACACACAACCGTTACGTGTGAGTTGTCATATGGAACAGCTGATTCTTTCATATCTAATAACAATCTATGTTATAAAGGGTGGTTAAATTGTAAGGGCCGATGTTGAATGTGAACCACACCTAAACGCCAAGTTTTTTTCCGATTTTTTTTTGACATTTCTCTATTTCAGACTTACTCAATTTGAACCATGGAGAGATACACAATCCAACAACGTGTTAAAGTTATCCAGACTTATTATGAAAATGGGCGTTCAAATCATATCGTGTACTTCGTGATTTTTTTGGTCAATTTGATCGTCTAAATGTGCGTACAATCGCAAAAATCGTGGAAAAAATCGAGCAAACCGGATCTGTAGAAGATGTGAGAACACTAGTGCATGATCGTACAGCTCGTACTGCAGAAAATATTGCTGCAGTTCGCGATAGTGTGGCTGAAGAGCCGTCCACCTCATCTCGTCGTCGTGCCCAACAATTGCACCTCTCACGCTCGTCGTTGATGAACATTATGCATAAAGACTTGCATTTACACGCTTACAAGGTGCAATTGGCTCAAGAACTAAAGCCTCTTGACCATTCCAAACGTCGTGAATGGGCAGAATGGTGGCAAGAAATGGCAACAGTGGATGATCAATTTTCGAAGAAAATCATTTTCAGTGATGCGGCACATTTTCACCTCAGTGGATTCGTCAATAAACAGAATTGCCGCATTTGGGCGAATGAGAATCCAAGAGTGATTGTCGAAAAACCAATGCATCATCGGGCCGTATTTTTTCCAAAATGAGGCCGGTCAGGCAGTTACTGTGAATGGTGTTCGCTATCGTGAGATGATAACGAACTTTTTATGGCCCGAATTGGAAGATATGGATGTGGACGATATGTGGTTTCAGCAGGACGGTGCCACTTGCCACACAGCTAACGAAACAATGGCTCTTTTGCGCAACAAATTCAATGGCCGTGTTATCTCACGTAATGGCGATGTCATGTGATTTAACACCGTTGGACTTTTTTCTTTGGGGTTATTTGAAAGAAAATTTGTACGTCGATAAGCCAGCAACAATTCAAGAGCTAAAGGATGAGATAATTCGGCACATTAACGGCATAGAACCTTCATTATGCCTCAGGGTCATCGAAAATTTAGACCATCGGATGGAGGTGTGCCGCCGTGGTCGCGGCCCCCATTTGGCCGATATTTTGTTCCATACATAATTGAGTAATACCAATATATCATAATAAAATACAATTACAATAATTTCCTAAATAGTTTGCGTTTTATTCAAAATCAACATCGGCCCTTGAAATTTAACCACCCGATATAAGTTATATAGTAGAAAAATTTACGAACAATGGAATTCAATGAATTCTTAGATATGTTTAAGCATCAATCACATCTTATTGTGAAAAAGTTAAAATAATATAATAAATGTAAAATGTGTTATTAATAACACATACAATATTTATTTTAAAAGTATTATAAAATTAAGTTCATATTGAAATTTACAAAGAAACTGTAATTTAATTACGAGTATAAAAAATCGATTAGGTATATTGTTTAAATTTTAAAATTAAAATAATTTTATAATACATATATTTGTTAACTTTTATTGCAGACATACGTTAGAGTTTTACTGACGCCCCTTTACGAAGAACTCAGCGAACCCCACAATAATGAGACTTGGCAAATAGATTTGAAATCAATTGCCGAGACGTTTTTATGTCGGGCCGGCTACAAACCATGTATTGAGGTAGCGCAACAAGCATTTAAATTATGGATGGATAGTCCAGATCCAGATGAACAAATTGTGTATGTATTTTAAATATTTATTTATCACATTTATTTATGATTGATTTGTTATTTTTTAGTGTTCCAAACCAATTTATCTGTCCCGTTTTTAAGTGGGGCACAATTGAAGAATGGGAGTTTGGTTTAGAGCGCGTCATAAATTTTCCTCGTAACCGAATACAAAGTGAACGAACATATTTATTAAAAACTTTAGCTGGTTGCCCAGTCCAGCCAGAAAAAATTAACCGTCTATTGAACATAACGATTTTAGAAAGTAATAGCAATTTTACAGAAAATGATATTTTTCTGATATTCAATATGTTGACTGGCGGCTCAAGTGGCTACACTACGTTATTCAATTTTCTTTCCAACAACTGGGATATCATAAAGCAAAGGTAATAATATAAAATACATTAAGATATGAACATATAGAGCGGTCAATGTCACATGCAAAAAACTGTTAAGTTTTTGCATGTGAAATTGTCCGCTGAATACGAACTTGAAGTCAGAATGATTAAAAGTAGAACAGTTATCAAAATATTCAAAAATAACCTTTATTTGTGTTATTGAAAAAGATGGATCCACTTAGTGTAGATATCTTTCAAACTATTTGTTGGATTTTTTTTTCCTAGTTGACCATGGGTCGTTAGTAATAGCACGATCTTACTACAGCATTTTTTTGTAATTCAACGCCCAATTCTGTTTGGAATTACATAATTCCCCATACAAAATTAATGGCCACGTTCCATAACACAAGCAAGTTCTTGACGATTAAGTTGATTCTCGACGATTTCGTAAGGAATTGAGGTTCTATAAGGTACTCGTCTAGCTTACGTTATGTTACGTTGTGCTTTTTCTATTTTAAAATTGTTTAGTTGCCAATATATCTCAATACGAAAGCTTTTCTAATTTTTCAAACAACATTTTTTATTCAAAGGGAAAAAGGAAACCCTTTATTCTGTTTGTCAAAAAAATACTCAAAATATAAAAATATTATTTTTTTTCGTAGTTCTTATTAAAATTTTGATAAATTTCTGTTAAAGGAGAAATTATTAAATTAATTAGGATTTCTTAGCTAAAATTAATTTAAAAGCAACTGTTAATGACTTGTAAAGCGATAAAACTCTGAGCCAAAATAAGGTAACCTTTTCACTCAATGCAATACCAACCA
The DNA here is from genome assembly GCA_933228675.1 of Stomorhina lunata. Lineage (NCBI taxonomy): Eukaryota > Metazoa > Arthropoda > Insecta > Diptera > Rhiniidae > Stomorhina > Stomorhina lunata. The sequence goes on along the minus strand of OW121740.1, from coordinate 82,642,235 downwards.
ATTATTGTAGAGTTTTTTTAGGTTTACCTTATCCACCAAAAGCAGCCAAAAAGAAAAATTGTCTCCGCCAAAACGAAAATATTCTTCGATCTCTTGGGCATTTCTACACCACTTTATTAAGGCATTAACTGTCATGACTAAAGTTTGGAAGCAGTTCTTCCTCACAAGATTTTATGGTGAAGTCAATAAAAATAGGATGTGATGCTAAACTTTTCCATATAATTTTTGTATTATGTTTATATTTTCTAGTTATGTTCCAGTACAGATCATAGATTATAAATAGATAGGAAAGCATCAGCTGTTCCATATGACAACTCACACGTATAGGTTGTGTGTAGGGATGAAACGATACGAGTAAATACAAGTACTTATTCGATACTTTTCCTTCGATACCAAGTACTTTTGGTATCGATACTTTACCACCAACTACCAAGTAGGTATCGGTAAAAAAGTACTAGTATCGGTCAAAAGTACTCGTTAGATATTACACGCACAGAAACAATTAAAATTTTATTTTAATTAATTCACAAGGAAGGAAACAAGATACAGCCAAGGAAGAAAATATATGGTACAATTTTATTTTCCATATTATAATTAGGTAAGAGTAGAAACTCCAATTTTTAATGCTATTTATTACAACGCTGCATCAATTCTCTTCTCAGCAACAATAACTTCACTGAAATCAACATCATGAATTTACTGTTATTTTTCATATTCTGTTTTAATATCGTTGTTTTCATATGAAATAATTATATGGTTCAAGAAAAATATTGAAGAGATTTATCTAATAAATTACAACTAAAGCAAAATTATAGGTGCAACAAAATTTATTTGGAGTAAGTACAAAAAGAAATCACTACAAACTGTTGAAAAAACGTTTTTTTGTGTAAATATTATAGGATTTTAAGTAAAAATGCCCCGTGGAACCCACCTTTCGTTAATAGAACGTACGAAAATTGAATTGTTAAGGGAAAATGGGCACTCAATAAGGTCTATAGCAAACCGAGTTCAGAGATCTAAGACGACCATACAAAATTATTTGTCAGATCCAAAAACATATGGCACCAAAAAAAGGTCTGGTAGAAAACCAAAACTTACTGATCGAGATAGACGATCAATCAAGCGCTTAGCTCTCACAAAAAATTTGAGTTGTAACCAAATAAAGTCGGAGCTAGGATTAAATGTGACTAAAAGACGGATTAACCAAATTTTAAATGAGGATCTTCATGTTAAAAAACAAAAAATGATACCCAAACCACGATTGACCTCTAGACACAAGGCATCCAGATTAGCGTTTGCTGAAAAATATAAATTTTGGGAAGAGGAGTGGCGTAATGTTTTATTCAGTGATGAAAAAAAATTCAACCTTGATGGACCTGATGGATTCCAATATTATTGGAGAGAAAAAGGAGGTGATACGCAAACCAGAATAGCTCGCAATTTTCAAGGAGGATCTCTAATGACTTGGGTTGCTTTTGGATATAGAGCACGTTCTCCTATTTGTTTTATTTCTCATAAAATGAACGCAGAGAACTATGTGGAATTACTGGAAAATGTCTTTGTTGAATTTGCTGAGGAAAATTATGGAAATAATTTTACTTTTCAGCAAGACAACGCCCCTATACACACAGCTAAAAGAACTAAATCATTTTTTGAAGAAAAGGATATAGCTGTTTTAGACTGGCCACCACTTAGCCCCGATCTTAATCCAGTTGAAAACCTGTGGGGAATTTTAAGTACCGAAATATATAAAAATGGAATGACTTATAACTCCTTAAAAGAACTCAGGGAAACTTTAATAAAAAAATGGAATGAAATTCCCCAAGATCAGTTGCACAAATTAATTAACTCAATGCCACTTCGGTTAAATGAAGTAATTAAAAATCGAGGAGGACACACTCATTATTAAAATGTATATTTTATTCGAATATATTTAATTAGTTTTAAGTTTCGATTTTTTTTCTTATTTTGTACCATATAAATATTTCCTATAAGAAATTGAATTAATAGTAAAAAAATATGTTATAAAATCAATAAACTCTATTTTTTTTACATATATTGTTTGCTACTCTTTACTAAATATAAAAAATATATAAACATTTAAATTAACTCTTAAACCCAAAAGATTTTTAGAAAATACTTATTTACCATATATTTTCTTCCTTGGCTGTATTTGAGACAACTTTGTATGGAAAATACTCTAAATCTTTAGTTCTTTTCATACAAAATTTCCTCGGCCATCTTTTTTTATTTACTCAGGGGATGACCCCTACTTATGCTATGTATTGTGTTGGAACTAGGGAAATAGGTTGTTGGAAGTAGGAAAGAGAGAGTAGTGTTTGTGGACATAACATTACTGACAGGAAAACCTTCTGACGGAAGTGAGTTCCACATACGTACTGTACGGCTAAAGAACGAATTTTCTTTATAGTGTGTTGTTCGGTCCACTGGACGATGAACCACAAATGCGGATTGACGTGGGTTGCGTAAGAATCATCGGGTTTCGGGAACGAGGTCCCTGATATCGTTACAACACATTCCAAAGTTGTAACTATATGCTCCAGCGAGTCTATAGAGTTGGATACCCTGCTGTCACCGATAAGAACTTTCGACCTTGTATGCAGTATAGAAAAATAGATTTTGAAGCTCCGGCCCATACACGAGAGTTGTATTCCATTTTTGGTCGGATATAGGTGGTGTAAATTTTAAGGAGATCAGTTGAAGTGAAGTATCTCTTACACCGTTTTAGAAAACCTAGCCACTTGAATGCTCCTTGTGACACTACAACAGCTCTTATAGTGCGATCCCTGAGAAAGTGCACTATACCACACTCTTTCGAACGCCTTGGAAATATCTAGAGCCACAACTTTACTTTCGCCAAAATGTTGAATGGAACGGCACCATTTTTCTGATAGTAAGTCCCCCGTATAGCGCCCCCTACGAAATCGATACTGGCGGTAGCTTAGTAAGTTGTAAGACTCTTAATATTTAACCAAATGGTAATTTACCATACTCTTTATTACTTTGGAAAGTGCTGAACAAATCGCTATTGTTCGGTAAAGATTTCTATGTGACAAATATCATATTTTAAAATTAGAATTTTCTGAAAGGATATCAAATATATCTGCATTTTTTACGCTTGATATATAGACTGAATCCATGAATGCCAAAAGCTTCTTGGTTGCCAATATTTACTAGGTTTATTTTGAACGATACAAGTAAGTATCGATACTTTTATTGCGATATTGAGTAGGTATCGATACTTTGCGATCGATACTGAATCGAGTAAAAGAATCGATACCATGGAGGTATCGTTTCATCCCTAGTTGTGTGTGACTGCCGCCATATTGAAGAATGAAAAATCAAAACAAATACAAACATTTTATTTACCTTTAAATTACACAAAATCAATTGCTCAGTTACAGAAATTTTCCAAAAACAAGATTCTTATAATTTTTTTAAACATTTTGGTCATATTTTATTAACTGAAATATAATTTGTTTTCTTTAAAACGAATATTTTTTTTCTTCCATTTTTAACGTTTTTTTATTAAGAAATGAAAATAAACTGAGTTGCTTTTTTTAGTTTCAAAAATATACTACTTTTTTTAAATCGTACAACTAAACGTACCTCGCAGTTTGGAAATTTGAATAGTGAAGTTTCTAGCATGTTACTATTAATTTTAGATATTACAAATAATAATTTTTAGTACATTTTGAAAAATTATGCTATAAAAATAAAAAAAAATTTAAAAATTATCCTAAAAAATAGTAAAACTTTTGAAAAATTTCCTATAAAAGTACTAATTTTTTGAAAAATTTTCTATAAATATACCAAATTCTTGAAAATTTTTCTATAAAAATAGAAAATTTTCCTATAAATATAGTAAATTTTTGAAAAATTTCCTATAAAAATAGCAATTTGTTTTAAAAATTTCCTATATAAAAAGTAAATTTTTGAAAATTTTCCTTCAAAAATAGTATTGTTTTTTAATTTCCTATAAAAGTAGTAATTTTTTAAAAAAATTCCTATAAAAAAAAGTAAATTTTAAAAATATTTTCTATAAAAATAGTAAATCTTTGAAAAATTTCATTTAAAAATAGTAAATTTTTTAAAAATTTTCTATAAAAATAGTAAATTAAAAAAAAAACTATAAAAGTAGCAATTTCTTTTATAAAAATTTCCTATATAAAAAGTAAATTTTTGAAAATTTTCCTATAAAAATAAAAAATTTTTGAAAAATTTCCTATAAAAATAGTAAATTAAAAAACCCTATAAAAATAGTAAATTCTTTTAAAAATTTCCTATATAAAAAGTACATTAAAAAAATTTTTGAGTAAAAAGTAAATTTTTTTTAAATTTTCCTATAAAAATAATAAATTTTTGAAAAATTTTCTATAAAAATGGTAAATTTTTTTAAAATTTCCTATAAAAATAGTAAATTTTTGAAAAATTTCCTATAAAAATAGTAAATTTTTGAAAATTTTCCTATAAAAATAGTAAAAATCCTATAAACATAGTAAATTTTTGGAAAATTTCCTATAAAAATAGTACTTTTTTAATTTTTTATATAAAAATGGTACATTTTAGAAATCTTATCATAGTTAACTTTTTTAAAGGAAATTTCAAAAACTTTGGTTTTTAAGCCAGATTTAAAACTATTGTTTAAAACTATTGAAATATTAATTATATCTTCAAAATAATATACAAATACAGGGTGGCCCAGAAAGACCGAAGTGGTGTGAATTGCTTATAACTTTTTATTTAAGAGATATTTTTTTAATTTTTTTTTTTAAATACATTAAATTTATGGGGAATATTTTTGGATTAGTTATTAAAAATGATATCCCGCAAGTGGTGGCCATATTCTGCTTCTCACAAATGTGCTGTTTCCAACACATTTTCCATGACCTTTCGCAAAACTTCCGGTGGTATGTTGTTAATTTCTTCTCAAATATTGGTTTTTAACTCCTCAATAGTCCTAGGCTTATTAACATAAACTTTTCCTTTTAAATAGCCCCAAAGAAAACAGTCTGGAGCGGTTAAATCCGGGGACCGCGGAGGCCAATTAAAATTGCTGTTACGAGAAATTATTCTTTCACCAAAGATGTCGCGTAAAAGAGTCATTGTGGCCCTCGCAGTGGGCGCTGTGGCTCCATCCTGTTGGAACCATATTTGCGGATGGTTTTCCACGGCTGGCCTTACAAAATTTTGCAACATGGCCCGATATCGATCACCATTGACGGAAATGGCGACACCTTGTTCATTTTCAAAAAAAAAATGGGCCAATGATCCTTTCTGAAGAAACACCGCACCAAACGGTACACTTAACTAGGTGCAATTGTCGTTGATGAAGTACTCTCGGGTTTTCCGTAGCCCATATCCTACAGTTTTGCTTGTTAACGAACCCATTTAATTGAAAATGGGCTTCGTCACTCATTATTAAGTTATGAATAAAATTTGGATGTCTCTTGCTGGAAATAAATTGCATAGTCAAGTCGTTGCTGGTAATCTGTTGGTTTCAATTCTTGGACAAGTTGAATTTTGTATGGAAACAATCCTATGGTGTGCAAAATTCGCTGCAGCGACGTTCTTGAGAGGCCCAGTTGTGACGAACGTCTCCTGGTTGATGTTTCTGGATCCTCCCGAATACTCTCCTGTACCACTTGAATATTGTCAGCCGTGTGGACAGTTCGGTGTCTGTCGGGACCAGGAAGGTTCCTTACTGCTCCTTGTTCTCGAAAATTTGCAACCAGACGGTTTATTGTTGACTGAGAGGGTGCAACCCGCACATTAAATTGATGACGGTATGCACGCTGAGTCAACACAATGGACCGTTGATTTGAAAAGTAAATTTCAACAATTTGGGCACGTTGTTCAATTGTGTATTGCTCCATTATAAATTATCCAAGTCTTCTTTACAAAATACTGAAAAGAAAAGAAAAAAAAAATTATAATAAAAAAGTTATAAGGAATTCACACCACTTCGGTCTTTCTGGACCACCCTGTATATCATTAAAAGTACATATTTTTTTCAGAACTTTTAATACAACTGTGCTTAAAAACCAACTGTGTGGATTTCATTTTTCACTAACACTACTAAAAAAAAAATTTCAAACACAATGATAGATTTAGGTTTTTTTGACAGCTAATTCAGGTTTATTTGACAGGTTTTCCCTTCTATGATTTTCTATGGTACAGATCAAGTTTAGTTCTTGTTCAGTTCTAGTTCTGTTCTAGTTCAGTTCTTGTTCATTTCTAGTTCAGTTCTAGTTCAGTTCTAGTTCAGTTCTAGTTCAGTTCTAGTTCAGTTCTAGTTCAGTTCTAGTTCAGTTCTAGTTCAGTTCTAGTTCAGTTCTAGTTCTGTTCTAGTTCTGTTCTAGTTCTGTTCTAGTACAGTTCTAGTTCAGTTCTAGTTCAGTTCTAGTTCAGTTCTAGTTCACTTCTAGTTCAGTTCTTGTTCAGTTCTAGTTCAGTTCTTGTTCAGTTCTAGTTCAGTTCTAGTTCAGTTCTAGTTCAGTTCTAGTTCAGTTCTAGTTCAGTTCTAGTTCAGTTCTAGTTCAGTTCTAGTTCAGTTCTAGTTCAGTTCTAGTTCAGTTCTAGTTCTAGTTCAGTTCTAGTTCAGTTCTAGTTCAGTTCTAGTTCAGTTCTAGTTCAGTTCTAGTTCAGTTCTAGTTCAGTTCTAGTTCAGTTCTAGTTCAGTTCTAGTTCAGTTCTAGTTCAGTTCTAGTTCAGTTCTAGTTCAGTTCTAGTTCAGTTCTAGTTCACTTCTAGTTCAGTTCTAGTTCAGTTCTAGTTCAGTTCTAGTTCACTTCTAGTTCAGTTCTTGTTCAGTTCTAGTTCAGTTCTTGTTCAGTTCTAGTTCAGTTCTAGTTCAGTTCTAGTTCAGTTCTAGTTCAGTTCTAGTTCAGTTCTAGTTCAGTTCTAGTTCAGTTCTAGTTCAGTTCTAGTTCAGTTCTAGTTCAGTTCTAGTTCAGTTCTAGTTCAGTTCTAGTTCAGTTCTAGTTCAGTTCTAATTCAGTTCTAGTTCAGTTCTTGTTCAGTTCTAGTTCAGTTCTTGTTCAGTTCTAGTTCAGTTCTAGTTCAGTTCTAGTTCAGTTCTAGTTCAGTTCTAGTTCAGTTCTAGTTCAGTTCTAGTTCAGTTCTAGTTCAGTTTTAGTTCAGTTCTAGTTCAGTTCTAGTTCAGTTCTAGTTCAGTTCTAGTTCAGTTCTAGTTCAGTTCTAGTTCAGTTCTAGTTCAGTTCTAGTTCAGTTCTAGTTCAGTTCTAGTTCAGTTCTATTTCAGTTCTAGTTCAGTTCTAGTTCAGTTCTAGTTCAGTTCTAGTTCAGTTCTAGTTCTGTTCTAGTTCTGTTCTAGTTCAGTTAAATAATAGTTACTTAAATATATGTTATTCAAGTTTATAAAATAAGGACCAAAAATTATAATTTATTCATTATAAAATATATTTATCAATAAAAATCTTTTTTCGCATAAAAAGTCCTAAATATCTATGTAAAAATTTTGAGTTAGGAAATAAAATTGTATACGATCGATTTTTTCTTATTGCGTGTCTTTGACATAACAGACGAGTGAAATTGTCTTACAGAACTTCAAAAATTATACAAAGCTTTCAGTTCTTACGTTTTCACTCAACCAGAAATGACATACGCTTTACAAAACCTAAAACCAAATGTTTTTACTCATAGAACGTACATTTCTGAGTAAAACGTTTTACAGAACGTGGCCATAAAAAAAAAATTACCTTATGTGTGCGTAATTCAATCTGAATTAACATGCGAATGACGAAGATATTAGTGTCGTTTCTAATTTTAATCTGATATTTTTCAATAACAGACGTTGAATTAAAAGGAAATGTGAACATAAACGAATTGGCAAAAAAAATTAAATATATAAATATTCCCTGCAAAACTTACGTAATGGCAAGTACTTTGGTAACTGGTTACCTCCGAATAACTAATTACAGAAGTACTTATTTGTAATTAAAATGGTAATTTAAAGTGAGTGGCCCCGGTTTAAATTTCACCAAGACCAACAATTTTTTTTATTAAAAAAGCTTTTTTAAATGGTTTTTGAATTTTAAGAACTTAAATATTACTACCTTCTGTAAAAAAATTTTGGAAAACTGACTCACGGTTATGAAAAAATACCATCATAATCAATTTTTATTATGTAGGGGATGTTGGATACCAAACACGGTTCTGATTGGTCTTTACTTGGTAAGCCAAATTAATGTTGAAAGAGGACGTCCGAAACTTCGATGGAAAGACCAAGTAGAGGAACATTTTTCAAAGCTTGGCCTATAAAGTTGGAGAATATTTGCACAAGATCGAAGTCCATGGAATTCTTAAGTATGCTCGGACTTTGACTTTAACAGGTTGTAACTATAGGCCATTTAAGTAATTAAGGAAGATTTAAATTGTTTAAATTTAAAAATAATTAAAAAAAACTTCTTTATTATTTAATTAATGCATAAAACAGTTACAAAAAATCGTATAGAAATATTTTCCCAAAAATTACAACAAAGCAAGAAAAGAAGGGAAAAACAAATATATTGTCATATGATTTTGAATCTAAAAATAAAAATTGTATATTTAAATTATAAGCTGCTAAGTTTTCAACATATGACGTAGCTCAGTGGAAGAGTCTCCGTCTAGCAGTAGTAGGGATCTGGGTTCCAGCCCCCATGGGTCATAAAACATAAAATTTTTCTATTTCGTTAAAATATATATATTTTTTTAATAAAACAACAACAAAACAAGTTTTTGTTGTTGTTTTCCAATTGCTTACCCATGTCATTACTTTTATGTAATTGGTATGTACTTGCCTCCAATGACATCCACATGTTAATGTAATAACTTAAACAGCGAATGAGTAAGTAGTTCGTGTTTAATAGTTTAGCTATTTAACTCATTATTTGGTAATAAAAAGTTTTGCTGAGTTATGATGTATTTTTCTTGCTACTTGTATTTTCATTATATTTCAAGCACAAAATTTATCGGCAAACTTAAATATGTATACAATATTTGAAAAATTTCTTCTTGCTATTTGTTGAAACAATGATAGAGTTATAGAGCTGCAAAACTATCGATGGTACTATCGATAATATCGATAGTTTTATTTTTAGTGTGCTATCGATTGTTTTTTTCCGATAGCGATACTATCGACAAAAATAGGTTGGCGGCATATTTTAAATTGATTGTTAGGAGAAATTTTGGTGTCGGTGGATATTTTTAAAATAAATATGAAATTAATCAATAAGACTAAAATTATATCTTTAGTTCAGCAAATGTTAACTTGAGTAAGTGATATATTCAAGAAAAAAATTATGGCTACTTATTTCGAAAGTCATGGTGGTATAATTACAATGCGGAAAATATTGCAATGTCAGGTGTAACGGAAAAAGGAAAAAGCATCATTTGTTGCTGATAAAAACAATACAATGATAAAAGCATGCGATTTGTAGTACAAAAGACATTTTGCCATGTTTCGCTCATACTCTGAATCTTGTAGTGCAACCCTGTTTAAGTCAAGACTGTATAAACAAATTTAGTTTAAATGTAAAAATATTGTCACCTATTTTAAAAACATTGTTATTGCCTATGAGAAATTCAAAGCTGAACAATTAAAAGACAAGCCATATACAATAGTTTACTCCAGGAGGTACCTACGCGATACATGATTTCCTCTAAGAGGGTAAAAAGGGGAAAAAATCGAAAATTCTATATCGCCTAAAGTGATAATATTTAAACAAAATTTAAGTTATATTTTTAACAGATGTTAAAATAATCGGACAGGTAATCGGACAGAAATAAGCTTTGTAATGCAATCAATAAATGCGAAAAAATATTGAACACGTATTTGGTACTTTTTTGATTTTGGGGTCCAAAATGGGTAAAAAATGAAATAAAATGATAATTTAACACCTCATGAAGTAATATGAACCATTGATCAATATGTTTACTGCGTTTTTATAAAATATACCGGATCCAAATGGTATCAAGTACTAAATATGCATATGGAACTTTTTTGAAATTAGGATAAAAAGGGGAAAAATTGGTAATGTTATAACTTTTAAGCAAATGAATGTTTGTATGACCTTTATAGAATAGTAAACTATGTATTTGATCATGTTATGGTTTTTAGCAAAATTGTTGCGAATGAGCCGACGAAGGTTTTTAAGATGGTATGACTAATTTCCGACAGGTAGCGCCACTGAAAATTACTCTCTAGAAAAGTTGTTACGCATGTGCTGACGAAGGCTTCTTAGTTGGTAGGACTAATTTCCGTCAGGTGGCGTAACTGAAAATAACTCAAATTGAATTGATCAGGCTATGATCTTTAGCAATGTTCGTGCATATGAGTCGACGGAGATTTCTAAGTTGGTATGATCAATTTTCAAAACTATTCAAAATGAATTGAACTGTAAACTATGCATTTGATATGATGTGTTGATTGGACAAAATGAATGAAATGATTAAAAATTAATTTGATATTTGTGTAATGTCTTTTTTCTAAATTTATTTTAGTTTGTTAGTACTTCATAAAAAAAATATATGAAACCTTTAAAACTTGCTTCGAAATGTTTATTATAAAATTCCGAGCATGGCTCGGTTAACCAGGTACTATAATTTAAAGCAAATATTTGTAGATATATGTACTTAAAGTTAACAATTGTTTCTGCATGCAATTTTTAGAATTCGATACTATCGATAGTATCGATAGTTTTATGACAGATTATCGAAACTATCGAATGTGACCACTATCGACTATCGAAACTATCGAGTGGGGCGACTATCGATAGTTTTGCAGCTCTATAGAGTTACTGATTTCAATTAAAAAATTTTGTAATGATTTTAGATGTACAAAGTTTTTCGGAATCTATAGAACCTAAAACCATTTCGATCGTAATTCAACTACGGAATGGTTTCAATTCCGAACGGAACTTGTGACATGCCTGATAATCTTGTGAAAGAAGTGAACCACTACTACTCAAGATGCAACTGTTAGTAGGTTTGTCACACAACGTCCTTGATATATTATATAAGGTCTTCCTATAGACTTTGCTTGCAGCTGATTCAGCTTGGCTCGCCTATCTACATTCTCTAGATCACGGTATGTTGCACTGAGGACTTCATAATCTCCTTTTTCATTTAACATTTTTTATTTTTTTAAGGTTCTGCGTTATTCTACCAAGTCACATGTTGCCTCTGTTATCCAAATTGTCCTTTTGTGATCTTTAAATCCTAGTGTGACACACCTAGAAATTCTATTTATACGGGTGGCGTTGTTATTTATTACATCTGGAAGTCGATTCCTTATGGAAGTGATAAATTCATTCCGATGAATTTCAGATTCCAGTTTCCCTACATCTATTTTTCGATCTGCTTTCGCCGTATCAGGCCTCAGAGTTTATTAAAATATAGGAGATTTACTTCTTAGTATTAGTATTCGGCAAAATCCAGATTAAAAAGTTTTACTGTAGCATATTGCACTAAGATCCCAATTTATTACAATTATTTATTATTTTAATAAATAGTTTTTTTTAAAAGCCAAAATATATTGGTGGGAAAACCTTTCCTCGACACGTTTTGATGGTTGGTTAGGCCATCTCTTTAGGAGAATTATACTAATTCTAGACAGAGTGAAGAACAGAACAAATAGAAATTATTGAGTCCAACAAATATCAACATAAAGCGAAGATTATCATCTGAACAGAATTAATGTAATATCTGTAACTCATGAGGGAAAATAGTGCCACCCACAACAAGCTTCTTTTCGCAGCATAGCTCGATCAGCCTTTCTCCATTATCGTTCCTTACTCCGACACCGTGTTTACCAATATAACACATTCTTTGAACCTACCTTGGCGTTAAAGTTACCAAGTATCATAGTAATATCACAGTTATGTACATTGCTGTTCATCCAACTGCTAAGTACATCATAAAATTCATCTTTATCATTTTCAGATTGGATTTAAGTCGGAGCGTAGACATTGATAATTATCAAATTACGAGGTTTAGTTTTGAATTTTATTACCATGATACTTTCATTGATAGGATACCACTCTATCATGGACTTAGCTATTTTTTTCGATATTAGGAATCCCACACCTCTACTGTGCTCATTGCCTTCCGGGCGGCCGGAGTTAACAAACACAGTATTTTCATTCCGTATCTCCCCTTTCCATGTCCATCTTGCTTCTTGCACCGCCAACAAATCAATTTTGTAACGAAATATTTCTCGTCTTAGTTGTTCTAATTTCCCCGTTTCGTATAGCGTGCGTACGTTCCATGTCGCAACCTTTAAACTTTCTTTCATGCCTTTATTAGGTTTTATAGTCCGATTTCTTCGGATAGAATTGGTTTCATTCATCAGGATGTTCTTGCATAGATTAGGCAGGGACATTTCTCGCATGATTACCCATGTAATGTTGTTTCTTTACATACTTAAAACATCGTAAGTTCTAAGTCGATGGATGATGAGTCCAAAGACAAGAGCCACGTTTGTAAAGCAAGCCGCTCGATCCGAGACAGACGCCCGCTTGCTGCCGCAACTAACATGTTGAACAAACGCCACAGTTTCGTACATTACCAAGTAAAATTATCTTAGACCCATAGACCAAATACGTCGGAATGGCTCCAAGATAACTCCCTCTCACATTAAACCTGACCTAGAATCCCACTCGGGTTGTTTACCGCATCTCCAACTAGGTTGCTCAGGTTTTCAGGATGTACCACGAGGAGGTGCTAGTAGGAATTGAATACAATTATTACCTGATAGCAGGAAACCCATGCAACAACTTTGGGATGCAGGCCCTATGATCTACTGTCAAGGATAACAGGGGATCTACTGTCAAGGATAACAAGGATAATCTATGTGTATGTTAATTCTATGACAAGTCCCATGAAGGTATCTGGATATTTGTGGAGGTTACCTTATTTTCTACAATTTTAGACTTAATTTCACAAATTTTTGCTAAAATTGAGTACTATATATTATTTGGAATATTTCTAGTTTTACGATAGCTGAGTAAAGATGACACGTTTTTTTTTTTTTTTAATTAAAAAAAAAATAAAACAATTTTGATTTTACTTGAAAAAAATATATTATTTTACATTGCGATGTGAATAACCAATAACCATTGATCTATTGCACAGTGGCATGGCTTACAAATAGAATGGAAATAATTCTGTAACTTCTAAACCGTTAGGCGGATTTTAACAAAATTTTATTTGGCTTGGGTATAGCAGAAGTGTAGGGGAGCTTAAGTTTTGAACATGGAAAGCCTTCATTGTACTGGGGCGGCACAATCGGCCCCCAAAGTAGGGCACCTCGGAATAATAAATCACTTAAAACGTTGTATAATTGTCATTTCCCAACCGATTTCAAAAATCATACTATATAACAAATAAAGAGGTCAAGACCTACATGCCTATTAGGTATGTAGATCTTGACCTATATATTTGTTATATAGTATGGTTTTTAAAAGATATTCGACTTCGAAAAATAAAATATTAAGTTTTGTTCCATACTGTACCGATTTTTTTGTAATATCTGATCAATATATTAACCGATTTTCTGGATTTAAAGTTTCCTAAAAAAAGAGCAAAATTTCAAATATTGTACGGACAACAGAATTTCCTTTAGATTGATATATAATAAGTCTATATTCCTAACTAAAATGTATATATCTAAAGAAAATTGTGTTTTCCGTACAAAAATATTATAAAAAGATGAAGAAAAAGCAAATAACACTTCTTGTAGAAAACATGAAAACAGCTTAAATGTTTGTTTTATCTGCATTAAAACTTAAGCCCAACACTTCTGCTATACCCAAATAAAATTTTGTTAAAATCCGCCTAACGGTTTGGAAGTAAAAGAATTATTTCCATTCTATTTTAAACCATCCCACTGTGCATTGGTATTTTTTATTTTTTTAATGGATAAGTCGTTTTCTAGATATGGTAAACTATCTACAATTACAATCTACTTAAAAATGCCAATTTTTGAAAAAAAAAAAAATAATTTTAAATCTTTCCTAAAATGTTTAAATTTTAGCTGCTTTTGTACTTAGGGGACAATAACACATACAAAAAATTAACTTGAAAGTATATTTTGGCATTGACTAGTGTTTTTAATTGAATTTTTTTTATGTTTAATTTAGGTTTGAAAATAAGCCGAATCTCTGGAACAGTTTGATCGGTTCAGCCACTGGCGTATTTACAACAAAAGAAGGCCATCTTATGGTTCAGAAGCTCTACGACGAGCACAAGGAGGAATTTGGCAGTGCCCTACATTTAATTGAAAAATCATTAAAAAACATAAAAGAGGAAGAAAAATGGAGTGACGAAAATTTACCAGTCATCGAGAATTGGCTTGATGATTTCTTAGCAAAAAATAAACCAACAGAAAATAAATTTTATGAATAGGAAACATTTTCTTTAAGAATAGGGTTAAAGGACAAAATTGTACCTTTTATAACGATATTGTTATTTCATTAAATATTATTATATTTTTTACCAATTAAGTTGAAGGGGGATTTACACAAAAACTGATTTTAAATAAATTTTAATTTATGACTTTTTTGGAAATTAAAAAAATATATGTATTTGTGATTAATAAAACATATTATAAATCATACAAAAAAAAAATCTCTAAAATCTAAAATTTTATCGAAAGAAAAAAAATTTGTCAATGAATTTATTTATTACGGTTTATAAACTTTATTATATAATATTTAAGTTTTTAAATATTTAACCCCTAATTCATAAATTAATAACAAAATTCTCAAAGGTTTATATTAGGAAATTTGTATGGAAAATTTGATTTACAAGCATGTTATATCATTATTTTTCGTTTGTGTATTAGGGGTTTAGTTTTGTAGTTTTATACAAGCCTTCGAATATTTACATATATAAATATGCCTTTTGCAAGAGTTAATGTAAAAAAATCCTGGGTTTAAAACAAAGACATGTAGTATTAACCTAAAAACTAAATATTAAGCTACTAAATTTAAAGAATTATGTAAATAAATATTTAATTGATTTGAATAGATTGTTTTTAATGTTGGTTTTTATAAAAACTTTTGTTTGCGCATAAATATAACTTTTCTAAAATTCAACGTTTTTGTTTGATAGTGTAAAAAGTTTACATTTTATCTACATTTTTTAAGATCTTTTAGGACAAATGCCTCATTTTTATGTCATTTTTAATATTTTATTTCATTCTTAAGTTATAATTTAAATGTAGTTCCAATCAAAAAGTTTTGTTGTACCTTTTTTTGGTTTAACATGACTAAAGTGGCTTCCAGGGGGTCAATTCTGGTTCTATGAAACGATGAAATGAAAAAAAGTTTTCATTTAAGTTTTCACAACTAATTTTCATAATACTTTTTCATCAACACTTATTTTCTGATTCTCGTTTGTATTATTAAACAAGTAAGAAAGCGCTATAGTCGGTCAAGCCGACCATACGATACCCTTCGCCACTAAGGTCAAAGGTGTTATTTGTCCTGTATAAAGACAAATATTTGCTAAATTTTGCCATCATACAAACATTTTCTCAAAACTTATATATTCAACCTGTTTCCGTCATTTGCACTTATATGAGAGCTAGAGTCAAATGTGGACCGATTATTTCGAAATTTGGCAAGTTGACTACAGTTGTTACAAAAATTATGTATGCGAAAAATAAACTCAAAATTTTCATTATCTTTAGATTTACGAGCGTTTTAGCCATTTTTTGTCTCATTTAGTGCGTTTTTAAAGAAGAGTTTGTATGGGAGCTATGGTCAAATGTGGACCGATTTCAACGAAATTTGATACAGTGATTTAAGTTTACATAAGCAGTATCTGTTTTAAATTTCATGAAAAAATATTGATATTTGTGGCCAATATATCAATTCCGGGAAGTGGGACCTATGGGAGGTACCATAAATAATGGACCGATTTTGACCAATTTCAATAGCCATGGTTCCATTGTCAAAAAAATTGTCCATGCCAAATTTCATCAAATTATCTTTAGAATTGCGACCTGTAGTTTGATTACAAGGTTTACATGGGGGTCCAGCCAGCCAGACGGACGGACGGACATCGCTAAATCGACTCAGAAAGTGATTCTAAGCCTATTGGTATACTAAAAGGTGGGTCTAAGACAAATATTTCTATGCGTTACAAACATCAGCACAAACTTATAATACCCTTTCCACCTATGGTGGCGAAGGGTATAAAAAGTGTTTCATTCCATTCGTTGCTATGAAACTTTATCAACTGTTTTATGATAATTGCCAAGCAAATGTCAAACGTAAAACAGGAAACAAATAATGTTGGTCTCGGCAACATCAATTTGCGTAATTATTAATTTTTCTTAAAATTATTAATTACCAATTTTTATTTTTGTAATTATTAATTTCGATTAAAATTATTAATTACCACAGCATCTTCCGTCGGCGGTAATCCTATAGCAATAACACGCCGTCGACGAAAAATAAATAAAATTGGTTATTAAACAAAAAAGCTTAAACAAAGGGCTTGACTATATACAATAGCACTTACAGCGTTAAATAATACGAAGCTATATCTTACTCTTCTTTTCAAAACCTTTTGCTTCTCTACTATCCCCTTTCCAAAGAAGGTAACCCAATTCGTACATACTCTTTATACAATTGTATAGGCAGTATTTGCCTGAGTGTTACTTCTCTTAAAAAAATATATATACCTAAATTATTACCATTAGTACCGCCTAAAGCGGTAAGCCTCGTCGTCAGTTCCACTTTTTGTCTAGAATTTTTTTTTCTGTCATACATTTATAGATTAGTGACCAGTTTTTTAATAATTATATTTCATACTAATCGTTAGCAATATCAATATTTTCTTCCAAGAAGTTAATTAAATAATATTTGGTCTTATTTTTGATTTTTCACTTAAAAGTTTTCAGTGAAAAAATTCTTTTCATATGAAAAAATTTTGACAGTTGGTTGCACTGTTTCACAAAACAAGAATCCCAATTGTTATGAAACGATGAAAAAATCTCGTTTCGTTTCAGTGATTTTTTCATATGATAATGATTTGACGTTTGTTTTTATTTTTTTTACTAAATTAGAATCGCTACTTCTATGAAAACATGAAAAACTTTTCATTTCATCGTTTCATAGAACCAGAATTGGCCCCCAGGTGTCATTAAAATATGAGCTCCCAAAATATAAGACACATTTTTATTACCGTCAAAAAAGTTATTTGGCCAAAAACTCCTCAAATTCCATTCAAAAACGCATATCTCACTTTTTACTGAATTACACAGTGCAACAGGAAAAATCAGCCTCAACAATTCCAATGGCAAATGAGAGTGGACCATTAAGTAAACAGAACTGCCAAAGGGTTTTGAAAAGTTAGCTCGAATTTCATTTTTTTTTTTGATTTTTTGACAAAAATTTTTAATGAGTCAAATTAAAAATTTTCGAACACATACTAAACCACACATCTCCGAATTGGAGGAAATTTGGTTTGTACATTCTCCTTACTCATACAATTTTTAGGGTTTAAACAAATTTTAAATTTCCCTTTGGTTAAGATTTTATGATGATCCAAAGTTCGGTTTTTTCAAGATTTTTTTCCATAATATACCCACTTTATTTGCCTATAACTTTTGATATGGTTATCAGATTTTTATAAAACTGGGCACATATTTTAGCGTATGTCCTTAAGTTTTATGCTTTTTTAATAAAAAAATTTAATCATGTATTAAAAATCAAAGAAGGTCAATTATTTCCTTGACTCAAGGATATTTAAAAAAGCATATCTTCCATTTTCTTTATCCTTCTCTCAAATATGGATTATAAAATTAACATCATATGTAGAATGTGGGACCATGCAGGGTCGGAAAATAAGACACTTTTTGTGAAACAACTCACATTATTAAAATTATTAAAAATTAAAAAAATTTATAAACTCTAAAAATTGTATGAGTTAGGAGAATGTATATACCAAATTTCATCCAATTCGGAGATGGTGAGATTTAGTGAGTATTCGAAAATGATTGATTTGACTCATTGAAAATTTTTGTCAAAAAAGGACCAACTTCAAGAGGCCATAAAAATGAAATTCAAAACCCTTTGGCAGTTCTGTTTACTTCATATTCGACTTTAATTTGCCATTGGAATTGTTGAGGCTGATGGCGATGACTCGTAATTTGCTGCATAGTGTTATTTGTACCTTTGTTGGTCAAACAATATTATTAAAGTTTTATTTTTCGAAATATTTGCAATTTCAGTTTAGTTTCTGTATATACATACATATATACATTTTTGGGATCTCTAATTTAATTCCATCCCTAAAAAAAATTGTGTCAATTAAATTTAAAAAAATATTTTTTTTAGTTAGCGAATTTAAAAAGCTTTTCGGGTTAAAGAAAAGTGTTAAAGAATTTAAAAAATTATAACATTTCTATACATACATATATTTGTGGAAAAAAAATGGACTACCGTGATTTCTCAAGGCCCTATTATGAGTTTTATTCGATTTTCGAAAGGAGTCGAAATAGCTTATCGAACGAATTTGCAATTGGTATAGTATTATTGTGAATAGTATCATTTTGAATTTCTCTAATTTGAGTTATTCACAATAATATATCTTTTTGACTATTTTTTATTAAATCATGATTTAATTGCATTTCTACACACAGACTAACTTTCTAACAACTTAAGTCTTTCCGCCATTGTACATTTTTTCTTTTTTGATTTCCCTACACGAGCAGCAAAATTGTGTTTTTTGTTTTCTTTTCCAGGATTTTATATTGGCTCGTTAATAGGGCTTGTTGCTGAAGTTTCTACCAGTTTTTCACACGGTTCCTCGTCAATAATATCAAGGCCGAATTCTGTACCCGGTAGATTAACACAGGAATTAAGGTATAGAAAGTGCATCAAATATGAAGCGCAAGGTGTTAACCAATTTATCTGAAAAAGTTATCTGAAAAAAGTAACATTTTGTCAAGCTTGGATAAAGGTGCAAGCGTTACTTCTCTTGCACATACATAGATATGAAGTGGCCAAGTAAACAATTTGTACTATTAAGAATAATAATAAGCCGATTTTGAAACTGACTGCAAAAAGTGAAGGAAAAATTAAAAGGAAAACATTGAGAAAAGCTGAAATGCCGTTTTTGGAGGCGAAGCTATATCATTGGTTCAATCAACAAAGACTTAAAAATTTACCCATTACATGTGAATTAATTACAGTTCAATACTTAATCTCGAAGAGTTCGATCATCTCTTAATAAGTTGCGGATAGTGAATATTGAAAATATTGAAATTTTAAAGCAAAATAAACATTTTTATTCTTGTAATTGTCGTTTTTGTTCTTATTGAACTCCAACGTGTAACAATTACAACACACAAGCAGGTATAGTCACACTGCTATGGCCCCGGGGGCCAAAAGTCAAAATTTTAACATAAAAAAGACAAGCATGAAGAAACAAAAAAGTTCTCGACCACTACCTATGAGTATGTTTTATGACTTACCATCAACTTCAAGGAACAAGTTTAGTCCTCTTGCCAGCCTCAATGATACTGAAATGGACCCCGTATCTAACATAAGTGAAGAGAAAGTTGTTAAACCTCCACCATTAGTTGCAGATGATAAAATTACTCTTAAAGATCTTCAAGAGTTGTTGGGTAAAGATTCGATTTATAAACGTACATCTATAGGAACAAAAATTTTTCCACGAAATACTGAATGCTATGAAAAGTGCAAGAGGATATTATTGGCCAAGAAAATTGAATTTCATACCTTCAATTCCAAAGAAAATCGTTTATATACAATATTTCTACATGGACTTCCAAGAATAAGCATCGAAGATATAAAGAATGATATTCAAGGCTATAACTTAACTCCTTTTTCTATTACTGAAGTTAGTACCAAATTTAGTTCCGTCAATAATGCAGTATATAAAGTTCAATTTGTAAGAAAAAATTTCAATCCAAAATCGTTAAATAATATAACAGCTATATGCAACGTAATGGTATCATGGAAAAAATATAAACCAAAAAGAGGCGACAATCCAACCCAATGTTGGAATTGTTTAATGTATGGTCATGGAGGAGAACACTGCAACTGTCTGCCAGCATGTATGATATGTGCAAATTCACATCACACCAATGATTGCCCACTACGGAATCAAGAAAAAATACCAGCGGTATTTTCTTGTTTCAATTGCAAAAAACATGGTAAAGACCGCACAGACCACGCTGCAAATGATATTAGCTGCCCATTACGATCCCTTTATTTAGAAACTAGAGCTAAAGCAACCAACAAAAACACACGCAAAAATCCAAATCAAAATCAACAACAGCACATTAATACTGATCTTCCAACAAATAATTATAACAATTCTTTTCGTAATAATTTATCATATGCTGACTGTATTAAGCAAAATAACGATCTATTTGATATAGATGAGCTTTTCAGTATTTTTACAACTGCTTTAAGTGATCTCCAAAAATGTACAACAAAAGTACAACAAATACAGGTTGTAATGTCAATGGTAAAATATGCATATGGTCTACGGTAATTACAATGGATTAAAAATTCTTCATTGGAATGCTAATGGCATTACTACATATTCTCACTTATTGCAATTCGAAAATTTATTAGAAAAAGAAAATATTCAAATTTCCTCTTTAAACGAAACACATCTTAATGAAAACCACAAAACTTATTTCAAAAATTATTTAATATACCGTAACGATAGGCAAGATTCAAGGCGAGGAGGCGGTGTTGCTTTAGTAGTCCGCAGATCTATCAAACATAAACTTATGACTATTACAAATACCTTAGGAATAGAAAATCTTTCAATTGAAACTGAAGTCAATAACAGAAAACTTGTTATCTGTACTGCTTATTCGCCAAAATATAAAAACTCTTTTGCATATGATATCACAAAACTGACAGCATTAAATGTGGACTTTGTCATATTAGGAGATTTTAATGCTAAACACTCCTCATGGAATTGCGTTAATAATAACACAGCTGGTAATGTTCTACATAATCTTGAACAAACTAGTAACTTTTTTATATATCATCCTAATACCCCTACTTTTTATCCGTACCAAAGCAATAGAAACTCTTCTACTATTGACTTGGTGCTGAGCAACAGTTCGTTTAACATAAATCTTAAAGTACTCGATTATGATATTCCATCAGACCACAGACCTGTTGTGTGTCAAATCGGAAATGCCAATGTCAATGAGATAGAAACCGATTACTATGATTATAAGCGTACAGATTGGATTGCTTTCCGTAATATTATTAATAATAAAATAACTATAAATACAGATAGTTACAGATCAATAAGTTCAATTGACTTAGAAATTGGAAAGCTTGTTAAAATAATTATAAATGCACGAAACGATTGTACCACAAAATACAGTAATACCTTTAAAATTAATTTACCTTCCGAGATCATTAACCTCATAAGAGCCAGGAGAAATTTTAAAAGGAAAAGTCAACGAACTTCAATAGCATCCGACGTTAAGTTTTATGAACAATGTGTCAAACTATTGACAAAAATGATAAATAGAGAGATAAATACCTATCGCAATAATAAATGGAAAAAACTGTTGGAAAAATTAAGACCAGGGGATAAATCATTTTGGAAAATTAGCCGAAGTTTAAGGGGCAAACAAAACAAAAAAATACCATATTTTAGTCAAGGTAATCTAAAAATTATAACGGATCAGGAAAAAGCTCAGTTACTTTCAAATTCCTTTTCTCATGCAAACAATCTTACATCTGGTTATAAACACTCAAATGATAAAATTGTAAACTCTAAAGTTAATAGATTTAAGTCAACCTATGTACTTTCTGAAAATATACCTTTGATATCCTTGAACGAAATCAACTCGATTATTGGAACTCTTAAAACATCTAAGTCACCTGGTCTGGACGATGTTCCAAATATTTTGATAAAAAATCTTCCCATAAATGCTATAAAGTTACTAGTAATAATTTTTAATAGTTGTTTGAAAATAAATTACTTTCCGAAACATTTCAAAAAAGCCAAATTAGTAGCCATTCCCAAACCAAACAAACCCAGAAATAATCCCAATAGTTACCGTCCGATTAGTTTATTGAGTAATCTTGGAAAAATTTTTGAAAAAATAATTAAAAACAGAATTAGTGAAAATTAGTGAACAATTTGGCTTTAAAAAACAACACAGTGCTGTACATCAAATCAATCGTATCGTAAATATAGTAAAATCTAACAAACGAAATAAAAAGTCTACTGGGATGATAGTTTTGGATGTGGAAAAGGCGTTTGACACCGTTTGGCACAATGGGCTTCTATACAAATTAATCAAATCTAACCTACCTAAATATTTATGTATGATTATTGCTGATTTTCTAACAGATAGAACTTTTACAGTAGCTGTCAATAAAACATTATCTTCAGAAAAGACATTTACAACAGGATTACCTCAAGGTTCAATATTATCTCCTCTACTATACTCTATTTATACTTCAGATTTTACTCCTCCATCATACTTAAAGGTCGCCTACTATGCAGATGACACCGCACTTTTAACTGCTAGTAAACTCACGAAGGCATTACTAAAGAAAATGGAAAAAAGCTTTGAAGCCTGCAGAAAATATTTTTACAAATGGAAAATAAAATTAAACGCTAATAAAACTCAAACCATTATATTTCCTTATAATCAATCTCCTAAACGACTACCTAATCGCCCATTAAAGTTTCAAAATGAAAACGTAACAAATCAAAATAATGTAAGATATTTAGGCATGTGTCTGGATAAAAAACTTAACTTTGGAAATCATATCGGGGAAGTTTGCCGGAAAACGCACAAAATAGTTAAAGCTTTGAGGCCTATTCTTAATAAACGCTCAACACTCAATACAAAAAACAAAAATCTTTTATTCAAAAGCGTAATAAGACCTAGTTTGACATATGCAAGCCCCATCTGGTTCAAAGCTGCAAAAACTCATCTGAAGAAGCTCCAGATAATTCAGAACAAATGTCTCAAAATAATAAATAATAAACACTGGAGATATTCAACTCAACTTCTTCACCACGAAACTGGCTATGAACGTATTATAGATTTCATAAAAAGAATTAATGATAAATATCAAGAATCTATAGAAAATTCTCCTTACCAACTGATAAGAGAATGTCAAGACTCGGGTTAAATTACTCCCAAAATTTAAAATTACCAAATTGAAAATGATATGTATACAACACATTATTTGTTAATAATGTACTTGTATACCTGTATATTTTCTACTTATATTTGAAATTTAGTTAATCAAATAAAGGTTTTTCCTATTTTTCCTTTAAAATGTTCATTAAACAGATTAAATTAAAGTTATATGATTATTTAATATATTACTCGTTGTAAATCTATTGATAAAACTCGTAAAATTGTAAATATGCAAAGAAGCTAAAGTAAATAAAGATGAATTTGAAAATGAAAAAAAAATGAAATGTGAATTAATTAAAGCAAAAGTAAAATATTTAATGACCAATTGAAAGAAAACGTTCTTTTAATGCAAGTGATGGGTGGTTTCAAAAAGTTAAGCAACGATTTAATATACGGTTTTTAAAGACATCCGGTGAAAAATTATCGTCTGCAGAAATCCCTTGAAGCAAAAAAAGTACAAAAAATATAAAATATGTAATAAAAACCATACGAATTACTTAATTTATTTATTTATTTTATCCTCTCGATCTAGTGAACTTCTCCATTTAGTGAACAGGCTCTGTTAGAATTAGTTCACATAACCGAGCGACTACTGTATATGCAAATTGTTCGGACTTCCAACTGTTGATTTAATGGCTGAACATACCTGTTCAAGCAAATGCTTCAAAAATGTTTAAACAGAGGTATTATATAATAATCAAACTTTAATCCACCAGTATTTAAGTACAACATCCATTCTTCCAGGTGGTCCCAAATAATTTAGCTCCCGTACAATTTCTTCCAATTTTTTGGCGACCTGAAAGAAAGTGAGTCACTCGAATTCGGATGAATATTGGTTCCACTACTTCGCTTGCTTTTACGAGTGTGTTGTGTACGTTTATGTATTGCAGATGATATTTTAATGAAAAACTAAATTGCATAAAAGAAATACAACCCAGAGAATATAAAGAAATAAACAAAAGAATTTATTTTTTTTTACAAATTTTGTATTTATTTATGTCATATTCTGCGCAAAAGACTAAAGCTACGTTCAGACGATGGTCAGATCTTACAATATTGTCACATCTGGCAATGTGCTGCCAATAAACTGACAATAAAGAATTGTCAGCAAAAGGCAAATTGCGTGTTTACACGGTTGTAAGAAAAATGTAAGAAAAGCTGTCAATTTCATTGTCAGAAATTGTCTGACAATTAATTAAGCTGACAATCTCGGCTTACAATAAATTGGCAGTTCACACGATTATCAGATATGTGTACACAAAAAATTGCCAGATCTATTGTCAGTCACAAAGCACATGAAAAATATTGTTCATTTTTGTGTTTTTGACTTGAAGTTTATGTTTGTTTGTTATAAAATATTAATCAAAATGGAAAAAACAGGCAATTGCCAAAATTTTAACAGTGTATGTTTAGAAAGCTGTGAAGATGAATGTGAAGTGGAGAAAAAACGTCTCACAGTGGGATTGTGGAAAAAATTATGGAAATAAGTCTGCAACTTTTAAACCTTTAGGCCGATTTTAAAATAATTTTGGCAGAAATGTTTAAACCTAAAAAGCCTAGCTTTCACTATGGCTGCGCAATCGGCTCCCAAAGTAGGGCACCTCAGACTCATAAATTACTTAAAACTATATATAATTGTCATTTTCCAACCAATTTGAGGAAACATACTATATAACATTTTTACAGTTTTATTAAAATTTTTTAATTTTTGTACCATACTGCACCGATTTTTTTTACTAATATCTGATCTATATATAACCAATAGGTAAAAGGGTATTATAAGTTTGCCATTCAGTTTGTAATTTTTTCATTATTCGTCTTAAAACAAATAAAAATAATACCGATCGACTCAGGAGTCGGGGTCTAAATCGACATAGGGAGTCGTATTTGACTATTCTTAGAATTTTAAAATCTTTTTTTTTTTTTAAATGCAGTTAAAAAATGTTTCAATTCAATTCTCATCGAATTTTGAATTTTGGCGATATCTCTAGTGTTTGTAAACCGATTTTAATGAAATTTAATAGCGTGCTGCGTTAGAAAATTTCCTAAAATCTGATATATAATTCGGTGCTTTCGCGATACCTCAGTTATTGATTTATCGATTTTGATGATTGCGCTGCGGTAAATTGTGTTATCCTTGACTGCCAGTGGAGCATAGCAAGCTGCGCTGAAATATTTCCTAAAATTTGATATAGTTCAAAAAACTTTTTTTTTAAATAACGTTTTTTTACAAAAAAAAATATTTTAAATTTGGTAATTTGTGAGACATCGAATTTGGCGATATCTCAGATTGTACCAATTTTGAAGATATATATAATATCGTTTTGCTTAGGAGGATTTTCTAATATCTGATATATAATTCGTGTCGGTATACTATACGTAAATTGAGGAATTTATACAAATTAAAAAAAATACAATTTAAAAGAAAATACAAAAATTTGAATTCAGCATCGAATTTCGAATTTTTGCTATATCTCAGTTGTTAGTAGAACTACATGTTGAAATTTAATAGTATAATTGGTAGAACACTATTAACATACAATACCTATACATGTAAGTTATGTCGGTATGCCATCTAGGAGCTCATCAAACTTGATTTCAGCATACCGAAATATGTCTTAAATAAGTGTCTTTAGAACTTTATTCATGACATAGTCCTATTGATTCAGGAAATTTTAATTTCGATCCATAATTTTTTGCTTAAAAAGTTTTATACCATCGCAAATATATTTATAAAAAATTTTTCTAATCCAAAATCTATTAGTGTTAACTCAGATAAAACAAAAATGTTGGCTGTTTTTAAGTTTTTTGCTAAAAGTGTTATTTGCTTATTTGCTTTTTTAATTCATCTTTTTATAATATTTTTATTCGAAAAACTTCTTTAGATTGATATATAATAACACTATATTCCCAATTAAAATGCATGTTCAATATAATTTTATGCTGCTATTTTTATTTATTTATTTTTTAATGATATAAATCCTAAGAACCGTATGTTTTCAATTAAAACCAAGAAGTTAAAATTGTCTGACAATGATTGCATTGTAAGATGGTGGAATTTCATGCAGCTGACAATAAAAACGAAGCTGACAATTTTTTAAAATGTTCTGCCAATTTTAAATAGAGTGTTTACACGATTGTAAGATATCTGACAATTTCATTGTAAGGTGGTTGTGTGACAATGTGCTGACAATGCTTTAGCTGACAACGTTGTCAGCAAAAAATTGTAAGTTTACACGATTGTAAGAAATTTTCTTACAATTTTTCTTACAATATTGTAAGATCTGACCATCATGTAGACATAGCATTACAGTCTTATATTGCAGCACAGAATTAAAAGCTCATAAGATACAAGTATTTATAAAATTTTCGATACCTTTAAGGAATAAGCTTAAAACTAAATATTACATACAACTTTTTAATTTATCACAAAAACAAAATTAAAATGAAAATTTACTACAAACATAAACAGAAAATTTATTACGAAAAAAATGCTTTTATATTCTTTCTAAAAATCAGTGCATTACTAACAATTTGTACGCTATTGGGTAATGAGTTCCAAAGACGGACTGCATTAACAAAGAATTGCCATTCTGATGATAAGCTGTTGTACGAAAAGGTAGTTAGTTTCTTTCCTCTATTTGATCTCGAGAAGTGTAGGCGATTATAAAGATGATCAGGTTGTTGACTAAAGATGATTTTGTGTAAAAAAACTAAGACCTTAGTTTTTAGAAAGTCGCTCAATGAGAGTCTATACATTTGTTTCGCATATGTAGAAACATTGGTGCGAGATTTTATATTATAAATGTATCGCGTTATGTTGTTGTAGATTACCTTTAATTTAGTTTTGCTGCGGGAATCACAGCTCGCAAAAATTTCACATCCATATAGTAAAGTAGGAATTAAGTACGTTTTTGCTAATAACATTCTTGTTTTGATCGGAGTAAAATGATGAGTTTTCCACAATCTTCTAAGTATGGAGTATGAGCGCCTACAAGCATAATGGATGTGATCCTTCCAGTTAAGGTTATCATTAAATATAATTCCTAAGTTTTTATACGAGGTTACCATGTCAATGGGTTGATGGTTAAGAACAATAGGAGGTAATGTTTCAGTCAACGTTAATCTTTTTTTAACTAAAATGCATTTGGACTTTTGATGGTTAATGCTTAAACCATTTGCTGATGTCCATAGATAAATTCATTGTAAATCAACATTTAATTTTGAAATACAATCAATTATAGAAGATGGTTGGATGGCATACATTCTCACCTTACAGTAACTGAGTTGGTCTGGTAAATCATTAGCATATAGGGAGAAAAGAAGGGGACCAATTATCGAGCCCTGGGGGACGCCTCTTCTTACATACAGATACTTTGAATCTTCTACAGAAGTATGAACATACTGTTTTCGGTTTGTTAAGTACGACATCAATAAGCGTATTGAGGTATTTAAAAAACTTAAAAAAGTTTTTTAATTTAAGTTTGAGTACATCATGGTCAACTGTATCGAATGCTTTAGAGTGATCCAGAAGTACGAGAAAGGTTAGGTTATTATTGTCGATTTCTCTCCTTATGTCTTCACAAACATCAATTAAGGCAGTTAAACAGCTATTATTTGTGCGAAACCCAGATTGTCGATTAGTAATTAAGTTATTATTGTTTAAGTACAAAGTCATTTGGCTATGCATTAGTTTTTCCAAAGCTTTTGACAGAAATGGAAAAATGGCAATAGGTCTATAATCAGCATTTAATTTAGTGTTGGTATAATTTTTGCTTTTTTCCAACTACTTGGGTAGTAAGAAGATGTTATTACTGTATTAAAAATATGTGTAATAATAGGCAACAGATGTGGTAGTACTAACTTGAGAAAATTAGGATGAATCTCATCCGATCCAATAGCATTAGATTTAATTGTCAGAATACTTTTGCATACCTCGGATTGAGTAACTCCTATGAAATTAAACTGATTATTTTGATTTGTATTATTATATAAATTGTTAGTATAAAAACTTTTATCAGCTGTGACCATTGGTATATTTACAAATTTTTCATTTAGTGTATCGGCATCTGCACATATGTTTGATTTTTTTTTACTTTTTTCCAATACCGATCTCTCGAATAGCTTACCAGGTCTTCTTCGATTCGACAGCATTGGTAAATTTAATTGAAAAATACTTATATTTTGCATCCTCCATAGCTTTGTTGGCTGCATTTCTAGCAAAACGATATACATCATGTAGTTGTGTGGTACTAAAGCGTTTCCATCGTTGGTAAGCATTATCACGATTTATAAGAGACTGCTTTTCTTCCTTAGTAAACCAGGGCTTAGTCTTCTAATTCGGCATTATTGATTTAATTGGCACTATTTAAGTATCTGGTCATCAACAGATTCCATATAGTACACACAATTCCAGTCAATTTTGTAAAACTCCTGAAGCAATAAATTTAGATCAATATTTTTGAAATCACGATAAGTAATTTTTTCGTTTGTTATTTGAACTTGAAAATCATATGTCATAAAAAGTAAATCGTGTTTTGAAAAACATGGTGCTGAGAGCTGATCATATAAAAGAACGTTAGATTGATTAGAGACAAAAATTAGATCCAATAAAGTGCTATTAGTTTTCGAAAATGTGTGGGCATTGTGGAGTTGGTGGGAGTTAAACCAAGAGACTTCATATCTGCAGTCAACTGGAAGTCAATCATTATATTATAATTGAAGTCGCCAAGAACAACTACGTCCTCATACATCACAGATAAGTTTTCCAATTTGTTCATAAACGTATCCAAAGTTATTCTGTTGTTTGGTCTATAAGCCGTGCACAAGAGCATTTTTCTACTTTGAATTTTAATTTCCACAAAAATATGTTCAACTTTATCTTCAACACCTATAGTTCCAATAATCTTATGCATTATACCATTTCTGACATATAAAGCAACACCGCCATCACGTTTAACTCTATCGGATCTTATTGTCGTGAAGCCATCTATAGAAGTGTAAATGTCATCTTCATCGTTGTTAAACCAGGTTTCGGAAACACCAATAATGTCGACACCAGAATTTTCAAGATGAATCTAAATTTGTCCATTTTTTTGCCAAGACTTTGAGCATTAATGTGGCATATATTTAGACCTTTTTTATGTTTAGATAACACTTTTATCATGTTTGCAGTTCAGTCTTTATGAGCATTAATCATAGTTTGTTGCATATCCAATTTATTGGAAAAGTTATAAAAACGTACAAAAAGTAGTAAATATAAAAAATTAAGACAAATGGTTTTGTAATATTAAAATTTGTTGAGTAAAAGTTAACATTAGAAAGTTTTAGAAACAATTTAAACATAACAAGTATAAAAACGGCAAAAAATATAAAAAATGTATAAAATTTAAAAAATAATGATGAATATTCAGAATTATGATGAAAACTCTTAGCTTCCTTGACCTCCAGCAGTAAAACTCTCATCAGAAGACAATCTTTCCGCATATGCAGGGCTTCCTTTTTCACATAAATTAAACCACGCATAGAAAATGCACTATGTATGCGTTTATCACGCTCCAAACGTCCAGCTTCTCATAGTATGTTGTAGTTTTCTTTGGTTAGACTTTCGTTTACAAAAAAAATTGTGTTACTCCCAAAGCCAATATTATTTAGAGTAAAATGGAATCCTCTATTCTCCTTTCTAAAGTTTGTTAATGATTTTATTATATTTGTTAATTTTTATACCCTTCACCAATATAAGTTTGTCATTCAGTTTGTATTTTTTTCATTATTCGTCTTATACCGATCGACTCAGAATCGCCAGGAGAGTAGATTTAGCGATGTCCGTCTGTCTCTTGAAATCAAGTTTGTGGAGCTCCTGGTGGGCTTGCACAAATTTTTTATTTTACATTAATTTTCTTAATTCTTTTTGTATGAGTTGAGATATCATGGGTAAGTACTAGAAGAGTGTACTTGAGGTCTATGATTATTAACACAAAACATAAGCCTTCTTTAAATAGAACATCGATATATAACAATTAAAGATCCAACTGTAAATGGAAAAGATATAACGAAAAATGTATTTTGACGACTCCAATGTGCGGCAAAAACAAAAATTTCTTGTTTTTAATAGTTCAGTTGGAATTATCGAAAAACTTCCTTAGTAAAAGCTTAATTTTCTGATATTAGGGAGGTACATTAGGGTATTAGGTGTAGGAACTGAGGTGTGATGGATAAATGTTATAACCGGATATCTGAGACCAATGGCTATTAAAGAAAAATATTAGCCTCCTCGAGACAAAAACATGTATATATCACACTTTAAGATCAGACTGCAAATGCCGAAGATATAACGAAAACGGCGCTTAAGTCGAAAATTGAAGTTTTGAGATATCATCAATTTTGTGTAATTTTTCTTCTTTAAAAAAATATTGTTAAATACAGAAGATTTTACGTTTTTTCTACTTTTCCTTTTTGAAACTGAAATTTGCGTTAAACTGGACCTTAAGTAACTTTAAGTGGTTCTGTTTAAATAAAAAGTATATATTGTGTAGTTGTATGTAAACATAAGTTGTTTGAAAATAATGACTTTATTTTTTTAGGTCAACATTTACACAGCCTAAGTGAAGTTAAGCGAAATCGTTATATGATGAAAGAAAAATATGAATATGTACAGAAAATATGTGTACATAAGTTGTTTTGATTAATGCATTATTGATTCAAAAAACTTAAGCTAACAAGTATTCTAACATAGCATTGACAAAAGCCCGAATTTTTCAAAACAGACTAAATACATTTAAGCGCATTGGCTTCTGTAATGAATAAACGCCTTAACTCAATTCTCCATTATGCCGACTTACAGCTTGTTTTTGAAACTACAATTTTTTCAAATTGTACGTCAACTGACGAAAAAATTTAAGTTTTGGTTTTTGTAATTTTTTTTTTTGAGTGAAACGAGAACAAGCTTTAAAAATTTTGGTTCGTATATGAAATGTATAGACGAAAGTAAATGTCAAATTAGGCAATTACAAAATTCTAATCGTCTGGGAAACAAAAATACATTTAATTTTTTTTGTTTAGGACCAGCACTCAGGGTATGACCCCTACTTATGCAATAGATTGTGTTAGAACAAGGAAAAGGATATGGAAGGGGGATAGGTGGAGTAGTGTTTGTGGACGTTTGATTTGAACTTCCCTGTATTGCAACTGACTGGCATAACTTCGGCGGGAAGCAAATTACGAACTGTACAGCTAAAGAACGAATTTTATCTATAGTGTGTTGTTCTGTCTACTGGCCAATCGACCACAAAGGGATGAACTCTAACAGATAAACGTGTATTGCGTAAGAAAGTTCTAGTATCGAAAACTAGTTCCCTGATTTCTTTAGAGCACATTCCAAAGTAGTAACGATAGAACAATCGATTTGGATAACCTACTTTGAAGCAACGGCCCATACATGAGAGTGGTATTCCATTTTTGGTCGGATATAGGTGGTGTAAATAGTACAGAGATCAATTGTAGTAAAGTAACTCTAACACCGTTTTAGAACATTGAATTCTCATGCCCAAAACATAATTTTATAAAAAAATCTTTCAATGAATTTTGAAAAAATTAAAATTTTATTATTTTTTTTTGTTTTTAATAACACTGCACAACAGTGAAAAAAGTGCAAGAATGTGACAGTATACGTTCGATTCTACTATCAAATTGTAGTAAAACCCTATACTCACTTTTTTCAGATTAGTGACCGTTTCGTTTTTATGGCGCTCCAAAGTTTCGCAATATCAGCACAATGCTCAAAAAAAGTGTCCTCAGATTTTTTCTAATAGCTACTTTGAACGTGGAAATATCGCTAAACTATGTTTGACAATAATGTAGCCAAGAGTCTGGTGAACATTTCTCACGAATTTTTTTTTCTATAAATTTATTATTCCCAGATTTTTCTTGAACAATGCAGGATGAAAAAAAAAATTTCACTTTTTTTCCCGTAATTTTTAGGGAGTCCTGATTTTTTGCATACTATATTTGGTAAAATTGTAGCTGAAGTAAAGCTGAACAACCTTTATAAACAAACCATTATAATCTGAACGTGTCTACCCCTTCAAAATTGCTCACACGTTTTCCTTTCAAACTCTATTTTTTTTACTAAACTAATTTTTTTGGAAAATAATTTAATTTGTGTTTATTTTGATATTTATTACTAATATTTAAAGCAGTTTAGTTATACATTTTTACATATCATCGTTATCTGAATCATCAAAATCTTCTAGTAATGGTAAATTATCAAGATCTTCATTTTCCTATTTTTCATCATCTACTTCCACAAGTTTTGTACTTTTTTCAAAATCTGCATCGCAAAATAATTTTTTTGCACACCAACAAATCTCTGCCATTACAGCATCCGGAGACTCCATTCCTCTATACCTAATATTAAAGATATCCGATATGTTAAAAAGTAGTTATGTGTAAGTATATGTGTATAAAGGCAGTATTTATCACCTTAATTCAAATGGCAATGCTGTTTGATGGAAACGTTCACCTTGCTCGTCTGATTCCGTTGAAAGTTGTTGACTGAAGTAACTTAAATAATGATGCAAGAAATGGATTTTTAAAGACATATTTACTCCGATTTCTTCAAATGCACTTAACATATTTTTTACAGATATCTCATAGTTTTGGGACCGATGCTTTCCTAGGAAACCTGATATTACTTCTTTTATTGAGCTCCAAACAATTTTCTCCGCTGGTCCTTGATCAATCTCCGTATATCCGGACCATTAAGCACTCCTGATGATTAATGCAAAAAATCTTAGATATACAAATTTTATTTAAATGTAATTAAAATGCTTTAATTACCTTCCTTTAGCTTTTCAGTAGAGATTTTTTTCTTAAAAATTTGATAACGTAAGAGGTTTAAAACTGCAAGCCCATGTTCAGGATTGTCCCTTTTGCGTATGATGGCCTTTATAAAATTTTTTACCACTCCAAGTTTGACGTGAAGTAATGGCATTAAAATTTTTTCAATTGGCACAAGTGGTTTTTCAATTAAGTTTTGTTGACCCAATTTAAAATCGATCCTTCTTTCCCACGAGTGATTTTGGTACTGATTTCCTTTGTATCGAGAATTCCAATTACAAAGAAAGCACATATACTTAGTTTATCCCCCCTGTAGCCCACATAGCATCGCCACTACCTTAGGGTCACAACAAATACGCCACATATGTTTGTCATAATTTACTGTTTTCAAGATTTTCTCCAATTTTACATATGTTTCTTATGTGTCTGTGCTGTAAACTATCGTAACACTTGGCTTACTATTTGTCTTATGTAAAAGCACGGCTTTCAAGCTTTGGTTTGAGCTGTCAATAAATAAACGCCAATCATTAGGATCATATGAAATTTCCATTTTTTCCATCAGCCCTTTTGTATCTTCGCAATATGCAAGCGTTCTTGTGTCATCAGTGGTAAAACATTTTTGGAGGTCTGACTGACGTTTTCTATATTTTGTGACCTTAAATCCTGGCACCAGTAAGTTGTTTTGCTTTAAAAATTAAGCAAGCTCTTCAGATTTTTTTTTGCGATAGTTCCAACTTAGATACTATGAAATCAAGGCGGTCTTCCGTGATTAATATTTGATTACCTGATGGTTCTGGATCATATAAAGAAACATTTTCCCCTTCTTCGCTTAGACAAGTGAAATCTAAAGCAGTCTCCTGGTTATTTTCGAACATGATATTTTTAAGAGGTTCGTGTGAAGTAACAGTTGACTTAATTTTCGGTAGTTGGGCGCTGGGAACAGATTGGTATTTAAAATTTTTCTTTTTCTTCGAATTCATTCCTTGAAGGGTATTTTTACAGGAGTAACAATTTTTGGAACTATGTTTCCTACCTGGATTTTTCCAAATCATAGGGGAGTCAAAACGAAGAAACGCTTTCTTTCCTTTTTGCCATTCGAAAAGTTCCTTATGACATGTTTGGCATACTGAGTTTGGAGCAAATTTCTTTTTTTCAATAACTTTCTTTTGGTAATATTGTAAGTATAAATCTTTAAATTCTTTGGTAAATCGGCGTCTTCTTTTTGTAGGTGTAAACATGCCACAACAATAACAAAAATTATTTATAATGGCTTTGCATTTATCCATTTTCATTTAAAAACACTTTTTATTTTGATTTTGGAAATATTTATAAAAGTTTCACTTGTTTTTCACTTTATTAATGCACTAAAAATTAGAAGATTTTTTCAACTACAACTTTGAATATTGTCTGTTTTGTCGACTTAGTATTCCAAGCTTACTTATTTAAAAAAAAAATAGTTTTAGTGTAAAAGTTCGAGTTAAAAACGAAAACGTGTGATCACAAGAAAAACTTTATTAGTAATTTTGGGGGTCCAGACATATTCAGATTATAATGGTTTGTTCACATAAGTTGTTCAGCTTTACTTCAGCTACAATTTTACCAAATATAGTATGCAAAAAATCAGGACTTCCTAAAAATAACGGGAAAAAAGTGAAAAAAATTTTTTTTTCATCCTATATTGTTCAAGAAAAATCTAGGAATAATAAATTTTAAAAATTAAAAAAATCGTGAGAAATGTTCACCAGACTCTTGGCTACATTATTGTCAAACATAGTTAAGCGATATTTTCACGTTCAAAGTAGCTATTAGAAAAAAACTGAGGACACCTTTTTTTGAGCGTTGTGCTGATATTGCGAAACTTTGGAGCGCCATAAAAACGAAACGGTCACTAATCTGAAAAAAGTGAGTATAGGGTTTTACTACAATTTGATAGTAGAATCGAACGTAGTTGTGTTGTGTTGTGTAGTGTAATTTTTGATTTTATTTAATTTCAAGTTTTATAGGAAAAGCTTTAAGAAAAGTAATAAAATATTTCATGGCAATCCCAATATTTGATATTTAATTACGAAGCTTTTACCATAGAGTACCGCATAGAGTGCGATCATAAAAAAAAATAGACAAAATAGCAAAAAAAAATGTATAATGACATTTCTTATATGAAGATGACGTCTTTTAAATGTACTTTTGACGTCTCTTAAATGTACTTGACAGTTTCGTCCACAGTCTAGTTCTGGTTTATGGCTTTTACTTCTAAACGAAAAAAGAAAATTAATAGCTCATTCACATTGACTCGAAAACATTGAGTTTTCGCCTCAAAACAACATTGAAAACTCAAGTTTTCACATACAAAACGAAAACTCCTTCCGTATGAGTTTTCAACGAAAACTTATTTGAAAACTATTAAAATACCGATACAACACTGAGTTTATACCATTTATTATAACTCTATATTAGAAAAATGGGAAAATATCAAAAATAAATGTCAGTGTAAAATAAAACATAAAAAAAAACAATAATTTTAATTTTAAAAATTTCTGAAAAAAACATTATAAAAGTGATGAAAAAGTTATTATTTTATTGTTTTTTAATAAAATCTAATAAGTGGGAAGCATTTGGTGTTCGGCTTTTAAAATTAATCGCGAGTAAATAAATAAATTTCTTCCGAAAATTTTTATAATGTGAATGGTCCGAAAACACCTAAAAACTTATAGTGTGAATGGGCTAAAACTCAATTTAGAGCTTAATCGTTTTTCTAGTATCGATTGCATTCTAACGTATGACATAGGGTTTGCAAAAAACCGTGAAAATGAGAAACCGCGGTTACGGTTTTAAAACACCCAAAACCGGCCGGTTTCGGTTCGGTTTTCGGTTTTTTAATAAAACTATTTCAGTTTAAATTTGTAGGAAAATTTAGATAATTTTATTAAAACATATTATAATTTAATACTAAAATTCTGGAAAATAATTCAGGTTTTTTAAATATGAGGGATTTCTTAAATAAGTTTTGTTTCTTTTGGAGAAATTGCAGAGTCCCTTCAGCGTGAATAATATATGCATCCGAGCGACAAATTGCTTCAATAGTAATTTTTACAAATAGCAACGATTTTAAAGAATTTACGATTTCAAAGTCGATAGAATGAAGCAAATCTAAGGTCGACAGCATTTCTAAACTCTCATGAATACTTTGTTTTAGAAGCAGAAATCTAAGAGTAAACTTAATTTACGATTATGATGCTTTTTAACGCTTGTTTGTAAAATATTATAACGAACTGACGAATTTTTGAAATACCAAACAGTTTTCCTCACAGTCTCTAGGTTCAAACGTATATGGGCAATCGGTTTTAAATGAGTCAAAGTTTCATCGTCGCCGTCTTCAAAATTGATTTTCAGATACAAATTTGATATTGGCTGCTGCTCCATCTATAGTACATGCTACGATGTTTGTATCAAGTGAAATATTAAACTCCATCAGCCTTTTTCTAATGGTTTCTTGCTTTTGCTTGAAATTACACGTTTCTAAAATACGGCCCAGGTTATAAAATTTACCATGAGAATCGTGAATATTTACGTTCATATACCGTTTTCCCCTTACACCTGTCCATTCGTCCATTGTAAACCCCTTTTGCTTGTTTCATTCTTCTGCTTCATTAAATAGACAAATTACGTGCAAATTTATGATAAGCTAATGTTATTTCTGAATAATACCAACAAAAAATTATGAAAAATAAATAGCTAAAACCGCGGTTTTTTCTACGGTTTTCGGTTTCGGTTTTGAGGCATAAGAAACCGAGATTTCGGTTAAAGCCGAACTGCAAACCCTAGTATGACAGTTTTGTGAACAGTGCCTAGTTTCTGTAACTCTCGCATCGATAAATTATTCGAGTGGAACAATGAAAATGAAAAAGAAACTAGTTGAATTAAACAAAATGTCATTTTTTTCACCCAAGTGTTTCTGTAATTTATTTTTGTGAGAACTATCTGTCATTCAACAACTTACGTCAAATTTATTGGAAATGTGCGAGTAAAACTGTTTCTGTAAGCGAATGATGCGAAAAGTTTTTCATTTTATCTGTCAAAACAATTCGCACATATTAAAGGCGTCGAAAAAGAAACATTTGAACTAAAAAGTAAAAACAAATACATAATTAAAACATATAATTAAATAAAATGTAATCAATCGCTTTATTTTATTTATTCAAATATTTTCCATTTTAATTAATTTCAGAAAATTTAAAGAATATCAAAAATATTTCGGCGATCGTTTTGTTCGGCAACTAACAACTAAACATTTAAAATAATACATAAATTTATATGTCTATATATAAATCTATTTTTTCTTATTTTAAATTAATTTGTTTGATGATAAATTTTTACTTTTTCTACCAGCTGTTTACTTTTTGACAGATGTATTGGAAATTTCCATTAAAAACGTAATCAGTGTTGCTAGTACTCACTTTGTGTTACAGAAACACTTTTTTCTTCCAGGTCGAGAAACGGTGGAATTTTTTGTTTCATACTTTTCGCTGTGAAAACTTATCACTTTGAGTTACAGAAACGACCTACAGGAGTCAGAAATCAACAAAACATTCACCGTAGTTACGTCTTTTTGTTTCAGGAAAAATAATTCAAAAAAACGAAACTAACATAACTTTCTAAAAAATAAATATATATATACTTTTGATGAACAAATAGATAAACCGATGTACTGTGAGCTTAATTGCCAAATTTCGTTTCAAACTTGCTATTATTATTCAACTTATTAAGTTTTTTGCTTCTACTGTAAAAAAACAAAAATGTTAGTTACGTTTTTTTGCATTTTAGCTAACGACATATTTCTTTGTTGAGTGTGTTTTTTTCAACTGAATCAGATTATGTAACATTGCGTAGTGCGGTGATTCCCCGGTTTATTGTTTAATGTAATTTATGTTTATAGACAAAATCTAAATTAATTGCCCTTTTTATACCCTTCACCACCATAGGTGGAAAGGGTATTATAAGTTTGTGCTGATGTTTGTAACGCATAGAAATATTTGTCTTAGACCCACCTTTTAGTATACCAATAGACTTAGAATCACTTTCTGAGTCAATTTAGCGATGTCCGTCCGTCCGTCCGTCTGGCTGGCTGGACCCCCATGTAAACCTTGTAATCAAACTACAGGTCGCAATTCTAAAGATAATTTGATGAAATTTGGCACAGATAATTTTTTTGATAATGGGACCATGGCTATTGAAATTGGTCAAAATCGGTCCATTATTTATGGTACCTCCAATAGGTCCTACTTCCCGGAATTGCTATATTGGCCACAAATATCAATATTTTTTCATGAAATTTAAAACAGATACTGCTTATGTAAACTTAAATCACTGTACCAAATTTCGTTGAAATCGGTCTACATCTGACCATAGCTCCCATACAAACTCTTCTTCAAAAACGCACTAAATGAGACAAAAAATCACTAAAATGCTCGTAAATCTAAAGATAATAAAAATCGGTCCACATTTGACCCTAGCTCTCATATAAGTCCAAATGACGGAAACAGCTTAAATATATAAGTTTTAAAAAAATATTTGTATGATGGCAAAATTTAGCAAATATTTGTCTTTATACAGGAAAAATAACAGCTTTGACCTTAGTGGTGAAGGGTATCGTATGGTCGGCTTGACCGACTATAGCGCTTTCTTACTTGTTATTCTTGTTTATTTGATAACTAATGAATGGAAAAACGCATGATTTAATAAAACTGAAGGTTGTTCCATTCTCTCTTTTTGTCGCCATGATAACTTTCTGACGCACAGTGGTTTACGGACGCTTTTTTTTGGAAATAATTCTGTAACTTTTGAACGACTTGAGATATTTGAATGAAATTTGGCATTGAAGTGCAAGTCGGTTATAGATATCTTCTTTCGTTTGAAAGTTAAAAATATTCAAAGTTGAAACTTAAAAAAAATTTCGCTTTTTTTGAATTTTTCCCTAAAAGTTAGCTATATTTTTTCACTAATAAAAAAATATTTTCTTAAGAAACATAAAAAGATTTTTAAAGCTTTTCAAGGAAAACATAATGAGAATGCGTATAAAACAAATTTCTTGCTTATTCGACTTTTGGTCCTCGCACATGCCCTCTCCAAAAAATGCCAATTTGTAAAAAAAAAATTAGTTTAAACAAAAATTTCTCAAAAGGCAAAGCACCGATTTGAAAAAAATTATAATGTTTATATTTTCTGACATATCTGTTATTGATTAGAAAAGTTTTTTTCTGAAACGCGCTGCAAATAGAGGCAGTGTTGCCATATTTGTAAAAAAAAACTAATTTTTTAAAACCCCTTCTTCCCGAGTTGGGAATTGGGGAATTTTTCAGTTAAAATTGGGCATTTTTTTTAGTCTATTGCTTTTAGATCTTTTTTAACTACATAACTACAAAATTTCATTGTGATATCTTTATCCATGTCATTTCTACAAAATATCAAATACTGAAATTATTTTCCTTAAAAAAGTAGAAAAATAATATTTTTTTGTTTTACGATACAAAGTGTAAAAAGATTAACTCACCTCAAAAAGATTTTAACATACTGTTCATCTCCTGGTCTTTCCCGATCCAATGATACTAAACACGTACATCAAGCTATAATACATAGCCTTTAAAAGCTCTGAAAACTTTGCCTCCCATAGCAATTTTAAGCTAAATATTGGAGTATTGGAGAGTAATGTGTGCAAATAAAGTTAATGGTGCACAGTGGTATTAACTCTGCAATTTCTAAACTACTAGACGGATTTTGACAAAATTTGGAACGTCAAGAGATGCAGGACCAAAAGTCCAATTTGCAAGAAATTTTTTTTATACGCATTCTCATTATGTTTTCTTTGCAAAACTTTAAAAATCTTTTTATGTTTCTTAAGAAAATATTTTTTTATTAGTGAAAAAATATAGCTTTTAGGGAAAAATTCAAAAAAAAGCGAAATTTTTTTAAGTTTCAACTTTGAATATTTTTAACTTTTAAACGAAAGAAGATATCTATAACTGACTTGCACAAAAATTATTCGGAATTTTATTACAAATTTAACGAATATTCTTAAAAAAAATTTTGGTCCTCAGATGCATCCACCAGATTAAAAAAAGCTTAAAAAATAGGTAAAAAATCAACCCAAAAATTCCTTTTTACCCTAATATCTCGAAACCCAAAGGAGATAACCTACACATGTAAGCGTGTGTTTTTTGTAGATCTTCTCAAGGACAACTTAAGTTTAAAATTTCTTTTCAATCCATCCATAAATTGATTTTTGGCGAAGTTTTAAAAAAGTCGAACACCCGAGGTAAGTTGGCCATCAATCACTCTCCCGACCCCTCATGGACCAGTGCTTTTGAAAACCAACTCGAATACTCCTTGACTATCACAATGTCAAATTTCATTCAAATATCTCGAGTCGTTCAAAAGTTACAGAATTATTTCCAAAAAAAAGCGTCCGTAAACCACTGTGTGACGTTTGTTGTGATAGTGAAAGTTTGTGCTACCATATTTTTGTCGACAATCCCACTTTTTTAAAATGGTATGATGACAAAATTTATGTGAGTATATATGTCTTTATGCAATAAAAAAGTTATGAATATTTACTTAAAAGTTTGATAAATAATCATACAAATTGTTTTAACTATGTTTTTTTTAATATTGAACGTCTTCATTATATGATTAACTTAAAAATTACACATTTTTGATAATTAATCCCAATGTATTACGTACCCCTTCTCTTATTGTGGCAACGTTCTTCTTTCATTTGTTTTCAAATATCAAACTTCAAAAACCCAATATACTTCAAAATAATTTTGAAGAGAGAGAATGAAACTTCCTTGTTATTATTATTTCATGGAAACATAAGTATTTGTAATTGATATTGTCAAACAGAAAAAAAAATTCAGTTCGTAACTTCGCAAAAAGGTTTGTTTATATTTGAGATATCAGCATTATTTAAATTCTTGTTTTTTAACAGATTTAATATTGGAATGACCAATATTTGAAAAAAAAAGTTCATCAAAAGCAAGAAGGATTCTAAAGTACACAAATTGGTCTTCGGATGGTTTCCTTCGCTGGGCCAAGAATATTTCTACTTTCAGAGC
This sequence comes from Stomorhina lunata, assembly GCA_933228675.1. Taxonomy (NCBI): domain Eukaryota; kingdom Metazoa; phylum Arthropoda; class Insecta; order Diptera; family Rhiniidae; genus Stomorhina; species Stomorhina lunata. The sequence continues at coordinate 82,601,084 of OW121740.1, read as the reverse complement.
CAAGCGTTAAGGCTAAAGCCAAAGACAGGTTGGGTTCAGAAATGGCGTAAATGTCATAATTTTGCTTTTAAAAGTATGTCAGTTAAAAATGCAGATATTATTTCTGAGGATGTTAACCAGTTCAAAAAAAAACTTACTTCAATACTCAGTAAGTACAGGCCCGAGGATGATTACATGCTGACGAGAGTTGTATATTGTTTCGCGCATTGCCTAACAGAACACTATTTCTAAAGTCCAAAAACTAAAGAAAGGCTTAACATTTTATTTTACGTTAATATGTTGTAAAAGAAGAAAAATCTATTGGTTACCGAAGTATTTTAGCGAACCATCCCTTGGACGGACACCTCCCCTAGGTGGACAAAAATGCCTCGACGGTCTGTGTCCGCCTACGGGAGTTTTGAATGTACATACTTAATATCCATATCGCTTCTGGAAAAAAATATACGGATATTACAAAGTATTTTACAAGATTTTAAATTATTTTTACATTTACATTTAGTAAGTGCCAGATGGTCTTCATAAAATTTCAATTCAATAACATCACATTTACGTTTTAGTAAAAAGCTTTTATTCTGAATAAAAAGAATGTAATTTGTAAAAAAAAATAAATTCCTTATAATTATAAATAGTACATATATAAAGTTTTCGGTAAGTTATGGGTTAAAATACAAAAGTTAGGAATAATTGCAGACACGAGACAAACGGAGACGAGGGTAAGGTGCAAATTTTTTGTGTTATTTTTAAATGGTTTTGTTCGTTATTCCATATCCAATATCCATTTCAGTTCCATTTCCAGTTTAATGCATCAATTTAACAAACAAACGTAATGACATGTGTATACTTATGTTTTAATATACACATGAATAGTTTGCGAGTTATACATTTCTTTAATATTCGTCACCTTCGCCAACTTCACCCTCAGCCGAGTCAATGCCAACTTCTTCGTAATCCTTTTCCAAAGCTGCCAAATCTTCACGTGCTTCAGAGAACTCGCCTTCCTCCATACCTTCTCCAACATACCAATGTACAAAGGCACGTTTGGCATACATCAAATCAAACTTGTGATCCAAGCGTGCCCATGCTTCGGCAATAGCGGTAGTATTTGACAACATGCAGACGGCACGTTGTACCTTGGCCAAATCACCACCTGGTACAACGGTGGGTGGTTGGTAGTTGATGCCAACTTTAAAACCTGTAGGACACCAGTCAACAAACTGGATAGAACGTTTAGTTTTGATAGTTGCAATGGCTGCATTTACGTCCTTGGGGACAACGTCACCACGATATAACATACAACAGGCCATGTACTTTCCGTGACGTGGATCACATTTCACCATCTGATTAGCTGGCTCGAAGCAGGCATTCGTTATCTCAGCAACAGTAAGTTGCTCGTGATATGCTTTCTCGGCCGAAATAACAGGAGCATATGTTGCCAATGGGAAATGAATACGGGGATATGGCACCAAGTTTGTCTGGAACTCAGTTAAATCAACATTGAGAGCACCATCGAAACGCAACGATGCGGTAATTGATGATACTATTTGACCAATCAAACGATTCAAGTTTGTATATGTGGGACGATCAATATCCAAGTTGCGGCGACAGATGTCATAGATTGCTTCATTGTCTACCATAAAAGCACAATCCGAGTGCTCAAGTGTTGTGTGGGTAGTCAAGATTGAATTATATGGCTCAACAACTGCGGTCGATACCTAATTTGAAAAGAAAACATTTTTTTTAATTAGTTATTTTATAAAAAAAAACTAATTAAGTTTCAATACTTTTAGTTTTTTATATATAAAAGTAGAGGAAGTAATTTTAATTAATAGCCACTATAATTTACATTGATATACACTAAAGCTGCCATGTTATTTTTGTCATAACGATTTCACTAAATCGACCATATGGTCATGCCTGACCTACTTAAATTAATTTTAAATAAGTACCGATTGTCACAAAATTAAGAAGTTGCTTTTTATTGCATTGGGACATATGTGCATATGTATATTTGCTTAATTTAAATTATTTCCGTTATTGGGTCTTATATGAAAGCAAGAGTTAAATATATACCGAAATGTACCACCGTTTATAATTGCCTAAAACTTATATGTGTTTTTAAAGTCATAGCCAGATAAAGTTTTTGAGAACGAAGAATTGGGAGGATCAGTTCTACATGCGCTGGCAACCAGAGGTACGCCCCAAGGGGGAGTTATTTCACCTACACTATGGATACTTGTATTAAATGACATACTAGTACAATTCAATGCTCTTGGTGTAGGAGTCGTGGCTTATGCTGACGACTTGTATTAATCGTTAGAGGTAAATTCCCCAGCACTCTAACCGAAATAATGGAAAGATCATTAAAGATGTTACTCAGTTGGTCCAAACAGTGTGGTTTAGGAATTAATCCATCTAAAACAGAAATGGTAATATTTACGAGGAAAAGAATACCTTTGTTCGAGCCCCCAAAGCTTGACGAAAAGTATTATCTCTTTCAAAACAAGCGAAGTTTCTAGGTGTAGTATTTGATTATAAACTTAAATGGCTACCAAATCTTAAAGAAAGAATTAAAAAGTCCTATGCGGCAATTTATTCATGCCAAAAACTTATAGGAAAAACTATACCAAGCTATCGTTAGACCGACTTTAACACATGGCTCTCTAGTTTGGTGGCCAATTATGAACATTAAATGTCATGCCTCCCTAGTTGAAAGAGTTAACAGAATAGTTGCACTAAGCATCTCAGGGGCAATGAGATCTACTGCAACAGAAGCTCTATGTAGAATTTTAAATATGGACCCACTGCACCTACATATTAAAGAATATGCTCTAAGAACACAGGTCAGACTTAGTCAGAGTGGCCAATTGGTGATCAAAGAAAAGGGACACTCATCATTAGTTATTAACTATGGATACAGAGACGTAGTTACAGACTACATGACTCCTCAAATAGTATGGGATAAGAAGATTAGGGCTGTTATACCTTCAAGAGAAAGTTGGAATGTTAGAAACCATAATTCACTGGGTATAGAGATTTACACTGATGGTTCAAAGAAGGAACAAGGTACTGGTAGTGGAATTTTTTGTGAAAAACTAGGAATAAGTAGTAGTTTTAGTTTAAATACTGATTGCAGCATCTTCCAAGCAGAGATATTTGCTGTATTGGAAGCAACTCGTATGATATCTATGATGCCGATATTCAAAAGCGATATCACAATTTACATAGATAGTCAAGCAGCAATCAAAGCAATATGCAATAGAACTATTAGGTCAAAGGTAATTAGCCGTTATCGCAGAGAGCTACAGGCTCTCAACGAACAACACTTCTTAAAACTGTGCTGGGTACCTGGCCATAATAATATACTGGGCAATGAGAAAGCAGATGAATTGGCACGCAATGGAGCATACTTGAATGGAAATGCAGCATATGTGAAGGTTTACCCTGGGCTCTGCTCAATTTATCAGAATATGAGAAGCAAATTTAAATCTGAATCAAATGTATTGTGGAATAACTCAACGCAATGTACTCAAACGAAAGCTCTATGGCAGACAAGAGATATTAACACACAAAAAACTATATTAAATATGGATAAAAATGATTTAAGGATATATGTAGGTATCATAACTGGACATAATAACTTAACTTCTTGAAAAAAATACGCTTAAGAAATGACGATATGTGTAGATGGTGCAACGAAGAAGAAGAAGAAGATACATACCACTTCCTTTGTCAATGTGTTGCACTATCTAACAATCGATTTAAATGTTTTGATTCTTACTTTTTTCAGAATCTAGAAGATCTAAGGAACGTGCATCCTCTAAAGATGATAAAATATATCAAATTGTCGAAGCTTTATGTGAACTGATAAAGGAGGAAAACAAAATGTGCTAAATGTTGGTAATGCTTCTCGAAATGAAGCTTCTTAATCGAGGACGCACTATGGATCAACACCTATGGTCTTGTGCATAATCTTACAGTTTTCTGTGAGGTCCTCCTATCTAATCTAATCTAAGAGTTGGAGAACAAGAAGTCAGTGGATGACGCCGAGTTATTAATAATTAGAAGAAGGAGGCCTTTAGGTACCTAAAAAAGAGGACTTAAAGAAGCCGTACCACATTAGAATTTAGAGAAAAGTATTATCTTTTTTGGAAGAAGTAGAAGGTAAGATTAAAGATTTTATCCAACACAACTCATGTATCTAAATTTAGATCCTTTTGTTACAGTTTGGAATTGTTGATGAGGCGATGCCTCTTCCATCTAAAGTACAAGCAGGGCTTAATAGTAAGAAAAGTCTTCTCCTATGTTAAGTTGCTCTAAAAGCGGATTTATTTTGTCAAAGGTAAAATATTGAATTTAAAATATTTCATGTAGAAATATGTCATGTTTTATTACTTAAAGGATTTGAAGTCATTGTTAAATGTTCTGAAAAAGGTCCAGTCTCTTTCAATCGCAAACAAAGTGTTTTTCATTTGACAACGATGTTTTTTAAAATTAAAAACAATCAGCCTAACCGCAGAACATTTAAAGTCGACTTTAAACCGAAAAACTCGACTTTATTTCGAAAATCGTACTACAAAATAAATTTTAAAACTTCATTTTAAAAACTAAAAATAGCTTTTTTCTTTTGAATGTTGTTCATTTTGTGATCCGTTGGAAAAAATGTTAAGTCGAAATTGGAAATTGTTCACAATTTGTAGTCATTAGAAAGATTTTGAACATAAAAAAAAATTGTTTTTTTCTATTATTATTTCACAAAAATTTATTTTTTTTGGAAAAACTGATGATCATTTGAACAATTTCTAATCATATTATGAAAAAATTAAAAATATTAAATTTTGTCTAAATAACAAAAAATTTTCATAATATTTTGTTTTTGGAATTTTTTGAAATTTTATTTTATTATTTCTATTTATTGAAAAAAGCTTTTGTAATATTTAAATGTATTTGTTTAAAAATATTTTAAAAAAAAATTCTTATGGTATGAAAAATTACAAAAGTCGACTATAAAGTAAACTCGATTTTACCTAAAATCGACTCTAAAATTTATTCTGTGGTTAGGCTGAATATGTTTTCAATTCAACACCGTTTGAATCAAATTGAAAACGAAGTGTATTCATATCATCACCGTATGTTTACAATTTGGAAACCAAGCGTTTTCAACTCAACATCGTTCGATATTGAACTGGTAAAAATACGGTATACATTTTGTGTTGCAATATTAAAAACATTCGTTTTAAATTTTTGAACATTCGGTGTTTATTGAACCGAATGGTGTGATTTTAAACACGGATGTGTTCAATTTTTCTATGAGTGTATACACCGCCTTCCCAGAATTCAGGTTTTAATCCCCAAAAGCCACAAATTTAATAAATCTATTTGAATAAAATTCACAAATTGTATCGCTATACCTTACGCACCTAATATACCTTCTCAAAAGTCGACTTAAAGTATGAAACACAATTGGAACGAACGACCAATTTTTCGGAACGAATATTTGTCGTTAAAAATATAACATATGGGTTTATATGAGTTTGCTCACAATAGATGCGTACGACGAAACTCGTCGTGCGTATCGAACAGTGCGATAGGTTTATTTCTATTTCATACGCAGACGAACGACGACTAAACTGGTTTAGAGTGGCTGTATTTCTATTTCGGTTGTAAAATATTAGAAATTATATGTGTTCTTGTAAAATATGGTCACCTTATCAAATGTTAACAAAAAAATATTTATTTAAATACAATAATCTTGTGAAATAAATAAAGAATAAATAATATAAAAAAATTGCAAACGTTGTGAGTGCGCGATATGTCCAAAATAATTTGTGCAAATAAAGAATCAACAAAAATGGCGTCAACAGCCGAATTCGTCGTGCTGGACGAAATTAGTCATTCGTCCCAATTGTGTTTCTACATTCCCTGCAGTAAATGCCGTCAGAGAAACAATACTGTTTTGCTATTGACAATGTCTCCAGTACTACTTGCCTATTTTGCCCCATCCAATGTTATCTACTATTGACATTTAACATTTAGAGTTCCTACGAAATCTACCAGTAGACATTACCACTATTTACTTAGTATTGACTTTATATTTCTTTTGGTCCAAATGGAGACATTGGGATCAAATCGGGGCCTATTGGTATACATATATGTTGACACATTGGTTGACAATGTCACCAGATATACACTAGAATAGTTGTCTCTATATATTCACTATTTCAGTACTGAACTAAAATTGGGGACATTTGAATTGATGTTACACAAAGTGTTGACATGGAGACACATGATCCCAGTTTTACTACGGGGTTAATACATAAGACTCACATATACAAACAAAAACAAGCAAGAAATAAAACTATATTTTCATATCTTACCTGTGGAGCAGGATAAATTGAAAATTCCAGTTTTGACTTCTTTCCATAGTCAACAGAGAGACGCTCCATTAGTAAGGAAGTAAAACCACTTCCAGTGCCACCACCAAAGGAATGGAAAACAAGAAAACCTTGCAGTCCGGTACATTGATCGGCAAGCTTACGAATACGATCAAGCACCAAATCGACAATTTCCTTGCCAATAGTATAATGACCACGAGCATAATTATTGGCGGCATCCTCTTTACCAGTGATCAATTGCTCAGGATGGAAAAGTTGGCGATAAGTTCCGGTACGTACCTCGTCTGATATATAAAAGAAATGCTTCAATCAAACCTTTATTGTTAAATATCACAACTATTTACTTACCAACAACAGTTGGTTCCAAATCAACGAAGACAGCACGTGGAACATGTTTTCCGGCACCAGTTTCGCTAAAGAAAGTATTAAATGAGTCATCACCACCGCCAATTGTCTTATCCGAAGGCATTTGTCCATCAGGCTGGATGCCATGTTCCAAACAGTACAACTCCCAACAGGCGTTACCAATTTGTACACCAGCCTGACCAATGTGTACTGAAATACATTCCCTCTAAAACAATAAAATATAAATAATTAGATAAAGATTTCAAATATTCGTCATGGTTAGTAGATTACAACAACAATTAGTTAATTTAAACTATTTACTCGAATCTTTGTAATTAAAGAAAACTTAATCGTTAAAAAATATTTTTCTTTATTTCGTTTCAGACGATTAGTTTCATTGGTCTTTTTTTCTTTAGGTATCCAATCTCTGAAAAATACTTACATATGTATAGGTATGAGCATATGTATATATTTAAGTAGAAAGTTTTTTATTTATATTAAATATATACATTAGGGTGGGTCAATTTTCGTAATTTACGTTAACTTCTAAAAAGATTTCCTGAAGAAACTATGGGTCTAAAATCAAGCTTCCGATTTTCACAAGAAACTTTACCTTTTAAGTCAAATCAAAAATTTTCTAACATCTACTAAACCCCATCGCCATGGTATAGCAGGTTAGTCATCCGCCTAGCATACCAGAGGTCCCAAGTTTGATTCCCGGCCAGACCCACTTGAAAAATAAAATTTTCGAAAAAAGCGGTTCGCCTCATAACTCAGGTAGCCACTGGTTATTGAGTTTTAGGCTATGCAAAACTTCTCTAACTAATGCATTTGATGTTCGAAGCCGGAATTAAAACGTAGGTCCCTTTCAATAAGTCTATAAATATAATTAGAATATATAATGGATACAATTTTTGATTGCTCCCATCTCGAATTTTTATAATTGCTTTAAAATAACAGGTTTTTAATAGTTCTTAAAAATCGCAAAAACATCTATTAAGGTATCAAGTGTTAATAGGGGCTCAAAGTCTGCTTAATTTTATATAATTAGATGTAAAAAAATTGGAGTGATATAAATAACGTCAAGTAAAAAAGGGATCGCAGTGTGTAGCGTCCGTCACAGAAATAAAGGCTTTTTTATTTTGACTAGTGCAATTTTTCTTTTTTCTCCAATTGAACTTGGTTCGTAAAGAGAACTTATAGTTTGCTTTACATTAGGCTAAAAATATATAGATGTTTATATAGCGTTTTACGGAATAATATCTATAGGAAAGTGTGTAGCGTCCGTCATATATTTTTTCCAAAATGATATTTATTAAATACAATATTTACGAACACGTATCTGTCTTATTCATAAAGCAACAACACTGTCTATATCCACAGATTAAATTTAAGATATTAGGTGTTAAAAAAATATACAGTGGGGCAAATTTGATGCTTTTGAATTTTGATTGATTTTTATTTTTTTATTTTTAGGACACTCTCCCAAAATTCAAAATAAGATGTAAAAAGTTTAAAAACTTAAAATAAATATATGTATGTACCCGTTTTGTGAAATATTACATTGTGCCCAAAAATGGCATTTTAACCGCGAACATGAAAAGGAAGGAGATGAAATTCGGAAACAAATAAAACCATTATTTTCACTGATTAACGAATCCTTAAAAAATTTTAAATATGATTTTTTTTCCTAATAAAAAAAATTCAAGTAAAAAATCTATCGTCCGTCACGTAGCGTCGGCAACAGTTCATTTATGGATTTTTGGTGAAACTGGAAACTTTAAAATATTTTACAAAAGCTGTTTTGTAATTCTCTGATTTTCCTGTATCTTTATTGAATTTACAATTTGTTTATTGCTGTGACCGATTTGATGAAAATTACAGAAACACGTGTTGAAAAAAAGTCACTTCCATTTTTTGTAGCGTCCGTCACAGCACTTTAAAAGCGAATATCTTTTTCCTCCAAAAGAACTATGTAAATTAACAAATGTCATTCGATAGCACATTATCTAATATTATCGGAAATCTGTGCAAAGATATCTAGCGTAGAACGGCAATGGGATACATTTAAGTACAACAAAATCTGTACAAATGTATCGTCCGTCACGCAGGATTTGCCGATATGTTAAAATATGCAAATAGAAAAAATTCTCAAAATATTCCAACTTTAAGGGGCTATAACTTTAAAGTTCGAGATAACTTTTCAAACCCCTTTGGGAGTTTTGGTCTACTGATAGCCTACTTCCATTTGGTTTCGTTTGGGAAAAAATTCCTTGGCGCTTATTTTACAATTCTCTAATTTGTTTACTGATTTACTTCACATAAAAATATATAGAAAAAGTAAGAAAGTGCTATAGTCGGTCAAGCCCGACCATACGATACCCTTCACCACTAAGGTCAAAGGTGTTCTTTACTCTGTATAAAGACAAATATTAGCTAAATTTTGCCTTCATACAAACATTTTCTCAAAACTTATATATTTAAGCTGTTTCCGTCATTTGGACTTATATGAGAGTTAGGGTGAAATGTGGACCGATTATCTCGAAATTTGGTAAATTGATTACAGTTGTTACAAAAATTAAACTATAAAATAAACTTAAAATTCTCATTATCTTTAGATTTACAAGCGTTTTAGTGATTTTTGTCTCATTTAGTGCGTTTTTAAAGAAAAGTTTGTATGGGAGCTATGGTCAAATGTGGACCGAGTTTAACGAAATTTGGTACAATGATTTTAGTTTATTTGGTTTCAATTTCATGAAAAAAATTTTGATATTTGAGGCCAATATATCAATTCCGGAAAGTGGGACCTATGGGAGGTACTATAAATAATGGACCGATTTTGACGAATTTCAACAGCCATTTATCAAAAAAATTGCCTGTGGCAAATTTCATCAATTTATCTTTAGAATTGCGACCTGTAATTTGATTACAAGGTTTACTCAGAAAGTGATTCTAAGCCTATTGGTATACTAAAAGGTGGGTCTAAGACAAATATTTCCATGCGTTACATACATCAGCACAAACTTATAATACCCTTTCCACCTATGGTGGTGAAGGGTATAAAAATCTTTAAAATAGCCCAACATGAAAGGCCTGCAACTTAAAAATTTAAGCTAACTATTCAAGTTCCATTTGGTCTCGTTAGGGAAACAATTTCTTGGCGCACAGTGTAGTAAAAAAATATATATACAGACAAATTAGTTAATAGTTAGTGTTATGCTCAAATTTTAAAGTATCTTAGGTGTGTCCTGCTCCACATTATGAGCATTTTTTATACCATTTCACATTTAAAAATAACTATCGGAGCCACAATAAACCCTATATACATACACACATACGTAGGTTCAGAACGCAATTGTATTGGGTGCGGCAAAAGAAATGTTATCACTTTAAATCTTTTTAATAGGCAAGATTGGAGTTTACTTTAATATTAACTTTTTTAACATTTTTTAAGTCAAGAACTAAATTTTATTTTTAGAAGTTGACATATAGCAAAGAAAAAAATTTTTGGAGAGGCTAAATTTTTACATTGGATCATATAATACATTTAAGATTAATTCAGGGGTAACAGAAGATTCTGTTATTTCTCCTATTCTCTTTCCTATATTTTTAAATGACGTTATATGTGGAATTTTTAATACTTTTTGGCAACATTTATATTCATTTAACTACATAGTTCAGTCAAGCAACTTGGAGATAGATAAATACCATGAGACAAAACATGAATGACTCTGTTAAATCTGACCTAACTACAATTTAAAAATGGGTTCATGCGTATAGGTTCGATTTTAATGCCCATACCCAGCTAACAATAATATCAGCAAAATTAGTCTTTTGGAATTCGTATAGATGATCAAAAACTGATTAATCAGCTTGGAGATCTATAAAAGATTCCAAAAAGACTCCTTAAAACGCTTAGAAAACGACTAGTTTACAAAAACAAACAATTCTTGTAAAATCGTATCGTGCAAACGATCCTAATACGACTGTTTTGTATGTTATTTTAATAAGTTTGGTAATCAAAAAAGACCACAAAAAGACTCACAAAATACCTTGAAAGCGACTTTTTGAAAGCAAAATGTGTGCAATCAGTTTGGTGATCAAAAAAGTGTACAAAAAGACTCATAGACGCTTAACAAGCGACTAGTTAAAAATAACACAACAAATCTTGTAAAATGTGCATAACATAACTATTTTTAGGTGATAAAAAAATGCCACAAAAAGACTCGTATCTCATTATGGGTGATGTGGCTTAGTTGGTTAGCACGTCGACCACTAATCATAACATATCATATTCACCAGCCTAGGTTCGATCCTCAGTCTCGGCAACATCAATTTCTGTAATTATTAACGCAACTTCACTGTTCTAAAAATAGATATGACGTGTTTTAAAAATAGATAGACTGCGTTGAGTAATAAAAAGCTTTTATTCTTTTGTTTTTTTTTTAATCTAGCAAAATGTGTGCAGTCATTTTCTAATCAGCAAAACGAGTCATTAAATACTCGTTTTGAAGAGTCGCATGAAGGGTACCATTTTCTCGCACAAAAAGATCATTTTTGACTTATAAGTGATATTATAAATGATCATTTTAATCGTACAGTGAAGTCAAAAAAGACTCATATTTGATTAAAATTTTCCAAAAATGCTAACTGGGTAAGACCCAATGTTGTGTGTAAGATCATGCAGCTACATCTGTCTGCTTTCGATTTAACGGACATAAAAATTCAGAGCGGTCATTTGGTGAAATTAAGTGTTTTTAAGCAAATTATTCTTTGGGAGTTATCAAAAATAGTAAACAACTTTATGCTAATTGTGATATCAAAAGGTTTTAATAAAACTCTACATATTGAGTATTGGTCCAAAAATCAACATTTTGAACCATGTGGAATATGGAAAAAGCTAAAAAAAACGTTTCGGTAGAATTAAATGGGAAATTTGGTTATGAATCAAAATGACTTAGCAAACAATTTATATAGGAAAGCAAAAAAGTCAATTATCATTTCAATTAGGACAAGCTTTCATAAATATGTATGACATTTATAGCGGTTAGGTTTACTTGTCCTAACATTTGTCTCATGTAAACTAATCATTAGCGATTTTACAGATAATTATTGTTTGTTTTAAACTGTTTTTGTACAAAGTCCTTTAGTACTAAATACATATTAAGGTACATATATAAGTACATATATAGATACATACATCAGTATATAAAAAAGAGTTATTTACTTAAATATAAAAAAAGTCATAATACTCGCTGACTGTTGACTAATTTAAAGCATATCGCTCTTTTGCCACAACATCGCCATAAATAAAAACAAGTAAAAAAGCGCTATAGTCGGTCAAGCCGACCATACAATACCCTTCACCACTAAGGTCAAAGGTGTTATTTTTCCTGTATAAAGACAAATATTTGCTAAATTTTGCCATCATACAAACATTTTCTGAAATATTCAACCTGTTTCCGTCATTTGGACTTATATGAGAGCTAGGGTCAAATGTGGACCGATTATCTCGAAATTTGGCAAATTGATTACAGTTGTTACAAAAAATATGTATGCAAAAAATAAACTCACAATTTTCATTATCTTTAGATTTACGAGCGTTTTAGTGATTTTTTGTCTCAATTAGTGCGTTTTTAAAGAAGAGTTTGTATGGGAGCTGTGGTCAAATGTGGACCGACTTCAACGAAATTTGGTACAGTGATTTAAGTTTACATAGGCAGTATTTGTTTTAAATTTTATGAAAAAATATTGATATTTGTGGCCAATATATCAATTCCGGATAGTAGGACCTATGGGAGGTACCATAAATAATGGAGCAAATTTCATCAAATTATCTTTAGAATTGCGACCTGTAGTTTGATTACAAGGTTTACATGGGGGTCCAGCCAGACGGACGGACGGACATCGCTAAATCAACTCAGAAAGTGATTCCGAGCCTATTGGTATACTAAAAGGTGGGTCTAAGACAAATATTTCTATGCGTTACATACATCAGCACAAACTTATAATACCCTTTCCACCTATGGTGGTGAATGGTATAACAAGTAAGAAAGTGCTATAGTCGGTCAAGCCCGACCATACGATACCCTTCACCACTAAGGGAAAGGTGTTTTTTTCTGTATAAAGATAAATATTTGCTAAATTTTGTCATCATGCAAACATTTTCTTAAAACTTATATATTTGTAAACAGCAATTTCGTAGACATATTAAAGTAGACATATGTTCTTACCCCCTAATTCATAAACGAATATTATATCAAAGCTAAATTTTGATTTATAAGCTTGTCATATCAATATTATTTGTTTATGAATTAGGGGTTTAATATTTATAATTTTTTACCCTTGACCACCATAGGTTATATAAGTTTGTGCTGATGTATGTAACGCATAGAAATATTTGTCTTAGACCCACCTTTTAGAATACCAATAGGCTTAGAATCACTTTCTGAGTCGATTTAGCGATGTCAGTCCGTCGGCTGGCTGGCTGGACCCCCATGTAAACCATGTAATAAAAGTACAGATCACAATTCTAAAGAAATTTGGCAAGGATCATTTTTTTGATAGTGGGCTATTGAAATTCGTCAAAATCGGTCCATTATTTATGGTACCTCCCATAGGTCCCACTTTCCGGAATTGATATATTGGCCACAAATATCAATATTTTTTTTTATGAAATTTAAAACAAATACTGCTTAAACTTACATCACTGTACCAAATTTCGTTGAAATCGGTCCACATTTGACAATAGTTCCCATACAAACTCTTCTGTCAAAACGCACTAAATGAGACAAAAATCACTAAAACGCTCGTAAATCTAAAGATAATGAGAATTTTAAGTTTATTTTTTGCATATATAATTTTTGTAACAACTGTAATCAATTCGCCAAATAATCGGTCCACATTTGACCCTAGCTCTCATATAAGTCCAAATGACGGAAACATCTTAAATATATAAGTTTTGATCAAATATTTGTATGATGGCAAAATTTAGCAAATATTTGACTTTATGCAGGAAAAAAACACCTTTGATCTTAGTGGTGAAGGGTATCGTATGGTCGGGCTTGACCGACAATAGCTCTTTCTTACTTGTTACACATGACTTTGAGTGCGATTTTTACAGATTTTATGTTTTACATTGGAAAATTTGGCAGGTCAGAAGTAAAAAAACCTAAGGTCTAAAGACACTTTTATTTGTATTTTTCCTATGAAACAAATAATTATTTGCCAGGATAAGTCTCAGAGCGTTATATTTAGAATTCTTTAATAAATTATTAAAAAAGGGGAGTGGTTTCACACCATGACTTTTTTTCAATGGTTTTTCTTTCATGACTTTTTTTGTGTGAAAATTTGAAAAAATGCATAATATAAATGTATTCATGATTTATAATTATGCCCAAAAATCATAGGAAAAGTAATGATGTAAAACCCCCTTTAAGTAAGTATGTAAAAAGTGCATATGTATGTATGTATGTAATGTACAATTATAAATAATTCAAGTAAACAAAAATAATTTTTCACTTGCTTGTACTTAAGTTCTTGGTTTGTCAGTTTAAAATGGCAAAAAAAGACTTAGCAGGAGATGCAAATTTGCAATATACAATATGTAAATATAGTTTGTATAATTAAAATTATTTTTACACATTTAGAGAAGACATGAATTATTTGTATAAAAACTTTTTTAGACTTCAAACACATATTGAGAATCTAAATAAGTAGAAAACGTCCCGTAGACGCTTAATATTAATACGAGTACATAGACTATTCTATTATTAACTCAAACTAAATTATACTTCTTATATGTATTTATTTTTTTATCGTACATTAGGGATTAAATTAAAACAAGTAAGGAAGTGCTACAGTCGGTCAAGCCCGACCATACGATACCCTTCATCACTATGTTCAAAGGTGTTCTTTTTCCTGTATAAAGACAAATATTTGCAAAATTTTGCCATTATACAAACATTTTCTCAAAACTTATACATTTAAGCTGTTTTCGTCATTTATACTTATATGATTATCTCGAAATTTGGCAAATTGATTAAAATTTATACAAAAATTATGTATGCAAAAAATAAACTCAAAATTCTCATTATCTTTAGATTTATGAGCGTTTTAGAGATTTTTGTCTCATTTAGTGCGTTTCGACAGACGTGTTTTTATGGGAGCTATGTTCAAATGTGGACCGATTTCAACGAAATTTGGTACAGTGTTTTGGTTTTAAATTATATGAAAAAATATTGATGTTTGTGGCCAATATATCAATTTTGGGAATTAGGAGGTACCATAAATAATAGAAAATGATCTGTGCCAAATTTCATCAAATTATCTTTAGAATTGCGACCTGTACTTTGATTACATGGTTTACATGGGAGTCCAGCCAGACAGCCAGCCAGACGGACGAACGGAAGGACGAACCGACTGACATCGCTAAATCGACTCAGAAAGTGATTCTAAGCCTATTGGTATACTAAAAGGTGGGTCCAAGACAAATATTTCTTTGCGTTACATACATCAGCACAAACTTATAATATCCTTTCCACCTATGGTGGTGAATGGTATAAAAATAAATTGTATAAATTTAAATAGACCATAAAAGACTACGGTAAAAAGTAATATATAGAAATCTTTAGCTTCGATTTGTTTAAGGCACCAAAGACTATATTATTTTTTAACTTTCATAGGAATACTTAAAAATCCGATATCTCTTATCACTTATGGTGATGAAGGGTATAATCAAATACTCTGTAATACAAAGATATTGCACTAGATATATTTTTTTCTGCCAAAAATGAAATTACAGTTGATAAAGAACAATGAAAAACGTGTAAACACACAAACAAACATACATATATTTCATGAGCACATGTGCATGCTATTGCCTTTTCTTATTGGATAATCGTCTCCATTAGTTGCTTTCGAATTAGACTAAAAGCGGTATGGGACTTTTCAAAACGACCATATGGCAAATCAGTGCAACAAATTTATGTTATAGATTCTTTGGTATAATAACTCTTACTTGAATAATTTTAGAAACAATTTTATTTTAGTTTTGCTGGGTATGTACAATATATTATATATACTTGTATATATGTTATAAGAAGAACGTACGTATTAAAAAAAATGATCTTAATGCGAAGAAAGAAAATCAGCAATAAACCCAAAAGCGTTATGCGTATTTCTGATTTTTCAAATTAATGACATAATTAATACCTCACATATAATTTTTTTTTTTTAATCACTTAAATACAAAAAACGCTCATCAATCTGACATGCTAAGTTTCAAGACAATCGGTCTACATTTGGAAATGCAAAAATCTCAAGCAAATGTTATTTGATCACAAAATTAAACACAGACACTTTTCTAAATATCAGCAAAAGCTTGTTTTTTATTAACCACAACATTTGTAATATTTTGGAAAAATTTAAAAAAAGTTTACTTCAAATGGTCTTAAATTTCATTTGTCCGTCTCATATTTTATTGTCGCAATTAATTTCAGCTCCAATTATTTAGTTTCCTGTTTATATTGTCAATTTATTTAAATCTTAATAGATTTATCATCCGAAAAATTGTATTAAAATTTGTTAACAAATTACAAAAAAAAAAAACTAAAATGGAAAAAAAATATGATAACACATATCAACTTTCAAGTTTAGTGTCGTTTAATGAGGCAAACACAAATATTTTTTCTATTATTATTTAATTGGCGCTATACTTTAAGTATAAAAAGTCAAATTTTAGGTTTTTGAATATTGATTGCTTTTATATTTCCGGTGACGTTATTAATATGTTACAGTTTAACTTCTCTATAGTGAAATTGTATGTAATGAATTCTCATATTGTGAATTGAAACTTTTTCGTTGCAATTTTAATTTATTTTTTTTTCACACTGTAAATTCTTATATGTATATGTGACTTTCTCCGAGAAAAGGGACCTAATGTGTGAAAATAAAGTTTTGGGAAAAATTCAAAATAATGAAATTTTATGTTTTTCTTATTTTTATCGCTTTTCCCAAGTCGTTTTGTACGATAAATATTTATCAGACCTTTTTAGGTACCAGAATCCACTTTTAAGTCCAAACCCGTTTTTTTTTTAGATAAAGCTTTGTGCATATAGTTTTAAGACCATTACTGATCAATTTTGAGCTAAATTCGCGATGTGCTTCGTTGAAATGTTTTTAGATAAAACCTTCGCGGTCTCAGTTAATAAAGAGATCTTTGACAAACTTTTGATGCAAATCGGTTATAAACGACATCGCTTTCATGCCTTATGTGATTTTGTCTCAGTTTGCAATCTAAATTCATTTTAACCAATATGCACTTTTTTGCACGATTTTCAAAATCATCATAAAATTTTAGAAAACAATGTTTTTTTGGTGCGCTTTTGCATTTAGGTGCTAAATGGCAAAAAAACTCGGTTTACGCGGTAGTTTTGAAATTTTCATTCATATTTGCGAGTGTGCTCCACGAAAAACCAGTATTTTTAAAAATTTAGGCTCAAGTTTCCCTCATTTACAACTGTCGTGTGTTATACCTATATAGAGCACATTAACGAGATATATATCAAACTATGCGAAATTGAAAGATCTACACATCGTTATCTATTTTTTTGGAATTCTTTGAGGCGGCCAAAAAATATGCGAAAAAAATTAAAAAGTGTCGAAAACAAGCTTCAAATTTTGGCTGCCATTAAGTAGTATTAGAAGTGACAAAATTAAAATTTAGAGGGAAGTGTATTTATCCCCTAAGTGTGGTGTCCATTTCGTAGAACAACGACTTTTGTCAAAATGTTAAAATGAATGCAGAAGAAGATGAAATATAAAGAAAAACTTGCTTTAATCGATTTTTTAACGTTTTTTTTTTTTAATTTTCATGCCAATTACGCTTAGAAGCGCAAATTTGCGCTACTGAGATATTGTGTTCAGTATACTGAAGTTTTTGCGAGTTCAAGTTCTTTAATTAGATTTTCCCAACTCCTAAGGGTACAAAAATTATAAGAGTTGAAAGTCGGTTTCAAAGGAATAAAAACTGTTAAATTTTTCCCCATATGTATCTCAAATATCTACGAGGATGTAGCTAATTCAAAATGTGAACAAAATTTTTAAAAAATGTACGCTAATTGGTATTGTTGGTAAAATCTTTGGACATAGTTGCAGTAGCTTTATAGTTCAACACTTAAAAGTATCTAAGTGGTTTCCCTGGTATATATTTTTCACAAAATTTGGTCTCATGTTATATATATAGTACCTGGTTGACCGAGCCTTGCTCGGAGCTTTATGATAAGCATTCTGAGGCAAATTTTAAAGTTTTTTATTAATTTTATTATACAAAGTACTAAAATAAATTTAGAGGAAAGACATTGTACAAATATTCAATTAATTTTGAATTATTTTATTTATTTTGTCCGATTAACACGCCACCTGTCGGACTTTGGTCATTCTAATTAATAAACCTTCGTCGGCTTATCCGCAACAACATTGCTAAAGATTATAGCATGATTAAATGTACAGCTTACGATTAAATTGACTTTGAGTAAATTTCAGTGGCGCCACCTGTCGAAATTTCTTCATACCAACTAAGAAACCTTCGTCGGATCATGTGCAACAACTTTGCTAAAGATTATAGCATGATTAAATGTACAGCTTACGATTAAATTGACTTTGAATAATTTTCAGTAGCGCCACCTGTCGGAAATTATTCATACCAACTAAAAAGCCTTTGCCGGCTCATGCGCTACAACTTTGCAAAAGATCATATCATGATCAAATGTACAGTTTACGATTTAATTAATTTTTAGCAATTTTCAGTGGCGCCACCTGTCGGAAATTAGTCTTACCAACTTAGAAGCCTTTGCCGGCTTATCCGCAACATCTTCGCTAAAAAGTATAACATGATCAAATTCACAGTTTACAATTCTATAAAGAACATACATACAGACAAACATTCATTTGTTTAAAAGTTATAACATTACTAATTTTTTACCCTTTTTATCCCCTAATTTCAAAAAGTTCCATATGCATATTTGGTACTTCTTTGGTTCCAATTGATTTTGGTACATTTTATTAAAACGCAGTTAACATAATGTTCCTATTCATATTACCTCATGCGGTGTTAAGTTATCATTTTATCCCTTTTTACCCTTTTGGACCCCGAAATCAAAAAAAGTACCATATACGTGTTCAATATTTCTTTCACATCTATTGACTGCAGTACAAAGTTCCTTTCTATATTCTTTGGTTTAATAAATAAGTGTGGGTTAAAAAAGTACCAAAAAAACTATTTTCACCATTTTTACCCCCTATCGGACATAGTTTCAAAAAAGTACCAAACACCTGTCAGCTTATTTTCATAGCTGTTTAAAACGTAATTAATTTTGTTTGTATACCTATTACTTTAGGAGATACAACGTTTTCGATTTTTTCCCCTTTTTACCCACTGTCAAAATTTTTTTTTTTTTAAATATAAATATATATATATATATATATGTATATATATATATATATATATATATATATATATATATATATATACAATTATTGCTCGTTTAAGGATATAAAATTTATATACAAAAAAAAACTTATTTATGCAAAATTATGTAGCCATACCTGTCATAGTTTATAATTTAATAGCTTTTAACTGGCGTTTGTGGAATTTTAGTGGTATCCGGGAGTGGTTTTTATATGAAAGCTATGGTCAAATATGGACCGATTCCTATAAAATTTGACATACTGACTAAAAGTTGCATAAAACTTCTATGTTCTAAATTTAGTCGTCATAGCTATTACAATTGTATTCAATTTATCAGCATTAATGTGATTTGCGGAGCGGGGTTGTGTTGGAGCTCTAACTAAATGTAGACCGATTTCGCCAATTTTCGATTCAAGATATCCAAAATACTTTCGTAAAATGTTGTCACTCTAGCTCATTGGCGCTATCACGCTTTCATTTAGTATTAGTATTTTTGTGTTTCCGTTAGTTTTTATATCGAAGTATGGTTAAATGATGAACGATTGTCACAAAATTTTGCACACTGGCTGGCATAAGATTTCCTTGTAGTAAATTTAGTGGCCATAGCTAGTACAGTTCATCATTTATTCGTATTTAAGTGTATTATAGATGGAATTTAGACTGTTTTCGCAAGTGTTTAGTATAGGAGCTATGGTTAAATGTGAACCGATTTCGATGAAATTTCATACGCTGAATAACGATCATGTATAACTTATCTGTGCTGATTTTCATCTCATATCCGTTATAGTTTGTCATTAATTAGCAAATAAGCGATTGGTCTATGCGGGGTTATACGGGAGTTATGGTCAAATGTAAAAATTACCTACAAATTCTTTTGTCACTTTTTGCAGCTACTTTAAAACAAAAGGCATTAAGTAAATACGTTACACTAGGTTAGGTTAGGCAGGATGCAGTTCTTATTATCCGCGTCACTTGGGTCCAAAAAGAGGTCCCTTTGTAATTCCTGCATGGGAATTACACTAAGATTAAGCTTATTTATAAAAGATATGGGGACAATATTGTCGGATTACTTTTTTTTACATTTTTTCAGGATTAAATATTTTTTATAATAAAAAAACTTAACATCAGTATCAAATAACAACCTAAATGATTTTTTACCAATTTCGCTTAAAAAATTAACAAAACATTTTGTGTCATTTTTGCTCCCATGTCTATTAAGGGTTAAAATAATTTTTTTAAACAAAAAAAAAATAATCTTAATGTTAAACAATTACTTTTAAGCAAATTTATTAAAATTCTCTAATAAATTCATAATATTATGAATTTATAAAATATAAAAAATACAAAAAATCAAAATTTTGACCTTTGACCCCTGGGAAAAAGGGTTTAGTCGACCTAATTTTTAAAAAGAAAATCTGTTTGCATTTTCCATAGTATGGACAATATTATTTAATATAAACATTATTAAAAAAAGTAAGATTTATAAAGCATTTACTCAATTTACGATGTTTTTTTTAATTTTAATTGGCTTATTTTCTATTTTATCACACCGATGAGAGAAATTCAAATTTGTAATATTTGTTAAACAAAAATTTTCGAAAAATTAAAAAATGAGTTTTGAGATCGACCTAAGAAAAATTACCCATTTTTAAATATGAAAAAAACTAAGTAAATATTTTTATATTTTAACAAAATTAAACTATTAAGTACTTACAAGTCTTGAAATTATAAATCATGCCTTACTTTTCTTTATTTTGTTCAAAGTAATTTTTTGACAGTGTATTCTTAGGCGTGTCGTCAAGGACACGAATTTTAGGGGAGAAATCGCAATAACTCCAAAAGTGTTCTATGGATTTTTAATTTTTATGACTTCTTTTCTTTTAAAAATAGTTGTCGATCAGAGACAAAAGTGAAAAACGACCCACCCTAATGTACATACTTCTGATGATCACTCTAGATCAAACTTATTGTCTTGTAAACTTTTCCACAATCCGGTGTATTATACAGAGTTAAAAAGAAACTGAAATTCTGCAGTCATCAAAACTAAAAAGTATATTTTTATTTTCCCCTACAACGATAGTTTAAAATATCCTTTTGGTGACAAAACTTAAATATAAAATATAAGTATGATTAAACAAACATACATATGGGCAAATCCTGCGTGACGGACAATACATTTGTACGGATTTCGTTGTACTTAAATGTATCCCATTGTCGTTGTACACTAGATATCTTTGCATAGATTTCAGAGAATATTAGCCCATCGATTGTGCTATCGAATGGCATTTTTTAATTTGCATACTTCTTTTGGATGAAAAAGATATTCGCTTTTAAAATTCAGTGGCGGACGCAACAAAAAAAATGGAAGTGACTTTTTTCAACACGTGTTTCTGTAATTTTCATCAAATCGGTCATAGTAATAAAAAAAATTGTAAATACATTAAAGATAGAGGAAAATCTGAGGATTACAGAACAGCTTTTATAAAATATTTTAAAGTTTCCAGTTTCAACAAAAATCCATAAATGAACTGTTGCGGACGCTACATGACGGGCGATACAGTTTTTACTTAAATGTTTTTTACTAGGACAAAAATCATATTTCATATTTTTTTAAAGATTCGTAAATCAGTTCGCGGGTAAAAATCGATTTTTGGACACAATTTAATATTTCACAAAACGGCTGCATACAAATATTTATATAAAGTTTTACACTTTTTACGTCTTATTTATCGTCGAAAAAATGCTGCTTCTATCTGTTAGAGTGTCTCAAAATCAGGGTAAGAAAATATTCACGAGTGTGAAGCTCATTTGTCTAAATTCAGCACTTTCTCAAGAGTTGTGAGTAATGTTTTTTTTTGTTTTGTTACACACAATTATGACTAAAGATTAACTTATACAACTCTCGCGCGTGAAGAGTGAATACAATTTAAAAATCATTTCCTCATGCGCACGACTAAACTAAACTTCAACATAAGCAGGCGCATGAGCATCCACATTTGTCATTCATTCATTTTTAATTTAGTTAATTATCATTATTAGTTAATTACAATTGAGTCTTTTACATTTTCAGGACAAATCTACAGTTACGAGGCCTAGAGATTTGTACTGTGAAAAATTTGCAGAAAAATAAATAATGTAATATTTTTTATTTATCAATGCGGTTTTTGATAAATAAAAAACAGATTGAATCATTTTTTTCAAAATATCAAAAACAAAATATCAAAATATTAAAAATACCTATGTATATGTATTTCTATGCACTTTTGTTTACAGGCCTTGCGCTATTTCTCGCTGTGTTTCTTAAACCTAACACAGCCGAAAACTTTTTTAATTTTCGTAAATATCACGATCATTCAATAAACTCGTTAAAATGAGACAAAGCAGAAATTTAGTTAATATTTCTTCTAATGTGCCACTCACGGGCAAGTCGTGCGCTAGTCGTGTAAAATATTTTTTGTGAGTGGCACACAAAATGTGGTTTTCATTTCTTAGTTGATCGTGACTTGTGTAGAAAAAGTTTACTCTTGTCAACACGAGTAAGAGATGAATGTACAAGAAAAATTTGTTAATACCCATGACTGTGTGCGAGATTTTTATAAAAAGGAATTTTTGCACATGAGTAAATGTGTGAAATGAGTGTTCAAATCCTTACCCTGCTCAAAATTAAAAAAAAAAACAAATTTCAAAAGCATAAAATTTGCCCCACTGTATATTTTTTTAACACCTAATATATTAAATTTAATCAGTGGATATAGACAGTGTTATTGTTTTATGAATATGACAGATATGTGTTCGTAAATTTTGTATTTAATAAATATTATTTTGTAAAAAATATATACTGTGACGGACGCCACACACTTTCCTATACATATTATTCTGTATAATGCAATAAAAACATCTATATATATTTTTAGCCTAATTTAAAGCATACTATAAGTTATCTTTACGAACCAAGTTCAATTGGAGAAAAAAGAAAAATTGCACTAGTCAAATTAAAAAAACCTTTATTTCTGTGACGGACGCACACGCTGTGAGCCCTTTTTTAATTGACGTTATTTTTATCACTCCAATTACTTTTGATGGGATTTTTTACATAAAAGACTTTGAGTCCCTACTGGAACTTGATACCTAAATGGATGTTTTTGTGATTTTTATGAACTTTTAAAAAACCTATTATTTTAAAAAATGTACAAAAAATCGAGATGGGTGCAAATAAAGACCTGCCATTCACGAAGAGAGCAATCAAAAATTATATCAATTATATATTTTAAAGGATTAATATATGGTTAATTTTTCCATAAACACAAATACGTGATTTTGACAATTTTAAAATTTTGTCCTTGGTTTAATGTTTTTCGGATTTGCCCATATTGTTTTTTAATTAAAAACTATTTTAACAATAAATACATTAGATAAACTTTAACCAACTTTGTTTTAAAAAAAATCAATTTGCTGGTGAAATATGCTTATCTAAGTTGTCAAGGACACAAAAGTGTCCAAGCAAAAACTAAAAAAAATATTTTAACTTATTATTAGATTTCTAATTAATTCTTAAGATTTAGTACCTTAATTTTTTGTATTGGTTTTCATTTTCGGACATTAAGTCACCAAATGTCACAAAAATCCGAAAGATACACGACAATTTGAAAATGTTATGATATATTTTGAGTATATGTATATACATACTTAGTATTTTAAAAAGCTTGACACAATTAAAGAAAACAAATAAAATCATCTGGTTAATGTCCCAATTCTCAAAACATTTCGGTATTATTTCTTTTTACTCGGTTAATTCAAAATTCATATACTTTTGTGGCTTGGTGCTAAAAAGGCTAATGTCAATTTTTAACTGTCTATTTCGCATCAAATTTTTTCAAAACTATTCTTTTTTTGACATTGGCCCTTTTAGCAGCAAGCCACAGATATGTCTGTATATAAAAATGTAAAAACGAGTACATAAAGCATTGCGTGTCACAAATACAAAATAAATATGTAGTTTACTTATGTATTACATATATCGAACATTAAATAGGTGTGTTCGTATGCCTTTTTTTCCATATACATATACATACATATTTACATACACACATATTAATAAATATTTTAAACTAAATTTTGAAATTTCTTTTCGCAATTGCGTTAAATTCTGTTATTCTTTCAAGCTGGATTTGCTGGAGCAATCAATTAAATATAATTCTGTTCTAGTATTGAAATGAACATATGTTTTTCTTTAATAAATAAAATATTTTGCGAATATATCAGAATATCTTATATACACAAGAATTGTATAAAAGAAGTTATACATGGAAAACATCTGCATTAGGGTGACAATGGCTTGTATGTAAGAAAATGTTTGTTCGAATTTTATGGCTCTTTCAACGGAATATTATGACACTAGGTCTAAAAGATTAGTTCTGAAAATTTGAGCCAAATCGAACAACGTTCTATGGGCGCGCATCGGGTCCAAAATTTAGGAGCCCATTAGTATGGGGAAAAATTGGTTATTTTTTTGTTTTTGTGAAATTTCAACCAAAAATATTTAATTTTTACAAGAAAAAATAATGCAATATTAAAAAGCTATATATACCAAGTAAAACTTTTCATTACCAAATAATGAGTTAAACAGTTAAACTATTGAACACGAACTACTTACTCATTCGCTGTTTAAGTCATTACATTAACATGGGGATGTCATTGGAGGCAAGTACTTACCAATTACAGAAAAGTAATGACTTGGGTAAGCAATTTGAAAGTAACAACAACAACAGCAACAACTTTTTTGTTGTTGTTTTATTAAAAACATATATTTTTAAACGAAATACAAAATTTTTTTATGATCCCATGCGGGCTCGAATCCAGACCCTCCGACTGCTAGGCAGAGATTCTTCCACTGAGCTACTTCATATGTTGAAAACTTAGCAGCTTATAATTAATATAAACAATTTTTATTTTTGAATCCAAAATCATGTGAAAATAACTTTGTTTTTCCCTGCTTTTTTTTGCTTTGTTGTAATTTTTGGAAAAATATTTTTATACGATTTTTTGTAATTATTTTACAACCTGTTAAGGTCAAAGTCCGAGCATATTTTAGAATTCCATGGATTTCGATCTTGTGCGAATATTCTCCAATTTTATAGGCCAAGCTTTGAAAAATGTTCCTCTACTTGGTCTTTCTATCGAAGTTTCGGACATCCTCCTCTAATATTAGGTAGTGGGACATTTCAATTCTAATTTTATCCTCTTCATTGTATTTTTTTCAAGAGAGGGTTACTAGCCCGTAATCCTAACCCATTTTTATCGATCTTATGGGACAACTCTCGGAACATGTTAACTCACAATATTAATGGGTGTTAAACTAGCTCCCCGGGTGATACCATGAGGAGGTGTGTGTCCACAGTTGAGATGAAGGATGACCCAGATAAGTTGGGCTTACCAAGTTAAGACCAATTAGAATCGTGTTTGGTATTCAACATCCCCTACATAATCAAAATTGACTCATGATGCTATTTTTTTATTAACGTGAGTTAGTTTTACAAATTTTTTTTACAGAAGATAATATACGAACGGCAAATGCATTAGTTAAAGAAGTTTTACATAGCCTAATACTCAATAACCAGTGGTTAGCTGAGTTATGAGGTGAACCACCGCTTTTTTGCAAATTTATTTTTTCAAGTGAGTCTGACCAGGGATCGAACTTGGGCCTCTAGTATGCTAGGCGGATGACTAACCTGCTAAACCACGGCGGTTCCTAACATAGCTTAATTTAAAATAATCAAAAACAAAAATCCATGAATTAGTTTTGGAGTTATTGCAATTTTCCCCCGAAAATTCATGTCCCTAAAAACGCGCTTAAGGATATGCACCAACATTTTTATTTGTTAATAAAGAAATTCGAAAGTTAGACATGGTTTATCATTTAACGGCTTGAAATTACTAAATGTTCAGTTTCGTCAAAATATTATCGTAATTTGTTTAATATCTTTTATGTTGGAAAATTCTACAGGTCGGTTTCAAAAATAATTTTTTAATTTTTTGAAAATTTTGTTCAACAAATTTTGCAAATTTAGAATATAAGAATAGAAGTCAAAAAATTTAATGTCGATATCTTAAACCGTTTCGACTTACCTGTGATTTGAAATTGTCGAATCTCGCGAAATATCTCGCGTCATATTTTTTTTACTTGTGTTTAATTTTAATAAAAATATTAATGAATGTTATCTATACAGAAATGTATACAGAGTAGTTTTATTCCCGCGGAAAAATATAAAAATTTGTATGTTTTAAATTTTTATGACAAAATCACTGAATTTTATAAATTTTGTAGCAAATTTCGAGAAAAATGTAAAAACGTTAGGGATAATCCTCCTGATGAGATGGCGTCGTGGAAAGGTTTCCCCACCAAAATTTTTTCGTTTTATCAAAAAGTTATTTATTACAATGATAAATAATTGTAATAAATTGGGATCTTAGTGCAATACACGACAGTAAAACTTTTTAATTAAATGTTTGATGTCCCAAAATTTTGATAAACCTTTTTAATAATTACTTTTTACCAGAACAAATAAAATATTTTAACCCTAAATTGATATGGGGAGTAAAATGACCCACATTTTTCTTGTCTTATTTTGGAGACTGTTGAGGGTTAATATATATTTTTCAATACAAAAAAAACTAAATATTGGTAAACATAATTACTTTTTAGCATTTTTGTTGAAATTCTTTTAAAAAATTTTAAAATTTCTTGATTTTTCAATAATAAATTCAAAATTCCAAATTTTGGCTTTCGATCCTGGTAAAGAAAGGCTTAGGCTTTTCCAATATCAAAAAAGCATTTCACTTTAGATTTTCCATAAATTTAGCAATAATATTCATTGATATTTTTATTAAAATTAAGCACAAAATTACCAAGGATCTACTGAAATTATGACTAAAAATTGACATTTTCGCGAAATTCCTCAATTTTAAATCACAGGTAAGTCGAAATGGTTTAAGATATCGAACTTAATTATTTTGATTTTTATTCTTCCATTTGTTTAAACACAATGATAAGCATTGTGTTTGCATTGGCATTTGTAAAATTTTCAAAAAATTAAAAAATGATTTTTGAAACCGACCTGTAAAAAATGTACCATTTTCCAACATGAAAGAAATCTAAACAATTTCGATCATATTTTAACGAAACTAAACTATTTAGTACTTTCAAGCCATTAAATGATAACTTTGAAATTTCTTTATTTACAAATTAAAATGTTAGTGTATATCCTTAGGCGCGTTTTCAGGGAATTTTCAGGGAAAAATTGCAATAACTCCAAAACTAAATCATGGATTTTAGCTTTCAACTATTTTAAATAAAGCATTTACAATATTGTAAAAATTATTTATTTTTGGTTGAAATTTCGCAAAAAAAAAATAACCCATTTTCCCCATACAAATGGGCTCTTAAGCTTTGGACTCAATGCGAGCCCATAGAACGTTGTCCGATTTGACTCAAATTTTCAGAACTAATCTTTTTTACCTAGTGTCATAATATTCCGTTGAAAAACCTTTATATTAAAGAAAACAATTTTCGCTGTCACCCTAATGTGCATATGCAAAACTTCAGTTTTCGAGTTTATGGCGTATCTTATGCATTTATATTCAATAATTACTGTAATAACTTATTTCTGTTCGGTTTAAAAACACTTTCAAACTGTAGATGAAAGACTAAAATGTAATAGGTTAGTTTGACTTTCAAAACTAACAACTAAAGTTGAAATTAAATTATGTTGAAGTACACGTCTTAGAAGTTATATAAAAAAGTTTTTCAATTCCAAAACAATAGGGGTTTTGTTATTCTAAATTACTTTTTCTTTTGTAATTACACGAAGACATAAATTTGAGAGTTTATAGGTGAACCTGACATTGTGAACATAGACACGTTCATTAAATTTTTAATATTATTGTAAAATTTACTTTCAAATAAAAATAGCTGAAACATCAAATGTTGCAAATGTATAGTAAGTTTAAAGTCATATCGAGCCCTTAGATTTAAATAATCGTAAGCGACATTCCGCTAAATATCTCTTAAACTATTAGAGATAGCATAGTGCAGTAAGCATATTTTTGTTTCTTTCTTAAGTAGTTTTCGAATGTGTAAAAATCTTTTCGATAGGTTTACGAAAGTTATACAGACCAATAGGTTTTACATACAATGGTACTCAACTTTGGCTCAGTGTAGAGGCCACTGTGCTAAAAAATAGACATGTTTTAAAAAATTGGTCTAAAACTCCAACTACCCATTGGCCGATTTCTGCATATTACGCCACAATCCACCCAGTAGCTTCAAAGTAATTGAAGTAAAACCAAAAAACTTCACTTACAATACTTTGCACCATAACTTCTAAACCATTTAGTTTGTCGAAAGTAGCAAACTAACAAAAAACAAAAATGTTATGCACCAAAACATTTCCCGTTTATGTTTAATTAAAATTTTTTTGTCGCTTACGATCATTTTTCTCCTGTCGTTTGCGATCATTTTAATCTAAGAGCTCGATATTTTCTCTGTTTCGGTTACAGTACATACCTAAAAAGCAACAACGTAAATAGTGATTCAGAAATCCGAGGAGTTTAAATGTTTCTTTAGGAACTTAAAAACTGTGGTTAGTCCAACAAAAATTATAGTGAAGTCTCATGGCCAGAACAAAAAGAGCATTTCGTCATCTTAAAAACGAAATAGCCTTTCCGCAAAAATTTCAAAATTGAGTTTTTTTATGGATTATTATTCCCTATATCATAACGTATATCTGAAAAGAAATTTTGAACATCTAATATCACAAATGACCAAATTATTAAAGTTTTTGTACCTATAGGACCGTTACGCACGTAAAAAAGATTAAACTAAATCATCAAAAATAGCGATAAATGTTGAATTTTGTTGAATAGTGTAATTTAAACATTCATTAAGTAGGTACTTTCATTTGCTTAAACTATAACTATTTTTATTTAATTTATATAATATTCATATCGCACTTGATCAACAAGAGGGTATTAACTCAAAATTTTTAAATTTTCAGTAGAGTCAAAAAACTATTTCATTTTACTACTACTTTCATATAAGGAAGAGAGGTAAAACTGTAGTTTTTTTGGTGAAATTATAGTCAGAATCATGTCAGATTTTTACAGTGGGTATTTAAGACTACTACACATCAATTTCTTTAAAAAAGTGAAAATTTAAAAATTTCGAGTTAATACCCTCTTGTTGAACAAGTGCGATATGTATAAAAAAAATTATTTATTCATACTAATTAGTACTGAAGATAGGTTATTTGGTTTCAGCTTTCGCTTTAATATTGCAAATATTTCCAATTTTATAACTTTTTTTCCCTCTCCTGTAAACTTTTGAAAACTGCAGATAGGCTATTTTGGCTTTTAGGTGACGATATGATTCCTCAATATTTACATCACAAATGGATACATATGAACTTGGATGATCTGCCTTTCACTTATGAGAAATTATGCAACACAGATTATTCCGAGCAGCGTTACCGCTGACAAATTTAAAAAAGTCGCAAAAAAAGTCACTCTTATCAAAAAAAAGTCGCACACTTTTTTTATAACATTTTGAACAAAAAACTATAAAACAATTCATACTTGAAATGATATTATACATATATAGGCAAAAGTCAAACAGTTTTAATTCCTATAAAACCGACTTTTAACTCGAATAATTTTTGTACTCTTAGGTGTTCGGAAAATCTAATTACAGATTTGAACTCCTAAGACCTCAGGTATAATGAACACAAAATCTTAATAGCGCATTCTTGCACTTCTTAGCGTAATTGGCATGCAAATTTTAAAAACGTAAAAATATCGAATGAAGCATTATTTTTTATTCATATTTCGTCGTCTTTTTTTTTCTTTCGTTTCAGTTGGACCCAAGTCGTTGTTTTATGAAATAGGCTCCATACTTGGGGGATGAATCCAGCGATGTCATTTATAACGGATTTGCATCAAAAGTTTATCAAAAAACCCTTTACAAGCTGAGAATGCAAAGGTTTTATCTTAAAACATTTCACTGAAGCACATCGCGAATTCAGCTCAAAATTGGTGGAATGGAATGGTCTTAAAACTTTTCTTCAAAAAAGCTTCACATTAGATCTGAAACGCACCAAAATAATTTATTTTTTGAAATTTTTATTTAACCGTCATAAATTCCGAGCGCACCGAGTAAAATCATAAACGCGAACGGATTTTACATTCACTAATGCAACTCCCATATCCTAGGATATTTCCTTTAACTTTTTGTATTTTCGAAGAGCATGGGGTTGTTGGGAAACTTCATCATTTTTTGACTCAAAACTTGATTGTATTTAAACTGGTTTTTCACCTGCTTAGTTTCATTAATACACTTTCTTTTTGCTCGAACTATAACGAACGAACAAAACCAATATTTTTGTACGTAGCTATGCGGGAGTTTTAGAAAAGCTAACGGTGCTACCGCCCAAATTTATTTGTTTTAGTTTTTTATTGTACAAAAAGACTTCTCAAAATTATGGTATTTAAGTTAAAATGATTTTAGGAAATTTTAGTTGAGAGTTGACTTTGTAAAAAGGTGTCAAAAGTCGCAAAAAATTCGAAAAAGTAGCATTCGTCGCAGGCCACATGAAAAAGTCGCAAATTGCGAATTTAGTCGCATAACGGTAACGCTGATTCCGAGCCTTAAAATCGGCTCTATTTGTACGGCCCTATGTATTATATTAAATCACTGTTTGATGATTCATTCATGTTTGGTCTCATATTTAAATCAATATGATTAAAAGAAAGAATTGGAAGTTTGAAATAGAAGATTGTTTATGAAGATAAGAAATATATTGGGAAAAAAACACTGATTTTTTCTTCAACTCGTTTGATGAGATCCCATCTATTGTACAATAACTCTTATACTGCGATCTATAAAGATGCTCGATATAAATAGAAGGAAGTTATTTTCGACACCAATAGATAGGCTAGCGGGTATCACAGATTTTTACTGCTTAAGTCCTTTATTTACAATAGGACTAAAAATTGAAACAAGAAAACTTAATACACCCTTGGTATTTTAGCTTACGATATGTATGTATGTATGTATGTTATAATGTTTATTGTATGTGTAAAAATATCTATCAATTGATTATGTTTTATATGTAAAATTAATAGTATTCGTCAGTTAGACAAACCGATATATAGAAAATATAGAGTTAGTAAGTCAATGAACTAATGCATGTAATTCTTAATTTTTCAAGGAGTGAACGTTAGATTTTGTTATTACAATTTTTCTTTGAACTTACCATTTTGTATTTAGTTTGGTAATAAGATTTATTTTCAAATAAAAAAAATTAAGGATGACTGGATATTAATGTATTACTCGCAATTTAACAATCCTTAAAATATTTATATATGCAAATGTGTTGAGTTGTTCTTTGTTCTTAAATATATTTGTTTATATATATTTAATAATTCTTTTTTTTATTTTTTAGAGGAGTAAGAATATCCAAAGACTGTCCGTAATGCAACAAATCTGGAAATCAACTGAGTAAAGTATCTTTAAAATGCCGGCTTTTTATACTACGAGCAGAGCAACACGACACGAACTGATTCTTGTATATAAGACACAACAGAAAATATAATTAAACTAATTTATATGGTACGGATATGTTGGTTTGTAAGTACGTACGTACAACGTTTAGATACTCGTCTCCAAAGATGGAAAACTTTAATTTAATCGTTTTAAAACTTAAAGAAATTCATATTATTGAAGCAACTACACTACACACTATTTCATTTGGACACGATGATTCAAAATCATCAAAATTTTATGGCTTTAGTGTTTTTTTTTTTTCGGGAAACCAGGTTTTAAAGATATATGAAAGAAATTGAATTAATTTACATACATACTTTAATTATACCCTTCACCACCATAGGTGGAAAGGGTATTATAAGTTTGTGCTGATGTTTGTAACGCATAGAAATATTTGTCTTAGACCCACCTTTTAGTATACCAATAGACTTAGAATAACTTTCTGAGTCGATTTAGCGATGTCCGTCCGTCCGTCCGTCTGGCTGGCTGGCTGGACCCCCATATAAACCTTGTAATCAAACTACAGGTCGCAATTCTAAAGATAATTTCATGAAATTTGGCACAGATAATTTGATAATGGGACCATGGCTATTGAAATTTGCCAAAATCGGTCCATTATTTATGGTACCTCCCATAGGTCCCACTTCCCGGAATTGCTATATTGGACACAAATATCAATATTCATGAAATATTTTCATGAAATTTAAAACAGATACTACTTATGTAAACTTAAATCACTTTCCCAAATTTCGTTGAAATCGGTCCACATTTGACCATAGCTCCCATACAAACTCTTCTTCAAAAACGCACTAAATGAGACAAAAAATCACTAAAACGCTCGTAAATCTAAAGATAATGATATTTTTTGCATACATAATTTTTGTAACAACTGTAATCAATTTGCCAAATTTCGAGATAATCGGTCCACATTTGACCCTAGCCTTCATATAAGTCCAAATGACGGAAACAGGTTGAATATATACGTGTTGAGAAAATGTTTGTATGATGGCAAAATTTAGCAAATATTTGTCTTTATACAGGAAAATTAACACCTTTGACCTTAGTGGTGAAGGGTATCGTATGGCTTGACCGACTATAGCGCTTTCTTACTTGTTTTATATGTACTTATTTTACCCTTTACCAATAGGTGATATGGTATTATAAGTTTGCACATCTGTTTGTAACTTTTTATCTTCGTTTACCGAATATTAACGAACAAATACAATTAATTACATTTTTTTTTACGAAATACAATTTTTTTTGATACCCACCATTAAAATGAATGGGGGTATATTGAGTTTGTCATTTCGTTTGTAGTATCCTTAATATTGACTCAAAAAACCAAATTCTGTCTCCCTATGAAATTCTAAGACTATTGAGCGATGCCGTATGTCTGTCTGTTGAAAGCACGGTAACGCCTAAACGAAAGGAGCTAGGTGACTAAAACTTGGCAAAGATGTTCTCGATTTCTGGGAAAATTTTAGTATTGAAATTGGGCGAAATCGGTTTACATTTGACCATAACTCCCGTATAGCTTCACCTAGGCTAATCTCTTATTTACAAATTATAACAGCTACGGTTGACCTCATAACAGTGGCTAACTGAGTTATGAGGTGAACCGCCGCTTTTTTTGAAAAT
Source organism: Stomorhina lunata (assembly GCA_933228675.1). Lineage (NCBI taxonomy): Eukaryota > Metazoa > Arthropoda > Insecta > Diptera > Rhiniidae > Stomorhina > Stomorhina lunata. The sequence continues at coordinate 82,567,645 of OW121740.1, read as the reverse complement.
TAATTTTTTCAAGTAAGTCTGTCCAGGGATCGAACTTGGGCCTCTGGTATGCTAGGCGGATGACTAACCTGCTATACCACGGCGGTTCACAATTAAGAGAGCTTAGTAAAAAAAAAAATCCAAAAAAAATTAAAAACTATTTTATTCTTTTTTTTAGTTTTATGTTGATTTAGACACAACTTATATATTTTCAGGTGTTCCGTAGTTTCATGGTATTATGGTAATTTATATTTGCCTTAACACGAAGAAATAATGCAATTATGCAAGTAAACAAAAATATTTTTTAACAATTTTTTTTTTTATTTTTTTAACCGCGATTTTCGCGAAATTTGATAAAATGTGAGTCTTAGTGAAATTCTGCTGCCTTGACTTATGGACAAATTTAATTAAAAAGAATTTTTAATTTAAAAATAATTTTTAATAGGTGCATATCTTAAATAAAAATATAAAATTCTTATTTGGTCCGCCAAATCGTTAATCCTTATAATATTTTGGTGCGCTTTTGGTCTAAGGTAAAGTTTTTTTTTTAAGAATAGTTTTAAGACCATTCCTGATCAATTTTGGGCTAAATTCGCGATGTGCTCCATTGAATTGTTTTTAGATAAAACCTTCGCGTTCTCAGTTAATAAAGAGATTTTTGACAAACTTTTGATGCAAATCGGTTATAATTGACATCGCTTTCATGCCTTATGTGATTTTGTCTCAGTTTGCATTCTAAAACCATTTAAACCAGTATGCACTTTTTTGTACGATTTTCAAAATCTTCATAAAATTTGAAAAAACAATGATTTTTTGGTGCGCTTTTGCTTTTAGGTGCTAAATGGCAAACAAAAAAAACTCCAATTACGCGGTAGTTTGTAAATTTTCATTCATATTTGCGAGTATGTTCCACGAAAAACCGGTATTTAGAAAAATTTACGCTCAAAAACTCCTCATTTACACCTGTCTTATGTTATACCTATATAGAGCACATTAACGAGATACATATCAAACTATGCGAAATTGAAAGATCTACAAATCGTTATTCACTTTTTTAAAATTCTTTGAGGCGGCCAAAAAATATGCGAAAAAAATTAAAAAGTGGCGAAAATGAGCTTCAAATTTTGGCAGCCATTAAGTAGTATTAGAAGTGACAAAATTATAATTTAGAGGGAAGTAAATTTATCCCCTAAGTGTGGAGTCTTTTTCGTAGAACAACGACTTGGGTCCAAATGTTAAAACGAATGCAGAAGAAGACGAAATATGAAGATAAACTTGAATGCTTCAATCGATTTTTTAACGTTTTTTTTTTTTTTAAATTGCATGCCAATTACGCTTAGAAGCGCAAATTTGCGCTACTAAGTTATTGTGTTCAGTATACAGAAGTTTTTCAAGATCTGTAATTAATTTTCAGAACTTCTAAGGGTACAAAAATTGTTCGAGTTAAAAGTCAGTTTCAAAGGAATAAAAACTGTTTGATTTTTGCCCATATAGAAGTCTTTTCGGCATAAATTCCGACAAGACGGAGTTAGTCCTCTTCATCAGAAGCTGTAAGGTTGAAAGCTTCAAACTTCATGTGTTGAATGGTGTAGAAATAAGACTGTTGTATGAAGCCAAATTTCTAGGGATTATCTTGGACAGTAAGTTATCTTGGAAGAGAAACACGCTAGAAAGGATGAAAAAAGGGCTAAACGCTTACTTCTTCTGCAGGAACTCCGTAGGTAAAAAATGAGACTTAGACCAATAGTTGTGTATTGGATTTACACAACCATTGTAAGGCCTGTTTTAGCATATGGTTGCGCAGTATGGTGGGAAGCTGTTAGCAAAGGTTCATTCCTGGTTTCTTTCAACAAGGTACAACGTTGTGCTAGTATTGGTATAACCGGTGACCTTAAAAGCACACCTCAAGCAGCCCTAGATATCATGTTGTCATTGTACCCTCTTGAAATTTTCATAAGGGAAATGGCAATGAGAAGTCTAGTAAAGCTGTACGAGTCGGGTATACTTAGATATAGGGATGTGGGACACTCCAGTATTCTGAGCTTAACAGGTTCCTTGGGTTTGGAGTCAGGTTTACCACGATCTGACTATTTAGTCAAGGAGTTACTGTTTAGCATAGCACCAGAAATCATAATACCTGATAGATCCGACTGGAAGGGGCAAACAGCACTTTTTCGAGGCATTGCGATCTTCAGGATTGGTTCTAAAATGGATTTTGGTACTGGATGTGGTGTTTTCCTGATGGATCAAAATGCTAGGAAATCCTTCAGACTCGATAAGTGCAGTGTCTTCCAGGCATTGATTTTTGCCATTTGGAAGGCTACAGAGCTCATCCAGGGTCTTATATCTGAAAATAGTGAGGTGACAATATACGTCGATAGCCAGGCCGACTTAGTACTACCTCCAAACTAGTTTAAAAATAAACTATAGCTCTTTTTGACCTATCTTTCAGTTATAGGATTAGATTGTGCTGGTTTCCAAGTTATTGCAACATCGCTGGCAACGAAGTCGCTAGACTTAAGTCAAAGAGTGACAGATATGGATCCACCTATCTGTCACTTTTATCTGGGCATTAAGGGAAACATGATTACGTGTAGGACATCTAGAGCTCTATGGCCTAAACCGGACATTAATTGAACCAAAATTCTACTAGGTCTGAATAAGTCAAGTTTAAGAAGATGTATAAGGTTCCTAACGGGGCACTGTGCCTTAAATTCGACGTTAAATAGGTATACATGTATATATATATGCCAGGCAGCGTACTAAATTTTGTCACAATCGGTCACCATTTGACCATAGCTCCCATATAAAAAACTTATGGAAACACAAAAATATATAAAGAAAAGGTTGTTTATGTCCGTCTGTCCGTCAGATAAAAGCACGATAGCGCCTTAACAAAAAGAGCTAGAGGGACAAAATTTTACAAAAGTATTTTGAGTATCTTGAAAAAGATTTGTGTTGAAAATGGACAAAATCGGTTCAAATTTAGTTAGAGCTCCCATATAACCCCGCCCCGGGAAACACATTAGTGCTGATAAATTGAATACAATTGTAATAGCTATGACGATTAAATTTAAAGTAGGGAAGTTTTATGCAATTTTTGATCAGTTTATCAAATTTTATAGGAATCAGTCCATATTTGACTTTAGCTTTCATATAAAAAACACTCACGGAAACCAAAAATTTTAGCAAAGGCCAGTTAAAAAATACAAAAATACATCTAGAGCTCTATGGCCTAAACCGGACATTAATTGAGCCAAAATTCTACTAGGTCTGAATAAGTCAAGTTTAAGAAGATGTATAAGGTTCCTAACGGGGCACTGTGCCTTAAATTCGACGTTAAATAGGTATACATGTATATATATATGTATATATATATGTATATATATATATATATATATATATATATATATATATATATATATATATATATATATATATATATATATATATGTAGACGAATTTTAAATTTTCAACGAATTTTGATTTTTGGACCGATTTGAATTAAATTTAAAAGTGTTGGAGGATTTCCTAATTTACGAGTAGGTGCAGAAATTAATTTTACATGAACTACTTAAAAATATAAATGTGCATCAAGTGTATATTCGGCTCACGATACGTACATCAATAAAGGAAAAGACTCACAAAATTCCAATATTTTGTTAAAGTGTTAATAAGGAGCAACCACAGCCGACTATTTTTCCACTTCATCTGCACTTAGTTTAGCTTAAATAACTAAAAAATAATCTTGTGATTTTTAATATGAAAAATTTAAATTTTGAATCTTCATAAAAATTAGAAACCATTTAACAATTAGAAACTACTGAAGTTTCCATCTCTGTTCGTAGAATTATTGCGCTTTTCAATTTGGCTAGATTCGACGAACACGAACCAAAAAGAAAACATTTGCTTCATAATAAAAGTTCTCCGTATTTCTCCGGATTACTCACTTTTCTCTTATAAAGGTGGAGTAATTGCTACATGCACGAAGATGATGGTACACTTATAGAAATGTTCACTACATACAAACATTTGTATGTATATACTGCCAACAAAATTTATTTAAGGGGAAAAAACATTTCATTAATTTATTGATAATTAAATTCTTATGGGTTTTAAATCAATTAAGGGTTAAATGATCGTTTTTACGAAACTCATTTGAATTTTAAAAAACGTTTGAAATGAACATCTGTAAAACACTGAAATAAAATAAGCTTAAGCTTAGGAATTCGAGTATAGAAATACCATATGTTTTACCATTTGAAATAATTTCAGTGACAAAATTACAGTAACATTAGATATTAATGAAAAATAACAAAAATATATTATAGATCAAGTCGAAAGTGATTTGATGCTTCAATTTTTAATTAGTACGAGTATACTAGACTTTAAATTGCATATGTATTATACAAAGGTGGGCAAATGCGGCTCTTTGGTGCATATAATACGGCTCTTTGAAAATTAATTTTTTCCACATTTTTTTAATATTTAGCAGCAGTTTTTTTTTTTTATAAAAAGGAAATAAAAAAAAACTGAAAATTTTCAGAAATATTTTACTAAAATGAATTTCCAATTTCTGTAATTATACTTGTTAAAAAACAGGATGGGCAATTAAAATTATTAGGGATGAAATAGGATAATGGAAAAAATGCACCTAAAACAAGCTGTTTGTTTTACAATAATGTTTGTGATGTCCAAACCGCTTGGCAACCAACTTCTAAAAGAATTTTACCCTTTACCTTTAACGTTAAAATCTTTTAATTACCAAAACGGAAAACCATTTTTTTCAATTTGTTGATTTTTAAACATTATTTTTACAAAATTTAAAATATGTATGTATGTTAGAGTTTCCCACCTTTGTATAAAGAAAATTAAACTTTGTAATACTGAAAGACGTACCCCCCAATTTTTGTACATTTGATTCCAATAATCCAAATACAAAATTTCATTATTGTCGGATATCGGGAAAGCGTGCCGACTGGACGCCAAAGTTTGGACACGACAGTTGTGTGGGAAAAATAAGGGGCTTATGAGAATGTTAAAAAAATTCGCTTATAGCTCATTCACATTATAAATTCTTATGAGTTTTCGGTAATGAAAACATCATCGAAAACTCGACCGTTCACATTTTAAGAATTTGACTCTTAATGAGTTTTCGAAAGCAAATAATTTTTCACTCGCGATTTACCCTAAAAAAACGAACACCAAACAATTAATTATTTATTATTGTATTGAAATAATATAATTTTTATCACAATAAAGTCTTATTTTTAAAAAAAATATTTTAAAGAAAATGTTTGTTTTTTATTTTTTAATTTTTAACTGACATTTATTTTTGTTATTTTCACATTTTTCTCCATCAGAGTTGTAATAAAAGGTATTAACTCGGTGTTGCATCCGATGCATCGGGTTTTCGTTGAAAACTCACACTCAAGGAGTTTTCATTTTGTATGTTTTCAATATTGTTTTAAGAAGAAAACTTGAACGAGTTTTCGAGCTTAATGTGAATTAGCTATTAGAATACATTTTCAAAAAAGTGTTTAACAGAATGGTACTGAGAACTAAATAGCAGAGACCCAATATTGTTTTATTTTTTAAATCAATCAAGTATAAATATCGTTGCCGATGAAAATTTATTTTCATTTCGATCGATGAATAAAAAAGAGGGATTTATATTTGAAATATAAATATCCCTCATGATGAATATTTTAAATATCTTTAACGATAAATATCCGAACAGAAAAATATTTTATTGATTGTTTTATTTTTGAACTTCTGTTTTGGCTTTGAAAAAATAAAATATTATTGAAATTTTCAAATTTTTAACAATGGATGTATGAATATGTTTCCAATTAATTGGAATGTTTTAGGACATCGGAGTTAAACCTAATAATCCTAATGGAACTAACGGTGGTTTCTTCGATTCGCAAAACCATTTCAACGTAAAATTTGCAACAATAATAGAATTTATTGTTATTTAAACGTTCTAAAGACTTTTTATACCAGGGCAAATCTTCTTCTGTCATCCTTGACTCCCAGTAGAGCATAGGGCATGGGAGGATGCAACAGTTGCCTAGCGTCTCCAGTTACCAGGTAAGAACTGTATCCAATTCCCAGTCTAACCTCCTCGTGGTACATCTTGGAAACCTGAACAAAATAGTTTTAGATGCGGTAAACAACCCGTGTAGGATTCTAGGTCAGGGCTAATATAAGAGGGAGTTATCTTAGAGCCATTCCAGCCTATTTGGTCTAAGGGTTTAAGATAATTGTACTTGGTAAAGTACGAAAATGCAGGGTCTGTTCAAAATCTTAGTTGCGGCTGCAAACGAGCGTCTGTCTCGGATCGAGCGGATCGCTATACAAACGAGTCTTGTTTCTTTGGACCCATCACCCATCGACTTAAGTTTTAAGCATGGATAGAAACAACATTACAGAATATACTACTCCAAGGGGTAATCATCAAGGATTTTAGAATTGCCTAATCTATGCATTAACATAAACATTATGATGAATGAAACCAGGAAAATTTTTCCTGGAAATAACAAATAAAATTTGAATATTTTCCTAAAAAGTTTTACTGTAGTGTATTGCACTAAGAATCCCAATTTGTTACAATTATTTATTATTGTAATAAATAGTTTTTTGATAAAACCAAAAAATGTTGGTGGGGAAACTTTTCCTCGACGCGTTTCGATGGTTTGTTAGACCATCTCATCAGGAGGATTATCCCTAATTCTAGACAGAGCGAAAACCTCACATTATGTATAATTTGAGGGACTGAATAAATACGAATTATTATTATTGTGTCCAACAAATATCAACATTTTCCATCAAAATTTTTTTTCATCGGATGAAAAAAGATGAAAATTATTTTGAATTAATAAATATCCCAAACGATTTTTTTTATTTTTTATTTTCATCGGATTGAAAAACGATACAAAATTTTTCGAACAATTAAAAATCGTTACGGATTTTTATTATTTTTTAAACTTCAATGATTGTTTTTGTATGGATTAAAATATGAAAATATTGTTTTAAAAGTATTAATATTCGGTCTCTGCTAAATAGGCTTTCAAACGTGATATATAACCTTAATCGGTTGAAAGTTTTCCTAATCATTAAGGGTTACCCAAAATATTTTACGTCCGCGAAGACTCTACTGAGCATATGCAATAAAAGAAATTTATTATTTGTAAAAAAAAAAAACAAAAAATAAGTTTGACTTTTTTTACTTTTTTGAGACCTCAAGATATTCAGATATCTATTTTTGTTACAATGCACAGTGGGATGGTTTAAAAATAGAATGGAAATAATTCTGTAACTTCTAAACCGTTGGGCAAATAACACTTTTAGTAGAAATCATGAAAACAGCCTAAATGTTTGTTTTATCTATAATAGATTTTGGATTAGAAAAACTATTTATAAATATATTTTAATGAAAATTTTCAATGGTATAGAACTTTTTAAGAAAAATAAAAATACAAAAATGGCTACTTTTAGTTTTTTTGCTCTAATTTCTAGGCCACTTTCAGGGCGACAAAGTACTTTTGCAATGTAATGTAAAATTGAAATTTCCGTAAACATTAGGTCTAATTCGAGAGACTCTGGTACTAACACCGAATAAACAATAAATTATTTTTTTAATTTAATTATAAACTTCGTGAAGTTTTCTTTTAGAAAATTAAAATTATATGTTACTTAAAAATTTTTTTAAATAACTAAAAAATAATAAAACCCCAAAAAAAGGGTTTATTAAATATTAAATAAATTATTTTATATTCTTAAACGAGCAATAATTGTGTATATATATATATATATATATATATATATATATATATATATATATATATATATATATATATATATATATATATATATATATATATATAGAATGGCTATCTCGAAAACGGCTCTAACGATTTTGATAAAATTTGGACAGTGGGTATCTTTTTTGATGTATAGGTCGAAGAAGAAGGGACTTTTGGAACTTTTACCTCTAAGAGGGTAAAAACGGGTACAAAGGGGAAAAAATCGAAAACGCTATGTCTCCTAAAGTAATAGGTATAGAAACAAAATTAAAATTACGTTTTAAACAACTTTGAAAATAAGCGGACAGGTGTTTGGTACTTTTTTGAAACTATGTCCGATAGGGCGTAAAAAAGGGTGAAAATAGTTTTTTTGGCACCTTTTTAACCCACTCTTATATTTTAAACTAAAGAATATAGAAAGAAACTTGGTACTGCAATCAATAGATGTAAAAAAAAACATGAAACACGTATTTGGTACTTTTTTGATTTTGGAGCCAAAATGGGTAAAAAAGGGATAAAATGATAACTTAACATCTCCAAAGTAATATGAATAGGAACATTATACATTATGTTAAATGCGTTTTAAAAAAATGTACCGAATTCAATTGGCACCAAAAAAGTACCAAATATACATATGGAACTTTTAGAAATTAGGGAATAACAAGTAAGAGTGGTATATTCGGCTTTGCCGAATCTTGGATACCCTTCACCAATGGTGTTGCAAAAGTACTTAATGTAATTCCAAGCAAAATTTGGTTATACTAGTATTATATGCAAAGAGTCTTTAAAATTAAGAGTCGGAAAAAGAAAAGCTTTTCGGTGGCGTCATCATCTAGAATAGTCATGCACCCAAAGGTTAGGTGGGCAGGTGACTGATGTCTAGTGAAGCTTCACTTGGGTTTTTAAGTGGTCCCTTTGTGAAAGATAATGATTACTAGACTACAAGTAGAGAATGCATATTTAAGCCAGCCAGTAGCTTCGAAATAAAGTAGACACATATTTTACGAACATTTAATAAAGTTCGATAGACCAGATAAACCATGCAGAAAAGATGCTTCAAAATGTAGATGCCCTTACATTTGCAATAGCACATCGATTTGATGAAGTTTAAGTATTCTGGCATGCAATCCAAAAATACAGTGCCCAGTGAGGGTTGTGCACTTTAATTCGTACGAATTATCCAACTAGTAAAAGTTCTTGATTAGTTATGTAAAACTCTGAAGTTAGCGGACTGATTTAGGTCAAAGCTTTAACAATGATAAGCCTTAAAATTATAGGGTATACACTCTTAGTTTTAGATACATACGTGAAATATATAGCTTTTGAATGGATGGATATCAGCTTTGTCGGAAAAGTTATTAAAGATTTACTTATTAATCTGAAGTTAGTTAATTAATTTAAATGAACACTTCATCAATAATATTTGGGATGTATTGTTCTTTCGATCTGTCCGATGGACGTTTTGCTCTAGTAGGAAATTCCCCCGCCAAGCACGTTATTAAATTTTATCAAAAGCGGTAAATAAACACCTGAGATATCGCTGAAACAATACTTACGAAATGTAAACAAAATTTCTTAGACACGTACTTTGGGCAATTTGCTGTACATCAAATGTAGTGTTATTGCGATATCTCAATTGTTTATGGACCGCTTTTGATAAAATTTAATAACGTGCTTGGCGGGGGAATTTCCTAAAATCTGATATAAATATATGTAGGTCCGTGCTAAAGGAGGATGGTTTTTCCTATTTCTGCGTTTCATTTTTTCAACAAACATTCTCTAATGCGAACTTTGGGCAATTTGCGATACATCAAATTCAGTGTTTTGGCGATACCTCAGTTGTTTATGAACTGATTTTGATAAAATTTTACAGAGTGCTTTGGGAAACTATTTCTTACAATCTGATATATAAAATATTATCACATGTACACCAGGAGTATCTTTTTTCTCTTGTTATTTAAAAGTGTGTTTCAATCAAAAATTTTAAAATTTTCGTCTAATTTTTGGTATTTTTTCGATATTTTCGGTGTTTATAAACCGATTTTAATGAAATTTAATAGCGTTCATTGCGGGAGAATTTCCTAAAATCTGATATATAATTTATGTAGGTTCTTCCTCCAGGGGCTTCAGAAACTTGATTTCAACAGACAGACGGACAGACAGACAGACAGACGGACATCGCTTAATCGATTCTCCTCCCGAGTCGATCGGTATAATTTTTATGGGGTCTACGATCACTAATAAAAAAATTACAAACGGAATCACAAACTTATAATACCCTTTCACCTATTGGTGAAGGGTATAAAAAGGAGGAAAAATTAGTATTATTTTAAACAAATGAATGTTTGTCTGTATGTATGTTCTTTATAGAATAGTAAACTGTGAATTTGATTGTGTTATGCTCTTTAGCGAAGATGTTGCGGATAAGCCGGCGAAGGTTTTAAAGTTGATAAGACTAATTTCCGACAGATGGCGCCACTGAAAATTACTAAAAATTAATTAAATCGTAAACTGTACATTTGATCATGCTATAATCTTTAGCAAAGTTGTTGCGCATGAGTCGACAGAGGTTTCTGTTGATATGAATAATTTCCAAAATTATTCAAAATGAGTTAAACTGTAAACTATGCAAACTATGTGTTGGTCGGACAAAATAAATCAAATAATTCAAAATTAACTGAATATTTCTACAATGTCTTTCCTCTAAATTTATTTTAGCACTTTATAATATAAAACATATAAAAACTTTAAAATTTTCCTCAAAATGCTTAACATAAAGCTCCGAGCAAGGCTCGGTCTACCGGGTACTATTAACTTTAAACACTTATAACTTTTAACATACCCTGTAGGAAGTCAAACACATTTTTCAATAAGTACCTATAAACTGATTTTTATATAAGCACAACTGTTGGTTAAAGTGACTATTTTCCTTGTTTCCGACTCACTATATTAACATGGACGTGTCAATTGGTTATCTCTGCATGACTTTTTGATTAATTACTAACTATTTATTTTTCAAGCAATTTATAGTCACTTTTATTTTAAAAACAATTGTTTATTAATTAATTCTAAAATAGTTTTCTTTTAATTTATTTTTAAACAATTAAAATTTAATACATTTTTTATTTATAAAAGATAAAAATAATAAAATTAATCTTCAGGTACATTCGTCGCAAGAATTAAAGAACGCTGTAACTGACAAAAATATCGAAAATACGTTTTCTTGCATAATTTTAATCAGATTAAAATACTGTGTCGATTTCTATGATGAAAAAAATTCAATTGCATAGACAGAATTGCAACTTCCCTTTAAGAGACAATTTCATGGTATTGGTCTGTAAAATGTACGAGTTATTAGTGGAGAAAAATAATATATTAGCCCATTCTCACGAGGCGACATGTCCCCTGAAAATGTTGCACGAAACAAGAGCTTGTTGGTCAGGGGAATAGTGTTGCCTGTGGGGGTAGCAAAGAATGATATAAGTCCCAGTTTACATTGTACAATCTTTATCGCTGCGATTTTTGTCGTTCTTTCTTTAAAATTGCATTTGCGTTTAAATTGTACGATTTTTGTCGCCGATATTTTTTATTGACGTATGCATAGGTACATAATTTTTGACATTTTCTTTTTTAAGTATATTCGTGTGGTAAAAAAAACAATACATTTGTGCTCAAACAAGTATTTTTCGTGTAAAAGAAATTGTTTTTCGAAATGGATATTGATAAATACCAATTAATAAGTGAGTTTGTTTTACAATTTACAAATATTTTTAATTTTATATTTAATTCAATTGAAAATAAAGCCACTTGAACGTGAGCACTCATGAATAAGAAAATAAAACAAGTGTCAAAATATACTTGCAGCTAACTTCACGATTAAAATTACGAATTGGGGAATAAACGAATTGCAAGAGTACATGCATATGTGTACTACTTTTAGTTTCTCTCTTCTCCTAGTATTTTTACTCCCCCTATTTTCCCACAAACTAAGAATTGCAACGACAAAAGTTGTACAATGTAAACTGGGACTAGTTATAAGGAATATTTTTTTTATTGTAAAACATATTTACCATTAGTGCTGAAATAAATGCGCTTCATTTTTGCTTAGGATTCCGTTATTAATTTGTGTAGGTTTAACGTTTTCTGGTTTGACTAACCTGCTATACCACGGCTGCTCATAAGTACTATTTAAGAACTATTATTAGTAATTTACACATAATCTTTACAAAAATCTTCCATTATTGGTTGATCACTTTTTCCACTGTTTAGTTTTCTTAATCATTGTACATTTTTTTCCCTCTCCTCCTTTACTTTTCGCATTGAATGTCTATTACTGAACATTTTGTTTTTATTTTTAAATCTTCCAAAACACATTTAATTTTATAATTATTTTGAGAATTTATTATAATTTCAATTATTTTATAAAACTTGAGATAGTTTAAATTGATTTCAAAGACCTTATTAGCTTTGTTTTGTTTAGAAGATCTTGTTAGCTTTGATTGAAATTCGAAATTTAAGTTATTTTGCTTTATTTTTTCTTTCTGTTGTCATGTCCCACCGAGCATTTTAGGTTGTATTTTAATGCATTCAACATACATGAAAATGCAACCGTTAAAACAGCTGTTTGGTGGGGCATTGATGGGAAATTTGTAGAAAAAAAGATGGCGGAAAAGGCGGGAAAATTCCGAAAAAGAAGAAGGGTTTTGGGGAAGGGAAGGGGGAGAAGAAAAAAAGGAAGAAGAAGAGGAGTTTTATTTTCGGTTTTCTGTGAGGAGAAGGAAAGAGTGTTTTTTTTTCGATTGTATTTAAAAAATAATAATTAATAAACACATTTTTTTATAAACAAATAGCCCATTCTCACGAGGCGACATGTCCCCTGAAAATGTTGCACGAAACAAGAGCTTGTTGGTCAGGGGAAGAGTGTTGCCTGTGGGGGTAGCAAAGACCCACGAAACGAGTTTTCATGGGACAAATTGACGTTTCTTTTTCTTCTCTTTCGTAATCATGTTATTGATATACGAACAGTGCTACCAGTCTTACAAAATTTCTACCACAAACAATTATGGGGATGGTAATAATGTGTAATGAAATAATACAATAAGAAAATTACTAAAACAGTAAACAAAACAATAAAAAAAACGAAAATAAAACATAAAACAAAAGAATCAGAATTAAAAAAATATTTTGTGAACATTTCAGTTGTTTTTCAAAATTTGTTCTAGTTCAAAATTTTTTTAAGTTTTCTATTTATTGTCAAATTATTGTTGTAATTCTGAATTGTCGAATTGTTGTTTTAAATTTTGGCATTAAAAAACTTATTATCCAACAACAAAATCTATGTTGTTTTTGGCTTGTTGTATTTGTTGTAGCCATGCGTTAACCTGTATATATGAGCCTTGGTTTAAGGCTCATATATACAGGTTAATGCATGGCTACAACAAATACAATAAGCCAAAAACAACATAGATTTCATTGTTGGAAATATAGTTTTTAATGCCAAAATTAACAAAAACAATTGGATAATTCGGAATAACAGCAATAATTTGACATTAGAAACAAAAACAAACTTTGAACTAAAAGAAATATTGAAAAAACAGCTGACGATGTCTTTTTAAATTTTCTTTAGAATGTATTTAATATTCCATTCACACTATAAGTTTTTAGGTATTTTCGGAAATGAAAACACCATCGAAAACTTTACCATTCACATTATGGAAATTTGGCATTTTATAAGTTTTCGGGAGAAATTTATTTATTAATCGCGATTAGTTTTAAATACCTAACATAAAATATTTTTGAACATTAAATTGCATCAAAAAACAATAAAATAATCACTTTTTCATCACTTCATAATGTTTTTACAGAAATTTTTAAAAATTAACATGATTGTTTTTTTATATTTTATTTTAAACTGACATTTATTTTTAATATTTTCATTTTTCTTACATAGAGTTGTTATAATTGGTATGAACTCAGTGTTGTATCGGTATTTTAATAGCTTTCATTAAAAACTAAAGTTTTCAATATTGTTTTAAGGTGAAAACTACTCTAACTAGTTTTCGAGCTCAATGTGAATGAGTTATAGAATATTTGCATCCATTCATAAATAATTAAAAAAGACGAAGAGTCTAAAGATAGCTCTTTTATCAAAAAAACAAGAATATCCTGTGTTGATTTCGCTCTAACCTTCATGGTTTAAGTCATTCCTTTTTAATTTTTTTATTTGGGATATTATTTGGCTCAATAAGATCCAAAATTTCTTCAAAATATTCATCATTATTTAAATCTGACATCTTTACTTTTTTTATTATCTCTTCAGTAATTGAATTCAATTTGGAGCGTAAGCAAGTAAAAAACAATAGCCCAGGGTTACCTATTTTTTAAATGTCATACAATATTTTTTTTCTATCATATGGTTAATTCTACATCATTAAATTAAAATAATATTCTATAAAAAAATTACAATTAAAAATTAATTATATATTATTCATTAGCGAATTCTGAAAAAAAATGTATCCCCACTTTAGCGATCACATCCGAGTGTCGGTGAAAAATATATTCATCTGGCACTACTGCAATAGACAATTAAACGTCAAAATGTCCCCTCATTGTTTCAACAAAAAAAGTATAATGTAAACGCATCTTGAAACACGAAGGGACACCAAAAGAAAACGTCAAAATGTTTCAGGGGACATGTCGCATCGTGAAAATTGGCTAAAAATAAAAACAAACAATGTTACAATGAATAAGAACAAACAAAAATATGTAAACGGAAAGGATTGAAACAAACAAATATTGTTAACACTTAAACAAAAGAAATTTACATTCACAAACAAAACCTATTGAAACTTTTTATGTTCCAAAAACACAAGAATACACTAAAACAAATCACATAAAGACACAAGAGTATAATAAAAATCATTAACGCAAAAATACAAAAATAAACATTTATTTATTTACTTGTACACAATTGGGACTAATTTTGTATACGGTTACAAACAATACCCGGTTCAACGCAACCAAACTCGAGTCCTGACCACAGTGTACTCCATAGAAGGGGAGAGTTTAGAAGACCGACCGGGTTTGGGTGTAATTTGGCCTTACCACTTAAGGTGAGGGTTGCGCAACTACAACAACCTTAGGAACGGGCGACGAATCATTTTTGAACAACTCCTGGGACAGAAATACTTTACCATTGGACAGATACGGACCAATGAACGATCCCTGGAAGAGGAGATGGAAAGCAACTCAATGAAAAATTAGATCCAGCATGCCGGAGTAAAAGAAAACACAGGTAAGTGAGCTAGATACATAATGTAAGGGTAGTTTTAGGGGCAGTTCCTAATAATTAGGCCAAGGAACTGCCATGGAAGCGGGTGGGCTGGCCAAGCAGCAAAATATCAGCTGCCAACCAGGAAAGTATAATGTTGCAATGTCCAGGGACAAGCACATTCCCTAAGGCGCTTAGAGTAGGAACTGGAAATTGACATTTGGTCTCAATTTCTTTTTGATTAACGACTTGTGGGTGGCTGATTTGGTGAACCGCACGCCCTCTACCAGCTTAGCCAGGCAAATGTCACCATGCCAAGCGTAGCCAGTCAGTCATCCACCGAGTCCGCCTCAAGAGTCGTTGACAAAAATGGCGCCCAACAATGGGGGCCCGAATTTCGGGTTTCCCTATATCTATAGTTAAATATATTACTCTTTATTTGTCATTGAATAAGGTAAGCAAATCCAGCGTAAGTCATACTGATCAAGATCAATCAGTATTTGCGACGCTGGAATTGTTAATCTTATTGAATGAAAAATAGAGAGGCCTGCTATTGGTCTTTTATCTAGAACTCTTGTAAGTCTCATTATCTGAGAATTAATATTCTGATATTGATAGCTACATTGTTCTAGAGGAAAGAGCAACAAGCAGGATATACTTTAAATTTAAAATCAAAATCAATAGCCCAAAGGCAAAGTTTTCAAAACTTTGATTTTTAACGGATAAGTCGTGGAATAAAGCTATCACAGCTTTTTCCATTGTCGATCCGTTAAAAGCTTAAGCTTTGAAAAACTTTGTCTACCAGCTTTCCCCCATTTCAATTCCCAGTTCCTAACTCAAATTTTAAAATAGATCCCTGGCTGTTGTCAATGGTTCTATTTTTCTGGGTTCTACCCTTACAAAGTGTTGAAAGCTCACTACTAATAATAAAATAAATATAAATCTAAAATACTACTGTAAAAAAAATATACATATAAATAATAAAAGTTTTAATTTCAGTTTGATTGAAAATTTTGGCACATCATAGAACAGTAAATTACAATAGAATAATAATAACAATTTCATAGGGTAGTTAGTTTAGCATGGTAGAAACTAGGGCAAGTAAGATGCAAGGCGATTCCGCTTCTTCTTCCTCTAGGCTTATCCTAGGAAGGGTTCCTTCCAGCATAACAGCAACAACATCCGCAACACTGTTTCACAAATATTGGTGATATCTGCATGAGATTTAAGTCAATTTGTAGTCACTTGCAAAATAGTTTATTTATAATTAGTGATTTTATAAACCGATTATTTTATTTCCTATAGGGTATTAAAGCTTTTAATACACTCGTAAAATATTAAAAATTTTGTTCTTTTTTTAGAAAACTTTAAATCAAGAAAATCGGTTTGTATAAAGATCACATATTAGTAAAAAATCGGTACAGTATGGGACAAAAATTTAAAATTTTATAGCCTGTTCCACGATCTCGAAAGAATGCTTTCTTTCTTATCCTATACGAAAGAAAATACGTAAGTATTTTCATACAAATTTCTGTTTCACTATTTCGAACAAGTTACCAGCAATGCGAAAGCAAATGTCAAAATGGGTCACTTGATATTTTGCTTTCGAATAGAAACAAACGAAAGGCTTCGAAATAGTGAAACCAAAATTAATTCGAATTCGAGTTACTCACTTTCTTTCGAGTAGATTTTCTTTCGAAATCGTGGAACAGGCTATTACTTTTTGAAAATATCTTTTAAACCGTAAGAGATAGCATAGGAATGTAGCAATGTTTTTTTGTAGATCTTGACCTATATATTTGTTACATAGTATGATTTTTATATATCGTTTTAAATGATTTATGAGTCTGAGGTGCCCTACTTAGGTTTTTTTTTGGTCAATTACAAGTGTATATATATATATCTGTGGCAATATGGAAGAATAGCTTAAGTCGAAAATTGAAGTTTTGAGATATTATCAATTTTGTGTAATTTTTCTTTTGCTTCATTTCTGCGAATAATTTATGTATTAATGTATTAGTAACATGTTTATTAGAGAAGAAGAATGAATATTTAAAAAAAATATTGTTAAATTCAGAAGATTTTACGTTTTTTCTACTTAAGCTCTTCTTCTAAACTGAAAGTTGCGTGCAACTGGACCTTAAGTAACTTTAAGCGGTTCTGTTTGAATAAAAAGTATATATTGTGTGTTTTTATATAAACATAAGTTGTTTGAAAATAATGACTTTATTTTTTCAAGGTCAACATTTTACAGCTTAAGTGAAGTTAAGCGAAATTGTTATATGATAAAAGATAAATATGAATATGTACACAAAAATATGTGTACATAAGTTGTTTTGGTCAATGCATTATTAATTCAAAAAACTTAAGCTAAAAAGTAAACGTTCATAACGTTGATAAAAAAAACCGAGTTTTTTAAGTCGGACTAAACACATTTAAGCGCCTTTGCTTCTGTAATGCAATAAACACCTTAACTCAATTCTATCTTATGTCGACTTAAGCTACTCTTCCATATTGCCACAGATATATACATACATTTAAATTTTTTGGCCGATATATGAATAATACTTTAATTAAAACATTCTAAAGCTAGATTGAAATACAAAATATTTGAGAATTTAAACACCATCATAACATATCGCACCTTGAAATATGTCGTATTAAAATGCATATCTTTAAAGTTAGAGCTCCGATCAAGATGGTTGATTTAACGAAATATTTATGTAGGAAACACAATATTGATTTTAAAATTATGTTAAGGCAATGTGTGAAAGTTGTTTTCTGTGTAATGTAAAATGTATATATGTCATGTTTATGGGACCTACAATACATTTAAAAGTTGGCCACAAAAATTCTATGCTGTTCAAAATTTTGTATCTTGATTTTGGTGTCTTGACTATATCTTGGGCAATTAATATACTTTATGTAAAAGTATTTTAAAATACGTAAATATTTACTTATAGAAAAGTACGTCGATTATATTGATTGCATAGATGGGTACTTTGCAGTACCAGTACTTTTTCAATATTTCTTTTCTTTTGCTGATTACTGAAAGAAAAAGTCAGTATTCAGTAAATTTTACTGATTACTAAAAAAAGATTTAGTAATCAGTAAATTTTACTAAATACTGAAAAAAATCAGTAATACCTACTGATTATTGAATGCAGTATCCGGTGGTTTTTATTATATAATTAAACAAACAAGAACTAAACTACACAACAAATGAACGTATTTTGAAAAGTACAAGGCAGTGACTATATGGGTCCTATTCTACTATCAAATTGTAGTAAAACCCTATACTCAGTTTGTCCAGTATAGTGACCGTTTTTTTTATGGGCCACCTAAGTTTTTCCCAAATAGCTAATCGGCACTTAAAAATATCGCTTAACTATGTTGGGCAAAAATGTAGCTAAAAGTATTGGAAATATTTTTTAATAAAAATTTATGATGTAAATGTATTTTATCTTTGTTTTTTTTTAATGTTTAAGAAAAACATTTTTTATAATAATTTTTTGGAAATCCTGATTTTTCCCACACTATATTTTGTAAAATTATAGGTACCGTAAACAACTTTTGTGAACACACATAATCTGAACGTGTCTAGATGCCAAAAGAAAGGACATAAACTACCTTGTGCAAACAAACAGAGGTCCCAAGTTCGATCCCCGACCAGACCCAATTGCAAAATAAATTTTTAAAAAATAAGCTAGTCACTGGTTATTGAATATTAAGCTATGTAAAACTTCTCTAACTAATGCATTTGCCGTTAGGAGCCGGAGTTAAAACGTAGGTCCCTTTCAATGAGTCCAAAAATAGAATCGGATGCAGCTCATTGTCTGAGAGAAGTATCCCTTGTTCCAATTGGAATGTCGTGGGAATTTTGTATGTATGTACTCAAGTCCCTAATTTTCTGCAATTGGTAAGTACTTACCTCCAATGACATCACCATGAAAATGTAATGATTTAAACAGCTAAGGAGTTAGTAGTTTATATTTAGTATTTGAGCTGTTTATCTTATAACTTGGTAATCAAAAGTTTTGGTCTGTTATTTTACTCCCTATTTGTAATATAATAAGGCAAGTACCATAGAAGGGCTTTTTAAAGTACAATTACTGTGTTAAACTAAAAAAGGTTTTTGTTTTTAATTTTTGCTGAAAAACTCAATATACTGCTACTCTAATCATTAAGCAGTAAAATATACTGCTTACTGAATTTTCTTTCAGTAATCAGTAAAATTTACTGAATACTGATTTATTTTTTCAGTAATCAGTAAAATTTACTGAATACTGATTTTATGTTTTAGTTATCAGTAAACATTTACTGATTACTGAAACGCATACTGCAGTAAAAAAGTAATGCAGTATGCCCATTAGGGCGTCTCGAAAAAATAAAGTTCGCCGTACACCATCGAATATAAAGCATTGCTATGAGGCAGTTTCGAAAAAATTTTTTTTAATTTTTTTCGTCGCACATTGGGGTCGCCAAAATACATTTTTCGTTATATCTTCGGCATTTAAAGTCGGATCTCGAAGTGTGATATATCGATGTTTTTGTCCCGAGGAGGCCAACATTTTTCTTTAATAGTAATTATTCTCAGGTATCCGGTTCTAGTATTTATCTATCAGACCCCTGTTCCTACCACCCTAATGTTCCACCTTAATATCAGAAAATTAAAGCTCTTAAAAAATCGTTAAACTTTTACAAAGGAAGTTTTTCGATTTTTCAAACCGATCTATTACAAACAAGGAATTTCTTATTTTGCCGCACATAGGGATCGCCAAAATACATTTTTAGTTATATCTTCGCCATTTACTGTCGGATCTTAAAGTGTGATATTTCGATGTTTTTGTATAACGAAGGCCAATGTTTTGCGATATTAATCATTGACCTTAAATACATTCTTCTACATAGTACCTACCCAATATATCTTAACTCATACAAAGGCATAGATAAGCTGTGAAAATAATTAAGTTTAGTAAATAAAACCTTCAACAGAAAGTATTTTCCTTATGTTAGCTGGTATTTCGATTACATCTTTGGAAAACTGTAATGCTTCAGTAGTTCTTGCATTAAGAATTGCAAGCATGGCGGCTCAGTCAAAAAAATTCTGAAATTGTGGACCGGATGGAAAAAGTATACGTTATTTTCTATGGGCAGACGAAGCATTTGTTCAACGTCGTCCGGCAATTGATGAACCCAAGATATATCATCTATTGGAATCGCTTGAGGTTGGATTTCATAAGAACCAGAATGGCGGATAAAATAAAAGCGGAGAGTTCGGGAGGCAGTTGTTTATTTAAATTAATTTTTAATAGTTTATAATTATATTAAACACAACGCGATTAAATGTTATACAGACACAGACGAAATTCAAACAATTATTTCGTGAATAAAACGAAGACAAGACAAACTAAGAGACTGTTTGGGTATTTACACTGTGAATTTTTACATGATATTTTTTCACAATTTTAAATAAATACTAGAACGGATATCTGAGATCAATGATTATTATCAAAAAAAAAGTACTAGAAGAATGTACTTGAGGTCAATGATTAAAAAACTAAACTTAATTATTTTCACAGCTTATTTATGCCTTTAAACAGACAGTGAACGTTTTGTTCATGTAGTACATTAATCTGCCTTGGCTGTCACTGGTGAGCAACCCATGGGCCACATTTTTTCAGAACTTGAGAGCCGTCAAAAATACAGTAAAATTGGATCTTTTCAAAACATAATTGATTAAAAGATTTAAAATTTTTATAATTCTTGTTGTATGAGATAAAATATCTTGGGTAGGTACTATGTAGAAGAATGTATTTAAGCTCAATAATTAATATCGCAAAACATTGGCCATCGTTAGACAAAAACATCGATAAATCACACTTTAAGATCCGACAGTAAATGGCGAATATATAACTAAAAATGTATTTTGGCGATCCCTATGTGCGGCAAAATAAGAAATTCCTTGTTTGTAATAGATCGGTTTGAAAAATCGAAAAACTTCCTTGGTAAAAGTTTAACGATTTTTTAAGAGCTTTAATTTTCTTATATTAAGCTGGTACATTAGGGTGGTAGGAACAGGGGTCTGGTAGATAAATACTAGAACCGGATACCCAGGAATAATGACTATTAAAGAAAAATGTTGGCCTCCTCAAGACAAAAACATCGATATATCACACTTCGAGATCCGACTGTAAATGCGAAAAATAACGAAAAATGTATTTTGGCGACCCCAATGTGCAACAAAAAAATTAAAAATTTTTTTTTCGAAACTGTCTCATAGCAATGCTTTATATTCGATGGTGTACGGCGAACTTTATTTTTTCCCCATATAAGTCGAAACGCTCTAATGCCCATGTATGATTGATTGTCAGCGAATTAAGTAGACAGAATTGGGGAAGTCTTATTGCAACAATATCTCGAAGGTATTTTTCTGTCAATATGTGCAATTATAAGTTCTATTAGTTTTGTATGCATAATGTTGTGTTTGTTAAAAGAATAAACGATGCACTTTTGGTTTTAATTCTAATTAACACAAAACATTTATTGAAATAATATTAAACATATTTAACAATTAATAATACCGATTTACAAAATATAGAATGCCGGTTGAACCGTCGATATAAAAAGCAGGGTGTGCAAACAAACGAAACCAAACATTTGAATTTGTTTTATTTCTGTCTTTGCAGAGTATAAAACAGAAACAAAATACAAATAATGATAATAAAGTTGACAAAATGATTTGTTTTTTTATTTGTACACGAACAAAACACGAATGCTATTTAAACTTACTCTGCTAGAAAGAAAAACAAAGAGAGCAAAACCGAAAAACTCAGAACAAAACCGTTTCGCAAACATTTGCTGAGTGATTTGATCTTTTTTTATTTAATAGCGTATAGCAGTAGAAATCAGAAAGAGAAACAAATTTTTGTTTCTAGAAAAATTTACATATTGAAATGAGGTAAACTGTAAATTTTGTTGCTATAAATTGGGTTTTGATTTTGTTTCTTGTATTTTTCTTATTGTCTTTTCTTAAACAAAGCAAACTTCGTTAACGTCCAACTGAATGTTTTTGATACTCATTTTCACGAGTTTCTTTAATGATCGTGATATTTACCTTAGGATAATATAAAACGAATCATTCGCAAACATTTCTGAGGATGTTTTGTACTTAAATGTACGATTGGTATGGTAAACTGAAGCAAAGAAGATGAGCACAAAGAATATTGTTTGTTTTTTTGCTCTTTGATTTTCAAATGAATTTGTTTTGTTTAGTTCATGAAACAAAACGATTGAAGTAAAGCTGAATCTGTCTTTACATTCTACGAATGTTTGCAAAGGGTTTCGTTTGTTTGCACACTCTGCCTCGTACAGTTAATACTTGTACATAATTAGCGGGAGAACGTACATAATCGAGGATCATGTTCACAAGTGTATGCAACTTTCATTTCATCGCAACAAACTACACACACTTTTTCGATTATTGGAAGGTCTTCATCTTTCAAAGGCGATAAGATTTGATTGCAAGCCCTCGCGAAATTGCAGTTTTCGGGCTGACCAATTTAAAGTGCTCACAGAAGGCAGCGGAAAGTTTTCATTATAAAGCTTTCGATAGGCTCTAGGACCACTAGAATAATGAGATATTCCATAAGAAATAAAATAAAAGATTGCACTTCAGTTGGGATGATCCCAACTGAAGTGCAATCTTTTATTAGGTTCATGGAGCTTTCTTATTTGTCCCGTAGTAAAAACTGTATGTACTGCTTCTACGGTTCTGGCTTTTTTAGAACATTCTTCCAATAATTTTTTGTTTTCTTTGGTAAGAAGAGCAACTTGTTTCTTAAGTGCTAGATTTTCTTTAATAATCGTACATTGTATGAATTCATCACAAGGAAATTAATTAATACTTTCAATAAGTGAATAAGAAGGATGAACGATGTGTGAAGTTAAATATTATTTTGTTCCCTAGATACAAACTTAAAAAGTTAACAGAGCTATGTTGAGCACTTAACTGTAAATGGTGCAAAAAAATATATCCTTTTTTGGCCAAATTTGGATTACTATTTCAGGTACCTCTAATAGGGATCACCAGAATAAAGTTTTATTTGTGTCTTAAAAATATGCTTAGGCCCATGTAAAAATGATATCTAATAAATTTTATCAACCCATCTCTTAAGAATGGAAAAAAGTGCATAAATATCATTCAGATTTTTTACGAGATATTTGTCATGCAATATTTTCAATATTTAAGCGGATTTAAGTATTGATTTTAAAGTAATAAATATATTTTGGATCATTAACAGTGCCCCTTCTGAAGTGCTTAAGCTCTGTTAAATATTTGGATTTTTGGGAATAAGTTTAAAATTAATCTTCACATACATGAAAAAAGGACATAATAGAACACGTACTTAGTTTGCACACTTGCGTCCAAAAATCTTAATGGCTGAGTACTCGAAATTGTAACTGGATCATTAGTTTTAGAGTCAATATGTGTAAAATCGTCAATAGTTTTATTTTGACCTTAAGTTAATTTGATTAAATGCGAAATTATGCGAAATATGAAAAGTTTTTAACTTACTTTCATTTGAGAATAATGGTCCAATAACCGTATTTATTGTGGATGGCTTAGAAATATTTTCTACTAAATTTACGTATTCTCTGGAAGGTTGATGCAGCTCTATATAGTCCTAGTTTTGAAAATTATGCATACAAATCTTAGTGTGCTTCTTAAGATTTGAACCACACGCATCACTCCAAAGTTTAGTCTTGCCTTCCGGACATTTTATAAATTTCACGTATTTCTGGTCATAAAATACGTTACAAATACTACACTTTATGGACATTAAAAAAAAATAAATTTATAAATAAAATTTGGACTTAATTATTTTATTATTTTATTTTATTTTTTTTTTTGACAATCCAGGGAAATACAAAGAAACAGTTTTTTTTATATATTATCTTTTGTTTGACTTTTCAGGGATTTGTAATTGAGAACATAGTGTTTAGTGATTTTACCTATTTTTTATTGTACTATGGTAACAACAACATATGAATAAAAAACGTAAACAGAAAAAAACTTTCAAAATTATTATATTATTATAATATATTTTTTAGTTTATTGATCTCAATTTATTTTTCTGTTTAGAGAAAATAAATTCTAAATCTTAAAAGATTTGTTCACAAAAATGAGTAGATGGAAAGAACACTTCAAAGAATTTTTTAATTCTGGATATATGTTAGAATCTAGAGATCTTCAGAATTCTATATTGTATTTTTATTAATTCTGGATATATGTTAGAATCTAGAGATCTTCAGAATTCTATATTGTATTTTTATTTTTAGTATTTCTGCTCGTCGTAAACAGTCACAGTTTTTGGGAAACTAGAAAAATTATTACAAGCAATTTGGTCGATTATGTTTTTGTTAATTGCTTGTAATAATTTTTCTAGTTTCCCAAAAACTTTGTTTTAAAATCAAAACGTATTTCTGATAATTTACCAATATCTTTTTCCTTTCCTTAAAGTTTTAAATGGAATTCGTTCAATATTGTACATTAGAGTGGTTCGAAAAAAAAGTTGAGTCAGTCACCCCCTAGGATTAAAGATAATGCCAAAACAATTCCAAAAAATATTTTTTATTTTTTTACCACGCCTACAAATACCGCCCTTTTAGTATTTTGTTCACTGTGTCGCCATCTTTAGTCCGATTATAACACTTTATACATCGATGTTCAGGGCTCTGTAAGGGCTACATTTCTCTCTTTGATAGTTTTTTACAACCTCGTCAATTTCTAGTCATTACTTTTTAAAATTCGAGTCGTACCCACCCTAATCAAATCGAGTAAAAATCTATCTTTTAGAAGTTATGACTATAAATTGACGTGGTAGTAAAAAACTATCAAATAGAGAAATGTAGCCCTTACAGAGCCAGGAACACCGATATATATAATGTTATGATCGGACTTAAAATGACGACACAGTGAACAAAATACTAAAAGGTATTTGTAGGCGTGGTAAAAAATAAAAAAATATTTTTTGGAATGGTTTAGACATTATCTTTAATCCTAGGGGGTGACTGACATAACTTTTTTTTTTTGTATGGAAGATGATCCGCTCTATTGTACATGTGTCTGCTAAAAAAAAGCCAGATCTAAAGCAAATGCATAATCTTTTAATAAATCGTTTTCAAAAATATCAATGCATTCCGATTTTAAAAACTTCAGAACTTCTGCTCTAAGAACATCAGTAAACATAATTAAATTGTGATAAGAAGCTTTCGAAGTTTTTAGAAAATTCACAAATTTTCTGTAAGTGAACGGTGTCCTTCTCGTATTCTGTTTACTATACAGCCATGTCACAGAACTCAATTCTGTTCGGAAGTGGAATGAATTCCGCACTTTGCTTCTATTGAAAAAGTAAAACGAAAAAATTTTTCGGAATGAAACCACTTTCTATTTTCAAAGTGGAATTGAATTCATATGTTTTTAGTTGTTTATTCAATATTTGAACAATTTCCTCAATTAATCAGTGTTTTTTGTTAAAACAAAGATAGAGTTGAAAATTTCAATTGCAAAAATCTTATTTTGTACTGATTTTGGACATTTAAAATTTTTCGGAATCTATAGAACCTAAAACCATTTCGATCGGAATTCAACTACGGAATGGTTTCAATTCCGAACGGAATTCGTGACATGCCTGATAATTTCAGCATTCTTTGTAACTGGGTGCTCTGAAATGAACTTAGATGCAAGTGCAGTCTGATGAATATTGGACTCAACTTCATTTCTATTTAGTTGACACAATAGAACTCCACACTTACCAGTCATTATACTTGCACCATTAGTACGCACACAATTTTTCTTTTATCCACAATAAACAGAAGTCTGTCAGATATAGAGCAACTATACAAAATACATCGACTCAAAAACTTCATTGTTTTCATCGACACAGATTACCAGCTGACACAGATCATTTGCGGAGCCGCGGAACAATAGGTTCTTTTTGCATCATTCAAAATTTTTGGGAAATTAAATTTTTTGTTATTTCGCACTTTAAAAAATCAATGAACCGCGAAATATATTTAAGTTAGCTACTTACCAGTAGGTGAATCTTTGTGCTCTAAATCACCACATTAAATCTTTAAAGTCTCTTTAAATAAGCACTTTTATTTTGGAAAAAGAACCTTTTGTTAAAACAAGTGGAAAAGTACTATTTGATACAAAAAAAATTAAAAATATGAAAAAATAATTTTTGTTATGCAACGAAATTAAACCATAGCTCCCCCCGGAAGTAATCTACGTAAGTCCCAGTTTACATTGTACAATCTTTATCGCTGCGATTTTTGTCGTTCTTTCTTTAAAATTGCATTTGCGTTTAAATTGTACGATTTTTGTCGCCGATATTTTTTATTGACGTATGCATAGGTACATAATTTTTGACATTTTCTTTTTTAAGTATATTCGTGTGGTAAAAAAAAAACAATACATTTGTGCTCAAATAAGTATTTTTCGTTTTTTGATAAATACCAATTAATAAGTGAGTTTATTGAATGTATTAATTTTATATTTAATTCAATTGAAAATAAAGCCACTTGAACGTGAGCACTCATGAATAAGAAAATAAAACAAGTGTCAAAATATACTTGCAGCTAACTTCACGATTAAAATTACGAATTGGGGAATAAACGAATTGCAAGAGTACATGCATATGTGTACTAACTTAGTTTCTCTCTTCCCCTAGTATTTTTACTCCCCCTATTTTCCCACAAACTAATGCAAGCCACACACGTTGCGATAGTTGGTCAAACTTTACATTGTTGCAAAGCTGATTGTAAAGTTCGTGTGGTCGTTGTGTGTAAGTTGGGGTTGGTTGTACAAAAGATCAAAAAATTTTGATTTTTTTGCAAGTTGTACAACAGAATTGAAACGTTTGTGAACAAGTTTGTGCAATATTATTCAGTTTTGTTCTTCATTTTCATACTGACAGCGGAGAAGTGATCATCTACTCTCTTTAAAAAACCTCATCAATTAGAGCACAAACAGCCATCTTTACTAACACCTTCACCTTTTAAAATAAAATTGTATATTGAGATTGTACTGAAGTTGTATTGTTTGTAAGCAAAGAGCACAACCCGATTACAATTAAAATTGTACAAACAGTCGCAGGGTGTATGGCAAGCATAAGAATTGCAACGACAAAAGTTGTACAATGTAAACTGGGAATAACTAGTGGTCTGAAACTATCGATAGTCAGGACTATCGATAGCGTGCGACAGTTTTTACAGAACTATCGATAGTTCTCTTAACTCTTAACATATCTATAAAATAATTTCAAATATCTCACGAAGCCGTTAGATATACGATAAATAAAACGATTATAACAAACGTAACTTCACAGATTATGTTTAATGTAGTGCAATTTCATATCATCGTCTACAAAGTGGCAAGTAATTGATAAATATCCTTGATTTGCAATGCTTGTCCAACCGTCGCACGTGATTGCAACGTGAGAAACTTTAGACAATATATTTTTTAGCTTCATCAAATTCATTTTTAAAAGAACGTCTCTCAAATACTTGGCGCTTGGAAGGACATAACGTGGATCTAAACATTTGGTGTATTTAATAAAACCTTCATTTTGAACAATATTTAAAGGACGTAGATCGGTAGTCACCATATTTACCAATGCACGGTCGATGTCTTCTTTGCGTCGGGAATTTTTTTCGTATTCATTAGCTCGCTTAAAATATGAGTCAACGGATCTCATACTTGCTTGTGCGCTGTTTGAATTTGAGGAAGAAGTGCTTGGATGATCTTGATTAGATGTTGTATCATCGCCTTTTCTGTCCAGGTTTGGATGGAATCTTTTAAGATGATCTCGTAAGTTACTAGTATTTCCACTAGTTTTATATTCTTTTCCACACTGCGTGCATTTAGCAAATTTTCTATCATCAGATTTCTTAAAATATTTCCATACATTAGAAAATCCTTTTTTTCGCTTCTTTTTATTCCTGGATTTGTCGCCATCATCTGAATCAGTGCACACACAGATAGAATCATCATTATCCGAGATTACGGTAGCATCTATTTACATAATTTTATATCAGTTTTTATTTGTGGTTTACTTAATATTAAATGCTTACCTTTTTCAATCCTTTTTATGAATCTATCCATATTTTTTACAAATTAAAAAATTTTGCAATTATATAAGCACTTGTTGAATAAAAAATGGCTGCAAATATACGTTGACAATTTTGTTTTGATATAAAGTGTTGTCAACTGATTTTACTGTCAAAAGCGCTTGTAAATGAGCGATAAAACGCTAAAATAAGAAAAATATAAACTATCGAAAACAATCGATAATATTAAAAACTATCGATGGTAAAAAGATAGTCAGAAACCATCGATAGTATCGATAGTGCCATCGATAGTTTCAGACCACTAGAACTAACATAAAAACATACAGTATTTTATATTTTAGCATTTCGAACAAAATTTGGTAATAAATTCTTAATATTCTGTCATTATTCAATGGAAAATGAAAAAACTCTTTATTATGACATTTGACCCCGGGAAAGAATGTGTTCAACTTTTACAATATTAAAATAACAATGTCGTTTACATTATAAATAGTCTAAGGAAAAATACTCACTATTACTTTTATTAATGTTGAACATTATTACAGTTTTCGTGGAACTCTTCGATTTGAAATCACAGGTACGGCAAAACGATTAATGATACGGACCTCATTTTTTTGGTTTTTATTCTGCCATTTGTTTGTTTTGTGGCAAATGCATTATTTGTAATATTTTTTAAACAAAATTTTCAAAAAAATTAAAAACTGATTTAAATAAATTTTTTAGCTGCATATCCTAAGGCGAGTCGTCAAGGACACGCATTTTCTGGGAAAAATTGCAATTTCTTACTTCTTGGATTTTTAATATTGATGACTTAAAATAAAGCTTCTTTAGTTCTCTTTTATATTCAAGTAAAAAATTTAATTTGGGCAAAACCGAAAATACTCCCTTTTTTTCCTATTCCAAAAAGTTTACCACTTTGTGGGCGGAAAAAAATTGTGTAGCATGTTTCTGTATTACTTAGAACATCTCTAGGGGGAGTAAAGGTTCAATTGCGCACTTAAAATACGGTGCACCCTAAACTACACAAATAAGGGAAAAAATATGTAACTTACTTACTATGGAAAAAGGACCTTTTGTTAAAAAAAAGTAAAAAAGAACCTTTTGCTTAGAAAAACTTTTTTAATGTCCATTTAAATACTAAATAAAAAAAATTATTATGGTTTCTCAATTGTATTTGAAAGATTTCAACCTAAATATTACAAAAATAACAAAAAACCAAAATGTAAAAAGTATGCAAAAAGAACCTTTTGTTCCGCTGCTCCACATTTACGTCTGTGCTCTCGTCCACACAAAATGAAAAAGTGGCAATTGGCCAATTTATTCTAATAAATTTTTCAAAGCAGGATTTTTAAATAAGAGTACTGAGACAAAAAATATGCATTTTAAAAAACAAAGCGACAAAAACCTGTCTTGAAGAAGTCTATCATACATTTTAGTTAGAGTTGTGTAGCTCATGAATAGACTATTTCAATTGAACTATTCACTTTACGGAACGATGTAAAATAGGTCACTGTTTTTAGCTTCACAGCCCTTTTTTAACAGAATTATTATTATTTTTTGTTTGTTTCCATCTCATAAAATAAAAAGTATTCCTAAAATTTATTTATCTTATTTAAAAATCATAAATTAAAAAAAAACAAGTAAGAAAGCGCTATAGTCGGTCAAGCCGACCATACGATACCCTTCACCACTAAGGTCAAAGGTGTTATTTTTCCTGTATAAAGACAAATATTTGCTAAATTTTGCATTCATACAAACATTTTCTCAAAACGTATATATTCAACCTGTTTCCGTCATTTGGACTTATATGAGAGCTAGGGTCAAATGTCGACCGATTATCTCGAAATTTGGCAAATTGATTACAGTTGTTACAAAAATTATGTATGCAAAAAATAAACTCAAAATTTTCATTATCTTTAGATTTACGAGCGTTTTAGTGATTTTTTGTCTCATTTAGTGCGTTTTTGAAGAAGAAATTTTGTACAGTGATTTAAGTTTACATAAGCAGTATCTGTTTTAAATTTCATGAAAAAATATTTATATTTGTGGCCAATATAGCAATTCCGGGAAGTGGACCTATGGGAGGTACCATAAATAAAGGACCGATTTTGACCAATTTCAATAGCCATGGTCCCATTATCAAAAAAATTATCTGTGCCAAATTTCATCAAATTATCTTTAGAATTGCGACCTGTAGTTTGATTACAAGGTTTACATGGGGGTCCAGCCAGCCAGACGGACGGACGGACATCGCTAAATCGACTCAGAAAGTGATTCTAAGTCTATTGGTATACTAAAAGGTGGGTCTAAGACAAATATTTCTATGCGTTACAAACATCAGCACAAACTTATAATACCCTTTCCACCTATGGTGGTGAAGGGTATAATAATAATTTATGACATGAACCTAAGCCCGACTCGAACTCACGACCATCAACACAAATTCTGGTTCATCTAAAATTAATTTCTTTCAATTAAATTGCATGGGCACCGCGATTTACATGTTTTCATTAACTCTTTTAAGTTGATACTAAATCATTGATGAACGAAAAGAAAATGTTATTGTATTTGTGAGCGAAAGAGAGGATACACACTGGCAGAAGCATGAATCGATATAAATTTGGTTGTTTATTTCTGTTTTATTTCAGTTACCGCCGAACCAGCGAGGAATGAACATGAGGAGGAGTATAGTACTTTTTTTTTTTTGCTATTTTTAGTAAACAAATATTATTTGTTTTCTATAGAAAAAAAGTATCTTTCTATAGATATCTTATATTATTATAAAAAAATATACTATTTCTTATAAATAAAAATATTACTTTTTCTATAGAAAAAATTACTTTTACTATAGAAAAAATTACTTTTTCTATAGAAAAAATTACTTTTTCTATAGAAACAATTATTTTTTCTATAGAAACAATTACCTTTTCTATAGAAAAAATTACTTTTTCTATAGAAAAAATTACTTTTTCTATAGAAAAAATTACTTTTTCTATAGAAAAAATTACTTTTTCTATAGAAAAAATTACTTTTTCTATAGAAAAAATTACTTTTTCTATAGAAAAAATTACTTTTTCTATAGAAAAAATTACTTTTTCTATAGAAAAAATTACTTTTTCTATAGAAAAAATTACTTTTTCTATAGAAAAAATTACTTTTTCTATAGAAAAAATTACTTTTTCTATAGAAAAAATTACTTTTTCTATAGAAAAAATTACTTTTTCTATAGAAAAAATTACTTTTTCTATAGAAAAAATTACTTTTTCTATAGAAAAAATTACTTTTTCTATAGAAAAAATTACTTTTTCTATAGAAAAAATTACTTTTTCTATAGAAAAAATTACTTTTTCTATAGAAAAAATTACTTTTTCTATAGAAAAAATTACTTTTTCTATAGAAAAAATTACTTTTTCTATAGAAAAAATTACTTTTTCTATAGAAAAAATTACTTTTTCTATAGAAAAAATTACTTTTTCTATAGAAAAAATTACTTTTTCTATAGAAAAAATTACTTTTTCTATAGAAAAAATTACTTTTTCTATAGAAAAAATTACTTTTTCTATAGAAAAAATTACTTTTTCTATAGAAAAAATTACTTTTTCTATAGAAAAAATTACTTTTTCTATAGAAAAAATTACTTTTTCTATAGAAAAAATTACTTTTTCTATAGAAAAAATTACTTTTTCTATAGAAAAAATTACTTTTTCTATAGAAAAAATTACTTTTTCTATAGAAAAAATTACTTTTTCTATAGAAAAAATTAAAAATGAAAAGAAAAACTTTTTTTCTATAGAAAAAAAAAGAAAACCTTATTGTTTGCATAGAACAACTTTTTTTCCATAGAAAAACTGATTTTTTTTATATAAAAACTGAATTAAATGTTTAGCATTAAATAATCTCATATAACATCACAACATCTCGCAGTGTATCTGGAAGAAAAAACAACAAAATTTGATCAAAATAACTAAAGAGCATAAGAAAAAAGAGGCGTTGCTTATAAACAATTGTTTGGTGAAACGTCCACCGCTGTACTAAATTCAAAATTTGCATTAACATAAAAGAATAAACAAAAACTTGTCAAAACAAAAATCTTTGTCTTCGTTACCAGCTGACAGTTGGTTAAAGTAATTGTAGATTAATAAATGATAGGGTTACAAAACATAAAGGAAAAAACTATGGCGGATAAGTTCGTCTAACTGAATCGATCATATGGCCATAGGCGAAATTCAGTTAAATAGATGATCTTAACTACTGGCATCTAACAGTTGGTGGGTGACACAGTAAGCTGATGAAGTCCGTAGCGGGACAGAAAATGCAGCATTCCACACTGCTAAGTGTCACATAGTTTTTTCAGTATTCCTAAAATTTATTTATCTAATTTAAAAATCATAAATTAAAAAATAAATAAATAATTTATGAGATGAGCCTCTAACTCACGACCATCAATATAAATTCTGGTTCAACTAAAATTAATTTCTTTCATAGAAACTTAATCACAAAAAAGTAAAATGACATAAAATATTCGAAGTCATTTTTCTCGAAACTAGATTATTTGGATTATGACCCTCTTCTCGTAAATGGGCGATAAGTATATTCAATAAATACTGATGTTTCTTTTTGTTTTAAATCTGATTTTGTTGCAATATTTCCTTCCTTGTTTCCTCATTAGAAACAATTATTTGTGCTTTTTTAACTAAAACAATAATAGGTGGTGTTCTTTTTATGAGTAGCTAACACTATCGAAAAGAGCTATTGAGCTTAAGGAGTGAACTAGTTCAGTATAAAGAGCGGAACTAAAAGAGTGCTTTTTCACTGAGCTGATAAATGCAAGACTAAACTGAGTTAACTTTTCAAAAATTCACTCACAAGATTTTTTTCCACAATGTCAAGCTTTTTCGAAAATCGGACCTGACAAGCCTATTATAGACCGATTTTGATGAAATTTAATAGCGTGAATTGCGGAAACATTTCCTAAAATCTAATATTGTAAACATGTTTTTTTATTTTGTTTGATGGGAATAAATGTATATGCAAAAGTTACGAAGACCGAGAGTGTTTTATGCCTAGGGTTGCCAGTCAGGCTGGATTTGACTGGATTGTCCAGCTTTTTTAGTGCTTCTCCAGTGTCAAGCTAAAATTAAATTTGTCCAGCTGGAAATTGAAAATTGAATTTTTAGAATATTTTTAAATAAATACTATTTTTATGAAAAAGAACGCAATAAAAATTTTTTCAAAAGCGTTTTTTTTTTATTTTTACTTAAGTAATTTATGCCTTGATTAATTAATTGCTTCATCAAGTTCATTTTGTAATAAAATTACCCTCTATCAAATGTACCCATTGTACTTACTTTACTTAAATGGCCTATATCAAAAACCTGTTAAGGTCAAAGGCCGAGCATATTTTAGAATTCCATGCACTTCAATCATGTGCGCATATTCTCAAATACGTAGGTCAAGCTTTAAAAAATATTCCTCTACTTGGCCTTTCCATCGAATTTTCCTCTTTTACGAGTTTATTCGGGATCGTTTTCAAATACTTTTATTGCTGAAGTCCCAGCCAACGCAGCCGGTGCTGTTTAAAGCGTTTTACCATGTCGATGTCAACGTATAACTCATAGAGCTCATTGTTCATTCATTGTTGAAGCAAACTGGTCCAAAGATTTTTCGTAGAATCTTCTTGTCAGAAACTCCAAGAATAGCTTACTCTGCCTGTATAAGTGTCAAACAAATTCAACACCATATAATAACACGGATAGTATAAGCATTTTGTAGAGCGTAGTTTAAGTTCTTACAGAAAGAGCTTTAATTCTTATCTGCCTGCTTATGTCAAAATAGCATCTGTTGCAAGTATGATTCTACACAGTGATGCCAACCAAAAATTTTACTTTGTGGGAGATTCGACATTAAAAAGTAGTATTTTCCACAAAATTTATTTTCAAAAAGTGGTAGATCTACCACTTTTATTATTCAAGCTTTTAAAGAACTTTAAAGTTACAATATTTACGCTTTCAATGTTTTGTTTAAAAAATAGTGTTGAATATGTATTAATTAATATTGAATGTAATTTGAAAAGTAAACAAGATCTCATAAAAGATAATTTTTAAATCGAATCCTTAAAAGAATACATGGTTTTACTAAAAATTTAAAATGTTCATCTATTGGTGTAAGCAATTTTACTCCCTGAAGAGTGTTAACAAAAAGTTTATTTCTATTAGAATTTTTAAGTAAATTAACTGCCGAAGTAGCTTTAACATTGGCACTACTATGTGGAAGCACAATCAATTTTTGTGTCAAAGGGAGCATTTGTTCGTTGTCACCTTTATTATTCTAGAAACATGTTGCCAGAAATTTTCAACACGTTATATTTCTTAAAAGCTTCCATTCCTAATAATTCGCTGGGGTCTAAGGGGCATAAATCTAAAAAGAAGAACATGTTACAAAAAATATATTTTTCTGAAACAGGTGTTCAATGTTGCATTTTTAGTAACGAAAAATTAATTTAACACAATGTTGAAAAAAACTTAAAAAGTGGTAGATTCTACTTAGAAAGTGGTAGAGTTTAGAAAGATACTCAAAAGTAGTAGATCTACTACAAAAGAGGTAGAGTTGGCATCGCTGATTCTACATTTGATTTCGAAATTTATTTCATTACTTATGTTGACGGCGGTACCAAGGTAAACAAATTTTGTTACAACCTCGGTGCCATAGTTCTCAACGATCACATGTGTTCCAATTCTTGATCAATTTTGTTTTTAATCATTGACAACTAGACCCATTTTATTAGATTCCTTCTCGACAAACGAGAGTAGCATGTATTTTCCGTTTAAAATTGTTTCAGACGTATTAGCTGCAGCATCTCGGACGATTTCATTTTCTTTTGATATAGCTAAGGTTAATTACGGTATTTGCAATTCGGTTTATCAAAAATTAAAGATTCATCAAAGCAAATTATTGAAGAAAGTTTTTTATTACTATGTATGGCTAATTTTTGGGTTGTCAAGCTTTTTTTTCCTTATGTCCAGCTTTTTCAGGATTTGTCTCTGGCAACCCTATTTATGCCCTAGGTGGTCAAATTTGAACCATATTCAGTATTTCTTCTACAATATATTTAAGTTCTAAAATAGATTTCTCTGTTTTTTATTAAAGGAGATGTAACTATTATAAAAAAATAGTGATTTTGAAAAAAATACTTTAGATACAGTATTGAATATAGCCAATCTTTATTGTGTACATAAATTCCAACTTAGGTATATTTGAACTCAGTGTATGATGGATTGATATTTAAACTTGGCAATTATTTTCATTTTTCTAAATTCGCTAATTATCACTTAATATTCCCAAATTGTGTCATTTGACTGCGGTGAAAAAAAGGATTAATCTCGCTCTATATTAAAAAAACCCTTTAGCATAGGTTTTCCATAAACGAAGCAATAATGTTAATTATCTTCTTTGTTAAAATTGAATACAAGTAAAATTTATCGAATTTGGCAAAAAAAAAATACATTTTCTCGAAACTCTTCAATTTGAAATCGCAGGTACGGCGAAACTGTTCAATTTTTTTTTTTTTGGTTTTATTCTCCCATTTGTCTGTTTTAACACACTGAAGAGCAAATTCTAAATTTGTAATATTTGTTGAACAAAATTTTCAAAAAATTAAAAAATGATTTTTGTAACCGACCTGAGAAAATGTACCATTTTCCAACATGAAAAAAAAATTAAGTAAATTTGATTATATTTAAATAAAACTGAACTATTTACTTAACAAGCCATTAAATGATAAATCATGTCTAACTTTGGAATTTCTTTATTTACAAAATACAATTTTTGCTGCATATCCTTATGCGCGTTTTCAAGGACATGCATTTTCGGGGGGAAACTGCAATAACTTTTAAACTACCTCGTGGATTTTCGTTTTTTACGATTTGAAATAAAGCTGTGTTAGTTCTCTTTAATATTCTATTATTTTTTCTTGTAAAAATTATTTATTTTTGGTAAAAATTTCGCAAAAACAAAAAATAACCCATTTTTCCCCATACAAATGAGCTCTTAAACTTTGGATCCGATGCGCGCCATAGAACGTTGTCCGATTTGGCTCAAATTCTCAGATCTAAACTTTTAGACCTAGTGTCACAATATTCCGTAGAAAAACATTTGAAATCAAAGAAAAAAAATGTTCCCGTCACCCTAATGTTTATATATATAATTCCTTGACAGCATTCCAATTGGAACACGAAATAAACAAAAGATTTTTTAACTTTTGTAGTATATATGTATATATATAATTCCCCGGCAACATTCCAATTGGAACAAGGGGTACTTCTCTCAGACTATCCGATTCTATTTTTGGACTCATTAAAAGGGACCTACGTTTTAATTCCGGCTCCGAACGGCAAATGCATTAGTTAGAGAAGCTTTATATAGCCTAATACTCAATAACATATGGCTAGATGAGTTATGAGGTGAACCGCAGCTTTTTTGATTTTTTTTTTTTTTTCAAGTGGATCAAACTTGGGACCTCTGTTATGCTAGGCGATGACTAACAAAAAAACGTTATCTATCTATAATATTAATACGCAAGCACCCATTTATTATCCCCTTTTACGCTTTAATTATACACTCATTTCTTGAAAATTTTATACCATTTGAAAGGTATTTTTCCGTAGATCAGACGAATCTATATTTTATTTAAATCGGTTCAGTTTTAAAAAATCGGTTTGGTATTTAAAAATCTTACTAACACAATAAAGAAAACTCACATGCATATGAAATTCACTATTAAGAATCAAACAAAAGAAATTGTATGCAAACGTTTTTTTTTTTTTTTTTTTTTTTTTTTTTTTTGGAAAAAAAAAAGATCTGGCAACTCTGCTAAGAACAGACGCATTTTTATCTATAATTTTTTTTAATAAATAATACAAATAAATTAAACAATTATTTAAAACAATTATACTTAACGTTTGTCGTTAGGTATAATCTTGGAGTAGCACAGAACATGGATTCAATGGATTCAGACGATGTTGCTGTCAGGTTGACCAAAACTACAAAAAATGCTTGTCCTGTTTGTGGCAGTGGCGACTGTGATAATGGAGACAACTGTAGCACAAAAAGAAAAAGATATGACGACACAGCTTCCCCAACAAAAATTGATGTATCCACAATACGAAGCGGCACGGTGCCACTAGTTAATGTTTCACAAAACTACTTCCAACCACTTGCAGACTTAGAAATTATAAGCGACAGCAGCCACAACAACAATAAAAAGAGCCGCAATACCGACAGCACAGAAAATAGGAAGCCATTTTGTCCCCCAATTATTTTATACAATATAAATGTTAAACTGCTGGTAGATCAATTGGAATCAAGAACCCCAAAGATAAATTTTAAAATAAAAAACATTAATAGACACAAAAGTAAACTCTTTATTTCAGATATTATCGTGTACAAAGAAATGATGTCATTGCTGAGAGAAAAGAAGATAAACTCCTACTCTTTTACTCCTAAAGAACTTCGTCAAATATCATTTGTAATACGTGGATTACACTACAAAACAGAAACTGAAGATATCAAAAAGGCATTGGACAACGTAATCCCTAATGTTGTGGATAAGGTCTCAAAGTTCACTACAAATTTTTCTAAAAAAAATAACTCGGTCACAGGCTTATTCTTAGCCACCCTTCAACAAGGAAAAGGCCTCAAAGATATCACGCATATCAAACACATACTCAACCAGATAATTGTTTGGGAGAAACCTAAGAAAAACGAGCGCGAAATTCAGTGTCGCAGGTGTCAACTTTGGGGCCATATGGCAAAAAACTGCAACCGCGATTTTCAATGCGTAAAATGTGACGAGCAGCATGAGCCGGGCATGTGTGCTAGAAATACAGGAGAAAAGTCTGAACCAGTGTGTGTCAACTGTGGTCAAAGTGGACATCCGGCGAATTGGAGAGGCTGCACAGCTTACCAAAAATACGTAACTAACAAAAAACAAAAACTTGACGAAGTTCGTGAAAGAAAAGCAGTCGCTGCTAATAATATTGCAAGAATTATTCCACCTTCAACAATAACACCGGGAGTGTCATATTCTAGCCATTTTCACAACGCCTCAAATCAACCAGCAAGCCATAGCCAACAAAACAATAAACCTGCAATCGTAGCTGAGTTTCTCAAGCTAGCAAATTATTTCATGGAGTCTGAAAAGCTCACACTAGAACAGGAAATTGAAATTTTTTTAAAAGAATATACCAAAATGCCAAGAGACGTAGCCAAGGAAGAGTTCAAGCGGCTACTTTCAAAAGTGCAGAAGTTTTATGACCCGTAGGAGCCTTAATTTTCTAACTTTTAATGTACGCTCACTTGTGGAAACAAGTCGACGCATTGACCTTATGAACATACTACATTACAACAAAATTTATATCGCATTTATCCAGGAGTGTCACCTACGAGAAAATAGAAATATAAAACTCAATAATTTTAATTTTATTCATGATAAATCTCCGATTGGAGTCGCAATAGCTATAAATGATACAATTGCATACAGCCAAATTACAATTACTGACCTGAAATTCAACAACATCTTCTTACAAATTGAAATGCGGATTGATAATGCCCTTAAAAAATTCCTAGTTGGCTCAATTTACATACCCAGCAACACAAGTGAAGTACAAATTCGTAGCAGCCTTTCTAAAATATTTCATGAAACCAGAGGGTTCGATGGCATAATAGTTGGTGGAGATCTCAACTCGAAACACCCGTACTGGGGAGATACGCAACATAATGGCAATGGAAAATACCTATACAACTGGCTTCAAGACCACTCTCTTTACGCCCAACGTTTTTCAGACAATAAGCCTTCCTACCCAAATGGTGGGTCATATCTAGACCATTTTTTAGTAACTCCTAACTTGGTAAACACTACTATACCAAATTACAGAATCACCAGCTTATCTACCTTTTCCGATCACTTCCCCATTAAGATGGAACTTAAGTTCAATAATATTGAACTTGTATTGATGTCTCCAAAAAATTTTACGTCTTTCAAGAACACAAACTGGTCAAGCTTTCGTCGGGATATGGAATTGGCGACATATTCTATAATGCCTCCAGATAACAGAAATCTAAAAAATGAAGAAATAGATCAATTAATATCAGAATTTAATACAATTTGCAGTACAGTCACGAACTCTCATTCTCAAAAAATTGTGCTCCAAAACAACAGAATTCTTATTTCGGATAAAATTAAACACTTTTACCGAATAAAACATACTTGGCAAAAAAACCTAAAAAAGATTTACCATAGGGCTGGAAACAGAAAAGGGCAAGATTACGCACTTCTATCAAAGCAAATTCAACTACTCAAATTGCTTATAAAGGAGCTTATTAATGTCGAGCAGGCAGAATTATTTAACCAGCGCTTAGCTAAGATAAAACCAGGACCAACCGCGTTTAAAGAAATTTACTCGATAATTGGCAATAAAAAATCCTCTTTTTGTAGCAAACTTTTGGTTGACGGTACAGAAATTTTCAATGATATTGACAGATGTGAGATATTTCGTAACCATTATTCTACAATATACTGTGAAAAGTTGCCTGTGTCGCCTGTTGAAGACTTAGAAGAACGCGTTTGCACACACATTGCCAATTCAACACCATCTATATACACCTTTGATAATTTTTTTCATTCAATAGAAAATGATGACGATATGCACTTTGTAAAAATGGCTACAGTGAAAGACACTATAAAGAAAATTAACAACAAAAAATCAGTCGGTCTCGACGACATCTCGAACTTTTTAATTAAAAGATTTCCTGATATTTCAGTAAAATTTTTAACAATTATTTTCAATAACTGCTTTAACAATGGCTACTTTCCATCATGCTGGAAAATAGGGAAAATTTTGCCTATAAAAAAGAAACCTAGTAGTGAAACTCCTGATGATTTTCGACCCATATCTTTATTGTCCAACGTGGGAAAAGTTTTCGAAATGCTTATAAAACAAAAACTTGACAATGAATTCATAATTGACCCAATATCATGCTTTCAGTTCGGCTTCAGAGAAAAGCACTCCACGCTACACGCTCTTTTAAAATTCCACAGCGACGTGACGAATAATTTGAGACATCAAAATTGCACTGTTGCAGTTTCACTAGATATTCAAAAAGCATTTGATACAGCATGCCACAAAGGTATCCTGTATAAACTAGTCGACTTGGGCATTGATCCATTCCTAGTAAAATTGTTTGTGAGCTATTTTTCTGACCGACAATTTTGTGTTCAATTAAATGAAGCCCGTTCTGGCTTTGGTCCAGCAAAGAGTGGGGTACCTCAAGGAAGTGTGTTGGCTCCACTTCTCTTTAATTTATACCTTCATGATTTTCCGCACGAAACATCTGAATCAAAAGCAATATTATACGCTGACGACTGTTTAATATTCTCACATGATGTATCTCCTAAGATGGCGCTTGACAAAGTTTCTCTACACCTATCAAATATAAATGAATTTTACAAAAAATGGGGCATTGAAATTAATGCTACTAAATCCACTGCCATATGCATAAGAAATGCCTCAGGAAAATGTCCAAGATTCGTTGTACCAGAAAGCAAACGACTAGTGTTATCTCTTGAAGATACTCCTATTCAATTTAAATCCAGCTTCAAGTATTTGGGAGTTACTTTCGACAAACTATTCAAATTCAATAATCAGGCCAGAGCACTACTAGCAAAATGCAAGAAAATTATTGGGATGTTTTCAAAAGTGATGAAAACCAAATACCTACAGTGAATCACAGCTTATTTCGTGTGAGTCAATATTTTTACTATTTGTTGAAAAAAAAAACTCCAAAAATGCAATTAAATTTTTTTTTGTTTTTATTTTATTCTTTATTCGCTTTTTCGTGTAACAAGATCAAAACAAAATTCAAAAACATTGTAACAGAATTCAATAACATAGCAACAACAAAACCACTTGCAAAATCGACGTCACTGCTTATTTCGTGTGTTTCAATTAACCGTTATTTGAAAGCAATAAATGACTTCAATTGAGTTATAATATGTTTTTTTGTTTCTTAATGTGTTGTTAGAAATTATTTCACTTA
Organism: Stomorhina lunata; assembly: GCA_933228675.1. NCBI lineage: Eukaryota > Metazoa > Arthropoda > Insecta > Diptera > Rhiniidae > Stomorhina > Stomorhina lunata. The sequence continues at coordinate 82,526,359 of OW121740.1, read as the reverse complement.
TTATTTTTGAGGCTGTCAAGATGGGTCGACGCACTTCAATTGAAAAGCGTGAACTCGTGATAAAACATTTTAAAGAGGGCAAACCCCAAAAGAAAATTGCTGAAATTGTTGATTTAAGCCCTTCAACGGTCCAATATATTATTCAGCGCTTCGTACGCGAGAATCGAATAGTAGATAAGGGCAGAAATGCACCGAACAAAATCTTTAATGAAGCGGATGAAAGATGGATTGTCAGAAAAGTCAAGCAAGATCCAAAAGTAAGTGCACCCTATTTAGCTGCGGAAGCAGAAAAATACTTAGTGAAAAGGAGCAACCCTGAAACCATCCGCAGAGTTCTTCGGAACCACGATTTTCACGGTCGAACGGCTCGAAATAAGCCTTTTATAAGCCCAAAGAATAAGAAGGTTAGAGTTCAGTTCGCAACGGAGTACCTTGGAAAGCCAGACTCGTTCTGGGATACCGTTATTTTCTCTGATGAGAGTAAATATAACCTATTTGGGTCTGACGGAAAAGTTTGCGTGTGGAGAAAGCCAAATTCGGAGCTCCAACCTCAAAATTTACGTGGTACTGTAAAGCATGGCGGTGGTCATGTGATGGTTTGGGGCTGCATGTCTGCATCGGGTGTTGGAAGTTTGCACTTTGTTGAAGGAAACATGGATAAAACTCACTACCTTATTTTAAAGGCAAATTTACTTCAAAGTGCGGAAAAATTGGGCATACGGGAGAATTTCAGCTTCTATCAAGACAACGATCCGAAGCACAAAGCGGGTGTTGTCCAAACATGGTTGATTTGGAATTGTCCACATGTGCTCCAAACGCCACCCCAATCACCAGACATAAATGTAATTGAAAATTTATGGCATCTACTTGAAACTAAAATCAGACTTCATAACATTTCCAACGTAACCGACTTAAAAGAGGCCCTAAAAATGGAATGGTATAAGATTTCCCCGGATTACACAAAAAAATTGGTATCTTCCATGAATTCTCGTTTAAGAAGTGTGATGAAGCAAAAAGGTTACCCCACCAAATATTAAAAACACTTTTTTTTAATTTTAGATAAGATTTACTTTTAAGTTAAGTATTTACACGAAATAAGCTGTGACTTTCATTTTGAATGAATTTTTGTTTTTGTTATATTTTTCTACTTTTAAAACTTTTTTTAAATATTGTTTTTGTATTGTTTCATGAAGAAGCAAACAAAGAATAAAATACAAAAAATTTTTTTTGTTAAGTTGCATTGTTGTTATTCTTTTTTTAACAAAAAGTAAAAATATTGTCTCACACGAAATAAGCTGTGATTCACTGTACCTCAAAATACTAAACTCCTCATCTACAAAATGGCCATAAGACCTGCTTTGCTGTATGCCTTCCCAATCTGGTTTACTATTTCCCCAATAGTGGCTAAGGAATTGGAGATTTTTGAGAGGAGGACTCTTCGAAACTGTATTAACAAAAACTTTGAGACCTACACAAAACGCTTTTCAAACACATTCATTTATAAAAAGTCTTCAATTGTACCACTTTGCCAATATGCAATGTCTTTACAAAGAAATTTTGTAGAAAAACTGCCGTTACACGATAATATCTTAATTAATGAAATATACAACGATAACCATGACAATGGCTGGATAAATTCTACTTACTTATCTCCAGTAGGCATTCGACTGGAGGTCAATGAACAACAGGCCGTGGTCTATTATGTTCCAAACTTCTACCAAAAATCCTACCCGAGGAATCATAGGGGATAGGAATCTTTATAATTAAAAAAAAATACAATTACATATGTACATAGTTTATATATTTATGTTTATCTTAATATTCTAGAAGAAAAAAATTTTATCATCTTTGTGATCTCGTTTAAATTAAGTCGTTATTTAATATAACAGTCTGTGACTTCTTTTGATGTTCTCAAAGAATTACATTAAAAAATGTAAAAATTTATTTTTAAGTGTTATTTAGTTTTTAACGCCTTTTTAACAGATTAACTCTGTATGTGATTGTTAATGTCGGGAGCAAACATTGTTTTTAAATTTACATATAAGTATTATCAATACATTCGAATCGTTTTCATTATCAAGCAAGTAGCATTTCCATTGATATCATGTTAAAGTCAAACGTAAATAGCTTTATAGTATACATGTGATGTTGAAAATTTGTTAACAATTTTTACTCGTTTTTTTAAAAAGCCTCAATAAAAAAAAAAAAAAATGTTTTTTTTGTTTGTTTTTATTGTTTTTGGTGAGTGGTGAGAATAAAAGAGTATATTTGTGGGGAGACAGTGGTAGACAAAGACAAAAATAAAGAGTATTTTATTACAATTAAATAAATGTTTTTGTTTTGTAAAATAATATCAACAAAAATTATTGGTATTGTTTTTATTATTTGTGGTGAGGGAGTGAAAGACAAAATTAATATTTTGGAAGATTTGACAAAAAAAGTGCTTAAAATGTAAACCTTTCAAATTTGAATTATTTGAAGTTAAATTTGTATGGAATTTTGTTTTTTGGGTTGGTTTATTGGGATAAAATCTTCGAGTGATTGAAGAATAAATATTGTGTTAAAAAATTAAATAATATTGCAGTTAACCCTAGAACGTCATCCTTCGTCAAAATGACTACGGAACATTTTATTTTCAAATGAAAACAAAAAAAGAAGGCTATAACATGTTAAGTTTTTATTAATAATTAAGAAATAAACAAATTAATTTGTTCATATATTTATTAAAAATTAAAAAGAGTCTATTAATACATAAGAAAACTATTTTGGTATCCATTTTTGCTCACGAAGAGTTTTATAGTATCTTGAAGTATGCGTAGTCTAAATCACAAACAATCACAATTTGTGGTCTAAATGACGAAGGATGACGTTAGTGTATGTAAAATAAGGATGACGTTCCAGGGTTAAGGGCACGCATGAGATCATTAAGAGCTATTTTACAATGCCAATTTTTTTAAGAGTCACAGTAGTAAAGAGTTGGATAAGAACATTGTGACTTATACCCAAAAAGGATGTTACCGATTAAAAACACAGTCTTTTGAAGGAAAGTTTATAATAATTACAGATTATTATCAAGAAAAGGAATTAAATGATCGGTCTGAATCAAATGTAAATTCAAAACTGATTAATGTTTAGAAAATGCTATAATATCAGGAAGGAATATTGAAAGGCAAATCTTGCATTGCGACTGGAATGGTTTAAAACTGTAAGCTTTTACAGATTCCAAGTACTTCGTGGTTCTCGCGGTTAATTATACAGTAAAATGATAATAAATTTGAAATATTAGGATCTTTGTTAAAAAGTTAAATAAGACCTTGCTTTCTCTATCATTTTTGTCAGTCCGTTACAAGTCCGCTTACAAGTTTATCTGTTCATCACTTCACAAAGCATTTTGACATCGATAACGCAAGATGTTTTGATAAGAGCTACTAAGTCTAACACTTTTTCCTTCTCATTCACTTCTGAAGATGCAAAAACGGTTTATTATGGATTATCTTGAATCAGTAAACTCTTCGAGAGCTACACAATTTTGAATTACAGTTTTGCCAATTTGGCCAATTCGACGCTCTGTTGTATGGAGTGACATAGAAATCAATGAGATCAATTTCTCCACATATCCGTTTAGCCCGAGCAATTTTAAAAACTTGCTACATCGACACTGTCATTTTTGACTTAAAGCTCTGATTGTATGAGTTTTCTTTTTATAGAGAAGTAGCACTCAGGCAAATACTGCCTATACAATTGCATATGGAGTATATACGAATTGGGTAACCTTATTTGGAAAGGGGATGGTAGAGAAGAGAAAGGTATATCTATTTTTAGAACAGTGAAGTTGCGCCATTTGTTCTTATTTAGACGCATTTTTTTGTTTTACAGCCATTTTTATTTATTTTTCGTAGACGGCGTGTTAATGCTGTAGGCTTACCGCCGACGGAAGATGCTGTGGTAATTAATAATTTTAATTCTGTTATCATTGACTCCCAGTGGAGCATAGGGCCTTAAATTTAATATAAATTAATAATTACAGAAATTGTAGTTGCCGAGACCGGGGATCGAACTCAGGCTCAATGTGATATTACGTGCTAACCAACTACGCCACAGCACGGGAAATTTGTATTCACAATGAACTAGATGACGGTCAATTGTGTCGATCGCAGGATACGCTAGTAACTTTTAAACTACAAGAAACATTTAATCGAAATTTTGCAACTCGGTCAAAAAGGCATCAGCAAAGAAAATTCTAAAAACTAAAATGGTACAAAACGTTTAGTTTTTCAGCAATTGTGAAAAAACAAAAGGGCTTAACTACAAGTTGAACATTTTCTGAAATCAAAAGGACTTAATTACAAGTTTTATTATTTTTTTCCTTTAGATTAGATTATTTTTCCTTTGAATGTTTAAGAAAATTGTATCTTAAGTAACATGTCATCAAAACTAATAACCGCCTATATCCAAAATGGCTTATCTGCAGATTTTAGAAACTGATATTTTGATACGCTTCCGTACGACGCGCTTTACCTATAGTGTGAATTTTTTTTATTAAAATGTTAATTTATTCTCTTTTTTTTGTTTGGCTTAAATACGTAAATAAAAATCTGTGAAAACGTAAAATGTTCAACGGAAAATTCAGTGTTTTTAGCCATGTCCTCCGCATGGCCGAACGTGGGGAGGATCTAGCGCTAATCCAAGAGCCCTGGATCAACTGTGATAGGATCTGTGGATTAACGCTTAAAAGCTATAAGCTAATACACACCAGTGGAACAGGTAGGCCAAGGGCGTGTATTTTAGCAAAGAGCTCACTCAATATCTTCATTCTTTCTGACTACAGTGATGAAGATACCACCGCAGCGGCTTGGGAGACCAAGACAGGCTCCATTCTGGTCTCCTCGTGCTACATGGTGCACGACCAACCCAGCCCACCACCTAACGCTCTGGTTCATAAGACAGTGGACCTATCACGCAAGCAAAATTTGCCATTGGTCATAGGAGCTGACGCAAATGCACACCACGTCATTTGGGGAAACTCTGATACAAACACAAGAGGTGAGTCAATTTTTGATTTAATTCCTTGTAATAACTTAGAGATAGTTAACTCCGGGTCAGAACCCACTTTTGTTGTTGCTAACAGACAGGAGGTCCTTGACATCACGATAGTTAGCAGCATACACTCAGCTCTGATCATGAACTGGAGGGTATCAAACGACTGCTCCTTTTCTGATCACCGCTATATTGAATTTGAAATCACTCTACTACAGGAAACACCCACTCCCTACCGTAATAGGAGGAAGACAAACTGGGTTATCCACAGGGGCACCCTGGAACGTCTCCTTCCCTCCTTACCGAGCATCAACACTCGCAATGGTATTGATAATGCGGTTAACGTACTAACCGACGTCCTGAATCAAGCCACAAATCAGGCATGTAAACTCACAATCAGGAGAGGTAAAAAGAAACCTCCCTGGTGGTCCGCCGACATTGTAACACTCAGAAAAGAATGTCGTCGACTTTTTAACGAGGAAAAAAGGACCGCAAATTGGTCCCCCTACAAAGCCTGCGTAAACAAATTTAAAAATCTAGTCAGGAAAGCGAAGAGACAGTCCTGGATGAACTTTTGCATCGAAGGTTCTTCCGACACTAGTAGACTCCGCAAAATCCTGACCTCATCGCCCTCGGTAGCTCCCTATATCTAAAGGGACAGCGGCCATTGGACTACGAGCGGATCTGAAACCCTCGAGGTCCTCTTAGACACCCACTTTCCAGGTTGCAAACCTCTAGGTGCGGAAACAATTACTAATCTCAATGTCCTTGAGTCCACCCCCATCCCTATTACCAGGGATAGGATCCAATGGGCTCTTGACAGCTTCGAACCGTACAAAGCTGCGGGTCCTGATGGTATTATTCCAGCTGATCTTCAATATAACACCGATCTCTTAATGCCCTGGCTCCTTCTGTTATATGATGGTTGTCTCAGACTATCTCATATATTTACCAGAGGCATGGACCAGGTGCAACGTAATCTTTATCCCCAAAGCAGGTAAAACTTCGCACACGAAACCGAAGGACTTCAGGCCCATTAGTCTTAGCTCCTTCCTTCTAAAAACTTTGGAACGCATCATTGAGGCGCACATTCGTGCTTCATTAGATCCAAGGCTTCTGTCCAACGCACAGCATGCCTACAACAAAGGCAAATCAGTTGAGACTGCACTCCACTCACTAGTTAGTCATATTGAAAAATCTCTTGACTTCGGCGAATTCACACTTGCCGCCTTCCTAGACATAGAGGGCGCTTTTAATAACATACGACCTGAGTCGATTTTATCGGCAATGGTAGACTTAAGGGTCTCGTTTGTATATAAGCTTCTCACCTATAGAGTCATCTGCTCAACCATGGGCACGGCAACAATCTATAAAGTAGCTTGTCGCGGTACTCCACAAGGGGGTGTACTATCACCTCTTCTGTGGAACCTTGCCATTAATAAACTACTAACTGAATTAGATTCTCTGAGATTTAACACCATCGCATAAGCGGACGATGTTGCTATAGCAGTGTCAGGGAAATTACTTAGCACACTGTCATAACGTCTCGATTCAGCTCTTGACATACTTTATCGTTGGAGCGTCTCCAATGGCCTTGGAGTCAATCCAACTAAAACGGAACTTGTACTTTTCTCGCGCAAATACAAAATACCCAGCTTTACCCTTCCTAAATTGAATAAGGTTGAACTTATGCTCACTGACCATGCCAAATATCTGGGGGTCATTCTGGACTCTAAACTGTCCTGGAGCCTGAACACCAGGGTGTCTAAAGCGTCTATTGCACTCTATTCATGCAGAGGGCCATTGGCAAAACCTGGGGGCTTACTCCCAACAACACTGCCTGGCTCTTCGACATGGTAGTTAAGCCTATATTTATGTATGGTGCGCTAGTCTGGTGGACAGCGCTCACCAAGGCTAACCATAGGGACTATTAACAACATTTTAAGATCTTCCGCTCTAATGATTACCGGTGCCTTAAGAACTACTCCATCTAAGGCGCTCTTCACTATGCTCAACTGGCTCCCGGTCGAACTAATGGCAATGCAAATTGCTCTTAACTCGGCTCTACGTCTGAGCAAAATTGGAACCTGGTCCCACTCAAAAACCGGACATTCCACTATCCTGGACAAAATTACAAACATCCCTGAACATATTGATTACTGCATATCCACTCCTATATTCGACAAATCTTTCACTGTGACTATCTCTGGAGAACCCCCATCTTCAGATGACGGCTGTCTGGACGTTTACACTGATGGATCGAAATCAAAGTTAGGCGTAGGGGGTGGGGGGCTTCTTCATCCCACTTCTAGGGAAGGAAATTTGCTTTAGGCTCCCTGGTCAATGTAGTGTCTTACAATCCGAGATATCGGCTATTCACAAAGCAGTCAAATGGTTGAGATACCACAGAGTATACGACAGGGATATTCGTTTCTGTATCGACAATCAGGCTGCAATAAAATCCCTATCTAATGTCAATACGTCATCTGTTCTTACCCGCGAATGCAGGGCTTCTCTTAACGAGATGGCGAGACATTGCAAGATCGAACTCTTCGGGGTACCCGGGCACAACAACATACCGCGGACAAACTTGCTAAATCCGGTGCTCTCCTGCGTCAGGACAACATCGACCAATTTACGGGCTTACTTTTCGCGTCAGCGCAGAGCGAGTGGTCTTCGGAAACCACTTGCTCCATATCTAGGCAAACATGGCCCACCTACAACACTCAACGTTCAAACATCTTGGTAACTTTACCCCGTCACAGAATCCGCAACCTTATTTCAACCCTAACAGGTCATTGCGTTTTTGGCATACATGCCAGAAGACTTAATCTTCAATTTTATGACTACTGTCGTAGTAGTCATAATATAGAAGAGGAGGAGACAGTGACTCATCTTCTATGTCACTGCCCCGCCCTCTCGACTTCAAGGGCTCTCAATCTGGGGGCACCCTTTCTGATTGATTTATCAGATTTAGCGAGTATTAACATTCGTAAAATCGACTCATTTATCAGGGCTACAGGATGGCTTGATTAGCCTCTCATTGATAGCCTGGAGTAATTATTTTTGTTCTTTTCTTCCAGTCTATCTCTTGCAGGTAACACAAAGGGACCGCTTTTTAGGACCCAAGTGACGCTGACCTACAATGGCTGCCTGCCTTACCTAACCTAGCCATGTCAAAAGGTTATTCATAACTCATAAACTTCCAAAAATACATTGTATAACTCTTAACAATAAGAAGATATCTTCTTTGAAATAGGAGAGACGAAAAATCTTAAAATATTTTAACATTTGTGAAAAAAATGCATTTTGAAAAATTCACTTTTTCAAAAAATAAATTATTACCAATAAAATGTAATAAACGTCGTATATAGTACAATTTAAATACATAAAAGGATCCCAAATCATGGCTGAGTTACTAAAATTTCTTAAATTATGTTATGCAAATCCACTACGAACAAAATGGTTAATCAACACATTTGTATAAAATTTTTCGAAGAGAAAATGGCTGATCTATCGTAAAATCGCGAATATTGGGTTTTATTTAATAATTTTTATTTCAGGAAATAAGAGGGAGTCTACCAATCATTCATCACATATATGATTTACTTCTCCTGAAAAACCATTTTAGATATAGGCTGACGATATGCACTTAAGGTTAAATTTTTTTGATATAGGATAGCAACGTTGGTAAAATTTATGTACTTTGTGTAAATAAGCACTGGCTATTAGTTTTCATAAAAAACTCGTAAATCACGTTGCTTAAGCTTTTTCTGTGGTTATTTCTCAATATCATTGCAATGAAATAAAAGGCTGAAATTATAACGGTATGATTTTAATATACATTTTATTAATATATAATAGTTTATAAATTGAATTATAAATACACATGAATACATATTTATATTTTTATTGTTTTTTAAAACTATGTAAAGTGGGAGTAGTAGTAGAGGTACATACCATATATTTTCCAAGTCGGTTACATCAAATATCAACAAACGCTAACGGTATATTTGCTTTTCTAGTCATGGCGACATTTTGTTGGTTTTCTGCTTCAAATCTGTAACTTTATAGTAACACTCAAAAAATAAAAAAAATTAGTTTTAATTTTCTCAAGCATTTTATAGTGATTTTTGTCTCAAAATTTTACCAGATATCATATATACAATATAACTGCAGATGATGTTGAGGTTGTATATATGACAAAATTTACACAAACTAAATGATTATGCAAGAAGAAATGAGCTTTATTTTCCACATTTGTCATTCTTTAATTATTTAATCTAACCCATCCATTTGGGTCATATTTACTGATTTATTCTTGCATTCACCATTTAAACTGAAACGATACAATTTCTCTGCAAAAGATGTAAAAATTTTTGTCCCTTGACAGATACCAAAAATTTTAACTGCATGCTGTAAAGATTTAATTCATTGTATCAGTAATTTGTAAAAATAAAGAACATTGCTTTGATAACTCTTGCTCCATTGAGTAGAGTATAACCCACCTTGACTACTAGATGCTACATATTGTGCGAGTTTTACAGCAATCTCAAGCACTGTCCGCAGCATCCGCGCTGATCCAAAATTGGCCTGAAATGGCAGAGCATTATTTAGTAACCACTTTATGAAAAACTTGGAAAATTATAGATTTTGAAATTAATTTAACTCTATCTTCTACTCCCATATAACAAAACTAATTTTTGTATAATTAACTTAACTTTAGACATATACATACTAAGCAAAATTATTATAACATATTCTTAAGATAAAAAAGATAAATAGTCTTATAAATAATAAAAAAAAAGAACTAACCAAATTTGAAATTTTATAACAATTTTTTTTTTGAAGAAAACTACTGGCTACTCAAAAGCTGAAGGGGTGGTGTTCGTGCTGTGTAAGGCCAATTGCCAATCTGCAGTGAATGGCATTCCACATCAATATACTCGCTAGACTCGCTTGTATTTTCATGAGTTCCATTTCCACTCATTGTAGTTGTTACGTAGGTATGATCATCACTAACAATTTGATGTCCATTTATGTTTTCTATGTTAGATTTTGTCAAAATTAAATTATCAATGTGATAACCGTTGTCACCCCATATATTATCCCATGTTGTAGAGGAGCTCGGCAAACTGTGGTCATTTTCCAAATCTGTGAAAAAGTCGGGAAAAGTACAAAAATCAAGTGATGAAAAATCACACAAAGAGTTATCGCTTGGTGAAGTTATAATACCATCAGATGTGCTATCGAACTGTATTGATAGAGCATCAACATCATTTAAGCTACTGCCAAGACTTCTCGCGCTCGCCATATTCCCCATGCTATAAAATGTAAAACCTTCACTGTTACTAACAGACGACAATGGAGACTTGTCAGACTCTTCTTCTAGAATGCAACCTAAATTCAATGTATTTGCACTAGTCATTTTTTCTGTTCCATTTTTGATTAAGCCCTCAAAATACTCTTTTTCTTTAAGAAGCCGCTTGGCTATTTTAAGTTGTCGCTTTAGAGCTTTTGCCAAAACTCGATTAGCTTTCCGGGTATCTTGTAACTCCTTCTCGATGCTTTCTAAATACATCTTTTTCTTTAGTCTATTTTCTCTTGCCAACAAAGCATTACGATTATAAACATTTGGATCTGGTCTTCTTGTTGGCAATCTTTTCTCTCCATTTCGCTTGGTACATTTTTTGGAATTTGAAGGATGCACTTCCAAAAGCCTATTATTAGGTATTGAAATCTCATCGCTATTTTTGATAGTCCAAAGGCAAAGCGATTCATCGTCGGTATCATTTTCGTCTGAACTGCTTAACAAATAGTCTTCATTTTGTTCCAATAATTTTTTTACGTCCTCCATTTTTATGACGAAATTAATTATAATGGAGTTTTCAGCGAAAGCAATAAATAATACAACTATTATTTTGATCACTTTTCAACAATCTTTAAGTACTTTACCTTTAAACAATTATTCTTGTTTTTTAATTTAAAATTCAGATTTTCTTATAATAATTCGACAAAATCTAGAAGAAACTAAAAATTTTATTTTCACAGGTATCCAAATTTCCTTATACGTTTACTGCAAAGTAATTCGTTACGAACACGATAGTCATGACTCATGACTAGCGGAAGTAGTGAATACCGAGTACAAACATACAGCCAGAGTTGCCAGAACAATACAACTTTTATAACATGCCTTTTACATCTGTCATGAAATCAATAACAACACCATTAAGTATTATGGATTTTGTCAGAAATTACTCTCAAAAATAAGCCTTATTTTATAATAAACCAACCTCAGCTAGCCATTAGACGTTTAATATACGATCACGATTGATAGGCGAATCTTTTTTCCTAAATTGTTTGATGAGTAACAATAACAAAACAATGCAATTTTCTTTCATTTTTGTATCCACTCTCAAACCAGTCAGGTTTGGCTAATCAGGTCTTGAGATTGTATGAAAAAATCTGACAGAATTAAAATTAATACAGACCTGATTGTACCATCAAGATTTCGAAAATGTATGAAATTTAAGCAAAATAAAATGAAAACTGATGAAGAATGCATGTTTAACAGAAATTTAAAGAAAAACTGATCAAGTAAAACTGATGTGTGTAAAATTTGACTTTACTTTTTTTAGATCTTTCTTTCATCTTTTAATCTTACAATGTTTAATAAACGACTCTTCAAAAATAACGTCTGCCGTTAACTTTGCTTATTTCTTTACAACCCGCCTTTTAATCTTGAAAGATTCCGTCGATAATATTTTTTGATTTTGTTTAGTGTGTGAACGTGAATGTAGGTAAAAAAAATTAAAGAAATCTATTTTGATTTCTATTTTACATAAATATGTTACCCTCAATGTTGCAGTAAAATTAAGCACATTTTTTGGGTTTTACCAGTTATCTCGAAATAGTGTTATATTTCTTGCAACTGGCGACGAAATTAAAATTTTCCTTTTTTGTATTTTTTTAATTGCAACTTTATTTATATTTTTATGAAATTCTCTCTAAAGCAAATACGTACAACCATTTTTTTGTCATAGTGCCATGAGGTCAACAACGTCCTAGTAATCACGAAACTCATAATCTTTTGTAATTTTTCTCAAAAAAATTCACGCATTGGTTTAAACAGGTGTACAAAAATTATTAAAACAAATCACGGACTTGAACTAACACAAAAAAAAAAATTACATACAGGTATGTGATGGACATTTTTCGTTTTCAAATCGATCGATTTTAGACACATTTTTTAGCTAATTTTCGGTTATTTCCCAAAAAAAAAAAATAAAAATTTTGGCTTTAATCCTTTTGACTCTGATATTTTATTTTTCATTTGGTTTGAATTTTTTGGGAAAATAACCGAAAATTATCTCAAAAATATATCTGAAATCGATCGATTTGAAAACGATCGTTTTCCATCACATACCTGATAATTTAAAATTATTACGAGATCTTTTTAATACAATATTGAATATTCATAATTTTATACGGTGTTTTTTATTAGTTTTTAATTATTCACATTATAAATTTTTACTAGTTTTCGATAATGAAAACATTATAAAAAACTATACCTTTCACATTTTGAGTATTTGGCATTTAATGGGGTTTCGACAGAAATTAATCTAATTAATCGCGATTAACTTTAAAAACAATGAGCACTTAACACTTAGTTATTTATTAATTGTTTTAAAATAATACTTTTTATCACAATTAAAATCTTGTTAAAAAAATTAAAATATTTGTTTTTCTATTTCTTTATTTTAAACTGACATTTATTTTTGTTATTTTTCCATTTTTCTGCATCAGAGTTGTAATAAAGGGGATGAACTCAGTGGTGTTTCGGTATTTAAAACGTTTTCAAAAAAGTTTTCGTTGAAAACTCGCAAACTAGGAGTTTTCATTTTGTATGTGAAAACTTAAGTTTTCAATATTGTTTTAAATCGATAACTACTTTATTGAGCTTTCGAGCTTAATAGGAATGAGCTATTAACCTATTAAGCTATTGATTAAAAAGAAAATTTAAAATTTTCAAAACTTCATCGCGGTTGGTGCTTAAACTTTTTCGACCTTGGTGAAATAATAAATATACGTTTCCTTATAGTTTTTATGCTCTATGCCAACTTTGATGTTTTAAAAAATTATTTAAAAGTTATATTCTTAAAGGTTGTATTCCCAATGAGGCCCTATGCTCCACTGAGAGTCAAGGATAACAGAAGAAGAAAAATATTCCTAATGTACGTACAAAAAAATAAACAACAAAGCTCACAATTGAATAAAAGAGTAACAGCGGGGTTGTAAGGAAGTGGTATTTTTTAGTCTAGTGAGTCTAGAAAATATAACATTTTTCCATGTTTTTGATGTAACATATTATGAAAAGAACATGATTAATCTTAAAAGAGTTGCATATTTTTCAAAAAAATTACTAACATTTTTACAATGTTGCATGGGTGTAACATTTTTGAAAAGAAATCACCATTAGTTTGTCAAACAGCCCCTTTGTTTGCAAGTAGAAACACATTTATATGTGTCACACTAGCCACTTTTACTGTGAAAATCGCAGTTTTAGTAAAAAAACAATTTTTATCTGCTGTGTTGTCATCACTTTTGGTGAAGAAAACAAATCGGCCACCTCATCTCTTGTGTCAATTTTTTCTATTTTTTATTGCGGCAGAGGAAAATTTAAGGCATATAATTTTTTAAAAAATATCGCAATAAAATGAAGTTGTCGGCCATAGTTTTCATTTTATTTTTTGCATTAATTAGTTATGTGAATTGTGTGATGTTTCATTTGACTCCTAACACACAAAAATGTCTAAAAGAGGATATACAAGCCAACCAACTAGTTATGGGTGAATATGAAGTTTCTGATGTACCCGGTCAAGTTATAGATTATATAGTAAGTTACGATTCCAACATTCTTGTCCAGTCCAAAATTAAACATAACTTTTTAGGCTCGTGATACCAAGGGCCATATATTGTCTCAAAAAGAGCATATCACTAAAGGAAAATTCAGTTTTATGTCCGAAGTTTATGATACTTACGAAATTTGCTTCATATCGAAGGTACCTCCACGTAAGTATTAGGAAAAAAATACATAGATATAAAATTTGCAAGTACTTACTATATATCTTTTAATTAAATACTACAGATCAACGAGGCATTGCTCAAGAAGTTTCTCTTATAACTAAAAAAGGTGTTGAGACTAAGAGTTACGAGGGAGTAAGTATTATTTATTCCTCATTAATGTTACAAAAATTCTAAAATTTAACTGTTTAGATTGCTGAAGCTTCCAAAATCAAGCCCTTAGAAGTCGACTTGAAACGTTTAGAAGATTTGTCCGATTCCATAGTGAGAGATTTCGCTTTGATGCGTAAAAGGGAGGAAGAAATGAGAGATACCAATGGTAAGTTTCAATTCTTGCTAATATTAATTTTTAACTCTTAATACATATCTTATTTCGATTTTCAGAAAAAACAAATAGCCGTGTCTTATTCTTTAGCATTTTCAGTATGTGCTGCCTTTTGGGATTAGCAACATGGCAAGTTCTCTACTTACGCAGATATTTTAAAGCTAAAAAACTTATTGAATAAATTATTAAATTATTTTCTTCGATATGAATCGTATAATTTTGAACCAGACTTGGTGGGAAAGCTGGTTAATTGTCATCTTTATTTTTAATATAATTTAAAATACATTAGTACTCACTATTCTTACCATTTAAATTAAATAAATGTTTCATAATTTTGTGACTGCATTATTTGTCTATTTTTCATAAGATATTTAGGCTATTGTTCTACACCATTTTCAATTGAAATTGAGAAATATTCAATTGAAATTGAGAATATTCAATTTCAATTGAGAAATTTTCAATTGAAATTGAGAATTTTCAATTGAAAATGAGAATTTTCAATTGAAAATGAGAATTTTCAATTGAAAATAAGAAATTTTCAATTTAAATTGAGAAATTTTCAATTGAAATTGAGAAATTTTAAATTTAAATTGAGAATTTTTCAATTGAAATTGAGAACACCCCAAGTGGAATTTCAACTTAATTTTCAATTTAGCTTTTCTCAATTTCAATTGAAAATTTCTCATTTTCAATTAAAAATTTCTCATTTTCAATTGAAAATTTCTTAATTCCAATTGAAAATTTATCAATTTCAATTAAAAAATCAACCTCATTTTCAATTGGGCTTTTCTCAATTTCAATTGAAAAATTCTCAATTTAAATTTAAAAATTCTCAATTTCAATTGAAAATTTCGCATTTCCAATTGGGATTTTCTCAATTTCAATTTACAAATTCTCATTTTCAATTGAAAAATTCTCAATTTCAATTGAAAACTTCTCAATTTCAATTGAAAATTTCTCATTTTCAAATGAAAATTCTCAATTTCAATTGAATATTTCTTAATTTCAATTGAAAAGTCTCAATTGAAAATTTCTCAATTTCAATTGAAAATTTCTCAATTTCAATTGAAAATTTCTCAATTTCAATTGAAAATTCTCAATTCCAATTGAATATTTCTCAATTTCAATTGAAAATTTCTCAATTCAATTTGAAAATTCCTCAATTACAATTGAAAATGGTGTAGTAGTTTTTTGGGAACGTGCCACTGATACGCGTATCAAGAAGCTGCATTGAAACAGATTGTAAATAAAAATGAATTTGTTCATTTTTCTTTTTATACTCTTCATCACAATAAAGAGGACGGCTGAATATCCTATAAAATTCTTTCCGGACTAAAGATTTTGAATAAAGATCAGCAAAAATAGTTGATGCATTGAGTTTTGATTTTTTTCCTTGAACCATAACTCACTGTTCGTTATTCATCATTAGAACTAAATAGATTGGTTGTTGAAAATCCTACATTGTATATGGGAGAAAAACTTCAGTAGGAAGATGACCTTTGACCTTTTCCGTACATGACCGAGAAGCTTAAGAAATACTAAATCTGCTCTGATGGTTTGAAATATCTTTTGCATCGATTTAAAAAAGACAAGGCACTTAAATACTTCTTTCAACACTTGCAAAATGTGTTTGGTCTTTCAAACATCACACTGAATTCTTGTAGGCATTAAAATCTATTGTACGAGCCCATTCGGACATTGAATTAATAACCCGGTTTGGTCTATAACACAGTACAACAGGAAAAATCAGCCTCAACAATTCCAATGGAAAATTAAAGTAGACTATTTAGTAAACGGAACTGCCAAAGGGTTTTGAAAAGTTAGCTCGAATTTAATTTTTATAGCCTCTTAAAGTAAGAATTCCCAAAATTTTAAAATAAGCGAAAAAGTACAATGTTCTGTGGTTCCTCATATATTTTAACGGTACTGTGCCGATTCTGATTGTTAATGTTCCTAAAGTAAAATTTGTTCTCGTATATCGTCACCTGGTATGATCCATATGAAGAACACTCAATAAATAGTGTTCCGAATAAAATTTGAAGTTGCATTAAGTTAAATAAAACTCAACTGTGCAATATATACAAATTAATTTTACATAAAAATGTTGATTTATTATTCGGGATTTATAAAATTATCAACTTTCCTTCCATTAATTTGGTTCTGTCACCTACGCTTAAAATTGGACATGTTCTGGGACACCTTTCCATTGTTCTTTAATTAATTTTTTTATAAGAGTGCAGTACATTTTCAATTTTTTTAGGTCCATGACGGATTTTAATTTATATCGTAATAATAATTGAAGCTTAAAGAGCTTTAAAATAATAGTATCTGACATATCTAACGTGATAAAAAAAAAAAATATTTATTGCGCTATGAATTTATGCACTGCGGTCTTAGACAATTTTGAATTGAATTATTCTCTCTTTTGTAGTACGATGACTATGGAAAATTATTGGGATAAGGTTATTTTTTATCGTCTTAAAAGTAGATGTAAAATTTGTAGAAGTTCCAGACAAATGTTTGCTTCTAGGAACTTCTAAATTTTCTTTTTATAATTGATGTCCAATTGCATCGCGCTAGTATACCTCCATCACATTGTATACTACTTCTCCGACATTTACGTATATAAATATTAAATTAGCATCAACACCAACATTCTGATATTCCTATTTTATGAAATAATTGTCTAACACCTAACATGTCTTCAAACTTTAAAGTCAGTTAAATTTAGAATTGTCGCATATTACTTCTCTAACTTTTGATAAACCAGGCTGGAATGTGAATGTTAAACTGATTGAGCCAATAAATTTTAATTATTTATTACATTTATATAATATTAGTGATACTTACGCCAACTTACATTATTGTAACGGCTAAACGCGACCTGGCCTCTATGGCTTTTCCAATTGTAAGCCGTTCCATATTTTCTTTAAAAGAGATTACAAGAAGTTCAAGCTTGTAATAATCATACGAGTGGCTTTACACAAATGTGGAATACGTACAAAAAGTCCAGCCGTTGTAGAGCAATAATTTTGATTAATACATACTTATAACCGTATCGATATGATACAAAAAAAGTCGTTATAATTTTTTTTAAATACTTTATTGAATAAATCGATTTCTTTAAAACATTTCATTCATAGTTATGTATCCTGTAAGTACAATCATGTAAGAATTTACCAACAACAATAATTCATAATCCAAGTTATATTTAACAGCAATAGGTAATTTGGGGGCCAGACAAAAAAGGTACTATAGATTATCTAAATATATTTAAATACATATGTATATTAGGCTAAAGCAAATATTACACTTTTTATATTTTTGTTGTTTCCGTATTGTGAATCGATACACTTTACTATAGCCACTATATCCTGATATACAATTTAAGCTCCCTATCTTTTAGTTCAAAAAAAAAAGGGTACATGAGTACCCTAATTATTCGTGGACTAAATTATCTTTTTAATATGTTATAAAAATCCAGATTAGTATTTTAAATATCCAATATATATGTCGATAAATATCCAATATATTGCTCTTATTTGGCAAATGTATGTACAAAATTAATACTAGTCACATTCGAATATACATTTATTTATTAATAAAAAATGTAAATTTTTCTCTATTTAAACTATAAAATTTAAATATTTTCTGTTGAAAATATAAAATATTGTCCCTAAAGCGTAAAAGTTGATAACACCAAAAGATTGAGGCCATTAATGGAAACATTTTACTGTTTTATTCTGTTTATTTATACGATTAATCTGAACTTTTATAACAACAGACTGGGTATAACAAAATTAGTTAATTATTACAAAATATTAACTTGTATGCCTCTGAAGATGTGCCGAAGGAAACAGTATTGACATAGGAAGCTAAATGTTTGCCATTTTATTAGGAACTACATATGTATGTAGATTTAAATTATAATACTGAAACAATAGAAATACAAAAAAAAAAAATACTTTTAGTTCCTCCTTAATGTAACACGTAGATTAGAGTGGCTCCCATTTCCTGAAATTTGGATTTTCAGTTGTGCTAACCGTAATATTATATCACTATGTATAAGTAATCACTAATTAAATTGGAAGCGCATTGAGGTCAAAAGTTGTTACTAAAGCCTACAAGAAGAAAGTATACATATATACTAGGGCGATTGATACTTTTTGTAAAACCCGGTTTTAAGTTTCTTCGAAAAATTTAAATTTATAATTATCTAGTTTCACTTACTTATTAATATAATCGGATAATCGTGTTTTTTATATAATAACGTTAAGAAATAAGAAAAAAGTATTTATTAAAATAAAAGTTATTAAAACAGAAACAGTTCATGGAAAAACAAAAAATTGTCCTGTTTAAAACAAATTAAAAAAAATCATTTGAAATTGAGAAATTTTCAATTGAAATTGAGAATTTTCAATTAAAAATGAGAAATTTTCAATTAAAATTGAGAAAACCTTAATTGGAAATGAGAAACAGCTCAATTGAAAATGAGGTTGAATTTTTGAATTGAAATTGAGAAATTTTCAATTGAAAATGAGAAAATTTCAATTGAAAATGAGAAATTTTCAATTGAAATTGAGAAATTTTCAATTGAAATTGAGAAAACCCCAAATGAAATTTCAACCTTATTTTCAATTGGGTTTTTTTAATTTCAATTCTGAACTTCTGAATTTCAATTGAAAATTTCTCAATTTAAATTGAAAATTTCTCAATTTAAATTGAAAATTTCTCAATTTAAATTGAAAATTTCTCAATTTAAATTGAAAATTTCTCAATTTCAATTAAAAAATTCAACCTCATTTTCAATTGAGGTTTTCTCAATTTCAATTGAAAAATTCTCAATTTAAATTTTAAAATTCTTAATTTAAATTTGTAAATTCTCAATTTTAATTGAAAATTTATCATTTTCAATTGGGATTTTCTCAATTTCAATTTACAAATACTTATTTTCAATTGAAAAATTCTCAATTTCAATTGAAAAATTCTCAATTTCAATTGAAAATTTCTCAATTTCAATTGATAATTTCACA
This sequence comes from Stomorhina lunata, assembly GCA_933228675.1. Taxonomy (NCBI): domain Eukaryota; kingdom Metazoa; phylum Arthropoda; class Insecta; order Diptera; family Rhiniidae; genus Stomorhina; species Stomorhina lunata. The sequence goes on along the minus strand of OW121740.1, from coordinate 82,506,880 downwards.
TTTTCAACTGAAAATTCTCAATTTCAATTGAAAAGTCTCAATTTCAATTGAAAATTTCTCAATTTCAATTGAAAATTCTCAATTCCAAATAAATATTTCTCAATTTCAATTAAAATTTCTCAATTTCAATTGAAAATTCTCAATTCCAAATGAATATTTCTCAATTTCAATTAAAATTTCTCAATTTCAATTGAAAATTTCTCAATTCAATTTGAAAATTTCTCAATTACAATTAAAATTGGTGTAGTATATTAAATTTAAATTTGTTTTATCAAAACTTGAAATGATCTCGCACTCAGTATATTGAGTAAGTTTTCGGATAGCTCATTTCATTTGTATAAATACAAAAAGTTTTGCAAAATTTCGTTTTCAAAGATTTTTATGATTTAATATATTAAGAGTATTTATAAAATTAGTATATTCATTATATTTTTCCTGAATCATCACTGTTATTAAAAATGTTTGGTTTTAAAGCGGTATAAGTTATAATTTTTAAACAAATACTAAAACTTATAAAATGTACATACATTTAGAAAAAACCGAATATTCGATTATTATAATGAGCCTGTTAAAAAATCCATATAGATTTAACCACAAAACCGCACCGATTACCTTAATAATTACATAAAAATAGGCATGAATATAAAATGCATTTAAAATATTTTATTTAATTTTTTTTTTTCAATATATTGTATGAAATTTTTTGTTTTTTGTTTTTTTTTTTTTTTTTTAGAACCAATTGATATGTTTAATAAAAAGTTTTATTGTTAAAAATACGGGGGCTTTTCTTAATAATAGAAAAACCGGATATATTTTACCTCAGCTTTGTATGAAGACTAGTCAAATATGCGCCTCCAGTTTAAGTAGTCCTAATTAAAACAAATTAAGAGCTGTTGTATACTACATAAAGACTAATTAGCCCGGAACAAAAAAATTATTAATACTTTTTTCAAATTTTAAATAGCCACTCTAACGTTCATACATATGTATATAGATTTTTTACCTATTTGTATATTTATTTATATAAACGATAAATGTTTATATAGTAAAATGTAATAATAATATAAGTTTTGCTACTATATTTAAACAGTTGTTTCCTTTAGAATGGAAGATAGCGTTTGGTTATTTTGAATATTATTTAATGCCATTTGATTAACATCACAATCTTCAGTTTCCTCGATGACCCCTCGATTAATTTTTTCGTAGTCATTATTGGACGAATTGCTGCAAATGATATCATCATCTGCATTTAATGAATGTATTTGGATATAATGTGTTTTTGCATTGATACAAGTTAAATTATTATCAGGTTGTCCAGATACATCCAATTGACATTGTTCTTTCCACACGACTTCATCTCCTAATGTATCATTTATAATCATTTGTAATTTATTTGGAATATAAGCTACATAATTATCCATTCCTGAAATATACATACATACATGTGCTCATAAGAGATAAATAGAAAAACATATTTGTATAAATATCCAAACATAATAAACAACATACAAAACTAAACGAACGAAACTAACTACTAATACACAATGGGGAAAAATGAAAAAATAGTGGTAATAAATCTGGAACTATGAACGGCTATTTCAATTGAAACATAATTTCACATACACCTTAGCAAGAAACTAGCCGCAGTTTTAGTTTTAATGGACTCGACCAATAATAAATCAATGAAATTATGTTGCTTCGACATGTTAATCAGTTGCATACAAAATATTGATTTATATTTAGCGTAACGAGCCCGCAAAAAGCTTGCTCGATATCTTTTATAGTTAAGCCACACATGCCATATTAAATAATCGAATTTCGGGAATTATTACCCGGACTATGGAAATTGTGTATAAAACTCGTTCCGAAATTTTTAGTCTTTAATTTATTAATAAATCTATAATATTCCGTGTTTTTGTTAAAAAATTTCAAAAGTTGTGACATTTTAAATGGGAAAACATTTATTGTTGTAACAGCTCTAACATTTACAATTAGAGATTATTCAATAGTTTTATTTATAATAATAAATAAGATTTTGATTGATTCATATTTTCTTATAATTTAGCAAATTTTTAACAAAATCAAATGATTAAAAAAATTGAAAAATGAACCATTTTGAAATTATTTGCAAATACTATTTACTTGGATATTTTAAAATGTTTATATATATATATATAATTCCCCGACAACATTCCAATTGGAACAAGGGGTACTTCTCTCAGACAATGAGCTGCATCCGATTCTATTTTTAAACTCATTGAAAGGGACCTACGTTTTAACGCCGGCTCCGAACGGCGAATACATTAGTTAGAGAAGTTTTTCATAGCCTAATACTCAATAACCAGTGGCTAGCTGAGTTATGAGGTGAACCGCCGCTTTTTTAAAATTTATTTTTTTCAAGTGAATCTGGCCGGGGATTGAACTTGGGCCTCTGGTATGCTAGGCGGATGCCTTACCTGCTATACCACGGCGGTTCACAAAATGTTTTAAAATGTTTAGTTCTTATAAATCTTTAAGTAGTAGACTGGATGTTAGTTATATCCTTAGGTACAGCTGTGTGCAAAATAATAGGAGTGCTGCCAAATAACATTTACATAACTTAATTTTGTTAGTGTATCAACAAGTAAAACGAGTTTTATTCTAACGGTATTTACAGCGGTAAGTAAGAAGTAAAGTACAAAAGAGAAACTCGAAATAACTGTTATATTTAAGATGTAATTGACTTAATTCTATTTTTGAGCTTGAACTGTCTTGATCAAAAAAATAGGAGCGTCATCCATTTCTTAAAAAAAACATAATTAAATACTTCATAAAAATAGAAAAGAAATAAAAATGATGTGTAGGAAAGTAATATGTATAAACATGTTACTTTAATTACACTACACAACAAATGAACATCTTTTGAAAAGTGCAAGGTCGTGACTACATGGGTCCTATTCTACGATCAAAATGTAGTAAAACCCTATACTCAGTTTGTAAAAGTTAGTGACCGTTTTATTTTTATGGGCCTCCAAAGTTTCCCAATATTAGCATGATACCTAAAAAAGGTGTCATCAGTTTTTACCATATAACCAATAATCTCTTAAAAATATCGCTTAACTATGTTCGGCAAAAATGTAGCCAAGAGTATGACAAATATTTCTTGCTAAAATTTTATGATAAAAATGTGTTTTTTTTAAAACAGTTAAAGAAAAATTTGTTTTTTCTTGATTTTTTTATCATAACTTCTTTAAAATCCTGATTATTCCTACACTATATTTGGGAAAATTGTAGCCACAGTAAAGCTTAACAACTTTTGTGAACACACCAATATAATTTGAACGTATTTGGATACCAAAAATAGGTCATAAAGACTTCCTTGTGCCAAAAAAATTATATTTTTAACTAAAATTTTATTATTAGCAATATCTCAAAAACGTATTTTTGCGAAAAAGAACTTTTTTGTTGTGGAAAATAAATCTCTGAGGTAATAAAAACAATTTTTGTTCTACGACTTTTTTGTTTCTGATTTCTGTAAAAAGATGGCGCTATTTTGAGGTTGCATATTGAAATCGTATTTTTAATAACAAAAACTAAAAAATATGGTTTAACTATGTTCCGCAACTTTGTTCAGGAGTATTTGGTCTAGTTTTTTTCTGAATGTACCAACATCGAAAAACATCCAAATAAAATGTATTTGATATAATTGTAAGAAACATGGCAATACCACCTTGCGGCAATTTGTTGCAACATTTTTAGAAACGCAATAATAGATACTGTCAAAAAGTTTCAAAAGAGATGTCTGTGATGAAATTTCGACCAAAAATAAGGAATCTAGAGGCAAAAGTAGTCAATAGTACACCGAATCTGACACTTTTTTATAGGATTTCATTTAAATTTTAATATATTAATTGCATTTAAAGCAACTGTAGTTAACATGTGATTAAACAAATCATCTCTTGTACCACTTGGAACATTTTAACCGTCAAACGATTCTATCAAAAAGCAATTTTTAACATTTTTTATGTGCTTAAATTTGAGTAAAAAATTTAATTTTGTTTTCACAAGGGAGTCTATATTACCTATTTTTGGTATCTGGACACGTTCAGATTATAATGGTGTGTTCACAAAAGTTATTTAGCCTTGCTGTGGCTACAATTTTCCCAAATATAGTGTAGGAAAAATCAGGATTTCCAAAAAGTTATGGTCAAAAAATTAAAAACAAAAAAATTTTTCTTTGACTTTTTTAAAAAATGTCTGCAATAAAATACATTTTTATATTAAAATTTTAGCAAAAAAGTATTCGCCATTTTTAAGTGTTGATTAGCTATTTGGTAAAAACTGATGACACCTTTTTTAGGCATCATCATAATATTGGGAAACTTTGGAGGCCCATAAAAATAAAACGGTCACTAACTTGGCCAAACTGAGTATAGGGTTTTACTATATTTTGATAGTAGAATCGGACCTATATAGTCACGACCTTGCACTTTTTTCGCTGTTGTGCAGTGTTATTACACCCGTTTTGTATATTTTTTTTTTTTAACTGTGGGACGAGGAAAGCACTTTTCTGGAGAAAAACGAAATTTAATAAAAAATTTGCGAAAAAAAGAAAAACCTAAAAAAATTAGGGAAATTTTGGTTGAAATTTATGAAATGGTAGCAAATGAACTAAAATATAAACAAAAAGTTGAAACACGAGGCTGCAAGCGCAAAACATCAAAGGTTGATGACCGCCAAATTGTACGTTGTAGTAAGGGAGACCCTTGCGCGTCCCCAAATAAAATCCAAACTGGGCTAAAATTTGCCGTAAATAACTCTAGGGTTCGTAGACGCATGATCAAAAATAACTTGTTTGCAAAATGCCGCGAAAGGTGCCGTTATTAACCAAGAAACAGGCAACTACAGGTTTAAAATTTGCACATAATACATCGATTGGCCAAATGCAAAATGGAGGAACATATTGTAGACATTTTGAATATGATATACATAATAATATATTATATAAAAAATTATATTATTATTATTAATTTTAATAAAATATATAATATATTTTTAATTTAATATAAAATTAAAATTTTGTTTTTAATTAAGGGCACTCCTATTTTTTTGCACACAACTGTATGTCGTCAAATATACGAAATTTCGAGTAGTAACTCAAAAATGATTCAATTTCTTTTTGGTTTTTACGGAAAGATAATAAAGCTCTCTTTTAGATTATATTGCTTTGTCTTGTAGAAAATATTCAATTCAAATTTTCTCCACACAAATGAGTTCCCAAATTTTTGAATCTTTGTGATGAAAACTCTGTTATGTCTATCAGAATCCGCAACATTTATGTCAATTCTAAGACAAAATTTAACGCGAAATATTTAGATAAAACCTATATCAAAGAATTTAAATTAACAAAAAAAAATCTTTATAATGGAATGCCAAAGGTAGTAGAGTCCGGGAGTCCCTCGAAACTTAAATTCGACTATCTTTTGGTTATGTATATATGAAATTTTGTTTTAATCGAACGGCTAGTTCGATTTACGTTTAAAAAGAATTCATTCTATCCCATGGTGTAATGTTACATAAGGCCCTTCAAGACAAAAATACTGAGTATAGAAACATTTGAAATTAACTATTTCAAAAATCTGTTAAAAAAAATACCTTAATGGTATTCACAATCCAAAGGACCTATTTCTACAAAGTGAGTTTTTAAACATGTATGTATGTGTACGTTGTGTCAAATGTGTACTAGTGTGCTGGGACGTAGGTTCGATTCCTTAATATCACCACGTTCCAAGTTGTGTTATAATTGTATTGAAAGTTTGACAAGATTTTTTTTTTACATTTTTTTCACGCTATTCTTAATTTAATTACTACTAATTGCCGGATAATAGACTAGTAATTGATAGGTTTATATATTTGGAATATTTATAGTTTGTACGACTAACGATCCGCCGTGGTATAGCAGGTTAGTCTTCCGCCTAGCATACCAGAAGTCCCAAGTTCGATTCCCGGCAAGACCCACTTGAAAAATATTTTAATATAATTAAGCTAGCCACTGGTATTGAGTATTAGGCTATGTAAAACTTCTCTAACTAATGCATTTGTCGTTCAGAGCCGGAGTTAAAACGTAGGTCCCTTTCAATGAGTCTAAAAAAATATAATCGGATGCAGCTCATTGTCTGAGAGAAGTACCCCTGTCCCAATTGAAATGTTGTCGGGGAATTATATATATATACGTTTACGATTTCTTATGAATTGAAAAAAAAAAACATCAAAAAAACAAATATTTTTTTACATTGTGATGTGTTACTAGTACAAGGGGAATTTTGTTCTCAATCCATTGATGTTTTTTATATTTTGAACAAGTCGTTTTCAAGATTACTAACCTCATAAAAATCCCAATTATTAGAAATTGTTTAACCCATATGATATGGTAACTTTCCTTACTAATTTTTTTTTATTTATGTGACAACTTTACTAACAATCATTAAAAATTAGTAATTGTTTAGCGAATATAAGGAAAATATCTTAGGAAAATACTATGGATTTTATATTATTTTCTATTTGGATTGAACTAATTTTAATTTATACTCAATATTGTAGTCTGAAGGGACCTATACTACCACACAGATATCTTAACTATATAGAAATTATATTATAAAAAGCAAAACAAATAAATTTTTTAACAAATTAAACAAATATTTTTTGTATAAAAATAAACAATCAACAGTTTCAATATTTCTTCTATTATCAATTTTTACTAGTAAGAACTTTAAATCTGTGGCTTGGTGCTAAAAGGGCCAATGTCAATTTTCGGCTGTTTTGAGTTATACGTTGCATTAGGTTCCTCTTTTTCCTCTCTTTTATTTTGTATTGTATACAGATTTCAATTCTTTTTTGACATTGTCCCTTTTAGCACCAAGACACAGAAATATAGTAATTTCTTTCCAAATTTAAGTTTTATCACTTTCCTTTATGAATTTTCTAGTACGTCAAGACTTTAATAACAACAATTGTCAAAAGTTTTAAGTTAGGTTAGTTAGGCAGGATGCAGACCGTAAAGTCCGCTTCACTTGGGTCCAAAAGGACCCAAGGGAGAGAGAAGAGTAAAATTTCTAAACTACCGTGTATAAGAGGCTCAGTTAGATCAAGCCGGATGCACCAATAAAAGAGCATATTTTACGAATGTTGATGTTCGAGATCTCTGATAAATCGTGCAATAAAAGGAATCCCAGATGGAGGGTCCTAATATCAGCAAGGGCTGGGCAGTGGCAGAGGAAATGAGTGATGGTTTCTTTTAAGTTAGCATTTAAGAAAAAAAGTTCATAGGCTTTTTGATAGAATTTTGTTCGGGTCTTCCATATTTTACTACGATTTGTTTTAAACATCATCCTTAGTTTCGACAATTATCTATTAAGTCAGTGAATCACAAAACAAAATTTTGCCACTTATAACAGAGCTTTTGCATAACCAAACATGAATTTAATATATGTGAAACTAATTACTTTTACATATTTAGAGTTTCAGCTATCTCGATCAAGTTCACTTCCCAACATTATTTTGTGGATTTTGTTATGATTTTTTCGGAAACACCCTTTTTGGGGCGCTCACTGCTGAGAAAATCGTAATCGATAATCATTCGCATCGTTTGAACTTAAGCAAAAAGCAATATTTTATTAACATAAAATTCCTTTTATCATTTGTTTACTTAAGTCGATTTAATCAAAATGCTCTATATCTTACAAACTAATAGACAGACACTTGCCAAGCTTATACTTTTCCCCGCCACAGGTGGAGGGGTATATTTGATTTATGCTGATGGTAGTAACGCATAGAAATATTGGTCTGAATCACTGCGTGTGATCAAAGCATATGTCGTAACTTTAAACAAAATATCGTCGATCTATATCTAAAATGGCTTATCTGCAAAATACTGATTTTTAAGGAGAAGCAAAAAACTCTTTAATTCTCTTATTAGTGAGTTTTTAACAAAATGATCTTTTACTCCTTCTCATTTCCTGGAATAAAAATTATTAAATAAAACCCAATATTCGCGATTTTACGGTAGATCAGCCGTTTTGTCTTTGAAAATTTTTATATAAAATTTTAAAATGTAAAGATAAACCATTTTGTTCACAGTGGATTTGTATGAAAGTGGATTTGTATAACATAATTTAAGAAATTTTAGCAATTGCTATTAAATAATACTCCCTCATGATTTGTCATCCTTTTATATATTTAAATTCTACTATATACGAGGTTTATTACATTTTATTGGTAATAATTTATTTTTTGAAAAACTGCATTTTTCAAAATGCATTTTCGTTTATAAAAGTTAAAAGATTTTATAATTTTTCATCTTTCCTACTTCTTATTGTTAAGAGTTATAGAATGTATTTTTGGAAGTTTATGCGTAGTGAATAGCCTTTTAAACATCACTAAAAACACTGCATTTTTTAGCATTTTCTGTTGAACAGTGTGAAGATAGAAGAATTTTGAAATCACATTTAAATTTAGCGTATTACCACTCACAAGAAAAGTAAAAAAAGTTTTACTAATTTTACCTTTTTGCAGATTTTTAGTTTACAACTTCTATGACTATTTAGCAAAAACAATGTAGATAAACCATTTTGTCTTCGAAAAAAAATTATTTATGTAGATAAGCCAAACAAAAAATTGAATAAGTCGAGAATAAATTAACATTTTAATAGAAAATTTACACTATAGGTAAAGCGCGTCATACGGAATCGTATGGTATCAAAATCTCAATTTCTAAAATCTGCAGATAAGCCATTTTAGATATAGGCCGACGATATACTTTTTAGGTAAAATCGGATTACTATTTCAGCTACAGGCACAATTTTCAGGAAGAATTTTTACAGCTAAAAACTTAATTGTATTTTAATAGTATTCAGCAAAAATATTTCTTTTTGTAATCAAAATCATTGTACCTAATTTTGTAGGAATCGGCCCATATTAATTGGTAACAATCGATCCAGAATATCAGACCCTTTGCAGGAAATGGCATAAATGTACTTAAATCTCGAATTTTGAAAAAATACTCTAGGAAATACTTGCAAAGCTGTTGGTCCATATTTGATCTTTGTTATCAAATAATCGGGCTTTCTCGACTATAGCTTTTTCTATACTTGTTTTCTAATTATTTTCAGTAATGAAGCTTTGACTTTTTAAAGATTTTGTTCTTATCGTTCAAAGTGTCATAAGTTTTTGTAAACGTCTAGAGGCCCTCTTGATAAATGATACTGGTTCAACTTAACAAAAAGTTACATTTAGAATAATTTTGAGAGCTTACATCATAAAATTTATATTTAGGATTTTGCATTAGATTAAGCATGATTTATACCATATTTTTTTCAAATTTTCATACCAAAGTAATGCAAATCATTACAAGTCATAGAAAAAATCATAAAAGTCATAGTGTAAAATCCCATATATTTAAAAAAAACTTTTGCCTTTTTAAAGAAATATTGAAATGTATGTTTTAATTGAAAATATATAATATATGTATAAAAATATTTATCTAATTTGCAGATTTTAAAATGTTTTAATATTAGAAATCATATTTCTTTATTAAGAAAAAAAAAAAATATATATATATAATAACATAATTATATCAAATTTAAAAATAAACAATAAAAAAGGAGGTAATATTGGAGATTCCTTCGAAATAAACAAAAAATATGAATTTATGAATGTAGTTTCTAATGTATATATACTTATGTAAATTATTTGTTTGTAATATATAGTAAATGAACATATATATGTATATTTAAACAACATTTAATATGCATATATAATATGACTGGGCTGTATTAAAGTTAAATAAAATCATTATCATTAAGTAAAATAATATAGGAAATCACAATGGACTTAAATTTATTTATACATATGTACATATGTATACGTTTACCTTATCTTGTAACTTCTGAAAATGTTCTCGAAATTCTAATAATATTTAATTTGTATACCCCTAGACCACCATAACACTATTGTCTATTTTAAGTATCTGCTGCAAAAATGCATTTTTAAAAATTAGATTCTCAATTATTTTATCATCGTGTTCTATTATCAATATTTTAAAGGAAAAAACAAAACATGATCGGACTAATTTTCGATCACTTTTTAGAGTTTATGGAGTCGTATCGCGGCAATGGCATTACGAATGTTGGTCTTTAAATGCACAATTGTCTCTGGTTAGGCGTTATAACTGACGTGGTGAGAAACTCCTTCTGATGATGATGAAGGCCGGACCTACCATCGAAACGCTTTGATTTTCTTTGTATTCAATTATATTTAAATTATTTTAAAATTTGTTTTGATATTTTCGGTTTAAAATTGACTTTAGATGTTCTGTGGCTAGGCTAATAATGTACAAAAAAAACTCAAATAAAAAAAATTTTTAGAAGTTAATAATTGCTTTTTTTTAATAAAAAACTTCTAGTAAAACGAAATGTCTTTTAGACGAAAAAATTTTTTTATTTTCGTAATACATATGATACGATTAAACGAAATTTTATTTTAATATATTTTTTTTAAATGTGGGTACGAAAGGATTTGGTATTTTGTAATAAACTTAATAAATATTATAAAAAATATGTATATGAAACATTATTTTGTATATTGTAGCATTGATTACACTGGTCAACAAAATTTTTGAACAAGAACTATAATCACTAATTATGAATTAAATATTCATCGTCATTAAAGCCCTATGCTTACTTTGATCTCATTAGGTCTGGTTTTCGATTGATTGAGCCTAGATTTTGAAACCTAGTTTTTTTTAACATATTTTGTTAAATAGTATAAAGTGGTGTTGGAAATAAACTTAATTATTGGTTTATAAAATGTAAACTAGACATTTTATTGTAGGGTTTGCAGTTCGGTTTTAACCGAAACCGAAACCTCGGTTTTTTATGCCTCAAAACCGAAACCGAAAACCGTAGAAAAAACCGAGGTTTTAGCTATTTATTTTTCATAATTTTTTGTTGGTATTATTCAGAAATAACAATAGCTTATCATAAATTTGCACGTAATTTTTCTATTTAATGAAGCAGAAAAATGAAACAAGCAAAAGTTGTTTACAATGTACGAATGGACAGGTGTAAGGGGAAGACGGTATATGAACGCAAACGCAAGAAACCATTAGACAAAGACTAATGGAGTTTAATATTTTAGTTGGTGCAAACATCTATAGATGGATCAGCAGCCAATATCAAATTTGTATCTGAAAATCAATTTTGAAGACGGCGGCGATGAAACTTTGACTCATTTAAAACCAATTGTCCATACATTTCAACCTATTGGCTGTAAGAAAAACTGTTCTGTATTTCAAAAATTTGTCAGTTCGTTATAATATTTTACAAACAAGAGTTAAAAAGCATCATAATCGTGAATTAAGTTTACTCTTAGATTTCTGCTTCTAAACAAAGTATTAATGAGAGTTTAGAAATGCTGTCGACCTTAGATTGGCTTCATTCTATCGACATTGAAATTGTAAATTCTTTAAAATCGTTGCTATTTGTAAAAATTACTATTGAAGCAATTTGTCGCTCGGATGCAAATATTATTCACGCTAAAGGGGCTCTGCAGTTTCTCCGAAAGAAACAAGACTTATTTAAGAAATCCCTCATATTTAAAAAACCTGAATTATTTTCCTGAATTTTAGTATTAAATTATAACATGTTTTAATGAAGTTATCTAAATTTTCCTACAAATTTAAACTGAAATAGTTTTATTTAAAAAACCGAAAACCGAACCGGAACCGGGCGGTTTTGGGTGTTTTAAAACCGAAACCGCAGTTTCTCATTTTCACGGTTTTTTGTAAACCCTACTTTATTGGTTAAATTAAGCTAATAAGATTCTAAATTTTTTATACAATGTTTATATTTTGTATATGAAATTATACAAGGAAAACTACATAAACTTCTTATAAAAAATGTTGTGCATGTTTTAAGATATCTCTTCAATTTATCAACAGATTTTAAATATTACACTGTGCTAGTTAAATAAACCGAAAAAAGGAAGACTAGTGGGTTAAGAAAATTTGAGAACGCTGAATTTAATGGTGCTTACCGTTTTTTAGGTTAGCTGTAGTTTTTGGGATATAGCGTTATTTAAAAAATAAATATTCGGGCAACTCGAAAACTTAGTATATAAATGGTTTAAATTCCGTAACTACATTCCGATCGCATTGTTTTAGCTTCTACAGGTTCCAAGTACTTCGCTCTGTGATTCTCGCGGTTAATTGCGCAGTAAAATAATAATAAATTTGAAATATTAGGATCTTTGTTAAAAAGTGACTTAAATGACTTAAGTTTTTCTGTTCACAATTTCAAATTGAGTGGATGTAACTATTATGTATAACATTTTTTCTTAAAAAGCCATATTTCTCTGTTTTACTGTTATTTATATTTTTTAAGATCACAGAGTGTGTTGCGTAGAACATGTTAGGTGGACAAAATTCAGGTTATAATTTCAAATTTCTTTTTTCGCAAAAAATAATAAATAACACTTCCAAACCCCGAATTCCGAGAAATGGTTGTTTGTCAAATTCGGAATAGATGAGTTAAATCGGTCAGAAGTCATATTTTTAATACAACTTTTTCAAACACTCAATTTGAATTAAGTGACTTAGTAGCAAATTGTAGTAGCATTGTGTAATATTTTCAAAATTTTCGTGATGGATATTAATAATGAGGGTAAGTACTATTATGTTATGTATTTTTTTATTTCAAAATCTATTAAGTTAAATTTTTGGCATTATTGTAAATATCCTACATATTTTAGCTTATTTTATTTTATAAGAAAAATTTCAGAATATGCAGAAATTCACCTCTGTCCGGGCTAGTTTTTTGACATTACGCAGAAATATCTTTATTGTTCGTAAAAATATACATATTGTTTAGCAGACTTCAGTAGAACATATTTTTTTTTATTTTTTTCAGAACACTTTATTTCAAGGGTAGCCTTTTTTGAGAAGTGGTTAAAATACACAAAAAAAACTCGCGTGTATATGACTACAACTCATCACAAGACTCCGACGATAGTTATAAAGTTAGGCAGCTATTTTTACCTTGCCATGTAAATATTTCCCCATCAATTAAAAATGATTTCAGTATATGCATGTATTTTAGTTTTTGAAATATATTTATCTAATTTAAACAAAATAACCCACACATAAAATTAACCAAAAACTGTCAATAATAACTCAATATGACTACCACTATTATGGTATTCAGAAGCGTTGTTGTATCATGTATCGTGTAAAAAAATACTACATACAAATTATAGTTGTGAAAACACTGTTGTAAAGTTGTATATTTGTATTGTTGTATCTTATCAGCTGTCAAGCAATAATAAATAAGATGAAGAACAAACATATTTACAGTTGGTGGTGTTTAATTCACATTCAAAAATAAATCTTTAAATTGTATATACAGTGGTTCAAACGTATAATCGGACATCGGTATAACACTTAGTTTAAGTGCTTTTATAGCAATATCGTTTTTAACAAAAAAATTTTTTTCGATGTATTTCGCTATAAAAATTATTTTATTTGTCTATAAAACCAAAAAAGAGAAAAAACAACAATTTATTTCATAAAAAAACAAAAAATAACAAAAATAATTCATATTTTGAGATCAAACGAATAATCGGACATAATAATAAATACAGACTTTTAAACAACTTAGAAATAAAAAAAATATTTCGTAGCATATCCTTTAGATTCAGTAACATTTCTGAGTCTATTTTACATCGAATTGACCAAATTGGCGCCCACTTCCGACACTCTACGACCTAGTTCATCACATAAATGATCTATAACATTTAAGTCTGAGGATTGTGGGGGAGGACTCAACAGCTTAGGGCTGTGGTGGATCAGCCAGAGCTTCGCAATAGCAAATGTTTGCTTAGGGTCATTGTCTTGGTAGAAAGCAAACTTGTTTAAAATTCCAAGTTTTTCTGCGCTCAGCTTAACATTTTGCTTTAAAATATGTACATAGACAAATTTGTCCATTTTTTCATCTATGAAATGCAAACTTCCAACACCAGCACTTGACATACAGCCCCAAACCATCACAGACCCATGTTTTAGTGCCGCACGAGTATTTGTTGGTTTAAATTCTGTGTTAGGTTTACACCAAACGAAGGTCCTTCCATGTGATCCGTGAAGATTAAATTTACTCTCATCGGTAAAAAGGACCTGTATAAGGTATAAAAATTACTTAATTTTTATAAAATATGCCGTAAATTAATAATTTACCGTATCACATAACTCTTTATTGTGTAAAGTGCGACAGTTATGGGGGAGGGTCTGTAATGGTTTGGGGCTGTATGTCAAGTGCTGGTGTTGGAAATTTGCATTTAATAGATGGAAAAATGGACAAGTTTGTCTATTTAGATATTATAAAGCAAAATGTTAAGCAGAGCGCAGAAAAACTTGGTTTTTAAACAAGTTTGCTTTCTACCAATACAATGACCCTAAGCACACATCTACCGTTGTGAAGCTCTGGCTGATGCACCATTGCCCTAAGCTGTTGAGTCCTCCCCCACAATCCTCAGACTTAAATGTCATAGAGAATTTATGGGATGAACTAGGTCGTAGAGTGTATAAAAACAGCTATAACAATATAAATGAACTAAAATCAGCGTTGTTACATGAGTGGAACAATATTCCGTCGGAAGTGTGCGCCAATTTGGTCAATTCGATGCAAAACAGACTCAGAAATGTTATTGAATCCAAAGGGTGTGCTACGAAATAATAATTTTTTTTCTAAGTTGTTTAAAAGTCTGTATTTATTATTATGTCCGATTATTCGTTTGATCTCAAAATATGAATTATTTTTGATATTTTTTGTTTTTTTATGAAATAAATTGTTGTTTTTTCTCTTTTTTGGTTTTATAGACAAATAAAATAATTTTTATAGCGAAATTCATCAAAAAGAATGTTTTATTGAAAAAGATCTTGTTATAAAAGCACTTAAACTAAGTGTTATACCGATGTCCGATTATACGTTTGAACCACTGTAAGTACCTCGTTTACTTTTTATAATTCCATTTCTTCTCTATTTAGAATAATTTTTATTAATAATAAATTTGTTTATGGTTTTCTTCTTCTTTTTTTAAAAAACTGCTATTCACATGTGAATGATATGCTTCAATTGCATACAACATTCAATAAACATATGGGTGAAAATTGTATAGATTGTACTGGATTTTTTCATGCAAATTACCAACAACAAACATACAACTATACAATTTTAATACAATTATACAATAACATACAATGATACAAGGAGCTTGTGAATACGCTATATGTATATTTAATTATCTTTACATAACATAAAATAATTTTGTCCACCTAGCATGTTCTACGCGACATGTCGCGACACACTGTGGATCAGTTTAAGAATAATTTTAAGTAAATAGGCGGTTGCACAAGTATATTTGAATTCAAGAGCATTTGCTTTTTTTAAAATTTCTCATAATAATTCCAAGTACAAAGGAGAAGCAAAGCAAATAAATACAAAACAAAGAAAAGCACAAGACAAAATTGTATTCTCTTTTTTTCTTTTAGATATTTGTATTTGCTCATTTCTTGCTCACTAAAAAAATCAAAGTAAATTTTGTACTTGTATTTGGTATTCATTTGAGGTTCTTATTTTTAGAACAAAAGGTTCTTTTTAAGAACAAAATGCAAGAATTGGTTATGGTTTTAAAATTTATCTTATTTGCAGATGATTACTGATCAGGGATGGCAAGCGTGGACAATTTTACTTTTATTGATTTATTTACTTTTATTGATTTATTTACTTTTATTGATTAAAAAACATTTCCATTTACTCGAATTTATTATGTTTTATCTCAATTGGAGCAAAAAGTACTCATAATAAATGATTTCAATCCATGCTTCACGAAAAATTTCTTAATACTTACAAATACTAAGGGAAAAATACGACCCAGATCAAATAAGTTCCATTGTAGGTATAGTTTCGATTTGAGGTATTTTTAAATTCGACATGATTTTACATAAGTATAGTATATTTATACAGTTAATAAATGGTACCTTTATAGTCTTAAAAGTACATTTAATATTTAATATCAAAATCAAGAAAGCGATTTTCCATCCCTGTTACTGACTGTTATTGTTTAACCGTTATTTATAAATATTTTGACTAAAAGGTTACCAACTTTTTAGTTTTAATGCACCATTATATTAAAATCAGACAAGAGTTTAGAAGTTTCATTGAGGAAATTTTGTTTTTAATCAAAAATAATAAATGGAAAATATTCAAGTGAGTTATATTATTAATATTACGCCATGTTTCAATAAAAACATGTTATTTCAAAATATAAAATATTTGTATATATAATTATTTTAAATTTTTTATTGGCTTTTTATTTTTTTTTAATGTTAGATGAATATTAGTGATATTAAAGAAAAACTGAAAAATGATACTTGATCAACATCTAATCTTAATAAACATAAATGTTATATTGAGTATCAAAAAAAAAAAAAAAATCAGAAAAGATAAGTGTAAGTGGAAGTACAAAAAAGAAAGCTGTAAATTTTTGTACAGAGTGGATTGTTGAAAACTGCAGGCCCTTTATAATCGTTAACGATGATGGCTTCAAAAAAGTCTGCGAATTTTGTGTGTCTGTTGGTGCCAAATATGGCAAAAATGTGAATATGGATAATTTAATTCCCGATATCTAGAAATGTTGACAAATTATACCAAAAATATTTTTTCAATATAAAAGATATGATGTCAACCATGAAATGCAGTGGTTTTGACATCGGACTTATGGACTGATAACTTTTTGCGCAAAACATATTTAGGAGTGACAATGCACTCAATACTACAGGGAAAACTCATCAACATTGTCGTCTGAAATCAATGAATGGTGATAAATGTACAGGTACTTATATTTAGATATTGAGAGGTTTAATTGTTTATTTAACCTTTATGTGCTTGGCTGTCTACATTTGTATAATTTTTGATAAAAAAGATGAATAAAAAAGCCGAAGCCTGGAGGTTTTAAGTAGCTTTATAAAAATAAATACTCATAAAGCTACGGTCACATTGATTAAACATTTAATCGAAATTATCAAATATTTGATCCTCGTAGTCTGACCACAAAATATTTTTGAGGTTCAAACAAGAAACATGTTGATTTGAACAAAACAAAATCATTTGCCAGCAAATAAAAATTTTCCTAATGTGAACACGCAAGAGCAAATATTTTATTAAATTTTGATCAAATAATTATTTAATCTTAAGGTACGGTCAGACTCATTAAACATTTAAATCAAATATTTTGAGTAAAATATTGTCAAAACAATATAATAAAATATTTGTGGTCACACTTGCACATTTATTTGACGATTTTTATTTGATAAAATACAGAAAAAATACGTTCAAAGTATAAACAAAAAAACTGGTTTTATTTATGGTCACACTGAAGATTAAATATTTTCCCAAAAAATATTTGATCAAATTTTTTCAAAACAAAATTGTGTATCTAGCAATTTGTTTCTCATATTTGAGTTGTTGTTTCTCAAATTTGATGTTGTTGTTTCTCAAATTTGATGTTGTTGTTTCTCAAATTTGATGTTGTTGTTTCTGTTTGAATAGTAAACAATAGAAATGCTCAGCTGTTGTTTGCCCCTGTTTGATGTTACAAAAATTTTGTAAGATTAAATAATTATTTGATCAAAATTTAATAAAATATTTGCTCTTGCGTGGTCACATTAGGAAAATTTTTATTTGCTGGCAAATGATTTTGTTTTGTTCAAATCAACATGTTTCTTGTTTGAACCTCAAAAATATTTTGTGGTCAGACTACGAGGATCAAATATTTGATAATTTCGATTAAATATTTAATCAATGTGACCGTAGCTTAACAAAATTTTTGTAACATCAAACAGGGGCAAATAACAGCTGTGCATTTGTATTGTTTACTATTCAAACAGAAACAACAACATCAAATTTGAGAAACAACAACATCAATTTTGAGAAACAACAACATCAAATTTGAGAAACAACAACTCAAATATGAGAAACAAATTGCCAGATACACAATTTTGTTTTGAAAAAATTTGATCAAATATTTTTTGGGAAAATATTTAATCTTCAGTGTGACCATAAATAAAACCTGTTTTTTTGTTTATACTTTGAACATATTTTTTCTGTATTTTGTCAAATAAAAATCGTCAAATAAATGTGCAAATGTGACCACAAATTTTTTATTATATTGTTTTGACAATATTTTACTCAAAATATTTGATTTAAATGTTTAATGAGTCTGACCGTACCTTAAGAAATACATTTTTTTATTTTATGTAAATATGTTTTTTTACTTATTATTAAGAAAATTCTCCGTTGCTACAAATGTAGACATCCAAACGTTTATGTGAAATTTTTAATCTCGAGTACATGAAGGTTAAGCTGCTTTTTATTTACCAAAATTTCAGCTCAAAATATAATAACTAAGACTCAAAATTTGCTAAATGAATTTGATTGCCAATTAAACGTAAACACAACCATCGTAACTGACAGAGGTAAAAATATGGTAGCTGCATTTCGCGATTATTGTCGCATTAATTGCATTAATCACTTGCTACACAATGTTATTCAAAAATCTGTTGAAAGTTTAACGAGCGTAGCCGATCTGTACAAAGCTTGTAGCAAGTTGGTTAGTTATTTTAAAAAATCTGGTCTTAACCCTTTTACAGTTAGAGGGAATAATTTTCCCACCAACTTTTTCTTCATTGGTAAGGTAGCTCATCAATCGCAGTTAATTTTTCGATTTGGAAACAATAATTGAAAGGAATAATGGTAATTGTATTGCCAAATTATACATGATTTTTTTCGAAACGAGCATTGTGTAAATTAAAAACTGGCGTTTTTACAACCGCGAACGAAATCGGTATATATTTTTGAACTATCGCGGTGATATATGGTATGCCCTTTAACGTTTTAAAGATTTATATTTAATATCTTAGGAGTGAGACATATTTTAAACTTATCTTGCACATTGTTCTTCCTTCAACGATTTTTTTGGTGGGAAGAATTTTCCCTCTAACCCTTAGTATGACTGTTTCTATATTACAGATTGTCCGAAAATGAGCAAGAAAGTTATAAAAGAATATGAAAAATAAAGTAAGTGCTGGATGAGATTATCAATAGTAACCCCAAATGAAAACTGGATTTTATTTATCCTATTGTGATCGTTATGTCCGTTAAGGGGTTAATGCACATCTATCAAAATGCTTGCAGAGCTTTTCTCCAAAACGCTGGAATACCGTATATTATATGTTTGCACCTGTAGGTGAAAATTGGGAAGAAATTGTTTGCCTTTTACAACAAAATCATCAAATGAATAGAATTCAACAGTTACGTAAAAAATGCGCCGAGAATGATTCCGACTTGGATCTTATAAAGAACTTAAAGCTTAAAATAATAGAAAATTTCGAATCAATAATCTTGCCAAATTTGTCAATGTTGCATAAAGTGGCTTTGTTTCTTTTCCCGCCAGCAAACAAACAAGTACAATTTACCAATGATGAAAGGAGTAGCATAAAACTTGAATGTACTAAATTAATGGAAAAAGTATTCCAACTTTCCTCCCAACCTTCGCAATCAGTTTTCAATAGCGTATTATCATTGGAAAATTTGGATTTGCTAGGTGATTTTTTGCAACCTAGCCTCGAGTCGTTTCCACAGGAAATCATAAGATATGAAAACACAAATGTTTGTATGGTTGATGATTTTAATATACTACAATGGTAGGAGTCGCGAAAGATAGAGTTTCCAAATTTGTATAATCTCAGCTGTAATATATTGTGCATTCCGGCAAGTAGCGCGCCATCAGAAAGAATATTTTCAAACGGCAGACAAGCTCTTTCTGAAACCAGAAGTGTACTTGGAAAATCTCCAGAAAATGTACACAAACTTATATTTTTACATGGAAACATGAATATTTGTGATCTTTCCCACGAAATAAATGAACTAGATGATTAATGACTGCATTACCAGCTGCAAAATAATTTAATAATTTCTCTAGTTTTTTAGGCAACTAAAATTTTCCGATTGCAAACTGACTTAAAGATTGATGACTGACAACTTTATGGATTCGTTACTTTTTTCTAACCACACAAAACAAGGATATAAATTTTGTTATTTAAGTTTGTTTTAATAAAAATATATTTTTTTATTTTCATAATTGTTTTTAATTTTAAGATCCATATGCTCACCACCAATAGCTAAACAACGTATTTTTTGTTTGTTAAATAACTAAGGTTTAATAATCTGGGATGGGGAACTCTAAAAAAGTATCGGCGAATCGTGTCAGATGACGATTCTTTGTGGAAGACATATGCTCCCGAAAGGAGTAGTAAAAAAAATTGCAGGTGATATGCTTCTAAATCAATGTTGGGCAAAGTCTCTCTGACTTCTAAGGTGAACAAAATACAAAATCAGAGAAACTTTGCCTAACATTGTTCTAAAATCATTAAAATTCAAGATTTCTCAAAATTCTTCCACTTTAAATTATTTCACTTAGTTCGTTTGTTTTAGAGTCTTTACTTTCTCCAACGCAACTCAAAGCTTTTGCAAATTTTAAATGATTATATGTATGAAGATATACAAACAATTTTACACAAATATAATAAGATTTACAAAAATTATGTACGTATTTTAATAAGTAGTTTAAGCACTGCCTTTTCAAACATGTTCATGTTTTGTATTGTTTAACACTTGCTGTATTTGTTTAAGTACAAAGACAATATTTACTGTGTTTGGATATTTATAAGAGAAAGAGCATTTTGATTTTCAAAGAGAAGAGAAGATAAAGCAAATACTCGAAAAAAAGAAAATGCATTTAAGTTTTTGTTTTTTGTACTTTTGCAACAGCCTAATATGTATATCTAAAATTCAAGTTTTAAACTAGATTAGATTAGTATAAAAAATCAAAACAATAAAATTTTCAATGAGCCGCAGTTTACGCAAAAAAGACCCGCATGCGGCTCTAAGAGACGCATTTGCCCATCGTTGTTTTATTCCTTTTGCTTTACTGGAGGCAATGTAAAATGAATCATTAGAATCTAGTTGAATTAACATTGTCCAAAACACAGTCGAAACTTATGGACTCTCGATTCAAGAAATGGAATTTATTACAACCTGAGACAAGAGTATGTTACTATCGCAATAGAGACAAAGAGTTGAAAGGTTTTTTCACAAGATGGTCAGCTTGTGTATTACAACAAGGAGGAGTGGCGTTTGTTTATGAATGGTTTGCATATCGGCAAAAAAAATTTTCTGGAAAATATTTACAGAAAATTATTATTAAGATAACCTTCAAAAATATCACAAAAGGAATCAAGAAATTAGAGCAACTTATTGGCAATAATGTAAAGGTATAATTTCCAATCACAAGAAATTTCAGGGCTTTAAAACTAACAAGGACTTTTCTGTTCTGATATTATTCAAGCAAAACGGACATATGTTTTACTTAAAAAATTATGAAACATTCAGTTTAACTCTCGACGGGCCTACTCACATTCAGGATGTTCTACAATTATACATTTTTGTCCGCATTGAATTTTGAGACGTAAATGTCAAAACAGCTCTTGAATTGGGTCGTGATAATTTTGTAAGTGTTGCTACTGATGGAGCGATAGAATGATGGCAAAAAGTCAAGGTCTCATTGGTCTTTTAAACAAAGATCCCAATACAAAATTATTGTTATACTTAAACGAAAGCACAATTCACGTAGATTCTAAACCCTTAATATACTTCCCACTATTCAACAAAATATCCCAAGAAACCAAGAAAACCAGACCTGATCAAAGTAACAAAAGGATTTTAATGACAGTGAATAGCTTATTCATATTTATTTGGTAAGTGCCGTTCTTGTACTGAGAAAAAGTTACATTTTTGTCGGTCAGTGTTACCTGCAGAATACAAATAAAAAATAACTAAAATACTCCACAGCTACTAAAAATCAGAGTTTTAAATCTAATTCTTTCAGGAAATTTTACTTAATAAAAATTACTTGATCGTCACAAGACTGTAATCTGATTAGTTTAGTTATCAAATGTTTAGTCGTCGGATCCTTGTTTGAATTACATATATACATTCATATGTATACAAAATGTATCTCATTTGTAAAAATCTTGTAGGTACATATATATATAAAATAAAAGTCCATGTTTTAAAATATTTATATAGATATCGCTTAGTTGCAGTCTATTTATTATACATACAGCTATGAACGTATACATAAATGGCACATACAAAATTTATGTTTTTTCTGAACAAAATTGTTCTAAAATTATTTTTTTTTATCTGTTTTGGAAAGAAATTCTGTCTAACTGTACTCAAATCTTCCGTTATTATTTGAATATATATTTTTGCGGAAACAATGCTGTTTTTAAGTTAACATACAAATGGCAATATTTAGTTTTAGCTTAGATTCAGAGGGATTTAATCCCTTGATTTTTGACAAGTTCAAAATAGTTAGAAATAATCGGAATCCAATGCCTTGAAAAATAGTTGTAACTATATGTATGAGTAATAAAAGTTTATCTTCAAGTCATCATGCAAATAGCATCAGACATAAATTAAACCTTGAACTTAGAAGTACAAGAAAAAGAAACAAGTTTCAATATTTTAACATATTAAAAATCCATCCAAAAGTGGTTTTGTGTGGAGAAGTAAAGGTTGTATGTAGCACAGGAAGCTTGGCATGCCATACCCAAAGACAAATGCGAAAAACTCGTGGAGAGTATGGATAGAAGGTCTACAGTCATCAAAAACAAAAGCTTCAGCTGTAAATATTACATATGTGTCCAGGTCATTTTAGTACTTAGTGAATATTTTTTAGATTTATCTTAATAGTAAATAATTCAAAAAAGCAGTAGGTTTTGTTTGTTATTAGTAATTTTGTTATTGTAGCAAAAAGCTAAAGGTAAAATGTGCCATTTATATGTCAATAGCTGTATATTATATTTAATAAATTGTTTACACATTGTCAAAAAAGAAAAAAAAAATGTTTAGATTTGTCTAGCAAAAAGGCAATATGTATAAACAATCCTTGCCCTTGGACCAGCAATGCGATATAAAAAATTGAGGTAAATAAATGAAATGACAAATCATTTTAGAAATACATATTAAAGTAAATTGACCAGCAATAAAAGTAAGTAATACATAAAAATAAAAATATGATAAACTAGAAAATGCAAATAAAAAAAATAGCATTAACATATGCACTATTATCTGTAGGTATGCACATTGTTATAGATCGCCTTCATAGATGTATATTTATTATTTATCTTATAAAATATTATTGTTTTTAAATTAATAAGGACTAGTATCGAAGAAACGTTTTGAAAGTTTTAGAAATAAAATCTTGTATTGTGAGATTTTGATAAGTCAAAACGTTTGTTATACACATACACACGTATTATAAAAAAAAAAATAAAACTATGGAAACGATCTTAACAATGAGATTTTTAAGTATATAATTAACACAACATTTAGTGAATATTACAACATTTGGGCAAGCAACTATTTGGATACTGCTGCACAGCTGCGCTGGTAGACTGGCAAATATCATCAACATTTTCAACATCACTATCCCCAACAGTGTCACCATCTATTTTATTTTTAAACTTCAAACTTTGCATTGAGGATTTCTTTTGCAGATCTTCAAGTCGAGATTTAAGCTGAATGGGTGATACAATACCCCTTTGATGATTTTTTATACCTTCATCACAATTTAAAGTTTCTTCTGTTTGTTTATTACACACGGGATCTTTAATATTCCTTATATTTAAATCTAGCAAAGTTTCAGAATGTACATATTCTTCTTTAGAATTTGATTCTAATAATTGCCGACAATCTATCGCCGGACTTCGACTATTGCTAGATGTAGTAGATGAACTATTCAGTTCTGGGCATGGAGAATGTGACTCGGCACTTTCAGGGGTGTATGGATCTTGTCGTTTTTGAGAAACATCAAAATACGTGCTTAGGTGCTGAGTATCAATACGATTTACAATAATATTATTGGACAGCATTAAGCGTTTTGAAATAAGCCTATATCGTGGTTCAACTGGCTGTTTTTTTATAGTGTTTTGACATTCTGGACAAATGCTTCCATCGACTGAATCATTTAACTTACATTCAGTAGTTATTTGTGAACACATGCAAACATGAATATTGTCTGAATCTATTATGTTAATGCTGACAGGTGGCCGCTTCGTTTTTGTCGTTTCGTCAATGTTTTCTCCGTTCTGGCTAGAATGGGATGTTCTTAACATATGACTGAAATTCCCATCGACTTCCCCTAAATTGTTCCTCAAAAGAGAAACAGTTTCATTCATGTCTTTATTATTTGACCCAGCTTTTGTTATACACATGTTATATTTATTAAGATCTTTACATTCTAAAAGAATATGATTATAAATTTTACTCTCGTGCGGACAGTATATAACACTATTTGATCGCATGCTTTGAGTGGCGGGATAAAGTAATGGATTGACTGTTTCTGCTGGGATTTCATGTGATGTTGACATGTTGTTATTTGCATTCAATATATAGCAACTACAACATCTATAAGTACCTTGATTGGATTTTAAGCGAATATTTAAATAAACAGGCTAAAATTGCCGCAAAAACATAAAAAAGGGAGAAGAAATTTATATTTAAATTAACTCACAACCTTCAAGATTTGAATTAAAGATAAAAATTTAAATGCATATATTCATAAATAATAATATTATGTATTAACTTTTAATATACAAAATACCTTGTGATCTCCCATGCAGACATCTTCACCCATTAAGCTGTATATGTTTGGAGATGTGTTTTCATTTATTATTTCCCTTGCTTGCACACTCATTAAGATACGATCACACCAAGAAGGACATCGGGTAGACATATAATCAGTTGGCATTTCTGGGTCTTCTTCGTAAGGATATGATGGTGGAAATTGAATTGGAAATTCTATTAAAAATTCGGATAATGGTTCGAGTTCACGATCAAACTTTTTTAGCTAAAACGGCATTATAAATATATGAAACTAAAAGTAATAATAAAAGCACTACAGATTTTTACCCATGATTCCTTAAATTTCAGTTGGTGATCAGCATGGTTAAACTCTTTCTTTCCAATTGTCAGAATGTTATCTCCACAAGAGTTACGATAATGGACTTTAGTGCAATCATTTTTCATGCTTTGTATGCGATGAGCAGTAAGATTTTCAGTTAATTCCTTAAAAATAATATTAAAAATTGTTAGTAAATGTATGAAACTTGTTAACTGCAATGTTATAGCGAATTTATATATCGTGTCTATATTTAGTGTAAATGAAATTATAATTTTTGCTTTGAGTAGAAAACTGTATATTAAACACTAGGGCTACCCTCGTTTTGTAAACGTTTCAAATTGTCCACTCTCAAAAACCTATGGCAATTGATCAAAATTTAGTAAACACCTTTAATAATTTAATAAAAAACTTCTTTTATATTTACATAAACAGAAAGATTTAAAACTAATATTTCAGAATCCTTTACTAATTAGTAACAAATAAAATGTTGTAAAAAAACATAGACAAATAAAAGCCTTAAAAACAAATCGTTAGTCTATGTCCTTTTTTAAAATTTAACAGGATACACAAAAACATTGTAAATGTTTTAGTTTTTAAAATATTTAAATTTTTTAAACGCAATCAGCCAAATCACAGAACAAATTTTAAAGCCGATTTTATGTAAAATCAACTTTATTTTAAAGTAGACATTTTTAATTTTTCGTATCGTAACAAATTAAAAAAAAGACTTTATAAATATTTCTAAACAAAACACATTCGAATATTTTAAAAACTTCCCAGCCAGCATATTGGCAAGCGCTTTGTAGATTAAGATTGCAGCAAGCTTGCATAAATAAAAGTTTTGCGAATGTCGTTGACAACTTGCTTGCAAATGCAAGTGTTTCATAAATTTAAAGTAAAACGTGTCATTCTCCGTTTGCTAATATTGAAGACTTCCTTAATTTTGAAAAAACTATACTGGAAGATTTAAATAAATTTTCAGATTCATCCAATTCAAGAAAATTTGTTACAAAAGCGTGGAAGAAGATCATGACTGAGAGCTTTTCCTGGCGAGGAAATGCAGATAAGAAGGGCATTAGGGCCTTTACTGTCGCCACTGCCATTCGTCGTAAGTGAAATACGTTTAATAGATTTTTAGTAAAATTTTTACTCATATTTAAAATCTTTTGCAGAAACTTTCGCTAAAAATAAATGCAAGGAAGAAGACTTTGTGTTTGCCTCTAAGTCATATATTCAGTACGCAAAAAATCGTATTAAAATTAAAACTATTGTAAATATTGTTTCAGATTTAAAGATTTTTAGAAAAAACTTAATTTATTTAATTTTATTTTTTATTTCGAAAATTTTCTTCTTTTCTTCACAAAATATTCAAAGCTTATAAGTTTAAATTACAAATTTAAAACAAGTTAAATTATAAACAAAGTATTTTGTTTCTACACTCCTCCTCTTTGTTTATAATTATGATAATCCTAAAAGTGTTCTTAACATTAACAATCGTGGCTTAGGAAGTGGTTTTGTCAAAACATCTGCTATCATTTTATCTGTAGGACAATATTTAAGATTTACAAAATTTTGTATACAAAAATCTTTTACAAAATGATACTTTATATCAATATGTTTTGACCTAGCATTTAATTTTTCATTTAATACCATCTTAATGCAACTCTGATTGTCTTCCATTATTGTAATTGGTGTATCCACTATATGGCCCATTTCTTGTAGAAGACCATGTATCCACTTTACTTCTTTACAAGCTTCTGATAGTGCTATAAATTCTGCTTCTGCTGTTGATAGTGAGACACAACTTTGCTTTCGACACGACCAGTTCACAACACCTCCATTTAAATAAAATACATAACCACTGTGAGATTTTCTATCAGTTTTGTTTTCACCTCAATCTGCATCTACATATCCAAATAAATTATTATTTTCAGTTGAACTACTTAACTTGAGTGATAAATTAGCTGATCCTTTTAAGTATTTTATAACTCTCTTTTTTTTTTTTTTTTTTAGGACCAGCACTCAGGGGATGACCCCTACTTATGCAATGCATTGTGTTGGAACTAGGAAAATAGGTTATGGGAGGGTGGATAGATGGAGTAGTGTTTATGGACATTTGATTTGAACTTTCCTATATTGCAACTGGCAGGAAAAATTTCTGCGGGAAGTAAATTCCACATACGAACTGTACGGCTAAAGAATGAATTTTCTCTGTAGTGTGTTGTTCTGTCTACTGGCCAATCGACTACGAAGGGATGAGCTCTAACAGATAGACGTGTATTGCGTAAAAAAATTCTAGTTTCGGGAACGAGTTCCCTGATTTCATTAGAGCACATTCCAAAGTAGTAACGATAGAACAGTGTGACACAACCCACATTGCGACGGTGCTCCAGTGAATCAATAGAGTTGGATACCCTACTGTCACCAATAAGCACCTTCGCCCTCTCCTGTACTCGGTCAAGAAGCTCCAAAATAGACTTTGAAGCACCGGCCCATACATGAGAGTTGTATTCCATTTTCGGTCGGATATAGGTGGTATAAATAGTAAGGAGATCAGATGAAGTGAAGTATGTCTTGCACCGTTTTAGAAAACCGAGACACTTGAATGCTTCTTTCGACACTTGAAAAATGTGTTCAGTCCACCGGACATCACATTGAATTCTCATGCCCAGAACATCAAGAGTATCTGATTCCTCGATATTTTCACCACCCATTAATACAGATGAAGTAACATGATCCGCCGTGCGTTTATGCGTGAGCATACAACATTGAGTTTTCCGCGCATTAAAATCGACTCTATTCGCACGACCCCATTCTGAGATTGCTTCTAAATCGCGGTTTAATGATTCATTCATGTTTTGCCTCATAGTACCAATCTCTAAAGGGTTTGGTCTATGATTGAATGAATACGAATGGCAAATGTTACTATCATCTGCAAAAGAGTAGATAGGATTGGAAGTTTGACGTAGAAGGTCGTTTATAAAGATAAGAAATAGAGTAGGAGAAAGAACGGAGCCTTGCGGTACCCCTGAATTTAGCTTGAACTCGTTTGATGAGATCCCATCTACAACAACTCTTATAGTGCGATCTCTGAGGAAGCTCGATATAAATCGAGAGAAGATATTACCGACACCAAAAGCAATAAGTTTTGATAGAAGTGCTCCGTGCCACACTCTATCAAACGCCTTGGAAATATCCAGAGCCACAACTTTACTTTCGCCAAAACGGTGTATTGAATGACACCATTTTTCCGAAAGGAAGGCTAGCAGGTCTCCCGTAGAGCGTCCCCTACGAAATCCATACTGGCGGTCGCTTAGTAGGTTGTTAGATTCCAGATATTTCACAAGATGGTGGTTTACCATACTCTCCAAAACTTTGGAGAGTGCAGAACAAATTGCTATTGGGCGGTAATTTTCAGGGTTGGTAGCCTCACCCTTTTTAGGGATTGGCGTTACATTAGCAACCTTCCAACACCGAGGAAATGTACCAGCTTGGTACAAGGTGCTGAAAAGGTTGGCTAATGGACGCGAAAGCGTCGAACAGCACTGCTTCAAGACCAGTGCTGGAATGCCATCCGGCCCTGAAGACTTGTTTATGTTGAGATCTGCTAAAACCCTTTTTACAGCACGGGCGCGAAAGAATATCTTTGGCATAGTTACAGATACTCTTTCGAGCTCGGGCGGAGGTTGAGTGCTTTCCGGCAAGCGGGAATTGCTTGCAAATAATTCAGCTAAAAGGTTAGCTTTGTCAACCGGGTCAGTGAATGTTTGACCATTCTTTAAAAGAGAAGAAATTGAAGAACTAGCATTATTCTTAACTCTTTTAACGAATGACCAGAAACTCTTGCTGCCCCGAGGAGCAGCAAGAATTTTAGTACGAAGACGCTGCTCGTACAGAGCTTTTTCACGTCTTAATACTTTGGCACATGTACGCCTTGCACGTTTGCGTTGCAAATCAGTAACTGGATTTTGGTTATTGCGCCAGTTTCTGAAAGCTTCCTCTCGGGATCTGACTGCTTGTTTGCACGTCTGATTAAACCAAGTTTTTACCTTTGGTTTAATCGAAATGTTTTTCACTGGGATAAACATTTTCATTCCCAGCTTAATAACATTAGAAACCATTTCCGCCGAGGCATTGACATTACTGTCGAGGAAACACAGTTTCCAGTTAAAATGCCTATAGAATTCGTTGAGCTCTGCCCAACGACCTTTTTCGTATAGAAAAATTGAACGTTTCGTAGCTGTTTGCGAAATGCTGCGAAGTGAGGAGAGCGAAAAAGAGGCGGAAATGGTACAATGATCGGAATTTCCGAGAGGTGCAAGAACCTTTACTTCATACTTATCAGGGTGTGAAGTAAGGAAAAGGTCAAGGATGTTTTGTTGGTGCCCATCAACACATGGAATATGTGTTGGCTCATTCACCAGTTGCGCAAGGTGATTGTGCGCTGCAAATAACTCAACATATTGGCCTTCAGGAGTTGTGTGGCTCGAATGGCGAAGCCAGGACGAGTTGTGAACATTGAAATCACCAGCAATAACGATTTCACTGCTCGGACA
This sequence comes from Stomorhina lunata, assembly GCA_933228675.1. Lineage (NCBI taxonomy): Eukaryota > Metazoa > Arthropoda > Insecta > Diptera > Rhiniidae > Stomorhina > Stomorhina lunata. Next base: position 82,477,214 of record OW121740.1, on the reverse strand, counting down.
ACTCTCGAGGATCTTCGAAATTGAATCGGAAAGGGCATCGAAGCCAGATAAAGTTGTGCCCCTTTCCGCGTTTGGACTTCTATAAAGAAACCCGAAGTACAAAAGATGCGCCCTGATTCTGAATTTAACCCAGAGACAGCTAAATTCGTTATCATGCGTGCCTAATGATTGCTGGCACTGGTACGCAACTTCATCGCGAATGTACATTGCAATGCCCCTATGAAGGTTAAAAAGGGATAGGAATTGATACCCAGGTATGTGAAAATCCTGTGGATCAGCATTTTCAGATACCTGGGTTTCAGATAAGGCGAAAACATCCGGCCGATGGAGACAAATGTGTGCATAAACAGAGAAGAAATTCGCTCTTAGCCCACGTATGTTGCAGAAGTTTATGCTAAAACGATCTGCCATTGCAATATATTGAAAAAAACTAATCAATTGTCTATTTATAGTAAAAGTCTCAAAGATGTTAATTGTTGTCTGCGATACTAATTAATGGTCAGTGTTATGCCTTCACCATTAAATAGTTTGACAACAATTAAATCAGTGATACTTTTACTATAAAAAGGAAAAGGAAAGAAAACACAATGACAATTGCTAAAAGGGCCATAAAAGCCCTGATCTGGTCATTGTTATGGCTAGGTGCCAACACTGATATATTTTTGTTGAAGTTAGGTTGTTGATGTAATGATATTAATGTTTGTAATGATGAGTGATGTTCTGTAGATTTGTTTGTTGTTGTAATAGAGTTATTGTGTTTGTTGTATTAAAAATAAAATAAGAGAAAAACTGGTTTGGAGAGTTTGTTTATTGTTGGATGTTATTAATTTTGTGTTACTTACTTCATTCCAATCTTCTTTAGATGGTGCTTGAATTTTCTGTGCTAGTATTGCTACACTGGCTGTTATATCTGGTCTTGTATTTACAGATAAATATAAAAGAGATCCAATAGCTTTCTGGTAAATTTTATTATCTAATAATCTTTCTGAATCCAAAGTTTTGTTATATGAAGGAATTAATGGTATATCTGAAGTTTTAGATTCTTGAAGACCAAATTCTTTTACAATTTTCCTGATATACTGTTCTTGACTTAATAAAAAATTTCCATCTTTATCTTGAGTAACTTCCATTCCCAAATAGTGTTTAATTGGTCCTAAATTTGACATGACGAATTTTGAGTTTAACATCTTAAAAATTTCTTCAATAAATTTTATATCCTTACTTGCAATAATCATATCATCAACATATACTAAAATATAATCCATACCTTCTTTGGATTTCCTGGTATACAAACAAGGATCTAATATACTTTGCTTAAATTTAAATTCAATTAACGCTTTATGAATACATTGATTCCACGAACGAGCCGCTTGCTTTAACCCATATAAACTCTTCTTGAGTAAACACACTTTATTGGGATTTTGTTCTGAAATAAATCCTGGAGGCTGTTTCATATAAATTGTTTCTTCCAAATCTCCATTTAAAAATGCAGTCTTAACATCAAAATGAAATACCTTCATTTTTTGTTTACCAGCAATTGAAAATAAAATTCTTGTTGTAGTCTGCTTAACAACTGGTGCGAATACTGCATCATAATCTATACCATATTTTTGATTGTATCCTTGTGCTACAAGTCGTGCCTTAAATCGATCTATTTCTCCTTTTTCATTTAACTTTTTCTTATAAACCCATTTGCAGCCAATTGCCTTACGGCCGGGGGGAAGATCAACAAGGTCCCAAGTATGGTTTTCTTTAATAGATTTAAGCTCCTCCTGCATGGCACCAATCCACTGAGATTTTATTAATGATGTTTTAAATGAAACAACAATGAAGTTCCTGTTTTTATACTTTAATTTAATATTTTTCTATTAAAAAAAAAAGATTTACAGCCTGTTTTTGAAACTACTATTTTTTCAAATTGTACGTCAACTGGCGAAAAAATTTTACTTTTGGTTTTTGAAATATTTTTTGAGTGAAACGAGAAAAAGCTTTTAAAATTTTGGTTCGTATATGAAATGTGTAGACGAAAGTAAATGTCAAATTAGGCAATTGAATTATTCTAATCGTCTGAGAAACAAAAATACGTTTGTTTAGTTTTTTGTTTAGGACCAGCACTCAGTTGATGACCCTACTTATGCAATGCATTTTGTTGGAGCTAGGAAAAGGTTGTGGGAGGGGGAATAGGTGGAAAAGTGTTCATGGACATTTGATTTGAACTTCCCTATATTGCAACTGACTGGCAAATCTTATACGGGAAGCAATTTCTACATACGAACTGTACGGCTAAATAACGAATTTTCTCTGTAGTGTTGTTGTTCTGTCTACTGGCCAATCGAATACGAAGGGATGCGCTCTAACATATGTTTTGGGTAAGAATTTCGAGTATCGGGAACGAGTTCCCTGATTTCGTCCAAAATAGTAACTATAGAGCAATAGTGTTGGATAACCTACTGTTTGCTCTCACATGCACTCGCTCGAGAACTCCAAAATAGACTTTGAAGCACCGGCCCATACATGAGATTTGTATTCCATTATCGGTCGGATATATGTAGGTGGTGTAAATAGAACGGAAATCAGATGAAGTAAAGTATGTCTTACTTGAAAATGTGATTTGTCCAACAGGCATCACTTTAAATTTCCATGTCCAGAACATCGATTTATCATTTCCGCGACAGCCGGTTCTACGTACCGGAATGACCCGAAGTTTCCCTGCCAAGGGCTGTCAACTCAGCAACAACATATTAACAACAGCCACACATTTAATTTTGAAAAAAATTTTAAATGTTATTATTTTTTGTTTTTATTTATTTTTGATTTTATTCAATTTTAGGGTTAACATCATTTTACAAAATCTTAAGTTTTACAAGAAAAGCTTTCAGAAAAGTATTAAAATATATCATGGCAATGCTATTATTTGATACTTCATTACGAAGCTTTTATTTCTAAACGAAAAAAGAAAATGAACTCAATTTAGAGCTTAATCGTCTGGCTAGAATTCGATTGCCTTCTAACGTATGAAAGTTTTGTGAACAGGCTGTTAATGTTAAAAATGATTTTTAAATGCATCAATAAAAAAAAAAACTTATCCAAAACAAAAACAGTGTTTTAGTTCCTGTTCCTCTTACTAACAAGATATATGTACACGGTAGTTCCATTGTCACTTTTAAATTTAAAAATCACTATCTGACATATATAAGGATTATGACAATTGTGAAAAAATAAAGCTACCATATATGTTTGGATTTGTTTTCAATTTTGTAAATATTTAATATTTTTGAAGCATATTAATTTTTTCATTGAAATTATTTTTCTTTAATATAAATATCAAAAAAATATATTAAATTTTGAATTTAAGAGAGCCGGGATCATAGAGGAATACTTCTAGACAACCATTATAACAATTACAAGGTCAATAATATGTTCATAATGATATGCAAATTTGATGCCGTTCGATATTCAAAGCTGTGTTTTTAAAAAGTGGCAATATTTTTTCAAATGTAAATATAAAAATGAAACTTCAAAAATCCTTATTAAAAATTTGGAACTACCTTGTACTTGTATCATGCTTACTAATTTCATTAAAAATACGTGTTTTTTGGAATTTTTAAAACGTGTTTTTAAGCATTTAGAAAACGTGTAATTACGTTACTTCAATCGTCTTTTTAGCGCTTATAAAGTCAGGTGCTTTTGCTTTGATGTCTTTGCTTACATTTAAACGCTTATTTGTATATGTAAATGCTGGCTGGGTTTCTTCAATAAATAAAATAAAATTTCAAAAAATTCCAAAAACAAATTATTAAGGTAATTTTTGTGGGGTTTATATAACTCAAGCGGCTGACGATTGAGTGAAATTTACATATATTTTGTTTTTGTTACAATAACAAAACACATGTAAATTTCACTCTATCATCAGCCGCTTAAGTTATATAAACCCCACATTTGTGTACTTTAGACAAAAGAGCATAAATCAATATTTAAAATTTTTTTCATATTATTAAAAAATTGTTGGAAAGATCATCAACGTTAATAAAAAATTTAATTTTTTTTATGCAATAATAATAATATCTTTTTTCAAAGAACCACAAAATTAAAAACATTAAAAAAAGACTCATTTTAGTATTTAAAATTAAATTTTAAAATTTGTTTTATGGTATTGGGTCACTACTTGAGAACCTATGATATAAATAAATATTTTCATGCGGTCACAAACCCTATTTGTATTAAACATTTCTACAAACATTTTTTGCAATAAACATATATATTTTGAGTAGTATTACCGTTTTTCATTTAAATCTCAATTTGTTAAAAAGTGGACTTAGCACCTTTGCGAATTTTACTAACGATATTTCACTTTTTATAAGAAAGTACTCAATTTCTTTGCGTTAAATCAAAGTAAACAGTATTCCATATTATACGATATAACTACCGTTAGTTCTTCCTTGGAGAAAGTAGTCCTCTCACTTTTTGGTCAAGATATTCCCACAGGTGCTCAATGGGATTTATGTAGGTCTGGGAGACTGTGGCGGGTGGTTAAGTGTTTTATGGGTATTGTAAAGCAGCCACTCCTTTACAATATTTGAGGTGTGCTGAGGATCATTGTCGTGTTGGAAAATCCAATTCAGTGGTTACCTTCATTTTTCGACACTAGGGGCAAAATTACTTCTCAGAATTTTAAGGTAATCTTTTTTTTTTTTTCATTGTGGACTCTATAAACCAGTTTAACGAACCTCGATGCCGCCATACATACCCAGACCATAGCGAAGCTTCAACCGTGCTTCACCGTTTTGATAAGGCTTATATTGCTAAAATCTTGATTCTTGGTAAACTATATCTTTGAAGGTTTTTTGACTCCAAATACTTTATATTTGTTTCATCTGTACAAAATGCTTCTCCAAAAAGAGCTGATTTAAATATTTTTTTAGGCAATGTTTTAGCCACCAATCTCCCCTTTTCTGCAAAAAACTTGGATTCGAGAAGGAAAAGGTCGTTTTCTAACAACAGGAAATGTAAGTATCACAATGATGTTTTTAAATTATATTTGTCAACAGGAGTTCAATATACAATAATACTAAATATCAGAGAGATTGTTACACTCATATTTGTAAAAAACTAAAAAACGTCCCTGTGACATTGAGTGACTGTATATGGACAAAAATCAAATAGTTTTAATTTTCGGAAATAAAAAAATTACAAAAATTTTTTTCACACTAAATTTGTTTTGGGGTTATATTAAGAGAGCTTAGGGAATGACGGTTAAAACAATAATTTCTAAAAAAAAATTAAAAACTATTTTATTTTTATCAGTTTTATGTTGATTTTGACACAACCTATATATTTTCAGGTGTTCTGTCGTTTCATGGCATTATCGTAGCTTATATATGCCTTAACACGAAGAAATAATGCAATTATGCAAGTGAAAAAAAAATTTTACAATATTTTTTTGATTTTTTTAACCGCGATTTCCGCGAAATTTTACAAAATGTGAGTCTTAGTAAGATTCAGCTGCCTTGACTTATGGACAAATTTAATTTAAAAAAAATTTTTAATTAAATTTAAAACTTATATAGGTGCATATCTTTCTAAGATATAAAATTATTTGGTCCATAAAATCGTTAATCCTTATAATTTGTTGGTGCGCTTCAAATCTAAGGTAAAGCTTTATTAAAGCTAAATTTTAAGACCATGCTTCATTGAAATATTTTCAGATAAAACCTTCGCGTTCTCAATTAATAAAGAGATTTTTGACAAACTTTTGATGCAAATCGGTTATAAATGACATCGCTTTCATGCCTTATATGATTTTGTTTCAGTTTGCATTCTAAAACCATTTAAACCAATATGCACTTTTTTGCACGATTTTCAAAATCTTCATAAAATTTTAGCAAACAATGATTTTTTGGTGTGCTTTTGCTTTTAGGTGCTAAATGGCAAAAAACTCGGTTTACGCGGTAGTTTGGAAATTTTCATTCATATTTGCGAGTGTGCTCCACGAAAAACCAGTATTTTGAAAAATTTACGCTCAAAAACTCCTCATTTACACCTGTCGTATATTATACCTATACAGAGCACATTAACGAGATATATATCAAACGATGCTAAATTGAAAGATCTACAAATCGTTATCTATTTTTTTAAAACTCTTTGAGGCGGCCAAAAAATATGTGAAAAAAATTAAAAAATGGCGAAAACGAGCTTCAAATTTTGACAGCCATTAAGTAGTATTAGAAGTGACAAAATTAAAATTTAGAGGGAAGTGGATTTATCCCCTAAGTGTGGTGTCTTTTTCGTAGAACAACGACTTTTGTCCAAATGTTAAAACGAATGCAGAAGAAGACGAAATATGAAGTAAAACTTGAATGCTTCAATTTATTTTTTAACATTTTTTTTGCATGCCAATTACGCTTAGAAGCGCAAATTTGCACATCTAAGATATTGTGTTCAGTATACAGAAGTTTTTGCGAGTTCCAGATCAGTAATTAGATTTTCCGAACTCCTAAGGGTACAAAAATTATTCGAGGTAAAAATCGGTTTCAAAGGAATAAAAACTGTTTGATTTTTGCCCATATACAAGTATAACGAGCATGAGTTCTAAGAACAGAAAAAAGTTGAAGAGAGACAAATATGAAGAAATTGCTATAGTTTTAATTTATTTGTGATAGTCCACAGTCCACAAAAAAGTCAAAAGGACGTAAACTAATAGTAGTTTTTATCTTATACATGAATGAATTTACAAAAGTATTTTTACTCTCTTAAAAATTTTAAGTTAAAATTTTAAGGTATTGCTATCTTTTGCATTTCAGATGAAGAAGAAATGCAGTCCCTGATTTGTTCGATTAATTTTTCTTTATTCACTAATAAAAATGTATTGTTTTTTTTTTTATACACAATAAGAACGGTATCAAACGTTCAATAAAAGATGACTTTTATATTTGATATCAAAATTTCTCAAACCCCAAACTTAAATTTGCATTATTTTCAAATGTAGATATATTTGAAATAAATAAAATAATTAAATTATTTGGAATTAATTATTCGAACTTTAAATTGAATTAATTGAAAAATTAGGATTAATCAGGCTTGAGTTCATTTTTAATTTTCAAATTATTAATTTGAAAATTTGAAAGTAATAATGTGGAGAAAAACTGAAAAAATTATTTTGAACGCGGCTAGTGGATTGCAATTTCTGTCCCGCCACAGGACGTCATCAGCACTTAGCGCCCTCGACCACAGTCGAGTTATCAAATTGCAGAGATAATCATCAATTTAACTCATTGAGTTTGATCGAACATCACTACGTTTAATTGATTGTGTATTCTCCTATTACTTGTTTTGCTCGATCTTTTCACTTGCCGTTGGCATGTAGAGAAGAACAAGACTTTTTGGTTTGATGCTATTTATAAAATAGCAACAGTGTTCACATATGTAAGTAAATTACACGAATGTATGTGTAAGTAAATGCAACGTGCCCTTTGCTTTTAATTATTTGGAATTAATTATTCGAACTTTAAGTGCTGATGACGTCCTGTGGCGGGACAGAAATTGCAATCCACTAGCCGCGTTCAAAAATAATTTTTTCAGTTTTTATCCACATTATTACTTTCAAATTAATAATTTGAAAATTAAAAAGGAAAACGTTTTATTTAAGTAAAATAGTTCATTTAATGAAAAATAATTAATTACGACATATTTCGTCAGGACGTTTTCGTACGAGCTAAACGACGCGACTGTATCTATTCAACTCCTACTACGTACTAACGGTTGAGTTTTAAAAATCATCTTATCTCAAAACTAACAGGGTTGATATTTGCAAGTGGTTGACGCTTGAATATGGATTATTTTTCTTATTAAATTTACAAATAAAATTACGAATTACTTTAATTCGTTTAATGACATTCTTATTTCGCCTATTAAGTTGTTGGTATTGATCAAACTAGTCACAATCACAGAGATAGTACCGTTTAAGTCAATTTCGTTTATAATTGTAAAACTGTTGTTTTCTATTATTATTGCATAAAAAATACATTTTTTTATAATGTTGAAAATTAAAAAGAAATTATTTAACCTTTACAAATCAGCTTGGGTGAAATCAAAATTTGTCGAACTAAAGATACGAATTTTGAACATCACCGATTTGAAATGAAATTTTGTATACACATTATCGTAGCAATTTTTAAAGTTCTTCAAAATTTTGAAATTCGTTTTGGTTTAATCATGGGTTTAATTTTTTTTCAAGATCTTTTTCAAAACTTAACCAATTTCGAAGAACTCCTAAAATATATTAGCTGGGAGAATGTATATACAAAATTTCATCGAAATCGGAGTTGGTAAGGTTCAGTACGTGTTCAATTTTTGATTTGACTCCCTTACTTTTAAGAATAAAGCTTCGTTCTTAGTGGCGTGTTTATAAATAGTTTAGATAATAATATACAAGTTGTTATATAAAATAAAGTAAACATCATACCTTAATTACTCCTCCAGTGTCGCATCGAAAATTGAAATCACCAAAAATAAAAAATGGAGCCAGCCCATTACTTTCATCCAAATGAAATCTACAATTATTGAATTAATTTTATTGACATTTTATATTAGTTATTTTAATGTTATTAATAAAATATGTAATACGAATAAATAGTTCTCAGTTAAACTCGATATAATTTACTTATTTGTTCTAATGTTTCCCAGTTTAATAACTAAGACTGATTTACCATGAGAAACTTTTTAAACAAATCTACACCATTTTCAATTGAAATTGAGAAATATTCAATTGAAATTGAGAATATTCAATTGAGATTGAGAAATTTTCAATTGAAATTGAGAATTTTCAATTGAAAATGAGAAATTTTCAATTGAAGTTGAGAATTTTCATTTGAAATTGAGAAATTTTCAATTGATATTGAGAATTTTCAATTAAAAATGAGAAATTTTCAATTAAAATTGGGAAAACCTTAATTGAAAATGAAAAAAATTCAGTTCAAATTGAGAAATTTTCAATTGACATTGGGAATTTTTGAATTGAAATTGAGAAAAGCCCAATTGAAAATGACAAATTTTAAATTGAAACTGAGAATTTTTAAATTTAAATTGAGAATTTTTCAATTGAAATTGAGAAAAGCACAATTGAAAATGAGGTTGAATTTTTTAATTGAAATTGAGAAGTTTTCAATTGAAAATGAGAAATTTTCAATTGAAATGGAGAAATTTTCAATTGAAATTGAGAAATTTTAAATTTAAATTGAGAATTTTTCAATTGAAATTGAGAACACCCCAAGTGGAATTTCAACCTCATTTTCAATTTAGGTTTTCTCAATTTCAATTCTAAAATTCTCAATTTCAATTGAAAATTTCTCATTTTCAATTAAAAATTTCTCATTTTCAATTGAAAATTTCTCAATTCCAATTGAAAATTTCTCAATTTCAATTAAAAAATCAACCTCGTTTTCAATTGGGCTTTTCTCAATTTCAATTGAAAAATTCTCAATTTAAATTTAAAAATTCTCAATTTCAATTGAAAATTTCTCATTTCCAATTGGGATTTTCTGAATTTCAATTTCAAATTCTCATTTTCAATTGAAAAATTCTCAATTTCAATTGAAAATTTCTCAATTTCAATTGAAAATTTCTCATTTTCAAATGAAAATTCTCAATTTCAATTGAATATTTCTCAATTTCAATTGAAAAGTCTCAATTTCAATTGAAAATTCTCAATTCCAATTGAATATTTCTCAATTTCAATTGAAAATTCTCAATTTCAATTGAATATTTCTCAATTCAATTTGAAAATTTCTCAATTACAATTGAAAATGGTGTAGAAGATTTTTGAATGTTTAGAAAATAAATGTGTTAAATTTTGTGGACCTATTGCCACGAAAAGTAGATATATGTTTACATTTCTTCAGCGTTTTTGTAATTTTTATATTTAAATATTTACCGATTTTAACAGTGATGATACATAAAAACTAATTATTTTATTTCTATTTTTGTCTATTACATAGAAATCATTATGATTTAATAATTCTGAAGGTTGTTCCATTCTCTCTTTTTGTCGCCATGATAACTTTCTGACGTTTGTTAGGATAGTAAAAGTTTGTGCTACCATATTTTTGCCGACAATCCCACTTTTCTAATATTTTATGATGACAAAATTTATGCATAAAAAACTTACGAATATTTACGAAAAAGCGAAAAAGCTAATCATACAATTTGTTCTAACTATATTTTCTTAATATTCAATGTCTTCATTATATGCTTAACTTCAAAATTACACATTTTTCATAACTAATCCCAATGTATTACGTACCCCTTTTCTTAATGTGGCAATATTTTTCATATGTTTTACTAAGCACAAAAAAAATAGAAAAAAAATGTATAATGACATTTTTCATATGAAGATGACGTCTTTTAAATGTACTTTTGACGTCTCTTAAATGTACTTGACAGTTTCGTCCTCAGTCTAGTTCTGGTTTATGATAATAACAAGGAAGTTTCATTCTCTCTCTTCAAAATTATTTTGAAGTATATTGGGTTTTTGAAGTTTGATATTTGAAAACAATTGAAAGAAAAATGTTGCCACATTAAGAAAAGGGGTACGTAATTAGTTATCAAAAATGTGTAATTTTGAAGTTAAGCATATAATGAAGACATTCAATATTAAGAAAATATAGTTAGAACAAATTGTATGATTATTTATTGAAGCTTTTTCGTAAATATTCGTAAGTTTTTTATGCATAAATTTACATAAATTTTGTCATAATAAAATATTAGAAAAGTGGGATTGTCGGCAAAAATATGGTAGCACAAACTTTTACTATCCTAACAAACGTCAGAAAATTATCATGGCGACAAAAAGAGAGAATGGAACAACCTTCAGAATTATTAAATCATGGTTATTATTATTTAATGGAAATCATGGCACAACTACACTAGGTAAAATCAAGGCATATATGTATATTGAAGGTAATTTTACTTGCTTTTATTAAATATTAATAAGGGTTTTTGAAGTATGTTTTTCTACGTTACCACATTATAATAAAGTTTTTTTTCTTTTTTTTGGAAATTTTTCAATAAAATGTGTAATGTGACAACATAAATTATACATGAACAAAAGCTACTAAAAGAAAAATGCTAAAGAGACCAGGTATGCAGAGTAAAATTGCATAATAAACACATTTTTTCAAAAAGTGGAATTATTACGTTTTGTTGCGAACGTCTGCAAATAGTAACATAGATCTATGTTGTCGTCCTCTGGATATCTTTGATAAAACAGCAAATTATTATTGCAAGTAAAAAAATGTTAAATTATTTTATTGTCGCCAATTTTTGACGTAGTTTCGGGATTTTTGTTAATTGGTGTTATAATTAAAGAGCCAATTACAGATTATTTTAATGGATTAACAGCCTGTTTTTCGAAAACAAAAGTCTTCTCACATTCGTTTTCGTCAATATCATTTTGACATAAAAAGAGCTTTTTTCTTTCGGGAAGGAACATTATTGCCAATATATGTATTTTGAATTATTCAAGCTTTTTTATATGTACAAAATAACTTGTCGGTGGTAATCCTGTATGTCAACTGTCTTTTGTTTATAAAAATAAACAAATAAAAACAAGAAAATTACATTGGGCGCTGACAAATTTAATTTTATATTATGTAAAATTAAAATTATAAGTTTGTGTTTCAGTATACCAATAGGCTTAGAATCACTTTCTGACTCGATTTAGCAATGTCTGTCCGTCCGGCTGGACCCCCATGTAAACCATATATAATTAAAGTACAGGTCGCAATTCTAAAGACAAAATTAATTAATTTGGCATAGATAATTTATTTGATAGTGGGACCATGGCTATTGAAATTCATCAAAATCGGTCCATTATTTATGGTACCTCCCATAGGTCCCACTTCCCGGAATTTATATATTGGCCACAAATATCAACATTTTATGTAAACTAAAATCATTGTAAAACATTTTGTTAAAATCGGTCCACATTTGACCATAGCTCCCATACAAGCTGTTCTGTCATAATATACATAATTTTTGTAACAACTGTAATCAATTTGCCAAATTTCGAGATAATAGGTCCACATTTGACCCTAGCTCTCATATAAGTCCAAATGACGAAAACAGCTTAAATATATAAGTTTTGAGGAAATGTTTGTATGATGGCAAAATTTAGCAAATATTTGTCTTTATACAACAAAAGGAACATCTTTGACTAGGCTTGACCGCCTACTTTTTCTTTAAACTGTCCATAATTAAGATTTTTATTTTATACACGAAAGACTTTTGGTAATCGAGAAATTTAAACGATTTCATTCGCTTTATATTAATGAATGTGTTTTAGAAAAACCAAAAAAAAAAAGGTAAAGACACAAAAGCTTTTAAGTTCTCACTCACTGAAAATTGATTTCATTTTACAAAGACCAAACCGATTTACGTTTCGTTATTTTTACAAACGAAACAATATTTTCATTTTCGAAAAACAGGCTGTAAATCTTTTAAGTTATAATATAAGTGAATAAGCACAATATATAATTTAGTTTAGTTTGATCACTTTGACTTGACAAAGTTCCATAATTGGTGTTAATGTTATATATTCTTCTGAAACCAATTCGGCACGTTCTTCCATAATTAAAAGTAAGGGTGTTGTATGTGCTTGGAAACCGGCAATGGTTATGGGTTAACTAGCTTGTCCCACAATATCAATGGCCATACCAACGCGCACCGGCACTTGCAATTGATTATGATTTTCATCGAAAGTAGAATACCGGCCTACATGTCAGGCACCAAGCAGTACAGCTTATAATGAGAGCTACCCAAAACGAGGTTTTTAACATCTAACAAATATAACAAAGTGATCATAAGACCAGCCACAGGATTCATCAATTGGTGATCACTGTGATAGGCGCTTAAAGTAAGTGCACCCTTGACCAAATGTGTTAAACTCTCAGCGATACGAACCATAAAAAGATTGCTGGGATCTTTGGAATGATATTAGGCCAATTGCAGCAAAATAGCAGCCAAACGATTATTATTGGTGCCAGCAACAACGAGACCCATTGCGAAGATGGCATTGTGAGCTGCCTCAGCATCACTGTCGTGAGAAAATTTACTTAAGGTATCCAAAATATTAAGTTAGGCAATGGTACAGAGCGTCTTATGCAGGACTCGCAATAGCGCAATAGATTGCCAAACGAACGGTAAGCCATCTCAGAATCAATATATTTTCCCATGGCAATTAAAATAATACGCAAGACAGCTATAGCTTGAGTAGCTGACAGATCTTTCTCCTTCTCTTTTTCTTCTTCAGCCTTGTCCAAACGTGTTAAAATTAAACTTAATTAAGTTTATATTTATATATAAAGTTTTACTTTACCTTACCCTTGTTATTTTTATCATCATCGCTTTCATTGCACAAAGTTTCAGAGGAAATGTGGAACAATCTTCAAAACATTGTCAGTGCCGGCATAGGGACAGATATCAAACATGGTGGTAGCCATTGATCTGTAAGGTTCATCCAAAACCTTTAAGGTAATATAACAGCTTCTGTGGCCTTTTGAAGGCCCAAACAGAGCAGACACAATTCCAAGAATAGGAAACGGGTAAAAGTGTCCTTCAAGCCTGTTTAAGTTAGGAACATAATTGCTTGCAGCAAAAATTTAGTAATTTCTACATTGCAAGAACTTACACCAATAACACCCAATGACAATGCACTTAATTTCTACGCTGGTATTTGATTTGCAATTGATTTACTGTTTTTAATATTTTTAAAATCTATTTTTTTATGTATAAAATTATATTTCTATTTTCAAAATTTTAAAATGAATTTATGAAATATCTAATGGTCCCTGCGACTACAATATCGAATATATGTTTTTTTCCTCAATACCTATAACATCAACATAGTTAATAAAATTATTTCTCTAAGAACGTGTAAATTAATGTTAAACTTTTAGATAAGAAGATATACATGGAATAAAATGTATTTAAATTTTTACACATAACTCATATTGTAGGCGCACCGTCAGAAAAAAAGGGAAAACTTAATAATATGGTAGCTTTATTTCAGTTGAAATGTCAGAACCCTTAAAATTGTCAGAAAGTGAAATTAAATTTAGTAACCTGAAGTGAAATTACTTTCATTATAATCTACCTTGGGTAAAATCACTAGGGAGAGTTGTCAATTTTTTTAGACCCTGTTATGTCAAAAAAGCAAAATGAAACTCAAAGCAAAAGAAGTTATTGAATGATAAGAATTTAAGATTTGCACCGCACGAATCACTCTATAGTTTAATCTTCTTTCCCGGACATTTTATAAATTTCACGTATTATTGCTTCTTCACTTTATGATCATTTAAAAATTATTTTAGTTTACTTATTTTTGACAAACAATAAAAATACAGAGAAAAAAATATTTTTTTTCCAATTTTCTTTTGTTTGACTTTTCAGGGATTTTAAATTGAGAACGAAGTATGTAGTGATTTTACGTAGTTTTTATCAAGATATATGTACACGGTAGTTCCATTGTCACTTTTAAATTTAAAAATCACTATCTGACATATATAAGGATTATGACATTTGTGAAAAAAAAGCTACCATATGTATTTGGATTTGTTTTCAATTTTGTAAATATTGAATATTTTTGAAGCATATTAATTTTTTCATTGAAATTTTTTTTCTTCAATATTAATATCAAAAAAATTATTAAATATTGAATTCAAGAGAGCCTGGAGCATAGAGTAGTACTCATGGACAACCATTATAACAATTACAAGGTTAAAAACGTGTTTATAATGGTATGCAAATTGGACGCCGTTCGATATTCAAAGCTGTTGAGGAATGTAGAAAATATTATTTATAAAAACTGATTTGGAACCAATTTTTAGTAAGCCACCAATTCAAAGAAGAATAGTGAGAAGATCAGTCATCTTAGTCATTTTTTTTACAGAGCAAAAAGGTTACGCAAAAATTCCCTCTATCTGCATTTGGGAATTTTTAACCATTATCGTCACATTTATATTATTTTAGTTACCTTAACCAATTACAATGAACAAATTTTATTTTTGGTTATAAGTAACCATTATATCGATCGAAAAAATATTTTGGTTAAGAATAACCATTATTTCAACCAAAATTCTTTTTTAGTTAGAAATAATCATTATGACCAAAAAAAATTTTTTTGGTTATCATTTGTGAAACAACCCGTTAGCAATTTTAAAAATGCTGGACGGATTTTGATGAAATTTTCAACATTAGTAGAAGAGGAGTCAGGCTTTAGAGCAATGTTTAATGATTTATCTATCGGTAGCACAGTGGGATCTACAGTGGTCTAAAGTTGCCCACCTCTGGTACGAAAAACCTTTGGGTCAAATTTTCTCTTTTTACCCTCTAGAGATACTTCTAGAGATACAGCATAACTGGTTTCTCATTTTATACCACGTTTGGGACCGAATTTTCAAAAATCCTTCCAAAAGAATCTTTACATCGAAAAAGGTGCCCGCTGTCAAAATTTCAGCTTCCTAGCTTAAGTCGTTTGGACTAGGCGATGATGAATCATGTTATATTTTTATTTATATAGATAACCAAAAAAATAAAAAAAAATCTTGATAATGGTTATTTTTAACCAAAAAATTTTTTTGGTTACTATAATGGTTATCAAAGACCAAAAAAAGTTTTTAGTTGATCGAATGTTATTTTTAACCAATAAAAAATATTTCTCTTTTTAATTGGTTACAATAACCAAAATAAAATATATTCCTTGTTAATGGTTAATTATAACCATTACATCAATTCATTGGCATTAATAGTTAAATATGACCGTTTCGTAGTTTATCTTATAACTTTTACGGTCCCTGATATTTTTAAAAAGTGGCAATGTTTTTGAAATGTAAATATAAAAATTAAACTTCAAAAATCCTTTTTAAAAATTTAGTAAGACTATTGGAACTACCTTGTACTTGTATCATGGTTTTTATTGTACTATGATATAAATAAAAAAAAAAAATAAAAAATTATTCAGGTATGTGATGGACAGTTTCGTTTTGAAATCGATCGATTTCAGACATATTTTTTAGCTAATTTTCGGTTATTTCCCCCAAAAATAATGAAAATTTTGGCTTTAATCCTTTTGACTGATATTTTATCTTTCATTTGGTTTGAGTTTTTTGGGGAAATAACCGAAAATCTCAAAAATATATCTCAAAAATATATCTGAAATCGATCGATTTGAAAACGATCGTTTTCCATCACATACCTGATAAATTCTTTTTTTCATTTTGGTCCCTGTTGGTCACGAAAGTGTTAATATTTATCGGTTATGTGATCATTGTTTGAACCACAGCAATAGTTTTAAAATTAGGTTAAGCAATTATTTTGACATCGGTAACGCAAGGGTTTAACATTTCCAATTCTTGTAAAACTATATCCACTTATTCTACATGGTGTTACGTAAATCAGTAAATATATTTTTGCTAAAAATTGAAACAAATATAGTATTAAATTTTTCCTAAAATTTCTCAAAATTTGCTTAACAAAATTTTTTAAAAACATAAAAAGAAGAGACCGGAGATCGTTTTATTTTTTAAATCCATCAAGTATAAATATCATTGCCGATGAAAATTTATTTTCATTTCGATCGAAAAATAAAAAAAGATGGATTTATATTTGAAATATAAATATCCCTCATGATGAAAATTTTAAATATCTATAACGATAAATATCCGAACAGAAAAATATTTTATTGATTGTTTTACTTTTGAACTTCAGTTTTGACTTTGAAAAAATAAAATGTTTATGAAATTTCAAAATTTTCAACAATGAATGTATGAATGTTTACAATTTATTGCAATTTTTTAGGACATCGAAGTTAAAGATAATAGTTCTAATGGGAACTATTGGTGGTTTCTTTGATTCGCGTCGCTATTTCCAAAAACAAAATAACTTTTAAACGTTTTAAACGCACTTAGACAACGACCATTTGTTGCCCAAACCCATTTCAATATAAAATTTGCAACAATAATTGAATTTATTGCTATTTAAACGTCCTAAAGATGTTTTATACACGGACAAATACAGAAATAAAATTTGAATTTTTTCTATCAAAATTTATTTTCATCGGATGAAAAAAGATGAAAATAATTTTGAACTGTACTGATAAATATCCCAAACGATTTTTTTTATATTTTATTTTCATCGGATTGAAAAAAGGAACAAAATTTTTGAACAAATAAAAATCATGAGGGATTTTTAATATTTTTTTAAACTTCAATGATTGTTTTTTTATGGATTAAAACATGAAAATATTTTTTTAAAAGTATTAAAATCCGGTCTCTGATAAAAAGGTCATTTGCAAATCACATGAAAAAAACAAGAAACAATTTAAACAAATTTTTATATTTTATTACTTACAGAGATATGATAAGTAAAATAATAGTAGAAAAAATAAATTTAGCATTTTTTAAGGTAAATTTGTCTTTGTAAGCCGTCAAGAACATGAAATTCGCGAAGAAAAAAACGCTATAACTCTAAATCCGTTTGAGCAATTTAAACTACTCAACTCAACTACTTCAAAAGAAAGCTATTTTACAAATCAATGCTCACTTTTTTATAAAAGTTACATCAAATTGATTTAACGTAGCAAA
Organism: Stomorhina lunata; assembly: GCA_933228675.1. Lineage (NCBI taxonomy): Eukaryota > Metazoa > Arthropoda > Insecta > Diptera > Rhiniidae > Stomorhina > Stomorhina lunata. The sequence goes on along the minus strand of OW121740.1, from coordinate 82,459,581 downwards.
ACCTGAAAAAATACCCGTTGTTTCCCTTGTAAATGAATTTTTCATCATTAGGGAATGGGCGCCTAGGGTAAACGTTGTCCGATTCGGCTCAAATTTTAGAAGGGTTAATGTTGAGTCATTAATAAACCGACCGACACTCATCGAAATTCGATTAAATTTTAACAAAATTAAACTATGTATTTAGAACTTACAGGTACTAAAATGATTAACTATTACCTTTGGTAAAAATAAAAAACCCTAATATTGATTTTGTATTTAAAGTTACATAATTATTTATGTCAGAAGATAATTTTGTTTTTTTGTTACACACATAATTTTTGTACATCAAATTGTCAAATTTCGAGACAACTAAGGATCAACTAATCATACACGTCAGTTCTGCCTTATCAAGTCTACTAGTTAAATAGTTGTTGTTGCGGATGCCCTGATATGTAATATGTGTTCCACATGAACAGCTGTTACATTATTGTTTTTTTTTTATCGTGAATTATTAAATGTTTCTGTAATTTTTTGACGTTTCTTGTAAACCGCTTTTTTGCATTCTCCTTTGAATCTTGCCTTATAAGTAAATTGCAACCGCCATGCTTGTTTAAAATTAAGATGGCTTTTAAACTTCGAAGAAGGAGGTGCAAAACTGCGGTAAGTATTTTGTCTTTTCGTCATGTATTTTATCTAAGACTTCTTGTCTGAAATACTTGTTACAAAAGCAAACGTCCTGCTGTCTTCAATATTTTTATTTCGCATTTTAATATGCACTTTTGTAACTTCGCCGCCGTTACTTGTGTGAGTTTTTTTTTAAGTAATTGGAAAGCCAGTCGGAATAAATGCCTCCACCAGTAATTCGTAGTCCACCACTTTTAAGAAACTCAGCTAGTGCAGATACTGTCATATCGGAGATGTCCGAACTACATAAGGTGCAGCCAGCACCAAAGAGTGCTACTTCTGCCAGCACAGACACGCCAACAGCGAATACAACTAGTAAGAAATCTTTAAGCCAACAAAGAAGTACTCCTAGTGCCACCAAGGCACAAGAGCCATCAAATGAAGCCAGTTCCCTCAATCTACGCTATCATCATCGAGAGAGAGTGTCCTCTTGGCAGATTTGCAAAAGCAAATGCAGATCTTAAAGCGACAACTCACTGAAACCCAGTCACAACTGACCTAAAGCAGACGTAAGTGCCAACAATTGGAGTCTGCACCACAGGAGTCGATACAAACGGTAAGTGACCATAACCTTAATTGAAATAGCCCCGCCATTGAACAAACAGACACAACAACATTAGAGTACCGCAATATGCCACACACACGCATACAAAATAATGCAGCCGCCAGCGCCGCGCTGCCGCCGTCGCAACCTGCATCAACAGAATTTATGTACACACCGTTTTTAAATAATAACGGTATGCCGCCATTTACAGCAGACATTTTTGCCAGTCAACAGCAACCAACAACAAACAATTTAAGTGCATATGGTACACATAATGGAGCCAATGAATTTTTATTGCGGAGAAAAATACAAGATTTGAGTTTGATGGTGAACCGGAAGACTGGCCGTTATTTTTCACCGCCTTTACACAATCAACAGCCGCATATCGCTACTCCAATTTCGAGAACAATCATAGGCTTCAAAAATGTCTAAAAGGTGAAGCCAAGGAAATGGTAAAGTCGCTGCTTATCCACCCTGATAATATTAATGCCATTATCGATCAATTAAAATTTCATTTTGGAAGACAAGAACAGTTGATTCATAGCCAACTGAAAAAAGTTAAAGAATTACCATATATAAATGAAAACAATTTAACTAAATTAGTACCGTTTTCAACAAAGGTTAAAAATTTGTCGATTTTTCTCAAATCTGTGGATGGTCAACAACATATAGCTAACCCTACCTTGTTGAAAGAACTTATTTTGAAACTCCCCATGAGTAAAAGGCTAGAGTGGGCGAAAATAGCTGTAAGTATTAAGCCATATCCAACAGTTGAACATTTTAGTGATTGGTTGACTGAAGTCGCAAATTTAATATGCATAGTTTAAGATGTTAATAGCGAGAAAAAGCGCCGAGTGTTATATGCAAGTGAAAAGACTCTACAGTGCCCAGTGTGTAAAGAAAACCATAAAATATACGACTGTCAAAAGTTTTTAAATTTTAAAGTAGATGAACGTTGGGCTACTGTTAAAAAGATTCGTGCTTGTTTTTCGTGCCTTAATATTGGACATTCATCTAGAGAGTGCCGTAGGAAGAGATCGTGCTCGGTGGATGGCTGTCAACGTAAACATAACCGACTTCTCCACGAAGAAACTTCTAACCTTTCTATGCCAGTTGACTCATTTGCCCATCAGTCCGCATGAAGAAGAACCACTTACTCCGAATCACTTTCTTCTGGGCATGCCTAATATAGCACAAACTCCTCCAGTGAACGTTCCTGAGGATAAAATATTTAAACTCAAGAAGCAGTGGCGTATTGTAAGGTGTTTAAGAGATAGATTTTGGAAAAGGTGGGTGTTGGAGTATTTGCCGACTCTTACGAGGAGAGTTAAATGGTGTGAGCCTACTAGGCCAATGAAGGTAGGAAATGTTGTGTTTATTTGCGATCCTAATATTCCACGAAATCAATGGCGGCGAGGTTTGGTCACACGTTTGTACACAGGAGCTGATGGTGTTGTTCGGAAAGCGGATGTTAAAACCTCAAGTGGCGAGTTGCAACGAGCAGTGTCGAAGCTAGCTGTTCTGGATATTGATGATAGTGAAGCTGATCGGCCCACGGGGGTGGGGGTGTTGCGGATGCCCTGATATGTAATATGTGTTCCACATGAACAACTGTTACATTATTGTTTTTTTATCGTGAATTATTAAATGTTTCTGTAATTTTTTGACGTTTCTTGTAAACCGCTTTTTTGCATTCTCCTTTGAATCTTGCCTTACAAGTAAATTGCAACCGCAATGATTGTTTAAAATTAAGATGGCTTTTAAACTTTGAAGAAGGAGGTGCAAAACTGCGGTAAGTATTTTGTCTTTTCGTCATGTATTTTAAAATTAATTTTTTTCTGATATTTTCATAGAAATAAACGTTTGTATCTAAGACTTCTTGTCTGAGATACTTGTTACAAAAGCAAACCTCCTGCCGTCTTCAATAGTTGTTAAGACAAATTTGTATATCATAATGAATCCTCTAAAGAGAGTCAAATCAAAATTGTTCGATTTTTACATTTTGCAAGAAATTGATGAAGTGTCCATATGTACCCACTGTAAAAATCGAATTAAATAAATAATTTTCTCTAATCTTTCTTCAAAAACAATGCCTTAATTGTTTACAACTTTAATTGCCTCTACTGAAAAATTTAAAATTTTAATATCGCTAGCTTAGAGTGCAAAGGTGCCAACTGCACTTTTTTACAAAAATGAGATTTTAATGCAGAACAAAAGAGAATCAATAAATACTTCGTTTGAAAAGGCTGCAAAACCTAAGACTCAATCTTTTAGGCAGCAGATTCCTTGCTGACCTACAGGATCTACAACAGTGTAGGTTGATTGATATTGTAGGGTTCATAACGGGTCTCAACTGTCCTAGATAGGGTAGTCTTCTCTATAACTTTCTTCTATCTCTCCTCTTCTCTATCCTCTTCCTTTCTTTTCTTCTTCTCTAGTAAAGGATCACAATGGACCCCTGGGGTCTCCGAGTGAAGGTGTCGTTGACACCTCCTTTATTACCTAACCTAACCTCGTTTGAAAAAAACAAAATTGTGCCAGCTATTTTTTTCAAATGGTTTTGTGTTGATGTGCAAAAGTGCCATGTACATAGCTCTCAAAATGCGTGCGCAAAAGTCACATTTACAAACATGTGATTGTTGCTATTTTGAGCTGATTAACATTTGTTTTGCTTATAGTCTCCACAGTGATTCGGAATGTTTCATGGACGTGCCCGTAAAATTCAAAAATTGAATGAGGAGAGTCCAAGTTAAATCTGACAAAAATTGTATTTTACAGCGATGGATGTTCATACAAAAACAGAAATGTGACTATGACCATAGGTCTATTCGTTTACTTTCCAGTAAAAGTCCAGTAAGCTGAGTATTTACTGAGTAAATGAACGAATTTACTCTCACCAAATCATTTGTACAAGAAAAGTAAACGAACAGAAAATTTGTAAAAATCCAGTAAGAAAATCAAAACAATAAGAAAAAAACAATAAAAAAGGCAATAAATAAATAAAAAAAATGACCTAAGCTTTTAATTTTTAATTAGTTATATACTTTTTAACTTTAATTTAGTTAATTTTATTTCTTTTACTTCAAATTTTTAACTTAATAAAAATTGCGGCAAATTTTCAACTGCCTGTTTTTCTTTTGTTTACGTTTTTTATTCATGTTGTTGTTGTTACTGAACTTTTACAAGCAAAAATTTTCCCCGTAACATTTTGCAAATACTCAGCAAATAAACTGTCACTTTTTCTCAAAAATTCTCTCTGTTTACATTTCCCCTCTTACTGAGTTTTGGGTAAACGAACGACTTTCCGTAATATTTTGTAATATTTTGTAATAATTTGTACAAATTTTAACGTAAACGAATGAATCTCATGACTATTAAATATTAATTATAACTATGACTATTAAATATTAAATGACAATAGAAAAAAACATTTTAGAAACTGTACACCAGAGTTCTGCATCAAAACATTTGAAAAGCTTTTCAACACATTCGCTTTTTTTTAGATTCAACTCTTTATTCGTTTTGTTCACGCGAATCAAATTCGTGTAGAAACAAAAAAGACACAAAATTAAAAAAACACACAAGAGAACTGTAGAGAACTGTTGAGAGTAAAAAACTCGACACGACAACAAACAATTTCAGCAATCACAGTTTTGTTTCATAAAATATCGAATTAACACGAATCATTCGAGTTCATTTGTAGGTATATAAACATTTTTGCGTTGAAATGAAAAAAAAATAAAATTAATGTTTACATTCTTATTTTTATTTTTTATTTAACTTAAAAGTTCTTTTTATTTAACTTAAAAGTTCTTAAAAAAACTAAAATTAATTAATTCTTTACTAATTTTTAAAGTTATAATAAAATAAAATATACTTTTGTTTTATATTTGTGTATATTGCAAATTATCAGACTTTGAGTTTTAGTATATCAATCAATATGTGACAGTTATTTTGATTTAATATTATATCAAGCAATGACTGCTTTTTATTTTGTGATTAAATTTTTTAAGCAATTTCTGAGCGATATCTTTTAAAATTGATTTTTTAGAGCAGGAATTTTATTTTTGATATAAAGTCGGAAATTTTGAAAATTTTCCATAAAAATAGGAAAATTTAAAAATTTCCCATCAAAAAGGGAAATTTTTAAATTTTGGAAATTTCCCATAAACATTGAAAATTTTGAAACCTTCTTACAAAAATTTAAACTTTTAAAACTTCTTATAAAAATAGGAAATTTTTAAAAATAAAATTTTTGAAATTTCGAATAAAATCGAAAATTTCCCATAGAAATGGGAAAAAAATTAAAATTTCTAATAAAAATGGGAAATTTTTAAAATATCCTAAAAAACAGATATTTTAAAAAGGAAAACTTTTAAGTTTTCCAATTTTTCCATTTTTATGGAAAAGTTTTAAAATTTCCTATTTTTAAAATTTCCCATTTTTATGGTAAATTTTAGAATTTTCGCATTAATATGAGAAAATTTTAGAAATTTCCCATAAAACTGGGAAAATATTAAAATTTCCCATTCTTATTTTCAAAATTTCCTACTTTTATGGGAAATTTTCAAAATTGACCATTTTTATGTGAAATTTTCAAAATTTACCATTTTTATGGCAAATTTTCAAAATTAACCATTTTTACGGAAAATTTTCGAATATTACCATTTTTATTGGAAATTTTCAAAATTTACCATTTTTATTGTAAATACAAAATATTATTATTATTATGCAAATACAGAATATTAAAAATATATGTATAATAACCTCTTAATTTTTTACTTCTTTCACAAAAAAAAAATTATCAATTAATCAATCACTTCTTTCACAAAAAAATGTTTTTTAGGGCCACTTTTTGAGTTTGAGATCAAAATTAAATTTATTCTCTAATTAACTAATCTAAAAGTGCATATTATTTGCATTCTATTTTTTTGGGTGGTGGTTTAAACTTCATGGTGTTGCCATATCGATCAACAAGAAATGGCAAACTTTTTTTGCAAATGTCAAATGTGTTATCAAAATGACAACTTTTTTTTGTAGAAGAAGAAGACATTGCGCAAATTTCATAGTTATTATACAAATAAAAATGATTTGGCCGTGTTCTAATAGTTCTTAACTTTCTTATAATTGTTTTATTTAAATTTTCATAAATTTCGGAGTCGATAATATCTTCATCTGCACTTCCAAAAAATACCTATAAATTTCTGTTTGTTTACGTATTTTTAACAGCTGTTTATTATGCATGTGTGTTTTGAGAGTTCTCATTGAAGATTAAACCACCAACATTGACCGCTTAAACTAGAGAACAAAATAAGATAATCGACCACTCAAAAACAAAATTTGGAGGTTAACATTAATTTAATCTCCGATCTCGAACTCAAAAAGTGGCTCTTAATTAGCAGTTAATCAATCACTTAAAGAAGGGAATGTGCAACTGTCATTCATTTACTTAGATTGTTTTTAGAATTTTTAGTGTTACTCTCTTAATATACATGAAAGAAAAAAACACACGTTGTAAATGAAACAAACAATGTTTTGATTCTCTTCTCATTTTTCTTTATTCGAATTGAGTTGTAACACCAAACTTGATTTTGCAATACTCATTCGTTTCTCTTTCTTTTCTATTTTTCTTTTGCACTGATCGACACCATTTAAGAATTTTACTGTGATTTGAGATTAAGAATGTTTCATTGCAGAAGTCTGCTGTACACATACAATTGGCTTTGAAAGATTTTCCTCTGGGGGGTCTGTTTTTATTCTAATTTTAGCTTTTTTATGGTAATTGTTTCTTCCAGGAGTATTACTAGCCCGACTTCTAACCCATATTTTTATAGTTCTTATGGGGGAACTTGCAGCTCACTACATTAACGGATTTTATCACAGTTCCCCGGGTGATACCAAGAGGAGGTTAGTGTTTACAGTTGAGAAAGCACTCGTCCTGGACAAAAGTCTTAAAAGAAACACAGTGTCGAAGTTGTTTTTTCAAATTTCGTTCAGGAGATTTTTCACTAAAAGAAAAGTAACGTTCAGGTCGGCCAAGTGAAGTCGATGGTGACGATATCAAGGCTTTAATCGAATCTGATCGTCATTTAACTGAACGAGAGATTGTAGAGAAGTTGAATATACTAAAATTATAACCATTTACGACATCTCGGACTCTTAAAAAAACTTGGACTGAACAAAAATTTGGATTGAAAGAAATGTATTTAACAAACCGTTTCATAACTGGAGAAGAAAAATGGATTGTTTGCAATAACGTCAATCGAAAACTATCATGGTCCGAGCACAAACCACTTTAAAGGCTAATATTCATCAAAAAATTATTATGCTGTCAGTTTGGTGGGATTGGAAGAGTGCGGTATATTTTGAGATGCTTCCAAGGAACCAAGCGATTAATTCGGATGTCTACTATGAACACATGGACAAATTGAATACAGCCATCAAGTGGAAACGGCCAGAATCGGTCAATCGTAAAGGTGTCATATTTAACATGCCAACGAAAATTCTGAACTTAATTCGGGCAATGTACGTGGACTTTAAATGCCGGGTTCTACATAAAGGTAAACTGTCTAATCCGTTCAAAGTTGCTACTGGAGTAAGACAAGTATGTATCTTATCACCTAAACTTTTTATCCTTGTCATCGACAATATAATGCGCACGACACTGAATGGTAGACGTGGTATCCAATGGACACCCTTTAAACAACTCGAGGACTTTCAATACGCCGATGACGTATGTCTTCTAAGCCAAAAAACCAGGTCACCTTCAAGAAAACACTAGCGCTATTACTGTTTAATCTTGGGCAGCTGGGCTGGAAATCAATATTTAAAAGACAAAGATTATGTCTGTAGATAACGAGGGTATTGGATGTGTAGGTACCTTTAATTATCTTGGTAGTTTGGTATCTACAAAAGGTGGCGTCGACGAGGATATTGAATCGCGTATTTATAAGGCTAAATCTGCATTCGGCATTCTCCGAACTATTTGTTGAAAATGTGAATGTAATTTATATAATATCTCAATTTATATAATATCCTAATTTCTACTCCTGTACTTAAAAACTATTCAAGTTGATATTTTAAATTAAGTTGTCTTTGAATATTTTGTATAACATAATTTTCAGTAGTCTATTAAATAAATTTCTAACAATACTATTTGGAAATCTCGGCAAATATCAACAACAACTAAGTTACGAATATATAACTCGAATGTCTATTCCATCTTGTATTACGGCTGCGAAACTTGTAAACGCACAAATGCAATCGATAAGCGCCTACAAACCTTTGCAAACAAATGCTTGCGGCAAATCCTTAATATATGATGGCAAAATCGCATAAGAAATGAAGATAAAGACCAAAAGTTATATGAGCGTGTTTATTACACGCTGATGTTGCCGGAAAGATGGGGAACGTCATCCAACAAAATGGAAATTATATAATTGATTAAAGTTCGTTCGAAAATTTAAAAAAATGTGTTTACTTCCTATTAATAATCGCCGGATTCTACAATGTATGTAGATGCAACATCTTTTCTTTATTTTATTTTTTTTTAATAAATTAAGTTACAGCAACGAAGTAAAACTGTAAAAATTTCAAATTTTTCTTTAGCAAAAAAAATATTAAACACTATCGGCATTAATTAAATCAAACTATTTAAGTTAAACAAGAAAATTGTTCGAATTATATCTTTTATATAAAAGGTACTAATTGACTTGCTCAAATCAAAAAATTGCAAAAGAAAAGGAGCTAAATGACAAATTTTCTAGTTAATCAAAGATACTGTAATTTTTTAAATTTTTTTTCTTACTTTATATGTATGTAATAACAAAGCAAATAAAATTCCATTAAAAAAAAAATGTTAAATAGTATGTACATTTTTTATACAGTTTTTTGTCTCTCCTGAAAAATTTCAAAATGTGTAGTTGGCACCTTTGCACTCTAAGCTAGCGATATGTATTTTTGCTTTAATATTTATGCAAGTTTTGCAAAAAAAAAAACTTAGACTTTAAATTATTTTTCCTGTACTTTTTTGTAAGTTTAGTAATTTAAGTGAGTTTATTCAAAATGACAATTATTTGTCTGAAATTACCCAGAAAGTACGGAAGCATACCAATTGTATTTCATAAATATTAGATGAAATTTATATACCTTTCTAATGTGTACACCAATGCTCTTCTTCTGGTTTTGCAATATACTGAAGGAAATTCTTCGCAAGCCGCCAAATTTGAAGCATCATGAAATAGATGTATATTCACTAGATCGAAAACAGTATTATTAAGTTCCCAACGTGTTCTCATAAAGCCTTTTCTAGACCATTTACACTGAAAATAAATTTATTAAATATGTTTTAAAAAACGCCTCTTAGAAAACAAAAGTTAAATCATTACCTCTGGAAAAAAATGTTGAGGAAATTTAGATTTCTCTTTGGTTGATATTGTCTCAATGTTTCCTGAATATATGTTTTTTCCCTCTGCCGATTCCCAAGTGTGGGTAAAAAAATTCCACATCTTTACATGTTTTAAGCTATTATGTACAAAATAGAGATTTCCCAGTGCCTAAAATTTAAAATAAAATTGGTATATTATTTTCTATTACTTTTTGCGAAATACCGCTTGTATATTTCGTACAGAAAGACAATGATCACAGACACAACTTTTTGCATTGTATTCGATCAACATTATATTTTTTGAAATTTTAATTTCTTTATAAGACTAATTTAGGTGAATCCTACAGAAATAGTTGATATATGGATTTGCAGATCTGTTCAAGGTCGTTGCAATTAACACAGCTTTTTAATTCTGATATATTCTAATATTTTTTATATCGGTATAAATTAGTTTTTGAATTACCTTTGTTTATATTGCGGCTTAAATATCTCCACATATTTTAAATATACATATTATGGTTTCTAAGAAAATTAAAACACAGAAAACGTACAACGTCGCGGTTCTGAGTCCCTTGTCTGTAATATTTGGTAAATATTGTCCCTTCATTATGGGTGATTAAATTCATAACTAATTACGTATCATGGATATAAAAAAAAGTCTTGGTTAATTATCTAAAACTCTAAGGTTAGCGGACCGATTTAGATCAAACACTTGGCAGTTGGGAGTGATTGTTTTGTTAATCTACACAATGAAAGCACGAGACTAGTGTATTCAAACCACAAAAGCGTTTGGCTGGAGAAAAAATTTATAGCTCTAATGTACATATTTTTCTTATTTTAAATGTTTTATTACCGCTTTCCTTTAAAAATTATTCTTCTTTATATTTCACCACCATAGGTGGAAATGAGATGATAAGTTTGTGCTGATGTATGTAACGCATAGAATAACTTTCTGAGTTGATTTAGCGATGCAAGTCAGTCCGTCCGTCTGGACGGCTGGCTGGCTGGAGCAACATGTAAACCATGTAAACATTTTTTTGATAGTGGGACCATGGCTATTGAAATTCATCAAAATCGGTCCATTATCCCGGAATTGATATATTGGTCACAAATATCAATATTTTTTCATGGAATTTAAACTTAAACCACTGTAGCAAATTTCGTTGAAATCGGTCCACATCTGACCATAGCTCCCATTCAAACTCTTCTGTCAAAACTTAGTGAGAAAAAGACACTAAAACGCTCGTAAATCTGAAAATATTGCGAATCTTAAGTTTATTTTTAGCATACATTTAATTCTTGTAACAACTGTAATGAATTTGGCAAATTTCGAGATTTCGTTCCACATTTGACCCTAGCTCTCATGTAAGTCCAAATGACGGAAATAGCTTAAATATATAAGTTCTTAGAAAATGTTTGTATGATGGAAAAATTTAGCAAATATTTGTCTTTATACAGGAAAATGAACAGCTTTGACCTTAGTGGTTAAGGGTATAGTATGGTCGGGATTGACCAACAATAGCACTTTCTTACTTGTTTAAATTGTAAATGTACAATATTTAGATTAGAAAATTATGAAATATTTACCGTAAAGTGCTCAGCAGAATTAAAGTCTTCATCCATGTAAATGCGTATAAATTCAAACTCTAGCATTTGTGGTGCTTCGCATAAACTCTTAATAAATTCTTGAACATATTCCATAGATTTTTCATATGTTTTTCCTCCAACTTCCTGTAAATGTAAAGCCAGAAATTTCGGCTGAATATCTTCGATTTTTTTAAGAAATTCTACTAGCCAAGGACGGAGAAGTCGAAGAGGCTATTGTGAAACAAATACAAAGAAAAATTTATTCAATAGGATAACAAATTAACATTCATATTAATTTTCATAAATTGGAATACATACATCTTCAAACAAACTTCCTACATTTGCTGTCACCAATAGAACATCTATACTATTATCAGAACTAGGAGGCAATGTCGTTGAATCCATTATTAAAAATTTCCAATATTTATTCGTAAGTATTTAAAATGTTTGCGATTTTGGCCTATTTTCTTAATTTTGTTAATTCTTCAATGGATACATATTTCCCAATACTACAATGTCCATTAAAATATCGAGAGTAAAAGTACTGGAATGTCTTTCATCAGTAACGTTTAGCTGCCCATTAAGTACTGATTCTTGTTTTTAAATCTTTTCGAAAATCACTTGGTTTTCTGCCAATATCTATCAAATTTTAATTAAATTAGCGTGATTATTGTAACAGAAAAAATAATTATCAAAAAGTATTTTTCATTTCACAAGAAATAAAAACAGAATACAGACAGAAGAGAAATTTATAAACAGTGTTGTCAAAATTTAGTTTTCAAACTAATTATAAAAACGCTTCTTTTTCACAACATTTGTAATACCAGGTCTCTACGAGAAATTAATTTGCAAATTCGCATCTAATAGTGATTTCTTTTCTAGAGTTGATAAATGCATTTATTTATTCTCAAATCAAACCTAGTTATTAACTTTTCTTAAATATGGATATTCATTTAAAATTTTGTTTTTCAACCCGATGAAACTCCTCCGAAATATCTCGACCGATTTTTGTGAAATTTTGTGTGCATATCCGGTAGGTATGAAAATCGGTTAATATATATTTTAATACCGCTTAATGCCATGTTTCTTCTAGGTGCCGAGCACCAATCGTCATTTTCACATACACAACACGAACCAAAAAGAAAAAACAAACTAATATACGAAAAATACTGATAATTGATTGACTGACGATTGTTCGATGATAGTTGTCGAATGTTAGATGGTTGTTGACGATTGTTTGAGGAGTTGTAAAATAGATGAAAATAAACAAATATTAAAAAATTTTACTGTAGTGTATTGCACTGAGATCCCAATTCATAACAATTATTTATTATTGTAATTGCTTTATGTTGATATTTGTTGGACACAATAATTCTTATTTATTCAGTCGATCAAATTATACATAATGTGTGGTTTTCGCTCTGTCTAGAATTAGGGATAATCCTCCTTATGAGATGGCCTAACCAACCATCGAAACGCGTCGATGAAAGGTTTCCCAACAACATTTTTTGGTTTTATCAAAAAACTATTTATTACAATAATAAATAATTGTAATAAATTGGGATCTTAGTGCAATACACTACAATAAAACTTTTAAATTAAATGCTTGATGTCCCAAAATTTTGATAAACCTTTTTAATATATATACGGCTGCACATGTGCCAAACTTTAAAATAAACTTTTGTTTATTTAAATCTTTCTTTGAACCCCCTTTATAGCACTTTTGTCTTAGTCGCCAACAAAGCAACAACAAAAGTGTGGGAAATAAAGAAATGATAAAACTGAAAAATGTTTGTGTGTTTCTGTTCGGATGATAATCTTCGCTTTATGTTGATATTTGTTGGACACAATAATAATAATAATAATTCGTATTTATTCAGTCCCTTAAATTATATAATATAATATAATTATACATAATGTGAGGGTTTCGCTCTGTCTAGAATTAGGGATAATCCTCCTGATGAGATGGTTTCCCCACCAACATTTTTTGGTTTTGTCAAAAAACTATTTATTACAATAACAAATAATTGTAATAAATTGGGATTCTTAGTGCAATACAATACAGTAAAACTTTTTAATTAAATGGTATTACGTTTACCACATAATTTAAATATTTTCAAGCAATACAAATACTTGTACATGCAAAAATGTATAAACCTAATATCTCAACCAAAATTCAGTGTAGTTAAAGAAGTTTCAAACAACTTAATGGACAAGAATACTCCCAATTAATGTCAACAAAACTCAATGGAATAAACTTCCCTTTAAAAATTTAAATACTATATTCGAAAAACTGTCGTTATAAATTTCAAGATGCAGCCGGTACACATCACTATGAAGAACTTGGTCAAGCAGTTTTGAAAACAAAACTTCGTTTTGAGCAATCTTTATTAACCCTTAACTACAGACGACCGGTATTTTTTACCGGTAAGCAGTTTCAATTTTTCAATTTCGGGGAATACCTGTTAGTTACGCATTTATACGTTTATGTGCCTTTTCAATGTTTAGTTCAACTTTGTTTGCTGAAGTGTCAGGTTGTGCCCAGTGCTTTTCGTCTAATTTACTACTATTTAAATTTAGCAACCTGTAAAAATTACCGGTCGTTTGTGTAGCCGTAAGTATATTTATATAGTATATCCTTGCAGCGTATATTAAAAATGGGAAACCCAAACAATACAAACTTTCAACCAAGCAATGTAAAAAGAACAACCTGCAGGAGGTGTCTAGCTAGCTAGAAAGGAAAACAACACATATATGCATATGTAAGACACCAATATGTTTGCAATGTACCGAAAGAATATGTAAGGAATGTGCGACATGAATTTTTGACCAAATTTACCTCTTGCAGTTTTTTTTTCAAATGCATGTTTTTCTTTTTTATTATTATATTTTGTATATGAATATGTTATATTTTAAGTTTCTGTAATAAAATGAATTAGGTTTTTGTTTAAATATTTTTTTATTGTCTTTTTTTAAAACCTTAAAAAATGGTTAAAAAACGTAAGTGAATAAATTTTGCTTTAAAAAAGTTTGTACGGTTTTATCAAAGTAAATAATTTTACAACTTTTTCTAGATCTTGATACATAAGAAAAATAAAACATAAATATATTAAAAAAATTGTTCAATTACTTTACAAAAATTTTATATATTTTATATAACCGGTAAAATTTACCGCTGGTCTGTACTAACGTTCATATGATTTGATGTCTGTAGTTAAAGGATAAGAATAAGGATAAGAATTTGTTGTCAAGAATTTCAACTGACAACTTTCATCAGTTTCCATTTTATTTTCATTAAATTTCATACAAATTTTCGTAAACTTATTGTATCAATTTCAATTATATCAGCTTTTTCTTATACAAACTCAAGACTTGATGACTGACTGGTGTGAAAGTAGATTTATGTATCGTATTAACTCATCTAATTCTCAAGAATTTGATGATTCTGAAGTCTACGAAATACTAGATTTCTAATAATTCATTATTAAAATATGTTTGTATTGCAAGCACACAAAACTATTTTTATGTTAATAAAATCGATCTCTTATGGCCACGTTCTGTAAAACGTTTTACTCATAAATTTATGTCCTATGAGTAAAAACATTTTGTTTTGGGTTTTGTAAAGCGTATGTCATTTCTGGTTGAGTGAAAACGTAAGAACTGAAAGCTTTGTATAATTTTTGCCGTTCTGTAAGACAATTTCACTCGTCTGTTATGTCAAAGGTACACGATAAGAAAAATTCGATCGTATAGAACAAAAATTATTCCTTGGTATAGAATTTTGTGAAAAGAAAAGAAAAAAAAAGAACTGAACTAGAACTGAAGTAGAACTGAACTAGAACTGAAGTAGAACTGAAGTAGAACTGAACTAGAACTGAACTAGAACTGAACTAGAACTGAACTAGATCTGAACTAAAACTGAACTAGAACTGAACTAGAACTGAACTAGAACTGAACTAGAACTGAACTAGAACTGAACTAGAACTGAACTAGAACTGAACTAGAACTGAACTAGATCTGAACTAGAACTGAACTAGAACTGAACTAGAACTGAACTAGAACTGAACTAGAACTGAACTAGAACTGAACTAGAACTGAACTAGAACTGAACTAGAACTGAACTAGAACTGAACTAAAACTGAACTAGAACTGAACTAGAACTGAACTAGAACTGAACTAGAACTGAACTAGAACTGAACTAGAACTGAACTAGAACTGAACTAGAACTGAACTAGAACTGAACTAGAACTGAACTAGAACTGAACTAGAACTGAAGTAGAACTGAACTAGAACTGAAGTAGAACTGAAGTAGAACTGAACTAGAACTGAACTAGAACTGAACTAGATCTGAACTAGAACTGAACTAGAACTGATCTAGAACTAGAACTGAACTAGAACTGAACTAGAACTGAACTAGAACTGAACTAGAACTGAACTAGAACTGAACTAGAACTGAACTAGAACTGAACTAGAACTGAACTGAACTAGAACTGAACTAGAACTGAACTAGAACTGAACTAGAACTGAACTAGAACTGAACTAGAACTGAACTAGAACTGAACTAGAACTGAACTAGAACTGAACTAGAACTGAACTAGAATTGGACTAGAACTGAACTAGAACTGAACTAAAAATGAGCTAGAACTGAACTAGATTTGAACTAGAACTGAATTAGAACTGAACTAGAGCTAGAATTGAACTGAACTTGATCTGAACTAGTTATGAACTAGCAATGAACTAGAACTGGACTGAAGCTTATCTAGAAAATGGACACATATTATTATTTCCGTCGGTTGGGTGAGTAGAGAATCTCTTCATCCAAACGCTAATGCGGATGTAAGACTCCTGAAGTCAGAGTGTATGAAACAACTAATGTTTGTTAAAGGCAGGTAATGCTAAAAGTCCTAATTCTGGCTATTAAACGGTCAAAAAATCGAAGATGATATTTTCGTTTCAGTAGTACATAATATTACTTATTTGGTGGATAAAGTTAACGCTTAAAAAAACTCTACTCTGTTGGTATTGTATTGATTGAAAAATTCCTTAATTTTGTCTCACAAGCTAAGCGTTGAACTATCCAAACTGGTCTGCAAGTCCTTAACAGTATTTCATCTAGTATTGGCAAAGAAATTCTAATTATTTATCCAATAGTTTCTAAAATACTTGAAAACATTTTTTTATTATATTTTGAGTAATTTTTGTTGACAAATTGAATAAAGAGTTTCCTTTTTCATTTTGAACTAAAAATTTTGTTTGAAAAAATAGAAAAGCTTTCATATTGAGATATATTGGCAACCAAACAATTTAAGAAGAGAAAAAGCACAACGTAACATAACGTAAGCTTGGCGAGTACCTTATAGAACTTCAATTCCTTACGAAATCGTCGAGAATCAACTCAATCGTCAAGAACTTGCTTGTGTTATGGAACGTGGCCATTAATTTAATTGAATAAAAAAATGTAAGCAAATACGCTTTTTATGAATTGGGAATTTTTTGGAGCTAAAAAATTTAAAATTTGGGGATGTTGACCAAAAAGTATTATATTACTCTATTCCAGGGCTAACAGATACTTTTTGGTCACCATCCCCAAATTTTAAAATTTTTAGCCCCAAAAAGTCCCAATTCATAAAAAAGCGTATTTGCTTTTTATTCGATTAAATAAAGAGATCGATTTTATTAACATAAAAATAGTTTTGTATGCTTGCATAAATAATAAAATATTAGAAATCTAATATAACTCGTCATAACTCGCTCTATACAGGCATTGCTTATAGGAACCGCTAACATATTCAAAACTGCTTGACCAAGTTCTTTAAAAATTCAACTAAGATTGACGGCATTTTTTCGAATATGATATTCCAATTTGTAAAAGAAAGTTTATTCCATTGAGTTTCGTAGACATCAATTGGGAGTATTCTCGTTCACTGAATTTTGGTTGAGATATTGATTTTATACATTTTTGCATGCTTGAAAATATTTAACTTATCTGCCATTTAATTTTTTTATAATTGAAACAATTAGTTTTCTTGACTTAACAGATTACAGTTTGGTAGTTCTTTTTCGAATTCTAACCAGAGACCCGAAATAATTGTTATTTCTTTTTTCAGAGCAAAAAGGTTACGCAAAAATGCCCTCTATCTGCATTTGAAACTTTTAAACCGTTATCTTCACATTTATATTATTTTAGTTACCTTAACCAATTAAATCAACCAAAAAAATATTTTGGTTAAGAATAACCATTATTATAACCAAAAACTTGTTTTGGTTAAAAATAGCCATTATGACTAACAAAAAAATTTTTTTGTTATCATTTATATAACAACAAATCAGCAATTTCTAAAATACTCGACGGATTTTGACGAAATTTGCAACATCAGTAGAAGAGGAGCCAGGCTTTTAGAACAATGTTTGTATCTATCGGCCGCACAGTGTTCTCTACCGTGGTCCAAAGTAGCCCACCTCGGGTACGTAAAACCTTTGGGTTAAATTTGGTGTTTTACCCTCTATTTGCCCATTTTTTAAAAAGTACCAAATACTCGTCTTCTTATTTTTGTAGCTGACCCCAATGCAGTTTTAATTTTGGTCCTGCTACGTTTACTTCTGGAGGTACAGAATTACTGGTTTTTCCTTTATACACCCTTTGCGACCGAATTTTCAAAAAGCCCTTCTTAATGGATCTATACATCGAAAAACGTGCCCGCTGTCAAAATTTCAGCTTCCTAGCTTTAGTTGTTACAATTTTATAATAGGATATCCAAAAAATAAAAAAAAATCTCGATAATGGTTATTTTTAATCAAACATTTTTTTCGGTTACTATAATGGTTATTAAAGACCAAAAAAAGTTTTTAGTTGATCGAATGCTTATTTCTAACCAAAAAAAATATTTCACTTTTAAATTGGTTACAATGACCAAAATAAAATATATTCCTTGTTAATGGTTAAATTTAACCATTACATCAATTCATTGACATTAATGGTTAAATATAGGGTTTGCAAAAAACCGTGAAAATGAGAAACCGCGGTTTCGGTTTTAAAACACCCAAAACCGGACGGTTTCGGTTTTTTAAATAAAACTATTTTGATTTAAATTTGTAGTAAAATTTTGATTATTTTGTTAAAACCAAGTATAAGGTATATTTATTAAAGCTCAATTATAATTTAATACTAAAATTCAGGAAAATAATTCAGGTTTTTTAAATATGAGGGATTTCTTAAATAAGTCTTGTTTCTTTTGGAGCGCAAATAATCGAGCGACAAATTGCTTCAATAGTAATTTTTATAAATAGTAACGATTTTAAAGAATTTACAATTTCAAAGTCGATAGAATGAAGCAAATCTAAGGTCGACAGCATTTTTAAACTCTCATAAATACTTTGTTTTAGAAGCAGAAATCTAAGAGTAAACTTAATTCACGATTATGATGCTTTTTAACGCTTGTTTGTAAAATTTTATAACGAACTGACGAATTTTTGAAATACCGAACAATTTTTCTTACAGCCTCTAGGTTCAAATGTATATGGGCAATCGGTTTTAAATGAGTCAAAGTTTCATCGTCGCCGTCTTCAAAATTGATTTTCAGATACAAATTTGATATTGGCTGCTGCTCCTTCTATAGTACATGCTACGTTGCTTGTATCAAGTGAAATATTAAACTCCATTAGCCTTTGTTTAATGGTTTTTTGAGTTTGCTTGAAATTACACGTTCCTAAAATACGGCCCAGATTATAAAATTAACCATGAGAATCGTGAATATTTACGTTCATACACCGTCTTCCCCTTACACCTGTCCATTCGTCCATTGTAAACACATTTTGCTTGTTTCATTCTTCTGCTTCATTAAATAGACAAATTATGTGCAAATTTATGATAAGCTAATGATATTTCTGAATAATACCATCAAAAAATTATGAAAAATAAATAGCTAAAACCGTGGTTTTTTCTACGGTTTTCGGTTTCGGTTTTGAGGCATAAAAAACCGAGGTTTCGGTTTCGGTTAAAACCGAACTGCAAACCCTAGTTAAATATGACCGTTTCGTAGTTTATCTTATAACTGTTACGTTCCCTGATTCTAACACATAAAAAACATTAAAAAACTTATTATCCAACAACAAAATCTATGTTATTTCTGGCTTGTTGTATTTGTTGTAGCCATGCGTTAACCTGTATATATGAGCCTTGCTCAATTCGAAATGAGTGATTTCAAAAATGTATGCAAAACAAAAGCGATTTCTGCTTGTACTAAACGAGTGATTTGTCTGATACCTATTGATAATTTTGGTTGTCATGGCATTTTAATTTTTCAATCGCTTAATTTTTAAAGAAACTTATAATGTTTACAACACCTGTATTTGTTTTTCCAACACGAATTTACGTCAAAGCGCTTTAGTTTTTGTTTTGGAATAAAGAAAAATATTTTGATTTGTTTTGGTTTACCCAAATTTGGAACATTACATTTGGTTAGTAAGTTGTTTTATATTTCGTTTCTGTATTCCTATCTATTTCACCTTTGTTTACTGCACAGTATTTAGAAATGATTAGCACCTTGAGATTCGGTAAACATTTCCGTCGTGTTATTAACAACAATAATCGGGTGCTCTTTCTTGGGTTAGATGATTCAAATAACAAATGCACATATCATCAACAACACTATATAAGACAAAGTCTGCAGAAAACGGATGTAATGGATAGGCAAATACATAACAGTATTAGATATTTATCGTCTTCCACTGATAATCCTAAAAGCAATGAATTAATTGTGAGGCACAACTCGGATGAAGGAATGTTTTATATTGATGTACCCTTTGTCGGTTTGGCATTCATAGACTATGAAAGAAAAGGGGATTTAATTACTTTAAAACACACGGATGTACCAAAAGAACTGGGTGGTCAAGGAATTGGAAAAATATTAGCAAAGGTCAGATGGCCAATAAAATAGATTAAACAACACATTCACACATTTTTCACTCAGTCTCCCTATAATTTTCATTTTCATTGTAAATTATTATTTGTTTATCCTTAATTTTTAATATTTTTTAGGAAGCTTTGGATTATGTGGCCAAAAACGATTTGAAGCTAGAAATACAATGCACTTTCATACGTAATTATGTTTCTAAATATGAACCAAAATACATAAAGTATATACAGAAATAAATATTATTAAGATCATCCCAGAACTAGGAAAAATATATTTTAAAAAGTTTTAATATTTTATTGAATATTAATTGCGCTTAAGAATAGTAAGTATGTTGGACACCAATGATTTTGAGAGCCTTCTGTTATACTATGGACGAACAGAGTTTTTCCATACTATGCAAAAAACTGCATTAGATGGATTGGCGCGTTATCCGTCTCACTTAGTATTCAGACTGTACAATGGCATTGCTTTGGTGTTAGGAAACCGAGTACAAGAGGGTATCAGAGAATTAAATCCGTTAAAGAATGACACTGAGCTAGGAATCGGTGCAGTTATCGCCCTTCTTTACGCACATAAAAATTGCTCAGTTGTTGATCGAGATGCAATTGTAGCACTAGAACAACGTTTAAAGGATGACAAGAACAAAGGAAGTGCTAATGGATTTTACAATGCCTCGGTGTTTCTTTTCTTGGCTAGGAACTATGAAAAGGCTCGCGAATATGCAGATAGAACCCTTCAGCTCGAAAATCAACATGAACCAGCAATTGTATTAAAAGCATGGTCGGAAATGTACCAAGCTTCAGGAGCAATAAGTGGAAATATTCTAAATATTCTTGAACAAGTGTCGGTTAAGAATGCCAAAAATATTGACACTGTCTTGGCTTTGGTTCGCTGTTACCAGCTAAGAGGTGAATTCGAAAATGCTGTAAATAGTCTCAATAGGCTTTCTGTAAGATATCCTGAATTGAACATACCTCTGATTGAAAAAATGTACTGCCAAATGGCTGCTTTAGATTGGGATCACGCATATGAAACAGCTTTACGCATAATTAATTTAGAGCCTACTAATATTCCAGCCTTGCAAGTAAAAGCTCTTCTGTTGATTACACGTGAGGGAAACATGAAAGGCGGTATTTCAACTCTGCAGCAATTGCTTGTTGCAACTGAGCGGGTAGAATCTAGTAATTCAAAAATGCTCTTGAAGATATGTCAACTATTTGCACGCATCTGCTCGCGCAACGTAGAACTATTCTCGCTAACTCTAAGGTTTATAGATAAACTAATTCAAGCTAATCCATCTGGAGTTGAATATATTGTAGAGTTGGGAAACGAACGTATGTTCTTGGGAAATGTAAAAGAAGCAGCCATATGCTATCGTTCAGCAATAAAGATAGAAAACAATAATTTTGATGCGCTTTGCGGTCTTACAGCTTGTCAGCTATTAGAACAGGGGGGAACAGAACAGGCCCAACAACAACTTGAATTTTTGAACGAACTACGTCCAGGCGATAGTGATGCATTTCTTTTGTTCTTAAAAGCAAAAATTGTGTCCCGTAGCGATCAAGCTATTGTATTCTTGGCAAAAGCTGCAGAAATTCATATGCGAAAACTTGATGGGCTTACATTTGGACCTGAATATGTTCATATCATGAATCCCGAGTTCTTATTACAAATTACATCTGAATTTTTGCATCACTCTCCAGTTCAAGTTCATATTAAACAGGGTTTAAATTTACCTCAAGATACATTACATGTTACTCTCAAGCATTGTATGACTATTTTAGATACTGTACTTAAGTACTGTCCATCTCACATTCAAGCCATATTTATGCGAGCTAAAGTCCATTTTTTGTGTGGTGAAATGACCATTTCAGCTACTATCTTGCAAAGAATTCTCAATGACATAGATGTAACGTACACAGATGCGTATTTGCTTTTGGCTCAGATTCAAATGCAACAACAAATGTATCCTAAGGCACTTCAGTCGCTTGAGTTAGCACTTTCATATAATTTTGCAGTCCGAGAAAATCCCAGATATTATTTACTTTTGGGCATTGGTCAACGCCATCAACAGCAATACGCTGAAGCACAAAAAAGTTTTCTTTCAGCTATGCATTTGGTTGGTAACGAAACATCTCTCCGTGAACGTATACAATCGCCTAATAACAGAGCAAAAACAGAATTACTCAGCAATTTTACTGTCGCAGATAAGGTGACTTTATATTTAGAATTAATAAATACTTATAAGGATATTGGTGACAGCCAGGGTGCTTACGAAAGTGAACGTTTACTACAATGTGCTATGGAGGAATTCAATGAAACTTCAGAGGAAGGTCGCCTTGTTATTGCACATGCTGAATTTATGTTACAGAATGCAAATGTAAATAAAGCAATTGAACTTCTATCAGTAATACAACCAGGACAATCGTATTACATTCAGGTAAGTTCTCCGTCTGTTTCTATTTTAAATACAATGTTCAATAAGAGTGGGAGGGAAAAAAGTGAAATCGTAGGGACGGTGTTTAAGTCAGATTTCTTCGAATCTAATATAGTTCTATAAAATAACTTTTTTTGAATCTATTACTATTTAAAGTACTTTTTAGCATCAATCATTGCATCCAGTCTTGCACTATCATTTGACGTGTTACTTTTGATTTGCGATCAAACAGTGTACAGTATTTTTCCTTGTATTTTGTTTATTGCCCTACTAGCATTTGAAAGATTGTTTTATGAAAAATCACCTAAGACGTAAATATTTTTATAGAAAAATTTTGATGTAAATTTTTTGTATAGAAAAATTTCTTGTAAATTTTTTGTATAGAAAAACTTCTTGTAAATTTTTTATAGAAACATTTTGTTGTATTTTTGGTATTTTTTACATTTAAAAAGTTTTTAAAACTTTTTTAATGATGTCTCTAAATGTGTCAATTTCGTCAATACATATAAATTTCTGGCTTGTTAGAGTGTATTTTAGGTCTTCACAAACCAACTGGTCCACAGAAACGACCTGTTCGATCTATACACTTACATGGCCAACTTACGACAGTAAGCGTTCTGCAATCTTGGTCAGCTTTCCTCGCCATAGACTTCACACCCTTATATCTCAGTACTCACAGGACACTGTTTAATAGGTTTACATGCTAGAAGACTTAATCTTCAAAGAATGACTAATGCAGAAGCTGTCACAACGTAGAGGATGTATCACTCATTTCTTCTGCCACTGTCCAGCCCTTGCTGATATTAGGACCCTCCATCTGGGATTCCATTTTTTCGTGTGAAACGGTACTTTGCATATTTATCTATAAAAACCTATATAATATAATGTTTTGGATATTTTTTCTGTTTTTACTAAAAATTTACATTTTCGCGAAAGTCTACGATGTCAAATTGCAAATACGGCGAAATGGTTAAAGATATCGACCTTAATTTTTTTGATATTTATTTTTCCTTTTGTGCATTTTATGACACTGGAAAGCAAATTTATAAATTTATAAAAATGATTTTTGAAAAATGATTATGAAAAAAAACTTAGCAAATTCTATTATATTTTAAAAACAATTCAACTATTTAGTACTTACATGTCATAGAATTGCAAATTATTTCGTACTTTGAACTTTATTTATTTTTAAATAAATTTTTTCCTGCTTATCCTTAGGCATGTCGTCAAGAACATGAATTGCAACAACTCAAAAACTGCTTCATGCATTTTTTTTATTTTGATAATTTAAAATAAAGCTAATTTAATTCTCTTGTATATTTCATAAAGTTTTATAAAAAAACAAAGTCTTCGCTGTTAAAATTTTGGCAATACAAAAAATAATCCTATTTGTCCCCATATAACAAAATTTTTGGTGGATTGGGATGTGATAGAATATTTTGAATACATTTTCTGTTTTTATACCCTTCACCACCATAGGTGGAAATGTATCTATATATGTAAGCTTGTTATTGTACAGGTCGTAACTTTAAAGATAATTTGATGAAATTTGGCACAGGCTCAAGTTTTGGTCCAAGGAATTTTGCTCAAAAAGTATAGGCATCTATACTTTTTGAGCAAAATTGGATTACTATTTCAGGTACCTCCCATAGGGATTCCTTCCCGTAATAGAGATTTTGGTCCTTTACAGCCACAAATTTACTTGTATTTTAATAATATTCAGCACAAATATTGCCTATAATTACCTTAATCAATGTACCTAATTTTGTAGGAATCGGCCCATATTTGACCATAACTCCCATACAAGACACATTCTCAAAAGACGTTTATGTACACATAAAAGCACAAAAACGTTTATAACTCTAATTTGTATATATAAACAATAACCAAAATTTGGTAACAATCGGTCCACAATTGACCCTAGCTCCCATTAGCCGGAAATGACATAAATCTCGAAATTTTGAAAAAATAATTCATAGTATATGTACCCAGTAAAAAATAGGATCATCCAAAGAGTAATCTTGGAGCACTCCTTTATGAGTAATAGATTACTCCATAAAACTCCGGATCTCATAGGATTTTTAACACAGTATGTCCGCAGACACGAGTACTCCTTTTAAGCTCCTTATGGAGTGCTCCCATTAAAAATTACGACAGAGGGAGTAATCGTTTGTCAATTCAATTTAAATTTTTTTTAAACTAGTCGTCTTAAATGACGCTTAGAAACCAAATTTTGACACCTTTTTAACAATTTGTTAATATATTTAACCGTACCTTTTCGCCTTTTTTTAAATAACACGTCTTTCACTTTTTAAAACTAAAAATGTTAAAGAAAAAAAATCGAGGCATAAATAACTAAACAAAAAAAAGTTTCGATAGATCGCTTATTACTTCAAATGGATGAACAAGTCATTACTCCTTTGTTGCTCGATTATGGATTAATCCATATATTTTTTACTGGATATGCATGTCTCTAAGACACAAGGAAAACTTGTTAAATTGTTGGTCCATATTTGACCTTAGCAGTGAATGGTATCATATAGTTTGGCTTGACCGACTATAGCTTTTCTTACTTGTTAGAAGGTCAAAATGTATAATAAAACATTTTTTTCAAAAGAGAAGTAACATTCAGGCAAATATTTACTGCCTATACAATGAGTATATACGAATTGGGTTACCTTCTTCAACACTGTAATTGCACATCATATCTATTTTTAGAACAGCTAAGTTGCACCATTTGTTGTTGTTGTACAGCCAATGTAATTTATATTTCGTCGACGGCGTGTTATTGCTGTATGGAGAATGTATGCGGTAATGTCTTTTTAATATTATAAAAGTTTAACACTCTGTTTTTATTGCACTGCAATAAAAACAGACAGTGATAATAGACTATCTTAGGTTAAGTTAGGTGATAAAGGGGTGTCAAGCGACACCTTGACTCGGATACCCCAGGGCACGGTGGTAAAATGCGGAAAAAAATGATTTTTCTTAATTTTATAATTTTGATTAAATTTTGATGGTAGTTTATAGCCAACACTCTAAAGTATCCAATTTAACTTTATCTCTGACTAGCGGATAACTGATTCGTTTTTTATACTATCTCAAAGTATACTTTTTTGCCTACAATTTTAAAATTAAAAAATTTGAATTTTATATACTTTTGAAAAAAGCAGATATAATTTTTCCACTTCAGTTTTTGTTCTAAATTTTAAAGCATTTTTTATTAGTGAATTATTTTATGCAGTTTTTGAAATTTCTGTGGTTTGGTTTTTTCGAAAATTGAAGTGAATTTGAGATAGTTAAATAACTAGTGAAAATCATAAGAATCAAAATTTTGTAAGACCATATCTAAGAAAAAGGAGCTAAACCAGGTTACACATAAATTGGATCTTCTACTGTTAAGTACTAGTAGTATATATTTTGAATTTCAGCCGCATTCTCTTGCCGGCCTACTTACCAGAATCATTTTACTAACTTCATCTTTTTTTCATATTTTAAACATTTTTAATTACACCAGGGTGCAATTTAGTAAGAAAAAGGTCCATAAAATACTTGAAAATAATTTAAAGCAGCATTTATTAAATAATTAGATTAAAATTTACTTTAGTTACCACCAAAAAACCAATTTAGGATAACAAATTATATAATGAATTGAAATAAGTATAAATTACCAGAATTTGTGCGATTTAATAAACGACAGAAATAACCGGCAGAGTTTGTGCGATATAATAAACGACAGAAATAACCGGCAGACTTTGTGCGATATAATAAAGGCAAAATTAACTTTTATTTTTGATTAAAAAAATAATCAAAAAATAATTTTTAATTTCGGATTAAAAAATAAAAATAAAAAAATAACAGTTATTTTCTGAGTTTTATTATAAAAGTCATAACCGTAACAGTCCCTGGTTGTAGCCATTGAACTGTGTCTTCTAAAATTAGCATAATAGAAGCTATTATGCTTTTAGCATAGCCTTTTGACGACAGTAATACAGCAGATCAAATCCAAAGAATAGGAAACGGGCAAAAATGTCCTTCAAGTCTGTATTAGCTAGGAACATAAAAACTGTGTAATTTCTGCATTGCAAGAATATACACCAATAAGACCATAATTTTTACGCTGGGAATTGACTTGTCATTGTGAGAGAATATTGTTTTCAAGATATCAATAATAATGGCATGATTCGAGCCGGCATATGAAGCAGTATACTTAACTGCTAAGGCGAACGTATTCTTTCTGGCACTTTAAACCGGAACTTTAAACCGGTACTTTAACTGCCCATATAGGTCAACTGATTTGCGCTTATTTAATCTATGGCATAGACCGATAGATGTGGCCTAATTTTTTTCAGCTTCAAACCTCATATATTGGCACAAATCCCACTAATTTTTATTTTACCATCTTATAGAAAAGAACTTTCATCAGCAGCAGAACTATTACAACAACTTTTCTGTAAAAATATAAAATATTATTTATATTATTTCTATTTTAATAATTTTTTACCTTTATATTTATAAAATTATATTTGTATTTTCAAAATTAATTTATACAACTTCAAATTGTCCCTGCGACTACAATATCAGCTATGTGTTTTTTTTCCTAAATACCTAGAACATCAACATAGCTAATCAAAATTTTATTTAATGTGTATAGTAATTATATACTATCCCGCTTAGTTCTCTATTAACTAGTAAAATATAGTTTAACTATTAGATATGAAGATACACATGAAATAAAATGTATTTACATTTTTACACATAACTCATATTGTCGGCGCAGAAAATTGTCAGAAAGTGAAATTACCCTGCAGTAAATGCCGTCAGATAAACAATACTGTTTTGCTATTGACAATGTCTCCAGTACTAGATGCCTATTTTGCCCCATCCAATGTTACCTACTATTGACATTTAACATTTAGAGTTCCTACGAAATCTACCAGTAGACATTACCACTATTTACTTAGTATTGACTTTATATTTCTTTTGGTCCAAATGGAGACATTGGGATCAAATCGGGGCCTATTGGTATACATATATGTTGACACATTCGTTGACAATGTCACCAGATATATACTAGAATAGTTGTCTCTATATATTCACTATTTCAGTACTGAACTAAAATTGGGGACATTTGAATTGATGTTACACAAAGTGTTGACATGGAGACACATGATCCCAGTTTTACTACAGGGTAAATTTAGTAACCTTAGGTGAAATTACCTTCATTATAATTTGATTTTGCAGCCTTGGACAGTGACAGAGAATGTGTTCTACCGACTCAGACGAATCCTCATCTAGACATAGTCTGCAGAGGTCCGGAATGCTACTATCCCACCTATGTAACTTCGAATTAAAGGCACAGTGTCCCGTAAGGAACCCTATACATCTTCTTAAGCTTAACCTATTCAGACCTAATAGAATTTTGGTTACATTAATGTCCGGTTTAGGCCATAGAGCTCTAGATGTCCTACACGTAACCATGTTTCCCCATGTCCTTGTGGTTTCCTTGCTTATCCAAGACTTAATGCCCAGATAAAAGTGACAGATAGGTGCTGAGCTAAACAGTAGCTATTTGACTAAATAGTCAGATCGTGGTCAACTTGACTCCAAGCCCAAGGAGCCTGTTAAGCTCAGAATACTTAAGTGTCCCACATGCCTATATCTAAGTATACCCGACTAGTACAGCCTTACTTGCCATTCCCTTTATGAAAATATCAAGAGGGTACAATGACAACATGATATCTAGGGCTGCTTTTAAGGGCACCGGTTATACCAATACTAGCACAGCGTTGTACCTTGTTGAGAGAAGCCTGAAATTAACCCTGGGTAACTGCTTCTTACCATACTGGGAAGCAGTAATAAAGAAATAATAAAAATAATACAAAAGATGAATGGAATAAAGCCACACAGGCAAAGGTTGGTTAAAGGTGTGGGAGACTTTTAATTTGAATTTAAAAAAAACTGTCGCACAACAAAGCTGAAATCCATGCAACAGGTAGAGGAGCTTTTAAACAGTTTGCTTTGACATCAGTTGAAGAGACTGCAGTATGTTTATTGGAGTTACACTTTATAGTTCTGCATAAGGAACCTTTCGGCCATGGCTGAGGTGTTCGACATCGTCATTTATTATTTTTAATCTAATGCTTATTATACCCTTCTCCGATAGGTGAAAGGGTATTATAAGTTTGTGCATCCGTTTGTAACTTTTTATTTGTAACCCCACAAAAGTTATACCGATCGACTCAGAATCGGGAGGAGAATCGATTAAGCGATGCCCGTCTGTCTGCTTGTCTGTCTGTGAAAGTTTCTGAAGACCCTTAAGGATGGATCTGCATAAATTATATATCAGATTTTAGGAAATTCTACCGCAATGAACGGTATTAAATTTCATCAAAATCGGTCAATAAACACCCGAAATATCGAAAAATACCAAATACTAGACGAACATTTTTAAAATTTTGATTGAAAAACACTTATAAGTAACAAGAGAAAAAAGATACTTCTGGTTTACAAGTGATAATATATATTGTATATCAGATTTTAGGAAATGGTTTCCCAAAGCATGCTGTAAAAAAAATTATCAAAATCGGTCCATAAACAACTGAGATATAGAGCTGCAAAACTATCGATGGTACTATCGATAATATCGATAGTTTTATTTTTAGTGTGCTATCGATTGTTTTTTTCCGATAGCGATACTATCGACAAAAATAGGTTGGCGGCATATTTTAAATTGATTGTTAGGAAAAATTTTGGTGTCGGTGGATATTTTTAAAATAAATATGAAATTAATCAATAAGACTAAAATTATATCTTTAGTTCAGCAAATGTTAACTTGAGTAAGTGATATATTCAAGAAAAAAATGATCAAAACTGGCTACTTATATCGAAAGTCATGGTGGTATAATTACAATGCGGAAAATATTGCAATGTCAGGTGTAACGGAAAAAGGAAAAAGCATCATTTGTTGCTGATAAAAACAGTACAATGATAAAAGCATGCGATTTATAGTAAAAAAGACATTTTGCCATGTTTCGCTCATACTCTGAATCTTGTAGTGCAACCCTGTTTAAGTCAAGACTGTATAAACAAATTTAGTTTAAATGTAAAAATATTGTCACCTATTTTAAAAACATTGTTATTGCCTATGAGAAATTCAAAGCTGAACAATTAAAAGACAAGCCATATACAATAGTTTATTCCAGGAGTTACCTACGCGATACATGATTGCCTCTAAGAGGGTAAAAAGGGGAAAAAATCGAAAATTCTATATCGCCTAAAGTGATAATATTTAAACAAAATTTAAGTTATATTTTTAACAGATGTTAAAATAATCGGACAGGTACTTTTTGGAATTATGCCCGATAGGGGGTAAATAAGGGTGAAACTAGTTTTTTTGGTACTATTTTTAAGCCACTCTTATCTTTTAAACCAAAGAATATAGAAATAAACTTTGTAATGCAATCAATAAATGCGAAAAAATATTGAACACGTATTTGGTACTTTTTTGATTTTGGGGTCCAAAATGGGTAAAAAATGAAATAAAATGATAATTTAACACCTCATGAAGTAATATGAACCATTGACCAATATGTTGACTGCGTTTTTATAAAATATACCGGATCCAAATGGTATCAAGTACTAAATATGCATATGGAACTTTTTTGAAATTAGGATAAAAAGGGGAAAAATTGGTAATGTTATAACTTTTAAGCAAATGAATGTTTGTATGACCTTTATAGAATAGTAAACTATGTATTTGATCATGTTATGGTTTTTAGCAAAGTTGTTGCGAATGAGCCGACGAAGGTTTTTAAGATGGTATGACTAATTTCCGACAGGTAGCGCCACTGAAAATTACTCTCTAGAAAAGTTGTTACGCATGAGCTGACGAAGGCTTCTTAGTTGGTAGGACTAATTTCCGTCAGGTGGCGTAACTGAAAATAACTCAAATTGAATTGATCAGGCTATGATCTTTAGCAATGTTCGTGCATATGAGTCGACGGAGATTTCTAAGTTGGTATGATCAATTTTCAAAACTATTCAAAATGAATTGAACTGTAAACTATGCATTTGATCTGATGTGTTGATTGGACAAAATGAATGAAATGATTAAAAATTAATTTGATATTTGTGTAATGTCTTTTTTCTAAATTTATTTTAGTTTGTTAGTACTTCATAAAAAAAAATATATGAAACCTTTAAAACTTGCTTCGAAATGTTTATTATAAAATTCCGAGCAAGGCTCGGTTACCCAGGTACTATAATTTAAAGCAAATATTTGTAGATATATGTACTTAAAGTAAACAATTGTTTCTGCATGAAATTTTTAGAATTCGATACTATCGATAGTATCGATAGTTTTATGACAGACTATCGAAACTATCGAATGTGACCACTATCGACTATCGAAACTATCGAGTGGGGCGACTATCGATAGTTTTGCAGCTCTACTGAGATATCGCCAAAACACTAAATTGGATGTAGCGCAAATTGCCCAAAGTACGTATTAGAGAAATTTTTTGGAAAAAAAAAATTAAGAAATAGGAAAAACCATCCTCCTGAAGCACGAACATACAAAATCGGTTTATAAACTCCTGAAATATCGGTAAATCAACAAAATCGATGTGTCTCAAGTTGTCGTATTTGAATAAATTTTTCATTTTTTAATACATTTTTTGATTTTATGGCTATATCTCATGTTTGTGATCCGATTTTGATGAAATTTAAAAGTGTGATTAGCGGGAACAGTTCCCAAATTATATATAATTTATGTAGGTCCGTGCTCTAGTAGCATGAGTTTTTTATTTGTATTTTTTTCAACAAAATTTTTAAAATACGTACTTTCAGCATACGCAGTGTTTCGGCGATGTCTCAGGTGTTTATATACCGATTGTGATGAAATTTAACAGCGTCCTTTGCGGGAGAATTTCCTTAAATCGGATATATATCAAAAACAATCCAATTTTTACATACAAATGTGTCCTTGAAATATATGACCTGTTCGCCACATTAGGACTTGACCTTGAAGACAAAATTTTTTCTGTGCACCTTACTATGTAAATCATCGATTATTACTGGAGAATCGAATTAAAAAAGTACTAATATATACTATTTAACATTGTTTTCAAGAACTAAATGGTATGTTATGACTTCTGATGAAACCAGACAAATCATATAATAATTTGGCTGATTTTCCATCAACTTTTTTTTGAATATACATACATATGTGAAAAAAGCAAATCAACTTAAGATTGAATTTAATGGAACCCTAAGCTTAGAAAGGAATTTACTATTTTTAAAGTGTAATAGCTGAATTTTTTTTATTTCTATTCTTTATCGCCAACTTTTTGTATTCATTGAATTTTTCAGGTTTACATTTTTTAATGACTTGTGACATGTTTTGCATAAAGCAAGTACTTTTTCATTTAGCTAAAAATGTATATTAAAAAAAAATGTATATATTATTGTTCAACAAGAGGGTATTAACTCAAAATTTTTAAATTTTCACTTTTTTAAAGAAATTGATGTGTAGTAGTCTTATCTACCCACTGTAAAAATCGGACATCATTCTAATTATAATTTCACCAAAAAACTACAGTTTTACCCCTCTTCCTTATATGAAAGTAGTAGTAAAGTAAAATAGTTTTTTGACTCTAGTGAAAATTTATAAATTTCGAGTTAATACCCTCTTGTTGATCAAGTGCGATATGTATGTACATTTCAGCAGAAATCAAACTTAAAACAAGTAAGAAAGTGCTATAGTCGGTCAAGCCCGACCATACGATACCCTTCACCACTTAGGTCAAAGGTGTTCTTTTTCCTGTATAAAGACAAATATTTGCTAAATTTTCTCATCATACAAACATTTTCTCAAATTTTATGTATATTTAAGATGTTTAGTGCGTTTTGACGGAAGATTTTGTATGGGAGCTAATGTCAAATGTGGACCGATTTCAACCAAATTTGGTACAGTGATAATAAAAAAAATAAATAAAATAAAAAATATTGATATTTGTGGCCAAAATATCAATTCCTGGAAGTGGGACCTATAATGGATCGATTTTGACGAATTTCAATAGCCTACTATAAAAAAATGGTCTGTGCCAAATTCCATCAAATTATTTTTAGAATTACAACCTGTAAATCGACTCAGAAAGTGATTCTAAGCCTATTGGTATACTAAATAGTGGGTCTAAGACAAACTTTTTTATGCGTTACATACATCAGCACAAACTTATAATACCCTTTCCACCTATGGTGGTGAAGGGTATAACAAGTTAGAGTGGTGTGTTCGGCTATGCCGAATCTTAGTTTCTGATTACTGAATTTTACAAATTACCCAGTCTTATATTTATGTTTACAAAAAGCTTATCAGTGTAAAAATCAATTATCTCTAGATATATAAGAGTTTTTACGATTTTGTGGGTTTTTAAATGACCTTGAGAGTTTCTTGCAAGGGGGATTTACTTTTAAAATGCAAATAAAATTGTGGCTGCACAACTCTTTTTTAGGAAGGCAGCACTATGTGAGGTACCTAAAAAATGTATCTTATTTATCAAAAAAGTATAGGGATCATCCTTGAATAAAACTTAATTAAAATATTCAGCTAGCCCGGCGGGCGGACATCGTTAAATAGACTTAGAATGTGATTCTGAGTCTATTTAACGATGAAATCAGAGACCGGAGATCGTTTTATTTTTTAAATCCATCAAGTATAAATATCATTGCCGATGAAAATTTATTTTCATTTCGATCGAAAAATAAAAAAGAGGAATTTATATTCGAAATATAAATATCCCTCATGATGAAAATTTTAAATATCTATAACGATAAATATCCAAACAGAAAATTATTTTATTGATTGTTTTATTTTTGAACTTCTGTTTTGACTTTGAAAAATAAAATTTTTATGAAATTTCAAAATTTTCAACAATGAATGTATGAATATGTTTTCAATTTATTGCAATGTTTTAGGACATCGAAGTTGAAGATGATAGTTCTAATGCGAACTATTGGTGGTTTCTTTGATTCGCGTCGCTATTTCTAAAAAAAATAACATTTAAACGTTTTAAACGCATTTCGACAACGATCATTTGTTGCCCAAACCCATTTCAATACAAAATTTGCAACAATAATTGAATTTATTGCTATTTAAACGTCCTAAAGATGCTTTATACCCGGACAAATACAGAAATAAAATTTTAATTTTTTCTATCAAAATTTATTTTCATCGGATGAAAAAAGATGAAAATTTTTTTGAACTGTACTGATAAATATCCCAAACGATTTTTTTATATTTTATTTTCATCGGATTTTTTTTTTTTTTTTTTTTTTTTTATTTAGGACCAGCACTCAGGGGATGACCCCTACTTATGCAATGCATTGTGTTGGAACTAGGAAAATAGGTTATGGGAGGGTGGATAGATGGAGTAGTGTTTATGGACATTTGATTTGAACTTCCCTATATTGCAACTGGCAGGGAAAATTTCTGCGGGAAGTAAATTCCACATACGAACTGTACGGCTAAAGAAAGAATTTTCTCTGTAGTGTGTTGTTCTGTCTACTGGCCAATCGACTACAAAGGGATGAGCTCTAACAGACAGACGTGTATTGCGTAGAAAAATTCGAGTTTCAGGAACAAGTTCCCTTATTTCATTAGAGCACATTCCAAAGTAGTAACGATAGAACAGTGTGACACAACCCACATTGCGACGGTGCTCTAGTGAATCAATAGAGTTGGATACCCTACTGTCACCAATAAGTACCTTCGCCCTCTCCTGCACTCGGTCGAGAAGCTCCAAAATAGACTTTGAAGCACCGGCCCATACATGGGAGTTGTATTCCATTTTCGGTCGAATATAGGTGGTGTAAATAGTAAGGAGATCAGATGGAGTGAAGTATCTCTTACACCGTTTAAGAAAACCGAGACACTTGAATGCTTCTTTCGACACTTGAAAAATGTGATCAGTCCAACGGACATCACATTGAATTCTCATGCCCAGAACATCAAGAGTATCTGATTCCTCGATATTTTCACCACCCATTAATACAGATGAAGTAACATGATCCGCCGTGCGTTTGTGCGTAAGCAAACAACACTGAGTTTTCCGCGCATTAAAATCGACTCTATTAGCACGACCCCATTCTGAGATTGTTTCTAAATCGCGGTTTAATGATTCATTCATGTTTTGCCTCATAGTGCCAATCTCTAAAAGGTTTGGTCTATGATTGAATGAATACGAATGGCAAATGTTACTATCATCTGCAAAAGAGTAGATAGGATTAGAAGTTTGACGTAGAAGGTCGTTTATAAAGATAAGAAACAGAGTAGGAGAAAGAACGGAGCCTTGCGGTACCCCTGAATTTAGCTTGAACTCGTTTGATGAGATCCCATCTACAACAACTCTTATAGTGCGATCTCTGAGAAAGCTCGATATAAATCGAGAGAAGTTATTACCGACACCAAAAGCAATAAGTTTTGATAGAAGTGCTACGTGCCACACTCTATCAAACGCCTTGGAAATATCCAGAGCCACAACTTTACTTTCGCCAAAACGGTGTATTGAATGACACCATTTTTCCGAAAGGAAGGCTAGCAGGTCTCCCGTAGAGCGTCCCCTACGAAATCCATACTGGCGGTCGCTTAGTAGGTTGATTGAAAAAAGAAACAAAATTTTTGAACAAATAAAAATCATGAGGGATTTTTAATATTTTTTTAAACTTCAATGATTGTTTTTTTATGGATTTAAACATGAAAATATTGTTTTAAAAGTATTAATATCCGGTCTCTGGATGAAATACAACTTAAGCCCAATATACCCTTTCCACTCATTGTGGCGAAGGGTATAGAAAACCATGGAGATTACACAGCTAACATTAAAATATTTGCAAATTAAGTTTTGTGTCCGATCTTCTTCATCCACTTTTAACGTTAAATCGTTGCCATAATCGTCGCACGAAAAATCACCGTCTTCACTCATTTTTTTTATTTTGAAAATTTGGGTTGAAATTAATTTTTTTAATATTTTATTTTGGCTGTTCAGACAAAAAATTTTCATTAATCAAAAAAATGGTTTGAATTAAAATTA
Organism: Stomorhina lunata; assembly: GCA_933228675.1. Classification (NCBI taxonomy): domain Eukaryota; kingdom Metazoa; phylum Arthropoda; class Insecta; order Diptera; family Rhiniidae; genus Stomorhina; species Stomorhina lunata. The sequence continues at coordinate 82,423,958 of OW121740.1, read as the reverse complement.
TTCAAAAAATTTTGTTGTGAATAAAATTATTTGAGCTTAGTGTTCTTAAATAATACAAATTTTGGATGTTTTGAGCATAAACCAGAACTAGACTGTGGACGAAACTGTCAAGTACATTTAAGAGACGTCAAAAGTACATTTAAAAGACGTCATCTTCATATAAGAAATGTCATTATACTTTTTTTTCTATTTTTTTTGTGCCTAGTAAAACATATGAGCGCACTCTATGCGGTACTCTATGGTTTTGAGAAAATAAATTTTGATTTTATTTACATCCAAAGAAATAAATTAAAGTAATATTTAATTTCTTTTAAATGAATAAAAATTGAAATTATTTCAATATTCTGTACAAAAATGAATTTAATTTTAAATTATTATTATTAAAAAAGTTTTAAGAAAACTTTAGTTGATATGGGTATGTAAAGATTTTAAATAATAACTAAACATAATAAATCTAAATAAACAAAATCAAATTTTTATCTTATTTTAGTTAATCCTAAATAATTCGAACAAAATTGTATTCCTTGAAATTTAAATAAATAACAAAATAATTCAATTTTATGTAATATTTTTCATAAAAATATTCAAAATGTACAGCTATGATATATATACCCTTCAGGAACTCCACAAATCTGATCGTAGATACCATTAACATTATAATGATCGACTCAGAATTGGCAGGAGAATCGATTTAGCGAAGTCCGCCTGTCTGTCCGTATTTCTATTGAGTTTTTGGAGCTTTCCATCTTAAAGCCACTTAAATGAGAATAAATAACACAGGTCAACAGCAAAAATGTGCTCGAGTAACCACTATATACATTTGATGTATCATGGCTACCATAGTACAAAAATGGTAAAATTTTTAAATTCTATGGCAAGATTTTTTTTAAATTGCAATTTTTTATAGACGTTTCTTCAAATAATTAATGATAACTCAAAAACTACTAGTCCGATATTATTAAAATAAAATCATAAAAATTAAGATTTACATAGCCTTTAATTCATCTATATATCGCGTTTCAATCGGATCAATATTATCGGAGTTATATAAAAAAAATTTCCGTTTTAAAAAAATCATGAAAAATCGAAAACATCAAAAAACTTCCAGATTTATTATTTTATCGCATAGCGACATATAATAGCAACAAAATGAGATATCGACCATAAAAATCGATTGATTTTTTTCGAATTTATTCACAATTTAGTGAATTCGCTCATTTTCACAAAATTTTAGTTTTTTGCTTGATATTCGCATTATAGCGGGTTTTCAACTGTATGAAAAAAATACATTTTCCAATTTCAAGGAGTGCATGTCGGATTATTGTGAGATTTGGTAAGAAACTTCCACCCACAAATTTTTAGTCGAATTGGACAACGTCAACTCGTAGCGTATAGGCCCCAAATCTGAAAATAGCGTTTAAATCGAAAAAAAATTGTAAAATTTTCAGTTTTTGCAAAATTAAAGCTATTTATTCCCCCTTTTGCAAAAAAGTGGATCCTGGTCCTTAGGGAAAACACAATGAGATTTCCAATAAGCTACATATTTTTAAAATCGGTCAAACAGTTTTCGAGTTACTACAATTTGCACTGGCCATTACATGTTCTTGAGGACTTGCCGAAGGCAATTGACCAAAAAATTTGACTAAGTCAAATCGATGGAATAGATCAAAAATGTATTTCATTGTTTTATTCATGTATTTTATTTTTTAAATTTATTACAACATATAAAATAAAGGTACGGTCAGACTCATTAAACATTTAAATCAAATATTTTAAGTAAAATATTGTTAAAACAATATAATCAAAAATTTGTGGTCACACTTAGCACATTTATTTTCCGATTTTTGTTTGATTAAATACTGAAAAAATATGTTCAAAGAAAAAACAAAAAAATATGTTTTCCGTATGGTCACACTGAAGATAAAATATTTTCCCCAAAAATATTTAATCAAACTATCAAACAAATAAATATTAATTTTATTAGAAAAATTCAAACACATTATGGATGTGGATGAAAATCTTTTTATTTTGTGCTGTGGAGCAGCTTCAGTAGCAATTCTGGAAGACGAGGAAAAACAAAAAAAGGTAAAAAGAAGGTTATGGGTTCGCAAGTGGGTTCAAAGACGCAATGACGAGGGTTGTTGTGCAAAGTTGTTAAAGGAGCTACGGTCAGAATCACCGGAATTATACAAAAACTTTTTGCGAATGAATTCAAGGGATTTTGACTATCTGGTAAGTACCAACTTCAAATTGTTAATTAATATATCTTTTTATCCTTCGATAGCTTAAACTAGTTGCTCCGCTTATAACAAAGAAGACAACAAGACTTCGTGAACCAATTTCTGCTACTGAGCGTCTAGCGCTAACACTACGGTTCTTGGCGACGGGAGAAAGTTTCAGATCCCTTCAGTATATTTTCCGAATCCCTCATAATACTATTTCGGGTATTATTCCAGAAGTATGTGATGCCATCTATAAAGTTTTGCAACCGAACTATTTAAAGGTAAAACAATTGCAATTTTCTTTCTATTTTTGAAAAGCTATGTTGCAGGTACCCTGCACCGAAGAAGAATGGATTGCTGTTTCTAATGAATTCCACGAGTTGTGGAATTTTCCTAACTGCATTGGCGCACTGGATGGCAAACACGTGGTGATGAGAGCACCATCTCACTCTGGAAGCATATTCTATAATTACAAAGGTATACACGCTTATAAAGTATTTTAAAAACATTATACAAGTAAATATATGATTGTTGCTTTGTAGGTACACATAGCATTGTCCTAATGGCAATTTCAGATGCATCCTACAAGTTTTTATATGTAGATGTGGGATCAAATGGCCGAATATCTGATGGAGGAGTTTTTCGGAAGTGCTCATTTAATGAAGCCCTGAAAAGCAAAAAACTTAATCTGCCACCTCCAAAGCCTTTGCCAATGAGAACCTTACCCGTACCTTACGTTATTGTTGCAGATGACGCGTTTGCTTTGACGCCAAATATATTAAAACCCTTTAGTTCTCGTAATTTGAGTGCAATTCAAAGAATTTTTAATTATCGCTTGTCGAGAGACAGGCGTGTTATAGAAAATGCTTTCGGAATAATGTCAGCACGTTTTCGTTTACTGCGTACCACAATAAACCTTGAGCCCGAAAAAGTTAAATCCGCTACTCTTGCATGTTGTGTTTTACACAATTATTTGATGAGTCAAAAAAGCTCGATATACTTCAAACCAAATCTTGTTGACCGTTATACTGAAGATGGTGCTCTGATACCTGGGGAGTGGCGCAATGAACTAAACGATAACAATCTTTTTAATCTGCAAACGCATCGTTCCTATATCGCGCAAGAAACTTCACAAATAAGAGAGGAATTCTCACACTATTTCGTTGAAGAAGGAGAAGTACCTTTTCAGTATAAACATATATGAAATTAAAACTTTAAAGTTAATGTATCCTTCCCTCTTTTTATAACAACAATAAACTTTAAAAATATGAGCATTTTAAATACATGTTTATTTTTATTTAGAAGCAAGTAAGAAAGTTTTATATTCAAGCCCGGTCATTGATACCTTACACCATCTTCAAAATTGCAACATGTACTTATGTCAAGAGCTTTACATAGACAGATGACTAGGCAGCTAGACATACGGACGTTGTTGCATCGACTCAGCAAAATATTCGGATCGACCCACTTAAACAGCAGCAAAAACTTTCCAAAAAATACCCTTCCCACCTATTTTGGTGTAGAGTATAGGTAAAATGTTTTGTAGTCTATGTACATTAGGATTACAGCCAAAATTATTTTCATGAATTTTAAAAATTTTTCAACGGAATATTGTACAATAGGTCTTAAAATTTTTATCGGTTGCGATATAAATTATGTTTCTATGTTTATTAGTTCAAAAGATACATATGGGTTAAAAAAAAGTACAAAAATATAGTTTTTACCCTTTTTTATCCTTATTAGTGCCATTTTCAAAAAAGTACCAAACACGTATCCATTTATTTTCTTAGCTGACCCAAATTTAATTTCAACGTTGTTTGCATCGATGTTGGTTTCGGAGATATGATGTTACTAATTTCTCCCTTTTCTACCCTGTTTTGCCCCCTAGGCGGTCGAATTTCAAAAAAGTACCGAACACGTGTCCCTTAATTTTAAGTGCCGATCTCAGACCAATTTAGCTTTTGTTTCTATCACTTTTGGTTTAGAAGATGTATTTTTACCGATTTTTACCCCCAAAGTTAAAAAAAGTACCAAACACTATTTTATTTTTTTCAATGTCAATCGACCAGTCAATAAATTATGCTTCTGGCTTAATTAGCCTAAAAGATATTCATAGCTAAAAAGCAAAAAATCTACCCTTGAATATTTTTCCTTTTTTACCCTTTCGTACCCCACTAATCGCAAAAGTACTAAATACGTATTTATTAGTTTTTTAATACCTATCGGCTGCGATATAAACTATGTTTCTATGTTTATTAGTTCAAAAGATACATATAGGTTTAAAAAAGTGCCAAAATGTAGTTTTTAACCTTTTTTATCCTTATTAGTACCATTTTCAAAAAAGTACCAAACACGTGTCCATTTATTTTTTTAGGCGATTCAAACCCAATTTTAACTTTGTTTGTATCGATGTTGGTTTCGTAGATATGATGCTACAAATTTCTCTCTTTTCTACCCTGTTTTACCTTTTAAGAGGTCGAATTTCAAAAAAGTACCAAACATGTGCCCTTTAGTTTTAAGTGACAATCTCAGACCAATTTAGTTTTTGTTTCTATCACTTTTGGTTTAGAAGATATATTTTTACCGATTTTTACCCACAAAATTAAAAAAAGTACCAAACACATATTTTATTTTTCTTCAATGTTAATCGACCAGTCAATTAATTATACTTCTGGCTTTATTAGCCTCAAAGATATCCATAGCTAAAAAGCAAAAAACCTACCCTTCAATATTTTCCCTTTTTTCACCCTTTTTTACCCCATCAATCGCAAAAGTACCAAATAGGTATTTAATTGGCTAGAAACCGAATAGGTTGCGATATAAATTATGTTTCTATGTTTATTAGTTCAAAAGATACATATGGGTTAAAAAAAGTACCAAAATATAGTTTTTATCCTTTTTTATCCTTATTAGTGCCATTTCCAAAAAAGTACCAAACAGGTGTCCCCTTATTTTTCTAGCCGATTCAAATCCAATTTCAACTTTGTTTCTATCTATGTTGGTTTCGTAGATATGATGTTACTAATTTCTCCCTTTTCTACCCTGTTTTACCTTCTAAGAAGTCGAATTTCAAAAAAGTACCGAACACGTGTCCCTTAATTTTAAGTGTCAATCTCAGACCAATTTAGGTTTTGTTTCTATCACTATTGGTTTAGAAGATATATTTATACGTATTTGATATTTTGTACTTGGCAATCGACTTCCCTACAAATTTTATTTCTAGCTTTATTGGTTCAAGTGAAATACAAAGAAAAAAAAATGGACCTACCCTAAATTTTTTTCCCCCGTTTTTACCCCTTTTTGCCCTCTAAATCAAAAAAGTACCAAGTACGTGTCTAATATTTTTTTCTTGTTTACCGTCTCCGTTTTGAATTTTGTTACTATGTTTATTGGTTCAAAAGATACACATGGGTTAAAAAAAAGTACCAACATTTTATTTTTACCCTTTTTACCCCGTATTTGTCCCATCTGCTAAAAAGTACCAAACACGTGTCTACTTATTTTTGCAGCTGATCCCAACGCAATTTCAATTTTGGGCCTATGACGTTTACTTCCGGAGATACAGCATTACTAATTTTTCCCTTTTTTACCCCTTTTTACCCCCTTAGAGGCCGAATTTCCAAAAATCCCGTCTTAGTGGATCTATACTTTGAAAAAGGTACCCGCTGTCAAAATTTCAGCTCTCTAGCTTTAGCCGTTTGGGCTGTGCGATGATGAGTCAGTCAGTCAGTCAGTCACGTTAGAGTTTTATATATATAGATTGTTCAACAAGAGGGTATTAACTCAAAATTTTTAAATTTTCACTTTTTTAAAGAAATTGATGTGCAGTAGTCTTATCTACCCACTGTAAATGTTTACCCCTCTTCCTTATATGAAAGTAGTAGTAAAGTAAAATAGTTTTTTGACTCTACTGAAAATTTAAAAATTTTGAGTTAATACCCTCTTGTTGATCAAGTGCGATATGTATGTACATTTCAGCAGAAATCAAACTTAAAACAAGTAAGAAAGTGCTATAGTCGGTCAAGCCCGACCATACGATACCCTTCACCACTAAGGTCAAAGGTGTTTTTTCCTGTATAAAGACAAATATTTGCTAAATTTTCTCATCATACAAACATTTTCTCAAAACTTATGTATATAGTCCCGTCATTGGGACTTATATGAGGGCTAGGGTGAAATGTGGACCGATCATCTCGAAATTTGGCAAATTGATTAAGAGTTTTTACAAAAATTATGTATGCTCATTATCTTCAGACTTATGAGCGTTTTAGAGATTTTTGTCTCATTTAGTGCGTTTTGACGGAAGATTTTGTATGGGAGCTAATGTCAAATGTGGACCGATTTCAACCAAATTTTGTACAGTGATTTAAGTTTACATAAGAAGTATTTGTTTTAAATTTCATGCAAAAATTTTGATATTTGTGGCCAAAATATCAATTCCTGGAAGTGGGACCTATGGGAGGTACCATAAATAATGGATCGATTTTGACGAATTTCAATAGCCTACTATCAAAAAATGGTCTGTGCCAAATTCCATCAAATTATTTTTAGAATTACAACCTGTAAATCGACTCAGAAAGTGATTCTAAGCCTATTGGTATACTAAATAGTGGGTCTAAGACAAACTTTTTTATGCGTTACATACATCAGCATAACATCAGTATAACAAGTTAGAGTGGTGTGTTCGGCTATGCCGAATCTTAGTTTCTGATTACTGAATTTTACAAATTACCCAGTCTTATGTTTATGTTTACAAAAAGCTTATCAGTGCAAAAATCAATTATCTCTAGATATATAAGAGTTTTACGATTTTGTGGGTTTTGAAATGACCTTGAGAGTTTCTTGCAAGGGGGATTTACTTTTAAAATGCAAATAAAATTGTGGCTGCACAACTCTTTTTTAGGAAGGCAGCACTATGTGAGGTACCTAAAAAATGTATCCTATTTTTCAAAAAAGTATAGGGATCATCCTTAAATAAAACTTAATTAAAATATTCAGCTAGCCCGGCGGGCGGACATCGTTAAATAGACTTAGAATGTGATTCTGAGTCTATTTAACGATGAAATACAACTTAAGCCCAATATACCCTTTCCACTCATTGTGGCGAAGGGTATAGAAAACCATGGATATTACACAGCTAACATTAAAATATTTGCAAATTAAGTTTTGTGTCCGATCTTCTTCATCCACTTTTAACGTTAAATCGTTGCCATAATCGTCGCACGAAAAATCACCGTCTTCACTCATTTTTTTTATTTTGAAAATTTGGGTTGAAATTAATTTTTTTAATATTTTATTTTGGCTGTTCAGACAAAAAATTTTCATTAATCAAAAAAATGGTTTGAATTAAAATTATTCAAAAAATTTTGTTGTGAATAAAATTATTTGAGCTTAGTGTTCTTAAATAATACAAATTTTGGATGTTTTGAGCATAAACCAGAACTAGACTGTGGACGAAACTGTCAAGTACATTTAAGAGACGTCAAAAGTACATTTAAAAGACGTCATCTTCATATAAGAAATGTCATTATACTTTTTCTATTTTTTCTATTTTTTTGTGGCTAGTAAAACATATGAGCGCACTCTATGCGGTACTCTATGGTTTTGAGAAAATAAATTTTGATTTTATTTACATCCAAAGAAATAAATTAAAGTAATATTTAATTTCTTTTAAATGAATAAAAATTGAAATTATTTCAATATTCTGTACAAAAATGAATTTAATTTTAAATTATTATTATTAAAAAAGTTTTAAGAAAACTTTAGTTGATATGGGTATGTAAAGATTTTAAATAATAACTAAACATAATAAATCTAAATAAGTCTAATAGCTCATTCACATTGAGCTCGAAAACTAGTTAAAGTAGTTTTCGCCTTAAGACAATATTGAAAACTTAAGTTTTCACATACAAAACGAAAACTCCTTCTATATGAGTTTTCAACTAAAACTTATTTGAAAACTATTAAAATACCGATACAACACTGAGTTCATACCATTTATTACAACTCTAAGTTGGAAAAATGAGAAAATATTAAAAATAAATGTCAGTTGAAAATAAAATATAAAAAAAACAATAATTTTAATATTAAAAATTTCTGAAAAAAACATTGTGCATGTGACGAATATGTTATTATTTTATCGTTTTTTACTACAATTTAATAATTCTAAAGTATTTGGTGTACGGTTTTTAAATTTAAAAAAATTAACTAAAACTCATGAAGTGCCAAATTTTCATAATGTGAATGGTGAAGTTTTCGATTGTGTTTTCATATCCGAAAACACCTAAAAACTTATAGTGTGAATGGGCTATAACAAAATTGTATTCCTTGAAATTTAAATAAATAACAAAATAATTCAATTTTATGTAATATTTTTCATAAAAATATTCAAAATGTACAGCTATGATATATACCCTTCAGGAACTCCACAAATCTGATTGTAGATACCATTAACATTATAATGATCGACTCAGAATTGGCAGGAGAATCGATTTAGCGAAGTCCGCCTGTCTGTCCGTATTTCTATTGAGTTTTTGGAGCTTTCCATCTTAAAGCCACTTAAATGAGAATAAATAATTATCACCAAATTCAGCACAAGAATACCATTATGTGAATACCAGCCAGTGTGAAAATAATTGTCTCAATCGGTCACCATTTGACTGTAGCTATTTCTGTTCGTTAGTGGAAAGCTCGATAGCGCCTAAACAAACTTTCTAGAGGGACAACAATTGACAAAATTATTTCTCATCTCTTGAAAAAGTTCGGTATTGATATATTGATAATGGGCGAACTCGGTTTACATTTAGTAAAAGCTTCCATATAACTCCGACCGGGAATCACTTTTATGCTGATAAATTAAATCACATAATAATAGCAGTCAGCATATTTCCATTCAATCGCTATCCGTGTTTGCTTAATGTTGACCTAACCTTCAAATACCACAATTCCATAATATATCTTATATAGCATTTAAATTTTTTAATAATTTTTCCACATTTGATTAAAGCTTTAATACAATCCGAATTAAGCGATTAAGAACAACGAAAAGTATTTAAATGCTTATAAATGTAAGACTATAACCGTTATGAGACCAAATTTTGTGCAAAGTAGCTTTATATATCAGGTTTAAGTAAATCTTCCTGCGAAGCACGCTATTTTATCAAAATCGGTCTATTAACACCTGGCATATCGCCAAGACACCGAATTTAGAAGTAATTGGCCCTAAAACCGGTTAAAAATCTATATATTTTACTAGGAGCTTATGTAAATCGTAAGAACATGTAGGCCTTGTATTTATTAATTAATTAACGAGTCATCAGAAGTTAAGACTTGCACAACTATTCATCAAAATTAGTCAACTAACTTCAGACATATAAGCAAGTATTTAATTACTTTTCCGACAAAGCAATGACTAATGTAGACCTGATATTTATCCATTCAAAAGCTATATATCTCACGTATGTATCTAAAACTAAGAGTGTATAACCTATCATCCTAAAGCTTGTATAGATTGACAAAACAATCTTTGCCATCATTGGGGAAGGGTATGCAAGATTCCGCATAGTCGAATATACCACTCTTACTTGTTTTTATTTTATTTAATTTTATTTATTTGTATTTAAAATGTTTTGTTTTTCCTCGATCAGTTGTGTTCCGTTGACATTTTTTTATAAAAGGGTGTTTCATAATGAATTAAATTGAGTAATCTGTTACAATACGACTCTCTTAAAAAAAGAGAGTCGTAGCTGAAAAATTTCCACGATACCATTGAGTTTTCAATATGATAACAAATACAACATTCGCCTAAATATCCCTACGCCAACTGCGATAAGGGTGATTGTTTTGTGATATTTTTATGATGCTACTCGATGGTGCAGCGAAATATTAGATTAAATAAAAATTTTGACAAAGATTGAACCTCTATCTCGATTAAATCATGTTTTGTAAATACCTAATATTTAACAAATGTACCTATACTTTATTGTATTTGAATTGAAATTCGATAACATATTTTTAGTATTGCCATATTTTGTTATGGAAAATAAAAAATTTGACATTTGAACCCGGAAAAAAAGTGTTAAACTTTAATACTATTAAAAATAAAATAATCCTACATTTTCCACAGACTCAGCAAAAGTATTCATTATTTATATTAAAATGTAAGATAGGTACAATTTAACAAGCATATAATAAAATTAACAAGCATATTATAAAATTACATTTTCGCGAAATTCTAAGATTTCAAATCGTAGGTACGGCGAAATAATTTAAGATATCTGTTTACTATTCAATGATCTTTATTAAAGTGAAATTCATTTTACATGTAAGCTTAAACATAAGTATTTGATAACAGAGATGTTACAAATTGTATTTACATATCGTCGCCCCGGAGTTATCTTCACGTAAGTGCAAAAAATTTTTTTTTGGGAAATTGAACTTAAAGATTTGACATTAGTTGCAGAAGAATTTACTCGAAAAATGTGTTCCAATATTTTTATCAGTTGTAGTCCATGAAGTTCTTAATCAAATCGGTTAAAAATATTCAAGGCCATGGAAGAATATTTCCGAGTTATTGGCATTTTTGTCTCTAAAGAAATTTTCACAATTTGCCGTAAAGGACACATTTTATTAAACATTTATTAATATATGTCATATACGTGAAAATGTTAGTACAAACAATTTTTTTTAAGTTATCTTCACGTATGTACCCACATAATATTATGATTTTTTAAGAAAAAAAATCTGAAATCTATTATACTAAATATCAATTCATAGTTTTTCTGAGAGGAAATATACTTAAAATTTCTCCTGTTATACAAAAACTTTGCAGTGAGATTTAAATATATAAAAAAATACTATGACTGCTCTATCCATATAAATCGAATTTTCACACGAAATACGTACCTTATCATTTCAATAATGATTGGATAAATGCTAAGATAAAGAAGTAATAGTTTTAAAATTAAAAATAAGCACATGTGCAAAAATAGGTATCTCCAACGACAAAAAGAAAGACATTGAAAGTCTTTACGTTTATTTTCCAGAAAATGAAGTAAAATTCTATGACGATTTATTTAAGTAAATTAATGTATGTATTATATATGTATAATCAACTAAAAGACGTAATACGACGCGTTCTATCTTTTTTCAAAAATTTTAAATAAGTAATAATATGTAAACTATTTGCAAGATTTTAAAGCCTGGACTAAACTGTAATTAAACTTAAGAAGTAGTCTCCATTTTATTGTGATTTTTTGGCCTACTTAAAATTTCTAAAAAATTGTGATACGCAATTGCGTCTTTTATGTGATTATATGTAAGTATATGTATATATAGTGTGTAGAAAAAAAAATAAATAAATCAAATTTAGCTAATTTTCTACCAAGAATTAATTTTTTCGTATGATAAATATTTCTGTAAAAATATATTTTTAAATAGTATTTTTTAAGTTAATTTTAATTTCTTTTGTAATAAAGTGAATTCCTAAAAAAAGTCATTAATTTCTATCTAATTATATAAACAATAGAAACCCATTTCCAGAACAGTCATAAATGAAATAAATTCAAAATTATATATTTTACAAATCTACTTTTCAATATATATTTTGCTTGCGAATACGTGAAGATAACTCAAGATTTCTAAATTGCATTTATTCATATATTTTGTGTTGTATCGCCTTCAAATACCAATAATTATTGTACTTACGTGAAGATAACGCAAAAATGTTGTACTTGTCAAATTTCATATGTTTTTTATTGTATATCCACAAAAATGTTACATACGTTAAGATAACGCAATAACTTTTTACGAAAGGTGGATATACAACAAAGTGCATTCATAATATCTCCGTAACTATAAAAGGTAGGCACATGGCGATCAAGTAGATCGATAGATCTAAATAAAAGATACAAGAAAATGGTCTTATCTCAATTTTTTCGATTTTGTGATATACGTGAAGATAACTTCGGGGCGACGATATGTATATAAATTTAGTACATTTACTGTGTTACAGTAGTTACTGTATATAGTATTTCTACATAACATCTTCCTTTTTTAGTAATAAAAATAAAGATATATTTCATAGTATAATTCAAAGATAAGTACTTATATTAATAAAAATAATTAATTCTACTGTTTGTTTTCACAATGTGTTTACTTTTTTACACTGTTTAATCAAATTCAATATAAGAATCAAATCTAGATGGCCTAACAATTTTTCTTCCAGTTCTGGTTATATATTCATCTTTATTATTTCGATCATTAGCACAATTTTCATTTTGACTAGTAGAATTTTCAATAACCTGATCATCATTATTTGGTTTTGAACTTGTTGAGGGCTCTGGTCTTAATGCAATATGTTGTTCATTTCTTCTGTATACCACTCCTTCATTATCCCTCACCAGATAAGATCTAGGTTCCTGACAGTCTTCTACAATTTCGCCTTGATACCAAAATGAATTATTATTCTTTTTAAATCTAACGTTATCACCTGTTTTGATAGTTTTTCTATTTATAGCATTTCTATTATAATACTCTTCAGATTTCATTGTTCGAGTTTTTAATTGAGTTTCATATTTTTCCGTATCAGTTAATTTTGATTGGAAATTTTCTGAAAGAGAAGGTAGTTTTGTCCTTAAAGTTCTAGACATCAATAACTCAGCCGGACTTGGCATGTTGTCTTTGGGTGTTGTCCTATATAGCAAAAGAGCTATATAAGGATCTGAGTTACTTTCTTGGCATTTCAGTTACATTTTTTTTACAGTCTGAATGGATCTTTCTGCAAGACCATTCGATCTCGGTAAATAGGGACTACTTGTTATATGCTCAATGCACCATTCTTCACAAAATTTTTTGAAATCTTTTGAATTATATGGCGGACCATTATCGGAAATAAAAAATTGCGGTATTCCATGTCTAGCGTAAATAGACTTTAATTTAGTTATAACGTGTGAACTTGCATAGCCATTTACCAATAATTCAATTTCAAAATATTTTGTGTAGTAATCTACTACTATTAAATATTGTCTTTTATTAAATTCAAAAATATCGCTACCAACTTTAAACCACGGAATGTTGTAAATTTCATGAGGCAACATTTTAATTTTGGTATTGGAATTTTTGAATTTTTGACATGATTCGCAATTATTGACAACATTAGCAATATCATTATAAATGCTGACACAGCCAAATAAAATAGCGAAAAGTTCTTTTTCGATTTGTGCATAATTTGACTTGCACTAGTTAAAGAGGCTGACGCATATGCAATAGGGTTTTTTTCGTGTAATATTGCTGCACCTACAGCATCTTTTGATGCATCAACAGTTAATATCAATTGCTTATTGGGATCAAAATATGTTAACACTGGGGTTTTTGTAATTTCGAATTTCAGCTCATTAAACTCTTTTTCATGACAACTATTCCAATGCCAAAGAATATCTTTTCTTAAAAGTTGTCGTAAATTTTTATTTTTAAAAGATAAATTTTCTATAAAGCTACCAAGGTAGTTAACCATGCCTAAAAAACGTTGTAGCTCGGCTACATTTTTTGGAGTTGGCATTTCTGTAATAGAATTAACTTTACTTATATCGGGTTTAACACCATCTTTATCAAAGACGTGTCCTAAAAATTTTATTTCATTCAACAAAAATTTTGATTTTGTTTTATTAAATTTTATGCCTACACTTCTGGCTCTTTCAAGGACAAGTTTTAAAATGTTATTATGTTCTTCAACAGTTTTTGAATAAATAAGAAAATCATCGATATATATCAATAGTCCATTGATGTCACCAAATAACTTTATCATTTCCGAATGAAAAATTTCGGGGGCAGCATTTATGCCAAAGGGAAGTCTTAAAAATCTGTATCTTCCGAAAGGAGTGTTGAAAGTGCAAAGTTTTGAGGAGTTTTGACTAAGTGGGATCATCCAAAATCCACAATTCGCATCTAATGTGCTAAAGTAACGTGCACCACTTAACTTAACTTTGCAGTCATCTATGTTGGGAAATTGGAAATGAGGTCGCAAAATTGCTTTATTAAGATTTCGGGGATCTAAGCATAATCTTAATTTCCCATTTGGCTTAGATACTAAAACAATTGAGTTAACCCATTCAGTGGGTTCCTCAACACGAGCAATTACGTTCAAATCAACCATTCTATTTAATTCTGATTCTAGTTCTTTATATAAAGAAAAATGAATCCTTCTAGGAGGATCTACGACTGGCTTAATATCTGGTTTTAACTGTAATTCACATTCATTTTGTATTAGACCAAGACCTTCAAACATATCAGGATTATTTTCTATAATACTATCCGTACTTAAAATGCTCACTTTTCGAACTAAATTCATGTTAACTGCCAAGTTTAAACCAATTATGTTTTTACATTCTAAATTTACAATATAGAAATAATCGTAATAATTTTTACCTTCATACATAAATTTCATACCAACTTTTCCACTAATCGGCAGCTTTTGTCCACTAAAAGTGTTTATTACTGTATTTGTTGACTCGGCATTTCCATTGAAACCCAACTGTTCAGCAACTCTCTGTGATACGATGTTGGCATCTGCACCGGTATCCACTTGAAATTCCACATTAGTATTTTTTGTTGTTACTGCTATATACCATCCACCAGTTGTTGTTGTAGGTTTAGACAATCTATCGCATTCAAGTGTACAGATTTCATTTAATTGTTGTTTGTTTGAATACTCTTCACGAACATCAATATTTTTATTTGCGTTTTGTTTTTGCTCAAAATTACTGACGATTTGCTGTTGATATTGGTGACTGTACGACAATGTACCAACAAACAACTCCGTTTGTTCTACTTCATCTGTATGTGACAAATTCTTAACGTATTTGCCGTTATATTGTTTTTGTTGCTTTTGGCGACCACCAAATTTATTACTAACGGGACCTTGATTTTGTTGTTGTTTAACTCTCCAAAAGCACATTTTTGCGTAATGCCTTTTTTATTGCAATTATGACAAATGGCATTTTCTGCCGGACACTTATTTGTATGTACTTGGTCACATTTTGTACACTTTGGCTTGAAACACTTTTTTCCAGCATTTTTATTGTTTTTGTTTAAAAAGTTGACACCTAGACCATCAAATTGAGCGGCTCCCTCACGTGCAAAATCTATATTTTTGGCTATCACTATGGCTCTGTCCAATTTTATTGCACCCTCACTTAATAATCGTTCTTTTATATGCTGCAAATTCGATGACAGTCTACAAATAAAAACATCTTTCACCAAATCTTCTCTAAGTATTCCGAAGTCACAAGAAAGACTAAGATTTTTCAACGCAGTTATATAGTCATCAATTCCTTCGCCACAATTTTGTTTTCTTGTGAAGAACGCATGTCGTTCCATAGCGATGTTTTTTTTTTCGGCACAAAGTAGGCATCGAACAATTTTAAAAGATCATCGAATTTTACCTCAATTGTAGATACATCAAACGAATTAAAGATGTGGAAACAGCTTGGACCCAAATGGTGAAGCAATAATGCTACCTTCCTGACATCGGGCTCTCCATCTAGCTTTGTTGCAGTTAAATATATACGAAATTGCGCTAACCACGTTTTCCATTCCAGCGCCATATTGGAAGCATTTAAATTAATTTTGACCACAGAACTCATTGTTTCTGCCTTTGTTTCTGACATTACTTTAATTTATTTAGTTTTAATCTTCCGTTTTACTTTTATTTTCCGTTTTTGTTAAGTTATCACAAGTAATTACTTTTTTAACTTTAACACTTGACTTTAGACTTTTTCATCTGACACCATGTTTACTATTCAATGATCTTTATTAAAGTGAAATTCATTTTACATGTAAGCTTAAACATAAGTATTTGATAACAGAGATGTTACAAATTGTATTTACATATGTATATAAATTTAGTACATTTACTGTGTTACAGTAGTTACTGTATATAGTATTTCTACATAACAATATCGACACCAGTTTTATTCTCTTATTTCTTTCTATTAAATTTCATCAAAATCGGTCTATAAACTTCAGAGATATCACCAAAATTCAAAATTCGATACGAATTTTAATTTTTTTAAAACTGTGTTTTTATAAATTTTTTTTTAATCAATTTGTGCACATCCAATTTTTGTGAAATTTAATTTAATGTTGATGAAATTTAATAGTGTCCTGTTTAGGAAGATTTCCTAAAATCTGGTATAGTTTATTTCGATACACCCCCAGGAGCTCATTAGACAGACATGGCTAAATCGACTCTCCTAGTTAATTCTGAGTCGATCGGTATAATTTGTATGGAGTCGAAGACGATTAATTAAAAAATTATTATAAAAATATTATATTAAATTATATTATTGAGTCAAATTAAAAATTTTCGAACACGTATTGAACCACACCTTCTCCGCATCGGATGAAATTTGGTATATACATTATCTTAGCTCATACAATTTTTAGAGTTCTTTAAGAATTTCGATTTGGTTAAGATTATATGGCGTTCCAAAGTTCGTTTTTTCAGTTGTTTTTTTAACATATTCACTTCATATGCCTTTATATCAATATTCGGCAAAGTTCACCGATTATATATTTTGCTAACCCTACGGGTAGAAAAACTTTGCCCAACATTGCTTTAAATAAAGGTATATGGGTTACACTAAAAATAACCTTTCTGCAAAAATTTAAAAATTGAGTTTTTTATGGATTATTATTCCCTATATCAAAACATATATCTGTGCAAAATTTTGAACATCTAATATCACAAATGACCAAATTATTACAGTTTTTGTACCTAGAGGACCGTTACGCACTTAAAAAAGATAAAACTAAATCATCAAAAATGGCGATAAAAGTTTAATTTTGTTTCATAGTGTAATTTAAACAATCATTGCATTTACGTTTTTTACTCTCCTGTAAACTTTTGAAAACTGTAGATAGGTTATTTCGTCTTTTAGTGACGATATATAAGATACAACGAAAGTCAAATATTCCATCTTTATTTTTTTATAAATTGCAATTATTAAATTATCCAAAAAAAAAAAAATGATTTTTTAAATGGATTTCAATAAAATATGAATTGTTGTATTTGTGAGAAATAAAACTATAGTAAGTTTATACATAAAATTTTTGTAATATCAATGATTTTAATTTAATTTTATTTCGTTTTTCCCTCAAGCTCTTAAACATGTGTAAACATTTTTACGAACGCATTTATTTCTTATACCACAATTCTTATCGTTATCCTTTTTTATCTGTATGTATGTTATTTTATAGGCAAAAACCCATTTGGCAAATATACATTTGCAATATCGTAAAGACCGTGTGGCGTTCGCAAGATGCTTTAAAGAGCTGGTAGAGACTTGCCCAGAATCTGAAAGTTATTTGATGCTGGGAGAAGCTTATATGTCTATTCAAGGTAATTTAATTTGAATTCATGTGATTTATACTTAAATTTGGACACTTTACATAAAATATCGCTTACTTTTAATAATTTTACCGAAATAGAGTTTTTAAAAATAATATATAAATCTAAGTACATACATATCGATTGTGAACCGACGTGGTATAGCAGGTTAGTCATCCGCCTAGCACACCAGAGGCCCAAGTTCGATCCCAGGTCAGACTCACTTGAAAAAATAAATTTTCAAAAATGCGGCGGTTCACCTCATAACTCAACTAGCCACTGATTATTGAGTATAAGGCTATGTAAAACTTCTCTAACTAATGCATTTGCCGTTCGGAGCCGGCGTGAAAACGTAGGTCCCTTTCAATGAGTCTAAAAATAGCATCGGATGCAGCTCATTGTCTGAGAGAAGTACCCCTTGTTCCAATTGGAATGTTGTCGGGGAATTATATATATATATACATACATATCGATGACTTAATATAAAAAAGGCCTAACTCGACTTTTAGTTTTTTTTTTGGGAAAACTTTACGAAAACTTCTTCTTGCTTTACGAAAACTTCATAAAGAACTTAAGATGCTTACTATAAACCTTATCTCTTATAATTTAAGAGATATTTGACTCCAACCATTTTTTGTGCATTTTTTGGCATGACTTCTGGCCATTTTTGACTTATACATCATTTTTGTTAAGATGAATTTTTTTTTAAATACTGTAAGATTGCTGATCAATTTCTAAATGAATTAGAAGAAAAATTCTTCAAAGTTAGTATACAGTATAATCTCGAGAAAGTGACAGTTTGTTTCCTTCAAGTTGAGATTTATTTCTGTTTGTTGAATTCTAGGAATTCCCAGAATTTTTTGTATATTTTGAGCTGTAAAAACATTGTGTTAGACGTTTATAAGCATGATACAAGTACAAGGTAGTTCCAATAGTCTTACTAAATTTTTAATAAGGATTTTTGAAGTTTAATTTTTATATTTAAATTTGAAAAAACATTGCCACTTTTTAAAAATTCTGCCTTTTATTTGATGGAGTTTTGTTTAAAATGTGTAATGATGTAATGAACAAAATTATGCAAACAAAATTTGAATACAATTTCTTAAAGATTGGAAACATATTACTCTTACGATCCATGACTAAGATGACTGATCTTCCTTACCATTCTTCTTTGAATTAGTGGCTTGCTAAAAATAGGTTCCAAATCACTTTTTACAAATAAGATTTTCTACATTCCTCAACAGCTTTGAATATTGAGTTGCATCCAATTTGCATATCATTATAAACACATTTTTGATCTTGTTAAATATTGTTATAATGGTCGTCCAGGAGTATTCCTCAATGCTCCATTCCCTCTTGAATTCAATATTTAATACTTTTTTTGGTATTTGTATTGAAGAAAAATAATTTCAATGAAAAAATTAATATATATATATAACTTGTTCATCCATTTGGAGTAATAAGCGAGCTATCGAAACTTTTTATTTTGTTTTGTTGTTTATGCCTCGCTTAATACTCCAAATGGATCAACAAGGGATGCATCAGTTAGTTTGTTTTTCTTTGACATAACAAAAAATATTTTGTTCAAATTAAATTGGTATGGATCAAAAAATACAATGTTTTTTACTTTTTTTATTTCGGTAATTGGTGAATTTTTAATTGCATGTTTTAAATAATGTATTACGCGTTGTCTTTTCTTTAATTTTCTTGCAGAAGCACTTAAAGACACGTTTCCAATATAAATAAAAATTAATATTTTCTGATTTTTGTAAAAACCAAATTTTTATTTTATATGAATGTTTACTCCCTTTATGCTCCTTTAGGAGACAAAAACGATTACTCCCTCTGTCGTCATTTTCAAGACTAAAGGGAGTACTCCATAAGGAGCTTAAAAGGAGTACTCGTGTCTGCGGACATGCTGTGTTAAAAATCCTATGAGTTTCGGAGTTTTATGGAGTAATCCATTACTCGCAAAGGAGCGCTCCAAGAGTACTCTTTGGATGATCCTATTTTTTACTGGGAATGTCATAAAAGAAAATTCCAAAGTTTGTAGTTTATAATATTTATTTATTTATTTATTTATTTATTTCCTTATTTTATATGCTTCAAAAACATTAAATATTTACAAAATTGAAAACAAATCCAAACATATATGGTAGCTTTATTTTTTCACAAATGTCATAATCCTTATATATGTCAGATAGTGATTTTTAAATTTAAAAGTGACAATGGAACTACCGTGTACATATATCTTGTTTATAAGCCTTCAGGTTGTGAGTTGTGTATTGTTGATTTAAAAAATGTCAAAACAAAATAAATTACCACAAATCAGATTAGATTTGCAGCAGAAAGTCAATATTTTAAAAATAACTGATTAAGGTGTTCAATTAAATCGACTGGCGTTGGATTATGGTGTAACTAAAGCAGCCATCTCAAAAATAAAGAAATAACGTCATGAAATATTAGAGGCTGTATCAAACACATATGAAAAAGCTCAGAAGAAAACACTTTATAAGCCGGAATATGCTGAATGTGGAGAAATCCTTTCAGGCAATACGTCGGATGTTATGCCCTTCATTCGTAATCTACGGGCGAAAATTAATGAAATGAACATTTCCGACTCGCAACTTTATAACGCAGATGAATCTGGGCTATTTTATCGTTTTTTGCCCGATAAAACATTTGTCGCAGCAAGTGAAAAAACCAGAGACCGAATATTGTTTTATTTTTTAAATCAATCAAGTATAAATATCATTGCCGATGAAAATTTATTTTCATTTCGATCGATGAATAAAAAAGAGGGATTTATATTTGAAATATAAATATCCCTCATGTTGAAAATTTTAAATATCTTTAACGATAAATATCCGAACAGAAAAATATTTTATTGATTGTTTTATTTTTAAACTTCTGTTTTGACTTTGAAAAAATAAAATATTTTTGAAATTGTAAAATTTTCAACAATGAATGTATGAATATGTTTCCAATTAATTGGAATGTTTTAGGACATCGAAGTTAAACCTAATAGTCCTAATGGAACTATTGGTGGTTTCTTTGACTCGCAAAACCATTTCAACATAAAATTTGCAACAATAATTGAATTTATTGTTATTTAAACGTCCTAAAGACTTTTTATACCAGGACAAATCTTCTTTTGTCATCCTTGATTCCCAGTGGAGCATAGGGCCTGGGAGGATGCAGCAATTGCCTGGCGTCTCTAGCTACCAGGTAAGAACTGTATCCAATTCCCACTCTAACCTTCTCGTGGTACATCCTGGAAGCCTGAGCAACCTAGTTTTAGATGCGGTAAACAAACCGTCTGGGATTCTAGGTCAGGGCTAATATAAAAGGGAGTTATCTTAGAGCCATTCCAACGTATATGGTCTAAGGGTCTAAGATAATTTACTTGGTAAAGTACAAAAATGCAGCGTCTGTTCAACATGTTAGTTGCGGCTGCAAGCGGGCGTCAGTCTCGGATCGAGTGGCTCGCTATATAAACGTGGCTTGTGTCTTTGGGCCCATCATCCATCGACTTAGCACTCACGATGTTTTAAGCACGGAAAGAAACAACATTACTCCAAGGGGTAATCATGCGAGAAATTCCCCTACTACGGCAGCTGGCGCAAGGATTTTGGAGTTGCCCAATCTATGCAAGAACATTATGATGAATGAAACCAAATACAGAAATAAAATTTGAATATTTTCTATCAAAATTTTTTTCATCGGATGAAAAAAGATGAAAATTATTTTGAACTGATAAATATCTCAAACGATTTTTTTATTTTTTATTTTCATCGGATTGAAAAACGATACAAAATTTTTTGAACAATTAAAAATCTTTAGGAATTTTTATTATTTTTTAAACTTCAATGATTGTTTTTGTATGGATTAAAACATGAAAATATTGTTTTAAAAGTATTAATATTCGGTCTCTGGAAAAAACTGCACCGGGATGATAAGTTTAATAGGAAATGATAACGTTTTTACTGTGTTCTAACGCAAGATGGCTCGTACAAGTTAAAACCATTAGTCATTGGTAAATCTGCAAATCCACGTTGTTTTAAAGGATTTTGGAAACCCATTGGTATACGCAAATTCGAAGAAGTCGTGGATGAATTCAGAAATATCTTGCAACTGGATTCATAATTCATTTATAAAACAGGTAACTTTTAGCTTCAGATATTTTTTTCGGATTATTGCATAAACATTTTTACAGGTTCGCCAATTTTCGACTGAAAACAGTCTACAACCCAATTCATTGTTGCTAATTGACAATTGTACAGCTCATAAGCCAATTGGCATGTTACAGTCTGATGATGGAAACATTATAGCAATGCTTTTACCACCTAATGTAACAGCAGTTTTGCAACCCATGGACCAAAATCCGATAAGATTGATGTAGTTGGGATATAGAAATAAACTGTTATGCAACATTGTTGCACAAGAAAACATTCCGGTTGAAAACATTTTGAAAGCACATACGATTCGTGACGCTATTTTGTTACTCAAATCAGTGTGGGACGAACTGCCTCAAACTGTTCTTATAAAAGCATGGAATAAGATAAAAAAAAAGTGGGATAACGATCAGTATGATAGTGAAGATGATATACCCCTCTCAGAATTGACTAGATCAAGAAGTTCGATTATTAATGTCAAAGGTCGGTGACAATGTTGATATCAGCATTAATGACATTGAAATTTGAAACAATGATGAAATTTTACAAGATAATGATAATTTAGAAGTGTCAGAGAATGATGAAGACGAGTCAGTTATAGAACAAAATATTCAACAATCTAAGGTAAGCTTCTCGGAACCAATTTAAGGCATCAATATCTTGATTAAATGGTTTGAACAGAATAACGACTCAAATAAGGTAGCAGATCTTCTCAATATCCGGACGAATATGGTGAAGACCTATTACACTAAAGAAAAAAAAAGCAAGCAAGTCTTCGCTGCTTCTTTAACACGTTCACGCCGGCACTGCAATTCATGTTTCGCGCCCATAGGCGGTTGCGCTGAAAGCTTTTTGTTCCATCAGACGGGGCCGAACTAAATGTTTCAACGAAAGATTATCGCACGGGAAAACGGTCTCCATGGGTCTGCATTTTTCTTTCGATGCTATTGTGATTATGTTATTGGTTATGTTATTTGGTGATGCACACTGATTGGTAGTACAATCATATGCGAGTCACCGGTGGTACGCGCCGCCCGATCAGGCAGACATGTGCGAGCCACCGGTGGTACACGCCGGAGTGAACGTGTTAAACCATCACAAACAAATTAGTATTTTTTTTTTTAGAGTAATATTTTTTAAGTCTGACTATGAATTTCAAAACTTTTGGTACAAATTTAATCTAAGTTAATTTTTTGTAGTGATGAAAACTAAGTCAATAAACACGAATTTAACACATTTCATCAAAAAATAGACTTACTGAGTTATTTATTTAGTTTTTTCTTAAATTTTCAAAAAAAGCTTAGAAAAGTTAACAGTTCGGAAAAGATAAATACCCTTGGAACACATAAGTCCACTTTTTCGAGATTATACTGTACAAACAAAGCTTGAAAATTTTTGTTTAATTATATTTTTCTTTCTTCTTCTGTTATCCTTGACTCTCAGTGGAACATAGGGCCTCAACCATCCTTTTATATCGAACTCTATTGCGAGATGTTAGGCATACATCATTCCATGAATAGTTTGCTGCTTGTAACTCCGCATCAATTGACCTTCTCCACGTTCTAGCAGGTGCACCAACACGACGGCCGCTTCCTTGTGGATTCCAACGAAGCGCTTGTCGAGCAATGTTGGTATTTGGCCTTCGAAGTGTGTGGCCTATCCATCGCCATTTCCGTTGACATACTTCTATAGAAGAAGGAATTTGGTTTGTAGCGTTTAGTAGATCTTCATTTCTTCGATTTGGCCACCATATATTAAGGATTTGCCGCAAGCATTTGTTTGCAAAGGTTTGCAGGCGCTTATCGATGGCATTTGTGCGTTTCCAAGTTTCGCAGCCGTAATACAAGATGGACTTGACATTCGAGTTATATATTCGTAACTTAGTTGTTGTTGATATTTGCCGAGATTTCCATATAGTTCGGAGAATGCCGAATGCAGATTTTGCCTTATTAATACGCGATTCAATATCCTCATCGGCGCCACCTTTTGTAGATACCAAACTACCAAGATAATTAAAGGTACCTACACAACCAATACCCTCGTTATCCACATTGATGTGTGGCGACGGGTTTGCGCCATAGCCTCCAGGCATAATCTTTGTCTTGGAGATATTGATTTCCAGCCCAGCTGCCCGAGATTCAACAGTAATAGCTCTAGTGTTTTCTTGAAGGTGAGCTGGTCTTTGACTTAGAAGACATACGTCATCGGCGTATTCCAAGTCCTCGAGTTGCTTAAATGGTGTCCATTGGATACCACGTCTACCATTCAGTGCCGTGCGCATTATATTGTCGATGACAAGGATAAAAAGTATAGGTGATAATATACATCCTTGTCTTACTCCAGTAGTAACTTCGAACGGATTAGACAATTTACCTTTATGTAGAACCCGGCATTTAAAGTCCACGTACATTGCCCGAATTAAGTTCGGAATTTTCGTTGGCATGTTACGGTTTTCTAAAATTCTCCATAGATAGCACCTGTTGACACTGTCGAAGGCCTTCATAAAGTCGATAAACGCTAGATAAATGGGGGTGCGGAATTCATTACATTGCTCCAATACTATTCTTACTGTGTTGATTAGATCTATTCTCAAGATCTATTCTCTCGGAACCCAAACTGATTTTCGCGGAGTGTTTCAGAAACTGCGTCAGATATTCTATTCAAAATTACTCGACTTAGTATTTTGCTCGGTATTGGAAGAAGTGTTATTCCCCTGTAGTTATTGCAGTCTTTGGAGTCACCCTTTTTTGGTATTTTGACTAGTATACCTTCATTCCAGGAGGTTGGTAGAGCTTCTTCTTCCCATATTTTACGCACAAATGGGTGCCACAGTTTCGCCTATCATTCAACGTCACATAAAAGCATCTCCGCTGATATATTGTCATTGCCCGGGGCCTTGTTACGCTTAAGGCTTTTAATGGCATTCTTCACTTCTTGTAATGTAGGTGGGCTGTCTGAAATTCCACTGAATAAACAGTCATGGTTGGTTTCATTTTGCACTTCCGTCAGCGGTTCTAATCCAATGGGATTGTTTAATGTTGACTGGAAGTGTTCCATCCATCGTATTAATTGTTCATCCGGGGTTGAGAGAAGTGTACCGCTACTACTCAGAATGGGACTATTGGTGTAGGTAGGTTTGCCACACAACGCCCTTGATATATTGTATAAGGTCCTCATGTCGCCTTTATTTGCAGCTGACTCATCTTGGCTTGCTTGTTCATCTACCCACATTCTCTTGTCCCTCCTTGCAAACCTTTTTATTCTGTTGGACAGGTCACGGTACATTGTGTTAAGCTCTTCAGCATCAGCGTTTGCATTAAGACTCGCATTTTTTATGGTTTTACGTTGTTGAACCAGGTCCCATGTTGCTTGGGTGAGCCATACTTTCCTTTTATGGTCTTTAAAACCAAACGTTTGTTGACCAACCTCATTGTATGTCTGAGTGATACACCTTCCGATTTCGTTTATATTTGCGGCGTTGTTGTTTAAAATATCTGGAAGCCGATTCCTTATGGATGTTATAAAGGCAGTTCGGTGTCGCTCTGATTCCAGTTTCCCAACATCAATTTTCCGATCGACTTTTGCCGTTTCTGTCCTCAGAGCCGCTACCTTCAAACGAACTTTAGATATAACTAGATGGTGGTCGCTGTTTATATCTGCTCCGCGCTTCGAGCGTACATCAAGTAAAGATGATCGCCACTTAGAGTTGATCAAAATGTGATCAATTTGGTTCTTAGTGACACCGTTCGGCGATATCCAAGTTATTTTATGGTGGAGCTTATGAGGAAAAATTGTGCCACCTACAACCAGTTTCCTCTCACAGCATAGTTCGATTAATCTTTCTCCGTTGTCATTTCTTACTCCGACACCGTCCTTACCAATGTAGTGTTCCAAACCGGTGTTGTTTGAGCCAACTTTGGCGTTAAAGTCGCCCAGTATCATAGTAATGTCACAATTATGTACATTACTGTTCATCCAACTGCTTAATATATCGTAAAATTCGTCTTTATCGTTTTCAGATTGGATTTCAGTAGGGGCGTAGACATTGATAATTATCATATTACGAGCTTTGGTCTTAAGTTTTATTGCCATTAGCCTCTCATTGATAGGGTACCATGCTATCATGGCTTTAGCTATTCTTTTAGTCATCAGAAAGCCAACACCCCTACTATGCTCATCACCATCCGGGTGACCGGAGTAAAGAAACACAGTATTTTCGTTCCGAACTTCCCCTTGTCCTGTCCATCTAGCTTCTTGCACCGCCAGCAAATCAATTTTATAACCCAACATTTCACGCCTTAGTTGTTCTAGTTTCCCAGTTTCGTATAACGTGCGTACGTTCCATGTCGCAAACTTTAAACTTTCTTTCATGCCTATATTAGTTTTTATAGTTCGATTTCTTTGGATAGAATTGGTTTCATTCATCAAGATGTTCTTGCATAGATTAGGCACCTCCAAAATCCTTGTGCCAGCTGCCGTAGCAGGGGGATTTCTCGCTTGATTACCCCTTGGAGTAGTATATTCTATAATGTTGTTTCTTTCCATGCTTAAAACATCGTAAGTGCTTAGTCGATGGATGATGAGTCCAAAGACAAGAGCCACGTTTGTAAAGCGAGCCGCTCGGTCCGAGACAGACGCCCGCTTGTAGCCGCAACTAACATGTTGAACAGACGCTACAATTCGTACTTTACCAAGTACAATTATCTTAGACCCTTAGACCAAATACGTCGGAATGGCTCTAAGATAACTCCCCCTCACGTTAGCCCTGACCTAGAATTCCACTCGGATTGTTTACCGCATCTTTAACTAGGTTGCTCAGGTTTCCAGGATGTACCACTAGGAGGTGTGAGTAGGAATTGAATACAGTTATTACCTGTTAGCTGGAAACCCAGGCAACAACTGCATCCCATTTACATCCCAAATTATATTTTTACTATATTTTTAATATTTTTTTTCAAAAGACTTAATTTATTTTTAACATTTTAAAATATTAGGCTTCAGGGATTGTGTAAATTATATTTTTAATAATTTTGGACATGCACCCTACAATCAGCAATTTTTGGACAAAACTTGATTTGTATGTGTCTGTAAAAAATTTGATTACAGATTTAAAAACTTTTTTTAATTAAATTACATTAAGTGTAATTTTTGTAAGGTCTGCGCAAACATCTGATAGGGCCCGGCCATAAATGGGGTCACACGGCCTGTTTAAAAAAAAAAACTCAAATTTTCAAAAAGCGTACTCTTCTGTATTCAAAAATGTATATTTTAAAATTTCAGAATCCGTTCTGAAATTTATATTTCTGCATTTCTAAGATATCTATACTGTGTGCAAAAATGGTCATAATACCTTGTTTAGTTTTAGAGATTTTTGCCAAAAAATTACAAAGTAATGAGAAAAATGACACAAATTTGTATATGTATTACGCACCCAAAGGTTTTACATACTCGAGGTGGGTAACTTTGCTCAACTGAAGAGCCCACTGTGCTAGCGATAGATACGCTTTAAAAGTCTAACTCCTCTTCTACTAGAGTTGTCAGTCAGGCTGGATTCGACTGGATTGTCCAGCTTTTTTAGTGTCAAGCTAAAACTAAATTTGTCCAGCTGAAAAGTGAAGAATTTAAATTTTTTGAATATTTTTAAAGAAAAACTATTTTTGATGGTCGTGAGTTCGAGTCGGGCTTAGCTTCATGTCATAAATTATTTTTTAAATTTATGATGAACCTAAGCCCGACTCGAACTCACGACCATCAACATAAATTCTGGTTCAACTAAAATTAATTTCTTTCAAAAACTATATTTATGAAAAAAAACGCAATAAAAACTTTTGCAAATGTGTATTTTTTTTCTTTTTTACTTAAGCGATTTATGCGTTGATTAATTGATTGCTTGATCAAGATTATTTTGTAATAAAATTACCCTCTATCAAATTTCCCCATTGTACCTACTTTACTTACAGCCTGTTTTTCGAAAATGAAAATATTGTTTCGTTTGTAAAAATAACGAAACGTAAATCGGTTTGGTCTTTGTAAAATGAAATCAATTTTCAGTGAGCGAGAACTTAATCTTTTCCGTGTCTTTAGCTATTTTTTTTTTTGGTTTTTCTACACATTCATTCATATAAAGCGAATGAAAACGTTTAAATTTCTCCATTACCAATAGTCTTTCGTGTATAAAATAAAAATCTTAATTATGGATAGTTTAAAGAAAAATAAGTAAGAAAGTGCTATAGGCGGTCAAGCCCGATCATACGATACCATTCACCACTATGCTCAAAGGTGTTTTTTTCTTGTATAAAGACAAATATTTGCTAAATTTTGCCATCATACAAACATTTCCTCAAAACTTATATATATTGTAGCTGCCTCCGTCATTTGGACTTATATGAGAGCTAGGGTCAAATGTGGACCGATTATCTCGAAATTTGGCAAATTGATTACAGTTGTTACAAAAATTATTTTATGTGGACCGACTTCAACAAAATTTTTTACAATGATTTTAGTTTACATAAAATGTTGATATTTGTGGCCAATAAATAAAATTCCGGGAAGTGGGACCTATGGGAGGTACCATAAATAATGGACCGATTTTGACGAATTTCAATAGCCATGGTCGCACTATCAAAAAAAAAAATGATCTATGCCAAATTAATTCATTTTATCTTCAGAATTGCTTTACTTTGATTACATGTTTGACATGGGGGTCTAGCCAGACGGACTGAGATTGCTAAATCGAGTCAGAAAGTGATTCTAAGCCAATTGGTATACTGAAAGGTGGATTTAAGAAAAATATTTCTTTGCTTTACATACATACATCAGCACAAACTTATAATTTTAATTTTATATAATATAAAATAAAATTTGTCAGCGCCCAATGTAATTTTCTTGTTTTTATTTTTATAAACAGAAGGCAGTTGACTTACAGGATTACCACCGACAAGTTATTTTGTACATATAAAAAAGCTTGAATAATTCAAAATACATATATTGTCAATAATGCTCCTTCCCGAAAGAAAAAAGCTCTTTTTATGTCAAAATGATATTGACGAAAGCTTGTCAACGTTTTATAAAAACCTAAATTTGAGATTAATCGTAAGCAAACGAAAACGAATGTAAGAAGACTTTTGTTTTCGAAAAACAGGCTGTTAATTGGCCTATATCGAAACTTATGTCGTTATTTATGTTGACGGCGGAACCAAGTTAAATTAATTCTTTTACAACCTCGTAGCTATAGTTCTCAACAATCACATGTAGTCCAATTCTTGAGGATTGCCTGCTTGTATAAACCAGCAGTTTTGTTTTGATTCATTGATCCATTTTATTAGATTCCTTCTCGATACTTAAAAAGGCGGCATTCGTCCCATGATATCAATGTTATCGACAAACGCGAGTAGCATGGGTTTTCGCAATTCGGTTTATTAAAGATTTTAAGATTAATCGAAGCAAATTATTAAAGCAAGTTTTTTATTATTAATGTAAAGCTAATTTTTGGGTTGTCAAGCTTTTTTTCCTTATGTCCAGTTTTTTCAGGGCTTGTGTCTGGCAACCCTATATTCTACTGATATTTAAACTTTCGTCAAAATCCTTATAGTAGTTTAATACAAAAATAAACTTATTTGCATCACTGTGTAGTCCAACTTAGGTTTTTACGAAAGAAAAATTGATCCCTCCCACTTTTTTGATTCATCTAAAATCGGAAAACAGCTGTACGGACATGGGTAATTCTTTTGAAATGTTCATAGTAATTCAATTTATGTTTTTACAGAAAGAAAAATTAACAAGGATCACTTTTTTCGATTTATATTACTAATATTGGTAATTTTTTCTTAAATTTTTGTAGTAATTCATTTTAAGTTTTACGGAAAGAGAAATTGACTTCGACTTCCTTTTCAGTTTACCTAAAATCGATTAAATAATAAATAATAAAAGTTTTATAATTTAAAGTTTTACATTAAAATACTTATTGTAAATTTTTGAACAAGAAAAATTTAATAGAGAAAAAGGAAAATATAAAATCAGAAAATAACTGCATCTATAATTTTTTCTTACATTTTTCGAAAACTGTATACCTACCATATAGCATTACAATGAACGAAATTATGATATACCTGAAAGCAATCGAAAAAAATATTTTCTAATCTCTCAATTCAAGTGTAAATAGAACAGAATTAGATTAATTCTACATATTTTCAAATAAAAATTACACTGCTTAACAAAATTTTAAGAAAGTCGGGGCCAAATGAAACTGACCCCTAATCCGTATGTATAATTGCTTGCTTAATCCGAATATGATGTTAAAAATGAATGGTAAAAAATACAGTTTTTAAGATATAGCAAAATTACTGTTTTTTGCGTTTTCAAGATGATGTCACTTTAATTAAATTATTTTGGAAAATAGTCAACTGATTTCCTTTATCTTTCTTTTCGTTAAAAGATATGTAAAATGTAGTAGAAAATTTGCCGAGATACAGAGGACCAAAGTTGAAATTGCAGAAAAATTTTACTGATTTTTTGATTTTTTTTTTGTGTTTTTAACTTATGTTTTTAAAACCAAGCAATCATAATTCTTCAAGCTCCACAGGATCCACATCTGTGCAAAAATGGCAATGTTACAGAAGAACAATTAAAAAAAATTTCATAAAATTAAGAACAAAAACCTAAAACAAGTAAACGTACAAAATTTACTTAATACGTTTTTTATCTTTTTTACAATTTTTACACATTTCAAATAACTTTTTACAAATTTACAAATTGAACATAAATATTTTTCTTAATTTTGACAGGACAAAGTCTGTTGGGTCAGCTAGTTTATACAGTACAACGTCGTTTCGTTTTGTGTTTTTTGCTTGCGTTGTTGCTTAATTAGTACCTTTTGCTGTACGTCATTATATTTTCGAAGTTCCGTTGTTTTCGGTGATGTAGGTTACCAAGTAACGGTTTTGTTCGGTTTAGCTTGGTAAACCCAGGCTTTTTTGGTTTATCCTTCATCTCAACTGTGGACACTTACCTCCTCATGGTGTCACCTGGAAAAATACTTACTATGAAAAAGAAAAAAAATGAAGAATTTAAACGGCCTAATGTTGACCATGATTTAAGGATCAGCACCTGGAACATTTGAACCCTCTATAGAAGAGGTGCTCTGACCCAGTTGACTGATGTTCTCGATGAATATAAATGTCACATCACATTTATGCTGTCCAGGAAATAAGATGGAATTGCCAAGGCATCGCCAAAACACCAAAAGGCTACCTATATTACAGCTGCCATGAGAGCATACACGAATTTGTTTGCGGTTTTATGGTTAAACAAAGAATGCGAAATCTTGTTTCCAGGTTCACTACAGTTAACGAAAGGCTAGCGACAATACGCGTTAAAGCTAAGTAGATGATATAAACGTAAGAGCAGCACCAGATTTCCATACCTTAATATCCACAAAGCTACATGGGTGTCTCCTGATCAAATAACAAAAAATCAAATAGACCATAATGTAGTTGATGGGAGACACTCATCAAGTGTGTTGGATGTGCGTTCCATACGAGAAGCTAACATGGACTCCGATTATTACATTGTTGTAAAAAAGGTGAAAACACGTCTAAGTGTGTCGAGGAGCGCACAGGCAGAAGCGCAAAGGAAGTATGAAGTAAAAAACTTAAATCTCAGCAAATTGCCGCTGAATACTCCAAACGATAAACTCAATTACTTAGAGAGAATGACTCTGGCTTAAACGACATTTGCACTCTATGGCAAAATATTGCCAACTCCATGAAGTCTGCTGCGAAATCGGTAATAGGGTACCAAATCCCTAATCCTAAAAACTCTTGGTACGACGAGGAGTGCCGCAACGCTACTGCTGAGAAAAATGCTGCCTACAGAGCAACTCTGCAGTCAGCAGCTACTCGTAGATCTTTATAAAGACATCGAGAGAAAAAGTAGAAAGAAAAACGACTTTCTACTTTTTAAGAGACGCTTGTTTAAGGGGATTGATATGTATAAGACACAAAATTAAGTACGTAAATTTTACTTAAAAATTGAGCACCAGACGGATGGTTATGGCAACTGTATCTTTTCCTATAAGAACGATCAAGGAAATTTGGTTACAGAAACGAAAGCGTATTGAAACTATGAAAGGAGCACTTTTGCAAGTTGTTGGTTGCAAATGAATGCGATCAAGATGACAAGCCTGAACAAATCAACGATAACGGCGTTATATGTCCACCACCCAACCAGAATGAGGTTAGAACTGCAGTAGCGAGATTAAAAAATAATAAAGCTGCTGGTGCTGATGGTTTGCCAGGCTTTTAGAATACATATGGTCAGAAGAACGTATGACGGATGATTGGAATCTCAGTGTCATTTGTCCAGTGCACAAAAAAAGAGATCAAACTGTATGTGCAAATTATAGAGGAATAAGCCTCATCTCATTGCATATAAGATTCTATCGACCATACTGTGTGAAAGGCTAAAGCCCAAAGTTAACGAAATAATTGAGACGTACCAATGTGGCTTTAGACCAGGTAAATAAACTACTGAACAGATATTTACTCTACGTCAAATCCTGGAGAAGACACAAAAGAAACAAATAGATGCGAATCATTTTGTTTGAAGCAATGTCTGAGTTCGGCATCCCAATTTTCAATAGAAAGCATATGCTACTCGCGTTTGGCAGGTATTGGTATTGAGAGGAAATCAAACAAAATTGGTCCAGCTGTCAATGAATCAAAAGCAAAACTAATGGTTTCTACGGTGTGAGTTAGACATAGTGAAAGGCATTAGACATAGTGAAAGGCATTAAGCAACAGTGGCTACGTTTGCTAGGATATGTTGTGCGAATGGATGAAAATACTCCGGCAAGAAAAGTGTTCGATAATGGTCCTAAGGGAACTCGTAGAAGAGGGCGTACAAAACTTCAATGGAAAGACCCAGTACAAGAAAATCTTTCAAAACTTGACCTACGAAATTGGAGAATATGCGATCGTGATATTGTCCTTACAATTAAAATGACGTGGTAGACAATCAGACACTATATTTTCGTATGCCAAGAAAACCGCTGCCATATGTCAGCAACATTGCACAAAGTTACATTCCTCAACATTTTTTAAATATCGAACGTAGGGTTTGCAGTTCGGTTTTAACCGAAACCGAAACCTCGGTTTTTTATGCCTCAAAACCGAAACCGAAAACCGTAGAAAAAACCGCGGTTTTAGCTATTTATTTTTCAAAATTTTTTGTTGGTATTATTCAGAAATAACATTAGCTTATCACAAATTTGCACGTAATTTGTATATTTAATGAAGCAGAAGAATGAAACAAGCAAAAGGTGTTTACAATGAACGAATGGATAGGTGTAAGGGGAAGACGGTATGTGAACATAAATATTCACGATTCTCATGGTAAATTTTATAACCTGGGCCGTATTTTAGGAACGTGTAATTTCAAGCAAACGCAAGAAACCATTAGGCAAAGGCTAATGGAGTTTGATATTTCACTTAATACAAACATCGTAGCATGTACTATAGATGGAGCAGCAGCCAATATCAAATTTGTATCTGAAAATCAATTTTGAAGACGGCGTCGATGAAATTTTGACTCATTTAAAACCGTTTGCCCATATACATTTGAACCTAGAGGCTTTAAGAAAAACTGTTCAGTATTTAAAAAATTTACAAACAAGCGTTAAAAAGCATCATAATCGTGAATTAAGTTTACTCTTAGATTTCTGCTTCTAAAACAAAGTATTCATGAAAGTTTAGAAATGCTGTCGACCTTAGATTTGCTTCATTCTATCGACTTTGAAATTATAAATTCTTGAAAATATTTGCTATTTGTAAAAATTACTATTGAAGCAATTTGTCGCTCGGATGCAAAAATTATTCACGCTAAAGGGGCTCTGCAGTTTCTCTAAAATAAACAAGACTTATTTAAGAAATCCCTCATATTTAAAAAAGCTAAATTATTTTCCTGAATTTTAGTATTAAATTATCAGGCATGTCACAAATTCCGTTCGGAATTGAAACCATTCCGTAGTTGAATTCCGATCGAAATGGTTTTAGCATGAAATAAATATTAAAGGAAGTGCCACTTCAAAATTTTTGACTATAAAGAATATCTTTGAAGTTTGTATATTTTGTCAATATTACACAGATCGTTGCCACACTCGTAGATTATTTTATGGAAATTTGTAAACTAAAATGTGTAGTTTGAAAAAAAATAATAAATAACGCTTAAAATAACTAATATTTTCAATAAATAGTCAATAAAATTGGGAGTTTGTAGCTTTGTAGATGCTAAAACATATAAGATCTCAATTATATCATTAAATTAAAAAATATCTCGTGTGTTTTACTGAATAACGAGTTACGGACAAACTACTGAGACGTTTGAGATAATATTCACGGCTTGTGTTCCTAAAAGTTTAGGGAAGAACTCGATAGACTTTGAAAACATTACATGAAAACACCCACTAGGAGCAATTTTGTGGATCTCAGTTCAAAAACTTTACCTACTTAGTTTCCCCAAACTCTACAAGTAAAATAGGGGATTTTTTTTTACTTAATCGCTGTAAAATATGGCTTTGGCGCCATACGACAACCATGTTTTCCTCAAATTTAGTAAATTTTCCTAAATTCTAGTTAATTTTTTTTCTGAGTGTAAATGGGATTTTTTTTTTTTGAAAGTAAGGTAGCCTCATTTTTTGAGTAAACTTCAGATATTCTTTCTTGTCAAATGGTGAATGTTTACAAAATAAAAAGAAAGTGGCACTTCCTTTAATATTTATTTCATGGGTTTTAGGTTCTATAGATTCCGAAAAATTGTAAAAATGTCCAAAATCATTATAAAACACGATTTTTTCAATTGAAATCAGTTACTCTGTCATTTTTTCAACAAACAACACTGAATTATTGATAAAATTATTTAAATATCAAATAAACAAAGAAAAACATACAAATTCAATTCCACTTAAAAAAACGAAAGTGGTTTCATTCCGAAAAATTTTTCATTTTACTTTTTCTATAGAAGCAAAACACGGAATTCATTCCATTTCCGAACGGAATTGAGTTCTGTGACATGGCTGTATAATATGTTTTAATGAAGTTATCTAAATTTTCCCACAAATTTAAACTCAAATAGTTTTATTTAAAAAACCGAAAACCGAACCGAAACCGGCCGGTTTTGGGTGTTTTAAAACCGAAACCGCGGTTTCTCATTTTCACGGTTTTTTGCAAACCCTAATCGAACGGCATCCAATTTTCCTATCATTATAAACATATTTTTAACCTTGTGATTATTATAATGAATTGTTACAAGATCTTGCATACTTTCTTTAAACGTAAGGATTGCGCTGATCGATTATTGCTCTAAATCGGTTCACTAACATCTGAGATATAAGTAATTATCAAAGAATTTTTCCGTAACATATGTATAAAAAAAGTGTTATTACAAAAACATATCTAAATTAAAAAAATCGTGAAATCATAGAACCTGAAACTTGTATACTAGACAGAGCAACACATCTTAAAAATTATTTCAGAAAAAAATATCAAATTATTCTGAACTTATGTTTAGATAAACATAATTAACCATGAACATAAAAAAAGTTTAGAATCACGCAAAAATATAAACTTTATGGCAAGGTTCACCACTCTTAGCACTCAGGAGCCGAGTACTAATCGAATTTTTGCACACATCAACAGGTTAATACTTTCTTAACATTAGACGAAATTATGTCTACGCTATAGTCGATATTGGTTGCCTGCTGAATCCATGATGAATTTTATTACAATAGTTAATAAAATATTACAATTAGTACTTCAGATTTCAAAGGATGTAAAGTTTTACAAAATTTGGGCATTTGTAAGAAAGATTTATTTGTATGAATTATATTATCACTATTTTTCTTTACATCTTTACCCTATTGCTTGTTTGAAACGGTTTTCATCGTTGTTTTTTTAAACGATTACAATTTTCAGTTGTTTCTCATATGTGACAGCGCATAGGAAAAGTGACCTAAGGGTATTTTGCGCTCAAAGAGAAAGGTACCTAAGGGTAAAAACGTTTTTGTTCAGGAGAGCCATTTTAAAGATTTAAATATTATTTTTTTTATAATTAATTTCAGAACCAGATTTGGCTGTTGAGGCATATCAGAAGGCATTAGAGTTAAATCCTCACGATTCACATTTGGCTAGTAAACTGGGACGTGCATATGTCAAAACACACCAATATGTAAAAGCTATACAATTTTATCAAGAGGCGCTAAAAACACGGAACCATTCTAGTCTAAATTTGAACTTGGCTGAGCTATTTTTAAAGTTGAGGCAATTTAAAAGCGCAGAAGAGACATTAATAGAAAATGAAGATCAGAAACAAATGTAAGTAAATATAATTTGACTTGTACATACCTTAAATAAGTTATGGCGTATTACTTCTTTAGTCGCTTCTTACCTTCAGTCGCTACTCAAAAGCATATTATTAATTTAAATTATTTACACTTCCAAAAATACATAAGAAAATAGCTAAAATGGCTAAAGTCAGTTTGTATCAGAATTACACATATTTTAGCTAAAACATTAAACAATTTTTTTATTATTTCATTTCGAGAAAACATCAAAATTAGTATTAAATTTGTATACACTTCATCACCATAGGTGGAAAGGGTATATTGGGTTTGTGCTCATGTTTATAACACATTAAAATATTGGCCTGAGACCCACCGTTTGGTATACCAATTGACTCAGAATCACTCCCTGAGTTATTTTAACGATGTCCGTTCGCCTGGCCGACCGACAGGCTGAATGGTCGGTTATCCATGTAAGCTTGTTATCAATGTACAGGTCGTAACTTTAAAGATAAATTGTAGAAATTTGGCACAGGCTCATATGTTAGTCCAAGGATTCATATACTTTTTTTTTTGGAAAAATCGGATTACTATTTCGGTACCTCCCATAGAGACGCCTTCCCGGAATAGAGTTTTTGGTCCTTAGTTGTATTTTAATAATATTCAGCTCAAAAATTGCTTATGATAACCTTAATCAGTGTATCTTTGTAGAAATCGGCCCATATTTTACCATAAACGTTAGTCAGTGTTATGTCTAAAACTTCTTCCATATCTCTTGTCCTAAAAATAGGTGTGTTGCCTCTATTACAGATACGGGAAAAAATAGTTTTTTTTTTAAATATTAACTTCAAGCATAGTGCCATGACATTAAGCACTTATAACTTTATACATAGTAAAGCTTTTAATCTTCTTGCTTATAGAATATTCAAAATTTTGTTCTTTTTTAGTAAAATTTAAATCAGAAAAAATATCGAGCCCTTAGATTAAAATGATCGCAAGCGACACTAAAAATATTGATCGAAAGCGACAAAAAATCTTAATTAAACAAAAACGGGGAATGTTTTGGATTGTGGATTTCGTAAGTATGAACCTATCGAAAAGATTTTTACACATTTGAAAACTACTTAAAAAAGAAAGAAAAATATGCTTACTGTACTACGCTATCTCTAATAGTTTAAGAGATATTTAACGGAATGTCGCTTACGATTATTTAAATCTAAAGGCTCGATAGAACAGGTATTAGTAAAAAAAAACGGTGGAATATACAAAAATTTAGAAATTTTCATTTTTGAAGTCGAATTTCTTTAAAATCGTAAGAGATAGGATATGCATGTCGCGATGTTTTTTTTGTAGATCTTGACCTATTTTTTTATTATATGGTATGATTCTTAAAATTGGTTGAGAATTTACAACTGAGATTCCCTACTTTGGCGGTCGATTGTGCTGCCCCAGTAAAATCTAGTATTTCCAGGTTCAAAACATAAGCTCGCCAACGCTATATGCACATATAATTATTTTAAAATCCACCTAACGGTTTAGAAGTTGCGGACTTATTTCCATTCTATTTTTCCACTGTGCATTGATTTAAAGTACCACAACAAGTTACTTATTTTGTAAATCTAGCAGAAAAAATGCTAAATTGGCAACAATTTTGTCTGAGTATTCCAAATGTTGACTCTTTACCTCGGGCATTAGGGCCATACATTTTTTCACACTTTTTGCGAATATTAAAAACTGCAGAGTGTAGTCGTGTGGAGCATAAAGTTATTAAAAAAAATATGATATTTTTTCGGATCGTTGAAAAAGTTGACGTAGGGATCGGGGAAGTTTGAAAACATCCATTTTTATCTCAAAGAAATTAAAAAAAAAACTATACACCTGATATTTCTATATATTCCTATGCGTATGACTTTAATGCTGTTTTCGGATCTACACACTATTTTAGAATTTAAAATTTTTCTAAAAACCTAAATAATTATATACCTTATGTTTAAAACAATATTAAAATATAAGCAATAATTCGATTTCCACAGGTTGCACCTTCACTTTTGCTAAAATACACCATTTATTTAAAAAATGATTGAATGCAAAAATGAAGAATCTAAAAAATCATAAAATTTGGGAAAAATTTAAAACATTTTATTTTAAATTGTTGCGCACTTGTAAATTGTTAAATTTCGTTGTTTAGTTAAAATAATAAAAATTGTCTTCCAAGAAAATCGGTTATATATAAAAAATGTATCTAAAAAAATTTCCATGGATGTTTTTAGAAATTTGCTTCCCTGCGTGAGATTTTTTGCAAAATCACCGGAGAAAGGTTTTCTCATTACTAAAACATTCTTGGCCAGCCTGTGATACTATGCCAAAAATTTGGTTATAGCCCTATTGGCCATCTTCTATAAATTTTATTAACTATGTATTTCAGATTATAATATTATTTTGGTCTACTAATATCATTCAAGAATAAAACGTGACCCCAATTTGCGCAGTGTTATTATTATTAACATAATTACCTTTTTAATTTTATATAGCGAATTATTGGACATTGATGGGCTGCAACACAGAACTAAGCGCTTTTTGCTGTTGGCTCGCGTTCACGAAAAAGCTGGAAATAATGCTAAAGCCTTTGAAATTCTTAAAGATGCTAAAGAAAATCAGTACCGAATACAAAAGAGAATATCTGTTGATCAATCAGGGAATCTTCAAGAACAAAATAAAACATTATCAAAGTAAGTATGAGAAATATTTATTACACTATTTTTGTGATATTCCTTAAGTAATTAAATGTTTTAACAATTATATCTAAAGGTATCTTAAAGTATTGTATTGGTAAAAGTCTAGAAAATATTAATTTTTAAATAGTGGCAGTGCAAAAGTTAGAAAGTTATAATCCTTTGCGATATTTTTCGCCAACTGTAAAATCAGTCATTCCTTTGCCAGAAACACCACAAGTTCCAATACCAACTCTACCCTCAACATTTTCTGGAGAGGCAAATATGCTTTTAACTACCATTCCCTGTTTCTTAGAATTTTTCGAAGTAAAGTTAAGCCACTTGTTTTTATCATGCTCTCGTTCTTCTTCCAATTCCTTGAACCGTTGCAACTTTTTTTGTTTTCTTTTCTTCAAATATTCTTTTTGATTAGGCCGATGGCGTTTATTTGATGGAAACACTTCATTTCGAGCCGAACGCTCGCGTAGCTCTTTCAATAACGTAGTCGAACGATTCTGATACGCTTCAAAAATTACACTCACTTCGCCATCATGTGTAATGCCTTCTATTGTCGCATCATAATATTGTCCGTCTTCCGTCCATTTTGCCTGGCATTTATCGCCAATCTTCCATATTTTGCCAGGAGCAATGAGCTTTTCCGCTTCCAGCAGTGCTGCCTCAATTTCATCGTAAGAAGCTGATGACTTTGACGTCGACGGCTCGATGTAAGCAGATTTCTTTTGCTCCTCCAATTGTGTTTTAATGAGATCACGTGTCAATTCTATAACTTCTTCCAAATCCTTTTTAAGTTTAAGCAATTCATCATTTTCTGGATCAGTCAGCAGGGCGGCCTCCACCTTTACATAAAAGGGGTAGGTTAATATAAAAAAATATTTGGAAAGTAGAATTAATAGTGTACATACCTGCTGGAGTTGTAGTTTATAATTTTGTAAATCGTCGGCCATTTATCTATATTCGACTTCAGTAAAAATATAAATTATTTCTTTCCTTACACTATTTACGTTTGATTTGGTGAAAAAACTATGGCAAGTTACTGGCAGTGCTGTCGGATCAAAGATTTAACCTAAAGTTGCCGTATTAGAAAAATGTTTTATGTTATTGTGATTGAGAACAGTTTGTATATGGCGCCCACACGATAATTATTTTGCGCTAACATAACATCTACCTAAAACTGAAAAATTTTTGTTTTAAATTGTTGAAAGTTTGTGTCATATAACAAAAGAAAAAAGTCTTAATAAAGTTTATTACTTGTGTCGTATTTATTTTGTTTAAACTTAGACAAATAATCAAATATATAACACACATCAATAAAGATGTTTTGTGTCCTAATAGTACATCTGTCTCCAATTTTCCATGACAGCATTAAGAATTGATGACCTTTAAATAAAAATGATTCGTATACATTTATAGCCTGAAGAAGAAATTTCCGGCACAAGACTTTTTTCATGATTTAAAAGCATAATTTTTTTCTTGTAGGCAAATGGGCTAAAGTAAAAAATATTTTTTTCTGTATTGGTGAATTGGTTTATTTGTCATGTTTATGTATAATATGGCAGCACATTTTTTTGTATCAGTAGTGCGATTCACTAACTTTTAAAACTTTCAAAAGGTTCTACCATTAACAACACATTTTGATGTTTGCACTAACCACTATGTGATTCACTAACTTAGTTTAAGCCACGGTAAAGTTATGTGGCAACTTTGTCAAAATAAGAGAAAAACGCAAAGAAGAATAGAAAAAAAACAAGCCAAAAATTATTTTTGTTGTAAATTTTAAGAACAACTTGAGTAAAATATTAATAATAATTATTATTTTAAATACATTTTTATTTATTTTGATGATATACATATGAATACCACTGAATGAATACATACTACTATCAAAAGAAGCCGGTCATCTGCTGAGCAGCCAAGTCATATAGTTGAATTATATTTGTTGTTATATTCTTATATTATATTTTCTTTAATTATAATTTTCGATTTATATAAAGAAACAATTTTTTAATACACTTTTCTAAATCACTTTTCTTAACCACTTTTCTTTAACATTAAACAGCATCAAAAATGTTGGCGTTAATAAACAACAATTTATTTGTTTATTAATAACAGCTGATTGAAACAGCTGACTTTAAACGTCAACAGAAATCGTTAAAGTGTTAGTGAATAGCAGTGTGGTTAATTTAGTTGTTTAATAATTTTGAAGAAACAATTGTGGTTAAAAAAGCGTAGTGAATCGCACTACAGAAATGAGAGCCGATCATAAATTTGTTGTCGGCTATATACGATGGCTTGTAGCTGTGTTAAACATATCTTCACCTGAAATGCAAAATGGTCGTAACTACACTTCTAGTTGTTTTTTACAG
This sequence comes from Stomorhina lunata, assembly GCA_933228675.1. NCBI lineage: Eukaryota > Metazoa > Arthropoda > Insecta > Diptera > Rhiniidae > Stomorhina > Stomorhina lunata. Next base: position 82,382,749 of record OW121740.1, on the reverse strand, counting down.
GAGAAGCAAAAAACGTTATAACTTTTAAACTACAAGGAACATTAAATCGAAATTTTTGAATTGGGTCAACAATCCATCAACAAAAAAAAAAAATCTAAAAACTAAAATGGCAAAAAATTGAGAAAAAACAAAAGGGCTTAACTACAAGTTGATTTTTTTCTGAAGCCAAAAAGGCTTAACTACTGTTTTTAGTGAATAAAATCGCTGTTTTTAATTTTTGTGTTAGTTACGCCCTTTTGCATTTCAGGTGACGATATATTTCTATTAAATTTTGAATATCTATTAATTTTTAAATATGATCCTATAATAATTCTTTCTCTGGTTAACCGATAACAAAAGACTAGCAAAAGGTTTACAGATTTGAAGCGCACAATATATTAAATTATAAATTACAAAAATTAAATGTTGATTTTGCCTAAATCATTTAAAAGTATAAAGTAGCACGTTTTTCAAATTTTCCTCGATATAGGCTAAAATTTTCGGCAGAACATATACAGTACTATATCGATAATCCGGACACCATAAATTCTGACCAAGTCCGTAATATTGGAGTGGCCGGATTACAGATGTTAATTTTTTTTTGCAAACATGCTGTAAACACAATCACAACAGCAGACTACACGAACACCGACTACAAAAGTCCCCGGTCAGACCCACTTGCAAAAATAATTGCCGTTCAAAGCCAGAGTTAAAACGTAGGTCCCTTTCAATGAGTTTAAACAAAGAATAGAATTGGATGCAGTTCATTGTCTGGGAGAAGTACCCCTTGTTCCAATTGGAATGTCGTGGGAAGTATGTATCTATGTAAATTTATAAATAGTATGTCGATTATAAATAGTATGTCTATAAAACTCCAGTTTATAGCAGTGTCCGGACTATAAATGTGTTCGTAAAATCGCATGTGCAGTTTATCGGGATAGTACTGTAATTAGAAAATTAAATCGACGGCGACCTGAGGCCGGCTTCGCAATGATCGACTTTGACTTCTGTTTTGTTTACATGAATTATATTTGATTGTAATTCAATAAGTTTACTTTTTAAAAATGTCCAACAATATTTGTGGAGATTTTCTGGATGGTAGCTCTAATAAAGTTAATGGAAGCAATTATTTAAAACTGCAGCAGTCGCAAGTAATTCGTAATAATATTCATGGAATATCACAACTGCTTAATACAGGATTGAACGCCGAGTGTCTGGATACTTGTATCAAGTTGATCGAAGCAGGAGTTCATCCTCAGGCTTTGGCCGAAGTAATTACCCAAATAAGACGTGAAGTTTCAGCTCTGCATAATCCGGAAAACTAAGGGATTTAAAATTTTTCGAATAACACTTAAACTTGTAATACAATGCCATCTTTTTGATTGTATATTTTTTAAAGTTCTGCAATAAATTGTGTTTTAATAGCGTTAAAATATTTAAATGAAATTTATTTTTGGCGTAATGCACTTTTAACTAATCTACTCTAAAAGAGAAGTGCCAAGATGTGATGCATTAAACTACAATTCAAGCGATAATGTAATACCTTTTTGTTACTAGAGTAACTTATATTGATGAATTCAATATGACTTCAAATCTTAACGCCAAGTCTCCAGGTCAAACTTTTTAGTCTCAGTTAAAACTTTACGTCTATTATTTATTATGTCGCTCTCGCCACACTTACTAGCTGAAGCTTTACTAATGGCCAAAACGGAACTTATTTACTAAAAAAAATTTAAGATTCCTCGGTTGTGTTCACTGACCACGCCAAATTTTCGTTGGTCATTCCGGACTCCATGCTGTCCTGGAGCTTAAACACCCAATCAAGGGTATCTAAAGCAGCTATTGTACTCTATTCGTGCAGAAGAGCCTTTGGCAACCAAGGGACCTTCCCCCTGCAGATACTGCCTAGCTGTTTGAGATGATTGCAAAACCTCATGTATGGTGCTCTAGCTTGGTGGCCTGCTCTATGTGAGAGAAATCAACGAGGCTCTTATAAATCCTCAGATCCTCTGCCCTAATGATTACTGGTGCCATTAGGACTACGCCTTGAAAGGCACTTTTTACAATGCTTAACTGGCTTCCGGCTGAGCTAATGGCTCAAAACGTAGCCCTTAACTCAGTCATTAGGTTAAGTGCTACTGGAGAATGGTCGCCTTCATCTATAGGCCATTCCACTACTTTGGATAAACTTATAACAATCCAAAATAACATCGACTACTACATTCCTACCCAATTCTTCGACCGCTCCTTCATTTTAGATATCTTTGGAGCTCAAATCGATTTTTAGAGTTTGGCCCCTGGAGATTTACACAGACGAATCTAAATCGAAAAATGTGTATTTTTTAATCTCCCAGAACTGTGCAGAATTCTACAAGCTGAAATGTATGCCATCTATTTGGCGAGTAAATTACTAAGGTACCACCAATTATACTAAAGCGTTCGTTTTTGTACTGACAGTCTTGCCGCCATTCACTCTTTACCTTCGGTCTTTACGATACCCGTTCATACTCGTGAATGCCGGGCATACATAAATAAGATAGCGAGACATTCCAATATAGAACTTTTTGGGGTACAACAATGTACCAGGTAACACTATTGCGGATAATCTAGTAAAATTTCGCCAAAAATCTATGGATAGATTGAAAAAAAAAAATAAACTTAAGTTGCAAAAGATTTTTTGTGCAAGTTATAGAAAGTTTCGCTAAAAATGTAAACATATATAAAATTATTAATTTTTTTCCCAAAATTTCTTAAAAAAGCTACTTTTTCCGAAATCCTTTGAATTTAGGTCACAGGTACGGAAATACGGGATAAGCTATCGAACCATTTTTTTTTGCGTTTTAACAAAATTACTTACAAGTCCTAATATAAGTAAGAAATATAATAGTAGAAAAAAACTAAATCTAGCATTTTTTAAAGTAAATTTGTCTTTGTAAGTAAGTCGTCAAGGACATGAAATTCACAAAACAAAAAATAAACGCTATAACTCTAAAACAGTCTGAGCAATTTTTATGACATCTACTTCAAAAGAAAGCTTGTTGAGTATATTACAAATTAATGTTTACTTTTTTATAAAATTAGCTCAAACAGATTTAATCTGGCAAACCCCGAAAAAAGTCCCGGTTTTCTCCTTGTAAACGCATTTTTTAACTTTAGGGCCTCGTGTTAACGTTGTCAAATTTGGCTCAAATTTTTAGGGTTAATGTTTCTTCAAATGACAAAAATCCGACCGGCACACAGTGGTTTGAAACAAAAACAAAAAAGTGGTAATAAATATGTATCTTTTAAACTGTAAGTCTGATTGCATAAGTACTTATGTATGAGAGAATTATTTTGGATTTATGGTTACCCTGTAAATCATTGGGCGTCAAAGTAGACCACCTCTGAAGTAAAAAGCTTTTGGACCATGTAGCTCTTTTAATTATTGTCCAATATGGTTGATGATTACTTTACTATAATAACTGTTACTGGTTTTAAGTAATTTCAATTCAAAAATAAATAAAATCTTATTTCTCTTCATGTTTTTTTTTTTTTAGTTTTTTACCCATTGTGCATTCGATATTAAACCCATTTGAAAATCCCAGTTTCTGTTTGATATTATACTATAAACACAATCACGACTGCAGGCTACGGGCTACAACCTGTTAAAATTAGAATACATTTATTCAAATAGAAGTCATTTTTTAAGCTTCGACATAGCCACACGACTACCGACTACCGTTGTAGATATTGACAAAAAAAATATATTTACATTAAAAATATATTTACATTTTATATATAATATAAAAATGTATATTTATTAAACATCTGCATAGTTCCATCCGTGTATATCCATTTCTGTGTTTTATCATTTTGAGTGTGTATTGATGAGTAGTTAAGTTTTTTGTTATAAGTGAGTATTGTTGTATTCTCCCACTAAGTAAGTCTGAGTGGTAAAAAGACAATGAGAATAACATATTTATTTTCCTATAGTTTTGCAAAATGGATGGAATGAGTATTAGTGGTTATACAATAGATAACTTATAGTATGTCGTATGAAGTTTACTTATAGGATAAAATAAAAACTAAAAACGGCATTCGATTAGTTTAATACTTTTTTTTCCAAACTTTGTTGTTTTTGTAGGAGTTTTTCAAAAATTTGTTATTTTTGTGAGAAATCTTTCAAAAATTTCTTCTTTTTATAGGAAATTTTTCAAAAATATCTTACTTTATATAGGAAATTTTTCAAAAATTTCTTATTTTAATACGAGATTTTTTAAAAATTTCTTAACTTATAGGAAATTTTATTTTTTTAGGAAATTTTTAAAAAATTTCTTATTTTCATATAAAATTAAAAAAAATATATCTCTTAATTTTACAGAAAGTTTTTCAAAAATTTCTTATCCTCATAAAAAATTTTTGATTTTGTTTTTTTATTTTTATATGAAATTTTTAAATTTTTTTTTTTTATAGGAAATTCAATATTTCTTATTTTTATAGGAAATTATTCAAAAATTTCTTAATTTTGCCGGAAATTTTTTTTATTTTTATAGGAAGTTTTTAAAAAATTTCTTATTTTCATAGGAACTTTTTAAAAATTTCTTATTTTATAGGAAATTTTTAAAAAATTTTTTATTTTTATAAAAAAAATGGAAAAAATTCTTATTTTTACAGGGAATTTTTAAAAAAATTCATATTTTTATAAAAAAAATTTCTTATCTGATAGAATTTTTTAATTTTAAAGAAAATTTTTCCTTAATTTTTATAGAAAATTTTTAAAAAATTTCTTGTTTTTTAAGGAAATTTTTAATTTTTTTTTATTTTTATAGGAAATTTTTAATTTTTTTATATTATACACCCAAACACTGAAAATGTTAGTATTTCAACACAAAAACATTATTGCTACGAAATTGTCTTTGCATTTACCACAAGTTATTCGAAATACTCATAAATACTTATAGTTATCTAAGTATTTTGGAACAAGAAACAGTTGTAAACAGATAAATTTATCTTTTTCAACTTATAAGCAAAAGTATCAGTTACTGACTTTGTGGGTAGAGTGGATGAGCAAAAACAAAAGCAGACAATATCAGTTACACTCATTTTCTCATTTATACTACAAGTATTGAGTACTACTGTGGTGTATTCGTTTTTGATGAACAATATTGTATACTCTTGCAGACGTTTAATATTTGTATAACTCTAACTCAATAAAAGTGAAATTTTACGCTGTCATAACTAACACGCTACATATGCTAGAGCTAAGTAGTTTATGTTATAGTACCTGGTAGACCGAGCCTTGCTCGGAGCTTTATGATAAGCATTTTGAGGAAAATTTTAAAGTTTTTATATATTTTATATTATAAAGTGCTAAAATAAATTTAGAGGAAAGACATTGTAGAAATATTCAGTTAATTTTGAATTATTTGATTTATTTTGTCCGACCAACACATAGTTTGTATAGTTTACAGTTTAACTCATTTTGAATAATTTTGGAAATTATTCATATCAACAGAAACCTCTGTCGACTCATGCGCAACAACTTTGCTAAAGATTATAGTCTGATCAAATGCACAGTTTACGATTTAATTCATTTTGAGTAGTTTTCTGTGGCGCCACCTGTCGGACTTTGCTTATTCCAATTCATAAACCTTCTTCGTCTTATCCGTAACAACTTTGCTGAAGATTATAGCATGATTAAATGTACAGCATACGATTAAATTGACTTTGAGTAAATTTCAGTAGCGCCACCTGTCGAAATTTCTTCATACCAACTAAGAAACCTTCGTCGGCTCATGTGCAACAACTTTGCTAAAGATTGTAGCATGATTAAATGTACAGATTACGATTAAATTGACTTTGAGTAAGTTTCTGTAGCGCCACCTATCGGAAATTATTCATACCAACTAAAAAGCCTTCGTCGGCTCATTCGCTACAACTTTGCTAAAGATCATAGCATGATCAAATGTACAGTTTACGATTTAATTAATTTTTAGTAATTTTCAGTGGCGCCATCTGTCGGAAATTAGTCTTATCAACTTTAAAACCTTCGCCGGCTTATCCGCAACATCTTCGCTAAAGAGCATAACATGATCAAATTCACAGTTTACTATTCTATAAAGAACATACATACAGACAAACATTCATTTGTTTAAAATAATACTAATTTTTCCCCCTTTTTATTCCCTAATTTCTAAAAGTTCCATATGTATATTTGGTACTTTTTTGGTGCCAATTGAATTCGGTACATTTTTTTAAAACGCATTTAACATAATGTATAATGTTCCTATTCATATTACTTTGGAGATGTTAAGTTATCATTTTATCCCTTTTTTACCCATTTTGGCTCCAAAATCAAAAAAGTACCAAATACGTGTTTCATGTTTTTTTTACATCTATTGATTGCAGTACCAAGTTTCTTTCTATATTCTTTAATTTAAAATATAAGAGTGGGTTAAAAAGGTGCCAAAAAAACTATTTTCACCCTTTTTTACCCCCTATCGGACATAGTTTCAAAAAAGTACCAAACACCTGTCCGCTTATTTTCAAAGCTGTTTAAAACGTAATTTAAATTTTGTTTCTATACCTATTACTTTAGGAGACATAGCGTTTTCGATTTTTTCCCCTTTTTACCCGTTTTTACCCTCTTAGAGGTAAAAGTTCCAAAAGTCCCGTCTTCTTCGACCTATACATCAAAAAAGATACCCACTGTCCAAATTTTATCAAAATCGTTAGAGCCGTTTTCGAGATAGCCATTCTATATATATATATATATATATATATATATATATATATATATATACAATTATTGCTCGTTTAAGAATATAAGATAAAAGCCCAGTATATCCTGTATAAAATTCATTATATAAAAGACCATACTTATGTCTATATTATTTTAAGATATGCTAATTTTTATAAACAAAGTCGGTTGTAAAAATAAGTTTTGAGTATATGAGCTCTTAATCTTTATAAATCGGAAGAATGTATATCTTTGAATGATACTTTCAGTAGCTATTGTTTGATATACCAGTTTATATCGGATATAAACTTCTAAAGTTATGCCGTATAATTTTTGAAATTTAAAAAGCCCATAATTCTCATACTATAAAAGATCACACCAAAATCTATCTATAAGAACATATTTGAAGATACGTTTTTTAAATAAAATGTTGGTGAAAATAAAATTTTCAATCCCAAAAAGAAGCTGAAGAAACTGTAGCATAAATTATAAAAAAATATGTTACACAAAAATACTTTAAATATTATGACAAAATTGAATTGTCTCAAGTCTTTTTTTCCTTGTGCAGTCCGCTAAACTTGATTTTTAACGAAATGTTTACAACACATTACACATTATACGTTCAAAATTTCCTGATAATAATATTCCCATTTCTCAATTGTGGCAACGACTTTTATAATTGTTTACAAAAAACATATTTCAAATATTTCGCATTTACTTCAAAAATTTTTTTTGTAAGAGAGAACGGTTATACCAAGATATATGTACACGGTAGTTCCATTGTCATTATTAAATTTAAAAATCACTATCTGACACATTTAAGGATTTTGACATTTGTGTAAAAATGAAGCTACCATATATTTGAATTTGTTTGAAATTTTGTGTATTTTTGATTTGTCATTTCATTATTAATTTGTTTAAAAAAATTGTTGTTATTTAAATTAAATATAAAAAAAGAAATTAAATTTGAATTTAAATAAATAAAAATAAAAGTCTAAAAGATTTACGGTAACAGCAGAAGATGCCATAAACCCTTCTGAAGCCCTACGTAGCCCAAGGATGTTGGGCTGAAGTACAGCCTGAAGAAGAATAACGTCAAAATACCAGAGGCCTCTATGAATTGGGTATATTTTCATCATTCTTGTACTTGAATATGGAAATAAAAAGCTCTTGTCCAGGTATCGTAGCTGTTAAAATTACAAATATAACATTTGCTGATTAAATTGATTTGCATGTTATTTTGTCTGTTCTATACACCATCACCGAAACTATTCGCAACAAACAGGAGAGCAAAGACTACCAAAAGTTTGCTGAATCATTTGTTCAAGTCTAAAGTAGCCTTCATCTAGATGGAGACTTTTTATCGGCGACGCTCGCTACTGCAGCGGTGCAGCACCTCATTTCCATATGAAGAAAGTTTGTTTACTGCTTTGGAAAAAATCCTTGATGGGTTTAGGTGGAATGGATGTTCTAAAGATATTCATAAAATCATATTCTAGTTTTATTTCTGATCTATTATTCTGTGGTATATTATTTTATTCTAATTTACCAAAATAAATTATTATTCAATATCCATTACACATTATGAAAAAACTCCTCAAATACTTTGCAAAAATGTGGCAACGATTTTTCAAATATATACACAAAATTCAAACTTCAAAAATCCTTATTAAAAATTTAGTAAAGCCAATGGAATTACCTTATACTTATATCATGGGTTATACCTTACAATTTTTTTGCCATGATTAAACCCATAATTTTTTTAAAATACTGACATACAGCCAACAGTTCAGGAAACAAAATAGTAATAGTAATTTCCTAAGCCAAATATTTTTCGCTGATCGAAAAAAGTGATTTTTTTTCTCAAAAAGATGGTATCAATTTTTTACTTTTTACGAAGATGTTTTTTTTTATTGAAAGTTTATGTTTTATTAAATATTCCTAGAGAATGATGTTCTAGGATGATTTTAAACCAAAATTTAAGTCAGTGCAATATCCCTTTTTTGTGTTTTCGAACATATAACAAAAAAGTCAAAAAGATTTTGCATTTTTATGAAATGCAGTTATATAGTCCCATATATTCTCTTTAGATTTCAAAAATAAAAAGTAGCGCGAATTCATAAACCAATCCAGAAAATCGAATTTTATAAAAAATTACAAATTTCTATACATGTGAAGGTGACGTTTTATTAGTATCCATCATTCCTTCATCTGCCAGTTCTTTATCATCATCTGAAATTAGCTGCGGCACTCCCGACTTTCTATAACACTGTTTAGAATCTCTTTATCGGACGAAACAACCATGGTCTGTACATCAATATCTACATTGACGTTGTCTTCAAAAGAAGTAAATCTATGGCTGCTTTATGTTTGTTTTCTTCCATTTCTGATAAGATTTTCATTAAAAATTGTTTTCTGTAAAGTTGTTTGATGTTGTGATCGTTTAAAAATAGTTTTGGACTTCCTAACACGACATCGTCCCAATACACACTGCCCGTTTAGTCAAATCGTTTTTAGTGTCCAAAAATGTCACCCTTTTTAAGTTGTCGCCAAATGTTTTAGGGATGTCTGTCCAGAAAATTTTACAAGTCTGGAATGAAAAACATTTTTTAACTAAACCCTAACATATAGAGGTCATTCAACGAGTGTGAACATTAATTTCTCATAATGTATAGAATTTCAATGTGCTATTCAAGTGAAACGCAGTGTATATATGTAGATTAGTATAAACTTTAATAAATAACTCAGTAATTCTACATCATCGAAAACTCTCAAAACACAATTATTTTTGATTCAGTGAAATTTATTAATTTATAATATTTAATTAACTTCTATATTTTTGTATTTTAGAATATGTTTACTTATGGCACAACATTCCATAAATTTAAGAAATAACGAACAGGCTCTGTCTTGCTTTAAAGAAAGTCTTAAATATACTCCAAATGATATTGAAGTTCTGACATCGCTTGGGCGTCTCTATATGCAAACTAATTCCATGGAGTTGTGTCGAGAAGTGTGCCTGCAAATTTTACAGATTGATAGTAACCACGAAGCTGCATCTGTAATGATGGCTGATCTGTCGTTTCGAAAAGTAAGTTACCATTTATAATTATATTATATTACATACATACAGAAGTAGAAAAATAATAATTGTTATAGTTTTAAGAAATATTTATTATTTATTATCTTCACTGGCGCTCATCAGATTAGGATCACTGTATTCTACATAATCATTGTAGTTTATCTTAAAATATATATTAACTATATATGTATACATTAGGGTGCACCTTATATTAGGAAAGTGGGAAATTTAACTGTAACATAAAAACATGCTGTGCATCGTAAGGACACGAATTTTCGGGGAAAAGCTGCAATAACTCGGAAACTACTACATGGATGTTCTTTTATATTCCAGTAATTTTTTTTATATAATTTAATTCTAAGCGGTTAAAATTTGCGCAAAACCTAAAATACTTCCAATTTTTCCCATACAAAAAAGTTTAACACTTTGTGGGCGTATGCCCACATCTTTTAAGATTTTTTAAAACTCAGAATAAATTTACATACATACATGTACTTTAGACTGTCTTGCGCTTTTTTGTTTTCGAATTCAGATAAGCATATCTAGTAGTATTACTTACCACTTTTTTCATTTGATCCCAATAATCGAAATATGAAATATTATTGCGAACAAACTAAAACCATAATCCTATGGTTGATGATTCTGATGGAGCGAAGTTACCATAACACTTTTCAAGCCATTTCTCCGCTTAGCACAATAACTTACAAACTAATGAGTAGAATATCAAGAAATTTAAACAGCTGTCTCTTAAAGTTTAGTACTAACGAAAAAAAGAGGTGAAAGCGTTAAAACTAGCACCGAAAGGAAAAAACTGGAGGATATGCGTATCTGAATTAGAAACAAAAAAAATCTCATACAATCGTGGTACAGTCTAATATGTAATTCGAATGGTATGTTGTAGTCATTCTTCTGTTATCCTTGACTTCCAGTGGAGCATAGGGCCTCATGTTGTAGTCATTACAAGGTAATATAATACCAGAGTACATCCCATTGCCAAAGTTTTGCTGGGATATTTATTATAATATCAAAAGTATACGAACTTCGGAAATGGGTTTACAAATGGGTTCATAAATATTCTGTAGTTAAAAAGTTAAATTTAAAAATGGTAGATTTCGAGCAAAATGAACAATTCCACATTTCAGTAATTTAAGATGGAATTTTAGAAAACGGATTTCATTTAAATAAAGATTGAAGAAATTCGATTTTAGCACTCAATTTGGGATATTATGTTAATAACAAAAAAATATTTTTATTTTATTTCTCCTAACTTTAGATGGATTTTGAGAACGCAGCGTACCATTTTTCGCAACTTTTGTTAGGCCAACCCTGTTATTGGACAGCTTTAGCACGTTTAATTGAAGTTATGCGACGTTCTGGTTCATTGCTGGATGTTATGCCCTTTTTGCAACGTGCTGAGCAAGGCTCCATAAATCCAAATCAATCGCCAGGTCTTAACTATTGCAAAGGGTTATACGAATGGTATAGCGGAAATCCGAATGGTGCATTAAGATACTTTAATTCTGCTCGAAGAGATTTTGAGTGGGGACCGCAAGCAATATTTAATATGATTGAAATTTGTATCAATCCTGATGGCGATATTCCAAATGGAAATGATCTTTTGGATAATGGTGACAGCGGGGAGTTCAGTGATGCACGTGCTATTGCCCTACGAACTGCTGACAGGTTGCTTAAAGAATTACGCCCTCGACCGGTAGGACTGGATAATGAGGCACTAAATCACAGAATGTTACAAAACTTTTTGAAACTTGCCTCGAAGCAAAAGTTTCAAATCGAATCGGTTCTTCAGGACTTTACCGAATTGGCGTCTCGCGAAGAATTTCAAAACTCTGTTGGGCCTATTTTAGGCATGGCCACTGCTCTCGTCCAGCTAAAACAAACACAAAGGGCTAAAAATCATTTAAAACGTTTAGCAAGAGTAATTTGGAATTTTGAAGAAGCTGAATATTTAGAGCGTAGTTGGCTTTTATTATCTGATATTTATGTTAACGCCAACAAGTGGGATGTCGCTGAAGGTTTGGTTGAAAAAGTTTTAGAACATAACAAGTCCAGTGCTAAGGCTTATGAGCTGGCCGGACACATCGCGGAAAAATCACAAAATTATAAGGATGCCGTTAAAAACTACAATCATGCATGGAACTGTTGTGGGCGTTCTAAGCCTCACATCGGATATAAACTTGCCTATAATCATATGAAAACAAAACGATTTGCTGATGCAATTGAAATTTGTCAACAAGTACTTAAATTACACCCGGATTACACTATAATTCGAAAGGACATTCTTGAAAAATGTAGAAATAACTTAAGACCATAAAGCGAAAGCCGAAACATTTTACAATTTTCTTTCGGATTTATTACTACAACACAATATTTATTATAAACATTCACAAATCACTGCAGCATTTCGAAATTTTATATCACTTTTTGCAACAATTTAAAAATATTTAGATTAACAAATAAATTTAAAATGCACTACAAATAATTTTACTAGTCAAAGTCCTAAGACAAATTTCCAAATATAAAAAATAGGTTGTTTAAAAAAAATATTAGATTTCGCATACAAAACAAAACATATTTGTACAACTATCGTTGAAACTAAGCTTCCTACGACTATCCGGAGCCGACTCTTCCACAGAGACACTTCAATATGTTCAATAATTAATTTTGGATTTTCCTAAAGTGAGTATTAACCAATTAGGGTCATTTTAACTCCCGTGACGTAGTGGGTATTTGGGAGTTCTCAATTAAATATAAAATTGAATTTATTAATATCATAGTACAATAAAAACTAGGTAAAATCACTACACACTTCGTTCTCAATTTCAAATCCCTGAAAAGTCAAGCAAAAGAAATTGAAAAAAAAAAATATTTTTTTCATTGTATTTTTTTTTGTTTGTCAAAAATAAATATATTAAAATATTTTTTAAAAGTTCATTAAGAGAAGCATTTGTAACGCATTTTATCATAAAAAACTTGTGAAGTTTATAAAAGGTCCAGAAAGTAAGATTAAACTATGATGTGATGTGTGCGGTGCAAATTTCAAATTCAAGTTATTCAATATTTTCTTTTACTTCGACTTTCATTCTGCTTTCTTGACATTACAGGGTCTAAGAAATTGACAACTCTCCCTAGTGATTTTACCTAGTGTAGTTCTGCCATGATTAATATTATGTTTCTACAAAAACAAGCCCGAGCATATGATTCCCTTCACCACTAAAGTCAAAGGTGTTCTTTTTCCTGTATAAAGAATATTTGCTAAATTTTGCCATCATACAAACATTTTCTTAAAAGTTATATATTTAAGCTGTTTTTGTCATTAGGACTTATATGAGAGCTAGGGTCAAATGTGGACCGATTAACTCGAAATTTGGCGAATTGATTACAGTTTTCACAAAAAATTATGTATGCAAAAAATAAACTCAAAATTCTCATTATCTTCTTTTTAGAGATTTTTGTCCATTTAGTGCGTTTTGACAGAAGAGTTTGTATAAAGGCTATGGTGAAATGTGGACCGATTTAAACGAAATTTGGTACAGTGATTTTAGTTTACATAAGCAGTATTCGTTTTAAATTTCATAAAAATATATTGATATTTGTGGCCATAAGAAGTGGAAGTGGAACCTATGGGAGGTACCATAAATAATGGACCTATTTTGACGAATTTCAATAGCCATGGTCCCACTATCAAAAAATGATTTGTGCCAAATTTCATCAAATTATCTTTAGAATTGCGACCTGTACTTTGATTAGATGGTTTACTACATGGGGATCCAGCCAAACGGACGACGGACTGACATCGCTAAATCGACTCAGATTTCGACTCAGTGATTTTAAGTCTATTGGTATACTAAAAGGTGGGTCTAAGACAAATATTTCTATGCGTTGAAGGGTATAATGAATGTGCACATCGTAAAAACTTTACGATGTTCACGTGACGTAGATTTGGAAAAGAAGAAAGATTTTTAACTGTGTTATTTCCATTAATAATTGCAACAAAGTAAATTAATTAATGGTGCTACAGGTAATTTAAAAACAATAAAAATTATACTTTGAATGTACAATATACTATTTAATAAAATAAGAACTTAAGACTACTTCAAAGAAATATTTAGGACGACTGTGAGATGATGAAGGAAGATTCGTAGGGTTTGGAAGCTTAAATTATATTTCGTACTTTCGGCATATTGCTTAATGTGCCTCATGAGTCTTAAGGAAGATTTAAATCCACTTATTTTGTTTGAAAAATTACACAACACTTAATAATTATTTATAGAAACTTTTTAAAAAATGTAAAAATTAAAACAGAAAATACTTACCAAATGATATCACAATATAACAATAACTCTTTCAAAAATAAAAAAACTGTTGACCTAGAAATGCCAAACTTCGTTAGAGTTACTTGTTTTAACCAGTGATGTCTAATAGGTGCTTCATATTGAAAAGGCCTCTGACGAAAGTGCCCAAACTCCGAATGTGCCCCCTTCTCCCCTACTAACCTAACAAAGATTATAATTTAAGGGGATAAGATGTTAAACCAATTATGACCACACAATTTTAAATTTGATCAAATGTAACCCGTTTGAGATGAAATTTAACAGTGAACTGCTCAGGATAAGTACACACAATCTGATGTATCACGCTTGTAATATCAAAACTGATAGCAGTTCTCTGTTAAAAAATCGAGTAGTGAGAAAACAGAGAAAAACATACAAATTCAATTCCACTCTAAAAATAGAAAATGGTTTCATTCCAAAAACTTCCGATCGGAATTGAGTTCTGTGGCATGGCTGTAAACAAGGTAGATTATAATGAAGGTAATTCCACTTCAGGTTACTAAATTTAATTTCACTTTCTGTCAATTTTAAGGGTTCTGACATTTCAATAAAACTAAAGCTACCATATTATGTTAAGTTTTCCCTTTTTTTAAGTTTAAATACATTTTAAATATTTAAATACATTTTATCCCATGTGTATCTTCTTATCTAACAGTTTAACATTATTTTACTAGTTCTTAGAGAAATAATGTAGGATAGTATATAATGACTATACATATTAAATACAATTTTGATTAACTATATTGATGTTATAGGTACTAAGGAAAAAACATATAGCCGCAGGGACCATTTGAAGTTTCATAAATTCATTTTAAAATTTTGAAAATATAAATATAATTTTATACATAAAAACAAATTTTTTCTCTCACAATTGCAAATCAACTCCCAGCGTAGAAATTATGGATTTAAGTGCATCGTCATTGTTTGTAATTGGTGTAGGTTCTTGCAATGCAGAAATTACTGAATTTTTGCTGCAAACTATTATGTGCCATGGGAGAAGATATTGATGCTGAGATGGCTTACCGTTCGTTTGGCAATCTTTGCACTATTGCGAGCCCAGTATAAGACGATCTGTACCATTGCCTGACTTAATATTTTAGATACCTTGAGTAAGTTTTTTCACGACAGTGATGCTGAGTAGGTCACAATGCCATCTTCGCAATGGGTCTCGTTGGTGCTGGCTCTAATAATGATCGTTTGGCTGTTATTTTGCGCCAATTGGCCTAATATCATTCACCTCTTATGGTTCGTATCGCTCAGTTTTAAACTCATGTGGTCAAGAGTACACTTACTTTAAGCCCTATCACAGTGATCGTCAATTGATAAATCCCATGACTGTGTCTGCCTTTATGGTCACTTAGGTATCTTTGTTAGATGTTAAAAACCTAATTTTGGGTAGCAGTCATTATCGGTACTGCTTGGTGCCTGACATGCAGGCCCGTATGCTACTTTCGATGAAACTTATAATCAATTGCGTTGGTATGGCCATTGATGTTGTGGGACTTTTAACTACGGAAGAACGTGCCGAATTGACACAGAAGAATATATAACACTAGCACCAATTATGGAACTTTGTAATGTAAAAGTGATCAAATTAAATATCGCTTAATTTATAATTTTATTGTAAACTAAATTATACATTGTGTTTAATCACTTATAATATAACTTATAAGATTTAATTCATTAAAATAATCTGTAATTGGCTCTTTAATTATATTACCAAATAACAAAAATCCCGAGATCATTCACGTCAAAAATTGGCGATAATAAAATAATTAAAAATTTTTAATAAAAATTCTTAAATGAAGATATTTTCAAGGTAAATGTAATTAACAATTTTGTTTCTTGCAATAATAATTTGCTGTTATATCAAAGATATCCAGAGGACGATATCATAGACCTATTACTATTTGCAGACTTTCGCAACAAAACGTAATAATTCCACTTTTTGAAAAAAATGTAGCTTTTGTTTATGTATAATTTATATTGTCACATTACACATTTTTTTTTAATCCAAAAAAAAAGGAAAAACTTTTTTATAATGTGGTAACGTTATATTTGATATGACGTAGAAATACAAACTTCAAAAACCCTTATTAAAATTTAATGAAAGCAAGTAAAATTACCTTCAATATATATGCCTTGATTATAACAGCCTTATTTTTATAAGTATAATTAGTCTACTTTTATATTAGTCAGATTTGGCTTATCAAGTCTTGAATTTGTATGAGAAAAAACTGACAGAATTAAAATCGATACAAACCGCACTACCAAGTTTACGAAAATTTTGAAAATTTGTATGAAATTTAAGGAAAATAAAACGAAAACTGATGAAGAAAATGTTCGTGTTTGAACGTGAATGCAGTGAGTGCAGAAATTTAAAGAAAAACTGATCAAGTAAACCAGATCTGTGCGAAACGGGACTTAGTTAAAGTGAAAGAAAAGGTTGAATAAAATAATAATCAATTCTATATTTTTTAGTTTGGCTTGGTGCTAAAAGGGTCAATGTCAAAAAACTAGTTTTGAGAAAATTAGAAATGAAATTTTTATAAGATTTTGTTTTCCTTACAGATCAGCAAATTTCTAAGTTTCGCTCATGGTTAGGCATGTATTATGATCCTATAGAGGGCATGGTAAAATCAATTCTTTGAAAAAGATCCAAATTAAGAAAAACAATATGACATTGTCCCTTTTAACACTAACTAATTTTTGTACTTAATATTTTTTTGTGACATTGGCCCTTTTACAAGGAAATATTGACAAAAAAACAATATTATTTAGCAACTGTTTGGTATGTTTCTGCAAAATTATTGAATTTAGAGGATATATGTATATATCTAATAACTTATATAACATATATATCTATTAAGATATGGTATAAAATTGCTAAAAAAAAAAAATGTGAAAGAAATTGTTGACATTGGCCCTTTTAGCATTTAGATTTTATTTAAAAATAAAAAAAAAATGTACATTTGGGCCTTTTAGCACTAACAGTTTTAGAGTGACATTGGCCCTTAAATTTCTTATAAAGCTGTTCTGGGATGAGCTAAAGATTGGGTGTTGGAACAAAATAAAAGAGAGTAAAAAGAGGAACCTAATGCAATGACTAATTTAAAACATTTGAAAACTGACATTGGCCCTTTTAGCACCAAGCCACAGATTTATCATATAAGATATTTAGAATCATGATATCATGTTTGAAAAAAAAATCTCATTTTTATCTTTCGATCAAAATGAAAATAAGCTTTAATCGACTATGATTTTTACACTAATGGATTTTAAAAATAAAACGATCTGATCAAAACTAAAAAAATTGGATGCAGATTTCTTTTGTAATTAAATAAAAAGTCTCATTCCATTCTGGAAGTAATTTGGCGGATTTCTCGCATGTATGTAATTCTTCCTTTGATTGACATTAAGAATACCAAATTTTTCCATTTTTGAAGTTTGTTTATAATAAGGACAAAGGGAAAAGTGAATAATTTCCATATGAAATTTTATTTATAATATGGGAACAGGGAAAAGGGCTGTACAAAAATTGAGCTTTTTGCTGTGACACGAACTTTTGGGATAGTTCTAAAATAATTTTTTTTTAGTTGGCTCTAGTTTTCGAGATACAATTTTATTTTCGAAAAATAGGTTTTCCACAAATATTTAAAACGTCTTGCCCAATAAGCAAAAAAAATCAAAATTCTTTAATTTACTCAGCAATTTCAGAGATATTGTTCAATTTATACCAAAAACCAAAATTATTTTTTTTTTTGAATTTGTCGTTTTTCAAAAAACCATAAAAACTATAAGTCTACCCAATTTTTAAGAAGAAACCCATAGTATGGATAATTTTATTTCATATAAATATTATTAAAATTAAATATAAATACAAATAAGATTTATGAAGCAATTACACAAATTATTATCAAAAAATAACTTTTTTATGAAATTCGCCGAATTTGAACACAAGGTACGGGTTTAAGATATCGACCTCAATTTTTTTAATTTTAACTTTCTTATTTATCTATTTTAACACACTGATGAGAGAAATTCAAATTTGTAATATTTGTTTAACAAAATTTTAGAAAAATTAAAAAATGAGTTCTAAGAAAAATTATCCATTTTCGAATATGAAAAAAACTAAGTATACTTTTACATTAGTCAGGTTTGGCTTATCAAGTCTTGAATGTGTATGAGAAAAAACTGACAGAATTAAAATTGAGCAAACCTGACCGTATTATCAAGTTTACGAAAATTTTGAAAATGTTTATGAAATTTAAGTCTCGTTTCACACAAATCAGGTTTAATTGATCAGTTTTTCTTTAAATTTCTTTTGAACCTGCATATACGTTCACACACGAACATTTTCTTCATCAGCTTCCATTTTATTTTCCTTAAATTTCATACAAATTTTCAAAATTTTTGTAAACTTAATAGTACGGTTTGCTTAATTTTAATTTTGTCAGTTTTTTCTCATACAAGTTCAAGACTTGATAAGCCAAACCTGACTAATGTAAAAGTAAACTAAGGAAAATAAAATGAAAACTGATAAAGAAAATGCTTGTGAACGTGAATGCAGGTTCAAAAGAAATTTAAAGAAAACCTGATTCGTGTGAAACGGGAGTACGTAAATATTTTTATATTTTAACAAAATTAAACTATTAAGTACTTACAAGTCTTAAAATGATAAATCATGTCTTACTTTGCCAGTTTTTGTCCAAAGCAATTTTTTTTTTCGGTTTATCCTTAGACGTATTGTCAAGGACACGAATTTTAGGGGAGACATCGTAATAACTCAAAAACTGATTTATGGATTTAATTTTTATGGCTTCAAGGAAAGCTCCATTGGTTTAATTTTAGACCCATAGTCATTTCTTTTACAATTAAATCTTTTTACAATTAAATGTTTCCCCATACAAATAGGCTCAAAAACTTTGGGCCCATGCGCGAGCTCGCATCCTTAAAATAAATCAATAATATTTTGCACACTTTCGATTGACATAATTCCACTATTAGAAGTCGATCAGAGACAAAAGTCAAAAAACGACCCACCCTAATGTGCATTTATGGAAGAGAAGAAAAGAAGAAGAGTATTTGCAATAGATGCCTTAAAATATAAATAATTCTTTAGAATTGTTTTAACGTTTATAGCACACGATTTTTATATAAAAGCAAATTTTTAACATTATGTACTTATTTATGTACATGTACATACAATGCAATATTTTTGAATATATTTAAATAGACATGTATATGTATAACATAATATTTAATATAACATGAGTTTATAAATCTAAATACATTATTTGGGTTGCTGATACAGCTCCACAAAAGCTGAGAAAACTTGCTGTACTCACAACAGCTGTTGTCGTTCCAGATACTGAGACAATTGTTCCCATGCATATGGAAAGTATGAATTGCGCAAGAAAGACCATGCTACTTACAATCGCCACATCTGTCCCCAGTCCTCGAACAGATGATCCAAGCTTAGCAGTACCATCAACATCAAGTTCAAACTAAAAAAAAAATTATAATAATATATGAGTTTATAGAAGAGCTTAAAAAAATCATTATAACAAATCAAGCAATGATTTAAGTATTAATTGACGAGGCATTCCGCTTTTGAATGAATGATTTTACCTTAAGTTTTTTATCGCTTTTTAAGAATTGAGATAAAAAATTTAAACAATGAAATATTAACTTTCCACAGTTTCCAGATCTTTCATTGTAATTTTCAAATCCTACCATCCAGGTTAAAAATATACATTTTTTCGATTTTTGTTATTTAATCAGTTACTAAATTAAACAAGTAAGAGTGCTTTATTGTAAATATAATCTCAAGAACCCTCCACCAATGTTGTTCCAAAGTAAAATCCTGAATGGAAAGAGTTTTTGGTCAATTAAAAGTATTTATATTTCTGAAGTTTGATTAAGGTGAGTTCCACAGAAATAATACTATGTATTGATTTTCTGATCTAATAAAGTTTCAATTCTGAGTAGGTAATTATCACGGCATTTAAGTGAAGGTATGTTCAGTTTTGGGCGGATATATGATTAATTTGTTATTTACCAGAAGGTCGATTGAAATACAGTTTCAGAAATTACACACTATCGTAACCAGGGACCGAAAATAATAATTATTCTTGAATTTTCAAAGAAAAAAAGCAATCATATGGAAATATCGCAGAGCTAATTTAAAAACATCATTTTGCTTGTTTTCCACTATATTTTCAGAAAATGAAATGCTTTTTAAATTTCTGATTTTGTTTTTTTTTTTTTAATAATTTTTATTTTACGATTTTTATTTTTTTTTGTCAAATATATTTGTCAAATTCTGACAAATATTTTATTTTGGCAAAAATATTTGTCAAGATCTGACAAATATTTTTTTTGGCAAAAATATTTGTCAAAAATTGATTTTTTATTTTTTTGTTAAAAATATTTGTCAAGGTCTGATTTTTATTTATTTTTAACAGAAATAATTGTTATACTGATTTAAATTTTTTTTTTGTCAAAAATATTTGCCAAATGAAAAACGCAAAAATAAAAAAATCAATACAGAATTAAAAAAAAAATAAAAATTTCCCATAACGGTAAATTTTAAAAATTTTCAATAAAAATTAAAATTTTGAAAATTTCCCATAAAAACGGAGTATTTGAAATTTTCCCATAAAAAATTCCCCTTTTTATGGGAAAATTTTCAAAATTTCCATTTTTTATGGGAAATTTTCAAAATTTCCCATTTTTATGGGAAATTTTCAAAATTTCCCCTTTTTTATGGGAAATTTTCAAAATTTCCCCTTTTTTATGGGAAATTTTCAAAATTTCCCTTATTTACGGGAAATTTTCAAAATTTCCCTTTTTTATGGAAAATTTTCAAAATTTTCCTATTTTATGGGAAATTTTTAAAATTTCTCTTTGCTATAGGAAATTTTCAAAATTTCCCTTTTCTATAGGAAATTTTCAAAATTTCCCTTTTTTATGGCAAATTTTCAAAATTTCCCATTTTTACAGAAAAATTTTATAATATCCCATTTATATAGGAAATTTTCAAAATTTCACATTTTAATAAAGAATTTTCAAAATTTCCCCTTTTTACAAGAAATTTTTAAAATTTCCATTTTTTATGGGAAATTTTCAAAATTTCCCATTTTTATGGAAAATTTTCAAAATTTCCCATTTTTATGGGAAATTTTCAAAATTTCCCATTTTTATGGGAAATTTTCAAAATTTCCCATTTTTATGGGAAATTTTCAAAATTTCCCATTTTTATGGGAAATTTTCAAAATTTCCCTTTTTTTATGGGAAATTTTCAAAATTTCCCTTTTTTATGGGAAATTTTCAAAATTTCCCATTTTTACAGAAAATTTTTATAGTATCCCATTTATATAGGAAATGTTCAAAATTTCACATTTTAATAAAGAATTTTCAAAATTTCCCCTTTTTATAAGAAATTTTTAAAATTTACCATTATTTGTCACATCTTGACAAATATTTTTGCCAAAAAAAATATTTGTCAGAATTTGAAAAAAAAAAAAATATATATATATATATATATATATATATATGTATATATATATATATATATATATATATATATATATATATATATATATATATATATATATATATATATATATATATATATATATATATATATATATATATATAAAACCCCGACAATATTCCAATTGGAACAAGGGGTACTTCTCTCAGACAATGAGCTGCATCCGATTCTATTTTTAGACTCATTGAAAGGGACCTACGTTTTAACGCCGGCTCCGAACGCAAATGCATTAGTTAGAGAAGTTTTACATATCCTTATACTCAAAAAACCAGTGGCTAGCTGAGTTATGAGATGAACCGCTGCTTTCTTGAAAAATTTTTTTTTCAAGTGAGTCTGGCCAGGGATCGAACTTGGGCCTCTGGCATGCTAGGCGGATGAGTAACCTGCTATACCACTGCGGTTCACTAAAAATTATTTCTGATTTTTATTATAAATGTCATAATTGTAACGGTCCCTGATCGTAACACTTTACACCTCGAAAGAGGTCGCATTTAAATGCTTATATCTACAGTTACAGTTTTCAGAAAAATTATGTATGCAAAAATTAAACTTAAAATTGTCATTATCTTAAGATTTGCTAGCGTTTTAGTGATTTTTGTCTCATTTAGTGCGTTTTGTATGGTAGCTATGGTCAAATGTGGACCGATTCTATGCATTACATATTTTGTATTGGAAAAAATGGGAGTTTGTTTCGTTTTGGCTAAATTTCAATCAATAAAGATTTGTTAAAAAAATAATTGATGTACAAGATTACTAAAACAGCTTTCCATAGAGTCACAAAACAGTTATTGCCATTTTCCCCGGAAAATTCGTGTCCTTTTCATACTTCCTGAAAAATTGACTAACAATTTAATATACATACATATGGGCAAATCCTGGACGATACATTTGTACGGATTTTATAGTACTTAAATGTATCCCATTGTCGTTCTACACTAGATATCTTTGCACAGATTTCAGAGAATATTAGCAAATCAATTGCATTTGTTAATCTACATACTTCTTTTGGAGGAAGAACAAAAAATGGAAGTGATTTTGTTTTCATCACGTGTTTCTGTAATTTTCATCAAATCGGTCTTAGTAAAAAAAAAAATTGTAAATAAATTAAAGATAGAGGAAAATCAGAGGATTACAAAACAGCTTTTATAAAATATTTTAAAGTTTCCAGTTTCACCAAAAATCAATAAATGAACTGTTGCAGATACAGTTTTTACTTAAATGTTTTTTATTAGGAAAAAATTCATATTTTTTAAGGGTTCGTTAATCAGTGAAAATAATGGTTTTATTTGTTCGCGAATTTCATCTACTTTCCATGTTCGCGGTTAAAATGCGATTTTTGGGCACAATTTTATATTTCACAAAACGGCTACACACATATATTTATTTAAAGTTTTACACTTTTTACACCTTATTTTTCGTCGAAAGAATGCTGCGGCTAGCTGTTAGAGTGTCCCAAAAATAAAAAAATACAAAATTTTAAAAGCATCAAATTCGCCCACTGTATGTTTTTTAATACCTAATACCTTAAATTTAATCTGTGGATATAGACAGTATTATTGCTTTATGAATAAGACATACATGTGTTCGTAAACCTTGTACTTAATAAATATGATTTTGTAAAAAGTATATACTGTGACGGACGCTACACACTTTCCTTTACATATTATTCTGTAAAATGCTATATTAACATCTATATATTTTTAGCCTAATGTAAAGCCAGTGCAAAAAATGTGGTTTTGTTTACAAAAACATTCTTATAAAAACATCTGAGTATAATATGTGACAGCGCATAGAGAAAGGGAATTTTGCGCGCATAGAGAAAGGGACCTAAGGGTAAAAAAATAAGCTAAATATAATATTTAAATCTTTAAAATGGCTCTCCTGAACAAAACCGTTTTTACCCTTAGGTCCTTTTCTCTATGCGCGCAAAATTCCCTTTCTCTATGCGCTGTCACATATTATACTCAGATGTTTTTATAAGAATGTTTTTGTAAACAAAACCACATTTTTTGCACTGGTAATAGAACAACCGCTAGTAACCAAATGCCTCGTGTATTGACCACCAACTTCATTGTTTTGCTATTCCCAGGATAACAATTTCAAAGTATGTATCGGGTGTTTTTTATTGAGGTATAGAACTTTAAGTTGGCATCACTTTTTTAACTGGCGGCCATTTTGTCAGCTGTCAAGTGATTAATATTTAGTTTGATTTGCCATTTCATCATGAACAGGTTGACAAAAGAACAACGCTTGCAAATCGTGCAAATTTATTTCGAAAATAATGGTTCAGTTCGCGAAGTTTACCGCAAGCTCCGTCCATTTTATGGTCGACATAATCGTCCATCAGAGCAATTAATTCGGTTAACCATGGATCGTTTTCGCACTACGTTTACTCTATATGATAATACGCATCCGCAGCGACGTCGAACAGTGCGCACCGAAGAAACAATTGCCGCTGTAGAGCAAAGTGTTGAAGAGGACCCGAATGAATCGATTCGCCACCGTGCACAGCAATTGGAGCTTTGTCCATCAACTTTATGGAAGATTTTGCTCAAAGATCTTGGCTTGCGACCTTACAAGATCCAGCTTGTGCAAGAATTAAAGCCGCGAGACCATGCAATGCGTCGTGATTTTGGTGTATGGGCCGAAAATGAGATTGATCTCGATGCTGATTTTCATCGCAAAATTTTGTTCAGTAATGAGGCTCATTTTTGGTTGAATGGCTACGTCAACAAGCAAAGAGTGAAGAGAATCCACAAGAGACCCTTGAGACGCCATTACATCCACAAAAACTGACTGTTTGGTGTGCTCTATGGGCTGGTGGAGTCATTGGGCCATACTTCTGACACCACTGGATTATTTTCTTTGGGGATATGTGAAGTCGCTCGTCTACGCCAACAAACCAGAAACGTTAGGGGACTTTTAAGCCAACATTCGTGGCGTTATTGCCAACATTCATGGCGTTATTGCCAACATACGGCCCCATATGCTCGGAAAAGTAGTGGAAAACTGGACCTGTAGAATTGGCTTTATTCGAGCCAGCCGCGTCGGCCACATGCCCGAAATCATATTTAAACATTAATGGCATAAAATTATCCTTCCAATAAAGCCAAATTGATGGACATTATAACGATTTTCTTGTGTTTTATTTCAATTCGAAGTTCTATACCTCTAAAAAAAACACCCATTACATTTGAGTCTCAAAAGAGCAATATTAACATATTTATTAATGAGCAAAAACAATGATGAATTAAACAAAAATTAACACAATCTCTGCCGTTTAAAAACTAA
This sequence comes from Stomorhina lunata, assembly GCA_933228675.1. Lineage (NCBI taxonomy): Eukaryota > Metazoa > Arthropoda > Insecta > Diptera > Rhiniidae > Stomorhina > Stomorhina lunata. The sequence goes on along the minus strand of OW121740.1, from coordinate 82,357,769 downwards.
GTACTTACAGTCCCCATAGAATGGTAATGAGCTACAAGAAGATACGGCATCGTAAATAGAGTTGAATACATAACACCTGCGGCCCAACTGAAAATTATAACACTTGCCTTTGCACGTGTAAGAGCCATTAAAGACATCCCAGTGCAGTAGAATAAAAGACCACCAACGTATACATTTTTGGCTCTGGAAGTAAAAGAACAAAAGTAATAAATTTATATAAATATATAAAGTAAGCAGAAATGTAATTTTTTATACAATATTATTCTTAAAAGTCTTTCAAATATTGAGGTATATAAAAACAAGTAAGAAAGTGCTATAGTCGGTCAAGCCCGACCATACGATACCCTTCACCACTAAGGTCAAAAGTGTTTTTTTTTTCTGTATAAAGACAAATATTTGCTAAATTTTGGCATCATACAAACATTTTGTCAAAACTTTTATATTTAAGCTGCTTCCGACATTTGGACTTATATGAGAGCTAGGGTCAAATGTGGACCGATTATCTCGAAATTTGGCAAATTGAAATTTGTCAAATTGATTACAAAAATTATGTATGTAAAAAATAAATCTAAAATTCCCATTATCTTCAGATTTACGAGCTTTTTAGTAATTTTTGTCTCATTTGGTGCGTTTTTAAAGAAAAGTTTGTATGGGAGCTATGGTGAAATGTGGGCCGATTTTAACGAAATTTGGTACATTGATTTTAGCAGTATTTGGTTTAAATTTCATGAAAAAATATTGATATTTGTGGCCAATATATCAATTCCGCGAAGTGGGACCTATGGGAGGTACCATAAATAATGGACCGATTTTGACGAATTTCAATAGCCATGGGCCCATTATCAAAAAAATGATCTGTGCCAAATTTCATCAAATTATCTTTAGAATTGCGACCTGTAGTTTGATTACAAGGTTTACATGGGGGTCCAGTAGGGTTGCCAGACACAAACCCGGAAAAAGCTGGATATAAGGCAAAAAAAAGCTTGAACACCTAAAAATTAGCTGGACATTAATAAATTTTGCAAATTGTAAGTACTAAATGAAAGTGGACAAGTAAAAGAGGACGTATGTAATTCGATGCAAAGGCCAAGTAGAAATTGAGGAAAATCTTTTAAAGCTTGATCTACGAAATTGAAGAGTAAATTGAAGTAAATAGAATGGGTAAATTTGATAGAGGGTAATTTTATTACAAAATTAATTTGATCAAGTAATCAATTAATCAACACATAAATTACATAGTAGAAAAAAGAAAAATACACTTTTGCGTTTATTATCATAAAGATAGTTTTTCTTTAAAAATATAAAAAATCAATTCTTCACCTTTTAGCTGGACAAATTTAATTTTAGCTTGACACTGGACAAGCACTAAAAAAGCTGGACAATCCAGTCGAATCCAGTCTGACTGGCAACCCTAGGGTCCAGCCAGCCAGACGGACGGACATCGCTAAATCGACTCAGAAAGTGATTCTAAGCCTATTGGTATACTAAAAGGTGGGTCTAAGACAAATATTTCCATGCGTTACATACATCAGCACAAACTTATAATACCCTTTCCTCCTATGGTGGTGAAGGGTATAAATATACATAATTACACATATTAACTATATTTTTTAACTTAACTATATTTTTTAACATTGCCGAATCTTAAATACCCTTCACTAATTACCACGTTTTTTGTTTCAAACCAATTCAAATGCTCCAACGGAAAGGCTATTTTGTGTTTTAAATAACACTATTTCACAAAATGATTTTTTTATTTGTTGTGGTCTCCTAATTATAAAAACGGTCGAGATTTAAAATTCTATGGATACATTATTTTTCATTTTTTTTTATAAAATTTGCCATTTTTCAATAGGCTGATCCATTAATTTTATCATATTTTTTGTAATTCTATTGTAATTTTTTTTCTTTAAATTCCAATTTATTTATTTTTTCAAAAATTCATAAAATATCAAAGATGATAAAAATATACCATTTTCATTTCATGGTCAATGCTTCAAATAAAATAAACCTCATTTCCTGAAAATTTATTCGTAAACAGTGATTTTGTTGACAAAAAGGTAAATGAAGCGATTAGCAATGCCAAGTAGGGTTGCCAGTCAGGCTGGATTCAACTGGATTGTCCAGCATTTTTAGTGCTTGTCCAGTGTCAAGCTAAAATTAAATTTGTCCTGCCAAAAGGTAAAAAATTGAATTTTTTTTTATATTTTTGAAGAAAAACTATCTTTATGATAATGAGGGCAAAAGTGTATTTTTCTCTTTTTTACTAAGTTATTTATGCGTTGATTAACTGATTACTTGATCAAGTTAATTTTGTAATAAAATTACCCTCTATAAATTTTCCCATTGTATTTACTTGACTTAAATGGCCTATATTTACAACCTGTTAAAGCCAAAGGTCGAGCATATTTTAGAGTTCTAATTCTTCAATTTCGTAGGTCAAGCTTTAAAAGATTTTCCTCTACTTCTATTTGGCCTTTGCATCGAATTTTCGTACGTCCTCTTTTACGAGTTCATTCTGGATCGTTTTTAAATACTTTTCTTGCAGGAGTATTTTTATCCATTCGCACAACATGTCCTAGCCAACTCAGCCGCTGCTGTTTGATGCGTTTTACTATGTCGATATTCATGGTTTATTCGTTGTCGATATTCATTGTTGATGCAAGCTGGTCCAGCGATTTTTCGCAGAATCTTTCTCTCAAAAACTCGAAAAATAGCTTCATCTGCTTGTGCAAGTGCCCATGATTCAGCACCATATAATATCACGGGTAGTAAAAGCGTTTTATAGAGCGTGTCTTTAGTTCTAACAGAAAGAGCTTTATTTCTTAGCTGCCTGCTTATGCCAAAATAGTATCTGTTGGCAAGCATGATTCTACGTTTGAATTTGAAACTTATATCGTTATGTATGTTGACGGCTGTACAAAGGTAAACAAATTCTTTTACAACTTTGAAGTTTTAATTCTCAACTATCACATGTGGTCCGACTCTTGTGAACTTTCTGTTTGTAGAAACCATCAGTTTTATTTTTGATTCGTTGGCAACTAGACCCATTTTATTAGATTTCTTCTCGATACGTGAAAAGGCAACAGCTACCTCGCGCACTGTGTGAGGTACGATTTCAGGTTACACAATATTGACAAACTATCGCCCTCTCTGAATCCCCGTTTAGTTATGAAGGACTCCGAGAGGCTCTTACTTATTTGAACTGTTGATGTTGTATTCGTTTATATCATCTTGCATAGTCTCATTAACTTCCTAGGGTTGCCAAACTCAGACATTGCATTAAACACCTTCGTTCGTATCGGGCTGTCAAAAGCAGCTTTGTTGTAAACAAAGAGATGATATGTATCAATTTGTTTCTCTTGTGTTTTCACCAGGATTTGATGTGGCGTGAAGATCTAGCCAGTGGTAGATTTATCCTGTCTTAAGCCACATTATTAGGTTTCAATTATTTCGTTAACTTTGGCCTTTTACCTTTCACACAATATGGTCGATATTATCTTATATGCAATTGAAAAAAGACTTATACCTCTATAATTGGCACATACAGTTTTACCTAATTTGTTTGTGGACTGAACAAAGAACGCTGAGACTGCAATCGTCTGTCATATGTTCTTCTAAGTATATGGTTTTTATAAGCTGGGACATAAATGATTATCAACTCCCACCTCCTGCCTTAAAAAGCTCTGCCTGCAAACCATCGGCACTCGCAGATTTATTACTTTTCAGTTATTGTAATTCTAACCTCATTTTGATTTGTTCGGGCATGTCATCTTGTCCACTTTCATTTTGTACTTACAATTTGCAAAATTTGTTAATGTCCAGCTAATTTTCGGGTTGTCAAGCTTTTTTTTTGCCTTGTGTCCAGCTTTTTCCGGGTTTGTGTCTGGCAACCCTAATGCCAAGTCTCATTAAAGTATTTTGAAAATTGTAGCCGTTATTAATTTTTTCATTTTTTTTATTTCATATGAGAAATGTTTGCCATGTTTTTAAGTTATTGCTAATAAAAAACAAGCCGACGTTTATGGTGGTGCAAGTACAATTAATGAAAAGTTTGTGGACCTGCCTACCTTTTATTCAAACAACTTAAACTTTAATACTCGACAACATAATCAGTTCAATTTTATACGTGTTAACCAGTTCGAGGTATATACCCAGTAAGAACAGTGTCAAACGTTTGAAAAATGATGACTTTTACATTTGATATCGAACGTTTTTCAAACCTGAACAGATGTTTGAGATTCACATTCATTTTCAAATGACGGTTCATTTGAGAATAAACGTTTGAAAAATTATAGTTTTTCAAATTGAGAATAAAGGTTATTATCAAATCATTAGGATGATTTGAGAATAATTTGAAAAATGGTGTTATATAAATTAGATATCAAACCTTATTTTAAATTTTTTTCAAACATTAAAAAAATAATTTATGCTAAATAAAATAAATGTTTAAGATATTTTTCCATCTCATGTCATTGTATTTCAAAGAAATTCGTTATTTCTTTCGGATTTTTTATAATTGACTTATATTTGACCATAAAACCTTGCTTAAAAAATTTCAAGATTAAAAATTCAATAATATTCATATGCATAAGTAAATTTTCTTTGTTTCTTAAATTTTTTTACCTAAAAATAAAAAAATTATATTTTAAGCAAAAGAATTCAAATATGATGCACCGTTTTCAAAAACAAAATAAATATACTCAAAAATACACGCCATTTTATTTATGTTCCACATGTAAATGATATCCACATTTGAAAAACCTTTGAGAATGAGGTTTGATAATGATTTGAGAATAAAGGCATTTCTCAATTTGAGAATAAAGTCCCCTTTTTGTTGAGAACGCTATTATTCTCAAATCAGTATCAAACGTTTGACCTTCGAAAAAAGATTTATTTTCAAATCATCCTCAATTTGAGAATAAACCTTTTTTCTTACTGGGTAAAATCTGCTTGTCAATTAAATCAAATGCTATCGAATCTGATGAAATACATCCAAAATTCTTCAAAATACTATTGCCAAATTTATTACCAATAATAACTCATATTTTTAATAAATTTATTACAACCTGCTGCTACCCAGATAGATGGAAGAAAGCTAAAGTCATCCCTATACTGACTGCTACATTACCAAATTTCCTTGTATCTAAATGACAACAACCTGTTGCATTAACAGTTGCATTACTGCCATGATTGATGTTGCTGAAGACGTGAGGAGAGAAATTGATAAAAATAATATTACTTTTCTTGTACTTTTGGACCACTTAAAAGCTGTTGATACCGTTGACCACGATGTGCTAACATATAAGCTAAAAAATTTATTCAATTTTTCATCAACCTCAACGCGAGGTTATCTTACCTTACTCACCGATATCAGTATGTTCATACCTCAACAGAAGATTAAAGGAGCCTAGCAGTAAGAAGGGGTGTACCCCAGAGTTCTATAATGGGTCCCTCTTCTTTTCTGTGTATGCCAACGATTTACCGGATCAACTAAAATTTTGTAAAGTCAGAATGTACGCAGATGACGTTCAGATATATGTATATTAGCTGTAAATCAATTTCCGTAAACGAGTACATTCCAAAGTTAAATGAAGATTTACATCGAATCTACTTATGGGCAACGGCAAACGGATTGAGTATAAAACCGACAAAATCAAAATGTGTTGTAATTAAAAGAAGATTTACAGTTATTGGGCAACTACCTGCAATCGTGCTAAATAATCAGCCAATTGACGTAGTGAACTCAACTAAAAACCTAGGAATAATTTTCAATAGTAATCTCACCTGGAACGACCAAATAAACTATGCTTGCGGTCGAAATTACTCTTTACTCAGAAGCCTATGGAAAATCCACAATTTTATACCTTTCAATACCAGAATGCTACTCGCAAAAGCGTACCTTAGACAATTTTATTATATGGATGTGAAATTTTTGCTAACACTGATATTCAAAGCCAAACAAAATTTAAAGTTCTTTTTAATACTATTGCGCGATACATTTTTAATATAAAAGGGAGAGCTAACAGTTTTTCATTTGTTAACCAAATTTAAGGTATCTCTTTTAATAATATTTTAAAAACTTAAGTACTCATTTTTTTAAATAAAATTATCTACATCCAAAAACCTTATCATCTATATGAACGTTTGGATTTTTACCACTTTTTCTCATAACAGTTTGGTATCAGAATAGCAATTCTTTATTAATGCAGTCCGTCATTGGAATTCCCTACACCATAACGTACAAGTAGTTAGTGATGATCACGTTTTAAAAAATAAAATTTTTCTGTTTTTCTTTTTTGTTAATTTTTACTTTCTTTCACTTTTTATATTATTTTTAATCATATTGTTCAAAATTAATGTATGTTTTTATTTCTTGAATTAATAATCTATAATTCCAAGAATTATAGAATATATATTACGACTTCCCAAATACAAAATTTGAGTTTTCTGCGCATGTTGGACAAATGACGTCACGGAACAGTGGAACATTTTTAATTTTTTTCTTTAAAATTATTCCATTTCAAAATTTTATGATCAAATTTTTTCTCTAACTTCATCCTGTTCAACCTGTTCCCCTTCAACCTGTTTTTGTGCGGTGTTTTTTTGTGCGATCTAGATTTGTGTTACTTTTTTTATTTTATGCGACTTCAAACAATCTTTGTTATACGCAATTAGAAACCTCAAAACTAGTCTGTCATATAACCCAAACTATTAATGCGAAATCACCACAAAAAATTATACAATTATTCCTAATTTGAAAGCTTTTATCCATACTCCTCAAATGATATCAGAGTTAGTTAGACTGCACAACATCGCAAAAACCATTCGATAAATCAAATCGACAAATGATTGTTTAATCAGCGGAGATCATCACCGCGATAAGTGGAAGACTAAAGAGCATTTTTCATCTTGACGAATTTTCATACGGAACTACACCTATATCAAGACCTCTCTAAGAAACCATATATTGCGTATTTTTTTATTTGTTTTTGCGCATAAAAAATAAAATTAAAAATTGTGGGGTATCACACTAAAGGGTAAGGGGTAAGCTTTCCATTCATATATTAATTGGATGCATATGCTTGCATATTAAGCCATAAATCTTAAATAAGTGAAATTATAGTCAGCCTGAAATCTAAATTAAGTAAAATTATTTTATTTAAGTTATTATAGACGAATGCAAAGCTAAGACTTTGACCTTTAATATGATATATATTTTATTCTAAAGGTATTTATTCAAAACGATTTCAGATCTTGTATGGCTGGCGGTCGAAACAAATAAATACATGAAAAAGCTAATTTTCTTGCAACCCTCCCAAATAAGTACTATCGACGAATGTGATTGAGATCGACGATGACGATGAAGTAGCGATAGTGACATTGGACAACGAAAACGCTTTAAAATACAAATTCTTGATGATGATGAATGTAAATATAAGAAAATCTTTATGTAAAACTAAGTGTTTAATGTTTGTAATACATACTTTTCAAATAAAGTTGAAGTAATTATTTTAATGTTTTTCTAAATGAAAATTTGCCTAACGATATTTTAATTAAATTTAAACACTTGCAAAAATTTCGAGGAAGAAATATTTTTTTTGTGCGGCTACCGCATAAAAAAATTGTCTTAAAAAAGAAATTTTTTTTGTGGGTTTTTTTTTTTGGTCTCAAGTAACCGCACAAAAACAGGTTCCAGTGTATTGAAATTAAAGAATATTAACGAGTAAGAAAGTGCTATAGTCGGTCAAGCCCGACCATACGATACCCTTCACCACTTAGGTCAAAGGTGTTCCTTTTCCTGTATAAAAACAAATATTAGCTAAATTTTGCCATCATACAAACACATTCTCCAAGCTTATACATTTAATCTGTTTCCGCCATTTGGACTTATATGAGAGCTATGGTCCAATATGGACCGATTATCTCGAAATTTGGCAAAATAATTACAGTTGTTACAAAAATTATTTATGCAAAAAATAAACTTAAAATTCTCATTATCTTCGGATTTACGAGCGTTTTAGTGAATTTTGTCTCATTTAGTGCGTTTTTAGAAAAGAGTTTGTATGGCAGCTATGGTCAAATGTGGACCGATTTTAATGAAATTTGGTACAGTGATTTAAGTTTACATAAGCAGTATTTGTTTTAAATTTCATAAAAATATTGATTTTTGTGGCCAATATATAAATTCCGTGGAGGTGGGACCTATGGGAGGTACCACAAATAATGGACCGATTTTGACGAATTTCAATAGCGAAATTCAAAACCCATTATCAAAAAAATGATCTGTGCCAAATTTCATCAAATTATCTTTAGAATTGCGACCTGTAGTTTGATTACAAGGTTTACATGGCGGTTCAGCCAGCCAGACGGACATCGCAAAATCGACTCAGAAAGTGATTCTAAGCATATTGGTATACTAAAAGACGGGTCTAAGACAAATATTTCTATGCGTTACATACATCAGCACAAACTTATAATACCCTTTCCACCTATGGTGGTGAAGGGTATAAAAAGAAAACATTTTTTTTTCTCAGAAAAATACTAAAATTAGTTACGATATTTGCCATCACTAATTATAATTATCTTAAAAACTAACTTATAGTTTTTGACGCGGTAATCTATTTTATATTGTTAATCATTGATATTCCACAAATTTTGACTGTTTTTGTTTTCATCTTTAAAAGAGCAGGCGGTTTTACCAGGTCCCAAAAAAATATTTTGCCGTAAGTAATATTTTTTTGTTATCCTATGACATTTTTCGTTAGTTTGATAAACAATATAGAAAGTGTGTTTCTTTACTTTCTGGTTGAGTTCCTGCAAATCAGTGTAATTTTGGAGTTACTCTCCCAAGCAGCAAAACTTACACAGAAGTACGGGAACACTAAACACCAAAATGTAAATCCACAATTGATTTTACTTGAAAAATATTTAAAGAAAATAATAATTTTCGTTTATTTCTCTTTAATTAACATTTTCTTAACAATTCATCACTTCTCTACAAATGTGTCTTTACTAGCCATAGTTCACACGTTCAAACCGAAAACCGATCGAAATAAAATTGATAAAAAAAGGTATTATGCTGACTTTAGAAGATTCACGTGTTCACAAATTAAAGAGCACCACTTTAACTTGGCGAGTTAAGAAGGAACGAGAGTCTAGACGTAATAATTTCGATTACACTGAAAACTTCTCTGAAGGCGAACGACAGTTTTTTTTTATCAAAATACACGTCAAAACAGATCTTCATGAAACATCAAGAAAAGGGCTTATGTGAATATTTTAAAACCAGATCTAACCTTCACCATTCGAATACGCAATTGCGTTTGAATATGCTTCTTTAAATGAAATTCTAATACCTTTTGCATGGAAAGATAACGAAATTTCAGGAGAAGACTGAATACAAGGATTTATGAAACGATACCAAGATCTTAGCCTACGAAAACCAGAAAAACACTAGTTTAGCACGATTTACTGCACTTAGAAAAGATAAGAGAGCAATGGCATTTTTGACAATGGTCGAACTCTGTTAGAGAAGATGCAATTTCCTCCGTCTTCTGTTTACAATTTAGAAAAAAACGGGTATAACATCTGTGATGCAATCTCCAAAGGTAATTTCTACAAAATGAAAACGGATAGTTTCCCAAGTGGCTCCAGCAGATAGGAGCTCACTCGTCACAATGGTGGGAACAATAAATGCTTCAGGAAATTGTTTACCACCTGTTTGTGTATTTAATTAGGTACAATTTAAGGAACACTTCATTACTGGTTATATTGGAATATCGGCGAAGAGTGGATGGTTGACAACTGAATACTTTAAAGTAAATCCAATGGTCATATTCTTAGACAACCACATTTCTCACTGCAGTCTGGAAGCTATAATTTTCTTCAAAAAAGTGTTTTTGGTTACTTTTCCATAGCATACATCACATGTGCTTCAATCATTAGAAGTATCTGTGTTTGAGCTAGTCAAAAAATACCTGTCTTCTTTATTTAGAGATTTTCTTGTGTCAAACCCTGGAAGAACGATAACACTTTATGACATTCCTAAGTTATTAAACATCCCATTTCAGAAATCATTTGTTGTTGAAAATATTTGCAAAAACTGAAATCTGCCCTTTAAACAGACTTATATTTCCAAAATCCGACTCCATAGTAGAAAAATATGATGCACATCCAATACATAACACGGTCCCGCAGCAGGTGATTGCAGATGATAATACAATCTCTTTTGCTTGAAACAAATAAGAAGCAAAACAAAAGCAAAAAACGGAATCAGTCAAAAATCAATCAAAAGCAAAAGAAAACTCAGACTAATAAAAAGTCCATAAAAAATGCAATAAGAAAATACAAAACATCGTTTTCTTCGTCGATTTATCATGCTTTGGTTCTCTTGGCAGTGAAGATCTCTGAATTTTTTGTTGTTTTGTTTATTTTATTCATGTAAAACAGTGTCCCACAAAATAATACTATTGCATTTTGTATTTGTGTGGGTTATTTTTACAATTCCCCTATACTATAGGGCCTATAGTAAAACTGGAACCATGTGTCTCCATGTCAACACTTAGTGTAACATCAATTCAAATGTCCCCAATTTTAGTTCAGTACTGAAATAGTGAATATATATAGACAACTATTCTAGTATATATCTGGTGACATTGTCAACGAATGTGTCAACATATATGTATATCAATAGGCCCCGATTGGATCCCAATGTCTCCATTTGGACCAAAAGAACTACAAAGTTAATACTAAGTAAATAGTGGTAATGTCTACTGGTAGATTTCGTAGGAACTCTTAATGTTAAATGTCAATAGTAGATAACATTGGATGGGGCAAAATAGGCAAGTAGTACTGGAGACATTGTCAATAGCAAAACAGTATTGTTTCATTGACGGCATTTACTGCAGGGTCTCTCTTAATATATGTACTGTGAGAAATTGTTGTGTTTAAAATTCAAGAAAAAAAAAAACTAAATAAAAGGATCATGATTATTATTTTTATTGCTGTTATTTTTGTTATTTCTATTATTCAGACTTGGGACAAATGCAGCATAAAGAAAACTCATTCACTACTTCTATTGTTAATATATTTTTTTTTGCATTGCCGTAAAATATAAAAGTTTATCATTATGATTGAAATATTTCGATGCCGTAATTATCATTATGATGGAATTAAAATTATGAGGCCCTTAGCTCCACTGGAAGTCAAGGATAACAGAAGAAGAAGAAAACTATAGTTATTACAGATTACTGTGAATTTAACACGGAATTACGAAGTGATAATCTTGGTTCCTCTGTAAATATTGTGTTATTAGATATATTATATACATTAAGGTGACAGGAATTTTTTTCTTTGATTTCAAATGCGACACTAGGTCTAAAATTTCAGATCTGAAAATTTGAGCCAAATCGGACAACGATCTGCGGGAGCGCATCGGGTCTAAAGTTTAAGAGCCCATTTGTATGGAAGAAAATTAGTTTTTTTTTGTTTTTGCGAAATTTAGACCAAAAATAAATAATTTTTACAAGAAAAAATAAAATATTAAAGAGAACTAACACAGCTTTATCTCAAATCGTGAAAGGTGAAAATCCATAAGGTAGTTTAAAAGTTATTGCAGTTTTCCCCCGAAAATGTTATAAATAAAGAAATTTCAAAGTTAGACACGATTTATCATTTAATGGCTTGTAGCTAGTAAGTAGTTCAGTTTTGCTTAAATATAATCAAATTTACTTAGTGTTTTCATGCTGGAAAATGGTACATTTTTCTCAGGTCGGTTTCAAAAATCATTTTTTAATTTTTTGAAAATTTTGTTCAACAAATACTACAAATTTAGAATTTGCTCTCCAGTGTGTTAAAACAGACAAATAGAAGAATACAACCCATTAAAATTAGGTTGATATCTTAAACAGTTTCGCCGTACCTGCGACTTAAAATTTAAGAATTTCGCGAAAATTAAAATTTTTGTGCCAAATTCTAGTAGATGCTCGGTAAATTTTACTTGTATTAAATTTTAACAAAAAATTAATTTATATTATTGGTTTTACCAAAAAAAAAAAATAATTATAATCCATTTTAGATTGAAATAAAAGTTATAGTCTACGAACTCATTTTACTAGACATTCTTATTATTTTTACTTTGACTTGGTTATTAAACTCTTTGAATAATAAATTTATAAAGTACAAAAATAGTAGTGTAAAAACAAATCGTTTATTACATAGCTTAATAATTTTAAATATAATATTTAGAGTGGCTTTAAAATTCACTTGATACCGAAATTGGATTTGACAGAAAAATAAATAAATAATTCAAAAAAATTTATATATTAATATTGTTAATATTTTTATTATTATTTCTTTGTTTGTATTAATTTCAAAATCGAAAATGATGATTCACAAATACATATATGTTGATCCAAACGATTATTATAGCTTACTAACAGTCTTCGAGTACCTTAACACAAGGCATATATACTGAAGGTAATTTCACTTGTATTCATTAAATTTTAATAAGGGTTTTTGAAGTTTGCTTTTCTACGTCATATCAAATATAACGTTGCCACATTATAAAAAAGTATTTTCTTGTTTTTTGGAAATTTTTAAATGAAATGTGTAATGTGTACAATATAAATTGTAGATGAACAAAAACTACTAAAAGAAAAATACAAGCGCATATTTTTTCCTAAAGAATCTCAAACTCGAAATTGCTCGATTTAGCCAATAAAGTACTAGATGCAACTGAAATAAGCAAACAAAAACAACAATGCATCTGATACAAACTGAATCAAAGTGGAAAAACGTTGCCAAGCAGACTCATAAGATAAAACCTTTTAGCAGTGGATTTACTATGCAAAGCTATTTATTTGGAAGCTAAAAACTTAATTCTATGTATTTAAAATGCGTATATAAGTAATAATAGGTGAAAGGGTTTTATAAGTTTGTCATTCAGTTTGTAATTTTTTCATTACTCGTCTTAGACCCCATAAAACTTATACCGATCGACTCAGAATCGCCAGGAGAGTCGATTTAGCCACGTCCGTCAAGTTTGTGGAGCTCCAGGTGGGTGTACCCAGACGAGTTATGCCCCAGATTTTAGGAAATTTCCCTACGCAGCACGCTATTGAATTTCATTAAAATTGGTCCATAAACAACTTAGATATCGCTAAAATACTAAACTTCGATGACGAATTTTAAATTTTTTTTTGTAAAAAATGCAGTTAAAAAAAAATTAAATTCTCATCGAATTTTGAATTTTGGCGATATCTCTGGTGTTTATAGACCGATGGAGGTTAGTGGTGTGCCAATTTCGGCAGCGTACCACTCGAAAACCCTAAAAAAATAAAAAAAAAGGATCTACGCTCCGAAACGACCCGATTACAACTAAGCCAAAGATTGTCAACCCAGCAAATGCTAAACATAATATCAGTGCCATGTAACGGTTGCAAGAATTGCTGTCATATGAGGCGATGCACAAATTAACGTTCGCACAGGGACTTGAGTTCCACTTTTTTAGCTCCCTGTTGTATAAATAACCCCCAAGCAACAGTTTCCAATCCAAGTAATAGAATGCAATCAATACCAATGCGTAACGCAATGCGAGATCACAACAACAAATAATCCCGGCAATTAGCCTTCAACAAAACCCGGCAAATTTCCAACAAAAGCCCCCGGCTAACAGCCCTTAGTGAAATATTATCACAGCCGATCGATTGCCAAGACGCCCCTCACAGCGACTAGTATCACCTACTGATTTCCAACCATATTTTCAGGACATGTAACTAAACTGAAATGGCCTAAGGAATAAGGTTGTGGAAATCACAAAATAGCATCCCAATTACCGCTTTCCAAGAAACGAAGCTCATCTACTTTTCTGTAAATATATAAAATATTTTTTATATGTTTTCAATTTTTATAATTTTTTACCTTTTTATTTATAAAATTATATTTCTATTTTGAAAATTTTAAAATAATTTATAAAACATCATATGCTCTCTGCGACTACAATATTAGCTATGTGTTCTTTTTTTTCTAAATACCTAGAACATCAACATAACTAATCAAAATTGTACTTAATGTTTATAGTAATTATATACTATCCTGCTTTATTTCTCTATTAACTAGTAAAATATAGTTAAACTGTTAGATAAGAAGATACACATGCGATAAAATGTATTTAAATTTTTACAGATAACTCATATTGTCGTCGCAGCGATTGAAAAAAGGAAAAACTTAGCATAATATGGTAGCTTTATTTGTATTGAAATGTCAGAACCCTTAAAATTGTCAGAAAGTGATATTAAATTTAGTAACCTAAAGTGAAATTACCTTCATTATAATATACCTTGCCTTAACATATTCAATTATTTTATCATTATTTGAAAACTTTGTAAAAATTTCAAACGTTCTTTTTAAACTAGATAAATTTTTTTGATTTTAGGTTTTGTATTAATATTTCAATTCTTTGTATAAATAATTTAAGTGAAGAATATAATTCAGAAACTGTTTTATTGCTGCCTTGTAACTGAAGGTTTAGTTGATTTACTATTTCAGTTATGTCGGTCAAAAATGCAAAGTCTAGCAAAAAATCTTTGTTTTTCAAATAAGAAATTAATTCTTCTGATCCATCTTTAAAATGACTTTCTAAAAAAACAAACAACGTCTTCTCGAAGGTTAAAAAGCCTTTCAAGGCAACGCCCTTTGCTAAGCTATCTTATCTCTGTGTATAAAAGCAAGTCGCCGTATTCAGAGTTTACCTCTTCAAGACAATTTTTAAACCTTCTATGGCTCAATGAATTATGACCGCCTCGGATTTTATTTACAAATTTTATTACAATTTTCATTGTACCCATCATGTTTAAATTTTTGGCTGATGAATTATGCAATGAAAATAATCAATGTTGTCAAAATATCATATGACCTACTAAACCTCCTTTCCTTTCGGTCATCACATGCGCTCCATCCGTGCATACTGAAGACAGCTTTTCCTTTTCAGCAAAAGAAAAAACTTTTTCATTTAGGTGGCCGTAAATCAGTTTTCCCGTAACATTGCCATGCATATTTACTTATTAGGAATAACATTTCCTCATGTCCTCGCGCAGACAATCAACTGGGAAATGTCATTTAGATCAATGCATTTTTCCAAACATATTGAAAAATATTTAGAACTTAAAATTCTGTTCTTGATATTAGCATAGATAAATGCACTGATGTTTTCCGTTCGCCGAGTGATTGTAGGAGCAGAAAGAATAGTATCACTTACAAGAGTTTGTTGACTTCTTCACCTTTTTTTGTCAAAACACTGCAAAACGTCATTACTTACTTCCTTGAAAAACTTACCGTCTTCGAAAGGACGTAATTTTTTCGCCAAAGATAAAGCTATAATGAATGAAGCTCTTTTTCTCGAGCTTACCCAATTATATATTTTTCATAAAAAACTTTTTTTAAGTGCAATATTAATTGAACTCTTTGCTCACTAGTAATATTTTCATCATAGAAAATCATAGAAGGGAAAACCTGTCAAATAAACCTGAATTAGCTGTCAAAAAACCTGAATCTATCATTGTATTTGAAAATTTTTTTTTTAGTAGTGTTAGTGAAAAATGAAATCCACACAGTTGGTTTTTAAGCACAGTTGTATTAAAAGTTCTGAAAAAAAGTAGGTACTTTTAATGAAATATTTGTATATTATTTTGAAGATATAATTAATATTTCAATAGTTTTAAACACAATATAAAAAAAATACTATTTTAAAAAAAATTATCGAGGGTTTATATTCAAAAAGTGCTATCTACATATTTACAATTTTACAGGAGAGTGAAAAAACTGTTTTTGTCATTAACTATAAGAGTAGTAAATAAACTTTGTTTTACAATACCATACAAATTGGGGCTAAGATTTTGTGCAAATTAAGTTTTTTTATTAACTCCTTATATTTGCGCTTCTATAGTAGATAGCACTTTTTACGAGTTAAAATTGTATCGTTTTAAATACTAAAGCAAGTAGATAGCATTATTTTAACATCAAAAAAAAAAAAAAATATAATGAAAATTGAGGCTTTTATCAAAATATCACGAATTTAACTTAAAGTAAAAAGTTTTTTGAATTAAACAAGATTTATTATAAATATATAAGTAGAATGCAAGGTCAAAGGCCGAGTATATTATAGATATCCATGATTACACTACGCTGTAGAGAATTGTGGTCCATTTTGTTGGCTTTTCATAAATCACAATGTATATTTTATAACAATTGTTATTTTTTCCACAAATATTTTTAATGTAGATAGCATTATTTTTTGATAATGAAGTAGATAGCACAAACACAATTTAGAAAAAAACATGTTTTAAAATTATTTTTTTTTCTTAAAATTTATATGACATATGACAGATAAGCCAAGGAACACGTTTGCATTAAAAACCAATTTGGTCGAAAATGTAGATAGCACTTTTTGAATATAAACCCTCGTTATATTTTTATATTAAATTTTTCAAAAATTTACTTTTATATAGGAAATTTTCAAAAATTTACTATTTTTACAAATTTTAAATCGCGAACATAATACGGATAATGCCATTGAAACCAGCGTGCCCCAATTAGCTTTACCAGTAGGGTTAAAAATAAGTGTCAAATTCGAGCGCAGTGTTATTATTTAAATAATAATATTAATACTTTTAAGATGATATTTTCATATTTAAATCCATAAAAAAACAATCATTGAAGTTTAAAAAAATAATAAAAATCCCTCATGATTTTTATTTGTTCGAAAAATTTTGTTTCTTTTTCCATTTCGATGAAAATAAAATATAAAAAAATCGTTTAGGATATTTATCAGTTCAAAATAGTTTTCATCTTTTTTCATCCGATGAAAATAAATTTTGGTAGAAAAAATTCAAATTTTATTTCTGTATTTGTCCGGTTATAAATCATCTTTCAATTATTGTTGCAAATTTTATATTGAAATGGATTTGGGCAACAAATGGTCGTTGTCTAAATGCATTTGAAACGTTTAAAAGTTAAGTTTTTTAGAAATAGCTACGCGAATCAAAGGAACCACCAATAGTTCCCATTAGAACTATTATGTTTAGCTTCGATGCCCTAAAACATTTCAATTAATTTAAACATATTCATACATTCATTCATTAAATAAATATTAAAGGCAGTGCCACTTCAAAATTTTTGACTATAAAGAATATCTTTGAAGTTTGTATATTTTGTCAATATTACACAGATCGTTGCCACACTCATAGATTATTTTGTGGAAATTTGTAAACTAAAATGTGTAGTTTGAAAAATAAAATAAATAACGCTAAAATTACTAATATTTTCAATAAATAATCTAATAAAATTTGTACTTTATAGCTCTGTAGATGCTAAAACACATAAGATCTCAATTATATCATTAAAATAAGGATTATTTCATGTGTTTTACTAAATAACGAATTACGGACAAACTGCTGAAACTTGTGAGATAATATTCACAGCTTGTGTTCCTAAAAGTTTAGGGAAGGACTCGGTAGACTTTGAAAACACCTACTAGGAGCAATTTTGTGGATCTCAGTCCAAAAACGTTACTAACTTAGTTTCCCCAAACACTACAAGTGAAATAGAGGATTTTTTTACTTAATTGCTGTAAAATATGGCTTTGGCGCTATACGACAACCATGTTTTCCTCAAATTTAGTAAACTTTCCTAAATTCTAGTTTATTTTTTTTTCTGAGTGTAAATGGGATTTTTTTTTTAAAGTAAGGTAGCCTCATTTTTCGAGTAAACTTCAGATATTCTTTGTTGTCAAATGGTTAATGTTTACAAAATAAAAAGAAAGTGGCACTTCCTTTAATATTTATTTCATGCATTCATTGTTGAAAATTTTGAAATTTCATAAATATTTTATTTTTTCAAAGTCAAAACAGAAGCTCAAAAAGAAAACAATCAATAAAATATTTGTCTGTTCGGATATTTATCGTTATAGATATTTAAGATTTTCATCATGAGGAATAATTTTATTTATTTTATTTTATTTATATAAATCCTTCTTTTTATACCCACCATCAAAAAGAATGGGGGGTATATTGAGATTGTCATTCCGTTTGTAATTTTCTTAATATTGGCTCAAAAATCAAAATGGTATATATTCTGAATCCTTATAAAATTCTAAGATGATTGAGCGATATCCGTCTGTCTGTCCGTCCGTCTGTCTGTCCGTCTGTCTGTTGAAATCACGATAACGCCTAAAAGAAAAGAGCTAGCTCACTGAAACTAAGTATAAAACATTCTTCATCTATGTGAAAGTTTTGGTATTGAAATTAGGCAAAATCGGTTAACATTTAAACATAGCTCCCGTATAACCTCGTCTAGGCTAATCGCTTATTTGCTAATAAATGACAAATTATAACAGCTATGATGAAATTTGGTATCTAGAAGTTTTACATAAGTACTAGACAGCATATAAAATTTCATCGAAATCGGTTCACATTTAACCATAACTCCTATATAAAAAACTTACGGAAACACAAAAATACAAAAAGAAAAGACGGTTTATGTCCGTCTGCCCGTCAGATAAAAGTGCAATAGCTCCTTAACTACAAGAGCTAGAGAGACAAAATTGTACAAGGATATTTTTAATATGTAATAGAAGTTGTGCACTGAAAATGGGCGAAATCGGTTCACATTTACTTAGAGGTCCCATATAACCCCGCCCCGGGAAACACATGAATGCTGCTAAATTTAATACAATTGTAATAGCTATGATGACTACATTTAGAATAGAGAAGTTTTATGCAACTATTGGTCAGCATATCAAATTTTATAGGAATCGGTCCATATTTGACTATAGCTTTCATATAAAAAACACTCCCGGAACCCAAAAAAAAAATCTAGCAAAGGCCAGTTAAAAGCTATTAATATAGAAACTATGACAGCTATGACCACTAAATTTTGCAAAAACAAGCTCTATATAAATACCAGTCAGTACGAAAAATTATGTATATATAACATCCCCTTTTTATACCTACAATCAAAAAGATTCGGAGGTACAACCAGCATATTAAAATTTGCGCCAATGTCCAGACTTTATATATGGTATTAGGAACTCCTAACAAAATATATGGACCTGACGTATTACTATCAACATGTTTATCCTGAGCTAAACGAAACACCAGGTTATGAGATTAAATTTTGTGCGAAGCAAATACTAGGGAAATCACTTACATACTTTTAAATGTTGAACTATAAAGCCCCTGCTACCGAATTTAGTCCAAATATTTTGCTAACAATACCAACTAGCGTAACAACTTTTTTTGAATTTGGTCCACATTTTGAATTAGCTGCACCCTCGTAGATATATGAGACATATTTCTAAATTTACCACAACTTGATGGTGGGTATATTAGATTCGACACAGCCGAATATAACACTCTTACTTGTTTATTTTTCGATCGAAATGAAAATAAAGTTTCATCGACAATGATATTTATACTTGATGGATTTAAAAAATAAAACGATCTCCGGTCTCTGATTTTAACTCGTAAAAAGTGTTATCTTCCATAAAAGCAAAAATAAAAGGAATTAATAAAAACTTTGCATTTGTATAAAATCTATGCCCCATTTTATAGTTTACGTTAAAACGAAGTTTAGTTATTACTCTTATAGTTAATGACAAAAAGAGTTTTTCGCACTCTTGTAAAATTTGAATTTGTAGATAGCACTTTTTGAATATAAACCCTCAATGTTTGCTTGATATATCAATTTTTATAAAAAATATATTCTTGTTTTGTATTTTGGTTACTATTTTAGTTAACTTAATACAGGCTCACATTTACACAGAGACCGAATATTGTTTTATTTTTTAAATCAATCAAGTATATATATCATTGCCGATGAAAATTTATTTTCATTTCGATCGATGAATAAAAATGAGGGATTTATATTTGAAATATAAATACGAGTATCCCTCATGATACAAATTTTAAATACCTTTAACCAAGATATATGTACACGGTAGTTCCATTGTCACTTTTAAATTTAAAAATCACTATCTGACATATATAAGGATTATGACATTTGTGAAAAAATAAAGCTACCATATATGTTTGGGTTTGTTTTCAATTTTGTAAATATTTAATATTTTTATTGAAATTATTTTTCTTCAATATAAATATCAAAAAAAAAAATATTAAATATTGAATTTAAGAGAGCCTGGATCATAAAGGAATACTTCTAGACAACCATTATAACAATTACAAGGTCAAAATGTGTTTATAATGATATGCAAATTTGATGCCGTTCGATATTCAAAGCTGTGTTTTTAAAAAGTGGCAATATTTTTTCAAATGTAAATATAAAAATGAAACTTCAAAAATTTAGTAAGACTATTGGAACTACCTTGTACTTGTATCATGCCTTTAACGATAAATATCCGAACAGAAAAATATTTTATTGATTGTTTTATTTTTGAACTTCTATTTTGACTTTTAAAAAATAAAATATTTTTGAAATTTTAAAATTTTCAACAATAAATATACATATGTTTCCATACATATATTTCCATAGGATATCGAAGTTAAACCTAATAGTCCTAATGGAACTATTGGTGGTTTCTTTGACTCGCAAAACCATTTCAACATAAAATTTGCAACAATAATTGAATTTATTGTTATTTAAACGTCCTTAAGACTTTTTATACCAAGACAAATCTTCTTCTTCTGTCACCCTTGACTCCCAGTAGAGCATAGGGCCTGGGAGGATGCAGCAATTGCCTGGCGTCTCTAGCTACCAGGTAAGAACTGTATCCAATTCCCACTCTAACCTTCTGGTGGTACATCCTGGAAACCTGAGCAACCTAGTTTTAGATGCGGTAAACAACCCGTGTGGGATTCTAGGTCAGGGCTAATATAAAAGGGAGTTATCTTAGAGCCATCCCAACGTATATGGTCTAAGAGCCTAGGTAAAGTACGAAAATGCAGTTCAACATGTTATTTGCGGCTGCAAGCGGGCGTCAGTCTCGGATCGAGCGGATCGCTATACAACTTGGCTTGTGTCTATGGACCCATCGACTTAGCACTCACGAATCATGGAAAGAAACAACATTACAGAATATACTACTCCAAGGGGTAATCATGTGAGAAATCCCCCTGCTACGGCAGGGGGAAATGCCTAAACTATGCAAGCACATTATGATCATCCCATCGACTTAGCACTCACGAATCATGGAAAGAAACAACATTACAGAATATACTACTCCAAGGGGTAATCATGTGAGAAATCCCCCCTGCCTAAACTATGCAAGCACATTATGATGAATAAAACCAGGATAAATACAGAAATAAAATTTGAATATTTTCTATCAAAATTTTTTTTTCATCGGATGAAAAAAGATGAAAATTATTTTGAACTGAAAAATATCCCAAACGATTTTTTTATTTTCATCGGATTTAAAAACGATACAAAATTTTTTGAACAATTAAAAATCTTTGGGCATTTTTATTATTTTTTAAACTTCAATGATTGTTTTTGTATGGATTAAAATATGAAAATATTAGCTGTGTTTTTTTCGAAGTTTGTATAAGCCATAGAAGAATATATAGAAGGTCGTCAGCTGATCCACTAAAATTTAGTATTCTACTAAATCACACGTACACGAAATGAAAGCTTTTTTGACAAACAGAAAAGCTTTTTGTACTCAAAATTTTGTTTGAAAAATTACGCGTTATTTTGAATGAAACGCACTGTTCTAAATTGCACACATAAAATGTTATTTTTTTTAAATATTTTAACATTATTTTGATGTCGAAACACTTTTTATTTTTTACAAACTGAAAATTTTTTATTTTGTTTTCTTTCGACATTCTTTTTTTTGTTTTTGCTTAATTTGTATTGAACAAGTAGGGCTGCAATTTTTGCTATTAAAAAAAATAATGAAATTTAGAATAAAAAATTGTTTATAGATTTTAATTATCCTAAAATCAAGTAAAACTCATTCTATACCTTAAAATATGGATTTCTCAAGAAAATTTCTTAAAATTACGGAGAAAATCTTGAAGAAAATTTTCGTCCCATCATATCATACTTTTTTGTGCAACTGTTTGTATTCATTAAGAAAAGTAAAAGCTCTTTTTAGGCTTACCAATACACTATTACTGATCCGTACTATTGACAGGTCCCAGGTGTACTTTGACGTTTCGTTGACTTTCTAGGTATTTATTTATTCTATGGTATAAACTTCCAGTACAAAATTAAGTAGATATAAATTTCACAAGTAGTTACATTTATAGGTACTTAAAAATTAAGCAGTGATAAAAATGCTGCCAAATTTGAAATTTTTAATATTTTTCCGATTTACAACACTAAAAAATGTCTTAAAATAAAAAAATAATTATTTAAAAATATATTTTTTAAGATATGCTTATTTTGTGAAAATTTAGCCAAAAATTAGTAAAAATTAGCCATGTTATACTTAAAATTGTCATGTTATGCTGATAGAACAGTTTTAAGTCTCTAGTTGTATCTTATGTCGCTACTCTCCAGATAATTCTGGAGGCAGGTTAAGTTTCTTTAGATTATAAATCATTAAACTTTGGCTTATCGTTTGATGGAATAGATACACTTTAAGACAGAAATGGGATAAATCGGCACTTTTAGATAGTTAAGGAGAAAGATATGTATGTATGTTTTGGTTTTTAAATGAAGGAAGATTTGGAAATTGAGTCCAACTGTTCCTTGCTTTTAAATTCTGAGTCTTATCAAATTAATTAGATGATTCTTAAAATCATCATGGATCGAAGATCTGCAAATGTTTTATTACACAAAATAACAAACAAATATTTTTTTCTTTAATTTAAAATAAATCTTTTGACATAAAATAAGCAAAATAAAAAGTATTGCCAAGTTTATAAAGCTAAGTAGCAATACCCAAGGCATATATATTGAAGGTAATTTCACTTGCTTTCATTAAATTTTAATAAGGGTTTTTGAAGTTTGTATTTCTACGTCATATCAAATATAACGTTACCACATTATAAAAAAGTTTTTCCTTTTTTTTGGATTGAAAAAAAAATGTGTAATGTGACAATAGAAATTATACATAAACAAAAGCTACATTTTTTTCAAAAAGTGGAATTATTACGTTTTGTTGCGAAAGTCTGCAAATAGTAATAGGTCTATGATATCGTCCTCTGGATATCTTTGATATAACAGCAAATTATTATTGCAAGAAACAAAATTGTTAATTACATTTACCTTGAAAATATCTTCATTTAAGAATTTTTATTAAAAATTTTTAATTATTTTATTATCGCCAATTTTTGACGTGAATGATCTCGGGATTTTTGTTATTTGGTAATATAATTAAAGAGCCAATTACAGATTATTTTAATGAATTAAATCTTATAAGTTATATTGTAAGTGATTAAACACAATGTATAATTTAGTTTACAATAAAATTATAAATTAAGCGATATTTAATTTGATCACTTTTACATTACAAAGTTCCATAATTGGTGCTAGTGTTATATATTCTTCTGTGTCAATTCGGCACGTTCTTCCGTAGTTAAAAGTCCCACAACATCAATGGCCATACCAACGCAATTGATTATAAGTTTCATCGAAAGTAGCATACGGGCCTGCATGTCAGGCACCAAGCAGTACCGATAATGACTGCTACCCAAAATGAGGTTTTTAACATCTAACAAAGATACCTAAGTGACCATAAAGGCAGACACAGTCATGGGATTTATCAATTGACGATCACTGTGATAGGGCTTAAAGTAAGTGTACTCTTGACCACATGAGTTTAAAACTGAGCGATACGAACCAGAGAAGAGACTGAATACATTCACAAATATTGACAGCAACGTATGCATGTTGCTTTTGCATTGCCTACAAAGGCAATAACTTTTTATACAGATGCCTTCATTGATTCACACATTTTCGTTGATTGCCTTTTTACACACTATTTTATTATTGCACTGCACGTTAATCAACGAAATAGTTTGATGTCACACTTTAAGTTAGAAAAAATTCGAACCACTCTCTCATTTTTCGTTCTATTCGCAAAGTATTCGTATAATATGTCTGCGTTGTTATCAGTGCTGCCATATGTTTTTCTTCGCTTTCCCGCTAAATTATTGGGCCAACATTTTTTTATTGAAAATTTTTCGATAAAAATATTTTTCTATAGAAAAATTTTTGATAAAATTATTTTTCTATGAAATATTTTGCTATAAAAAATTTTCAATAAAATATTTTTCTAAACAAAAATTTTCAATTCAATATTTTTTTTTAGAAAAATTTTCAATAAAAATGTTTTCCATAGAAAAATTTTCGGTAAAAATATTTTTCTATAGTAAAAATTTTCAATAAAAACATTTTTCTATAGAAAATTTTTCGATAAAAATATATATTTCTATTGAAAAATTGTTGATAAAAATATTTTTCTATAGAAAGGTTTTTTTAAAAAGTATTTTTGTATGGAACATATTTTCCTATAGAAAGATTTTCAATAACAGAAAATGTATACAAAAATTTTTGATAAAAAAATTTATTATAGAAAAAAATTTTATTATAGAAATTTTTTTTATAATAATAATATAAAAAAATACAATTGAAAACTTGTTTTTAAAACGAACTACATACACATTACAAAAAATTACCAATATTAGTTAAAAGTATAAAAACGGCAACTCTGCCTACGTTTTTGTTATGATCTCTTCGTACCTTAGCGGTAAATAATGCTAAAAAATTGAAATCCCGCTAACCGATAAAACACAAAAGAAAATATACCACTTTGACTTGTTTTTGAATAGACTTGCACATACATATTACCTAGTAAAGCTTATAATACACTTCTTAAAGAGTTTGTTTATAAATTACTTAAAACGGATTTATGAATCTAAGGTACCCTATTTTAAGGTCTGTGATTGTCCGCCCTAGTAAAACATATGTTTTGCAAGTTCAAAACTTGATCTCCCTAACACTTACATGCAACGGTTAATTTCTTTTTCTGCCGTCCCAGTGTTTGACGACTTATCACTATAAATTTAAAGATTTTGCATCCATTTCATCTGGCAACTTGTTTCTTTCTTTTTGCCTTTGCTCACCTATACAACTATAGTTTTGTCTTGTGCACAACTTGTCTTGTAACACAAATAAAATCATTCATAATATTTCGTAAACACTCTAGCATTCACTATTAAAAAATGAATGATTGAATGTTTTCCTAGTGTATTGGTTTGCATTTAGAAACACAAGCAATGCATGCAGTAAATTTCATTATACTCTTATTTTGTGAATATGCATTGTTTCGTCTCATTAAAATATTGCAAATTGACGGCAAGCTTTCATTTATGTGTGAATACATTCAAAGCAAGAAAACAGCCATTCAATCTCTTCTCTGATACGAACCATAAGAGGTGAATGATATTAGGCCAATTGGCGCAAAATAACAGCCAAACGATCATTATTAGAGCCAGCACCAACGAGACCCATTGCGAAGATGGCATTGTGACCTACTCAGCATCACTGTCGTGAAAAAACTTACTCAAGGTATCTAAAATATTAAGTCAGGCAATGGTACAGATCGTCTTATACTGGGCTCGCAATAGTGCAAAGATTGCCAAACGAACGGTAAGCCATCTCAGCATCAATATCTTCTCCCATGGCACATAATAGTTTGCAGCAAAAATTGAGTAATTTCTGCATTGCAAGAACCTACACCAATTACAAACAATGACGATGCACTTAAATCCATAATTTCTACGCTGGGAGTTGATTTGCAATTGTGAGAGAAAAAATTTGTTTTTATGTATAAAATTATATTTATATTTTCAAAATTTTAAAATGAATTTATGAAACTTCAAATGGTCCCTGCGGCTATATGTTTTTTTCCTTAGTACCTATAACATCAATATAGTTAATCAAAATTGTATTTAATATGTATAGTCATTATATACTATCCTACATTATTTCTCTAAGAACTAGTAAAATAATGTTAAACTGTTAGATAAGAAGATACACATGGGATAAAATGTATTTAAATATTTAAAATGTATTTAAACTTAAAAAAAGGGAAAACTTAACATAATATGGTAGCTTTAGTTTTATTGAAATGTCAGAACCCTTAAAATTGTCAGAAAGTGAAATTAAATTTAGTAACCTGAAGTGGAATTACCTTCATTATAATCTACCTTGGCAATACCGTTTTATTCGAAATCTTTATAGATATAGATATAAACTTCGAAAAAACACAGCTATTGTTTTAAAAGTATTAATATTCGGTTTCTGTATTTACATTTAAAAACAATTTAAATTTTACTTTTTACCTTAATTATTTGGAAATGGGATATAACTGCAAATTTCAGTGGTATAGCAGGTAAGTCATTCGCCTAGCATACCAGAGGTCTGAAGTTCAATCGTCGGCCAGACCCACTTGAAAAAAAAATGAATTTTCAAAAAAAGCGGCGGTTCACCTTATAACTCAGTTAGCCACTGGTTATTGAGTATTAGGCTATGTAAAACTTCTTTAACTAATGAATTTGCCGTTCGGAGCCGGCGTTAAAACGTAGGTCCCTTTCAATGAGTCTAAAAATATAATCGGATGCAGATCATTTTCTGAGAAAAGTAACAATTGTTAAAATTGGAATGTTGTCGGGGTATTGTATATACAATTAGGGTGACAATTTTTTGTATGAAGGGAAATGATTTTTCGAATTTTATAACTTTTTCTACGGAATATTGTGACACTAGGTCTAAAAGTTTAGATCTGAAAATTTGAGCCAAATCGGACAACGCTCTATGGGGGCGCACAGTGAGATTTCTTCATACATCTAACTGCAAAAAATGGAAGGAGTTATCCTACAACGATGAAATTTGGCACACTTATTTAGTTTTATATAGATAAGAAAAATTCAAAAGAACTTTGAAATCCGACGACTCCTTGAGGTACCTCCCTTGGACCCCCATTTTTTACTTATTTTTCTTCTCAATGTATAACCCGCAATTTTCAACAGAATTTCATGAAAATCGGCATAACTCTATTATTTGACCAAGAAAAGAGCTCCACTAGTTTTGGTTGAAATCCGACGACTCCTTAAGGTACCGCCCTTGGACCCCCATTTTTTCACTTATTTTTCTTCTCAATGTATAAACCCCAATTTTCAATAGAATTTGATAAAATTTGGCACACTTCTATTTTTTGATCCAGAAAAAAGCCTTACTAATTTTGGTTGAAATCCGACGACTCTTTGAGGTACCTCCCTTGGACCCCAATTTTTTCACTTATTTTTCTTCTCAATGTATAAACCCCAATTTTCAATAGAATTTGATCAAATTTGGCACACTTCTATTTTTTGATCCAGAAAAGAGCCCTACTAATTTTGGTTGAAATTCGACGACTCCTTGAGGTACCTCACTTGGACCAACATTTTTTCACTTATTTTTCTTCTCAATGTATAAACCCCAATTTTCAATAGAATTTGATCAAATTTGGCACACTTCTATTTTTTTATCCTGAAAAAAGCCCTACTAATTTTGGTTGAAATCCGACGACTCCTTGAGGTACCTCCCTTGGACCTCCATTTTTTCACATTTCAATGTATAACCCACAATTTGATAAAATTCGGCACACTTTTATTTTCTGATCTAAAAAAGAGTTCTACCAATTTCGGTTGAAATCCGGTTAAAGCCAATATTTAAATATTTTATTCATTAATTATCATTTCCTTAACTACATCATCCAATTCCGAAACATTTTTATAAGGTTGTCGTCTTAAATTACTTATATATGGATCAGAAGACTCAAGTAAACGATGAAAAACATCGGTATTTGTTGCAGTTCTACTGCACTTTCTAGAAAACATTAATCTGTAATTCCTATAATCTTTGTTTCGAGCTTCTTCTGCTTCCTCGGAGAGCATACCAATTGGGAGTACTGCTGCATCTAATATGTCCTTTCCATGTATAAGAATTTTAATTTTTAAGAATTTTTTTGTTTTTTTTTTTAATTTCATATGCACTTTTTCCAAATAGCTGTCAATAAATTATTAATAAATTGTTGTTATAAAAGAGCTAATGTTAGGATTAATAACTGCAATTTGATGAAAAACTTAAGCCTGAAGGTATGCAATGGTTTTTTATTATAAGCAATATTCCTGACTTTTTTTTACTAAATTTTTTCAAAAGTTTGACAAAAGTTGCTAAATTTTTTTAGCTAATTCGAAAGAAAAGCCTTTTGTCTTCCATTTCATTATACTAAGAGCACGGAGGTATACCGAGCCAACTGACTTTTTCTCCAACGAAAACTGCCAATGCTAAATTTTATAGGACAATCTTGATGAGCTCATATCTCCCAAACTATGTATGCAGTAAACTTTTTTTTTCTTTAAAACAAACACAAGATCTCAGACTTCAATAAAATTCACACCTACATTTTGCCACTTGAAATATCTTCGATACATAAGCCTTTAAATTTCAATAATTTTACCATAAATTTTTGTTTCACAATATTTAGCTGACTTCAACCGATTTTTTCTATATATATGTATATATATCTTAGGAAAAAAATATAGATTTTTCATTGCCAGATTCTTCTCTATCAAATGGCATTATTAGATTTTTGAAAAGTGATAGTCAAAAAATGCCTTTTTTGCAGCAGAAATACCATAGTGGGGCGCATCGAGTTTTTGTTTTTGCGAAATTTAGACCAAAAATGAATAATTTTTACAAGAAAAAATAATAGAATATTAAATAAATTTAATTATATTTAAACAAAACTGAACTATTTACTAGTAACAAGCCATTAAATGATAAATCATGTCTAGCTGTGGAATTTCTTTATTTAAAACATGCAATTTTTGGTGCATATCCTTAGGCGCGTTTTCAAGGACATGAATTTTCGGAGGAAACCTCCAAACTACCTCATGAATTTTCGTTTTTCACGATTTTAAATAAAGCTGTGTTAGTTCTCTTTAATATTCTATTATTTTTTCTTGTAAAAATTATTAATTTTTGGTCTAAATTTCTCAAAAACAAAAAAATAACCCATTTTGTTCCATACAAATGGGCTCTTGAACTTTGGACTCGATGCGCGCCCACAGCACGTTGTCCGATTTGGCTCAAAAAAAAAAAAAAAACAAAAAAAAAAACACTGCAAACATTTTTTTTTCAAATTGAAAGACAATTTTGTTTTTAAAGATTAAGCAAAGACTCTATTATATAAATGTGGTATGTGGCACTTCCATACATTGATTTGCCGCATGGTTCATATGAAATTCGGAAATAACTAAGGCACACACTCGTGCTCATGAAATGTATGCTTGTTTGTTCGTTTATGTGTTTTTCATTGTTCTTTATTCACTTTAATTTCACTTTTGGTGGAACAAAACAATGTATGTCTTTTTTTATATTATCTTTATATAAAAGAGTCTTTGATTAAAGGCTTCTTTTGGGAATATATTAAGAAAAATTTGTCAAAATTAGAGTAACCGATTGGCTATTTTACTTGTAGATACTAAGGATGTTAAAAGCGAATATATTAAGTTATGTTATCTCTTGTTTTCGTGTGTTTCTTATTAAAATTTCCTGCAATTCGAAATTTATAAGAAACTAAAACCTATGTACATATACATAAGTTTGGATAGTAGTATTAATAACTAAGTACAAATTTGATGAAATGAAAAAAGAACTTAAAACTTACTTGAAACGTTGTATTAGTTTTTCAATGACAAATGAGTAACAAGCACACGACAATGAGTACATTGCCATACCCCAACAGCCAAAACGAACGCCTTCTTCGTATAATATTTGCGCTTGTGAACCCTCAAGAGCTTTGGGGTCTCCGTTAAATACAGCTTCCCCCACAAAATCAGTAAAATACAAGGAATAACAGACATGAGCCATCCAACAGAAGAGATTTGTTAAGCAGACCATACGCAAAGAGTGTGGCATATAAACAATTGAGAGTAAATAGTGCGACAGCTTTTCAACAGGTTGTTCTGCTGCAGTAGCAGCAGCAGGATTCTCGTCTCCCTCATTAATGTTTGGATATAAACTTTGTTGCTTTTGTTCATTGTCATAGTCAGAATTTGTAAATGAAGTCTCCCCCATTTCGTTTTTATCTGTTGTATAGCTATTATAATAATCCGATTGCTGTTGGACCTCGTCAGATGTCAGATTATCAACAAACTAAAAAAAAAAAGAATGACAAATTGAAAATGTTACATTATTTAATATTTTACATTATTTAAAATATTCTCTTGTTTTAAATTAATTTCATTGCTCTTAAAGTAAATTAAAGTATGTATATTAGGGTCTTGTGAACAGCAGGTTAGTCATCCGCCTAGCATACCAGAGGCTTATTGAGCATAAGGCTATGTAAAACTTCTCTAACAAATGCATTTGCCGTTCGGAGCCGGCGTTAAAACGTAGGTCCCTTTCAATGAGTCTAAAAATAGAATCGGATGCAGCTCATTGTCTGAGAGAAGTACCCCTTGTTCCAATTGGAATGTTGTCGGGGAATTGTATGTATATATTAGGGTGTAACTTATTTTACGAAAGTGAGAAATTAAACCGTAACTCCCCCTAGAAATGTTCTACGTAACATAAAAACGCGAATTTTGTTCAATATTGTATAAGCGGAACAAGTGCCGCATCCGTCCACAAAGTGTTAAACTTTTTTTTTTGGTATGGGAAAAGTAGGAGTATTTTGAGTTTTGACTAAATTTTTAAAACAAAATAAATAAAAATAAAAATAATAAAAAAAGTGCCGCATCCGTCCACAAAGTGTTAAACTGTTTTTTTTTTTGTATGGGAAAAGTAAAAGTATTTTGAGTTTTGACTAAATTTTTACCACAAAGAAAGAATATAAATAAGAACTTAAGTAGCTTTATTTTGAGTCATCAAAATTAAAAGTCCATGAAGTATTTTCGGATTTATTGCAATTTTCAAGCCCTTGACGACACGCCTCAGGATATGTAGGCAAAATAATTACCTTTCACCTGCGATTTGAAATCGTAGAACTTTGCGAAAATGTGAATTTCTTGTAATAATTAGAGTATATGCTTGTTAAATTGTACCAATGTTCAATATTAATAAAAGTGATAGATAATATTTTTCTTAGACTATATAGAATGATCACGAAATTGTTTTTCCAATATTAAAGTTTACCTTTTCTTCTCCGAGGTCAAAGGTCAAAATTAAAGTTTGGTTCATTTTTAATAGGCAAATGAAGGAATGTTAAGAATTGATTACTAAATTTTGCTCAAAATGCAAGAATATATTAGTTTTTATTAACATTAAGTCTTTTTTTATTAAAAAATAAATATTAACCATAAACAAACAAAATTTTGTTTCTTATGATCTTTGAAGTTTATTTCGTGATTTAATGTATAAACATTTTTAGTTATTTCTGTTTAGGGTAAATATATATTTTTTTGGTATATAAAAAAAAGAAACGATTTACGAAATTTCGAACCAAAATCAATACTAATTGATATCAAAAATATCGCTTACAGTACAAATGTACTATTAAGTGAAAGTTTTAGGAACAAATTCAATATTTATAAAAATTGTTACGTTTGGATGTGATCGATCGCCTTTTTAGTATTTAGAGAAAAATTGCATCATTAACTCAATTTTTCCAAAAAAAAAAATGAATTATTACGTTTTGCTGCGAACGTCTACATATGGGCAAATCCTGCGTGACGGACGATACATTTGTACGGATTTTGTTATACTTAAATCTACAGGAATATTAGCCCATCGATTGTGCTATCGAATGGCATTTTTTAATTTACATACTTCTTTTTGATGAAAAAGATATTCGCTTTTAAATTGCTGTGACGGACGCTACAAAAATGAAAGTGACACGTGCTTCTGTAACTTTCATCAAATCGGTCATAGTAATAAAAAAATTGTAAATACATACATTAAAGATAGAGGAAAATCAGAGGATTACAAAACAGCTTTTGTAAAATATTTTAAAGTTTCCAGTTTCCGTAAATCAGTGAAAAAAATGATTTTATCTGTTCCCGAATTTCATCTCCTTCCTTTTCATGTTCGCGGTTGAATTGCGATTTTTGGCCACAATTTAATATTTCACAAAACGGCTACATACATACAAATATTTATTTAAAGTTTTACACTTTTTACATCTTATTTTTTGTCGAAAGAATGCTGCAGCTAGCTGTTAGAGTGTCCCAAAAAAAAAAAAAAAAATTCAAAAGCATCAAATTTGCCCCACTGTATATTTTTTAACAAGTTTATTCTGTGGATATAGACAGTGTTATTGCTTAATGAACAAGACAGATATGTGTTCGTAAATTTTGTATTTAATAAATATCATTTTGTAAAAAATATATACTGTGACGGACGCTACACTCTTCCCTTACACATTATTTTGTAAGATGCTATATAAACATCTATATATTTTTAGCCTAAACCAAGTTCAATTGGAGAAAAAAAATTGCACTGGTCAAATTAAAAAAAACTTTATTTCTGTGACGGACGCTACTGTGATCACTTTTTTACTTGAAGTTATTTTTATCACTGCAATTACTTTTGATGGGGTTTTTTACATATAATTGTATAAAATTAAGCAGACTTTGAGTCCCTATTAAAACTTAATACCTAAATGGATGTTTTTGCGATTTTTATGAACTTTTAAAAAACCTATTATTTTAAAAAAATTATAAAAATTCGAGATGGGTGCAAATAAAGACCTGCCATTCACGAAGAGAGCAATCAAAAATTGTATCCATTAAATATTCTAAAGGATCAATATATGGTTAATTTTTCCATAAACACAAATACGCGATTTTGACAGTTTTAAAATTTTGTCCTTGGTTTATTGTTTTTCGGATTAGCCCATATGTAGTTTAATAAATTATTTTAAAATTTTCTGCTTTTTTGCATTAAGTTAATTTTTTTTTGCATATTTTTATTAGGAAATTTTTCTTACTGGATTTTGATTTAGCTCTGATGCATTATACTCCGCATTATCTAAAGTTCCATAGTTAATAGCACCATCTTGTAGGTGATCAGTTTCTGTTTGTCCAGTTTTTTTCTTTGAAGGAGCTAAAGCCCATAGAGGTATTTCTTTGAAGCTTGTTACTGTAAAAGAAACACATGCAATAAATATGAATGTTATAATGGTAAATACAGCTTTGACATGTCCTCCTAGTCGACGCCCTATTGCCGTTTCATCCCAATTAATTCCACCCATTGAGTAGCCCATAAAGCCACCAAGACCAGCCATTATGGTAAATGTGGAAAGGCCTTTGGCATGATCATCTATTTGCAAAAAAGAAATTATGTATATAATTATAATGTTATAAATTAATATTTGTCATGACTAATACAGACCTGGTACACAGACATCCAATAGATAGGCTCTGGATGGACTTTGACAAGCATCTGCATCAAAATCTAGTAGAACCGTGCCAAGTACAGTGAAAAATATTCCCCAGGGATGTGATGTTTTTTGTATGGTTCCCAACTCTGTTTTTGATGCCGTTGCTCGATGTGGCGAAACATTTATGTTGTTGTGCGTCGTGCCATTAAGAGTTAAATTCATGGCAGAGATTTGAATGTGTGGATCAATGTCACCAAATAAGTAACCCAAATCCTCACCATTGGGTACCAACAGTAATCCTTTGGTTTACATTTTAAAGGCATATGTAAGTAAATATCACATTATTAGTTATATATAAATAAAAATAGAAGAATAAATAGAGATTTAAAGTTTTTTTTTATTAAATTTTATGTTATTACCAATAAAAACACCAATAGACAAAAGTATAATAAATGGCCTTCTTCGTCCCATGTTTAGCTTACAGCGGTCGCTCATTGAACCAAGAACGGGTGTAAGAAAAAAACCAACTAGAGGAGATAATGCCCAAACCAACGTCATATGTTGATGTTCAACGCCAATCTTTAGGAGGGTTGGAGAAACGAAAGCCGTCTCAGCAGCGTATGAAAACTCAATACCCATCACAGCTGCAGACACACGAACTAATTCCATACGAGATTTATGTCTAAGTGTATCATCATCATTACAAATTAAATTGTTTGAATAGAAAAACAAAGGATAAAATTACTCATACAAGAATAAAACAAGATTTACTTAAATTGTATTTAATTTATATGAATGTGTGTATTATGTTTACGTACTATATTCTCAAATTATACTTTCGTAAGTTTTTATGTCAGATTTATTATAAAATGATACAAACGTTCGAAAAGTACTTTTTATTCCGAATAGAATTGCTTCAATATACATATGTAACAGTAAGATAATGGTAGGAATATTTCACATTACTTCGGGACCAGCGATGCACAGTGGTTTACGGACGTTTTTTTTTGGAAATAATTCTGTAACTTTTGAACGACTCGAGATATTTGAATGAAATTTGGCATTGTGATAGTCAAGGAGTATTCGAGTTGGTTTTCAAAAGCACTGGTCCACGAGGGGTCGGGAGAGTGATTGATGGACCTTCAAAGTTGGTCACCTCGGGTGTTCGACTTTTTTAAAAATTCGCTAAAAATCCATTTATGGATAGATTGAAAAGAAAAATACGCTTGCATGTGTAGGTTATCTCCTTTGGGTTTCGAGATATTTGGGTAAAAAGGAATTTTTGGGTTGATTTTTTACCTATGTTTTTAAGCTTTTTTTGATCTGGTGGACGCATCTGATTACCAAAAATTTTTTAAGAATATTCATTAAATTTGTAATAAAATTCTATAATTTTTGTATAAGTCGGTTATAGATATCTTCTTTCGTTTGAAAGTTAAAAATATTCAAAGTTGAAACTTAAAAAAAATTTCGCTTTTTTTTAATTTTTCCCTAAAAGTTAGCTATATTTTTTCACTAATAAAAAAATATTTTCTTAAGAAACATAAAAAGATTTTTAAAGCTTTTCAAAGAAAATAATGAGAATGCGTATAAAACAAATTTCTTGCTAATTCGACTTTTGGTCCTCGCACATGCCCTCTCCAAAAATGCCAATTTGTAAAAAAAAAATTAGTTTAAACAAAAATTTCTTAAAAGGCAAAGCACCGATTTGACATAGGTATCTGTTATTGATTAGAAAAGTTTTTTCTGAAACGCGCTGCAAATAGAGGCAGTGTTGCCATATTTGTAAAAAAACTCATTTTTTAAAACCCCTTTTTCCCAAGTTGGAAATAGGGGAATTTTTTAGTTAAAATTGGGAATTTTTTTAGTCTATTGCTTTTAGATCTTTTTGATCTACATAACTACAAAATTTAAATGCGTATAATTTCAGAAAAACGCTCCTAATCTGAAGATAATGACAATTTTATATTTATTTGTTTCTCACATAATTTTTATATAAACTATAATCAAATTGCTATGAAAATCGGTATACATTTGACCATATAACCCCCAATTACAAAGTGACTTAAATACAAAAATCACTTTATTTTTATTTATAGATTTTCAGGAAGTAAGACTTTTAATTTAGTTGAATATTCAATAAAAGTACAAAAAACTCAGAGTCCGGACTCCAAAATGAATTTATTTATTATTCTATTCTGTGTCTTTAAAAAAATCGTTTCAAGTTATGTAAAAAATAATTAAAATCTTATTTTTTTAGGGAATGCCAAACATTCACAGACCCAGCTGATAAAGCTAACCTGAGCTGAATTACATAACTTCAGACTAATATTTTTACCTAATGTGGAGCAGGGTATAATTCCGTCAGATGTTGATTTGTAAGCTGTAAACGATATTTGGACTTCACGAACTTTATTGTGGAGTACAAGATTCAAATGGAGTGTTTAAGATGCATATTTTAATATTTGCAAAAGCTGATCCTCTTTCTTCTGTAATAATTAATTCCCCATCCTATTTGTCAACAAGTATAATTTCAAAAATTGGAAATTTCTAGTAAACGACATGACATTAATTTTTTTCTTTTTTTTTTGGGATTCTTTTTTGACTTCAATGATGACGGCGGTATATATCCATCACCCAAAAAAAATTTGGTTAGAATAGCAAAATAACAAAGCTGCGAGTGAAGCTTTTTAAGGTGATGAGTTGATATGATGCATGTACCAGCATTTAAGACCATATGGTTAGAAGAATTCTTTGTCCAGTGCACAAAAAAGGGAATAAAACCGTGTGCGCCAATTATGGAGTTACACGTTTTCTTTTTATTTTATATACTGTGAAAGTCTAAAACCCAAAGTTAACGAAATAGTTGGGACTTACCAATGTGGATTTAGTAAATCTAAGACTGACCAGATTTTCGAACTACAGTAAATCCTGGAGAAGATCTTAAATAAACAAATAAACACATATCATTTATTCGTTGGCTATAAAGCTGATTTTGACAACCCGAACGAATGTGTTTAAAACTATGTTGGGCAAAATCTCCCTGATTTGCTGCCCCTAGGGTTAGCAAAATACAAAATCAGAAAGACTTTGCCAAATATTGGTTTAAAGCAATGTCTGAATTTTGCATCCCTACGAACTTAATAAAGTTGCTCATGATAACATTTTCTGATACAACCTCGTCAGTTGAAATAGATAAGAACCTATAGCTACTCTTCATACAAAAAACGGGAATTCAGGCAAGGCAACAGTTAATATTGCGATATCTTTAATATTGTGATAGATAAAATCCTGCGAGATGCTGCAGTTAATACAACTGAAACAATGTCATTGATAACCTGGGACGAACATTACGCAATGTGACTGCCGCCTTTTCGAGAAGGAATCAAATAACATTTGTCAAGTTATCAATGAATAAATACGAACAGATTCTACAAGCATATAGTCCACTAGAATTTGACCACATGTGGTCGTTGAGAACTATAGCTTCAAGGTTGTAAAATAAACGAAATCAGTCGAGGAATCATACTTGCCAACAGATGCTATTTTGACCTAAGACCCAGGTAAGAAATAAAGAATTGTCTGTAACAACTAAAATTATATATATATATATATATATATATATATATAATTCCCCGACAACATTCCAATTGGAACAAGGGGTACTTCTCTCAGACAGTGAGCTGCACCCGATTCTATTTTTAGACTCATTGAAAGGGACCTACGTTTTAACGCCGGCTCCGAACGGCAAATGCATTAGTTAGAGAAGTATTACATAGCCTAACAACTAAAATTACGATCTATAAAACGCTTATAATACCAGTGTTAATTTATGTTGCTGGATCATGGGCACTTGTACAGGCAGATGAAGTTTTTCTTGGAGCATTTGAGAGGAAGATTATTACGAAAAATCTTTGGACAAGTCTGCGTCAACAATAATTATAGACATCGAATAAACTATGAGCTGTACGCTGATATCGACATAGTAAAACTCATTAGACAGGAGCGAATGCGTTGGTTGGTTAATGGATGTGCGAAAATACTTTCGCAAGAAAAGTGTTCGAAAATGATCGCGAAGGAACTCGTAGCAGAGAAAGTCCGAAACTTCAATGGAAAGACCAAGTAGAATAATTTTTTTTAAAGATTCGCCTATAACATTTTTCAACTACTTAGTAAAATAGTAATGTATAAGTATTATTTTGTTTCTCATGAGCAGTCTGATCGTTATTCGAATTCCTTTGTGAAAACAGAAATCTAAAAAATAAACCATTCTTATATGTCGGAGATGGGCACGAGTGATTTCAATAAGACCTATTTTTGGTTAACTTATATTTTAAAGAGCCGCACTGGTAAAGGGTTAGATCAAAACATAGTGATTGATAAACCAAAGAGGGAACAGCCGATTAAAGAGATTTTCAAAAGTATTTTCTTTTCAATCGAGATATGAACTAAGAATTATTAGTGGCTCATCACTAATTACTCCAATTGTTGTTTGTAAATAAGTATAATTTAAAAAATTTTATATTAATTTTAGTAGTATAATTTTTAGATCCTTTTTTGTGATTAATTTTTATGGTAGAAGACCAATACACGCGGCAGCGGCTGCGGGCGGTCGTAATATTGCCAGTGCATAAAATTTGAGTTTGTTTACAAAAGTATTCATACAAAAAATCTTTGAGTAAGATATAATTAAATCTGGCAGCACTGAAAAAATCTGCCGCGCGGAAAAGTAGAACTTTGTTCTACTTTTTTGCCGCTTCAAATTTGACAAATCAAAAAACAGCTGATTGTCGCCCGCAGCCGCTTGCCGCGTGAATTGGCCGTCTACCTTTATGAAAAAGCAACTCCAGCAAAAATGAAAAAAAAAATCTGTGGAAAAAATCAAAAGAAGAATTATTAAAGAGCAGCATTTGCCCACAGTTGTTACATTTAGCACGATCTGTCTTTAGCCCTAAAAAAGGCCTTAATTTTAGGCGATTACCTACTTATTTCGAAATTCATTTTTTATACCCACCGTCAAAAAGAATGGGGGGTATATTGAGATTGTCATTCTGTTTGTAATTTCATTAATATTGGCTCAAAAATCAAAAACGATATATATTCTGAATCCTTATGAAATTTTAAGACGATTGAGCGATGTCCGTCTGTCTGTTGAAATCACGATAACGCCTAAACGAAAGGAGCTAGCTCACTGAAACTAAATAGAAACATTCTTCATCTATGAGAAAATGTTGGTATTGAAATTGGGCAAAATCGGCTAACATTTGACCATAGCTCCCGTATAACCTCGTCCAGACTAATCGCTTATTTGCTAATAAATGACAAATTATAACAGCTATGATGACAAGTTTTACATAAGCACTAGGCAGCACATAAAATTTCA
The DNA here is from genome assembly GCA_933228675.1 of Stomorhina lunata. NCBI lineage: Eukaryota > Metazoa > Arthropoda > Insecta > Diptera > Rhiniidae > Stomorhina > Stomorhina lunata. Next base: position 82,319,049 of record OW121740.1, on the reverse strand, counting down.
TCGAAATCGGTTCACATTTAACCATAGCTCCCATATAAAAAACTTATGGAAACAGCCTAAATTCCACCTGAAATTCACTTAAATGCCAATAAATGATAAACTGTAATAGCTTTGGCCACTAAATTTAGCACAAGGAAGTCCTATGTGAATGCCAGCCAGTGTGCAAAATTTTGTCACAATCGGTCACCATTTGACCATAGCTCCCATATAAAAATCTTACGGAAACACAAAAATACAAAAAGAAAAGGGGGTTTATGTCCGTCTGTCCGTTAGATAAAAGCGCGATAGCGTCTTAACTAAAAGGGCTACAGCAACAAAATTTTACAAAAGGAAGTCTTATGTAAATGCCAGCCAGTGTTACAATCGGTCACCATTTGACCATAGCTCCCATATAAAAAACTTACAGAAACACAAAAAGAAAAGGAGATTTATGTAAGTCTGTCTGTTAGATAAAAGCGCGACAGCTCCTTAACTACGAAAGCTAGAGAGACAAAATTTTACAAAAGTATTTTTGATATGTAACAAAAGTTGTGTACTGAAAATGGGTTCACATTTAGTTAGAGCTCCCATATAACCCCGCCCCGGGAAACACATGAATGCTGACAAATTGAGTAAAATTGGCATATTAAGATTATGTATATGGTAGATTTATCGTAACTAAATCTTATTATATTCTTAAACGAGCAATAATTGTATGTATATATATATCTATGTATATATAATGTATATATATATATATATATATATATATATATATATATATATATATATATATATATATATATATATATATATATATATATATATATATATATATATATGTATATATATATATAGAATGGCTATCTCGAAAACGCCTCTAACGATTTTGATCAAATTTGGACAGTGGGTATCTTTTTTGATGTATAGGTCAAGGAAGAAGGGACTTTTGGATCCTTTGCCTCTAAGAGGGTAAAAACCGGTAAAAAGGGAAAAAAATCGAAAACGCTATATCTCCTAAAGTAATAGGTATAGAAACAAAATTTAAATAACGTTTTAACCAGCTATGAAAATAAGCGGACAGGTGCTTGGTACTTTTTTGAAACTATGTCCGATAGGGGGTAAAAAAGGGTGAAAATAGTTTTTTTGGTACCTTTTTAACCCACTCTTATATTTTAAACTAAAGAATATAGAAAGAAACTTTGTACTGCAATCAATAGATGTGAAAGAAACATTAAACACGTACTTGGTACTTTTTTGATTTTGGGGCCAAAATGGGTAAAAAAGGGATAAAATGATAACATAACATCTCAAAAAGTAATATGAATAGGAACATTTAGCCAATTCACTATGTCTACTAAAGTGCTAAATCTTAAAGTGCTATTTAGGGTCAAATAGCACTACTGTGAACACCTGTCGTATATTAACCATTGTATATTTTGATAGACGTCATACTACTACACAGAAAAAGAAAAACAACAAGAACTTACCACATTGTCAGATTCCATTTCCAAATTTGTATTATGTATTTGATTTCGATTTTTTTGTTAAAAAAAATTCGTAATTGTTTTTGTTTTAATTTTAGTGTGAAATTATCTGTCAACAGAAAAAATTTGATAAGATCAATCATGCCAATTTTTTCAAACAAAAAACGCTGAAATATGAGCGTGGCATCACTGAATTAAATAGCACGGTGAGTAAACATAGGTTTCAAAGTGATATTGTCATATAATATTTTTTAATGGGAAATACCAACAAAATTTTTATGACAGTCATAAATATTTATGACAATAAGACAATAGCACACAATAGCAGAGACTGAATTGGCTAATTATGTTAACTGCGTTTTAATAAAATACACCGAATTCAATTGTTACCAAAAAGTACCAAATATGCATATGGAACTTTTTGAAAAGGGGAAAAAATTAGTATTGTTATACCTTTTAAACAAATGAATGTTTGTCTGTATGTATGTTCTTTATAGAATAGTAAACTGTGAATTTGATCATGTTATGCTCTATTGCGAAAATGTTGCGGATAAGCCGGCGAAGGTTTTTAAGTTGATAAGACTAATTTCCGACAGACGGGGCCACTGAAAATTACTAAAAATTAATTAAATCGTAAATTGTACATTTGATCATGCTATGATCTTTAGCAAAGTTGTAGCGCATGAGCCGGCGAAGGCTGTTTAGTTGGTATACATTGTACATTTAATCACGCTACAATCTTTAGCAAAGTTGTTGCACATGAGCCGACGAAGGTTTCTCAGTTGGTATGAAGAAATTTCGACAGGTGGCGCCACTGAAATTTACTCAAAGTCATTTTAATCGTAAGCGGTACATTTAATCATGCTATAATCTTCAGCAAAGTTGTTGCGGATAAGCCGAAGAAGGTTTATGAATTGGAATCAGCAAAGTCCGACAGGTGGTGCCACAGAAAATTACTCAAAGTGAAATAAATCGTAAACTGTGCATTTGATCATGTTATAATCATAAGCAAAGTTGTTACGCATAAGCAGCCAAAGGTTTCTTAGTTGGTTTGAACAACTTCAGGTGGCGCCACTGAAAACTACTTAAAATAATTTAAATCGTAAACTGTGCATTTGATCAGACTATATTCTTTAGCAAAACTGTTGCGCATGAGTCGACGGAAGTTTCTGTTGGTGTGACCAATATCCAAAATTATTAAAATGAGTTAAACTATAAACTATGCAAACTATGTGTTGGTCGGACAAAATAAATAAAATTACTCAAAATTAACTGAATATTTGTACAATGTCTTTCCTCTAAATTTATTTTAACATTTTATAAAATAAAATATATAAAAACTTTAAAATTTGCCTCAAAATGCTTATCATAAAGCTCCGAGCAAAGCTCGGTCAACCAGGTACTATTAAGTTAAACGAAAAGTATTTAACAACTTAAACCATACCCGGTTACGATAACGATTTTTTTCAAAGTAAATAAATACTAGGGAAACCACTTACACACTTTTGAATGTTGAACTATAAAGCTACTGCAACCGAAGTTATATGATATGTTTCTAAATACATATAACACAACTTGATGGTGGGTATATAAGATTCGGCACAGCCGGATCTAACACTCTTACTTGTTTAACTATATCTTACTAATAAATAGTCCAACTGCTATCAAATTTATACATGTAACTTTTATAAATTAGAGATACCTTTAAATCATATTGATTTAATACTAACATAGTTGAGCCATGTATGTTTCAGTTTACGAAATTTTCAGCCCATCTGTTATTAATAACCCTTCCATTTTTGGATTCAAAAATATGAATGTGTTGGGACAAAAATTATGTAAAATCATGTTACTTGATATTTGAAAAATGTTTAATACAAGTAAACAATTTAGTAAAATGTATTTAAATGTATTATCATTTGTTATGAACAATAAATAAAAAGTTTAATTATAAAAATTACCTGTAAATATGCGAATAGTCTTGATTGGCATTAGCATTGCCCTTTAATTGGTCGGTAGCTGTTGTTTTGGCCAATTCTACAATATTGCTCGGATTTTGATCCCGGAAATTTGAAACACTTTCTTTTATGTTATCACGCCATTGATGCAATCGGCCAGTAAAACCTTGATATTCATGTAGTTTTTCCATATTGATTGATTCAATTGATTTTATGTTTATTTTTTATTTATATTTTTTTCTTCTATTCGCCTTTCGTATGCGAAAAACAAGATTTTAAAGTATAATATTCGATTTTTAATTTTTTATATATTGCATTTCGAATGAAAAATACTCTTACTCAGATTTAAAAATTAAAACTTTTCTTATTTATTAATGACAATATCATTTTATGAATTTCTGCAGAGACGAGACTTAAAACGTTGTGTTAGGCTTTAATTTAATTAGTTACTTTTGTCATTGTCAAAACATAGCCTTGGATTGGTTGATAATAAAATTCACTAAAATTCCGCAAACAAATTGTTAAATTATTTTCACCATCTAATAACAACTAGACTTTTTACACAAAACCTGAAGTTTTAGGAGTAGCTTCGATAACTTAGTTTAAAGTTTAACTTTTATTTGACTAACCGTTTATCTATGCATCACTGCATTCGACCGACTTATCTTCTCAATATTTCAACATAAAATGAGTTGTTAAATTTGCAGAATATTTTGAATTTGCTATAGAAAATAAATTTTGAGCAAACGTTTTGTGAAGCATGCGCAAGCATGCAGAAGATTAACTTTTGTCACAGTGAAATTTTAGAATAAAATAAACGAATTGTTGGTAAAATGCACTTACATACATACATACAGATGCATGTATTCGCATACGCAATGAGTAAATATTTTTATATACATTAGCGCTATAACCTTTTTTCACAAAATTTCTTCATCCCACCACGCGATGGCCAATTTAGTACTTATAGTAAAAATAATTTTTTTAGGCCAATTTGGCCAAAAAAGTTTCCGCACCAAACGCAATTTCTAAAGTTCCTCAAATTTTGTTTTTGTTAATTTCCATAATATCGCAAATTTTTTTTATTAAAAGACATTTTTGTATACTTAGGAGAAAAATTTAAATTCAAAACTTTATCGCGCTAACTGCGGAAATTTTTTTTGATGATCGCGAAAAAGTAATAAGTCATTTCTTAATATTTTTTCATTGCCTATGCGGTTATGCGATTAAGAATTTGATATTCGCAAAAATTGCAAAAAGTTATAACCCTAATGTACATATTTTCTATAAAGGGTGTCCAAAATTAAGGTATCATTTTAATACAAATTACACGGAGCAACTTATGTTAAAACTTGGAAAGCGACCTAGAGGGGATTATAGGTACGGTGAACATACGTACTCTATTATAGAGTACAGTACTGTATTTGAGAGGTCTGTTCTGTATTAATTACACAGCACAACAAATTTCAAAAAATTTCATGTGCTCTTAAAACCACTATACAATTTTGATGTATCATGACTACCTTTGTACAAAAATGGTAAAATTTTTAAATTCTATGGCAAGATTTTTTTTTTAAAAATTTTTTTTTAAAATTGCAATTTTTTTAGATGTTTCTTCAAATAATTAATGATAACTCAAAAACTACTAGTCCGATATTATTAAAATAAAATCAGAAAAATTAAGATTTACATAGCCTTTAATTCGTCTATATATCGCGTTTCAATCGGATCAATAGTATCGGAGTTATAATAAAAAACTTAAGAAAAAAATATATTTTTTACATAAAAATGGCAAAAATTTTCGTTTTAAAAAAATCATGAAAAATTGAAAACGGCAAAAAACTTCCAGATTTATTATTTTATCGCATAGCGACATATAATAGCAACAAAATGAGATATCGACCATAAAAATCGATTGATTTTTTTCGAATTTTATTCACAATTTAGTGTATTCGCTCATTTTCACAAAATTTTAGTTTTTTTGCTTGATATACGCATTATAGCGGGTTTTCAAATGTATGAAAAAAATAAATTTTCCAATTTCAATGGGTGCATGTCGGATTATTGTGAGATTTGGTGAGAAACTTCCACCCACAAAATTTTAGTCGAATTTACAAAAACATTTTACTTAGTTTAAAATTTTTTATTTTTTTTTCTTTTTTAACTTACAATATACATGTAAACAATAAAATATAAAATTTCGCTAAATTGACCGATATCTTCCTATTACACAACGAAACAAAATAAAAAAAATTAGATGCTTTTGAAACCACTATAAAATATCCAGGTACTGCCAATGTCTTTTGGATGAATGAGAAATGCATGATTATGTTGCGCACGTTGAAGAGATGTTAACTCACTTTCAGAATCTTGGATGCAACATGAGCATCAAGTTATATTACCTTCACAGTCACTTAGATCGTTTTCCTGAAAATCTAGGAGACTTAAGTGAGGAACAGGGCGAACGATTTCACCAAGGTATTCGGACAATGGAGGAAAGATACCAGGGTCATGCACACAAGATGGTCGATTTTTGCTGGAGTATTCAGAGCAATACTTCGTTATTCAATAATAGAAAATGTCATAAAAGAAAATTCCAAAGTTTGTAGTTTATAATATTTATTTATTTATTTTCTTATTTTATAATTATATATTTTTTGGTCAATTGCCTTCGGTAAGTCCTCGAGGACATGTAATGGCCAGTGCAAATTGTAGTAACTCGAAAACTGTTTAACCGATTTAAAAGATATGTAGCTTATTGGAAATCTCATTGTGTTTGGCCTAAGGATAAGGATCCACTTTTCTGCAAAAGGGGGAATAAATAGCGTTAATTTTGCAAAAACTTAAAAATTATAAAATTTTTCCGATATAAACTTGATTTGTCAACTTTAGGACCTGGGCGACACGTGTTAGCGTTGTTCAATTTGGCTAAAATTTTGTGGGTGAAAGTTCCTCACCAAATCTCACAATAATCCGACCGGCATTCCTTGAAATTCTAAAATCTATTTTTTTCACACATTTTAAAAACCCTGTATACGTATTTATATCAAGCAAAAATATAAAATTTTGTGAAAATGAGTGAATTCACTTAATTGTGAATAAATTCGAAAATAATCAATCGATTTTTATGGTCGATATCTCATTTTGTTGCTATTATATGTCTCTATGCGATAAAATAATAAATCTGGAAGTTTTTTTGCCGTTTTCGATTTTTCATGATTTTTTTAAAACGAAAATTTTTGCCATTTTTACATAAAAAATATATTTTTTTCTTAAGTTTTTTATTATAACTCCGATACTATTGATCCGATATATAGACGAATCAAAGGCTATGTAAATCTTAATTTTTCTGATTTTATTTAAATAATATCGGACTAGTAGTTTTTGAGTTATCATTAATTATTTGAAGAAACGTCTAAAAAATTGCAATTTAAAAAAAAAAATTAAAAAAAAATTTGCCATAGAATTTTAAAATTTTACCATTTTTGTGCTAAGGTAGCCATGATACATCAAATGTATATAGTGGTTACTCGAGCACTTTTTTGCTGTTGACCTGTGTTATTATTTAGGAAAAAGTGTAAAAATGTTCTGTATTTTTTCTACTGTTCTGTATTTGTACTATATTTTCATGTCTCAAAATTTAATTAAATAAGCGTAGTTTTTTACTATTCTATTTCCTAGAACAATGGTCAAATACCAAAAATATTATCCGAAATAGTCGTATAACTTGTAGTCAATAAGCCTTGATCATTGACTACAAGTTATGTAAATTTTGACAATACTAAGGCAGTCCAATTTTATACAGACTGTTTTGAATACTTAAACCAGTAGGATAATGATTATCAAGAAATTTTAGTATGAAAATAAGTTCTTCTACTTGAAACTCTTAAATCTGATGAGGTTGAATCCAGTTGTGTTAACATTATGGACAAGAGAAACGAGCTAAATATAAATGACACCGAATTATTTGACGAATTGGCTCTTGTTAAAAGTTACACCTCTTCAGAACAATTGAAGAAATGGAATAAAAACAAAAAATCTGCTTAAGAACATTGAGTAGATACTTTTAAACATAAAAAACGATATAATTTTTACATATAAATATTTTGAAGTTGTCGAATTTGGTTTATGTAAGGGAAAGGGTATTTTGTTGTATTGAATTCAAAGAATATGAACCATGATTAAACAAATTTATTGCTCAGAAAAATGCTAAGATAAGTTATTTTATATTTTAAAATTTCAACTTATATGAGATCTTAAATGTTTGCTTAGTAGTCTTAATATGAGTACAAATTAATATCAGAAGTTATCTGCGTATTAATGTAATGATCTTAAAAACTATATTCCTATAACTTTGTTTTTTGAGAAAGTTTTTTAAAAGTATGCTTGATATTTTACTATTTATAAAAAATATATTTTTGTTCTGTATTTTGGTGCAAAATTTTGAGATATTCGCTAAAAACTGTTTTCGGGTAGGACATAGTAATTTAGTACCTCCAACTCCTACATCTGCGGAGGTATTTTAGGATTTTAAACAGTTTTGGAAAGTCAAGGGATCAAGCTTTAACAAGCTGTATGTATAGTAGGGTGGAGATTATCTTTATTTTGAAATCGATGCTCTACATCCTTAGGTGCTCAGAAAAGCATTTTCTATGTCCTAGACAGTGCACATGACATTTATTTAACCAAAACATGCAACAGTTTTAGAGTTATTGCAATTTTCCCCAAAAAATTTGTGTCCTTTTTAACAGGCCTGTTTTGTTTTGCCAAAAATATATCTTTATTAGTTGAAATTTAGCTAAAAAGAAAAACTCCCATTTTTTAATACCCTTCACCACCATAGGTGGAAAGGGTATTATAAGTTTGTGCTGATGTATGTAATGCATAGAAATATTTGTCATAGACCCACCTTTTAGTATACCAATAGGCTTAGAATCCAGGGACTGAAAATAACCGTTATTTTCGAATTTTTAATTAAAAAAGGCACACCCAAAAAAGTATTTGTTTTAAAATTCAGTTAAACAGTTTTGATTCGCTTGGGCTATATTTTCATTTGATCGTAAGCCTTTTATTTTTTTGATTTTTATTTTTTTAATCCGAAATAAAAGTTATTTTTTGATTTTAATTTTTTTAATCAAAAATAAAAGTTAATTTTGCCTTTTATTATATCGCACAAAGTCTGCCGGTTATTTCTGTCGTTTATTATATCGCACAAATTCTGCCGGTTATTTATGTCGTTTATTAAATCGCACAAATTCTGCCGGTTATTTATGTCGTTTATTATATCGCACAAACTCTGCCGGTTATTTCTGTAGTTTATTAAATCGCACAAATTCTGCCGGTTATTATTGACGTTTATTATATCGCTCAATTTATAACGAGTATGTTTGTATCATATTTTTTTGCTCATTTTTTGTCGGTTATTTTTATTTTAATATTATATCAGGCAATTTTTGCCTTTTATTTTAAAATTAATTTTTTTTAAACAATCTCTGAGCGAAATCTTTTGTAATATACTTTTTCGAGCAGCAATTTTTTTAATTTTTTCTTGTAAAAGTGACAAATACAAACTCATTATCAATAGAAAAAGTCTAAAAAAATTATATTCTCTATAGAAAAACTGCTTTCAAACAGTATTCTCTATACAAAAAATGTTATACAAAAGTGTTCTCTATAGAAAAACTGACATACAAAAATATTTTCTATAGAAAAACCGATATTCTCTATTGGAAAATGGTTATAAAAAAGTATTCTCTATAGGAAAACTGTCATACGAAAGCATTCTGTATAGAAAAGTTGTTATACAAAAGTATTCTCTATAAAAAAATGTCATACAAAAGTATTCTCTATAGGAAAACTGTTATACTAAAGTATTTTCTACAGTAAAACTGTTATACAAAAGTATTTTTTATAAAAAAATTTCCCATTTCTTTTGAAAAATTTTAAAAATATCCCTTTATTTTGGGAAATTTCAAAAAATTCCTATATCTTTTGGGAAATTTTGAAAATATGCCTTTATTTTGGGATATTTTGACAATGTCCCTTTAGTCTGGAAAATTTTTAAAATTTCCCATTATTTTGGGAAATTTTGAAAATTTCCCATTACTTTGAGAAGTTTTGATAATTTCCCATTATATTGGGAAATTTTGAAAATATCCCATTATTTTGGGAAATTTTGAAAATATCCTATTATGTTTGGAAATTTTGAAAATGTCCCTTTATTTTCGGAAATTTCGAAAATTTCCCTATATTTTTGGGAAATTTTAAAAATTTCCCATTATTTTGGGAAATTTTAAAAATTTCCCATTACTTTGGGAAATTTTGAAAATTTTCCATTATTTTGGGAAATTTTGAAAATTTCCCATTATATTGGGAAATTTTGAAAATTTCGCATTATTTTGGAAAATTTTGAAAATATACAATTATTTTGGGAAGTTTTGATAATTTCCCATTATTTTGGCAAAATTTTGAAAAATTCCCATGATTTTGGGAAATTTTGAAAATATTCTTTTATTTTGGAAAATTTTGAAAATTTCCCATTATTTTGGGAAATTTTGAATATGTTCTATTATTTTTGGGATGTTTAGAAAATTTCCCATTTCTTTTAGGAAATTTTTGAAAATGTCCTATTTCTTTTGGGGAATTTTGAAAATATTTTATTATTTTTGGGATATTAAGAAAATTTCCCATTTCTTTTGGGAAATTTCGAAAATTTCCCTATATTTTTGGGAAATTTTAAAAATTTCCCATTATTTTGGGAAATTTTAAAAATTTCCCATTACTTTGGGAAATTTTGAAAATTTTCCATTATTTTTGGAAATTTTGAAAATTTCCAATTATTTTGTGAAATTTTAAAAATTTCCCAAAATATTGGGAAATTTTAAAAATTTCCCAAAATATTGGGAAATTTAAAAAATTTCACAAAATAATTGGAAATTTTCAAAATTTCCCAAAATAATGGAAAATTTTCAAAATTTCCCAAAGTAATGGGAAATTTTTAAAATTTCCCAAAATAATGGGAAATTTTTAAAATTTCCCAAAAATATAGGGAAATTTTCGAAATTTCCGAAAATAAAGGGACATTTTCAAAATTTCCAAACATAATAGGATATTTTCAAAATTTCCCAAAATAATGGGATATTTTCAAAATTTCCCAATATAATGGGAAATTATCAAAACTTCTCAAAGTAATGGGAAATTTTCAAAATTTCCCAAAATAATGGGAAATTTTCAAAATTTTCCAAAATAATAGGATATTTTCAAAATTTCCCAAAATCATGGGAATTTTTCAAAATTTTCCAAAATAATGGGAAATTATCAAAACTTCCCAAAATAATTGTATATTTTCAAAATTTTCCAAAATAATGCGAAATTTTCAAAATTTCCCAAAATAATGGGAAATTTTCAAAATTTCCCAAAATAATGGAAAATTTTCAAAATTTCCCAAAGTAATGGGAAATTTTTAAAATTTCCCAAAATAATGGGAAATTTTCGAAATTTCCCAAAATAAAGGGACATTTTCAAAATTTCCAAACATAATAGGATATTTTCAAAATTTCCCAAAATAATGGGATATTTTCAAAATTTCCCAATATAATGGGAAATTATCAAAACTTCTCAAAGTAATGGGAAATTTTCAAAATTTCCCAAAATAATGGGAAATTTTAAAAATTTTCCAGACTAAAGGGACATTGTCAAAATATCCCAAAATAAAGGCATATTTTCAAAATTTCCCAAAAGATATAGGAATTTTTTGAAATTTCCCAAAATAAAGGGATATTTTTAAAATTTTTCAAAAGAAATGGGAAATTTTTTTATAAAAAATACTTTTGTATAACAGTTTTCCTAGAGAGAATACTTTTGTATAATAGTTTTACTGTAGAAAATACTTTAGTATAACAGTTTTCCTATAGAGAATACTTTTGTATGACATTTTTTTATAGAGAATACTTTTGTATAACAACTTTTCTATACAGAATGCTTTCGTATGACAGTTTTCCTATAGAGAATACTTTTTTATAACCATTTTCCAATAGAGAATATCGGTTTTTCTATAGAAAATATTTTTGTATGTCAGTTTTTCTATAGAGAACACTTTTGTATAACATTTTTTGTATAGAGAATACTGTTTGAAAGCAGTTTTTCTATAGAGAATATAATTTTTTTAGACTTTTTCTATTGATAATGAGTTTGTATTTGTCACTTTTACAAGAAAAAATTAAAAAAATTGCTGCTCGAAAAAGTATATTACAAAAGATTTCGCTCAGAGATTGTTTAAAAAAAATTAATTTTAAAATAAAAGGCAAAAATTGCCTGATATAATATTAAAATAAAAATAACCGACAAAAAATGAGCAAAAAAATATGATACAAACATACTCGTTATAAATTGAGCGATATAATAAACGTCAATAATAACCGGCAGAATTTGTGCGATTTAATAAACTACAGAAATAACCGGCAGAGTTTGTGCGATATAATAAACGACATAAATAACCGGCAGAATTTGTGCGATTTAATAAACGACATAAATAACCGGCAGAATTTGTGCGATATAATAAACGACAGAAATAACCGGCAGACTTTGTGCGATATAATAAAAGGCAAAATTAACTTTTATTTTTGATTAAAAAAATTAAAATCAAAAAATAACTTTTATTTCGGATTAAAAAAATAAAAATCAAAAAAATAAAAGGCTTACGATCAAATGAAAATATAGCCCAAGCGAATCAAAACTGTTTAACTGAATTTTAAAACAAATACTTTTTTGGGTGTGCTTTTTTTAATTAAAAATTCGAAAATAACGGTTATTTTCAGTCCCTGATATATACATATTGTCACGAAATTGAAACAGTGTTTCTGGCTTTTTTGATGAAAAAAAAAAACTAATACACGTGGTGCTCACGGTCGGATCGTGACGGGTATACAATGGGGTATAAGAGTGTAGTTTGGATAGTTCTAGTCCAATGTTGGGCAAAGTCTCTCTTATTCTCTCTTATTTTGCATTTTGCTACCCCTAGGCAGTGATGCCAACCACTTCTACCACTTTTATTATTCAAGCTTTTCAAGAATTTTAAAGTTAGAATATTTACGCTTTTATTCAATGTTTTGTTTAAAAAATAGTGTTAAATATGTATCAATAAATACACATACATATTGAATTTAATTTGAAAAATAAACAAAAAGATACATGGTTTTACTAAAAAATTTTAAATGTTCATCTGTTGGTGTAAGCACTCCCTGAAGAGTGTTAGTAGAAATTTTAAGTAAATTAACTGTCGAAATAGCCTTTTTAGTTTGGCACTACTATGTTTAAGCATGACTTAATAATTCTGAAGGTTGTTCCATTCTCTCTTTTTGTCGCCATGATAACTTTCTGACGTTTGTTAGGATAGTAAAAGTTTGTGCTACCATATTTTTTCCGACAATCCCACTTTTATAAGCTGTGTTCCAGAACTCCCAATACTGTACAATATTGTACAAGTTTTAATCAGAAATTACAATTAAGTGTTCCTGTACTAAAAAAAACTGTAATTGAGAACGAATTTGAAAAAATTCTAAAATTTTCTCCTTACAATAATTTACATGTTTTTGCCAGAAAAATTTTTCCTGGCAAACATTTAAAAATTTTCAAAAAAATATTTATGAATAAAAAACAAATAAATATTCTGAAAAATTGTTATAAAAAATAAAATACAGAAGAACTGAAATGTTTTTAACTGGTTTAAAAACATTTCTTTGGATATTTTTCAAGTTAGATCAATTGTGGACTTAAATTTAGGTGTTTTGTGTTCCCGTACTTCTATGTTAGTTTTGCTATTTGGGAGAGTAACTTCTAAATTACTCTCATTTGCAGGAACTCACCCAGAAAGTAAAGAAACAGACCTATAATATTTTATGATGACAAAATTTATGTAAATTTATGAATAAAAAACTTACGAATATTTACGAAAAAGCTTCAATAAATAATCATACAATTTGTTCCAACTATATTTCTTTGATATTGAATGTCTTTATTATATGCTTAACTTCAAAATTACACATTTTTGATAACTAATCCCAATGTAATACGTACCCCTTTTCTTAATGTGGCAATATTTTTCTTTCAATTGTTTTCAAATATTAAACTTCAAAAACCCAATATACTTCAAAATAATTTTGAAGAGAGAGAATGAAACATCCTTGTTATTATTATTTCATGCGTGGAAGCACAAGCAATTTTTGAGTCAAAGGGAACATTTGTTCGTATCACCTTTATTATTCTAGTAACATGATGTCAGGAATTTTCAACACGTATGTATATTTTCTTCTAGAGAGGAATGAAATGTCATATTTCTTAAAAGCTTCCATTCCTAATACAATTCGCTGCGGTCTAACAAAAAATATATATATTTTTTGAAACAGGTGTTCAATGTTGCATTTTCGGTAACGAAAAATTGATTTAACACAATTTTGAAAAAACTTAAAAATGTAGTAGATTCTACTTAAAAAGTGGTAGAGTATAGAAAGATACCCAGAAGTAGTAGATCTACTACAAAAGTGGTAGAGTTGGCATCGCTGCCCCTAGGGTTAGCAACATATAAATTCAGAGATACTTTGCCCAACATTGTTCTAGTCCCTTAACGAGCTTTAGGAGTTATGATTTATTAAGTAATTTCTCAATTTAGCAAAATAATGGGAATGCCCAATGATAATCACTCTGTTTACTGTGATATAGTTAAAGTTTAAAATTTATTTAAAATTGTCTACTTTTAAATAAACTTTCACATTTTGTAAAAAAATTAGTTTTAGCCGCCTTATTTTAATATCGTCCACTGTGCGGCGCTATATTGCCGTTAACGCCATTTTGTAGTGTGCTGAGTATGCGCATTGGCTCTAGCAAACTGTTTAAATAATAAAATAAAAAGGACGATAAAAATATATACCAGTGCACAGTGGGAAAATACGGCCAAAACTCAATAACTTGGTCATTTCTTAACTTTTTTTCTTGAAATTTTCTGTGCATGTAAATAATATACCTTTAGCTAAACTGAAAATATAAGAAAATATAAAGGCTGTGGTCACTTAAAACTGGACTACTAAACATGCTGAAAAATCTTTGCTGGCGATTTTAAAAATTATTTACTTTAATGGGATAATTTATGAAAATAATACCTATCCTACGACATACGTCTTGTCAAAATCGGACATGTCCTTTTAAAGATATTGGCCTCATAATATGAGCTTATAACCAGATTTTGCATGCTTTTAATAAATCTACAGAAAAACTCTAAACATTTAACATTCTTATAAAAATAATTACTAGTCCTTGAATAATATAAAATTTGTGGATTTAAAAATTTTTATTGCGTCCACAATTATGTGACGACTACCTGTATACTTAAATAGACTATATAAAGGTCACTCAAAATTGAAAATTTTGTTGTTTTTTATCTTTATATATAAATTTTGCATTAAATTAGAAAGAAAGCTAAAGAAATGGCATAAAAATATTACATCATGCAAAAATTTCACTTCAAGTAGTGATTTTTTTTCGCAATAAATTGCATAAAATTGCGAAAGAGGGGTGTCACTAAAAACGTTATAATTCTTAAAATGGGATGCAAATGGATACGAAATTTATAGAGCTTATTACTGATTCAATTCAGCTATTCGAAGCAGTTGTGCTCCAACCTCTAAAAATCTCTAAAAAAAATTGGCGGTCTGTTAAACTTTGTATTTAAAATTAAAAAAAAAAATAGTTGTTTTAACTGCCAGAATTCTACATGTTTTGAAATGTCAGCTCTAATCTGACATCAAAATTTGTTAAAAAAAATTAAAAGCAACTTTGGGGGTTTTGGCCATAATTTCCTACTGTGCAGTGTAATCTATTTAACAAATAAAAAACTTTCATATAATATACACAATTACTTTTTATTGCAAAAAAATGAACAAACAAATTCAGATACATATTCTACATACTAGATATGTATAGGAAGGATGTTTATATATCGCTGTAGCTTTGGTTTTTGATTTTTGTTGTTTTTTATGATTAAAGTTAATTTATAAGTATAACATACATGTAGGAAGGCATTTATAATAATTTATAATTTATTCTAAATAATAAGTACATATAATCTTTATTCTTAGGATTTATAATAAAATGTGTGTCTTTTGGGGAAAATAATACGATTATATATTTATGTACATACGTAATCTTAATTTATGTAATTAAACTATTGAATTGTTTTAATAATTAGTCTAAGGCGTCAGATCCTGTAGTAGGTAGCAACCAACATAAAAATCCGCTCACTAAAATGATATAAAAATTTTGTAGATAATTGATATCTAAGGACTACTATGAACTTACTGAATAGCATCGCCGAAAAAACAACAATTGGAATAATACAATTTAGGTCTATTAGAAAGCCAAATATTAAATTTCCGATTAGAGCTCCACTTCGGCCAAAGGTCATTGACAATGCTGCCGCCATTACCCTTAAAATAGAAATAAATGTTAAATCAATTAATTTTTAAAATTTTTATGAGTTTTAGGAAAGCTTTATTAGTTCACTTTTAAATTCTATTATCTCTTCTTTTAAAAATTAAACTTGAATAAACAAAATGGTGCCAAAACCTTAAATACTCCCATTTTCCCCATATGGGAGTATTTAATGGGCTCAAAAACATTGGGCTCGAGCTCATATCCAAAAAATTAATCAATAATATTTTGCACACTTTCGATTGACATAACGTGGCCACATAATTTCACTATTAGAAGTCGATCAGAGATAGAAGTGAAAAAACGACTGACCCTAATATACATATCGCACTTGTTCAACAAGAGGGTATTAACTCAAAATTTTTAAATTTTCACTTTTTTAAAGAAATTAATCTACTACACATTAATTTTTTTAAAAAAGTGAAAATTTAAAAATTTTGAGCTATCTACCCACTGTAAAAATCTGACATCATTCTCACTATAATTTCACCAAAAAAACTACAGTTTTACCTCTCTTCCTTATGTGAAAGTAGTAGTAAAATAAAATAGTTTTTTGACTCTACTGAAAATTTAAAAGTTTTTAGTTAATATCCTCTTGTTGATCAAGTGCGATATGTGTATTTGACTGAAAATTTATGTACATTTCAAAGTCGTACTTTAGCGGTACATTTCGCATGAGCAACAACTCTCCGCTGAAGGTGCAATTGAAGAGCTGAAGGTGCAATAGAAGAGTTTACATTAACACAAACACTACCCAATTTGTCCCTTTTCTAATAACATGTTTCCTAGGACCATATTTAATGGACAAAACTGAACGCAGCACTGTGCAAATACATTTTGGAACTAACTTTTCCAGAATGCAGTACCATTTCTGGACTTCTGCATTGGACTTCCCAAAAGTATAATGTTCTAGCATTTTTTTTCAAAATTTGATAAAAATGTATAAATATGCGGTTTTCTCTCTGTCTAGAATTAGGTATAATCCTTCCTGAAGAGATGGCCTAACCAACCATCGAAACGCCATCGAGGAAATGTTTCCACACCAACATTTTTTGGTTTTATCAAGAAACTATTTATTAAAATAATAAATAATTGTAATAAATTGGGATCTTAGTGCAATACACTACAGTAAAACTTTTTTGACTTTCCAACAGTAGAATGTTCTAGCATTTTTTTTAATTTTTATAAAAATGTATATATGCGGTTTTCGCTCTGTCTAGAATTAGGTATAATCCTTCCTGAAGAGATGGCCGAACCAACCATCGAAACGCGTCGAGGAAAGGTTTCCCCACCCACATTTTTTGGTTTTATCAAAAAACTATTTATTACAATGATAAATAATTGTAATAAATTGGGATCTTAGTGCAATACACTACAGCAAAACTACTTAAGTAAATTTAAATGTTTAAATATACCAAAGGCGTATTTTTAATCTCCCAAAGATTCGTAATTTTTAGATAACAAAAAAAACTCAATATTTTTCTAGCATACCTTAAATTAGTTGGAAATAAATCCACCATTACGCAATAAACTGTGCTTATACTGAGAGATGTAAGAGCTTCAAAAATGCAGGAAAGTATCAGATTTTCAAGCGATGTCCTTACAAAATACAAACCTATTGTCACAACGCCAGCCGCTGTCAAACTGAAGACTGCAAATAAAAATATTTAATTACTTAAAATATAGTTTTCACCAAACAAATCATGTAAATAATTAATGTAACCTTTAAATACAAATCGCTCATCTACTTTAGCAGTGGAATAACTCATATAACATTCTAATTAACCCTAGCGTGACCATATGGTAACATTCTCTACATCAGTAGTTACTTAGCATTTTCTTAGCGAGGATAACGGTAAATATTGAATTATCGAATATTTGAGAATCTTTATATGATGTTTTTACTATTTTAAGTAAAAAAAAGTAATTTACGTTAAAAGCTTTTTGTTGATAAGCTTTATTTGGGAACCAAAAAAAAAAGAAAAAATAAGTTGAAAAATTTTGAAAAAATAGATGAGCTAAAAAAATTATTTCATTATCATATTTTGTAAGTTGCGGTAGTGCCAGCGTTCCCATATGGTAACAGGCTTTCCTGGAATCTATAGGGCCAGGATGAAAAAAATTATTATTACGAAAAGTTCTCCTCATGAGTAAGATTGGAATTTCATAATTTTTTTTAATTGTTGCAAAGAAGAATTCTCGGACATAAAGGTTAAAAGGTTAAAATAAATGTTAAAATCTTCTTAAGAGTTTATGTTCCTCTTCAAGTAAATCAACGACAACATATTCGAAGGTTATTATTTTTAATATATATTTGCTAAAAATGTCATTGAGTATAAAAACATTTAACAGTACATTTTTGTAGTTGGAGATATTTTTTTTTATCAATTAGTATTGATTTTGGTTGAATTTTTCATGAATTTATTGATTTTGATTTTTTTTTAATATGCCAAAAATATTATTTCTTATAAGGTTTTTCTACTAACAAATTAAAACATTTTTTATTTCGATTGTCTTAAAACGTTACTTTTCAAAACATAACATTTTACAACTTTCTTACTTAGTTTTTATACAAAGTGGGCCAAAAGTTGCCGTGGGGTTAAAAACTTAATAACTCTTTCGTTTATACATTTTTTATTTTTGTCCAGATTATATAAGCAACACTTGAAGAATAAATAAATGAAGGATTCGGAACTGAACAAAGAACCAGAACAGTATTATTATTCTCTCTTATTCGCTCTTAAAAACTGAGCTGGTATGTGATTTGCCCTAGATATGGCACTTTTAAGTCTAATTTTTGGATAGCGAATAATTTCAAGAACTTCGGAAATTTTTTGGCCAGTGTGATCGCCAGATTTGACAGCGAGTTTTTATGAACAAGCCAGAGACAATCCTTGAACTCAAGGCAAACATTGTTACAGAAATTTTAACGCTACAGCCATAAATTTTGAAAGGTGTTATAAACAAAAGCTCTAAAACGAGTCCATCAGTGCGTAGCTAAAAACGGTTGTCGTTTAAGAGACATTATTTCATACTTCAAAAGTTTATATATTGTATATTATATAAAAAAGATATTAAACTTTAAAAACCCTATGGTAACTTTTGGCCAACCCTGTAGTTATCTTGCCCTAATTATAAAAATGGTAACGGTTATTGAGAATTTATATATTTTTAGATGAACATTTTTTAAAGAATACAAAATAAATCACTTATTTTTTATTTTATACTTTAAGACACTTTAAGAAAAAAAAAAAAAAAAAAAAAACAATTTAATTAAAACGTACCTAAAAAGAATTTAATTCCCAAACGATGTACACACAGTGGCAACCAAAAGCTGGTTGGTATACACGCTAAACCAATTATAACTGTATGTAGAAAAACTTTTTCGTCCACACCAGCATCACAAGTAACAAAAGTTCTGAAACAAAACAAAATAAATTAATTTTAGTATCTAATACAAATTATATTATGTGAATAATACAGCGCAAGTATTACAGCACTACAACGAACGGGCTGAACGGTCTTAAGTTTTATAGGAAATGTGGTACGTGGATTTCTGAAAAGCTCCCCACCAAACGAATAGCATTATCGGTCTTTCTACCGCTGTGTACAACTCGTGAATCCTGCTAGTTTTTAATCCCAAAAGTCCTTTTGTACACCTATAATGTAACTGTCTGGGTGATTTAAAACGTGTCACAAATAACCTAACAACAACCGAAAAATGAGCGGGGGCACAACTGTTCATAGAGATCTCATTACGGTTGTTGTTAAGAAAGTGAGTATCCAATAGCAACTCCAGCGATTATTTACCGGATCTTGTCCAATCCTCTTAGGGTTTCTTAAAATAACTACTGTTAAAATACTTGAAAATTATACGCAAAATAAAATAATTTTTATCATATTTCATATATGTATACTAGGGTGGGTCGTTTTTTGACTTTTGTCTCTGATCGACTTCTAATAGTGAAATTATATGGCCAAATTATGTCAATCGGAAGTGTGCAAAATATTATTGATTTATTTTTAGAATACGAGCCCGCGCAACGGGCCCAAAGTTTTTGAGCCTATTTGTGTGGGGAAAACTGAGAGTATTTGCAGTTTTTGCTACATTTCGGGCATTTAAAATTTATTTTAAAGAGAAAAGATAATGGAATCTAAAAGTGAACTAACGCAGCTTTATCTACAAATTGTTTTGTCACTTTTTCCAGCAACTTTTGATAAAAAGGCATTAAGTAAATATTTTACACTAAGATTTAGTTTATTTATTTAAAAATATTAATCCTAAAAATTTATGGGGACCATTTTTAATTTTTGCTCCCATGTCTTTGAAGGGTTAAAATGTTTTTTATAATAAAAAAATTATTCTTGGTTTCAAATAATAACATTAATGATTTTTAATCAAAATATAATCAAAATAATAACATTAATGGTTTTTAATCAAAATTTGCTGAAAAAAGTGCAGAAAAAAAACTTGGGTCATTTTTTACCCCATGTCTAAAAAGGGTTAAAATATTTTTTTTTAATAAAAAAGACTTTGTGTTAGTGTAAAATAATTACTTTTAAGTATATTTATTAAAATTTAGTAATAAATTAATAATATTACGTATTTAAAAAATAAAAAAAAAAATACAAAAAATCAAATTTTAAATTTTTGCCTCCGGGTTAAGGGTTAAGTTTACCTAATTTTAAAAACAAAGAATCTGTTTATATCTTCCATAGTATGGATAACTTTATTCCATATAAACATTATTAAAATTGAACATAAATAAGATTTATGAAGCCTTTACTCATATTATGAGCAAAAAATTACTTTTTTGCGAAATTCGTCGAATTAGAACTAAAGGTACGGGAAAATGGTTTGAGATATCGATTTCAATTTTTTTGATTTTTATTGTCTGTTTTAACACACCGATGAGAAAAATTCAAATTTGTAATATTTGTTTAACAAAATTTTCAAAAAATTAAATAATGCGTTTTGAAACCCACCTGAGAAAAATTACCCATTTTCGATTATGAAAAAAACTAAGTAAATATTATTATATTTTAACAAAATTAAACTATGAAGTACTTACAAGTCTTACAATGATAAATCATCTTGCTTTGCGAGCTTTTGTTCAAAGTAGTTTTTTCTAGCGGTGTATCCTTAGGAGTATTGTCAAGGACACGAATTTTTGTGGGAAATTTGCAATAACTTTAAAACTGTTTTATGGATTTCAAACATTGATGACTTCAATTAAAGCTGCATTAGTTCACTTTTAGATTCCATTATCTTTTCTCTTTAAAATAAATTGTAAATGCACGAAATGTAGCAAAAACTGCAAATACTCTCAGTTTTGCCCATACAAATGGGCTCAAAAACTTTGGGCCCGTTGCGCGGGCTCGTATCCTAAAAATAAATCAATAATATTTTGCACACTCCCGATTGACATTATTTGGCCACATAATTTCACTATTAGAAGTCGATCAGAGACAAAAGTCAAAAAACGATCCACCCTAATGTATACCCTCTACCATAGACTACCAGATAGACTGCAATCATATGTTCTAGCAACAAAAAAATATAAAAAAATGTATAATCCCATTTCTTATATGTAGATGACGTCTCTATACTTTGACAGTTCGTTCTCAGTCTAATTGTGGTTTATGCCCTTTACAATGAAGCGTGATTTCCCCTAATATTTTTGTAGTATTCTGTATTTACTTACGAATTTGATACAACTATTGATGATACATCACAGACAGATGCTGAAACTCCAGGATTTAGCTTTTCGTAGTCATCAAATCTTTGGAAAAGTTCAGGAAACCATACCATCAAAGTGTAGTAACTTGCGTTGTATAAAATAAATAAAAAAGACAAACCATTTATTAATGAATAAGAATTAATAATTGTACGGCTTCAAGATTCTTTTATTGAAAATGGGGACTGGGGATGAGTGCATGGTTTGATTTTCTCGTGTCTCGAGTGACTTATTCGTTTTCGTGATAACATGTTTAATTATCATGAGGGAGCGATAGCAAGCTTTTGCTGCTAGAATAAATATAACGCAATATATTGAAAAATATTAGAATTATTTGGCGTAACAAAGTTCAAAAAGACCAATTCTGCATGAACGGAAGTGATATTGATTATTCCAAGTTGTCTCTAGTTTTTGAGATATATTATATTTCAGCTAATAAGAAAAATGTAAATTTGACAACAACTTTATCTTTAGGTCAAAAGAAAAAAAATGTTTTTCAAAAAATTTCTGTTCTAATTGTATTAAAGTAAAAAAAAAATATAATGTAAAAACTGTTATATCAAGAACTTTTGATTTTTTTTAAAAGTTGTGTATTATTAGATTGTGACATTAGAGTGTCCCAGAAAAACTGAAAGTCGTTGTCAGCTAATAAGAAAAATTTAAATTTGAGAACAACTTTATCTTTAAGTCGAAAAAAAAAATGTTTTTTAAAAAAGTTTTCGTTAAAAAAGAATCTTAAAAATTTCTATTATAATTGTATTAAAGTAAAAAAAAAATATGATAAAAAACAATAGAGTGTCCCAGAAAAAGTGAAAGTCGTCGTACCAAAAGACGTACCAAAAATTTAGGTTTTACCCAATAATCCAAATACAAAGTTTCATTCAGACAAGATATCCGAAAAGCGTGCCGACTTGACGCCAAAGTTTGGACATCCCAGTTATATGAAAAATTTCCTATAAAAAGTAAATTTTTGAAAAATTTCCTATAAAAAGTAAATTTTTGAAAAATTTCCTATAAAAAGTAAATTTTTGAAAAATTTCCTATAAAAAGTAAATTTTTGAAAAATTTCCTATAAAAAGTAAATTTTTGAAAAATTTCCTATAAAAAGTAAATTTTTGAAAAATTTCCTATAAAAAGTAAATTTTTGAAAAATTTCCTATAAAAAGTAAATTTTTGAAAAATTTCCTATAAAAAGTAAATTTTTGAAAAATTTCCTATAAAAAGTAAATTTTTGAAAAATTTCCTATAAAAAGTAAATTTTTGAAAAATTTCCTATAAAAAGTAAATTTTTGAAAAATTTCCTATAAAAAGTAAATTTTTGAAAAATTTCCTATAAAAAGTAAATTTTTGAAAAATTTCCTATAAAAAGTAAATTTTTGAAAAATTTCCTATAAAAAGTAAATTTTTGAAAAATTTTCTATAAAAAGTAAATTTTTGAAAATTTTCCTATAAAAAGTAAATTTTTGAAAAATTTCCTATAAAAAAAGTAAATTTTTTGAAAAATTCCCTATAAAAAAGTAAATTTTTTGAAAATTTTCCTATTAAAAGTAAATTTTTGAAAATTTTTCTATAAAAAGTAAATTTTTGAAAATTTTACTATAAAAAGTAAATTTTTGAAAAATTTCATGTAAAAAGTAAATTTTTGAAGAATTTCCTATAAAATTTTGAAAAATTTCATATAGAAAGTAAATTTTCGAATAAAAATTTTGTAAAAACCAAATTTTTGTAAAGTTTCTTATAAAAAGTAAATTTTTGAAAAATTGCTTAAAATAGCAAATTTTCCCCTGGTTACTTGAGGGTTAATTCTTAAAAAAAATATGTCAGAATGAAGCTTTTTGGAAATATATTTTAGCTCGCATACAAATATCAGTAGTTATTTGTCAGTTTGAAATTAGAACAATTTTAAAAATATGGGTACGCAAGGGTTAATTTGTATAAAAATGTAATTAAGGGCTTCTTTGAACGATTTGTTGAATTTTTAATCAAATATAATAATACAAACATGTACTTTTTATTGCCTTTTTTGACAAAAAAATAACATTCTAAAAATTTTACTTTTGACCCTGGTAATAATAGGGTTAATGACATCCGATTTCAACCGAAGTTTATGTAGGTATATATTTCTACCCATCAATACAATTAAAATTATAGTTCTGTTTATAAAAACTGCTAATATATAACAATTCACGTGCTTTTTTATAACTTTGGTGAACAATTGGGTTTTTGTCTAAATCCTTTGACTTTAAGCTGCAGGTACGGCTAAGCCGTTAGAGATATCGATTTAATTCTTTCTTTGTACTAAACTGCAGGGTATTTTTACTAACACTCTGGAAATTTTATTTTAGTTTTTTTCGAATTCGTTTAACAAACTATTGAAAAAACCAAAAAAGCAGTTTTGAAAACGGTATGAAAAAAATAGTTTTTTGCAAAAGTCACTTAACGTTAGCCCATTGCAACAAAAATCGATAATTAAATAACTTGAGGTCTCAAAAAGTAAAGCCAGTCAAACTTTTTAAAATTTATTAAAAATAATAATTTTTTTATTGCATATGTTCAGGAGCGTCTTTAAGGATGCAAAATATTTTGGGAAACCCTTAATAATTTGCTAGGAAACCTTTCAACCGATATTAATGTATTATATCTCGTTGGAAAACTCATTTTGTTATCTTTATTTTTAAGTAGAAACATTTTGAAGAAATCTTAAGAAACCCCTCAGTTTTCCCATATAACTGGGATGTCCAAACTTTGACGTCAAGTCGGCACGCTTTTCCGATATCTGATCTGAACGAAACTTTGTATTTGGATTATTGGGGTCAAATGAAACAAATTTGGGGATACGTCTTTTAGTACAACGACTTTCACTATTTCTGGGACACTCTAATGTACATATGTATATAAATATCTATTAAAATTCATAGCAAAAGCTTAAACAAATTTTGTTTTCGTTACTTAGTTTTTTAATAAAATTGTTGGTCAATTTAGATTTAGACAATAATAGAAAAATAAAGGAAGTTTTGTTGTTATTTCTATTTTTTTAAACATTTCTTTTTATAAATTGCATTATAACTTTGTAAGTGCCGAATGGATAAAAAAAAATATTGTTAAGACGGCTTAGATGTCATTTTAAGTTTTTTCCGAAAAAATATGTGTTTTATAGTGAGTGATTTGTAATCCTAAGGGATTTTGAAAATTAAAAAAACAGTGAATTATCAAAGTTTTTCTTTTAAGAGTATTTATGCGTGACCGTGAGCCTAAAAAGACTCACACAGACATCTCTACTACTAACCTCGTTGTCAGACAAAACTGAATGGCACATGTTAATGATGTATTTCTTAGATGAGGTTTTTTGCAGAGTGTTTTTGTTTGAGACCAAATTTCCACAAGTAGTAACTTGAGTTCTTCTGGTTTGCGAAGTCTTAAATTTCTCACGCTTTTTTCACCAGCCTTTTCAGACAATCTGCTGGGAGCAATGAGACTTTTGCACTAAAATTAAAAAGTATTTAACAAAAGATCAAAGTGGTATTTTTTATGATTATTTTATTTTACTTACGGGATAATCTTCCGGTTTTCGTCCAGTGTTTTTGACAAACATATACACAAGAATTTTAAGAGCTTTCTCAGTTTCGCCATGTTCAAGTAAAAATTTCGGACTTTCGGGAAAAGCAAATAACCAAAAACCGAGTAATAAACTGTAATGTACATACATATATAGATATATTTAAAATCGATACTTTTAAGGGTATTTTATATACAATTTCGGTACCTGGGAATGGCACAAATTGCAACAAACAAGTTCCAACTGTGAAAGAAAAATACATCAGATTCCAAATGTATAACTACAGGAATGATTAACCAAGCAATTCCTACAATAAAGAAAAAATAAAAATATTTATAATAACAATGACAATAATATTTTGTAACGAACAAATTTAAATACAATTTTTTTTCTAAAAATTCAATATCTAATTAAATGTATAGAAAAAAAAAATAAATAATAAAATAAAAACAATTGTGTAGTTAAGCGGTTTCAGCAGTATTTAAGTCACCTGTTGTAAACGTTATATGGGAGCTATGGTCACTGGCTTTTATTTATATGCGACTTAATTGCACCAAAACTTCTAAAGTTTTTATTTTATCAAAACTTTGCTTATATTAATTATTTGTCGATCGGTTTCAAAACTCATTATTTTTTTAAATTATGTTTAACAAATATTGAAAAGTAATAATTCTTAAAACATAAAAAAGATATCGCTGGATTAACATGAAAAGGATCTAAGTCCACTTTTTTTAGGAATTATGACTTTTTTGTTGCTGTTTTATAGTGATGAGTAATGCTAGAAACACAATCACGGCTACCTGTCAAAATTAGGTTATAAGCATTCAAATAAGAATAAATTTTTTAGCGTCGGCACAGCTACACGACTACCGTTGTAGCTGTAGCCAAGACTTGACTAATTTCTATTTTTATTGGCGACAATAACAGGTATAGTGCTGTCAAAATAAATAAATGAGCGATTTAAACCACTTAACTTTATTTACAATAATTACGATGAAGGAAATTGAAATAAACAATTAATATACTTATCAAATATTTATATATATAATGTATATAATAATATCTGATAAATATATGATATAAAAATGTATATTTATATAACTCTACCTCAATGAAAGTACATTTTTAAGAAATTAATTTTTAAACTGTTATAACTCACACGCTTCATGTGCTAGAGCTACGTAGTTTAGGTTATATAAAAGCCTAGTATGTCCTGTATAAAATCTACTATTTAAAAGAGCATACTTATATCTATGTTGTTTTAAGATATGCGTATTTTTATTAAAAAGTGTTGTAAAAATATTTTTTTAGGATATGGGCTCTTAATCCATTATAAATCGGAAGAATATATATCATTTGAATAGTATTTTTAGTAGCTTTTGTTTGATACCAAAAAAGTAAATATTGGATATAAGTTTCTGAAGTTATGACCTATAATTCTTAACATTTAAAAAGCTCATAACTTTCAAACTATAAGTGATTCCACTAAAATCTTTTTATTAGAAGTTTTTATGTATATATACTATCAGGTACATGATATCGGAGGTTGATTACTAAAAAGGATTTATGTAATTTCTGTCAAAATATAACGTTATTTTGCCCATCTTATAAATGCGATATTGGCATGACTCATAATCAGCTGTTTCTATTGTAGACATTTTGATTTAATTTTATTTTATTAAATTTTTCTATCTGTTGGCTTTTGTTTTATTTGGTAAGTTTATTATAACTTATTATTTATTTATTATTAATAATAATTCTTAATAATAATAAAAAATTTTCAGCCATTATTTTAATAAAAAAATTAAAAATTTTTATGGTCCAAACGTCAAAAATCTATATCAGCTGTTTTCAATGACTACATGGCGACTGTTGCAGCCAACGACTTTTGTAGTCGGTGTTCGTGTAGCCTGCTGTCGTGATTGTGTTTCTAGCATAATAGCACCAAGTCAATTTTTTCACAAGAAAAAGCTCTAAGTCCATACAAAAAGTTCAGTTTAACAAAGTAACTGTTTCATGAATATTATTATGGGCAAAATGTGTATACCCTTCACCACCACAGATGGAAAGGGTATTATAAGTTGTAGCTGATGCATGTAGCGCATAGATTTGATAGTGGGACCATGGCTATTGAAATTCGTCAAAATCGATCTATTATTTATGGTACGTCCCATGGGTCCCACTTCCCGGAATTGGTATATTGGCCAAAAATATTAATATTTTATATGAAATTTAAAACAAATACTGCTTATGTGAACAAAAATCACTACCAAATTTCGTTGAAATCGGCCCACATTTGACCATAATTTTCGTAAAAACCGTAATCAATCGGTCCACATTTGATCCTAGCTCCCACATAAGTCAAAAAAACGGAAACAGCTTAAATATATAAGTCTTAAGAAAATGTTTGTACTTTGACAAAATTTAGGAAATATTTGTCTTTATACACGAAAAAAACAGTTTTGTTATATTTTATCTAGATTGAAATATTTATTGTTTGCAAGTCTTAAAATGGTAAATTATGTCTTTGAAATTTTTTTCTTAAGTAATTATAACTACGAGAACAAATTTATTCATCATTCCATTTGTTTGTCTCTGGAGTGTGCGAAGTGAGCCGAAATGAAACAATTTAAAAAAATATAATATTTTGTGTACTTACCTGGCAAAATTATAATACCAAATGTCCAAAACAATTCCATCCAACATAAAATTTTTTCCCGATATTTAGTTGGTTGAAATTCCCCTAAATATGGAAATACAATACCCATGGCGCCTGCTACGCTGTAAAAAATACATTTGTAATCATTATTTAATATTGTTGTAATTAAATATTTCATTCACATGCTTAATTTAGGGTCAATACATCTGTACAGTGCAAGATGACAAGATACAATATAAAATAATATTTTCTTAACATCACAATTCGAAAACGTGGACATTAGAGTGGGTCAATTTGTATGTAACTAAAGAAAACTGACCAAAAAATTTGTTAAAAAATGCTATTAATAATGAATTCTAAGAAGGTTTGCCTAAGAAACCATAGGCCTAAAATCAAAATCGGACTTTCCAAAAATGTGTAATATTAAAAAAACCTAAAATTAACATTATAAATGTTAATTTTTTATATACTTTACGAAATTTATGTTAAAAAGAAACTGTAAACGAGTATGGATAGAAAATATGTATATGTTTGAATTATTTTAAAAGAAAATCGAAAGTTAAAGAATGTTTTAGACTCTAAAAATAAGTGTTTTGTGAGTGACATAGATAAGCTGTGAAAATAATTAAGTTTAGCAAATAAAACTATCAAAAGAAATTATTTTCCTTGTGTTAACCTGGTATTCCGATTACTCATTTGGAAAACAAAAAACAAATAGTTCGTTTGGAATTATCAAAAAACTTCCTTAGTAAAAGTTTAACGATTTTGTAAGGGCTTTCATTTTCTGATATTAGGAAGGTAAGGTCTAAGACCAATAAATATTAAAGCAAAGTATTGTATTTAAAATACAGAACCAAATAGTTAAATTTTATTAATATATAATAAAATTTACAGGTTTTTACTTTATACTGAAAAATTGTACTATTTTTAAGGACCGTTTCAAAACCCACTTTTTAAGTATTAGAAAATTTTTTTAAACAAATATTAAAACAGACAGATGTGATAATAAAACAGACAGATGTGATAATAAAAAATTGAGGTTGATATTATATAGGGTATTTATTACTTGAGTTTTATTTTGTATTTATTTACTTGAGTTTTATTTTAACAAAGCTTATAGGGTAGAAGGGGGAGCATTTGCCACTTTTTTTTAAAGTGCTCTAAGTTTCTAACCGTGAGAGTTATTACAATTTGTTTGTTCTTCATAGATACCTATATATGTTAGCTTTAAACTGTGTTGGTTCAGATTGCCTACGACTTTTCTTTATGTATGAAATTTGAAAAATAGCAAATTAACTAAAAGTGGTCAATGTGCCCCATCTATGGGGCACATTTGCCAATAAGTTTTGTACAAAAAAGAAGTAAAAAAATTGTTGTAATAAAGTAAATTTTTATTTCTTTAAAGCATTAATATACAAAACAAATAAACCAACAAATTAATTCAAGTTCATTTCGCATGGATAAATTAAACAATACAGTAAAAAATTCAGAGATCAAGATTTAAACTATTGGGCCTCTGTTAACATTGTACTGTGACATATCAACATTAAAAAAAAAGTGTTAAGATGAAAGATGGATTTGGCCTTGCAACCAAAATACGATATCCTTTTTAGGAATTTTACAAATGTCGGGCTCAAAAAAATGTCAACGAGTTGCTTTGTTATATGTGTATGGCAAATGTGCCCCAGGTAGAGTCGTTAGATGTAAAGAACTATTTTTCACATAAAAAATAGATTTATTGATAAAAACTTAAAATATTTGTTCTCAATACTATATTGTTTATTAAACTAATGAATGATTTCTTAGGATAACAAAAAACTAAGAAAAATATTACAAAAATACTTGTAGCAAAATATTTTTTTCAGGATCTGCCAAAACAATAAATCACTCCTGATGTTTTAAATATGAAAGCTACAGCAGTCAAAATTTGAGATACAGCATATCAATGATAAACGAATATAAATTCGATTACAGCATCAAAAAAGATAAGTAAGTTTTCAAGAAAATTAGTGGTGGCAAATGCGCCCCTATGGCAAATGGTCCCCCTCCTACCCTACTAATTACACTATGCTAGTCGCAAATTTTAACAAGCTGGGCACCCTATTGGTAAAGCTAATTCGAGTACGCAGATTTCAGTGGCATTAGCCATTTTTCGAACTTAGCGCTCGTATTCGCGATTTAAAATTAGTACTTTACTATAAAAACGATGTTTTTATACTTTTTTGACCATTTTTAAATTTGAAATTTAGAAATTTTGATTAAATATGCACATCAGTAAATTGAAAATTTTAGCTCACATTTTTTTTGCGATTTTTTTTTTCGCAAATTTTATTAGCGATAAAGTTTTGTTACCGCCACTACATATAAAACTAGGCATTGGAACTCTGTAAAAGAGGTAATTGACAACGTTTTAGGAATTAATCGGTCTTGCAACTGGCGCATTTATATACAAGACATGCTTACCGCTTTTCATAGAATTAATGTTAAAATGTCTTTAAAGATTCATTTTTTGCATTCTCATGCCAACAAGTTTGCTGAGCAATCAACAGCTGAGTCTGACGAGCATGGAGAGCGATTCCATCAAGTGTCGGCTAGACTTGAACACTGATACAGTGGCAAGAAATTGGATTCGCTGTTAGGTGACATTTGCTGGAACCTTCAAGAAAAATTGGTTGAAACAGAAGAATTATAAAGAAATGATTAAACGATTTGACAATAAAGGACATTTTATAAATCACATTTAAAAAATAACAGTAAAAAAAATATAATATAATTTTTTATAGATTTTTCGCGAATAAAGTAGATTTTTGGAGAAAAAAAATACTATCGCTAACTTCGAAAAACGGCTAATGCCATTGAGTTCAGCGTGCCCAGCTTGTTAAAAAAATAAAGTGTCAAATTCGATCCCAGTGTTATTATTTCTCAGTCTATAAAAAATGTCTACTCAACTTTTTTATTGGTCAAAGGTGAAAATTTGGATATTTACGTCAAAATTGCGAAGTTTTATGAATTTAGAGGCTAATTTTAATCAAAATTTAAAAATAATTATTTTTAGAAAGGTTTTATTGTTTTATTATTTATTCTTCTTGTGATTAATTTTAATTTGGGTCATTAAGGGTCAAAATATATATTTTTAATAAAACAATTTTTAGAATAATTATTTTTATAACTTTTATAAAAATTCGCCACTAGATTAAAAAAATTCCGTAATTTTAAAAAAGGTTTAATTTCAAAAAAAATTTAGTGAACATTCTTCATAGACTGAGAAATAATATTCAGTATAAGCTTTATTTATATAAAACTCAAGTCAAATTTATCATAAATCTACTTAAATTATGCCAAAAAATTAAATTTTTCTCGAAATTCGACGATTTCAAATCGCAGGTACGGCGAAACCGTATAAGATATAAACGTCATTGTTTTAGATCTTATTATCATATACATATGATTGCTTTAACATGCCGATGAAATATTTTTTATATTTGTTTAGCAAAATTTTCTAAAACTTTAAAATTTATTTTTGAAATGGTTCTTAAAAAATGTGCCATTTCCAGTATTAAAAATATGTAAATTTGATTATATTTTAATAAAATTGAACTATTTGGTATTTACAAGACATAAAATATTAATTTTGTAATTTCTGTATTCTTAAGTAGATTTTGTTGCTACATATCCTTAGGCATGTTGAAAAGGACATGCATTTTCTTGAAAAAATTGCAATAAGTCCGAAACTGTTGTATGGATTTTTGGTTTCGATGACTCTAATGAAAGCCGATTTAGTTATCTTCTATGTCCAAAAACAAAACCACATTAGTTGAAATTTAGCTTAAACAAAAAAACTAAAATTTTTCCCATACAAACGGATCCTAGAAATAAATGTCCTGTGTGCCACCTCACGACATTGACCTAAGAAGACAAATTTTTTTCCTAAGCACGTTAGGATGTAGACCATCGATTTTTAACGCAGGCATATCGAATTTCCTCAAAAAAAGTTTTTCGTTCCACCTTCATGTACCTACATATTGCTCACTTACCTGAATAATGGCTTAACTAAAAATGTGATTTTGGAGTTAGTGATACAGAATTATTCCCCGTATTGTTCTTTAACTCTCCGAGTTCGAGGAGAAAATGTCGTTAACATATTTCATATTTTTAAAAATTGTTTATACATACTAGGGTATTCAATTATTCGGGGTTTTGGTTTATTCAATAAATAATAATGACAAATTATTCGATTAACCAACTAAAATTGAAAATCATAAATTCAGAATGTGATAGAAATGGATCGTTTTCAAATCAATCATTTCCACAAAAAATTTAAGCCAAATCAATAATTTCCACAAAAAAATTAAGCCAAATGAAAGGTAAGATATCAATCAAAATGATTGAAGCCCAAATTTTCATTTTTTTTTTTTTGGGAAAATAACCAAAAATTATCTCAAAAATATATCTAAAAGCGATCGATTTCCATCACATACCGGATTGTTTGATACACATTTTAAAGTACAAAATAATTAATAAACAAGTAAGAAAGTGCTATAGTCGGTCAAGCCCGACCATACGATACCCTTCACCACTAAGGTCAAAGGTCTTCATTTTCCTGTATAAACACAAATATTTGGAAAATTTTGCCAACATACAAAAATTTTCTCAAAAAATTATATATTTAAAATGTTTCCATCATTTGGACTTACATGAGAGCTAGGGTCAACTGTGCGCCGAAATTTGGTACAGTCATTTTGGTTTACATAAGCAGTATTTTTTTTAAATTTATGAAAAAAATTATATTTGTGGCCAAAATATCATTTTCGGGAAGTGGGACCTGGGAGGTACCATAAATAATGGACCGATTTTGA
The DNA here is from genome assembly GCA_933228675.1 of Stomorhina lunata. Taxonomy (NCBI): domain Eukaryota; kingdom Metazoa; phylum Arthropoda; class Insecta; order Diptera; family Rhiniidae; genus Stomorhina; species Stomorhina lunata. The sequence goes on along the minus strand of OW121740.1, from coordinate 82,286,336 downwards.
TGAATTTTAATAGACGTGATCTGTGAAAAATTTCATCAAATTGTCTTTAGAATTGCGATCTCTACTTTGATTACATGGTTTACTTGGGGGTACAGTAGGGTTGCCAGTCAGGCAGGATTCGACTGGATTGTCCAGCTTTTTTAGAGCTTGTCCAGTGTCAAGCTAAAATTAAATTTGTCCAGCTGAAAGGTGAAGAATTTATTTTTTTAATATTTTTAAAGAAAAACTATTTTTATCAACAAGAACGCAATAAAACCAAAAGTGTATTTTTTCTTTTTTACTTAAGTGTTTTTTGCATTGTACATTGTACTCTACATAAATGGCCTAAATCAAAAACCTGTTAATGTCAAAGACCGAGCCTATTTTAAAATTACATGTGTTTCAATCATGTGCGCATATTCTTCAATTCGTAGGTCAAGCTTTGAAATATTTACCTCTACTTGGTCTTTCCAGAATTTTCGGACGTCCTCTTTTACGAGTACATTCGGGATCGTTTTCAAATATTTTTGTTGCTGGAGTATTTTCATACATTCGCACAACAATGCCCAACCAACGCAGCCGGTGCCAACGTATAACTCGATGTCAACCTATAAAGATTTTTGGTTGAATCTTTCTCTCAAAGACTTGATTCCTCTGCCTGTGCAAGTGCCCATGATTCAACACCATATAATAACACGAGTAGTATAAGCGTTTTGTAGAACGTATGTTAAGTTCTTACAAAGAGGGCTTTATTTAAAAATCTGCCAAAATCTTGACGGCGGTACCAAGGTAAACAAATTCTTTTACAACCTCGTAGTTATAGTTCTCAACGTTCACATGTGGTCCAATTCTTGACGATTGCCTGCTTGTAGAAACCAGCAGTTATGTTTGGATTCATTGACCCATTTTATTAGATTCCTTGTCGAAACTTGAAAAGGCGGCAATCAAATCGCGCAATGTGCGTCCCATGATATCAATGTCATAGACAAACGCGAGTAGCATGTGTTTTCTGTAAAATTATTTCACATCTCGGACGATTTAATTTTATCTCGATATCGCTGCGGTTAATTACGGTATTCGCGATTCGGTTTATCAAAAATTTAAAGATTCATCGAAGCAAATTATTAAAGCAAGTTTTTACTATTAATGTCCAGCTAATTTTAGGATTGTCAAGCTTTTTCAAGATTTGTGTCTGGCAACCCTAGGGTACAGCCAGCCATACGGACGGACTGACATCGCTAAATCGACTTAGAAAGTTATTCTAAGCCTATTGGTATACTAAAAGATGGGTCTAAGGCAAATATTTCTATCAGTTACATACATCAGCACAAACATATAATACCCTTTCCACCTATGGTAGTGAAGGGTATAAAAAAACAAATAAAATAATAAAATTTTAAAGTTCATAAATTACAAAAAGTGAACAGTTCATTAAATTAAATCTTATATACAAACATTTTATAAGTTTTAGTATTTAACTCATCTAAAGTAGTCTTTTAAAAATAGTATACAACGATTTTTTCCTTTGTTTTTTTAAAGCATTATTGGGAAAAAACTCTATCACTCTGTAGATGTAGGGGAAATTATATATATTATACAGTGCAATCGCAATAGAGTGAACACTTGGTAATATGAACTACTTGATACTACGAACTCCCGATTTTTTCCATTAGTTACTTTATAGAGTGAACAGTACCCAACTCAATAGAGTGAACTTTTGTTTTTCTTATACATAATTGACAAAGACGCACCTCTTATTTAGGTCAAAGCACACTTAAATCAAAAGGGCTTGCCAACAAAAGCAGTGTTGTTTCTTGACAATGCACCTTGACATCCACCCGAGCACGAACTTATCACTGAGGATGGATGTTTCTTTGTCATGTACATGCCACCGAACGTTACGCCATTGATTTAACCAATGGACCAAAACGTTATTCGAATAACCAAACTCAATTATAGAAAACATCTTCTTCAACGGGCCATTAAAAAGGCCAATTTAAACGAGTTTTTTTAACAATTAACACTCAAAGACTCCATTTGTATTCTAATGCTAGCTTGGCATGAGTTGGAACCGAACATGATAAAAAAAATGCTGGTTAAGTCTTTTGGGTGATTCTGTGCAGATAGAAGAAGATAGTGACGACGACGAGGAAAATATACCGTTAAAAATATTGCAAAGGTCACTTCGGCAACAACATCTAGAAGAACTAAACCCAATTTTCGATATGCTTCAAACTGCTAACCCAAACGTGAGTTTGTTTAGGATCCACCATTAAATTTATTATTTGCAAGAAGTTTTTACCATTGATGACATTACGGAATGGAACAATGCTGAAAGTTCATTTCCAATTTCTGCTCAAGGCGTTTCCGATGCCATCTCTGAGACTGACACTGACATCGAGGAAGTAGCAGTAGCCAAACCAGACATAACAGCAGCGCAGGCCGTGCAGATTTTTGAAAAAGCTATTGACTGGGCACAAAATAACACAAACAATTACGAAAATATTTTAGTTTTGCATAAATTTCGCGATTTAGCGGTGCAAAAAGCAAAAAATGCTTGTACAAAGCAAAAAACTCTTGAAATTACTTTACTCCTTTGTAATTATATAATAATATTTAATAAATATAGATGTTTTTTGTATAAAAAAGTGTTTTTTTTATAGACTCTTTAGAGTGAACTTTTTCAATAGAGTGAACAGGCCTTGCACGAATTAGTTCACTTTATTGCGATTCCACTGTATATTTTAATTTTCAGTCCTCTTTTGGTTCTTTTCCGATGCAACTACCTTATCAACATACCAGCCTTATCAACATAACAGACTGTACAAGTTTATATTATGCCTTTTAAACATTTTTATGTAAAATGTTTGCAAATTATGTAATATTAGAGCTGAAAACATTTAAATTATATAAAAAAAACTATTTTGTTGAATCGATTAATCGACACAAATTATTCGGTTATTTGTTATTTGAATTTTATAAATTTTCAAATAATCGATTGAATACCCTAATACATACATATGTATGTAAGAATGACATACATACATAAAGTTAAAGGTCATTGCTTTCTAAAATATTGACAATTTTTTTAAATTTATTTGTAGAACGGAATTTATATTTATTATCTGTGAAAAAAAACCTAAAATAATTCTAATTGGAAAAAATATTGTTTTTTATTTCAACAATAATGAAACCTATTTACATATTATGCTTAGCTGCTATATTTTTTCAAAGCAACGGCATAATTCAAACAGCTTCCAAATACTGTTCCAGAAAAATCTACAATTGCATAACTTTTGCTAGTATTGCTCAATTAATGTATTATATATATACAAAACTGTAGTGGTATAGCAGGTTAGTCATCCGCCTAGCATACCAGAGGCCGTTCGGAGCCGGCGTTAAAACGTAGGTCCCTTTCAATGAGTCTAAAAATAGAATCGGATGCAGCTCATTGTCTGAGAGAAGTACCCCTTGTTCCAATTGGAATGTTGTCGGGGAATTATATATATATATATATATATATATATATATATATATATATATATATATATATATTATTATATATATATACAAAACTCTTCATTAAAATATGTGAAAACTTTGAGATTTTGATAGCCCAACATAGCGTGATATTTAATTGAAAACTTCAAATGCATGTATTTCAAAACATCACTTTTCAGTTATACCACTATTCATGTATATGAGCAATATGTACTTACATAGAACATACATATACATATTTATTTACTACATTGAAAATAACTTTTAAAACTTACTTGAATCCATTGAAGAAACGTATACACAGGAACATTAAGTAATACGGCGCTACTGAGGATATTAAACCGCAAATTCCATCAGCTAATAAAGTTGCGATAAGAACTATCTTCCTGCCTTTCGTGTCCGCCAAACATCCCCAAAAATATGAGCCCAGCAACATGCCAAGCATAGGTGAGGCCGACAGCCAACCTTTGTCTTGGGATGTCATTTGAAAATCGCATGTCGCCGATGGAAGAACAAATGACAAAATTGTCACACCAATCGCTGTATTTAAATAAATGAGGCCACATATTGTCAGCAAAAGCAGATGAAATTTTCCAAATCCAGTTAAAACTAGAGCATTCTCATAATCACTAGATAAGTTTTCCAGGAAATCAAGACCTTTGAAAAAAATAAAGAAAAACAAATGTTTAAGCATATAAAAATGTATTTGAAGGTTACATTACTTTGAAAAATATATCGATGGCTTAATATCAAAAAGACCTAACCCAATTTTTTGTTAGTTTACAGGAGAAGGAAACCCCGTAAAACTTTAGATACAACAATAGAAATTTTATATGATAAATAAAATGTCTTGCTTTCTTATTAAAAATTGTATTAAAATTTAATATTTTTTTACAAATTTTATTAATTTTTTCCTTCTCCTATAATGTAACAATGTTAAAATCGAGTTAGGCGTTTTTTATATTAAGCCATCGTTATGTACGTTATGAACAAGTGTCATGAAATAATTCCTCATCAAATATGTAAAAAAAAAATTACTTTAGAATAAAACAAGTAAGAGTATTATATTCGGCTGTGCCGAATCTTGTATACCCACCATCAAGTTGTGTTAAATTTAGAAACATATCTCATATATCTACGAGGGTTCAGCTAATTCAAAATGTGGACCAAATGTGGTATTGTTGGTAAAATAATATGACTAAATTCGTTTAGTGGCTGCAACAGTTTATAATATAATATCTTTTAACTGGCGTTTGTGGCATTTTAGTGGTTTCCGGGTACGGTTTTTATATGAAAGCTATGGCTAAATATGGACCGATTCCTATAAAATTTGACATACTGATCAAAAGTTACATAAAACTTTTTTGTTCTAAATTTAGTTGTCATAGATATTACAATTGTATTCAATTTATCAGCATAAATGTGATTCCCAGGGCAGGGTTATATGGGAGCTCTAACCCATTTTCAGTACACAACTTCTATAACACATCGAAAATACTTTTATAAAATTTTGTTTTTCTAGCTCTTGTAGTTAAGGAGCTATCGCGCTTTTATCTGACGAACAGGCGGACATAAACCCCCTTTTCTTTTATGTATTTTTGTGTTTCCGTAAGTTTTTTATACAGGAGCTATAGTCAAATGGTCCCCGATTGTCACCAAATTTTGCATACTGGCTGGGATATAAGACTTCCTTGTGCCAAATTTAGTGGTTATATCTGTTATAGTAGTAGATTTATTTGCATTTAAGTGTATTTTAGGTGAAAATTAGTCTGTTTTCATAAGTGTTTTGTATGGGAACTATATCTAAATGTGAACCGATTTTGATGAAATTCTATATGCTGCCTATGGCTTATATATACCAAATTTTATCATTATAGCTATTATAGTTTGTTATTTATTAGCAAATAAGCGGTTAGACTAGACGAGGTTATACGGGAGCTATGGTCAAATGTTTAACAATTTTGCCCAATTTCAATACCTTTCGTTTAGGCGTTATCGTGATTTCAACAGACAGACGGACAATCGTCTTAGAATTTCACTAGGATTCAGAATATATATCGCTTTTCTGTTTTGAGCTAATATTAAGGAAATTACACGCGGAATGACAATCTCAATATACCCTCCATTCTTTTTGATGGTGGGTATACAAATTGTAATGTAAAACATAAACATGTCAGCTGATCATTTGAAATTTAGTATTGTACTAAATTACACACACGAAATTGGAGCTTTTTTGACAAACAAGGAAGCTCATTGTTTATATGAGGAACTCCGCGAATTTTGAATACAACGCACTGTTCTAAATTGCACATAAAAAATGTAAAATTTTTTTAATATCTTAATATTTTGGTGTTGTGTAAACACTTTTAATGACAATTTTTTATTTTTTTTCTATTTTTATTTTATTTTCTTTCTTCGTTTTTTTAATTTATATATTGGTATTGAGGAAATAAATAAATTTTTAAATAAACCATTTTTAAACATATTAATTACACAGGTCAACAGCAAAAATGTGCTCGAGTAACCACTATATACATTTGATGTATCATGGCTACCTTAGTACAAAAATGGTAAAATTTTTAAATTCTATGGCAAGATTTTAAAAAAAAAAATTTTTTTTTTTAAATTGCAATTTTTTGTAGACGTTTCTTCAAATAATTAATGATAACTCAAAAACTACTAGTCCAATATTATTAAAATAAAATTAGAAAAATTAAGATTTACATAGCCTTTAATTCGCCTATATATTGCGTTTCAATCGGATTAATAGTATCGGAGTTATAATAAAAAACTTAAGAAAAAAATATATTTTTTATGTAAAAATGGCAAAAATTTTCGTTTTAAAAAAATCATGAAAAATCTAAAACGGCAAAAAACTTCCAGATTTATTATTTTATCGCATAGCGACATATAATAGCAACAAAATGAGATATCTACCATAAAAATCTATTGATTTTTCGAATTTATTCACAATTTAGTGAATTCGCTAATTTTCACAAAATTTTAGTTTTTTGCTTATTATAGCGGTTTTCGAATGTATGAAAAAAATAAATTTTCCAATTTCAAGGGGTGCATGTCGGATTATTGTGAGATTTGGTGAGAAACTTCCACCCACAAAATTTTAGTCGAATTGGACAACGTTAACACGTAGCGCATAGGCCCCAAATCTGAAAAATAGCGTTTAAATCGAAAAAAAAATTGACAAATTTTCAGTTTTTGCAAAATTAAAGCTATTTATGGATTAAAGCTATAGATTCTAGTTCTTAGTGCAAAGCAATGATTTTTCCAATAAGCTACATGCCTTTAAGTTTTTGAGTTATCATTAATTATTATTAAAAAAAATTGCAATTTAAAAAAAAAAAAATTTTAAATAATCTTGCCATAGAATTTAAAAATTTTACCATTTTTGTACAAAGGTAATCATGATACATCAAAATTGTATAGTGGTTTTAAGAGCACATAAAATTTTTTTTATTTTGTTGTGCTGTGTTATCCTAAAATCAACTTAATTAAAAAAATCAGAGGATTGAAGAAATGGCTATATAATTAGTTTAGGACGAATTTTGCTAACACCAAAAACTAATAATTTAAATGGATAAGAGGAACACCTGTTTGGCTAAAATGTCAAATTTTGACCCTATCTGTGGCTTGGTGCTAAAAGGGCCAATGTCAATTTTTTGCTGTTTTGAGTAAATCATTACACTAGATTGCCTTCTTTAACCTTTTTTATTTGGCTCCAACAGCTAATCTCTAACTTAACTCTGCTTAGAAATATAATAAATTATTTTGAACTATTTTCTGTTAGCAACACTACAAAGTGGTTCAAATGAGGTATTTTTGGTATTAACTCTGCAGCTTCTAAACTACTGTACGAAATTTGGAACATCTGTACAAGATTAGTTAGCTTTTAAAACAACGTTTAAGGACACATCTATTTCTAGTACATTGGGCTCTACAGTGGAACAAAGTTGCTCACCTCGGGTATGTAAAACTTTTGGTTGCGTATAACCTTCCAAAATTTAGTCCGATCCAAAAGAAATTCACATTTTTGAAAACTTCTTAAAAAAATAAGAAAAAAATATGATACATTATCACTTACAGTTTAAGAGATATCTGACTCAAAACATTACAAAGGAATATTCAAATATTATGTAAATTTCTTGTTGTTACACTTTTTTGACAAAAGTCTTAAACCAATTTCTTAATTGTGACACAATTTTAAGCTCACTTAAAAGTATATAAAATTCTCTTTCTACTGATGTATAACATGTCTACCTAATCTGATATTGGTATAAAAATATTGTTGAGATAAACCAAATAAAATTTTTCTTTTAATTTATTTAAAAATTTATCAGCAATCTCTCAGTATTTCTTTAAATTTTCCGCCTTACCACAAATCATTTATAAGCCAGAAAAAGTCAAAACTCATGCCAAAAAATGCAAAAAAAAACCTAAAAATTAGAGTAAAATAACTCTAATTTTTTCACAAACTTTGAAAAATAAAGATTTTTTCTTCTAGTTCATTTAGCTATTTATCAGCAATCTTAAATTATTTTTTAACAAATTTTCCGTTTAACCAACAAAGATTTATAAGCCAATGTCATGAAAAAACGCAAAAAAAAATGTTTGGAGTCAAATATCTCTTAAATTGTTCTGTTAATTTTTTACGAAAGTTATACGAACCCAAAGGTGTTACATATATATGGGTAAATTCGAAAAACCTTAAACCAAGGACAAAATTTTAAAACTGTCAAAATCGCGTATTTTTGTATTTATGGGAAAATTTACCATATATTGATCCTTTAGAATGTATAATGGATACAATTTTTGATTGCTCTCTTCGTGTATGGCAGGTCTTTATTTGCACCCATCTCGAATTTTTATACATTTTTTAAAATAATAGGTTTTTTAAAAGTTTATAAAAATCGCAAAAACATCCATTTAGGTATCAAGTTTCAGTAGGGGCTCAAAGTCTGCTTAATTTTATACAATTAGATGTAAAAGACCCCATCAAAAATAATTGGAGTGATATAAATAACGTCAGTTAAAAAAGGGCTCTCAGTGTGTAACGTCCGTCACAGAAATAAAGTTTTTTTTTTTAATTTGACTAGTGCAATTTTTCTTTTTTCTCCAATTAAACTTGGTTCGTAAAGAGAATTTATAGTTTGCTTTACATTAGGCTAAAAATATATAGATGTTAATATAGTATTTTACACAATAATATATAAAGGAAAGTGTGTAGCGTCCGTCACAGTATATATTTTTTACAAAATAATATTTATTAAATACAAAATTTACGAACACATATCTGTCTTATTCATAAAGCAATAACACCGTCTATATATACGGAATAAATTTAAGATATTAGGTGTTAAAAAAACATACAGTAGGGCAAATTTGTTGATTTTGCAATTTTTTTTTTTTTTGGTTTTTGGGACACTCTAACAGCTTGCCGCAGCATTCTTGGGACGAAAAATAAATGTAAAAAGTGTAAAACTTTAAATAAATATATGTGAAATATTGTGAAATATTAAATTGTGCCCAAAAATCGTATTTTAACTGCTAACATGAAAAAGAAGGAGATGAAATTCGGGAACAAATAAAACCATTATTTTCACTGATTAACGAATCCTTAAAAAAAATATGAAATATGAATTTTTTCCTAGTAAAAAATATTAAAGTAAAAACTGTATCGTCCGTCACGTAGCGTCCGCAACAGAAAATTTGTGGATTTTTGGTGAAACTAGAAACTTAAAAATATTTTATTTAAGCTGTTTTGAAATCCTCTGATTTTCCTCTATCTTCAATGTATTTACAATTTTTTATTACTAAGACCGATTTGATAAAATTTACAGAAACACGTGTTGGTAAAAAAGTCACTTCCATTTTTTGTAGCGTCCGTCACAGCATTTTAAAAGCAGTCTCCAAAAGAAGTATGTAAATTAATAAACGCCATTCAATAGCACAATCGTTGTGCTGATATTCCCTGAAATCTGTGCAAAGCTATCTAGTGTAGATCGACAATGGGATACATTTAAGTAAAACAAAATCCGTTCAAATGTATCGTCCGTCACGCAGGATTTGCCCATATGGAAAAAAATCAAACAGTTTTTATTCCTTTGAAACCGACTTTCAATTCGAATTTTGTACCCTTAGGAGTTCGGAAATCTAATTAAAGATTTTGAACTCGCAAAACTTCGGGTATACTGAGTCAATATCTTAGTAGCGCAAGTTTGAGCTTCTAAGCGTAATTGGCATGCAAATTAAAAAAAAAAAAAACGTTAAAAAATCAATTGAAGCATTGAAGTTTTTCTTCATATTTCGTCTTTTTCTGCATTCGTTTTAACTTTTGGAGCCAAGTCGTTGTTCTACGAAATAGACACCACACTTAGGGGATGAATCCATTTCCCTCTAAATTTTAATTTCGTCACCTCTAATCCTACTTAATGGCTGTAAAAATTTGAAGCTCGTTTTCGCCATTTTTAATTGTTTTCGCATATTTTTTTGGCCGCCTCAAGGAATTAAAAAAAAATAGATCAGGATTTGTAGATCTTACAGTTTCGCATCGTTTGATATATATCTCATTAATGTGCTCTATATATGTACAATAGGGTGACAAGAAAATTCTTGAAATAAAGCTGTGTTAGTTCTCTTTAATATTCTATTATTTTTTCTTGTAAAAATTATTTATTTTTGGTTTAAATTTCGCAAAAACAAAAAATAGCCCGTTTTTTCCTCATACAAATGGGCTCTTAAGCTTTGGACCCGATGCGCGCCCGTAGGACGTTGTCTGATTTGGCTCAAATTTTCAGATCTAAACTTTTAGACCTAGTGTCACCGTAGAAAAAGTTATAAAATTCGAAAAATCATTTTCCTTCATACAAGAAATTGTCACCCTAATGTACAACATGCAAATATGTATGGAAATTTCCAAACTACCGCGTAAACCGAGTTTTTTGACATTTATTCAAGTAAAAGCGCACCAAAAAATCATTGTTTGCTAAAATTTTGTAAAGATTTTGAAAATCGTGCAAATAAGGTTTCTAATGGTTTTAGATAGCAAACAGAGACAAAATCACATAAGGCATGAAAGAGATGTCATTTATAACCGATTTGCATCAAAAGTTTGTCAAAAATATCTTTATTAACTGAGAACGCGAAGGTTTTATCTAAAAACATTTCAATGAAGCACATCACGAATTTAGCTCAAAATTGATCAGGAATGGTCTTAAAACTATTCTTAAAAAAGCTTTACCTTAGATCTGAAGCGCACCAAAATATTATAAGGATTAACGATTTGACGAACCAAATAAGAATTTTATATTTTAAAAAGATATGCACCTATTTAAAATTATATATGTATTTATCAAATTTCGCAAAAATCGCGGTTAAAAAATAAAAAAAATATTTTTTTTTTCACTTGCATAATTGCATTATTTCTTCGTTTTAAGGTATATATAAATTACCATAATATCATGAAACGCCTGAAAATATATAAGTTGTGTCAAAATCAATATAAAACTAATAAAAATTAAATAGTTTATATTTTTTTTAGAAATTTTTGTTTAAACCGTCATAACTTCAGCGCGCATCGCGTTAAATCATTAACGCGAATGGATTTTACATTCACTAAGCTCCCTTAATAAAACCCCAAAAAATGTTTAGTGTGCGGTCGGAAAATATTTTGATTTTTTTTAATTCCGAAAATTAAAACTATTTGATTTTTGCCCATATATATTACAAAAAAAAAGTTGTGTCAGTCACCCCCTAGGATTAAAGATAATGTTAAAACAATTCTAAAAAAAGTTTTTATTTTTTTACCACACCCTTTTAGTATTTTGTTCACTGCATAGATTATAATAGATAAGAAAGAATCAGCTGTTCCATATGACAACTCACACGTATAGGTTGTGTGTAACTGCCGCCATATTGAAGAATGAAAAATCAAAACAAATCCAAACATTTTTTTCCTTTAAATTACACAAAATCAATTGCTCGAACAGCAGAAATTTTCCAAAAACAAAATTCTTTTAATTTTTTTAAACATTTCGGTCATATTTATTAACTGAAACATAATTTGATTTATCTAAACACATAAAATTTGTTTTTGCAGTTTTTAACGTTTTTTTATTAAGAAATGAATATAAATTGAGTTGCTTTTTTTAGTTTCAAAAATATACTACATTTTTTAAAAAGTACAACTAAACGTACCTTGAAGTTTGAAAACTTGAATAGTAAAATTTTTAGCATGTTCCTATCAATTTTAGAAACTACAACTAATAATTGTGTAAATTTTACTAGTCGTAACCATAAATGTTTAAAGAATTTCCTAAAAAATCAAAAATTTCCTATAAAAATAGTAAATTTTTTAAAAATTTCCTATAAAAATAATAAAGTTTTGAAAAATTTCCTATAAAAATAGTAAAATTTTGAAAAATTTCCTATAAAAATAGTAAAATTTTGAAAAATTTCCTATAAAAATAGTAAAATTTGGAAAAATTTCCTATAAAATAGTAAATTTTTAAAAAATTTCCTATAAAAATAGTAAATTTTTGAAAAATTTCCTATAAAAATAATAAATTTTTGAAAAATTTCCTATAAAAATAGTACATTTTTGAAAAATTTCCTATAAAAATAGTACATTTCTAAAAAATTTCCTATAAAAATATTATTTTTTAATTTCCTTTAAAAATTGTATCTTTTTAAATTTCCTATAAAAATAGTGAATTTTTGAAAAACTTCCTATAAAAATAGTAATTTTTATAAAAATAGTATTTTTTTTTTTTAAAATTTTAAAAAAATAGTAATTTTTTCAAAAATTTCATATAAAAATAGTAATTTTTGAAAAAAAAATTCTATAGAAATAGTAAATTAAAAAAAAGTCCTATAAAAATGGTAAATTTTTTTAAAATTTCTATAAAAATTGTAAATTTAAAAAAAAATTGCCTATAAAAAAGTATTTTTTTAATTTCCTTTAAAAATAGTATCTTTTTTAAATTTCCTATAAAAATAGTAAATTTTTGAAAAATTTTCTATAAAAATAGCTATTTTTTGAAAAAAAAAATCCTATAAAACTATTAATTTTTTTTTTTAAATTTCCTATAAAAATACTAAATTGCAGTGGCAAATTTTAGAAAAATATCTTATCTTTATTAATACTTTAATAGGAATTTTTTCAAAAACTGTAGTTCTTAAGTCAGATTTTATATTTTGTTTAAAACTAATGAAATATTAATTATATCTTCAAAATAATATACAAATATGTTATTAAAAGTACCTATATTTTAAGAACATCTTATACAACTATTCTTAAAAACTATCTATGTGGATTTAACTTTTCACTAACACTACTATAAAAAAAAATTTCAAACACAATGATAGATTCAGGTTTTTTTGACAGCTAATTTAGGTTTATTTGACAGGCTTTCCTTTCTTTATATTCTTTGGTTCACTGTGTCGCCATTTTACATCCGATCATAACATTATATATCGGTGTTCGCGGCTCTGTAAGGGATACATTTGACAGTTTTTTACTACCACGTCAATTTATAGTCATAATTAAAAAAAAACATGGCACAATACACTAGGTAAAATCACTAGGGAGAGTTGTCAATTAGACCCTGTTATGTCAGGAAAGCAGAATGAAAGCCGAAGTAAAAGAAAAACTTGAATTTAAAATTTGCACCGCACTCATCACTCCATAGTTTGATCTTACTTTTTGGACCTTTTATAAACTTCACGAGTTTTTGATGATAAAATGCGTTACGAATGTTTCTTTTTATAAACTTTTAGAAAATATTTTAATTTATTTATTTTTGACAAACAAAAAAATACAATGAAAAAAAAATATTTTTTTTCAATTTTCTTTTGCTTGACTTTTCAGGGATTTGAAATTGAAAACGAAGTGTGTAGTGATTTTATCTAGTTTTTATCAAGATATATATACACGGTAGTTCCATTGTCACTATTAAATTTAAAAATCACTATCTGACATATTTAAGGATTATGACATTTAAGTAAAAATGAAGCTGCCATATTTTTTTGATTTTGTTTGAAATTTTCTATTTTTTTATTTGTCATTTAATTTTTATTTAAGATATTAGAAAAATATTGTTATTTAAATTAAAATAAAATATAAGTTTAAAATTAAATTTGAATTTAAATTTGGACTTTGGACAATCGCGGACTCAAATACAACAATTTCTGCCACCTACACATTCAACAACGCTGCAGGCGCCATTACTAACAACGCAGCCATTGTAGGCGCCAATTCATCAATCATAGCTGCAGTAGCTTTAAATTTGGAAAATGCCTTTTGTCACCTGGCCCAGAAGCAAGAACAATAGACGGCCGTTACTACTTTCAACACAGTAGTTGTAGATCCCTTAACAAGCGGAGTACACGAGCTAATAAAGCATTCTGACACTATTAATGAATAATCTGAGGCCCGCCAACAAAGAATTAAAAGCTGAAGAATGTGAAAAACTAGAAACGCGTATAGAAATCGGAGGCAGAATATCATTTGCTTTTGGCAAGCTACCGAAAAGACTTTCTAATGGCGCTAAGTACACAGTTCCAAATAATCTCAATAAACGTCACCAAATGTGCTACAAAGATGAAATGGAAGTAAAAATAAGGCGGAAATAAACGCAAGAAAAAACAAGTGTTTTAAACTATTAAAAACGTCAGCAGTTGAAGATCTTTTTACAGATTTCTCCAGTTAAAACTATGTTTTAATTGTATAACGTTAAAGTGGAATGAAAACATCTTCCTCATTGACCCAATAAACTTATTTTATATTTTAATTAAAAACTATTTAAATTTCCTTGCTATAAAAATAAAAAAAAGAAAAGAAATTGGACATTCATAAAGTCTAGCTTTGTTTCAATTTATGCGCTGATATAGTATTCTGTGGTATATAAAAACCATTTTATTTTAATTGACCAAAATAAAATACTAGAGACTTGAATAATACAATTACACTTTATAAAAAAAAAACTAATCATATGGAAAACTCTTTGTAAAAATGTGGCAACGATTTTTAAAACATATAAACAGAAATTAAACTTCAAAAATCCTTATTAAAAATTTAGTAAGGCAATTGGAATTACCTTATACTTATATCATGCGTGTATGTGTAATGTAAAATTCAATTTTTTAATTAATGTTTTTAATAATGACGTTTAAATATTAGTCTTCTATGTAACGTAGTAAACAAGTAGAAGAATGCATTTATATTAATCCATTAACTTAACTAAAATTTTATAGAATTGCACGTTCTTAATGTTAAAGTAAAAAAATAAAATAATTTTTTACGCGAATATGTTAAAGATATCGGAATGAAATTTTGGAATGCAATAGAACATAAACAAATATTTTACATAAATATTTTAAAATTTTTTTCCCGCAAAAAAATTTTAGGACATAAAAGGACAAAATTTTCAAAGGACATTCTTTTTTAAATTTCGCCCTGAAGGATCAATTTAAAAAATTGTTTCAGTATATATAGAATGTCTCCTTTCGTTTAATACCCATATTGCCAGAAACAAAATATCTGTATATTTAAAATAATTTATTTAACTTTTTATGTCCTTGAAACTTTAAAGTCCTTTAAAAAGGAAACTCGAAGACCAGGAGAAAAACTTAGTACGCAGTTTTGCTAAACTCGTGCTCTTATTTTAAGTGTATATGGTTTCATTCAGATGTCAGAGCAAAAGTGTCAATTTGTATCGCAGTGTTATATGTTTTTTTTAAAGGATCAATATATTGTAAATTTTTCCAAAAACACAAATATTGAATTTTCACAGTTTTAAAATTTTGTCCTTGGTTTAATGTTTTTTGGATTTGCCCATATGTAAAAGAAAAAAAATGTTTCGGAGTTATTGCATTTTTTTTGCGAAAATTAATGGTTTTTACTACACGCCTAAGGATATGCAGCCAAAAACTTTACTTCAAGATTAATAAATTTCAAAGTAAGACATTATTTACAATTTTGTGACCTGTAGCTACTAAGTAGTTGAGTTTTATTAAAATATAACCGAATTTACATAGTTTAGGTCGGTTTCAAAAATCATTTTTTAATTTTTTAAAAAAATTGTTCAACAGATATTGCAAATAATAAATTAGCTTTCCGGTTTTATAAAACAAAAAAAAGTGGAAAATAAAATATAAAAACGACATCTTTAACCGTTTCCGCGATTTGAAATTGTGGAATTTTGAGAAAATGTGCATTTTTTGTAATAATTTAAGTATATGCTTGTTAAATTGTACCAATATTCAACATTAATAAAAGTAATAGTGAATATTTTTTCTCAGACTATATAGAATTGTTTTTTTTTTAATATTGTAAAAGTATTGGAAAATGACGGAATATTTAGAATTAATTACTAAATTTTCTTCAAAAAGCTAAAATATATTATTCTTTATTAACTGTTTTTTTTTTTAAATATATATTAACCCTAACAGACATGGGACTAAAATGAGCATAAAAAGTGACTAAAAATTTGAATACATTAAAGCACGAACTTAGTCCCCATATCTGTTTAGGGTTAGTATATATTTTTAAATATGTAATATACATATAGTTTTAAATAAAAAGACTTACGAGTAATGTTAATAAAAATTAATATATTTTTGCATTTTGAACAAAACTTAGTACTAAATAATATCCCGTCACTTTAGAAAATGGAAAAACTCCAAATTTTGACCTTTGATCCCGGGAAATAAAGGGTTAAATATTTCCAATATCAAAAAAACAAGTAAGAAAGTGCTATAGTCGGTCAAGCCCGACCATACGATACCCTTCACCACTAATGTCAAAGGTGTTCTTTTTCCTGTATAAAGACAAATATTTGCTAAATTTTGCCATCATACAAACATATTCTCAAAACTTATGCATTTAAGCTGTTTCCGTCATTTGTACTTATATGAGAGCTAGGGTCAAATGTGGACCGATTATCCCGAAATTTGGTAAATTGATTACAGTTAATACAAAAATTATGTATGGAAAAAAACTTAAAATTCTCATTGTCTTCGGATTTAGGAGCGTTTTAGTGAATTTTGTCTCATTAAGTGCGTTTTGAGAAAAGAGTTTGTATGGGAGCTATGGTCAAATGTGGACCGATTTCAACGAAATTTGGTACAGTAATTTAAGTTTACATAAGCAGTATTTGTTTAAAATTTCATGCAAAAATATTTTTATGGCCAATATATCAATTCCGGGAAATGGGACCTATGGGAGGTACCATAAATAATGGACCGATTTTGACAAATTTCAATAGCCATTGTCCCATTATCACAAAAATGATCTGTGCCAAATTTCATTAAATTATCTTAAGAATTGCGACCTGTAGTTTGATTACAAGGTTTACATGGGGGTCCAGCCAGACGGACGGACGGACATCGCTAAATCGACTCAGAAAGTGATTCTAAGCCTATTGGTATACTAAAAGATGGGTCTAAGACAAATATTTCTATGCGTTATAATATCCTTTCCACCTATGGTGGTGAAGGGTATAACAATGCAGTGTACATCAGAGTCAACAAATGTTGACAGCAACGTATGTATGTATGTTGCTTTTGCATTTTTTATGCAGTCAAATCCCGATAATTAGTACCCCAATAAATCGTAATTCCCGATAATTTTCGAAGAACTTCACAATGTTGCATTGGTGTAACATTTTTGTTAGAAAATAAATCACCTAGTCTATGGTCATATACGGCAATTTTAGTTGCGCAACTTTTTCTAAATTCTCTTTTGAACTTGCTTTTATGTCCACACACGTCAATTTCTTCCGCAATTTTTCTGATTTGTTTTTTCCTTTTATTTTATTAAATTTTACATTTACGGCTTTAGCCGAAAAGAACCATAATAAAAGTACATACGTAAATTAAATAAAAATCTTTGTACATAAATACGCCTTGCAATAAAATAAAACGTGCTTTTAATTACAATTTTTTACGCTAACATAATTTTTTCTGCTTTTTACTATTAAATGTTTAAACCATTTAATTTCGCGACAATTCAAATTATAATATGAAATGAAATGTCAAATATTCAACTAAAAAAAACGAATGAGAGAATTTTTATTTTCCTCACCGCAAACTGAAAAAAAACATCCACAAGCTCAAGGAACTAAAATTGCCTCGTGTGACTCTAGACTAAGTAAATTAATTTGCTATTATTTTTAGCAATTGTTTTTTATACTTTTAGTAAATAAATTGAAAAGCCCCGTTAATTCGTATTTATTTTATTTCAGTCCCTTGCGATTACGAATTATCGGGAGTTCACTGTACACATTATTTTATTATTGCAATGTATGTTAATCAACGAAATAGAATGATGCCACACTTTAAGCTAGATCAAATTCACACCTTTCTTTCATTTTTCGTTCTATTCGCAAAGTATTCGTACAATATTTCTGCGTTGTTGAATTATTGGGAAAAAATCAGAGACCGAATATCATTGCCGATGAAAATTTATTTTCATTTTTCATATTTGAAATATAAATATCCCTCATGATGAAAATTTTAAATATCTTTAACGATAAATATCAGAACAGAAAAATATTTTATTGATTGTTTTATTTTTGAACTTCTGTTTTGACTTTGAAAAAATAAAAATTTTTTTAAATTTAAAATTTTCAACAATGACATCGAAGTTAAAC
The DNA here is from genome assembly GCA_933228675.1 of Stomorhina lunata. Classification (NCBI taxonomy): domain Eukaryota; kingdom Metazoa; phylum Arthropoda; class Insecta; order Diptera; family Rhiniidae; genus Stomorhina; species Stomorhina lunata. The sequence continues at coordinate 82,268,190 of OW121740.1, read as the reverse complement.
CCAATGGAACTATTGGTGGTTTCTTTGACTCGCAAAACCATTTCAACATACAATTTGCAACAATATTTGAATTTATTGTTATTTAAACGTCCTAACCTTCTCGTGGTACATCCTGGAAAACTTGAGCAACCTAGTTTTAGATGTGGTAAACAACCCGTGTGCGATTCTAGGTCAGGGCTAATAAAAGAGGGAGTTATCTTAGAGCCATTCCAACGTATATGGTCTAAGGGTCTAAGATAATTGTACTTGGTAAAGTACGAAAATGCAGCTTCTGTTCAACATGTTAGTTGCGCCTGCAAGCGGGCGTCAGTCTCGGATCGAGCGGCTCGCTATACAAACGTGGCTTGTGTCTTTATACCCATTACCCATCGACTTAGCACTCACGATGTTTTAAGCATGGAAAGAAACAACAGAATATACTACTCCAAGCGGTAATCATGCGAGAAATCCCCCTGCTACCGCAGCTGGCGCAAGGATTTTGAAGTTGCCTAATCTGTGCAAGAACATTATGCTGAATGAAACCAGGACAAATACAGAAATAAAATTTGAATATTTTCTATCAAGATTTTTTTTCATCGGATGAAAAAAGATGAAAATTATTTTGAACTGATAAATACCCCAAACGATTCTTGTATATTTTATTTTCATCGGATTGAAAAACGATACAAAATTTTTCGAACAAATAAAAATCATTAGGGATTTTTATTATTTTTTAAACTTCAATGATTGTTTTTGTATGGATTAAAATATGAAAATATTTTTTTAAAAGTATTTATATTCGGTCTCTGGAAAAAATTTTCCTACAGAAAAATATTTTTATTAAATTTTTTTGTTTATTTAATTTTTCATAAAAATACTTTTCTACAGAAAAATTTTCTGTGAAATATTTTGCTATAGAAAAATTTTCTACAAAATATTTTTCTATAGGAACATTTTCAATAAAATATTTTTCATAGAAAAATTTTTAATAAAAATATTTTTCATAGAAAAATTTTTAAGAAAATTATTTTTCAAAAAAAAAAAAAAAAAAAAAAATTAAATAGTGTTAGTTTTTACGCATAATCAAATAGTGTTAGCCTTGTAGGGTTAAAACATGGTAATATTAATAGATTTTTTTATAACTACATACATTTAAAATAAACTTACTCATCCTGTATTTATATTTGTAGATGGGTTCACATTTATCCCCCTCCAGTTTGATTGTATTGTTGATTGGCTCCGACGGGACAGTATAAAATATATTTGCATGTAAAACTATTTTCTTTTTTTGTTTTAATTAAGTTATCATATAGTTTAAATATACACACAAATATATGTATGTATGTATAATAATTTTTACTTTTTTTATATGTTAATTACTAGTATTTTGTATTAATTTTTATGATACTATTGAGAAATTAAAATTAGCACTTGTTCACACTTTTACAAATACACAAATAAATTTTAAAACAATTGTTTGCTTTTTATTTTCTAATTAATCTATATTGTGATCGATAAGAATTTAAAACTCAGCGGAAATAAAATGACTTTAATATTGGATATTAAATGCGTTTCTTATACATTATCCAAGGCCGATGTTTGACTTTCGTCTAGAACTAAGAATCAGTGTTTACAATACACCTAAAACTTTTTTTACGATTTTGATTTAACACGGTTTGAAAATATTTTTTTTTTTTATTTTTACACGATTTTTTCCATTTAGCACGATTTGAGCAGTTGCGAATAGGGTTTCACCTTTTTTCTATTAAATAAAAGTACATTGGTTACAAAAGCTTGAGAAAAAAAGTACATAATATACAAAAAAGGACGATTTATTTGTTTTGTTATTACATTTAAAAAATTTATTTTTTATTGCTTTTTGCAAGTTTAATAAAAAATTATAATTTTTAAACAATTGCACAGCATCTTTATAGTCTATATTTAAATTAAAACAAGTGAAAAAAGCTATAGTCGGTCAAGCCCGGCTATATGATACCCTACACTACTAAGGTCAAATGTGTAACAACAATTTAAAAACTTTCCGTAAATCTTAGAGACATACTCGTACATACATATCGTCGTTGAAAATCCAAAACTGCGTATCATCAAAAAAATCAAAATCGAGTTTTTGATTGATTATGATTCGTAAAGTTGTCTTACATGTCTCTACCAATTTTTAGATTTTTACCGCCAAAAATAACGGTTTTATATCAATAATTCAAAATTGCGTATCAACATGTGCACCATTTTCAAAATTCAAATATGCGTATCATCAAACTTGGGGTAAGATATGAAAATAAAATATTTGAATTAAAAAAAAATATATATTTGAATTTTTGCTTCTTCTGTAAAATTTGAAAAAGTGTTGTTACGTAGTTTTGGATTTTCAACGACGATATACTAGTTGTGTGCTATTTTTTCAAAATTTCGAGATTTATGTCATTTTCGGCTAAGGGCCTGATATGGGAGCAAGGGAATTGTGGATCGATTGTTACCAAATTTTGGTTATTGGTTCATATTTATAAAATATTTATCTGTGAAAAGTTTTAGTTATTGTTTACGCCAAATTCCTTAAATTACAAATATTGCCATTTATTGTCCCCATTTCCCCCAAATAGTGCATAGTGGCAATAAATGTATTTGCTGAATGACTTACTTTGCAGCATACTATCTATCTCTTTCTAAATATTAAAGCCTAAATTAAATGTCAAACTAGAAATAAGGCTCAGATAGATATTTCCGCCAACTAATCGTTCTTCTTGACCGAGTCCTATCCAGAAGATCCATTTGTTCCTACATAAATAAACTTAATCTAATATCCAAATTCGTTGTCTTTTCATTTCATACATTGGATTTTGTTTGTTCTCTGTTCTGAGTCACAAAATATACTGAGTATTTTGCTAGACTCGGGGATTATTAAAAGGTGTTTCAATCCATATAGGTGACATCCACATATTCAACAAATTGAGATATTCAGTTATCAAATGCATTTATCTTTACAGTTATAAAAGTTTTTGTGCTTTCATGTGTATATAAACGTCTTTTAAGAATGTATCTTGTATGTTTATAGGAATCGGCCTATATTTAACTATACCTCCGTCAAATATAGGCCGATTCCTACAAAAGTAGGTACACTGGTAAAGATTATTATAAGTAATACTTCTATTCTGGGAAGGCATCCCTATGGGAGGTACCCGAAATAGTAATCCGATCCAAAGTATAGGGATCGTCCCTGGAACAAAATATGAGCCTGTGCCAAATTTCATCAAATTATTTTTAAAGTTACGATCTGTACAATGATAACAAGCTTACATGGATAACCGGCCAGCCAGCCAGACGGACGGACATCGTTAAAACAACTCAGGAAGTGATTCTAAGTCGATTGGTATACTAAAAGGTGGTACTGAGGCCATTTCTATGCGTTACAAACATGAGCATAAAACCAATATACCCTTTGTACCTATGGTGGTGAAGGGTATAATAAATAACACTTCTATATAAAAATTGAGCTTTTTGCTGCGGCACGAGCTTTTGGGATAATTCTTGGATAAATTTTGTCTGCTAAATCCGAAAATGAAAAGTTATTGATGGATTTCAGTATGATATAGCTTATTTTGTTTAAAACATAATGAGGGCTTAGATTAAAATGATCGCAAGATTAAAGTGATCGTAAGCGACAAAAAATCTGAATTAACACGTTCACGCCGGCACTGCAATTCATGTTTCGCGCCCATAGGCGGTTGCGCTGAAAGCTTTTTATTCCATCGGACGGGGCCGAACTAAATGTTTCAACGAAAGATTGTCGCACGGGAAAACGGTCTCCATGGGTCTGCATTTTTCTTTCGATGCTATTGTGGTTATGTTATTTGGTGATGCACACTGATTGGTAGTACAATCATATGCGAGCCACCGGTGGTACGCGCCGCCCGATCAGGCAGACATGTGCGAGCCACCGGTGGTACACGCCGGCGTGAACGTGTTAAACAAAAATGGAGAATGTTTTGATGCATAACTTTTTTGTTCTTTGTTAGTTTGCTACTTTCGACAAACTAATTAATTTTTTTTCAAAATGGTTTAAAAGTTATGGTGCAAATTATTGTATGTGAAGTTTTTTAGTTTTACTTAAATAACTTTTAAACTATGGGCGGATTGTGGCGCAATATGCAGAAATCGGCCAGTGGGTAGTTGGAGTTTTAGTTTATTTTTAGCACAGTCGCCTCTACACTGAGCCAGAGTTGAGCTCCATTGTATGTAAAACCTATTGGTCCGTATAACTTTCGTAAATATAAACCTATCGAAAAGATTTTTACACATTCGAAAACTACTTAAGAAAGAATGAAAAATATGCAAAAATGTCCAAAATCATTATAAAACACGATTTTTATACCCACCATCAAAAAGAATGAGGGGTATATTGAGATTGTCATTCCGTTTGTAATTTCCTTAATATTGGCTCAAAAATCAAAAACGATATATATTCTGAATCCTTATGAAATTCTAAGGCGATTGAGCGATGTCCGTCTGTCTGTCTGTCCGTCTGTCTGTTGAAATCACGATAACGCCTAAACGAAAGGAGCTAGCTCACTGAAACTTGGTAAACCCATTCTTCATCTATGAGAAAATTGGTATTGAAATTGGGCAAAATCCGTTAACATTTGACCATGCTCCCGTATAACCTCGCCTACGCTAAACGCTTATTTGCTAATAAATAACAAACTATAATAGGTATGATGATAAATTTGATATGTAGAAGTTTTTCATAAGCCTTATACAGCATGTAAAATTTCATCAAAATCGGTTGACATTTAGTCATAGCTCCCATACAAAAAACTTACGGAAACAGCCAAAATTTCACCTAAAATACACTTAAATGCCAATAAATCTAAAACTACAACAGATATAACCACTAAATTTAGCACGAGGAGGTCTTATGTCAACGCCAACTAGTGTGCAAAATTTTGTTAGAATCGGTCACCATTTGACCATAGCTCCCATATAAAAAACTTACGGAAACACAAAAATACAAAAGGAAAAGGGGGTTTATGTCGTCTGTCCGTCAGATAAAAGCGCGATAGCGCCTTAACTACAAGAGCTAGAGAGACAATGTTCGATATGTTATAGAAATTGTATGCTGAAAATGGGTAAAATCAGTTCACATTTAGTTAGAGCTCCCATATAACCTTGCCCCGGGAATCACATTTATGCTAATAAATTGAATAAAATTTTAAAATCTATGACTACTAAATTTAGAACAGAAAAGTTTTATGCAACTTTCAGTCAGTACGTCAAATTTTATAGGAATCGGTCCATTTTTGACCATAGCTTTCATTAAAAACCGCTCCCGGTAACCACTAAAATGTCACAAACGCCAGTTAAAAGCTATTAAATTATAAACTATGTCAGCTATGGCCACTAAATTTTGCACAAATAAACTTTATACTAATACCAGCCAGTATATTAAATTTTGTAACAATCGGTCAACATTTGGCTGTAGTTCTTATATATATATCTACAATCAAAAAGATTTGGAGGTACATTCAGTATATTAAGATTGCATCTACGAAATTAGATAGCTATTAATCAATGTTAGGTCCAGCCTTTATACACGGTAGATGCATTAGGAACTCCTAACAAAATATATGAACCTGCCGTGTTGTTATCAACATGGTTATGGCACAACGAAACAGCTTATTAATGTAAAACTATATTCGGTTATGGAACAGCATTTTGTCCAAGGTAAATACTTGGGAAACGACTTAGATGCTTTTAAATGTTAAGCTATAATAACTATACCACTGCAACCGAATTTAGTCCAAATATATTACCAAAAATACCACATTTGGTCAACATTTTGAATTAGCTGCACTCTCGTACAACTTGATGGTGGGTATACAAGATTCGGCACAGCCGAATATAACACTCTTACTTGTTTTAATTGAAATCAGTAACTCTGTCATTGTTTCAACAAATAATACTGAATAATTGAAGAAATTATTCAAATATTGAATAAACAAACAAAATCATACGAATTTAATTTTACTTTAAATGAAGGAATGTGGTTTCGTTCCGAAAAAAAATTTCTTTTTATTTTTCTATAGAAACAAAACGCGGAATTCATTCCACTTCCGAACGGAATTGAGTTCTGTGACATGGTTGATAATAACTTGTGTAATTAATTAATTTTTATCGCCGAAATAAAAAACGTCAATATAATATACTACTATAACATCTACTTTAAGTTCTAGAAAAAATCAAATCATGCGAAATAAAGTATTTTCGCGTACTTTATTATTCTTATAAAGTACAATTACTAGAAATAACGAACAGTACTTTATTATAAAGTACTGGTGGCAAGCCTATTATGAATAGCACACATTTAGGGGAATAAACAGAAACTATATCAGCAAGCATTCAGGATTTATAAAATGATAAAAGTCGTCGATTGGTCGACTCTACACAATCAACTCTTGAGAGGAGCTATTTATTTTTTGCAAGCACATAATGGTTGACAGGATTTCACCAAAGACATGTTCTTCATATCATAAAAATCAAGAGCGAGATTACTTTTGGTGATCAAAAAGCTGCCAAAGAATATCCAAATTTATATCGATGGTTTTTAATGCAGACGAAACTGATCTTTTTAGGAAACAAATTTATAGAAAAAACATGTTTAAAATAGTTTTAAAGCTGAAAGTATTGAGTCACTTTTTTGTCTTGCAATAATGCTTCTTTAGACCAAATAATTAATCACTTGATTAACAATATGGCACTAAGGCCTAGTGCAATGAAAGGTTTTGATTTTGATACATTGCCGGTCAATTCGATGGCCAATTAAAAGCATGGATGACAACAACAATTTTCTCAGAATGTTTCAATATTAAGCGCGGAAAACTAAAAAATATATGAATAAAAAATGATAAGAGTTTAAAAAACTTGCAAATAAATTAGGATAATATTTCGCCACAAACGAAATGGTATCCTAAATTCAGGTTTAAAATTCTAATTGCAAAGCTTTTTTTGTTGTATTTGCATATCGGAATTACCAATTTATTTTTAAACCTTTAATAGATTCATTCGTTTACGTTAAAATTTGTACAAATTATTACAAAATATTACGGAAAGTCGTTCGTTTACCCAAAACTCAGTAAGAGGGGAAATGTAAACAGAGAGAATTTTTGAGAAAAAGTGACAGTTTATTTGCTGAGTATTTGCAAAATGTTACGGGGAAAATTTTTGCCTGTAAAAGTTCAGTAACAACAACAACATGGATAAAAAACGTAAACAAAAGAAAAACAGGCAGCTGACCTATTGCCAGAATTTTTATTTAGTTAACAATTTTAAGTAAAAAAAATAAAATTAACTAAATTAAAGTTAAAAAGTACATAACTAATTAAAAATTAAAAGCTTAGGTCATTTTTTATTTATTTATTGCCTTTTGTATTGTTTTTTTCTCACTTTTTTGATTTTCTTACTGGATTTTTAAAAATTTTCTGTTCGTTTACTTTTCTTGTACAAATGATTTGGTGAGAATAAATTCGTTCATTTACTCAGTAAATACTCAGCTTACTGGACTTTTACTGGAAAGTAAACGAATAGACCTAATATTAAAAGGAGAATCACCAAATTATATGTAGACGTTCGCACAAAAGCGTCGTAACAATTCCATTTTTATACCCTTCACCACCATAGATTGAAAGGGTATTATAAGTTTGTGCTGATGTATGTAACGCATAGAAATATTTGTCTTAGACCCACCTTTTAGCATACCAATAGGCTTAGAATCACTTTCTGAGTCGATTTAGCGATGTCCGTCCGTCAGACTGGACCCCTATGTAAACCTTGTAATCAAACTGCAGGTCGCAATTCTAAAGATAATTTGATGAAATTTGGAATAGATAATTTTTTTGATAATGGGACTATGGCTTTTGAAATTCGTCAAAATCAGTTCATTATTTATGGTACCTTCCATAGGTCCCACTTCCCGGAATTGATATATTGGCCACAAATATCAATATTTTTTAATGAAATTTGAAACAAACACTGCTTATGTAAAACAAAATCACTGTACCAAGTTTCGTTGAAATCCGTCCACATTTGACCATAGCTCCCATACAAACTAAATGAGACAAAAATCACTAAAACGCTCGTAAATCTAAAGAGAATAATGAGAATTTTAAGTTTATTTTTTGCATACATAATTTTGATAACAACTGTAATTTGCCAAATTTCGAGATAATCGGTCCACATTCGACCCTAGCTCTCATATAAGTCCAAATGACGGAAACAGCTTGTATAAGTTTTAAGAAAATGTTTGTATGAAGGCAAAATTTAGCAAATATAGACAAATATTACAGGAAAAATAACACCTTTGACCTAAGTGGTGAAGGGTATCGTATGGTCGGGCTTGACCGACTATAGCACTTTTTTACTTGTTTTAAATTGAGTTTGAGCGTCGATATACATAATATCAACATTTTTATTTAATTTAATTGTCCTTTTTATTCATTTAAAAAAGTAAAAAAGAAACAGTGATATTTTTACACAGATTTTTTGAAAGTTACTACGATGATGTAATAACATAAATACTCGTAATTTTATAAGTGTTTGCGTCTATTTAATATAAAATACCGATGGAAGATGCGCGTTTTACTTTTGCAGTACATATTTTATATACAGACATACGTACATATGTATAAATATAGTATATACATTTGAAAATCATTTTAGACAAAATCTGTATCGTTAGTTCACTCCGTATCTCTAAAAGTTAACAACAAATTTTCAAGGTTTTTTGATTCATTTAAATTTTCAAACAATCTGCGAAATCATAAAATTATAATTGAAAGTACGTTATTTCCATCAGCGCAATTTCGAAATACATTTTTTTTTAATTTTTGGATTTTTAAAATTTTTTGAATCACACCTTTTCAATTAATCACATTCACTTTCTGGCCAGTTTACAAATTTTTTCCGTACAATTAATTTTATTTTACTTTAGTTTCCTTCATTGTTACTAAATTTACTAAATTCAAAAGTGTATCTATCGAGTTCTGTGAACTTGATTGTTGACCGCCATCACAAATGTCTATTTTCACAAGAAGTTCTCGTAGTGTCAATGTTCGTTATTATTAATTTTACAAATGCGTTTAGCATTTTTCACGGTTTTGATAATTGTGCCAGACAAGGATAATGCCACCAAGAAAGTTTTTATGTCCAGCCAAGTCATAATAAAACTAAATGAAAGAAAAATAAAAAACTGACGACGACCACCACCACCACGACATCGTGGATATTTCCATAAATGGGTTTGGCTATGACGGCTTTCTTACACACATCCAGATGTGTATTGCTACGAATTCTCAATATTTTGTTTGTGTATTTGTCCCAATGTATATTAGACCGGCCAACTAAATGCATAGTTGGTAGTTGGTGATGATGATGATGATGACACTAATTTTGTTAATTATTTACGAGAATGGACTTAACGCATTAATTTTTACATAAAACTTCGAACAATTTAAATCTGGTTAGGTCTTAACTTTTTGTAATGTGACTAGGTCTTAATGTTAAACATTGTATATTAAAAAAAAAACAGTTAGGGTTTTTAAATTTATCATAAGTACTATTTTAATCAATAAAGGTAATGGATTCACCTTATGTAAATATACATATCGTCACCTAAAATACAAAAGGGCGTAAATACACTTCTAGTTTTTTTACAGGAGAAGCAAAAAACGTTATACATAATTTGTAAAATACAAGGAACATTAAAACCAAAAATTTAAACCTTTTAAAATGCATAAAGTTTTTTTGTCAACAATATAGAGGCGGGTCTTAAAAATAGTGACAGTTTATTTTCGAAATATAATTTAATGTAAAAAGGGCTCAAAATATTGAGCCCTTAGATATAAATAATCGTAAGCAACATTCCGTTGAATAGGGTAGGAGGGGGACCATTTGCCATAGGGGCGCATTTGCCACCACTAATTTTCTTGAAAACTAACTTAAATTTTTTGATGCTGTAATCGATTTTATATTCGTTTATCATTGATATTCTATATCTCAAATTTTGACTGCTGTAGCTTTCATATTTAAAACATCAGGCGTGATTTATTGTTTCAGCAGATTCTGAAAAAATATTTTTTGTAATATTTTCCTTAGTTTTTTTGTTATCCTAAGGAATCATTCATTAGTTTAATAAGCAATATAGTATTGAGAACAAATATTTAAAGTTTTTTTTATCAATAAGTCTATTTTTTATGTGAAAAATAGTTCTTTACATCTAACGACTCTACCTGGGGCACATTTGCTATACACATATAACAAAGCAACTCGTTGACATTTTTTTTAAGCCCGACATTTGTAATATCCCTAAAAAGGATATCGTATTTTGGTTGCAAGGCCCAATCTATCTTCCATCTTAACATTTTTTTTTTAATGTTGATATGTCACAATATTAACAGAGGCCCAATAGTTTAAATTTTGATCTCTGAATTTTTTACTGTTTTGATTAATTTATCCACATAAAATGAACTTGAATTAATTTTTTGGTTTGTTTTGTATATTAAAGCTTTATTGAAATAAAAATTAACTTTATTACAATTTTTTTTTTTACTTCTTTTTTGTACCAAACTTATTGGCAAATGTGCCCCATGCATGGGACACATTGGCCACTTTTAGTTAATTTGCTATTTTTCAAATTTGATACATAAAGAAAAGCCGTAGGCAATCTGAACCAACACAGTTTAAAGCTAACATATATAGGTACCTATGAAGAACAACAAAATTGTTATAACTCTCACGGTAAGAAACCTAGAGCACTTTCTACCCTATACCTTAAGCTATTAGAGATAGCGTAGTACAGTAAGCATGTTTTTCTTCCTTTCTTAAGTAGTTTTCAAACGTGTAAAAATCTTTTCTATAGATTTATATTTACGGAAGTTATACGAACCAATAGGTTTGACATAAAATGGTGCTCAACTTTGGGTCAGTGTAGAGGCCACTGTGCTTAAATTGGTCTAAAACTCCAACTAACCATTGGCCGATTTCTGCATATTGCTCCACAATCCGCCCAGTAGCTTAAATGTTATTGAAGTAAAAATAAAAAACTTCACATACAATACTTTGCACCATAACTTCTAAACCATTTTGAAAAAAATTTAATTAGTTTGTCGAAAGTAGCAAACTAAAAACGAATAAAAATGTTATGCACCAAAACATTCCCCATTTTTGTTTAATTAAGATTTTTTGTCGCTTACGATCAATATTTTCCCTGCCGCTTACGATCATTTTAATCTGAGGGCTCGATATGATATACAGAGTTTCTTCAAGAGTTATTTCAAAAATAACCCCGTAACTTTTAAACGGTAAAAGATACTAAAAATGAAATTTTGAAATTTTGTATAGTTAGAACAACGGAGCTTTGGAGTTGATCTGTAGACAAATAGGTCAATGTGCGATCGGAATGCAAACATCTTATTCTCGGATAATATTTTTTATGATAAGCAAAAAAAACATCATAACTTTTAAACTAAATGAAATATTAATTCCAAATTTTGAAATTTGGTCAACAATGCAACAGCAAAGACATTCCTGAAAACTTAAATGAAGAATACTAGAAATAATACTAGAATAATAAGTAATTGCGAAAAAAAACCAGAGGACTTAAACAAGCTGAATATTTTGTAAAACCTAAAGGGCTTAACTTCAATACACATTTTGAAAAACATTTTAAACCTTTAGTTTTTAGTGAATAAAATCGTTGTTTTGACCGTATGCATTACATATTTTGTAGCTAAATGTATTTTGGGTTGCTGTGTCATAATCTATCAAAAAATCAATTGTAATTTTTGTATTAGCTACGCCCTTTTGCATTTCAGGTGACGATATACAACTGCAATAAAACGTATTTTATAATCATTTAACTTGGTTTCTTCCTAAAATAATTTGAAATCGAAGAATTAATGCCACAAATAAATATATAAATAAATACAACAAAAAAATACTCTTACTAATTTTCGGAAAAGAAATCCCCAGTAACCATTTTTAACTTTCTAACGCTCCAATGCTTCAAATTTGTCTACTCCAATTTACAGGAACGAATAAGCGAACATTTTGAACTGGACTGATTTTTCCGACAGACTGCTTTTAAAAAACTTGTGCAAGCTTCCAAAAAGTTAATCTTAATAAAATATCCCTAAAATTTCTAGAAACGGAGAATTTATGTTAAAAAGACAAATATTGTATATAAATAAAAAATAGGCTTAAGACTTATCACTTTCTGGGCAGCTCTAACTTAGATGTATATTTACTTATATTCTTGTCATTTATTCTTTTATAAATATCCTTCGAAGTATATTAATGACCAAGAGTGTTTGTAGGTTTCTATTCCGTGATAAATTGCCCAGCAAACATACTCCCTTAATATCAAATTGAGTTTGATGAAATATGTAATTAATTAACAACTATTTTCAAATTTTTAAATAATTTTTTCATCGATGCACATTGGGAAATTTATATTACTTTTAAGAACAAAATTAATAAGAGCTACGTTTTTGGAATATGGCTGAAATTTGGAATTTAAGAATATTTTATAAAGGCAAATTGATTTTTGTAATAGTGAAAACTTGTCGGATTGTTTAAATAGAAAAAAAAAATGAAAAACCCAAAATCTCGATTACTATGCATAACATATCATATTCAGCCTGGGTTCAATCCCCGGTCACGGATGTTGCCGTAATAATGATTATTGCTGTATTATTTCTGTAATTATGACTTTCTATTAAAATTCCAAATTACCAAAGCACCCTCCATCGGAAAGCCTACAACAATAATACGCCGTCGATGTTAAAGAAATAAAATTGGCCGTAGAACCAAATAAAAGCAAATGGCTCAACTTCACAGTTCTAATAATATACAAAACATGCAATTACTGTGTTCAATAATATAAGGCTTTATTTCACCTTTTCACCATCTCTACTATCCTCTTTCAAAAGATGGTAATCGAATTCGTATACATACATATATACTATATAATTGTATAGGCGGTATATGTATGTCTGAGTTTCATCTATTTAATATAAATTCATCTATTAATTTAAACCAACCATCGAAACGCGTCGAAGAAAGGTTTTCCCACCAAATTTTTTTGGTTTTATCAAAAAACTATTACAATAATAAATAATTGTAATAAATTGGGATCTTAGTGCAATACACTACAGTAAATTTTTTTAATTAAAAATTTTTGATAAACCTTTTTAAAAAATGTTTGTTGTATCTAAAATTTAACGGTTTTCATTAAGTTTTTTCCTTCTTATGTAAAGTAACAACAAATCTTTTTTTTCAAATTATGGCAGATATCTGAGAATTCAAAAAAAATTTTGATATCTCAATAAAAAAAGATTTTTTCATTAAGATTTCTTCAATAATAAATTCATTTGTTAATGTATTTTAATAATTTAGTTCTTGAATAGATTTTTTGATGAAAAAAAAAATACAAAAATTAAAAAAAAGAAATTGTCAGCAGCAATCCGACAATTACCAAAATTTTTGTAAAATTTTTGAAAATACCCAAAAACAATGAAAAAAACGAAAATGAAATAAATTTCGGAAAAATCGGGAAAAATTTGGATCAGATATTAGCAAAACTCTAGGCTTAAGATGAAGCAGAATATATATCGGATCAAAAATGTGACTTCTGGATCGTTATTAATTATCGAAAAACCCGAGGTGTAATACTTTGAGGGCATATAGCTAATCTATAGACTCCAAATTCTAAACTTAAGATCGAATACTTCTCCTCAATAGCCATATGATTCATGAGTTTTGAGTTCATTAATTATTTCTCTATTTTTTTTAACCCACTGTGCACCATTAAAAAAACATTGTTATTTTTAGTCCAAAAAAAGTATTTTGGTAAAGAAAATAGGTAAAATTCCCTAATATGCGATGTACTGTCATACTGAGAAAAAAGATTTTAATATAGAAAATTTCTCCTTTATCATTTTAACAAGAAAACCAAACATTTTTTGAAAACCAAACATTTAAAAAAAAAAAATATTTTTGGTATAAATTGCACAGTTAATTAATTGCTCAGTTAATTAACAAATATTTTTACTACAATTTAAAGACAATCATATAGCCGAATTTTGTTTTTTGCTTATTTAACAAGGCAAGACCTTTTTCAGTTATATTAAAATTAGTCTTGCAAAATCTCTTTTTCGCAAAAAATTATATCTCGAAAACTGGAGCCAATAGAAAAAATTAAAATCATTTTCGGATTTCGTAGACAAAATGTATCTGAAAACTATGCCAAAAAATCGTGCCGCCGCAAATTTTGTAAAGCAGTGTTATTTACCAATTTAAACGCGAACCATGCTGGCTCCCAGTTTCATAAGAATAGAACACCATGGAGTGACTCCCTTTTTACATATTCATGGCACCAAAAATGTTTACTTGGATTTCGAAAAGCAAGGATTCTAGACCTTGTAAGAAGAATGAGTGACGACTTTCTCCCAGAATCAAGGAGAAATTTAATAAAGATCCGAAAACTCTTACTCCCAAGCAATTTACCCCGTCAACCTTTAAGGAATAGATGTCAACGTTTATTACAAGGAATATAAAGGTGTACCGGATGTAACTCATGTCTTTAAGGAACTAACAGACTTAATTAAGAAATATTTTTGAATAACGCAACTAAAATATAAATAACATAATATAAAATATTGGTCCCATTCCCCTAAATAAAGACACATACATGGATTCCCACAGCCAATTTTGATATATTCGTAACTATGAAATCAGGATTTTATAATATTACTTACAAAATATGAGGCCCTATGCTCCACTGGGAGTCAAGGATAACAGAAGAAGAACTTACAAAATATATATCGGTCAAGCCCGACTATATTATACCCTTCACTGCTAAGGTCAAATATGGATCAACAATTTAACAAGTTTTCCTTATGTCTTAGAGACATACATACATATACTATGTGTTATTTTTTCAAAATTTCGAGATTTATGTCATTTCCCGCTAAGGTTCTTATATGGGAGCAAGGGTTAATTGTCGACCGATTATTACCAAATTTTGGTTATTGGTTTATATATACAAAATATTTAACTGTGCAAAGTTTTAGTAGTCATATGCATTTATCTTTAGAGTTATAAACGTTTTTGTGCTTTTATGTGTACATAAACGTCTTTTGAGAATGTGTCTTGTATGGGAGGTATAGTCAAATATGGGCCGATTCCTACAAATGAGATACACTGATTAAGGTAATCGTAGGCAATATTTGTACTGAATATTATCAAAATACAAGTAAATTTGTGGCTGCAAAGGATCAAATACTCTATTCCGGGAAGGCATCCCTATGGGAGGTAAACGAAATAGTAATCCGATTTCGCTCAAAAAGTATAGGCATCGTCCTTGGACCAAAATATGAGCCTGTGCCAAATTTCATCAAATTATCTTTAAAGTTACGACCTGTACAATGACAACAAGCTTACATGGATAATCGGCCAGCCAGCCAGGCGGACATCTTTAAAACAACTCAGGGAGTGACTCTAGATTAGATTAGATTAGAAAGAGGACCCCACAGAAAAACTGTGAGATTATGCACTAGACCATGGGTGTTGATCCATAGTGCGTCCTCGAGCACATTTTTTTTTGTCTCCTTTATCAGTTCACATAAAGCTTCGACAATTTGATATATTTTATCATCTTTAGAGGATGCACGTTTCTAGATCTTTTAGATTCTGAAAAAAGTAAGAATCAAAACATTTAAATCGATTGTTGGATAGTGCAACACATTGACAAAGGAAGTGGTATGTATCTTCTTCTTCTTCGTTGCACCATCTACATATATCGTCATTTCTTAAACGTATTTTTTTCAAAAAGTACTTTAAGTTATTATGCCCAGTTATGATACCTACATAAATACATCCTTAAATCATTTTTATCCATATTTTTTGTGTGTTAATATCTCTTGTCTGCCATAGAGCTTTCGTTTGAGTACATCGCGTTAAGTTATTCCACAATGCATTTGATTCAGATTTAAATTTGTTTCTCATATTATGGTAAATAGAGCAGAGCCCAGGGTAAACCTCCTCACATGCTGCATTTGCGTTCAAGTCTGCTCCAGAGCGTGCCAATTCATCTGCTTTCTCATTACCCAGTATATTATTATGGCCTGATACCCAGCACAGTTTTAAAAAGTGTTGTTCGTTGAGAACCTGTAGCTCTCTGCGACAACGGCTAACTACCTTTGACCTAATAATTCTATTGCATATTGCTTTGATAGCTGCTTGTGATATCGCTTTTGAATATCGGCATCATAGATTTCATACGAGCTGCCTCCAATACAGCAAAAATCTCTGCTTGGAAGATGCTACAATCAGTGTTTAATCTAAACAACTACTTATTCCTAATTTTTCACAAAAAATTTCACTACCAGTACCTTATTCCTTCTTTGAACCATCAGTGTAAATCTCTATACCCAGTGAATTGTGGTTTGCAACATTCCAGCTTTCTCTTGAAGGTATAACAGCCCTGATCTTCTTATCCCATACTGTTTGAGGAGTCATGTAGTCTGTTACTACGTTTCTGTATCCATAGTTAATAATTAATGACGAGTGTCCTCTTTCTTTGATCACCAATTGGGCACTCTGACTAAGTCTGATCTGTGTTCTTAGAGCATATTCTTTAATATGTAGGTTCAGTGGTTCCATATTTAAAAGTCGACATAGAGTTTCTGTTCCAGTGGATCTCCTTGCACCTGAGATGCTTAGTGCAACTATTCTGTTAATTCTTTCAACAAGGCATGACATTTAACGTTCATAATTGGCCACCAAACTAGAGAGCTATGTGTTAAGGTCGTTTTAACGATAGCTTGGCATATCCAATAAATCATTCTCGATCTTAAACCCCAAGTTTTTCCTTTAAGTTTTTGGCATGAGTAAATTGCCGCATAGGACTTTTTTATCCTTTCTTTAAGATTTGGTAGCCATTTAACCTTTCCTTCTACGTGAACCGCCGTGGTATAGCAGGTTAGTCATCCGCCTAGCATACCAGAGGTCCCAAGTTCAATCCCTGTCAGGCTCACTTGAAAAAAATTAGTTTTCAAAAAAGCGGCGGTTTCACCTCATAACTCAGCTAGCCACTGGTTATTGAGTATTAGGCTATGAAAAACTTCTCTAACTAATGCATTTGCCGTTCGGAGCCGGCGTTAAAACGTAGGTCCCTTTCAATGAGTCTAAAAATAGAATCGGATGCAGCTCATTGTCTGAGAGAAGTACCCCTTGTTCCAATTGGAATGTTGTCGGGGAATTATATATACCTATGGTGGTGAAGGGTATATAAAACAAATACATATGTATCCATAATTAGAAATTTTCTTTTAACTCTATGCTTTTAGCTCTTGATAGTGTTATTGAAAAAATCATATCCATGAAAATAACAAATTATTTAAATAACTATGACATTATTTGAATTGCAACACGATTTTATAAAAAGCAATAAACCAACCGATAAAGTTTATATTAATGCTTTAGATAATTAGTATCTGCGTTATCCTGAGTTTAATACTTAAAAAACATCTTGTAAATAACGTTAATTTCTGTTTTTAGCCTTGAAATATTAATAAAATATTAGAACACTATGACTTTTGACAGTATGACTAGACAGGAGACCTTGTGAATACCCTTTACGTTCATATGTTTCTTAAACTATTTTACCCCCTTCTGGTTGATTTCCGACAATAAACAATTCTGAATAAAAAAGCTGTTTTATAAATTTTATATTATTTTCCGCCAAACTCTTGTAAAATTTAAAATTTCCCATGAACAAGAATGCAATTAAAAAAAACTATATTTGCATTCCTATATGCTCATGTATGTACTTATTTATTCATTCATACAGTACATACACACATACATGCATTATGTACTTAATTGTGTATGTGTGTATTGAAATAAAATAATATCTCAGACTGTTTTTGTCATTCATTTTACATCTCACAATTAGATCTAACGTCACCAAATTAAATTTACTAATAAATAAACTTAAAAAAAAGAAGACGTGTGAGCCAAAAATAAAATGAAAACAAAATAAATTAAGAAAAACGAAATCAAAATAACAAAAAACATTAAAAAAAAATAATTAAATTAGTTTTATTATTTGTGATGCAGTTGCCAAAAAAGAAATTCCTCAATAACAAGATTTCTATTTTTCATCATTCTTTCGTATTTGCTTCTGATTTTCATTCATTTAACGCGATCTTCAAGCGCGTTCAAGTTTAATGTCATTTGATGTAAAAACATTAAATCGTATATAATATATCGCTTATTTTCTGCAACATCGCTATAATCCAAAAAAAATATAGTTTCGGGTAAAATAATTTTAAGGAACTTTTATTTATAAGTTTGTATGTCTCGATATATTGATAGCTATCAACTATAGTTGAAATGTTTAGTATTTTAACTTTTATTTAAAGAAATCATGTTATTATTAAAAATATTAATAAGATTTAGATTTTATGCTAATTTAAGAAATTTCCCTTCGAAATATTGAAAATAATTTTAATTCCCGAAAACGAAAAAAACGTTTTTTCTGTAGTAACTTATTTGCAGTTTTGATTTTGTATCAAACTTAATATTTAAGTACATACATATCGAGCCCTTAGATTTAAAAAAAATCTTAAGCGACATTCCGTTAAATATCTCTTAAACTATTATAGATATCGTAGTACAGTAAGCATATTTTTCTTCTTTTCTTTAGTACACTCAGAATATTATGTAAGTAAAATTAACTTAAAATGTAATTTGAAATGAATGAATATTCATTTAAAAACCGGTCAACTGATTTTTCATTCAAATTCAATAAATATTTCATTTAAATTTAACTGACAAATATTTTAACTACATTTTTAGTTTTAAAAACGGAATATTCAGTTGTTTTCAAAAAATTAGTGACAAAAATTTAAACTACATTTTTGGTATAAAAAACGGAAATTTTCATTTATTTTTAAAAAATTGAAGGGTAAAAAACTACGTAAAATTTCCGTAAAACGGACAATTTTCATTTGTTTTTGTAATTAACGTAATATAAAAGACGAAACCATAAAAAGGTTATGTCCTTTAAGGCATCATAAAACCAAAAAGACAAAACAAAGTTTGTTATTTGCTTAGGCCATACCCCGTGATAGGCGGCCAGTATTATAAAAAGTTTCTTCAGCAGGCAAACCTAAGATACTTAAGGAAAAACAATAATTAAACAAATACGAATTATATTTGATACAGTAATTGAAAAAAATATATAAAAACTAAACAACTGATATTTTCAAATGTAACGGATTTTCAGTATTTTTTTGTAGGTTGTTTTTTAAACAAACGTATAAATATGTTAAAAATCAATTTTCATGTAAATTTAAATGAATATTCATTTGAAAACAACATAACCGAAAATTTCCTAAACAACATACAATCAGTTACTGTAATAATTTCCTGAGTGTAGTTTTCGAATTTCTAAAAATCTTTTCGATAGGTTTATATTTGCAAAAGTTATACGGACCAATAGGTTTAACATACAATGGTGCTCAACTTTGGCTCAGTGCTAAAAATAGACATGTTTTTAAAAATTGGTGTATAACTCAAACTACCCATTGGCGGATTTCTGCATATTACGCCACAATCTGCCCATAACTTCTAAACCATTTGGAAAAAAGTAGCAAAATAGCAAAGAACAAAAAAAAAACATTCCCCGTTTTTGTTTAATTAAGATTTTTTGTCGCTTATGTTCAATATTTTTCCTGTCGCTTGCGATCATTTTATTCTAAGGGCTTGATATGTATATAATATTCAAAACTTAAAGGTTTATCTCTCAGAACGAGACTAACTTTTTTGCCAAGAATATAAAATCATTAAGGAACTAAGAAAGAACCCTTCAACTTTAAATAAGAAAATTCTGGTGTAGAATATGAAATAAAATCCTGATATCTTAGATGCCCACATCTCGTTGAAAAATCATTGTTTTTTGATGTTATATCTTTTGTGTAATTTTTAAGACATATTCGATTAATTTCTTAATCGTATTCGATTAATTTTTTTAAACATATTCGATTAATTTCCTTTCCCTAGTTAACATGTTTATCAAATCTGGAAGCATAACGTCCATGAAATCGAAATTGTTCATGTTCGCGGCTGTAGAATCGTCAATTCAGGCAATTACAACATTTTTACTTTTTTTTTTACAAATGGACATTACAGCTGATAACACTCTCATACACTAAAAAACTCGGAAACGACCTAACGTGGTTTGTAGGCCTTATTGAGTACATGACAAATCGTGCAAAACTATTTCAGAAATACGTCCATGTTTAGGAGTTATGCGCAAAAAAAAAAAACGATTTTACCGTTTTGTATCCGATTTTATTTTTGTTAAGTTCAAATAAAAGAAAACAAATTGCGCTGTAGAATTACCATTTTTAGTACATTTGTAAATAAAATGTATTTTTTGTTAAGAATATCTAACGAAAAACAAAATTTGTCTACTTTTTTGACTTTAGTAGCTTTTCATTGCTTATTTTTATATGAAAGTTCATAAACGTTTATTTTAATATAACAAGAGAATTTAGTTCCTAATATGACGTAGTATTAGTTTTTTTAATCTGACGAAAAATCGAAAAGTTATTGAGCTTTTTATAAACAGAGTAGGCCA
Organism: Stomorhina lunata; assembly: GCA_933228675.1. Taxonomy (NCBI): domain Eukaryota; kingdom Metazoa; phylum Arthropoda; class Insecta; order Diptera; family Rhiniidae; genus Stomorhina; species Stomorhina lunata. Next base: position 82,247,498 of record OW121740.1, on the reverse strand, counting down.
TGAACTATATGAACTTCCATGGTACTACGCACCAGAAATTTATTATAAGAAGTAGTACTTCTGAAGTACATTTTTTGTTTGTAATCGAAAAATTTTAACTTTGGAAAAAGTTAAATTACTTTTGCAAATGTAAACCGATATAGAAAAAGGTTTACAACTGTATAAAACAAACAAGGTTTTTATAGAAAAAGCTGAAATAATTGCTTATGAATAATAAAACAAATTAAAAAATTATAGCGAAACTATTGATAAAAACTTACATAATTTCTTAAAATATATGCCCTATACCTACTGCTTGTAAAAGCTTGATTACTTGACTTTCCGAAACTTTTTAAAATTTCAAAATCGCTCTGCAATACAAAAGTTGGTGGTTCTAAAGTGTTACGACCTATAAGAAAACAGATTTTTTACGAATATTTCGAAATTTTTTAAGTGTTTCGAAATCTTTGAAAATGGTTTTTGTATGTCCTCACCTAGGCCTATAAGCCCCACTAGGTCGTTTTCCAAGTTTTTACAAATGTTGCTAATTTGTAACACCGTATAATTTATAATTATTTAAAAATTTTTTCCGTATAAAGTTCAAAGTTTCAAGCTTTCAGAGTTGGCTATAGCCTGGAATTTAATGGCCGAGAAGACAACAGATTAATAAACTGCAAAAAACTAAAATTTTCGCCTGTGGGGCTAACACTTTCACAATTTTTACAGGTTTTGTAATAGAATTTATATTGAGAAGAAATTGCTAAATACCGCATAATTATTTTAAATTCTACAAATGCCAATTTTCCGAAAATATTTTACATCAAATTTTCAATATTTTAAAATTTATTATTAATATTTTTAACAGTTTTGAAAAAAAATTTGCATTTACTGAAAATATTCGAGATGTTTTTATTTATTTTTTTTTCTTACTTTTTCTTAGTGAGGCCTTTTTCATTTTCACATTTTGGGGTTATTTTTTATTTGACTTCTAATGAAAAATCGGCCCATAGAATAAATTGCGGAAAAATTTCTTGTTGTTGTACTCAATATATTTTTTGGTGCCATTTTTCCTGGGCCATATTTCGCAGAGCCAATCTTGTTATCGAAGTCACAATTTTAATGATAATTGAGTGGGACTATGATACTGAAATCGCTTCGTTATTCCAGGTACCTTTCATAATTCTGGCTTCCCAGAATATAGATTTTGACCTCAAATTTAAGTATATTTAAAATATGTAAAAATCGTAAAACAGCCAGTAAATCTAACGATAATGACAATTTTATGACCGATCGGCATGACAGACTAAAATAATTTTTACTTGATTTTCAAAAACTCATTTATATAACGTTTAAATTTATGTAAATTTTCTTTAAATTTTTTTATTATTCATTTAATCGCGTATAAAATTTGCTTAATATTCGCTATATAAAGTATTCAATGGAAAAAACTATAAATTTTCGTTATATCAAATTTTCGTTAAATTATAACCGACTTTGCCTGTATATTTTAATTAAAAAATCTTTTAAACATATTTATTTATCACTTCAAATTAATAATGAAACTGCAAAAAAAAAATTAAAAACGTGCCACAAATCTAGACAATTGAATCATAACTGCGAACTTATATTTATGTACATTAGACCCAACAAGTGATTTTTTGAATTTTTGGTGAATAATTGAATTTTGGGTGCAGTTGATTTTAAAATGAGACAAAATATCACATATTTTTTCTCATTATTCATTTCATCTAGTTTAATATCATTAGATTTACATGATCAACAAAATGATGTCGCGAAATACGAATAACGTATAATTATAAATACTAGAATCCTAATTCATAAACGAAAAATATAACTATTAAATTTGTATGGAACATTTGATTTATATTCTTGTTATATTATTATTTTTATTTTATGAATTATTGGGTAGGTAAATATGTGTATTTAAGAATATAAGTTACTTTGAACCGCCGTGGTATAGCAGGTTAGTCATCCGCCTAGCATACCAGAGGTCCCAAGTTCAATCCCTGTCAGACCCACTTGAAAAAAATTAATTTTCAAAAAGCGGCGGTTCACCTCATAACTCAGCTAGCCACTGGTTATTGAGTATTAGGCTATGAAAAACTTCTCTAACTAATGCATTTGCCGTTCGGAGCCGGCGTTAAAACGTAGGCCCCTTTCAATGAGCCAAAAATAGAATCGGATGCAGCTCATTGCCTGAGAGAAGTACCCCTTGTTCCAATTGGAATGTTGTCGGGGAATTATATATATATATATATATATATATATATATATATATATAGTTACTTTCGTTTAAATATATCACACTCTTGTTATTCTTGATAATTGTTAACTTAACTGGTTTTGAGAGGACTTTTATAACTGAATTATTCAATGAAATTATGCACAAATCGCAAAAATAGCAAAATAAAAAGACCTATCTAAATAATATACGTATTACATATTAGGGTGGGTCGTTTTTTATTTTGTCTCTGATCGACTTCTAAAAGTGAAATTATGTGGATAAATTATGTCAATCGGAAGTGTGCAAAATATTATTAATTTATTTTTACGATACGAGCCCGCGCATCAGGCCCAAAGCATTTTTGTAATGGACATTTGAGCCTAAATCGTAATAGACATTTCGTCCATTACGATTTATTTTTAAAATAAAAGGTAATGGAATCTAAAAGTTACTTAATGCAGCTTTCCTTGAAGTCATACAAAACAGTTTTGGAGTTATTGCGATTTCTCCCCTAAAATTCGTGTCCTTGATAACACGCCTCAGGATAAACTGCCCCAAAAAATTACTTTGGACAAAAACTGACAAAGTAAGACATTTATCATTTCAAGTACTTCATGCATAGTTTAATTTTGTTAAAATATAAAAATATTTATTTAGTTTTTTTCATATTCAAAAATGGGTAATTTTTCTCAGATCGGTCTCAAAACTCATTTTTTAATTTTTTGAAAATTTTGTTAAACAAATATTACAAATTTGAATTTTTCTCAAATAGATGAAAAGGACAATAAAACTCAAAAAAATTTAGGTTGATATCTTTAACAATTTTTCCGTACCTTGTGTTCGAATTCGGCAAATTTCGCAAAAAAATAATTTTTTGATCATAATTTTAGTAAATGCTTCATTAATCTTATTTATGTTTTATTTTAATAATGTTTATATGGAATAAAATTATCAAATTTGTAATATTCGTTAAACAAAATTTTCAAAAAATTAAAAACTGAGACCGACCTGAGAAAAATGGCCCATTTTCGAATATGAAAAAAACTAAGTAAATATTTTTATATTTTAACAAAATTAAACTTAGAAGTACTAACAACTCTAGAAGAAACTAACAATGGAACATTTTTTTACTAATACATTTTTAAAAAATTGTAAATGTAAGAGTGAAACAACAGCAAAGCTTGCTGCTGTTTCATTCTTGCATACATTTCAACATGATTTGTCAAAATCATAATTTTGCCAAGCGTCATTGAAAAATAAAAAATTGTAAAAATATATTAAATACTTTTTAAAATCAAATCAAAATTTAATAGAAATTGTGAAAAACTTATAAATAAATAAAACTGTCATCATTTTAAAAGCAGGTAAGTTTTGTATTTAGTTTTATTCAAATTTTTTTCAGAAAAAAATTTAATAACAAAAATTTTTCTAAAGAAAAGTTTTTAGAACTAAAATTGTCTATTCTTTAGAAAACATCCTGTTGAGTCCCCAATATGAACAGCCCTCACAATTGTCGGTAGTACAACGTTTAAAGAAGTTATTCAGTAATAGGTAAGGAATAATTTATAAAGGAATTTTTTTTTAACAAAATTTTAAATTTTTCAGAAGGCTCTCTGTCAACCAGCTTTTAGTGACGTGGGTTCCCAATTTAAACAGCCCTTTCAATCGGTTGAAAACGGCGGAAGCAAAGTTGCAGACCTAATATTTTAATTTTTGTGAATATGAAATTATTGAATAAAATTCTTTGCAATTTAAACTGTTTAATAATATAGTTTTACTACAAAAGACATTTTGGTCACCTGTGATCGATATATACATCACCGTTGATAAGTAAAAACTATTAGAGTGAGCGGTTCGGATATATATATATATATATATATATATATATATATATATATATATATATATATATATATAAATATATATATATACATATATATGTATATATATATATATATATATATATATATATATATGGAGCCAGAAATCACATGTATACAAAAGTTTCGGTTAGCTATTCCATATTTGCCTTAATAAAATATAATAAAATAGAAATAGAAACTGCTGAATGATATATCAGTCAGCACTATCAGTCAGTTGACCGGTCACATGACTGGTCATGTTCTTGTAGGGAAGTCTTGAAATGATAAATTATGTCTTACTTTGCCAGTTTTTGTCCAAAGTAATTTTTTTTGAGCGGTTTATCCTGAGGTTGTTGTCAAGGACATGAACTTTAGGGAAGATATGGCAATAACTCCAAAACTATTTTTTTGGATATCAAATTTTAATGACTTCAAGGAAAGCTCTATTAATTAGTTCACTTTTAGATTCCATTACCTTTTCTTTTTCAAAATAAATCGTAAATGGTTGAAATGTAGCAAAAACTGCAAATACTCTCATTTTCTCCATACAAATGGGCTTAAAAACTTTGGTCACGTATCCAAAAATAAATCAATAAAATTTTGCACACTACCGATTGACATAATTTAGCCATATAATTTCACTATTAGAAGTCGATCAGAGACAAAAGTCAAAAAACGACCCACCCTATTACATATACATAAGTATACGAGTATATGTATGTATAAATGAAAAAGTTATGAACATCATATTCGAAATGATTTAAGAATACTTTTTTTATTACAGTGACATGCAATTGGCCCACTTTAATGTACATTTACAGTGTGTACTATACAAATGCATTTGCATTACATAACTAAATTTTCTTCTTCCGTTTAAAAATAATAACAAAGTTCCTTTTTGTATTCGTAGTTATATAATACCACCTTATCCTTTTTTCAATTTTTAACTTTTCACTTTTTTTTTACAAATGTAAAAGTGAAACAAATAACATAAGTTTAATTTCACCAAAAATTTTATTTCACATCACTACACGCAATTTTCACAATATAGGTATTTTTGAACGAATACATAACATATATATATACATATGTATATGTATTTATTTATTTATATAGTATAACAGGTAAATAATCGTTTAATTTAACTTTATTTACTATTTCCATAAAATATAATATGTTATGTATTAAGATGTCTAATAATATAAGAATAACTTTTAAGGTAAATAATAAATTTTTATATTAGAAAACACTTAAATGAATTAACGTTTAGACGCGTATTTAGATCACGAAAACAACCCGTTATGAGAAAAAGTTTGATGAGAACTAAAAGAGGTTTTCGAATGAAAACGGAAATGTATGTACTATTGGCGAAATTCTTGAACGGATACATTCATACACAGATAGTGACCAATAAATAAATAAATACATACATAAATACAAACATAGATAGACCAAGAGAAAACAATATATACATATGTACATATTTTAGGGTAAATATATTTTTATTTTGGGTATCACACTTTTTCAAATGTTTTAATGTCGTAATTTTTTCATTCGAATTTTAACTAATGCTCTCTATAGAGTCGGCTTAAAATGATTTAAATGGTCTGATATTTTTCTCCTAATTTAATTGTTTAAAAAAAATTGATGATCTGTAAGCCTTACTTTGAATCTGTGGAATGATATGTATGTAGATTAGAGTGTCCCAAACAAATAAAAGTTATGACACATGCATCCCAAAAACAGAAAAACAGTTTAATGCAACAGCGCCACTATCATCGCAACTAGCCATGGGCCCATTTGAATGGTTTTAGCAAAATTTTAACCAAAAAAGATAATAGAATCCAAAACATAACTAAAACAACATTTATTAAAGTCATACAAATAAAATATTTGTAGTGGAGTTTTTGCAAATTTGTATACCCTTCACCAATATGTGATAGGGTATTATAAGTTTGTGAATCCGTTTGTAATTTTACTAGTGATCGTAGACTCTATAAAAGTTATACCAATCGACTATGAATCTAAAGAAGAATAGATTAAGCGGTGTCCGTCTGTCTGCCTGTCTGTCTGTTGAAATCAAGTTTCTAGAGCTCTTTGAGAATGGATCTATATAAATTATATATTACGAAATTCTCCGCAATGCACGCTTTTAAATTTAAATCGGTCTACAATTATCAGAGATATCGAGAAAATAACAAAAAATTAGATGAAAATTTAAGCTGTAAAATTGTATCAAAATCTGCAAACACTAAATTTTTAAATTAAAAGTACGTATTTTAGAAATTTTGTTTTAAAAATACAATTAAGAAATAGGAATTACTTGGAGCATGGACATAATATAATAATATTGTATATGGGCAAATCCGAAAAACATTAAACCTAGGACAAAATTTTAAAACTGTCAAAATCACGTTTTGAGTTTACGAAATATATAAATAATAGATACAATTATCGATAGCTCTGTTCGTGAATGGCATGTCTTTATTTGCACCCATCCCGAATTTTTATAAATTTTTTAAAATAATAGGTTTTTTAAAAGTTCATAAAAATCGCAAAAACACGCATTTAGGTATCAAGTTTCAGAGGGGGTCTGCTTAATTTTTGACAATTAGATGTAAAAGAACCCATCAAAAGTAATTGGAGTAATATAAATAACGTCAAGTAAAAAAGGGCTCACTGTGTGTAGCGTCCGTCACAGAAATAAAGCGTTTTTTTAATTTGACTAGTGCAATTTTTCTTTTTTCTCCAATTGAATTTTGTTCGTAAAGAGAACTTTACATTAGGCTAAAAATATATAGATGTTTATATAGCATTTTACAGAATAATATGTATAAAAAAGTGTGTAGCGTCCGTCACAGTATATATTTTTTACAAACTGATATTTATTAAATAGAAAATTTACGAAAACATGTCTATCTTATTCATAAAGCAATAACACTATCTATATCCACAGTTTAAATTTAAGGTATTATGTGTAAAAAACAAACAGTGGGCCAAATTTGATGCTTTTGAAAAAAAATGATTTTTGGAACACTCTAGCCTCAGCATTCTTGGGACGAAAAATAAGATCTAAAAAGTGCAAAGCTTTAAATAAATATACATATGTGCGTAGCCGTTTTGGGAAATATGAAAATTTGCCCAAAAATCGCATATTTAACCGCGAACATGAAGATAAATGAGATGAAATTCGGGAACAAATAACACCATTCTTTTACTAATTTATGAACCTTAAAAAAATATGAAATATGCATTTTTCCTAATAAAAAAAGGTGCAAGTAAAAATGTATCGTCCGTTTTTTGGTGAAACTGGAAATTTTATAAAAGCGGGTTTGTAATCCTCTGATTTTCCTCTATCTTCAATGTATTTACACTTGTTTTATTACCATGACCGTTTTGATGAAAATTACAAAAACTTGTGTTGAAAAAAAGTCACTTCCATTTTTTGTAGCGTCCGTCACAGCACTTTAAAAGCGAATATATTTTTTCTCCAAAGAAAGCATGTAAATTAACAAATGCCATTCGAAAGCACAATCGATGGCCTAATATTCTCCGAAATCTGTACAAAGATATCTCGTGTAAAAACGACAATGGGATTCATTTAAGTACAACAAACAAGTACATATCAGAATTTAGAAAATTCCCCCGCTAAGTAGGCTATTTAATTTTATCAAAATCGGATCATAAACACTAGAAATATCAAAAAAACAACAAAATCGATGTGTCTAAAATTGTCGTGTTTTATTAATTTTATAAAATTTTTAATGATATTTTTGCGATATCTCTGATGTTTATGAAGTGATTTTGATGAAATTAAATATCGAACTTAGCGGGAAGTTTTCATAAGTGTTGATATCGTCACCTGAAATGCAAATGCAGAGCGTAACTAACACAAAAATTAAAATTGATTTTTTGATTGATTGTGACACAGCAACATCAAAATACATCTAGCTACAAAATTTTTCATGCGTACGTTCAAAAACAGCGACTTTATTCACTAAAAACCAAAGGTTTAATATGTTGCTCTAAATTTGTATTATAGTAAAGCCCTTTTGGTTTCAAAAAATATTCAGCTTGAAGTTTTTCTAATTTGTATTTTTTTTTTTTTTAACAAAATTTCTAAAATACATACTTACTGTAATTTAGTTATACCGATTTTGTTTATCGACCGATTATGATAAAATTTTACAGCGTGTTTTACGGGATATAAATTTGATATATAATTCATGTCGATACACCCTCTAGGAACTTAACAAATACGATTGTAGATACCATTGAAATTACATATACAGATCTACTCGGAATCGACAAGAGAATCGATTTAGCGATGAACTGTTGGTTGAAAAAAATTTATGGAACGGTAAGTTCGATTATCATGAAATTTTACATGGATATTTATTTATTTTAAGTTTACAACTTGGAATCTGTAGACTTATTAGGAGGTGTATATGGCCTCAAAGTAGGGGACCTCGGATTTTTCGAAAACTAAAAACGATCCAGAAGTCACATTTTTTAACTGATGTAAAAGATTTTTATATGTGTCAAGTCTGCTGAGATCTAAAAATTGCTATACGTATGGTTTATCTCCTATAGTTTATGAGATATTCGACTTCGAAAAAAAAAATGTTTCAATTTTCAAAAAAAAACCGATATGCCCTACTTTGAGAGCTTATAGCTCCCCTTCTGAAAATTCTACAGACTCCAAATTCTAAACTAAAGCTCGAATACTCCTCCTCAATAGGCAATATGGTACTATAAGTTTATGCTTCTCAGAATCTCCATATGAATTATCCATATGATGTAAAATATTAACGAACTAAATCCCTGGGCCAAAGGTCATTTTTTTTTTTAATATGCAATAAAAATATTTTTTATTTTTAATAAATTTCAAAAAGTTTGACTAGTTTTACTTTTTTGAGACCTCAAGATATTTAATTATCCATTTTCGTTGAAATGGGCTAACGTTAAGTCACTTTTGCATAGGACGAAAAAAAATATTTTTTTTTCATACCATTTTAAAACTCCTTTTTTGGTTTTTTCAATAGTTTGTTAAACGAATTCGAAAAAAGTAAAAAAAAAAATTGAAGATTGTTAGTAAACACACGCAAGGGTTAATTTGTATAAAAATGTAACTAAAGGCTTCTTTGAACGATACATAGGATGCTGTTAAAAATGTATTTAAAAACATATTCTAAGTAGAAACATTTTTAAGAAATCTAAAGAAACCCCTCAGTTTTCCCATATAACTGGGATGTCCAAACTTTGACGTCAAGTCGGCACGCTTTGGATTATTATTATTTAGATTATTTGGGTCAAATGTAACAAATTTGGGGGTTACGTCTTTTGATACAACGACTTTCACTTTTTCTGGGACACTCTAGTGACTATATTTTACAAGAACACATATAATTTCTAATATTTTACAACAGAAATAGAAATACAGCCACTCTAATCCAGTTTAGTCGTCGTTCGTCTGCGTATGAAATAGAGATAAACCTATCGCACTGTTCGATATGGGCTCATATGAGCACACTCATAACGACGAATATTCGTTCCAAAAAATTGGTCGTTCGTTCCAATTGTGTTTCATACTTAACTCTTAAAATATATGGGTGAAGTGTTGTCCCAAAATTTGTTTTTTGTCACTTTTTGGGACTAACATATTTTTTATAATAAACCAAAAACTTAATCTTAGTGTAAAATAATAATTTTTATGCACTTTTGTCAAAATTTGCTAAAAAAAAGTTACAAAAAAAATTAGGGTAATTTTTGCCTCCATGTCTATTAAGGGTTTAAATATTAAAAAAAAATACTTAATATTAGTGCAAAATAATTACCATTAAGTATATGTATCAAAATTGTCTAATAAATTCATAATATTACATATATAAAAATAAAAAAAATTCAAATTATCAATATTTTGATTTGGGTTAAGTATACCCAATTTAAAAAATCTGTTTATATTTTCCAAAGTACATATAATTTTATTTCATATAAAAATTATTAAATTTAAATACAAGTAAGATTTATGTAGCATTTATTCAAATTTGAGCGAAAGATTTCTTTTTTGCGAAATTCGACTCACTCCAACATAAGATACGGCCTCAGTTTTTTTGAGTTTTATTGTCTTTTTTATTTATTTTAATATACAGAATTAAAAAGAATTAAAAAATTAGTTTTAAAACCGACGTGATAAAAATTACAAATTTTCGAATATGAAACAAATAAATAAATATTTTGATATTTTAACAATATAAAACCATTAAGTACTTACTCGTAATAGTCTTAAATTGACAAATCATGTCCTACTTTGCAAGTTTTTGCCTAAAGTATTTTTTTTTTGCTATGTATCCTTAGACGTGTAGCACAGTACTTCGAGTATAGAACGAAGGGACAAAGATAAATTTGGCACATAGATCTATGTGAGTCAAACTAAAAAAAGTACTTTTTGAAAAATTTGGTTTAAGGTATCAGATACACAGTTCTAACCATAATGTCTCAGATTTATGTCAATTTTTATTAGATTTACATCAAAAGTTTGTGTGTCAATTTCCATGTCACTGTCAGCAAAGACTCACATACCTGCCATATTCCTTTTTTTCAAAAAATTTTATTTTAAAAGGAAATTTTGCCTTTTTAAAGGAATATATAACTATACTATTCATTGTATTTTACCAATGAATAGTATAGTTTAAAAAATATATGTATATATTTAAATCGAATCAACCTTTAAAATCATAATAATGTTCCTCAGTTAATTTTCACATATTCGCAGGGACCGAAAATAATAATTATTCTTGAATTTTCAAAGAAAAAAAACAATCATATCAAAATATCGCAGAGCTAATTTGAAAACATCATTTTGCTTGTCTTCCACACTATTTTCAGAAAATGACATGCTTTTTAAATTCGTGTTTTTTTTCAATAATAATTTTTATTTTACTGTTTTTATTTTTTTTTTTGTCAAATAGATTTGTCAAATTCTGACAAATATTTTTTTTTTTTTGGCAAAAATATTTGTCAAGATCTGACAAATATTTTTTTTGGCAAAAATGTTTGTCAAATATTGATTTTTATTTTTTTTTTTTTTTTTTGGCAAAAATATTTGTCAAAAATTGATTTTTATTTTTTTGTCAAAAATATTTGTCAAGATCTGATTTTTATTTATTTTTAACAGAAATAATTGTTATTTTCTGATTTTAATTTTTTTTGTCAAAAATATTTGTCAAATGAAAAACTCTAAAATAAAAAAATCAATACAGAATTAAAAAAAAAAATTAAAATTTCCCATAAAACGGTAAATTTTGAAAATTTTCAAAAAAAAATTAAAATTTTGAAAATTTTCCATAAAAACGGAATATTTGGAAACTTTAAAAATTTCTTGTAAAAGTGGGAAATTTTGAAAATTGGGAAATTTTCAAAATTTCCCATAAAAATGGAAAATTTTGAAAATTTCCCATAAAAATGGAAAATTTTGAAAATTTCCCATAAAAATGGAAAATTTTGAAAATTTCCCACAAAAATGGAAAATTTTGAAAATTTCCCACAAAAATGGAAAATTTTGAAAATTTCCCATTAAAATTGAAAATTTTAAAAATTTCCCATTAAAATGGAAAATTTTGAAAATTTCCCATTAAAATGGAAAATTTTGAAAATTTCCCATAATAATGGAAAATTTTGAAAATTTCAGACAAATATTTTTGCCAAAAAAAATATTTGTCTGAATTTAACAAATATATTTGACAAAAAAAAAAATAAAAATCATAAAATAAAAATTATTTCTGCAAAAAAAAAATAAAAATCGTAAAATAAAAATTATTTCTTTTGTACATATTATTTCAATAATATGTACAAATATTTAACAGTTCTTAATTATAAATAAGGTAAAAACAACCTACTTTCAGCAGTTTAAAGAAAGCGATAATTATTTTTATACAATCTTACAGACAAAGGACCAAGGTCTTAAAAACAATAAAAATTTTATAATTGATTAACACACGTTTTTTAAAACCCGAAATCAAATATATACAATTTTTAAACTTTTTTTTAAATAATTATTATTATTTTTTCTGATTCCTATAAATGGAAAAATAATAACAAATTGTCATCATTTCTTTTTCACAAATAACAACAAAAAGGTTCTTATTTAATTTAAATCAAAAAAGTAAAAACTTGACATAAAACCAAAAAATAGCCTATATTTGGAACGATCTATTTTTTAGGTTTCTGACATATGACATTTAAGACACTTCTATCTCGGAAAATATAGGAAAAAAGGGTATACATTTTTATCTTAATTGATAAACCTAAACTATGGCTTCCTCCTGGCGGAAACTTATAAAAATTAATTAACTCACATTTAAGAAATTATCCATTGAAATAAAAAAAAATAATTCAATTTTTTTCATATATTTTCAAAGTAGCCTCAAGAATACTTTTTATTCAAATAAACTAATTTTAATATTTTTTCTAATTGCACGAGCTTTTATTAATAACACACAAAAATTTTATTAAAATCTGTTTAAACAAAATTTTTATAGAATTTTTTATAAATTTCCAATATATAAAAATAAATTTTTATATGAATTATGTAAAATATTTTCTCACTATATACCGTAGAATAAATAAATACCTATAAGGCCGACGAAATGTCAAAGTACACTTGGTACATGTCAAAAGTACGGATCTGTAGCATGGTGTCGGTAAGCCTAAAAAGAGCTTTTACTTTTCTTAATGAATACAAACAGTTGTCCAAAAATTATGGTGTGATGGGACGAAAATTATGTTCAAGATTTTTTCGGTAATTTTAAGACATTTTCTTGAGAAATTCATCATTTGAGATATATAATGAGTTTTACTTGATTTTAGGATAATTAAAATGTATAAACAATTTTTTATTTTACATTTCATTAATTTTTTTAATACCAAAAATTTGCAGCCCTACTTTTTCAATATAAATTAAGCAGAAACAAAACAAGTAAGTAATTCGGCTGTGCCGAATATTATATACCCACCATCAAGTTATATTAAATTTAGAAATATCTCTCATATATCTACAAGGGTGCAAATTCAAAACGTGGACCAAATTGGAAAAAAGTTGTTACGCTAGTTGGTATTGTTGGTAAAATATTTGGAATAACTTCGGTTGCAGTAGCTTTATAGTTCAACATTCAAAAGTGTGTAAGTGGTTTCCCTAGTATTTATTTACTTTGAAAAAAATTCGTTATCGTTACCGGGTATGGTTTTATATTAATAAGTTGTTAAAAACTTTTCGTTTAGCTTAATATTTAGTTAGGATAAATAAGCTGATAGTAATACGACAGGTCCACATATTTTGCTAGGAGTTCCTAATGCATCTACCATATATTTACATAATCTTAATATGCTTCTTGCACCTTAGAATCTTTTTGATTGTAAATATATATAAAAAAGTGGATGTAATATATATATATATATATATATATATATATATAAGAATAATAGCCAAATATTAACCGATTGTAACAAAATTTCACACACTGGCTGGTATTTATATAAAGCTTATTTTTGTGGCAATAGCTGTCATAGTTTCTAATTTAATAGCTTTTAACTGGTCCTTGCTAAATATTTTTTGGTTTCCGGGAGTGTTTTTTATATGAAAGATGTGGTCAAATATAGACCGATTCCTTTAAAATTTGATATACTGACCAATAGTTGCATAAAACTTCTTTATTCTTAATTTAGTCGCCATAGCTATTACAATTGTACTCTTTTTAGCATCATTCATGTGTTTCCCGGGGCGGGGTTATATGGGAGCTCTAACCAAATGTGAACCGATTTCGCCCATTTTCAGTACACAACTTTTGTTGCATATCAAAAATACTTTTGTAAAATTTTGTCTCTCTAGCTTTTGTAGTTAAGGAGCTGTTACGCTTTTATCTGACGGACAGACGGACATAAATCTCCTTTTCTTTTTGTGTTTTTGTGTTTCTGTAAGTTTTTTATATGAGCTATGGTCAAATGGTGACCGATTGTAACAAAAAAGACCCCCTTTTCTTTTTGTATTTTTGTATTTCCGTAAGTTTTTTATATAGGAGCTATGGTTAAATGTGAACCGATTTCGATGAAATTTTATATGCTGCCTAGTGCTTATGCAAAAATTCTAGATAACAAATTTTGTCATCACAGCTGTTATAATTTGTCATTTATTAGCAAATAAGCGATTAGTCTAGACGACGTTATACCGGAGCTATGGTCAAATGTTAACCGATTTTGCCCAATTTCAATACCAAAATAGATGACGAATATTTCTACTAAGTTTCAGTGAGCTAGCTCCTTTAGTTTAGGCGTTATCGTGATTTCAACAGACAGACAGACGGACGCTCAATCGTCTTAGAATTTCATAAGGATTCAGAATATACATGTTTTTGAATGTTTTTGATTTTTGAGCCAATATTAAGGAAATTACAAACGGAATGACAATCTCAATATACCCCCCATTCTTTTGATGGTGGGTATAAAAAAGGATGTCGAAAGAAAACAAAATAAAAAATTTAGGTTTGTAAAAAATAAAAAGTGTTTCGACTTCAAAATATTAAAAAAAAATAACATTTTATGTGTGCAATTTAGAACAGTTGTTTCATTCAAAATTTCGCGAAATTTTTTAAACAAAAATTTGAGCGCAAAAAGCTTTCATGTTTGTCAAAAAAAGCTTTTATTTGCTGTGGGTGTGATTTAGTACAATACTAAGTTTTAGTGGATCAGCTGACGACCTTTTTTATATTTTTTCTATGCTATATACTTTCTTCAAATTATTTTTTTTTTCTACCGAATAGATAATTTTGCAGTGAACACAAAAATATAGGTTTCATTGACGTAGGCGACATTTTATTTTTGTCTATGGAACAAAGTACTGTGTTTCGTCAAGGACACCAATTTTAATGTTTTATGGATTTAAAATGTTTATGACTTTGAGGAAAGCTGCATTAGTTCAATTGTAGATTCCATCAAGAATTTTAAAAAATAGATTATGTTTAGCCCATACAAAGGTTACCTTTTCTATATAATTTCAAATTATTGAAGGCAATTTAAATTTATGATCGGTATAATTTTTATGGGGTCTACGATCACTAAAAAATTACAAACGGATGCACAAACTTATAATACCCTTTCACCCATGAAATAAATATTAAAGGAAGTGCCACTTACTTTTTTTTTATTTTGTAAATATTAACCATTTGACAAGAAATAATATCTGAAGTTTATTCAAAAAATGAGGCTACCATCAAAATTGTTTGGTAATTTTTAATATTTCTTAACTTTCTTTTCCTATTATCCTTGACTCCCAGTGGAGCATAGGGCCTCAACCACTCTTTTATATCGGAATGTTAAAGATTTTGTGTGGACTATAAGGTCTGTAATACAGGTAGCGACTGGTTATTGAGTATTAAGTTATTTGCCATTAGGAGCCAGCATCAAACTGTAGTTCTTCCTTAATTAGTCTAAAAATAAACTCTAGTACATGTCCTTGACTGAAAGAAGTCCCCTCTATTTTACTCGTAGAGTTTGGGAAAACTAAGTAAGTAAAGTTTTTGAACTGAGATCCACAAAATTGCTCCTAGTTTGTGTTTTCATGTCAGTCATGTTTTCAAAGTCTATCGAGTCCTTCCCTAAACTTTTAGGAACATAAGCTGTGAATATTATCTCAAACGGCTCAGCAGTTTGCCCGTAATTCGTTATTCAGTAACACACACGAAATATTTTTTTAATTTAATGGTATAATTGAGATCTCTTATGTGTTTTAGCATCTACAAAGCTACAAACTACAAATTTTATTAGACTATTTATTGAAAATATTAGTTATTTTAAGTTTTATTATTTTGTTTTTTTTTTCAAACTACACATTTTAGTTTACAAATTTCCATAAAATAATCTACGAGTGTGGCAACGATCTGTGTAATATTGACAAAATATACAAACTTCAAAGATATTATTTATAGTCAAAAATTTTGAAGTGGCACTTCCTTTAGTATTTATTTCATGCTTTCACCTATTGGTGAAGGTATAAAAATTGTAATAAAGTGAACTTAGATGCAAAAAACACTTTGTGTAAACCTTTCGAACAATTTGTTATGAGTATTGTAAATATTTTTTTAGTTTCCACTCTTATTTCTATACAACTTGTTTTTAGCTGAAAAATCTTAATTCAAAGGTTTGACAGTTTAAATGAATCAGAGACATTTAAGTATTTTTTCGAAAATGAAAACAAAAATATAAAATTTATTTTTAAAAATTTACACTATGATGGATTTGTATTTGCAATAAGATCTGGCGTTTGACCAGTATTTAAAGAGCTGAGAGTTACATTTGAGATGTTATCGCATTGCGAATTAATAGAGAAATAACTGTTGGGTCCATTTAAACTTTTGGGCAATAGCAAGTTATTCGCAAAACAAAATGCAGATGCGTAGTAGGGAGGGAACATTGCTGGAATTGAAGTGGTGGCTGTAGGAGGTGAGACATGATTAGGTTGCACTCCCAAATTTGAAGCATTCACATTCGAAAGAAAAATATTGTTCTCATACACTCCTTGTCGTTGGGCGATTTTTAGGCGGGATGTTAATTGTTTTTTCCATTTGGTGCGTCGATTTTGAAACCAGGTTTTTATTTGTACTTCGGTTAAGTTCAAAGACTTGGATAGTTCCATACGTTTGCTGACACTTAAATATTTATCTTGTTTAAATTCATTTTCCAGTCTTTCGAGTTGCTTCGCACTGTATGCTTGTCTTGGCTTACGATCTATTCCTTGCTTCCGTAGTCGTTTGGCTGTAAATAAATAAATAAATAAAGAACATATTTAATATTTGTATATTTTTCAATAACTAAATAACAAGACAAGGTCAAGGAGGGAAATGTTTTGTACTACTTGTTTGGGATATATGCAAGTATCATGGTTTTTAACTTGATGATACTTAACCCTGCTATGATATTAGGGTCTTTTGATGACCCAAATCGTATTTAACATTAGCTTATTTCTAATATTATATATTTGAAAGTTCTTACTACTCAGTGCACCAATGGTTGAAATATATTGAATTCAATTAGTTTTATCACATTTTAGGCTTCGACAATTTTTTATTGCAAGTGTATACTCATCATCTATCGACTTAGCACTTACGATGTTTTAAACATGGAAAGAAACAACATTACAGAATATACTGCTCTAAGGGGTAATCATGCGAGAAATCCCCCTGCTACGGCAGCTGGAGGTGCCTAATCTATTCTATCCGAATGAGGCCCTATGCTCCACTGGAAGTCAAGGATAACAGAAGAAGATTGCCGTTCTGGCTTAGAAAAAATTTATGTTGAAAAATTTATGTGTTTAAAACAAAAACTTATATGCTCAAGTTATACCAAAAGTGGTGTGAAGAAAATAAAACAAGATGCGGTTCGATTTAAACGGTTTTTCGAAGTTTTAAAAGAGGAGAATATTTCTGTGTTCAAGCCTCGCAAGGATTTGTGCAACGTATGTGAGGGATATAAGGTAGGTAATATAGATGTCGCTGACTATTAACTACACATAACTAACTGGTAGTCATGAATGGACATGAAAAGCGTTTTGCTTGTTCCCAAACTGTTATTATCTGAACAGTATTATTAATCAAAACTTTTCTTTTTATATGAAAACAATAGGGATATTTTTTATATATCTGGTATAAGGAAGAAGGTGGCGTCACCTCAAACAAAATAACAAGCTGCATTACTGATTTAAAAAAAATACTCCAGCACCTATAAAAAAGTGATCTTAATATTCATCCGAAACAGGGCAAGAGTTGAAACAACTTACTTTGGAAAAAGGACATACTATAATGGAGGTAGACTGCGTTCACTCTACCTTAGAATAATTATTTATGTAGAGTTCATATAACTCAACCGTCTGACGATTGAGTGAAATTTACATGTGTTTTGTTATTGTAACCAAAAAACAAAATACATGTAAATTTCACTCAATCGTCAGACGCTTGAGTTATATGAACCCTACATTACACCTCCCTTATATACGCCAAATAATTACATAAATATGTTGCATTAGACAAGCACAGCCATCTTATCTACATATCTGTGGCAATATGGAAAAGTAGCTTAAGTCGACATAAGAGAGATTTTAATTAAGGCGTTTATTGCATTACACAAGCAAAGGCGCTTAAATGTGTTTAGTCCGTTTTAAAAAAATCGGGTTTTTATCAATGTTATGTACGTTTACTTTTTAGCTTAAGTTGTTTTAATCAATAATGCATTCATCAAAACAACTTATATACACATATTTAGATTTTTCTTTCATCATATAACGATTTCGCTTAACTTCACTTAAGCTGCATAAATGCTGACCTTGAAAAAATAAAGTCATTATTTCGAACAACTTATGTTTACATAAAACTACACAATATATCTTTTTTATTAAGGTCCAGTTCAACACAAATTTCAGTTTCGAAAAAGAGCTGAAGTTGAAAAAACGTAAAATCTCCAGGATTTAACAATATTTTTTTTAATATTCATTCTTCTTCTCTAATAAACACGTTACCAATATATTAATTCATAAATTATTCGCAGAAATCAAGCACAAGAAAAATTACACAAAATTGATGATATCTCAAAACTTAAATTTTCGACTTAAGCTCTTCTTCCATATTGCCACAGATATAGTTCACTACCTGGACTAAACATACATACATTTTTCCAAAACTATGAAGATGTCCCGGAAAATTTTACTTCTAAAAACCTAATAATAAGATTGTTAATAACATTCGTTATTAAATACTCCAATGTTTTCTACAAGTTGCGACACACAGACGTTTAGACATGCCTGTCCATAAAAATATAGGCACAAGGATAATAAATTATTTAAATCATTAATCATTAGAACTTCGTTATTACCATAAATATAATTTATGTGTTTTAATAAATACGTTTACCTATCTTAGTTATAAAAAATGCATTTTAAATTTTATTATCGGTTTCTTTCTTTCCATTGTATTAATGGAAATTGGCTGCAGTATCCACTTTTAATATACAAATTATATATCAAAACCACATAAACTCAAACTGTTCACTTCTCTATGGACATATGGGCGAATCCTGCGTGACGGACGATACATTTTGTTGCACTTAAATGAATCCCACTGCCATTTTACATGAGATATCTTTACACAGATTTTGAAAAATATTAGGCCATCGATTGTGCTCTCGAATTGCATTTGTTAATTTACAAACTTGGTTTGGAGAAAAAAGATATTCGCTTTTAAGGTGCTGTGACGGACGCTACAAAAAATGAAAGTGACTTTTTTTCAACACGTATTTCTGTAATTTTTACAAAACGGTTATAGTAATAAAAAATTTTTTTTTTAAGCGTTCGTAAATCAGTAAAAATAATGATGTTATTTGTTCCCGAATTTTATCTCCTTCACCATCATGTTCGCGGTTAAAAATCCGATTTTTGGGCACAATTAAATATTCCGCAAAACGGCTACATATATATATTTATTTAAAGTTTTACACTTTTTACATCTTATTTTTCGTCTGCTCTGTTCCGGTCAATGAAATAAAAAGTGCTCTTGAAATCGAAGGTTACGAAGTGAAGTCCATTCACAATATCCTTAACAAAAATAAAGTTCCTCAACCACTTTTCAGAGTGGAAATATCTTTTAACTCTTCCCAGCTAAAAAAAGGTCAATCCCACCCTATATATAATTTAAGATATCTGCTTAATCGCAGAATTACTGCAGAAGAGCCATTTAGGCGCAGAGATCCTCCCCAATGCTTAAATTGTCAGGAATTTGGTCACACCAAATCATACTGTAAACTGCGATATCCATAAAACCTCCGAATGTCCCAAATCCAAGACAGATTCTACAACTAAAAAGTGCAGTAACTGCGGACAGAATCACACTGCTAACTACCGTGGTTGCCCTGTATTTTTACGTCTCAGACAACAGGCACCCTCATCACGAAAACCTACTGCTGCTCAGTATCAAGGATCTTATTTTACATCGCTCCCTACAGTTCCGGGTCGTTCTAACAACGGTTCACAACAAAGTAATCCCCCACCTCCAAATGGTTTCTCTTATGCTCATATGGTTAAAGAGGGTCCGCCAATTCAAACTAAAGAATCTCAAAGTTCCATTGAGAAATTAATTGAAACCATGAATAACTTCATGTCCAATATGCAAAATATGTTCCAAGAGATGATGAGAAATCAAAGCAACAAAATCTGCATAAGAATTTTGTTGGAAAGAAAATGAACCTATTGAAAATATGTTTTTGGAACGCAAACGGCCTTAGTCAACACAAAAAGGAGGTTGAGCATTTCCTGTATGAACAGGAAATTGACGTATTACTGGTATCTGAAACGCATTTTACTCTAAAAAATTGCTTTAGAGTAAATGGGTATTTAACGTATGATACAAAATATCCAAGTGTAAGAGCATGCGGTGGTACAGCTATTCTAATACATCATAAAATAAATAAATAAAGGAATATATTCAGGCAACATATGTTAAACTTTTGGAATATAAAATGACTTTGTCTTCTATATATTGTCCGCCAAGATATAATATTAAAAAAGATCAATTCCTTGATTTTTTTGATACGCTTGGCTCTAAATTCATAGTGGCTGGTGATTTTAATGCGAAGCACACGTTTTGGGACTCACGTCTTATTACACCTAGGGGTAGACAGCTATTGAGTGCTATATTTTCACACAAGTTGGACGCCGCATCAGGGGGTCACCCAACGTATTGGCCCTCTGAGTTAAATAAGATTCCCGATTTGATAGATTTTGCCATTACAAGAGGTATAAAAAGATCCAACTTATCCATCTGCTCATCGCTAGACTTATCATACGATCATTCGCCATCTATTATATCTTTTTATGGCAGTCCCAATGAAGTTGAAGAAGAAAGACATTTTTATCCAAACAGAAATACAAACTGGTTAAAATATAAAATGTATGTGAGTTCCCACCTCCCGTTCAATATTTCTCTAAGGAATCCAACTAACATCGAATCTGCAATTAACACATTTTCAGAAATTCTCACTAATGCAGCCTGTATAGCAACTCCAATCTTTAAACCGAAGAAAAAGGGTAGCCGGAGCGTTCCAGACGATATTCAAAGTCTAATAAATGAAAAAAGAAGGCTAAGAAGACGGTGGCTAGAATGTCGATGTCCTGCCTTAAAAAGCCGTTTAAAACAATGTCAAAGAAAACTGCATTCCGCGTTGAGGATCAATGAACAAAAATCTCTTGATAAGTACTTAAAAAACTTAGATTCCTCTAAGGAAAAAAATTTCAATCTATGGAGGGCTGTAAAAAACATGCAGCATCCAATTGCATATGAGTCTCCAATCAGGCTTGAAAACGGTAATTGGGCAAGAGATCCGTCTGAAAAAGTAAATGCTTTCGCTAATCACCTAGAAAGGATTTTCACACCAAACGAAACGAACTCTGATATAAGCGCTAATATCATAGACGACGTCGTGCTGTCCCCATTAAAATTTCGTCTTCCCTTATTTATATCAAATATTCAAAAACTTAATCCAAAAAAGTCTCCTGGCATTGATAAAATTTCTTCGTCAATGATTATCCACCTACCAAATTCGGCTGTAAGAATTCTAATGTTTATTTATAACGCGATGTCCTGGAAGGTATCAGAAATCGTTATGATTCCCAAACCAGGAAAAGATGTCAGTCAAGTTCCATCTTATAGGCCTATAAGCTTACTTTCTATCCTATCGAAATTGCTTGAAAAGCTTCTTATTTGCACTTTGGACTCATTCGTTAATTGGATGGATATTATTCCGGACCACCAATTCGGTTTCCGCGAAAGTCATGGTACCATTGAACAAGTACACAGAATAACAACAATGATCAGAAAATCCTTTGAAAGAAAACAATACTGTTCAGCCTTGTTCATCGATATTTCACAAACATTCGATAAAGTCTGGCATGAAGGACTTATGAACAAAATAATAAATCTGCTACCATCAAATACACACAAACTCTTGAAAAGTTATTTGTCCAATAGAACATTCCGAGTTCGATCCAAAGATGATTATTCTTCTCCTAGAAAAATCTCTGCTGGAGTTCCACAGGGTAGTATATTGGGTCCGTTGCTATATATTATCTTCACAGCAGATATGCCAACGAATGCTCAAACATACACATCTACTTTTGCAGATGATACAGCGTTTATTAGCATTCATCTGCATTATTGCAGTCCCATATTCATATTGGGGTAAATCCGAGCAAGTGTGCTCACGTAACGATTACTTTAAGAAGAGACAACTGTCCTGCAATCAAGATAAATAACGTGACCATCCCCGTGAGTACTCACGTTAAGTATCTTGGTATACATTTAGATCGCCGCCTCACATGGTCCCATCACATTGATAGCAAAATAACTCAGATAAAACTGAAATCCGCTGAACTAAACTGGCGTATTGGCCTACAATCTGCTCTGGAATTAGATTACAAGGTTCTTTTGTACAAAACAATAATTAAACCAATATGGACATATGGTATTCAACTATGGGGAACGGCTTCCACCTCCAACATTGCTAAATTACAGAGAAGACAATCCAAGCTTTTACGTTTAATAACTTGCGCTCCTTGGTTCATAAGAAATAACAACATTCACAGAGATTTGAATGTTCTCCTTGTCCAAGAAGAGATTAGAAGGTGCTGCACTAAATACATTTTTAAGCTGCATGTTCACCCAAATCATCTCGCACCGCAGCTTTTGCAATTCGAAGGTCACCAACGATTAAGAAGAATGGATACCTTGGACCTGCCCACTTATTAATTTAATTTCAATTCGAATAATTTTAAATAGAGTTGCTCTGGCAACCTCTATATAGTATTACGTTAGATTAAGATTTGATTACTTATTGTTATTTTCTTTTTAGAAAGATTAAATAATAAAATATAAGCATGTAAAAAAAAAAAAAAATTCGTCCCAAGAATGCTGAGGCTAGATGTTTCAAAAGTATCAAATTTGCCCCACTGTATGTTTTTTTAACACATCATACCTTAAATTTAATCTGTGGATATAGATAGTGTTATTGCTTTATGAATAAGACAGATATATGTTCGTAAATTTTGTATTTAATAAATATCATTTTGGAAAAAATGTATACTGTGACGGACGCTACATACTTTTCGATACATATTATTCTGTAAAATGCTATATTAACATTTATATATTTTTAGCCTAATGTAAAGCATACTATAAGTTCTCTTTACGAACCAAGTTCAATTGGAGAAAAAATGCACTAGTCAAATTAAAAAAACCTATATTTCTGTGACGGACGCTTCACACTGTGAGCTCTTTTTTACTTGACGTTATTTATATCACTCCAATTACATTTTATGGGTTCTTTTACATCTAATTGTATAAAATTACGCAGACTTTGAGCCCCTACTGAAACTTGATACCTAAATGTCTGTTTTTGCGATTTTTATGAACTTTTAAAATATCTATTATTTTAAAAAATTTATAAAAATTCGAGATGGGTGCAAATAAAGACCTGCCATTCACAAAGAGAGCAACCGAAAATTGTATCCATTATATATTCTAAAGGGTTAATATATGGTAAATTTGTTTGTAAATACAAATACGTGATTTTGACAGTTTTAAGATTTTGTCCTTGGTTTAATGTTTTTTCGGATTTGCCCATATGTACTAAAATTCTAAAAAATAAAAAAAAAATTTTGATAATGCGTCTTTCAAAAAGGCCTATGAGTTGTTTTTTTTTAGAAAAAAAGAGTAATCTTAAGATTTTTCTGCGGCAAATACATAAATAAAATGTAATAATTTACAATTTTTATATATTATAATGAGGGAAAATATCCTTACTTACTTACTTAAATGGCCTATAGTTTAACTTAACAACCTGTTTATTTTATATATATATTTTAGAATTCCATGCGCTTCTATCTTGTGCCCATATTTTCCAATTTCTTATGCCAAGTTCTGAAAGATTTTTTTCTACTTGGTCTTTCCATCGAAGTTTTGGACGCCCTCTTCTACGAGTTCCCTCTGGATCATTATCGTACATTTTTCTTGCCGGAGTATTTTCATCCATTTGTACAACATGTCCTAGCCAACGCAGCCGCTGTTGCTTAATGCGTTTCACTATGTCTATGTCAGCGTATAACTCATACAGGTCATGGTTCATTCGATACTCATTGTTGACGCAGACTGGTCCAAATATTTTTCGTAGGATTTTCCTCTCAAACACTCCAAGGATAGCTTCTTCTGCCTGTGCAATTACCCATGATTCTGTACCATATAGTAACACGGGTAGAATAAGCATTTTATAGAGCGTAATTTTAGTTCTTACGGAGAGGACTTTATTTCTTAGCTGTTTCCTAAGGCCAAAATAGCATAGATTGGCAAGTATTATTCTACGTTTAATTTCAAAGCATATATCGTTGTTGATGTTCCCAGCGGCACCAAGGTATACAAATTCTTTTACAACTTCGAAGCTATAGTTTTCTACGGACACATGTAATCCGATTCTAGTGTCTGTCTGCCTGAAAAAACCATCAGTTTTGTTTTTGATTAATTTACAGCTAGACCCATTTTGTTTGATTCCTTCTCGATACTGGATTAGGCTGCATTTACATCGCGTAAAGTGCGTCCAATATTATCAATGTCATCGGCATACGCAAATAGCATATGTTTTCTATTGAAGATTGTACCAGTTGTATTAACTGCTACATCTCGTAAGATTTTCTCTAGCACAATATTGAAGAGATCATATGATAGACTATCACCTTGCCTGAAACCCCGTTTAGTTATGAAAGACTCTGATAGGTTCTTACCTATCCTAACAGATGATATTGTATTAGTGTCATCCTGCTTACCTTTCTTCAAATACCTTCTTCCGTATCGGTCTGCCAAAAGCTGCTTTGTAGTCAACAAAGAGATAATACGTATCAGTTTTCAGTTTTTACTTCTCCTGTAAACTTGTTCGAAATTACATAGGCCAGTTAGCAGGCATGTCGACGATATGCCTTTTAAGGTTTTTGATGACGAGATTTTCCAAGGCATCCTACATCGTGCCACATGCATATTTAAAAATATTTATAAAAAAATTCTTTCTAAAGCTACGGTCACATTGATTAAACATTTAATCGAAATTATCAAATATTTGATCCTCGTAGTCTGACCACAAAATATTTTTGAGGTTCAAACAAGAAACATGTTGATTTGAACAAAACAAAATCATTTGCCAGCAAATAAAAATTTTCCTAATGTGACCACGCAAGAGCAAATATTTTATTAAATTTTGATCAAATAATTATTTAATCTTACAAAATTTTTGTAACATCAAACAGGGGCAAATAACAGCTGAGCATTTCTATTGTTTACTATTCAAACAGAAACAACAACATCAAATTTTAGAAACAACAACATCAATTTTGAGAAACAACAACTCAAATATGAGAAACAAATTGCTAGATCAGTGGTGTCAATTATGATTGTGTAGGTGAGATTACTCTTGACTCTTACATTCCTAGCGGGACAAATGTGCGGTTGCGAGGCCTTGAGATTTGTACTGCGAAAAAAATACAGAAAAATGCGAAAGCAAGTATTTTTTATTTATCAATGCGGATTTTGATAAATAAGAATAAATAAGAGGTTAATTTTATTTTTTTCTTGTAGAAACATCGTAGTCTTCACGATTATTAAATAAATTTTACTTTACCGTTATTGTCTAAATGATGAATAAATATAATTTGAACTTTGCAATAGGCAAATACATTGGCTCACAGCTAATTTTATGCAGAAAAACAGATATTTAATTTTAAAATATTTCTCCAGATTTTACTTGAACATTTGGATAGTTTAAATACAAAAAAAAATAATTTTTACAAAAAGCCTACATTAAGAAATTTTCGAAAAGATGCACCTACTACATATAAGGGCTTCAGCTTATTTCAACCGGCCTTTTTATAATTATTGTATATTTATTGATATAAATATATTATTTCAATTTAGAGGCCTGAAAACAGGCCTTGCGATATTTCCCGCTGAATAAGAGTGTTTCTCAGTAAAAAATCATATTTTACGCTCTCAAAATAAAAGAGCGTAAGTGTACATGTGAGTTTGGTTTAAACAATTGTGTATGACGCTGACATCCCTGTGCTAGATACACAATTTTGTTTTGAAAATATTTGATCAAATATTTTTTGGGAAAATATTTAATCTTTAGTGTGACCATAAATAAAACTTGTTTTTTTGTTTATACTTTGAACGTATTTTTTCTGTATTTTATCAAATAAAAATCGTCAAATAAATGTGCAAGTGTGACCACAAATTTTTTATTATATTGTTTTGACAATATTTTACTCAAAATATTTGATTTAAATGTTTAATGAGTCTGACCGTACCTTAATAAAAATAATTTTGAATTTTTTCGACAAATATTTTAAACAACTTTTTACTTCATTTTCATCAGGTTGAAAAGCAAAATAATTTCTTTTAACATATTAAACTCCTTATTTTAAAAAAAATATTTTTTCAAACTTCAATAACTGTTTTTGATGAATAAGATATAAAAATTAATTTGAAAAGCATTAATATCCGGTCTCTTAAATATACGTATAAAGAAATCACTACCTGATTCAAAAAATTATTTACAATTTTGCCATAAATTCGTTTTGTCTAGTTGAATATAATATTTCAAAATAAAAAAATATATGGGCAAAAATCAAACAGTTTTTATTTCTTTGAAACCGACTTTCAACTCGAATAATTTTTGTACCCTTAGAAGTGCGGAAAATCTAATTACAGATCTTGAACTCGCAAAAACTTCCGTATACTGAACACAATATCTTAGTTGCGCAAATTTGCGCTTCTAAGCGTAATTGGCATGCAAATTAAAAAAAAAACGTTAAAAAATCTATTGAAGCATTCAAGTTTTTCTTCATATTTCGTCTTCTTCTGCATTTGTTTTAACATTTGGACCCAAGTCGTTGTTCTACGAAATAGACACCACACTTCGGGGATAAATCCACTTCCCTCTAAATTTTAATTTTGTCACTTCTAATACTACTTAATGGCTGCCAAAATTTGAAGCTCGTTTTCGACACTTTTTAATTTTTTCACATATTTTTTGGCCGCCCCAAAGAATTAAAAAAAAACGATTTGTAGATCTTTCAATTTCGCATCGTTTGATATATATCTCTTTAATGTGCTCCATATAGGTATAATATACGACAGGTGTAAATGAGGAGTTTTTGAGCGTAAATTTTTCAAAATACCGGTTTTTCGTGGAGCACACTCGCAAATATGAATAAAAATTTCCCAACTACCGCGTAAACCGAGTTTTTTGCCATTTAGAAAATAAAAGCAAAAGCGCACCAACGAATCATTGTTTGCTAAAATTTTATGAAGATTTTGAAAATCGTCCAAAAAATGCATATTGGTTTAAATGGTTTTACAACGCAAACTGAGATAAAATCACATAAGGCAAGAAAGCGATGTCATTTATAACCGATTTGCATCAAAAGTTTGTCAAAAATCTCTTTATTAACTGAAGGTTTTATCTAAAAACATTTCAATGAAGCACATCGCGAATTTAGCTCAAAATTGATCGGAAATGATCTATTCTTTAATAAGGCTTTACCTTAGATTTGAAGCGCACCAAATTATTATAAGGATTAACGATTTTGTGGACCAAATAAGAATTTTATATCAAAGAAAGATATGCACCTATTAAAACTTATATTTAAATAAAAAATCTTTAAATTAAATTTGTCCAAAAGTCAAGGCAGCAGAATTTCACTAAAACTCACATTTTGTCAAATTTCGCAAAAATCGAGGTTAAAAAAAATTCAAAGAATATTGTTAAAAAAAAATAATTTTTTTCACTTGCATAATTGTATTATTTCTTCGTGTTAAGGCATATATAAATTACCATAATACCATGAAACAATAGAACACCTGAAAACATATAAGTTGTGTCAAAATCAACATATAACTAATAAAAATAAAATAGTTTTTAATTTTTTTTAGAAATTTTTGTTATAACCGTCATAACTTCTGCGCGCATCGCGTAAAATCATTAACGCGAACGGATTTTACATTGCCTAAGCTCCCCTAATAGAATTTGAATTTTTTTATTTCCGAAAATTAAAACTATTTGATTTTTGTCCATATTATTTCTAGTTTAATATAAATCCAATTAAAATTTTGTTCCTATTTATTTTAATTTCGATGCTATAACTTTACTGATTTATCTCTTAGTCAAGTTTGATGATTCTTAGTGAACTAAAACTTCAAAATGTTTAAATTTTAGATCTTTCGTTTTTGACATTGAGTCAGTCGGTAAGTAATGCTTGAGTTTTATATGTATGTAATGGGTGTTTTTTTTAGAGGTATAGAACTTCGAATTGAAATAAAACACAAGAAAAACGTTTTAATATCCATCAATTTGGCTTTATTGGAAGGATAATTTTATGCCATTAATGTTGAAATATGATTTCGGGCATGTGGCCGCCGCGGCTGGCTCGAATAAAGCCAATTCTACAGGTCCAATTTTCAACTACTTTTTCGAGCATATGGGGCCGTATGTTGGCAATAACGCCACGAATGTTGGCTTCCAAGTCCCCTAACGTTTCTGGTTTGTTGGCGTAGACGAGCGACTTCACATATCCCCAAAGAAAATAATCCAGTGGTGTCAAATCGCACGATCTTAGTGGCCAATTGACAGGTTCATTCCGCGAAATTATGCGCTCATCGAATGTTTCCTTCAATAAATCAATTGTGACGTGCGCTGTGTGGCATGTAGCGCCGTCTTGTTGGAAACGCAACTCATCCACATTCATGCCATCCAATTGGGGAACAAAATAGTCGGTTATCATGGCTCTATACCGGTCTCCATTTATGGTAACTGACTCTCCAGCATTATTTCGGAAGAAGTATGGCCCAATGACTCCATCAGCCCATAGAGCACACAAAAC
Source organism: Stomorhina lunata (assembly GCA_933228675.1). NCBI lineage: Eukaryota > Metazoa > Arthropoda > Insecta > Diptera > Rhiniidae > Stomorhina > Stomorhina lunata. The sequence continues at coordinate 82,218,406 of OW121740.1, read as the reverse complement.
AGTCAGTTTTTGTGGATGTAATGGCGTCTCAAGGGTCTCTTGTGGATTCTCTTCACTCCAAATGCGGCAATTTTGCTTGTTGACGTAGCCATTCAACCAAAAATGAGCCTCATCACTGAACAAAATTTTGCGATGAAAATCAGCATCGAGATCAATCTCATTTTCGGCCCATACACCAAAATCACGACGCATTGCATGGTCTCGCGGCTTTAATTCTTGCACAAGCTGAATCTTGTAAGGTCGCAAGCCAAGATCTTTGCGCAAAATCTTCCATAAAGTTGATGGACAAAAATCCAATTGCTGTGCACGGTGGCGAATCGATTCATTCGGGTCCTCTTCAACACTTTGCTCTACAGCGTCAATTGTTTCTTCGGTGCGCACTGTTCGGCGTCGCTGCGGATGCGTATTATCACATAGAGTAAACGTAGTGCGAAAACGACCCATGGTTAACCGAATTAATTGCTCTGATGGACGATTATGTCGACCATAAAATGGACGGAGCTTGCGGTAAACTTCGCGAACTGAATCATTATTTTCGAAATAAATTTGCACGATTTGCAAGCGTTGTTCTTTTGTCAACCTGTTCATGATGAAATGGCAAACCAAACTAAATATTAATCACTTGACAGCTGACAAAATGGCAGCCAGTTAAAAAAGTGATGCCAACTTAAAGTTCTATACCTCAATAAAAAACACCCGATATATATGTATATAGAAGATTTTTTACCTTGAAATCCCATTAAATGGTGGTGGTGAAGATGACTGAAATGTGTTCCCATCATCGGTTTTGTTGGTAGACCTATCCAATTGCTATAAATAACCGGAGGCACATTCAAAGCTCCATAATTAACTAAAGGATTTAAACGCTTTAAATTCTTTTCATATGTTGAGAATGGGGTAACGCCATTATTTAAAAAGCTTCCAAAATCAATTGATGCTAAAAAGAAAAAAAAATAATTAACAAAGCTTTAAAATATAATTTTAACAAAAACACTAACAATATCGATATTATTGTATTATTATTATCTCAAGATTACAAATTGGCCACCATTTTTTATTATTGAGAAACCTTAAGCACAGTTTGACAGATCGCGCGATTTTTTTTTTTCGAATTTTTAATTTGATTTGCGATTGATTTTTACCGTTATTTTTTTGAAGATTTCTCAAAAGAAAAAAAAAGAAAAATTTAAATTTTTAACCTGTAGCGCTTATTTTTTATGTATTATGTTCATATTTTAAAATATTTTCATATTTGAATAAAAGTTTATAATTCGGGTTCCAGAACTACTCACTAATTTATTCGGATATATTTAAAGAATTTTCAAAAATGTAAATGAAAACTTATTCAAATTTGAATTATGTCTTTCTGATAAAATCCAAGCAAGGATAAAAAGTTGTATAGTTACACAAACAATATTAAAATGTATTAACGAATTTTAATCCAAATGCAAAAAAGTATTTATTTTTATAAATATAGTACTTAATATTTATAAAAATAAATACTGCTTGTACCCGGCGTTGCCCGGGTTGAGAGTAAAAGATTTTTACTTATTGCTGTGTTAACCATTTCTTAAAAAATTAACAATTATCAAATATTTTTTTTATTCATTTTTTACCTGAATTATTTTTTAATGTATAATCAAATAACCGTCAAACAATCGTCAGTGAATCGTGAAACAATTATCGAACAATCTTTAAAAATCATTAAACAGTCGTCAATCAATCATCAATCAACCATCAAACAATCATCAAACAATCGTCGAAAAATCATCAAACTACCGTCATAAAATCGCCAGTTAGTCTGAAACAATAATTACAATTCTTCAAACAGTCATCAGTCAATCAATCATCAAACAACTGTCAAATAATAATGAATTCTTATTTGTCATTTTTAATATATGAGTTATATGAGAGGGGTCACGCCCACTTGAGATTTCAAAAAAAATGTGGCCCATTTTATTCATCGGTCACACCTTAACATACTGTCAAATTTCAGAAAAATCGGTCCGCTCGGTCATCCTTATTTGTCATTTTCAATATATAAGTTATATGGAAGGGGTCCATTTGACCCACTTGAGATTTCAGAAAAAAACCTAGCCTGTTCTAACCACCGGTCACACCTTACCATACTGTCTAAATTTCAGAAAAATCGGTCCTAGTTTCAGAAGGTTAAAATAGTTTTTTAATAAAAATACTTAATATTTATAAAAATTAATACTTTTTGCATTTGGATTAAAGTTCGTTAATATATTTTTAATATTACGCTATTTTGCTATGGAAAATTAAAAAAAAATTGAGCCAAATCGGACAACATTCTAGGGGCGCGCATCGGGTCCAAAGTTTAAGAGCTCATTTGTATGCGAAACAATGGGTTATTTTTTGTTTTTGCGAAATTTCGACCAAAAATAAATAATTTTTAGATGAAATATTAAGGAGAACTAACAGTATTATTATTTTAAATAGTCGAAGACAAAAATCCATAAAGTAGTTTTGGAGTTATTGCAATTTCCCGCCGAAAATTCATGTCCCTGAAAACGCGCCTAAGGATATACACCAACATTTTTTTGTAAACAAAGAAATTCCAAAGTTGGACATGATTTATCATTTAATGGCTTTTTAGTACTAAATAGTTAAGTTTTGGAAAATAGTACATTTGTCTCAGGTCGGTTTCAAAAAACATTTTTTGAAAAATTTGTTCAACAAATATTACAAATTTAGAATCCGTGTGTTAAAGTAGACAAATAAGAGAGTGAAACTCAAAAAAACTTAGGTCGATATCTTAAACCGTTTCACCGCACCTGTGATTTGAAATCGTCGAATTTCCCGAAAATGACAATTTTTGGTCATAATTTCAGTAGATCTTTGGTAAATTTTACTTTTGTTTAATTTTAATAAAAATATTTTTCCCCATACAAATGGGCTCTTAAAATTTGGATCCTATGCGCGCCTGTAGAACTTTGTCCGATTTGGCTCAAATTTTCAGAACTAAACTTCTAGATCTATTGTTATAATATTCCCTTGAAAAACGTTTGAAATTAAGGAAAAAGAAATTCGCTGTCACCCTAATATACATAGTTATATACATAATTTTGGTTAGTATGTTTTTTGAAACAACAGTTTGATGTAAAATTTTACTACATAGTTTGCAAATGTATAAGGTAATTTACTTACTACATATTTAGTCGAACATTATTGTCAATCTGAATGCATTTAACACTTCAACGATATTGTAAATAATCCATTTGGGTTTGTCTCTATTAACACTTTACACATCAGATTACAATGTTTACACTTCAGAAACAAAAACAATACTCGAACTTAAACAGACTATTTTTTTAAAAGTGTGAAATTTAAAAAATCTTTACAAATAGTTACTTTAGCATTCACACGTGCATTTAACTTAATTATGTATGTTCATTAGTATGGGTCCATTAAACCTTTCCCAGACTCAAAATCTAATTTTGTGATGTACTCTACACTATTTTTAATTACTGTTCAAAAATGGAAAGTTGTTTGTGAACAACCGGTGACAATTTCGTTCTTTGCATTACCATAAAACAGTAATTAAAGCAACTTTGTTATCGATATTAAATATTTATTTGATATCGAGAACATTTTTCTTAAACCACCCACTTAAAATCATGCTGATAGAATCAGAATCCTCCGAAAAGGCGATTTAGCCATGTTGGCCTGTTGAAGTCATGTAAACTCTGAAAACCTACAAATTGCAAACAATACATGAAATATTATCCCTACAAGAAATGAATGACCGAAACTAATACACACAAAACATATTTACTAACACATTTAAACTTGACAAAACATATGGTCGTCACTCGTGAAGAAGTTTCCATCATCGTTGAACAAGTTATTTGCAGGGTTAAATTTTTTACATTTTCTGAAAATTATTTTTGTGGCGTGCAGAACTAAGAAAAATATACTAAAAATAAAATTAAATTAAACAATTTTGAAGTTCTTTTAAAATACATAAAATAAAGTGAAATAAAAAATTGATATATCAAATGTAATTTTAATTTATTTTAATTTTGTTTAATTTTGTTTCTGATGTTGTTTACTTTTTGTTCAATTAAATGCACATTTTTGTTATACATTTATTTATATTTTTTTATTTGACTGCATTTTGTTATCCTTTTGTTATTTTGTTATTTAAATAATATAAATTAGAAGTCCGTCAACAGTGACGACGTAATCATCAAGCATTACTGGTCACCTGTGACTTAAGCTATTTCATTGCTGACGAAGTATTTATCAAACTTTACCGTTCATCTATGATCAATAATATAGAAATTTTGACTAGTAAATAACATTAGAGTGAACAGCTCAGATATATTATCTGTGGTCGAAAAAATGTGTGTGTTAGAGAGAGATGCAAAATCACACGTACACAAAAGTTTCGGTCACATTTCTCATATTGGCTTAATAAAATGATAGAAACTTTGTTCTGATGGAAACTTTGTCACTAATGTCAGTCATATGACTTTTAAAATGACTGTCACTGTTCTTGCAGGGATGTTTGTTCCCGTACTCTAACGAAACTACCCAAAACAGTCCGAAGTTGTCAGAAACTAATCAAAAAACTACAATTTGCATTGAACATTTTTGTACGGGAACATGTTTGAGTAAGTTTGGATTGTTTCGTGAAAATACAGGAACAAACATATTATTACACAGTACGACAGTGGTTGGTACACATGAGAAATGTTAACAGAATATGAAAATAGGCTTAAAATAAAGAAATACGTGTCTCGGCGTTTTGCTGTAGCACGTCAGAATTTTAAGAAAATCGATCTTAAAGATTCGAATTTAAAAAGATTTAAATGCTTGAGCCAGTTTTGAAAAGGAAATTAAATTTGGATTTGTTTTTATTTAAAAAAAAACAAATCCGATCCGCTAGATGGCGCTTTAATTTTCATGTAAAATTAAAAACTATCTAAAAATGTAATGTAATTCAATAAATACAAAAATTAATATGATATCTTAACTATTATTTTGTGTCAAAAATGTTGGTCGTCGAATTTCGTACATTTTTGGATGTTTTTTAATTTTACAAATTCAATTCCCTTTTCAAAACTGGCTCAAGCAAATAAATCGGTTCAACCATTATATCTTTATAGAATTTTTTATAATAGTATTCCGTTACAAGTGAATCTCCACGGTTCTTGAAATCTTTAAAATCGATTTTCTTAAAATTCTGACGTGCTACAGCCGAGACACGTATTTCTTTATTTTAAGCCTATTTTCATATTCTGTTAACATTACTCATGTGTACTCAAAAAAAATTGATTTTGTCTTACTGTGTTATAGAACTTATTTAATTTTATATTAGAAATTTTTATTGTCTCTTTTACAATATGATTTGAAAATTGGAATCGTTTTGTCAAGATCACTAAATATTCTTTATAAGCTTGTCAATACGAATCTAGTGGTATATGAGACTGCAGGTGCTCCATGCCTCTAGCATGGAGATTTTTTGGGGTCATATTTTCAAAAATAACTGTTATTTTATCACCTAACAATAAAAAAAAGTAATATTTTAAGCAAAAATGTGATTTCAAGTTCAAAATAAAAAACTCAAAAATGTCAAAAATACAACTCTATTTTATTTATGTTCCACATGCTGATGATATCTATATGAAAATCCTTTGAAAATATGGTTTGATAATCATTTGAGAATAAAGATATTTCTCAATATGATAATAAAGCCCAATTTATGCTAAGAACGCTTTTATTATCAAATCAGTAACAAACGTTTGACCTTTGAAAAACATTTATTTTCAAATCATTCTCAATTTGAGAATAAGCTTTTTTTCTTACTAGGTAAGTGCTTTTGCAAAAGCAATTGACAAATAATATTTTGTGAAAAATTTTAATTTTAAGAAACGGTGTATATTTTAAAACTCTTTTAACAGATAATAACCTTAACATTTAGTTAAGGTGAATCCTGTGGAATTCGAATCATTGACCGATTCTCAGACCTACTGAATTTGCACACAAAATTTCATGAAAATCGGTCGGTTGAATAAGTTAGATTTATTTCGACAAGATTATTTTAAATATTAGAGAATAAACATAAATTTAAATTTAAAAAGAAAATGTTTTTTATATTAAAAATATTCAAAACATTATTTATAAATTCGACGACTAGGATAAAAGCACCGAATATTAATTCGTTGTTTTGCATCTTTAGCTATAAAGAAAAGAAATTGACTGCATTAGTTAAATGGATTTATCAAAGAAATGGGGCCAAATTACCGCATTCGACATCGATCGAAAACTCAGACATTTAAGAGAATATTGTGACGTATACTTTAGGGATGTTCAAAGTTACTTCGATGCTTCGATAACTTAAAAAAATATAGTAAATTGTGTGTCTTTTAAATAATTTTGATTATCCTTAAAGTATGCTATACAAATGTTTTTAAAATATCTAAGATTTCGATCGATATCGAATGCCGTAATTTGGCCCCTGTTTTTGTATACCATTTTTTAACAAACGTTTATTATCCTTACAGTATTTGTTAACTAACGTAAGATATTAAAGCCATTTATATTCATAAGTCTTATTGGTCAAATGCAGACCGATTGTCTCAAAATAAAGGAATATAATATTTATAGTCAATTTTCACCATGTTTCAAGATTCGTTTACATCTAACTTTTTTGTTGAAACAATGAGGGGACATTTTGACGCTTAATTGTCTATTGCAGTATTGCCAGATAAATGTATTTTTGCACCGACACTCGAATGAATGGATAGAAAATTTTTGTTGAGAATTCGCTAATAAATAATATTTAATTAATTTTTATTTGTAATATTATTTTGTTTTATTTACCTTTATTTGTTGTTGTTTGTTTGTTTTATTGTTATTTTTTATTGTTAACTATTTTAGTAATGTTCTTATTTTATTACACATTATTGCCAATCCTATAATTGTTTGTGGGTAGAAATTTTACAAGACTGGTAGCACTGTTCGTTTATAAATAAAAGAAACGTCAATTTGTCCCATGAAAACTCGTTTGTGGGTCTCTGCAACCCCCGCAGGCAACACTATTCCCTTCACCAACAAGCTCTTGTTTCATGAAACATTTTCAGGGGACATACAAAAATTTTGTGCAACAAATTAATATGACACTGTCATTAGCTTCAGGTTTATAAACGGTTTTGTGATTTTAGTCGCATTTAACCCTGCATTACTATCGTCTGGGTGGATTCCACCCAAAAGCCCGAACTTTTAAGTAAACTAAACGTTTAAGTAAACTAAAAATGAAAATCGCTCTTGTATCATAATGTAATCGAACTTTAAATAGTTGTTTATATTAAGAAGTGCATTCTGATATAAAAATCCGAGATTATATGTGCAAAAAATTTCTTTTAAAAAGAGCTTGGGTGGTTTACACCCACGATAGTAATAGCGTTAACTTTTTTTGATATTTTTTACCTATAAATAGCAACCTTGTACATTATATTTTGCTTATCCGCTAGTATAATAATAATCGGTTTCAATTTTTATTGAGATAGATTTGTTTTGACAATGTGTTTACCCGTCAGGAGCGACGAAAATTCGATAAACTTGGGCCAGTACGTGAAATTTTTGAAACCTTCAATAAAAATAATGAAAAAATTTTGTTTATGGCGGTCATATCACGGTGGACGAAAAGTTGGAAAGCTTAAACCAGAGAAAGTTATACACAACAATTAGTGTATTCTGTTGCTTTCTAGCATACATAGAGATGGTAAGCTCCTAGATGCTCCAAAGTGTTTACCAGAAATAATTGGGTTTAGTAATAATAATATCAAAGGAGCAGTTGATACTAATGATCATATCTGTGGACTTTTGACAAAAAGTCTTCTTTCTAAATCCACAACTTTTCAGTAGAGCGAAAAAACAGTTAAAAAGACTAATAGAAGTTATTGCTAAGAAAATTAAAGAAATTTCGAACTTGGATATTATACACAAATACTCAATAAACAATATGCGACCCTTTTTTTCCTTCTAAAAGCAATCGTTTTCTTTAAAACGACAAAAAATAAAATTAAGACGTTTTGTCCAATGGATTTTAATAAAAAAAAAATAGCTTCTATCATACAAGTCGTTTTGTCAAAATTTGTTTGATTAAATTATAAAATGTTTTTAATCGCTTAAGTCAAGAGAAGTTATTTTGTTAAAATGGAATATGAAAATAAAGTTGAAAGAAGTTGATCTGGAAAAAATATTTCGGTTTTATTTAGAAAAAAATATTCACTTTTTCGTTACAATATGGAAATTATACAAAAACATGGTTATAAATAATATATTTTCTCATTAAATTTAATTAAAACATTAAAATTCACTTTCAAATAAAAGAATAAAATAATTCAAGGAAACAGTAAAAATCCATATTTTGTGTTTTTTACACTTAGTTTATTGTTGAGTTTCTTCTTCTTCAAGATCCGGATCAATTTCAAAAGAACGTTCTCCTTCGGCCTTTATGTTTTCAAAAAACTATGTAGATGAGTACTAATCAGTGGCAGCATATCCAATAAATCACGTTTTTTGTTCTGCGATATGGCCAATGGAGACGTGTAACTTGCGATCAATTGTGGAGCTGGGACCATTTGACGACGAGAATTAATGTCTAGCTGCTAAAAATCTTCTTCTGGGTATAGTGATGTCTTGTACTGTAGAATTCCAAGTTTGTTTTTCTCGTATCGAATCCAACGAACCTCTTTCCACTCGAATTTTTCACCTGGGTATTGATGTGTTCAATTACTTCATTATACTTTTGCATCGGCAGTTTGTGGTGTGGCTCTTGTCGGCCACGTTTCTCCGAATATTTTTAAGAAGCATCTTTTGCACACGCGATTTTTCTGTCCGCACATCTCAAAATGGTACAAATAAACATATTGCCGATTCCGGGGATTGGATGCTTTCACTAAAGTCTCGGTTTTCTTCGTTTGGATCTCAATCATGTTCGAAGTGTAATGACGACGCTTATTATAATCACCCAGATTCCAGTATTCTTTAAATATCTCTTCTTGCTGCTGAGCATTAATTTTGTTGTGACACATTTTCTTGCACTGTCCTATTGGATCAAATGTCTTTTTGGGTACTTTTTTATTCCGAGATGTATAGCATTCTTTTCCTAAATTTTTGTTTAATTTATTCAAGGCCTTTGATGTTGTAGGTATATCGATACGTTGTTTTTTGCTAGATTGTGGCAAGTCTGACTCGCTAAGATTAGATTCTAATATAGCAGCCATATCTCTAACGCTCTCCGATGTTGTATCCAGATGCGAACCTTCTGATGGAATATAATCAGAATCATCAAAATCGGTTTCGTAAAAAAGTCTTCATCACTTTCGACATTTTCAAGGCTCTTAGCCTCGTTACCTGCTTCAAAATCGGCCATAGTTTTACTTTTTTGTCTTCGATCAATTTACACGAGTCTTAATTTATTCTTAAATAAATAGCTTCTTTTTTTTTCTTTTTCGTTTTTCTAAAAACACTTGTGTTGAGATAAGACTTAAAATTTTTAAAACTTTCGTTTTTTTAAACTAACTTCTTTTGATACAAGACGTTCTGCCGCAAGTAATCCTGGCGACCAATTGATCAAAACATCAACTTGTTTGAGACAAGCGGTAATTTTTTAAAATTTGCTTTTCACGAAACGTCTTCTTTCGAAAGAAGCTGTTTTGTCCAAAATAATTTAGTAAAAATTGCTAAAACTAAATGAAGATAAGCTGTTTTGTCAAACTATTTTTGCCAGTTTTTTTGTATGAATTTTCAAATTAATCTGAATTCTCTGAAAGAAGTCGTTTTGTCAAATTGAAATTGGGGAAAAATCTGAAAGAGCACGATTAGTCGACTACATATCTTCCGATCCAAAGGTCGTAGAAATACGGGGATTAGACCAAAAGACGGGCATTAAAATTCCATATTTACTATAAAAATCTTGGAAAATTGTCTTATTTCGAGAGAAGATGTTATGTCAAAATTCCACAGATATGTATAAAGTAGCAAGAAATATTTATCGCTGGCCTCAGGTAATATTATATTCCTTGCTGAATGTGGCTAAAAACCAGAATGATGCGGAAAACAATTCACAACCAGTCAAAAGACTTTAACAGAGTCGTTGTCAGATATGCGGTAATAAAAAGGATCAAAAAACAAAAACAACATGCTGCAAATGCGAAATTTTTATTTGCAAAAATCGTAGCCACCTTCTGTGTACTAATTTCTATCAATTTACAAACTCAAAACTGGAAGCAAATTACGAAAATCATGATGATATGTTTGATGGACCGAAATCGAGTTACCGAAATTGTCTTGGTTTTTAGCTCAATTTTTCCGCAAATTTTACTCTGTTTAAAAAAAAAATTATAAAATATTTTTTTTTTCTACAACTTTTCAGCTTTTCGAATCAGTTACCCGTAGAGGATTGGCTTAAAAATTGACTTAATTATCAGTAGTTTTCCATAATACATAAAAAAAAAATTGTATTTCTTGTTTTTAATGGAATGTAAATATATAATTTGAAATTAAATGATAGATATACGTATAAATAAAATAAAATTTGTACGGAATCTTAGTGATCATTATTTAAAAAAAAATTACATTATCTGTATTTTTGAATTTGACAGATAAAAAAACCCAGGCACATAAAAGGGTGTATTACACCCAATAATAGTAACGAAGTAAGTTAAATAGACGATAGTAACGGAAGGTTAAGTGGTGTCGCATTTTATACCACTTCAAAATGGGCTGTTGCACATTTTATCTAGCCTAGCTTCAAAATTGGGCCTTTTGGAAATCTAAAAAATTTTATGATTTTTTTAATTTTTGTACTTACATTTCCTCGAAATCTAGCACATACGATATTTTGTTAAAAATCTAGTTGATTTTGGCTAGATTTCCCATACAAAAATAAATCTTTGAATGAAGTAGATTTTGGCAAAATCTACTTGAAATCTAGTAGTATGTACTTAATGACGCAACCATGTTTTTCTTCCAAAAATTACTAAAAACTACAACGCTGTGTAAATCAAAGTAACATTTCAATTGAAAAGAAATCAAAACAAAAGAAAAAAGTCAGCTATTCTTGTGGCAAGAATAATAAAATAAATTATATAATTAAACTAAATTTTAATAAAATAATGAAAAAATTAATGAAACAGAAAAATAAATTGAACATCAAACATCAAAATTTGAAAAAATATTTTTTCGTTTTATTCCAGCCAAATTTTGTTATGAAAATATAATCTAGCTAAAGTCAAAAAAAAAATGTAGTGTAAACGATTTAGGGGGTCAATTCTGGTTCTATGAAACGATGAAATGAAAAAAAAATTCATTTAAGTTTTCACAACTAGTTTTCATAATACTTTCTCACCAAGACTTATTTTCTGATTCTCGTTTGTATTATGAAAAAAGTGTTTCATTCCATTCGTTGCTATGAAACTTTATCATCTATTTTATGATAATTGCCAAGCAAATGTCAAACGTAAAACAGGAAACAAATAATGTTGGTCTCGGCAACACCAATTTCCGTAATTATTAATTTTTATTAAAATTATTAATTACCAATTTCAATTTTTGTAATTATTAATTTCGATTAAAATTATTAATTACCACAGCATCTTCCGTCGGCGGTAATCCTATAGCAATAACACGCCGTCGACGAAAAATAAATAAAATTGGCTGTTAAACAAAAAAGCTTAAATAAAGGGCGCAATTTGACTATATACAATAGCACGTACGTTGAATAATACAAAGCTTTCTTTTCACCACCTTTTGCTTCTTTACTATCCCTTTTCCAAAGAAGGTAACCCAATTCGTATATACTCTTCATACAATTGTATAGGCAGTATTTGCCTGAGTGTTACTTCTCTTAAAAAAATATATATACCTAAATTATTATCATCAGTACCGCCTAAAGCGGTAAGCCTCGTCGTCAGTTTCACTTTTCGTCTAAAATTTTTTCCGTCATACATTTATAGATTAGTGACCAGTTTTTTTAATAATTATATCTCATACTAATCGTTAGCCATATCAATATTTTCTTCCAAGAAGTTAATTAAATAATATTTTATTTTTCATTTTTCACTTAAAATTTTTCAGTGAAAAAATTCTTTTCATATGAAAAAATTTTGACAGTTGGTTGGACTGTTTCACAAAACAAGAATCACAATTGTTATGAAACGATGAAAAAATCTCGTTTCGTTTCAGTGATTTTTTCATATGATAATGATTTGACGTTTGTTTTCATTTTTTTACTAAAATAGAATCGCTACTTCTATGAAAACATGAAAAAACTTTTCATTTCATCTTTTCATAGAACCATAATTGACCCCTAGATTTTGATTGAGATTTAAAATTAAATCTGCCAGATTTTAGTGTAGTGTAAATTCGCTATAAGAAAAAAGTAAAGCACATATGGGTTATGTAACTCCTGTCAGTCGGTCTTGTATGGCAGCTTTGATCAAATATGGACCAATTTCAACGAAATTTTGTACAGTGTTTATATAAGCGATTAAAATCTACTAATATTTGTAGCAGTCTCTCCCCTTAGATATGTTCTACGTTAGAGTGGTTCGAAAAAAAAAGTTGAGTCAGTCACCCCCTAGGATTAAAGATAATGCTATGCTATGCAAACTTTTTTCAAATTTGCATAAGGGGAACATGCGGTACATGTTAAAATTTAGGCAAAACCCACAATACTCCCATTTCTTCCCATACAATAAAGTTTAACACTTTGCAAATTTGAAATAAAAATTTGCATAACATGTTTTTGTGTTACGAAGAAAATTTTTAGAGGGAAAGACCGCTTTTTTCGCACTATCGTTAAATAAGGAGCACCCTAATGTATACAGTTTGATCTTTCAGTACAGTGGATTACAATAATGACCCGACAAAGGACTAAATCAACACTTCGTTCTTCTTCTATAGTCAAAAAATATCACAAAAGTTAAAACTTCATTCTGTTTCGGTAGTGTAAGCACAAGAAATGTAGCATAACATGCAAAATCTTAATTTTGATACTAACTGATAAACGGTTAGCAATACAAGGACGCAAATGCTATTTTTTTATATAAATCGGCATATCAACAAGCATTATCCGATATTTGCTATAAAATTTTATTAGGTTTAGTTTTGAGGCCCTATGCTCCACTGGGAGTCAAGGATAACAGAAGAAGAAGTTTTGTGTGAGTCCTTTAATATTTTAACATTTATCAATTGACCAGCTACTTGGACCAGGCGTTGTCTGTTATTTGCTATTATTTTCTTTATTGAGAAAGAAACTACTACCCAGTAAGAAAAAGGTTTATTCTCAAATTGAGGATGATTTAAAAATAAATATTTTTCAAAGGTTAAAAAAAAACTTTTAAGAAACAAAGAAAATTTACTTATGCATATGAATATTATTGAATTTTTATTTAAAATAATTTAATAAAACTTAGTACAGACATTTGCTTCTGTAGAGGGACTATCACAATTAAAATTGGCGATTGGTCCATAATTTTGGGCGACTTTTTTAAGTAAGATTCTATGGTCAAATAACGTGTGGTGAAAAAAATTGGGACAAATTTGGCAACGCTGTAATTCAAAAAGTATTAAAGTTATATCTGATTTACCATTATGTCTGAATTTCTTATACGTTGTTTATGTTTTCATGCAAATTTTATGAAAATGTGCCAATTACTTCTTTCAAAATGTTGTCAAAAGCAGAACAACGTCGAAAAAATATTTGTAATTTAAAAAAAAAGTCAGAAATTGTCTCTCACTTTGTAGAGCAAGGTGAATTCTAGCTTCCGTATAAAGCCACTAGGAGCCGAGCATCAATCGTCATTTCCACATACACAACACGAACCAAAAAGAAAACAGAAACAAAAATACGAAAAACACTCATTTATATGATTTGCAACAACAATACACATGCAAAAGAGGACAAGAAAATATTTATTTTTTCTTAATCTCTTAATTTGTTAAATCACCAATACATTGATATTTTCTATGTTCTCTTTTTGCCTACCTTGGGTATAAAGGCTACTGTGCGGTAAGATCTAGATTGAAAAAAAATCACAGTACAGGGAACTCGGGAAAAAATTTTGCTGCGCTAAAAATACCAACAAAAAATACCTTGATAATGTGAGAACCCAAAAATTAGGTTGAAAAACTTAGAAAAAAATTAAAAAAAGCTATATCACGTTGGATGGAAATGAGTGACAGGGAACTGTAACCTGTTGATAATAAAGTAAAAAAATATTGAACATTCTAAGTTCCCAAAGTAAGTTCTAGTATGGATGGAATTAAGTTAAAAAGGAATGTCAGTTCCAGTTTTTTTCGAGTCAGGTTTAGCCTTAAACTCTAGCCGATACATAAGTGACCAGAGGGGAATTAATGTTATATTTTGGACTGACCAAGCATTAAGTCGTTATGCTCAGGAAACGTTAGAGGCAACGGATGCTCTAGGTATACCATATGTACCTTAAGAGAAAAATCCTCCAACGTAACGCAATTACATATAATTGAAGAATTCGAAAAAAATAAAGTTCGTCGTACACCATCGAATATAAAGCATTGCTATGGGGCAGTTTCAAAAAAAAATTAATTTAAATTTTTAAAATTTAATCGTCAGACATTGGGGTGGAAAAAGCAAACGTTATTTTCTATGGGCAGACGAAGCATTTGTCGAACTCGTCCGGCAATTGACGAACCAAAGATATATCATCTATTTAAATTGCTTGAGGTTGAGTTTTCACAAGAACCAGAATGGCGGATTAGATGTCTTCAAGGACCCAAAATTTCTATGAAAATTTCCGATAACTCAAAAAATCCTTAGCCGATTTATAAACGCAATTTTCAACTTCATGGCCTGGGCGCCACGTGATAACGTAGTCCGATTTGGCTTAAATTTTGTTATTTGAAGTTTCTCACCGAAAAAACACTCTTACGTAGTATTGTATAGAAAATTTTCTAATATACAAATAATACTGAATTCACCTTTTTTACTAAAATTGTTATATCTCTGTTAATATGTTTCCGATTTTAATTAAAGTACTCTTGTTTTACAAAATGGTAACCATGATTTTTTTTAAGTCAAAATATATTAGGTCTTCTGATAAATTTTACGAAAAAAAGCTTCCGAAGTTTAAAAAAATCGAAAAAAAAATAAAATTTTAACTTCAGCGGAAAATATTTTTATGATAAATTGGTCATGTTAAAAAAGGTCTTTACGAAGTGAAAGCCTATTTTATTTTCTGTCGAAAAACATGTTAAAATTTCAAATTGATATAAAAATGACTCAGTTAAGCCTTCTTTTCTCCGCTAAGTCCAAAAAAATCGTTTTTTATCGATAACTTTCGATTTTGAGGGTATATCGAAAATTTAAAAAATGGTAAAATGATCTTCTAACCGAGTTCTACTGGTTGAGCTTGGTTTCGTTCCGAGTGTATTTTCACTGTATCAGAGTGTTATTAAAGCAAAATATTGGCCACCTCAAAAAAAGTACTAGAAGAATGTACTTAAGGTCAATTATTATTAACCCAAAACATTGACCCTCGTTGGAAAAAACATCGATATATTACACTTTAAGATCCGACAGTAAATGGCGAAGATATAACGAAAAATGTATTTTGGCGATCCCTATAGATCGGTTTAAAAAATCGAAAAACTTCCTTAGTAAAAGTTTAACAATTTTTCAAGAGCATTAATTTTCTGATATTAGGGTGGTATTGATGTGTTTAGAATAACCCTGTTACTGACTCATTTGCGTTATATTTTTGATCGCGATCCAAACCTATTTCATCAATTATTTTTTGCAATTTTATTTTTAACGGAACTATCACAAAGATGTTTCGCCACAGACTTTAAGCTTTCCAATTCCGTGATGTGCCTTGAGTTTTTCGACCCATTCCAGCTGCAAAACCATCCTTTCCAGTTGACTAGTTATACAAATTTGTTTGTCTCTTTTATTGTAAACGTAGACATTCTAAAAGTAATGTAAACTAAATTTGCTAACCAGAATCCATTAAACATTTGAAAAAAATTCTTATTGTTTTTTCCTATTAAGAAATATTCCTTAAATTTTTATATCAAAGTCAAAATTATATTCCATTCATTTATGTATTCGATAATAAAGTCTACTTACAAACATCTGGCGAAGACAATTGACTGGAAGGAGAGTTTATTATTAAGGTTGTGTTGTGGCTTCGATTTGTTGGTGTATCTGATTGGAATTTATGTAACTGATTTGACCGTCCTAAAATACTGTCTATACTAAAGGAACAATTTCGTTCAGATTTTGATAATTTTGCACTAGAAATATTTTCACTCGATTCTTGATTTTGACCTGCACTATTGCATGGGTTCTCACTGATCTCACTACAATTTAAATCGGAATCACAAAAACTTTCTATTTCGTCTTCAGACGTTACAAGTTCCGTTTCCTCGTCTTCTAAATCACGACTCATTTTATAATATTTTATTTATCTTTTACTTTTTAAAATTATAAAGCGGTATTCTTTTTTAAGTTTCAAAAGTTATCTATATAAAACTAATCGGTTCTTAATCACTTGCTAAGTACTACTGAAGCAGTTAAGATTAAGTTGTTACATTGAACCACTTAAATTTAATAAATCCCCTTTTAGAACAAGTTAACACTAATTTCTGGTGTTTTGTATTATAATAAACGAATGTGTGAGTTTGTTACATACACTAGCACATAAACATATGTAATATCTTTATCTTACTTTGCCAGACTCCGCCCAAATAATATACCGACAGAATTAACACACTTTGATAAGAAATAATAAAAATTGTCCATTAGCTTTTTCCATTTCCATCCATTCGAATGGCATGAGAGTAAGAGGGAAGACAATAGTCCAGCAGGGATGCTGATACATTTTCACCAATTGAAAAGTTTTTTTTTTAAATCATCTATTGCTTTCGAGTTTAGTTAAGAAACACACGCACATACACATATATAGATAAATACTCGGTACTAACACATATGCATACATACATATATTTTGGTATTAAAACTCTTACCAGGTGACTACTATTATGTTATTATTCAATTAAATGTTCAAATTGAGTTGTTATGTTGGTTTTCAGATACAATTAGGACTATCAAAAGGTGTTAATATACCATTTCTTTAATGATTTACTCCAATTAGAAATTATTCATCCATACATTTTGTACATTATGTAAGTAGTCATATTAACTTAAACTGTAGTAATAGGTACTTTTAAAATAAATGGAAATTGATTTATAAAATGGTTAACACATGATTCTTATAAACAAAAACTAACTAATAAAAATGTCAAATTTTTACATTAACATTATGGAATTTTACTTCAATAACAATTATTTTCAAATTACACCTAAATCTAAAAAACAACAAGTTAAAGCGTTATATTCGGCTGTACCGAATCTTATATACCCACCATCAAGTTGTTTTAAATTTATAAACATATCTCATATATGTATCTACATGGGTGCAGCTAATTCAAAATGTGGACCAAAACTGAAAAAATCGCTAAGCTAATTGGTATTGATGGTAAAACCTTAGACTAAACTCGGATGCAGTAGCTTTATACTCGTAGCTCAACATTTAAAAATATCTTAGTGGTTTTGCCAGTATTTACTTTGATCAAAATTCGGTCTCATAACCGGGTATAGTTTTACATTAACAAGTTGTTAAATACTTTTCATTGTGCTTAATATGTAGTTAGACTTAACACGTTAATAGTAATACGGCAGGTCCATATATTTCGTTAGGAGTTCCTAATGCATCCATCATATATAAAGTCTGGGCTGAACATTGATTGATGCCTATCTAATTTCATAGGTGCAATCTTAATATAATAATGAATGTACCTCCAAATCTTTTTGATTGTAGATATAAAAAGCAGGGACCTTACAATTATGACATTTATAATAAAAATCAAAATATAATTGTTATTTTACGATTTTTATTTTTTTTGGCAGAAATAATTTTTATTTTATGATTTTTATTTTTTTTTGTCAAATATATTTGTCAAATTCTGACAAATATTTTTTTTGTCAAAAATATTTGTCAAGATCTGACAAATATTTTTTTTGGCAAAAATATTTGTCAAGATCTGATTTTTATTTATTTTAAACAGAAATAATTGTTATTCTGATTTAAATTTTTTTTTTGTCAAAAATATTTGTCAAATAAAAAACGCAAAAATGAAAAAATCAATACAGAATTTAAATATTTCCAGTAATAATGGTAAATTTTAAAAATTTTCAATAAAAATTAAAATTTTGAAAATTTCCCATTAAATCGTAGTATTTGAAATTTTCCCATAAAAATGGGAAATTTTAAAAATTTCTTGTAAAAAGGGGAAATTTTGAATATTCCTTTTTAAAATGTGAAATTTTGAAAATTTCCTATATAAATGGGAAATTATAAAAATTTTCTGTAAAAATGGGAAATTTTGAAAATTTCCCATAAAAAAGGGAAATTTTGAAAATTTCCCATAAAAAAGGGAAATTTTGAAAATTTCCCATATAAAAGGGAAATGTTGAAAATTTCCCATAAAAAAGGGAAATTTTGAAAATTTCCCATAAAAAAGGGAAATTTTGAAAATTTCCCATAAAAAAGGGAAATTTTGAAAATTTCCCATAAAAAAGGGAAATTTTGAAAATTTCCCATAAAAATGGGAATTTCCCATAAAAATGGGAAATTTTCAAAATTTCCCTTTTTTATGGGAAATTTTCAAAATTTCCCTTTTTTATGGGAAATTTTCAAAATTTCCCTTTTTTATGGGAAATTTTCAAAATTACCCTTTTTCATGGGAAATTATCAAAATTTCCCTTTTTTATGGGAAATTTTCAAAATTTCCCTCCATTTTTACAGAAAATTTTTATAATTTCCCATTTATATAGGAAATTTTCAAAATTTCACATTTTAAAAAGGAATATTCAAAATTTCCCCTTTTTACAAGAAATTTTTAAAATTTCAAATACTACGTTTTTTTTGGTAATTTTAAAAATTTTCATTTTTATTGAAATTTTTTAAAATTTACCATTATTATGGGAAATATTTAAATTCTGTATTGATTTTTTTGACAATAATATTTTTGACAAAAAAAAATTTAAATCAGAATAACAATTATTTCTGTTTAAAATAAATAAAAATCAGATCTTGACAAATATTTTTGCCAAAAAAAATATTTGTTAGACCTTGACAAATATTTTTGACAAATAAAATAAAAATCAATTTTTGACAAATATTTTTGCCAAAAAAAATATTTGTCAGATCTTGACAAATATTTTTGCCAAAAAAAATATTTGTCAGAATTTGACAAATATATTTGACAAAAAAAATAAAAATCGTAAAATAAAAATTATTTTTGAAAAAAATAATAAAAATCAAAAATTTAAAAAGCATGTCATTTTCTGAAAATATAGTGGAAAACAAGCAAAATGATGTTTTCAAATTAGTTCTGCGATATTTCCATATGATTGCTTTTTTTCTTTGAAAATTCAAGAATAATTATTATTTTCGGTCCCTGATAAAAAGGGGATGTTATATATATATAAGATCTATAGCCAAATGTTGACCGATTGTATATATATAGAGCTTATTCTTTCAAAATTTAGTGGCCATAGCTATCATAGTTTCTATTTCTATTATTTAATAGCTTTTAACTGGCCTTTGCTAAAGTTTTTGGTTTCCGTGAGTGTTTTTTATATGAAAGCTAAAGTCAAATATGGACTGATTCCTATAAAATTTGATAAACTGATCAAAAATTGCATAAAACTTCCCTATTTTAAATTTAATCGTCATAGCTATTACAATTGTATTCAATTTATCAGCATTAATGTGTTTCCCGGGGCGGGGTTATATGGGAGCTCTAACTAAATTTGAACCGATTTTGTCCATTTTCAACGTACAAGTTTTTCAAGATATCCAAAATACTTTTGTAAAATTTTGTCCCTCTAGCTCTTTTCGTTAAGGCGCTATCGTGCATTTATCTTACGGACAGACGGACATAAACAACCTTTTATTTATGTATTTTTGTGTTTCCATAAGTTTTTTATATGGGAGCTATGGTCAAATGGTGACCGATTGTGACCAAATTGTGCATACTGGCTGGCATTGATATAAGACTTTCTTGTGCCAACTTTAGTGGTTATATCTGTTATACTTTTAGATTTATTGACATTTAAGTGTATTTTAGGAGAAATTTAGGCTGTTTTCTTAAGTTTTTTGTATGGGAGCTATTATATTATATGCTGCCTAGGGCTTATGTAAAACTTCTATTTACCAAATTTTATCATCATAGCTGTTATAATTTGTCATTTATTAACAAATAAGCGATTAGCCTAGACGAGGTTATACGGGAGCTATGGTCAAATGTGAACCGATTTTGCCCGATTTCAATAAAAACATTTTCTCAGATACAATATTTTTACTAAGTTTCAGTGAGCTAGCTCCTTTCGTTTAGGCGTTATCGTGATTTCAACAGACAGACAGACGGACATCGCTCAATCGTCTTAGAATTTCATAAGGATTCAGAATATATATCGTTTTTGATTTTTGAGCCAATATTAAGGAAATTACAAACGGAATGACAATCTCAATATACCCCCCATTCTTTTTGATGGTGGGTATAAAAAGGAACAAACGGAGAAATAAAGGCAGTAAGTACATACATATGGCTAAAAAACTGATCAAAACAAAGATATGTATGTATTTTTTGGGACATACAAATCTAATCGGGAAGCTCCAAAATAGACTCTGAATCACCTTAGAGTTTAATTTCACTTTTAGTCTAATATTAACCCTGGATTATTTGTGCGGGGAAAAAATTGGAGTATTCTTAGTTTTAACAAAATTTCAACCAAAAATGATTTACACGATTGAAATTTTCTTCAAAATTGCCCTACAAAATACTTCCAACTCGTGTAAACAGGAAAATTTCTTCAAAATTTATGGATCAAAATTTTTTGAACAAAGCTTTTAAAGATTTTACTGATGCCGTGTAAATAAGCATCAAAATCGTATCTGGCAATATTGATAGCTATAAAAAATTTGACAGCATGTTAATTCTTTTGATTCAATACATATCACATGTTTATACCCTTCACCACCATAGGTGGAAAGGGTATTATAAGTTTGTGCTGATGTATGTAACTCATAGAAATACTTATCTTATACCCACCTTTTAGTATACCAATAGACTTAGAATCATTTTCTGAGTCGATTTAGCGATGCCCGTCCGTCTGGCTGGCTGGCTGGACCCCCATGTAAACCTTGTAATCAAACTACAGGTCGCAATTCTTAATGTAATTTGATGAAATTTTTCACAGGTTATTTTTTTGATAATGGGACCATGGCTATTGAAATTCGTCAAAATCGGTATATTAGTTATGGTTCCTCCCACTTCCCGGCATTGATATATTGGCCACAAATATAAATATTTTTTCATGAAATTTAAATTTCGTTGAAGTCGGTCCACATTTGACCATAGCTCCCATACAAACTCTCCTTAAAAAACGCACTAAATGAGACAAAAAATCACTAAAACAATTGTAAATCTAAAGACAATGAGAATTTCTAGTTTAATTTTTGCACACATAATTTTTGTAACAACTGTAATCAAATTGCCAAATTAATAGGTTCACATTTCACCCTAGCTCTCATATAAGTCCAAATGACGGAAACAGCTTAAATTTATAAGTTGTAAGAAAATGTTTGTATGATGGTAAAATTTAGCAAATACTTGTCTTTATACAGAAAAAAGAACACCTTCGACCTTAGTGGTGAAGTGTATCGTATGGTCGGGCTTGATCGACTATAACACTTTCTTACTTGTTTTATTTACATATGTTTGTCGCGGCAATTGGCAATAATTGAATTTTTTAAAGAATAAAATTAAAATTTGTTAATAATTATGAGTTGGTAAGTGTTACATATTTAATAACCATATATTTGTGGAATAATATATAAATTTTTAAAAGTGATAACATAAATGATAATTTGCGCAACAATCGCAAGAAACAGAAAAAGTGGACAGGAGATGAAGTGAGACTGTTCATCGAAAAGGTGGAAGTACGTGAACCGATATGGCATTTTAAAATTGATGAGTACAGGAACCGAAATGAAAATGAGAAGTCAGAAAATGCTGCTGCAACGAATCATTGCATAGCCGACTGCAAAGCACAATTTAACGCAATTTAACGACAAGGCGGCGCTACTTATGTATCAAAATATGAATATTTTGCAGCTCTTAACTTTTTAGATACTGTGAGAATCGTGGATCAGGAGGTACAGAATCAAACCTCGAGACCTTAACTAATGCTGCTTTTGAGGATTGGGATGATGTTGAAGAGCAGTTTCAGAATCTCAATGTTCATTGGCAAGTTCTACTCCTGCAAAGCGTATAAAAGTGCAAGAAGAAAAGGTAATCGAAGTCAGCGTTCAGAAGTTTACGAAAAACTTCGTCAATTCCTATCTCAGAAAGTGTCACAAGGAAAAGAAGGCATAAGTTGGCAGAATAGATATGGAGAGTATGTTGGGCTGCAGCTTTCTGCATATTAAGAGTCAAATGCTAGCAGGTGAGTTTGAAATGCATAATACTCAAATAATATTTGATACGAACTTACAGTTTGTCAATCAATTCTTTTCAAAATAAAAATATGTTGAACTAATTGATTAATTTTAATCCCAGTGCTATAAATATTAACTTATTTATTTAATTCTTAAACATATGAATTATATTTAGGTGTCTATATTCATATTATTTAAAGAAAGATCCATTTCAAAAAAAAAAAACAACCTTACAAACACGACACAATAAAAATTACATCCATTCAATTGTTGTCAAACAATTCATTTCAAATTTTGTACTTGCCCTTTTTTTAAGAAACAAATAATAAATAAATATGGCAACGATGATTTAAAAATTTGACAACCGTTAGATTTTTATTCTAGAAGTTCAGTTGACAAAAAAATTACACAAAAATATGCCAGGAAAGCGTACAGATTCTAAAACCATCAAGTTAGTGTATTATCACTATCATAAAGGCAAATCTCCGAAAGAACTAGCTGAAATGTTTTTGTTACAGTTAAGAACTGTACAAAATATTGATAGGAGATTACAATTTGCTAGCAAACATGTCTCTTTTCCTATTGATTACTGGGATAACGTTATATTTTGTGACGAAACAAAAGTAATGTTATATAGTCACGATGGACCAAACAGGGTTTGGAGAAAACCTCTAACTGCCCTTGAAAACAAAAATGTTATTCCAACAGTTAAATTTGGTAAATTGTCCGTCATGGTGTGGGGGTGTATTTCGTCGAAAGGTGTTGGAGAAATAAAAATTTTAGAAGACATAATGACTAAGGAGGTCTATTTAAATATACTTAAAGGGGAGCTTACTAAAAGTGCGCAAGTTTTTGGCTTTTTTGACCCGGAAAATGCAGAAAAATTATAATATAACGATAACGATCGGATAACGATCCGAAACACAAATCTTATTTGTGTCGTTCTTGGCTACTTTATAACTGTCATAAAGTAATCGATACACCCGCACAAAGCCCGGATTTGAATCCAATAGAAAATCTGTGGAGTTTTCTAAAGAAAATGGTGTCAAAAAGAAACCCAAAGAACAAGAATGAATTAATAAGATTTATAAAGGAAGAATGGGTAAAAATTCCACTTGTGTACAACATTCCTAAACTTATTTCATCGATGCCAAGCAGATTGCAAGCAGTGATTGATGCTCGTGGTAAACACACAAAATATTAACAAATTTTAGCGAAAGAAAGTTAAACAAAATAATTGTCTTGTAATTTTGAAAAGAATTGTTTGACACTTTTAAAAACTTGATTTTTTTTGTTACTTATTTATCTTGATATTTTAAAATATATTCTGAATTTGACTTTTATGTTTCATCTTTAAATAAAAAGTAGAAAATAAATCTAAAAAAAATGATATAAAACACGAAAGATTTATCGATTATTTGATCACAAATTAATATATTTTAATTTTTTAAAACTTTGAAAATAATTGATTGACAAACTGTATATTTTCAGACTAAGAATTTTAATTAATAATGTCATCGACTCATTTTTATTTTAAAAATTTTATATGTAAACAGAACAGCCGTGGTATAGCAGGTTAGTCATCCGCCTAGCATACCAGAGGTCCCAAGTTCGATCCCCGGCCAGACTTACTTGAAAAAAAAATAATTTTCAAAAAAGCGTTGGTTCACCTTATAACTCAGCTATCTAGTGAACAGAATGTGAATTCTTTTTAATATTTTAATTTTATTTTTTATATGCAAAAACAGAATAAGTTGCCAAATAAATTAATTAAACTTTTTATATCGATTAATTAGCTTTTTCATTAATTTTTAATAAATATGCTTGTATTGCCAAGGAACTTCTCCTTCATTTAAAAAATATTCCGTGAATTCTTGTCTAATGAGCTTGAATGTTTCGCTTTGAGGACCTTGATTTGGCAATGGTTCTATCGAAGACAAAATATTCTCAGTCCAAACTTCTTCACGCCATCGTCCATTCGTTATAAATCCATCCGCATTCACTTGGTCATAGTCTCTTGTTTGTGCATAGGTACCACACTTGCGTCTGTTCAAAAAAAATTTGTAATGCACATACTGCGAGAACAACTTTGACAACATTTGGTGTGGAAAGTTCCACTGTTTTTCTGACAATGCGAAATCGGGCTGATATTAATACAAACACGTTTTCCGAAACACGCCTAAATCTGGAAAACCTGTAATTGAAAATTCATTCCTTTGTGTTTTGATTCCGACAACTATATGGTTTCATAATATTGGAATTTAAAGGAAACGCATCATCTGCAACTAGGGTTGCCAGACACAAATCCTGAAAAAGCTGGACATAAGGAAAAAAAAGCTTGACAGCCCAAAAATTAGCTGGACATTAATAATAAAAAACCTGCTTTAATAATTTGCTTCGATGAATCTTTATATTTTTGATAAATCGAATTTCGAATACCGTAATTAACCGCAGCGATATCGAGAGAAAATTAAATCGTCGAGATCTAAAAAAACAATTTAAAACAGAAAACACATGCTATTCGCGTTTGTCGATGACATTGATATCATGGGACGCACATTGCGCGATTTGACTGCCGCCTTTTCAAGTATCGAGAAGGAATCTAATAAAATGGGTCAATGAATCAAATAAAAACTGCTGATTTCTACAAGCAGGCAATCCTCAAGAATTGGGCCACATGTGATCGTTGACAACTATAGTTACGAGGTTGTAAAAGAATTTGTTTACCTTGGTACCGCCGTCAACATAAATAACGACGGAAGTTTCAAAATCAAACATAGAATCATACTTGCCAACAAATGCTATTTTGGCATAAGCTGACAGATAAGAAATAAAGCATTTTTGTAAGAACGCTTATACCACCCGTATTGAAACATGGCCACTTGCACAGGCAGAGGAAGCTATTCTTGCAGTTGTTGAGAGGAAGATTCTACGAAAAATCTTTGGGCCATTTTGCATTAACAATGAATATCGAACATGAATGAATGAACAATGAGCTGTGTGAGTTATATGTTGACTTCGACATAGTAAAACGCATCAAAAAGCACCGGCTGCATTGGCTGGGACATGTTCTGCGAATGTATGAAAATACTCCAGCAACAAAAGTATTCGAAAACGATCCCGAATGAACTCGTAAAAAAAAATACGATGGAAAGGCCAAGTAGAGGAAAATCTTTCAAAGCTTGACCTACGAATTGTAGAATATGCGCACATAACAGGTTTTTGATATAGGCCATTTAAGTAAAGTAAGTTCAATGGGGAAATTTGATGGAGGGTAATTTTATTACAAAATGAACTTGATCAAGAAATCGATTAATCAACGCATGAAACGCTTAAGTAAAAAAGAACAAAAGATACACTTTTCCAAAAGTTTTTATTGCATTCTTTTTCATAAAAATTATTTTTAAAATTTAAAAAAATTGCAATTCTGAATTTTTTAGCTGGACAAATTTAATTTTAGCTTGACACTGGACAAGCACTAAAAAAGCTGGACAATCCAGTCGAATCCAGCCTGACTGGCAACCCTATCTGCAACAATTACATATGGAATAGGTTTTTGTCTATAGGGTAGTGGTTTCGGTTGCGGCAAATTCAACTTGTTATTATGTAATCCATTCAATAGCGAACATCTACTGAATATTCCGCCATCGGACTCTCTACCCTTTGCACCAACATCGATGTAAACAAAATTGTAATTCGCGTCTACAAGCGATATCAAAACAATGCTGTTTTCCTTTTTATAATTGAAATATGCATAGATACATGTGTTTGTAAATTATATAGATTGTATTTTACCTAAAATGAGATTTGACCATTTTTTTCACCAAAAATATGATTTTATTCTTCCAAAAAAATAAGAAATTTCATCACTTGATCAGCATAATATTATTAATAAAAATATTTCTTCATTGTATCCGCTTATGGAAAGATTTGCGAATTTAAATTATGAAAATGAACTTCGTCATTTAAATTTCACAAAATATTTTCGAACCATCGAAAATGTTAACTGTGAAGATTTTTGGGCCTAATTTTCTAAAATAACGACTTCAATAAAAAATAAATAAAATAAAACTAATAAAAATTAATTCAATTAAATTTTTATTGAGACTTTAAATTTAAGTAATATAGCAATTACGCAAATATATAAAGCTAACAATAAATTTATAAACTTAAAACTACTCGTATTGTTTCAATAAACATTGAAGACATGAGGACAATAACGCTTCATGTTTAAATTAAGAACATTAAATAACTAAACATCAGACAATAAACATTACAATTATCTTGCTCTAAAATATAGAAAAGTTTAAATAGATTTTTGTTGTGTCAAAGGGAGATCAAAAACTTAAAACTAAACCTCTCCCCTATTAGAGGCTATAATTGTATTACGGTAAAATTCTGGTAAATAATAACGGTCGAGGAATGGTTTCCCCACCAACATTTTTTGGTTTTATCAAAAAACTATTTATTACAATAATAAATAATTGTAATAAATTGGGATCTTAGTGCAATACACTACAGTAAAACTTTTTAATTAAATGTTTGATGTCCCAAAATTTTCATAAACCTTTTTAATAACGGTTTAAATTTATACATTAGGGTGACAGCGAAAATTGTTTTCTTTGATTTCAAAGGGTTTTCTTTGTTTTTGCGAAATTTCAACCAAAAATAAATAATTTTCACGAGAAAAAATAAAGGAATATTCAAGACAATCAATACAGCTTTATTTCAAATAGTCAAAGACAAAAATCCATGAAGTAGTTTTTGAGTTATTGAAATTTTCCCCCGAAAATGCATGTCTATAAAAAGGTGCCTAACAGCCTGTCATACGTTAGAAGGCAATCGAATACTAGCCAAACGATTAAGCTCTAAATTGAGTTTTTCTTTTTTCGTTTAGAAGTAAAAGCTTCGTAATGAAACATAAATAATAGTATTGCCATGATATATTTTATTACTTTTCTGAAAGCTTTTCTTGTAAAACTTAAGACTTTTATAAAATTATGTTAACCCTAAAATTGAATAAAATCAAAAATAAATAAAAACAAAAAAAAATAACATTTAAATTTTTTTTCAAAATTAAATAAAAATTTGTTTTAAATAATAATTTTATAAAATGTTGTTGCTGAGTTGACAGCTCTTGCCCGGGAAACTTCGGGTCATTCCGGTACGTAGAACCGGCTGTTGCGGGAACGATAAAACGATGTACTGGGCATGGGAATTCAATGTGATGTCTGTTGGACAAATCAGTTCTATTTACACCACCTGCATATATCCGACCGAAAATGGAATACGACTCTCATGTATGGGCCGGTGCTTCAAAGTCTATTTTGGAGCTCTCGAGCGAGTACAGGTGAGAACAAACAGTAGGTTATCCAACTCTATTGCCTTATAGTTACTATTGGAATGCGCTCTAATGAAATCAGGGAACTCGTTCCCGATACTCGAAATTCTTACGCAAAACATATGTTAGAGCTCATCCCTTCGTAGTCGATTGGCCAATAGAGAGAACAACAACACTACAGAGGAAATTCGTTATTTAGCCGTATAGTTCGTATGCGGAAATTGCTTCCCGCAGAAGTTTTGCCAGCCAGTTGCAATACAGGGAAGTTCAAAACAAATGTCAACACTTCTCCACCTATTCCCTCTCCCACAACCTCTTCTTAGCTCCAACACAATGCATTGCATAAGTAGGGTCATCCACTGAGTGCTGGTCCTAAACAAAAAAATAAACAAACGTATTTTTGTTTCCCAAACGATTAGAATAATTCAATTGCCTAATTTGACATTTACTTTCGTCTACACATTTCATATACGAACCATATTAAAAGCTTTTTCTCGTTTCACTCAAAAACAAATTTCAAAAAATAAAAATTAAATTTGTTCGCCAGTTGACGTACTATCGGGTGTTTTTTATTGAGGTATAGAACTTTAAGTTGGCATCACTTTTTTAACTAGCGGCCATTTTGTCAGCTGTCAAGTGATTAATATTTAGTTTGGTTTGCCATTTCATCATGAACAGGTTGACAGAAGAACAACGCTAGCAAATCGTGCAAATTTATTTCGAAAATAATGGTTCAGTTCGCGAAGTTTACCGCAAGCTCCGTCCATTTTATGGTCGACATAATCGTCCATCAGAGCAATTATTTTGGTTAACCTTGGATCGTTTCCGCACTACGTTTACTCTATGTGATAATACGCATCCGCAGCGACGTCGAACAGTGCGCACCGAAGAAACAATTGCCGCTGTAGAGCAAAGTGTTGAAGAGGACCCGAATGAATCGATTCGCCACCGTGCACAGCAATTGGAGCTTTGTCCATCAACTTTATGGAAGATTTTGCGCAAAGATCTTGGCTTGCGACCTTACAAGATCCAGCTTGTGCAAGAATTAAAGCCGCGAGACCATGCAATGCGTCGTGATATTGGTGTATGGGCCGAAAATGAGATTGATCTCGATGCTGATTTTCATCGCAAAATTTTGTTCAGTGATGAGGCTCATTTTTGGTTGAATGGCTACGTCAACAAGCAAAATTGCCGCATTTGGAGTGAAGAGAATTCACATGACACCCTTGAGACGCCATTACATCCACAAAAACTGACTGTTTGGTGTGCTCTATGAGCTGGTGGAGTCATTGGGCCATACTTCTTCCGAAATAATGCTGGAGAGTCAGTTACCATAAATGGAGACCGGTATAGAGCCATGATTACCGACTATTTTGTTCCCAAATGGATGGCATGAATGTGGATGAGTTGTGGTTCCAACAAGACGGCGCTACATGCCACACAGCGCACGTCACAATTGATTTATTGAAGGAAACATTCGATGAGCGCATAATTTCGCGGAATGGACCTGTCAATTGGCCACCAAGATCGTGCGGTTTGACACCACTGGATTATTTTCTTTGGGGATATGTGAAGTCGCTCGTCTACGCCAACAAACCAGAAACGTTAGGGGACTTGGAAGCCAACATTCGTGGCGTTATTGCCAACATACGGTCCCATATGCTCGAAAAAGTAGTTGAAAATTGGACCTGTAGAATTGGCTTTATTCGAGCCAGCCGCGGCGGCCACATGCCCGAAATCATATTTACACATTAATGGCATAAAATTATCCTTCCAATAAAGCCAAATTGATGGACATTAAAACGATTTTCTTGTGTTTTATTTCAATTCGAAGTTCTATACCTCTAAAAAAAACACCCATTATTTGAAAAAATAGTAGTTTCAAAAACAGGCTATAAGTTTATGCATCAATGTTTATTTTTTGTAAATGAAACAATACCAAAGTTAGACATGATTTATCATTTAATGTCGTAAAAATTATTTATTTTTGGTTGAATTTCGCAAAAACAAAAAAAAAATACCATTTTCCCCCATACAAATGTGCTCTTATAGAACATTGTTCGATTTGGCTCAAATTTTTAGAACTGAACTTTTAGACATATTGTTACAATATTCAGTTAAAATTTAATTCGACTAAAAATTGTCTTGCATACAAGCCATTGTCACCCTAATATACATATATAATACCCTAGACAGACATAGGATTTCTATACCATAATATAAATACTATCAGCCAAATTCGTAATCAAAAATTATGTAGTGTCTATCTACAGTTTTATTCAATATACATTTTTTAGTCTATGGTTATCTGATATTTATACACTGCATAAACAGTGCCTAACTCTGCTTATACTACCGTGAAAAAGATGTTTATTTTGTTAGAAAAAGAAAAATTAAAAAATTAAATTTTGTGATTAAAAAATGGATACCATCGATACTTTGGAAGTTTTGAATACTGCTCCAATGAGAAGGAAGTGTTTGGAAAGTTTATAGAAAAAGAAAAAACCCATTCCTAATGAACGATGATGAATCCTTTTGGAAAAGGTACCGATTTTTAAAGGAAAGCGCAAAGAAACTAATATCTCTGGTTAAATCAAATCTTAAAACCAAAAAAAAAAAAATAAAGGTGGAAGCATTCCGGCTTTCTCCCAAGTGTTATCTGCTCTCAGGTGTTGGGGAAATTCAAGGATTTTCGCAGTTTACAATGTGTAAAAGTTTGATCCGCTTTGAGTTTTCGTCATCTTCCTTTTTGGGCATTTTCTTTTTTTGGGTCTGTCAATATGGACAGCTTTACATTCGCTTGATAATAACTGAAATGTAAAGTTTTTGTTGAAAAAATCCTCTTTGGTTTGGGTATCATTTTAACTACTTTTCTGGTGCACACTGTCTTTAACTGTTCCATTGCTGTCATACTCATTGGAATCTACTTCAAAACATTTCGGGAGGCGTGCTACCAACTCTTCTTCTACAGAATTTAGCGGCTCAGGTGGTGGACCTCCTCCTGTCTGTTTCATTTGTTTCATAAATGACGAGTTTTTTGTTTTAGCAATGAAATTTATTTTCCGCCACTGTGCCTGTATTTGTTCCAACGTTCTTTCAGTTTTGGAACAGGAGTTAAAGAGCGAATGGACACTATTCCAAGCTTCTTTTTTCTTTCTGTTTGTGTTGGAATCAATTTTTGTATTTTAAATTATTTCCAGCTTGCCCATTACCAGTTATGACAGCACATTCTAAAAATGAATAATATATGTAAAGTTTTATTAAAATAAACAAAGTAACACAGCAATTTTTACCTTTTCTTCTTGATCCTAGTTTAAAGCACGTTTAGAAATCTTTTTGTCCATTTTCCACTTATATTTTTTAAAATAATTTGAAGGCGTCGCAAACAGTTTTTTTCAAATGAAATTCCACAAACAAATTGTATAAACAATGTCAGAGTTGATTTTTTAAGTAGTTTCTTTTGTAAAAACAACGCTGCAGGTTTTTCTTCGACACTGTTTAAAAAAAGTATTATGAATTAACTAAAACATAACTGGTGCATTAGCTTAATCGACATTCTACTTATCCACTGCATAAATTCACTACATAGACAACGCACAACATTTGATTATGAATTTGGCTGTATGTTTTTTGATACTAAATTGATATGACAGACATGCAGTACCAAAGAAATGGAAAAAAAAGTTTTTAATAAAAGACTTTCTTCTGTGCGTCGTGGGGTTAAAAATGCCTTTGGGCAAGTTAAAGCTAGGTTTAGAAGGATTAGAAAAGGCATGGAAGTTCACATGAAGAACGTTAATATCATTATTAAAGCCGCCTGTATTCTGCACAACATTTTCAATAATAAAAATGGCAACATAAATAACACAGTGCGACAAAAAAAAATTAAGTAAAAGTTTCTGGGATGTTTGTTATACCATTTTTCTGGTAATGTCGAGCAGAACAATACTCTGGTTTTGGAATTTTAAAAACACCCCCAAAATCTGGAGTTACGGGTAAAACCATAAAACCATGTAACTTAGACAAATGCCAACCGATTTTAAATTTTTTAAAAGATATTGAAAGAAGAAGCCCTTTTCTACGGTATATAGTTTCTTAAAATATACTTAAGATACGTGTGTTTTTTTAACATCAAATATATTTTTTTTCCGTTTTCTTCCACATAATTCTATTTTCGGGATGTTGTTACGCAATATTTTTGTATAGGAATAGTGCAATTTATTATCTGATTTTAAAAATATATAAGATAACCAATTTAAAACTGTCCTTGGTTTTTTGGTGTATGGGCCGAAAATGAGATTGATCTCGATGCTGATTTTCATCGCAAAATTTTGTTCAGTGATGAGGCTCATTTTTGGTTGAATGGCTACGTCAACAAGCAAAATTGCCGCATTTGGAATGAAGAGAATCCACATGAGACCCTTGAGACGCCATTACATCCACAAAAACTGACTGTTTGGTGTGCTCTATGGGCTGGTGGAGTCATCAATTGATTTATTGAAGGAAACATTCGATGAGCGCATAATTTCGCGGAATGGACCTGTCAATTGGCCACCAAGATCGTGCGATTTGACACCACTGGATTATTTTTTTTGGGGATATGTGAAGTCGCTCGTCTACGCCAACAAACCAGAAACGTTAGGGGACTTGGAAGCCAACATTCGTGGCGTTATTGCTAACATACGGCCCCATATGCTCGAAAAAGTAGTTGAAAATTGAACCTGTAGAATTGGCTTTATTCGAGCCAGCCGCGGCGGCCACATGCCCGAAATCATATTTAAATATTGATGGCATAAAGTTATCCTTCCAATAAAGCCAAATTGATGGACATTAAAACGATTTTCTTGTGTTTTATTTCAATTCGAAGTTCTATACCTCTAAAAAAACACCCATTACATATAAGATTTAAAATTTTTATTAAGCAAAATGTTTTTATCAGTTATCAATTTCTTTTTCAGATTTAAACAGAGGTTTAGATTATTAAAAGAGGCATTTAATTATGTCCCAATTAAATTTTTTAAAAAGTTGCAAAGGAAATGAAGGCAAAACTATTTTCTCCAGATCAATTAACAGAATACACGGAAAATTTTATGAAAAAGTACAAGATTCCTGGAGGTTATTGACTTCAAATGGTATTTTTCCCTTCATGGTTTTTATTTCATTAGTTATAGGATACATTGACGGTACCCATATTGGACTCCAAAAGCCTTCTCACAACGAACACATGTTCTTCAATCGGAAATTGTTTCGCAGTCTAAATAAAATGATAGTAGGTTCATGAAAAATAAGATTTTATTTAAACTAATATTTATACCCTTCACTACCATAGGTGGAAAGGGTATTATAAGTTTGTGCTTATGTATGTAACGCATAGAAATATTTGTCTTAGATCCATCTTTTAGTATACAAATAGGCTTAGAATCACTTTCTGAGTCGATTTAGCGATGTCAGTCCGTCTGGCTGGCTGGACCCCCATGTAAACCTTGTAATCAAACTACAGGTCGCAATTCTAAAGATAATTTGATGAAATTTGGCACTGGTCATTTTTTTGTTAATGGCTATTGAAATTCGTCAAAATCGGTCCATTATTTATGGTACCTCCCATAGGTCCCACTTCCCGGAATTGATATATTGGCCACAAAAATCAATATTTTTTCATGAAATTTAAAACAAATACTACCTATGTAAACTTAAATCACTGTATTGAATTTCGTTGAAATCGGTCCACATTTGACCATAGCTCCCATACAAAATCTTTTCTCAAAACTCACTAAATGAGACAAAATTCACTAAAACGCTCGTAAATCCGAAAATAATGAGAAGTTTATTTTTTGCATACATAATTTCTATGACAACTGTAATCAATTTGCCAAATTTCGAGATAATCGGTCCATATTTGACCCTAGCTCTCACATAAGTCCACATGGCGGAAACAGCTTAAATGAGAAGTTTATTTTTTGCATACATAATTTCTATGACAACTGTAATCAATTTGCCAAATTTCGAGATAATCGGTCCATATTTGACCCTAGCTCTCACATAAGTCCACATGGCGGAAACAGCTTAAATGTAAAAGTTTTTAGAATATGTTTGTATGATGGCAAAATTTAGCAAATATTTGTCTTTAAACACTAAAAAGAACACCTTTGACCTTAGTGGTGAAGGGTATCGTATGGTCGGGCTTGACCGACTATAGCACTTTCTTACTTGTTTATTATTAGATTTGTGACCACGAAGACAAAATTTTGGCAATTAATTTAAAATATGGTAGAGCGGCACACGACTCTTTTGTGTGGAAAAATTCAAATGAAAGGGATTTGTTGGAAGAACTTTATGTTTGTCTTTTGGGTAATATCAACTAGAATAAGTTGTTATCACGCTGTCACAAATATTTGTTTATTAATTTCAGGTGATTTGGGTTATTCTTTAGAGCCTTGGTGCATAACACCGTACAGAAATCCGGCAGAAGAATCAATTGAGGATCAGTACAATGACGTTCACTCAAAAGGTAGATGTAGTCCACAGAACTATTGGAATCTTAAAGGGACTTGGAAAATCCTTCCCAACGGCAAAAGAAGTCGATATAGTCCCGAAAAATTAGCACAATTAGCAAATGTATGTGCAGCCTTGCACAATGTTTGTGTACAATTTAAAGTGGAACAGTACTCAGAAATACAAGTCCAAAATCTGTCCAAGTTAAATTAGGCATCGGTACTGAATCACAGCTGACCAAAATAGGAAGCAAAATAAAAATTGACACAACCTTGGTTTTGATTAAATTTGTACTCCAAAGTTTTAAAACAACACAAATAGACTCCAAGAGTATAATAACGTATGTGATGAAAATCGATTTCGACAGAAAACCGTGTGAAAATGTGTAAAAGGTGTGATGTGGTTACTTTATCGTTTTCATAATATCGATTTCATTTTCCATTTTGTTCCTTTAAAAAGTAATCGAGTGTGATAAGAACCGTTTATAACAGTTTGGATTCATTTTGAAATCACATTGTTTGTATTTTGTGAAAACAAAAAATTGAAATAAACTCAAGACAGGAAAAATAAAAATGTGAGTATTTTTCGCAAAAAAAGTATATCTTCCTTATTTTGTCCCACTTTTAAGGGGTAAACACAAGAATTTCCAGCAAGGAGATGCTTTTATTAAATTTATGGAGCAGCATTCAGATATTGCCAATGGGCTTCACCAAATGCGAAAAGAGACATGTTGAAAATCTTTGGAAAGATTTGACCAAAGAATTGAATTCTATGGGCTCTCCATTGCATGACATCTCAGGTTGGAAAAAAGTGAATATTCAAATACGATATTTATTTTTGTATGAAATATCAAATCCTTTTTGCAATTATGGTGTGACTGGAAGGCGGGTATAAAAAAAAATTGCTGAAAACAAAATGGAAGCTAAGGCAACGGGTGGTGAATCATATAACCAACTTTATATCTCAAAAAAAGAAGAGACGATTGGACAACTGTGCGGTTTGTATGTTATTGTTGAGGGTGTAAAGGGTTCCAGTTCATTCGGTACTAGCAATACCAATAATGATTTATCGTCATCTTCGGATGAAGAAGTTTTCAACGATCTTCCTGTCGCTGGAAAAAGAAAGAGCAGTGAAATAGATGGCGAGACCCCATGTACATCAAAACGAGCCACTTTAAAAACCAGAGACGATAATCTAAAGGATCATTTAAAACAATACATCGGGAGAGACTTGCAAAATAGAGTGAAAATATCGAAGTCTTTAGAAAAATTAACTGATATTTCACAGATAAATACAGACAGATTGGAAATAGTCGCCAGTAATATAAGACGTGTTTATAAATCTCTTGATAACATAAAAGACACCACGGTGCAATGGAAACATTCGCAAAGAAAAAAATATATATTTGTTTGATGGTCTAGGGTGCCCTTAAGAACTTAAAAAAGACTGATTTAATGTACATATGTGTCTTTCATTTTTAATAAAAACAATTGAAATTAATTTATTATTTGTAACTTTCTTAAAAATCAGAAAAATGCTTCTAAGCTTTCAGCAATGCTATTTCTAATTGCTATGGCATCATTATGAAGTGCAGATGAAGTAGAAATCTCTCCTTCTTCCATTTCAAAACCATGATTGTGTGATTCGTCCGAAACGTCCCCAAAAAGTTCTCAAATTTTAAAGCACAACATATATTAATGATTTGAACCACTTTGAATGGTTTATATCACAGCGTTCGGAACAAGCGTCTGAAGCGACTTTTTAGAACTTCAATGGTTCTTTCGTCGATGTTCCTGCCTGAAGTGTGACTTCTGTTAAATCGTTGTTGTGGCGCACTGCTTTGGGATTTATAGGGTGTTAGTACAAATGGTTCAAGGGCATATCCCGAATCGGCTAGTAGCCACGAACCACATGTTTTTTCCAAAAACACATTCCTAGCACTGCTCATGTTCCATATAAATGAATCATGGCTTGAACCTGGCCTAGTTGCATCAACGGCTTTAACATTCATTTTATATACAATATACATACATATTTACATGTATGTTGTTATTTAAAGGAACTAGCAATCATAGCTTAATGCTGTAGAATCCCTTTCTATTAAAGTATAGATGTTCTTCATTCTTTACACTTTTCACTGCAATATGGGTACCATCTATGCACCCTACAAACTGCTGGTATTCCATATTTTTCGAAAAAAATTGCTTAGATTTTCTGATTTCATCTTCGCTGGATTCTAGTTGAATTTGGTCGGGATATATTTTTCTCTCTAGGCAGTTCAACATTTTTACTAACGATTTGGAAACTGTGGTACGGTGCATTGCAATATTGACGTCATTCCCGACAGATCTTTGGAAGCCCCCTTCTGCCAAGCACCGTAGGGTACTCGCCAATCGTATTACGTGTGGTATAGTTGTGTCTTTCTAAGAATTCCCAATTTTATCATAAATCCTTTTTTATTCAATCTAAAACACTGGATAAATCTGGACACAGGAGTTAATTGAAATGTCATAAGAAGTAAAAAATAAACTTACATATCATCCGGTAAACTTAATGGATCTGACTTATCCCTCATTTGTTTTCTTCTTATATTTTCGGTTCTATTTTCTTCAATCAACAAAATTAGAGAAGATGCAATGAAGGCCATTTCAAAAACTACACAGGGTTGTATTTTTTCAGAGTTGTATTTTCCACAGAGACAAAACGAAATGGAAACTAAAATGGAAAATGAAATCGATCGAAACTCATCACATAGTTATCGATTTTAATATTCGATTTACGTTTGAAATCGATCGAATCTCATCACATACCCGAATAGTTTTTATTTCAAGATCAACCATTTTAATTTTCATATTGGAAGAGTGTAGTTCTTCTTTTAGTTTAATAAATTCTTTTAATTGTATTAATCGGTCAAGCTTAGAAGCCATATTCTTTTGGTGCTCTTAAACTTTCGATATATTGGACTTTAAAAGCTGGCTTAGTTGAAAATTCAGAAGCTGATTTTGACTTCATAGCCTTCGTGTTCGCTGTCATCTTCCGTTGCAAAGCTTCTGTTCGTTAAATCCTGCATTCTCTGATTTATGTCATTAGGAGGAGTTGCATTGTTATTATCGCGGCAACATTAAATGATCCTTCAAACGCAATGTCTGCTGCCTGAATAATTTGTTCCAAACCAAACTTTGTTTATATAATATATCTTACGCCACGATTTTGCATTTTTAGTTGGTGAGTCCAACGAATTCAAACACACGGTAAGTGTTTTTCGCATATTCTACACTCATAGAAAAATTGAAAACATCCGTATTTAAAATCACACCATTCGGGGCCAATAGTGAATTAAAACCGTATGTTTAAAAACTGAAAACGAATATTTTCAATATTGCAACACAAAATGTATAACGTATTTTTACCAGTTTAATACCAAACGGTGATGATAATATCATGAACACACTTCGTTTTCAATTTGATTCAAAATTCTTAAATCAAACGGGGTTGAATTGAAAACATATTGTTTTCAATATTAAAACACACCGTTGTTAAATGAAAAACTTTGTTTGCGATTGAGAAACTTTATTTGCATTCTGAAAAAGTGACTGGGCCTTTATAGCAACATTTAACAATGACTTCAAATCCTATACACTAAGAGAAAAATGACGATCTGATTTCAAGAAAAAAAATCTACAATATAAGATTGCGAAATCTTGAATTTTCAATCTTGAAAATATAGCCAGTAAGATTTATATTCTTAAATTTAAGAATAAATTCTTAGTTATGAGAATACAATCTAAAAATAAACTGTAATTTGTTTGCTTTTAAGATTTTAATCCTATTATAAGATTTTAAATCTTAATTTTAGATCGTATTCTTTATTTTAAGATTGTGATCTTGATTTCAAGATTTTATTCTTATTTTGAAGATTGTAAGTTCTAATCTTAAGATCGTATTCTAGATTTGTGTGCTTGTTTTAGGGAAATTTTGTCATAAATTGTAATCCGCCGACCAAAGTAGTTGCGAAAAAGTGAAAAACTAATTTTTTGAGAAAAAATATAAATTTAATAAGAAATATAAATCGAAAACCTTAATCCGAATGAAGTGATCCTTTTAAATATTCCAATAGAAGGCAATTTAGTTCTGGTGTGTGATGGGGAGTATAAAAAGAACTGCCCTTCACAAGAAATTTCATGAGATTTCTTGGACGATGACGCGTTGCTGAAAAATCTTTTGAAAGAATTCGATCTGGAATGCGTTTTTCCGTACCTGCAGCGTAAGTTTTTCATCATATTTATAAATACATAAGTAAATTTCTTTTTAAAAAATTATATTAATTTAATTTCTTTCAGGCTCAAATGTAACTTTTAGAAGCCTGCAGTATATGAAATCAGTGAAAAATTATTTGTCTGGAAAAATAAACAGGTTTTAATATTTTATTTAGAAAGTAAATTAAACCACTAATAGTTTTGTCTTTTAGTTTGAAATTGATGAAGATACACTTTCGATGCCGTCGAAGGTAGGTCAGTGGCTACAAAAATGTCCAAATGTAACTTCCACTTCATCGTCTTCTGTAAATGTGGAAGTTAACAAAAAAGTGTTTGACAAAGTAAAAGTATTAGATAATTACTTAATACATTAAAATGTGTACAAAACATAAAATATTTTCGTTTATTTATATAGGATTTAGCTTCATTATTGAATGAATCAGTAAGTGGCAAAAACATCCTAGAATTTTATGCTTCACGCAAAGATTTAAACAATAACTATCGTGATGAGCTGATCCAGATTATAGTACATCACACACTTCATCCTCACGATTTCCAAGATATATTGACAGAAATATGCACACTTTTTCCAACGGAAGATGAAGTCAAGGTATTTTTAGGATAAAATTTTTTACTAACTACCTATAATCTAAAATAAATAAATCAAAATTTTAAAATATATTATTTTATCACCAAATACGAATATTATAATAAGAAAAAACGTGCTTAAAATAAGATTTTCTGCTTGAAATCGAAACTTTTTCTGCTTGAAAGTAGAGTAAATGCGAAAAATCTTATTTTAAGAATAAAATCTTATTTTTCAAGATTGTTTGTAAGATCGCAATCTTGAAAAAGTTCTAAGAACAAGATCGATAATTAAGAATGCGATCTTATTATTTAAGATTATGTTCTTATTAATTAAGAGTGCATTCTTAAAAATTAAGAATTTAATCTTAATTAATAAGAACACATTCTTAGTTATCGATCCTGTGCTTAGATTTTTTTTAAGATTGCGATCTTACAAAGAATCTTAAAAAAATAAGATTTTATTCTCAAAATAAGATTTTTCGTATTTACTCTACTTTCAAGCAGAAAAAGTTTCGATTTCAAGCAGAAAATCTTATTATCAGCACGTTTTTTCCCTGAGTGTAAGTATTTAATAAAATATGATATATTCTAAATCAAATA
The DNA here is from genome assembly GCA_933228675.1 of Stomorhina lunata. Taxonomy (NCBI): domain Eukaryota; kingdom Metazoa; phylum Arthropoda; class Insecta; order Diptera; family Rhiniidae; genus Stomorhina; species Stomorhina lunata. The sequence continues at coordinate 82,178,546 of OW121740.1, read as the reverse complement.
TTTTTCCTTTGACAAAATCAATCCGCTTTTAGAGCAACATAGGAGTGGGAGAAGACTTTTATTTACCATTTAGCCCTGCTTGTACTTAAGGTGGAAGAGACATCGCCTCATCATCAATTCCAAACTGTAACAAAAGGATTTATATTTAAATACATAAGATGTGTTGGATAAAATCATTAATATTACTTTCGACTTCTTCCTAAAAAGAAAATACTTTTGTATAAATCCTAATGGTACGGCTAGGGTTGCTAAAATTAAATTTGTCCAGCTGAAAGATAAAGAATTGATTTTTTAATATTTTTAAAGAAAAACTATTTTTATGAAAAAGAACTCAATAAAAACTTTTGCAAAAGTGTATTTTTTTCTTTTTAACTTAAGTGATTTATGCGTTGATTAATTGAATGCTTCATCAAATTCATTTTGTAATAAAACAAGTAAGAAAGTGCTATAGTCGGTCAAGCCTGATCATACGATACCCTTCACCACTAAGGTCAAAGGTGTTCCTTTTCTTGTATAAAGACAAATATTTGCTAAATTTGCCATCATAAAAATATTTTCTCAAAACTTATATAAATAAGCTATTTCCGTCATTTGGTCTTATATGAGAGCTAGGATCAAATGTAGATCAATTGTCTTTTTACAAAAATTCTCATTATCTTCAGACTTACAAGCGTTTTACTGATTATTGTCTCATTTAGTGCGTTTTGGCAGAAGAGTTTGTATGGAAAGAGTTTGTATGGAAAGAGTTTGTATGGAAAGAGTTTGTATCGAAATTTTGTACAGTGATTTTGGTTTACATAAGCAGTATTTGTTTTTGATTTTAGTGGCCAAAATATCAATTCCGGAAAGTGCGACCTATAGGAGGTACCATAAAAATTGGACCGATTTTGACAAATAGCCACTATCAAAAAAAAAAAAAATGATCTGTGCAAATTTCATCAAATTATCTTTAGAATTGCGTCTTGTAGTTAACATGGGGGTCCCGCCAGTCAGTCGTCCAGCCAGACTGGTGGACTGGCATCGCTAAATCGACTCAGAAGTCTATTGGTATACTAAAAGGTAGGTTTTAGACAAATATTTTTTGCGTTACATACATCAACACAAACTTATAATACCCTTTTCACCTATGTTGGTGAAGTGTATAAAAATTACCCTCTATCAAATTTTCCCATTGTACTTACTTAAATGAAATATATAAAAAACCAATTGAGGTCAAAGGCCGAGCATATTTTAGAATTCCGAGCATATTTGAAAGATTTTTGTCTACTTGAAAGATTTTTCTCTACTTGGCCTTTCCGTCGAATTTTCGGTCGTCCTCTTTTACGAGTTCATTCGGGATCGTTTTCGAATACTTTTGTAGAGCGTAGTTTACGTTCTTACAGAGAGAGCTTTATTTCTTATCTGCCTGATTATGCCAAAATAGCATCTGTTGGCAAGTATGATTCTACATTTGATTTCGAAATTTATGTCGTTATTTATGTTGACGGCGGTACCAACAACAACTACACCCATTTTATTAGATCACATCCCATGTCATCGACAAATGTATTAGCTGCAGCATCTTAGACGATTTCATTTTCTCTCGATATCGCTGCGGTTAATTACGGTATTCGCAATTCGGTTTATCAAAAATTAAAAGTTCCATTGAAGCAAATTATTAAAGCAAGTTTTTTATTATTAATGTCCAGCTAATTTTTGGGTTGTCAAGCTTTTTTTTCCTTACGTCCAGCTTTTTCAGGATTTGTGTCTGGCAACCCTAGGTACGGCCCTTTAAGTCCTCTTTTTTATGTACCTAAAGGCCTCCTGCTTCTAATTTTTAATAACTCGGCGTCATCCATTGACTTCTTGTTCTCCAACTTTTCGTTCTCGAAAAATTAATCTGACTTAGTAATATATGTTTTTAGGTTGTAAACGCATGTTTTCAGCGACCAGTGACGATTTTGCAACGACATGTTTTTATGAGTGTAAGGTTAATGTAATTCTTCCTTGCCCATATTTTTTAAAATATTTTTTGCTCAATTTTGGTGCTCTAACATAAACTCTGTCATTACTTCTTTTTGCTTTGAATTTATGACTTTTGCACTTGTCCTAAAAATATAACAATTAATGATTCAATTAAACATAATCCAAAGCGTTTCTGGACTTTCATCAATTCTAAAAAAAAATAACTCCTCTATCCCAGTCTTAATGACTTACAATAACGTCTCATCGAAATCTTTGAATGATTCTGTTAATCTTTTTGCACAATATTTTCAATCTAACTGCAACAATGATTCCTTAAACTCTAGCAACTTTGAATTGAATCAAATTAATGCTAGTGTTGATTTTTCTTCAATGTCAATTTCTGAGGAAGATATTTCTAATGCTATTAATAAACTATCTAATTCTTTTAAATCTGACAATGATGGAATTTCCTCCTTTTTATTGAAAAAATGTCTTACTCCGTTATTGCTACCCCTGTTAATTATATTTAATAAATCAATTCAACACGGTCCCTATCCATAAATCTGGTAGCAAAAATAGTGTTACCAATTATACCCCCATTTCCAAATTAACAAATATTTCAAAAATTTTCGAGCATATTGTGTATGAAAAAATATTATTCCAAATTAAACGTTTTGTTTCATTGGAACAACATGGTTTTATGCCTGGTAGATCTACGACTACTAATATAGCTGTTTTCAATAAATTTTGTATATCATCTTTTGAAAAAGGGCTTCGAGTTGATACGGTATACACTGATTTTGCTAAAGCATTCGATAGTGTTCCGCACAACCTTCTTTTATCAAAACTTGAAAAATTAGGATTTCATTCCAAGATGTTGAGGTGGTTCCATTCCTATCTTACCGGAAGGATTTCAGTTGTTACTATTGATGGTGTAAGCTCAGTACCATTTATTCCAACTTCAGGAGTACCTCAAGGGAGTATCATTGGGCCTCTGCTTTTTATACTATTTATTAATGACATTCGAAATTGTTTCAAACACTCGAATTTTTTGTTATATGCAGATGATTTAAAAATCTTTAAATCTGTATCAAATACTAAAGATATTTCTGAACTTCAGGATGACTTAAACAGAGTTGGGCAGTGGTCGTTACAGAATGGGTTACCTTTCAACATCAAAAAATGTTATGTTATGACCTACCACAGATGTAGAGTTGTACTACCTTCAAACTACTTCATAAGTGATATCTTACTATCAACTGTTGATGAAATCTTGGATTTAGGAGTTCTTTATGATACTAAATTAACTTTCTGTAACCACTTGAATTACATCATTCCTAAGGCATGGTCCATGTTCAGCTTTATAAAAAGACATTGTGATAAATATTTTGACCATTATACCAAAAAGGTTCTTTTTATTTCCTTTGTTAGATCAAGACTTGAATATGCTTCGATAATATGGAATCCTAGTGCTATTACTTACAGTAACCGTCTAGAGAAAATACAAAAGAAATTTATTAAATATGCTTTAAGCTTCTTAAATTTTTCCAATTCAGAACCTCCCCCTCGTTCTCCTACTTATTCCGAAAAGTGCCTGTTACTCTCAATGAAAACATTAGAGTCTAGGAGGAAAATGCTTTCTTTAAACTTTTTGAATAATATTGTCTGTGGAGTTATTGACTGTCCAGCTCTACTTGAATCAATTAAATTCTATGTTCCTTCTAGATCTCTCAGACTAAGAGGAAATTTGTTTTATATTGACTTTCACAATACTGAATATGCATTAAATGAACCGCTGACTAGATCAATGAGATTATTTAATGATTTTAGTGATTTTTTGGACATAAGCATACCTAATAATGACTTTAAAATAATTTTAAATAATATTCTTTAACTTTGTTATACCCCTTTTTTGTATTCTTTTTATATTAATTAGTCGGTAAGGATAATATTGTACTCTTTTTTTATATTAAGTAGTCTGTAAGGATAATATTGTATCGATAGACTAATGAACAAATAAATAAATAACAATTATTAATGGATATACATAATTAAACAAAAAAATGTAATTAAAATATTTTTATTTTGTTTACGATAGCTATTTCGGTATCAAATGATTTTTGTAAATAAAACACTCGATATCGAAAGCTATAATCTTAACTTTCGCTCATTTTTGTTCGATATTGAATGACATGATCCCAAAATAAAATTATTCGATAAAAATAATTTTCATTGCCCTATACGATTTTACCATGGGAGTACTGATTTTTGCAATAAATGCAAAAAGCTATCGCCCTAATGTACATACAAAAATATATATGTATGTATGTATGTAATGAATCTGTTTCATTAAAATGTTAAACTGAATTCATAAACAGTTACAAAGAAAACTTCTTCTTAATAGGTGTTAAAATAAACTGGATTAATATTAAGTCCATATTACGGAAATCAATAACGCTGTACGTATTTGTTCAACAAATGTAAATTTATGTAAATATATGCATACATATGTATGTATGTAATTACATATGTATAAACACTGAATGAAATTTGTTTGATTATAGTATTTAGTGTATACATGAAAACTAAAAATAACAAATACGTGTAAAAATAAACAATTATGAACCTTTCCTTAATATTTTTCATAGGCAGTGCTGTCACCGTTCTTTTTTATTATTTACCAAAAATTTACTTTTTCACTTACTTTCTTAAGCAGAATGAGTTTCAAAACCAACCTAAGAATAACGTATCATTTCCCTGCTAAAAATTGTTACTTATTTTATGGCTTTTTTATTGAACTTAACCTCAAAATTTGGCATCAAGACGGCACTGGTATACGTTACGCGATCGCAATAATATTTAAAATTTCGATTATTGGAATCAAAAGAAAAAAAAAGTGAAGGGAATGTGTAAAAAAATCCCATATAAGCGGGGACAGCCTAAAGTACATACAGTCACACAGATAATTATACGTACCACCCATAAAAATCATTTCTAAAGAAAGCCATGAACTATCAATCAAACATTTCTTTACATTAATGACTGTAATGACGCAATCCCTTAAATAAAGAAAAAAATCCCAAAATTTATGCATTTGTGTAAAACCGATATGGCAACACAGAAAATTATACGTACGACGTCAAGAATAACGGTATTTCTTGAATGTTTACAAACCAAATGCACAAAAACTGGCTTAGTATTTGTCTTTGTGTTGAGGTTTTGAAGAATAAAGCACAACTTTTCTTGAAAATGGGTCGAAAATCAAAGGATGTTCGTTTAGAAATACGTGAAATGATAATAAAGTTAAGAAAGGAAGGAAATTCTTTGAATTCAATTGCCAAAACTGTCGAGCGTGCCAAGTCGACAGTTCAAACAATTTTGCAAAATTTTTCTAAAACCAATTCTTTGATAAACAAGCCTAAAACTGGTCGGCCACCAAAAATTTCTTCAAGGATGGCCCGGTACATAAAAGGTATTGTGGATAAAAATGCTAGGACTACAGCCGTAGAAATACGAAATACCTTGGAGCATGACCACAATGTCAGTGTGCATTCCGAAACAGTTCGAAGTGTTTTGAGAAAGAACGGTTTCCGCAGCCGAGTTCCGAGAAAAAAAAACATTTATTAATGAAATCAACAGAAAAAAGCGATTGGAATTTGCCCAAAAGTATATGGACAAGCCAACTAATTTTTGGGCGAAAGTACTATTTAGTGATGAGAGCAAATACAATTTGTTCGGTTGTGATGGAAAGCAAAAAATTTGGCGCAAACCAAATGAAGAGCTGCAACGGAAAATTCTTATTCCAACGGTGAAGCATGGCGGTGGTTCGGTCATGGTTGTGGAGACAAATATGAACCGTTATGTATACTTGGATATTCTAAAAATCAGTTTAATAGAATCCGCAACCAAATTGGGTCTTAGTGATAATTGGTATTTCCAACAAGACAACGACCCAAAGCATACCTCACATATTGTTGGGGAATGGTTGCTATACTATGTCCCAAAACAGCTCCATTCGCCACCCCAATCACCAGATTTTAACCCCATTGAACATTTGTGGGACGAATTAGAACGCCGCATACGTAGAAGAACTATTCGGAATAAACAGGAGCTAAAGGATTGTCTGCTACAAGAGTGAAACCAAATAACGTGTGAGACAACAAAAAAATTGGTTTTTCAATGAACAATCGATTGAAGGCGGTAGTAAATTCAAAGGGAGGCCCAACTAAATACTAAAAAAAAACTTAAAAAATAGTTTAACTGTGTAAATTAACATTAAATTTTTAGGTAGCGTACGAATAATTATCTGTGCTGTGAAATTTGTTTTTTGTGTTTTTTCTTACTTTAAAAGTTTTGTTTTTTTAATATAAAAACGTTGGAATAAATATTTTTATTTGAATATAAAAACTTTGTGTATTATCTTTTTTTTATGCACAAAATTTTAAGATAAAATCAGAACTTATTGGGGTACGTATAATTATCTGTGTGACTGTACTTACCTATATTTACATAAAGAAGTGTAAGTAATATACATACATTTATTTCAGTTGCATAAAAAAAATTACGTACTTGCATATGTATGTACATAACATTAGTAAGTATGTACCTTGTGCATGTATTTGTAAAGATTCTTTAATGTCTCAATTACGTTTGTCAATATTTACTATTGATGATCATGACGATTTTTTAAATAAATAACTCGAACAAATTGTAATGATCCATTAATTCGTAACTACTTCTTAACATATGCATGTAAGATGTAAGTGTTTATAAACATTTTCATTAAATGTTTAAAGTATGGAAAACCTGAACGACTTTTTATGTTTTTCGTTGTTAATTTTACGAATAACTTTTTTAAAATTTTATTATGTTAGGGTTAGGTTAGTGTGGCAGACTCACTTAGACTAGTCCATTGTAATATCACTGCTTCTTAAAAAGAAGACGCTCCTGAACATATGCAATAAAAAATTTTATTATTTTTAATAAATTTTAAAAAGTTTGACTGGTTTTACTTTTTTGAGACCTCAAGATATATAATTATCCATTTTTGTTGCAATTGGCTAACGTTAAGTCAATTTTGCATAGGACGAAAAAATATATATTTTTTTCATACCGTTTTCAAAACTGTTTTTTTGTTTTTTTTCAATAGTTTGTTAAACGAATTCGAAAAAACTAAAAAAAAGTTCCAGAGTGTTAGTAATAACAGACTATAGGTTATTACAAAGAAAGAATTAAATCGATATCTCTAACGGCTTACCCGTACCTCCGACTTAAAGTCAAAGGATTTGGACAAAAACCCAATTTTTCACCAAAGTTATAAAAAAAGCACGTGAATGGTTATATATTAGCAGTTTTTATAAACAGAACTATAATTATTATTGCTTTAATGTGTAGAAATATATATGAAAACTTTGGTTGAAATCGGATGTCATAACCCTATTATTACCAGGGTCAAATGTAAAATTTTTAAAATATTAATTTTTTTCAAAAAAGGTACTAAAAAACTACACTTTTTTATTATTATATTTGAATAACAATTCAACAAACCATTAAAAGAAGTCTTTAATTACATTTTTATACAAATTAACCCTTGCGTACCCATAGGCTCAAAATAGTTCTAGTTTTAAATTGACAAATAACTACTTATAAATGTATAATATGGGAAAATTTACTTTTTATAAGAAATTTTTCAAAAATTTACTTTTTATAGAAAATTTTCTTATAAATATTCAACATTTTTTTTAAATTTTCTATAAAAAGTAAATTTTTGAAAATTTTTTGAAAAATTTTCTGTAAAAAGTACTTTTTGAAAAAATTTCTATAAAAAGTAAATTTTTAAAAGATTTTTTACCAAAAGTAAATTCTTAAAAGATTTTTTACCAAAAGTAAATTTTTGAAAAATTTCTATAAAAATATAAAATTTTTGAAAAACGTCCTAAAAGAGGTAAATTTTTTAAAATTTTCTTATAAATAGTTAGTTTCTATAAAAAATAAATTTTTGAAAAATTTCCTGTAAAAGAGGTATGCTTGGATACATAAAACGATGGACAAAAGAATTTAATGATCCGTATATCGCAAAGATTTTATACATGTCTCTTGTGCGACCAATTCTTGAGTATGGCTCTACAATTTGGGATCCAATTTATCAAACTCAATCAAATGCTATTGAATCGGTACAAAAACAATTTCTTTTATTTTGTCTCCGAGGTCTACGTTTTAACCCTGTTACTTTACCACCATATTCTGCTCGCCTAGCTCTTATTAAGCTGCCAACACTAAAAAGTCGTAGAGTTATGCTGAATGTATTATTTATTTTTAATGTTATTAATGGTATCACGTGCTCGGGGTTTCTAATAAATGAAGTTCTTTTCAACGTTCCACAACGCCCTACAAGAAATTTTCTACCATTGTCTTTGAGATTTCTTAGACCAAATTATGCTGATGCTGACCCACTTAGAAGGATGTGCAATACTTTTAATCAACTCTATCAATTCATTGACTTTTCACAACATCCTAACCTTATTAAAAGAAACATAATAATGTATTTAAATTCATAAGTTTTTATGTTTGTATTTAAATTAAATTTTATGTATTTTATATATTTTGAAATTTGTTATATTTAAATTTAAGTTCTTTAAAATGTCTGTAAGGAAAATCATCCATAGACAATAAATAAATAAATAAATAAATAAATAAATAAAAAAGTAATTTTTGAAAACTTTTCTATAAAAAGTAAATTTTTAAAAAATTTCCTACAAAAAAGAAATATTTAAAAACTTCTATAAAAATATAAAATTTTTTTATAAAAACGAAATTTTTGAAAAATAACCCATAAAAAGTAAATTTTTAAAAAGTTTTCTATAAAAGTAAATTTTTGAAAAATTTCTTATAAAAAGTAAATTTGCCCCCGGTTATTTGAGGGTTAATTCCTAAAAAAAAATATTTGTCAGTTTAAAACTAGAACCATTTTGAGCCCATGGGTTAATTTGTATAAAAATGGCAAGGGTTAATTTGTATAAAAATGTAACTAAAGGCTTCATTCAACGATTTGTTGAATTTTTATTCAAATATAATAATGAAAACATGTAGTTTTTGGTACCTTTTTTGAAAAAATTTAATATTTTAAAAATTTTACTTTTGACCCTGGTATTAATAGGGTTAATGACATCCGATTTCAAACAAAGTTCACATATATATTTCTACCCATAGAAATAATAATAATTATAGTTCTGTTCGTAAAAACTGCTAATATATAACAATTAACGTGCTTTTTTTTATAATTTTGTTGAAAATTTGTATTTTTGTTCAAATCCTTTGAATTTAAGTCGCAGGTACGGCTAAGCCGTTGGAGATATCGATTTAATTCTTTCTTTGTACTAATCTGCAGGATGTTTTTACTAATACTCTAGAACTTTTTTTATTTTTTTCGAATTCGCTTAACAAACTATTGAAAAAAAACCAAAAAAGCAGTTTTGAAAACAGTATGAAAAAAATATTTTTTTCGTCCTATGCAAAGTGACTTAGCGTTAGCCCATTGCAACAAAAATGAATAATTAAATAATTTGAGATCTCAAAAAAGTAAAACCAATCAAACTTTTTAAAATGTGTTAAAAATAATAAATTTTTTTATTGAATACATTCAGGAGCGTCTTCAAGGTTGTAAAATATTTTGGGAAACCCTTAATAATTAGAAAACCTTTCAACCGATATTAATGGCTTATATATCGTTGCAAAGCTCATTTTGTTATCTGTGTTATGCTGTTAAAAATGTATTTAAAAACATTTTCTAAGTAGAAACATTTTGAAGAAATCTAAAGAAACCCCTTAGTTTTCCCATATAACTGGGATGTCCAAACTTTGGCGTCAAGTCGGCACGCTTTCCCGATATCTGATCTGAATGAAACTTTGTATTTGGATTATTAGGATCAAATGTAATAAATTTGGGGGGTAAGTCTTTTGGTACAACGACTTTCAGTTATTCTGGGACACTCTAATGTATATAAATTTTTTGCCCTACTCGATAAGACCATATCTGGCGGGTATCAAAAATAATGGAGTAATGCTTGCCATTATTATCTAAAATTACATATTTGAGCATATCTGGTGGCTCTTGTGCAACAACTTGGGTCTTCCATCTTTACTATGATATTTTATGTTACAAACAAAAACCTTTGTTAAATACCAAAATAGCCATTAATCAAAATATATACATACATATTTATCATTAGCTGCAACATCGTCATAATTCGAAACAAGAAGTTTTTGTAGTGGGTTCTATATGTTTCAAAAGAATATATTGAGTTTGTGCTGAAGTTAGAAACTTAAGTTAGTACTTTCATAGGATGCCACAAATTTAAGTTTTTAGTTCTATTTTCCGGGCACCGAAAACATCTGTTATTTTACTCTTTTTAAGTTAAGTTTTGATTGCCTTGGACTTAATTTTTAAAAACTTATATAAAATGAGATTTAAATAGATTTATGTCATTTCCGTCTAAGGGCCTGATATAGGAACTAGGGCCAATTGTGCGTCGATTGTTACCAAATTCCGGTTATCGGTTTATATTTACAAAATACTTATATGTGTAAAGTTTCAGTTATAAAATGCAATTATGTTAAGATTTTTAAGCGTTTTTGTACTTTTGAGAATGTGTCTTGTATGGGAGGTATTGTCAAATATGGGCCGATTCCCATAAAATTAAAAATAAAACTACACTGATTTTGGCTACTATAAGCAATATTTATGCTGAATGTTATTAAAATACAATTCAATTTATCGCTGCACAAACCCAATATACCCCTTTCACCTTTGGTGGTAAAGCGTATAAAAATTCGACCGCTGTGGTATAAAAATTTAACGCAAATAGTTAAACTTTGTTGACCAGTGTTATTTCTTAAAGCTAACCTGAGCTGAAGATATATATATATATATATATATATATATATATATATATATATATATATATATATATATATATATATATTAAATATCCCTAATGTTATAGACGTAAAGCGATCTTGTCAAAACTCTCAAAAGCGTTTTACTACAAAATAAGTTTTTTTTAAGTTATGACGAATTTGCAACAAATGACAATGTTTTTTCACAAATAACATCCAGAATCTTATCAATAACATACTTTTATACTTTTATACTTTTATATACTTTTATATGTATAAGATTATACATATAAAAGTAAAACTACAATAAATGGACCATATCATATCTTTATTTTTCAATAAATAAAAATGTTACGTTTTAATAATACGCCCCAAATAATTTAATAAAAACACATGCAATTAAATAAACATACCCAACAAACAAAATCAGAAATTTGATCAAGAACAAAGCAAACGTCCAAATATTAAAAACAAGTATGAAAGTGCTATAGTCGGTCAAGCCCGACCATACGATACCCTTCACCACTAAGGTCAAAGATGTTATTTTTCCTGTATAAAGACAAATATTTGCTAAATTTTGCCATCATACAAACATTTTCTCAAAACTTATATATTTAAGCTGTTTCCGTCATTTGAACTTATATGAGATCTAGAAACAAATGTGGACCGATTATCTCGAAATTTGGCATATTGACTACAGTTGTTACAGAGATTATGTGAGCGAAAAATAAACTGAAATTCTCATTCTCTTTGGATTTACGAGCGTTTTAATGATTTTTGTCTCATTTAGTGCGTTTTTAAAGAAGAGTTTGTATGGGAGCTATGGTCAAATGTGGACCCATTTCAACGAAATTTGGTACAGTGATTTTAATTTACACAAGCAGTATTTGTTTTAAATTTCATGAAAAAAATATTAATATTAGTGACCAATATATCAATTCCGGGAAGTGGGACATATGGGAGGTACCATAAATAATGGACCAATTTAGACGAATTTCAATAGCCATGGTCCCATTATCAAAAAAATGATATGTGCCAAATTTCATCAAATTATCTTTAGAATTGCGACCAGCCATCCAGACTGACGGACGGACGGACATCGCTAAATCGACTCAGATAGTGATTCTAAGTCTATTGGTATACTAAAAGGTGGGTCAAAGACAAATATTTCTATGCGTTACATACATCAGCACAAACTTATAATACCCTTTCGACCTATGGTGGTGAAGAGTATAACTAGCAACTGCGCACAGTGGTTTACGGACGCTTTTTTTTTTGGAAATAATTATGTATTTTTTGAACGACTGGAGATATTTAAATGAAATTTGACACGGTGGTAGTCAAGGAGCGTTCGAGTTGATTTTTAAAAACACTGGTCCATGAGGAGTCGGGGGAGTGATTGATGAACCTTCAAACTTGGTCACCTTGAGTGTTCGACTTTTTAAAAATTCGCCAAAAATCCATTTTTGGATGGATTGAAAAGAAATTTTAAACTTAAGTTGCCCTTGTAGGTTATCTCCTTTGGCTTTCGAGATATTTGGGTAAAAAGAATTTTTGGGTTGATTTTTTACCTATTTTTTAAGCCTTTTTTGATATGGTGGACGAATCTGAGAACCAAACATTATTTTAAGATAATTCTTTAAATTCTTAATAAAATTCTGAATAATGTTTGTGCAAGTTGACTATAGATATCTTCTTTCGTTTAAAAGTTAAAAATAAGTTAAAACATAAAAAAATATCGATATTTTATGAGTTTTTCCCTAAAAGATAGCTACATTTTTTCGCTAATAAAAAAATATTTTCTTAAGAAACATAGTTTTATACAGTTTTATAAAGAAAACATAATGAGAATGCACATAAAATAAATTTCTTGCCAATTGGGCTTTTGGTCCTCGCACATGCCCTCTCCAAAAAATGCCAATTTGTAAAAAAAAAGTTTTAGTTTAAACAAAAATTTCTCAAAAGCAAAGCACCGATTTGAAAAAAATTATAACTTGTATATTTTCTAACATATCTGTTATTGATTAGAAACATTTTTTCTGAAACGTGCTGCAAATAGAGTCAGTGTTGCCATTTTTGTAAAAAAACGCATTTTTTGAAACCCTTTTTTCCCCAGTTAGGAATTAGGGAATTTTTCAGTTAAAATTGGGAATTTTTTTAGTCTATTGCTTTTAGATCTTATTAATCCATATAACTACAAAATTTCATTGTAATACCTTTATCCATGTAATTTTTGCAGAATATCAAAGATTGAAATTATTTTCCTTAAAAAAAGTATAAAAATTATATTTTTTTGTTAAACGATACAAAGTGTAAAAAGATTAACGCAATTAAAAAAGATTTTTACTTGGTGTTAATTTCCTGGTCTTTCCCGATCCAATCATACTAAATTCGTATATCAAGCTTTAATATATAGTCTTGAAAAGCTCTGAAAACTTTGCCTCTCATAGCATTTTTAAACTAAATATTGGAGTATTGGAGAGTAATGTGTGCAAATAAAGTTAATAATTCACAGTGGTATTAACTCAGCAATTTCTAAACTACTAGACGGATTTTGACGAAATTTCGAACGTCAATAGAAGAGGTGCTAGGCTTTTAGATCAATGTTAAAGAAAGTATCTGTCAGCAGCACGGTGGGCCAAAGTTGCCTAACGGGGGTATGTACAACTTTTGGGTCCGTATAACTTTCGCCAATTTGGTCCGATCTGAAAGATTTTTACATTTAAGAAAACTTCTTTAAAAAAAATAAGAAAAAACATGCTTACTGTACTACCTTATCTCTTTTGGTTTATGAATATTTGAATTCGATTTTTTTTTTTGGCTACTACCGTGTCAAATTTCATTTAAATACCTCCAGTCGTTCAAAAGTTACAGAATTATTTCCAAAAAAAAGCGTCCATAAACCACTGTGTTGTAACGCAGTTTTTCATTTTTACATCAAACCACCTATAAATTAACTTTCATATTAAATTCGTTGACTTTAAATAGGCATAATTTTTAATTTAGACTATAAGGACAGTTATTTTCTACTTTTGAATTAATATATTCGCAAAAAACACATCTGGGCCCTATTCCACGAAACAACTTATCAACTTTTCACTTTGCACTTATCAAATTGTATTTTTTGGCAAAGTGATAACTGTTTCTGTTCCACAAAATTCTTTGCAAATCTCTCTTAGCACCAATAAATTTGCGGTAAAGATTTATTGTTAAAATGGGCAGCAAGATAATAAGGGTATCATTCCCTTCTTCAGCGTCAGTGTCTTCAGTGGACGGCATGTTTTCACTACTTCTTAAAATGCTACAGGCTATATTGTGCAAGATGGTACAAACAGTAACTACCTTTCTTACAACTCAGGCCTTAGTCGCAGGTAATTTAGACACTTAAATCTTTCTTTGAGAATGCCAAAACTATTTTCAATCATGCGCCGTCTTTTTTTGTGACAACGTTTGAAAGTCATTTTAGCAGAGTTATCAGGATTTTTTCGTAACGGTGGTATCAACTAGTATTTCAATCCGTAACCACTATCACCTAAAACAACAGCATCCGGAAATGGTTTCCATTCATTGTCAAATCTTTGGCTTATAGCCGAATTCTGTAAAACTCTTAAATCATGAACACTACCCGGCTAACTTGCATTAACACCGTAAAATGTGAAGTCTGGCCCGCATATCATCATTACATTTAATGAGTGGTTACTATGCCGGTCCACATACGCTTCCTCGTGTAATGAAGGAGCATCAATTTTAACGATTGTGTCATCCACACAACCACATACACAGGGGAATCCACTTATCTCAAAAAACTTTTCAGCAATACCACTAACGTGATCGGGTCACCGCACTGTGTTTTTAAATAAAACGTCTATTAAAATGTCGACAACCTTATGGATGGTTCGGCAAACCGTTGATTTTGCAACACCATGCATAGCTGAAACTCCATGGTACTGGCAACCATTTCCAAGCCAGCGCAGGCACAATAGCAGTTGATTTTCAGCAGATAACGCATAACTGCGTTGTGTTTTGTGCTCTAATTTTTCTTTAATTTTACTTAAAATAAAATCAACTTGGATTTTATTTAATCTAAAGCACTCTTTAAAATTAAAGTCTTGTAGTCCCGAAAAATTAATTCTGCCTCTATAATTTCTTCTTATAACCACTTCTTCACAACCGTCGATCAAAAACTGACGTCTTAACATTTTGAAAGTTTCACTAGTTATAACAATATGAATTTGCAAATAGATCGTTTACCTTGCAAATCTTTGATAAATTAATCGAAATTAGCTTTGCAAAAATATAATTTACAGTTTTTGTGGAACGAAACATCATAATTATTTGCAACGTCTTTGCAAATTACACTTTTCAACTTTAGCTTTGCGCTTTGCAAAAGAGGACGTACATGGAACATAAATTGCAAAGAAAATAAATAATTCTGAGGAACATAAAGTTTTGCTAATTTTCGAAAAATTTGATAAGTGAAAAGTCGATAAGTTGTTTCGTGGAATAGGGCCCTGGTTGTCAATTCTGGTTCTATGAAACGAAAAAAGTTTTCATTTAAGTTTTCTTAACTCGTTTTCATAATACTTTCGTTAGCAATATTTTCTTCCAAGAAGTTAATTAAATATTATTTTGTTTTTGTTTTTTTTTTGATTTTTCGCTTAAAAATTGTCAGTCAAAAAATTTTGACAGTTGGTACTGTTTCACAGGACAAGAATCACAAGTGTAATGAAACGATAAAAAAATCTCGTTTCGTTTCAGTGATTTTTTTATATGATAACGGTTTTCATTTTTTCACTAAATAAGAATCGCTACTTCTATGAAAACATAAAAAAAACTTTTTATTTCATCGTTTCATAGAACTAGAATTGACCCCCTGATCATTGACATACCTAATTTTGAATAGTTTTGAAAAACATTTTGGGTGAATAACAAAATTCTCGGATTGGGATGCATTTAGAAAAAACTATCGACATTTGTTTCTTAAGTCTATTTACATATTCAGTTTTCAAGGAACACAATAAGCTATACTTTACAACCTCAAAATTTTAATCTTTTCATTATTAATAAAGGTACCGAAAGTACTTCCGATTAGATAGGCCAGTATTTAATACTTACATATAATGGTTTGTTGGGTAAACAGAATGTATTCATTAAATGTAGATGTGTGCGTATGTATATATTGCAACGCATTTATCTAATGTTGTAGAATCATCACCTCCAAAAATGGATATGTATTTATTTTCTATAAAAGCTACTTGAAATTTAACACTCGGTTTTCCACACGCGATTATTTCACGCAAATCTCTTACTCACGCACTATTCACAGCTCATTTTTAAATAAATTACGAGCTGGTATTAATACCACAGCGTTGGTCCTACTTGTATGTCCTCGAATGTCTATGAAAACAAAATTTGTTCCGTGTTCATGAACAATAGAACATAATTATTATTACTTTTAGATGATTAACAAGAAAAAGAGGGATGGTTGATTGTCCAATTTCGCTAAAAAGTTTTATAGTATAACAGTTTAAAGCATGACACATCACAATTGGATTTTACATAGATATGTTTTACTAATATTTAGCCAATTCACAGTCTCTGCTGTTGTGTGCTATTGTCCTATTGTCATAAATATTTATGACTGTCATAAAAATTTTGTTGGTATTTCCCATTAAAAAATATTATATGACAATATCACTTTGAAACCTATGTTTACTCACCGTGCTATTTAAGTCAGTGATGCCACGCTCATATTTCAGCGCTTTTTGTTTGAAAAAAATTGGCATGATTGATCTTATCATATGTTTTCTCTTTACAGATAATCTTGCGCCAAAATAAAAAAAAATTGCAAAGAATTAAGAATTTGTTACAAAAGAAAAAATCTAAATGAAATAAATCACATACATTTTTGGAAATGGAAGCTGATAATGTGGTATGTTCCTGTTGGTTTAAGAAATTAGTTTCTTGGGAAACTGTAAAATTGTTATGTTTCTTTTAAGGATAAGAAAAAGCGGATCCGCAACAATCCTATCAGGAAGTGGTGCCCTGCTGAAGAAAATGCTCTTCTAAATTTCCAATGGATAATAAAGATTTTTATAATTTCAATATGTAATTACGCGTTTAAAATATTTTTGTTTAAATTTTGGCGATTGACATTTATGAAATGTCTATGTAGTAGTATGACGTTTATTAAAATATACAATGTTTAATATACGATAGGTTGTTCACAGCAGTGCTATTTGACCTCAAATATTACTTTAGGATTTAGGACTTTAGCAGACATAGTGAATTGGCTAATTGTACATTTGTATGTATTATTATTAGTATTATTTCTGGCGGAACAATACTTTTGAGTAAAATTGCAATAATTACAGCTATTTCAATTACACATTTTTAATATTTTTACCTTAGTTTGCATCACATATAAATTATGGTTTCATATTCACTTAAAAAGAAGGTAGAAGGACATTAACTTCAAACCGACAGCTACTTTGGGCGTTAATTAAAAGAAAGATGGACGCGTTTTATATGTATATCATGGACTAAAGAAAAATGCAGTTGCCAATGCCAAAAGAGCATTTCATCGAAATTAGAGGGAGCATGGACCTAAAAAGAAAGAGATCTTCAAACTTCCTTTTATACGAATCAGGAGAAGATCAAAGAGAAACAAATAGATACTTATCATCTCTTTGTTGACTACAAAGCAGCTTTTGGCAGCCCGATACGGAAGAAAGTGTTTGAAGCAATGTCTGAGTTCGGCATTCCTACGAAGCTAATAAAGTTATGCACTGCGGCAAGAAAAGTGTTCGATTATGATTCTGAAGAAACTCGTAGAAGAGGGCGTCCAGAACTTCGATGAAAAGACCAAGTAGAAGAAAATCTTTAAAAGCTTGTCCTACGAAATTGGAGAATATGCGCACAAGATAGAGGCGCATAAAATTTTAAAATATGCTTGGCTTTTGACCTAAACAGGTTGTAACTGTAGGTCATTTAAGTATGTAAGTAAGTAAAATCAACACGAATCCGTTTCGCCATATTTACTCCCTAACATTAACGGCAAGTGCGAAGAATATGAGTCCGATTGCAGAGACGGCAAGCGTACTCATTATAGTTTGCCAAAGAACCTCTTTAGATCGTATAAATACACCAGATTGGGTCTACACATTGACCACTCGCACACTAGTGTCGGACCCAGAATAGCAAAGAATTTTAGCATTGTCCATTTGAAGACGATGCCGAAGAATTAAATACAATGCAAATTTAAGTGGTTGTGCTTTATAACATTATTTCGCTAAAACTGTGACACTGCACTTGACCTTGAATGACCTATATCTATTGAATGCAAACAATTTAGTTTAAAAGAAAGGTAAACTATGTATCACTATCAGAATTTCTTTGGGTAGAATAAATAGTTTTTCCGTAGAATATTCACCTTCCAACATTGTGAAATATCTTTATCTAAAGAAATTTCACAGAAATGTGATAAAATGATCGGACTTGCGCTGGAACTACTAGAAATTGAACCAGTGAGTATCCATCCAAAGGCCGTCTCCTGTGCTTTAAGGGAATCACATTTAGTCCCGGAACAAACAATTGAAGGGTAAAGATCGCTTCTAATCAACAGATCGATCTTACTACTAGAATAAAACTAAGGATATCCTAAAGGAAAGTTGGGAAGATTTGTATAATGAATTTGAAATGGTTTTAGACAAAATAACACTTCGTATTCTAAATCTACCAAAGTACGCTCCTGATATTCAATGCCTGGATGACATTCACCCACGCTGTTCACGATAAAATTCCTTCCAAGTGTGGCACGATTGAACTCAGCTAGAACTGGAATTTTAACTACTTGTGGACTGTATTTTACTGGAATTTGGGTTTATAAGGAAACGTTACTACTAGTGTTGGTGGACTTAAAACTTGTATTGTCAACATTTTTATGCGAAGCATGTTATATCTTTTTTTTACTTTTGAAGCAACTGTGCTTGCTGGTCACTGTTTCGGACACTGTGAGCCTTAGAAAAATCAATTAATACACAATGCCACTTTTTTAATCTCATTGACAATTGTTGACAATAAATTTTTAATAAATTGGACTTGGCCTCATGATTTTTCGAAATTTTTGTCCCACAAATCTTTAACATTAACATGATAAAGGTTCAGAATGGAAATGAACATTTGTCAATGGACTTTTCTTGACTATTTCTTTGGCCTCACCTTTCGTCTTTTGAATTAAGAAGAATAGGTTTTCTATATTGCAAGCCTTCAAATTATCGACTACAGCAGCAAAGAAATCGCGAAAAGTGTACCAAGAAGAACATTTCTATTTAATGTTATCTTTGAAAACTCAATAAAAGCTGTTCACTTTGAAAGTAACTTAAACCAATGATATCATTTGTATGATAGCAGTCGCTTCCCTGCAAGCAAATCAGTAGTCGACTTCGAAAATAATCTATTTATATTCGACTTTTTAGCAACTAACTACAATCTAACTGCAAAGTCATGCAGAAATTTCCCAATTCATTGTGATCGTGTTCTGTGCAGTGAAGTTGTTCTATTTTTAGCATTATTTTTTTTTTTTGTATACTATTTTGACTTCTGTTTTTTTTTATTTATTATAACTGATAATATGGAATTTTCTTTTCCATTTTCATAGGTGCTGTGACTTTATTAACAAGCACATCGAGTACTAAGTATAACATCATATTGAGCCAGGGTTAGATCCCCGGTCCCGACAACATCAATTTCTGTAATTATTAATTTCTATTAAAATTATTAATTACCACAGCATCTTCCGTCAGCGGTAAGCCTACAGCAATAACACGCCGTCGACGAAAAATAAAAAAAAATTCACTCTAGAACAACAACAAAAAAAAAAGCTTAAACAAATTCGTCTAAATAAAAACAAATGGCGCAACTTCACTGTTCTTTTTTTTTTTTTTTTTTTTAGTTATTTTATTCAAATTCAATTACAAAAGTATACAGAATTGTAGAATGCCTCAGCGCCAATAGGCATTGTAGAGGCTAAAAAATGACGTGCAATACATTGTTGAATAATATAAAGCTTTATATCTACCTTTCACCACCTTTCACTTCCCTACTATCCCCTTTCCAAATAACGTAACCTAATTCATATATACACTATATACAATTGTATATACAATAGTATTTGCCCGAGTGTTACTTCCCTTAAAAAAAATGTATCGAAATTTGGAAATTTGAATCTGACTGATTATCAGTATATAAAATTGTTTGCTTTCTGAATATGAATTCGGAATGGTCAAAAGTAGTTTTAAGATATACACTCAGGGAAAAAACGTGCTGGTAATAAGATTTTCTGCTTGAAATCGAAACTTTTTCTGCTTGAAAGTAGAGTAAATACGAAAAATCTTATTTTGAGAATAAAATCTTATTTTTTTAAGATTCTTTGTAAGATCGCAATCTTAAAAAAAATCTAAGCACAGGATCGATAACTAAGAATGTGTTCTTATTAATTAAGATTAAATTCTTAATTTTTAAGAATGCACTCTTAATTAATAAAAACATAATCTTAAATAATAAGAACGCATTCTTAATTATCGATCTTGTTCTTAGAACTTTTTCAAGATTGCGATCTTACAAACAATCTTGAAAAATAAGATTTTATTCTTAAAATAAGATTTTCGCATTTACTCTACTTTTAAGCAGAAAAAGTTTCGATTTCAAGCAGAAAATCTTATTTTAAGCACATTTTTTCTTATTATAATATTCGTATTTAGTGATAAAATAAAACACATTTTTTATTATTTTTTCCCCTTTCGAGGAATGTAATAGTATTCCTATATTTTAAAATTTTGATTTATTTATTTTAGATTATAGGTAGTTAGTAAAAAATTTTATCCTAAAAATACCTTGACTTCATCTTCCGTTGGAAAAAGTGTGCATATTTCTGTCAATATATCTTGGAAATCGTGAGGATGAAGTGTGAGATCCTTTTTAAGAATTTGATGTACTATAATCTGGATCAGCTCATCACGATAGTTATTGTTTAAATCTTTGCGTGAAGCATAAAATTCTAGGATGTTTTTGCCACTTACTGATTCATTCAATAATGAAGCTAAATCCTATATAAATAAACGAAAATATTTTATGTTTTGTACACATTTAAATGTATTAAGTAATTATCTAATACTTTTACCTTGTCAAACACTTTTTTTTAACTTCCACATTTACAGAAGACGATGAAGTGGAAGTTACATCTGGACATTTTTGTAGCCACTGACCTACCTTCGACGGCATCGAAAGTGTATCTTCATCAATTTCAAACTAAAGGACAAAACTATTAGTGGTTTAATTTACTTTCTAAGTAAAATATTAAAACCTGTTTATTTTTCCAGACAAATAATTTTTCACTGCTTTCATATACTGCAGGCTTCTAAAAGTTACATTTGAGCCTGAAACAAATTAAATTAATAAAATTTTTTATAAAGAAATTTACTTATGTATTTATAAATATGATGAAAAACTTACGCTGCAGGTACGGAAAAACGCATTCCAGATCGAATTCTTTCAAAAGATTTTTCAGCAACGCGTCATCGTCCAAGAAATCTCATGAAATTTCTTGTGAAGGGCAGTTCATTTCATACTCCCCATCACACACCGGAACTAAATTGCCTTCTATTGAAATATTTAAAAGGATCACTTCATTCGGATTAAGGTTTTCCATTTATATTTCTTATTAAATTTATATTTTTTCTCAAAAAATTAGTTTTTCACTTTTTCGCAACTACTTTGATCGGCGGATTACAATTTGTGACAAAATACTGAGAAATTTCCCTAAAACAAGCACACAAATCTACAAAATCAAGAATACGATCTTAAGATTAGAACTTACAATCTTCAAAATAAGAATAAAATCTTGAAATCAAGATCACAATCTTAAAATAAAGAATACGATCAAAAATTAAGATTTAAAATCTTATAATCAGATTAAAATCTTAAAAGCAAACAAATTGCATGTTATTTTTAGATTGTATTCTCATAACTAAGAATTTATTCTTAAATTTAAGAATATAAATCTTACTGGCTATATTTTCAAGATTGAAAATTCAAGATTTCGCAATCTTATATTGTAGATTTTTTTTTCTTGAAATCAGATCGTCATTTTTCTCTTAGTGTAGCTGTTTTTTTTTTTTTGCATTTTCCAAAAAGATGATGCCACCTTTATTAAATTATTTTGGAAAATAACCTACCGATTTCCTTTTTCTTTCTTTTTATTGAAAGATAATGAAATTTTTGAAACAAATACAGATCGTTTCTAAAATATAGTCGTTTTCTTCTTTTTAAAGCAATCTGTATCTTGTTGGACTCAGTATGTTTGTATTGAAATACACTTACAGATTGTCAAGTAATTGTTTGCATTCAAAAAAAAAATATTGAAAATGCAATTTAAATTTCGAAAATTAAACATCAAATCGTTTTCATTTGTTTATTTTGCTTAACACATACCGTTAATGTAACTGTTTACTACAAAAAGTCATAAAAAGAATTGAAATAAATAAGTACATGCATTGCAACAATTAATTAATTTTCCAGACATTTTTTAAAATTTAGAACAACTAATGCACACTTTTTTTTACAATACTTTTTATAACTTTAATTTCATTGGATAACACTCATAAAACATCATAAAATAAAAAATATAACGGTAAATAAGAACATTTGGTGTTATTTTTACTCATTGTGCAAGCATTTATTTGACACCTTTTTAATTGGGTATATTTCTTTTTGTATTGTTGTTGTTGCAATGCAT
Organism: Stomorhina lunata; assembly: GCA_933228675.1. NCBI lineage: Eukaryota > Metazoa > Arthropoda > Insecta > Diptera > Rhiniidae > Stomorhina > Stomorhina lunata. The sequence goes on along the minus strand of OW121740.1, from coordinate 82,155,913 downwards.
GTATTTATTTCAATTTTTTTCACGACTTTTTGTAGTAAACAGTTGCATTAACGGTACGATGTTTAATTTTCGAAATTTAAATTACATTTTCACCATTTTTGTTTAATGCAAACAATTACTTGACAAACTGTATGTCCCATGGAACAAAATACAAACATTTATATCTTACGTTAAATTTATATCTTATGTTAAATGAAATTAATTTGAAAAGAGCGAAATTTCGTGAAGTTTGAACTTTTGTATCCTTGTTTTTTTACCCTTCGCCAATAGGTAAAAGGGTACTATAAGTTTGTCATTCAGTTTGTAATTTTTTCATTATTTATTACAGACCCGATCGATCCTTAGGTCTCTTTCTCTATGCTCGCAAAATACACTTAGGTCCCTTTCTCTATGCGCTGTCACATATGTCAAAAAACTGGAGATGTGATTTTTTCGAATTTGACCATTCAATTAAATGAAGTAAATAAAGAAGCTTTAGAAGTTTTTTTTTTAATGTTTATTTTCTGAAATATTTGTTTTCTGTTTATAAATATTTATAAATAAAAATTAATAATATTTTCTAATGTGACTTATTTAAGTAAAATCTTTGGAGTTAAGAACGATTTTTTGTTAAAACTTTGCTAACATAAATACACATAAACATTTATTTTAACCTTCATCTGCTCCTAAAAAAAAAATCACGTTGTCTACCTTTGCATAGTTTTCTACGCATGCAATATTATTTATAGTTTTTGGTACTAAATTTTAAAAACTCGGGGAGGAAACAGTTAGAAAAAGTAATTTATATTTATTTGGTAGACGAAAAAGCTTTTTATTTTGCATTTCGAAGTCTTAAATTAGCTTTCCTCCGAGAAAGACTATATGAGGAAAACCAATTACCCATTGTCATGAACTTAGTTCAGAACAATACATTGGTACTGATTTTGTTTGCATAAGCTTATACTCAATAGTACGCTGGCCGAAAGGTGGGAAATAGTAGTGGTCAGCGAAGGACAGCACCCTTCAATAAAGCCTCGAATTTCGGAAAAAAACGACAGAGGTAAAGATGTAATCCTAATATTTTGAAGGTTTGAAGGGTAAAAAGGTAGCAAGCACCTTTTATATAACTAACTAGGGTTTGCAAAAAACCGTGAAAATGAGAAACCGCGGTTTCGGTTTTAAAACACCCAAAACCGGCCGGTTTCGGTTCGGTTTTCGGTTTTTTTAATAAAACTATTTCAGTTTAAATTTGTAGGAACATTTAGATAAATTCATTAAAACATATTATAATTTAATACTAAAATTCAGGAAAATAATTCAGGTTTTTTTAATATGAGGGATTTCTTAAATAAGTCTTGTTTCTTTTGGAGAAATTGCAGAGCGCCTTTAGCGTGAATAATATTTGCATCCGAGCGACAAATTGCTTGAATAGTAATTTTTACAAATAGCAACGATTTTAAAGAATTTACAATTTCAAAGTCGATAGAATGAAGCAAATCTAAGGTCGACAGCATTTCTAAACTCTCATGAATGCTTTGTTTTGGAAGCAGAAATCTAAGAGTAAACTTAATTCACGATTATGATGCTCTTTAACGCTTGTCTGTAAAATATTATAACGAACTGACGAATTTTTGAAATACTGAACAGTTTTCCTTACAGCCTCAAGGTTCAAATGTATATGGGCAATCGGTTTTAAATGAGTCAAAGTTCCACGTCGCCGTCTTCAAAATTGATTTTCAGATACAAATTTGATATTGGCTGCTGCTCCATCTATAGTACATGCTACGATGTTTGTATCAAGTGAAATATTAAACTCCATTAGCCTTTGTCAAATGGTTCCTTGCGTTTGCTTGAAATTACACGTTCCTAAAATACGGCACAGGTTATAAAATTTACCATGAGAATCGTGAATGTTTACGTTCATATACCGTCTTTCCCTTTCCATTCGTCCATTGTAAACACCTTTTGCTTGTTTAATTCTTCTGCTTCATTAAATAGACAAATTATGTGCAAATTTATGATAAGCTAATGTTATTTCTGAATAATACCAACAAAAAATTATGAAAAATAAATAGCTAAAACCGCGGTTTTTTCTACGGTTTTCGGTTTCGGTTTTGAGGCATAAAAAACCGAGGTTTTGGTTTCGGTTAAAACCGAACTGCAAACCCTATAACTAACAGATGTATCACTTTACTAGATTATGAAGATTCTGGCACTAATTCTTCTTCATCTTCTTTTTAGTTTTTCTTGTAAATGGTGTAAAAATAATAATCAAAAAGAACTTTTCCACGTGCTAAAATCACAATGATTGACAAAAAAGAACCATGACATCAAAAATTTCCACGAAAAACGTATATTTTTCCCATATGCGTAGAAAACTACGCAAGGGTAGACAACGTTACTTTTTTGATTCAGTTCATAAAAAAGAAAATTTCGGAGTAAAAATGTCTTATATTATTCAAAATCATGTTACTTACAAAGTCAATAAATTTTGTTAAACTTAAAGCTAGCACTTCCAAAAATAACAGAGAAATTATGTAGCGTTTGCGTAGTTTTCTACGCAAAGAGCAGATGAAGGTTAATTATTTAAATATCTAAAGCCACATAAATTATGCTCTAATTTACAATTTAATTTACGGATTTATCGTTTTTTATTCAGTTTTTATTTAGTTACAGCAAAAATAGTCAAATAAGACAATTTTCTCCAAAATACAAAAAAAAACCCATAAAAGGTTAACAATTTTTTTTTATGCTGGGTTTTCATCAATAAAAAATAACAACATTTTAAAATTACGACTTCTATAAATTCGCCACTTTCTCTACCATTCAACCCACTGTGCGTGGTAGCGCAATCAAAGTGTGAACATGGCTGGTTTAATGCAATGACATCAAAAACTTTTTTTGCGACACAAATAGAAATAAATAAAAAAAACAATTTAAAAATGCATCAACTATTTTATCTAAGCAATAGCAAAAATTTATGCTGTCAAATCTTTATTTTCTAACACTTAATTATAAAGAAGAATGAGCTCTGCAACTTCAGCGTGAAAAACAGTTTTAGTATCTAGAGCAAATCAAAAAGTATTTTTTTTATTAATGCTCATCTACTGCGATTGTAAATGATTGCCTTCACGTGAACATGCGTAAATTTTTTTCAGTCAATTTTCATCAATCCAACTAGACATTTCAATTACAATGAGTTTCGCAAAGAATTCTTTTTTCAGATTAACATTTTTATTAATTTTAAAAGTTGAAATACGTGTTTCTCGACAAGTAAAATCTTTACAGACTTTTGATGTCAACGTTATGGATTTAAGTGTAGATGACATTCTTAACGCTGATCTAATACCAGTTCAAATTGTAACAGAACAATTGAAGCATTTTTTCAATCATAATAACACGGGTTATGATGGAAGACATCTCGTTAACTCTCCAGAGCAGTCGTGTTTAAATTGTTCGGACTTAAATGCGGCTGTAGGAACTATGCGATACCATAGGTTAGAAATGGATATGCCAAAGTAACTTTAAATAATAAATTGGTACATTTTTATTTTTAGGCATATGATGAACGAATATTTAATATCCAGTTATTTGTCTAATGAAATTCTGAGTTCGACAATGGGAATATCAAATTTTTATGAACCCTCAATAGGAAAACGTTCAGGAAAAGCCAAAAGCAGTCCACATACAAGTAATCTCGATACCAAGAGTGATAACCAATCTCTGCCTTCAAATCATAAACTAATAGAAGATGAAGGGTCTTCTCAATACTCAATATGGCTAAAAAGGTACGGCTGTATATTTATTTTTTTAACCTATCTGGGTAAGTATGTATGTTTTAGATTTTCTTTAAACATTTTTCATGAAATTACAAAAGTTAAAGGATTAAAAATCTAGGTTTTACTTGAAAAACAAGTAAGAAAGTGCTATAGTCGATCAAGCCCGACCATACGATACCCTTCACCACTAAGGTCAAAGGTGTTCTTTTTCCTGTATAAAGACAAATATTTGATAAATTTTGCCATCATTTTTCTCAAAACTTATATATTTAAGCTGTTTCCGTCATTTAGACTTATATAAGAGCTAGGGTCAAATGTGGACCGATTATTATGCAAATTGATTACAGTTGTTAGAAAAATTATGTATGCAAAAAATTAACTTAAAATTCCCATTATCTTCAGATTTACGAGCGTTTTTGTGATTTTTGTCTCATTTATTGCATTTTGACAGAAGGGTTTGTATGGGAGCTATGGTCAGATTTGAACTAAATGACTAAATTAAGTTAGAATAGCTCTAAAATTAAGTTAGAATAGGAAATAAACCCCAATGAAATAATCCCATTAATCATTCTATTAAAAAATGGGAAAAGCGCCGCGGTCGAAAATTTAGTTTTGTAAAAAATAACTGTGAAAACTGTTTTTTGTAAAAAAAAAATTGCGCGATTTTTTTTTTTACAAAAAGAGTTTGATTGATTTTTTTTGTGTAAACGACTCGCCTACCGAATACACAAATTTACAATACTATTAATACGGCTACCACTAATAATTTCGAATTTCATTTATGATTTTTAACCCTTTAACCACTGAAAGTGAAATAGGCCATATTTTCTATGAATAATTTTGGTTCTAGTATGAATTCTGACTGAAAACAACGAATTTGAAGTCGATTTTCCGAAAAAATGATTTTTGAAAGCACCAATTGAGAAAAACGAAAGACCGTCTGTATACGGAATAAAAAATTGAAAAAAAAACTGTAATGTTAAAAAATTATTTTATTTAAAGAGGTTCCGATAAAGGTTTTAATATAAAAAAAAATTTTACAAATCATTGTGGTAAATTTTGAAACAGTTTTTAGCTTTTGAAAAACATAGATGAATTTTGCATTTCGTGCAGAATGTATGTGTTTCAGACTTTTTGCACAATTTACACGATTTTTTTTTTATTCCCATTCCGGAAAATGGTTTATTTTATCGTATCTCAAGCTCGCTACAGGATGGATTGCTTTTTTTCCAACAGAGCTGCTAGTAGTTGGCTCTTTGCTAGAATAAGGACGACCTATGTTTCGCTTTTCTGTGGCACTCGACAGTTTCTTAGCGATTTTTAAGCGAAACTCATACATAGTTAATTCTTTTTCTTCTTGGTCAGAATCTGAGTTCTCTTTGTTTTCGGCATTGAGTCTACGATATAAAATAAATGCATTTGTAATACTCATATCGAGCAAGTGGTAAAAATGTCTCACTGCCATATCTTGCGTTTTAATTTTGAGCCCATTCCGGCCCATGTAGGAGTCCATCAAATCAACTCCTCCCATGTGTGCATTATATTCTTTAATAATCTGTGGGCAATCAATATTGTCATATGATTTTTGTCTTCGATTATATCGAGCAACTTTTGTTGGTTGACTGACTGAGTTGGTTCTCTGAAAAGGTTTAGTACCTACGTAAGTAGAACACAGTTTTACGTTTTTGGTGTATTTCCACAATACATAAGTGATGTCAATACTTTTATCGGTTGGAAGTTTGCAGTTTGGAATACGATTGACTCTAACAGTACCCAAACTAAAAATTCCACGTGCTCTCAGGTAAACCAGAAGCGGTAAGGATGTGTAGAAATTATCAAAATACAATATATGATTGACAAAATTTGGAACTGATTGTGACAATCTAATTGAAAATAATAGTAAATTTCTTAAAACAGATTCGAAAGTAACCAAACCATTTATTTACCTTATTACAACGTTGCCCGTTGCACCTATGTTTGGTGTGTCGGATAAAACAATGTCATCGTTTTTTGATCCTGTGTATATTTCGAAATTGTACGAATAGCCGTTGCTATCACATAAAACGAAGAATTTTACTCCCCAGGGATGCGGTTTATCAGGTAGATACTGGCGTAAGTGATGGACCATTTTGGTCGAACACATTTGCTCATCAATACATAGCCGAGCATTTTTTAGAATTGATTCAAAACGCTCAACCAGAAGGTTTGCAACTTTTCTTATTCGAAAAATTGGATTATAGCCTGCGTTTCCCTTTTTAACTTGATTCGAGACATCGTTGAATGAAAGGTATTTTCTTATCTGCTCAAATCTATTTTTTGTCATACAGTCTGGGACATGTCGAAATCCATATTCGCCCCAGTGCAGTTCAATATTTGGGTAACGAAAAATCGACATATATATTAGCACTCCAATATACCGTTGAATATCATGCTTACTGACACTGAAAGTTGTGTTTATATTTTCGGTAAGTGCAGCTCGATTCGTTTCCTGGCTTATCAACTCAATTACATCGTCAGTAAAGAAATAATTAAAAAATTTAAATGGCGTTTTCAATTTCTTCACCTCAATAGGTAAGTCTGTTTTTCCTCGGAAGGCAACTTCATTTACATGCATCTGCATAAAACCTTTACGCCATAATATGCTTTTAAATTCAGACGAATCCTTGTTGATATTTGAAAGATCTGAAGAAAAATACATTTGTATATTGGAACTCATCCATAGAAGGGTATATTTGGAAATACTTACTTCCTCCGGTAAATCCACCAGCTGATGGAGAAACTTTTGGGCCTGAAACTTCCATAGTAGGCAATTGTGAGCGGAACCTTTTCTTTGCTTTAAAAGAATCTTGTCCAATTCCATCCAAACTCGTATTGCTTATATTTATTGCATCACTCAGTGAATGTGTAGAGGAATCCAATTGTTCTAAACAATCGTTTATTAAAACGCTATCTTCTGGGGTAAGTTCGTCACACTCATAGTCCTGATCGTCGATGCTATCATCAGAGAAAGCATAATCTTCATCACTCTCAATTGAATACATAAACTCTTCGATTTCATTGTCAGTTAGAGAAGAAAGCTTGAGTTTCTTATTTTTATCATAGGATCTAGCTCTAGTATTTTTCTCCGACATTTTTATTGCTTTTATTTTGGTTTCTACACGAAAAGCCTGCCAGTTATAAAGATTTTTTTTTTTCGTTAAAAATACGTTACATATATTTTTTTTTTTTCTCCCTAACCACTAACACCGTCTATAGACGGTGTTCAATAAAATCTCAATTGTAACGATATTTGTTGATCATATATTAATCTAACTAAAATATATTAATATATATGCATCTAATACTTACCAGAAAAATTCCCAATGTAATTACATTAATAGAAATATGTTTTTTTTTAATTTATTTTTTCAAAAAATTTACACTGAATTTATTCCTCTGTTTTCACCAAAAACTTATTTGAAATGATTTCTTCTCTTACACTAATACAACAACGGAGATAAAATTCATATAGTGTGTCAGGTTATTTTATGCACAACAAGAATATTCTACATCGTTTTAATTTGGTAGACATAGATCTTGTTTAAATGGAGTTATTCGATAACCGTCTGTAGACGGTCTTAGTGGTTAAAGGGTTAATTGATCTTTACTACTCAAAAGTCATTAACGGAGTAATATTTTTTTAGCAAAATATTTTCATTAACATCACAAATACTATAATACAAAATACGACAAAAATTCTTCCTGAAAAATTTTAAGAATGTTTAGAATTCAGAAAAATCTTCAAAACATCATTTTTATGTAAATGAAATATACTCCAAATAAAATAAAGCCCAAATTAAATTTACATGAAATAAATCCCAATTAAAATAATATTTTTCTCTGGAATAGCTTCATAACGAAATAAACCCCAATTTATAGTGAAATAAAGCCCAATAAACGTGAAATTATCCCCAATTTTCATTTTTCAATTTTTATTGGGGTTTACTTCATTTTCGTAATTGGGCGTTATTTCATTGGGGGTTATTTCATCTCGCCGTTTTAACTCCTTGAAAAAAATACCTTTTTGCGAAATTCGACATATTTAATCACGACGTACGGTTTAAGATATCAACCTCATTTTTTGAGTTTTATTGTCTTATTTATCTTCGATATACCCCTGTGTAATTTCATATTTAAAAAAACTATTCACTCAGTTTTATCTTTATATTATTTTTCAATTTAAAGGATGAAAACATTTGAAGATATTCAAAAACAGTTATTTAACAAAAAATTACTAAATCCTGGTGTAAAAAATAAACATTCTGCAAATCGTCGTCAATCTTTTAATATCAACTTGGAACCAGCGTACGATGATGTTGATACTGATGAAGGATCGGAAAATATAGAAGATGGAGACATTACTGGTTATGCTTTAACTAATACTCCTACAGAAAACACGGCTGTAAGTATTTTTTTGTTTTACAATTATTGTTTTAAAGTAAGGTATCGAAGACTTATATTCAATACCATCTATAATCCAGATTAATCTTCGATTATTAGTAATCGTAATCAAAAAGTTTTCAGAAATTGTTTGAAAGAAAATTATACAATCAGTACGATTATATTTAAAATGTAATGTAATTGATTTATAATCGAAATTTTACAGCTCTGTACTAAACTCTTTACAAACCAAAATTCTTCACATACTATAAATATTCAAACCGAGCAAAAACTCAATAAACCATATAATTGCCAATATTGCAAATTTAATAATCTACCGCATTGAGTCTTGCTTTTCAAAATATACAGAAGAAGAAACAGATCAATGACAAAGACAAATTAAACGGTTTTTATGCTCTCCTAAAACTTAGGGCTCTTTGTTAACAGAGGGTATTGTATATAGGCCCTTGCCCACTAGCCATAGGACTCAGGAGCCAAGTACCAATCTTATTTTTTACCTACCGTAAAAAAAAATTTAACTCCGTTTGTAATTCCCATAATATTGGTTCAAAACAATGGTCGCCAGCTCGAACTGAATTCAGCATTCTGAAATCACATGTATTCTTACGCTCTTCACACGCATTCTTACGCTCTTTCATTTAGTCTGCAATCCACCACCGAAAAAAATTGTAAATTCATACACTCAAAAAATGTTTGTCGTCTCGCTTTTTGAATTGTATTATGACAATAAAAAAATTAAAGAAGAATGAATAGTATCATGAAATTAATGCTTTAAATTAAATTAGTAACGTTATGTAGAGCTACTTTTAAGAGAGTTTTTAAATTTTATTATATGTTTTAGATTTTCATATTCATACAAATAATATTTTAGTATAATAAAATTCTTTTGTTTAAAGTTTTAACTTACTAGTAAAACCAAAAACTATTATGGTTTTTTAAAATAATTTAACACGTAAATAAGACTAATAGATCTGATTGAAAATACCATAATTTTATTAAAATATTTTTTCGAGTGTATGAAATATTTCTCACCAATACAACTAACACTTACTAATACAAATGTTTTGGCTACCACTCCCAGTAAGAAAAAAGGTTTATTCTCAAATTGAGGATGATTTGAAAATAAATCTTTTTTCAAAGGTCAAACGTTTGATACTGATTTGATACTGATTTGAGAATAATAGCGTTCTCAACAAAAAGGGGACTTTATTCTCAAATTGAGAAATGCCTTTATTCTCAAATCATTATCAAACCTCATTCTCAAAGGTTTTTCAAATGTGGATATCATCTACATGTGGAACGTAAATAAAATGGCGTTGTATTTTTGAGTTTGTTTATTTTGTTTTTGAAAACGGTGCATCATATTTGAATTCTTTTGCTTAAAATATATTTTTTTATTGTTAGGTAAAAAAAATTCAAGAAACAAAGAAAATTTACTTATGCATATGAATATTATTGAATTTTTAATGTTGACATTTTTTAAGCAAGGTTTTATATTCAAATATGGATCAATTTTAAAAAAATCCGAAAGAAATAACGAATTTCTTTGAAATGCAATGCCATTTCATTAAAATATCTTAAACATTATTTTTTTAACATAAAATTATTTTTTTTAATGTTTGAAAAAATTTGAAATAAGGTTTGATATCAAATTTATATAACACCATTTTTCAAATTATTCTCAAATCATCTTAGGGTTTGATGATGATTTGAGAATAACCTTTATTCTCAATTTGAGAAACTATCATCTTTCAAACGTTTATTCTCAAATGAACCCTCATTTGAAAATGAATGTGAATCTCAAACATCTGTTCAGGTTTGAAAAAAGTTTGAAAAAAACGTTTGATATCAAATGTAAAAGTCATCATATTTCAAACGTTTGACACTGTTCTTACTGGGCTGGTTCAAAACCTTAAAAAAATATAAATGTGGCTTGGTGCTAAAAGAGCCAATGTCAAAAAAAACTAGTTTTGAGAAAATTTGATATAAAGTTTTTATATGCTATATAAATTCATAGTAACGTTGCCCAGAAAAACCCTTATAAATCTGTTCTGAGTTAAGTCAGAGATTAGCTTTTGGAGCCAAATAAAAGAGGGTAAATAAGGGAATCTAATGCAATTATCAACTCAAAACAGCAGAAAATTGACATTGGCCCCTTTAGCACCAAGCCACAGATATATTCTAAATAATTATGATATTCTAAGATGAGCGAACAATGTCCGTCTGTCTGTCTGATAAAGGGCGATAGGGCCTGAACAAAAAGAGCTAGATAAACAAAATTTGGCAAGACTATTCCTCATCTTTGGAAAACTTCGCTATTGAAATTGGGCGAAATGGGTTCACGACCTACTGTGAACCATATACAACAAAACTACCAAACTACAGCAAAACTACCAAAAAGAAAGCACGATAGCACCAAACGAAAAAAAAATAGTGGAACAAAATTTGACAACGAAACCGGTTCACATTTGATTATAGCTCCCATATAACCCCGAAACGAGAATCACTTTAATACTGATAGATTACATCGAAGTATAATAGATGTGAAAACTTAATTTAGAACACAGAAGTTTTATGCAACTATCGGTCAGTTTATGGAACCGATATAAATCTACTAGAATTTGGTGCAATTTTTTTTAGGACTGTCAGGCAGTGTGTAAAATTTTGATAGAATCGATTCACATTTCACCATAGCTACATTTAAATACCACTCCCAGAAACTACTTAAAAACAATAACGCTAATAAATTGTAAACTATGACAGCTATAGTCACTTAATTTTTTTTATTAAAGATATGTAACACTTAGGCAAATATTGCCAATACAATAGTGCTGCAAAACTATCGATAATCGCCCCACTCGATAGTTTCGATAGTGGTCACATTCGATAGTTTCGACAGTTTGTCATAAAACAATCGATACTATCGATAGTATCGAATTTAAAAAAACAGCATGCAGAAACAATTGTTAACTTTAAGTACGTTTGTCTTGGACTAATAGAGTGGTTTATTTAATATGAAAAGCCAAAAAAAACCCTTCAATTATCATGGTTTTAGTTGACTCTATTGTTATTTTTCCTAGATATAGAATTTTATTTTGCAATTAAAATTTGTTATATCATTCCTAATGCGCATAGGTACCTCCGGGATTAAACTATATGGTTTGTCTCCTAATTGTTCAGTTTTGAATTCCTCATAGGCAATAGTACTATTTTTAAAAAAGGTGACAATTTTTTTAAATTTCGCAAAATTTGATTCTACAATCTTGCAATACAAGATTTTTTGCAATAAATCACATGCTTTTATCATTGTACTATTATTATTAGTAACAATTGATGCAACTTTTCCTGTTACACCAGACACTGCTATATTTTCCGCATTGTGATTATGTGACGATGACTTACGATATAAGTAGCCAGTTTTGACCATCTTTTTCTTGAAAATATCACTTACAATTAGGTTGGAAAAAAAAAGCTTGAGAACCCAAAAATTAGCTGGACATTAATAATAAAAAACTTGCATTTATAATTTGCTTCGATGAATCTTTAAATGTTTGATAAACCGAATAGCGAATACTCTAATTAACCGGAGCGATATCGAGAGAAAATGAAATCGTTCGAGATGCTGCAGCTAATACATCTGAAACAATTTTCAACAGAAAACACATGCTACTCGCGTTTGATATCATGGGACGCACATTGCACGATTTGACTGTCGCCTTTTCAAGTATCGAGAAGGAACCTAATGAAATGGGTCTAGTTATCAAAGAATCAAAACAAAACTGCTGGTTTCTCAATAATCAAGAATTGGACCACATGTGATGGTTGAGAACTATAGCTACGAGGTTGTAAAATAACACTACACAACAAATGAACATATTTTGAAAAGTGCAAGATTGTGACATAATACGTTCGATTCTACTATCAAGTTGTAGTAAACCCCTATACTCACTTTTTTCATATTAGTGACCGTTTCGTTTTTTTGGCGCTCCAAAGTTTCGCAATATCAGCACAACGCTCAAAAAAAGGTGTCCTCAGTTTTTTTCTAATAGCTACTTTGAACGTGAAAATATCGCTTAACTATGTTTGACAATAATGTAGCCAAGAGTCTGGTGAACATTTCTCACGATTTTTTTTCTATAAATTTATTATTCCCAGATTTTTCTTGAACAATATAGGATGAAAAAAAATTTTTTTCACTTTTTTCCCGTAATTTTTAGGAAGTCCTGATTTTTTGCATACTATATTTGGTAAAATTGTAGCTGAAGTAAAGCTGAACAACTTATGTGAACAAACCATTATAATCTGAATATGTCTGGACCCCCAAAATTACTAATAAAGTTTTTCTTGTGATCACACATTTTTGTTTTTAACTCGAACTTTTACACTAAAACTATTTTTTTTAAATAAGTAAGCTTGGAATACTAAGTCGGCAAAACAGACAATATTCAAAGTTGTAGTTGAAAAAATCTTCTAATTTTTAGTGCATCATTAAAGTGAAAAACAAGTGAAACTTTTATAAATATTTCCAAAATCAAAATAAAAAGTGTTTTTAAAGCGAAAATGGATAAATGCAAAGCCAGTATAAATAATTTTTGTTATTGTTGTGGCATGTTTACACCTACAAAAAGAAGACGCCGATTTACCAAAGAGTTTAAAGATTTATACTTACAATATTACCAAAAGAAAGTTAAAAAAGAAATTTGCTCCAAACTCAGTATGCCAAACATGTCATAAGGAACTTTTCGAATGGCAAAAAGGAAAGAAAGCGTTTCTTCATTTTGACTCCCCTATGATTTGGAAAAATCCAGGTAGGAAACATAGTTCCAAAAATCGTTACTCCTGTAAAAATACCCTTCAAGGAATGAATTCGAAGAAAAAGAAAAATTTTAAGTACCAATCTGTTCCCAGTGCCCAACTACCGAAAATTAAGTCAACTGTTACTTCACACGAACCTCTTAAAAATATCCAGCCCGATTCTAAATAATAATTCCCTGGGGATTTGTTCCCTACTCCTTGTTCCCTCATTCCCAAAAAAATCTCCCTGGGAGTATTTTCTCTTTCCTCTTTTCCCTTATTCTAAACTAATTTCGAAAAAGGGAAACCCTTCCCTGGGAAAAAAGTAGGTATTATAAATGTCAAAATAAGGGAAAATGTGATAACGATTTTTGGGAAAAATTGCGCCAGTAAACTGAAGGAGAATTTTTAAAAAATGTAAGTATTTAATTTTATTTTTAGATATAAGATATGATAAATATTATTACTTTTAACTTTAACTTTTTTTCAGGTCGAAAACAACAAATAAGAAGCAGTTGGAAATTCTCCTGAACGCGATGCAAACATATCCAGATATTGCCCGTGGAATGTTTAAAGGCGGTAAAGAGGAGCTCAACCGGTTTTGGCGTAATTTGGAGACGGAGTTAAATTCATCAGGGCCGCCATCAAAAAGTATTGCTGAGTGGAAGAAGGTAGGTTTTATAAATTTGGTCCTTAGGATAACCAAAACATTAAAGATGCATACTTCCATATTATGTATTTATTAGGTTTGGTGCGACCAGAAAAAATATGTAAGGCACAAGGCAGCTCAAAATCTGAGATTTTCAAAGGGAACTGGAGGAGGCCCAAATATGGAAAGGACATTTTCGGCGACCGAAGAGGCTATATACCATTTAATTGGTATGAAAGAGTCGGTCGAAGGAGTGGCCCTCACGTTCGGATTGGGAACTTCAAATACAATTAAACAAGTTGAAGAAATTTATGAAAATGAAGAATTTTTAATTGAAGAAGATGTGACAAGTGACCCCGAGGTAAACCAAACTCCGCCGGCCAAAAAAATTAGAAAAAGCATTGAAATGCCCACACAAAACCCAGCTCCTCAAACACCACTGACAAAAAAAGTCAAAAAAATATTTGAACCGCCAACACACGCCGCTTCTTCTGATGTGCTTGTCGAGGAGATAAATATCCAAAAACAAATGTTGGAAGTGATGAAGGAGCAGCAGATAAATTGTAAAAAAATTTATCGCTCCATTGACCGTCTTTACGACCTTAAGAAAGAAGAGTTGCAGGAACAGAGGCGCCACAATTCCGTCATGGAGGAGTTTAGACTTAAGGAAGTGGAAGACAAAATCGAAAAAAATCGTCAGCTATTGGAACTTGAAAAGTTAAAAAACAAGCATGTGATAGAAAAAACAGCACAAAAGAAATAGTTTTGTAGTATTTAGAACTAAAAAGTGAACTGTGATTTTTTTATACATAGTTTTAAGATTTTTTATTTTTTAATGAATTTTTTGAGTTTATGCATAGTTTTTTTTATACATAGTTTTAAGATTTTTTATTGAATTTTTTTTTTTTTGTTTTTTAATAAAATATATGAATTTTTTCTTACTCTAGATTATTTGCAATGTTATTTCTAGTGCTTTGGGCAACGGATAAATATTGTTGTGAGGATAAGGACTCCACATCTACCTCTTGTGTATTACCACTTTCAATTATTGGTAGATTATTTACATCAGTGCTGCACTTAAAATAAATACAAATGTTGTGCAATGCACAACAAACGTTTGTAATTTTAGCTGCCTTTTTGGGATCGTAGTGCAGCTCCCTAGCACTGAGTAAACATCTCCATTTACTTTTCAAGACGCCGTTGGTACGCTCAACTATATTTCGGCACTTTGAGTGAATTTTGTTGAACTTCATTTCGAGTGATCCATCCGTGGGACATCTATGGGGGGTTAGAAGCCATGGTTCCAAGGGATATCCTGCGTCCCCTAGTAAAAAATATTAAAAGTCTGGGAAACTTTTCTTGTAATTTGAAACCTTACCAAGAATCCAATAGTTACTGCCACATCTCAAATAATCTTGTTCAAGATGTGCTCTCAATTCGCTGGAATTCCAAATGAATGAGTCGTGACATGCACCAGGATGGGACGCGTCAACGTACTGAATCCTTAGTTCGTGATCACAGACCTATAAATGATTTGATTTTTTGATTAAAAATTATTTTTTAATAAAAAAAACTTCTTACCAGCATTACATTTAAGCTGTAGTACCCCTTCCTATTGTAATACAGGTGCTTATTAACAGACGGAGCAATAATCCGAACATGTGTTCCGTCGACGCATCCTATGACACTTGGAAAACCATATTTCACATAAAGCGACAAAGAAATTTTTCGTTTTTCTTCCTCAGTTTTGCAAAAAGCAATCCAATTTGGGCATAAATTCTCTTCGAATATATTTATGACCTCTGTCAGAATTTTGCTCAAACTGCATTGAGCCACAGACACGTCGCAGTCTTTACCTATACCCGTTTGGTAGCCACCTTCAGCAAAGAAACGTAGTGTTGCACTTAATTTTACTAAGGGCGATACCCCAAACGACTTACGTTTTGGTTGTATATGTGTCGTTAAAACATCCAGCAAATATTTGAAGGCCGGCTTATTCATCCTGTAGTATTTTTCAAATCTTAAAAATTAAATTATTAATATTATAATTCGTAATAGTTTCCTACAGCAATTACAAAGTTTGGGGCAACTCAAGTGGGTTGCTGGCATCTCGCAACATTCTTCTTGCTAACCTTTCCTTGGCTTTTTCCATTTGTTGTTCTTCTGCTAATTCTGCACCAGCTGCAATCCGAAATGCAACACTAAACATTATATTTCACTTTTATATTTTAACTTTTACTTTGAACTATATTTTTTTATTTTCACTTTGAAATTTGTTTGCAAAATAACATTAAATTTCGAAAAAAACAGCTGACTTCGAAAAATCAAAATTCCCTTTCCCTATTATTCATCTCCCTGTTTATCAAGAATATGGGAATTTGTTTCTCGGGAAAAGTTAATTCCCAGGGAACTGAATTCCCTGGGAATATTTAGAATCGGGCTGATCATGTTCGAAAATAACCAGGAGACTGCTTTAGATTTCACTTGTCTAAGCGAAGAAGGGGAAAATGTTTCTTTATATGATCCAGAACCATCAGGTAATCAAATATTAATCACGGAAGACCGCCTTGATTTCATAGTATCTAAGTTGGAACTATCGCAAAAAAAATCTGAAGAGCTTGCCCAATTTTTAAAGCAAAACAACTTACTGGTGCCAGGATTTAAGGTCACAAAATATAGACACAAGAACGCTTGCATATTGCGAAGATACGAAAGGGCTGATGGAAAAAATGGAAATTTCATATGATCCTAATGATTGGCGTTTATTTATTGACAGCTCAAAACAAAGCTTGAAAGTCGTGCTTTTACATAAGACAAATAGTAAGCCAAGTGTTCCGATAGCTTACAGCACAGACACAAAAGAAACATATGTAAAATTGGAGAAAATCTTGAAAACAGTAAATTATGACAAACATATGTGGCGTATTTGTTGTGACCTTAAGGTAGTGGCGATGCTATGTGGGCTACAGGGGGGATACACAAAGTATATGTGCTTTCTTTGTAATTGGAATTCTCGATACAAAGGAAATCAGTACCAAAATCACTCGTGGGAAAAAAGGATCGATTTTAAATTGGGTCAACAAAACGTAATTGAAAAACCACTTGTGCCAATTGAAAACATTTTAATGCCATTACTTCACGTCAAACTTGGAGTGGTAAAAAATTTTATAAAGGCCATCATACGCAAAAGGGACAATCCTGAACATGGGCTTGCAGTTTTAAACCTCTTACGTTATCAAATTTTTAAGAAAAAAATCTCTATTGAAAAGCTAAAGGAAGGTAATTAAAGCATTTTAATTACATTTAAAAAAAATTTGTATATCTAAGATTTTTTGCATTAATCATCAGGAGTGCTTAATGGTCCGGATATACGGAGATTGATCAAGGACCAGCGGTTCAATGACATTTTACTTAAGACGGAGAAGATTGCTTGGAGCTCAATAAAAGAAGTAATATCAGGTTTCCTAGGAAAGCATCGGTCCCAAAACTATGAGATATCTGTAAAAAATATGTTAAGTGCATTTGAAGAAATCGGAGTAAATATGTCTTTAAAAATCCATTTCTTGCATCATCATTTAAGTTACTTCAGTCAACAACTTTCAACGGAATCAGACGAGCAAGGTGAACGTTTCCATCAAACAACATTGCCATTTGAATTAAGGTGATAAATACTGCCTTTATACACATATACTTACACATAACTACTTTTAAAAATATCGGATATCTTTAATATTAGGTATAGAGGAATGGAGTCTCCGGATGCTGTAATGGCAGAGATTTGTTGGCGTGCAAAAAAATTATTTTGCGATGCAGATTTTGAAAAAAGTACAAAACTTGTGGAAGTAGATGATGAAAAACAGGAAAATGAAGATCTTGATAATTTACCATTACTAGAAGATTTTGATGATTCAGATAACGATGATATGTAAAAATGTATAACTAAACTGCTTTAAATATTAGTAATAAATATCAAAATAAACACAAATTAAATTATTTTCCAAAAAAACGTGTGAGCAATTTTGAAGGGGTATACACATTCAGATTATAATGGTTTGTTTACAAAGGTTGTTCAGCTTTACTTCAGCTACAATTTTACCAAATATAGTATGCAAAAAATCAGGACTCCCTAAAAATTACGGGAAAAAAAGTGACAATTTTTTTTTTCATCCTGCATTGTTCAAGAAAAATATGGGAATAATAAATTTATAGAAAAAAAAATTCGTGAGAAATGTTCACCAGACTCTTGGCTACATTATTGTCAAACATAGTTTAGCGATATTTCCACGTTCAAAGTAGCTATTAGAAAAAATCTGAGGACACTTTTTTTGAGCATTGTGCTGATATTGCGAAACTTTGGAGCGCCATAAAAACGAAACGGTCACTAATCTGAAAAAAGTGAGTATAGGGTTTTACTACAATTTGATAGTAGAATCGAACGTTTACTGTCACATTGCACTTTTTTTACTGTTGTGCAGTGTAATTTGTTTACCTTGGTACCGCCGTCAATATAAATAACGACGTAAGTTTTGAAATTAAACGTAGAATCATACTTGCCAACATATGCTATTTTGGCATAAACAGGCAGATAAGAAATAAAGCTTTCTCTGTAAGAACTTAAACTACGCTATACAAAACACGAGGATACTATTCTTGGAGTTTTTGAGAGGAAGATTCTACGAAAAGGAAAGGCCAAATAGAGGAGAATCTTTCATAGCAGCACTTGATTGAAGCGCATTAATTTTAAAATATGCTCGGCCTTTAACCTTTAGTAAAAAACAAAAAAAAACTTTTGCAAAAGTTTTTGTTGGGTTCTTTTTCATTAAAATAGTTTTTTCTTTAATAATATTCAAAAAATTTTAATTCTTCACCTCTCAGCTAGACAAATTTAATTTTAGCTTGACACTGGACAAGCGCTAAAAAAGGTGGACAATCCAGTCGAATCCAGCCTGACTTACAATAGTTAACACTTGTTAAACTAAAGATAAAATTTCAATCTAATTGACTAATTTCATATTTGTTTTAAAAATAACCACCGATGTCGAAATTGTTTGCCGAATAATTAATTTAAAATATGCCGCCATACGCTGTTATTTTAATAATGATCATTTTTGTCGATAGTATCGCTATCGGAAAATAACAATCGATAGTACACTTAAAATGAAACTATCGATAATATCGATAGTACCATCGATAGTTTTGCAGCTTGGCAATACAATTGTATATACAGTAGTCGCTCGGTTATATGAACATCCAGAATAGTGAACATCCAGAACAGTGAACAGCAATATTTTAACACACGAGGTTCTAAAGAGTGAACACAGCCTATCTCTATTACGTGAACAGCTTTCAACGGTTATTTTTTTTAAATGTTTGTCTTATTAAAAGTATGTTCTTCCCCGAAATAAGTGAAAAACGTTCAACTGTTGTTGGTTAATGTTTTGAGTGTTAAGTTGTTGAGTTTTGAGTGATTGTCTTACATATTACAAATCGGTTCTTCCCCGAGATAAGCAAGTGTGTGCGAAAAAATTGTGCATATGAATACAAAAAAGCTTTTTGAGGTCATTAGTGCTTGTTACTAAGTGCATCTCATATGAAGCGCAAGGTGTTAACGTTATCTGAAAAAAGTGACATTTTGGCAAGCTTGGACAAAGGTGCATGCGTTAGTTCTCTTTCACATAGATATGAAGTAAACAATTTGTGCTATTAAGAAAAATAAAAGGCCGATTTTGAAACTGACTGCAAAAAGCGAAGGAAAAATTAAAAGGGAAACATTGAGAAAAGCTGAAATGCCGTTGGTGGAGGCGAAGCTATATCATTGGTTCAATCAACAAAGACTTAAAAATTTACCCATTACAAGTGATTTAATTAAAGCAAAAGTAAAATATTTAACGACCAATTGAAATAAAAAAGTTCTTTTAATGCAAGTAATGGGAGGCTGCAAAAATTTAAGCGGCGATTTGGTATACGGTTTTTAAAGATATCCGGTGAAAAATTATCGTCAAATCCGGAGGTAAGGCACTGCAGAAATCCCTTGAAGCAAAAAAGTACAAAAAAATATAACCGACTACTTTCATGCCCATTAGTTATTAAAAATAAAAACCTAATGTAATAAAAACCATATGAATTACTTATTTTATCCTCTCGATCTAGTGGACTTCTCCATTTAGTGAACAGGCTCTGTTTGAATTAGTTCACATAACCGAGCGACTACTGTATATATACACTAGTCGGCAGAATTATTTTGACGAACTAGCTGTTTTTCTTCTTTTTCTATTTCCGGTCCTATGCAATTAAAAAAATAAATTAAAAATATTGAAAATAGTAAAAAATATTGTAATTTATTAGAAAACAAAAGATCTTTCATAATTTAAAAGTTTTGTATAATTTTTTTTAATTGAAACTAAAAAAGGAAATTTTAGGATGTGGCATAAGTATTTTGACATATTTTTACAGAGCGTATTTAAAAAAATTGGGTGCTTCAAGGTCAACAAAAATTAATAATAATTTTTAAATTAATCAAAAATATATTCTCCTTTAGCATTTAAAACGATTTGGTGGAGGTTCGGAACAGAATCAATAACCACTTTATCATTTGTTCTTGTCAAATCCGCAGATCTGTTTTGCTTTCTGTATGACTATACATTTTCTATTACATAAAAAACTGGACTTTGGGGAAGCCAATCCAGAGTTTTGAACACAAGCCTCTGCTACAAATTTTGTGATCATCTTGCTCTTATGACATGGAGCATTATCCTGTTGGAAAATTAATGCTTCTCCGATCAATTTATCGCCGGAGGGAAATGCATATTCATTCAATGCTCTTAAATATTGATGATGGCTATTAGAACCGGCAACAGGAACCATGTTCCCTACTCCACTACATTAGTATATCCCCAAAATATAACACTTCCATCTCCATGGCTTATTTTCTGGCATACAGGTGTAACATTTTAATGGATTTTTTTTTTTTATTTAATTTGGCAAAAACTACTTTATGTGATGAGAGTGCACCTGTAGGCCAGATAGTATGATATGGAGGTGATAACGCATTCACCTCCATATCATACTTTCTGGCCTGGGGATATATTCATATAGTGGAGTAGGAAACATGGTTCCTGTTGACAGTTCCATAAGCCATCATCAATATTTAAGAGCATTGAATGAATATGCATTTCCCTCCGGCGATAAATTGATCGGAGGAGCATTAATTTTCCAACAGGATAACGCTCCATGTCATAAGAGCAAGATGATCACAAAATTTGTAACAGAGGCTGGTGTTCAAAACTCTGTATTGGCTTCCCCAAAGTCTAGTTTTTTATGTAATAAAAAATGTGTAGTCATACAGAAAGCAAAACAGATCTCCGGATTTTGTTCTGAACCTCCACCAAATCGTTTTAAATGCTAAAGGAGAATATATTTTTGATTAATTTAAATAATTATTATTAATTTTTGTTAACCTTGAAGTTCCCAATTTTTTTAAATACGCTCTGTAAAAATATGTCAAAATACTTATGCCACATCCTAAAATTTCCTTTTTTAGTTTCAATTAAAATTATATAAAACTTTTAAAATATGAAAGGTTTTTTGTTTTCTAATAAGTTACAATGTTTTGTACTATTTTCAATATTTTTTATTTATTTTTTTAATTGCATAGGACTGGAAATAAAAAAGAAGAAAAACAACTGGTTTGTCAAAATAATTCTGCCTACTAGTGTATATATGTTTATGAGGGTGCACCTTTTATTGCGAAAGTGCGAATTTAAACCGTAACACAGTAAACTGCCCTGTAGAAAAAATCGAAAAAAAATTTCAATTTTATCAATAAAATACATATGGAATAAAAAGCTGACTCCCGCGATTCCAGAGGTGATTTGGTTTTTCATGTGCGTTATACCTTTAGAAAGATACATAGTTTTAATTCGAATTATTTTGAAGATACAAAAAATGGCTTTGGAAAAATAAATATCAAAAATTCATTTTTCAATAAAAATGCATGCAATTATATTTGTTTTATTCAGAAATGTAGCAGAAAAAATAAAAAAATCCTAAAATTCAAATATTTATAACAACACTGTAAAAAATATGTTCTTAGCCAAAAAATTCATTTAAAAAAAATAGTCAACATCGATGGACCCAAAAATATAGGCAGATCAAAAAAACTACTTTTATGAATCAATTATCTTATTTTTGGTTATATACTTACATACTAAAATACGTGTAAAAAAGTTTAGGTGTTTTCTATGTCATCTTTTGAAATATAATGATTTAAAAAATCATCCATATTTGTTATTATTATCAAAATTATCAGTTGATATTTTTAATATTTGAAAATATATGATAATAGAAGGCAATGCATTACACGGTAATGAAAACCAATGTTATTTGAATACCAATGGTTATGAGGGCTTTCAATATTTTAAACAATAAAAATACTATAGTGTTTAAAATAATGTTATATTCTAAAAAGGTATATGGCAATCCTAAATATTTAATTAGAGATTGGTTATATTTTATAAAAAAAAATTTTCAAGCTTTATCACTATGAATGTGAAATAATAGTTTACGGTCTTATGTTAAAAAAAATCTTAATTATTGCTTAAAGAACACGTTAGTTACCAAATACTTTAAGGCTAACAAACGATTGTTAAAAAATAGAATCCAATTATTCATTGTTTCCTCCGGGTAGTCGAATTTCTAAATAATGTTTTGTATGTTTTTAATATAAAATAACATTTTTCTTAATGTAAAATTATGTTTATTATATAACATAAAGCATAAACTAAACACATTTATAATACAGTAAAATAATAAATAGACAAATTTTTATAAAGGGTTTAAACCGATTATTTAAAAATCGAGTACTTTTAACTCATGTTGAGTATATATACATCACTATAATGTTTTTTGTAAATTTCATTGACCGATGTCTTTTTTTTGTTTGAAAACACGAATTTTTTGTTAAAAATTAGAATTTGTATTATCAATTTCTTTGAAAAGTTTGATTTTAGTATGAAATATGTAAAATAGAGTATGAAATATCATGGAAATTATATTTCATAAATTCCCCACCCACGAAACCTTTTATATGATAAAAAAAATAGCAAATTAGAAAAAATATGATAACTAAATTTAGCAAAAATGTTATTTTTTATCAGAAAAGTCTGAAAACTTAAATATTTGCTTAAAAAGTTTTCACAAAATATTATTTATCAAAACAATAAAATATTTAACGTAGCTTTAAATTATGTAGACAGCTACTTTAAATTATTTGATGTTAACAAAAGATTAACATCGGTTTGTTAAGCTAACAATCGTTTTAGGATAATACTTTAAGGAATTTTGCTTAACTTTAGTTTACCAATCGTTGATAAATTTTTTTGCATAAGACCGTTAAAATTCACAAAAATAATTATTACTGATATGGAAGAATTTTGTGTATTTAATTGTCTCCGCACCGGAAAAATAAAAGGATTTCTAAATATGTTAATTCATTTATGAAAATAGTAAGTCAAGAGAGATTAAGATACCATAACTCCTTCGACCTTTTTCCAGTTTTACCGCGTTTGTTTTATAACACCGTGCGCCAAGGAATTTTTTCCCAAATGAGACCAATTGTAAGTGAAATTAGGCTATTAGTGGAGCAAAACCCCCAAAGGATTTTGAAAAGTTAGCTCGAATTTTTAAGTTATAGCTCTTTGAAGTTGGGTTATTTTAAAAAATATTTTCAATAGATTTTCTATGTGGAGTAAATCTGCAAACAAGTTTAAATGTTATAATTGAGTATTTTAATCATATTTATTAATTTTTATGAATTTAATTTTATATTGTATTTCATTTTTTCGCGAAATGTGGGAGAATTTCCAATAAATTGGTGAAATCTTTACTATATCGGCCCACAAAAAGTTTCAAGAAAACGGAAGAAACCATTAGACAAAGGCTAGTGGAGTTTAATATTTCACTTTATACAAACATCGTAGCATGTACAATAGATAGAGCAGCAGCCAATATCAAATTTGTATCTGAAAATCAAACACTGCTTCAGTTATGGTTGGCGCACGAAATTCATCTTGCGGTCATGGATGTTGTTTATGAAAAATTTGTTATAAATCCAAATGTGGAAGAATTTAAAACCCACGAAAGCGAAGCCAATTTTGAAGATGGCGACGATTAAACTTTGACTCATTTAAAACCGATTGCCCATATACATTTGAACCTAGAGGCTGTAAGAAAACTGTTCGGTATTTCAAAAATTCGTCATTTCGTAATAATATTTTACAAACAAGCGTTAAAAAGCATCATAATCTTTAATTAAGTTTACTCTTAGTTTTAATTAAAAAATCCAAAAACCGAACCGAAAATGGCCGGTTTTGGGTATTTTAAAACCGAAACCGCGGTGTCTCATTTTCACGGTTTTTTGCAAACTCTAATACAAATTGACTAAAAGCTACTTTTTTTTCATGTATTGACTCTTTTTTTTTGTTAAGAAAATTACATCAAATTAGAAAATTTTATCTTAAGTGTAACCTCCTAATGATATAGCAAGCTTATTAATCAAAAGAAAAAATAAAGCTTTGATAATTTTATTATACCTTTATAAATTAGGGGGAGAGAAAAAATACATTAAAACCTATATAGTTCACCCGGTTTTTGTCTTCTGAATCGATTCTGGTTAGCAAATTTGGAGCACATTACTTTTAAATAATAAGGAACTACATACACTTAACAAATTAAAATATGAGATGTTACTAGATTCAGCACTCGATGCTGTAAATTTCACCTAATTTTAGTATAAATATGGAATAAAGTTCACAAAAATTATAAAAAGTAATTGACAAAATTGTATTAAAATGAAAATATGCAGTTTCAACTGCTAAATTTATTCACTGATTTATTCTATATGATACTTATATGGGAAATTTTATACCCAGTTAACCAAACTTCAAAACTCGAGCTAAATCGATGATCCCTAATTTGGCGCACAGTGTAAATTAGAACATTTGGTGTTATTTTTACTCATTGTGCAAACATTTATTTGACGCCTGTTAAATTGAGTATATTTCTTTTTGTTGTTGTTGTTGCAATGCATGTATTTATTTTAATTTTTTTACGACTTTTTGTAGTAAACAATTACATTAACGGTATGTATTAAACAAAAGAAACAAATTTAAACGATTTGATGTCCAATTTTCGAAATTTAAATTGCATTTTTAATATTTTTGTTTAATGCAAACAATTACTTGACAAACTGTACATTAGATTGTCCCACTCTTCTATGGAGAAGTAGTTTCTTTCCTTTTGGTTTTAACAAACAAATTTCGAAATAATATTGCAATCAGATAACATTTACAAGTGCCGACTAGAAGCCAAAGTTTGACGTAAAGGTCAGTATGAAAGTTATGTAATAAATATAGAATTTCAACCACTCTTTTAATTTTACTTGGATCATATGTGGTAAACAATTCTAAAATTTTAAACTTCTTAAGTCGAAAGTTATGATTTATTTTTTTTTATCAAATTTGATATATTTATTATGTCACATTTTTTAAAGAAATGAGAAAACCTAAAAGATAACTTTTATGAGCTGAACGAAATAAAAAAAACAAAACTTGCGGTTTAGTTTGGAAAATATAGATACATAATTAAACTCTATTACAGTGTTCTGTTCATAGGATACATGTATGTGACGAGCCTTACTTACTTACCGATATCTTACGGTAGAATTAGCCGAACGTCCCCTAACGTGGATTTAACAAAACGTGTCAGCTGTTTGTTTTTTTCTTATACGAAATAAAATGTCACATTGACAGAACGTAGCGATCTGTATAAAATAGAATTTCTAAACGTTTTTACTTGACATTTGTTAACAGTATCCGTTGCATCTCAAAAACATGTAAGATTGTAGTAAAACTGCCAAATTTGCACATATGTAACACTGTTAACAGCTGGGGTCTAATCGTGGCATTCGATATCGAGTAAATTTGATCGAAATTCCATATTTTGATATCGTGGCATTCGATATCGAATGAAATGTATCGTAATTTGTGATGATGGTACTCGATATCGAGTAGTCAATCAAGTTTTATCTCTACAACTGCCATTCGATACGTCAGCGGCAATCGTAACAAAAAAATTATAATTATTTTCGCGCTTAAAGTTAAAAAATGTATAGTTCTTCAAGTTTTTTTTTATAGAAATCCAAAAAATATGTAAGTACCTACATATAATTACCTTAAGTGGTATGAAATAAAAATCAAAAGTTTTTTCTTTAAGGACAAATGCAAACAAAATTAACGCAACCCAAAAGGAGATAATGGCTGAATATATGATGCAGCATCCACAGTTGGCCAAAAATATTTTACCAAATTGCGGACAAGGTAAATCTACAGCAAATAAACTATGGGATCGCCTGGCTAAAAAGCTAAATAGAGCTGGCCCACCAGTTAAGGAAGTGAAGTCATGGAGAAAGGTTAGTAAATAATCTAGTAAACAACAAGTTAAATTTAATTTGTTCTTTGACTTAATAGGTCTTTACAGATCAAAAACATAATGTGAAAAGAAAACTATCATTCAACATGACCTCAAAGAAAAAGACTGGAGGGGGACACTACGAAGAAATGCCACTCACTCCGGCTGAAGAGCAAATTGTACAGGCTGCTGGTATTGGCGTAACTGTTGAAGGACTATCATCTACCAAAACTTTTGGTGCTTCCCAAGAAAGTTTTAGCTCTTCTAAAGAAATAGATGACTTTCATTCTGAAATAATCGAAGAGTTATTATCAGGATCAAGTGAGGATAGTGACTGTCCAGAAGACAAGAACAAAAACCTACCGCCTGAAAATTTGGAAAAAGATATTCCAATATATAATAAAAAAATACTCTGAGTAAGCTCAATCTCCTTAAAGAAAATTTAGACAAATTTGATGGGTCTCAAAAGATGTTGAATGAGAAACTTGATAAATTGCTAAATTTATTACAAAAGTCTAATGAATTAAAGGAGAAATCAATCAAATTGAAAGAAGAGCAACATGCTGCAACTATAGCAGTTAAAAATGTGGATCTCCAAATTAAAACATTGGAACTTGAAATGCTAAAGCAAAGAGCTGAGTAAGTCAAGCATTCATAAAACACGGTGCAGTTTAAAATAATTATTTTAGTTTTTGAATTCTTTTTTTTTTTATTTATTTTTTATAAACTAATTTAAAAGTACAAATTTACTTTAATAAATATGTTCCTTAAAAATATAGTTTTACTTATTTCTCCATAGAGACAATTTGATGTGATCTCTAATTCTTTGCCCAATTTTTGTTAACTGGGTCTCGTTTCCAACGTCTGGATCAGGAGGAACCGATTCCGATACTAAAGTTTGTGTGTAATTCGGAACCTTAAAATAAATACACACATTGTGTAAAGCAACACACACATTTATAAAACGGGCAATTTTTTCTGGACTGTATCTACTCCTCTTTTCGTTACTTAAAATTTTCCACCGAGCTTTTAGAATTCCAATGGTTCTCTCCACTATACTTCTGCCTTTGGAATGTATTTCGTTAAAATATGCTTCCATGGATCCTTCGTCTATATTCCTAAAGGGAGTTATTAACCACGGCTCAAGTGGGTATCCGGAATCTCCTATGGGATATTTGGATTAATTATACCCATACTTAAAAAATATATTGATATAATTTACCCAGTAGCCAACTATTTTTCAAATTTGTTTCCTGGAAAAGGTGCTCTAGCATTCTTTTTTCATCTGAATGCCTCCATACAAAGGAGTCATGAGCTGATCCACCGTATTTAGAGTTTACAGATAAAATTTTGTGGTTATGGTCACAAATCTGAAAAACAGAAAGCTTGATACTGTCAAACAAATGTTTTAAATCATTAAATATTACCACCATAGCGTTTAAGCTGTGGAAATCTTTCCTGTTAAAAAACATGTGCTCGTTTTTCGTAGGCCTTTGTAGTCCTATGTGGGTACCGTCTATACACCCAATAACTTCAGAAAAGACAAAAAAAAATTAAGTTAAAAAGTATATACAAGTTGACATAAACAAACCACCAGGAATATTATATTTGTTTAAGAAGTAATCCATACAAGCAGATGATTCTTTGGGATCAAATTTAATAAACTTCGGGCATAATTTGGTTTTCATTTCATCTACAACATGGGAAATAATCCTAGAGACTGTGCTTTGTCCTATACCAACTAAGTAGTCATTTCCCACACAATGTTGAAAACTTCCACTTGCCAAAAGTGAAAGTGTTGCTGCTAACTGAAGCTTTGGCGGCACCGCTGTCGACATATGTTCAGGGAATTTTAAATTAAAAAGAATATAATTAAAGGCCTCTTTTGTCACTCTATATCTTGATTTAAATCTGAAAATAAAATATGTACATTAATTTAAAATTTCCAAAGTTCCTAAACATCTTTACTTACGACATTGCCGGTAAAGATAAAGGATCACTTCTGTCTCTTAATTCTTTTCTAATGCTTGCAACACAAGTTTCTTCCTCGTCAGACGAGGATAAGCACATTAGGAAAGAAGAATTCATTTTAAGACACACACAAAATTTTTATTTATATTAAATTTATTTCTTCTTCTTGTTACTTATTGACAATACCAAATCATGTATTTAAATCTATTACAATTCTCTAAAAATTACGATTCGATACCTGTCGGCTAAGAGAATTAGCTTACGCGACACGTATCGAAATTATACTCGATACGATACCTCACTCGATATCGAATGCCACGATTAGACCCCTGATTTATGTTTTTTATTTTTTCTTCTATTGTCGTTTTTTTAATTAATTAATTTATAGTGAAATACTGCACAGCACAAGCTACAAAAAAGGATCTAGGAAAAAACCTCAAACAATAAATTATTTTGTACCAAAATATATTAAAAAATCTAACGGAGAACGTAATATTGTATTGAAGAAGGTGTGTTTACTGCTATTATATATAGATACACCCAGATCTAGGATCGGAATACAAAGAATTTGTAGAGAATATATAAAAGAATATGGAAGTTCCAAGAGAGAGAGAGAAGAGGCGGTGATAGAAAATTTTCACAGTATTTTGATAGTTTTAAATCGTTCAAGAAGTATATAAAGGGACTCAAAGCTATAGAATCGCATTATGCGTGAAGAAGGTCCACTGTTCAATACTTAATTATCCAGCCACCATAATATTAAAAAAAAACTTCATAAAATGTGTAATGATAATTCAGAAAATATTCCAGTTACGTACGAATTTTTCCAACGTATATTCAACAAATACTTCAACTTAAGTTTCAAAATGCAGGAACAAACTAGCATGCATGTGAATTTTGTTAATCAAATTATTAAAAATGTTTCAGCAGAAATAACATCCTTCTATAATGTAAAGTTCCATCATCAGATAAAGAAATTTTAAGAAAACAAACAAAATTTTATGATATCTCAAAATTTCCAAGATGTGTAGGGGCTTTGGAATGCACTCACGTAAAAATCATATCTCCGGCTAAATCTTTATATTAAATAAACAATTTACATTTTATCATATCATTCCATTGTTGAAGGTGGAGAATGTCTGGAACTTTTTGGTAATCGAAAGGGCTATTTTTTGATAAATTTTCACGCTGTGTATGATGCGGATTTATTATTTACTGATGTAGTAGTAGTTTTCCAGGTTCCACCCACTGTAGTACCATATTTAATAACAAAATATTGAAGTTCATGTTTAAATCTGGTTCACGTGGAGATATATTAATCCTTGGAGACGGAAATCTTCGTTTCATTAGACACGAAGATTTCTCCTCTAGATCTAGATAACTCCAGACAAATTGTATAATAAATCCCAATTAAGCGCTGTTTTGGAGTTTGGAAGCGAAGGTTTAAAATTTTGTCTATGGGTTTAAGAGTGAGCCTACCAACGCACTATGGTATTTCTGCTGCAAAAAAGGCATTTTTTGACTATCACTTTTCAAAAATCTAATAATGCCATTTGATAGAGAAGAATCTGGCAATGAGAAATATGTATTTTTTTCCTAAGATATATATACATATATATAGAAAAAATCGGTTGAAGTCAGCTAAATGTTGTGAAACAAAAATTTATGGTAAAATTATTGAAATTTAAAGGCTTATGTAACGAAGATATTTCAAGTGGCAAAATGTAGGTGTGAATTTTATAAGTCTGAGATCTTGTGTTTGTTTTAAAGAAAAAAAAAAGTTTACTGCACACATAGTTTGGGAGATATGAGCGCATCAAGATTGTCCTATAAAATTTAGCATTGGCAGTTTTCGTTGGAGAAAAAGTCAGTTGGCTCGGTTTACCTCCGTGCTCTTAGTATAATGAAATGAAAGACAAACGGCTTTTCTTTCGAATTAGCTAAAAAAATTTAGCAACTTTTGTCAAACTTTTGAAAAAATCAAAATTTAGTAAAAAAGTCAAGAATATTGCTTATAATAAAAAACCATTGCATACCTTCAGGCTTAAGTTTTTAATCAAATTGCAGTTATTAATCCTAACATTAGCTCTTTTATAACAACAATTTATTAATAATTTATTGACAGCTATTTGGAAAAAGTGCATAAGAAATTAAAAAAAAAAACAAAACCACATGTTTTAATAAGAAAATTAATGTAAAAACAAATACCGATGTTTTTCATCGTTTACTTGAGTCTTCTGATCCATATATAAGTAATTTAAGACGACAACCTTATAAAAATGTTTCGGAATTGGATGATGTAGTTAAGGAAATGATAATTAATGAATAAAATATTTAAATATTGGCTTTAACCGGATTTCAACCGAAATTGGTAGAACTCTTTTTTAGATCAGAAAATAAAAGTGTGCCGAATTTTATCAAATTGTGGGTTATACATTGAAATGTGAAAAAATGGGGGTCCAAGGGAGGTACCTCAAGGAGTCGTCGGACTTCAACCAAAATTAGTAGGGCTCTTTTCTGGATCAAAAAATAGAAGTGTGCCAAATTTGATCAAATTCTATTGAAAATTGGGGTTTATACATTGAGAAGAAAAATAAGTTAAAAAATGGGGGTCCAAGGGAGGTACCTCAAGGAGTCGTCGGATTTCAACCAAAATTAGTAGGGCTCTTTTCTGGATCAAAAAATAGAATTGTGCCAAATTTGATCAAATTCTATTGAAAATTGGGGTTTATACATTGAGAAGAAAAATAAGTGAAAAAATTGGGGTCCAAGGGAGGTACCTCAAAGAGTCGTCGGATTTCAACCAAAATTAGTAGGGCCTTTTTCTGGATCAAAAAATAGAAGTGTGCCAAATTTTATTAAATTCTATTGAAAATTGGGGTTTATACATTGAGACGAAAAATAAGTGAAAAAATGGGGGTCCAAGGGAGGTACCTCAAAGAGTCGTCGGATTTCAACCAAAATTAGTAAGGCTTTTTTCTGGATCAAAAAATAGAAGTGTGCCAAATTTTATCAAATTCTATTGAAAATTGGGGTTCATAAATTGAGAAGAAAAATAAGTGAAAAAATGGGGGTCCAAGGGCGGTACCTTAAGGAGTCGTCGGATTTCAATTAAAACTAGTGGAGCTCTTTTCTTGGTCAAATAATAGAGTTATGCCGATTTTCATGAAATTCTGTTGAAAATTGCGGGTTATACATTGAGAAGAAAAATAAGTAAAAAAAATGGGGGTCCAAGGGAGGTACCTCAAGGAGTTGTCGGATTTCAAAGTTTTTTTGAATTTTTCTTATCTATATAAAACTTAATAAGTGTGCCAAATTTCATCGTTGTAGGATAACTCCTTCTATTTTTTGCAGTTAGATGTATGAAGAAATCTCACAGTGCAACGTGCCAAGACGTTATTATAGCAACGTCGATTTTACATAATATTTATCGTAAAAACTTGGACGAAA
The DNA here is from genome assembly GCA_933228675.1 of Stomorhina lunata. Classification (NCBI taxonomy): domain Eukaryota; kingdom Metazoa; phylum Arthropoda; class Insecta; order Diptera; family Rhiniidae; genus Stomorhina; species Stomorhina lunata. The sequence continues at coordinate 82,124,386 of OW121740.1, read as the reverse complement.
TCCCACCTTTCGAAAATTGTCAACAATATAATCCTTATAATATCAGTATGAACAGAATAATAAATATAATAATAAACGATTACACTGCAATACTTTTGCTGACATCTGAATGAATGTAAATATTTCAGTTTTTGGCAATAAAAGGAATTAAATATTATATTTTAAGAGAAAATAGACGAAAACTTATATTTTGTAATAAAAATAAATTATTTATTTACTTTAGTTTAATAAATATAAATAATTTCAATACAAACAGCTGTTTCATAACTATAACCGCACATTAAAGAAATTTAAGAAAATTCTCTACTTAAATTATCAATTAAACTAAAAAATTATTTTAATAGTTTATTCTGAAAAAGCTCAAAAATTCGGTCTGGCATATTTTGGATAAGTTTTGTCCTCATATTTTCAGTAATTGCTCGCTATTCATCGATCATTGCTACTTTTAGTTCGAAAAATCTTTGTATTGTCTATTTTGGGCATAAACACGGCGGGCCAATATTCCCCAAATATTTTCTAATGGGTTTTGAGCCGAGGAAAAGACAGGCCACTCAATAATTTTAATGTATTTTAATTTAAGCCATTCAATACTCTGACGACTCTTGTGTTTTCTCGCTAAAAATTAAAGTTTTTTCAGCCTGGGCTTCCAAGAAAGGCAACAGTTTTTTATAAAGAATGCTTATGTATTCTTCGGAACTCATTGGAGTGATTGGAAAGGCTAAATCAAGCAATGCATCGCTGCAAAAAGCTCCACGTACCATTAAGAAACCGCAGCCAAAATTTCGTTTTGAAAAATATCGTGGTTCCTTTCGCAGATCCAATATTTACTTAAACCATCAGGACCGTCAAGATTAAATTTTTTCTCATCTAAAAAAAATCGCCTAAAAGAGAAGAAGAGAAGAATTATAATAAAGGGTGGTTTAATTGTAAGGGCCGATGTTGAATGTGAACCACACCTAAACGCCAAGTTTTTTTCCGAATTTTATTTGACATTTCTCTATTTTAGACTTACTCAATTTGAACCATGGAGAGATACACAATCCAACAACGTGTTAAAGTTATCCAGACTTATTATGAAAATGGGCGTTCAAATCAAAATGCATATCGTGCACTTCGTGATTTTTTTGGTCAATTTGATCGTCCAAATGTGCGTACAATCGCAAAAATCGTGGAAAAATTCGAGCAAACCGGGTCTGTAGAAGATCTGAGAACACCAGTGCATGATCGTACAGCTCGTACTGCAGAAAATATTGCTGCTGTTCGCGATAGTGTGGCTGAAGAGCCGTCCACCTCAACTCGTCGTCGTGCCCAACAATTGCACCTCTCACGCTCGTCGTTGATGAACATAATGCATAAAGACTTGCATTTACACGCTTACAAGGTGCTTACAAAGCCTCTTGACCATTCCAAACGTCGTGAATGGCCAGTATGGTGGCAAGAAATGGCAACAGTGGATGATCAATTTTCGAAGAAAATCATCTTCAGTGATGAGGCACATTTTCACCTCCGTGGATTCGTCAATAAACAGAATTGCCGCATTTGGCGAATGAGAATCCATGAGTGATTGTCGAAAAACAAATGCACCCACAAAGAGTGACTGTTTGGTGCGGTTTATGGGCTGGCGGCATCATCAGGCCGTATTTTTTCCAAAATGAGGCCGGTCAGGCAGTTACTGTGAATGGTGTTCGCTATCGTGAGATGATACGAACTTTTTATGGCCCGAATTGAAAGATATGGATGTGGGCGATATGTGGTTTCAGCAGGACGGTGCCACTTGCCACACAGCTAACGAAACAATGGCTCTTTTGCGCAACAAATTCAATGGCCGTGTTATATCACGTAATGGCGATGTCAATTGGCCGCCAAGATCATGTGATTTGATACCGTTGGACTTTTTTCTTTGGGGTTATTTGAAAGAAAAGGTGTACGTCGATAAGCCAGCAACAATTCAAGAGCTAAAGGATGAGATAATTCGGCACATTAACGGCATAGAACCTCCATTATGCCTCAGGGTCATCGAAAATTTTGACCATCGGATAGAGGTGTGCCGCCATGGTCGCGCCGCCCATTTGGCCGATATTTTGTTCCATACATAATTGAGTAATACCAATATATCATAATAAAATAAAATTATAATAATTTCCTAAATAGTTTGTGTTTTATTCAAAATCAACATCGGCCCTTGAAATTTAACCACCCGTTACATAAAAAAAATAATTTTCTTACCTGTTGTTTGCAATACTTTCTTTGCGAATTCCATATGGGGTTCCTTGTACTGCATGAGTAATCTTGGGGCAGGAAAAGACTTCATCTGGATCTTTCAGATATGGAAAGTTGTTTTAAGGTAAAATATCCTTCACGAATGATGGCAGAATATTGCTGGTCAATATGTCTCGACACAAATGAACAATACAAACGCCAAAGTAAACGTGTTTGTTTTTCTTAAAAATATTTTCATTAATTGATTTCATTTTTAATTTTTCATTAATTGATTTCATTTTTAATTTTCAAAATAATTAATTTGAAAGTAATAATGTAGAGAAAAACTGAAAAAAATATTTTTTGAACGCGGCTCAGTGGATTGAAATTTCTGTCCCCACACGGGAAGTCATCAGCACCTAGTGCCCTCGACCACAGTCGAGTTGTCAAATTGCAGAGATAATCATCAATTTAACTCATTGAGTTTGATCGAACATCACTACGTTTAATTGATTGTGTATTCTCCTATTACTTGTTTTGCTCGATCTTTTCACTTACTTTTTCTTATTATCTTTTTTGTTTTAGTCGTATTATTATTTTTTTTTTTTTTTGTAATTTTTATACTCTTATTTTAATAATTTTCAAAATAAATTTGCATACATTTTTTTTAATCATTATTTTCTATTTTTCGTAAATCGCAACTAACTATTGATTTTCGCTTTCCTAATCAACAAAAATTTTGTACAGGAATAGTATTTACTAATCGATTTCATATATGTAAATAATTATTCAAAAATAAAATTTCTATTAAAGTGACAAGTACATCAAAACGATCTTTGGGCTAGTAAAACGAATTGGGTTCAACTAATAATTTATAAAGTCATGTGCATATTTAATTGATACAAAATTAAGTGTTTTATTGACTGATTTATCGTCTATCTTTGATAATAGTGAAATCATAATTTTAAAAAATTATAATAAATATTTTTTTATGGCTATATGTTAAAGATATTGGAACGTGTTACAAATACGTAGATAAAATTAACGTTACAATTACCGAACGGTTTTTATCCAGTAATTAAATATATCAAGCCCTAACCGCCAAAAAGACTCAAGCACAAAAACTAAAATTTACAGAAGAAGCATTTTTTTTTAAATTTCTTTGGACAGTGAATTGTACATAAGTCCTTATTGTTTTTGCTGTAAAATCAGAAGGGTAAATTCTACTGCCCTGATATTTTGTGAGATGATGCAGATGATCATGAATAATAACCGCCTTTTTGGCGGTTATGGCTCGATATGTATCTTTTAAATGGTTACACTCGTAGTTATCTATTTATTAAAATTACAATTTTATTTTCCCAAAAGTAACTGGTAACTCTTTTTACTTCTTTTTAGCAAATTAACCTGTACAGAAACCACCAAAAATCATTGATGGAGGGGAAAGTCGGAAATATGTTAAAAATGGCCACTAATAAAGCGGGTAAGTATTCATAAACAAATTTCAAAATTGTTTCTAACTTTAATTACGATAAAAACATTAACAACTAATGGTAAAATAAAGTTTAACAAAATTCCTTAAAGTATTATCCTAAAACGATTGTTAGCTTAACAAACCGATGTTAATCTTTTGTTAACATCAAATAATTTAAAGTAGCTGTCTACATAATTTAAAGCTACGTTAAATATTTTGTTGTTTTGACAAATAATATTTTGTGAAAACTTTTAAAGAAATAATTTAAGTTTTCAGACTTTGCTAATAAAAAATAATATTTTTGCTAAATTTAGTTATCATATTTTTTCTAATTTGCTATTTTTTATCATATAAAAGGTTTCGGGGGTGGGGAATTTATGAAACATAATTTCCATGATATTTCATACTCTAGTACCTGGTTGACCGAGCCTTGCTCGGAGCTTTATGATAAGCATTTTTAGGAAAATTTTAAAGTTTTTATATATTTTATATTATAAAGTGCTAAAATAAATTTAGAATATTGTAGAAATATTCAGTTAATTTTGAATTATTTGATTTATTTTGTCCGACCAACAGATAGTTTGCATAGTCTACAGTTTAACTCATTTTGAATAATTTTGGAAATTATTCATATCAACAGAAACCTCCGTCGACTCATGCGCAACAACTTTGCTAAAGATTATAGTCTGATCAAATGCACTGTGCATTATGCATTACGATTTAATTCATTTTGAGTAGTTTGCAGTGGCGCCACCTGAAGTTGTTCATACCACAAAAGAAACCTTTGTCTGCTTATTCGTAACAACTTTGCTTATGATTATAACATGATCAAATGCACAGTTTACGATTTAATTCACTTTGAGTAATTTTCTGTGGCGCCACCTGTCGGACTTTGCTCATTCCAATTCAAAAACCTTCTTCGGCTTATCCGTAACAACTTTGCTGAAGATTATAGCTTGATTAAATGTACAGCATACGATAAAATTGACTTTGAGTAAATTTCAGAGGCGCCACCTGTTGAAATTTCTTCATACCAACTAAGAAACCTTCGTCGGCTCATGTGCAACAACTTTGCTAAAGATTGTAGCATGATTAAATGTACAGATTACGATTAAATTGACTTTGAGTAAGTTTCTGTAGCGCCACCTGTCGGAAATTATTCATACCAACTAAAAAGCCTTCGTCGGCTCATGCGCGTCAACTTTGCTAAAGATCATAGCATGATCAAATGTACAGTATACGATTTAATTAATTTTTAGTAATTTTCAGTGGCGCCATCTGTCGGAAATTAGTCTTATCAACTTTAAAACCTTCGCCGGCTTATCCGCAACATCTTCGCTAAAGAGCATAACATGATCAAATTCACAGTTTACCATTCTATAAAGAACATACATACAGACAAACATTCATTTGTTTAAAATAATACTAATTTTTCCCCCTTTTTATTCCCTAATTTCTAAAAGTTCCATATGTATATTTGGTACTTTTTTGGTGCCAATTGAATTCGGTACATTTTTTTAAAACGCATTTAACATAATGTATAATGTTCCTATTCATATTACTTTGGAGATGTTATCATTTTATCCCTTTTTTACCCATTTTGGCTCCAAAATCAAAAAAGTACCAAATACGTGTTTCATGTTTCTTTTACATCTATTGATTGCAATACCAAGTTTCTTTCTATATTCTTTAGTTTAAAATATAAGAGTGGGTTAAAAAGGTGCCAAAAAAACTATTTTCACCCTTTTTTACCCCCTATCGGACATAGTTTCAAAAAAGTACCAAACACCTGTCCGCTTATTTTCATAGCTGTTTAAAACGTAATTTTAATTTTGTTTCTATACCTATTACTTTAGGAGATAAAGCGTTTTCGATTTTTTCCCCTTTTTACCCGTTTTTACCCTCTTAGAGGTAAAAGTTCCAAAAGTCCCTTCTTCTTCGACCTATACATCAAACAAGATACCCACTGTCCAAATTTTATCAAAATCGTTAGAGCCGTTTTCGAGATAGCCATTCTATATATATATATATATATATATATATATATATATATATATATATATAAATACATACAATTATTGCTCGTTTAAGAATATAAGATTTTACATATTTCATACTAAAATCAAACTTTTCAAAGAAATTGATAATACAAATTCTAATTTTTAACAAAAAATTCGTGTTTTCAACAAAAAACAGACATCGGTCAATGAAATTTACAAAAAACATTATAGTGGTGTATATATACTCAATTTGAGTTAAAGGTATTCGATTTTTAAATAATCGGTTTAAACCGTTAGTAAAAATTTGTCTATTTATTATTTTACTGTATTATAAATGTGTTTAGTTTATGCTTTATGTTATATAATAAACATAATTTTACATTAAGAAAAGAAGAAAAGTGTTATTTTATATTAAAAACATACAAAACATTATTTAGAAATTCGACTACCCGGAGGAAACAATGAATAATTAATTCGTTGTTTTGTATATTTAACTATAAAGAGACAAGAGAGAATGACGATGTTGCCAGCATTAGATTCATTCGTTTACGTTAAAATTTGTACAAATTATTACAAAATATTACGGAAAGTCGTTCGTTTACCCAAAACTCAGTAAGAGGGGAAATGTAAACAGAGATAATTTTTGAGAAAAAGTGACAGTTTATTTGCTGAGTATTTATAAAATCTTACGGGCAAAATTTTTGCTTGTAAAAGTTCAGTAACAACAACAACATGAATAAAAAACGTAAACAAAAGAAAAACAGGCAGATGTAAATTTGCCGCAATTTTTATTTAGTTAACAATTTTAAGTAAAAGAAATAAAATTAACTAAATTAAAGTTAAAAAGTATATAACTAATTAAAAATTAAAAGCTTAGGTCATTTTTTATTTATTTATTGTCTATTGTATTGTTTATTTCTTACTGTCTCGATTTGCTTACTGGATTTTTACAAATTTTCTGTTCGTTTACTTTTCTTGTACAAATGATTTGATGAGAGTAAATTCCTTCATAAAAATATAGCAGAACAATAGTTTTAAATCCTTGCATATCTTTTGGATTAATAAGTTAGAAAAAATGTAACAATATTAACCAGGGGAATCATCGGCTGTACTTTTTTCAAATGGTTCAATTCATTTACATATATCGCGAGACTAAAATGGACAGAAATATAATTTAAATTGATTCGTTTAAGATAATGGGATAAAATTAATATTTGTAATTTTACAAATAATATATTTGAACCATTGGATGTAAAACCAAATTTATACCCCAATACTTAAAAAAAACAAGCACAAATAAGGGACATCTTAATTGATTTCAATCTAACAAACAAATTACCGCTCTTAGGTGATTTAAATGTAGAAGCCGAAATACCAAATATAGATAATAAACAAATCAATAATGACTTCCAAAATCAGGTAAAGACCACGAATTCAAAAATCAAAACACAGCATTACTCCTGATACTATTGAAACAATTTCTAAGTGTACTACAGAAAATTCTAGAAAAATTGCATTGACACAGTTTTTTTTCTTGGCGAGTTGCTCGGCATAAAATCAGGTATGACTTGGGAATGCCCCAAGGCAGTACTAAAATACCTCAATGCTGGAGATGTCAAAGATATTGACATTATTCAAGAAATTGTAGTTGTTAATTTTCTTGTCTGAAATGTAATGGCACTTTTGTCACTGAAATTATTGAGCCACTTCAAATTATGGAGGCTGCGGTGGTCTTAATAACAATAAAAACATTAATAGTGAGGTACTCCTAAACTGGCTAAAACACGAGTCAATTTCAGTTATTAGAATTTGTGATCTTTACCCCACATATCCCGGTGGATCAACTCATTTGGACCATTTCATAAATAGCACATTTCCCAATTAAATTATAAAACATCAATGCTTCCAACTTTTTCGGACCACATTCGATTGAGAATTCTTTTCACATTATCTTTTTTTTACAACTCCTAAAAGATTTTATGTCGTTTAAATATGGACAAAAATCAAATAGTTTTAATTTTCGGAAATAAAAAAATTCAAAAAGTTTTTTGATCGCACACTAATTTTTTTTTTTTGGGTTCTATTAAGGGAGCTAAGGGAATGTAAAATCCGTTCGCGTTAATGATTTTACGCGATGCGTTCAGAAGTTATGACGGTTAAAACAAAAATTTCTAAAAAAAATAAAAACTATTTTATTTTTATTAGTTTTATGTTGATTTTGACACAACTTACATATTTTCAGGTGTTCTGTCGTTTCATGGTATTATGGTAGCTTATATATGCCTTAACACTAAGAAATAATGCAATTATGCAAGTGAAAAAAAAATATTTTTAACAATTGTTTTTGATTTTTTTAACCGCGATTTTTATAAAATGTGAGTCTTAGTGAAATTCTGCTGCCTTGACTTATGGGCAAATTTAATTTAAAATAATTTTTTATTTAAATATAAGTTTTAATAGAGGCATATCTTTCTAAGATATAAAATTCTTATTTGGTCCATAAAATCGTTAATCCTTATAATTTTTTGGTGCGCTTCAAATCTAAGGTAAAGCTTTATTAAAGAATAGTTTTAAGACCATTCCTGATCAATTTTGAGCTAAATTCGCAATGTGCTTCATTGAAATATTTTTAGATAAAACCTTCCCAGTTAATAAAGAGATTTGTGACAAACTTTTGATGTAAATCGGTTATAAATGACATCGCTTTCATGCCTTATGTGATTTTGTCTCAGTTTGCATTCTAAAACCATTTAAACCAATATGCACTTTTTTGCACGATTTTCAAAATCTTCATAAAATTTTAGCAAACAATGATTTTTTGGTGCGCTTTTGCTTTTAGGTGCTAAATGGCAAAAAACTCGGTTTACGCGGCAGTTTGGAAATTTTCATTCATATTTGCGAGTGTGCTCCACGAAAAACCGGTATTTTGAAAAATTTACGCTCAAAAACTCCTCATTTACACCTGTCGTATGTTATACCTATATAGAGCACATTAACGAGATATATATCAAACGATGCAAAATTCAAAGATCTACAAATCGTTGTCTATTTTTTTCAAATTCTTTGAGGCGGCCAAAAAATATGCGAAAAAAATTAAAAAGTGGCAAAAACGAGCTTCAAATTTTGGCTGCCATTAAGTAGTATTAAAAGTGACAAAATTAAAATTTAGAGGGAAGTGGATTTATCCCCTAAGTGTGGTGTCTGTTTCGTAGAACAATGACTTGGGTCCAAATGTTAAAACAAATGCAGAAGAAGACGAAATATGAAGAAAAACTTGAATGCTTCAACCGATTTTTTAACGTTTTTTCTAATTTGCATGCCAATTACGCTTAGAAGCGCAAACTAAGATATTGTGTTCAGTATACAGAAGTTTTTACGAGTTCAAGATCTGTAATTTGATTTTTCGAACTCCTAAGGGTACAAAAATTATTCGAGTTGAAAGTCGATTTCAAAGGAATAAAAACTGTTTGATTTTTGCCCATATACAAATCATTTTCCTTTGAAAAAGAAGAACTTGTATAATCAGGAAAAAGATTACTTTATAGAACAATTTACTTCAGTTAACTTTATTGCTGAAACACATTCCAAAAAACTGAAAATAAAAATAAAAGATACATATATATGTACATTATTTATTCGATTATTTAAAAAATGTTACAAGCTAAGAATATTTGGCAAAAAGAATGTGTATTTTAATTACATTTAACAGAAGAAATTCTAGGTATTTACTTTTTTCAAAACAAATTAATTTAATTAAAATTTTAATAAACGAGATATTGAGTTGAAGCCTGCAAATATTTTTAATGAAAAATTAAAGAATATTAAACCGGATCCATTTGCTTACAAAAGTATTTTTAAAACAATTGGTAATAAAAAGCGCAACCAAATCAGAGATATGTATGTCAAAACCACTGAGTTAAATCTTAAAGTAGATGTTTTAAAGGATCACTTTACCGCTGTTAACAAAGTTCTCCCTTAAAACAAAATATTTCAGAAATTTATGAAACTTTTAAAAACTTTACGCCACTAAATTTTTCTCTTCTGATTCTGTCTTGATAATTTCTAACGGTAATTTTTAAATGCAAACAATTAAAGTATATACGATTTTATATAGAAGTAAAAAGTTGATTAAGAGTCTGTGAAAATAAAGGGAATATTGATTTGTTGAAATACATTTAATTAAAGTGGCTTATTAAAATAATTTAAATGGAAATTTTTGTGAATGGTATTGACATTACTTTTAAGTAACAATCGCCTATGTGCTATTAATCAAACGATTATAAAATCGCATGTGATTTGGAAATCGCCAGATTAATTTAAGCATGTGCTGGAGTTCACGCGTTTTGTTTATTTTTCGAAAACATATTCGAAAACAAAAACATATCTTTTAGATGTCAAATATATAAATAAACAAAAAAGACAAAAGTTAAAAAATGCCGGTTGCATTTATATTAAGTGTAATAAATTAGAATAAAATTAAAAAAAATTATTAAAAAAAACAACGGATCAGAAGACGTCTTCTTCGGGATTACTCAGATCCAACAGACATTCCTTATCAATGGTAAGAATTCAAACTATTAACATGGACGCTTAATATTTTTTTTTTGTATTCAGTTTCATAGGACTTTATCGACTCAACAAAAGGGCATTTCTAATGATTCTGGAGGAGATTTGCCCACATATGTAAAAAAATTCCATTCCAGAAATTATCCGTTTGGCTAGTGTACTGAGATTTTTAGCAGTCGGTTTCTATCAAGGCGTTATATCGAATGATTTAAATACGAGTATTGCTACGGATAGGAAAACCTTTTGTAGAGTCCTCTGGAAGGTAATTAATGTTCTTGAGGAGAAGTTGTGTGGACAGTGGATACGGTAAAAATGACCGAACATTAAATAAAGGAATCTAAAATTGCTTTTTTTAATAAATTTAAAATTCCTGGTGTAGTTGGGTGTCTGAACGGAACCCATGTCAGACTTATGAAACCAACATCCAATTCTGAAGTGTATTATTGTAGAAAGGGATATTACAGCATTAATGTATTGATTGTAAGTACCTAAGATGACAAGTATTTACCTTTTTACAAAAAATTTTGTTGTATTTAATATTGCTTTTTTACTGCAGATTTTTGATTATCAAATGAAAATTCGGCCTGTCGACGCATCTAGACCAGGATCATGTCACGATTCATTTGTATGGTCTTTAAGCGATGCGAAAACATATTTTGCAGAAATATATGAAAATAATAATAGAAGTGGATGGTTGCTTGCATATTCGGCCTATGTTTACAGATCTCCTACCAATGGATCCATCCAGCATAAATTCAACTTGGCACATTCATCGGGTAGTAATACAGTGGAAAGAACAATAGGCAACTTAAAAAGCCGTTTTATATAACTGCAAGTTTGTCTTTCATACACTAAAAGTTCTTAAAATTACAAATGTTTTTGTGCTTTCCACAACATTTGCAAACAATACAACGTACCATTAGAAGAAGGAATTTTTCCAGAATCAAACAATGATATGGAAGAAGATGACGAGTAACTGGAGAATAACAGTGATGGGATCCAAATCAGAAACAAGATTGCTAACTCTTTATGATAAAAAATACTAAATACTATTCTTCTACTTTTATTTTTTATTTAATAAAATAAATTTAAATTACTTAAAATTTAAGTAATAATAACAAACATTAAAGGAATTCAAACAAACAACAAAAAAAAACTAAAATTAACGTAAAAAAAACTCTTTAAAAAATTAAATATAGATTTATTTAAAATTTAAATAATAGTAACAAACTTAAAACACAAAAAAAATAGTTCACAGACATTTGAGATCAAACAAATTAAGTTTGACAAATAAAACAGGTCAACAAGATTTTGCTTCACTCGGTCGAGACTCCAAAATAGACTTTGAAGCACCGGCCCATACATGAGAGTTGTATTCCATTTTCGGTCGGATATAGGTGATGTAAATAGTACGGAGATCAAGTGAAGAGAAGTATCTCTTACACCGTTTTAGAAAACCGAGGCACTTGAATGCTTCTTTCGACACTTGAAAAATGTGATTTGTCCAACGGACATCACATTGAATTCTCATGCCCAGAACATCAAGAGCATCTGATTCCTCAACATTTACACCGCCTATTAATACAGATGGAGTAACATGATTTGCCGTGCGTTTATGTGTAAGCATTGAGAATAGCATTGAGTTTTTCGCGCATTAAAATCAACTCTATTCGCACGACCCCATTCTGAAACTGTTTCTAAATCGCGGCTTAATGATTCATTCATGTAGATAGGATTGGAAATTTGACGTAGAAGGTCGTTTATAAAGATAAGAAATAGTGTAGGAGAAAGAACAGAGCCTTGCGGTACCCCTGAATTAATCTTGATCTCGTTTGATGAGATCCCATCTATAACGACTCGTATAGTGCGATCTCTGAGGTAGCTCGATATAAATCGAAAAAAGTTATTACCGACACCAAAAGCAATAAGTTTCCGTGCCACACTCTATCAAACGCCTCGGAAATATCCAGAGCCACAACTTTACTTTCGCCAAAACGGTGTATTGATTGACACCACTTTTCCGATAGGAAGGCTAGCAGATCTCCCTTAGAACGTCCCCTACGAAATCCATACTGGCGATAGCTTAATAGGTTGTTAGATTCTAGATATTTAAAAAGATGGTGATTTACTATGCTCTCCAAAACTTTGGAGAGTGCAGAACAAATTGCTATTGAACTGTAATTTTCAGGGTTGTTAGCAACATCCTTTTTGGGGATTGGCGTAATATTAGCAACCTTCCAACACCGAGGAAATTTACCGGCAAGGTACAAGGTGCTGAAGAGGTTAGCTAATGGACCCGCAAGCTACGAACAGCACTGCTTCAAGACCAGCGCTAGAATACCATCCGGCCCTGGAGACTTATTTATGTTGAGATCCGCTAAATGTCCTCGTTACCACCAGATTTCTTCAGTGAACCGAATGATTTCGCTTTAGGTATTCCCTCAACAACATGGAAAATGTTGCATATGATAGCCAGTCGCTCTTCAATGGGCTTTAAGAAGTGTTGCTGGTAATCTCCTCCTCCTGTTTTGTTTAAAAGGGATTTTTTTCCGTCAGCCTTGTTTTAAATTAAACGCGGTATAGCAGGTTTGTCATCCGCCTAGCCTACAAGAGGTCCCAAGTTCAATCCCCGGTCAGACACACTTGAAAAAATAAATTTTTAAAATAGCGGCGGTTCACCTCATAACTCAGCTAGCCACTGGTTATTGAGTATTAGGCTATGTAAAACTTCTCTAACTAATGCATTTGCCGTTCGGAGCCAGAGTTGAAACGTAGGTCTCTTTCAATGAGTCTAAAAAAAGAATCGGATGCAGATCATTGTCTGAGAGAAGTACCCCTTGTTGCAATTGGAATTTTGTCGGGGAATTATATATATATATATCATACATACTTTTTTCTATGAAGAGACATCCCTATTTGGTTGACCACAGGCGTTAAACTGAGTGGTTAGCCCCCAACTGGTCCTGCTTTACCTTGTCTCCTTTAACAAATCCTTTTGCAACGTCAGGATGACTTTCCATAAACTCCAAAAGTACCTTACACTGCTCGGCTGACTTTTGAGGAGCCCTGTAACATTTAAAATTTTTTTCATCTTAAATTAATTAAAATCTTTTACTTTTTACTCTAAATACTTACATTTTGGTTATTCAGAGTTTGTTTGCTAGTTATGGTTAAACTCTATGCTAACTTCATGTCAATTTTTGGTTTTGCATAACACTTAGGGTTGCCAGACACAAATCCTGAAAAAACTGGACACGAGGAAAAAATTAGCTGGACATTTATAATAAAAAACTTGCTTCAATAATTTGCTTCGATGAATCTTTAAATTTTTGATAAACCGAAATGCGAATACTGTAATTAACCGCAGCGATATCGAAACAAAATGAAATCGTTGGAGATGCAACTAATGCATCTGAAATAATTTTCAACAGAAAACACATGCTACTCGCGTTTGATATCATGGGACGCACATTGCGCGATTTGACTGTCGCCTTTTCAAGTATCGAGAAGGAATCTAATAAAATGGGTCTAGTTGTCAAAGAATCAAAACAAAACTGCTGGTTTATCAATCCTCAAGAATGGGACCACATGTGATCGTTGAGAACTATAGCTACGAGAATGAAAAAGAATTTCTTTACCTTGGTACCGCCGTCAACATAAATAACGACATAAGTTTCGAAATCAAACGTAGAATCATACTTGCCAACATATGCTATTTTGGCATAAACAGGCAAATAAGAAATAAAGCTTTCTCTGTAAGAACTTAAACGCTATACAAAACACGAAGAAGCTATTCTTGGAGTTTTTGAGTCAAAGATTCTACAAAAAGGAAAGGCCAAATAGAGGAAAATCTTTCATAGCTTGAACTACGAATTGGAGAACATGAGCACTTGATTGAAGAGCATGAAATTTTAAAATATGCTCGGCCTTTAACATTAAGTAAAAAAGAAAAAAAAACTTTAGCAAAAGTTTTTGTTGTGTTCTTTTTCATTGAAATAGTTTTTCTTTAAAAATATTTAAAAGATTTCAATTCTTCACCTTTCAGCTGAACAACCCTAATAACACTTCTAGAGCTTTAGTTTCCCAATGAAAGCCAATGACCAAATTGGTTTGTAAATATTAACAGTCATCTATTGATATAGATAGCATTTAATTAAAGTGTAGTACATATTCAATTAAACATTTCTATATCGTTACTTTAATACAGGAAGGCATATTTGCATATTTTCAAAGAATTGATTCGATTTAAGAATGATTCGATTCGACCAAAAAATTACTGTGTCTTTAAAACTTAAGATTTTATTTAGTTTTTTCGCTCTCCTGTAAAGTTAGGAAAATATTAGTTAGATAATTTTTTTGAAAGTGAAAATTAGAAAGATTTATTGAAAATCAAAAATTTATTCTGAATATTTTATTAGAAAAATATAAAAAGTGGACGGTAGAATATTGTGGTTATTATATCCGACTATATCTTAAATATAATCATTAAATCATTATTAAATATAATCAACGGAAAAATTATTAAAATAGAGTCTTCATTTTTGTCGATTATTGGTCATACTACTGAGAATATTATTGATAAGTATCAGCTTCACTAAGGCTTTTCCTTTCTGTCAACAAAATTAAAGTGGTAAATACTGAATATGTACTTCATCCGACGTTCCTTTACCACTTTTGATATGTGACAGATATGACTTCTGTTAATAGAATATACATTTTTTTAAATTGTAAATATTAATATATGTATGAATTTTAAAATACCATTGTCTCTAGGTATTCCGGCTTCTTCTAATTCATGTGCTGCGTCAATAGATAGCAATGGCAAAGTAGCCGAATTTCATTCAAAAAAGTTACTGCTGTTCACACACATCAAATTCTCTTGATCTGTTTTTCTTTCAAATATCTTTTGAATATGCATTCACGTTCACACAAGAACATTTTCTTCATCAGTTTCCATTTTATTTTCCTCAAATTTCACACAAATTTTCAAATTTTTAATATTTTCGAGCATTAAAATCGACCCTATTAGAACGACCCCAATTGGATATTGTGGAAAGGTCAGAATTTAGCGTATCATTCATGGTTTGCCTCTTGGAATTGATATCCAACATGCTTGGCCTATAGTTGAATGAATACGAATGACAGATGTTGCTATCATCTGCAAAAGAGTAGATAGGGTTGAAAGTTTGACATAGAAGGTCATTTAGAAAAATAAGAAATAGAGTAGGAGAAAGAACGGAGCCTTGTGGTACCCCCGAATTAATCTTGAACTCGTCGGAATTGGAGATTTTTGGGGCTAAAAATTTTAAAATTTGGGGATGGTGACGAAAAAGTATCTGTCAGCCCTGTCAATTATTATTATAATATACCTTTAAATTATTGATAAATAGAATTTTGGAACCTTGTTGTTTAAAAAAGTTTTCAAAATCGTTCATTCTTTGTGACAATTTTCCTCGAAAAAACAAAACATTTTACAAAAGAAAAGCACAAACTCGCTTATAAAACTAAAGATAATTGCATTTTATTTCTAAAACTTTGTAAATATAAAACGATAACCAAAATTTGGTAGCAATCGATAAACAATTCACCTTAGCTCCCATGTCGGGAGAAAAGCGCATATCGCACTTGATCAACAAGAGGGTATTAACTCAAAATTTTTAAATTTTTAGTAGAGTCAAAAAACTATTTTATTTTACTACTACTTTCATATAAGGAAGAGGGGTAAAACTATAGTTTTTTGGTGAAATTATAGTGAAAATGATGTCAGATTTTTACAGTGGGTAGATAAGACTACTACACATCAATTTCTTTTAAAAAGTGAAATTTAAAAATTTTGAGTTAATACCCTCTTGTTGAACAAGTGCGATATATATGTTTCTAAGACTAAAGGAAAACTTGTTAAATTGTAAGTCCATATTTAACCTTAGTAGTGAAGGATATCATATAGTCGGGCTTGACCGACTATAACTTTTCTTACTTGTTTGATTTCAAAACAAGTAAATTTAACCAAGAAATTGAGTTTTGGCGAATTCAATTCTATTTTGCAATTTTTTGATGCCTCTCCTCAAGGACACAAAACAGCAGGCTTTGTTCATGGCGTCAAAAATTAACATATACCACCTAAGATATTATAGGGTATACAAATAAATCACAGATCTAAAAATTGTTTACAAAAGTTATTAATTACATTATTTTGTTAATAATATATTCCCAAATAGGTTATGAGAACACATACGATGATTACACTGGTCCATCACATCCAATTTCTAACTTTGGCTCTAGTGCTCCTACTAAACAAACAAAGGAAATCGGAATAAAGGATATTACAGATATTGCATTGACTACATTGGCCTTTCTGTCATTTGGAATGTTTATTTTGCAAGTTCTTATGTGCATAACTATGGTAAGATTTTATGTTTCATATGTTACTAAAAATATTACATTTCATTCCTAAAACAGAGCAAGGATGACACAAGCAATTTGGTAATGCTTCCAATGGAGGGAACTGATAATGGAGACATAGGCGGTGAGGATAACACTGAAGAAATAAGAAGAAAACGGAGATCGATACTACCGACACAAGCTCAAAACATTGAAGTGGTAAATATTTTCTAATCTATGCTTATTTAACCCTAGAACATCATCCTTCGTCAAAATGACTACGGAAAATTTTATTTTCAAATTAAAACAAAACAAGTAAGAGTGTTATATTCGGCTGTGCCGAATCTTATATACCCACCATCAAGTTGTGTTAAATTTAGAAACATATCTCATATATATACGAGGGTGCAGCAAATTCAAAACGTGGACCAAATTGGAAAAAAGTTGTTACGCTAGTTGTCATTGTTGGTAAAATATTTGGAATAACTTCGGTTGCAGTAGCTTTATAGTTCAACATTCAAAAGTATGTAAGTGGTTTCCCTAGTATTTATTTACTTTGAACAAAATTCGTTATCACAACCG
This sequence comes from Stomorhina lunata, assembly GCA_933228675.1. Taxonomy (NCBI): domain Eukaryota; kingdom Metazoa; phylum Arthropoda; class Insecta; order Diptera; family Rhiniidae; genus Stomorhina; species Stomorhina lunata. The sequence continues at coordinate 82,107,184 of OW121740.1, read as the reverse complement.
GGTATGGTTTTACATTAATAAGTTGTTAAATACTTTTCCTTTAGCTTAACATTTAGTTAGGATAAAGAAGTTGATAGTAATACGACTGGTCCATATATTTTGTAAGGAGGTCCTAATGCATCTACCATATACAAATCTTAATATGCTGCTTGTACCTCCGAATCTTTTTAATTGTAGATATAAAAAGGGGATGTAATATATATATAAGAATTATAGCCAAATGTTGACCGATTGTAACAAAATTTTACACACTGGTTGGTATTTATGTAAAGCTTATTTTTGCAAAATTTAGTGTCAATAGCTATCACAGTTTCTAATTTAATAGCTTTTAACTGGTCCTTGCTAAATATTTTTTGGTTTCCGGGAGTGTATTTTATATGAGAGTTATAGTCAAATATAGACCGATTCCTATAAAATTTGATATACTGACCAATAGTTGTATAAAACTTCTCTATACTAAATTTAGTCGTCATAGCTATTACAATTGTATTCAATTTATCAGCATTCATGTGTTTCCCGGGGCGGGGTTATATGGGAGCTCTAACTAAATGTGAACCGATTTTGCCCATTTTCAGTATACAACTTTTGTTACATATCAGAAATACTTTTATAAAATTTTGTCTCTCTAGCTTTTGTAGTAAAGGAGCTGTCACGCTTTTATCTGACGGACAGACGGACATAAATCTCCTTTTCTTTTTGTATTTTTGTGTTTCTGTAAGTTTTTTATATGGGAGCTATGGTCAAATGGTGACCGATTGTAACAAAATTTTGCACACTGGCTGGTATTCACATAAGACTTATTTGTGCTAAATTTGGTGGTCAAAGCTACTACAGTTTATCATTTATTGGCATTTAAGTGAATTTCAGGTGGAATTTAGGCTGTTTCCGTATGTTTTTTATATGGGAGTTATAGTTAAATGTGAACCGATTTCGATGAAATTTTACATGCTGCCTAGTGCTTATGGAAAACTTCTAGATACCAAATTTTGTCATCATAGCTATTATAATTTGTCAGTTATTAGCAAATAAGCGACTAGCCCAGACGAGGTTATACGGGAGCTATGGTCAAATGTTAACCGATTTTGCCCAATTTCAATACCAAAATTTTCTCATAAATGAGGAATGTTTTTGCTAAGTTTCAGTGAGCTAGCTCCTTTCGTTTAGGCGTTATCGTGATTTCAACAGACAGACAGACGGACAGACAGACGGACATCGCTCAATCGTCTTAGAATTTCATAAGGATTCAGAATATATATCGTTTTTGATTTTTGAGCCAATATTAAGGAAATTACAAACGGAATGACAATCTCAATATACCCCCCTCTTTTTGATGGTGGGTATAAAAAGAGGTCTATAATATGTTAAGTTTTTATTAATAATTAAGAAATAAACAAATAAATTTCTTTAAAAATTGTTAAAAAGAGTCTATTAATACATAAGAAAACTATTTTGGTATCATTTTTGCTCACGAAGAGTTTTATAGTCTCTTGAAGTATACGTAGTCAAAATGATGAAGGATAACGTTAGTGTATGTAAAATAAGGATTACTTTCCAGGGTTAAGGAGTGTTCCAAATATAATTTTTATTTTTCTTAGGTTAACTAAAACTTAACCTAGCAACAAAAAATTCTTAAAAACACGAAAATTGATTAAAAAACAGTGGTATGCCGGTTTAACGAATTATATATTGTCAGGCCCTTTCGTTATATCGAAAAACTCGTTAAATCCCGTAGTTTTTTTCAATACATTTTTAAAAATAAAACAATAATATTTTAATAAAACAAACAAAAATTGTTTATTTCCATTTACAACAAAAACGAAAAATAAATACTTCAAATCATTTTCATTTAAATGAGTACATAGTGGAGAAAAAACTAATAATCAGCCATGTCACAGAACTCAATTCCGTTCGGAAGTGGAATAAATTCCGCACTTTGCTTCTATTGAAAAAGTAAAACGAAAACATTTTTCGGAATGAAACCACTTTCTATTTTCAAAGTGGAATTGAATTCATATGTTTTTAGTTGTTTATTCAATATTTAAACAATTTCCTCAATTAATCAGTGTTTTTTGTTAAAACAAAGATAGAGTTGAAAATTTCAATTAAAAAAATCTTATTTTGTACTGATTTTGGACATTTAAAATTTTTCGGAATCTATAGAACCTAAAACCATTTCGATCGGAATTCAACTACGGAATGGTTTCAATTCCGAACGAAATTCGTGACATGCCTGAATAATTAACTTAAAAAGTGTGAAACATATTTTAGTTATTTAAAATAATCCTTTGTGTTTGCTCAATATGCTTTATTGCATCCGAATGTTCAACTTTCACTTCAATTTATAGATGAAGCTCGCTTTCTTCATTTTCATCAGTTTCAGCACCTCCAGCGCTTATGGGATCATCATGATTTTCATTGACCCATTCTTTTAGATCGTCTGGTGTTAAATTGAACTAAAAATTTTAAAAGAATTTCAACAAAATTGTTAAAGATACACACATATAGGTTTTCACTTACATTTGGAAAAATATAGTAGCATCCCATTTGAGATCATTATGACATTTTCGTCAATCTGTAATAATCTTGACCACGGAATGTTATCCTCTCATCAAAAGCGTCATTTGTAGGAAATATTTCATTACAGCATTTTGATAGACTTGTTTCTTTTACAGATTTAAAGGACTGCGAAATCATCGTGGCAGCATCGCATAATGTTAAATTTTGTAAAACTGTCAATACGTTTTCCGCATTGGACGATATAACTTGGATTTTTCGATGTCCCTATCATCATAGGTTTAATTTTTTCCCCTTTGAAACTTTTCCTTTAAAACTTTTCTTCCTGGAGCATCCTTTTAAGCATCCTGAATGGATAAGTTTCCTCAGGAAGAACTTAGCAAAAAAGCCCTCTTTCATCTGCGTTAAATATAGCATCCCTGGATGCCGCGCTAACTCTTTGTTAGAAAAGAGTTTCTCCTCACTTTGCTTCATTAAACGATTTCCATAGAGTTTTTTTAATCGACAGAACCAGCCATGGCTGGCATTAAATTGTCCATCGTATTTTTTTTTTTTTTTTTTTGTTTTTTTTGTAGATCAATAGCTTTTGCTTTTAATATAGGACCACTAATCGGAAGGTTCGTCTTCCTCTTATTTTGGAACCAATTAAATAATTCTGTTTCCATTCTTGGAAATTCGCTTGTTTTTAAGGGCTTTCTATTATTTAATCCAAAATTAGTCTTTTCCATTTCACTCAAAAGTTTAGGTTTTGATTTCAAAACTGTGCATATTGATGACTTTGGCAGCTAATATTTATTGGACAAAGCACTTAGAAGCATACCCTATTGATAATTGCCATTAATGTTTAATTTTTCTTTAAGAATTAAACATTTTCTTTTAGGCATTTTGATATCAATTTAAAATTATGTCATTTTTGTGAAGTTTTTGTACTTCACAAAAATGACGTAAAGTTTTAAGCAAAAGACAAACATTTGTTTTGCAGGTAAAAGTTAAAAATTATTTTGTAACGTACAAATTTTAATTTTTACAAATTTTTTTGTAAGCTAAGAAAATGAAGCTCTTAAATTATATTTTTTTCAGTAAAATCGCTCTTAAAATATAGCAAAAATGTATACAAAAACGAAAGAAAAAGGATGCAAATGTTTTTGTTTTTGCATTCATTCTATTTTTTTTTGTAAAAATTCGTTATATCGAGTACAAAAAATGGCTGTTTGTTCGTAATATAAGGTACTCAATGGATAAAATATGACCGTACGTTAAATCGCGAATTCGTTAAACTGAGTATACGTTAAACCGGGATACCACTGTATTTTGCAAATTTATCTGGCATTAAAATATAAATATCGGGTGGTTAAATTTCAAGGGCCGATGTTGATTTTGAATAAAACACAAACTATTTAGGAAATTATTGTAATTTTATTTTATTATGATATATTGGTATTACTCAATTATGTATGGAAAAAATATCGGCCGATGGTCCAAATTTTCGATGACTTTGATGCATAATGGAGGTTCTATGCCGTTAATGTGCCGAATTATCTCATCCTTTAGCTCTTAAATTGTTGCTGGCTTATCGACGTACACCTTTTCTTTCAAATAACCCCAAAGAAAAAAGTCCAACAGTGTCAAATCACATGATCTTGGCGGCCAATTGAGATCGCCATTACGTGAGATAACACGGCCATTGAATTTGTTGCGCAAAAGGGCCATTGTTTCGTTAGCTGTGTGGCAGGTGCCACCGTCCTGCTAAAACCACATATCGTCCACATCCATATCTTCCAATTCGGGCCATAAAAAGTTCGTTATCATCTCACGATAGCGAACACCATTCACAGTAACTGCCTGACCGACCTCTTTTTGGAAAAAATACGGCCCGATGATGCCGCCAGCCCATAAACCGCACCAAACGGTCACTCTTTGTGGGTGCATTGGTTTTTCGACAATCACTCTTGGATTCTCATTCGCCCAAATGCGGCAATTCTGTTTATTGACGAATCCATTGAGGTGAAAATGTGCCTCATCACTGAAGATGATTTTCTTCGAAAGTTGATCATCCACTGTTGCCCATTCTGCCCATTCACGATGTTTGGAATGGTCAAGAGGCTTTAGTTCTTGAGCCAATTGCACCTTGTAAGCGTGTAAATGCAAGTCTTTATGCATAATGTTCATCAACGACAAGCGTGAGAGGAGCAATTGTTGGCCACGACGACGAGTCAGCCACACTATCGCGAACAGCAGCAATATTTTCTGCAGCACGAGCTGTACGAGCATGCACTGGTGTTTTCACATCTTCTACAGACCCGGTTTGCTCGAATATTTCCACGATTTTTGCGATTGCACATTTGGACGATCAAATTGACCAAAAAAATCACGAAGTGCACGATATGCATTTTGATTTGAACGCCCATTTTCATAATAAGTCTGGATAACTTTAACACGTTGTTGGATTGTGTACCTCTCCATGGTTCAAATTGAGTAAGTCTGAAATAGAGAAATGTTAAATAATATTCGCAAAAAAAATTGGCGTTTAGGTGTGGTTCACATTCAATATCGGCCCTTACAATTTAACCACCCTTTATGTTATTGAGTATTTATAAATTAATCGAATTCTTAAGAAAGTTCTGCAGTAAAAAATATTAGTTGTTTGTTATACCTTGCGTTAAAATTAGACATGTTGTGGGACACCTTTCCTAAGTTTTTTTAATACATTTTTTTTTGCGAGATCCCAATACCTATTTGATTCGTGTGGTACGAAAATATCATTTTCGTTGACACTACGATGTACACTTATAAATGACAAGCATTGGTAACAAAAAAGCGAAGTTTTTTATTAAATTTTCTTGCTCATTCTAACTGGTTTTCTTTTAAAAGAATGCTCAACATTTGAAGCAACCGGCATCACAAAGTCTCTCCCACAAAATTCCTAGTCTTACCATGTTGCAGCCAGAGCGAAAACACTTCTAAGTTCGTCGCGGATCATACAGACGGAAGCGCAACTAAAGTTTGACGCCACCAAGTTATATCATCATGTTGACGCTGATTCCTCGCAACGAACAGCATAATTACTCAGAGAAAATATTTTTGGTTCCAACGACATAAGCGCGCTATGGCAACATATTGGCAGCTCCATAAAGAATGCTGAAAAATCTGTATTAGGGTTCCAAATCAGTTTTCCTAAAAACTCTTGGTAAGACGAGGAGTACTGCAATGTGACAGCTGAGAAAAATGAAGCCTATGGGGCAACTCTACAGTCAGTAGTTACGCGTCGAACTTTTGAAAGAAGAAATGGAGAGTCGTATGTTTGAGGAAATTAAAATGTACAAGAGTCGAAATGAATTGTGTAAATTCTACCAAAAAGTTTAACCTCAAATGGATAGTTTCGAAAATTGTATCTTCTCCTGTAAGGGAACCTGGTGAAAAAAATATAACGTGTACTGAAACTATGGAAGGAGCACTTTTGCTGATGATGACCAAGATGATACAATTGAAAAAATCAATAATGACGGCGCTTTATGTCCACCAACCAACCAAGATGAAGTTAAAATTGCAATAATTCGACTGAAAAATAACAAACTGAAAAACTCTGAAAAAAATATAAAATATAAATAACTTTCACTTTTAAAATTAATATCAAGGTTACTAGAAAGTTTTAATTTACTCAAAACTCCGGAAATGTCTAAATAATATTCATATGCATAAGTAAATTTTCTTTGTTTCTTAAAATTTTTTTTACCTAACGATAAAAAAATATATATTTTAAGCAAAACAATTCAAATATGATGCACTGTTTTCAAAAACAAAATAAACACACTCAAAAAGATCAAAAATACAACGCCATTTTATTTATGTTCCACATGTAGATGATATCCACATTTGAAAAACCTCTGAGAATGAGGTTTGATAATGATTTGAGAGTAAAGGCATTTCTCAATTTGAGAATAAAGTCCCCTTTTTGTTGAGAACGCTATTATTCTTAAATCAGTATCAAATCAGTATCAAACGTTTGACCTTTGAAAAAAGATTTATTTTCAAATTATCCTCAATTTGAGAATAAACCTTTTTTCTTACTGGAGATAAAGAAAAAAACGATAGTGTGTGTGCATGGTCGTTGTACGTGTACGTTTAAAAGAAGCTGAAGGGAAGCAACACATACATAGGCAATTAATAAGAGTGTGAAAGAATGAACACTTACCCGCAGAGTGGACAACAGGTATCATAGTCCCACAAAAGGTTTATGCTATTAAGTCTTTTTCGGAATTATTGCAAGACGTTCATTCGTTGAATTCAAACAGGAATTAAAAATGTGTTTAAGCAGTTACCCAGTAAGAAAAAAGGTTTATTCTCAAATTGAGGATGATTTGAAAATAAATTTTTTTTCAAAGGTCAAACGTTTGATACTGATTTGATACTGATTTGAGAATAATAGCGTTCTCAACAAAAAGGGGACTTTATTCTCAAATTGAGAAATGCCTTTATTCTCAAATCATTATCAAACCTCATTCTCAAAGGTTTTTCAAATGTGGATATCATCTACATGTGGAACATATATAAAATGGCGTTGTATTTTTGAGTTTGTTTAATTTGTTTTTGAATTCTTTTGCTTAAAATATATTTTTTTATTGTTAGGTAAAAAGAAATTTAAGAAACAAAGAAAATTTACTTATGCCTATGAATATTATTGAATTTTTAATCTTGACATTTTTTAAGCAAGGTTTTATGGTCAAATATGGATCAATTTTAAAAAATCCGAAAGAAATAACGAATTTCTTTGAAATGCAATGCCATTCCATTAAAATATCTTAAACATTATTTTTTTTAACATAAATTATTTTTTTTAATGTTTGAAAAAAATTTGAAATAAGGTTTGATATCAAATTTATATAACACCATTTTTCAAATTATTCTCAAATCATCTTAGGGTTTGATAATGATTTGAGAAAAACCTTTATTCTCAATTTGAGAAACTATCATTTTTCAAACGTTTATTCTCAAATGAACCCTCATTTGAAAATTAATGTGGATCTCAAACATCTGCTCAGGTTTGAAAAAAGTTTGAAAAAAACGTTTGATATCAAATGTAAAAGTCATCATATTTCAAACGTTTGACACTGTTCTTACTGGGTAGGGATAATAATCGCCTAAGCAATAACAGCAGCTCAAATACTTAGGTTCCACAAGACTATTATAAGGTCTATAGAAAATTTTGAATCAGAAGTTTGGTCTATGACAAGCTTTGAGGTAGAGTCACTTCTAATTTTCTAAAGAAAAATCCGTAGTGGAATATTTGGTCGAGAAGGTTAATTCAAATTCATGTAAATTAAATTTGATTTTTTCGGAAAGCTTTTTAATGTTGTTTTTTTTAAGTTTTACTGTAGTGTATTGCACTTTTTAATTCTACATAAATACATATCTGTGGACTTTTGACAAAACGTCTTCTTTCTAAATCCACAACTTTTCAGTAGAGCGAAAAACAGTTAAAAAGACTAATGGAAGTTATTGCTAAGAGAATTAAAGAAATTTCGAACTTGGATATTATACACAAATACTCAATAAACAATATGCGACCTTTTTTTCCTTCTAAAAGCAGTCGTTTTCTTTAAAACGACAAAAATTAAAATTAAGATGTTTTGTCAAATGGATTTTAATAAAAAAAATAACTTCTATCATACAAGTCGTTTTGTCAAAATTTTTTTGATTAAATTATAAAATGTTTTTAATCGCTTAAGTCAAGAAAAGTTGTTTTGTTAAAATGGAATATGAAAATAAAGTTGAAAGAAGTTGGAAAAAATACTTCGGTTTTATTTAAAAAAAATTATTAACTTTTTCGTTACAATATGGAAATTATACAAAAACATGGTTAAAAATAATACATTTTTCATTAAAATTAATTAAAACATTAAAACTCACTTTCAAATAAAAGAATAAAATAATTCAAGGAAACAGTAAAAATCCATATTTTGTGTTTTTTACACTTAGTTTATTGTTGAGTTTCTTCTTCTTCAAGATCCAGATCAATTTCAAAAGAACGTTCTCCTTCGGCCTTTATGTTTTCATAAAAACTATGTACATGAGTACTAATCAGTGGCAGCATATTCAATAAATCACGTTTTTTGTTCTGCGATATGGCCAATGGAGACGTGTAACTTGCGATCAATTATGGAGCCGGGACCTTTTGACGACGAGAAAATATAATTGAGTCGTGTGACGGCGATTTTTCTGTCCGCACATCTCAAAATAGTACAAATAAACATATTTCCGATTTCGGGGATTGGATGCTTTCACTAAAGTCTAAGTTTTCTTCGTATGCATCTCAATCATGTTCGAAATGTAATGCCGACGCTTATTATAATCACCCAGATTCCAGTATTTTTTAAATATCTCTTCTTGCTGCAGAGCATTAATTTTGTTGTGTCACATTTTTTTGCACTGTCCTATTGGATCAAATGTCTTTTTGGGAACTTTTTTATTCCGAGATGTATAGTATTCTTTTCCTAAATTTTTGTTTAATTTATTCAAGGCCTTTGATGTCGTAGGTATATCGATACGTTGTTTTTTTGCTAGATTGAGGCAAGTCTGACTCGCTAAGATTAGATTCTAATATAGCAGCCATATCTCTAACGCTCTCCGATGTTGTATCCAGATGCGAACCTTCTGATGGAATATAATCAGAATCATCAAAATCGGTTTCGTGAAAAACGTCTTCATCACTTTCGACATTTTCAAGGCTCTTAGCCTCGTTACCTGCTTCAAAATCGGCCATAGTTTTACTTTTTTGTCTTTGATCAATTTACACGAGTTTTAATTTATTCTTAAGTAAATAGCTTCTTTTTTTCTTTTTCGTTTTTCTAAAAACACTTGTGTTGAGATAAGACTTCAATTTTTTAAGACTTTCGTTTTTTTAAACTAACTTCTTTTGATACAAGACGTTTTGTCGCAAGTAATCCTGGCGACCAATTGATCAAAACATCAACTTGTTTGAGACAAGTGGTAATTTTTCAAAATTTGCTTTTCACGAAACGCCTTCTTTCGAAAGAAGCTGTTTTGTCAAAAATAATTTAGTAAAAATTGCTAGAACTAAATGAAGACAAGCTGTTTTGTCAAACTATTTTTGCCAGTTTTTTGTATGAATTTTCAAATTAATCTTAATTCTTTGAAAGAAGTCGTTTTGTCAAATTGAAATTGGGGAAAAATCTGAAAGAGGTCGATTAGTCGACTACATATCTTCCGATCCAAAGGTCGTAGAAATACGGGGATTAGAAAAAGGAAAAGACGGGCATTAAAATTCCATATTTACTATAAAAATCTTGGAAAATTGTCTTATTTCGAGAGAAGACGTTATGTCAAAATTCCACAGATATAAAATGTTATCGAACATGCAAAAACTTATTTTTTTATTTCATTTTCAGATTGACCAGTTAGCTAAAAGAGCATTATTTTCCATAAATGCTGTAACTTCTATGGCAAAAGATAGTGGAGCATGTCATCATTATACACTGTGTGAAAACAACAAATTCGCAAGACGCTTGGATGATACAAAAAAACTTTGGATTCCAGTCTGGAGGTACAGTTTTTTATATATGCGCAAATCCGAAAAACCTTAAACCAAGGACAGATTTTAAAACTGTCAAAATCACATATTTGTGTTTATGGAAAAATTTACCATATCGTCGTTGAAAATCAAAAACTGCGTAACAACACTTTTTCAAATTTTACAGGAGAAGCAAAAATTCAAATATACATTTTTTTTAAATTCAAATATTTTATTTTCATATCTTACCCCAAGTTTGATGATACGCATATTTGAATTTTGAAAATAGTGCACATGTTGATACGCAATTTTGAATTATTGATATAAAACCGTTATTTTTGTTCGTAAAAATCTAAAAATTGATAGAGACATGTAAGACAACTTTACGAATCACAATCAATCAAAAACTCGATTTTGATTTTTTTGATGATACGCAGTTTTGGATTTTCAACGACGATAATTCATTCTTTAGAATATTTAAAAGATACAATTTTGAATTGATTTGTTCGCGAATAGTACGACTATATTTGCACCCATCTCGAATTTTTGAAAATTACATTTTTTTAAATTTTCATAAAAATTACAAAAACATCCATATAGGTATCGACTTTCATAAGTCTATTTTATTTTATACAGTTAAATGTAAATAACGTCAAGTAAAAACTTTTATTTCTGCTCGAAAAAATAAAAGATAAAAAATAACTTTTATTTCTGCCCGAAAAATTAAAAGTAAAAAAAAAATAACTTTTATTAATGATCGAAATAAAAAAAAAGTAAAAAATAACTGTTTTTTGCTCAAAAAAATAAAAATCATAAAATAACTGTTATTTTTTTTCTAAAAAATAAAAATCAGATTTTTAAAAAGCATCGCATTTAATGAAAATTTGGTTTAAGACTATCGACATAAATTGTATATCAGATTTTATGCAGCACGCTATTAAATTTCATCAAAATCGATTGAAAAACACCTGAGATATCGCCAAAATACCAAAATTTATATGTGACATATAACATTTTTCATTGAAAAGTACATTTCAGAAAGAGAATGGAATGGAATGATGGAATAGCCTTCATAAACTATATACCATATTATAGGAAACTTTCATCAAAACCGGCTCATAAACACCTGAAATATCGCCAAAACACATTTGATGTTCCCCAAATTGTCGAAAGTGTATATTTGTTTAAAAAATACAATCGAAAAATAAGAAAAACAATTTTCCTGGACGATGGACCCACATAAATTATAGTGACGAAATTTAAATTGTGCAAAGTTCACTGCTTATAATTCTTCCCCTCGCTTTCTAGATGTTTCTGTTGGTGTTGTTGTTATTCTGTTTATGTCAATAAGCAGAGCAACATGTTTCTCTTATGTACAGTAAAGAGTATAGCAACATGTTTCTCTTTTATCTACATTCCCTCTCTCTCTGTTACTGTTAACTTCAGATCAGGGATGACCAAAGAGAGGAATGTGATTGTATTTGTGAGCGAAAGAGAGGATACACAGGCAGAAGCAAGAATTGACATAAATTTGGTTGTTTATTTCTATTTTATTTCAGTTAGCGCTACCAGCGTGAAATGAACATGCGGAGGAGTATTGATCTTTTTTTGTTGTTTTTATGTAAACAAAAATGATTTTCGTTTGTTTCTATTAAGAAAACATTAGTTTTTAGAAATGTGTATTCAGCATAATTTATTTTTTTATAAATACAATTTAAAAAACTTACTTTTTCTATAGAAAAACTTACTTTTTCTATAGAAAAACTTACTTTTTCTATAGAAAAACTTACTTTTTCTATAGAAAAACTTACTTTTTCTATAGAAAAACTTACTTTTTCTATAGAAAAACTTACTTTTTCTATAGAAAAACTTACTTTTTCTATAGAAAAACTTACTTTTTTTATAGAAAAACTTACTTTTTCTATAGAAAAACTTACTTTTTCTATAGAAAAACTTACTTTTTCTATAGAAAAACTTACTTTTTCTATAGAAAAACTTACTTTTTCTATAGAAAAACTTACTTTTTCTATAGAAAAACTTACTTTTTCTATAGAAAAACTTACTTTTTCTATAGAAAAACTTACTTTTTCTATAGAAAAACTTACTTTTTCTATAGAAAAACTTACTTTTTCTATAGAAAAACTTACTTTTTCTATAGAAAAACTTACTTTTTCTATAGAAAAACTTACTTTTTCTATAGAAAAACTTACTTTTTCTATAGAAAAACTTACTTTTTCTATAGAAAAACTTACTTTTTCTATAGAAAAACTTACTTTTTCTATAGAAAAACTTACTTTTTCTATAGAAAAACTTACTTTTTCTATAGAAAAACTTACTTTTTCTATAGAAAAACTTACTTTTTCTATAGAAAAACTTACTTTTTCTATAGAAAAACTTACTTTTTCTATAGAAAAACTTACTTTTTCTATAGAAAAACTTACTTTTTCTATAGAAAAACTTACTTTTTCTTTAGAAAAACGTACTTTTTCTATAGAAAAACTTACTTTTTCTATAAAAAAACTTACTTTTTCTACAGAAAAACGTACTTTTTCTATAGAAAAACTTACTTTTTTTATAAAAAAACTTACTTTTTCTATAGAAAAACTTACTTTTTCTTTAGAAAAACTAACTTTTTCTATAAAAAAAACTAACTTTTTCTTTAGAAAAACTAACTTTTTCTATAGAAACACTTACGTTTTCTATAGAAAAACTTACTTTTTCTATGAAAAACTTACTTTTTTCTATGAAAAACTTACTTTTTCTATAGAAAAATTTATTTTTTCTATAAAAAAAAACATGTCTTTAAGAAGGTTTATCATGTTTTTATTTTTAAAGAAAAAGTTTGTTTTCTTTAGAATATGTATTTTTTATTTAGAAAACCTTTTTTTTTCTTTAAAAAAAAAATGCTTTTACATAGAAAAACATTTAAGTTTATTTTTCTATAAAGAAAACGTATTTTTTACTAAAAAAATCAAATATTTTCTTTAAAAACGATTGAATGTTTAGCGTCAAAATAATTATTTAACATTCAATCTCACAGTGTATCTGAAAAAAAAACAATAACAAAAAATACAAAAAAATTAACAAAACTTATAACAGCCTCCACTCGTGTGCATCCGTCAAAGGTTGAATGACGACTAAATAAATGAGAATAAGAAAACTTCTGGCAAGCACTTGCTTCGCGGTGGTCGCGCCTGATGTACAGTAAAGAGTATAGCAACATGTTTCTCTTTTATCTACATTCCCTCTCTCTCTGTTACTGTTAACTTCAGATAATCTGTTTGTACAATGTATATGTGTTGTTAGTGTAATCAACTACAGCAGCTCTTTGTTTACGTCCAGCGTTGCCGTTTTGTGTACTTCTAATCAAAATTGGTTACTTTTTTCCTTAGTGTGTACATGTGTACATTTTTTTCATTTATGTTACATTTTTTTAAAAAAGTTTATAAAAGTGAAATGAACATTTTCTTCAAAATCGACATTTCATTAAATCATCAAATTTTACACAGATCTTTCGTTAGTGACACATGTGTGTCTTTAAAAATATATAAAAATAGAAGAATAAATAAAAATTAAGTATTTATGAAAAATGGCAGACCGTTTTTTAAATATGTATATTAATATTAGTCGTCCAAAAATCTATTTTTCGAAAAAGAAAATTATATCTCGAATAGTAGAGCCAACTAGAAAAAATTGAAATCATTTTCGGATTCAGCAGACAAAATTTTTCTAAGAATTTATGTATAGCAGTATTATTTGCATTTAAGTATAAATTATTTGTATTCAGTGACCGAAATCAACATTATAAGCTTGTTTGAGAGCTTATTATATCATAAAACTTTTTTATAGTTGACATTAGAAAGCTCTCATTTTCCTATAGAACTGTCTGGTCTGAACTTTTGCGCCATGTCAGAAAATTTCTATGAATCCAATTTTAATGTACTTCAGTATTGGGGTCAAGTGTATTTCTTATTGTCGTTTCTTATATTGCAAGTTATTTTAAAGATATAGACATTTAAAATTTTGGTTATTTTTTCACAATTTGGTTGTTTTTATCTGAAAATTTGGTTACAAAAATAATTTCGTAGTGGCAACACTGTTTACGTCTGCAGAAATTGCTAGAAACTCTCTTCTCTACTATATAAGGCCGATGGACGAGTATTGTGGGAACAGTTTTAATTAAGACGCGTATAAAGAGAACAATGTGACTAAGAGTATTTGTAAAGAAGTTTTGTGAAGTTTGTTTACAGTATTTGTGAAAGTGTGTTTTAAGTGATTAACTCTAAAGTTAATAAAAGTATTGCTTTGTAAAACTATATACTACAAGTGTTTTAATTTGATTACGGTTGTTTGCAAAAAGAATTCCTTCCACGTTTTTAAAGGAAAAACGTAGCATTATATATTGTGACGAATTTACAACTTATTTGTCCCATTGTGCAAAGTTCACTGCTTATAATTATACCCCTTGTTTTCTAGATGTTTCTGTTGATGTTGTTGTTGTTCTGTTTGTGTCTATAAGCAGATCAACATGTTTCTCTTATGTGCTATAAAGAGTATAGCAACATGTTTCTCTTTTATCTACATTCTCTCTCTCTCTCTCTGTTACTCAACCATTGCACTCAGGAGCCGAGTACCAATCGGCTTTTTAACATATATTCACAGCAGTGATGCCAACCAAAAATTTTACTTTGTGGGAGATTCGACATTAAAAAGTAGTAGATTTCACAAAATTTATTTTCAAAAAGTAGTAGATCTACCACTTTTATTATTCAAGCTTTTAAAGAATTTTAAAATTAGAATATTTACGCTTTTATTCAATGTTTTGTTTAAAAAATAGTGTTGAGTATGTATCAATAAATACACATACATATTAAATGAAATTTGAAAAATAAACAAGAACTTATAAAACAAGAGCTTATAAACAAGAGCTTATAAAACAAGAGCTTATAAAAGCTTTTACACTCCCTGAAGAGTGTTAGTAGAAAGTTTATTCCTATTAGAATTTTAAAGTAAATTAACTGCCGAAATAGCAATACTATGTGGAAGCACAAGAAATTTTTGTATCAAAATGAACATTTGTTCGTTGTCACCTTTATTATTCTAGAAACATAATGCCAGAAATTTTCAACACGTACATATCTGTGGCAATATGGAAGAATAGCTTAAGTCGAAAACTGAAATTTTGAGATATCATCAATTTTGTGTAATTTTTCTTCTGCTTGATTTCTGAGAATAATTTTTGAATTAATATGTTGGTAACATGTGTATTAGAGAAGAAGGATGAATATTTAAAAAAAAAATATTGTTAAATTCAGAAGGTTTTACGTTTTTTCTACTTAAGCTCTTTTTTGAAACTGAAATTTGCATTGAACTGGACCTTAAGTAACTTTAAGCGTTTCTGTTTAAATAAAAAGTATATATTGTGCAGTTTTATGTAAACATAAGTTGTTTGAAAATAATGACTTTATATTTTTAAGGTCAACATTTATACAGCTTAGGTGAAGTTAAGCGAAATCGTTATATGTTGAAAGAAAAATATGAATATGTCCCCAAAAATATGTGTACATTAGTTGTTTTGATCAATGTATTATTGATTCAAAAAACTTAAGCTAAAAAGTAAACGTACATAATATTGTCAAAAACCCGAATTTTTTAAAACGGACTAAACACATTTAAGCGCCTGTGCTTTTGCAATGCAATAAACGCCATAACTCAATTCTCTCTTATGTCGACTTAAGCTACTCTTCCACAGATATGTATATTTTCTTCTAGAGAGAAATGAAATGTTACATTTCTTAAAAGCTTCCATTCCTAATACAATTTGCCACGGTCTCAGGGGCATAAATATAAAAAGAAAAACATGTTACAACAAATATATATATATTTTTTTTGAAACAGGTGTTCAATGTTGCATTTTTGGTAACGAAAGATTGATTTAACACAATTTTGAAAAAAACTTAAAAAAGTAGTAGATTCTACCTAAAAAGTGTAAGATTGTAGATAGATACCCAAAAGTAGTAGATCTACTACAAAAGTGGTAGAGTTGGCATCGCTGATTCACAGACACAACACGAACTGTAATCAAATTCTAATAAGTGAGAAAGAAAAACAATAATATTTTACTTAGTCTCTTTGCTGCTATCAAAAGCAGGTTGATGTTGCTCAGATTTCAAAAAAACAACAACAAACACACATGAAATTATTTAGTTTGCATTGCCAATGCTGAAATTTATGTTTATTCATATTATTATATTACTTTTAAAGCATTTTTTGTTCGATTTACATTTCATCGGTAACGCTGCATAAGATTCTTTTTACACTAACACATGTAAAACCATAAACACATAATTATTTTAAAATGTTCTCCCATTGAGTACCCCTGCTTTAGATAAAGAGTGTTGTAAAAAAATATGCATTTACTATTTTAGACAAAATTTATCCATAGTGCAGGAAATAATTTATTTTTTGATCAAGTTAGTTTCTATAGATATGTCAGATACTATTATTTTAGAAATTATCAATTTTTAATAGTTATTTCAATCAAAATGGACTGCGAAAAAAAAGTTCGTGAAAATATAATTAAAACTTTTCAAAAAAATCCGTCATGGACTTTAAAAAAAAATAGCTAAAAATTTGAAAGTTGACCCTCGAACGGTTTCTAATGCCATCAGACGGTATAAGGAAAACCTGAGCATTGAAAGAAAACCTGGATCAGGGAGGAAAAAAGGTCCTACAGATATTGGTAAGGCAAAAGAAGTCGAGCGACTCTTTCCAAGAGCGCCTAACACTTTTTTAAGAAAAGCAGCTCGTACGGTGAAATGTTCTACGAATTTTGCACATAGAGTCAAAGCTTATGGTGGACTGAAGACATACAAAGTCCAAAAGGTTCCAGATCGCAATGCTATAAAGAACTTAGAAGCAAAAAAACGAGCGAAAAAATTGAAGTCTGATTTTATAAAAAAATACACCTGTTGTGTGATGGATGATGAAACGATACGTACTGGCAGACTTTTCTCAACTTCCTGGTCAAGATTTTTGTGTTGCTGATAAACGGGGCAATGTTCGGCAAGAGTTTCGCACAAAAAAACAAACACAATTCCCTAAGAAGTTTCTCGTGTGGCAAGCTATTTGCAGTTGTGGCAAAAGAAGTAAAGTATTTGTGGCATCTGGCACAATAAACACAGAAATTTATATAAAGGAGTGCCTACAAAAACGGTTGTTACCCTTTTTAAGAGAGCACAGAGTGACTACATTTTTTTGGCACGATTTGGCATCATGCCATTATAGAAAAAAGGCACTTGAGTGGTACTCAAAGAATAATGTCATTTTTGTACCAAGAGAGGCAAATCCACCTAACTGTCCAGAACTTCGGCCTGTGGAAAGGTATTGGGCTCTGGTAAAAAAGGAATTGAAGAACACAGGAAAGATTTCCAAGAACATGTCCAATTTTAAGCGCAGGTGGAACACATGCTCCAAAAAGGTATCAGAAGCAACTGTAAAATCTTTAATGGGAGGGTTTCCGAAAAAAGTCGATAATTTTGCAAAACCCGAGTACTAAGTAAACATTTTAATGCTAAATGATTTTGTATAATATGTCATTATATTTGCGTATTTTGTAGAGTTTTTATATTAAAAGGTTTGATTTTTATTTAAGAAAATCCAACTACAAATTTTATTTAGAGCACTCTTTATTTGTCAATAAACACCTAAGATATGGTTAAAATAGTAAAATCGATGTATTGCAAATTGCCAAATTCAAAATTTTTGAGAAAACTTTATTTGATTTTTTTTTGCAATTTCTCAGGTGTTTATGGACCGGTTTTAATGAAATTTAATAGTGTGTATTGTGGGAGTACGTCCTAAAACCTGATGTATAATACTTTATACTCGTATATCTTAAATTAGTGGTCTGACTTTTGAACATTGTAAAGGAAATATATTTATATATAATTCCATATCAGATTTTAGGAAATCTTCCTATTAAATTTATTAAATACTTAATTTTTTCTACGTAATCAGTAAAATTTGCTGAATACTGATTTTTTACTGCAAAGTGCCCATCTATGAAACAAACTTACAAACTTTAGGAGAGCCATTTTAAAGATTTAGATATTATTGTTTACCCTTGGGCCCCTTTCTCTATGCGCTGTCGATATGTGACACTTGTTCAACAAGAAGGTATTAACTCAAAATTTTTAAATTTTCACTTTTTAGAAGAAATTGATGTGTAGTGGCCTTATCTACCCATTGTAAAAATCTGACATCATTTTCACTATAATTTCGCCAAAAAAAAACTACAGTTTTACCCTTCTTCTTTATATGAAAGTAGTAGTAAAATAAAATAGTTTTTTGACTCTACTGAAAATTTTTAAATTTTGAGTTAATACCCTCTTGTTGATCAAGTGCGATATGTATGCATGTAAATTTGTCAATTCATAATAAAGCAATCCGATTGCCGTAATATTTATTTATTTTTCCCATTTATTCTTAAGTATTTATGTATATAAATTTTATAAAATTTACTCATATAAACTAATTATTTTAATATTTTGTTTTTTCTAGTATTGGAATTAGTTGGCTAACAATGAAATTCAACAATTCAAATGGAACGTCTCGATTACAAAATGGAAATCCACTTGTTGATAGTTTAAAATCAATCATATTTGGACTAACCAATGGAAATTGTTCTAGGCAATACAAAAATAAATGTATTTTTCTTAATAAATAAATTCTAATAAATATATACATCTGTATATTAGGATTTGGCGAAAAACAACTTTTATTGAAATTCGATACGCCTCACAGTAAACTGCCTAATGGAAAAAATATGAAAAAAAAACTTCCGATTTTATCAATAAAATACGTATGGAATAAAAGCTTTTCGAGCAGAAATAAAAATTATTTTTGTTTAAATTCATGATAAATTCATTGACAAATTTTTTTAAAGTCAAAAAATAACTTTTATTTTTGCTCGAAAAAATAAAAGTTAAAAATAACTGCTATTTTTTTCTGAAAAATAAAAATCAGATTTTTAAAAAGCATCGCATTTTACAAAAATTTGGTCCAAGACTATCAAAACGGTATACTTGATTTTATTCTCCGCCACTTCCTTGTGGTTTCTTTTTCTAATCAAAAATTCATAAATAGCAGTTATTTTCGTGTAAAAAAGTGAAGGTGTTTTCTATGCCATCTTTTGAAATATAATGATTTTAAAAATCATCCATATTTGATATTTTTATCAAAATGATCAGTTTATATTTTTAATATTTGAAAATTTATGATAATAGAAGGCAATGCATTATTCGGTAATGAACACCAATGTTATTTGAGTATTTTCAATATTTTAAACAATAAAAATACTAAAATGTTTAAAATAATGTTATATTCTTAAAAGTTTTGTGCCAACCCTAAATAATTAGAGATTGGTTATATTTTATAAAAAAAACTATCATGCTTTATCATTTTGAATGTGAAATGATAGATTGAAATAAAAAATAATAATTATTACAGAAATGGGGGAATTTTGTATTTAATTGTCCCCGCACCGGAAAAATAAAAGGATTTCCAAAAATGTTAATTCATTTTTGAAAATAGTAGGCCAAAAGAGATATGCAAAAAATTTTATTAAGCTACCATAACTCCTTCGGCTTTTTTCCAGTTTTACTATGGGGACCGTTCACTGTGTGCCTGGGTTAATCATCGTTGCTCTACATCCTAAGGGGCTCAGAAAAAAATTTTGTCTTCCTAGGTGAATGTCCTTAGGTGGCGCACAGGACATTTATTTCTAGGACCCATTTGTATGGGGAAAATAAGACTTTTTTCGGTTTTTGGTAAATTTCAACCAATAGTAAGTTTTTGGCAAAACCAATAATTGAATGTAGAAGACAACTAAATCTGCTTTCATTAGAGTCATAAAAACTAAAAATCCATGCAGTAGTTTTTAAGTTATTGCCACAGAAAATTCGTGTCCCTTTCAACACGACTAAAGATATGCAGCAAAAAAATTATTAATATATTAATTACAGTACAGACATTACAAGGTAAGACATTATCATCTGAACTTATAAGTATGTACTAAATAGTTGAAATTTATTAAAATATAATTAAATTTACATA
Organism: Stomorhina lunata; assembly: GCA_933228675.1. Lineage (NCBI taxonomy): Eukaryota > Metazoa > Arthropoda > Insecta > Diptera > Rhiniidae > Stomorhina > Stomorhina lunata. Next base: position 82,087,026 of record OW121740.1, on the reverse strand, counting down.
GTTTTTTTTTATACAGGAAAATGGTACTTTTTTAAAGGACCGTTTCAAAACGGACTTTTTAAGTTTTAGAAAATTTTATTAAAAAAATATTCAAAATTTCAAATTTTTTGATTGGCATCTTAAAATAGACAGATGTGGTAATAAAATCCAAAAAAGCTCTGTTTGATATTTCATATGGTTTCGCCATATGATCGTAAAAAAAGTGAATTTTTGGACATTATTTAAGTAGATGCCATAAAAAATCATAGAAGCGAAGGCCTGTCAACTAAACCTGAATTAACTGTCAAAAAAAAAAACTGAATCTATCATTATGTTTGAAAAAATTTTTTAGTAGTGTTAATGAAAAATGAAATCCACACAGTTGGTTTTTAAGCATAGTTGTATTAAATGTTCTGAAAAAATAGGTACTTTTAATGAAATATTTATATATCTATAATGTAAAGTTCCATCATCAGATAAAGAAATTTTAAGAAAACAAACAAAATTTTATAATATCTCAAAATTTCCAAGATGTGTAGGGGCTTTGGAATGCACTCACGTAAAAATCATATCTCCGGCTAAATCTTTATATTAAATAAACAATTTACATTTTATCATATCATTCCATTGTTGTAGGTGGAGAATATCTGGAACTTTTTGGTAATCGAAAGGGCTATTTTTTTTATAAATTTTCACGCTGTGTAAGATGCGGATTTATTATTTACTGACTTAGTAGTACGTTAATAACAAAAGATTGAAGTTCATGTTTAAATCTGGTTCACGTGGAGATATATTAATCCTTGGAGACGGAAATCTTCGTTTCATTAGACACGAAGATTTCTCCTCTAGATCTAGATAACTCCAGACAAATTGTATTATTTTGAAGATATAATTAATATTTCAATAGTTTTAAACAAAAAATAAAATCTGGCTTAAGAACCACAGTTTTTGAAATTTTCCTATTAAAAAAGTAACTAGGATGAGATTTCTAAAATTTACCATTTTTATATAAAAAATTAAAAAAAATACTATTTTTAAACTTAATAATTATAATATATTTTTTTTAGTTTACTCTTTTTATAGGAAATTTTTCAAAAATTTATTATGTTTATAGGAAAATTTTCAAAAATTTTCTTCTTATATAGAAAATTTAAAAAAAAATTAATATTTTTATAGGATTTTTTTTAATTCAATATTTTTATAGGAAAATTTTCAAAAATTTATTTATTATCTTTATAGGAAAATTTTAAAATTTTAATTTTACTATTTTTAATAGGGTTTTTTTTAATTTACTACTTTTATAGCAAATTAAAAAAATACTATTTTTATAGATTTTTTTTAATTTACTATTTTGATAAGAAATTTTTCAAAAATGTACTATTTTCAAAAATTTACTACTTTTATAAGAAATTTTTGAAAAATTTACTATTTTTATAGGAAATTTTTCAAAAATTTACTATTTTTATAGGAAATTTTCCAAAAATTTACTATTTTTAAAGGACATTTTTTAAAAATTAACTACTTTTATAAGAAATTTTTGAAAAATTTACTATTTTTATAGGAAATTTTTCAAAAATTTACTATTTTTATAGGAAATTTTTCAAAAATTTAATATTTCTAAAGGACATTTTTTTTTATAGGAAATTTTTCAAGAATTTGGTATATTTATAGACAATTTTTCAAAAAATTAGTACTTTTTAGAAAATTTTTAAAAAATTTACTATTTTTACAGGAATTTTTCTAAAAATATACTACTTTTCTAGCACTTTTTTTTAAATTACTATTTTTATTAAAAAAAATTACTATTTTTATATGAAATTTACTATTTTTACTAATATTTTTTAAAAATTAATTATTTTTATAGGATCATTTTTCAAAATGTACTAAAAACAAGTAAGAAAGTGCTATAGTCGGTCAAGCCCGACCATACTATACCCTTCACGACTAAGGTCAAAGGCGTTCATTTTCCTGTATAAAGACAGATATTTGCTAAAATTTGCCATCATACAAACATTTTCTCAAGACTTTTATATTTAAGCTGTTTCCGTCATTTGGACTTATATGAGAGCTAGGGTCAAATGTGCACCGATTATCTCGAAATTTGGCAAATTGATTACAGTTATTACAAAAATTATGCAAAAAATAAGCTTTAAATTCTCATTATCTTTTGATTTATGAGCGTTTTAGTGATTTTTGTCTCAGTGCATTTTTTAAGAAGAGTTTGTATGGGAGCTATGCTCAAATGTGGACCGATTTTAACGAAATTTGGTACAGTAAGTTTGGTTTACATAAGCAGTATTTGTTTTAAATTTCATGAAAAAATGTTGATATTTGTGGCCAATATATCAATCCCAGGAAGTGGGACCTCTGGGAGGTACCATAAATAATGGATCGACTTTGGCGAATTTCAATAGCCATGGTCCCATTACCAAAAAAATTATCTGTGCCAAATTTCATTAAATTATCTTTAGAATTGCGACCTGTAGTTTGATTACAATGTTTACATGGGGGTCCAGCCAACCAGCCAGACGGACGGACGGACATCGCTAAATCGACTCAGAAAGTGATTCTAAGCCTATTGGTATACTAAAAGGTGGGTCTAAGACAAATATTTCTATGCGTTACATACATCAACACGAAGGGTATAATTAGTAGGAAAATTATTAGTTGTAATTTCTAATTTTTGAATTAAATTTTCAAAGAAAAAAAGCAATTATATGGAAATATCGCAAAGCTAATTTGAAAACATCATTTTGCTTGTTTTCCACAATATTTTCAGAAAATGACATGCTTTTTAAGTTTTTGATTTTTATTTTTTTTTTCAAAAATAATTTTTATTTAACGATTTTTATTTTTTTTTTTTTTTTGTCAAATATATTTGTCAAACTCTGACAAATATTTTTTTAGGCAAAAATATTTGTCAAGATCTGACAAATATTTTTTTTAACAAAAATATTTGTCAAAAATTGATTTTTATTTTTTTTGTCAAAAATATTTGTCAAGATCTGACAAATATTTTTTTTGGCAAAAATATTTGTCAAGATCTGATTTTTATTTATTTTTAACAGAAATACTTGTTATTCTGATTTTAATTTTTTTTTTTTTCGAAAATATTTGTCAAATGAAAAACGCAAAAATAAAAAAATCAATACAGAATTAAAAAATATTTTAAAAAATTCCCATAAAAAAGGTAAATTTTGAAAATTTTCAATAAAAATGAAAATTTTTAATATTTCCCATAAAAACGGAATATTTGAAAATTTCTCATTAAAATGGGAAATTTTAAAAATTTCTTGTAAAAATTTTTAAATTTTTTTATAAAAATGTGATATTTTGAAAATTTCCTATATAAAAAGGAAATTTTGAAAATTTCCCATAAAAATGAAAATTTTGAAAATTTCCCATAAAAATGGAAAATTTTGAAAATTTCCCATAAAACTAAAATATTTTGAAAATTTCCCATAAAGATGGAAAATTTTAAAAATTTCCCATAAAAATGGAACATTTTGAAAATTTCCCATTAAAATGGAACATTTTGAAAATTTCCCATTAAAATGGAAAATTTTGAAAATTTCACATAAAAAAGCGAAATTTTAAAAATTTCCCATAAAAAAGAGAAATTTTTAAAACTTTGCATAAAAATGGGAAATTTTGAAAATTTCCCATAAAAAGGGAATTTTTGGAAATTTCCTATAAAAAAGGGAAATGTTAAAAATTTCCCATAAGAAAGAGAAATTTTGAAAATTTCCCATAAAAATGGGAAATTTTGAGAATTTTCCATAAAAAAGGGATATTTTGAAAATTTCCCATAAAAACGGGAAATTTTGAAAATTTCCCATGAAAATGGGAAATTTCTAACATTTTCCATGAAAAAGGCAAATTTTGAAAATTTCCATTTAAAAGGGAAGTTTTAAAAATTTCCATAAAAAAGGGAAATTTTGAAAATTTCCATAAAAAACGGGAGATTTTAAAATTTTTTATGGCAAATTTTTTCCATTTTTATGGAAAATTTTCAAAATTTCCCATTTTTATGGAAAATTTTCAAAATTCCCATTTTTATGGGAAATTTTCAAAATTTCCCATTTTTATAGGAAATTTTCGAAATTTCCCGTTTTTATATGAAATTTTCGAAATTTCCCGTTTTTAGGTAAAATTTTTAAAATTTTCCATTTTTACAGAAAATTTTTATAGGGAATTTTCAAAATTTCACATTTTTATAAAAAAATTTTAAAATTTTCCCTTTTTACAAGAAATTTTTAAAATTTCACATTTTAATTTGAAATTTTCAAATATTCCGCTTTTATGGGAAATTTTCAAAATTTTTATTTTTATTCAAAATTTTCAAAATTTACCGTTTTTATGGGAAATTTAAATTTTTTTTTTTTAATTCTGTATTGATTTTTTTTATTTTTGCGTTTTTCATTTGACAAATGTTTTTGACAAAAAAAAATTAAAATCAGAATAACAATTATTTCTGCTAAAAATAAATAAAAATCAGATCTTGACAAATATTTTTGCCAAAAAAAAATATTTGTCAGAATTTGACAAATATATTTGACAAAAAAATAAAAATCGTAAAATAAAAATTATTTCTGCCAAAAAAAAATAAAAAAATAATCGTAAAATAACAATTATATTTTGATTTTTATTATAAATGTCATAATTGTAACGGTCCCTGAAAAAAAGTAGTATATTTTTGAAACTAAAAAAAGCAACTCAGTTTATTTCAGAGACCGGAGATCGTTTTATTTTTTAAATCCATCAAGTATAATTATCATTGCCGATGAAAATTTATTTTGATTTCGATCGAAAAATAAAAAAAGAGGGATTTATATTTAAAATATAAATATCCCTCATGATGAAAATTTTAAATATCTATAACGAACAGTAAAATATTTTATTGATTGTTTCATTTTTGAACTTCTGTTTTGACCTTAAAAATATAAAATGTTTATGAAATTTCAAAATTTTCAACAATGAATGTATGAATGTTTTTAATTTATTGCAATGTTTTAGGACAACGAAGTTAAAGATAATATGTAGTTCTAATGGGAACTATTGGTGGTTTCTTTGATTCGCGTCGCTATTTCTAAAAAAAAATAAATTTTAAACGTCAATATAAAATTTGCAACAATAATTGAATTTATTGCTATTTAAACGTCCTAAAGATGCTTTATACCCGGACAAATACAGAAATAAAATTTTAATTTTTTCTATTAAAATTTATTTTTATCGGATGAAAAAAGATGAAAATTATTTTGAACTGTACTCCAGCTTAGTACATGATATGCGTTCAAAACCTACATATGTATCTCACATATAAACGAAAATCTAAATTTTAAGATTGCAATAGGGAGAAATCCGTTCACCTTTGACAATTGCTCCCATATAACTTCGCCTAAGGCAATCTCTAAGTTACTAATAAATGACAAATTATAATAGATATGATTTAGTATAAAGACGTTGTACATAACCGTTATTAAGGTTTCGAAATATCATGGAATTCGGTTCACATTTAATCATACCTCCTATATAAAAATTTTAATGACTTAAATTCCATCTAAAAGCCACTTAAATTAGAATAAATAATAATAACTATTCGGAATGTTCTGCAAATCACTTTCACGTGATTTCAAAATCACATGAAATTCAAAACGGTCTGTAATTTCTATAATTGTTGATATTTTTCAGAACATACATATATTAACTTTGACCACTGAATTTAGCTAAAGAATGCCATTATGTGAATACCAGCCAGTGTGCAAAATTTTGTAACAATTGGTCACCATTTGACTTTAGCTCTTTCTGTTCGTCTTTCCGTCAGAGGAAAGCGAAATAGTGCCTAAAAAACTTTCTAAATTGACAACATTTGACAAAAGTATTTCTTATCTGTTGAAAAAGTTCGGTATTGAAAATGGGCGAACTCGGTTCACATTTAGTGAAAACTCCCATATAACCCCGCCCGGGAATCACTTTAATGCTGATAAATTCAATCATATAACAGCACAAAGTACCAGAGCAAAACTTTCCCGTCAGCATACCGTGGCTAATTCCTATTCAATCGCTATCCATTTTCGCTTGATGTTGACCTACAGTTACTAGCTCGAAATCCTTGAAATGCCACAATTCCATAATACGAGTATATCTTATTTTAAAAAGCATTTTTTTTTTGTTTTTTTATTATTGGACCAACACTCAGGGGATGACCCCTACGTATGCATATGCAATGTGATGGAACTAGGAAAAAAGGTTGTGGGAAGGAGGATAGAGGGAGTAGTGTTTGTGGATATTCGATTTGAACCTTTGGATATCATAATTAGAGGGGAAGACTGATGCAGGAAGTTTATTCCACATTCGTGCTGTGCGGCTAAAAAACGAGTTTTCTCTATAGATCCACTGGAAAATCGACTACAAAGGGATGAGCCCTTGTTGAGTTACGTGTGCTACGAAGAAATGTACGGGTTTCTGGAACAAGATCCCTAATTTCGTTTGAGCACATGCCATTGTAGTAGCGATAGAACAGTGAAACGCAACCCACATAACGACGATGCTCCAATGAGGCAATAGAGTTGGCTACCCTACTGTCACCGATAAGCACCTTCGCCCTCTCTTGTACACGGTCGAGAAGCTCCAAAATAGACTTTGAAGCACCGGCCCATACATGAGAGTTGTATTCCATTTTCGGTCGGATATAAGTGGTATAGATGTTAAGGAGATCAGTTGGAGTGAAGTATGTCTTACACCGCTTTAGAAAGCCGAGACACTTGAATGCTTCTTTCGACACTTGAAAAACGTGATTAGTCCAACGGACATCACACTGAATTTTCATGCCTAGAACATCAAGAGTTTCTGATTCCTCAATATTTATGCCACCCATAATTACAGATGATGCAACATTGTTCATAACGCGTTTGTGTGTTAATATACAACATTGGGTCTTTCGAGCATTGAAATCTACCCTGTTAGAACGACCCCAATTGAATATTGTAGAAAGGTCGGAATTTAGCGTATCATTCATGGTTTGCCTCTTGGAATTGATATCCAACATGCTTGACCTATAGTTGAATGAATACGAATGACAGATGTTGCTATCATCTGCAAAAGAGTAGATAGGATTGGAAGTTTGACATAGAAGGTCATTTAGAAAAATAAGAAATAGAGTAGGAGAAAGAACGGAGCCTTGTGGTACCCCCGAATTGATCTTGAACTCGTCGGACGATATCCCATCTATAACAACTCTTATAGTGCGATCTCTGAGAAAGCTCGATATAAACCGAGAGAAATTGTTACCAACACCAAAAGCAATAAGTTTTGATAGAAGCGCTCCATGCCACACTCTATCAAACGCCTTAGAAATATCAAGAGCTATAACTTTACTTTCGCCAAAACGGTGAATAGAACGGCACCATTTTTCCGATAAAAAGGCTAATACATCACCCGTAGAGCGGCCCCTACGAAATCCATACTGCCGGTCGTTTAGTAGGTTATTAGACTCCAAATATTTGACTAGATGATAGTTTATCATACTTTCCATCACTTTGGAAAGCGCGGAACAAATTGCTATTAGGCGGTAATTTTCCGGGTTTGCTAGCCTCACCTTTTTTGGGGATTGGCGTTACATTAGCAACCTTCCAACACATGGGAAACTCACCGGCATGGTATAAGGTGCTAAAAAGGTTGGCTAATGGACGAGCTAACGTCGAAGAGCACTGCGGTATGCTATCCGGCCCAGGAGATTTATTTATGTAAAGATCCGCTAATTTCATACAACTCCCATACAATCAGAATAAAACGATTAAGCACAACGAAAAGTATTTATTTAAATGCTTATAAATGTAAAACTTCACCTGTTATAAGACCAAATTTTGTGGAAAGTAGTTTTATAAATCAGATTTTAGTAAATCTATTACTTTTTCGACAAAGCAATGATACGTTACCAACTAATGTAACCTGATATTTATCCATTCAAAAGCTATATTTCTCATGTATGTATCTAAAACTATGAGTGTATTGGATGATACATACGTTCCAATTAAAATACACCAAATTGAAAATTTATGTTTGAATATTACATACCGTTATTATACCCTTCACCACCATATGTGGAAAGGGTATTATAAGTTTGTGCTGATGTATGTAACGCATAGAAATATTTGTCTTAGAAACACCTTTTAGTATAACAATAGGCTTAAAATCACTTTCTGAGTCGATTTAGCGATGTCCGTCCGTCCGTCTGGCTGGCTAGCTAACTGGACCCCATGTAAACCCTGTAATCAAACTACAGGTCGCAATTCTAAACATAATTCGATGAAATTTGGCACAGATCATTTTTTGATAATGGGACCATGGCTATTGAAATTCGTCAAAATCCAGTAATTGATATATTGGCCACAAATATCAATATTTTTTATGAATTTTAAAACAAATACTGCTTATGTAAACTTAAATCACTATACCAAATTTCGTTGAAATCGGTCCACACTTGACCATAGCTCCCATACAAACTCTTCTTTAAAAACGCACTAAATGAGACAAAAATCGTTTAAGTGATTTTTGTCTGATTTAGTGCGCTTTTAAAGAAGAGTTTATTTTTTGCATACATAATTCTTGTAACAACTGTAATTAACTTGCCAAATTTCGAGATAATCAGTAAACTTTTGACCCTAGCTCACATTTAAGTCCAAATGACGGAAACAGCTTATGACAAAATTTAGAAAATATTTTTCTTTATACAGAAAAAATAACACCTTTGATCTTAGTGGTGAAGGGTATCGTATGGTTGAGCTTGACCGACTATAACACTTTCTTTCTTGTTTTTTTTTTTTTCTTTTCATCCGAATAATTTAAATCTAAATTATTACGTCAATGTTTCAGTAATCTATTGAATTAACAATAAACTCTTGATTATGTACTTTACTTTGGGACCACCATTGGTGAAGGTTATCCAAGATTTGGCAGGGCTTACCCATACAGGTGCTCTACAAGAAGTACAACATTGCAGAAACAACACGTATTTGGTTTTTGCATTTATGGCAAGCTAAACGTCAGAATTTGTTATGTAAAAAAAACTTTTACAGGTGGCCTCAAACGGATGACTTTTTGACAGTAAGGGTATAAGCTTCACCCATAGAAGTGCCCACTTTTCTTATTGTGTTTTTTTGCACAGAAAGCAGCGCCCCATTTTTATTAATTAACAAAATTCTCAGATATTGATGTGTAGCCACCTCCCAAAGTACCGCATTCGATATCGATTGATATCTTAGATATTTTCAAAACATTTGTATAGCATACTCTAAGGATAATCAAAGTTAAGATGCTCAGTTCACTTTATTAATTTTGTAGTTATTTGCCAAAAGATGACTAATAGTAAAAGAGTTTTAATTGAACTACATGTCTTTAAAAACGAATCAAAATGGATACCAAATTTCAATAAACTTTTTGCATGTAAGTAACATCCCTAAAGTATACTTCACAATATTTGCTTAAAAGTCGAATTCGGTAATTTGGCCCCTGGTTAGTCCGCCCTAGGTAAATTTTATATAATACTTTTGGGTGAACTTGTTAAAAGTGTTGTATATATTTAGGTGCTTCTAAAATATTTCCGAAAGTTGGCAACACTTTTCGAATTGAATTTGCACTTATGTAATTTTGTAGTAGTTTATACATTTACCACGAATATATTAACCATGTCTTGTTCACCACACAGTATTTACCATATTAACGGTTTGCGTCTTTGATGCACGCAGACGGGTTCTATATATAATTAGCTGCGGTAGATATACAAAAAAAAACAGTGTCGTCAACTTTCAAATCTTAAAGCATTTATTTTTTTCTAAATATTTCTTTATAATTATTAAAACAGTTAATTATACCATTTACCGCCATTGGTGGAAAGAGTATTATAAGTTTGTTTGGTGTATATAGATTAGGGTGACAATTTTTTCTGTGCATTTTATGTTTTTTTCACTAGGTCTAAAAATTTTGAGCCAAATCAGACAATGTTCTATGGACGCGCATCGGGTCCAAAGTTTAAGAGCCCATTTGTATGGGGGAAAATGGGTTTCCTTTTTGTTTTAAAAGAAAAAATAATGGAATAAAACTAACACAGCTTTATTTTAAACAGACAAAAAAATCCATTATGTAGTTTTGGAGTTATTCCATTTTTTCCCCGAAAATTCATGTACCTCAAAACGCGCCTAGGGATATGCACCAAAATTTTGTTTAGTAAATGAAGAAATTCCAAAGTCGAACATGATTTATCATTTACTTATAAGTATTAAATAGTTCAGTTTTGTTACAATTTAATAGAATTTATTTAGTTTTTTTCATTTTAGAAAATTATACATTTTTCTCATGTCGGTTTCAAAAATCATTTTTTAATTTTGTTCAACAAATATTACAAATTTAGAATTTGCTCACAAGTGTGTTAAAACAGACAAATGGAAGAATAAAACTTAAAAAAGTTTATGTCGATATCTTAAACAATTGTCGAATTTCGCGAAAATTACAATTTTTGGTTATAATTTCAGTTGAAAATGTTCTATTTTACTTGTGATCTATTTTAATAAAAATATTTATGAATATTATTGCTAAATTTATGAAAAATCGATAGTGAAAAGCTTTTTTTACATTGGAAAAGCTTAACCCTTTCTTCACCAGGATCAAAAACCAAAATTTGGAATTTTTATTATTGCAAAATCATGTAATTTAAAAATTTTAATGAGAATTTCAACACAAATGCTAAAAAGTTATTTTGTTTACTAATATGTATTTAGTTTCTTTGTATTGAAAACATAAACATTAACCCTAAACAGACTCCAAAATAAGACAAGAAAAATGTGGGTCTTTTTATTCACCATGTCTGTTTGGGGATAAATATTTTTTTTTTATATAAAAATCTTAGTCCTGGAAAAAAGTAATTACCTTTCTTTAAAACTGTGTAGCTCTTTATATGTGAAACGCGCATGAAAAACCAAACCACCTCTGGAGTCTCAGCTTTCATTGCATATGTATTTTATTAATAAAATCGAAAGTTTTTTTTTCGATTATTTTTCCACTAGGCAGTTTACTTTGTAGTGTACGGTTTAAAATCAGATTATAAAATGAATGTAGCAATTGAACTTTTTCAATTATTTATTGGTTTCGATTACTTTATATTGCTTAAACAATGCGGTTAAGAATTCAGGATAGAAAGATTTTTACATTACAAAAAATAACAAACAATTTATTGTTTCAATGGATAGTTAGGCCATCTCTTCAGGAGGAGTATCCCTACTTTTAGACATATCAAAAACCTTGCATTATTACCTCTTACACAATCATTACGAATTATGTTTGTAAATCATAGGTAAAAGCTCAGATTATCGACTGAGCAAAACACAAACATTTTTCAGTTTTCATCTTCCAGAGCAGCAAAATCAGTTATTTGTTTTTTAACAAAGTTTTCAGGAGAGCAAAAAATAAGTTTTAATAAAAATTTTACCAAATGAAGACTTTATTTTGAAAGCGAAATAAGTCCACATCCCAAAAAATTGAGATAATGATGGGGAAAGATTCTGCAATTGTGGATTTTACTATGCGAAAAATAATTAATTTTAAATTTACAAAACTTACTAAAAGATTGACTGACAAATATTTTGTAGTTAACGATTTTATACAAATTTTTATTTTGAAATTGGTTTAAGTCCCATATATTTTTCAATTTGAGGCCCTATGATCCACTAGGAGTCAAGGATAACAGAAGAAGAAGAATATTTTTCAATTTAAAAGATAAAATTATTCAAACCAAATAAAAATTTCAAATTTATTTGTTTTGAAAGTGAATTAAGTCCAATACATTTTTAATTTCAAAATTTTTTTTAAGTCCAATGCATTTTTAAATTGTAAAAGAAATATTTACTCGAACAGAGTAAAAGTTAAAATTATTTGGCGAAATGATTTTTAATTTTTTAAAAATTTAATCTTAATAGAAAATTTTTCAAAAATTTATTTTTTATATGAAATTTTTTAAAAATTTACTTTTAAATGGAAATTTTTCAAAAATTTACTTTTTATAGGAAATTTTACAAAAATTTACTTTTTATAGGAAATTTTACAAAAATTTACTTTTTATAGGAAATTTTACAAAAATTTACTTGTTATAGGAAATTTTTCAAAAATTTACTTTTTATAGGAAATTTTTCAAAAATTTACTTTTTATAGGAAATTTTTCAAAAATTTACTTTTTATAGGAAATTTTTCAAAAATTTACTTTTTATAGGAAATTTTTCAAAAATTTACTTTTTATAGGAAATTTTTCAAAAATTTACTTTTTATAGGAAATTTTTCAAAAATTTACTTTTTATAGGAAATTTTTCAAAAATTTACTTTTTATAGGAAATTTTTCAAATATTTACTTTTTATAGGAAATTTTTCAAATATTTACTTTTTATAGGAAATTTTTCAAAAATTTACTTTTTATAGGAAATTTTTCAAAAATTTACTTTTATAGGAAATTTTTCAAAAATTTACTTTTTATAGGAAATTTTTCAAAAATTTACTTTTTATAGGAAATTTTTCAAAAATTTACTTTTTATAGGAAATTTTTCAAAAATTTACTTTTTATAGGAAAATTTTCAAAAATTTACTTTTTATAGGAAATTTTTCAAAAATTTACTTTTTATAGGAAATTTTTCAAAAATTTACTTTTTATAGGAAATTTTTCAAAAATTTACTTTTTATAGGAAATTTTTCAAAAATTTACTTTTTATTGGAAATTTTTCAAAAATTTACTTTTTATAGGAAATTTTTCAAAAATTTACTTTTTATAGGAAATTTTTCAAAAATTTACTTTTTATAGGAAATTTTTCAAAAATTTACTTTTTATAGGAAATTTTTCAAAAATTTACTTTTTATAGGAAATTTTTCAAAAATTTACTTTTTATAGGAAATTTTTCAAAAATATACTTTTTATAGGAAATTTTTCAAAAATTTACTTTTTATAGGAAATTTTTCAAAATTTACTTTTTATAGGAAATTTTTCAAAAATTTACTTTTTATAGGAAATTTTTCAAAAATTTACTTTTTATAGGAAATTTTTCAAAAATTTACTTTTTATTGGAAATTTTTCAAAAATTTACTTTTTATAGGAAATTTTTCAAAAATTTACTTTTTATAGGAAATTTTTCAAAAATTTACTTTTTATAGGAAATTTTTCAAAAATTTACTTTTTATAGGAAATTTTTCAAAAATTTACTCTTTATAGGAAATTTTTCAAAAATTTACTTTTTATAGGAAATTTTTCAAAAATTTACTTTTTATAGGAAATTTTTCAAAAATATACTTTTTATAGGAAATTTTTCAAAAATTTACTTTTTATAGGAAATTTTTCAAAAATTTACTTTTTATAGGAAATTTTTCAAAAATTTACTTTTTATAGGAAATTTTTCAAAAATTTACTTTTTATAGGAAATTTTTCAAAAATTTACTTTTTATAGGAAATTTTTCAAAAATTTACTTTTTATAGGAAATTTTTCAAAAATTTACTTTTTATAGGAAATTTTTCAAAAATTTACTTTTTATAGGAAATTTTTCAAAAATTTACTTTTTATAGGAAATTTTTCAAAAATTTACTTTTTATAGGAAATTTTTCAAAAATTTACTTTTTATAGGAAATTTTTCAAAAATTTACTTTTTATAGGAAATTTTTCAAAAATTTACTTTTTATAGGAAATTTTTCAAAAATTTACTTTTTATAGGAAATTTTTCAAAAATTTACTTTTTATAGGAAATTTTTCAAAAATTTACTTTTTATAGGAAATTTTTCAAAAATTTACTTTTTATAGGAAATTTTTCAAAAATTTACTTTTTATAGGGAATTTTTCAAAAATTTACTTTTTATAGGGAATTTTTCAAAAATTTACTTTTTATAGGAAATTTTTCAAAAATTTACTTTTTATAGGAATTTTGCTATGAAAAAAAATATTTGCAAAATCGTTTGAAACAAAATTTTTCATTTTATTTGTTTTGAAAGTGGAATAAGTCCTACACATTTTTCAATTCAAAAGTAAAAATTTTTTCATACAAAAACAAAAATTTTAATTTTATTTGTTTTGAAAACAGTTTAAGTTTAAGTCAAAAAATTTATATTTTTAAATGTTTGTTTTGAAAGTGGTATAAGTCCATTCAACCCGCTAAAACGCATTTCCAAATGGTTTTTATTAATTTTTTTTTGTGAAAGAAAAAATTTGATAGGTTCTGATCAAAACCTAAGATTTAATTTACTAAAATTTAAAAACACTAAAACGCAAAACCCTTTATATCTCAATTTAAAAAATGGACTTACTCCACTTTCAAAATAAGGTCTTCAAACCTTGTTCACAAAAAGTTATACTTTATAATTAGACAACTGATGACAAAAATTGAAAAGAAGTCCTAAATTCAAATAAATTATAAAAGAAAGACATACAATTTTACACATAACTGATTTTGTTGAAGCTTTTTACATATAAATTACACATAACTTTTTTGGTATCTTCTGAACCAATAAAGATGTCGGAAAATGGTTTGGTACGTAGATGTATTACCACTAAGGGATTGAAATTATGCAATGAAAAAATTATTTTCAATTTACAAATAACAGATCTTGCCAGGGTAACGACGATATATATTTATGTACTATAAAACATCTTTGTGGTGTTCACTGAAAAACGTTTTTCTGTGCCACCTAACAAAAAATAAATAACAGCAAAAAAATGACTGAATACTGATGCGAAAATTACTCTTTACAAACAATAGCCCATTTTCACTAGGGGACATGACCCCTGAAAATGTTTCATGAAACAAGAGCTTGTGGGTAAAGGGAAGAGAGCTGTCTGCGGGGGTAGCTGAGGCCCACGAAACGAGTATTCATGGGACAAATTGCAGTTTTTTTTTCTTCTGTTTCGTAATCATGTTATTTATAAACTAACAGTGCTACCAGTCTTGCAAAATTTCTACCTATATACAATAGGGTGAGAGGGACATTCATGTCCTTGAAAACACGCCTAAGGATGTGCACCAAAATTTTATGTTGTAAATAAAGAAATTCAAAAATTAGACATAATTTATCATAAAATGACTCGTTTCAGTTTTTCTTAAATATAATCGAATTTACTTAGTTTTTATCCATCTTGGAAAATGGAACATTTTTCTCAGGTCGATTTCAAAAATAATTTTTTAATTTTTCGAAAATTTTGTTCAACAAATATTACAAATTTAAACTTTACTCACCAGTGTGTTAAAACAGACAAATGGGAGAATAAAACAAAAAATTTAGGTCGATATCTTGAAAAGTTTCGCCGTACCTGCGACTTAAAATTTAAGAATTTTGCGAAAATGAAAATTTGTGGGCCAAATTCTAGTAGATGCTCGGTAAATTTTACTTGTATGTATTAAATTTTAACAAAAAAAAATTAATATTATTGCTTAGTTTATGGAAAACCTATGCTGAAAGGTTTTTTAATATTGGACGAGATTAACCCTTTCTTCACCTAGGTCAAATGTCAAAATTTGGATTTCCTTAAAATTTTCGTAGCGAGATTACGAAATATCAAGTAATAATTAGTGCATTTTTTTAGTTTTATTCTCCCATTGGTCTGTTTTAACACACTGGTGAGAAAATTCTAAAATTATAATATTTGTTAAACAAAATTTTCGAAAAATTAATTTTTGAAACCGACCTGAGAAAATGTACCATTTTCCAACATGGAAAAAACTAAGTAAATTCGATTATATTTAGGCAAAACTGAAGTATTCAACACCAACGAGACATTTAATGATAAATTATGTCTAATTTTTAAATTTCTTCATTTACAACATACAATTTTTGGTGCATATCCTTAGGCGCGTTTTCAGGGACATGAATTTTCAGGGGAAAAATGAAATAACTCCAAAACTACTTCATGGATTTTTATTTTCGACTGTTTAAAATAAAGCTGTGTTAGTTTTCTTTAATATTCCATTATTTTTTCTTGTAAAAATTTCTCAAGATAAAAAATAACCCATTTTTCATCATACGAATGGGCTCCTAAACTTTGGACCCAATGCGCGATCATAGAACCTTGTCCGATTTGGCTTAAATTTTCAGAACAAAACTTTTAGAACTATTGTTACAATATTCCGTTGAAAAAGTTATAAAATTCGAAAAAAAAACATTTTCTTTTATGCCAAAAATTGCCACCCTAATATACAATTGTGGGAATGGCAATAATATGTAATGAAATAATACAAGAGGAAAATTACTAAAAAAGTTAAAAAAAAAATAACAATAAAACAAACAAGAACAAAAAAAAGGAAAATAAAACATAAAACAAAATTGCAAATAAAAATAAATTAAATGTTATTCATGTGCGAATTCTCAACAATAATTTTCTATCCCCACTTTAGTGAACACATCCGAGAGTCGGTGAAAAAATACATTCATCTGACAATACTGCAATAGACAATTAAACGTCAAAATTTTTCCTCATTGCTTCAACAAAAATAGTACAATCCATGGCAAAAAAATTGTAAGGTATAACCCATAGTACAATAAAAACTAGGTAAAATCACTACACACTTCGTTCTCAATTTCAAATCCCTGAAAAGTCAAGCAAAAGAAATTGAAAAAAAAAATATTTTTTTCATTGTATTTTTTTTTTTTTTGTTTGTCAAAAATAAATATATTAAAATATTTTTTAAAAGTTCATTAAGAGAAGCATTTGTAACGCATTTTATCATAAAAAACTTGTGAAGTTTATAAAAGGTCCAGAAAGTAAGATTAAACTATGAAGTGATGTGTGGGGTGCAAATTTCAAATTCAAGTTATTCAATATTTTCTTTTACTTCGACTTTCATTCTGCTTTCTTGACATTACAGGGTCTAAGAAATTGACAACTCTCCCTAGTGATTTTACCTAGTGTAGTTCTGCCATGGGTATAACCGTTCTCTCTTACAAAAAAAAATTTGAAATTTGTTTTTTGTAAACAATTATAAAAGTCGTTGCCACATGTGAGAAATGGGAATATTATTATTAGGAAATTTTGAACGTATAATGTGTAATGTGTTGTAAACATTTCGTTAAAACTTATTTTATAAAGTTTAGCGGATCCTGCACAAGAAAAAAAAAGACTTGAAACAATTCAATTTTGTCATAATATATTTAAAGTATTTTTGTGTAACATATTTTTTTATAATTTATGTTACAGTTTCTTCAGCTTCTTTTTGGGATTGAAAATTTTATTTTCACCAAAATTTTATTTAAAAAACGTATCTTCAAATATGTTCTTATAGATAGATTTTGGTGTGATCTTTTATAGTATGAGAATTATGGGCTTTTTAAATTTAAAAAATTATACGGCATAACTTTAGAAGTTTATATCCGATATAAACTGGTATATCAAACAAAAGCTACTGAAAGTATCATTCAAATGATATATTATACATTCTTCCGATTTATAAAGATTAAGAGCTCATATACTCAAAACTTATTTTTACAACCGACTTTGTTTATAAAAATGAGCATATCTTAAAATAATATAGATATAAGTATGGTCTTTTTTATAATGAATTTTATACAGGATATACTGGGCTTTTATATAACATAAACTACTTAGCTCTAGCATATGTAGCGAGTTAGTTATGACAGCGTAAAATTTTACTTCTTTTGAGTTAGAGTTATATAAATAATATTTATATAACTCTAACTCAATAGAAGTAACATTTTATTTATTAAATATACATTTTTATATTATATATAAAATGTATATATTTTTTTGTCTATATCTGCAACGGTAGTCGGTAGTCGTGTGGCTATGTCGACGCTTAAAAAAATGATTTCTATTTGAATGAATGTATTCTAATTTTAACAGGTTGTAGCCCGTAGCCTGCAGTCGTGATTGTGTTTATAGTATAATAGCAAACCGAAACTGGGATTTTTAAAAGTAGTATGGTAGCATAATTTGAGAAAAGAAAATAATAATTCGATCAAACGTCAGAAAGTTAATACGGCTGACAAAAGAGAGAACGGTTATACCTTACTAATTTATTTTATCATGGTACAATCTAATAGAATCTTGAAACACGAAAGCTGAATTCACCCACTTTGTTCGAACAAAATTTTTGTCCGCACAAAATTTTTTTTATATTTAGTTTGACAAAATGTTTTGTTTGAACAAAATGGGTGAATTCAGGTGAAGGGACAACAAAACAAAATGTTTAAGGGGATATGTCCCATCGTGAAAATTGGCTAAAACACTAAAAACAGTGGTAAATATTTTAAGTTGGCAACGCTGGTTATTGGTTTCGTTATTTGTAATATTGCTCATTAAATTTTATTATTATAATAAAATTTGTTACCCATCGAATCTTTGAACCGGAAGCAAAACAAGAGTCGTCGTAAACTTCACAAAGTTATCTGCTATTGTAAAATAAAAGTAAAATCATCCTCCCTGTCATTTTTCTGGATAAAAGGGTACCATCTGTTGTTGAATAGTGAACATTTTTTAAAATTGAAGTTTTGAATTGAAATGGAATCGATTAGGAAAAAGTTTATATCCACCCTGTATTCACACAGAATGTCACACAGGGTGGCTCTAACTTTGAATAATGTCATTTTCGTCCATTGCACACAGATTTGTTTTAAGTGACTTTAAAACTACACCACAAAACAACATACGAGGAGCAGCTGGAACAAAAGGTTCTTTTTGCATACTTTTTACATTTTTTTTTTAATATTTAGGTTGAATCAATCAATTTAACCGTTACTCCTGTTCTATATAATACAAAAATATGCTGCGCAATTTTTTTCAAAATTGCATAGGGGCAACACATGTCGCATCCGCCCACAAAGTGGTAAACTTTTTTGAATAGGATAAAATGGGAGTATCGTCGGTTTTGATCAAAATTTAACCGCTTAGAATTAAATTATTTACTGGGATACAAAAGAGTACTAAAGAAGCTGTATTTTAAGTCATCAACACTAAAAATCCAAGAAGTAATTCAAAGTTTTTGCAAATTTTCCCCGAAAATTTATTTAAGTATATGTTAATTTCAAAGTAAGATATTATTTACAATTATATGACCTGTAACTACTAAATATTCGAGTTTTGTTAAAATATAACCGAATTTACGTAGTTTTTTTTCATATTAGAAAATATTAATATTAAAATGAAAACATATAAAACACTTCATGTTTTTATATTACGTAGATCATTTCTAAGGGGAGTTACGGTTCAATTTCGCACTTTCGTAAAATAAGGTACACCCTAATGTACATATGTATTTGCATAACACAAATTATTTTTTCATATTTTTTTTAACAAAAGGTACTTTTTACTTTTTTTTGTATCGAAAGGTACTTTTTCACTTTTTTTAACAAAAGGTTCCTTTTACAAAGTAAAAGTGCTTTCTTAAAAAGATTTTTAAGATTTAATGTGGTGATTTAGAGCACAAAGATTCACCTACTGATAATTAGCTAACTTAAATATATTTCGCGGTTCATTGATTTCTTAAAGTACGAAATAACAAAAAATTTGATTTCCCAAAAATTTGAAATTATGCAAAAAGAACCTTTTGTTCCGAGGCTCCTCATATGCTTTTTATAAAATTTAAAAAATTTAACGCTTCGAAAAGAAAACAGAATCGAAAACATTATCGTTTACATCATGGATATTTCGTCATAAACAAATATGGGCATTTCCAGGATCGCGAACGGGACATTCGTACGCACTTAGCTTGAAAAAAAAATATGAAAACTCAAATTTTTTTTTAACTTTTTATAAATATTTAATAGCATTTTAGTAGAACAATTTTTGAGAACAAAAAGAAAATTATAAAATATGAACGTTCTCCAAATATTTTCGATAAACTTGCGATCGCGAACGGGACAAAAAATGTAAGTCATTTTTTTCGGTGTGTGGTTTTCTTTAAAAGTCTGCGAATTTTGTCAGTTTATTAAATGGAGACTATTTTTTAACTAAAGCAGAGATATAAAGCTTTTATTTAGCATTTTGTTTTTTTAATTATCCTTATTATTATTTTTTTTTAATATTTTTTTTTTAATCGCGAACGGGACATCGCGAACGGGACAATGATTCCAAAGAATGTAGTATAAAGAATCTTTGAATTATACCGTTATTCGGAGTTTGCTTGATCTCTACTGTGGTGTTTTTAAATATTTATTGTTGGTATATTTAGCCTATAAGAAAAGTGCAGTCGACATGATATGTAACACTCAGAAATAACTCAAGGAAAAATGTAAATAAAAAACGCTAAAACCAAAAAAAAAGCAAAGATGCTCTTTGCTGACCACTTTTCTTAAATTACAAATGTTAATATGTATTTAATTAGGTATATTCTTAAAATCCAATGCATTAACTAACCAAATTTTCTCAGAAAAGTCTTTTTTCTTCAACTTTAATATTTTGGTAGCGGTTGACCTTTTCCAGGAAATGCCCATATATCACTCGCGACTTTAAAAAACGAACACGAAATACTAATTTAATGATTAGATTTCATTAAAAGCAAAGTCACTCGCGACTTTAAAAAACGAACACGAAATACTAATTTAATGATTAGATTTCATTGAAAGCAATATGTTTTTATTTTTAATGAAGTCAGTGTTGTTGGATGATGTTGGATATTGATTCAAGTTTGGCAGTTAATAAGTATTAGAAGTGACGAAATTAAAATTTACAGAGCAATGGATTTATTCCCCAAGTGTGGTATTTGTTTTGTAGAATAACGATTTGAATCCATATGTTAAAACAAATGGAAAAGGTTGTGGGCGATCGTAGTATTGCCAGTGCATAAAATGTGCGTTTGTTTAGAAATGAAAATATGAAAAATATCTGAATATGATATAATTAAATCTGGAAGCATTGAAACAATCTGTCGCGCGGAAAAGTAGAACTTTGCTCTATTTTTTCCATTGCCGCTTCAAATTTGACAGATCAAAAAACGGCTGATTACTGCCCGCAGCCGCTTGCCACGTAAATTGACCTTCCACCTTAAGAAAAGCAAACTTGCGTTAATAAAATTTTGTGTTCATGTACTTGGAAGTTCAAATCTGTAATTAGATTTTCCGAACTCCTAACAGTACAAAAATTATTTTAGGTGAAATTATGTTTCAAAGGAATTAAAACTGTTTTTTTTTTAGCTTACTTTAGTTTTTATAGCCTTTTTTCTCGAAGAAGATCGCAATTTTATGTCGCAAATGTATGTATCCAAAAATTTCAAGGCTTCTGTTTCAAAGGTACTACGATATTAAAACATCAGAAATCAATAGAAAATATTACTAGCAATTTATAACACTGAAAAAAAATTAATGAAGATAAATATTTATTGCCTGTTTGAAAAATGCGTGATACCTAAAAGTCATAAAATATTTGAATTATTAGAATAAGTTCAGGTGAATGCATAAAATTGCTATTTACAAATTATATAAATTATTTAACAATGGAGTTTGCCAACAAAAATTAAAAAATAAGGTTATTTTCATTCATCGGTTCCTAGTTTCTACAACTCTCGATAAATTATTTGAGTGGAACAATGAAAATTAAGAAAAAAAACTGTTTGAATTGAAATAAAATGCTATTTTTTTCACCAAAGTGTTTCTGTGATTTATTTTTGTGAGAACTATCTGTAATTTATTATAAATGTGCGACTAAAACTGTTTCTGTTCGCTGTGAAAACTTATCACTTTGAGTTACAGAAACGACCTACAGATTATTGTATGTTATTTTGAAGAAGTAACACTCAGGCAAATACTGCCTAAAAAATTGTATATACACGAATTGGGTTACCTTCTTTGGAAAGGGTATTATTTAGCACTGTAATTGCACATCATATATATTTTTGGAACAGTGAAGTTGCGCCATTTGTTGTTATTTAGACGCATTTGTTTAAGCCTTTTTGTTCTACAGCCAATTTTATTTATTTTTCGTCGACGGCGTGTTATTGCTGTAGGCTTACCGCCGACGGAAGATGCTGTGGTAATTAACAATTAAATAGAAATCAATAATTACAGAAATTGATGTTGCTGAGACCGGGGATCGAACCCAGTAGGTCGTTTCTGTAACTCAAATTGATAAGTTAACAAAAATAACAAAAAATGTTGATGAATTTCTTTCAATTCTCTGAAATTAATTAAAATGGAAAATATTTGAATAAATAGTTAAATTACATTTTAATTAATTATAAAGACTCTCCTTTTCCAAATTCATTTTAATTGTGTATTTGTTTTTACTTTTTAGTACAAATGTACCTTCCTCGGCGCCTTTAATATGTTCGGATTGTTTTGACAGATAAAATGTTAGCTTTTCGCACCATTCGCTTACAGAAACAGTTTTACTAGCACATTTCCAATAAGTTTGACGTAAGCTGTTGAATGACAGATAGTTCTCACAAAAAAAAAATACAAAAATACTTGGGTGAAAAAATTACATTTTGTTTCATTCAACTAGTTTTTCTTCATTTTCATTGTTCCATTCGAATAATTTATCGATGTGAGAGTTACAGAAACTAGGCACAGGTTATATGTGATATTATAGGTCTGTTTCTTTACTTTCTGGGTGAGTTCCTGCAAATGAGAGTAATTTACTCTCCCAAATAGCAAAACTAACATAGAAGTACGGGAACACAAAACACCTAAATTTAAGTCCACAATTGATCTAACTTGAAAAATATCCAAAGAAATGTTTTTAAACCAGTTAAAAACATTTCAGTTCTTCTGTATTTTATTTTTTATAACAATTTTTCAGAATATTTGTTTGTTTTTTATTCATAAATATTTTTTTGAAAATTTTTAAATGTTTGCCAGGAAAAGTTTTTCTGGCAAAAACATGTAAATTATTGTAAGGAGAAAATTTTAGAATGTTTTCAAATTCGTTCTCAATTATAGTTTTTTTAGTACAGGAACACTTAATTGTAATTTCTGATTAAAACTTGTACAATATTGTACAGTATTGGGAGTTCTGAAACACAGCTTATGCTTAGTAGTCGACGTGCTAACCAATTTAGCCACAACATCCACATTTATTTAGAAATTTCCCCATTCCAACAATGTTAACATGTACCTATAATATCAGATTCATTCGTTTACGTTAAAATTTGTACAAATTATTACAAAATATTACAAAATATTACGGAAAGTCGTTCGTTTACCCAAAACTCAGTAAGAGGGGAAATGTAAACAGAGAGAATTTTTGAGAAAAAGTGACAGTTTATTTGCTGAGTATTTGCAAAATGTTACGGGGAAAATTTTTGCTTGTAAAAGTTCAGTAACAACAACAACATGAATAAAAAACGTAAACAAAAGAAAAACAGGCAGTTGAAAATTTGCCGCAATTTTTATTAAGTTAAAAATTTGAAGTAAAAGAAATAAAATTAACTAAATTAAAGTTAAAAAGTATATAACTAATTAAAAATTAAAAGCTTAGGTCATTTTTTATTTATTTATTGCCTTTTGTATTGTTTTTTTCTTATTGTTTTGATTTTCTTACTGGATTTTTACAAATTTTCTGTTCGTTTACTTTTCTTGTACAAATGATTTGGTGAGAGTAAATTCGTTCATTTACTCAGTAAATACTCAGCTTACTGGACTTTTACTGGAAAGTAAACGAATAGACCTATCATTAAAAAGATAGCTTGATACTTTTTTAACACTTGACGCTTCAAAACATACATTTTTTAATCGATGAGAAGAAAAAAAACAGGAGAGAGTAACTTTTTTCCCCTTTTATCTGAACCACCCTGTATCAAAATGAAATATGTAGACAAATTTTGGAAAAAAAAAACTAATTTCCGAAGTGAATTAAATAAGTATTTTAACTTAATTTTTGGACAAAATTCTATTTAAATAAGTACTTAAAGTGTCCAGTATCAAATTATTTATTGTTTTCTATTTTTATTATACGTTTTAATATAATAAAGTCGTGTTATATATTACCTTAATATATTGGTGTTTTCATTCATAAAAATATAGGCCATAAAGTGAATTTGAACAAAAAAATCAAAAACGTTTCCGTGTTCATATACAGAGCCTAGGAGCATCGATAGAGGACGACAATGTGATTGTTTAAAGCTATAAACATCTCCTAGAAAGATTTGGGGTCTATTGTTTCTAAAGCAAAGCTCACATTTGTTTAAAAGAGTAACAGCAGGGTTGAAAAAGTGGTACTTTTTGCATGTGCTCGTCGAGTGAGTTTAGAAATTATAACATTTTCGCATATTTTTGATGCAACATGTTATGAAAAGAACAATGAATTTAAAAAAAAAAGTTGCACGTTTTTTAAAAGCACGAAGAATTTCATAATGTTGCATGAGTGTAACATTTTCGTTAGAAAATTAAACACCATAAGTATGTATATTAAATAGGCATATCAGGGATACGTTTTTTTCAAAAACGGTTAATAATAATAAAAATTACTTTACTATGTTCATAATTTGATCCAATATTATATTTGTGAAAGTTCGAAAGCCAAAAATTCATGATAACAACTTTAAAAGGCTTATTATAAAAATTGGTGGAAATCTCCGAGCTTAAGATATTTAAGTGTAATAAATACAATTTTGTTACATCTTAAACTAATAAAATAAAAACAACAAGACCTTGTGCATTTTTTTTTTTTTTATACCCTTCACCAATAGGTGAAAGGGTATTATAAGTTTGTGATTCCGTTTGTAATTTTTTTATTAGTGATCGTAGACCCCATAAAAATTATACCGATCGACTCAGAATCGGGAGGAGAATCGATTAAGCGATGTCCGTCTGTCTGTCTGTCCGTCTGTCTGTCTGTCTGTTGAAATCAAGTTTCTGAAGCCCCTGGAGGATGGACTTACATAAATTATATATCAGATTTTAGGAAATGAACGCTATTAAATTTCATTAAAATCGGTTTATAAACACCGAAAATATCGAAAAAATACCAAAAATTAGACGAAAATTTTAAAATTTTTGATTGAAACACACTTTTAAATAACAAGAGAAAAAAGATACTCCTGGTGTACATGTGATAATATGTTATATATCAGATTGTAGGAAATATTTTCCCAAAGCACTCTGTAAAATTTTATCAAAATCGGTCCATAAACAACTGATATATCGCTAAAACACTGAATTTGATGTATCGCAAATTGCCCAAAGTACACATTAGAGAATGTTTGTTGAAAAAATTAAATGCAGAAATAGGAAAAACTATCCTCCTTTAGTACGGACCTACATAAATTTTATATCAGATTTTAGGAAATTCCCCCACCAAGCACGTTATTAAATTTTATCAAAAGCGGTCTATAAACAATTGAGATATCGCCATAACACTACATTTGATGTACAGCAAATTGCCCAAAGTACGTGTCTAAGAAATTTTGTTTACATTTTGTAAGTATTGTTTCAGCGATATCTCAGGTGTTTATGGACCGATTGTGATGAAATTTGACATCGTTCTTTATGGGAGGATTTTCTAAAATCTGATATATATACTCCACAAATCTGATTATGAATACCATTCAAATTGTACCGATCAACTCAGAATCGGCACAAGAATCGATTTCGCGACCTCCGTCCGTCTGTCCGTCCGTCTACATGTCCGTCCGTCTACCTGTCTGTCCTTTTTTCTGTTGTAGTCAAGTTTTTGGAGCTGAAGTTTAATAGCGTCCTTCGCAGGGGATTATCTAAATCCTGATGCATTCTGTAATTCATTCTGTGGTAGATATAATTTAGCGTTTAAGCGATGGTGTTTTGATCGACAATGTTGAAATTCAGGGTATGACAATTCAGGAGCTCCACAAATCTGGTTTTAGCAGACAGACACACTGCATTTATCTTAATTTTGTGTCTGACTTTTGAACATTATGATAACATTTGAGAATGTATTATATATCAAATTATAGGTAATCTTCCTAGGAAGTACAAAAATGCTATCCGTTCAAAACCTACATATGTATGTAAGTATCTCACATATCAACAAAAATTTAAATTTTTTAATTGCAATTGGGAGAAATCCGTTCACGTTTGACAATTGATCCCGTATAACTTCGCCTAAGGCAATCTCTTAGTAGCTAATAAATGACAAATTATAATAGATACGATGATGACATTTAGTATAAAGACGTTGTACAATATTGATATTCAGGACAATAGCGCCTAAAATAAACTTTCTAGAGGGACAACATTTGACAAAAGTATTTCTGATCTCTTGAAAAGTTCGATATTGAAAATGGGCGAGCTCTATTCACATTTAGTGAAATCTCCCATATAAACCCGACCGGGAATCGATTTAATGCTGATAAATTAAATCACATTAAAATTGCACAAAGAACTAGAGCAAAACTTTCCAAACATCCATCGGACAGATCGAAAGAACTATACATCCCAAATATTATTGATGAAGTGTTCATTTTAATTAATTAACTAACTTCAAATTAATAAGTAAACTTTTCCGACAAAGCTGATAACCATCCATTCAAAAGCTATATATTTCACGTATGTATCTAAAACTAAGAGTGTATACCCTTTAATTTTAAGGCTTGTATACATTGGCAATCATTGTTAAAGCTTTGACCTAAATCAGTCCGCTAACTTCAGAGTTTTACATAACTAATCAAGAACTTTTACTAGTTGGATAATTCGTACGAATTAAAGTGCACAACCCTCACTGGGCACAGCGTTTTTGGGTTGCATGTCAGAATACTTAAACTTCATCAAATCGATGTGCTATTGCAAATCTAAGGGCATCTACATTTTGAAGCATCTTTTCTGCATGGTTTATCTGGTCTATCGAACTTTATTAAATGTTCGTAAAATATGTGTCTATTTTATTTCGAAGCTACTGGCTGGCTTAAATATGCATTCTCTACTTGTAGTCTAGTAATCATTATCTTTCACAAAGGGACCACTTTAGAACCCAAGTGAAGCTTCCCTAGACATCAGCCACCTGCCCAACCTTACCTTTGGGTGCATAACTATTCTAGATGATGACGCCACCGAAAAGGTTTTCGTTTTCCGACTCTTAATTTTAAAGACTCTTTGCATATAATACTAGTATAACCAAATATTGCTACGAATTACATTAAGTACTTTTGGAACACCATTGGTGAAGGGTATCCAAGATTCGGCAAAGCCGAATATACCACTCTTACTTGTTTAATTTTACCAAAAATATTTTTAGGTCTTTTGACGTTAAATTCAAAAAATTGTTGAAAGTGAATATTAAACTCACTTTGTTATTTTTTCTCATACTCTTAAAAATTGAAACGAACTTGTTTTCTTTTTAACCCTTATGTGAACACCAAAAGAAAAACCTTTAGAGAAAAAAATATGTACATATGTACAAAATAAAATAAACAAAAAAGCTCACATTTGTAACAGCAGGGTTGTAAAAAAGTGGTACTTTTTGCATGTGCTTTCGAGTAAGTGTAGAAAATAATACGTTTTTCCATGTTTTTGATGCAACACATGGTGAATTTTAAAAAGTTCGCGCTTTTTTTTAAACAACACAAAGAATTTTACAATGTTACATGGGTGTAACATTTGTATCGGGTGTTTTTTATTGAGGTATAGAACTTTAAGTTGGCATCACTTTTTTAACTGGCGGCCATTTTGTCAGCTGTCAAGTGATTTATATTTAGTTTGGTTTGCCATTTCATCATGAACAGGTTGACAAAAGAACAACGCTTGCAAATCGTGCAAATTTATTTCGAAAATAATGGTTCAGCTCGCGAAGTTTACCGCAAGTTCCGTCCATTTTATGGTCGACATAATCGTCCATCAGAGCAATTAATTCGGTTAACCATGGATCGTTTTCGCACTACGTTTACTCTATGTGATAATACGCATCCGCAGCGACGTCGAACAGTGCGCACCGAAGAAACAATTGCCGCTGTAGAGCAAAGTGTTGAAGAGGACCCGAATGAATCGATTCGCCACCAATTGGAGCTTTGTCCATCAACTTTATGGAAGATTTTGCTCAAAGATCTTGGCTTGCGACCTTACAAGATCCAGCTTGTGCAAGAATTAAAGCCGCGAGACCATGCAATGCGTCGTGATTTTGGTGTATGGGCCGCAAATGAGATTGATCTCGATGCTGATTTTCATCGCAAAATTTTGTTCAGTGATGAGGCTCATTTTTGGTTGAATGGCTACGTCAACAAGCAAAATTGCCGCATTTGGAGTGAAGAGAATCCACATGAGACCCTTGAGACGCCATTACATCCACAAAAACTGACTGTTTGGTGTGCTCTATGGGCTGGTGGAGTCATTGGGCCATACTTCTTCCGAAATAATGCTGGAGAGTCAGTTACCATTAATGGAGACCGGTATAGAGCCATGATAACCGACTATTTTGTTCTCCAATTGGATGGCATGAATGTGGATGAGTTGTGGTTCCAACAAGACGGCGCTACATGCCACACAGCGCACGTCACAATTGATTTATTGAAGGAAACATTCGATGAGCGCATAATTTCGCGGAATGGACCTGTCAATTGGCCACCAAGATCGTGCGATTTGACACCACTGGATTATTTTCTTTGGGGATATGTGAAGTCGCTCGTCTACGCCAACAAACCAGAAACGTTAAGGGACTTGGAAGCCAACATTCGTGGCGTTATTGCCAACATACGGCCCCATATGCTCGAAAAAGTAGTTGAAAATTGGACCTGTAGAATTGGCTTTATTCGAGCCAACCGCGGCGGCCACATGCCCGAAATCATATTTAAACATTAATGGCATAAAATTATCCTTCCAATAAAGCCAAATTGATGGACATTAAAATGTTTTCTTGTGTTTTATTTCAATTCGAAGTTCTATACCTCTAAAAAAAACACCCATTATTAGAAAGTTATTTCACATTTTAAAAGTGTGGTTCTTAATGAGTTTTCGAAAGCAATTAATTTTTCACTCGCGATTTAAATTAAAAAACGAACACAAAAACACTTAATTATTCATTATTGTAATAAAATAATAAAATTTGTATCACAATTAAAGGCATATTTTTTTATTTTTTTAAATAAAATATTTTCCCATTTTCTGCATCAGAGTTGTAATAAATGGGATTAACTCAGTGTTGTATCGTCTTTTTAAACGTTTTCAAATAAGTTTTCGTTGAACACTCAAACACTAGGAGTTTTCATTTTGTATGTGAAAGCTTAAGTTTTCAATATTGTTTTAAGCCGAAAACTACTTGAATGAGTTTTCGAGCTTAAAGTGAATTAGCTATAAGTCAATTGGATGAATAATTTTTTTTTAAATATTAGCTAATAGGCAATTTACACTACTCTAAAATCTAGTAGATTTGATTTTAAATCTCAATACAAATCTACACCGTTTATACTACATTTTTTTGACGTGAGCTAGATTTCATAACAGAATCAGTTGACACAAATAATTATGTATTTTAAAATAATGTTTGATTTTCAATTTATTTTTCTTTTCCATTAATTTTTTTAATTGAAATTAAGTTTAATTTATTTATTTTATAATTTTTTCAGCAAGAATAAGCTCACTTTTTTCCTTTGTTTTGATTCCTTTTTCAATTAGTAATTAGTAATTTAGTAATTTATTGAGACTTAATTTTTTCATTATACAAGATTACCCCATACATAAAGTTATTTAAAAACTTAAAATTATATCGTATTATTTTAATTACATAAATATTAAAATGATAATGCAACTGGCTTACACAATAAGTAGGAAATAAAGAATATAATAGTGAAAAGTTGACAATGAAATATATAGTACTTGCTCTCGGTATTCATGTTTCGTAACTAGTAGAGTCATATCTACTATAAATAAACTTAAAACTAAGAAAAACTTAAAAACTAAAACTTAAAAACAAATACAAACAAAAAAACAAAGATTAAATAAAAAAGTGTTTACCCCCTATGAATACCGGGAGTAGTACGTGAGTAAAAGTTAAGACCAGGAAAAATATTAAGCTGTTCGTGTAATATGCCAACTGCAGAAAGATAATTAGTATTTGACCAGCTGAAATTTCTTTCACTTGACAAAATATTTTTCATAATGTTACCTTCAAAAAATGAAAGTTTCTCAACAAACCGTTTTATTGAATTAATAGCATAAAAGGAAAGAGGAGAAATTTCAGCCTTTTCATAAATGTAAATGTTCGAATACCGTTTATTGCGATTTTTAAAATTCTTCTCAATGCATTTTCGTATTATATGACGCTCAAATATTTCCAAATGTGTCATTGTCGTTTTAGAAATTGTGAACCATATAGGAAACGCATATAGAAGAATTGGTCTTACGCTTACTTTATATAAAAGTAATTTAGTATTAACTGGCAAAAATCTATTGTTGAACAATTTAGAAAGAGCCCCTTTTACTTTATTAGCTTTTTCTATATTATAAGTCACGTGTTTATTAAACTTCAAAAGTTTATTAAAGTTCACTCCAAGATATTTCATGCTGTCCTTAAATTTAATTTCTGAACCATTTAGTGTTAACTTTAAATGTTTGCTTTCCGGAACAACTGTATATTTACATTTTCCGGAAGAATTACGAATGCAAATGGCATTGGTCTTATTGACATTTATTTTTATTCCCCAATGGGAATAAAATTTATCAACATGTTTAAGGTGCATTGAAACACATTGAAGTGCAACTTTTGGTGACTCTTCATGAGCATAAAGTAGAGAGTCGTCGGCATAAAGTATTCCCTTGGAGTTATTAAATTCATGGGGAAAATCATTTATAAATATGTTATATAAGTGGGGAGCTAGTACTGAGCCTTGCGGAACTCCACATGAAATATCTCCTTCTTGAGATAACATGTTATCAACTTGAATACAAAATTTTCTATCTTTAAAAAAACTTTGAAATAATTTTACGATTGTGGGATCAAATCCAATAGAAATCATTTTAAAAATAGTTCCATTGTGATATGCTTTATCGAAAGCTTTTTCGATGTCAAGTGATATCGCTACAGTGCAATGACCCTTTCTCAAATTTTGAACTACATCAGTGTGAAATTTTAAAAGAGCATGTATCGTTGAGTTTCCTTTTTTAAAGCCAAACTGGTTTTGGGGAATATAATTAACATTTAAACCTATATCCATTTTTTCTCGAATGATTCTTTCAAACATTTTTCCCAAATTTGAAAGTAATGAAATCGGTCTAAGACTATTTATGTCACAATTGCCCTTTTGTTTCGGAATCACAACAATTTTACCAATTTTCCAAATAGAAGGAAAATAACTATTGTTTAAACAATTATTAAAAATTATAGTAAGATATTCAAATGCCTTGATAGAGAATTTTTTGATTAAATAATTTGAAATATTGTCCAAACCGGAAGATTTTTTATTATTTATTAATTTAGAAACACAAAGTACGGATTCTAAGTTTGTAAATTTTGTGTTGCCTAGATTATTAAGAGAGGTAAAATCATTGTTAAAGGTCACAATATTTGAAACTTGAGATATAAAATTACTAATAGTTTCATTAATTTCTGAAATATTTCTATTTGGGGGAGAACTTTGATAAACAGCGGTAAAGTGATCCTTTAAAACATCTAATTTTTGATTTAACTCAGTGATTTTGACACCATTTACTGAAATATCTCTGATTTGATTGCGCTTTTTATTTCCAATTATTTTAAAAATTTCTTTGTAGGCCCATGGACCCGGTTTAATAATCTTTAATTTATCATTAAAAATACTAGCTTGCTCCAACTCAATCTGTTCTTTTATTAAAATTTTAATTAAATCAATTTGTTTTGAAATAAGTAAATACTCAGGATTTCTTCTGTTAAATGTTCTTAAATATATTCTTTTTAATTCTTTTTGCCAATTATACTTAGCTTGTAACATTTTTTTAACTTTTTCTGAAACGATGTATCTCTTATTTTTATTTTCAATTTTTTGGGAATGTGTTTCAGCAATAAAGTTGACTGAAGAAGAAAATTTTTCTATAAAGTAATCTATTTCCTGATTAGACAAGTTCTTATTTTTTGAAGGAAAATGATTTAATAAGGAATTACTTAAATCAATTTTAAAAGTATTCCAGTTGGTATCTTTAAATGACACAAAGCTTTTAGGAGTTGTAAAAATAAGATTAAAGTCTGATAATGTTAAACGAATTTGCAATGGAATGTGGTCTGAAAAAGTTGGAAGCATTGATGTTTTAAAATTTGGTTGGGAAATGTCGATAATATTTGTGCTTATTATAAAATGGTCTAGATGTGATGATCCACCGGGGTATGTGGGATAAGGATCACAAACTCTGTTAACTGAAATTGATTCGTTTTGAAGCCAGTTTTGTAGTACCTCACCATTAATGTTATTATTGTTATCACCCCAAGAAATGTGTTTCGCATTTAGATCCCCACCTAAAATTAACCCATCATAACTGTTTGCAAAATTTAAAATTGAAGAGAGACCATCACAAATAATTTGACGATTACAATTACTTGGAAAATATATTGAACCACAAAGTATTTTATTGACAGAACCATTAATTGAAACATTTAATTCTAAAAATAAATTTGGGAATCGTAAACTAGGAATACTTATTATACAGAAAGATAAAGCCTTTTTAATAGCAATACCGACCCCCAATGAACTATTATCCCTTAATAGTAAATAATTATCAAAATAAACACTGTTATCTAAAGATAGGTGCAGTTCCTGTAAAAAAGCAATATCAATGTAAAATTGATTCAGTAACTTATTTAGTTCGATTTTCCTTCCTATATGGATAAGGGAACCAACATTGAATGTTAATAAATTTAGGGAATTACGGACCATATACATCATGGATACTTTTTATTAAATTCAAACATTCTTTTTTTGCTTGATCTTTTGTCATAGATTTGTAATTATTCATAAAGTATGCTATTCTGTCTTCAAGAGTCAAAGGATCTGGGTCACAAAATATTTTTGCAACTTTTAGAAATTCTTGAATCAAAGGAGATTTAAGGGGTTTGTTTTGTGAGCTAACGGTATTAAACATACTAGAATAAGATTTACCTTCTACTACTGCATTCGAAGGGTTTAGGGTCATTGCAACATTACCTGCTGCTAACATTTTTCTTTCTTTAGCATCGTTAATAGCTTTTTTTCTAAAAGAAACATATTTCTTGTACGCGGGGCAGCCTCTATAATTTGAAGTATGCCCGTTTTCTTTACAGTTTACGCAATAAGGCTCATTATTTTCAGTAACAAAAGTGCACTCACCAGGACCATGCTTGTCATTACATTTCAAACAAGAAAATGGACGACTACAATTTCTTGAATAATGTCCCCATCTTTGACATCTCCAGCATTGAGGTATTTTAGTACTGCTCTTGGGGCGTTCCCAAGTCACTACCTGACTAAGAATATATTTTATGCCGAGCAACTCGCCCACCTTACGATTTTGTTTAAGGGTAAATAGAAAAAGACCTGTGTCAATGCCATTTTTCCTAGAATTTTCTGTAGTAAACTTAGAAATAGATTCAATAGTATCTGGAATAATGCTGTCAATTTCTGATTTAATTTCATCAATGTCACTTTTATGATAAAGACCCCTACAAATAACGCTCTGGCGTTTGAATTCTCTAGGAGTGTATGTAAAGGATGAAATTTCTTTTTCTTTCAAAAGTTGCATCATCTCCGAATGTGCAGATGAATCTTTAAAATACAGTTTACTTTTATATTTGGATTGGTTTTTAATTTTAAATTCAACGTTTTTAGATTTCAGTTGGTCAATAAGAGATTTCACATTAACATTTTCAAGAAAAATGGGCGGACAGTATGAAATCCTGGTCTTTACCTTATTTTGAAAATCATTATTGATTTGTGTATTATTATTACTAACTATATTTGGTAATTCTGCTTCTACATTTAAATCACCTAAGAGTGAGAATTTATTTGTTCGATTGACATCAACTAAGCTGTCCCGTTTCTTAAATTGACAATTAGTTAAATCAATTTTTACGTCACCTTTATAAGTCCTTTTTTTATTTTTGACTTGTAGGAATTCTTCTAATGAGAAATTTGAGCTACATTCTTGGTCCATATTAGTTTCTAAATCTTGAGGTTTATAATTTTGAAGTTGAATATCTTCCAGAATTTGAAATTCATTTTTATTTGATTCCACTGATTGGGAACTTGATGAGCAAATTTCAGAATCTTCATTACCTAAGGCACTATCCTTATTTTCCTTATTACTGGGAGGACGACCTCCAGATTGGCTAAGTAATGGATTCCTATTCATAGTTTGTCTTCACTAAAGACTCCAAAAAAAAAATTCAAATATTTTTGAATTGAAAAAAAAATTTTTTTTTTTTAAATTATTTTTTAATTCGAATTATTTTTCAAAGAGCTCTGTCTGCTTCCGAAAATTTACCCTAACCGATTCCTTTTTCAATTGAAATGTTATTTTGATTTACACAGCGTAGTATTTTTTAGTACTTTTTGAACGAAAACATGGTTGCATCAATAAGTAATACTAGATTTCAAGTAGATTTTGCCAAAATCTACTTCGTAACTAGATTTATTTTTGTATGGGAAATCTAGTCAAAATCAACTAGATTTTGAACAAAATCTCGTAAGTACTAGATTTTGAGGTAATGTAAATGCCTTATAATAAACAAATTATAAATATTTGTTGTGATTTATTTGCTACAATTTTCTGGTACTACTGCAGATATGCATTTTATGGATGCAAGAATATCAGCTGTGGACAGTTTGGTTAATGCTGATTTTGGTGGCATTTTTGACACTCATCGAAATTTTCGATTACTTATAACATCGGTCAATTATAATATGAAAATAGTACGTGACATACACGTTGTCTGATGTGGAAAATTTAAGTGAAACATACAGATACAAGTTTATTATACGAGCGGAGCTCTTGCCCGAGTAAAAATTAATTTCATTAAGTTCTTTTTTTTTTGTCATTCTGTTACAAAATTCATAAATTAAATTATACAAAAAGAAAAAATTTCTCCGGTGTGGTGTCTTCACATCATTTTGCATGGTTACATATATCTGTCTCATTTCTTTACACAGTGAGTTGTATTGTAACTTATCATCGATAAAGTCAGATGGTATCAGTGGTGTGCTCTTTCTTTTAGTTCTGTGGGCCTCTGAGAGTTGACTCTGTCTGTCATTTATATTACATTGGGTCGTGTTAAGAATAATGTGTGTGTGTGCTTTTTCTTCTAATAAGCGAAACGAGTGAAGGAAGTTACGCTGGTTTTTCTCTTTTATTTTTCATTTTGCTAAAAAAAAAAATTGGTGCGGCTACTCAAGAAGAATAAAATAAAAAATTTAATTTATCTGAAAAAGTAATTGAAGTATAGAAGCGTTGAAAAGATTTTGGCTTATCTAAATTTCTGTGATTGTGTGTTTGATCATGTGTGATTTATTTAAGATTTTTTCTTTCAAGGTGTCCATTAGTGAATTTCATTTGAGAAGGGCAAAATAAGCATTTGCATGAGAAGACAAGACTTTCAGTGTGTAGCCGTAAAACCAGACACAGCAAAGCAGATCACATCAATTCCTCCACTGTCCACGCGTGCACCATTGAAATTGTTTATATATGAATAAAAACGCTCGTCATCATTATCAGTCACAATAGCGAGATATCCAACATTCAAGTGTTGTCTGTCGTTGGTTTTCTTCTGCAGACATTTGGGAGCAGCTTGTAATCGAACTGGAGTTACATTCCCTTCGAGAATATTGTTTCCAGTGAACTATTGTCATTCGTACTATAAAAACGGAACTGATCCCGCATTAAGAGACCTCAGGAAGTCTCAGGTTAAGAGACGACCGAAGCATCAGGAAAAGCTTAAAATAAAATTATTGGATATTAGGTATGTAAAAATATTGGTTATAAAAGAGCTTTCTACGAAGAATACACCAGTTAGCCAACACCAAATGTTGGTTTGTTTCTTTGTATTTGATTTTGTTTTCTACGTATTGTTCATTTTTGTGTGTCGGTATGCATTTGAAGAGGAACTATAAAATATAAAAGGGTGGATGAAACTTGATAGAATTAAAATGTTAAAGGAAAAATAAATATTTTCTAAGTGTTTTTGGTGCTAATTTTAAAATTGGGTTTTCTACAAAACCAAAATTTGTGCATAAACTTAATGATAGATTCACCGGCGTAATAAATAAATATGAGAATTACATGTGCCGAATTATCAGTCATTGATTTGCTTAACCGGCAACATCAATTATTAGAATGAAAATGTATATTCAGGTATGAGATGGAAATCGATTGTTTTCAAATCGATCTATTTTAGATATATTTTTAGGATTATTTTTGGTTATTTCCCAAAAAAAAATTTAAAACAAATGAAAGATAAGATATCAGCCAAAAGGACTAAAGCCCAAACTTAGTTTTTTGAGAAATAAGCAAAAATTATCCCATAAACATCTGAAATGGATCGATTTGAAAACGATCAATTTGCATCACATACCTAATTGGTATAATACATGTTGGAAAGGGACTATCCCGATGTTTGCATAGACTAAGGAACGCTATTTACTTGCATTTAATTATACCCTCAGCCTGTGCATATCAGTGGTTCCCACGAGCTATTGCTCCGACCCCCCCCCCCCTTGGGATATTTCCAAAAAGCCGTGGCCCCACCAAATTTGTCTGCCAAAAATAGATACATACAGTGGGGAGCAAAACCGAGTGTATATTATCTACTTTTTAAGATTTTCGTCAATAGAACCGCCAATTCAAAACCAATTTTTTTTTTGAAATTTTAAAAGACATACTTCATTTTATGTAAAATTTATAAAACTAAAAAAAAAATAAAAAGCAAATCAAATACCAAAAAATATTTTTGAAATATTGAAGCTACATAAACTCAGTTTTGCACTTTTAGTTAAAAATGCAAATCAATGCATTTAATACCTTGTCCAGAGACCTTTGTTTGTAATCACACTTTTAATACGTTTTGGCATACTTTCTACTAAATTTTCAATGATTTCCTGTGGTGTATAAGCCTATTCATGCTGCACTCGGTCCTATAACTCATCAATATTCTTAGGAGCTCTCTGATGTTTACCCAACCGTCGTTTCACCACAGCCAAAGATTTTCAATTGTGTTGAGGTCGGGGCTTTGTGCTGGCCATTCTAGGAGCTTAAATTTCTGTTGAGATATCCATTACTTGACGATTTTTGCCGTATGTTTTGGATCTCCATCCTGTTGAAAGATCATTTCATCCTCCGGACAGGCACTCATATCAACAAAATCTGGCAAATTGGTTTGGATATATGTGGATATAGTAAGTACTCTTTGCGCATTATACCATAAATTTTAACTAGTGGCCAAGTGTGCCACCAAGTAAAGCTGCCAAACACCATCAGACTGCCCCTCCATGTTTGACAGTTGCTTAACTTGATACTTTTGAAGTCTTTCGTGGGAATTATGGCAGTTACCTATATTCTTTTCCGTCGGATTGGAAGCGACTGATTTTAGTTTCATCTTCGCTGGCTAATATTTAATTGTTCAGCAATTTTCCGTGAAGACACTCAATTTTGTGTCATCGCCACGATATTATCTTCGATTTCGGTGGAAATTTTTCTCATATTGGGATAAAGAGCTTCAATTGCGGTTATTGTTAAAAAATTGCAATAATTTCTTACAAACAATTATTTAAAGAAACGAAGACAATATAACGGAACAATTTTTGCTGTCATTAATCATGTTCAATTGATTTTTTGTACACTGAGACACAAAGTGCAAAACCCAGTGTATTGATTTAAATGAATTATTTATTGGAATTTTTTCTTTAGAAATTGGTCTTAAATTGGTGGAGCTATTGATGAATATCTTCAAAAGTTATCAACATGCACTCGGTTTTGCTCCCCACTGTATATGCATACCTACAATCATGAAATAAATATTAAAGGAAGTGCCACTTCCTTTTTATTTTGTAAACATTAACCATTTGACAAGAAAGAATATCTGAAGTTTACTCAAAAAATGAGGCTACCTTACTTTTCAAAAAAATCCCATTTAAGTATCAAAATTGTTTGGTAATTTTTAATATTTCTTAACTTTCTTTTCCTGATATCCTGGACTCCCAGTTTAGCACAGGGCCTCAACCATTCTTCTATATCGGAATGTTAAAGATTTTGTGTGGACTATAAGGTCTTTAATACAGGTAGCGACTGGTAATTGAGTATTAAGTTATTTGCCATTAGGAGCCAGCGTCAAACTGTAGGTCTTTTTCAATCAGTCTAAAAATAAAATCTAGTACATGTCGTTGACTAAAAGAAGTTCCATCTATTTTATTTGTAGAGTTTGGGAAAACTAAATAAGTAAAGT
The DNA here is from genome assembly GCA_933228675.1 of Stomorhina lunata. Taxonomy (NCBI): domain Eukaryota; kingdom Metazoa; phylum Arthropoda; class Insecta; order Diptera; family Rhiniidae; genus Stomorhina; species Stomorhina lunata. Next base: position 82,048,756 of record OW121740.1, on the reverse strand, counting down.
TTTTGAACTGAGATCCATAAAATTGCTCCAAGTGGCTGTTTTCATGTCATGTTTTCAAAGTCTATCGAGTCCTTCCCTAAACTTTTAGGAACACAAGCTATAAATATTATCTCAAACGGCTCAGCAGTTTGCCCGTAATTCGTTATTCAGTAGCACACACGAAATATTTTTTTTAATTTAATGATATAATTGAGATCCTATGTGTTTTAGCATCTAGAAAGCTACAAACTACAAATTTTATTAGACTATTTATTGAAAATATAAGTTATTTTAAGCTTTATTTATTTTTTTTTTCAAACTACATATTTTAATTTACAAATTTCAATAAAATAATCTACTAGTGTGGCAACGATCAGTGCAATATTGACAAAATATACAAACTTCAAAGATATTCTTTATAGTCAAAAATTTTAAAGTGGCACTTCCTTTAGTATTTATTTCATGCCTACAATAGGTCCTAAATATATATCCAGAAAAAAAGTTTTTATAAGCAATTTTAATACGTAAAAAATAAACAGTCTTTAATAACAAAAATAAATATAGTTCATAACAAACAAAAAACTAACAAGCATTAAAAACAAAACTAAAAGTTAAGTCTTCATTTGACTAGTATTAAAAAATTTACATATACGGGGGGAAGGACAATAATACTTGATGTAAAGTTTTCAACAATCAAAGCCTTCTTCCTATATGAAGATATAGGTCGTTAGTGGTTACTGATCTTATTTGTGATGGCGTTCATTTATGCCAAATAACTTAATCAACAAACAAACAATAAAAGATGTACAAATGTATTTAACATTTGAATTAGTTATTTAGACATATTTTTTCTTAACCAGTTCTTTAATATTTGAAACTATTCCTGATTTTGTAATATTTCATCCAAAATAACTATTGCCATTGACCAGACTCAGAACATGAATTGCAATTGACATCTATTATTTCTTCTTGATATGATTTAGGTGTTTTGCTTATGTCCATGCTAAAAGAATTTATAATTAAGTTATATTCCCAAGATTCCATTTTAATTTCTGGAAAATATTTTTCAAATTCTCCGTTTATTATTTCCAAATGATTTACTATTAAACTATTTACAGACAAACATTTTCTGTGTATGTATGCTTTAAGCTATTTTTAATCTGAAATTATGATATGTATTTCAAATTCAATACATGACAAAAACAAGTAAGAGTGTTATATTCGGCTGTGCCGAATCTTGTATACCAACAATCAAGTTGTACGGGAGTGCAACTAATTCAAAATGTTGACCAAATGTGGTATTGTTGGTAATATATTTTGACTAAATTCGGTTGCAGTGGTATAGTTACTATAGTTCTGCATTTAAAAGTATCTAAGTGGTTTCCCAAGTATTTACATTGGTCAAAATGCTGTTCCATAACCGAATATAGTTTTACATTAATAAGTTGTTTCATTGTGCCATAAACATGTTGATAGCAACACAGCAGGTTCATATATTTTGTAAGGAGTTCCTAATGCATCTACCGTGTATAAAGTCTGGACCTAATATTGATTGATAGCTATCTAATTTCGTAGACGCAATGTTAATATATTGAATGTACCTCCAAATCTTTTTGATTGTAGATATAAAAAGGGGATTTTATATATATAAGAACTATAGCCAAATGTTGACCGATTGTTACAAAATTTTACATACTGGCTGGTATTAATATAAAGTTTATTTATGCAAAATTTAGTGACCATAGCTGACATAGTTTATAATTTAATAGCTTTTAACTGGCGTTTTTGGCATTTTAGTGGTTACCGGGAGCGGACATAGACCGTGTTTTCTTATTGTATTTTTGTGTTTCTATAAGTTTTTTACATGGGAGCTATGGTCAAATAGTAGCCGATTGTAACAAAATTTTGCACACTGGCTGGCATTCATATAAGACTTCCTTTTGTAAAATTTTGTTACTGTAGCCCTTTTCGTTAAGGCGCTATCGAGCTTTTATCTGACGGACAGACGGACATAAACCCCCTTTTCTTTTTGTATTTTTGTGTTTCCGTAAGTTTTTTATATGGGAGCTATGGTCAAATGGTGACTGATTGTGACAAAATTTTGCACACTGGTTGGCATTGACATAAGACCTCCTCGTGCTAAATTTAGTGGTTATATCTGTTATAGTTTTAGATTTATTGGCATTTAAGTGTATTTTAGGTGAAATTTTGGCTGTTTCCGTAAGTTTTTTGTATGGGAGCTATGACTAAATGTCAACCGATTTTGATGAAATTTTACATGCTGCCTAGGGCTTATATACCAAATTTTATCATCATAGCTATTATAGTTTGTCATTTATTAGCAAATAAGCGATTAGCATAGGCGTGGTTATACGGGAGCTATGGTCAAATGTTAACCGATTTTGCCCAATTTCAATACCAAAATTTTCTCAGTGATGAAGAATGTTTTTACTAAAGTTTCATTGAGCTAGCTACTTTCGTTTAGGCGTTATCGTGATTTCAACCGACAGACAGACGGACATCGCTCAATCGTCTTAGAATTTCATAAAGATTCAGAATATATATCGTTTTTGATTTTTGGGCCAATATTAAGGAAATTACAAACGGAATGACAATCTCAATATACCCCCCATTCTTTTTGATGGTGGGTATAAAAAAGTGGGAAACTTTTTGCGAAATACATATAAAGAACCCTAAAATTAGTTTAATGTTTTTAGAGTTAATGCATTTTTGAACTTGAAAACTATTTTGTTATAAACCTATAAGTATTCCTTGACGTTTTTCTTTCATTCATATAGTAGAAATTTTAGAAACATTTTAATTAAAAATAAGGTTAATAAGGTTAAGCGTAGTTTATTATCCATTATGAGGCCTTAAGATCAAAAGAAAGTAATAGATTTATTTTGGACGATTAATAGAGGTATAACCGAAAAAATCCACGGTAAAGGGAGTTATAGAAAATTTAAATTTCAAACAAAACATCAGCGTGAACGTTATTTCATGATATTTTATCTTTTAGCAAGCCATAGACGCTGCGACAGTTGGTAAAACTTGACAAGGTTATAAACCAGATTGCAACGTTTTTGTGGTTATTGTTGCAACTGCAATATTATTGGTAATATCGTAGAAGTGACAGTCTTCGGTCAGAATCCTAAGAATTCCGAGTCGTTCCGGTACGAAGAACCGACGGCCGTGGGAACGCGTTTGTGTGGTCGTTGGGTTTGGTTGTACAAATGATGAAAAAGTTTCGATTCTTTTGTAAGTTTTACATTAAGATTGAAACGTTTGTGAACATGTCCGTGCTACATTATTCTGTTTCTGTTTCTCATTTTTATACTGAAGTTGTTAAAGTGTATTTTTAAATATTTTTTTTACTAAATAAGCTAATGTAATTTACTTCAGGGATATACAACTTTGACTTGAAATCAACATCAACAATCAAAAACATCAACTGAAGATAGTATAAGGAACAAGTAAATTAAAAAATTTTTATGGTTTGTTTTTTACAGCCAAATGTAAATTAAATATTATGATATTTGTTTAAATAAAACCTTGATTTCCTCCATCATTTTTGTAGCTCTGTCAGCCTAGATACTACAATTTATTTCGATGAGAGCTACTTGGTCCAACATTTATTCCTTCACATCAACATCTGAAGATGCAAAAATAAAACTTGTTGAACATCTTGTATGTCATTAGAATCAGTAGCTAATTTGTCCTAATTTGGAGTTGGAGTAACATTGGAATTCGTGAGATCAATTGATGGAGTTTTGTGTTACCAAGTTCCAAAACTTAAATCACTTCTTTTAAGTTTCCTTTCTTTAATTTACCTTCTCCATACGTCCGGTTAGTTTAGTATGTCCGAACGATGTCAAAAAAACTAGCTTAGTCTGCTCGACTAAAACAATGACCTAAGTTGCTCTGTTTCTAATTTGAAATTGAGTGGATATTCGATTAAAAATGGATGACTTACTTCGGGATGTAGTGGCAAACTGATTACTTTTTGTTTGTAAACGGTATCTTTAGAAATAAAACATATCCGACTTACCATTATTGTCGATAACAATAAATTGTTCAAAAACGCCATATTTTCTTGTTTTCCTTTGTTTTAAATCATGTTAATAATTTTCAAAAAATGTATTCCTGAAATTCAAGTTTAAGAATTTTCAAAGGGCCGCAGTTTACTCAACAAAGAGCCGTTGTTATACAGCATATAATAAAACCCTATACATATGTACATGTAAATAAATTTAGCTTCCCTTTGAATGTCGAATAAATAATTCACATTACTAAATATGCTTGGCCCCATATTTTTGTTTGATTTGCTGATTTGAGCAGTTATTATAGAAATATAGAGGTATTAAAGACCAAAGCAACATTAGCTCAAAATTTTAAATTTTCTGCGTTGAATAAAAGATTTACTAAATTTAATTTTACAGTTTCTAATTTAAATGTATCCCCTAAGTTATCGAAAATCGCAAAAAAATAAATAGTTTCTATGAGTTTTTGCATAATTATTAACTTTATTTGCAATAAATCCAAACAAATGAGCTTATTTTTTAGTTGTTTTTTCCTCAACATAAATTTAAAACAGTTTTTAAAAATATATTTGAATTTTTTCAAATATGTTTTGGCTGTGAATTATAGTCGCACCTAAAACCCTTCACTTTGTCACAAACAAAAATCGTACATGTTGTGTATACATATGATAAACTCAAACGTACGTAAATAACAGTAAACATATTCTGATGAGCGGGAGTGTATTATTAGGATCGGATATTTATGCCCTTTACAACCATAGGTGGTATGTATGTAACGCATAGAAATATTGGTCTTAGACCCACCTTTAACAAAACGTGTCACCTATTTATTATTGCTTATACGAAAGCATAGAAAATACTAACCCAAAATAAAATGTCACCTTGACGGAACGTAGCGATCTGTATAAAATATAATTTACCAACATTTTTAAGTGACGTTTGTTAATAGTATAGCCGTTGCATCTCTAAAACATCTAAAATTGTAGTAAAACTGGCAATTAACACTGCTTTTTTCGTTTTAATTACTATTTTTTTTAAATTTTAAACAAATTTATTATGACACATATATTTTCCGATGACGGAAATAGCTTAAATATATTAGTATTGAGAAAATGTTTGTATAATGACAAAATTTAGCAAATATTTGTCTTTATACACGAAAAAGAAAATACATTTAACCTCATTGGTTAAGGATATTATGTGGTCGGGCGTGACCAACTATAGCACTTTTTTTACTTGGTTTTTTAATAAGTTTGTATTAATAAAATCTTTATTAAAACCGTTTAAAATTTTGATTCAAATGTCTTAAGATTATTTACCATTAACCAAATTAGACGATTTTTTTCGTCATAATTATTTATAGGTTTACCTTAAATAATTATATAATAAATATTTTTTGTAAAAAATTAAATTTTATTTAAACCAATATTCAAGTTGAGTAATAGTTTTTTTAGCATCCCTATTATTTATTATTCTAGTTTAAAAAATAAATTTCGAAAATAATTTATGACATATGAACTTCAGCTCGATAATATGATCAAAAGTGAAAGTAAAAATAAGTTTAAAGTACAGCTATGTATGTCACATTCGTTGTTTCCGATGTAGACCACGGCCTTGTCGAGACAAAAATTGATTTTCGAACACTTTTAGACAATTGAAGCATAGCCGCGAATAACGTTTTAAAAGCCGATTTTTATAAAACGTGTTTTTCTGCAGATTACAATTAACTTGACTCTTTTACATTGATCAATCACCAAGAAGAAACGACGTGGTAATTTTCATACTATAGGATAGTTTTTCGCTTTTTGAATTTTTTGAAAATGGACCAACGGGGACCTGGAAATTGGAAAATGGGGATACAATTTTTTTTTTCTTTAAAATTGTATATATTGAAAACGGCTGGACCAACGAAGACATTTTTTCTTTCTAAATGTTTTTTTTAGTTCAAGTTAGGATTATACATTAAGAAAAAATTACCATATTTACCAAATATGTAAATACATTAATAAAGGATTCAATTAAAAAATTAATAAAAATATTTCATAATTGTTAAAAGTGTTAACACAGTAATAAGTTAAAAACTTTAAATACCAGCCCGGGCAACGCCGGGTAAAATCAGCTAGTTCTTAATAAAATCAAACATTTTATTAAGAAATGATTTGTTTTATTTAAAACGATCCTAATTAAGAAATGAGCCTTTTACTTTTGATTTACGAAACTCAAAAATGCACAAGATTTATAATTTATAATTATATAATTTATTATTTGAACAAAGTCATATTTTGTTCTTTATAATCTTTGAATAGAAATCACCTTATTTTTTTAAATTGAGATATAAAAGGTTTTCCGTTTGTAGTATTTTTTTAAAATATAGATAACCAATTTTATTAAATTAAATTTTTAATTTTGATCAGAACCTATCAAATTTATTCTTACATAAAAAATAAATTATAAAAACCATTTAAAAATGTGTTTTGTTTTTTAGCGGGTTGAATAGACACTTTCAAAACAAACAGTTTAAAATATTTATTTGTTTAATTGAAAATGTATGGGACTTTCAAAACAAATAAAATGAAAAACTTTGTTTCAAAAAGTTTTGCCAAATATTTTTCATAGTAAGATTAACAAAGAATCAGTAATTTCTTTATTTTTTAGACAAAAACAGTTCAGATTTGTTATTAAATTAGTATAATGTAGTAAATATTTATCAATGTTTTTTAAGTCTGCTAATATTTTACTTTTTGCTTAGTATTTCAATAAAAAGGCTGGATTTATACCACTTTATAAACAAAAAGTTGTATGAAATTGTTAAGTACAAAATGTTTGACTGTCAATATTTTAGTAGGTTTTGTTAATTTCAAGCTAACTATTTTTTCGCATAGACAGATTCACAATTGCAGAACATTTCCCATCATTAACTTTTTTTTTTTTTTTTGGAATGTGGACTTATTCCACTTTCAAAATAAAGGCTTCGTTTAGGTAACAGCATGTTCTATGCTGTATATAATAATTCGGATACGTGGTTTCATTATAAAACGATGTGATAAACGTCAGCATTAAATCTAATTTTTGATATGTTCAAGAAAAGGTAAATTTACTAACAGTTGACAAAATAAATAAGTTGTAACTATTTAGTATATTATAAAGCATGAAATTACTTATTTAATTCTGTCTTGAGAAGATTTTAGGTCTATTTTGTTGAACAATTTAATTAACATTAACTTTATTGCAGATCCTTCTGTCAACGGTCTCCAAACTTTTGGGAACATCCATACACTTCATCGTCTGAAGAAGAAGGTTATTGGGTAAACAAACCAGTTGAACTTAATACTATAAGAATGACTCTACCGAGCGCTGCTCGCGTTTATACGGATGTGAATGCACACAAGCCCGATGAATACTGGGATTACGAAAACTATGTTGTCGATTGGGCTAATCAGGATGATTATCAGTTGGTGCGCAAATTGGGAAGAGGCAAATATTCTGAAGTGTTTGAAGCTATCAACATTACGAACAACGAAAAGTGCGTCGTCAAGATATTAAAACCTGTTAAGAAGAAGAAGATAAAGCGTGAAATAAAAATTTTGGAAAATTTACGTGGTGGCACTAACATTATAACATTGTTAGCGGTGGTAAAGGACCCCGTTTCACGAACTCCAGCCCTCATTTTTGAGCATGTCAATAATACAGACTTTAAACAATTGTATCAAACGCTTACAGATTATGAAATTCGTTACTACCTGTTTGAGTTGCTAAAGGCACTCGATTATTGTCACAGCATGGGCATAATGCACCGTGACGTAAAACCTCACAACGTTATGATTGACCACGAAAATCGAAAATTGCGACTTATCGATTGGGGTCTAGCTGAGTTCTATCATCCTGGACAGGAATACAATGTCCGTGTAGCCTCTCGCTATTTTAAGGGACCCGAACTGTTAGTCGATTATCAGATGTACGACTATTCTTTAGATATGTGGTCTCTGGGCTGCATGTTGGCCTCAATGATCTTCCGCAAAGAGCCATTCTTTCACGGCCACGACAACTACGATCAACTGGTACGTATAGCCAAAGTGCTGGGCACTGAAGAGCTTTACGCCTATCTTGATAAGTACAACATCGAATTGGATCCCCGATTCCATGACATATTGCAGAGACACTCTCGCAAGCGATGGGAACGTTTCGTTCACTCCGACAACCAGCATCTTGTTTCTCCCGAAGCCCTTGATTTTCTCGATAAACTGTTGCGTTACGATCACGTCGAACGACTAACTGCCCGTGAGGCCATGGCACATCCGTATTTCGCACCAATCGTTAACGGCCAAATGAAGTCGAATAATCAGCAATAGAATTAGAAAGCCGAAACTAGGATGGATGCAATGTGGAAGTGTGTAAGCCAGTCATCATAAAAAGCCGTATTAAAAGTCAAAAAATGTTTAACCAGTAGTAGAGAAATTATCACAAAAAAACCAAATTAAATTCAAATTTATACCATAAACATCAACCATAAAGTCAAGTAGAAAATAACACAAGTAAAACGGCGATACTATATTCAATAATTTCGCATAGCCACATAACAACAAAATACATAATTGATGATGGCGGTGTGCATTGTATGAAACCAATAATGAATTACATTTAGGTGCAGTTACTGCGTTTAAACAAAATCCATTTAACTGATATATTTATATTAAAAATAAATAAAAATTCAAAACCAACAATAAATTCAATTAAATAGAAATGTGGTAGATTCATTCAATAAAAAAAATATTTTTTTTACCACCTCAAAAACATCAAAATCATTTAGATTGTAGATCATCACCATCGTTATCCACCTCACATTTCTTATAAGTATGATGTAAAGACATTAGAGCTTTATATTAAAAGTAATTGTCATCAAAATTATTATCCATTAACAAATATTAAAAATTAATAATTTTCAAATTACACATACAACTATTACCTAAACACAAAAATACATTTATATACGTACATTCATACTTATTTTAAATCGAACAGTTTGCTACATCAATAACTAGTGCAACAAAGTAAAATTCATCATAAAATGTACAACGTACATATAGAAACGGTTATATCCTTACTACCTATTTACCTTACCTCTCCTTCAACACAACACTCCCGCACCATTCATTCTCCTATAGTAATATATGAAGTAAAAACAACCTTAAGGCATACGACATAATAAATAATTATAAATACTTGTATTCAAAATTTGTACAATTTAATTTTCAAAAAAAAAAAACAGATTTTTTGTTTTGTTTTTATATTTCTTTTTTTATTTTATTTTTCTCTATTTTGGCTTTTCACAGAGAAACCAAAATGCTTATTTAAAATAAATATTAATAATAAAATGATAATAAACCACAATAAAATAATACAAAATTAAAAAAAAAAAAAACAATGTTAATTGTGTTAAATAGGTTTTCGGAGAAGATGGTCTTAGAAAAGACAACTAAACTAAGTTTAGTTGTCTCAAGACTCAACATCATATAGCCGTATTGCATATCTGCTTATTTACTTAAATTTTGATCGGAATATATTTGAAAATGTTAAGTGGACGGAGAGTTTCTTCATGCTCATACATTTGGTGGTAAATTCTCCCACAGAAGGACACTGAAAATTCCTTGCTTTCTTCTCTATTGACATTCTAATTTTCTAAACATCTAACAAACAACTTAGAAGAAACAGAATTAAAAGCAAATTAAACATTATTTTGAAATAAATAGCATAATAGTACATTCAATTGAGCTTAAAAACTCGCTAAAGTAGTTTTCGCCTCAAAACAATATTGAAAACTTAAGTTTTCACATATAAAACGAAAATTCCTGTATGAGTTTTCAACTAAAACTTATTAAAGTACCGATACAACACTGAGTTCATCCCATTTATTAACTCTAAGTTGAAAAAATGGTAACATAAAATACCAAAAATAAATGTCAGTTCAAAATAAAATAGTAAAAAAACAAAAAAAAAATTACAAAAAACAATAAAAATATGCTCAAATTAGGGATATGCGATTAATCGTTTATTCAAACACACATTTTAATCTTATTTTGAATGAATCAACTAACTAATTTTTGATTATTTGTATGCCTAAGGGGCTGTTCAGGCAGCGTTACCGTTATGCGACTAAAGTCGCAATTTGCGACTTTTTAGGTGGCCTGCGACGCAACCTGCAACTTTTCTTCCATGCCCCTTTTTTGCCACTTTTTCTAATTTTGTGCGACTTTTGACACCTTTTTAGAAAATTATTTATAATTTTTATTTTTAGCCCATATTCAATATCTCAACTAAAATTCCCAAAAATTATTGTAACTTAAGTATAAATGCCATCACTTTGGTCTCAGTTTGCTATCTAAAACCATTAAAAGCAATATTTATATTTTGCACGATTTTCAAAATCTTCATACAATTTTAGCAAAAAATGATTTTTTGGTGCGCTTTTGCTTTTAGTTGTTAAATGGCAAAAACTCAGTTTACGAGGTAGTTTGGAATTTTTATACATATTTGTCGTATGTTATATCAACATGCAGCACATAAATGAGATATATATCAAACGATGCACAACTGAAAGATCTACCAATCCTTATCCATTTTTTAGGAATTCATTGAGGGGGCCGAAAAACTTAGAGTGCAATGAATTCATCCCCCAAGTATGGTGTCTATTTCATAAAATAACGACTGGGTCCAAATGAAACGAAAAAAGAAGACGAAATATGAAAAAACGTAAATGCTTCATTCGATTTTTTTACGTTTTTGAAATTTGCATGCCAATTACGCTAAGAAGTGAGAACTTGCGCTACTAAGATTTTGCGTTCAATATACCTGTAGACTTAGGAGTTCAAATCTGTAATTAGATTTTCCGAACACCTAAGAGAACAAAAGTTATTCCAGTTGAAAGTCGGCTTTATAGGAATTAAAACTGTTTGATTTTTGCCTATATATAATATCTTTTCAAGTATGAATTGTTTTATAATCTTTTGTTCATTGTTAAAAAAAATGTTATAAAAAAGTGTGCGACTTTTTTTTATTGAAAGTGACTTTTTGTGCGACTTTTTTTGTAAAAAGCGACTTTTTCAAATTTGTCAGCGGTAACGCTGTGTTCAGGTATTCTGTATGCGTATTTCTATTAAAATGTATTACACAGGGGAAGGGGGTTAAAAATCTGCGAAAGTAGCGTTACATAATATGTAAACAGCTCCTTATACCTTTGGCACAGCCACATATTTTGGCCCAAGGACGATCCTTATACTTTTTTTTGCAAAATCAGATTGCTATTTCGGGTACCTCCCATAGAAATGCCTTCCCGGAATAGTTTTTGGCCCTTTACAGCTAAAAATTAAATTGTGTTTGATTAATGTTCAGCATAAATATTGCTTATGGTAACCGAAACCAGTTTACCTAATTTCGTAGGAATCGGCCCATATTTGACCATGTCTCCCATAAAAAACGAGTATAAATCTAAATATAATTTAATTTTTTCACTAAAACTTGGCACAGATAAATCTACCTTTGCAATTTTGTGTCGTTTTCAGGCGCTTTTAAAAAATCGCTTCACGGTTGGCAAAAACGCCAGCAAGTTCGACACTGATTGTAATTCTATAACATAAACGGTATCGCTGATGACATTTTTGCCTGTCGAAACCATAGAGTACCGCATAGAGTGCGATCATATGTTTTACTAAGCACACAAAAATAGAAAAAATAGCAAAAATATTTATAATGACATTTTTTATATGAAGATGACGTCTTTTAAATGTACTTTTGACGTCTCTTAAATGTACTTGACAGTTTCGTCCACAGTCTAGTTCTGGTTTATGGTCGAAACGCCTTAAATTGTCGTTAAGTTTTTTGCTCACGATAACAAAAATTATGGAGTCAAATAAATAAAAATCAGGTTTAAAGATTTTTATTTAAATATTTGTATTTTTATCTCTATTTTTTGTCTTTTAGTATAAAAATATTACACCCGCAAAATTTTCCAAGTTAGTAGAATTAATGAAAAAATTTAAATTAAAAAAAACTGTCGCACAACAAGCATGCTTTTAAACAGTTTGCTTTGACTCCAGTCTAAGATTCTTCAGAAAGTTTATAAGAGTTACACTTAATTGTTCAGATTAAGGAACCTTTCGGCCTTAGGCGAGCTCGTTGCAACTCTCCGAAGCAATGGCTTTCTGTTGATGAGGTACTTGTTACGTCATTAGAGAAACGATTTAAGCTAGTACTCCTGAAAAAAAACTTTTTCCAAAAACTTTTCACATTCTTATAATAACTTATAATAAAGTTCGCAAAAATGAGAATGTGGTGAATTTGAATTGTTAGAAAAAGAAGTGGAATATCAAAAAGAAATTAGTTCAGAACTAAAAAAAAGTTTGACCGAAATATAAAAATACAAAAGAAGAATTTACAAAATTAAAGAAGAAAAACTAAACCTAAATTAAGAGGAGTTAAAAAGGAAACTATCGGCCATGTTCTGACAAACGCTACGATTTCAAAACGCAAACGATTTGAAAAACGCCAAATGTATTTTCTGATGTTCTGAAAACCGCGCGATCTTTTTGTAAACAATTGACAGAAAATAAAAGAAAATTTTTTAATTACACATTTTAAATGAACAAAAATGTAAAATATTTGTAATTCCTATTAAATAAAAAGGAAGTAACAAATTCTAAAATATAAAAGAAATTATACAACACTAGCCTTTCGAAGTTCATTCAATCAGATGGATTTCAGTCTTTTTGTAAACCATTGGCAGTGAAAGTGTCTTAAATTAAAGCAAATTTTTTAATTGTATTTTTTAAATAAAAAATGTGGGCGAATACGCCCATCCTACTAAAATAACATGGGCGAATACGCCCATGTTCATTATTCTTAATCTAATGTTTGTTTAATTAAATTTATTTGTATTTAAAACGTTTTTGTTTTTCCTCGATCAGCTGTGTTCTGTTAACATTTTTATAACAGGGTGTTTCAAAATAAATAAAAATGAGTAATCTGTTACAAATAGGGACTGAAAATAATGGGTATTTTTGAATTTTTAAATCAAAAAAAGCAAGCATTAAAATTGATCTGTTCTAAAATTCAATATCACAGTTTTGATTCGTTTGACCTAAATTTTAATTTTATCGTAAGCCTTTTATTTTTCTGATTTTTATTTTTTTGACAAGAAATAAACGTTATTTTGTGCCTTTTATTATTTTAGGCAAAAACAACAGTAACCGCCGTGGTATAGCAGGTTAGTCATCCGCCTAGCATACCAAGATCCCAAGTTCGATCCCTGGCACTTGAAAAAAAAAAATCAAAAAAAGCGGCGGTTCACCTCATAACTCAGCTAGCCACTAGTTATTGAGTATTAGGCTATGTAAAACTTCTCTAACTAATGCATTTACCGTTCGGAGCCGGAGTTAAAACGTATTTCCCTTTCAATCAGTCTAAAAATAGAATCGGATGCAGCTCATTGTCTGGAATGTTGTAGTGGAAATTATAATGGAATCTTGTAGTGGAAATTATTATTATTATCAAATAACAGTTATTTTTGCTTTATATTTTATCACTCAAATTATACCGGAAATTTTGAAAATTTCCCATCAAAATGGTAAATTTTGAAGATTTCAAATATAAATTTTTAAAATTTTCCATAAAAATGGTAAATTTTGAAAATTTCCCATCAAAAAGGGAAATTTTGAAAATTTCCCATCAAAAAGGGAAATTTTGAAAATTTCCCATCAAAAAAAGGAAATTTTGAAAATTTCCCTTAAAAATGATAAATTTTGAAAATTTCCCTTAAAAATGGTGAATTTTAAAAATTTCCCTTAAAACTGGTAAATTTTGAAAACTTCCCATAAAAATGGTAAATTTTGAAAATTTCCGGTAAAAATGGGAAATTTTAAAAATTTGCCGTAAAAATGGGAAAACTTAAAAATTTCCAATCAAAAAGGGAAATTTTGAAAATTTCCTATAAAATAGTAAATTTTGAAATTTATGGAAAATATCAAAATTTCCGATTTTTATATAAAAAAAATAAAATTTCTGCTCTAAAAAATCCATTTTTAAACATATCGCTTAGAAATTGCTTTAAAAAAATTAAATCACAAAATAAAAAGCAGTCATTGCTTGATATAATATTAAATCCAAAAACAATCGTCACATATTGGGCGATATAAATCAAAATTACCCGGTAAGAATTGATCAATAAAATATAAATAAAAATACCCAGTATAATTTGAGCGATATAATATAAAACAGAAATACTCGGTATGAATTGAGCAATAAAATATAAATCAAAAATATACTCGGTATGAATTGAGAAAAAAAAAAATATAAATCAAAAATATCAGGTATAATTTGAACGATAAAGTAAAAGCAAAAATAACTGTTATTTTTGCCTGAAATAATAAAAGGCACAAAATAACTTTTATTTCTGATCAAAAAAATAAAAAAACAAAAAGTAACCGTTATTTTCATAACCGTTACAGTCCCTCTTACAAAAAATGAGAGTCGTAGTCGAAAAGTTTCCACGATAGCACTGAGTTTTAAATACGACAACAAATACGACATTCGCCTTAATACGCCTACGCCAACCGCGATATGGGTGAATATTTTGTAAATTCTAAACTATAACCGAAATTTGGTAACAGTCGGTCCACAATAGACCCTAGCTCCCGTATCAGGTCATCAGCCAGAATTATCATAAATCTACTAAAATTAAAAGAAAAAACCAGAGACCCGAAATAATTGTTATTTTTTTTAGAGCAAAAAGGTTACGCAAAATTGCCCTCTATCTGCAATTGGCAATTTTTAACCATTATCTTCACATTTATATTATTTGAGTTAACTTAACCAATTACAATGAACATTTTCTTTTGGTTATAAGTAACCATTATATCAACCAAAAAAAATATTTTGGTTAAGAATAGCCACTATTTCAGCCAAAAACATTTTTTGGTTAAAAAAAAAATTTTGGTTATCATTTATGAAAGCAATTTTTAAAATACTTCACGAATTTTGACGAAATTTGCAACATCACACAGTAAACTGCCTAGTGGAAAAAAATCGAAGAATAAACTTTCGATTTTATCAATAAAATATACATGGAATGAAAGCTGAGACTCCTACGATTCAAGAAGTGGTTTGGTTTTTCATTTGCGTTGCACCTATAAAGAACTACACAGTTTTAAAGTCGAACTATTTTGATAATTTTTTCATAGTTTTTAATTAACAAAAAATGGCTTTAGAAAATAAATATCAAAAATTCACTTTTCGATAGAAATGCATGCAATTATATTTGTTTTATTCAGAAATGTAGCAGAAAGAATACAAAAATGCTAAAATTTAAATATTTATAACAACACTGTAAAAAAATGATGAAGTTTTTAGCCAAAAAATGTACTTTTCAAAAAAAAATAGTCAACTTCGATGGACCCGAAAATATAGGCACATCAAAAAACTACTTTTATGAATCAATAATCTTATTTTCTGTTATATATACTAAAATATGAGTAAAAAAGTTTGGGTGTTTTCTATGCCAACTTTTGAAAAACAAAGGTTTTAAAAATCATCCATATTTGACATTTTTATCAAAATTATCAGTTGATATTTTTAATATATGAATACCAATTGTATTAATACTAGGGTTGCCAGACACAAACCCGGAAAAAGCTGGACACAAGGCAAAAAAAAAAGCTTGACAACCCAAAAATTAGCTGGACATTAATAAATTTTGCAAATTGCAAGTACCAAATGAAAGTGGACAAGATGACATGCCCAAACAAATCAAAATGAGGTAAGAATTACAATAACTGATAAGTAATAAATCTGATGGTTTGCCAGCAGAGCTTTTTAAGGAGGTGGAAGTTGATAATCATCCCAGCCTATAAAAACCATATAGTTTGTTCAGTCCACAAACAAATTAGATAAAACTGTATGTGCCAATTATAGAGGTATAAGTCTTCTTTCAATTGCACATAAGACAATATTGATCATATTGTGTGAAAGATAAAATGCCAAAGTTAACGAAATAATTGGAACCTAACAATGTGACTTTAGACCGGGTAAATCTACCACTGGCCAGATCGTCACGCTACATAAAATCCTGAAGAAACCACAAGAGAAACAAATTGATACATATCATCTCTTTGTTTACTAAAAAGCTGCTTTTGACAGCCCGACACGAACGAAGGTATTTAATGCAATGTCTGAGTTTGGCAACCCTAGGAAGTTAATGAGGCTATGCAGGATGACATAAACGGATACAACCTCAACAATTAAAATAAGTAAGAGCCTCTCGGAGTCCTTCATAACTAAACGGGGATTTAGACAAGGCGATTGTTTGTTATGCGATCTCTTCAATATTGTGTTACCTGAAATCGTACCTCGCACAGTGCACGAGGTAGCTGTCGCCGTTTCACGTATCGAGAAGAAATCTAATTAAATGCTTCTAGTTGTCAATGCATCAAAAATATAAATGTTATATTCTAAAATGGTTTGTGGCAGCCCTAAAAAATAAGAGAGGGTTTCTAAAAACTTTAATTCATTTTTGAAAAAAGTAGGCCAGAGAGATATGTGTAAAAGATTTCATTAAGCTACCATAACTCCTTCGACTTTTTTCCGGTTTTACTATGGGGACCGTTCACTGTGCGGCCTAAGAAAAAAGTATAATTTTCTAATATGAGAAAAAAACTAAGTAAATTCGGTTATAATTTAACAAAACTCGACTATTTAGTATTTACAGGTTATAGAATTGTAAATCATATCTTACTTTGAAGTTAACTTATACTTAAATAAATTTTTTGGCTGCATATCCTTAGTCGATTCGTCAAGGACTCGAATTTTCAGGGAAAAATTGCAATAACTTTGGAATTACTTCTTGGATTTTTAATGTTGATGACTTAAAATAAAGCTACATTAGTTCTCTTTTATATCACAGTAAATAATTTAACTCTAAGCGGTTACATTTTTGGCATTTTTTTCTATTCAAAAAAGTTTACTACTTTGTGGGCGGATGCGGTACGTGTTCTACTATATAAAATAAAAAAAAAATGAGAAAAATATGCAAAAAGAACCTTTTGTTCCGCGGCTCCTCATATATACATATACAGTGGTGGTCACGTATTTAGCACAAATAGTACCTGTTATCTCTTATAGGAAATATTAAGTCCTACTTCAATTTTTTTCACTACTTTTTTTTTTTGTAATGTATTACACGTGATGCGAAGATGAAGTCGTATTCCTTTTATATACATATTTTTTAAATTATATTTATTTTTGCAATTATTTAAAACTAACCCACAAAAAATACTGGACATATGTTTAGCACAAATTAAAAACAATATTTATTAAAAATCAAAAACAAGTTATTAATTTAAATTTCTTGAAAAAAAACCTAATATTTTGTAGAATATCCTTAATTTTGTATAACTGCCGCACATCTTTTAGTCACACTTTTCACAAGAGCCAGGTATCGCTCACTTGGTTTAAGTTGTTAGGTCTTACGCTTGTTATATGCTTCTCTATATCTTTCCAAAGATTCTCAATATAATTGAGATCCGGAGATTGAGCTGGCCATTTCAAAACATTTATTTGACTCTCCTCCAAGCAACACTTCACAGTACGGGAAGTGTGTTTAGGGTCATTGTCATGCATGAAGCGCCAGCTAAGTGGCATCTTTGCCTCTGCATATGGTATAATGATATCGGATAGGATATTTTTATAAACGTGTTGATCCATACGTGTGTCAATTTTGTGTATTGGACCAACTCCATGCCCTGAGAATGCAAAGCCAGAGCATCACATTTCCTCCACCATGTTTTACAGTCTTTGACGTATACTTTGGGTTGTGCTTAGGGCTGCCAGACACAAATCCTGAAAAAGCTGGACATACGGGGAAAAATAGCTTGACAACCCAAAAATTAGCTGGACATTAATAATAAAAAACTTGCTTTAATAATTTGCTTCGATGAATCTTTCAATTTTTGATAAACCGAATACCAAATACCATAATTAACCGCAGCGATATCGAGAAAAAATGAAATCGTCCGAGATGCTGCAGCTAATACATCTGAAACAATTTTCAACAGCAAACACATTCTACTTGCGTTTGTCGACGACATTGACATCATGGGACGGACGCACATTTCGCGATTCGACTGCCACCTTTTCAAGTATCGAGAAGGAATGTAATAAAATGGGTCTAGTTGTCAATGAATCAAAACAAAACTGCTGGTTTCTACAAACAGGCAATCCTTAAGAATCGGACCACATGTGATCATTGAGAACTATAGCTACGAGGTTGTAAAAGAATTTGATTGCCTTGGTACCGCTGTCAGCATAATTAACGACATAAGTTTCAAATTCAAACGTAGAATCATACTTGCCAACAATGCACAGTGGGAAAATACGGCCAAAACTCAATAACTTGGTCATTTCTTAACTTTTTTTCTTAAAATTTTCTGTGCATGTAAATAATATACCTTTAGCTAAACTGAAATAATTTTTTTTAAGAAAATATAAAGGCTGTGGTCACTTAAAACTGGGCCACTAAACATGCTGAAAAATCTTTGCTGGGTTATTTTATTCAAAATGAACTTGATCAGGCAACTAATTGACCAACGCATAAATCATTTAAGGAAAAAAAATACACTTTTCCAAAAGTTTTTATTGCGTTCTTTTTCATAAAAATAGTTTTTCTTTAAAAATATTCAATTTTTGACCTTTCAGCTGGACAAATTTAATTTTAGCTGGACACTGGACAAGCACTAAAAAAGCTGGACAATCCAGTCGAATCCAGCCTGACTGGCAACCCTAGTTGTGCTACATGTTCGGAAGATACCATACATATCTCTTTCCATCAGATCCAAATCTGCAAAACTTTGATTCGTCGCTCCAAAGTATGTTTTTCCAAAAATCTAATAGCTTTTCCAAATGCTATCGGGCGAAAGAAATTCGTGACTTCAAATTCTTTTTTGACACGTGTGGCTTGTATTGCACGATACAGCCATGCAAATACGCATTCTATGTATTATAGAATCCTCTTTTGTTATCGTTTTTCTTGGTCTAGGTGTCCGTGGACCCTTTTTAATTGTTCCGTGTGCTTTTATATGGCTCAAAGCATTATATACCATCTTTCTGGAGCAATTTAAAATACTTGCTATTTCACTTACACGACGTCCTCTCGAATTCATTTCACAAATCACCTGTCGTTGCGTATCTGTGCACCATTTATTTTTGGCCATGTCTAATAAATATTTTATTTTTGAAAAACCTTCAACTGTACACAATATCATAAAAAACTTACCAAAAATTAATTCAAAATTCAAAAAATAACAGAAATGTAAAATGTATAATATTTGAGCTAAATTTGTATCCAGCTCCAATTACGTATTACCAGCAAATAAATTATAATTGAAGCAATTGAAGAAAGGGAATAACAAAAAAAATTAAAAATTATTACTCCAACAGAAAAATATACAGTTTTGAAAACAACGCATAACTAGTGTGCTAAATATGTGACCACCACTGTATGCAAAAATTAAATAGCTTTAATTTTCAGAGTTAAAAAAAAATGATCGCACACTATTAAGTTTCTATTAAGGGAGCTTAGGGGATGTAAATTCCGTTAGCGTTAATGATTTTAGGCGATGCGCGCAGAAATTATGACGGTTAAAATAAAAATTTCTAAAATAAATTTAAAAATCATTTTAGTTTTATTAGTTTTTTTTTTGTTGATTTTGACACAACTTATATAATTTTAGGTGTTCAGTCGTTTCATGATCGTATTATGATATTATATAAGGCTTAACACAAAGAAATAATGCCATTATGCAAGTGAAAAAAAAACAATATTTTTTATATTTTTAACCGCGATTTTCGCGAAATTTGATAAAATGTGAGTCTTAGTGAAATTCTGCTGCCTTAATTTATGGACAAATTTAATTTAAAAGAATTTTTTATTTAAATATAAGTTTTAATAGGCGCATATCTTTTTAAGATATAAAGTTCTTATTTGGTTCATCAAATCGCTAATCCTTGTGATATTTTGGTGCGTTTCAGATCTAAGGTAAAGCTTTATTAAAGAATAGTTTTAAGACTATTCCTGATTGATTTTGAGCAAAATTCGCGATGTGCTTCATTGAAATGTTTTTGGATAAAACCTTCGCGTTCTTAGCTAGTAAAGAGATTTTTGACAAACTTTGTGCAAATCGGTTATAAATGACATCGCTTTCATGCCTTATGTGGTTTTGTCTCAGTTTGCTATCTAGAACCATTCAAGAAATATGCACTTTCTTGCACGATTTTCAAAATCTTCTTAAAGTTTTATCAAACAGTTTTTTTGCTTTTAGGTGCTAAATGGTAAAAAACTCGATTTACGCGGTAGTTCGGAAATTTTGATACATATTTGCGAGTGTGCTCCACGAAAAACCGGTATTTTGAAAAAATAACGTTCAAGTGTTCGTCATTTACACCTGTCGTATGTTAAACCTATATGGAGCACATTAACGAAATATATATCAAACGATGCGAAACTTAAAGATCTACAAATCATTATCTATTTTTTTGGAATTCCTTGAGGCGACCAAAAAATATATGAAAAAAAATAAAAAGTGGCGAAAACGAGCTTCAAAATTTGGCAGCCATTAATTAGTATATAAAGTGACGAAATTAAAATTTAAACGGAATTAGATTCATCCCCTTAGTGTGGTGTCTATTTCGTATCGATCGAGTTTTTAACTTTTTTTTAATTTGCATGTCAATTACGCTTAGAAGCGCAAACTTGCGCTACTAATAGCTAAATCGCTTCGCGTTTCGAATCAAAAAGACAACATCTTTTAATAAAAACGTTTTAACTGCATCCATTAAATTTTGTGAGCTCGACAAAATTGTAGATCAAAAGCTTTTACGATAGTTTACTTTTAATATCCGGATTTCATTTCGATCCATTGGTTGCATCAGTGCAGTGTCATTTGGTGGAAAGAACATAACACAAATTTCATTGTTCATATCTGCTAGAGATTTTGAATGATATGTTGCGTTGTCTACTAGCAAAAGTGCTCTATTATATCGGGTGTTTTTTATTGAGGTATAGAACTTTAAGTTGGCATCACTTTTTTAACTGGCGGCCATTTTGTCAGCTGTCAAGTGATTAATATTTAGTTTGGTTTGCCATTTCATCATGAACAGGTTGACAAAAGAACAACGCTTGCAAATCGTGCAAATTTATTTCGAAAATAATGGTTCAGTTCGCGAAGTTTACCGCAAGCTCCGTCCATTTTATGGTCGACATAATCGTCCATCAGAGCAATTAATTCGGTTAACCATGGATCGTTTTCGCACTACGTTTACTCTATGTGATAATACGCATCCGCAGCGACGTCGAACAGTGCGCACCGAAGAAACAATTGCCGCTGTAGAGCAAAGTGTTGAAGAGGACCCGAATGAATCGATTCGCCACCGTGCACAGCAATTGGAGCTTTGTCCATCAACTTTATGGAAGATTTTGCGCAAAGATCTTGGCTTGCGGCCTTACAAGATCCAGCTTGTGCAAGAATTAAAGCCGCGAGACCATGCAATGCGTCGTGATTTTGGTGTATGGGCCGAAAATGAGATTGATCTCGATGCTGATTTTCATCGCAAAATTTTGTTCAGTGATGAGGCTCATTTTTGGTTGAATGGCTACGTCATCAAGCAAAATTGCCGCATTTGGAGTGAAGAGAATCCACATGAGACCCTTGAGACGCCATTACATCCACAAAAACTGACTGTTTGGTGTGCTCTATGGGCTGGTGGAGTCATTGGGCCATACTTCTTCCGAAATAATGCTGGAGAGTCAGTTACCATAAATGGAGACCGGTATAGAGCCATGATAACCGACTATTTTGTTCCCCAATTGGATGGCATAAATGTGGATGAGTTGTGGTTCCAACACAGAGCACGTCACAATTGATTTATTGAAGGAAACATTCGATGAGCGCATAATTTCGCGGAATGGACCTGTCAATTGGCCACCAAGATCGTGCGATTTGACACCACTGGATTATATTCTTTGGGGATATGTGAAGTCGCTCGTCTACGCCAACAAACCAGAAACGTTAGGGGACTTGGAAGCCAACATTCGTGGCGTTATTGCCAACATACGGCCCCATATGCTCGAAAAAGTAGTTGAAAATTGGACCTGTAGAATTGGCTTTGTTCGAGCCAGCCGCGGCGGCCACATGCCCGAAATCATATTTAAACATTAATGGCATAAAATTATCCTTCCAATAAAGCCAAATTGATGGACATTAAAACGATTTTCTTGTATTTTATTTCAATTCGAAGTTCTATACCTCTAAAGAAAACACCCAATATTTTTTAACTTATTTAACGAAAAATTTGTTAAACCAATTTTTATAAATTCCCAACAAACCAAACGATATCATAATGATATCGTTACGATATCATTTACTCGGCAAGCAATTCCGAGAATGATATCATTCTAGACTCTAAAGTAATAGTAGTCTCCTAAAAAAAGGTACACTCGATTATGATATAATCATTTTTTTAAATTATGATATCATTTACAATATCGAAAAGAAGAGGTTATATGATATTTTCGTGATACTTTCCGAGATTTTAGAAAATAATGATATTATAACGGTATCATTAATTATAACTAATAATGGTTCTAAAATGATATTCGTAAAAATAAAACATGCTGCATTTTATGATCTTAAGTGTTATATTTATTATATTATTTATTAAAATTTATATTACAAAATAAATAGGAGTTTTTTCTCAATAGAAATACATATTTCGTTCTGTTTCTATATTAAAATTGTGTCGATTGGAGCATTGGGCTAAGTTGAACATCCGTCGCACTATTACACTTCCGATTTCTTTTGTGATTTCTGCAAGGCAATGGTTATCTGTAAAGTGTGAACCATCCATCAAGTGTGAAAATCCATCAATTAAATGAATTAATACTGTCGAGATATTTTTTCAATTAATTTTTTGTTTGATTCAATTAATTTTTTTAATTAAAACCCAAAAATCAAAATCTTTGTGTGTATGTTTTTGCATCTTCTCCTAGTGCTACATTGCATAACATACCGAATTATTATGTTTGAGTACCGATTAAAGTTAAATCTGAATACTCGTTAATATTTAGTAACTTTATGAAAGAACTGATTATGTTAATATTACAAACGGAATGACAAAGTTATATGTGTCCTTATTACCTGCGATGTAGGGTATAAAAAAATGTATTACACAAAGTATGTATAAAACAATACTATAGGTAACCATTCATGAAGGATTACCCATCAATCATAATTCACTTGTATAGTTTTTCATCAACACTAGGAAGAAATGAAATAGAAAACAAGATAAAACAAAAGACAAACTTTAGTATTGAAATTGATCTTAAACGTTGCGTGTCGTCGGCTATTGTGTATTTTTTCGGTTTGGTTGAAAAAAAGTTAAATAGTTTTTTATTGTTGTTGCAGTTAATGTGTTTTTTTCTTGCATATAGCGGTTGTTGTTGTTTCGTTTGATGCTGTTGTTTGTCATTGTGCATTTTTTTTGGTAATTTTATTTTCTTGTGTAAAGTGGTCGTTGTTGTTGTTTTGGTTGCTTTAGTTCTTTGTCATTCTTCTTTTTATTGATAATTTTCTTGCGTAAAGTGGTTGTTTCAGTTGATTCTGTTGTTTTTAATTGCAAATTGTTTAATTTTGTATGGATTATTAGATAAAATTAAAACGTTTCTTGAAGTTTATAAACTTTTAATGTAAAATTTACTTTTTATGTGTTTTTGAAACATGGATTTTAAGTGTTTTTTGTGTGATTATAAATTTAACTCTGCTAGTGATTTTTTTGATCATTTAAAAGACCACGTTATTCCAAAAAATATTGTTTTTGAATGTACTTTTAAAAAATGTTTTCAAAAGTTTTCTAACAAAAATTCTTATAAAAGACATGTCTCAAAACACTTTCAAAACATTACTAAAGAGTGTATCATTACCGGAGAAAACTGCGAAGAACCTGCAAAGAATATTGAAACTATAGAACCTGCAAATAATATTAAAACTTGTAATTTTTTCGATCCAAATATTTATAATTATAACGATGAGCTTCTAAATTTATATGACTCTGCCACAAGTTTCGTAACAAGGCTTCATTCGCTAAACAATTTGTCGCGGTCAGACGTATATACCATACAGTCATTAGTTGATTCCTTAATATTAATTCCTGTACTTAAATTTATAGAAAGAACTCAAAGCTCTGAGAATCGTAGCTATAAAAGTCTTCCAATTGTTCTTGCCGATGCTAAAATGTTGTTCCAGAATATTAATACGGAATCAAAACTAAATAAGGTGTTACAAGAGAAAGATCTAATTGGAAGCATTCAATATTTTCAAATTAATAGCGATTCTAAGTCCAATGGTATAGTCATGCCATTGGAATTCCAATTTAAAAAGATTTTTGAGAATGACAATTTCCTTGATAAAGTTTTAAAGCATATGGAAACGGTAGAAAATAATGACAAATATATAAATTTTATTCAAGGCCCTTTATGGAAACAAAAAAGGAGTTTTTATCCCAATAAAATAGTAATTCCTTTTTATCTTTATGCAGATGACTTTGCCATAAATAACCCGATAGGCTCCAAATCAAATAGAAACTCCATGTGCAACTTCTATTATAGCTTTACGTGCATTCCAACAAAATCTTCTAGACTAGATGATGTTTTCTTAGCATCCACGGTGAAATCTTCTGACGTCAAGGTACATGGTAATGCTTGCTTCAGGAATTTAGTAGATACCCTTACAAAGCTAGAAAAGGAGGGAATATATATAAAAACTAAAGATGGTATAAAACAGGTACATTTTGTTATGGCTTTATTTCTTGGAGATAACCTGGGGCTAAATAGTATTCTAGGATTTTCTAAATCCTTTTCCGCTAATTATTATTGCAGGTTTTGTCTCATTAAAAAGTCTGAGGCTCAGTCAGAATTTTCAGAAAGGTCATTTCTGCTAAGAAATAGAATTAATTATAGGGAATCCTTTGAACAGGGCATTATCGCTGAGACTGGCATAAATACAATATGCGTTTTTAATGACATACCGTCATTTCACTGCACTGAGAACTATTCAGTTGATGTCATGCATGACATATTTGAAGGAGTATGCCATTACGTGATATGCGAAGCAATTATGTACTTTATTAAAAAAATGAAGTACTTGTCACTAAGTCAATTAAATGATAAACTTAAAATATTTAAATATTATCAACATGATCGAGGAAACGAAAAACTTTATATAACAATGCAAGAGCTTGAAAATCACAAATTAAAAATGTCTGCTATTCAAATGATGTGCTTTTATCAATATTTTACCATTTTATTTGGAGAATTTGTTATGAACCGGGACCCTGTCTGGGAATTCCTCTTAAATTTTTTTGAGATTATAGACGATATATTATCTTATGATGTTTCTCTATCCCTTATAAAAAACTTAAAAGTTAAAATAGAGAATTTCAACAAAAACTATCAACTAATATTTAAAAAACATCTTACTCCAAAGTTTCACTTTCTTCTCCATTATACAACAATTATTCGACAATGTGGGCCCCTTAGACAATTCTGGAATTTTAAATATGAAGGAAAGCACAAACAGTTCAAAATTTACTCTCACGTTATTACATCGAGAAAAAATATCCCAAAATCCTTTTCATTAAAACAACAATTAGTATTTGCTAGTACATTGCTTCAGGCGAATGTAAAAAAAGATATAACTTTGAAATTCCATTTTCTTGGTAAAGAGATTAAAAATATGATTTCCAAAAAAATTAAAATACCAGTCGAAGATTTTTCGCTCTATTCACAGGCAGAAATATGGGGGTTTAAGTACTCAGCAAAACAAATAGTTGCAACATTTTGTAATGATTTTGAATTCTTTGAAATATATTTAATTTTAAATACAAGAGATAATGACGTATTGTTTTGTTGTAAAAAATTATATGTTCAATATAATGCACATTTTGTAGCTTTCGAATGTGGAACAGTCTTTGGAGAATACCATGTAATAAACTTAAACGATATTGTTGGACCTCCAATTGAAAAACTTTACACCACAGGCGGAAAATCATTCTTAAGGGTAAAGGAATTTTATAAAAGTATATATTCTGATTAACCTTCCTATACTTTGTATATTTCTTATATATTTTTATTTCCTATAAATTTTTAATTTCTATAGTATACGTGACCTTTTTTAAGTATAAAATGGAGACTGATCGGGATCTAATTTTACTTTTAACTGAGTGGAAATTGGAACATTTGTATGAATTATTTAAAGGTGAGTTTTAAATTTCGGACATGAAGTGTTTCCAATCATATTTTCTAATCTATTCAATTTACAGAGCAAATGATCGATATTGAAGTACTAAACATTTTACAGCCACATCATACTTCAAAATTGTTTCAAAATTTGTCTGTTGGTGAACAGGCAAAATTTGAACATAATTTAGAAAAATGGAAAAAACAATATACACCAATTTCGCCTGCGAGCCAACAATGTACATCAAATAATATTCCAAACGTTTCGCAGATTCTACAAAACACCTCCAATGGAAAAGAAATTTTAAAATTTTATAACAATAATAAAATTTTACATGAGGAACAACGCAGCTTGCTTATAAACACCATTACAAAGTATCTGGAGTCAAACAACATTCCCTGTTCACTATCTGCTTGTTCTGAAATAGAAAAAGAAGTTTGTAGAATATTTCCAACAGAAAAATTGGTAAGAAAAATATATATATTTATATATATATAGAAAAATTATAGATTTAACCAATTTAACTAATTACAGGAATTTTATTCCAACGGTAAAAGGGGTAAAATATACAACAAACTGGCCAATTTCAAAAGGTATTCAAAAAACGTATTAAAAGTAGAAGAAAGCCAGACAAACGATGGTGTATCTGGTAAGAAATTTGTATAATAAATGTATGTATATAAATATAATAAAATTCCTATTAAATTTTTTATTACAGATGAAATTGACGAAAACTATACCATCGAAATAGAATTTTTGCGATCTGGAAAAATTTGCCAAAGTGAATTTGATGTTTATTGGAGAAAATGCGCTCCTTTACGATTTAAAGAAATATCAAATTCTAAAACTACTGGCGAAATATTACAATTATGGCCAGAATATGCAAAGCCTTCGGGTCATTTGTTAGTAAGTATTTTTTTATTATTTATTTCATAAAAAATGTCTAATTTAAGACAATAGTTATTAAATAAATTATCTTATCTTATTAGCAATTATAAAAATTCTTATTTATAATCCATATAATTTTTACATTATACATATACACAATTTTGAATTTTGTTTTCCAGATCGACATAGATTTCTCCCTAAAATTACCAATGGCAAAAAATTTTTTGGAACGTTGGCCATACTTTCGCGAAGAGATGATGTATGTATTAAAAACAAAAATTTCATGTTCCTCAATTTCGAAAAAGTTAATTGAAATTGAAAATATTAATGAAGGTAAGTTACAAGTGATAATTTTGTATACATACATATAAATAAATTTTAAAATATTCATTTCTTTACTAGAGTCAAAAGTTTTCGCGATGCTGTGGTTTTGTCATAATTTGTTCCCTCCACAAATAAAAATAAATACGGATGAAAATGGTTTCAAAATTAGAAAAAAGTTCAGCATAGTTGACTCTCAAGAAGCATTTGCTGTTATTGCCGGTACAATGGAGGAGTTAGATACCAAGCTGAAACTTTTAAAAATACAAGGTCGAAGCATTCAACCGAAGCTTCTTGTAATTGGTGATATTTTTAATATTAAAGAAATTTATGTATATTTTGACGATTTGAGATACCCTTTTGTCTCAGTTTTAAAAGCATTTGATACTTTATTTAAAATCTTTTTTGTTTTTAATTTACAATATCCCGATGAGTCCCAAATATTTTATAACTTTATTCAAATTTTATTTTACGATATTTTGGCAACGACAAAATGTATTAAAGCCTCTTCAATTAAACATGAAATACTTAAATTAAAAAAGTAAATAATAGTTGTACAGATCTGTGGTAATATTGAAATTTATTGTGCCTGTATTTGTTATTTTAATGTTAGTTTTTATTTGAAACATTATATGTTTTGTAATTATATAAATTTCTCTGTGTAGAAAAATTGAATTTTTTTCGTTACCATTAATTATTTTTTTGTGACTATTAATTTAAAAAAATTTTTTTTTTACTGATTAATATTAAATAAATAAAAAAAAGAAAAAATTATATAACTGGTTTTAATTAAGTAAACAATTAAAATTTCAATTGGATCAAACAATTATTTGTTTGATCTTGTAGGGGCAAATTAATTAAATATTTAATTAATCCAATTAAAAGTTTAATAGTTCGAAGCCGCGAATTTAAACAACATTTTTAATTGATGCAATTAATGAAATTGTTTGAAACTGCAAAAAAAATCAATAAAATAATTTAATTGATTCAATAACACATTTAATTAAAAACAAGGCTTTAGTTCAATTAAATAGTTTAGTAAATACAATACTTTTTTAATTGAATGAAAAATAGGGGCAAAGTCGGAAAATACAAAATTATTAATTAATATGATTAATTTCTTTGCAGCCTGAAAATCAGTAAAAAATTTAATTGGGTAGACAAATTTCTTAATTGAAATGCTTTTTCTATTTTTTCTGTGTAGTTACACAAATTGTTGTGCAGTGGTTCAGTTATATAAAATAAAGGAGACATTTACTTAAGGTCTGTTATTGGCATCAATTGACCAAAATTTAAGTTAATATTTTAGACTGATCTTTGATTACAATAATGTATATAGAAAAGTTGAATATCCTTACCTCTTCTTTGATAAATCAGCATCAGATGCGACTTTGGATTCCAACGAAGCGCTTGTAGACCAATGTTGGTATTTGGCCTTCGAAGTGTGCGTGGCTTCGTTGGAATCCACAAGGAAGCGGTAGTCGTAGAACGTGGAGAACGCCAATTGATGCGGAGTTAGAAGCAGCAAACTAACTCTTTCCAAATCTGTTAAAAAAACTATTGTATTATATTATATATTTTAAAGAATAGTCAAAAGATTATAATTATGTTGATATACTAACCAGATATGACTGCAACAGTTTTTAAATTTGCTGTATTTTTATATTATTTATACAAACACGTAAAAATTTTTAATTTATTCTTATAATTTTTACAGAAAATTTTTTATTTCTATTTCTAAGTTGAAAAGTTTTTCAACGAGTTTTTATTGCATTTTTTAAAAAATATAGTATTTATTACAATGATATCATTTCGTCTTATAATTTATGAATCTAAAAACTCTTGAAATATTATATCATTAACGATACGGTATCGCTTTTTGGTTTATTGGGTTAGTACAGTAATCCATGCTTTTTTGTCGCAAATTTTTAAAAATTTTATTCTATATCGAGATCTAGAATTGTTAAGCCAGACATTACTTGCTTTGAATTCAACATTTTCCTAACACATTTCTGCAAATAAAAGTTTAGCTTTTCCTGAATTATCAGCCTGTTTTTGAAACTACTATTTTTTCAAATTGTTCGTCAAGAAAGCTTTTAAAATTTTGGTTCGTATATGAAATGTATAGACGAAAGTAAATATCAAATTAGGCAATTAAAAAATTCTAATCGTCTGGGAAACAAAAGTACGTTTATTTAATTTTTTTTTTGTGTTTGGGATGATCCCTACTTATGTAATTTATTGTGTTAAAACTAGGAAAACGTTGTGAGAGGGGGAATAGGTGGAGTTGTGTTTGTGGACATTTGATTTGAACTTCTCTATATTGCAACAGACTGGCAAACTGCGTTAAGCAAATTCTACATACGAACTTTAAGGCTAAAGGACGAATTTTCTCTGTAATGCATCGTCTGTCTACTGGCCAATCGACTACGAAAGGATGAGCTCTAACAGATAGACGTGAATTGCATAAGAAAGTTTAAGTATCGAGACAAGTTTCCAGATTTCATTAGAGCACATTCCAAAGTAATAACAATAGAGTTGGATAGCCTACTGTCACCGATGAGCACTTTTGCTCTCTCCTGCACTCGGTCAAGAAGCCCCAAAATAGACTTTGAAGCACCGACCAATACATGAGAGTTGTATTGCACGCAATACATGTTTCAGAATAGGGTCTATGTTAGAGTGCAAAAGAAGGCGTAAGTGCTCGTTGATGACAGCATGGTATCCAACATTATTGAACAACTGGAGTGTCACACTTTTCTATCGTTTTTACTTTGGAATGAGCTCTAACGAAATTAAGGAACTCGTTCCCAAACTTAAATATTCTTACGCAAAATATGTCTCAGAATAGGGTCTTTGTTAGAGCTAGTCGACCGAGTGTAGGAAGGCGAATGTGCTCGTCGTTATGCAACTCTATTAAGACACTGGAGTGTCACACTGTTCTATCAATTCTAGTTACTTTGGAATCCGGTCTAACGAAATCAGGGAACTCGTTCCTAAAACCCGAACTTTCTTAAATAATATTCGTCTACCTTTTAGAGCTTATCAATTGGTAGTCGGTTGGCGAGTAGACAGAGCTCTTAAAAGAAAATTCGTTTTTCTCAGCTTGTCTGCTGCAAAAAAAGGAAAGTTCAATTTAAATGTCTATAATCACTACTCCATCTATCCCTCCACCCATAACACGTTTTTCTCAGTTAGAATAAAAGGCATTGTATATGTAGGAGTCATCCTCTAAATTACACTAAAGAAAATATAGCTCTGCTGTTCTGGATCTTGTAATATTAGTATATTTATGTACAATATCAAGTATATACTAGAATATCAGGTATAAAGTAGATACAAGTGGTTTCAGTAAACCGAGGTACTTGAATGCTTCTTTTGACACTTGAAATATTGATTTGTGCAACGGACATCAACTCTCATGCCCAGAACATCATTGAAAAAACTTTTTATTTAATTTTGAAAAAAAAATTATTTATTGTTTTTAATTGTTATTGATTTTATTTAATTATAGGGTTAACTTATTTTCACAAAATAACAAAATTTTAAATTTTTATAGGAAAAACTTTCAGAAAAGTAATAAAATATTTAATGGCAATACGATTATCGGATATTTCATTACGAAGCTTTTACTTCTGCGAAAAAAGAAAATGAACTCAATTTAGGGCTTAATCGTTTGGCTAGTAATCGATTGCCTTCTAACGTATAACAGTTTTGTGAACAGGCTTTTGTTTAGTCTTTTGTTAGTAAATCAATTATACAAAAGTTCTTCGCATGGTTTTACGTTCTCCCAGTCCAAAACTAACAGTAAAAATTCTTCAGAAACAAGATGAATATTATGCAACTCTAAGTTTTTATGTAAAATCAATTAAAGAAAATGCTGTCCGAATCATTAAGGTAAAATAAATGATGTGTCCGGATTACAGAGTCTGCGCCGCGTAGAACATGCAAGATGATTACACATAGTAGTAGTCATATTGAGCTATTTTTTACAGTTTTTGGTTTTATTTTGTAATAAGAAACGGTTTGCTTAAATTAGAACCTAACTTAATAACTATCCTCGGAGTCTTGTGATGAGTCGTAGTCATATAAAAGCGAGTTTTTTTTTCATTCTTCGTGTATTTAAACCACTCCTCAAAAAAGGTTAGAGTATTCTGAAAAAAGTACAAAAAAATATGTTGTACTAAACTTTAGTAACTAAAGTGTGTTAAACAATATTTATATTTTTGCGAATAATAAAGATATTTCTACGTAATATCTAAAACCTGGATAGAGGCGAATGTCTGCGTATTCTGAAGTTTTTTTTTATAAAAAAAATCGCTAAAATATATGGATAAAATAATGCTAAAAATTCATCTTAATAGATTTTGATGAAAAAAATACATTAAAAACAAGTACAGTGGTCGGCATATTTATTTTGACATCTGAGAAATTTTACAATTTTAAATTTATTTCAGAGTTACTTATAATAAAAAACTCATTTTTTTTCAAATTAATTATTTGCTAATTAAAAAACATAAAATCATAACTTCTTAAATTAAATTTGCATCCTATGCAATTAAGTTAAAAATTTAGGTGGTGGCATAAGTATTTTGACATATAATATGTGAACTTTTTAAATAGAAATATATTATTTCAAGTTTTGTAAAATTATTAAATATTTTTAATATTAATAAAATGTGTATCCTCCTTTAGCGTCAATGACTTTCCGAAGTCTTTCAGGAACTGAATTGATCAAGTTTTGAATGTATTTTTTTGGTACAACGATTTGACTTCTGATATTGTTTCTTCTTTGGTTCTTGTCAGATTTGCAGTTCTTTGGCGCTTTATATAAGACCAAACATTTTCAATTACATTTAATTCAGGACTTTGGGGTGGCCAATCTAAAGTTTCAATACGATTTTCTGTCAAAAATGACTTTATCATTTTGGTCATTTCTTGACTTTTGTTCTTGAAATTTTTAGTGTATATAAATAATATACTTTTAGTTAAACTGAAATAGTTTTTTTAAGAAAATATAAAGTCTGTGGTCACTTAAAACTGGACTAATAAACATGCTGAACAAATCGTTGCTGGCGATTATAAAAATGATTTACTTAAATAGGATAATATATGAAAAGAATACCTATCATACGATACATGACTTGCCAAAATCGGACATTTCCTTTCAGAGATATTGGGCTTATACTATGAGCTTATAACCTGATTTTGTATGCTTCTAACAAACCTATAGAAAAACTCTAAACATAGAATGTGTTTTTAAAAAATATTTACGAGGCCTTGAATAATATAAAATTTGCAGATTTTACAATTTTTATTGCGTCCACATTTATGTGACCACTACCTATATACTTAAATAAAATTAAAAATGTTGTTGTTTTTTTATCTTTATATATAAATTTTGCATAGAATTATAAAGGAAACTAAAGAATATGACATAAAAATATTACATCACGCCCTTAATTCACTTCAAGTAGTGATTTTTTCGCGATAAATTACAAAAAATTGTGAAAAAGGGGTGTTACTAAAAACGTTATAATTCTTAAAATTGGATGCAAATGGATATGAAATTCATAGAGCTTGTTAATAATTCAATTCAGCTATTAGAGAGTGTTGTGCTTCAACCTCTAAAAAACTCTAAAAAAAAATTCGCGGTCTATTAAACTTTTTATTAAAGTTTTTTCTTTTAATTTTTTTATGGTTGTTTTAAATGCTCGAATTCTAAATGAAGCTTAAATCAAAAAATATCGAAATTGGCGCGGTTAATTAGTAAAAGGTATCTACTTTTTAATCCAAAAAAGAAGAAGTTAAAATTTTAGACGTATTCCAAAATTAAGCGAATTTTATGTATGGGTTCAAATATGCAAATAATTTTATTAAAAACATATAAACAAAAATCCAAACTTTGATTAATTACACTGTGATACACGGGAAAAATGCATTGGTTCTCATATACTAATTCTGTTTTGGGGGAGTCCATGGAGTACGAAAATAGTAATATTTTTTTTTTATCACTTCGTTAAGTATATTTTTTAACAGCAAATGTAACGTAAAACCATTATTTACGAAAATTTAAAGAAAAAAATCATAACTTCTTTATTTGACAGTCGATTTAACTTTTGTTTTCAATGGATATTAGATGCGAATTCGACTTTTCTGAAAATATTTTCCGTTTGAAGATCGCCCATAAAATGGCTATTTTATAGCGCTTAAAATAAAAAAATGCAATTTTTTCAACAAATTTTCATTTTCTGCCGGATCCCAATTTTTTGTTGGGCAACAAATTTTGTTTTTATAAATTTTATTTAAAAGTACATTTAGTTGGCTTTTTAAAATGTATAAGTAGACTTCGAGTTTCTCATCGAAAGGTTGCGCAATTTAGTATTATTAGTAATAAAAATAAATTAAAAAAATTAATATTTCTTTAAAAATGTGTGATAAAAGTAATAATTTTTGTTTCATTTGTGGACTTTTTGTGGACAAAAAACATAAAATTGATTTATCGGTTAATGAATATGTTATTCCACTATACGAAGAGTACTTTAGTCGTTGTTTTGTTATTCAGAAGAATTGGCCTCCTCGTACAGCGTTTGTTGTTGGTGAAAAAAATAGTATAAACATTCCTTTAGTCAACCTAGCAAATATAATTTTACCACCTTTACATATTAAGCTGGGTTTAATAAAACAGTTTGTCAAAGCACTTGATAAAAATGGTTTAACATTTAAATATCTTGAAAGAAGTTTTCCACGAATAACTTGTGGCAAGCTTAAAGAAGGTAAGCACGTATTTTTTGTGATGCAGACATTAAAAAAATTAAAATATATATTCTACAACAGGTATATTTGTCGGTCCACAAATAAGACAACTAATGAGAGACCAAAATTTCTTAGAACAAATGTCGTATTTAGAAAAAAATGCATGGGAAGGCTTTGTTGCAGTGTGCGAAAACTTTCTTGGGAACAAAAAATGTAAAAACTACGAAGAAGTGGTTAGTAAAATGCTTTCTTCCTACCATTCGATGGGTTGCAAAATGTCAATCAAACTGCACCATCTCCATGCTCATTTAAATATTTTCTCTTCAAATTTAGGACAAATGAGCGACGAACAAGGTGAGAGATTTCACCAAGAAATTTTTAAAATAGAACAGCGCTATGTTGGAAAAAACAAAATAAGTATGCTTTCTAACTACTGTTGGCCCATTAAGCGTGATACGAGCACAGAAAATTATAATAAGCAGGTGAAACGCAAGCATTTCTAAGAAAAAACAAAACAAATAAAATTTGCATATCAAAAAACTAAAAATTTTCGGTTCGTTTTTCTTTAAATTTGCTTGTTCTTAACCATTTTGGAAAGCCTATTTAATAAAGTTTTTAACGAAATAAAAAAAAATATATATTTACTGTCACACAAAAATATACAGACAGACAGAATATGAAAATTGATAAAAAAGTTATTTTTGTTTGTAATATAAATGCCAATAAAATTGCCATTTCTTGGCTGATTTTTAAAAGGACATTTTTTTAGTGAGGCAAGGCATGTACACTCAACCAAAAAAAGTCAGTAATATTAACAAAAAAATTTCGTAGACCCTTAACGAAAAAAATTTTTTAAATCAATAGATTTTTTTTCAATTCTAACCAAAAAATATTCAGAAGAACAATTTTATTTTCAAATCTACAGAATTTATTTAAGGTAAAATTTAACAGAAATATTTCGTTCCATTTAATACAATTTCGTTAAAAAGTGGCTAAAATTCCTTTAAAGCAATGAAATTTTGTTATAAGGGTAGTAACTTTTCTTAAAAAATCTACACATAAAATTATTTAAATATACCTGCTTGTAGATGTTCAATTAACAAAATATTTTTGTTTTTGCAACAAAATTTTTTTAATTTAAATAATCAAGTATATCGATAGATTATATAGATTTTTTCAACTAAAAAATTTTGTAATATTGATAAAAACATTTTTAATTTTGTAATTGAAAAAATAATGTGTATTCGAAAAGATAATTATAGAAAATATAGTTTCTTTTAACAAAAATATTTTTGTTACATTTATAATATTTCGTTAATTTAGTTAGAAAAATAAACGGGTGTAATATTAAAGAAAAAATTTGTTATTTTGACAATTAAAATAATAAAACTGTTTATCAAATAAAAAAATAACATACAAGCTCAATAAAAGCAATAATTTTATTGAGATAAGTAAAAACTAAAGACGTGATTAATAAAAAACAAACGATAGTGATAATAAATAAGGAGCAATACATAAAAAGGATTTAGGACAAAGGTAAGTTGGTTAAAAATAATAAAATAAAAAATCCAATGAAAATAAGAAATTAAAAATAAATAACTTTTTTTTTTAATTTTGCTGTAAAAATAAGAAATTTTTTATAGGAAATTTTTCAAAAATTTCCTATTTTTAGAGGAAACTTTTCAAAAGTTTCCCATCTTTATAGGAAGTTTTTTTATAGGAAATTGTTCATAAAAAATTTTTCAAATTTTTTTTTAACATTTTTTATCTATTTACAGATTTTTAGATAGATTTAAACATGTATATCTATCAGCTAAGAATCTTCGTAAGAATATTTCGAACTTGGTCAGGAATACTGTATATGAAGATCGTATTGAGGCAATGAAGGGTCTACACATTTGTCAGTTCGTGCAGTTTTTCCGATTTTTCATTTATATATCTTAATATTGTATTTTTTATATTAGAATAATATATTTAATATTTAATGTACTCATATATAAATAAAAGATATTTAATACTACGAAAATAAATTGTTTTTTTTTAAGAATTCATTATTTAATTTGAATAATTTGTAGGTAATTTTAGGAGTTAATTGTAATAAAAATTCTTCAATATGAAGCATTTAGCATTTTGTGGTTAGTTTGAAGAAAATTCTACAATATAAATAAAATTTAACGAAAATTGTTTGTATATTGAACAGTTTTTTTCATTAGCCTAACAAAATTTTTTTAAAAACTATCTTAAAAAAATAACAAATATGTTTAGTAGAAATAAAGAAAATTTATTTAAAACAACACATTTACTTAATTTGAAAAAAAATCATTAAATTAAATAAAAGTTTTGTTAGCTGTATAATAACCTACTTTTCTTTAAAACTACATGTAATTTCACCGTATTTACGAAGTTTTTTGGTTGAGTGTATCCTTCAAAATGTAGAAAAATTTAAGTAGTTTTAAAAATAAAAAGTTACGATTTTGTTTACTTAAATTTTCGTGAATAGAGATTTTAAGCTATATTTGCTGTTAAAAAATATACTTAACGAAGTGACCAAAAGAAATTGTTACTACTTTTGTACTCTATGGACTCCCCCAAAACAGAATTGGTATGTGAGAACCCCTGCATTTTTTTTTTCTTTACATTTGGATCACAGTGTTATTACAGCCTTAGTAGGCAATGCAGTATGGTAAAAATTTGGGATTACATGTTTTGAAATGTCAGCTCTGATCTGACACTAAAATTTCCTAAAAAAAATTAAAAATATTTATGGGGGTTTTGGCCGTAATTTCCTACTGTGCTATGGTGGTGAAGGGTATAAAAAGTACTTACTTTCAGTATTAATATCCATCACAAAAACTTTGATAATATTACAATATGCTTCGAAGTCACTAAACTCGAATTGAGTGTTTGAAAAAGTTGTATTAAAAATATGACTTCTGATTCCGAATTTGACAAACAACCTTTTCTCGAAATTCGGGGTTTGAAAGTGTTGTTTATGTGCAGAAAAAAAAATTGGAAAACATGAATTTTGTCCACCTAGCATGTTCTACTCGGCACACAGTGCGCTGGCCGAATTAGCAGGTGTAGGAAATATTAAAATTGCAATGTAATTAGAAAATTTGTAAGAAGGATAAAATAATGTATACTAGTTTGTAATCTTAAATATAAGATATCAATAACTTTTAAGAATGTGAAATGGAAATTTGAAATGTAAATTTGATTCAATAAGGCGCTAGGATAGGGTTGCCAGACACAAATCCTGAAAAAGCTGGACATAAGGAAAAAAAAGCTGAATAATCTAAAAATTAGCTGGACATTAATAATAAAAAACTTGCTTTAGTAATTTGCTTCGATGAATCTCTAAATTTTTGAAAAGCCGAATTGCGAATACCGCAATTAACCGCAGCGATATAGAGAGAAAATGAAATTGCTACTCGCGTTTGTCGTTGACATTGATATCATGGGACGTACATTGCACGATTTGGCTGCCGCCTTTTCAAGTATCGAGAAGGAATCTAATAAAATGGGTCAATTAATAAAAAAAAAAAAAAAACTGGACCACATGTGATCGTTGAGAACTACACTAACGAGGTTATAAAAGAATTTGTTTACCTTGGTACCGCCGTCAACATAAATAACGACATAACTTTCGAAATTAAACGCAGACTCGAAATTAAACGCAGACTCATACTTGCCAACAGATGCTGGGACATGTTGTGCGAATGTATGAAAGTACTACAGCAACAAAAGTATTCGAAAACGATTCCGAATGAACTCGTAAAACAGGACGTCCGAAAATTCAATGGAAAGGCCAAGTAGAGGAAAACCTTTCAAAGCTTGACCTACAAATTGGAGAATATGCGCACATGATTGAAGCGCATGGAATTCTTTACTTTACTTTAACGGGTTTTTGATATAGCCTATATATCATATAGGTCATTTAAGTAAAGTATGTACAATGGGGAATTTTGATAGAAGGTTATTTTATTACAAAATGAACTTGATTTAGCGACCAATTAATCAACGCATAAATAGCATAAGTATAAAAGAAAAAATATACACTTTTGCAAAAGATTTTATTGCGTTCTTTTTCATCAAAATAGTTTCTCTTTAAAAATATTCAAACAATTTCAATTCTTCAGCTTTCAGCTGGACAAATTTAATTTTAGCTTGACACTGGACAAGCACTAAAAAAGCTGGACAATCCAGTTGAATCCAGCCTGACTGGCAACCCTACGCTAGGAAGTGCGCGGACCATGGTAAGTTAACAACAATAGATTGTGTTAGGGACAGAATAAAAACATTGACGTAGCCAATTTCCTGATTTTATATTTATTGGGCGACGGAATTTACTCATTGTATTTACACTTAAATAAGTAAAATTAATATTTTTTGTGTGGAATAGAAGCAAAAAATATTTTTTTGGGGGCCAACAAAATTAAGTGTACCCAGAGCCTAAAAATACTTTAAGACGGTCCTGCGTATGGTAACAATATTTAATGAAGATAAAGAAAGATAAGCGTTAAGAAATCTTTAAAATTTGTAATGTCAGACTATAGTATTTTTACTTGTGTTTTGTGCATGCATATTTTCTATTAGCAGGCTTCAAATACTCATATTTATATTTTGTGTGCTAATTAATTCTACGTTTTATTATCATAACAAGAATATGAACAAAATACACTCACAAGTAAATAATAATAAAGTCAGCTGTTCGAACTTCG
Source organism: Stomorhina lunata (assembly GCA_933228675.1). Lineage (NCBI taxonomy): Eukaryota > Metazoa > Arthropoda > Insecta > Diptera > Rhiniidae > Stomorhina > Stomorhina lunata. Next base: position 82,009,723 of record OW121740.1, on the reverse strand, counting down.
AAGATCTTTTGTGACATACTTGCATGCATATGTACATAAGTATATATGTACACGTGTTAAATATGTGTACATATAAGACTTGTACAATCCCTGCATGCATTTGCGATACTTATTTGAAAGATACAAATTATATACATATAATAAAAAAAATTTGGTATGTTTTAATACTTAATGAAAAAAAGTTTAAAGTTAAAAGTTTACCTTTGCTAAAAATTGTATGATTTGAAGGGTTTCAGCAGTTCAAAAAGGTTCCTAAAGTTTAAAGTAGCAAAGCTTAAGTTGATTAACTTATAAAGTTTAATTCTCATATTTCTGTTTATCAATTCTTAAGATGTCCGGTAGTTTAAAATATTTTCATTAAATACTTGCGTATGTATGTAATGAGGGATGATATACATATATGTATATCAATATACATACATACATTTATTATGCGAATTTAGCAGTGTGCGTGTTTGTATATTCCAAATACTTCTTATCAAACATTTCATTCATGACACAGTATTTCCAAATAAACAGCAATAATACATTGGAATGTTTCGAAGAAGGTATGTATGTATGTATGTTTTAAGTACATATTCTGACTGGAAGGACTTTTACGCATGTACAAAAGAGTGTCCCAAAATGATATACAAAATTACAAAAGCTAGTTATGGGGAGTGCAACACTGTTATTTTTTTTAAGTAAAAATGGTAGCAATAAAAATACATTTATTAAAGAAAAAATCAAGTTAGAGTGTTATATTTTAAATTTTTAAATGTAAAAACAATTTTTTTATAAAATGTTATTATAAGTAATCATTAAGTTAATCATTAACCTTTTAGAGATTGGCACTATAAGGCAAAGCAAGAATGAATCATTAAATCGCGATTTAGAAACAATCTCAGAATGGGGTCGTGCGAATAGAGTCAATTTTAATGCGCGGAAAACTCAGTGTTGCATGCTTACGCACGGCGGATCATGTTACTTCATCTGTAGTAATGGGTGTTGAAAATATCGAGGAATCAAATACTCTTGATGTTCTGGGCATGAGAATTTAATGTGATGTCCGTTGGACTGACGAAATTTTTCAAGTGTCAAAAGAAGCATTCAAGTGTCTCGGTTTTCTTAAACGGTGTAAGAGATACTTCACTCCATCTGATCTCCTTACTATTTACACCACCTATATTCGACCGAAAATGGAATACAACTCTCATGTATTGTCCGGTGCTTCAAAGTCTATTTTGGAGCTTCTCGACCGAGTGCAGGAGAGGGCGAATGTGCTTATTAGTGACAGTAGGGTATCCAACTCTATTGATTCACTAGAGCACCATAGCAATGTGGGTTGGGTCACACTGTTCTATCGTTACTACTTTGAAATGTGCTCTAATAAAATAAGGGAACTTGTTCCTGAAACTCGAATTTTTCTACGCAATACACGTCTGTCTGTTAGAGCTCATCCCTTCGTAGTCGATTGGCCAGTAGACAGAACAACACACTACAGAGAAAATTCATTCTTTAGCCGTACAGTTCGTATGTGGAATCTACCTTCCGCAGAAATTTTCCCTGCCAGTTACAATATACGGAAGTTCAAATCAAATGTCCATAAACACTACTCCATCTATCCACCCTCCCATAACCTATTTTCCTAGTTCCAACACAATGCATTGAATAAGTAGGGGTCATCCCCTGAGTACTGGTCCCAAATAAAAAAAAAATCATTAAGTTGGCTTAGTGGATTTTGGAGCCCACACAATTCTTAGATATCATATTCATTCTACATATTTGTCTTAAGACTCCAAATAGTAGTCAGTTTAGACAATTACCACTTTATCAACGTTAAATTTGTTTTCGACAACCTTATCCTCAAGTATGAAAACAGAAAAAAGTTGCTAACATGTGGATGAACATTCGATTAGAGTATCAAGTATCTCGATTAACTTTATTTAAAAATCATTCAAAATAATTTTTTTGTAATTTTTTTCTTACATATTATTTAAATTTTTGTTTAATTTTTTACAATAACTGAAATAAAAATAGACTGAACATTTTTATGGGACACCCTTTATACAATTGCATCCTGAACTACGAAAAGAGTGCTTACAATTCTACAGCATCAACTTCAAGCATCCAGTTTCCTGAGAAATTTTGCTTTGTTTGGTAGTTAAACGGATAATAATTTTTACGATTACAACTGAAATGATTTTTTTCATTACTTCTTCATGTGCTGTTATATAAATGTATACAGAAGTGGTTAAATTTATATATATATATGTATATGTATAGAGATGAAAATGTGAAAATATAAAAGAATTGCATAAAGAAATCATACTTAATTATTCAAATTTAATAATATTAAGAAAATGAATGAGAATTTAGACTAAAATAAAAAAAAAATACAATAAAATATATAAAAAATATCCGAAATGAGTAAAAAGTTAAACAAAGTTCTACGGAATTAAGATATGTAATCACTAAAAATTAAAAAAAAATAAAAAGAAAAGAAAAATTTAAGAATTAAAACATAAAATATTTAATTGTATATTACACATAAAACTTATCAAGTATTGAAGGGCGTATCTTTTCGATTACTTAGTTCAGTGCAAATTTGATTATTCAATTTCTATACTATGTATGTACATTCATAAATACATACATACAAACATATATACATACATATGTATGCATGTATATAGAAAAAACTAATACAAGTATGTATATAAGTATTAACATTTATTTATGTACATAAATGTATGTATACATATATTTCTATGTACATTCGCATCAAAGGATAAGACTCGACAAATCAACTTTTAATAACAATTGCATTTCTTAGCCCCTTATAAAAGTTTGGGGTTCCAATATTAAATTTAAAAAAAAAAAAAAAAAACAAAAATAAAATAGAAAAAAAATCTTAACTAAAAATATTCCGCCTAACCACCAGAGCTATAAAAAGTTGCAATCAAAACGGATTGAAATCAAGTCGATTTGAACCAAATTGATTTAATTCTATTATTTAAAAATGATTTCAAGATTTCTGTTTGAAATCATGAAATCATTACGATAACAATAATTGAAATAATTTTTTAAAATCATTTTATATGAGAATTGATTGCAATCCTATTTCAATTGCAATTAAATTTAATTGCAATTAATTTGGTTGAAAGTAATTGCAATCAAATCTTGTAATTGAAATCAAAATGAGACCTGTACATCTCATTGAGAAAAAAATCATTTCGCTTATATGTATATTGTCCTGCGAAATACAATATACAAAAGGATTTGAATTACAAAATTATTGAGGAAAAATTTCTTTAAGAAAGTTTTCATATCTTTTACATATGGTTACCTGAAACGCAAAACTTCATAATAAGTCAAACCGAATGTAGCGAGATTAAAATTTTGGATCACGTATCGTCATGTGAAATGAAAAATGTCACTATCGTCATATGGAAGCTAAAATCACACACCATCATGTGAAGTTAAAAATGATAAAAATATCGTAATATGGTTACTTGAAATATAAAATGTCAAAAAAAACAAAATCAATTTTAGTTTATATATGATAAAATTTTAAATCGATTTCGTCATGTGAAATTAAAAATATCTAATATAAATAATGTATATAAGGGATGAGTGGGATTCAATTTATCAATTATTAATTGAAAGGGGTATGTTGTAACTGTAACGAAAATTTGCCAAACTGATAAGTTTCAGCTCGGCCATGCTCAGGGTAAAAGGGAGGTTCTTGTTTGGCCGTTACACTCATTTTAAAATAATAAGATAGAAAAGACTTGAATGAAAATGGGTTAAAAATCTACTTTACCTGGTCCTGTTAGGTTTCATCAATAATTAAATACCAAATTTAAAATTTCATTTTTTATGTTAAATATATATATTAACAATAGTTATAAAATTCAAATTCAAAATAAACCGTAATATAAATAACAAAATTCATAAAAATTATTTAACAAAGTATGACCCTATCCTAATGAAGTGATCACTGCATTGTACAAATTATTAGGGATATTCAAATTAAATAGACTAAGTTTGAGATAAAATTAAGTATGAAAATTTATATTATATAAGATTTAAGAGAAGTTAAAGTTAAAGTAATTTAAGATAAAAGTTAAAATCAAAGTTAATAAGATAAGATAAAAACAAAAAAAAAAATGGTTTTGGTTAACATTTAAATTGAATCATCTTTTTTTGTAGTTAATAGTTTATATTATAGTTTATTTAATTGGATGACTTACTTGGACATCATATTCAAAATAAAGAGGTATTCGTATCTTACATTCAAGTACTTGTATCTTACTTGATTCGTTAACAGGAATGTCTGATTCTTGAGAGTGAGAATACAGGAGTACAAAATGGCACAATAAAATTAATTCAAATTTGGAAAATGGTTCACCGTTTGATTTTTGACTTCTAAATAAAATTTAAGGGTGATAGAATGGGATTCCTTTTAGGAATCCCTCCGGATATTGGGTTTTAAGCAATCCCAGGAGATTGAACAGATTTGACGAATCACAGTATCTTTTGGTAAGACAAAATAAGATTTTAAAAATACCACGGGATATAGGAATATAAAGAATCCAAAGAGATAAATAAGATCTATGAAATGGCAATAGATCACCAGTTCCACACAGAATCTGTTCAAATTATATTTTGATGTTTTAATAAAATATAATATCACTGAATAAATCTTAACTTACCGTTGATATTTTATTTTAAAATAACACGTTTATAATATAAATATTTTATTTTAAAAATTCAACAAGACTTGAGACCTTTTATATATTTGAAATTTTTGTATTAAAATGAAAAATTTTGATAAACCTTTTTAAAAATTTTTAAATCAAGGTGAACTAATTTATTTTTTATAATATTTCCAAAGTAAAATAGAGTTTCTCTACATAACAGGAAAATATTTATTACGCTGAAATTTTGCACTGTGCTTTGAGAAAATCGTTTAATGAAATAAAACACAACCCAACAAACAATTCATAAGAAAATTAAATATGTTCAATATGGTTTTTAATAATTTTAATACAATTTATTTATTGTTGTAAAAGTGTATGTGTTCGTGTTCACATACAACAGTTGGGTTCTCCGAACGAACTTGTGTAAGCTTAATGTTCATAAATTTCAAAAAATATATCAATACAAAATTTAGTAGATGTTGCTTTTCTGCGTGACGGACGATACATTTGAACGGATTTTGTTGTACTTAAATGAATCCCATTGTCGTTTTACACATGAGATATTAGGCCATCGATTGTGCTTTCAAAAGGCATTTGTTAATTTACATACTTGCTATGGAGGGAAAAGATATTCGCTTTTAAAGTGCTGTGACGGACGCTACAAAAAATGGAAGTGACTTTTTCAACACGTGTTTCTGTAATTTTCATCAAAACGGTCATAGTAATGAAAAAATTGTAAATGCATGGAAGATAGAGGAAAATCAGAGGTTTACAAAACAGCTTTTATACAATATTTTAAAGTTTCCAGTTCCACCAAAAATCCATAAATAAACTGTTGCGGACGCTACGTGACGGACGATACAGTTTTTACTTGCACGTTTTTTATTAGGAAAAATGTATATTTGATATTTTTTTAAGGGTTCGTAAATCAGTGAAAATAATGGTGTTATTTTTACCCGAATTTCATCTCCTTCCTCTTCATGTTATCGGTTAAAAATGCGATTTTTGGGCATAATTTAATATTTAACAAAACGGCTACATATATATATTTATTTAAAGTATTACACTTTTACATCTTATTTTTCGTCCCAAGATTGCTGCGTCTAGCAGCATCAAATTTGCCCCACTGTATGTTTTTTTTAACACCAAATACCTTAAATTTAATCAGTGGATATATACAATGTTATTGGTTTATGAATAAGATTGACTTGTGCTCGTAAATTTTGTATATAAAAAATATTATTTTGTAAAAAAATATATACTGTGACGGACGCTACACACTTTCTTATACATATTATTCTGTAAAATGCTATATTGACATCTATATATTTTTAGCCTAATGTACGAACCAAGTTCAATTGGAGAAAAATGAAAAATTGCACTAGTCAAATTAAAAAAAAAAACCCTTATTTCTGTGACGGACTCTACACACGATGAGCCCTTTTTTACTTGAAGTTATTTATATCACTCCAATTACTTTTGTTGGGGTTTTTTATATCTAATTGTATAAAATTAAGCAGACTTTGAGCCCATACTGAAACTTGATACCTAAATGGATGTTTTTGCGATTTTTATGAACTTTTAAGAAACCTATTATTTTAAAAAATATATAAAAATTCGAGATGGGTGCAAATGAAGACCTGCCATTTACGAAGAGAGCAATCAAAAATTGTATCCATTATATATTCTAAAGGATGAATGTATGGTAAATTTTTCCTTTAACACAAATATGTAATTTTGGCAGCTTTAAAATTTTGTCGTTGGTTTAATGTTTAGCAAGTGCCATTTTTACATGTGGATTTTTAATTTAAAACTCACTTGTATGCTTCATGTCTGCAAAATTGCAGTTTTACAGATGGTTTGGTCACATACGTATTTTCCTTCTGCTTATTTTTTATAACAGCTGATCTTTGCTAAAAATATTTTTTGTAAACTGTTAGTGAAATTGACTTTAGACGGCTAATGCATTCGCCGATGATTTTTTCCTAACGGCTAAGATTCTTTGCATAACAATAACAACAGCTGATTCCAGAAGGTATTCCAGTATGAACAGTGTCAAACGTTTGACATATGATGACTTTTACTTTTGATATCAAACGTTTTTTTTCGAACTTTTTTTTCAAACCTGAACAGATGTTTGAGATTTACATTTATTTTCAATTGAAGGTTCATTTGAGAATAAACGTTTAAAAATTATAGTTTCTCAAATTCAGAATAAAAGTTATTCTCAAATCATTGTCAAACCCTAAGTCTACTTTTACATTAGTCAGGTTTGGATTATCAAGTCTTGAATTTGTATGAGAAAAAACTGACAGAATTAAAATTGAGCAAATCTGACTGTACTATCAAGTTTACGAAAATTTTGCAAATTTGTATGAAATTTAAGAAATTTTATTTTAATGAAGAAAATTTTCGTGTGTAAACGTGAATGCAGGTTCAAAAAAAATTTAAAGAAAAACTGACCAATTGATTCGTGTGAAACGAGACTAACTTGGGGGTTACACGATCACGTTTTGCCTTTCAATTTTTAATACATTCACACTTTTTTACCATACCACACTTTTAAAAATTGAAACGAACTTATTTTCAATATTTCTTTCAAGAAAATGTTTCAATTTACGTTCAAGAAAACAGCTGATCACAATACTTTGAAGTATTGTTTGTTTTTTTCTACAATTTTAATCATTTAATTGAAAAATATACAATATTGTGTTCCACATGTAGATAATATCCACATTTAAAAAACCTTTGAGAATGAGGTTTGATAATGATTTGAGAATAAAAGTATTTCTCAATTTGAGAATAAAGTCCACTTTTTATTGAGAACGCTATTATTCTCAAATCAGTATCAAACCTCATTCTCAAAGGTTTTTTAAATGTGGATATTATCTACATGTGGAACATAATTAAAATGGCGTTGTATTTTTGAGTTTGTTTTTGAAAACGGTGCATCATAATGTTAAGTAAAACTAAATTTTAAGAAACAAAGAAAATTTACTTATGTATATGAATATTGTATTTTTGATCAAAATAATTTGATGAAATTTAGTAAAGGGACAGCACAATTAAAATTGGCCATTGTTCCATAATTTCAAAAAAAAAAAAAAATTATTTTTAAATCATCCTCAATTTGAGAACAAACCTATTTTCTTACTGGGATGCCACAGAATTTTTAATACATTCACACTTTTTTACCAATACACTCATACTTTAAAAAATTGAAACGAACTTGCTTTCAATTTTTCTTTCAATAAAGTGTTTCAATTTACGTTTAAACAAGTAAGAAAGTGCTATAGTCGGTCAAGCCCGACCATGCGATACCCTTCACCATTAAGGTCAAAGGTGTTCTTTTTCCTGTAAAAAGAAAAATATATGCTAAATTTTGCCATCATACAAACATTTTCTCAAAACTTATACATTTAAGCTGTTTCTTATCATTATCTTCGGATTTACGAGCTTTTTTGTGAATTTTGTCTCATTTAGTGCGTTTTGAGAAAAGACTCTGTATGGGAGCTATGGTCAAATGTGGACCGATTTCAAAACTTGGTACAGTGATTTATGTTTATATAAGCACTATTTGTTTTAAATTTCATTAAAAAGTATTGATTTTTGTGACCAATATATCAATTCCGGGAAGTGGTACCATAAATGAGGTACCGTAAATAATGGACCGATTTTGACGAATTTCAATAGCCATGGACTTATTATCAAAGAAATGATCTGTGCCAAATTTCATCAAATTATCTTTAATATTGCGACCTGTAGTTTGATTACAAGGTTTACATGGGGGTCCAGCCAGCCAGCCAGACGGACGGACATCGCTAAATTCTAAGCCTATTGGTATACTAAAAGATGGGTCTTAGACAAATATTTCTATGCGTTACATACATCAGCACAAACCCATAATACCCTTTCCACCTATGGTGGTGAAGGGTATAAAAAACAGCTGATCTCAACACTTCTGAATTATTTTCTGTTTTTATTTCTAAAAAAATGTTGCCGCCATTGCATCTTGAAAATATAATTGCTTTTAAGTTGCGTGCAGTTAGGGTTGCCATTTCCAATTTTAGAAAGGAGGACAGGGACCTTAAAAAAGGAGGACATTTGACTCAAAAAAGATGAGTTTTTTTGCCTAAAATTCAAATATAAAAAAACTCAATAAAATATACAAAATGACTTATTTTTATGTTAAAAATGTATATTAATTTCAATACATTTAAATCACATTCTTTCAAATATCCACAAAGTGCTTGACAACACATTACGAAATCATAAATTAATAAAAAAAAAAAAAATTAAAAATAAACTACATTTTGTCGGAACTTAAAATTAAGTTAATAAATAAAGAAAACGAACAAATTAATTCACACATTTTCGGAATTGTACATTTCTATAATGTTGTTAAAAAAATGTTAAAGAGTTTCAGGAATATTTTTCAACGTATATTTTTCAAAATATACGTTCAACATTGGCATTATGTGCTTGCAAGCAAAAATTTCTTAAAAAATTAAAATTTTAGTTTCTTCTATAAAAGAATTCTTTTTTCTTCGTTAGTAACAATTTTATACCCTTCACCAATAGGTGAAAGGGTATTATAAGTTTGTGATTCCGTTTGTAATTTATTAGTAATTTATTAGTGATCGTAGACCCCATAAAAATTATACCGATCGACTCAGAATCGGGAGGAGAATCGATTAAGCGATGTCCGTCTGTCTGTCCGTCCGTCTGTCTGTTGAAATCAAGTTTCTGAAGCCCCTGGAGGATGGACTTACTTAAATTATATATCAGATTTTAGGGAATTCTCCCGCAATGAACGCTATTAAATTTCATTAAAATCGGTTTATAAACACCGAAAATATCGAAAAAATACCAAAAATTAGACGAAAATTTGAAAATTTTTGATTGAAACACACTTTTAAATAACAAGAGAAAAAAGATACTCCTGGTGTACATGTGATAATATGTTATATATAAGATTGTAGGAAATATTTTCCCAAAGCACTCTGTAAAATTTTATCAAAATCGGTCCATAAACAACTGAGATATCGCCAAAACACTGAATTTGATGTATCGCAAATTGCCCAAAGTACACATTAGAGAATGTTTGTTGAAAAAAATAAATGCAGAAATAGGAAAAACTATCCTCCTCTAGTACGGACCTAGATAAATTTTATATCAGATTTTAGGAAATACCCCCACCAAGCACGTTATTAAATTTTATCAAAAGCTTTCTATAAACAATTGAGATATCGCCATAACACTACATTTGATGTACAGCATATTGCCCAAAGTACGTGTCTAAGAAATTTTGTTTACATTTTGTAAGTATTGTTTCAGCGATATCTCAGGTGTTTATGGACCGATTGTGATGAAATTTTACATCGTTCTTTATGGGAGGATTTTCTAAAATCTGATATATATACTCCACAAATCTGATTATGAATACCATTCAAATTGTACCGATCAACTCAGAATCGGCACAAGAATCGATTTCGCGACCTCCGTCCATCCGTCTGTTTGTTTGCCCATCCGTCCGTCTGTTTGTTTATCCGTCCGTCTACATGTATGTCCGTCTACCTGTCTGTCCTTTTTTCTGTTGTAGTCAAGTTTTTGGAGCTCCTGTTTTGTCGATATCTCAGATGTTTATTTTGATGAAGTTTAATAGCGTCCTTCGCAGGGGATTATCTAAATCCTGATGCATTCTGTAATTTGTGGTAGATATAATTTAGCGTTTAAGCGATGGTGTTTTGATCTACAATGTTGGAATTCAGGGTGGGACAATTCAGGAGCTCCACAAATCTGGTTTTAGCAGACAGACACTCTGCATTTATCTTAATTTTGTGTCTGACTTTTGAACATTATGATAACATTTGAGAATGTATTATATATCAAATTATAGGTAATCTTCCTAGGAAGTACAAAAATGCTATCCGTTCAAAACCTACATATGTATGTAAGTATCTCACATATCAACAAAAATTTAAATTTTTTAATTGCAATTGGGAGAAATCCGTTCACGTTTGACAATTGATCCCGTATAACTTCGCCTAAGGCAATCTCTTAGTAGCTAATAAATGACAAATTATAATAGATACGATGATGACATTTAGTATAAAGACGTTGTACAATATTGATATTCAGGACAATAGCGCCTAAAATAAACTTTCTAGAGGGGCAACATTTGACAAAAGTATTTCTGATCTCTTGAAAAGTTCGATATTGAAAATGGGCGAGCTCTATTCACATTTAGTGAAATCTCCCATATAAACCCGACCGGGAATCGATTTAATGCTGATAAATTAAATCACATTAAAATTGCACAAAGAACTAGAGCAAAACTTTCCAAACATCCATCGGACAGATCGAAAGAACTATACATCCCAAATATTATTGATGAAGTGTTCATTTTAATTAATTAACTAACTTCAAATTAATAAGTAAACTTTTCCGACAAAGCTGATAACCATCCATTCAAAAGCTATATATTTCACGTATGTATCTAAATTTAAGAGTGTATACCCTATAATTTTAAGGCTTGTATACATTGACAATCATTGTTAAAGCTTTGACGTAAATCAGTCCGCTAACTTCAGAGTTTTACATAACTAATCAAGAACTTTTAATAGTTGGATAATTCGTACGAATTAAAGTGCACAACCCTCACTGGGCACAGCGTTTTTGGGTTGCATGTCAGAATACTTAAACTTTATCAAATCGATGTGCTATTGCAAATCTAAGGGCATCTACATTTTGAAGCATCTTTTCTGCATGGTTTATCTGGTCTATCGAACTTTATTAAATGTTCGTAAAATATGTGTCTATTTTATTTCGAAGCTACTGGCTGGCTTAAATATGCATTCTCTACTTGTAGTCTAGTAATCATTATCTTTCACAAAGGGACCACTTTAGAACCCAAGTGAAGCTTCCCTAGACATCAGCCACCTGCCCAACCTAACCTTTGGGTGCATAACTATTCTAGATGATGACGCCACCGAAAAGGTTTTCGTTTTCCGACTCTTAATTTTAAAGACTCTTTGCATATAATACTAGTATAACCAAATATTGCTACGAATTACATTAAGTACTTTTGGAACACCATTGGTGAAGGGTATCCAAGATTCGGCAAAGCCGAATATACCACTCTTACTTATTAATAATTTCTTTAAATTTTATTGGAATAAAATTATTTTCTATTCTTTCATTTAAATTTTCCGTTATTTCCTTTAAAACATTTTTCACTTCAAGGACAGAAATATCTGTTCTTTCAATTTGTTTAAATTATATTCATTGAGGAATATGTAAACTGCAAAAAATGCTTTGCTTATATGGCTTATTTTGAACGATAATTGATTCGTACAAAATCTGTGTTATTTATTAATTATTTTGCGCTTTTTGTTTTTAAAAATTTAAAATAGTTTTTTTTTAAATGCAGCAAAAACTAGGACAACCCCGGACACTTCTTACAAAAGTGGGAGGACAGACCCCGACGATCTCCGGGGAAAAGAGGACGGATGCCAACCTTACATGCAGTCTACGTTACAGCTTTCAATTTTACATCCCACGATGTCGAACGAAAAATTATGCAAACGAAAGTAAGTCACCCATTTTCGTTCGAATAAGCGTCCCACTATCTTTCAATTTATCATTCTTCTGGCTTTGCGTTTTGAAACGTAAGATATTTGAAAATTGTCAAATTTCAATGTTGCCTAATCAACAGTTCGACAAATTTATCAACAATTTAAGAAAAAAAGGGCTGTAAATTTTACTATTAATATAAAACATTGTGCATTTAAGGTATATACAATTTTCCCAAAATATTTTTTTACAAAGTCAAGGATAACAGAAGAAGAAGAACGTTTTCGTTCGCATTCATTTTCATTCGACTTGTCGTACTTAAAACTTTCAGTGGGACGCAAATCAGTTGTTTTTCGTGGAGAATGCGAACGATTGAAAACGTTCGATATCGTGGGATAGGCTGTTAATATATTTTTGAAAATTTTGAAATTAAAGCTTCGTGGGGCTGCAGGGTAATGGTCAGATTCCTTTTATAGAAGTAATGTTTTTTTACAATTTTTGCGAATATCAAATTCTTCATCACATAGCCGCATAGACAACAAAAAAAATATTAAGAAATGATGTATTACTTTTTCGCGATCGCTAAAATGTTTCCGCAATGAAGTTTTGAATTTAATTTTTCTCCTATGTATAAAAAATTGCAAATTAACAAAAAAAAAAAAATATATTTTTTTTTCAAATAATTTCATGAATATAACAAGATCTTTCCATTTGTACGAAGAAGGGCCGAAAAAAATCGCGATATTATGGAAATTAAAAAAAAATCCGTTAGAAAATGCATTTGGTGCGGAAACTTTTGTGGTCAAAATGGACCAAAAAATTGTTTTTACTACCAGCACTAAATTGCCCATCACATGTTTTGCATTGGAAAATTTGACAGGTCAGATGACAAGAACAGAAGCTGTAACGGCGGCACTTCAAATCCGACTATTTCTGTAAATCTAATTTGATTATTGTTATAAGCGTTTTTTTCACTTCATGTAACCATATATAATCGATATTATTTTTTTAGCGTTCCATATGACGATATGTTTTCTGATCGGGAAAAAGCGCGTAATTTTTTCTACTGTAATATTTGCAAATCTTTTATTTTATATGACGACACATGATTCAAAATTTTACTATCGCTACATTCGGTTCGGTAACTATATTAGTTTTGTAATTCAAATCCTTTAGGTTTTTTCGTATGACATATGTATTTTTTTTTTCTTAATGAGACGTACAATAGGGTGCGTCGTTTTTTGACTTTTGTCTTTGATTGACTTCTAATTATGAAATTATGTGGCCAAATTATGTCAATCGGAAGTGTGCAAAATATTATTGATGTATTTTTAGGATACGAGCCCGAACAGCAGGCACAAAGTTTTTTTTTTGGAAAAATTAGAGTATTTTAAGTATTTTTATAATACATTAGTTCACTTTTATATTCCATTACCTTTTCTTTTAAAAATAAATAAAAGTGAAAAACGACCCACCCTAACGTACAAGTCTCATCTTGATTGCAATTCCAAAAAAAAAAAAAATAAATTAAAAAAAAAATTCCAAAAATAAATTATTAAAAAATGTTGTGTGCTTAAATTTGTTCATAATATTGTTAAAATATTACTACGTTTTAAAAAAAAAAATTTTTGTGCAATAATAATAGAAAACCACAATTGTAAAATGATCCCAGTCCGTGTAAATAAAATTAACTTTAAAATGTATCTAATGACTGATAATTGTGAAAAGTTTCCATTTCGACTTAACATTCAAAACAAAAAAGCTCATTTTAGTATTTAAAAGCTTTAAAATTTAGTTTAAAATTGTTTTATGGTACGATTTTCAAAATAAAGTCGACTTTTTCTTATTAAAATCTTTAAATGTTTTATGTGTGTGAAGATAAATTCGAATTTAACTAGTAAAGACAAAAACCGCAAATTTTAGCAGAGTCAATTTTACAATTAACAGAGCGCTGTTAGCAGTTTAACAGTGATGTTACATATTATATTGGAGTTAGTGGAAAAGTTTATAGACGATTTTGGACATATAAAAAAAGCCACAAGCATCCCACTATATGAATCGGGCACTCCAGAGTGTCCTTTTTGAAATAATATAATTTGTTCGCTTGAAATAATGTTGGAATTTTTTGAATAATGGTTAAAACATTTTATTTGCTCAGAAAGATTTTAAGATGATGTTGGAAGTCAAAAATGGCCAAAAATGGAATTCTACACGTATACCACTATATGGAGTGGGTAGTCCTAAGGGTCCTTATTGACACCTTATATGTCGTTTTCCTGAAATAACCTTGGGATTTAAAAAAAAAAAAACTTTGAAAATTTTAATTTTTCAAAAATTCTGGAAAAATTAAAATTTTCAAAGTTTTTTTAAAAAAATATCAAGGCTATTTTAGGAAAACGACATATAAGGTGTCAATAAGGACCCTTAGTACTACCCACTCCATATAGTGGTATACGTGTAGAATTCCATTTTTGGCCATTTTTGACTTCCAACATCATCTTAAAATCTTTCTGAGCAAATAAAATGTTTTAACCATTATTCAAAAAATTCCAACATTATTTCAAGCGAACAAATTATATCATTTCAAGAGTGCCCGATTCATATAGTGGGATGCTTGTGGCTTTTTTTATATGTCCAAAATCGTCTATAAACTTTTCCACTAACTCCAATATAATATGTAACATCACTGTTAAACTGCTAACAGCGCTCTGTTAATTGTAAAATTGACTCTGCTAAAATTTGTGGTTTTTGTCTTTGCTAGTTAAATTCGAATTTATCTTCACACACATAAATGTTTTGTGGTTAGGCTGATAATTTTCCAACAATTGTTAAACATTTAGGAATCCTAAATTATCCTAAATTAGGATAATGTTTAAAATGGATAAAATAAGCTTTAAGTTATTAACATTGTTATCAGCTTTGCCATTTTGTGTTCTTCTTTTTCCTTTTGGTTACTTTTTTCAAGAATGTTTATAAAAGTGATAATTTGCTTCAGAACGACATTTCATTAAGTCATTAAATTTTATACAGGTGATTTTTATCTTAACGATTATCAGTTAATATAATATATTAATAATTGGTCCACATTTGACCCTAACACCATAACAACCTCTGTAAAAAATACATAAATCTGGCGTAGGTTCATATAGTGACTAAAGAGGATACAGAATATTACTTATATAGTTCGAACTTAATTGATATCGGCCATTGAATTCAATTACACTGCGATACAAATTGACACTTTTGCTCTGACCCTTTACACCTGAAACCAGATGTTGGGTTAAAAAAAAAACTGCGTACTCAGTTTTTCACCTGGTCTTCGATTTTTCCTTTTAAAGGACTTCAAAGTTTTAAGGACATGAAAATTTAAATAAATTATTTAAAATATCTTCTATATATATAAAACTCTAACGTGAATGACTGACTGACTCATCATCGCACAGCCCAAACTGCTAAAGCTAGAGAGTTGAAATTTTGACAGCGGGTACCTTTTTCAAAGTATAGATCCACTAAGACGGGATTTTTGGAAATTCGGCCTCTAAGGGGGTAAAAAGGGGTAAAAAAGGGAAAAATTAGTAATGCTGTATCTCCAGAAGTAAACGTCATAGGCCCAAAATTGAAATTGCGTTGGGATCAGCTGCAAAAATAAGTAGACACGTGTTTGGTACTTTTTAGAAGATGGGACAAATAGGGGGTAAAAAGGGTAAAAATATAATGTTGGTACTTTTTTAAACACATGTGTATCTTTTGAACCAATCAACAGAGTAACAAAATTCAATACGGAGCCGGTAAACAAGAAAAAAATATTAGACATTTGTTTGGTACTTTTTTGATTCAGGGTTCAAAAAGGGGGAAAATCGGGGAAAAAAAATTTAGGGTAGGTCCATTTTTCTTTGTATTTGACTTGAACCAATAAAGCTACAAATAAAATTTATAGGGAGGTCGATTGCCCAGTACAAAATATTAAATACGTGTTTGGTACTTTTTTCAATTAAAAGGGTAAAAAAGGGAAAAATCGGTAACATTATATCTCCTTAACCAACATAGGCAGAAACAAAGTTGAAATTGGATTTGAATCGCCTAGAAAAATAAGGGGACACGTGCTTGGTACTTTTTTGAAAATGGCACTAATAAGGATAAAAAAGGGTAAAAACTATATTTTGGTACTTTTTTTACCCATATGTATCTTTTGAACTAATAAACATAGAAACACATTTTATATCGCAACCGATAGATATTAAAAAAGAACTAAATAAGTATTTGGTACTTTTGCGATTAATGGGGTACAAAAGGGTAAAAAAGGGAAAATATTCAAGGATAGGTTTTTTGGTTTTTAGCCATGGATATCTTTAAGGCTAATGAAGCCAGAAGTATAATTTATTGACTGGTCGATGGACATTGAAAAAAATAAACTACGAGTGAATAGAATTGAGTTATTCTATTTAATTTATACTTAGAATTTCTCAAGGAAGGAGAAATCCTAAGTATCCTGGAGAAGGCCTTTCGCAGTTGTAGATGAATAGGAATTATGTTTTTTAATTTTTATGCCTCGAAGGCTTTTTTAAACTACGTTATAACGGTTTATTCTTAAACGCTAGCTTTAACATAAAAACTTAACGAATGTTAAGAAAGTGTTAACACTTTAAACTTTAATTTAAGCGATTTATATACAGTTAAAGAAAATTCAATGATAATAACTTAAAACTAAAATAATAATAATATAAAAAATTCATTTATAATTAATTTCAATATTAAAAATAATAAATAAATAGCTTTATGCTAATTTAAACATGGCGCCCCTCTTGCACTTGTGCAAATTAAACCTAGGAGGTAGTGGAGGCGCAAAGAACTTCGGCCAGAGAGCGGATTGCTTCCGAAAGGATGCGTTGGTTTGGAGCGGCGGTTGAAGTCTCTGGCTGATTTAGTTGCTCGTTCCGGCGTTTTCGTCGGCGAATGTTGTTGTTGGTGGTGCGAGCTTGCCTGGAATCGGTGTTATGTCTCCTGGTAGAGTGGCTGCTGGTAGTCTGTCGGATGACTCGACGTCTGCGTGTGGCGTTGCCGTTGGCTGCGGTACTTTGGTTGCGACTTCGTGCACTAGCTGTTTGGCGGTTTGCTGATGTTGGAGGTTCACCCAGCCTCTCGTGGACGCTTCGCCTTGATGATGGTGTCCGTGTACGCCGATGTTGGTGCAGCAAAGTATGATGCAGCTGCTCGCAGTACATGCATGTATCTGGGCTGTCACAGGTATTCACCGAGTGCGTTCTGGCCAGACAATTCACGCAATAACGATACTGGTGAACCACTCTTCTTCGATCGGTTGGACCCATAGCCAGGAAACTTCGACAGAACCTCAGAGAATGGTAGCGATGACAAAGTTTGCACTGGTGAATCTCTGGGTTGCGGGGCAAACGGTTTGACATTCTGAAATTGAAAGCGTTATAAGGAATGCGAATATGATGGAAACAAATGGAAATGATATTGGGAAATATAAAGCTGTTAAGGGAATAGAAAATTAATTTTTTGGAGATTGTATGGGAAACTTTTGTGGTCAAAATGGACCAAAAAATTGTTTTTACTACCAGCACTAAATTGCCCATCACATGTTTTGCATTGGAAAATTTGACAGGTCAGATGACAAGAACAGAAGCTGTAACGGCGGCACTTCAAATCCGACTATTTCTGTAAATCTAATTTGATTATTGTTATAAGCGTTTTTTTCACTTCATGTAACCATATATAATCGATATTATTTTTTTAGCGTTCCATATGACGATATGTTTTCTGATCGGGAAAAAGCGCGTAATTTTTTCTACTGTAATATTTGCAAATCTTTTATTTTATATGACGACACATGATTCAAAATTTTACTATCGCTGCATTCGGTTCGGTAACTATATTAGTTTTGTAATTCAAATCCTTTAGGTTTTTTCGTATGACATATGTATTTTTTTTTCTTAATGAGACGTACAATAGGGTGCGTCGTTTTTTGACTTTTGTCTTTGATTGACTTCTAATTATGAAATTATGTGGCCAAATTATGTCGATCGGAAGTGTGCAAAATATTATTGATGTATTTTTAGGATACGAGCCCGAACAGCAGGCTCAAAGTTTTTTTTTTGGGAAAATTAGAGTATTTGAAGTATTTTTATAATACATTAGTTCACTTTTATATTCCATTACCTTTTCTTTTAAAAATAAATAAAAGTGAAAAACGACCCACCCTAACGTACAAGTCTCATCTTGATTGCAATTCCAAAAAAAAAAAAAATAAATTAAAAAAAAAATTCCAAAAATAAATTATTAAAAAAATGTTGTGTGCTTAAATTTGTTCATAATATTGTTAAAATATTACTACGTTTTAAAAAAAAAAAAAAATTTTGTGCAATAATAATAGAAAACCACAATTGTAAAATGATCCCAGTCCGTGTAAATAAAATTAACTTTAAAATGTATCTAATGACTGATAATTGTGAAAAGTTTCCATTTCGACTTAACATTCAAAACAAAAAAGCTCATTTTAGTATTTAAAAGCTTTAAAATTTAGTTTAAAATTGTTTTATGGTACGATTTTCAAAATAAAGTCGACTTTTTCTTATTAAAATCTTTAAATGTTTTATGTGTGTGAAGATAAATTCGAATTTAACTAGTAAAGACAAAAACCGCAAATTTTAGCAGAGTCAATTTTACAATTAACAGAGCGCTGTTAGCAGTTTAACAGTGATGTTACATATTATATTAAAGTTAGTGGAAAAGTTTATAAACGATTTTGGACATATAAAAAAAGCCACAAGCATCCCACTATATGAATCGGGCACTCCAGAGTGTCCTTTTTGAAATAATATAATTTGTTCGCTTGAAATAATGTTGGAATTTTTTGAATAATGGTTAAAACATTTTATTTGCTCAGAAAGATTTTAAGATGATGTTGGAAGTCAAAAATGGCCAAAAATGGAATTCTACACGTATACCACTATATGGAGTGGGTAGTCCTAAGGGTCCTTATTGACACCTTATATGTCGTTTTCCTGAAATAACTTTGGGATTTTTTTAAAAAAACTTTGAAAATTTTAATTTTTCAAAAATTCTGGTCAGGATGTTGGATGTCAAAAATGGCCAAAAATGGAATTCTACACGTATACCACTATATGGAGTGGGTAGTCCTAAGGGTCCTTATTGACACCTTATATGTCGTTTTCCTGAAATAACCTTGGGATTTTTAAAAAAAAAACTTTGAAAATTTTAATTTTTCAAAAATTCTGGAAAAATTAAAATTTTCAAAGTTTTTTTAAAAAAATATCAAGGCTATTTTAGGAAAACGACATATAAGGTGTCAATAAGGACCCTTAGGACTACCCACTCCATATAGTGGTATACGTGTAGACACTCTGGAGTGCCCGATTCATATAGTGGGATGCTTGTGGCTTTTTTTATATGTCCAAAATCATCTATAATCTTTTCCGCTAACTCCAATATAATATGTAACATCACTGTTAAACTGCTAACAGCGCTCTGTTAATTGTAAAATTGACTCTGCTAAAATTTGTGGTTTTTGTCTTTGCTAGTTAAATTCGAATTTATCTTCACACACATAAATGTTTTGTGGTTAGGCTGATAATTTTCCAACAATTGTTAAACATTTAGGAATCCTAAATTATCCTAAATTAGGATAATGTTTAAAATGGATAAAATAAGCTTTAAGTTATTAACATTGTTATCAGCTTTGCCATTTTGTGTTCTTCTTTTTCCTTTTGGTTACTTTTTTCAAGAATGTTTATAAAAGTGATAATTTGCTTCAGAACGACATTTCATTAAGTCATTAAATTTTATACAGGTGATTTTTATCTTAACGATTATCAGTTAATATAATATATTAATAATTGGTCCACATTTGACCCTAATACCATAACAACCTCTGTAAAAAATACATAAATCTGGCGTAGGTTCATATAGTGACTAAAGAGGATACAGAATATTACTTATATAGTTCGAACTTAATTGATATCGGCCATTGAATTCAATTACACTGCGATACAAATTGACACTTTTGCTCTGACCCTTTACACCTGAAACCAGATGTTGGGTTAAAAAAAAAAACTGCGTACTCAGTTTTTCACCTGGTCTTCGATTTTTCCTTTTAAAGGACTTAAAAGTTTTAAGGACATGAAAATTTAAATAAATTATTTAAAATATCTTCTATATATATAAAACTCTAACGTGACTGACTGACTGACTCATCATCGCACAGCCCAAACGGCTAAAGCTAGAGAGCTGAAATTTTGACAGCGGGTACCTTTTTCAAAGTATAGATCCACTAAGACGGGATTTTTGGAAATTCGGCCTCTAAGGGGGTAAAAAGGGGTAAAAAAGGGAAAAATTAGTAATGCTGTATCTCCGGAAGTAAACGTCATAGGCCCAAAATTGAAATTGCGTTGGGATCAGCTGCAAAAATAAGTAGACACGTGCTTGGTACTTTTTAGCAGATGGGACAAATAGGGGGTAAAAAGGGTAAAAATATAGTGTTGGTACTTTTTTAAACCCATATGTATCTTTTGAACCAATCAATAGAGTAACAAAATTCAATACGGAGCCGGTAAACAAGGAAAAATATTAGACACGTGTTTGGTACTTTTTTGATTCAGGGTTCAAAAAGGGGGAAAAGCGGGGAAAAACAATTTAGGGTAGGTCCATTTTTCTTTTTCTTTGTATTTGACTTGAACCAATAAAGCTACAAATAAAATTTATAGGGAGGTCGATTGCCAAGTACAAAATATTAAATACGTGTTTGGTATTTTTTTCAATTAAAAGGGTAAAAAAGGGAAAAATCGGTAACATTATATCTCCTTAACCAACAGCAATAGAAGCGAAGATTAAATTGGTTTGAGATTAGCACTAAAAATTAAGGGACACGTGTTCGGTACTTTTTTTTTTAATCGACCGCCTAGCGGGCAAAACAGGGTAGAAAAGGGAGAAATTAGTAACATCATATCTCCGAAACCAACATAGACAGAAACAAAGTTGAAATTGGGTTTGAATCGCCTAGAAAAATAAGGGGACACGTGCTTGGTACTTTTTTGAAAATGGCACTAATAAGGATAAAAAAGGGTAAAAACTATATTTTGGTACTTTTTTTACCCATATGTATCTTTTGAACTAATAAACATAGAAACACATTTTATATCGCAACCGATAGATATTAAAAAAGAACTAAATACGTATTTGGTACTTTTGCGATTAATGGGGTACAAAAGGGTAAAAAAGGGAAAATATTCAATAGGTTTTTTGGTTTTAAGCCATGGATATCTTTAAGGCTAATGAAGCCAGAAGTATAATTTAATGACTGGTCGATGGACATTGAAAAAAATAAACTACGAGTTTGGTACATTTTTTTAATTTTGGGGGTAAAAATCTGTAAAGTATATCTTCTAAACCAAAAGTGATAGAAACAAAAACTAAATCGGTCTAAGATCGGCACTTTAAATTAAGGAACATGTATTCGGTACTTTTTTCTTTAATTCGGTCGTTTTGGGGTTAAAACAGGGAAAAAATGGGAAATATTAGTAACGTCATATCTCCGAAATTCAAAACGATAGGAACAGAGTTGAAATTTGCTTCGGATGGGCTAAAAAAAAGAAACGAGAAACGTATTTGGTACTTTTTTGAATATGGTACTAATAAGGGTAAAAAAGGGCAAAAACTATATTTAGGTACTTTTTTTGAACCCATACGTATCTTTTGAAATAACAAACGTAGAGACGCAGTAAACGTCACAATTCATAAGTAACAAAGAATTATTAGACACGTATTTGGTACTTTTACGATAATTGAGGTAAAAAAGATAAAAACTGGGTAGGTTTTTAACTAATGAAGCCAGAACTATAATTTACAGACGGGTGGATTTATATTGAAAAAGTATAAGACATGTGCTGTTTAGTGGTTAAACAGAAACAGAAAATGGATAAATTAGTAACATCATATCTCCGAAATTTACATCGTTAGATACAAAGTTCAAAAGGTACGTATGGGTTAAAAAAGTACAAAAATATAGTTTTTACCCTTTTTGCCCTTATTAGTGCCATTTCCCTTCTTTGTTTCTATCACTTTTGATTTAGAAGATATTTTTTGCAAGATGATCCAAATTCAATCATCTTGCAAAAAATATCTTCTAAATCAAAAGTGATAGAAACAAAGAAGGGAAATGGCACTAATAAGGGCAAAAAGGGTAAAAACTATATTTTTGTACTTTTTTTTTTAACCCATACGTACCTTTTGAACTTATAAACATAAAGACTCACTTTATGCCACAATCAATAAGTATTAACAAAAATTTAAACATATGCTTATTACTTTTACGATAAATGGGGTTCAAAAAGGTGAAAACGGGAAAATATTCATTTAAGCTAATGAAGTCAGAAGTATAATTTAGAGATGTGTCGATTCACATTGAAAAAAATTAAAGTAAGTGTTTGGTACATTTTTCAATCAAAGGAGTAAAAAAGGGAAAAATCGATGACATTATATCTTCTAAACCTAATGGATGGAAACAAACACTAAAATGGTCTAAGATCAGCCCTAAAAATTAAGGGACTTTTCAGTACTTTTTGCAAATTAAACAGTTTTGGGGATAAAATAGGGTAGAAAATAAAAACATTAGTAAAGTTATATCTCTGAAACTAATATCGACAGAAAAAAAAATTTTAATTGGATTTAGATCGACTAGAAAAATAAAAAGTCATGTTTTTAGTAGGTACTTTTCGTAAATGAGCTAAAAATAGGGAATAAAAAGGATAAAAACTAAATTTTGGTACTTTTTTGACCCATATATAATTTTTGAATCAATTATTATCGAAACAAAATTTATACCGCAATCGAAAAGAACAAAAACGGGTCAAAAATTTAAAGATAGGTTTTTTCCTTTTAAACTGTGCATGTTGTTTAAATCAATAAAATAATAAATAAATCAATGATTTATGGACTGTTCTATTGACATTGAAGAAATATGTGACAGGTGTTTGGTATTTTTTTCAATTAACAAAAATGGAGTTAAGATCAGCAATAAAAATATTAGGACATGTATCCGGATTTTTTTTTTAATTTGGCTGGTCAGGGGTAAACAACGGGCAAAAAAGGAAACTTTTGTAAAATATTCAAAATCAAAAGCGACAAGAACAAGATTTAAATTGGGTTAGCAATCAAAATTGGGTCAGCTACAAAAATAAGGGAGGCGTGTGTAGTACTTTTTTGAAAATGTAGAGGGTAGGTACTTATTTTGTCCTAAGAACCAATAAGTATTTAATTTAATTTATATCGGAATTGATAAATAAGTGAAAAAGTTATTTTGGTAAATTTTGTAACTTTGTCAATTCAAATGGTACCGCTAACGAAGTAGCGGGTTATAAAGCTAGTATGTACATATAGTTTTTTTCTTGCAATATGGGTATTAAACGATCTTCTTTCTATTCACGTTTACGAAACTAATTTTATATTGGTCCTTTAGGACGAAATTTTAACAAAAATGTCCTTTGAAAATTTAGCTTTTTGTATCCTTGAAATTTTTTGAGGAAAAAATGTTAAAAATATTTTTGTTAAATCGAGCCATAACCACCAAAAGGGCTTAAGCGACATGATGGACGATTTTCATTTTATTATTCAAATTTATTATTCATGATCATCTGCATCATCTCACAAAATATCAGGGTAGTAGAATTTACCGTTATGAGTTTACAGCAAAAACAATAAAGACTTAAGTACAATTCATTGTCCAAAGATATTTTAAAAAATGCTTCTCCTGTAAATTTTAGCTTTTGGCGCTTGAGTCTTTTTGACGGTTAGGGCTCGAAATAGTCGTAGATTTTCTAGTACGTTCTAAAATTTCATTCTGATATCTTTAACATATTAGCGTAAAAAATTACACAGTGATACAAAAGTTTTAACATCTGAATGAAACTATATGCACTTGAGTTTAGTAAAAATACATACTCAGTTTTTCAAATGGTCTTCAATTTTCCTTTTTAAAGGACTTCAAATTTTTCACGACATGGAAATTTAAATAAATTATTTAAAATATAAACACAGTTTTTTTCTAGCAATATGGGTGTTAAACGAAAGAAGAAATTCTACGTATACTGAAACGATTTTTCAATTGGTCCTCCAGGACGATATTTAAAAAAATATCCTTTGAAAATTTTTTGATGAGAAAAATGTTTGTTTCAATATATTACTGATGTTATTTTACGTTCTAAAATGTGATTCACATATTGGCAAAAAAAAATTTATGTGTTTTATTCAAACATATGTCCTAGTTCCATTATTTTGACTAAACAAACAATTTTTATCGACTCTTCTTTTTTGTCAATTAAATATGCGCTTGATTTTATAAAGTACTATTTGAGCTCAATCCGTTTTACTAACTCAAAGATCGTTTTGATCAATAGAAATTTCTTTAGTTTGGCACAATTTGTATTAAATGGATTAGATAAAACTAGCCCCGTATAAACATATTGTTGATATCGTAGCGATAAACAATAGTTAGTTGAGAAATTAAAAATTAGATTAAAAAATTAAGATTAGAATATACAAAATTACAAAACTAAAACAAGGCATATTGACCAGGAATATTCTGCCATCATTTGTGAACGATCTTTTTCCCTAAACCGTCTTTTCATATCTGAGATTCTTAACTTTGGAATAGCTTAAGATCACCAGATCCACGGTGATCTTAACTAATATTTTATAGAATCACACTTTCTCGATGTTTAAGTAAAAACTGTTTCCATGATTTCGAAAAAATTAATATAAAATGAAAAAATTGTATTACCTTAAAATAATAACTAATTCTTTACGCCAATATGTTAAAGATATCAGAATGAAATTTTAGAACGTAATAGAAAATATAAGGATATAAAAAGAAAAAATTTCAAAGGACATATTTTTTTAAATTTCGTCCTGCAGGACCAATTTTAAAAATAGTTCTTTGTGGGAGGATTTCCTAAAATCTGATATATAAAATCCACAAATCTGATTAGGAATGCCATTCAAATTGTACCGATCGACTCAGAATCGGCAGGATTCCGTCCGTATTCCTGTCTGTCCGTTCGTCCGTCCGTCTACCTGTCTGTCCTTTTTATACCCTTCACCAACAGGTGAAAGGGTATTATAAGTTTGTAATTTTATTAGTGATCGTAGACCTCATAAAAATTATACCCATCGACTCAGAATCGGGAGGAGAATCGATTAAGCTATGTCCGTCTGTCTGTCTGTCCGTCCGTCTGTCTGTCTGTCTGTCTGTTGAAATCAAGTTTCTGAAGCCCCTGGAGGATGGACTTACATAAATTATATATCAGATTTCTCCCGCAATGAACGCTATTAAATTTCATTAAAATCGGTTTATAAAGACCGAAAATATCGAAAAAATACCAAAAATTAGACGAAAATTTAAAAATTTTTGATTGAAACACACTTTTAAATAACAAGAGAAAAAAGATACTCCTTGTGTACATGTGATAATATGTTATATATCAGATTGTAGGAAATAGTTTCCCAAAGCACTCTGTAAAATTTTATCCAAATCGGTCCATAAACAACTGAGATATCGCCAAAACACTGAATTTGATGTATCGCAAATTGCCCAAAGTTCGCATTAGAGAATGTTTGTTGAAAAAATGAAATGCAGAAATAGGAAAAACCATCCTCCTTTAGCACGGACCTACATAAATTTTATATCAGATTTTAGGAAATTCCCCAGCCAAGCACGTTATTAAATTTTATCAAAAGCGGTCCATAAACAACTGAGATATCGCCAAAACACTACTTGTGATGTGCAGCAAATTCCCCAAAGTACGTGTCTAAGAAATTTTGTTGACATTTTGTAAGTATTGTTTCAGCGATATCTCAGGTGTTTATGGACCGATTGTGATGAAATTTGACATCGTTCTTTGTGTGAGGATTTTCTAAAATCTATAATCCACAAATCTGATTACGAATACCATTCAAATTGTACCGATCAACTCAGAATCGGCAGGAGAATCGGTTTCGCGACCTCCGTCCGTCCGTCCGTCTGTTTGTCTGTCCGTCCGTCCGTCCGTCTACCTGTCTGTAATTTTTTCTGTTGTATTCAAATTTTTGGAGCTCCTGTTTTGTCGATATCTCAGGTGTTTATTTTGATGAAATTTAATAGCGTCCTTCGCAGGGGATTACCTAAGTCCTGATGCATTCGGTAATTTGTGGTAGATATAATTTAGCGTTTTAGCGATGGTGTTTTGATCGACAATGATAAAAATTCAGGGTGGGACAATATCCTAAAATTTTGTGTAAAATCCAGGAGCTCCACAAATCTGATTTTAGCAGACAGACACTCTGCATTAATATAATTTTGTGTCTGACTTTTGAACATTATGATAACATTTGAGAATGTATTATATATCAAATTATAGGTAATCTTCCTAGGAAGTACAAAAATGCAGCTAACTACATGATATCCGTTCAAAACCTACATATGTATGTAAGTATCTCACATATCAACGAAAATTTAAATTTTTTAATTGCAATTGGGAGAAATCCGTTCACGTTTGACAATTGATCCCGTATAACTTCGCCTAAGATACGATGATGACATTTAGTATAAAGACGTTGTACAATATTGATATTCAGGGCGATAGCGCCTAAAATAAACTTTCTAGAGGGACAACATTTGACAAAAGTATTTCTGATCTCTTGAAAAGCTCGATCTCTTGAAAAGCTCGATATTGAAAATGGGCGAGCTCTGTTTACATTTAGTTAAATCTCCCATATAACGCTGACCGGGAATCACTTTAATGCTGATAAATTTAATCACATTATAATTGCACAAAGAACAAGAGCAAAACTTTCCACACATCCATCGGACAGATCGAAAGAACAATACATCTCAAATATTATTGTTGAAGTATTCATCTTAATGAGTTAACTAAATTCAGGTTAATAAGTAAATCTTCAATAACTTTTCTGACAAAGCTGATATCCATCCATTTAAAAGCTATATATTTCACGTATGTATCTAAACCTAAGAGTGGATACCTTATAATTCTAAGGATTGTATACATTGATAATCATTGTTAAAGCTTCGACCTAAATCAGTCCGCTAACTTCAGAGTTTTACAAAACTAAAAATGAACTTTTAATAGTTGGATAATTCGTATGAATTAAAGTACACAACCCTCACTGGGCACTGTGTTTTTGGGTTGCATGTCAGAATACTTAATCTTCATCAAATCGATGTGCTCTTGCAAATCTAAGGGCATCTACATTTTGAAGCATATTTTATTAAGTGTTCGTAAAATAGACACATATATCGAAGCTACTGGCTGGCTTAAATAAGCATTCTCTACCTGCCCAACCTAACCTTTGGTCCATAACTATTCTAGATAATGACACCACGGAAAAGCTTTTCGTTTTCCGACTCTTAATTTTAAAGACTCTTTGCATATAATACTAGTATAACCAAATATTGCTAGGAACTACATTTAGTATGAACAAAAGAAAATTAATATACATACATATCAAGTATTTGTTTGGGGCTCAACTAAGTCCGTAATCAGAAACTATATAATTACGATTTTGTACTTTAATTTTAGAACACTTTGGTAGACATTTTGGTCGAGAACAAAACAATTTTAAGAATAATCAGTTTAGTGACTCAAAGGGACCTCAAATATAGGAACAGAAAATTATCCGGCAATCTCAGAATTAACCATAATTGTTTATTCAGACGAAAATTGAAGCATAGCCGCGAATAACGTTTTAAAAGTCGATTTTTACAAAACCTGGTTTTTTGCAGATTACAGTTAACTTGACTCTTTTACATTGCTCAATCACCAAATCAGCCAAAATTATGCACCTTATCGCTATCAAAATACAATTAGAAAAAAATTATCAAAAATTATCTATATATATATATATTGCCTGCTACTTTAAAAACGTTTTTTACGAATTGTGAACAATTTCAATTTTGTCGCTTACAACGTTATTCGCGGCTATGCTTCAATTCCGGTTTGGGTTTTTTTTTATAATTCTAGCGTATTTCTTAAGAAGGCAGTTTTATGACAAAATTATATGATTGTGTTTGATTAAACAGGGTTATCCATTTTGAGGTTTCAAAAGTGAACTTAAATAAAACACATATAATATATTTTTTCATGATATTTCTTTTTTATTAGAAAGTTTGAACGTTGACATGAAACACAACATCATTTAAATGACCACCACGCGACATGTTACGAGCATTGATTCTTTTGAGGTAATATTCGACCACTTTTTGACATATATTAGGCGGTATTTCAGCCAACGAATGTTGGGTTTTAAGTGCTCAAAAATTTAAGGTTTACAAAAAAGCCTAATGGTGTCAAATCGCATGATCTTGGTGGCCAGTTGATATCGCCACGACGAGAAATTACGCGGCCATATTCGGTCGAGTTGTGTGGCATGTTTAAACCACATATTCTCCAAGTCGTATTCTTCAATAATGTGCCGTAAGACAGTCCTAATTCGAAAAAACGACGAAAAATCGATACATTTGGGTCTTTGGCAACACTTTCACTCACAGCAGCGATATTTTCAGGGGAACGAGCGAAACGATGATGCACAAGCCTTATAATATTTGTTACCGCTCCAGTCTCTTGAAATTTCTTTATAACTTTGCCAATTGCTTGTGTAGTTGGACGATTATGTAAACCATAATCTCCTCTTAAAGCACGATATGTGGCTGTTGCAGAATCACAATTTTTGTAGTATGTTTTGATAATTTTTATGCCTTAAGTCATCCATATTCAATGTGAGACTTTCAACTGAAAAGAAAAAAATGGTTTAACAACAGACAGATGTCGAACTCCAGTCCTATACTTTTGAAACCACGAAATGCATAACCCGATACAAAATAAATGGTAATATATTAATTCCAAGTACGATATGCTATAAATTGCAAAATTAAAAAAAAAACATTTAAAATGTAATTGTTTTATATATAACATAATATAACGCATCTTTTTATACAAATGAAGATGATATGTGTGGTTCGGAAATATTTTGTGTTTTTCGAAGTTTATAACATAAAGTAGATATTGTAATTTTTTCTATTCGAATGTCATCCTATAATATAGTAATATAGTTTAGAAGTGAAATGAAATTTGTTATTGTTCTGTCTAAATATGATCAATCCGAGTCACAAAAGTAAAACAAAACGTTTCATCATATAACACTATCAAAATCTTTTTGCTACATAAGTATCTAAATAAAATAATGAGGCCAACGACTGGAGAAACTATAAGAGCATGGCTGTTGTCAGCTCTAATGGTACATGGAGCAGTAGCCGGAAATCCTGATGCTAAACGTCTGTATGACGATCTACTGAGTAACTACAATAAGCTTGTCAGGCCAGTGGTTAACACAACTGATGTTCTTAAAGTCTGCATAAAATTAAAGTTATCTCAACTGATAGATGTGGTAAGTATAACTAAATAACAGTTAACCTTTACTTCTTTTTTATTTGTTTACACTATATGTATTATATCAACAGTCACATGCAATAATTTCGATTTAAGAACGAATTAATCTTTATATATCCAAAAATTATATAAAAATTATTCTAACATTCTAATTGAAACCTCTTTTTAAAATGGGCTAATTTGTAAACTCAATTTGTAAACTTTGTTTAATCCTTTTTGTTTTTAATAAAAGTCAATTTTTCAATTTTTTTATCACAGTGCTATTATTTTTACCGAAAGATTAGAAGCCTTGGCTATATTATGTAACTAGCATTAAAAATACTAGCGTATCCTGCGGTCGACACAATCGACCGTAATCTAGTTCATTGTGAATACAAATTTCCAGTGCTGTGGCTTAGTTGGTTAGCACGTAATATTACATTGAGCCTGGGTTCGATCCCCGGTCTCGGCAACAACAATTTCTGTAATTATTAATTTCTATTAAATTTAAGGCCCCTAGGCTCCACTGGAAGTCAATGATAACAGAATTTAAACTAAATTATTAGTTACCTCAGCATCTTCCATCGGCGGTAAGCCTACAGTAATAACACGCCGTCTACGAAAAATAAATAAAATTAGCTGTAAAACAAAAAAATGTGTCTAAATAACAACAAATGGCGCAACTTCACTGTTCTAAAAATAGATATGATGTGCAATTACAGTGTTGCTTTATCTCTCCCTTTCATCACCTTTCTCTTCTCTACCTTTCCAAAGAAGGTTACCCAATTCGTATATCCTCTATATGCAATTGTATAGTTAGTATTTGTATGAGTGCTACTTCTCTTTAAAAAAAAAAACTCATCACAATCAGAGCTTTAAGTCAAAAATGACAGTGTCGATGTAGCAAGTTTTTAAAATTGCTCGGGCTAAACGGATATGTGAAAATTGATCTCATTGATTTCTATGTCATTCCGTACAATAGAGCGTCGAATTGGCCAAATTGGCAAAACTATAATTAAAAATTGTGTAGCTCTCGAAGAGTTTACTGATTCAAGACATTCCATAATAAACCGTTTTTGCATCTTCAGAAGTGAATTAGAAGGAAAAAGTGTTAGACTTAGTACCTCCTATCAAAACAACTTGCGTTATCGATGTCAAAACAGCGTTCTGTGAAGTGATGAACAGATAAACTTGTAAGCGTTACTAACGGACTGACAAAAATGATGGAGAAATCAAGGTCTTATTGAACTTTTTAACAAATAATATAATATTTCAAATTTATTATCATTTTACTGCATAATTAACTGCGAGAACCACGAAGTACTTGGAATCTATAGAAGCTTACAGTTTAAAACCATTCCAGTCGCAATGCAAGATTTGCCTTTTAATATTCCTTCCTGATATTATAGCATTTTCTAAACATTAATCAGTTTTGAATTTACATTTGATTCAGACCGATCATTTAATTCATTTCCTTGATAATAATCTGTAATTATTATAAACTTTCCTTCAAAAGACTGTTTTTTTAATCGGTAACATCCTCTTTGGGTATAAGTCACAATGTTCTTATCCAACTCTTTACTACTGTGACTCTTAAAATATTGGCATTGTAAAATTGCTCTTAATGACCTCATGCGTACCCTTCCCTGCAATATTATTTAATTTTTAACACAATATTTATCCCTCAATCACTCGAAGACCCAATAAACCAACACAAAAAACAAAATTCCATAAAATTTTAACTTCAAATAATTCAAAATTGAAAGGTTTACATTTTATGCACATTTTTGTCAAATCTTCCAAAATACTAATTTTCTCTTTCACTCCCTCACCACAAATAATAAAAACAATACCAATAATTTTTGTTGCTATTATTTTACAAAACAAAAATATTTATTTAATTGTAATAAAATACTCTTTATTTTTGTCTTTGTCTACCACTATCTCCCCACAAATTTACTCTTTAATTCTCATCACTCACCAAAAATAATAAAAACAAAAGAAAACATGTTTGCATACAATTTCTTTTGTTTGATTCTTAATAGTGAATTTCATATGCATGTGAGTTTTCTTTATTGTGTTAGTAAGATTTTTAAATATCAAACCGATTTTTTAAAACTGAACCGATTTTAATAAAATATAGATTCGTCTGATCTACGGAAAAATATCTTTCAAATGGTATAAAATTTTCCAGAAATGAGTGTATAATTAAAGCGTAAAAGGGGATAATAAATGGGTGCTTGCGTATTAATATTATAGATAGATGTAAATATAAAACTAAAATACTTTACTTTTGTATATAGGGTGTTTTAATTTATATAACTTAATATTCTTACAAATTAATTGTTAATTAAGGTACAAATTTCTACAAGTCAAGCAATATAAATACCAGAGTGGGTCGATTTGAAACGGAGCCAAAAAATGCTACAGGCGTATAGCAAAATCGAAATCTGCATCTGATTCTAAGAAAGTTTCCCCAAGAAACCAGGTGTCTAAACTGAAAACCTAGCTAGCGTTACGAGGCCTGAAAATATTCATTTCCTACATATTGAATAGAATTTTAGAAAAAAATAGTTTTGGATATAATTCGATATCTTGAAAACTAATGAAGGTATCTTAATGAAACTTCAGGTGGATAAAGCTAGTGAGTTTTCACAAAATATGAGCTACAGTAAGGCTTAGTAGAATGACACTGGGCTCCCAAACTAAAGTTTAACATCTCCAAGAAATTTCGTTCTTAAAATTAACCAAAGTCCTATTTATGTTCTGAACGTATGTATATTTGATTACACATTTGGAAAGAGCATTCATTCATTCTATAAAAATTAATTTTAATTTTGTGATTATCTCTATTATGTTTCAAGATATTTAGTGTTGAACTTTTGTTTCGCATAACTTTGGCACAATTGTGTGTTTGACAAACTGTTTGATTTGTTGACAAATTTACTTACAAAACAAAATCCTCGAGTGATTCACAAGAAGAAAATGCATCCTCAACGTGTCTCTGTGGGGTGTGGTTTTTGGGCTGAAGGAATCATTGGACCGTTTTTTTATGAAAATGATACAGGTCAAGCGCAAACAGTCAATGGTGTTCGGTATCGTGAAATGATAACCAGTTTTTTCTTGCCTATAATTGAAGAAATGAGTGTGGAGGGCATGTGGTTTCAACGAGACGGAGCCACATGTCACACAGCCAGAGAAATAATTCAATTGCTACATCAGTTTTCCCCGGTCGTGTTATTTCGCGATATGGAGACCAAAACTGTTGTAAGACTAGGTGTTTATTTATAAAAAATGTGGAATGCATTCTATAAGTCATTTCTACAACCATTTTGGTTTGTTGGGTACTGTATGTGAGTATTGAAACACACAGCCTAAAGTTAAGCGCTTTTACAAAAACAAATGAGTACCAAGCGCATAGACACCCTTTATTTAAACCCACAAAAGCCAACAGAAACTTTACAAAATGTTAAACGCCCAATGAAGCTGCATAATGCGTATTATTCAAGATATTGTTCACAACTTTCCGGGTAACCGTATATCCCCGGAAAACCGTATATCAAGAAGATAATTCGATAGTTTGTTGCAAAATAATTGCAAGATTGGAGCTCGAATGTCTTTCAAAATACATTTCTACATTCTCATTTTGAATTTTTTTCTGAAAACTTATGTGATACAAGCGACGAGCAAGGAGAACGACTAAACCAAGATTTGGCGAAAAATGAAAAATGATGAGCGACTGCTGTTAGACTGTAATGCGTTAAACAGATCTCACAAAGTCAGTGTTGCCATTATTTTTTCACGCTTTCCCGTCAAATGAGGGTCAAAATAGCTAGAAACCGCTAAAAAATCTATTTAGCGGGAAATAGTAAATAAAATAAAGCTAAATCCAGAAAAAAAGACAGATTTTTTCTTATAAAAATATATAAACTTTTCTTATTCAAGTGCAAACACATAAAATGTACTCATTGTATTATATTAAAATGTATAAAATTAAATTGAAAAACGAAACAATTTGAATGTTAAACATACATAAGTATATATTTAAATGTTATTGAAAACAGACATCCAGTGCATTCATTATATGATGTCGATGTTCCAACTTCTCTTAAAACGGATGTTGGAGCAATATAATTGAAATAGGCCTGGTTATTAAGCTTAAGTCCATATCTAACAGTCATTAACCGATTTCATAATTTAGTTGTACCAACATTAAGATGGCTAAAAACTCTTTCCACGTCTGCATTAGACCACGTAAGTGACAAAACCTCCAATACAAATTCAAACAGTTCCGTTCTATTCACTATTTCGGCGAAAGTAATGTGGCCCTGGATATTAAACGGCGTTCGATACAGTGGGACATGGTACATTTTTATTAAAACCTGTTGCTTTTGGTGTCGGTAATACCTTCTTTCGATTTACATCGAGCATCCTCAGGGAGCAATCCGTAAAAGTTGTTGTAGATGGGATCTCATCAAACGAGTTCAAATTCAATTCAGGGGTACCGCAAGGCTCTGATTTTTCTCCTACTCTATTTCTTATAAGTATTTAATAATGCATTAATGCATTAACCTGTATATATTAGCCTTAAACCAAGGCTCATATATACAGGTTAACGCATGGCTACAACAAATACAACAAGTCAAAAACAACATAGATTTTGTTGTTGGATAATAAGTTTTTTAATGCCAAAATTTAAAACAACAATTCGACAATTCAGAATTACAACAATAATTTGACAATAAATAGAAAACTTAAAAAAATTTTGAACTAGAACAAATTTTGAAAAACAACTGAAATGTTCACAAAATATTTTTTTAATTCTGATTCTTTTGTTTTATGTTTTATTTTCGTTTTTTTTTTTTTATTGTTTTGTTTTTTGTTTACTGTTTTAGTAATTTTCTTATTGTATTATTTCATTACACATTATTACCATCCCCATAATTGTTTGAGGTAGAAATTTTGTAAGACTGGTAGCACTGTTCGTTTATCAATAACATTATTACGAAAGAGAAGAAAAAGGAACGTCAATTTGTCCCATGAAAACTCGTTTCGTGGGTCTCTGCTACCCCCACAGGCAACACTCTTCCCCTGACCAACAAGCTCTTGTTTCGTGCAACATTTTCAGGGGACATGTCGCCTCGTGAGAATGGGCTATTACAGTACGTTTAAGAAAAAGTGTGGTAAATATGCAAAAATGTATGTTCTAAAATAAAACCGCTAAATGATGTTGGAAAAGAGCTAGAAATCCCGCTAAAACACATTTTTTCCCGCTAAAGGCTCTTAAAAAAAAGCTGGATTTGACGGGATGACAACATTGCACAGTTGCCATTTTGGCAGCTGCTCTTCATTTCTAATTTAAAACTTTTTATACCCTTTACCAAAAGGTATTATAAGTTGGTTCATCCGTTTATAATTTTTAATATTAGTGATCGTAGACCCCATAAAAGTTATACCGATCGACTCAGAATCGGGAGGAGAATCGATTAAGCGATGTCTGTCTGTCTGTTGAAATCAAGTTTCTGAAGCCCTTGAAGGATGGACCTATAAAAATTATATATTAGATCTTAGGAAATTCTCAATGAACGCTTTTAAATTTCATCAAAAGTGTGGTTCTAATTTATGTAGGCCTGTGCTCCAGGAGCATGGTTTTTCTTATTTGTTTTTTGTTTTTTTCCAAAATTTCTAAAATACGTACATTCTGTAATTTGTGGTACATATAATTAAGTGTTTAAGCTATTGTTCAGGTGTTTTGATCGATGATGATGAAATTCAATGGTGGGATATATGTCGGTATACAGGAGCTCCACATATCTGAGTTCAGCAGACAGACACTTTGCATTTATCCTAATTTTTTGTCTGACTTTTAAACATAATGATAATATTTAATTATGTTTTATATATCAAATTATAGGTAATCTTAATAGGAAGCACATAAAATGCATCTAAGTACATGATATTCGTTTAAAACCTACATATGGGCAAGTCCCTAAAACAGTCTACTAGCCAAAAATTTTTTAAATTAATCGAAATTAATTTTTTTTTAATCGAACATTAGACTCGATATATCTTGTTTTGTAAATATGTAAAAAAAATATATTTCGATGATCATTTATACAAAAATTTTTACCAAATCTCACCCTACCTTAGGTCTCTTAGTGTTATACAAAAATTTAACATTTTTTACATGTTCATATCATTACTTTAATGTTAACATAGGTGGTCAACTCGAAAGCCATATTGTTATTTATAAACATACATATATTAATAAATTAATTTATAAACATGAATTAAATATGTTATGAATTAAATAATGTTATTAACAAAGAATATAAATAGTTTCGTTAAAACAAATACAATGGATTTTATTTACAATTTATTGCTAGAAAAAATGTGTCGTGCGTCACGTAGCGTGCGTCACATAGGGTTCACGGCTTTTGAGAAAAAACTAAACATTTTTTTGCCTGAAAATAACTTATTTTAGAATTCGCTTATATCCATCTTTCTTTTAGGCATTTAATTTTGTGTGCTTTATATGCAAAATTTGCTAAAAATTACGAAAACATACCACAACGTTCGAAGCTACTTCCATTTTTTGTAGCGTGCGTCACAATAATTTGTGATCAATTCTTTGGCAACTTATACAAGTTCAAAAAAAAATATATATATATGGTATTCTAAAGTACACTCAAGTCCTACTAAACACCATGTATAAGTTAAAGGTATCTCTCTGGAAAGACCAAAAATGTTTATATTTTAATCCAAAAATGCGTACTATCGTAGCGTTCGTCACGCAGGATTTGCCCATATGTATCTCACATATCAACAAAATTTAAATTGTTTGATTGCGATGGGAAGAAATCCGTTCACATCTGACAATTGCTCCCGTATAACTTCGCCTAAGGAAATCTCTTAGTTGTTAATAAAGTACAAACTATAATGGATACGATGATAGAATTAAGTATAAAGACATTGTACATATTCAGCATTAAAAATATCAAGGAATTCGGTTCACTCTTAGTAATACCTATATAAACCTATTAATGGTTTAAATTCCATCTAAAAGCCACTTAAATGTTAATAAATAATTAACTAATTAGCTTTGACCACTAAATTAATACCATTATGTGAATATCAGCCAGTATTCGAAATTTTGTCACTATTTGACTCTTTCTATTCAGCTTTTCGTCAGAAAAAACCTACAAAAGTATTTCTAATCTCTTGAAAAAGTTCGGTATTAAAAATGAGCTTACTCGGTTTACATTTAGTGAAGCTTCCATATAACCCCGACCGGAAATCGCTTTAATGCTGATAAATTAAATCACATTGTAATTACAAAGAGCCGCCGTGGTATAGCAGGTTAATCATCCGCCTAGCATACCAGAGGTCCCAAGTTCAATCCCCGGCCAGACCCTTAAAAAAAATAATTTTCAAGAAAGCGGCGGTTCACCTCATAACTCAGCTAGCCACTGGTTATTGAGTATTAGGCTATGTAAAACTTCTCTGAATGGCTATCTCGAAAACGGCTCTAACGATTTTGATAAAATTTGGACAGTGGGTATATTTTTTGATGTATAGGTCGAA
Source organism: Stomorhina lunata (assembly GCA_933228675.1). Classification (NCBI taxonomy): domain Eukaryota; kingdom Metazoa; phylum Arthropoda; class Insecta; order Diptera; family Rhiniidae; genus Stomorhina; species Stomorhina lunata. The sequence goes on along the minus strand of OW121740.1, from coordinate 81,972,426 downwards.
GAAGAAAAGACTTTTGGTACCTTTGCCTCTAACAGGGTAAAAACGGGTAAAAAGGGGGAAAAATAGAAACGCTATATCTCCTATATCACGTTTTAAACAGCTATGAAAACAAGCGGACAGGTGTTTGGTACTTTTTTTGAAACTATGTTCGATAGGGGGTAAAAAAGGGTGAAAATAGTTTTTTTGGTACCTTTTTAACCCACTCTTATATTTTAAGCTAAAGAATATAGAAATAAACTTTGTACTGCAATCAATAGATGTGAAAGAAACATTAAAAACGTATACGGTACTTTTTTGATTTTGGGGCCAAAATGGGTAAAAATGGGATAAAATGATAACTTAACATCTCAAAAAGTAATATGAATATTAACATTATGTTAACTGCGTTTTAATAAAATGTACCGAATTCAATTGGTACCAAAGAAGTACCAAATATGCATATGGAACGTTTTGATAAAGCGGATAAAAAGGGGAAAATTAGTAATATTATACCTTTTAAACAAATGAATGTTTGTCTGCATATATGTTCTTTATAGAATAGTAAACTGTAAATTTGATCATGTTATGCTCTTTAGCAAAGATGTTGCGGATAAGCTGGCGAAGGTTTTTAAGTTGATAAGACTAAATTCCGACAGATGGCGCCACTGAAAATGACTAAAAATTAATTAAATCGTAAACTGTACATTTGATCGACTATAATTTTTGGCAAAGTTGTTGCGCATGAGTCGACGGAGGTTTCTGTTCCATTTCAATTTCCAAAATTTTTAAAATGAGTTAAACTGTAAACTATGCAAACTGTGTTGGTCGGACAAAATAAATAAAATAATTCAAAATTAACTGAATATTTGTACAATGTCTTTCCTCTAAATTTATTTTAGTACTTTATAAAAAAACAAGTAAGAGTGGTATATTCGGCTTTGCCGAATCTTGGATACCCTTCACCAATGGTGTTCCAAAAGTAAAGTTCAATATCGTAAGAATTTATTGATAATTATATAGTTATGATTACTGGCTTAGTTGAGCCCCACACAAATGCTTGATATGCATGTTAATTTTCTTTTGTTCATACCAAATGTAATTCCTAGCAATATTTGGGTATACTAGTATTGCATACAGTGTCTTTTAAATTAAGAGTCGGAAAACGAAAAGCTTTTCGGTGGCGTCATCATCTAGAAAAGTCATGGACCCAAAGGTTAGGTTTAATTAAGTTCGACGGATCAAATGTACGTATAATCCAACTAGTAAAAGTTCTTGATTAGTTATGTAAATCTCTGAAGTGAGCGGACCGATATTGATCAAAGCTTTAATAATGATTGTTTTGTCAATGTATACAAGCCTTAGAACAATAGGGTATACACTCTTAGTTTTAGATACATACGGGAAATAAATAGCTTTTAAATGGATGGATATCAGCTTTATCGGAAAAGTTATTGAAGATTTACTTATTAATCTGAAGTTAGTTAACTAATTAAGATGAATACTTCATCCATAATATTTGGGACGTATTGTTCTTCCGATCTGTACGATGGATGTGTGGAAATTTTTGCTCTAGTTCTTTGTGCAGTTATAATGTGATTTAATTTAGCAGCATTAAAGTGATTCCCGGTCGGGGTAATATGGGAGATTTCACTAAAATGGGCGAACCATTTTCAATCCCTCTAGAAAGTTTATTTTAGGCGCTATCGCGCTGAATAACGATATTGTACAACGTCTTTATACTAAATGTCATCATCGTATCTATTATAATTTGTCATTTATTAGCTACTAAAAGATTGCCTTAGGCGAAGTTATATGGGAGCAATTGTCAAACGTGAACAGATTTCTCCCAATTGAAATAAAAAAATCTATTTTTTTCAGGATATCGTCCCACCCCGAATTTCGTCATTGTCGATCAAAACACCTGAAATATCGCTTAAACACTAAATTATATCTACCCGAAATTACCGAATGCAGCAGAACTTAGGTAATCCCCTGAGAAGAACGCTATTAAATTTCATCAAAATAAACATCTGAGATATCGACAAAACGGGAGCTCCAAAGACTTGACTTCAAAAGGCACACGGACAGACAGACAGGCAGATGGACGGAAGGACGGACGGGCAAACAGACAGACGGACGGACGGACAAACAGACAGACGGACGGACGTAGCGAAATCAATTCTCCTGCCGATTCTGTGTCGATCAGTACAATTTGAATGGTATTCACAATCAGATTTGTGGAGTTTATATATATAGATTTTAGGAAATCCTCCCGCAAAGGACGCTGTCAAATTTCATCACAATCGGTCCATAAACACCTGATATCGCTGAAACAATACTTACAAAATGTAATCAAAATTTCTTAGACATGTACATCAAAAGTAGTGTTTTGGCGATATATCAGTTGTTTAGGGACCGCTTTTGAAAAAATTTAATAACGTGCATGGCGGAGGAATTTCTTAAAATCTGATATAAAATTTATGTATGTCCGTGCTCCAGGAAGATGATTTTTCCTACTTCTGCTTTTCATTTTTTCAACAAACTTTCTCTAATGCGTACTTTGGGCAATTTGCGATACATCATATTTAGTGTTTAGGCGATATCTAAGTTGTTTATGGACCAATCTTGATAAGAGTGGTTTGGGGAAAAATTTCCTAAAATCTGATATATAACATATTATCACTTGTACACCATGGGTATATTTTCTCTCTCGTTATTTAAAAGTGTTTTTCAATCAAAAATTTTAAAATTGTCGTCTAATTTTTGGTATTTTTTCGATATTTCAGGTGTTTATAAACCGATTTTGATGAAATTTAATAGCGTTCATTGCGGGAGAATTTCCTAAAATCTGATATATAATTTATGTAGGTCCATCCTTCAGGGGCTTCACCAACTTTATTTCAACAGACAGACAGACGGACGGACAGACAGACGGACATCGCTTAATCGATTCTCCTTCAGATTCTGAGTCGATCGGTATAATTTATGGGGCCTACGATCACTAATAAAAAAATTACAAACGGATGCACAAACTTATAATACCCTTTCACCTATTGGTGAAGGGTATAAAAATATATAAAAACTTTAAAATTTGCCTCAAAATGCTAATCATAAAGCTCCGAGCAAGGCTCGGTCAACCAGGTACTATCTATATATATATATATATATATATATATATATATATATATATATATATATATATATATATATATATATATATATATTATATAATTACAAAGAACCAGAGCAAAACTTTCCCGTCAGCATACCGTGGCTAATTTCCATTGAATCGCTATCAGTTTTCAGTGCCTTTTATATGACCTAAAGGTAGCTGAGGAGACCAAAGAGAAGTTTTATATTAGTACCTGTATGTGTAGCATATTTTTGATCGCTGTTTTATCAAAACCATCAAATAGCACAATACCATAATAAAACTTATATTATATAGCAAGGTATATATGCCTTGTTATATAGCATTTCAATTTTGTAATAATTGGTCTACATTTGATCAAAAATCTCATACAATCCGAATTAAACGATTAAGCACAACGAAAACTATTCAAAACTTTACCCGTTATGAGACCAAATTTTGTGCAAAGTGGTTTTATTATCAGATTTTAGGAAATCTTCCCTCGAAGCACGATATTTTATGAAAATCGGTCTATTAACACGATATGTCGTCAAGACACCAAAATTTGGAAGTAATTTGGCCCTAAAATCGTTTAAAAAAGTAGAACATGTTGCCCTTGTTAATTAATTTAGGAGTCATCAGAAGTAAAGACTTGCACAGATCGGAAGAACAATACATTATATAATACAAGTATTTATCCTAATTCTGTGGCTTAGTGCTAATTCACAAATTCATAGTAACATTACCCAGAAAAACCCTTTTAAATATGTTTTGAGTAAAGCTGTAAAGATGAGTAAAGATATAAGCCGTTAGAGCCAAATAAAAGAGGGTAAAGAATGCAATGATTAACACAAAACAGCAAAAAATTGACATTGGCCCTTGTAGCACCAAGCCACATAATCAGTCAACTAACTTCAGATTTATAAGTAAATATTCAATAACTTTTCCAACAAAGATATGATACATTAGCAACTAGTGTAGACCTGATATTTATCCATTCAAAAGCTATATATCTCACGTATATATATATATATATATATATATATATATATATATATATATATATATATATATATATATATATATATATATATATATATATATATATATATATATCTCACGTTAATTCAAAAGCTGTATATCTCACGTATATATCTAAAACTAACAGTGAATACCCTATAATCCTAAGGTTTGTATACATTGAAAACTATCATTGCCAAAGCTTTGATCTAAATCGGTCCGCTAACTTTAGAGTTTTACGTAACTAATCAAGAACTTGTAATATATGGATGATACTTTCGAATTAAAGTACACATCGATGGCTTATATTCAATACCCTCTATGAACCAAATTTAACATTTTTGTTTGAATATTTTTTGGTTCATAGAGAGTTTTGCATCAGAAAATATTACTTTGGTTTATAGAGGTTCATAGAGGGTGTTAAATATAGGCCGTCGACATATTGAAGAAACAGAACCTACCAAATGTAATGAATTTAGGTCTCATTAAACTTTACACATACATTAGACTGGGTATTTTGTCGAACAATAAAATAATTAAAATCTGAAATATTATTGCGCCAATGTTTGAGGTAAAGTTCAGTAATCAGAAACTATAGTTTTAACAATAAATTATTTTTATTTTGTACTTTACTTTTGGCCCACTATTGTTGAAGGGTATCCAAGATTCGGCATATCCGAATATATCACTCTTACTTTTTAATGAATAAAATGGAGATAAATTGTCAAAATTTTTAATTTAATGTCTCGAAAACTAGAACCAATATCAAACAACGGAGTGCATAGTCGCTTTTTGTTCCTTTTAAAATGGTTTTAAGCTACGTTCAGACGATGGTCAGATCTTACAATATTGTCACATCTGGCAATGTGCTGCCAATAAACTGACAATAAAGAATTGTCAGCAAAAGGCAAATTGTGTGTTTACACGGTTGTAAGAAAATTGTAAGAAAAGCTGTCAATTTCATTGTCAGAAATTGTCTGACAATTAATTAAGCTGACAATCTCGGCTTACAATAAATTGGCAGTTCACACGATTATCAGATATGTGTACACAAAAAATTGCCAGATCTATTGTCAGTCACAAAGCACATGAAAAATATTGTTCATTTTTGTGTTTTTGACTTGAAATTTATATTTGTTTGTTATAAAATATTAATCAAAATGGAAAAAACAGGCAATTGCCAAAATTTTAACAGTGTATGTTTAGAAAGCTGTGAAGATGAATGTGAAGTGGAGAAAAAACGTCTCACAGTGGGATTGTGGAAAAAATTATGGAAATAAGTCTGCAACTTTTAAACCTTTAGGCCGATTTTAAAATAATTTTGGCAGAAATGTTTAAACCTAAAAAGCCTAGCTTTCACTATGGCTGCGCAATCGACTCCCAAAGTAGGGCACCTCAGACTCATAAATTACTTAAAACTATATATAATTGTCATTTTCCAACCAATTTGAGGAAACATACTATAAAACAAATACAAATCCTATTTTTACAGTTTTATTAAAATTTTTAATTTTTGTACCATACTGCACCGATTTTTTTACTAATATCTGATCTATATATAACCAATAGGTAAAAGGGTATTATAAGTTTGCCATTCAGTTTGTAATTTTTTCATTATTCGTCTTAAAACAAATAAAAATAATACCGATCGACTCAGAAGTCGGGGTCTAAATCGACTCAGAGAGTCGTATTTGACTATTCTTAGAATTTTAAAATCTTTTTTTTTAAATGCAGCTAAAAAAAATGTTTTAATTCAATTCTCATCGAATTTTGAATTTTGGCGATATCTGAATTTTGGCGATTTTAATGAAATTTAATAGCGTGCTGCGTTGGAAAATTTCTCAAAATCTGATATATAATTCGGATTAAATAAATACGGTTTTTTTAATTTATTTTTTTTAATTTGCCAATTTGAGGACATCGATATATTGTGCTTTCGCGATATCTCAGTTATTGATTTATCGATTTTGATGATTGTGCTGGGCTAAATTCTGTTATCCTTGACTGCCAGTGGAGCATAGGATCTCAAGTTGCGCTGAATTATTTCCTAAAATTTGATATATAGTTCAAAAAACTTTTTTTTTTAAATAAAGTTTTTAAAAAAAAATATTTTAAATTCGGTAATTTGTGAGACATCGAATTTGGCGATATCTCAGATTGTACCTACTTTGATAATATATATAATATCGTTTTGCTTAGGAGGATTTTCTAATATCTGATATATAATTCGTGTCGGTATACTATCCGTAAATTGAGGAATTTATACAAATTAAAAAAAAAAATACAATTTAAAAGAAAATAAAAAAATTTGAATTCGGCATCGAATTTTTGCTATATCTCAGTTGTTAGTAGAACTACATATTGAAATTTAATAGTGTACTTCGTAGAACACTATTAACATATAATACCTATACATATAAGTTATGTCGGTATGCCATTTAGGAGCTCATCAAACTTGATTTCAGCATACCAAAATATGTCTTAAATAAGTTTCTTTTGAACTTTATTCATGACATAGACCTATTGTTTCAGGAAATTTCAATTTAGATCCATAATTTTTTGCTTAAAAAGTTTTATACCATCGCAAATATATTTATAAAAAATTTTTCTAATCCAAAATCTATTAATGTTAACTCAGATAAAACAAAAATGTTGGCTGTTTTTAAGTTTTTTGCTAAAAGTGTTATTTGGTTATTTGCTTTTTTAATTCATCTTTTTATAATATTTTTATTCGAAAAACTTCTTTAGATTGATTATAATAACACTATATTCCCAATTAAAATGCATGTTCAATATAATTTTATTTTGATATTTTTATTTATATATTTTTTAATGATATAAATCCTTAAAACCGTATGTTTTCAATTAAAACCAAGAAGTTAAAATTGTCTGACAATGATTGCATTGTAAGATGGTGGAATTTCATGCAGCTGACAATAAAAACGAAGCTGACAATTTTTTAAAATGTTCTGCCAATTTTAAATAGAGTGTTTACACGATTGTAAGATATCTGACAATTTCATTGTAAGGTGGTTGTGTGACAATGCTTTAACTGACAACGTTGTCAGCAAAAAATTGTAAGTTTACACGATTGTAAGAAATTTTCTTACAATTTTTCTTACAATCATGTAGACATAGCATAACTTTATTACTATCATCGGAGTCTTGTGATGAGTTGTAGTCATATACACGCGAGTTTTTTTCATTCTTCGTGTATTTTAACCACTTCTCAAAAAAGGCTACCCTTGAAATAGAGTGTTCGAAAAAATTAAATAAAAAAATATATTCTACTGAAGTGTGCTAAACAATATGTATATTTTTACGAACAATAAAGATATTTCTGCGTAATGTCAAAAAACTAGCCCGGACAGAGGTGAATTTCTGCATATTCTGAAATTTTTCTTATAAAAAATACGCTAAAATATATAGGATATTTAAAATAATGCTAAAAATTTAACTTAATAGATTTTGATTAAAAAAGTACATTAAAAAATAGTACTTACCCTCATTTTTAATATCCATCACAAACATTTTTAGAATATTATACAATGCTACTACAATTTGCTACTAAGTCACTAAATTCAAATTAAGTGTTTGAAAAAGTTGTATTAAAAATATGACTTCTGACCAATTTTACTCATCTATTTCGAATTTGACAAACAACCTTTTCTCGGAATTCGGGGATTAGAAGTGTTATTTATGTTTTGCAAAAAAATAAATTGGAAATTATAACATGAATTTTGTCCACCTAGCATGTTCTACACAATACACTGTGAAACGGTGTAATAAAAGCCCTTATTTGTCGATATGTACTTATTTTGTTGTTTGTTGTTGCATTTATTTTTAAATCTAAATTCATTTTTATTTTTTTAATTTTAGAACCTAAAAAATCAAATTATGACAACAAATTTATGGGTAGAACAATCTTGGTATGATTACAAACTGAGATGGGAACCAAAGGAGTACGGCGGAGTACATATGCTTCATGTGCCATCTGATCATATTTGGCGTCCTGACATTGTCCTCTATAACAAGTAAGTACATAGTTTTTATTTTCAAAATAAAAATTTCGTTATTAATGTTTTTCACATGAGCAAAGATCAGCCAATGCATTTATATATAATGAATACGTAGGCATTAATGAAAGGGTGATTTACACAAACCTATTATATTATTACCAAATAAACTTTAATCGATCTGGTTCTATTATTTTTTATGTGAACTTTTCACCTTATCATACTTTTGTTTTTTTATTACATTCACACATGTTTACAAATACATACTTACTTATATACAGACTTACTAATACATAAAAACATGCGAGTATAAAAATATTATTCATCATTTATTGCATTTTATTATAATTAAATTATGTTAATAAAAATATTAACATACATACATACTTATGTAGAATAAAATACATACATATGTATGTACACATGTGTATGTATTTAAGCAAACATCATCTACATACATGTGAAGATAAGAAAAAAATATATTTTTTTTTTAACTTAAGGAAGGAATTTTTATTTGGACACAATATTACTAGATACAATTCTGAGTGCGTTATAATAAATTAATTAATAATAAAATTCCATAAAACAATACTTTTCGACTTGATGATTTTTTTTAAATTGGCAAGTTTTTTTTTATCTGACATCTATTGCGGTTGTAAGGGTGGTAGGACGTATCTCAAGTTCTTATAGTAAAAATGTATTTTTCAAATGAAAAAATTTTTTCTACGTACTTACTGTTATCACCTGATTACTAAGATTAAATATGTATTGACCAGATGTTTGATCATCATCATATCTCTCAAATTTACCGCATGATGTAATTCATTAGTTATATAAGCATTGCAAGCATGATGTTAAAAGCTGATAATAATACATATATGAGATGAATTTCCAACGTGCTCTATATATATACCATGTACAATACAGGAAATTAAATGCTAATCTCACATGTCCAGCCTTGAACCGCAGTAGTTAGTTATCTGTAAAAGAATTGACTAAATATTATTAAAATTTAAAGACATAAAATCGAATTGTCCCTAAGAAAAATTAACGAAACAAAAAACAATATATATATATATAAGTATACTACATACACAACACATACCGACACAGACACACCCACATACTTACATATGTTAGCTCGTTTACGATTTGTAAAAGTCGTAAGCGGCATTTGTAATATATGTTGATATTAAATGCTCAGTGCCGACGGTAACTTTGAGGTGACTCTTGCGACAAAAGCTACAATATATTCAGAAGGATTAGTTGAATGGAAACCGCCGGCAATTTACAAATCATCCTGCGAAATAGATGTAGAATACTTCCCCTTTGACGAACAGACATGTGTCTTAAAATTTGGAAGTTGGACTTATGATGGGTTTAAGGTAGGTTCCATTCTGTTAAAAAAAAAATAACGAAACAAAAACCCCCAAAAAGGCCATGTACTCTCTTCTAAATTTATCTATATATCTGTCACCTCATTACAAAGAAAAAATTATATTTCTTATATACATGCCTGTTTTTCTGTTTTGTTAACTGAATTGTATTTAATTATTTTGTTATTTTTTTCTATCTCATTAAACTCCTTGAATGCAAATTATTTTCAACGATTTGTATAATATTCCCACATTTTAATGTCCCCACACAATTACTATGTATTTACTGTACACACACATCTACAAAAAAACACACACAACGATATCACTTAACGTATCCTGCACCCCCGCCCAAATTATTGTACATACATACAAACTCCATTTTATTTGTATATATTAACGCTCAACATACATATTCCTATTTACAAATTTGCTCACATACATACATAAATACATGTCCTGCTTACATTTTCTAACAAAAATATCTAATTATTCGTTAAATAAAAATCTTTCTAGATGCTGCACATCTAATATTTCCTTTTTACAGTGCAACGGAAGTTATTATTTTTATTATACATATGTATTATATACACACATACACATAAAATACGAATGTCGTATATACCAAAAGACCAGTTGAGTATTAATTGATTAAATGATTCCTATCGGATCTAGGCTAACAGTAAGAATATTTTATGTCTTACTTATTATTTTGTAGGCACATATACATATTTGAAAAGAGGGACCCATATAGTTATTGGTATGTCTAAAAGTGAGATTCTTGCGTTTGCTATAAACATAAAACAAAGAGAAAAAGTAGTACCACGGTACCAATTCGGTTTAAAATGCAACAACAAAAAAAAAAAAAAAATACAATTGCACTCAACTAGGAATGGCAACCTGGTTGCGAGCAATGCAGTGAATTACTCGTTGAGAGTAATAAATAGAGTAAGGATAGGTTAAGCAGGTGGCTGGATACAAAATCAGCGTCATTTGGGTCAATTTATGATGTCTGCAAAGGGATAGATTTCTGTCTTCCTCCTCAACATAATGACAACTAGTAAAGTAGTCATTTCCTGAAGATTGAGTCTACTAGCACATAACCCAGTTAAAATTAGATTACAAAGTAAATATGTAGCGCATGACGAAAAAGTTATATTTTAAAAGATCTCGCTACAAACAAAATTGCCAATAACAGCAACAGATTATTTCGGTAAAAATTTCGTCATCTGAAATAGTTTTATTCGTCTTGCATATCGAACAATGCGTATGGTTTATTTATGTTTACCCAGCTAGCAATTGGGAGATTGTTGATGGTAATATCTGCAAAATGAATCTTTTAGGTTTCCTTTAGATGATTAAAAACTGATTGGTGATCTAAAAAAGTTAACAAAAAGATTCCTAGAAACGCTTAAAAACCGACATTTTAAAAAAAGCACAAACTATTTTAATTAGTTTTGTGATCAAAAAAGGCCACAAAAAGACTTATGACGCGGGTGCTGTGTTTTAGTTGGATAGCACATCGACTACTAAGCATAACCTATCATATTAATCCTGGGTTTGATCCTCGGTCTCGATAACATCAATTTCTGTAACACTAATTGAAAAATGGGAGACCCAGTGGGTAAAGATAATTCGAGTATGCTGAATGGTGATAACTGGATTATAGAATTTTAAATAAATTTTTAAAAATGAAAATTTTTGTGATTTTTCAAAAAAAAAAAAATATAATTTTTTTGTAAACAAAAATTTTTTTTAAAAAGTTTTACTGTAGTGTATTGCACTAAAATCCCAATTCATTACAATTATTTATTATTGTAATAAATAGTTTTTTGATAAAAAAAAAATGTTGGTGGGGAAACCTTTCCTCGACGCGTTTCGATGGTTGGTTAGGCCATCTCATCAGGAGGATTATCCCTAATTCTAGACAGAGCGAAAACCACACATTATATCTTATTTAGAGGCACAAAACAAATACGAATTATTATTGTGTCCAACAAATATCAACATAAAGGGAAGATTATCATCTGAACAGAAACACACAAACATTTTTATCATTTCTTTATTTCCCACAGTTTTATCATTTCTTTATTTCCCACACAATTGTTGTTGCTTTGTTGGTGGCTAAGAGAAAAGTGCTAAAAGGGGGTTAAACACGTTCACGCCGGTGTGTACCACTGGTGGCTCGCACATGTCTGCCTGATCGGTAGGCGCGTACCACCGGTGGCTCGCACAGAATTGTCTCATCGGGCGGCGCGTACCACCGGTGGCTCGCATATGATTGTACTACCAATCAGTGTGCATGACGAATGAATACACTTGCTAGATTGTAGGAATTCTAAGAAGGAGCAGAGAATGAAAGAATGAATAAATTCTTTCTGCACAGTGGTTCGATGATGAACAAAAGATGACGTTGCACAATGATGTGCGTAATTAACAGACACTAAACACATAACCACAATAGCATCGAAAGAAAAATGCAAACCCATGGAGATCGTTTTCCCGTGCGATAATCTTTCGTTGAAACATTTAGTTCGGCCCCGTCCGATGGAACAAAAAGCTTTCAGCGCAATCGCCTATGGGCGCGAAACATGAATTGCATTGCCGGCGTGAACGTGTTAAAGAAAGATTTAAATAAACAAAAGTTTATTTCAAAACTTGGCTCATGTACAGCCGTATATTTATTAAACATTTTTTTCCAAAACGACTGCTCGGATTAAAAAAATAATTAGTGTTTCTGAATCCATTTTTTTATAGCGTTATATCTCGAAAACTCGAGCACCATTAAATTCAGCGTACTCGATTTATCTTTACCCACTAAGTCTCCCTTTTACAGTGTTAAGCTTACCTCTCATTTTCATCACCTTTCGTCTCTCTACTACCCCTTTTCAAAAAAAGTAACCCAATTCGTATATAGAGTATATATAATTGATATAGGCAGTATTTGTCAGAGTTACTTCGTAAGAAACCAACAACAACAAATCTAACAAAATGTGTGCAGTAGGGTGACAATTTTTTGTATGAAGGAAAATGATTTTTCGAGTTTTATTACTTTTTCTACGGAATATTATGACACTAGGTCTAAAAGTTTAGATCTGAAAATTTCAGCCAAATCGGACAACGTTCTATAGGCACGCATCGGGTCCAAAGTTTAAGAGCTAATTTGTATGGAGAAAAATTGATTATTTTTTTGTTTTTGCGAAATTTTGACCAAAAATAAATAAATAATAGAATATTAAAATGAACTAACACAGCTTTATTTCAAGTCGTAAAAGGCGAAAATCGATGAGGTAGTTTAAAAGTTATTGCAGGTCGGTTTCAAAAATCGTTTTTTAATTTTTTGAAAATTTTGTTCAACAAATATTACAAATTTAGAATTTCCTTTCCAGTGTGTTAAAGTAGACAAATGGGAGAATAAAACTCAAATTGTTTTTGGCAAGATTAAGTGTTTTTTTTATTAAAAAAAGTAAATACGAACATTGATTTGTTAGTTTTGCATTTATAATCTACAAATCAAAATATTTTTGTAGAGAATATAGATTAGCATTTTTCGAATACAAACCTATCAAATCAATAATCATTTTTTTTTTTTTTGTAATAAAAAAAAATTAATCTTGCCAAAAACAATTATTTTCATGCTTAATATTCCGTAATCTCGCTATGAAAATTTTCAGAAAATCCAAATTTTGACATTGACCGCGGTGAAAAAAGGGTTAATCTCGTCCAATATTAAAAAGAGCCCTTTATCATAGGTTTTCCATAAACGAAGTAAAAATATAAATTATCTTGTTTGTTAAAATTTACATTTTCGAAATTCTTCAATTTTAAATCGCAGGTACGACGATTAAAATTGATTAAAGATATCGACCTATTTTGTTGGGTTTTATTCTCCCATTTGTCTGTTTTAACACACTGGAGAGAAAATTCAAAATTTGTAATATTTGTTGAACAAAATTTTCAAAAAGTTAAAAAATGATTTTTCAAAACGACCTGAGAAAAATGTACCATTTTCCAACATGAAAAGAAATAAGTAAATTTGATTATATTTAAACAAAACTAAACAATTTACCAGTAACAAGCCATTAAATGATAAATCATGTCTAACTTTGGAATTTCTTTATTTACAACATACAATTTTTGGTGCATATTCTTAGGCGCGTTTTCAAGGACATGAATTTTCGCAAAAACAAAAAATAACCCATTTTTCCCCATGTCCGATTTGGCACAAATTTTCAGATCTAAACTTTTAGACCTTGTCACAATATTCCGTAGAAAAGCATTTGAAATGTAAGAAAAAAAATTGTCCTGTCACCCTAGTGAACAGTCATAATCGAATCATAATAGTTCAGAAAAACGAGAATTAAAAAAAGGCTCTTTCTGAAGAGTCGCATGAGTCGCATGCAGTGGAGTCAAAAAAGACTCATATTTGATTAAAATTTTAAAAAAATGCTAGCTGGGAATTACGCAGCCGGAAGAGGAATAAACTGGTTAGGAATGGCTGTATTTCCTTTTCAGTTGTAAATTACAAGTAGTTAATAAAAAAAGTCTATTTGTAAAAAAGGATAAAGCTTTAAATAAATAATTTTAAAATAATCTAAGAATAACGTAAAGGAAATAACAAATAGTATTACAGTGCGATATGTCTAAAAGTGTAATTTATTCGTGAAAATTTAAAATCAATTAAAAATTACTTTAACCCTAGAACGACATCCTTCGTCAAAATGACTACGGAACATTGTATTTTCAAATTAAAACAAAAAAGAAGGCTATAATATGTTAAGTTTTTATTAATAGTTAAGAAATAAACAAATTATTTTTTTTAAATATTTATTAAAAAGAGTCTATTAATACAAAAAAAACTATTTTGGTATCCATTTTTGCTCACGAAGAGTTTTATAGTCTCTTGAAGTATGCGTAGTCAAAGTGACGAAGGAAGACGTTCCAGGGTTAATAAAGTTACTTAGTGATTTTTCCGTCTTACGACATTCGTATTTCTAGATGACGATATGTGGGAAACTATCGATAGTTTTTATATCTTAGATCAAAGTTTATTTTTTTCCTTTATCCCCGATTTAATTGTGAAGGAATTAATTTTTATAAAACTATAAAGTTAATTATATAAACTTTATTTGGTACAAGACATCTATCATTTATTATTTATTATTTCATTAGCAGCCAATAAGGAATTATTACCGGTAGTTTATTTTGCTTTTATTTTATATTTTGAACTTAGTCGAATATCGATAGTACTAACTATTAATAATATTCCATCACTCATACGTTCGTAAATATATTAATACAAGAATAATAGCAGGGCATGTATGTATGTAAAAAAATCATACACATTAAGTAAATTTTTGCCGCAGACAGATATGACTTAATTGGATCTTATATTTTACATACATATGTACATAAAATTTATTATTATTGTTTAAAAACATACTTCAGTACTTATACATATATAAGTTTTTTATTTACTTTTTAGCTGCAATCATTCTTTATCTATTAATTTATAGTTTTTATGTTATTGATTTTTCTCATATTTAAAAAAAATGCATATGTATTTACTTGTGCAAACGAAATATTACACATTTCTTATCCCAGCTGTTCAAAATTTAAACATTGTCTCTTTAACTAACAAAAACTAATAATTTTAACATGTGTTTGGCATTGTAGGGAGACAGTAGATACTTTAAAGCCCAGAGATAGGGTATACAATGACAAGTGCATGATAAAATGGTACGATTTTGCTAGTTTTGTAGACATTTGAAACTGTTGACATTCATACAGATCAATGATTACAAACATACATTAATATATGCATACAGATGTCATAAATAGCGAATTTCGTATATCATTTTATATTAATAGCATTAACCATCAATTAATATTAAAAAAAAAATAAATACTAAATTTTAGTACAAGTATTAATTTTGTTTTTTTGTTTTTGTTAAGATCTAATAATTAATTTGAATTTAAGTTATATTATAAATATATATTTATGTATGTAACAAGTAATAAAAAAATTCGGCTATGCCGAATCTTATATTCCCTTCACTTATGGTGTTATAAAAAAAGTCAAAGAAAAGAATCGAAAGAGTTTCTGGTGAATAATGTATGAGGTGAGACCTACATATTTACATAAATTATATAAGATCTGTACAAGTGTCAGATCAAACAAGCAAACATACATACATTTCATGAGCACGTTTGTGTGCCTTAGCTTTCTCTCATTGGATAATCGTTTTCATTAGTTGTTTCCGAATAAGAGTAAAAGCGGTATACTCTCTGTTTTATTGGACTTGCTAAAAAGATCATACTGCAAATCAATCCATGGAAGTGCAACATTTTTATACTATAGAGTCTTTGGTCGGATCGTTGTAGTAACCACGGAATTTCCAGTGAAGTAATGCTCACATATAAATTTTGGATATATGCTTTACTTTGCTTAATTTGTAAGTTACATTGGTTTTTATTGGCTCTTAAATATGCTGCCGACAGATAATCACACAGTGAGATATAGCATTTTGTGTGGAGAAACTGTTAAAAAATTCTTTTCGATAGAAAAAAATAAATAAATACCAATTACAAATCATTTTTTTTAATTTTTTACCCTGTGAGAATACTTGCTAGAATTTTACTTATACATAATAAAGATGTAATCACTAAAACTGAGCACTATTTTAAGGTTAATGACTAGTTTTTTCAAAAAGGACCGATTTATTTATATTTGAAAGGTATTGTTATGATTGTCTGCGAAATCTGTATGTTCTTAGTAAGATATACAATTTTTTAACCGGCTATATTTGGCCCCACTCCAATAAATAACTATAGTTTTATGGAATATAATAAAGGGTTATCCATTTTGCGGTTTCAAAAGCGAACGCTAATAAAACACATATAAAATATTTCTTTTATTATAAGGTTTGTACTTTGACATTATGTGTGAAACACTACATCATTTAAATGACCACCACGCCAAATGTTGCAAGCATAGATTCTTTTGAGGTAATTTTCCACCACTTTTTGACAAATATTGGGCGGTATTTTAGCCATAACTTGACGAATGTTGGTTTTTAAGTTTTCAAGAGTTAAAGGTTTATCTGCATAAACACAATCTTTCGCGTAGCCGCACAAAAAGTCTAATGGTGTCAAATTGCATTGGCCAGTTGATATCGCCACGACAAGAAATTACGCGGCTAGAAAATGTCTTTTGCAATAAAGCCATATTCGCTCAAGTTGTGTCGCATCGTCTTGTTGAAACCAGTAGTTGGACGATTATAATCTCCTCTAAAAGAACGATATGTGGCTGTTGCAGAATCACCATTTTTGTAGTATGTTTTGTTTTTTTTTATGCGTTGTGTGATACTTAAGCGATCTGTTTTCGTCAATGTCAGACTTTCAACTGAGAAGAAAAAAGATTGGTTTAACATCTTAATTTGACAGATGTCGAATTCCAGTCCTACACTTTTGAAACCACGAAATGGATAACCCGATATTTTTATGATATGCATATGACGGCTTTACAACCTTCAAAAGTACAGAATTAAAAATAAAATTGTATTATATTTCGTATTTTAGATATTTCTGAACCGATTGATGCAGTTCAGCTGTAGATTTAAAGTCGATCGGTATAAATTTAATGGTTTGAAATAAAAACAAGTAAAAGTGTTATATTCTGCTAATCCGAATCTTATATACCCACCATCAAGTTATGTTAAATTTAGAAACACATCTCATATATCTACAAGGGTGCAGCTAATTCAAAATGTGGACCAAAATTGAAAAAATCGCTAAGCTAATTGGTATTGTTGGTAAAATCCTTGGACTTAATTCGGTTGCAGTAGCTTTATAGTTCAACATTTGCACACTGGCTGGCATTGAAATATGTCTTCCTTGTGCTTAATTTAGTCTTTCTAGCTTTTGTAGTTAAGGAGCTAACACGCTTTTATTTGACGGACAGACGGACATAAACCCCCTTTTCTTTTTGAATTTTTGTGTTTCCGTAAGTTTTTTATATGGGAGCTATGTTGAAATGGTGATCGAATGTGACAAAATTTTGCACACTGGATGGCGGTGAAATTTAGTCTGTTTCCGTAAGTTTTTTGTATGGGAGCTATGGCTAAATCTGAACCGATTTTGATGAAATTTTATATGCTGCCTAGGGCTTATGTAAGACTCCTATATACAAAATTTTATCTTCATAGTTATTATAATTTCTCATTTATTAACAAAAAAGCGATTAGCTTAGACGAGGTTATACGGGAGCTATGGTCAAATGTGAACCGATTTTGCCCAATTTCAATAACAAAATTTTCTCAGAGAAGAAGACATATTTTTACTTAGTTTCAGTGAGCTAGCTCCTTTCGTTAAGGCGTTATCGTGATTTTAACAGACATCGCTCAATCGTCTTAGAATTTCATAAGGATTCAGAATATATTTTTGGTTTTTGAGCCAATAATAAGGAAATTACAAACGGAATGACAATCTCAAGATGGTGGGTATCTTGATGGTGGGTATAAAAAATACAAAATACAGTCGGTTTTCTTTTTAGTCGGCAGATACGTTCCTAAGAATAATGCATAAATCGTTTTCGATAGTCGGCAAATCTTGTGTTTATATATTATCTTTTAAAGCAGATCAGGGGCCAAATTACAACATTCGATATCGATCGAAATCTTAGATATTTTCAAAACATTTGTATAGCATACTTTAAGGATAATCAAAATTATTTATATTTTATTGCCAAAAGATGAACAATTGTAAAAGATTTTTAATTGAACTATGTGGTTTTAAAAACGAATCAAAATTGATACCAAATTTCAATAAACTTTTTGCATCGAAGTAACTTTGAACAACCCTAAAGTATACTTCAAAATATTCGCTTAAAAGTCTGAGTTTTCGAACGATATCGAATGCGGTAATTTGGCCCCAGGTTAAATAATCGTTTATAATATATACATATAAAATATGGTTTTCATCAATAATCTTCATGTATATGTGAAGCAAAATCTTACGAGTTTTGACTACAAAAGCTTTTTTAAATAAAGAAAAACAATTAAAATTAAAGAATAAAAAGCGCATAAAAGAGAAAAAATGTAACGTTTTGTGCGTTGATTGGAAATTTGATGCCGTTTTTTTAAATAATTTAAGGTTAAAATCTTTTTCTAGATTTTTGAGTTACAGGTACTTTTTACCAAAAATGAAAAAATCATAACTTTACTCCTTCTAAAGTAAAATTAAATAACTCAAGAATAGCTCAAAAATCATATCTTGAATTTTCTTTATCCTTCTCTCAAATATGGACTATAGTGTCGACATAAAAAAATAATAAAAGACTTTTTGTAAAACAACTTATTTTATTTTAGTACAAATTTGAAAATTTTTTAATTTATCGTTAGACATTTTTATTGCTTTAGAATTTAGTCTACTTTTACACCAGTCGGGTTTGGCTCATCAAGTCTTGTGTTTATATGAGAATTGAAATTTATACAAACTTGACCGTACTACAAGTTTACGAAAATTTTGAAAATTTGTATTAAATTTAAGGAAAATAAATTGAAAACTGATGAAGGAAATGTTCGTCTGTGAAAAGAAATTTTGAAGAAAACTGATAAATTTTAACATTAAACCGCTATAAAATGAACCAACGCGAAATTTGAAGAACTTTAAAAATTGTATGAGCTAGAAGAATTTACATAAATACATACATATATACCAAATTTTATCAAAATCGGAGAAGATGAGATTAAAAATTCCTATTTTTCGAAATCTTTTTGATTATTGATACAAAAGGAGTTGTTATATAGAGTACGAGTTTGGTTTGCGCAACCACCGATAACTGTTGCAGTTAGCGATTAGCGCAACACGCAATTTTTTTACGTTACAGTCTTTATAAGCGCAACTTTTTGTGTTTTATACACTTTAAAGTAATTTTCTTTTTGAATTTATTTTTGCAGAAAATTTTCCGAACGTCAGCGGATGAAATGAAACCTTTTATCACAGGGGTCAAAGGTCAAAATTTTCATTTTTTCAAATATTTATACAAAATTATTAAATTTTATGAATTCATTAGCGAATTTCAATAAAAATGCGTAAAAGTAATTCTTATATACTAAAATTAAATTGATTATTTAAAAAATATAATTTATTATGACAAAAAAAAATGTTGGGACATTTTAGACCCCATTATTTTTTTATATAAAATAACTTAATTTTGGTATAAAATAAATACTTTTGAGCTTTTTTGCCGAAACTCGCTACAAAATTCTTAAAAATCCATGATAGGGTTATTAGTCAGTCTTGATGTATATATCGGTCACAGGTGATTTTTGTAGTAAAAAAATATTATTAAACAATTTAAATTGCATAAAAATTTATTTAACAGTAGATTCATAAAAAATTAATTAAATAATAAGTTTGTATTTAGTAGAGCCATTGGAGATTGCCGCATGTGTTGTCTTTGATTAAAATTTGGAATTAAAGCGGGCATTTGTGGACTGGGAGAAGGTACCAGTTCTGGACTGGGAATAACTTGGGGATTGGTTTTGAGGGACTTGACCAGGACCGCCAGGTTGATTACTTTGTTGTAGTTGTTGCTGTTGTTGAACATTAAAAGCCCCAACTGGCATGCAGGGACGCATATTGAGCATTTGATTCAAAGTACCTTGAGTTTTGAAAAGAAAATTATTTTTATCAATGTTTGAAAATTAAATTCGTATTTAATACCTTGAGGTCCTGTTGCATTGGGCATACCTTGAAAACCCTGCCCTTGTGGCCCATTTTCTACATTATTTGGATGCGTTTCCCTCCTGCCAAAACATTACCAAATTAGATCTGCTGCATATTTGGTGGTGTACCTTGCATACCTTTGTTAGCTCCAGCATTGAGTCCTTCCACATTCGTAGTACCCACAGGACCACCCTGATTCATTCGAGCAATAATCATTTGATTTAGTTGAGGATGTTGCATACCCATTTGCTGTACTTGCTGTTGCTGCATTTGGTACTTGCTTGACATTCAGGCGAACCCATGCATTTGTAACCCCCAGGACCAGTCATTTGAGGATCATTTGTTGTTATCCTGGTCCCAGGATTTTATTGATTTAAAGTTTGCAAGAGATTTGAGGCGGCGGGTGCCATTGGCCCTGGCTAGCTAAATTTTGCAAAGCATTTGGAGGATCCTGCATCATGTTTTGTTGGCCCATCTCAGCATTTGGTAGAGAAGCTTGTTGGGGTCTTCCTTTATAAAAAAAACTAACATGGGATATTAAAAATTAAACATTAATCATTCCGGGAAACTTACTCTGAATATATGACTTTCCATAACACTGGCTTTTTATTGTCATAAAAAATAGTAAAATAAACACAATAATTGACAAAATTTTAATTTGAAGAACCTTTCTGGACGCTTTTCACAAAGTTTTCATTTTTCAAGTCATAGCTTTTAAATGTATGCAAGAATGAAACAAAAACAAACAATTATTAATGTTGTTTCACTCTTACATACACCATTTTTGTGTCAATGTGTTGATATTTGGTTATTGTGTTAGTTTCAGTCAGTCATTTCTTGGAGGGTTCCTTTCGGTTTCGCAAATCGATCTCGTACTGTAAATATATACGAACTATAGTCAAATGGTGACCGATTGTCACAAAATTTAATACATTTACTGGTATTTATATAAAGCATATTTGTAGTGGTCATAGCTGTCATAGTTTATAATTTATTTCTTTGAGTGGTTTTCATATGAAATCTATGTTCAAATATGGATAGATTCCTATAAAATTTGATATACTGACCAATACTTGCATAAATGTTCTCTGTTTTAAATTAAATCTTTATACCTATTATAATTTCATTTAATTTATCAGCATTAAAGTGATTCCCGGGGCAGAGTTAAATATGAACCGATTTTGCCCATTTTCATACAGTGCTTTTTTAAGGAACATGAAATACTGTTGTCTAATTTTGTCTCTCTTTTCGTTTAGGCTCTATCGAGTTTTTAATGAACATAAACCCTTTATCTTTTTGCATTTTTGTGTTTACATAAGTATTTTATATATGTAGGAGCTATGGTCAAATGTTGACCGATTGTCACAAATGGCACACATAAAACTTTCTTGTGCTAAATTTATTGGTCATAGCTATTATAGTTTATCATTCATTTAAGTATATTTTAGGTGGAATTTAAACTGTTTTCGTAATTTTTTTATATAGGAACTATACTTGAATGTTTACTGATTTCCATGAAATTTTACAAGCTGCATAATGATCATGTAAAACTTTTTTATACTTTACACGGGAGCTATGGTTAAATGTAAACCGATTTCACTCAATTTCAGTACCAAATTTTTCAAGAAATGAAGAATATTTTTGCCAAATTTCAGTGACCTAGCTCCTTTTGTTCAGGTCCTATCGAACAGACAACAGATACGCGAACTTCGCTCAATCGTTTTTAGATTCGAAATATGCATAAATTTTATTAAGGAAGTTACAAAGGGAATGACAATCTCAATTCTTTTTGATGGTGGGTATAATCATTTTTTCGAATTGTAATTTAGTTGTCCGAAAATGTGTATAATGTGAAATGAACATTAATATTTGATAGTAGTTTAAGCTTTTTAATTGTATTTTGGGTCCGAGAAGTAAAATATCTGTGCACATCCCTACAAGAAATGAATGACCGAAACTAATACACACACAAAATATTTACTAACACATTTAAACATGACAAAACCTATGACCGTCACTCGTGAAGAAATTTCCATCATCGTTGACTAAATTATTTGCAGGGTTGAATTTTTGACATTTTCAGAGTTATTTTTGTGGCGTGCATTAATTTAGAAAAGCAACTCTAAGAAAAATATAACACAAATTAAATTAAAATCTAACAAAAAATTTTAAAGTGTTTTTAAAACAAAAGAAATAAAGCAGGTACCGAAAATAATAATTATTCTTGAATTTTCAAAGAAAAAAAGCAATCATATGGAAATATCGCAGAACTAATTTGAAAACATCATTTTGCTTGTTTTCCACTATATTTTCAGAAAATGACATGCTTTTTAAATTTTTGATTTTTATTATTTTTTTTCAAAAATAATTTTTATTTTACGATTTTTATTTTTTTTGTCAAATATATTTGTCAAATTCTGACAAGTATTTTTTTTGGCAAAAATATTTGTCAAGATCTGACAAATATTTTTTTTGGCAAAAATATTTGTCAAAAATTGATTTTTATTTTATTTGTCAAAAATATTTGTCAAGATCTGACAAATATTTTTTTTGGCAAAATTTTTTTTTTATTTTTATTTATTTTTAACAGAAATAATTGTTATTCTGATTTACATTTTTTTTTTGTCAAAAATATTTGTCAAATAAAAAACGGAAAAATAAAAAAATCAATACAGAATTTAAAAAAAATTAAAAAATTTCCCATAATTACGGTAAATTTTAAAAAATTTAAAAAAAAATATTCAAAATTTCCCCTTTTTACAAGAAATTTTTAAAATTTCCCATTTTTATGGGAAAATTTCAAATACTACGTTTTTATGGGAAATTTTCAAAATTTCCCTTTGTTATGGGAAATTTTCAAAATTTCCCTTTTTTATGGGAAATTTTCAAAATTTCCCTTTTTTTTATGGAAAATTTTCAAAACTTCCCTTTTTTATGGGAAATTTTCATAATTTCCCTTTTTATGGGAAATTTTCAAAATTTCCCTTTTTTATGAGAAATTTTCAAAATTTCCCTTTTTTTATGGGAAATTTTCGAAATTTCCATTTTTTATGGGAAATTTTCAAAATTTCCCGTTTTTAGGTGAAATTTCAAAATTTCCCATTTTTACAGAAAATTTTTATAATTTCCTATTTATATAGGAAATTTTCAAAATTTCACATTTTAAAAAAGAATATTCTAAATTTCCCCTTTTTATAAGAAATTTTTAAAATATCCCATTTTTATGGGAAAATTTCAAATACTACGTTTTTAGGGGAAATTTTCAAAATTTTCATTTTTATTGAAATTTTTTTAAAATTTACCGTAATTATGGAAAATTTAAAAATTTTTTTTTAAAATCTGTATTGATTTTTTTTTATTTTTGCGTTTTTTATTTGACAAATATTTTTAACAAAAAAAATTTAAATCAGAATAACAATTATTTCTGTTAAAAATAAATAAAAATCAGATCTTGACAAATATTTTTGCCAAAAAAAATATTTGTCAGACCTTGACAAATATTTTTGACAAATAAAATAAAAATCAACTTTTGACAAATATTTTTGCCAAAAAAAATATTTGTCAGATCTTGACAAATATTTTTGCCAAAAAAAATATTTGTCAGAATTTGACAAATGTATTTGACAAAAAAAAAATAAAAATCATAAAATAAAAATTATTTCTGCCAAAAAAAATAAAAATCGTAAAATAACAATTATATTTTGATTTTTATTATAAATGTCATAATTGTAACGGTCCCTGAAATAAAGTGAAGAAATAGTAAAGTGAAAAAATGTATCAAAAATATTTTAATTTCATTTTATTTCTTATTTTGTTAACTTTTTTTTTGTTATATATACTTTTTTAATTTGACTATATTTTGTTTTTCTTTTGTTATTTTGTGTTTTATTTTCTTTAAATTTTATATTTTTGTTATTTAAATAATATTAATATTGAACTAAAATATTATAATGTGTTTTCCTTTAAATCAAAAGTCCGTCAACGTTGTCACTGTATATACTGGTCACCTGTGACCAAAACTGTTCCATTACTGGCGATTTATCCATCAACAGTTTTGGTCACATTTTTCATATTGGCTTAATAAAATGATAGAAACTTTGTTCTACGTGATGATGGAAACTATGACACTTTGTTCTTGTAGGGATATATATTTGTTCTTGTAGGGATATATATTTTTTTGCAATACTCTTCACTAAGAATCAATTAATGTAAATGCTACTGTCATTTTGGATTAGTTAGAGCTTTTGCTTTTTATATAATGATGCATAATATGTAAACACGTAAATTACACTGGCAAATGCTGTCCTTTGGCCCACTCACAACCAGTTTAGAACAAACACGTGTAAAAACCGACGGTTAAAATTAAGAAGAGGCAGAATTTTTGCACGTTCCAAAAAACGTCGGTTTTTGCCCACTCACTAGCAGTTTTAAACGAACAGTTTGAACCTTACGGTTGAAACTGTGCAAAAAGAACCTTGTCTGTGGGGCCCTTAAGACAATGTCTAACAGTTATTTACTCAAGTGACTCAAGACTCAGAGTTGTATGCTTACGCAAAAAGACACGGCAGTTCATGTTACTTTATCTGTATTTATGGATGGTTTAAATATTCAGGAATCAGATGCTCACGATGTTCTGGGCACGAGAATTTAATGTGATGTCCGTTGGACTAAGCACACCTTTTAAGTGTAGAATGAAGTATTCAAGTGCATAGGTTATATAAAACGGTGCACGAGATACCAGGGACCGTTACAATTATGACATTTATAATAAAAATCAAAATATAATTGTTATTTTACGATTTTTATTTTTTTTTTTTGGCAGAAATAATTTTTAATTTTTGATTTTTATTTTTTTTGTCAAATATATTTGTCAAATTCTGACAAATAATTTTTTTGGCAGAAATATTTGTCAAGATCTGACAAATATTTTTTTTGGCAAAAATATTTGTCAAAAATTGATTTTTATTTTATTTGTCAAAAATATTTGTCAAGGTCTGACAAATATTTTTTTTGGCAAAAATATTTGTCAAGATCTGATTTTTATTTATTTTAAACAGAAATAATTGTTATTCTGATTTATTTTTTTTTTGTCAAAAATATTTGTCAAATAAAAAATGCACAAATAAAAAAAATCAATACAGAATTAAAAAAAAAAAATTAAATATTTCCCATAATAATGGTAAATTTTAAAAATTTTCAATAAAAATGAAAATTTTGAAAATTTCCCATAAAAACGTAGTATTTGAAATTTTCCCATAAAAATGGAAAATTTTAAAAATTTCTTGTAAAAAGGGGAAATTTTGAATAATCTTTTTTAAAATGTGAAATTTTGAAAATTTTTATATATAAATGGGAAATTATAAAAATTTTCTGTAAAAATGGGAAATTTTGAAAATTTCACCTAAAAAAGGGAAATTTTGAAATTTTTATGAAAAATTTTCAAAATTTCCCTTTTTTATGGGAAATTTTAAAAATTTCCCATAAAAAAGGGAAATTTTGAAAATTTTACATAAAAAAGAGAAATTTTGAAAATTTCCCATAAAAAAGGGAAATTTTGAAAATTTTTCATAAAAATAGTCAAATATTGAAAATTTCCCATAAAAAAGGGAAATATTGAAAATTTCCCAAAAAAAAAGGGAAATTTTGAAAATTTCCCATAAAATAGGGAAATTTTGAAAATATCCCATAAAATAGGGAAATTTTGAAAATTTCCCATAAAAAAGGAAAATTTTGAAAATTTCTAATAAAAAAGGGAAATTTTGAAAATTTCCCATAAAAAGGGAAATTTTGAAAATTTCTCATAAAAAAGCGAAATTTTGAAAATTTCCCTTAAAAAAGGGAAATTTTGAAAATTTTACATAAAAAATGGAAATTTTGAAAATTTCACCTAAATTAATTAAGGGAAATTTTTTAAAATTTCCCTTTTTAATGGGAAATTTTCAAAATTTGACTTTTTTTATGAGAAATTTTCAAAATTTCCCTTTTTTATGAGAAATTTTCAAAATTTCCCTTTTTCATGGGAAATTTTCAAAATTTCCCATTTTTTTATGTAAAATTTTCAAAATTTCCCTTTTTATGGGAAATTTAAAAAATTTACTTTTCTTATGGGAAATTTTCAAAATTTCCCATTTTTACAGAAAATTTTTATAATTTCCCATTTATATAGGAAATTTTCAAAATTTCACATTTTAAAGAAGAATATTTAAAATTTCCCCTTTTTACAAGAAATTTTTAAAATTTCCCGTTTTTATGGGAAAATTTCAAATACTACGTTTTTATGGGAAATTTGCAAAATTTTAATTTTTACTGAAAATTTTTAAAATTTACCGTTATTATGGGAAATTTTTAAATTTTTTTAAAATTATGTATTGATTTTTTAATTTTTGCGTTTTTTATTTGACAAATATTTTTGACAAAAAAAATTTAAATCAGAATAACAATTATTTCTGTTAAAAATAAATAAAAATCAGATCTTGACAAATATTTTTGCCAAAAAAAATATTTTTGACAAATAAAATAAAAATCAATTTTTGACAAATATTTTTGCCAAAAAAAATATTTGTCAGCTCTTGACAAATATTTTTGCCAAAAAAAAATATTTGTCAGAATTTGACAAATATATTTGACAAAAAAAATAAAAATCGTAAAATAAAAATTATTTTTGAAAAAAATAATAAAAATCAAGAATTTAAAAAGCATGTCATTTTCTGAAAATATAGTGGAAAACAAGCAAAATGATGTTTTCGAATTAGTTCTGAAAATATTTCCATATGATTGCTTTTTTTCTTTGAAAATTCAAGAATAATTATTATTTTCGGTCCCTGCGAGATACTGATCTCCTTAAAATTTACAGCACCTATATCCGCCCGGTGCTTTAAAGTCTATTTTGGAACTTCTAGATGCCAGTAGGGTATCCAACTCTTTTGACTCAGTGGAACACCGCTACAAGTTTAATGTACTAACTACACTTTTCTGTCGGTATAACATAATTCTAACGATATCAGGGAACTCGTTCCCGAAACTCAAAGATTCTTACGCAACACACGCCAGTCCGTTAGATCACATGCATTTGTGATTGAACAACTTCTCCCGCAGAAGTTGTTCCGACCAGTTGCAATATAAGAAAATACAAATCTAATGTCCACTAACACTAATCCCTCTATTCTCCTTCCGACAACCTATTTTTCTAGTTCTAACACAATACATAGCATAAGTATGGTCATACCTGAGTGTTGGTCCTAATTAAAAAAAAGGAGAAAGTAAAAGAAAAAGTGTGGTAAATATGCAAAAATTGTAAAACAAAACCGCTAAATGATGTTGGAAAAAAGCTAGAAATCCCGCTAACAGCTAAAACACATTTTTCCCCGCTAAAGGCTTTTGAAAAAAGCTAGATTTGACGGGAAAATAGCCAAAACGGCAACATTGCTTAACGGCTGAAATTGAGAAATTTATAAATGAATTTAAGGATTTTCGGTTTAAATTGAAAAAATTGCAAATGAAAATAAGAATTCCCATTTGATGTTGAGAAAATTTTATATGAAATCGAAAGTTTCCAGTTAAAATTGAGAAAATTCAAAATGAAATTGAGAAATTTCCAAATGATATTGAGAAATTTTTATTTAATACGTGCATTAAAGAAAACAAACTTATATATCAACTGACATGTGATCTAAGTCTAGGGTGGCTTGTTGTATACTACAATCATCAGTGGTTACACATAACTTGGAATCATCACTTGGCTCTTAATTTTAAACCATATATTTTCGATTGGGTTGAGCATTGGTGAGTAGGGGCTCAGACGGACGAGTGTTGTAAAAGGATTTTCAAAAAATTGTTTTATAAGGTAGACATTCAAACTGCATTAAGTCCGATGTTAATGCCCAAAATGAATGTGCATTTAAACTGCATTTAGCTTAAACGATATGGCAACACAGTCGAAAACTCAGTAAATGTGGTCAGTTTTTTTAACTATCATTCCGTGTAAATGAAAGAATATTAACAATATTTTAAATTAATTTTTAAATAAATAGTGATTTTATACCAACAGAATAGTTGCTAACCGTATTTTCTGCTTCCTGATCATGTGATTTTAATGTAAGTGTGAGTAAACAAAAATACAAAGAGTTGTTTACAAATGGACAATAAAAAAATTTTGGTCGGCGTGACCTAGTTTAGGCCTCAAAAGTTTGAACATAAAATGGGTTTTTTGTCGGCATTTCTGATTTTAATGATATTGGAAAGGAAATAAAAACTTCTTTCAATAAAAACTTGATCTAAACAAAATTTAAATCAATAATATTTTGTATTATATAGTAATTTTGTGTCTTAAAAAGGACGGTAACCCTATTTTATGATTTTCTATAATATTATTGCAATATAGTAATATTTCTGAAATATAGTAACACTGTAGTAGTAAAACGGGAAAGTAGTAAACGGTTTATTTAAAAAAATTCCATGTCTTATGTGCACTAAGGTTATAACTTTTTGCAATTTTTGCGAATATCAACAAGTTATAGCCTTAATCTACACACTTACATATGTATGTGATGGAAGTATTATTATCCAAAAAATTAAAAATTATTTTCAAAAATCGCGCGATTTTTTTTTAAATAATTTTTCACCTGTGGCACATAATTTCATTTCTAGCTTCCACATTTAAGACAAATGAAAAATTATTTTCAAAAAATAGCGCGATTTTTTGAAAATAATTTTTGAAATGAAAATGAAAAACTGTATTTGTTCCCGCATTAACTCCCTCGTCTATCAATGGTATTAATCGACGATGACAGGGGCCATTATCGCAAATTACAACCAATTCGGAAAGTTGGTTGCCTAACTCTACCCCTTAGCCCAAAAGTCCACTGGCCCATTCATTTGCGGTGTCAGCTGTTAAAGAGTCCCCACGTCTGTCCATTTCAATTACTTCTGACGTACCAATTGCACTTATCAATGAATATTAGGCCCACGCGATGTTAGGAGTGATTGAATACTTCGAAATCTAACTCTTTTTATAAATTTCTCATTTTTATATGGAAATTTCTTAATTTAATTTGGATATTTGTTAATTTTATTTTGAATTTTGGAAATTCTCAATTTCATTTGAAATTTTAACCGAAAATTCTCAATTTCATTTGGAATTTTCTTAAAATCAACCGGAAGTTCTCTATTTCATTTGTAATTTTCTCAATTTCATTCGTAATGTTCTCAATTTTAACTAAAAATGGTGTAGAACAAAACTAGAACATAATTAGAACTAGAACATAATTAGAACGGAACTGTAACAAAACTTACATGGAACTACAACCTAGTGTAAATTTATAGAAATGTCAGTGAAGGTTTACTCCCAATGACAGCAGCAACATCTCATGGAATCAGTCTGGTTTATCTTCTCTATTTAAAATTAGTTTTTTAAAAATTACTTGTTAAAAATTTTGCGATATCTCAGGTGTTTATGGACCGATTTTGATAAAATTTAATAGCGCTTAATATGATTTGCTAAAAAATAATATATATTTCCTGTCAGTACACCCTTGATTTTTACAGACGGACAGGACTTAATCGATTCTCTGAGTCGATCGATATAAATTTTATAATAAAAAAATAAAAAATGAATGACAAACTTATAATACCCTGTCACCTATTGCTGAAGGGTATAACATTCTATAATCGGTAAGTGTTATGCAATTATTGCATACATATTAGTAGAGTTTGCAAAAAACGTGAAAATGAGAAACCTCGGTTTCGGTTTTGAAACCGGCCGGTTTCGGTTCGGTTTTTTAAATAAAACTATTTTGATTTAAATTTGTAGTAAAATTAAGATAATTTTATTAAAACAAAGTAAAGGTATATTTATTAAAGCTCATATTTATAATTTAATACTAAAATTCAGGAAAATAATTCACGTTTTCTAAATATGAGGGATTTCTTAAATAAGTATTGTTTCTTTTAGAGAAACTGCAGAGCTCCTTTAGCTTGTATAATATTTGCATCCGAGCGACAAATTGCTTCAACATTCATTTTTACGAATCTTTAAACGTATTTACAATTTCAAAGTCGATAGAAGCAAATCTAAGGTCGACAGCTTTGCTAAACTTTCGAGAAATCTAAGAGTAAACTTAATTCACGAAATACCGAACAGTTTTTCTTACAGCCTCTAGGTTCAAATTTATATGGGCGATCGGTTTTAAATGATTCAAAGTTTCATCGTCGCCATCTTCAAAATTGTCTTCGCTTTCGTCACATCTGGATTTATAAGAAATTTTTCATAAAAAACATTAGTGACTGAATGAAGATGAATTCCGTGTGTCAACCATAACTGAAGCAGTGTTTGATTTTCGGATTCAAATTTGATATTGGCTGCTGCTCCATCTATAGTACATGCTACGATGTTTGTGTCAATTGAAATATTAAACTCCATTAGATTTTGTCTAATGGTTTGTTGCGTTTGCTTGGAATTACACGTTCCAAAAATACGGCTGAGTCCCAGGTTATAAAATATACCGTCACATACCGTCTTCCCCTTGCACTTGTCCATTCGTCCATTATAAGGCACCTTTTGTTTTTTTCATTCTTCTGCGAAACCGCGATTTTTTTTACGGTTTTCGGTTTTGGTTTTGAGACATAAAAAAACCGAGGTTTCGGTTAAAACCGAACTGCAAACCCTACATATTAGCGATAAGAGTTCATATCGCCGAAAACGCAAAAAATTGCTGATATGATATAATTTATCGCAGTAAACTTTTCTTATTGCACTTACATTTGGTAAAGCTTAAAAAAAAAATTTAAATACTCAAGAAATCAATCCACTTTTTTCAGGTATTTAAAACACTTTTTTAATTTTTGGTAAAATCTATGACAGAATGTTTGAGAGAAAGATGAAGATATCATATAAAATAATTACTTTTATGCATTTTTATCTCAATTTGCTATCGAATTCATAAAAATATGTTTCATGGAATTTTTCCCTAAAAATTCATTTTTTTACTAATGATCCTGCGAATGAAATTCCATCATACATTCTCTAAAGACTAAAGATCTAAGCACATAAGAGCCTTATATAGTAAATTAAGTAAATTAATATTTTACAATCATTCATTAATACCAAGCATCTCCTCAAATTATGACCGACATTACATTTTCGCGAAATTCGGCAAATCCATTTCTACATTTTTACACATCGATGAGCTTATTTTAAATTTGTAATACATACTTGTTAAGCCGGCAAAAACTGCAAATATTCTAATTTTTCCCCATACAAATGGGCTCCAAAACTTTAGGGCCGTTGCGCGGGCTCTTATCCTAAAAATAAATCAATAATATTTGGCCACATTATTTAACTATTAGTAGTCGATCAGAGGCAAAAGTCAAAAAACGATAAACCCTAATACCCATTGTTGAATACCGAAAAATGTTACAAAATACATTTTTAGATAGTAATTACTAGAGTTTGCAAAAAACCGTGAAAATGAGAAACCGCGGTTTCGGTTTTAAAACACCCAAAACCGGCCGGTTTCGGTTCGGTTTTCGATTTTTTAAATAAAAGTAATTTGATTTAAATTTGTAGTAAAATTTAGATAATTTTATTAGAACAAAGTATAAGGTATATTTATTAAAGCTCATATTTATAATTTAATACTAAAATTCAGAAATTTAATTCACGTTTCCTAAATATGAGGGATTTTTGAAGTCTTGTTTCTTTTAGAGAAACTGCAGATCCCCTTTAGCTTGTAAAAGTTCCAGTTTACATTGTACAATCTCTATCGCTGCGATTTTTGTCATTCTTTCTTTAAAATTGCATTTGCGTTTAAATTGTACGATTTTTGTCGCCGATATTTTTTATTGACGTATGCATAGGTACATAATTTTTGACATTTTCTTTTTTAAGTATATTCGTGTGGTAAAAAAAAACAATATATTTGTGCTCAAACAAGTATTTTTCGTGTAAAAGAAATTGTTTTTCGAAATGGATATTGATAAATACCAATTAATAAGTGAGTTTATTGAATGTATTAATTTTATATTTAATTCAATTGAAAATAAAGCCACTTGAACGTGAGCACTCATGAATAAGAAAATAAAACAAGTGTCAAAATATACTTGCAGCTAACTTTACGATTAAAATTACGAATTGGGGAATAAACGAATTGCAAGAGTACATGCATATGTGTACTACTTTTAGTTTCTCTCTTCCCCTAGTATTTTTACTCCCCCTATTTTCCCACAAACTAAGGATTGCAACGACAAAAGTTGTACAATGTAAACTGGGACTAATATTTTCATCCGAGCGACAAATTGCTTCAACAGTCATTTTTACGAACAGCAACGAATCTTTAAAAGAATTTATAATTTCAAAGTCGATAGAAGCAAATCTAAGGTCGACAGCTTTTCTAAACTTTCATGAATACTTTCTTTTAGAAGCAGAAAACTAAGTATAAATTTAATTAACGATTATGATGCTTTTTAACGCTTGTTTGTAAAATAGTATTACGAACTGACGAATTATTGAATACTGAACAGCTTTTCTTACAGCCTCTAGGTTCAATCGATATTTGGGAGAAGGATAAAGAAAATGGAAGATTTGATTTTTGATACATCATTGAGGGCATAATTGATTTTGCTTGTTCTTCGATACATAATTAAATTTTTTAATTAAAAGAACATGAAAGTAAAGGTCATACGCAGAAATATGAGCCTAGTTTTGTAAAAATCTAATAACCATAACAAAAGTTATAAGCATATAAAGTAGGTATGTTTCGAAAAAAAAATCTTGAAAAAAAAAACGAAGTTTGGACCGCCATAAAATCTTATGCAAAGCTTAATTTTGAAGAGCTCTATATGTATATACCAAATTTCATTAAATTCGGAGATGGTGTGGTATAGTACGTGTTCGAAAATTTTTGATTTGACTCATAAGAAGGTACAATTGTTTACAGTTTTTATTCAATCGGGGGATTTCCAATGTTGGAAAACAAACAAAAATCGTCAAAATTTTTGTTCATTGTATTAAGAGTCATTAAACTTTGTTCACTATTAAGAGCGTCCATATAAAAATAAATAGTTCATTGTATTGGAAGTTCACATTAAACTTAATTTTAAAAGAATAATTAAAAGTGAAAAAATAAAATTTTGTAAAAAAATAATTTTTTGAAAATTCTAAATTTTATTTGGAATTTTCTCAATTTCAACCGAAAATTTTTAATTTTATTTGGAATTTTTTTAATTTCAACCGCAAATTCTCAATTTTATTTCGAATTTTCTCAATTCTAACCGGAAATTCTCAATTTCACTTGAAATTTTCTCAATTTCGACTGAAAATTCTTAACTTCAATAAAAAATTTCTCAATTTCAACCTAAAATTCTTAATTTCATTTGGAATTTTCTCAATTGCAATGAAAAATGATGTAGTTTCTTTATGGTATTATCTTTGTGTTGCTGCTGATGTTTGTATCGAATCGAAATATTAGTTAGCCATCCAGCATTAAGTGTGGCGATCGACTCAGAATCTTATTCTTCTGGCCATGTAAGCTTGTAAACAAATAACAGGTTGCCCATTTTTAAGCATTTTTGCACAAAAAATTTTAGAATGAAAATATCTACACTCATAAAAAAATGACGTTGCAAAATCGTCACTGGTCGTTGCCAAATTGAAAACAATTGGTATATATATTTTTGATACCGATGTTTTTAAAGTTGAAAACATGCGTTTACAACTCAAAAACCTATGTTACTTAGTCATTTATCGACACGTGTCTCTAAAGTCATAGCCAGATAAAGTTTTGGAAAACAAGAAGTCAGTGGACGACGCCAAGTTATAAATAATTAAAAGCAGGAGTAACCTTTAAGTTCTTGAGGTACCTAAAAAAAGAGGACTTTATTAAAAAAAGAGGACTTTACTAAAAAAGAGGACATTACTTCACTTTTCTTAAATCCTAATGGCTTCATTTACCATCAGGATTTAATGAACAGTATTTTTTGGAAGAAGTCGAAGGTAAGTTTAATGATTTTATCCAACACAACTTACTTAATGGTAACGAAAAGTTATTGTTAAATGTTACTATTAAGGGCCAATCTCCTTTTCAGAATACAAATAAGTCTTTCAATCGCAAACAAAGTATTTTTCATTTGACCACGACGTGTTTTAAAATCGAAAAAAATATGTTTTTAGTTCAACACCGTTCGGTAAAAAAAATTTTGATTGAAATTGAAAACAAAGTGTTTTCATATCAACATCATATGTTTACAATTTGAAAACGAAGCGTTTTCAACTCAAAACCCTTCGGTATTGAGCTGGTACATTAACGGTATACATTTTGTGTTGCAATATTGAAAACATTAGTTTTTAATTTGTAAACATACGGTGTTAATTCACTATTGACCCCGAATGGTGTGATTTTAAACACGAATGTGTTCAATTTTTCTATGAGTGTATAAATTTTAGATCCAATCGGTTTATTATTTCAAAATGTGGCAGCCAAATTTACCATACAAAATTTTATTTGAATTGGCCCATATTTGACCATACCCCTATGCAAGAATAACTCTCAAAAGTCTTTAATATCCCGAAAATAACAAAAAAACCCTTGTAAAATTGAGGATAAATGAATTACACCAGTACCTCTCTTTGCGTCGGGATTACGTTCAAAAAAAAAAAAAATAGTAATAGCTTAATAGTAAAACATGTAAAGATCGAAGATAGGTTTCAGGGATACGAAAATACTACTTTAAAAAAAATTAATATTCAAAAAACAAAAATATAAAATTTCTTAAGAAAAGAAACTGATTCAATTAACCCTCTGCGACTGACTTGTAGTCTTGCAGACACCAATCAAATAACACAAATTTTCGATTTGAGTTAAATAAAAAAACTTTGTAAATAATGACTTACACTCGTAAACAAAAGTTGTTTTTATTCAAAATGGATCTTGAAAAAAAAGTCATTTAAATGGTGTCTGGTAGTCTACCCCGTGATTAGAATTGTGAGAAAAAAGATTAAAATTAAGAAAAACTTAATTAAAATTAATAACTGTCTAATGAGTCCATAATTGGTCCCATGTTTGCTAAAAAGTTTTTTTTAATAAACTTAAAAATAATTAAAAATTCGAACCCAAAACAACTTAACTTCGAAATTTAAACGACTCATAAATTGGTACTAATTAAGCAGCGACTAAAATTCGAAAACAACGCAAAGCGAGGTCTTGGTTTATTTTGGTAATATTTTTTTTTTTGCGCTTTTTAATCCTTTTAAACATAAATCGGTAAGTCGTGAAAATCGGTCTAAATTTGATTCTCGAGAAATTATTGATGCGATAAGAATATTCAACACATTAATGTCTGTAAGAATTAAGAAAAATTAGTTATCAAATGGCTTAGTGGTGAAAAATATCAAATAGCGGGCTTGACCGACTATAGCACTTTCTTACTTGTTTTTATTCTACTGAAGTGTATGTTTTTTCTATTAATGTACAATTTTGTAATTATGTAATAATGAAAAATAATTAGTTTAAGTTCGAATTAAAAATTTAAATTATTGCGGTTTTTTATTAATAATTTCAACAAGGCTATTTATAATGTTTTAATTATTTGTCGTGTTTTTCTTTCTTTTTTTTTAAAGTCAAATGATTTAGGGAAACAATATACTTGTGGGTGTGAGTTCCAAAACTCGCTCGTTCCAGAATTTAAAAAAAATGAGATAACAATAGATTCTGATAGTTCTTTTGGTTCTTTATAAGGATACATATACAGACTGCATCAAGTCATATCCTTTTCTATGTTTTTGTATGTCCTAAAATTGCAGTTCGTAGCAAAACTCGTTCGTTCCATTTATTATTTATTTCCAAAACTGTCTCGTTCCATATTCTGTAGCAAAACTCGTTCGTTACTTGGTTGAAGTGAGACAAACCACCACAATGAGTTTTGACTTTCTCATTTTTATACCATAGGTTGAGAGGGTATTATAAGTTTGTGCTGATGTATGTAACGCACCGAAATATTTGTCTATAGTATACCGATCGACTTAGAATCACTGAGTCGATTTAACGACGTCCGTCCGTCCTGCTGGCTGTCCATGAAAAGCTTATAATTAAAGTACTGGTCGCAATTTTGAAGATAAATTGATGAAATTTGGCACAGAGATATCTTTTTGTACTGGGACCATGCCTATTGAAATTGGTTGAAATCGATCCATTACTTCAGGTACATACGGCAGTACTCCCGGAATTGAAGTAAGAAGAAATTTTTTTCAGATCAGTTCACATTCCACTTTAGTGGTGTAGGGTATCATATAGTCGGGCTTGACCAACTATAATTTTCTTACTTGTTTTTTTATTATTTTTTAATTTTACTTTTTATTACTTATTACTGCAATAATTAAGATCATTATTGTCATTTATCAGAAATGCAACGGTACGAAAAGTTGGCAGCGAGGTTCCTATATATGACTGGAAAACAGCTGTAGCTTCTGTAGTGAAAGCACCAGGTCAGCTGCATTTTCAATTTAAACCATCAAAGCGAATAATCATAGAAAAGAAAAGAAATTTACTAACTTTGCAAGGGGAGATTAATTATAAAGTGAATTCGTGTGATCCTAAAACATTCTTGAAATATGGAAAGAAAATCAAAGAAATCATTCCAAAACTACTTCCCATAAATGTAGGGATAAAACCTGAAAAGAAAAAAGATATTGGAACCCTTTTGTCCAACCACTTTTTAGAAAATTGGAGACAAAATAAAATCTTAGATTTTTATGTTTCGATTTTAGATGACAACAATGATGATCAGGACGTGTAGGCAAATAACGAGGAGTACGATGAGATTGAAGCATTTTCTTTGTCCGTTTAAGAACTCAATAATTTTCATTTTCACTTTTAACAAGTTTCCTTAATTTTAATAAATTAATTTACCTTTAAAAATATAGTGAAGTTAAATGATTTGTTTTACTGATGGGTTACTGTGAGTTGCAAAACTCGTTCGTTCCAATATGAAATGTAGCAAAACTGTTTCCTTTCGAAAATTGGTAGCAAAACTCGTTCGTTCCAAACTTCAAAACTTTATTTTTCCTTACTTAAGGAGTTTTGATTTTGTAAACTATATGCCTTTATAAAGAAATATCATAATGTTTTAGAATTAGTAGCTTTCAACTCATTTGGATCATTTATTAAGCTGTAGGAAGTTTTTTGCATTTTACCATTTGCAAACATGGAACGAGCGAGTTTTGCTTCTCACCCCTTCATTTAAAAGTTGAAACATGACAGTTGTCGCCCACTGTATTTAAAAAGTCGTACAACTTTGAGAGACAATAACGCGTTTAAACTTGAAAGTCGCTCCCAATATTAATGAAAATTTATGAATAAATGTATTAAAAGAGTGGTTACATTTAAAGGTTGAAGGACAATACACGAGGCATGCGACTGCGGGCGGTCGCAGTATTGTCAGTGCATAAAATGTGAGTTTGTTTACAAAAATATTCATATAAAAAATATTTGAGTAGAATATAATTAAATCTGGCAGCACTAAAAAATGTGCCGCGCGGAAAAGTAGAACTTTGTTCTACTTTTTTCCATTGCCGCTTCAAATTTGACAAACCAAAAGAAAAAATAACATCTGATTGCCGACCGTAGCCGCTTGCCGCGTGCGTTGGCTTTTTCCCTTAAGGGCCGATGTTGATTTTAAATAAAATACAAATTATTACATATTATTACCATAAAGTACCGCATAGAGTGCGATCATATGTTTTACTAAACACAAAAAAAATAGAAAAAATAGCAAAAAAAATGTATAATAACATTTCTTATATGAAGATGACATCTTTTAAATGTACTTTTGACGTCTCTTAAATGTACTTGACAGTTTCGTCCACAGTCTAGTTTTGGTTTATGATTATCACTTTCAAAATTTTCAAATTAATAATTTCAAAATTAAAAATGAACTCAAGCCTGATAAATCCAAATTTTTCAATTAATTCAATTTAAAGTTCGAATAATTAATTTCCAAATAAAATACAAATTTTTTAGGAAATTATTGTAATTTTTATTTATTATGACAATATTGGTATGATATATTTCAATTAACATAATATCGGCCAAATGGACGCCGCAAGCTCGACCTCCATCCAAATTTTCGATGACGCTGAGGCATGATTAATAATGTGCCGAATTATCTCGTCCTTTAGCTCTTAAAATGTTGGTGGCTTATCGACCACCCGATATAATAGTATAATATAAATTAATAATTTGTGTAAACACTTAAAACAACTGCTTTAATTTGACATCTTAAATAACTTTGGTAGTTACAGACTGTGCAATCCCAAAAGAAATATACGATTTTTGATTTCATACAAGTTTTTTTCTCATGTACTAAACTCTGACAATGATTTGTTTATGTAAAAAAAGATGAACACTTCATACATTTTATGCATATATATATAGTCAGAATATGGTAAAATGTTCCATAATATTACAATCTTTAGAATCGTTTACACTCACTCGCATAAATATGTATCCAAACAATTAGTTAAACAAACTTATTAGTTTTTTTATACCCACCATCAAAAAGAATGGGGGGTATATTGAGATTGTCATTCCGTTTGTAATTTCCTTAATATTGGCTCAAAAATCAAAAACGATATATATTCTGAATCCTTATGAAATTCTAAGCGATGTCTGGAGCGATGTCCGTCTGTCTGTCTGTTGAAATCACGATAACGCCTAAACGAAAGGAGCTAACTCACTGAAACTTAGTAGAAACATTCTTCATCTATGAGAAAATAAAATGAAATTGGGCAAATCGATTAACATTTGCTTATTTGCTAATAAATGACAAATTATAACAGCTATGGTGACAAAATTTGCTATCTGGAAGTTTTAGATAAGCACTAGGCAGCATATAAAATTTCATCGAAATCGGTTCACATTTAACTGTAGCTCCCATATAAAAAACTTACGGAAACACAAAAATACAAAAAAAAAAGGGGGTTTATGTCCGTCTGTCCGTTAGATAAAAGCGCGATAGCGCCTTAACTAAAAGGGCTACAGCAACAAAATTTTACAAAAGGAAGTCTTATGTGAATGACCGATTTTGTTACAATCGGTCACCATTTGATCATAGCTCCCATATAAAAAAAAAAACTTACAGAAATACAAAAAGAAAAGGAGATTTATGTCCGTCTGTCCGTCAGAGAAAAGCGCAACAGCTCCTTAACTACAAAAGCTAGAGTGACAAAATTTTACAAAAGTATTTTCGATATGTAACAAAAGTTGTGTACTAAAAATGGGCGAAATCGGCTCACATTTAGTTAGAGCTCCCATATAACCCCGCCCCGGGAAACACATGAATGCTGATAAATTGAGTGTAATTGTAATAGCTATGACGACTAAATTTAGAATAAAGAAGTTTTATGCAACTATTGGTCAGTATATCAAATTTTATAGGAATCGGTCCATATTTGACTATAGCTTTCATATAAAAAACACTCCCGGAAACCAAAAAATATTTAGCAAGGATCAGATAAAGGCTATTAAATTAGAAACTGTGGCAGCTATTGCCACTAAATTTTGCAAAAATAAGCCTTATATAAATACCAGCCAGTATGTAAAATTTTGTTACAATCGGTCAACATTTGGCTATAATTTTTCCCCTTTTATATCTACAATCAAAAAGATTTGGAGGTACATTCATTATATTAAGATAGCACCTATGAAATTAGATAGGCATCAATCAAAGTTCAGCCCAGACTTTATATATGATGAATGCATTAGGAATTTTATATTTAAACCCTATCGTTCGAGAAATGAGGAAAAAATGACCGTCAATATTGGAGATAACGAGATAACCGAATCGGATACAGTTAAGTATCTAGGAATTCATTTAAACCGTAATCTTTTATGGGATGAACAGCAAAAATTTCATCTGCAATTGGGATTTTATATAAATTTAAAAATAAATTGAATCCTGAAGTCAAAATGCTCATTTACCAATCACTTGTACACTCTCACTTAACGTATCTTCCGATCATCTACGGTTGTAAAACCAATAGTAGTTTGAAATCACTTCAATCTGCACAAAATAAAGCATTAAAGCTAGTTTTTAATTTACCACTAACACACTCTACATTGAACTTATTTAAAAATTATGCGAAAAACGTTCTTCCAATACGAGGACTATATATTCAGAAGCTGTTGTTGTATATGTTTAAAGCTGTTAATAATGGTCATGGAACCATACAGTTTAACCAAAATTTTTTACATACTCAAAGAAATACTAGACAAGCTTCAAATCTGAACTACGTAAGATGTCGATTAGAGTTAACAAAGCAACGAATTTCTTATGCTGGACCGCTTGAATATAATCAAATGCCAATAAATTTTCGTAATGTACAAACTATATCAACTTTTAAACAAAAAATTAAAGAATATTTACTTAAAAATATAGAAACACTTCTAATGTAATTTTTATAATTTAACTAGTTCTTTTTTTTTCTTCTTCTTTTTTAAAATTTATAATACAAATTTGCAAAATGAATTGTAAAGTTGCCTTCTCGCCTCTATAAAGCCTTTAGGGCGCTGAGGCTCAATGAAAATATTGTTATTTACTATTATTGAAATAAAGAATACTAGGTTAGGTTGGGTTAGGCAGGCAGCCGATGTAGGTCAGCGTCACTTGGGTCCAAAAGACGGTCCCGTTGTGTTACCTGCAAGGGATAGACTGGAAGAAAAGAACAAAGGCAATTACTCCAGGCTATCAGTGAGAGGCTGATCAAGCCATCCTGAAGCCCTGATAAATGAGTCTATTTTACGAATGTCAATACTCGCTAGATCCGATAAATCATGCAGAAAAGGTGCCCCCAAATTGAGAGCCCTAGGGGTCGAGAGGGCGGGGCAGTGACAGAGAAGATGTGTCACTGTCTCTTCCTCTTCTATGTTGTGACAGCTGCGGCAGTAGTCGTAAAATTGAAGATTAAGTCTTCTGGCATGAAGCCCAAAAACGCAGTGCCCTGTTAGGGTCGAGATAAGATTGCGAAGTCTATGACGGGGTAGAGTTACCAAGATATTTGAACGTTTAGTGTTGTAGGTGGGCCATGTTTGCCTAGATATGGAGCAGTTCGTTACCGAAGACCACTCGTTTTGCGCTGACGCATAAAGTGATTGCCTTATAATTGATTTGCAGGCGGATAGCGGTAAGCCCGTAAATTGGTCGATGCTATCCTGACTCAGGAGAGCACCGGATTTAGCAAGTTTGTCCGCGGTGGAGTTACCAGGTATGTTGTTGTGCCCGGGTACCCATAAGAGTTCGATTTTGCAATGTCTCGCCATCTCGTTAAGAGATGTCCGGCATTCGCTGGTAAGAACAGATGTCGTATGGACATTAGATAGGGATTTTATTGCAGCCTGACTGTCGATACAAAAGCGAATATCCCTGTCGTATACTCTGTGGTATCTCAACCATTTGACTGCTTTGTGGATAGCCGATATCTCGGATTGTAGGACACTGCATTGATCAGGGAGCCTAAAGCAGATTTCCTTCCCAAGCAATGGGATGAAGAAGCCCCCCCCTACGCCTATCTTTGACTTCGATCCATCAGTGTAAACCTCTAGACAGCCATCATCTAAGGATGGAGGCTCTCCAGAGATAGTCACAGCGAAGGATTTGTCGAAGAAAGGAGTAGATATGCAGTAGTCTATATGTTCAGGGATGTTATTGATTTTGCCCAGGATGGTGGAATGCCCGATTTGTAAGTGGGACCAGGTTCCAATTGTGCTGAGACGGACAGCCGAGTTAAGAGCAATTTGCATTGCCATTAGTTCAGCTGGGAGCCAGTTTAGCATGGTGAAGAGTGCCTTAGATGGAGTAGTTCTTAAAGCACCGGTGATCATTAGAGCAGCAGATCTCAAGATTTTGTTAAAATAGTGCAACTGGTTTGCCTTGGTGAGTGCAGGCCACCAGACCAGCGCACCATACATTAAAATAGGTTTAACCACCATGTTGAAGAGCCAGGCAGTGTTAATGGGATTCAGACCCCAGGTTTTGCCAATGGCCCCTCTACATGAATATAGTGCAATAGATGCTTTAGATACCCTAAGTTGGGTGTTCAGGCTCCAGGACAGTTTTGAGTCCAAAATGACCCCCAGGTATTTGGCATGGTCAGTGAGCGAAAGTTCAACCTTGTTTAATTTAGGAAGAGTAAAGGTGGGAATTTTGTATTTACGTGAGAAGAGTACAAGTTCCGTTTTAGCTGGATTTACTCCAAGGCCGTTGGAAACGCTCCATCGATAGAGTAGGTCAAGAGCTGTTTCGAGACGTTGTGACAGTGTGTTAAGAAATTTCCCTGACACTGCTATAGCAACATCATCCGCGTATGCGATGGTGTTGAATCTCAGAGAATCCAGTTCAGTGAGTAGTTTATTTATGGCAAGGTTCCACAGAAGAGGTGATAGTACACCTCCTTGTGGAGTACCTCGACAGGCTACTTTATAAACAGTAGTAGTGCCCATGGTTGAGCAGATGACTCTATAGGTGAGGAGTTTATCTACAAACGAGATAATAGATTTGTCAACCCTTAAGTCCTCCATTGCCGATAAAATCGACTCAGGTCTAATGTTGTTAAAGGCGCCCTCTATATCTAGGAAGGCGGCAAGTGTGAATTCGCCAAACTCAAGAGATTTTTCAATATGGCTAACTAATGAGTGGAGTGCTGTCTCAACTGATTTGCCTTTGTTGTAGGCATGTTGTGAGTTGGACAGGAGCCTCGAATCTAATGAAGCACGAATATGTGCTTCAATGATACGCTCCAAAGTTTTAAGAAGGAAAGAACTAAGGCTAATAGGCCTGAAATCCTTAGGTTTCGTGTGCGAGGTTTTACCTGCTTTAGGAATAAAGACAACGTTGCACCTGGTCCAGGATTCTGGTATGTGAGACAGTCTAAGACAGCCATCATATAGCAGGAGAAGCCAGGGCATTAAGAGATCGGTATTATGTTGAAGATCAGCTGGAATAATACCATCAGGACCCGCAGCTTTGTACGGTTCAAAGCTATCAAGAGCCCATTGAATTCTATCCCTAGTAAGAGGGATGGGGATGGACTCGAGAATATAGTCGTTAGCAAATGTGTCCGCACCTAGTGGTTTGCAACCTGGAAAGTGGGTGTCTAAAAGGACCTCGAGGGTTTCGGATCCGCTTGTCGTCCAATGGCCACTGTCCCTTTGAATATAGGCAGCTACCGTGGGCGATGAGGTCAGGATTTTTCGGAGACGACTAGTATCAGAGGAACCTTCGATGCCGCTGCAAAAGTTCATCCAGGACTGTCTCTTCGCTTTCCTGACTAGATTTTTGAATTTATTAACGCAGGCTTTATAGGGGAGCCAGTTTGCGGTCCTTTTGGCCTCGTTAAAAAGTCGGCGACATTCCTTTCTAAGTGATGCAATGTCGGTGGACCACCAGGGAGGTTTCTTTTTGCCTCTCCTGGTGGTGAGTTTACATGCCTGGTTTGTGGCTTGGTTTAGAGCGTCGGTTAGTACATTAACCGCGTGATCTAAATCATTGCGAGTGTTGATGCTCGGTAAGGAGGGGAGGAGTCGCTCCAGGGTGCCCCTGTGGGTATCCCAGTTTGTCTTCCTCCTGTTACGGTAAGGAGTAGTTATTTCCCGTTGTTGAGTTAATTCAAATTCGATGTAGCGGTGATCCGAAAAAGAGCAGTCGTTTGAGACCCTCCAATTCTTGATCAGAGCTGAGTGCATGTTACTAACTATCGTGATGTCGAGGACCTCTTGTCTGTTAGCAACGACAAAAGTGGGTTCTGACCCGGAGTTAACTATCTCTAAGTTGTTACAAAGAATAAAATCAAAAATTGACTCACCTCTTGTGTTTGTGTCGGAGCTTCCCCAAATGACGTGATGTGCATTAGCGTCAGCTCCAATGATTAATGGCAGGTTTTGCCTATGTGCACGGTCCACCGTCTTTCGAACCAGAGCATTGGGTGGGGGGCTGGGTTGGTCGTGCCCCATGTAGCACGAGGAGACCATAATGGAGCCTGTCTTGGTCTCCCAGGCCGCTACGGTGGTATCTTCATCACTGTAGTCAGAAAGAATGAAGATATTAAGTGTGCTTTTTGCTAAAATACACGCCCTGGGCCTACCTTTTCCCTTGGTGTAAATTAGCTTATAGCCTTTGAGCGATAATCCACAGATCCTTTCACGGTTGATCCAGGGCTCTTGAATTAACGCTAGATCGTCCCCACGTTCGGCCAAGCGGAGGAGCAGGGCAGCAGATGCCGCCTTGGAATGATGAAGATTAACTTGCGTTATCTTCATCATCATCATTCTCGGAGAAGGTGAGTGGAATGATCGTGACGTCGGAGTCATCCTGATCCCCGTCCTCAGGGTCGGGGTTCAGGAGGGCTTCCTCGTCAGCATCCATGTCCATCACATCATCGGCAGCGCTGAGAGAGTTTATGCTCTCCAGAGATTGCCTAAGTTGCGATGAGCCGGAAGCTTCATTCCTAGC
Source organism: Stomorhina lunata (assembly GCA_933228675.1). Taxonomy (NCBI): domain Eukaryota; kingdom Metazoa; phylum Arthropoda; class Insecta; order Diptera; family Rhiniidae; genus Stomorhina; species Stomorhina lunata. Next base: position 81,927,682 of record OW121740.1, on the reverse strand, counting down.
GGGGGGATCAGATGAGCTGTTAGCCTTCCCACTTGAAACCTTATCATCACCTCGGTAAACATGCAGGGAGATCTCCTCGAAACCGTAGAAGATCTTCCCGCGCATCTCCCGAAGCGGAGCTAGGGTTTCCTGTGTAAGGATAACAGTTATCCTTCTGAGAGCTCCTTCAGGTTCAGAGATCTTAGCTACCTTCCATTCCTGGACGGGTAGGCTAGGATTGCTGATCTGAAGGAGCTCCAGTATCTCCTTGGCAGAGGACTTGCCATCGGGCACAAGGGCTGTGGACCTAGGTCTGCGAGGTATCTCCTCCCTGGAGACCACGTCAAGCCTAGCTCCATCCCAGATGCCCTCTATGAGCTGAACTGCTTTCTTTAGCAGAATAGCAGAGCGCTCATTATGACAAGCAAAAGAATACTAAACTAAAAAAAAAAAAAAAAAAAAAAAAAAAAAAAAAAAAAAAAAAAACTCCTAACGAAATATATTTACTCTTAATGTGTTTAGCCTAACTACATATTAAGCAGAACGAAAAGTATTTAATAACTTATTAATTTAAAACTATACCCGGTTATGAGATAGAATTTTTATCAAAGTAAACTAAAATATTTTTAAATATTGAACTATAAAGCTACGGCAACCGAATTTAGTCCAAAGGTTTTACCAACAATACCAATTAGCTTAGCGATTTTTCAGTTTTGGTCCAGATTTAAATTAGCTGCACCCTTGTAGATATATGAAATATGTTTCTAAATTTAACACCACTTGATGGTTTTTATTTATTTTTAAACAATTAAAAACAAAATATTTTAGCTAATTTTATACTGGGAGTCAAGGAATTATTTCCCGAATGATACCAAATGAAAGTGAAAGTAGCCTATCAGTAGACAAAATCCCCCAAAGGCTTAGCTCAAATTTTTAAGTTATATATTTAACTTTTTGTTAAATTTGTTTCCATATATTTTGTATGTGGTGTAAATCAGTAAATAAATTTAAAAGCTGCAATTGGGTATTTATTTAGATTTGTTAATTTTTATAATTTGAGGCCCTATGCTCCACTGGAAGTCAAGGATAACTGAATTTTTATAATTTCCATGATTTTAAGTTTAAATTTTATAGCATCTTTACGCTAAGTTTGGTAAAATTTCTAAAAATATGGCAAAATATCGGCACACAAAGAGTTAAATTGGCCCATTTAAGGGTAATAATTTATATATATTGTACAAGTAAGAAAAGCTATAGTCGGTCAAGCCGACTATATAAAACGCTTCATTACTAAGGTCAAATATGGACCAACAATTAAACAAGTTTTCCTTAAGTCTCAAAATTTCGAGATTTATATAATTTCCTAATATGTGAGCTAGGGTCCTGTGCAAAGTTTAAGTAATCAAGTGCATTTATCTTTAGAGTAATTAACGTTTTTGTACTTTTATATGTACATAAACGTCTTTTGAGAATGTGTCTTGTATGGGAGGCATGGTTAAATATGGGCCGATTTCTACAAAATTAAGAACACAGATTAAGGTTATGATAAGCAATGAATATTATTAAAATACAACTAAATTTGTGGCTGTAAAAGACCAACAACTCTATTCCGGGAAGGCATCCCTATGGGAGGTACCCGAAATAGTAATCCGATTTCACCCAAAAAGAATAGGGATTGTCCTGGTGAAGGGTATACATAATAGAAATTTAAGTCAATCGATTTGTTGGAACCAGAACTGAACATTGAACATTACTGACAAAAGTTATCTTTTTTCATTTTTGAATTATACATTTTGACTAAATGCTACTATTTTTTCAAGTGTTGGAGCTTTTTTGACTATCAAATTGTATAAAATTTCAAAATCTTCTAAATATAAAGTAAAGTTATTTTTTTTTTCAAATAGGTTAGGTAGGTTAGGTTATAAGTCAAATCAACAATTTTCGAACACGTACTGAAGCTAGGGTTGCCAGACACAAATCCTGAAAAAGCTGGACATACGGGGAAAAATAGCTTGACAACCCAAAAATTAGCTGGACATTAATAATAAAAAACTTGCTTTAATAATTTGCTTCGATGAATCTTTCAATTTTTGATAAACCGAATACCAAATACCATAATTAGCTGCAGCTAATACATCTGAAACAATTTTCAACAGCAAACACATTCTACTTGCGTTTGTCGACGACATTGACATCATGGGACGGACGCACATTTCGCGATTCGACTGCCACCTTTTCAAGTATCGAGAAGGAATGTAATAAAATGGGTCTAGTTGTCAATGAATCAAAACAAAACTGCTGGTTTCTACAAACAGGCAATCCTTAAGAATCGGACCACATGTGATCATTGAGAACTATAGCTACGAGGTTGTAAAAGAATTTGTTTACCTTGGTACCGCCGTCAGCATAATTAACGACATAAGTTTCAAATGCAAACGTAGAATCATACTTGCCAACAACGCACATTGGGAAAATACGGCCAAAACTCAATAACTTGGTCATTTCTTAACTTTTTTTCTTGAAATTTTCTGTGCATGTAAATAATATACCTTTAGCTAAACTGAAATACATAGTTTTTTAAGAAAATATAAAGGCTGTGGTCACTTAAAACTGGACTACTAAACATGCTGAAAAATCTTTGCTGGCGATTTTAAAAATTATTTACTTTAATGGGATAATTTATGAAAATAATACCTATCCTACGACATACGTCTTGTCAAAATCGGACATGTCCTTTTAAAGATATTGGCCTCATAATATGAGCTTATAACCAGATTTTGTATGCTTTTAATAAATCTACAGAAAAACTCCAAACATTTAACATTCTTATACAAATAATTACTAGTCCTTGAATAATATAAAATTTGTGGATTTTAAAATTTTTATTGCGTCCACAATTATGTGACCACTACCTGTATACTTAAATAGACTATATAAAGGTCACTCAAAATTGAAAATTTAGTTGTTTTTTTATGTTTATATAAATTTTGCATTGAATTAGAAAGGAAGCTAAAGAAATGGCATAAAAATATTACATCATGCAAAAATTTCACTTCATGTAGTGATTTTTTTCGCGATAAATTGCATAAAATTGCGAAAGAGGGGTGTCACTAAAAACGTTTTAGATCTTAAAATGGGATGCAAATGGATACGAAATTCATAGAGCTTATTACTGATTCAATTCAGCTATTCGAAGCAGTTGTGCTCCAACCTCTAAAAATCTCTAAAAAAATTGGCGGCCTGTTAAACTTTGTATTTAAAATTAAAAAAAAAAAAATTTATAGTTGTTTTAACTGCCCGAATTCTACATAAAGCATAGGTCAAAAAATATCGAAACTGGCGCGGTTAATTAGCACAAGGTATCTACTTTTTAATCCAAAAAAGAAAATAACTTAAAATTTTACACTTTTTCCAATATTATCCGAATTTTATTTGTAGGTTCAAATATACAGTAAATTTTATTAAGAACATAAAAATAAATATTCAAACTTTGAAGAATTAATACAGTCTTAGCAGACAATGCAGAATGGTAAAAATTTCGGATTGCATGTTTTGAAATGTCAGCTCTAATCTGACATCAAAATTTGTTAAAAAAAATTTAAAACAACTTTGGGGGTTTTAACCATAATTTCCTACTGTGCAATGGAGAAATTTGATAGAGGGTTTTTTTATTCAAAATGAACTTGATCAGGCAACTAATTAACCAACGCATAAATCATTTAAGGAAAAAAATACACTTTTCCAAAAGTTTTTATTGCGTTCTTTTTCATAAAAATAGTTTTTCTTTAAAAAATATTCAATTTTTGACCTTTCAGCTGGACAAATTTAATTTTAGCTTGACACTGGACAAGCACTAAAAAAGCTGGATAATCCAGTCGAATCCAGCCTGACTGGCAACCCTAACTGAAGCACACCATGATTCAGAGATGGATGAAATTTGTTATATATGTACATTAGGCGGCACTTTTACGAAAGTGCGAAAACGAAGTTCAAGGTTAATTCAGGGGTACCGCAAGGCTCCGTTCTTTCTCCTACACTATTTCTTATATTCATTAACTACCTTCTACATCAAACTTCCAATCCTATATACTCTTTTGCAGATGATAGTAATATTTGACATTCGTATTCATTCAATTATAGACCAAGCCTCTTTGAGGTAGTTGCTATGAGACAACACATGAATGAATCATTAAACTGCGATTTAGATACAATATCTGAATGAGGCCGCGCGAATAGAGTTGTTTTTAATCCTCAAAAAACTCAATATTGTTTGCTTACACACAAGCGCACGGCAGATCTTGTTACTTTAACTGTTTTCATGGATGGTGTAGATATTCAGGAATCAGACGCTCTTGAGGTTCTGGGTATGAGGATTCAGTGTGATGTTCGTTGGACTAACCATATTTTCAAGTGTCGAAAGTAGCATTCAAGTGGCTCGGTTTTCTAAAACGGTGTAAGAGATACTTTACTCCAGCTGATCTTCGAACTATTTACACCACCTATATCCGACCGAAAATGGAATACAACTCTCATGTATGGGCCGGTGCTTCAAAGTCTATTTTGGAGCTTCTCGACCGAATACAGAAGAGGGCGATGGTGCTTATTGGTGACAGTAGGGTATCCAACTCTATTGACTCACTTCAACATCGTCGCAGTGTGTGTTATGTTTCACTGTTCTATCGTTACTACTTTGGAATGTGCTCTAACGAAATCAGATAACTCGTTCCCGAAACTCGAATTTTCATGCGCAACACTCGTTTATCTGTTAGAGCCAGTAGACCAAACAACGCATTACAGAGAAAATTCGTTCTTTAGCAGTACAGTTTGTATGTGGAATTTACTTTCCGCAGAACTTTTCCCTTCCACTTACAATATAGGAAAATTCAAATCAATGTTAAACTAGTTTTGCGAGTCAAAGAAACCACCAATAGTTCCATTAGGACTATTAGGCTTAACTTCGATGTCCTCTAACATTGCAATTAATTGGAAACATATTCATACATTCATTGTTGAAAATTTTAAAAATATTTTATTTTTTCAAAGTCAAAACAGAAGTTCAAAAATAAAATAATCAATAAAATATTTTTCTGTTCGGATATTTATCGTTAAAGATATTTAAAATTTTCATCAAATATAAATCCCTCTTTTTTATTCATCTATCGAAATGAAAATAAATTTTCATCGGCAATGATATTTATACTTGATTGATATAAAAAATAAAACAATATTCGGTCTCTGGTTTTATGATACTGGAAAGTAAATTTATTATTTGTAATATTTGTTGAACAAAATTTTCAAAAAATTAAAAAATTATTTTTGAAACCGGCCTGAGAATAAAGTATAATTTTCTGATATGAAAGAACTGAGTAAATTCAGTTATATTTTAACGAAACTCAACTATTTAATGCTTACAGGTCATAGAATTGGAATTACTTTGAAATATACACATCTTTAACAATTTTATTGGCTGCATATCCTTAGGCGTGTCGTCAAGGACACAAATTTTCGGGGAAAACTGCAATAACTCCGAAACTACTTCATGGAAATTTAATGTTGATGACTCTAAACAAAGCTACTTTCGTTTTTTTTTATATTCCATTAAATACTCACAATTTTTCCCATACAAAAAAGTTTAACACTTTGTGGGCGAATGCGGCATGTGTTCCCCCTGCAATTAAAAAAAATGCACATCATGTTACGGTTAAATGTCGCACTTTCGTAATATAAGGTGCACCCTAAATATTCTCCTAGCTCACACAATTTTTAAAGTTCTTCAAAATTTTTAATTTCGCTTTGGTAAGGATTTTATGGCGGTCCAAAGTTCGTTTTTTCAAGATTTCTTTGATACGGTTATCAGAAATTTGTATTTTAAAAACACAAAAAATTTAGGATAATTTTATATGGAAAAAATATTTATGTCTGTTTGAAAATGTAGTTTAGAAAATTTGTAGTATTTTTGGTTCATTTACTTGCATAAAATTGGTGTTTATAAATTCTTAGGCATGTCACAAATTTCGTTCGGAATTGTAACCATTTCGTAGTTTAATTCCGACAGAAATGGTTTTAGGTAAATACTCTAAAACATTAAAAAATTGAAATCAGTAACTGAAAAATTAGGTTTAATCAGGCTTGAGTTCAATTTATTTTCAAATTATTAATTCTGAAAATTAGAAAAGTTATTGCGGAGAAAAACTGAAAAAATTATTTTTGAACGCGGCTCAGTGGATTGCAATTTCTGTCCTACCACAGGACGTCATCAGCAATTAAAGCCCTTGACCACTGTTCGATCAAACTCAATGAGTTAAATTGATGATTATCTCTACAATTTGACAACTCGACTGTGGTCGAGGGCGCTAAGTGCTGATGACGTCCTGTGGCAGTAAAGAAATTGCAATCCACTGAGTCGCGCTCGAAAATAATTTTTTCAGTTTTTCTCCACAATTACTTTTCTAATTTTCAAAATTAATAATTTGAAAATAAAACATGTAAAAAAGTGCTATAGTCGGTTAAGACCGACCATACGATACCCTTCACCACTGAGGTCAAATGTGTTCTTTTTCCTGTATAAAGACAAATTTTTTTCAAAATTTTGCTATAACACAAATATTTTCCCAAAACTTATATATTTAAGCTGTTTCCGTCATTTGGACTTATATAAGAGCTAGGGTCAAATGTGGACCGATTATATCGAAATTTGGCAAATTGATTATAGTTGTTACAAAAATTATGTATGCAAAAAATAAATTTAAATTTCGCATTATCTTCAGATTTACGATAGTTTTAGTGATTTTTGTCTTATTTAGTGCGTTTTGACAGAAGAGTTTGTATGGGAGCTATGGTCAAATGTTGAGCGATTTCAACGAAATTTAGTAGAGTGATTTTGGTTTACATAAGCAGTATTTGTTTTAAATTTCATGAAAACATATTGACATTTGTGGCCAATATATCAATTCCGGGAAGTGGGACCTATGGGAGGTACCATAAATAATAGACCGATTTTGCCCACTATCAAAAAAATGGTCTGCGCCAAATTTCATATAATTATCTTTAGAATTGTACTTTGATTACATGGTTTACATGGGGGTCCAGCCAGCCATTGGTATACTAAAAGGTGGGTCTAAGGCAAATATTTCTATGCGTTACATACATCAGCACAAACTTATAATAACCTTTCCACCTTTGGTGGTGAAGGGACAATGAACTCAAGCCTAATTTTTCAATTAAATCTAAAGTTCGCATAATTAATTCCCAAATAATGAAATCAGTAACTCTATCTTTGTTTCAACAAATAACACTGATAAATTAAAGGAATTATTTAATTATTGAATAAACAAAGAACAACATACAATTTCAATTCCACTTTGAAAATAGAATTTCGAAAAAAATTTCGTTTCACTTTTTCTACAGAAACAAAATCAGGAATTCATTCCACTTCCGAACGGATTTGAGTTCTATGATATGGCTGTATATTTTATATTTAAAATTGGGATTTTCCAACCAAAATTAAAAAGTTGTCATTTTCATTCATCAGGTTTTTGTAGGTAAATCTAGATATCTCTGATATTTGGTAATAACTTATGGCCCGTTTGTGTAACTAGTTTTTTTCCAAATCACTCGTCATATGAGTAGAAAAATTTGGTTTTCGTTTTTGTAATTAAAATGTCAGTTTTGATTGAGTAAAAAACGTAAGAACAAAAAGCTTTTACAAATATATCGTTCTTTTAAATGAATTTCACACGTTCTTTGAGTCAAAAACAGACAATCAGAAAATATCAATCGTTTACAATTTTATTTTCTAACTTAAAATTTTTGCTATAAAAATAATGAATATTTATTAGGAAAATATATATTTTTTTTAAATAAATTATAATAAAAAGCGCATTATCTAAAATACTTAATAGAATAAAAAGTACCTTTTAGAATAAAAAGTTCTTTTAAGAATAAAAAGTTCCTTTAAAAATAAAAAGTACCTACAACTGAACTAGAACTGAACAAGAACTGAACTAGAACTGAACTAGAACTGAACTAGAACTGAACTAGAACTGAACTAGAACTGAACTAGAACTGAACTAGAACTGAACTAGAACTGAACTAGAACTGAACTAGAACTGAACTAGAACTGAACTAGAACTGAACTAGAACTGAACTAGAACTGAACTAGAACTGAACTAGAACTGAACTAGAACTGAACTAGAACTGAACTAGAACTGAACTAGAACTGAACTAGAACTGAACTAGAACTGAACTAGAACTGAACTAGAACTGAACTAGAACTGAACTAGAACTGAACTAGAACTGAACTAGAACTGAACTAGAACTGAACTAGAACTGAACTAGAACTGAACTAGAACTGAACTAGAACTGAACTAGAACTGAACTAGAACTGAACTAGAACTGAACTAGAACTGAACTAGAACTGAACTAGAACTGAACTAGAACTGAACTAGAACTGAACTAGAACTGAACTAGAACTGAACTAGAACTGAACTAGAACTGAACTAGAACTGAACTAGAACTGAACTAGAACTGAACTAGAACTGAACTAGAACTGAACTAGAACTGAACTAGAACTGAACTAGAACTGAACTAGAACTGAACTAGAACTGAACTAGAACTGAACTAGAACTGAACTAGAACTGAACTAGAACTGAACTAGAACTGAACTAGAACTGAACTAGAACTGAACTAGAACTGAACTAGAACTGAACTAGAACTGAACTAGAACTGAACTAGAACTGAACTAGAACTGAACTAGAACTGAACTAGAACTGAACTAGAACTGAACTAGAACTGAGCTAGAACTGAACTAGAACTGAACTAGAACTGAACTAGAACTGAACTAGAACTGAACTAGAACTGAACTAGAACTGAACTAGAACTGAACTAGAACTGAACTAGAACTGAACTAGAACTGAACTAGAACTGAACTAGAACTGAACTAGAACTGAACTAGAACTGAACTAGAACTGAACTAGAACTGAACTAGAACTGAACTAGAACTGAACTAGAACTGAACTAGAACTGAACTAGAACTGAACTAGAACTGAACTAGAACTGAACTAGAACTGAACTAGAACTGAACAAGAACTGAACTAGAAATTGAAATTTATTTAGAAAATAAACACATATTTCAAAAACTGTGAAAAAGTCTAGCGTGATATCCTCATTTTTATTGACTTTTTGGAGTGGGGAATCTCTTTACCATAAGACCTTGTGAGGAAGAACTTCTCCTAAACGAAAATGCGGAAGTAAGACTCCTGAAGTCGGAGTTTATGAAACAAATCATGAGTTAAAGGCCTTATTCTGGCTTCTAATGCCAATAAGATATCAAAGTCATAGAATGGAGTTACTCTGGGCCTAAAGGGCTGTTCTCTTGAAAATGTTCCTTTTGGTGGATAAAAAATCCTTAATTTTGTTTCAAAATTTAATCGTTGAATTATGCAACACGCTCTTCAGGTCATTTACATTAATAGTTGCTTTTAATCTGGTATTGGCGATTAAATTCTGATTATTTATCCCAGATTTATAAACAGTTTCTAAAATACTCCAATAGAATTTTTTTGTAATATTTTGAGTAATTTTTTGACAAGCAAAAAAAAGAATTACCTTTATCGTTTTGAATTCAAAATTTTGTATGAAAAAATTAAAAAGCTTTCGAATTGAGATATATTGGCAACCAAACAATTTAAAAACAAAAAAGCACAACGTAATACAACGCAAGTCGGACGAATATTTTCTAAGAACTCAATTTCTTACGAACCCGTCTGCCTTCGAAACGTTCGCTTCAGAAATAACCTTAGTTATAAGAACCTACTATTAATTTACAAAAGGTAAATTTGGAAAATTTTTATCCATTCCTAAAATGTAGACCTTCTCACCAAAGACTCTATAATATAAAGATGTTGCACTTCCATACATTGATTTGTTGTATGGTCGTTTCGAAAAATCCCATAAAAAAATAGTACACCGCTTTTACTCTAATTCGTAAACAACTAATAGAGACTATTATCCAATGAGAGAAAGCTAAAGCGTTTATGTGTTTTTCATTGTTCTTTATCCACTTAATTTCACTTTTGGCTGGAAAAAATGTATGTAGTATAATATCTTTATATTATATAGTCTTTGTTCTTACCAAAACCTAATAATTCCATTTTTAATTATTTTGAGTAAATCAAAAAAAAAACATTTTTTACTTTGAGTTATTATGAAGTCCGTTTTTTTTAGTTTTTGTGAATAATTTATTGTTGTTTTTTAACAATTTCCTTTAATAAACAAATTTAACAAAATTCTATACCGAGATTGTATACTGAAATGAAAAGAAACAATTGCCGAAATTATAGGAAAAACAGTTACTAAATAGACGTGTCAGAAATATATAATTATTCAAAAACGGTTCAAAATAATAAAAACTGCCTTATGATGTCCATTTTTGTGAAATTTTTGGATCTACAGATATGAAATAAGGTCAAAAGTCCATGACAAGTATGTAAAAGGCTCTTTTGCGAAATTGGTCTAAAATTTAGATTTTTAAGTAATCAAGTTCTATAAGTGCAATTTTGTTACATTTAAACTAATTAAATAAAATAAAAACAACAAAACTTCATGTAATTTTTTTAAATTTTACTAAAAAAATACAAAATTTTGTTCAAAAAATTTACTGGATTTTATTATAAAAAATTACACATACAGGTATGTGATGGATATCGATCGTTTTCAAATCGCTCAATTTCGGATAGATTTTTGAAGTGATTTTCGGTTATTTTCCAAAAAAAATCAAACCAAATGAAAAATAAAATATTTAATCCTTTCGACTGATATTTATATCTGAAATCAAACGATTTGAAAACGATCGATTTCAATCACATACCTGCTGGGGCCAAATTACGGCATTCGATATCGAACGAAATCTTAGATATTTTCAAAACATTTGTATAGCATACTTTAAGAATGATCAAAATTATTTAAAAGATGCACAGTTTACTATATTTTTTGCCAAAAGATTAACATTTTTTTTGCAAAAAGATGAACAATAGTAAAAGAGTTTTAATTGAACTATATGTTTTTAAAAACGAATCAAAATGGATACCAAATTTCAATAAACTTTTTGCATCGAAGTAGCTTTTAACATCCCTAAAGTATACTTCACAATATTCACTTGAAAGTCTGAGTTTTCTATCGATATCGTATGCGATAATTTGGCCCCTGATATATCGAGTTAATGTTTGGATACATATTAAGGCGAGTGAGTGTATAGCAATAACACATTGAAGACCAAAGATTAGCCAATTGGACCTGCCAAAATTTAAAAGCACACGTCTATCTAACAATTTTCAGTGGTAAATGAAGTACAAGGAAACGAAGCGCTTAGATAATAACCAATTACGTTAACATGACATTTTAAGCGAATATTTAAGTACTTAGAGTGTAATTTTTGTGTAAACTAAGTTATCGTTCGCTACTTGCAACATATAAGCGGAGAGTCATCTAGCGATAAATAAAGTGTTCTCAAATAAAATTATAGTAATGGTTAGCAGGACATTTTAAGCGAGGTTTTAAGTAATTAATTTGTCACCTTTGATCATGTGATTTTTAGCGACAATAAAACGAAGTTCGTAGACTGAACCCGATCACAATGTGCATGATATTTTAAATGAGAAATCGAGTTCCTAGACTTTAAGTCACATTTAATCTATGTAATCGTGTGAAACAATGCAATTTAAATGGTTCTTAATGACTTCGTCACTTAGTTCAAGCGTTTTGTGTTTTGGTAGGTAACATCTTCGCTTACATTTTAAGCAGAAGCGCAGCAGGAATAGCGAGAGCAGGAGAGTGCTTCGTTGATAGGTGACATCGTCACTTACTTTTAATCAAGAGCGTACGATTAAAAGCAACATTGTCGCATACATTGTAATGGAGAGCGCACCAATTAACCAGCCTATGACAAGTATATGTTAATTTTTAGGGAGGAATTATGCAAAGGTGTCATCACTGAGGACTATCGCTTAGATAAGCGATTACGTCATGGGCATTTTTATCACTGGGTCTTTAAATGTTTTTTTTTTTTTTTTGCCGCAATAGGAAAGCTAGTGCTCTACCTATACAGGGAACAACTTTATATTATGAATTTGCCTTTAAATGGTATTTAACCATTAACGTCAATGTGTTTAATATAACGAGTTGGTGTACGTAATTAGTTGTGAATTTGGATCTTATTTTAATTATTTATTTTTTTTGTTGATTTTTTTAAATTCCAGACACATAAAAAAATAATAATTATATGAAATGTATCGTAACATGTTTTAATTGCGAAGATTTTTGCAAATTGTAATTTTTACAGTGCTGACGGGCATTATGAAGTCACTCTAATGACTAAAGCAACAGTCCATAGTAATGGATTGGTTATATGGCAACCACCTGCCGTCTATAAATCATCATGTTCAATTGATGTTGAATATTTTCCCTACGACGTACAAACCTGTATCTTAAAATTAGGCAGTTGGACATATGATGGTTTTAAGGTGCTCATATTTCTTTTTCTATTCTTATACTACTTACTTGCATATTACTTACCACTTACTTAAAACTACTTTATATTACTACAACAACAACTACCAACCAACATACATACATACCTAATAAAAAAAAATTTAATAAAATTAATTAAAAAAAAAAAATAACCAAAAGTCATTTATATATGTGTATATATACATATGTATGTATATACTACAAATATTGTATCGGTGAAATATGTAACAAGTTGGTCTTGGATGATTCAATTTTTGTTTTTAAAACCAAACTGCACTATATAGTATTTAAATTTTGGAAAGAAGTGCTTTAATAAAAAAAATAACTAGTGTTAATCCCCATTGAAAGATAACACACTGCGACAAAAAAAAATTAAGTAAAAGTTTCTGGGATGTTATACCATTTTTCTGGTAGGTACTGTCGAGTAGAACAAAACTCTGGTTTTGGAATTTTTAAAACACACCCAAAATCTGGAGTTACGGGTAAAAAACCGGTTTTTCATACCCGAGTGTACTTATCGCCATGTAACTTAGACAAATGAAAACAAATTTTAATTTTTTAAAAGATATTAAAAGAAGAAGCTTAGCCCTTTTTAACGGTGTATAGTTTCTTAAAATATACTTAAGATATATGTGTTTTTTTTTAACACCAAATATATTTTTTTCCGTTTTTATCCATATTCTTCTATTTTTGTTTTTCTTTTAAGCTGAATAAATCAGTAATTTTTTTACGGATTTTTAAATATGAAGACTCATTTTATTGGTAATCTTATATGTTTCTGAAATCATATCATAAATAGTACGCTTTGCATACAAAAATGTTGTGTAACAACGTCCCGAAAATAGAAAAATCTGGAAAAAACGGAAACAAATATATTTGGTGTTAAAAAAACATATGTGTCTTAAATATATTTTGAGAAACTGTATATCGTTGAAAAGAGTTAAGCTTCATCTTTCAATATCTTTCAAAAAAATTAAAATCGGTTGACATTTGTCTAAGTTACGGGGTAATAAGTGCATATGGGTATGAAAAACCGGTTTTTTATTCTTAATTCCCGATGTTGGGGGTGTTTTGAAAATTCCAAAAACAGAGTGTTGTTCTACTCGACAGTACCTACCAGAAAAATGGTATAAGATCCCAGAAACTTTTGTTTCATTTTTTTGTTCTTTCTCGTTTTGGAAGAATATTTGATAAAAATTATTTTTTTTTTTAATTTTTATAATATTTCAATTGTAAACCTATTTTTTTTAACTCTGGTTTCGAATAGTTTACAATTTTGGCTAATCATCCAAAATCCAAATTTTATATATACTATGGAACAAATTATGACCCCGTCCAAAATCAACTTATCATTTCTTTCGATCGATATTTATATATGTATATGTACATAAGTATATTGCATATAGTGTGAAATCATTTTTTGAATATTCAAGTTGTCGGATTAATATGTCCAGAAAGTTGTAGTCTATACTACATAGTTGAGATCAAAATCTCAAATTAGTAAAAATTAGTAGTTATTTAGTTGTCCATTCTATTCTTTCAATTTAGTCTCTGAGTGAAGGTGCCAATTCGTGCTGGTGAAATCAAAATTTTTGAACGAAAAATAATTTTAAACCTCAGCATCTTCGATTTTGATAAAATTTTGTATATACCTTCTCCTAGCTCATACATTTTTAGAGTTCTTCAAAATTTTGAATTTGGCATTTCTTTAGATTTTATGGCGATTCAAAGTTCGTTTTTTCAAGCTTTTTTTCAATTCAATTCAGTTCAGTACGTGTTCGAAAATTTTTGATTCGACTCGTTTGACTTTTCTAACCGTATGAACAATTGAGACCACAGTTATTCAAAATTAAACATTCTGTTAAATACTAGTTGTTATTTCTAACTAAACAGATATGAAAACTATTGACAACCTAAAAAAAACTAACAATGTATAGTCCGTCTGTTGCGGCACATCGACAAATACAGACTATTTGGGTTTTTAAAGGAATAAACTTTCAGCCAAATGTCATATTAATACGACTCGTACTCCTTGAAATTCAAAAAATTTCACTAATAAAGAACATAAAACCATAAATTGTACTAAATAATCTAACATAACCAATAATTCAGAAGTATTTACCATTTAAAACAAATAAACAGACAATACTAAATAAATTTAAATTAAGCATTTGCCAGAAAAACGTATATAGGAATATACATATTTATATGAGTTATATGTTACATATGTATGTATATTTTATGTATGCGTAAAAACCAATAATGTAATATTTCATTATCATTTCATTAATTAAATCCAATTTTATTGCTGTTATAATTACTTATAGTAAATTGTTTAATTTTAGTCTTATGTTCCTTAGTATCTGGACCTCCTCCTTTACGATTTCTTGCATTTATGGGGAACGAAATACACAAAAAATAAGAAATTTTGTTAAATTGTATGAAAATTAATAGGAAAACCTTGAGCTACGGCTTCGGATTTTTATTTGCGTAAAATTAAAAATATTATTATGTTTCTCAAACTTATAAAAATTGTATCCGTAAATCCAAAATTATTTGTTTATATCATTTGATAATGTCATAATAATTCATATTATAAATATTCGTGGCATAAAATGATAAAACTTCACATTGAAAATGAAAACGTGCTTACTAGGGCGTCTCGAAAAAAAAGTTCGCCGTACTCCACCGAATATTAAGTATTGCTTTGAGGCAGTTTCGAAAATTCGGGTCGCCAAAATACATTTTTCGTTATATCTTCGGCATTTACAGTCGGATCTTAAAGTGTGATATATCGATGGTTTTGTCTCAAGGAGGCCAATATTTTAGTCATTGGTCTCAGATATCCGGTTCTAACATTTATGCATCATACCTCAGTTCCTACCACCCTAATGTACCTCCCTAATATCTGAAAATTAAAGCTCTTAAAAAATAGTTAAACTTTTACTAAGGAAGTTTTTTGATAACTCTAACCGAACTATTTAAAATAAGGAATTTTTGTTTTTGCCGCACATTGGGTTCGCCAAAATACATTTTTCGTTATATCTTCGCCATTTACAGTTGGATCTTTAAGTGTTATATATCGATGTTTTTGTCTAAAGAAGGCCAATGTTTTGTTTTTATAATCATTGACGTTAAATACACTCTTTTAGTACTTCCCCATGATATCTCAACTCATACAATAAGAATAAAAAAATGTCTTGATGTCTTGTCCAAATTTGATATTTTTTTACGACTCTCGAATTTAGAACAACTGTGAGCCATGCGTTGCTCCTCGGTGACAGTCATAAAAGATTCATATACTACATGAACAAAACGCTCAGTGTTTTGTGAATGTCATAGATAAGCTGTAAAAATAATTGAAATTATAAAATAAAATTATCAAAAGAAAGAATTTTCTTTATTTTAACCTAGTATTTCGATTATATTATTGGATAACTGTAACGCTTCTAGCTGTTCTTGCATTTACTGCAAGCATTTCAGCTCAGTCAATTCAATTTTTTTTCCAATTAATCATATCGAAATATGAGTCACTCTCGAAGTTTATAAAATTCTGAAATTGTGGGCCGAACATTTGACGAATGCCTACCGTTGCTTCATTTCTGACTGATAGAATCTTTGTATAACAATCTGAACGTACTAGCGGATCTTGGTATGTTATCATCGAAAACAAAATACTCTCAGGATGGCAAAAGTAGGCGTTATTTTCTATGAGCCGACGAAGAATTTGTTGAACGTCGTACGAAGATATAACGAAAAATGTATTTTGGCGATCCCAATGTGCGGCAAAACGAAAATTGTTTGCTTTTAAAAGTTCGGTTGGAATTTTCGAAAAACTTCCTTAGTAAAAGTATAATGATTTTTTAAGAGCTTTAATTTTGTGATAATATGGTGGCGCAGACTGAGGTCTGATTAATAAATACAACAACTGGATATTTGAGACCAATAACTATTAAAGCAAAATATTGGACTACTCGAGACAGAAATATCGATATATCACACTTTAAGATCCGACTGTAAACGCCGAAGATATAACGAAAAATGTATTTTGGCGACCCCAATGTGCGGCGAAAAAAATTAAAAAAATTTTTTCGAAACTGTCTTACAACAATACTTTATATTCGGTGTTGTACGGCGAACTTTTTTTTCTTTCATATAAGGCGAGACGCTCTAGTGCTCACTTTTTTAAAAATAACCCCACCACGAAGTTATACAACAGAATAGCTACGCTCAATTTTTACAAGTTTGCAGCTACATACATATATAAATACGTGTAGCTACATTCCTAATGAGAAAAAACAAAAGAAGGAGAATGGAATTGATAACATCCGTTATCAAAACAACTACTCACGATTATTTTATTTTTAAAAATATCTAGTTTTGATATTGAATTTTAAATAACACACCGTTTTCACTTTTTATTTTAATTTAAAGAACAAATATTATTCATGATCTAATCAAAATGAAAACTATTTCTTATTTCGCAAGCACCAGTTAACAGTTAACAGGATAGTCAAAGTAAAAACCGTTTCCGAAATATTCGAAAATAACCGATTTTTGCATTTGTTTTTTTTAGTAGAAGATATTTAACCGCCGTGGTATAGCAGGTTAGTCATCCGCCAGAGGCCCAAGTTCGATCCCTGGCCAGACTCACTTGAAAAAAAATAAATTTTCAAAAAAGCGCCGGTTCACCTCATAACTCAGCTAGCCACTGGTTATTGAGTATTAGGCTATGTAAAACTTCTCTAACTAATGCATTTGCCGTTCGGAACCGGCGTTAAAACGTAGGTCCCTTTCAATGAGTCTAAAAATAGAATCGGATGCAGCTCATTGTTTGAGAGAAGTACCCCTTGTTCCAATTGGAATGTTGTCGCGGAATTATATATATATAGATATTTAAATATATTAAAATAAACATGGTCCTTTTGTAGGTATAAGCCAAATGACAGAGTTAAGTTAGGATCACATGATTGACGCAAAGCACCAATTATTGGTATATTATATATTTCAATCATGTGATTTCACAATTTATTGTCCCATACACCAATCAAAAAAAAAAAAATTGTGCTGATTTGCGGCAATCAAATGCAACTTCGGTGTGGCAATCATGTGAACGGTTGGTAGGTTACCATTCGTCAATAAAAATGACAAAAATGCGTCTATATTGATTGTCTTGTGTGCGTCAATCAAATAGGACAATTTACGCCAATAGTTACTTTTTTTATTATAATCAAATTGATTTGTGTGATTCTACGGCTAAAATTTCTTTTCGTAACACTATAATTAATAACTAGATTATATTTTTGAAAAATACGCCTATATAAAAAAAAAAACGAAATTTGGCATCTAGCAGATGTTATTGTTTCTCATATTTGCCGTGTAGTAGAACAATCGTCTGACAGGAGTGGGACAATTATTGTCACTTAATAGTTTTGCTCCAATTCGCGACAATCAAATTTATGTAAAATGAGGCAATCATGTGACCGCAGGGAATTTGATTGGGACAATTTATTTATAATGCAATGATTTAGCACAATAAAAATTGTGCAAAATTTATGCTTTGCGTCAATCGTGTGATCCCACCCTTACTGTAGACAAAAGTTCAAACATCATGAAAAAATGTATGAATTTTTTAAAATTTGTCTCTTTTAAAGTTATTTTTATTTAACCCAATTGGACATTAGTGTATTTCTATATAATTATTCAGCGACCCAGATTGGTTCAAAAAGGGGAAAACTACAGATGATGTAGTGAATTAACCCACTTTTCCATTTCTATCAAATCAAAACCCAAAAGGAAAGCCGAACGCTGCAAATACAGGGTGGCTGATGAAATTTGCTACCCAAAAAAGTAATAACTTATTTATTTAACCAACCTGTTCCACTTTTGTTTTATTTTACTTTAAAGATGGAATTTGGTTTCAACGAAAATGAAGAATTGGTACAATGAACAAAAATTTGGATGGTGCTCCGCTTGCACGCTTAAGAGTCCGTAATAAGATAAAATGTCGCACATGTGTCATTAAGGGTGGAGGCCATTTGAATTCAATTATTTTGAAAACTATATTAGTTTTCAAATGAATTATCTATCTATCTATGTATGTCAATGTTGGGCAAAGTCTCTCTAATTCTCTCTTATTTCGTACATTGCTAACCAGCGTTGCCATATGCTATTAGTAAAAAATCTTACCATTTCAGAAAAAAAATCTTATTTTCGGAAGAAAAATCTTCCATTAATAATATGAACCAAAATCAAAAACTTTTTACCAAATTCATTTTTGAGGTATTCATTACGTATCAATCCCTTCCTGTCATATTGTCATAATAATGTTAAAAAATCCTTTTTTTATTAAATTTAAAAAAAACTAACTATTTAATATTATGACTTATGGCAATATGACTAGGTATGACACCTATTGAATCCTAGATTAGTTTTTATTCTAAAACGAATACACAACACAAATTGTGTATGTTCTTTTACTTTAACGAAACAACCCAAACTTACTCAAACGTGTTCCCGTACAAAATTTTCAATACAAATTGTTTTTGGATTTATATCTGACAACTTCGAACTGTTTTATTGTATTAATTTGAAAAATAATAACATAGTAATCCAATTTTTTAATCCAAAACTTGAACAAATTGAGACCCCAAAATCTGAAAACTTATGATGGTAAAAGAAAACCCCTTGCTGGGTTTTAAATTATTAGCTAAGGTTTTTTTTCAAATTCATTTCTAAACTTTAGTACAATTTTTCATTAGAAAATTTAAAATTAAATACAAAGTAAAAATAAAGTTTAAAGTTTTTTTAAAATTTTATTTGAAAAAAATCTTACAAATCTGATGTAATTACAAAAAATCTTATTTTTTCAAGCAAACTCTTTAAATCTTACCATTAATCTAAAAATATTCAAAAATAAGATAAATCTTACCATTTGGCAACGCTGTTGTTAACATTAGGGTTAGCAAAATACAAAATCAGAGAGACTTTGCCCAACATTGATCAATTACAATTGATCTAATCAATAAAAATCGGAGATACTTTGCCCAACACTGATCTAAATCTATATCTTTAAAAAAATGTCCGCGTCTGTTTGTATGTTGTTTGTTGGGAAGGATCTCCGAAACTAGCGGACCGATTTTGCTAAAATTTTGATAGTGTAGTATGGTGTGGCCGGTGGTGACTATAGGCTAATTTTTTTTTCGAAATCTCAAGTGGGTGTGACCCCTCCCATATAACCCATATATTACAAATGACAAATATAGGCAAAAGATAAGACCGATTTTTCTGAAATTTTGACAGTATGGCAAGGTATGATCGGTGGTTAAAATAGGCTATTTTCCTCGAAACCTCAAGTGGGCGTGACTCCTCCCATATAACTCATATATTAAAAATTATATATATAAAAATGAATGTTTGTCTTTATGTCCGTTATAGAATGGTTGACTCCACTGAAATTGCTTAAAGTTAATTAAATCGTAAACTTTGCATTTGATCATGGTATGATCTTTAGCAAAGTTGTTGCGCATGGTCTGCGGAAAGTTTATAAGACTAATTTCCGACAGGTGCCTCCACTAAAAATGAATTAAATCCTAAACTTTGTGTTTAAACATGCTATGCGCATAAGCCGACAAAGGTTTCTAAATTGGAATGACCAATTTCTGACAGGTAGCCACACTGAAAATTACTCAAAATTAATTATAAACAGTGCTGTAAGTTGTTGCGCATGAGTCGACGGAGGTTTCTAAGTTTGTACAATTAGTTTTAGATAGATGGTGCCACTGAATTTATTCAAAATGAATTGAATCGTAAACTATGTCTCAAATCATCAGTTTTATGGCGTCATTTACAGAAATTGACTTTGAAAACCAATATGTGTTTACAACTGCAGGGGATTTTGCAAAACAATTAACGGATAATGCTAATGGGCGTATACAAATTGATTTATCTACGCAATGCAACATATTTCAGTGTAATTCTTCAAATTTATTTTAGTTTGTGGAGCAGAAACACGATCCTGATACAGTTAGACCTTACAAAAAGTTATTTGAGTTTCTTAAAGTAGTAGAATTCATAAGCCAGTCTGTATTAGAAATATTAAATTATATACAAAAATCACTACAAAAGCTTATATTATAAAGATTTTTGACAAAATAGTATATATAGTTCCCACACAACATTCCAATTGGAACAAGGGCTGCTTCTCTCAGAAAATAAGCTGCATCCGATTTTACTTTTAGACTCATTGAAAGGGACCTACGTTTTAACTCCGGCTTTGAACGGCAAACGCATTATTTAGAGAATTTTTACATAGCCTAATACTCAATAACATGTGACTATGAAATGAACCGCTTTTTTTTTTGAAAACTAAAATTTTTTTCAAGTGGGTCTGGCTTGGTATCGAACTTGGGAACTCTGGTTGGCTAACATGCTATACCACGGCGTTGGTTTTGACAAAACAGCTATTGTATCTTACATAAAAAACTGGATTTAATATATCTTTAAAAATTTAAAATTATTTACAAATAACCTTGGCTTTGAAAGTGATTCACGTCACGGTAGGAGTTTTCACCAACAAATACAAGGGGCGATTAAACGAAAAAAGACAAAGAAAATATCCGTTAACATTTTTAAAAAATACTTTTAGTAAAATGACATTCCGGTATGTGATGGAAAACGATCGATTTTTGAGATAGTTTTGCCAATTTCCACAAAAAAATAATCCAAATGAAAGATAAGTAATCATTTAAAAGGATTAAAGCCCAAATTTTATTTTTTTTTTGGAAAATAACTAATAATTATCTAAAAAATATATATGAAATCAATCGATTTGAAAACGATCGCATACCGGATTATCTTTTTAAAAAACGCAAATAACTGTGGTTTTGCTATATCTCAGAAACTGTTCTTCTTTTGACCATTCTACTTTCATATTCAGCGAAAAAATTTACATAAAGACTAGATATCAGATTCATTTGGTTACAACTTTGTTGAAATTATGTACACATCAGGTTTTAGATAGCAAACTGAGACAAAATTACATATAGACATGAAAGCGAT
This sequence comes from Stomorhina lunata, assembly GCA_933228675.1. NCBI lineage: Eukaryota > Metazoa > Arthropoda > Insecta > Diptera > Rhiniidae > Stomorhina > Stomorhina lunata. The sequence continues at coordinate 81,906,118 of OW121740.1, read as the reverse complement.
GTCACTTATAACCGATTTGCATCAAAAGTTTGTCAAAAAAATCTTTATTAGCTGAGAAAGCTAAGGTTTTTTCAAAAAACATTTCTCTAAAGCATATCGCGAATTTAGCACAAAATTGACCGGGAATGGTCTTCAAAAAGCTTTACCTTACATCAAATGGGCGCCAAAATATTATAAGGATTAAGGACTTGATGGACCAAATAAGAATTGTATATCTTAAAAAGATATTAACCTATCAAAACTATTAAACTAAAAAATTATTTTATATTATATCTGTGCATTAGGGTGCCAGTTATTTTTGAAAGTTGGAATTTGTATGAGGCCAACTCCCAGATTTGTTCGAAATGCTTTTTACTTTGTCAAATTTTGTTTAACAAATGTTACAAATTATAAATTATCGTTTCAGTTTTATAAAACAAACAAATAAGAGAATAAAACTCAGAAAAAATTGTGTCGATTTCTTAAACCATTTTGCCTATCTACGACAATAAGCCGATTCTATTTTTAGACTCATTGAAATAAAAGTAATAAGAATATTTTTCTCAGTTTGTGGAGAATGTATGTGGTAATGTTTTTTTTAATATAATAAAAGTTTAACACTTTTTTCCCGGGGTCAAAGGTAACAAATTTGAGCTCATTCGAATGAGGGAAAAGGGTGCCCATGACCCACCCAAAATTTTGAAAATACCTGATTTTTTAATTTAATTGTCAATGCTTGTTCTAGTTAATCGCCTATACTTAAGTTTATAAAATCACCCATATAAATATACATACATATCGTTACTTTAATATAGAAAAGCCCTAACTAATATTTTTCTAAGATTACAGGAGAGGGGAAAAAAACTAAATAAAATCTTAAGTTTTGAAGATACAGAAACTTTTTAAAGGCAGTTTTTTACTAAATTCTCTAAAGAATTTAATGCTATAATAATGTTTTTTAAAATTAAAAGATTTTTATAAAATTATCTAAGTTAAAGTTTTTAAAAGCGATTTGAATGAAAAACGACTTAGGGCTTTTCTATATTAATGTAACGATATGAATAAATCCATGCATTTTCGTATAATTTTCTTTTTAATTCAGTAAATATTGCAGATACAAAAAAAAATGATAAGAAAAAGTTATTCCCCTGAATTTGATATATTACTTACCCCGGGAAAAAATGTCAAACTTCTATAATATTAAAAATACATTACCACATGCATTCCCTACAGACTGAGCAAAAATATTCATTATTATTTTATTAGAGTGACATTTGACCCCAATAATCCAAATACAAAGTTTCATTCAGATCGGATATCGGGAAGCGTTCCCAGTTTTATGGGAAAATTAGGGGTTTCTTCAGATTTCTTAAATATGTTTCTACTTAGGACATATTTTTAAATAAATTTTTAGCAGCATATTACATATAACTAAATGAGCTCTCCAATGAGATATAAAATCTTTATATCGGTTGAAAGGTTTGCTAATTATTATGTTTCACAAAATACTTTACTTTTTTGAAAAAAAGGACGTAAATTATAAAAACCTATAAGTTAATTTTTGAAAAATTTCTCACAAAATGTAATTTTTGAAAAATTCTCTATAAAAAGTAAATTTCTGAAAAATTTCTTATAAAAATACGAAATTTTTGAAAAATTTCCTATAAAAAGTTAATTTTAAAAAAATTTAGATTTCCTGGTTATTTGAGGGTTAATTTCTAAAAAAAAAGTATGACAGAAAGAAGCTTTTAGAAGTACATTTTAGCACGCATATTAGACATTTTTAAGTAGTTCTTTGTCAATTTAAATCTGGAACCATTTTGAGCTTATGGGTTCGCAAGGGTTAATTTATATAAAAATGAAACTAAAGGCTACTTTGAACAATTTGTTAAATTTTCATTGAAATATAACAATAAAAGCATGGCTTTTTTAGTACCTTTTTAGAAAAATTTAATATTTTACAAATTTTACTTTTGACCCTGGTGATAAAAGGGTTAATGACATCCGATTTTAGCCAAAGTTCTAATATATATTTCTACTTTTTAATGCAATTATAATTGCAGTTTATAAAAACTTCTAATATATTACAATTTATGTGCTTTTTTATAACTTTGGTGATCTAAATCTTTCTTCGTGGTAATCTGCAGGATGTTCTTACTAACACTCTGTAACTTTTTTGTTTACTTTTTTTGAATTTGATTAATAAACTATTAGAAAAGCAAAAAAAGGAGTTTTGAAAACGGTATGAAAAAAAATTATTTTTTTTCGTTATATGCAAAAGTGACCTAATGTTAGCCTGTTGGAACAAAAATACATATTTGAATATCTTCTTCTTCTGTTATCCTTGACTCCTAGTGGAGCATAGGTCTCAAAAAAGTAAAACCAGTCAAACTTTTTTAAATTTGTTAAAAACAAAACATTTTTGTTGCATATGCTCAGGAGAGTCTTCAAGGACGAAAACGGTATGAAAAAAATATATTTTTTTCGTCCTATGCAAAAGTGATCTAATGTTAGCCTATTGCAATAAAAATAGATATTTGAATATCTTGAGGTCTCAAAAAAGAAAAACCAGTCCAACTTTTTAAAATTTGTTGAAAATAAAACATTTTTTGTTCCATATGCTCAGGAGAGTCTTCAAGGATGTAAAATATTTTGGGAAACCCTTAAAATTTAGCAAATCTTTCAACCGATATAAACGTTTTATATCTTATTGGATATTCTAAGTAAAATCATTTTTAAGAAATCTGAAGAAACCCCTAATTTTTCCTGGGATGTCCAAACTTTGGAGTCAAGTTGGCACACTTTCCCGATATCCGATCTGAATGAAACATTGTATTTGAATTATTGGGGTCAAATATAAAAAAATAGGGGGGGGGGGGGGGGTTGTACGTATTTCTATTAAATGACTTTCAGTTTTCTGGGACATTTTATTAATAATAATAACTAATAATTTGTGTAAATTATACACAAAGTAAGACTGAAAAATTACATTTTAGCGAAATTCTAAGACTTCAAATTGTAGATACGGTTTTAAATATCGAGACCATTTTTCCTAAATTTTATTATCTTATTTATTTGTTTTATGAAACTGGAACAGTAATTGATAATTTGTAATATTTTTTGAACAAATTTGCAAAAATTAAAAAAATGATTTTTAAAACCGACTTGAGAAAAAAGTACAATTTTCTTATATGAAAAAAACTAAACAAATTTAGAACTAAAAGCCACAGAATTGTAAATCATGTTTTACTATGGAATTTCTTTATTCTAAAGTATTAACGAAGTTATTGATAATCAAAGTAAAAATATCAGGTATTTTGCAAATTTGGGCGGGTCGTAGGCACGCTTTCCTATTCGTTATCCGATTGAGCTCAAATTTTCAAGGGACTATTTTTTTAATCATTTCGAACAAATCTGGAGGTTGACGTGAAGCGCAGGTATAGGCACTTTGTTGTGCATAAGTTAAGGCAGCAGAATTTCGCTAAGACTCACATTTTGACAAATTTCGCTAAAATCGCGATTAAAAAAATATTGTTTTTATTTATTATATTTTCGTGTTAAGTCATGTATAAATTACCATAATACCATAAAATGACAAAACCCCTGAAAATGTATAAGTTGTGTCCAAATCAACATAAAATAAAATAGAAGACGAAGCAAAAGTTTTTGGAAAATGTTTACCCGCACCAAAAAAGTATTTCTTGGTGGTTAACAAAATAATTCCGTTGAAGCAAATAGGAGTAAAATTAAAATAATGAACTTTATTTTTTCCCCTGGCATAAGCAAGAAACAGGAATGTCCTAGAGCAACAATTTGCTAAATTCTGTCTTAAAATCGATCAAACTTAAATTGAAAACAGAATAATTTTATTTCCAATTATATCTAAAGAACATACATACTTACATATGTATGTACTATGAAATATGATAATGATGATGAAATATAACATTATGGTATACATTTTTTTTGGAAAATTCGACTGAATGTTTCTTAGATTGTTTTTTAGAAATGTTTTTCAAGACAAAAAATATAATAACTAGATGCCAAATAAAAATTTTGTAGATATTTTACAAACGAAAGAACATATGTATCTCCAGAATTAATTTAATGTCGGTAATTTTGTTAAAAAAAAAACTATAAGAATAATTTCTTTAATGACATGTGAAATGTACTTGCAATTGATGATATTTTCACAAGTATATATTTAGTATTAATTATAAAAGTCACTTGACATTTGTTCAATTGAGACTTAAAGAATCTAAAATTATTAAATTGTTTTTAAATATTTAAAATAAATGTTTATGCTATACTTGTATATAAGAGATAACACTAATGAAAAAATATAAAGTCACCTATAAAAATCTTTACTTGAAAATATCTGCAAAGTTTATGTGTGGCAATTGCCATGTATGTATGTCTATTATAAAACACTAGTTATGTTAAAATATTTTGAATATTCAATGATGTTTGTTACATTTTGCATGTTTTTCCTCTTACATATTATTTTACTGCTTTGATATGCATTTTGCCATTGATCTTGATTATTTGTTACCATATTTGCTTGTATGAATTGTTTTAAATTTCAATAATTTTCGTAATTTTATTTTTTGATTGAATGTTTGAATGATCGATCCAGCATCATTGCATGAACTTAAATAATCCGTTGTTGACCAGAAAAAATTGTAATATCTTTTTTTCGTGTTGATTCAAATTTTAGAGCAAATACAATATAATCTCAAATTCTAAAAAGTATTTAGAAATATTTATTTAATAGGATACTCAATTTTAAATGTACCAATATTTGACTTCCACTTTTTTGATAGTAGGTGCAAAAAGTTTGTTAAGTCATCCTTAAAAAGACGCATTTGATTTCTTATATATTATAAATTTGTCTATTAAGATAGGGCTGATAAATGTTGATTTTATAGGAAAACACATACGACTTATAGCATCTAAACCAATGTTGGTCAAAGTCTCTCTGATTCTCTCTGATTTTGTATTTTCCTACCCCTAGGGTTAGCAAAATTTAAAATCAGAGAGTCTTTGCCCAACATTGATCTAAACGTAAACAGTTATTGTAAAATTGAACTAACACGTTCTAAATTAATTTTGATTATAAAATTTGGCGAGATTAGGCATTGATCCTATGTAAACTCCACCCCAGGTAACCAATTAGTACTATTACATTCCAAAATATAAAATGAACAGAAATAGTATTTTATGATAATTGTTCCATATTTAACTTAAGCTCTTACTTAAACCAAATTATTGGAAATCCCCTAAATATCAGACAGACAACTTAATCTAAAAAAAAACTAAAATTATAATTTACAGATATGATAACCCAGAAACCCGTTCAACATTTGACTATAGCTTATATATGACCATTCTATGGAACTCCTAAAACTGCTTTTCTTATTCACATTAAGCTCAAAAACAAGTTAATATAGTTTTCGTTTCAAAACAATATTGAAAGTACAAGTTTTCCCATACAAATCGAAAGCTATTTAGTTCTGTTTCACACACGTCAGTTTTACTTGATCAATTTTTTTTTTTTTCAAATTTCTTTTGAATCTGCATTCACTTTCATACACGAAAAATTTCTTCATAAATTTGAAAACCCCTTTTTTATAAACTTTAATTATACAAATTTTCAAAATTTTCGTTAACCCGATAGTAAGGTCAGGTTTGAATCAAATTTCATTTCTGTCAGCTTTTTCTCATACAAAACGAAGACTTGATGAGCCAAATCTGACTGTTGTGAAAATGTACACTTACATTCGAGTTTTCAATGAAAACTAATTTGAAAACTTGTAAAATATTTTAATGTTTATCAACACTTTGAAAATGTAGTTTTGGGATTTTCTTAAAAACTCAACAAATATCAGAAAATTTATATGAGAAGTTAAGTTCTCAAAGTGGTTTTCATTATTAAAAACTCCTCAAAATTGATAATGTGAATGCGATATTTCTCATTTTGAATTATGGACAAAAGAAAGCTTTCATAAAAAAGTTTCTTCTGTTATCCTTGACTCCCAGTGTAGCATAGGGCCTCAATCCCTCATAAAAAAGTTTAATAAAACACAAAAAAGTATGTAATCCACATTATTTGAAATTGATCAATAATCATGACATGCTTGCTGTCACTAACGATGCACAGTGGTGCAAATCAGTTTTTTTTTTGTACAATATCTGCAGTTTCTAAACTACTTGATGGAGTTTGAAGTAACTTGAAACATTGGTAGAAGAATAATTAGGCTTTTAGAAAAACATTTAAGGACGTATCTGTCTGTACAGTGGAGAAAAGTTGCCCACCTCGGGTGCATAAAACATTGGACAATTTAGTCCGATCCAAAAGATTTTCGAAAACTTCTTGGAAAACTTAAGAAAAAACATGCTTATTGTACTATATTATCTTCTATGGTTTAACAGACATTAAACAGACAATTTTTTGGCATGACTTCTGGTCTTTTTTGGCTTATAAATCATTTGTGGTAAGACAGAAAATTTTAAATTATGTAAAGTTTATAACACTGAAAAATTCTTCAAATTTTGAATACCGAAAAAAAAGCTTGAAAAAATTCTTTTTTTTTTTAAATAAGTAACTTTTTTTCTACATTTTTGCATTTTTTTTTTAAATTTATTTAACATTTTTTTTTTAAGATTGGGTTCAGGGATGCGTGTAAATTATATTTTGAATAATTTTTGGCATGCCCCCCACAACCAGCGTTGGCCAAAAATTTGATTATGGATTTCAAATTTTCTTTTAATAAATTATATTAAGTGTAATGTTCGTAAGGTCTGTGTGAAAATAGGGTCAAACGGACCGTTTTTCTAAAAAACTCAAATTTTCGAAAAGCATACTTCTGTATTCAAAAATGTTAATTAAAATTATAATTATTAAAAAAAAATATAATGTACACGCATCCCTGAAGCAAATGTTCAAAAACTTTAGTCTTTGTAGAAAATGTTCAAAAACTTTAGTCTTTTGAAAAAAATTTTCAACCAAAAAAGGCCAAAAGTCATGCCAAAAAAAATAAAAAAAAAATGTCAAATATGTATCACCTAAGCTATAAGAGATAATGTAGTACAGTAAGCATGTATAGTAGGGTGGGTCGTTTTTTCGACTTTTTTCTCTGATCGACTTCTAACAGTGAAATTATGTGGCCAAATTATGTCAATCGGAAGTGTGCAAAATATTATTGATATACTTTTTTATTATAAAAAAATATTTTACTTTGCAAGCTTTTGACCAAAGTAGTTTTTTTCTAGACTTGTATCCTTCGGCGTATTGTCAAGAATACGAATTTTTGGGGGAAAATCGCAATAACTTCAAAACTGATTTATGGATTTCAAATATTGATGACTTTAATTAAAGCTGCATTAGTTCACTTTTAGATTCCATTATCTTTTCTCTTAAAAATAAATTGTAAATGGCCGAAATGTAGCAATACAAATGGGCTTAAAAGCTTTTGGCCCGTTGCGCGGGCTCGTATCCTTCAAATAAATCAATAATATTTTGCACACTTCCGATTGACATAACTTGGTCACATAATTTCACTATTAGAAGTCGATCGGAGGGAAAAGTCAAAAAACGACCCACCCTAGTATAGTTTTAAGTTTTCTAAGAAGTTTTCGAAAATGTAAAAATCTTTTGGTTCGAAATAAATTGGCGAAAGTTATACGCACCCAAAAGATTTACATACCCGAGGTAGACAACTTTGCTTCACTGTAGAACTGTACTATATTTGCACCACTGTGCAATCTGCTAGGTCAATTTCCTCTTGTACACCGGATGAGAAGTAATTGGGTTGTCAACGCTATCAATAAGGCCATAAAAATAACGAAATATTGTCTGCTTTTCGATGCCATCAAATTATTTAAGACTCCAAAAGAGGTTATGTTTTGAATGACTTAATTTTTTTTTCATATTGAATAGTTTACATGACATAATTAGGAAATTAGTATGCAGTTGGTTTCAAACGAATTTGAGTTATATGTATTAACATAAAAGCTCTCAAAATATTTTTATTTGATCTAAACAATATAATGAATTGTTATAATTATATTATGAAAATGTACAATGTTAAAAAATAATGCATGTCAATTTTTCGAGAAATATATATGCATATGAATGTATTAAATTTATTGGTTTAATGTTTTAATAGATGTATGAACGATTGAATTGAGAATGAGCATGACTAGCGGATATGTTTTGACAGCATGACTGAATGATGTCCTCTTTCCTTAATTTGTCTTGCAAATATATAGGTATGCATGTATTTGTGTTTAAAGCATTTGAAATTAATCATAAGTTCAAATGCATGCGTATGAGTGATAAGAATGTTATACACTATTTATAAACATGTACGAAATAACTAAAAAAAAACATATAACTAATAAATGCATGTTCAATTTTATATAAGAACGAAAATATAAATTTAAGTATGTATCTTGTATGTTACCTTATTTTGCATGTCCTAGATACTAAATACTTGCATATGTACTTACCCTTACATACATAAGTATTAATATAATGCATTCAAATACACATGCAATATTCACACACATATGTATGTATGTATAAGCGTTTATGTTTACTTACACATATACATACATACATATGTGTTTGTTTATTCTAGAATTTTAATATATTAATTACCTCTATATACCTATAGTTATTTTAAATTTAAACGTTTATTCCAATAAGAATTAAATTCAGAAATAGACATATTTAAATATTTCTTATCAAACCTGTAATTGAACATAAGACAAGTAATCCCATCTCCTCCTTATCTGCAGCGCTCTCGCTACCTCTCTCTCTCTCTTTCTCACTCTTTCTCTCTCATTCCCATATTGTGTATGCACTCGTAGTTGAATGCATGCTTAGTTCAGTCTTCCATTGGAGCAGTAAGGAGATGATAATAGATGACCTATCTATTGTTTATTTCCGAAGCTCATTGAATATTCAAAACATTTGAAAAACTTTCAAATTTTCTTGCGTGTATTTTAACATCCTTTATAATATATGTGTGTATATGTTAAAAAAAAAGTATCGAAATTTTTTAATTCTTAATGGCTTATTTTTGTTGCTTAAAATTTGTTAATATATAAAAAAATGACAGTTAAAGTTTTTCTAGTGCAACAGCTAAAAAAATGTAAAATAATTTAATAAAATGTAAAAGAAAAAAGCAATTATAATTTTCAAACACATACATATCTATTTTAAGTAAATTTCAAATTATACAAAAACTATGAAAGACTTCTAAATTTAAAAGAAAACGATTATATGGTGATCTCAAATGGAATTGGACTATATACAAGTAAGTTTAATGTTTTTAATTGTACACTATTCCAATGACATGGCGAGTTCAGATTAAAAATCAAAAAATATTTCTCTATAAAAGAGAAAGTGCGGAAAAAGTGCAAGCAAATTTACGTAAAGTATAAACACATACATATGGCGACAGCAATCTGTCAAAAATAAAATACACCAGTTTCAGAAGAACGACTACTATAGAGCATTTCCTGCTGCTGAAAACTTAGACCAGAGGCAATATAATATAAAGATATTACACTCCATACATTTTTTTCTGTTAAATGTGAAATTAAAGTGGATAATGAACAATGAAAAACACAAACGCACAAACAAACATACATTTCATGAGTACGCGTGTGAGCCTTAGCTTTCTTTCATTGGATAATCGTCTCCATTAGTTGTTTCCGAATTAGAGTAAATGCGGTTTACTCTCTTTTTTATGGAGCTTTCAAAACGACCATACTGCAAATCAATGTATGGAAGTGCAACATCTTTATATTATAGAGTCTTTGCTTAGACTAAGTACCATTTTCGTATTCAACAATAAGCCTTAGTAGGGCTGCCACTATGAATATAAATTGGTGGCAATAAGAACTTAATTTTTTATAGTAATTTATCTTTAATATTAAGACGAAATTAAAAAAAATCCATAACTTAATAATATGATTTAAAAAGAATGTCTTAAATATTTAAGGGTTTTATGTTTTCCCTTTTGTTTTAGTAATTTTAAAAAGAGATGCATAATTGGAAAAATATGTTTTTTAATTTAAGTATAAAATATCTGTAGTTAAAATTGTAATACTATCGGTTTTACACTTATTACATAAAACAATAATTCGATATAATACTTACTGAGAAAGCGACGCAAATTTGTTTTAACTTAATTGTAAAAAACTAAAGGAAACCACACTTTTGTCGTATTTACTATGTATGCATATTAAAGCAGACGATTTTTGTGTTATGCCACAGTTTATGTAAGCGAAAATGTAACATATTTTACCTAAATGTAACATATTATTACCTAAAAATATTTAGAAAGTATTTAAATCCATTTATATACGACAAACTGTTTGTTCGTGTAAATTTTGTTCTGATGGATCTTACACGTTGTTTGTAAGATCAAATAATAACAATATATAAACATTAGGGGTATAACTCTAGCACTACGCTATAGCGAATATGGTGTTATTTTAGAAAAAAATTTAATAAAAAAAAATTTAAATATTTAATCAAAATTTGTTGGTAACCTTTTTTGAAAACCGCAAAAAAGTAATATTTAATTTTTGTTAATAGTTTTTAATGGAATTTTCGACTATGCTGGGTTTATTTTGATATTTGCAAAAAAACAGGAATAAGTTATACCCCTAATGTACATTCATATGTATATCCAGAAGTTATAAAAATGTTCGTCTTAAACTCTTTCAGTCAGTAAATAGAATCCGTTGAGATACAAAATTTAAAATTTGTATGTTAGCTCATTTAAGGTCGCTGATTAGAAATCTGAAGGTCTTTCCACATGCCCGCAAAATGATGTCCAATATATTGGATAAAGGTACTTTACGGGTGACATGCCTCATAAGTAAATTAAAATACTGTTCGTGAAAAAAGATATTATAAATTTATTTTGTGTGATAATTTACAAAGCAATTACTTTCACGTCTTACGCTAAGATAAACATTTTTTTTTTTTGCAAATAATGAATGAATTTTTTTAACAACCGTCCATTTTATAACGCTTGCATTTTCTAAAAATCTGGTAAGTAATTCTGTCCATCATATCGAATATCTGGACCAACTTGGTTTGTTAGCTTTCGTTTAAGCGGATTTTGTAGTGGATCCGCTTCCAACGGTCTTGACCAATATTTGGCTTAGAGGAGTTGTTGAACCTTAATAGATAATGAAGTCATAACTCACAAAAAGTACACCTTGATACCACATTGTCATGGCTTGCCTTTTATATACTGAAAGCTACTAAATCTTCATTTGAATGAAATAACTTGCTCATCTACACAAAGATTTTCCTCCAAAGGTAACTGTAGAAGTCGCCGACATGATTACGTAATAGAAAAACGTTTATTAAAACATAAAAAAAAAAACATTAACATTCCCGCGACAGCCGTTTCTACATACCGGAATGACCCGAGATTTCCCGGCCAAGGGCTGTCAACTCAGCAACCACAACATATAACATATTTATTAAAATACATACGCACTCGATGATATTTATATAAACTCACAAGTATACAATAACTCTGAATCCATTAAATATATATAAAATTGTTTTAAGTGACTTAAAGATTTTATATGATAAAATCGATGGACTCGCAATAAAAAAAAGTTGTATTGAATGAACAATGACTTTAGATCGTCTACAGGCTGTCTATAGTAGGGCTAGAGGGTTAAAATAAACAGCTTTTCAATCTCAGCTTCAGGAGTATTGGAATTTAAATTATATTACTACTTTTTTATGCATCTGTCACAAGAACTATTTAGAATTTTGTAAAGAATTTGTGAATTAAGAAAAAAGTTGCCAAAAAGTCACAACAAAATTAATTTAACTCAAATTTTTCAAAAAGCTAATTTTTTCCCAAATTGTTTTTTAAAAAAACAGAAGTTTCTTTTATATATTTCATTGGGAGACCATCACACTTAGGATTGCCACACACAAATCCTGAAAAAGCTGGACATAAGACAAAAAAAAGCTTGACAATCCAAAAACTAGCTGGACATTAATAGTAAAAAACTTGCTTTAATAATTTGCTTTTATGAATCTTTCAATTTTTGATAAACCGAATTGCTAATACCGTAATTAACCGCAGCGATATCGTCCGAGATCACATGCTACTCGCGTTTGTCGATGACTTTGATATCAAGGGACGCACGTGGCGCGATTTGACTGTATCGAGAAGGAATCTAAAAAAATGGGCAAATGAATCAAAACAAAACTGATGATTTCTATAAGCAGGCAATCCTCAATAATTGGACCACAAGTGATCGTTGAAAACTATCGCTACGAGGTTTTTAAACAAGTTGTTTACCTTGATACCGCCGTCAAAATAAAAACCGACATATGTTTCGAAATCAAACATAAAATCATAAGTACCCAGCAAAACTTTTCATTACTAAGTAATGAGTTAAACAGCTAAACTATTGAACACGAACTACTAGAACCCAGACCCTCCGACTGCTAGGAGGAGACTCTTCCACTGAGCTACTTCATATGCTGAAAACTTAGTAGCTTATAATTAATATAAACAATTTTTATTTTTAGATCCTAAATCATGTGACAATAACTTTGTTTTTCCCTGCTTTTTTGCTTTGTTGTAATTTTGGAAAAAATATTTCTATACGAATTTTTGTAAATGTTTAATGCATTTAATAAACAATAAAGAAGTTTTTTTTTAAAATTTAAACAATTTAAGTCCTCCTTTTTGTATAAGTTTTTATATAACATTGACTCTTACTTACTTAAATGGCCTATAGTTACAACTTATTTTCTTCGATCTTGTGCGTATATTCTCCAATTTTATAGACCAAGTTGTGGAAAATTTTCCTCCACTTGGTCTTTCCATCCCATTTTTTATCGTTCTTATTGGACAACTCGCGGTAAATGTTAGCTCACTACATTGAGGAATGTTAACGTAATTCTTTGGGTGATATCGCTGGGAGTTCAGTGTCCACAGTTGAGATGAAGGATAACCAAGATAAGTCTGGGCTTACCAAGTTAAGACCAATCAGAACCGTTGCTTGGTATCCAAAATCCCCTTCATAATCAAAATTGACTCATGATAGTATTTTTTCGTTACCGTAAGTTAGTTTTTCATTTTTTACAGAAGATAATATTTAAGTTTTTAAAATTCAAAAATCACTTAAAAAGACTTTTTAAAAAAAAAAATTGTTGGTCTTGGTGGGATTCAGTTCAACTTACCATTTTAATTACAAATAAGTACTTATGTAATTACTTATTAGTTAGTCGCAGGGTATAATGTAGTCATTACAAGGTAACCAGTTACCAGAGTACTTGCCAATACCAAAGTTTTGCTGAGTAGGCAGATAAGAAATTAAGCTCTCTCTTTAGGCCATTTAAGTTTAATATTAAAAAATTACAATTCTTCACCAAGACAAGCTCTAAAAAAACTGGACAATCCAGTCGAATCTGCCAGCCTGACTGGCAACCCTAATCACACTGCTTCAATAATAATAGAAAATGAAGTATTATTGATATTGCTTAATATAGTGGCAGGAAGTGAGTTGAGGTGATCTCTATATAGCAATAATTTGAACTTGCGACAACAGTAGATAAGCACTGAGAAAGGTGAAAGGTGTTTTTACATCATGCAACCTAAGTAGCAAAAGCTGTTTACCCATTCAATTGGCGCATTTTCCACGTATATTTATATAAGTTATTAGGTTCGTTCGTTTACTTTCCAGCAAAAGTCCAATATGCTGGATATTTACTAAGTAAATGAAATAAAAAATTATTTACGCTTTCCATTTTTAATTAGTTTCTTTAATTTTTTTTTAAGTTCCACGACATTCCAATTGGAACGAGTTGATCTTGTCTCAGACAATGATCTGCATCCGATTCTATTTTTAAACTCATTGAAAGGGGCCTATGTTTTAACTCCGGCTCCGAACGGTTAATGCATTAGTTAGAGAAGTTTTACATAGCCTAATACTCAATAACCTGTGGCTAGCTGAGTTATGAGGTTATTTTTTCAAGCAGATCGAACTTGGTTGGGACCTCTGGTATGCTATGCGGATGACTAACCTACTATATCACGGCAGTTCTTTAACTTAGTTAATTTTATTTCTTTTACTAAAAATTGTTCACTAAATAAAAATAGCTGGAAAAATTAATAATTTCTGACGTGTAAAAATATTTCTTGCTGAGTAAAAGTGTAAAGCAGAAGAAACAAATTTAATTATATTTGCTCATTTTTAAGCAATATAAAATAATGCTTAAAAGTCTAATTTTAATCACAAATAAAAAGGGTCATAATTTTTTAATGGTTCGCAACCCTAAATTGTTAGTTGAAATGTAGAACGTCATGACGAATACAATGTTTTATCTAACTTAAAGCAAGTAAGAGTGCTATATTCGGCTATGCCGAACCTTAAATACCCTTCACCAATTGTGTTACAAAAGTAAAATACAGAAATGAAAGAGTTTTTGGTCAATTACAAGTATATATGTTTCTGAAGACTAATTTAGGTGAGTCCTACAAAAATACTAATATATGTATATTGATTTTCTGATCTGAAAAAGTTTCAAATCTCGATAATTAACACGGCTTTTAAATATATGTAAGTTCTTATACATTTAGTTTTTGGGCGATATATGAATAATACTTTAATTAGTGAATTAAGTATTTATGTTTTATATTGGGTCTAAAACAATTTGGAAGTAGATTGAAATACAAACAATTTCAGAAATTACACAACATTGTAACATTTTGCACCTTGAGGGAGGTCGTATTTAAAGTTAGAGGACCGATTAAATGGTTGATTTAATGAGAATATTTAGCGGACCTATTTAGATTAGGCTTTTGGCAACAATACTTACGTAAGATATGAATAAAGACCATCATAATGTTCAAGTCACTTATTTAAGACATATTCCGGTATGAAATCAAGTTTGATGAGCTTCTAGATGGCATACCGACATAACTTATATGTATAGATATCAGATGTTAATAGTGTTCTACGAAGTACACTATTAAATTGAAAAATATAGTTCTACTTACAACTGAAATATAGCCAAACTCGAAATTCGATACTAAATTAATTTTTTTATAATTTTCTTTTAAATTGTATTTTTTATACCCTTCACCACCATAGGTGGAAAGTTTGTGCTGATGTATGTAACGCATAGAAATATTTGTCCTAGACCTACCTTTTACTACGCCAATAGAATCACTTTCTAAGTCGATTTAGCGATGTCCGTCCGTCTGGCTGGCTGTCTGGACCCCCATGTAAACCTTGTAATCAAACTACTGGTCGCAATTCTAAAGATAATTTCATGAAATTTGGTACAGATCATTTTATTGATAATGTGACCATGGCTATTCAAAATCGGTCCATTATTTATGGTACCTCACATAGGTCCCACTTCCCGGAATTGATATATCGGCCACAAATATCAGTTTTTTTTTCATGAAATTTAAAACAAATACTGCTTATATAAACTAAAATCACTATACCAAATTTAGTTGAAATCGGTTCAAATTTGATCATAGCTCCCATACAAACTCTTTAAAAACGCACTAATTGAGACAAAAATCACTAAAACGCTCGTAAATCTAAAGATAATTGGAATTTTAAGTTTGTTTTTTGCATACATAATTTTTGTAACAACTGTAATTAATTTGCCAAATTTCGAAATAATCGGTAAACATTTAACCCTAGCTCTCATATAAGTCCAAATGATGGAAACAACTTAAATATGTAAGTTTTGAGAAAATGTTTGTATGATGGCAAAATTTAGCAAATATTTTTCTTTATACAGAAAAAATAACACCTATGACCTTAGTGGTGAAGGGTATCGTATGGTCGGGCTTGACAGACTATAGCACTTTCCTTCTTGTTTAATTTGTATTTTGTTTAAAATTCCACAATTTAAGGAAATTATACCGACATGAATTATATATCAGATTATAGAAAATACTCCAAAGCAAAACGATATTATATATGATCAAAATAGGTACATTGCAATCTGAGATATTGCCAAAACTCTAAATTCGATGTCCCGAAAATTACCGAACTTAAATTTGTTTTATTTTTTAACTGTGTATTTAAAAAAAAAAAAAACTTTTTTGAACTGTATATCAAATTTTAGGAAATCATTCAACGCAACACTATTGAATTTCATCAAAATCGGTAGAACAAAACCCGAGATATCACCAAAGCAAAAGATATCGATGTACGCAAATTGAAAAATTTAAAAAAAAAATTAAAAAAAACAGTATTTTTTTAAAAAAATTGTTTGAATTATATATCAGATTTTAGAAAATATTCCAACGCCATAAACACCAGAGATATCGCCAAAATTCAAAATACGGTGTGAATTAAATATTTTTTTTTTTTAATTTTTTAACATTCGACATCGAAGTTTAATATTTTTGCTATATCTCTGGTGTTTATGAGTCGATTTTAATGAAATTAAATAGCGTGCTGCGTAGGGAAATTTAATTCGTCTGGGCACACACACCAGGAGTTTCACAAACTCAATTTCAACAGACAGACAGACGGACGGATATGGCTAAATCGACTCTCCGATTCTGAGTCAATCGGTATAATTTTTATGGGGTTTAAGACGAATAATGAAAAAATTACAAACTGAATTACAAAATTACAAACTTTGACTTATTGGTGAAGGATATAAAAATAAAAAAATGCTGTAGACTCCCTATCCCGAGTCTATTATACCCTGCATGACTGAGGTTAAATATGGACCTATTGCCAACATTTTTCAAACTTGGAAAAGGCTCTGCATTTAACTTTTTGATTGGGATTTTCGGGGTTTTTGATTGACTTTTGAAGAATTAGTATGGCAGGTAAAGTTAAATTAGGATAGATTCCATCAAAAAAAATGTTAGTTAAAAATGTTAGTTACGCTGTTTTACATTTCCACTAAAAATATAAGTATTTTTCAATTATGCCGCTAATGAATAGCATAATTGAAAAATTTTGCGAATATTAAAAAAAATACACTATTTATGATAATATAAAGTTCACACACTTATAACTAGCATCGAAATCTTTTTTCTAGATTGAATTAAATTTCATTCTATTTTCAATGTTTTAGTTGAGCTTCTAATGATTATTCTTAAAATAATTTGATTAATTATTAAAACTTGTAAAAATTTGTATCGTGGTGAACGAATATATTTTTTTTAATTATATACGAATATATATCTTTTTAATTATCCCAAACTTTAGAGCTTACGATGACTATTTTTTGTAAAACTATACAAATTTGTAATGAATTTTTTTAATTTTATATTATATCGAGCCTTTAGATTTAAATAATTGTAAACGACATTTCGTTAAATATCTCTTAAGCTATTAGAGATAGAGCAGCACAGTAAGCATATTTTTCTTTGTTTCCTAAGTAGTTTTCGAATGAGTAAAAGTCTTTTCGATATGTTTATGTTTGCGAAAGTTATACGGACTAATAGGTTTTACATAAAATGGTGCTCAACTTTGGTAGAGGGCACTGTGCTAAAAATAGACATGTTTTTAAAAAATGTTCTAAAACTTCAACTACCCATTGGCCAATTTTTGCATGTTGCGTCATAATCTGCCCAGTAGTTTAAAAGTTATTGAAGTAAAACTAAAAAACTTCACATACAATGCTTTGCACCATAACTTGTAAACAATTTGAAAAACATTTAATTAGTTTGTCGAAAGTAGCAAACTAACAAAGAACAAACATGTTATGCACTAAAATATTTCCCGTTTTTGAGATTTTTTGTCGCTTACGATCAATATTTTTCCTGTCGCTTACGATCATTTTAATCTAAGGGCTCGATATTTATTCACCCTTATTCTGCATTTCGATTCGAATCGAAATTTTCTAATTTCTTTCCTAATGCTCAACTTATTTTTCACTTTGTTTGTATTGAATTTCACAATTGTTTATTAATTATTAGCTAGTTTGTGTTTCAATTCCACATTGTTACAATTGATTTTGTAAACATTATTATCTTCTTCTTTTTCTTTCGATTCCGTTTTTGTTTGGAATACCAATTTTCGATCGTAGCGTAACTGAATGCAGAGACGTAATCGAAATGCAGAGTAAGGGAGATTATCATTTTTTAAAATAAATTTTACATAAAACTAAAAACCTGTCCAAGGCATTTTTTTGAGTTTTTTAATTTTTTAATCTATTATTATAATTTGCATGTTTACGTGGTCTGTATATGACGAAAACAATGAACCCAGAAAAACAAAATTTTTTATTTAATATATATTATTTTTAAATTAAAAAATATATATTTTTCGAAATCCTACAAGGAGGTTAAAATCACCTCCGACGGACAGGCAGAGACTTTACCCATACGTTTTATTTTATATGTTACTTAAACAATTTATATTTTTAGATTGCATACACATTAGGGTGACGGGAAATTTTTTTCTTTGATTTCAAATGTTTTTTAACGTAATATTATGACACTAGATCTAAAAGTTTAGTTCTGAAAATTTGATTCAAATCGGACAACGTTCTATGGGCGCTCATCGGGCCCAAAATTTTAGAGCCCATTTGTATGGGAAAAATTGGGTTCTTTTTTTATTTTTGAGAAATTTTAACCAAAAATAAACAATTTTTACAAGAAAAAGTCAAAAGTAGTCAAAAACAAAAATCCATGAAGTAGTTTTGGAGTTGTTCCATTTTCCCCTGAAAATTCATAACCTTGAAAACGCGCTTAAGGATATGCACCAAAAATTGTATATTGTAAATAAAGAAATTCAAAAATTAGACATAATTTATCATTAAATGACTCGTAAGTATTGAATTGTTCAGTTTTGCTTAAATATAATCGAATTTACTTAGTTTTTTTGATGTTGGAAAATGGTACATTTTTCTCAGGTCGGTTTCAAAAATCATTTTTTAATTTTCATTAACGAATTTTCAGGGGAAAAATGGAATAACTCCAAAACTACCTCATGGATTTTTGCTTTTGACTACTTGAAATAGAGCTGTGTTAGTTTTCTTTAATATTCCATTATTTTTTCTCGTAAAAATTGTTTATTTGTTTATTTTTGTTTATTTTTGGTTAAAATTTCTCAAAAATAAAAAATAACCAAATTTTCCCTATACAAATGGGCTCTTAAACTTTGGACTCGATGCGTGCCCATAGAACGTTGTTCGATTTGGCTCAAATTTTCAGAACTAAACTTTTAGACCTATTGTTACAATATACCGTTGAAAAAGTTATAAAATTCGAAGAAAAATTTTCTTTCATACAAAAAATTGTCACCCTAATGCACATGCAATAATTTTTTTAACTCAAAAAAAAATTTAAATTAATTTATTAAATAAGAAATATCAAAAAAATATTGAACTTGGCAAGTAAAAATATTTACAATTCAAATTGCCATTAGTATTACAAAAATGTTCTCACTTAAATAACTGAACATCTTAAGTAGGGTAGAAGGGGGAGCATTTGCCACTTTTTTATGTGCTCTAGGTTTCTTACCGTGAGAGTTATCACAATTTTTTTGTTCTTCATAGGTACATTTATATGTCAGCTTTGAACTGTGTTGGTTCAGATTGCCTACGGCTTTTCTTTATGTATCAAATTAAAATAGCAAATTAACTAAAAGTGACCATATGCCCCGTGCATGGGCCACATTTGCCAATAAGTTGAGTACAAAAAAGAAGTAAAAAAAATGTTGTAATAAAGTAATTTTTTTTTTCTATAAAGCATTAAAGCTTTATAAAACATATAATTCAATTCAAAAAATTAATTCAAGTTCATTTCACATGGATAAATTTAACAAAACAGTACAAAATTCGGAGATCAAAATTTAAACTATTGGGCCTCTGTTAACATTGTAGTGTGACATATCAACATTAAAAAAACAAAAATGTTAAGATGGAAGATGGATTGGGCCTTGCGACCAAAATACGATATCCTTTTTAGGGATATATGTGTATGGTTATATGTGTATGGCAAATGTGCGCAAGGTAGAGTCCTTAGATGTAAAGAACTATTTAGATTTATTGATAAAAACTTAAAATATTTGTTCTTAATATTATATTGTTTATTAAACTAATGAATAATTTCTTTGGATAACAAAATACTAAGGAAATATTACAAAAATACTTGTAGCAGAATATTTTTTCAGGATCTGCTGAAACAATAAATCACGCCTGATGTTTTAAATATAAAAGCTACAGCAGTAAAAATTTTAGATATAGAATATCAATGATAAACGAATATAAAATCGATTACAACATCAAAAAAGATAAGTTAGTTTTCAAGAAAATTAGTGGTGGCAAATGCGCCCCTATGGCAAATGGTCCCCCTCCTACCTTGCATCTTATTAAATTTTGCTGGGAAAGTCCTCAACAATAACTTTTAGTTAATGTTTGCTTTTGTAAAAAAAAAATTAATTAAAAGTTATAATCAAATGACATTAAAAAAACAAACTTACAAAATATTAATATATTTATATTAATATATTTGCTAAATTTCATCATGATACAAAAATTAGCTTTTATTGGAGCCAATGTGAAATGTGTACTGATTGCTTAGAAATTTAGCAGAAATTGATAACAGTTTATTCAAAAATAATGTGTACAAATTGTCATTATCTTTAGATTAACATTTTTGTGATTTTGGAGACATTAAAGTGAGTTTTGTGTAGGAGGTATGGTTAAATATGAACCATTCAACGAAAATTGATATAGTTATTTTTGTTTATATAGGAATTTTTCATAAAAATATAATGCAATGTGGGACCTAACATTTACTAAATTTAAAATATATACATACATAATATGTATGTATATATTTTTATATATGTATTACATATATGTATGTACTTGGCCTTTCCATCGAATTTTCGGACGTATTCTTTTACGAGTTCATTCCAAAGATTTTCCGTAGAATTTTGCTCTCAAAAATGCGACAGTCAAATCGCACATTGTGTGTCCCATGATATCAATGTGTTGAAAATTGTTTTAGATGTATCAGCTGCAGCATCTCGAACGATTTCATTTTTTCTCGATATCGCTGCGGTTATTTACGGTATTCGCAATTCGGTTTATCATCGAAGCAAATTATTAAAATTATAAATGTTCAGCTAATTTTTGGGTTGTCAAGCTTTTCTTTTCCTTATGTCCAGCTTTTTCAGGATTTGTGTCTGGCAACTCTAGTTTAACTGCATAATAACAGGGGGTACTTCCCTCAGATAATGACAAATGAAAAGTACCTACGTTTTAACTCTAGCTTCGAACGGCAAATGCATTAGTTAGAGAAATACTCAATAACCAGTGGCTAGCTGAGTTATGAGGTGAACCGCTTTTTTTGAAAATTTATTTTTTCAAGTGGGTCTATCCGGGGTTCGAACTTGGGACCTCTGGTATGCTAGGCGGATGACTAACCTGCAACACCACAGCGGTTCCAACTAGATATGTTACTTTAAAATCGGTTTAAATCTTTCCCAATTATTAAGGGTTTTTCAAAATATTTTACGTCCTTGAAGGCTCTCCTGGGCATGTGCAACAAAAAAATGTATTATTTTTAAACATGTAATTAGTTTGACGTTTTTGAGACCTCAAGATATACGTTTAGCCATGCATAGGTCGAAAAAAGTGTTTTTTTTTTCATGCCGTTTTCAAAACTCTTTCTTGGTTTTTTCAATAGTTTGTTAAACGAATTTAAAAAAAGAAAGAAAAAAGTTCCAGAGTGTTAGTTGATTTAATATGTAAGTCGACTAATCCACTTTTGTGGACTTGAAAATGTTTTATCAATAGTCAAACCATATGTAACCTTGGTAGTGTAGTCAAACCATATATAACCTTGGTAGTGTACTCGTAATTAACTAAATTATAACTGAGCTCTCACACACAAAAGTTAAGAAGTCGTATATTACGAAATTATTGTATAGAAGCCACAACCAAAATTATTTTCTAACTATTTATGTTTTTTACATTTTTTTTATAAATATTTAGAATTTAAGAAAAATACTTTACACAGTAGTACATTAATACGTACATTAGGGTGGGTCATTTTTTGTGAACAGGCGCACAAACAGTAAAACAGAATTTAAACACATTTCAAACAAAATTTAACTCAGAGACCAGTAGGTCGTTTCTGTAACTCAAAGTGATAAGTTTTCACAGCGAAAAATATGAAACAAAAAATTCCACCGTTTCTCGACCTGGAAGAAAAAAGTGTTTCTGTAACACAAAGTGAGTACTAGCAACACTGATTACGTTTTTAATGGAAATTTCCAATACATCTGTCAAAAAGTAAACAGCTGGTAGAAAAAGCAAAAATTTATCATCAAAAAGATTAAAAAATTAATTTAAAATAAGAAAAAATAGATATATATACAGACATATATATTTATATATTATTTTAAATGTTTAGTGTGGTGTTGTTAGTTGCCGAACAAAACGATCGCCGAAATATTTTTGATATTCTTTAAATTTTCTGAAATTAATTAAAATGGAAAATATTTGAATAAATAAAATGAAGCGATTGATTACATTTTATTTAATTATATGTTTTAATTATGTATTTGTTTTTACTTTTTAGTTCAAATGTTTCTTTTTCGACGCCTTTAATATGTGCGAATTGTTTTGACAGATAAAATGAAAAACTTTTCGCATCATTCGCTTACAGAAACAGTTTTACTCGCACATTTCCAATAAATTTGACGTAAGTTGTTGAATGACAGATAGTTCTTACAAAAATAAATTACAGAAACACTTGGGTGAAAAAAATGACATTTTGTTTCAATTCAACTAGTTTCTTTTTCATTTTCATTGTTCCACTCGAATAATTTATCGATGCGAGAGTTACAGAAACTAGGCACAGGGATCTAAATACGTTGTTAAATCTAATTATTTTGGTGAGAAATACAAAAATGCACTGTGAGAAAAGTTGTGTAAGTAAAAAGATGAATTAATGTTAATACAAAATATAAACGAGAGAATTTTTTTTAGAAATTAGGTAATAAAAAAAATTTTAAATCATAAAATAAGTTATCATTGCTGAGTTTAAACAAAATAAAACGAAACGCGATATTTTTTTTTTTTTGTTTTTCAAAGAAAAATGACGACATAAAATATATTTTCATATAAATATTTTTGTTAATATTTTCCTTTAGTATGAAACTTTTTCTCAAAAATAATTTTCAATGAATGGAATATGTATATTAGAGTGTCCCATCTTTGTATGTAGTAAATTAAACTTTGTAATACAGAAAGAAGTCCCCCCATTTATTTTTACATTTGACCCTAATAATCCAAATACTAAGTTTCATGAACCGCCGTGGTATAGCAGGTTAGTCATCCGCCTAGCATACAAGAGGTCCCAACTTCGATACCCGGCCAGACCCACTTGAAAAAAAAATAAAAAAAGTTCAAAAAAGCGGCGGTTCACCTCATAACTCTGTTGGTCACTGGTTATTGAGTATTAGGCTATGTAAAACTTCTCTAACTAATGCATTTGCCGTTCGGAGCCGGCTTTAAAACGTAGGTCACTTTCAATGAGTCAAAAAATAGAATCGGATGCAGCTCATTGTCTGAGAGAAGTACCCCTTGTTCCAATTGGAATGCTACCGGCGAATTATATATATTATATATATAAGTTTCATTCAGATCGGATATCGGAAAAGCATCTATTTTGCATGTTTTGTCAATTTGAGAATCTGTTTTCTTACCAACATATACATACAATATGAATGTCATAAGAAGGGTTTTTCTAAGGCCTGCCCAACTGTATATACAATTCGTCCAAGGACGATCATCCATATCCTTTTTTAAAGATATTCGCAAAAAACAGTATTTGAATTTTTTGATCGGGTTTATTTGTAATAAAAATGCCAAATTAACATATTTTAATTTAAGTCTATTTAATTAAATACGGGTCTCAGCTTTGTTTGAAATTTGCGTTAGTTTTGACAAAAATGCAATGGGGTGGTAACCCTAAGCTTAAATAGGCCAATATGGGTATACAATTTTTTCTTTTGCCGAGTACATCATCTCTGTGTATAAATAATTTCGATTTTTGCAAAAAAGATGCGTTTTACAAGGTGCTTTGGAATATATAAAAATTATTTTTTTGGTAACTCTAATATGAAAGCGGCTTTAGTTTTTAGATCAAGTATGGATGAAAATAGGACTAAAGAAAGAAAAAAAAGAAATGATGCACGTCTTTTTTTCGGCATATATTTTTTGGAAATTAAAAAAAGTTTAATTAAAATTTAATTGTTTATATTTATAAAACTGGGGTCGAAATTGGGACCTCTGGTATGCTAGGCGGATAACTAACCTGATATACCATGACACACAGTGCTACAATCAGTGGACAAAAATCAAAAAAATTATTGCCGCAAATTTTATTAAAAGCAATTTATTTCGATAGAAACAAATACAGCTAATACAAATCTGAAAGAAATTTTTTGAATATTTGGAAAGGATTTAAAATATTTTAGTAACTCTTAATAATTAAGAAAGTTTTCAACCGATTTTAAAGTATATATATCTTGTTGGAAAGCCCATTTAGTTCTCAGTTCCATGCTGTTAAATATATGTAATGTAAGTGGAAAACATATATAATACATGTACACTAGAACCTGTTTTTGTGCGGTTACTCGGGACCGTACAAAAAACATCGCACAAAAAAAATTCTTTTTAAAAAGACATTTTTTCAAGTGACCGAAAGTTTTTTACTAATTATTGGGAATTACGATTTATCGGGGTACGGATTAACGGAATTTGACTCTATTTCTTTTTAGAGTTTTCAATGGATATTTGCTGAAAATTGGAATAAGTTACACCGCTAATGTATATACTCCGGTATGTGATGGAAGTCGATCGATTTCAGATATATTTTTGAGATAATTTCTATCATTTCCACAAAAAAAAATTTAAACCAAATGAAAGATAAGATATCAGTAAAAAGGATTACAGCCTGTTTTTGAAACTACAATTTTTTTAAATTGTTCGTCAACTTACGAAAAAATTTAACTTTTGGTTTTTTATTTTTTTGTTTTTTGTTTAGTGAAACGAGAAAAAGCTTTTAAAATTTTGGTTGGTATATGAAATGTATAGACGAAAATAAATGTTAAATTAGGGAATTAAAAAATTCTAATCGCCTGGGAAACAAAAAAACGGTTGTTTAATTTTTTTTGTTTAGGACCTGAACGCAATACAATGCATTGTGTTAAAACTAGGAAAAGGTTGTGGGAGGAAAAGGTTGTAAGGGGGGAGAATAGGTAGTGTTTGTGGACATTTGATTTAAACTTCCCTATATTGCAACTGGTTGGAAAAACTTCAACGGGAAGCAAATTCTACATACGAACTGTACGGCTAGCGTATCGTCTATCTGTAGAGTATTGTCTGTCTACTTGCCAATCGACTACGAAAGGATAAGCTCTAACACATAGAAGTGTATTGCGTAAGAAAGTTCATGTATAGAGAACGAGTTTCCTGATTTCGTTAGAGCACATTCCAAAGTAGTAACAATAAAACAAAAGAGTTGGATAACCTACTGTTACCGATGAGCACTTTTACTCCCTCCTGTACTCGGTCAAGGAAATCCAAAATAAACTTTGAAGCACCGGCCCATACATGAGAGCTGTATTTCACCGGTACGCAATACATGTTTCAGAAAGAGTGCAAGAGAGGCCGAAAGTGCTCATTGATGACAGCATGGTATCCAACTCTATTGAACCACTGGAGTGTCACACTTTTCTATCGTTTTTACTTTTAAATGTGCCCTAACGAAATTGGGAACTCGTTCCAAACTGAAATCTTCTTACTCAATACATGTCTCAGAATAGGGTTTTTGTTAGAGCTACTCGACCGAGTGTAGGAAAGAGTGAACGTGCTCGTCGGTATGCAACTCTACTGAGCCACTGGAGTGTCACAATGTTCTATCGTTTCTAGTTACTTTGGAATCCGGTCTAACGAAATCGGGGAACTTGTTCCTAAAACCCGAATTTTTTACTTTATACTTGTCTTTCTTATAGAGCTCATCCCTTTGTGCAACGGACATCAAATCTCATACCCAGAACATCATCGAAAAAAGGTTTAATTTAATTTTGAAAAAAAAAAAATATTTTTTGTTTTTATTTATTTTTGATTTTTTTAATTTTATCATTTTACAAAAGTCTTAAGTTTTACAGGAAAAGCTTTCAGAAAATAAAATAAATAATAAAATAAAATAAAATATATCATGGCTATAATATTATTTGATATTTCATTACGAAGCTTTTACTTCTAAACGAAAAATGAACTCAATTTAGAGCTTAATCGTTTGTGAACAGGCTGTTAAAGCCCAAATTTTAATATTTTTTTTGGCAAATAAGCGAAAATTTTCTCAAAAATATTTCAGAAATCGCTTTGAAAAACATCGATTTTCATCACATAACTGATTATATATCGTGAGCCTATATTTAGTACCGACTATGAACCAACTAGAATATTTTCAAGAAGAGGCAAACAACTATTTAATATCCAAAATAATTAAGAAGAAGTCAATATTTTTTCTACAATTCTCCCTAATTTTTATTAAAAGTGAAGCAACTATTATAAGAAATATAGTTTTCCAATAAAAGGTGATTTTAAAAAATTTGGTTCATAGACGGTATTGAATATAGGCTCACGACATGTGTGTATGTATATTTTCATTATTATTAATAACTGAAATATGAAATTAAATTAATATTCTTATGTTTTCTTTTTCAAAATATTCGATCGATATTCATTGTATATTTATTAGCTTTTTTATTCTTATTTTAAATAAGGGTTCCCGTTTATAGCCTCATTACCAAATACTATTTTTAATTACACAGTATTTCATACAGTAAATTTTAGTGTTTGTTACTAATGCACATAAAATAAAATAGCATTAGAAGCTTCCGCTGTTAGACATGATCATTTCGTTTTGATGCTTATCGAAGCACAGTGGTTCAGAATCGTTTTTCATTGGTCAAAACTCTGTAACTTTTTAACTATTAAAGATTTTTTAGTAGTTCTTTTTTTAGTCAATAGATAACATCTGTAGCTTTTTCGAGTGTAGGTTTTATTAAGATCGGTACAGTGGTTCTTAAGAAATTTAAGCTTGAAATTCAATTTTCGATGTTTTTCTTTTTTGTCTTGTTTCAAATCTGCCAACTCATTTTTGACCCACTTCCTCTTAACCGATTTGGCTCAAATTTGGGCCACAAGTCGACCTTGGATAGCAATTTAATATTTTGTTATCCTTAGGGTGCCCCTTTCTTGTTGGGGTATTTACAGTATTTTTAGGGTGGCCCAAATTTTAATGTATGCTTAATAATACTTACATATTACCTAGTTTTTTTTTTAATAAAAGAGTGTAACTTAATTTTTCTTAAAATATATATTTATTTGTAGTCATAAATAGATTGTAGATAAATAAAATAATATTTAATAATAATATTTGTATACTTTATTGCACTCAAATGTTAAATGCAAATTATAAGTATTGTTTATTTGGCTGGAATATTTCTTGTAAATATTTTTTATTCTGTTCTGTATTACTGCTGTCCTGTAGCAGTGCTTTAACTTCGGCACTTAGGTCCGAAGGATTTACTTTCCATTGACTTCGAATGCTAGAGATGAATGGATCTGACGTTGCTAATAATATGTGAAATAAGTCTTCATTTGTACAACTTCGTGACGTTTTTTTTATTATGTTCTCTGTAAAATCTGTAATCCTTATTTCTTTTTTCATGGGCTTCCTCTGATAAATCTCCAATTGGTAATAAATGGTGCTTAATGACATCTTCTCCATGATAAAGAACTTTGTGCACTGTTGCTGACATATTTTTATAATTGTATTTGGATGTATATATAGCAACAGTTTCCTTGGCATAATCACCAAATTTTTTAGCATTAATTTGTTCATTGCACGCAAGTACTTCAGTAATTGTTTTAAATCTTGAAATAAAATCTATATCAACACCTGTTATATCAGATGTAGTTTCGGGATCCAAAAAGAATCTTCTTGCGGTATTGCCATCGTTTGTATTGCCTGATCCTTGTTTTGGTTGATCTATAATTAACCCGTGTTTGAGAAATGCATCATGAACTTGTTTCTTTTTCAATTTTCTTTTCTCTTTGTTGGTGTCATTATTTCTTACTGATCCTGAAGATCTGAAGTCCAAATCATAGCTAATTTTCAGTATGTGTTCCATAAATCTTGTTCTCGTATGTAGCGGTGATAATCCAAATTCAAAGCATCAATACTATCTAGTGACATTGTAGGTTCTTGGTTTAACTGACTTGATGTTGCTTTACATATAATACAGCTGGATGAAGCTTTTGTATCAGTCAAAGCCTGGGCAGTTTTTCCGTCTATCATTGAAAGTATTAATTGATAATTCAATTTAATAGTATGTTAATCTATCTCTAACTCTAATGGCTTTAGTGTTGAAATTTGAGCTCTGATGTCACTTATTTCATATTTAATGATATCATGAGTTTCCTTTTTAAATTCTAATTTTATTGGTCTGCAGTACTTCGTGGACGATCGAGTATGATTTTTCCAAATAAAATTTGTTTGCATTGTGCTGGACGAAGGTTCCGAGTCTTCTAAGGTCTTTATTAATCGCAATGGCACAAATGACACCATGAACATAACTGCGTCAGCAATATCTTCACATAAAAATTGTTTATATTGTTTTTGTCCTGAAGATCCATCGCATCCCCATTTACAAAACAGAGTTAAATTGCAGTTTCCATGTTTTTTTAAATCACTTCCATTAAGTGATTGCAGATTCAGCTGTATGATCAAGTAGAGCTTGTAGTTGTACCTGTGCAGAAATTGGTGTGATTTTCATAGATTCCTTTGGAGGATAGCACTCCTTTTTAGCTGCATTTGTGTGATGATATGACGGGTATAAATTTAAGCCTTTTTCGATCGCACGCAATATGAGTTGAGTATGCTGGTGTTTTGTTAGCTTTAAATCCAGAAATAATGCAAGTGCGTCCTCGTTTGTAAACTGTTTTTCCTCATTTGGTGTTGGAATGCTTTTAAGAACCCGTTTTGTTCTCACCGGACTAGCAGAAAGGACTTTCTGAATGATATCCACTTTTGCTAATTGTTTTTGTGATCGAAGTTTATACAGAAAACTATCTTTAATGTTTTCACATCCGATTTCTTCATTTAAATTCTTCAGTTTTCGTCTCTCAGATCTATCGCTAAAGTTATCTAGCGGTTTTTGTGGTCTTCCACAACTCCCAACATTTGTTGTTTCTGAAATGACCTGGATACGGAGTTCACCTTCTAACCAATTCGCAAAGCGCTTGTAAAATTTACTTTTACTAAAGTCAACTTCCTTGTTTTGACGAAATTAGATAAAAATTTAAACCACTAATAACTTTCCTCTTATTGAAATAACTATCCGCAATTTGTATTTATGACAGTGAATGATTTCTAACAAGTAAATTTACTAGCAATTTTGATAAAATTTTGCTTGAAAAAATGTTGAGTAATTTCATTAAAATAAAAAAAGTGATCTACGGGCGGGTCCGGGCGGGTGCAAAAGTATATATAGGCTTAAAGGAAACACTCTTGGCTTTCTTTGGGTGGTTTCGATTTTTGTTTCCATTTTTCCCTTTAAAAGTTATACACTACTAAACTTGAAATTTTATGAGTATATGGTGATTTTAAATTTATTACATAACACCTTAACTACAAGTTATACAGGATGCGCAAATACCATTTGTTAAAACCAACAGTCCACCCAAAATAACAAAAGAAACCGCAGCCCATTAGCATTAATAGTTTTCAAGAAATCGTAATTAATATGAGATCAAAAATTACAATTTTTCTTTCATTTCTAAATTAACTAAAATTCCTTGTCTTTAGCAGCATGCCACGCCCACTACAGCGAATATTTTGACCAAATTTTTTGGCCACCTTAGTTTTGATATGTTTTCTTTCTGATGGTATAAAAATTTTTAAAATCTATGTCAACAAAAATATAGGTTTTGGCCAATGAAATTTGATTCTGAACCACCGTGCGAAGGGTAAAACATAATTTTTATGCATCATTTCATAATACTTAAAAATGGATTAATATACGTATATTAAAAAATTAAATTCCAAGTTCGATGGTATAGGAAATTTAATGAAAAATTAACCTTATTTTACGTCTCAAAAATTATGCACATCGCTTTTTTTTTTCAAAAATTTTAAAAATTTTGCAAATTGCCAAAGGAAAGAAATATGTTTCTCGGCGGAAGCTAGAATTTCATTTTAAAATCCTGTTTTAAGGAAAATTTTCTATGAAGTTTTTTTCTAAAGTAGCTTTCATTTTTGAAATTAGCATTTCACGCTTTTTATCATTCGAACAAATTGACCCACTCTAACATAAATATCATTTTGTTGTGTATGTACAAATTTTTGTTAATTATATATGAATAAGTATTTAGATAATTGTGCAAATGAAAAGTTAATTCGTTCTTTATCATGCATGTTCTTTATTTACATATGTATGTGTGCTAAAGTCAATTAATTATAAAGTTTTAAGTGCAATTTACAAACTAATTTTATATATTTAATATATGTTATAAATTAATAAACGAAATTGTTGTAAATACACATAATATAATTTTATGTTATATAAAAAATAAAAATCATTCATCGTATGTTTATTTGCATGTACATTTATTAAAGTTCTAAACCATTTACAATCATATAAAGAATCATACGAGATAAACAAAAAATTTGTTTAATCTGAATGATGCATACCCAATTCGTCAAAATCTTTTTCAATGCGTCTATCCGAAGAATGTTTACATTTTTCCAAAATTTTGTAATTCCATTACAGATTCTATTTTTTGTTCTGCTAAAGTGTCCCGAAAATAAAAGTTATTTCTTAAACGCATATCCTCTTATTTGTTTAGAATGGTATCGAAACTGCTGTAAATAAATTTTGATAAACTTTGGAACACGGGAACTTGTGGCGACTTAATTGAAAAGAGTCAATGTTCCATTTGTGTAGGAAGCAATGATTTTCGTTTTAGCTAAATTTCGATTATAGAATCTTAAACAGAACTAAAGAAGCTTTTTTCAAAGTCCTAAAAACCCAGGAAAAATTTCGTGTCCTTGACGACATACCTAAGGATGTGGAGCAAAAAAATTTACTTTACTTGGGGTTACACGATCAAGTTTTGCCTTTCAATTTTCAATACATTCACACTTACCAATACACTCATACTTTGAAAAATTGAAACGAACTTGCTTTAAATTTTTCTTTCAAGAAGAGTTTCAATTAACGTTCAAAAAAAACAGCTGATCTAGTTTTTGTTTTGTTTTTATGTAAACAAATTTTTTACCGCCATTGGAGGTTTAGATCTTGAAAATAAAATTGCTTTTAA
Source organism: Stomorhina lunata (assembly GCA_933228675.1). Taxonomy (NCBI): domain Eukaryota; kingdom Metazoa; phylum Arthropoda; class Insecta; order Diptera; family Rhiniidae; genus Stomorhina; species Stomorhina lunata. The sequence goes on along the minus strand of OW121740.1, from coordinate 81,874,725 downwards.
GTTGCGTGCAGCCTACGTCACAGCTGTCAATTTTAATAAATTTTAACAAGCGTGTGTGAAAATATTTAAAGGAAAATTTGATCGTGTGGCTGCAGGGTTAGAAAAGAATGAAATGATGTAGCATTTAAAGACATGCAAGTACACCAAAACCTCGCTTTGCGTCGTTTTGTATTGCGTATTTTTTGAAGTTGTGTCGTTGCTAAATGAGTACTAGTTTTCACTGTGCGTCGTAAGATTTTCGATGTTGCGTTGTTTTGGGTTAGAGTTATTTATACCCTTCACCACCATAGGTGGAAAGGGTATTATAAGTTTGTGCTGATGTATGTAACGCATAGAAATATTTGTCTTAGACCCACCTTTTAGTATAACAATAGGCTTAGAATCACTTTCTGAGTCGATTTAGCGATGTCCGTCCGGCTGGCTGGCTGGACGGCTGGCTGGCTGGACCCCCATGTAAACCTTGTAATCAAACTACACATCGCAATTCTAAAGACAATTTGATGAAATTTGGCACAGATAATTTTTTTAATAATGGGAAATTGGTCAAAATCAGTCCATTATTTATGGTACCTCCCATAGGTCCCACTTCCCGGAATTGATATATTGGCCACAAATATCAATATTTTTTCATGAAATTTAAAACAAATACAAATGCTTAAAATCACTGTACCAAATTTCGAAATGAAATCGGTCCACATTTGACCATAGCTCCCATACAAACTCTTCTTTAAAAACGCACTAAATGAGACAAAAAATCACTAAAACGCTCGTAAATCTAAAGATAATAAAAATTTTGAGTTTATTTTTTGCATACATAATTTTTGTAACAACTGTAATCAATTTGCCAAATTTCGAGATAATCGGTGCACATTTGACCCTAGCTCTCATATAAGTCCAAATGACGGAAACAGGTTGAATATATAAGTTTTGAGAAAATGTTTATGCAGGAAAAATAACACCTTTGACCTTAGTGGTGAAGGGTATCGTATGGTCGGGCTTGACCGACTATAGCGCTTTCTTTCTTGTTTATATTATTTTTGTGTTTAAAATGTTAACATTGTTCAATTTTCTTTTAAAAATGTATTATTTTTTTAACCCTTCTTAACCATTCTTTACATGGGTTGCTATAGAAAATCTTGCGTCATTTCAATTTGGGTCGTGTTTTTTTGGAACTTATCCCCGACGCAATGTGATGTATTGGTGTACTAAAAAGTTTAAACTTTTAAAATATAACTAATTTAACTTGTTTTTTTTTCATATTGAAAAATAGTTAATTTTTCTCAGATCGGTTTCAAAAGTCCGTTGTAAATTTTTTTAACATTTTTATAAACAAATATTACAAATTAGAAATTCTAACATTGGTTTACAGACGCCTTTTTTGGAAATAACTCTGTAACTTTGAACGACTGGAGATATTTGAATGAAATTTGGCACGGTGGTAGTCAAGGAGCATTCGATTTGATTTTCAAAAACACTGGTGATGGACCTTTAAAATTAGTCAACTCGGGTGTTCGACTTTTTTAAAAATATGCCAAAAAACCATTTATTGGTGAATTGAAAATTTTAAATTTAAGTTGTCCTTGAGAAGATCTACAAGAAATACGCTTACTTGTATAGGTAATCTTCTTTGGCTTTGGAGATATTTGGGTAAAAAGAATTTTTGGGTTGATTTTTTACCTATTTTTTAAGCTTTTTTTGATCATGTTGACGAATCTGTGTACCAAAAATTTTAAAAATATTCCTTAAATTCTTAATAATATTCTGACTAATGTTTGTGCAAGTTGGCTATAGATATCTTCTTTTGTTTAAGGGTTAAAAATATTCAAAGTTGAAACATAAAAATAATATCGCTATTTTATAAGTTTTTCCCTAAAAGATAGTTATATTTTTTCACTAATAAAAAAATATTTTTTTAAGTAACATAAAAAGATTTCTAAAGTTTTTAAAAGAAAATATAATGAGAATGCGTATAAAATAAATTTCTTGTCAATTGGGCTTTTGGTCCTCGCACATGCACTATCCAAAAAATGCCAATTTGTAAAAAAAAATTTAGTTTAAACAAAAATTTCTCAAAAGGCAAAGCACCGATGTGAAAAAAATATTATGTTAATATTTTCTAATATATCTGATATTCATTACAAAAGTTTTTCGGAAACGAGCTGCAAATAGAGTCAGTGTTGCCATTTTTGTAAAAAAAAACTCATTTTTTGAAACCCTTTATTCCCGAGTTGGGAATTGGGGAATTTTTTAGTTAAAATTGGGATTTTTTTATTCTATTGCTTTTAGATCTTACTTGGTGTTAATCTCCTGGTTTTTCCCGATCCAGGAGATTAAAAACCAACCTGAGAATAATGATTCAGTTTACAATAAATAAAATAAGTTACAGTAGACCAGTTCACAATCCGTTGCAAATAGTCTAGCATCGTAACATTTGCAAATCGACATATAAAATGAAAATAACTGATCTTGTCGGAGCAGAGCCGATAAGTTTTATAACATTTTTCATTTTTTATTAATTTATTTATATATAGTAAATCCTTTACCACCAAAGGTAGAAAGGGTATATTGGGATTGTGTTAGTTCGATCGACCCACAATCACTTTCAGAGTCGATTTAACGATGTCTATACGGCTGGCTGAATATCCATGTAAGCTTGTAATCAAAGTATAGGTCGCAATTTTAAAAATATTTCAATTAAATTTTTCACAGATATTTTTGTTAGTACAAGGAACACATCGGATTATTATTTCTCCCATAGGACTGCCCTCAAGTAATAGGTATAAATTTACTTGTATTTTCATAATGTTCAGCGAAAATATTGATTATGGTAGCCTAGATAGTCAATAAAACGTTTCTTAATCTAAATATCGGGTGGTTAAATTTCAAGGGCCGATGTTGATTTCGAATAAAACACAAACTATTTAGGAAATTATTGTAATTTTATTTTATTATGATATATTGGTATTACTCAATTATGTATGGAACAAAATATCGGCCAAATGGGCGCCGCGATCACGGCGGCACATCTCCATCCGATGGTCCAAATTTTCAATGACCCTGAGGCATAATGGAGGTTCTATGCCGTTAATGTTCCGAATTATCTCATCCTTTAGCTCTTGAATTGTTGCTGGCTTATCGACGTACACCTTTTCTTTCAAATAACCCCAAAGAAAAAAAATTCAACGGTGTCAAATCACATGATCTTGGCGGCCAATTGACATCGCCATTATGTGAGATAACACGGCCATTGAATTTGTTGCGCAAATGAGCCATTGTTTCGTTAGCTGTGTGGCAAGTGACACCGTCCTGGTGAAACCACATATCGTCCACATCCATATCTTCCAATTCGGGCCATAGACAGTGCGTTATCATCTCACGATAGCGAACACCATTCACAGTAAGTGCCTGACCGGCCTCATTTTGGAAAAAATTTGGCCCGATGATGCCGCCAGCCCATAAACCACACTCTTTGTGGGTACATTGGTTTTTCAACAATCACTCTTGGATTCTCATTCGCCCAAATGCGGCAATTCTGTTTATTGACGAATCCACTCAGGTGAAAATGTGCCTCATCACTGAAGATGATTTTCTTCGAAAATTGATCATCCACTGTTGCCATTTCTTGCCACCATTCTGCCTATTCACGACGTTTGGAATGGTCAAGAGGCTTTAGTTCTTGAGCCAATTGCACCTTGTAAGCGTGTAAATGCAAGTCTTTATGCATAATGTTCATCAACGACGAGCGTGAGAGGTGCAATTGTTGGGCACGACGACGAGTTGAGGTGGACGGCTCTTCAGCCACACTATCGCGAACAGCAGCAATATTTTCTGCAGTACGAGCATGCACTGGTGTTCTCACATCTTCTACAGACCCGGTTTGCTCGAATTTTTCCACGATTTTTGCGATTGTACGCACATTTGGACGATCAAATTGACCAAAAAATCACGAAGTGCACGATAAGCATTTTGATTTGAACGCCCATTTTCATAATAAGTCTGGATAACTTTAACACGTTGTTGAATTGTGTATCTCTCCATGGTTCAAATTGAGTAAGTCTGAAATAGAGAAATGTCAAAAAAAAATCGAAAAAAAACTTGGAGTTTTGGTGTGGTTCACATTCAACATCGGCCCTTACAATTTAACCACCCTTTATAATAGAAGGTTTTTGCTAAAACTCTTTACAGATAAGCCTGTAAATTAATAAACGGGCTTTAGGAACAATTTATGACGAAAATGAAATGAACATTTTTAAATTTTTTTAATATGTCCCTAAGATATGAATTGTTTTTTTTTAAACGTGATAAACAACAAAAAAATAAAAATCGATTTTTTTATTAATGCTTTATAAAGTATTTACCATCATCATTTAGTAAAAACATTTTAAAAAGTTTTCCTCAGACACAACTTAAAAAAACGGTTAGCCCCACCGGATTCAGCGTACTTAAATTATCTTTACCCCCTTGTCGTTGTTTTAAACTGGAACAGTATAATATATCAGAAAATATATTATTATATTATTTCTTTGTTGTTACGCTCTTTTGCATTTTAAGTGACGATATACATATCTTTGACGATAATAGCCTTTATAAGTTCATTTTTCATATTACTTATGAAGTTCCTAATAAAAATATAATATTTTACATAAAATTTCCAATGGTGATGGTTGTTAAGTTTAACGTGTGAAATACTAAATTTCAGTTATTTTTAAAATTGAAAAATATATAAAATTTTTAAAATTAAAATCAAAGTTGCTAAGAAGTTTTCTTTGATTTACTTAAAACTACGAAAATGTTGTTCAACACGTTTTAAAAATAAAGCATTTAATTAAGCAAAACTTCTGAAGTTATTGGTACAAATATTAGTGGTGAAGGCTATTACTTGGTTTTGAGATTTGAAACTTGTGAATAAAAAATGTTCTACATTTTTAATCCCAAATAAAAAACTAACGGTAAGCTGAATTGAAAAGGTTTTAGACTCCTTCAATTGTGTGAAGTGTCTAGAATTTAAGAACATTTGAGCTTTTTTCATTAAATTGATCGTGGAGCTGGTATTTTGAAAAACGTTAAAAGTGATAAATTTTTGCAAAAAAAAATAAAAATAAAAAAAATAATAAAAAACAAAATAAAATGAATAATAAAATCCGCCACAGAATTTAAAAATATTCACAGCAGTAGAAAGACGCGAAAATATCTTTTCATTGCTATATAATTTGTGTATATTGTCTTTTAATTTCAAACCATTATTGAAATCCAAATTCTAAGCCCCCAAAAATTAATTGAAAATGTAGGAAATGTTAATACAATAATATGCATTAACAGTTTTGTCAAATTTGAATTAAAGTAAAATTTATCAAATTAAATTTCCGCGAAATTCGGCGAATTCAAATAGAAGTTGTGCAAGATATCGTCTTCGAATTATTTGGTTTTAATTCTTCCATTGATATATTTTAACTCGCCGTTGAAAAATTTTAAATTTGTAATATTTGTTGAACAAAGTTTTTAAAAAATTAAAAATTAAACGAATATTCGCTAGAGTGGTTCGAAAAAAGTTGAGTCAGTCACCCCCTAGGATTAAGGATAATGTGAAAATAATTCTAAAATTTTTTTTTTTATTTTTTTTTACCATGCCTACAAATACCGCCCTTTTTGTATTTTGTTAATTGTATCGCCATCTTTAGTCCGATCATAACACTTTATATAACGCCTCTGTAAGAGCTACATTTCTCTTTTTGATAGTTTTTTACCACCACGTCAATTTCTAGTCATCATTTTTTAAAATTCGTTTCGTACCCACCCTAATCGAGTAGAGTTTAAATTTAGTTTTTAAAAGTTATGACTATAAATTAATGTGGTAGTAAAAAACTATTAAAGAGAGAAATGTAGCTCTTACAGAGCCGCGAACACCGATATATAAAATGTTATGGTCGGACTTAAAATGGCGACGCAGTGAACAAAATACTAAAAGGGCGGTATTTGTAGGCGCGGTAAAAAAATAAAAAAAGTATTTTTTAGAATTGTTTTAACATTATCTTTAATCCTAGGGGGTGACTGACATAACTTTTTTTTTGTATGGAAGGCGAACCGCTCTTATATTCGGGTATGTATTGAAAACCACTTTCACGTGATTTTGAAATCACATGAAACTTAAAAAGGGCTGTAATATATTTAACTTTTGAAATTTTCAGAACATTTATCAATAAGATTCTAGACCTTATTCATCTTAAAAGTTATAAAATTGTGAAAACAATAAATAATTCCACTTAGAAAATGAATGTGGTTTTAAAATCACATGAAAGTGATTTGCAGAACATACCTGATTGAAACAATCAATGATGATTGAAATTCCGTTTAAACAAAAAATACTCTCATTTTTTCCATACAAATTTGTTCATGGCTGTTTTTCAAAAAATTTTTTTTTTAGTAGTTTTGCATCATTTGAATAAAATTAAAGGATATGCGTTTAAATTTAACAATATTAATAGTCGTGCTTGATACTACTGTCCCAACTTTATTTAATGTTAGTTTTAAGCTATTGAACTGGATATTGGTTTTATTGACTTAAAAGCTTATTTTTTTTTTTTTTTTCTTAAAAAAAACGATTTACTGACTTAAGGCGTAATCAGCTGGTTTTAATTCTTGTGTTGGCTAGACGTTATAAGCCTGTAAATAGAGATCACGATGTAAAATGTTTCAAAATGAGGAACATTTAAAATTTTATTGCTGCGAAGGATAAGGAACGCATGTTTTTTTTTATCTTTATCAATACTTTTGCTTACAGGAGTCATATAAAAAAATGTGCAGCAAAATTATACTGATACCCCAATTTTGTACATCCTTACACAACCTGACTATACCGCATTTTGTTTGTTTAATTTAGAATACATATGGGCATTTCCATGAAATGGTCCACCGTTAGTTAAAAAATCAAAACGCTCGCATAATATTTTTAAGAACAGAAAATTGAAAAGAAACTATTAAGATTTTACTATGTAAACAAATTTTCAGCCTATCATAATCTTAAATGCAAAAAAAATGGTATGTAAAACGAAAGGCTCTTTAATTCAATTTAAAAGCTTTAACATCCATTATTTGTCATTGCTGCTGACGAAAATAATATATATGTAATATTGCAGTTTGGTATGTAAGTAACTGATACAACAACAAATGAATATAAAAATGTGAGATGAGAGCAAACTGTGCATCAATAACGGAATATTTAAATGTTTTTTTCGGCAACATTCCTTTGTCACGTGCGTAAGGCAAAAGAACCACATAATGCCACTAGTTGCTCATTATCAGTTGAAGTGTCTTGTTGTTTAGTTTCTAAAGCAAGTTTTTTGTTTGCTTAAATAAATTATTGAAATTAATAGCCTTCTACAAAAAGTAATTTTTTTTTTGGATTTTTGAACTTTGTCACGTGCGTAATAGTAAGTACGAAAAATTCAATGCTGTTCATTTATGTCCATTTGATAAATTTTATCTTAATTTAAGACAACTAAGAAAGTGCTATAGTCGGTCGAGTCCGACCATACGATACCCTTCACCATTAAGGTCAAAGGTGTTCTTCTTCCTGTATAAAGGCTAATATTTGCTAAATTTTGCCATCATAGAAACATTTTCTCAAAACTTATATATTTAAGCTGTTTTTGTCAGTTTGGCTTACATGGGGCCTAGGGTCAAATATGGACCGATTACCTTGAAATTTAGAAAATTGATTACGGCTTTTACAAAAATTATGTATGCAAAAAATGAACTCAGAATTCTCATTATCTTCAGATTTACAAGTGTTTTAGTGATTTTTGCTTCATTTAGTGCGTTTTGACAGAAGAGTTTGTATGGGAGCTATGGTCAAATGTGGACCGATTTCAACGAAATTTTGTACAGTGATTCAGTTTTACATAAGGAGTATTTGCTTTAAAATTCATGGAAAAATATTGATATTTGTGGCCAAAATATCAATTCCGGGAAGTGGGACCTATGGGAGGTACCATAAATAATGGACCGATTTCAATAGCCATGGTCCCAATATCAAAACAATGATCTGTGCCAAATTTTTTCTTAAAAATTTCTGAAAATATATGTTAAATTACTAAAATATGTATGAAGGTAAAAAGTGTCACGTGCGTAATGTAACGTGCGTAATGAACAAATTTGTTTTTTCTTAGCCAACCAATGCATACTTGTTTTTGAACAAAACATGATTATAAAGGTCCATTAATAGCCTTTATAAAAACATTTTTTCCGAAAAAAAAATCTCCTATAATTCGCTTACTTTTACAATATTCCTTACGGCTCTAAAAGGCACTTACTTTTTTTGTCACGTGCGGAAGTCAACTTTGAATGCATGGAACTTGGGTACTCAGTGCTCAATTTTTTAATATATATACTTTTTAGAAAGAACTCATCACATATAATGTACGATTCTAAAATTCATTCAAAAATTCCAATCCATTTTTATTTCCACAATATTCAAAGACAATAAAACGTGTACAAATGTCACGTACATAACCATGGAAGTACCCATATGTATAGGTATGTAAATCGGTATTTTTACTTGTATCATTATAGTACATTATTTGATGCATTTTAAGTGACGATATGTAAATCTTTTTTGAATATTTTTCTTTACAAATGTATTGAATGCCTAAATGTAGAAGACATATGACATATACGTGTAAACATTCGTTTACAAGAATATCCTATTAATAGGAGTATAAAGAAAAATCCATATGTAATTTTTTGTGTCAACTGTTTTTTTTGTAGTATAAAAAACGAAACTCAAAGCTTGTTATAATAAATATATCGAGAGCCTATATTTAATACCGTCTATGAACCAATTTTTTTCAAAATCACTTTATATTAGGAAACTTTTTTTTTTTTTTAAGTTACATCTCTTTTTATAAAAGAGAGAATAAATCTATCCTGAAAGAGCAGTGACAGTCATTTTACCGGTCATATGACTGACATTAGTGACAAAGTTTTCATCATTGCGTAGAACAAAGTTTCTATCATTTTATTGAGCCAATATGATAAATGTGACCGAAACTTTTGTGTACGTATGATTTTGCATCTCTCTCTAACACACACATTTTTTCGACCACAGATAATATATCTGAGCTGTTCACTCTAACGTTATTCACTAGACAACATTCCTATATTATTGATCACAGATGACCGGCAAAGTTTGATAAATACTTCGCCAGCAATGAAATAGCTTTAGTCACAGGTGACCAGTAATGCTTGATGATTACATCGTCACTGTTGACGGACTTGTAATTTAAAGAAAAACACATAATATTTCATCACAATATTTATATTGTTTAAATAACAAAATACAGTCAAATAAAAAAAGTATCAATAAATATATAACAAAAATGTGCATTTAATTGAGCAAAAAGTAAACAACATAGGAAACTAAATTAAACAAAATGAAAATAAATTAAAATTACATTTGATATATTTTTCACTTTTTATGTCTTCACTCTATTTTATGTTTTAAAAACACTTAAAAATTGTTTGTTTAATTTAATTTTATTTTTAATATATTTTTTCTTAGTTCTTTTTTTTCTAAGTTGATGCACGACACAAAAAAAAATTTTCAGAAAATGTCAAAAATTCAACCCTGCAAATAGCTTGTTCAACGATGATGGAAACTTCTTCACGAGTGACGACCATATGTTTTGTCAAGTTTAAATGTGCTAATAAATATGTTTTGTGTGTATTAGTTTCGGTCATTCATTTCTTGTAGAGTATTTTAGAACTTTTTGGCTTAAAGTCTCTCTGATTTTGCAACTTGCTAACCCTAGGGCAAAATATGAAATCAGAGAGACTTTGCCCAAGATTATCATTAATATACTGTAGAAGAAATATTGACTTCTATTTAAATATTTTGACTAATAAACAGTTTTTTTGCTCTCCTTAAACGTATTATATTTTGTTCATATGCGGTATTGAATACGAGTATCGGCACTTGATATGTATATGTATCTTTATTCTAATTTGCAAAAGTTTTAATTGTTAGTTAATAGGTCTTCCTAGGTCAAAACATATTATAACTTTAAGGTTTTGAATATACTTTTATTGTTTAAATATCAACAAGTTAAAATGCCTCAAAGGTCGTAAAAAATTGAATCAATGATCAAAATAGAATATAATATTAAATATACCCAGCAAAACATTTTATTACTTATTAATATGTTACAATAATGAAAAAATATATTGAATACAAATTAGGTAAGTTCAAATTGTCAGATTAAGTAATTTTTTTAATACGGTTATATTTACAATAAGAAAATAAAACTAAATTAAATATTTTAAATAGTATTTAGCTGAGCAATTTTTTTTTCAAAATTGCATATGGGGAACACTTGCCGCATTCGTCCACAAAGTGTTAAACTTTTTTGTAAGGGAACAAATGGAAGTGTTTTCAGTTTTGTTCAAATTTAAACCACTAAGAATTAAATTATTTAAACAAACTTAATGGAAAATAAAACAAAACTAAAGTAACTTTATTTCAAGTCATCAAAATTAAAAATTAATGAAGATTTCTAATATAAACTTTAAAATTTATTATTTGTTATATTTGTTGAACAAACTTTTCAAAAAAACAAGTAAGAAAGTGCTATAGTCGGTCAAGCCCGACCATACGGTACCCTTCACCACTAAGGTCAAAGGTGTCCTTTTTCCTGTATAAAGAAAAATATTTGCCAAATTTTGCCATCATACAAACATTTTCTCAAAACTTATATATTTAAGCTGTTTCCGTCATATAAGACCTAGGGTCAAATGTGAACCGATTATCTCGAAATTTGGCAAATTGATTACAGTTGCTACAAGAATTATGCTTGCAAAAAATAAACTTAAAATTCTCATTATCTTCATATTTAAGAGCGTTTTAGTGATTTTTGTCTCATTTAGTGAGTTTTGACACATAAGTTTGTATGGGAGCTATGGTCAAATGTAGGCCGATTTCAACGAAATTTGGTACAGTTTACATAAGCAGTATTTGTTTTAAATTTCATGAAAAAATATTGATATTTGTGGCCAAAATATCAATTCCGCGAAGTGGAATAGTAGACCGATTTTGACGAATTTCACTAGCCATGGTCCTACTATCAAAAAATTATTTGTGCCAAATTTCATCAAATTATCTTTAGAATTGCGACCTGTAGTTTGATTATAAGGTATACATGGGGGTCCAGCCAGCCAGCCAGACGGACGGGCTGACATCGCTAAATCGACTTAGAAAGTAATTCTAAGCCTATTGGTATACTAAAAGGTGGGTCTAAGACAAATATTTATGTGCGTTACATACATTAGCACAAACTTATAATACCCTTTCTACCTATGGTGGTAAAGGGCATAATAAAAAATGATTTTTGAAACCGGCCTTAGAATAAAGTATAATTTTGTAATATGAAAATTCGGTCATATTTTAACAAAACTCAAGTATTTAGTGCTTACAGGTAATAGAATTGTAAATCATGTCTTACTTTAAAACTTATTTATCCTTAAGTAAATTTTTGGCCGCATATCGTTAAGCGTGACATCAAGAACACGAATTTTCGGGAAAAAATTTCAATAACTCCGAAACTAGTTAATAAACTTGTATGACTTAAAATAAAGCTTCTTTAGTTTTCATTTATATTCCATTATTTTTTTTAATAATTTAATTCTTTTTCGGTTTTTGTTTTACATTTTTTTTTCATACAAGAAAGTTTAACACTTTGTTGGCGGATGTGTCACGTGTTCTGCTTATGAAATTAAAAATAAAACATTTCTGGGGGGAGTTACGGTAAAATAAGGTGTACATATGTTAGAGGGGGACAGTTTGTATGGAGCTAAGAAAAGACAAGCGGCTGTCAGAATCGTTATCTGCAACAAATTCTAAAGAGGTTTTCAAAATAATCAAAATGTCTAGCCTCCCCTTATTAACGTGTAACTTTTCTTTTCGTATTTTTTGTGTTTATTAATTTTAATATTTTTTATGTAAAATATGTGTTAATTGTAATCACTCCGTTTTTGTTCCAAATATACATATATTCTTCCCTTATTTATTCTCTTTCTATTTATTTTGTTCTATGGACAAAAAAATAGCGCAATATATTACATCGTTTTATGAGTCCCTAACTTTTGTATACTAAAAGTTCTTTCACAAAATGATTTTCTAAACGGTATGTAAAGGACAAACGACATCAATTTATAAAGATTTTTTAGTTTGTTTTTATCGTTTTTTTGAAAACAATGGATTAATCTTTTCAATTAAAATATCTTTCTGCAAATTGTCAAAGACTCGCAACCAGCAGAAGTCAGAGTAAAAATGTCGTTGTCCATTACATTTGATATTTTTCGAACTCTTGGAAGCTCCGTTAAGTTATCACATGATAAAGGCTTTAAACGGAAATTTATTTGTAAAGTGTCTAATCTTGGAAACCATATCGTTTCAAGTAAGTAATATAATTGGTTTACCCTTCACCAGCCTAAATGGAAAGGGTATTAGGTTTGTCTTGATGTATGTTACTCATAGAAATATTGGTCTGAGACCTAACTTTAAGTATACCGATATACTTAGAATACTCCCTGAGTCGATTAACAATGTCCGTCTGTTAGATACCCATATAAACTTGCAATTAAAGAACAGGTCTTAATTTTTAACATCATTTGTTACTTTTTAGTAGTAGGACCATTTCTATTGAACTTAATTAAAATCGGGCAACTCGCATAGGTCTCACTTTCCGAAAATGTGATTTTGGCCTTCAATTTTAATATATTTTTATGAAATTAAGAAAAAAAAATGCTTATGTTTACAAAAATTACTAAAAACGGTCCATATCTGACCATAGCTCCCATACAAGCATTCTGTCAAAAGCCACTTAATGCGATGACATTCACAAAAACTCTCGTATATCTAAAGACTAACAATCTCATCTTTATTTGTTAAACAAATTATAAGACCCAATGACAGAAATGGATTTAATATATAAGTCTTGAAAATATGATTGTATGATGACAAAATTTGTCTTTATGCTAGAAAAAGACATTTGACTCAGTGGTAAAGGGTATCACAGTCGGGCTTGACATTCTTACTTGTTTAAAACAATTTTTTTTCAAAACAAAGGAATTTTGTTTCAACTAGACCAATTGTATTTTTACTAGTAACCATACAAAGTCCAAAAAAACCTATAAAATGTAGGCCATCTTGCAGTCCTATTCTACTTTTTTTAAATTCTTTAATAAGTGGCTCGAACATCATCAGGGTTTCGAGCTTGATCTACTATATTATACATGGTTTTTTTATTGCAGCTTAAATGTGTTTATGTATTTTTTTAAGACGGTATATTGTAGTTATTACAAAATACATATCGTCGCAAGAATTAAAGAACGTTGTAACTGACAAAAAATCGAAAATACGTTTTTTGTATAAATTTTATCAGAAAAAATACTGTTTCGACTAACCCCGGTTCCATACTTCTATGATGAAAAAAAATCAATTACGCCGCACAGTGGGATTTCGCTGGCAAAAAATACATTTTTCGAGTATAAAATATCGAAAATCTAATTATGCAGTTTTGTAGAGGACTGTTTAGTTAAGAGAAATGCATCATTAGTTTTTTTATTTTTTTATTTTTTCTTTTCAAAATAACGCGGCAAAGTCACCTAAATGAAACTCTGCAGAAACTGTTTAAAATTTTCATGAATTTCAATTGCTCGGCAACATAATTTCTTTTTGCGATATATATTTACTGTAAGTATATTTTGAAAATATAGTACCTCCACATAAATTAAGAAAAAAATTATGTTGGAAAACTATAACAGCTTATAAGATATTAAGGTTTAAATGATGGCACTTCAAAATGCAGTGTTTTAAATTTTTGTTGGAAAAAAAAAAGGTTAGCTTTGTCTAGCTTTGTGCTCTAGTTATAATCAAATGAAAGGTGGGAGTGTATTCTTTCGATTTGATAAATAAAATTCCCATAATATTCCATACTGTTGAACAAAGTTATAAATTTTATAAAAAAAGTCACATGAAATTTCACTTTAATATTTCAAAGAAACATCTTAGAAAAAGTAGTGCATGCTTTTAGGCTTAATTAATTTTATGTTATGAATAATAGCAACAAATGGTTAAATATTATTTAACGGGTATTTAAAAGAAGTGATGAATAAGAAAAACAAAACAAAATTTACAAATCGGACTGCAATATTCGGATACGTCGAATCTTAAATACCCTTCACCATAAATTATTAACAATTTGTTAACGATTATTTGTCTGGTACTTAAAAGAATTGGTCAAGAAGAAAAAAGGAAAAAATTAAAAAAAATTTGGAGTGGAACACACGGGTATACCGAATCCCGCATACCCTTCACCACATGTCAGTAACTATTTCATCACTTCCAATGTACTTTTTCTTTGTTATGTAAAGTTTTGTATGGAAAATTTTAACATACGGAATAATAAATTTATAATACCCTTATCACCCACGATGAACGGTATAATAAACATCAAAATGAGAAGTTCTAATTATTTTTAAGACGTGTAAAAGTGTGAAAGAAGTTAAATCGCGACTTTATATTAAAAAAAAATTATAAAATGTGTACTTTTGAAGTTACTTATTTCGATCTAGCTACGGAGCTTTTTCGTTGCCGTAATAATACTGATCTGCTAAGCGATTACATTAAATCAAAAAATGAGCTTTTAACAAGAGAAGAAATCGAAGAAGTTAAAGTCACAATTCAAAGGCGCTTTTTGGGAAATTTTTACAAAAGACAAGAAGAGTCTTCAGGAAATCGTGACTACTTCTTTAAAAAAAATGACTTGTGGTTAAAAAGTATGTATCAAACAAAAATATGTATCAAACAAATAAAAAAAAAAAAAAACAAAAATATACAAGATTTAAAATCTGACAAAATTAAAAAAAAAACTTGGTTTCCAAATATTATTATGAGAAACTTATTTCTGCCTTTAATTTTGAATTAGGAACATTTAAAGTGTCCCTGCTCGATGATAGACCGAGTTGTTCAAAAGCAAGGGGAAGGCCTGCAATGGATTTTGATGATTGTAAAGATCGCGCAAAACGGTATAAAGCTTCTGAATTAGCATCAAAATATTCTAAAGAACATTTACACATGGCTACTAAGGCAATTGAAGAAAACAAAGGAAGTAAATCCTACATTACTTCTTCTGCTGTAGTAGCCTTGATGATGGATGCAGAGCTTACAAAATATCAATACGAGTGCATTAAAAAATTTCTTAAAGAAGAAGGATACGATATTTTACCACCGTATGCGAAACTTAAAGATGAAAAGGAAAATTGCTACCCGAATAATATTAATATTACTGAAAAAGATGCATCTGTTAGCTTGCAAAGTTTAATGGATCATACGATAAGCCGTTTGTTTTTAACTTTTTGTAATGAAGAAATAATTAACATGGAGGAAAATAGTTTAACATTAACATCTAAATGGGGTTGCGATGGTTCTTCTGGACATTCGGAATACAAACAAAATTTTACCGCTGGTGTAACTGACAAAAATTTGTTACTAGCTTGTTTGGTGCCACTAAGGCTAGAGTCGACTTCAGGAAGGGAATTTTGGCGAAACAAAGCTCCATCATCAACTAGATACTGTCGTCCTATTTATTTTGAATTCGCTAAAGAAACAAAGGAACAAATGTTAAGGATTGTTGGTAAAATTAATTCCGACATTGCAGCTTTGAATAATACTGAAGTAATCGCCTGTGGTAAAAAATTTACGATAGAACACAATTTAGTATTTACAATGTTAGATGGTAAGACGGCTCAAACAGTTACAGGTACGACATCAGCAGCTGTTTGCTACATTTGTAAAGCGAAGCCCATTGAAATGAATGATTTAGAATTAGTTTCAAGAAAAGCTATTGATATCGAAGCATGTAAGTTAGGCATTTCCTCCTTGCATGCACGAATTAAGTTTATGGAATGCATTCTTCATCTTGCTTATAATTTACCATTTCAAAAGTGGTCGGCGTCGAAGGACGAGCACAAAATTCTTAAACAGGAAAATAAACATCGCATTCAAGTAGCCTTAAAAGAGCGGATGGGTATAAGAGTAGATGCTGTTCAACAGGGAACCGGGTCTTCCAACGATGGCAACACTTCAAGACGTTTTTTTTTGAACCCTCAAGTTGTTGCTGACATAACTGGGGTCAACGAGGATCTTATTGATCGATTTCGAGTTGTATTGCAAATAATAACGTGCGGCCAGAAAATAAACTCATCTCAGTTTAAAAATTTTGCATGGGATACGGCGAAACTATTTGTAGAAAAATATAGATGGTTCTACATGCCGGTTACGGTTCACAAAGTACTTATTCATGGAAAACAAATTATGGATGCTGCTTTACTTCCAATAGGTTTGCTTTCAGAAGAAGCTGAAGAAGCTCGAAATAAAGACTACAGAAGGTATCGGCTAATGTTCGCCAGAAAGTGCAGCAGGATGGCAACAGACACAGATGTTTTCCATCGCCTTCTTGTATCATCAGATCCTTATATTACCAGCATAAGACGTCAACCCCATAAACATGTTTTAGAAGTTGATGATGTCGTTAAAGAAATGATAGAAGATGAATAAAAGTCTATGTTTGTTACTAATTTTGATATTTATTCATTCCGATGTTTTGAAGAACAATAGGGGGTGGTGGGCGTGGAAGGTTCTCTTGAAACTTTGTAAATTTGAGATAAAATATATTTCCCAATTACATGTGTGGTGGGCGTTGGGCGTGGCAGATTTTCATGAAACTTTTCAGATATTTAAATTTCATAATACTGATAACTTGCACTAAGTTTCTTTATGATCGGTTAAGAAACAAAACTTTGTAGTGGAAAAATATTTTCGTTTTATGTAGGCGGGGGTGGGGGGCGGTAGGCATGGCAGATTTTCTCGAAACTTTGTATTTTCAGCTTTATAACACTGATGATTTGTATAAAGTTTCATGAATTTTGGTGAAGAAATAAAAATTTTTGGGAAAAAATATTTCCGGCTTACATGTGCGGTGGGCGTTGGGCGTGGCAGATTTCCATGAAACTTTCCATATATTTAAACTTTGTAATACTGATGATCTGTGCCGAGTTTCGTTACGAACGGTTAAGAAATAAACATTTGGGGTGAAAAAATATTTTTGGATTATATGGGCGGGGGGCGATGGGCGTGGTCAATTTTGATGAAACTTTAAAATTTTCTTAACTGAGTTGATAGAAGCATATGTACCAAATTTCAATGTTCTACGAGCTCTCCTTATATTTTTTGCCAAGAAATGTATGGAGAAATCCCACTGTGCGCCGTCTGCGTTTTGAAAAATACCAATGTCTTATTTGTCGCAAGCTAAATAAAAACTAGTTTTGAGATAAAATATTTACAGCCAATTTATAAAGCGAGAAAAATAAAAATACATTTTTAAAATCATGTTCCTAAGTTATATCGTTTTTGAAATATGAATTATACTTTCATACAGGTCAGTTACAGCGTTTTTTAATTCTTTCGTCGATATGTAAGATAATACAAATGTACCTTTAAAAATTCAGAAAAACGAAGTGTTACTAGATATGTATACTTCTAAGTATTTCAGTTTTTTATAAGTTTTATTATCGCTTTTGTTAATTTCCGAATATCAACAAAAAATGTTTTTTATTTTTTGTAAATTATATCTTTTTTAAAATCTCAGGATATTTGTTAATAAGACTAACGATATACTAGTATCTTATATCTTATTTTTCAGTTGCTTCTACTTAATCAATTTTTTTTTATAAACGTTAAAAATTTAATTTTTGCAAGCTATCGTTAAATCAATGTAAACATATAAACATAAATTACCAACTTTCACAATTTAAACTAAGTTATTTTAAAATAAATATATCTATGTATACTCATTACACCGGCTCGATTTCAAAAACAATGAAAATTAACTTTTGTGTCACCCCTAACATTTGGTTTGATCGATCCTAAATTAGCATATTGAAAATTCTTGCCCCAGAATTTATCAAAGTATTATAATGCTGAAAGTTTTACCGGCTCGAACATAGGTTGTCGTATTATTTTAAAAATTCTACCCACAAATTTTTGAATTTCTTCAAATTCTACTTTTCTGTTTGCGCAATAAAGACGCAAAATATCAAGTGGTTTTAAAGCTTCTTTAAAAGTTGTATTGGCTTTTCTTAAAAATAGTTCTATCATCTGTTTATGTTAGTAAGCCATAACATTGGAGGTTTTCATCATAGACTACCACATAGACTACGATCATGGGTTCTACTAAGCAACAAAAAAATAGAAAAATATTTATAATCCCATTTCTGATATGTACATTAGGGTGGAGCGAAAAACAACTTTTATTGGGTTAAAAATCGATGCTCTACGTCCTAAGAAGCTCAGAAAAAAAAATTGGCTTCCTAGGTCAATGTCCTGAGGTGGCGCACAGGACATTTATTTCTAGGACCGATTTGTTTGGGGAAAAATGGGACAGACATGGAGAC
The DNA here is from genome assembly GCA_933228675.1 of Stomorhina lunata. Classification (NCBI taxonomy): domain Eukaryota; kingdom Metazoa; phylum Arthropoda; class Insecta; order Diptera; family Rhiniidae; genus Stomorhina; species Stomorhina lunata. Next base: position 81,856,221 of record OW121740.1, on the reverse strand, counting down.
TAAAATGACCCAAATTTTTTTTCGAAATTTCAAATGTTTGGTTTATTTTAGTGATTAATTTTATTAAATCTGTTGTCATTACTTAAGCTGTAAAACAATATTGGGGGTTTCCCTTCATGGACTTTCGAAAAAAAAATTTGGGTCATTTTAGTACCCAGGTCTGTTCTTCTTCTGTTATCCTTGACTCCCAGTGGAGCATAGGGCCTCAATCCCAGGTCTGTTAAGGGTTAAATAAAATATTTTTAATAAAACAATGTAACCACTCTTAAAAATAACTTTTTTTATTAATTTTGATCGATATTCGCCACTAAATTTATAACATTTCGTATTTTTGCCACTTTGCCCCGATGAAAAAAGGGCTAAGCTCACCCACTATCAAAGAAAGTTTAGTGGATATTCCTCAATGACTGGGCAATAAAATTCAGTGTTAACTTTATCAAAAGAAAACTTAAATTAAATTTACTATGCATCTACTTAAATAATGTCCAAAAATATACGTTTTCGCGAAATTTTACGATTTCAAGTCGCAGGTACGGCGAAACCATATGAGATATCAAACTGAAATTTTTTGGATTTTATTACCACATCTGTCTATTTTAACATGCCGATCAAAAATTTATAGCACTTTTGTCTTAGTCGCCAACAAAGCAACAATAAAAGTGTGGGAAATAAAGAAATGATAAAACTGAAAAATGTTTGTGTGTCTGTTCGGATGATAATCTGTTGATATTTGTTGGACACAATAATAATAATTTATATTTATTCAGTCCCCCAAACTATACATAATATGTGATTTTCGCTCTGTCTAGAATTAGGTATAATCTTCCTGATGAGATGGTCTAACCAACCATCGAAACGCGTCGAGGAAAGGTTTCCCCACCAACATTTTTTGGTTTTATCAAAAAACTATTTATTAAAATAATAAATAATTGTAAAAAATTGGGATTCTTAGTGCAATACACTATAGTAAAACTTTTTAATCAAAAATTTTGAATATTTTTTTAACAAAATTTTCTAAAACATGAAAAGTGAGTTTTGAAACGGTCCTTAAAAAAAGTACCATTTTTCAGTATAAAAAAAACTATGTAAATGTAATTATATTTTAAAAAATTTAAAATATTTAGTACTAATAAGTATTACTTTGTAATTTCTGTACTCTAAAAATATTTTTTTGCTGCATATCCTTAGGCGTGTTAAAAAGGACACGAATTTTCTGGGGCAAATTGCAAAAACTTAAAAACTACTGCATGGATTTTTAGTTTTTATAACTCTAATAAAAGCTGATTTAGTTGTTTTCTGCATCCAATTACTAATTATGCCAAAAACATAAATTTATTGGTTAAAATTTACCAAAAACCGAAAAAAGTCCCATTTTTCCCCATACAAATGGGCCCTAGAAATAAATGTCCTGTGCGCCACCTCAGGACATTGACCTAGGAGGACAAAATTTTTTTCTGAGCTTCTTAGGACGCAGAGCATTGATTTTTAACCCAGGCGTATCGAATTTCAATAAAAGTTGTTTTTCGCTCCACCCTAATGTACATGACGTTTCTTAAATGTACCTTGACGTCTCTAAAATGTACTTTGACAGTTCGTCCTCAGTCTAGTTGTGGTTTATGGTTTTCATCGCATATACTAATTCTTCCTTACGGTGTGACGAAAACCAAGTATGGGAATTATTAAAGTTGTCTAGTGAAATACCATTTCCTCTATCTCTTCTGCTACTTTGGATACATAAACAAAGTTTAATCAATCTATGTATATGTCAATGTTGGCATTTTTTTTTTTATTTTTTGAGGTAATTACCCGAAATGTTTATTTAAGCGAAAGTTATTAAACCGTGGGATTTTGTTTGAAATGGTATGAGTGGGCGAAAAAGGTAAATTATGCATGGGGTATTTATCCGTGGTATACTGTATACTCTTATGAAAATTCTTTTAATAATATTTTAATACTAAAAAATGTATGTGATAAAAAATATATTAAAACAATTTCGAACAGTTTCGTAAAAAAACAGTTTTTTTTTTATATCAACTCAGGAATTCAGTGTAAATATCCCACATGGTTTTCGATAAATCATAGATAATGTCCTAGTGACATCAAAAATAGTAAATTGGAGAAATTCGTTCAATGTTATCATTTTGCTCCAGGTGTTAAAACCAAAATTTTTAAAATGGTATCTTAATATCGACCAAACTTCAATATTTTTTGGTGACTAAGATTTTTCGATTTCATCTAACAAATTCATCAATTCATTTTGTCACTTGCATCCTATTGTACCTCAGTATCGGTGTATTTATTCATTGTTTGTAATTTTAAATTTGTATTGAAATATTAATTATATTATGATTATTAAATTAGACCGTATCCTCTTATATTGAGTTAAATAGTTTGAATTTTCTTCTCTATTGAACATTTAGTTTCGAAAATATTTAAAATAATTATAATTTTTTGAGCTTAAAATTATTTTTTATGAGTGCATGCTCTTTTTGTAATAAATTAAACTTTTAATACATGTTCTTTTTTTTTTTTTTTTTGTTGACCTCTAAACCTGCTTAAATTGAACAATTTATATAAATAAAAACTTTTTTTATCACATTTCAATATTTTTTTGATGAACGTTTTTTATCAACATTATTTTTACGAATCAACAAATATTTATCGAATGCTACTACAAACAACTTGACAAATATAAGGTTGACCTAAGGCATATGGATGAGAAGCAAGGCAGTAACATTGTCAATGTAGGCGTAGATCTTTCAGAGTTTTATATGTCTGTTGAATGGGATATCTTGGAGGTACCGGCAGTGAGGTAAGGTTTACAAATACAAATTATATAACGTACTTAATATTATAATTTAATTTAAACTTTTTCATAAAAGGCATAAGGTTTTTACTGATTTTATATCCTCTTAACCCTCTGCGACTGACGTCATATTGTTCAGACATTTCTAATGACGTGATAACTACCAGACATTATTTCCATGGTTTATATTTTCGCAAAATCGTTTTGGAAAGTTTATAAAACTATATTTTAGGTTCGCTTAAACTCGGTTTATAACGAACTCTGGATAAAGCGAACTTAGTTAAAACAACATTATTTAAAAATACCTTTGTCATACAGAAATAGGTTATAATGAATGCTCGCCAATAATTTATGGTGCCGTCAAGACATCATACAATTATCCTTCTTTAAAAAGATCCTGTAAAAAATTGTAAAGCAATTATTTTAGCAAACTAATTAAACAAATAATTTATTATTTCAATTTTTGAAACCATGGACCGTAAATGGTTTGACATTTAAAATGAAAGTAAAAATATCACTTGGTTACAATTAAGTTCAACTGTACAAACTTTAACACATAAACTTTCTAAAATGTAAAATTACAGTGTTAAACTTTCTTGGAAATCAAATTTATTTGTTATTTTAAAATATGATATCAATATAGGATAGCTATATTGATATCATTTTTAATGTGTGAAATAAAATTAAGCAAAACTTTTTAATTAATATTATTTATTTGTTACAGAAATGAAAAGTTTTATACATGTTGTGACGAACCATACCTGGATATTACATTCAATATAACAATGCGCCGTAAAACTCTATTCTACACCGTAAATATTATTATTCCATGTATGGGTATATCCTTTCTTACAGTCCTTACGTTTTATCTGCCATCAGATAGTGGAGAAAAGGTAAGTGGAGGTAGTATTAAATAAGGTTAATCTTACATAATAGGCTTTTTATATTTCTTTTGTATTTTTTTACAATATTTATCCAGGAACATAAAAATTTAGATTTAGCTCAGTCGATTAAGCGTTTTCTTTTGCATTGTGAAATTCATTTATGAATACATTTGATAAGTAGGACTCTTAGTCCTAAGATATGATTTTTAGCGCTTTCTGATCATTTATGACCGAAATATTATTAATAAATTAAAGCAATCTCTAAAAAATCGTATGATTTTTTCGAAATCAAAGGGTCAACATTGGCCTTTTTAGCACTAACAATTGTAGATGAGTTTAAAGAGACATTGGCCCTTAAATTTCTTATGAAGCTGTTCTGGGATGAGCTAAAGATTGCCTGTTGAAACAATATAAAAGAAAGTAAAAAGAGGAACCTAATGCAACGTTCAAGATATCGACCTATTATTATTTTTTTTTTTTGAATTTTATTCTCCCATTTGTCAGTTTTTACACACTGGAGAGTAAATTCTAAATTTGTAATATTTGTTTTCGAAAAATTAAAAAATGATTTTTGAAACCGACCTGAGAAAAATGTACCATTTTCCAACATGGAAAAAACTAAGTAAATTCGATTATATTTAAGCAAAACTGAACTATTTAATACTAACAAGTCATATAGTGATAAATTATGTCTAATTTTTAAATTTCTTTATTTACAACATAAAATTTTTGGTGCATAACCTTAGGCGCATATTCAAGGACATGAATTTTTAGGGGAAAATGGAATAACTCCAAAACTACTTCATAGATTTTTATTTTTGACTATTTGAAATAAAGTTGTGTTAGTTTTCTTTAATATTCCATTATTTTTTCTTGTAAAAATTGTTTATTTTTGGTTTAAATTTCTCAAAAATAAAATTAATAACCCATTTTTCACCATACAAATGGGCTCTAATACTTTGGACCCGATCCGTTGTCTGATTTGGCTAAAATTTTCAGAACTAAACTTTTAGACCTATTGTTACAATAATCCGTTGAAAAAGTTATAAAATTCGAAAAAAAACATTTTTTCATACAAAAAATTGTCACCCTAATGTGCTGTTTAAGAAGCATCATTTTTACTTGATCAGTTTTTCTTCAAATTTCTTTTGAACCTACGTTCACGTTCACACACGAACATTTTCTTCATTACTTTTAATTTTATTTCCTTAAATTTCATAAAAATTTTCGTAAGCTTGATAGAACGGTCAGATTTTTATCAATTTTAATTCTGTCAGCATTTCCTCAAGCTCTAAACTTGATTAGATAAACCTGACTGGTATGAATGTAGACTTGTAACGAATAAAAATATTATTTCAAGGGTTTTCACTTGTACTTAATTTTAGATATGTGGGCCAATTATAGGCTTTTACCTACGCCTGGGCAACACAAGGATATATACCTTACAACCTAGTGGTCAAATTACTTAGGCGGTAAGAGACAGAAATTAATTAAACATATAAGATGAGCTATAGTATTATATCTTGTAGAATTGATTTATCCAATAACAACAATTTATAGTAAACAAAATATGTACTTAATTTATAGCTCCTTCACATTAAGCTCGAAAACTCGTAGTTTTTGTCTCAAAACAGAATTGAAAACACATGTTTTCCCACACAAATCAAAAGCTACTTACATTCGGGTATTTAATGAAAACTATTTAAAAATTTATAAAAATGTTTTAAGTTAAAACATTTTTATAAATTTTTAAATAGAATTTTTAAATAAAACTTTTAACAAATAACACAATTTTCCGGATAGTAAATATTACTCAAAAGAAAAATTATTCTCACTTAATTCCAGCCTATTACATTTATTTATTAATGTAAAATAGGTAATAATGCGAGGTATCTGCCCAAAAATAGAGATACTCCTCCGATCAACTTTTAAAACGCCCCGAGGAATTGGCTGTCCCCACAAAACATGCCCTTATTCGCTTTTTTGAAATTATGTAGTGATTTCATGAAAAAGTTTTTGTCATCTGGTGACCACATTTTTACTATGATATCACTATCAGGTGAATTGGTTTTAAGCAAGCTTCGAAAAAAACCGTACCTTATTACCGAACTTACGTACACAAAAAGTTATTTATTTTAACGTATCTAACTAAGTCCAAAACAAAGTTAAGTACGCAAAGGTACAATAAAAAACAACGGTACCTTAAAATAACGTACCGTTCTCTGGTATTTTAAAGTAATTTTTAGTTAACTTTAGAGTAAAGTTACGAATTTTTACTTGAGGCTGCGTAATGTTTTAACGAAGGATTATTGTTGTGCATTCACAGTTCCAAGTTGAAGAACAATATTCAATACTAATAAAATGTGCAGCGATTTAAACATGTTCTTTTTATTAAATAAATTAATTGGGGATATCAAAGAGCTGGCTAATTGCTGGGGTAAAAGCGAATATCAAACTACTCGAATCAGAAGTACATGGTTAAGTCCATCAATTTGACACTTCTGGTAAATTCTTAAAATTAACATGCATAGTATATCGATTGTGTTTGTATTGGTAAAACAATTTTTTTATGATATACACAAAAATATAAGCAAGTGTTGCCTGTTAAGGGGTTTCCATTTTGGCAATATTGTTCGTTAAAGTACTCACAAAGTACGTTATAGTACTCAACGACGTTCGTTTTTTTTAAGTGTACTTCGTGAAAGTTCGTTATAATAAAGGTTGTGTATTTTAACAGGTATTCTAAAATTGTAAGGTACCTATAATTAAATTGAACACATTGTTACCGAATTCAGTACTTTTGAGTTTTTTTTTTCGAACCTTGGTTTTAAGTTTATTATATATACATATATATTGCTGAATGTTTGCAAAAGATCCTATTTTTTATAAAAAGAGATTCCAGATAGTCTAATTTCACGAGCATTTCAACTAACATTGCTTCTCGCATATTCTCACTGATGTGAGAAATTACTTGATGCGAGAAATACAAAAACTAGCTACAGATTTCATTGAAATCAGTCTCTTATCGACTTCACTTGAAGGATCATTTTAATCTTCCTAAAAAAAATCACGTTGTCTATCTTTGCGTCGTTTTCGATGCATGCATTTTCAATTCAACACTCACCTGGTCTGATCACATTATCAATTGTACCGGAAAAATTTTCTCAATTTTGCGTGCGTTATGGAGAACGCTTTTGCAACCTCTTAAAAATAAAATCTCTAAAGTTACTACAAAATATTATTTTTACAAACGAACCATCCTATCCTATTAAAATGGTATTGGTGTCAGAACACCAATACTTCATCCATGTTATTCGTCTTTGGAACTCGCTACCACCAAGAATACAATTTTTGAGCAATGCAACGAAATTTAGGAAATCAATTTACAATTATTATAGTATATAAATTTTTACCATATAATTGTTAAATGTAATTCTAATTTCAAAATTTTTAAATTTTTATCTTTTTTTTATTTAACATTTAATTTTTTAAACTTAAAATTTTTAATTATTTATTATTATGATGGTCGTGTGTTCGAGTCGGGCTTAGGTTCATGTCATAAATTATTTTTTTAATTTGTGATTTTTAAATTAGATGAATAAATTTTAGGAATACTAAAAAAACTATGTGACACTTAGCAGTGTGGAATGCTGCATTTTCTGTTCTGCTACGGACTTCATCAGCGCACTGTTTCACCAACTGTTAGATGCCAGTAGTTAAGATCATATATTTAACTGAATTCTTAAGCGAAATGGAAAACGAGAATTATGCTAACATTCATTTCTATTTCACCTATGACCATATGATCGATTCAGTTAGACGAACTTATCCACCATAATTTTTTTCTTTATGTTTTGTATCCCTATCCTTTATTAACCTACATTTACTTCGTACTTTAACCAACTGTCAGCTGGTAATGAAGACAAAGATATTTTTGTTTTGACAAGTTTTTGTTTATTCTTTCACGTTAATATGCAAATTTTGTATTTAGTGTTAACTTGAAAGAGTTAATGAAAACATGTAAATCGCGGTGCCCATGCAATTTAATTGAAAAAAAATTAATTTTAGTTGAACCAGAATTTATGTTGATGGTCGTGGCTAAATACTGTTTTCATTAACTCTTTCAGTTTGATACTAACAGCCTGTTCACAAAACTGTCATACGTTAGAAGGCAATTGAATACTAGCCTAACGATTAAGCTCTAAATTGAGTTCATTTTCTTTTTTCGTTTGGAAGTAAAAGCTTCGTAATGAAATATCAAATAATAGTATTGCCATATTATATTACTTTTCTGAAAGCTTTTCCTGTAAAACATAAAACTTTTGTAAAATGATGTTAACCCTAAAATTAAATAAAATCAAAAATAAATAAAAACAAAAAATAAAAATATTTTACATTTTTTTTTTCAAAATTAAAATCAACATTTTTTCAATGAGAAAGAAAAGTATTAAGTAAAAAAGTTCGGGTTTTAGGAACAAGTTCCCTGATTTCTATCCAAAGTAACTAGAAACGATAGAACATTGTGACACTCCAGTGGCTCAATAGAGTTGCATACCGATCCTTTTTTACACTCGGTCGAGTAGCTCCTGCAAGGACCCTATTCTGAGACATGTATTGCGTAAGAAGATTTGAGTTTGGGAACGAGTTCCCTAATTTTATTAGGGCACATTCCAAAGTAAAAACGATAGAAAAGTGTGACACTCCAGTGTTTCAATAGAGTTGGATACCATGCTGTCATCAAAAAGCACTTTCACCCTCTCTTGCACTCTTACATAGACCCTATTTCGAAACATGTATTGCATACCAGTGAAATACAACTCTCATGTATGGGCCGATGCTTCAAAGTTTATTTTGGAACTTTTTGACCGAGTACAGGAGAGAGCAAAAGTGCTCATCAGTAACATTAGGTTACCCAATTCTATTGTTTTATTGTTACTACTTTGGAATGTGCTCTAACGAAATCAGGAAACTCGTTTTCGATACATGAATTTTCTTACGCAATACACGTCTATCTGTTAGAGCTCGTCCTTTCGTAGTCGATTGACCAGTAGACAGACGATACTCTACAGGTAGAATTTGCTTCCCTCAGAAGTTTTTTCAACCAGTTGCAATATAGGAAAGTTTAAATCAAATGTCCACAAACACTACCTATTCCACCTCCCACAACCTTTTCCTAGTTTCAACACAATCCATTGTATTGTGATCATGTCCTAATCAAACAAAAAATAAATAACAGTTTTTTTGTTTTCCAGGCGATTAGAATTTTTTAATTGCCTGATTTGACATATACTTTCGTCTATTTATTTCATTTACGAACCAAAATTTTAAAAGCTTTTTCTCGTTTCACTCAAAAAAAAATTTCAAAAACCAAAAGTTCAATTTTTTCGTAAGTTGACGTACAATTTGAAAAAATTGTAGTTTCAAAAACAGGCTGTAAATTCAAAATTTTTAATGGCCACGTTCTGTAAAACGTTTTACTCAGAAATGTACGTACTATGAGTAAAAACATTTTGTTTTGGGTTTTGTAAAGCGTATGTCATTTCTGGTTGAGTGAAAACGTAAGAACTGAAAGCTTTGTATAATTTTTGCCGTTCTGTAAGACAATTTCACTCGTCCGTTATGTCAAGGGTACACGATAAGAAAAAATCGATCGTATAGAACAAAAATTATTCCTCTGTATAAAATTTTGTTATCCCACTCAAAATTTTTACAAACATGTACGACTTTTTTTGCGAAAAAAAAGATTCTTTATTGATAAATAAGTATTTTAATAAATAAATTAGAGTTTTTGGTCTTTATTTTATAAAGTGTCTTTTAGAATAAACTATAACTTAAATAGCTATTATTTAACTGAACTAGAACTGGCCTAGAACTGAACTAGAACTGGACTGAAGCTTATCTAGAAAATTGACACATATTACTATTTCTATCGGCTTTGGTGAGTAGATAATCTCTTCATCCAAACGTTAATGCGGATGTAAGACTCCCGAAGTCAGAATGTATGAAAAAACTGATGTTTGTTAAAGGCAGGTAATGCTAAGAGTCCTAATTCTGGCTATTAAACGGTCAAAAGATCGAAGATGATATTTTCGTTTTGGTAGTACATTATATTTCTCATTTGGTGGATAAGGTTAATGCTAAAAAAACTCTACTTCATTGGTATTGTACTGATTTAAAAATTCCTTAATTTTGTCTCACAAGCTAATCGTTGAACTATCCAACCCGCTCTGCAAGTCCTTGACATCTATACTTGCTTTTCATCTGGTATTGGCAAAAAAATTCTTATTATTTATCCAATAGTTTTTAAAATACTTCAAAACATTTTTTTATTTTATTTTGAGTAATTTTTGTTGACAAATTGAATAAAGAGTTTCCTTTTCATTTTGAACTAAAAATTTTGTTTCAAAAAATATAAAAGCTTTCATATTGAGATATATTGGCAACCAAACAATTTGAAATGAGAAAAAGCTCAACGTAACATAATGTAAGCTAGACGAGTAGCTTATAGCATAGAATAAATAAATACCTAGAAAGTCAACGAAATGTCAAAGTACACTTGGGACATGTCAAAAGTTCGGATCAGTAATATGGTATCGGTCATAAACTAACAACATAGACTGAGGACGCAACTGTCAAGTACATTTAAGAGACGTCATGGTACATTTTAGAGGCGCCATATTGTAATAAGTATTACTGTATTGGTAAAATTATGTTTAAGTGGTATTAGTGCATACTAAAATATCCACCACATACTAAAGCAGAGTTGCTTGGTATTGTTGATTTTTAAATTTTTATTTTTGAATTTGCACTAGAAATGCAACACTGGTTTGAATGATTTTTAATTCCCCACAAGAAAAAGAAACTCAACAATAAAATGTCAATAAATTATTTGTTTATAAAATAAACAAAGCAAATGGCACAATATTTTTATTTTAAAATAAATTTATAAGTTTTTATACATAAAATGTATAACGGAGTTATATAATTTTCTGTGTTTATCGTTTTTATAAGTTTTTATACATAAAATGTATAACGGAGTTATATAATTTTCTGTGTTTATCGTGCCTGTTGAGACAAATGATTGGCTTATTTTGCGACAACTACAAAAAGCTCGCCACACGAGATTTTTTTGGGAATATTGTGTTTTTTCTCTTCCTGAACATTGGCTCACTCTTCAACAACATGAAAATCTTGGCCGGGAAGTTGAGAAAAGTCTGTCAGTACGTATGTTTCGTCATCCATCACACAAAATTTGTTTTAAATTTTTCTCTCGTTTTTTTCAGGATCAGGAACTTCTTGAAACTTGTATGTCTTCGGCCCAGCATGAGCTGTTCTGTGGACAAAACAAAAATATTTCCTCAAAGTGTGCAGTGTGCAAATTTTGTCATAATCGGTCACCATAGCTTCCATATAAAAAAACTTACGGAAATACAAAAAGAAGAGGGTTTATGTCCGTCAGATAAAAGCGCAATAGCACCATATCGAAAGGAGCTAGATTGACAAAATTTTACAAAAGTATTTTCGATATCTTGAGTATCGATATCTTGTGTATTGAAAATGAACAAAATCGGTTAACATTTAGTTAAAGCTCCCATATAACCCCGCCCCAGGAAACACATTAATGAATACAACTGTAATAGCTATGACGACTAAATTTACATTAGGGAAGTTTTATGCAACTATTGGTCAGTATATCAAATTTTATAGGAATCGGTCCATATTTGAATATAGCTTTCATATAAAAAACACTCCCGGAAACCAAAAAAATGTAGCAAAGGCCAATTAAAAGATATTAAATTAGAAACTATGACAGCTATGGCCACAAAACTTTGCTAAATTTCAGACTTTTTATACGGTAGATGCGTTAGGAGCTCCTCCTGTAAAATAAACTAGAACTGTAGTTATGCTCTTTTTTATTTTAGGTGATATATTCTACGAACATATTACTTAAACAACTGTATAAGTTTTAGATGCATGTGCAAAGTATATACTATTTAAATTATTTCCTGTTTATCTTTTATTTATTTATTTATTTATACATATACAATCAAAATAAAATTTAAAATTTTTAAGGTCCATCAGCACCTGAAATATAGCCAAAATATAATAAAAAATAATCAGGTATGTGATGGAGAACGATCGATTTCAAATCGATCGATTTCAGATATATGTTTGAGATAATTTGCGGTTATTTTTCCAAAAAATTCAAACCAAATGAAAGATAAAATATCAGTCAAAAGGATTAAAGCCAAAATTTTCAGTTTTTTTTGGGGGAAATAACCGAAAATTAGCTAAAAAATATGTCTGAAATCGATCGATTTGAAAACGAAAAATGTCCATCACATACCTTAATATATTTATTTAATATTATTAAAAAAAAAACAAACAAAATTTCTTTACTTACCCTTTTCAATTACAAATAATTTTTGTTTGTTTACATTTTCATTTGACAGTTGTCAAAATGACTATGTTGAATTCACAGTACCTGTATGTGAGTTCACCACCTTAGTTAATTTATTCACCACATTTTTTTGGTGCCTTAAAAAGTATGATATGATGGGACGAAAATTTTCTTCAAGATTTTTTCAGTAATTTTGGGATATATTCTTGAGAAATCCATCTTTTAAGGTATAGAATGAGTTTTACTTGATTTTAGGAAAATTAAAATGTATAAACATTCTTTTATTTTAAATTTCATTCATATTTTTAATACCAAAAATTGCAGCCCTACTTGCTCAATATAAATTAAGCAAAAACAAAAAAAGAATGTCGAAAGAAAACAAAATAAAAAAATTTTCAGTTTGTAAAAAATAAAAAGTGTTTCTACATTAAAATAATGTTAAAATATAAAAAAAATAACATTTTATGTGTGCAATTTACAACAGTGCGTTTCATTCAAAATTTCGCGGAATTATTCAAACAAAATTTTGAGTGCAAAAAGCTTTTCTGTTTGTCAAAAAAGCTTTTATTTCGTGTACGTGTGATTTAGTAGAATACTAAATTTTAGTGGATCAGCTGACGACCTTCTATATATTCTTCTATGGCTTATAGAACCTCAATTCCTTACGAAATCGTCGAGAATCAACTCCATCGTCAAGAACTTGCATGTGTTAAGGAACGTGGCCATAAGTTTTATATGAGTCGAAAACGACGCAGAGGGTAGAACCAAGCCACAAAAAAACAAATTTCGGAATGTTAGATAGCTAAAATTATGCAAATTCGTGTTTCTTATAAAGTCAATAAATTTTATTAATTTAAAGCTAGCGCTTAAAAAAAACAGAAAAATTGTGTAACGTTTGCGTTGTTTTCGAGTTTATCAAATCGTTTGTACATGATTGTCATAAACATAGAAGAATATATAGAAGGTCGTCAGCTGATCCACTAAAATTTAGTATTCTACTAAATCACACGTACACGAAATAAAAGCTTTTTTGACAAACAGAAAAGCTTTTTGCACTCAAAATTTTGTTTGAATAATTCCGCGAAATTTTGAATGAAACGCACTGTTGTAAATTGCACACATAAAATGTTATTTTTTTTTTTTATATTTTAACATTATTTTAATGTAGAAACACTTTTTATTTTTTACAAACTGAAAATTTTTTTATTTTGTTTTCTTTCGACATTCTTTTTTTGTTTTTGCTTAATTTATATTGAGCAAGTAGGGCTGCAATTTTTGGTATTAAAAATATGAATGAAATTTAAAATAAAAGATTGTTTATACATTTTAATTATCCTAAAATTAAGTAAAACTCATTCTATACCTTAAAAGATGGATTTCTCAAGAATATGTCCTAAAATTACTGAAAAAATCTTGGAAGAAAATTTTCGTCCCATCATATCATACTTTTTTGTGCAACTGTTTGTATTCATTAAGAAAAGTAAAAGCTCTTTTTAAGCTTACCGATACCATATTACTGATCCATACTTTTGACATGTCCCAAGTGTACTTTGACATTTCGTTGACTTTCTAAGTATTTATTTATTCTATGGTCATAAATTTAAGAGGAGATTCAATATCATTCAATTTAGGTGTTTTAAGATATTACAAAGAAGAATATCTTGTAGAGCGCTTCTCATTATTTTTTTTTTTACGGGAGTAGTAACGATTAGTTCCGTGCGTTTACTTTCTAGTAAATAAACGAATTTACTTTCACGAAATCATTTGTACAAGAAAAGTAAACGAACAGAAAATTTGTAAAAATGCAGTAAGTAAACCGAGACAATAAAAAAAGAAAAACAACAGACAATAATTAAATAAAATGTTACTTAAGCTTTTCATTTTGAATAAGTTAAATACTTTTTACTTTAATTTAGTTAATATTATTATGAACCGCCGTGGTATAGAAGGTTAGTCATCCGCCTAGCATACCAGAGATTCCAAGTTCAATCCCCGGCCAGACCCACTTGAAAAAAATAAATAAAAAAAAAGCGGCGGTTCACCTCATAACTCATCTAGCTACTGCTTATTGAGTTTTAGGCTATGTTAAACTTCACTAACTAATGAATTTGCCGGCTTTAAAACTTTGGTCCCTTACGGCAATTTTAGTTGCGTAACTTTTTTAGAATTCTCTTTTGAACTTGTTTTTGCGATTTTTCTGATGTGTTTTTTAATTTTATTTTCTTAAATGTGACATTTACGGCTTTAGCCGCAAAGAACTATAATAAAAGTATATGCGTAAATAAATTAAATTAAAATGTATGTACATAAATACTCCTTACAATAAAATAAAGAGCGCTTTTAATTAAAATCCTACTAAAATATTTTTTGTTTTTAACTTTTAAATATTTAAATCATTTAATTTCACGTCAATTTAAATTATAATATACTTCACACACTCAATTTTAATAAATTTTAACAAACAGTTTGTGTAAAAATCTTGAAAGGAAAACTTAATCGTGTGGCTGCAGGATAAACGAACGACTTTTAGTAAAATTTTGAAATATTTTGTACTAAATATAGAGTTAACGAACAAAGCTATTATTGTATCGCTATGGTTGTTTACTTGCTTTGAGTTACACGCGTTGATTTGAATGTTATTTTTTATACCTTTCACCTTTCAAGATAATTTGATGAAATTTGGCACAGACACATATTTTAGTCCAAGGATTTTTATACTTTTTAGGTTAAATCTAATTACTATTTCGGGTTCCTCCCATAGAGATGCCTTCCCGGAATAGAGTTTTTGATTCTTTAGAGCCATTTAGTATTTAAAGTATTTTAATAAAATTCAGCACAAATATTGCTTATGATAACCTTAATATTTGACCATACCTCCCACATAAAAGCACAAAAACGCTTATAAATCTAAAGATAAATGCATGTATTACTAAGACTTTGCACAGATAAATATTTTGTAAATATAAGTCAATAACAATTTGGTAACAATCGATAACACAATAAACCCTAGCTCCCATATCAGGCCCTCACATGGAAGTGACAAATCTCCTTAAATCTCGAAATTTGGAAAAAATACCACAAAGCATTTGTATGTCTCTTACACCTGAGGAAAACTTGTTAAATTGTTGGTTCATATTTGACCTTAGTAGTGAAGGGTATCATAAAGTCGAGCTTGACCGACTATAGCTTTTCTTACTTGTTTTTTTTTTTTTTTGTTATCTTTACTTATTTTGTTTTCCTTTGTGTTTTCTTTATTCTTGTTGTTTTTAAAATTACTGAGTTTTAATTACACACTGCGACAAAAAAAAATGAAGTAAAAGTGCCTGGGATGTTATACCATTTTTCTGGTAGGTACTGTTGAGTAGAACAATACTGTTTTTTGAATTTTCAAAACACCCCCAAAATCTGGAGTTACGGTTAAAAACCCGGTTTTTCATACCCGTATGCACTTTTTGTCGCAGTGTGTTATATGTATTTTATAGTTTGTTAAAACACTATTGCACAGTCTAATTTGGGTATTTAAATTTGTGTTATTAACTTACAAATTTATTAACAAAAAAATGCGGATCAAATAAAAGCCCGACCGTTTTCAAAAGAATCGATTTTAAATATTTATACAATATTAATTAAATGAAGTCATTCGTGTTTAGTCTTTTGAAATGAGCTTTCACACTTAAGTTGGTCATTCCTCGGTCTTGTTAATGTTATCGATATAGGATATACTTTTTTCTGTAATATCTTTAAGAATTTCTAATACTAATAATACCAAGAATAAAATTTATGAAATTTAATATCAATCCGTTCTATTGTCTTTCACAGGTTACGCTATCTATATCAATTCTTATTAGTCTCCACGTGTTCTTCTTGCTAGTAGTAGAAATTATACCGCCCACATCATTAGTAGTGCCTCTGCTGGGAAAATATTTAATATTTGCTATGATATTGGTATCCATAAGGTAAATTTTTTGCTTACATCTATATATACATATTTTTATTGTTATACTTTAATTTTATTAAGTATGAACTATATTTGATTTAATTACATTCCCAGCTATAACAAACAAACCGAAAGACATTCGCCAAAAGACACTAAAATTATGCTGGTTTAGTTCTTTTTTTATGCTTGTATTTTATTACACGGTGCAACATGAAAAAAAAATAACCACATACGGACACCACCACGAGATAGAGGATCAAAAAAAAAGAAGACACGTCATCTTCTCAGGCTCATATCTTCCAAACCGTTAGGAATTTTGATTTACTTTTTGAAACAAAGTTGTAGCTATTATCATGAGGAATAAAAATAGTGAACACAAAAAATCAAAAAACGCCATCTTGAATATCAAAATCGCAAAATAGGCTTTTTTCACATGTTCAGGTTCCTAGGTAGCAAACCGTTCAAAATTTAAGAAAACAATATACTACAAAAATGTAGCTAAGACCTCACTTAATAACTTTGTAGAACATACAAACATCCAAGGAATGATCCTTAACACAGTAAGGGTAGCGCTAAGGTAACCATAAAAATTAAAAATTTCCCAAAAAAATTATATTTTCAATGGTTATTTTTTTTACTTCAACAATAAAAAATATAACCATATACAAATACCACTACGTGATAAAAGACAACAAAGCCCATATATTCTAGTTTTGCCCCAAGTCATGGAGTTTTTTCAGAGGCCCCCAAAGATTTGAGGTCTTGGTGTCATTAAAAAAGTAATCATTTTCTCAGGCGCATATTTTGCAAACCGAGAGGAATTTTCATTTTCTCTTTAAGGCAAAGATATTATCTTTATATTATCTTTACAAGGGTTATAGTAAAGAACAAAAATTGTGAACACATAAAATGAAAAAAAAACGTCATTTAAAAAAATCAATTTTTTTACCTTTTTTCCCATGTTTAAGTCCATACGTAGCAAACCGTTCGAAATTCAAGAAAACAATAAGCTACAAAAATGTACATAATATCTAATTAAACAACTTTATAGAACATTCAATTTCTAATACAAAAATTATTTAATTTCATTTGATTTAATTTCATTTCGTTTATGTAAATTTTTTTTATTTTAATTATTTTTTTTTGTTTTTATTTCAACATTAATATACAATGGAATATATCACAAAAATAAGATAAATAAATATGGAAATAAATAAAATAAATAAATATTTGTATCATGTTTATAAAGTTGATGGCTCTGGACTTGTAAATAGCACTCTCTTAAGTTGTGGATCCAATTCGTCGTCCGAATCATCCGAATCTGACTCTGATTCAGAACTTAGGGTGCGCACGGGTACGTTGCTTCCAGACTGCCCTCCATCATAAGCTTTTTCTTCTTGAAATACTTCATTGACATCATACAGGGTAATCTTGTGGCTCCACCAACATACCTGAAATAAAAACAAAAATCAAAAAAGGAATACAAAGCAATGCATCAATATATTTCATATTACCTCTGCAAGCAATGCGTCTAGTTTTTTGCCTTTGTACCGTTTTTCCATAGGCATTGTGGTTTGATGAAACCGTTCTCCTTGCTCATCGGATTCAGTAGACAGTTGCTTCATAAAATCGTCAAAATCAAAATGAAGAAAGTGCAGCTTTAATGTCATCGATGCGCCGATTTTCTCAAAATAATACAGCATTTCTTTCACCCATTCTATTGCTTCCGGCTCAGCGTCTCGATCCCCTCCCAAGACTCTGGTGCATACACGTTGAAGATAAATCCATGCCATTGAATGATTTTCATCAAGCGGTGACTTAAAATTTGTCTTGAAAAGCTTTCTAATGTCAGGGCCATTAAGTACTCCTATCAAACGAGAAAAAAAAACAGAAAAGAAAAGTAAATATACAATAAGGTGGAAAATATACGATTTAGTTTACTACAATACATACCTTTCTTAATTTTGTCATCGCTACGCTTTGGGAAAACACTTTTCAAATAGTCAAATGCATTTGGACAATTTATAACAGCCACTTCGATGAATTTTTTAACAATTCCCAATTTTATGTGGAGCGGTGGCAGCAAGATATCATGAGTATTGTCAATCAAAGGTGCATTTTTCAGTCTATGTTCTTTCATTTGTTCCTCCACATTTCCTCTTGGTGTCCCAATTACAACGAAAACAAAAGAATTTGGGAAAGCCGCCTTTATCAATGATCCCTTGCATAATGTTGATGACCTTCAAAACCTGTCCATAAACAGGTAAAAAATCAATTTTTAAAAATTTTGTGATCTTGATCTTGAAGATTAATTTTTTATATGTAGAGAATTTTTCTTTTTTATGACAAGAGGTAATTTTTGAATTTTTCACTTTTGGCGTGAATTGGGCCAAAACTGGAAGATATGGGCTTTCTTGTCTTTCATCACGTAGCGGTATTTGTACAATATATGGTTATATTTTTTCTTGTTGAAGTAAAAAAAAAACATTAAAAATAACATTTTTTCGGGAAATTTTTAATTTTTATGGTTACCTAAGCGCTACCTTTACTGTGTTAAGGATCATTCCTAGGATGTTTGTATGTTCTACAAAGTTGTTAAGTGAGGTCTTAGCTACATTTTTGTAGTATATTGGTTTCTTAAATTTTGAACGGTTTGCTACCTAGGAACCTGAACATGTGAAAAAAGCCTAAAAAAATCGATTTTTTTTTAGTTTTTTGCGATTTTGATATTCAAGATGGCGTTTTTTTGATTTTTTGTGTTCACTATTTCCTAACGGTTTGGAAGATATGAGCCTGAGAAGATGACCACTTTATTGCAAAAATGACAAAGAGGCCCAAATTTTTAAGGCCCCGCCCACAAAAAAGGGGAGGACATTTGACAAAACAGAAAGACACATGTCTTCTTTATTTTTTATCCTCTATCTCGTGGTGGTGTCCGTATGTGGTTATTTTTCCATGACCTAAAAAATTACACACAGTGTTACTGAATCGTTCTGAAAAGAAAATAACAATAAGTAATCAAATCTTACTCTAACGGAAATAATATAGAGATTTCCAGTGCAACTCTATTTGATATTTATTCGAATTTAAAGGAAATTGTTCTGTGACAATAGATAAGAAAGGTCCTGGCTGACCAGGTCCAATTTATCCATCCTTCTTAGTCGTTGGTGACCTTCAAAGTGCAAAAGCTGCCTTGCAAGATGATTTGGGTGAACGTGCAGCATGAAATGAATTTTATTTGAGCTATCTTGCTATCAATGTGGTGGGGCCATCCTTCTTACCATCTCTCCTTAGACGTAAAACGTTACATGAACGCACTTGCTTTTAGGTCATGAATATGGCAATTTTGGGATCGGAATGAGTACTAATGAATGCTGTATCATCTGCGAAAGATGATGTGTATGTTTGAGCATTCGTTGGCATATCTGCTGTAAAGATAATATATAACAAGTGACCCAATATACAACCTTGTGGAACTCCAGCAGCAATTTTTCTAGGAGAAGTATATTCATCTTTTGATTAAACTCGGAAGGTTCTATTGGACAAATAACTTTTTATGTGTACTTGCTGGAAGCAGATTTACAATTTTGGTTATAAGTCCCTCATGCCAGATCTTATCGAATGCTTGCGAAATATCGATGAACAAGGCTGAACGGTATTGTTTATTTTCGGAGGCTTTTGTGATCATTGTTGTTATTCTATGTACTTGTTTAACTGTACCATGACATTCGCGGAAACCGAATTGATGATCGAAATAATATCCATCCAATTTATGAATGAGTAGCTTTTCGAAACAATTTTGGTTAATTGAAAGTAAGCTTATAGGCCACAAAGATGAAACTTGAGTAACGTCCTGGCCACAAAGATGAAACTTGAGTAACGTCCTTGCCTGCTTTTGGAATCATAACGATTTCTGATATCTTCCAGGACATTGGAAAATGCCCCAAACGAAGAATCGCGTTGTATATATATAATAAAATTCTAATAGCTGAAATTGGAAGATAAATAATCATTGTCGGTGAGTCTGTTTCGTTTGGAGTAAAAACCTTTTCTAAGTGATTGGCAAAAGCATCAACTTTTTCACATGGATTACTTGCCCAGGTACCGTTTTCGAGCTTAATTGGAGACTCACATGCAATTGGACATTGCATGTGTTTAACAGCCTTCCACAGGCTGTAGTTTTTTTTTCTTAGAGGAATTTTAAATATATGTCAAGAGATTTTTGTTGATTTATCCTCAGTGCGACTTTTAGTTTTCTCTGACAATCATTTAAACGAATTTTTAAGGCAGGGGATCGACATTCTTGCCAGCGTCTTTTTAGCCTTCTTTTCTCGTTTACAAGAGTTTGGATTTGTTCTGGAATACCTTTTTTGGGTTTTAAAATTGCTATTGCCACACATATCTGTAAATACATTTATTGCAGAATCGATGTCTGTAGAGGTCCTTATAGGAATATTCAATGGAAGATGGGAACTTATATACATTTTGTATTTTAACCAGTTTGTTTTTTTGTTTGGGTAAAAATGTCTTTCTTCTTGGATTCCACTGGAATTGTAGGATGTTAAGTCTAATGATGAGCAGATGGATAATTGGCATCTTTTTAGACTTAGATCCCGATCTAATAGACTTAGATCGGGAACCTTATTTAAGTCAGAGTTGGTTGACCACTAGATACAGCGTCCAACTTTTGCGAAGAAATAGCACTTAATAACTATCTTCTTCTAGGTGTGATAAAATGCGAACCCCAAAATGTGTGTTTCGCGTTATAATCACCAGCCGCTATGAATCTTGAGCCAAGTGTATAGAAAAAATCATTAAATTTATCTTTTTAATGTTATGTCTTGAAGGACAATATATTTAAGATAATGTAATTCTATAATCTATGAGATTTATAGACGCTGCTTGGATATATTCTTTTTCGTAATCTGGCAATGGAAAATGCTTTTTTTTATTGTGCACTAGTATTGATGTGCCACCACATGCTCTGCCACTTGGATGTTTAGTTTCATAAGTTAAAAAAACTATTTATTCTGAAGCAATTTTTGGAGTAAAATGCGTTTCAGAGACTAGAAAAACGTCTATTTCCTCCTTATTTGCATATTTTCAAAGGATTCACTTTCTCTCCACCAAAATTTGCATAATCATGCTTTGATTTCTCATCATCTCTTGGAATATATTTTGCATATTGGACACGAAGTTATTCATTGCTTCAATAAGCTTCTCAGTAGAGCTCTAGGATTTTTTTTATTTAGAATTCGCGGACCGTATGAGCGTAGGAGAAGCTCATTGGAAGTGGGGGATTATTTTGTTGTGAACCATTGTTTGAGCGATCCGGAACAGTAGGAAGCGATGGGAAATAGAAACCCTGGTAATGAGCGGAATTAGTTCTATGTGATAAGGAAGTTTGTTGAGTAAGACGTAAAAATACAGGACATCACGACAGTTGGCTGTGTGGTTTTGCCCGCAATTACTGCACTTCTTAATTGTTGAGTCGATTTTAGGATTAGGACACTCGGAAGTTTTGTGTACATCCCTGCATATTACACATACTGTAAGCAATAGTATGCCCGAATTCCTGGCAGTTTTGGCATTGAGAAGGATCTCTGGGTTTAAGTGGCTCTTCCACAGTAATTCTGCGGTTTAACAAATATCTTAAGTTAAAGATTGGATGAGATTGACCTTTTTTCAGTTGGAAAGAATTAAACGATATTTCAACTCTAAAAAGAGGTTGTGGAACTTTATTTTCATTTAGTTTGTTTTGAACAGACTTCACTTCATAGCCTTCAACTTCAAGAGCGCTTTTAATTTTATCAATAGGAACCCAGCTATCAATGCCTTGAATTACCACATACAGGCCTTTAGCATTTTTAATTGGAATGTATAGTAACTTTTATTATTTAAATCAAAAAAAAAAAATAAACCACTAGAATCCAAGTAGATTTGGATTTTAGCTTCGAATACATTACCTCTACGAGTAGAAACAACATGGAAATTGTCTTTGCCTACAATTCTGGATAAGTCATTAACCAGAGCATTATTAGTTTACACCTTAACAGTGGCGTTTTGCTGGATTTAATTTTCAGTGGTGGAAAGTAATTGAAAATGGTTTCTACTTATCGACTTGTGGACTATTATTTAATGTGGCCTAAAAGGGGTTCCCGACGCATTGTAGTATACCTATCAATACCCGTTTGAACATGTTTATTAGCCATATCAATATTAAGTAAACTTAAAGACTCGCTTGCGTCTGTTTTTATATTGGTTTGATTATAAAATTATTATAACATATTTATTTAGCTATTATTAAAGTGTCTGAATGAATAAATGTTTGTATATTAAAGCAGGTAAATTTTGAAGCTAAAAACTAACCATTCAGTTCTAAAAATCGTAAACCACAACTAATTTTTAAAAGGTTTGCTTAAGAAATTCAAGACCTAACTTTTCTTTTTTACGTGAAAACTGTACTTTATTCCTTTGTAATTTGCTGGCTATATACTGTTTAAATAAAATCAATAAAATTTAATTACATACAGTTTGTCAAGTAATTGCTTGCATTAAACAAAAATAGTGAAAATGCAATTTAAATTTAGAAAACAAAACAACAACAACATTACAAAAAGAAATATACCCAATTAAAAAGGCGTCAAATAAATGTTTGCACAATGAGTAAAAATAACACCAAATGTACTTATTTACCGTTATATTTTTTATTTTATAATGTTTTATGCGTGTTATCCAATGAAATTAAAGTTATAAAAAGTATTGTAAAAAAATGTGTGCATTAGTTGTCCTATATATAAAAAAAATGTCTGTAAAATTAATTTCGAAAGGCGTTATAGAATTAGCGTATTTCCATCACTATAAGGGCAAATCCGCCAGGGAAATCGCTAAAATGTTCTTCCGTATGGTTAGGACATCATATCCCGTGCTAGAAGTGGAGGAATATTGGAATTAAAAGGATAACAATGGAGCCCAAAATATAAAACAATACAAATTTAAAGTAAAATTTTTAAACCTTCTAGGAAAAGCGGCACTCCAGCACTAGGGACTTAAGTTCGAAGTGAAAAATGGTCATGGGCTAAGTGTATCCCAAGGATCAATCCGAAATATACAGGCAAAACTGAGGTATTCATCTACAGTGGCTAGGAAAAATCTACTTCTTTCAACATAAAATATTGAAAATTACTTCATGCTTTCTATTTCGCACTTAGAATTAGTATTGGGGTACATTTTTTTCTCTAGTCATGCTAAAATGATGTTGTATTATCATGATTGATCCCCAAAAGTTTGGAAGCCGAGTTAAGTGCCCCGTAGCAAACTTGAAGAGATTTTTAATATTTTGCGTTGATAGCAGTATACTTTTCCTAGCCACTGTAGATGAATATTTCAGGTTTACGGTATATTTCGGATTACTTCTTGGGATAAATATAGCCCATGATTATGCCCCTAGTGCTGAAGTGACACTTTTTCCAGACGGTTTTAATAATTTTACTTTTAATTGATATTGTATATTATTTTGGGCTGCAAGATTACCCTTTTATTTCCAATATTCCTTCATTTTCAGTATGGGATCTGATGTCCTAACTATACGTGATGGAAATACGCTAATTCTATAACGCCTTTCGAAATTAATTTTCCAGGCATTTTTTTTTAATTTATGACAACTAATGCACACATTTTTTTTTCAATACTTTTTATTACTTTAATTTCATTGGATAACACTCAAAAAATATTATAAAATCAAAAATATAATGGTAAATAAGAACATTTGGTGTTATTTTTACTCATTGCGCAAACATTTATTTGACGCCTTTTAAATTAGGTATATTTTTTTTTTATTGTTGCAATGCATGTATTTATTTCAATTTTTTTATTACTTTTTATAGTAAACAGTTACATTAAAGTATGTGTTAAACAAAAGAAACAAATTTAAACGATTTGATGTTGAATTTTCTAAATTTAAATTGCATTTTCATTATTTTTGTTTAATGCAAACAATTACTTGACAAACTGTATATATTTTGAAACAATCTAATAAACACACATAATTTTTTACATGGAATGTAAATAATTCTGTAACTTCTAAGCTGTTAACCAACAAAATTTTATTTGGATATAGCAGAAGTGTTGGGGAGCTTATGTTTTGAGCATTGAAAGCCTACATTGTACTGAGGCGACACAATTTTAAGTTTTAAGTAAACTTACATTATACGTACATTTTAGTTGGGAATATAGACTTATTACACAGTACGACAGTACATATGAGAAATGTTAACAGAATATGAAAAAAGGCGTTCATCATGCTTGGACTATGATAGTTTTTGATTGACGTAATTGCAAACAATCCATTTTTCTTCTCCAGTTATGATTTGCTTCAAAAACGGATAATGTGCGTTGCGTTTAAGATGCATATCACAAACGTTTAAACGGTTTGTTAAATGAACTTCTTTCAATTCATGTGGTAGCCATGAAGCCAAGACGTCGTATATGGTTATGATTTTGGTATATTCAACTTCTCTCCAATCACTCGTTCAGTTACATGACGATTAAAGCCTTGATATCGCCATCATCAACTTCACTTGGCCTACCCGAACGTGGCTTATCTTTTAGTGAAAAATCTCCCGAACGAAATTAGACAAAACAACTTCGACACTTTGTTTCTTTTAAGGCTTTTGTGGAGCCAGGACAAATGCTTTCTCAAATGTGAACACTAACCTCCTCGTGGTTTCACCTGGGGAACTATCCGTTAATGTAGTGAGCCGCAATTTCTTCCATAAGAACTATAAAAATATAGGTTAGGAAGTCGGGCTAATAACCCACTCCTGGAAAAACAATTACCATGAAGAAGCTAAAATTAGAATAAAAACGGAAGATAACATCCGAAACTTAACTGGAAAGACAAAGTGAAGGAAAACTTTTAATGCTAGGAAATTGGGGAACTTGCGCACAAAATTTCGTTGAGAGAGTGAACGGTGTCATCCTCCAGTTGTACTCGTATGTGTACAGTTTCTAAAATGTTTTTCTCTATTGTTATTTAATGTTTAATAGCTGCATTCAACAAAGCATAACTCATAGTCACATTTCCGTTTTCTGTATGATCATCCGTCGCATTAAAATAAAATTTTTGTCGGAATTTCAGTGTCTTTAACTTGAACTCTCCTTATTTGATTTTTGGATTTTTGCTTTTTTTATAAGCAAAACAAATGTTAAATACAGCATAAATTGTGGACTAACAAACAACCAGCTCAGATTAGCAACGATCACATGTGTAAATGGCACTTTTGCGCACGACAGCTATGTACATGGCACTTTTGCGCATCAACACAAAACCATTTGAAAAAAATAGTTGGCACAGTTTTGTTTTTTTTTTCAAACGATGTATTTTTTAATTCTCTTTTGTTCTGCATTAAAATCTAATTTTTGTAAAAAAGTGCAGTTGGCACCTTTGCACTCTAAGCTAACGATATGTAGTTGGCAACACGAATTTTTTTTACAATTTCACTGTTCGATGTGAGAAATTACTAAATTCGATAAATACATAAACAAGGGCCAGGAAAAAGAAAAACAACACAACCATTTTGTTTTGACCTAAATAATGTTATCATTTTTATCATACAATACCTAAATTTTTAAGCAATTTAATATCTTCTATTCTTAATTTGATTTTTTATTTTAAGCATCTGTGTTACTGTTGTTGTTTTAAACGTACACTTCCGGTCGCCGCAGACACATCGAATGGCGCCATGGGTAAAAAATGTGTTCATAGATTATCTGCCAAAATTCCTCTTTATAAAAAGACCCAAATATAGCTTCGAAACGAGGTGAGTTAAGTATTTTATATGACATACATATCGCACTTGATTAACAAGAGGGTATTAACTTAAAATTTAAAAATTTTCAGTAGAGTCAAAAAACTATTTTATTTGACTACTACTTTCATATAAAGAAGAGGGGTAAAACTGTAGTTTTTTGGCGAAATTATTGTGAAAATGATGTCAGATTTTTACAATGGGTAGATAAGACCACTACACATCAATTTCTTCTAAAAAGTGAAAATTTAAAAATTTTGAGTTAATACCCTCTTGTTGAACAAGTGCGATATGTGTATTTACATATTTTTATTCGTTAAAACGATTTTTGAATTAGAGTTTGAACAAGTAAGAAAGTATTACAGTCGGTCGAGCCATACCATATAATGCAATATACCACTAATATCAAATGTCGCTTATTTTGCTTTTTAATGAAAAAACGCTATAACTCTAAAACCGTTTGAGCAATTTGTAAGACATCTACTTTAAAGAAAGCTTGTTCAGTCTATATTACAAACTTTTTACTTTTTTATAAAAGTTAGCTTTAATCTGGCAATACCCGAAAAAAAGATCCGTTTTTCCTCTTTTAAACGCTTTTTTCCACTTCAGGGCCTGGGCGCCTTGGTTAGCGTTGTCCAATTTTCAGTTTTTTACCAAATAACACAATTATCCTAATGTATATAGTGAGACCATGAAAGTAAAAATTAACGAGATACGCGAAGCATTTTACTTTGTTGACAATTGGAATATGTTATTAAACTTAAGTGGTGTAGGGAATCATATGGTGTATTGTTTTATTACAGTATCTTATTTCAAAAACATAATTACTTTTTTATGATTTATCTAATTCTTTATTGATTTCAAACTTTAGTCTCACCGGAAGTGGCCCATTTGGAGGTAGCTGTCAGATTCATGGACCAATTCCACCTTTAACACAATCTGAATCTGATGATATGACAGCAGTTCCTGACTTAGAAGTAGGACCATCTGGTATTAAGAGTCCTATTTTAACAAATCCAGCATTTTCTCATTCAAAATGTCCACCAAGGGTTCATCGCAGTTGTTTCTGCGTACAATTTATTGCAGAACATACTAAAATGCAAGAAGATTCAACGAAGGTAATTTTTATAAATTTATACGTACAAAATATTAAATTAACGTAACTGTATTTTCATTTACAATTATTTTATTGGGATTAAAATTTTGTTAATTTCAATGTTTAACTTGTTATGGCGGTGCAGTTTTAATTGATATACAAATTTTAAGCTATTTAGTGTGTATTGAATAAAAAAATTCCAATTAGTGAAAAAATGTGAAAACTGAGTCAATTGAAGATCTTTTAAAAAGTTCTGACACGAACTAATTTTTTTACACGTTTTTTACCCTTTTAAACGTTATCACAGAACAGTGGCAGAGGATGTGTACGATCTGTTTTTGTTTTGCACCCAAACCGGTGCTGATATCCATCTAAGATCCTTTTGTAAAGATCGAGTTGCCTTGAAAAAGCGATGTACTGAAATCACGACCTCCGGTGATGCGCTAAACTCAAACCCATGAAGACATATTAATCTTAGTAAGCTATAGTATCCTTCTTCTGTTATCCTTGACTTCCATTGAAGCATAGGACCTCAACCATTATTTTATATCGGACTCTATTGCGAGATGTTAATCATATGTCATTTCAATAATTGCTGCTTCAGTTGACCTTCTTTACGTTCTAGCAGGTTCCAACAAAGCGCTTATCGAGCAATGTTGGTATTTGGCCTTCGAAATGTGTGGCCTATTTACCTCCATAAGTAGATCTTAATTTCTTATGCGGTTCGGCTACCATATATTAAGGATTTGCAGGATTTCGCAGCCGTAATACAGGATGGTCTTGATATTCGAGTTGTATATTCGTAACTTGGTTATTGTTAATATTTGCCGAGATTTTCAAATAGGTCGGAGAATGCAGATTTTGTCTTGTTAATACGCAATTTAATATCCTCGTCGGCGACACCTTTTATAGATACCAAACTTACAATTTAATTAAAGGTACACATCCATTAACCTCGTTACTCACATTGCTGTGTAATGACGGGTTTGCGCCATAGCCTCCAGGCATGATCTTTGTCTTGGAAATATGGATTCCAGCCTAGCTGCCCGATATTCAACAGTGATAGCGTTAGTATTTTCTTGAAGGTGGCCTGAGCTTTGGCTTAGAAGATATACTCCATCAGCATATCCCAAGTCCGCGAGTTGTCCATTGGATAATGGCGTCTACCATTCAAAGCCGTGCGATGACAAGGATAAAAAGTATGGGTGGCAACATACAAAGTATATTATACATCCTTGCCTTACTCCAGTAGTGACTTCGAACAGATTTCACAATTTACCATTGTGTAGGATTTGACATTTAGAATCCATGTACGTTGCCCAAATTAAATTCAGAATTTTCGATGCCATCTTACGATTTTCTAAAATTTTGTTGACACTATCTGAGGCCTTCATAAAGTCGATAAACGCTAGGTAAACGGGGGTGGGGAATTCGTTACATTGCTTGAGTACTATTTTTATTGTGTTGATTAGATCAACACAAGAACGGTTCTCTCTGAAGCCAAACTGATTTTCACGGAGTGTAGAGGGAAATGCATCGGACGGATGTTATATTCAAAATTACTCGAATTAGTATTTTGCTCGGAGTAATTTTGTAGTTATTGCACTCTTTAGAGTCACCCTTTCATTCCAGAAGTTTTTCAGACTTTCTACTTTTTTGTGTGGACAATAATTTTTGTGTGGACAAAAATGTTGGTCGAACATGATTTAGTTTAATGGTTTTTTTTTTATAAAATGAGTCAAGTTGAAAAAGTAAATCAGTTTTGTCGATTATATTTTTGACAGTCAGTTTGTTTGATGTTTTCGAACCCTGATTCTAAGGAGTAAATTCCAAGGCGAATGTTTGATAACTTTATGTCTTATGTCTCGCTATCCTTTACCATACGCGTGACTCCACCAAAAGGTGGACATTACTACCCGACGGATCCGCTGCCTGATACTTGTGACAACGGTTAGATCTACGCAACTAGGACAACAACGATTTATTTAAATTTATTTGTATAAACTTTTGTAATATGTAATTTTATACATATTTACAAAATTTTTCTTTTTATAATTTTCAAAAGATATCATATCATTCATGATTTTAAAAAATATAAAAACACTATATCATAAATGATGTGGTATCGTTTATTGGTATTGTTGTAGCCTTAATCATCTTTTTTTTTTTGTAAGTTAATTTTTAAAATTACTTTATTTGCAGGTCAAAGAAGATTGGAAATATGTGGCGATGGTTTTAGATCGATTATTCTTATGGATCTTTACCCTGGCAGTTTTAGCAGGGACAGCTGGAATAATTCTTCAAGCTCCTACACTCTACGATGACCGTATTCCAATTATAGAGCAAAAAGAAATAGATTTTTCCGGAACCACAGCTAATCGATGTCGTCCTCCGCAATAGCAGTCTCCCCGACCACTAAAATATCCTTTCTAAGTGAAAACATCACAAACATTTACAAAGAATTGCCAAACGAAGAATAGTAACATATATTAAAATATACAAATTATTCTCAATTCGTGTTAAAAATCTCAACACGGCTATATGAAATGAGGTCCAAAAGCAAAACAAGTTAATGAAGTAAGAAAGTATAGCCGGTCATCCCGCTCATATAATTATCAATGAGTTATTGGTAAAAATGGGACTATGAGAAAATATTGACCGATTATCAAACAAAAAACATTTTTATATAATTTTTAGAAAGTATGTTAAGCTAATTTTACTCAAAATTCAATAGCGTTAACAAAATATTATTTCCGGTTTCGAAAATTGCTAATAATTTTGAAGTGAATGAGAATTATATTTTTGCAACAAAACTAAAATCTCTAATATTTCGATTATTGCAATAACGCTATCTTTGTTTCATGAAATAACACGGTTTAATTAAAGAAATTGTTCAAATATTAAAAAACATACAGATTCAATTCCACTTTGAAAATAGAAAGTGGTGGCTGGTGCCCTCTCTTTCAAAGGATTGCTAAACCATTAACTACACATAGCTCAGTCTATTTGTCAAAGTAAATTTTAGAAACGTCATGTACATATAAGAAATGTCATGGTATATTTTTTTACTGCTTAGTAGACCATATGATCCCAGTCCAGTTGTAATAGTCTATGTGCTAAACATTCGCAGACACGGTTGATAAATTCAAAATTTTAGCTGAATTAAGCTCTAAACACTTAGACGACAGCAGACTTCATAACTTCACGGCTTCAAATGCTGTCAACTTTAAATGCTGTTCTGAAGTCATGAAGCTGATATTTTGAAGGCAGCAACAACATTATAAACATGATAATGAACAGCTGAGTATTTTAGCAATACAAATTTTAGAGATGCCACATGTATATTTTATAATGAATCAAATTAAAGTTATTAATCCAAAACGTAATAATATCACGAAAAACTAAAAAAGACAAATAAATTCATTTCCTTTACTTCAATTTTGTAATGTTCGTTTATGCTAAATATTAAAAAAAAAAAATTGTTCTTATTGTTTTTAATTTATATACATACTGGCAATACTTTATCTGTTTGTTGCTGCCTGTCAAAATAGAAATTAGCCTAAGTTGGCAGCAGCAGCAAATGCTGTCGTGCTGCTTCGCTGTCGCCAAAAAAATTGTTTTCATTTAAACACATGGATTTTATTTTTGACATATTGCTGTCTGCTGTTGTCTATGTGTTTAGAGCATTACATGATTGCCAGTGATGCCAAACAAAAATTTTACTTTGTGGGAGATTCGACATTAAAAAAGTAGTATATTCTACAAAATTCACTTTGAAAAAGTGGTATTTCTAACACTTTTGTTATTCAAGCTTTTTAAGAATTTTAAAGTTAGAATATTTTAGTTTTTTTTTGCAATTTTTTGTTTTAACAAGTAAGAGTGTAAGAGTGTTATATTCGACTTTGCCGAATCTTAGATACCCTTTACCAATGGTGTTTCAAAAGTTAAGTACATAATTGAAAGATTTTCTGGTGAATCCTACAGAAATGATTGATATATGGATTTACTGATCAGTTCAAGGTCGTTAACAAAAGCAATTAACACAGCTTTTTAAGTGTAGATATATTCTCATATCTTCTAGACCGATATAGTTTATACATCGCGATGCATCGGTTTATATTGCGGTTTAAATATCTATACATATATTCCATATACATAGTTTGTGATTCAAAGAAAATTAAAACTCAGAAAACGTAAAACTTCACTGTTCTAAAAAGTTCATAAATATGCACTTTTATCAGAACTTAGTATTTTCAATAATAATATTCGGGAGTGATTAATACAAACCTTAGAATGTAAGGGTTTTCGGAATTAGTAAGAAATAAAACTTTTGAATGGATATCAGACATATATTAGAAAACCTTATGGTTACTAACATAAAATATCTAGATCGGAAAAGTACTTAAATAGTTATAACTTTAAAGTTAATGTACTTATTAAGATGAATACTTTTTTTTTTGGATAATAATTCATTTTTTATTTCTTTCATATAAGATTACAACTTAAGCGATAATATTTGAGAGGTATTATTCTGGCCTTGGTATCCAAACTACATATATTCTAAAAGTTCATATTTCATGTATGCAGTTTTAATGTGCATACATATATTAGAACCATATTAGATTAATTAAAGTTAATTAAGTTCATCTCCCAAGTAAGTGGATCGATATCGATTTGTTCTTCATGAACTTACTTTACTTACTTAAATGGCCTGTAATTACAACCTGTTTAGGTCAAAGGCCGAGCATATTTTAGAATTCCAAGCACCTCTATCTTGTGCACATATTCTCCAATTTCGTATACCAAGTTTCAAAAGATTTTCTTCTACTTGGTCTTTCCATCGAAGTTTTGGACGACCTCTTCTACGCGTTCCCTCTGGATCATTATCGAAAACTTTTCTTGCCGGAGTATTTTCATCCATTCGCACAACATGTCCTAGCCAACGCAGACGCTGTTGCTTAATGCGTTTTACTATGTCAATGTCAGCGTATAACTCATACAGCTCATGGTTCATTCGATGTCTATACTCATTGTTGACGCAGACTGGTCCAAAGATTCTTCGTAGAATTTTCCTCTCAAATACTAAAAGGATAACTTCATCTGTCTATGCAAGTGCCCATGATTCAGCACCATACAATAACACGGGTAGTATGAGCGTTTTATAGAGCGTGATTTTAGTTCTTACAGAGAGGACTTTATTTCTTAGCTGTTTGCTTAGTCCAAAATAGCATCGATTGGCAAGTATGATTCTACGTTTGATTTCGAAGCTTATATCGTTGTTGATGTTCACAGCGGTACCAAGGTATACAAATTCTTTTACAACCTCGAAGCTATAGTTCTCAACGGACACATGTGATCCGATTCTAGTGGTCTGTCTGCCTGTAGAAACCATCAGTTTTGTTTTTGATTTATTTACAGCTAGACCCATTTTGTTTGATTCCTTCTCGATATTGGAAAAGGCGGCAGTTACATCGCGTAGAGTGCGTCCTATAATATCAATGTCATCGGCAAACGCGAGTAACATATGTTTTCTATTGAAAATTGTTCCTGTTGTATTAACCGCTGCATCTCGCAAGATTTTCTCTAACACAATATTGAAGAGGTCACAAGATAAACTGTCACCTTGCCTGAATCCCCGTTTAGTTATGAAGGACTCTGATAGGTTCTTACCTATCTTAACAGATGATGTTGTATTAGTGTCATCCTGCATAACTTTATTAGCTTCGTAGGGATGCCGAACTCAGACATTGCTTCAAACACCTTCTTCCGTATCGAACTGTCAAAAGCAGCTTTGTAGTCAACAAAGAGATGATACGTATCGATTTGTTTCTCCTGGGTCTTCTCTAGGATTTGACGTAGAGTAAAGATCTGGTCAGTGGTTGATTTACCTGGTCTAAAGCCACATTGGTATGTCCCAATTATTTCGTTTACTTTGGGCTTTAGCCTTTCACACAGTATGGTCGATAAAGTCTTATATGCAATTGAGAGGAGGCTTATCCCTCTATAATTTGCACATACAGTTTTATCTCCTTTTTTTTTGTGGACTGGACAAAGGACACTGAGATTCCAATCGTCCGGCATGCGTTCTTCTGACCATATGTATTCTAGGAGCCGGGACATATACTTTATTAGCTCATCACCTCCAGCCTTAAAAAGCTCTGCTGGCAAACCATCGGCACCAGCAGCTTTATTATTTTTTAATCGCGCTATTGCAGTCCTAACCTCGTTGAGGTTGGGTGGTGGACATATAACGCCGTCATCGTTGATTTGTTCAGGCGTGTCATCTTGGTCGCTTTCATTTGCAACCAACAACTTGCAAAAGTGCTCCTTCCACAGTTTCAATACGCTTTCTGTATCTGTGACCAGATTTCCTTGGTCGTCCTTACAGGAAAGGATACAGTTGCTATAACCATCCGTCTGATGCTTAATTTTTTGGTAAAATTTACGGATTTCATGAACAATACTTGAAAGTTATCGAACCATTTCAGAGTAGACTCGTAACTGATAGTATTCTACGAACATATTGCTTAAACAACTATTAGGTCTAGATATATGTGCAAAATATATTTTTTTCAATGCAAATGCAGCCACAAAAGTTGTATTGTATTTTATTGAAACATGTTATCTTGATTCTGGTCTCTAGGCTATATCTCTATTGTAATGACGTCATATCAGAACTGTACTGAGATGGGTTTGTGGAGCTCCTAGAGGGAGTACTGACATCATGCTTTAGAATTTATATAAACACCGGAGATATTACTAAAACAACAGACTTACTGTTTCGCATATATAATTTATGTGGGTCCATCGTCCAAGAAAATTATTTTTCTTATTTTTCAATTGTATTTTTTTCGGCAATTTGGGGAACACCAAATGTAGTGTTTTGGTGATATTTCAGGTGTTTATGGGCCGATTTTGATAAAATTTAACAGAGAACTTCGCGGGAGGATTTCCTATAATATGATGTATAATTTATGAATCCTAGTTCATTATGAGTATGGTTTTTCATTTCTTTCTGAAATATACTTTTCAATGAAAAATTTTATATGTCACACATAAATTTTGGTATTTTGGCGATACTCAGGTGTTTTTCCACCGATTTTGATGAAATTTAACAGCGTAGGACAATTTCATAAAATCTGATATACAATTTATGTCGATACACTCTCTAACAGCTTCACAAACTTGATTTCAACAGACAGACAGACCGACAGATAGACAGACGGACATCGCTTAATCGATTCTCCTGCCGATTCTGAGTCGATCGGTATAAATTTTGTGGGGTCTGTGACAAATAATGAAAAAATTACAAACTGAATGACAAACTTATAATACCCTTTCACCTATTGGTGAAGGGTATACAAATATTGTTGAATATGTATCAATAAATATACATACATATTTAATGTTATTTGAAATATAAACAAGAGCTTATAAAAGATAATTTGTTTATTCTAATCCTTAACCTTCATCTGCTCCTAAAAAAATCACATAGTATACCTTTGGTTCGTTTTCGACAGATGTGATATTATTCGTGGTTTTTGGTAGAAAATTTTAAAAACTCTGGGTGAAAACAGTTAGAAAAATAAATTTATGTTTATTTGATAGTCGAAAATCTTTTTTTATATTTATATGTCTTAAATAAGAAACATACGAGAAAGAGTATATGAGGAAAAAATATTACCCATTGTCACGAATTAAATCCAAAACAATACGTTGGCCCTGATTTTGTTAGCATAAGCTTATACCCAATCGCACGCTAACCGAAATATAGGAAATAGTACTGGCTAGCGATGGACAGCACCCTACAATAAAGCCTTGCATTTCGAAAAACAGCAGAAGCAATGAACTTAGTCCAAAACAATACGTTGGACATGATTTTGTTATCATGAGCTTATACCAAATCGCACGCTAACCGAAATATAGGAAATAGTACTGGCTAGCGAAGGACATCAACTTATAATAAAGCCTCGAATTTCGAAAAATGGCAGAAACAAAGTTGTACACCTAATATTTTCAATGTTTAAATTTAACTTCTTGGTTTTAATTGAAAACATACGGTTTTTAGGATTTATAGCATTAAAAAATAAATAAATGAAAATAGCAAAATAAAATTATATTGAACATTGGCAATAAAGTGTTATTATATATCAATCTAAAGAAGTTTTTCGAATAAAAATATTATAAAAAGATGAATTAAAAAAGCAAATAACCAAATAACACTTTTAGCAAAAAACTTAAAAACAGCCAACATTTTTGTTTTATCTGAGTTTTATCTGAGCAAAACGATATTATATATATTATCAAAGTAGGTACAATCTGAGATATCGCCAAATTCGATGTCTCACAAATTACCGAATTTAAAGTATTTTTTTTTGTAAAAAACTTTATTTAAAAAAAAGTTTTTTGAACTATATATCAAATTTTAGGAAATAATTCAGCGCAACTTGAGACCCTATGCTCCACTGGCAGTCAAGGATAACAGAATTAAGCGCAGCACAATCATCAAAATCGATAAATTAATAACTGAGATATCGCGAAAGCACAATATATCGATGTTCTCAAATTGGCAAACAAAAAAAATAAATTTAAAAACCCGTATTTATTTATCCGAATTATATGTCAGATTTTAGGAAATTTTCGGTTTATAAACTAGAGATATCGCCAAAATTCAAAATTCGATGAGAATTGAATTGAAACATTTTTTTAACTGCATTTAAAAAAAAAGATTTTAAAATTCTAAGAATAGTCAAATACGACTCTCTGAGTCGATTTAGACCGCGACTCCTGAGTCGATCGGTATTATTTTTATTTGTTTTAAGACGAATAATGAAAAAAATACAAACTGAATGGCAAACTTATAATACCCTTTTACCTATTGGTTATATATAGATCAGACATTAGTAAAAAAATCGGTGCAGTATGGTACAAAAATTAAAAATTTTAATTTTAATAAAACTGTAAAAATAGGATTTGTATTTGTTATATAGTATGATTCCTCAAATTGGTTGGAAAATGACAATTATATATAGTTTTAAGTAATTTATGAGTCTGGCGTGCCCTACTTTGGGAGCCGATTGCGCCGCCATAGTAAAAGCTAGGCTTTTCAGGTTTAAACATTTCTGCCAAAATTATTTTAAAATCGGCCTAAAGGTTTAAAAGTTGCAGACTTATTTCCATAATTTTTTCCACAATCCTACTGTGAGACGTTTTTTCTCCACTTCACATTCATCTTCACAGCTTTCTAAACATACGCTGTTAAAATTTTGGCAATTGCCTCTTTTTTCCATTTGTATTATAAAACAAATATAAATTTCAAGTCAAAAACACAGATCTGGCAATTTTTTGTGTATACATATCTGATAATCGTGTGAACTGCCAATTTATTGTAAGCTGAGATTGTCAGCTTAATTAATTGTCAGACAATTTCTGACAATGAAATTGACAGCTTTTCTTACAATTTTCTTACAACCGTGTAAACACACAATTTGCCTTTTGCTAAAAATTCTTTATTGTCAGTTTATTGGCAGCACATTGCCAGATGTGACAATATTGTAAGATCTGACCATCGTCTGAACGTAGCTTAACATATTTATTTTCCTATAGTTTTGCAAAATGGATGGATATGTCGTATGAAGTTTACTTATAGGATAAAATAAAAACTAAAAACGACATTCGATTAGTTTAATACTTTTTTTTCAAAACTTTGTTGTTTTTGTAGGAGTTTTTTCAAAAATTTGTTATTTTTGTGAGAAATCCTTTAAAAATTTCTTCTTTTTATAGGAAATTTTTCAAAAATATCTTATTTTATATAGGAAATTTTTCAAAAATTTCTTATTTTAATACGAGATTTTTCAAAAATTTCTTAATTTTATAGGAAATTTTATTTTTTTTTTTATTTTTATAGGAAATTTTTAAAAAATTTCTTATTTTCATATAAAATAAAAAAAATATATATCTTATTTTTACAGGAAGTTTTTCAAAAATTTCTTATCCTCATAGAAAATTTTTGATTTTGTTTTTTTTTATATAAATTTTTTTTTTATATAAATTTTTTTTTTATATAAATTTTTTTTTTATATAAAATTTTTTAAATTTTTTTTTTAAGGAAATTCAATATTTCTTATTTTTATAGGAAATTATATAAAAATTTCTTAATTTTGCAGAAAATTTTAATTTTTATTTATTTTTATAGGAAGTTTTTAAAAAATTTCTTATTTTCATAGGAACTTTTTAAAAATTTCTTATTTTATAGGAAATTTTAAAAAAATTTCTTATTTTTATAAAAAAAATTTGAAAAAATTCTTATTTTTACAGGGAAATTTTAAAAAAAATTCTTATTTTTATAAAAAAAATCAAAAATATCTTATCTGATAGAATTTTTTTTTTAATTTCAAAGAAAATTTTTCCTTAATTTTTATAGGAAATTTTTAAAAAATTTCTGGTTTTTGTAGGAAATTTTTAATTTTTTTTTATTTTTATAGGAAATTTTTAATTTATTTTCAATTTTTTTAGAAAATTTTTATTTTTTTTTTTATTTTTATATGAAATTTTTAAAAAATTTCTTGTTTTTAAAAAATTTCTTATTATTATATAATTTTAAAGACTTTCAATTCTTAAAAAAATTTTACTCCGTCCCTTTATTTCACTAACTTTATATTCTTTTGACATTTTTTTTCTTTTATTTCTATATTATTCATTTTTATGGTCAATTAAAATATAGTACCTGGTTGACCGAGCCTTGCTCGGAGCTTTATGATAAGCATTTTGAGGCAAATTTTAAAGTTTTTATATATTTTTTTTTATAAAGTTTATTTTGTCCGACCAACACATAGTTCGCATAGTTTACAGTTTAACTCATTTTAATAATTTAGGAAATTATTCATACCCACAGAAACCTCCGTCGACTCATGCACAACAACTTTGCTAAAGACTATAGTCT
The DNA here is from genome assembly GCA_933228675.1 of Stomorhina lunata. Classification (NCBI taxonomy): domain Eukaryota; kingdom Metazoa; phylum Arthropoda; class Insecta; order Diptera; family Rhiniidae; genus Stomorhina; species Stomorhina lunata. The sequence continues at coordinate 81,818,346 of OW121740.1, read as the reverse complement.
GATCAAATGCACAGTTTACGATTTAATTCATTTTGAGTAGTTTTAAGTGGCGTCACCTGAAGTTGTTCATACCATATAAGAAACCTTTGTCTGCTTATTTGTTACAACTTTGCTTATGATTATAACATGATCACTTTGAGTAATTTTCTGTGGTGCCACCTGTCGGACTTTGCTCATTCCAATTAATTAACCTTCTTCGTCTTATCCGTAACAACTTTGCTGAAGATTATAGCATGATTAAATGTACAGCTTACGATTAAATTGACTTTGAGTTGTCGAAATTTCTTCATACCAACTAAGGAACCTTCGTCGGATCATGTGCAACAACTTTGATTAAAGATTGTAGCATGATTAAATGTACAGATTACGATTAAATTGACTTTGAGTAAGTTTCTGTAGCGCCACCTGTCGGAAATTATTCATACCACCTAAAAAGCCTTCGCCGGCTCATGCGCTACAACTTTGCTAAAGATCATAGCATGATCAAATGTACAGTTTACGATTTTATTAATTTTTAATAATTTTCAGTGGCGCCATCTGTCGGAAATTAGTCTTATCAACTTAAAAACCTTCGCCGGCTTATCCGCAACATCTTCGCTAAAGAGCATAACATGATCAAATTCACAGTTTACTATTCTATAAAGAACATACATACAGACAAACATTCATTTGTTTAAAATAATACTAATTTTTCCCCCTTTTTATTCCCTAATTTCTAAAAGTTCCATATGCATATTTGGTACTTTTTTGGTGCCAATTGAGTTCGGTACATTTTATTAAAACGCAGTTAACATAATGTATAATGTTCCTATTCATATTACTTTGGAGAAGTTAAGTTATCATTTTATCCCTTTTTTACCCATTTCGGCTCCAAAATCAAAAAAGTACCAAATACGTGTTTCATGTTTTGTTTACATCTATTGATTGCAGTACAAAGTTTATTTCTATATTCTTTAGTTTAAAATATAAGAGTGGGTTAAAAAGGTACCAAAAAAACTATTTTCGCCCTTTTTTACCCCCTATCGAACATAGTTTCAAAAAAGTACCAGGCACCTGTCCACTTATTTTTATAGTTGTTTAAAACGTAATTTTAATTTTGTTTCTATACCTATTACTTAAGGAGATATAGCGTTTTCGATTTTGTCCCCTTTTTACCCGTTTTTACCCTCTTGGAGGCAAAAGTTCCAAAAGTCCCTTCTTCTTCGACCTATACATCAAAAAGATACCCACTGTCCAAATTTTATCAAAATCGTTAGAGCCGTTTTCGAGATAGCCATTCTATATATATATATATATATATATATAAATATATATATATATATATATATATATATATATATATATATATATATATATATATATATATATATATATATATATATATATATATATATATATATATATATATATATATATACAATTATTGCTCGTTTAAGAATATAAGATACACACAAACACTGAAAAATGTTAAAAATTTCTTATTTTTATAAAAAAAATTTGAAAAATTTCTAATTTTTATAAGGAATTTTTAAAAAATGTCTTATTTTTATAAAAAAAAAATTTCAAAATTTTTTATTTGATAGAATTTTTTTTTTAATTTCAAAGAAAATTTTTCCTTAATTTTTATAGGAAATTTTTAAAAAATTTCTGGTTTTTGTAGGAAATTTTCAACTTTCTTTTATTTTTATAGGAAATTTTTAAATTTTTTTCAATTTTATAGGGAATTTTTAATTTTTTTTTTATAGGAAATTTTTAAAAAAATTTCTTATTATTATAGGATTTTTAAAAAATTTCAATTCTTAAAAAATTTTACTTTTACCCTTATTTCTCTTATTTTATATTCTTTTGAAAATTTTTTTCCTTTTATTTCTATATTATTCATTTTTATAGTCAATTAAATATATACACACAAACACTGAAAAATGTTAGTATTTCAACATAGAACACAAGTTATTCCAAATACTCATAAATACTTATAGTTATCTAAGTATTTTGGAACAAGAAACAGTTGTAAACAGATAAATTTATCTTTCTCAACTTATAAGCAAAAGCATCAGTTACTGACTTTGTGGGTAGAGTGGATGAGCAAAAACAAAAGCAGACAATATCGGTTACACTCATTCTCTCATTTATACTACAAGTATTGAGTACTACTATGGTGTATTCGTTTTTGATGAACAATATTGTATACTCTTGCAGACGTTTATAATAAATGAGATTTTACAAAATACTCCAATGCAACATGCTATGAAATTTTATCAAAATCGGTCTATAAACACCAGAGATATCGCCAAAATTCAAAATTCGATGAGAATTAAACATTTTTTTTTTTTAAACTGTATTTAAAAAAAAAATTTTTAATTCGTCATCGAAGTTTAGTATTTTAGCGATATCTCGGGTGTTTATAGAGCGATTTTAATGAAATTAAATAGCGTGCTGCGTAGGCAAAATCCTAAAATCTGATGTATAATTCGTCTGGCTACACCCACCAGGAGCTCCACAAACTTGATTTCAACAGACAGACAGACAGACAGACGGACATGGCTAAATCGACTCTCCTGACGATTCTGAGTCGATCGGTATAATTTTTATGGGGTCTAAGACGAATAATGAGAAAATTACAAACTGAATGACAAACTTATAATACCCTTTCACCTATCGGTGAAGGGTATAAAAAACAAAAAGAGAGAAATTATGAAGCGTTGCGTCGTTTTCGACGCAAAGAGCATATAAAGGTTAAAAGAATACATAGTTTTACTAATATTTATCTGTTAGTGTAAGATGCTCAGCATTTGCATCCCTTAAAAAAGAGTTTTAAGTAAATTTACTGCCGAAAATAACCTTTCAACTGCCATGATACATAAAGTGAAGCATTTGTAACGCATTTTATCTGCAAAAATACGTGAATTTATAAAATATATGGAAAAATAATTAAACAGCGTTTTTGGTAAGGAAAAAAATTGATTTAACACAATAGCTGTGTTTTTTTCGAAATTCATATCTATCTCTATAAAAATTAAAAAAAAACGTTGCACCTCCTTAGCTTAAAATACTTTAAAATACTTTAACTTACTTTAGGAAGTAACAAAATGATTATAAAACTCACCTTAATCGTAGTGGAAAATGTTTCCAAAAGCCTCCTAAGGAATATTTTAAACATTTTTTTTTAGTTTTTACTTTTTTTCTATTTAATATGAAATTTTTTACTGTTGGGAATGGGGAAAAAAATTAAATATATCAAATTTGGCATCATTTTTATCCAAACTTAGTTTTTAATTAGCTAATATAATAATAATATAATATGAAAATTTATATCTACCTATGAAATTTGTATCTACTTAATTTTGTACTGAAAGTTTATAAAAACAGAACTAATATTTAAAAAGTTTAAAAAAGTGGTAGATTCTACTTAAAAAGTAGTAGAGTGTAGAAAGATGCCCAAAAGTGGTAGATCTACTACAAAAGTGGTAGAGTTGGCATCGCTACGCCTGTATATACATTACGATGCGAACTACGAAATAAGTGTATCGGCTTACGTTTTTTATGCTTATTTCAAATACAATCTTCTTTAGGGTATACTTCTGTTGGAGAGTTATACCTACTTATTTTGCATAGGCTGTATATATGAAGTAAAGCAGAGTCAGAATTAAAAACATCGCACATACTTCTAAATATAAATAGAATTTCCATCTTTGGATAAAGTTTTCATTAAGAAAGTATGAATGCGTATAAATACAAGAAATTATAACTCATGATTCAACTCTTATCATTTTTCATTGCGCTTCTCTGTCTCGTATGTCTATAATAGCTGTGTTTTTTTCGAAGTTTATATAAACTTCCAGTACAAAATTAAATATATATAAATTTCATTAGTAGTTATATTTATAGCTACTTAAAAATTAAGTCTGGTTAAAAATGTTGCCAAGTTCCTAATTTTTAAATTTTTTCGATTTTCAACACTAAAAAATGTCGAAAAAATACACATAGTTTTGTCTTTTTATATATCTTAAATTATATTTTCACGAAAGAAGTTAAATAGAGCATTATCCATTTTGCGGTTTCAAAAGTAAATAAAACACATATAAAAAATTTTTCATGATATTTCTTTATTATAAAGTTTAACCGTTAACATTATGTGTGAAACACTACATCATTTAAATGACGACCACGCGAAATGTTGCAAGCATTGATTCTTTTGAGGTAATTTTATTTATTTATTAAAAGTTTATCTGCATAAATACCGTCTTTCGCGTAACCCCATAAAAAAAGTTTAATGGTGTCAAATCACATGATCTTGGTGCCCAGTTGATATCGTTACGACGAGAAATTTTGTTGCCAGGAAATGTCTCTTGCAATAAAGCCATATTCGATCGAGTTGTGTGCAGGGACCTATTTAACCACTAATGCCAATGAATTGATGTAATGGTCTTTAAAAACCATTATAGTAGCCAAAAAAAATGTTGGTTACAAATAACCATTTTTTTTTTGGTTTATCTATGAGCCAGGGAGTTATAATATCAGCGCTGTGTTGTAAGTCCGCTGGGATAATGACATCCGGACCAGGTGACTTGTACGGTTTAAAACTGTCTAGACTCTAGAGCCCACTTGACTTTTCCTCTATCAATGAGGATGAGTGTGTATTCAAATACAGTCGAACTACTGGACTCAGGTTATGGTTAAGAGCACTGCATCCAGGGAAGTGAGTGCCTATAAGGAACTTAAGGGTTTCGGTGCTTTCCATGCCGATGCAGAAGTTGTTCCAAGACTGCCTTTTCGCATTCCTGACGACATTTTTAAATCTCTTAACTGAAGCTTTATGGGGGACCCAATTATAAGTCCTTTTGGCTTCACAGACGTCGACATTCCTTGCGTAGCTTCGCAATGTCGGGTGACCACCAGGGTGTCTTACATCTACCTTTCCTAGTGATTTTCTTGAAAGCTTGCTGGAATAGCATTGATCAAAGTGTTAACAGCCAGATGAATGTCATCGCAAGAATTGATATGCGGTACTGGAGGTAAAATTCGACAAAGGGAGTCATTATGAGCGTGCCAGTTGTTCCTACCATCGGAGAAGAAGCAGTCATTCAATACTTTTGAATTTTTCATTAGGTTATGGTGCCTAGAGCTAACCAAAGTGATATCGAGAACCTCTCGTCTATTGCTAACTACAAAGCAACAACATATAAACTGCTGCAAAGATACCGCTCATCGGAGAAGGAGCAGTCATTTGACACTTTTCATTAAGTTATGGTGCCTAGAGCTAACCAGAGTGATATCGAGAACTTCTTGTCTATTGCTAACTACAAAGCAACAAACTATAAACTGCTGCAAAGAAGAAAATCAAAAATAGATTTGTATTGGAGTTGCCCCAAATGGTGTGATGAGCGTTGACATCAACTCTTATAATAAGTGGCAGATTAAGGTGTTTAATGTCAAACAACTAGGTTTGCACAGTAGTTTGGAAATTTTCATATATATTTACGTATATATAGTTCTCACACAACATTCTAATTGGAGCAAGGGGTACTTGTCTCAAGCAATGAGCTGCATCATATTCTATTTTTAGACTCATTGGAAATTACCTACATTTTAACTCCGGCTCCGAACGGCAAATGCATTAGTTACAGAAGTTTTACATAGCGTAATACTCAATAACCATTGGCTAGCTGAGTTATGAGGAACCGCATTTTAATTTTTTTTCAAGCTGGTCTGACCAGGGATCGACCTTGGGACCTCTGATATGCTAGGCGGATGACTAACCTGCTATACCACGGCGGTTCACAATTACGGTTCACATTTACAAGTGTGCTCCGCGAAATACAAGTACACGAGCCACGTTTGTATAGCTAGCCGCTCGATTCTAGACAGACGCCCGCTTGCAGCCGCAACTAACATGTTTTACAGATGCTGCATTTTCGTACTTTACCAAGTACAATTATCTTAGATCCTTAGACCAAATACGTTGGAATGGATCTAAGAAAACTTTTTTTTAATTGCATGCCAATTACGCTAAGAAGTGCAAACTTGCGCTACTAAGATTTTGTGTTCAATTTACCTGAAGTCTTGGGAGTTCAAAATCTGTAATTAGATTTTTCGAACTCCTAAGAGTACAAAAATTATTCGAGTTTTAATTCGGTTTCAAAGGAATTAAAACTGTTTGATTTTTGCCCATATGTATATAATCGAAAGATAAGAAAGTCATGTAAAATTCAAAAAATGCTGGTTTTCAAAGAAAGAATGCTGTCAATTTCTCTTAGTTACTGTTTTTTAATAATCTTTGGCATTTTGTCTGTGTAATAATTTTGTGTTATTGCGGTCCAATAAAGTTCCTGATACCGTTTTTACTCCAAGTCATGTAATTTATGCAATGCAAATATGTTCATTGACTTTTAGTACACATCTTAAAATAAAATTTATTTTTTCTTTAAACTAGGTCCTACTGTGACAAGATTGTCGCCCATTACATATGAAATATTAACGTTTTGCAGAATGATCATATAAATTTACATTAAGTTATTAACTTAAGAAATTAAAAAAAAAAAATAAAATGTTAGTGTCACCAAGTCTTAAAAGCTAAGTAGTGATATCGTTTTATTTGAAATTGTTATATAGGTATAAACTTCGAATAAAACACAGCTAATGTTGTAAATGTTACCCAATGTTGTCAAATTTCTTGAATTAAAAAGTCAAATAGGAGCCCATTTATTTTATTAGATAAACGATTTTTTAATGATCGCTCTTTTAAAATTAACAGTGAAACAAAATGTTTGGTATGCTGTCTTTTATTTAGGGAGTTATGAACTTTTAATATTTATTTTCTTATAACTTTTAAAATTTACGTTGGCAATACTGATTAGGGTGGGTCGTTTTCAGACTTTTGTCTCTGATCGACTTCTAATAGTGAAATTATATGGCCAAATTATGTCAATCGGAAGTGTGCAAAATATTATTGATTTATTTTTAGGATACGAGCCCGCGCGACGGACCCAAAGTTTTTGAGACCATTTGTATGGGGAAAACTGAGAGTTTTTGCTACATTTCGTCCATTTACAATTTGTTTTAAAGAGAAAAGATAATGGAATCTAAAAGTGAACTAATGCAGCTTTAATTGAAGTCATCAATATTTGAAATCCATAAAACAGTTTTCGTGTCCTTGACAATACGCCTAAGGATACACCGCTAGAAAAAACTACTTTGGACAAAAGCTCGCAAAGTCAGACATGATTTATCATTTTTAGACTTCTAAGTACTTCATAGTTATATATACATATAACAATTTTAATTAAGCTTTTTTCATAATCGAAAATGGGTCATTATTCTCAGGTGGGTTTTAAAACGCATTTTTTAATTTTTTGAAAATTTTGTTGAACAAATATTACAAATTTGAAATATTGATTGATTGATTAAAGCTGCATTAGTTCACTTTTATATTCCATTATATTTTCTCTTTAAAATAAATTGTAAATGGACGATATGTACCAAAAACTGCAAATACTCTCAGTTTTCCCCATACAAATGGGCTCAAAAACTTTGGGCCCGTTGCGCGGGCTCGTATCCTAAAAATAAATCAATAATATTTTGCACACTTCCGATTGACATAAGATCAGGGACAAAAGTTAAAAAACGACCCACCCTAATACTGATATCACATCTCATTGAACGATGAATAAAATGCAAAGATGGAAACTATAAATTTTTTTTTGTGTTAAATAAGTTTGTAATAAGTTATCTTAATAAATTATTTTAGCTGAAGTTGGACTTGACAAATTTTAAAAACATATGTAAAAAACGTAGTAAAATGAAACTAACATTGCCAGCTCTGGTGCCATAATACAATATTACAAAAACATAAAACATTGTCGTAAAAATTGTATTAGTTTTTAATATGGGAAATAACAACGAAATTTGTACAACAGTTGTATTTTGTCATTTTTTCTACCGACATGCAACACATGTGACACTTTGTGAACTCAGTAAATGGCTAGCTTAGAATGCAAAGGTGCCAACTGCACTTTTTGAAGTGTTTCAGAAGGGACAAAAAACTGTATTAAAAAAATTTTCATAATATTTTCTAAATTTTTTTGAATGGAATTTTATTTGTTTTGTTGTTACATACATATACAGTAAGTAAAAAAATTACAGTATCTTTGATTAATTAGAAGTTTTGTAATTTAGCACCTTTTCTTTTGCAATTTTTTGATTTGAGCAAGTCAATTAGCACCATTTCCATAAAAGAAATAACATGAACATTTTTCTTGTTTAACTTAAATAGAATGATTTAGTTTGTGTTTTCAATGTCGATAGCATTTAACATTTGAAATTTTTACAGTCTGATTTCGTTGCTGTAACTTAAGTCTTGCTTTGTTGCTGTTTTTATAAAATATAGAATTGTAGAAACCGGTGATTTTTAAAAGGAAGTGAACACTTTTTTTTAATTTAAAATAAACTTTAATTAATTATATAATTTCCATTTTGTTGGATGACTTTCCCCATCTTTTCGGCAACATCATTATTCCACGCTTATAGAATTTTTGACCTTTATCTGAAAAAAAACTGAACCAAATGCGATTTTATAGCCTTGTCATTATCGAAAGTTTTACCATTTAAGGTGTTTTGCAAAGACCAAAACAAATGGAAGTCTAACGATGCAAGGTCAGGGCTATATGGTGGATGCATCAAAAGTTCCCAGCCAAGCTTTCTCAGTTTTTGGCAAGTGACCAAAGATGTGTGCGGTCAAGCGTTGCTTGGTGGAATGTGACACCTTTACGATTGACCGATTCTGGCCGTATCTCGTTGGCATACAGCCATCATTTGTCCATGTGTTTTTACAGAAAACATCCGAATTAATCGATTGGTTTCTTGGAAGCAGCTCAAAATCTAACGCACTCTTCCAATCCCACCAAACTTACAGCATAATCTTCTTTTGATGAATATCAGCCTTTGAAGTGGTTTGTGGCGTTCATCATGCTCGAACCATGATAGTTTTCGATTTGCGAACAATTCATTTTTTTTCTCCAGTTATGGTTTGCTTCAAGATGCATATCACAAGCGTTTAAACGGTTTGTTAACACGTTCCCTGTCGCGTGTGCCGAAAACAGTACACGCGTAGCTTCATTTTAACGCCAACGTGTTTTTTTAAATTAAATTGTTTTTCTCTAAATTTTCATTCCCGTTATGATTGTTTTATGTTATTTAGTGATGTTTAGAGGAATTTTTGCATAGTGTACTGATAACGGTACACGAAAATAATATAAATTCTCTCAAAAACAAAAAAATAATAAGAATTTACACAAAATTATTAAAGCGCTTACCGTGTACTGTTTTCAGTACACGCGGCGTAGAAATGACACCTAGTGAAAAACAGCTTGACAGGGAACGTGTTAAATGAATTTCTGTCAATTCATGTGGTAGCCAAATATCAAGTTTTTTACGAGTCCAAGACGTCGTATATGGTTATGATTTTGGTATATTCAACTTCTCTCCAATCACTCGTTCAGTTACATGACGATCCGATTCAATTATCGTCAACTTCACTTGGCCGACCTAAACGTGGCTTATCTTTTAGTGAAAAATCTCCCGAACGAAATTTGACAAAACAACTTTGACACTTTGTTTCTTTTAAGGCCATAAGCAAAACAAATTTTAAATACAGCAAAAATTGAGGACGAACAACCAGCTCAGATTAGCAACAATCACATGTGTAAATGGCACTTTTGCGCACGAATTTTTGACAGCTATGTACAGTGGTGCGCACGAATTTAAGACACGTCATTTTACTTATATATTTTTAATAAATTTTACATCATATCGAAAAAATTCTGGGTCCAAGATATTTTTTCTATAATCTTAGCAATGTTATAAACAAAAATTAATAATATTTTGGTATCTTTATTTGGTTAAGAATTTTTATTGAAATATTATATAAAATAACACAAACTTTATCCTACTCATGAATTTAAGACATAGACAAAAAATACTTAGTTCACTAATTTAAAGCTCAGCTTCATAAGAAAATTTTAGTATTTGGTGGGAATTCCTTTATTTTGGATCACGGCAGCACATCTCCTCGGTAAACTTTCAACTAATGCCATACAGCACTTTTGCGCATCAATACAAAAGCATTTGAAAAAAAAATAATTGGCACAATTTTGTTTTTTTCAAACGATGTATTTATTAATTCTCTTTTGTTCTGCGCTCTAAGCTAGCGAAATGTAAAATAAGACAATCATTTGATCACAGATTATTTAATTGGGACAATTTATTTATTGTGCAATGATTTAGCGCAATAAAAATTGTGCAGAATTGGTGCTTTGCTTCAATCGTCTGATCCTACCTTAATAAAAAAAATTACTGCATACAATACCCTCCCCGAAAACCATTTAAATTATAATTATATGAAACTAAAACACCCATGGTAATCAAATTTAGTACAGCAACAAAACATACATATAAACAATAAATGGTAAAGCTACTAAATAAATTTAATTAACTTCAATGAACAGGCCAACTGTTGGTGTTTGAGTATCTAGTACAATGTTTCTGATTCTCTATTATTTTGTATTTTCCAAGCCCTAGGGTTAGAAAAATAAGAAATCAAAGAGACATTGCCCAACATTGACTAGTACAATTATTTTGTTATTAAATATGTATATCTGGTCACGAGCTATTGCTTCGCAGCCCCATTGAGATATTTCCAAAAAGCCGCAGCCCAACCAGATGTTTCTGCCAAGCATACATACATATGCCCTATGCTCCACAGGGAATCAAGGATAGCAGATGCATACATATAAGAATACCTATAGTAGGTCCTACATATATACCCAGAAAAATACTTTTTTTAAATAAATAAGTTGAAGAAAATTGAATTAATACTGTTAACGCTTCTGAGCCAATAGTATTTCATGCAAAATAACTAAATTTCCATTGACCGCACATGAATTGCATTTGGGATCTATTATTCCTTTTTTGATATGATTCAGACGTTTTGCTTATATCCATGCTAAAAGGATTTCTAATTAAGTTATATTATATTTGCAAGATTCCGTTTTAATTTCTGGAAAAAAAACTTTCAAATTATCCATTTAGTATTTTCAAATGATTTACTATTAAACGTAATGGAAGTGACGAAAAATTTGGCACCACTTATACAAGGCAAAGATATTGCAGACGAAAGTTTTCTGTGTATGTATGTTTTAAGCTATTTTTAATCTGAAATTTTAACATGACAAAAAAACAAGTAAGAAAGTGCTATAGTCGGTCAAGCCCGACAATACGATACCCTTCACCACTAAGGCCAAAGGTGTTCTTTTTCCTTTATAAAGACAAATATTTGCTAAATTTTGCCATCATACAAACATTTTTACAAAACTCATTTATTTAAGCTGTTTCCGTCATTTGGACTTATATGAGAGCTAATGTCAAATGTGGACCGATTATGGGAGCTATGGTCAAATGTAAACCGATTTCACTTTTTGGTTTACATAAGCAGTATTTGTTTTAAATTTCATGAAAAAATATTGATATTTGTTGCCAAAATATCAATTCCGGCAAGTGGGACCTATGGGAGGTACCATAAATAATGAACCAATTTTGACGAATTTTAATAGTCATTTAATTGCGACCTGTACTTTGATTACATGGTTTACATGGGGCTCCAGCCAACCGTCCAGACGGACGGACTGACATCGCTAAATCGACTCAGACTCTAAGCCTATTGGTATACTAAAAGGTGGGTCTAAGACAAATATTTCTATGCGTTACATACACAAACTTATAATACCATTTCCACCTATGGTGGTGAAGGATATAAACACCAAAAAAAAAATCATTGGAAAACAAAACAATAAAAAGTGGCAACAATTTGCTAGAGTTCTTCGCGGCCCCCTGGAATGTCCGTACGAACCCACAGAGGGCCGCGGACTACCAATTGTGAACCAGTGATCTAGTACTAGTAGTCCTAATCATTTTACAAAGAAATTTATTGTTAAAAAAATGTTTGTTTTATATGTTAGAACTAATTTCTTTGAAAATTATTGTGCAATTAAAAACTTATGAATAACTAAAAAATTTGTAACTTGAAAAACTCACGTTTTTTTCTTTTGTTTTTTTTTTTTAATTTTTTTGTGTTCTTAAAAGAATTTGTTTCAATATTTATTTTGAAATTTCGTTGTAAATCAATTTTCAACTTATAATTTTGAATAACTATATAATTAAGTATGTAAGTACATATGTACTAACTTATATGAATTTGGATAACATCAACTTTACACATAACACAACGACAAGGTTAATTACAAATAACAAAACTTGTACGAACTCAATATTGACCCCATCCAATATAGTATGTATTTACTAAAGAACCATAAATTATAACATAATAGATAAAATTTGTATTTGCGACCAAAATATTGGTAGGAAAAATTTCAAAAATATTATTGAATATTATTAAATAAGTAACACATACAAAAAACGATAAAAAGTAAAAATTAATACAATTAAAAAGAAATTGTGAAATTAAAGTTAACATTTAGATAATAAGCTACATCATTGTTGAAGTTAAATTAAAAATAATAATTAAATAAATATGAGATAAACTGTAATTTGTTAGAGAAATAAAAAAACAACTTAAAAATAAATATAATAAAAAAATTCAAATTTGGACTTTTTCTTAAAATTACACTTGTATGGTAACTTTTTAACCCAAAAATGCCCAATGACCTATATATAGTTCATATAAATTCTTGTTCACATGATACGTCACGTTTATCAAACTACCGTTTTTTTTGTTGATATACTCAGTCATCATCAATACCTCGTGGGAGATTACATGATCGCATTATGTTTTGGTACTACTTCTGTATTATAAATTTATTAATTAGTGATATTTTCATAATGACTGAATATGGGGCCACGTTTGTACGGTAAGTAAAATTTTGTACATTTAAAAGTGAATAAATACTATATCTTGTTCAAATTTATATTTATGAAGAGTAGCTTGATTGCTAAATGTATAAATGTTTAATTATTGAGTTTTAGTTTTGTTGTTGTGATACCTTAAACCTTGGTGACCTATATGTAGGACATTGGGAATATAATATGCTATATATTTTTTGTATTTACCATAGAGGATTATCTCTTCATGAAGCTTTGGCGTTGATAGAGGATGAGGACCTAGATGTTTATAATATAACTCTTTTCCCACCCAATAATGCATGTGGAGACGACACAGACGAAGATTCCGGAGACGAAGACCACATCGATATAAATAATTTACCGGCTTCGCTAATGCAAAATAAGGTGGAGACATGGTTGCAAGCAGTATATTCATAGTAAACCAATTCGTTATGGCTTCAAGTTATGGGTAGGTACGACACGACAAGGCTATATAAACTGGTTCGAGCCCTACCAAGGCGCTTCTACAAATATCAGTGAAACTTACAAGGACCTATGTGTTGGAACATCTGTCGTACTTGAATACGCCGACGCTTTGCGATCAAAATGGAGAAACGAAAAAATCCATTTATTCTTCGATAACTTTTTTCCTTCCATCGCTTTGTTAGAAAATCTGGAAAAAAGAATATGTACGCGCACTTTGCGCGATTCTAAAGAGATGAAAAAAACTATTCGTGGCAGTTATGATTTCATCAAGATTATGATAACAGTATTGTTACATTTTGTTCTAAGGCAATCGGGGTGAATTCCCTAGAATCTGCTAAGAGGTATTCCCAGAAAGAGAAGAAATTTATTCAAGTCGAACAGCTTCGAATTGTGAAATATTATAATAGGAGCATGGGTGGAGTGGATCGTTCTGATCAGAACATAAGCTTATATCGCACTGCTATAAGAGGAAAAAAGTGGTATTTTCAAATCATAACACACTGTGTGGATATGGCGGTACATAATGCATGACAGATTCACAAGCATAATGGGGAACTATCGATCAATTGGCTTTTAGAAGAAGTATCGCCAATACTCTACTTGTTCAAAATAAAAAAAGTTCCAGTTCCCCAAAAAAGTTATCCATCGCTTAGCTTAAATAATGAATTGCGTTATGATCGATTGGACCATTGGGTAATTTCGCAGGAAAAACAAACAAGATGTGGAGCCTGCCATCAAAAAACCCTAACTAGATGCCAAAAATGTGACATAGGATTACACGTTAAATGTTTTGTGTTGTATCACACACAGTGAGTCATGTGCCCAATGTCCTATATATAGGACGGCTTTAAAAACCACTTTTTTCAATAAATCTTTAAAACCCTATATATGTACTGTTTTTATTTCATATTTGCTTCCAAAATAATATAAAAATACTTTTAAAATGATCATGATCAAGCAATGGGCATATCTGGGTTAAATATTAAAATAAATATTTCTTTCAAATCGCACTAAATAATATTAATTTTACTTTCAATAACTTGTTAGTAGTTATTTAAACAGAAAATTGCATTTATTTTAAATTTATATTTATTTAAGCAAAAGTTTACGACAAAGTTTCTCTTATGCTCATATGGCTAAAGAGGGGCCACCAACTCAAAACCATGAATCTCAAAGCTTATTGAAACAACAAGTAAAAGTGTTATATTCGGCTTTGCCGAATCTTATATACCCTTTACCAGTGGTGTTCAAATAACAACATTTTTATTTATGATTTAATCAATTCATTAGCCAAATTTTATTCAATAGTGTTTTTAGAAACTTTTAGAATAATATATTACATTTGTAAGAGAATTTATATATATTTTAACATAATTTGTGTGTGAATTACGAATATATCAATATTTGTCTAAAAATAGATCTATTAATTTTGCAATAATTCAGTAGCTGATGCAACTCAATCAGAACGTTAGTGTAAATGTTTACGCAGCTGTCTAACTTTTAAAAGGTACAACACATAATATCGAAAAATTTACCATAACAAAAATAGGCATACAACGGTTAAAAAGAAGCCTTTCAATTCAAACTGCAGGCAATATAGGTAAAAAGTAAACACGTCAGCCCATTCTGTCAAACGTTCGTTTGCAATTAGAGATGGGTTTAGACCTGGGTATTTACCCAACTCTGGGTATTTACCAATTTATACCCATTTTCATACCCGGGTATTTATCTAATTTCGGGTAAATACTCATTTGAATAACAAATACTCGTTATTACGTAGATTAACCAAAATGTGAACATTTTCGAATTTATTTTGAACATAACAACAATTCTTAATAAGAACTCAGCGTGCTTATGTCCATTTAATGTAATGAGTCAGAGCGATGACAACGCAACCTGATTCAGGTTTGCACCTGAAAAGAATTTGTTTAATTTTTTCTTAAATATTTGTTTAGATCGATTAGTAAATGAAATAAGTGCCTGTATTGATAACACTCTGATACAGTGAAAATACACTCAGAACGAAACCAAGCTCAACCAGTAGAACACGGTTAGAAGATCATTTTACCATTTTTAAAATTTTCGATATACCCTCAAAATCGAAAGTTATCGATAAAAAACGATTTTTTTGGACTTAGCGGAGAAAAGAAGGCTTAACTGAGTCATTTTTACATCGATTTTAAATTTTAAAATGTGTTTCGACAGAAAACAAAATAGGCTTTCACTTCGTAAAGACCTTTTTTTAACATGACCAATTTATCATAAAAATATTTTCCGCTGAAGTTAAAATTTTATTTTTTTTTCGATTTTTTCAACTTCGGAAGCTTTTTTTCGTAAAATTTATCAGAAGACCTAATATATTTTGACTTAAAAAAAGATCATGGTTACCATTTTGTAAAACAAGAGTACTTTAATTAAAATCGGAAACATATTAACAGAGATATAACAATTTTACTAAAAAAGGTGAATTCAGTATTATTTGTATATTAGAAAATTTTCTATACAATACTACGTTAGAGTGTTTTTTCAATTTTTTTCGAAAGTAGAGAAATGGCGGTCGGATTATTATGGCATTCGGTGAGAAACTTCAAATAACAAAATTTAAGCCAAATCGGACTACGTTAGTTATCACGTGGCGCCCAGGCCATGAAGTTGAAAATTGCGTTTATAAGAAAAAATATGGCCAATTTTTTAGTTCTTGCAAAATTTAACTTTTTTAGTAAACATTTTAACAAAGTGTAAATATTAATTCATAATGTAGACTCAATTAGCTTTCTATCTACATAAGTAGCGTATAAATCGGATTTTTTGAGTTATCGGAAATTTTCATAGAAATTTTGGGTCCTTGAAGACATCTATTTGATTTTATGATATTTGTTGATGGAAGGCAAAATGGGTCTAAATTACAAATTAACATTCAGATTTTGTCAAAAAGTTAAGCTTAAAATTTGCAAAAACCGAAAAATTGCACATTTTTCTGGCCGATACTCCTTGAAATTCGAAAAAAGTGACTTAAGCAGTTAACTAAAAATGCTTATTTTGTCTTTAACGGCTATATACACTGTCACTCGTTTCACGTTTGACTGATCAGCAGTAATTTGCTAGCATTTTTATTGGGCTTTTCCCCTGGTAGCGTTTTTCAATAGTTAAAATTTCTTGGTGGAATCTTTCACCTTACTCATCACTGAGTTTTCCAAGATTTTCTGGAAAAAAATGGTCGTGCAGGAAATGAATTTTTATTGACATCAGGCACTCCATTTCATAGTGTGAAAGCTGTATTACCGATCTCAACTAAAAACCGTTGGGATTCGCAATACCAGAAAAGGGTTTGGTCGTGAAAGTTGGGATGATTTCAAGACAGTCAAACCGAGAACGGCAATAGAGGCATAAATAGAGATTGGACATTATGTCGTACTTCTTTGTTTCTATCCTTTTTTAACTTCATTCGTAAGTGCGTATAAATATAAGTACTTATACATATATAGTACGTTAATTAAACTGGCCCTTTTACAAAAAAACTTATATTTTTTTTAATTCGCTGTTAATTTAAATTTAAATAATCTAGGTTCACAAAATATTTAATGCACTTTTCAAGTAAATATAAAAAAGTTTGGCATTCCTAACAAAATACTGCGGAAAACGGCGTCCCAATGTGAAAAAATCGAAAAAAAAAAATAAAAATTTAAATTTGTTCGAAAATATTTTTGTGATAATTTGATGAAATAAAAAATATTTTTTGACAAAAAGAAAGCCTGATGTCTTGTCTGTCTCAAACCGTGTTAAAATTTCAAATCGATAAACAAATGACCTAGCTAGGCCTATTTTTGTTCGAGAAGACCAAAAAAATCGTTTTTTATCGATAACTTTCGATTTTGAGGGTATATCGAAATTTCTAAAAATGACAAACTGTTACACTCAATAAGGCCTATCGTTTGATATAGGTTTCCTTAAAAGTGTATTTCTTTTTCCTCAAAATGTATCAGTGTGTAATTATATCTTAAATGATGGGAAGACCGAAAAATGAAACTATTTCGAAAAATTTTCATATTCAATACACGATTTAAAAAAACATAAAACCGATACATTTAGCTGCGAATTTGCTAGATCCTAAGGCACAAAGAAGTGATCTTGATTCGTCTGAGGAGGTAGATGCATTGGAATTCATTCACAAATAGTATACCACCTTCAGCAGAAAGCATGCACTTGACTCAATTTGAAAATTCCCTGAATTCCTCGCTAGAAGATACTCAAGACGATATACCCTCAACTTCAACAGGAATCACGCACTCTACTCTACGACTAAATTTAAAAATTGTTTAAGTTGTTATTAAAAAATTTAGTTCATAATAAAAAAATTTAATTCTTTTAATTTACTTAAATTTTTCTTTATTTTAAAATATACCCACATTTTGGGTAAATACCCAAGTGCTTAGGTAAATACCTGGGTATTTATATTTAAATACCCAATCTACCTTTTGGGTATTTACCCTTGTCCCATCACTATTTGCAATGCTTAGGATAAAGAAAATCCTCACTAAAAACAATTGGAACACAAGCAGGATACCATAACACACTCAATTAGAGAGAGCGATGCAAAATCATATATTAAGTGATCAAAATGTGAAAACAACACTTTATGATTTTGCTCATTCTATTAGATGATCTAACGTGCGTCTCTTTAGGGCAAGAACGTTTTTATTTTTAACAAATGCAAAGATAAAAAAAGCCAATCTAAAAAGAATCAAAATACGATCGTGAGGCTTTAGATTATGCAAAGTAGAAGTGGAATAAAAGTGATCGTGCTATTTAATGGTTCCTGAATAAAGTTAACCAGTAAAATACTAAATTAGGATTTTTTTTATAAATCAAGAAGTTTTTCCTGCAGGAGAGCATAACTCCTAAGCTCATTTGGGCAGACATAGGTCGGATTCTGGATATATACTATTAGAAAAGGAATGTGACTCCTAAGAAAATTCAAGCAGATTTCTAGACACCAAAGAACAGACAATCAAATAACAACATAAGGCATAAGTTTATTGTATGGTTAGATCCAGAGTGATAGGGATACTTTAGTCCATTCAAGCATATCCTATATTTGCCACAAATAACTAAACTACTTATACATCACAGCGTCATGTATCCAGAATATCAGCGAGAATTGCTGCTGAACGTTAATACTACAAATTTAATAAAAAAATAAATAAATGAAAAAAAAGATAACTAGAAATAATGAAAAAAGAATCTTATGCCATCAAAAAGTCGATATTTAAAATATGATCTATGAGTACATATGCGTAGAGTTCTGATACAATTTGTTGGTTACTAAATGAAACTATTAAAAAAACTAAATTTGGTCAGGTAACTTGACGTTTCTGTTTAGCACGAATTGTTACCTCAGATGACTATAAATACATATTTTGTAAAAAAGACCGATTTAAGTAAAGGATTTAAGAGCATTGAAAGAAAAATTTGTAGCGTCTAGAATATCATTCATGCACGTAGTATTTTTGGAAGACGATGTGCGGTTAGAAAAACAGTTGTTAATGTTTCCTGTTAAAACAGTTAACATACTTTCTTGATTTGATCAAGTTCTAAAGCGAAAATTAGAATATAACTATTATTTAATGAGTAAAGTATTACATCAGAAAAAATAGTTGCTTAATACTGAATTATATATAACTATGATATGAAAATTCAAAGTTAATGAACTGAAGTTAAAATTTTATCTAGTTTGAAGTATCATTGAAGATTTTATTATTGAATAAACTATTAACAAGACCTAAATCTCTAAAAAACATTTTTGGGATATATACCTAAAGATGGTCAACATAACTAAACGTGCTTTTTAACAAAAAGTTTTGACGAATTATATAAAAAAAATTTGTGGAATGAAATGAATATCCGTACAAACAACAGCACAAATTATTTAATCAGAAGCTAGACGAAATGTTTATATAAAGTTTTATATCTTTATGAAAAGAATCGACTGAAAATCTACCAGTTTTCACAAAAAAGTATAGTCAAGCGTCTTCGCTTGATTAGGAAATTTATTAATAAACAAGAAGTAGTTTATGTTAGACTTATGGCAATTACATTTGGTAGTAATTCTTCAGTCGATCAATATATACTTTAGATTGTTATAAAGTTAGATAAATACTTCACAAATAATATTTGGAAAGTATTGTTCTTTCAATTTGGCAAGCCTTTTGTTCTTAGGGTATACTTAGACTCTTTAATTGATTAATATTGTATATAGATTTTGAAAGGATATTTTCAAAATTAATTTTTTCAATTTTATTTAGTTGTTTTTTGTGTTAATCACGAAAATCTTACCTATATTTTGCTATGTTAAACTTACATAAATTGGACCTAAAAAACATTTAAAAGTTAAAAGCAAAAGTTCTATATTGTTCAAAATTTTGTATCCTGATTTCGGTGTCTTCACTTTATATCTGGCAACTAACAAATATCACAACATTTTAAAATACGTGTATATGTTTTTCTTATAGAAAATCACATGGTTAATCTTGAATGTCTGTGAATTTAGTAGGCAGGATTAGTACCAACATATGCAATTATATATAACTAGCTTTATAACCCGCTACTTCGTTAGCGGCACCATTTGAATTGACAAAGTTACAAAATTTACCAAAATAACTTTTTCACTTATTTATCAATTCCGATATAAATTAAATTAAATACTTATTGGTTCTTAAGATACATATAGGACAAAATAAGTACCTACCCTCTACATTTTCAAAAAAGTACTACACACGCCTCCCTTATTTTTGTAGCTGACCCAATTTTGATTGCTAACCCAATTTAAATCTTGTTCTTGTCGCTTTTGATTTTGAATATTTTACAAAAGTTTCCTTTTTTTACCCGTTGGTTACCCCTGATCAGCCAAATTAAAAAAAAAAAATCCGGATACATGTCCTAATATTTTTATTGCTGATCTTAACTCCATTTTTGTTAATTGAAAAAAATACCAAACACCTGTCACATATTTCTTCAATGTCAATAGAACAGTCCATAAATCATTGATTTATTTATTATTTTATTGATTTAAACAACATGCACAGTTTAAAAGGAAAAAACCTATCTTTAAATTTTTGACCCGTTTTTGTTATTTTCGATTGCGGTATAAATTTTGTTTCTATAATAATTGATTCAAAAATTATATATGGGTCAAAAAAGTACCAAAATTTAGTTTTTATCCTTTTTATTCCCTATTTTTAGCTCATTTACGAAAAGTACCTACTAAAAACATGACTTTTTATTTTTCTATTCGATCTAAATCCAATTTAAATTTTTTTTCTGTCGATATTAGTATCAGAGATATAACTTTACTAATGTTTTTATTTTCTACCCTATTTTAACCCCAAAACTGTTTAATTTGCAAAAAGTACTGAAAAGTCCCTTAATTTTTAGGGCTGATCTTAGACCATTTTAGTGTTTGTTTCCATCCATTAGGTTTAGAAGATATAATGTCATCGATTTTTCCCTTTTTTACCCCTTTGATTGACACATCTCTAATTTATACTTTTGACTTCATTAGCTTAAATGAATATTTTCCCGTTTTCACCTTTTGGAACCCCATTTATCGTAAAAGTACCAAGCACATGTTTAATATTTTGTTAATACTTATTGATTGTGGCATAAAGTGAGTCTTTATGTTTATAAGTTCAAAAGATACGCATGGATACGCAAGTACAAAAATATAGTTTTTACCCTTTTTGCCCTTATTAGTGCCATTTCCAAAAAAAGTACAGAACACATGTCCCTTTCATTTTCTAGCCGATTATATGATTTATTCATTTTCTAGCCTGTTTTAACCATAAGCGGCCAAATTAAAAAAAATACCGAACCCGTGTCCTTTAATTTTTAATGCTGATCATAGACCAATTTAATCTTTGTTTCTATCACTTTTGATTTATGAGATATTACGTTACCTATTTTCCCCCTTTTTACTCCAAACATTAAAAAAAGGAATCAATCGCGTGTCTTATACTTCTGCAATGTGAATAGACCTGTCTGTAAATTATACTTCTGGCTTTATTTGTTTAAATGATATTCATAGTTTTTACTCTTTTGTGCCTCATTTATCGTAAAAGCGCCAAGCACCTTCTTAATTTTTGTTAGTCCTTATCAATTGTGATGTAAATAGAGTATTTATGTTTATTAGTTCAAGAGATACTTATAGGGTTAATAAAGTACCAAAATATAGTTTTTTCCCTTTTTCTCCCTTATTAGTTCCATTTCCAAAAAAGTACCAAACTCGTGTCCCCTTTTTTTGCAAGATGATCCAAATCCAATTTCAACTTTGTTTCTAACGATGTAAATTTCGGAGATATGATGTTACTAATTTATCCATTTTCTTTTTCAATTTTTTTCAATTTACTTTTTCAATATGAATCCACCCGTCTGTAAATTATAGTTCTGGCTTCATTAGTTAAAAACCTACCCTTGAATATTTTTTTATCTTTTTTACCTCAATTATCGTAAAAGTACCAAATACGTGTCTAATAATTCTTTGTTACTTATCAATTGTGACGTTTACTGTTTCTCTATGTTTGTTATTTCAAAAGATACGTATGGGTTCAAAAAAGTACCAAAATATAGTTTTTGCCCTTTTTTACCCTTATTAGTACCATATTCAAAAAAGTACCAAATACGTTTCTCGTTTTTTTTCAGCCCATCCGAAGCAAATTTCAACTCTATTCCTATCGTTTTGAATTTCGGAGATATGACGTTACTAATATTTCCCATTTTTTCCCTGTTTTAACCCCAAAACGGCCGAATTAAAGAAAAAAGTACCGAATACATGTCCCTTAATTTAAAGTGCCGATTTTAGACCGATTTAGTTGTTGTTTCTATCACTTTTGGCTAAGAAGATATATTTTTACCGATTTTTACCCCCAAAATTAAAAAAAGTACCAGACACTTATTTTACTTTTTTCAGTGTCAATTTACCAGCCAATAAATTATGCTTCTGGCTTCATTAGCCGAAAAGATATTCTTAGCTAAAAAGCAAAAAACCTACTCTTGAATATTTTCCCTTTTTTTTACCCTTTCGTCCCACATTAATCGCAAAAGTACCAAATACGTGTTTAATAGTTTTTTAATGCCTATCAGTTGCGATATAAATTATGTTTCTATGTTTATTAGTTCAAAAAATATATATGTGTTAAAAAAGTACCAAAATATAGTTTTTACCCTTTTTTATTCTTATTAGTACCATTTTTGAAATAGTACCAAATACGTGGCCATTTATTTTTTTATCCGATTCAAATCCAATTTAAACTTCTTTTGCATCGGTGTTAGTTTCGGAGATATGATGTTACTAATTTCTCCCTTTTCTACCCTGTTTTACCCTTTAAAAGGCCGAATTTCAAAAAAGTACCGAATACTTGTCCCTTAATTTTTAGTGCTGATCTCAGACTAATTTAGTTTTGGTTTCTATCACTTTTGATTTAGAAGATATATTTTTACCCCCAAAATTAAAAAAAGTACCAAAAATGTATTTTATTTTTTCTTTGTCAATCGACCAGTCAATAAATTATACTTCTGGCTTCATTAGCCTAAAAGATATTCATAGCTAAAAACAAAAAACCTACCCTTAAATATTTTCCCTTTTTTACCCTTTTGTATCCCATTAATTGCAAAAGTACCAAATACGTATTTAATTGTTTTTTAATATCTATCTGTTGCGATATAAATTATGTTTCTGTATTTATTAGTTCAAAAGATACATATTAGTTGAAAAAAGTACCAAAATATAGTTTTTACCCTTTTTTATCCTTATTAATGCCATTTCCAAAAAAGTACCAAGCACGTGCCTCCTTATTTTCCTAGCCGATTCAAATCCAATTTCAACTTTGTTTGCATCGATGTTGGTTTCGGAGATATGATGTTACTAATTTCTCCCTTTTCTACCCTGTTTTACCTTCTAAGAGGTTGAACTTCAAAACAGTACCGAACATGTGTTCCTTAATTTTAAGTGCCAATCTCAGACCAATTTAGTTTTTGTTTCTATCACTTTGGGTTTAGAAGATATACTTTACCGATTTTTACCCCCAAAATTAAAAAAAAGTACCAAACACGTAGCTTATTTCTTTTCAATGTAAATCTACCAGTCAATAAATTATACTTCTAACTTCATTAGCCTAAAAGATATCCATGGCTAAAAAGCAAAAAACCTATCCTTGAATATATTCCCTTTTTTTACCCTTTTGTACCCCATTAATCGCAAAAGTACCAAATACGTATTTAGTTCTTTTTTAATATCTGTCGGTTGCGATATAAAATATGTTTCTATGTTTATTAGTTCAAAAGATACATATGGGTTAAAAAAAGTACTAAAATATAGTTTTTACCCTTTTTTATCCTTATTAGTGCCATTTTCAAAAAAGTACCAAACACGTGTCCCCTTATTTTTGTAGGCGATTCAAATCCAATTTCAACTTTGTTTCTGTCTATGTTGGTTTCGGAGATATGATGTTACTAATTTCTCCCTTTTCTACCCTGTTTTGCCCGCTAGGCGGCCGATTTTCAAAAAAGTACCGAACACGTGTCCCTTAATTTTTAGTGCTAATCTCAAGCCAATTTAATTTTCGCTTCTATCGCTGTTGGTTAAGGAGATATAATGTTACCGATTTTTCCCTTTTTTACCCTTTTAATTGAAAAAAGTACCAAACACATATTTAATATTTTGTACTGGGCAATCGACCTCCCTATAAATTTTATTGGTAGCTTTATTGGTTCAAGTCAAATACAAAGAAAAAGAAAAATGGACCTACCCTAAATTTTTTTCCCCGCTTTTCCCCCTTTTTGAACCCTGAATCAAAATAGTACCAAACACGTGTCTAATATTTTTTTCTTGTTTACCGGCTCCGTTTTGAATTTTGTTACTCTGTTGATTGGTTTAAAAGATACACATGGGTTTAAAAAAGTACCAACATTTCATTTTTACCCTTTTTACCCCCTATTTGTCCCATCTGCTAAAAAGTACCAAACACGTGTCTACTTATTTTTGCAGCTGATCCCAACGCAATTTCAATTTTGGGCCTATGACGTTTACTTCCGGAGATACAGCATTACTAATTTTTCCCTTTTTTACCCCTTTTTACCCCCTTAGAGGCCGAATTTCCAAAAATCCCGTCTTAGTGGATCTATACTTTGAAAAAGGTACCAGCTGTCAAAATTTCAGCTCTCTAGCTTTAGCCGTTTGGGCTGTGCGATGATGAGTCAGTCAGTCAGTCAGTCAGTCACGTTAGAGTTTTATATATATAGATAGATTAATATATTAACCTATAGGTTCAGTTAGATTTTTATACATATGTATATGTATGGTTTTGAACTGATACCATTGTAATGAGTTGTATTTTGCATAATTCATAAAAAGATTACCTACAATTTAATATAAATATACTTATTACATGTCGCAAATAATGAGCACTATGTCCAAAAGTCATACCACCAATTTTAGACATATGTACATCGTATTTCCGTCTACTGAAATCTGGTTTGTGTAGCTCCTGGATGGCATACCAACATAAGTTAAATATTGGATGTTAATAGTGTTCTATGAAGTTTATTATCAATTTTCAATATACATTTCTATTTACACCTGAGATATAGCCAAAACTCGAAATTCGATGCCGAATTAAAATTAGATATTTCCTTTTAAATTATATTTTTTTTAATTTGTATAAAATTCTTCAATTTGTTTAAAATTCCTCAATTTGCGGATAGTATACTGACATGAATAAGATGTCAGATCTTAGGAAATCCACTAAAGCAAAACGATATTAAATATCATCAAAATCGGTATATAACAATCTGAGATATAGCCAAAACTCCAAATTCGATGTCCCGCTAATTGCCGAATTTAAAATATTTTTTTTTTTTTTTTTAAATATACTTTTTTGTAAAAAAAAATACATTTTTTTTGTAAAAAAAATCATTTTTTTTGAAGAAAGTTTTCTGAATTGTATATCAAATTTTAGGAAATCATTCAACGCACAGCACTGTTGAATTTCATCGTAATCGGTATATCAACAACTCAGATATCGCCAAAGCAAAATATATCGATGTACGCAAATTGGGAATTTTAATCTTTTTTTTCTTTTAAGAGCATTAAAAAAAATTCGAATTATATGTCAGATTTTAGAAAATACTTAAAAATTTCATCAAAATCGGTCCATAAACACCAGAAATATCGCCAAAATTCAAATTCGATGAGGATTTTAAATTTTTTTTTTAAAAATATGTAAATTTTAAAATTTTTTTTTTAAATTCGTCAATTTGTACCCATCGAATTTTAGTATTTTGCCGATATGGACCGATTTTGATGAAATTTAATAGCGTGCTGCGTAGGTCAATTTCCTAGAATCTGATATACAATTTATCTCGCTACACCCTCCAGGAGCTCCACAAACTTGATTTCAACAGACAGACAGACGGACATGGCTAAATCGACTCTCCTGGCGATTCTGAGTCGATCGGTATAATTTTTATGGGGTCTAAGATGAATAATGAAAAAAGTTCAAACTGAATGACAAACTTGTAATACCCTTTCACCTATTAGTGAAGGGTATATACAGGTAACATTGTTAAACTCACTGATTATAAAATTACATTATCTACAATATATTGTTCTCCAAAATGAAACATTCAAAAAATCACTTCCTTGATCTTTTCGATAAGCTTGGTTCTAAATTCACACGTTTTGAGGCTCACGTCTTTTAACACCTAGGGATAGAAAACTATTGAGTGCTATCTCTTTATGCAGGTTTTATTTATCTATTTATTTTAAAAAGTCTACAGAATAATTTCTTACAGACTATAATTATGCAATAATGTATAACACATTTATTATTTAATAATATAATGTTTAGTTATTTACGATTAGAAATATTTTAATATTACGTTAAATAGCATAAGTGGTAAAGAATAATCGATAAATTGGTAAAGCTCGTTGAAATTAGAAAAAAGTTTCCTCAATGAATCAGCATTGGCATAGTTTGACCGATGAGCTTTAAGTCTGATAGGATAAAAGTACCGAGTTGGACGGTTTGGTATGGTGATATATTTCCTAGTAAGAATTCGGAATGTACATTGCCATTAATTAAATTACATACAAACGACACATTTAGCATAGTTCTTCTACTTTTTAGGGAAGGTAGCTTAATTAGAGCTATGATGGTAGACGAGTTTCAGGATCCCAAGGTATACGAGGCTTACCTTGGAATCCTAAAACTCAACAGAACATTGTTCCTGAACAGATTCTATACGGTCGATGTGAACGTTATAAACATGGTCCCAAACAACAGAACTATATTCTAGAACTGGTCTCACCAGTGATGTAAAAAGAACTTTTGTGATGTAAGGATCAGTAAATTCTTTAGCGCATCTTTTAATAAATTCTAATAATCCTCTAGCTTTATTTGTTGTTAGATCAATATGGGAAATGAAATTTAGTTTTGGTTCTCCACCCAGCAAATAATTTGACTGAATAGCACTATTTCTGCAAAAACACATTATCTTACATTTATTTGTGTTCAACTCCATAAGGTTTACATTGCACCAGTAGTAAAACCTGTCAAGATCATGTTGTAGAAAAGTATGGCTGATTTATCATTATAGGTGAGAAAGATCTTTACATCATCCGCAAACATTAATATATTGCAATAATTTAAAACTTCAGGCAAGTCATTTATGCGTAGGAAGAAAAGTAATGAACCTAGATGACTTTCTTGCGGAACTCCAGAGGTAACTTTTATAGATTTAGGTGAACAGTTTTTATAACGAACAATTTGTTTCCTGTCAATTAGGTACGATCCTATACAATTCTGGCAATTTGGTGAGAACCCCATAGAATATAGCTTGGTGATAAGGAGTTGGTGGTTTACTTTATCAAAAGCTTTACTAAAATCAGTGTAAATTGTTTTTTGTTTGTTTTTTATTTATAAATCCTTGATTGATTAAAGTTGTTAAATGTAGAATGTTTGTCATGGTAGAACACCCCTTTCTAAAGCCATGTTGACAGGTGACAATAAAGTTGATACTTTGTAGGTTAAATCGTATGTAATCATTTTTTCAAAAAGCTTGGGAATTGAATCTAGTTTTGCTATTTCTCTACAGCTTTTTACATCTGATTTGCTGCCTGATTTAAATAAAGGTGTAATAAAGGATTCTTTCCAATTATTTGGAAAGTAACTATATTTGAATGACAAGTTGAAATTATAGAAAGATTTTGGATTATTTCTTAAATTCGATTTAATTTTTGTAATATAATTCTTTTAAAGAATCATATTCAAAGAGTTATATTCAGCATGATAAATAGAATCATTTCTGTAATCATTCAAAGAGCCAGTTAATTTATATTTCCGAAATAGTTTGTTTCTTTTGTTTTTTAATCTTGTCAACGATTTAGAATTCCATGGTGGACCTGTGTTTGTAGGAACAATATGTTCAGGTATATATTTATACATTGCAGAATATATGGTAATATTAAATTTATCAATCATAGAATCAATATTATATGCGATACAGGAACTATTTAATTCCACAGACAACATATTATGCCAATCAATATTATTTATTTCATTTTGTAATAATTTGCTTTTTATACCCTTTACCAATAGGTAAAAGGGTATTATAAGTTTGTCATTTAGTTTGTAATTTTTTCATTATTTGTCGCAGACAAAATTTATACCGGCAGAAGAATCGATTAAGATATGTCTGTCTGTCTGTCTGTTGAAATCAAGTTTGTGAAGCTGCTAGAGAGTGTATCGACATAAATTGTATATCAGATTTTATGAAGTTTTCCTACGCATCACGCTATTAAATTTCGCCAAATCGGTTGAAAAACGCCTGAGATATCGCCAGAACACCATAATTTATATGGTATATATACAATTTTTCATTGAAAAGTACATTTTAAATAGAAAAGAAAAACCATACTCATGATGGACTAACCTTCATAAACTATATATCCCGCGAAGTTTTCTGTTAAATTTCATCAAAATCGGCCCATAAGCACCTGAAATATCGCCAAAACACTACATTTGATGTTCCCCAAATTCCCGAAAATGCTCATGTGTTTAAAAAAACAATTTTCCTTTACGATCGGCCCACATAAATTACACAGCACAACAAAATAAAAAAAATTTCATGTGCTCTTAAAACCACTATACAATTTTGATGTATTATGACTACCTTTGTACAAAAATGGTAAAATTTTTAAATTCTATGGCAAGATTTTTTTTTTAATTTTTTTTTTAATTGCAATTTTTTTAGACGTTTCTTCAAATAATTAATGATAACTCAAAAGCTACTAGTCCGATATTATTAAAATAAAATCAGAAAAATTAAGAATAAATTAATTACATAGCCTTTAATTCGTCCATATATCGCGTTTCAATCGGATCAATAGTATCGGAGTTATAATAAAAAACTTAAGAAAAAAATATATTTTTTATGTAAAAATGGGCAAAAATTTTCGTTTTAAAAAAATCATGAAAAATCGAAAACGGCAAAAAACTTCCAGATTTGTTATTTTATCGCATAGCGACATATAATAGCAATAAAATGAGATATCGACCATAAAAATCGATTGATTTTTTTCGAATTTATTCACAATTTAGTGAATTCGCTCATTTTCACAAAATTTTAGTTTTTTGCTTGATATACGCATTATAGCGGGTTTTCAAATGTATGACAAATATAAATTTTCCAATTTCAAGGGGTGCATGTCGGATTATTGTGAGATTTGGTGAGAAACTTCCACCCACAAAATTTTAGTCGAATTGAAAAATAGCGTTTAATTCAAAAAAAAATTGTCAAAATTTCAGTTTTTGCAAAATTAAAGCTATTTATTCCCCCTTTTGCAAAAAAGTAGATCCTGGTCCATAGGGTAATCACAATGAGATTTCCAATAAGCTACATATCTTTGTGTCCCACAGAAATGCGTGTTTTGCCCAAAACAGTATTTCGCGTACTTGTTTTGCCATACATTTCTCATTCATCCGAAACACTTTGGCAGTACCTAGCAGTACCCCCTGCAAAAGGGGGAATAAATAGCTTTAAATTTGCAAAAACTGAAAATTTGTAAATTTTTTTCGATTTAAATGCTATTTTTCAGATTTGGGGCCTATACGCTACGTGTTAACCTTGTCCAATTCGACTAAAATGTTGTGGGTGGAAGTTTCTTACCAAATCTCACAATAATCCGACATGCACCCCTTGAAATTGGAAAATTTATATTTGTCATACATTTGAAAACCCGCTATAATGCGTATAAGTTAACAAATGAAATACTTTATTTGTTTTATTTGGTTGTTTATTAATTTTATTACCGGCTATGCCAGTCTTTTTTATTTGGTTGTTTATTAATTTTATTACCGGCTATGCCAGTCTTTTTTATTTGAGTTACAATTATGTACTGCCAGTCTTAAGTAAAATATGTATTGATCTTATTGTGAAGGGTGTTCCTACATTTCTTATGTCTTTTAAAAAATCCAAATTTTTAATATAATTCTTCGAGGCACCTGTGTCCATTAAGAATTTTAATTCCTTTCCCGCAATTTTCCTTCTGACATAAGGTAGGCAGGAGTGCTCTAAAAAATTAATTTCGTCCCTATATCCAGTGTCGTTCACGCAGTCCTCTTCTAGATTATCATTGTGACAATCATTGAAGCTACTATCGTAGTTGTCATTGTCGTAGCCTCTATAATATTCGTCTTGTGTGTAATCATCGTAGCATTGTCCGCCGTATGCGCCATCTGGTTGCCCTTGGTTCATTAAATAGTTAACGCGTTGAAACTTGGCTACAGGTTGCTTGTCACTTTCATAGTTTCTTTTCTGAGGTCTTTCTCTATAGTCAGTAAACTGATTCCTTCCTACATTCGAATTACCTTGCGGGTTATTAGGATCTATTCTTTGCGGTCCCTGATTTGGATTAAAGGTTTGTCTTTGGTTTGGGATAACATTCGTTCTTTCTTGTGGTGTTCTGTTTTGTCTAAGGCGTGACATGGATAAATCTACCTCCATTGGTACGGGTCGTTGCCATCGTGGATTTACAGTAGATCTATGAAACTGTGGTAAACTATTGGTTGGTCTCATTGCCGTAAGTGCCTGGCGATTATTAAAGGAGTTCGCGAACAATGACCTAGCTTGATTAGCTTCTAACTCCTGGGCGAGTGCTAGTGCCGTAGGCATATCGCCTGGCCTGGACGAAAATAAAATATCGCAAAGTGGTTTGTTTAGTCCTGAAATGAACACTCGTAGTGCGTCCTGTCTATATTTACCATTAAGGGAATCAATGAGTTCATTCTGTCCGCTGTGCGTCATTATAGTCTTGTTTATTAATAATGTGAGCTTCTTTTCCACTTCATCGTAAAACTCGATAATCGACAATTGTCCTTGTCGCATTGTTGACATTTCTTGCTCGATTAAATAGACGGGACGTTTGTCCGCGTATGTGAAATCGAGTCTGGCAATTATCGCCTGGAAATTAAGACAAGTGTTAAACGATGAAAGGATTGTGTCCGCTGACCCCACAATTTTGTTCCTAATTATTGCCACTGCTTGATAGTGTTTTGAACTACCAGCGTGGTTTTCAAAAATTTTGTAAGCCGTATGAGCGGCTTGCCTCCAGGACACATACCGTGCCTGGTCCCCAGAGAATTCGGGCAGTGACTTCACGAGGTCCAAAGACTCATCGCAAGTTCTACCGGCTTCTATTCTCACCTCCTGAAAGTCCTCTACATGTGATGGGTTTTCCATCAGCGTTAGTCTGTTAGTTAAGTCGTCGATTTTATGTTGGAAGTCCCGTTTCGTTTGTTCTGTTGCCGCCCTAACAGCGGCGTCCAACAACGCTTGCAGGACTTGAGGTTCCATTTTTA
This sequence comes from Stomorhina lunata, assembly GCA_933228675.1. Lineage (NCBI taxonomy): Eukaryota > Metazoa > Arthropoda > Insecta > Diptera > Rhiniidae > Stomorhina > Stomorhina lunata. The sequence continues at coordinate 81,787,060 of OW121740.1, read as the reverse complement.
GGAATTGTATTTTACGCAATTATTCAATTAAATGATTTACTCTCGATTACTCTTTAATTTTTGAATTTAAGTAAGTAAAAAATATTGGTTTTATTAGGAAAAAAGTAGCTTAATATTTAAACTGAAATTAACTTAAAACTAGCTTACACAAATAGTAGCAGGATCTCTGCCATTGTTGTATTCAGTTGTACTAGTAGTTGCTTCAGCTCCCTCGAGTTGTTGATTTGGCAGACAGATAAGATATTATTAGACAATATTTTGTTTAGTGGTTATTCTTTTAATTAAAGTTCTTTATTTGAAATATTATTTCCATACGAAAATGCTTTTTAGTTAACAGCACAAGAATTGTTGAGTCAGTTTATTTATATTTTCATACGAAAATTCTTTAAGTTAACAATCCTTCGTTCAGAATTTATTTTATTCCCATACGGAAATTCTTATAAGTTCACAATACAAGGTTTTTTTCAAGTTCACAATTTATTTTCATATGAAAATTCTTTTTAGTTAACAGCACAAAATTTTTGAGTTCACAGTTTATTCCTATTTTCATACGAAAATTCTTTAAGTTTACAATCTTTCGTTCAGAATTTATTTTATTCCCGTACGGAAATTCTTTTAAATCAGGATTTTTATTTTCACACGAAAATTATTTTAGGCTTACAATGCAAGGAGTTTTTGTTCATAATTTACTTTCATTTTCATACGAAAATTATTTTAGGCTCACAATGCAAGGAGTTTTTGTTCATAATTTACTTTTATTTTCGTACGAAAATTATTTTTGTTTAGGTTCGCGGTACGGCCACTTTTTTTAAACAATTTTTTGTGGCCCCACGTTGGGCGCCAGTTAACAAATGAAATACTTTATTTGTTTTATTTGGTTGTTTATTAATTTTATTACCGGCTATGCCAGTCTTTTTTATTTGGTTGTTTATTAATTTTATTACCGGCTATGCCAGTCTTTTTTATTTGAGTTACAATTACGTACTGCCAGTCTTAAGTAAAATAATTCTTAACAATACCTTAATGTTAGTATCATTGCTGTCGCCGCATTTTATGCTGTCGTCATCGCTATTGTTGCACAATTCATGTTGATAATAATAATTTGCATAATGTTCTTATTCTTTGGAATTATATTAAATTATTAAAGCAGACGCTTACGTTGCTGAAAGTTATTTAGAGCGGATGCGCATGCGAGTAACGGATGCGCATGTAGGCAAAGTTAGCTGACACCTGCTAACTTATATCAAGCAAAAAACTAAAATTTTGTGAAAATGAGCGAATTGACTAAATTGTGAATAAATTCGAAAAAAATAAATCGATTTTTATGGTCGATATCTCATTTTGTTGCTATTATATGTCGCTATGCGATAAAATAATAAATCTGGAAGTTTTTTGCCGTTTTCGATTTTTCATGATTTTTTTAAAACGAAAATTGTTGTCATTTTTACGTAAAAAATATATTTTTTTCTTTAGTTTTTTATTATAACTCCGATACTATTGATCCGATTGAAACGCGATATATAGACGAATTAAAGGCTATGTAAATCTTAATTTTTCTAATTTTAATTAAATAATATCGGACTAGTAGTTTTTGAGTTATCATTATTTATTTGAAGAAACGTCTAAAAAAAATTGCAATTTAAAAAAAAAAAAAAATTTTTAAAAAATCTTGCCATAGAATTTAAAAATTTTACCATTTTTGTACAAAGATAGTCATGATACATCAAAATTGTATAGTGGTTTTAAGAGCACATGAAATTTTTTTTATTTTGTTGTGCTGTGTAATTCATGTCGATGTATTTTCTAGGAGTTGTACAAAACTGATTTCAGCAGACGGAGATATTTTATACTCGTATATCTTAAATAAATGGTGTGACTTTTGAGCATTGTAAAGGAAATATATTGATGTACTAGCTGCTTGTACCCGGCGTTGCCCGGGTTGATAGTAAAAGATTTTTACTTATTGCTGTGTTAACAATTTCTTTAAAAATTAACAATTATGAAATATTTTTTTATTAATTTTTTATCTGAATCCTTTATTAATGTATTTGCATATGTATTTAATTGACTTTAGTTATTGGCAGTACTCCACATTAATGTGTGCTTGCAATGGACCCAAAAATGTGAAACAACATACAACACAGACGCTAATATTTTGTTATAAAGGGTGGTTAAATTGTAAGGGCCGATGTTAAATGTGAACCACACCTAAACGCCAAGTTTTTTTTCGAACTTTATTTGTCATTTCTATATTTCAGACTTACTCAATTTGAACCATGGAGAGATAAACCATCCAACAACGTGTTAAAGTTATCCAGACTTATTATGAAAATGGGCGTTCAAATCAAAATGCATATCGTGCACTTCGTGATTTTTTGGTCAATTTGATCGTCCAAATGTGCGTACGATCGCAAAAATCGTGGAAAAATTCGAACAAACCGGGTCTGTAGAAGATGTGAGAACATCAGTGCATGCTCCTACAGCTCGTACTGCAGAAAATATTGCTGCTGTTCGCGATAGTGTGGCTGAAGAACCGTCCACCTTAACTCATCGGTCGGTTTGATCATCCATATTTGTAATTTTTAAAAGCTGAATTATATGGGAGTGGTCACGCCCACTTGGTATTTCAGAGAAAAGCCTAGTTTTTTTTTAACCACCAATCACACCTTACAACACTGTCTAAATTTCATAAAAATCGGTCGGTTGATCATCCATATTTGTAATTTTTAAAATCTGACTTATATGGGAGGGGTCACGCCCACTTGAGATTTCAAAAAAAAAATCTTACCTATTTTACCCACCAGTCTCACCTCAACATACTATCTAAATTTCAGAAAAATCTTGCTTCATTATCTGCTATATTTGTCAATTTTAATATATGAGTTACATGGGAGGGGTCACGCCCACTTTAGATTTCCAAAAAAAACCCTTGCCTATTTTAACCAGCGGTCACATCTTGCCATACTGTCAAAATTTCAGAAAAATCGGCGCTCTCGGACATCTATATTTGTAATTTTTAATATATGAGTTATATGGGAGGGGTCACGCTCACTTGAGATTTCAAAAAAAACCTAGCCTGTTTTAGCCACCGATCACACCCTACCATACTGTCTACATTTCAGAAAAATCGGGCCGCTCGGTTATTCATATTTGTCATTTTTAATACATGAGTTATATGGGAGGGGTCACGCCCACTTGAGATTTCAGAAAAAACTCTAGGCTGTTTTAACTATCGGTCACACCATACTCCTCTGTCTAAATTTCAGAAAAATCGGTCGGTTTGATCATCCATATTTGTATGTTTTAAAATCTCACTTATATGGGAGGGGTCACGCCCACTTGAGATTTAAAAAAAATCTGGTCTATTTTATCCAACGGTCACACCTTAACATACTGTCAAAATTTCAGAAAAATCGCGCCTCTAGGTCGCCTATATTTTACATTTTTAATATATGAGTTATATGGCAGGGGTCACGCCCACTTGAGAGTCACCACCGGCCACACAATACTACACTGTCAAAATTTCAGTAAAATCGGTCTGCTAGTTTCGGTGATCCTTCCCAACAAACAACATACAAACAGACAAACAGACGCGGACATTTTTTATTGATATAGATATATAGATAATGTATAATTACATAGCAGATTTTAGGAAACCGGTCCACAAACACTTGGAATATCTCCAAAACACTAAAACCGATGTATTACAAATTTCCTACTTTTTTAACTTAGTTGGTTTTTTCCTAAAATCGGATTTATAATTCATGTAGGTTATGATGCGTAGAGAAATTTCCTAAAATGATACAATTTTCGGAACGCTGAGTCTGGTGTTTTGACTTCAAAAACATTATACATAATTTCATGCCAGTACTCCCGCCAGATACTCTACAAACCGATTTCAGATGAACAAACTGCATATGACATGGATTTTTGGTCTGACATTCGAACATTGTAAAACCATTATATGTATGATATTAAAGCATTAGTACCTGGTAGACCGAGCCTTGCTCGGAGCTTTATGATAAGCATTTTGAGGAAAATTTTAAAGTTTTTATATATTTTATATTATAAAGTGCTAAAATAAATTTAGAGGAAAGACATTGTAGAAATATTCAGCTAATTTTGAATTATTTGATTTATTTTGTCCGACCAACACATAGTTTGCATAGTTTACAGTTTAACTCATTTTGAATAATTTTGGAAATTATTCATATCAACAGAAACCTCTGTCGACTCATGCGCAACAACTTTGCTAAAGATTATAGTCTGATCAAATGCACAGTTTACGATTTAATTCATTTTGAGTAGTTTTCTGTGGCGCCACCTGTCGGACTTTGCTTATTCCAATTCATAAACCTTCTTCGGCTTATCCGTAACAACTTTGCTGAAGATTATAGCATGATTAAATGTACAGCATACGCTTAAATTGACTTTGAGTAAATTTCAGTAGCGCCACCTGTCGAAATTTCTTCATACCAACTAAGAAACCTTCGTCGGCTCATGTGCAACAACTTTGCTAAAGATTGTAGCATGATTAAATGTACAGATTACGATTAAATTGACTTTGAGTAAGTTTCTGTAGCGCCACCTGTCGGAAATTATTCATACCAACTAAAAAGCCTTCGTCGGCTCATGCGCTACAACTTTGCTAAAGATCATAGCATGATCAAATGTACAGTTTACGACTTAATTAATTTTTAGTAATTTTCAGTGGCGCCATCTGTCGGAAATTAGTCTTATCAACTTTAAAACCTTCGCCGGCTTATCCGCAACATCTTCGCTAAAGAGCATAACACAATCAAATTCACAGTTTACTATTCTATAAAGAACATACATACAGACAAACATTCATTTGTTTAAAATAATACTAATTTTTCCCCCTTTTTATTCCCTAATTTCTAAAAGTTCCATATGTATATTTGGTACTTTTTTGGTGCCAATTGAATTCGGTACATTTTTTTAAAACGCATTTAACATAATGTATAATGTTCCTATTCATATTACTTTGGAGATGTTAAGTTATCATTTTATCCCTTTTTTACCCATTTTGGCTCCAAAATCAAAAAAGTACCAAATACGAGTTTCATGTTTCTTTTACATCTATTGATTGCAGTACCAAGTTTCTTTCTATATTCTTTAGTTTAAAATAAAATAGTGGGTTAAAAAGGTGTCAAAAAAACTATTTTCACCCTTTTTTACCCCCTATCGGACATAGTTTCAAAAAAGTACCAAACACCTGTCCGCTTATTTTCAAAGCTGTTTAAAACGTAATTTTAATTTTGTTTCTATACCTATTACTTTAGGACACATAGCGTTTTCGATTTTTTTCCCTTTTTACCCGTTTTTACCCTCTTAGATGTAAAAGTTCCAAAAGTCCCTTCTTCTTCGACCTATACATCAAAAAAGATACCCACTGTCCAAATTTTATCAAAATCGTTAGAGCCGTTTTCGAGATAGCCATTCTATATATATATATAAGTGACATACACAATTCCCTCAATATACCATAAGAAACCACTTCAGCACTTTGTCCATTAAGTATTTATGGAAAAAATAATAATAACAAGATTCTTGTTTATAATAAAGGAAAATAAACAAGAGTCTTGTGAGAAATCATTAAGCAAGAAATAAACAAAAACTCATGAGAAGTTTTTTATGCTGAATTGGCTTGAATACAATTATTGTAGTAAATTAAATTTTGCGAATGAATAAAGTTTTAGTTTTACATCAACTCCAAATTAAAACGGTCTTTAATTTGTTACTGGCGCAGTCGGTACTTGCCTAGTTATCCTTTTTATAAAAGGATCCGCACAGCGAACTTATTTTGGAACCTTAAGAAAAAAGGATCCACGCAAAAGATTCGCAAACGAACTTATACACTTTAAGTTTAAAAAAAAAAACAACAACAAAAAAAGTGGAAAACCAAACTAATATTTTTAATGGAAAGAAGAACTGTATAAATAAAAAGCAATTAAATTGAAGAAGTAAAATAAAAACTAATTCCTTTTGAAAAGACAAATAAAACAAACTTCAGTGACAAAATAATTTACAAAAATAAATTAAAAAAAAAAAAAAAAGAAACATTAAATATTGTTGATGGACGATATCATTAATCATTTTGAAAATTTAATCATTAGCTGCAATATGAACGAGAACAACATCCCTAATAATAACAACAGCAATATGGAGCAAAGAAATTTTATCATGCAAAACCTAAGGATGGTTCATCCTTTTGGTGGCCATAAAGATGAACTGGCCACTTACATAAAAAGTGTTGAAAGCGTCATTCCTAACATCACGTTGGTGCCGCATGACGATCGAGTCCTTTTTTTCAACTCTATTTTGCGAACATTGCACGACCAGGCCTTGAATGTGGTAAGAAGAGAGAGGCCGACGGATTGGACAGCCTTGAAAGCAGCACTGATCGATGAATTTGGTGAGCATCAACCAATATCTCAATTAATTTTAAGTATTAATAATATTAAATTTAAGAGCGGTTGTAAATTGTTATGTGACGAAATAAATAAAACAGTTTGTAGGATTAACGACGCGATCGAATTATGTAGTGAGACGGAAGAAAGAAAATTATTTTTCAGAAACGAAGCCAATTATTGTAGTTTGAATGTTTTAAAAAGGGAATTGCCGGTTCACCTCACAGCTTTGCTCAATGCGAATTTAGTGACCGATTTTAAATCAGGTGTTAAGATTCTTAGAGAGAATAATGAAATTGATAGTGATAATTACTTTAAACCTAAGAAGAATAGGAATTTTTTTCAGAATAATGTGCGACCACAGATCGTGAATAATGAATTTCGAAATCTAGTAACCCCCAACAGCAGATATCCAATTCCTTTTCAAAACCCTCAAAATAACTATCAACCATATTTTCAAAATCCCCAAAACAATTTTCAATTACATCCCAGAAATAATTCCCAAAACCCTTGCCAAAATTATCAAAATGGATTTCAAGATCGTAACAATGGTTGTCAAAATAATTTCCGTAATACCGATAGCAATTATAGAAATAATACTCCAAATCCTAAACGTAGAAGAGAGGAAGATTCCAATCAATCTAGATTAAGAAAATTTGGGGTGCCAGTTCCGATGGAGGTAGAAAATTTTCACTCTATTGCCTCCAATCACTTCCCTCCATCATGATGAGAATTGATGAAAATAATTATAGATTTCTGATTGATACGGGATCATCAATCAGCCTAATAAAACCAAACATATTAAAAACTCATCTGATAAAAGTTAACCCAATTTGCGTCAAAACAGCCACCGGAAATGTAATTCTTGATGAAACACAACAAATTTTTAGCCCCTTAAAAAAAAGTAAACTAACATTTTTTGTTTTCGAATTTACTAATAATTATGAAGGCCTCTTGGGATTTGACAGCTTAAAAACATTAAACGCTTTGATAAATATCCCCATGGGATTCGTAATTCTAAACGATATAAAATATTTCTTTTTGAATGAAAATCAAAGGGAAAAGGAAGATATTAAAAGTTTTCCAACCATAAGAGATATCAATTCTAAATTCGACCAGATAAGATGTCAACGAATTAAAAGCGAAGAAAATAATGTTTTGCAGACTAATAGTCAAAAATATTTAAATTGTATTAATAGTAATTGTAAAGATTCGGTATTTAAACTGGATCACCTCAGTAAGGAGGAATTTGCGAGTTTGGAAAGATTACTAAAAAGATATGATGGCGTTTTCTATAGAGAAGGAGATAAGTTAACCTTCACTAATGTTGTAAAACATAAAATTAATACTGTCCACGAAGATCCAATATATTGTAAAACTTATCGTTACCCCCAAGTTCATAAAGAGGAGGTTAATAAACAAATCCAAGAAATGTTGGATCAAAATATTATATGCCATAGTCAGTCGCCATACTCAGCACCAATTTGGGTCGTACCTAAAAAGCTAGATGCGTCTGGCAATCAAGGCTGGCGTATCGTTATGGATTACCGAAAACTAAACGATATAACCATTAGCGATAAATACCCAATTCCAATTATGGATGATATTTTGGATAAATTGGGTAGGTGTTTGTATTTTACTACACTCGACCTCACTAAAGGGTTTCATCAAATCGAAATGGAACCCTCTGATAGAAGAAAAACAGCATTTTCTACTCAAAACGGGCATTACGAATTTTTGAGAATGCCATTCGGGCTTAAAAACGCGCCCGCAACCTTCCAGCGATTGATGAATACAATCTTGGGAGATCTGATAGGAAAAGAATGCTTGGTATACTTGGACGACATTATTATCTTCAGTACTTCTCTCCAGGAGCACATCAGCTCAATAGAAAAAGTGTTTAAAAGGCTCTCAGAAGCCAACCTAAAAGTACAACTTAACAAAAGCGAATTTTTAAAGAGAGAAACAACCTTTTTGGGTCATATTATTACACCTGACGGTATAAAACCCAACCCCGACAAGGTAAGAGCCATCCTAGAATACCCAATTCCTAAAACTGAAAAAGAGATTAAACAATTTCTGGGATTGGCCGGATTTTATAGGAAATTTATTCAAAACTTTTCTAAGATAACAAAACCCTTAACTCAATGTCTTAAAAAGGGCAATAAGATTAATCCAGGAGACAAAAACTATACTAAAGCAGTGGACACTATTAAACTCTTAATTACTAGCGAACCAATTTTAGCTTTCCCAGATTATAAGAAGCAGTTTACATTAACAACAGATGCTTCTAACATCGCACTTGGTGCCGTCCTTAGTCAGAATGGTCACCCAATCTGTTTTGCAAGCCGGACTCTAAATGAGCACGAATTAAATTATTCTGCTACCGAAAAAGAATTACTGGCTATTGTATGGGCAACAAAATATTTTCGCCCTTACTTATTTGGTAGAAGATTTTTGATCAATAGCGATCATAAACCATTACAATGGTTACAGAATCTTAAAGAGCCAAACCAAAAACTACAGAGATGGAAAATCAAGTTAAATGAATTTGATTTTGAGATAAAACACATCCCTGGAAAGGAAAACCACGTAGCGGATGCACTCTCTCGTGCAAGGAAAGAAAACTGTAACTTCAATGAAGAGATAGAAGGGAGTAGTGACCACAATGACGAAATAAATGAAGCTGAGGAAATTTCTTCTGTAGCCGCAACAATTCATTCGGCTGATGATGATAATTCCTCATATATACCAATAACGGAAAAACCCTTAAATATATTTAAAAATCAAATTAAACTCATCAGAGGAAATCAAAATAAAATATTTACGAAAAAGATATTTTCTAACAATTTAACCACAATTATTTACGAAAACCTAGATACCGAATCAATGAAGGACATAATCAAAACTTATTTACTAAATAAAAATATAACTCTTTATATGCCAAATAACAATGATTTTATCGAATTCCAAGAAATTTATTCTCGAATTATTCTAAACAAGAGAAACAAGGTCTTAAGATCAACCAGACTTTTGGAAAACTTGAATAACTATCCCGATTTTAAAACAAAGGTCTTGGAAATCCACTTAAATGGACTGCATCAAGGTATTGAAAAAATAGTAAAAATATTTAAATCCAAATATTATTTCCCAAATTACATCAAGGAAATATCTCGTATAGTAAACGAGTGCGAACTCTGTAATCGTTGTAAAGTGGATCATATAGATCATAAATTACCATTTAAAATTACACCTCCGGTATACGAAACAAGAGAAAAATATGTGGTGGACTTTTGGCAATGGGATAGGGACTATTATCTGACTTGCATAGATCTTTACTCAAAATTTTCAATAGCTGAGCCAGTGAAATCATTGAACTGGATCGAAGCTAAAAGAGCTCTTTTGAAAGTGTTTAATACCATGGGTCCTCCCAAGGTCTTGAAGATAGATCAGGATCAGGGAATGAATAACATTAACATTAAGAAATGGTGTGAAGAATTGAGGATTGGATTGGAAGTCACTACAGGCAAAACTGGAATAGGAGACATAGAAAGATTACACAAAACACTAAATGAGAAGTTAAGAATAATAAACACGTCAGGAGACAAAGAATTGGACTACTTGAAAATAGAACAAACGCTTTTTACTTACAATCACAATATAGTTCACTCCACTACTGGGGAAACGCCTTATAATATTTTCTTCAACAAAATAATGCCTAAAAACAACACGCAAATGATAAAAGAGAAAAGGATAAATAATATAAATAAATTTAGAAAAGAGAAACCCATAGATACAAATTTTGTCAATGCAGAAGTCAAGAGAAAGAGAGCAAATAAGATAGATAACCCTTTTAGGAAGGCAGAAGTGTTAAGAACGGAGGAAGATGGCGAGCACTTTATAGTTAGGTTCAGAGATAGAAATGTCAGGAAGTATAAAAGTCAGTTCAAAAGAAAGAAGAATTAGTTGAATTATAGTGGAGGTTTTTGTCTAACCTGTAATTAACTCTCAATAGCAAATTAGAATAGAATTATCTATAATTTCAGAATTAAAAATTACTAGAACACAAAAGCAGTTTAGAGGCATTAAGAAGTTTTGGATCATCATCTCTACAATGGTTATCTTGACCACAACAGTCAGCACCCAGGTTATGGAGATTAATCAAATAAACAATGATATGGGTTATACCATAGTGGAGCAGGGGATCGACAATCAACCTACTAATTTTAAGTATCATGTACTGACTATTAACAAAACTTACCTGGACTCGACTTATGACACCATTCTTGAAAAATACAACAAACACAAATATTATCAAACTGATATGATCAGGAATTACCTTTCATTGGCAAATAAAGAAAGGAAAATGTTTTTGAGCAGACACAAAAGAGGTCTTGCCAATTTTGTAGGGAACGGACTAAAATTCTTATTTGGTACTATGGACAACCAGGACAGAGCCGAAATACAACTTGCAATAGAGGATTTTAAGAAAAATACGATTTCTACTAATGAATTCAACGAGATCATTGATCTTATTAACAACGAAACAAAATTGATATCAAAACTTGAAACCGAAACTTTCAAACTTCAAAACAAATTGACAGAAAAAATACTTTCAGACCTTTTTCTTGACAATGTTAAGCTATATTTGGAACATATTCAGGATATTCAACTGGCTATGCAACTAGCACAAATGGGTATTATAAATCCAAAAATAGTGGATTTACCCACCATTAATAATCTTACCGACATAGAATTTAAACATACAAGAGCAACTGTTTGGCTGGACGATGAAATTATTTTCTTTGTACTCTCAATACCTACAGCATTCGATTCGTTTAAAAAAATTAAAATTATACCAATGCCAGATAAAAATAAAGAAGAATTGGTATTGGATGATACTGACTATATTAGGAAAAACAACCTAATATTTGAAATTAAAAATAATAAAATTGAATATTGTAAAAATGACTGCATTAGAAATCTCTTAAATAATAATAAAACTGAATGTCAATTCAGAAGAAATATTGATTCTATTGTGGAATTTGTTCAACCAAATATCATTGTAACTAAAAATTTTGAGCAAACGCAAATAAAACAAAATTGTAATGAACTTAATGTAACAATTAAAGGAAATAATATAATAAATTTATACAACTGTAGAATTAAGATTGTGGATTTCGAAGTGGAAGTAAGAGAAATTATTGAGAAACCATTTATATTACCTAGCATTAAGAATATTGAAAATATTGTAAAGCTGAATTTATCTTTGCCAAATTTAAAAAAACATATTGAGCATGTTAATATGAAAAATGGAAATTATTCAATTGGTTTTCTGATTTCAATTGTAATTATATTTTTGCTGATTATTGCTTTGTTTGTTAAAAATCAAAATTGTAAAATATTTATTAAAAATAAGCAAAGGAACAATGAGGACATTGTTTCTTCTAGAGAGGGGAGGAGTGACATACACAATTCCCTCAATATACCATAAGAAACCACTTCAGCACTTTGTCCATTAAGTATTTATGGAAAAAATAATAATAACAAGATTCTTGTTTATAATAAAGGAAAATAAACAAGAGTCTTGTGAGAAATCATTAAGCAAGAAATAAACAAAAACTCATGAGAAGTTTTTTATGCTGAATTGGCTTGAATACAATTATTGTAGTAAATTAAATTTTGCGAATGAATAAAGTTTTAGTTTTACATCAACTCCAAATTAAAACGGTCTTTAATTTGTTACTTATATATATATATATATATAGAATGGCTAAGACTAATTTCCGACAGATGGCGCCACTGTCGGGAGCCGACGAAGGCTTTTTAGTTGGTATGAATAATTTCCGACAGGTGGCGCTACAGAAACTTACTCAAAGTCAATTTAATCGTAATCTGTACATTTAATCATGCTATAATCTTCAGCAAAGTTGTTACGGATAAGCTGAAGAAGGTTTATGAATTGGAATGAGCAAAGTCCGACAGGTGGCGCCACAGAAAATTACTCAAAGTGAATTAAATCGTAAACTGCGCATTTCATCATGTTATAATCATAAGCAAAGTTGTTACCAATAACCAGACAAAGGTTTCTTATATGGTATGAACAACTTCAGGTGGCGCCACTGCAAACTACTCAAAATTAATTAAATCGTAAACTGTGCATTTCATCATGTTGTAATCGTAAGCAAAGTTGTTACGCATAAGCAAATGAAGGTGACTTAGTATGAACAACTTCAGGTGGCGCCACTCAAACTACTCAAAATGAATTAAATCGAATGATTAGACTATAATCTTTAGCAAAGTTGTTGCGCATGAGTCGACGGAGGTTTCTGTTGATATGAATAATTTCCAAAATTATTCAAAATGAGTTAAACTGTAAACTATGCAAACTATGTGTTGGTCGTACAAAATAAATCAAATAATTCAAAATTAACTGAATATTTGTACAATGTCTTTCCTCTAAATTTATTTTAGCACTTTATAATATAAAATATATAAAAACTTTAAAATTTGCCTCAAAATGCTTATCATAAAGCTCCGAGCAAGTCTCGGTCAACCAGGTTCGATAAAATGCACCTTCCAAATATTGTTCATGAAGAACTCATCTAAATCGGTCCACTTACTTGGTAGATAAACTTGGTTAACCACTAACTTTCTAATATAGTCCTGATATATGCACATTAAAAATGGATATGTGAAATATACATCTTTAACTAGAACTTGTTTACATCTTATAGTCTTGATACTTAGGCTGGACTAATACTTCCATCATTCATCTTAATTAGTCCAATAGCTTTTGTATTACACAAATTCAAGTACTTTTCCGATATGATAACAATTTAAAAATCTCACTAATTCCGTATGCCCTAAGATTCTAAGGATTCTATAGATTGACAAAACAATCACTCCCAAATATTGTTGGCAAAAATTTGATCCAAATCGGTCCGCTAACCTTAGAGTTTTAGATAACTGTTCTTGATTTGTTAATGAATTTTATCATACATAAAGATGGAAATATTATTGAAAAGGAACTCAACGGCTTACTAAGTTAAGATAAAATTGCATATTTATGAACTTTTAAGAACCGCGACCGTTTTCCGATTTTTAGTTTTCTTTTATTCAGAAAATATGTATATGGAATATGTATATGTATGTATGTTTACAAATTTAAGCCGCCGTATAAACCAAGGTAATTCACTTAAATTAGTCTTCAGAAACATACATTTACATAAACTCTTTCGATTATGTACTTTACTTTTTAACCACCATTGGTGAAGGGTATCTAAGATTCGGCATAGCCGAATTTTACACTCTTGCTTGTTTAAAACAGAATTGTTTTACCCTTCACCACCATAGGTGGAAAGGGTATATTGGGTTTGTGCTGATGTTTGTAACGCATAGAAATATTGGTGTGAGACCCTCCTTTTGGTATACAAATCGACTTAGAATCACTTCCTGAGTTATTTTAACAATGTCTGTCGGGCTGGCTGGTCGGCCGGTTATCCATGTAAGCTTGTTATCATTCTACAGGTCGTAATTTTAAATTTTTAATTTGATGAAATTTGGCTCAGGCTCATATTTTTGTCCAAGGACGCTCCCTAATAGGGACCGTTACAATTATGACATTTATAATAAAAATCAAAATATAATTGTTATTTTACGATTTTTATTTTTTTTTTTGGCAGAAATAATTTTTATTTTATGATTTTTCTTTTTTTTTTTTTGTCAAATATATTTGTCAAATTCTGACAAATATTTTTTTTTTTTGCAAAAATACATATTTGTCAAGATCTGACAAATATTTTTTTTGGCAAATATATTTGTCAAAAATTGATTTTTATTTTATTTGTCAAAAATATTTGTCAAGGTCTAACAAATATTTTTTTTGGCAAAAATATTTGATCTGATTTTTATTTATTTTTAACAGAAATAATTGTTATTCTGATTTAAATTTTTTTTTTGTCAAAAATATTTGTCAAATAAAAAACGCAAAAATAAAAAATCAATACAGAATTTAAAAAAAATTAAAAATTTCCCATAATTACGGTAAATTTTAAAAATTTTCAATAAAAATTAAAATTTTAAAAATTTCCCATAAAAACGTAGTATTTGAAGTTTTCCCATAAAAATGGTAAATTTTAAAAATTTTCTTGTAAAAAGGGGAAATTTTGAATATTCTTTTTAAAAATGTGAAATTTTGAAAATTTCCTATATAAATGGGAAATTATAAAAATTTTCTGTAAAATGGGAAATTTTGAAAATTTCCCATAAAAAATGGAAATTTTGAAAATTTCCCATAAAAAGGGAAATTTTGAAAATCTACCATAAAAAAGGTAAATTTTGAAAATTTCCCATAAAAAAAGGAAATTTTGAAAATTTCCCATAAAAAAGGGAAATTTTGAAAATCTATCATAAAAAAAGGAAATTTTGAAAACTTCCCATAAAATAGGGAAATTTTGAAAATTTCCAATAAAAAATTGAAATTTTGAAAATTTCCCATAAAAAAGGGAAATTTTGAAAAAAGCAAAATTTTAAAAATTTCCCATAAAAAAAGGGAAATTTTGAAAATTTCCCATAATAAATGGAAATTTTGAAAATTTCCCATAAAAAATGGAAATATTGAAAATTTCCCATAAAAAAGGGAAATTTTGAAATTTTCCCATAAAAAAGGGAAATTTTGAAAATTTTACATAAAATAGGGAAATTTTGAAAATTTCCCATAAAAATGGAAAATTTTCACAATTTCAACTAAAAACGGGAAATTTTCAAAATTACCCTTTATTACCCTTTTATGGCAAATTTTCAAAATTTCCTTTTTTATGGTAGATTTTCAAAATTTCCCTTTTCTAGGTGAAATTTTCAAAATTTCCCTTTTTTATGGGAAATTTTCAAAATTTCCCTTTTTTTGTGGGAAATTTTCAAAATTTCCCTTTTTTATGGGAAATTTTCAAAATTTAAATTTTTTATGGGAAATTTTCAAAATTTAAATTTTTTATGGGAAATTTTCAAAATTTCCGTTTTTTATGGGAAATTTTCAAAATTTCCCTTTTTTACGGGAAATTTTCAAAATTTCCCTTTTTTATGGGAAATTTTCAAAATTTCCCTTTTTTATGGGAAATTTTCAAAATTTCCCTTTTTTATTGGAAATTTTCAAAATTTCCCTTTTTTATTGGAAATTTTCAAAATTTCCCTTTTTATATGGGAAATTTTCAAAATTTCCCTTTTTTATGGGAAATTTTCAAAATTTCCCTTTTTTATGGGAAATTTTCAAAATTTCCCTTTTTTATGGGAAATTTTCAAAATTTCCCTTCTTTATGGGAAATTTTCAAAATTTCCCTTTTTTATGGGAAATTTTCAAAATTTCTCTTTTTATAGGAAATTTTTAAAATTTCCCTTTTTAATAGGAAATTTTCAAAATTTGCCTATTTTATGGGAAATTTTTAAAATTTCCCTTTTTTATGGGAAATTTTCAAAATTTCCCTTTTTTATGGGAAATTTTTAATATTTCCCTTTTTTATGGGAAACTTTCAAAATTTCAATTTTTTATGGGAAATTTTAAAAATTTCCCTTTTTTATGGGAAATTTTAAAAATTTCCCTTTTTTATAAGAAATTTTCAAAATTTCCCTTTTTTATGGTAGATTTTCTAAATTTCCCTTTTCTATGGGAAATTTTCAAAAGTTGCCTTTTTTATGGGAAATTTTTAATATTTCCCTTTTTTATGGGAAACTCTCAAAATTTCAATTTTTTATGGGAAATTTTAAAAATTTCCCTTTTTTATGGGAAATTTTCAAAATTTCACTTTTTTATGGCAAATTTTCAAAATTTCCCTTTTTTATGGTAGATTTTCAAAATTTCCCTTTTCTATGGGAAATTTTCAAAATTTCCCGTTTTTATGGGAAATTTTCAAAATTTCCCTTTTTTTATGGGAAATTTTCAAAATTTCCCTTTTTTATGGGAAATTTTCAAAATTTCCCTTTTTTATGGGAAATTTTCAAAATTTAAATTTTTTATGGGAAATTTTCAAAATTTAAATTTTTTATGGGAAATTTTCAAAATTTCCCTTTTTTATGGGAAATTTTCAAAATTTCCCTTTTTTATGGGAAATTTTCAAAATTTCCCTTTTTTATGGGAAATTTTCAAAATTTCCCTTTTTTATGGGAAATTTTCAAAATTTCCCTTTTTTATGGGAAATTTTCAAAATTTCCCTTTTTTATTGGAAATTTTCAAAATTTCCCTTTTTATATGGGAAATTTTCAAAATTTCCCGTTTTTATGGGTAATTTTCAAAATTTCCCTTTTTTATGGGAAATTTTCAAAATTTCCCTTTTTAATAGGAAATTTTCAAAATTTGCCTATTTTATGGGAAATTTTCAAAATTTCCCTTTTTTATGGGAAATTTTCAAAATTTCCCTTTTTTATGGTAGATTTTCAAAATTTCCCTTTTTTAGGGGAAATTTTCAAAATTTCCCTTTTTTATGGGAAATTTTCAAAAGTTCAATTTTTTATGGGAAATTTTCAAAATTTCCCTTTTTTATGGATTTTTCAAAATTTCCCTTTTTTATGGGAAATTTTCAAAATTTCCCTTTTTTAGAGAAATTTTCAAAATTTCCCTTTTTTATGGGAAATTTTCAAAATTTCCCTTTTTTTATGGGAAATTTTCAAAATTTCCCTTTTTTATGGGAAATTTTCAAAATTTCCCTTTTTTATGGGAAATTTTCAAAATTTAAATTTTTTATGGGAAATTTTCAAAATTTAAATTTTTTATGGAAAATTTTCAAAATTTCCCTTTTTTATGGGAAATTTTCAAAAGTTCAATTTTTTATGGGAAATTTTCAAAATTTCACTTTTTTATGGCAAATTTTCAAAATTTCCCTTTTTTATGGTAGATTTTCAAAATTTCCCTTTTCTATGGGAAATTTTCAAAATTTCCCGTTTTTATGGGAAATTTTCAAAATTTCCCTTTTTTTATGGGAAATTTTCAAAATTTCCCTTTTTTATGGGAAATTTTCAAAATTTCCCTTTTTTATGGGAAATTTTCAAAATTTAAATTTTTTATGGGAAATTTTCAAAATTTAAATTTTTTATGGGAAATTTTCAAAATTTCCCTTTTTTATGGGAAATTTTCAAAATTTCCCTTTTTTATGGGAAATTTTCAAAATTTCCCTTTTTTATGGGAAATTTTCAAAATTTCCCTTTTTTATTGGAAATTTTCAAAATTTCCCTTTTTATATGGGAAATTTTCAAAATTTCCCTTTTTTATGGGTAATTTTCAAAATTTCCCTTTTTTATGGGAAATTTTCAAAATTTCCCTTTTTAATAGGAAATTTTCAAAATTTGCCTATTTTATGGTAAATTTTCAAAATTTCCCTTTTATATGGGAAATTTTCAAAATTTCCCTTTTTTATGGTAGATTTTCAAAATTTCCCTTTTTTAGGGGAAATTTTTAAAATTTCCCTTTTTTATGGGAAATTTTCAAAAGTTCAATTTTTTATGGGAAATTTTCAAAATTTCCCTTTTTTATGGGAAATTTTCAAAATTTCCCTTTTTATGGGAAATTTTCAAAATTTCCCTTTTTTATGAGAAATTTTCAAAATTTCCCTTTTTTATGGGAAATTTTCAAAATTTCCCTTTTTATGGGAAATTTTCAAAATTTCCCTTTTTTTATGGGAAATTTCAAAATTTCCCTTTTTGATGGGAAATTTTCAAAAGTTGCCTTTTTTATGGGAAATTTTTAATATTTCCCTTTTTTATGGGAAACTTTCAAAATTTCAATTTTTTATGGGAAATTTTAAAAATTTCCCTTTTTTATGGGAAATTTTAAAAATTTCCCTTTTTTATAGGAAATTTTCAAAATTTCCCTATTTTATGGGAAATTTTCAAAATTTCCCTTTTTTATGGGAAATTTTAAAAATTTCAATTTTTTATGGGAAATTTTCAAAATTTCCCTTTTTTATAGGAAATTTTAAAAATTTCAATTTTTTATGGGAAATTTTCAAAATTTCCCTTTTTTATGGGAAGTTTTCAAAATTTCCCTTTTTATGGGAAATTTTCAAAATTTCCCTTTTTTATGGGAAATTTTCAAAATTTCAATTTATTATGGGAAATTTTCAAAATTTGCCATTTTTGCAGAAAATTTTTATAATTTCCCATTTATATAGGAAATTTTTAAAATTTCACATTTTAAAAAAGAATATACAAAATTTCCCCTTTTTACAAAAAATGTTTAAAATTTCCCATTTTTATGGGAAAATTTCAAATACTACGTTTTTATGGGAAATTTTCAAGATTTTAATTTTTATTGAAAATTTTTAAAATCTACCGTTATTATGGCAAATTTTTAATTTTTTTTTAAATTCTGTATTGATTTTTTAATTTTTGTGTTTTTTATTTGACAAATATTTTTGACAAAAAAAATTTAAATCAGAATAACAATTATTTCTGTTAAAAATAAATAAAAATCAGATCTTGACAAATATTTTTGCCAAAAAAAATATTTGTCAGACCTTGACAAATAAAATAAAAATCAATTTTTGACAAATATTTTTACCAAAAAAAATATTTGTCAGATCTTGACAAATATTTTTGCCAAAAAAAAATATTTGTCAGAATTTGACAAATATATTTGACCAAAAAAAAAATCGTAATATAAAAATTATTTTTGAAAAAAATAATAACAATCAAAAATTTAAAAAGCATGTCAGTTTCTGAAAATATAGTGGAAAACAAGCAAAATGATGTTTTCAAATTAGTTCTGCAATATTTCCATATGATTGCTTTTTTTCTTTGAAAATTCAAGAATAATTATTATTTTCGGTCCCTGATCCCTATTCTTTTTGGTGAAATCGGATTATTATTTCGGGTACTTCCCATAGGGATGCCTTCCCGGAATAGAGTTTTTGGTCCTTTACAGCCACAAATTTAATTGTATTTTAATAATATTCAGCACTAATACTGCTTATTACCTTAATTTTGTAGAAATCGGCCCATATTTGACAATACCTCCAATACAAGAAACATTCTCAAAAGACTTTTATATACACATAAAAGCACAAAAACGTCAATAACTCTAAAAATAAATCCATTTGATTACATAAACTTTGCACAGATAAATATTTTATAAATATGAACCAACAACCAAAATTTGGTAACAATCGGCACAATTGACCCTAGCTCCCATATCAGGCCCTTAGCTGAAAATGATATAAATCTCGAAATTTTGAAAAAAAAAATAGCACATAGTATATGTATGTCTCTAAGATTTAAGGAAAATTTGTTTAATAGTTGGTCGGGCTTGACCGACTATAGCTTTTCTTAATAGTTTTATGATAATTTTTTTCTTTTCCTACCAGCTGTTTTCTTTTTGACAGTTGTATTGGAAATTTCCAATAAAAACGCAATCAGTGTTGCTAGTTTTTTATTATTTTTGAACCTATTTGACATTGAAGGATGATCGTAAGAAACGATTGTTTCTAAAGTTGGATGATGAGGACTGACGCACTAAATTACAATCATTTGGCTCATTTACGAATAACAATTTATTGTTTGTATTAAACACATCGTTTATTTGAAAAAGGCATGAATCCAAAATATTGTTTAAAAAATCTGCAGAAATTAAAGGCACCAGATGTGAAGAATAAGGCGGATTATTCCATATAACTGATGGTAAATTAAAATCTCCAAAAACAAATATATAGTCCATATAATTAGACGATTTTACTATATGGTTAATAGTTTCAAAATGTTTGTTAAAAACTGCGCACTCAGAGTGGGGAGGAATATACGATAAGTTTATATTTTTCAATTTAATTTTTATAGCAATGAACTCTATATCATCACCGGACGAGAATAATATAGCAGGTAAAACAGTAGAGACTGCTATAAATACACCTCCTCCAGTACGTTTTTCAGTTCTATCTCTTCTGAATATTTGGTATTTGTCACAAAGTTTAAAACATTTTATTTTAGCCAGGTTTCCGTGGACACGATTGTATGATAACTACAGTCAAAACTACTAACATAAAGCTTAGATAGTTTTTTGTTTAGGCCACGAACATTTTGGTAAATAAAATTAAGGTGGTTTACATTCGATTAGTCTGCTGATGAAATTCTGACGACATTATGTTTGTTCCCGTACTCTAACGAAACTACCCAAAACAGTCCGAAGTTGTTAGAAATTACTCAAAAAACAACAATTTGTATTGAAAATTTTGTACGGAAACACGTTTGAATAAGTTTGGGTTGTTTCGTTAGAGTACGGGAACAAACCTATTATTTGCTCTAGAATTGTTTGTAGTTCTATATTCTCGAACATAAGTATTTAACGGCCAAAAGTCAGGATCAATAATTTTATCATATAGATCAAAGGAAACTGTACGTTTAAATGACGTTATGGACCTTGGTTCAGAATGTGTGAATTTCTTTATTAAAATATCATCCAACGTATTGGCTATCTGACTTAAATAAGATTCCTGATTTAATAGACTTTGCCGTTACAAGAAATATAAGAATTACCAATGTATCATTCGCCCTCTATTATAACTTTTTATGACAATCCCACTGCAGTTCAAGAAGGAAGGCATTATTACAGTAACAGAAAAACAAACTGGTTAACGTATAAAATGTAATTAGTTCTCATTTCCCATTTAATATTTCTCTCAGGAATCCAACAAAAATCGAATCTTCTATAAACTCTTTTTAGCACATCGTTACTAATGCAGCCTTTATGGCAACACCAATTATTAAATCCATAACACTTCAAAAAGTATTTACAGCCTGTTTTTGAAACTACAATTTTTTCAAATCGTACGTCAACTTACGAAAAAATTGAACTTTTGGTTTTTGAAATTTTTTTTGAGTGAAACGAGAAAAAGCTTTTCAAATTTTGGTTCGTAAATGAAATGTATAGACGAAAGTAAATGTCAAATCAGGCAATCAAAAAATTATAATCGCCTGGGAAACAAAAAAAAGCGGTTATTTATTTTTTTTTGTTTAGGACCTGAACACAATACAATGCATTGTGTTGAAACTAGGAAAAGGTTGTGGGAGGGGGAATAGGTAGTGCTTCTGGACATTTGATTTAAACTATAGTGCAACTGGTTGGAAAAACTTCTGCGGAAAGCAAATTCTACATACGAACTGTACGGCTATCGTATCGTCTATCTGTAGAGTATCGTCTATCTACTGGTCAATCGACTAGAAAGGATGAGCTCTAACAGATAGACGTGTATTGTTTAAGAAAGTTCATGTATCGAGAACTTTCTTACACAAGAGTACATTAGAGCACATTCCAATAGAACAATAGAGTTGGATAACCTACTGTTACCGATGAGCACTTTTGCTCTCTTCTGTACTCGGTCAAGAACTTCCAAAACAAACTTTGAAGCACCGGACCATACATGAGAGTTTTATTTCACCGTTACAGAATAGGGTCTATGTAAAAGTGCAAGAGAGGGCGACAGTGCTCATTGATCCAACTCGAATGAACCACTGGAGTGTCTTACTTTTCTATCGTTTTTACTTTGGCCTAACGAAATTAGGGAACTCGTTCCCAAACTCAAATCTTCTTACGCAGAAGATTTCAGAATAGGGTCTTTGTAAGAGCTACTAGACCGAGTGTAGGAAAGAGTGAACGTGTTCGTCGGTATGCAACTCTATTCGGCCACTGGAGTGTAATAATGTTCTATCGTTTCTAGTTAAATACTTTGGAATCCGGTCTATCGAAATCAGGGAACTTGTTCCTAAAACCCGAACTTTTTTACCTAATACTTATCTTTCTCATACCCAGAACATCATTGAAAAAAAATTTTTAATTTAATTTTGGAAAAAAAAAATGTTAAATTTTTTTATTTTTTGTTTTTATTTATTTTTGATTTTATTTAGTTTTAGGGTTAACATCATTTTACAAAAGTCTTAAATTTTACAAGAAAAGCTTTCAGAAAAGTAATAAAATGTGTCATATACTATTATCTGATATTTCATTACGAAGCTTTTACTTCCAAACGAAAAAAGAAAATGAACTCAATTTAGAGCTTAATCGTTAGGCTAGTATTCAATTGCCTTCTAACGTATGACAGTTTTGTGAACAGACTGTTAAACTCTCGCTTAAACCAATGTCAAAGAAAATTGAAAGCCGTCTTGAGAATCAATGAACAAAAATCTCTTGACACATTCCTAAACAACTTAGATCCCTGCAAGGAAAAAATTGAAGCCTATGGAAAGTTCTTAAACAAATGCAACATCTAATTGCATATGAGTCTCTAATTAGGCCCGAAAACGGTACTTGGGCAAGAGATCTATGTAAAAAAATGGATGCTGTTACCAACCACTTAGAAAAAGTCTACACACCAAACGAAACAAACTCTAATATAAGCTCTTATAATATAGACGACAACGTGTCTTCCCCACTTATACTAAATATACGTATTTCAGCTTTAAGAATTTTAATGTACATTTACAACGCGATTCTTCGTTTGGACCATTTTCCAATTTCCTGGAAGGTATCAATATGATTCCCAAACCAGGTAAGGGTGTTACCCAAGTTTCATCCTATAGGCCTATAAGCATACTTTCAATCCTCTCTAAATTGTTTGAAAAGCTACTTATTCATTAATTGGATGGATGGTTTTCGCGAACGCAATGGCACAGTTGAACAAAATAACAAAAATTATCAGAAAAGACTTTGAAATCAAGCAATACTGTTCGGGCTTGTCTTTCTATATTTCATAAGCATTCGCCAAACTCTTTTTTTTTCAATTGTGTTTTTATTTATTGAATCTTTCTTTTTCAGAAATTTACAATATGTATTAAGATCTTCACCTATACATAACACTGTGCGCCAAGAAATTTTTTTCCCGAATGAGACCAATTATAAGTGAAAGTAGGCTATTAGTAGTGCAAAACAACTAAAGTTGGGTTATTTTAAAAAATGTTGTTAATATATTTTCTATGTGGAGTAAATCTTTAAACAAATTTAAATATTATAATTGAGTATTTTAATCATATTTATTAATTTTTATAATTTTCATGAATTTAATTTTAAGTTTTATCTCATTTTCTCGCAAAATTTGGGAGACTTTCTAATAAGTTAGTGAAATCTTTACTATATCGGCCCACAAAAAGTTAAATTGGCCTTAGAAGGAAAATATTTTGTAAATTTGTTTCTAAATCAAATAGACCCGAAATTTTATGGAAAGCGATTTGTCGGAACCAGAACTGAACGTTGAAATAAATTTCAAACATTGGGTAAAAAATGGGACTTTTTTTAGATTTTCAAAAATTTCTTTGAATTAGAAAAGAAGTTTTATATTCTACTCTAACAAAACTACCCAAAACAGTCGGAAGTTGTCAGAAAACAACAATTTGTATTGAACACATTTGGGTAAGTTTGGGTTGTTAGTTAGAGTACGGGAACAAACATATTACTGACAAAATATATCTTTCAATGAAAAATAAAACGTTCAAATCTAATGAATAGTATAGCAGTAATTTCCTATTTTGAATCATACAAATTGACTAGACGCTACTATTTTTTCATGTATTGACTCTGTTTTTTAGTTAAAAAAATTACATAAAATTAGAAAATTTTTTCTTTAGTTTAACCTTCTAATGATATAACGAGCTTATTAATCAACATTTCCATAGAAATTTCCTACTATAAAGCTTTGATAATTTTATTGTTCGTTTATAAATTAGGGGGATTAGACTTTATTCTAAAAAAATGTTTCCTAAGAGAAAAAAATACATTAAAACTTATATAGTTCACCCGGTTTTTGTCTTCTGAATCGATTCTGGTTAGCAAATTTGGAGTACATTACTTTTAAATAGTAAGGAACTACATAAGACCCCTCCACAATTAATTTAACACACACAAACAAATTAAAATAGGAAATGTTACTAGATTCAGCAAAAAGTTAATTACACGAAATAGTAAATTTCGCCTAATTTTAGTATAAATATAGAAAAATGGGGAATAAAGTATAATACAAATTCACAAAAATAAAAAGTAATTTATAAAATTGTAATAAGACTAAAATATGTAGCTTCAACTGTTAAATTTGTTCACTGATTTATTCTACATGAAGCTTAGAAAGTTGAAAGCTGTTACTTCAAAACTCGAGCTAACTGTTCAAAACCCATTCAGGACTTTGGTCTACCAATTGTTTTCTATCATCTCCATTTGGTCTCATTCGGGAAAAAATCGATGACCCCAAATTTGGCGCACAGTGTTATTGCTCAATCTCAATCTTATTATTATTTTTTATTATTATTAACTTATTATTAACCTAAAGCTTTGTGCACAATTATCGATGTCGCTCTTAAAACTTATTCTCTTTGATAACGGTGTATTAATTACACGTAGTGTGTTACAGTACGTTTACACACGTAGGTGACTTGTTACAAGTTGTGTATACGTATTCTTCTGACATGCAAGTAAAAAAATCACTGGCAATCAAAATCGCTTGCCAGTGAGCCTACAACTTGCAGAAGTGTGATTGTGTTAGTAAAAAAATATAAATGTATTGAGCTTGCACTTGCATGTGTAAATGCCGTGTTACATTCTATTGTGTATCTGTGTCAAATTTGTATATCTGTTTTTGATGTCAGATTTATGTCCTGAAATGCAAGTTTTTAATTTGGTTTTTGTTGTAGGTACTAACATTTTTATCTCCGTTATATTTTATTTCCTAAATTATGTTAGCCTTGTCCATTCTATTTATTATAGATTTGGTTTTTGTAAAGAATTTTCTTATTGTACTTTCTGATTTCGGGGTTATTTTGTCATTGTAAATTTTAGAATTTTCAATCCTTTCAGACAGTTTTGGTATGTAAGTTAATACAACTTATATTTTTTTATTTCACAATCGTCAGAAATCTTTTTCTGTTTAATTCTTCATTATTTCTAATTACAGTTCTTATTATATTTTCCGTGAAAGCATTCCTATGTACTATATTTTTAATTTTCTTAATATTATCATAATTAAAGACTGGTTAGGAATCATTTAATTAAGTTCGTTGCAGTATTCATTATAATTCTCTTAGGTTGGCATGAGTAGAAGCTAATAATTCTTCCAGAAGCTGTTGGTTTTTTGTACCAATCAGTTTTTAACATGTTTCCTCTTCGTATAATAACAGCGTCCAAATACGGCTATCGCCCACTTTCTCCTTTTTCCATTGTAAATTTTATTTGAAACTATTAAGTTGTGTCACTGTATCTTCTATTGCACTTTTATGAATAATCCCAAAAAGGCCATCAACGTATTTACTTAAAAGTCTAGGTTTTGTAGTCAATTTTTCCAAGCACGATTTCAGTAATTATTCCATAAGAATATCTACCATAATAGGAGATGCGGGAGACCCCATCGGTAATCACTTACATTGTGTATACAATTTGTCTTTGAATTGAAAATATCTGTTTTCCTTTATGCAGAATTTTTAAATTTTTGTAAAAAGTTCCTTCGTCATTTTCCTTTTCAATTTCTTCCCATTTAGCTATTAAAGTTCAATAGCAAAATCTGCCGGTATACTCGGGAATAATGAAATTACGTCAAATGATATCAACACTTCGTCATCTTATTATTTAATTGCACCGCATCTTATTACTAAATTGCACAGCATCCCTTATGTTAAATTCTGAATTTCTTGTCAAGTTTTTTGAAATATTTATCATGAACTTACATAATTCTCCTGACGGTGAGTTTATCTAATAACAGATTGGTCTTAATTACGTAGGCTTGTTTGGAAGTAATTCTGTAACTTTTGATTTTCAAAAACACTGGCCCATGAGGTGTCGGGAGGGTGGTTGAAGGACCTTCAAAGTTGTTTTCCTCGGGTGTTCGCCTTTTTGGCTTTCGAGATATTTGGGTAACAAGGAATTTTTGGGTTGATTTTTTACCTATTTTTTTTAAAGCTTTTTTAATCTGGCGGACGCATCTAAGGTCCTAAAATTTCTTAAAAATAATCCTGAAATTCTTAAAATTATTTGTGCAATTACAATATATAAATATCTTCTTTCGTTTCGTATTTAAAGTCATGATAAAAGAAATTAGTAAGGTATAACCGTTCTCTCTTTTGTCAGCCGTATTAACTTTCTGACGTTTGATCGAATTATTATTTTCTTTTCTCAAATTATGCTACCATACTACTTTTAAAAATCCCAGTTTCGGTTTGCTATTATACTATAAACACAATCACGACTGCAGGCTACGGGCTACAACCTGTTAAAATTAGAATACATTCATTCAAATAGAAATCATTTTTTTAAGCGTCGACATAGCCACACGACTACCGACTACCGTTGCAGATATAGACAAAACAATGTATACATTTTATATATAATATAAAAATGTATATTTAATAAATAAAATGTTACTTCTATTGAGTTAGAGTTGGTGGCCCAGAAAGACCGAAGTGGTGTGAATTCCTTATAACTTTTTTATTATAATTTTTTTTTCAATTTTCACAATTGAACAACGTGCCCAAATTGTTGAAATTTACTTTTCAAATCAACGGTCCATTGTGTTGACTCAGCGTGCATACCGTCGTCAATTTAATGTGCGGGTTGCACCCTCTCAGTCAACAATAAACCGTCTGGTTGCAAATTTTCGAGAACAAGGAGCAGTAAGGAACCTTCCTGGTCCCGGCAGACACCGAACTGTCCACACGGCTGACAATATTCAAGTGGTACAGGAGAGTATTCGGGAGGATCCAGAAACATCAACCAGGAGACGTTCGTCATAACTGGGCCTCTCAAGAACGTCGCTGCAGCGAATTTTGCACACCATAGGATTGTTTCCATACAAAATTCAACTTATCCAAGAATTGAAACCAACAGATTACCAGCAACGACTTGACTATGCAATTTATTTCCAGCAAAAAGCACAAGAGAATCCAAATTTTATTCATAACTTAATAATGAGTGACGAAGCCCATTTTCAATTAAATGGGTTCGTTAACAAGCAAAACTGTAGGATATGGGCTACGGAAAACCCGAGAGTACTTCATCAACGACAATTGCACCCAGTTAAGTGTACCGTTTGGTGCGGTGTTTCTTCAGAAAGGATCATTGGCCCATTTTTTTGAAAATTAACAAGGTGTCGCCATTTCCGTCAATGGTGATCGATATCGGGCCATGTTGCAAAATTTTGTAAGGCCAGCCGTGGAAAACCATCCGCAAATATGGTTCCAACAGGATGGAGCCACAGCGCACACTGCGAGGGCCACAATGACTCTTTTACGCGACATCTTTGGTGAAAGAATAATTTCTCGTAACAGCAATTTTAATTGGCCTCCGCGGTCCCCGGATTTAACCGCTCCAGACTGTTTTCTTTGGGGCTATTTAAAAGGAAAAGTTTATGTTAATAAGCCTAGGACTATTGAGGAGTTAAAAACCAATATTCGAGAAGAAATTAACAACATACCACCGGAAGTTTTGCGAAAGGTCATGGAAAATGTGTTGGAAAGAGCACATTTGTGCGAAGCAGAATATGGCCACCACTTGCGGGATATCATTTTTAATAACTAATCCAAAAATATTCCCCATAAATTTAATGTATTTAAAAAAAAAATTAAAAAAATATCTCTTAAATAAAAAGTTATAAGCAATTCACACCACTTCGGTCTTTCTGGGCCACCCTGTATAAATATTATTTATATAACTCTAACTCAATAGAAGTAAAATTTTACGCTGTCATAACTAACTCGCTACATATGCTAGAGCTAAGTAGTTTATGTTATATAAAACCCAGTATATCCTGTATAAAATTCATTATAAAAAAGACCATACTTATATCTATATTATTTTAAGATATGCTCATTTTTATAAACAAAGTCGGTTGTAAAAATAAGTTTTGAGTATATGAGCTCTTAATCTTTATAAATCGGAAGAATGTATAATATATCATTTGAATGATATGTACTTTCAGTAGCTTTTGTTTGATATACCAGTTTATATCGGATATAAACTTCGAAAGTTATGCCGTATAATTTTTGAAATTTAAAAAGCCCATAATTCTCATACTATAAAAGATCACACCAAAATCTATCTATAAGAACATATTTGAAGATACGTTTTTTAAATAAAATTTTGGTGAAAATAAAATTTTCAATCCCAAAAAGAAGCTGAAGAAACTGTAACATAAATTATAAAAAAATATGTTACACAAAAATACTTTAAATATATTATGACAAAATTGAATTGTTTCAAGTCTTTTTTTTTTCTTGTGCAGGATCCGCTAAACTTTATAAAATAAGTTTTAACGAAATGTTTACAACACATTACACATTATACGTTCAAAATTTCCTGATAATAATATTCCCATTTCTCACATGTGGCAACGACTTTTATAATTGTTTACAAAAAACAAATTTCAAATATTTCGCATTTACTTCAAAAATTTTTTTTGTAAGAGAGAACGGTTATACCTTACAATTTTTTTGCCATGTTTAAAGTTGAAAAATAAAAAAAAAATCGAATTTTTGGAGTTTTTTTTTTCTCAAAATTATGACTTAAAAGAAAATATTTTCTTAAAAAACATAAAAAGATTTTTAGAGCTTTTAATAGAAAAAATAATGATAATGCGTATAAAATAAATTTTTGGTCAACTGGACCTTTGGTCCTTGCCCTCTCCAAAAAAGGCGAATTTGTAAAAAAATTATTAAGTAAATAAAAATTTCTCAAAAGGCAAAACAAATTTAAAAAAATGTATTTATATTTCCTGATATATCTGTTATTGATTAGAAAAGTTTTTTTCTAAAATAGTGTCAGTGTTGCCATTTTCGTAAAATAACTCATTTTAATTTCCCGAGTTGGGAATTGGGGATTTTTTTCGTTAAAATTGGGAATTTTTTTAGCCTATTGATTTAAAATTTAAAAGCATAATATCCCTATGCACTACTAACTTTATATCATAGATGGGCACTTTGCAGTACCAGTACTTTTTCAGTATTTTTTTTTTTTATTTACTGATTACTGGAAAAAAATTCAGTAGTCAGTAAATTTTACTGATTACTGAAAAAAAATTCAGTATTCAGTAAATGTTACTGATTACTAAAAGAATTTTTCAGTATTCGGTAAATTTTACTGATTACTGAAAACATTTTTCAGTATTCAGTAAATTTTAATGGATTCCGAAAAAAATGTCGGTATTCAGTAAATTTTACTGATTACTGAAAACAATTTCAGTAATCAGTAAATTTTACTGAATACTGAAAAAAAATCAGTAATACTGATTATCGAATGCAGTATTCGTAGGTTTTCACTATATAATTAAAAAACTAGAATTACACTACACATCAAATAAACATCTTTGGAAAAGTACAATATGAGTATTATATGAGTGCTATTCTACTATCAAATTGTAGTAAAACCTTATACTCAGTTTGCCCAATTTAGTGACCATTTTATTTTTATGGGCCACCAGAGTTTCCCAATATTAGCATGATGGCTAAAAATATCGAGTAACTATGTTGGGCAAAAATGTAGCCAAGACTATTGCAAATATTTCTTGATAAAATATATGATAAAAATGTATTTATCTTTGACTTTTTTAAAAATGTTAATGAAAAATTTGTTGGCACAATAAAGTCTTTATGATCTATTTTTGGTTCAGATTATATTGGTGTATTTACAAGAGTTTTTTAACTTTACCGTTTCTACAGTTAAACAAATTTCCAAGTAATATCTTTGGAAATTTGTTGTTGCTTTCAACGGAGTTAAAAGACTATAACCAAATTATTGCTAAGCAGATAATTTTGGAGTGTAAATTGGAACTTACTTACGGTTCAGAAGAAAACAGAAAGGTAATTTGATTAATAT
Organism: Stomorhina lunata; assembly: GCA_933228675.1. NCBI lineage: Eukaryota > Metazoa > Arthropoda > Insecta > Diptera > Rhiniidae > Stomorhina > Stomorhina lunata. The sequence goes on along the minus strand of OW121740.1, from coordinate 81,756,817 downwards.
TTAATTCACTTTTTATTTTTATTAATTTTGTACTTTTATTAAATGTTTTATTTAGAATGATGGAGCTCGGCTGCCGGCACTTCGGTAATAGACGTTTTTTTTCTTTTTTTTGACAACAAAAACCGCCAAGCAAATTGACAACTAAATTGTCAATTTTAGGGGCCATTCACAATGGCAAACGGTGAATACTTTATAAAAGAGGTTCCATGTCAAAATCATGGATGCCATCACTCTCTTCTAAGTCGGATTCCTCTGGGGCCTCAACATGCCGCCCCCTTGCACGGGTGCAAGAATAGCCTGGCTTAGGCGATCCATGGTGGAGACCATTTGACGCAACAGCTGATGTGTAGTCTCTTGACCGGCTGCCTGCTGTTGTAATTGCCGCATTAGAGGGTTGGGCCTCTGCCTTGAGCGACGTTGTCGAGGGGTTATGACATCGACAATCCCCGAATCAGCATTGCTACTAAGGCGCGATCGTTGAGACGTGGCATCATTTTCGACGCGCTGTACAGGTCGTTGTAAACGACGAACCGGAGGGTGTACTCTGTTAGGAATACGATGCTGTTGTCGGGGGAGTTGAAGTCGATCCTGAACTGACCTCCGTGATGTTGTTGCATTATTTGCAGTCGCATGTGGTTGGTGTAACAACGTGTGGTGAAGATTGCCACATGTACGGCATCCTACTTGAGAAATGCAGTCATTCGTTTTATGGGACCGCGAGAGGCAATTTCTGCAGTATTGATGAACCCGTACCGTATAACATCGTTGTTGCACCGAAAACCCTTTAAAAACACTGCAGTTCCTCAAGTGATGGGTTTTGAAGCAAATCAGGCAAGTGCTAGGGCGACGTACAGGTTCCATAATAATTCTGTGAGGATAAAAAAAGGAAGGAAGGGAAAGAAAAAGAAGGAATTAGTGATTAAGGATTGGAAATCCTACTCTTCTTAAAAGGTAAGTAGGAGATAGGAGAGTAGTGTTAAGGAACTTATTATTTTATATTATCTACTTATCCATGATCGGTAACCAACAAAGCTTAACAATAGGTCGGGTTACTAAACCAGAATGAGTCCGCACTTCAGCGACTCTCACTTGCTTATCCGATCCATGGTGAACATCTTCAACACGGCCTAGTCTCCATTCACTCGGCGGAAGAATCTCATCTTTGACTATCACAAAGTCACCTACAAGCAATTCTCTTTTAGGGAAACGCCATTTATAGCGTTTATGGAGCTCCATTAGATACTCTGCCTTCCACCGTTGAGCAAATCGATGATGTAGTGCTTTTAGTTTCTCCCATCGGTTTAGGAGTGATATATTTAGATCGTCTGCTGGTGTCTCAGGGGGAAGCATTATTGGACCCCTCGAAGAAAGTGTCCAGGAGTTAGCACTTGCAAGTCATTAGGGTCCTCAGTCATCGGAGATAAGGGACGGGAGTTAAGAACACCTTCGATTCGTACTAAAAGGGTAGTAAATTCTTCAAAATTAAACCTTTGATTTCCTACAACTTTCCTAAAATGAAGCTTGAAGCTTTTTACTCCAGCTTCCCACAGGCCTCCCATGTGCGGTGCACTAGGTGGTATAAATTTCCATTCAAAGCCGTGGATTGCATACTTTTCTGATATTTCCTTGCTCGTTTCTTTAAGAAATACAGAGTATTCCTTAAGTAAGGCTTTACTTGCACCAACAAAGTTGGTGCCATTATCGGACATTATCCGCTTGGGTAAACCTCTTCTACTGGCAAATCTCTGAAAGGTAGCCATGAAGGCTTCAGACGAAAGGTTTGAACAAGGTTCCAGATGTATAGCTCTCGTTGCAAAACATACGAAGATACAGGCGTAGCCTTTCATAAAGGGAGAATTTCAAAAATGTCCCGCTTTAACGTCAAATTGGCCCGCGAAATCTACCCCGGTAAAAGTGAACGGTAGGGAGAACGTAGTTCTCTCAGGTGGCAGGGCTGCCATAATTTGAGATAGAACTCTTTGTTTATAGCGAACACAAACTATGCATTTGTTAATGCATTTTTTTACAGCTCTTTTAAGACTCGGAATATAAAACTGGTGCCGAACCATATTCATCATAAGGGCAACATCTGCATGCATTAAGTTCTGGTGCATAAAATTAAGGATCATTGTGCACAAATTCGATTGATATGGTATTAAAACCGGACACTTTTCTTCATAAGTTAATGAAGAATTTATCAAACGTCCATTAACTCGTAGAAGTCCCTTAGAATCTACAAACGGATTCAATGATACGAGGGAACTCTTCTTTGAAATTGGCCGGGAATTAAGTAAATCTTGATACTCATTAGTATAATATGCTATCTGAGTCAATTTAATTAGGGTTATTTTTGATCGATCCAGCTCTTCCTGCCTTAGATGATCTTTACCACTTACGTCGTGAGTGGACTTTGAGGTGAATTGGAAAAATCTATACATATATGATATAACTCGAAGAGCCTTATCATATCGGTTAAAGTGATTGATGATATAATACTCCTCACCAACTTCCAATTTTGTACGTGGTATTTGTTTAGAAGGTTGGATGGAATTGTTGGGAGAATGGTTAGTAAAGTTTGCACTGTAATTTCCGTTCGGGTGGATCTAGATAAGTTTGTTCTGATACTGGCCAACAATCTTGAGGATTGATAAGCCACATGGGTCCATGCCACCATAAGGGGTTATTAACTAAGTCTTGAGACTTGCACCCTCTAGTGCCAAGTGTGAACTACAGGGAAAGGAATTTTCAGACTTTAAATAGAGAGCTGCACAGTATGCTAGCTCAGATGCATCACAGAATCCGTGTAGTTGAATGCAATTTTTAGGTTGAAAATCTACCCAGCGTGGAATTTTAATTTCTTCGATAAAATGCAAATGATCAACAGAAACTTTCCATTTATTAAGAACATGAGGTTTTACATCCCCATCCCACTCTACTCCATCTTGCCATAACTCCTGAAGAAGCATCTTGGCTACAATAATTATTGGCGTAAGCCATCCTGCCGGGTCAAAAAGTTTAGCTACACAAGAAAGAATATTTCTTTTAGTTACTTTTATATTATCGAAATTTATGTATTCAGACTTATAACAGAATGTGTCGGTCATAGCGTTCCATCGGATTCCAAGCGTTTTCGTAGAGCTTGTATCTTGAAATTTCAGGAAATCATCATTTAATATATTTTCTTTTGAAACTTGTAATAATAATGGATGATTTGCAGTAATTTTCCTTAACGGAAACCCTGCAGAAATAAGCGTGGCAAACAACTGTTTTTGAGATTCGACTGCTGATTCAATTGTGTGCCCATCTGATAAAATATCATCGACATAAGTTTCATCCCTCAATATTTTTGATGCTAAAGCACTATGCCTTTCTGAGTCATCAGCTAATTGCAGAAGTGTTCGTATGGCTAAGTATGGAGCGCAATTTACACCGAAAGTTACTGTTGCCAGTTCATAATCTTCTACATCGGTATTAAAATGATTACGGAACAAAATCCGTTGAAAGGGTTTATCACTATCATTTATTATAATCTGTCGATACATTTTCTCTATATCGCCATTGAAAACATATTTATACATCCTCCAGTTTAATATTATTGTCATTAAATCTGATTGAAGAGTAGGGCCATTGTAAAGGACATCGTTAAGAGAATATGAGCTTTTTGTCTTACGAGATCCATTGAATACTATTCTTAATTTTGTGGTCACACTATCTGGTCGAAAAACCGCATGATGTGGCAAATAGTATGAAAAATATTTATCATTTTTTCGTAATTCTGTTGAATCACATTTAACCATATGACCTAAGTCTATATATTCTCTCAGTACATCGTTATAAGTATTTAGAAGATCATTTTTTTTTTTTCTTAAATTAGTTTCCATTTGCAAAAATTGCTGTTTTGCAGCGTATCTAGATGAAGATAGGAATTGAGTACTTGGAAATTCTTGTTTAAATGGCAGCTTCACCACATATCGGCCATCTTTGCGTCTATACGTGGTCTCTTTATAAAGCTTCTCACAAATTATATCTTCTTCTGATAAAACTGTACTTTCCGAAATTTCTTCTAGCTCCCAAAATTTTTTTAGCTGTAAGCTTAACTCATTGTTTCCTATGTGATTTTCCATTACGTCAACTGCAACCAATGATAATGTGCATGTTTTAAATGGACCGTATAAAAACCACCCATAAACAGAGTTCTGTGCTACCATATTTCCTAGGATATTTTTTCTAGTACCTTCAAGTAAAATGTGTGGGATAACGTCACTACCTAATAACATGTCCACATGAGAAGAAATGTAAAAATTTGGATCAGCCAACTCTAAGTCTCTAACCTCGGAGAGATTAGGAATTTTTATTGTAGTATTTGGCATTAAACTTGTTAAGTTTGTTACGACAACAGCTTGAGTATCAAGCCTCAAATCGTGTTTCTCTGCCACTATTGTAATATTACAAACTTTTTTAGAATTAGCTACTACAGTACCTCCTAAGCCACATATTTCAAAATCTGCCGGATCTGAACTTAAATTTAATCTTCTTCGTATGTTTTCTGTCAAAAAGGTTCGTTTGGATGCAGAGTCTATTAGGGCTCTCACTATAAATTTCTCACCTAAGTGATGAATTTGTACCAACGTAGTTGGTAATAAAATATTTTCATCATTAACTGACATGTGAGTTTGCACATTAGTTGATGTTTTCTTACATCCTGAACAACTTGGAAGCTCTGAATCCATTGTTATATTCGACGTCTCTAGTGTTGAATGAGTATGAAAAGAATTAAATGTATTATTATTGTTAGGGTGCAAAAGGCTGTGATGCTTATTTTTACATTGTGAGCATCTAAAAACACTTCTACAATCTTTGTTTAAATGATTTAAACCCAAACAATTGCTACATATCCTATTGCGTTCAATATAATCACTTCTTTGCTTTACAGAAAAATCTAAAAATTTGTGACAATTGCGAAGAGTGTGATTATCTTTACATAATACACATGACGAATTCTTTTGATTAAATGATTTACTACTTGTAGCATTATTTCTATTTAAATTTTGCTTCGAATCAGGTTTATGCGTAGAATCAATGTGTAACAATTGATCCCTTGCTCTTTCTATTCTTTCTACTACTCTATGCCTGTTCTTTAAGAAATTGTCCATTTTTAACCAAGTAGGAAGCTCAGTGTCGCATTCTAATGATTCTTCCCAAGCGGCAATAGTTTGAATTGGTAGTTTAGTGCTACACAAGTAAACTAGTATAGGGTCCCATTGATCTACACGTAAACCATGGCCAATAAGCATTGCCAAACAATCACAGATAGTTGTTCGAATCCTATTTATATCAACGCTTGTCTCATTATTAGCTGGTTCTATGTTAAAGAGAGCTTTCAACTGTATTTCCACTAAAAACTTTTTATTCTCATACCGTGATTTTAACGCATTCCAAGCGGCAGTATAGTTATGTTCTGTAAGAGGGAATTTTTGCACAATGGCTAATGCGTCACCAGAAGTCTTATTTAGTAGGTGACACTCTTGGATTGTTGTGGTAAAGGACTGAAAACATATCCCTAAAGGATGGCCATTCTTCATAACTCCCGTTAAAAACTTTCATGTCACAAGCAGGAACTCTCACTCCAAGTTCTGAAAGATCAAAAGTTTGATTTGGCGGATAAAATCCACTGCTACCTAAAACTGAGGAATGGTAAGGACCGCTTTGGTAATTAGGTGGGCCCTTAGCAGCTTTTAATAGGTCATTCATGTTGGCTTTTGTTTCTTGGAATTTTCTTTTACATTCTCTAAATCTTGTTCTCGCTAACTCTTTAAATTCCGCAGAAATTATGGAATCAGATGTACTATAAATCGTCTCATATGATTTTTTGATTGTTGTCCAATCTTCTTCTAATGATTCCAATTTTGCTTCTACCAAGGATTCTGTTAAATCTTCAGTATTTTGTTTTGCAAAATTGTCACATTCGTCGAACATGTTATCTGTCTCGACGACAAATTTTGAATGAGCTTGACTACCCATTATGATTTGAGATTTTTATATTATTGAAATGAGAGTGGATTTTAGGCAGAGGTAAAATTGTACCTCACTTGTTTTTATCTTCTTCTTAGGAAAATTAACAATAACAAAAATTCAAACTTTCACAATGATGCGAATAATGTTATGTTATGAGTTACGTAGTAACTCTTTTATTGATGTTAAAATAAATATATTTATTAATGAAACAATATAGTCTCAAAATGAAATCGCTAAGAGTTTGCGAGTTTTATCACTTTTTGAAGCTACGTAGTAGCTTTGATCTATATTGTTTTTGAAAAATAGGTCTACACTAGTTTGAACGTAGTTCAACAATTTATAACAATAATATAGATTTTTTAAGTTACGTAGTAACTTTTTCGTATTATATCTGTTATAATATGTAGTGAGAACCGTTTATAAATATATTAATTCCACGAAAAAAAAAATCCACTTCAAATTTGTATCTTTTAAACCGCAGGCTATAAAAATGCGCGGATAGTTATGTTTTTGTGATTGCTAGTGTAATATTAAATTTTGAAACCGCAGGCAAATTTAATGCGCGGGAGTTTTTAATTTTTATTAAAATTCTAATAAAATAATATCTTTTTAGAACCGCAGGCAGTTTTTATGCGCGGAATTATCTTTTTTCAGGCTTATATTGTTTAATGTAGCCTAGTGTAACTAAAATTTTGTTAGTTATATTTTTATTCAGTATTATTTTTTCCTTTTTACCGCAGGCAGTTGTAATGCGCGGAATATATATATATATATATATATAGGCTAGTGAAAATTTTGTAGCCTAGTGTTCAAAATAAATAAAAATATTTCTTGTTTTCTTCTTTCTTAATATTCAAACCGTTTCCGACAAATCAGACGATTTTTATAGTTCTGTAAACGTTTCCGTTTCGGTTATACACGTTTCAACCGCTGACGTATATTTATTCAACCGCTTGCGTATATTTATTAATTGTCAGCTGGGAAAACAACAACAACGCGTTTTGATATTTTATTTTGCTAATTTTATTTTGCCCAAAATGAACAAGTAAATAATTAATTGCAATATTATTTAATTTTATTAAAACTGGTTCTATTTATTATTACGAAGGACCATAAACAAATTTCCAAGTAATATCTTTGTAAATTTGTTGTTGCTTTCAACGGAGTTAAAAGACTATAACCAAATTATTGCTAAGCAGATAATTTTGGAGTGTAAATTGGAACTTACTTACGGTTCAGAAGAAAACAGAAAGGTAATTTGATTAATATTTAATTCACAATTCAAATTAATAAAAATATAATTTTGTACTTTTATTAAATGTTTTATTTAGAATGATGGAGCTCGGCTGCCGGCACTTCGGTAATAGACGTTTTTTTTCTTTTTTTTTTGACAACAAAAACCGCCAAGCAAATTGACAACTAAGGGCCACTTTTTGAGTTTGAGATCAAAATTAAATTTATTCTCTAATTAACTAATCTAAAAGTGAATATTATTTGCATTTGATTTTTTTGGGTGGTGGTTTAAACTTCATGGTGTGGCCATATCGATCAACAAGAAATGGCAACCTTTTTTTGCAAGTGTCAAATGTGTTATCAAAATGAAAACTTTTTTTGTAGAAGAAGAAGACATTTCGCAAATTTCATAGTTATTATAAAAATAAAAATGATTTGGCCGTGTTCTAATAGTTCTTAACTTTCTTATAATTGTTTTATTTAAATTTTCATAAATTTCGGAGTCGATAAAATCTTCATCTGCACTTCCAAAAAATACCTATAAATTTCTGTTTGTTTACGTATTTTTAACAGCTGTTTATTATGCATGTGTGTTTTGAGAGTTCTCATTGAAGATTAAACCACCAACATTGACCGCTTAAACTAGAGAACAAAATAAGATAATCGACCACTCAAAAACAAAATTTGGAGATTAACATTAATTTAATCTCCGATCTCGAACTCAAAAAGTGGCTCTAAATTGTCAATTTTAGGGGCCATTCGCAATGGCAAACGGTGAATACTTTATAAAAGAGGTTCCATGTAATTTAATAAAGCAAGTACCATAGATAGGCTTTTTGAAGTACCATTACTTACTAAGTACTTGTCCACAATGACATTTTTGTGTTAAAATAAAAGTTTTTTTTTTTCATTTTTTGTTGAAAATCTCTAGATGCTGCAATCTAATCATTAAGCAGTAAAATTTACTGATTACTGAATTTATTTTCAGTAATCAGTAAAATTTACTGATTACTTATTTTTTTTTTCAGTAATCAGTAAACATTTACTGATTACTGAAACGCTTAGTAAAAAAGTAAAAAAGCAATGCAGTATGCCCATATAGGCTTTATATGCACACATTCGTCTCCAATACTCCGATATGCAGCGTAAAAATATCTAAAATCTAACAACCTACCTCCAGAGATCGCACTATACGTGTCGTTATAGATGGGATCTCATCAAACGAGTTCACGATTAATTCAGGGGTACCGCTCTGTTCTTTCTCCTACACTATTTCTTATCTTTATAAATGACCTTCTACGTCATACTTCCAATCCTATCTACTCTTTTGCACATGATAGCAACATTTGCCATTCATATTCATTCAATAATAGACCAAGCCTTTTAGAGGTTGGCGCTATGAATGAATCATTAACCGCGACTTAGAAACTGTTTCAGAATGGGGTCGTGCGAATAGAGTTGATTTTAATGCGCGGAAAACTCAATGTTGTATGCTTACTCATAAACGCACGGCAAATCATGTTACTTCATCTGTTGTTGTTGTAACAGCTCTACAATTTTATAATTTTGTTTTTATGGGGTATCTGTTTGGAGATCAAGGCCAAGAAATTGTGCTACTTCTACTGGATGAGTCCACAAATCCTCAGGACTAATTTAAGTAGGGTTGGCGGTACAGTTAAAAATGTGGGGGGTATCATGAGGACCCTGACCACAAGCTGGGATCTTTGTTTCCTCATGAAGATGATGTGGTGAGGTAATTTCTGGGGAGCCTGTTATAGTTCTTAGGTATGCATTTTGGCAGCATTTAACATTTTTCCACTGAGTATCACTTAGCGACGCTGACCATACTGGAGCAGCATACTTCGCCACAGACCGACCAATCGCTTTATAGGTAGACAGCAAGGTTTCTTTGTGCATTCCTCAAGTACTGCCGGCTAGTGATTTAAGGACCTTGTTTCTACATCACAATTTATGCGCGACAGTTGTGGCATATGCTGACGAAGTAAAAAGGCTGTCGAGTGTGACTCACAGGATTTTCGGGTAGTTCACTGTCGGAATTGGTACACCATCGATCTCGACGCCAAGTTGTAAGCTTACTTCTTTCGTCCAGGTGATAAATAGGGTCGCTGAGTATTTAGTTGGTTCCATCTTCAGGTTACGTTCAGTGAAGAAATTGTGGATGATACCGAGATAACGATTTACCTTACCACATCTTCTTCTTCTGTTATCCTTGACTCTCAGTGGAGCATAGGGCCTCAACCATCCTTTTATATCGAACTCTATTGCGAGATGTTAGGCATACATCATTCCATGAGCAGTTTGCTGCTTGTAACTCCGCATCAATTGACCTTCTCCACGTTCTAGCTGGTGCACCAGCACGACGGCCGCTTCCTTGTGGATTCCAACAAAGCGCTTGTCGAGCAATATTGGTATTTGGCCTTCGTAGTGCCTATCCACCGCCATTTCCGTTGACATACCTCTATAGAAGAAGGGATTTGGTTTGTAGCGTTTAGTAGATCTTCATTTCTTATGCGATTTGGCCACCATATATTAAGGATTTGCCGCAAGCATTTGTTTGCAAAGGTTTGTAGGCGCTTATCGATGACATTTGTGCGTTTAAAAGTTTTGCAGCCGTAATACAAGATGGACTTGACATTCGAGTTATATATTCGTAACTTAGTTGTTGTTGATATTTGCCGAACCTTATCACATAGGTCTTCCACATTATTGCCGGTTGACATTATCGTGCTGTCGTCTGCATATGATATCACTTCAACGCCTTGCGGTAAAGCTGGGAGTTTAGAGAGGTAAAAGGTAAACAGGAGTGGCGATAGGACTCCGCCCTGAGGAACTCCCTGTTTGAATCTACGGTGTTTTGAGCGCTGGTCTCTAAACTACTGACTAAACGACTGACGTCCACTCAGATAACTTACAATCCATCTCTTCATATTTGTTGGCATTGTGGACAGCAGGATGTCCTGGAAGAGGGTTGCATGGCTTACCGTGTCAAAGACTTTTGATAAGTCAAGCGCCACAAGGACCGTTCTTTCACAAAGCCTCTGCTGGTTTAAACTTCATCTGTTTTAATAGGCGGTGTAAGTAGTGAGGAATCAGATGCTCTTCATGTTTTGGGCATGAGAATTCAATGTAATGTCCGTTGGACTGACGACATTTTTCAAGTGTCAAAAGAAGCATTCAAGTGTCTCGGTTTTCTTAAACGGTGTAAGAGATACTTCACTCCATCTGATCTCCTTACTATTTACACCACCTATATTCGACCGAAAATGGAATACAACTCTCATGTAAGGGCCGGTGCTTCAAAGTCTATTTTGGAGCTTCTCGACCGAGTACAGGAGAAAGCGAAAGTGCTCATCGGTGACAGTAGGGTATCCAACTCTATTGATTCACTGGAGCACCATCCCAATGTGGGTTGCGTCACACTGTTCTATCGTTACTACTTTGGAATGTGCTCTAACGAAATCAGGGAACTCATTCCCGATACTCAAACGCTCTTACGCAGTACACGTCTTTCTGTTAGAGCTCATCCCTTCGGAGTAGATTGGCCAGTAGAAAGAACAACACACTACAGAAAAAATTTATTCATTAGCCAGTCAGTTGCAATATAGGAAAGTTCAAATTAAATGTCTAAAAACACTACCGCTCCTATCCCCCTCCCATAACCTATTTTCCTATTTCCAACACCATGCATTGCATAAGTAGGGGTCATCCCCTGAGTGCTGGTCCGCATAAAACAAAAAAAATGCTACGAGAGGCAAAGTTTTCAGAGTTTTTGAAGACTATGTATTAAAGCTTAATATACGCGTTTAGGGTAATTGCATCGAGAAAGATCAGGGGTTTAACAATAAGTACACATTTTCAAAAATATTATTTTGCAACGCGTTTCAGAAAAAAAACTTTTTCTAATCAATAACACCCATGTCAATAATAATTTTTAATTTTTTCAGTTTTTCTCCACATTATTACTTTCAAATAAATCCTAATTTTTCAATTAATTCAATTTTAAGTTCGAATAATTAATTCCCAAATAATTTAAAAGCAAATGGCACGTTGCATTTACATACACATACATTCATGTAATTTACTTAAATATGTGAACACTATTACTATTCTATAAATAGCATCAAACCAAAAAGTCTTGTTCTTATCTACATGCCAACGGCAAGTGAAAAGATCGAGTAAAACAAGTAATAGGAGAATACACAATCAATTAATGTTCGATCAAACTCAATAAGTTAAATTGATGATTATATCTGCAATTTGACAACTCGACTGTGGTCGAGGGCGCTAAGTGCTCATGACGTCCTGTGGCGGGACAGAAATTGCAATCCACTGAGCCGAGTTCAAAAATATTTTTTTTCAGTTTTTCTCCACATTATTACTTTCAAATTTTCAAATTAATAATTTGAAAATTAAAAATGAACTCAAGCCTGATAAATCCAAATTTTTCAATTAATTCAATTTAAAGTTCGAATAATTAATTCAAAAAAATTATGTATAATTTTTTTTTTTTAATTGGTGCTTTTTCACAAATAAGTCTTCTTTTGGAAAGGGCATATGCGAGGACCAAAAATCCAGTTGACCAGATATTTTTTATATACGCATTCTCAATATATTTTCTTAAAAAAGGCTTTAAAATCTTTTTATGCTTTTTAAGAAAATATTTGTTTATAAGAGAAAAAATATAGCCATATTCTAGGGAAAAACTCCAAAGAAATATTATATTTTTTCATGTTTCAACTTTAAATACATTTATATATAACTTGAAAAATTTAAAGAGTATTTTTATGAAATTTTAGGACCTCAGATGCGTCCGCAAGATCAAAAAGGCTTTAAAAAATAGGTAAAAAAATCAACCCTTTTTACCCAAATATCTCGAAAGCTAAAGGATAAAACCTCGAGCGAAATTATTTTTAGAAATTTTTATGAAAACCGTCATAAATAATAAAACCCAAACAAAATGTTTAGAGCAGGGACTGAAAATAACGGGTATTTTTGAATTTTTAAATCAAAAAAGCAAGCATTAAAATTTATCTGTTCTGAAATTCAATAACACAGTTTTGATTCATTTGACCTAAATTTTAATTTTATCGTAAGCCTTTTATTTTTTTGATTTTTATTTTTTTGGTTAGAAATAACAGTTATTTTGCGACTTTTATTATTTTACGCAAAAATAACAGTTATTTTTGCTTTATATTTTATCGCTCAAAATATACCGGGTATTTTTGATTTATATTTTTTGCTCAATTTATACCGAGTATGTTTGATTTATATTATATCGCTCAAAGTATACCGGGTATTTTTGATTAATATTTTATTGCTCAATTCATACCGGGTATTTCTGATTTATATTATATCGCTCAATTATAACGGGTATTTCTGATTTATATTATATCGCTCAAATTATACCGGGTATTTTTTATTTGTATTTTATCGCTCAATTCATACCGGGTAAGTTTGATTTTTATTATATCGCTCAATATGTGACGGTTATTTTGATATAATATTATATCAAGCAATGACTGTTTTTTATTTTGTGATTTAAATTTTTTTAAGTAATTTCTGAGCGATATCGTTTAAAATTGATTTTTTAGAGCAGGAATTTGATTTTTTTTATATAAAAATGGTATATTTTGAAAATTTCCCACAAAAATGGTAAATTTTAAAAATTTACCGAAAAAATGGTAGATTTTGAAATTTTCACATAAAAATGGTAAATTTTGAAAATTTCCCATAAAAATGGTAAATTTTGAAAATTTCCCATAAAAATGGTAAATTTTGAAAATTTCCCGAAAAAATGGTAAATTTTGAAAATTTCCCGAAAAAATGTAAATTTTGAATATTTCCTTAAAAATGGGAAATTTTAAAAATTTCCTTAAAAATGGGAAGTTTTCAAAAATTTCCCATAAAAATGGGAAATTTTGAAAATTTCTCATAAAAATGGTAAATTTTGAAAATTTTCCATAAAAATGGTAAATTTTGAAAATTTCCCATAAAAATGGTAAATTTTGAAAATTTCCCATAAAAATGGGAAATTTTGAACATTTCCCATAAAAATTGGAAATTTTGAAAATTTCCTATAAAAATGGTGAATTTTGAAAATTTCCCATAAAAATGGTAAATTTTGAAAATTTTCCATAAAAATGGCAAATTTTGAAAATTTCCCATAAAAATGGGAAAATTTTAAAATTTTCCATATAAATGGGAAATTTTGAAAATTTCCAATAAAAATGGGAAGAGTTAAAAATCGTCCATAAAAATAAGAAATTTTGAAAATTTCCTTCCCTTAAAAATGGGAAATTTTGAAAATTTCCCATAAAAGTGGGAAATTTTTAAAATATCACATATAATTGAAAATTTCCCATTTTAATGGGAAATTTTCAAAATATTAAATTTTTATGGGAAGTTTTCAAAATTTTCCATTTTTATGGGAAATTTTCAAAATTTCCCATTTTTATGGGAAATTTTCAAAATTTCCCATTTTTATAGAAAATTTTCAAAATTTACCATTTTTTCGGTAAATTTTAAAAATTTCCCTTTTTATGGGAAATGTTCAAAATTTACCATTTTTAATGAATTTTTCAAAATTTCCCATTTTTATGGGAAATTTTCAAAATTTCCCATTTTTATGGGAAATGTCCAAAATTTCCCATTTTTATGGGAAATTTTCAAAAAATCCCATTTTTATGGGAAAATTTTCAAAATTTCCCTTTTTTGTGGGATATTTTCAAAATTTCCCATTTTTGTGGGAAATTTTCAAAATTTCCCATTTTTGTGGGAAATTTTCAAAATTTCCCATTTTATGGGAAATTTTCAAAATTTACCATTTTATGGGAAATTTTCAAAATTTACCATTTTATGGGAAATTTTCAAAATTTACCATTTTATGGGAAATTTTCAAAATTTCCGATTAAAAAAAAAAAAGAAATTCCTGCTCTAAAAAATCAATTTTAAAAGATATCGCTCAGAAATTGCTTAAAAAATTGAAATCACGAAATAAAAAGCAGTCATTGCTTGATATAATATTAAAATACTCGTCACATATTGAGCGATATAATAAAAATCAAACTTACCCGGTATGAATTGAGCGATAAAATACAAATAAAAAATACCCGGTATAATTTGAGCGATATAATATAAATCAAAAATACCCGGTGTAATTTGAGCGATATAATATAAATCAAAAATACCCGGTATAATTTGAGCGATATAATATAAATCAGAAATACCCGTTATAATTGAGCGATATAATATAAATCAGAAATACCCGGTATGAATTGAGCAATAAAATATTAATCAAAAATACCCGGTATACTTTGAGCGATATAATATAAATCAAACATACTCGGTATAAATTGAGCAAAAAAATATAAATCAAAAATACCCGGTATAATTTGAGCGATAAAATATTAAGCAAAAATAACTGTTATTTTTGCCTGAAATAATAAAAGGCACAAAATAACTTTTATTTATGATCAAAAAAATAAAAATCAAAAAGCAACCGTTATTTTCTGAGTTTTATTATAAAAGTCGTAACCGTTACAGTCCCTGGTTTAGAGTGCAATCAAAAAATTTTTTAATTTTTTTTTTAACTCCGCTATTTGATTTTTGCCTAGAGTTTGGAAAAAACCGCAAAAAAAGAGAAACCGCGGATTCAGTTTTGAAACACCCAAAACCGGCCGGTTTCGGTTCGATTTTCGGTTTTTTAAATAAAACTATTTTGATTTAAATTTGTAATCAAATTTAGATAATTTTTTTATAACAAAGTAAAGGTATATTTATTAAAGCTCATGTTTATAATTTAATACTAAAATTCAGGAAATTAATTCACGTTTTCTAAATATGAGGTATTTCTTAAATAAGTCTTGTTTTTTTTTTTTGAGAAACTGCAGAGCCCCTTTAGCTTGTATATTATTTGCATCCGAGCGACAAATTGCTTCAACATTCATTTTTACAAACAGCAACGAATCTTTAAAATTATTTACAATTTCAAATTCGATAGAAGCAAATATAAGATCGATAGCTTTTCTAAATTTTCATAAATACTTTCTTTTAGAAGCAGAAATCTAAGAGTAAACTTAATTCACGATTATGATGTTTTTTTTAATGCTTGTTTGTAAAATATTATTACGAACTGACGAATTACTGAAATACCGAACAGTTTTTCTTACAGCCTCTAAGTTCAAATTTATATGGGCAATCGGTTTTATATGATTCAAAATTTCATCGTAGCCATCTTCAAAATTGTCTTCGCTTTCGTTCGTTTGAAATTCATCCACATCTGGATTTATAAGAAATTTTTCATAAAAAACATCAGTGACTGCAAGATGAATTCCGTGTGCCAACCATAACTGAAGCAGTGTTTGATTTTCTATAGTACATGCTACGCTTTTTGTATCAATGAAATATTAAACTCCATTAGCTTTTGTCTAATTGTTTCTTGCGTTTTCTTGGAATTACACGTTCCAAAAATATGGCTGAGTCCCTGGTTATAAAATATACCGTCACATACCGTCTTCTCTTGTACTTCTCCATTGTAAGGCACCTTTTGTTTCTTTCATTCTTCTGCTTCATTTCATAGGCAAATTACGTGCAAATTTATAATGTTACTTCTGAATAATACCAACAAAAATTTATGAAAAATAAATAGCTAAAACCGCGTTTTTTTCTACGGTTTTCGGTTTCGGGTTTGAGGCATAAAAACCGAGGTTTCGGTTTCGGTTTTGGGGCATAAAAAACCGAGGTTTCGGTTAAAACCGAACTGCAAACCCTATTTTTGCCCATATAAAGTTCGAATAAATAGTTAATTAAAGAATATTTCGATACGAAAATTAATAATTTCAAAATTTATTTAAATAAGATTTCTGATTACAAATAAAAATCGGCTTAATTAAAAAAAGTTTAGCCATTAATGTGTGTGTTGTCTTGAAATTGATTTTTTATCATTTTGATTTATTATCACATGTGGTTTGGGGGCACAACCTTCCATATATAATTTTGAAGTTTCCTCATCAGTTTTTTTGTTGTCTTTAGGTGGTTTGTAGTCAGCAACATGATCCACACGAAGTGTTCGTCCTAAAATCTTTAAAATAAATAAAATTAATTATAAATCAATATAAATTGTATATACCCTAACTAAAATCGAAATTCGGACTAATTCAGTTATAGCAATAACAAACAAAAAATGTTTAACAAATCTCCGAATACTTATGCTTATAAAAAAATATATTTTTTAAATTGTTACTAAATAAAAATTAAGAATCATTAAAGTTTTTTATTACAAACACAAATTCGCATATTCATAAGTGCTAACTTTTTTAAATACCTATTTAAGTTATTCACAGACGGTTACGATAGTTCAGACTTAATTATGAGTGAAGCTATAACTAAATGTTAACTAACAGCTGATTAATTCATAAAAGAAAATCATTTGAGGTGAAAAGGTAAAGAATTATAAGAGATTTCCAAATAGTATTTGACATAATGAAAAAAGTAAGGACGTATAGGAAACGCTGCAATTATCTTTAAACTTTTCTTCCATTTGTGTCTAAAAACAAAATAAAACAAACTAGAGATGTATCTTCGGGCGATAACAATTTATACATTTTTCAAAAATTGTTATTGTTGTACAAAACTTTTTATACAAATTGTAACTACAAATTACCTTTTGTAAATTTCTATTAATTTTTACATGCCAAAAATTGTTTTTTAAAGGTTTTAAAAGATTTCTGTCTACTTGCAGTTTATATCGATCACTGTGTTATCGTCATTTTATTTTCTCTACAGGCTTTTTATGGTTTTTTACATGGTTTTTTATTTTTTAGTATCTGTTTAACTAACTTCGACTTTAGTTACGATTTCTGAATATGCGCCAAAATGTATTGCAATAAACAATTTATTGACAAAACTGTCGATGTGGCAACCATTCTCGACGTACGGTTCGATGATTAGTTAGTTAGGAGAAGATTCCTAATTTAACCCATGTCATCCTATTGTTAAATTTTTTTTACGGTTGCTTGTTCTATTTGCTTTTTTTTAATGAAAATGCAATCGTGATAATTTTTGTACTCTGATTACACTGAAGTTTGGCTTTTGTCTCCGATCGACTTCTAATAGTGAAATTATGTGGCCAAGCTATGTCAATCGGAAGTGTTCAAAATATTATTGATTTATTTTTAGGATACGAGCCCGCGCAACGGGCTCGCCCATTTGTATGGCGAAAACTGAGAGTATTTGCAGTTTTTGCTACTTTTCGACCATTTGCAATTTATTTTTTTGAATCTAAAAGTGAACTAATGCAGCTTTAATTAAAGTTATCAATATTTGAAATCCATAAAACAGTTTCGAAGTTATTGTGATTTTCCCCTAAAAATTCCTGTCCTTGACAATACGCCTAAGGATACACCGCTAAAAAAAAACTACTTTGGACAAAAACTCGCAAAGTAAAACATTATTTATCATTTTAGGACTTGTAAGTACTTCATAGTTTCATTTTGTTAAAATATAACAATATTTACTTAGTTTTTTTCATAATCGAAAATGGTTAATTTTTCTCAGGTGGGTTTCAAAACGCATTTTTTAATTTTTTGAAAATTTTGTTAAACAAATATTACAAATTTGAATTTCTCTCATCGATGTGTTAAAATAGATAAAAAAGACCATAAAACTCAAAAAAATTGAGGTCGATTTCTCAAATCATTTTCCCGTACCTTGTGTTCGAATACGACGAATTTCGGAAAAAAGTAACTTTTTGCTCATAATTTGAGTAAATGCTTCATAAATCTTATTTATGTTCAATTTTAATAACACTGTGATCCAAATGTAAAGAAAAAAAAATGCAGAGGTTCTCACATACCAATTCTGTTTTGGGGGAGTCCATAGAGTACAAAAGTAGTAACAATTTCTTTTGGTCACTTCGTTAAGTATATTTTTTAACAGCAAATATAGCTTAAAATCTCTATTCACGAAAATTTAAGTAAAAAAATCGTAACTTTTTATTTTTAAAACTACTTAATTTTTTTTTCTACATTTTGAAGGATACATGCCTTGCCTCATTAAAAAAATGTCCTTTTAAAAATCAGCCAAGAAATGGCAATTTTATTGGCATTTATATTACAAACAAAAATAACTTTTTTATCAATTTTCATTTTCTGTCTGTCTGTATATTTTTGTGTGACAGTAAATATATATTTTTTTATTTCGTTAAAAACCTCATTAAATAGGCTTTCCAAAATGGTTAAGAACAAGCAAATTTAAAGAAAAACGAACCGAAAATTTTTATTTTTTTGATATGCAAATTTTTTTTTTTTTTTTTTGTTTTTTCTTAGAAATGCTTGCGTTTCACCTGCTTATTATAATTTTCTGTGCTCGTATCACGCTTAATGGACCAACAGTAGTTAGAAAGCATACTTATTTTGTTTTTTCCAACATAGCGCTGTTCTATTTTAAAAATTTCTTGGTGAAATCTCTCACCTTGTTCGTCGCTCATTTGTCCTAAATTTGACGGGAACATATTTAAATGAGCATGGAGATGGTGCAGTTTGATTGACATTTTGCAACCCATCGAATGGTAGGAAGAAAGCATTTTACTAACCACTTCTTCGTAGTTTTTACATTTTTTGTTCCCAAGAAAGTTTTCGCACACTGCAACAAAGCCTTTCCATGCATTTTTTTCTAAATGCGACATTTGTTCTAAGAAATTTTGGCCTCTCATTAGTTGTCTTATTTGTGGACCGACAAATATACCTGTTGTAGAATATATATTTTAATTTTTTTAATGTCTGCATCACAAAAAATACGTGCTTACCTTCTTTAAGCTTGCAACAAGTTATTCGTGGAAAACCTCTTTCAAGATATTTAAATGTTAAACCATTTTTATCAAGTGCTTTGACAAACTGTTTTATTAAACCCAGCTTAATATGTAAAGGTGGTAAAATTATATTTGCTGGGTTGACTAAAGGAATGTTTATACTATTTTTTTTCACCAACAACAAATGCTGTACGAGGAGGCCAATTTTTCTGAATATAATGTTGCTCAGTTGCACGGCTGTTCCATTCGCAAAAATAGCATGGAAACTTTGTGTTGCCACCTTGCATACCATTTAAAATGGTCAATACAGGCAAAGCCGGGTATTACGAATCTCGATTTAACGAAAGTTGGATATAACGAACGTTATAATTTTTGTCCATTGAATACCTTATATAGCGAATATTAAGCAAATTTTATACGCGATATAACGAATAATATAAAAAAGTTAAGGAAAATTTACATAAATTCAAATGTTATATAAATGAGTTTTTGAAAATCAAGTAAAAAAAGTTAAAAAAACAAGTTAAAAGTATTTTAGTCTATCAAACCGATTGGTCGGTACAAAAATTATTTATACAATTTTCATTCTCGTTAGATTTATGAGCTATTTTGCGACTTTCATGTATTGAAGTTGCTTTTGACCAATTTCAACGAAAAATTCTTACATATATTTACTTAAATTTGAGTCCATAATCTAAATTCCGTGAAGCCAGACCTATTGAAGGCAATTGAAATAACGAACCGATTTCAGTATCATATACTTTAAAAAATATGTCTAAACCAACTTTCATCAAATTGTTTCAGAAATTGTGACTTCGATAAGATTACATCGACGACAAACTAGCTGTTCAGGCAGGCGAACGGACTGGCATCGTTAAGTCGATACAGTTATTGATTATGAGTAGATCAGTATGATCAAAGGTGTTCTCATCCCAATATAGTGTAGAGTATAAAAACTTTGCGATATAACGAATTTTTCTGTATTACGAATGAGCCTGACATTATATCTTTCGTTATACCGGGAGTTGCCTGTACTTTAAAATCAGCAACAATTTGCCAGTTATGAGAATTGTAGTCTATTAAATTCAAAATTTCAGACATACTCTCGTACGATTCCTTGATGTCAGTAGCGTAAGCCAAAGGAACTGTTGGAAATACGTTCCCGTTATGTAAAAGTCAGCTTTCAGGCCTAAAATTTATATATATTGTATATACAAAACAGAAATTTTGAACAAGTTTTTCGATGTAAGTGCAAATCATATTTACTTTTCGTTGATCCATCGATGAATAATCGCCAGTCTTGTGAAATATGATTGTGTCCTAGCTTATCAAACAAAGAATTTACATTATTGCAATAAACCATATTGCTGTTTTTTGTGCTTTCGCTAAACAGTGATCCAAATAAACCCATTTCTTCACTTCTACGAAAAGTAATATTGACACTCTCATCTAAGAAATTCCATTGTTTCATTCTTGATCCTAAAAGTTCCGTCTGTCTCTTTGACAGTTCTAAATCGCGTACCAGGTCATGAAATTCTCCTGATGAAATTAAGCGTTGTTCTCTTAGTTCAGCTTCTGGTGGGATAAATTCTGATGCTGGCCTTTCATAAAGGGTTGGAAATATTTCAATTGACTCTGGTGATAATTCTGCTGTGTTTTCTTTGATTAAATCTTTTTTTTGACGCAATACTGATTTAATAACATGGTCAACGTCTGCGTATTTAATTAATTTTCTTATTTTAAAGTGGTAACCTTTAGTGCAAGTTAAACAAAAATAGCAATTATTTGGTCTATGTACACGTTGTGGAAGCCAAGCAACGGGTTCAACGAAAGGCATTGCAGTGGAGCCACTTTGCATTTTCCAAGATCTAAGTGTCGAATAGCACGATGAACAGCAAACAGAGGGTACATACCACAGTCCACGAACAAAACAACGACTAAAGTACTCTTCGTATAGTGGAATAACATGTTCATTAACCGATAAATCAATTTTATGTTTTTTGTCCACAAAAAGTCCACAAATGAAACAAAAATTATTACTTTTATCACACATTTTTAAAGAAATATTAATTTTTTTAATTTATTTTTATTACTAATAATACTAAATTGCGCAACCTTTCGATGAGAAACTCGAAGTCTACTTATACATTTTAAAAATGTACTTTTTTCTAAATGAACTTTTAAATAAAATTTATAAAACCAAAATTTGTTGCCCAACAAAAAATTGGGATCCGGCAGAATATAAATTTGTTGAAAAAATTGCATTTTTTTATTTTAAGCGCTATAAAATAGCCATTTTATGGGCGATCTTCAAACGGAAAATATTTTCAGAAAAGCCGAATTCGCATCTAATATCCATTGAAAACTAAAGTTAAATCGACTGTCAAATAAAGAAGTTATGATTTTTTTTCTTTAAATTTTCGTAAATAATGGTTTTACGTTACATTTGCTGTTAAAAAATATACTTAACGAAGTGATCAAAAAAAAATATTACTATTTTCGTACTCCATGGACTCCCCCAAAACAGGGCCCTTACCGCGTAACTCGATTCGAAAAGTAAAATCATTCGAAAGAAATTTCCGAATCGAAAGGTTAACCGTACAGTGTAAATCGTTCAAAACGAACACAGTGTTGTATTCACAAGCATAAGGGAAAATTTGTAAAAATGTTGGTAGCACTGCTGTTTGACACACAAATTTCCCAAAACAAAACATATCAATGAGCAATTTCAAGTTATTTTTAAATAATTTTATAATATAAATTGGGTTTCCTTATTGTTCGATGATGAGAATGATACGGTACCTGAACGAGTCAAAAAAAATTAATTAGAGACTCTTCAAACATAATGGATCTTTCTAATAAAACGTAAATGACCATATACACCCACAATTAAATTAGCAATTACCACAATTAAATTAGAGTATATTGTTTAACAATTTCCAAATCAAGGTCTACAATAGCTTTCTTCATTTCCAATTGTTGAACCTTTCTTTTGGATTTTTCCAACTCTGTTAATTTTTTGAAATCGAATTTTTCTTTTAGTAGTTTAATTTTTCTTTTTTAAGTTGATTTTTTTAAGTTAAATTTCTAAATTTAATTTAGGAGTTCGAGTTTATACTTTAAAAACAGTTATTGTTATTATAAAAGGTCATTACTAGGATATTTTCTTGATTGGAGGAATTGAAATTTTCATTTAAATTATTTTCAAGACTACATCTTCGTATTAATGTTGGCACATTGTGTGATTAGCTTTTTGTTTCAAACTTTTGTGTCCCAGACATTCCGCTTACAGCTTCCTCTATCGAAAGAAAATTGGACGTTTGCTGTTCTAATCTGCTTGGTCCACCTCCAGTCCGAGAAATACTGCTACGGTTCCTATGACATTTGCTTCTTACGTTATTTTTGTAGAAAGCCCAAACCTAAAAATAAACTTGTCATATATTTCATGAAATAAATACTAAAGGAAGTGCCACTTCAAAATTTTTGACTATAAAGAATATCTTTGAAGTTTGTATATTTTGTCAATATTACACAGATCGTTGCCACACTCGTAGATTATTTTATGGAAATTTGTAAACTAGAATATGTAGTTTGAAAAAAAAAAAAATAAATAACGCTTAAAATAACTAATATTTTCAATAAATAGTCTAATAAAATTTGTAATTTGTAGCTTTGTAGATGCTAAAACACATACATATGAAATCAATTATATCATTAAATTAAAAAATATTTCGTGTGTTTTACTGAATAACGTTACGGGCAAACTGCTGAGACGTTTGAGATAGTATTCACAGCCTGTGTCCCTAAAAGTTTAGGGAAGGACTCGATAGACTTCGAAAACATGAGATGAAAACACCCACTAGGAGCAATTTTGTGATCTCAGTTCAAAAACTTTACTTACTTAGTTTCCCCAAACACTACAAGTGAAATAGAGGGGACTTTTCTCAGTCAAGGACATGTACTAGATTCTATTTTTAGACTAAATGAAATAGACCTACAGCTTGACGCTGGCTTCTAATGGCAAATAACTTAATAACCAGTCGTTACCTATATTAAGGAACTAATAGTCCACACAATATATTTAAAATTCCGATATAAAATGATGGTTGAGGCCCTATGTTCCACTGGGAGTCAAGGATAACAGAAGAAGAAAGTTAAGAAATATTAAAAATTACTAAACAATTTTGATACTTAAATGGGATTTTTTTAAAAAGTAAGGTAGCCTCATTTTTTGAGTAAACTTCAGATATTCTTTCTTGTCAAATGGTTAATGTTTACAAAATAAAAAGAAAGTGGCACTTCCTTTAATATTTATTTCATGATATATTTCACCATTTCCTCATATTGTTTTTTTGGTTGTGTTAATATATTTTTTCGGAATATTCCTTTAAAATGTTAACAATACTAATTTATTATTTGATTCACTTTATAAAAATGGATTTTTATTTAAAAAAGTATAATTTTTATAAATACTTACATTTTCCCCAACTGTCACTACCTAAATAGCTTTCGAACAATTTCCTATCATTTTAAACGACAAAAATGTCCGTTTTCGTAATACACAGTTGGATTTACGAAAGGGAAATTTATTTGTCGAAAGCGAAAAAACTTGTCCGCACTTTCGAAACAAAACATACGAAGATCGTATTAGACAGTACCATTTGTACGAACTCGAAAATTTTCCGTTTCGAATCGAGTTACGCGGTAACCCCCCAGAATTAGTATATGAGAACCCCTGCATTTTTCCCGTGTATCACAGTGTAATGTTTGTATGGAATAAAATTATCCGTAATATGGAAAATATAAACAGGTTCTATGTTTTTAAAATTGGGTAAACTTAACACTTTTTTCCGGAGTCAAAGATGAAAAACTTGATTTTTTGTATTTTTTTTATTTTTTAAATACGTAATATTATTAATTTATTACTGAATTTTAATAAATATACTTAAAAGTTATTATTTTATACTAAGATAAAGTTTTTTTTTATTAAAAAAAATATTTTAACCCTTTTTAGACATGGGGTCAAAAATGTCCCAAGTTTTTTTTTGCATAATTTTGATTAAAAACCACTAATATTATTATTTGACACCAAGATTAGTTTTTTTTATTATAAAAAATATTTTAACCCTTTAAAGACATGGGAGCAGAAATTAAAAATTTATGGGGACAATATTGTTTTAACCCTTTAAAGACATGGGAGCAAAAATTAAAAATTTATGGGGACACTATTGTCCCCATAAATTTTTAGGATTAATTTCTTTTAATAAATAAACTTAATATTTATTTATTTATTTGTTCATTAGTCTATGGATACAATATTATCCTTACAGACTACTTAATATAAAAAAGAGTGTAATATATTTACTTAATGCCTTTTTATCAAAAGTGACAAAATAATTTGTAGATAATTTTTGCTCCCATGTCTTTTATGGGTTAAAATATTTTTTATAACAAAAAAAATTAATCCTGGTGTCAAATAATAACATTAATCATTTTTAATCAAAATTTGCTGAAAAAAGTGCAAAAAAAACTTGGGTCATTTTTAATTTTTTTTTTAATCAAAAAACTTTGTCTTGGTGTAATATTATTACTTTTAAGTATATTTATCAAAATTCAGTAATAAATTAATAATATAACGTATTTAAGAAACAAACAAAAAATACAAAAAATCAAATTTTTCATCTTTGACTCCGGAAAAAAAGGGTTAAGCTTACCTAATTTTAAAAACAAAGATTCTGTTTATATTTTCCATAGTATGGATAATTTTATTCTATATAAACGTTATAAAAATTGGATTTATGAAGCATTTACTCAAATTATGAGCAAAAAATTATTTTTTTGCGAAATTCGTCCAATTCGAACGCAAGGTACGGGAAAATGATTTGAGATATCGACCTCAATTTTTTTGAGTTTTATTGTCTTTTTTATCTATTTTAACACATCGATGAGAGAAATTCAAATTTGTAATATTTGTATAACAAAATTTTCAAAAAATTAAAAAAATGCGTTTTGAAACCCACCTGAAAAAATTACCCATTTTCGATTATGAAAAAAAACAAAGCAAATATTATTATATTTTAACAAAATTAAAAGCAAAAACTGCAAATACTCTCAGTTTTCCCCATACAAATGGGCTCAAAAACTTTGGGCCCGTTGTGCTGGCTCGTATCCTAAAACTAAATCAATAATATTTTGCACACTTCCGACTGACATAATTTGGTCGCATAATTTCACTATTAGAAGTCGATCAGAGAGAAAAGCCAAAAAAACGACATACCCTAATATACAGTGTTATGTAAAACAAAAAATTGACATGAAGTTAGCATAGATTTTAACCATAACTAGCAAACAAACTCTGAATAACAAACTGCTAAACACTTGTTAGCAAGTTGCTAAATATGTACCATCTTCTGTGAACAGCTGATTAGTGTAAATTTTTTGTAAACAATATTTTAGTAAAGTCAATCTTTTAGTTGACTTCACTATTTTCGTTTCTTTTAATGTGGCTTCTTCCATTTTAAAATTTCAAAATCAGTGGTGATTTAAGCTAAAATAGTAGTTTTAGCAATGGCATCACTCATTTTTATATAAAAATGGTTGCATAACACATATGGGCAAATCCGAAAAACATTAAACAAAGAACAAAATTTTAAAACTGTAAAAATTACGTATTTGTGTTTATGAAAAAATTTACCATATATTGATCATTTAGAATATATAATGGATAAAATTTTTGATTACTCTCTTTGTGAATGGCAGGTCATTATTTGCACCCATCTCAAATTTTTATAAATTTTTAAAATAATAGGTTTTTTAATAACACATATGGGCAAATCCGAAAAACATTAAACAAAGAACAACATTTTAAAACTGTCAAAATAACGTAAATTTTCATATGTTCATATAGCATTTTACAGAATAAAATGTATAGGAAAGTGTGTAGAGTCGTCACAGTATATATTTTTTACAAAATGATATTTGAAATGAAATATGAAATTGTGCCCAAAATTAGCTTTTTAACCGCGAACATGAAAAGGAAGGAGATGAAATTCGGGAACAAATAAAACCATTATTTTCACTGATTAACGAATCCTTAAAAAAATATGAATTATGAATTTTTTCTATTAAAAAACATTCAAGTAAAAACTGTATCGTCCATCACGTAGCGTCCGCAACAGTTCATTTATGGATTTTTGGTGAAACTGGAAACTTTAAAATATTTTATAAAAGCTGTTTTGTAATCCACTGATTTTTCTCTTCTTTAATGTATTTACAATTTTTTTATTACTATGACCGATTTGATGAAAATTACAGAAACGTGTTGAAAATAAAGTCACTTCCATTTTTTGTAGCGTCCGTCACAGCACTTTAAAAGCGAATATCTTTTAGCTCCAAAAGAAGTATGTAAATTAACAAATGCCATTCGATGGCACAATCGATGGGCTAATATTTTTTTAATCTGTGCAAAGATATCTAGTGTAGAACGGCAATGGGATACATTTAAGTACAACAAAATCCGTACAAATGTATCGTCCGTCACGCAGGATTTGCTCATATATAAACTAACTAAATTTGTAATGAAAAACTTAATACTTTAAATTTTTTTATCATTTTAAATAATGTTTTCTTAACAAAAATATTTTTTTTTTTTTTATTTATTTATATTGCTAGTCTAGCATAACAAGATTAATCAAGGTATATTATAATGAAGGTAATTTCACTTTACGATACTAAATTTAATTTCACTTTCTGACAATTCTAAGGGTTCTGACATTTCAATAGAAATAAAGCTACCATATTATGTTAAGTCTTCCCTTTTTTTTGTCCCTATGCCGACAATATGAATTATGTGTTAAAATTTAAACACTCTTTTATTGCAGAATTTAAAACTTTTTTTGCTAATGCATCTGCAAACATAACCGTTTACCTATATTTTACTTGTTCTAGGAGAAAAGAGCTGGATAGCTTTAAACATATAATAGAATTTTATTGATTTTTTTAATTTCCTGAGTACTTAGAAAAAACACATAACTAAAATTGTTGTCTCAGCGGCGATTTGAAGTAATAGAAATTAATTTATTTTTCAAAATAGAATTGTTATTTCAAATCAAACATTTTTTTAAATTATAAAAATACTTAAATAAAACGTTATGTTTTTGTTAGAAGATTCCGGTACGAAAAGATCATTGTCATATCATTCTCGTTGTCAGCGAACTAGAGTTTGACGTTTCGGTAGAAGAAGATAATCACGTAATTCTGTTTAATCAGGAAGAATTTATCTTAATACAAAGTCTGTTCTTATTATAGTTTCAGAAGTCTCAATGGCTAATTTAACTAACGGCTAATATATTTGTTAATCAGTTTGTCACTGTAAGTCCCTATTCTACACTGACGGATGTTGCATGATCCTGTTATGAGAGGAAATGCTCCTATAGTTGATGCTGTATTGCTGTCACCGTAGGCTTTGGTTAATGTTAATCCAATACTACTATGGTTACTATTGGAATCTGATCCGCTACCATTGGTGGGAACCGGCAAATATGAAACACATACCAAGAGGCGTAAATTTCTACTTTCCAGATCATTTGAATTCTTTGATGTTAACCTATATAAAATCATTGAAACTCTATCCATATTATAGGTGTTGAAAAATATTATATATTCCATTTTATATTCCAGTTTTCTGGAACATATTAATGAAAGCTCTAACAGGTGCGCTTAAAAACCGTAACTAATATATGTATTGATGATTTCAGTGGGTTCATATTTCCATAGTTTTCAGTACTGTAGTTAGTTTAATATCCCTGCTATTTACATTGCTCATGAAGGAAAGGTACTTTAAAAACCTGAACCTGAAATAAAAGAGCATAATATGCCAAAGTGGATGTACGAAAGACTAAATATTTTTGCATTAATTGTTCAGTATTTAGGAATTCACGCCAGGAGTATCTATATTACATGATCGTATAGTTCTAAAATCCTATCGTATGGAAAATAAAGCAGCATGCAAATTTTAATTGTTTTAAATTTTTATTTTAGTTTTGAATTTTTTTGTTTTTTACATGTTTATACCGCCTTTTTCAAGCTGTATGTTAATTTGGCTTTTATATATAAAATATATATTACACATATTATTTAAGAATTTCCAAATTGTACTAAAAAATGTGGCAACGCTATACTTCATATGCCATAAAAAATAAACTTCAAAAACCCTTATTAAAATTTAGTAAAAGCCAGTGAAACTACCTTCATTATATCTGCCTTGAGATTAATAATCTTATAAATTAAAGTGCTAGTGAGTTTGAACATATTATTTTATATACATACATTTTAATTAAGAAGTATTATTTATCAATGGTACATGGTCAGATCTTACAATATTGTCACATCTGGCAATGTGCTGCCAATAAACTGACAATAAAGAATTTTCAGCAAAAGGCAAATTGTGTGTTTACACGGTTGTAAGAAAATTGTAAGAAAAGCTGTCAATTTCATTGTCAGAAATTGTCTGACAATTAATTAAACTGACAATCTCAGCTTACAATAAATTGGCAGTTCACACGATTATCAGATATGTGTACACAAAAAATTGCCAGATCTATTGTCAGTCACAAAGCACATGAAAAATATTGTTCATTTTTGTGTTTTTGACTTGAAATTTATATTTGTTTTATAATCCAAATGGAAAAAAGAGGCAATTGCCAAAATTTTAACAGTGTATGTTTAGAAAGCTGTGAAGATGAATATGAAGTGGAGAAAAAACGTCTCACAGTAGGATTGTGGAAAAAATTATGGAAATAAGTCTGCAACTTTTAAACCTTTAGGCCGATTTTAAAATAATTTTGGCAGAAATGTTTAAACCTGAAAAGCCTAGCTTTTACTATGGCGGCGCAATCGGCTCCCAAAGTAGGGCACGCCAGACTCATAAATTACTTAAAACTATATATAATTGTCATTTTCCAACCAATTTGAGGAATCATACTATATAACAAATACAAATCCTATTTTTACAGTTTTATTAAAAATAAAATTTTTAATTTTTGTACCATACTGCACCGATTTTTTTACTAATGTCTGATCTATATATAACCAATAGGTAAAAGGGTATTATAAGTTTGCCATTCAGTTTGTATTTTTTTCATTATTCGTCTTAAAACAAATAAAAATAATACCGATCGACTCAGGAGTCGCGGTCTAAATCGACTCAGAGAGTCGTATTTGACTATTCTTAGAATTTTAAAATCTTTTTTTTTTAAATGCAGTTAAAAAAAATGTTTCAATTCAATTCTCATCGAATTTTGAATTTTGGCGATATCTCTAGTGTTTATAAACCGAAAATTTCCTAAAATCTGACATATAATTCGGATAAATAAATACGGGTTTTTAAATTTATTTTTTTTATTTGCCAATTTGAGAACATTGATATATTGTGCTATCGCGATATCTCAGTTATTAATTTATCGATTTTGATGATTGTGCTGCGCTTAATTCTGTTATCCCTGACTGCCAGTGGAGCATAGGGTCTCAAGTTGCGCTGAATTATTTCCTAAAATTTGATATATAGTTCAAAAAACTTTTTTTTAAATAAAGTTTTTTACAAAAAAAAAAATACTTTAAATTCGGTAATTTGTGAGACATCGAATTTGGCGATATCTCAGATTGTACCTACTTTGATAATATATATAATATCGTTTTGCTTAGGAGGATTTTCTAATATCTGATATATAATTCGTGTCGGTATACTATACGTAAATTGAGGAATTTATACAAATTAAAAAAAAAAATACAAAAATTTGAATTCGGCATCGAATTTCGAATTTTTGCTATATCTCAGTTGTTAGTAGAACTACATGTTGAAATTTAATAGTATACTTGGTAGAACACTATTAACATACAATACCTATACATGTAAGTTATGTCGGTATGCCATCTAGGAGCTCATCAAACTTGATTTCAGCATACCGAAATATGTCTTAAATAAGTGTTTTTTTGAACTTTATTCATGACATAGACCTATTGTTTCAGGAAATTTCAATTTCGATCCATAATTTTTTGCTTAAAAAGTTTTATACCATCGCAAATATATTTATAAAAAATTTTTCTAATCCAAAATCTATTAATGTTAACTCAGATAAAACAAAAATGTTGGCTGTTTTTAAGTTTTTTGCTAAAAGTGTTATTTGGTTATTTGCTTTTTTAATTCATCTTTTTATAATATTTTTATTCGAAAAACTTCTTTAGATTGATATATAATAAAGCTACGTCTCACAGTGGGATTGCGGAAAAAATTATGGAAATAAGTCTGCAACTTTTAAACCTTTAAGCCGATTTCAAAATAATTTTGGCAGAAATGTTTAAACATGAGAAACCTTGCTTTTACTATGGCGGCGCAACCGGCTCCCAAAGTGGGGCACCTCAGACTCATAAATCACTTAAAACTATATATAATTCCAACAAATTTGAGGAATCATACTATATAACAAATACAAATCCTATTTTTACATTAAAATTTATTAATTTTTGTACCACACTGCACTGATTTTTTTACTATTATAACCAATAGGTAAAGGGGTATTATAAGTTTGCCATTCACTTAGTAATTTTTTCATTATTCGTCTTAGAACAAATAAAAATAATACCGATCGACTCAGGAGTCGGGGTCTAAATCGACTCAGAGAGTCGAATTTGACATGTCCGGCTTGTCAAAGATATCGTCAAAATACTAAACTTCGAATTTTAAAAATTTTGAATTTTGGCGACATCTCTAGTGTTTATAAACCGATTTTGATGAAATTTAATAGCGTGCTGCGTTGGAAAATTTCCTAAAATCTGATATATAATTCGGACAAAATAAATACGGTTTTTTTAAATTTGCCTATTTGAGGACATCGTTATATTATGCTTTCGCAATATCTCAGTTCAAAAAACTATTTTTTTTTAAATACAGTTTTTTTACAAAAAAATATTTTAAATTCGGTAATTTGTGAGACATCGAATTTGAGACATCGAGATTTGGCGATATCTCAGATTGTACCTATTTTGATGATATATAATATCGTTTTGCTTAGGATGATTTTCTCATATCTGATAATACGGTATACTATCCGTAAATTGAGGAATTTATACAAATTAAAAAAAAACAATTTAAAGAAAATACAAAATTTTAATTCGGCATCGAATTTCGAATTTTGGCTATATCTCAATTGTTAGTAGAACTACGTGTTGAAATTTAATAGTGTACTTCGTAGAACACTAATAACATATAATACCTATACATATAAGTTATGTCGGTGTGCCATCTAGGAGCTCATCAAACTTGATTTCAGCACACCGAAATATATCTTAAATAAGTGTCTATTGAACTTTATTAATGACATAGACGTATTGTTTCAGGAAATTTCAATTTTGATCCATAATTTTTTGCTTAACAAGTTTTATACCATCGCAAATATATTTATAAAAAAATTTTCTAATCCAAAATCTATTAATGTTGACTCAGATAAAACAAAAATGTTGGCTTTTTAAGTTTTTTACTAAAAGTGTTATTTGCTTATTTGCTTTTTTAATTCATCTTTTTATAGTAATTTGTTCGAAAAACTTCTTTAGATTGATGTATAATAACACCATGTTCCCAACAAAAATGTATGTTCAATATAATTTTATTTTGTTATTTTTATTTATTTATTTTTTATGATATAAATCCTAAAAACCGTATGTTTTCAATTAAAACCAAGAAGTTAAAATTGTCTGACAATGATTGCATTGTAAGATGGTGGAATTTCATGCAGCTGACAATAAAAACGAAGCTGACAATTTTTTAAAATGTTCTGCCAATTTTAAATAGAGTGTTTACACGATTGTAAGATATCTGACAATTTCATTGTAAGGCGGTTGGGTGACAATGTGCTGACAATGCTTTAGCTGACAATGTTGTCAGCAAAAAATTGTAAGTTTACACGATTGTAAGAAATTTTCTTACAATTTTTCTTACAATATTGTAAGATCTGACCATCATGTAGACATAGCATAACACTTTATTCCCAATGTTCAATATAATTTTATTTTGCTATTTTTATTTATTTATTTTTTAATGATATAAATCCTAAAAACCGTATGTTTTCAATTAAAAGCAAGAAGTTAAAATTGTCTGACAATGATTTGATTGTAAGATGGTGGAATTTCATGCAGCTGACAATTAAAACGAAGCTGACAATTTTTTAAAATATTCTGCCAATTTTAAATAGAGTGTTTACACGATTGTAAGATATCTGACAATTTCATTGTAAGGTGGTTGTGTGACAATGTGCTGACAATGCTTTAGCTGACAATGTTGTCAGCAAAAAATTGTAAGTTTACACGATTGTAAGAAATTTTCTTACAATTTTTCTTACAATATTGTAAGATCTGACCATCATGTAGACATAGCATAACCATTATTTCAACCAAAATTTTTTTTAGTTAGAAATAATCATTATGACCAAAAAAATTTTTTTTGGTTATCATTTGTGAAACAATCCGTTAGCAATTTTTAAAATGCTGGACGGATTTTGACGAAATTTGCAACATTAGTAGAAGAGGAGTCAGGCTTTAGAGCTGCCATGGGCAGAGAATTTATTTGCCTATAACTAGTTATAGGCAAATAAATTCTGCCTACACACACACACCACACACAACAATTTTGAAGAGCATAAAAATACTTTACGCTCTATCTTTTTTACAAACTCCCACAACAAACACACTCATTCGCTATGAAACATTTGATGAAGCAAGACCTCGCTACAGAATTTATTTTATATACGTTACAAAATACACTAAGCAAAATGTTTAAAGAGGAATATGAAAATGATTTTTTTTTTGTATTGAAAATATGAATAGCAACATTCAATGCTTAATATGTTTTAAGGTAATGGGTAAAATAAATACAAAATATGATTAAGAAGACATTTTTTGAATTGTCATAGGGAATTTGAAAATTTAAAAGGAAAAGATCGTTTTTTAAAATTATTAGAATTAAATGCAAAATTTTTTTTATTATTTATGGATGATTACTTTATAAATGATACCGAAATTACCAATAATAATATAAACGTAGAAAATGCAGACATTTTGCAACTGGATAGGGATGATCACATTATTATTGATAATGAAATTAACAATAATAATGTAAATGTAAAAAAAGAGGAAATTTTTGCCTTGAAGAAGGCATCATATACAGTCGCTTGGGCTTTGGCAAGGCAATGTAGACCATTTGAAGATGGTGTCTTTTTTCAAACGTTAAATTCGGACGTTTTAAAATGTTTTGGTGAAAAATGTAAGGAAACCTTAGATATTTGCCAAAACATTCCGCTTTCCCGAAGAACTGTGACACGACGTACTGAGTACTTGAGTAACTATATTTACGAAATTGCAAAAAATAGGTTAAAAAAATGCAAAAGTTTTTCAGTTTCTTTAGACGAAAGTACGGACATAAACAATATTTGTCAGTTAGTTATTTGTATTAAAACTGTAGATGAAAATTTAAATACTTTTGAAGAAGTTTTCAATGTCATACCTTTTCACGGACATGTGACAGGACAAATTCTATATGACGCATTAGAAACCCACATTTTTAAATTTGCTGATAGAGAAAAACTTAGTTCTATTTGCACAGATGGAGCTAAAGTTATGAGAGGGGAATTAAAAGGACTTTTAGGCATAATGAGAAAAAATGGAATTTCATGCCCGGCTTTTCATTGTGTTATTCATCAACAGGCCTTATTTTGTAAACATCTTAATCTAACAAAAACGATGAGTATTGCCATAAAAATAATTAATAAAATAAGAGGTGGCCATAATTCCCTCACCCACAGAAAGTTTAAGGAATTTTTAGACGAATATGAAGCGGACTACGGAGATCTTTTGTTATATACAGAGGTCCGCTGGCTAAGCCGAGGCAGAAGCCTGCAAAGACTTTTTAATTTGCGAAATGAAGTTATAATGTTCTTCAAAGCTAATCCGAAAATTAACGCCGAAGAACTTATAGCTTCTTTAGAGGATGAAGATTTTTTACTCGACTTAGCATTTCTTTGCGACGTGACAGAAATGTTGAATGAACTAAACGTGACCCTACAAGGTAAAAATATTCTTATATTTAATTTAGTTAAAATTTTAAAAAATTTTTATAGAAAACTTAGTTTTTTAATAAGGCGGTTAGAAAATAACAACCTTACCAGTTTGAAAAAAATCTCTTTCCTTTTTTCTGAATTAAAAATAACCAGAGCCGATAAAATTAAAAACTATCTTGAAATTATACAGACTTTGAGCACAAATTTTAATGATAGATTTAAAGATTTAAAACAAATAGAAAAAATAATTATATTGCATGATAACCCCCTAACATGCAATATTGATGAACAAAATTCGAATTTGCAACAAGAAATTAAAAACTTAAGGGAAGACCTAGAAATTTCCCTTACAACTGAAGCAGATTTCTGGAAAAATATAGATGACTCCAAATATAGCAAGATTATAATAGAAATATACAAACTATACGCTATGTTTGGTACGACGTACAACTGCGAAGTTGCTTTTTCAAGTCTAAAAATTATATTAAGTAAAGTAAGAAATAGGTTGTCCGATAGACACATAGCCGATCTTTTGAGAATCAAAGAGTACAGAGGCGAAATTGATATAGATGAAGTAACATCAATATATCAGTAATACTGAATAATTCAAAATGTAACTAACAAAGTTGAAACTCATTGAACTCAATGAGTCTAAAAATAGAATCGGATGCAGCTCATTGTCTGAGAGAAGTACCCCTTGTTAAAATTGGAATGTTGTCGGGGAATTATATATATATAACTAACAAAGTTACTAACTAACTAACTAACTTAAAATAATTAATTAGCTAACTAACTAACAAATACAACAAAATTTACAGAAATTACGTTTTTTAAATTTTTTTTCGGTGTATAATGTTTTTTTATAGTTATATTTTATTCTCTGCTGTTACTAGTACAAACGCATTTTACATATGTGTTGGTGCCCATCGCTGCTTTAGAGCAATGTTTAAAGATTTATCTATCGGTAGCACAGTGGGATCTACAGTGGTCTAAAGTTGCCCACCTCTGGTACGAAAAACCTTTGGGTCAAATTTGGTCTCTTTACCCTCTAGAGCAGGCGCGACCACCGCGAAGCAAGTACTTGCCAGAAGTTTTCTTATTCTCATTTATTTAGTCGTCATTCAACCTTTGACGGATGCACACGAGTGGAGGCTGTTATAAGTTTTGTTAATTTTTTTGTATTTTTTGTTATTGTTTTTTTCAGATACACTGTGAGATTGAATGTTAGAATAATTATTTTTACGCTAAACATTCAATCGTTTTTATAGAAAATATTTAATTTTTTTTAGTAAAAAATACGTTTATATTTTCTTTATAGAAAAATAAACTTAAATTTTTTTCTATGTAAAAGCATGTTTTTAAAAGAAAAAAAAAACGTTTTCTAAATAAAAAATACATATTCTAAAGAAAACAAACTTTTTCTTTAGTAATAAAAACATGATAAACCTTCTTAAAGACATGTTTTTTATAGAAAAAATAAGTAGAAAAAGTAAGTTTTTCTACAGAAAAAGTAAGTTTTTCTATAGAAAAAGTAAGTTTTTCTATAGAAAAAGTAAGTTTTTCTATAGAAAAAGTAAGTTTTTCTATAGAAAAAGTAAGTTTTTCTATAGAAAAAGTAAGTTTTTCTATAGAAAAAGTAAGTTTTTCTATAGAAAAAGTAAGTTTTTCTATAGAAAAAGTAAGTTTTTCTATAGAAAAAGTAAGTTTTTCTATAGAAAAAGTAAGTTTTTCTATAGAAAAAGTAAGTTTTTCTATAGAAAAAGTAAGTTTTTCTATAGAAAAAGTAAGTTTTTCTATAGAAAAAGTAAGTTTTTCTATAGAAAAAGTAAGTTTTTCTATAGAAAAAGTAAGTTTTTCTATAGAAAAAGTAAGTTTTTCTATAGAAAAAGTAAGTTTTTCTATAGAAAAAGTAAGTTTTTCTATAGAAAAAGTAAGTTTTTCTATAGAAAAAGTAAGTTTTTCTATAGAAAAAGTAAGTTTTTCTATAGAAAAAGTAAGTTTTTCTATAGAAAAAGTAAGTTTTTCTATAGAAAAAGTAATTTTTTCTATAGAAAAAGTAATTTTTTCTATAGAAAAAGTAATTTTTTCTATAGAAAAAGTAAGTTTTTCTATAGAAAAAGTAAGTTTTTCTATAGAAAAAGTAAGTTTTTCTATAGAAAAATTAAGTTTTTCTATAGAAAAAGTAAGTTTTTCTATAGAAAAAGTAAGTTTTTCTATAGAAAAAGTAAGTTTTTCTATAGAAAAAGTAAGTTTTTCTATAGAAAAAGTAAGTTTTTCTATAGAAAAAGTAAGTTTTTCTATAGAAAAAGTAAGTTTTTCTATAGAAAAAGTAAGTTTTTCTATAGAAAAAGTAAGTTTTCTATAGAAAAAGTAAGTTTTTCTATAGAAAAAGTAAGTTTTTCTATAGAAAAAGTAAGTTTTTCTATAGAAAAAGTAAGTTTTTCTATAGAAAAAGTAAGTTTTTCTATAGAAAAAGTAAGTTTTTCTATAGAAAAAGTAAGTTTTTCTATAGAAAAAGTAAGTTTTTCTATAGAAAAAGTAAGTTTTTCTATAGAAAAAGTAAGTTTTTCTATAGAAAAAGTAAGTTTTTCTATAGAAAAAGTAAGTTTTTCTATAGAAAAAGTAAGTTTTTCTATAGAAAAAGTAAGTTTTTTAAATTGTATTTATAAAAAAATATACTATGCTGAATATACATTTCTAAAAAGTTATGTTTTCTTTATAGAAACAAAAGAAAATAATTTTTGTTTACATAAAAACAACAAAAAAAAATCAATACTCCTCCGCATGTTCATTTCACGCTGGTTCAGCGGTAACTGAAATAAAATATAAATAAACAACCAAATTTATGTCAATTCTTGCTTCTGCCTGTGTATCCTCTCTTTCGCTCACAAATACAATCACATTCCTCTCTTTGGTCATCCCTGCTCTAGAGATACTTCTAGAGATACAGCATAACTGGTTTCTCATTTTATACCACGTTTGGGACCGAATTTTCAAAAATCCTTCCAAAAGAATCTTTACATCGAAAAAGGTGCCCGCTGTCAAAATTTCAGCTTCCTAGCTTAAGTCGTTTGGACTAGGCGATGATGAATCATGTTATAATTTCATTTATATAGATAACCAAAAAAATAAAAAAAATCTTGATAATGGTTTTTGGTTACTATAATGGTTATTAAAGACCAAAAAAAGTTTTAAGTTGATGAAATGCTTATTTCTAACCAATAAAAAATATTTCTCTTTTTAATTGGTTACAATAACCAAAATAAAATATATTCCTTGTTAATGGTTAATTATAACCATTACATCAATTCATTGGCATTAATAGTTAAGTACGATCGTTTCGTAGTTTATCTTATAACTGTTACGGTCCCTGATTTAAATATAGTTCGTAATTATAAAAAAGAAAAAAAATTAATTATTATAATATAATAAAAGAAAAAAATAATCAAATAAATAGTGTAACCAAAAATAAAATAGACAGAAAAAAGAGAAAAAATTAGCAAAAGAATCTTTTTAACTCAACTTTAAACTTATTTGCGCTGTTTATAGTTTGAATATTGTTTGGGAGTTGGTTCCAAAGACTTACAGTATGTATTAAAAACTGACGTTGGGATAACAAACATTTTTGCTGTATTAGGTTTTTCCCTCTATTCGATCTCGCAAACTTTAAGCGGTTATAGAGAGACGAAGATTCTTTAGTAGTAATTATACGATGTAGAAAAATCAAGTTTTTAAACTTAAGAAAATTTTCAAAGCTCATTTGATTAATTCTATATGTAAAGCTCGATATTGAATCGTAACGACGTTTGTTATAGATATATATCTGGCGATATTGTTGTATGCAACTTTAAGCTTTTGAGAGTCAGAGCTATAGCAGTTTGAAAAAATTTCACTGGCATACATCAGTGTTGGGATTAAATAAGCTGAGATACACCACAAAAATGATAAAAGAGTACATATTTCAAAAAAAAAAAATAAACATTTCCGTAATGATGTAGCCTTCACAATTATCGGAGTCATTAATTTTTAACTTTTTTTCATTTCAAAATAATCTAACGATTGCCCCAATGTATTAATATTGTTTTATTTTTATTAAAAGTAAACAGCCTAACTACAAAACATTTAAAGTCGACTTTAAACCAAATTTTAAAAACTAAAATAAGCTTTTTTTCTTTTGAATGTTTTTCATTTTGTGATACGTTGAAAAAAAATGTTAAGTAGAAAATGGATTTTTTTTCAAAATTTTCAGTTATTAGATAGATTTTAAAGGTAATTACTTTAAAACTGATTGGAATCATATAACAATTGTTGTTTTCTATTATTATTCTACAAAAATTTAATTTTTTGTACAAATTAATGAGCATTTAAACAATTTTTAATCATATTATGAAAAAATTAAAAAATATTAAGATATGCTATATATTAAGAACACACAATTTTCTTTATATATATTTTTTTTAATTATTTTAAATTTTATTTTTTCTATTTATTAAAGAAAGCGTTTGAGTGTACGTGTTTAAAAATATTTTTTGACAGCCTGTTTCACTATGTACAAAAAATTAAATGTTTAATCTCCATACCTATATCCGACCAAAAATGGAATACCACTCTCATGTATGGGCCGGTGCTTCAAAGTCTATTTTGGAGCTTCTCGACCGAGTTTAGAAATGGGAAAAAGTGCTCATCGGTGGCATAAGGTTATCCAACTCTATTGTTCTATCGTTACTACTTTGGAATGTGCTCTATCAGGGAACTTATTCCTGATACTCGGACTTTCTTACGCAATACACGTCTATCTGTTAGTGTTCATCCCTTCGTAGTCGCTTGGCCAATAGACAGAACAATACACTACAGAGAAAATTCGTTCTTTATCCGTACAGTTCACATGTGGAATTTGCTCCCGCAGAAGTTTTGCCAGTCAGATGTAATATAGGGAAGTTCAAATCAAATGTCTACAAACACTAATTTATTTATTTATTTCAATAAAAAGATGCCGCAAGCCCATAGGGCCTATTTGGCTAGACTACCAATACAAAAACATCACTTTATATACAGGGGAAAAACTAAAGTTTGCACACACTTATAATGGACTAAATGAAAAATTAGGAAAAAATTTGTCAAGAACAGCTGTTAAAAAAGGAAATGTATAGGATTAATCAAACAAAACTATTATTAATAGCTTCTTCCAGGTTTGTTAATAATCCACCTCCTCCCATAACCTTTTCCTAGTTCCAACACAATGCATTGCATAAATAAACGTATTTTTGTTTCCCAGACGATTAGAATTATTTAATTGCCTAATTTGACATTTACTTTTGTCTACACATTTCATATACGAACCAAAATTTTAAAAGCTTTTTTCCGTTTCACTTAAAAAAAACCCAAAGTTAAATTTTTTCGCCAGTTGACGTACAATTTGAAAAAATAGTAGTTTCAAAAACAGGCTGTAAGTCTTATTTTAAAAATTTCTTATGGTACGCAAAATTAAAAAAGTCGACTTTAAAATAAAGTCGATTTTACATAAAATCGACTTTAAAATTTGTTCTGTGGTTAGGCTGAAAATTTTTTAATTGAATAGTAAATTTAAACTTTTCATTTATGTATAATATAACAATATAAATATTCATTACCTTAATACCATTTAGATTGTCCACAGCTAAAATAGTTGAACGTTGATCTTCGTAACAAATAAAGCAAAATCCCTTCGATTTTCCTGAATCTTTGTCGCGAACTAAATTAATATTAACAATTTCTCCATATTGAGAAAACATGCAAACAATATCACCCTCAGTGAGCGTATATGGGAAACCGCCTATAAAAATCCAAGCTGAATCTTTATACATATCATGCCAAGATCCCTTTCCACTTGTGCCCTTTAACTCAAGTTCACTGAGTTTTAGCACATTTTTCATATTTCTGAAAAAAAGTATTAAATTTTGTTTTATTATTGTAATTTTACTAATTCAAATGTAAATTATACCGGACATTATTTACATTTTTAAACTTTGTGTCTTTGAGGCAATTTATTGAATTTACTAAACCAATATGAAATTCGGCTATGCCGATTCTTATACCCGTATACTATACCTTCACCACCATAAGTGCAAATGATATACTGGGTTTGTGCCGATGTTTGCAAAAATATTGCTATTACTTAATTGCCAAAACCAATGTTTCAAATGGCTCATTTACTACATGTAGTACACCTGTTATGTTTGCGTTTACTGTGCTTTAAACATTCGTATCTAGTACTTGTTGTTCAGCTACAAAATCTGACTTATCAATACAAAGCATGTATTGATAAGACTTCTTTATGGTAATTGCTTATGTGTATTTTTTATCAAAAGTAAAAAAATATAAAAAAAATTTTTGTAAAATTGGCAAAAGTGTGAAGATCTCACATAATCGGTAAGAAAAAGTGTTATATGCATATTTTATAGTTGCTGCATTTCTATGTTTTTTAACTACAATAGGTGTAAAAAC
Source organism: Stomorhina lunata (assembly GCA_933228675.1). Classification (NCBI taxonomy): domain Eukaryota; kingdom Metazoa; phylum Arthropoda; class Insecta; order Diptera; family Rhiniidae; genus Stomorhina; species Stomorhina lunata. The sequence goes on along the minus strand of OW121740.1, from coordinate 81,716,155 downwards.
TACATAGGTAGTCATTAGACATTTAACACACGATCACGATTGATAAAACGAATCTTTATTTCTGATTGTTTGGCGAGTAACGATAACAAAACAATGCAATTTTTTCCATATTTTTACTTTTTTTAATTCTTAGAGCCACTTTTTGAGTTTGAGATCAAAATTAAATTTATTCTCTAATTAACTAATCTAAAAGTGCATATTATTTGCATTTGATTTTCTTTGGGTGGTGGTTTAAACTTCATGGTGTTGCCATATCGATCAACAAGAAATGGCAACATTTTTTTGCAAATGTCAAATGTGTTGTCAAAATGACAACTTTTTTGCAGAAGAAGAAGAATACATTGCGCGAATTTCATAGTTAACTTTCATAGTTAACTTTCTTATAATTGTTTTATTTAAATTTTCATAAATTTCGGAGTCGATGAAATCTTCATCTGCACTTCCAAAAAATACCTATAAATTTCTGTTTGTTTACGTATTTTTAACAGCTGTTTATTATGCATGTGTGTTTTGAGAGTTCTCATTGAAGATTAAACCACCAACATTGACCGCTTAAACTAGAGAACAAAATAAGATAATCGATCACTCAAAAACAAAATTTGGCGATTAACATTAATTTAATCTCCGATCTCGAACTCAAAAAGTGGCTCTTAATCTACAACTCTTTAATAATAAAGTCGGCTGTTTATCTTTGTTTACCTCTTTTTAAGACTCGCCTTTTAATCTTGAAAGAATCTCTTGATGATGTTTTTTGATTTTTTATTTCATGTAATTATCTACATTTTTCACTAAAGTTCTCTTTTCAATAAGACGCGTGTCGGTTGTTTCAAGTGTGTTTTTTTTTTTGCTAATTAAATTAAAAAAGTGAAATTTTCATCAAAAGTGTGATTTTGTATAAAAAAGTAGAAAAAAATAATTAAGTTCTTTGTTATATATATCAACATGTTATGCATATGTGACAGTGAATAGAGAAAGGGACCTAAGGAAATTTTTCGCGCATCTAGCACCAATATTTTTTTTGTAAATGAAGAAATTCTAAAGTTAGACATAATTTATCATTTAATGGCTTGTTAGTATTAAATATTTCAGTTTTGTTAAAACTTAGTCGAATTTACTAAGTTTTTTTCATGTTGGAAAATGATACATTTTTCTCAGGTCGATTTCAAATATCATTTTTTTTATTTTTTGAAAATTTTGTTTAGCAAATTTGCTCACCAGTGCACAGTGGGAGAATACGGCCAAAACTCAATAACTTGGTCATTTATTGACTTTTGTATTTGAAATTTTTAGTGTATATAAATAATATACCCTTAGTTAAACTGAAATAATTTTTTTAAGAAAATATAAAGTCTGTGGTCACATAAAACTGGACTACTAAACATGTTAAAAACTCTTTGCTGGCGATTATAAAAATTATTTACTTAAATAGGATAATATATGAAAAGAATACCTATCCTACGATACATGACTTGACAAAATCGGATATCTCCTTTCAGAGATATTGGGTTCATACTATGAGCTTAAAACCAGATTTTGTATGCTTCTAACAAACCTACAGAAAAACTCTAAACATTGAATATTTTTATAAAAAAAATTACGAGTTCTTAAATAATATTAAATTTGCATATTTAAAAATTTTTATTGCGTCCACAATTATGTGACCACCACCTATATACTTAAATAAATTATACAAAAGTCATTCAAAATTAAAAATTTTGTTGTTTTTTATCTTTATATATAAATTTTGCATAGAATTAGAAAGGAAACTAAAGAAAATTTCATAAAAATATTACATCACGCCTATATTTCACTTCAAGTAGTGATTTTTTAGCGATAAATTGCAAAAAATTGTGAAAAAGGGGTGTTACTAAAAACGTTATAATTCTTGAAATGGGATGCAAATGGATATGAAATTCATAGGGCTTATTAATTATTGAATTCAGCTATTAGTGTTGTGCTTCAACCTCTAAAAATCTCTAAAAAAAATTCGCGGTCTATCAAACTTTGTAATAATTTTTTTTTTTAATTTAATGTTTTATGGTTGTTTTAACCGCTAGAATTCTAGATGAAGCATAGGTCAAAAGATATTGAAATTAGCGCTGTTGATTAGCAAAAGCTATCTTCTTTTTAATTCAAAAAAGAAAAAGTCAAAATTGTACACGTATTCCAAAATTAAGCGAATTTTATATATGCGTTCAAATATACAAATAATTTTATTACGAACATATAAACAAATATTCAAACTTTGAGGAATTATTACAGCCTTAGTAGGCAATGCAGTATGATAAAAAGTTACGATTACATGTTTTGAAGTGTCAGCTCTAATCTGGCACTAAAATTTCTCAAAAAAAAAATAAAAACATTTTTGGGGGTTTTGGCCGTAATTTCCTACTGTGCAGTGTGTTAAAACAGACAAATGGAAGAATAAAACTCAAAAAGGTTTAGATCGATATCTTGAACCATTTTTCTCGTCTTATTTTGGAGTCTGTTTAGGGTTAATATATATGTTTTCAGTACAAAGAAACCAAATATTGTTAAACAGAATAACTTTTCAGCATTTTTGTTGAATTTCTCTTAAAAATTTCTAAATTACAAAATTTTGCAATAATAGGTCTATTCGTTTACTTTCCAGTAAAAGTCCAGTAAGCTGAGTATTTACTGAGTAAATGAACGAATTTACTCTCACCAAATCATTTGTACAAGAAAAGTAAACGAACAGAAAATTTGTAAAAATCCAGTAAGAAAATCAAAACAATAAGAAAAAAACAATACAAAAGGCAATAAATAAATAAAAAATGACCTAAGCTTTTAATTTTTAATTAGTTATATACTTTTTAACTTTAATTTAGTTAATTTTATTTCTTTTACTTCAAATTTTTAACTTAATAAAAATTGCGGCAAATTTTCAACTGCCTGTTTTTCTTTTGTTTACGTTTTTTATTCATGTTGTTGTTGTTACTGAACTTTTACAAGCAAAAATTTTCCCCGTAACATTTTGCAAATACTCAGCAAATAAACTGTCACTTTTTCTCAAAAATTCTCTCTGTTTACATTTCCCCTCTTACTGAGTTTTGGGTAAACGAACGACTTTCCGTAATATTTTGTAATATTTTGTAATAATTTGTACAAATTTTAACGTAAACGAATGAATCTAATAAATTAAAAATTCCAAATTTTGGCTTTTGATCCTGGTAAAGAAAGGGTTAAGCTTTTCCAATGCATTTTTGTTTTTAACTATTTGAAATAATGCTGTGTTAGTTTTTTTAATATTCTTTTTTTTTGTATAAATTGAACCGGAGTGGTATAGCAGGTTAGTTATTCGCCTAACATGTCAGAGGTCCCAAGTTCGATCCCCGGCCAGATTTTGACCCACTCATAACCCAGCTAGCGACTGGTTATTGAGTATTAGGCTATGTAAAACTTCTCTAACTAATGCATTTACCGTTCGGAGTAGGAACACTCAGACACCCGCTTATCCGAGGATACATTCCATAAGTCATACCATTATGCACAAAACAATGATCTCTACTTGCTCGGCAATACCTGTGCAGTGCTATTGATGTCTTCGGAAATATACAATCGCCACCCATTCGCTTACATTCCGTTAACGAAAACAGTGACAAATATTCATCACAGTTTTCATTTACAAAATTTTATATTAGCAGTTTTTATAAACAGAAGTATAATTATTATTTTTCGATGGGTAGAAATATATATGTGAACTTTGGTTGAAATCGGATGTCATTAACCCTATTATTACCAGGGTCAAAAGTAAAATTTTTAAAATATTAAATTGTTTCAAAAAAGGTACTAAAAACTAGCGGTCTTATGCTAAAAAATCTTAATTATTGGCTTAAGAACACGTTAGTTACCAAATACTTTAAGGCTAACAAACGATTGTTAAAAAATAGTATCCAAAAACAGTTCTTTAACTAATAAATACGTCAAGTCAATTTTACATGTTAATGCTGGCAACATCATCATTCTCTCTTGTCTCTTTATAGTTAAATATACAAAACAACGAATTAATTATTCATTGTTTCCTCCGGGTAGTCGAATTTCTAAATAATGTTTTGTATGTTTTTTATTAAAAATAACATTTTTCTTCTTTTCTTAATGTAAAATTATGTTTATGTTATATAAAAGCATAAACTTAACGCATTTATAATACAGTAAAATAATAAATAGACAAGTTTTTATTGAGGGTTTAAACCGATTATTTAAAAATCGAGTTCTTTTAACTCATGTTGAGTGCTTATACATCACTTTAATGTTTTTTGTAAATTTCATTGACCGATGTCTGTTTTTTGTTGAAAACATGAATTTTTGTTAAAAATTAGAATTTGTATTATCAATTTCTTTGAAAAGTTTGATTTTAGTATAAAATACATATGTAAAATAGAGTATGAAATATAATGGAATTTTGATTTTATAAGTTAGCCACCCGGGTTGCTAACTTCAGGGTGCACCCCCTGAAACCTTTTATATGATAAAAAAAATAGCAAATTACAAAATATAATTAGCAATATATCAAAAAAAGTAGGTTTTTAAATTTCAAGATAATCACATGAATTTATATACATTTGTTCAGACACATATTTAGCTATCCTTGGTGCTACATAAAATGGCCCAAGTTATTTTGGTTCCTGAAATACAGGGTGTTTTCTATAATTTTGGCTTTTAAACTGGAAGCAAATTTTGCGCTGTAACTTTCTTAATAGATCATAAATTATACTTTTTTAAATTTGTATAGTTAGATAAGTGTAAAAGATTTCATCACCATAAAAAAAAAACATCAGTACACTTAGAGAAAAGATATGTATAAAAGATAATGCAGGAGTGAAAAAAGTATAAAATTTGCATTTAAAATGGCACAAAAGCGGATAAAGATTTTGAGACCAAATTTTACGTACAGATAGCTACTATCGATATCTAAAAATTTGATATGGCGCTTCCCGATTAAATGTTTGGTTCTTCGACAAATTGAGAAAAACTAACCAAAAAAATGAAAAAAGTTTCAAAATTCTGCATTTTTAATATTTGTCTTCCTATAACTCATTAACTAAGAAACGCATCGAGAAGCGCCATATCAAAATTTTAGAAAAACATGTTTTTAATATGTGTGCAAATTTTGCGAGAAAAATATATAGCCATTTTTGTGCCATTTAAAAAACAAGCAAGCCTATTTGTGTCATTTTTCACTTGTTCACCTTCGAAAGACACATTGATGTATGATAACAATGTGGTACTTAAAGGTATATTGCTCAAATTCACGAACAAATATCCTGAGGCCTACAGTGAAGCAAAAATAATGCGCGATTAAATCGCGACCATTGATTTTCTTCTACATCTTAAAGTGTGTATACAGCCTACATTGAACTTCTTAAATGCGTAAAATGTAACAAGACAACAGTGGCTTCTGATCATTTTGTGTTCTAGGAATCTAAAAATTAAATATTTAGTAATATGGAAACTTGCCACCAAAAAAAAGTCCGACGAAAAAAATGTATTTAATACCTCATCGATTTACAGCGATTATATTTTTTAAAAGTAGAGATGGAAAATGAAATGGACTTAAAAAACAAATTAACATATTGAAAAACTAACCAATTTCGCGATAAAAAAAATCTGGCTAACAAGATTTTTGCATATGGATGCTGAAGTTAAAGAAAAAATAAAAACTTTCACTTTTATATGGAATTTAAGCCATACCCTTTCTTATTACAAAAACATTATTTTTACTTCTAATATTGTAAACAGTGACTAAATTTTACACAAAATTTTAAAACAATCGTTCAAAAAAGTATCAGAATTGGTATACTGTTAGCAACTTTTGCCCCTAGAATTCTTATTTTTTGTCGGAATTTCATAGCAGATATCTTTTTTGAAAGTTTTTGAAAGCATCTATTTTTGTGTTTTTAAAAATGCTACAAAAGATTGCCGCAGTGCGGCGGTATTGACATGTTTCTTACAAATGTATCAAATACATATTATTTGGATCTTTTTCGATGTTGGTACATTCTGAAAAAAGTTAGACCAAATACTCCTGAACAAAGTCGCTGAACATTGTCAAACCAAACTTTTAACTTTTAATTATTAAAAATGCGATTTTCATATGTAACCTAAAAATAGCGCCATCTTTTAACAGAATTTAGAAACAAAAAAGTTGTAAAATAAACATTATTTTTATAATCCCAGAGATTCATTTTCTACAATAAAAAAGTTCTTTTTTGCAAAAAGCCGTTTTTTGATATATTGCTAAATATAATAACGAAATTTAGCAAAAACATTATTTTTATTAGATAAGTCTGAAAACTTAAATATTTTCTTTAAATGTTTTCACAAAATGAGCCGTTAATTTTGAAAGTGGCGTAAGTCACTTTGTTTTTAAGTCGAGATATTTAAGGGTTTGCGTTTTAACACGTTTAAAAATATGGATGCCAACTTTTCAAAAGATTAAAATGTATTTATTATCTCAAGATATTGAAATTTTTCTCAGTATAAATAATTTCATATTAACATCAAAAAATCGCCATTTTTCATTAAGGTGAAGTGACTTAAGCCACTTTCAAAATAAACAGTTTAGAAAAATGGTTGACATGACTAAAGTATTTTACTGAAGTGACGAATTGAAATGGCAAATTTTGATACTTTTTGTATCTTTAAAACGTAGAGATAAACTTAATGTAGATTTTTTTGTGATGACAAACACGTTTTTGGTAATTTTCGGAGTTTTTTAGAGCATACTTCGGCCTATAAAACTTAAGTTATACTGCACTAATATTGATCAAATTTTTTTTTAATATAAAATGTATTTTTTATTTTAATATTCATAAAACACAAAAACAATTAATTCATTTTGAAACATTACTTAAGTATAAGTAATTTCTAAAACACAAAAATAATTCATTTTAAAACGTTACTTAAGTATAAGTTATTTACATAAATTAAAGAACATCAGTTCTATTCAATTTTCGTCATCACTAGGAATGATTAAGTCCTCGGAAATCGTGAAGTCTCGTTTTAAATTTTTAAAATAACTTTGGTAATTTGGGGGTATATAATTAAGCAAATCCATCATATCTTTGTACTTTGCTGAAGAAACAGGACGAGGTCCAGCGTATAACGGATATGTCTCTATTTGTGAATAACGTCTAGGTCTTCCTCTTTCTGGTGACAAATCCAAAGTTAGAAATTCATCTCTTTCGTCCAAAGTTAGTTTATAAAACATTTTGTAAGGAACATTATGATAAAATCGTATCCATTGAATTTTTAGCCAATTTATTGTGTTTTGGTCTGTATTTAAAGATATATAAAATAAGCACTATTATTGTTGATTTCACTTAATTTTTCTGAATACAGTGACTTACGCCACTTTCAAATTAAACAGTTTTGTTATACCGTTAATTACCAAAACTTTTCTCGAGCAAATCTCAATAGTTCTCAACTTTTTTTAGACAAATTTTTTAAAAATGAAAAGATACCGTTCAATGGTACTTAGTGTTGCCATTAACTCCATTTTTTGAAAAAGTGACTTACGCCACTTTCAAAATAAACGGCTCAAATATTATTTGTCAAAACAGTAAAATATTTAACGTAGCTTTAAATTATGTAGACAGCTACTTTAAATTATTTGATGTTAACAGGAGTTTTTTCAAAAATTTGTTATTTTTGTGAGAAATCTTTCAAAAATTTCTTCTTTTTATAAGAAAATTTTTCAAAAATATCCTATTTTATATAGGAAATTTTTCAAAAATTTCTTATTTTAATACGAGATTTTTTTTTAATTTCTTAATTTTATAGGAAATTTTATTTTTATAGGAAATTTTTAAAAAAATTCTTATTTTCATATAAAATTAAAAAAATATATCTTATTATTACAGGAAGTTTTTCAAAAATTTATTATCCTCATAGAAAATTTTTGATTTTGTTTTTTATTTTTATATGAAATTTAAAAATTTTTTTTTTTTTTTTTATAAAAAAAAAATCAAAAATTTCTTATCTGATAGAATTTTTTTTTTTTAATTCTAAAGAAAATTTTAATTTTTAATTTTTATAGGAAATTTTTATTTTTTTTTTTTCAATTTTTTAGGAAATTTTTAATTGTAGGGTGTTTTATATTGTTGACCTGTGTTGGTTTTGTGTGGAGATGTTTGTTTGGCTATAGGTCTTTTTTGAATTTAATAAAAACAAATTGTTTATATTTTAATAAACATTTATTTTATTTTATCCGATATTTCGGTTAACACCGTTAACCATTTTCAAGGATTCTAAAATAACATAGATTTGTATAACTTTTTAATAACAATAAGCGCTCGCTGCCCACTGTGCAGTAAGAAATCACAAGCCTGACTTTAAAAATGTAAAAATATTACAACAAGAAAGCAACAATAAAAAGGGATTCACTTTGGAAATTTTACACATCATAAACACACCAACAAATCAACGACTGAATTACAAAACGGACACAGATAATTGTGCTCAATTATATCGACACATCATAAACAAACACAAAAAGAAACAAAACTTAGTTAATAAATAAACATTAAGACGAACAGTACAGGGAGCTTAAATTAAGTTCTTTATTTTATTAAAAGTACGTAAAATTAATTATTTAATATCTTATTGTTATACAAATCTATGTTATTTTAGAATCCTTAAAAATGGTTAACGGTGTTAACCGAAATATCGGATAAAATAAAATAAATGTTTATTAAAATATAAACAATTTGTTTTTATTAAATTCATAAAAAGACCTATAGCCAAACAAACATCTCCACACGAAATTTTTAATTTTTTTTATTTTTATAGGAAATTTTAAAAAAATTTCTTGTTTTTGAAAAATTTCTTATTATTATAGGATTTTAAAAACTTTCAATTCTTAAAAAATTTTACTCCGTCCCTTTATTTCACTAATTTTATATTCTTTTGACATTTTTTTTCTTTTATTTCTATATTATTCATTTTTATAGTTTATAAGGAATTTTTAAAAAAATTTTAAAACATTTTATAAAAAAAAATTTCAAAAATTTTTTATTTGATAGAATTTTTTTTTTAATTTCAAAGAAATTTTTCCTTAATTTTTATAGGAAATTTTTAAAAAATTTCTGGTTTTTGTAGGAAATTTTTAATTTTCTTTTATTTTATAGGGAATTTTTATTTTTTTTTTATAGGAAATTTTTAAAAAAATTTATTATTATTATAGGATTTTTAAAAACTTTCAATTCTTAAAAAATGTTACTTTTACTTGTCTGCAAAAACAAAAGCAGACAATATCGGTTACACTCATTCTCTCATTTATACTACAAGTATTGAGTGCTACTATGGTGTATTCATGAACAATATTGTATACCCTTGCAGACGTTTAATTAACATCTGTCTGTTAAGATTGCAATCGTTTTAGAATAATACTTTAAGGAATTTTGCTTAACTTTAGTTTACCAATCGTTGTTAAATTTTTTGCATAAGACCGTAGATGTTTATATTATTATATTTGAATAAAAATTCAACAATTCCTTCAAAGAAGTCTTTAATAACATTTTTATACAAATTAGCCCTTTCGTACCCATAGGCTTAAAATAGTTCTAGTTTTAAATTGATAAATAATTACTTATTTATGTATAATATGCGTGCTAAAATATTGTTACGTTTTTCCTTCAAAAACGTGGAAGGAATTCTTTTTGCAAACAACCGTAAACAAATAAAACCAGGGACCGTAACAGTTATAAGATAAACTACGAAACGGTCATATTTAACTATTAATGCCAATGAATTGATGCAATGGTTATAATTAACCTTTAACAAGGAATATATTTTATTTTGGTTATTGTAACCAATTAAAAAGAGAAATATTTTTTATTGGTTAGAAATAAAGCATTTCATCAACTAAAAACTTTTTTTGGTCTTTAATAACCATTATAGTAACCAAAAAAATTTTTTGGTTAAAAATAACCATTATCAAGATTTTTTTATTTTTTGGTTATCTGTATAAATAAAATTCTAACATGACAGCGGGCACCTTTTTCGATGTATAGATTCTTTTAGAAGGGTTTTTGAAAATTCGGTCCCAAAGGTGGTATAAAATGAGAAACCAGTAATGCTGTATCTCCAGAAGTAAACGTGATAGGAACAAAATTGCGTTGGGATCAGCTACAAACATAAGAAGACGCGCGGTAGGTACTTTTAAAAAAGAGGGTAAAAAGACCAAATTTGACCCAAAGGTTTTTCGTACCAGAGTTGGGCAACTTTGAACCACTGTAGACCCCACTGTAGATGCTTTATATTCGTATACTTTTACAAAGTAATACTTTTATTAACTTTATAGTAAATGACTTAAAACACACTTTCACAAAAACTGTAAACAAACTTCACAAAACTGCTTTACAAATATTCTTAGTCACACTGTTTTCTTATACGCGCTCCAATTAAAATTGTTCCCACAATACTCGTCCATCTGCCTTATATAGTAGAGAAGAGAGTTTTTAGCATTTTCTGCAGACGTAAACAAAGAGTTGATTACGAATGTTCATGTACACTCTCACACATACGTACAACGCGTTGTACAAATAGATTATGTGAAGTTAACAGTAGCAGAGAGAGAATGTAGATAAAAGAGAAAAATGTTGCTATACTCTTTACCAGTGTGGCCATATCCAAAAATATTTTACAGCTAAATCAGCTTTAAAATAATGCTAGAAAATGCTAAATAAAATCCTAAACTGCCAGAAAATAATGCTAAAATTGTAATTGTATTATTTTTTGTTACTTTGGTAATATATCATTATAAATGATTTATTTTTCAGAATATAATAAATACATATATATATATATATATATATATATATATATATATATATATATATATATATATATATATATATATACATACATTTGTGTACTAAATTTTACCATTTGATACCAGTTATTACAGAAATTGCGTATGCAACAAATAAACTCAAAATTTAAGTGATTTTCGTCTCATTTAGTGAGTTTTATGGTAGCTTTGTAATGTACAAATATGGATCAATGTGAACTAAATTTGGTAAAATGATTCCTGTATACATAATCTGTATTTGTTTCAAATTTCATGAAAATATTCTGATATTTCTGGCCATAACACAAATTTCGGGAAGTGAGAAATGAATAATTTACCGATTTTGACGAATTTCAATAGCCATGGTCCCGCGACCAAAAGTATTGTTTGCGTCAAATTATCTTTAGAATTGCTACCTGTACTTTAATTATAAGGTTTGCATTGCTGTTCAGCCAGCCGTCTAGACGGACATACATCTTTAAATCGACTCAGGAAGTGATTCTAAGACTTTTGTATCTAACACTAATATTTCTATGCGTTACATACATCAGCACCGTACTGTTAAAACTGTGTAAAAATAACAATGCAGTTGTAGCAAGTTAAATTTGTTTCTAATACATAAACAATGTGATGCCATTTCTATTCAGTTTAGTGCCGGAGTTACATATTTAAATGTGTAATCAACAAAAAATTGTGGTAGATTTTGAAATTAAGATTACTTATTTATTTGAGTTAATAAATAATTTGAACAAAAAAAAAATAATGCTAAAAAATGCTAAAAATATTATTGAAAAATGCTATAAAAAATGCTAACTGTAAAATGGAAAATTTGCAGCTAAATTAAAAATAAAAAAGCTAAATCTAGCCGCAAAAATGTCAAAATGGCCACACTGCTCTTTACTGTAAATAAGAGAAACATGTTGCTCTGCTTATAGGCACAAACAGAACAACAACGTCAACAGAAACATTCTAGAAAACTAGGAGAAGAATTAAAAGTAGTGAACTTTGCACAATGGGGCGGATAACTTAAAAATTCGTGACAATATACTTCTATAAGCTTCTTTGTCATATTTTTTTAGAAATTATCTCTCAAATAACCAGGGGAAAATTTATTTTTTATAAGAAGTTTTTTTAAAATTTACTTTTTATAGTAAATTTTTTAAAAATTTACTTTTTATAGTAAATTTTTTAAAAATTTACTTTTTATAGGAAATTTTTCAAAAATTTACTTTTTAAAGGAAATTTAAAAAAAATAATTTTTTTTTAAAAAGTAATTTTTCCCCTGGTTATTTGAGGGTTAATTTTCTAAAAAAATATTTGTGAGTTTAAAACTAGAACCATTCTGAGCCCATGAGTACGAAAGGGTTAATTTGTATAAAAAATGTAAAATTGGCAAAGGATATGTGGGAGAAGCTAAAAGCTTTGTATGACGATACTGGTTTGACTAGACGCTGTGGTCTATTAAGGAAGTTGACAAAAACACTATTATTGCGACCGCACAAAAGCTCAACGAAATTGGAAAGAAAGTCAACGATGAATGTGTTGGAAGCTTGCTGCTTAGTGGTCTATCGGAACATTTTCAACCTATGATTATGGCAATCGAAATCGGTGGTATTAAAATCAGGGTTTAAATAAACTGCTATAGCAGTTTTCAAATAGTCGGTTATTTCATATTTCATATAAAATTGTGCCAACAATATGAAACAAAAACACCTTTTGCTTTTATAAAAACTAGAACGAAAAACTATTTCAAAAATTTCATATATAAATTACTATTTGCTTCACATATTTTCGTGGTGTGCTAAAATGATTTCAGCTTTTAGGAACTATTTTATACGACAGTAAAAAGAAAGAATATGAATTTTTTCATTTTAGCATTTAGTTTTATATTCTTAGTTATGAAAACGAAAATGTGTCTCGCAGTAAAATATATTCTCATGACTATTTTGAAAATATGAAAAATAAAATGTTGACTAAAATGAACTAAAAAGGTCGACTGCCACTGACTAGAGACAAAAACTATCAAGAAATATAAAACAAAGAATCAAAAAACCTTCACAAATATTTCATTAAATATAATTGGCACAAGTAAAATTAATTATTTAAAAGTGATCTTGAGGGGGTGGTGAGGGTGGTAGGAAGAAGAATTAATAAGTTAAATTTGTTTTAAACTGACTCGACTTTACCAGGAGAACAGAAAAACAACAACATAAGTTTCAATAACATATTTTTTCTTCTTTATGTTGTTTTTTTTTTTTGTATACAATTTTTTGCCTTGTTTGTTTTTTAAGTTATTTTTGTTGTTTTTCTATGCAGTAATTCGCTGGTAAGTTTTTTTAAGATCAAAAAATTAACCTTGCAGTTTGAAGGCATAAATTGTCACTAGAATTAAAAAAGCAACTAGGTTTGCCAAATTTTCAGCGTGTTCATTTGTAAAACTAGGGTTAATATTCGATTTTTTAAAACTTTACTTGTAGAGAGTAACAAAATAAAGATTCTGAAATATGTCTTTTGTCGTTTAAAACAAAATCAGAGACCACTTCTAGTTTTAAAGGCAACGTTTCCTTGTAAAACTGTTGGGTAATCTTTACAGCATTACAAAGTTCTGAAAATACGAAAAATATACCTAACAGTTGCTTGCTAGTTTTTCTGTTTTTCTATTAGAATTAATTCAGATTTAGGAAGCGCAGACCAATTTTTTTCATCCATTGTATAGAAAAACAACAAAAAAAAAAAAAACTTAAAGAAAACAAACCCAAAAAACATTTATTATACAAAAACAACAACATAAGAGAAAATTAAAAAAAAATCTGTTATTGAAACTTCGTTGTCTATTTTCCTGGTAAAATGGATGAAAAAAATTGGTCTGCGCTTCCTAAATCTGAATTAATTCTAATAGAAAAACAGAAAAACTAGCAAGCAACTGTTAGGTATATTTTTCGTATTTTCAGAACTTTGTAATGCTGTAAAGATTACCCAACAGTTTTACAAGGAAACGTTGCCTTTAAAACCAAAAGTGGTCTCTGATTTTGTCTTAAACGACAAAAGACATATTTCAGAATCTTTATTTTGTTACTCTCTACAAGTAAAGTTTTAAAAAATCTAATATTGACCCTAGTTTTACAAATGAACACTCTAAAAATTTGGCAAACCTAGTTGCTTTTTTAGTTCTAGTGACAATTTATGCCTTCAAACTGCAAGGTTAATTTTTTGATCTTAAAAAAATTTACCAGCGAATTACTGCATAGAAAAACAACAAAAATAACTTAAAAAACAAACAAGGCAAAAAATTGTATACAAAAAAAACAACATAAAGAAGCAAAATTTGTTATTGAAACTTATGTTGTTGTTTTTCTGTTCTCCTGGTAAATTCGAGTCAGTTTAAAACAAATTTAACTTATTAATTCTTCTTCCTACCACCCTCACCACCCCCTCAAGATCACTTTTAAATAATTAATTTTACTTGTGCCAATTATATTTAATGAAATATTTGTGAAGGTTTTTTGATTCTTTGTTTTATATTTCTTGATAGTTTTTGTCTCTAGTCAGTGGCAGTCGACCTTTTTAGTTCATTTTAGTCAACATTTTATTTTTCATATTTTCAAAATAGTCATGAGAATATATTTTACTGCGAGAAACATTTTCGTTTTCATAACTAAGAATATAAAACTAAATGCTAAAATGAAAAAATTCATATTCTTTCTTTTTACTGTCGTATAAAATAGTTCCTAAAAGCTAAAATCATTTTAGCACACCACGAAAATATGTGAAGCAAATAGTAAATTTATATATGAAATTTTGGAAATAGTTTTTGGTTTCAGTTTTTATTTAAATGAAAAGGTGAGAGGTGTCATATTTTATCTTTGTTGAAAATAAAAATATGAATACGTTTCATATTTACTTCGAATATGAAAATTAGGGAAAAAAAACTAAAAACTAAATATTAAACCCTGATTAAAATAACAGCAGATTCCATAAAAACAAATCATCTTCAATATTTCGATTGATATAATAATTCATTAGGTACTCAGTGGAAGCTGTAATGTTTAGTAAACGAAAATTTAACAAAGCCAATTCCAACAATAAAAAAAAGGGTCACAGCGAAAAAATTTTAAAACAAGAAGTTTACTCACATAAACTAACAACAGACTGAGGACGCAACTGTCAAGTACATTTAAGAGACGTCATGGTACATTTTAGAGGCGCCATATTGTAATAAGTATTACTGTATTGGTAAAATTATGTTTAAGTGGTATTGGTGCATACTAAAATATCCACCACATACTAAAGCAGAGTTGCTTGGTATTGTTGATTTTTAAATTTTTATTTTTGAATTTGCACTAGAAATGCAACACTGGTTTGAATGATTTTTAATTCCCCACAAGAAAAAGAAACTCAACAATAAAGTGTCAATAAATTATTTGTTTATAAAATAAACCAGGGACCGAAAATAATAATTATTCTTGAATTTTCAAAGAAAAAAAGCAATCTATGGAAATATCGCAGAACTAATTTGAAAACATCATTTTGCATGTTTTCCACTATATTTTTAGAAAATGACATGCTTTTTAAATTTTTGATTTTTATTATTTTTCTCAAAAATAATTTTTATTTTACGATTTTTATTTTTTTGTCAAATATATTTGTCAAATTCTGACAAATATTTTTTTTGGCAAAAATATTTGTCAAAAATTGATTTTTATTTTATTTGTCAAAAATATTTGTCAAGGTCTGACAAATATTTTTTTTTGTCAAGATCTGATTTTTATTTATTTTAAACAGAAATAATTGTTATTCTGATTTAAATTTTTTTTGTCAAAAATATTTGTCAAATAAAAAACGCAAAAATGAAAATATCAATACAGAATTTAAATATTTCCCATAATAATGGTAAATTTTAAAAATTTTCAATAAAAATGAAAATTTTGAAAATTTCCCATAAAAACGTAGTATTTGAAATTTTCCCATAAAAATGGGAAATTTTAAAAATTTCTTGTAAAAAGGGGAAATTTTGAATACTCCTTTTTAAAATGTGAAATTTTGAAAATGGGAAATTATAAAAATTTTCTGTAAAAATGGGAAATTTTGAAAATTTCACCTAAAAAAGGGAAATTTTGAAAATTTCCCATGAAAAAGGGAAATTTTGAAAATTTCCCATAAAAAAGGGAAATTTTGAAAATTTCCCATAAAAAAGGGAAATTTTGAAAATTTCCCATAAAAAAGGGAAATTTTGAAAATTTCCCATAAAAAAGGGAAATTTTGAAAATTTCCCATAAAAAAGGGAAATTTTGAAAATTTCCCATAAAAAAGGGAAATTTTTCAAAATTTCACATTTCCCATAAAAATGGGAAATTTTGAAAATTTTCCATAAAAAAGGGAAATTTTTAAAATTTCCCATAAAATAGGGAAATTTTGAAAATTTCCCGTTATTAGGTGAAATTTTCAAAATTTTCCATTTTTATGGGAAATTTTCAAAATTTCCCTTTTTTATGGGAAATTATCAAAATTTCCCTTTTTTATAGGAAATTTTCAAAATTTCCCTTTTTTATGGGAAATTTTCAAAATTTCCCATTTTTAGGTGAAATTTTCAAAATTTCCCATTTTTACAGAAAATTTTTATAATTTCCCATTTATATAGGAAATTTTCAAAATTTCACATTTTAAAAAGGAAATTTGGTGGAAATAACCAAAAATTAGCTTAAAAAAATGTCTGAAATCGATCGATTTGAAAACGAAAAATGTCCATCACATACCTGAATATATTTATTTAATATTATTAAAAAAACAAACAAAATTTCTTTACTTACCCTTTTCAATTACAAATAATTTTTGTTTGTTTACATTTTCATTTGACAGTTGTCAAAATGACTATGTTGAATTCTCAGTACCTGTATGTGAGTTCACCACCTTAGTTAATTTATTCACCACATTTTTTTGGTGCCTTAGTAAAACATATGTTCTCAATCTATGTGTTTTATCTATGTTTACTCAGGCCACAAATAGTAACAAAAAGCGGTGTTCAATTTGCAGTATAGCTACGATAATTGATTCTTCGAGCAAATTGTAGACAATAGTTCAAAACATTTGAAAATGGTGGCCAACAAAAATAATTTGAAAGTTCTTTCAATAAATTATAGAATCGAAAACAAATTGGAAAAGAGTACCATTTAGAATGTTTTATATGTGCCAGAACTTTGTACAAATTTGATATCAGTAAGTCAGCTTTTGAAAAAAGGTTACCAGGTTAAGTTTGCAAATGAAAAATATAATGTATTAAATGTATTAAGAATAATAGCTAGTGCCAGTCTTTATGAAGATTTAAATAAGCTGGATTTGTATTAGTCACAAGAATTTTTTTTTTTTTTTAATTTTTGCGAACAAAGTGGCATAATACATCAGACTTCAGCCCCGCACAGTGGTTTACGGACGCTTTTTTTTGGAAATAATTCTTTAACTTTTGAACGACTGGAGATATTTGAATGAAATTTGACATGGTGATAGTCAAGGAGTATTCGAGTTGGTTTTTAAAAGCACTGGTCCATGAGGGGTCGGGAGAGTGATTGATGGACCTTCAAAGTTGGTCACCTCGGGTGTTCGACTTTTTTAAAAATTCGCCAAAAATCCATTTATGTATGGATTGAAAAGAAATTTTAAACTTAAGTTGTCCTTGAGAAGATCTACAAAAAATACGCTTAAATGTGTAGGTTATCTCCTTTGGATTTCGAGATATTTGGGTAAAAAGGAATTTTTAGGTTGATTTTTTACCTCTTTTTTTAAGCTTTTTTTGATCTGGTGGACGCATCTGAGGACCAAAAATTTTTTAAGAATATTCTTTAAATTTGTAATAAAATTCTGAATAATTTTTGTGCAAGTTAGTTATAGAAATCTTCTTTTGTTTAAAAGTTAAAAATATTCAAAG
This sequence comes from Stomorhina lunata, assembly GCA_933228675.1. Classification (NCBI taxonomy): domain Eukaryota; kingdom Metazoa; phylum Arthropoda; class Insecta; order Diptera; family Rhiniidae; genus Stomorhina; species Stomorhina lunata. Next base: position 81,698,423 of record OW121740.1, on the reverse strand, counting down.
TTGAAACTTATAAAAAATTTCGCTTTTTTTTTAGTTTTTCCCCAAAAGATAGCTATATTTTTTCACTAATAAAAAAATATTTTCTTAAGAAACATAAAAAGATTTTTAAAGTTTTTAAAAGAAAACATAATGAGAATGCGTATAAAACAAATTTCTTGCTAATTGGACTTTTGGTCCTCGCACATGTCCTCTCCAAAAAATGGCAATTTGTAAAAAAAAAAATTAGTTTAAACAAAAATTTCTCAAAAGGCAAAGCACCGATTTGAAAAAAATTATAATGTTCATATTTTCCAATATATCTGTTATTGATTAGAAAAGTTTTTTCTGAAACGCGCTGCAAATAGAGACAGTGTTGCCATATTTGTAAAAAAACTCATTTTTTGAAACACCTTTTTCCCCAGTTGGGAATTGGGGAATTTTTAAGTTAAAATTGGGAATTTTTTTTAGTCTATTGCTTTTACATCTTATTGGTCTACATTACTACAAAATTTCATTGTAATATCTTTATCCATGTCATTTCCACAGAATATCAAAGATTAAAAATATTTTCCTTAAAAAAGCAGAAAAACAATTTTTTTTTGTTTTACGATACAAAGTGTAAAAAAAGTAACGCACTTAAAAAAAACTTTTACTTAGTGCTAATCTCCTAGTCTTTCCCGATCTAATGATACTAAACATGTATATAAAGCATTAATACCGAGTCTTAAAAAACTCTGAAAACTTTGGCCCCCGTAGCATTTTTACACTGTTTATTTAAATATAAGTGATGAATTTGTGCATATAAAATTAATAATCATACTCAAATATTTCACTATAAGATGACAATGATCCTTCGCTAATAAACAAATATTTTCTTCAAAAAGATATAAATAGTTTTTTATTTTTTTAAAGAAAACATTATAAGAATGACTTAAAAAAATTTTATTCGATTTTGCCTTTTGTTCCAAGCTAAAAAATAAAATTTTAGTAAAAGATTCTAAATAAGTAAGTACGAGTAAGGCACCGATTTTGATAACAGTGTAAAGGTAATATATCCATAATTTGTAGCAAAAGTTTAATTAGAAGAGTACTTTTATAGTAACAGTGTGACAATTTATTTAAAATAAGATTTAAAGGCATTTTTCCGGTATTTAAAATTGGTGTATTTGAAAAAATTGCAAAATTATGTTAAGGTTATAAAATGTTTTTTAATGTGAAAGTTAATGCAATAGGTAAAAATTGTTACAACTTGGGTTTTTCATAATGGTCAGAAAGGATATGGTTACTCACCTCCATACAGGTAGGTTTTACGAGACGCACATATTGGTTGAGTTATATATGCACCTATTTTTAGAGGTAAAAAATACATTAATTCATTGATTTCTTTATTATTCTTTGGATACAGGTATATATAAAAAATGTTTTTTTTAATATAAAAAAGAAAGTTTTAAATGTAACTGCTATTAACAGTTAAAACATCATGGCTATAACATTGGAATTTAAAGTGTTGTGCGATATTCTTTTTGAACAACCAAGCAGTTCGAGAGCAGAAAAAATTAAAATAATCATGCGATATGCTAAAAGTCAAACTAACTCCATGATTCTCAATAGTGAGGAAGACAAAGTCGTAAAATTTGTAAAGTTATTTGAACTTAAAATTAAGTCGGTTAATTACTGTTTAAAAAGATTTGAATCTAAATTTAAAGACTGGCTGAAGGACTCAATTGAGCTTAAAACTTCTGGTGCTGGAGCCCCTCTAAAAAACTATGATGATCTCGGAGAAAGATCTAAAAAGATGCGATTATCCGAAGTTCTTTCTACTCATTCGGATACTGAAATCAAAGATTCCTTTAAGGAAGTGCTCAAACGAAATAATCAACCAGCTGAAGCTAAACAAATAGCAGATATTCTCCCAGAGGCTTCTCCTAAACGTCTTAAGCGAATTATTAAGAGTATACCAACTCCTTCTTCTCAATCAGAATTTTCGGAGGAAGAAGCACTTGCTCTTATGCTCGAGTTGAAATTGAGTAAAAATAAATATATTAAACTCTGTAAGGCATTACGAGACAAAGGACACTCAATTTTACCAGGATATAATGCGTTATTAAAAACCAAAAAAAACTTAATACCAACAAACGTGATAGGAGACGAAAGTGCATCTGTGGATTTATCAAAATTATTGGAAAATACGGCATCAAGGCTGATATCTACTACATTGTCTGAAGAAGAAGCCAAGAAACTTGACAACAAGGACTTAACTTTAATATGTAAATGGGGATGTGACGGTTTATCTGGATTACCGGAATACAAACAATCAACATCTCATCAGAACACAAAGATTAAGAAAGAATCGTTCTGAACCATCCACATCAAAAGAGCGTACTGAATATGTGTGGGTTAACACATCTCCAGGATCAAAGGCATTTTGCAGACCGATCAGATTCGAATATTTAAAAGAAAATGCAGCAAGCACAAAAAATTGGGTTGATGATATCAAATATTCAATAGACAATTTGAGTCCAGTCTGCATAGACATACATGGATATTTGATTAATGTAAATTTTGAGCTTCAATTGACAATGATAGATGGAAAAGTAAGCAACGCTATAACGGAAACCCATTCAACTTGGAAATGCTCATTATGCGGAAAGAAGAAATCGGAATTTCTACAAACTTCAGAAGATGCATCAGCTAGTACTGCAATTAATCAAGAGGTTCTGGAATTTGGTATATCGCCCCTACATGCACGTATCCGATTTTTAGAATTTATGCTACGTATAGCATATGATCTGAAATATAGGAATATACCTGATAATCAGCTAAAATCCGTGAGAAATAATAAGGAACTGATTGAAATGAGATCCAGTGAAAAAAAAAGGATTCAGGAAGAATTCAAAACTATGACGGGTCTAAACATAGACAAACCACTTGTAGGATATGGCAGTACAAACGATGGTAATACGGCCAGGCGATTCTTTGAAAATTATGAAACAACTTCAAAGATTACTGGAATTGATGAGGAAGTTCTTCGTAAATGTTACGTAATATTATCGGCAATAAATAGCAAATATCAAATAAATGCTGAAAAATTTCATTGCTATGCCCTCAACGCGTTAACTCGTATACGACATTTGTATCACTGGAAAGAAATTACACCAACAGTTCATAAAGTCCTTCAACATGGTCGTGAAATAATTGAATCAAATCTTCTCCCACTTGGTGAACTGACAGAAGAGGCCCAGGAAGCGCGGAATTCAGATTTCAAGTATATCCAACTATTTAATACCAGAAAATGCTCAAGAAAATCGCAAAATCAGGATCTAATAAATTATCTCTTGTTGTCTTCTGATCCTGCTCTATCAACGATAAGAAAGAAATGGTGGAGCAGTTATACAAAAACTTCTGAAAACGAACACCTGGAAGAGGTTCTTGATATAATAGATTGTACTGATTATTTTACTGAAAATAAAAATTAAGTAAATAACTACTTTTATATAAATATGTAATAAAAACTGTAAAGCTACGGTCACATTGATTAAACATTTAATCGAAATTATCAAATATTTGATCCTCGTAGTCTGACCACAAAATATTTTTGAGTTTCAAACAAGAAATATGTTGATTTGAACAAAACAAAATCATTTGCCAGCAAATAAAAGTTTTCCTAATGTGACCACGCAAGAGCAAATATTTTATTAAATTTTGATCAAATAATTATTTAATCTTACAAAATTTTTGTAACATCAAACAGGGGCAAATAACAGCTGTGCATTTGTATTGTTTACTATTCAAACAGAAACAACAACATCAAATTTGAGAAACAACAACATCAATTTTGAGAAACAACAACATCAAATTTGAGAAACAACAACTCAAATATGAGAAACAAATTTCCAGATACACAATTTTGTTTTGAAAAAATTTGATCAAATATTTTTTGGGAAAATATTTAATCTTCAGTGTGACCATAAATAAAACCTGTTTTTTTGTTTATACTTTGAATATATTTTTTCTGTATTTTATCAAATAAAAATCGTCAAATAAAAGTGCAAGTGTGACCACAAATTTTTTATTATATTGTTTTGACAATATTTTACTCAAAATATTTGATTTAAATGTTTAATGAGTCTGACCGTACCTTAAGTTTAAACTTTAACTACAAATACTTCAATAAAATGTATTTCACCTTTTAATATAAGTACAAATTATTTACATTTTGATATTTCATAAATCCTCATGATATTTTCTTTAAAAAAATAAAAAAATATTTGTTTGTTATCGAAGGATCATTGTCATCTTATAGTGAAATATTTGAGTATGATTATTAATTTTATATGCACAAATTCATCACTTATATTTAAATAAACAGTGTAAAAATGCTACGGGGGCCAAAGTTTTCAGAGTTTTTTAAGACTCGGTATTAATGCTTTATATACATGTTTAGTATCATTAGATCGGGAAAGACTAGGAGATTAGCACTAAGTAAAAGTTTTTTTTAAGTGCGTTACTTTTTTTACACTTTGTATCGTAAAACAAAAAAAAATTGTTTTTCTGCTTTTTTAAGGAAAATATTTTTAATCTTTGATATTCTGTGGAAATGACATGGATAAAGATATTACAATGAAATTTTGTAGTAATGTAGACCAATAAGATGTAAAAGCAATAGACTAAAAAAAATTCCCAATTTTAACTTAAAAATTCCCCAATTCCCAACTGGGGAAAAAGGTGTTTCAAAAAATGAGTTTTTTTACAAATATGGCAACACTGTCTCTATTTGCAGCGCGTTTCAGAAAAAACTTTTCTAATCAATAACAGATATATTGGAAAATATGAACATTATAATTTTTTTCAAATCGGTGCTTTGCCTTTTGAGAAATTTTTGTTTAAACTAATTTTTTTTTTTACAAATTGCCATTTTTTGGAGAGGACATGTGCGAGGACCAAAAGTCCAATTAGCAAGAAATTTGTTTTATACGCATTCTCATTATGTTTTCTTTTAAAAACTTTAAAAATCTTTTTATGTTTCTTAAGAAAATATTTTTTTATTAGTGAAAAAATATAGCTATCTTTTGGGGAAAAACTAAAAAAAAAGCGAAATTTTTTGTAAGTTTCAACTTTGAATATTTTTAACTTTTAAACAAAAGAAGATTTCTATAACTAACTTGCACAAAAATTATTCAGAATTTTATTACAAATTTAAAGAATATTCTTAAAAAATTTTTGGTCCTCAGATGCGTCCACCAGATCAAAAAAAGCTTAAAAAAAGAGGTAAAAAATCAACCTAAAAATTCCTTTTTACCCAAATATCTCGAAATCCAAAGGAGATAACCTACACATTTAAGCATATTTTTTGTAGATCTTCTCAAGGACAACTTAAGTTTAAAATTTCTTTTCAATCCATACATAAATGGATTTTTGGCGAATTTTTAAAAAAATCGAACACCCGAGGTGACCAACTTTGAAGGTCCATCAATCACTCTCCCGACCCCTCATGGACCAGTGCTTTTAAAAACCAACTCAAATACTCCTTGACTACCACCATGTCAAATTTCATTCAAATATCTCCAGTCGTTCAAAAGTTACAGAATTATTTCCAAAAAAAAGCGTCCGTAAACCACTGTGCCCCGTACACTTTGCAACAAAACGAAAAAGCCGAGCGAATGAATAGGACAATTGTCGAAAAAGCCCGTACTATGCTATATGATTCAGCTTTGGAAAAAATGTATTAGGCATATTTATTAAATAGAACGCCTATGGAAAGATTGGGCGATAAATCGATAGATGAAATATGGAATGGACGAGAGCAAAACTTATCCTACCTAAAAGCTTTTGGGTGTATAGCGATGGTGATGATGCCAAAACAGCACATAAAGAAATGGGATTCAAGATACATAAAATGTATCATGCTTGGTTACTGTGAAAATTCAAAGGCATATCGACTGTACGACCCTGTTATGAAGAAAATGTACGTAAGTAGAAACGTAGTATTTTTAAAGGATAAAATGTTTCTTTCACAAAATGGTTCCAATTATTTACCACCTAATAATATTTCCACAAATGATAAGAATTTAGTAAGGATATTATCGGTTGAAAATTCTAGTCAATTTGAAAATAATTGTAATGGTAGAGAAGATATCCAAGAGAGTAATGAAATGCCACACAATTTTTCAAGTTATGAGTCTGCAGCTAGTGAGGAAGAGTTCCAAGGTGTACCATCAAGAGAAAATACACCACTTAGTGAGGAGTTAAATGGAGAACAAACTCTACGTCGTTCTACAAGAGTGTTTCGTCAAACTAATATGGAAGATTACGTGACATACGCAGTTCTCGGGAAGAAAGTTGAACCACAAAGTTATTTGCAGGCTATAAACAGCAGTGAATACTAGTGAATACTGGAAAAGGCGATAAATAAAGAGGTTGAGTCATTAATCGAAAATAATACCTGGGACATTATAGATAGCAGTAGAAGAATTTGGTCGATAATTTAAAAATAAATTTAAGCTAGGAGAAGTTAAATCTTTTCTTCGATTAAGATAAACAAAAACAAATCAAGGCTTGACAATAGATCAAACAGCATACATCCAAAAAATGTTGGAACGATTTGAAATGTAACCCAGTATCTACTCCGATGGACGTGAACCTCAAGCTGAGCAGTATACAAACTTCATAAAATGATGCTGAAGAACCAGAAGTATTAAAATGTCCATATCAAGAACTCATCGGTAGCTTATTATTCGCGGCGCTGCTAACAAAGCCCGACATATATGTAGCTACGCTGCAAATTTTTTAAGTCGTTTTAACAACTGTTTTGGTACACAACATTGGCAAGCAGCAAAACGTGTTCTACGTTATTTGAATGGTACTATCAACTATAAATTACATATTAAAAAGGGCGTTGATTCTGCTATGAAAGGTTCCTGCTATGCTGATTATGCGGCTGATTTATATCAGAGAAAATCTGTGAGCGGTTTTATTTGTATAAAGCAGGGTGCACCAATTTGTTGGGCATCAAAGAATCAAGAATATGCAACATGCAACAGCGGAAGACTGCATGAACCCATAAAAATATATTGCGATAATCACGCAGCAATACAATTGGCAACAAACAGCACTGTCAACATGTGGGGATGAATACATATCCATGGCAACAGCGGTACAAGAAGCCCAATGGCTAAAAAGTTTTGTATAAGAATCGTTTGGAAGAATGCATGAACCCATAAAAATATATTGCGATAATCACGCAGCAATACAATTGGCAGCAAACGGTTCTTATCATCCCAGAATCTCACTGTCTTTCTACGATGGGAGTAGTTTAAATACACGTTTGGTGGGGATGTTGAAAATGAAAAATATATTTAAAACAATTGTACTTTAATACTATTTTTTGCAACTCTATCTCAGTTAATCATTTGTCGTTACTTTTGATATTAGTTCACAAGTTTTGTTCATTCATATTTTTGCGTTCAATAATAAAAGACTAAAAACTTATCCATGAGCGTTTCTATTTTTACTCTGCAAAAGTTTATTGTTCCAAGAATTTTTTTCTCAGATGGTATTATGGATCGATACTACTATAAACAACTATTAGAATATAATTTGCAGCCATCAGTTGGCAATTGAAAACCAATCCAAAATCGCCAGACCTTAATCCTATGGAGCGCATTTGGATATTTTATTTATTTATTTGAACAATTCCTAATAATAAAGCCTATGAGGCCAAAATATAAAACTATTACAAAAGAATAATCAAAAATTTAACTAAATAACTTCAAAAAAAATAATATATTAATTTAATATACAATGTAAATATATGATTAATCATATGGCTCCGCAGCCAAAAAATATATATTAATAATATTAATAATATTCAGGCATGTCACAGAACTCAATTCCGTTCGGAAGTGGAATGAATTCCGTGTTTTGCTTCTATAGAAAAAGTAAAACGAAAAATTTTTCGGAATGAAACCACTTTCGTTTTTTTAAGTGGAATTGAATTTGTATGTTTTTCTTTGTTTATTTGATATTTAAATAATTTCATCAATAATTCAGTGTTGTTTGTTGAAACAATGACAGAGTAACTGACATGAAATAATAATAACAAGGAAGTTTCATTCTCTCTCTTCAAAATTATTTTGAAGTACATTGGGTTTTTGAAGTTTGATATTTGAAAACAATTAAAAGAAAAATGTTGCCACATTAAGAAAAGGGGTACGTAATACATTGCGATTAGTTATCAAAAATGTGTAATTTTGAAGTTAAGCATATAATAAAGACTTCAATATCAAAGAAATATAGTTGGAACAAATTGTATGATTATTTATTGAAGCTTTTTCGTAAATATTCGTAAGTTTTTTATGCATAAATTTACATAAATTTTGTCATCATAAAATATTAGAAAAGTGGGATTGTCGGCAAAAATATGGTAGCACAAACTTTTACTATCCTAACAAACGTCAGAAAGTTATCATGACGACAAAAAGAGAGAATGGAACAACCTTCATAATTATTAAGTCATGGTAACTGATTTCAATTGAAAAAATCGTGTTTTATAATGATTTTGGACATTTATAATTTTTCGGAATCTATAGAACCTAAAACCATTTCGATCGAAATTCAACTACGGAATGGTTTCAATTCCGAACGGAATTTGTGACATGCCTGATTAATAATATTATAGAAAGCAAAGATCAGGGATATTTGAAAACAAAAAATTGCTCATGTTGATGTTATCAACAAACAAAAGTTAAAAGAAGCTTTACAAAGGTGTTGATCAGAAATTAACCCTGATGTCACCGAATCTTGTTGCATCAATGTCAAGATGTCTGCAGTCAGTAATTAATGCTAACGATGGATCAACAAAATACTTATTTAAAATTTAATGAATTTAAAAATTAAATTTTTTATTAAATGTTAAGAAGTCATTTCTTATGTATGAACACTTTTGTCCGCTCTTATAATTTGTGTTTTTCTGGCTTTCTTGTCATTTTAAAAGATTATTGAACAATTTTGTTTTCGTATAATAATTTAAATGGAATTGAATATTTTTGGTATAAACTTTTGTTCCTGCTTTACTCTGATGAATTTATTAAAATTTGGGTATGTATGAAGACTTAAGTCCCTGACTGTATATGAACCATCCTTGGACAAAAATAAGAGTCTGTGTTACGATATGTACTTTTATAACAAACTTACACGGATATCCAGCCAGCCAGCCGGACGGACATCGTTAAATCGACTCAGGGATTCTGTGTCGATCGGTATACTAAAAGCTTGGTCTCAGACCAATATTTCTAAGCGTTACAAACATCAGCACAAACCCAATATACCTTCTCCCAAAATGGTGATGGCGGGTATAACAACTAACAGTGTTATATTCGGCTGTGCCTAATCTTTCATACCCACCATCACATATCTTCATATCACCGAATGATAACTTATTATCGTCTCAAGGGCCATCCCAATATACTGAATGCACCTCCAATTATTTTGATTGTGAGCAATAGTCAAATGTTGACAGAATTTAATACACTGGCTGCTATATACTTATATGTACATATAAAACTTGTTTGTACAGAATTAAGTGGCCGTAACTGTAATAGTTTTTTTAAATAGCTGCTCCTATTTAATATTTATTGGCAATAAACTTGTTTTCGAGGATAGATTTATATAAAAGCGCAATGGTTAATGGTGGACCGATTCCCATAAAATTTGGAAAACTAACTAAAACTAGTTAGACAAACAGTAACCGCCTATTCTTTTTGGTGTTTTCGCTGTTTCCGGAAACAGGAAGCTATCGTCAAATGCGGACCGATTTTGCTCAATTTCAATACCAAGGCATGAGGAATAACCTTGTCAAATTTTTTTCCACTTGCTCCTTCCTTTTGGGACCTATCGTGTTTTCAACAGACGAACATCGCCAATCGTCTAAGAATTTCTTAAGGAACATTTTTTGTTTTTAAGCATATATTAAGGAAATTCTTTTTGATGTTGGGTATAAAAAAAAACGAATGTCAATTTATAACTAAACGTATATATCAATTAAATTACTTACGTTAACGGGTTCATTACATACGAACAAGATAAACAAAACAGAAAATTGATTTAAATCCTTGTTTGTTTGTTTGTATCAGAAAAGACGTAATTTACATCGTGAAAACAATGCGCTTAATATTGACACAAGGGGTCTTTTTAACTTGGGGGTTACACGATAAAATTTTGCCTTTCAATTTTTAATGCATTCACACTTCTTACCAATACACTCATACTTTTAAAAATTGAAACAATCTTGCTTTCAATATTTCTTTCATGAAAGTGTTTTTTAATTTACGTTCAATAAAACAGCTGATTACAATACTTTAAATTATTTTCTGTTTTTATTTCTACAAATATTTGGCCGCCATAAGTTTTAGTTGGTCGTTTTACAATATTAACCATTTGATAATAAAGGGTGTTTTTTTAGAGGTATAGAACTTCGAATTGAAATAAAACACAAGAAAATCGTTTTAATGTCCATCAATTTGGCTTTATTGGAAGGATAATTTTATGCCATTAATGTTTAAATATGATTTCGGGCATGTGGACGCCTCGGCTGGCTCGAATAAAGCCAATTCTACAGGTCCAATTTTCAACTACTTTTTCGAGCATATGGGGCCGTATGTTGGCAATAACGCCACGAATGTTGGCTTCCAAGTCCCCTAACGTTTCTGGTTTGTTGGCGTAGACGAGCGACTTCACATATCCCCAAAGAAAATAATCCAGTGGTGTCAAATCGCACGATCTTGGTGACCGAATGTTTTCTTCAATAAATCAATTGTGACGTGCGCTGTGTGGCATGTAGCGCCGTCTTGTTGGAACCACAACTCATCCACATTCATGCCATCCAATTCGGGAACAAAATAGTCGGTAATCATGGCTCTATACCGGTCTCCATTTATGGTAACTGACTCTCCAGCATTATTTCGGAAGAAGTATGGCCCAATGACTCCACCAGCCCATAGAGCACACCAAACAGTCAGTTTTTGTGGATGTAATGGCGTCTCAAGGGTCTCATGTGGATTCTCTTCACTCCAAAATGCGGCAATTTTGCTTGTTGACGTAGCCATTCAACCAAAAATGAGCCTCATCACTGAACAAAATTTTGCGATGAAAATCAGCATCGAGATCAATCTCATTTTCGGCCCATACACCAAAATCACGACGGCTTAAATTCTTGCACAAGCTGGATCTTGTAAGGTCGCAAGCCAAGATCTTTGCGCAAAATCTTCCATAAAGTTGATGGACAAAGCTCCAATTGCTGTGCACGGTGGCGAATCGATTCATTCGGGTCCTCTTCAACACTTTGCTCTACAGCGGCAATTGTTTCTTCGGTGCGCACTGTTCGACGTCGCTGCGGATGCGTATTATCACATAGAGTAAACGTAGTGCGAAAACGATCCATGGTTAACCGAATTAATTGCTCTGATGGACGATTATGTCGACCATAAAATGGACGGAGCTTGCGGTAAACTTCGCGAATTGAACCATTATTTTCGAAATAAATTTGCACAATTTGCAAGCGTTGTTCTTTTGTCAACCTGTTCATGATGAAATGGCAAACCAAACTAAATATTAATCACTTGACAGCTGACAAAATGGCCGCCAGTTAAAAAAGTGATGCCAACTTAAAGTTCTATACCTCGATAAAAAACACCCGATATATTTTAGCAAGCAGTGTGTGTAAAAATCTTGATCGTGTAGCTGCAGGGTAAATTACTCCGCTTTTATATTAGCTCTGTTTCTTTCGAAGTTTATATAAAATTCCAGTACAAAATTAAGCTACTAAAAATTAATCATATATTTTCAATTTACAACACTAAAAAATGTCTGAAAATATTTAATTATTTGAAATTATTTTTTTTTTTAATTTTACGTAACAAAAATTAAATATATATTAATTTCGTACAGATTCTGTTATATAGGAGTAAAACTCAATTAAAGATGGTCAGATTGTGCTAAAAATTGTTATTTTATGCCAATAGAGCAGCTTTAAGCTCCTAGTTTCATCTTAGGGTTTAAGTTCTTCTTTTGAAATCGTCATGGATTCAAGATCTTCAAAAATTTATCCACACAAAACTTTTCTCAATTTTTAATTTTTTTTTTTTTTACATAAAATAAATAAAAAATATAGTGTTACCAAGTTTAGTAAGCTAAGTAGCAATACCGTTCGAAATCTTTATAGATATAGATATAAACTTAAAAAAAACACAGCTATTAATAATTAAGTGGTTACTACACGGTGAAATAATCATATTGAAAATTTCTTCTTTGTCATTAAAATTCTAATTTTTAAAAGCAGATGGTAATAATGATAAAAGAGAAGTATAAATCAATAATCATTTAAAGCAAAAAATCTAAGAATAATTTTAAAAAATCCATTACGAAAGCAACAACTAGTTTACGCAGTTTTTCGACCGTAAATTTTGTTTTGTGAAATTGTTATTTAATAGAACTACAATCTGTTTTGCGGCGGAGCGAATTGTTGCTTTATATTAACTTACATTTCTTATCTTTAAAACTTTATCTGGCCTATCTAAAATATATTTTAGTACCGCAGCCATATCGACCGTCACTTTTCGATTCAAATTTCTTACTTTATCTGGCCTTTCTGAAATATATTTTTGTACCGCAGCCATATCGACCGTCACTTTTCGATTCAAATTTCTTACGGGTTTAGCTCAGTTCGAAAAATAAATGCATTTAGAAGAAAACTTTGGTTTTGTTTGAAAAATCGTTAATTTTTCCATGGGTTTTCTCCCACTTCAAGAAAAAAAATTTATGGAAAGTTTTTACTTTTTGTTTAAAAAAAAATGAATTAAATTCTGAACTATTTTCTTTACGCTCTTCTATAATTTATTTATTTGAAAAATAATTTATAAAATATTATGTTAGAATTACTACCTTGTTCAGAATTAATTATTATAAACTACTTACTATCACTTCTATTCTTCATGTTATTCACGATTTTCTTCATATTGTTAACAGGATAAAAAGGCGTTTTATTATTTATTTATTTATTATTTATTAAATTGTATTCAAATGTTGCTGATAAGTCAACAGATATTTGTTTAAAAACTGACTGCAGCTCCATATTTACTTTGTTATATTCTTAGAGAAACATCATTAGCAAAAACATTATTATTGTACCTGATATTTGAATCGCCGAATTTTGCTAAAAATTAAAATTTTTTATCATAATTTTTTTGGTATAATTTACTTTTGTTCATAATCAAATGCATATTATTTCTCAGACTATGAAGAATGTATGCCTTTTAATGAATGTATGACTTTTAACCCGGGGTTAGAATCAAATCAATTTTGATTTTAGTTAGTTTTTCATGGCAAAATTACAAAAAATTAAGAATTTATTAGCCAATTTTGAATAAAATGCATAAAGGAAATTATTTTATACAGTGCTATCTCGATAATCCGGACACCATAAATCCTGAGCATGCCCGTATTACTGCATACATTATGCATAGAAGCGCAGTTTTAATAAGGTTTCTGTAAAGAATTAAGATTAAACCAATTTTATATTCATTAATCAAGTTTTTTGTTTAAAAGAAAATACAGTTTAATAAAAACGAAAATTCAGATTTTCGTTTTTGCATTCAATTGCAACTTTAAAACTTTATAAACCAATAATATGGTTATAGATACTGCATATTTATTCGCTCTTTTTTATTTTTGTAAAAATTGAATTGATTTTTGTTTGTTTGTCCGGATTATAGAGTAAAAAAAGTGGTACTGTCCAGTTTGTTGCAGTGTCCGGATTATAGATGTGTCCGTAAAATTGCATGTCCGGATTATCATTATCATTTTTTTATAAAAAAAATACATTCTATGATTTAATATGGATTCTAAATTTAAGCAATTGAAGGCAAATGACAAAAGTTAATAATGTAAAATCAACGGAAATTGAAAACGATTTAGGGGTATCGCAAGGGGCGCTTTTATTCATCATTTATATTAACAATATGGAAAAAGTTCTGAATAAATTGCGAAATAGTGCTTATGCTGATACCTTACTCTTCTCAGAAGTACCTAAAATAATGGAAATAAACATGAACAATAACATAATATATAAAATAAATGATGTGATAATAGAAAAAGTAAATAGTATCAAATATCTAGGGTTTATAATTGATAATGAATTAAACTTCAAAGAACACTTAGAATATACATGTAAAAAGATTGGAAAGAAAATAGGATTTTTTAAAAGAATTAGAAATAAAATTTCAATTATAACAGCAATAAACACTTATAATACGATTATTAAACCTCATTTTGAATATGGATCAACTATATTATATACCTGCTGTACAGATAATCAAATAAACAGACTAGAAAAATTACAAAGTAAAGCAATGCGAGCCATGTTAAAATTCAATCGTTATACATCTATAAATGTTATGCTAGATACGCTAAGATGGATGAATATACATCAAAGACTGTAGCTTAGCACAGTATTTTTTTTTAAATGGAGATGGGTGATGCCCCAGAATATCTATTAGAACAAATGCGATGTGTCGGAGATGTTTAACCGTATAATCTAAGGAATAATCAGGACTTCAGACTACAAATTCTATGCAACGTTCACTTTTCTACAAAGTATTAAGAAAATATAATACTATGCCAAATGTTTTAAAAAATGAAACAAATATTAAAATTTTTAGAAATAATGTTGTTAAATTTATTAGAGATGAAAATTAGAGCTTGAACAAATTATTTTTATTCTAAATATTTTATAAAGAATGTATTGTAAAAGTATTTTAAATACTACTAATATAATAAAAAAATAGACAAAAAATAATTTCGGTCACTTTTGTCCCTATGTTTATTGAAAACATTTTTTGTGAACAATTAAATAATATAATTCTGGTATAAACTAATTATTTTAGAGGATTTTTATATAAATACGACACAAAATTAATAATAAACAGTGATTTTGCTATGAAAAATTAAAATTACAAACTTTGACGATAATATGGAATAATAACTATTTTAAAATTGAACAGTAGTAAAATTAAACAAGCATCTATCTACTCATATAAAGTTAAAAAAAATATTTTTTTCTAAAATCTGCGAATACAAATCGCAGGTAAAGCGAAACTATTTAAGATACTGATCTTAACATTTTTGATTTGATTTTAGTGCTCACTAACTTGGGGGTTACACTATCTAGTTTTGCCTTTCAATTTTTAATACATCCAAACTTTTTACCAATACACTTTCAATTTTTAATACATCCAAACTTTTTACCAATACACTCATGCTTTTAAAATTGAAACAATCTTGCTTTCAATATTTCTTTCAAGAAAGTGTTTCAATTAACGTTCAAGAAAACAGCTGATCACAATACTTTGAACTATTTTTTGTTTTTATTTCTACAAATATTTTGCCGCCATAAGTTTTATTTGGACTTTTTGCAATTTTAACCATTTAATTGAAAAATAAAAAACAAATGCTGCCCATTTCTTCTTATTGGTTGCATCTTGAAAATAAAATTGCTTACAAATTGCGTGCAGCCTACGTCACAGCTCACAATTTTAATAAATTTTAACAAGCAGTGTGTGTAAAAATCTGCAGCAGTATAAAGTAAGTTCGATGTTAAGGCGGCCTTACGTTAAATTCCACTAATCAAACCGTAAGTTTTTTTCCGACATAATGACGGTTACGTGTTGGTTGGCTAAAATCTTATCTAGTATAGACAACGAGAATTAAAACAATGTCAACACATTTTTTTGAGAACTTGGTATTACTTTTTCTCGTGATTATATTCCAATTTTTTGTCAGCTGACCTAGGTATAGAAGTTAAATTGATTTTTGAAGAGTTCGCTTTAAATTAAAACGTAAAAATGGCTTTACATTCGGCTGTTAAGGGAAAATTAATTTCTGTTATTGGAGATGAGGTAAATATAAGTTTTTATATTCAAATATTTATTTTTGATACTATTTTTCATTTGAGGATACCTGTGTTGGCTTTTTACTTGGTGGAGTGGGAGAGATAAACAAGAATCGTCATCCCAACTTTATGGTTGTTGATAAAAGTAAGTTGTGTATCCAAATATCGATAAGCTTACATACAAAATTGTTTATCTGGAAAACCCTGCTTCTTTATGAAATGAAATAAATTTTATTTATTCCATAGTGAAATTTTAGAAAATAGGTGTTTACATTGTGGTTAGTAAACTATTTTCTCGGAACAGCCTAAATTTATTTGTATTTGAGAGAAGTTAAGCAAAAATATTACTTATGATTTAATATACTGAAGGTCGTTCCATCATTAAACTGAAGTAAAAACATGCTCAATACATACATTTTTGCAAATTGTTCCAAAAAAAAAAAAAAAAAAATTTGTATTCGCCTTTCCTTGCTTCATAAAACTTAACAAACTTCAAACAATAAAACCTAACAAACTTCAATAAATTATTGTTGTGATAAAGATTAAGCGTAGTCTTTAAGAATTAAGTAAACTTTGGAAAGTTTTTGGTCCTTTCTTGAGCTACTCTAATATAGAGTGTTGCTCGAAACCTAAGCAACCTTTTATAAGAGGTACCCAGTAAGAAAAAGGTTTATTCTCAAATTGAGGATGATTTGAAAATAAATTTTTTTAAAGGTCAAACGTTTGATACTGATATGAGAATAATAGCGTTCACAACAAAAAGGTTACTTTATTCTCAAATTGAGAAATGCCTTTATTCTCAAATCATCAAACCTCGTTCTTAAAGGTTTTTCGAATGTGGATATCATAAATAAAATGACGTATTTCTGATATTTTAAAGTGTGTTTATTTTGTTTTTGAAAGCGGTGCATTATATATTTTTTTTTTTTTTATTGATATATCGTTACATTATAAAAGTTTCAAAAGCCAGTAAATGAGTTTGTTTGTTTGTTTGTTGATTAAGTTTTTTGGCCTAAATGAACGCCATCACAAAAATGAGTTACTATCTTCTAATATAAGATATTTCAGCATAAAAATCAGGATTAAAATTTAATAAAAAGCAGGTAGTAGTTTCTATCTCAAATTATAAAGGAAAAATTTTTTAAAACCTTTGTTTATTATCTGGAGTTTGCCTGTATCAGTTGGTACGTTAAATCTTGGTTTATCAATAACACCTTTAAAGGTTTACATAGTAAACTATAAGGTATCCTCTGATACTCAGAATTCCTGCATTTATTCAGAAATGCATTATACTGAGCTTCAATGATATCTTTTATAGTTTGGTAAGAGTATCTTTCGTGTAGTTCACGTGTTCGGAATAAACGTGGGAGTTTGTGGATCATTTTCAACGCTTTGTTTTGCACGATTTGGAGTTTTTTGATATAAGTTTTAGCCGCTTTGCTCCAAACACAGCTCCCGTAGAGCAATATTGGGCTTATTACCGTTTTATAAATTATTAATTCGTTGTCAGCGTTAAGCTGGGATCTTCTATTGAGTAGAGGATAGAGGGCTCTAAAGCATTTTGTGGCTTTATCTACGATATGCACTATATGGTTCGAAAAAGTTAGTTTTTTGTCTAACTTTACTCCTAGGTATTTCATAGTATTACTAAACGGTATTGTGGAGTTTTCACAGCGAAGTGGTAAGGATGGAAATCTTTTTGGCGACTTGTTAAAAGGAAAAATAATCGCTTGAGTTTTTTCTGTATTGATTTTCCACTTTTTATAATACTTGACGCATTTATGTAAACTTTTCTTTAGTTTTTTAACCACAACGTTTGAAAGTTTGCCTTTGACTATCATTGCCATGTCATCAGCATATAGCGCATATTCTGTACCACTTTTGGGGATAAAATCGGATATGTACAATGAGTATAGCGTAGGAGACAGTAAAGCACCTTAAGGGACACCAGCAGGGATGTTTCTAGCAGAAGACATGATGTTGTTTATGCAAACTTTAAATGTCCTATTGCTTAAAAACGATTTGATTGTTTTTATAATATATATGGGGAAGTTATACTTTTTTAATTTGTATATTAATCCATCGTGCCAAATGCTATCAAATGCTTTTTCTACATCCATCAGTACAACTCCAGTTGAAAGTCTATGACGTTTGTTTTTTCGAACCATATTTGTCAATCTTTTGATTTGATGGATTGTAGAGTGTTGTTGACGGAATCCAAACTGCTCTTTGTTTATCAGGTTATTGTCCTCAATAAAAGTATTCATTCTAGAAAGAATCATTTTTTGAAGGATTTTGTCAATAGAATTTAGTAGACTTATTGGCCTATAACTGCTGGCTAACCGAGGATCCTTTTCGCGTTTATGTATTGCAACAACTTTAGCACATTTAAAAGATTTGGGGTAATACCCTAATTTTAAGCACGCATTAAATATATTCATTAAGAATTTTATTCCAATATCAGGCAATTTTTTAAAAAATATGTTGAAAATACCATCGAAACCCGGCGCTTTGTTATTTCTCAGCGTCTTAATATGAGATTTTATTTCATCAAACGTTATAAGAGACTCATTATCTATATGCGGCATTAATTCATTGTTTAAATCACTGTTGGCCTTGGCTACATTTTTTTCGACACTATGCTTAAAATTTGATGTTATTTTATGTGCATTTTCAAATTGATCGGCTATAAGACGAGCTTTGTCTACGTCATCATTAAAGTTGATATTATTATGGGTTAGAGTTGATATTTTATTACCTTTCTTCCCACTATAGGCCTTAGTTATGTGCCAGAATCTTTTTGATCCTGTGGGCAGTTTTGATAAAAACTTACTCCAGTTGTCATTTCTATCTTTCGATACATTTTTCTCAATAAGTTTGTTGAGCTGCTTAATAATGGCTAGTAGAGTGACTTTGATGCTACTATTATTCGTTCTTTGTAACTGGCGTTTGATTTTGTTTCCTGTTTGAATACACAGTTTAGTATTAGCAGATAATTTTAACAAATGTGGAGAAGTATATTTTGTTGGAATTGAGGATTTGGCAACTTTTATTACATGGTTGAAAGTTTTCAATGCATTTTCTATGTGTTGTGGTGAAGAAATATTGTTGATATTAATATTGACCTGAGAAAGTGATTGCTCTATGCTGTTCATAAATTGATTCCAGTCAGCATTTTTAAAGTCAAGTTTGGCTGTATCTTCAATTATTGCTCGGGCTTCTATATTGAATGTAACAGGGCAGTGATCTGATGTTAGAATACTGCCATGTGATAAAAGTGGTGACAGAGATAAGTTGGAATTTGTTAACATTAGGGGTATGGTAGTTGGATGGCCAATAGAACCTTGCGGGTAACGAGTTGGTTGAGAAGGGTAATATATAAAGAAATTGGACCTTAGCTGTAGGTTGAAAAGAACGTTTCCGGCTGTGTTTGCTTCGTTGCAGTTCCAGCTTGAATGTTTTGCATTTAAGTCTCCACAGACTATTAAATCCTTATTTGACGACGTAATCTTGATGATGTCTTCTTTAAATTTGTCGTCATATTTTGGGGAGTAAATTGATGTAAGTATTATTGAGCGGTTATGTAAGAAAAGTTCAACTGATACATTTTCGATTCCAGATGTTGGATAGCTTTGGTAATTTTGCGTTTTAAATTTATTTTTGACCGCTATGGCCACTCCACCACCTGCATCATTTCTGTCTTTTCTAAATATGCGAAAACCTGGGAGATAAAAACTAGCGTTTTCATTTAAAAAGGTTTCACATATAAAGACTATATCAATATACTTAGCTTTTAAAATTTGTTGTAACTGTATCTTTTTAGCAAAAGAGTTGATCCCTTGTGCGTTCCAATACATGATTCTTATTTCGGGATTATACGCCATATTTAAGAATACTCATAATGATGTTAAGTTGATCCAACTTAGTTGAACATTTTTTTAATTCAAGTACAGCATTTTGAAATATTGAAAAGAGCTGGTCCATCGAAAATAAATCATTTTTATTGCCTTCTCTAGCTTGAGACGCATAAGTAGCATTGTTGCTATGGTTATGATTTTGTGTAGCATTTGTATTTGGTAAGTTAGGAAAATTTCCCGTATCTAGATTGAACATTGGAGCTTCAGCTTGTCGCCTTTGATTCACTGTGTTTTTGTTGGTGGCTCTTCGACGAGCTTCTAGATAATTAGACCTACAAGGGCAATTAGGATCGTCAGCTTTATGGGCGACGTTGGCATATCCTTTAGAAACACAATTGAAACATTTGTAGTTTTTTCCACTGGCAGAGTTGTTCATTATGCAGTCACTCGATTTATGAGCGCTGCTTGAACATAAAAAGCAAACAACTTGGCGATAACAATTTTCGGTGCCATGCCCATAAATTCCACATTTTTGACATTGAGTAGGTCCTTTGTTTGGAGCAGATTTTTGATTTTTCCATGCAATAGAAATATTTTGAATGTATTTAATGTTATACAATACTTTTTTATTAACTTCCATGCGGTTGAAAGTAAGCAAGTATAAGGCATCATTTGGGGACGATTTTTGAGTAACGATCTCCTTAATTTCAATGCATTTAACTCCGTGAAAATTCTGAAGTTCTTCTTTAATCAGGTTGGTTGGTATTCTATGGAGGCCTTTTAATACCATTTTGTAGCTGGAGCTATCAACAACCTTGTGGGTATGGTATCTAAAATCTGTTGATTTTAACTGGCGGAGAAGACTTAGATACTTATCTAAGTTTTCAGAAAAAATTTTTGTTCCCATTGATGTTCTTCGGAAGAAATATCCATCATTGCCTACTTTCTCTACGACTATGGAAAACTCCACAGAAGAGTCAACTACAACAGGTGGTGCTTTTTGCTGCTTTTTAGCTGCAGTAACCGGAGCTCTCTGACTTCCTGATGGTAGAGCATCAGTGTTCATATTATTATTATTTGAAAGTATATCAAATTTATTGGCGGTCGTAACACTTTTTTTCTGATTAGACAGATATATATCGATGGAATTAGTCGGAACCGACTTTGGCCCTTTAGTTTTTCGCCTTCGACTCATGATCACCAAAAAGGTGCACGTGGACTTTAATTTTTTTTGAATATCCACTTGTTAAAAACAACTGAAGTATACAAAAACAAACAATTAATGACAGTAAAAACTAACGGTTAATACTAAGAAAATTGAACGATAACGTACAAGACAACTGCACTTGATGAGATCAAGTAAGAGAATGCGGTGCATTATATTTGAATCCTTTTGCTTAAATATATTTTTTTATGTTAAGTAAAAAAAACTTAAGAAACAAAGAAAATTTACTTAAAAATACAGTGCCGGTAATATAATAGCACCAAGTTAATATTTTTAGTTTGACCACTTATATATTTTTAACTAATGGACAATTTTTTTTTTTTATCAAAATTGGCATCGAAGTTCTTTAACACGCATAGTTTATTGCCATAAAGAAATATATCGCCTTTTGTTAACCGTTTGAGCAACATTTATTAAATTATTAATGGATATCGCAAAATGCACGGTAAAAATAATAGAACTTCGGCAATAGACCTTTAAATAATAATAGGGTTCTTAAAGAAATGAACAAATATATTTTGCATTCTCATATCGCGGACAATTGTTAAAAGGGTTTTAAAAAATTTTATCCGTGTCACTGGGTTGCCTTAACGTTACCGAAATGTCAATGGAAAAGCATTTTACTGCCTTGATGGCAACTTGGCTAAATTTTTAGAAGTTCAATATTTTTTGTGCACTTTACCAAAGACTATCAACATGTGTTCGTAGCATTTTATATGTTTACATCCATATGCCCGTTTTCAAATTAAAAAATTTCTTTGAAATATTAAATATTTTTTTATCGATTTTATAAGTGGTTACCTTTAGGCTGATATGGTCAGATTGTAATTTTTGATGTAAATAAAATTTCAATTTTGATTTTTTTAACATAAATTTTTCTAAAGTTTGAAAAACACCATTTTTTTAAATTATTCCCAAATCATCTTAGGGTTCGATAATGATTTGAGAATAACCTTTATTTTCAATTTGAGAAACTATAATTTTTCAACCGTTTATTCTCAAATAAATCTTCATTTGAAAATAAATGTGAATCTCAAACATCTGTTTACTACATTGTTTGGGGAGCTTGAATTTTACTTTTGTCCCAAAAAGTGGGATAAAGAAGCCCCCTTCTACACCGCGTACCGATTTAGATCCGACCGAGTAGATATCCAGGGTCCCTTCTCTGGAGTCGATTTGAGCCCCAGAGATATCCACAGAGAAGGATTGCTCGAAAACGGGTGATGGAATGCAGTAGTCAATATTTTCAGGGAATAGTGGAGTGGCCTATGGATGAGGTAGACCATTCACCAGTAGTTCTTAATCTAACTGCTGAGTTAAGAGCTACGAATTGGGCCATTAGCTCAACTGGGAGCCAGTCGAGCATAGCAAAAAGTGCCTTTGATGGTGTAGTCCTTAAGGCACCCGTGATCATGAGGGCAGCGGATCTGAGGATTTTGCCAAAGGATCCTCGCTGATTAGCCTTATTGAGGGCAGGTCACCAGACAAGAGCGCCGTACATAAGTATAGGTTTAGCAACCATTTCAAAGAGCCAGGCGGTATTGGACGGGGAAAGGTCCCACGTATTTCCCAGAGCTCTTCTGCACGAGTATAGTGCAATGGAAGCCTTAGACACCCTAGATTGAGTGTTTAAGTTCCATGCATTCAGGACAGCTTAGAGTCCAGAATCACTCCCAAATATTTGGCATGATCCGTGAGTACCAGTTCAGTCCCATCTAGCTTTGGGAGGGTGAACTGGGGAATCTTGTATTTCCTGGTGAATAGAACGAGTTTCGTTTTGACGGGGTTAACTCCCAGGCCATAGGAAACGCTCCATTCGGTGAGCGTAGCTAAAGCGACTTCCAGTCGCTGCGACATCATCTGCATAGGCAACAGTTTTGAAGCGCAGAGAGTCCAAATCCATTAACAGTTTGTTGATAGCAAGGTTCCAGAGCAGAGGAGACAGAACCCCTCCCTGAGGAGTGCCTCGGCGTGCTACTTTATATACCGTAGCTATGCCCAAGGTTGAGAAGATAATTCTATAAGAGAGAAGTTTCCCTACGAAGGAGACAATAGAGTTATCAACTCTTAGGTCCGCCAATGCTGAAATAATCGATGTAGGCTTGATGTTGTTGAAAGCTCCTTCAATATCTAGAAAGGCAACGAGTGAGAATTCGCCGAACTCAAGTGATTTTTCTAAAGAACTAACAAGTGAGTGGAGTGCTGTTTCAACAGACTTGCCTTTATTATAGGCGTGCTGTGATTTAGAGAGAAGACGCGGGTTAGTAGATGAGCGTAAGTGAACATCAATGATGCTTTCTAGATTTTTAAGTAGGAAGGAGCTGAGGCTAATTGGTCTGAAGTCCTTCGGTTTGGTGTGGCTAGCTTTTCCCGCTTTGGGGATGAATACTACCTCACATCTGGTCCATAATTCAGGAATGTATGAGAATCTAAGACAACTCTCGAAAATCCTGATGAGCCAGGGAATGATAGTGTCAGCGTTGTGTTGAAGGTCTGCAGGGATGATGCCATCCGGATCCGCTGACTTATATGGTTTGAAGCTGTCTAGAGACCACTTGACTCTTTCTCTATCATTGAGGATGGGTGTGGATTCATATACAGTCGAGTTACTGGACACAGGTTCATGGTAGAGAGCGCTGCATCCAGGGAAGTGAGTACCCATAAGGACCTCAAGGGTTTCGTTACTACTGGTGGTCCAGTTGACACAGGTTTTTTGAATATAACCAGTGACGGAGCGAGATGAAGTCAGGATTTTGCGAAGTCTACTGGTCTCAGAGGATCATTCCACGCCGCTGCAGAAGTTTTTCCAAGACTGTCTTTTCGCATTCCTGACTACATTTTTGAACCTGTTAACTGAAGCTTTATTGGGGACCCAATTGGAAGTCCTCTTGGCTTCGTTAAACAGACGTCGACATTCCTTGCGTAACTTCGCAATGTCGGGTGACCACCAGGGTGGTTTACATTTACCTTTCCTAGTGATTTTCTTGAAAGCTTGATTTGTGGCTTGCTGGAAAGCATTGGTCAAAGTGTTAACAGCTTGATCAATATGATTCCTTTTGTGTGTCCCAGTTTGTTCTCTTCCTATTTAGGAAGGGGGTAGGTCTTTCCTGTTTGAATTGAAGTTCAAATTCAAGATACCGATGGTCGGAAAAGGAGCAGTCATTTGACACTCTCCAGTTTTTAATTAGGTTATGGTGCATGGAGCTAACCAAAGTAATGTCAAGAACCTCTTGTCTGTTGCTAACTACAAAAGTGGGTTCTGACCCTGTATTTACAACATCTAAACTGCTACAAAGAAGAAAATCAAAAATAGACTCACCTCTTTCGTTGGTGTTAGTGCTGCCCCAGATGGTATGATGGGCATTTGCATCTGCTCCTATGATAAGTGGCAGATTTCTGCTGACAGCCATGTCCGCTGTTTTCTCGAAGCCGTAGAGAATCTTCCAATGCATCTGCCGAAGTGGCTCCAAGGATTCCTGGGTCAGGACAACAGTGATCCTTCTAAGAGAATTCAGAAGCCTTTACTACCTTCCAGTCATGGACAGGAAGATTGGGGTTACTGAACCGAAGGATCTCCAGAATCTCCTCCTTGGATGACACACCATCGCGTACAAGGTCAGTTGATCTAGGCCTCCGTGGAATCTCCTCACGAGAGACCACGTCGAGTCTAGCTCCTTCCCATATACCTTCAATGAGTCGGACCGCCTCTCTCAAGAGAAAAGCGGACCTCTCATTATTATGGCATGCCATCAATTTAACACGATACTGGAACCAACCAGCGTCGTCGCAGTCTGGAGGGGGACCAGGGTTATCCCTAAGGACCCGTATGAAAACCCCCACCAGTTTATCCACGGTCCCCTTTGCTGGGATAGGAGCCTTCAGAGAGGAAGAATTATTCGCATCTCCTAAGCTCCTAGGGGTGTGTGCAGGAGGGGAATCTGAACATTGGATCACGATTCCTTTCTGCACGGGAAGCATTGGGGGTTTACCCGAAACAGGGGGTTTGGCCATTGCAGCTTTTGAAGTACTCGCAGCATGGCTTAGAGGTACTTCAAAGATGATCTTACCCTTACCGGGTGATTTTTTGGGACGGGAAGGACTGGACTTAGCAGTCATCTTCTCCGCACCAAGTGCACCAGTTTTTCGGCCAGTCTGAAGAGGTGCTTTTACCAGACTAACGTTCGAACCTGTGGTCGGCAGACTAGCTTGGACAGGTGTCGCCACCAAGCTATGGGGAAGTATTTTGAGCCGGGGTAGTCCCAGTATAATAACCCTAAAGACTCATCGACTTTGTTCAAAGAATGGTTTTCAAATAAAGGCATCCAATTCTTGTATTGACCATCGCAATCTCCTGATTTGAACCCAATTGGAAATCTTTTGGGCATTTTGAAACGTTGGGTCGTTAGTCGCCGGTTTAGTTCTATGCAGGAGCTAATCGAAATTCAAATTACACAGTTTTGATTCGTTTGACCATATAGGTCAAATAGGTTTCATTTTATTGAAACCTTTTTACCTTTTTTTGTTCAGAAATACAAATTATACAGGGGTGTCATAGAAACAATTTTATTGAAATTGGTTTTGAAAACGACAAAAAAAATAATTTGGTGTCATAAATTACAATATTATTGATTTTATGTTCGAACTAAAATTTTTATTGGTTTCACGTGTCACAGAAATCAGAAATATTGGTTTAGTATTGGAAATAAACCAAGCAGCTTACAGTTAACAGATTTTATTTTAAATTTGATCTATGCATATAAAACATAAGCGTTACTGGCCAGCGGGTGCCTTTTTCAATGTATAGGGAGGGATTTTTGAAAATTAGGCCTTCTGGGGTTAAAAAAGGGAAAAAGTCCGTAACGCTATATCTCCCAAACAAAAAGCAATAGAACCAAAATTTAAATCGAGTTTGGATCAGTCACAATAATAACAGTACAAGTGGTTAGTACTTTTTTGAAAATGGGACAGACAAAAAGAGGGTGAAATTTTGTGACAATATTTTGTGATATATTTTTAACTTTCTTTTGAATTCAAAGCGATAGGAAAGAGTTTACATAGCGTTTGGATCAAATGTTTGATTTTATATATTTGAAATATGCGAAAATATTTTCTTATATCAGTATAAGTATAAATAAACTTTGTATGAAACGCGTGAAATAACTTTGTGTCCGATATTATTTATCATACTTATTTAAAATGTCGTTTACATTGAAGTCTTAGATGTTCTAAGATTTATTACCTTTCAAAAGGTTTTAAGACATGGTACAACTAGGTAAAATCACTAGAAAATGTGATAAAATAACTTTATGAACATTTCTTAAATTTAAACATTTTTAGCTTAGAAGAAAAAAAGCATAGAAACTTTCAACTGTATAGCCGTCATTTAACTGCTTAAAAAATAACTCAATGGCACTGTTTGGTACGTAAAATGAATTTTTCCATAATTTTCTAGTGCACACTTTTATATAAACCAACAGCATATTTTGTTTCCGAATAATTCGTTGTTGTTGTAACTGCCACTTCTGCAATATTTTCAATAATAATATTGCAAAAGTGGCATTTTTCCTTGGTCCGTGAGAACGACGAAAAATTCGTCAATCGACCCAGTTGTGTTTTTACCTTAATTTGTATACGGTTCTCACTGTTAGTTCTTCGTACCGGAGTGACTCGGAAATCTCAGTTAACGAATTCGTTTTTAAAAGTTAGTAAATTTTTAATTCGTCTAATGAAGAACAGTAAGGATGTTTAAAGTAAACAAACAAAATTCCAATTTTTGTAAAAGGTTACCTTTAGGCCGATTTTTTCAGTTGATATTACATTTTTGTAAATAAAACTTTAATTCATTTATAATACCCAACTTTTCGTTTTTATACCCTTTACCACCATAGGTGGAAGTTTGGACCCGATGCGCTCCCATAGAACGTTATCCGATTTGGCTCAAATTTTCAGAGCTGAACTTTTAGACCTATTGTTACAATATTCCGTTATAACAATGTGTTATATAATTATCGTTATATAAATTTTTTTTATTAAGGTTTACATTTCTAACTAGAATAAAATATTTATAGATACTGCTGTAAGTGAAATAGAGGATTGTTTCAAAAGGTTTTTGAAAAGAGATGATATTGATATAATTCTTATTAACCAAAACTACGCCGAGCTCATTCGTCATGTAATTGACGCCCATACATCTCCAGTGCCCGCTGTTTTGGAAATTCCTTCAAAAGACCACCCATATGATGCCAGTAAGGATTCAATTTTACGACGTGCTAGGGTAAGTATAACTTTAATAATTATTAAGCTTTTAGCTAAAACCTTTTTTATGTATTTTAGGGTATGTTTAATCCTGAGGATTTAGTTCGCTAAAAACCCCGTGTGTTTAATATATTCCCATTCCTACTGCTGCAATGTAATAATTTAAACTATATTTAATTGAAATAAAATGTTTTATTGTAAATAAAAATATATAAAAGCGTTGATAATGATTTTATTTAATTGAAGTCACGTATAGACATGTGTAATACATGTTTGTTGAAATCTTTACGCAGTAAGCATAACAGGTTATTCTCAAGTGAGGAATAAAACATTTTTTGAAGGTTATACGTTTGATAGCTTGGAAAGAAAAATTTATTCTCAAATTTTGCTTTAAACACCTATTGTTTTTCCTTAATATTTTTTAAGGACTGTTTGCCAAAATAAAAAAGAATTAGCAAACTAAAATTGATTTTTTAAAAAAGGGAACTGTTTTATTGAAAATAATATTTAAAATTCGCTACGATAAAAAAGTACAAGACCGGTTTCATTCGAGTTTTGAACAAGAAGGGAAGATTAACTTTTTTTTTAATTTAATATGGTGGAAAAAATGACATTTTTAAAAAATTCAATTTGACATAAAAATTCGATTTGACATAAGGTCAGTTCTTTAAAGGATTTAAATCATTGAAATTAAAAATTTTATAAAAATTAAAATAATAATTATTTAGATTGGCAAAATGACCAAACACCGGCCCCATTGAAGGACCAATGGTCTTCAATTTTCTGGGAGCAGAGCCAGCTTGTGAATGGGTCGTATTAATACGCCGTTCCTAGTCTTCACCTTCGCTCCTCTCACTTTGTTGTCGCCGCCTTGGATTACCTCCAGAACTCGGCCGGTTAGCCAGTGAAGCGGTGGAGTGTTGTCCTCGTGAACGGCGACGACCTTGCCGACGGCGAGATCTGCTTCTGCCTCCGCCCACTTGGTTTTTGTTGTCGCCGCCTTGGATTACCTCCAGAACTCGGCCGGTTAGCCAGTGAAGCGGTGGAGTGTTGTCCTCGTGAACGACGACGACCTTGCCGACGGCGAGATCTGCTTCTGCCTCCGCCCACTTGGTTTTGACTTGGAGGCTGCAGACGTAGTCTTTCTCCCAAGACCGCCAAAACGTTTGCTTGAGTGCGCAGATAAGCCGCCATCTCCTGGAGAACGTCAGCCTGTCCTGATCGTCTGGATGCGATGCTTGCGGCAGCGCTAGTAGGCTCTCTCCGATTAGCAGATGCCCTGGAGTCCGTCGTTGGGATCGCTGCTGAGTGGGGCGATGGGCCTGGAGTTCAAGACTGCCTCTACCTCTACCAGAACCGTCTGTAGCTGCTCTACGGTCAACAGAACCTTGCCTGCGGTCCTGACGAGAAGGCCTTTGGCAGATTTGACGGCCGCTGGAAGCTAATTCCCTTGTTGGCAGCGTACCGTTCTACGTCTTCGGCATTGTTGACCATTGCTTGTCGAAGCTCCTCTTGCTCTCGACTGGCACCTACAAAGTTGGTCGCGTTGTCGGAAATAACCTTCTCCGGTAGACCTCTCCTGCCGATGAACCTTTGAAGACAAAGAATGAGAGAATTTGAAGAGAGATCAGTTACCAATTCAATATGTACAGCTTTTGAAGTAAAACACGCAAATATAGCAATATACATTTTTACGGGTGGACGGCCTCGAATTTTAAGCGTTACATTAACTGGGCCGCAAAAGTTTACGCAGCATATTTTGAATAGGCGTAGAGCTCTCACCCTGTCAGCGGGCAAATTCCCCATTATTTGATTCATTAATTTAGTTTTGTATCGAAAACAATGTAGACACTTGCGAACTACTTTCGTACATTCTTCTCTAGCATTTATCAACCATATTCTGTCTCGCAAGATGGCTACTAAAGCCTTTGCGCCAGCATGACAATTTGCAACGTGCAAATGTCTTAAATAAATGGTAATGAAATGCGAGTTCTTTGACAACAAGAGTGGAAACTTCGCATCGTATGCAATTGGTGCATTAAGCAATCGCCCGCCGACCCTAAGTAGTAAAAACGAGCGATGTTCGTCTTTATATTGATGGACAAATGGATTTAGTCGTTGTAAATTTGAAGGCAAGATTTGTGATTTGCTTAACTTTTTCAATTCGTCAGCATAATTAATTTTTTGCAAGAATTCAACCAAGTGAAGAAACGTCCAATTCATTTCTCTCGCTTCAGGTTTCGCCAAATTGTGGCACTTGTGTCCTCGAGTGATATCAAGAAAACGAAAGACATAGGTGAATATTCGAATCATTTTAGTATATGATGAATATGTCTCAATCACCTTCAAAATATGGTTATCGTTTAATGATTCTTCTTGTCAGATTAAAATAATCGTTAATTGGCCACATGTTACTCTCTTGGAGTAAAAAGCTAGGGCCTGTGAACCAAATATAATTAATTAACTTATCAACATAACTGCCTCTGGAAACTATATCGGCCGGATTATACTTAGTTGGAACATGTCGCCATGTAATGTGGTCCGATAGTTCTTGGATTTTAGAAATTCGATTTGAAGCAAATATCGCCAACGTCTATGGATGAGTCTGAATCCAGTGTAAAGTAATTTCTGAATCCGTCCATAATGTTACGCTTTCTATCTTAAACGATATCATGGGTTTTATATTAAACCATAATTTGGCTAATAAATGGGCTGCGCATAGTTCAAGTCTCGGAAGAGATTTGGTCTTCAGAGGAACGACTTTTGATTTGGCTGTTAATAACCGACAAGAAATTTTGTTAGAAGCTTTACTCCGTATATAAAGGCAGCAGCCATACGCTCACATTGAGGCATCAGAAAACCCATGAATTTGACATTTGCTTTTAAAAGTGGTTAAAACATATCTGGGAATTTCTATAACATCAATTTTCAATAAATTGGACTTAAAACTCTCCCAAGATGTATCTAAACGCGTGGGGATTGATTCATCCCAATCCAACTTCATAAGCCATAGTTCTTGAAGAAGAACTTTAGCCTTTATTACCAAAGGGCCCAAGAGTCCTAGAGGGTCAAAAAGTCTTGCCGAAACTAACAATTTGTTTCTCTTTGTCGCTCTTAAATCTTGAAAGGACTTGTCTAAGTGGTATTTAAATACATCACCCTTTGGACGCCAGTATGTGCCTAATGTCTTCGTGAGATCCGGAACTATTTGTAATGATTTTTCCGTTGTAGTAGAATCTGGCAGCTTGTTATGATTCGTAAACTATTTAGTTAAATGAAAGCCTGCCGATTGCAAAATATCTGTGACTTGGAACCTGATAATATTGAGTTCTTCAATAGAATCGGCGCCAGTTAGCAAGTCATCGACGTAAAAGTCTCTTTTAATTATTTTAGATCCGATTGGTAACGTTTTTTCGAACAATACGCCCAGATGTGTTAGACATCGTATTGCCAGGAATGGAGCCGAAGATGTGCCATAAGTCGCTGTATTCAATCTATAAATTTCAATATTTTGTGATTGATCTTCACGCCATAATATTAATTGGTAATTTCTATCGGCCTCGTCAATTACGACTTGACGGTACATTTTCTCAATGTCAGCCGTTATTGCATATTTATGCATACGGAAACGAATAAGCGTGGAATACAGTTCTTCCTGAATTGTCGGACCGATCATTAGTAGATCATTTAGCGAATGATGCGTAGATGTTTTGCAAAAGGCGTCGAAAACTACACGAAGCTTGGTAGAAGTACTTTGCGGTCGGAGAACACATTGGTGTGGGATAAAGTAATTAGGAGTATTGGGAATTTTATTATCTGCAATAGACATGTGTCCCAAGTTAATGTATTTATTCATAAATGAGTTATACATCTCTTTCGTTTGTGGTTCTTTTGACAGCCGACGTTCTAAGGATAAAAATCGTCTTCTGGCTGTTTCAAAAGAGAGACCCAGCAATTTTGGATCTGCTTTGAAAGGTAGCACCACTTTAAATCTGCCGGATGGTAATCGCTGAACAGATTTTGAAAAATGTTCCTCACACCTTTGATGTTCTATAGAAAGTATATTTGCCTCTGTAGGAATTTCTTCTAATTCCCAAAATCTACGAACTATAAGATCTAATGATTCGTCATTATCTTTAATTTGACTTAAATGGCAACAATTATTATCATTTTTTCTTGGCTCTTTATATTTTCCAGAAACAATCCAACCTAGTAACGTCTTTTGAAGTGTTGGAATGTTTGGATTTTGTTTGATTTGACCAACGCATAATAATTCGAAGAATATCTCAGCGCCGATCAACATATCAATCTTTTGTGGTTTATAAAAGTATGGATCAGCTAATTCAATATTCGAAGGCAAGTTCCATCCTGAAGTCGAAATCGTTCGATCTGGTTGGTAATTGGAAATCGATCGAAGAATCCAGAATTCTGACGAAAATTCATGGGAATTCGTTCGAGATCTCACATTTGCCTGAACCTTGTATTTGGTGGAAGAATTCGTTCTTCCAATGCCAGTTAAACTGAGATTTCTTTGTTCTTTTTGTAGTTGAAGTCGCTGCGAAAGTTCCTCGGTAACAAAGTTGATTTGTGAACCGGAATCCAATAAAGCTCTAGCTATGACGTATTGTCCAGAATTATTTCTTATTTTAACTAACGCTGTGGCTAAAATAACATTATCCTTCAATGAAGACGAATGATTTACGGAAGCTCTTGACGTTGAAGGCTGATTAGGATCAGAACTGTTTATTGTATTTTCATTTGCTGCATAAATGTGCAGTAACGTATGATGTGAGCGACTACAAACTCGACACTTTGACGATTTACACTTAGTAACTGTATGTCCTTTTACGAAATCGAATCTCTGCTGTACGGGTACAGTAGCGAATGAAGGACAGTTTGATAAGTAGTGTTATGTCGATTTACAAAATAGGCATTTAGAATTTTGTTGTTGATTGTCGGTTTGGCATGAAAATGACGAATTTTGTTTCTTTTTTGAGAAATTATCAGGTTTCTTATATAAATTTGGATTAGGTTTTGCTCTTGAACACGAAGCTTCTTCAGCTGAAATGTGTTGATATCGCTTGTTCAAGGCATCCTCGCAATCACTTCATCTGATAGGCATGATATAAGATGATTAAATTTTTCAATCTCAGAGTCGGATCGCTATCAACCAGACTCTCGAATAAACTTATAAAATTTTTGTATTCGGAATATTTGCCGCTGAATTTTGGCAACTTTATATTTGGAAGCCGGTTATAATGAGGCTGAAAGCCGAAAGTAGTTTCTGCGAAACTATGCTCTCTTGGAGTTAAGTACCCCATATGCATACTCTTTGTAGAGACGCACAAATTTTCCAAATCAGCTCTTTTATCATTAGATGGATCTAAAATGTCGATTTCTGACTGGATTTCCATTGCGTCTTCAATGTAGGAATTAAATATTTCTAAACTATATTGCAATTCATTTTGATTGAAGCAAATAGTTTTTTCTTTAATAGAACGCCTAATTCTCGCAACGTTGGTTAAAATTGTATTTTTCTGTTGATATAAACTCTCTAGACTAGGAGCGGAACTTTTTTGTTTCTTACCGCCAGCCATTTTGTAGTCGAGGTTTAATTAATTTTTC
Organism: Stomorhina lunata; assembly: GCA_933228675.1. Classification (NCBI taxonomy): domain Eukaryota; kingdom Metazoa; phylum Arthropoda; class Insecta; order Diptera; family Rhiniidae; genus Stomorhina; species Stomorhina lunata. Next base: position 81,665,542 of record OW121740.1, on the reverse strand, counting down.
AATGGATATAAATAGGAGACGAGTTATAATACTTAAAAAGTATTAGTAAATTTAAATTTTCTGGAAGGATCTCAAGGAATCCGAAGAATTTTGTTGTAATAACAAAGAAATAAGTAAATTATTTTCCGAGATCAACCTCTGTTTCAATGCGATGGCAGAAACAGCAAATTAAAAGCACAGAAAATTGTTAAGCCTCAACTATTTTAATTTAATTGTGTACAAAAACGCTCGATAAATGTAAAATTAAAGACGAAATATAATTAATTATTTCAAAAATAATTATTTTCTTGATTCTCAGTTAAATTTTGCAATAAATTTTATGAAAATATTATAAAAAATAAAACTAAGCTTTAATTTACAAAAAAAATGTTTGCTGGGTTACACCGCAAGCAAAGCACGATTTAAGTACGTACACAATGTAATTTATTCTTAATAAAAATCACACTCTAGTATAGGAGACTACAACACTCGTAGAATAGTCACAAGAGGTACACCACAGGGGGGGTGTTGTCACCCTTACTTTGGTTACTGGCGATTAACGTCATACTTAAAAGATTTGACCATCTAGGTAAGAAGATTGTCGCCTACGCTGATGACGTGGTAATACTGGTATCGGGTAAATACCTGAATACAATCAGTGAAATCATGGAATCGGCACTAGGCGACCTCTCCTCCTGGGCCAGTGACAAAGGACTGGGGGTCAACCCTGAAAAAACAGAGTTAATCTTATTCACCAGAAAGTACAAAGTTGAGTCTTTCAAACTTCCAGTACTTAATGGAGTAGAGTTAGGACTGTCGTTAGAAGCCAAATTCCTAGGCATCATTCTAGATAGGAAGCTTTCATGGCAGAGGAACACGCTCGAGAGGATGAAAAAGGGACTTAACGCCTACTACTTTTGCAGGAACTCAGTAGGCAAGAGCTGGGGATTAAACCCAATGGTAGTATACTGGATATACACAACCATTGTAAGACCAGTTCTGACATACGGGTGTGCAGTATGGTGGGAAGCGGTAAACAAAGTCTCTTTCCTTAGCCTCTTGAACAAAGTCCAAAGGAGCAGTAGTATAGGCATCTCTGGAGCCCTAAGGAGCACTCCTCAGGCGGCCTTATACGTGATGCTGTCTCTATTCCCTTTAGATCTTTTCATAAAGGGAACAGCAGCCAGATGTCTGCTAAGGCTGCATGAGTCAGGCATACTTAGGCACAGGCACACAGGACATACCAGTATACTGAACCGAACGAATGTTCCTTGCTTTCAGTCAGGTTCTACTGCATCTGACTATCTAGTCAAGGAACTGGTGTTCAGTTCTGTACCAGAGGTCGTTATTCCTGATAGAACCAGCTGGGATAATCGTCAACGCTCTTTGAGGGGAACTCGATCTTCACAGATGGTTCTAAAATGGAAATCGGCACTGGCGCTGGTGTTTTCTTAAGAAACCAGAATATTAGGGAATGCTACAGGCTTAGAGATGAGTGTAGTGTCTTTCAAGCAGAAATCTTCGCCATTCTGAAAGCCACCGAACTTATCTCACACAATATTCCTGTGGATAGTGAGGTGATAATCTACGTAGATAGTCAGGCGGCTCTTAAAGCCCTAGAAGGATGTAGCATTACCTCAAAACTAGTCAAGTTATGTAGATCAGCTATAATCAGCCTAGCTGATTTCGTATTGCTGACGAAATCGCAAGACTTGGCTCGAGTCAGGACCTGATACTCGCGGTGACAGAGATAGCTCCACCTATATGTCACCTTTTTATGGGTATCAAGTCTTGGATCGGTGAGGAAACCGCTAAGAACTGGCATAACTTGGACACTTGCACGATATCTAGGACCTTATGGCCCAACTTAGATATACGCAAGACCAAGCTCCTGCTAGGTCTTAGCAGAACCAGTCTTAGGAAATGCATAAGTAGGTGTTCTAACTGGACACTACGCACTGAATTCCAGACGTAGTAGATGGGATGGAGGAATTCAGGACATCTGCAGACTGTGCTTAGACGCGGACTCGTCCGAAACGGTCGAGCACATCCTCTATCACTGTCCTATGCTCCAAAACCAAAGACTTAAATTTCTAGGCAATAGATTCCATGAGGAACTGGGAGACATACAGCAGTGCAAACTGACGGATGTTGTTGGTTTTATTTTGGGACTCAGATGGCTTAGTTGACGGGGCTCTTCCCCCTAGGGTAGCGTTTTTTGGTCAACACTTCTCTTCTACTCGATTTTCCTTCTCTATCTTTAACACTTTCTAGAACTACTCCCTTCACTCTTTCCTCTTTTTCTCTTCCCGCTATCATTTATTTACTTTCAGAAAGGATCACAATGGACCAGAAGGTCTCCGAGTGTAGATGTCACTCTCCTGGCATCACCTTTTCAACCTAACCTAATAAAAATCACCACAGCCTCTTAATAAATAGCAATTATTTATAATTTAACTCGCGATAACTTTTTATAATGTTCGCCCGATTATAATTATTTTACCTCTTTATTTAACAAAATCACTTTCTCACTTTTTCCTTAAAATAAAAATTTCTCACACAAAAAGATTAACTGGGTTGCGTGTTTGATCAGCGAAATAAAGAATAATAAAGAAAATGAATTAAAACAAACGTCAAAATAACTTGACAAACAAGTAAATAAAAGGAATAAGCACAGCAGATAAAAGTAAATATTGGAAAAATGTAAGTAATTTTACGATTTTATAAAAGAGAACGAGCAACGAGTGATGGCAAAAACTGCGGCGAGGAGGCGAAATGTGTTTATTGTGTGGTGTTTTTTTTTTAATTTATTTTTGAAAATTTAAAAATGATATTCAGTGTTGTGATATTTAATTTTAAATAAATGATGATGTGTTTGTGTGTTTCACTGCTTAGGAGATAAATAAATTGATGGAAAGAACAAATAATTTGATAGTGTGGAATTAAACTTTTGTTTAGAATAATTCTAAATTGAATTTTCGTTTTAAGAAAATAAATACAAAGTCTCACACAAATTATTTGTTCTTAAATACCTGGTTAGGGATTTGTTCACGTTCCTTTTTGCAGAGAATACAATTGCAGCTGGGCATCACTATTAGGACTCCTGAGATTGAAGTTGATGAAAGATGATACGATGATGTTGGAATTTTTGTTTATTTATTAAACGATTATTTTTACCGGGTTGTAATAACGCACGAAAATATTTATTTTATTTATTAATTACGGTAATGGTAAGTCGCGAATTTAAATTTATCTTTTAAAACAATGTCCCTGCTCGTGCGCCAAAATATTTTTCCCTAATATTTTTTAAGGACTGTTTAGCAAACTAAATTTGATTTTTTAAAAAAAGGAAATGTTTAAATGAAAATAATATTTAAAATTCGCTGCGATAAAAAAGTACAAGACCGGTTTCATTCGAGTTTTGAACAAGAAGGAAAGATTAACTTTTTTTTTAATTTAATATGGTGGAAAAATGACATTTTTAAAAATTCAATTTGACATAAAAATTCGATTTGACATAAGGTCAGTTCTTTAAAGGATTTAAATCATTGAAATTAAAAATTTTATAAAAATTAAAATAATAATTATTTAGATTGGCAAAATGACCAAACACCTATTTAGCGGTAAAACAATGAAAACAAATATTAGTAATAATTAGGAAATAAGTTAAGAAATATTGACCACATTTTGAAATTATTAAAATTTAATTATTGAGTATTTAAATAATTTTGACATGGTTTGGTCAACAGACCAACTATTTAATAGTGAAGAGAATACTGTCCGTGGTGACTGGGCAAGATTTTATACGTACGATACCAGTGTAACGGTAACCACAAATCATTTTCAAAACAGTCTAACATAAAATAAAATTAAGAATTGAAAAAGCAAATGCGTTAAAGTCCACAGGATTATCATTCACAACACCAGAATTGAACCTTAAGAAGTGGCATATGCCAAGCGTATACGTACAGGAGAAACTAGTCGACTGCACTACCTGCACACTTAAAGCTGTTGTAAAAATCCCTTTTCGTCAGGGTAAATCACCTTCGGTTGATTTAAATACAGCCACGAAAATTCGGGATACATTTGCTAACAAATACTCATACATGAAAGTTATAAAACCTTTTTTAATTTCATTAATGGAGAAAATAGACAAAAACTTGTCGTGTCCCCCGAACGGGTTAAGTGTTTCAGATAAAAACAAGAAGTATCAAGTTTTAAATTTTGTTTTTTTTTTATGGAACAAGACAAAAGAAATTTAAGCTAGGAGAAGGACGAGTGAAAAAGGGTCACTTCTGGATTGAATGTTAAAAGAAATTGTCATTTTTGAATTTTAAAAAATAAATTGTGGTTCTTTTTTTAGCAAGTTTATTTTTTGCTAAAAATAGTAACAAAACTTTATTTAAAATTTGTTGATACAAAAAGAGAAAATAAATAAAATATGAACAAAAAAACCCTCACACATGAAAAACTAATATACTGTCACGAATTTTTAAGTTATCCGCCCCATTGTGCAAAGTTTACTACTTATAATTCTTCCCCTTAGATTTCTAGAATGTTTCTGTTGATTTTATTCTGTTTATGTCTATTAGCAAAGCAACATGTTTCTCTTATTTACAGTAAAGAGTAAAGCAACATGTTTCCCTTTTATCTACATTCTCTCTCTCTTCAGATAACTTCAGATAATCTGTTTGTACAACGTATGTATGAGTGTGTTCTTGATCATGTGAGAATGTAGTGTTAGTGTAATCAACTACAGCAGCTCTTTGTTTACGTCTGCAGAAATTACTAGAAACTCTCTTCTCTAATATATAAGGCCGATGGACGTGTATTGTGGGAACAGTTTTAAGTGGAACGCGTATAAGAAAACAGTGTGACTAAGAATATTTGTAAAGCAGTTTTGTGAAGTTTGTTTACAGTTTTTGTAAAAGTGTGTTTTAAGTGACTAACTATAAAGTTGTTAAAAGTATTACTTTGTAAAAGTACATAAAGTGTTTTATTTGTTTACGGTTTGCAAAAAGAATTCCTTCCACGTTTTTAAACGAAAAACTTAACAACTGGTGTCAGAAGTGGAATTGCAAAAATAACAACCATGGTGAAACTTGACGATCTAAAATTGGACCAACTTAAGAAGGAGTTGGGAAAGATGAACGTGCCAACAGCCGGCACCAAAGCTGAACTTCAAAGAAGGCTCAGGGAGGAGCTCCAAAATCGAGGTATTGACCTTGAGACTTACGAATTCGAGACTAAAGAAGAAATGGAGGTTAGTACCCGGACGATGACTAGCAGCCTAGACATAAACTCAATGTTAGCCGCGATTATGGAAAAGATGGAAATCAACAGCAATCAAACGAAAACCATGATTGCAAGTATGAAAACGGAGCTTTAAGAAGCTGCAGAAATTAACAACAAGCAGACAGGAACTATGATTGCAGGTATGAAAACGGAACTCAAGAAGCTGCCAAAATCAACAACGAGAAGCTTCTAGCTGAGTTCAGACAAGAAAACAAACAGATTGAAGAAAAACTGCAAGAAATTTCTGGATCCACTAACAAACAACTTCAAGAAATTTCGGAAACGATTAACAATCGCATTGATGGCGTTGAAATCAAATTTGACAAAGAACTGGCTGACGTTGAAAGGAAGATGGGCGATCTAGAAGAGAAAGTCAATGAGAACAAATTTGACAAAGAACAGGCTGACGTCGGAAAGAAGATTGGCGATCGGAAAGCGAAATTTAAAGACATACAACACCATGGGGGTCCAGTGCGAGTTGTTTAAGACACATCTGGTAAAACAAAAACACCAAGTTTTGATGGCAGTCTACCGTTTAATGTCTTTAAGTTTCAGTTCGAAACAGTCGCCGAGAAGAGCCTATGGAACAATGACCAGAAAGCTCTGGAACTAATTTTGGCTCTAAAAGGCAATGCTGCGGAAGTCCTAGAAAGTGTGCCATTAAGCTGTAGAAAGGACTTTGATGACATCATGTCTGCTCTTCAGCGTAAGTACGGTGGCGAACACGAAAAGGAAATTTACCGTCTGGAGTCCACAAACCAAACGAAAGTTTACAAGACTTTGCCTTGGATATTGAACGTTTGGTGGAGCAAATTTATCCTGGAGAAAACCAGACTTTTTTGGACCAGTTCAAGATTGAAGCATTTGTGAACGGTATACGAGATCCTGATATTAAATTTTGCGGTGTGTGCCACTCGAAAATCAACATTTGGCGAAACTATATCATTTGCATTGGCCCAAGAAACAGCAATTATTAGGTCCGATTTGGTGCGTGGAAACACTGAATCCTTGAGCGGTATAGACCTGCACACAGCAACTGGAGAGCATGAGACAGTCTATGGTAAAGTAATTTCTAAAGTAACCATTGCCAACCTGCACGTCAACCACGTATTCATTGTTGCCGACATTGTGGATGAAGTAATAATCGGTGCAGATTTTATAATTATGAATAGAATTAGATTACATCTGGGGCCTAAAATAATGATTTGGAGAAATGTAGATATACATCTCGATGTTGTTTACGAGAGCAAGCCCAATGTTAAAAAACTGATAGCTGTCGAGCATCATAAGCGCGAATGGAAGGAGATTGTGAGGACAACAATTTGTGGGTGGTAGAATCAAAACTCGTCAATGACATCATAACGGCAAAAGCTCTAGTGAAGCCTGCAATAACGGAACAATCGCGTTATTGCAGGGCTAAACTTATCCTGCCATGACAAAGTAATTAAACCTGACTCGGAAATTGGTCAATGCGCAGCTACTGAAGCGATTATTAACTGCGAGACGAAATCAGAGCCTATTAAGATGTTCAGCAAGGAACAACAGCAACTGAAATACCTAAAGAAATGGATAGAAGGCTTGACACCGTCCTACAAAAATAAAGCCAAACAATTTTTGAAGAAGCATGCAGCCGTATTTGCGTCCAAAACTCCAAGCCAGGGAAGAACGGCAATAGTGAAACATGAAATTCATACGGGCGAGGCGAGACCAATTAAACAGGCGCCTAGGAGTATTCCCCTGGCCAAGCGAGACGAAGTTAAGGAGTTGGTCAACGAAATGGAGCGTAGTGGAGTAATTGAACTATCCGCAAGTCCATGGAGCTCTCCGGTGGTTCTGGTTAAGAAGAAAGATGGCAGCACCAGATTTTGTGTTGACTACCGAAAGCTTAACGATGTAACGAAAAAGGACAGCTACCCCCTGCCAAGAATCGATGACACCCTGGACACATTAGGCGGTGCGAAATGGTTTTCTACGCTAGATCTTCAAAGCTACTGGCAGGTGAAAATCTCAGAGAAAGACAAAGAGAAAACAGCGTTTGTGCAATTGGTGGGCTATGGCAGTTCAACGTTATGCCATTGCCATATGCAAAATACGAGCTGTCAAAGACTGGCCGCAACCAACAAATCTCCACGAATTACGCAGCTTCCTAGGGCTATGCACTTACTACAGGCGATTTGTTCCAAATTTCGCAGGCGTGGCTGCAAGTTTGCATGAGCTTACCAAGAAGTCTCGGCCGTTCTATTGGGGTACTAAGCACCAATATTGGCCTATCCTGTTTCCGGAGAGAAATTCGTGCTCGACACCGACGCAAGCGCATGCGGAATTGGAGTTGTGCTCTCACAAGAGGTGAATGAAACAGAACGAGTGATTGATACTACAGTCGAACTCTTTCAAAGCCCGAAAGTAACTACTGTGTTACAAGACGAGAACTCCTGGCAGTAGTAGAATGTGTGAAGCACTACCATAAGTGCCTGTATGGTCAGAAGTTTCAACTAAGGACCGATCATGCCGTTATTGCAGTTCAAACAACCAGAAGGCCAGCTTGCACGATGGATCGAACGGCTACAGAGCTACGATTTCACGATCGACCACAGGAAAGGCAGACGTCCTTGCAGTGTAGAGTGTAAGCACTGCGCTAAGACCGAGGCAAAGGAGTGTGTTATTGATGTTCGGCTAATACGCATAGAATCCAGTGGAGATTGGTCTGTAGTGCAGAGGACCGATCCAGTACTGGGGAAAATAATGCAAGCCAAAGAAAAAGACAAGACGCCAACCCGTAACGAGATATCGCAGGAAAGTCCACTGATGAAGTCATATTGGGCTCTATGGGATAGTCTGAAGATAATAGACGGTTGCTTATATCGCACTTGGGAGAGCGCCGATGCAAAGAAAATTTGGTCGTAGTGCCATCCTCTAAGATAAAGGAAGTACTAAAAGAGTTTCATGATGGTCCTAGTGGAGGTCACCTGGGGTGACAAAGACTTTAGAAAAACTGAAGCAGCGCTTCTACTGGGTCTGAGGACAACCTCAAAGTGTGACTGACTGGATTGCTAATTGTCTAAACTGTATCGCAGCCAAGGGTCCAGTCCGAAGAAGTCGTGGCCAGCTACAACAGTATAATTCGGGTGCCCCCTTTGAGCTGATAGCTATGGATGTGGCAGGTCCTTTCCCTGTAAGCGAGGCTGGTAATCGTTATGTGCTAGTGGTGAAGGACTATTTTACCAAATGGCCGCAGGTGTATGCAGTACCTAACCAAGAAGCTAAAACAGTGATAGACGTCTTTGTGAACAAATGGATATGCCGCTATGGAGTTCCACTAGAGCTACACTCAGATCAAGGCAGAAGTTTTGAATACGCGGTGTTCAGGGAAAAGTGTGAGTTGTATGGTATAAGAAAAACACGAACTACCCCTCTACATCCACAGTTGAAAGGTTTAACCGTATGCTGGAAGAGTACCTAAGGAAGGTGGTGAGCACTCATCAGAGAGACTGGGACCAACACATACAAAAATTTCTGCTGGCATATCGAACAGCCGTTTTTGGAACCGATAACAAATACTGAGGATCGTGGTCATCTCTCCTCCCAAGAACAAGAAAACATTAATGAACTTCATGATTTCGTCCGCATCAAAATTAGAATGGTCAGCGATAAGATGCAGGCCAGATACAATCGAGCGGCCAATTCCCAGGGATTTAATTAAGGACAGTTGGTACTCTTATACAACCCACAGCGAAGAAAAGGATTATCCCCCAAACTACAAACCCATTGGGACGGCCGGTACAAGGTTGTTAAAAGGATAAATGATGTGGTATATCGAATACAAAAAGATAAGAGTCTAAGGTCCAAAATGAAGGTCGTACACCTAGAAAGATTGGCCGCCTACGGAAGAATGGAGACTGTGCCTATTCGGGACGAACAGGCTTAAGAGGGGGACAGTGTCACGAATTTTTAAGTTATCCGCCCCATTGTGCAAAGTTTACTACTTATAATCAGGGACTGTAACCGTTATGAGTTTTATAATAAAACTCAGAAAATAACGGTTAATTTTTGATTTTTATTTTTTTGATCAGAAATAACAGTTATTTTGTGACTTTTATTATTTCAGACAAAAATAACAGTTATTTTTGCTTTATATTTTATCGCTCAAAGTATACCGGGTATTTTTGATTTATATTTTATTGCTCAATTCATACCGGGTATTTTTGATTTATATTATATCGCTTAATTATAACGGGTATTTCTGATTTATATTATATCGCTCAAATTATACCGGGTATTTTTAATTTATATTATAAATTATACCGGGTATTTTTGATTTGAAAATTTCCCATAAAAATGATAAATTTTTAAAATTACCCATAAAAATAGGAAATTTTGAAAATTTCAAACAAAATTGGGAAATTTTGAAAATTTCCCGCAAAAATGGTAAATTTTGAAAATTTCCCATGAAAATTGTAAATTTTGAAAATTTCCCATAAAAAGCGAAATTTTGAAAATTTCCCATTAAAACGGGAAATTTTGAAAATTTTCCATTAAAACGGGAAATTTTGAAAATTTCCCATTAAAACGGGAAATTTTGAAAATTTCCCATTAAAACGGGAAATTTTAAAAATTTCCCATTAAAACGGGAAATTTTGAAAATTTTCCAGAAAAATGGGAAATTTTGAAAATTTCCCGTAAAAATGGGAAATTTTAAAAATTTTCCATAAATATCGAAAATTTTTAAAATTTCCCGTTTTAATGGAAAATTTTCAAAATTTCCCGTTTTAATGGGAAATTTTCAAAATTTCGCTTTTTATGGACAATTTATAAATTTTCCCATTTTTATGGGAAATTTTCAAAATTTCCCATTTTTATGGGAAATTTTCAAAATTTCCCATTTTTATAAGAAATTTTCAAAATTCACCATTTTTATGGAAAATTTTCCAAATTTACCATTTTTATAGGAAATTTTCAAAATTTACCATTTTTTAGGAAATTTTCAAAATTTACCATTTTTATAGGAAATTTTCAAAATTTCCCATTTTTAAGGAAATTTTCAAAATTTGCCATTTATATGAAAATTTTAAAAATTTCACATTTTTATGGAAATTTTAAAAATTTCCCATTTTTATGGGAAATTTTAAAAATTTCCCTTTTTTATAGGAAATTTTCAAAATTTACCATTTTATCGGGAAATTTTCAAAATTTACCATTTTTTTCGGAAATTTTCAAAAAATTTACCATTTTTTCGGGAAATTTACCATTTTTATTAGAAATATTCCAAATTTCCCTTTTTGATTGGAAATTTTCAAATTTTCCGATTTTTATATAAAAAAATCCAATTCCTGCTCTAAAAAATCAATTTTAAAAGATATCGCTCAGAAATTGCTTAAAAAATTTAAATCACAAAATAAAAAGCAGTGATTGCTTGATATAATATTATATCAAAATAACCGTCGCATATTGAGCGATATAATAAAAATAAAACTTACCCGGTATAAATTGAGCGATAAAATACAAATAAAAAATACCCGGTATAATTTAAGCGATATAATATAAATCAAAAATACCCGGTATAATTTGAGCGATATAATATAAATCAAAAATACCAGGTTTAATTTGAGCGATATAATATAAATCAAAAATACCCGGTATAATTTGAGCGATATAATATAAATCAGAAATACTCGGTATAAATTGAGCAAAAAAAAATATAAATCAAAAATACCCGGTATAATTTGAGCGATAAAATATAAAGCAAAAATAACTGTTATTTTTGCCTGAAATAATAAAAGTCACAAAATAACTGTTATTTCTAACCAAAAAAATAAAAATCAAAAAAATAAAAGGCTTACGATAAAATTAAAATTTAGGTCAAACGAATCAAAACTGTGTTATTGAATTTCAGTACAGATAAATTTTAATGCTTGCTTTTTTGATTTAAAAATTCAAAAATACCCGTTATTTTCAGTCCCTGCTTATAATTCTTCCCCCTATATTCTGTTTATGTCTATTAGCAAAGCAACATGTTTCTCTTATTTACAGTAAAGAGTAAATCTACATTCTCTCTCTCTCTCTCTCTGTTACTGTTAACTTCAGATAATCTGTTTGTACAACGTATGTGTGAGTGTGTTCTTGATCATGTGAGAATGTAGTGTTAGTGTAATCAACTACAGCAGCTCTTTGTTTACGTCTACAGAAATTGCTAGAAACTCCCTTCTCTGCTATATAAGGCCGATGGACGAGTATTGTGGGAACAGTTTTAATTGGAACGCGTATAAGAAAACAGTGTGACTAAGAATATTTGTAAAGCAGTTTTGCGAAGTTTGTTTACAGTTTTTGTGAAAGTGTGTTTTAAGTGACTAACTATAAAGTTGTTAAAAGTATTACTTTGTAAAAGTACATAAAGTGTTTTATGTGTTTACGGTTGTTTGCAAAAAGAATTCCTTCAACGTTTTTAAAGGAAAAACTTAACAATACATACAAAGGAAAATTTACAAAAAAATTATACGCAAAAACACATTAAATATACCTAAAATACAAATAAAATATACATAAATATACAAAATATACATGAAATATCCACAAAGTACACGTAAAAGACACATAAAATATACACCAAACATATAAAATATGTTATTAATAAACACACACAAATTGCCAAATTTCCCAAAGGAGCCCAAACTAACTTCCGGGCGGACAGAACGCTTACTACTAAGAAATAATAGAAATTTGGAGGTTTCGGTGTAGATTGGAGACAACGAAACAACGAATTAATCTACATGAATATCTAACATATACCCCTACAGCTTAAATACTACTCACTTACCTTTTTTATTTTTAATCCATATTTCCTTTTATTTGTTATCCAGATGTTGAGTCAATTTCCATGTTTTTTTCTTTGTTGTTGGTAGTGTCCGAAATTCAGGGGGGTTACTCCGTATCACGATTCGAAAGAAAATGTTTTCGAAACCCAATGCTTTAAGCATACAAATTCGAAAAATTTTATTTTCGAATCGAAATACGGAGTAACACCCCAGTTCGAGGTCCAAAAAAAAGAATTCAGTTTTGTTACCGGTCTTTTTGCAGTTTAATGATATAAACGAGAAAAAAAAAACGTAGATCGGACCCGATATATGACTCGCTACCACAATCTCCTTAATTCTTTTAATAATCTTAATACTTTTAAGAACCTTCTCCTTTTTTTGTTTTGGTCTTTGGTCTCCTAACATATGAAGCTATCCTTGGAGTGTTTGAGAGGAAAATCCTACGAAAAATCTTTGGACCAGTCTGCGTCAACAATGAGTATCGACATCGAATGAACCATGAGCTGCATGAGTTATACGCTGACATAGACATAGTAAAACGCATTAAACAACAGCGTCTGCGTCGTCTACGACATGTTGTGCGAATGGATGAAAATACTCCGGCAACAAAAGTGTTTGATAATGATCCTGAGGTAACTCGTAGAAGGAAAGACCAAGTAGAAGAAAATGCGCACAAGATAGAAGGAAATCTAAAATATATTCGGCCCTTGATGAAAGTAGGTTGTTACTATAGGCCATTTAAGACGCTTTGTTCCAGGACAAATGCAGATGAAAAAAGATGAAAATTATTTTGAACTGTACTGACAAATATCCCAAACGATTTTTTGATATTTTATTTTCATCGGAAAGCGATACAAATTTTTTCGAACAACTAAAAATCATAAGGGATTTTTATTACTTTTTGAACTTCATTGATTGTTTTTTTATGGATTAAAATATGAAAATATCAGGGACGGTAAATAATAGTTATTTTAGAAAATGTAACCCCAAAAAATCTCCATGTTAGATAGTGTCGCATACCAATAGATTCGTATTGACGAGCTCATGAAGAATATTTAGTGATCTTGAGAAAACGATTCTAATTCAACTGTTAACGGTTATTTTTCAATGGAAAAATAAAAGTTGGCATGAAACTGTTAAAATTAGAGTTTTATTTTCCCGTCTGAAAATAAAACTCATTGAAGGAGCGGGTAAAACGATAGCATTTCTGAAGGAATCACCTAATTCAGTCTCCAGAAATATACATAATTGAAAATTATCACTTTTGATTCTTTATTTTTGTTTGGAACAAGTTGTTGTTTGGCACACTTACTTGTTAAATTGCAACAATATATTTACATAAAACAATATAATTTACATAAAATAAGTTTTATTTTCTGACTGAAAAAATAAAACTCCTCAAATGAGTTTAATTTTTTGACGAAAAAATAATATGATGGCAAAATTTAGCAAATATTTTTTTTTATTTAGATAAAATAATACCGTTGACCTTTGTGGTGAAGGATATTGTATGGTCTGGCTTGACCGACTATAGCACTTTCTTACTTGTTTTTAATTAATTTCTTTTATATCTTTTTACTAAAATTTTTTTGCACCAACTTTTTTTATGATAAATTTTTACTTTTTCTACCAGCTGTTTTCTTTCTGACAGATGTTTTGGAAATTTCCAATAAAAACGTAATTAGTGTTGCTAGTTCTCACTTTGAGTTACAGAAACACTTTTTTATTCCAGGTCGAGAACGGTGGAATTTTTTGTTTCATACTTTTCGCTGTGATAACTTATCACTTTGAGTTACAGAAACGACCTACTGGTGACATCCATGACGCTATGTTGCAACCAACTTTGTAAAGTGTTGCCATTTTGACTACTGCAAGAATCACCCAAGCTGTTTCTCGAATTAAGATCACTTACTTACTTACTTAAATGGCCTATATTACAACCTGTTTAGGTCAAAGGCCGAGCATATTTTTGAATTCCATGCGCTTCGATCTTGTGCGCATATTCTAAAATTTCGTAAGCCAAGCTTGAATAGATTTTCTTCTACTTTCCATCGAAGTTTTGGTCGTTCTCGTCTACGAGTTTCCTCGGGATCATGTTCGAACACTTTTCTTGCTAGAGTATTTTCATCCATTCGCACAACATCCAACTCAACGCTGCTGTTTAATGCGTTTTACTATGTCAATGTCAGCAAATAACTCATACAGCTCATGATTAAATCGATGACGAAATTCATTGTTGATGCTGATTGGACCATAGATTTTTCGTAGAATCTTCCTCTCAAAGACTCCAAGAACAGATTCATCGGCATGTGCAAGTGCCCACGATTCAGCACCATATAATAAAACTGGTAGTATAAGCGTTTTGTAGAGCGTAATTTTGGCTCTTGTTGAGAGGATTTTTTTCCTAAGCTGCCTGCTTAGGAAAAAAATAGCATCTTTTGGCAAGTATGATTCTTCTTTTAATTTCGATACTTATGTCATTATTTATATTTACTGCGGTACCAAGGTAGACAATTTTTTTAACAACCTAGAAGCTATAGTTGTCCACGGTCACGTGTGGTCCAATTCTAGTGTTTTGGATTCGTTGACTACTAGACCCATTTTCATTGATTCCTTCTCAACACTGGAAAATGCGGCAGTCACCTCACGCAATGTGCGCCCCATAATATCAATGACATCGGCAAAAGCGAGTAACATGTGCTTAGTTAAAAATAATTCTAAAAAGTTTTTACCTATTTTAGCTGACGATGTTATGTCAGTTAATGTCATCCTGCACAACCTTATTACCTTCGTAGGAATGCCAAATTCTGACATTGCTTTAAACAGCTTTGTTCGTTTTGGGCTGTCAAAAGCAGCTTTGTAGTTACGAAGAGGAGTGTGTCTATTTGCTTTTCTTGGGGTTTTACAGGATTTGACGCAGAGTAAAGATTTGGTCAGTGGTGGATTTACCTGGTCTAAAACCACATTGGTAGGCTCTTATTATTTCGTTCATTTTGGGTTTTAGTCTTTCACACAGAATTCCCAATAAAATCTTATAAGCAATTGAAAGGAGCCTTATGGCTATAGTAAGCGCTGGATAAAGAACACTGAGGCTCCAATCTTCAGGCGTGCGTTCTTCTAACCATATGGAATTTAAAAATTGAAACATGTACGTTATTAATTTCACCTCCGGTCTTAAAAAGTTCTGCTGATAATCCATCAGCACCCGCAGCTTTGATATCTTTAAGACGAGATATTGCTGTTCTTACCTCACTTATGTTGTGTGGTGGGCATATAATAAGGCCACCGTCAAAAATAAAAAGATCAAACTTCCTAGTGGCTAAAAGTATTTTATTCGGACTATCACGTTGTATAGCTAGCAATATATCAAAAACGGCTTTTTGCGAAAAAGAACTTTTTTATTGTAGAAAATGAATCTCTGGGATTATAAAAATAATGTTTGTTTTACAACTTTTTTGTTTCTAAATTCTGCTAAAAGATGGCGCTATTTTTAGGTTACATATGAAAATCGCATTTTTAATAATTAAAAGATACAAATTTAGTTTGACAATGTTCCGAGACTTTGTTCAGGAGTATTTGGTCTAACTTTTTCTGAATGTACCAACATCGAAAAAGATTCAAATAATATGTATTTGATACATTTGTAAGAAACATGTCAATACCGCCACCTTGCGGCAATCTTTTGTAGCATTTTTAAAAACACAAAAATAGATGCTTTCAAAAACTTTCAAAAGAGATATCTGCGATGAAATTCCGACAAAAAATAAGAATTCTAGGGACAAAAGTAGTTAACAGTATTCCAATTCTGATACTTTTTTGAAGGATTGTTTTAAAATTTTGTGTAAAATTTAGTCACTGTTTACAATATTAGAAGTAAAAATAATGTTTTTGTAATGAGAAAGGGTATGGCTTAAATTCCATATAAAAGTGAAAGTTTTTAACTTTTCTTTAACTTCAGCATCCATATGCAAAAATCTTGTTAGCCAGATTTCGCAGATTTCGCGAAATTGGTTAGTTTCTCAATATGTTAATTTGTTTTTTAAGTCCATTTCATTTTCCATCTCTACTTTTAAAAAATATAATCGCTGTAAATCGATGAGGTATTGAAAACATTTTTTTCGTCGGACTTTTTTTTGGTGGCAAGTTTCCATATTACTAAATATTTAATTTTTAGATTCCTAGAACACAAAATCATCAGAAGCCACTGTTGTCTTGTTACATTTTACGCATTTAAGAGGTTCAATGTAGGCTGTATAAACACTTTAAGATGTAGAAGAAAATCAATGGTCGCGATTTAATCGCATATTATTTTTGCTTCACTGTAGACCGCAGGATATTAGTTCGTGAATTTGAGCAATATACCTTTAAGTACCACATTGTTATTATACATCAATGTGTCTTTCGAAGGTGAACAAGTGAAAAATGACACAAATAGGCTTGCTTGTTTTTTAAATGGCACAAAAATGGCTAAATATTTTTCTCGCAAAATTTGCACACATATTAGGAACATGTTTATCTAAAATTTTGATATGGCGCTTCTCGATGCGTTTCTTAGTTAATGAGTTATAGGAAGACAAATATTAAAAATGCAGAATTTTTACCCTTTTTTCATTTTTTTTATAGTTTTTCTCAATTTGTCGAAGAACCAAACATTTAATCGGGAAGCGCCATATCAAATTTTTAGATATCGATAGTAGCTATCTGTACGTAAAATTTGGTCTCAAAATCTTTATCCGCTTTTGTGCCATTTTAAATGCAAATTTTATACTTTTTTCACTCCTGCATTATCTTTTATACATATCTTTTCTCTAAGTGTACTGATGTTTTTTTTATGGTGATGAAATCTTTTACACTTATCTAACTATACAAATTTGAAAAAGTTTAATTTATGACCTATTAAGAAAGTTACAGCGCCAAATTTGCTTCTAGTTTAAAAGCCAAAATTATAGAAAACACCGCGTATTTCAGGAACCAAAATAGCATGGGCCATTTTATGTAGCACCAAGGATAGCTGAATATGTGTCTGAAAAAATGTATATAAATTCATGTGATTATCTTGAAATTTAAAAACCTACTTTTTTTGATATATTGCTATGTATAGCAGTTGGAGAATTGCATTTTATATATAAAGATCCAATCAATACTTTTTCTTTCTATTATTCATTATTATTTGTATTTCCACAAATGTTCCAATAATACCAAGGTTATTAATGGTAACTCTGTTTTAGTTTATGTTATTTTTTAACGCAATGGCAACACCAACAGATGAATTGTCGGAGATGAAGTTGTAATTATTAAGGAATACTTTTCTTCGTCCTCGAGGTGGCATTCTTGTGAAAAGCAGATGTCTATTTTGTTTCAGTTGACGGTGTTGATGAGGTCAATTCGACGGCTTCTTTTAGAAAGAGACCTTATGTTGTATATAAGAAAGTTGAGCAATCTATGGCCCATGAACATATTTGCTTTCTCTAGGTGTGAATGAATATGAGTTAATTTTCTTTTCCTTAAGTAGCGTCATTTCTGTATGAACGGATTGATTGCGCATTGACATTTATTTGAACTTTGGCAATGACTTGCACAGTAACAATGACTTGCACAATAACAATGACTTCCACAGTAACAATGTCTTGCACTTGGACAATGACTTGTACTTTGACAAAATATATTACAAAAATTATTGTTAAAGTTGTATGTTCTCCTCAATGTTCTTTCTCTAATCGTCACTATCCATCCATAATTATAGTAGGAGTTCCTTAAGTTGACAGACTGACTGTATATTATAGAAAATCGCAAGTGATAAAAAAATTATTTTTGCCGAAAACCCAATATTTGTCAAATTCTCAAAATGTGAATATTAGAGTTTTTGATGGTGTTTTCATTATCGAAAACAAATAATTTATAATGTGAAAAGCTATAAGATGCATATCACAAGCATTGAAAAGGTTTGTTAAATGAATTTTCTTTCGATTCATGTGTTACCCAAATATCAAGTTTTTTTACGAGTCCAAGATGTCGTATATGGTTATGAATGGTTGATTTTTTTTTAACTTCTCTCCAATCTCTCGTTCAGTTACATGACGATCCGATTCGATTAAAGCCTTGATATCGTCATCATCAACTTCATTTGGCCGACCTGAAGGTGGCTTTTTTAGTGAAAAATCTCAAACCAACTTCGACACTGCGTTTCTTTTAAGGCTTTATCACCATAAAACTTTTTAGTTGTTGTTGTTGTAACAGCTCTAACATTTACAATTTTATAATTTTGTTTTTATGGGGGATCTGTTTGGAGATCAAGGCCAAGAAATTGTGCTACTTCAACTGGATGAGTCCACAAATCCTCAGGACTAAGTGAAGTAGGGTTGGCGGTACAGTTGAAAATGTGGGGGGTATCATGAGGACCCTGACCACAAGCTGGGCATATGTTAGGGACGGCACGGTCTATGCGGGACCAAAAGATATTTAATCTATTGCTCCATTCCGATCTCAGTTGAGCCAGAACGACTCTTGTTTTCCGCGGCAGGTTCTTTTCTTCTTCTGCTAAGGGCGGTGGGCGACCTCCCAATACAACATTCATGCGATAACCTGAAATCGCGGAGTTGGTGGCGTCTTTATGAATGTTGTTTAATGCTGCCATGTACGAGGTATGATCTAAAGGATAAAGTACATATCTTCGTATGCTATCCTCATACACGCGAAGACCTTTCCTGACATGCCTCGGGGAAGATGCCAACTGTGTGATGTTAAAGTTTGTATGATTTCTCTGATGACATCCCAAAAGGAACTGCTGAGATAGCATAATGTTGTGTTCCTTTACTGGAAGGATCTTTGTTTCCTCGTGAAGATGATGTGGTGAGGTAATTTGTAGGCAGCCTGTAATAGTTCTTAGGGCTGCATTTTGGCAGCATTGAATATTTCTCCACTGAGTATCACTTAGCGACGCTGACCATACTGGAGCAGCATAATTTGCCACTGACCATACTGGAGCAGCATAATTTGCCACTGACAGCATAATTTGCCACTGACCGACCAATCGCTTTATAGGAGACAGCAAGGTTTCTTTGTCCATTCCCTAAGTACTGCCGGCTAGTGCTTTAAGGACCTTGTTTCTACATCGCAATTTATGCGCGACAGTTGTGGCATGTGCTGACGAAGTAAAAAGGCTGTCGAGTGTGACTCCCAAGATTTTCGGGTGGTTCACTGTCGGAATTGGTACACCATCGATCTCGACGCCAAGTTGTATGCTTACTTCTTTTGTCCAGGTGGTAAATAGGGTCGCTGAGGATTTGGTTGGTTGTATCTTCAGGTTACGTTCAGTGAAGAAGTTGTGGATGGTACCGAGGTAACGATTCACATTACCGCATAGGTCTTCCACATTATGGCCGGTAGCCATTATCGTGAAGTCGTCTGCATATGATATCACTTCAACGCCTTGCGGTGGAGCTGGGAGTTTAGAGAGGTAGGGGTTAAACAGGAGTGGCGACAGGACTCCGCCCTGAGGAACTCCCTGTTTGACTCTACGGTGTTTTGAGCGCTGGTCTCTAAACTCTACAAACGTCTGACGTCCACTCAGATAATTTACAATCCATCTCTTCAAATTTGTTGGCATTGTGGACATCAGGATGTCCTGGAAAAGGGTGGCATGGCTTACTGTGTCAAAGGCTTTTGACAAGTCAACCGGCTAAAAGCACGCGAGCACGCTTTCGGGTCTGATATGGTGTTATCGGCAAACTTAATCGCGACCCGATCATCCTTTTTCATAGGGTTCGAGAGAGATCGAACAGTGGTCCACAACTTTCTTATACCAGCACCAAGGTTGCAGTTCTTCAGGTGTTCCAACCAACGGTTTCGCTTATCCTCGTTTACCAACCTGCTGATATCGCGGTTCATCTGGACGATCCTGGGATCATCAGGGTTGGTATTTCTGCTGGGAAGTGCGGCCTCACTACGGGTATTTTACCAGCAGGGATGAAGCGAGCGGATGCAGCGTTGATGGTTACGCGAAACTCCCTCTCTGCTTCATGCATGTTCGAGGGTGGTTGCATATCTCTGAAGTGGCGGTCGGTGAATTCTCTGATGCCGTTCCAGTCTGTTTTTTTCTGGTTTATGTACGTACGGCGTTCAGAGAGGATAAAATCGTTTTGTCGCTCCAGTTTAACGATTATGGGCAGATGACCTGAAGCTAGAGACACAACTGCGCGCCAGGTTACGCAGTTAATCAGACCAGGGCTTGCAATTGTTATGTCGGGAGAACTGGCGCAATTACCCATAATCCGAGTGGGGGCATCGTCATTTAGGGTGCAGAAGGTGGACTCGTCTATCTGTTCCGCTAATGACGCACCTCTTTGGTCTTCCCCAAGTAATGAGTGCCAAAGATCATGGTGCGCGTTAAAGTCCGAGTTTCTCCTTCTAAAAGGGTTCTAATGTTGGGACGGTAACCAGTTGGACAGCTGGTTACAGGCGGAATGTATACATTATATAGTTCTAACTCCGTGTCCCCTGATCTGACAGCAATACCCTGAACCTCAAGGTATTGGTCTGTACTGTCAAGATCAGGAGATAGAACTCTATACTGCACTGAGTTGTGGATAATAAATGCGTTGCCTCCACCGTGACTTCCGGCGCGGTCTTTTCGGAGAACGTTGTACTCGTTACAACTTTGTAGACTGAAGTTGTTGTTCAGTTTTGTCTCCTGGACCGCTGCGACCACGATGTTGTGTTGCTGCATAAATCGCGTTATCTCGGAAATTTTGCCTTGGAGGCCATTGCAGTTGAACTGCAGAATTGATATCACCCCAGGAACTCGGACTGCAATCGATAGCGTTAGCGGCGATGGATTGTGCTGCTGATGTAGATGCTGCCATGGTTGTTGTGATTGCTGGACAGATGGTGGGGGAGTTGCGTAATCCGACGACGAAGATGATGATGTCGAAGAAGACGCTGAGTTTCGCCGTTGTTGGCAGCATGGCGCAACGAAACTCTCCGACCACTCCCTGTCATGTTGAAGTCCTGAACAATTCCTGAGGTGACACCAGCCCAAGCAAGAGTTGCACAATAGCTGGATTTGCATGTGGTACAGGCGGTTCTGGCACACTGTGCAGATCCATGGTCCGGGGTTTGTTTCAACTCCGGCACGGACCAAAAGAAATTAAAAATTGGAAATATGTTGTTGCTGAGTAGACAGCCCTTGGCCTAGAAATCTCGGGTCATTCCGGTACGTAGAACCGGCTGTCGCGGGAATGACAACTTTTTAGCAACCTGCGTTTTTTCTTTAAGGAACTAATCAAGTAAAATATGACGAAAACGTTATTTTGTGGACTCCATATTAAAATTGACGTCCAACAAACAAATATTAACAAAATTACGCGCACTTTTTTTCTAAAGTCAGCTGACAAAAGAAAAAATACAATTAAGTAGCCACAAGCTGTTTAAAAAAAAGCCGTCTGTAGGAAAAATAGCCGATTTCTTTTCGGGAAGTCCAATATATCGTCATGCAACTTGTGGTGATCTTTTGGCACGGTCATTTCTTAATATTGCAAATCTTCATTTATCGTAGTTGTAATTTCTTTTCCCTCACTGTAAAGTTACGATAAACATTTTTATTTATTTCTTGAGGATGTTGTTGCCATGCATTTTGGAATCTTGATGGTCCTTAAATGTTTCGAGAAAAGTGTGATACAAATACACTTCATAAATTTCTGGGTTCTTTCGAGCATCTTTACTAATAGCAATATATTCTGGGTGATGTAGAGGATGTTGGATGTCAAGCAACGGTTCTGATTGTTTTAACTTGGTAAGCCCAGACTTATCTTGGTTGTCCTTAATCTTAACTGTGGACACTAAACTCTTCGTGATACCACCCTGGGAACTACGTTATAATCATTTTATGTAATGAGCTAACATGCTAAACTGTAGATTAGCACGTCGGGCTAATAACAAATTCATCGAAAAAAAATTATAGTATTTTTTTTCGATGAGTGGGTTATTAGCTAAAATTAGAATAAAAACAGACGCCCTTAATATTAGAAGATAACGTCCGAAACTTAAATGGAAAGACCAAGTGGAGGAAAATCTTTCAAAGCTTGGCCTTGGAAATTGGGGAATATGCACACAAAAACGAAGAGCATGGAATTCTAAAATATATGACATCTATGTAAGTAAATATATTCTACAGGTACGTCCATAGTCCGATGCTCGGTGAGAGAGCGAACGGTTGCATGTGCACAGTTTCTAAAATGTTTTTCTCTACTTTTATTTAATGTTAATAGCTGCATTCAATAAAGTCACATTTTTGTTTTTGTCGAAATTTCAGTGTCTTTAACTCTCCTCCCTCAATTTTTGGATTTTATGGGCATGTCCATGAAATATTCTGAATCACTGTGGAAACAAATGTTAGAAATAACAAAAATAATTTTTACGGAGGACTAACGAACAATCAGCTCTATTTAGCAGCAATCACATGTGTAAATGGCACTTTTGCAGACGCATTTTATCAGCTTTTTTGAGCATCACACAAAACCATTTGAAACAAGTAAGAAAGTGCTATAGTCGGTCAAGCCCGACCATACGATACTCTTCACCACTAAGGTCAAAAGTGTTATTTTTCCTGTATAAAGACAAATATTTGCTAAATTTTGCCATCATACAAACATTTTCTCAAAACTTATATATTTAAGCTGCTTCCGACATTTGGACTTATATGAGAGCTAGGGTCAAATGTGGACTGATTATCTCGAAATTTGGCAAATTGATTACAGTTGTAACAAAAATTATGTATGCAAAAAATAAACTTAATTTTTTAAGAAAAGTTTGTATGGGAGCTGTGGTCAAATGTGGACCGATTTTAACGAAATTTGGTACAGTGATTTAGGTTTACATGAGCAGTATTTGATTTAAATTTCGTGAAAAAATATTGATATTTGTGACCAATATATCAATTCCGGGAAGTGGGACCTATGGGAGGTACCATAAATAATGGACCGATTTTGACGAATTTCAATAGCCATGGTCCCAAAATGATCTGTGACAAATTTCATCAAATTATCTTTAGAATTGCGACCTGTAGTTTGATTACAAGGTTTACATGGGGGTCCAGCCAGCCAGACGGACGGACATCGCTAAATCGACTCAAAAAGTGATTCTAAGCCTATTGGTATACTAAAAGGTGGGTCTAAGAAAAATATTTCCATGCGTAACATACATCAGCACAAACTTATAATACCCTTTCCACCTATGGTGGTGAAGGGTATAAAAAATAGTTGGCACAATTTTGTTTTTTTCTCTCTTTTGCTCTGCATTAAAATCACTTAAAACGATATATAATTGTCATTTCCCAACGAATTTGAAGAATCATACTATATAATAAATACGTAGGTCAAGATCTACATAAAACGTCGAGACATGCATATCCTATCTCTTATGGTTTTAAAGATATTCGACTTGTTCAACAATTTTTAATATTTGTTCCATCCCACAGTGTGTCGCGTAGAACAAAATTATTTTATGACAAAACAAAATTTTTTGAATACACATGAGCAATGTTAACTGGCTCAAGCATTTAAATCGGTTCACCGATTCTATTTTTATATAACTTTTTATAGTAGTATTACGTTACAAGTTAATCTCCACGGTCCTTCGAATCTTAAAATCGATTTTCTTAAAATTCTGACGTGCTACAGCAAAACGCCGAGACACGTATACGTGTGTCGGCGTTTTGCTGTAGCACGTCAGAATTTTAAGAAAATCGTTTTTAAAGATTCGAAGGACCGTGCAGGTTGACTTGTAACGTAATACTATTGCAAAAAGTTCTACAAAAATAAAATGGGTGAACCGATTTAAATGCTTGAGCCAGTTTTAAATTTGGATTTGTTTTTTCCGCTAGATGGCGCTTTAATTTTCATGTAAAATTAAAAAATATCCAAAAATGTAATGTAATTCAATGTAATGTAAAAATACAAAAAATAATATGATATCTTAACTATTAATTTTTTCTAATTGCAGAATTGTATTTTTAATGAATTTCGTACATTTTTTTGGATATTTGTTAATTTAACATGAAAATTAAGGAGGAAAAAAATTGTTTTTTTTTTAAATAAAAACAAATCCAAATTTAGTTCCCTTTTCAAAACTGGCTCAAGCATTGAAATCGGTTCACCCATTTCATTTTTATAGAACTTTTTATAATAGTATTACATTACAAGTGAACCTACACGGTCCTTCGAATCTTTAAAATCCATTTTCTTAAAATTCTGACGTGTTACAGCAAAACGCCGAGACACGTATTTCTTTATGTTAAGCCTATTTTCATATTCTGTTAACTTTACTCATGTGTACTCAAAAAAATTTGATTTTGTCGTACTGTGTAATATGCTGCTATGTTGCACTGAAGTTTGCTAAGCAATATGTATATTTTTACGAAAAATAAAGTTATTTCTGCGTAATATAAAAAACTATTCCGGATGGGGTCTGCGTATTCTGAAATTTTTCTTATACAAAAATACGCTAAATATAATGCTAAAAATTTAACTTAATAGATTTTGATTAAAAAAATACATACATTACCCTTAGTATTAATATTCATCACAAAAATGTTGACAATATTATAATATGCTGCTACAACTTGCTACTAAGTCACTAAATTTAAATTGAGTGTTTGAAAAAGTTGTAAAAATATGACTTCTGACTGACTTAACTCATCAATTCCTAATTTGAAAAACAACCTTTTCTCGGAATTCGGGGTTTGAAAGTGTTGTTTATGTTTTGCAAAAACAAATGGAAATTATAACTTGAATTTTGCATGCTCTACGCAACACACTGTGCATCATAATGAAAATACGGAAAACACCATAATGAAAATAGGGGTCAAACTAATGATAACAAAATATTATATTGTCATCCAAGATTAGCTTGTGGCCTAAATTGTTTAAGAGGAAGTGAGTATAAATGGGTAAGTGCATTTGAAACGGAATTACAGATCGAAAATTCAACTTTAAGCTAAAATTTTTTTACAACAGCTTTACAGATCTTAATAAAAGCTAAATTCGATAAAAGCTTAAGATGTTATCTATTGACTAAAAAACGACTACAAAATCTTTATTAGTTAAAAAGTTACAGAGTTTTGGCCAATGAAAAACGACCTGAACAACTGTGCGTTGTCAACATAAATAACGATAAGTTTCGAAATCAAACGTAGAATCATACTTGGCAACATATGCTAATTTGGCCTAAGAAGGCAGCTATGAAATAAAGCTCACTCTGTAAGAACTAAAATTACGCTCTGTAAAACGCTTAAGCTACCCGTGTTATTGTATGGTGCTGAATCATGGGCACTAGTACAGGCAGATAAAGCTATTCTCGGAGTTTTTAAGAGAAAGATTATTCGAAAAATCTTTGGGCCAATTTGCATCAACAATAAATATCGACATCGAACCATGAGCTGTACGAGTTATACGCGGACATCGACATAGTAAAACGCATTTAACTACAGCGGCTGCGTTGGCTAGGAAATGTTCTGCGAATGGACGAAAAGTGGACAGCAAGAAAAGTGTTCGAAAATTATCCTGACTGAACTCGTAAAAGAGGACGTCCGAAATTTCGATGGAAAGTCCAAGTAGAGGAAAATCTCGGCCTTTGATGTTAACAGGTTGTAAATATAGGCCATTTAAGTAAGTAAGTATATAAAAAATAAACTCGAGTAGCTTAAAACATTCAAGTAAATGTTTTTGAAAATTGACACACTGCAAACAAAAATAAAAAGGATAGAAGAGAGGGAAGTTTCTCCCCATACAAATATAATACTTATTATACCCTTCACCACCATAGGTGGAAAGGGTATATTGGGTTTGTGCTGATGTTTGTAACGCATAGAAATGTTGGTCTGAGGCCTACCTTTTAGTATACCAATCGACTTAGAATCACTTCCTGAGCTGTTTTAACGATGTCCGTCTGGCTGGATGGCTGGCAGGCTGGCCGGTTATCCCTGTAAGCTTGTTATTACTCTAAAGATCGTAACTTTAAAGATAATTTGATGAAATTTGGCACAGGTTCAGATTTTGGCCCAAGGACGATCCCTATACTTTCGGGTACCTCCCATAGGGATGCCTTCCCGGAATAGAGTTTTTGGTCCTTTACAGCCACTTGCTTATCATAACCTTAATTAGTGTTCCTAATTTTGTAGAAATCGGCCCATATTTGACCATACCTCCCATACAAGTCACATTCTCAAAAGACGTTTATATACACATAAAAGCACGAAAACGTTAATAACTCTAAAGATAAATGCACTTAAACTTTGCACAGATAAATATTTTGTAAATATAAACCAATAATCAAAATTTGGTAACAATCGGTCCACAATTGACCCTAGCTCCCATATCAGGTCCTTAGCCGGAAATGATATAAATCTCGAAATTTTGGAAAAATAGCACATAGTATATGTATGTATGTCTCTAAGACTTAAGGAAAACTTGTTTAATTGTTGGTCCATATTTGACCTTAGTAGTGAAGGGTATTATATAGTCGGGGTTGACCGACTATAGCTTTTCTTACTTGTTTTTAAGTATCTTTATTTCAAGGTATAGATTTTAAATGTTCTTTAACCAACCTTTTGGCCAATAATGGTTGTTTGGATTAAATGCGATATTTTATATTTTCTTTTTGTCTTATTTATTTATTAAAATAAAAAAACAACTGACTAGGATGATTTCTTAAATTTTGATATATAATTTCACTAAGCCCTCCTAGAGCTCCACATTTTAACTTACGGACATGGCTAAATCGACTCGCCTGTGGATAACGACAATTTTTTCTATGAGACGAAAATAAAAAAAAAATATATTAAAAAGTCACGTATATGTGAAGGGTATAACTAAAGGGGAAAAGTTTAAATGATTTTTACTTTTTATTAGAAATTTTTACATTTATATGTAGAGGTTTTAATCTAATTCATCTACAAACTGAGATGCAATATCGGCCAATAAGTTCTCTTCAACGTCTTCCACGATGCCTTCATTCGGTAATACATTTTCTGTAAAATGATCATTAACAACTTTTTTCTTTTTGATTTTTGGTTCATCGTTATCGCTGTTTTCCTCTACTGCAGAAGTATCCTTATCAACTAGAAGAACCACCTCATGATCGTTGTGGAGGTTAAGTGTGTGGTTAAGTGTTTTAATTTCGATATTAAAGTCATTGTTTTGATTCTCAATTGTTTCCAGTTCAATAATATTTATATCGTCAACTCTTGCAGTTTGCATTTCATTATTATCCATTTCATCATGCTTAATTATTTTTGGTGAAGCATTAGGTTGCATTCGATTTATATCGATTTCATCATGCTTACTAATTTCTGGTGAAGCGTTAGTACTATCGTTATATTCCTCATTATCGTTTTCATTGGCAGAAATTGAAGTTCTCAAAACTTCGGGTACTATAGTTCCCAGAAAGTTGTCATCACTATTTTTGTCCGAAAATGTATTCAACAAATTTAAACCAAATTTATCCAGTAAATGTTCCTGTCCCAATTTGATAAACGTATTACGAATATCACGTGCTTCGATTGCAAAAAGTAGGCTTTCTTTTTGTGGATGAATTATTTTTTCAATATTTTGTAATAGAAATGCGCAGTGTGTTCGAACTTTAAAGCTATTATCGCGCACATAAGCAGATTGAATAATTGTTAAAACAACCTCCGCAGGTGGAGGGCACAAATGATGTGGATTCATTAGGATAGCAAATAAAACATTATAAATTTCTATGCGACAATTTTTTTCATTATACAAAAGTGTAGTTTTTGGAGGAAGCTCATATAGTATAGCACAAATTTGAGTTATTTTGATATGCATTGTCTGGAAAGAAAAACAATTTATAATGTTATAAGACTATTATTTTACCATTATTAGAATTATTATTATTATTATTATTAAAATTAAAAAAAAAATAAGAATGAACAAAATATTTATACTGCATGACGACTTCTTAAAAAGATTTTTTTAATCTCAAAAATTATACTTCGTTTTTCATATAAATGCAATAATAAAATTGAAACATATGTAAATATTGTAAAAAAATTTATTTCTGCATTAAAAATCGCTAAAATTGAAAACTGTTAAAAACTGTTTATTATATTATTTTAGGATTCTCACTAAAGATAATTAAAGGAAGTTTTTTAATAAATAAATTATCATTTAAATTATTTTTCTTAAAAATCGCCAAGATAGGATTAGACTTTTTTTAAACCTGAATAGCATTTTAAATTCGTTAACTGAAATTTTTCTAAAATTTATTTGACCAATTTGTTTAGATTTGATATTAAATTAGAGATGGCAAAATTATAGTATGTTTGCGCAAAAACTAAACTGAATTTAGAGTTATTTTGAAAAATAATAAATTAAAAGCTGAAATAAAACTTTATTGGGTATTGTTTGAACAAGAAAAGTACAAGTAATATAGTAAATATTGAAATATGTGTTTCTTAAAAGTTTTAATATACTCTCATTTACTTTGGGAACTCTGGTAAATACACCGAATTGTTTGGCAACTCATTGAAAAATTGACCAATACATTGAAATAGTCAAGCTTTTTGACAACTGAGTTAAGTTATTTTGGCAGACTTTCCTTTTTTTGTATTCTTTGCTACTCACTTTTAAAATACATTGTTGCATCTTAAACATAATTAAAATGTATCTTAAACATAATTAAAATGGAATAACTATTGTGGGAATGAAACAATGGAATATGAAATCATTTAAAATTTATCACAAATGATTTCATATTCATATTTTTTACGAAAATTCATATTTTTTTTTTTTACAAAAAAGCGTATTTATTACGAAAATTTTCTGGCAGTCTAGCAGTGCTGCTATCTTTTCAAAAATATCGGCAGTTAATTTTCAAAAATCGCTAAAAAATCTAAATTGCCAAAATATTCAAAAGAATATTACAAATTTTCATTATTACATAAATTTGGGTTTATCTTTTTGAATATGAATTAAAATTTATAGTGATTTTTTTACGCTGTACTATAGATGAACAAAGAATATATAAGGTTTGTGCCAACATTTGTAACACATACATATGTACCTTCCCAAAATAGAGAAATTTAACTGCATTTGAATATTTATTTCACCAAAAATAAATCATATAATAATTGAAATTTTTTAAATCTATTGTA
Source organism: Stomorhina lunata (assembly GCA_933228675.1). NCBI lineage: Eukaryota > Metazoa > Arthropoda > Insecta > Diptera > Rhiniidae > Stomorhina > Stomorhina lunata. The sequence goes on along the minus strand of OW121740.1, from coordinate 81,636,292 downwards.
AATATTGTTTCAGATTTAAAGATTTTTGTTTTTAGAAAATTAATTTAAATTAATTTATTTATGAAAATTTTCTATTTCAAAAATGTTCTTCTTTTCACCACAAATAATTCAAAGCTTATATATAAATTACAAATTTAAACAAGTTTAATTACAAAGTATTTTGTTTCTACACTCCTCCTCTTTTTTTATAATTATGTTAATCCTAAAAGTGTTCTTAACATTAACAATCTTAACATTAATAAGAGGTTTTGTCAAAACATCTGCTATCATTTTATCTGTAGGAGAATATTTGAGATTTACAAAATTTTGTATACAAAAATATTTTACAAAATGATACTTTATATCAATATGTTTTGACCTAGCATTGAATTTTTCATTTAAAACCATCTTAATGCAACTCTGATTGTCTTCCATAATTGTAATTGGTGTATTCACTACATGGCCCATTTCTTGTAGAAGACCATGTATCCACTTTACTTTTTTACAAGCTTCTGACAGTGCTATAAATTCTGCTTATGCTGTTGAGAGTGAGACACAACTTTGCTTTCGACACGACCAGTTAACAACACCTCCATTTAAATAAAATACGTAAACACTATGGTGAACCGCCGTGGTATAGCAGGTTAGTCATCCGCCTAGTATACCAGAGGCCCAAGTTCGATCCCTGTCCAGACTCACTTGAAAAAATAAATTTTCAAAAAAAAAGCGGCGGTTCACCTCATAACTCAGCTAGCCACTGGTTATTGAGTATTAGGCTATGTAAAACTTCTCTAACTAATGCATTTGCCGTTCGGAACCGGCGTTAAAACGTAGGTCCCTTTTAATGAGTTTAAAAGTAGAATCGGATGCAGCTCATTGTCTGAGAAAAGTACCCCTTGTTCCAATTGGAATGTTGTCGGGGAATTATATATTATATATATATATATACGTAAACACTATGAGATTTTCTATCAGATTTGTTTTCACCCCAATCTGCATCTACGTATGCAAATAAATTATTATTTTCAGTTGAACTACTTAACTTAAATGATAAATTAGCTGATCCTTTTAAGTATTTAATTACTCTCTTTACTTCATTCCAATCTTCTTTAGATGGTGCTTGAGTTTTCTGAGCTAGTATTGCTACACTGGCTGTTATATCTGGTCTTGTATTTACAGATAAATATAAAAGAGATCCAATAGCTTTCTGGTAAATTTTATTATCTAATAATTTTTCTGAATCCACAGTTTTGTTATATGAAGGAATTAATAGTATATCTGAGGTCTTAGATTCTTGAAGACCAAATTTATTTACAATTTTCTTGATATACTGTTCTTGGCTTAATAAAAAAATTTCCATCTTTATCTTGAGTAACTTCCATTCTCAAATAGTGTTTAATTGGTCCTAAATTTGACATGACGAGTTTAACATCTTAAAAATGTCTTCAATAAATTTTATATCCTTACTTTCAACAATTATATCATCAACATATACTAAAATATAGTCCATACCTTCTTTGGATTTCCTGGTATACACACAAGGATCTAATAAACTTTGCTTAAATTTAAATTCAATTAATGCTTTATGAATACATTGGTTCCATGAACGCGCCGCTTGCTTTAACCCATATAAACTCTTCTTGAGTAAACACACTTCATTGGGATTTTGTTCCGAAATAAATCCTGGAGGCTGTTTCACATAAATTGTTTCTTCCAAATCTCCATTTATAAATGCAGTCTTAACATCAAAATGATATACCTCCATTTTTTGATTACCAGCAATTGAAAGTAAAATTCTTGTTCTAGTCTGCTTAATAACTGGTGCGAATACCGCATCATAATCTATACCATATTTTTTATTGTATCCTAGTGCTACAAGTCGTGCCTTAAATCGATCTATTTCTCCCTTTTCATTTAACTTTTTCTTATAAACACATTTGCAGCCAATTGCCTTACGGCCAGGGGGAAGATAAACAAGGTCCCAAGTATGGTTTTCTTTAATAGATTTAAGCTCCTCCTGCATGGCACCAATCCACTGAGATTTCTCCTTATCAAATACACATGTTACGATTAAAGTAATCTTATTTAATTTAACGAAATTTTCTTTGCAAAAGTCCAAACGCGAAAAGGGATAAAACTTTATCCAGCTTCAACGACCTTTTTAATTTCATCTCGAAGATCCTGGAAAGCCATATTACAACTACTAAAGGCACAAATGTTAAGCACCAACTAAACACTCTCGACCTTTTCCTTAAACACACCCTAAAAAGTATGGCACCTCTCGGAAACTTTGATCATTGCACGATTTCTGATCCTTTTTCGTTCTCCATGCTGTTGGGCAAAGCTCAATTACTTTTATAAGCAATTTAAACAATAACTTATTCTGATGATGATGAATTATTCATTCCATCTAAAAGCATTTCGGTTAAGGCCAAAATAAATTAATAGTTTAATCAGACGTAAAAACATTTATTTGCAAGAAATTCGCACTTGTCGATTGAAAGCATATCTTAACTATGCCAAAGATATTTTTTTTCGGCATGGAGCACTTTCATCAAGACTTGTTGCTTTTGGTGTCGGTAATAACTTCTCTCGTTTTATATTGAGCTTCCTCAGGGATCGCACATTAAAAGTTGTTGTACATGGGATCTCATCAAACGAGTTCAATATCAATTCAGGTACCGAACCAGTAACATTTGCCATTTGCATTCATTCAATCATAGACCGGATCTTCTACAGATTGTGGCTATGAGGCAAAACCTGAATGAATCATTAAATTGTGACCTCGAAATCATCTCTATTTAAATGGGTCGTGTGAATGTGGTCTAATTTAATGCACGCAAGACTCGGTGCTGTATGTTTACGCATAAAATCACGGTAGACCATGATAATTTGATGTTAAACGCAACAGCTGAAAAAGCTTACAAAACTGTAATTGCTGACGTATCTTTTATATTTATTTTTGCAATTTTTAACAATAATAATTTTTTTTTAAATTTTTAAAACTATTATTTTGAATATGTCAACGGCAGTTTTTGCTTTGTGATACCCTATATACTTTTTTAATAGATATAGATGCGTATATACCTCCAATAACAACGACAAAAAAGACTACGACATGAGAAAAATCTAAGAAGTGACATACAGCGAACTGGAAAGGCAGGCCCATTTAAAAAAAAAATATGTAGAAAACAGTAAAGAAAGATTCGTAAGGCTCTTGAAATAAAATAAGCTGCTAGAGATAAAGAGCTTTAAAACAAATTCATTTATCTCACCTAGCAAAACTTTGAAATTATTTGATCAAGGAAAGCCCCTTTGCGATTGGACCTTCCTGGAATTGGGACCATTAATAATAAAAGAATTTTTTAAATTACCTAATATTATCATAGAACCTGAGGAAATGATCTTTGAACATGAGGTACATATCTTTCTGAATGATTTTCATAACATGCCAAGAATTGAGGCCAATGAAGAATATCTTCTTAATAAAGTTAAAAGCACCTATGGGCCATAGTTCCATAAATTTTTTAACCTTGAATGTATCACAGCTTCAGTTTGGATTTAATATTTAACTAGCCATTCTTCTTACGTTATCCTTGACTCCCAGTGGAGCATAGGGCCTCATTTAACTAGCCATACCTTACTAAAATTTTCGCAGCGACTTAACTCAAAATATTTGCAAGAAAACTTCAACCGTTGCTATCTCTCTAGATATTAGAAGAGCTTTTGATTCGGTATCTCACATGGGCATCCTCTTTAAGCTAGCTGATTTAGGCATAGATCCATACCTAGTAAAAATCTTTTAAAGTTTTTAAATCTAGGTGCAAACAATGGACATACCTCGGAGAACTCATTAGTTCCTCTCTATTTTGAAGATTATTTAATATCTTCTGGTTTTCTATTTCTCCAATAGCTACCTAATAAGAACCCTGTGGTGAAATCAGCGGATACATGTAAGTTGGCAAGCATAGAGCCCACTACCAATATACCGAAGATTGGCGCTTTTAAGATTAACAAGTCAGTTTGTGGTTGTAGGTCTATAGACTTCTATACGGGTTCCCGAAAGGAGAGCGTAAAGAGGGCTAGGTTTAGAGACAAACAACCATATACTTTAAAAAAGATCAAAAAGTCGGGACACAGTTCAGGCAGCAGTCATAGATCACAATGATCCTAATAGTAAGATTAAATATTATCTATAAGAGCAGATTGATGCCCGGCTAACAGACAGCATTGGTCTTTTAAAGGGATCTAAGGATGCCTTATCATTCAAGGGTGCGGAATGGCAGAAGAACCACGGAATGAGCAGTCAACCACGATTTTTAGAAAGTCAAAAGACTTTCTAAAAATCGTTGTTGACGGCTGCGGCGACCTGTGTCTGTCTGCCAAACTTCGGCAGTTCGTGACAGCGTGGTTCTCAACCAGAATAACTTTATTACATTTGGTTGGATCTTTATCTCTTCCACCAGCGGTAATGGAACCAAAGGTTAGGATATTAAGTTCTCTGTGGACAAGGTAGCCTTTGACAAATTTCAGTCGACAATGGGAGGGCGGTTGTCAATTTCGGTCTTGGAACCGTCACGTTTAGATTATCTGAACATGGTGGATCTAAAGAAGCTGCTAGTGTTGCAGCTAAACCAATACCATTGTAAAGCGGCCTCGGCCGAAATGACAAGGCTTGTCGGACGCTTATATAGTTTTATTCATATATATCCTGACTATGTATATTAGTAGCAAATGTTCTAATATATTGCAAATGAATGTTCGTTTTACTGTTTTTATAAGATATGACTTTTGTTATTTAGTTTTAAGTATTTTTGTTATTGATTTCTTTTCTCTGCAAAACAACAGTTAAAAGACTAGGAGCAAGTCTTAAACTAATTCTTAAAATCTATAAAACAAACGTGCCGAACATGGAATACCAGGGACCGTTACAATTATGACATTTATAATAAAAATCAAAATATAATTGTTATTTTACGATTTTTATTTTTTTTGGCAGAAATAATTTTTAATTTATGATTTTTATTTTTTTGTCAAATATATTTGTCAAATTCTGACAAATATTTTTTTTGGCAAAAATATTTGTCAAGAGCTGACAAATATTTTTTTTGGCAAAAATATTTGTCAAAAATTGATTTTTATTTTATTTGTCAAAAATATTTGTCAAGGTCTGACAAATATTTTTTTTGGCAAAAATATTTGTCAAGATCTGATTTTTATTTATTTTTAACAGAAATAATTGTTATTCTGATTTAAATTTTTTTTGTCAAAAATATTTGTCAAATAAAAAACGCAAAAATAAAAAAATCAATATATAATTTAAAAAAAAATTTAAAAATTTCCCATAATAACGGTAAATTTTAAAAATTTTCAATAAAAATTAAAATTTTGAAAATTTCCCATAAAAACGTAGTATTTGAAATTTTCCCATAAGAATGGGAAATTTTAAAAATTTCTTGTAAAAAGGGGAAATTTTGAATATTCTTTTTTAAAATGTGAAATTTTGAAAATTTCCTATATAAATGGGAAATTATAAAAATTTTCTGTAAAAATGGGAAATTTTGAAAATTTCCCATAAAAAAGGGAAATTTTGAAAATTTCCCATAAAAAAGTGAAATTTTGAAAATTTCCCATAAAAAGGGAAATGTTGAAAATTTCCCATAAAAAAGGGAAATTTTGAAAATTTCCCATAAAAAAGGGAAATTTTGAAAATTTCCCATAAAAAAGGGAAATTTTGAAAATTTCCCATAAAAAGGGAAATTTTGAAAATTTCCCATAAAAAAGGGAAATTTTGAAAATTTCCCATAAAAAGGGAAATTTTGAAAATTTCCCATAAAAAAGGGAAATTCTGAAAATTTCCCATAAAAAGGGAAATTATGAAAATTTCTCATAAAAAAGGGAAATTTTGAAAATTTCCCATAAAAAGGGAAATTATGAAAATTTCCCATAAAAAAGCGAAATTTTGAAAATTTCCCATAAAAAAGCGAAATTTTGAAAATTTCCCATAAAAAAAGGGAAATTTTGAAAATTTCCCATAAAAAAGTGAAATTTTGAAAATTTCCCATAAAAAGGGAAATGTTGAAAATTTCCCATAAAAAAGGGAAATTTTGAAAATTTCCCATAAAAAAGGGAAATTCTGAAAATTTCCCATAAAAAGGGAAATTATGAAAATTTCCCATAAAAAAGGGAAATTTTGAAAATTTCCCATAAAAAGGGAAATTATGAAAATTTCCCATAAAAAAGCGAAATTTTGAAAATTTCCCATAAACAAGGGAAATTTTGAAAATTTCCCATAAAAAAGGGAAATTTTGAAAATTTCCCATAAAAAAGGTAAATTTTGAAAATTTCCCATAAAAAAGGGAAATTTTGAAAATTTCCCATAAAAAAGGGAAATTTTGAAAATTTCCCATAAAAAGGGAAATTTTGAAAATTTCCCATAAAAAAGGGAAATTTTGAAAATTTCCCATAAAAAAGGGAAATTTTGAAAATTTCCCATAAAAAGGGAAATTTTGAAAATTTCCCATAAAAAAGGGAAAATCCGAAAATTTCCCATAAAAAGGGAAATTATGAAAATTTCCCATAAAAAAGGGAAATTTTGAAAATTTCCCATAAAAAGGGAAATTATGAAAATTTCCCATAAAAAAGCGAAATTTTGAAAATTTCCCATAAAAAAGCGAAATTTTGAAAATTTCCCATAAAAAAGCGAAATTTTGAAAATTTCCCATAAAAAAGGGAAATTTTGAAAATTTCCCATAAAAAAGTGAAATTTTGAAAATTTCCCATAAAAAGGGAAATGTTGAAAATTTCCCATAAAAAAGGGAAATTTTGAAAATTTCCCATAAAAAAGGGAAATTTTGAAAATTTCCCATAAAAAAAGGGAAATTCTGAAAATTTCCCATAAAAAGGGAAATTATGAAAATTTCCCATAAAAAAGGGAAATTTTGAAAATTTCCCATAAAAAAGGGAAATTTTGAAAATTTCCCATAAAAAGGGAAATTTTGAAAATTTCCCATAAAAAAGGGAAATTTTGAAAATTTCCCATAAAAAAGGGAAATTTTGAAAATTTCCCATAAAAAAGTGAAATTTTGAAAATTTCCCATAAAAAGGGAAATGTTGAAAATTTCCCATAAAAAAGGGAAATTTTGAAAATTTCCCATAAAAAAGGGAAATTTTGAAAATTTCCCATAAAAAAGGGAAATTTTGAAAATTTCCCATAAAAAGGGAAATTATGAAAATTTCCCATAAAAAAGCGAAATTTTGAAAATTTCCCATAAAAAAGCGAAATTTTGAAAATTTCCCATAAAAAAGCGAAATTTTGAAAATTTCCCATAAAAAAGGGAAATTTTGAAAATTTCCCATAAAAAAGTGAAATTTTGAAAATTTCCCATAAAAAGGGAAATGTTGAAAATTTCCCATAAAAAAGGGAAATTTTGAAAATTTCCCATAAAAAAGGGAAATTTTGAAAATTTCCCATAAAAAAGGGAAATTCTGAAAATTTCCCATAAAAAAGGAAATTATGAAAATTTCCCATAAAAAAGGGAAATTTTGAAAATTTCCCATAAAAAGGGAAATTATGAAAATTTCCCATAAAAAAGCGAAATTTTGAAAATTTCCCATAAAAAGGGAAATTTTGAAAATTTCCCATAAAAAAGGGAAATTTTGAAAATTTCCCATAAAAAAGGGAAATTGTGAAAATTTCCCATAAAAAAGGGAAATTTTGAAAATTTCCCATAAAAAGGGAAATTTTGAAAATTTCCCATAAAAAAGGGAAATTTTGAAAATATCCCATAAAAAAGGGAAATTTTGAAAATTTCCCATAAAAAAGGGAAATTCTGAAAATTTCCCATAAAAAGGGAAATTATGAAAATTTCCCATAAAAAAGGGAAATTTTGAAAATTTCCCATAAAAAGGGAAATTATGAAAATTTCCTATAAAAAAGCGAAATTTTGAAAATTTCCCATAAAAAAGCGAAATTTTGAAAATTTCCCATAAAAAAGGGAAATTTTGAAAATTTCCCATAAAAAGGGAAATTTTGAAAATTTCCCATAAAAAAGGGAAATTTTGAAAATTTCCCATAAAAAAGGGAAATTTTGAAAATTTCCCATAAAAAGGGAAATTTTGAAAATTTCCCATAAAAAGGGAAATTTTGAAAATTTTCCATAAAAAAGGGAAATTTTGAAAATTTCCCATAAAAAAGGGAAATTTTGAAAATTTCCCATAAAAAAGGAAAATTTTGAAAATTTCCCATAAAAAAGGGAAATTTTGAAAATTTCCCATAAAAAAGGGAAATTTTGAAAATTTCCCATAAAAGAAATTTTCAAAATTTCCCTTTTTTATGGGAAATTTTCAAAATTTCCCTTTTTTATGGGAAATTTTCAAAATTTCCCTTTTTTATGGGAAATTTTCAAAATTTTCCTTTTTTATGGGAAATTTTCAAAATTTCCCTTTTTTTACGCGAAATTTTCAAAATTTCCCTTTTTGATGTAAAATTTTCAAAATTTCCCTTTTTATGGGAAATTTTCAAAATTTCCCTTTTTTATGGGAAATTTTCAAAATTTCCCTTTTTTATGGGAAATTTTCAAAATTTCCCTTTTTTATGGGAAATTTTCAAAATTTCCCTTTTTTATGGGAAATTTTCAAAATTTCCCTTTTTTATGGGAAATTTTCAAAATTTCCCTTTTTTATGAGAAATTTTCAAAATTTCCCTTTTTGTGGGAAATTTTCAAAATTTCCCTTTTTTATGGGAAATTTTCAAAATTTCCCTTTTTTATGGGAAATTTTCAAAATTTCCCATTTTTACAGAAAATTTTTATAATTTCCCATTTATATAGGAAATTTTCAAAATTTCACATTTTAAAAAAGAATATTCAAAATTTCCCCTTTTTACAAGAAATTTTTAAAATTTCCCGTTCTTATGGGAAAATTTCAAATACTACGTTTTTATGGGAAATTTTCAAAATTTTAATTTTTATTGAAAATTTTTAAAATTTACCGTTATTATGGGAAATTTTTAAATTTTTTTTTAAATTATATATTGATTTTTTTATTTTTGCGTTTTTTATTTGACAAATATTTTTGACAAAAAAAAAATTAAATCAGAATAACAATTATTTCTGTTAAAAATAAATAAAAATCAGATCTTGACAAATATTTTTGCCAAAAAAAATATTTGTCAGACCTTGACAAATATTTTTGACAAATAAAATAAAAATCAATTTTTGACAAATATTTTTGCCAAAAAAAATATTTGTCAGCTCTTGACAAATATTTTTGCCAAAAAAAATATTTGTCAGAATTTGACAAATATATTTGACAAAAAAAAATAAAAATCGTAAAATAAAAATTATTTTTGAAAAAAAAATAATAAAAATCAAGAATTTAAAAAGCATGTCATTTTCTGAAAATATAGTGGAAAACAAGCAAAATGATGTTTTCAAATTAGTTCTGCGATATTTCCATATGATTGCTTTTTTTCTTTGAAAATTCAAGAATAATTATTATTTCGGTCCCTGTGGAATACAACTTTCATTTATAAGCCGGAGCACAGTGTGATGGTTTAAAAATAGAATGAAAATAATTCTGTAATTTCTAAACCGTTGGGCGGTTTTTATGTGGATATAGCAGAAGTTTTGGAGAGCTTAAGTTTTGAACCTGGAAAGCCTAGATTGACTGGGGCGACACAATCGGTCCCAAAGTAGGGAACGTCGGACTGATAAATCACTTAAAACGATATATAATTGTCACTTCCCAACCGATTTGAAAAATCATACAAAGGAGTGCGCACAAAAAAATCGGTACTTATACTTTTCGTTATAGAAATGGAACTAAGTCGTGAATTTTTTTTTATTTTTTATTTTAGTTAAAGCAAATACTGTTCGAATACATTTGTGTACAAAATTAATACTTCTTTAAAATGTTTTAAGATCTTTTTCTATTTTTTCTTTAATGTCATTAATTAAGGATTTAATTGTGTCGTTTTTTAACATTTAGCTAGCACTTTCACATTTTCTGCAAAAGTCTTTTGCATTTTTTGCTAAGGACTTCGTGTCCTTTTAATTTATTTTTACTAACGTCCAATACCTCTCAATAGGGCGGAGTTCTGCGCAATTTGGTGGATTAGCTTGTTTTGGCACAAAATCAACATTATTGGTATGGTACCACTCAATAGCTTTTTTGCTATAGTGACAAGTTGCAAGATCCGGCCAAAAAAATGTGGATACCCTATGGCTATTTAATAATGAAAGCAATCAATTCTGGAGACACTTCCTAATGTATATTTCAGAGTTTAAAGAGCCGCTAGTAATTAATGAAGTGCATCTCTCACCACATGTGCAAATTGCTTGTCATACCAAAAATTTCTTTGGGAACTTTGTCTTTTTTGCACACGAAATTTTCTTCAACGTTTCCACTAAAATCGGCAACATAAAATTCTTGGCCGGGAAGCTGAAAAAAATCTGCCAAGACCTATGTTTAATCATCCATTACACAGCACTCATGATTATTAAAAAAGTCTTTCTGAAGAATTTTGGCCCTCTTTTAGACTCCAAATTTCTTTTTGCATTCCTGACAGGCACTTTCTGGACCTAAATGTCTTAAGCCCAGCTAGTTTTCTGACAAAGGTCTCAGAGCCTCAAACTTTTTGCGGCACTTTCCTTTCTGACAAATAAGGGTGTTTTAGAAATCCTTTTTTTCTTGCTCTTCCTTGCTTTCTTTCAATGCTGAAAGGTGCTTTTATTCTTTAATAAACTTGAAAACTGTTTTTTTGTTAGTACCTGTGAGCCTAGCAATCGTTATTTGTAGGCAGCGCGGATTTTCAATAAAAAAAATTTAAATTATTTTTTTACGACATTCTTGTTCGGAGCCCATTTTCAAAAAAAACTAATTTCGTTATTGAGATGCAATTTGACACGTGGCTTTTGAAACAGATTATTAACAAAAACAGTGTAACGGTTTTATTTTTTTCAAAAGTAGGTCCTTTTTTTCGTGCGCACTCCTTATATAACAAATATATAGGTCAAGATCTATAAAAAAAAAACAATTGCTACATGCCTATGCTATTTCTTACGGTTCAAAAGATATTCTTACGGTTCAAAAGATATTCGAAAATAAAATTTTCAATTTTTGTCCTATACTGTACCGATTTTTTACTAATATCTGATCTATATATAAACCGATTTTCTTGATTAAAAGATTTCTAAAGAAAAACAAAATTTTAAATATTTTAGGGGAGAGAAGTGTATTAAAAGCTTTACTTACATAGTAAAGCTTTTAATACACATAATTCTAAAAAGTTTTGTTTGTAAATAAGTATTAATGCGAGGTTTTCGATCTGTCTAAATTGGGGATAATCCTCCTGAAGAGATGGCCTAACCAACCATCGAAACGCGTCGAGGAATTTTGGTTTCTCCGCAAACAATTTTTGGCTTTTTATCAATAAATTGGTCTGTTACATTAATAAATAAATGTAACAGATTTGGGATCAAATGCGAATAGTCATTCTTTTTGAATAATATTTATATCCTGACAATTTTGTTATTTTTTAGAAAAATTATTTATAAATATACATATTTTAATGAAAATTTGCGATGGTATAAAACTTTTAAAGGAAAAAATATAAAAATTAAAAAATTATATTTTTAGTAACACAAATCCCAGATTTCCTAAAAAGATTGAACAATTTTCCAAAATTTTTAGTTTTTTTTGCTCTAGTTGTAATGTAATTAAAAACACCTTGGTCCATAAAACTTTGGTAAAATTTTTTTACAGCTCGCTCGCGTTCGGAGGTACTATTTATTTATTTATTTATTTATTTATTTATTTATTTTTAGTCTACAGAATTATTCTTACAGACTATTAACAGAATAGTGCACTATAAATGAGTGTTAAATTATATAAGCAATAACAGGTTTTTTGTTTTTATTTAAACATTAAGGTAGGCTATAATATTTCTTTTAATAAGATAAAGTGGAGATGAATAATCAATAAGTTGATATAAATCATTAAAATTAATAGACAACCTTCTTAATGGATCGGCATTTGCATAGTTGGTACGAACGGCTTTAATTTTTATGGGTTGAAAATATCGTGTTGGACGGTTAGGAACTGTGAAGGAGATATTACTTAGCAAAAATTCAGAATTTATATTTCCTTTAATTATGTTGAGTAAAAATGTTACATTTAGCATAATACGTCTACTTTCCAGTGAAGGTAATTTTATTAAAGCTAATCTGCTGGCGTAGGAAGGTAAATTTATACATGGATTCCAAGGCAGGCCACGTAGACAGAACAATAAAAATTGCTTTTGAATTGATTCAATACGATCAACATAAACATTATAAAATGGGTCCCAAATAACAGAGCCATATTCAAGAATTGGCCTAACCAGGGATGTGAAAAGCAATTTTGTAATGTACGGGTCAGTGAATTCCTTTGCCCACCGTTTAATAAAAGAAAGAACACCTCTAGCCTTGTTAACCGTCATATTAATATGTGGAGCGAAAGTGAGTTTAGCATCAAGTATTATGCCCAAGTCTTGAAACGAGTCCACTAATTCCAAAGAATGTTTACCCAAAAAATAAGTCACATCAGCGGCATTATTCCGGTAGAACCTCATAAGCTTGCATTTGTTTATATTAAGTTCCATTAGATTCAAATCACACCACGTCAGGAAACGATTAAGATCACTTTGAAGGTATATACTATGCGTCGAGTTTTTGTCGAATGTAAGAAAAATCTTAACATCATCAGCAAACATAAGTATGTTAGAATTTTTTAAAATAGCCGGTAGATCATTCATAAACAAAGAGAAGAGAATTGGACCAATGTGGCTTCCTTGAGGAACTCCAGAATGTACATTAATGTTTTTCGATAGGCTATTTTTATAGCTAACGTTTTGCCATCTATTATTTAGATAAGATCTAAGCCAACAGAGAAACCTGTTGGAAAACCCCATTAATTTAAGCTTTTTTATAAGAAGATCATGGTTAACCTTATCAAAGGCTTTACTAAAATCAGTATACACGACATCTGTTTGTTGATTTACAACGAATCCTCGATTTATTACTGTAGTTAAATGTAAGATATTTGTAACAGTTGAACATCCATTTCTGAAACCATGCTGATGTTGTGACAATAATGTTGATACATTGTAGGTTAAAGAATTCGTAATCATCTTCTCAAAAAGCTTTGGAATTAAACTAAGTTTTGCGATTCCTCTATAATTTTTTACATCAGACTTTGCTCCCGATTTAAATAAAGGGATTATGAAAGAAGTTTTGAATTTTTTAGGAAAGTATCCATATTTGATAGATATGTTGAAAATTATAGATAACGGCATAGATAAACTAGCAGCACAGTTTTTTAATAAGCAGCCAGGTACTCCATCAGGCCCATAGGAAAAAGAAGCATTTAGACGCTTTAATTGGTTTTCGATTTCAACAGAATCAAGAAGTGGAAGATCAATCAGTTGGTTAGAATTTATTTCATAAGGATACGAATGTGTATTATCATATTTTGCTTCCGAATATGTTGAAGAAAAAAAATCAGCAAACATGTTGGCAATAGTTTCATCATCATCTGATTCATTATTTAAAAACTTCATAGCAGCCGGAAACTCATTAGATCTTCTCTTCGAGTTAACGAAGTTATAAAATGCTTTGGGATTATTTTTAAAATTTTCTTTAATTTTGTTTAAATAGTTATTGTACAGCATAGTATTTAAATTATTGTAGTAAGCTCGACAAATAGAGTAATTTGCATAGTCCCATGAGGTGGCAGTTAATTTATATTTTTTAAATAATTTATTTTTTTTGTTTTTTAATTTTGAAAGTGATTTGGTGTTCCACGGAGGGCCACTATTGTTAAAGACAGTGCGTTTTGGTATACATATGTCCATTATGGAAAACAGTTTGTTATAAAATGTATCAACTACAAAATCAATACTAACTGAAGGAGTAGTAGGAGTCGAGATTGATAGTAAATTATGCCAATCTATATTCGCAAGATGATTGTTCAGCATATTAAAATTCGTTTGTTTAAAGTTATACTTTTTTACATTATCAATTGAACGCGGAGTACGGCCTGGAACAGGAACTGAATAAGTACAGTTGATTTCAATTGTCGGATGATACCGATCTTCAGGTGTAGTTAGGGGACAGGAACGAATTATATTGCAATTACTAGGTTCGTTAGTAAATATTAAATCTAGTAATTTATTATTGACGTTGAAAACATTATTTATTTGAAAGAGGCATAAATCCATAACATTGTTTAAAAATTCATTAGAGTTTAAAGGTACTATGTTTGGGGTATCAGGTGGACAATTCCATGAAATTGAGGGTATATTAAAATCACCGAAGATAAATATGTAGTCCACAGAACTCGCTGATTCAACCATATGCTTTATGGCTTCAAAATGCCTATCATAAACAGTTTGGTCAGAATAAGGCGGTATATATGAGCAGCTTATAAAAACTTTTTTATTGTTAAGTTTTATTTCTACAGCTATATATTCAATATCATCACCAGAAGAAAATAGTTCGGACGATAAAAGATTGGTGACTGCAATGAGTACACCTCCACCTTTTTTATTTGTTGGTCTATCCATTCTATAAATGTGGTATCTATTGCACAGGATTTCCATGTTAAAAACATTATCCCTTAGCCATGTTTCAGTTAAAACGATAATATGATAATTAAAATTGTAGCTGTTGGCAAATAGTTTAGTTAATTTAGTATTTAGGCCGCGGACATTCTGGTAAATAAGATTAAATTGATCATCGGTATATTTACTTAGTTTTTTGAATTGGTATTATTTGTAAGGGGAAGGTTAACTACTTTGCTTCTTGGATCACAATTTAAATTTCCGTAAACAATATGTCTATAAATATAAATATATTATATGTTCCTTAAAAAAATGTTTAAACTAAAAAACACTAAAAATATTTTTTACCCAAAAAACGGGGAAAAATGGTTTATTTTTTATACCCTTCACCAATAGGTGAAAGGGTATTATAAGTTTGTCATTCAGTTTGTAATTTTTCATTATTCATTAAAAATTATATCTATAGACTCAGAATCGCCAGGAGAGTCGATTTAGCCATGTCCGTCTGTCTGTCTGTTGAAATCAAGTTTGTGGAGCTCCTGGTGGGTGTACCCAGACGAATTGTACATGAAATTTCCCTACGCTGCACGCTATTTAATTTCATTAAAATCGGTCCACAAACACCCGAGATATCGCTAAAATACTTAACTTCGATGACGAATTTAAATTTTTTTTTTAAAATACAGTTTTTAAATTTTTTTTTAAATTCTCATCGAATTTTGAATTTTGCCGATATCTCTGGTGTTTATAGACCGATTTTGATAAAATTTAATATTTTCTAAAATCTCATATATAATTCTAAAAATTAGAAAAAAAATACTATATTTTAAAAAAATTTTAAAAATTTGTCAATTTGCGTACATCGATAACTTTTGCTTTGGTGATATCTGATGATATCTTGATGAAATTCAATAGTGTGATTTCCTAAAATTTGATATACAGTTCAAAAAACTTTTTTTTTAAAAACACAGTTTTTTTTAACAAATTCAAATTTTTTTTTGGAAAAACACAGTTAAAAAAAAAATTGTTTAAATTTTCATCGAACATATTGCGTTGGAGTATTTTCTAAAATCTGATATCTAATTCAAAATTTAAAAAAAAAAATTTTTTTTTTAAATTTGTCAATTTGCGTACATCGATAACTTTTGTTTCGGCGATATCTCAGTTATTAAACTAGCGATTTTGATGAAATTCAATAGTGTGCGTTGAATGATTTCCTAAAATTTGATATACAGTTCAAAAAACTTTTTAAAAAAAACACAATTTTTTGACGAAATTAAATTTTTTTTTTTTGAAAAATACAGTTTTTTAAAAAAGAATTTTAAATTCTTATCGAATTTTGACAATATTTTTTTTTTTTTTGTATTGGACCAACACTCAGGGGATGACCCCTACGTATGCATATGCATTGTGATGGAACTAGGAAAAAAGGTTGTGGGAAGGAGGATAGAGGGAGTAGTGTTTGTGGATATTCGATTTGAACCTTTGGATAATTTGAGGGGAAGACTGATGCAGGAAGTTTATTCCACATTCGTGCTGTACGGCTAAAAAACGAGTTTTCTCTATAGTGCGTCGTGCGATCCACTGAAAAATCGACTACAAAGGGATGAGCCCTTGTTGAGTTGCGTGTGCTACGAAGAAATGTACGGGTTTCTGGAACAAGATCCCTAATTTCGTTTGAGCACATGCCGTTGTAGTAGCGATAGAACAGTGAAACGCAACCCACATTACGACGATGCTCCAATGAGGCAATAGAGTTGGCTACCCTACTGTCACCGATAAGCACCTTCGCCCTCTCTTGTACACGGTCGAGAAGCTCCAAAATAGACTTTGAAGCACCGGCCCATGAGAGTTGTATTCCATTTTCGGTCGGATATAAGTGGTATAGATATTAAGGAGATCAGTTGGAGTGAAGTATGTCTTACACCGCTTAAGAAAGCCGAGACACTTGAATGCTTCTTTTGACACTTGAAAAACGTGATTAGTCCAACAAACATCACACTGAATTTTCATGCCTAGAACATCAAGAGTTTCTGATTCCTCAATATTTATACCACCCATAATTACAGATGATGCAACATTGTTCATAACACGTTTGTGTGTTAACACACAACATTGGGTCTTTCGAGCATTGAAATCGACCCTATTAGAACGACCCCAATTGAATATTGTAGAAAGTCAGAATTTAGCGTATCATTCATGGTTTGCCTCTTGGAATTTATATCCAACATGCTTGGCCTATAGTTGAATGAATACGAATGACAGATGTTGCTATCATCTGCAAAAGAGTAGATAGGGTTGGAAGTTTGACATAGAAGGTCATTTAGAAAAATAAGAAATAAGGTAGGAGAAAGAACGGAGCCTTGTGGTACCCCCGAATTAATCTTGAACTCGTCGGACGATATCCCATCTATAACAACTCTTATAGTGCGATCTCTGAGAAAGCTCGATATAAACCGAGAGAAATTGTTACCTACACCAAAAGCAATAAGTTTTGCTAGAAGTGCTTGATGCCACACTCTATCAAACGCCTTAGAAATATCAAGAGCTATAACTTTACTTTCGCCAAAACGGTGAATAGAACGGCACCATTTTTCCGACAAAAAGGCTAATACATCACCCGTAGAGCGGCCCCTACGAAATCCATACTGCCGGTCGTTTAGTAGGTTATTAGACTCCAAATATTTGACTAGATGATGGTTTACCATACTTTCCATCACTTTGGAAAGCGCGGAACAAATTGCTATTGGGCGGTAATTTTCGGGGTTGCTAGCCTCACCTTTTTTGGGGATTGGCGTTACATTAGCAACCTTCCAACACATAGGAAACTTACCGGCATGGTATAAGGTGCTAAAAAGGTTGGCTAATGGACGAGCTAACGTCGAAGAGCACTGCTTCAAGACCAGTGCTGGTATGCCATCCGGCCCAGGAGACTTATTTATGTTAAGATCCGCTAAGACCCTTTTAACAGCACGTGATCGAAAGAATATGCTAGGCATAGTTACTGATACTCTTTCGATCACGGGCAGTGGTTGATTGCTTTCCGGCAAGTGTGAATTACTTGCGAATAATTCAGCCATGAGGTTTGCTTTATCAACCGGGTTAGTGAATGACTGATCATCCTTTAAAAGAGTTGGAATTGATGAACTAGCATTATTCCTTACTCTTTTAACGAATGACCAGAATCTCTTACTGCCTTTAGGGGTAGTAAGAACTTTGGTGCGAAGACGCTGCTCGTATAGAGATTTTTCACGTCTAAGTACCCTGGCACACGAAGACCTCGACTTTTTGCGCAGCAAATCAGTAACTGGAGTTTTATTATTTCTCCAGATTCTAAATGCTTCCTCCCTAGATCTGACAGCAGTTTTACATGTCTGATTAAACCACGTTTTGTGACGTGGCTTAATCGAAGACTTTTGTTGGTATGAAAGTATTCATTCCCAACTTAATGATATTTTCCACCATTTTCGCCATGGCATTGACATCACTGTCTAGGAAACACAGTTTCCAATTAAAATGCCGAAAGAAATCGTTAAGCTCTGCCCAACTTGCCTTCCCGTAGATAAAAATTTTACGTTTCGTAGCTGTTGGTGAAACGTTACGAAGTTTAGAGAACGGAAAGACGGCGGAAATGGTGCAGTGATCGGAGTTACCGAGAGGTGCAAGGACATCTACTTCGTACTTTTCAGGGTGCGAAGTAAGAAAAAGATCGAGTGTATTATTCTGGTGCCCTGGGACACATACGATATGTGTCGGATCTTTCACTAATTGCGCAAGATGGTTGTGCGCGGCGAACAACTCAACATATTGTCCCTCTGGAGTTGTGTGGCCTGAATGGGGAAGCCAAGAAGAGTTGTGGACATTGAAATCGCCAGCAACAACGATTTCACTGCTCGGGCAACTCTCGAGGATCTTTGTAACAGAGTCAGAAAGGGTGTCGAAGCCGGAGAATGTTGTATCCCTTCCTGCGTTTGGGCTCCTGTAAAGGAACTCGAAGTGCAACAAGTGCTTCCTGATTGTGAATTTAACCCAAAGGCAGCTAAATTCAACATCATACGTGCTCAAAGATTGCTGGCACTGGAAGGCAACTTCATCACGAATGTACATGACAAGACCCCGATGGAAATTAAAAAGCGATAGGAGGTGATACCCAGGGATATGAAAATCCTGTGGATCAGCATTTTCAGATACCTGGGTTTCACATAAGGCGAAAACATCCGGCCTATGTAAACAAATGTGTGCATACACCGAAAAAAATTCGTTCTTATCCCACGGATATTGCAAAAATCTATTCTAAAAAACCCGCCATTTAAATATCCAAAGCTTCAAAAAGATTATCTATTTAAGATTACAAATAGCACTGGAATTAATTGTTGTTAATTGTAATTGTTTAGTAATCAGTGTATATACCTTCATTACTCAACAATTTAACAACAATTAATACAGAGTTACTTGTATCTTAAACGAAAAAAAGGGGCTGGGAAGGTTTACACAATGATTGCAAAAGAGGACATAAAAGCCCTGGTTTGGTCATTGTACAGGAGAGCGACAAGAGAAAGTGGTGAAATTTTAGCTGAATTGATCTCAGCGTATGATGTTTATTGTTGTTGTTTTGTTTTAGTTGAAGATTTGTTATTGATTGTATAAATAATATTTCAAAAAAAAAAAATTCTGTAAATTTGGGTGTTGTTGTAATTTATTTATTGTGTTCGTTGTAGTCAAAAACTGGTTTGTAAATTTGGTTGTTTATGTGTTTGATTTTTTCTTTGTTTAATTTTATTTTCGCAATTATTTTAATTATTTATTATTTATTTAAATTTATTATTATTTTAAGTTTCTTTTTGCACAATTATCTTTAAAAAATTTGATTTTCTTTATGTTAATTATTGTTTTGTTTTAATTTTTTTTAAACACAGAACGCGGACGTATTACACATGGACAGACACGCGACATGTAAAAAACGCGTATGGACAGGACGGACGTCGAAACACTACTACCTAAAATTTGATGTACAGTTCAAAAATTTAAAAACACAGTTTTTGACCAAATTAAAATTTTTTTATGAAAAATACAGTTTTTTAAACAAATTTTTTTTTTAATTCTCATCGAGTTTTGAACTTTGGCGATATCTCTGGTGTTTATAGACCGATTTTCATGAAATATAGCATGCAATGGAGTATTTTCTAAAATCTGATATATAATTCGATTTTTTTTTAGATATTGTTTTTTAATTTTTTTTTCTAAAATATGCCAGTTTGCGTACATCGACATATTTTGCTTTGGCGATATCTCAGTTACTGACCTACCGATTTTGATGAAATTCAATAGTGTGTTGCGTTGGATGATTTCTTAAAATTTGATATATAGTTCAATGAACTTAAAAAAAACATAGTTTTTTGAAAAGGTTATTTTGAAAAATACAGTTAAAAAAAAAAAACAAATTTTAATTCTCATCGAATTTTGAATTTTGGCGATATCCCTGGTGTCTATAGAAAATAAAAAAATTGTAATTTAGCATCGAATTTCGAGTTTTGGCTATATCTCAGTTGTAAGTAGAACTATATGTTGCAATTTAATAGTGTACTTCGTAGAACACTATTAACATCTAATACCTATACATATAAGTTATGTCGGTATGCCATCTAGAAGCTCATCAAACTTGATTTCATCATACCGAAATATGTCTTAAATAAGTGACTTTTGCACATTATGTTGGCCTAATCTAGGTCCGCTGAATATTCTCATTAAAGCAACCATTTAATCGGTCCTCTAATTTTAAAGATAAATGAATTTAAATGCGACCTCTCTCAAGGTACGAAATGTTGCAATGTTGTGTAATTTCTGAAATTGTTTGTATTTCAATCTACCTCCAAAATGTAGACTCAATATGAAACAAGGTTATTCACTAATTAAGGTATTATTCATATATCGCCTAAAAATTAAATGTATCAGATTTGAAACTTTTTCAGATTAGAAAATCAATATTGAGTATTTTTGTAGGATAGTATTTTTGTAGGATTCACCTAAATCAGTCTTCAGAAACATACATACTTGTAATTGACCAATATCTCTTTCCACTCTGCACTTTACTTTTGTAACACCATTGGTGAAGAGTATTTAAGGTTCAGCATAGCCGAACATAGCACTCTTACTTGTTAAATATTAACTTTAAGCACTTATAACTTTTTACATTGTAAAGCTTTTAATACTTGTCTTGCTCGTAGAATATTTAGAATTTTGTTTTTTTTTAGAAAACTTTAAATCAAGAAAATCGGTTTATATATAGATCAGATATTAGTAAAAAATCGGTACAGTATAGGACAAAAATTTAAAATTTTATTTTTTTAAGTCGAATATTATTTATCTTTTTTTAACCGTAACATAGTGGTTTACGGACGCTTTTTTTTTGGAAATAATTCTGTAACTTTTGAACGACTGGAGATATTTGAATGAAATTTGGCATGGTGGTAGTCAAGGAGTATTCGAGAGGTCGATTTTAAAAGCACTGGTCCATGAGAGGTCGGGAGAGTGATTGATGGACCTTCAAAGTTGGTCACCTCGGGTGTTCGACTTTTTTAAAAATTCGTAAAAAATCCATTTATGGATGGATTGAAAAGAAATTTTAAACTTAAGTTGTCCTTGAGAAGATCTACAAAAAATACGCTTACATGTGTAGGTTATCTCTTTTTGGTTTTGAGATATTTGGGTAAAAAGAAATTTTCGGGTTGGTTTTTTACCTATTTTTTTAAGCTTTTTTTGATCTGGTGGACGCATCTGAGGACCAAAATATTTTAAGAATATTCGTTAAATTTGTAATAAAATTCCAAATAATTTTTGTGCAAGTTGGTTATAGATATCTTCTTTCATTTAAAAGTTAAAAATATTTTAAGTTGAAACTTAAAAAAAATTTCGCTTTTTTTTGAGTTTTTCCCTAAAAGATAGCTATATTTTTTCACTAATACAAAAATATTTTCTTAAGAAACATAAAAAGATTTTTAAAGTTTTTAAAATTTTCAAATATCTCCAGTCGTTCAAAAGTTACAGAATTATTTCCAAAAAAAAAGCGTCGACTCAGAAAGTGATTCTAAGCCTATTGGTATACTAAAAGGTGGGTCTAAGACAAATATTTCTATGCGTTACATACATCAGCACAAACTTATAATACACTTTCCACCTATGGTGGTGAAGGGTATAAAAATTAATATAAGTAGTGGGTCGAACGTAAAAAATTACATTTCAGCGAAACCTTTCGCAATTTCGTCTGGAAATTAATTTCAGAATTGTACCTAACAATTTTACTTTAACTCTTACAGGTTTGGTGGTTAGTTATCAAACCACTTATTATTTCTTCGTTAAAACTTGCTTAACTTGCTATTGACAAATTAAAAACAATTATTATTAAGTATCCGTTAATCATTTGTTGAGAGACTTTGTAGTTAGAGTGCACTGGTTATATTTTTATCTTTTTATCTCGGGGTTAACCTGTTATTTTAAAGTTCTTATTATATGGTAATGCGAACATGCAAAGTTCCTCAGATCAAATTTGTTGTTCTACCTGCATTTGTTTTATACTAACAATATCGGTTCCTGAAGCGATTTTTTTATAATAAATAATCCTTAATCAATTCAGAAATGTGATTGTTTTGCTAATCAAATTATAAATGCAAAACGGTGGCTTAAAAATTTAACATGTTATAGTTTCACTAAAAAAGCTCGTGTTTGTATACTGTTGCTATTCTATATTTTCGGTCGATATGTGACATGTTGAACGTTTTTCCCACAATAATTTGAACATTAAAATATAATTAATTATATGAAACCAAATTTATTCTTTAAAAATATATAAATAGACATACTGAACTTTAAAGAGTAATTTAATGGAAGAATTTTTTTTTAAATTGATCTCTTCTCTTAAAAATATAATAAAAATATAAAACAAAAAATTGCAAAAAAACGATTGTCAGAAATTTGCATTTTTGCAGCACAACAGTCGGATTATTTATCGCAATTGAAAAATTCTGGCTAAATAGATTTAATTAACAAAAATTTAGTATTTCGCAATGACACTATTGTAAAAAATCTATTTTTTAACTTTAAATTTTTTGGTCACGGTGGACTTTTTTTTTGGAATTTACCTATATGCAATGTCATATGAAATTTACACAAGTAATATTTTTGTAGGTATCACACAACATGTACATTAGACTGTCTGTTTTACACTTTTTTTTTTAATCTACTGAAAACCAAAAATTTTCATATATTACACTTAAATAATTTTTTTTTGTTTTTTGAGGAAAAATGATTTTTTTTCGATAAAATAAAAAACCTTGCTTTAGTCATTAGCCTCTTACTCAATAAGTTCTAACGGATATTTTAACATTTTGAGGCTGTAAATACCGCGGGACATAAATCTATCGATGAAAAACAGTGAGCAAAATGATTTGATCCAACAAAAGTATAGTTCCAGCAAATTTAAAAAAATAAAAAACCAATGAAACTGAAACAAGTTTTCAAATAAATTACTTAAGTCATATCGGCATTTTGCCTAAAACTGCAGTTTTTCTTAACTCAGTTCTACCGTTATTTACACCAAAATTTTTCTCTTAAAATTTCCCACCATAATGCATTTACATCTACTTGTAAAAAAAGTTAAGCAAATATTTAAAAAATTTCAAATGCTATAAATATAAAAACCATGGAAACAAAAGCTTTTTAATGACTGTAATTAACAAAAGCAACATTTTTTAATATTTTCAAAGAGACCACTTTCCGTCTATCAATGTTTAAGTGTTATATGTTGTTAAAGCGAGCTTTTATTAAGAAGTAATTAAAGTTTATTATACATACAGAGATAAGAAAGGCGTTAAAATATAACATACTTGTTCTTTAAAGTAACTGAACATAGTTGCAATAATGCGTACATTAATTATTGAATATTGTTGCCATCATAATATATCAAAATTCTTAGATTTTAAAGTAGATTAAGAAAATTGATGTTCATCAAGGAATTTCGAAAAAAATTTAAAAGTGAGACGGTCTAGTGTACATTAGTGTGGCAATTTTTTGTATGTAAGAAATTTTTTGTTCGAATTTTATGGCTTTTTCAACGGAATATTTGACACTAGGTCTAAAAGTTTAGTTCTGAAATTTTGAGCCAAATCGGACAACGCTCTATGGGCGCGCATCGGGTCGAAAGTTTAAGAGCCCATTTGTATGGGAAAATTTGGGTTATTTTTTTGATTTTGAAAAATTTCAACCAAAAATAAACGATTCTTAAAAGAAAAAATAATGGAATATAAGCGTTATTCACGTCGGTTGATGTGAACAGCATTTTTCTATTTGAATAATACAAAGTAAACAAAGCCGCCATTTTTTTTTAGCTGTCAACGCAAATAAAATTGGCAGCTTAAAATGCCGAACCCAAGTGTTAAATGTTTATTAATCAAATCATAAATTGAAAATTTTATACGACAATATCCGTAAGTTTCTATATATTCATACAAAAATTTTAACTTAAATATTTTCTTTTTTAGAAAATTATAGTAAGAATGATGTGGAAGAATTGGTAGAAGCAGAATTCGATGAACTTTTTGATAATTTAAATGTTATAATTTCCTTGCGACGTGGTATTGTTCCAAAATCAATAGTGTGGTTTAATGATAGTTTGAGCAATTTAGATGAATCCCGTTTTTGCCAAATGCTAAGATGTACCAAACAAAAATTTTTCTCTTACCACCTACGCATGGAAAGGGGTTCCTTGCCACCTATTTATGTGGCTGGTTCCCCACCCATGAATGGCAGACATTCCCCTATCCGCCACCTGGGGACGCGCCCTCTAGGGATTAGGTTCCCCCGAGGGAAAAACCTAATCCCTAATACCCTGAAAGTGATAGTATTCGAAAAAATTGGAGACAAAGGCACTATACAAAATATAACAAAAGATATTGAAAAAGTGTAACCCTTTCCTTCCCGGAGTAGAATGTGAAAATTTTGCTAAGCCAATAATCAGCCTTATTACGGTTGTCGAAGTCATATCTTCGACTATGACACTGATTATGTTCATTCCTTTACGTTAAAATTTGTACAAATTATTACAAAATATTACGTTTACCCAAAACTCAGTAAGCGGGGAAATGTAAACAGAATTTTTGAGAAAAAGTGACAGTTTATTTGCTGAGTATTTGTAAAATCTTACGGGCAAAATTTTTGCTTGTAAAAGTTCAGTAACAACAACAACATGAATAAAAATCGTAAACAAAAGAAAAACAGGCAGCTGAAAATTTGCCGCAATTTTTATTTAGTTAACAATTTGAAGTAAAAGAAAAAAATTAAAGTTAAAAAGTATATAACTAATTAAAAATTAAAAGCTTAGGTCATTTTTTATTTATTTATTGCCTATTGTATTGTTTTTTTTCTTATTGTCTTGATTTTCTTACTGGATTTTTACAATTTTTCTGTTCGTTTACTATTCTTGTACAAATGATTTTGTGAGAGTACATTCGTTCATTTACTCAGTAAATACTCAGCTTACTGGACTTTTACTGGAAAGTAAACGAATAGACCTATTACTAGATAAAATAAATCATCAACACAATTTCATTAATCTAGTACTAACTGTCGCAGTCGAAGATACCAATTCGACAATCGCTAACATCACTTTGTTTGGCTAAAGATCGTTTTAGGATGTTACTTAAATGAATTTAGCTTAACATTGATTTACCAACCTTTGTTAAGTTTTTTTTGCATAAGGCGGTTAGTATTTTATAAAACTACATCAATTGAATTTATTTTTATAAAAATAGGATCATCTAAAGAAAAATACTTTATTCAGTCATAGTGCTGCCAGCTTTTTTAACAAGTCATAATAATTCACTTTAAGTTCGAGCAAGAACTTACCTTTTTATATAGTAAATTTTCCTTACCTTTAATATAGTCGGTTTTATAAAATTTGAAACAGAGAAAAGAATGTCTTGAAGACAGTGCAATGCTGATATACATAGTTCCTGGTTCTTCATTTCTGAAAATATTTCTTTTCGATTCATGTCGTAAGAATGTGTTTGTGCCATGTTAGATTTGTCATTTTGAGCCATGTGGAGTTGACGTCTAGCCTTTTTAGACATATGTTTCCGAGCGCCACTTAAAACCTAAAAAAATCATAAATTAGATTTACAGAAAAATTTTTAAAGAATAACTATATGATTGTCACCTAAAATTTATTTTTAATCGAAATTAAAGTTAACCACTTTCAGATTTTAAATTAGGTTATTACGAAATTTTTAATTAAATTTGAAAACATATGTAAATATACATATGTACGTATTTGAGGCCAATATATATATATATATATATATATATATATATATATATATATATATATATATATATATATATCCAAATTAAAGTAATATTTTAAAATATGATATGTAATTTTTTTATTTTTAATAACTATTAGTTTGTACAGTAAAAAAGGTGTACTTTTTTCACAAAAAACGCGAAATCTCTCCTTAACTTCCCCCAGAAATGTTCTGCGTAACAAAAAAAAAAACATGTTATGAACAATTTTATGTAGATTGCATCAGGCTAGGGAGTGCCGCATTCGTCTACAAACTGTAAAAATCAATTGTATGGGGAATAACTTTTAGTTTTGGCAAATTTTAACCAATAAGAATTTAATTATTTAAAAACATCATGTAAATAGTATAAAAGAGAACTAAAGTAGCTTTATTTTAACTCTTTCGGGTTTGGTGGTTAGTTATCAAACCACTTTTCATTTCTTCGTTAAAACTTGTTTCGTGTCACCTATTGACAAATTAAAAAAATGTTTATAAAGCCTCCGTTAATAATTTGTAACACTGGTTTTACTTTTATCATCATTTAAACTCGGGGAAACCTCTTTTTTAACTGGTCAGTTGTGAATAAAAAAAATCATAAATCTTTGCATACCCACAAATGAGACATGTTTCTCCGATTTTAATCAAAAGAGACTGCATTTGTTTTATGCTAACAGTCTCGGTTATCATAAAATAAAGGACCAAATCCTCAAAATCCTAAAGCTAATTTTTTTTTTCTTTTTTTTATAATAAATAATCCTAAATCAATACAAAAGTAATTGCAAAACTGTGGCTCAAAGAGTTAAGCCATCAAAATAACAAATTTTTTAAGTAGTTTTTGAGTTAAAGCAGTTTTTACCCGTGTCGTGTCCTCGACGACATGCCTAAGGATATGCAGCAAATAAAAATACTTTGAAATTAAGAAATTCCATTCAGTTCCGCTGCGATCAAAAATTTTTATTCCGACAAAAACGGAATCGAAAGAAAATGAAAAAGACAACAATATTTTCAAACCCAATTTCCTATTTGTATTTTATAGTATCAAGTTTACGAAAATTTTAAAAATATTTATGAAATTTAATTTAAGTTTTTTTTTTAATTTTTTATAGTAAAATAGCGTATTTTAACCCAAATGCAACAATTAAGAGTGGATACCCTTCGCCAATAGTGTTTTTTTTTTTTTGTTAATATTCAATGTGAGTCCTAGCAATATTTGCTTATATGAGTATTATATGAAGAGTCATCCAAATTAAAAGTCGAAAAACTAACAACTTTTCGTTGGCGTCATCATCTCGAATAGATGACGAAGTCAGCGTCACTTGGGTCCTAAAGTGGACCCTTATATGGTACTACCAGTAGTGAAGGCGTGTTTAAGCCAGCCAGCAGCTTGGATATATGTGTCTATTTTACGATAGATCAGATTAATCATGCAGAAAAGATGCCAACAAATAAAGAGCCCTTAGATTTACAAGAGCAGGCAGTGATAGAGGAGGTGGGTGACTGTCTCTTCCTCATCGACGTTATGAAGATTACGTTTTTTGGCATGCAACCCAAAAAGGCAGTGCCCTGTGAGAGTTGCGAAGAAACAAACCATTTTGAACGATTGTTTATATTGTTGGTTCATAGGGGGTGTTGAATATAAGCCATCGATGTGTACTTTAATTCGTAGTTGTAAAAGTTCTTAATTAGTTACGTAAAACTCTGAAGTTAGCGGACCGATTTAGATCAAAGCTTTGGCAACCGTTTTGTCAATCTAAACAAGCCATAGGATCATAGGATATACACTCCTAGTTTAAGACACATGCACGAATGTGCTTTTGAATGGATACTACTATAAACAACTATTAGAATATAATTTGCAGCCATCAGTTGATATGTTGGGTTTTAGCCAGAGTTGGATTTTCCAATAGGACAACGATCCTAAGCATACCGCGCTCATTGTTAGAGATTTGCTGCTATATCTTGCACCAAGGCAATTGAAAACCCCTATACAATCGCCAGACCTTAATCCTATTAAGCAAATTTGGGATATTTAAAAATGCAAAGTTTCTCATGTCGATATTACCAACAAACAAAAGTTAAAAGAAGCTTTACACGGGTCCTGGTCGGAAATTACCCCTGATTTGACAGTAGACCAACAAAATACTAATTTAAAAAAAATATTTAAAAATTATATTTTTTTTTTTATTATTTATTATGTTAGGAAGTCTTTTGTTGTGTATTAACACTTTTGTTCACTCTTATAATTTGTTTTTTTTTTCTGGGTTTCTTGTTATTTTAAAAGAATAATAAAAAAATTTGTTTTAGTATGATAATTAAAATGAAATTGAATACTTTTGGTATAAACTTTTTTTCCTGCTTTTCTTTGATTGACGAATATATCAAATTTTGGGTATGTATGAAGACTTTAGTAAAGCCAACTAAAAAATCATTAAATTAAAACCTATAAACCAAAAAAAAAATAAATTTGGAATTATATTGACAATCTTGAGTATTTTATTTAAGAAATATTTGCCATAGCAAACATTTATCACGAATTATAAACGCCCTTTTCAGTTTTTTTTTTATTAATCTGCAATAAAACTGTCTATGTCGTTTAAGTTGAACTTAAACTTCATTTAAGGAGTGCGCACGAAAAAAAGGGACCTGCTTTAAGGCTTATAACTTTTATCATTATTAAAGAAAATGAAAACCGTTACACTGTTTTTGGTAATCATCTATTTCAAAAGCCACGTGCATCTCAACAACGAAATAAGTTTTTTTGAAAATGGGCTCCAAACAATAATAATTAAAATTTTTATTGAAAATCCGCGCTGCCTTCAAAAAACGATTGCTTTTCAAGTTAATTAAATAATATTAATCATCTTTGAGCATTGAAAGAAAGCAAGGAAGTAGAAGAAAAAAATTATTTTCCGACCAAAACAAAGCGAATAAAATAATAAGGACTTTTCTAAAACACCCTAACATGTCAGGAAGGAAAGTGGCTTAGAAAGTTTGATGCTCTGAGACCTTTGTTAGAAAAGTGAAAAAACTAGTTGGGCTTAGTACATTTAAGGTCCAGAAAGTGCCTGTCAGGAAAGCAAAAAAAAAAATTTGGAGTCTAAAAGAGGGTCACAATTCTACAGAAAAACTTTTATCCTGTATTAATGGGTCAAAATTGCCCAAACAGAGTTTGTTGTTCAATTATTCTTTAAATACTTAGCGGATTTTTTTGAAACTTTTGTACAATTATTTTTTAGTGAATACTTTTGAAATTTAAAACATAATTTTTGTATATCGTGTATGAAAAAACTTAAGTAATTGTTACTATTGGGTCAAAATTGCCTAATGCAAAAAAAAATCAATTTACACATGTAATACGAGTTAAGTAACATTTTTGTTAAAGCGTATTTTTGACTAATTTCGTTGGCGTTCGTATTTAGATCTAATGGCGAAGTTTTAACAAGTCGGACAGGAGCGAAAGAAGCGTCAGAGACGAACCTGCTCCCATAAGAGATTTTCGGAGCCCTTTTGTAAACGAATCTACCAAAAATATTTAATTTTGTCGAATGTGTGGCAGTGGATGAGCAGGTCGTAACGTATCGTGAACGATGCCCATTCAAGCAATACATACCATCAAAACCAAGAAAATATTTTATACAAATTTAGACATTGCGTGATGTAGAAACAAATTATGCATGGTTAGTGATGGGACAAGGGTAAATACCCAAATAGTAAATCAAGCTAAAAAAGCCAAAAATCATTCACTTTTATAATGAAACAGAATCACATTTGATCAACTTATAAGAACACATGTAAAAGAAGAACTCATCGATTGAATCAAGTACAGTTTTTCAATTTGTTGGATATATTCGCTTATAACACAGTACAACAAAATCAAATTTTTTTGAGTACACATGAATAATGTTAACAGAATATAAGAAAATCGATTTTAAAGATTCGAATGACCGTGGAGGCTCACTTGTAATGTAATACTATTATAAAAAGTTCTATAATAATAGAATGGGTGAACGGATTTAAATGCTTGAGCCAGTTTTGAAAAGGGAACTAAATTTGGATTTGTTTTTATTAAAAAATGTTCATGTAAAATTAAAAAAATATCCAAAAAATGTACGAAAAATGTACGAAAAACTACACGACCAACATTTTCGACACAAAATAATAGTTAAGATATCATATTAATTTTTACATTACATTTACATTACATTGAATTACATTACATTTTTTGGATATTGAACAAATCCAAATTTAATTCCCTTTTCAAAACTGGCTCAAGAATTTAAATCGGTTCACCCATTCGATTTTTATATATTTTTTTATAATAGTATTACGTTACAAGTGAACCTCCACGGTCTTTAAAATCGATTTTCTTAAAATTCTGACGTGCTACAGCAAAACGCCGAGACACGTATTTCTTTATTTTAAGCCTATTTTTATATTCTGTTAACATTTCTCATGTGTACCAACCACTGTCGTACTGTGTAATGCTTATGTAGTTTTTCTAAAAGTTTATCTGGTAAGATTGTGCTGGGTTCCGGGTCATTGCGATATCGCTGGCAACGAAGTTGGGGAAGAAGTCGTTAGACAAGGCATTAATAAATATTCGTCCGAATCGGTAGGGCACATTCTGTCACTGCCCAAGGCTCCAAAATCAGAGACTCAGACATCAAGGTAGCAGATTCTATGCTGATCTTCAAAATCTGCAACAGTACAAATTGCATGATATTATAAGGTTTACCACTGGTTTCAGTTGGCTTAGGTGGTGAAGGTGTTGCTTTAACACCACCCTTATAACCTAACCTAATCTAAACTGGAATGGAAATACAAAATATAAGCGACCGAACATGCCGCGTAGTATCGCTAAAGCAGTTGTATAAATGAAAAAGACATTTGCAGTAAATGCGAAAGTGCTAGCCAAATGGTAAAAAACGACACAATTAAATCCTTAATTGATAATATTAGATTCATTCGTTTACGTTAAAATTTGTACAAATTATTACAAAATATTACAAAATATTACGGAAAGTCGTTCGTTTACCCAAAACTCAGTAAGAGGGGAAATGTAAACAGAGAGAATTTTTGAGAAAAAGTGACAGTTTATTTGCTGAGTATTTGCAAAATGTTACGGGGAAAATTTTTGCTTGTAAAAGTTCAGTAACAACAACAACATGAATAAAAAACGTAAACAAAAGAAAAACAGGCAGTTGACAATTTGCCGCAATTTTTATTAAGTTAAAAATTTGAAGTAAAAGAAATAAAATTAACTAAATTAAAGTTAAAAAGTATATAACTAATTAAAAATTAAAAGCTTAGGTCATTTTTTATTTATTTATTGCCTTTTGTATTGTTTTTTTCTTATTGTTTTGATTTTCTTACTGGATTTTTACAAATTTTCTGTTCGTTTACTTTTCTTGTACAAATGATTTGGTGAGAGTAAATTCGTTCATTTACTCAGTAAATACTCAGCTTACTGGACTTTTACTGGAAAGTAAACGAATAGACCTATTAAAGAAAACATAAAATTAGATCTTAAAACATTTTTGGTACACAAATGAATTCGAACATTTGCTCGTTCCCACGGCAGTCGGTTCTTCGTACCGGAATGACTCGGAATTCTTAGGATTCTGACCAAGGACTGCCGCTTCTACGATATTACCAATAATATCACAGTTACAACAACAACATTATTTGCAGTGTTAATAAAACTTAAGTCAAAATTCCAAAAGTCGCAAAATTTTTACTTTTCAATGCTGTTGCTTTCCTCCACTTTTTAAAATTTCAAATTGTTTCAATTTTAACTTTTGCAAAAACACGAAAGCGAAATCAAAAGTCAAAGAGAAAAGTTATTTCTAAACAGTCGTACAAAACATAAAATATTAATCGGGTTGAAATTTACAACTTCGTCAACTTTTGATTTTAATAAGTAACAAAAGCAATGTCAAAAGCAGCGCCTTCGTTTCCAAAAGTTTTATTCAGTCGCTGTTGAATGGTTTTCGTTGTTTTGATTTGTTTTATTCTGAGTAGGTAAAAGCAGACAAATATTTTTTAATTTCTCTAACTTTTTTGACACAAACATACTCACTCACCTATAGCCGTTGTATTTATTTTTTTAAAACAGAGAAACAGGTACCCTGTAGGAAATGTCAATAGTGATTCACTATTGATGATAATGTACATAGTATGTATGCACAATAAACATTTAAGTTAAATAATTTAACATGGGGTCAGCGTTGCACAGTGGGTTGAAAAATATTTTATGGGAAATAATTAAACAATTTCTGTAAATTTTTTGGGATTGTGGATTTAGTGGTTCCAAAATATGTATACGGTTCTCATATCCTAATAAAAATTCCTTAATAGTTGGACATAAACCTCAAAATATAGTTCGATAAAAAAAGTTAATCAGTGAAATCAGCAATTTAATTTTCTTTTTCTTTTTTTATTAAAAATAAATAACTAAAAAGTAAAAATTCCATTTTGGTATCACTGTACAAAATTTCGTTGAAATCGGTCCACATTTGACCATAGCTCCCATACAAACTCTTCTGTCAAAACGCACTAAATAAGGCAAAAATCACTAAAACACTCGTAAATCTGAAGATAATGAGAATTCTGATCATTTTTTGCATACATAATTTTTGTATAAACCGTAATCAACTTGCTTAATTTCAAGGTAATCGGTCCATATTTGACCCTAGGCTCCATATAAGCCAAAATGACAAAAACAGCTTAAATATAAAAGTTTTGAGAAAATGTTTGTATGATGGCAAAATTTAGCAAATATTTGTCTTTATACAGGAAAAGTACACCTTTGACCATAGTGGTGAAGGGTATCGTATGGTCGGGCTTGACCGACTATAGCACTTTCTTTCTTGTTTGGGTACGATCTGGGAAAGTTTTTATCGTTATAAATTTTTTTTTAGAAAATAGATAACGATATTTTGGTTTATGTAGGCTTAGTGCTATATGAAATATACTAGGTCTACAAGATGTGCAAGGTTTACTAAATCGAAGAAATCACTGTGTGCAACCAGTTACCTAATTATATAAAAAAGACAATTGGCTATTCGCAGAACAAGCGCTAGTGCTACCTTCACTATTGACATTTCCTACAGGGAACACAGGCAAGTAGACGAATTTCGTCATCTTATTTAACACATGCATTTACCGATCATACACACAAAAATATACTATGTAGATGTGTTTACGCAGAAAAACAAAAAAGTGAGCATCCGAAATGCAATAACTTTTCTGTATTTGAAAGTTATGACTTACAACTTTCAAACACAAAAAAGTTCTTCAGCTCGACTGCTCGTGACTTTCAAAAGCAACGAGGCTGCTTATGTTTTTACTTTTGGCACTCTTTAAAAGAAAGGCAAAATCAAAATTCAAATTTTTAAAACAACCACTGCCAAGTGTTTTTCTCAACTGTCTGTCATTCGTTTCTTTGTTTAGCTTCGGATGGAACTTTTGTTAATTTTAGAAAGAAAAGCGAAAGCAAAATCCAAGTAAAGAGAAGTTGTAGCAGTTTTGCGAACGCTGATTATTTGCTTTAGGTTAGGTTAGGTTAGGTAATAAAGGAGGTGTCAAAGACACCTACACTCGGAGACCCCAGGGGTCCATTGTGATCCTTTAACAGAGAGGGAGAAAAGAAAGAATGAAGAAAGAAAGAATGAAGATAGGGAAAGAGAAAGGTAGTAGAGAGTTGAAGAGAAGACTACCCTATCTAGGCCAGTTGAGACCCGTGATGAACCTACACTGTTGTAGATCCTGTAGGTCAGCAAGGAATCTGCTGCCTAGAAGTTTAAGTCTTAGGTTTTGCAGCCTTGGACAGTGACAGAGAATGTGTTCCACCGACTCGGACGAATCCTCATCTAGACATAGTCTGCAGAGGTCTGAAATGCTGCTATCCCACCTATGTAGCCTCGAATTTAAGGCCCAATGTCCCGTAAGGAACCCTATACATCTTCTTCTTGAGCTTCTTCCTCTCGTTTGCATCGAGCAGACTAGGGTCCTTGTCAGCCATCTTTTTGAGATAGGCCAAAGAACTTCTAGTCCCGCTCTTCGCCTTGGCGAATTTAGTTCGGCTGGGTTTTTGCTTAACCTGTGGCGGTGCATCCACCACAGCGTCCTGCCGAACTAACCGTCCCAAGGGGAGTGGAGGGGTACCCGAGATAAGATCGGCCTGGCTCTCCTTATTTGCTTTAACTAAAATAATAAATAAAAAAATTCACGACTTAAGCTACGGTCACATTGATTAAACATTTAATCGAAATTATCAAATATTTGATCCTCGTAGTCTGACTACAAAATATTTTTGAGGTTCAAACAAGAAACATGTTGATTTGAACAAAACAAAATCATTTACCAGCAAATAAAAATTTTCCTAATGTGACCACGCAAGAGCAAATATTTTATTAAATTTTGATCAAATAATCCGGTATGTGCTGGAAATCGAGCGTTTTCAAATCGTTCGATTTGTGATATATTTTTGAGATAAATATCGGTTATTTCCCCAAAACAAATGAAAATTTGGGCTTTAATCCTTTTGACTGATATCTTATCTTTCATTTAGTTTGAATTTTTTTGTGGAAATAGGGGAAATTTTCTCAAAAATATAACAGAAATCGAACATTTTGAAAACGCTCGATTTCCAGCACATACCGGAATTATTTAATCTTACAAAATTTTTGTAACATCAAACAGGGGCAAATAACAGCAGAGCATTTGTATTGTTTACTATTCAAACAGAAACAACAACATCAAATTTGAGAAACAACAACATCAAATTTGAGAAACAACAACATCAAATTTGAGAAACAACAACTCAAATATGAGAAACAAATTGCTAGATACACAATTTTGTTTTGAAAAAATTTGATCAAATATTTTTTGGGAAAATATTTAATCTTCAGTGTGACCATAAATAAAACCTATTTTTTTGTTTATACTTTGAACGTATTTTTTCTGTATTTTATAAAATAAAAATCGTCAAATAAATGTGCAAGTGTGACCACAAATTTTTTATTATATTGTTTTGACAATATTTTACTCAAAATATTTGATTTAAATGTTTAATGAGTCTGACCGTACCTTTAGTTTCATTTCTATAACGAAAAGTGCAAGTATTGTAGAGCAATTATAATAAAAAATTGTTAATAAGTATAGAAAATATTCTGTAGAAAAAATTTCTATAGAAAAATTTTTTACAGAGAATAAATTCAATGAAAACGTATTCTGAGAAGTTGGGCTTTTGGTTTGTAGAGGGTATTGAATATTTCATTCATTTTTAAAAAAAGATTAAAATTTTTATGTAGTTTATAATAACCCATTTACACTATACTACTTAAGTCGTTTTCGACTGTTCTTCACACTTTTGGTATTTTGCTTGTTTTCGTATTTTAAAACACTTCCTAAAGTAAAATTATTGAACCGTTTGTTGCATCATTAAAATTAAGATAATTTTTTAAGATGTCCACAGAATCTAAATTCATTATTAAATTATCACAGAATCTATTATTGATTTTTGTAAAATTTTGTAATTGTTATAATTTTCTAATTTGTTTTAGTTTTTATACTCATAGTTGTTAAAAACTGTATATTACAGTGTCATATGTGAGTATATGAGCTTCAAAAAGAATTTTCATTGAAATTTCGTACATAGGAAGTTTTCGTTTTGTATGTTTTATGTCGAAAACTACTTAAACGAGTTTTCGAATGGGCTATAAGTTAAAATGTGTTAGTATTTGGTTCTCCTGAAGAAGTAATTTTAGGTGACAATATAAATATATTTAATATTTTTAATACCTTCAATGTAAACTCATTTTGTGTTGGAGTAATATCGCTAAGAATTTCCTGGAATAAGTACTCAGCAATAGTGTCAATACGATTTCCACCGCATAAGATTTTACACCACAAGGAAACAGTCTCATAAATTTTTTTGCGTAAAATACTTTAATTGAAAAATTAATATATTCTATGTAATTAAAAATATAAATGTTTGTAAAGTAAGAGAATGTTTTTTTTTATTTATTTATTAACAATAAACTTACAAATTATGAAAATTTTACGAAGATTAGAAAACTTAATAACTAATAACTTTTTGCATTTCTTGCAAATATTTTAAGGTAAAATGATGTAAAAAGTAAACGCGCCAAGCGCAATGAAGTTTTAAATTTTACTGTAATTATATTAAATTTATGTAAAAATACTTTTCGTGTCATTTTGTCACATGATTTACAGTTAAATGAAAATAATGTCGGTGTAGTAAATATTAGCTACTCATATAAGCAAAATGTGTTACAAGAAATAGAAAATTTGTGAAAGAATTTATAATAGGAAGACTTAATGCGTTAGACATGGTTGCTAAGTGCAGAAACAAAATGTAAGTAATTAAATGTTTAAAGTTGTGACAGAAGCTTAAATGCAAAGCAATTCATGTTGTTTACTCATTTACTCTAAAAAAAACAAGAATGAAAATTGCTGTGTATATCTCGTTATTGTGTAAATTTACTCAATACTGTTTTTGGCATAAATACCGGCATTTTATTAGCAAGAAGATTTTTAAACACAATTTTTTTAAAAATTTAAAAACTAAATGTTTTATCACAAGCAGCATTATCTATGAAAAAATAGCAGAGACCGGATATTAATACTTTTAAAACAATATTTTCATATTTAAATCTATAAAAAAACAATCATTGAAGTTTAAAAAAATATTAAAAATCCCTCATGATTTTTATTTGTTTCTTTTTTCAATCCGATGAAAATAAAATATAAAAAAATCGTTGGAGATATTTATCAGTACTGTTCAAAATAATATTCATCTTTTTTCATCCGATAAAAATAAATTTTGATAGCAAAAATTCAAATTTTATATCGGTATTTGCCCGAGTATAAAGTATCTTTAGGACGTTTAAAAAACAATGAATTCAATTATTTTTGCAAATTTTATATTGAAATGGATTTAGGCAACAAATGGTCGTTGTATAAATGCATTTGAAACGATTCGATTTCCCAAAACATTGCAATAAATTGAAAACATTGTTGAAAATTTTGAAATTTCATAAAAATTTTATTTTTTCAAAGTCAAATCAGAAGTTCAAAAATAAAACAATCAATAAAATATTGTTCTGTTCGGATATTTATCGTTATAGATATTTAAAATTTTCATCATGAGGGATATTTATATTTGAAATATAAATCCCTCTTTTTTTATTTTTCGATCGAAATGAAAATATATATATTTTCATCGGCAATGATATTTATACTTGATGGATTTAAAAAATAAAACGATCTCCGGTCCCTGATTTTATTTTCAATGCTACGGTTGCAAGATATGCATTAAACACATAGACAACAGCAGGCTACAAGAACACCGACTACAAAAGTCGTTGGCTGCAATCGTCGCCTCGTAGTCAGCTACTTAATTATTTTGGGGACGACAGCTACGTTTAAGATGGCAGCTACATTTCGAAACACCTGTTTATGTGTGGTGCCAATATCGCGTTTATAAGATGGACAAAATAACAATTTTAATTTTGATAAAAACGACATAAATTCATTTTATTAATTAACCTCCGAAATCAACGGTTTTCCTGTACCTGATGGTATGTCTATATCAAAAAAAAAATTATAGAAAGATTTTGGTGTGATCTCTAATAGTTTAAGAGTTATGGACTTTTTAAATTTCAAGAATAATACGGTATAACTTCAGAAGTTTATATCCGATATTAACTTTTTTGGTATCAAACGCTACTAAAAATATCTTTTATATTCTTATATATTCTATATAATATTCTTTATAATGGATAACGAGCTAATATACTATAAACTTATTTCTGCAACCTACTTTTTTTATAAAAATCTTAAAACAATATAGATATAAGTATGCTCTTTTATACATATAATGAATTTTATAAAGGACATACTAGGCTTTTATATAACATGAACTACGTAGCTCTAATACACGTAGCGTGTGAGTAAACAGTTTAAAAAATAACTTTTTAAAATTTTACTTCTATTGATTTAGAGTTATATAAATATAAATTTTTACATTAAATATATAAATATTTTATAAGTATCTAACTTGTTTACATAAATTCTCTTCATTGTATTTGTGGTAAATAAATTCAAATGGTTTAAATCGCTTATTTATTTCAATATTATATGGTGTTGACAGCACTAAATCTTTTATTGTCGCCAACAAAAATAGAAAATAGTTTAATTTTGGCTACAGCTACAACGGTGGTCGGTAGTCGTGTAGCCGTGTCGACTCTAAAAAATTTATTTCTATTTGAATGCATGTATTCTAATTTTGACAGGTTGTAGCCCGTAGCCTGCTGTTGTCTATGTGTTTAATGCAATAGTGTGGAACTTTTGACATTTTATTATAGAGTTGTTATATTGAATATACTATTTGCAGAGTAAATGCAAGAAACTAATAAAGTTCGCTCGCGATGTGATGGAATATACAAGGCAAGTTAAGTAAATTTACACAGATGCCATCGTGAAAACCCCTATTATTTATTTGTGAATTATTTTGTAAATTTTACAGAATTTGAAATATTACAAAATAAATTTTAATCAAATAAAAACTAAAAATAAAATCTGATTTTTGATGGTAGATATAAAAAACCACATTTTAATAGACGAAAGATTAATAATAAAAAATATAACAATTATTATGCTTACCACAAAGATTTTTGTTCTCCCTGTATATTTTTAGCCGATGTCCATTTTAAGGTATCAATAATTAAGCCAAAAATTAATTCAACATAAGGACGACAATGTCCACGCAAACTAAAAATAAAATATTGTATTTGGTAAAGAAACGTGAATACGAACAAAAGTTACTTTCGAATTTAAAAAATCAAAGTTTTGCCGTTTTCACATACTTTAACCCATAAATATCATTAAATATTTACATTAATAACGCAGTGTTAAGTAACTCCAATAAATCCACATGTAACTTAGGTAAAAGAATGATTAAGGCAATATTATCGGCAATTGGATTTTGTTCCAGCATAATCGAATTTACGCTCAGACCTCTAATAACAACGTTTAATATTTTTTTTATCAGTATTGGTTTCTCGACAGGAAATGGTTCTCTGTAAAATATTTTCGATTAATACATACAAGCTTAAATTATTTATTTTCTTTATACAAACGATTAGATGTTACAATTTACTGCGGATGAAATAACACCAATCTATGAAAATCTAAGAAATAACCCTAGCACACTGCCCACTAGACTACTGGATACACAATAAATAATTGTATTTTTTAGTAAAAACACTTAAGATGCTTTAAGTGATTTTAATATGTTTATACCCTTCACCACCATAGGTGGAAAGGGTATTATAAGTTTGTGCTGATGTATGTAACGCATGGAAATATTTGTCTTAGACCCACCTTTTAGTATACCAATAGACTTAGAATCACTTTCTGATTTAGCGATGTCCGTCCGTCCGTCTGGCTGGCTGGCTGGACCCCCATGTAAACCTTGTAATCAAACTACAGGTCGAAATTCTAAAGATAATTTGATGAAATTTGGCACACATAATTTTTTTTGATAATGGACCCACTTCCCGGAATTTATATATTGGCCACAAATATCAATATTTTTTCATGAAATTTAAATCAAATACTGCTTATGTAAACAAAAATCACTGTACCAAATTTCGTTAAAATCGGTCCACATTTGACCATAGCTCCCACACAAACTTTTCTTTAAAAACGCACTAAATGAGACAAAAATCACTAAAACGCTCGTAAATCTGAAGATAATGCGAATTTTAAGTTTATTTTTTGCATACATAATTTTTTTAACAACTGTAATCAGTTTGCCTAATTTCGAGATAATCGGTCCACATTTGACCCTAGCTCTCTTATAAGTCCAAATGTCGGAAGCAGCTTAAATATATAAGTTTTGAGAAAATGTTTGTATGATGGCAAAATTTAGCAAATATTTGTCTTTATACAGAAAAAATAACACTTTTGACCTTAATGGTGAAGGGTATCATATGGTCGGGCTTGGCCGACTATAGCACTTTCTTACTTGTTTTCATAAATAAATATTATATTAGCTTGTTTAATTTATGATAAGAGAAAAAAACTCGGCCAAACTTTAAAAATATCCTCGTTAAAATTTCAGCAATGCATTTTTTACATACATACATAAAAAAATGTTCTGTAATTCGACAAATTTAGCAAAAACTTTTAGCAAAAACTTATGGTGTTATTTCATCTCATCTTTTCAAGCTATTTTACAATTGTCACATTACCTTAAAGCGATAGTTAGATAAGTTATCATGTTATGACATCGTGTGTACATTTGTGCCGCTTTTCTGACTGGTTCAGTGTCAAATTCAATTTGTTCATTTTGCCATGGTAAGTTCTCTAAATCTATTTTTTCATCGTACATTTCAATACAGTTTGAAAACATCTCGTTGAAGACACTGTGTATTGATGCCAATATTTGCAGCTGATAGTTTTTCCATTGCGTTTTTTGGTTAATGCCTTGAACACCTCCACCTTTCACTTGCTGAAGAAGATGTAAACATTTGCCACAATTTTTGACAACTTCATCATCAAGATGATCTATATATTTCCATAAGAAGCGTTCTATGATACCCTTTGATGAACCACTTGATGCTGGGTATGTACGTAGACAAGTCTCAATGCAGTTCAAAGCATGATCAATTTTTGATGAAGGAACATTGACAATACATTCATAAGTTTTACAAATAAATGAACTTGCAAAAGATTTCGCCAAATCTGGAATATGCTGCGACCTTTCCACCATTTTGCCTGAATATTAAAAACATAAATATCAATTAGTATTGATTTTGGTTGGATTTTTCGTGAATTTTTATTTTTTTATATACATA
Organism: Stomorhina lunata; assembly: GCA_933228675.1. Classification (NCBI taxonomy): domain Eukaryota; kingdom Metazoa; phylum Arthropoda; class Insecta; order Diptera; family Rhiniidae; genus Stomorhina; species Stomorhina lunata. The sequence goes on along the minus strand of OW121740.1, from coordinate 81,595,490 downwards.
CATACAAATAAAATTATTTCTTATAAGGTTTATTTTACTTATTTATTCATTTAATTTCAATTCTATTTACATTTGTCTTAAGAAGTAAAGAGTTTAAGAACTATTTTCTACTTAGTTTTATAATAGTAATATAATATTTACATATGTACAAAATAGAAGGGAAGGAAACAATTTTACAAAAACCTTTATAAAGCTGATTAAGATAAAAAAAACTGCGCTAAAAATTAAAATGAACCAAGTTTATTAATATAGGAATGGTAAGAGGCGAAGCATCTAAATAGAATTAAAGTTTAAGGTTAACTTAATAAGTCTGGTAGATTAAGTATCATCTTCAGGAGTTTATTTTGTGCTGTTTGAAGCTTCTTTAAAAGATATTTCGCAGAAGTGATCCAGACTGGTGCACAGTAAAACATCAAGGTAACACTATTGCCTTAATAAGGACTTTTTGTTTGAAATAACAAATTTCGATTTCCTACTTATGACTGGATACAAGATTCTTGTTAATTTATTTATTTTGTTGATAATATAGGGTATGTGGTGATTAAAGTTGAGTTTTGTATCTAGAATTACTCCTTGATATTTAACACTGCTATCCCATGGCAACTCAATGTTCATAAAGTTGAGCGGTAATTGGGGAATAAAACAATCTTTACGTTTTCTTATAAAATAAATCGCATGAGTTTTTTAGAATTTATCGTAATTTTCCATTTGTGGAAATATGCTTTTAGAATAGTAAGAGCTATTTGTAGATTATTTACTATGTCATCTGCATAGGTCGTCTGCAAGTAGAGATGTGTCATCTGTTAATATTGACATTACGCAGTTTGAACATTCAGGAACATCTGCAGTGAAAATGTTGTACAGAATTGGGAAAGACACGATCCTTGAGGGCACCATGAAGAAATATTGATTTGTTGGAAGTGTATGTTCGAAAACCTATTTTTAAGAAAATTTTGAATCTATTTGATAATTTCTATTGGGAGACCAAATTTTTTAAGCTTAAAGATTAATCCATTATGCCAAACAGAATCAAAAGCAGCCTTTATATCAATAAGTACCATACCAGTTGATTTTCTAATATTAAAGTTGTTTTTTACAAGTTTCCTTATTTTTAATAAAGGTTGAGAAGTATATGATCACTTCTAAAACCAAATTGTTGAGGTGGTAAAATATTTTTTTTTCATCAACAAAGTAATTTATTTTCTCCTTCAAGATTTTTTCTAAGATTTTACTCAAAGATGAGAGAAGACTAATTGGTCTATAGGAAAATGGGAAGACAACAGGTTTGCTTGGTTTGTGTATAGGAATAGTTTGCGTATAGGAATAGTTTTTTTTTTTTTGTGGCAGTTTTTATACGTCTGGTGTAGGTCCAACTTCATTAGTACAGGGAAAAATGACAGCTAGTAATTATTTAGAGATCCTCAAAAACAAAATGCTTCCATTTGCTGAGGAGGAAATGCACTTAAAATGGGAGTTTATGGAGGACAATGATTCTAAATACTATGCCAGAAGTGTTAAATCGTGGTTTATCGAAAATGGTGAGTCGGTTTTAGAGTGGTCATCGCAGTCACCAGACTTAAATCCTATTTAACATCTGTGGGCTAAAATAGGGACGAAATGTTTAAAAAAAAATCAGGAAGCTTGGTATTCCATTTCGCCGAGCGTTTGCGCAAACCTTATGGGATCCATGACAGGGAGGTACCAAGAAGTGATAAAAATGAAAGGAGCTTCAACCAAATGTTGAAATTGTAGTAATTTGTATTTGACAAACATGATGGCCACCCTGATGCTACGATCAAATGCAACCATGTTTGTATTTAGTTATATATTAATTGTTTATGTATTTGTAAGCGTATTCTTAATAAATGAAAACAGTTACATTTTATAAGAAATAGAATGATAAAATAATAAAGTGACGCAACAGATCATTCAAGAATAAACTGTGGAAAGGTTAACAGCATCAGGTGTGGCGAACCGCAAGTTAAAAAAAAAAACAGTAAAAAAAACTTAAGATTAATTGAAAAAAAAAACTTAAGATTTGAAGGCAAAATGGTATTTAAAAACAGGAGTGGATGAAAAACTGAAGTTAGTAATGAATCCAAGAGAAGAATTAAGTACACAACTAACTAATATGGGAATAAGTGTTCCAGAAACGGCATCATTAATACAAATGAAAAATATGTTGGCCGGCGTGATTGGTTTTAAAAATTCTGGAAAAACGTCAGATAAAAACCAAACAGATACTGAAGTAGAAGGTGACAATGTAGAAATCCAAACCATGACGAGTCACAACAAAGAGTTAAGTACAATTGAGATGGATCAACTAGAAGAACAATTATCCCGAAAATTAAAAATATTGAAGCTGCAAAAGGAGATAAATGAGTTGCAGAACAATCAAGTATTTGAAAGAAAAGTGAACATAACACTTTCAGACATTGAAAACTCCCTTTCGAAATTCTCTGGAGATGACGACTATCCAATACAGAAATGGATTGATGACTTCGAAGAAGTCACTACTATTCATAGCTGCTCAGATGAAGTAAAGTACATCTTTGCTAGACGAATGTTAACTGGTAGTGCTAACATATTCTTACGTATGAGTCCATGTTCATCTTGAGGAGATCTAAAGAAGAAATTAATTAGTGAATTTAATCAACCTTTAAATGCACGAGATCTATTCAAAAAATTAGAGTCTAAAAAATGGAATAAAAACTCTGAAAGTATTATATTCTATAAATGCAGGAGATATCACGTAATGCTCCAATCACAGAAGCAGAGTTGATTGAATATATAATAGAAGGCCTTAAAGATAATTCACCGGCTGTTTCCATCTTCTACAACATAACATCAATTGAAACATTGAAGAAAGCGATCCCTAAATATGTGAAAATCATCAGCGAATCGAGAAAGGAAAACAAAGCCTCTGATAAGACTAAGGAAAACATCCGTTGTTTCAACTGCTCCAAAATTGGACATTATGCCCAGGAATGTAAACCGAGAAGCGTCCGCCTGGTTCGTGTTTCAAGTACGGGAAAATGGGACATTTGTATGCGAATTGTTCCTGGTGCAGCCATAAGTAGGGAGTGGGTATCCAAATTTAAAGGGGTTGGTGAAGGATACTTAAAAATATGTGGTATTACTGTTGCAATGATCGAATTTGAAGGCCAAAAAGAGGCAGTTGAATTATTTATAGTTCCTGATAAGTATATGCCAAATGGATTAATTTTGGGAAACAATTTTTTAAGTTTATTTAACATCCTTTTATATAGAAAGTGTACAGTTTTAAATTCAGCTTCAGAAACTAGTTCTAAGAATGTAATAAAAAATGAATTAATAAATATTGGCTGCGAAAACAATAAAATGTTGTCTGATGAATTTCTTAGGATTTGTCAAATTGATATTTTTGGAGAAGATATTGATATCAACATAAGCCCTGATTTAGAAGTATCAGTTAAAGAAAAAAATAAGAGATTTGATTAAGATCAGTTATGAAAAAAAAAAAAATCAAAATGACAAAGTTACAGTTGACTATGAAGCACAAATATTGTCAAACTCAACAGATGCGCCATCTTGCTCGCCTAGGCGTTTATCGTTTGCCGAAAAACAGGAAGTCAATAAGATCATAAATGAACTTTTGGAAAGGGGTATAATAAGACATAGTGACTCTCCATATGCATCGCCAATAGTATTAACTAAAAAAAGGGAGGTGAAACAAGAATGTGCATTGATTACAGGTCCTTGAATAAGCTTATTGTTAGGGACAATTACCCACTTCCAATAATAGAAGACTGTTTAGAACATTTGGAGGGAAAACAATTTTTTACTGTAGTGGATTTGAAGTCTGGATTTTATCAAATAAAAATGGCTGAGGATTCCATAAAATATACCTCTTTTGTAATACCAAATGGACAATATGAATTTCTCCGTATGCATTTTGGGCTGAAAAATGGACCAGCCATATTTCAGAGATTTGTTAGTAAAATATTTTGAGATTTTTTAGAAAAAAAATGAAATGGTGATATATATGGATGACATACTTATAGCTACGAGGACAATTGAGGAACATTGTGACATATTACAAAGAACTTTGCTACGCTTAGCGGAAAATGAATTAGAGTTAAAATTTCAGAAATGTAAATTTGCACATTCTGAAATTGAATACTTAGGTTATTTAGTATCGGAAAGAGGAATAAGACCATCTAATAATCACATAAACGCAATTTTGTCGTTTCCGCAACCAAAAACAGCAAAAGAATTACATTCGTTTCTAGGCTTAAGTTCATACTTCAGAAAGTTTGTAAGGAATTTTTCTATCATCGCTCGTCCTCTTTATGCTCTTATGAAGGATAATGTCAAATTCTCATTTAATGATTAATGTAAACAGGCTTTTGAAATACTAAAGGCATCCCTGACTTCCGGTCCAATCTTAGCGATATATAATCCCAAGAAAGAAACGGAATTACATTGCGATGCCAGCTCCATTGGATTCGGAGCAGTATTGATGCAGAAGCAGGAAGATTGTCAGTTTCACCCGATCTCATATTTTTCAAGAAGAACTACCAAGGAAGAAACAAAATACCATAGTTTTGAACTAGAAACTTTTGCAATAATATACTCCCTTCGCAGATTTCGAATATATTTGGGTGGAATTAAATATAAAATCATTACGGACTGTAATTCATTGGCACTCACTTTAAATAGAAGAACTGTTAATAGTAGAATAGCCAGATGGGCGTTAGAGCTCGAAAATTTCGACTATGTAATTCAACATAGACCAGGAATTAAAATGTCTCATGTAGATGCTTTATCCAGAGTAGAAACTGATTGTCAAAAAATAGTTAGTACAGTTGAAAGCGAGGATATGGATTTCCAGTTATGTGCAATGCAATCTAGAGATATTGGGCTATGCGAGTTAAAAACAAAATTAGAAAGTGAAAATCTTAAAGATTATGAGATGGTAAATGGTGTAATTTATAAAAAAGATAATAAAAGTTTACGTCTAGTAGTACCTAAGGAAATGGAATATGAGTTTATTAGAAGTATTCATGAACAGGTAGGTCATATGGGCATAGAAAAATGTTATTTAAAAATGAAGAACTCATATTGGTTTCCCACTATGAAAGAAAAGATAGAAAAATTTGGAAAAAATTGTCTTAAATGTATTATGTACTCTGTTCCCCGTGGGCAAAATGCAAGGAATCTTCACAGTATTCAAAAAGAACCTACGCCATTTCATACTATCCATTTAGATCATTTAGGACCTCTACCATCACTGCAGTCAAAAAGAAAACATATTTTGGTGGTAATAGATGCATTTACAAAATTTGTCAGATTGTATCCAGTATTGTCTACTAGTACAAAAGAAGTAAAAGCAGCTCTGTTAAAATATTTTGATTATTACAGTCGCCCAGTCAGATGCATCACAGATAGAGGTAGTTGTTTTACTTCAAAGGATTTTAGTGATTTTATGAATGAAAGAAATATAACACGTTAAAGTTGCTGTACATGCTCCCCAAGCGAATGGCCAAGTCGAAAGAGTGAACAGAACTTTGACAGGAATGTTAGCAAAATTGAGCGATCCGGTGACGCATTCGAATTGGGTAAGCCAGCTGTCTAAAATAGAGTTTGCATTGAATAACACAGTGAACCGTTCAACTGGTACAACACCGAGTAGATTATTATTTGGGGTTGATCAAAGAGGGGAAATAGTTGACAAAGTGAGAGAATACTTAGGGGAAAACTTTTTAAGCCCGGTGGGGGCATTGGAGGACATCCGAAAAGAGGCAGATAATAGAATAAGAAGGTCACTGCAGTATAACGAAGAACGAGCAATGGCTAAGACGAAAAAAGTAAATACATTCAAAAAAGGTGATTTTGTTGTTATCAAAAACGTAGGTATAACTGTCGGGCTTAATAAAAAATTGCTTCCCAAATTTAAAGGTCCCTACGTGGTGCACAAGGTTCTGCCGCATGACAGATTCGTAATCAAAGATATTGAAAATTGTCAGATTACTCAAATTCCATATAATGGCATTATAGAGGCCGTTACACGCCTGGAAGTCTAAAGATTTTTGGGACTAGAAAGCAATAGCAAGATAATTTTATTTTGCACTTTGTTTCTTACATATTTAATGATCGGGGCGATCATAATGTCAGGTTGGCCGAACTGTAGTAATTTGTATTTGACAAACATGATGGCCACCCAGATACTACGATCAAATGCAACCATGTTTGTATTTAGTTATATATTAATTATTTATGTATTTGTAAGCGTATTCTTAATAAATGAAAACAGTTACATTTTATAAGAAATGGAATGATAAAATATATATATATATATATATATATATATATATATATATATATATATATATATATATATATACATATATATATATATATATATATATATATATATATATATATATATTCTCAACTGTATTTTTTCAAAAATCAGAGTGATCAATTAGTACAATAAATTCCTTCTGTTGCTTAAATTATAATTAAATAGTATAATTTATTAGAGTTCTTCGCTACCCCTTACGAATTATTTATTAACTCTGTGTGTATCTTAAATTCTTATTTTCCAATTTTGATTTTAAATAATTAACCCAATGCTCCAATAATAATTAATAATATGTAACCCAATGCTCCAATGTAAAATCCATCATGGACCCATCTATATTCTAATACCAGAACAGAACGAATCTATATGTTTTTCTATTAAGAAAATGTATGTTTTAAATCCTATTTTAAAATGAACACTTGAATAAAAAATATTTCACTAAAGAGCATAAAATGCATTTTATCTTTTTTCACTAATATCATAATGGTACTAATATTATTTATAATTATTATTTATATTATTTATAATTATTATTAATATTATTTATAATTATTATTTATATTATTTATAATTATCGTTATTTCAATAAATTTAGGCGAAAATATTGCATTGTCTCTAATTTTCGGTTTTGTAAATGGTATTAAGTTTTAAGGAGAGAGCTATTACTTGACTATTTACAATGATATGATTCTCGGAACTGCTTGCTGAGTAAATGATGTACCCAGTAAGAACAGTGTCAACGTTTAAAATATGAAGATTTGAAACCAAACGTTTTTCTCAAACTTTTTTCTAACCTGAGCAGAAGTTTGAGATTCACATTTATTTTCAAATGTAGGTTCATTTGAGAATAAACGTTTGAAAAATTATGGATTCTCAAATTGATAATAAAGGTTATTCTCAAATCTTTTTCAAACCCTAAGACAATTTGAGAATTATTTAAAAAATGGTGTTATTTAAATTTGATATCAAACGTCATTTTAAATTTATTCTCTACTTAAAAAAAATTGATTTAGGTTCGCTTCAGATCTAAGGTGAAGCTTTTTTAAGAATAGTTTTAAGACCTTTCCTGATAAATTTTGAGCTAAATTCACGACGTGCTTCATTGAAATGTTTTTAGATAAAATATTTGCGTTCTCAGTTAGTAAAGATATTTTTGATAAACTTTTGATGCAAATCGGTTATAAATGACATCGCTTTCATGCCTTATGTGATTTTATCTCAGTTTGCAATCTAAAGTAATATGCATCAGAGAAGAGATTGAATGGCGATTTTCTTGCTTTGAATGTATTCACACAAAAATGATTTGATTTGATTTTTATTTATTTTTTTGATTTTTATTTTTTTTTTTCTTACATACTAATTGTATTTCTACAAGACTTTCCACTTATATCTATGTATGTAGCTTAGCTACTTCAATTGTACATTGTATAAGGCATTTATATTATTTCCCCAAAAAGGGATTAAAAAAAGGGAGACTATTGTCATTTACTTATATACTATTAACAAACTTATGACTAAGACTTAAGACTAATAAAACAAAAAAAAAAAAAAAAAACTTAAATTTAATAAAGGAAGGATAATATTTACAAAGGATAGAATATTAAATATTTTTATTAAAGTTTACTGGCTAGTTATATAAACAGTGTCAATTATATTGAGTGTTTTTATTCTTCTGTGGTAAAATAGGAGATCTTCACCTGAGTAGAGGAGGCCAGCTCCCCTTAGGGTCAATAAATCAACAGGAGAAAGATATCTTGAGTTTCTAACTGCCTCCAGATTACCAGCTCTGTCATAACATTGTCTAATAAGATTATTATCTAGATTTCTTGAAGTTTCAAGAAATTTGATAGCGTTTTTTATCATAAACTGATCTATTCTTTGGAAATCAATAGAGTCATATATCAACTGACATGAGGGATTGTGGTAAGTTCCATCAGCTGCCAGTCGTGGTCTCAGGCCCAGGCATGTAACTAATACCCTCCTTTCCCATCTCCTAAGCCTTTCCATCTGGGATGAGGAAATACCAAACCAAGCTGAAAAGGCATAGGAAACAATAGGTCTAATGATCTGTCGATACAGAAGAAGTCGTATCTTCAGGTCCAGACCTGCTTTCTTTCTTAGCACACATTGGTAAGCAGAGTATATTTTTTTGGCTTTAACAAGAATGTCATCTATATGACGATAGTATTCAAACTTTTCGTGAAATGTTACGCCTAAGTATCTTATCCGATCCGAAGTTGTAATAATTTCACCGCCCATTGACAAAGAAGGAATATATGTCCTGCAATTTTTATAAATATGTTTCCTAATTCCCTTAAACATAATGGCGCTTGTTTTGTTCACGTTTAATTTAATCTTCCATTTATCAAAGTAATTTTTTAATGTAGCTAGGTAACAATTAATACGACTATTAACAGTCCTAGCTCTTGCACCTGATGAAGCAATAAGCATATCGTCTGCATATATTAATAAAAGGTCACCTTCTGGAGGTTGGGGTACATCAGAGACATATATGTTATATAGTACTGGGCCTAACAGTGAACCTTGCGGAACTCCTGCTGTAATTGAATTTTCGTCAGAAAGATTACTTCCAACCCGTACTTTATATGTACGGGAATCTAGGAAACTTGCCACCATTCTGCTGATACCTAAACCAAATTCCATACTGTGAAGTTTATATATAATTCCGTCTTGCCAAACCGTGTCAAACGCTTTGGCAAAATCCAGACTAACCGCTATTGTTGGCTTCTTGTTATTTAGTCCTTTGGAAACATAATCCGTGAGGACCATTAACGCATGTGATGTAGAAAGACCATTTCTAAATCCGAATTGGAATTCTCTTAGGATGTTTTTGTCCACTAGGACTTCGTTTATCTTTGCCAGAATAATGTATTCTAGAAGTTTACCAAAAGCTGATAGCAGAGATATTGGTCTGTAGTTAGAGCCAATGGATGGGTCTGTTCTGGGCTTAAGTATAGGGACAACTAGTGCAGCTTTCCATGCTTTTGGGAAATAGCCAATATTTAAACAGTGATTGAGAAGTATTGATAGAAATCTCCATGTGACGGAATCAGTTTTTCTTAGAACGAAATCTGGTATACCATCGAGACCACTAGATCTTTTATTTGATCTCCTTTTAAGGGCATTGCCTATATATTCTGAGTCAACAAAATTTAACTCCTCAATATTTCTATTAGATACTGTACGTTGGTCAGCTGTCCTAGTTTCGCAGAATACTGTCATAGGTGTGATTCTGTCAAGAGTTAGAATAGTATTTCTTACTTCGTCTTCAATTGAATTTTGCTGGCCCATAGGTGATGTCTGAAATAGCGTATGGGCTAATAAGTTAGCTTTTCCACTATCGTCAGAAACTAGTTCACCATTAGTGGCAATTAAAGTCTGAACCCTAGGTCGTGCATTGAGTCCAGCTGCTGATTTTACCTTTCTAAATGTTTTATTATTAATTTTTATTTTTTTGAAGTAATTTTCCCAGTATTCTCTTTCAAAAACTGCGATGGCTCCCTGAATTATTTTATCCAGGTTCTTAATTTCGGCTTTTAGAATATTGCACCTTCCTGGCTCACCGCATCTATATAATATTCGCCTAAGTCTTTTTTTAGCTTGTATAAAATTTAGAATGTGAGAAGGAAGTGTTAAGAGTCCCCTGTCACATACCTTTATTTTTGGTACTGAATATTCAATAGCGTCAATAAATGCTCTATCCATTACTTCAATGCATTGATCAATTTCAACCTCATTAACATTCATGTCTACTGGTAAACTAATATTAGCAAGATTTGCTGATAATCTATTATTAAACGTTCGTTTATTTATTTTTTCACACAAAAATGAAAACTTGTCGTCAATTTACAATATTTAATTGAGACGAAACAATGCATATTCACAAAATAAGAGTATAATGAAATATATTGCATGCATTGCTTGTGTTTATAACTGCAATCAAATACACTAGGAAAACATTCAAACATTCATTTTATAATAGCGAATGCGTGAATGTTTACGAAATATTATGAATGATTTCAGTTGCGTTACAAGACAAGTTGTGCACAAGACAAAACTATAGTTGTATAGGTGGGCAAAGGCAAAAAGAAAGAAACAAGTTGCCAGATGAAATGGATGCAAAATCGTTAAATTTATAGAAAAAAGTCATCAAACACTGGGATGGCAGAAAAAGAAATTAACCGTTGCGCGTTAGTGTTGGAGAGATCAAGTTTTGAACTTGCAAAACATATGTTTTACTGGGCGGCACAATCGGACCTCAAAATAGGGCACCTTAGATTTAAAAATCTGTTTTTGTATGCAGTTCGTTTTAACATAATTATAAAAAAAATTATATAATACATTTTTTTATCAAAAAATTTTTGTATAAATTTTTTTTATTAAAAAAATCTTTCTATACAATAATATTTTCTATACAAAGATACTTTCTATAGAAAAATATTTTTTTCAAAAATCTTTCTATAGAAAAATATTTTTATCAAAAACTTTTCAATAGAAATATATATTTTTATCCAAAAATTTTCTATAGAAAAATATTTTTATTGAAAATTTTTACTATAGAAAACTATTTTTATCGAAAATTTGTCTATTGAAAAATATTTTTCTTGAAAATTGTTCTATAGAAAAATATTTTATTGAAAATGTTTCTATAGAAAAACATTTTATTGAAAGTTTTTTTTAACAAAATATTTCTTAGAAAAATATTTTAATCAAAAATTTTTCTAATAAAAAAATTTTGGCCCAATGATTCAGCATGAAAGCGTAGAAAAACATATGGCAGCACTGATAACAACGCAGACATATTATACGAATACTTTGCGAATAGAAAGAAACATGAGAGAGTCGTACGAATTTTTTCTAACTTAAAGTGTGACATCAAACTATTTCGTTGATTAACGTGCAGTGCAATAATAAAATAGTGTGTAAAAAGACAATCAACGAAAATGTGTGAATGAATGAAGGCATCTGCATAAAAAGTTATTGCCTTTGTAGGCAATGCAAAAGCAATATGCACAAGTTGCTGTCAACATTTGTGAATGTATTCAGTCTCTTCTCTGATATGCACTTTTTTGCACGATTTTCAAAATCTTCATAAAATTTTAGCGAACAATAATTTTTTGTTGCGCTTTTGGTTTTAGGTGCTAAATGGCAAAAAAAAACTCGGTTTACGCGATAATTTGGAAATTTTCATTCATATTAGCGAGTGTGCTCCACGAAAAAATGGTATTTTGAAAAATTTACGTTCAAATTTGCGTCATTTACACCTGTCGTATGTTATACCTATATAGAGCACATTAACGAAATATATATCAAACGCGAAATTGAAAGATCTACAAATCTTTATCTTTAATTAGAAGTGACAAAATTAAAATTTGTCACTTATCCCCCAAGTGTGGTGTCTATTTCGTAAAACAACGACTTGGGTACATATGTTAAAACGAATGCAGAAGACGAAATATGAAGGAAAACTTGAATGCTTCAATCGATTTTTTAACGTTTTTTTTTTAATTTGCATGCCAATAACGCTTAGAAGCGCAAACTTGCGTTACTAAGATATTTTGTTCAGTATACAGAAGCTTTTGCGAGTTCAAGATTTGTAATTAGATTTTCCGAACTCCTATTCGAGTTGCAAGTTTTCAAAGGAACAAAAACTGTTTGATTTTTGCCCATATATTTACTTAGGGCCAGCAACGCGGACCGGGTCATTTCTCGAGTATTTGACCTACCAAATCAAGTGATTTAAATCTACGAGAAAACTATTCTTAGTTTATTGCGGCATTTTTAAATATATCGAATGAATACATTTGGAACATAAATATTTCCAACAATCAGAAGAGGTTAATCTTCAATTTTATATGTCCATAGCTGTATATTTGTAAAACTTACCTAGCACAGCAAATATAAGTTGAGCATTATTTTCAAACTCATAAATGTTGCAAGACTTTAAGATCAAAGTAGTCCACAAGTTTCCTTTCTTTTCCAAAACAACATTTGAACAGTTATCAAGGTACTTCGAAAGCAACCGCAGTCCCAGTGGGCGAGTTGTCGATTTTGTTAACAATGAAGTAATGTGTTGAACGATTTCGAATCCTTCAGACTAAAAAAATAAATACAAATTATCGACATTGCGTCTTAACATTTTCATCTTGTATTTTACCTGGACTCCAAGTTTTCTATGCTCTTCTAAACCATCGAGATAAATATCCAAAAAAGTACCATCAGTCGACAAAATGCCCTTAAAAATTGATACAAAATTATCCATAGTTCTCACTTTGAGGTAGATCCAATATTTATAAAGAAATGTTTACAAAAAACATGTGCTAAACAGAGATCAAAGTCAATGAAGTATTCGTCGGTGGCTCACAAGAAATATTAACGCCGTTGGTATTATATGTGTAAATACAAAGGCTTAATAATTAAAGGTGGTGCTGATTTTAAAAATACAAAAAAACTTGTTTTTTTTTGTTTGTTTTTTTGATAGAGTTTGTATAGGAGCTATGTCAAATATGGACCGATTTCAACGAAACACAGCAGTATTCGTTTTAAACTTCATTAAAATTTACTGAAATTTGAGGATAATACTAAATTTTGCTCAGAAAGTGATTTAAAAAGGTTTGGTATACTTAAAAGTGGATCATAGACCAATATTTCCATGCGTTATATACATGTAAGAACAAAAATGCTGTTTGTTATAGAATGCTGTATTTGTAACTAGCAGTTGACTACCAAGGGGATTTTTGGTGCAAGTTAAAATAAAAATTAAAGTGCTTTTAATTTTATACGGTCGAAATTTGTTGAATATTAATTATAGATTTTGTTGTGTCCTCCTGAACGGGTTAAGGTTTTTCGCAAAAAAGTTTAAAATTTAATTTGTAGATGAAACCGCGAAACATCTGTTCAGGAGGCATGTCAAGGAAAAAGTGGAATTGTAAAACTGAAAAAAGCCAGCCAGAAGAAAACAAGAAGGAAGGAAGAAAGTAGAGATAAAAGAAGTACAGTTGGGAAAATGCCACTTCTGTAGTGCGATTCACTACGCTTTTTTAACCACAATTGTTTCTTCAAAATTATTAAACAACTAAATTAACCACACTGCTATTCACTAACACTTTAATGATTTCTGTTGACGTTTAAAGTCAGCTGTTTCAATCAGCTGTTATTAATAAACAAATAAATTGTTGTTTATTAACGCCAACATTTTTGATGCTGTTTAATGTTAAAGAAAAGTGGTTAAGGAAAGTGATTTAGAAAAGTGTATTAAAAAATTGTTTCTTTATATAAATCGAAAATTATAATTAAAGAAAATATAATATAAGAATATAACAACAAATATAATTCAACTATATGACTTGGCTGCTCAGCAGACGACCGGCTTCTTTTGATAGTAGTATGTATTCATTCAGTTGTATTCATATATCATCAAAATAAATAAAAATGTATTTAAAATAATAATTATTTTTAATATTTTACTCAAGTTGTTCTTAAAATTTACAACAAAAATAGTTTTTGGCTTGTTTTTTTTTTCTATTCTTCTTTGTGTTTTTCTCTTATTTTGACAAAGTTGCCACATAACTTTACCGTGGCTTAAACTAAGTTAGTGAATCACATAGTGGTTAGTGCAAACATCAAAATGTGTTGTTAATGGTAGAACCTTTTGAAAGTTTTAAAAGTTAGTGAATCGCACTACTGAAATTATGGTGATGAGTAAAAAGGAAAAATAAGAGTGCAAAGTTTTTTAGTATAATTTTTATTATAGCTCATTCACATTACTAGTTTTTAGAAGTTTTCAATAACGAAAACTCCATCGAAAACTATGCCGTTCACATCTAGCTATTTTGACACTTTATAAGTTTTCCGCTTTTTAAACGCGTTTAACTTGTACGATTCAGCAGCGAATCATTAACTATCCGATAATTGAAATTTTAAATTACGAAACAATTGTAATTTGTGCACATTTTGAATGTTATTTTTGAAAAATTTTAATTATTTTTTTTGTTTTTTGTTATTTTATTTTGAACTGACATTTATTTTTGGTATGTTACGATTTTTTCAACTTAGAGTTGTAATAAATAGGATGAACTCAGTGTTGTATCGGTATTTTAATAGTTTTTAAATAAGTTTGAATTGAAAACTCATACAGAAGGAGTTTTCGTTTTGTATGTGAAAACTTAAGTTTTCAATATGGTTTTGAGGCGAAAACTACTTTAACTAGTTTTCGAGTTCAATGCGAATGAGCTACTTGCCAGTACTAAAAAGTTTAATCTTGATTAAAAAAAGGTTTGTTTTTTCATATTAGAAAATGATACATTCACACTTTAAATTTGTTTTTTTTTTACTTTTTCTAACAGATATTACGTTGGTCATAGTTTAAGGTTGGTAAATTTTACCAAGCACAATGAGGCGGAAAAATTAAAAATTCGTGACACTGCCCTCTATTAAGCGTGTTTGTCCCGAATAGGAATAGTTTCCATTTCTCCGTATATATTTATACTGAAATAGCTGACCACGACTTCTTCGGACTGAACCCTTGGCTGCGATACAGTTTGGTCAATGAGCAATCCAGTCAGCTACATTCTGTGGACAACCAACCCAATAGAACCGTTACACGATTGGCCGAAATGAATATTTAACAGGTATAAATTCATAACCTTATAAATACCTAGCCGATATTTCTAAAATTGTCACCGCGTTTTATTGCATCTCCGGCGCTTAATGCTGGCTATAAACTTTTCTGATATTTAAAATGGGAGTAGCCCCGTCCATATAAAAAAATATATCTTATCGATTTCTCTCAAATTTAAAACTTCTTTTATTGCATCTCCGGCGCTTAATGCTTTTCTGATATTTAAAGTAGGAGTATCCCCGCCCATATAAAAAAAATATTTATGGTATATCTGACCCACTATTTTAACTAGGATAATGCTGTGGGCATCTTAACACTTAAGGTGTACAAGCACGCGAAAAATGAAGGCTATAGAAACCTTCCATACAAAAAAAATTATCTATAAAAATTAAATTAAAATTGGTGCGGAAGTAGGAAAGGTAATACAAAGACGAGGATAGATAATGAACTGTAGTACGATTCACTACACTTTTTTAACCACAATCTTTTCGTTTAAAATGTTTAACAACAAAATTAACTACACTGCTATTCACCAACACTTAAACAATTTCTGATGACGTTTAAAGTCAATTGTTTTAATCAGCTGTTTTTAATAAACAAATGAATTGTAGATTGTTAACGTCAAAATTTTTGGTGCGGTTTAATGTTAAAGAAGTGTTTTAGAAAAGTGATTTAGAAAAGTGTTTTAGGAAAGTGTTTCTTTATAAAAATCACAAATTATAATTAAAAAAATATATAAAATAAGAATGTATACAAATATAAGTCAAGCTGACGCCCGGCTTCTTGTGGTATTCGTATTTATTCAGTAGTACTCATCTATCATCAAAATAAATAAAAATCTAATTAAAATAAATAAAATAATAATTAAAACAAATAAAACAATAATTATTTGGAATATTTCACTACATTGCTTTTAAAAATATACAAAAAAATAATAGTTTTTATAAGTTTGTGATTCCGTTTGTAATTTATTAGTGATCGTAGACCCGTTTGTAATTTATTAGTGATCGTAGACCCCATTAAAATTATACCAATCGACTCAGACTCGGGAGGAGAATCGATTAAGCGATGTCCGTCTGTTTGTCCGTCCGTCTGTCTGTTAAAATCAAGTTTCTGAAGCCCCCGGTGGATGGACCTACATAAATTATATATCAGATTTTAGGAAATTCTCCCGCAATGAACGCTATTCAATTTTATTAAAATCGGTATATGAACACCCAAAATATCGAAAAAATACTAAAAATTAGACGAAAATTTTAAAATTTTTGATTTTGAATAACAAGAGAAAAAAGATACTCTTGGTGTACATGTGATAATATATTATATATCAGATTTTAGGAAATGTTTCTCCAAAGTACTCTGTAAAATTAAAATCGGTCCATAAACAACTGAGATATAGCCAAAACACTAAATTTGATGTATGGCAAATTGCCCAAAGTACGCATTAGAGAAAGTTTGTTTAAAAAATTAAATGCAGAAATAGGAAAAACCATCCTCCTGAAGCACTGATATACATAAATTTTATATTTTAGAAAATTGCCCCGCCAAGCACGTTATTAAATTTTATCAAAAGCGGTCCATTAACAACTGAGATATCGCCAAAACACTACTTTTCATATACAGCAAATTGCCGAAAGTACGTGTATAAGAAATTTTGTTTACATTTATAAGTATTGTTTCAGCGATATCTCAGGTGTTTATGGACCGATTGTGATGAAATTTGACAGCGTTCTTTGTGGGAGGATTTGCTAAAATCTGATATATAAACTCCACATATCTGATTATGAATACCATTCAAATTGTACCGATCGACTCAGAATCGGAAGGAGAATCGATTTCGCGACGTCCGTCCGTCTATCTGTTTGTATGTCTGTCTGTCTACCCGTCTGTCCGTTTGTCTGTTGTAGTCAAGTTTTTGAAACTCCTGTTTTTTCCATATCTCAGATATTTATTTTGATGAAATTTAATAGCGTTCTTCGCAGGGGATTACCTAAATTCTGATGCACTCGGTAATTTGTGGTAGATATAATTTATGTAAAATGCATGTGGTTATACCTTCCAGGAGTTCCACAAATCTGATTTTAACAGACACACTGCATTTATCTTAAATTTGTGTCTGACTTTTATTACATTATGATAATATTTGAGAATGAATTAAATATCAAATTATAGGTAATCTTCCTGGGAAGTACGAAAATGCAGCTAAGTACTTGATTTGCGTTCACAGCCTACATATGTATGTATCATTCACAAAGTTAAATTTTTTCATTTTATGACATTTTTTCAAACTGGTTATATATATCATGGCTGTTGGGGTGTAGCGCAAAGTATTTGTTACAAAATGTTTAAATAAAAAGATTTGTTAATAATTGGGGGTTAATGAAAGCTTTATTTCTTGCAGGATACGCACCTTTATCGTCTGCTGTTGGCTAATAAGTGAAGTTAATTACATTTTTAATAACTTAGCTAAGCGACACGGATAAACTTAAATTTGTATCTGAGTACCAAAGAGAGAGAAATTATTGGAAAATTCCAGCTCTCTTTGGTACACTTATGGATACTTAAAAGGCAGTATTGACTCAAAAAAAACTTAAAACTAAATAATAGTGATCGCGCGTATACAATGGCTTTTTGAGCGTCTACTATTATAAACATTTAATTCCAGTGATTCAACATATTCAGTCTAGGTTAAATGCTTAAATTTAAACCATTTTTCAAATAACTTGAAATAAGTAATTTCTGTCATTTTTCTGAAAAGTAATATAAATGGACCTTAGGTTGCGCACTGACTCAATTCTTTTTCTTTAATCTTAAACATCACTGTACATCGTCTGCAATTTTTTATTTTCCTCCATATATTTAAAATTTTCGTTAAAAAAAATCTTCCACTTTTAAACGAATCATGAAACTCTTTTAGTATTACCTTAATTTTAGACGATGGCATCACGAACAAATGTTGTACTGTCTTTTTATCGGCGCTCTCCCAAGTGCGATATAAGAAGACTATCCCAAAGGGCCCAATATGACTTCATCTCTCTTGGATTTTTCTTTGGCTTGCATTTTCCCCAGTACTGGATCGTTCCTGTGCACAAGCGACCAATCTTCACTGGATTCTACCTGCATTAGCCGAACATCAATAACACACTTCTTGGCTTTGGTCTTGGCGCATCCGCGTTCCCGTGATTTCGGCCTTTGCTGTGGTCGATAGTAAAATCGTAGCTCTGTAGTCGTTCCAGCGATCCAGCGGACTAGCTGGCCTTCTGGTTGTTTAAACTGCAATAGCCATCTGAGTGCTGAATGACCGGTTCTTAGTTAAAACTTCTGACCATACATGTACTTATGGTAGTGCTTCACACTACTACTGCCAGAAGTTCTAGTCAACACAGTGGTTCCTTTCGGGCTTTGAAAGAGTTCGACTGTAGTCAATGTTGCCATATTTGTTTTAAGTCACTTTTGCATAGGACGAGAAAAAATATTTTTGTTCATACCGTTTTCAAAACTTCTTTTTTGTTTTTTTTCCAATAGTTTGTTAAACGAAAACTAAAAAAAAGTTCCTGCAGATTAGTACAAAAAAAAATTGAATCTATATCTTTAACGGCTTAGCCGTAACTGCGACTTAAAGTCAAAGGATTTGGACAAAAACTCAATTTTTCACCAAAGTTATTAAAAAGCACGTAAATTGTTATATATTAGCAGTTTTTATAAACAGAACTTTAATTATTATTGTTTCGATGCGTAGAAATATATATGTGACCTTTGGTTGAAATCGGATGTCATTAACCCTATTATTACCAGAGTCAAAAGTAAAATTTTTAAAATATTAATTTTTTTTTCAAAAAAGGTACTAAAAACTACTTTGTTTTTATTATTATATTTCAATAAAAATTAAACAAATCGTTCAAAGAATCCTTTACTTACATGTTTATACAAATTAACCCTTGCGTACCTATGAGCTCAAAATGGTTCTAGTTTTAAACTGAAAAATATTTTTTTAGAAAATAACCCTCAAATAAACAGGGGAAAGTTTACCTATTATAATTTTTCAAAAATTTACTTTTTAAAGAAAATTTTTCAAAAATTTACTTTTTAAAGAAAATTTTTTAAAAATTTACTTTTTATAGAAAATAAAAAAAAAGTTGACTATTTTTAAGCAAATTATAAAAATTTTACTTTTTATAGGACATTTTTCAAAAATTTACTTTTTATTATAAGATAATTTTCAAAAACTTTAAAATTTTATAGAAATTTTTGAAAAATTTACTTTTTGTAGGAAATTTTTTAAAAATTTACTTTCAATAATCAACAGTCAATTTTCGAAAAATTTCTTTTGAAAAGTTTTGAGAAAACTTTATTTGATTTTTTTGCAATATCTCAGGTGTTTATGGACCGATTTTAACGAAATTTAATAATATGTATTGCTTGAGTACGTCCAAAAATCTAAGAGTTTTACAAAACTGATTTCAGCAGACGGAAATATTTTATACTCGTATATCTTAAATAAATTGTCTGACTTTTAAAAGGAAATATGTTGATGTATAATGGGCCTGTATTGAGGCCCTATGCTCCACTGGGAGTCAAGGATAACAGAATGGGCCTGTATAATTACATATCAGATTTTAGGGAACCGGTCCACAAACACCTGGAATATCTCCAAATCACTAAAACCGGTGTATCACAAATTTCCTAATTCTTGATTTATTTTTTACTTTTTTAACTTAGTTGATTTTTTTCTGAAATTGGATTTATAATTCATGTAGATTATGGTGCGTAGTGAAATTTCCTAAAATGAGGCAATTTTCGGAACATTGAGTCTGGTGTTTTGACGAGTTCAAAAACATGATATATAATTTCATGTCAGTACTCCCTCCAGGTTCTCTACAAACCGATTTCAAATGGACAAAATGCATATGACATGAATTTGTAGTCTGACATTCGAACATTGTGAAACCATTATATGTATGATATTAAAGTATTATAAATCAATTTGTAGGCAATCTTGCAGAACTTACATTTAATACACCTCAGTACAGTTCTGATATAACTCATTTCAATAGAGATATCGCCATGGTAACATTTTTAATAACAATAGAACTTTTGTGACTTCATTTGTATTAAATTGTTGTATTGTAGTGTAACGAAATGAGGGTTGTCTTTCTATGATTTACACAGAAAAAAATTTAGTCAAACTTACATATCGGATTAACACCACTGGCTGAAGTGCATAATGAAACCAACCATGACAGTATATTCAATGGAATTTATGGCAGTCCACCAACAATACAAGAAGTAAAGATTGCTATTAAAAGCTTTAAACACAACAAGGCCCCGGGCAATGACAATATCTCAGTGGAGATGCTTTTATGTGATGTTGAAGGATCGTCGAGATTGTGGCACCCATTTGTGCGTAAAATATGGGAAGAAGAAGCTCTGCCAACCTCCTGGAATGAAGGTATGCAAGTCAAAATACAAAAAAAGAGTGATCCCAAAGACTGCAATAACTACAGGGGTATAACACTTCTCTAAATACCGATCAAAATACTAAGTCGTCTAATTTTAAACAGAATATCTGACGCAGTTTCCTCTACACTCCTTGAAAATCAGTTTGGGTTTAGAGAAAACCGTTCTTGTGTTGATCTAATCAACACAGTAAGAATAGTACCTACTAGAGCAATGTAATGAATTCCGCACTCCCATTTAGATAGCGTTTATCGACTTTATGAAGGCCTTCGACAGTGCCAATAGAAGCTATCTATGGAGAATTTTAGAAAATCGTAACCAACGAAAATTCTCAACTTAATCCGCGCAATGTACGTTGATATTAAATGTCGAGTCATACACAAGAGTAAATTATCAGATCCGTTCGGTGTTACTACTGGAGTAAGGCAAGTATGTATCTTATCACCTATACCTTTTATCCTCGTCATCGACAACATAATGCGCACGACTCTAAATGGCAGACACGGTATCCAATGGACAACATCTTTCAAACAACTTGAGGACTTGGAATATGCCGATGACGTATGTCTTCTAAGCCGAAGCTCAACACCATCACTGTTGAATCTCGTATAGCTGGTCTTGAAATTAATATTTCCAAGATAAAGATTATGCCCGAAGGCTATGGCGCAAACCCGTTGACATACATCAATGTGAATAACGGGAAGTTTAGTAACTGGGTTAATTCCAAACACAATGCTTTTTTTTTCGTCTCAAGCTTTTTATTTCTTTCATGTAAAAGAAAATAAAAAAACAAAAACGGCAAGTAAGCTCTAAAATAATTAGCAACAAACAAAAGTAGTTGTTATTATTGTAAAACTTTCTGCTAAATTGTGCAAATGGTGCTTTACCTGTATATCATGCCTATTACATACAAATATACCTGTCTCCACACATGTTATTCATTAAGCAACATGGAAAAAGAGTTGAAAACAATAGAACAATAATAAAAAATTCAACTGTTTTTCAATGATTGTATTTATTTTTATTGCTTTTTCCTGGTTTTACCTGAAAAATGTTATCAATGTCATTTTGACGTTCTAATTTTACTTTGTCTCTGCGTTTTTTCCGTAATGTCACATTTTTTTAATTAAGTCATAATCATTACTTGAGCTGTTTCGTTTGCTTTATGTGCATCGCTATTAAAAAGTGCAAGAAGTGATAAATTGATTAAGATAAAAAATAAAATAATAAAATCAATTATTTGGTGTTTTCAAGTGAATTTATAATCGCACGATGGTAAGTACAGCTAAAAATGTCCGTACTGTCACACAGTTATTTAATAACAAATCGTAAAAAATAAAATAAATAAAAATGTATTTTAATATATTACGAAGTTTTGATCACTTTTTCTTGTTTTTATTTTCCGTGAAATAACTTTTTAGAAGAAAAAACAAAAAAATATCACAAATTTCTTTACTGTCACTTTTAAGTAAAAATTTTTCTTATTTTAAAAGCTTATTTCTCGAAAATTCTGATTGATTTCAATACTGTAGTTCTTTTGATGTAAAGATAATTTGTTATATTACTTTGAATGACTATTGTTGTTGTTATTCTTCTAAAATCTTAAAGGTTAAAACAAAGGCAAAGTTGACGGGAGCTGAACGAAACCAAGCTTCCCTTCATACTGGCTTGATTTACCTCAGAAACTATGAAAAACCTATTAGCTTCTGCACGATTTCTGAAAGTCTGGAGCATGTACCTGGAGGGATTTGGGCTCATTTAGATCCCATTCTGGAGTATTTAAAAGAGTGTGCACCCCAGGTATCAATACTACATTTTTTTTCGTCGCAATATAAACAAAAAAATAATTTTTATTTGCTCTGTCATCGTTTATATGAAAAAAAGTTCAAGTGCGCAACATGGTCTTTCTTTGAGAAATCTCATGGCAAGGGTGCAGCAGACGGCGTGGGAGCTGTTGTCAAGCGAACAGCGGATGGTCTTGTAGCTTACGGTGCAGACATTTCTAATGCGGAGTCTTTGTACAATATTCTTCTAAACAAGACAAATATAAAATTGTTTTACATAAACGTAAAACACATTTTTGATATAAATAAAACATTGCCTAAAGACTTAATGACAATTCGCACAAGAGATATCCACCAAATCATGACAAATAAAAAAGGTGAAGTAACTTATAGAAACCTGTATTGCTATTGTGCAAATAATAATTGGATGGCCGGAAAATTATGCCTTTGTCATGGGTTTAAGGCAAAGTCAGCAAAAATTAACCGCTTAAAAAAAACAAATAGAAAAAAAACCAATCGGGAATCAATTTTTTATGAAATATTCACAGATTCCGATGAATAGATTTGTTCATGAATTTTTTGTTAATATAATTGGATTACTTTTATTTTTTGTTTCGTTTTTATAAAAAAGAAAAAACAAACAGTAACCAAAAACAAAATAATTAATAAATGTTTAAGTTTTCGTTACACTTGAAATTTAAATTGAATTTTCTTTACTGTCACAAAAAATTCCGTACTGTCACTTTTTATTTTTTCAAGTTTCCAGCAAAATACAACAATTTCTTCCAAATTATTTGAAGCAAATTTGTTACTTTAAATGTAAGCTGCACAAAAACGAATTTTTGTAAAAAAATATTTTTTTTATTCTTGAATTATAAAAGGAAAAAAAAAAACAATTGGAATCTCTTCGAAAAATAACTTTTTGCTATTACTAAACCCGTTTTTTTTTTTAAGAAAAACATCCAAAGCTGGTAAATAATAAGTGAACGAATGCGATAGTTGTTAAACCATAACAATTATATTATTTTGTTTTTATGTGATGTTTTAGTGTATTCTTATCTGCTTGTTTTAATTGTTTCCGTTCACATTTATTTATTCTAGTTTATTGTGTAATATTGTTTTTTTATTTTTATTTTTTTTTATTCAATTTTAATAATTTAGTAATTCAATTTTAATAATTTAGTAATTTTTGTTGTTTTTTTTTTGTATATCTCAAAAAAAAAAAAAAAATCAGAATAAACTGCACCACCACTTCTATCCTTTCATTCTCAAAACCGAATTGAATTTCCCTTCTTTTTTTTTCCTCTTGACTCCCCCCTAAACTCTTCTTCTTCTTTCTTGAATTTTTCCCGCCTTTTCCGCCATCTTTTTTTTTTACAAATTTTACATTAATACCCCACCAAACAGCTGTATTAATGGTTGCATTTGCAAGTAATTTGGATACATTAAATTACAACCAAAAATGTTCGGTGGGACATTACATAGTAGGCTTTGTTCTAACATTTTTGCATCAATTTCTTAGTTTTGTAAATTTTTGTAAAAAGAGACATTCCGGAAAATATTTAACCAAAATGCAATAAAAAAGCAAAACAATTTTTTTTTAAAGAAACTAAAAGTAATTTCGCAATCTGTACAAATCTTAATGCAAGTAAACAATTTCAGAGAATGAATTCCTCAACCTTAAAAAAATGCTCATGTACACTACTTTTGGAATTAACCCATGTATGTATAGAAATTTAAGCCGCAGTATAAACCAAGGTAATTCAATTTCTGTTAAATTAGTCTTCAGAAACATACATATTTTACCATAAACTCTTTCGATTATGTACTTTACTTTTTAAACACCATTGGTCAAGTGTATCTAAGATTCGGCATAGCCGAATTAAACACTCTTACTTGTTTCTATATTTGGCACAAAATCTGGGAAGCCATATTCCATCCCTGATACAAAAGTAATTTTCATATACAGAACAGGGATGGGAAATAAGTTTCTGGTTTTTGTATCAATTATAAAAACAAAATCTACTTTTAAGATCAAGAAGGTACCATTTATTATATACACACATGTATGTACTATTGTATTAAAAAGTCCTAATTTAACGGGTATGTAATTCACTTTGTATTCATAGGTTATGTATGTAAAATAGAGTAAATAAAAATGGGGTTATGCCCACTTTTATAATACACAAATGAAATTTAAAATTTAAGTCGTGTTCAATAGACTCTGTGATACCCTAAACCACTAAGGTCCAAAGGACGATTTTCAACAAATCAAGTAGATTTTGTAATGTTTAGAAAAATATCTGTGTTTGTCAATTATAAACCAATGCTGTTATGACCCTACATCTCTATATAGCTATTTCAATACAAATGCCTTTTTTCACTAGAATTAAAAACCAACAAAAAAAGTGATGTTGAATCAATCAAAATACTACAAGTTAGTCTCAGTCCCATTTTTCTATTTAACACCGAAAAGTAAAAGTTTGCAAATTGCATCAAATAGGACGCAATCAGGTTTAAAATGTATCAAAAAAAGTATAATTGTACCATGTTTTCCATCCCTGGTACAGAAACATTCATTTGCTTATTTTCTGGTCTCTATTTGTTTTTTCTTCTCTCCACTTAATACAATTTGGAATACAATTCTGTCTGATTACAGTACTCGCTAAAATAAAACCTACCATTAGATCTACATACTACGTTACTGTCATATGTGTCTCGTTGTAGGTAAATAATTGGGCTCATGTCTTATAAATATACAGTAAGGAACAAAATTATTCACTTATTGAGAACTTAATCAAAATTTGTATGTTCTATAAATATTTAAATATTTTTTCTAAGTTACTTAAATACATTATGTATTCTTAATACAAACTAGAAAAAAAACTTTAAAGTAAATTAATAATCGCTTTAATGAAAAATGTATTTATATTAAAATTAATGTATGAATTTTAATATAACAATATTGCAATGGCTAACAACGATAGTATCAACACACAAAACAAAATCACCAACAGCAATACCAGGTCCAAATTAGGACATTCGATATCGATCGAAATCTTAGTTAATTTCAAAACATTTGTATAGCATACTTTAAGGATAATCAAAATTATTTAAAAGATGCACAGTTTACTATATTTTTTTGAATTTATTTGCCAAAAGATGAACAATAGTAAAATAGTTTTAGTTGAAAAATATATTTTTTTTAAACGAGTCAAAATGAATACCAAATTTCAATGAACTTTTTGCATCGAAGTAACTTTGAACATCCCTAAAGTATACTTCACAATACTCGCTTAAAAGTCTGAGTTTTCGATCGATATCGAATGCGGTAATTTGGCCCCAGATATAACATGGGTTACAACTAGGGTTGCCAGACACAAATCCTGAAAAAGCTGGACATAAGGAAAAAAAAGCTTGACAACCCTTGGACATTATTAATAAAAAACTTGCTTTAATAATTTGCTTCCATGAATCTTTCAATTTTTGATAAACGGAATTGCGAATACCGTAATTAACCGCAGCGATATCGAGAGAACATGAAATCAACCGAGATGCTGCAGCTAATATATCTGGAACAATATTCAACAGAAAACATATGCTACTCGCGTTTGTTGATGACTTTGATATCAAGGGACGCACATTGCGCTATTTGACTGCCCCGTTTTTAAGTATCGAGAAGGAATCTAATAAAATGGGTCTAGTTATCAATGAATCAAAACAAAACTGCTGGTTTCCTCAAAAATTGGATCACAGTGATCGTTGAGCACTAGAGCTACGAGGTTGTAAAATAATTTATTTATCTTGGTACCGACGTCAACATAAATAACGACATAAGTTTTGAAATCAAACGTAGAATCATATACATTGCACAGGCGGAACAAGATTTTCTTGGAGTTTTTGAGAGAAAGATTCTACGAAAAATCTTTGGACCATTTTGCATCAACAATGTATATCGACATTGAATGAACAATGAGCTGTATGAGTTATACGTTGACATCAACATAGTAAAACGCATCAAAAAGCACAGGCTGCGAAAACGATTCCGAATGAACTCGTAAAAGAAGTGTAGTTACGCCACTTTGCATTTCAGGTGACGATATCTTTATTGGTTGATATTTACCAAAAACCGAAAAAACTCCAATTTTTTCTCATCCTAGAAATTGATGTAGGGGATGTTGGATACCAAGTAACGGTCCTGATCGGTCTTAACTTGGTAAAGCCCAGGCTAATCTTGGTCATCCGTCATCTCAATTGTGGACACTGACCTTCTAGTGGTATCACCCGGGTAGCTACGTTAACACCCGTTAATATGTTAATATGTGCCGCGAGTTCTCCCATAAGAACTATAAAAACATGGGTCTGGGACGTCGGGCTAGTAACCCACTCCTAGAAAAAAATTACTATGAAAAAGCAAAAAAGAATTAAAACGGCCCCCCTAATGTTGACGACTATAGCAAACGAAAAAAGGACCATGATTTAAGGATCAGCACATGGAACATCCGAACCCTCTACAAAGGAGGTGCTTTGACCCAGTTGATGGATGTCCTCGAGGAATATAAATGCGATCTAACTGCTGTCCAGGAAGTAAGATGGAATGGCAACGGCGTCGCCAAGACTCCAAAAGGTGACCTATATTACAGCTGCCATTAGAGTAGGCATGAATTTGGTTGCGGATTCATAGTCAGCAAAAAAAAATGCGAAACCTAGTCTCCAGATTCACCCCAGTTAACGAAAGATTAGCAACAATACGTGTAAAAGCTAAGTACTTCTATCTGAGTTTAATTTGTGCTCACGCTCTCACAGAGGATAAAGATGAAGACTTAAAAGATGCCTTTTATGAGCAACTCGAGGAAGTATATGATAGATGCCCAAATCATGACGTAAAAATAATACTGGGTGATTTTAACGCAAAGATTGGCAGGAAAGTTGCTTTGAGCCCACTATCGGTAAATTCAGCCTCCATAACGTAACATCTGACAATGGTATAAGGTTGGTCTCTTTTGCGGCTGCTCGAAATATGGTAGTGAGTAGCACCAGATTTCAACACCGTAGGATACACAAAGCTACTTGGGTGTCTCCCGATCAAATGACAAAAAATCAAATAGACCATATTGTAGTTGACGGCAGGCACTCATCAAGCGTATTGGATGTGCGTACAATTCGGACTCCGATCACTATCTCGTTGCAGCCAAGGTGAGAACACGCCTGAGTGTGTCGCGAAACATGCAGACAGAATCCCAAAGGAAATTTAACATCATCAAGCTAAAATCCCATTAAATTGCCACTGATTACTCGCGACGAATAGCTCAATTACTCGGAGAAACTAATTCAACTCCCAACGACATCAGCGCTCTATGACAACATATTGCCAGATCTATGAAAACTGCTGCAAAAACTGTATTGGGGTTCCAGAACCCTCTTCCAAAAAACTCTTGGTATGACGAGGAGAGCCGCGATGCCACTGCGGCGAAAAATGCAGCCTACAGGGCAACCCTGCAGTCAGTAGTTACTCGTCGAACTTTAGAAAGATATAGAGAAAGAAAGAGGGAAGAGAAACGCCTATTCAGAAGAAAAAAGAGAGAAATGAAAAGACGTGTGTTCGAGGAGATTGAGTTATATAAGAGTCGTAATGAAGTACGTAAATTTTATCAAAAAGTTAAACACCAAACGGATGGTTTTAGCAATTGTATTCTCTGGTAACGGATGCTGAAACCGTACTAAAACTGTGGAAGAAGCACTTTTTCAAATTGTTGGTATCAAATGAAAGCGACCAAGATGACACGCCTGAACAAACCAATGATGATGGCATTATATATCCACCACCAAACCAAAATGAGATTAGAATCGCTATAAATCGACTAAAAAATAACAAAGCTGCGGGTGCCGATGGTCTTCCTGCTGAGCTTTTTAAGGCCGGAGGAGATGAGTTGATAAGGCTTATGTCCCAACTTATAGAAGCAATATGGTCAAAAGAATACATGCCAGACGATTGGAATCTTAGTGTCCTTTGTCCTGTGCACAAAAAAGGAGATAAAACTGTGTGTGCAAATTATAGAGGGATAAGCCTCCTCTCAATGCTAAAGGCTTAAGCCCAAAATTAACGAAATAATTGGGGCGTACCAATGTGGCTTTAGACCAGGTAGGTTGATTTACCAGATCTTTACTCTACGTCAGATCCTGGAGAAGACCCAAGAGAAACAAATTGACACGTATCATCTCTTTGTTGTCTACAAAGCAGCTTTTGACAGCCCGATACGGAAGAAGGTGTTTGAAGCAATGTCTGAGTTCGGCATCCCCACGAAGCTAATAAAGTTATGCAGGATGACACTAACTAATACAATATCATCTGTTAAGATAGGTAAGAACCTATCGGAGTCTTTCATAACTAAACGGGGTTTCAGACAAGGTGATAGTCTATCATGTGATCTTTTCAATATTGTGCTAGAGAAAATCTTACGAGATGCAGCAGTTAATACAAGTGGTACAATATTCAATAGAAAACATATGCTACTCGCGTATGCCGATGACATTGATATTATGGGGCGCACTTTACGCGAGGTAACTGCCGCCTTTTCCAATATCGAGAAGGAATCAAACAGAATGGGTCTACCTGTAAATGAATCAAAATCAAAACTGATGGTTTCTTCAGGCAGACAGACCACTAGAATTGGATCACATGTGCCCGTAGAAAACTATAGCTTCGAAGTTGTAAAAGAATTTGTATACCTTGGTACCGCTGTGAACATCAACAACGATATAAGCTTTGAAATCAAACGTAGAATAATACTTGCCAATAGATGCTATTTTGGCCTAAGCAAACAGCTAAGAACAAAAATTACGCTCTATAAAACGCTTATACTACCTGTGTTACTGTATGGTGCAGAATTATGGGTATGAGAATAAAATCCTACGAAAAATTTTTGGACCAGTCTGCGTCAACAAAGAGTATCGACATCGAATGAATCATGAGCTGTATGAGTTATACGCTGACATAGACATAGTAAAACGTATTAAGCAACAGCGGCTGCGCTGGCTAGCACATATTGTGCGAATGGATGTAAATACTCCGGCAAGAAAAGTGTTTGATAATGATCCTGAGGGAACTCGTAGAAGAGGGCGCCCAAAACTTTGATGGAAAGACCAAGTAGAAGAAAATCTTTCAAAACTTGGCATAAGAAATTGGAGAATATGCGCACAAGATAGAAGCGCATGGAATTCTAAAATATGTTCGGCCTTTGACCTAAATAGGTTGTTACAATAGGCCATTTAAGTGCAAGTGAAATTGATGTTCTGTGCGCCACCTCAGGACATTGACCTAGGAAGACAATTTTTGTTTTCTCAGCACCTTAGGATGTAGAGCAATGTTGGGCAGAGTCTCCCTGATTTTGTAGTTTGCTAACCGTAGGGTTAGGAAAATACAAAATAAGAGAGAATCAGAGAAACTTTGCCCAACATTGATGTAGAGCATCGATTTTTAATCCAGGCGTATCGAATTTCAATAAAAGTTTTCCGCCCAAAATTTGTAAATTGATTTTTTACTTTTATTGTAAATATCTTAATTAAAACTTTAGAATAAAAAAATTCCAAAGTAAGACATGATTTACAGATTTGTTCGAAATGCTAAAAAAAAATAATCCCTCGAAAATTTGAGGTTAATCGCATGGGAGGAAATTTGAAAAATACCGGATTTTTTACTTTTATTGTAAGTAACTTAATTAATTTAGAATAAAAAAATTCTAAAGTAAGACATGATTTACAATTCTATGGCCTGTAAGTAATAAATGGTGAGTTTTGTCAAAATATAAAATTTACTTAGTTTTTTTCATATTAATAAATTTTATTTTTTTCTCAGGTCGGTTTCAAAAATCATTTTTTTATTTTTTGAAAATTTTGTTTAACAAATATTACAAATTATTTCAGGTTCATAAAGGAAACAAATAAAAGAATGAAACACAGAAAAAATTGTGTCAATATCTTGAACCGTTTCGCCGTTTCTACGATTTGAAATCTTAGAATTTTGTAAAAATTAAAGTTTTTGGTCAAGTTGCAATATTTGCAATTTTTTTATTATTTCTTCGGCATTAGTTTTTGGAGCTCGTCGGCACTAAGTGCAGGCATCTGAACATTGGAAACTTCGGGCAACTGCAAAACGGATACTTCGGGCATATGGCACTATGGTATTATGTAATTCTCTACTTTTGCCAGTGAATCCAATAAAATTCTTAGCTGGCTCAACGTAACCGTAGGAGGAAACTCCATTCCAGCGGTCAACAACTAATTCAATAAAGTTTGACGTGAGGGTCTTTAATCCATTTTCGAAGTTGAACTCCACACCTCATATTAATTTATTTATTACTTAATCTTATAAATAAATTCTAAGACTAAAGTTTACAAAGTAAGCACTGGCTGCTATGGTCATCGGTTTTCTGTGTACATATTAGACAATAAGTCTAGATTGTTTAATGAAATTATATATGATGTTTATATTGGAGACGGTCGTTTCCAAAAGAAAGTTGGTGAAGGGTGTATTAGGTTGTAAACTTCTGAGGTTGGAGTATATTGGACATTCATCAAGAACATGCTTAACGCTGAAATTTGTGTTGCATGTGATGCATTTCAGCCTAGTGGTTCGTCTCATTAGATATTGATGAGAAAATGGGGCGTGTCCAAGCCTAAGTCTTGAGAAAACTCTTATTTTGTCTTTATTTATCGTTGTTGGATATATATAAGTGCAGTTGTTAGGATTAATGGTGGAATAGTGGTAGTGCGTGGAAACGTTCTCTTTAAATTTAATTCTAAAGTAATTTGTAACATGGCAAACAAATTGTAAGGTATAACCGTTCTCTCTTACAAAAAAAATTTTTGCAGTAAATGCGAAATATTTGAAATGTGTTTTTTGTAAACAATTATAAAAGTCGTTGCCACATGTGAGAAATGGGAATATTATTATCAGGAAATTTTGAACGCATAATGTGTAATGTGTTGTAAACATTTCGTTTAAACTTATTTTATAAAGTTTAGCGGATCCTGCATATGAA
Source organism: Stomorhina lunata (assembly GCA_933228675.1). Lineage (NCBI taxonomy): Eukaryota > Metazoa > Arthropoda > Insecta > Diptera > Rhiniidae > Stomorhina > Stomorhina lunata. The sequence continues at coordinate 81,564,221 of OW121740.1, read as the reverse complement.
AAAAAAAGACTTGAGACAATTCAATTTTGTCATAATATATTTAAAGTATTTTTGTGTAACATATTTTTTTATAATTTATGTTACAGTTTCTTCAGCTTCTTTTTGGGATTGAAAATTTTATTTTCACCAAAATTTTATTTAAAAAGCGTATCTTCAAATATGTTCTTATAGATAGATTTTGGTGTGATCTTTTTTAGTATGAGAATTATGGGCTTTTTAAATTACAAAAATTATACGGCATAACATTCTTCCGATTTATAAAGATTAAGAGCTCATATACTCAAAACTTATTTTTATAACCGACTTTGTTTATAAAAATGAGCATATCTTAAAATAATATATTTATATTCTTAAACGAACCACTAGGCTGAAATGCATCACATGCAACACAAATTTCAGCGTTAAGCATGTTCTTGATGAATGTCCAATATACTCCAACCTCAGAAGTTTACAACCTAATACACCCTTCACCAACTTTCTTTTGGAAACGACCGTCTCCAATATAAACATCATATATAATTTCATTAAACAATCTAGACATATTGTCTAATATGTACACAGAAAACCGATGACCATAGCAGCCAGTGCTTACTTTGTAAACTTTAGTCTTAGAATTTATTTATAAGATTAAGTAATAAATAAATTAATAAAAGGTGTGGAGTTCAACTTCGAAAATGGATTAAAGACCCTCACGTCAAACTTTATTGAATTAGTTGTTGACCGCTGGAATGGAGTTTCCTCCTACGGTTACGTTGAGCCAGCTAAGAATTTTATTGGATTCACTGGCAAAAGTAGAGAATTACATAATACCATAGTGCCATATGCCCGAAGTATCCGTTTTGCAGTTGCCCGAAGTTTCCAATGTTCAGTGCCGACGAGCTCCAAAAACTAATGCCGAAGAAATAATAAAAAAATTGCAAATATTGCAACTTGACCAAAAACTTTAATTTTTACAAAATTCTAAGATTTCAAATCGTAGAAACGGCGAAACGGTTCAAGATATTGACACAATTTTTTCTGTGTTTCATTCTTTTATTTGTTTCCTTTATGAACCTGAAATAATTTGTAATATTTGTTAAACAAAATTTTCAAAAAATAAAAAAATGATTTTTGAAACCGACCTGAGAAAAAAATAAAATTTATTAATATGAAAAAAACTAAGTAAATTTTATATTTTGACAAAACTCACCATTTATTACTTACAGGCCATAGAATTGTAAATCATGTCTTACTTTAGAATTTTTTTATTCTAAATTAATTAAGTTACTTACAATAAAAGTAAAAAATCCGGTATTTTGCAAATTTCCTCCCATGCGATTAACCTCAAATTTTCGAGGGATTATTTTTTTTTAGCATTTCGAACAAATCTGTAAATCATGTCTTACTTTGGAATTTTTTTATTCTAAAGTTTTAATTAAGATATTTACAATAAAAGTAAAAAATCAAGTATTTTACAAATTTTGGGCGGAAAACTTTTATTGAAATTCGATAGAATGGCTATCTCGAAAACGGCTCTAACGATTTTGATAAAATTTGGACAGTGGGTATCTTTTTTGATGTATAGGTCGAAGAAGAAGGGACTTTTGGAACTTTTGGAAAAGGGGAAAAATCGAAAACGCTATGTCTCCTAAAGTAATAGGTATAGAAACAAAATTAAAATTACGTTTTAAACAGCTTTGAAAATAAGCGGACAGATGTTTGGTACTTTTTTGAAACTATGTCCGATAGGGGGTAAAAAAGGGTGAAAATAGTTTTTTTGGCACCTTTTTAACCCACTCATATATTTTAAACTAAAGAATATAGAAAGAAACTTGGTACTGCAATCAATAGATGTAAAAAAACATGAAACACGTATTTGGTACTTTTTTGATTTTGGAGCCAAACTGGGTAAAAAAGGGATAAAATGATAACTTAACATCTCCAAAGTAATATGAATAGGAACATTATACATTATGTTAAATGCGTTTTAAAAAAATGTACCGAATTCAATTGGCACCAAAAAAGTACCAAATATACATATGGAACTTTTAGAAATTAGGGAATAAAAAGGGGGAAAAATTAGTAATGTTATACCTATTAAACAAATGAATGTTTGTCTGTATGTATGTTCTTTATAGAATAGTAAACTGTGAATTTGATTGTGTTATGCTCTTTAGCGAAGATGTTGCGGATAAGCCGGCGAAGGTTTTAAAGTTGATAAGACTAATTTCCGACAGATGGCGCCACTGAAAATTACTGAAAATTATTTAAATCGTAAACTGTACATTTGATCATGCTATGATCTTTAGCAAAGTTGTAGCGCATGAGCCGACGAAGGCTTTTTAGTTGGTATGAATAATTTCCGACAGGTGGCGCTACTGAAATTTACTCAAAGTCAATTTAATCGTATGCTGTACATTTAATCATGCTATAATCTTTATCAAAGTTGTTGCACATGAGCCGACGAAGGTTTCTTAGTTGGTATGAAGAAATTTCGACAGGTGGCGCTACTGAAATTTACTCAAAGTCAATTTAATCGTATGCTGTACATTTAATCATGCTATAATCTTCAGCAAAGTTGTTACGGATAAGCCGAAGAAGGTTTATGAATTGGAATAAGCAAAGTCCGACAGGTGGCGCCACAGAAAACTACTCAAAATGAATTAAATCGTAAACTGTGCATTTGATCAGACTATAATCTTTAGCAAAGTTGTTGCGCATGAGTCGACAGAGGTTTCTGTTGATATGAATAATTTCCAAAATTATTCAAAATGAGTTAAACTGTAAACTATGCAAACTATGTGTTGGTCGGACAAAATAAATCAAATAATTCAAAATTAACTGAATATTTCTACAATGTCTTTCCTCTAAATTTATTTTAGCACTTTATAATATAAAATATATAAAAACTTTAAAATTTTCCTCAAAATGCTTATCATAAAGCTCCGAGCAAGGCTCGGTCTACCAGGTACTATAGATATAAGTATTTTCTTTTATATAATGAATTTTATATAGGACATACTGGGCTTTTATATAACATAAACTACTTAGCTCTAGCATATGTAGCGTGTTAGTTATGACAGCGTAAAACTTTACTTCTATTGAGTTAGAGTTATATAAATAATATTTATATAACTCTAACTCAATAGAAGTAAAATTTTATTTATTAAATATACATTTTTATATTATATATAAAATTAAATAAAAGACTTGTCGAGCTTGAGGTTAGTTTTTAGTTATAAATTATTTATTATTATCGATATTTCAATATCCAACGGATATCATTTTTAAGATATCTAAAAATATAAAAACAATTAACATTTAAAATATTTATCAAAACCACTGTGCTTAAAAACGAAAAACAAATAACATCGAAAATAACATCTTACATGAGTAACAATAAACTATGCAAAACACACGTCACAACAGCTTTACATTTAATATTGCACTGATTGGAATTGTATTTTCTTATTTATTATATGCCTATAACTATTGGCGCAATTCTCAATATCACTTTTAAAATTCATTCTCCTCTCTTTTGGTACATTTATAATATGTAACATCTCCAGAGTGTACCGTTTGTTGTATTTTTCTTCTTTTTGTAATATCTCCACTTTCTCAAAGTCTGGTGAATGTTTTTTGTCTGCACAGTGAGTTGCAAGTGCAGTTTTTTGCGTCAAATTTTTATTTATACTCCTTAGATCTGATCTGTGTCCGGATATTCTAGTTTTTAATTTATTTTTTGTAGTTCCAACATACACTTGATCGCATATAAAGGTGACGAACATAACATATGCGATCAAGTGTATGTTGGAACTACAAAAAATAATTCGGCTTTTCCGAATCTTGGATACCCTTCACCAATGGTGTTCCAAAAGTACTTAATGTAATTCCTAGCAATATTTGGTTATACTAGTATTATATGCAAAGAGTCTTTAAAATTAAGAGTCGGAAAACGAAAAGCTTTTCGGTGGCGTCATCATCTAGAATAGTCATGTACCCAAAGGTTAGGTTGTGGTGTCGATTTTTTATATATATTTTTTTTTGAGTGTAAGAACTCACATTGTACCTATTATAATGTCCTGATTTATAATGTCTTTTTAATATTGTAAAGACAATTTACTTTTTTGTTAAAAACAACGTGTTTCTTTTATTGTCTCAAATTTAATAGGCCGGAAATGCAATCTCTTGCATTTGTCTTACATAGTTGTCTTTTATACAGCGTTGTATTTTGTACAGAGTTGTATTTACTAAATCTAAGGCTACCAGATGGTAGATCACTACAATCTCGGCCAATCTGACTATACAATCGACCTCGATTGTAATACTTATTCTAAAAATTCATCCTCTAAAAATTCATAATCCTCATATTCATCTGTGTTGCTTTCAGAGTCCCACGAGCAATTATCATCTTTTTTCTCTAACCATTTCTTTAATCGAGTAGAATCGACTATTCCTGTATATGGCATTTGTGTAATTTGACAATTTTCTATATCTATTATTTCATAACGATCGTTTCCTAATTGCTTCCGAATTATATATGGGCCTCGATATTTTGGTATTAGCTTTTTATTCGCTGCAGCTGTTGTATCGACATTTTTCAAGACTACCAAGTCTCCTACCACAAATGATTTTGCAGGTTTGTGATGTTCATTAAAGTATTTAATATTTTTTGATTGAGATTTTTGAATTGATTTCAGAGCATCTTCCCTCATTATGTCTAGATTTTCTTTGTCACTGTGAAAGTCCTGTAAATATTCCGTAAGTTCATCGACCACATCACCCCTTTGCTCAATTCCAAAAAGTAATTTACTTGGAGCTTGCCCTGTTGAACAATGAATTGAGTTATTGATAGCAAATTCTACATTTGTCAGCTTATTGACCCAATCAGAATGCTCGATTGGTTCTGCTAATTTAGCCAACATAGCTCTTAGATCTCTATTTCCCCTTTCTACTTGCCCATTTGATTGGGGTGATGCTACTGATGTTTTTACGTGCACGATGTTTCGTTCTTTTAAAAACAAATTGAATTCGTTGGACGTAAAACATGTTCCTCGGTCACTTATTATTCTTCGCGGCCTGCTATAATATTCAAAATATTTTTGTAATGCACAACACGCTTCCTTTGTCCCCGGTGTATTAACTGCATATAATTTTGTAAATTTTGTAAAAGCGTCCACTACTACTAATATGTACTTTCGTTTTGATTTTATTGAAGGCAAGGGACCGAAGTGATCTATATGCAGTGTGTCAAAAGGAATAGGTTTTTTTTCTATACTGTGTAAATTTCTTTCATTTTTTCTGTTTGGGGCTGAGTTAAAAATGCATTTAAGACAATTTCTTATGAACTTGTTCATTTTGTCTCTCATATTCGGAAACCAGTAGTATTTTTTAATTTGTTTTATAGACTTTTCAATTCCTACGTGTCCATATTTCTCATGAATCAAACGCATAATATTTTCTTCCAGCTCAGCGGGTACATATAATTGCTTATGTCCTTCATCTCTTATTCGAAAAACTAAACCGTTTTCTAACACATAATCATCTAAGTCTTCTGCTTCTAACTTGTTCCTAATTGCTATAATTTTTGAGTCTCTCGTTTGTGTTATTTGAATATTCATATCAATATCATCTCCATGAATAACGGCAATAACTGGGGCGCGGCTTAAGGCATCCACGTGGGACATTAATTCGGCTCTACGATGTCTAACAGTGTAATCATAGTTTTCCAATTCTAATGCCCATCTTGGTATTCTAGGGTTAATCAGTTTCTTACTCAAAGTCAATGCAAGTGAATTGCAATCGGTTACTATTGTGAAAGAAATTCCCTCTAAATATACCCGAAAGCGTCTTAAAGCGTATATAATTGCAAGTGCTTCTAATTCAAAACTATGGTATTTATGTTCAGCAGACGAGGTGCATTTTGAATAATAGGCCACTGGATGAAATTTATTATCTTCTTGTCTTTGCATCAGTACTGATCCACAACCTTTGGTGCTGGCGTCGGTATGTAATTCTGTTTCACGTAGAGGACTATATACTGCTAGCACAGGACTATTAATCAATTTCTGTTTTAAAATCATAAAAGCTTCTTCACACTCAGTCGTCCACACAAAATTTGTATTCTTTTTTAAGTCTGTTAATGGCCTTGCTGTTCTTGAGAAATCTGGAACAAACCGACGGAAGAATGAGAACAAACCTAAGCATCGTTCTACTTCATCGTGGTTTGATGGCATTGGATATTGCTGAATTGTCTTAATGTGATCATTATTAGGGCGTATACCGTTTTTATTTACTTTATATCCTAAATAATCTAGTTCTTGATATGCGAATTTACATTTTTTCATATTTAATTTTAACCCGGCTTTTTTAAAGTACGTAACACATCAGCTAATATTTGTAAATGCTCCTCAAATGTCGCAGTAGCTATACTGATGTCATCTAAATACACAACAATTTTCCCTGCATCTAAAAATTTCCTTAGCACCCTATTTATAAATCTCTGAAAAACAGCTCCTGCATTTTTGAGACCGAATGGCATAAAACAGTATTCAAATTGTCCAAGCGGAGTGACAAACGCGGTATATTTTATTGATTCTTCATGCATCGGCACTTGGTGAAAACTATTTTTAAGATCTAAGGTAGAAAAAAATTTTTTGTTGCCTAGGTAATCCAAACAATCTTCAATTATGGGTAAAGGGTAGTTATCTTTTAACGTGATCTTGTTTAATGACCGATAGTCGATACACATTCTAAGTTCTCCATTTTTTCTCTTCACCAAAACAATTGGGGAAGCGTACGGAGAGTCACTCGGACGTATTATGCCTTCATTTAATAGTTCATCTAATTTACTTTTAACTTCGCACCTTTCGCGATACGAAAGACGTCGGGGCCCACAGTATACGGGAATATCACTGGTTACCCTTAATTTCATACAATAGTCCGTAGGTTCCTTAATCAAATAATTTTCTTTTAAATAAATATTCTTTACAACTGACCTTAAAGCAGATGCCTCCATTGAATTCAATTTGCAATCAATATCTAAATCATCATCAGGATCTACAGCACAAACCATTTGCATTAACTCTTCACATTCACTATTTTGTTCAATAACTTCTAAATCAGAAGTAAGCCCTTCAAATTCGGAAACAATTGTTCCACCCTCGTTTAAACATTTTGCCATGTTTTCAAAATTTTTGTCTTTAGCAATTTTCTTAATTTCACATAAGCTTTCATTTTTTTTTAAATAAAATGGTAATACCCCTAATAAGCTAAAATTTTCATTTTCTAGAACCCTGACTTCTCGTGGGACTCTGAATACATTAAATGACATAAGCGCACTGAGAGTTTCATTTGTTGGAGTTTTATTTAAATTTTTTAAATTCATTTCCAAAAGTTCATTTTTATTGTAACACAGCCTTATTTGGCATAATTTTATATTAAATTTACTTAAGAGATCACGCCCAATTAAAAACGGTACAACGGCGTCATCGTCTGGTAAGATTAAGAAATTGTGGTTTATTTTTTTATTTCGGAAAAATATTTCGCATTGAACATGACCGCACATACTAATTTTTTTGTTTCCGATTCCCCGATAGGCTGTCAATATTTTTACATCTTCCACGAGAAATGGCACCAGAGATTTTTTCACACAGCTAATTGGGCTGCCAGTGTCAAATAAGGAAAAGAAATTCGTTACCTCAGTGCGCTTACCTTCATTAATGAATGCAACACTTACCATATTAAATGAATTTACAGCATCATCTGGACCAGCATCTTGTATAGCAGCAGTCAGACTTTTCTTCTTAGGACAATTTTTGTGAAAGTGTCCCACTTCAGCACAGACAAAACATGAGTTTGTTGGACGTTTTGGTTTCGGGCATTTGCTCTGGTAATGTCCAAATTGAGAGCAATTGAAACATCGTACGTCAGCATCAGTTGTTCTAGCAGTCTGGTTTCCAGTTGTGCCCGCTTTTTGTCTGTTGAGAGACGTTACAACCCGTGCCTGCTGTCGTCTTGGTTCATAGCTATCCATGCGATCAATTAATTCACTGATAGTCCTTGCACCATAGAGTCGAGTGATTGCGTTGGAACTATCTGGAATCCCATCGATAATGAAATCTATTAATTCTCTTTCGTCGATATCAGATTTCGCTGCGATAGCCTGCATTGCCACTACGTAACTTATGCAAGATTCATTTGCTCTTATTGTTCTTGTCCGCAGCTGCCGATAAATTTCTTGTCGCGATACAGTGCGCTTAAACAACATTTCCAAGCTTGCTTTTAGGTCTTTATATTCTAGCAACCCAAGATTATTTACATGTTGCTTGGCAGTTCCTTCTAAACGGCGGCGTATGCCAACGCACTTTTCCTTATCAGAGTACCCACAAAGGTTTGCATAGTCTTCGAATTGTTCCAACCACTTTTTTACGTCATAATTATCTTCTCCACTAAACAGGGGTACTGCGGCATCTAATTCTACCAAATCGATATGACGAATGTGAGATTTCGGCTGTAAATTTGCCTCTAATGTACGGATTTGGTGTTGTAGTTTTAGCATCTCCAAACGCATTTGTAAATTCTGCATTTCGTTTTCAGGAGATAACTTACCTACGAGACCATCTTTGCTAGAAATGTTGGCATCACATCCGGTATTTGTATTACCTGTTGCAGAGGAATTGTTTGCGCCAGTCATGTTCGAAGCAGCCTCTGTAGTGAAATAATAATTAGAAACAGGAACCTTGGTGGCAGATTGTGTCACAAAAGGCACGTTGACATCAGGCAAGTCTTCTGTATAAAAATATTTAGCCACATAAGGTAAGTTATTGGCTTGCATTCTGGTATGAAACAAATTTGCAGCAGGCATACAGCTGGGGGGCACATTGTCAGTGGGGACGTTGGAGGCAGCCACGTCAATAACGGATGCATTAACATTGACAGCTGGTACATTGATGTCGGGCACGTTGACAGTATTGACTGCGGGAACGTCAACAGCGGGGATGACAGCAGGAACGTTGGCTGCGGGTGTACTGATAGCAGGAACGTTGACAGCGGATGTATTAACTGCGGAAACGTCGACAGCAGGAACGTTGACAGCGGGAATGACATCAAGAACGTTGACAGCGGGTGTATTTACGGCAGGAACGTTGACAGCGGATGTGTTGACTACGGGAACGTCGACATCGGGAATGGCAACAGGAATGTTGACAGTTGACATGACGGCAGGTATGTCATCAGGAGCTGCTTTAATAGTTGGCACGTTTCCTAGAAGCATATTACCAAAAGGCAAGTTAGGTGCGGCAGGTTCGATGACATTGGATTTCCCTTTTGACTGTCCGTTGGCACCGGATTTGTTAAATTGCTCTGGGACATTCGGCCTGGTGTCAATCCCTTTAGGAATTGTCTCGTACAAAGATTTTAGTTGGCTCAATGTAGCCGATTCGGGATAATCTATCCCGGCTGCAGTGAGCACACTCATTAGAGCTTGGCGGCTTGGTCGTAAGTCCATATTCGTAATCCTATATGTTTATTTATTGGATGGTACACCAGTCGTACCCCACATCTGATTTATAATGTCCTGATTTATAATGTCTTTTTAATATTGTAAAGACAATTTACTTTTTTGTTAAAAACAACGTGTTTCTTTTATTGTCTCAAATTTAATAGGCCGGAAATGCAATCTCTTGCATTTGTCTTACATAGTTGTCTTTTATACAGCGTTGTATTTTGTACAGAGTTGTATTTACTGAATCTAAGGCTACCAGATGGTAGATCACTACACTATAAATAATGAAATAATATATTTTTTTTTATAAATCAGAACGCTTTTATTTAAACTTCAAAAATTTTCATTTATCTGAAAAATTTTGTGAGCTGTGCAGAAAACAGAAAAATTATTATAAAAAAAAAAAATAAATATTTTCTTGTGTGTACTACATTAAAAAAAGGAAATAAAATAAAAGCAAAACTTGGTAAGAGCGAAATTTTTTAAATTTGAGAGGTGTTATAATATCTTTAAGCCGTTTATAGGATGTTATTCCAACAAAATTCTTTCATTAGAGAAAAGTTGGAATTCAGTTGCCATATTTGCCGTTTTTCATTATATAATTCAATTTACTCATCGCATTCGCTTAATTTTCCTTGACGAATTCAACATATTGAGGCATATCTATCTAATTGCCAAAACCATAATTTCCTAAATAAAAAAAAAAAAAATAATAACTTAGCGGCTTACAGTCCAGGTGACCAGCTCATTTTCCATTTGGAAAATGGGCTAATTTACACGACCAAAAACTAATAAAAAATAATAATAATTAGAGTAACCAGAATTAATAAATTCCAAAATAATTCTGGTAATGTCTTAAGTGATTGACTTAAGTAATTTTAAAATTTATTATTAAATTACGTTAATTCGTCCATTTTTTCTTTATTTTTTTTAAAGCTTAATTTTAATTGTTCATTTTGAAAACTTAATTATAAATATTAAACGTTAAATTTTCATTTTTAAATCATATAAAATATTAATAATTATCTTCATCTAGTTTTTTTTTTATTATATGGTCACCCTAAATTTTGTAATTTTGTTTTGTAAAGAAATTAGTAGAAAACCAAAATAATAATATTTAAATTTTCTCAGTTTTTGGAGACAAAAGCATTCATAAATATCAAAGTTTACAACTTCACTCATACATCAACACACCCATACGTATAATTTATATTATAATACTCAGCCGTCTGCAAGCGCTTGGAGACTTCGTGGGATTAATGAAGTAAGTGAATAATTATTTTCAAATTTGATTTTTATTAACTTTACACCAATACAAACATGAATATCTTCTTGAATTTTTTTTTTTTGAGAAAATATTAAATTGAATATTTTAGATAAATTTTAATGACCATTAAAAAAAAAATTAAAGAAATATTAGGGTTTCAAATTTATTTTTTTTTTTGGTTTTCTAAATAATTAAAAATAAAAAAAAGACCATCAATAATAAGATAATTAACTTCATATAATTAAATATTATTACTTAGATTTCAAAAATTATTAATTAGAAATATTTTTATCGGGTTTTACACTTAGATATTAAATAATAAAAATATGTATACTTTTGTTAATTTAAAAATGAAATTTTAAATATTTGTTCTTTTAACATTACGAACAGTGAAGTCACGTAAGTAAGTTAGTGAGTATTATGGGCTGACAATTAAATCCATAAATGTCAGCATGGTGGGTGGGTTAAGACAAGAATGGATGTAACTTCTTAAACCATTCTTAACTTATATTAACATCACTTTTACTTTGTCCTTCCTTTCTAAAAATACCTTCAATTATGTTGAAGCTACCTAAAGTAAAATTCAATGTAACGACTTGGTATCATATCTTCTAAGGGACAAGAACACACCCCAACGACGAGCACAGCCGGAATATTAGGTAGCACTGTCCCTTAATGGCTTGATAAGTATTTTAAATCGTTACAAGGTTGGGCAGGTGGCTGATATCTAGGGAAGCTTCACTTGGGTTCTAAAGTGGTCCCTTTGTGAAAGATAATGATTACTAGACTACAAGTAGAGAATGCATATTTAAGCCAGCCAGTAGCTTCGAAATAAAATAGACACATATTTTACGAACATTTAATAAAGCTCGATAGACCAGATAAACCATGCAGAAAAGATGCTTCAAAATGTCAAGTGCCCTTAGATTTGCAATAGCACATCGATTTGATGAAGTTTAAGTATTCTGGCATGCAACCCAAAAACACAGTGCCCAGTGAGGGTTGTGCACTTTAATTCGTACGAATTATCCAACTAGTAAAAGTTCTTGATTAGTTATGTAAAACTCTGAAGTTAGCGGACTGATTTAGGTCAAAGCTTTAACAATGATTGTCAATGTATAAATTAACTTTACCGTTGGTTCTATGAACCATAGATAAAACAAATAGATTGAGAACATATGTTCTACTAAGGCACCAAAAAAATGTGGTGAATAAATTAACTAAGGTGGTGAACTCACATACAGGTACTGTGAATTCAACATAGTCATTTTGACAACTGTCAAATGAAAATGTAAACAAACAAAAATTATTTGTAATTGAAAAGGGTAAGTAAAGAAATTTTGTTTGTTTTTTTTTAATAATATTAAATAAATATATTCAGGTATGTGATGGACATTTTTCGTTTTCAAATCGATCGATTTCAGACATATTTTTTAGCTAATTTTCGGTTATTTCCCCCAAAAAAAATTTTGGCTTTAATCCTTTTGACTGATATTTTATCTTTCATTTGGTTTGAATTTTTTGGAAAAATAACCGCAAATTATCTCAAAAATATATCTGAAATCGATCGTTCTCCACCACATACCTGATTTTTTTATTATATTTTGGCTATATTTCAGGTGCTGATGGACCTTAAAAATTTTAAATTTTATTTTGACTGTATATGTATAAATAAATAAATAAAAGATAAACAGAAAATAATTTAAATATATACTGTTACGTTTTTCCTTTAAAAACGTGGAAGGAATTCTTTTTGCAAACAACCATAATCAAATTAAAACACTTGTAGTATGTAGTTTTACAAAGCAATACTTTTATTAACTTTAGAGTTAATCACTTAAAACACACTTTCACAAATACTGTAAACAAACTTTACAAAACTGTTTTACAAATACTCTTAGTCACACTGTTGTTATACGCGTTTTAATTCAAACTGTTCCCACAATACTCGCCCATCGGCCTTATATAGTAGAGAAAAGAGTTTCTAGCAATTTCTGCAGACGTAGACAAAGAGCAGCTGTAGTTGATTACACTAACAATGTGGCTTACGAAAGTTCATGTGTGTTCCACTACATTCTCACATGATCAAGAACACACTCACACATACGTTGTACAAACAGATTATCTGAAGTTAACAGTAACAGAGAGAGAGAGAGAGAGAATGTAGATAAAAGAGAAACATGTTGCTCTGCATATTAGACATAAACAGAATAACAACAACACCAACAGAAACATCTAGAAAGCGAGGGGAAGAATTATAAGCGTGAACTTTGCACAATGGGACGGATAAGTTTAAAATTCGTCACAATACTTTGCACATGCATCTAAAACTTATACAGATGTTTAAGTAATATGTTCGTAGAATATATCACCTAAAATAAAAAAGGGCATAACTACAGTTCTAGTTTATTTTACAGGAGGAGCTCCTAACGCATCTACCGTATAAAAAGTCTGGAATTTAGCAAAGTTTTGTGGCCATAGCTGTCATAGTTTCTAATTTAATATCTTTTAATTGGCCTTTGCTACATTTTTTTGGTTTCCGGGAGTGTTTTTTATATGAAAGCTATATTCAAATGTGGACCGATTCCTATAAAATTTGATATACTGACCAATAGTTGCATAAAACTACATAGCTATTACAGTTGTATTCATTAATGTGTTTCCTGGGGCGGGGTTATATGGGAGCTTTAAGTAAATGTTAACCGATTTTGTTCATTTTCAATACACAAGATATCGATACTCAAGATATCGAAAATACTTTTGTAAAATTTTGTTAATCTAGCTCTTTTCGATATGGTGCTATTGCGCTTTTATCTGACGGACATAAACCCTCTTCTTTTTGTATTTCCGTAAGTTTTTTTATATGGAAGCTATGGTGACCGATTATGACAAAATTTGCACACTGCAGCTCATGCTGGGCCGAAGACTTACAAGTTTCAAGAAGTTCCTGATCCTGAAAAAAAACGAGAGAAAAATTTAAAACAAATTTTGTGTGATGGATGACGAAACATTCGTACTAAAAGACTTTTCTCAACTTCCCCGCCAAGATTTTCATGTTGTTGAAGAGTGAGCCAATGTTCAGGAAGAGAAAAAATACAAGATTCCCAAAAAAAATCTCGTGTGGCGAGCTTTTTGTAGTTGTCGCAAAATAGGCCAATCATTTGTCTCAACAGGCACGATAAACACAGAAAATTATATAACTCCGTTATACATTTTATGTATAAAAACTTATAAATTTATTTTAAAATAAAAATATTGTGCCATTTGCTTTGTTTATTTTATAAACAAATAATTTATTGACATTTTATTGTTGAGTTTCTTTTTCTTGTGGGGAATTAAAAATCATTCAAACCAGTGTTGCATTTCTAGTGCAAATTCAAAAATAAAAATTTAAAAATCAACAATACCAAGCAACTCTGCTTTAGTATGTGGTGGATATTTTAGTATGCACTAATACGACTTAAACATAATTTTACCAATACAGTAATACTTATTACAATATGGCGCCTCTAAAATGTACCATGACGTCTCTTAAATGTACTTGACAGTTGCGTCCTCAGTCTATGTTGTTAGTTTATGCTATGAACCGCTGTTTAAAAATAAGACATGTTTTATTTTCCGTGATTCAATATACAATGAATTCTTTATTCTTTTTTCAGTTCTTTTTACAATATTCAACTTTTGATTATTAGTAATAATTTCTTAACTTAGGTTTCATGTTACAATCACCTCATTCTACTTTAAATTTCATTGGCTAAAATGCAATAAATTTCAGTAACCAAAAATTAATTACCAAATTTTTAGAACAAAAAATAACAATTTGCTTAAACATAATTGTCACTTCATTTTATTTTGATTTTATTGGCTAAAATGCAATAAATTTTGATTTAACAAAATATTTATTACAAGGCATGTTTTACAATTAATACTGGTATTCACTACTATTTGTAACAGATACAATTAATAATGATATTCACATCTGTTGCTAACTTATACAAGCCTTAAAATTATAGGGTATACACTCTTAGTTTTAGATACATACGTGAAATATATAGCTTTTAAATTGGATTTACTTATTAAAGTATTATTTTACTTATTAATCTGAAGTTAGTTAATTAATTAAAATGAAGACTTCATCAATAATATTTGGGATGTATTGTTCTTTCGATCTGTCCGATGTATGTTTGGAAAGTTTTGCTCTAGTTCTTTGTGCAATTTTAATGTGATTTAATTTATCAGCATTAAATCGATTCCCGGTCGGGGTTATATGGGAGATTTTATTAAATGTGAATAGTGCTCGCCCATTTTCAATATCGAACTTTTCAAGAGATCAGAAATACTTTTGTCAAATGTTGTCCCTCTGAATATCTATATTGTACGACGTCTTTATACTAAATGTCATCATCGTATCTATTATAATTTGTCATTTATTAGCTACTAAGAGATTGCCTTAGGCGAAGTTATACGGGATCAATTGTCAAACGTGAACGGATTTCTCCCAATTGAAATTAAAAAATTTAAATTTTCGTTTATATGTGAGATACTTACATACATATGTAGGTTTTGAACGGATATCATGTAGTTAGCTGCATTTTTGTACTTCCTAGGAAGATTACCTATAATTTGATATATAATACATTCTCAAATGTTATCATAATGTTCAAAAGTCAGACACAAAATTAAGATAAATGCAGTGTGTCTGTCTGCTAAAATCATATTTGTGGAGCTCCTGGATTTTACGCAAAATTTTAGGATATTGTCCCACCCTGAATTTAATCATTGTCGATCAAAACATCATCGCTTAAACGCTAAATTATATCTACCACAAATTACCGAATGCATCAGGATTTAGGTAATCCCCTGCGAAGGGCGCTATTAAATTTCATCAAAATAAACACCTGAGATATCGATAAAACCGGAGCTCCAAAAACTTGACTACAACAGAAAAAAGGACAGACAGGTAGACGGACGGACAGTTAGACGGACGGACAAACAAACAGACGGGCGGAGGTCGCGAAATCGATTCTCCTGCCGATTCTGAGTTGATCGGTACAATTTGAATGGTATTCATAATCAGATTTGTGGAGTATATATATTAGATTTTAGAAAATCCTTCCACAAAGAACGGTGTCAAATCACAATCGGTCCATAAACACTTGAGATATCGCTGAAACAATACTTACAAAATGTAAACAAAATTTCTTAGACACGTACTTTGGGCAATTTGCTGTACATCAAATGTAGTGTTATGGCGATATCTCATTTGTTTATGGACCGCCTTTGATACAATTTAATAACGTGATTAGCGGAGGAATTTCCTAAAATCTGCGATACATCAAATTCAGTGTTTTGGCGATATCTTGTTTATGGACCGATTTTGATAAAATTTTACAGAGTGCTTTGGGAAACTATTTCCTACAATCTGATATATATATATCTTTTTTCTCTTGTTATTTAAAAGTGTGTTTCAATCAAAAATTTTAAAATTTTCGTCTAATTTTTGGTATTTTTTCCATATTTTCGGTGTTGATAAACCAATTTTAATGAAATTTAATAGCGTTCATTGCGGGAGAATTTCCTAAAATCTGATATATAATTTATGTAAGTACATCCTCCAGGGGCTTCAGATTTCAACAGACAGACGGACGGACAGATAGACAGACAGGCGCTTAATCGATTCTGAGTCGATCGGTATAATTTTTATGGGGTCTACGATCACTAATGGATGACGTAGGAGATGTTGGATACCATGTAACGGTTCTGATCGGTTTAACTTGGTAAACCCAGGCTAATCTTGGTCTATCCTTCATCTCAATTGTGGACACTTACCTCCTAGTGGTGTCATCTGGGTAGCTACTTTAACAGCCGTTAAAGTAGTGAGCAAACAAGTGCCGCGCGTTCTCCCATAAGAACGATAAAAACATGGGTCAAGGACGTCGGGCTAGTAACCCACTCCTGGAAAAAACTTACTATGAAAAAGCAAAAAATAAGAATTAAAACGGCCCCCCCAAATGTTGAAGACTATGGCAAACGAAAAAAGGACCATGATTTAAGGATCAGCACCTGGAACATCTGAACCCTCTACAGAGGAGGTGCTCTGATCCAGTTGATGGATATTCTCGATGAATATAAATGTGATGTGACTGCTCTCCAGGAAATAAGATGGAACGGCAACGGTGTCGCCAAAACATCAAAAGGTGACCTATATTACAGCAGAAATGAGAGTAAGCACGAGTTTGGTTGCGGTTTTATGGTTAACAAAAGATTGCGAAATCTTGTTTCCAGGTTCACACCAGTAAGCGAAAGGCTAGCGACAATACGCGTCAAGGCTAAGTACTTCCATCTGAGTTTAATTTGTGTACACGCTCCAACGGAGGAGAAAGATGATGATGTAAAGGAAGCCTTTTATGAACAACTTGAGGAAGTTTACGATAGCTGCCCTTATCACGACGTTAAGATAATACTGGGTGATTTTAACGCAAAGTTAGGGCATGCAAGTTGTTTTGAGCCTACTGTTGGTAAATTTAGTCTACACAGCGTAACCACTGACAATGGTATGAGATTAATCTCCTTTGCGGCTGCTCGCAATATGGTCGTGTCTCCTGATCAACTAACGAAAAATCAAATAGACCATATTTTAGATGATGGAAGACATTCATCAAGTGTGTTAGATGTGCGTTCCATGCGAGGAGCTAACATAGACTCCGATCACTACCTTGTTGTTGCCAAGGTGAGAACACGTCTAAGTGTGTCGAGGAGAAAGAAGTATGACGTAAAGAAATTAAAATCTCAGCAAATTGCCACTGATTACACCAAAAGGACAACTCAATTGGTAAGAGATAATAACTCTGGCTCAAACGATATATGCACGCTATGGCAACATATTGCCAACTCCATGAAGTCTGCTGCAAAATCGGCAATAGGGTACCAAAGCCCTCATGCTAAAAACTCTTGGTACGACGAGGAGTGCCGCAACGCCACTGCTGAGAAAAATGCGGCCTACAGGGCAACTCTGCAGTCAGCAGCTACTCGTGGATGTTTAGAAAGATATCGGGAGAAAAAGAGGGAAGAAAAACGATTATTCCGCAAAAAAAAGAAAGATATGGAGAGACGTGTGTTTGAGGAGATTGAGTTGTATAGGACACAAAATGAAATCCGTAAATATTACCAAAAAATTAAGCATCAGACGGATGGTTATAGCAACTGTATCCTTTCCTGTAAGGACGACGAAGGAAATCTGGTCACAGATACAGAAAGCGTATTGAAACTGTGGAAGGAGCACTTTTGCAAGTTGTTGGTTGCAAATGAAAGCGACCAAGACGACACGCCTGAACAAATCAACGATGACGGCGTTATATGTCCACCACCCAACCTGAACGAGGTTAAATAATAAAGCTGCTGGTGCCGATGGTTTGCCAGCAGAGCTTTTTAAGGCTGGAGGTGATGAGCTGATAAAGTATATGTCCCGGCTCCTAGAATACATATGGTCAGAAGAACGCATGCCGGACGATTGGAATCTCAGTGTCCTTTGTTCAGTCCACAAAAAAGGAGATAAAACTGTATGTGCAAATTATAGAGGGATAAGCCTCCTCTCAATTGCATATAAGACTTTATCGACCGTACTGTGTGAAAGGCTAAAGCCCAAAGTAAACGAAATAATTGGGACATACCAATGTGGCTTTAGACCAGGTAAATCAACCACTGACCAGATCTTTACTCTACGTCAAATCCTAGAGAAGACCCATTAGAAACAAATCGATACGTATCATCTCTTTGTTGACTACAAAGCTGCTTTTGACAGCCCGATACGGAAGAAGGTGTTTGAAGCAATGTCTGAGTTCGGCATCCCTACGAAGCTTATAAAGTTATGCAGGATGACACTTACTAATACAACATCATCTGTTAAGATAGGTAAGAACCTATTAGAGTCCTTTATAACTAAACGGGGATTCAGACAAGGTGACAGTTTATCTTGTGACCTCTTCAATATTGCGTTAGAGAAAATCTTGCGAGATGCAGCAGTTAATACAACAGGAACAATTTTCAATAGAAAACATATGCTACTATCGTTTGCCGATGACATTGATATTATAGGACGCACTCTACGCGAGGTAACTGCCGTCTTTTCCAATATCGAGAAGGAATTAAACAAAATGGGTCTAGCTGTAAATGAATCAAAAACAAAACTGATGGTTTCTACAGGCAGACAGACCACTAGAATTGGATCACATGTGTCCGTTGAGAACTATAGCTTCGAGGTTGTAAAAGAATTTGTATACCTTGGTACCGCTGTGAACATCAACAACGACATAAGCTTTGAAGTCAAACGTAGAATCATACTAGCCAATCGATGCTATTTTGGACTAAGCAAACAGCTAAGAAATAAAGTCCTCTCTGTAAGAACTAAATCACGCTCTATAAAACGTTCATACTACCCGTGTTATTATATGGTGCTGAATCATGGGCACTTGCACAGACAGATGAAGCTATCCTTGGAGTATTTGAGAGGAAAATTCTACGAAGAATCTTTGGACCAGTCTGCGTCAACAATGAGTATCGATATCGAATGAACCATGAGCTGTATGAGTTATACGCTGACATCGACATAGTAAAACGCATTAAGCAACAGCGTTGCGTTGGCTAGGACATGTTGTGCGAATGGATGAAAATACTCCGGCAAGAAAAGTCTTCGATAATGATCCAGAGGGAACGCGTAGAAGAGGGCGTCCAAAACTTCGATGGAAAGACCAAGTAGAAGAAAATCTTTTGAAACTTGGTATACGAAATTGGAGAATATGCGCACAAGATAGAGGTGCTTGGAATTCTAAAATATGATCGGCCTTTGACCTAAATAGGTTGTAATTACAGGCCATTTAAGTAAGTAAGTAAGTACGATCACTAATAAAAAAATTACAAACGGAATCACAAACTTATAATACCCTTTCACCTATTGGTGAAGGGTATAAAAAGATAATCCTGGTGTACGAGCGATAATATATTATATATCAGATTTTAGGAAATGGTTCCCTAAAGCACTCTGTAAAATCTTAACAAAATCGGTCCATAAACAACTGAGATATCGCCCAAACACTAAACTTGATGTATCGCAAATTGCCCAAAGTACGCACTTGAAAATGTTTGTTGAAAAAATGAAATGCATAAATAGAAAGTACATAAATTTTATATCAGATTATAGGAAATTCCCCCGCCAAGCGCGATATTAAATTTTATCAAGAGCGGTCCATAAACAACTGAGATATCGCCAAAACACTACTTTGGATGTATAGCAAATTGCCGAAAGTACGTGTCTAAGAAATTTTGTTTACATTTTGTAAGTATTGTTTCAGCGATATCTCAGGTATTTATGGACCGATTGTGATGATTGACGTTCTTTGTGTGAGGATTTCCTAAAATCTGATATATAAATCTGATTATGAATGTCATTCAAATTGTACCGATTGACTCAGAATCGGCAGGAGAATCGATTTTGCGACGTCCGTCTGTCTGTTTGTATGTATGTTTGTCCATCAGTCCGTCTGTCTGTCTACCTGTCTGTCCGTTTGTCTGTTGTAGTCAAGTTTTTGGATCTCCTGTTTTGTCGATATCTCAGATGTTTATTTTGATGAAACTTAATAGCGTTCTTCGCAGGGGATTACTAATTATAATTTGTGGTAGATATAATTTAGTGTTTACGCGATATTTCAGGTGTTTTGATCGACCATGATGAAATTCATGGTGGGACGATATCCTAAAATTTTATATAAAATGCATGTGGGTGTACCTTCGATGAGCTCCACAAATCTGATTTTAGCAGACAGACATACTGCATTTATCTTAATTTTGTGCCTGACTTTTGAACATTATGATAATATTTAATAATGTATTATGTATCAAATTATAGGTAATATTTCTACGAAGTACAAAAAATGCAGCTAAGTAAAAAATTTGCGTTCAAAACCCACATATGTATGTATGTATCTCACATGTCAACGAAAATTTAAATTTTTTAATTGCAATTAGGACAAATCCGTTCACGTTTGACAATTGCTCCCGTATAACTTCGCCTAAGGCAATCTCTTAGTAGCTAATAAATGTCAAATTATAATATATACGATGATGACATTTAGTATAAAGACATCGTACAATATCGTTATTCAGCGCGATAGCGCCTAAAACAAACTTTCTAGAGGGACAATATTCCTGAAAAGTTCGGTGTTGAAAATGGGCGAACTTAGTTCACATTTAGTAAAATCTTCCATATAACCCCGATCGGGAATCACTTTAATGCTGATAATTTAAATCACATTATAATTGCACAAAAAACTAGAGCTAAACTTTCCACACGTCCATCAGACAGATCGGAAGAACAATACATCCCAAATATTATTGATGAAGTATTCATCTTAATAACTTATCCGACAAAACTGATATCTACTCATTCAAAAGCTATATATTTTACGTATTTATCTGAAACTAAGAGTGTATACCCTATAATTCTAAGGCTTGTGCACATTGACAAAACAATCATTGCTAAAGCTTTGATCTAAATCGGTCCGCTAACTTCAGAGTTTTGCATATATAATCAAGAACTTTACTAGTTGGATGATACGTACGAATTAAAGTACACAACCCTCACTGGGCACGGCGTTTTTGGGTTGCATGCCAGAATACTTAATCTTCATCAAATCTAAGGGCATCTACATTTGTATGGTCTATCGAACTTTATTTAATGTTCGTAAAATAGACACATATATCGAAGCTACTGGCTGGCTTAAATAAGTATTCTCTACTTGTAGTCTAGTAATCATTATCTTTCACAAAGGGACCACTTTAGAACCCAAGTGACGCTGTCTTCCACATCAGCCAGCTGCCCAACCTAACCTTTGGATCCATAACTATTCTAAATGATAACGCCACCGAAAAGCTTTTTGTTTTCCGACTCTTAATTTTAAAAACTCTTTGCATACAATACTAGTATAAACAAATATCGCTAGGAATTACGTTTAGTATGAACAAAAGAAAATTAATATACATATCAAGCATTTGTGTTGGGCTCAACTAAGTCATCAATCAGAAACTATATTGTGGTAAATAGTGGAATTGCTCATACAGATTTCATTGAACTTAAAGTATGTCATACATTCTTTAAGTATCAATTTATGTCTGGAGTATATTCACTGAATATCATATTCTAATATTCCAATATTATTAATTTAATAATACCGATATCATTTTATAATTTAATTTACTGTAATTTGATTATAGTCAGTACTTTTACTGCAATTTAAAATTTACATATATTTACTTGATTTTTATTAAATAAGGCAGTCAATATTTAACATGAGACGAAAGAAGTTGTTTATTATTTATTATATGGCGACCGTGCAGTCTTCGGCAATCTTATTTTAATTTAAGTGAAAAACAATAGAATGAAAAAAATTAAAGTATTCTTGTGCAAATTTTAAAAATAGAAATATAATTAAGAAAAAAGATAATTGAAAAACAAAAATTACAATTGCAATTGAAAAAAAAAAAGACATTTTGTTTTTAGAAAGTTGCTAAGAAAAAAAGAAAACTAATTGCTGTTTATTAAATGAACATAAAATTACAAAAAACAAAAGGATTTATAAAAGCAAAAAAATAGAATTTAAAAAAAAGATTTCCAAAAATACATATATTTTGTGAAATCCATAACAATTTTGTGTCCACCCAAAGACAAAGAAAATAAATTAGTTTGAAAAAAAAAATTATATATAAAAAACTTTAAATTTAAAAAATTTTAAACAAAACATCGGCAGAACAAATCAACAACCAAACAACGGCATTAGATGAGAAAACAACAGCAACAGGAAGGACTTTTGATGGATCCAATTTAAAATACTACTACTTCATCTTTGATTTGTATTAATTTTTTTATGGTATGAAAATATTTTACATTTAGTTTGTAATTTAATTTTTTTTTAAAAACAACGAATCAAATTTTATAAGTTAATTTTTTTTTCGTGGATTTGTAAACATTATTTTCTTATTTATTTATTTATAAAATATAATATAATATAATATACAAAATGACCTGGTGGAAAAATATATTAAAAGCGATACCAGTGCTTTTCGCTGGTTATGAAATAGGGAAAAATGACAATAAAGAAATGGACGAACATAGTAAACAGTTAGAAATATATATTGAAAAAACGTTGAAGATGGAAAATAAACATGAAAATAAAAGAACTTCCACCATGCCACGAACAGAAGATGAAGTTATAGACAAAACTACAAAAATTGTGCCTGTATTTGATGGTAACGTCAATGAGCTACAAAGTTTTGTAGATGCCTTAGCTCTGATTGACAAAATCAAGGATGGACATGAGACAGTTGCAATAGAAGTAATAAAAACCAAATTAAGGGGACATGCAAGGAATGTTATTACAAATGAAACTACTATAGAAGCAATTAAAGTAAAATTACAATCATCCATAAAAGGAGAGTCGTCTGAGCTACTATGTTCGAAACTAATGAACATAAAACAGCAGTCCAAATCGGCCACAGTATATGCGGAAGAAATTCAAGAAATTACTAAGAGACTAGGTGGGGCATATATTCGAGAAGGCTACCCACAGGAAATTGCAGAAAAATTAATTCGACAAAATGCTGCCAAAGCGATTTCCAAAAATGCCACAAGTGATGAGGTAAAACTCATCATAAAGACAGGCAATTTTAATTCTTTAAACGACGTCGTTTCCAAATTTATAGAAGCCAGTACTGAGGCTTCTGTTTCTAATTCTTCAGTTTTCTATTTTAAGCAACGAGGTCCTACCAATATGAACTACAGAAATAGTGGTTTCAATAATAATCGCGGGCGTGGTCAAAATTGGCGTAGAAATAACAATTCTAGGAACTATAGTAATAATTATAGACCACGCGAAAACCAGGGTAATAGTTATCGACATCAATCCCATCAACCTCAAAATAGAGGGCATGTAAGATTGACTCAGGGGGATTCGGAAAACGAGAATTCCCCCCAAGGCACGGGGGGTCAGTACCAAAATTAAATAAACAAGAAACCAATATTTATTCAATATACCATTTAAATCTTAATTTAAGTAGTTTTATAGAAATTGAGATTTCTACTAACAATAATTTAAATACATTTTTGGT
This sequence comes from Stomorhina lunata, assembly GCA_933228675.1. Classification (NCBI taxonomy): domain Eukaryota; kingdom Metazoa; phylum Arthropoda; class Insecta; order Diptera; family Rhiniidae; genus Stomorhina; species Stomorhina lunata. The sequence goes on along the minus strand of OW121740.1, from coordinate 81,540,315 downwards.
AGATACAGGAGCCAGGAGCTCCCTGATTAAAATTAGTGCTCTTAACTCATCTAAAGTTTACACGAGGAATATTATTCAAATATCTGGAATAGGAAAAGGATTTATCAGATCTTTAGGATCAATTACAATTAATTTGAAAGTAAAAAATTTTCAAATTCCCCATAAATTCCATGTAATTCCAGACACATTTCCAATACCATTTCAAGGTATACTGGGTTTAGACTTTTTAAAAACAAATAATGCTATTATTCAATATGGACAAAATGAACAATTGAATTTCCTTTCGGTGAGACCATACAATTTTAACCATCCTATAAATATTCCACTACTTGAAAGACTAGCCGATGGCACTATAATGCTACCAGCACGTGCTGAAGTTTTTAGAGCAGTAGCAATTGAAAGTAAAATGTCTGACCTAGTAGTCCCTTATCAGACAATACAAGACGGTGTCTATGTAGCAGGTGGTATAGTTTCCAAAAATTTTCCATACATAAGAATCATAAATACGAATTCCGAAAATAAATTTTTACATAATATATCAATAAAATACGAGAATCTATCTGATTATGAGATACAAGATACGTCTAAAGTTCAAATTACTAGAAACAAACTAATTCTAGAGAAATTAACAAAAAATTTCCCAGAAATTGTCAAATCTGAATTGATTGAATTATGTACAAAATATATTGACATTTTTGCGTTGGAAAGTGATAAAATTACAACAAATAATTTCTATACACTCACAAAAGGGGGAGATAACTAAACAAGTTGAAAAATTGCAAAAAGACGGTCTGATCGAACCTTCGGCGTCAAGCTATAATAGTCCTATTATACTAGTGCCGAAGAAATCATTACCAAATAATCCTGAAAAACGATGGCGTCTAGTGATCGATTACCGTCAAGTAAATAAAAAATTAATCGCAGATAAATTTCCTCTACCCAGAATTGAGGATATTTTAGATCAATTGGGAAGAGCGAAGTTTTTTGCTGCTTGGATCTAACCTCTGGATTCCATCAAGTCGAATTGGATAAAAAATCCAGGGACATTACTTCATTTTCTACAGAAAATGGTTCATTTCGCTTTACTCGTTTACCATATGGGTTAAAAGTAGCCCCGAATTCTTTTCAAAGAATGATGAATTTAGCATTTGCGGGGCTAGCACCATCAAAAACTTTTATATATATGGATGATGTTATTGTCACGGGATGTTCAATAAAGCACATGCTTAAAAATTTGGAAGCAGTTTTTCAAAGATGCAGACAGTGTAATTTAAAATTACATCCAGACAAATGTATTTTTTTTAGTTCGGAAGTCACTTATTTAGGCCATAGATGTACAGACAAGGGAATTTTACCGGACAGCAGCAAATATGAATCCATTAAAAACTATCCAAGACCAATAAATAGCGATGAGGTTCGTCGATTTGTAGCTTTCTGTAATTATTACAGACGCTTTATTCCACATTTTGCATATTATTCGATACACTTAACAAAACTTACTAGAAAGAAAGTACCTTTCATATGATCCACTGACTGTGAAAATGCTTTTAAACATCTCAAGACAGCATTGTTATCCCCTAGAATCCTTCAATATCCAGACTTTGAAAAAACTTTTTACCTCACAACAGATGCTAGTAAAGTAGCTTGTGGAGCAATATTATCACAAGAAAATGATGGTATCCAGCTTCCAATAGCATACGCATCTCGAGCATTCACAAAAGGAGAATCAAATAAAGCTCCAATAGAACAAGAATTAATAGCAATCCAATGGGCAATTAATCACTTTCGACCATATCTATATGGAAAAAAATTTATAGAATGTAGTGATCATAAACCATTAACATATTTATATTCTTTAAAGAATCCATCAAGTAGACTAACAAGGATTCGTCTAGAAATGGAAGAATATGATTTCATTATAGAACATATTAGAGGAAAAGACAATTCAGGAGCGGACGCGCTATCTCGAATTGCTTTTAGTGATATTAAATCAATCCCTGAAATAAACAAAACTTTTATGGTAACAACACGTGAACAATCCAAAAATAAAACTGCAGAAAAAAATATAGAAAAGAATAATGTAATTCAAAAAAAGCCTAAAGTCTTCGAAACTATTGGCTTCGATTGCGTAAGAAAATGGATAAAACTTAAGGTCGACCTAGATAAAGCTGTTTCCACATTTCATTTCAAACATGGAAAACAATTACTATTACCAAAAGTTTGTATACAAAATACTATTGCTAATGGAAATATAGATCTAGATCAATTTTTTCCAATTCTTGAAAAAGAAGCACTTAGTAGAAATATAAATAAAATACAATTGAATCTAAATGACAGCATATTTAATTTTGTATCCATTGAAAATTTTAAACTTAAAGGAAATCAGCATATAAACAAATTACAAATAGCGCTAACACCAAAAATATCTATTATAACTAACAAAGATGAACAAAAATTTTTATTGAAGAAATTTCATGACAACCCTTTTTTTGGTGGTCATCCTGGAACAACCAGACTACTTAAAAAACTTAGACAATATTATTATTGGAAAAATATCACCAAAGATGTTAACCGATATGTAAAGCAATGTGTTCAGTGCCAAATCAATAAAACAACAAAGCATATAAGACCCGATATGATTGTTACGAAAACACCTCAAAAACCTTTTCAAACTGTAATCATTGATACAGTTGGCCCACTTCCTATAACGGAAAGGGAAAATCAATATATATTAACAATCATATGTGATCTAACAAAGTATCTAGTAGCAATTCCGGTAATTAATAAAAGCGCTAAAACCATAGCTAAGGCAATTGTAGAACAATTTGTCTTAATTTATGGACCCATGAATAAAATACTTAGTGACATGGGTACAGAATACAATAATCAAGTCCTTTCTGAACTTCTTACACTTCTAAAAGTGGAAAAAGCAACATCAGCCCCTTACCACCATCAAACCCTAGGTACAGTTGAAAGATCGCATCGCACTTTCAACGAATACATTCGTTCATATATTCACGCATCTCGAAATGATTGGGATGAATGGGTAAAATACTTTGCATATGCCTTCAATACTACCCCATCTACGGTACACGGATATTGCCCTTTTGAACTTATTTTCCCTAATAATCCAAATAATAATCCATTTACACCGATAGATAAAATAGACCCAATATACAACTTTGACAATTACACAACAGAAGTCAAATTCCGACTTCAAACAGCATTAAGTAGAGCTCAACTTTTAATAAACAAATCAAAACTAAATCAAAAACATTCACATCACCAGAACGTAAAGAATACTGACATTTCTATAGGTCAAGAGGTATTCATTAAAAATCACACAGCACACAAACTAGAACCTGTCTATAAAGGACCATACAAAGTAATTGAAATTGACGATATAAATAACGTCTTTATAGAAATAAACAATAAAAAACTAAAAATTAATAAAAACAATATTAAAATTTTTAAGAAATAGTTTTATAGATTTTTATACTTTAAGTTAGGTTAAAAAAAATACAATTAAATAAATTTTAAAAAAATATGTATAAAAAAAAAAAAAATAGTTATAATGATTATTAAAATAAAAAGAAAACTAATAATAATAAATAAATAGATATAAATTTTTTTGTAATCTTTGATAAATTTAAATTTGTAAAGAAAGCTCCTACTGATATCACTTGATCAATGATCTCAATAGGACCTTTCTCTCCGAAAAGGGAGGTGTGGTAAATAGTGGAATTGCTCATACAGATTTCATTGAACTTAAAGTATGTCATACATTCTTTAAGTATCAATTTATGTCTGGAGTATATTCACTGAATATCATATTCTAATATTCCAATATTATTAATTTAATAATACCGATATCATTTTATAATTTAATTTACTGTAATTTGATTATAGTCAGTACTTTTACTGCAATTTAAAATTTACATATATTTACTTGATTTTTATTAAATAAGGCAGTCAATATTTAACATGAGACGAAAGAAGTTGTTTATTATTTATTATAATATATTTATTAATAAATTCTTACGATTTTGTACTTTGCTTTTGGAACACCATTGGTGAAGGGTATCCAAGATTTGGCAAAGCCGAATATATCACTCTTACTTGTTTTAATTTGGATAATGACATATCAACGGATATAGACTTGAATTTCCATGGCGGCTGTTTGGTGGCCATTTTCGAGAGAAATTTTTATATATTTTGCTAGTTCTAAGGATTGGGATATTGCTGATGGAATACGTTTCGCTCTCCGTGCTGTGAAATACGATGTCACGTCTTTATCTATAATGGAATTAGAACTAGTAAAAAGTTTAGGAATTATTCTTGTATTTATTTCTTTCATCCTATTATCTATACTAGGAAGATTAGCTTCGCTCAAAATGTTGTTGATCGGGGTAGTTCTATATGCGTAAACTTAAGCTCTCGTAGCCATATGGTATGCAGATTTTAGTATGTTGACAGTGGATTGACTACTATTACCGAAAAGATGCAGTCCATAGTCTATTTTTCTAAGAACGAGGGTTATAGTTAGAAATGTGAGCGTGTTAATGTGAACAAAGCTTTTTAATGAGAGATAGCGTATAATATTTCCCCTGGATAAAAGTGACCTCTTTACATAATTGCAATGTTCTTTCCAGTAGTATCTATGAGAAAAAATAATCCCTAGAATTTTTAGTTGTTTAACATTTTGCACTGTTAGGCCATTATATAAAATAGTGTGATTATCCGCGTCACAGTTGAGTTTTCTGCATATGTATAATTCTTTAGTTTTTTGTAGAGAAATTTTGCTGCCAGAGTATTCGGTCCAATCGCAGATATTTTTTACAGCTCTGTCCAGTATGGATGTTGTTTCACTATTGCTGTTTCTTTTCCTCATGATGCATAAATCATCTCAATATAAGCAGTGATCAACTGATGATATTCTGTTTAGGATTTTGCTGACTTCATTAAATGCTATTTGAAACAGTACCACTGAAAGCGGAGATCCTTGTGGGATTCCATTTTTCAGTGGGTATGTGTCAGAAAGATGACCGTTTATTCTTACTTTAAAACGCCTATTAGATAAGAAGGACTTTATAAAGTTAAAAATTTTTGGTCCAATGGACCAAGATTTAATAACATTTAGTATAACGTGGGATCCAATTCTGTCAAACGCTTTTTCAAAGTCAATAGATAGCATAGTGACATGATTCCTGTGCTTTAGATATATAGGTATATGAGATATATGATCAACCATGTTTTTTCTTTTCTATGTACCATGCAAGTCTCATCGCAATTATTCTTTCAATGATTTTAGAGAAACAAGGCAATAGAGAGATAGGCCGATATTCGCCGACTGTAGAACAATTTTTTCCTTTAGGTATTGGTACCACGACAGCAAGTTTCGAGGCGTGAGGTATATTTCCACTGTTGAAACCCGTATTATACAAATCCAATATTTTAAGTTTAACATTTGCTGTGAGAGGTTTTATCATTTGGTACGGGATTAGATCGAAGCCAGGATAAGTGCCTTTTACTTTATTCAAAGAGCTATTTAGTTCCATAAGATTAATTAGTTCCTCCAATAAAATTGCAATTTTATCCATTGGATTATTAAATGAGTGGTTGAATGAGTTTTTGGCTGATATAAAAGTGTTAGAAAAGTTATCGTCTGAAGAGTACTTTGACCATTCACTGCCGAAATGTTCAGCAATTTTTACCGGATCAATAAGAGTTTCGTTGTTAGTTTTTAATGCTTTGATACTAATCGAGGTACTTCTTTGGGTAATATTGTTAATCTTGTTCCAGATGTTGGATATTGGTGTATTCCTATTAATCGTTTTCGTATATTCTTCAAAACATGATCTTTTAGCGGCTTTCAATTATTTTCGGAATTTTGCATTAGATTTCTTATACGCGATGAGATTATCTGACTTGGGGTTAGATTTAAATTTCGTCCATGAATTAATTTTTTGTTGACGCAAAGTAGATAGGGTAGCATTCCACCAGGATTTTATTTGTGTCTGATGTTTTTTATTGGTTTGAGGGATGTATAAATTAGCTGAATTACGAATAGATTTTGTTATTATTGCTGCCTTTTTATTGCTAGAGCTGGAGTCATCGATGCCAACTCTACCACTTTTGAAGTAGATCTACCACTTTGGTATCTTTCTACACTTTTTAAGTAGAATCTACCACTTTTTTAAATTTTTTAAAAATTGTGTAAAATCAATTTTTTCCTTACGAAAAACGCAACATTGAACCGCTGTTTCAAAGAAATATATATAGTTTTTGTAATATGTTCTTCTTTTTAGAAGAACATATTACAAAATGGAGGCTTTTGGAAATATAACATTTCTTTTCTCTCTAGAAGAAAATATACGTGTTGAAATTTCTGGCATCATGTTTTTAGAATAAAACAAGTAAGAAAGTGCTATAGTCGGTCAAGCCCGATCATACGATCCTTCACCACTAAGATCAAAGGTGTTCTTTTTTCTTGAATAAAGACATATCATCATACAAACATTTTCTCAAAACTTATATGTTTAAGCTGTTTCCGTTATTTGGACTTATATGAGAGCTGTGGACCGATTATCTCGAAATTTGGCAAATTGATTACAGTTGTTACAAAAATTATGTAACTTAAAAAACTTAAAATTCTCATTATCTTCAGATTTACGAGCGTTTTTGTTGGTTTTGTCTCATTTAGTGCGTTTTGACAGAAGAGTTTGTATGGGAGCTGTGGTCAAATGTGGACCGATTTCGACAAAATATGATACAGTGATTTAAGTTTGCATAAGCAGTATTTGTTTTAAATTTCATGAGAAAATATTGATATTTGTGGCCAATATATCAATTCCGGGAAGTGGGACCTATGGGAGGTACCATTAAGAATGGACTGATTTTGACGAATTTCAATAGACATGGTCCCACTGTCAAAATGAGAAATGATCAGTGCCAAATTTCATCAAATTGTCTTTAGAATTGCGACCTGTACTTTGATAACATGGTTTACATGGGGGTCCAAAAAAAATTAATATAAACGAAAATAAAAGTGGTAGAAATACCACTTTTTCAAAGTGAATTTTGTGGAATCTACTGCTTTTTAATGTCGAATCTCCCACAAAGTAAAATCTTTGGTTGGCATCACTGGCTGGAGTTAACCCTTGTTGAGAGTTTTTGTTCTACTTCTTGGGAGTATTTTGACAAATCTGCCAAATGAGTAAGAAATTTATTTATTTAAAAAACCTGATTCAATGGTTTTTGATAACTTAATTTTATGGAAATTTTAATCGGAAAATGATCACTATTATTTAAATCATTTATTATGAACCACTGAGTGATTGGAAGCAGGGAGAGAGAACAGAGCGAAAGATCAATGTGACAAAATTAGCTATGAGTGGAAAAGTGTGTTGGTCTTCCGTCGTTTAATAGGCATAAATCTGCGTTATTGATTACTTTCTCAAGGATCAATCCTCTATTATTTGTAGATGTTGACCCCCAGATAAAATTGCAAAATTAATTATAAGGGCTTCTTTTATAATTTACAAATATATAACGTTAATATGTAAGTGTATGTGTTCACAAAGCCTGTTAATATGACACAAATATGTTTTTATTGATAAGAGTTTCGTCCCCACAGCAATGTAAGCATTTGTGTTTGCATTGCTCACCTTAATTTTAATTTGATATTTTTTAAGTTAAAATTAAGAAAACAAATTTTTATATTTTTTAGTCTTAAGATTCCATTCAAACAACAGAGTTCTTTTTTTTAAAGAAGAACTTGGAAATAAAAAAAATAAGTCAAAAATAAATAAAAATGAAGTTTTATTTTAATAGACTTATAAGTGGCGCAGTCGGGTTTACGGGCCATTAATAAAAAACAAACGACAATTAAAAAAAAACAAAAAAAAAAATCAAATAACAAATATTATTATGTACATATATGTGAAAAATAACAACAAAGTTACAATATTAACAAGTAAGAAAGCGCTATAGTCGGTCAAGCCGACCATACGATACCCTTCACCACTAATGTCAAAGGTGTTATTTTTCCTGTGTAAAGACAAATATTTGCTAAATTTTGTCATCATAATGGGTGTTTTTTTTAGAGGTATAGAACTTCGAATTGAAATAAAACACAAGAAAATCGTTTTAATGTCCATCAATTTGGCTTTATTGGAAGGATAATTTTATGCCATTAATGTTTAAATATGATTTCGGGCATGTGGCCGCCGCGGCTTGCTCGAATAAAGCCAATTCTACAGGTCCAATTTTCAACAACTTTTTCGAGCATATGGGGCCGTATGTTGGCAATAACGCCACGAATGTTGGCTTCCAAGTCCCCTAACGTTTCTGGTTTGTTGGCGTAGACGAGCGACTTCACATATCCCCAAAGAACTTAATCCAGTGGTGTCAAATCGCACGATCTTGGTGGCCAATTGACCAATTTGCGATGAAAATCAGCATCGAGATCAATCTCATTTTCGGCCCATACACCAAAATAACGACGCATTGCATGGTCTCGCGGCTTTAATTCTTGCACAAGCTGGATCTTGTAAGGTCGTAAGCCAAGATCTTTGCGCAAAATCTTCCATAAAGTTGATGGACAAAGCTCCAATTGCTGTGCACGGTGGCGAATCGATTCATTCGGGTCCTCTTCAACACTTTGCTCTACAGCGGCAAATGTTTCTTCGGTGCGCACTGTTCGACGTCGCTGCGGATGCGTATTATCACATAGAGTAAACGTAGTGCGAAAACGATCCATGGTTAACCTAATTAATTGCTCTGATGGACGATTATGTCGACCATAAAATGGACGGAGCTTGCGGTAAACTTCGCGAACTGAACCATTATTTTCGAAATAAATTTGCACAATTTGCAACCGTTGTTCTTTTGTCAACCTGTTCATGATGAAATGGCAAACCAAACTAAATATTAATCACTTGACAGCTGACAAAATGGCCGCCAGTTAAAAAAGTGATGCCAACTTAAAGTTCTATACCTCAATAAAAAACACCCGATACAAACATTTTCTCAAAACTTATATATTCAACCTGTTTCCGTCATTTGGACTTATATGAGAGCTAGGGTCAAATGTGGACCGATTATCTCGAAATTTGGCAGATTGATTACAGTTGTTACAAAAATTATGTATGCAAAAAATAGACTCAAAATTTCCATTATCTTTAGATTTACGAGCGTTTTAGTGATTTTTAGTCTCATTTAGTGCGTTTTTAAAAAAGAATTTGTATGGGAGCTATGGTCAAATGTGGACCGATTTCAACGAAATTTGGTACAGTGATTTAAGTTTACATAAGCAGTATTTGTTTTAAATTTCATAATGGACCGATTTTGACCAATTTCAATAGCCATGGTCCCATTATCAAAAAAATGATCTGTGCCAAATTTCATCAAATTATCTTTAGAATTGCGACCTGTAGTTTGATTACAAGGTTTACATGGGGGTCCAGCCAGCCAGACGGACGGACGGACATCGCTAAATCGACTCAGAAAGTGATTCTAAGCATATTGGTATACTAAAAGGTGGGTCTAAGACAAATATTTCTATGCGTTACAAACATCAGCACAAACTTATAATACCCTTTCCACCTATGGTGGTGAAGGGTATAAAAACCATATAAACTAAAAATTTATGAAAAATAATAAGTGAAAGAAAGACAAAAATTCTAAGCCTGAACTATACAATAAAACAAATAAAATAAAGATGAGTAGATTCGATGCAAATAGGAATCTAAATCAAACCAACGAGGAAATGCAGGAGAAGATTGCTGAATTAGAAGCGGTCCTGCAGATGCAGGAACAAAAAGTTCTACAGCAACAGCGGCAGTTATAACAACAACAGCAACAATTCCTACAGGCCCAAGAACAACAGCAGCAATTCCTAAAGGCCCAACAACAGCAGCAGCAATTGCAACAAACTCAACAACAGATACCCCCACAACAATATCCTCTGAACAATGAGTTTGAATTTAATATGACGGCCAAGGACGTCATCGAGCAGTTCCGGCGTATAAAGCCTCTACATGAAAGGCATAATCCAAGAGCGTTCATACATGCCGTTGAGGCAAATCCGTCTCTCTGCAGAAACAAAGGAAACTTATCCCAATTTTGCATCAAGATTGTGGCAAACGAAAAAATCCTCGGAAATGCTGGTAAAAGAGTGAGAGAACTACCAGACAATGCCCCCTGGGAGGAAATTACAACAAAAATTCTACAGGAGTACAGACCGAGAAGGACCTATGCGGAAGTTTTTAACTACTGCCGTACAGTTAAAGTAAGAAACCTAAATAATTTATTTAATATATTTGAAAAGTGTAAATACGAAATAAACGACATATATTTGACAGACCCAAATAAACCAGGCATTTACAAACCAGAGAATGTGAATAGGGATCTGGTAGATGTCTTACTAGAAAAGATAGACGGACCAATACGGGCACATATAACTAGAATTATTGGACGATCCTAGGGCCATATCTTATAATTATAGAATAAATAAATTTAGTCAGAAGTCAAATAAAAACTTTCAAAAGTCCAAAACAAATAATTTAGCGGATTTTCCACAACAAAACCGTAGTTTTAAAAATCCTAGACAGGGTAATTATTTTAATAATTTTCCAAATAATTACAATAATTTAAATCCAGAACATGCAAACATATATTACGGCACCCGGCAGAATTATCCACCGGACAATTACAATTTTTCTAGCTCAGAACACACAAATAGAAATGATCGAACTCGACAAAACTATCAACCAAATATCTACAATAATTTGAGTACACAAACCAAAAACACAATACAACAATCAACTTCTAACAACTACCCAAGTTGGACGAAATCTAACCGAACTCAAACTTCTTACAATAGTGGACAACAACACTAACAAATTATTATAGTCAAGAACCAGAGCCGATGGATATCGGAAATTTAAAAGAAGACGTAAATTTTTCTGCAATGCCTCGTTTACAAGATTACCCATAACAGTTGTAACAATTAGTGGCCATAAAATTAAATGTCTCATAGACACTGGGTCGGAAACAAGTATTATTAAGCCAAATTCCCTCGGTAACTCATTTCCCATTCAAAAACTTAATAGACCACTTTGGTACAAAACTATAAACGGAATGAATCAAGTGACAGAAAAAATTGTTACACCCATACCTAGAGAATTCAAGGTCTCAGGTACCTTCTCATGGAAGGTTATTGATTTCAATAGTCAAAATAATTGGTCAAAATTTTCTCATCGCTCTTAAAGCTAAGATCGATGTTGAGAATAAATTTATTACCATACTAGGCAACAACATACCATTTGGATACTATAACCATTACAATAGCCAAGAAATCTGTTCACTTGAATATAGCAATCTAAAAAATTTAAATCTGGCACACTTGAATGCGGAAGAATATCAACCTCTCGTAAAATTGTTAAGCAGTTATCATGAATTATTTTATAAAGATGAGAATAAGCTCTCTGCCACTCACGAAATTAAACACGAAATAAAAACGAATACTGAACGACCAATATATTCAAAAATGTATAGATACCCCCAAACTCATGAAGTGGAGATTCAGAAACAGATAAAAGAAATGTTAGCACAAAACATAATTAGAGAAAGTAATTCACCCTACAATAGTCCTTTATGGGTGGTGCCTAAGAAGATTGACAGTTCGGGAATTCAAAAATGGCGAATTGTCATAGATTATAGAAGACTAAATGAAAATACTATAAGCGATAAATTTCCAATTCCAAATATCGATGGAATTTTGGACAAGTTAGGAAAAGCTCAATATTTTTCTTCTATAGACCTTGCAAAAGGTTTTCACCAAATATTAATGCATGAAAATGATATACAAAAAACCGCATTTTCCACACCTTTTGGGCACTATGAATTCCTAAGGATGCCGTTTGGACTAAAAAATGCTCCAGCGACTTTTCAACGACTTATGAATTTTGTTCTCCGCCAATATATAAATAAAATATGTGTTGTGTATTTCGACGACATATTAATATTTAGCACTTCATTAACTGAACATATTTATAAACAATATGAAACTAATATTTGAAAAGCTAAAAGAAGCAGGACTTAAAATTCAAATTGATAAATTAGTTTTTTGAGGAAGGAAACTGAATTTTTGGGCCATATCCTTACTTCTGAAGGTATAAAACCAAATCCCAAGAAAGTTGAAACTATTCAAAAATTAAAACTTCCGACGACGCAAAAACAGATAAAGTCATTTTTGGGAATTACTGGATTTTTTCGAAAATTCATAAGAGACTATTCTAAAATAGCTTTCCCTATGATAAAATATTTAAAGAAAAATACAAAAGTTAACGTAAGAGATATCATAGCTTTCGAAAAATTTAAAGAAATCTTAACAAATCCTCCTATTCTGAGGTACCCCGATTTTAAAAAAACGCTTTAAGCTAATAACAGACGCAAGTAATTACTCAATTGGTGCAGTTTTAACCCAGGAAGGTCACCCGATTTCATTTGCGTCGCGAACATTAAACAATCATGAAAAAAAACTACTCCGCTATCGAAAAAGAATTATTAGCGATAGTATGGGGGGTATAATATTATAGACCTTATATTTTTGGAAGGGAATTTGATCTGCAAACAGATCATCAGCCACTAAAGTGGTTAAAGGCAAAATATTCGGGTAAAGTTATTAATCCCCGATTGCAACGATGGTTAGTGCAGTTAGGAGAATACGATGCGAAAATTGATTATATTCCAGGGAGAGAAAATAAAATAGCCGACTTCCTCAGTCGAATTAATTGTGAAAACTGTGAAATAAACTTATGTGATTCCGAAAATTTGGGACTCACTTCAAACGATATTTTTAGGATCAAAAATATTAATATTTTACAGAACCAGGAACAATCTTTAGTGGTTCATCCGGATCTTTCTCAAAGAGAAAATCAGTCAGATGACGGTGAAACAATACATTCACAAGCAGAAGATTTTAACGATCACATCCCTATTCTTGATACAGTTGTAAATGGATTTAAATATCAAATAATTTTAACAGAAACTAAAGAAACTGAAATGAAAATAATTTTTAATAAGAAACGACTTTTTATCGACTTGCATGACATTGAGGCTACTAATGCTTTCAATATAGTCCGAAGACATATTGGTAAAGGAAAAATCGCAATATTTTCAGAACTTAGTGATCACGAATTCAATAAATTACAAAAGATTTTAGTAGAATCATATTCTGGTGTTGATGGAATAACTTTTGTTAAATGTACCTATTTTGCTAAGGACATCGAAAACGAAAATGAACTAAAGAAACAAATATCGATTTTCCATAAAAACGAGGTAGGTCATGCAGGAATTATTCTGCTCCGGAGGGAAGTATGATCGCAATCCAATCAAGCCTAAATTTCACATATTCATTGATGAATTCTCAAAACACGCCGTAGGTTTTTATTTGCCAGGTAGAAACAACCAAACAATTAAAAGTAAAATAAACGAATTTCTAGCAATAAAAGGTCCAGTTAAAAAGTTTGTTTTTGATAATGAATTTAATTCAAAAAACGTAAAGGATTTCTTAACACAGGAGAGGATCGAATTTCATGCTACGAAACCCAACAGTCATACCGGAAATTCTGACATAGAACGTCTTAATAATACTTTGACTGAAAAAATTAGAACGCTTAACCTAGAAGAGAAATTGCCAATTATAACACAAATGACAAAGGCTATAAAATTTTACAATAACACTGTACACAGTACTATAAAATGTACCCCTTTTGATGTACTAAATGGTACCGTGAGTCACGAACTTATCAGAAGTAGACTAGAAAATAAAAAAATCACATTATACAGAAACTCAACCGCAATAGAGAATCTTACGAGGAAAGAAGAAAAACGGGGTTCATAAAAAATTACAAAAGTGTTAGGCACAAAGAAGAACCTAAGTTCATTAAACGGAATTTGAAAAATATTCATGAAATCAACATTAAAAGGCCGTTCAAATTTGGCCGTTCAATTTTGGATACAGAAAATACGACTTTTAATAGGGACGACGAGGACATTGATTTTGAATATTTGTCCAGACGATTTGAGAACCTCAAAAGACAATTTAAAATTCCAGGAGCTTCTAATGATGCTCTTGCTAACGGTGAGCATTCAACCAAACCAAGCGGATCTACAGGTTAATCTAATTATGGAGAATGCTGGATTCATCAAGATTAGAATGAGCTAAGTGGAAATTGTTAACAAAACAACTACTCTCGTACATGTCATAAACATAGTCGAAATAGAAGACATATTAAATCAAATAAAGGGAAATATAAAACATTTACTTTTACATGAAGAGATAATTTTACAAAACGAAATTAAATTGATTGAATCTAAAATCAAAACCTTAAAACCAAGTCGAAATAGAAAACGTAGAGGTTTGATTAATGTAGGAGGAAAGGTCTACAGATGGCTCTTTGGGACAATGGATGATGATGATAGACAGGAATTTCTGGAACACCTTTCCATCATTGATCAAAATTCTCACAATTCTATTGAGACCTTAAATAGACAGATAGTATTTAATAACTCTTTAAACAAATCACTTCATTCCCTGAGAACTGTAGTGGAAAACGACAGAAAGGAAATAATCATATTTTTGAAGAAAATCAAGAATAACAATAATGAGATAGTAAAAGAAATAATTTACTTGGACCAACTGACAAAACTGAAAACCTTAGAACATAAAATAGATAAAATTCAGGATAATGTAGTTTCAGCAAAAAGTAATATTATACATCCAAGTATGTTTACTACACAAGAGATAGAACAGTTTGAAATTGATTTTTATAAGTTGAAAATGTTGAAGGTGACCACTCACTCATTATTGCAGTTTTGATTCCAGACAATTACGTTAAGACTGATTTAAAAATGATTACCCCTATTCCAAACAAAAAACAAATTTGAAATAGATACAAATGACGAATATATAATTGAAATTGATAACAAGCCTTTTATATACCAAGAAAATATACCTTTAAGAAAACTTAAAAAAAGTAATCATTGTAGTTATTATAATACTTGTAAATTTAAATTTAATAATAACACTTCTGTATTTGAACTTGATGAAGAAACAATTATTGTAAAGAAAGTTTTTTCCGAAAAAATTAAGCATGATTGCGATGATAGGAAGTTTGAATTGGAAGGAAACTTTCTTATAAACTTCAATAATTGCAGTATAACAATTCATAATCAAACATTTTCTAATAGAAAATATAAGATAAAAGAAAAATTTTTTTATCCAAACGTTAATAAACTTGAGAACTTAAATATCTTATCTTATATTCTTAAACGAGCAAAAATTGTATATATATATATATATATATAGAATGGCTATCTCGAAAACGGCTCTAACGATTTTGATAAAATTTAGACAGTGGGTATCTTTTTTGATGTATAGGTCGAAGAAGGAGGGACTTTTGGAACTTTTACCTCTAAGAGGGTAAAAACGGGTAAAAAGGGGAAAAAATCGAAAACGCTATGTCTCCTAAAGTAATAGGTATAGAAACAAAATTAAAATTACGTTTTAAACAGCTATAAAAATAAGCGGACAGGTGTTTGGTACTTTTTTGAAACTATGTTCTATAGGGGGTAAAAAAGGGTGAAAATAGTTTTTTTGGCACCTTTTTAACCCACTCTTACATTTTAAACTAAAGAATATAGAAAGAAACTTGGTACTGCAATCAATAGATGTAAAAGAAACATGAAACACATATTTGGTACTTTTTTGATTTTGGAGCCAAAATGGGTAAAAAAGGGATAAAATGATAACTTAACATCTCCAAAGTAATATCAATAGGAACATTATACATTATGATAAATGCGTTTTAAAAAAATGTACCGAATTTAATTAGCAACAAAAAAGTACCAAATATGCATATGGAACTTTTAGAAATTAGGGAATAAAAAGGGGGAAAATTAGTATTATTTTAAACAAATGAATGTTTGTCTGTATGTATGTTCTTTATAAAATAGTAACCTGTGAATTTGATCATATTATGCTCTTTAGCGAAGATGTTGCGGATAAGCCGGCGAAGGTTTTTAAGTTGATAAGACTAATTTCCGACAGATGGCGCCACGGAAAATTACTAAAAATTAATTAAATCGTAAACTGTACATTTGATCATGCTATGATCTTTAGCAAAGTTGTAGCGCATGAGCCGACGAAGGCTTTTTAGTTGGTGTGAATAATTTACGACAGGTGGCGCCACTGAAATTTACTCAAAGTGAATTTAATCGTATGCTGTACATTTAATCATGCTATAATCGTCAGCAAAGTTGTTACGGATAAGTCGAAGAAGGTTTATGAATTGGAATGAGCAAAGTCCGACAGGTGGCGCCACAGAAAATTACTCAAAGTGAATTAAATCGTAAACTGTGCATTTGATCATGTTATAATCATAAGCAAAGTTGTTACGAATAAACAGACAAAGGTTTCTTATATGGTATGAACAACTTCAGGTGGCGCCACTGCAAACTACTCAAAATTAATTAAATCGTAAACTGTGCATTTGATCAGACTATAATCTTTTGCGAAGTTGTTGCGCATGAGTCGATGGAGGTTTCTGTTGATATGAATAATTTCCAAAATTTTTCAAAATGAGTAAACTATGCAAACTATGTGTTGGTCGGACAAAATAAATCAAATAATTCAAAATTTACTGAATATTTGTACAATGTCTTTCCTCTAAATTTATTTTATCACTTTATAATATAAAAGTACCTGGTAGACCGAGCCTTGCTCGGAGCTTTATGATAAGCATTTTGAGGAAAATTTTAAAGTTTTTATATATTTTATATTATAAAGTGCTAAAATAAATTTAGAGGAAAGACATTGTAGAAACATTCAGTTAATTTTGAATTATTTGATTTATTTTGTCCGACCAACACATAGTTTGCATAGTTTACAGTTTAACTCATTTTGAATAATTTTGGAAATTATTCATATCAACAGAAACCTCTGTCGACTCATGCGCAACAACTTTGCTAAAGATTATAGTCTGATCAAATGCACAGTTTACAATTTAATTCATTTTGAGTAGTTTTCTGTGGCGCCACCTGTCGGACTTTGCTTATTCCAATTCATAAACCTTCTTCGGCTTATCCGTAACAACTTTGCTGAAGATTATAGCATGATTAAATGTACAGCATACGATTAAATTGACTTTGAGGAAATTTCAGTAGCGCCACCTGTCGAAATTTCTTCATACCAACTAAGAAACCTTCGTCGGCTCATGTGCAACAACTTTGCTAAAGATTGTAGCATGATTAAATGTACAGATTACGATTAAATTGACTTTGAGTAAGTTTCTGTAGCGCCACCTGTCGGAAATTATTCATACCAACTAAAAAGCCTTCGTCGGCTCATGCGCTACAACTTTGCTAAAGATCATAGCATGATCAAATGTACAGTTTACGATTTAATTAATTTTTAGTAATTTTCAGTGGCGCCATCTGTCGGAAATTAGTCTTATCAACTTTAAAACCTTCGCCGGCCTATCCGCAACATCTTCGCTAAAGAGCATAACACAATCAAATTCACAGTTTACTATTCTATAAAGAACATACATACAGACAAACATTCATTTGTTTAAAATAATACTAATTTTTCCCCCTTTTTATTCCCTAATTTCTAAAAGTTCCATATGTATATTTGGTACTTTTTTGGTGCCAATTGAATTCGGTTCATTTTTTTAAAACGCATTTAACATAATGTATAATGTTCCTATTCATATTACTTTGGAGATGTTAAGTTATCATTTTATCCCTTTTTTACCCATTTTGGCTCCAAAATCAAAAAAGTACCAAATACGTGTTTCATGTTTTTTTTACATCTATTGATTGCAGTACCAAGTTTCTTTCTATATTCTTTAGTTTAAAATATAAGAGTGGGTTAAAAAGGTACCAAAAAAACTATTTTCACCCTTTTTTACCCCCTATCGGACATAGTTTCAAAAAAGTACCAAACACCTGTCCGCTTATTTTCAAAGCTGTTTAAAACGTAATTTTAATTTTGTTTCTATACCTATTACTTTAGGAGACATAGCATTTTCGATTTTTTCCCCT
Organism: Stomorhina lunata; assembly: GCA_933228675.1. NCBI lineage: Eukaryota > Metazoa > Arthropoda > Insecta > Diptera > Rhiniidae > Stomorhina > Stomorhina lunata. The sequence goes on along the minus strand of OW121740.1, from coordinate 81,522,201 downwards.
TTTTACCCGTTTTTACCCTCTTAGAGGTAAAAGTTCCAAAAGTCACTTCTTCTTCGACCTATACATCAAAAAAGATACCCACTGTCCAAATTTTATCAAAATCGTTAGAGCCGTTTTCGAGATAGCCATTCTATATATATATATATATATATATACAATTATTGCTCGTTTAAGAATATAAGATATATAAAAACTTTAAAATTTTCCTCAAAATGCTTATCATAAAGCTCCGAGCAAGGCTCGGTCAACCAGGTACTATCTGATATAAATGTTAAATTCGATAACATAATTATAAATAAAATAGGGGGAGTAAAAATACTAGGGGAAGAGAGAAACTAAAAGTAGTACACATATGCATGTACTCTTGCAATTTGTTTATTCCCCAATTCGTAATTTTAATCGTGAAGTTAGCTGCAAGTATATTTTGACACTTGTTTTATTTTCTTATTCATGAGTGCTCACGTTCAAGTGGCTTTATTTTCAATTGAATTAAATATAAAATTAAAAATATTCAAGAAACTCACTTATTAATTGATATTTATCAATATCCATTTCGAAAAACAATTTCTTTTACACGAAAAATACTTGTTTGAGCACAAATGTATTGTTTTTTTTCACCACACGAATATACTTAAAAAAGAAAATGTCAAAAATTATGTACCTATGCATACGTCAATAAACAATATCGGCGACAAAAATCGTACAATTTAAACGCAAATGCAATTTTAAAGAAAGAACGACAAAAATCGCAGCGATAAAGATTGTACAATGTAAACTGGGACTTGCCTTAATAAAAGAAACAATGTAAATGTTAACATGACAAAAAAAATTTTTGAAGTAAATGCGAAATATTTGAAATTTGTTTTTTGTAAACAATTATAAAAGTCGTTGCCACATGTGAGAAATGGGAATATTATTATCAGGAAATTTTGAATGCACAAGGGAAAAAAGACTTGAGACAATTCAATTTTGTCATAATATATTTAAAGTATTTTTGTGTAACATATTTTTTTATAATTTATGTTACAGTTTCTTCAGCTTCTTTTTGGGATTGAAAATTTTATTTTCACCAAAATTTTATTTAAAAAGCGTATCTTCAAATATGTTCTTATATATAGAATTTGGTGTGATATTTTATAGTATGAGAATTATGGGCTTTTTAAATTTCAAAAATTATACGGCATAACTTTAGAAGTTTATATCCGATATAAACTGGTATATCAAAAAAAAGCTACTGAAAGTATCATTCAAATGATAAATTATACATTCTTCCGATTTATAAAGATTAAGAGCTCATATACTCAAAACTTATTTTTACAACCGACTTTGTTTATAAAAATGAGCATATCTTAAAATAATATAGATATAAGTATGGTCTTTTATATAATGAATTTTATACAGGATATACTGGGCTTTTATATAACATAAACTACTTAGCTCTAGCATATGTATCGTGTTAGTTATGACAGCGTAAAATTTTACTTCTATTGTGTTAGAGTTATATAAATAATATTTATATTACTCTAACTCAATAGAAGTAAAATTTTATTTATTAAATATACATTTTAATATTATATATAAAATGTATATATTTTTTTGTCAATATCTACAACGGTAGTCGTGTGGCTATGTCGACGCTTAAAAAATGATTTATATTTGAATGAATGTATTCTAATTTTAACAGTTTGTAGCCCGTAGCCTGCAGTAATGATTGTGTTTATAGTATAATAGCAAACAGAAACTTGGATTTTCAAAAGTAGTATGGTAGCATAATTTGAGAAAAGAAAATAATAATTCGATCAAACGTCAGAAAGTTAATATGGCTGACAAAAGAGAGAACGGTTATACCTTACTAATTTCTTTTATCATGAATGTTAATATTAAACAAAATGCTCCCACTAGAAGTAGAGGAGCCGGGCTCTCAAGTTCAACTGAGTTGGAAGAAATAATAAAAAATATAAAATTTGAAAAACTTGCAGAAAAAAACTTGTAAGAATAATATATAAAATTAATTTTAACACAAAAATTTACTAAGTACGACATAAAAGTAATTAAGAAGAAATATATATCTTATATTCTTAAACGAGCAAAAATTGTATATATATATATATATATATAGAATGGCTATCTCGAAAACGGCTCTAACGATTTTGATAAAATTTAGACAGTGGGTATCTTTTTTGATGTATAGGTCGAAGAAGGAGGGACTTTTGGAACTTTTACCTCTAAGAGGGTAAAAACGGGTAAAAAGGGGAAAAAATCGAAAACGCTATGTCTCCTAAAGTAATAGGTATAGAAACAAAATTAAAATTACGTTTTAAACAGCTATAAAAATAAGCGGACAGGTGTTTGGTACTTTTTTGAAACTATGTTCTATAGGGGGTAAAAAAGGGTGAAAATAGTTTTTTTGGCACCTTTTTAACCCACTCTTACATTTTAAACTAAAGAATATAGAAAGAAACTTGGTACTGCAATCAATAGATGTAAAAGAAACATGAAACACATATTTGGTACTTTTTTGATTTTGGAGCCAAAATGGGTAAAAAAGGGATAAAATGATAACTTAACATCTCCAAAGTAATATCAATAGGAACATTATACATTATGATAAATGCGTTTTAAAAAAATGTACCGAATTTAATTAGCAACAAAAAAGTACCAAATATGCATATGGAACTTTTAGAAATTAGGGAATAAAAAGGGGGAAAATTAGTATTATTTTAAACAAATGAATGTTTGTCTGTATGTATGTTCTTTATAAAATAGTAACCTGTGAATTTGATCATATTATGCTCTTTAGCGAAGATGTTGCGGATAAGCCGGCGAAGGTTTTTAAGTTGATAAGACTAATTTCCGACAGATGGCGCCACGGAAAATTACTAAAAATTAATTAAATCGTAAACTGTACATTTGATCATGCTATGATCTTTAGCAAAGTTGTAGCGCATGAGCCGACGAAGGCTTTTTAGTTGGTGTGAATAATTTACGACAGGTGGCGCCACTGAAATTTACTCAAAGTGAATTTAATCGTATGCTGTACATTTAATCATGCTATAATCGTCAGCAAAGTTGTTACGGATAAGTCGAAGAAGGTTTATGAATTGGAATGAGCAAAGTCCGACAGGTGGCGCCACAGAAAATTACTCAAAGTGAATTAAATCGTAAACTGTGCATTTGATCATGTTATAATCATAAGCAAAGTTGTTACGAATAAACAGACAAAGGTTTCTTATATGGTATGAACAACTTCAGGTGGCGCCACTGCAAACTACTCAAAATTAATTAAATCGTAAACTGTGCATTTGATCAGACTATAATCTTTTGCGAAGTTGTTGCGCATGAGTCGATGGAGGTTTCTGTTGATATGAATAATTTCCAAAATTTTTCAAAATGAGTAAACTATGCAAACTATGTGTTGGTCGGACAAAATAAATCAAATAATTCAAAATTTACTGAATATTTGTACAATGTCTTTCCTCTAAATTTATTTTATCACTTTATAATATAAAAGTACCTGGTAGACCGAGCCTTGCTCGGAGCTTTATGATAAGCATTTTGAGGAAAATTTTAAAGTTTTTATATATTTTATATTATAAAGTGCTAAAATAAATTTAGAGGAAAGACATTGTAGAAACATTCAGTTAATTTTGAATTATTTGATTTATTTTGTCCGACCAACACATAGTTTGCATAGTTTACAGTTTAACTCATTTTGAATAATTTTGGAAATTATTCATATCAACAGAAACCTCTGTCGACTCATGCGCAACAACTTTGCTAAAGATTATAGTCTGATCAAATGCACAGTTTACAATTTAATTCATTTTGAGTAGTTTTCTGTGGCGCCACCTGTCGGACTTTGCTTATTCCAATTCATAAACCTTCTTCGGCTTATCCGTAACAACTTTGCTGAAGATTATAGCATGATTAAATGTACAGCATACGATTAAATTGACTTTGAGGAAATTTCAGTAGCGCCACCTGTCGAAATTTCTTCATACCAACTAAGAAACCTTCGTCGGCTCATGTGCAACAACTTTGCTAAAGATTGTAGCATGATTAAATGTACAGATTACGATTAAATTGACTTTGAGTAAGTTTCTGTAGCGCCACCTGTCGGAAATTATTCATACCAACTAAAAAGCCTTCGTCGGCTCATGCGCTACAACTTTGCTAAAGATCATAGCATGATCAAATGTACAGTTTACGATTTAATTAATTTTTAGTAATTTTCAGTGGCGCCATCTGTCGGAAATTAGTCTTATCAACTTTAAAACCTTCGCCGGCCTATCCGCAACATCTTCGCTAAAGAGCATAACACAATCAAATTCACAGTTTACTATTCTATAAAGAACATACATACAGACAAACATTCATTTGTTTAAAATAATACTAATTTTTCCCCCTTTTTATTCCCTAATTTCTAAAAGTTCCATATGTATATTTGGTACTTTTTTGGTGCCAATTGAATTCGGTTCATTTTTTTAAAACGCATTTAACATAATGTATAATGTTCCTATTCATATTACTTTGGAGATGTTAAGTTATCATTTTATCCCTTTTTTACCCATTTTGGCTCCAAAATCAAAAAAGTACCAAATACGTGTTTCATGTTTTTTTTACATCTATTGATTGCAGTACCAAGTTTCTTTCTATATTCTTTAGTTTAAAATATAAGAGTGGGTTAAAAAGGTACCAAAAAAACTATTTTCACCCTTTTTTACCCCCTATCGGACATAGTTTCAAAAAAGTACCAAACACCTGTCCGCTTATTTTCAAAGCTGTTTAAAACGTAATTTTAATTTTGTTTCTATACCTATTACTTTAGGAGACATAGCATTTTCGATTTTTTCCCCTTTTTACCCGTTTTTACCCTCTTAGAGGTAAAAGTTCCAAAAGTCACTTCTTCTTCGACCTATACATCAAAAAAGATACCCACTGTCCAAATTTTATCAAAATCGTTAGAGCCGTTTTCGAGATAGCCATTCTATATATATATATATATACAGTGCCGGTCAAAAAAATAGCACCACTCTAAACAAAATTTTTCTTACGTTTGTCTTTCTACTGTGGATCAATTAATTTGATCCAACCCACGGTACAAAGTATTGTTAGGAATGGGTAAGAATTGCAAATAAAAAAAGTATTGATTTTGTTTTTTATTTCATTAAAAAAATTCATTTTATTAAGGCAACTCTAAAAACACACAATCAAAAAAATAGCACTATTGTTCTTTTTACTTAAAAAAAAAGTATGCAATCTATGAAAAAGAAAAAAAAAAGTTCTTCACTATTTGGCTTACTAAGCTATATACCAAAATCAATATTTTGTTGTATGTCCATGATTGGCAATTACTGCAGCACATCGGTTTTGCATCGAATTAACCAATTTTTGGCATCTCTCCTTTGAAATTGAGTTCCAAATTTGCTGAACCGCAAGCCAAAGGGATTCATTGCTTGTTGGCCGCATTTGAGACACTCCCTTTTTTATGTCAGTCCACAGATTCTCAATTGGATTGAGGTCTGGGGACTGAGCAGGCCACTCCATCAGGTTAACTTTATTATCTTGAAACCACTTTTTCGCAAGTTTGCTCGTATGTTTCGGGTCGTTGTCCTGCTGGAAGACCCAAATTAATGGCATTTCCTCCGAAACATAAGGCAGCATTACATTTTGCAAAATATTTACATATACTGTCTGGTCCATGATGGTTCTGATCCAATGTATGGGCCCTACACCATAATAGGAAAAACACCCCCATACCATTATGCTAGATCCACCATGTTTGATTGTTTTGGAAGTGTGGTTTGGATGGAATTCGGTATTGGGAGGTCTTCTGACATAAGATCGTGTTCCTTTTGCTCCAAATAATACTATTTTGGACTCATCTGTCCATAAAATATTTCTCCACTTCTCAGGTGGCCATTCCAAATGAACCTTAGCAAACTGCAATCTCTTTGCAACGTGCTTACGTGAGAGCAGTGGAACTTTTCGAGGACTACAAGCGTTAAGGTTGTTCTCTCTTAGTGTCCGGCGAATAGTTTCAACGCTTGCAGTTAATTTAAGTTCCTTTTTCGCTGGCATAAATGGAGTCTTCTTGCATTGCCTGATCATTCGCTTTACGGTTAATGGTGACAAAACTTTCTTGCGGCCACGTTTTTCGGCTTCTTGAGTAAACTTTAACGCATTAACAATCATTTTGTTCGAACATCCAATCAATTGCCTAATTTCGGAATATTTTTTTCCTTCGAAAACCATTTTTTTAATAATAGCACGTTTTTCAGGCGTACAATGCTTTCCACGTCCCATTTTTTCTAAAATTAATAATAAATTTATTTTGAAATATAATTTGCAAACAATTCTTCATCTTACCTCCAGTTTTTGAAATTCCAACTGCAATGTTTCTTGTTTTTTTTCTTAGTTCTTTAAGTGGTGCTATTTTAATGACTGTGCGTAGCAGAGGTATTTTTTTAACATTGATCATGGGAAAATAACCGTTAATATTATTTGTAAAAAAACTTTGTTCTCAGAGAGAATACACTTTACAAAATAATAAAATACAGTGATGTAAAAGCCAAATGCACACAAATTTATTTTAAATTTGATTGTCAAAGTGTCACGTCGTCGGTGCTATTTTTTTGACCTGCACTGTATATATATACAATTATTGCTCGTTTAAGAATATAAGATATATAAAAACTTTAAAATTTTCCTCAAAATGCTTATCATAAAGCTCCGAGCAAGGCTCGGTCAACCAGGTACTAAGTTATAATGAAAACAATAATAATTTAAACCTTAAAATTAGTTTTTTTAGAAAAAGATAAAATAAACTAAAAAATGTTAAATACTAAAACCCAGGAGTGTTTCAGACAAGGGGTAGAGGAGTTACATACCAGACTTCTGCAATGAAACATTCTTAATCTCAAATCACAGTAAAATTCTTAAATGGTGTCGATCAGTGCAAAAGAAAAATAGAAAAGAAAGAGAAACGAATGAGTATTGCAAAATCAAGTTTGGTGTTACAACTCAATTCGAATAAAGAAAAATGAGAAGAGAATCAAAACATTGTTTGTTTCATTTACAACGTGTGTTTTTTTCTTTCATGTATATTATGAGAGTAACACTAAAAATTCTAAAAACAATCTAAGTAAATGAATGACAGTTGCACATTCCCTTCTTTAAGTGAATTATTAACTGCTAATTAAAAAACATTTTTTTGTGAAAGAAGTGATTGATTAATTGATAATTTTTTTTTTTTGTGAAAGAAGTAAAAAATTAAGAGGTTAGTATACATATATTATATAATATTCTGTATTTGCATAATAATAATAATAATATTTTGTATTTACCATAAAAATGGTAAATTTTGAAAATTTCCAATAAAAATGGTAATATTCGAAAATTTTCCGTAAAAATGGTTAATTTTGAAAATTTCAGATAAAAATGGTCCATTTTGAAAATTTGCCATAAAAATAATAAATTTTGAAAATTTCCGATAAAAATGTTAAATTTTGAAAATTTCCGATAAAAAATAGTAAATTTTGAAAATTTTCCATAAAAATGGTAAATTTTGAAAATTTGCAATAAAAAAGAGAAATTTTGAAAATTTCCGATTAAAATGGTCAATTTTGAAAATTTGCCATAAAAATGGGAAATTTTGAAAATATCCGATATAAATGTAAATTTTGAAAATTTCCCATAAAAATGGTAAATTTTAAAAATTTCCCATAAAAATGGTAAATTTTAAAAATTTCCCATAAAAATGGTAAATTTTGAAACTTTCCCATAAAAATGGTAAATTTTGAAAATTTCACATAAAAAAGGGAAATTTTGAAAATTTCCGATTAAAATGGCCAATTTTGAAAATTTGCCATAAAAATGGTAAATTTTGAAAATTTCACATAAAAATGGTCAATTTTGAAAATTTCCCATAAAAGTAGCAAATTTTGAAAATAAGAATGGGAAATTTTAATATTTTCCCAGTTTTATGGGAAATTTCTAAAATTTTCTCATATTAATGCGAAAATTCTAAAATTTACCATAAAAATGGGAAATTTTAAAAATATCCCTTAAAAATAGGAAATTTTAAAACTTTTCCATAAAAATGGAAAAATTGAAAAACTTAAAAGTTTTCCTTTTTAAAATATCTGTTTTTTAGGATATTTTAAAAATTTCCCATTTTTATTAGAAATTTTAAATTTTTTTTCCCATTTCTATGGGAAATTTTCCTTTTTATTCGAAATTTCAAAAATTTTATTTTTAAAAATTTCCTATTTTTATAAGAAGTTTTAAAAGTTTAAATTTTTGTAAGAAGGTTTCAAAATTTTCAATGTTTATGGGAAATTTCCAAAATTTACCATTTATATAGGATATTTTAAAAATTTCCCTTTTTGATGGGAAATTTTTAAATTTTCCTATTTTTATGGAAAATTTTCAAAATTTCCGATTTTATATAAAAAATAAAATTCCTGCTCTAAAAAATCAATTTTTAAAGATATCGCTCAGAAATTGCTTAAAAAATTTAATAACAAAATAAAAAGCAGTCATTGCCTGATATAATATTAAATCAAAATAACTGTCACATATTGATTGATATAATAAAAATCAAACTTTATTGGAAATTTTAAAAATTTCAAAAATGTGAAATTTTCAAAATTTACCATTTTTACGGGAAATTTTGAAAATTTCCCATTTTTATGGCATGTTTTTAAAAGTTATTATTTTTATCGGAGATTTTCAAAATTTCCCATTTTTATGGCAAATTTTCAATATTTACCATTTTTACGGGAAATTTGTAAAATTTCCCATTTTATGGGATTTTTCTTTTTTTTTTTGCTATGATTTGTATAAATTAATAGTGTTTCTTATATTCAATTTTGTGTTTTATTACTGTTATAAGATGTCATCAACTGAAACAGATTCCCTCGATGTGACAATGTCAAGTAGTACAAGCACCTATTATTTTTGGTCGAAATTTCTCAAAAACAAAAAATAACCCATTTTTCCCCATACCAATGGCCTCTTAAGCTTTGGACCATAAAACGTCCGATTTGTCATAATATTCCGTTGAAAACCCGTTTAAATTAAGGAAACAAAATTTCGGTGCCAACCTAATGTACATACATATGTATATAATTTACATAAATATTTTATAACTAGACAAAACTGTTGAAAAGTCTGATAATTTGCAATATACACAAATATAAAACAAAAGTATATTTTATTTTATTATAACTTTAAAAATTAGTAAAGAATTAATTAATTTTAGTTTTGTATACATTGAATGTATTCTTATGTTTTAATTATTTAATAATTTTCTTAAGAACTTTTAAGTTAAATAAAAAATAAAAATAAGAAAGTAAACATTAATTTTATTTTTTTTTTTTCATTTCAATGCAAAAATGTTTATATACCTACAAATGAACTCGAATGATTCGTGTTAATTCGATATTTTATGAAACAAAACTGTGATTGCTGAAATTGTTTGTTGTCGTGTCGAGTTTTTTACTCTCAACAGTTCTCTACAGTTCTCTTGTGTGTTTTTTTAATTTTGTGTCTTTTTTGTTTCTACACGAATTTGATTCGCGTGAACAAAAACGAATAAAGAGTTGAATCTAAAAAAAAGCGAATGTGTTGAAAAGCTTTTCAAATGTTTTGATGCAGAACTCTGTTACATACCCATTCCCTAAACCAGTAGCATTGGCTAGCAAGTGTAGGGAACCATAGATAAAACACATAGATTGAGAACATATGTTCTACTAAGGAACCAAAAAAATGTGATGAATAAATTAACTAATGTGGTGAACTCACATACATTTACTGTGAATTCAACATAGTCATTTTGACAACTGTCAAATGAAAATGTAAACAAACAAAAATTATTTGTAATTGGAAATGGTAAGTAAAGACAATTTATTTGTTTTTTGTATTAATATTAAGTAAAGATATTATTGTTTTTAGCAAAAAGGCAGCAGAAAAGTGCATATTCTTTTTATTATTTGCCACAGACCACACAAAATTTATACCGATCGACTATTAATCGGCAGAAGAATCAATTTAGCGGTGTCCGTCTGTCTATCGGCCGCTATTAAAAATACAAAATCAGAGAGACTCTGCCCAACATTGGTCAAAATTCAAAGTTACCCTACTTATTCAATGGCCCAGGATATCTTATGGTCAAGCTTAATCAACTGTTCTAAAGACATACATATATATACTATATGATACTTTTTTAAGTTTGGGAATTTAAGTAGATTTATGTCATTTTCGGCTAAGGGCCTGATATGGGAGCTAGGGTCAATTGTGAATCAATAGTTTTCAAATTTCGGTTATTGGTTTATATTTACAAAATATTTACCTGTGCAAAGTTTTAGTAATAAACTGCATTTATCTTTAGATTTATAAGCGATTTTCAGCGTTTATGATTATTTTAACTACTTGTGTCTTGTATGGGAGGTATGATCAAATATGGGTCGATTCCTACAAAATTAGGTATACTGGTTAAGGTTATTATCTATATATATATATATATATATATATATATATATATATATATATGTATATATAAAACTCTAACGTGACTGACTGACTGACTTATCATCGCCCAGCCCAAACGGCTAAAGCTAGATAGCTGAAATTTTGACAGCGGGTAGCTTTTTCGAAATAAAGATCCACTTAGTAGGGATTTTTGAAAATTCGGCCTCTAAGGGTATCTTTGTGTATCTTTTGAACCAGTCAACAGAGTAACAAAATTAAAAACGAAGCCGGTAAACAAGAAAAAACACATGTTTGGTACTTTTTTGATTCAGGGTTCAAAAAGGCGGTCAAAAAAATTTAGGGTAGGTACATTTTTTTTTCTTCTTATTACACTTGAACCAATAAAGCTAGAAATAAAATTTATAGGGAGCTCGATTGCCAAGTACAAAATATCAAATACGTGTTTGGTACTTTTTTCAATTAAAAGGGTAAAAAAAGGAAAAATCGGTAACATTATATCTCCTTAACCAAAAGCGATATAAGCAAAGATTAAATTGGTTTGAGATTAGCACTAAAAATTAAGCGACATGTGTTCGGTACTTTTTTGAAAATCGGCCGCCTAGCGGGCAAAGAGGGTAGAAAAGGAATAAATTAGTAACATCATATCTCCGAAACCAAAGTTGAAATTGGTTTTGAATCGGCTAGAAAAATAAGGGGACACGTGTTTGGTGCTTTTTTGAAAATGGTACTAATAAGGATAAAAAAGGGTAAAAACTATATTTTGGTACTTTTTTTTAACCCATATGTATCTTTTAAACTAATACACATAGAACCATAATTTATATCGCAAAAATAATTAAATACGTATTTGGTACTTTTGCGATAAAAGGGGTACAAAAGGGTAAAAAGGGAAAATATTTAAGGGTAGGTTTTTAGCTATGGATATATTTTAGGCTAATGAAGCCAGAAGTGTAATTTATTGACTGGTCGATTGACATTGAAAAAGATAAACTACGTGTTTGGTACTTTTTTCAATTTTGGGGTAAAAATCGGAAAAGTATATCTTCCAAACCAAAAGTGATAGAAACAAAAACTAAATTGGTCTAAGAATAGCACTAAAAATTAAGGGACATGAGTTCGGTACTTTTTGAAATTCGACCTATTAGAATGTAAAACAGGGTAGAAAAGGGAGAAATTAGTAACATCATATCACCGAAACTAACATCGATGCAAACAAAGTTGAAATTGGATTTGAATCGGCTAAAAAAATAAGTGGACACGTGTTTGGTACTTTTTTGAAAATGGCACTAATAAGGATAAAAAAGGGTAAAAACTATATTTTGGTACTTTTTTAACACATATATGTATATCTTTTGAACTAATAAACTTAGAAACATAATTTATATCGCAAACAATAGGTATTAAAGAAGTATTAAGTGCGTATTTGGTACTTTTGCGATTAACGGGGTACAAAAGGGTAAAAAAAGCGAAAACATTCAAGGGTAGGTTATTTAGCTATGGATATCTTTTAGCCAGAACTATAATTTACAGATGGGTGGATTCATATTGAAAAAGTATAAGACATGTGCAGTTTAGTGGTTAAACAGAAAATGAATAAATTAGTAACATCATATCTCCGAAATTTACATCGTTAGAAATAAAGTTGAAATTGGATTTAGATCATCTTGCAAAAAAGGGAACACGAGTTTGGTACTTTTTTGGAAATGGAACTAATAAGGGAGAAAAAGGGTAAAAACTATATTTTGGTACTTTTTTTTAACCCTATACGTATCTTTTGAACTAATAAACATAAATACTCAATTTACATCACAATTGATAAGGACTAACAAAATTAAGAAAGTGCTTGGCACTTTTACGATAAATGAGGCACAAAAGAGTAAAAACCGGGTAAATATTAAAGTGTATTTTGTTTTTTAACTATGATTATCATTTAAACATATCAAGCAAGAAGTATAATTTACAAGCGGGTCTATTTACATTGAAGTATAAGACACGCGTTTGGTTCCTTTTTTTATTTTTTGAGTAAAAAGGGGGGAAAAATCGGTAGCGTAATATCTTCTAAATAAAAAGTGATATTTTTTTTTTAAATTTGGCCGCTTATGGGTAAAACAGGCTAGAAAATGGATAAATCATATAATCGGCTAGAAAAATAAGGGGACATGTGTTTTGTACTTTTTTGGAAATGGCACTAATAAGGGTAAAAACTATATTTTGATACTTTTTTTAACCCATATGTATCTTTTGAACTTATAAACATAAAGGCTCACTTTATGCCACAATCAATAAGTATTAAAGAATTTTAAACATGTGCTTGGTACTTTTAAAATAAATGGGGTTTAAAAGGGTGAAAACGGGAAAGTATTCATTTTAGCTAACGAAGTCAGAAGTATACATTTTTTATTTTATAAACAAAAAAATATTTGACATTTCATTGGTGAGATTCTTTTTTGGTGGGGAATTAAAAATCATTCAAACAAGTGTTGCATTTCTAGTCCAAATTCAAAAACCAAAAATTCAAAAATCAACAATACCAAGCAACTCTGCTTTTAGTATGTGGTGGATATGTAAGTAAGCACTAATACCACTTAAACATAATTTTACCAATACAGTAATACTTATTACAATATGGCGCCTCTAAAATGTACCATGACGTCTCTTAAATGTACTTGACAGTTGCGTCCTCAGTCTAGTTTATGTAGGGAACCATGTTCATAAATAACTATTATATGTTATTATTCGTTCCCACATTTTGCCAGACAGCAACGTAAGCATTTGTGTTTGCATTGCTCACCTTAATTTTAATTTGATATTTTTTAAGTTTAAATTAAGAAATCAATTTTTATATTTTTTAGTCTTAAGATTCCATTCAAACAACAGAGTTATTTTTTAAAAAGAACTTGGAAATAAAAAAAATAAGTCAAAAATAAATAAAATTGAAGTTTTATTTTAATAGACTTATAAGTGGTGTTTTAATCGAATTACTATATTTTGGAAAAAGTAAATTTTTTATGATCTTAAAAAAAGGCTGCATATAATTTGTTTTTTTTAGTAGTGCATTCACACAGTTTTATTTTTAATTAACTTAAAAAAAAATAACATAAACAACTTCTTATTTTTAAAAGAAAAAATAACATAAAACATTTCTTTTTTTTAACGAAAAGTAACTTAAAATTAACAAAATATTATGTCTTCTTCAGAATAATCTTGTTCACTTGAAACTGTTTTCAAGTTTTTATAGAAAGGCTTTTTATAAAAAGGCTCTAAGCTAAAATATAAGGTTCCCAACTTTAAACAGCTATTAATTAAACATCGATGAACAAAAGTGCATGAATCTTTCCGCAAAAGACTCATCTGGAATCTAGTTTGTGTATAAAAAAGGAATTTTAGCAAGAAAATAAGAATAACGGGAATTATAAGGAAATATGTGTAATGTTGCCTGTAGGCAACAACGGACACGAAAGGGTTAAAGGACACAAACAAATTAGCAAATAGCGAAAGCATAAAGGAAGGCAAGAAATATAAATAAATAAGAGTGATTAAAAGCAAAGTTAATAAATTATTAATACAATATAAATGCAAGTGTGGACTCAATCCCTTTTTCAACTGAAAATAAAAATTTTGTGTTCCGTGCAAAAAAATATTTTGTCTTTAAAAGGGGTTTTCAGTTAAAATTTGAAAACTATATTTTTGTCATACATTGTTAGTCCTAAAAGGAAGTGTATCCACTCTAAATCTCAAAAATGCCAAAAATGGACTCATTCCCTTTATCCACTGAACGACTCATTAATGCTCGGCTCCATTTCCCTTATTAGAACTTGAAGATTGCAGTAATTATTGTTATAGCCGTTTATGTTCCATTGTAAAATTGTGAAATCCATACTGTGAATATATGAGTATTATTTGCGTGTTCGTGGGTAGTAGTTTGAGGAAAATGAGGATTTTTGTGTTAAAGTTTTTAAAGAAGTTAGAGTTCTAAATCCATCGATTTTGGTAAGGTGTTTAGGCATTTTAGATGATTGTGGTTTTTCTGAGTTAGTGTTTGATGATTCAATTGAATAGGTATGTTTTATTGTTGAGTACTGTTTAGCATTATTGGTTTGTTTATCTGAGATAAGATTTGATGGTACGGTTGATGTCTTAAGTTTAGTTTCTGAAAGTTGGCTGGTATTTTTGATTTCTGTTGACGGTTGTTTTTCTGCTGAAGTTTTGGTTTTGTTTAAATTTTTATATTTTTAGATGTAGATTCCTGATTGTCTGAAGATGTCGAAGGTGTGTAAGAGATGGATTGAGGATTTTTTGCATTGTTATTTATTGGAGTTTTTTTTTTTTTTTTTTTTTTTTTGTATTGGACCAACACTCAGGGGATGACCCCTACATATGCATATGCATTGTGATGGAACTAGGAAAATAGGTTGTGGGAAGGAGGATAGAGGGAGTAGTGTTTGTGGATATTTGATTTGAACCTTAGGATATCGTAATTAGAGGGAAAGACTGATGCAGGAAGTTTATTCCACATTCGCGCTGTACGGCTAAAAAACGAGTTTTCTCTATAGTGCGTCGTGCGATCCACTGGAAAATCGACTACAAAGGGATGGACCCTTGTAGAGTTGCGTGTGCTACGAAGAAATGTACGGGTTTCAGGAACAAGATCTCTAATTTCATTTGAGCACATCCCATTATAGTAGCGATAGAACAGTAAAACGCAACCCACATTACGACGATGCTCCAATGAGGCAATAGAGTTGGCTACTCTACTGTCACCGATAAGCACCTTCGCCCTCTCTTGTACGCGGTCGAGAAGCTCCAAAATAGACTTTGAAGCACCGGCCCATACATGAGAGTTGTATTCCATTTTCGGTCGGATATATGTGGTATAGATATTAAGGAGATCAGTTGGAGTGAAGTATGTCTTACACCGCTTTAGAAAACCGAGACACTTGAATGCTTCTTTCGACACTTGGAAAACGTGATTAGTCCAGCGGACATCACACTGAATTTTCATGCCTAGAACATCAAGAGTTTCCGATTCCTCAATATTTATACCACCCATAGTTACAGATGATGCAACATTGTCCGTAATGCGTTTATGTGTTAACACACAACATTGGGTCTTTCGAGCGTTGAAATCGACCCTATTTAAATGACCCCAATCGGATATTGTAGATAGGTCAGAATTAAGCGTATCATTCATGGTTTGCCTCTTGGAATTAATCTCCAATATGCTTGGCCTGTAGTTAAATGAATACGAATGACAGATGTTGCTATCATCTGCAAAAGAGTAGATAGGGTTGGAAGTTTGACATAGAAGGTCATTTAGAAAAATAAGAAATAGAGTAGGAGAAAGAACGGAGCCTTGTGGTACCCCCGAATTGATCTTGAACTCGTCGGACGATATCCCATCTATAACAACTCTTATAGTACGATCTCTGAGAAAGCTCGATATAAACCGAGAGAAATTGTTACCTACACCAAAAGCAATAAGTTTTGATAGAAGTGCTTTATGCCATACCCTATCGAACGCCTTAGAAATATCGAGAGCTATAACTTTACTTTCGCCAAAACGGTGAATAGAACGACACCATTTTTCCGATAAAAAGGCTAATACATCACCCGTAGAGCGACCCCTACGAAATCCATATTGCCGGTCGTTAAGTAGGTTATTAGACTCCAAGTATTTAACTAAATGATAGTTTACCATACTTTCCATCACTTTGGAAAGCGCGGAACAAATTGCTATTGGGCGGTAATTTTCGGGGTTGCTAGCCTCGCCTTTTTTGGGGATTGGCGTTACATTAGCAACCTTCCAACACATAGGGAACTCACCGGCGTGGTACACGGTGCTAAAAAGGTTGGCTAATGGACGAGCTAACGTTGAAGAGCACTGCTTTAAAACCAGTGCTGGAATGCCATCCGGCCCGGGAGACTTATTTATGTTAAGATCCGCTAAAACCCTTTTGACAGCACGTGCTCGAAAGAATATGCTAGGCATAGTTACTGTTACTCTTTCGATCACGGGCAGTGGTTGATTGCTTTCCAGCAAGTTTGAATTACTTGCAAATAATTCAGCCATAAGGTTTGCTTTATCAACCGGGTTAGTGAATGGTTGGTCATCCTTTAAAAGAGTTGGAATTGATGAACTAGCATTGTTCCTTACTCTTTTAACGAATGACCAAAAGCTTTTACTGCCCTTGGGGGCAGTAAGAACTTTGGTACGAAGTCGCTGCTCGTACAGAAATTTTTCACGACTAAGTACTCTGGCACATGAAGATCTCGACATTTTGCGCAGCAAATCAGTATCAGGAGTTCTGTTTTTTCTCCAGATTCTGAATGCTTCCTCTCTGGATCTGACTGCAATTTTACAAGTCTGATTAAACCACGTTTTATTTCGTGGTTTAACCGAAGCCTTTTTTATTGGTATAAAAGTATCCATTCCTAACAATATAATATTCTGCACCATTTTCGCCATGGCATTCACATTACTATCCAGGAAACAAAGTTTCCAGTTAAAATGCTGAAAAAAATCGTTGAGCTCTGCCCAACGTGCTTTCCCGTAAATAAAGAGCTTACGCTTCGTGGCTGTTGATGAAACGTTATGAAGTTTGGAGAACGGAAAAGTGGCGGAAATGGTGCAATGGTCCGAATTACCAAGAGGTGCAAGAACATCAACTTCGTATTTATCAGGATGCGAAGTGAGAAAAAGGTCGAGAGTGTTGAACTGGTGCCCTGAAACACACGCGATATGTGTTGGATCATTCACTAATTGCGCAAGGTGATTATGCGCGGCGAATAGCTCAGCATATTGACCCTCCGGTGTTGTGTGGCTTGAATGGCGAAGCCAAGACGAATTATGTATGTTAAAATCGCCAGCAACGACGATTTCGCTGTTAGGGCAATTTTCGAGGAACATAAAGTGCGGATACATTCAGAGTTTTCATGTGGCGGTAGGCTACATTGTGGGCAAGTGGGGTTGCTCTTACAAAGCTTTTTTGTGTGCCCTAATCGTTGGCAGCTCTTACATAATTGGGTTGGGATAGTAAAATTCAACCTTGCACTTATACCACGCTACATCAACTGTAGCTGGCAAACGGTAATGATCAAAAGTGAGAATCATTTTGCCTGTTGGGGTTCTTGTCTTACCATCTTCGTCCAATTTTGTAAACTTATATACATCGGTAACTCCTTGTTCCTTCATTTCAGCGATAATTTCAGTTTCTGGCACTTCTTTTAGACATGACTAATACCTTCAACACCTTTTTTAAAAGCGAATGGACTAATTTTGGACAATGGTTTGTTAGTTTCAGTTCAGGAAATCAGAATATATTTCGGGTTATTGGTATGGCTATTTCTAGATGTGGGAGCTGCTAAATCTGGTTAGTCGCTTAGTTTATGTTTTTTGGAAATATCTTAAATATCTTGGCCTATTACGGATACGGCCAGATCTTCGAATCACTTGCTCTTGTGGTTCTTCAGAAGGTTGTTGAACATTAGGAAGTTCAGATTCTTGGGTTTCAGACTCTTCTTGATTTTGAGGAATGATTACTGGTTCGAAAACTTGTTGATTATACTAAATAGGTTGTTGACTAGAAGTACTGCTTTCAATATCTGGAGAAAAATGAACTTTACGCTGTTGAACCTGTGTAGACTTAAGTTGGTTGATATGCCTCTTTAAAACGTAGCCATCGTCGAGTTTTATGAGGTAATGAAGTTCACCAAGCTTGCGAAGAACAGAGCCAGTCTTCCAAACTGTTTTGATGTTTTTGCTGTGAAGTACCTGCACCCTTTCTCCCACGCTTAGCTTTCGCATCCCTGGAAGTGCTTTTGTAGGTTTGAAATTGATAGCTGGTTTTAGTGCATCTAGTTGAATTCGAATACGCCTGTTGAAGTATAATTCTGCTGGACTTTTTCCAGAGTTAAGGGGGGTTGCGCGGTATCTTTGCATTATTTCATTAACCTTTTTGTATAGAGGTCCTGGTTCCGCTGCCATTGACTTCAGTTTTCGTTTAAGGGTTTGTACGTAGCGTTCAGCTAACCCATTTGTACTAGGGTAACCAGGTGCTATTAATTTCTGAAAAATTCCATTTTTGTTGCAATACGATTTAAATTGATCACTCGTAAATATAGTCGCATTGTCGGACACCATGATCGATGGGAATCCATGCGTAGCAAAAATATCAGAGAGAAGATTTATTGAAGTTTGCGTTGTAGGAGCGTCTCGTATGATTCGAATCTCTGCCCATTTGGATTTTGCATCCACGAAAATTAAGAAAAAGCAGTCTAGAAAAGGGCCCGCGTAATCAATGTGTATACCAGTTTTCGGCTGGTTCCTCCCACTGGTGAAGTGGTACCTTTGCAGGTTTAGATTGGACTTGGACGCATGATTCACACGACCTTACCATCCTCTCTATATCACGATCGATTCCTTCCCAGTAGCAATATCTTCTGGCGAGTTGTTTCATTCTTGTAATATCGGGATGAGTATGATGAAGCTCTTTAAGAATTGAATATTGAAGACTTTTTGGAACCAATACTCGTTGACCTTTGAAAATTATGCCATTATTGAGGGTATAAACTTCTTCACCTTCACCACAATTCTGTAAATTTGATATAATTTTTGAGAGATCTGGATTTTTGGCTGTTTCAGATGCTAAAGTTTCAGCATTTACGTATTCATTTGAAATTTCGAAAACAGATACGGAGAACAATTCGTTTACTTCTTTATTTATTACTTTACCTGTAGATGGTTTTTGTAATATTTTTGTAGCGCGCGATAGGCAATCAACGTTAGTATGTTCCGATCCTTTTTTGTATTTTATCTCGTAATCCAAGCTCGATAAGAATTCGGCATAACGAAGCAACCTAGCTGAAGTAATTGCTTTCATTTTATTATTCTGATGGAAAATACGTGTTAACGGACGGTTATCAGTGATGAGCTGAAATTTCTTGCCGTAGAGGTACATAAAGAAGTGATTTATTGTGAATATGATTGCCAACGCCTCCCGATCCAATTGATCCCATTCCCAGATCCCATTTTTTCACTTCCAACTGCTTTTTTAAGCCTCGATTACTAAATTGATCCAATTTTATTATTTTTTAGAAAAAACACTTGCTTACGCTCCGAAATTTACTATAAATACTAAAATTTTATTTGCTGCGTCCAAATAAATTTCTCATTTAAAATGCAATAATTTCGAAAAATAATGCATATTTTTTTTCTTAAAACCGTTAGACACGTTATTGTTTTTGCTTTTGTTACTTGATCGAATAATGTAAACAATAAAACAAAAACAGAAGTAAATACAGTAGAAGAAATAATGTAAGAAGAATTTATATTTAAAAAATTAAATGCGGCTAAACGATTTTCTACCACTGTATGATGATATCGTCGAAATATGAAATTGTTTTTTCCAAACCAGCTAAAATTTGTTCGATGATACGGTTGAATTCGGCAGGGGCCGAATTCAATCTTGACTTACCCTCAGATGTAAATACGCTTTATAGAGGTCAAGGCGACAGAAAAATTTCGATCCCTTGAGGCTGTTAAAAATTTTCTCTATACGACGAATTGGATAATTTGCTGAAACTATTTGTTGATTCACCCCAACTTTGTAATCGACGCAGAGGCGCACTCCACCGACTGCCTTGGGGATAATTACAAGTGGAGATCCCCAGTTACTCCTTTTGACTTTTGAAATAATACCAGCTGCTTCTAAATCGTTAAACTCCTTTTCCACACGATCACGCAGTGCGTATGAAACCTCACGTTCTTTGTAAAAAACAGGCTTAGCATCTTGACGCAGCTGAAGTGTAACTTCGTAATTTGGTATACAACCCACGGCTTCCGTAAAAACTTTTTGAAAACGATTGATAATTTTTTCTCCAGTCTACTTGCTTTAGGTTAATGTTTAAGTGCCGTATCCAACTTCGTCCTAAAAGGGCGTCATAGTCATTTGGTACTACGTACATTTCTTCCTCACGATTGTTATATTCGACTTACGATTGTTATATTCGACTTCAACTTTTACCTTACCATCCGGAATTACAATATTTTTGGTGTATGATCTAAAAGCTATAGACAACGGTTGAAGTTGTGTGTTGATTTTAAATTGCTGAAATTGATTCCTTGGGATTTATGTAAATCCTACGCCGGAGTCAACTTTAAACTTTTGTGGACGGTTATTAATTTGAACGGTTACGTAATATTTTGCCACATCATTTTGTTCAGTGTAATGCTGGCTATTGTAAATATCGACAATTTGATTTATGCCATACATTTGGTGTACTTCGTCATCATAGTCATTGCTTCCGGGCGTTTGACTTCTGTGTGTTGAATTCATTAAAGTTTTTAAACATACCTGTTGAACGTGGCCTGTTTTACCACACGATCTACATTTGAGGTTATGGCGGTTGGTGCGACATTCGTTTGTCTTGTGGTTATCTCTTCTACATCTAATACACACATTTTCGACACCGAGTTTGCTGAAATTTACCTTTGACTTTTGACGTGAACGTGGTCTCGACGATGAACGCTGTCTGGAACGATTCCTATGGCGGTTTAAACCTGTAGGTCTTGTTTATACTTTGTTGACATCACTCATATTTATTTGCTGTTTTAAATTCAACTCCCTACTATCAACCTTGGACGCTTCTAAAGACAAGGCTTTTTTCCAGAATTTTCTCAAAATCAGACTCCTCAGATTGAAGTAGCTGTTCCCGTATTGTAATATCTTTGATTCCTCGAATAAATTGTGCTCGCAGAAATATGTTGGAAATATCGGCATTACATGTGCAAGGCGAAACAAAATCACAATCATTGATATCACGTGGGAGGTGAGCCACATAACTAGCCAATGTTTGGTCTTCACTTTGATATGTTGACAGAAAACGATGCTGGATGATCAATATGTTTTTCTTGTGGCACTAGTGAGTCTTTAGTTTCTTTACTAGATCATTGTATGGAACATCTGTAATATTTTTGGGGGCCACCAGTGATACGAGTAGCTTAAAATGCGTTGCTCCAATGGAATTTAACAGCATTTGCTGGCATAAGGTACTATTTGTTATTGCACCCTTCATTTTTAAGTAATTTTCGAATCTTTGATGATACAGCCTAAAATTTTCTTTACTTTCGTCGAAATTCTCAAATGGCGGTAACTGTACCTGTAATGGCGGCTGCTGCTGTTGTTGTTGTGCCTGTTGGTTCGTAGAATTTGCACTTACTTGTTGTATCAACTCACGTTGAGAAGCAGTTAAAGCTTCTAACAATTGTTTAAATTGTTCACTGTTCATAGCGCTTTATTTATTAATTGCGTTTGAAATTTATTAATTTAATTAATTTTTTTTTACTCGTCGCCACTTTGTTGTGTCCTTTGTAGAAGATCAGCGGTATATTTTGAAGAATTAAACACGCGTATCAAATTTTATGTATCATTTATTTCATGGTAACTTACGAACTATTTTCAAAAAGGAATTTGACAACTTTACAACATAATCAATAGCGTTGCCAGATTGTTACATTACACAATGGGACATAACAATTTCTTTTTTTTTGTATGTAAAGTTTTATAAAAAGTAAGGAGAAGGAAAAAAGTGTATAACTAAAAGAGAAATATTTATTAACCGTTACATTTTTTTTAACAAAATACACTTGTTGTAGATGAGAAAAAGAAAAAGCAGATTAACAACCGTACGTTTTGACTGATAGTCGATGTGTGACACACCTCATAATTATAATGTTGTTTATGTGTTCTTAAAATATGACAAACGTTGTGTTCACTATCAGGTTCGTCAAAAAAACAAGGCAGAACCGAAAATTAAAAGGCGGGCTTGTATTTTTAAATCAATCAAATGTTAAGTGCATTATTTTGTTGTTGACATAAATTTTAATTTAAAGTAAAAAAATTTTTTACAAATTTTTCTTTTTTGGAGAAGTTATGTACAAGGACTAAAAGTCCAGTTGACCAAATTTTTTTCTTTTACGTATTACACTTTTTTTTAACAATACACTTGTTGTAGGTGAGAAAAAGAAAAAGCAGATTAACAACCGTGCGCTTTGACTGATAGTCGATGTGTGTCACACCTCATAATCAAACGTTGTGTTCACTTTCAGGTTCGCCAAAAAACAAGGCAGAAGCCGAAAATTAAAAGGCGGACTTGTATTTTTAAATCAATCAAATGCTAAGTGCATTATTTTGTTGTTGATATAAATTTTAATTTAAAGTAAATAAATTTTTTACAAATTTTTCTTTTTTGGAGAAGGTACGTACAAGGACTAAAAGTCCAGTTGACCAACATTTTTTCTTTTACGCATTATCATTATGTTTTCTTTTTAAATAAAACTCTATACATCTTTTTATTTTTCTTCAGAAAATAATTTTTAATACGAAAAAAAATATAGCCATCTTTTAGGAAAAAAACTTCAAAAAATGCGATATTTTTTATGTTCAACTTAAAATATTTTTAAATTATAAATGAAAATAAATAGTGTACCGCCGTGGTATAGCAGGTAAGTCATCCGCCTAGCATACCAGAGGCCCAAGTTCGATCCCTGGCCAGAGTCACTTGAAAAAATAAATTTTCAAAAAAGCGGCGGTTCACCTCATAACTCAGCTAGCCACTGGTTATTGAGTATTAGGCTATGTAAAACTTCTCTAACTAATGCATTTACCGTTCGGAGCCGGCGTTAAAACGTAGGTCCCTTTCAATGAGTCTAAAAATAGAATCGGATGCACCTCATTGTCTGAGAGAAGTACCCCTTGTTCCAATTGGAATGTTGTCGGGGAATTATATATATATAGATATAAATATATAACTTGCACAAGAATTATTGACAATTTTATAAAGAATTTAAGGAATATTTTGATGATATTTTAGGACCTCTGATGCGACCGCCAGATTAAATAATGCTTAAAATTAACTCAAAACTTCCATTTTAACTAGACATGTTAGCGTATCTTTTATAGATCTTCCCAAGGACAACTTAAGTTTACATTAATTTGTTAGTGGCTTCAATATTTATAGGTAAGGCAACAAATAAAAATTAAAATATTGAAAAAAAAATGAGAACCAAAGTTACTTATAAGCAACTTTCTGTACCTCTATGAACTGTGAATCAAAGTCTGAAAACTTGAAAAAATCCTTAGCTAGGACCTAATAAACAAGATGGTTACAAAAAACAATTTTTTTGACCAGCGATGCAGGAGCGGGGGCGAAAGTGTTAAAGTTGGGTCTGAGCCCAATATTTCC
The DNA here is from genome assembly GCA_933228675.1 of Stomorhina lunata. Lineage (NCBI taxonomy): Eukaryota > Metazoa > Arthropoda > Insecta > Diptera > Rhiniidae > Stomorhina > Stomorhina lunata. The sequence goes on along the minus strand of OW121740.1, from coordinate 81,498,465 downwards.
ATGCGTTACATATCGCTGGCTTAACATGCAAAGGCACTAAGTCCATATTTAAAAATTTTACAGGGGAGACAAAAAACAATCAAACTTTTTTTTGCATGAACATTTTTAAATTCTGTAGATGCAATTTTTTTCGTGTTTAGGTTTGCGAACTATATGCGAAAAAGCAAAATGAAAAAATAAGTATTTGCGGAGATACAAGATTTTTTGGACTTAGAGCTTTTTCTATTACTTAGTTTGTATTTTTTCATGGACTTAGGTCTTTTTCTTAGAACTTGACTTTCATTATATTTCTCATTTACTACAATAAAACAATAGTTTTCTTTTACTTTTTTATTGATTTATTCAAAGAGCAAATAATATTTTAAAAACTAAAGATTTTTTTATCTATTTCTATGTAAATAATGAAAACAAAAAATTCACAGTCTTTTTTCATTGCTGTTATAAAAAATAATATTAATTAAATTAGAGAACTGGCTTCGTAGATTTTTATTCGTGTGGCAAATCGTCATAGAATTTATGGTGTTGTGTGTGCAAAGTCGTTTTTAAAAATTGTAAGTCTTCGTACTTTCTGGCCGATATTTTTCTTCTTTCTTGATGAAGTTGGTGTAAATCTGACCACTCCAGTGCAACTACATTTCTATTTATTTTTTGGGGGAGACTTTTCCATTCATCCGGAAATCTTAGTTTAAAATTAATTTTACCATCAGGTGTGTATTGTATTCCTCGTATATCCGTTACCTTGGAATCGCCTTTTCCACGACCAGGGCGAATATTTTTGCAAAACTGAACATTATTAAATTTTTTAAAAAATAAATGATCCAAATAGGTGACTTCATAAGGTTCAGGCTTTTTCCTTGCTACTTTAAAAATAGCAGTATATTCTGCAGGCACACTAATATTTCTATTTTTCATGGCTCGTTCGATTGTAGAGTGCACGCTGTCAGCTTCCATTTGCGTATGGCCAATCTCCAATATTTTTTGTTCAACTGTTATTTGATGCTTGACTGCTGTATTAAGCAAGGCATTACTCATCAGACAATTGCGATTTTGATAAGTGCAACCGTCACTATAAAATATTATTTTTACGGGATTATTGTTTTCACTGAGAATTTTTTTTCTATAAAGTAAACCCATACACTTGCAAATTCTTCAGCATGTAGTCCACCTTCTGTTTCATCCCACAAAAAACAATAACCTTTTTTTGTTTTAATATTATAAAAAACTAAATTGTGAACCTGCAACTTTGTGCGATAATAAAGGCTGCTTACATTGGATTTTGGCGCCATTAGTACAGCTTGCAGGTCCACTGTAAACACATACGTTTCCTCCTTTTTGTCTTTACTCTTTTCGTTTCTAGCCTCTTTTTTCTTCTCTTGATGAAGTGTGTACTCTTCAGAAGGGAGGTTGCCGAATGAATAGCGCGCACATAACTCACATTGGTCTTTTTTAGGTATAAACAGTGATAGTTTTTTAAAATCAAGTGCTTTATAAAATACTGCAACTGAAAGTGATCTTACGTTCTTCTTTTTGCACCAATCATTTACATAAAGGTCATAGAGCTCCTTTTTGGAGCGCCATTCTGGTAACAGATATTTTTTTTGCGTATCAGCTCGACAGTAATGCGACTCCATTGATGGAAGTGCATCCAAAAATGAATAAAGGCATTGCTTTCTTTCCTTGTTCTGAAAATTTTGTTTAGGATCTTTATTTGAAAATAAAGGCTTTTTTGACCAATTAAGCACAGCCTTTGCACCTACGTCCAACGTGTTCAGAAAGAATTTTTTGCATACTCGTATTGCTTTACTTTGTACTTTGAAAAAATATTTCAAAGTTATACTTCTTTTGGATTCATTAAGATTTTTTCTATTTCTCGGTCTTTTAACTGGAGCTGTTTCGACCAAAGTTTTGATATATACTTTTTTTTTGATCCCAACTCATATTCCAAAATTCTTTAAAAATTTGTTCTCTTTCATCTTCACTTATTTCCGCACATTTCATAGCACCATTTTTTCTACAGCTACATCTATTCTTCATATTTCTTGAATCTTTTACCTTGTTGTAATTCCAAATAACCCCGTCCTTTGTTTTTCCAAAATAGCTTTTACCTTTTTCTCTACGAAATATGTTTTTAACCGAAAACCAATTTTTAACATCAGCGTTTTTCTTACGAGTGTTACTTTTCGTTGGTAACTCGTATGAGTCATCTGAGTCACTATGAAATCCATATGGAACCAGACCTATGACTCCGTCGTCTGACTCAAATCCGCTTTCAATGGGCTCAGTTCCAAATGTAAATGACATGTTAGGCGTCTGATAAAGTAATTAATTTAGTATATATATTAAGCTCCATAAAATACACAGCCTTATTGAGTTAGGTAAAAACAAAAGTTTCTATGTTTTTTAAAAAATAAAACTTTAAAGTAGTTTTACTCATAAGTAGAAAAATTATAAATTGAAATAATTTTAAAAAACTAAGAAAATTAACATTATTAAATTATACCATCGGTAAAATACTGACATGGTGATATTCAACAAATATTTGCGTACATTAACCATTATAAAATAGTTGCCCAATGTTTTTAATACGTGGTTAAAATGAATTTTTTATATGGACTTAGAGCTTTTTCTCATTTAAATTTGGACTTAGTGCTTTTGCTAATCACTACAAAACAGCAATAAAAAACGATATAACTTATTTTTTTCGTTGTAATCAATGTATTTTTACTTATTGCACAATTCTGCATCAAAATCTAAATTTTTCAAAAAAGTGGACTTATTGCCTTTGCATGTTAAGCCAGCGATATACAAACTAAGAACAAACATAATGGGTGTTTTTTTTAGAGGTATAGAACTTCGAATTGAAATAAAACACAAGAAAATCGTTTTAATGTCCATCAATTTGGCTTTATTGGAAGCATAATTTTATGCCATTAATGTTTAAATATGATTTCGGGCATGTGGCCGCCGCGGCTTGCTCGAATAAAGCCAATTCTACAGGTCCAATTTTCAACTACTTTTTCGAGCATATGGGGCCGTATGTTGGCAATAACGCCACGAATGTTGGCTTCCAAGTCCCCTAACGTTTCTGGTTTGTTGGCGTAGACGAGCAACTTCACATATCCCCAAAGAAAATAATCCAGTGGTGTCAAATCGCACGATCTTGGTGGCCAATTGACAGGTCCATTCCGCGAAATTATGCGCTCATCGAATGTTTCCTTCAATAAATCAATTTTGACGTGCGTTGTGTGGTATGTAGCGCCGTCTTGTTGGAACCACAACTCATCCACATTCATGCCATCCAATTGGGGAACAAAATAGTCGGTTATCATGGCTCTATACCGGTCTCCATTTATGGTAACTGACTCTCCAGCATTATTTCGGCGTCTCAAGGGTCTCATGTGGATTCTCTTCACTCCAAATGCGGCAATTTTGCTTGTTGACGTAGCCATTCAACCAAAAATGAGCCTCATCACTGAACAAAATTTTGCGATGAAAATCAGCATCGAAATCAATCTCATTTTCGGCCCATACACCAAAATCACGACGCATTGCATGGTCTCGCGGCTTTAATTCTTGCACAAGCTGGATCTTGTAAGGTCGCAAGCCAAGATCTTTGCGCAAAATCTTCCATAAAGTTGATGGACAAAGCTCCAATTGCTGTGCACGTTGGCGAATCGATTCATTCGGGTCCTCTTCAACACTTTGCTCTACAGCGGCAATTGTTTCTTCGGTGCGAACTGTTCGACGTCGCTGCGGATGCGTATTATCACATAGAGTAAACGTAGTGCGAAAACGATCCATGGTTAACCGAATTAATTGCTCTAATGGACGATTATGTCGACCATAAAATGGACGGAGCTTGCGGTAAACTTCGCGAACTGAACCATTATTTTCGAAATAAATTTGCACGATTTGCAAGCGTTGTTCTTTTGTCAACCTGTTCATGATGAAATGGCAAACCAAACTAAATATTAATCACTTGACAGCTGACAAAATGGCCGCCAGTTAAAAAAGTGATGCCAACTTAAAGTTCTATACCTCAATAAAAAACACCCGATATAATACACACAAAGAGCATTTGGACTTCAACAAAAACTTCACAAAAAAAGACAACAAAAAATTATTTATATCAGACTTTTTTTAATTTTAATATGATTTTAATTTACATACCTTTACAAGTGTTTTCCATTTTACAAAATTTGTATGACATTAAAAGTTTTTGTTTGGCGGCCGAAACTCCTTTGTTTTTTGTTTATAATAGAATATCAGAAAACGTAGGAAATCAAAATAAAGGGTGTCACAACTAGATGTGTGTGCAGTTAAATTTAAAATTTAACTTTCCAAAACACAAACCCAAATAGTTCACAGAGGTATGTTAAACACTTAACAGGGGTACTGTTAATGGTAAAAAATTTTGCTATCACTTTAAAACCGATATTTATATACTAAGAAAGCTTTTAAAAAAAAATACTGCTATATACCATATTATTCCAGAATCAAAATATTTACGAATGTTTGAGTAAACATTTTTTTACGCTTAATATGTCGAAAAAACCAAAAAGAAAATTCTAAATGATATTTATGCACCTTTGTCCTTTTCTCGAAAATCTTAGGAGATGGGCGGATAAAATTTATTGGATATCATTTCAGAACGGACCTGAATAAATATCCAATAGTCAAAAGTGTTAACAGTTTGTTTTTTTCGGAATTATTAAGAAATTTGATTTTTAAATTTTAAAAAGGCGGATAAAATTTATTGGATATCATAAAAGCAGGCACCGAAAATAACTGTTATTTTAAAATTTTTGATTAAAAAAATCAACCAGAAGGAGTTATCGTAGAATAAAACCAAAAATACCGTTTGGATGGTCTTGGTCAAAATATTTATAAGCTGAGATACTTTTTATTTTTTAACTTTTATTTTAAAAATCAAAAATAAAAGTTATTTTTTAACTTTTATTTTAAAAATGAAAAATAACAATTATTTTATAACTTTTATTTTAAAAATCAAAAATAAAAGTTATTTTTTAACTTTTATTTTAAAAATCAAAAATAAAAGTTATTTTTTGACTTTTAATTTTAAAATCGGAAATAAAAGTTACTTTTTAACTTTTATTTTAAAAATCAAAAATAAAAGTTATTTTTTAACTTTTATTTTTTGAATCAGAAATAAAAGTTATTTCTTCCCTTTTTTAACGGTAATAAAGTTATAATATAGTAAGTAAGTAAGTATATAAAATTTTAAAATGGGTCGCAAACGAAATTTTTTTTTACGCGAGTTTTATGTTGAAAGTTATGGCGAAGCGGTTTGCAAATCGTGCGGAAAAAAATTAGTAATTTTTCCACAAATTTAAAACGCCATTTAGAACAAACACATGGTGAAGTTTTTCAAGATTTGGCGAAAAAAATTAAAAGTGAACAAGAGAACCTAGTGGAAAGTAAAAATCGAAAGATACTTTTTAGATAAACCAATATTATAATATCCAAAAAATTACAAAAATTTGTAACTAAATATCTAGCTTTAAATAACATTTTCATTAAAATACTTACATGTTACTAATTATAAATAAAATATTGAAATAAATAATGAATTCGCTTTATTCTGCATACAAACTTTAATATAGAGAAATAAATATATATGTAGCACTTACTAACATACCCAAACAGTTTATTTTATTAAGCATGTTAATTTTAAAAAAATAACTTTTATTTTTGATTTTTAAAATAAAAGTTAAAAAATAATTGTTATTTTTGATTTTTAAAATATAAGTTAAAAAATAACTTTTATTTTTGCTTTTTAAAATAAAAGTTAAAAAATAACTTTTATTTTTGATTTTTAGAATAAAAGTTAAGAAATAACTTTTACTTTTGATTTTTAAAATAAAAGTTAAAAAATAACTTTTATTTTCGATTTTTAAAATAAAAGTTAAAAAATAATTGTTATTTTTTGACTTTTTCGATAAAAGTCATAACTGTTACGGTCTCTGCATAAAAGTCCTTTTTAAAATCAAATTTCTTAATAATTCCGAAAAAAAAACAAACTGTTAACACTTTTGACCATTGGATATTTATTCAGGTCCGTTCTGAAATGATATCCAATAAATTTTATCCGCCCATCTCCTAACATTTTCGAGAAAAGGACTAAAGTCCTTTTTAAAATTAAAAAATCAAATTTCTTAATTCCGAAAAAAACAAACTGTTAACACTTTTGACCATTGAATATTTATTCAGGTTCGTTCCGAAATGATATCCAATAAATTGTATCCGCCCATCTCCTAAGATTTTCGATAAAAGGACAAAAGTCCTTTTTAAAAATCAAATTTCTTAATAATTCCGAAAAAAAAAAACAAACTGTTAACACTTTTGATCATTGGATATTTATTCAAGTCCGTTCTGAAATGATATCCAATAAATTTTATCCGCCCATCTCCTAAGATTTTCGAGAAAAGGACTAAAGTCCTTTTTAAAATTTAAAAATCAAATTTCTTAATAATTCCGAAAAAAACAAACTGTTAACACTTTTGACCATTGGATATTTATTCAGGTCCGTTCTAAAATGATATCCAATAAATATCATAAATATCATTTAGAATTTTCTTTTGGTTTTTTCGACATATTAGGCGTAAAAAATATGTTTACTCAAACATTTGTAAATATTTTGAATTTGGGATAATATGGTATATAGCTAGGGTTGCCAGTCAGGCTGGATTCGACTGGATTGTCCAGCTTTTTTAGTGCTTGTCCAGTGGCAAGCTAAAATTAAATTTATCCAGCTAAAAGGTGAAGAGTTGAATTTTCTCTATATTTTTAAAGAAAATGTATCTTTATGATAATGAACGCAAAAGTTTTTTTTCTTCTTTTTTACTAAGTGATTTATGGGTTGATTAATTGATTACTTGATCAAGTTAATTTTGTAATAAAATTACTCTCTATCAAATTTCCACATTGTATTTACTTTACTTAAGTGGCCTATATTACAACCTGTTAAAGCCAAAGGTCGAGCACATTTTAGAATTCTAATTCTTCAATTTCGTAGGTCAAGCTTTAAAAGATTTTCCTCTACTTCTACTTGGCCTTTGCGTCGAATTTTCGTACGTCCTCTTTTACGAGTTAATTTTTTATCGGTTTTAAATACTTTTCGTGCAGGAGTATTTTTATCCATTCGCCCAACATGTTCTAACCAACGCAGCCGCTGCTGTTTGATGCGTTTTACTATGTCGATATTCATGGTTTATTCGATGTCGATATTCATTGTTGATGCAAACTGGTCAATGATTTTTCGTAGAATCTGTCTCTCAAAAATTCAAAGAATAGCTTCATCTGCTTGTGCAAGTGCCCATGATTCAGCACCATACACACGGGAAGTAAAAGCGTTTTATAGAGCGTGTCTTTAGTTCTAACAGAAAGAGCTTTATTTCTTAACTGCTTGCTTAGACCAAAATATAATCTGTTTGCAAACATGATTTCGAAACTTATATCGTTATTTATGTTGACGGCTGTACAAGGGTAAATAAATTCTTTTACAACTTCGAAGTTTTAGTTCTCAAGGATCATATGTGGTCCAACTCTTGTGAACTTTCTGTTTGTAGAAACTATCAGTTTTATTTTTGATTCATTGACAACTAGACCCATTTTATTAGATTTCTTCTCGACACATGAAAAGGCGGCAGCTACCTCGTGCACGATTTACGATTTCAGGTAACACAATATTGAAGAGATCGCATGACAAACTATCGCCTTGTCTGAATCCCCGTTTAGTTATGAAGGACTCCGAGAGGCGCTTACTTATTTTAACTGTTGAGGTTGTATCCGTTTATGTCATCCTGCATAGTCTCATTAACTTCCTAGGGTTGCCAAACTCAGACATTGCATTAAACACCTTCGTTCGTATCGGGCTGTCAATAGCAGCTTTGTAGTAAACAAAGAGATGCTATGTATCAATTTGTTTCTCTTGTGTTTTCTCCAGGATTTGATGTAGCGTGAAGATCTGACCAGTGATAGATTTACCCGGTCTAAAGCCCCATTATTAGGTTCCAAATATTTCGTTAACTTTGGCCTTTACCTTTCACACAATATGGTCGATATTATCTTATACGCAATTGAAAGAAGACTTATACCTATATAATTGGCACATACAGTTTTATCTAATTTGTTTGTGGACTGAACAAAGAACACTGAGACTCCAATCGTCCGGCATACGTTCTTCTAACTATATGGTTTTTATAAGCTGGGACATAAGTGATTATCAACTCCCACCTCCTGCCTTAAAAAGCTCTACCATTGGCACTCGCAGATTTATTACTTTTCAGTTATTGTAATTCTAACCTCATTTTGATTTGTTCGGGCATGTCATCTTGTCCACTTTCACTTGGTACTTACAATTTGCAAAATTTATTAATGTCCAGCTAATTTGTGGGTTGTCAAGCTTTTTTGCCTTATGTCCAGCTTTTTCCGGGTTTGTGTCTGGCAACCCTATATATAGCAGTATTTTTTTATTTTTTTTAAAGCTGATTTTAGTATATAAATATCGGTTTTAAAGTGATAGCTAAATTTTTTACCATTAACAGTACCCCTGTTAAGTGTTTAACATACCTCTGTTAACTATTTGGGTTTATTTCTTGGAAAGTTAAATTTAAAATTTAACTTCACACACATCACAACTAGAACGTAATTTTTAAATTTTAAATAAAATACAGATATTTTAAAACAAATCGTGAAACTCTATTATATCGTAAAGTAGACAGAATGAGGTTATGTATGGAACAAGATATCGTGCAGATGGCCGCCGCGGCTTTGATGGCAGACACGCGATCTTTTAATGAAAAAACTGGTTATCATTTCACGATACCGAACACCATTTGCGCTTAACCTGCCTCGTTTTCATACAAAAAGATCCAATGATTCCTCCAGCCCAAAAACCACACCTCACAGTGACACGTTGAGGATGCATGCATTTGCTTCTCGTGAATCACTCGAGGATTTTCATCACTCCAAATGCGATAATTCTGCCTATTGACGAAGCCATCAAGATGGAAATGGGCCTCGTCACTGAAGATGATTTTATCTGCAAAATGAGCATTTTCATGTTGTCTCTCCAATACCCAATTAACGAACACGACATCTTGCTATGGTGGTGAAGTCTATGAAAATCTGAGGAAAAAACAATGAATTGAATTTTCAAAGAGCTGAAGTTTAAGCACCAAAGAGCTGAATTTGCCCACCACCGTTCTATATCAATGTAACAGTATTATTTTTAAACTGTATTTTGATGATTATAAAATGATTGTTTATAAATATTTTATTCAAATACAACTAAAATTTAAAACCAAAAGTGAACTACTGGGAATATTTTGAATAAAAAAAATCAAAGCATATTATAATACATATTTATAGTAATATTAAAATTTAGAAAGTCCATGATTTAAGGGAAGCTAATGATGGAACAGCGTAGGCCCATTTTGGCATTTTGACAAGCATATTTGCGAATATTGATGTATGTTCCTTATGTTGCTCGAAATGGGTGGTAACCAATGTTACATCAACTAACGAACGCTTAAAATCTTCCTCTTTTGTCTAAAATTAAAAAAAAATCTTAGTTATTAAAAAAAACTTCAAAACTTTAATAATATAATTGCCTTTATATACCTTCAGAGTCATAGTTATATTGATAGCTTCATGTTCCAACCCATGAGTAATCATGACAAAATAACATTTTTGTTTATTATACACTGTTTCGGGTGGCAATTTGGGCGACAAATTCCAACTTTCAAGTTTGACTGATTCCTTTGGACGTATTTTTAAGGACATCAAATAACTCCCAGTTATAATAAAATGCATCCGATGCTGGTAAGGTGAGAGTTTTTCATGATGCACTAATTTTAGATGTCCAATTTCCCGAACAGTAGGCGCTGGCCCAGGAACCCAAAATCCACTGTAAATATTATGATTAATTAAAAAATATATATTTTTATTGTTTATTTTATGCAATTGCAAATTCAATGGAATTTTTAAGGATAAGAAAGCATTATATGGAATTGAATAAAAATAATGTATTTCGGCTAAAATTGTTAGATCACTTTTCATAGTCTTTGGATTGCAATAACATCGTTGTTATTCCTAATCTTAACAGCTGAGTCTATTTAATTTAGATTTATTAATGCAAATATTATCATTAAAATGGGTTTTTTTTTCTAAATTATTCTGCTATGTAATACTTTTTTTTTTATTTTGCGGTTTTGTATTGTATTGTTATTTTAAATATAATAAATTGTTTAATATCAAGTAATAAAGTTTTATAGTCGGTCAAACCACTGATGTCAAATGTGTTCCAACAGTTAACAAAATAATATATTTCAATGCACTACTTACATTAATGGTCTATATTTTCAATATATAAGGGTCTAAGGCCGAGCATATTTTTGAATTCCATGCGCTTCAATCTTGTGCTCATATTCTCTAATTTCGTATGCCTAGCTTTGAAAGATTTTTCTCTACTTGGTCTTTTTATCGAAGTTTATGGCTTCCTCTTCTCACATTTGGGGGCCGTTTTAATTATAATTTTATCTTTTTTATGGTAACTGTTTTTTCCAAAAGTGGGGTACCAGTCCGACGTCCAAAGCCATATTTTTATAGTTCTTATGGGAAAAATCACGGCACATGTAAGCTCACTAGATTAAAGGGTGTTAACATAGTTCCCCGGGTAATACCAAGACAAGGTCAGTGTTCACAGTTGAGATGAAGGATAACCAAGATAGGTCTGAGCTTACCAAGTTAAGTTCAATCTGAGCCGTTGCTTGGTATCCAACATACATCAATATGTAGAGAAATATTTATTTACTTCAAATTACAAAATCAGTAAAAAAAACTCTATTTTCAATGCTATTTTACGCTTAAAATATTTTCCCGCAAAATGGAAGGTATCATTAATCACTATGATTCCTAAACCAGGAAAAGATCACTCAAAAGTAGAGTCATAAAGACCTATTAGTTTGCTATCTAATATGTCTAAGTTTTTTGAAAAACTATTGGTGATCAAATTAACATTCCAAATCATCAGTTCGGCTTTAGAAGAAAATACAATACAATCGAACAAACCCATCGAATCGTTAGTGCAATAAGATCAGCTTTTGAGGAAAAAAAATATATATTGCTCTGCTGTCTTCTTTTGATAATGTATGGTTTAATTCATAAATCACCATGGATATATACAAGCTTGTTACGGACCGTGTGGACTGTTGTTCTGGCAGCCTGACTAGCTCTCGCGGTCTGTTTCGGGCGAAGGTATTCAACCCTACAACAACCCTAGTTCGCACACAATAAAATTAAAAAAAGTACACTACACTTACAAAACACAAACTTACATAATAATTTGGAACACCATTTCCGGATGTAGATGGTGGTATCCGGTTTGCTCATTCCCAACCTGGTCCACCAGAACTCCTTGGAAGCATTTTGTATGGACCCCAATACCCGTCTTCCATCACCCTATTCCCCTCAACAATCCCTCATTAAAACCTTACTCTTCAGAATTCATTTTTAATATAATAATTCAAATATTTATTTAACCATGACCTTATATACTTACTTACTTACTTAAATGGCCTGTAATTACAACCTGTTTAGGTCAAAGGCCGAGCCTATTTTAGAATTCCAAGCACCTCTATCTTGTGCGCATATTCTCCAATTTCGTATACCAAGTTTCAAAAGATTTTCTTCTACTTGGTCTTTTCATCGAAGTTTTGGACGCCCTCTTCTACGCGTTCACTCTGGATCATTATCGAAGACTTTTCTTGCCGGAGTATTTTCATCCATTCGCACAACATGTCCTAGCCAACCCAGACGCTGTTGCTTAATGCGTTTTACTATGTCGATGTCAGCGTATAACTCACACAGCTCATGGTTCATTCGATGTCGATACTCATTGTTGACGCAGACTGGTCCAAAGATTCTTCGTAGAATTTTCCTCTCAAATACTCCAAGGATAGCTTCATCTGTCTGTGCAAGTGACCATGATTCAGCACCATACAATAACACGGGTAGTATGAGCGTTTTATAGAGCGTGATTTTAGTTCTTACAGAGAGGACTTTATTTCTTAGCTGTTTGCTTAGTTCAAAATAGCATCGATTGGCAAGTATGATTCTACGTTTGATTTCGAAGCTTATATCGTTGTTGATGTTCACAGCGGTACCAAGGTATACAAATTCTTTTACAACCTCGAAGCTATAGTTCTCAACGGACACATGTGATCCGATTCTAGTGGTCTGTCTGCCTGTAGAAACCATCAGTTTTGTTTTTGATTCATTTACAGCTAGACCCATTTTGTTTGATTCCTTCTCGATATTGGAAAAGGCGGCAGTTACCTCGCGTAGAGTGCGTCCTATAATATCAATATCATCGGCAAACGCGAGTAGCATATGTTTTCTATTGAAAATTGTTCCTGTTGTCACTGTCACCTTGCCTGAATACCCGTTTAGTTATGAAGGACTCTGATAGGTTCTTACCTATCTTAACAGATGATGTTGTATTAGTTAGTGTCATCCTGCATAACTTTATTAGCTTCGTAGGGATGCCGAACTCAGACATTGCTTCAAACACCTTCTTCCGTATTGGGCTGTCAAAAGCAGCTTTGTAGTCAACAAAGAGATGATACGTATCGATTTGTTTCTCCTGGGTCTTCTCTAGGATTTGACGTAGTGTAAAGATCTGGTCAGTGGTTGATTTACCTGGTCTAAAGCCACATTGCTATGTCCCAATTATTTCGTTTACTTTGGGCTTTAGCCTTTCACACAGTATGGTCGATAAAGTCTTATATGCAATTGAGAGGAGGCTGGAGACTGGACAAAGGACACTGAGATTCCAATCGTCCGGCATGCGTTCTTCTGACCATATGTATTCTAGGAGCCGGGACATATACTTTATTAGCTCATCACCTCCAGCCTTAAAAAGCTCTGCTGGCAAACCATCGGCACCAGCAGCTTTATTATTTTTTAATCGCGCTATTGCAGTCTTAACCTCGTTCAGGTTGGGTGGTGGACATATAACGCCGTCATCGTTGATTTGTTCAGGCGTGTCATCTTGGTCGCTTTCATTTGCAACCAACAACTTGCAAAAGTGCTCCTTCCACAGTTTCAATACGCTTTCTGTATCTGTGACCAGATTTCCTTGGTCGTCCTTACAGGAAAGGATACAGTTGCTGTAACCATCCGTCTGATGCTTAATTTTTTGGTAAAATTTACGGATTTCATTTTGTGTCCTATACAACTCAATCTCCTCAAACACACGTCTCTCCATATCTTTCTTTTTTTGCGGAATAGTCGTTTTTCTTCCCTCTTTTTCTCTCGATATCTTTCTAAACATCCACGAGTAACTGCTGACTGCAGAGTTGCCCTGTAGGCCTCATTTTTCTCAGCAGTGGCGTTGCGGCACTCCTCGTCGTACCAAGAGTTTTTAGCATGAGGGCTTTGATACCCTATTGCGGATTTTGCAGCAGACTTCATGGAGTTGGCAATATGTTGCCATAGCGTGTAAATATCGTTTGAGTCAGAGTTATTCTCTCTTAGCAATTGAGTTGTCCGTTTGGTGTAATCAGTGGCAATTTGCTGAGATTTTAATTTCTTCACGTCATACTTCTTTTGCGCTTCTGCCTGTACACACTTAGACGTGTTCTCACCTTGGCTACAACAAGGTAGTGATCGGAGTCTATGTTAGCTCCTCGCATGGAACGCACTTGATGAGTGTCTTCCATCAACTAAAATATGGTCTGTTTGATTTTTCGTTAGTTGATCAGGAGACACCCATGTAGCCTTGTGTATATTAAGGTGTGGAAATCTGGTGCTGCTCACGACCATATTGCGAGCAGCCGCAAAGGAGATTAATCTCATACCATTGTCAGTGGTTACGCTGTGTAAACTAAATTTACCAACAGTAGGCTCAAAACAACTTTCATGCCCTAACTTTGCGTTAAAATCACCCAGTATTATCTTAACGTCGTGATTAGGGCAGCTATCGTAAACTTCCTCAAGTTGTTCATAAAAGGCTTCCTTTACATCATCATCTTTCTCCTCTGTTGGAGCGTGAGCACAAATCAAACTCAGATGGAAGTACTTAGCCTTGACGCGTATTGTCGCTAGTCTTTCGCTTACTGGTGTGAACCTGGAAACAAGATTTCGCAATCTTTTGTTATCCATAAAACCGCAACCAAACTCGTGCTTACTCTCATGGCAGCTGTAATACAGGTCACCTTTTGATGTTTTGGCGACACCGTTGCCGTTCCATCTTATTTTCTGGAGAGCAGTCACATCACATTTATATTCATCGAGAACATCCATCAACTGGATCAGAGCACCTCCTCTGTAGAGGGTTCGGATGTTCCAGGTGCTGATCCTTAAATCATGGTCCTTTTTTCGTTTGTCATAGTCGTCAACATTTGGAGGGGCCGTTTTTATTCTTATTTTTTGCTTTTTCATAGTAAGTTTTTTCAAGGAGTGGGTTACTAGCCCGACGTCCTCGACCCATGTTTTTATCGTTCTTATGGGAGAACACGCGGCACTTGTTTGCTCACTGCTTTAACGGCTGTTAAAGTAGCTACCCAGTGACACCACTAGGAGGTAAGTGTCCACAATTGAGATGAAGGATAGACCAAGATTAGCCTGGGTATGCATGGTATCCAACATCTCCTACGTCATGACCTTATATACTAACTTAAATAAACAATAAATCTTAAACATAAACACACATAACATTGACCTAAAATTTTCTTCGAACGGATTCTTGTGAAAAGGTAAAAATATACTTAATGATTTTTTTTTTCAAATTCTAACGGCTAAAATTATAACTTTGATTTATAATTCTTAATGTTTTTATCTATATTTTTCTCTTTTTCAGATTTTTGATGGCTATGCCTAATGGAGCTCCCTAGGACACAATCCTGATCTTGTACTAAAAGTTAGTTCTTTTTCTTACTATTTAATCCTATTATAATTTACGCCTTTAAATCACTATGTTTAATTGATTTTTATCTTTTCTTTTTTTTGATTCGCAGACAACAAAAGGACACTTATAACATAACACTCACAAAGGACTTATAATGTTGGCACAAATTCACAACTTAAACTAATTTATTTATAATTCCTTTTTCTATTATTCTTTTTTTTCTAATTTGTTCAAATTTTTTTTAAATTATAAAGTAAAATTTACTTATTTTTTATTCTTAAGTTTATTATATTTCTATTGGTTGTATTAGGGTTATTTTTCTTTTTTTTTTTGATTCTCTGTTGTGCGTAAATAGGTTCTGCTTCTTTTACGTATAATAATGGTTTTTTCTTTTCTTTTATAAAACTTAAAACTTTAAACCACAAAAAAATACCTGGCTTTCCCATCTGGTTTTGGACACCAATCTTCTATTGTATTTACGGATGATCCTCGGGAACAGCCAGCTAAACAAACAATACTCTTATTACAAACCGACAAATAATATTTTTTGTTTTTTTTTTCTTTAAAAAAAATATGGTTTTGTTATTCCACTTACGTTTTATTCTTCCTCATAAGTTTTAAATTAAATAAAGTGGAAGCTCCTCCGAAATCCTTGGAGAGTTTTAAAGCTTCTTCTTTGGAAGTTTTTTTTTTTAAATCCTTAAATCGCACACAACACAATTTTTTTGTTATTTTTTTTATACCAATATGCTTTGTTTTTGACTAAACAGTCTATCACCCAGTATACTACTATAATCTCTTTTGCGTGGCAGAAAAATTCCTTTTATATTGCTCAGATTTTTGTGAGTATATAGTGGTCAAAACCTTTCCCTCCATTTGTTCTTTTTTTCTTTTTATCTTTCCAACCAAACTCCCTCCAAAATCATATTTACCAAAAGTTTCCAAAATTTCTCCTTAAAATATCGCCATTTTTTCCTAATAATACATATATATTAACTGATCTCCCAGCTATCCTGAATTTTCTTTCAATATCTAATTCTGTATCTACCAGGCTTTCAGAAATTTTAGCAATAAACTTCAATCCACTCATGTTTTAAATTTTTTTCAAATTTACAAAAAAAAAGCGCTAAAACAAAAAAAAAACGTACAACAAGTCTCTACGCAAATTACTCGCGTTGCCAATCATAGTATTTTGTAGTAATATATAATTACAAGCAAAAATGAAAACAAACATTCATTGACTGACAGACACACATGGTGTAAGTATAATTTTATGTTTAATATTTTTTTATTTTTTCTTTTTCAGGTTTTCCATTGGACAGGCAGACGGGATTTTATGTTAAACACATATTAAAGGAAGGTAAGTAACTTTTAAATTACTTTTAACAAAACTATGCTAATTTTAATTATGTTTAATTTTCAGCAATCAAAAGGTTATGGAATGGTGGTGGCGAAGAATGGTGATGGCGAAGAGTGGTGGTGGCGATTTGCCTCGCTTAATGCGGCTCTCGGAATTATTCAGATTAATTTTTTATGAGGGACTCGGGGCAACAGGTATTATTTTGGCTCCTTCCGAAGTGGTTTTCCGCCCTACCCCCAAGAAAAATTTTTTTTCGGCGGCAGTGGCGTATTCTTGCCTATACCGTCAGGGGGTAGAAGGGGCTCAGCCGCAACAAGCTCTTAGATAGCTATTTGACCCAACGCAACTTCATACTTAAAGCAGGAGACCTCTTAAATACGCCACAACCTATTGAAGCTTTAACAATCTTGTATGTTATATATACCTACAAACAAAAATATTAATGAAACCCCTTTTGAATCATTTCGGCATTTGCAGAACCATATTTTCGACACACTTTTGGACACAAGAGCAAGACCTATATATTCTGAATCTATGTCGAAAAATAAAATACCCGTATCTCCCAGTTTTTTAAAGATCAATTTGTTTTTTTCAAGAAAAACATAAATATATCTTTCGTTAAAAATTACTCTTATACTTCTAGCATTTTTCTTATAGAAAACTTAAGAAATTTCGAACAAAAGCAAAATATAACATTCATAGCGTGTCCTTATGTGTTTTAAGCCATGGTTCCTTTGTCGCGAAACATATACGAATTCATATAAACGCCAAAATAAGAGACTAAAATTTCCTAAACTATTTTGCTTTTAGAGTTGCCCGAACAGTGAAATTGTTACTGCTGGTGATTTCAATGTTCACAACTCGTCCTGGCTTCGCCATTCTAGCCACACAACTCCTGAAGGCCAATATGTTGTGCTATTCGCCGCGCATAGTCATCTAGCGCAACTGGTGAATGAACCAACGCATATCTCATGTGTTGAAGGACACCAACAAAATACCCTTGACATTTTCCTTACTTCACACCCTGACAAGTATGAAGTAAATGTTTTTGCGCCTCTTGGAAATTTGGATCAATTTACCATTTCCGCCTCTTTTTCGTTTTCCGGACTTCGGAATGTTTCACAAACAGCCACGAAACGTTTAACTTATTTATACGAAAAAGGTCGTTGGGCTGAGCTCAACGAATTTTTTAGGCATTTTAACTGGAAACTTTGTTTTCTTGACAATAATGTCAGTGCCTCGGCTGAAATGGTGTCTAATGTTATTAAGCTGGGAATTAAAATGTTCATCCCAGCGAAAAATATTTCGATTAAACCAAAGTTAAAAACTTGGTTAAATCAGACGTGCAAACATGCATACAGATCCCGAGAGGTTGCTTTCAGTAACTATCGTAATAACCAAAATCCAGTTACTGATTTGCAGCGCAAACAGGCAAGGCGTACGTGTGCCAAAGTATTAAGGCGTGAAAAGGCTCTGTATGAGCAACGCCTTCGTACTAAAGTTCTTGCTGCTCCTGGGGGCAGCAAGAATTTCTGGTCATTCGTTAAGAGTCAAGAATAATTCTAGTTCTTCAATTTCTTCTCTTTTAAAGGATGGTCATCAAACATTCACAGACCCGGTTGATAAAGCTAAACATTTAGCTGAATTATTTGCAAGTAATTCTAGCTTGCCGGTAAGCACCCAAGCTCTTCCCGAGCTCGAAAAAGTATCTGTAACTATGCCAAAGATATTCTTTCGCGCTCGTACTGTAAAACGGGTTTTAGCGGATCTCAATATAAATAAGTCTAAAGGGCCAGATGGCATTCCAGCACTGGTCTTGAAGCAGTGCTCTTCGACGCTTGCGCCTTTTCAGCACCTTGTACCATGCCGGTACATTTTATCGGTGCTGGAAGGTTGCTATTGTTACGCCAATCCCTAAAAAGGGTGAGGCTTATAACCCTCAAAATTACCGCCCAAGATTATGGTAAACCACCATCTTGTTAAATATTTAGAGTCTTTCCTATCGGAAAAATGGTGCCAATCAATACACCGTTTTGGCGAAAGTAAAGTTGTGGCGTTTTATAGAGTGTGGCACGGAGCACTTCTATCAAAACTTATTGCCTTTTGTGTCGGTAATAACTTCTCTCGGTTTATATCGAGCTTCCTCAGAGATTGCACTATACGAGTTGTAAAAGATGGGTTCTCCTCAAACGAGTTCAAGATTAACTCAGGGGTACCGCAAGGTTCTGTTCTTTCTCCTACTCTATTTCTTATCTCACTTCTTCTGATCTCCTTACTATTTACACCACCTACATCCGACCGAAATGGAATACAACTCTCATGTATGGGTCGGTGCTTCAAAGTATATTTTGGAGCTTCTTGACCGAGTGCAAGAGAGGGCGAAAGTGCTCATCGGTGACAGTAGGGTATCCAACTCTTTTGATTCACTGGAGCACCGTCGCAATGTGGATTGTGTCTCACTGTTCTATAGTTACTACTTTGGAATGTGCTTTAACGAAATCAGGGAAGTCGTTCCCGAACCTCGAAGTTTTTTACGCAACACACGTCATTCTGCTAGAGCACATTCCTTCGTGGTCGATTGGCCGGTAGACAGAGAAAATTCGTTCTTTAGTCGTACAGTTTGTATGTGGAATTCGCTTCCCGTAGAAATTTTTCCTGCCAGTTGCAATATAGGTAAATTCAAATCAAATGTCCACAAACACTACTCCATCTATCCTCCTTCCCATAACCTATTTTCCTAGCTCCAACACAATGCATCGCATAAGTAGGGGTCATCCCCTGATTAAATAATTAAAAAAAAAAATAATTTAAAAGAATTTTTTATTTAAACATAAGTTTTAATACGTACATACCTTTTTAAGATATAAATTTCTTATTTGGTCCATCAAATCGTTAATCCTTATAATATCTTGGTGCGTTTCTATTAAAGAATAGTTTTAAGACCATTCCTGATCAATTTTGTGATAAATTAGCGATGTGCTTCAGTTAAATGTTTTTAGATAAAGCCTTCATGTTCTCAGCTAATAAATAATGTTTGACAAACTTTTGATGCAAATCGGTTATAAATGTTATCGCTTACATGTCTTATGCGATTTTGTTTCAGTTTGCTATCTAAAACCATTAAAAGCAATATGCACTTTTTGCACGATTTTTAAAAACTTCATAAAATTTTAGCAAAAAATGATTTTTTGGTAAGCTTTTGCTTTTAGGTGTTAAATGCCAAAAAACTCGGTTTACGCGGTAGTTTGGAAATTTTCACACATTTTTGCGAGTGGGCTCCACGAAAAACCGGTATTTTGAAAAATTTACATTCAAATTTGCGTCATTTACACCTGTCGTATGTTATACCTATATGAATCACATTAATGACATTTGTATCAAACGATGCGAAACTGAAAGATCTACAAATCCTTATCCATTTTTTTTAATTCATTGAGGCGGCCGAAAAACGTGTGAAAAAAATTAAAAAGTGGCGAAAACTAGCTTAACATTTTTTCAGCCATTAAGTAGTATTTGAAGCAGAGATAGGCACAAATACATAAACATTTTGAGACTGTGTGTGTGAGAAAAATTTCGTAAACAAACGAGCGTCCTCCCCACCCCTTAAGTCATTTTTGAACAAGCAAACAACCAACCGTCTTGGTTGGATGCTCGTGATCAACTAAATTAAGAAAACATAACCATATGTTACAAATGCTCGCCTAAGATTAAATTGTTTTGTTTTTTTGTGATTTGAGAGTAACTACAAATACGTGTGACTCTCAAGAGCGAATTAATATGTATGTGAAGCTCGCTCACCCATATTGCCTATGCCAGATTTAAAGCATTGATGGACAAAAAGAAAATGTGATTGTATTTGTGAGCGAAACGAGAGAATACACCGGCAGAAGCACGAATCGATATAAATTTGGTTGTTTATTTCTGTTTTATTTCAGTTACCGCCGAACCAGCGAGGAATGAACATGAGGAGAAGTATTGTACTTTTTTTTTGTTATTTTTAGTAAACAAATATTAATTATTTGTTTCCTATAGAAAAAAAGTATCTTTCTATAGATATACTATTTCTTATTAATAAAAAATTACTTTTTCTATAGAAAAAATTACTTTTTCTATAGAAAAAATTACTTTTTCTATAGAAAAAATTACGTTTTCTATAGAAAAAATTACTTTTTCTATAGAAAAACTTACTTTTTCTATAGAAAGAATTACTTTTTCTATAGAAAAAATTACTTTTTCTTTAGAAAAAATTACTTTTTCTTTAGAAAAAATTACTTTTTCTATAGAAAAAATTACTTTTTCTATAGAAAAAATTACTTTTTCCATAGAAAAAATTACTTTTTCTATAGAAAAAATTACTTTTTCTATAGAAAAAATTACTTTTTCTATAGAAAAAATTACTTTTTCTATAGAAAAAATTACTTTTTCTATAGAAAAAATTACTTTTTCTATAGAAAAAATTACGTTTTCTATAGAAAAAATTACTTTTTCTATAGAAAAAATTACTTTTTCTATAGAAAAAATTACTTTTTCTATAGAAAAAATTACTTTTTCTATAGAAAAAATTACTTTTTCTATAGAAAAAATTACTTTTTCTATAGAAAAAATTACTTTTTCTATAGAAAAAATTACTTTTTCTATATGTCTAAAAGACATTGTACATTTCCAAACGCATTGTTAACCATAAAATAATCTCTTAATTGCATTGCCATTTATATCAACCACTGTAATAGGAAAAAAATCTATGAGCATCAAGCTAACATGTGCACTCGCCAAAGTCTGTTGAACGATTAAATCATTGATGGACGTTTCACCAAACAATTGTTTATAAGCAATTGACATACATATAACAACACAACATCTCGCAGTGTATTTTTAAGAAAAACCAACAAAAAATGATCAAAATAACGGCTTAATTTAAAGAGCATAAGAAAAAGGGGGCGTTGCTTACAAACAATTGTTTGATGAAATGTCCATCAATGATTTAAAGTAACGAAATTCAAATTTAGAGGGTAATGGATTCATCCCCAAGTGTGGTGTCTATTTCAAACAACGACTTGGGCCCAAATGTTGAAACAAATGAAGAAAATGACGTAATATGAAAAAAAAGTGAATGCTTCAATCGTCTTTTTTTTTACGTTTTTTAAAATTTGCATGCCAAATACACTTAGAAGCGCAAATTTGCGCTACTAAGATTTTATGTTCAGTATGTTAAGGTCGAGCATATTTTAGAATTCCATGCGCTTTAATCATGTACATATTCCCCAATTCGTAGGTCAAGCATTGAGAGATTTTTTTATCGAATTTTCGAACGTCCTCTTTTAGAGTACTTTTGTTGCTGGAGTATTTTCATAAATTCGCACAACATGTCCCAGCCAACGCAGTCAACGTTTTACTCATACAGGTCATTGTTCATTCAATGTCGATGTTCATTGTTGATGCAAACTGGTCCAAAGATTTTTCGTAGAATCTCATGATTCAACACCATAAAAAAACACGGGTAGTATAAGCGTTTTGTAGAGCGTAGTTTAAGTTCTTACAGAGAGAGCTTTATTTCTTATCTGCCTGCTTATGATTCTACGTTTAATTTCGAAACTTATGTCGTTATTTATGTTGACGGCGGTACCAAGGTTATCAAATTCCTTTACAACCTCGTAGCTATAGTTCTCAACGATCACATGTGCAGTTTTCTTTTGATTCATTGGCCCATTTCATCAAGTTCCTTCTCGATACTTGAAAATGCGACAGTCAAATCGCGCAATGTGCATCTTACGACATTAATATCATTGACAAACGCGACAAGCATGTGTTTTCTATTGAAAATTGTTTCAGATGTATAAACTGCACCATCTTGGGCGATTAAATTTTCTATCGATATCGTTGTGGTTAATTACGGTATTCGTAATTCGGTTTATCAAAAATTGAAAGATCTATCGAAGCAAATTATTAAAGCAAGTTTTTTAATATTAATGTCCAGCTTTTTTTCCTTATGTCCAGCTTTTTTAAGATTTGTCTCTGGCAAACCTAGGTCGGACGTGTCTCTTAAAAATAAAAAAATTAATATTCAAAGAAAAAAATATCAAAAAATTTTATAAATTTTCTCAAAAAAAAGAAAAAAAATATTTGATTTGTCCATTAAAAATGGAAACTTTTCAAACTTTGTGGGAATTAAATTTACCACCGGATAAATCAGCGAATAAGCAACCTCCAGATAAATATGATTTTTCTCAACAAAACCATTATGATTATACAAAAGTATTCCCAAATTTGATTACGGATGGAAACTCAATACCGAAACCTACTATTTAATGGTGCAATTCCAAAACAAAAGGATGAATCTAGAAGCAATATTTCGGACTTAGAAACAGAAAATAATGTCTTTGTCATCCAAGATGTTAAAATTATACCAGCTATACCTCAAAACGTAGATTGTAATACAAGCAAAAATAATGTAAGTGATATGAACAACGATTTTGATCCATTTCGAAACTCCGATAAATCAATGATCTGTGATGATTCAATTTTTTCCTTCTCATCAGATGATGAAGAATTTAAATCTCCAAAAAAACGCAGACATAATAATAACTTTAAGGTAGACTTAACTAATTTTAATTTAAAGAATCAAAATTGTCATAATAAATCTCAACAGCCTAGAAATTACCAAAATTCTGATTCAACATGCAATGCTAATGGAAATATATTTTTTAATTATTTACAACAAAACTCATTATATTTTGAACGTTTATTTAACACAGAACCAACTTATCAAAATGGCTCTTCTTTTTTAGACCACTTTTTGATAAGCCCAAATTGCCTAAATAAGTCCAAATTTTAAAATATCTAGTCTACCAACATTTTCGGATCATTATCCAATAAAACTTTAAATCAAACTATCAAATTTTGAAATTATTCTGAATCAGCAATCAACATTTATTTCCTATAAAAGAATAAATTGGGAAAATTTTAGAAATGATATTAGATGTGGCATCTTAAATCATTATCCAGATGCCAACACAAATCTTGCTAATTCTGAAATTGACAAATATATTAATGATTTTACATCCACTATAAACTTATAGTAGGTTCTTATAACTAAGGTGATTTCTGAAGCGAACGTTTCGAAGGCAAACGGGTTCGTAAGAAATTGAGTTCTTAGAAAATATTCGTCCGACTTGCGTTGTATTACGTTGTGCTTTTTTGTTTTTAAATTGTTTGGTTGCCAATATATCTCAATTCGAAAGCTTTTTAATTTTTTCATACAAAATTTTTAATTCAAAACGATAAAGGTAATTCTTTTTTTTGCTTGTCAAAAAATTACTCAAAATATTACAAAAAAATTCTATTGGAGTATTTTAGAAACTGTTTATAAATCTGGGATAAATAATCAGAATTTAATCGCCAATACCAGATTAAAAGCAACTATTAATGTAAATGACCTGAAGAGCGTGTTGCATAATTCAACGATTAAATTTTGAAACAAAATTAAGGATTTTTTATCCACCAAAAGGAACATTTTCAAGAGAACAGCCCTTTAGGCCCAGAGTAACTCCATTCTATGACTTTGATATCTTATTGGCATTAGAAGCCAGAATAAGGCCTTTAACTCATGATTTGTTTCATAAACTCCGACTTCAGGAGTCTTACTTCCGCATTTTCGTTTAGGAGAAGTTCTTCCTCACAAGGTCTTATGGTAAAGAGATTCCCCACCCCAAAAAGTCAATAAAAATGAGGATATCACGCTAGACTTTTTCACACAGTTTTTGAAATATGTGTTTATTTTCTAAATAAATTTCAATTTCTAGTTCAGTTCTAGTTCAGTTCTAGTTCAGTTCTAGTTCAGTTCTAGTTCAGTTCTAGTTCAGTTCTAGTTCAGTTCTAGTTCAGTTCTAGTTCAGTTCTAGTTCAGTTCTAGTTCAGTTCTAGTTCAGTTCAGTTCTAGTTCAGTTCTAGTTCAGTTCTAGTTCAGTTCTAGTTCAGTTCTAGTTCAGTTCTAGTTCAGTTCTAGTTCAGTTCTAGTTCAGTTCTAGTTCAGTTCTAGTTCAGTTCTAGTTCAGTTGTAGGTACTTTTTATTTTTAAAGGAACTTTTTATTCTTAAAAGAACTTTTTATTCTAAAAGGTACTTTTTATTCTATTAAGTATTTTAGCTAATGCGCTTTTTATTATAATTTATTTAAAAAAAATATATATTTTCATAATAAATATTCATTATTTTTATATCAAAAATTTTAAGTTAGAAAATAAAATTGTAAACGATTGATATTTTCTGATTGTCTGTTTTTGACTCAAAGAACGTGTGAAATTCATTTAAAAGAACGATATATTTGTAAAAGCTTTTTGTTCTTACGTTTTTTACTCAATCAAAACTGACATTTTAATTACAAAAACGAAAACCAAATTTTTCTACTCATATGACGAGTGATTTGGAAAAAAACTAGTTACACAAACGGGCCATTAGTTAATAATAATCATTCTGAAATTATAGAAAGGAAGAACAAAAAAAATCATAATTTCTGATAACATCAAAAGATTGTTCAAAATAAAAAATAGATGGCAAAAAGATTTAAAAAGGATATACCATAGAAATCTTTGTAGATTTGATCCAAATTATTTACTTTTATCAAAACAGATTCAATTATTAAATATAATAATCAAAAGACAAGTAGAATTAGACCAGGAACCATACGCTCACCGTCAAGTTTATAATTTGATAGGATATAAAAGAAATAATCAATTAAAAAACTTTTCTGATAATGGAATTATAATAGAAGATAAAACATTAATTGTAAGAGAGTCAAAAAATCATTTTTCAAACATATACTCTGGTTCCCCTCCAGATAGAGACATTTCATTAATAACAATATAATTAACAGCAATGTTTACATGTTTATCCGAAAAATTCCTTTCAACAAACACACAAAATTGTGAAAATCTGTCATCCTTAAATGAGGTATTATTCCATTCTAAAAACATTAACAATAAAAAAATCTTGTGGTTTAGATAAGATTTCTAATTTCCTTATAAAAAAATTTCCTGTAAAAGCATTCGAATATCTTTTGATTATTTATAACAATTGTTTAAATAATTCTTATTTTCCAGATACGTGGAAAAAATCTATGATTATTCCTATTAGGAAAAAACCTAACAATAACGATATCAATAGTCTACGACCAATTTCTTTGCTATCTAACTTAGGGAAACTTTTTGAGAGAATCATAAGAGACAAGATGGATATACCATTTAATGATACTTACATTCCAGAACTTCAATTTGGATTTAAGAAAGGTCATTCCACTGTTGATGCATTATTGAAATTTCAAAATGATGTTGTTAAAAGTTTGCGAAATCGCTGTTGTACGGTAGCAATTTCATTAGATGTAGAGAAGGCTTTTGACCATGCTTATCATAATGGAATTCATTTTAAATTAATTCAAATCGGATTCAGTGCTAATATTGTAAAACTTTTTCAAAGCTATTTTTCTCAAAGCACTTTTTGTGTAGAATTTAATACTGAAATTTCTGATTTAGAAAATATTTCTTGTGGTGTACCTCAAGGCTCTATTTTAGCACCACACTTATATAGTATTTTTATGTATGATTTTCCACACATTATTCCAAATTCAACTGGTCTACTTAATGCAGAAGACTTTCTTCTTTACGCCCTTAACGAATCACCTTTATTTGCCTTAAATCAAGTCAATATTCATCTCCAAATCGTTAAAAAATTTTATGACGATTGGGGAGTAAAAATAAATGCTTTAAAAAGTGAAGCAATCTGTATCCGTAATGCATCAGGAAAATGTAAAAATTATGTAGTTCCCAAAAGTAAAAGACTAAAGATAGTTTTTGATGGAGTAGAGACTCCAACTGTTGACAATATAAATATCTTGGCATAAATTTTAATAAATTGTTTAAACCTTATATGTATGGCAAAAAACACCTTTGACAGTATGGCAAGATACCCGGGAACCTATATGGAAAAATGATTGTAAACAAACATTTTTGGAGAAAATAAATGTGTGATCATTTATAGTAAACAATTAAAATGTTAATTTATAGTAAATAGTAAATCTCAAGGCGAATTCAACGTGGCGGTTGTAAGGATACAAGTCAAGGCGAATATATACATATGTATACCATATCTTTGTATTAAGTAAATTAAGTATCATAATACAGGAAGATGTAGTTTCCAATTTTTCTATATATGACCCCAATAATCCAAATACATGATATATAACCCTTAAATCGGTTGAAGACTTTCCTAATTATCAAGGTTTTTTTTTAAATATCCTATGTCCTTGAAGACTCTCCTGAGCATATGCAATAAAAAAAATATTATTTTTAAAAGCCTTTACTTTTCTAAGGCTTTGAAATATTTAAATACCCATTTTTGATGCAATGGGCTAACGCTATGTCACTTTCGCACAGGACGAAAAAAAGTATTTTTTTCAAACCGTTTTTAAAACTCCTTTTTTGGTTTTTGAAAAAATATTGTTAAACGAACTCGAAAAAGTAAAAAAAAGTTTCAGTTGTAGTTAGAACCCCCTGCAGATTACCATAAAGGAAGAACTAGAGTGATATCTTTAACGGCTCAGTCGTTCCTGCGACTTAAAATCAAGTCATTTCAACAAAAACAATTGTTATATATAAGAAGTTTTTATAAGCAGAACTGAAGTTATGATTGCCTCAAAGTATAGAAATATATATTAAAAATTTGGTTAAAATTGGATGTCACTAACCCGTTTATAACCAGGGTCAAGAATAAAATTTAAAAACAAGTAAGAGTGGTATATTCGGCTTTGCCGAATCTTGGATACCCTTCACCAATGGTGTTCCAAAAGTAAAGTACAAAATTGTAAGAATATATTGATAATTATATAGTTTATGATTACTGACTTAGTTGAGCCCCACACAAATGCTTATGTATATTAATTTTCTTTTGTTCATACTTAATGTAATTCCTAGCAATATATGGTTATACTACTATTATATGCAAAGAATCTTTAAAATTAAGAGTCGGAAAACGAAAAGCTTTTTAGTGGCGTCATCATCTAAAATAGTTATGGACCCAAACGTTAGGTTGGGCAGGTGGCTGATGTCGAAGGCAGCGTCACTTCGATTCTAAAGTGATATGTGTCTATTTTACGAACATTTGATAAAATTCGATAGACCAGATAAACCATGCAGAAAAGATGCTTCAAAATGTAGATGCCCTTAGATTTGTAAGAGCACATCGATTTGATGAAGATTAAGTATTCTGGCATGCAACCCAAAAACACAGTGCCCAGTGAGGGTTGTGTACTTTAATTCATACGAATTGTCCAACTATTAAAAGTTAATGATTAGTTATGTAAAACTCTGAACTGATTTAGGTCAAAGCTTTAACAATGATAAGCCTTAAAATTATAGGGTATACACTCTTAGTTTTAGATACAAACGTGAAATATATAGCTTTTGAATGGATGGATATCAGCTTTGTCGGAAAAGTTATTAAAGATTTACTTATTAATCTAAAGTTAGTTAATTAATTAAAATGAACACTTCATCAATAATATTTGGAATGTATTGTTCTCTCGACCTATCCGATGGATGTTTGGAAAGTTCCTTGTGCAATTTTAATGTGATTTAATTTATCAGCATTAAATCGATT
This sequence comes from Stomorhina lunata, assembly GCA_933228675.1. Taxonomy (NCBI): domain Eukaryota; kingdom Metazoa; phylum Arthropoda; class Insecta; order Diptera; family Rhiniidae; genus Stomorhina; species Stomorhina lunata. The sequence continues at coordinate 81,470,528 of OW121740.1, read as the reverse complement.
CCCGGTCGGGGTTATATGGGAGATTTCACTAAATGTGAATAGAGCTCGCCCATTTTCAATATCGAACTATTTAAGAGATCAGAAATACTTTTGTCAAATGTTCTCCCTCTAGAAAGTTTATTTTAAGCGCTATTGCCCTGAATATCAATATTGTACAACGTCTTTATACTAAATGTCATCATATTATCTTAGGCGAAGTTATACGGGATCAATTGTCAAACGTGAACGGATTTCTCCCAATTGCAATTAAAAAATTTAAATTTTCGTTGATATGTGAGATACTTACATACATATGTAGGTTTTGAACGGATATCATGTAGTTAGCTGCATTTTTGTACTTCCTAGGAAGATTACCTATAATTTGATATATTCTCAAATGTTATCATAATGTTCAAAAGTCAGACACAAAATTAAGATTAATGCAGAGTATCTGTCTGCTAAAATCAGATTTGTGGAGCTCCTGGATTTTACACAAAATTTCAGGATATTGTCCCACCCTGAATTTTATCTTTGTCGATCAAAACACCATCGCTTAAACGCTAAATTATATCTACCACAAATTACCGAATGCATCAGGATTTAGGTAATCCCCTGCGAAGGACGCTATTAAATTTCATCAAAATAAACACCTGAGATATCGACAAAACAGGAGCTCCAAAAACTTGACTACAACAGAAAAAAAGACAGGTAGACGGACGGACAAAAAACAGACGGACGGACAAACAAACAGACGGACGGACGGAGGTCGCGAAATCGATTCTCCTGCCGATTCTGAGTTGATCGGTACGGTTTGAATGGTATTCGTAATCAGATTTGTGGAGTGTAGATTTTAGAAAATCCTCACACAAAGAACTATGTCAAATTTCATCACAATCGGTCCATAAACACCAGAGATATCGCTGAAACAATACTTACAAAATGTAAACAAAATTTCTTAGGCACGTACTTTGGGCAATTTTCTGTACATCAAATGTAGTGTTATGGCGATATCTCAATTGTTTATGGACCGCTTTTGATAAAATTTAATAACGTACTTGGCGGGGGAATTTCCTAAAATCTGATATAAAATTTATGTAGGTCCGTGCTAAAGGAGGATGGTTTTTCCTATTTCTGCATGTCATTTTTTCAACAAACATTCTCTAATGCGAACTTTGGGCAATTTGCGATACATCAAATTCAGTGTTTTGGCGATATCTCAGGTGTTTATGGACCGATTTTGATAAAATTTTACAGAGTGCGTTCATTGCGGGAGAATTTCCTAAAATCTGATATATAATTTATGTAAATCCATCCTCCAGGGGCTTCAGAAACTTGATTTCAACAGACAGACAGACAGACGGACGGACATCGCTTAATCGATTCTCCTCCCGATTCTGAGTCGATCGGTAATAAAAAAATTACAAACGGAATCACAAACTTATAATACCCTTTCACCTATTGGTGAAGGGTATAAAAAAGTTCAAAACCTCGTATGAAACAAAGAAAATCATATAAATCTTGTTTCTACATAAATATTTATATATAAAATATTTTTAACTACTTTGTCCAATTTTTCTTTAGTTATCTTTCAATAAAATTTTACTTTTTATTATATTTTTTTCATATATAATGTTAAGATGAAAGTGCTAAAGGTACCGGGGTACCTTGGTATACACATAAGGGTTAAATTTAAAAGACATGCAAGAATTGTTTTAAACAAATCTTACAATATAATGCGCGCCTTTTTAAAATTAATGTATAATAAAAATTTATCTAAACAAACAAAACTACTTTTGAAAAAAACTAGTATCAGGCCTATCTTCCTATACGGATTTCCTATATGATTCAGTATTTCAGCAATCGTTATGAAACAAATGGAAATATTTGAACGAAAAATTTTAAGATGTTGCATTCAGAAAAATTTTGGATCATTAAATAGACGTTATTCAAACTTATATATATATATACATATATACAGTCACTCAAATATAACTCCAATCGGTTTGTATGTATGTGACATTCTGAAAAAGTTTTTGAATAGACTTGCGCGGTTCAAGAAAATAATAATATCAAAATGATATTTAACGATGAGAGAAATTTGAATTGGTATAATACAAATTATCTCTCTCCATTGGTTTTAATCAAGAAAATGTTAAGTATGACATTAGTGCAGTGGTGTCAATTATGATTGTGTAGGTGAGATTACTCTTGACTCTTACATTCCTAGCGGGACAAATGTGCGGTTGCGAGGCCTTGAGATTTGTACTGCGAAAAAAATGCAGAAAAATGCGAAAGCAAGTATTTTTTATTTATCAATGCGGATTTTGATAAATAAGAATAAATAAGAGGTTAATTTTATTTTTTTCTTGTAGAAACATCGTAGTCTTCACGATTATTAAATAAATTTTACTTTACCGTTATTTTCTAAATGATGAATAAATATAATTTGAACTTTGCAATAGGCAAATACAGTCAACATACATAAATACATTGGCTCACAGCTAATTTTATGCAGAAAAACAGATATTTAATTTTAAAATATTTCTCCAGTTTTTACTTGAACATTTGGATAGTTTAAATACAAAAAAAAAATAATTTTTACAAAAAGCCTACATTAAGAAATTTTCGAAAAGATGCACCTACTACATATAAGGGCTTCAGCTTATTTCAACCAGCCTTTTTATAATTATTGTATATTTATTGATATAAATATATTATTTCAATTTAGAGGCCTCAAAACAGGCCTTGCGATGTTTCCCGCTGAATAAGAGTGTTTCTCAGTAAAAAATCATATTTTACGCTCTCAAAATAAAAGAGAGTAAGTGTACATGTGAGTTTGGTTTACACCAGTGGTAGCCAAAACATTTGTATTAGTAAGTATTAGTTGTATTGGTGAGAAATAATTTTCACACTCGAAAAAATAGGTAATTATACTGGTTTTAATAGTAAGTTAAAACTTATTTTTAAACAGAAGAATTTTATTATACCAAAAAACTATTTGTATGAATACACAAATCTAAAACATATTGTATAATATAATATAAAAAAGGATTATTCCTTGCAAAGATTTTCTTATGCATACAGGCAAATGTAAAAACTCTCTTTAAAACAGCTCTAATTATTGCATTAAATAAATTAGTAACGTTATATTTTAATTTAAAGTATTAATTTCACAATAGTATTCTTCCTTCTTTAATTTTTTTATTGTCATAATAAAAATTCAATAAGCGAGACGACAAAAATTTGTTGAGTGTATTGAAATTATAACAAAAAATGTTCATTTTTCGGTGGTTGATTGAAGACTTAATGAAAGAGCATAAGAATACATGTAAAGAGCGTAAGAATATGTGTAATTTCAAAGGGCTCAATTGAGTTCGAGCTGGCGACCATTGGTTTACACAATTGTGTATGACGCTGACATCCCTGCATTAGTGTCAACTTAATTCATTCCTTCTTTAGAAATAGGATACCTGGCACACATAGAGGCTAGTGCTTTTGTTTTTGGAATTTTGGTTTTATTTCATTTTTTTCTTTCACTTTTTTGGTTTTGTTTTAGATGTAAGTTAATTTTAAGAGTTTCCCTCTTTATTTATGTTAGCCCCGGGAGCAAGGGCGTAATAACTATTATTTGTTATTTTATATTGATTATGCGTTTTATGTAAAAGCTTGGTGCTGTAAATTATTATTGCAATTTGAGATAATGCATTACAGTCTTTTGTCATCCTTAATAATTTTTGTTTCAAATACTCATATTGTTGAAAAAAAGGCTCAATAAAATTAAATTATACCTGACTTCTTGGGAGTTCAAAATCTATAATTAAATTTTCCAAATTCCTAAGAGTACTAAAATTATTCGAGTTAAAAGTCGGTTTCAAAGGAATTAAAACTGTTTGATTTTTGCCCATATGAATTTGCAAAAAACATTGATGTGATAGATAAAATATTATTTTTAATCAAAAGAAATACTTGATAATACATTTGATTTAAAACTCGATAATATATTTTTATTATTTCCCTATTCTGCTATTAAAAATTAAAAAAATACCTTTGACCCCGGGAAAAAAGTGACACCATTTTTTTATTCTCTTATTTATTTTGACTTTTATTCTCTTATTTATTTTGACTTTTATTCTCTTATTTATTTTGACTTTTATTCTCTTATTTGTTTGTTTTATGAGACTGGAACGATATTTTACAATTTAAATATTTGTTGAACAAAATTTTTAAAATTTGATATTTTATTAAATCATAAAGTGATTTTAAATAATCCAAAAAAATATCATTCCAGGAGCCCTTTATAGTTTGATTTATGATTCCTTAATATCGAATTGTCTTCCTCCCTCATAGACTTTCGAGACAGCCAACCCCAAATATTTTCAATTATGTTTAGACCCGGAGAATAGGGGACCCAGTTATGGATTCGAACATTTTGGCTCGAAATAAATTCCTTTACCACCCTCGCATTATGAATTGAAGAATTATCTTGTTGCAAAATCCATTCAATAGGCCCAAAAATTTCACTTAGTTTAGGGAATGCCGACTGAAGTAGAGTTTTATAGGTTTCTCCAGTCATTTTTGAACTTTAAAATTCTAAATCTATTGTGCCGTAATAATGGGCTAACGCTATGTCACTTTCGCACAGGACGAAAAAAAGTATTTTTTTCAAACCGTTTTTAAAACTCCTTTTTTGGTTTTTGAAAAAATATTGTTAAACGAACTCGAAAAAGTAAAAAAAAGTTTCAGTTGTAGTTAGAACCCCCTGCAGATTACCATAAAGGAAGAACTAGAGTGATATCTTTAACGGCTCAGTCGTTCCTGCGACTTAAAATCAAGTCATTTCAACAAAAACAATTGTTATATATAAGAAGTTTTTATAAGCAGAACTGAAGTTATGATTGCCTCAATGTATAGAAATATATATTAAAAATTTGGTTAAAATTGGATGTCACTAACCCGTTTATAACCAGGGTCAAGAATAAAATTTAAAAACAAGTAAGAGTGGTATATTCGGCTTTGCCGAATCTTGGATACCCTTCACCAATGGTGTTCCAAAAGTAAAGTACAAAATTGTAAGAATATATTGATAATTATATAGTTTATGATTACTGACTTAGTTGAGCCCCACACAAATGCTTCATATGTATATTAATTTTCTTTTGTTCATACTTAATGTAATTCCTAGCAATATATGGTTATACTACTATTATATGCAAAGAATCTTTAAAATTAAGAGTCGGAAAACGAAAAGCTTTTTAGTGGCGTCATCATCTAAAATAGTTATGGACCCAAACGTTAGGTTGGGCAGGTGGCTGATGTCGAAGGCAGCGTCACTTCGATTCTAAAGTGATATGTGTCTATTTTACGAACATTTGATAAAATTCGATAGACCAGATAAACCATGCAGAAAAGATGCTTCAAAATGTAGATGCCCTTAGATTTGTAAGAGCACATCGATTTGATGAAGATTAAGTATTCTGGCATGCAACCCAAAAACACAGTGCCCAGTGAGGGTTGTGTACTTTAATTCATACGAATTGTCCAACTATTAAAAGTTAATGATTAGTTATGTAAAACTCTGAACTGATTTAGGTCAAAGCTTTAACAATGATAAGCCTTAAAATTATAGGGTATACACTCTTAGTTTTAGATACAAACGTGAAATATATAGCTTTTGAATGGATGGATATCAGCTTTGTCGGAAAAGTTATTAAAGATTTACTTATTAATCTAAAGTTAGTTAATTAATTAAAATGAACACTTCATCAATAATATTTGGAATGTATTGTTCTCTCGACCTATCCGATGGATGTTTGGAAAGTTCCTTGTGCAATTTTAATGTGATTTAATTTATCAGCATTAAATCGATTCCCGGTCGGGGTTATATGGGAGATTTCACTAAATGTGAATAGAGCTCGCCCATTTTCAATATCGAACTATTTAAGAGATCAGAAATACTTTTGTCAAATGTTCTCCCTCTAGAAAGTTTATTTTAAGCGCTATTGCCCTGAATATCAATATTGTACAACGTCTTTATACTAAATGTCATCATATTATCTTAGGCGAAGTTATACGGGATCAATTGTCAAACGTGAACGGATTTCTCCCAATTGCAATTAAAAAATTTAAATTTTCGTTGATATGTGAGATACTTACATACATATGTAGGTTTTGAACGGATATCATGTAGTTAGCTGCATTTTTGTACTTCCTAGGAAGATTACCTATAATTTGATATATTCTCAAATGTTATCATAATGTTCAAAAGTCAGACACAAAATTAAGATTAATGCAGAGTATCTGTCTGCTAAAATCAGATTTGTGGAGCTCCTGGATTTTACACAAAATTTCAGGATATTGTCCCACCCTGAATTTTATCTTTGTCGATCAAAACACCATCGCTTAAACGCTAAATTATATCTACCACAAATTACCGAATGCATCAGGATTTAGGTAATCCCCTGCGAAGGACGCTATTAAATTTCATCAAAATAAACACCTGAGATATCGACAAAACAGGAGCTCCAAAAACTTGACTACAACAGAAAAAAAGACAGGTAGACGGACGGACAAAAAACAGACGGACGGACAAACAAACAGACGGACGGACGGAGGTCGCGAAATCGATTCTCCTGCCGATTCTGAGTTGATCGGTACGGTTTGAATGGTATTCGTAATCAGATTTGTGGAGTGTAGATTTTAGAAAATCCTCACACAAAGAACTATGTCAAATTTCATCACAATCGGTCCATAAACACCAGAGATATCGCTGAAACAATACTTACAAAATGTAAACAAAATTTCTTAGGCACGTACTTTGGGCAATTTTCTGTACATCAAATGTAGTGTTATGGCGATATCTCAATTGTTTATGGACCGCTTTTGATAAAATTTAATAACGTACTTGGCGGGGGAATTTCCTAAAATCTGATATAAAATTTATGTAGGTCCGTGCTAAAGGAGGATGGTTTTTCCTATTTCTGCATGTCATTTTTTCAACAAACATTCTCTAATGCGAACTTTGGGCAATTTGCGATACATCAAATTCAGTGTTTTGGCGATATCTCAGGTGTTTATGGACCGATTTTGATAAAATTTTACAGAGTGCGTTCATTGCGGGAGAATTTCCTAAAATCTGATATATAATTTATGTAAATCCATCCTCCAGGGGCTTCAGAAACTTGATTTCAACAGACAGACAGACAGACGGACGGACAGACAGACGGACATCGCTTAATCGATTCTCCTCCCGATTCTGAGTCGATCGGTAATAAAAAAATTACAAACGGAATCACAAACTTATAATACCCTTTCACCTATTGGTGAAGGGTATAAAAAAGTTCAAAACCTCGTATGAAACAAAGAAAATCATATAAATCTTGTTTCTACATAAATATTTATATATAAAATATTTTTAACTACTTTGTCCAATTTTTCTTTAGTTATCTTTCAATAAAATTTTACTTTTTATTATATTTTTTTCATATATAATGTTAAGATGAAAGTGCTAAAGGTACCGGGGTACCTTGGTATACACATAAGGGTTAAATTTAAAAGACATGCAAGAATTGTTTTAAACAAATCTTACAATATAATGCGCGCCTTTTTAAAATTAATGTATAATAAAAATTTATCTAAACAAACAAAACTACTTTTGAAAAAAACTAGTATCAGGCCTATCTTCCTATACGGATTTCCTATATGATTCAGTATTTCAGCAATCGTTATGAAACAAATGGAAATATTTGAACGAAAAATTTTAAGATGTTGCATTCAGAAAAATTTTGGATCATTAAATAGACGTTATTCAAACTTATATATATATACATATATACAGTCACTCAAATATAACTCCAATCGGTTTGTATGTATGTGACATTCTGAAAAAGTTTTTGAATAGACTTGCGCGGTTCAAGAAAATAATAATATCAAAATGATATTTAACGATGAGAGAAATTTGAATTGGTATAATACAAATTATCTCTCTCCATTGGTTTTAATCAAGAAAATGTTAAGTATGACATTAGTGCAGTGGTGTCAATTATGATTGTGTAGGTGAGATTACTCTTGACTCTTACATTCCTAGCGGGACAAATGTGCGGTTGCGAGGCCTTGAGATTTGTACTGCGAAAAAAATGCAGAAAAATGCGAAAGCAAGTATTTTTTATTTATCAATGCGGATTTTGATAAATAAGAATAAATAAGAGGTTAATTTTATTTTTTTCTTGTAGAAACATCGTAGTCTTCACGATTATTAAATAAATTTTACTTTACCGTTATTTTCTAAATGATGAATAAATATAATTTGAACTTTGCAATAGGCAAATACAGTCAACATACATAAATACATTGGCTCACAGCTAATTTTATGCAGAAAAACAGATATTTAATTTTAAAATATTTCTCCAGTTTTTACTTGAACATTTGGATAGTTTAAATACAAAAAAAAATAATTTTTACAAAAAGCCTACATTAAGAAATTTTCGAAAAGATGCACCTACTACATATAAGGGCTTCAGCTTATTTCAACCAGCCTTTTTATAATTATTGTATATTTATTGATATAAATATATTATTTCAATTTAGAGGCCTCAAAACAGGCCTTGCGATGTTTCCCGCTGAATAAGAGTGTTTCTCAGTAAAAAATCATATTTTACGCTCTCAAAATAAAAGAGAGTAAGTGTACATGTGAGTTTGGTTTACACCAGTGGTAGCCAAAACATTTGTATTAGTAAGTATTAGTTGTATTGGTGAGAAATAATTTTCACACTCGAAAAAATAGGTAATTATACTGGTTTTAATAGTAAGTTAAAACTTATTTTTAAACAGAAGAATTTTATTATACCAAAAAACTATTTGTATGAATACACAAATCTAAAACATATTGTATAATATAATATAAAAAAGGATTATTCCTTGCAAAGATTTTCTTATGCATACAGGCAAATGTAAAAACTCTCTTTAAAACAGCTCTAATTATTGCATTAAATAAATTAGTAACGTTATATTTTAATTTAAAGTATTAATTTCACAATAGTATTCTTCCTTCTTTAATTTTTTTATTGTCATAATAAAAATTCAATAAGCGAGACGACAAAAATTTGTTGAGTGTATTGAAATTATAACAAAAAATGTTCATTTTTCGGTGGTTGATTGAAGACTTAATGAAAGAGCATAAGAATACATGTAAAGAGCGTAAGAATATGTGTAATTTCAAAGGGCTCAATTGAGTTCGAGCTGGCGACCATTGGTTTACACAATTGTGTATGACGCTGACATCCCTGCATTAGTGTCAACTTAATTCATTCCTTCTTTAGAAATAGGATACCTGGCACACATAGAGGCTAGTGCTTTTGTTTTTGGAATTTTGGTTTTATTTCATTTTTTTCTTTCACTTTTTTGGTTTTGTTTTAGATGTAAGTTAATTTTAAGAGTTTCCCTCTTTATTTATGTTAGCCCCGGGAGCAAGGGCGTAATAACTATTATTTGTTATTTTATATTGATTATGCGTTTTATGTAAAAGCTTGGTGCTGTAAATTATTATTGCAATTTGAGATAATGCATTACAGTCTTTTGTCATCCTTAATAATTTTTGTTTCAAATACTCATATTGTTGAAAAAAAGGCTCAATAAAATTAAATTATACCTGACTTCTTGGGAGTTCAAAATCTATAATTAAATTTTCCAAATTCCTAAGAGTACTAAAATTATTCGAGTTAAAAGTCGGTTTCAAAGGAATTAAAACTGTTTGATTTTTGCCCATATGAATTTGCAAAAAACATTGATGTGATAGATAAAATATTATTTTTAATCAAAAGAAATACTTGATAATACATTTGATTTAAAACTCGATAATATATTTTTATTATTTCCCTATTCTGCTATTAAAAATTAAAAAAATACCTTTGACCCCGGGAAAAAAGTGACACCATTTTTTTATTCTCTTATTTATTTTGACTTTTATTCTCTTATTTATTTTGACTTTTATTCTCTTATTTATTTTGACTTTTATTCTCTTATTTGTTTGTTTTATAAGACTGGAACGATATTTTACAATTTAAATATTTGTTGAACAAAATTTTTAAAATTTGATATTTTATTAAATCATAAAGTGATTTTAAATAATCCAAAAAAATATCATTCCAGGAGCCCTTTATAGTTTGATTTATGATTCCTTAATATCGAATTGTCTTCCTCCCTCATAGACTTTCGAGACAGCCAACCCCAAATATTTTCAATTATGTTTAGACCCGGAGAATAGGGGACCCAGTTATGGATTCGAACATTTTGGCTCGAAATAAATTCCTTTACCACCCTCGCATTATGAATTGAAGAATTATCTTGTTGCAAAATCCATTCAATAGGCCCAAAAATTTCACTTAGTTTAGGGAATGCCGACTGAAGTAGAGTTTTATAGGTTTCTCCAGTCATTTTTGAACTTTAAAATTCTAAATCTATTGTGCCGTAATAAATGATCGCACCCCAGACCATAACTCCACACTTTGTGCCGTGATGACGGTTCAAAAACGTATTCTCGTATCATCAGTAAAACCTACAGTATGCGAATCATTAATATGACCTCTAATTTCAACGTCCCAACTTATTTGCTCTCTTGTCATTCAGCGGCTTCTTTTTCTTCACCTTTTTTAACTTTAGATACTCACAGCTTGCAATGGCTCTTGATATTGTTGAAACTGACGCAATTCTCAAGTTTTTTCTCATTTCTGTTCTTAGTGGCGTTAAAGCGGCATGAATCCGCCCTCTGTAGTTTTTTCCATAGTTGTCTTTTAAATATTTCATCACAGTTTTGTGACTTCGCCCAATTTTCAATAGCGCGGTAAGAATGCCCTTTCTAGCAATAAGCGTCAATTTTGCCTCTTACCGCTACGTTTAAAATACTTTTTTTTACCCATTTTCACCAATGTTCACTAAATCGCAATATTTTCTTCTATTACAGGTACGTGTTAATCAAAGCCAACTAATTGAAAAAAAAAAAAAAAAATGCAAAGTGGTTCTAATCATATGAATTGATTTTTTTGGCCTTTTTCTGACTTTTTGAAAAATAGGCTATTTATACACTGTCGCGGAAAATTCGAATAAAGGTGCTAGGTTCTAGGTTCCTGCAATCTCAGGAAATTTATCTTTACTTTATCATATGATTTAGAGTGTATGTGGTATTTTTTTTAATTTTAAGATTTGAGTACATTTGTGTAATTTCCCTTTTCTGATGTGGGAGCTAGGGTCAACTATGGTGGTGAAGGGTATAAAAACCTGTAAAGTTTGTAATAATGCACTTAAGCTTTTTTGCTGTTGTGTCTTGTTATACTAAATTAAGTATCTTCAGTTTTAACATACAAGCATCAGAAAAACCTTTTTCGAAACTATATATGTCTTCTTTCAGGTCCACATAAAGAAAACCTTTTTCGGTTCTTCATTGTTCCTTTTAAGTATCTTCTTGCAGTTACAATAGCAGTGGCAAAGAAATATGTATGTGTTTCATTTATACATTTCCGTTGTCTGATATAATACTTGTGGCTTTGACATAAAGTCAATGATTTCATGATTGCTCTAACCGATTTACCATAAATTCAAAAAGAAAAATATTGATTTTAAAGTACAGTTTAGTTTATAAGTCATACCCAGGAATTAATTGACGTGCAGATAGTATCGGTAGTCCACAAAACACCTCACTTTTACAAAGTATATTTGAATCCTGTGGAATTGGCTCTTCAGGCATCGTTAAACTTTCTATTGTTTTTCGTGAGTTTCGATCCATTTCCAAAAACCAGAAACCCGAATCTGTGTAACGAATGTTGCCTTCTTTGTCGAACAAAGTCCGCGTAGAGTGCTTGAATTAGAATATAAAAAAATAAATTTATTAAATAAATTAAATACTAGCTCATTTGCTGTAACATCCTCATTACACTGTCTCACTTTTTTCAAAATTCCTCATTAGACTGTCCCACGTTTTTTTTTCGAAATTTCTTGATGAACATCGATTTTCTTAATCTACTTTCTTAATCTAACAAGAGTTTTGATTGATTACACTTAAATATTCCCTGGTCTTTCAAATCAATTTTTTTGGTTTTTGAGTAATTTTTTTTTTCAAAAATATTAAAAAATCTTACTAAATGTTTCTTAACTTTCCTATACCCGCACATTTTTTAGACCAAAAGTTTGAATCTGATGAAGTTCTATTTTTTTTTAACAAAAAATATGTAAATACAAAAAAATGTCATCGGTCTCACAAACCAACGCGCTAGTATAGGAAGGTTAAAGCAATATTGCCATTTTTTTCGATGGTTTTTTTATTAATAGCATTACAAATTCAGATTTTCAAATACGAATTTTATGATTATTTTTTTAATTTTCAGTTTGTATTTTTTTTTTATTTGTCGCAGATCCACAACATTTATACCGATCGACTCAGAATTCGCAGGAGAATCGATTAACCCCTTAACGGACATAACGATCACAATAGGATAAATAAAATCCAGTTTTCATTTGGGGTTACCATTGATGATGATTGGTGGTAAAAATATTCCCTCTGCCTCCGTCGCGAAAAGCAAATTTATATGCCTGAGATCTAATAAATGTAAAATATTATCCTCATCGTCTTCGGACTAGTCAGAATCTGATGGTAATGTAATAAAAATAAAGCACTAACTTTATTTTTCATATTCTTTTAGAACTTTCTTGCTCATTTTCGGACAATCTGTAATATAAAAACACCACCAAAGAAATCGTTGAAGGAAGAACAATATGCAAGATAAGTTTAAAATATGTCTCACTTCTAAGATATTAAATATAAATCTTTAAACCGTTAAAGGACATACCATACATCACCACGATAGTTCAAAGATATATACCGATTTCGTTCGCAGTTGTAAAAACGCCTGTTTTTAATTTACACAATGCTCGTTTCGAAAAAAATCATGTATAATTTGGCAGTACAATTACAAGAAAAGTTAATTTATTCCTTTCAATTATTGTTTTCAAATCGAAAAATTAACTGCGATTGATGAGCTACCTTACCAATGAAGAAAAAGTTGATGGGAAAATTATTTCCTCTAACTGTAAAAGGGTTAAGCAATGTCCCTCTGTCTGTCTGTTGATATCAAGTTTGTGGAGCTGCTAGAGAGTGTACCGGCATAAGTTGTATTAAATTAAATTTTTCTACGCAGCACGATATTAAATTACATTGAAATCGGTTAAAAAGCACCTGAGATAGATATCGCCAAAATAACAAAATTTATATGCAACATTTAATATTTTTTAATTGAAAAGTACATTTCAAAAAGAAAAGTAAAATCATACAACCTTATGGACCAGCCTTCATAAAGCCTTTATATCGCGAAATTATATATATCGAAATCCGCGAAGTTAAATTTCATCAAAATCGGCCCATAAACACCTGAAATATCGCCAAAACACTACATTTGTTGTTCCCCAAATATGAAAAAGTGCTCATTTGTTTAAAAAATAAAATTAAAAAATAAAAAAAAACATCTTCCTGGATGATGGTCTGATATATAAATTATATATCAGACTTTGGGAAATTCTCCCGCAAAGCACGCTATTAAATTTCATGAACACTGGTCTATAAAAACCTCTGATATGGCTAAAACAGTAAAATCGATGTATCGCACATTGCCGAATTTAATATTTTTGCAATATCTCAGGTGTATATGGACCGATTTTAATCTGATATATAATTCACGTCGTTGTATTTTCTAAAACTTCACAAACCTGATTTCAGCAGACGGAGATATTTTATACTCAGGGATACTTTATACGTATATCTTAAATCAGTGGTCTGACTTTTAAACTTTGTAAAGAAAATAGATTTATATATGACGGGCTTGTATCGTGTGTCCCAACTAGAACGCAATTTTTAAATTTGGCACGATTCGAAGTGCTCCAAAAGAGTCAACTGTAAAGAGATTAATGGATAAATTTGCCGAAACTGGGTCTGTTAGTGATGTAAAGACAACAACGCGCCTTCGACCAGGTCGATCGAACGAAAATGTCGCTGCTGTACGTGATGATGTCGCTCAAACTTCATGCACCTCAATTCGACACCGAGCTCAGCAAATTGGTGTCTCCAAATCCACTATGCAGCGATTTTTGACGAAAGATTTGCATCTTCATGCATACAAAGTTCAATTGACTCAAGAACTGAAGCCAGATGACCATGGACAGCGAAGGGAGTTCGTTAATTGGGTATTGGAGAGACAGCATGAAAATGCTGATTTTGCCAATAAAATCATATTCAGTGATGAGGCCCATTTCCATCTTGATGGCTTCGTCAATAGGCAGAATTGTCGCATTTGGGGTGAGGAAAATCCTGGAGTGATTCACGAGAAGCAAATGCATCCCCAATGTGCCACTGTGTGGTGTTGTTTTTTTGCTGGAGGAATCATTGGACCTTTTTTTATGAAAATGAGGCAGGTCAAGCGCAAACAGTCAATGGTGTTTAGTATCGTGAAATGATAACCAGTTTTTTTGGCTATAATTGAAGAAATGAATGTGGAGGACATGTGGTTTCAACAAGACGGCGTCACATGTCATACAGCCAGAGAAACAATTCAATTGCTACATCAGTCATTTCCCGGTCGTGTTATTTCGCGTTTTGGAGACCAGAATTACCCGCCTAGATCATACATATGCAAAAGGTCATTTTATTTTTACGATTTTAACTTATTTGGTGTTTTGGCGTTGAGTAGAAAAATTTCTTAGAATCTGATTTATAAATTATGTAGGCCATGTTGCGAAGGAAAATTTCCTACAATGCGATATTTAATTTAAAAATATATTTTTTAATGTATTACAGCTTTCGGCAATTTGCGGAGTCTGGTGTTTTGGCGATATCTCCGGTGTATGGACCGATTTTTTTTAAATTCTAAAACATGACATGACAAACAGCTGTTGATTATTCTTATAATATTTTCGGAAATTTGCCCGCAAAATTTTGTTTTATATAAAATAAAATTGTTTTAATTTAAAGAAAAATTGTTTTTAAAAACAAGAGTGTTATATTCGGCTGTGCCGAATCTTGTATACCCACCATCAAGTTGTACGAGAGTGAAGCTAATTCAAAATGTTGACCAAATGTGGTATTGTTGGTAATATATTTGGACTAAATTCGGTTGCAGTGGTATAGTTACTATAGTTCAACATTTAAAAGTATCTAAGTGGTTTCCCAAGTATTTAGCTTGGACAAAATGATTTTCCATAACCGAATATAGTTTTACATTAATAAGTGTTTTCGTTGTGCCATAAACATGTTGATAGCAACACGACAGGTTCATACATTTTGTTAGCAGTTCCCAATGCATCTACCGTGTATAAAGTCTGGACCTTAATATACTGAATGTACCTCCAAATCTTTTTGATTGTAGATATAAAAAGGGGATGTTATATATAAAAATGTTGACCGATTGTTACAAAATTTAATAAACTGGCTGGTATTAATATAAAGTTTATTTGTGCAAAATTTAGTGGCCATAGCTGACATAGTTTATAATTTAATAGCTTGTGTGGAATTTTAGTGGTTACCGGGAGCGGTTTTTTTAAGAAAGCTATGGTCAAAAATGAACCGATTTCTATAAAATTTGACTTACTGACTGAAAGTTGCATAAAACTTCTCTGTTCTAAATTTAGTAGTCATAGATTTTACAATTTTATTCAATTTATCAGTATAAATGTGATTCCCGGGGCAGGGTTATATGGGAGCTCTAACTAAATGTGAACCGATTTCAAACAGCTTTATAAATTGCTTGTTGTGAAGAAGCCAGTTCGTTGCATATTTTTGCTGCTTTCCTAGTACTTACTTTGGCAGTATTTACTAACGTTAGTGCTGGATTTATTAATCGCTTTGTTGTTCCAAGTTTATCACGTTTTATCACGATTAAGTTTTATCACGATTAATTAAATTTATAGAGAATATTATTCAATATTTAATGGAAAAACTTATAATTTATTTATCATTTAACGCGGAACCTTTTTTAACGATATCGAAAATCTATAGATGCAGTTCTTATTGTTTTTTATGCACTACATGGTATGGATAGGGCCATTTTGATATTTTCAAAAATTGTAAAAAAGTTGTATCCCTACTGTTTCATATGTGAAAAATTTGTAATTATATTTCCAATTTTGAGTAAGAACGATGTTGCAGCAAATAAACAATATGAAAATTTCATACTTAAAAGCCTTACCGTTATAAAATGTCTCTGCAGTCTGGGATCACCATGCTTGTCATCTCTGTAGGGAAACCCATAGTTAGTGAAGGATATGAAGTAAAATCGCGTTATAATGTACGTGGCAAAAAGTATAACAAGAAAGTTTTTGCATTTTTTGAAGAGAATAACCAATGGAGTTAAGTAACTGGTTGTAAAAAATGTAAATGTACTACAAATTATAGCAACCATAACGTCCGGATTCTTTTTTCCACCAGATCGTCCAGATGTAGAAATAAAAACGTCCACAACCATATTATAAAAGTTTAAACTCCATAACGCCACCAGTACTTGGCCTGCTAAATGAATATATAACCATCGTCTAACTAAAAATAAATTAGAAACAACATTTCTACACTAAATGATTTATCTGATCCACCTTATTATCATTCTAAATTTGTTGTACACGAGGTATCTTGGCTTCCGTCATTGCATTTCATCCGATTACCAACTCACTTTTAAATAATCTGGGGTTTATCTGTATGTAATATATTTACATACTATTTATTATATCGAGCCCTTAGATTAAAATAATCGTAAACGAGATT
The DNA here is from genome assembly GCA_933228675.1 of Stomorhina lunata. Classification (NCBI taxonomy): domain Eukaryota; kingdom Metazoa; phylum Arthropoda; class Insecta; order Diptera; family Rhiniidae; genus Stomorhina; species Stomorhina lunata. The sequence goes on along the minus strand of OW121740.1, from coordinate 81,453,763 downwards.
CCGTTAAATATCTCTTATGCTATCAACACAATCACGGCTACAGGCTACAACCTGTCAGAATAAGAATACATTTTTTAGCGTCGACACAGCCACACGACTACCGACCACCGTTGTAGCTGTAGCCAAAGTTAAACTAATTTCTATCTTTGTTGGCGACAATAACAGATTTAGTGCTGTCAATACCATAGAATATTTATTTAAACAATTTACATACTTATCAAATATTTATAAAATATGTGTAATAATAAAAATATTTCGGTGTTAGAACTAAATAGTTTTGGTTGTATAAAAGCTTAGTATGTCCTGTACAAAATTTATTATATAAAAGAGTATACTTATATCTATGTTATTTTAGATATGCGCATTTTTATAAAAAAAAAGTCGGTTGTAAAAATAAGTTTTTAGTACATGAGCTCCTTATCCATTATAAATAGGAAGAATATATATATAATTATTTTGAGTAGCTTTTGTTTGATATCCACAGTTAATATCAGATATAAACTTCTAAAGTCATGCCGTATAATTCTTAAAATTGAAAAAACCATAACTCTCTATTTATAAGAGATCACACGAAAATCTACAGGGAAACCGTTTATATCGGAGCTGAATTTCTGAAATGAATTTATGTCATTTTAATCAAAATATAAAATTTTATTAAAAAGTTTTACTGTAGTGTATTGCACTAAGAATCCCAATTTATTACAATTATTTATTATTGTAATAAATAGTTTTCTGTTCGGATGATAATCTGCGCTTTATGTTGATATTTGTTGGACACAATAATAATAATTCGTATTTATTCAGTCCCTCAAATTATACATAATGTGAGGTTTTCGCTCTGTCTAGAATTAGGGATAATCCTCCTGATGAGATGGTCTAACCAACCATCGAAACGCGTCGAGGAAAGGTTTCCCCACCAACATTTTTTGGTTTTATCAAAAAACTATTTATTACAATAATAAATAATTGTAATAAATTGGGATTCTTAGTGCAATACACTACAGTAAAACTTTTTAATTAAATGTTTGATGTCCCAAATTTTGATAAACCTTTTTTATAAAATTTTATTTTGTCCATCTTATAAACGCGACATAAACAGCTGTTTCGGAATGCAGCTGCGTTCTTAACAATAATTGAGTAACTGACTACAAGGCTACGATAGCAGACTTTTGTAGTCGGTGTTCGTGTAGCCTGCTGCAGTGATTGTGTTTACAGGAGTATGCTATAAGATCATATTAAGCATTCTTTCTGAAGTAGTTTTCGAACTCGTAAAAATCTTTTTGATAGGTTTATATTTGCGAAAGTTATACGAACCAATTGGTTTTACATACAATGGAGCTCAACTTTGGCTTACTATAGAGGACATTGTGCTAAATATAGACATGTTTTTAAAAATTGGTCTAAAATTGCAAATTTCTGCACATTGCGCCACAATCCGCCAAAAAACATTAAAAATATACTTTGCAGAAGTTATTGTGGAATTTGGAAAAAATTTAATCAGTTTGTCAAAAGTACCAAACTAACAAAGAACAAACAAGTTATGCACCAAAACTTTGCCCGCTTTATTAAATTAAGATTTTTTTGTCGCTTATGATCAATATTTTTTCTGTCATTTGCGATAATTTTAATATAAGGGCTCGATATATTATATTTTAGTTTGAATAAAAATTAAATAATTTAGTATTCTTTTTTTAAATTTTAATTTTTTCTACTTTTACTACTATTTTATCTACTTTTACTTAACCCCAAATTATTTATTTGATGTTTGTACTAACCACTATCTGATTCACTAACTTATTTTTAGCCACGGTAAAGTTAAGTGGCAACATTGTCAAAATGAGAGACAAATACAAAAAAATAATAGAAAAAAACTGGAACCGAAAATATCCGTTATTTCTGAAAATGTGACCCTTAAAAATCTCCATGTAAGAGATTCGTATTGACTAAGAATATTTAGTGATCTTGAGAAAACGATCCCAAATCCACTGATATAGGTTATTTCTCAACGGAAAAATAAAAGTTGGTTTGAAACTGTTAAAAAGGGAGTTTTATTTTTCCGCCAAAAAATAAAACTCATTTGAGGAGTTTAATTTTTTAGTCAGATAATAAAACTCATATGAGCACTTTTATTATTTCCGTCCTAAAATAAAACTCATTAAAGAAGTTTATTTTTTTCCGTCAGAAACAAACTCAATTTATTTTGTTAAAATAACAGCTGACTTTAAACGTAAGTGTATAGCATTGTGGTTAATTTTATTGTTAAATTGTATTAAAGAAACAATTGTGGTTTAAAAAGCTTAGTGAATCGCACTAATGATCCAATTATAACTAACTTTAAACTTTGATGTTGCACGTGTATTTTTTTTTTAAAGTTGTGTGATCAAAATAAAAAAATACAGGCATGTCACAAATTCCGTTCGGAATTGTAACCATTCCGCAGATTTCGAAAAACTTTAAATCTCAAAAAACATTACAGAAAACTTTTTTTTAATTGAAATTAGTAAAAATATCTTCGTTTTAACAAATAGCACAGATTAATTAAAGAAATTGTTCAAATATTGAATAAACAAAGAAAAACATAAAAATTCAATTCCACTTTGAAAACAGAAAGTTGTTTCATTCAGAAAAAAAAATCGTTTAACTTTTTCTATAGAAAGAATATACGAAATTCATTCCATTTGAGTTCTGTGACATGTCTGACAAACGAGTATTTTTTGTAAACAAATATTTTTTCAAAAAGAAAAAACAAATATTTGCATTTGATCTAAATCTGTTACATTTATTTATTAATGTAACAGATAATCAGGTATGTGATGGAAAATCGATCGATTTCAGATATATTTTTGAGATAATTTTCGGTTATTTTCCCGAAAAATTTAAACTAAATGAAAGATAAGATATCAATCAAAAAGATTAAAGCCTAAATTTTCATTTTTTTTGGGGAAAAATCGAAAACTATCTCAAAAATACATCTGAAATCGATCGATTTGAAAACGATCGTTTTTCATCACATACCTGAATATATTAATAAAAGCCAAAAAATAATGTGGGAAGTGAAGGAAACTGATACTGAAAAATGTTTGTGTTTGCTTCAGGACAGTTACGGTTATGACTTTTATAATAAAACTCAGAAAATAACTGTTATTTTTATATTTTAAATCCGAAATAAAAGTTATTTTTTTAATCAAAAATAAACGTTAATTTTGCCTTTTATTATATCGCACAAAGTCTGCCGGTTATATCTGTCGTTTATTATATCGCACAAACTCTGCCGGTTATTTCTGTCGTTTATTAAATCGCACAAATTCTGCCGGTTATGATTGTCGTTTATTATATCGCTCAATTTATAACGAGTACGTTTGTTTGTTGTTGGTTATTTTTATTTTAATATTATATCAGGCAATTTTTGCCTTTTATTTTAAAATTAAATTTTTTTTAAACAATCTCTGAGCGATATCTTTTGTAATATACTTTTTCGAGCAGCAATTTTTTTTAATTTTTTCTCGTAAAAGTGACAAATACAAACTCATTATCAATAGAAAAAGTTTCAAAAAATTATATTCTCTATAGAAAAACTGTTTTCAAATTGTATTCCCTATACAAAAAATGTTATACAAAAGTATTCTCTATTGAAAAACTGTCATACAAAAATATTTTCTATAGAAAAACCGATATTCTCTATAAGAAAATGGATATAAAAAAGTATTCTCTATAGGAAAACTGTCATACGAAAGCATTCTGTATAGAAAAGTTGTTATTCAAAAGTATTCTCTATAAAAAAATTTCATACAAAACTATTCTTTACAGGAAAACTGTTATACTAAAGTATTTTCTATAGTAAAACTATTATACAAAAGTATTCTCTATAGGAAAACTGTTATACAATAGTATTCTTTATAGAAAACTTTCCCATTTCTTTTGGAAAATTTTGAAAATGTCCCTTTATTTTGGGAAATTTTGAAAACTTCCTATATCTTTTGGGAAATTTTGAAAATGTCCCTTTATTTTGGAAAATTTTGAAAATGTCCCTTTATTTTGGGAAATTTTGAAAACTTTCTATATCTTTTGGGAAATTTTGAAAATGTGCCTTTATTTTGGAAAATTTCGAAAATGTCCCTTTATTTTGGGAAATTTTTTTAAATTTCCCATTAATTTGGGAAATTTTGAAAATTTTCCATTAATTTGGGAAATTTTGAAAATTTCCCATTATTTTGGGAAATTTTGAAAATTTCCTATTATTTTGGGAAATTTTGAAAATAACCAAATATTTTGGGAAGTTTTGAAAATTTCCCATTATTTTGGGAAAATTTGAAAAATTCCCATTATTTTGGGAAATTTTGAAAATATCGTGTTATTTTGGGAAATTTTGAAATTTTCCCATCATTTTGGGAAATTTTGAAAATTTCCCATCATTTTGGGAATTTTGAAAATTTCCAATTATTTTATGAAATTTTGAAAATATCCAATTATTTTGGGAAGTTTTGAAAATTTCCCATAATTTTCAAAATTTCCCAAAAGAAATTGAAAATTTTAAAAATTTCACAAAATGATGGGAAATTTTAAAAATTTCCCAAAATAAAGGGACATTTTCAAAATTTTCCAAAATAAAGGGACATTTTCACAATTTTCCAACAGATATAGGGAGTTTTCAAAATTTCCCAAAATAAAGGGACATTTTCAAAATTTTCCAAAATAAAGGGACATTTTGAAAATTTCCCAAAAGATATAGGAAGTTTTCAAAATTTCCCAAAATAAACGGACATTTTCAAAATTTTCCAAAAGAAATGGGAAAGTTTTCTATAAAGAATACTTTTGTATAACAGTTTTCCTATAGAGAATATTTTTGTATAATAGTTTTACTATAGAAAATACTTCAGTATAACAGTTTTCCTGTAGAGAATAGTTTTGTATGACATTTTTTTATAGAGAATACTTTTGTATAACAACTTTTCTATACAGAATGCTTTCGTATGACAGTTTTCCCGTAGAGAATACTTTTTTATAACCATTTTCTTATAGAGAATACGGTTTTTCTATAGAAAATATTTTTGTATGACAGTTTGTCTATAGAGAATACTGTTGTATAACATTTTTTGTATAGGGAATACTATTTGAAAAAAGTTTTTCTATAGAGAATATAATTTTTTGAGACTTTTTCTATTGATAATGAGTTTTTATTTGTCACTTTTACGAGAAAAAATTAAAAAAAATTGCTGCTCGAAAAAGTATATTACAAAAGATATCGCTCAGAGATTGTTTAAAAAAAATTAAATTTTAAAATAAAAGGCAAAAATTGTCTGATATAATATTAAAATAAAAATAACCGACAAAAAATGTGCAAAAAAATATGAAACAAACATACTCGTTATAAGTTGAGCGATATAATAACCGACAATCATAACCGGCAGAATTTGTGCGATTCAATAAACGACAGAAATAACCGGCACACTTTGTGCGATATGACTAAAAAAATAAAAATCAAAAACTAACTTTTATTTCGGATAAAAAAAATAAAAATCAAAAATATAAAAGGCTTACGATCAAATGAAAATATAGCTCAAACGAAACAAAACTGTTTAAATGAATTTTAAAACAACTGCTTTTTTGGGTGTGCTTTTCTTAATTAAAAATTCGAAAATAACGGTTATTTTCAGTCCCTGGTTTGCTTTTATTCAGTTGATAACACACTGCGACAAAAAAATTAAGAGAAAGTTCTGGATGTTATACCATTTTTCTGGTAGGTTATTTTCTGGAATTTTCAAAACACCCCCAAAATCTGGAGTTACGGGTAAAAAACTGGTTTTTAATACCCGTATGCACTTATCACCATGTAACTTAACTTTGAAAATTCCAAAAACAGAGTGTTGTTCTACTTGACAGTAACTACCAGAAAAATGGTATAACATCGTAGAAACTTTTACTTATTTTTTTTTGTCGCAGTGTGTAATCTGAGCTTTTACTTATGTTTTACAAACATAATTCGTAATGATTGTGTTTGTAAAATAGATAGTAATGCGGGGATTTTCATTTGTATAAAAGTAGGGATACTCCTCCTGAAGAGATGGCCTACTAACCATCGAAACCCACAAACATTTTTTGGCTTTTATTAAAAAATTGTCTGTTACATTAATAAAAAAATGTAACAGATTGATATCAAATGTAAATATATATTTTTTAATAATATCTCGCCAATTTTGTTATTTTTTTGATAAAACTACATGTATTCAGCTTATTTTTAAAATAAACTTCCGTTTATTTTAAACATCTTAATTAATAAATCAACAAGTAGATCTGAATATTTTTTAATTTTATTTGTTTTATTTTAGAATCAATATGATGGCCCCGGTTAGGCAACGATCCAAATAAATGACAAAATAATTAACTTTTGTTGCTCGAAAGTACTTCTGTTACTATCAAGATGAACTAATAAATATACAATGAAAAATTTTTTTTTAAACAATTTAGAGAAAATTGATAAAAGTCTTATAGGTCGATATGATGTTACTTGGCTAACATCCTTTCCTGGCTTTGGTATTATTACAATTTCGGACAATTTCCAAGTTGTTGGATAATATCCTGTTCGTAGGATTATATTAAAAATTATTAAAATGAATCTCACTGCTGAGTTAGGTAAAGCGCTTATCATTGAAGATGTTATTGTATTACTTCCTGAAGACTTTCCCATTTTAAGCTTTTTAATTGCTGTTTTTAAGTCAGAGAGACGGAATTTGAGTGAATACATTACTTCATTATTGATCTCAAATGGAAGAACATAAGAGCTTCTAGTATTTGGTATAAAAACATTTTCTAAGTGATTAGCAAATGTCTCGACTTTCTCTATCGAGTTTTTAGCCCTTTGGCCATTTTGGAGTCTTATGGGTGATTCATATACAATTGGGCATTACATGTTTTTTACAGCCTTCCATAGACTGTAATCAGTTCCTTTTATAGGATCTAAATTTTGTAAATACTTTTTAAGGTCTGAGTCTTTTTGACTTTTCAGAACCTTACGCAATTTTCTAAGACACTGATTAAGTTTCATTTTGAGATCGGTCGAAATTCTTGGCATTGACGCCTTAGTTTTCTTTTCTCTTTGAGAAGAGTTTCAACATCTAGTATTTTTATCATTTTATTATTATTTTTTATCATTTATCATTATTATTAATTGGCGTGGATACAATAACAGCATTAGTTAATATTTCTAAAAACTTGTTGATTGCAGCATCAACTAACTTCGTGTTCACTTTTCAGAGAGATGTTATATAGTAAGAGAGATGTTATACATATAGAAGGTGGGAAATAACATACATCTCGTAATTTAAATATGTAGTTAGTTTTCTTTTTATTGAAATAAGAGACATGTCTTTCAAAGTTGTCTTGAGTATTCGACAGTGTTAAAATCGTTGGCGAATGGTCTGATGATATCTCAAATGAAGGGCTCACTGATACAAGTTCGCGTTTTATATTTTTAGTTATTGCGAAATCGAGAAGGTCTGGAATTTTCGTAAGATCTGTAGGCCAATATGTGGGTTGGCCGCTAGATATGGCATATAGTTTGTTCGACAGAACTGCCTCAAATAGCTGTCTACCTCTAGGTTTCGTAAGGCGTGACCCCCAAAAGGTATGTTTGGTATTGTAGTAAAGGAGGATGAAACTGAAAAATGTTTGTGTTTGCTTTTGTTCAGTTGATAATCTGAGCTTTTGTTTATGGTTTACAAACATAATTCGTAATGATTGTGTTTGTAAAATAGGTAATAATGCTAGGAGGGATACTCCTCCTGAAGAGATGACCTAACCAACCATCGAAACGCGTCGAGTAATTGTCTGTTCCCACAGACGTTTTTTGGCTTTTATCAATAAATTATCTGTTATAAATGTAACAGATTGAGATCAAATGTAAATAATTTTTCTTTTTGACAAATATTTTTTATTAAAACGTTTGTTTTGCAGAAGACTTTGAGGAAACAAGAACAAATAAATGTAAAAGAATGACCATTATCCACAAAGACGGGTCGTTTAAAAGAAATTAAGTAATTTTTGATTATTAATATTTATTCGTATTGCATAAAATTAAATGAATGCGTTTGAACACATTTTTAACAAAACTTAAAACAAAATAATAATTTATTTCTAAAGTAAAAATAAATAAAAAACATTAAGCCACTTTAAATCATTGACTAAGTTTCTTTAAATGGGCAGAAAAAATGTTAGCAAGTGGCATAATACTTCCGTCAATCTTCGAAATTCGAAAAAAAGTTAATGTTCTTAATACAAATATATAAACTTACTAGTATTTTCCAACCTTAGAGCTCCAACGATAAGGTTAGACATTAATGTAATTAGAAGAGGTACAACTAGAACATATGCAGTTCGTATACCTGCTCCTGTCAGTGATGCTGAAAGTATGCCCCAAAAAAAGCTTGTTCCAATTAAACGGGCTTGGGTTTGTAGTGCTAAACTTAAAGGTGTCTGCTCAAAATAAAAAAAGAGTTAAATAAATACAAATCAAGGGCATTTATTTTTTATTTTACTTCTTTTGTACTTACTTTCTGATTTCGATTAAATATTAGGTGAGCCACACTTTGAACAAAGACAGTGACTAAACAATAAGTTGGAATGCACAAAAATGCATTGGAATACCTGTAATTGAATAATATTAAATTAATAATTGAGTAATTTTAAATATATTGTTGTTATAAATAAAATTGTTGTTAAAAAAATTTGTATTAAATGTTAGGATGATAATTGAGCAATAAGAAATTGAATTCATTTCAAAGAATTTGTTTTATGAATTAATTTTTTATGAAACATCATTATCTTCCGGTTATGAAAATCTATAACACGTTTATGTAAAACTAGCATTTTAACCCCCCACTTCGTTGGCGGTAAAATCGAGTGATTTTTTCAAGCTGATGATAAAGAGAATAAAATTTCTAGTTGGATTTTCTTAAATAAAAATCAAACCTTTTAATATAAAAACTCTACAAAATACGCAAATATAATGACATATTATACAAAATCATTTAGCATTAAAATGTTTACTTAGTACTCCGGTTTTGCAAAATTATCGACTTTTTTCGGAAACCCTCCCATTAAAGATTTTACAGTTGCTTCTGATACCTTTTTGGAGCATGTGTTCCACCTGCGCTTAAAATCGGACATCTTCTTGGAAATCTTTCCTGTCTTCTTCAATTCCTTTTTTACCAGAACCCAATACCTTTCCACAGGCCGAAGTTCTGGACAGTTAGGTGGATTTGCCTCTCGTGGTACAAAAATGACATTATTCTTTGAGTACCACTCAAGTGCCTTTTTTCCATAATGGCATGATGCCAAATCGGGCCAAAAAAATGTAGTCACTCTGTACTCTCTTAAAAAGGGTAACAACCGTTTTTGTAGGCACTTCTTTATATAAATTTCTGTGTTTATTGTAACAGATGCCACAAATACTTTACTTCTTTTGCCACAACTGCAAATAGCTTGCCACACGAAAAAGTTGTTAGGGAATTTTGTTTGTTTTTTTGTGCGAAACTCTTGCCGAACATTACCCCGTTTATCAGCAACATAAAAATCTTGACGAGGAAGTTGAGAAAAGTCTGCCAGTACGTATGTTTCATCATCCATCACACAACAGGTGTATTTTTTTATAAAATCAGACTTCAATTTTTTCGCTCGTTTTTTTGCTTCTAAGTTCCTTATAGCATTGCGATCTGGAACCTTTTGGACTTTGTATGTCTTCAGTCCAGCATAAGGTTTGACTCTATGTGCAAAATTCGTAGAACATTTCACCGTACGAGCTGCTTTTCTTAAAGAAGTGTTAGGCGCTCTTCGAAAGAGTCGCTCGACTTCTTTTGCCTTACCAATATCTGTAGGACCTTTTTTCCTCCCTGATCCAGGTTTTCTTTCAATGCTCAGGTTTTCCTTATACCGTCTGATGGCATTAGAAACCGTTCGAGGGTCAACTTTCAAATTTTTAGCTATTTTTTTAAAAGTCCATGACGGATTTTTTTGAAAAGTTTTAATTATATTTTCACGAACTTTTTTTTCGCAGTCCATTTTGATTAAAAAACTATTGAAAATTAATAATTTCTAAAATAATAGTATCTGACATATCTATAGAAACTAACTTGATCAAAAAATAAATTATTTCTTGCACTATGGATAAATTTTGTCTAAAATAGTAAATGCATATTTTTTTTAGAACACTCTTTATAGTGCAATTCGAATTTTGTTCCTGTCCATTTTGGTTTTGGAGATATAACGTAACTGATTTTTAAAGTTTTCACAATTTTCAAAAAGTAACGATGAGTCGCCCTCTATTTTACATTTGATCCAAGAAAATATAGCTTTATTGGCTCAAAAGACATGTAAATATTAAAACAAATTTCATAACAAATTTTATTTTCCGCTTTTACTACATGCCATTGCAATTTTATTCCTATCCTTTTTGGAATTTGGCTATTACGTTAATAATTGTTTACCCCTTATTCTACCAAATTCTCAAAAAGTATCGTAATCCTAGTATGTAATTATATTTTAAGTTAAGTATTTTAGGTATGTGGATATAATGTGTACTTAATTCGGGTTTGATTTACTAATCGATTTTTATATAAATTTTAGTTCTAGTTTAATTTCTTCAAAAGATATACAAAGATTAAAACCACAATTTCTCAATATTACAAAAGGTACCAAATATTAATATTTAATATTTTTTCATGTTATCGATTGCGGTATATTTTTGTCGTTGGTTTAAATGTACATATAACTTAAAAAAAGTACAAAAAAACATAAACATGATCCAATTATAATTTGATTTTTTCCTATTGTTTTTAGTTTCGGCGATGCACATTTCATTATACCCTTCACCACCATAGGTGGAAAGGGTATTATAAGTTTGTGCTGATGTATGTAACACATAGAAATATTTGTCTTAGACCTACCTTTTAGTATACCAATAGGCTTAGAGTAATTTTTTGAGTCGATTTAGCGATGGCAGTCCGTCCGTCCGTCTGGCTGGCTGGACCCCCATGTAAACCATGTAATCAAAGTACAGGTCGCAATTCTAAAGATAATTTGATGAAATTTGACACAAATCATTTTTTTGATAGTGCGACCATGACTATTGAAATTCGTCAAAATTGGTCCATTATTTTTGGTACCTCCCATAGGTCTTCTTCTTCTGTTATCCTTGACTCCCAGTGGAGCACAGGGCCTCAACCATCCTTTTATATCAAACTCTATTGCGAGATGTTAGGCATACATCATTCCTTGAATAGTTTGCTGCTTGTAACTCCGCATCAATTGATCTTCTCCACGTTCTAGCAGGTGCACCAACACGACGGCCGCTTCCTTGTGGATTCCAACGAAGCGCTTGTCGAGCAATGTTGGTATTTGACCTTCGTAGTGTGTGGCCTATCCATCGCAATTTCCGTTGACATACCTCTATAGAAGAAGGGATTTGGTTTGTAGCTTTTAGTAGATCTTCATTTCTTATGCGATTTGGCCACCATATATTAAGGATTTGCCACAAGCATTTGTTTGCAAAGGTTTGTAGGCGCTTATCGATGACATTTGTGCGTTTCCAGGTTTCGCAGCCGTAATACAAGATGGACTTGACATTCGAGTTATATATTCGTAACTTAGTTGTTGTTGATATTTGCCGAGATTTAATACGCGACTCAATATCCTCGTCGGCGCCACCTTTTGTAGAACGGATTAGACAATTTACCTTTATGTAGAACCCAACATTTAAAGTCCACGTACATTGCCCGAATTAAGTTCAGAATTTTCGTTGACATGTTACGGTTTTCTAAAATTCTCCATAGATAGCTCCAATTGACACTGTCGAAGGCATTCATAAAGTCGATAAACGCTAGGTAATGGGGGTGGGAAATTCATTACATTGTTCCAGTACTATTCTTACTGTGCTGATTAGATCTACACAAGATCTATTCTCTCGGAACCCAAACTGATTTTCGCGTAGTGTTTTAGAAACTGCGTCAGACGTTCTATTCAAAATCACTCGACTTAGTATTTTGCTCGGTATTGGAAGAAGTGTTATTCCCCTGTAGTTATTGCAGACTTTGGAGTCACCCTTTTTTGGTATTTTGACTAGTATACCTTCATTCCAGGAGGCTGGCAGAGCTTCCTCCTCCCATATTTTACGTACAAATCGGAGTCACAGTCTTGCTGATCCTTCAACATCACATAAAAGCATCTCCGCTGATATATTGTCATTGCCCGGGGCCTCGTTGCGCTTGAGGCTTTTAATGGCATTCTTTACTTCTTGTATTGTTGGTGGGCTGTCCGAAATTCCATTGAATAAACAGTCATGGTTGGTTTAATTTTGCACTTCCGTCAGCGCTTCTAATCCAATGGGATCGTATTAATTGTCTCATAGGTCTCATTTCCCGGCCATAGGTCTCATTTCCCGGAATTGATATTTTAGCCACAAATTTCAATGTTTTTTATGAAATTTAAAACAACTACTGCTTATGTAAACTAAAATCATTGTACCAAAACAGAAATCGATCCATATTTGACCATAGCTCCCATACAAACACTTCTACCAAAAAGCACTAAATGAGACAAAAATCTCATAAATCTGAAGATAATGAGAGTTTTGAGTTTATTGTTTGCATACATAATTTTTGTAAAAATTGTAATCAATTTGCCAAATCGGTCCAGCTAGCTCTCATATAAGTCCAAATGCAAACAGCTTAACCCCTTGACGTATCAATTAGTGTAACGAAGTTCGCTTCTAACTGTTCGCATACAACTTGCACTAAAAAAAAAACAGTTTTGATGCTTAAGAACAGTCGCAAAACGAGTCAGACTCGTTATAATCATGTTAGGTACAGAAATTGTACCACGAGTTAGACTCGTGGAAATACGTCAAGGGGTAAATATATAAGTTTTGAGAAAATGTTTGCAAGATCGCAAAATTTAGTAAATATTTGTCTTTCTACAGGAATAAAAAAAACAGCTTTGAGCTTAGTGGTGAATGGTATCGTAAAGTCGGGCTTGACCGAGTATAGCACTTTTTTACTTGCTTTTATTTCTATCCCTTTTGGTATAGAAGATATAATTTTACAGATTTGTCACTTTTCCTCCTGAAATCGAAAAAAATGATCAAATATGTGTTTATTATTTATTTATTTATTTTATAGCAATTGACTTTTCTAAAAATGTTATTTATCCTAAAAGAAAGAATATTCGCATTTGATCCCAAATTGGTTACATTTATTTATTAATGTAACAGACAAATTTATTGATAAAAAGCCAACAAATGTTTGCGGAGAAATCAAAATTTCCAACTCGTTTCTATGGTTGGTTAGGCCATCTATTCACGAGGTGTATCCCCAATTTTAGACAGATCGAAAACCTTGCATTATTAATTATTTTGCAAACATAAGCTTTAAGAATTATGTTTATAAACCATAAGTAAGAGCTCAGATTATCGACTGAACAAAACACAAACAATTTTCAGTTTTCATCTTCCTTCACTTTCCACATTCTTGCTGCAGCCGTTGGCTACTATGTGCAGAGTGCTTTGAAGAAGTTTGATATTTTTTCCTGTTTATCTATTTCGGTACATTTTTTGTATTGATTGGTTTTATATTTAGATGGATATGAGATAAAAAAATACCATATATTTGTTGTTCCCATTTCTTACACCATAAACTATTGTCAACTTTAAGGGGGTTATGGTTAAATATTCGTAGAGAGCAGACGTGTATTGTAATCCAAAAAAACATTACGTCATTTTATATTATTATGGCTAGTTTTTAAAATATTCTGACGTGTATACTCCAGTTAATCGGTACATTAATTCCATTGCTTTTCAATATACACAATAGATCCCTCACGTGTTTTCTGAAGTTCTACTGTTCATCTACCATTGCCCTAAATGACTTTTGTAGTATAAATAATTTAATTATTCAGTTGAATCCTCTAACTCGAAAGAATCATTTTCAACTGTGGATTCTATTTTAATAGAATCTAATTCTTCTTTTTTGTACTCATTGAACGCTGTTGGAGATACTTGCAATAAAACAACTTGTTCAAAATACAATAATTAACAGCCTGTTCACAAAACTGTCATACGTTAGAAGGCAATCGAATACTAGCCTAACGATTAAGCTCTAAATTGAGTTCATTTTCTTTTTTCGTTTGGAAGTAAAAGCTTCGTAATGAAATATCAAATAATAGTATTGCCATGCAATATTTTATTACTTTTCTAAAAGCTTTTCCTGTAAAACTTAAAACTTTTATAAAATGATGTAAACCCTAAAATTAAATAAAATCAAAAACAAATAAAAACAAAACATACAAAAATTTTAATTTTTTTTTCAAAATTAAATTAAACATTTTTTCAATGATATTCTCGGTATGAAAAAGACAATATTAATACTTTTTTAAGACAAAAAAACTTCGGGTTTTAGGAACAAGTTCCCTGATTTCGATAGACCGGATACCAAAGTAACTAGAACCGATAGAATATTGTGACACTCCAGTGGCTCAATAGAGTTGCATAACGACGAGTACGTTCACACTTTCCTACACTCGGTCGAGTAGCTCTTACAAAGACCCTATTCTGAGACATGTATTGCGTAAGAAGATTTGAGTTTGGAAACGAGTTCCCTAATTTCTTTAGGGTACATTCCAAAGTAAAAACGATAGAGAAGTGTGACACTCCAGTGGTTCAATTGAGTTGGATACCATACTGTCATCAATGAGCACTTTCACCAGGTGCGTACCGGTGAAATACAACTCTCACGTATGGGCCGGTGATTCAAAGTTTATTTTGGAACTTCTTGACCGAGTACAGGAGAGAGCAAAAGTGCTCATCGGTAACAGTAGGTTATCCAACTCTATTGTTCTATTGTTACTACTTTGGAATCTGCTCTAACGAAATCATGAAACTCGTTCTCGATACATTAACTTTCTTACACAATACACGTCTATCTGTTAGAGCTCATCCTTTCGAAGTCGATTGACCAGTAGACAGACGATACTCTACAGTTAGACGATACGCTAGTCATACAGTTCGTATGTAGAATTTGCTTCCCGCAGAAGTTTTTTCAACCAGTTGCAATATAGGGAAGTTTAAACCCCCTTCCACAACCTTTTCCTAGTTTCAACACAATGCATTGTATTGTGTTCAGGTCCTAAACAAAAAAAAAATCAACCGTTTTTTTGTTTCACAGGCGATTAGAATTTTTTAATTGCCTGATTTGGCATTTATTTTCGTCTATACATTTCATTTACGAACCAAAATTCTAAAAGCCTTTTCTCGTTTCACTCAAAAAAAAATTTCAAAAACCAAGAGTTCAATTTTTTCGTAAGTTGACGTACAATTTGTAAAATTTTAGTTTCAAAAACAGGCTGTAAATCATCTATACATTGATATATAATTATACATAATTTCATGTGACGAAAATTTTCATTCATTCATATATTTTAACTTCAAATAATTAAAAATAATTAATCACTAATTCCTGCAGTGTTATTGAAAACTTTGTTTTCCTTCATTTTAAAATTATTTTGAATTAAATCCTTTGACCAATCAGAATATATATCTATATCTGTATATTACTAGCTGATTTTACCCGGCGTTGCACGGGTTGGTAGTTAAAGTTTTTAAATTATTACTGTGTTAACACTTTCTTTAAAAATTAACAATTATGAAATATGTTTATTAATTTTTTAATTGAATCATTAATTAATGTATTTGCATATATAAGTGACTTTAATTGACTATCCTATAGTATGAAAATATCCACATTTAAAACTCTAATTAATTGGGTTAAATTGTTTTCATCTTATCATCCATATTTGTCATTTTTAATATTTGACTTATATGGGAGGGGTCACGCCCACTTTTGATTAAAAAAAAACCAAGCCTATTTTACACACCGTTCACACACATACAATCAAAATTTCTGAAAAATCGGTCATCCACATTTGTAATTTTTAATATTTTAATTATATGGGAGGGGTCACGCCCACTTGAGATTTCCAAAAAAAACCAGGACCATTTTAGCCGCCAGTCACACCTAAACATACTGTCAAAGTTTTAGAAAAATCGGTCCTCAGGGTCATCCATGTTTGTCATTTTTAATATTTGACTTATATTGGAGGGGTCAAGCCCACTTAAGATTTAAAAACAACCTGACCTACTTTACCCACCGGTTACACCTTAACATACTGTCAAAATTTCACAAAAAATCGGTTCCCTTGGTCATCTATATTTGTCATTTTTAATATTTGAGTTTAATGGGAGGGGTCACGTCCACTTGGGATTTCTGAAAAAATCCTTGCCTATTTTAACCACCGATCACACCTAAATTTTAGAAAAATCGGTCCGCTTGTTTCGGAGATCCTTTCCAACAAACAACATATAAACAGACGCGAACATTTTTTTATAGATATAGAGGATATCGTCGGCCTATATCTAAAATGGCTTATCTGCAGATTTTAGAAATTGAGATTTTTATACCATACGATTCCGAATGACGCGCTTTATTTAATTTATTCGCGACTTATTCACTTTTTTGTTTGGCTTATCTACATAAACAATTTTTTTTTCGAAGACAAAATGGTTTATCTACATTGTTTTTACTAAATAGTCATAGAAGTTGTAAACTAAAAATCTGTAAAAAGGTAAAATTTTTAAAACTTTTTTACTTTTCTGATGAGTGGTAATACGCTAAATTCAAATGTGCTTTCAAATTTTTCTATCTTCACACTATTCAACAGAAAATGCGAAAAAATGCAGTGTTTTTAGTGATGTTTAAAAGGCTATTCACTACGCATAAACTTCCAAAAATACATTCTATAACTCTTAACAATAAGAATATATCTTCCTTCAAGTAGGAAAGACGAAAAATGATAAAATCTTTTAACTTTTATTATAAGAAAGTGCATTTTGAAAAATTCACTTTTTCAAAAAATAAATTATTACCAATAAAATGTAATAAACGTCGTATATAGTACAATTTAAATATATAAAAGTATCCCAAACCATGAGGGAGTATAACGGCTGATCTACCGTAAAATCGCGAATATTGGTTTTTATTTAATAAATTTTATTTCAGTCTACCAATCATATTGTAGAAGATCACTTTGTTAGAAACTCACTAATATGAAAATGAAAGAGTTTTTTGCTTCTCCTGAAAAATCAGTATTTTGCAGATAAGCCGTTTTAGATATAGGCCGACGATATATAGATATAGATGTATAAAAATAACCACCTTCGACCCTCTATTTGGACCCCTTCTCGGGCTAAGTTTTAAAATGGGATGTTGACGATTGAAACTTGTTAGTATAACTTTATCTACATTTTAGAAATCACTAAAATCAATTACCCAGTTATAGGTATTGTAATTATAACGGGGAAGGGGCCATTCCCTGCCCCGATCCTTTTGATTTTTTTAAAGTACAGCCATTGGTAATGAATTTACTTTTACTAAGTTGAAGTTTCTAACATTTAAAGTTTATCAAATTCAATGATAAATATTAAATTTTGCACCATTTGGTTTACTATTTACTATCCTTTCTGGATATAAAATACATCCTATAACCACCTTAAGGGTGAGTTCTATCTAATTTCAAAATTTTCTTAAAATCGGTCAAACCGTTTAGGAGTGATCCTCTTTTAAACAAACAAATAAACAAACTTACAAATACATTTATAACATATTTATAGATATATATCGGGTGGTTAAATTTCAAGGGCCGATGTTGATTTTGAATAAAACACAAACTTTTTAGGAAATTATTCTAATTTTATCTTATTATGATATATTGGTATTACTCAATTATGTATGGAACAAAATATCGGCCAAATGGGCGAAGCGACCACGGCGGCACACCTCCATCCGATGGTCCAAATTTTCGATGACCCTGAGGCATAATGGAGGTTCTATGCCGTTAATGTGCCGAATTATCTCATCCTTTAGCTCTTGAATTGTTGCTGGCTTATCGACGTACACCTTTTCTTTCAAATCACATGATCTTGGCGGCCAATTGACATCGCCATTACGTGAGATAACACGGCCATTGAATTTGTTGCGCAAAAGAGCCATTGTTTCGTTAGTTGTGTGGCAAGTGGCACCATCCTGCTGAAACCACATATCGTCCACATCCATATCTTCCAATTCGGGCCATAAAAAGTTCGTTATCATCTCACGATAGCGAACACCATTCACAGTAACTGCCTGACCGGCCTCATTTTGGAAAAAATACGGCCCGATGATGCCGCCAGCCCATAAACCGCACCAAACAGTCACTCTTTGTGGGTGCATTGGTTTTTCGACAATCACTCTTGGATTCTCATTCGCCCAAATGCGGCAATTCTGTTTATTGACGAATCCATTGAGGTGAAAATGTGCCTCATCACTGAAGATGATTTTCTTCGAAAATTGATCATCCAATGTTGCCATTTCTTGCCACCATTCTGCCCATTCACGACGCTTGGAATGGTCAAGAGGCTTTAGTTCTTGAGCCAATTGCACCTTGTGTAAATGCAAGTCTTTATGCATAATGTTCATCAACGACGAGCGTGAGAGGTGCAATTGTTGGGCACGACGACGAGTTGAGGTGGACGGCTCCTCTTCAGCCACACTATCGCGAACAGCAGCAATATTTTCTGCGGTACGAGCTGTACGAGCATGCACTGGTGTTCTCACATCTTCTACAGACCCGGTTTGTTCGAAGTTTTCCACGATTTTTGCGATTGTACACACATTCGGATGATCAAATTGACCAAAAAAATCACGAAGCGCACGATATGCATTTTGATTTGAACGCCCATTTTCATAATAAGTCTGGATAACTTTAACATGTTGTTGGATTATGTATCTCTCCATGGTTCAAATTGAGTAAGTCTGAAATAGAGAAATGTCAAATCAAATTTGGAAAAAAACTTGGCGTTTAGGTGTTGTTCACATTCAACATCGGCCCTTACAATTTAACCAGCCTTTATATATAGTTTGTAAGTTTGTTTAAAAGAGGTTAACTCCTAAATGGTTCGACCAATTTTGATGAAATGTTGCAATTAGATAGAACTTTCCCTTAATGCGGTTTTCAAACCCTGGTCCAGAAAGGGCCCAAATAGGGGAAATAGAGCACCAAATGGTGCAAAATTTAATATTTATCATTGAATTTGAAAAAAGTTACTTAACAGAAGTAAATTTATTACCAATGGCCGTACTTCAGAAAAAATAAAAAGGATCGGAGCAGGGGTGGCCCTTCCTGCTTACAAATACAATACCTATAACTGGATAAATCGATTTTGATGATTTTTGAAATGCATATAAAATTATACTAACAAGTTTCAATCGTCTACATCCCATTTTAAAACTTGGTCCGGGAAGGGGTATAAATAGAGGGTTGAATATGGCTGTTTCTTTATTGTTTGTTTGAGATTAAAAAAAGCCTAAACGGCTTAACCAATACAGATTTCCCTTAAGGTGGTCAAGAAATATGTTTTGTTTCAAAATCTGGTCCGGAGAGAGCTCAAATAGTGTAAATAGTGCACTAAATAGGGTAAATAGTGTAAAATTTAATATTTATCATTGAATGATAAGCTATAAAAGTTAGAAAAATTCATTAAATTTAAATTCATTTCAATGGTCGTACTTCAGAAAACATTAATAAGGATCGGTGCAGGGGATGGTCCCATCTCCTTTACAAATACAATGCCTATAACTGGGTAAACCGATTTTGGTGATATTTAAAATGTAGATAAAGTTATACTTACAAACTCCAATCGTCTCGTAACAAGTTTTTACTTGATACAAGTAAATTTTGTTTACCAATGGAAGCACCTTTGACAAAAATGGAAAGGATTGGAGCAGGGAAAGTTTTTCCCCCATATTACCATAACAGTTGTTTTTGAGTATTATTATAGTTTTTAAACTTTCTGCAAATCGAAAATTTTCCTATTGGTAAAACATAGCGCAGGGGAACTTTTTGAACCATGCAAATGAAATACTTTTTCGGCTGTACTTTTAGTATTTCTAAAGGCAAAGTCTTCAAACTTTGTATATAAAAATGTGGCTAAATGTAGCAGGTTAGGAGCAGGGGGAGTTTAAAACAAATAGAAAATTTGTTAAATCGTATCACTACAACAATTAAAAACGACTTTATGATGTTAATTCGTGTTTTTTAGTAACTTATTTAAAATATAACTGTAGAAACCAGTGTTTAAAGAAAAAAAGATATTATTAATTCATTTTTTTTTTAATTTAAAATTTAGTGATGCAAATTAATATTTAAAAAAGAAGAAACCCCAATTTATGTCAACGAAAATCATGCATTGGCAGTTTGAAATACGAGAACAGGAGAAAAAGTTGAGGAATCCAATTTATGACGCGAATATCAAAGTCAAGTGCAAGCTGCCTTGAGAGCAGTAGAAATGGAACATGCAGCAAACATACGGTGTTCTTCCTAAAAAGAACGCCACTCTTCTCTTACAACTCATTAGACAGAAGATCATAAAAATATTGGACTGTCGAGAGAACAGCGACGTCAGGCAGCTTGTAAATTAAAAGGAAGAACAACAGCAAAGCAAAAGTTGACTGTTTTCTGAAAAAGAAGAAGAAATAAAGACAATAAAAAAACGGTCGTTTGGTTAAAAAAGAAAAAAACAAATATCGGGACGCGTGGGAAAAAAAGGTATATTCTCGAGAAATTTAAGAATTTAAATAAGCTTAAATTCTGTCGCAAACGAGAAATGAAAATAAATTTAAGATCTTTCAAAATGTCGCAGTTAAAAGAAGAAAATGTCAATTGACAGAGGCTTATGGCTCAGAAGAGGTCGAAATTGACGAAGATGAATTTCAGGAAGATTTTTGTGAATTTGGAGAACAGTCTACAGAAATATGGTAAAAACGAATTGATAATTTGAACGATATGGTTTTAACTTTGAAGTAGAGTGTATGTATGTATTATATTCTTTATTTCAACATTTTAAGCAATATAAATAAAATAGAAATATAGAATAATTACGACTTGACCACATGGCCGTCAGTCGGTAAATAATATAAATTTTACATTAAGATATACATGTTCAATTTTCAATTATTATTATTATTATTAAAAATTAAATTCATCAATTAACAGTTTTCTATACATGACACATTGTTTAATAAATTTTGCTAAAGCTTTCCATTCTATAGTTGAGCCATTTAATAAGTCCACAATTTCGTTTTCCAAAAGTAAAGACTTTTTGAAGTAAACAATTCTGAATTCTTTCAATGCACTGCAACGTCCAAGAAAATGTTGTATGTTTTCTGTTTCATTTAGATTACAAAGTGAACATAAAGTTGATGCATTGGCACTACACCTGTTACCATTAAGTTTAATCATATCGGTTCTAGCTTTAAGGATCCACATTATTTCAGCCGTATTACACACCGTTAAGTATCCATGTCCAACATTTGGGTCCAGTTTTTTGTATAAGCGAGTTGATTGTGCGGCTTTTGTGTGAAGGCTCGAAAAATATTTGGCTCTCAATTCTTTCATGATGTTGTTGTGATTGAATTGCCACTGCGTTTTATTGGCATTACTTTCTAGCCAAGATATATTAAATTCATTACCCAAATTATTAAGGTCTTTAATACAGTGTATTTGCTTTTGTAATAGTATCTTGGTTAGTTGGTGTGGTAATCTATCTTGCGCATAATCAAAAAGCGTTTTTGTTATGTATCTTATGTGGAGGTCATATGTTTGCACTGCTCTGCATACAGCCAGAAACAACTTCCATTTTTATTGCAAAGATATATTGTTTTTTCTAAGAAAATTCTCCCAAGTGACATTAATACTATTTTTTGCTGCCATATTTCTTGCTTCTACGTGTTTCCTAAAAACCATTTTTGGCGTTAGAATTACTCCTAAGTAGCAATATTGCGAAGTTATTGTTATTTCCTGTCCTTTAAAAAACCATTTAAAGGATTTTACCTCCTTTTCTGAATACCATGATCACAGATTTGGTCATATTAACTTCGACATTCCATAGTTTGCAATAGTCTTCGAGGTTATGTATCATCTGTTGCAAGACTGTTACTTTATCTGCTAAAATGACGATATCGTCTGCGTATAGCAAGAGACGCACACTGGTTTCACCGACATTAATTCCGCCACCCAAAAAATCATGCAGATCATTCAAATATATAGCGAATAGCAGTGGTGACAATAGGCAGCCTTGTTTAACACCTGTGGATGTTGAAAATTCATCAGATAGGGTTCCAACCGTCCATACCGCAAATTTAGTGTTATCATAGATGTTTTCAATGAAATTTAATACTTTTGTCGATATCCCAATAGCATTTAACTTGTAAAATAATGCATAACGTGAGACTTTATCGAACGCAGCCTTGAAGTCGACGAAGAAAGTGTAGGTTTTTTTATTTTCGTGAAAGTTAAGATGAACTATTGATGCTAGGTTATATTATCTGAGGTTGAATATTGTTTTCGAAAGTCTGCTTGAAATTCATTTAGTTTCCTATTTTCATCAATCTATTTTGTGAGTCTTTCTGTAGTAAGACCCATCATTATCTTTGCCAAGCAATTCATGAAGGTTATACCACGATAGTTACTTGACTGTAAATGGTCTCCTTTCTTAAATATTGGATATATGATTCCCTTCGTAAAGACTTCATCAATTCTTCCTCCATCCAATAAAACATTGCATGATGCTACTATTTCATTTAATAATTCATCTGGCGCATTTTTAAAGAATTCATATGGGATACGATCTTCCCCTGGTGCTTTGTTTGATTTCATTTTTTGTAAAATGTTTTTGATTTCATCGATTGTTATAGCTTTATCCAGATCTTCATCTGTGATATAATTTTGTGCATATTGAATGTCTGGTGAATTTTGCTGTTGGTTTAATAGATGATAAAAGTGAGTTTTTAGCTCTGCTGTTGATATTGAAATTGAAGGTGCTGAGTTTCTTTCTTTAACGATTTTCCACCAATCTCTACTATCTTTTAAGAGTTAAATTTTGATGTCAAGTTGCCGGTTGTATTGTTGATATGCAACTTTACATATATTTTTAAACCGCAAATTAGCTTCTAAATACCTGTTTTTATTTTCAATACAATTATTTTTTCTAAATTTTTGCAGTTTTTGAAACCATTTTTTTCTGGCATTATAGCTTGATATATTGAACCATTTTTGTTGTTAATTTAGATCTAATCCTCCCTTATTTGTTACTGGATAAGCTTTTCTTACTATATTTTAAATATCTCTGAACTCTAATGGGTTTATTCTCTGCTGTTTTATAGAATTTACAATTTCTTTCACATTATTTTGGTATTCGATGCATTTTTCGTCTTTCCAATGTAGCTTTGGTAAAAGATTTAATTGACTTTCTTGTTCCTTATTGCGTTTAATTTTCAAAGACAAAACCACTAGAGAGTGGTCGGACCAAGTCCCATTTTCCACTTCAAACTTTTCTACATGGTGTAAGAAATCTTGAGCAACTGCGCATATGTCGATGTTCCGTTTCCGCCAATAAAAGTAAATTCGCAATTTTCATCACCTTTTGTATTGCCATTTGTAACAAATAGGCCGCTGTCATTACAAAATTGCAAAATTTGTCTTCCCTTGGTGTTAGCGATTTTGTCTTTTGAGTTCCTTTCTGCTGTTCATGCAAGGAATGTTGATGCGTAGATATCGTCCAGATCATTTTGTAACGTACCTATTCTGGCATTTAAATCGCCGATTATAATAGTATTACAGAAGTCATTTTCTCCTATGAGCGATTCTAGCGCCTTAAAATCATCAACCCAATTGGCTCCTAGTAAATATTGTGGTATAAATGTAAAGTGTACCCTATTTTTAGTAATTTTAACTAAATCTATTAAACATATATTTTCAAACGAATAATTAAGACCTTCTCTTCGTAACTCTTTCCTTACTCCAATTACAACTCCACCAATACAGCGCCCGAAACGATTATTCCTTGTTGCAGGTCTCCAGCATAAATCAAAATTACAAAAGTATTTATTAAATTTCGATATATTATTTAGACAAACATGTGTTTCTTGTAATGCAAAAATATCATGATTAGTAACATACTTAAAGAAGACTGCAAATAATAACTTATTTTCTAGGCCATGTATATTGTAAGAAAAAATTTTTAGGTTTGTATTTATTTCTTTTACAGTTTTACTTTTATATATATTGCTATTTTCTAGTTTTTCTTTTGATTTGTTTTTTCAAGTAAAATTTTAAAATCTAGGCTTACTGTTTTGATTTTTTCACCATACATTTCTTGCAGCACCTTTTCAGCTTTTTCTTTACCACATACTAGTTGAAGATCTCTACTCCATGTCATCCAGTTGGTTCCAACCTTGATCGAGTCATTCTTCACAAACACTTTATGAGTTTTATCCACATCTAAGATGGCTTGCTTGAGCTGTATCATAACTCTTCTTTTCTGTTGTCGCTCTTCTGTTAAATCTTTTTCTACTTTTATTGTTGAACCTGATAGATGTTTCAAATTCTTAAAAACGTTATTTGCCATTTCTTCGGTCAGCATTTCAGCTATCACTCCAATTTTTCCACTGGCAGAAAAAATAATTCTTGCTGAAGATATTTGAAAATCAGACAATTTCAAGACATTTTTGCAGACTTTTTCCACAGATTTCTTTGGGGAACCTTCGTTAACAAATCCTTTAACGTTCTTTTTTTTACTATGTTCTACCATACGAGTTAGTTGTTGATGATCTTTACACCTTTCCTCCTTCAAATGTTTTATTTCCTCTCTTAAAGCATTATTTTCTTGTTTTAGTGACTCAAATTTATCATTTATATCAACAATATGTTCTTAAATATCCTCTATATCTGTTTTTGTGGCGACATGTTTAAGTTTTTCATCCATTACAATTCCCATAGATTCTTGAATCATCAGCATTAACTCTTTTTTATCGGTCATTCCGGTTTTGCTAATATTTTGGTATTCTGTTGGTGAATTGCGATATTTTCTTTTTGTTGATGGTGTGTTAGTCCCATCCATGGCTGAAGAATATTAAATATTAAAGAATATTGTTATAAATATAACAGGTGAAGACGGGGGTCAACCAAATTGGCCAGATGATAAAGCAGTGTCGATAAAGCGGTGTCACTGTCGATATGGTTTGGCAGCACTAAATACATATATACTTTTTTATATTGATACGGTAGCACTACTAACCAGATGATCGTATTTTGCAGAATAAGGACAGCTGATGTTATTGTTTATAAAATTTGAGTGATTTGTGCTTACAAAACTTCCAATGGTTTAAATATGTAAAAATACTTTTTTGAAGTTTTAATTTTGAATAAAATATTGTGTTTTCCTCCCAATGTGTAATCAGCAGTTTATTATACGGATGTGCTGATTAGTAAATTGTACTTTTCGAAGCCTTTCATAAATTAAGAAGCGGTAGGTAAAATGATTTACACGAAACAATGGGAGCCTTCTTAGAACACGTATATCTTGTTACACAGCAGAGTGTTAGACAATTGACAACAAATACTGAATGTATTAATCGAGGAGCCAGAGTGCAGGCCAATCAATAATGATGCTTAGTAAGAAAATTTTAGAATTGGATGCAGCTCATTGGCTGAGAGAAGTACCCCTTTGTTCCAATTGGAATGTTGTGTGAGTACTATATATAAGACTAGCCACCAAATATAAAATTGTTAAAAGAGTTGCAAAAAGGAAAACAATTAGTTGTTTCGCATTGCTGAAAAGACACCAAAAATTTACAGGTAAAAGGAGTAAAACGTTAAATTACATTAAATTGCAAATATGTTGCTAATTTGATGAATTAAATTCTTTTATAGGATAAGCAGGGAAGTTCATTTATAAACAAAAAACTTGAAGCATGAAATGAGCGCAACAACCATTTAACCCTTTTTTGTGCGATGTTATTAATATGGCTCTTCTTTGATCATAGAGGGAAAAATAGTTCATTCTATCTATCTCGCATCGGAAGAAATCTTTGATGTGAAGAAAAAGAGGAATGAATTGCTATACTTGGGCGGGCCACAACTCCAGGAGTTGGTGTACAGCATTCCTGGCACACTTGTTATTCCAAAAATATACCCGAAGGTATTGACGTTGACGTGTATGAGTCAACGTCCTGGTGGAAAAGCTAGAAAATTATTTTTCGCCGTGAAGAAACGTAAAGACGGCGAGATCCTAAATAATTTTTTAGTTAGACTACGATACCAAGCGAAATGTAAATTTGCTTCAAATTATCTGAAAATCGACTTTTAAAGAAAGAATATACACTCACTAGCAGATAAATAACACAGCACAACAAAATAAAAAAAAATCATGTGCTCTTAAAACCACTATACAATTTTGATGTATCATGACTACCTTTGTACAAAAATGGTAAAATTTTTAAATTCTATGGCAAGATTTTTTTTTTTCAATTTTTTTTTAATTGCATTTTTTTTTAGACGTTTCTTCAAATAATTAATGATAACTCAAAAACTACTAGTCCGATATTATTAAGTAAAATCAGAAGATTTACATAGCCTTTAATTCGTCTATATATCGCGTTTCAATCGGATCAATAGTATCGGAGTTATAATAAAAAACTTAAGAAAAAAAATATATTTTTTTCGTAAAAATGACAAAAATTTTCGTTCATGTAAACAATAAAATATAAAATTTCGCTAAAATTGACTGATATTTTCCTATTACACAACGCAACAAGTCAAGGTCCAAGCTGAAGTCAAGTGCTTTTATCTTCACAAGGACACTCAACCTCAAGCATGTGTTCTCAATCAGGAAGTTCAGATCAAGAACTACCTATATTTGAAAATGACGAGTTCATCCCACACAAAAATATCTCGCCAAGACCATGGAATCAAGACCAGCTAAATGATGTAATAAGAGAACTTGGATTGTCAAAAGCATCTTCGGAATTACTTGCATCCCGGATGAAGGAATCAAATCTCATAACGGAGGAAACTAAAGTTTCATATTACCGTACCCGAGAAAAAGGCTTACTTCACTATTTTGCAGAAGAGGACGATTTTGTCTACTGGTTTGATGACTGCCATGGGCTTACATAGATATGATTCAAGCGAATGGCGTTTATTTATTGACTCATCAAAACGCAGCTTGAAGTGTGTCCTTTTGCACAATGGAAATAAAGTTCACTCCTTGCCAATCGCACATTCAACCAAGGTAAAAGAAGAATACCCTGTAATTGCATTGGTCATGAAGAAAAAGTATAATGAACATAACTGGGTAATTTGTGTTGATATTAAGATGGTATGGGACAGCAGAGCTAAGTCAGAACACTGAAAGAGAAAACAATGGCCTTACAGGGAAACACTGGATCCAGGTATGCCGAATGTTATAAATGTACCTCTGGTGCCCCGAGATCGCATCATATTACCCCCTCTTCACAAAGGTGGTGAATGTTTCCAGTATATTTCAAGGAAGTTTCCAAGTTTGAGTATGGAAAAGCTGAGAGCAGGAATATTTGACGGCCCACAAATTCGCAAATTGGTCAAAGATACCGATTTTCTCAGTTCAATGTCAGAAATTGAGAAAAATGTAAAAATGGGTTATTCAACATTTCTTAGGAAATAACAAGGATGATGATTATGTTGCGCACGTTGAAGAGATGTTAACTCACTTCCAGAATCTTGGATGCAAGTTATATTACCTTCACAGTCACTTAGATCGTTTTCCTGAAAATTTAGGAGACTTAAGTGAGGAACAGGGCGAACGATTTTACCACGATATTCGGACAATGGAGGAAAGATACCAGGGTCGCTGGGATGCAAACATGATGGCAGATTTTTGCTGGAGTATTCAGAGCAATAATAGAAAATGTCATAAAAGAAAATTCCAAAGTTTGTAGTTTATAATATTTATTTATTTATTTATTTCCTTATTTTATAATTATATATTTTTTGGTCAATTGCCTTCGGCCAGTCCTCAAGGACATGTACAGTGCAAATTGTAGTAACTCGAAAACTGTTTAACCGATTTTAAAGATATGTAGCTTATTGGAAATCTCATTGTGTTTGCCCTAAGGACCAGGATCCACTTATTTGCAAAAGGGGGAATAAATAGCGTTAATTTTGCAAAAACTTAAAAATTATAAAATTTTTCCGATATAAACTTGATTTGTCAGCTTTGGGATCTGGGCAACACGTGTTAGCGTTGTCTAATTTGGTTAAAATTTTGTGGGTGAAAGTTCCTCACCAAATCTCACAATAATCCGGCCGGCACTCCTTGAAATTCTAAAATCTATTTTTTCACACATTTGAAAAAACCCTGTATACGTATATTAAGCAAAAATATAAAATTTTGTGAAAATGAGTGAATTCACTTAATTGTGAATAAATTCGAAAATAATCAATCGATTTTTATGGTCGATACCTCGTTTTGTTGCTATTATTTGTGGCTTTGCGACAGAATAATGAATCTATTTTTCATGATTTTTTTAAAACAAAATTTTTTTGCCATTTTTACAAAAAAAATATATTTTTTTCTTAAATTTTTTATTATAACTCTGATACTATTGATCCGATTGAAGGCTATGTAAATCTTAATTTTTCTGATTATATTTTAATAATATCGGACTAGTAGTTTTTGAGTTATCATTAGTGGTCTGTAACTATCGATAGTCAGGACTATCGATAGTGTGCGATAGTTTTTACAAAACTATCGATAGTTTTCGATAGTTCTCTTAACTCTTAACATATCTATAAAATAATTTCAAATATCTCACGAAGCCGCTAGATATACGATAAATAAAACGATTATAACAAACGTAACTTCACAGATTATGTTTAATGTAGTGATTTAAATGTTATTTAATAAATACATACATAGGTATGTACATATAAATACATAAGTACATATTTTTAATTTTTTAAAATCTAGTAATTTTTGTGCAAAAAAATTTGCATGTTTACATTCATCGGCTTAAGTCTGCTTCTCCGGTTTGAAATAATGAGTCCGGCCTTACTGAATGTTCTTTCAGATTCCGTTGAAGTTGCCGGTATACAAAAATAATTCAACATACACATCTTCAAAGGCTTAAAGTCATCTGCAGATACCTGAGTGAAATAAATTCATAACACTGCTCGGCAAAAAATCACTTTTTGGCTTTCCGTTAAATAAAACTATGTGGACTATATAGATTTTGATGTGATAAACTCAAGTCCGTTTTCAGTTTTTTTCCCTCAGATCGGGATTTTTTTATGGACGTGCCAAATTTTATCCCCTAAATTAGACAGGTAAGAAAAAAAATCTCTGCCTGATGGGAAAAAAACCGAAAACGGACTTGAGTTTAGCGCATCAAAATCTATATAGTCCACATAGTTTTATTTACTGGAAGATTTTGCTGCTGAGCAGTGTAATCATAGTAAAAAATTCTAACTATGTACCTAAGAAAAAATTACCTTCCAATAAAGAAGAGGATCAGCATCGGAGGAAATGTTTTCTCTTTCCATGTACTGCTTTATTGTTATAATTGCATCAGATCTGGAGGTTTTATTCTTCGAATTTATTTTATGCTGCAGAAAGCCAAATAATGATGGAGTATTTTCAGAACTACTAGTATTGCTGGCATTATTTGCAGTAGTTTTTCTTATTTCGTTTTCTTTTACGCAAATCAAAGAAATTTTTTCCTCCAGCTTAATAGCTGCTTGCGTTGCATTATTTCCCGATTCAAACCCCTCCTTTTTAAAGCGAGGATCCAAAATTGTTCCCATTCGTGTTACAGTACGTGTTTCATACGGTGTCAGCCGTTTTCGTACCGATTCTATTAGGCTACTGCATAATAATAAACCTTCAGGTGTTAGTAAGTCTTTTTGGAATGATGAGTAAAATAGTTACGTAATTGTTTCCAGATACCTTTAAAATAAACATTAAATAAATGTCACATTAGTAAGATCACTATATACAAAAATTTTAATTTTTTACCTTTTCTGTTGCAGTCTGAAAAATTTCAAGTACTGAGGTAACTTCCTTTAATGCATTGACTTCATCTGCGGTAAATGGTGTAGGAGCTTTAGACGTTGACAACAAAACCTTAGAAATATACTGATTTGTTTCAATTATACGTTTGAACATAAGGCAGTATGGATCGTCCTTATCTTGTTCGATTTTAAATTTTTCATAGGCTATGACGCTGGATTTAAAAAAATGGACAATGCCTCTACATTTTTTTCTTAAATTTTTTAAATTTTCATTTTGAGACAACCCGTCTTGTACAACCAAGTTCAAGGTGTGTGCATAACACGGAAGATGCTTTTTTTGTAAAATATTACAGGCGCTAAGCATAACAGCCGCATTGTCCGTCACCACGCAGCAAACTTTATTGAACACATTCCATTCTGTTAAGGAAGCTCGCATGGTCTCTGCGATATTAGCGGCAGAGTGGTTCGTAACTTCTAATAATGGTTTTGTTGATAAAACTGCTGATCGCAATTTCATATCATCGTCTACAAAGTGGCAAGTAATTGATAAATATCCTTGATTTGCAATGCTTGTCCAACCGTCGCACGTGATTGCAACGTGAGAAACTTTAGACAATATATTTTTTAGCTTCAACATCGCTTCATCAAACTCATTTTTTAAAAGAACGTCTCTCAAATACTTGGCGCTTGGAAGGACATAACGTGGATCTAAACATTTGGTGTATTTAATAAAACCTTCATTTTGAACAATATTTAAAGGACGTAGATCGGTAGTCACCATATTTACCAATGCACGGTCGATGTCTTCTTTGCGTCGGGAATTTTTTTCGTATTCATTAGCTCGTTTAAAATATGAGTCAACGGATATCATACTTGCTTGTGCGCTGTTTGAATTTGAGGAAGAAGTGCTTGGATGACCTTGATTAGATGTTGTCTCATCGCCTTTTCTGTCCAGGTTTGGATGGAATCTTTTAAGATGATCTCGTAAGTTACTAGTATTTCCACTAGTTTTATATTCTTTTCCACACTGCGTGCATTTAGCAAATTTTCTATCATCAGATTTCTTAAAATATTTCCATACAGTAGAAAATCCTTTTTTTCGCTTCTTTTTATTCCTGGATTTGTCGCCATCATCTGAATCAGTGCACACACAGATAGAATCATCATTATCCGAGATTACGGTAGCATCTATTTACATAATTTTATATTAGTTTTTATTTGTGGTTTACTAAATATTAAATGCTTACCTTTTTCAATCCTTTTTATGAATCTATCCATATTTTTTACAAATTAAAAAATTTTGCAATTATATAAGCACTTGTTGAATAAAAAATGGCTGTAAATATACGTTGACAATTTTGTTTTGATATAAAGTGTTGTCAGCTGATTTTACTGTCAAAAGCGCTTGTAAATGAGCGATAAAACGCTAAAATAAGAAAAATGTAAACTATCGAAAACAATCGATAATATTAAAAACTATCGATGGTAAAAAGATAGTCAGAAACCATCGATAGTATCGATAGTGCCATCGATAGTTTCAGACCACTAGTTATCATTAATTATTTGAAGAAACGTCTAAAAAAATTGCAATTTTAAACAAAAAAAATTAAAAAAAAAACTTGCCATAGAATTTAAAAATTTTACCATTTTTGTACTAAGGTAGCCATCAAATGTATATAGTGGTTACTCGAGCACATTTTTGCTGTTGCCCTGTGTAATTAATCTGAAACAACTTAATTTAAAAACACATCTAGATATCAACAGAGTGAAAACAAAAATCAGAGTATTGAAAGTGATTACCTTGGATATTTTGGTACAAGTGCTGACTGCGCTGCTAAAAGTGCAAAATTAATTAAGCATGGATTCATTGCGCATTTAGCCCGAGAGAGCAAAACAAAGGGTATTAAACGAAAGCAGTCAAATTTCGAAAATTCTGATATAAAAAAGCGAAGAGGTATTGCATACAATTTCTCGAAAATGACAGTTGTAAAGAAATTAGAGCCAAATACATCAATACAAAGAAAACAGTTGTTTTTCAGTTGCTGACATTTGAAATTAGTCTAAGAACGCTGGTAATGAACGCTTTAAGATTAAGTATATTTTTCAAGCTGTAATTTAAATTTAAACTTGATTTCCTCATTCTACGTTATTCATAATAAAGTTTTATTGTCAATTGATAAGTCTGTGAAACCCATTTAGCAATCGTAGCAACCCGTTAATGTAGTTAGTATGTAGAGCAATAAAAAACATGGGTTAGGGCGTCTGGCTAGTAACTCACTCCTGGAAAAAAACAATTCCTATGAAAAAGCTAATTTTATAATAAAAACAGTCCGAAACTTGGATGGAAGATCCAAGTAGAGGGAAACCTTTCAAAGCTTGGCCTACGCAATTGGAGAATATGCGAACAGAATCAAAGCCCTTAACAGGTTGTACATTCGACTTATTTATAACCAAACTCAAAGAAGATAAATATTATTCTAGAATGGACTTAACAAATGCATACCATCAACTAGAACTGGAAGCCAAGAGATACAGATACTCCAAGAAGATAAATATTATTCTAGAATAAACTTAACAAATGCATACCATCAACCAGAACTGGAAGCCAAGAGATACAGTGGATTCTCACATATTAAAAAAATTGTAATTTCTGGACGTTTTTTTTTCTTACAGAAATCGATTATTATACATAAAACTAGTTATGTATGATTTACTTAAACAGAAAATAGTTTTTATTTATTAAAATTCAAATAAGTTAATGCATAAAATTTATAGAAATATGTATGTAAAGCCTGTTAGTGTTGTTGTTGTTCTGTTTTTGTCTATAAGCAGAACAGTTTTCTCTTAATGCTTTCTTGTAAAGAGCAGAGTAACATTTTGCCCTCATTTATCTATCTCAGATAATTCATTTGTACAACGTATTGGTGAGTGTGTTCTTGATCATGTGAGAATGTATTGGAACATGCATGAACTTTCGTAAGCCGCATTGTTAGTGTATTCGACAGCAGCTCTTTGTTTATGTCTGCAGAAAATGCTAGAAACTAGGGTGTTTACTCGAGTTATGTTTGCTCGATTAATCGGAAAAATAAAATCGATTAATCGCTCGAGTAAAATAAAATGGCTAATTTCAAATAAAGATTTATTTGAGTAATTTTCCGCGAGTAATCGAGTAAAATTATTTCAATAATTTTGAAGGTTTTTTTTTAATAAAACGGAGCCAAATCCAAAACAATAAAAAAACAATCAAGTCCAAATCGTTTTTTACCACTTCAAAATTTGGAAAATGGGAGTGAACCAAGTAAACCGCCCAAGATCTCCAAGCCGCCTCCACTTTACTTGCGAGAACCTATATCAAATGCACTTGTGAATAACTTATTGAAACTTCTAGGTAAAGAAAATTTCCACTTAGTCTCTCTACGAAAAGGGAATGTATCTGAAACTAAAATCCAAACTTATTCTGAAAAAAATTATAGGTTTTTAGTCAACAGTTTCGATGTCGACAAAAAAAGTTACTATTACAATGCTAAACATATCTTCTGGGGGTCACGCCTTACAACACTTACAGGTAGACATCTAATTGAGGCAGTTCTGTCAAATAAACTAGATGTCATATCTAGCGGCCAACCCACATATTGGCTTACAGATCTTGCCAAAATTTCAGACCTTATCGATTTCGCAATAACTAACAATATAAAATCCGAACTTGTATCAATGAGCACTTCACTTGAGCTATCGTCAGACCATTCGCCAACGATTTTAACATTGTCGAATACTCAAGACAACTTTGAAATGCATGTCTCTTATTTCCCTAATAAGAAAACAAATTGGTTAAAATATAAGATATTCGTTAGTTCCCACTTACAATATAATATCTCTCTGAAAAGTGAAAACGAAGTTGATGCTGCAATCAGCAAGTTTTCAGAAATATTAACTAGTGCTGTTATTATATCCACAACAATTAATAATAATAAAATGATAAAAAGTCTTAAGTGTTCCAGAGATGTTGAAACCCTTCTCAAAGAGAAAAGAAAACTAAGGCGTCAACGGCAAGAATTTCGATTTGTCTTAGAAAATTACGTAACGTCCTTAGAAGTCAAAAAGATTCAGACCTTAAAAAGTATTTACAAAATTTAAATCCTACAAAAGAAACTGATTACAGTCTATGGAAGGCTGAAAACATGGCAATGTCCAATTGTATATGAATCGTCCATGACTCCAAAATGGCCAATGGTCTAAAAACTCGATAGAGAAAGTCGAGACATTTGCTAATCACTTAGAAAATGTTTTTATACGAAATACCGCAAGCTCTTATGTTCTTCCATTTGGGATCAATAATGAAGTACTGAATCCACCCAAATTTCGTCTCTCTGACGTAAAATAGCAATTAAAGACCTTAAGATGGGAAAGTCTCCAGGAAGTGATAAAATCACATCTTCAATTATAAGCGCTTTACCTAACTCAGCAGTGAGATTCATTTTAATAATTTTTAATTCAATCCTACGAACAGAATATTATCCAACAACTTGGAAATTATCTGAAATTGTAATGATACCAAGGCCTGGAAAGAATGTTAGCCAAGTAACATCATATCG
This sequence comes from Stomorhina lunata, assembly GCA_933228675.1. Classification (NCBI taxonomy): domain Eukaryota; kingdom Metazoa; phylum Arthropoda; class Insecta; order Diptera; family Rhiniidae; genus Stomorhina; species Stomorhina lunata. Next base: position 81,419,213 of record OW121740.1, on the reverse strand, counting down.
ACCTATAAGCCTTTTATCAATTTTCTCAAAATTGTTTGAAGAAATTCTCTTTGAATATTTATTAGCTCATGTCGATAGTAATAGAAGTATCCCCAAGCACCAATTCGGTTTTAGAAGAAGTCACTATCGAGCAAGTCTACCGAATCACTAATGTTATCCAAAAATGTTTTGAGAATAAGCAGTATTGTTCGGCATTATTTATAGATATTTCCCAGGCTTTCGATAAAGTATTTCATGAAGGACTTTTCTATAAAATTTTAAAACTGCTTCTGCAAAGTGTACACAAATTATTAAATAGTTAAATAAATGATAGATCCTTTCAAATTAAGTCTAAAGACGTGGTCACGAAGAAAAATCTCCGCTGGTGTTCCACAAGGTGGTATATTAGGTTCCTTCTATATATACTTTATATTGCAGATATGTAAAATTAAAGAAATTTCAGATCTACTGGTTGCTTAATCCACGGTCTTCTCTAGACCTTGAGTACAAGGTTCTATTGTACAAGGCAATTATAAAACCTATTTGGCTATATGGCATTCAGCTATGGGGTACCGCTTCCTTATCTAATATTGAAAAAGTACAAAGAACGCAGTCAAAGTTCCTAAGAGCTATAACTTGTGCTCCGTGGTACATACGAAACTGCAATATCCACAAAGATTTACTGATTCCCACCGTACGCGATGAAATAAAAAAATACGTCACTAAGTTAGCAGAACACCCAAACCCGCTTGCAAGAGGCTTGTTATCAACTGAGGGTCATAGACGCTTAAGAAGAATGAATAAGGACATATTGCTTAATTAAAATTATTAAAGAAATTATTAATTGTTACGAGTATTTATTGCATTCGCAATAAACAAATTTAATATTATTTAGGTTAAGAACTTATTGTGAATTTCTAAAAAGAAAGCTTCAATAAATGTTAAAAGAAAAAAAAGTTTTGTGAAGTGTGTTTAAAGTGACTAACTGTTTTCGGTTGTTTGCAAAAAGAATTCCTTTCACATTTCACATATAAATATAATTCAACCATATGACTTGAGGCCCCATGATCCACTGGGAGTCAATGATAACAGAAGAAGAAGAACTATATGACTTAGATGCTCAGCAGACGCCCGGCTAGTAGTAGTAGTAGTCATTCTATCATCAAAATAAATAAAAGTCCAATTAAACAAATAAAATAATAAATATACAAAAAACAAATCAAAGGAAAAAATAAATATCGGGAATTGTAGGACCAAATTCCATTTTTATTTTTCTTAATTGTTTAGAACTAATCCGTATTTAAAATCGCTTCACTAGTTTTTACTTATATCTTTCATATTACTTAAAAAAAATACAAAAATTTTGGATTTTTTTTTTCAAAATGTACCTTTTTTGATTTTTTTATATTTGTGGGAAATTAACAATTAGTAATATCTACACTCATAGAAAAATGACGTTGCAAAATCGTCCCTGGTCGGTGTCAAATTGAAAACAAATGGTTTATATATTTTTAATACCGCCGGTTTTACAATTGAAAACATGCGTTTACAACCAGAAAACATATGTTACTTAGTCATTTACCGACACGTGTCTCTAAAGTCATAGCCAGATAAAGTTTTGGTAAACGAGGAGTTGGAGAACAAGAAGTCAGTGGACGACGCCAAGTTATTAATAATTAGAAGCAGGAGTCCTTGAGGTGCTAAAAAAGAGGACTTAACGGAGTCGTACCACCATGTTTGGAAGAAGTCGAAGGTAACGAGGAGTTGGAGAACAAGAAGTCAGTGGACGACGCCAAGTTATTAATAATAAGAAACAGGAGTCCTTGAGGTGCTAAAAAAGAGGACTTAACGGAGTCGTGCCACCATGTTTGGAAGAAGTCGAAGGTAAGATTAATGATTTTATCAAACATGTATTATATTATGTATCTAAATATAAATTCATTTGTTACAGTCTGGAATTGATATTGGGGAGATGTCTCTTCCATCAAAAGTACAAGAAGGGTTTAATGGTAATGAAAAGTCTTCTCCCACTCCTATGTTATTTTGTCAAAGGTAAAATATTGGATTTAAAATAATTCATATAGAAATATGTCATGTTTTATTTGAAGTCATTAGTAAATGTTTCTGTAAATTGCCAGTCTCTTTTTCAGAATGCAAATAAAAGTCTTTCAACCACAAACAAAGAGTTTTCCATTTAACAACGGTGTGTTTTAAAATCAAAACAATATGTTTTCAATTCAACCCCGTTTGGTATAACAATTTCGAGTCAAATTGAAAACGAAGTATTTTCATATCATCACCGTATGTTTACAATTTGAAAAAGAAGCGTTTTCAACTCAATACCCTTCGGTATTGAACTGGTACAAATGCGGTAGAAATTTTGTGTTGCAATATTGAAAACATTCGATTTCAATTTGTAAACATACGGTATTAATTCACTATTGACCCCGAATGGTGTGATCTTAAACACAGATGTGTTCAATTTTTCTATGAGTGTACCCATTAAAAAGCATTATAAATCGGAAAATTACAATAAATTCACTCCTTATGTCAAGGTCCCTCCTACCACAAAATAACACCTAAAACATGACGCAGACCTGGGAGATAAAATGATTTTTTGAAAAAAGAACGTTTTGATTCAAAAGAAAAAGCGCGTTTAAAAAAAAAAGATCGTTTTTTTGGGCAATAAAAACAATATAAACTACATATTCATTTGATCATGTTATGACCAAGTTCCGATATGCGCCACCACTGAAAATTTATTAAAGTTAATTAAATCGTAAACCGTGCGTTTGATCTACTATGATCTTAAGCAAAGTTATTATGCATAAATTGACGAAGGTTTCTATGTTGGTAAGACTAATTTTCGATAGGTGGTGACCAGGGACCGTTACAATTATGACATTTATAATAAAAATCAAAATATAATTGTTATTTTACGATTTTTATTTTTTTTTGCAGAAATAATTTTTATTTTATGATTTTTATTTTTTTTGTCAAATATATTTGTCAAATTCTGACAAATATTTTTTTTGGCAAAAATATTTGTCAAGATCTGACAAATATTATTTTTGGTAAAAATATTTGTCAAAAATTGATTTTTATTTTATTTGTCAAAAATATTTGTCAAGGTCTGACAAATATTTTTTTTGGCAAAAATATTTGTCAAGATCTGATTTTTATTTATTTTTTACAGAAATAATTGTTATTCTGATTTAAATTTTTTTTGTCAAAAATATTTGTCAAATAAAACACGCAAAAATAAAAAATCATTACAGAATTTTAAAAATATTTAAAAATTTCCCATTATTACGGTAAATTTTAAAAATTTTCAATAAAAATGAAAATTTCCCATAAAAACGTAGTATTTGAAATTTTTCCATAAAAATGGGAAATTTTAAAAATTTTCTTGTAAAAAGGGGAAATTTTGAATATTCTTTTTTAAAATGTGAAATTTTGAAAATTTCCTATATAAATGGGAAATTATAAAAGTCAAATTTTGAAAATTTCCCATAAAAAAGGGAAATTTTGAAAACTTCCCATAGAATAGGGAAATTTTGAAAATTTCCCATAAAAAATTGAAATTTTGAAAATTTCCCATAAAAAAGGGAAATTATAAATGTCAAATTTTGAAAATTTCCCATAAAAAAGGGAAATTTTGAAAACTTCCCATAAAAAATGGAAATTTTAAAAATTTCCCATAATAATGGAAATATTAAAAATTTTCCATAAAAAAGGGAAATTTTGAAAATTTCCGATAAAAAAGGGAAAATTTTGAAAATTTCCCATAAAAAGGGAAATTTTGAAAATTTCCCGTTTTTAGTTAAAATTTTCAAAATTTCCCTTTTATATGGGAAATTTTCAAAATTTCCCTTTTTTATGGGAAATTTTTAAAATTTAAATTTTTTATGGGATATTTTAAAAATTTCCTTTTTTTATGGGAAATTTTCAAAATTTCACTTTTTTATAGGAAATTTTCAAAATTTCCCTTTTTTATAGGAAATTTTCAAAATTTCCCTTTTTTATTGGAAATTTTCAAAATTTCCCTTTTTTATAGGAAATTTTCAAAATTTTCCTATTTTATGGGAAATTTTCAAAATTTCCCTTTTTTATGGGAAATTTTCAAAATTTCCCTTTTTTATGGGAAATTTTCAAAATTTCCCTTTTTTATGGGAAATTTTCAAAATTTCCCTTTTTTATGGGAAATTTTCAAAATTTCCCTTTTTTATGGTAGAAATTTCCCCTTTTTACAAGAAAATTTTTAAAGTTTCCCCTTTTTACAAGAAAATTTTTAAAGTTTCCCATTTTTATGGGAAAATTTCAAATACTACGTTTTTATGGGAAATTTTCAAAATTTTCATTTTAATTGAAAATTTTTAAAATTTACCGTAATTATGGGAAATTTTAAAATTTTTGACAAAAAAAATTTAAATCAGAATAACAATTATTTCTGTTAAAAATAAATAAAAATCAGATCTTGACAAATATTTTTGCCAAAAAAAATATTTGTCAGACCTTGACAAATATTTTTGACAAATAAAATAAAAATCAATTTTTGACAAATATTTTTACCAAAAAAAAAATATTTGTCAGATCTTGACAAATATTTTTGCCAAAAAAAATATTTGTCAGAATTTGACAAATATATTTGACCAAAAAAAATCGTAAAATAAAAATTACTTTTGAAAAAAATAATAAAAATCAGAAATTTAAAATTTATCTTAAGTATATTTTGAAAAACTATATTCCGTTGGAAAGGTCTAAGCTTCTGTTTTCAACATCTGCCAAAAAATTGAAATCGGTTGGTTTTGTCTTAGTTGCAAGACGAAATAACCTATCTGCAGTTTTCAAAAGTTTAAAGGAGAGGGAAAAAACGTTATAAAATTGGAACTATTTGCAATATTGACACGAAAATTATTTAATTAGATTAAAATGAAACCTGAAATGTCTATCGATTGACAAAATTTAGTTTTTCTAAACACAGCTTATGTTATCTCACTTAGGTTATTTGGAATTGCAAAAAAAAGAAAATAACCTTTCTGCAGTACTAATTAGTATGAATAAATAAAATTTTTTTATACATATGAATCTATATATATATTATAAATGTGTTTGTAAGTTTATTTGTTTATTTGTTTGTTTGAAAAAGGTTGACTCCTAAACGGTTTGACCGATTTTGATGAAATTTTGAAATTAGATAGAATATTCCCTTATGGTGGTTTAAGCATATGTTTTGTTTCAAAACTTGGTCCAGAAAGGGTTCAAATAGGGTAAATAGTGGACCAAATGGCGCAAAATTTAATATTTATCATTCAATTTGATAAACCATAAAAGTTCGAAACTGCAAACTTAGCAAAAGTAAGTTCATTACCAATGGCCGTACTTCAGAAAAAAAATTAAAAGGATCGGAGCAGGGGATGGCCCCTTCCCCGTTACTAATACAATACCTATAACTGGGTAAATTGATTTTAATGATTTTCGAAATGTAGATAAAGTTATACTAATATTCCTGAAATGTTTACAGTCAGGTATGGTGTGACCGGTGGTTAAAATAGGATAGGTTTTTTTTAAATCTGAAGTGAGCGTGACCCCTCCCATATAACTCATATATTAAAAATGACAAATATAGGTGACCGAGAGACCCGATTTTTCTGAAATTTTGACAGAATGTTATGGTGTGACCGATGGATAAAATAGGCCAAATTTTTGTTGAAATCTCAAGTGGTCGTGCCCCTCCCATATAAGTCAAATATTAAAATTGACAAATATGGATGACCGAGCTGCCCGATTTTTCTGAAATTTTCACCGCATGGTATGGTTTGACCGGTGATTAAAATAGGGTTGGTTCTTTTTTTAAATGTCAAGTGGGCGTTACCCCTCCCATGTAAGTCAAATATTAATAATAACAAATATGGATGACCCTACACACCGATTTTTTTGAAATTTTGACAGTATGTTAAGGTGTGACCAGTGGGTAAAATAGGCCACGATAAGATCAAAACGATTTAACCGAATTAATTAAAGTTTTAAATGTGGATTTTTTCATATTATAGGATAGTTTTTCGCTTCTTGAATTTTTTGAAAATGACCCAAGGAGGACCTGGAAATCGAAAAATGGAGATAAAATTATATTTTTCTTTAAAATTACATCACTTCAGAATGGCTAGACCGATCACGACATTTTGTTCTACATGTTTTTAGCCCAACATAAATAAAAATTACAATCGGAAAACTGCGGCACGGATATTGGAAATATGATTGATGTTTGATGATGACGATGTTTGACTGATGATTGCTTAAAGATTTTTCATGATATTTTGATGGTTAATTGGCGATTGTCTGACAGTTTGAAGATTTGTAATAATTGTTTGCTAATTGTTTCTCAATTAACTGGCGATTTTATGACGGTAGTTTGATGATTTTTTGTCGATTGGTTGATGATTGTTTGAGGGTTAATTGATGTTTGACTGACGACTGTTCAATGATTTTTTATGGTTGTTCGATAATTGCTTCACGATTAACTGACGGTTATTTGATTACTATTTGGCGATTGTTTGATAATCTATAAATATATAGCGTAGCGAAAAATATAACACTATATTTTTGTTTTAATTTAATCTTTATTAAAAGAGGTTAAATTTATTAGAAGTACAAATCACAACGTGGTGTCGGTGAATCTCTCAAAAACAAGAAGAACGAAAACGAGTTGCCAGATTGTTTTTCTTCACGAATCATTGACAATTGTGGTCTTGTTGCCACAGTACTCCCCTCTGAGTGGAGACATCATGTGCAACTTCATGCCAACACCTTCCGAAGCACAGAATGCTGGCTTTAAACGATCAATTGAAACCTTAACATTTCTTCCAGCTATGTATACAGTGTAATATTTAGGTGCTCTTTCAACAACTTTAAATGGTCCGCTATATGGAGGCGTCAAAGATGGTCGCACTGAGTCGTCTCTAACGAACACCAAATCACAAGATTTCAAACTGGGGTGTATAAAAACCTTGTTGTTACTATGCCAGGCCGAATCAGCTGGTCGTAAGTCTTTCATAGCTTGTCGGAGTTGTCTTACAAACTCTGCTTCAGACTCACAACAGTCTTCGATTAAGAAATCGGCAGGTAAACGTAATGTGGCACCGTATACCAGCTCTGCAGGCGTCGCCTGGATATCCTCTTTGTATGTACAACGTAGACCCAACAAAATTATTGGCAAATATGACGTCCATTCAGTAACGTTGTGGCATAAAATGGCAGATTTAAGAGTCCGGTGCCATCGTTCTATGATGTCATTTGATTGGGGATGGTATGGCGTAGTTCTTAAATGGTGTACTCCCAGTATATGCAAAAGTTCTTTAAAGAGGTTGCTTTCAAACTGACGACCTAAATCGGTCATTATATAGATGGGGCAACCAAATCTCGATATCCATTCTTTAACGAGGGTTTCTGCTACGGTTTTTGCTGTCATGTCCGGCATCGGGAAGGCATCAGGCCACCTAGTAAATCGATCTATCACTGTTAGACAATAACGATTGCCTTCCGAGGGAGGAAAAGGCCCAATAATGTCAATGTTCAAATGAGCAAATCTTTGACTTGGCAACTTACGACGCATAAAGGCAGTTTGAGAGTGGCGTGTTACTTTATTTTTTTGGCAATGCAAACAATTTCGTGCAAAGTTTCTACTATCTTTTTGCACACCTGGCCAAACAAATCTCTCAGTCATTATTCTGGCTGTAGCGCGTGTGCCCGGATGTGACATATCATGGGTCGAATGTAAAAACTTTTGACGAAGCTCTTTGGTGATGAAGGGACGTATTCGACAAAAGATGTGTCGCAATAAACTGATTTTGAACTTCCAGGAAGGCTGAAAGGTTTGAGCTTTAATGAATTATTCACACTAGAACTTAACATGGATTGTAGTTCGTCATCTGTTGATTGGGCTGCTGCTAATTCGTCGTAGTTGATCCTTACTGCATCAATCACCTCAATTCGAGATAACAAATCAGCTACAATGTTTTTGTCACCTTCTACATGACGTATATCAGTAGTGATTTGACCAATGAAATCTAATTGTCTTGCCTGTCTATCGGACGCCTTCTCTAATTTTTGCTTAAATGCATACATTAATGGCTTATGGTCCGTTTAAATGTGGCAAGAACGCCCTTCAATCATGTATCTGAAATGGCGCACCGCCAAGTAGACCCCTGTTAACTCCCTGTCATATGTGCTGTAGCGCATTTCTGCTAATGAAAACTTTTTTGAAAAGTACGCAAGAGGCTGTAAAACGTCGTCAACAATTTGATTAAGAACAGCTCCAGCAGCAAAATTTGAAGCGTCTACCCACAACGAGAGCTCGGCTTCTTGAAGTGGGTGAGCTAACATCGTGCAATTTGCAAGCTGTATTTTACATTTCTCAAAAGCTTCCGTTGTTTCAATTGACCAATCTAATTGTGTCATATCATTTCGTTTATTTCCGCCAATCATATTAAACAATATTTGTTGAATATCAATCGCTCGTGGTAAGAAACGCCTATAGAAATTAAGCATAGCTAAGAATTTCTTTAATTCCTTCACCACATTAGGACGAGGGAACTTTAATAACGCTTCAACTCTTTCGGGCAACGGTCGGATGCCGTCTTTTGTAATCATATGTCCTAAGAATTTAAGTTCCGTTAAACCAAACTCAGACTTGGATACATTGATTGTTAAATTGTTATCTCGAAACCGCTGAAAAACTGTTGTGAGATGCCTTATGTGCTCATCTTCTGAAGATGACGCAATAATAACATCGTCTAAATAGGCGAAAGCAAATGGTAAGCCAATAAGTACATCATGAATTAGCCGTTGAAATGTTTGGGCTGCGTTTTTCAGCCCAAACGTCATATGCGTGAACTCAAAAAGGCAAAAAGGCGTTGTTATTGCGGTCTTTGGTATATCGTTCGGATGGATCGGCACTTGATGAAACGCCTTCTGAAGATCTACTTTTGAAAAAATAGAATTTCCGGCCAGCACCACAGAAAAATCGTTTAAATAAGGAAGAGGATAGCGATCGTGTACCGTGATAGCATTAAGCGCACGGTAATCTACACAAGGTCTCCACGTGACATCTGGTTTGCGAACCATATGGAGCGGACTGGCCCAATTACTGCTTGACGGACGGCAAATACCGAGTTTTATTAACGATTCGAATTCATTACGGGCAGCTGCGAGCTTCTCTGGTGACAAACGTCGTGGTCGCGCAAATACAGGCTGACCATTAGTTTCTATTTTATGGGTTATAGTTGCTTTAGAAGCTGAACCAGGTTGTGCTGGACGTGTTATTTCGGCAAACTGTTTCAGGATGTCCGAGTACTGAGTTTTTGCATCGAATGTTTTTACTGATAAATGCGTTGTCTTGTCAATCTCGCAATTAGCTTTTAAAGTTGTCAAACGATCTATTAAGCATTTATTTTTTAGGTCTATTAATAAATCAAAATGCGTCAAAAAGTCTGCACCTATAATTGCCTGATTAACATCTGCTATTAAAAACTTCCAAACAAAATCACGTCTTAAATTTAAATTTAATTTGAGTAATACATCACCGTATACTGAAATTGTGGATCCATTAGCTGCGTATAGTTTCGTATCCGATGGTTTTAAACTAGCTGATTGTAATACTTTCGGTATGACTGACACATCCGCACCAGTGTCAATCAGAAAATAAATGTTTGTTGCCGTATCATAAATTCTTAGTCGAAATGATTGCATACTTTTAGGATGGTCAGAAATCTGAGATATTACTTCAGCCGTTTGTTGTCATTGTTGTGTATTAAAATTTCTCGCTGTTGACGCTGACTGAGAATTAAAACTGCACGGTTGCCGGCATTTTGTTGCGTTATCACCAAATTTGGCATGATACCAACAAAAACCACTGTCTCTGCTTACGCTGCGTGTGCGGTAACGCGGTTTATTGTTATTATTAAGCAGCATTCTTTGTACGTCTCGAGATAATTGTGCCACTTGATTTTGTAGACTTTGTACTTCTGCTAAAGGCGTTGCGATCTCTCTTATGTGGTTCTGTTGTAAACTCATGGAATCTGTAATAGAATCAGCGATTTTGATTTTATCCAATATGTCGACGTTAGCAGCTATAATTGCAGGTTGTATATGAGTTGGCAGACGACTCACCCACAACTCTTGCAATATCGTTTGACTTAAGGAATCTCCTGCTACACGTTTCATTTCACTATACAGCTCACTGGGCTTTTGGTCACCTAAAGGCATGTCAGATAATACACGCTGGACCCGGCGTCGTTCACTATCAGCGAAGTGTTCGATCAATTTGCATTTAATATAATCATATTTTTTTGTAGAAGGAGCTGAGTCAATGATGGGGCGTAATTGCAGCAACTTAGCTGGTGGTATAGAAGCGCATATGGTGTTAAATTTTTTAACATCAGATAAAATACCTGAAGCTTCAAACCAGAATTCTATCGCGTAAAAGAATGCTTCAACACCAGTGTCCGTCAGCGTAGGCATTGGAATCTTTATGGAAGCAACTAGGTAAATTGCATGTAAAGGTGCCTGTTGCTGTTATTTGGAATCTTCCGAAATACTTGCTGGATCAGTTAGTGACATTTTTTTATCTAAAATAAAGTTTTGTCACCAATAATATAGCGTAGCGAAAAATATAACACTATATTTTTGTTTTAATTTAATCTTTATCTTTATTAAAAGAGGTTAAATTTATTAGAAGTACAAATCACAACGTAGTGTCGGTGAATCTCTCAAAAACAAGAAGAACGAAAACGAGTTGCCAGATTGTTTTTCTTCACGAATCATTGACAATTGTGGTCTTGTTGCCACAAATATACAAAAATATTCGCGTCTGTTGTTGTGTATTTTTTTTATTTAGGACCAGCACTCAGGGATGACCCCTACTTATGCTATGCATTGTGTTGGAACTAGGAAAATAGGTTGTGGGAGGGAGGAGTAGTGTTTGTGGACATTAGATTTGAATTTTCCTATATTGCAACTGTCAGGAAAAACTTCTGCGGGAAGTGAGTTCCACATACGTACTGTACGGCTAAAGAACGAATTTTCTCTATAGTGTGTTGTTCGGTCCACTGGACAATCAACCACAAATGTATTGACGTGTGTTGCGTAAGAATCTTCTGGTTTCGGGAACGAGGTCCCTGATATCGATAAGCACTTTCGCCCTCCCCTGTACGCGGTCCACAAGCTCCAAAATAGACTTTAAAGCACCGGCCCATACATAAGAGTTGTATTCCATTTTTGGTCGGATATACTAGGTGGTGTAAATCACACTAATGTGGAGTACTACCAATCACTAAAGTCAAATAAATACATATACAAATACATTATTAAAGGATTCAGTTCAAAAATTTATAAAAAAAATATTTCATAATTGTTAATTTTTAAAGAATTGGTTAACACAGCAGTAAGTAAAATCTTTTACTATTAACCCGGGCAACGCCGGGTACAAGCAGCTAGTATTATATAAATTAAATAATAAAAGTTATAGATTGTTTAAATTACACTATGTACCAAAATTAAACCTTTATCGCGAATTTTGATGATTTAGTTTTATCTTTGTAAGTGCGTAATGTAAGTGAGTAAAAAAAAAATGACGATATATATAGAATGGTTCGAAACCAGATCTAACGATTTTGAAGTATAGATCTAGTAAGAAGGGACTTTTGGAAAGTTTGCCTCTTAAGGGGCAAAAACGGTTAAAAAGGGAAATATTTTGAAAACGTTATATCTCCCAAAACAACTTTTTTACTACTCTTATCTTTTAAAGCAAAGAATATAGAAAGGAACTTTGTACTGAAATTAATAGATTTGAAAAAAATATTGAACATGTTTATTGTACTTTTTTTTGATTTCGGGGAGCAAAATGGGTAAAAAGGGACGAAATGGTAACCTAACATCTCATAAAGCAATATGAATAGAAGCAAAATGTTTTTTTTTATTTCATGTTTTTATACCCTTCACCAATAGGTGTAAGGGTATTATAAGTTTGTGATTCCGTTTGTAATTTTTATTTAGTGATCGTAGACCCCATAAAAATTATACCGATCGACTCAGAATCGGGAGGAGAATCGATTAAGCGATGTCCGTCTGTCTGTCTGTCTGTCCGTCCGTCTGTCTGTCTGTTGAAATCAAGTTTCTGAAGCCCCTGGAGGATGTTCTTACATAAATTATACATCAGATTTTAGGAAATTCTCCCGCAATGAACGCTATTAAATTTCATTAAAATCGGTTTATAAACACCGAAAATATCGAAAAAATACCAAAAATTAGACGAAAATTTTAAAATTTTTGATTGAAACACACTTTTAAATAACAAGAGAAAAAAGATACTCCTGGTGTACATGTGATAATATTTTATATATCAGATTGTAGGAAATAGTTTCCCAAAGCACTCTGTAAAATTTTATCAAAATCGGTTCATAAACAACTGAGATATCGCCAAAACACTGAATTTGATGTATCGCAAATTGCCCAAAGTTCGCATTAGAGAATGTTTGTTGAAAAAATGAAATGCAGAAATAGGAAAAACCATCCTCCTTTAGCACGGACCTACATAAATTTTATATCAGATTTTAGGAAATTCCCCCGCCAAGCACGTTATTAAATTTTATCAAAAGCGGTCCATAAACAATTGAGATATCGCAATAACACTACATTTGATGTACAGCAAATTGCCCAAAGTATGTGTCTATTTGACAAATTTGACATCGTTCTTTGTGTGAGGATTTTCTAAAATCTATACTCCACAAATCTGATTACGAATACCATTCAAACTGTACCGATCAACTTTGAATCGGTAGGAAAATCGATTTCGCGACCTCCGTCCGTCCGTCTGTTTGTCTGTCTGTCCGTCCGTCTGTTTGTTTGTCCGTCCGTCCGTCTGTTTTTTTGTCCGTCCGTCTACCTGTCTGTAATTTTTTCTGTTGTAGTCAAGTTTTTGGAGTTCCTGTTTTGTCGATATCTCAGGTGTTTATTTTGATGAATTTTAATAGCGTCCTTCGCAGGAGATTACCTAAATCCTGATGCATTCGGTAATTTGTGGTAGATATAATTTAGCGTTTAAGCGATGGTGTTTTGATCGACAATGATAAAATTCAGGGTGGCCCAATATCCTAAAATTTTGTGTAAAATCCAGGAGCTCCACAAATCTGATTTTAGCAGACAGACACTCTGCATTAATCTTAATTTTGTGTCTGACTTTTGAACATTATGATAACATTTGAGAATGTATTATATATCAAATTATAGGTAATCTTCCTAGGAAGTACAAAAATGCAGCTAACTACATGATATCCGTTCAAAACCTACATATGTATGTAAGTATCTCACATATCAACGAAAATTTAAATTTTTTAATTGCAATTGGGAGAAATCCGTTCACGTTTGACAATTGATCCCTTATAACTTCGCCTAAGATACGATGATGACATTTAGTATAAAGACGTTGTACAATATTTATATTCAGGGCGATAGCGCCTAAAATAAACTTTCTAGAGGGACAATATTTGACAAAAGTATTTCTGATCTCTTGAAAAGTTCGATATTGAAAATGGGCGAGCTCTATTCACATTTAGTGAAATCTCCCATATAACCCCGACCGGGAATCGATTTAATGCTGATAAATTAAATCACATTAAAATTGCACAAGGAACTAGAGCAAAACTTTTCAAACATCCATCGGACAGATCGAAAGAACAATACATCCCAAACATTATTGATGAAGTGTTCATTTTAATTAATTAACTAACTTCAGATAAATAAGTAAATCTTTAATAACTTTTCCGACAAAGCTGATATCCATCCATTCAAAAGCTATATATTTCACGTATGTATCTAAAACTAAGAGCGTATACCCTATAATTTTATGGCTTATCATTGTTAAAGCTTTGACCTAAATCAGTCCGCTAACTTCAGAGTTTTACATAACTAATCAAGAACTTTTACTAGTTGGATAATTCGTACGAATTAAAGTGCACAACCCTCACTGGGCACTGTGTTTTTGGGTCGCATGCCAAAATACTTAAACTTCATCAAATCGATGTGCTATTGCAAATGTAAGGGCATCTACATTTTGAAGCATCTTTTCTGCATGGTTTATCTGGTCTATCGAACTTTATTAAATGTTCGTAAAATATGTGTCTATTTTATTTCGAAGCTACTGGCTGGCTTAAATATGCATTCTCTACTTGTAGTCTAGTAATCATTATCTTTCACAAAGGGACCACTTAAAAACCCAAGTGAAGCTTCCCTAGACATCAGCCACCTGCCCAACCTAACCTTTGGGTGCATAACTATTCTAGATGATGACGCCACCGAAAAGCTTTTCTTTTTCCGGCTCTTAATTTTAAAGACTCTTTGCATATAACACTAGTATAACTAAATTTTGCTTGGAATTACATTAAGTACTTTTGCAACACCATTGGTGAAGGGTATCCAAGATTCGGCAAAGCCGAATATACCACTCTTACTTGTTTCTGTTGTAGTCAAGTTTTTGGAGCTCCTGTTTTGTCGATATCTCAGGTGTTTATTTTGATGAAATTTAATAGCGTCCTTCGCATTCGGTTATTTGTGGTAGATATAATTTAGCGTTTAAGCGATGGTGTTTTGATCGACAATGATAAAATTCAGGGTGGGGCAATATCCTAAAATTTTGTGTAAAATCCAGGAGCTCCACAAATCTGATTTTAGCAGACAGACATTCTGCATTAATCTTAACTTTGTGTCTGACTTTTGAACATTATTATAACATTTGAGAATGTATTATATATCAAATTATAGGTAATCTTTCTAGGAAGTACAAAAATGCAGCTAACTACATGATATCCGTTCAAAACCTACATATGTATGTAAGTATCTCACATATCAACGAAAATTTAAATTTTTTAATTGCAATTGGGAGAAATCCGTTCACGTTTGACAATTGATCCCGTATAACTTCGCCTAAGATACGATGATGACATTTAGTAAAGGGTGGTTAAATTGTAAGGGCCGATGTTGAATGTGAACCACACCGAAACGCCAAGTTTTTTTTCCGAATTTTATTTGACATTTCTATATTTCAGACTTGCTCAATTTGAACCATGGAGAGATACATAATCCAACAACGTGTTAAAGTTATCCAGACTTATTATGAAAATGGGCGTTCAAATCAAAATGCATATCGTGCACTTCGTGATTTTTTTGGTCAATTTGATCGTCCAAATGTGCGTACAATCGCAAAAATCGTGGAAAAATTCGAGCAAACCGGGTCTGTAGAAGATGTGAGAACACCAGTGCATGCTCATACAGCTCGTACTGCAGAAAATATTGCTGCTGTTCGCGATAGTGTGGCTGAAGAGCCGTCCACCTCAACTCGTCGTCGTGCCCAACAATTGCACGAACATTTATGAACATTACGCATAAAGACTAGCATTTACACGCTTACAAGGTTCAATTGGCTCAAGAACTAAAGCCTCTTGATCATTCCAAACGTCGTAAATCGGCAGAATGGTGGCTAGAAATGGCAACAGTGGATGAGCAATTTTCGAAGAAAATCATCTTCAGTGATGAGGCACATTTTCACCTCAGTGGATTCAGCAATAAAAGGAATTGCCGCATTTGGGCGAATGAGAATCCAAGAGTGATTGTCGAAAAACCAATGCACCCACAAAGAGTGACTGTTTGGTGCGGTTTATGGGCTGGCGGCATCATCGGGCCGTATTTTTTCCAAAACGAGGCCGGTCAGGCAGTTACTGTGAATGGTGTTCTCTATCGTGAGATGATAACGAACTTTTTATGGCCAGAATTGGAAGATATGGATGTGAACGATATGTGGTTTCAGCAGGACGGTGCCACTTGCCACACAGCTAACGAAACAATGGCTCTTTTGCGCAACAAATTCAATGGCGATGTCAATTGGCCGCCAAGATCATGTGATTTCACACCGTTGGACTTTTTTCTTTGGGGTTATTTGAAAGAAAAGGTGTACGTCGATAAGCCAGCAACAATTCAAGAGCTAAAGGATGAGATAAATCGGCACATTAACGGCATGGAACCTCCATTATGCCTCAGGGTCATCGAAAATTTGGACCATCGGATGGAGGAGTGCCGCCGTGGTCGCGGCACCCATTTGGCCGATATTTTGTTCCATACATAATTGAGTAATACCAATATATCATAATAAAATAAAATTGCAATAATTTCCTAAATAGTTTGTGTTTTATTCAAAATCAACATCGGCCCTTGAAATTTAACCACCCGATATAAAGACGTTATACAATATTGATATTCAGGGCGATAGCGCCTAAAATAAACTTTCTAGAGGGACAACATTTGACAAAAGTATTTCTGATCTTTTGAAAAGTTCGATATTGAAAATGGGCGAGCTCTATTCACATTTAGTGGAATCTCCCATATAACCCCGACCGGGAATCGATTTAATGCTGATAAATTAAATCACATTAAAATTGCACAAGGAACTAGAGCAAAACTTTCCAAACATCCATCGGACAGATTGAAAGAACAATACATCCCAAATATTATTGATGAAGTGTTAATTTTAATTAATTAACTAACTTCAGATTAATAAGTAAATCTTTAATAACTTTTCCGACAAAGCTGATATCCATCCATTCAAAAGATTATATATTTCACGTATGTATCTAAAACTAAGAGTGTATGCCATATATTAAGGCTTATCATTGTTAAAGCTTTGACTTAAATCAGTCCGCTAACTTCAGAGTTTTACATAACTAATCAAGAACTTTTACTAGTTGGATAATTCGTACGAATTAAAGTGCACAACCCTCACTGGGCACTGTGTTTTTGGGTTGCATGCCAGAATACTTAAACTTCATCAAATCGATGTGCTATTGCAAATGTAAGGGCATCTACATTTTGAAGCATCTTTTCTGCATGGTTTATCTGGTCTATCGAACTTTATTAAATGTTCGTAAAATGTGTCTATTTTATTTCGAAGCTACTGGCTGGCTTAAATATGCATTCTCTACTTGTAGTCTAGTAATCATTATCTTTCACAAAGGGACCACTTTAGAACCCAAGTGAAGCTTCCCTAGACATCAGTCACCTGCCCAACCTAACCTTTGGGTGCATAACTATTCTAGATGAGGACGCCACCGAAAAGCTTTTCTTTTTCCGACTCTTAATTTTAAAGACTCTTTGCATATAATACTAGTATAACCAAATTTTGCTAGGAATTACATTAAGTACTTTTGCAACACCATTGGTGAAGTGTATCCAAGATTCGGCAAAGCCGAATATACCACTCTTACTTGTTTTATTGAATCTTTATTTACCATTAAATAACAAAAAGTAATCAAATCTTAAAATCTAAAATCCATTTGCAACTTTGCAACTTCCATATTTGCCATATTCTTTAGCTGCTGTACAGGTCGCTAGTATCCCTCCTTCTGAGCCGAATAAAGCCGCGGACGTTTAGTATATTTCGAGCTAGTGTTTTAACCAACGGAATTTCAAGGTCTTTGTGTAAGTTGTTGTTTTTAACTTTGTTTTAATAGAACGAAGGGACAATAATAGATGTTGCACAAAGAAAAAATTTGGCATATAGCTCTATGTGAGTGAAATTAAGAAAAAAGTAATTTTTGGAAATTTTGGTTCAAGGAATCAGATAGCTGTCATATATCCTGTTTCAAAAATATGTTTTCGTTCTACAGCCTTTAAACTTGGTGAATACCAATCAAAAATAATCACAATTTTCATACCAATCTTAGCAAGGACTCGTATGCCTTCCATATATCCTTTTTTGAAAATATTTATTTAAATGCACAATTCTAACCATAATGTCTCAGATTTATGTCAATATTATCAGAGTTACATCCAGAGTTTGTGTATCAATTTGCATGTCATTCTAGAAAAGGACCCACATACCTGCCATATATCCTTTTTTCAAAATTGTTGATAATTTTTTTTTTTGGAATAATATTATTTTTTTATGATTATTATTATCGCATTTCTGTAAATAATTTAGCGAAATTACTGAAGTTATGTATTTTTATAGAAATATAATCTTATATTATAGATTGCATTATATATTGTATTATACCACCCAATAAAGGGCGAAAAAATATATTTATATACTTAAATCACACTTTTGAACCTTATTTTAAATCATAATAATGTTCCCCAGTCCATTTTCACTTATTTATGCAAAAATATATGTACAAACATTTAATAGTTTTTAACTACACATAAAGTTAAAACAACCAACTTTCACCTATTCAAAGATAACGAAAAACGTACGCCATAAAAGGGTAATTATTTGAATACCATCTTAAAAACAAAGGACCAAGGTCTTAAAAAGAAATAAAAAAAATTATAATCGATTAACACACTTTTTTAAAAATCGAAATCAAACACATGCAATTTTTAAACTTTTTTTAAAAAATAAGCTCGGGTTCTGATTCTTATAAATGAAAAGATAATAACTAATTAATATCATTTATTTCTCACAAATAATAACAAAAAGGTTCATATTCAATTTAAAGCAAACAAGTAAGAAAACAAAAATAATATAGCCTATATTTGGAACGTCCTATTTGCTAGGTTTCTGATCTAGGACATTTAATACACTTCTATCTCAGAAGATATTGAGAAAAAGGGTATATTTTTTATCTTAATTGATAATGCTGAATTGTGGCTCTCTGCTGGCGAAAACTTATAAAAAATTAATTTACTCACTTTTAAGAAATTATCCATTGAAATAACAAAAACAAGTAAGAAAGCGCTATAGTCGGTCAAGCCGACCATACGATACCCTTCACCACTAAGGTCAAAGGTGTTATTTTTCCTGTATAAAGACAAATATTTGCTAAATTTTGCCATCATACAAACATTTTCTCAAAACTTATATATTCAAACTGTTTCCGTCATTTGGACTTATATGAGAGCTAGGGTCAAATGTTGACCGATTATCTCGAAATTTGGCAAATTGATTACAGTTGTTACAAAAATTATGTATGCAAAAAATAAACTCAAAATTTTCATTATCTTTAAATTTACGAGCGTTTTAGTGATTTTTTGTCTCATTTAGTGCGTTTTTAAAGAAGAGTTTGTATGGGAGCTATGGTCAAATGTGGACCGATTTCAACGAAATTTGGTACAGTGATTTAAGTTTACATAAGCAGTATTTGTTTTAAATTTCATCAAAAAATATTGAAAATATTTGTGGCCAATATAGCAATTCCGGGAAGTGGGACCTATGGGAGGTACCATAAATAATGGACCGATTTTGACGAATTTCAATAGCCATGGTCCCATTATCAAAAAAATTATCTGTGCCAAATTTCATCAAATTATCTTTAGAACTGCGATCTGTAGTTTGATTACAAGGTTTACATGGGGGTCCAGCCAGCCAGCCGGCCAGCCAGCCGTCCAGCCAGCCAGACGGACGGACGGACATCGCTAAATCGACTCAGAAAGTGATTCTAAGTCTATTGGTATACTAAAAGGTGGGTCTAAGACAAATATTTCTATGCGTTACAAACATCAGCACAAACTTATAATACCCTTTCCACCTATGGTGGTGAAGGGTATAAATATTTATTAGATAACAAATTTTTTCATATATTTTAAAGCAGTCTCAGGAATACTTGTTATACAAATTAACTGATCTTTGTATTATTTGTAAGTACCTGGGCGACCGAGCCTTGTTCGGAGCTTTATGATAAGTATTTCGAGGCGAATTTTAAAGTTTTCGTATATTTTATTTTATAAAGTACTAACCAATTAAAATATATTTAGAGAAAAGACGGTACACAAATATCCAATTAATTTTGAATCATTTTATTCATTTTGTCTTATCAACACCAGATCAAATGCATAGTTTAATATGAGTAAGTTTGGAAATTGATCACTAGACTAGAAACCTTCGTCGACTTGAGCAAGAACTTTGCTAAAGATCATAGCCTGATAAAAGGCACAATTTAAGATTTAATTCGTTTTGAGTAATTTTCAGTGGCGCAACTTATCTGAAATTGTTCATAGCAGCTAAGAAACCTTCGTCGACTCATGTGCAACAACTTTACGATTTAATTCACTTTGATTAATTTTCAGTGACGCTACCTATCGGAAACTGTTCATACCAAATAAGAAACCTTCGTGGGCTCATGAGTAACAACTTTGCTAAAGATCATAGCATGCACAGTTTACGATTTAATTCATTTTGAGTAATTTTCAGTTGCTCCACCTGTTGGATAGTGATATCAACTTAAAAACCTCCGTCGTCTCATACGCAACAACTTTAGCTAAAGATCAATGCATGAGCATAACATGATTAAATGCATAGTTTACTATTCTATAAAGGACATACACGACAGAAAAACAGTTATTTGTTTAAAAGTTATAACTTTACCAATTTTTTCCCTTTGAATCCCCTAATTTCTAAAAAGTTACATATGCATATTTGGTACCAATTGAATTCAGTACTTTTTATAAAAACGTAGTTAACATATTGTTCCTATTTATATTATTTCATGAGGTGTTATGTTATCATTTTATCCCCTTTTTACCCATTTTGGCCCCCGAAATCAAAAAAAGTACCAAATACGTATTCAATATTTTTCTCACATTTATTGATTGCATTACAAAATTCTATTCTATATTGTTTGGTTCAAAATATAAGAGTGGATTAAAAATGGTACCAAAAAACTATTTTCACCCCTTATCGGGCATAGATTGAAAAAAGTACCAAACACCTGTCTGCTTATTTTAACAGTTATTCAAAACATAATTTAAATTTTGTTTCTATGCCTATTGCTTAAGTAGATATAGCATTTTCGAATTTTTCCCCTTTTTACCCTCTTAGAGGTAAAGGTTCCAAAAGTCCTTTCTTACTCGACCTATACATTAAAAAAGGTACCCACTGTCCAAATTGTATCAAAATCGTTAGATCCGTTTTCGAGATAGCCATTCTATATATATATATCTTAAAAGTTTATTTTGTCGCCCTTGTATTTCCTCAATATTTGACTCTGAGGCAGTGTCTCTCAATTGAATTTCGTAACACCATATTGGTTTAATTATTGAGTTGTATAGAAGAATTTTGCAATCTAGACTAAGTTTAGACTTTTTACCAATTAGCCAGTTAATTTGGGCTGACTTTAGTATAATTTGGGTCAATTTGGCATCTATATGACTCTTCAACGTAAGCCGTCGATCCAAGTGAATACCCAGGTATTTAACTTCTGATTGTTGGGGGATATATTGGTAATTTATTTTAACTGGAGGGCTCGAGTCTTTACGCAATGTAAAGGTGATATGAATGCATTTTTGTACATTCACTTTTATCTTTTATTGATCTAGCCATTTTTCTATTTGAAATATGTGGTTCTGTAAATTCTTAGATGCTTCAACTGGGTTTTCATCAAATACTTAGAATGGCAGTATCATCTGTAAATGTGGACGTGTTTGTATATATATTTGTATGCATACCAGAGGTGTATATTATATAAAGAATTGGTCCTAATATGCTGCCTTGGGGAATACCATCTTCAATAGGTTGTAGATTTGCTTCAATTTGTAATTAAGCCTTCATGCCATACCTTGTCAAATGCTTGTGATACATCAATGAAGAGAGCAGAGCAATATTTCCTTTCTTCAAAAGTTTTTCGAATTGCAGTTACAAGTCTATGTGTTTGTTAAATTGTACTATGCTTTCTTCTAAATTGATGATTGGGAATGTATCCGATTTAATTTTTTAATTTGGTAACCAACAGTTTTTCAAATAGCTTTGACATATTAGATAGAAGGCGTATAGGTCTATATGACTCTACTTTTGTGTGATCTTTACCTGACCACTAAGGGTAGCTTTTTTAACATTTTATTGCTCACTTTGTCAAATTCAGGTGCTTTGTGGGGTTTAAGTCAAGGATAAATTTTGTAAACTTATCGTTGTTCTACGTTGCTGTATAATAGGGGGTAGCTCCTTCATGTCAGTTGATAAGTTGGCGGTAAATACATTTTTCAGGTGGTTTACAAACAGATTACCTTTCTCTAAGTCGCTTCTTGCCCAGCCTCCACTCGTAGTTCTCAAAGGTGGTTTACGAATGATAGGACTTTTATAGCTTTTAGCAGCTATAAATATAAATAGTCAGATTGTGGGGTCGCATCTAGTCCTTTTATATAAGCTTCCAGAGATTTAGCTCTTTGGGATTTTCCTTAGTGATTTTATGAAATTTGGGAATCTGTTTTTAGATTGGGGGGGATCTATGAATTTGCCATTCTCTTCGAGCTTTTCTTTTTTTTAGCTATAAGCCGTTCGACACCTATATATATATATATATAATTCTCCGAAAACATTCTAATTGGAACAAGGGGTGCTTCTCTCAGACAATGAGCTGCGTCAGATTCTATTTTTAGACTCATTGAAAGGACCTAACTTAACGCCGACTCCGAACGGCAAATGCATTAGTTAGAGAAGTTTTACATAGAATAATACTTAATAACCAGTGGCTAGCTGAGTTATGAGGTGAACCGCCGCTTTATTGAAAAATTATTTTTTTTTTCAATTGTGTCTGACCGGGGATCGAACTTTTCAAAATTTCCCATTTTTATGGGAAATTTTCAAAATTTACCATTTTTATGGGAAATTTTCAAAATTTCCCTTTTTGACGTAAAATTTTTAAGTTTTCCTATTTTTTTTTTAAATTTCCGATTTTTATATAGAAAAATCAAATTTCTGCTCTAAAAAATCAATTTTAAAAGATATCGCTCAGAAATTGCTTAAAAAAATTTAAATCACAAAATAAAAAGCAGTCATTGCTTGATATAATATTATATCAAAATAACCGTCACATATTGAGCGATATAATAAAAATCAAACTTACCCAGTATGAATTGAGCGATAAAATATAAATAAAAAATATCCGGTATAATTTGAGCGATATAATATAAATTAAAAATACCCGGTATAATTTGAGCGATATAATATAAATAAAAAATACCCGGTTTAATTTGAGCAATATAATATAAATCAAAAATACCCGGTATAATTTTAGCGATATAAATCCGAAATACTCGTTATAATTGAGCCATATAATATAAATCAAAAATACCCGGTATGAATTGAGCAATAAAATATAAATCAAAAATACCCGGTATACTTTGAGCGATATAATTTAAATCAAACATACTCGGTATAAATTGAGCAAAAAAATATAAATCAAGAATACCCGGTATAATTTGAGCGATAAAATAAAAGCAAAAATAACTGTTATTTTTGCCTGAAATAATAAAAGGCACAAAATAACTTTTATTTCAGATCAAAAAAATATAAATCAAAAAGTAACCGTTATTTTCTGAGTTTTATTATAAAAGTCATAACTGTTACAGTCCCTGCTTACAAGCCCTGAAATGATAAATCATGTCTTACTTTGCCAGTTTTTGTCCCAAGTATTTTTTTGCTGTTTATCCTTAGGCTTGTTGTCAAGGACACGAATTTTAGGGGAGAAATCGCAATAACTTCAAAACGGTTTTATGGATTTAAAATTTTTATGACTTCAAGGAAAGCTGCATTAGTTCACTTTTAGAGTCCATTGTCTTTTCTTTTACACATAAGTCTTAAATGGACGAAATTTAGAAAAAACTGCAAATACTCCCATTTTTCCCCACACAAATGGGCTCAAAAACTTTGGGCCCGTTGCGCCGTCTCGTATTATAAAAATAAATCAATAATATTTTGCACACTTCCCATTGACATAATTTGGCCACATAATTTCACTATTAGAAGTCGATTAGAGACAAAAGTCAAAAAATGACCCACCCTAGTGTAGAAGATATCCTAAAACTTGTATAGATTGACAAAACAATCATTGTCAAAACTTTGATCCAAATCGGTCCGATAGCTTTAGAGTTTTACGTAACTAATCAAGAACTTCTACTTATATATGAAACGTTCGAATTAAAGTACACATCTATTGCTGATATTCAATACCCTCTTCGAACCAAGTTTAAATTTTTTGTTTGAATATTTTTGGTTCATGGAGAGTTATGCGGCATACCTTTTATTTTTTTCTTTTCGCCAGAATAATTTAAATCTGAAATATTATTACGCCAATGTTTGAGGTAAAGTAATCAGAAACTATAGAATAAAAAATAAACTCTTTTGATTTTGTACTTTACTTTTTGACCACAATTGGTGAAGGGTATCCAAGATTCGGCATAGTCGAATATACCACTCTTACTTGTTAAAATTTTAAACAATAAAACACGATGATTATCAACATTTTAATTTTCGATCCTGGTTGTCAATCCGAAGGAAATGTTTCTCAGAAAATTTTCAAATGGGATTCAATTTATTGTTTGTCCAGGAATAAAAATATTTTATTGGCTAACAATTAAATACCTTCCATTACAATAGTTCTGTAAATAATCAGATTTGCTACATTTTGATATATTACACAATAAAAAAACCTTAAAAATACATACAGAAATACATACATATATAAAGATTAAAAATTAAACTTTTCAAGGTTACTTACCAAGTCATTGATTTTCCCATTACGTCTAGATCATACGCAATAGCATAACAACAGCCACATGATGTTACTAAACTAATCATCTTAATAAGAAATCCCAAAAATATTTCGTATCTAAGATGTTTTTTATTTATTCCTTTCGTGGCTCTAGACAAAACGATATAGGGTAGTAGAACTGAACAAATTACAACAATGTAATTAAAGATGGTAGCAAAATCTCCAGAATAACTGATGAAGTAAATTCCAAACAAGTCATAATAAACTGATGAACCATCAAATTCATGCTTGAAATAAAAGAATAACGAGTATTACGATTTGATATATATAAATACAAAATAGGAAATCAAAACAGTTTTTAACAATAATAAAGCAAAATTGTCGTTTTTGACGTCAAACAATTATCTAAATTACATATGGTCAAAATGAACCTATTTCGATTGGTTTCTATTTAGAGAATTAATCTGGATTTACCGAAAATGCAGACAGAATCCTTGAACCAATTTATAGCTTCATGTTATAAATAGTTTAGATTAAAAAAAAGTTAAGATTTTTTGTACTTTTTTGTGCTTGAGTTTTTATTTTTGAATTTTTCTGAAAAGAAAATAACAATAAGTAAACAAATCCTAACAAACTAAATTATTCTCAGACAGCAAAGCTGCACCCGATTCTACTTTTAGAATCATTGAAAGGGCCCTACGTTTTAACTCTAGCTCCGAACGACAAATGCATTAGTTAGAGAGGTTTTACATAGCCTAATACTCAATAATCAGTGTCCAGCTGTATTATGAGATGAACCGCCGCTTTTTTGAAAATTTAATTTTTTTCAATTGGGTTTGGCCGGCGATCGCCGATCGAACTTGGGACCTCTGGCATGCTAGGCGGATGATTAACCTGTTATACCACGGTGGTTCACAAAATTATTCGAATATCAAAAGTAAATTGTGGGTTGCAAAAGAGGTGCCAGGTCCAAGGTATCCATCCTTTTTAATCGTTGATGACCTTCAAAGTACAAAAGCTGCCTTGCAAGATGATTTGTGTGAACATGCAGCTTAGAAATATATCTACTAATCCTTTCTTGGACAAGGGAACATTTAAATCTCTATGGATATTATTATTTCTGATGTACCAGGTGACACCAATTATTAAACGTAATAATGTAATTTGAAAAGGTTCGAAGCAGAAGCCATTCCCTATAACTGAATACAATACGTTTAATTATTGATTTGTACAAAAGGACCTTGATTTCAATTTAATCTGAGTCAACTTGCAGTCAATGTGATGGGACAATGTGAGACGGCGGTCTAAATGTACTTCAATGTACCTAACGTGTGAACACCCGGGAATCGCCACTTTGTTAATCATTAATATGCAAAAATTTAAGTGAGAACAGTTATGTCCCCTGAAATTTCTTCTTTTATGACCTCTAGTACCTTGTATATTCTTCATGTGCCTTTAAACTTCTTTGATCATCTTTGGGTCCTTTTGGGTATTCCTTGTTCTAATTTAACGACCCCAAAAACCATCTGGAAATTCCATTTTTGAAAAATCTTCTAATTTAAGATGGACCAAAGATGTTTGATCGGATTATTCTAGGCCATCTAGAAGATTTATAATATATGCTTTAAACCACACCTTGTTATTTTTGCCTTACGTATTTTATCATCATATTGCATCAATTACACATTTTGCCACTGTTGCAGAATAAATATGTATATACATAAATACTTGGTTGGTAGAAGACTTCCACAATGGTTATTTAGTCTTCCGCACACATCGTACTTTTAATGCCTTCGTGATGTTTTCGAGGAATTCAGCTAGGAATACCGCGGCGTATGAGAGGTACGATGTGTGCTAAAGACTATATGCTAAAGACAATATTCCCATCCTACCAAGTATTGATATACATATTCAGTCTACAACGGGGACAAAATGTCTTATGCAGCGACGCAAAACATAAAGCTACAATAACAAAGGGATGGTCTAAAGAATATCTGGTATGTTCTGGAAATCACTTTCAAGTGATTTTGAAAATACATTAATTTTCTATGTCGAAAATAAAAACACTTCTATGACGAAAAATTAATGGAAAATTTGAGAGATGATTAAACAGCTGGTGAATTGTATCAATCCACAATACAAAAAAGCACGATTTTAACTGAAGTACAGTTGAGATCATAAAACTTAACAATTTTCAACTTTATTTTCTTTCAATCAGGTCACTTTTGTGCAATAAAAATGGATTAATTTTAAACCATACTTACTTGCACTATTCCCAACTCGTCAGAATCTGCTAAGGTCTTTGTAAGTTCCAATATATTATAGCCAGTGTGTTGTATACTGCCATTTGGCAAATAGTCTACGGAATCATATTTTGTATGATAACGTTGACCATTGATGATATGAGCGAAGTCTAGTCCGGGTATACCCGCAAAGTTTGTAAAAATTCGATAATCTGTATCAGAAGGAATAAGACCGGAATCGAAAATTTCCTCCGCAGCTACATGACCACAGGGATAAGGTACTGAATCAGCATACATCTAAGATAAAACAAAACAATGAAATAAATAATATGATTTTCCCTTTAAAAAACTAATTAGCAACTTTGGATATGTATTAGCTACGAAAGAAATAATTAAAAAAAATATTCACGTACATTTTCTGAGAAAATTAGTTTTTTTTTATATCTCCTAGTAGTAACCCGTATTACTAGCGTTTATTTTAAACACTAATATTATGTGTGTGAAGATAAATACGAATTTAAATAGCGAAGACAAGAACCGCAATTTTTAGCAGAGCCAATTTAGCAGTCAACAGAGCACACTAAACAGTTTAACAGTATGTTAAATAATGTATTGGAGTTAGTATTGACGAATTTTGAGGTATATGGAAATATATAAGTATATACATTATTAGGAGCGGGTACTTCTATGTTATCAAAAAATGTTCAAAAGAAGTTGTTCCTCAAAAATGGCCAAAAATGGAATTGTACACCTAAACCACTATATGAAGCGGGTACTCCAAAGGGTCCTAATTGACACTGTATAAGTGGTTTTCTCCAAATAATCAGGTATGTGATGGAAAACGATCGTTTTCAAATCGATCGATTTCAGATATATTTTTGAGATAATTTTCGGTTATTTTCAAAAAAATTTCAAACCAAATGAAAGATAAAATATCAGTCAAAAGGATTAAAGCCAAATTTTTCATTTTTTGGAGGAAACAACCGAAAATTAGCTAAAAAAAATATGTCTGAAATCGATCGATTTGAAAACGAAAAATGTCCATCAAATACCTGAATATTTGGATTTTTTTTAAATAATTTTGAAAATTTGAACTTTTTGAAAAATCTAGTATTAGTATTCAAAAATAAATTAGGACCCTTTGGACTACCCGCTCCATATAGTGGTAAACGTGTAAACAATTCTATTTTTGGCCATTTTTGAGTAACTTCATCTTCTCTAGATTTTTCGAAAAATTAAAATTTTCAAAATTATTTTAAACAAGTAAGACTGCTATTTTCGGCTATGCCGAACCTTAAATACCCTTCACCTATGGTGTAAAGTGCAGAGTGGAAAGAATTTTTAGTCAATTACAAGTATGTTTGTTCCTGAAGACTGATTTAGGTGAATCCTATGAAAATACTAATATATGTATATTGATTTTCGAATCTAAAGAAGTTCCAAATCTTGATAATTAACACGCCTCATACATTTAATTTTTAGGCGATATATGAATAATACTTAAACTAATGAATAACCTTGTTTTATATTGGGTCTACATTTTGGAGGTAGATTAAAATACAAACAATTTCAGAAATTACACAACATTGTAACATTTAGATGTTAATAGTGTTCTACGAAGTAAACTATTATATTGCAATATATAGTTCTACTTACAACTGAGAAATTCGATGCTAAATTACAATTTTTTTATTTTCTATAAACACCAGGGATATCGCCAAAATTCAAAATTCGATGAGAATTAAATTTTTTTAATAACTATTTTCCAAAATAACTATGTGTCCAAACTTGGACTTATTATTATTTATTTATTAATTTTTATCAAAATGAATTGTATTTTTCTTTCCTTTATCTTAACTAAATTGATTTGTAAAAGTTATAGTAGAGATAATGAATTCACCTCTAAAATGTAATTTAATTTAAAAGCACTCGTTACAAATGACAAGTGTCAAAGTTTCACTCAATTGGCTTACAAGAAACCGAAGGTTCTTGTAAGCCAAATTAAGGAAACTTACTTCACTTATCATCTGGCACTTGTTCCCATAAGTTGCTCTTCCAACCATCTCTTTGGCTCTATCACCTTGGCTCTATCACTTTGGCTCTATCTCTTTGCTCTATCACTTTGGCTCTGTTATATATACTTACCGGCTAGTATATACATAAAGACATTTGTAAATGTGAACAAAGAATACAAAAAAAATAAAACTACATCATTGAATTTAAATTAAAATTAACTTCTTTTGTATCATAAAAGAAATCATAAGGTGAGTTTAAAAAAATCCATTTAATAAATCCTAGAGAAAATTCTAATAATTTCTTTTAAATTTGTTTTCTCTTTTCAAAAACCCAACGACTATAATTACTTGGAAGTAATTATAGTCTTACATCTTTGTTAGATAAAATTATTTATTTAACAAAGACTTAATAATAACTAATCCCGTTATTACACTATGTTTTTTCAAAAAACTATGTTTTAAAAAAAAAAGTTTTTTGAACTGTATATCAAATTTTAGGAAATCATTCAACGCAGCACAATATTGAATTTCATCAAAATCAGTAGATCAATAACCGAGATATCGCCAAAGCAAAAGTTATCGACGTAAGCAAATTGACAAATTTTAAAATTAAAAAAAAAAAACAGTATTTAAAAAAAAAAAAAATGAGTTATATATCAGATTTTAGAAAATACTCCAATGCAACATGCTATTAAATTTGATAAAAATCGGTCCATAAACACCAGAGATATCGCCAAAATTCAAAATTCGATGAGAATTAAAAAAAATTTTAAAAACTGTATTTTTTAAAAAAAAGTTTTAAATTCGTTATCGAAGTTAAGTATTTTAGCGATATCTCGGTCGTTTATGGACCGATTTTAATAATATTTCCGTAGGGAAATTTCCTAAAATCTGGTGTATAATTCTAGGTACACCCACTAGGAGCTCCACAAACTTGATTTCAACAGACTGACAGACGGACATGGCTACATGACTCTCCTGGCGATTCTGAGTCGATCGGTATAATTTTTATGGTGTCTAAGACGAATAATGAAAAAAATACAAACTGAATGACAAACTTATAATAATACCCTTTCACCTATTGGTGAAGGGTATAAAAAACCACTTATACAGTGTCAATAAGCACCCTTTAGAGTACCCGCTTTATATAGTGGTATACGGGTATAATTCCATGTTGGCCATTTTTGAGCAACTTCATCTTCCCCAGATTTTTCGAAAAATTTTTAAAATTATGTTAAAAAAAATCCCAAGATTATTTGGAGAAAACCACTTATACAGTGTCAATTAGGACCCTTTGGAGCACCTGCTCCTTATAGTGGTATACGTGTACAATTCCATTTTTGAGCAACTACATTTTCTCTAGGTTTTTCTAAAAACTAAAATTTTCAAAATTATTAAAAAAAAAAAATCCAAGATTATTTGGGAAAAACCACATACACAGTATCAATTAGGACCCTTTGGAGTATCCGCTCCATATAGTGGTATACGTGTACAATTTAATTTTTGGCAATTTTTGAACAACTTCAGATTTTTCGAAAAAGTAAAATTATCAAAATTATTTAAAAAAACAAGCAAGAAAGTGCTATAGTCGGTCAAGCCCGACCATACGATACCCTTCACCACTAAGGTCAAAGGTGATTTTTTCCTGTCTAAAGACAAATATTTGCTAAATTTTGATGTCATACAAAAATTTTCTCAAAACTTATATATTTAAGCTGTTTCCGTCATTTAGACTTATATAAGAGCTAGGGTCAAATGTGGACCGATTATCTCAAAATTCGGCAAATTGATTACAGTTTTCACAAAAATTATGTGTGCAAATAATAAACTTGAAATTCTCATTATCTTTAGATTTACGAGCGTTTTAGTGATTTTTGTCTCATTTAGTGCGTTTTGACACAAGAGTTTGTATGGGAGCTATGGTCAAATGTCGACCGATTTCAACAAATTTTGGTACAGTGATTTAAGTTTACATAAGCAGTATTTGTTTTGAATTTAATGAAAACATATTTATATTTGTGGTCAATATATTAATTCCGGGAAGTGGGACCTATGGGAGGTCCATAAATAATGGACCGATTTTGACGAATTTCAATAGCCATGGTCCCACTATCTAAAAAGTGATCTGTGCCAAATTTCATCAAATTATCTTTAGAATTGCGACCTGTAATTTGATTACAAGGTTTACATGGGGGTCCAGCCAGCCAGACGGACATCGCAAAATCGACGAAAGTGATTCTAAGCCTACTAGTATACTAAAAGGTGGGTCTAAGACAAATATTTCTATGCGTTACATACATCAGCACAAACTTATAATACCCTTTCCACCTATAGTGGTGAAGGGTATACAAAATCCGAAGATTATTTGGGGAAAACCACTTATACAGTGTCAATCTGGACCCTTTGGAGTAACCGCTCATATACAATGCCCGTCACAACTATTACCGCACTACAATGTCCGTTTTTGCATTACGTTAAAAGAAAATTCCATGAAAGGGTTTACGATATATTATAGTATTATAACTGTAGTTTATTCTAACAAAAAATTTGTCAGTTACTCTTTGAATTGGCAAATTCACAACGATTAATGCATTTCTTATGGTTGTATAACGTAGATGTCCAAGAATCTCTTTCCCTATAACTAGATATAGGAAAGCAAGAAAAAAAACAAATTCTGCCTACGCAGCAAACAAATACGTATACCAGAAAAAAAATGTTGTTACTCTCGCTCTGTTTATGTTTTAGGTTCTCTTTTGTATAGAACGGGGATGGATAACATGTATTTTTCTATATTTTGTGTTGAAGGCCAACCAACGGGAAATCTAAATTGCCAGTAAATAAATAAATAAAATATTCATATTTTTCACATATTTGATATTTATTTATTTAATCTTTTGCTTGATAGTTCGTCTGTTAGTTCCTTTTTATTATTTCGCGACTTTATTAATTAGTTTTGTTATTCGTTACTTAATTAGTTACTCAATCAGTCAGTACTTAAGTAAGTCAGTCAGTTAGTTATTTTATTATTCTGTCTGTCGGTCAGTCAGTTAGTCATTTGGTCAGCTGTTTGTCCTTCAGTCAGTCACATATTGTGTCAGTTATCTTGTCTGTCTGCCATTCAATCAGTCAGTTTTTATGTCTGTTATTAGTCAGTCAGTCAGTCTAGATGTCATTCACTCAGTTCATTAGCCACTCAGTCTGTAAGTTAGTCATTCAACCAGTCAGTTTTTATGTCTGTCCTTCAGTCAGTTAGTCAATCAGTAAGTTATTCAGACAGTAGGTTAGTTCATTAATTAGTTAGTCAGTCAGTTAATTAGTCAGTACGTTAGTTAGTCAGACAATCAGTCAGTCAGTCAATGTAACTAATTAATTAATGAATAATAAAATTTATTTTTAAAGTTAAGAAAAAATTAATTAAAAACGTAACTTGGGAACTATCAATCAAAAAATCAACAAAAAATATAAATATGTGAACAAAATATAAATATATTATTTATATATGCACTAGCAGTTAAGATCCAGCGTTGCTCAGGTTTTCTAACTATTCGACTTTGTATGTACATAAGCTCCCTAATGCTAGAAATTACATGTAAAGTCTTCTACCAAAAGTTCCAACTAGGATTTCTTCTTTGTTTAGGTTAAGATATCGAGAGCTTAGGACTGAGACATGGTTTTAAAAATTTTATTTATATCGCAAATGAGTTTATAATAAAGGTTTATGGAAAATAAATATCCATTAGGTCATCCAGATCTATATGTCCTCGGTACTCCTTTATTCTTAATAGGTCAGCCAAATGTCGATCGGATAATCGATTACGTACTTTGCTTAGAATTATTTTCATGGTAGAAAAAGCGGCTTCACAATTATATGTGGTACCAAACATTGAATACAATTTGTAGATTTCTGTCTTCAGTTTTTTGTATTTATTGTTATCAATATTTTTCCAAAACATTTCCCCTTCTTCCAGCGGAATTTCAAAGTCTTCCCTTAGCTTTTTTAGCTCGTCTTGTAGCTCTTCATTTTGGTCCTCTATGCCACAACTAAGGGGGAAGTTATGGAGTTCCATAATTTTTTCTATGCACTTCAAGTCCTTAAATCTTTGTGCATAGTTATCCCTTAAGGACTCAATTGTTTCAACGAAAATCTGAATTTTAGTTGTAACATTAATTTTTAATTCTGAAATTATCGAAGATGTTTTCTTTAAATTAGAAATGTTATTACATTTCAACTGATCATTTAAAATTACTAATTTTATATCAAAATTTTTTAAAATTTGTGACAGTTGGAAAATTTTGATGTTCTTACCTTGCAGGGTTTTGTTTAATCTATTCATAATTTCCGTAATGTCACATAAAAACGCAAGGTCAAGCAGAAAGTTCTGGTCCTCTAAGGCACAAATAAGTTCATTTGTATTATTCATACTATTTTCTTTTAAAAATATTAATATCTCTTTTCTTAAATGGAAAAGGCGTTCCAAGCTTTTTCCCTTGCTTAGCCATCGTACTTCAGTATATAAAAGAAGATCTCCATAATCCGAGTCAAGATCTGCTAAAAACTGTTTAAACTTTCGGTGCGAAAGAGCATTATGACCACCTCTTATTTTATTTATTATTTTTATAGCTATTTGCATAGTGTTTGACACATTTAATTGTTTCGCAAACAGAGCCTGTTGGTGAATGGCACAGTGGAAGGCTGGGCACTGAATTCCATTTTGCCTTAAAAGACCTAAGAGGCCTCTGCCTTCACCTCTCATAACTTTAGCTCCATCCGAGCAAATGGAACTAAGCTTTTCTTTTCCTGCAAGTGCAAAAACATGTGTTTTCAATGCTTCATATAAATGTTGCCCTGTAACATGTCCATGGAAAGCAATCACGTCTAATACTTCCTCAAAAGTCTCAAAATTTTCATTTACAGTTTTTATATATATAATGAGTTGGCAAATATTGTTAATATCGGTACTTTCATCTAATGCGATTGAAAAATACTTACAATTTTTCAGTCTATTCTTAGCTGCTAAGTAAATATAATTGCTAAGGTCCTCTGTCCGTCGGAACATTGTGTTTCGGGATATTGGAATATTTTGGCAAAGCTGTACAGCTTCCTTACATTTTTCGCCAAAACATTCCAGGACATTAGTGGTCAATTTTAAAAAAAAGGTACCATCTTCAAATGGGCGACATTGCTTTGCTAAAGCTAATGCAACAGTGTAAGATGCTTTCCTTTGCGATTTTAAATTTTCTTCTTTCGATAAAATATCAAAACTAGTGTCGTTATCATTACTGTTACTACTAGTATTAGCAATACTATCATTACTATTGATAGCGTTATCAGGAGTATTAATACTATCGATGACATTAACATTAGTAGTATTGTAGTCATATATAATAAACTTCAAAAAGAAACTTGCTTGAAGTTCATACATTTTTAACATACGATCCCTCCCTTTAAGGTTTTCGTATTCCCCATGACATTGGAGGTAATGTCTTTTTATAAAAAAAGGGCTTGATAAATGTAAAACACAATAACATATAACGCATTGTGCATTACCATCAACATTTTCTATGAAGAAGAATTCGCTTTCGTAATTTTCTTTAAACATTATGCGCGCGTCGTGTTGTCTCATCAAATGATAAACAGAAAGTAAATCAAAAAACATTTCCACCTCTGTCAAAAGTAAGCAGAGCTTTTTCTCTGCTTCAAACACAAGCAAAAATGTGTTCATGTGTTGGTGGGCATCTACGTTGTATAACTATAACCGCATCGCATTTAAATTAAATAATAAATTAAAACTGCGCCAAAATTTAAAATTTCTCGTATGCAAGTTAACGTATTATTTTAATTAAAATAAAATGCCAAGGGAAACATATCTTACAAATGTCGAAAAAGAAACCATTTTAAACTTTTTAGAAAATGGGCTAAATTTTCGAGAGATCGGTAGAAAATTAAATCGTTCGGACCGAGTGGTAAGAAATGTTGCCAAAAACTAAAGTCAGCATGACAAAAATAAAATCGGAGGTACAAAAAGAAAGTTATCCGAAAAAGATCGGCTCAGAATTGTAAAAGCTACAAGCAATTCTATGAAAAGCCTTTCGCAAATTTCTGCCGAATTTGGCGTAAAATTGTCAAATTCAGATGAGAAAAAATTTAATCTTGGCGGTCCTTATGTTTAAGGTAAATATTGGAGGGATCTGCTAAAGGAACCACGATATTTCTTAAAACGAAATTTTGGTGGCGGTTCTTTAATGGTATGTGGAGCTTTTTTGCAGCGATACATTGCCTGATTTGGCCTTTCCAAGCACTCTAATGAGTTCCGGAGAATACATAAGCATTCTTAATAAAAAACTGTTGCCTTTCTTGGAAGCCCAGGCTGAAATTAACATTAATTTTTAGCGAGAAAACACAAGACTCGTCAGAATATTGAATGGCTTAAATTAAAAAACATTAAAATTATAGAGAACAGAAATAAAGAATTATTACTACTACTACTTACTACTATTGAGTGGCCTGCCTGTTCTTCGGATTAAAACCCATTAGAAAATATTTGGGGAATATTGGGCCGCCGTGTTTATGCCCAAAATAGACAATACAAAGATGTTTTCGAACAAAAAGTAGCAGTCATCGATGAATGGCGAGCAATTACTGAAGATATGAGGACAAAACTTATCCAAAGTATGT
The DNA here is from genome assembly GCA_933228675.1 of Stomorhina lunata. Taxonomy (NCBI): domain Eukaryota; kingdom Metazoa; phylum Arthropoda; class Insecta; order Diptera; family Rhiniidae; genus Stomorhina; species Stomorhina lunata. The sequence continues at coordinate 81,383,776 of OW121740.1, read as the reverse complement.
CAGATCGAATTTTTGAGCTTATTCAGAATAAAGGAGGCCCCACCAATTATTAAAAATATTTTTTAGTTTAATTGATAATTTATGTAGAGAATTTTGTGAATTTTTTTAAAGTGCGGTTATAGTTATGAAACAGCTGTTTGTATTGAAATTATTTATATTAATTAAACTAATGTAAATAAATAATAAATTTTTATTACAAAATATAAGTTTTCGCCTGTTTTCTCTTATACTGAAATATTTAATTCCTTTTATTGCCAAAAGCTGAAATATTTACATTAATAGAGGTGTGGTTATAGTTGTGATGGATAGTGTAGTGGTATACGTGTACAATTCCATTTTTGGACATTTTTGAGGCCCAACTTCTTCTGAGAATTTTGTGTTAACCTATAAATTTTAAACCTTATTTTTCTAAAACTCCAAGATTATTTTATAAAAACGACTTAAACAGTATCAAACTGGACCTTTAGGAGTACCCGCTCCCAATAATGTATATACAGCCGAACTTCTCTAATTTGAACTTCTATTACTTGAATTTTCCATAAGTTGAAGCAAATCCCGTGGCAACAGCATCTAGGAGAAAATTTCTCTCTTTTGATTACAAATATTACGAATTGGTCGCTAATTGTGAATAAAGATTCTTTTCTTTAGTTTGATATTAAAATCGCTTATAACTAAACAAATTTTTGAAAAATGGATTATAAAGTTAGATACAAAATTTTCTGCTGCTGGAAGAAAAGTTATATTTTTGTTGATAATTGTCCGGCGGAGTCTTGGTTTGATCGCGATCGCAAATATAACAACATTGCTATTTCGCGATGGTAAGCCTGAGTGATGAAAGCAGTGATGATGCTATAGGCATTACAAACCATATAAAAAAAAAACAATAATAATATCGAGCCTATTTGGCAAAGCGTATCAAAACGAAAATGTGTAGAATCACCACAGTTTAACAAGCACAAAAGAATTATTGACAACATACCAACAACATCATCCAACAACCGATATCCAGCCCTCGACACTGAAGACATTGAAGTTGATGATAACCAGCCAACAACACCAAAACCTCCAGCAGTCTACATTCCAAATGTAGAAAATATTAATCTTATGGCAAAAAAAATAGTATACTTAATCATACAGCCAACTACAAAGGGTGTAAGGTGTGTCAAAACCTTGTAAGGTGGACAAAAAATCTTATTATAACATAAATTCTTCAGAATATCCAAAATTAAATAACTTTTCTTTTAACCAGCCAAACCAAAACAGAATTAAGACGAGTATGTCATTCTCTGAAGCTGTAAAAGCTTCAAATGTAAATGAAGATAGTCGTATGGATCGACTTGAAAAAATCGTTGAGAATCTAATGAATATGATGTCAATGTTAATGGCAAAATTATGCAATTAAATTAAAGGATAACAACATGGAACGCAAATGGTCTATCTAATCATACCAATGAAGTAGAAATTTTCATTAAAAACAACTTTATAGATATTTTAATAGTATCTGGAACTCATTTCACAAGCAGAACTTTTTTCAAAATTAAAGGTTATGATCTTATAAATGCTAACCATCCAGGTGAAAGAGCTCATGGTGGTGCAGCAATTTTAATAAAAACCACTATCAAATATGAAATTCAATCTCCAATTGAGAAAACTATTTAAAAGCTGCTGGTGTTAAACTATTTTGTGATAACAGCAGTATTAATATATACAGTGGTGGTCACATATTTAGCACACTAGTTATGCGTTTTTTTTTTCAAAACCGTATATTTTTCTGTTGGAGTAATAATTTTCTTTTTTTTTTGCCACGATGTGTAGCTTATGGTGTGATCGACAAGTCCCGTTACTCTTTTTGTTATTCCCTTTCTTCAATTGCTTCATATATAACACAGCACAACAAAATAAAAAAAAAATCATGTGCTCTTAAAACCACTATACAATTTTGATGTATCATGACTACCTTTGTACAAAAATGGTAAAATTTTTAAATTCTATGGCAAGATTTTTTTTTTTATTTTTTTTTAAATTGCAATTTTTTTTAGACGTTTCTTCAAATAATTAATGATAACTCAAAAACTACTAGTCCGATATTATTAAAATAAAATCAGATTTACATAGCCTTTAATTCGTCTATATATCGCGTTTTAATCGGATCTATAGTATCGGAGTTATAATAAAAAACTTAAGAAAAAAATATATTTTTTACGTAAAAATGGCAAAAATTTTCGTTTTAAAAAAATCATGAAAAATCGAAAACGACAAAAAACTTCCAGATTTATTATTTTATCGCATACCGACATATAATAGCAACAAAATATGATATCGACCATAAAAATCAATTGATTTTTTTCGAATTTATTCAGAATTTAGTGAATTCGCTCATTTTCACATTGATATACGCATTATAGCGGGTTTTCAAATGTATGAAAAAAATAAATTTTCCAATTTCAAGGGGTGTATGTCGGATTATTGTGAGATTTGGTGAGAAACTTCCACCCACAAAATTTTAGTCGAATTGGACAACGTTAACACGTAGCGCATAGGCCCCAAATCTGAAAAATAGCGTTTAAATAGAAAAATTGACAAATTTTCAGTTTTTGCAAAATTAAAGCTATTTATTCCCCCTTTTCCAAAAAATTGGATTCTGGATTTTAGTGCAAACGCAATGATTTTTCCAATAAGCTACATGTCTTTGAAATCGGTTAAACAGTTTTCGAGTTATTACAATTTTCACTGGCCATTACATGACCTTGAGGACTTGCCGAAGGCAATTGAAAAAATGTGACTAAGTCAAATCGATGGAATAGATCGAAAATGTATTTCATTGTTTTATTCATGTATTTTATTTTATTTTTTAAATTTATTACAACATATAAAATAAGTAAATAAATAAATATTATAAACTACAAACTTTGGAATTTTCTTTTATGACATTTTCTATTATATAAAAATTTTACCATTTTTGTACTAAGGTAGCCATGATACATCAAATGTATATAGTGGTTACTCGAGCACATTTTTGCTGTTGACCTGTGTAATTTATTTGTTGGTAATACGTAATTGGAGCTGGACACAAATTTAGCACAAATATTAAACATTTTACATTTCTGTTATTTGTGAAGTACATTCGAGAGGATGTCCTGTAAGTGAAATAGCAAGTATTTTAAATTGCTCCAGAAAGATGGTATATAATGCTTTGAGCGATATAAAAGCACACGGAACAATTAAAAAGGGTTAACGGGCACCTAGGCCAAGAAAAACGACAACAAAAGAGGATTCTTTAATACATAGAATGTCAGTGGCCGGCCCTTTTAAGAGCCCCAGCGAAAAAAATAGTGAAGTGTCATCAAAATACGGTATTGATGTCTCCGACAGAACGATACAAATTCGCGTGGCTGTATTGTGCAACACAAGCCACATGTGTCAAAAAAGAATTTAAAATCACGAATTTCTTTCGCCCGATAGCATTTGGAAAAGCCCTTAGATTTTTGGAAAAACATATTTTGGAGCGACGAATCAAAGTTTTGCAGATTTCGATCTGATGGAAAGAGATATGTATGGTATCTTCCGAACATGCAGCATAATCCAAAGTATACGTCAAAAACTGTAAAACATGGCGGAGGAAATGTGATGGTGTGGCTTGCATTCTCAGGGCATGGAGTTGGTCCAATACACAAAATTGACACACGTATGGATCAACACGTTTATAAAAATATTCTAGCCGATATCATTATACCATAAGCAGAGGCAAAGATGCCACCTAGCTGGCGCTTCATGGATGACAATGACCGCAGTATTAATATATATGTATTCGATATACTTTCCGCCAAGGCTTAATGTAATTTGCCCGCAATACGAAAACTTTTTAATGAGCTTGGAGCAAAATTTATTGTCGGTGGTGATTTTAATGCTAAACATCCATGGTGGGGTTCTCGTTTGATAAACCCAAAGGGAAGAGAACTATACAAATGTGTTTCTAAGAATAATTATTTTACCCTTTCCACTGGTAGTCCGACATACTGGCCTAGTGATCATTCGAAAATACCAGATCTTTCGGATTTTTTTTGTTTATAAAGAAATGCCTAAGTCTAACTTAGACATTTCCGACAGTGCCGACTTAAGCTTCCATCAAAGCCCTATAATATTGGCCTACAGCACTCTTCTTCAAACTAAAACCAAAAAAATTAGGATAATTTCTCAAAAAACAAATATGGAGGAATTTGGAAGCTTTATGGAACAAAGTATTAACTTAAACATTCTAATTAAAGATGGTTGTGATTTAGAAGATGCAGTGGAATCATTCACAAGTTTAATACATGAAGCCGCATATATATCAACCCCACAACAACAACAATCTTGTGTTAATCATGTTCAATTATCGGCTGAAATTAGGCAGCTCATTGCTAATAGAAGAAGATTAAGAAGAATTTATCAAAATACGAGAAGTCTACTAGACAAAACAAACTTAAATAGACCAACTCAATTTTTAAATACACGATTAAAAGAATATAAAAATGACACATTGAAAAGTTATTTAAAAAATCTTGATGTTAGTAAAGAATGCAATTAGGTATTTGAAACGGCCAACAAGAAGAAATATTCCAATAAAAAACAGTAATGGTGTAGATCGGATATGAGCAAGGCAAATACGTTTAAAGGTCATCTGGAATCAACATTTAACCCTTTTGTTTTAAATGATCCCCTTGTTAGAGCAAACGTGGAAAACTTTCTGGATGTTCCTTGCCAAATGGACCGTCCAATAAAACATAAATCTTCCGCTGAACTAAACTAAATTGAAAAGTTAAACAACATAAAATCTTCGGGTTACGATAGTATTGATGCTAGGGTAATGAGATTATTACCTAAAAAGGGAATACTTTTTCTTACAGCTATTTATAATTCTATATTAAGATTAAACCATTTTCCATCACAATGGAAATATGCAAAAATCATAATGGTATTAAAACCCAACAAACCTGAAAACACGGTTACGTCTTTTAAGCCAATCTGTTTACTAAGCACATTTTCAAATATTTTTCAACGACTTTTTCTTAAAAGCTTCTACGGATTTTAGAAAAACAAAAAATAATCCCGGACCACCAATTTGGATTTAGACATAAACATGGCACGCCTGAACAATGTCACTGTATTGTTAATGAAATCTCCGATGATGCACTGAAAAGAAAGCTATACCGTTCAGCAGTATTTTTGGATGTTGAGCAAGCTTTTGATAGAGTTTGGCATACTGGACTTTTATATAAATTTAAAAATCTTATACCAACGCCATTCTACCTAATATTAAAATTATATCTTCATCAAAGACACTTCTCTGTAAGTATAAATGAAGAATATTCTGATTTTGGCCAAATAAATTCAGGAATACCACAAGGCAGTGTTTTATATACCATTTTCACATCAGATATGCCAACAATCGATAACATAACTACTGCTACTTATGCTGATGATATTGCAATATTAGGTACAAATCAATCTCCAGTTATAGCTTCTGAATTGGTACAAAATCAATTAAATCTTATACAGGACTGGTTACTGAAATGGAATATTAAAGTAAATACGACAAAATCAGTCCATGTGACTTTTACATTAAGAAAAAATGATTGCGCATCAGTATATTTGAATAGGTCCGTTATTCCAAAAAGTTCGACTGGATTCAGCTTTGGGAAACCACTAGCAACTCTAGCATTGAAATAGAAAACATTAAGATTGGTCACGCACCCTGGTTTGTAACTAACAATAATAAAGAACAAAGATGAAATTAGAGAATTTAGTGAAAGGTATCTTAAAAGACTCAGTAATCACATCAATATATTAGCAATTAACTTATTAGATGATACTGAAGAAATAAAAAGACAAAAAGGTTTCATGTTCTTGACCTACCCTTTAGAATATAACAAATGTAAATATGTAAATATTGTATATTATATTTTATCTCACTAGTTGTACATTTTTGGTTGTTAAGTTTATTGGAACTTAATATCTAAGTAATTTGTAACAATTAACTGATTTGCTTATTATTATTTTTTTGTAAAATAGATTGCAAATAAAACTTTAATAAAAAAACAAGTAGGAGTGCTATACTCGGCTGTGTCGAACCTTAAATACCCTTCACCAATGGTGTTACAAAAGTAAAGAAAAAGAGTTGTTGGTCAATTACAAGTATGTATGTTTCTGAAGACTGATTTAGGTGAGTCCTTCAAAAATACTAATGTATGTATCGTCGTTGAAAATCCAAAACTGCGTAACAACATTTTTCAAATTTTACAGGAGAAGCAAAAATTCAAATATATATTTTTTTTTAATTCAAATATTTTATTTTCATATCTTATCCCAAGTTTGATGATACGCATATTTGAATTTTGAAAATAGTGCACATGTTGATACGCAATTTTGAATTATTGATATAAAACCGTTATTTTTGGTCGTAAAAATCTGGTAGAGATATGTAAGACAACTTTACGAATCATAATCAATCAAAAACTCGATTTTTTTTGATGATACGCAGTTTTGGATTTTCAACGACGGTATATAGATTTTCTGATCTGAGAAAGTTTCAAATCTCGATAATTAACACGACTTTTAAATGTATGTATGTAATCATACATTTTATTTGTGGGCGATATATGAATAATACTTTAATTAATGAATAACATTGTTTTATATTGGGTCAAAAACATTTTGGAGGAAGATTGAAATACAAACAATTTCAGAAATTACACAGCATTGTAACATTTCGCACCTTGAGAGAGGTCGTATTTAAATGCATATATCTTTAAAATTAGAGGTTGTTTTAATGAGAATATTTAGCGGACCTATTTAGATTAGACTTTTGGCAACAACACTTACGTAAGATATTAATAAAGGCCATCATAATGTTCAAAAGTCACTTATTTAAGATATATTTCGGTATGCTTAAATAAAATAATAATATTTAGCGTACCAATTTAGATTAGACTTTTGGCAACAACACTTACGAAGGATATTAATAAAGGCCATCATAATATTCAAAAGTCTCTTATTTAAGACATATTTCGGTATGCTGAAATCAAGTTTGATGATCTTCTAGATGGCATACCGACATAACTTATATGTATAGGTATTAGATGTTAATAGTGTTCTACGAAGTACACTATTAAATTGCAACATATAGTTCCACTTATAAGTGAGATATAGCCAAAACTAGAAATTCGATGCTAAATTAAAATTTTTCATTTTCTTTCAAATTGTATTTTTTTAATTTGTATAAAAACAGTTTTTTTCCGATATGAATTATATATCAGATCTTAGAAAATCATCCAAGGCAAAACGATATCAAAATAGGTATATTCCAATCTGAGATATTGCGAAAACTCTTAATTAGTTGTCTCGAAAATTACCGAATTTAATATTTTTTCCAAATACTGTGTATGTTAAATTTCATCAAAATCGATCTATAAACACCAGAGATATCGCCAAAATTCAAAATTCGATGAGAATTTAAATTTTAGGAAATTATTCAACGAAACATATTACTAAATTTTATCAAAATCAGTAAATTAATAACTGAGATATCGCCAAACCAAAAGATATCGATGTACGCAAACTGGCAAAATTTTAGAAACATTTTTTAAAAAACAATATTTAAAAAAAAAATTATCAAATTATATATCAGATTATAGAAAATACTCCAACGCAGCATGATATTAAATTTCATCGAAATCGGTCTATAAACACCAGAGATATTGCCAAAATTCAAAATTCGATGAGAAATAAAAAAAATTTAAAAAACTGTATTTTTCCAAAAAAAAAAATTTTAAACTTCGTCAAAAAATCGTGTTTAAAAAACAAGTTTTTTGAACTATATATCAAATTTTAGGAAATCATTCAACGCAGCACACTATTGAATTTTATCAAAATCGGTAGATAAATAACCGAGATATCGCCAGAGCAAAAGTTATCGATGTACGCAAATTGACAAATTAAATTTTTTTTAAACAGTATTTAAAAAAAAATTTAATTATGTATCCGATTTTAGAAAATACTCCAAGGCAACATTCTATTAAATTTTTATCAAAATCGGTCTATAAACACCAGAGATATTGCCAAAATTCAAAATTCGATGAGAAATAAAAAAAATTACAAAACTGTATTTTCCAACAAAAAATTTAAAATATCTCAGATTGTAATGTACCTATTTTTAATATCGTTTTGCTTTGTAGGATTTTCTAAGATCTGATATATAATTCTTATCGGTATAATATCCGCAAATTCTGAAATTTTTAAACAAAAAACTGTTTTTATAAAAAAATAAAAATTACAATTTAAAAGAAAATAAAAATCGAATTTCGACTTTTGGCTATATCTCAGTTGTAAGTAGAACTATATGTTGCAATTTAATAGTGTACTTCGTGTACTTCGCTTTTAACATCTAATACCTATACATATAAGTTATGCCGGTATGCCATCTAGAAGCTTATTAAGCTTGACTTCAGCATACCGAAATATGTCGGCCAAGCCCGACCATACGATATCCTTCACCGCTATGGTAAAAGGTGTTCTTTTTCTTGTATAAAGACAAATATTTGTTAAATTTTGCCATCATACAAACATTTTCTCAAAACTTGTACATATAAGCTATTTTTGTCATTTTTACTTATATGGGGGCTAGGGTCAAATGTGGACCGATTATGTTGAAATTTAGCAAATTTATTAGTTTATACAAAAATTACGTATGCGAAAAATAAACTCAAAATTCTCATTATCTTCAGATTTATGAACCTTTTTTTATTGGTTTTCGTCTCATTTAGTGCGTTTTGACAGAAGAGTTTGTATGGGAGCTATGGCCAAATGTGGACCGATTTCAAAAATTTGGTACAGTGATTAACGTTTACATAAGGAGTATTTGTTTTAAATTTCATGAAAAAATATTTATATTTGTGGCCAATATATCGATTCCGGGAAGTGGGACCTATGGGAGGTACCATAAATAATGGACCGATTTTGACGAATTTCAATAGCCATGGTCCCATTACCAAAAAAGTGATCTGTGCAAACTTCATCAAATTATCTTAAGAATTGCGACCTGTAGTTGGATTACAAGGTTTACATGGGGGTCCAGCCAGCCAGACGGACGGACAAATCGCACATGCCCACTCCAAAAAATGCCAATTTGTAAAAAAAAAAATTAGTTTAAACAAAAATTTCTCAAAAGGCAAAGCACCGATTTGAAAAAAATTATAATGTTTATATATTCTGACATATCTGTTATTGAAGTTTTTTCTGAAACGCGCTGCAAATAGAGTCAGTGTTGCCATATTTATAAAAAAAAAACTCATCGAATTAGCAAGAAATTTGTTTTATACGCATTCTCATTATGTTTTCTTTGAAAAGCTATAAAAATCTTTTTATGTTTCTTAAGAAAATATTTTTTTATTAGTAAAAAAATATAACTATCTTTTAGGGAAAAACTCAAAAAAAAAGCGAAATTTTTTTTAAGTTTCAACTTTGAATATTTTTAACATTCAAACGAAAGAAGGTTTCTATAACCGACTTGCACAAAAATTTTATAGAATTTTATTACAAATTTAACGAATATTCTTAAAAAATTGTTGGTCCTAAAAAATCAACACAAAAATTCCTTTTTACCCAAATATCTCGAAACTCAAAGGAGATAACCTACACATGTAAGCGTATTTTTTGTAAATCTTCTCAAGGACAACTTAAGTTTAAAATTTCTTTTCAATCCATCCATAAATGGATTTTTGGCGAATTTTTAAAAAAGTCCAACACCCGAGGTGACCATCTTTTAAGGTCCATCAATCACTCTCCCGACACCTCGTGGAAAACCAACTTGAATACTCCTTGACTATCACCATGCCAAATTTCATTCAAATATCTCGAGTCGTTCAAAAGTTACAGAATTATTTCCAAAAAAAAAGCGTCCGTAAACCACTGTGCTATGGTGGTGAAGGGTATAACAAGGTTATTCCCTTATTAAAAAATCAATATACATTTATTAGTATTTTTGTAGGACTCACCTAAATCAGTCTTTAGAAATATACATACTTGTAATTGACCAAAAACTCTTTCTCTTTACTTTTGTAACACCATTGGTGAAGGGTATTTAAGGTTCGGCATAGCACTCTTACTTGTTAAAAAAAAAAATAAAATTCGCCATCGAAGTTTAGTATTTTAGCGGTATCTCGGGTGTTTATGGGAAATTTCCTAAAATCTAGTGTATAATTCGTCTGGGTACACCCACCAGGAGCTCCACAAACTTGATTTCAACAGACAGACGGACATGGCTAAATCGACTCTCCTGGCGATTCTGAGTCGATCGGCATAATTTGTATGGGGTCTAAGACGAACAATGAAAAAATTACAAACTGAATGACAAACTTATAATAACCTTTCACCTATTGGTGAAGGGTATAAAAAAAATTGTCCGGCGCACCCAAAAGATATTCAAAGTAAGATGAAGTCTATCGAACTGTTTTTTTTTCCTCCAAATTTGACATCAACCTCTTGACCAGGGTATAATTAAATGCTAGAAAGTTCATTATGGAAATAGAATTTTAAAAGAAGCTATAGTTCGTATTGACAAAAATTTTAAACGAGATATTAATGTGATAGAATGCATTTACCATTTATCAAGAGCTTGAGATATTTATATTACTAGCCAGACAATATCGAACTGCTTCAAAAATTCAGGATTTGGTGAACATTCAATGTGAAACGAAGAGAATGACATTCCTTTAAATAAATGACAAAGAGTCCACAAGTTTTACTGATGGAGAGTTGATTACTTCTGATAAAGATATTATTGACAAATGTACCGTAGAATCTGAAACGCAGTCTAAAGAAATAATAGTAAGCGATGAGGACCAAGTTGAGGAAACAATTAAGCAACCATCCAAACAATTTATAAAAGAATCATTTGAAGATTTAAATACATTAAATACTGCAGATATTAGAATTTCTTTTTGCTCAAAGTAAAAAAAAATCAGGCAAAAATTACTCAATATTTTAGTATATAGTATCTTTAAAAAATTAAAAATTGTTAAAAATAAGTTTGTCATAATTAAAAATGAATTACTTTTAAAAATAAGTGTTTTTTTCTTACTATTTGGAACGTTTTTAAATCTGATTCACAAATTTAAAGTCTCCGTAAGATTAAGTTTTTTTCGGGATAATGATGATTCAATTTATAGAAGTTCGACTGTACTTATATATTTCCATATACCTCCAAATCCGTCGAAACTAACTCCAATATGGTATTTAACAATACTGTAAAACTGCTTACAGTGCTCTGTTGACTGCAAAATTGGCTCTGCTAAAAATTGCGGTTTTTGTCTTTGCTAGTTAAATTCGAATTTATCATCACAACAAACATGTTTATATTACAAATGACGTTTACATTTTGAATATTTGTTTAACAAATTTTTTTTTTTAATTTAAAAAGTGAGTAAAAAAAGTACAATTTTCTAGTATAAAAAAACATGTAAATTTGATTATATTTTAACAAAATTGAACTATTTGGTACTTACAAGTCTTAAAATATTAAAAAGTGTCTTACTTTGAAATTTCTGTATTCTTAGGTATGTTAAAAAGGACACGAATTTTCTGGGGAAAATTGCAATAATTTATGACTGTAAGGAAAGCTGTTCTAGTTATCTTCTACACCCCTTTATTTGTTTTGCCAAAAACTTATCTTTATTGGTTAAAGTTAAGCAAAAACGGAAAAAACTCACATTTTTCCCTTGAAATAAATGTCCTGTGTGCCACCTCAGAACATTGACCTAGGAAGACAAAATTTTTTTCAGAGCACCTTAGGATGTAGAGCATCGACTTTTGACGCAGGCGTATCGAATTTAAAAATAAAGACGTTTTCCGCTTTACACTCTACAGGAGTAAAAAGTACTCTATTTTTAAATAATCGGTTAAAAAATAATCTATTTATTAAATTGTTTGCGAAAAGGTTAGCTTTATCAACCGGGTCTGTGAATGTTTGACCATCTTTAAAAGAGAAGAAATTGTAGAACAAGCATTATTTTTGACTCGTTTATAATACGTAGGCGTTGCTCGTACAAAGCCTTTTCACGCCTTAATACTGTGACGAATTTTAAACTTATCCGTCCCATTGTGCAAAGTTCACTGCTTGTAATTCTTCCCCTCGCTTTCTAGATGTTTCTGTTGGTGTTGTTGTTATTCTGTTTATGTCAAATAAGCAGAGCAACATGTTTCTCTTATGTACAGTAAAGAGCATAGCAACATGTTTCTCTTTTATCTACATTCTCTCTCTCTCTGTTACTATTAACTTCAGATAACCTGATTGTACAACGTATGTGTGAGTGTGTTCTTGATCATGTGAGAATGTAGTGGAACACACATGAACTTTCGTAAGCCACATTGTTAGTGTAATCAACTACAGCTGCTCTTTGTTTACGTCTGCAGAAATTGCTAGAAACTCTCTTCTCTAATATATAAGGCCGATGGGCGAGTATTGTGGGAACAGTTTTATTTCAAATGCGTATAAGAGAAACAGTGTGACTAAGAATATTTGTAAAGCAGTTTTGTGAAGTGATTCTAAAGTTAATAAAACGTTTACTTTGAAAAACTACCTAAAGTGTTTTAATTAATTTGATTACGGTTGTTTGCAAAAGGAATTCTATCCACGTTTTTAAAGGAAAAACGTAACAACTGGTGTCAGAAGTGGAACTGCAAAATCAACAACCATGGTGAAACTTGACGAATTGAAATTGGAGCAACTTAAGAAGGAGTTGGGAAAGATGAACGTGCCAACAGCCGGCACCAAAGCTGAACTTCAAAGAAGGCTCAGGGAGGAGTTCCAAAATCGAGGTATTGACCTTGAGACTTATGAATTCGAGACTAAGGAAGAAATGGAGGTTAGTACCCGTTCAATGACTAGCAGCCTGGACATAAACTCAATGTTCGCCGCGATGATGGAAAATATTGCTGGTATGAAAACGGAACTTCAAGAAGCTGCCAAAACCAACAACGAGAAACTTCAAGCAGGTTTGAAAGCGGAATTTCAAGAAGCCACGAAAACCAACAACGAGAAACTTCAAGAAGCCACGAAAACCAACAACGAGAAACTTCTAGAAAGGATAGAAGAAAAACTGCAAGAAGTTTCAGGATCCACTAATAAACAACAAAATTGGCGATCTAGAAGCAAAATTTAAAGACATACAACACCATGCGGGTCCAGTGCGAGTTGTTCAAGAAACATCTGGAAAAACGAAAACACCCAGTTTTGATGGCAGTCTACCGTTTAGTTCCAGTTTGAAACAGTCGCCGAGAGGAATCTATGGGACAACGACCAAAAAGCTCTGGAACTAATTTTGGCTTTAAAAGGCAATGCTGCGGAAGTCCTAGAAAGTGTGCCGTTAAGCTGTAGAAAGAACTTTGATGACATCATGTCTGCTCTTCAGCGTAAGTACGGTGGCGAACACAAAAAGGAAATTTACCGTCTGGAACTTCGCGGCAGAGTCCAGAAACCAAATGAAAGTTTACAGGACTTTGCCTTGGATATTGAACGTTTGGTGGAGCAAATTTATCCTGGAGAAAATCAGACTTTCTTGGACCAGTTCAGAATTGAAGCATTTGTGCATGGTATAAGAGATCCTGATATTAAATTTGCGGTGTGTGCCACACGAAAATCAACATTTGTCGAAACTGTGTCCAGTATGGAGCAACTGATAGAGAAAATGAGTCGAGTAATAGTTGAGAAATTGAGTAGAGTAATAGATGAGAAATTGAGCAAGCTGAAATCCAAGTGTTACAACTGCGGTAAAGAAGGTCATTTCCAGCGAAATTGCAGGGCACCGTTAAGACAATCGAGACCTGCTTCATCAGTCGAAGGCTGCCAACAGGAGAAGTACTACAATACCAGAACAGTTCCTGTAAGAGTTAAAAACTTATCCTGCCATGAAAAAGTGAGCAAATCTGATTTGGAAATTGGTCAATGCGCAATCACTAAAGCGATAACTAACTGCGAGACAAGAGCCTGTTAAGATGTCCAGCAAAGAACAACAGCAATTGGCGAAGTACGTAGAGAGTAGGCATTGCGACAAGACCAAAGGCAAGGGTTGTGTAGTTGATGTTCGGCAAATGTGCGTAGAATCTAGTGGAGATTGGTCGGTGTTGCAGAGGAACGATCCAGTACTGGGAAAAATAATACAAGCCAAAGAAGAAGCCAAGAGGCCAACCCGTAACGAGATATCGCAGAAAAGTCCACTGATGAAATCATATTGGGCTCTCTGGGATAGTCTGAAGATAATAGACGGTTGCTTATATCGCACTTGGGAGAGCGCCCATGGAAAGACAGTGCAAAATTTGGTCGTGGTGCCATCCTCTAAAATAAAGGAAGTGCTAAAGGAGTTTCATGATGGTCCTAGTGGAGGTCACCTAGGTGTAACAAAGACTTTCGAAAAACTAAAGCAGCGGTTCTATTGGGTTGGGTGTCTTCAAAGTGTGACTGACTGGATTGCTAATTGTCCAAATTGTATCGCAGCCAAGGGTCCAGTCCGAAGAAGTCGTGGCCAGCTACAGCAGTACAATTCTGGTGCCCCCTTTGAGCGGATAGCTATGGATGTGGCAGGTCCTTTCCCTATAAGCGAGGCTGGTAATCGTTATGTGCTAGTGGTGATGGATTATTTTACCAAATGGCCTGAGGTGTATGCAGTACCTAACCAAGAAGCTAAAACAGTGATAGACGTCTTTGTGAACAACTGGATATGCCGCTATGGAGTTCCACTAGAGCTACACTCAGATCAAGGCAGAAATTTTGAATCCGCGGTGTTCAGGGAAATGTGTGAGTTGTATGGTATATATATACATCCACAGTCTGACGGTATGGTTGAAAGGTTTAACCGTACGCTGGAAGAGTACCCAAGGAAGGTGGTCAGCACTCATCAGAGGGACTCGGATCAACACATACAAAAATTTCTGCTGGCATATCGAACAGCCGCTCACGACTCCACTCCAAGACCCCTGCCAAAGTTGTTTTCGGAACCGAGCTGCGATTACCCGCAGACTTGCAATTTCGTACTAAGCCAATAACAAATACTGAGGATCGTGGTCACCTCTCCTCCCAAGAGCAAGAAAACCTTAATGAACTGCATGAATTCGTCCGTAGCAAAATTAGAATGGTCAGCGACAAGATGAAGGCCAGATACGATCGAGCAGCTAATTCCCAGGGCTTTAATGAAGGTCAGTTGGTACTCTTATACAACCCACAGCGCAGAAAAGGATTATCTCCCAAACTACAAACTCATTGGGACGGCCCGTACAAGATTGTTAAAAAGATAAATGATGTGGTATATCGAATACAAAAAGATAAGAGTCCAAGGTCCAAAATTAAGGTCGTACACCTCGAAAGATTGGCCGCCTACGGAAGAACGGAGACTGTGCCTATTCGGGACGAACAGGCTTAAGAGGGGGGCAATGTGACGAATTTTAAACTTATGCGTCCCATTGTGCAAAGTTCACTGCTTGTAATTCTTCCCCTCGCTTTCTAGATGTTTCTGTTGGTGTTGTTGTTATTCTGTTTATGTCAAATAAGCAGAGCAACATGTTTCTCTTATGTACAGTAAAGAGCATAGCAACATGTTTCTCTTTTATCTACATTCTCTCTCTCTCTCTGTTACTATTAACTTCAGATAATCTGCTTGTACAACGTATGTGTGAGTGTGTTCTTGATCATGTGAGAATGTAGTGGAACACACATGAACTTTCGTAAGCCACATTGTTATTGTAATCAACTACAGCTGCTCTTTGTTTACGTCTGCAGAAATTGCTAGAAACTCTCTTCTCTAATATATAAGGCCGATGGGCGAGTATTGTGGGAACAGTTTTATTTCAAACGCGTATAAGAGAAACAGTGTGACTAAGAATATTTGTAAAGCAGTTTTGTGAAGTTTGTTTACAGTTTTTGTGAAAGTGTGTTTAAGTGATTCTAATGTTAATAAAACGTTTACTTTGAAAAACTACCTAAAGTGTTTTAATTAATTTGATTACGGTTGTTTGCAAAAAGAATTCCATCCACGTTTTTAAAGGAAAAACGTAACAATACTTTGGCACACGTACGCCTTGGCTGTTTGTGTTGCAAATCAGTAACCGTATTTTGGTTTTTATGCCAGATACTGAAACCAACCTCTCGAGATCTGACTGCTTGATTGAACCAGATGTCTGAGAAAACAAAGTTTCCAGTTGAACAACCTATAAAATTCGTTGAGCTTAGCCCAACTTTTTCATAAAAGAAAGTTAAACGTTTCATGGCTGTTTGTGAATAGTGATACAGAGGTATATAAAAATCCTATGGATCAGCATTCTCAGATACCTGTATTTACACAAGGCGAAAACATCCATTCGATGTAGATAAATGTGTGCGTTAACGGAAAAGAAATTCGCTCTTAGCCCTGTGTAGCAAAAGTTTATTTTAAAACGATCTGCCATTGCAATATATTAAAATTCAAAACAATCATCCACTCACAAAAGAGAATATCAATAATATTAATTGATATTTTATTGATATTATTTGGATAAACGATAAAATATAATTTATGTAAGTAGCACATTAATAAAACAAAAAACAATTATTGAAGTATTATTGTCTACAAAAAATAATAATCACAAATTATTTATTTTATCGGACAATTCGTTTTTAAGGTAGAAACACAATTGGGACGAATGACTAATTTCGTCCAGCACGACGAATTCGGCTTTAAAAATTCGTCCATTGAACACATTTAAGACGAATAAACGCTGTTGACGCCATTTTTGTTGATTCTGTATTTGCACAAATTACTTACACTTTCGCGCATATCGCGCACTCGCAACATTTGCAAGTTTTTTTTTTTTAATTCTTTTATTATTTCACAAGATTCTTGTATTTAAATAATTTTATTTGAAATACATATTTTTTTTATTTACGTTTGATAAGGTGACCATATTTTACAAGAACACATATAATTTTTTACAACAGAAATAGAAATACAGACACTCTAAACCAGTTTAGTCGTCGTTCGTCTGCGTATGAAATAGAAATAAACCTATCGCACTGTTCGATACGCACGACGAATTTCGTCGTACGCATCAATCTATTTCTAACGACGAATTTTCGTTCCGAAAAATTGGACGTTCGTTCCAATTGTGTTTCATACTTAAAGTTATTTATAGTACAAATTTATTGCATTTTGGTCCGTATTATAGTAATTATTATTGCATTTTGATCAGAACAAGGTCAGGAATTTCATTTCTTTTTGGCTTTGAATATATTTGTATTATAAAATTTTTATTTAAAATCCATCCATTTGAAGAAAAATTAAAACATTTTTTGTTGACTTTTGTAAAATTTCTTGCAGCTATTTATTATAAATATGTGTAATTTTTAAATTTTGCTCTGAACCATTATATTTGATATTGAATTGCAGTGTAGTTACTGAATTTTTAAATGCTTTATAATAAAAACAATATAGATTTCAATGTGTAGAATATTATTCCATCGAAAAATCTAAAAATCTTGAAAATTGTAATTATTTTGTTATGGACCTCCTCAATTATTGTCAGTAGTACTATTTAATGGTCAGTGTTATACCTTAAACATTGAATAGTTTGACAACAATTAATTCACCGGTATTTCTACAGTAAAATAACGGAAATGAGAACACAATGACATAATAGCGCCATAAAAGCCCTGACCTGTAGGTCGTTTCTGTAACTCAAAGTGAAAAGTTTTCACAGCGAAAAGTATGAAACAAAAAATTCCACCGTTTCTCGACCTGGAAGAAAAAAGTGTTTCTGTAACTCAAAGTGAGAACTAGCCACACTGATTACGTTTTTATTGGAAATTTCCAATATATCTGCCAAAAAGGAAACAGGTGGTAGAAAAAGAAAAAATTTATCCAAAAAGAAGTGTATTTGCATTTGATCCCAAATCTGTTACATTTATTTATTAATGTAACAGACCAATTTATTGATAAAAAGTCAAAAAATGTTTGCGGAGAAACCAAATTCCTCGACGCGTTTCGATGGTTGGTTAAGCCATCTCTTCAGGAGAATTATCCCCAATTTAGACAGATCGAAAACCTCGCATTATTACTAAATTTACAAACATAACTATTAAGAATTATGTTCATAAACCAAAAGTAAAAGCGTAGATTATCGACTGAACAAAAACAAACATTTTTCAGTTTTCATCTACCTTCACTTCCCACATTCTTGCTGTAGCCGTCGGCTACTATATGCAGAATGCTGTGAAGAAGGGGGGGGGGGGGGGGGGGGGGGTAAGATGTTTTAAAATAAACAAGTTTATTTTAAAAATAAGCTGAATGCATGCAGTTTTATCAAAAAATAACAAATTAGTCGGGATGTAAATATTATTCAAAAAGAAGTGTATTTGCATTTGATCCCAAATCTGTTACATTTATTTATTAATGTAACAGACCAATTTATTGATAAAAAGCCAAAAAATGTTTGCGGAGAAACCAAATTCCTCGAAACGCGTCGAGGAATTTGGTTTCAAAAAAAAAAAAATGTTTGCGGTGAAACCAAATTCCTCGACGCGTTTCGAGGAATTTGGTTTCTCCGCAAACATTTTTTGGCTTTTTATCAATAAATTGGTCTGTTACATTAATAAATAAATGTAACAGATTTGGGATCAAATGCAAATACACTTCTTTTTGAATAATATTTACATCCCGACTAATTTGTTATTTTTTTGAAAAAATTTATCATCAAAAAAAGTGTCCAAAAAAAATTTTAGTAAAAAGATTTAAAAAAAAATTAATGAAAAACAAGTAAGAAAGCGCTATAGTCGGTCAAGCCCGACCATACGATACCCTTCACCTCTAAGGTCAAAGGTGTTATTTTTCCTGTATAAAGACAAATATTTGCTAAATTTTGCCATCATACAAACATTTTTTCAAAACTTATATATTTAACCTGTTTCCGTCATTTGGACTTATATGAGAGCTAGGGTTAAATGTGGACCGATTATCTCGAAATTTGGCAAATTTATTAAAGTTATTACAAAAATTATGTATGCGAAAAACATACTCAAAATTTTTATTATCTTTAGATTTACGAGCGTTTTAGTGATTTTTTGTCTCATTTAGTGCGTTTTTAAAGAAAAGTTTGTATGGGAGCTATGGTCAAATGTGGACCGATTTCAACGAAATTTGGTACAGTGATTTTAATTTACGTAAGAAGTATTTGTTTTGAATTTCATGAAAAAATATTGATATTTATGGCCAATATATCAATTCCGGGAAGTGGGGGCCTATGGGAGGTACCGGAAATAATGGACCAATAGCCATGGTCCCATTATCAAACAAATGATCTGTGCCAAATTTATCTTTAGAATTGCGACCTGTAGTTTGATTACAAGGTTTACATGGGGGTCCAGCCAGCCGTCCAGCCAGACGGACGGACATCGCTAAATCGACTCAGAAAGTGATTCTAAGCCTATTGGTATACTAAAAGGTGGGTCTAAGACAAATATTTCTATGCGTTACATACATCAGCACAAACTTATAATACCCTTTCCACCTATGGTGGTGAAGGGTATAATAAGAAAAAATAGATCGCTGAAATATATTGATACATTTTTGATAATTGAAATAAATTTAAATGGAAAATATTTGAATAAATAAAATGAAGCAGTTAATAGCATTATTTAATTATATGTAGGGTAGGATGGGGACCATTTGCCATAGGGGCGCATTTGTCGCCACTAATTTTCTTAAAAACTAACTTATCTTTTTTGATGCTGTAATCGATTTTATATTCGTTTATCATTGATATTCTATATCTCAAATTTTGACTGCTGTAGTTTTCATATTTAAAACATCAGGCGTGATTAATTGTTTTAGCAGATCCTGAAAAAATATTTTGCTGCAAGTATTTTTGTAACATTTTCCTTCGTTTTTTGTTATCCTAAGAAATTTTTCATTAGTTTAATAAACAATATAGTATTGAGAACAAATATTTTAAGTTTTTATCAATAAATCTATTTTTTATGTGAAAAATTGTTCTTTACATCTAAGGACTCTACCTGGGGCACATTTGCCATACATATATAACAAAGCTACTCGTCGACATTTTTTTGAGCCCGACATTCTTAATATCCCTAAAAAGGATATCGTATTTTGGTTGCAAGGTCCAATCCATCTTAACATTTTTTTTTAATGTTGATATGTCACAGTACAATGTTAACAGAGGTCCAATAGTTTAAATTTTGATCTCTGAATTTTTTACTGTTTTGTTTAATTTATCCATGTGAAATGAACTTGAATTAATTTTTTGGTTTGTTTGTTTTGTATATTAAATAAAAATTTACTTTATTACAATAATTTGTTTCTTCTTTTTTTTTTGCCCAACTTATAGGCAAATGTGCCCCATGGATGGGGCACATTGGCCACTTTTAGTTAATTTGCTATTTTTTTAAATTTAATACATAAAGAAAAGCCGTAGGCAATCTGAACAAACACAGTTTAAAGCTAACACATATATGTAGGTACCTATGAAGAACTAAAAAATTGTGATAACTCTCCCGGTAAGAAACCTAGAGCTCTTTAAAAAAAAGTGGCAAATGCTCCCCCTTCTACCCTATATGTTTTAATTATGTATTTTTTACTTTTTATTGAATGACAGATAGTTCTCACAAAAATAAATTACATAAACACTTGGGTGAAAGAAATGACATTTTGTTTCAAATCAACGAGTTTTTCTTCATTTTCATTGTTCCACTCGGATAATTTATCGTGCGAGAGTTACAGAAACTAGGCACTGGTCATTGTGTGTAAAAAACGGGTTTATTGTAGTTTGAAACAGGTTTTGTAGAGTTTTTGATATTTATGATGTTTTTATTTTATTTATGTTCACTGTTTGCTAATTTTAATATTTTTTTGTTGAATATTTTTAATATATTTCATAGATTTTATTATTTTTATTAATGTAAACGCATAATTTTTTAGATATATAGCCTAATACTCAATAACCAGTGGCCAGCTGAGTTATGAGGTGAACCGCTTTTTTTTTGGAAATTTTAATTTTTTCAAGTTAGTCTGGCCAGGAATCGAACTTATGAGTTGATTTTTTAAAAGTTATCAGAACTTTGGAAATAAATAAATCTTGTAAACAGTTAGTTGGCCATAGTTTTTGTTTTACAAAACACGGTATATATATTTACCTTGATTAGCCAGGAATTATTTCGATTGCTTTGAAAAAGTAGCTCCTTTCCTCCAGATCCCACCGATTCTAAATTTATAAAAGCTTTTACAAAGAAATGCGATTAAAATATTTAATTTAATAATGGTATAAACAGAATTAAGACGAACCACAATTTTTTTTTTAGCAAAACGAACAGAATTAAGACGAACCATAATTTTTTTTAGCAAAACGAAAAAAAGGTTAATGTTGCTCCATATTTAAACTAAGTTGTAGGTAATAAATTCCTGGCACTAAATTTGGTCATCATAGCTACTACAATTTAAGATATATTATGATCTATTCTCCCATGGTATTTAAGGGGGAGAAATAATTTTCGTCATTTAGCTCATTTAAACCATGTTTAACGAAGTTTGTTAAAAAAAATATTTTTATACTTTCGCGTTCAGTAAAAAACTGTTACTTTAAATAATAAGCTAATGAAAATTAAACTAAATAACAAATTGAAAAAACATAAAATAAGGAGGTCAATTAAAAAAGAATTAGTGAAATATTAAATAAAAAACTATATTGAAGTTCAACAATCTTTAGGAACAATTTAGTTACTAGTCGCATATAAATCAAATTACTGGCTTTAAAAGAAGCAACTCTCACAAGGCCATCAGTTTCTATATCTCGACGAATCTGTCAGCAACAACGTGTCCTCACGTAATAAAACGATGTCATCAATTTTCAGATTTTATTTCTCAGTTTATCATATTGATCTTGATCCCGGTGTTAAGATAGTGAATGTCATCTGCGTCAGCTTGGACTAAAGGTCTTAATAGTTTCATTATCGCTATGTATATGCGCACATAGACCATGCCTAGCTTCAAACCGGTTCAGAGCTGTCAAAAATTCATCGTTGCTCAAATCTGCCAATAGACAGATAAAATTTACGTCTATTATGTTGCTTATAAAATAATGGACCTGTGTAGTTACATCACTGTAGTATTTTATGAGTACGAGCTAACTCTAATACAGCCTCATGAACTCCAATATTTTTAATGTGAAAATTTTTAAGCGTAAATCATGTATTTTGCGTACAACAGTGCAATCTTTATGCTAAATTTTAATAAACAGGGGAGTCATATGAGGCCCTATTCTCCACTGGGAGTCAAGGATAACAGAAGAAGACATAGAAACCAATTTTATTATTATTGGTTTTGAAAACGACAAAAAAATTAAATTGGTCAGGGGTGTCATAGAAACCAAGTCGGTTTTTAAATTTCTCGGTTTTGAAAACCAATACTGGTATTATTTGGTGTTATGAAACCAAGTCGATTTTGTTATTATTGGTTTGAAATCAAACAAAATGTTCGAATCAATTGCTTATCGAATTTTTTGTGAAACATCAAAAATCAAATAAAAATAAAAATTATAAAAAAAAATAATTTGAAGAAAAATTTTCAGTTTTTTGCGATGTTTGTGGTATAGGTATAAAAAAACGCTGCTATTTGGACAAATGAAGCTTGTATACTAGAGCGTCTCGACTTATATGGGGAAAAAATAAAGTTCGCCGTATACCATCGAATATAAAGCATTGCTATGAGGTAGTTTCGAAAAAATTTTTTTTAATTTTTTTCGTTGCACATTGGGGTCGCCAAAATACATTTTTCGTTATATCTTCGGCATTTAAAGTCGGATCTAGAAGTGTGATATATCGATGTTTTTGTCTCGAGGAGGCCAACATTTTTCTTTAGTAGTCATTATTCTCAGGTATCCGGTTCTAGTATTTATCTATCAGATCCCTGTTCCTACCACCCTAATGTGCCACCCTAATATCAGAAAATTAAAGCTCTTAAAAAATCGTTAAACTTTTACTAAGGAAGTTTTTCGATTTTTCAAACCAATCTATTACAAACAAGGAATTTCTTATTTTGCCGCACATAGGGATCGCCAAAATACATTTTTCGTTATATCTTCGCCATTTACTGTCGGATCTTAAAGTGTAATACATATATCGATGTTTTTGTCTAACGAAGGCCAATGTTTTGCGATATTAATCATTGAACTTAAATACATTCTTCTAAATGGTTTATTATTAGAAATAAACCAAGCAACTTACAGTTAACAGATTTTGTTTCAAAATTGGTCTATCAGTTTGAAACAAAGGTGTATCTGGCCTGCGGGTGCCTTTTTCGAAGTAAAGATCCATTAAGAACGGATTTTTTAAAATTCGGCCCGTGAGTGGGGGATAAAAAAGGGAAAATTCAGCAACGCTATAATTTCCAAACAAAATAGGGGGAAAAAGGGAAAAATAATTGTTGGTACTTTTTAGCTTTAACTTTCAAATAAAAAGAGATGGGTGAAAAGTTTACGTAGCCTTTTTATACTCTTCACCATAGCACAGTAGGAAAATACGGCCAAAACTCCTTTCAGAAATATTGGGGTCATACTATGAGCTTATAACAGCCTTACTCAGCCTTTGCACTCAGGAGCCGAGTACTAATCGGCTTTTTAACACATATTCACAGACATAACACGAACTGTAATCAAATTCCAATAAGTGAGAAAGGAAAACAATAATATTTTACTTAGTCTCTTTGCTGCCTTCAACGAAGGAGGTTGATGTCGCTGAGATTTCTTAAATACAACAACAAACACACATGAAATTATTCAGCCTGCATTGCCAATGCTAAAATTTCTGTGTATTCATATCATTGTTTTACTTTTAACGCATTTTTTGTTCGATTTACATTTCATCGGTAACGCTGCATAAGGTTATTTTTACACTAACACATGTAAAACCACAAACACATAATTATTTTAAGATGTTCTCCCGTTGAGTACCTCTGGCTTATAACCAAATTTTGTACGCTTCTAACAAATCTACAGAAAAACTCTAAACATCGAATATTTTTATAAAAAAGATTACGAGTCCTTGAATAATATAAAATTTGCGGATTTTACAATTTTTATTGCGTCCACAATTATGTGACCACTACCTATATACTTAAATAAATTATATAAAGGTCATTCAAAATTTTGTTGTTTTTTTACCTTTATATATACAATTTGCACATAACTAGAAAAAAAGCTAAAGAAAATGGCATAAAAATATTAAATCACGCCTATATTTCACTTCAAGTAGTGATTTTTTTCCGCGATAAATTGCATAAAATTGTGAAAAAGGGGTGTCACTAAAATCGTTATAGTTCTTAAAATGGAATGCAAAGGGATATAAGATTCATAGAGCTTATTAATGATTCAATTCAGCTATTAGAAAGTTTTGCGCTTCAACCTCTAAAAATCTCTAAAAAAAATTCGCGGTCTATCAAACTTTGTATTTGAATTATTTTTTTAATTTTTTTTATGGTTGTTTTAACTGCTCGAATTCTAGATGAAGCATAGGAAAATAATATCGAAATTGACGCGGTTGATTGGTAAATTTTGAATCCAAAAAAGAAGGAGTTAAAATTGTACACGTATTCCATAATTAGGCGAATTTTATAAATGGGCTCAAATATACAAATAATTTTATTAAGAACATATAAATAAATTTTAAAATTTTGAGGAATTATTACAGCCTTAGTAGACAATGCAGTATGGTAAAAATTTTGGATTATATGTTTTGAAATGTCAGCTCTAATCTGACACTAAAATTTCTTAAAAAAATGCAAAACAACTATGGGGGTTTTGGCCGTAATTTCCTACTGTGCATAGGTGGAAAGGGTATTATAAGTTTGTGCTGATGTATGTAACGTACAGAAATATTTGTCTTAGTACACCAATAGTAGTTTTAGTACACCAATAGGCTTAGAATCACTTTCTGAGTCGATTTAGCGATATCCGTCCGTCCGTTTGGCTGGCTGGCTGGACACCATGTAAACCTTGTAATCAAACTACAGGTCGCAATTATTAAGATAATTTGATGAAATTTGGCACAGATCATTCTGATAATGGGACCATGGCTATTGAAATTCATCAAAATCGGTCCATTGCTTATGGTACCTCTCATAGGTCCCACTTTCCGGAATTGATATACTGTCCACAAATATCAATATTTTTTCGTGAAATTTAAAACAAATACTGCTTATGTAATCTTAAATCACTGTACCAAATTTCACTAAAACGCTCGTAACTCTGAAGATAATGTGAATTTTGAGTTGATTTTTTGCATACATAATCATTTTGCCAAATTTCGAGATAATCGGACCCTAGCTCTCATATAAGTCCGAAAACTGCTTAAATATATAAGAAAATGTTTGTATAATGGCAAACATTTAAATTTGGCATATCATTTGTCCAAATAGCACCGTTTTCTTTATACCTATACCACAAACATCGGAAAAAACTGAAAATTTTTCTTCAACAAATTTTCTTCAATAATTTTTATTTGATTTTTGATGTTTCCAAAAAATTTTTAATAAAATTATAAACAATTGATTCGAACATTTTGTTTGATTTAAAATCAATAATAACAAAACCGACTTGGTTTCATGACACCAAATAAAACCAATATTGGTTTTCAAAACCGAGAAATTTAAAAACCGACTTGGTTTCTATGACACCCCTGAAAGTTATCCTAATTTTTTGCTTATAATTGTAGCTCAACCTTTTTTGAGAGATTATATATACTCATAGCATCTAGATATATCTTGATAGTGTTTATAGCTTCAACGCTTAGTGGTGAACCATTATTTTGCTTAGACTTTAAAGTATGTATTTATTAATCGTATACAATAAAGTACTCGAGAATCGTTCGAAAAAAATTGTGTCAGTCATCCCTAGGAATAAAGATAGTGTAAGTTCTAAAAAAAAATATTTTTTGCCACACCTACAAATACCTCTCTTTAAGTATTTTGTACACAGTGTCGCTATCTTTAGCCCGATCATAACACTTTGTGTATCAGTGTTCACTAGGGATAAAACTTTTTAAAAATTTTTCAAGATATCAAAATTGGCACAGCACAGTCCGATATAGCATAAAAACTATAATGGAACTAGGGTGTTCATTTTACTCGACTTTTAATCAAATAACTTGAAAATAGGGTTTTTTAATTACTCGGAAAATCGAGTAAAAAATTCATCTCAAAATTACTCGAGTAAGATTTTTCTGTAAGCTTTTTATATATATATTTTTAATACAAAATTTTTTTTAATAAAATTTTAGTGTTTTATTAACAAAAAAGTTTAGCAATTCGCAATAAGAAACATAAAACAAAAATAAAAAAATATTTTTAATAAAAATAAACATTTGTAACATATTGGCACCCTAAATATTTTAAGCGAGTTTATTTACTTCTATATATAAAAAGCAATCTTTCAATTTCATAAATCCTGAGTTTGATCTAATAGATTAGTAGGCTCTACGACTACCTTTTACCCATGTTTACAATGGGATATTCAACTGATCTAAAGTAGGATCTACGTCCTTTAACTGAACTATAGTAGGACGTACCGTTACTATAAATAGTAGGACCTACGATTACACAGGTATCTTTAACTAAACTATAGTAGTATCTACGGATACATTGGAAACTTCAACTGGACTATAGTAGGTTTTACGATTGCAATGGTACCTTCAACTAATCTATAACAGGAGCTACGATTACATTAGGACTTTTTAATAAACAATAGTAGAAATTACGAATACATTGGATACCACAACAGGTCTATGGTAGACTAGGCTATTTATATCAGAAATTACATTGACTATATATGTATATACTATGGACTATATGCATACAATGCACTATATACACACAACGGACTATATTACAATGAAATAATTTTACTCGAGTAACTCGATTACTCGTGGAAGATTACTCAAATAAATCTGAAATTTGAAATTAGCCATTTTATTTTACTCGAGCGATTAATCGATTCTATTTTTCCGATTAATCGAGCAAACATAACTCGAGTAAACACCCTAGTGTGTATGCAGCCTACATTGAAACTCTTTAATGCGTTTGATCATTTTGTGTTCAAGGAATCTAAAAATTTAATATTTAGTAACACGGTGTAACAGTCATTTGCACCCAAGAAAAAATCCATATATGCGTGATAGTAGAGGACATGTGTATTAACACTGTGTACTCAGTTTTTTATTTTATAGTGGAAAATCCTTTTAAAAGGACTTTTAATTTTTGGAGATATGCATCATTAATAAAATTAAATAAAATTTTTGGGCAAATTAAATTATTCTTATTAAATTACTGGCTAAAATTTTTTCGAAAAAATTTTATGAAAAAGTCCTTAAGAAAATTTTATCCTTATTAGAGTGTCCCAGAAAAAGTGAAAGTCGTTGTATCAAAAGACGTACCCCCCAAAATTTGTTACATTTGACTTCAATAATCCAAATACAAAGTTTCATTTAGATCATCGGGAAAGCGTGCCGACTTGACGCAATAAAGTTTGGACATCCCAGTTCTATAGGGAAACTGAGGGGTTTCTTAAGGTTTCTTTAAAATGTTTCTACTTAGAATATGTTCTTAAATACATTTTTAACAGCATCCTACAGATAACAAAATGAAGTAAATTTTTGAAAAATGTAAGTAATTTTTTGAAAAAATTCCTATAAAAAGCAAATTTTTTAAAATTTTTTTTGAAAACTTTCTTAAAAAAGTAATTTTTTCCTGGTTATTTGAGGGTTAATTTCTAAAAAAGATGGAAATATATTTTAGTACGCATATTATACATATATAAGTAGCAATTTTTCAATTTAAAACTAGAACTATTTTGAACCTATGGGTGCGGAAGGGTTAATTTGTATAAAGATGTAACTTAAGGCTTCTTTGAGCGATTTGTTGAATTTTTATTCAAATATAATAATAAAAACATGTAATTTTTAGTACCTTTTTGAATAAATTGAATATTTTAAAAATTTTACTTTTGACCCTGGTTATAACAGGGTTAATGACATCCGATTTCAACCGAAGTTCACATATATATTTCTACCCATCGAAACAATAACAATTATAGTTTTGTTTATAAAAACTGCTAATATATAACGATTCGCGTATATTTTTGTAACTTTGGTGAAAAATTGGGTTTTTGTCCTCTCGCAGGTACGGCTAAGCCGTTAGAGATATCGACTTAATTCTTCTTTTGTGCTAATCTGCATCTAATCTGTTTTTACTAACACTCTGGAATTTTTTACTTTTTTCGAATTCGTTTAACAAACTATTGAAAAAAACCAAAAAAGGAGTTTCGAAAACGGTATAAAAAAAATATTATTTTTCGTCCTATGCAAAAGTGACTTAACGTTAGCCCATTTCAACGAAAATGAATAATTAAATATCTTGAGGTCTCAAACAAGTAAAACCAGTTAAACTTTTTAAAATTTATTAAAAATAAAAAATTTTGATAAGCCTTTTTAAAAATTTTTTTTTGCATATGTTCAGGAGCTTCTTCAAGGACGTAAAATATTTTGGGAAACCCTTGATAATTAGGAAACCTTTCAACCCATATTAATGTCTTATATCTCGTTGGAAAGCTCATTTTGTTATCTGTAGGATTCTGTTAAAAATGTATTTAAAAACATATTCTAAGTAGAAACATTTTGAAGAAATCTAGAGAAACCTCTCAGTTTCCCATACAACTGGGATGCCCAAACTTTGGCGTCAAGTCGGCACGCTTTCCCGATATCTGATCTGGATGAAACTTTGTATTTGGATTATTGGGGTCAAATTTAACAAATTTATACAACGGCTTTCACTTTTTCTGGGACCCTCTATTCCTTATATATTCTTAAGGATAAAGAACAAAACCGCCGACTTTGGATGATTTAGTTAGTTCTTGCAGAAAAAATGTTAATTTTAAAGTAATAGTAACAACTAAAAATACCTATAGAGTCCAATCAAACACGCACTGAACCAAACCATCTCCAAATTAAATGAAATTTGGTTATACATTCTCGTAGCTCATACAATTTTTAAAGTTCTTCAAAATTTTTAATTTTGCTTTCTGTAAGATTTTATGGCGGTCCAAAGTTCGTTTTATTTTTCAAGATTTTTTTCAAAACATACCTCCTTTATGTGCCTATAACTCTTGATATTGTCAAGGATATTGTTATCAGATTTTTATAAAACTAGGCTCAGCGTATAACGTTTACTTTCATGTTCCTCTAATTAAAAAATTAAATCATGTATTAGAGAACAAGGAAGATCAATTATGTCCTTGACTCAAAAAGCACATCTTCCATTTTCTCTATCCTTCTCACAAATATGGATTATAGTGTTGATATCAAAATACGAAAACCAAAAAAGTGGGCCCATGAGGGGATGCGTAACCATAGAAACACCCATATACAAAATTTAATTCAATTCGGAGATGGTGTAATTCAGTGCGTGTTCGAAAATTGAATTTCTTCTTTTTTGCTTTTTAATAGTAAGTTATTTATTCGTTTATTCGTGGGTTACTAGCCCGACGTCCCACAGTGGTTTACGGACGCTTTTTTTTGGAAATAATTCTGTAACTTTTGAACGACTGGAGATATTTGAATGAAATTCGGCATGGTGATAGTCAAGGAGTATTCAAGTTGGTTTTCAAAAGCACTGGTCCATGCGGGGTCTGGAGAGTGATTGATGGACCTTCAAAGTTGGTCACCTCGGGTGTTCGACTTTTTTAAAAATTCGCCAAAAATCCATTTATGAATGGATTGAAAAGAAATTTTAAACTTAAGTTCTCCTTCAGAAGGTCTACAAAAAATACGCTTACATGTGTAGGTTATCTCCTTTGGGTTTCGAGATATTTGGAATAAGAATATAAGAATATTCGTTAAAATTGTAACAAAATTCTAAATAATTTTTGTGCAAGTTGGTTATAGATATCTTCTTTCGTTTAAAAGTTAAAAATATTCAAAGTTGAAACTTAAAAAAAATTTCGCTTTTTTTTTAGTTTTTCCCTAAAAGATAGCTATATTTTTTCACTAATAAAAAAATATTTTCTTAAGAAACATAAAAATATTTTTAAAGTTTTTAAAAGAAAACATAATGAGAATGCGTATAAAACAAATTTCTTGCTAATTGGACTTTTGGTCCTCGCACATGCCCTCTCCAAAAAATGCCAATTTGTAAAAAAAAATTTTGGTTTAAATAAAAATTTCTCAAAAGGCAAAGCACCGATTTGAAACAATTATAATGTCCATATTTTCTAATATATCTTTTATTGATTGGAAAAGTTTTTTCTGAAACGAGCTGCAAATAGAGTCAGTGTTACCATTTTTGTAAAAAAAACTCATTTTTTGAAACCCTTTTTTCCCGAGTTGGGAATTGGGGAATTTTTTAGTTAAAATTGGGATTTTTTTTTAGTCTATTGCTTTTAGATCTTATTGGTCTACATGACTACAAATTTTCATTGAGATATCTTCATCTACGTCATTTCTACAAAATATCAAAAATTGAAATTATTTTCCTTTTAAAAGTAGAAAAATAATATTTTTTTGTTTTACGATACAAAGTGTAAAAATATTAACTCACTTAAAAAAGATTTTTAATTGGTGTTCATCTCCTGGACTTTCCCGATCCAATGATACTAAACACGTGTATCAAGCTTCAATACATAGCCTATAAAAGCTCTGAAAACTTTGCCTCCCATAGCATTTTTAAGCTAAATATTGGAGTATTGGAGAGTAATGTGTGCAAATAAAGTAAATGGTGCACAGTGGTATTAACTCTGCAATTTCTAAACTACTAGACGGATTTTGACAAAATTTGGAACGTCAATAGAAGAGGTGTGAGGCTTTTAGATCAATGTTTAAGAACGTATTTGTCGGTAGCACAGTGGGCTCTACAGTGGGCCAAAGTTGCCTACCTCGGGTATATAAAACATTTGGGGGCGTATAACTTTCCTCAATTGGGTCCGATCTAAAAGATTTTTACGTTTTCGAAAACTTCTTAAAAAAATTAAGAAAAAAACATGCTTACTTTACTACCTCATCTCATATAGTTTAAGAGATATTTGACTCCATAAAATTTTAGTATAATATTTTAACATTACTTTGTAATTTTTCGCAAAAATCTCTAAAACTAAACAAGGTATTGCGACTATTTTTGTACATAGTATGGACCTGTGCATGCGAAAATCAGAAATATAAATTTCGGAACATGTTCTGAAATTTAAATGAAAATTTTTGAATACAGAAGAGTATGCTTTTCGCAAATTTGAGTTTTTTTTTTAGAAAACCGGCCCGTGTGACCCGATTAATAGCCGGGCTCTATCAGATTTTTGCACAGATATTAAAAACATTATACTAAATACAATTTTGTTAAAAAAAAGTTTTGAGATAAAATAAACAATTTTTTTACAGTCACAAACAACACAAGTTTTGTTAAAAAATGGCTGATTTTCGACTACCGCTGGTTGTAGGGTGCATGTCCAAAATTTTTAGAAATATAGTTTATACTGATCCCTCAAGTCCAGCCTTTTAGAAAATGTAAAAAACGAATTGAGTCTTTTGAAAACATTTTTCAAAAATATTGAAAAAATAATATTACTTTTTTGAAAAAAAAAAAAAAAAAAATTTTCAGGCTTTTTTCGGTACACAAACTTTGAAGAATTTTTCTGTGTTATTAAGTTTACATAGTAAAGAACTTGTTTCTTCCAGTTCATTTAGAAATTTATCAGCAATCATGCAGTATTTTTTTTTTAAATTTAACGTAGTACAAGAAAAGATAAATAGGCCAAAAAAGGACAGAAGGCATACCATAAAAAGCAAAAAAAAAAATTTTGGATTCAATTATCTCTTAAACTATAAGAGATAAGGTAGTAAATTAATTTTTTTAAGAAGTTTTCGAAAACGTAAAAATCTTTTAGATCGGACTCAATTGAGGAAAGTTATACGCCCCCAAACATTTTATATACCCGAGGTAGGCAACTTTGGCCCACTGTAGTGCCCACTGTAGAGCCCACTGTGCTACCGACAAATACGGTCTTAAACATTGATCTAAAAGCCTCACACCTCTTCTATTGACGTTCCAAATTTTGTCAAAATCCGTCTAGTAGTTTAGAAATTGCAGAGTTAATATCACTGTGTACCATTATCTTTATTTGCACACATTACTCTCCAATACTCCAATATTTAGCTTAAAAATGCTATGGGAGGCAAAGTTTTCAGAGCTTTTAAAGGCTATGTATTAAAGCTTGATACACGTGTTTAGTATCATTGGATCGGGAAAGTCCAGGAGATGAACACCAATTAAAAATCTTTTTTAAGTGAGTTAATATTTTTACACTTTGTATCGTAAAACAAAAAATATTATTTTTCTACTTTTAAAAGGAAAATAATTTCAATTTTTGATATTTTGTAGAAATGACGTAGATGAAGATATCTCAATGAAAATTTGTAGTCATGTAGACCAATAAGATCTAAAAGCAATAGACTAAAAAAAATTCCCAATTTTAACTAAAAAATTCCCCAATTCCCAACTCGGGAAAAAAGGGTTTCAAAAAATGAGTTTTTTTACAAAAATGGTAACACTGACTCTATTTGCAGCTCGTTTCAGAAAAAACTTTTCCAATCAATAAAAGATATATTAGAAAATATGGACATTATAATTTTTTCAAATCGGTGCTTTGCCTTTTGAGAAATTTTTATTTAAACCAAAATTTTTTTTACAAATTGGCATTTTTTGGAGAGGGCATGTGCGAGGACCAAAAGTCCAATTAGCAAGAAATTTGTTTTATACGCATTCTCATTATGTTTTCTTTTAAAAACTTTAAAAATATTTTTATGTTTCTTAAGAAAATATTTTTTTATTAGTGAAAAAATATAGCTATCTTTTAGGGAAAAACTAAAAAAAAAGCGAAATTTTTTTTAAGTTTCAACTTTGAATATTTTTAACTTTTAAACGAAAGAAGATATCTATAACCAACTTGCACAAAAATTATTTAGAATTTTGTTACAATTTTAACGAATATTCTTAAAAAATTTTTGATCTTCAGATGCGTCCACCAGATCAAAAAAAGCTCAAAAAAATAGGTAAAAAATCAACCCAAAATTTCCTTTTTATCCAAATATCTCGAAACCCAAAGGAGATAACCTACACATGTAAGCGTATTTTTTGTAGACCTTCTGAAGGAGAACTTAAGTTTAAAATTTCTTTTCAATCCATTCATAAATGGATTTTTGGCGAATTTTTAAAAAAGTCGAACACCCGAGGTGACCAACTTTGAAGGTCCATCAATCACTCTCCAGACCCCGCATGGACCAGTGCTTTTGAAAACCAACTTGAATACTCCTTGACTATCACCATGCCGAATTTCATTCAAATATCTCCAGTCGTTCAAAAGTTACAGAATTATTTCCAAAAAAAAGCGTCCGTAAACCACTGTGGGACGTCGGGCTAGTAACCCACGAATAAACGAATAAATAACTTACTATTAAAAAGCAAAAAAGAAGAAATTCAATTTTCGAACACGCACTGAATTACACCATCTCCGAATTGAATTAAATTTTGTATATGGGTGTTTCTATGGTTACGCATCCCCTCATGGGCCCACTTTTTTGGTTTTCGTATTTTGATATCAACACTATAATCCATATTTGTGAGAAGGATAGAGAAAATGGAAGATGTGCTTTTTGAGTCAAGGACATAATTGATCTTCCTTGTTCTCTAATACATGATTTAATTTTTTAATTAGAGGAACATGAAAGTAAACGTTATACGCTGAGCCTAGTTTTATAAAAATCTGATAACAATATCCTTGACAATATCAAGAGTTATAGGCACATAAAGGAGGTATGTTTTGAAAAAAATCTTGAAAAATAAAACGAACTTTGGACCGCCATAAAATCTTACAGAAAGCAAAATTAAAAATTTTGAAGAACTTTAAAAATTGTATGAGCTACGAGAATGTATAACCAAATTTCATTTAATTTGGAGATGGTTTGGTTCAGTGCGTGTTTGATTGGACTCTATAGGTATTTTTAGTTGTTACTATTACTTTAAAATTAACATTTTTTCTGCAAGAACTAACTAAATCATCCAAAGTCGGCGGTTTTGTTCTTTATCCTTAAGAATATATAAGGAATAGAGGGTCCCAGAAAAAGTGAAAGCCGTTGTATAAATTTGTTAAATTTGACCCCAATAATGCAAATACAAAGTTTCATCCAGATCAGATATCGGGAAAGCGTGCCGACTTGACGCCAAAGTTTGGACATCCCAGTTGTATGGGAAAACTGAGAGGTTTCTCTAGATTTCTTCAAAATGTTTCTACTTAGAATATGTTTTTAAATACATTTTTAACAGAATCCTACAGATAACAAAATGAGCTTTCCAACGAGATATAAGACATTAATATGGGTTGAAAGGTTTCCTAATTATCAAGGGTTTCCCAAAATATTTTACGTCCTTGAAGAAGCTCCTGAACATATGCAATAAAAAATTTTTAAAAAGGTTTATCAAAATTTTTTATTTTTAATAAATTTTAAAAAGTTTAACTGGTTTTACTTGTTTGAGACCTCAAGATATTTAATTATTCATTTTCGTTGAAATGGGCTAACGTTAAGTCACTTTTGCATAGGACGAAAAATAATATTTTTTTTATACCGTTTTCGAAACTCCTTTTTTGGTTTTTTTCAATAGTTTGTTAAACGAATTCGAAAAAAGTAAAAAATTCCAGAGTGTTAGTAAAAACAGATTAGATGCAGATTAGCACAAAAGAAGAATTAAGTCGATATCTCTAACGGCTTAGCCGTACCTGCGAGAGGACAAAAACCCAATTTTTCACCAAAGTTACAAAAATATACGCGAATCGTTATATATTAGCAGTTTTTATAAACAAAACTATAATTGTTATTGTTTCGATGGGTAGAAATATATATGTGAACTTCGGTTGAAATCGGATGTCATTAACCCTGTTATAACCAGGGTCAAAAGTAAAATTTTTAAAATATTCAATTTATTCAAAAAGGTACTAAAAATTACATGTTTTTATTATTATATTTGAATAAAAATTCAACAAATCGCTCAAAGAAGCCTTAAGTTACATCTTTATACAAATTAACCCTTCCGCACCCATAGGTTCAAAATAGTTCTAGTTTTAAACTGAAAAATTGCTACTTATATATGTATAATATGCGTACTAAAATATATTTCCATATTTTTTAGAAATTAACCCTCAAATAACCAGGAAAAAATTACTTTTTTAAGAAAGTTTTCAAAAACTTACTTTTTATAAAAAAATTTTCAAAAATTTGCTTTTTATAGGAATTTTTTCAAAAAATTACTTACATTTTTCAAAAATTTACTTCATTTTGTTATCTGTAGGATGCTGTTAAAAATGTATTTAAGAACATATTCTAAGTAGAAACATTTTAAAGAAACCTTAAGAAACCCCTCAGTTTCCCTATAGAACTGGGATGTCCAAACTTTATTGCGTCAAGTCGGCACGCTTTCCCGATGATCTAAATGAAACTTTGTCAGGGGTGTCATAGAAACCAAGTCAGTTTTTAAATTTCTCGGTTTTGAAAACCAATACTAGTTATATTTGGTGTCATGAAACCAAGTCGGTTTTGTTATTATTGGTTTTAAATCAAACAAAATGTTCGAATCAATTGTTTATTATTTCATTTGAAAATTTTTTGAAACATCAAAAATCAAATAAAATAAAAATTATTAAAGAAAATTATTTGAAGAAAAACTTTCAGTTTTTTGCGATGTTTGTGGTATAGATATAAAGAAAACGCTGCTATTTGGACAAATGAAGCTTGTATACCCCAACATCATGAAATGACCGAATTGCGGACTGGAAAAAATTTAATCTACCTACACCAAGAAACAAACCAAAGCCAATCAAAGGACGATTGTCACTTACATGCGATATTCATTAAATTGCAAACAAATATGTTGATATGCATTTGCTTCGCCAGTACCTCCACACAAAGAATATTCTACCCTTACAATTTTCCCCATTTTTGATATTTTTTATGTTTGATTCCAAAGACAAAAGTACCAAAACTTGTTTTTATCTATAACATGATAAAAAATTCTATGTAAACTTTTCACCCATCTCTTTTTATTTGAAAGTTAAAGCTAAAAAGTACCAAAAATATTTTTTCTCCCCTTTTTTTTAGAAAAGTACTTACCACTTGTACTGTTATTTTTTATTATTTTTGTAACTGATCCTAACTCGATTTCAATTTTGGTTCTATTGTTTTTAGTTTGGGAATTATTGCGTTATTGAATTTTCCCTTTTTTATCCCCCACAGGGCCAAATTTTCAAAAATCTGTTCTTAGTGGATCTTTAAATCGAAAAAGGCACCAGTTGGCCAGTAACGCCTTTGTTTTAAATTGATAGACCAATTTTGAAATAAAATCTGTTAACTGTAAGTTGCTTGGTTTATTTCCAATACTAAACCAATAATAATATTTTCTGTGACACATAAAACCAATAGAAAATGTAGCTCGAACATTAATATTGGAATTCATGACACCAATTTAATTTTTTTGTCGTTTTCAAAACCAATACCAATAAAATTGGCTTCTATGACACCCCTGTGTATTTGGATTATTGGGGTCAAATGCAACAAATTTTGGGGGGTACGTCTTTTGATACAACGACTTTTACTTTTTCTGGGACACTCTAATAAGGATACAATTTTCTTAAGGACTTTTTCATAAAATTTTTTCGAAAAAATTTTAGCCAGTAATTTATTAAGAATAATTTAATTTGCCCAAAAATTTTATTTAATTTTATTAATGATGCATATCTCCAAAAATTAAAAGTCCTTTTAAAAGGATTTTCCACTATAAAATAAAAAACTGAGTACACAGTGTTAATACACATGTCCTCTACTATCACGCATATATGGATTTTTTCTTGGGTGCAAATGACTGTTACACCGTGTTACTAAATATTAAATTTTTAGATTCCTTGAACACAAAATGATCAAACGCATTTAAGAGTTTCAATGTAGGCTGTATACACACTAGGGTGTTTACTCGAGTTATGTTTGCTCGATTAATCGGAAAAATAGAATCGATTAATCGCTCGAGTAAAATAAAATGGCTAATTTCAAATAAAGATTTATTTGATTAGTTTAGATTTATTTGATTAGTTTTACTTGAGTAAAATTATTTCAATCATTTTGTATTTTTTTTTAAATAAAACGACTACAATTTGTCTGTCTGTCTGCTGAAATCAAGTTTGTGGAGCTCTTAGTGGGTGTACCCAGACGAATTATACACCAGGTAGGAAATTTCCCTACGCAGCACGCTATTGAATTTCATTATAATCGGTCCATAAACACCCGAGATGTCGCTAAAATACTAAACTTCGATGACGAATTTAAATTTTTTTTTTTTTTTAATGCAATTTAAAAAAAAAATTAAATTCTTATCGAATTTTGAATTTTGGCGATATCTCTGGTGTTTATATACCGATTTTGATAAAATTGAATAGCCTTGGAGTATTTTCTAAAATCTGATATATAATTCAAAAAAAATTTTTTTTTAAAATACTGTTTTTAAAAAAAAAAAATTTAAATTTGTCAACTTTTGTACATCGATATTCTTTGCCTTGGCGATATCTCGGTTATTGACCTACCGATTTTGATGAAATTCAATAGTGTGCTGTGTTGAATGATTTCCTAAAATTTGATATACAGTTCAAAAAACTTTAATAGCATGCGTTTTAGTATTTTCTGAAATCTGATATATATTTTGATTTTTTTTAATATTGTTTAAAAAAAAAACATTCAATTTGTGTACATCTTTTGCTTTAGCGATATCTCAGTTAGTGATCAACCGCTTTTGATGAAATTCAATAGTGTGTTGCATTATGCGATTTCCTAAAATTTGATATACAGTTCAAACAAGGTTTTTTTTTTAATACACAGTTTAAAAAAAAAATTAATTTGGTAATTTTCGGAACAACAAATTTAGAGCTTT
Organism: Stomorhina lunata; assembly: GCA_933228675.1. Lineage (NCBI taxonomy): Eukaryota > Metazoa > Arthropoda > Insecta > Diptera > Rhiniidae > Stomorhina > Stomorhina lunata. The sequence continues at coordinate 81,345,716 of OW121740.1, read as the reverse complement.
TGCAATATCTCAGATTGTAATGTACCTATTTTGATCATATATAATATCGTTTTGCTTTTGGAGGATTTTCTAAGATCTGATATATAATTCATATCAGTATAATATTCGCAAATTGTGGAATTTTAAACAAAAATACGGTTTTATACAAATTAAAAAATACAATTTAAAAGAAAATAAAAAATTTTAATTTACCATCGAATTTTGAGTTTTGGCTATATCTCAGGTGTAAGTAGAACTATATGTTGCAATTTAATAGTGTACTTCTTTAAACACTATTAATATCTAATACCTATATATATAAGTTATGTCGGTATGCCATCTAGAAGCTCATCAAACTTGATTTAAGCATACCGTCATATATCTTAAATAAGTGACTTCTGAACATTATGATGACCATTATTCATATATTACGTAAGTGTTGTTGCCAAAGGTCTAATCTCAATAGGTCTGCTAAATATTCTCATTAAAGCAACCATTTAATCGGTCCTCTAAATTTTAAGATATATACATTTAAATACAAGGAGCGAAATGTTGTGTAATTTCTGAAATTGTATTTCAGTTATTCACTAATTAATGTATTATTCATATACATTTAAAAGCCGTGTTAATTATCGAGATTTGAAACTTTCTCAGATCAGAAAATCAATATATATACTATATTATTATTTTTGTAGGGCTCAATTAAATCAGTCTTCAGAAACATACATTGTACTTGTAATTGGCCAAAAACTTTTCTGTACTTTACTTTTGTAACACCATTGGTGAAAGGTATTTAAGGTTCGGCATAGCCGAATATAGCACTCTTACTTGTTTAATGTAAAGTACCTGGTAGACCGAGCCTTGCTCGGAGCTTTATGATAAGCATTTTGAGGAAAATTTTAAAGTTTTTATATATTTTATATTATAAAGTGCTAAAATAAATTAAGAGGAAAGACATTGTAGAAATATTCAGTTAATTTTGAATTATTTGATTTATTTTGTCCGACCAACACATAGTTTGCATAGTTTACAGTTTAATTCATTTTGAATAATTTTGGAAATTATTCATATCAACAGAAACCTCTGTCGACTCATGCGCAACAACTTTGCTAAAGATTATAGTCTGATCAAATGCACAGTTTACGATTTAATTCATTTTGAGTAGTTTTCTGTGGCGCCACCTGTCGGACTTTGCTTATACCAATTCATAAACCTTCTTCGGCTTATCCGTAACAACTTTGCTGAAGATTATAGCATGATTAAATGTACAGCACACGATTAAATTGACTTTGAGTAAATTTCAGTAGCGCCATCTGTCGAAATTTCTTCATACCAACTAAGAAACCTTCGTCGGCTCATGTGCAACAACTGTGCTAAAGATTGTAGCATGATTAAATGTACAGATTACGATTAAATTGACTTTGAGTAAGTTTCTGTAGCGCCACCTGTCGGAAATTATTCATACCAACTAAAAAGCCTTCGTCGGCTCATGCGCTACAACTTTGCTAAAGATCATAGCATGATCAAATGTACAGTTTACGATTTAATTAATTTTTAGTAATTTTTAGTAATTTTCAGTGGCGCCATCTGTCGGAAATTAGTCTTATCAACTTTAAAACCTTCGCCGGCTTATCCGCAACATCTTCGCTAAAGAGCATAACACAATCAAATTCACAGTTTACTATTCTATAAAGAACATACATACAGACAAACATTCATTTGTTTAAAATAATACTAATTTTTCCCCCTTTTTATTCCCTAATTTCTAAAAGTTCCATATGTATATTTGGTACTTTTTTGGTGCCAATTGAATTCGGTACATTTTTTTAAAACGCATTTAACATAATGTATAATGTTCCTATTCATATTACTTTGGAGATGTTAAGTTATCATTTTATCCCTTTTTTTACCCATTTTGGCTCCAAAATCAAAAAAGTACCAAATACGTGTTTCATGTTTTTTTTACATCTATTGATTGCAGTACCAAGTTTCTTTCTATATTCTTTAGTTTAAAATATAAGAGTGGGTTAAAAAGGTGCCAAAAAACTATTTTCACCCTTTTTTACCCCCTATCGGACATAGTTTCAAAAAAGTACCAAACACCTGTCCGCTTATTTTCAAAGCTGTTTAAAACGTAATTTTAATTTTGTTTCTATACCTATTACTTTAGGAGACATAGCGTTTTCGATTTTTTCCTCTTTTTACCCGTTTTTACCCTCTTAGCGGTAAAAGTTCCAAAAGTCCCTTCTTCTTCGACCTATACATCAAAAAAGATACCCACTGTCCAAATTTTATCAAAATCGCTAGAGCCGTTTTCGAGATAGCCATTCTATATCTATATATATAAAACTCTAACGTGACTGACTGACTGATTGACTGACTCATCATCGCACAGCCCAAACGGCTAAAGCTAGAGAGCTGAAAGGTTGACAGCGGGTACCTTCTTCAAAGTATAGATCCACTAAGACGGGATTTTTGGAAATTCGGCCTCTAAGGGGGTAAAAAGGGGTAAAAAAGGGAAAAATTAGTAATGCTGTATCTCCGGAAGTAAACGTCATAGGACCAAAATTGAAATTGCGTTGGGATCAGCTGCAAAAATAAGTAGACACGTGTTTGGTACTTTTTAGCAGATGGGACAAATAGGGGGTAAAAAGGGTAAAAATAAAATGTTGGTACTTTTTTAAACCCATGTGTATCTTTTGAACCAATCAACAGAGTAACAAAATTCAAAACGGAGCCGGTAAACAAGAAAAAAATATTAGACACGTGTTTGGTACTTTTTTGATTCAGGGTTCAAAAAGGGGGAAAAGCGGGGAAAAAAATTTAGGGTAGGTCCATTTTTCTTTTTCTTTGTATTTCACTTGAACCAATAAAGCTACCAATAAAATTTATAGGAAGGTCGAGTGCCCAGTACAAAATATTAAATACGTGTTTGGTACTTTTTTCAATTAAAAGGGTAAAAAAGGGAAAAATCGGTAACATTATATCTCCTTAACCAACAGCGATAGAAGCGAAGATTAAATTGGCTTGAGATTAGCACTAAAAATTAAGGGACACGTGTTCGGTACTTTTTTGAAAATTGGCCGGCTAGCGGGCAAAACAGGGTATAAAATGGAGAAATTAGTAACATCATATCTCCGAAACCAACATAGACAGAAACAAAGTTGATATTGGATTTGAATCGCCTACAAAAATAAGGGGACACGTGTTTGGTACTTTTTTGAAAATGGCACTAATAAGGATAAATCGCAACAGATAGATATTAAAAAACAATTAAATACGTATTTGGTACTTTTGCGATTAATGGGGTACAAAAGGGTAAAAAAGGGAAAATATTTAAGGGTAGGTTTTTTGTTGTTAGCTATGGATATCTTTTAGGCTAATGAAGCCAGAAGTATAATTTATTGACTGGTCGATTGACAAAGAAAAAATAAAATACATTTTTGGTACTTTTTTTAATTTTTGGGGTAAAAATATATCTTCTAAATCAAAAGTGTCTGAGATCAGCACTAAAAATTAAGGGACACGTGTTCGGTACTTTTTTGAAATTCGACCTTTTAAAGGGTAAAACAGGGTAGAAAAGGGAGAAATTAGTAACATCATATCTCCGAAACTAACACCGATGCAAACTAAGTTTAAATTTGATTTGAATCGGATAAAAAAATAAATGGTCACGTATTTGGTACTATTTCAAAAATGGTACTAATAAGAATAAAAAAGGGTAAAAACTATATTTTGGTACTTTTTTAACCCAAGATATATAATCTTTTGAACTAATAAACATAGAAACATAATTTATATCGCAACTGATAGGCATTAAAAAACTATTAAACACGTATTTGGTACTTTTGCGATTAATGTGGGACGAAAGGGTAAAAAAAAGGGAAAATATTCAAGAGTAGGTTTTTTGCTTTTTAGCTAAGAATATCTTTTCGGCTAATGAAGCCAGAAGCATAATTTATTAGCTGGTCAATTGACACTGAAAAAAGTAAAATAAGTGTCTGGTACTTTTTTAATTTTGGGGGTAAAAATCGGTAAAAATATATCTTCTTAGCCAAAAGTGATAGAAACAATAACTAAATCGGTCTAAAATCGACACTTTAAATTAAGGGACATGTATTCGGTACTTTTTTCTTTAATTCGGCCGTTTTGGGGTTAAAACAGGGAAAAAATGGGAAATATTAGTAACGTCATATCTCCGAAATTCAAAACGATAGGAATAGAGTTGAAATTTGCTTCGGATGGGCTGAAAAAAAACGAGAAACGTATTTGGTACTTTTTTGAATATGGTACTAATAAGGGTAAAAAAGGGAAAAAACTATATTTTGGTACTTTTTTTGAACCCATACGTATCTTTTGAAATAACAAACATAGAGAAACAGTAAACGTCACAATTGATAAGTAACAAAGAATTATTAGAAACGTATTTGGTACTTTTACGATAATTGAGGTAAAAAAGATAAAAACTGGGAAATATTCAAGGGTAGGTTTTTAACTAATGAAGCCAGAACTATAATTTACAGACGGGTGGATTCATATTGAAAAAGTAAATTGAAAAAAATTGAAAAAGAAAATGGATAAATTAGTAACATCATATCTGCGAAATTTATATCGTTAGAAACAAAGTTGAAATTGGATTTGGATCATCTTGCAAAAAAAGGGGACACGAGTTTGGAACTTTTTTGGAAATGGAACTAATAAGGGAGAAAAAGGGAAAAAACTATATTTTGGTTCTTTATTAACCCTATAAGTATCTCTTGAACTAATAAACATAAATACTCTATTTACATCACAATTGATAAGGACTAACAAAAATTAAGAAGGTGCTTCGCGCTTTTACAATAAATGAGGCACAAAAGAGTAAAAACTATGAATATCATTTAAACAAATAAAGCCAGAAGTATAATTTACAGACGGGTCTATTCACATTGCAGAAGTATAAGACACGCGATTGATTCCTTTTTTTAATTTTTGGAGTAAAAAGAGGGAAAATCGGTAACGTAATATCTCATAAATCAAAAGTGATAGAAACAAAGATTAAATTGGTCTATGATCAGCATTAAAAATTAAAGGACACGGGTTCGGTATTTTTTTTTTTTTATGTGTGTTCTGTACTTTTTTTTGGACTTTTTTTTAACCCATACGTATCTTTTGAACTTATAAACATAAAGACTCACTTTATGCCACAATCAATAAGTATTAACAAAATATTAAACATGTGCTTGGTACTTTTACGATAAATGGGGTTCAAAAAGGTGAAAACGGGAAAATATTCATTTAAGCTAATGAAGTCGGAAGTATAAATTAGAGATGTGTCAATCAAAGGGGTAAAAAAGGGAAAAATCGATGACATTATACCTTCTAAACCTAATGGATGGAAACAAACACTAAAATGGTCTAAGATCAGCCCTAAAAATTAAGGGACTTTTCAGTACTTTTTGCAAATAAAACAGTTTTGGGGTTAAAATAGGGTAGAAAATAAAAACATTAGTAAAGTTATATCTCTGATACCAATATCGACAGAAAAAAATTTAAATTGGATTTAGATCGAATAGAAAAATAAAAAGTCATTTTTTTAGTAGGTACTTTTCGTAAATGAGCTAAATATAGGGAATAAAAAGGATAAAAACTAAATTTTGGTACTTTTTTGACCCATATATAATTTTTGAATCAATTATTATAGAAACAAAATTTATACCGCAATCGAAAATAACAAAAACGGGTCAAAAATTTAAAGATAGGTTTTTTCCTTTAAACTGTGCATGTTGTTTAAATCAATAAAATAATAAATAAATCAATGATTTATATGTGACAGGTGTTTGGTATTTTTTTTTTTTTTAATTAACAAAAATGGAGTTAAGATCAGCAATAAAAATATTAGGACATGTATCCGGATTTTGTTTTTTAATTTGGCTGATCAGGAGTAAACAACGGGTAAAAAAGGAAACTTTTGTAAAATATTCAAAATCAAAAGCGACAAGAACAAAAATAAGGGAGGCGTGTGTAGTACTTTTTTGAAAATGTAGAGGGTAGGTACTTATTTTGTCCTATATGTATCTTAAGAACCAATAAGTATTTAATTTAATTTATATCGGAATTGATAAATAAGTGAAAAAGTTATTTTGGTAAATTTTGTAACTTTGTCAATTCAAATGGTGCCGCTAACGAAGTAGCGGGTTATAAAGCTAGTATATATATATATATATATATATATATATATAAAACGAGCAATAATTGTATATATATATATATATATATATATATATATATATATATATATATATATATATATATACAATTATTGCTCGTTTAAGAATATAAGATTGTTGTTAATTGACAACTTTGGCTTGAAAACATTTGCTGCTACTAAAGATATATTTCATTTTATGAAATAATCAAGGGTTCAAATGAAGAAGCTTACAGAAAAATCTTACACGAGATGAATTTTTTACACGATTAACTCGAGTAATTTTTAACGATTAATCGATTTTCCGAGTAATTAAAAACACCCATTTTCAAGTTATTTGATTACCCAAACCATTAAAAGTCGAGTAAAATGAACACCCTAATACACACTTTAAGATGTTGAAGAAAATCTATGATAGAAATTTAATCGCGTATTATTTTTGCTTCACTGTAGGCCTCAAGAAATTTGTTCGTGAATTTGAGCAACATAACTTTAAATATCACATTGTTATCATACATCAATGTGTCTTATGAAGGTGTACAAGTGAAAAATGACACAAATAGGTTCGCTTGTTTCTTAAATAGCACAAAAATTTCTACATATTTTTCTCACAAAATTAACAGACATATTAAGAACATGTATATCTAAAATTTTGATATGATGCGTTTCTTAGTTCCTGAGTTATAGGAAGAAAAATGTTAAAAATGTCAAATTTTTACGTTTTTTATTTTTTACTTTTTCTCAATTTGTCGAATAACCAAACATCTAATCGGGAAGCGCCAAATTTTAAAAAAGTACAATTTATGACCCATTAGGAAAGTTGAAGCGCGAAATTTGCTGCTAGTTAAAAAGACAAACTTTTAGAAAACACCCTTTATTTCAGGAATAACTGAATTAGCCAAGTTAGTCGATAAAATAATGGAGGTTGGCGATTTCCAACATCTAGCCGCTGTTTCTTCTGCATCATCACCCAATAACGTCAAAGGTGAAATTGATAAACCCCTTGATCGTATTGAACAACAAATTAACAGCCTTAGCAACAACAACAATTTCTGCACGAAGAGGAAAATCAGAGGACAACAACAAGAAGGATGACTTTTGCTGGTATCATCGAACCTTTGGAAAAAAGGCTACGAAATGCCGTGAACCTTGTTCATACTCGAAAAACAAATTTCGCCTTCTGATCCAGCGGGCGGATCTCAAGATGAATACCGTATAGCCCGTCTTATTATCAACGACGACATATCTAAGCAAAAGATTTTAATCGACACCGGTGCAGATGTAACCGTGCTACCGTTGTCCAACTTCAAAAATATTTGTGCAGGTGTTTCTAAAAAACTATTTGCAGCAAATGGGACCTCTATCAAACCATGTGGTGAAAAGCGATTAAGTGTTTCAGTGGGCTTGCGTCGTAATTTTACATGGACTTTTCTTGTGGCAGACGTTAATTCAGCAATAAAAGCTTCGGATTTTCTTAAACACTATGACCTATAAGTTGATATAAAAAAAGGTAAGCTTATTGGTCGCACTACTTTACTCGAAGCGAAAGGTTGCACTCCAAATTCTACTTGTTTTCATATTTTGGTATACGATGCTCAAGACAACTACACCCAGTTGTTGAATGAGTACAAGGACTTGGCCACAATTAACGCCAACAAACGCCTCATCGGTTCCACTGTTACCCATCACATCACTACTAAAGGTCCTCCGACATACGCAAGCGCTCACCGCCTAGCCGCTGACAAACTTCAAGCAGCAAACAAAGAGTTTGAGTATATGTCGGCCTTCAAAAAGTAATTGGGCGAGCCCACTCCATCTGGTAAAGAAGCCGAACGGTGACTGGCGACCTTGCTTCGACCCGCGCCCTCAACAACATTACCGTGCCAGACAGGTATCCCATTCCTTACATACGTGACGTCACTAGTGTATGGTATGGGAAGATTTTTTCAACTCTTCAAATGCCGATGGAGCCGTGTGACATTCCCAAGACAGCAATAATAACGCCATTTGGCTTATTTGAATTCTGTTTTATGACGTTTGGCATACGGAACGCAGCCCAAACTTGTCAACGTCATATGAATGAAGTCTTCAAGCGAATTAATTTTATGTTTGTTTATATAGACAATATTTTAATCGCATCTTCGTCTAAAGAGGAACATGATAAACATCTCCGAATCGTATTGGAATGCTTACTTCAGTCACGCCTTTCTGTTAATTTGGACTTAAAATATAGCTATTAAGAAATTATCGCCTATTTCCATAAAATACTCTCACTTTTCGCTTAACGCCTTTCATTAAGTTTTCATTTACTGTAGCTTACGACTTTCGCTACATATTGTGAAACTCTCTTTCGTTTTTGCACACCCGTTTAGAATTCTTTACGGATCTTTTCATTAATGCCCAATATTTTTCAATTGGGCGAAGCTCTGGACAGTTAAGGGGGTTACAGTCTTTCGGAACATAATTTATATTATTTGCAGTATACCATTCTAGGTTTTTTTATACCCTTCACCAATAGGTGAAAGGGTATTATAAGTTTGTGATTCCGTTTGTAATTTTAGTGATTAGTGATCGTAGACCCCATAAAAATTATACCGATCGACTCAGAATCGGGAGGAGAATCTATTAAGCGATGTCCGTCTGTCTGTCTGTCTGTCCGTCCGTCTGTCTGTTGAAATCAAGTTTCTGAAGCCCCTGGAGGATGTTCTTACATAAATTATATATCAGATTTTAGGAAATTCTCCCGCAATGAACGCTATTAAATTTCATTAAAATCGGTTTATAAACACCGAAAATATCGAAAAAATACCAAAAATTTGACGAAAATTTTAAAATTTTTGATCGAAACACACTTTTAAATAACAAGAGAAAAAAGATACTCCTGGTGTACATGTGATAATATTTTATATATCAGATTGTAGGAAATAGTTTCCCAAAGCACTCTGTAAAATTTTATCAAAATCGGTTCATAAACAACTGAGATATCGCCAAAACACTGAATTTGATGTATCGCAAATTGCCCAAAGTTCGCATTAGAGAATGTTTGTTGAAAAAATGAAATGCAGAAATAGGAAAAACCATCCTCCTTTAGCACGGACCTACATAAATTTTATATCAGATTTTAGGAAATTCCCCCGCCAAGCACGTTATTAAATTTTATTAAAAGCGGTCCCTAAAAAATTGAGATATCGCAATAACACTACATTTGATGTACAGCAAATTGCCCAAAGTACGTGTCTAAGAAATTTTGTTTACATTTCGTAAGTATTGTTTCAGCGATATCTCAGGTGTTTATGGACCGATTGTGATGAAATTTGAAATCGTTCTTTGTGTGAGGATTTTCTAAAATCTATACTCCACAAATCTGATTACGAATACCATTCAAACTGTACCGATCAACTTTGAATCGGCAGGAAAATCGATTTCGCGACCTCCGTCCGTCCGTCTGTTTGTCTGTCTGTCCGTCCGTCCGTCTGTTTTTTTGTCCGTCCGTCTACCTGTCTGTAATTTTTTCTGTTGTAGTCAAGTTTTTGGAGTTCCTGTTTTGTAGATATCTCAGGTGTTTATTTTGATGAATTTTAATAGCGTCCTTCGCAGGAGATTACCTAAATCCTGATGCATTCGGTAATTTGTGGTAGATATAATTTAGCGTTTAACCGATGGTGTTTTGATCAACAATGATAAAATTCAGGGTGGCCCAATATCCTAAAATTTTGTGTAAAATCCAGGAGCTCCACAAATCTGACTTTTGAACATTATGATAACATTTGAGAATGTATTATATATCAAATTATAGGTAATCTTCCTAGGAAGTACAAAAATGCAGCTAACTACATGATATCCGTTCAAAACCTACATATGTATGTAAGTATCTCACATATCAACGAAAATTTAAATTTTTTAATTGCAATTGGGAGAAATCCGTTCACGTTTGACAATTGATCCCTTATAACTTCGCCTAAGATACGATGATGACATTTAGTATAAAGACGTTGTACAATATTGATATTCAGAGCGATAGCGCCTAAAATAAACTTTCTAGAGGGACAATATTTGACAAAAGTATTTCTGATCTCTTGAAAAGTTCGATATTGAAAATGGGCGAGCTCTATTCACATTTAGTGAAATCTCCCATTTAACCCCGACCGGGAATCGATTTAATGCTGATAAATTAAATCACATTAAAATTGCACAAAGAACTAGAATAAAACTTTCCAAACATCCATCGGACAGATCGAAAGAACAATACATCCCAAATATTATTGATGAAGTGTTCATTTTAATTAATTAACTAACTTCAGATAAATAAGTAAATCTTTAATAACTTTTCCGACAAAGCTGATATCCATCCATTCAAAAGCTATACATTTCACGTATGTATCTAAAACTAAGAGTGTATACCCTATAATTTTATGGCTTATCATTGTTAAAGCTTTGACCTAAATCAGTCCGCTAACTTCAGAGTTTTACATAACTAATCAAGAACTTTTACTAGTTGGATAATTTGTACGAATTAAAGTGCACAACCCTCACTGGGCACTGTGTTTTTGGGTTGCATGCCAGAATACTTAAACTTCATCAAATCGATGTGCTATTGCAAATGTAAGGGCATCTACATTTTGAAGCATCTTTTCTGCATGGTTTATCTGGTCTATCGAACTTTATTAAATGTTCGTAAAATATGTGTCTATTTTATTTCGAAGCTACTGGCTGGCTTAAATATGCATTCTCTACTTGTAGTCTAGTAATCATTATCTTTCACAAAGAGACCACTTAAAAACCCAAGTGAAGCTTCCCTAGACATCAGCCACCTGCCCAACCTAACCTTTGGGTGCATAACTATTCTAGATGATGACGCCACCGAAAAGCTTTTCTTTTTCCGACTCTTAATTTTAAAGACTCTTTGCATATAATACTAGTATAACCAAATTTTGCTTGGAATTACATTAAGTACTTTTGCAACACCATTGGTGAAGTGTATCCAAGATTCGGCAAAGCCGAATATACCACTCTTACTTGTTTTTGGAATAGTGACTGGTGACTAGATCTGGCCAAAAAAGTACAGACATGTTGTGCTGTTGTATTATTTCCTTAAACGGCCCCTCCTAAACATTTTTCAATATAAGTGTTTAAATTTATAGTTCATTCAAAGACGATTTCTTTGCTTCTGCGACCACATGTACAAATGGCCTGCCAAACCATGTATTGCTTGGGAAATTTACTATACTTGATTTGAGTAAATTTAGCACTGATTAAAGTCTGCTTTGCAGTAAGTCTCATCATCCATTACGACGCATTAAAATTTTGTTAATTATTGCAATTAAAGTTTTCCTGCTCTTCGTCTGGCCACTTTTTCTTAAAATTCGGATTGATCAGGCACTTTTTGGACTTTGTAAAACTTCATGTTATAAATTTGTTTAACTCTTTTAACGAAAGATTTTGAAACATCAGTTTTTCTGGCCATATCTCTAATGGAAGTGGTAGAGATTCTAACAACATTTTTTCTTAAAATTCGGATTGATCAGGCACTTTTTGGACTTTGTAAAACTTCATGTTATAAATTTGTTTAACTCTTTTAACGAAAGATTTTGAAACACCAGTTTTTCTGGCCATATCTCTAATGGAAGTGGTAGAGTTTCTAACAAAATTAAGTTGTATGGTTTTTGCCAATTTTTTTATTTCGCGGACCAGATTTTCCACCACTTCGAGGCTTTCTCTGGATTTCCAACCCTTTCTTGTAGCGACCTATTACCCTTTTGACTGTGATTTCTGACGTTCCTACTTTGCTATACGTTGCTGAAGCATTGTTTAGAGTTGTGTACAGAATTTTTTCTCTAACAATTTCTTCTTTAGTGGTAATTTTTTTTTACTTGCAAATTTTTCGTTTAACCTTTGTACGTATGTTTTTTACATGTGTCTAGAAATTTTTTAATTATTTTTTTAATTTCTAATATCAAGGGTTGCTGAATTATTTGCAAAAATGAAAGTATCAACTTTAATCGAGACAGTCTTTACATATTATTTTTTGTTTCAAAAACAATGATTCTGTATTCATTAAAAACATCAAAATATTAGAATATGAGCAGTGAAAAAACATTTAATGTGAATAAGTTATTACAAACATCAGTTCAAATAAACTTCGTATGACGCAATAACTGTTGTAAACAAATCTTATTTATTTGTTATGGCGAATATTTTTTAAGGAAAATTGTTCGTTCGTCTCAGTTGTGTTTATAGAATAATATATAATTTACAATTTACCTTTGATTTCTGAAGCCCATTTGTGTTTTGTTATGAAACCATGAGAAGCTTGGAGTCCAGTCTCTTCTGCTCCATTAAACAAGAATACTACCGCATGTTTAAGACGATTTTCGCTCCGTGACAAAACTCTAAGAATCTCCAACATTACAACACAATTTGCAGCATCGTCACTGGCTCCTGGACTACCGGGAACCGTGTCAAAATGGCAGTTTAAAAGTAGGGCTTTATCATTTGAAGCAATATGTTTATCCTTGTATTGACCGTGCAATTTTACAACGATATTTTGAATATTACGGTACATAGTTGTCATTCCATATGGTTTGAAGCCGGTCCAATAAGAACCACTCACAACCTGAAAATGAAAAATATATATACATATAAGCGATTTTAAATAAATAGTTTTACTTGATAGAATATTTCTGGTGTTTTTTTTACAACGTACTTTTTTGCATTTTTTGAGAAATTCGATAGCTACTTTTTTTTACTAATAAAAAACTATTTTCTTAGGAAAGGTAAAAAGATATTTAAAGTCGACAATTTGAAATTAGTTTAAACAAAAATTTCTCAAAAGGCAAAGCACCAAATTTTGTTAGTCTATTGCTTTTAGATCTTATCTCTGTCATTCGGCAGGATATCAAAATTTGAAATTATTTCCCTTAAAAAAGTGGAAAAATAATATTTTTTTGTTCTACGATAAGATTTTACTTAGTGTTAATCTCCTGGCCTTTCCCGATCCAATGATATTAAACGCGTGTATCAAGCTTTAATACATACTCTTTAAAAGCTGTGAAAACTTTGTCTCCCATAGCATTTTTACGCTGAATATTGGAGTATTGGAGAGTAATGTGTGCATATAAAGTTAATTTCTAAACTACTAGACGGATATTGACTAAATTTCGAACTTTAATAGAAGAGGTGTTAGGCGTTTAGATCAATGTTTAAGAACGTATCTATAAAATGGGCCAAAGTTGCCCACCTCGGGTATGTAAAACCTTTGGTTCCGTATAACTTCCGCCAATTTGGTCCTTCTTAAAAAAAAAAAATAAAGAAAAAACATGCTTGCGGTACTACCTTATCTCTTATAGTTTAAGAGATATTTGAATCAAAAAAATGTTAATGTAATTTTTTAACATTACTTTGTAATTTTTTACAAAAATCTCTTAAACTAAACAAGGAATTACGACCATTTTTGTACACAGTATGGACCTATATATAGGAAAATGAGAAATATTAATTTCAGAACAAGTTCTGAACATTTTTATTAATATGGGGCCGTGTGACCCCATTTTTTGCCGGGCCTGTCAAATTTTTTCGCAGACCTTAAGAACATTATACTTTATATAATTTAATTTAAAAAAAGTTTTAAGATCCATCACAAAATGTTTTTACAGTCACAAAATTCCAAGTTTTGTTTGAAAACGGCTGATTTTCGATAACAGCTGCTTGTAGGGTGCATGTCCAAAATTTTTAGAAATAAAATTAATAATCATCCCTGAATCCCAGTCTTTTAGAAAATGTAAAAAATGAATTGAGTCTTTTGAAAAATTTTTTCACAAATATAGAAAAAATAATGTTACCCTTTTTGAAAAAAAAAAAATTGTTCAAGCTTTTTTCGGTGCACAAACTTTGATTTTTATACCCTTCACCAATAGGTGAAAGCATGAAATAAATATTAACGGAAGTGCCACTTACTTTTTATTTTGTAAACATTAACCATTTGACAAGAAAGAATATCTGAAGTTTACTCAAAAAATGAGGCTTCCTTACTTAAAAAAAAAAATCCCATTTATGTATCAAAATTGTTTGGTAATTTTTAATATTTCTTAACTTTTTTTACTATTATCCTTGACTCCCAGTGGAGCATAAGGCCTCAACCATTCTTTTATATCGGAATGTTAAAGATTTTGTGAACATAACGTCTGTAATACAGGTAGAGACTGGTTATTGAGTATTAAGTTATTTGCCATTAGAAGCCAGCGTCAAACTGTAGGTCTTCTTCAATTAGTCTAAAAATAGAATCTAGTACATGTCCTTGACTGAAAGAAGTCCCCTCTATTTTACTTGTAGAGTTTGGGAAAACTAAGTAAGTAAAGTTTTTGAACTGAGATCCACAAAATTGCTCCTAGTGGTTGTTTTCAGTCATGTTTTCAAAGCCTATCGAGTCCTTCCCTAAACTTTTAGGAACACAAGCTGTGAATATTATCTCAATCGCATCAGCAGTTTGCTCGTAATTCGTTATTCAGTAACACACACGAAATATTTTTATACCCACCATCAAAAAGAATGGGGGGTATATTGAGATTGTCATTCCGTTTGTAATTTCCTTAATATTGGTTCAAAAATCAAAAACGATATATATTCTGAATCCTTATGAAATTCTATGTCCGTCTGTCTGTCCGTCTGTCTGTCTGTCTGTTGAAATCACGATAACGTCTAAACGAAAAGAGCTAGCTAACTGAAACTTAGCAAAAACATTCTTTATCTATGAGAAAATTTTGGTATTGAAATTGGGCAAAATCGGTTAGCATTTGGCCATAGCTCCCGTATAACCTCGTCTAGGCTAATCGCTTATTTGCTAATAAATGACAAATTATGACAGTTATGATGACAAAATTTGGTATCTAAAAGTTTTAGATAAGCACTAGGCAGCATATAAAATTTCATCGAAATCGGTTCACATTTAGCCATAGCTCCCATACAAAAAACTTACGAAAACAGGCTAAATTTCACCCAAAATACACTTAAATGCCAATAAATCTAAAAGTATAACAGATATAACCACTAAATTTGGCACAAGAAAGTCTTATATCAATGCCATCCAGTGTGCAAAATTTTGTCACAATCGGTCACTATTTGACCTAGCTCCCATATAAAAAACTTACGAAAACACAAAAATTCAAAAAGAAAAGGGGATTTATGTCCGTCTGTCCGTCAGATAAAATCGTGATAGCTCCTTAACTACAAGAGCTAGTAAGACTAAATTAAGCACAAGGAAGTCTTATGTCAATGCCAGCCAGTGTGCAAAATTTCGTCACAATCGGTCACCATTTGACCATATAAAAACTTATGGAAACACAAAAATACATAAAGAAAAGGTTGTTTATGTCCGTCTGTCCGTCAGATAAAAGCACGATAGCGCCTTAACGAAAAGAGCTAGAGGGACAAAATTTTACAAAAGTATTTTGGATATCTTGAAAAAGATGTGTGTTGAAAATGGACAAAATCGGCTCAAATTTTGTTAGAGCTCCCATATAACCCCGCCCCGGGAAACACATTAATGCTGATAAATTGAATACAATTGTAATAGCTATGACGATTAAATTTAAAATAGAGAAGTTTTATGCAATTTTTGATCAGTTTATCAAATTTTATAGGAATCAGTCCATATTTGACTTTAGCTTTCATGTGAAAAACACTCACGGAAACCAAAAATTTTAGCAAAGGCCAGTTAAAAGCTATTAAATTAGAAACTATGATAGCTATGGTCACTAAATTTTGCAAGAATAAGCTCTCTATATATACCAGCCAGTGTGTAAAATTTTGTTATAATCGGTCAACATTTGGCTATAATTCTTATATATATAACATCCCCTTTTTATATCTACAATCAAAAAGATTTGGAGGTACATTCATTATATTAAGATTGCACCTATGAAATTATATAGGCATCAATCAATGTTCAGCCCAGACTTTATATATGATGAATGCATTAGGAACTCATAACGAAATATATGGACCTGTCGTATACTATTAACGTGTTTAGCCTAACTACATATTAATCACAACGAAAAGTATTTAACAACTTAATAATGTAAAACTATACCGAGTTATGAGACCGAATTTTGATCAAAGTAAATACTGGGGAAACCACTAAAATATTTTTGAATGTTGAACTATAAAGCTACGGAAACCTAATTTAGTCCAAAGGTTTTACCAACAATACCAAATAGCTTAGCGATTTTTCCAGTTTCGGTGCAGATTTTGAATTAGCTGCACCCTTGTAGATATATGAGATATGTTTCTAAATTTAACACAACTTGATGGTGGGTATATAAGATTCGGCACAGCCAAATATATAACACTCTTACTTGTTTTAATTTAATGGTATAATTGAGATCTTATGTGTTTTAGCATCTACAAAGCTACAAACTACAAATTTTATTAGACTATTTATTGAAAATATTAGTTATTTTAAGTTTTATTATTTTTTTTTTTTTCAAACTACACATTTTAGTTTACAAATTTCCATAAAATAATCTACGAGTGTGGCAACGATCTGTGTAATATTGACAAAATATACAAACTTCAAAGATATTCTTTATAGTCAAAAATTTTGAAGTGGCACTTCCTTTAGTATTTATTTCATGGGTGAAAGGGTATTATAAGTTTGTCATTCAGTTTTCATTCATTTTTTCATTATTTGTCTTAGTTCATCTGTCTGTTGAAATCAACTTTGTGGAGCTTTACCCAGACGAATTATACACCAGATTTTAGGAAATTTTCCTACGCTATTTAATTTCATTAAAATCGGTCCATAAACACCATAAAATGCTAATTTTTTTTTAAATACAGTATTTTAAAAAAATATTTTTTAAATTCTCATCGATTTTTTTTTTCTCTGGTGTTTATAGACCGATTTTGATAAAATTTAATTGCATGTTACGTTGGAGTATTTTCTAAAATCTGATATATAATTCAATTTTTTTTAACTGTTTTTTAAATTTTTTGTTTTTAAATTTGTACATCGATATATTTAGCTTTGGCGATATCTCGGTTATTGATCTACCGATTTTGATGGAAATTAAAAGTGTGCTGTGTTGAATGATTTCATAAAATTTCATATACAGGTCAAAAACCGCTTTTAAAAAACACAGTTTTTTGACGAACTTAATTTTTTTTAATTTTCATCGAATTTTGAATTTTGCCTATATCTCTGGTGTTTATAGACCGATTTTGATGTAATTTAATATCATGCTGCATTGGAGTATTTTCTAAATTCTTATATTTAATTCTAAAATTAAAAAAAAATATTGTTTTTTAAAAATTTGTTTCTAAAATTTGCCAATTTGCGTACATCGATATATTTTGCTTAACCCTTCTACTTCCCTTAGATTTATACCCTTCATATGACCCAACAATGAAATATTAATAAAATTTCATATTTAACATACGATTTTTTTTAATTTAGAACCAGCTCTCAGGGCATGACCCCTACTTATGCAGTGCATTGTATTGGAATTAGGAAAATAGGTTATGGAAGGAAGGATAGGATAGGGAGAGTAGTGTTTATGGCTTTGAATTTACCTATATTGTTACTAGCAGGGAAAACTTCTGCGGGGAGTGAATTCCACATATGAACTATACGGCAGAAGAATGAATTTAATGTAGCGTGTTTTTCACTCTACCGGCCAATCGACCACAAAGGAAAGAGCTCTAATAGAATGACGTGTATTGCGTAGAAAAGTCCGAATTTAGTGAACGAGTTTTCTGATTTCGTTAGAGCACATTCCAAAGTATTAACAATTAAACAGTGTGACACAACTCAAATTGCGACGGTACTCCTGTAAATCAATAGAGTTGGATACCTCACTGCCCCGATGAGAACTTTTGCCATTACCTGCACTTTGTCGAGAAGCTCCAAAATAGACTTTGAAGCTTTGGTCCATACATGAGGTGGTGTAAATAGTAAGGAGATCAAATGGAGTGAAGTATCTCTTGCACCGTTTTAGAAAACCGAGGCACTTGAATGCTTCTTTCGACACTTGAAAGATGTATTTTGTCGAACGGACATCACATTGAATTTTCATGCCCAGAACATCAAGAGTATCTGATTCCTCAATATGTACACCACCCATTAATACAGATGAAGAAAAATGGTTTTCCGCGCGGTTATATGTAAGCATACAACATCTAAATATTCGCACGACCCCATTCTGAAATTGTTTCTAAATCTCGGTCTAATGATTATTTCATATTTTGTCTCATAGCGCCAACCTCAAGAAGGCTTGGCCTACGATTGAACTAATATGAATGGCAAATATCACTATCATCTGCAAAAGAGAAGATAGGATTGGAAATTTGACGTGGAAGGTCATTTATAAAGATAAGAAATAGAGTAGGAAAAAGAACAGAGCTTGCGGTACCCCTGAATTTATCTTGAACTCGTTTGAAGAGAACCCATCTATTACAACTCGTATAGAGCAATCTCAGAGGAAGCTCGATATAAACCGAGAGAAGTTATTACCGACACCAAGGCAATAAGTTTTGATAAGAGGATAAATAGTGTTACGTAATATGTGAACAACCCATGAATGGAAAAGTATTTAATGAAAGCGATATTATTGATTTTTTGACTCAACAAATTATTGAAAGATGATTCTGAATGAAGGTGAACTCGATTCAATTATATTCAATAGGAAAAAAAATTATAAAGTGGAATTAAGCTTGAAAAATCGCTTGTTGGGTCATATTGACCGAAAGGGAACAATTTCAATTTTATTATTTTCTTTTAAATATATAATTTTCGTCCATGTAATGGATAAATTAAAGTTTCACGTTCGTATCTAATTATTTAAGGGGAAAAATTTGCGTTTGAAAAACAAAATTGGTTCAAACTGACCCAAGGAGTGTATAAGGGTTAAGCGATATCTCAGTTATTGATCTACCGATTTTGATGAAATTTAGTAGTGTGTTGCGCTGAATGATTTCCCAAAATTTGATACGCAGTTCAAAAAAGTTTTTTTTTTAAATACACAGTTTTTTTAATTTTTCAAATTCGGTAATTTTCGGGACATTGAATTTAAAGATTTGGCAATATATCAAATTGTAATGTACATGTTTTGATCATATATAATATAGTTTTGCTTTGAATTATTTTCTAAGATCTGATATATAATGCATGTCGGTATAATATCCGCAAATTGTGGAATTTTTTAACAAAAAATACGGTTTTTATTCAACTTAAAAAAATACAATTTAAAAGAAAATAAAACAAGAGTGGTATATTCGGCTTTGCCGAATCTTGGATACCCTTCACCAATGGTGTTCCAAAAGTAAAGTTCAATATCGTAAGAATTTATTGATAATTATATAGTTATGATTACTGACTTAGTTGGGCCCCACACAAATGCTTGATATGTATATTAATTTTATTTTGTTCATACCAAATGTAATTCCTAGCAATATTTTAAATTAAGAGTCGGAAAGCAAAAAGCTTTTCGGTGGCGTCATCATCTAGAAAAGTCATGGACCCAAAGGTTTGGTTTAATAAAGTTCGATAGATCAGATAAACCATGCAGAAAAGATGCTTCCAAATGTACGTAACTAGTAAAAATTCTTGATTAGTTGTGTAAAACTCTGAAGTGAGCGGACCGATATAGATCAAAGCTTTAATAATGATTGTTTTGTCAATGTATACAAGCCTTAGAATAATAGGGTATACACTCTTAGTTTTAGATACATACGGGAAATATATAGCTTTTAAATGGATGGATATCAGCTTTATCGGAAAAGTTATTGAAGATTTACTTATTAATCTGAAGTTAGTTAAGTAATTAAGATGAATACTTCATCCATAATATTTGGGATGTATTGTTCTTCCGATCTGTACGATGGATGTGTGGAAAGTTTTGCTCTAGTTCTTTGTGCAGTTATAATGTGATTTAATTTAGCAGCATTAAAGTGATTCCCGGTCGGGCTTTGTTGAAAGGGAAATTAATTCTTTCTAATTGGCAACCCTTTTAACATATTAGTTTTTAAACAACTCTGTAAATATATTTTTTGACATTACAACTTATTGTGTAGAATAAAATAGAAGCTTGAATTAAAGAAGCGCGTAAATTGTTTTTTTTTTTTTACTGAATAGTTTTATCTCTCCTAATACCCTAATTCAACAGGTTATGGGCCCAGGTGCGCAAGATGGAGCGTGTAATAGAAATTGAAAAGTTAACAGGTAGAGATAATTATCATCGGTGGCGTTTTGCTGCAGAACATGCGCTGAAGCTTCAGGGATATTGGCAGGCCATTCTTGGAAATGTGTTAAAGGATGATGTTAAAGAGAAGGCAATGTCAAGACTCGTTCTATATATTTCACCAAATTTATACATACACATCCAGGGGATTGATTCGGCCAAAGAGATGTGGGAGAAGTTGAAATCAACTTACGATGACTCCGGCCTAGCAAGGCGTTGTGGCTTGTTAAGAAAATTAACAACAACACATTTGGTGAATTGCGAGAACATCAGCGAATATGTTGATACAATAATATCAACGGCACAGAAACTTAATGATATTGGAATGACCGTAAGTGATGAATGGGTAGGTAGTTTGTTGTTAAGTGGCTTACCAGAACATTTCACACCAATGATTATGGCCATAGAAAGTAGTAACATGGAGATAACAGCTGATTCAATCAAAACGAAACTTTTACAAGACTTTGATAATTACAACACATCAAGTGCCCCAACTACGTCCGCCGAAGCTGCTCTATATAGTAAACATAAACATTCCAAGTTAACTAATTCAAAGAAGAAGAAAACAATAATTTGCTGCAAATGCAAAAATGAAGGTCATATGTCGAAAAATTGTAAAACTAAAAATTATAATCCGCCAGGAAATATAAGTGCCACTACGCTAACCGTGGCATTTAATTCAAAATACGTTTTTAATGGTGAATCTTGGCTGATTGATTCAGGCGCCACAAATCATATGACGAACAATAAGAACAATCTTATTAATTTTGTACAATTTGGTTCAGACGAAAGTGTAATGGTGGCAAATAACTGTAGTTTAAAAGTATTGGGCAGAGGCGATGTTGTTATAAAGCTGAATGTAAATAAGCAATTAGTTGAGGCTACAATTGAAAATGTACTCTATGTACCGCAGATTTGTACAAATTTGATATTCGTGAGTCAACTCGTAAAAAAGGGTTATAAAATAGAATTTTGTACTGAAAGATGTGTTATAAAAAGCATGCAAAAGGTTATAGCTACAGCTACGCTGTATAGAGATGTTTATCAATTAGATATTCACGTAAGTCACAAGAATTTTGTTGCTGTCACGAAAGAAGCAAGCAAGTTTACGTTTTAAACAATCAACAAGTAAAACAAGTGATGTACTTGAATTGATACATACAGATGTATGTGGCCCCATGGAAGAGTTGTCAATAGGTGGTGGCTCCTATTTTCTCTTATTTTTAGATGATTGCTCCAACAAGATATTTATTTACATATTGAAACACAAATCAGAGGTTTCAGAAAAATTTAAAGTTTTCAAACAAATGGTCGAAAACCAAACAAATAAAAAAATAAAAATTTTGCGATCTGACAATGGTTTGGAGTTCTGCAACGGTAAAATGAGGGAAATTTGCGAAAATAGTGGTATTTTTCACCAGACGTCCACCCCATATACCCCTCAGCAGAATGGAAAAGCTGAAAGGATGAACAGAACCTTAGTCGAAAAAGCGAGATCCATGTTGTTTGATGCTGGTTTAAAGAAGTGTTTTTGGGCAGAAACTTTAAGTACTGCAGCGTATTTATTGAACAGAACACCTCATAAAATGTTAAATGGTAAATCACCTGAAGAAGTATGGAGCAATCATAAACAAAATTTATCATATTTAAAAGTTTTTGGATGTGTGGCTTTAATGATGATTTCAAAACCTTTGCGTAAAAAGTGGGATCAAAAATGTAAAAAATGTATCATGATCGGATACTGTGAGTCTTCAAAGGGGTACAGAATATACGACCCGGTATTAAAGAAAATGCATGTGAGTAGAAATGTTGTATTTTTAGAAAATGAAATGTATTTTTTGCAAAATCAAGTCAATGCTACTGAGAATGATCAGTCTCATTCTTTGAATGATGCAAATTTAGTGAGGATTGAGATTGAAGAAAATGTGAATAATTCAAATGTTGATCATTTTGATAATACGTCAAATGTTGTTGAAGACCAACAAAATGTGTCAGAGGACGATGCTAGTGATCTACTAGGTTTTACATCGAGCGAAGTTTCAAGAGATAGTGAGGAAGAAAATCAAACACCTCTACGGCGTTCATCAAGGATAGCGCGTCCACGTGATATGAGTGATTACGTAACGTATGCAGTTACTTCAAATATAGAAGAGCCCCAAAGTTTTCATGAAGCTGTTAATTGTAGTAACAACAATTTTTGGAAAGAGGCTATTAATGCTGAAATCAACTCTCTAAATGAAAACAATACGTGGGGTATTGTAGATTACAACGGTAATGAAAGAAAACTTTCTACAAAGTGGATATTTAAATTAAAGAATGATGAAAGAGGGAATATTGCTCGCTACAAAGCACGATTAGTAGCAAGAGGTTGTGGTCAACGCTCAAACATCGATTATAACGAGACCTATTCACCGGTCATAAGATATTCTTCACTAAGATATTTGTTTTCATTAGCGGTTGAGTTTGACTTGCATATCAATCATTTGGATGTTTGCACCGCGTTTCTACAAGGCGATTTACAGGAGGACATTTTTATTGATGTACCAGAAGGTTTTAAAATACCCGATGGCAAAATATTAAAACAAAATAGACCGATATATGGGTTGAAACAATCGTCAAGAATGTGGAACATAAAGCTTAGCGATGTGCTGAAGAAGCTTGGTCTGACACAGTTAAAAAGTGATCAATGCGTTTAGTCAAAAATTGAAAACGAAAATATTTTTATTTTAGCAATTTATGTTGACGACATAATAATTTTTTGGAACAATGAGCAGAAGAAAAATTTTTTGATTGATAACCCTAAAAAAAACTTTAAGCTGAAAGATTTAGGAAGAACAAAAACATTTCTTGGTTTAAGAATTGAAAAATCAAATGATTATTTAGCAGTTGATCAGACTGCGTATTTACAAAAAGTTATCAAACGATTTTCAATGTCTACATGTAATCCCGTATCCACCCCGATGAATGTTAATGTGAAATTAAGTAAAGAACAAAGTCCCAACAGCGAAGCAGAAAAACTCGAAATGCAAAAATATCCATATGATGAACTCATTGGGATTTTATTGTTCGCAGCGCAATTAACTAGACCAGACATTTGTTATGCTGTAAATTTTTTAAGTCGGTTCAATAATAATTATGGAATAGAGCATTGGCAAGCAGCAAAAAGAGTTCTTCGATATTTGAAAGGCACCCTTGATTATAAAATCGTATTCAAGAAAAACCATAGTGCAAAATTAGAAGGTTATTGTGATGCTGATTATTCAGGTGATCTCGATGAAAGAAAATCTGTCAGTGGTTTCATATTCATAAAAAACGGAGCACCTATCACCTGGGCATCAAAAAGACAGACGACAACAGCATTATCTACATGTGAAGCAGAGTACATGCCATTAGGCTCAGCAGTTCAAGAAGCCGTGTGGATGAAAGGTTTTGAAGAGGAGCTATTTAAAAAAAGGAATGAGCCCATTAAAATATTTTGTGATAATCATGCTGCAGTACAACTAGCAATGAATGAATCGTACCATCCCAGAACGAAGCATATTGATGTTCGTCATCATTTTATAAGAGACTGCGTTCATAGTGGAAAGCTGATTCTGGATAAAATTTCATCAGAAAACATGATTGCCGATATTCTTACCAAACCTCTAGTTAAAATGAAATTTAATAATTTTGTAAAACATTTGAATTTAGTTTAAGATTTAATTTTAGTGAGGATGTTGAAAGGGAAAATTAATTCTTTCTAATTGGCAACCCTTTTAACATATTAGTTTTTAAACAACTCTGTAAATATATTTTTTGACATTACAACTTTCTGTTTTCTAGAATAAAATAGAAGCTTGCATTAAAGAAGCGCGTAAATTGTTATTTTTTTTTACTGAATAGTTTTATCTCTCCATAAAGGAATTTTTCAATACCCTAATTCAACAGGCTTATATGGGAGATTTCATATAGGCGAACCATTTTCAATCCCTCTAGAAAGTTTATTTTATAATATTTTATAATGTACAACGTCTTTATACTAAATGTCATCATCGTATCTATTATAATTTGTCATTTATTAGCTTCTAAGAGATTGCCTTAGGCGAAGTTATACGGGAGCAACTGTCAAACGTGAACAGATTTCTCCCAATTGCAATAAAAAAATCTAAATTTTCGTTGATATGTGGGATACATATGTAGGTTTTGAACGCAAATCATGTACTTAGCTGCATTTTTTGTACTTGCAAGGAAGATTACCTACAATTTGAAACATAATACATAATGGTAAGCACTAAGATAAATTGACTTAAATACAAGAAATATCTCAGTACTCACTGCGGATAAAACATTAAGCTACATACACCGCAAGATATAGATCTCTCTATTAGATATGTGGAAAATAATCTTAAATTTTCTGTTAAACATGCAACGGTACCCCCCAATCAATATATCACATCCCCCCACGCACTTACAATAATACCAAATACCTAATCCTCCGGGAACTTGCTGCACAACCCCCAATATCACATGCTTCATTGCAACCCCACAACAGTCTACAGTATCAACCGAGAACAAGATACATTACTAGCCCCCCAACAATATGCTACACTGCCCCCCGGCAACATGTCACACCATCCCCCATACGAAACACCGCTTTTACCCCCGGCAATATGCCACATTACACCCCCACAACAAGCTTCACTAATCCACCGCAACATGCTACTTTACCCCCCAACCATCATGCTACTTTAGTCCCCTAGCAATGTGCTGCATCATCCCCCCTACAACACGCTTCATTAACACCCCACAATATGCTGCATTACCCCCCAGATGATATGCTGCATAACTTCCCCAGCAACATGCTACTCAATCCCGCCAACGGCATGCTGCATTACCCACAAGATAATATGGTGCACTACCCCCTCACATCAAGCTACCCCAACCCCCCACAACATTATGCATTCCCTTCTCGACAAGTCAGGTGTAATAGAATATACTCAGCCGATGTCGAACGGCTTTTGGCTGAAAAAAGAAGAGCTCGAAGAGAATGGCAAATTCATAGATCCCCTCAATCTAAAAACAGATTCCGAAATTGCATAAAATCACTAAGAAAATTACTAGCATCCCAAAGAGCTGAATCCCTGGAAACTTATCTAAAAGGTCTAGATGCGACCCCACAATCTGATTATTCATTATGGCGAGCTGCCAAAAGCTATAAAAGTCCTATCATTCGTAAACCACCTTTGAGAACTACGAGTGGAGGCTGGGCAAGAAGCGACTCAGAGAAAGGTGATCTGTTTGTAAACCACCTGAAAAATGTATTTACCCCCAACAAATCAAATGACATGATGGAGCTACCCCCTGTTGTACAGCAACGTAGAACAACGATAAGGTTTAAGACTCGGGAGGTTATAAAATCTATCCTTGACTTAAACCCAAAAAAAGCACATAGATTTGACAAAGTGAGCAATAAAATGTTAAAAGAGCTACCCTTAGTAGTAATAAGAATAATAACATTTATTTTTAATGCAATTCTACATCTAAAATATTATCCTCCAGAATGGAAAGTTTCATTAATTACTATGGTTCCTAAGCCAGGTAAAGTAGAGTTCCTAAGCCAAAAGTAGAGTCATATAGGCCTATAAGTCTTCTATCTAATATGTCAAAGCTATTTGAAAAACTGTTAGTTACCAAATTAACGCAAATTTTGGATGAAATCGGATACATTCCCAATCATCAGTTCGGATTTAGAAGAAAGCATAGTACAATTGAACAAACACATAGACTTGTATCTGCAATTCAAAAAACTTTTGAAGAAAAGAAATATTGCTCTGCTCTCTTCATTGATGTATCACAAGCATTTGACAAGATATGGGATGAAGGTTTAATTTACAAATTGAAGCAAATTTTCCCCATAGACATATACATGCTCCTAGATAGCTACCTCACCCATCGTAAATTTATTATTAAAGAAGGAGATTTCTTAAGTACTCCACAACCTATTGAAGCTGGTGTTCCCCAAGGCAGCATATTAGGACCAATTCTTTATATCATATACACATCTGATATGCCTACAAATATATATACAAACACGTCCACATTTGCAGATGATACTGCCATTTTAAGTATTAATGAAAACCCAGCTGAAGCATCTTAGAATTTACAGAACCACATATTTCAAATAGAAAAATTGCTAAACCAATGGAAAATAAAAGTGAATGAACAAAAATGCATTCATATCACCTTTACATTGCGTAGAGACTCGTGCCCTCCAGTTAAAATTAATAACCAATCTATCCCCCAACAATCAGAAGTGAAATACCTGGGTATTCACTTGGATCGACGGCTTACGTGGAAGAGTCACATAGATGCCAAATTGACCCAAATTAAAGTAAAGTCAGCCCAACTTAACTGCCTAATTGGTAAAAACTCTGGACTTAGCCTAGTTTGCAAAATTCTTCTATACAACTCTATTATTAAGCCAATATGGTGTTACGGAATTCAATTGTGGGGCACTGCCTCAGATTCAAATATTGAGAAAATACAAAGGCGGCAAAATAAACTTTTAAGAATAATTACTGGCGCCCCGTGGTACGTTAAAAACACCAACTTACACAAGGACCTTAAAATTCCGTTGGTTAAAACAGAAATAGCGAAGCGTGTTGTTAATTATGTCAATAAATTGGCATGTCACCCAAATCCACTAGCTCGAAATATACTAAATGGTCGCGGCCATATCCGGCTCAGAAGGAGGGATACTAGCGACTTGTACAGCAGCTAAAGAATATGGATTAATAATGTAAAAAAACCTACTCACGCAAAGAATTATGAAGTTGCAAATGGATTTTCATAATTAAGAATTTTAGATTTTAAGATTTGATAACTTATTGTTAGTTCATGGTAAATGAAGATTCAATAAATAAATAAAACATGAAAAAAAAAAAATATTATCATAATGTTAAAAAGTCAGACACAAAATTAAGATAAATGCAGTGTGTCTGTCTGCTAAAACCAGATTTGTGGAGCTCATGGAAGGTATAGCCACATGCATTTTACATAAAATTTTAGGATATCGTCCCACCCCGAATTTCATCATTGTCGATCAAAACACCTGAAATATCGCTTAAACACTAAATTATATCTACCCGAAATTACCGAATGCGGCAGAATTTAGGTAATCCCCTGCGAAGAACGCTATTAAATTTCATCAAAATAAACAAAATAAAGACTTGACTTCAAAAGGCATACGGACAGACAGACAGACAGGCAGATGGACGGAAGGACGGACGGACAAACAGACAGACGGACGGACGTCGCGAAATCAATTCTTCTGCCGATTCTGAGTCGATCGGTACAATTTGAATGGTATTCCCGCAAAGGACGCTGTCAAATTTTATCACAATCGGTCCATAAACACCTGAGAATCGCTGAAACAATACTTACAAAATGTAAAAAAAATTTCTTAGACACGTACTTTGGGCAATTTGCTGTACATCAAAAGTAGTGTTTTGGCGATATATCAGTTGTTTATGGACCGCTTTTGAAAAAATTTAATAACGTGCTTGGCGGAGGAATTTCCTAAAATCTGATAAAAAATTTATGAATGTCCGTGCTCCAGGAGGATGGTTTTTCCTATTTCTGCATTTCATTTTTTCAACAAACTTTCTCTAATGCGTACTTTGGGCAATTTGCGATACATCATATTTAGTGTTTTGGCGATATCTCAGTTGTTTATGGACCGATCTTAAATCTGATATATATTATCACTTGTACACCAAGAGTATATTTTTTCTCTCGTTATTTAAAAGTGTTTTTCAATCAAAAATTTTAAAATTTTCGTCTAATTTTAGGTATTTTTTTTTTCGATATTTCAGGTGTTTATAAACCGATTTTGATAAAATTTAATAGCGTTCATTGCGGGAGAATCTGATATATGATTTATGTAGGTCCATCCTCCAGGGGCTTCATAAACTTGAATTCAACAGACAGACAGACGGACGGACAGACAGACGGAAATCGCTTAATCGATTCTGAGTCGATCGGTATAATTTTTATGGGCTCTACGATCACTAATAAAAAAATTACAAACTGATGCACAAAATTATAATACCCTTTCAAATATTGGTGAAGGGTATAAAAATTTTAATTTAGCATCGAAATTCGAGTTTTGGCTATATCTCAGTTGTAAGTAGAACTATATGTTGCAATTTAATAGTGTACTTCGTAGAACACTATTAACATCTATTTAATACCTATACATATCAGTTATGTCGGTATGCCATGTCTTAAATAAGTGACTTTTGAACATTATGATGGCCTTTATTGATATCTTACCTAAGTGTTGTTGCCAAAAGTCTGTAACGACACGCTTTCGCTATACGCTGGGGTATCGCTCGCTCGTTTTTTCGTTATAAGTCTTATCTAAATAAGTCCGCTTAATATTCTCATTAAAGCAACCATTTAAGCGGTCCTCTAACTTTAAAGATATTTGCATTTAAATATGACCTCTCTCAAGGTATGTTTTAGACCAATGTTGTGCAAAGTCTTTCTGATTCTCTCTTATTTTGTATTTTCCTAACCCGTCACGAAGGATTTGCCTATATAGTCCTACTAACACCTGAGATATAGCCAAAAATCAAAATTCGATGCCGAATTAAATTCCTCAATTAATTCTAAAGTTCGAATAATTAACTCCCAAAATTGTTTAATTAAATTTATATTATATTTTTTTAATTTGTATAAAATTCGTCAATTTCTTTAAAATTCCTCAATTTGCGGATTGTATACCGACATCAATTATATATCAGATCTAAGGAAATCCCCCAAAGCCAAACGATATTAGATATAGATGGTGGTGAAAGTGAATATTAAATTGTTAAAATATATTTAACTAAAGTGCCATATTAAAATAATTAAAATGGAAATTATTGTGAATGGTATTGAAATTATTGTGTTGTAGTTTTTGTAAAGTACTGATTCGTAAAAAGTGTATTTTTTTAACACGGTTTGCTTTTTTCGTTCAAGTTTTAGTTAGTTTCCCAATGCAAGCCAACCCAGTAAGAAAAAAGGTTTATTCTCAAATTGAGGATGGTTTGAAAATAAATCTTTTTTCAAAGGTCAAACGTTTAATACTGATTTGATACTGATTTGAGAATAAGAGCGTACTCAACAAAAAGGGGACTTTATTCTCAAATTGAGAAATGCCTTTATTCTCAAATCATTATCAAACCTCATTCTCAAAAGTTTTTCAAATGTGTATATCATCTACATGTGGAACATAAATAAAAGGGCGTGGTATTTTTGAGTTTGTTTATTTTGTTTTTGAAAAATGTGCGTCATATTTAATTCTTTTGCTTAAAATATAATTTTTTTATTGTTAGGTAAAAAAATTTAAGAAATAAAGAAAATTTACTTATGCATTTTAATATTATTGAATTTTTAATCTTGAAATTTTTAAGCAAGGTTATATGGTTAAATATGGATCAATTTTAAAAAATCTGAAAGAAATAACGAATTTCTTTGATATACAATACCATTCCATTAAAATATCTTAAACCTTAAATTTATTTAACATAAATTATTTTTTTTAATGTTTGAAAAAAATTTGAAATAAGGTTTGATATCAAATTTTTCAAATTATTCTCAAATCTTAGGGTTTGATAATGATTTGAGAATAACCTTTATTCTCAATTTGAGAAACTATCATTTTTCAAACGTTTATTCTCAAATGAACCCTCATATGAAAATGAATGTGAATCTCAAACAACTGTTCAGGTTTGAAATAAGTTTGAAAAAAACGTTTGATATCAAATGTAAAAGTCATCATATTTCAAACGTTTGACACTGTTTTTACTGGGAATAACCAAAGTGGTTTGTAAATACTGACACACATCTATAGATTTAAATAACGTTTAATTTAAGTGAAGGTTTTTGCAGGTTTTTTCTATATTTTTCTATATCGTTACTTTAATATAGAAAGGCCCTAAGCCGTTTTTTATTTGAATCGCTTTTTTTGTATTTTTACAAAGACAATCCTCTAATATACTAATAGTGAAAAAAAATCATTCGGTTTGGCCAAAAATAACAAAGATAAAAGCAGTTTAAAATATTCAAAACTTAAGACTTTTTTACTTTCTTCACTCTGCTGTAAGGTAAGGAAAATTTAAGTTAGGGCTCTTCTATGTTGAAGTAAAAATATATTTTTTCCAGATAATTTTTTTTGAAAGTGAAAGTTAGAAAGATTTATTGAAAACTAAAAACTTAGTCTAAATATGTTATCAGAAAATTGCAAAAAATGGGCGCTAGAGTCAAGTGCTCACGCCCATTTTTTAAAGACTCTTGTGTTTATTATATCCGAAATATACTAAGTAAATTTCAAGACTGTATCTTCGATATAATTATTTTTGTCGTTCTTTCCCATACAAGTGCAACCACTGTGTGACGATTCTGAGTCGATCGTCGGTATAATATCTATGGGGTCTAAGAATAACGAAAAAATTACAAATTGAATAATAGCCTTTCACCTATTGGTGAAGGGTATAAAAATTCACTTTTTTCGATGAGCGAAAAATATTTGACTTTGGACCAGGGACTGAAAATAACGGGTATTTTTGAATTTTTAAATAAAAACAGCAAGCTTTAAAATTTATCTGTTTTGAAATTCTATAACACAGTTTTGATTCGTTTGACCTAAATTTTAATTTTATTGTAAGCCTTTTATTTTTTTGCTTTATATTTTATCGCTCAAATTAAATGTATTTTTGATTCATATTTTATCACTAAATTCATACCGGGTAAGTTTGATTTATATTAAATTGCTCAAATTTTAATTTTATCGTAAGCCTTTTATTTTTTGCTTTATATTTTATCGCTCAAATTAAACGGGGTATTTTTGATTTATATTTTTTGCTCTATTCACACCGTGTATTTCTGATTTATACCACAGTACGACAGTGGTTGGTACACATGAGAAATATTAACAGAATATGAAAATAGGCTTAAAATAAAGAAATACGTGTCTCAGCGTTTTGCTGTCGCACATCAGAATTTCAAGAAAATCGATTTTTTAATTTTCATGTAAAATTAAAAGATATCCAAAAAATGTAATCTAATTCAATGACAAACTTAGAAACGATCGACCGCCATATGATTCAAATCCCAGACGACTCAAATTTTAATTTTATCGTAAGCCTTTTATTTTTTGCTTAAAATTAAAATTAAAGCGCTATCTAGCGCAAATTTAATTCCCTTTTCAAAACTGGCTCAAGCATTTAAATCGGTTCACCCATTCTATTTTTGTAGAACTTTTTATAATAGTATTACGTTACAAGTGAACCTCCACGGTCCTTCGATACTTTAAAATCGATTTTCTTAAAATTCTGACGTGCTACAGCAAAACGCCAGACACGTACTTCTTTATTTTAAGTCTATTTTCATATTCTGTTAACATTACTCATGTGTACTCAAAAAAATTTGATTTTGTCGTACTGTGTATTATATCGCTCAAGTTATACCGGGTATTTTTGATTTATACCGAGTATTTTTGATTTATATTATATCGCTCAAATTATACCGGGTATTTTTGATTTATATTATATCTCTCAAATTATACCGGGTATTTTTGATTTATATTATATAGCTCAAGTTATACCGGGTATTTTTGATTTATATTATATCGCTCAAATTATACCGGGTATTTTTGATTTATATTATATCTCTCAAATTATACCGGGTATTTTTGATTTATACTTTATCGTTCAATTCATACCGAGTAAGTTTGATTTATATTATATCGCTCAATATGTGACGGTTATTTTGATTAAATGTTATATAAAGCAGTTACTGCTTTTTATTTTGTGATTTAAATTTTTTAACCAATCTCTGAGCGATATCTTTTAAAATTGATTTTTTAGAGTAGGAATTTTTTTCATGATATTTCTTTTTCATTATATTGTGCAGTATTCAGCCATAACTTGACGAATGTTGGTTTTTAAGTGCTCAAGAGTTAAAGGTTTATCTGCATAAACAAGGTCTTTCGCGTAGCCCAACAATAGAAGTCTAATAGTGTCAAATCAATGGTGACAGTCTTTCCATCGTCGCACAGTGTGTTGTGTAGAACATGCTAGGTGGACAAAATTCATGTTATAATTTCCAATTTTTTTTTTGCAAAACATAAATAACACTTCCAAACCCCGAATTCCGAGAAAAGGTTATTTATCAAATTCGGAATAGATGAGTTAAATCGGTCAGAAGTCATGTTTTTAATACAACTTTTTCAAACACTCAATTTGAATTTAGTGACTTAGTAGCAAATTGTAGTAGCATTGTGTGATATTTTAAAATTTTTTGTGATGGATATTAATAATGAGGGTAAGTACTATTCTTTAATGTACTTTTTTAATCAAAATCTATTAAATTTTTAGCATTTTTTTAAATATCCTATATAATTTAGCGTATTTTTTTTATAAGAAAAATTTCAGAATATGTATTTTAGTTTTTAAAATATATTTATCTAATTTAAACAAAATAACCCACACATAAAATAAACCAAAAACTGTCAATAATAACTCAATATGACTACCACTATGTATAATCAACTTTACATAACATACAATAATTTTGTCCACCTAGCATGTTCTACGCGATACACTGTGCGTCGTTTTCTAAGAGGTATTGATAACCCTTTACATATATAAAAAATTTCATCTAAATTGGAGATGGTGTGAAAATGTTTAAGATAACATTGATGAAAGTTTAATATAACGTAAAAGTTTGACTTTAGTTAATTTAAAATAAGTAATTTAATAATATATAATATTATAATAATAAATAAATAATTATAATTTAATAATAATTTAATCTTAAAGTCTTAAGAAATTATTAAAAACCTTAAATGGACAGTAATATTAAAATTTTTTGGCAAAAAAGGACCAACTTCAAGAGGCCATAAAATTCAAATTCGAGCTAAATTTTCAAAACCCTTTAGCAGTTCCGTTAACTTGGTAGTCTACTTCCATTTTCCATTGGAATTGTTGAGGCTGATTTTTTCTGTTCCACTGTGAAATTATGAAACAACGCATTTGACCACAAAAAAATTGTCTCCAGCCGAAAAGTGCAAGGGTAAAGACGTATTCAGTTTTCATGGCAAAAATGCATGAATTGGGCTACGAATTGTTCCCTTATTCGAGATTAAGCCCCAAGTGTCTATTTCTAGTCCCTTATCTTTAAGAAGCTCGGCGGAAAGAGATTCGACTCCATAGACAAAAACAGCTAACAAAAATTACTATATTGATGAACTCAAAAATTTATATTTGGAAAAATGTATTACTATGTATGTAGAGTATGTTGAAAAAACCGGTAGCTCTCGGTATTCACAGAAACGTTCTTTCCTTTATCGTCTTTATATTCATTTACTTTGGGATGCATAAAATAAATTTTTCAGAAGTGTCATAAGTACGATAAAGAAGACACTAGTATTTTTCAAAATGCAGACGGCTTGAATTTTTTTTCATTATAGAAATATGGGTCGTTTTTTTTTAATAAAAATAATGAAAAAAAAACTTATTTAAATTTTTTTTGTCAGTTACAGCGTTCTTTAATTCTTACGATGATATATGTACATATTTACTAGATTTTTAAATCATAATTGGAGTGATATGTGGGAGGGATTGGATCGAAATTAAATAATTTGATATTAGTTTATACAAAATTTTCATGTCCAATTGTCAATTTAACAGGTCTACCGGTGTGTTTATGAATTTCACATTTAAGTGACTTTTGAAAGCTGTGTATCTAAGTTATGTTTAAATATGGTCCGGTTTCGTGAAGCTAAAAATTTGAGAGGTACTCGAAATAATGCATCGATTCCGGTCAATTTTAATTGCTATGGTCTCACTACAAAAAATATGTCTATGCCAAATTTAATCAAATTATTTTAACTTTAACATAGTTAAATCTGACTCAGGAAGTGGTTTTGAGTCTATCTGCTATTTCATATATACATTTACCATTTCATTCACATATTTTCGTGGTGTGCTAAAATGTTTTTGGCTTTTAGGAACTATTTTGTACGACAGTAAAAAGAAAGAATATGATTAATTTAATTAATGATTAATATAATTAATGAAAAATAATATGTTTCTCGGAGCAAAATTTATTCTCATAACTACCCTGCAAGAACAGTGACAGTCATTTTACCCGTCATATGACTGACATTAGTGACAAAGTTTCCATCATCGCGTAGAACAAAGTTTCTATCATTTTATTAAGCCAATATGAGAAATGTGACCGAAACTTTTGTGTACGTGTGATTTTGCATCTCTCACACACACATTTTTTCGACCACAGATAATATATCTGAGCTGTTCACTCTAATGATTTTTACTAGTCAACATTTCTATATAATTGATCACAGATGACCGTTAAAGTTTGATAAATACTTCGTCAGCAATGAAATAGCTTTAGTCACAGGTGACCAGTAATGCTTGATGATTACGTCGCCACTGTTGACGGACTTCTAGTTTAAAGAAAAACACATAACATTTCATCTCAATATTTATATTATTTAAATAATAAAATAACAAAAGGATAACAAAATACAGTCAAATAAAAAAGTATAAATAAATATATAACAAAAATGTACATTTAATTGAACAAAAAGTAAACAACATAAGAAACTAAATTAAACAAAATGAAAATAAACTAAAATTACATTTGATATTTTTCACTTTTTTATTTCTTCACTTTATTTTATGTTTTTAAAACACTTAAAAATTGTTTATTTAATTTAATTTTATTTTTATTATATTTTTTCTTAGTTCT
Organism: Stomorhina lunata; assembly: GCA_933228675.1. NCBI lineage: Eukaryota > Metazoa > Arthropoda > Insecta > Diptera > Rhiniidae > Stomorhina > Stomorhina lunata. Next base: position 81,310,520 of record OW121740.1, on the reverse strand, counting down.
TTTTTTGGAAGTAAATGCACGCCACAAAAATAATTTTCAGAAAATGTCAAAAATTCAACCATGCAAACAATTTGTTTAACGATGATAGAAACTTCCTCACGAGTGACGACCATATGTTTTGTCAAGTTTAAATGTGTTAGTAAATATGTTTTGTGTGTATTAGTTTCGGTCATTCATTTCTTGTAGGGTAGTTTTTATATTTTAATTTTCTCACTTCTACTACTAAAGAGTGTAAAAATTACCCAAAATATACAAAAAATATAAAATTAAAAATCTTACCTGTACATCTAACTCAATTCGTTGATTTTTATGCGCTAACTGCTTGATGTTGGATATTTCCCGTTTAAGAAAATCGACCGCCAATACCTCATTGCTGTAAGTGCCCACAACACGAGGTCCAAAATTTGTTAAAATCTTTAAGTCTTTCAAAGCTCTTTCCGCAATAAATGAATGGGGATTGTGAAGTAAATCCGAATTCCCGAGAGCTTTTGGCAGGTTTTCATGTAAATTATATCGACATCCATATCCTATTAATACCAATGCTCCCAGGACAATAAAGCTCCATCCTTCCCATATGTGATGTACATTTCGTTTGCTATAAACTGTTAAAGAGAATTTTATTTAAGTATAGATCGAATTTAAGTTTAGATCGAATTTTGCAAATTATTTATTTATCTTAAATCCCAGCAAAACTTTGGCAATGGGATGTACTCTGTAGTGCGATTCACTACGCTTTTTTAACAACAAATGTTTATATTAAAAATTAACCACACTGCTATTCACTAACGGTCTTATGCTAAAAAAAATCTTAAATATTGCTTAAAGAACACGTTAGTTACCAAATACTTTAAGACTAACAAACGATTGTTAAAAAATAGTATCCAAAAACAGTTCTTTAACTAATGAATACGTCAAGTCAATTTTACATGTTAATGCTGGCAACATCGTCATTCTCTCTTTTCTCTTTATAGTTAAATATACAAAACAACGAATTAATTATTCATTGTTTCCTCCGGGTAGTCGAATTTCTAAATAATGTTTTGTATGTTTTTAATATAAAATAACATTTTTCTTCTTTTCTTAATCTAAAATTATATTTATGTTATATAAAAGCATAAACTAAACACATTTATAATACAGTAAAATAATAATTGGACAAATTTTTACTAAGGGTTTAAACCGATTATTTAAAAATCGAGTACTTTTTACTCATGTTGAGTATATATACATCACTATAATGGTTTTTGTAAATTTCATTGACCGATGTCTGTTTTTTGTTGAAAACACGAATTTTTTGTTAAAAATTAGAATTTGTATTATCAATTTTTTTGAAAAGTTTGATTTTAGTATGAAATATGTAAAATAGAGTATGAAATATCATGGAAATTATATTTCATGAATTCCTCACCCCCGAAACATTTTATATGATAAAAAATAGCAAATTAGGAAAAATATAATAACTAGATTTAGCAAAAATATTCTTTTTTATTAGAAAAGCCTGAAAACTTAAATATTTTCTTTAAAAGTTTTCACAAAATATTATTTGTCAAAACAGTAAAATATTTAACGTAGCTTTAAATTATGTAGACAGCTACTTTAAATTATTTGATGTTAACAAAAGATTAACATCGGTTTGTTAAGCTAACAATCGTTTTAGGATAATACTTTATGGAATTTTGCTTAACTTTAGTTTACCAATCGTTGTTAAATTTTTTTTGCATAAGACCGTAATACTTTAACGATTTATGTTGGCGTGTAAAATTAGCTGTTTCAATCAGCTGTTATTTTTAACCAAATAAATTGTGGTTTATTACGCCAACATTTTTGGTGCGGTTTAATGTTAAGAAAAGTGTATCTTTACAAAAATCATAAATATGTACATGTATAAATATAAGTCATGTATAAATATAAGTCAACCTTTTGACTTAGCTGCTCATTCGAAAGAGTTTATGGTAAAATATGTATGTTTTTGAACAGTACTTTAAGTGAATTACCGTGGTTTATACTGCGGCTAAAATATATACATAAATACATATACATACAAACTTTTGCCAACAATATTTGGGAGTGATTGTTTTGTCAATCTATAGAAGCCTTAGAACCTTAGGGTATACGGAATTAGTGAGATTTTTAAATTGTTATCATAAATTATATTATAAAATCTATATTATAAACTCTTAAGGTTACTAACGTATTATATATATATATATATATATATATATATATATATATATATATATATATATATATCGGAAAAGTACTTGAATTTGTGCAATATAAAAGTTATTGGACTAATTAAGATGAATACTTAAGCGATAATATTTGGAAAGTATTATTCTAGCCTAGGTATCAAGGCTATAAGATGTAAACAAGTTTTAGTTGAAGATGTATATTTCACATATCCATTTTTAATGTGCATATATCAGGACTATATAGTTAGTGGTTAACCCAGTTTATCTACCAAGTAAGTGGATCGATTTAGATGTTTAAGATTTTAGAGTAGGCTCGTAATTGAATATATTATACCAATATTTTGCTTAAACAACTATTAGTTTTAGATGTATGTACAAAATAGATAAGGCTGTCAATTTTCTGCGTAAATTCTAAAAGGACAACCCTCATTTCGGCGAGTTCAATCGTGAATGTCATCGAAGACAGACGTTTAGCGGAGATCGATTGAATAATTTTTTCATTCAATGTGCATTTATTTGTTTAATGCTTACAGCGTTTTGTTGTTCTTTTTACGGTTTTCTACATCTGTTTTTTTAACATACAAGAGATAGAGACTCTTAATTACGAAAAAAAGTTATGAGTGAGCTTAGTGCTCAAAACTCTTATACGCATGGTGATAATAAAAATATTAATAAAGTGCTTAAAGTAATTGTTGATCAAACAGAGAATGTGCAAAAAAGAAAAAGCAATATGAATAATGTATCATTGCCAAAACAACTTAAAAACAATTATTACTCAATACTCGATAATGATAAAGACTGCGATAAAGAATGTTTAACAAATTTTGAAAAACATGTGCAAGAGCACAGCAATACACCTCATGATGTTTCGAACAACAACACTAAAAATAGAGAAGAGAATAGCAATAAAGAAACCTCAACAAATAATGCATCTTATAACCAAAACAAAAACACATATACTAAAATTCCTCCTCTCAATGTTTTTGATGTGGAACCTAATGAGCTTATTAAATTTATCAGAGATGGTTTAAAAATATCAGAATTTAAAGTAAAAGAATTTCGTAACAAAAAAACATCACTGTTTATGTCATCTATCGATGATTATGTTAAAGCGAAAGCTTATTTAGAAAAAAGTAAAACCAAGTTTTTTACGTATACACCAAAAATAACAAAAACAAAGACTTATTTACTTAAAGGCCTAAGTGCCGAAATCGACGTAAATTATATTTTTAATGAACTTTGTAAATTTCAAAGCGAATATTTACAATTCGAAAAGGTTAGCGCTTTTACAACAAAGAGAGCAATAAAAGAGGGATTAAAATTACCAATTTACTTAGTTCAAATAAGCAATGAAAGTAAAGTTAATGAACTAAAAAAAATTAAGGGTCTTCTATATCGATGTGTCCACTGGGAATCCCTAAGAAAACCTGAAATTATGCAATGTCGAAACTGTCAAAGTTTCCTTCACAGTGCATCTAATTGCTTTCTACCTCATAGATGCGTCAAATGCAACGAAACGCATGATATTGGAGAATGCTCCATACAAAATGTTCCTGAAAACGAAAAAGAAAAGCTGTTTTGTGTTCTTTGTAAAAAGTATGGCCACCCAGCATCATACAAAGGTTGCGAAAAATATAAAGAACTCCAAAAAAAAATTCGTTCTAAAAGATGAAATTTATCACAGACTCGAACCAACGAGAAATCCATCCATGTAAATGATAACTTCACTTTTGCAGATACTATTAAGATGAATAATTTTCAAAATTTAAATAATAATAATCCTATTCAGGTTGCACTAGAACAACTAAAATTTAGTAGATTGACAGATTGATTTAGTTACTAAATCAATCTATGCAAAATTTATCTAATCAGATAATAAATTTAAATAAACAGCTTCAGCTTCAAGTATCTAGAATAGATACAATTTTTACTATTTAGAATCATAATTATTTAAAATGGCAGAAGTAATTTTAAAAAAACTAAACATTTTTGAAATAAATGTTAATTCGATAATTAATTTAAGTAGAAGATTAGACTTAAGTAACTTTATAAATGATTATAAACCAGATTTATTATTATTAAATGAGACTAAACTCAACTTTAGACATAAAATGACCTTTAAAGGCTATAGTATGATACGCAAAGATAGAAAAGACGCAAAAGCTGGAGGTGGTACAGCAATTTTAATAAAAAATGGTATAAAATTCATTAATCACACCAATAGAACTATTAATTCGTTTAAATGTCTGGAAGCTTGCGTAATAAAGATTCCGATGCTTTCTAACCAAACGTTATTTGTTATATCAGCTTACTATCCCTCTGGAAACAATGATAATATGTTAAAACATGAGTTACTTCAAATTTTTCAGTCCTTAGATTTGCAGAATCCTAATCACTTTTATATATTAGCGGGGGATCTAAATTGTAAACACAGTGACTGGGGAAACAACACTCACAACGTAAAGGGAAATAAGTTAAAAGAATGGATGTTGAATAATGAAATAACATTTAGATGTGTTTTGTACGCTTCTGTTTCACCTTCATATCCTCGCAGCCGTTCATATTTGGACCTGTGTTTGGCAGACTCCCGTTTAGTAATCCAAAAAGAGAATAATTCAAATAATTGTCTGAAAACAATTGACTATGATAGTGATCATAATGCACTACAAATAACAATTTTAGGTGTAGAAAATGATAGTCCTATGTCATTTATCAGGGAACCCCCAAATTTGAAATTTAACTATAAAAGGACTAACTGGAAGACATTCAAGAGGAATATGTTAAATGAATTTCATAATAGTGAATCAATTCCGAATAATAGGAATCTAACTAACCCTGAAATTGATTACTATTTACTTAGATTGAATAATTTTATAACTACCTCTATAGATAGATCAGTTCCAAAATTTAGAGACATTAACTCTTTTGAGAAATTTACTAACCCAACAATTAAAAAATTACATTCTGAAAAGAGTAAAATTTTGACAATTATTAAGAAACATAATAGACTGGAGTGCTTACTATCGAATACGGAACTAAATTTATTTAAAACTAAATTAAAATTAATCAAAAAGCTCATTAAGGAAAACTTTAGCATATCAGTTAACAATCAGCTTAGAAACATTGACCAACGTGACCCATCTAATATGTTTGGCGAGGTAAAGAAACAGTTTAGATCCGTACATGCTTCTAATATAGATATTATTAGAGTTTCCCTAGAAAACGAAAGGTGGCTTAGATATTCAGGAATTAACCCTGAAGAACTTGAAAAAGAGAATGACAGTAATGATTACTTGGTAAAAGACGATGAGCAGAAATTGAATGTAATTGGAACCTTTTTAGAATCAGTTCACTCTTATAAGGAGATTGATCCTGATAACAACCTTCATGTTGAAATAAATAATTGTTTCTCCAGTTTTTTAGAAAATAAAACTGTGTTTGAAAACAATAGATCAAACATAACAATATTCAACTCATCAAATAAGGCCAATGAAATAAATGACAATTTTTTTGTAAATAAAGACACTCTTTTTTACATCTTCTCTCACTTAAGGAACAAAATATCGTCGGGTATTGACAACATTCCCAATATTATCTTGAAAAATATCCCAGAAGTGATTGTGCTAGAATACCTCATACTCTTTAACAATATGCTCAACAATTCTTATTTTCCTAGAGCATGGAAAACAGCAAAAGTGGTAGTCCTGCCAAAAAAAGAAAAAGACACCAGTGACCCTAGAAATTTTGAGGGCAATTAGCTTACTTCCGAATATAAGCAAGATATTTGAAGCATGTATAAACAACTACATAGTAGAACTTTGCAAGCAAAAATATTTAATAAACGATAGGCAATTTGGTTTCAAATATAGACACTCAACGGTCCACGCAATACATTTATTACTTTCTGATATTTACTGGAATTTAAACAGATCTATGTGCACTGGAGCTTGCCTAATTGACTTCGAGAAAGCATTTGATAGTATATGGATCCCAGCATTATATATAAATTATTGAAATACAAATTTCCCCTACACTTTATTATAATTGTACATAATATGATTAATAACAAGTCCTTTATAATCTGTGATAAAAACAAATTTAGTTCAAAAAAATTTACAATTGTAAATGGTCTACAACAAGGAACGGTTAAATCCCCAATTCTTTTTAATTTATTTATACATGATCTTTTAAACGAAATTGATAATATAATAGGATTTGCGGATGATATCATTATTTATCATTCAGATAATAATATTACGAATATTAATGAAAACCTTCAAAAGTACTTTAACATCGTTCAGAAATATGCTACTGATTGGCAAATGAAGATAAACACAAATAAATGTGAGGCTATACTTTTTCGACCACCTGTAGGAAAATGTAATAATAATATTAAAAAGAATTGGAAATCCTTTTGTATTAAATCCAACGATAATGTGAATATACCAATTAGGGAAATGGTGAGGTACTTAGGAGTTCATCTTGATAAATTCCTGTATTTTAATAAACACATTAATATACAAATTACTAAGGCTAGAAATGCTTTTTTCAAATATAAAAAACTATTTTTCTCGAAAAACATAAAACCCAAGGTTAAAATATGGTTCAATATTTCTCCCTCATGTATGGAGAAATATAGAATCTTTGAAAGAAAATGTTTGAGAGCCTGTATGGCAATCAATAGGTCTCCAGATAGCAATTATACTAAATACATTTCAAATAAGAAGTTGTATAATAAGTCAAAAGTAAGCAGAATTGACAATTTCATTTTGTCTGTCATAAGGAATCATATACTAAGATGTATTGAGTACAGTGAAAATAATCTAATTATGGCACCTTATTATGTTGATAAAAAATACATTATAAGATGTCTAAACTCTGGATACGTACCACCTGAGGCCTTCTTATACCTCGATCGCAACGGTTTTATGCAAAATGAAAATGGCGTTCCTATATTTTACCACATTTATCGAAGATCCAATATTAAATCTATACATAGTAACCAACTTACCACTGAAAACCTCAGATTTGAGACTAGCATTTTTTCTGAAGATACAAATATTATTCCTAACTTAAATGTTAGTAAATATTGGTGGCTAACACAATAATTTTCTGTTTTTACCTCTTAACCTCTTTTTAACCTTTTGCGATATAAAAGTAAAGTTTTTTTTCCATTTTTTTCTTTACATTAAAACTTTATATAATTTTTATGTATTATAAAATAAATAAATATATGTTTATTATCAAAATAATAGTAACAATATAATTAATATACTTGAGATCCCGTTTTTGGGACAGTGCTATACCTAAGTTATATGTAATACTTTTTTTTTGTTTATTATAGTTAAAATATTATTTATGAAATTGTTTAAATAAACGTTATAAAAAAAACCTCATTTCGGTATACAACACTACAATACAACAATTTAATACAAATGAAGTCACAAAAGTTCTATTGTTTATTATTAGCAAATTGTATCTTGATTCTGGTCTCTTGGCGATATCTCTATTGTAATTACTTATATCAGAACTGTACTGTACTGTACAATTTGATATATAATACTTTAATATCATACATATAATGGTTTTACAATACTCGAATGTCAGACCACAAATTCATATCATATGCAGTTTGTTCGTCTGAAATCGGTTTGTAGAGCATCTGGACTGAGTAGGTACTGACAAGGAATTATATATAATGTTTTTGAACTCGTCAAAGCACCAGACTCAATGTTCCAAAAATTGCCTCATTTTAGGAAATTTCCCTACATGAATTATAAATCCGATTTTAGAAAAAAACCAACCAAGTTAAAAAAGTAAAAAAAAATTAAAAATTCGGAAATTTGTGATACATCGGTTTAAGTGTTTTGGAGATATTCCAGGTGTTTGTGGACCGGTTTCCTAAAATCTGATATGTAATTATACAGGCCCATTATAAATCAATATATTTTCTTAACAATGCTCAAAAGTCAGAACATTTATTTAAGATATACGAGTAAAAAATGTCTCCGTCTGCTGACATCAGTTTTGTAAAACTCATAGAAAATACACCGACATGAATTATATATCAGATTTTAGGACGTACTCTCACAATACACAATATTAAATTTCATTAAAATCGGTCCATAAACACCAGAGCAAATGCAAAAAAATCAAATAAAGTTTTCTCAAAAATTTTGAATTTTCAATACATCGATTTCACTATTTTAACCATATCTTAGGTGTTTACTGACCATGAAATTCTATAGCGTGCTTCGCGGAAGAATTTCCTAAAGACTTATATATAATTTATGTGGGCCGATCGTAAAGGAAAATTGTTTTTTTTTTATTTTTCAATTGCATTTTTTCAACAATTGACCACTTGCGGAAAATTGGGGAACATCAGCTGCAGTGTTTTTTTTGGCGATATTTCAGGTGTTTATCGGCCGATTTTGATGAAATAACAGAGAACTTCACGGGAGGATTTTCTATAATATGATATATAACTTATGAAGAACTTATTAGTCCACCATGAGTATGGTTTTTCTTTTCTATTTGAAATGTACTTTTCAATGAAAAATTTTATATGTCACACATAAATATTGGTATTTTTGCGATATCTCAGGCGTTTTTCAACCGATTTCATAAAATCTGATATACAATTTATGTCAATACATTCTCTAGCAGCTTCACAGACTTGATTTCAACAGACAGACGGACATCGCTTAATCGATTCTCCTGACGATTCTGAGCCGATCGGTATAAATTTTGTAATAATAATACCCTTTCACCTATTGGTGAAGGGTATAATAAATAAAAATATAATTAAAATAAATAAAATTTAATATTTTACTTACCCTGCTTGTAGGGTTGGGATTCAGTGGAAAAAATCTGGTCCGCGAAATAAAAAATTGGAAAAAACAATACAACTAAATTTTGTTCGAAACCCTAAAACTCCATTAGAGATATGGCCAGAAAAACTGGTGCTTCAAAATCTTTCGTTGAAAGAGTTAAAAAATTGTGTACAAGCTCCAAAATGTGCCTGATCGATCCGAATTTAAAGAAAAAGTGGCCAGACGAAGAGCAAGAAACTTTACTTGCAATATCTAACAAAATTTCAATGTGTCGTAATGGATAATGAGACTAAATGCAAAGCAGACTTTAATCAGTTACCTAGTAAGGAATTTTATACAGCATCCAAGAAAGGGGTAAATAAAGTGAATAAATAAAGTAAATAAAAGTGATAAATTTACTCATACCAAGTATAGTAAATTTCCCAAACAATATATGGTTTGGCAGGCCATTTGTACATGCGGTCGCAGAAGCAAAGAAATCGTCGTTAAAGGAACTAAAAATTCAAACACTTATATTAAAAAAATTTTGGAAGGGCCGTTAAAGGAAATAATACAACAGCACAACATGCCTGTACTATTTTGGCCAGATCTAGCCAACAGTCACTATTCCAAAAAAAAACCCCGTAAAATGGTGTACTGCAAATAATGTAAATTTTGTTCCTAAAGACTGTAACTCCCCTAACTGTCCAGAGCTTCACCCAATTGAAAAAATATTGGGTATTAATGAAAAGATCCTTAAAGAATACTTACGAAAGAGAGTTTCAAAATATGTGGCGAAAATCGTATGATACAGTAAATGAAAGAAGTGTACAAAACTTAATGAAAGGCGTTAAGCGAAAAGTGAGAGTATTTTATGGAAATAGGCGATAATTTCTTAATATCTTTATTTTAAGAATTGGAAGATACCATGAATTTATAAAAGCTTAAGTGTTCTAAAATTAAACTGAGCGTTTTTATTTTATTGACCAAAATCTAAGTATCAACCAGTTAAGACAGTTTCCTCTTATTTCATTTCTTTCAATACATTTGCGTGAAAGAGTGTATCAAATGCTTTGCTGAAATCAATTAGTAAGGCTAAGTAATGGAAGCCATATTGGTTAGAGTTTATTATTTTGTTAAAAAAATTGTATAATCTCCTAACTAACAGCCTGTTCACAAAACTGTCATACGTTAGAAGGCAATCGAATACTAGGCAAACGACTATGCTCTAAATTGAGTTCATTTCCTTTTTTCGTTTGGAAGTAAAAGCTTCGTAATAAAATATCAAATAATAGTATTGCCACGAAATATTTTATTACTTTTCTGAAAGCTTTTCCTGTAAAACTTAAGACTTTTGTCAAATGATGTTAACCCTAAAATTAAATAAAATCAAAAATAAATAAAAACAAAAAATAAAAAAAATTTAACATTTTTTTTTTTTTCAAATTTAAATTAAACAATTTTTTCAATGACGTTCAAGGTATGAGAAAGACAAGTATTAAGTAAAAAGGTTCGGGTTTTAGGAACAAGTTCCCCGATTTCGATAGACCGGATTCCAAAGTAACTAGAAACGAAAGAACATTGTGACACTCCAATGGCTCAATAGAGTTTCAAACCGACGAGCACGTTCACCCTTTCCTGCACTCGGTCGATCAGCTCTTACAAAGACCCTATTCTGAGACATTAATTGCGTAAGAAGATTTGAGTTTGGGAACGAGTTCCCTAATTTCGTTAGGGCACATTCCAAAGTAAAAAGGATAGAAAAGTGTGACACTCCAGTGGTTCAATAGAGCTGGATACCATGCTGTCATCAATGAGCACTTTCGACCTCTCTTACACTCTTACATAGACTCTATTCCGAAACAAGTATTGCGTACCGGTGAAATACAACTCTCATGTATGGGCCGGTGCTTCAAAGTTTATTTTGAAACTTCTTGACCGAGTACAGGAGAGAGTAAAAGTGCTCATCGGTAACAGTAGGTTATCCAACCCTATTGTTCTATTGTTACTACTTTAGAATGTGCTCTAACGAAATCAGGAAGCTAGTTCTCGATACATGAACTTTCTTACGCAATACACGTCTATCTGTTAGAGCTCATCCTTTCGTAGTCGATTGACCAGTAGACAGACGATAATCTACAGACAGACGATACGCTAGCCGTACAGTTCGTATGTAGAATTTGCTTTCTAATAGGTGAAAGGGTATTATAAGTTTGTGCATCCGTTTGTAAATTTTTTATTAGTGATCGTAAAAAAATAGAAAAATTATATAAAATTATACCGATCGACTCAGATGATGTCCGTCCGTCTGTCTGTTGAAATCAAGTTTCTGAAGCCCCTAGGGGGTGGACCTACATAAACTATTGTAGGAAATTCCCGCAATAAACGCTATTAAATTTCATCAAAATCGGTTTATAAACACAAAAAAATATCGGAAAAATACCAAAAATTAGACGAAAACTTTTAAGTAACTAGATAGTAAGAGATACACGAGAGATAATATAATTTATTATCAGAGAGTCTCTGACAGAGACCCGAAATAATTGTTATTTTTTTTACAGAGCAAAAAGGTTACGCAAAAATTCCCTCTTTACCTTAACCAATTACAATGAACAAATTTTATTTTTTGTTATAAGTAACCATTATATCAATCGAAAAAATATTTTGGTTAAGAATAACCATTATTTCAACCAAATTTTTTTTTAGTTAGAAATAATCATTATGACCAAAAAAATTTTTTTTTGGTTATCATTTGTGAAACAACCCGTTAGCAATTTTTAAAATGCTGGACGGATTTTGACGAAATTTGCAACATTAGTAGAAGAAGAGTCAGGCTTTAGAGCAATGTTTAAAGATGTATCTATCGGTAGCACAGTGGGATCTACAGTGGTCTAAAGTTGCCCACCTCTGGTACGAAAAACCTTTGCGTCAAATTTGGTCTTTTTACCCTCTTTTTTAAAAGTACCAACCACGCGTCTTCTTATTTTCGTAGCTGATCCCAACGCAATTTTGTTCCTATCACGTTTATTTCTAGAGGTACAGCATAACTGGCATATCCTTCCAAAAGAATCTTTACATCGAAGAAGGTGCCCGCTGTCAAAATTTCAGCTTCCTAGCTTAAGTCGTTTGGACTAGGCGATGATGAATCATGTTATAATTTTATTTATATAGATAACCAAAAAAATAAAAAAAATCTTGATAATGGTTATTTTTAACCAAAAAATTTTTTTGGTTAGTTGATGAAATGCTAATTTCTAACCAATAAAAAATATTTCTCTTTTTAATTGGTTACAATAACCAAAATAAAATATATTCCTTGTTAATGGTTAATTATAACCATTACATCAATTCATTGGCATTAATAGTTAAATATGACCGTTTCGTAGTTTATCTTATAACTGTTACGGTCCCAGTTTATTATATATCAGATTTTAGGAAATTGTTCCCCAAAGCACTCTGCAAATAGGCGATAATTTCTTAATATCTATATATTTATTTTAAGAATTGGAAGATACCATGAATCTATAAAAGCTTAAAAACACTTTTAAGTAACAAGATAGTAAGAGATACACGAGAAATAATATAATTTATTATATATCAGATTTTAGGAAATTGTTTTCCAAAGCACTCTGATTTTTTATCAAAATCGGTCTATAAACAACTGAGATATCGCCAAAACATTAAATTTGATGCATCGCAAATTGCCCAAAGTACGCATTAGAGGAAGTTTGTTAAAAAAATTATGCAGAAATAGGCAAAACTATCCTCCTGGAGTACGGACATACATCGGATTTTAGGTAATTCCTGCACCATGCACGTTATTAAATTTTATCAAAAGCGGTCCATAAGCAACTGAGATATCGCCAAAACACTAATTTTGATGTACAGCAAATTGCCGAAAGTATGTGTCTAAGAAATTTTGTAAGTAGTGTTTCAGCGACAACTGAGGTGTTTACAGACCGATGGTCCTTTGCGGAAAAGTTTCCTGAAATCTGATATATATACCCTTCATAAACTCCACAAGTCTTATTGTAAATACCATTAAAATTGAACCGACCCACTCAGAATCGGCAGGAAAATCGATTTTGCGACGTCCGTCTGTCTGTCTGTCTACCTGTCTGTCCGTATGTCTGTTGAAGTCAATTTTTGAAACTCCTATTTTGTAGATATCTCAGATGTTTATTTTGATGAAATTTAATAGCGTTCTTCGCAGTGGATTACTTAAATTCTGATGCATTCGGTAATTTGTGGTACATATAATTTAGTGTTTAAGCGATATTTCTAAAATTGTATGTAAAATTCATGTGGGTAGACCTTCCAGGAGCTCCTCAAATCTAATTTTAGCAGACAGACACACTGCATTTATCTTAATTTTGTGTCTGACATTTGAACATTATAATAATATTTGAGTATGTATTATATATAAAATTATACGTAATCTTGCTAGGAAATACATAAAATGCAGCTAAGTATATTATTTATATACGTTCAAAATTTATATGTGTATGTATCTGATACATACAGTGGTGGTCACATATTTAGCACACTAGTTATGCTTTTTTTCAAAACCGTATATTTTTCTGTTGGAGTAATAGTTTTCTTTTTGCCACGATGTGTAGCTTATGGTGTGATCGACAAGTCCCGTTACTCTTTTTGTTATACCCTTTTCTTCAATTGCTTCATATATAATTTATTTGTTGGTAATACGTAATTGGAGCTGGACACAAATTTAGCACAAATATTAAACATTTTACATTTTTGTTATTTTTTTAATTTTTAATTAATTTTTGGTATATTTTTCATCATATTGTGTACAGTTGAAGGTTTTTCAGAAATAAAGTATTTATTAGACAGGCCAAAAATAAATGGTGCACAGATACGCAACGACAGGTGATTTGTGAAATAAATTCGACAGGATGTCCTGTAAGTGAAATAGCAAGTATTTTAAAGTGCTCCAGAAAGATGGTACGGAACAATTAAAAAGGGTTCACGAGCACCTAGACCAAGAAAAACGATAACAAAAGAAAATTATTTAATACATAGAATGTCAGTGGCCGACCATTTTTACAGCTCCAGTGAAATAAATAGTGAAGTGTCATCAAAATACGGTATTGATGTCTCCGTGAGACCGATAAAAAGACGCCTTAAAAAACTCGCGTGGCTGTATTGTGCAACACAAGCTACATGTGTCAAAAAAGAATTAGAAATCACGAATTTCTTTCGCCCTATTGCATTTGGAAAAGCCATTAGATTTTTGGAAAAACATACTTTGGAGCGACTAATCAAAGTTTTGCAGATTTGGATCTGATGGAAAGAAATATGTATGGTATCTTCCGAACATGCAGCACAACCCAAAGTGTACGTCAAAGACTGTAAAACATGGTGGAGGAAATGTGATGGTGTGGCTTGCATTCTTAGGGCATGGAGTTGGTCCAATACACAAAATTGACACACGTATGGATCAACACGTTTATAAAAATATTCTAGCCGATATCATTATACCATATTGAAATAGCAAGTATTATACCATAACCTCTGCGAAGGGTAGTCATCTTGTCGTGATGCAGGGGCTTAAGCGTAATGAACTCTAAGGCTATGCTGGGGGAGATTGGTATCATCGCTATCTCCGGCAGGGTCACCCATAGCAGACAGGCTTAGAGGGAGCGCACCACTAAGAACTGGTGAAAGCACCTATTCAGGCTGGCCGAAAAACTGGTGCTACTGTTACTGGTGTGGGAAAGAAGACTGTCAAATCCAGTCCTTCTCGCACAAAAAAATCGCCCGGTAAAGGCAAATTACTCTTTGAAGTACCTCTAAGCCATGCTGCGAGTACTTCAAAAGCTGCAATGGCCAAACCCCCTGCTTCGGGTAAATCCCAAGTGCTTCCCGTGCAGAAAGGAATCGTGATCCCATGTTCAGATTCCCCACCTGTACACACCCCTAGGAGTCAAGGAGATGCGAATAATTCTTCCTCTCTGAAAACTCCTATCCCTGCAAAGGGGACCGGGACTAAACCCTCGGATCCCCTATCTGACAGTCCAAAGAAGCACATTTCTCCGGCTAGAAGGGCTTTTCTTCAACGGCGCGCAGCCGAGCGGAAACTGCAGCAGCTTGGCGACAAGCCTGCTGACTCCCTTACTCCTGAGGAGATTGCGGCGAAGGACAGGGCTATAAAGACTCTGGCTGAACTCCCGAGCAAGGTTACCTCAGCACCGAAAGGTGTGCCTAAACGGCAACGTTCTGAGGAGGACCACTCGTTAAGCCAGCAGCCTGGGGCTAAACGTCCTAAACCCTCTGTCATGATGGACAGATCCTTTAGCGAGATTGCCAAGGGTAAGCTCGTTAAGGCCATCATCGACAGGGGTAACCCTGACGGGTCAATTACCACCGAAAGGTGGGACTTGATCCAAGTCAAACTGGTGGGGGTTTTCATCAGGGTCCTTAGGGAAAACCCTGGTCCCCCTCCAGACTGCGACGACGCTGGCTGGTTCCAGGGTCGTGTTAAGCTGATGGCATGCCATAATGAGAGGTCCGCCTTTCTCTTGAGAGAAGCGATCCGGCTCATTGAAGGTATATGGGATGGAGCTAGTCTCGACGTGGTATCTCGTGAAGAGATTCCACGTAGGCCTAGATCCACTGCCCTTGTACGCGATGGTGTGTCATCTAAGGAGGAGATCCTAGAGCTCCTTAGACTCAGCAACCCCAATCTTCCTGTCCATGACTGGAGGGTAGTAAAGGTTTCTGAGCCTAAGGATTCTCTTAGAAGGATCACCGTTGTCCTGACCCAGGAATCCCTGGAGCCACTTCGGCAGATGCGTTGGAAGATTCTCTACGGCTTCGAGAAAATCATCCTATATGTCTACCAAGGTGACGACAAGGGTCCCGAAAAGCAGGATGACAGTGTACCGGATACCCTCACTAAGGACGACGTACCTTCCGGTTCATCTGCTCCTCCCACTTCCCAGCTGAGCCAAGGCTCTCTGGGCATTGTGGATGAGGAGATGGACGAGGAATTGGACGAGAAAGCCCTCCTGAACCCCGATCTAGACGACGAGGATCAGGATGACTTCAACGTCACTGTTATCCCCCTCTTCGAGAATGATGAAGATTACGCAAATTAATCTTCATCATTCTAAAGCGGCCTCAGCCGCCCTGCTCCTTCGCGTTTCCGAACGCAAGGAGGAGCTAGTGATAATCCAGGAACCTTGGATCGTAGGAGACAGGATTCGTGGATTATCACTAAGAGGCTACAAGACAATACACGCCAGTGGATCAGGTAGGCTGCGGGCATGTATTTTAGCTAAAAGCACTTTAAACGTCTTCATTCTATCTGATTTTAGTGATGAAGACACGGTAGTGGCTGCATTGGAAACCAGCGCAGGCCCTACACTGATCGCCTCGTGTTACATAGGCCATGACCATATTGAACTTCCACCCAACAATTTGGTCAGGAAGACAGTGGATATGGCTGTCAGCAGAAATCTGCCGCTAATCATAGGTGCGGATGCAAATGCCCATCACACCATCTGGGGCAGCTCTAACATTAATGAAAGAGGTGAGTCCATTTTTGATTTTCTTCTTTGTAGCAGTTTAGATGTTGTCAACATAGGGTCAGAACCCACCTTTGTAGTAAGCAATAGGCAAGAGGTTCTTGATATTACTTTGGTAAGCTCTTTGCACCATAATCTAATTAAAAACTGGAGAGTGTCAAATGATTGCTCCTTTTCCGATCACAGGTATCTTGAATTCGAACTTCAGTTCACACAAGAAAAACCAACACCCTTCTTAAATAGGAAGAGAACAAACTGGGACATGCACAAGGAATCCCTCTGTCGACTCTTACCTACTGTACCGCAAATAGACTCTTGCGAAGACATTGATCTAGCTGTCAACACACTGACCAATGCTTTTCAGCAAGCTACTAATCAAGCTTGTAAGAAAATCACCAGGAAAGGTAAATGCAAACCACCCTGGTGGTCACCCGACATTGAGAAGCTACGCAAGGAATGTCGACGTCTGTTTAACGAAACTAAGAGGACATCCAACTGGGTCCCCTACAAAGCTTCAGTTAACAGATTTAAAAATGTCGTCAGGAACGCGAAGAGGCAGTCGTGGAGAAATTTCTGCAGCGGAGTGGAAGGATCTTCCGAGACTAGCCGACTTCGTAAAATCCTGACCTCCTCTCCCTCCGTCACTGGCTATATTCAAAAAGCCTGTGGCAACTGGACCACCAGTAGTTATGAAACCCTTGAGGTCCTCATGGGCACACACTTCCCTGGATGCAGTGCTTTGCATCGCGAGCCAGTGTCCAGTAACTCGACTGTCATCGGGTCCTCACCCATCCTCATTGATAGAGGAAAAATCAAGTGGGCTCTTGACAGTTTCAAACCATATAAGTCAGCGGGTCCGGATGGAATCATCCCAGCAGACCTTCAACATAACGCTGAGACTATAACTCCCTGGCTCATCAGGATTTTTATGAGCTGTCTTAAATTCTCATATATACCGGAATCCTGGACCAGATGTGAGGTAGTATTCATCCCTAAAGCGGGTAAAGCTAGCCACACAAAATCGAAGGACTTCAGACCAATCAGTCTCAGCTCCTTCCTTCTTAAAACTTTAGAACGCATTATTGATGTTCACTTACGATCATCAATCAATCCACGCTTTCTCTCTAAATCACAGCACGCCTACAATAAAGGTAAGTCTGTTGAAACAGCACTCCACTCACTTGTTAGTTCCTTAGAAAAATCACTTGAGTTCGGCGAATTTTCACTAGTCGCCTTTCTAGATATAGAGGGAGCCTTTAATAATATTAAGCCCACGTCGATTAT
This sequence comes from Stomorhina lunata, assembly GCA_933228675.1. Lineage (NCBI taxonomy): Eukaryota > Metazoa > Arthropoda > Insecta > Diptera > Rhiniidae > Stomorhina > Stomorhina lunata. The sequence continues at coordinate 81,292,682 of OW121740.1, read as the reverse complement.
TTCGGCAATGGCGGATATAGGAGTTGATAACTCTATCATCTCTTTTATTGGAAAACTTCTTTCCTATCGAATTATTTTCTCTACCTTGGGCAAAGATACAGTATATAAAGTAGCATGCCGAGGTACTCCTCAGGGGGGTGTTTTATCTCCCCTGCTCTGGAACCTTGGCATCAACAAATTGTTAATGGAATTGGACTCTCTGCGCTTCAAAACTATTGCTTACGCAGATGATGTCGCTATTGCAGTTTCGGGCAAGTACCTAAACACTATCTCGCAGCGACTCGAAGTCGCTCTCGCCACACTTACTGAATGGAGCGTTTGCAATGGCCTGGGAGTTAACCCCGCCAAAACGGAACTCGTTCTTTTCTCTAGGAAATACAAAATTCCCCAGTTCAATCTTCCAAAGCTTGATGAAACGGAACTGGTACTCACGAATCATGCCAAATACTTAGGTGTAATCCTGGACTCTAAGCTGTCCTGAAACTTAAACACCCAATCTAGGGTGTCTAAGGCTTCCATTGCACTATACTCGTGCAGAAGAGCTCTAGGAAATACGTGGGGCCTATCCCCTTCTAATACAGCCTGGCTCTTCGAAATGGTTGCTAAACCCATTCTCATGTACGGCGCTCTTGTCTGGTGGCCTGCCCTAAACAAGGCTAATCAGCGAGGACTTTTTGTTAAGATCCTTAGATCTGCTGCTCTCATGATTACGGGTGCTTTAAGGACTACTCCTTCAAAGGCACTCTTTACTATGCTTAATTGGCTTCCGGCTGAGCTAATGGCCCAATTAGTAGCCCTCAACTCAGCTATCAGGTTAAAAACCACCGGTGAATGGTCTACTTCGTCTCTAGGCCACACCACTATTCTGGATAAACTTAATCTCCCTGATAATATAGACTACTGTATTCCCTCACTCGCTTTCGAGCAATCCTTCACTGTGGATATCTCAGGGGCCCATAACGCTTTTAGTGAAGAGACCCTGGTTATCTATTCGGATGGATCCAAATCGTCACGTGGTGTGGGTGGGGGCTTCTTTATCCCATCATTTGGGATTAAAGTGAAATTCAAGCTCCCAAAACAATGTAGCATTCTTCAAGCTGAAATTTCAGCTATTTATAGGGCGAGCAAGTGGCTCAAGTACCACCGAGTATATCCTAACGATATTCGTTTCTGTACAGATAGTCTTGCCGCTATTCATTCCCTTTCATCGGTCTACACGACATCCGTTCTTACCCGTGAATGCCGGGCGTCTCTAAATGAGATGGCGAGACATTCCAACATTGAACTTTTCTGGGTACGTAGTCATAGCAATGTACCAGGCAACATCATAGCGGATAACCTAGCAAAAGATGGTGCTCTTCTTAGTCATGAAAACACTGATCAATTCATAGGTATTCCGCTCTCAGCATGCAAATTGCTCATAAAGCAGTTTATTTTTAGGTCCGCACAGACCAACTGGTCCACAGAAAGTACCTGTACGATCTCCAGACTTACATGGCCAACTTACGATAGCAAGCGCTCTGCAATCCTGGTCAGCTCTTCGCGCCATAGACTTCGCACCCTTATTTCAGTACTCACAGGACACTGTCTTATAGGTATACATGCTAGAAGACTTAATCTTCAAAGCAATGACTACTGCAGAAGTTGTCACAATGCAGAGGAGGAAGAAACAATATCCCACTTCCTCTGTCACTGCCCAGCACTTGCTGAACTTAGAACCCTCCATCTAGGATTCCCATTTCTGCACGATCTGTCAGAGATCTCGAACATCAATATTCGTAAAATAGGCTCTTTTATCGGTGCATCTGGCTGGCTCTAACTGAGCCTCTTACATTCGGTAGTTTTAAGAATTTAATTTTCTCTATCCTTGCAGGAATTACAAAGGGACCTCTCTATGGACCCAAGTGAGGTGGACCTTACAGTCTGCATCCTGCCTAACCTAACCTATTATACCATAAGCAGAGGAAAAGATGCCACCTAGCTGGCGCTTCATGCATGACAATGACCCTAAACACACTTTACGTACTGTGGAGGAGAATCAAATAGATGTTTTGAAATGGCCAGCTCAATCTCCGGATCTCAATCCTATTGAGAATCCCAAATGAGCGATACCTGGCTCTTGTGAAGAGTGTGCCTAAAATATGTGCGGCAGTTATACAAAATAAAGGATATCCTACAAAATATTAGGTTTTTTTTCAAGAAATTTTAATTAATAACTTGTTTTTGATTTTGAATAAATATTGTTTTTAATTTGTGCTAAAAATATGTCCAGTATTTTTTATGGGTTAGTTTTAAATTATTGCAAAAATAAATATAATTTTTTAAAAATATGTACATAAAAGGAATACAACGTGTAATACATTACAAAAAAAAAGTAGTGAAAAAAATTGAATTAGGACTTAATATTTCCTATAAGAGATAACAGGTACCATTTGTGCTAAATGCGTGACCACCACTGTATATTAACGAAAATCTAAATTTTGGGATTGCAATTGGGGGAAATCCGTTCACGTTTGACCATATAATTTCGCCTCAGGGAATCTCTTATTTTCTATTAAATGACAAATTATAATTAGTTTATTATTTTTCTCATTCCAGTGGCTTTTAAATGGAATTTAAGAAATTCTGGTATCTGATGGAAACCGATCGTTTTCAAATCGTTCGATTTCTGATATGTTTTTGAGATAATTTTCGGTTATTTTTCCAAGAAAAATTAAAATTTGGGCTTTAATCCTTTTGACTGATATCGTATCTTTCATTTAGTTTAATTTTTTTGGCGGAAATAATGATAATTATCTCAAAAATATATCTGAAATCGATCGATTTGAAAACGATCGATTTCCATCACATACCGGATTAAGAGGTTTATATGAGAGTTATGAATAAATGTTAACCAAATCATGGTATTTCGAATGCTGAACAACGATTATGCACAACGCCTTTATACTAAAAAGTGCCAATTTGTAATTTGGAGAGCGCATGTGCGAGGACCAAAAGCCCAATTGACAAGAAATTTGTTTTATACGTATTGCATTCTCATTATGTTTTCTTTTAAAAACTTTAAAAATCTATTTATGTTTCTTAAGAAAATATTTTTGTATTAGTGAAAAAATATAGCTATCTTTTAGGAAAAAAAAAAGTTGGTAACCCTACAATAAATAAGTAGAGCAAAAATCGTGCCGGTCAATAATTCAATAAAAAATGAAACTAAAGCTCGATTTTAAATTATACTTGTATTTATTGGAAAAATATTTATAAAGGCAAACAATTAAAAAATAAAATTAAAAAGAACTACATATTGCATTTTTAGGAGTTTTATTCAAAATCTAATATTATTTCTTCTGGTGCTAACACGTGAAAAATAAATTATTTGTTGTAACAGTTAAAAACTAAAGCAAAGAAGAAAGAAAAATAATATGTTTAAAGAATAAAATAATTAAATAGTTAACTTGAGAAAAGAAATATATCTATAAAAATGGGTCCCAAAACAAACACTGATACTTTCACTGCTCAGCTTCGCAAAGGCAAACAAACTATGTTACATTTGTCGCCAGTTAAAGAAAAGTAGACAAATTTCTGGTTTCAAGTTTCGGAATGGCAATGTACCTCATGTTGTCATTAAAATGAGTGATGGATCCGAAGAGAAATTTGATATATTCAACATAATGGAGAAATACCAAAATTTTAAATAGATTATTGAAAGTTTTAATATTTAATGAATTTGTTGTTTGCATGCATAAACAAAAAAAAAGAAAAAATAAATTTTTATTGATATTATAAATGTTTTTAAAAATTTCTTTATATTTTCTTGGTCTTTGCATGCTTATTTTCTTCTTTTCCATATTATACATAATTCTTTTTTTTTTTTTTTTTGTTTATTATACACAATTCTTCTTGATGTGCTTTTGCAGTTGTTTATTATATTATCTCTTGTATTAATTTTTTCGTTACTACCCTGTCGGAGATCAAACTAGTACTTTACTAGTACTTAACTAGTACCAAAAGTACCAGTACTAGTTCCCAACTGTAAACTTTCCTATACCATCTTAATGTTCAAATTAGCATTGAGTGTGTTTAGAAAATTACTAGTACCATAGGTTCTAGTAGTGCACTAGTACATTTTGGTACAATGAGTTGCAATGGAACCAGTTTAATACTACTACACATTGACTTCATTAGTTGCATCAGAACCAGTTTATTACTAGTACTAATGTATGTAAAAAGTTCCCATATTGTGGTCCCTTTTTAATTTGTTCCCCTAGTAAAAATTACTAGGGTGATGTAGGGGATGTTGGATTCCAAGTAACGGTCCTGACTGGTTTAACTTGGTAAACCCAGGCTAATCTTGGTCTATCCTTCATCTCAACTGTGGTCACTTACCTCCTCGTGGTGTCACCTGGGTAGCTACTTTAACACCCGTTAAAGTAGTGAGCTAACAAGTGCCGCGTGTTCTCCCATAAGAACTATAAAAACATGGGTTTAGGACGTTTTCCACTCCTGGAAAAATCAGCTACTATGAAAAAGCAAATTTTAAGAATTAAAACGCCCCCCCCTAATGTTGACGACCATGGCAAACGAAAAAAGGATCATGATTTAAGGATCAGCACCTGGAACATCAGAACCCTTTACAGAGGAGGTGCTCTGATCCAGTTAATGGATGTTCTCGATAAATATAAATGTGATGTGAATGCTGTGCAGGAAATAAGATGGAATGGCCACGGCGTCGCCAAAACACCAAAAGGCCACCTGTATTACAGCTGTCATAATAGTAAGCATGATTTTGGTTGCGGGTTCATGGTAAGCAAAAGATTGCGAAATTTTGTTACAAGGTTCACCCCAGTAAATGAAAGGTTAGCAACAATTCGCGTCAAAGCTAAATACTTTTATCTAAGCCTTATTTGTGCACACGCTCCCACAGAAGATAAAGACGACGATGTGAAAGAAGCTTTCTATGACCGGCTTGAAGAAGTCTATGATAGCTGCCCCAGTCATGATGTGAAAATAATCCTTGGTGATTTTAATGCAAAGATTGGAAAAGAAAGCATCTTTGAACCTACTATCGGTAAGTTCAGTCTCCATAATGCATACCGACAACGGTATGACCGACAACGGTATGAGGCTAATCTCCTTTGCGGCGGCCCGAAATATGATATTGAGCAGCACCAGGTTTAAACACCTTGACATCCACAAGGCAACATGGGTTTCACCAGACCAGAAAACGAAAAACCAGATTGACCATATTTTAGTTGATGCGAGACACGCATCAAGTGTGATGGATGTGCGTTCTATACGTGGAGCAAATATGGACTCCGACCATTATCTAGTCGCATCCAAGGTAAGAACACGCTTGAGTGTCTCTCGGAAGATAAAATCGGAAGCGCAAAGAAAGTTTAATGTTGCGAAGCTAAAATCCCAGCAAACTGCCATCGACTTCTCGCAAAGAGCAACTCAATTTCTCAGAGAAAATGCTCCGAGTTCCAGTAATATAAATGAGCAGTGGCAACATATTGCCAACGCTTTAAAAACTGCTGCAAAATCGGCACTAGGGTTTCAAACCCCTCGCCCTAAAAACTCGTGGTATGATGAGGAATGCCGTAATGCCACAGACGAAAAAAATGCAGCCTATATGGCAACTCTACAGAATGTAGTTACGCGAGGAACTTTGGAAAGATACCGCGAAAAAAAGAGGGAAGAAAAACGCATATTCAGAAGGAAAAAGAAAGAAATAGAGAATTGCGTTTTTGATGAAATTGAGATGTATAAGAGCCGAAATGAGATGAGAAAATTTTACCAAAAAATCAAACACCAAACTGAAGGTTTTAGCAATTGTGTTCTCTCATGTAAGGACAATCAAGGAAACCTGGTGACGGATACTGAGAGCGTCTTGAAATTATGGAATGAGCACTTCTGCAAATTGCTGGTATCAAGTGAAAGTGACCATGACATGCCTGAACAAATCAGTGATGACGGCATTATATGCCCACCACCCAACATAAGTGAGATAAGAGCTGCAATATCTCGTCTAAAAAATAACAAAGCTGCGGGTGCTGATGGATTACCAGCAGAGCTTTTTAAGACCGGAGGTGATGAATTAATAAAGTACATGTTTCAACTCCTGAATTCTATATGGCTAGAAGAACGTATGCCTGACGATTGGAGCCTCAGTGTTCTTTGTCCAGTGCACAAAAAGGTGATAAATCCGTATGCGCTAACTATAGAGGCATAAGTCTCCTCTCAATTGCCTACAAAATTTTTTCGAGCATCCTGTGTGAAAGGCTAAAACCCAAGATGAACGAAATAATAGGGGCCTACCAATGTGGCTTTAGACCAGGTAAATCCACCACTGACCAGATCTTTACTCTGCGTCAAATCCTGGAAAAGACTCAAGAAAAGCAAATAGACACTTACCACCTCTTCGTTGACTACAAAGCTGCCTTTGACAGCCCAATACGAACAAAGCTGTATAAAGCAATGTCAGAATTTGGCATTCCTACGAAGTTAATAAGGTTGTGCAGGATGACATTAACTGACACAACATCGTCAGTTAAAATAGGTAAAAGCCTTTCAGAACCCTTTTTAACTAAGCGAGGTTTTAGGCAAGGCGACAGTTTATCATGTGATCTCTTTAACATTTTGTTAGAGAAAATCTTGCGTGGTGCTGCAGTTAATACAACTGGCACAATTTTTAGCAGAAAGCACATGTTACTCGCTTTTGCCGATGACATTGATATTATGGGGCGCACATTGCGTGAGGTGACTGCCGCATTTTCCAGTATTGAGAAGGAATCAATGAAAATGGCTCTAGTAGTCAATGAATCCAAAACAAAACTAATGGTCTCTACTAGCAAGCAATCCACTAGAATTGGACAACACGTAACCGTGGACAACTATAGCTTCGAGGTTGTTAAAGAATTTGTCTACCTTGGTACCGCAGTAAATATAAATAATGACATAAGTATCGAAATTAAAAGAAGAATCATACTTGCCAACAGATGCTATTTCGGCCTAAGCAGGCAGCTTAGGAATAAAATCCTCTCAACAAGAACTAAAATTACGCTCTACAAAACGCTTATACTACTAGTGTTATTATATGGTGCTGAATCATGGGCACTTGCACAAGCCGATGAAGCTGTTCTTGGAGTCTTTGAGAGGAAAATCCTACGAAAAATCTATGGTCCAATCAGCATTAACAATGAATTTCGGCATCGATTTAATCATGAGCTGTATGAGTTATTCGCTGACATTGACATAGTAAAACGCATCAAACAGCAGCGTTTGCGTTGGCTGGGACATGTGGTGCGAATGGATGAAAGTACTCCAGCAAGAAAAGTGTTTGAACATGATCCCGAGGGAACTCGAAGACGAGGACGACCGAAACTTCGATGGAAAGACCAAGTAGAAGAAAATTTAACCAAGCTTGGCTTACGAAATTGGAGAATATGCGCACAAGATCGAAGCGCATGGAATTCTAAAATATGCTCGGCCTTTGACCTTAACAGGTTGTAATATAGGCCATTTAAGTAAGTAAGTAAGTAAGTAAAAATTACTCTTAATTATAAATTTTTTAATAGTTTTATTTATTACATTAATTAAAACAAATATTAAATTTAATCATGCGATTAAGTCTCCATTTTCAGCGTTTTCATTGCTTTCCATATTTTCTTTTTCTAATTTTCCCAAACGGTTGGTCTTTTGTAGTTGAAAGTCTTTTTTCAAGGCAATGTTCCCGATCGGCAAATACAGCAATAGCATCTAAATAATTAAACATGAATGTGCAGAATTTTACGATTAAGCATAGGCCTCAATTCCTATTAATGCAAAATAAAAAATTTATTTTTTTGAGATTCTGCTTTCCATGCGTACCATCAACGTTAAATTAATTTTTACTTAAATTTTTTAAATATTTTATATTTTTTTATTGTTTTTTATATTTATTTTTTTTTTTTTTGACGCACAAGCTACACAAATCCAAACTTCAATACAAAATTGTCGTAGGCTTTCCAAGTTGTTTATTTTATAACTGAATGTTTAAATTTTTTTAATTGATATAGCAATCCTTTTAAAAAGAGAAAAGCCGATGAATAAAATTACGTTTTGTATTTACAGTTTGTCAAGTAATTGTTTGCATTAAACACAAATTGTGAAAATGCAATTTAAATTTCGAGAATTATACATCAAATCGTTTAAATTTGTTTCTTTTGTTTAACACATGCCGTTAATGTAACTGTTTACTACAAAAAGTCGTAAAAAAAATTTAAATAAATACATGCATTGCAACAACAACAATACAAAAAGAAACATACCCAATTAAAAAGACGTCTAATTAATGTTTGTACAATGAGTAAAAATAACACCAAATGTTCTTTTTTTATGATGTTTTATGAGTGTTATCCAATGAAATTAAAGTTATAGAAAGTATTGTAAAAAATGTGTGCATTAGTTACCCTATATTAAAAAAATGCCTGCAAAATTAATTTCGAGAGCCGTTATAGAATTAGCTCATTTCCATTACTATAAGAGCAAAGCCGCCAGGGAAATCGCTAAAATGTTCTTGCGTATGGTTAGGATATCATATTCCGTGCTAAAAGTGAAGGAATATTGGAATTAAAAGGGTAACAATGCATTTCAAAATATAAAACAATACAAATAAAAAGTAAAATTTGTTGTTTAATTTAATTTTTGGCCAATTTGTTTATTTGAGTTTAAGTTTACTTAAGCTAATTAGGCCTATTATGGATGTTATTGAAAGACAATTTCAATATAATTTTCCCGACGTTTCGTCGATTTTTTGTCGACTTCTTCAGGTGATCGTATAAAAACGATTAATTTACATTAAAACATTTAAAAGTAACAGAAAAACGGAAAAACAATAAACATTTAAAACAATACGACTTACATTAGTTATAAAGCTATCTCATAATGCATTATGAGATACGATCCCTAGTTTGGAAGCCGAGTTAAGTGCCCTGTAGCAAACTTGAAGAAATTTTTAATATTTTGCGTTGATAGCAGTATACTTTTCCTAGCCACTGTAGATGAATATTTCAGGTTTACCGGTATATTTTGGATTACTCTTGGGATAGACATAGCCCATGATCATTTTTAAGCCCCTAGTGCTGGAGTGCCACTTTTTCCAGACGGTTTTGATAATTTTACTTTTAATTCATATTGTATATTATTTTGGGCTGCATGGTTACCCTTTTATTTTCAATATTCCTTAATTTTCAGTATGGGATCTGATGTCCTAACCATACGGGAGAACATTTTAGCGATCTCCCTGGCGGATTTGCCCTTATAGTGATGGAAATACGCTAATTCTATAACGCCTTCCGAAAAATATAACGGTAAATAAGAACATTTGGTGTTATTTTTACTCATTGTGCAAACAAGCCTTTTGCGTCAAATAAGCCTTTTTAATTGGGTATATTTCTTTTTTTATTGTTGTTGTTGCAATGCATGTATTTATTTCAATTTTTTTACGACTTTTTGTAGTAAACAGTTACATTAACGGTATGTGTTAAACAAAAGAAACAAATTTAAACGATTTGATGTATAATTTTCTAAATTTAAATTGCATTTTCAATATTTTTTTTTGAATGCAAACAATTATTTGACAAACTGTATGTTCCCAGCAAAACTTTGGTAATGGCAAGTACTCTGGTAACTGGTTACCTTGTAATGACTACAACATACCCTCCGAATAACTAATAAGTTATTACAGAAGTACTTATTTGTAATTAAGATGGTAATTTAAACTGAAATGCCCCGGTTCGAATCCCACCAAGACCAACAATTTTTTTAATTTGTTTTTATTAAAAGAGTTTTTTAAATGATTTTTGAATTTTAAGAACTTAAATATTACCTTCTGTAAAAAAAAATTTTGGAAAACTAACTCACGGTAATGAAAAATGAGTTAATAATCATGAGTTAATTTTGATTATGTAGAGGATGTTGGATACCAAACACAGTTCTGATTGGTCTTAACTTGGTAAGCCCCACTTATCTGGGTCATCCTTCATCTCACTGACCTCTTCGTGGTATCACCCAGGAAGCTCGTTTAACGCTCCTTAATGTAGTAAGCTAACATGTACCGACATAAGATTGATAAAAATGTGTTAGGACGACGGGCTAGTAACCCTCTCTTGGAAAAAATAATTACTATGAAGAGGATAAAATTAGAAAAATGTTCCACCATCTAATGCTAGAAGACGGCGTCCGAAATTTGGAGAATATTCGCACAAGATCGAAGTCCATGGAAATCCAAAATATGCTCGGACTTTGACCTTAACAGATTGTAACTATAGGCCATTTAAGTAAGTAAGAGTCAATGTTATATAACCAAAAAGGAAGATTTAAACTATTTTAGTTTTAAAATAATTAAAAAAAAAACTTCTTTATTTTTTATTAAATGCATTAAACATTTACAAAAAATCGTATAGAAATATTTTTCTAAAAATTACAACAAAGCAATGATTTGATCTAAAAATAAAAAATGTATATATTAATTATAAGCTGCTAAGTTTTCAACATATGAAGTAGCTCAGTGGAAGAGTATCCGCCTAGCAGTCGTAGGGGTCTGGGTTCGAGCCCACATGGGGTCATAAAAAAAAATTTTGTATTTCGTTCAAAAATATATTTTTTTTGAAATAAAACAACAACAAAAAAAGTTGTTGTTGTTGTTTTCCAATTGCTTACCCAAGTCATTACTTTTCTGCAATTGGTAAGTACTTGCCTCCAATGACATCCCCATGTTAATGTAATGACTTAAACAGTGAATGTGTAAGTAGTTCGTGTTCAATAGTTTAGCTGTTTAACTCATTACTTGGTAATGAAAAGTTTTGCTGGGAATTACTTTTTAATCGTCTTTTACCTCATATTTTTTATTGCTATTTTTATACCCTTTACCAATAGGTGAAAGGTTATTATAAGTTTGTCATTCAATTTGTAATTTTTTCACTATTCGTCTTAGACCCCATACTGATCGACTCAGAATCGATAGGAGAGTCGATTTAGCCATGTCCGTCTGTCTGTTGAAATCAAGTTTGTGGAGCTCCTGGTGGTTGTACCCAGACGAATTATACATCAGATTTTAGGAAAATTTCCCGCAGCACGCTATTTCATTAAAATCGGTTCGTAAACACCGATACGGTTTTTAAAAAATTATTTTGTTTAAATTCTCATCGAATTTTGGCGATATCTCTGGTGTTTATAGACCGATTTTGATAAAAAAAAATAGCCTGTTGCGTTGGAGTATTTTCTAAAATCTGATATAGGGTAGAAGGGGGAGCATTTGCCACTTTTTTTTAAAAGTGCTCTAGGTTTCTTACCGGGAGAATTATCACAATTTTTTTGTTCTTCATAGGTACCTTTATATGTTACCTTTAAACTGTGTTGGTTCAGATTGCCTACGGTTTTTCTTTATGTATTAAATTAAAAAAAAAATCCATGGGACACATTTGCCAATAAGTTGGGTACAAAAAAGAAGTAAAAAATTGTTGTAATAAAGTAAATTTTTATTTCTATAAAGCTTTAATATACAAAACAAACAAACCAAAAAAGTAATTCAAGTTCATTTCACATGGATAAATTAAACAAAACAGTAAAAAATTCAGAGATCAAAATTTAAACTATTGGGCCTCTGTTAACATTGTACTGTGACATATCAACATTAAAACAAAAAATGTTAAGATGGAAGATGGATTGAACCTTGCAACCAAAATACGATATCCTTTTTAGGGATATTACGAATGTCGGGCTCAAAAAAAAATGTCGACGAGTAGCTTTGTTATATATGTATGGCAAATCTGCCCCAGGTAGAGTCCTTAGATGTAAAGAACAATTTTTCACATAAGAAATAGATTTATTGATAAAAACCTAAAATATTTGTTCTCAATACTATATTGTTTATTAAACTAATGAAAAATTTCTTAGGATAACAAAAAACTAAGGAAAATATTACAAAAATACTTGTAGCAAAATATTTTTTCAGGATCTGCTAGAACAATAAATCACGCCTGATGTTTTAAATATGAAAGCTACAGCAGTCAAAATTTGAGATATAGAATATCAATGATAAACGAATATAAAATCGATTACAGCATCAAAAAAGATAACTTAGTTTTCAAGAAAATTAGTGGTGGCAAATGCGCCCCTATGGCAAATGGTCCCCCTCCTACCCTATAATTCAAAAAATTAAAAAAAAAAAAAATATTGTTAAAAAAAAATAAATAAATAAATTTCTCAATTTGCGTACATCGATAACTTTTGCTTTGGCGATATCTCGGTTATTGATCTACCGATTTTGATGAAATTCAATAGTGTGCAGCGTTTAATAATTTCCTAAATTTTTTTTTTTAAAAACACAGTTTTTTGACGAAATTCAAAACTTCTTTTTTTGAAAAACACAGTTTTTTAAAAAAAAAATTTGTTAAATTCTTATCGAATTTTGAATTTTGGCGATATCTTTGATGTTTATAGACCGATTTTGATAAAATTTAATAGCATATTGCGTTGGAATATTTTCTAAAATCTGATATCTAATTCAATTTTTTTTTAAATACGGTTTTATTTAAAATTTTTTTAAATTTGTCAATTTGCGTACATCGATAACTTTTGCTTTGGCGATATCTCAGTTATTAAACTAGCGATTTTGATGGAATTCAATAGTGTGCTGCGTTGAATGATTTCTTAAAATTTGATAAACAGTTCAAAAAACTTTTTTAAAAATACACAATTTTTTGACGAAATAATTTTTTTTTAATAGTTAAAAAAAAAAAATTTAATTCTCATCGAATTTTGACGATATCTCTGGTGTTTATAGACCGATTTTGATAAATACAGTTTTTTAAACATTTTTTTTTTAAATTGTCATCGAGTTTTGAACTTTGGCGATATCTCTAGTCTTTATAGACCGATATCGATGATATATAGCATGCAATGGAGTATTTTCTAAAATATATATGATATATAATTCGAATTTTTTTTTTTAAATATTGTTTTTTAAACAAATTTTTCTAAAATATGCCAATTTGCGTACATCGACATATTTTGCTTTGGCGATATCTCAGTTACTGATCTACCGATTGTGAGAAATTCAATAGTGTGTTGCGTTAGATGATTTCTTAAAATTTGATATACAGTTCAATAAACTTTTTTAAAAAAACATAGTTTTTTTTTTAAAATACAGTTATTTTGAAAAATACTTAATAACTGTATTTTTCAAAATAACAAATTTTAATTCTCATCGAATTTTGAATTTTGGCGATATCTCTGGTGTCTATAGAAAATAAAAAAATTGTAATTTAGCATCGAATTTCGAGTTTTGGCTATATCTCAGTTGTAAGTAGAACTATATGCTGCAATTTAATGGGGTACTTCGTAGAACACTATTAACATCCAATACCTATACATTAAGTTATGTCGGTATGCCATCTAGAAGCTCATCAAACTTGATTTCATCATACCGAAATATGTATATACGCAAAGTCTCTTAGGGAAATAGCTTATAAATGTTATATTGCTGATCCGAGTGATCTCAAATGGAGAATATTCTGTAAATACAGAAATAAAGCCGAAAAGGTCATGCGTAGAGTGAAGAAAGGATTTTTTGACAACATTTTTGCCAATGCTGACACTAAAAGCATGTGGAATCGTTTAAGAACGGCAACATGTGATAATATGGATTTGAATGATAGTGAATAAATAAATGTTGACGAAGTAAATAATTATTTTTTGGATGGTTTTAATAATGACATAGGGGAATCAATTGAAAATATAGTCTTCAATGAGGATAATGTAGTGTTTTCGTTTAGATGTATTAATCAGAGTGTGCAAACAAACGAAACCAAACATTTGAATTTGTTTTATTTCTGTCTTTGCAGAGTATAAAACAGAAACAAAATACAAATAATGATAATAAAGTTGACAAAATGATTTGTTTTTTTATTTGTACACGAACAAAACACGAATGCTATTTAAACTTACTCTGCTAGAAAGAAAAACAAAGAGAGCAAAACCGAAAAACTCAGAACAAAACCGTTTCGCAAACATTTGCTGAGTGATTTGATCTTTTTTTATTTAATAGCGTATAGCAGTAGAAATCAGAAAGAGAAACAAATTTTTGTTTCTAGAAAAATTTACATATTGAAATGAGGTAAACTGTAAATTTTGTTGCTATAAATTGGGTTTTGATTTTGTTTCTTGTATTTTTCTTATTGTCTTTTCTTAAACAAAGCAAACTTCGTTAACGCCCAACTGAATGTTTTTGATACTCATTTTCACGAGTTTCTTTAATGATCGTGATATTTACCTTAGGATAATATAAAACGAATCATTCGCAAACATTTCTGAGGATGTTTTGTACTTAAATGTACGATTGGTATGGTAAACTGAAGCAAAGAAGATGAGCACAAAGAATATTGTTTGTTTTTTTGCTCTTTGATTTTCAAATGAATTTGTTTTGTTTAGTTCATGAAACAAAACGATTGAAGTAAAGCTGAATCTGTCTTTACATTCTACGAATGTTTGCAAAGGGTTTCGTTTGTTTGCACACTCTGGTATTAATAATTTAATTAGTTTTTGTAAAATGTCTTGTTTGTTGATATATTCATATTTTACACACAGAAGACAATTTGTAACTTTTAATGGTCTAAATCAATGGTCGCCAGCTCGAACTGAATTCAGCATTCTGAAATCACATGTATTCTTACGCTCTTCACACGCATTCTTTCTGCAATCAACCACCGAAAAATGCACATTTTTTCTTGTAAATTCAATACACTCAAAAAATGCTTTTTGAATTCTATTATGACAATAAAAAAAATTAAAGAAGAATGAATAGTATTATGAAATTAATACTTTAAATTAAAATAGTAACGTTACGTAGAGCTACTTTTAAGATAGTTTTTAAATTTTATTATATGTTTTAGATTTTCATATTCATACAAATAATTTTTTAGTATAATAAAATTCTTTTGTTTAAAGTTTTAACTTACTAGTAAAACCAAAAACTGTTATGGTTTTTTAAAATAATTTAACACGTAAATAAGACTAATAGATCTGATTGAAAATACCATAATTTTATTAAAATATTTTTTCGAGTGTGTAAAATATTTCTCACCAATATGTTTTGTTTTGTTTTGGCTACCACTGGTCTAAATTCACAGGTAAGGGATGTAGAACTGGGAGTTGCCCAAGGGTCAGTTTTAGGTCATTATTATTTTGTATGTATCTAAATGGGTTGTTCAATTTGCTTGAATCAGAAACATGTCACATACAGTGGTGGTCACGTATTAAGCACAAATGGTACCTGTTATCTCTTATAGAAAATATTAAGTCCTAATTCAATTTTTTTCACTACTTTTTTTGTAATGTATTAAACGTGATGCGAAGATGAAGTCGTATTCCTTTTATATACATACTAGCTTTATAACCCGCTACTTCGTTAGCGGCACCATTTAAATTGACAAAGTTACAACATTTACCAAAATAACTTTTTCACTTATTTATCAATTCCGATATAAATTAAATTAAATACTTATTGGTTCTTAAGATACATATAGGACAAAATAAGTACCTACCCTCTACATTTTCAAAAAGTACTACACACGCCTCCCTTATTTTTGTTCTTGTCGCTTTTGATTTTGAATATTTTACAAAAGTTTCCTTTTTTTACCCGTTGTTTACCCCTGATCAGCCAAATTAAAAAAAAAAATCCGGATACATGTCCTAATATTTTTATTGCTGATCTTAACTCCATTTTTGTTAATTGAAAAAAATACCAAACACCTGTCACATATTTCTTCAATGTCAATAGAAACAACATGCACAGTTTAAAATGAAAAAACCTATCTTTAAATTTTTGACCCGTTTTTGTTATTTTCGATTGCGGTATAAATTTTGTTTCTATAATAATTGATTCAAAAATTATATATGGGTCAAAAAAGTACCAAAATTTAGTTTTTATCCTTTTTATTCCCTATTTTTAGCTCATTTACGAAAAGTACCTACTAAAAAAATGACTTTTTATTTTTCTATTCGATCTAAATCCAATTAAAATTTTTTTTATGTCGAAAAAAAACTTTACTAATGTTTTTATTTTCTACCCTATTTTAACCCCAAAACTGTTTAATTTGCAAAAAGTACTGAAAAGTCCCTTAATTTTTAGGGCTGATCTTAGACCATTTTAGTGTTTGTTTCCATCCATTAGGTTTAGAAGATATAATGTCATCGATTTTTCCCTTTGTTACCCCTTTGATTGACACATCTCTAATTTATTCTTCTGACTTCATTAGCTTAAGTGAATATTTTCCCGTTTTCACCTCTTTGAACCCCATTTATCGTAAAAGTACCAAGCACATGTTTAATATTTTGTTAATACTTATTGATTGTGGCATAAAGTGAGTCTTTATGTTTATAAGTTCAAAAGATACGTATGGGTTAAAAAAAGTACAAAAATATAGTTTTTACCCTTTTTGCCCTTATTAGTGCCATTTCCAAAAAAAGTACAGAACACATGTCCCTTTCTTTTTCTAGCCGATTATATGATTTATTCATTTCTAGCCTGTTTTAACCATAGACCAATTTAATCTTTGTTTCTATCGGTTTTGATTTAGAAGATATTACGTTACCGATTTTCCCCCTTTTTACTCCACTTTTTAACCACTAAACAGCACATGTCTTATACTTTTTCAATATGAATCCACCTGTCTGTAAATTATAGTTCTGGCTTCATTAGTTAATTCTTTGTTACTTATCAATTGTAACGCTTACTGTTTCTCTATGTTTGTTATTTCAAAAGATACGTATGGGTTCAAAAAAAGTACCAAAATATAGTTTTTGCCCTTTTTTACCCTTATTAGTACCATATTCAAAAAAGTACCAAATACGTTTCCCGTTTTTTTTCAGCCCATCCGAAGCAAATTTCAACTCTATTCCTATCGTTTTGAATTTCGGAAATATGACGTTACTCATATTTCTCATTTTTTTCCTGTTTTAACCCCAAAACGGCCGAATTAAAGAAAAAAGTATCGAATACATGTCCCTTAATTTAAAGTGCCGATTTTAGACCGATTTAGTTTTTGTTTCTATCACTTTTGGCTAAGAAGATATATTTTTACCGATTTTTACCCCCAAAATTAAAAAAGTACCAGACTCTTATTTTACTTTTTTCAGTGTCAATTTACCAGCCAATAAATTATGCTTCTGGCTTCATTAGACGAAAAGATATTCTTAGCTAAAAAGCAAAAAACCTACTCTTGAATATTTTCCCTTTTTTTACCCTTTCGTCCCACATTAATCGCAAAAGTACCAAATACGTGTTTATTTATTTGCCTATCAGTTGCGATATAAATTATGTTTCTATGTTTATTAGTTCAAAAGATATATATGATTTAAAAAAGTACCAAAATACAGTTTTTACCCTTTTTTATTCTTATTAGTACCATTTTTGAAATAGTACCAAATACGACCATTTATTTTTTTATCCGATTCAAATCCAATTTAAACTTCGTTTGCATCGGTGTTAGTTTCGGAGATATTATGCTACTAATTTCTCCCTTTTCTACCCTGTTTTACCCTTTAAAAGGTCGAATTTCAAAAAAGTACCGAACACGTGTCCCTTAAAAAACCTACCCTTAAATATTTTCCCTTTTTACCCTTTTGTACCCCATTAATCGCAAAAGTACCAAATACGTATTTAATTGTTTTTTAATATCTATCTGTTGCGATATAAATTATGTTTCTATGTTCATTAGTTCAAAAGATACATATTAGTTGAAAAAAGTACCAAAATATAGTTTTTACCCTTTTTTATCCTTATTAGTGCCATTTCCAAAAAAGTACCAAGCACGTGTCTCCTTATTTTCCTAGCCGATTCAAATCCAATTTCAACTTTGTTTGCATCGATGTTGGTTTCGGAGATATGATGTTACTAATTTCTCCCTTTTCTACCCTGTTTTACCTTTTAAGAGGTTGAACTTCAAAAAAGTTCCTTAATTTTAAGTGCCAATCTCAGACCAATTTAGTTTTTGTTTCTATCACTTTTGGTTTAGAAGATATACTTTACTGATTTTTACCCCTAAAATTAAAAAAAAGTACCAAACACGTAGCTTATTTCTTTTCAATGTAAATCTAGCAGTCAATAGATTATACTTCTAACTTCATTAGCCTAAAAGATATCCATGTCTAAAAAGCAAAAAACCTATCCTTGAATATTTTCCCTTTTTTTACCCTTTTGTACCCCATTAATCGCAAAAGTACCAAATACGTATTTAGTTCTTTTTTAATATCTATCGGTTGCGATATAAAAAATGTTTCTATGTTTATTAGTTCAAAAGATACATATGGGTTAAAAAAAAGTACCAAAATATAGTTTTAACCCTTTTTCATTCTTATTGGTGCCATTTTCAAAAAAGTACCAAACACGTGTCCCCTTATTTTTCTAGCCGATTTAAATCCAATTTCAACTTTGCTTCTATCTGTATTGGTTTCGGAGATATGATGTTACTAATTTCTCCCTTTTCTACCCTGTTTTACCTTCTAGGAGGTTGAATTTCATAAAAGTACCGAACACGTGTCCCTTGATTTTAAGTGCCGATCTCAGACCAATTTAGTTTTTGTTTCTATCACTTTAGGTTTAGAAGAAATACTTTACAGATTTTTACCCCCAAAATTAAAAAAAAAAGTACCAAACTCGTAGTTTATTTTTTTCAATGTCCATCGACCAGTCAATAAATTATACTTCTGGCTTCATTAGCCTTAAAGATATCCATGGCTAAAAACCAAAAAACCTATCCTTGAATATTTTCCCTTTTTTTACCCTTTTGTACCCCATTAATCGCAAAAGTACCAAATACGTATTTAGTTCTTTTTTAATATCTATCGGTTGCGATATAACATATGTGTCTATGTTTATTAGTTCAAAAGATACATATGGGTTAAAAAAAGTACCAAAATATAGTTTTTACCCTTTTTTATCCTTATTAGTGCCATTTTCAAAAAAGTACCAAACACGTGTCCCCTTATTTTTCTAGGCGATTCAAATCCAATTTCAATTTTGTTTCTGTCTATGTTGGTTTCGGAGATATGATGTTACTAATTTCTCCCTTTTCTACCCTGTTTTGCCCGCTAGGCGGCCGATTTTCAAAAAAGTACCAAACACGTGTCCCTTAATTTTTAGTGCTAATCTCAAGCCAATTTAATCTTCGCTTCTATCGCTGTTAGTTAAGGAGATATAATGTTACCGATTTTTCCCTTTTTAACCCTTTTAATTGAAAAAAGTACCAAACACGTATTTAATATTTTGTACTGGGCAATCGACCTCCCTATAAATTTTATTTCTAGCTTTATTGGTTCAAGTGAAATACAAAGAAAAAGAAAAATGGACCTACCCTAAATTTTTTTCCCCGCGTTTCCCCCTTTTTGAATCCTGAATCAAAAAAGTACCAAACACGTGTCTAATATTTTTTTCTTGTTTACCGGCGCCGTTTTGAATTTTGTTACTCTGTTGATTGGTTCAAAAGATACACATGGGTTTAAAAAAGTACCAACATTTTATTTTTACCCTTTTTACCCCCTATTTGTCCCATCTGCTAAAAAGTACCAAATACGTGTCTACTTATTTTTGCAGCTGATCCCAACGCAATTTCAATTTTGGGCCTATGACGTTTACTTCCGGAGATACAGCATTACTAATTTTTCCCTTTTTTACCCCTTTTTACCCCCTTAAAGGCCGAATTTAAAAAATCCCATCTTAGTGGATCTATACTTTGAAAAAGGTACCCGCTGTCAAAATTTCAGCTCTCTAGCTTTAGCCGTTTGGGCTGTGTGATGATGAGTCAGTCAATCAGTCAGTCAGTCAGTCACGTTAGAGTTTTATATATATAGATTTTTTAAAAATTATATTTATTTTTGCAATTAATTAAAACTAACCCATACAAAATACTGGACATATTTTTAGCACAAATTAAAAACAATATTTATTAAAAATCAAAAACAAATTATTAATTAAAATTTCTTAAAAAAACCTAATATTTTGTAGGATATTCTTTATTTTGTATAACTGCCGCACATCTTTTAGGCACACTCTTCACAAGAGCCAGGTATCGCTCATTTGGGATAGCGTGCCATATTTTTCGGATTTCCGTCCATAAATCATTTAAGTTGTTAGGTTTTACGCTTGTTATATGCTTCTCTATATCATTCCAAAGATTCTCAATAGGATTGAGATCTGGAGATTGAGTTGGCCATTTCAACACATCTATTTGACACTTCACAGTACGTGTTGAAGATCGGTCAGGATTCAACGCCGGCAGTTAAGCCATCTGGCCGACTTCAACAAAACTGTCAAATAGTAAAAAGAAATCCGGCTCGAAGGACCAGATTCAACGCCGGCAGTTAAGCCATCTGGCCGACTTCAACAAAACTGTCAAATAGTAAAAAGAAATTGGAAAAGAAGGAATGGTGACCAGAAACATAAAAACAAGAATCATTATAAGATTTAAACAAAGAAGTGAACAACACAAATTACCTAAAATTTTTAAATACAACAAAAAGGAAACATTAAATATTAAACAAACAACAAAAAAGCAATATCAAAATTCACATAAACAACATAAACTGCAAAAATAATAGAATTAAAATAACGAAGAAAAAACGCAGAACAACAGAAAGACAACCCAACAAACAATTTATCAATAAAAAGGTGCAATATAAATTTAAAAAAATCTTTAAATAAAGATAAAATATTTGTTGTTATTGAGAATATGTGTTTCATTAAAAGAAAGTTGGTACTAAACCAAGGTCAACAAATTGATCAACGATCAATTTTGTTTAGTACGTAAAGTGTGTTTAGGGTCATTGTCATGCATGAAGCGCCAGCTAGGTGGCATCTTTGCCTCTGCTTATGGTATAATGATATCGGCTAGAATATTTTTATAAACGTGTTAATCTATACGTGTGTCAATTTTGTGTATTGGACTAACTCCATGCCCTGAGAATGCAAGCCACACCATCACATTTCCTCCACCATATTTTACAGTCTTTGACGTACACTTTGTGTTGTGCTGCATGTTCGGAAGATACCATACATATCTCTTTCCATCAGATCCAAATCTGCAAAACTTTGATTCGTCGCTCCAAAGTATGTTTTTCCAAAAATCTAATGGCTTTTCCAAATGCTATCGGGCGAAAGAAATTCGTGATTTCAAATTCTTTTTTGACACATGTAGCTTGTGTTTCACAATACAGCCACCTGAATTTTTTTCATTAAGGCATCTTTGTATCGTTCTGTCGGAGACATCAATACCGTATTTTGATGACACTTCACTATTTATTTCACTGGAGCTCTAAAAAGGGTCGGCCACTGACATTCTATGTATTAAATAATCCTCTTTTGTTATCGTTTTTCTTGGTCTAGGTGCCCGTGAACCCTTTTTAATTGTTCCGTGTGCTTTTATATGACTCAAAGCATTATATACCATCTTTCTGGAGCAATTTAAAATACTTGCTATTTCACTAAGAGGACATCCTCTCGAATTTATTTCACAAATCACCTGTCGTTGCGTATCTGTGCACCATTTATTTTTGGCCATGTCTAATAAATATTTTATTTCTGAAAAACCTTCAACTGTACACAATATGATGAAAAATATACCAAAAATTAATTAAAAATTAAAAATAACAAAAATGTAAAATGTTTAATATTTGTGCTAAATTTGTGTCCAGCTCCAATTACGTATTACCAACAAATAAATTATATATGAAGCAATTGAAGAAAAGGGTATAACAAAAAGAGTAACGGGACTTGTCGATCACACCATAAGCTACACATCGTGGCAAAAAAAAAAGAAAATTATTACTCCAACAGAAAAATATACGGTTTTGAAAAAAAAACGCATAACTAGTGTGCTAAATATGTGACCACCATTGTATATGCGTTTGCGGATTACATTCAATTACTAATAAATGGTAATAATTCAGAAGAAATAATGAAATCAATTATTCCCAATACATTAGATTGTGTAGCATCTTGGATGACTTCTAATTATCTGACTTTAAATGCTTCTAAAACTAAAATAATGAAATTTGGGTTGCTAAATACGTTTGATTTAGCTAATTGTTTGAGAGATAGAGGAATAGAAGTGGTGGATCAGATTATTTTAGATGACAAACTTGATTTTTCACACCACACACACTCCCTGAACATTTTTTTACCACACCATGTCAGGCTTAGAATAAGTCATGCCTTACTAATGTCGCAGATAACTTTTGGCATGGAAATGTTTTTGTCTACATCCTCTGCTAATATTACAAAAATTAAAGTTCTTATTAATAAAATTGTTCGTTTTGTTTTTGGCATAAGACTCTATAATCGTGATCTAAGAACTTATAATCATATATCGCCTTATGTTGAACGTTTCCTTAAATGCACCTTTAGTAATTTTGTAATCTTGAGATATTTGTTAATTTTTTATAATCTATAATATTAATACGCAAGCACCCATTTATTATCCCCTTTTACGCTTTAATTATACACTCATTTCTGGAAAATTTTATACCATTTGGAAGGTATTTTTCCGTAGATCAGACGAATCTATATTTTATTAAAATCGGTTCAGTTTTAAAAAAATCGGTTTGGTATTTAAAAAACTTACTAACACAATAAAGAAAACTCACATGCATATGAAATTCACTATTAAGAATCAAACAAAAGAAATTGGCATAAAATCGAGTGATTGATGAATAAATATTGTGTTAAAAAATTAAAAAATATTGCAGGGAAGGGCACGCATGAGATCATTAAGAGCTATTTGACAATGCCAATTTTTTTAAGAGTCATAGTAAGTATACCCAAAAAGGATGTTGTCGATTAAAAAAACAGTCTTTTGAAGGAAAGTATATAATAATTACAGATTATTATCAAGAAAAGGAACTAAATGATCGGTCTGAATCAAATGTAAATTCAAAACTGATTAATGTTTAGAAAATGCTATAATATCAGGAAGGAATATTAAAAGGCAAATCTTGCATTGCGACTGGAATGGTTTTAGGCTGTAAGCTTCTACAGATTCCAAGTACTTCGTGGTTTTCGCGGTTAATTATGCAGTAAAATGATAATAAATTTTAAATATCAGGATCTTTGTTAAAAAGTTAAATAAGACCTTGATTTCTCCATCATTTTTGTCAGTCCGTTAGTAACGCTTACAAGTTTATCTGTTCATCACTTTACAGAGCATTTTGACATCGATAACGCAAGATGTTTTGATAAGAGCTACTAAGTCTAACATTTTTCCTTCTCATTCACTTCTGAAGATGCAAAAACGGTTTATTATGGAATATCTTGAATCAGTAAACACTTCGAGAGCTACACAATTTTTAATTATAGTTTTGACAATTTGGCCAATTCGACGATCTGTTGTATGGAGTGACATAGAAATGAGATCAATTTCTCCACATATCCGTTTAGCCCGAGCAATTTTTTGACTTAAAGCTCTGATTGTATGAGTTTTATTTTGTAGAGAAGTAGCACTCAGGCAAATACTGCCTATACAATTGCATATGGAGTATATACGAATTGGGTAACCTTATTTGGAAAGGGGATGGTAGAGAAGAGAAAGGTATATCTATTTTTAGAACAGTGAAGTTGCGCCATTTGTTGTTATTTAGACGCATTTTTTTTTTTTTGTTTTACAGCCAATTTTATTTATTTTTCGTAGACGGCGTGTTATTGCTGTAGTCTTACCGCCGACGGAAGATGCTGTGGTAATTAATAATTTTAATTCTGTTATCGTCCCGACTCCCAGTGGAGCATAGGGCCTTAAATTTAATAGAAATTAATTATTACAGAAATTGTTGTTGCCGAGACCTTGGATCGAACTCAGGCTCAATGTAATATTACGTGCTAAACAACTAAGCCACAGCACGGGCAATTTGTATTCACAATGAACTAGATGACGGTCGATTGTGTCGACCGCAGGATACGCTAGTATTATTAAAAATGCTACACCACAGTTCTTAGCACAACTATTTAGTTTTATACATTCGACTAGAAATGTTCAGATTTTTATCCCAAGAATATATTACACATATTTTGAAAAATCCTTTTTGATTAATGTTGCTCGTGCGTGGAACTGTTTGCCCTGTAACATTTGAACATTTTGTTCATAATCAAAATTAGAACAACAATTGTATATAGTCCATTGTTGATTAGGATCTGTATCTATTCTTTTACTGATTATTTGTGTTAAATATTGAGGCTGTCTAGTTATGAAACATTAGTTTTAATTATTCATATTAATAAATTTTATTCTTATACTACGTTTAATAAAGAGTGCTCTAAATAAAATTTGTAGTTGGATTTTCTTAAATAAAAATCAAACCTTTAATATAAAAACTCTACAAAATACGCAAATATAATGACATATTATACAAAATCATTTAGCATTAAAATGTTTACTTAGTACTCGGGTTTTGCAAAATTATCGACTTTTTTCGGAAACCCTCCCATTAAAGATTTTACAGTTGCTTCTGATACCTTTTTGGAGCATGTGTTCCACCTGCGCTTAAAATCGGACATGTTCTTGGAAATCTTTCCTGTGTTCTTCAATTCCTTTTTTACCAGAGCCCAATACCTTTCCACAGGCCGAAGTTCTGGACAGTTAGGTGGATTTGCCTCTCGTGGTACAAAAATGACATTATTCTTTGAGTACCACTCAAGTGCCTTTTTTCCATAATGGCATGATGCCAAATCGTGCCAAAAAAATGTAGTCACTCTGTGCTCTCTTAAAAAGGGTAACAGCCGTTTTTGTAGACACTCCTTTATATAAATTTCTGTGTTTATTGTGCCAGATGCCACAAATACTTTACTTCTTTTGCCACAACTGCAAATAGCTTGCCACACGAGAAACTTCTTAGGGAATTTTGTTTGTTTTCTTGTGCGAAACTCTTGCTGAACATTGCCCCGTTTATCCGCAACATAAAAATCTTGACCAGGAAGTTGAGAAAAGTCTGTCAGTACGTACGTTTCATCATCCATCACACAACAGGTGTATTTTTTTATAAAATCAGACTTAAATTTTTTCGCTCGTTTTTTTGCTTCTAAGTTTTTTATAGCATTGCGATCTGGAACCTTTTGGACTTTGTATGTCTTCAGTCCAGCATAAGCTTTGACTCTATGTGCAAAATTCGTAGAACATTTCACCGTACGAGCTGCTTTTCTTAAAGAAGTGTTAGGCGCTCTTCGAAAGAGTCGCTCGACTTCTTTTGCCTTACCAATATCTGTAGGACCTGTTTTCCTCCCTGATCCAGATTTTCCTTCAATGCTCAGGTTTTCCTTATACCGTCTGATGGCATTAGAAACCGTTCGAGGGTCAACTTTAAAATTTTTAGCTATTTTTTTAAAAGTCCATGACGGATTTTTTTGAAAAGTTTTAATTTTATTTTCACGAACTTTTTTTTCGCAGTCCATTTTGATTGAAATAACTATTGAAAATGAATAATTTCTAAAATAATAGTATCTGACATATCTATAGAAACTAACTTGATCAAAAAATAAATTATTTCTTGCACTATGGATAAATTTTGTCTAAAATAGTAAATGCATATTTTTTTTTAGAACACTCTTTATTATATAATATACTAGCTTTAGAACCCGCTACTTCGTTAGCAGTACAATTGGAATTGACAAAGTTACAATTAAAAAGTTACAAAATTTACCAAAATAATTTTTTTATTTGTTTATCGATTCCGATATAAATTAAATTAAATATTTATTGGTTCTTAAGATACATATAGGACAAAATAAGTACCTACCCTTTACTGCTGCCATTTTCAAAAAAAGTACTAAAAACGCCTCCCTTATTTTCGCCGACCCAATTTTATTTGCTAACCCAATTTAAATCTTGTTTTTGTAACTTTTTATTTTGAATATTTTACAAAGGTTTCCTTTTTTACTCGTTTTTTACCAGGTCAGCCAAATTAAAAAAAATACCGAATACGTGTCCTGATATTTTTATTACTGACCTTAACTCCATTTTTGTTAAGGAAGTATAATATTACCGATTTTTCTGTTTTTAACCACTTAATTGGAAAAAGTACCAACCACCTGTCACATATTTCTTCAATGTCAATCGAACAGTCCATAAATTATTCTACCTCTTTATTGATTTAAACAAGATGCATAGTTTAAAAAGAAAAAACCTTTAAATTTTTGACCTATTTTTGTCCTTTTCTACCCCATTAGTCGAAAAAGTACCAAAAACGTATTTTACGATTTTGATGTTTATCGATTGTGGTATAAATTTTGTTTCTATAATATTTGATTCAAAAGTTATATATTGGTCAAAAAAGTACCAAACCTTACTTTTTATTTTTCTAGCAGATCTAAATCCAATTTAAACTTTGTTTCTAACGATTTTAATTTCAGAGATATAACTTTACTAATTATTTCATTTTCTACCCTTTTATATTAAAAATACTGCATACTTGTCCATTTAATTTTAAGTGCTGATCCTAGACCACTTTAGTGTTTGTTTCTATCACTTTAGATTTTAAAGATATAATGTCATCGATTTTTCCCTTTTTTACCTCTTTAATTGAAAAAAGGACCAAACACTTATTTTAATTTTCTTCAATGTGAATCGACACATCTCTAATTTATACTTCTGACTTCGTTAGCTTAAATGAATACTTTCCCGTTTTCACCCTTTTGAACCAAATTTATTGTAAAAGTACCAAGCACATGTTTAAAATTTTTTAATAATTATTGATTGTGGCATTAATTGTCACAATTTTATTTAGGAGGGAAAATGATTTTTCGAATTTTATAACTTTTTCTACGGAATATTGTGACACTAGGTCTAAAAGTTTAGATCCAAAGTTTAAGAGCCCATTTGTATGGGGAAAATGGGTTATTTTTTTGTTTTTGCGAAATTTAGACCAAAAATAAATAATTTTTAGAAGAAAAAATAATAGAATATCAAAGAGAACTAACCCAACCTTATTTCAAATCGTGAAAGACGAAAATCCATGAGGTAGTTATTGCAGTTTTCCCCCGAAAATGCATGTCCTTGAAAGAGCGAATAAAGATATGCACCAAAAATTGTATGTTGTAAATAAAGAAATTCCAAAGTTAGACATGATTTATCATTTAATAGCTTGTTACTGGTAAATAGTTCAGTTTTGTTAAAATATAATCAAATTTACTTAGTTTTTTTCATGTTGGAAAATGGTACATTTTTCTCAGGTCGGGTTCAAAAATCATTTTTTAATTTTTTGAAAATTTTGTTCAACAAATATTACAAATTTAGAATTTGCTTTCCAGTGCGTTAAAACAGACAAATGGGAGAATAAAATAAAATAAATGAGAAGAAAAAAATTAGGTCGATATCTTGAACAGTTTCGCCATAAATGCGACTTAAATTTTAAGAATTTCGCAAATATGAAAATTTTTGGGCCAAATTCTAGTAGATGCTTGGTAAATTTTAATACAAGTAAAATTTTAACAAAAAAAAAATATTAATATTATTGCTTAGTTGATGAAAAACCTATGCTGAAAGATTTTTTAATATTGGACGAGATTTACCCTTTCTTCACCGGGGTCAAATGTCAAAATTTTGATTTTCTTAAAATTTTCACAGCGAGATTACGAAATATCAAGTAATAATTAGCGAATTTTAATAAAAAAAACATGAAGATAATTGTTTTTGGTAAGACTAAGTGATTTTTATTAAAAAAAATAAGATCATTGATTTGATAGGTTTGTATTCGAAAAATGCTCATCTACATTCTATACAAAAAGATTTTGATTTGTACATTATAAATGCAAAAAAAAAACAAAAAACTATCAAATCAATGTTCGTATTTACTTTTTTTAATAAAAAGCACCTAATCTTGGCAAATACAATTATTTTCATGCTTTTTTATTAAAATTCGCTGATTATTACTTGATATTTCGTAATCTCGCTATGAAAATTTTGTGGAAATCCAAATTTTGACATTTGACCCCGGTGAAGAAAGGGTTAATCTCGTCCAATATTCGCGAATTTCGCGAAAATGTAAACGGTTCAAGATATCGATCTAATTTTATCTAAATGTATTCTCCCATTTGTCTATTTTAACACACTGGAGAGCAAATTTTAAATTTGAAATATTTGTTGAACAAAATTTTCAAAAAATTAAAAAATGATTTTTGAAACCGACCTGAGAAAAATGTACCATTTTCCAACATGAAAAAAACGAAGTAAATTTGATTATATTTTAACAAAACTGAACTATTTACTAGTAACAAGCCATTAAATGATAAATCATAACTTACTTTGGAATTTCTTTATTTACAACATACAATTTTCGGGGGAAAACTGCAATAACTTTTAAACTACCTCATGGATTTTCGTCTTTCACGATTTGAAATAAAGCTGTGTTAGTTCTCTTTAATATTTTTTCTTCTTAAAATTATTTATTTTTGGTCTAAATTTCGCAAAAACAAAAAAATTACCAATTTTTCCCCATTCAAATGGGCTCTTAAGCTTTGGACCCTATGCGCGCCCATAGAGCGTTGTCCGATTTGACTCAAACTTTCAGATCTTAACTTTAAGACCTAGTGTCACAATATTCCGTAGAAAAATATTTGAAATCAAAGAAAAAAAATTTTCCTGCCACCCTATTGTGGCATAAAATGAGCCTTTGTGTTTATAAGTTCAAAAGATACATATGGGTTAAAAAAAGTATCAGTTTATCTTTTTTACCTCAATTATCGTAAAAGTACCAAATACGTGTCTAATAATTCTTTGTTACTTATCGATTGTAACGTTTACTGCGTCTCTATGTTAATTATTTCAAAAGATGGGTTCAAAAATGTACCAAACTATAGTTGTTACCCATTTTTACACTTATTAGAACCATATTCAAAAAAGTACCAAATACGTTTCTCCTTTTTTTCAGCCGATCCGTAGCAAATTTCAACTTTGTTCCTATCGCTTTGAAGTTTGGAGATATGATGTTACTAATATTTCCCATTTTTGCCCTGTTTTAACCCCATAATGGCCGAATTTAAAAAAAAAGTACCAAATACCTGTCCCTTAATTTAAAGTGCCGATCTTAGAACAATTTAGTTTTTGTTTCTATCACTTTTGGCTTAGAAGACATATTTTTACCCACAAAATTAAAAAAAGTACCAAACACGTATTTTACTTTTTTCAATGTCAATTGACCAGCCAATAAATTATGCTTCTGGCTTCATTAGCCTAAAAGATATTCTCAGGTAAAAAGCAAAAAACGTACTCTTGAATATTTTCCCTTTTTTACTCTTTCGTCCCCCATTAATCGCAAAAGTACCAAACACGTGTTTAATAGTTTTTTAATAGCTATCGGTTGCAATATAAATTATGTTTCTATGTTTATTAGTTCAAAAGATACATATGGGTTAAAACAAGTAAGAGTGCTATGTTCGGCTATGCCGAACCTTAAATACTCTTCAAAAATGGTATTACAAAAGTAAAGTGCAGAGTGGAAAGAGTTTTTGGTCAATTACAAGTATGTATGTTTCTGAAGACTGATTTAGGTGAATCCTACAAAAATACTAATATATGTATATTGACTATCTAATCTGAAAAAGTTTAAAATCCCATATATTTAATTTTTAGGCGATATATGAATAATACTTTAATTAGAGAATAACCATGTTTTATATTGGGTCTACATTTTGGAGGTAGATTGAAATACAAACAATTGCAGAAATTACATAACATTGCAACATTTCTTACCTTGAGAGAGGTCGTATTTAAATGCATATATCTTTAAAATTAGAGGACCGATTAAATGATTGCTTTAATGAGAATATTTAGCGGATCTATTTAGATTAGGCTATCATAATGTGCAAAAGTCACTTATTTAAGACATATTTCGGTATGATGAAATCAAGTTTGATGAGCTTCTAGATGGCATATCGACATAACTTATATGTATAGGTATTAGATGTTAATAGTGTTCCACGAAGTACACTATTAAATTGCAGCATATAGTAGGGTAGAAGGGGGAGCATTTGCCACTTTTTTTTAAGTGCTCTAGGTTTCTTACCGTTAGAGTTATCACAATTTTTTTGTTCTTCATGGGTACCTATATATGTTAGCTTTAAACTGTATTGGTTCAGATTGCCTACGGCTTTTCTTTATGTATCAAATTTAAAAATTAGCAAATTAATATTAAAGTGGCCAATGTGCCCCATTCATGGGACACATTTGCCAATAAGTTGGGTAAAAAAGAAGTAAATAAATTGTTGTAATAAAGTAAATTTTTATTTCTATAAATATTTAATATACAAAACAAAAAAACCAAAAAATTATATCAAGTTCATTTCACATGGATAACTTAAACAAAACAGTAAAAAATTCAGAGATCAAAATTTAAACAATTTGGCCACTGTTAACATTGTACTGTGACATATCAACATTAAAAAAAATGGTAAGATGGAAGATGGATTGGGCCTTGCAACCAAAATACGATATCCTTTTTAGGGATATTACAAATGTCGCGCTCAAAAAAATGTCGACGAGTTGCTTTGTTATATGTGTATGGCAAACGGGCCCCAGGTAGAGTCGTTAGATGTAAAGAATTATTTTTCACCTAAGAAATAGATTTATTGATAAAAACTTTAAATATTTGTTCTCAATACTATATTGTTTATTAAACTAATGAATAATTTCTTAGGATAATAAAAAACTAAGGAAAATATTACAAAAATACTTGTAGCAAAATATTTTTTCAGGATCTGGTGAAACAATAAATCACGCCTGATGTTTTAAATATGAAAGCTACAGCAGTCAAAATTTAAGATATAGAATATCAATGATAAACGAATATAAAATCGATTGCAGCGTCAAAAAAGATAAGTTAGTTTTAAAGAAAATTAGTGGTGGCAAATGCGCCCCTATGGCAAATGGTCCCTACTACTTACAATTGAGATATAGCCAAACTCGAAATTCGATGCTAAATTACCATTTTTCAATGAGTCTAAAAAATAGAATCGGATGCAGCTCATTGTCTGAGAGAAGTATATATATATATATATATATATATATATATATATATATATATATATATATATATATATATATATATATATATATATATAATTACCATTTTTTATTTTCTATAGACACCAGGGATAACGCCAAAATTCAAAATTTGATAAGAATTAAAACTTGTTTTTTTTAATAACTGTATTTTTCAAAATAACTGTGTTTTTTCAAAAAACTATGTTGTTTTAAAAAAAAGTTTATTGAACTGTATATCAAATTTTAAGAAATCATTCAACGCAACACACTATTGAATTTCATCAAAATCGGTAGATCAGTAACTAAGATATCGCCAAAGGAAACTCAACGCAAATTGGCATAATTTTGAAAAAAAAATTTAAAAAACAACATTTAAAAAAAAAAATTCGAATTATATTGATTTTAGAAAATACTCTATTGCAGCATGCTATATTTCATCAAAAGTTCAAAACTCGATGAGAATTTCAAAAAATTTTGTTTAAGAAACTGTATTTTTCATTAAAAAAAAAAAATAATTTCGTCAAAAAACTGTGTTTTTTTTTAATTTTTGAACTGTACATCAAATTTTAGGAAATCATTCAACGCAGCACACTATTAAATTTCATCAAAATCGGTGGATCGTAAACGAGATATCGCCAAAGCAAAAGATATCGATGTAAGCAAATTGACATATTTAAATTTTTTTTAAACAGTATAATATAATATAATTTACTCAAAACAGTATGACACATTACCCCCCAGACAGCATTCTTTATCAACCCCCCGTCAGCAATCTCCATCATTGCCCACCAGACAACTTGCTACAGCAAACCCTCAACAATAAGCTCCGTTATCCCCCCGGCGCCATGCTACTTATTCCTTCCGGCAAAATGATACATTATCCCCACAACTACATCCTATATTATCCTCACGACAATATACCATATTATCAACCAATGATACATCATTCCCTCTACAAAGGGTGTGAAGATAAATTCGTCAGTTAAATACGTCCCACACCTATGTTAAATACGTTCCACACACTGTTAAGCTGATTTTGAAAAAAGACATTAATTTTTTACAAAAAATAGCAACAAAAAATAAATTTTTTTAAAAATTTTATTATTTTTCAATCAAAAACATTTTAAACTACAATCTAACAAAAACAAAAAAAGATTTACAAATTATTTTCATATAAAAAAATGTAATCTATAACAAGAATATTCATGACGATATTTCCGATATTTAGAGAAAACATGAATCGGGGTAGCGAAAGACAGGAAGTAGCCCAGGACTAGTAGAAGGTATGACCATATCGGATATGTCAAGTTTTGGGCCGATATCGGAGATATAAATTTTTGAAAATTTTAATTTTTCATATATTTCGTATGAAAAAATAGACATTTTCAAGTCGATATATTTCATATTTAGAGAAAACATGAATCGGGGTAGCGAAAGACAGGGAGTAGCCTAGGACTAGTAGAAGCTATGACCATATCGGATATGTCAAGTTTTGGGCCGATATCGGAGATATAAATTTTTGAAAATGTTAATTTTTCATATATTTCATATGAAAAAATAGAAATTTTCAAGTCGATATATTTCATATTTAGAGAAAACATGAATCGGGGTAGCGAAAGACAGGGAGTAGCCTAGGACTAGTAGAAGCTATGACCATATTGGATATGTCAAGTTTTGGGCCGATATCGGAGATATAAATTTTTAAAAAATTTTCACTTTTCATATATTTTATATGAAAAAATTGAAATTTTCAAGTCGATATATTTCATATTTAGAGAAAACATGAATCGGGGTAGCGAAAGACAGGAAGTAGCCTAGGACTAGTAGAAGCTATGACCATATTGGATATGTCAAGTTTTGGGCCGATATCGGAGATATAAATTTTTGAAAATTTTTACTTTTCATATATTTTATATGAAAAAATTGAAATTTTCAAGTCGATATATTTCATATTTAGAGAAAACATGAATCGGGGTAGCGAAAGACAGGAAGTAGCCTAGGACTAGTAGAAGCTATGACCATATCGGATATGTCATGTTTTGGGCCGATATCGGAGATATAAATTTTTGAAAATTTTCATTTTTTATATATTTCATATGCAAAAATAGAGTATATTTAAGTCGATCCAATCGATATTTAGAGAAAACATGAATCAGGGAAGCGAAAGACAGGATGTAGCCTAGGACTAGTAGAAGCTATGACCATATTGGATATGTCAAGTTTTGGGCCGATATCGGAGATATAAATTTTTGAAAATTTTCACTTTTCATATATTTTATATGAAAAAATAGAAATTTTCAAGTCGATATATTTCATATTTAGAGAAAACATGAATCGGGGTAGCGAAAGACAGGGAGTAGCCTAGGACTAGTAGAAGCTATGACCATATCGGATATGTCAAGTTTTGGGCCGATATCGGAGATATAAATTTTTGAAAATTTTCATTTTTCATATATTTCATATGAAAAAATAGAAATTTTCAAGTCGATATATTTCATATTTAGAGAAAACATGAATCGGGGTAGCGAAAGACAGGAAGTAGCCTAGGACTAGTAGAAGCTATGACCATATCGGATATGTCAAGTTTTGGGCCGATATCGGAGATATAAATTTTTGAAAATTTTAATTTTTTATATATTTCATATGCAAAAATAGAGTATATTTAAGTCGATCCAATCGATATTTAGAGAAAACATGAATCGGGGAAGCGAAAGACAGGAAGTAGCCTAGGACTAGTAGAAGCTATGACCATATCGGATATGTCAAGTTTTGGGCCGATATCGGAGATATAAATTTTTGAAAATTTTCATTTTTCATATATTTCATATGAAAAAATAGAAATTTTCAAGTCGATATATTTCATATTTAGAGAAAACATGAATCGGGGTAGCGAAAGACAGGGAGTAGCCTAGGACTAGTAGAAGCTATGACCATATTGGATATGTCAAGTTTTGGGCCGATATCGGAGATATAAATTTTTGAAAATTTTCACTTTTCATATATTTTATATGAAAAAATTGAAATTTTCAAGTCGATATATTTCATATTTAGAGAAAACATGAATCGGGGTAGCGAAAGACAGGAAGTAGCCTAGGACTAGTAGAAGCTATGACCATATTGGATATGTCAAGTTTTGGGCCGATATCGGAGATATAAATTTTTGAAAATTTTCACTTTTCATATATTTTATATGAAAAAATTGAAATTTTCAAGTCGATATATTTCATATTTAGAGAAAACATGAATCGGGGTAGCGAAAGACAGGAAGTAGCCTAGGACTAGTAGAAGCTATGACCATATTGGATATGTCAAGTTTTGGGCCGATATCGGAGATATAAATTTTTGAAAATTTTCACTTTTCATATATTTTATATGAAAAAATTGAAATTTTCAAGTCGATATATTTCATATTTAGAGAAAACATGAATCGGGGTAGCGAAAGACAGGAAGTAGCCTAGGACTAGTAGAAGCTATGACCATATTGGATATGTCAAGTTTTGGGCCGATATCGGAGATATAAATTTTTGAAAATTTTCACTTTTCATATATTTTATATGAAAAAATTGAAATTTTCAAGTCGATATATTTCATATTTAGAGAAAACATGAATCGGGGTAGCGAAAGACAGGAAGTAGCCTAGGACTAGTAGAAGCTATGACCATATTGGATATGTCAAGTTTTGGGCCGATATCGGAGATATAAATTTTTGAAAATTTTCACTTTTCATATATTTTATATGAAAAAATTGAAATTTTCAAGTCGATATATTTCATATTTAGAGAAAACATGAATCGGGGTAGCGAAAGACAGGAAGTAGCCTAGGACTAGTAGAAGCTATGACCATATTGGATATGTCAAGTTTTGGGCCGATATCGGAGATATAAATTTTTGAAAATTTTCACTTTTCATATATTTTATATGAAAAAATTGAAATTTTCAAGTCGATATATTTCATATTTAGAGAAAACATGAATCGGGGTAGCGAAAGACAGGGAGTAGCCTAGGACTAGTAGAAGCTATGACCATATTGGATATGTCAAGTTTTGGGCCGATATCGGAGATATAAATTTTTAAAAAATTTTCACTTTTCATATATTTTATATGAAAAAATTGAAATTTTCAAGTCGATATATTTCATATTTAGAGAAAACATGAATCGGGGTAGCGAAAGACAGGAAGTAGCCTAGGACTAGTAGAAGCTATGACCATATCGGATATGTCAAGTTTTGGGCCGATATCGGAGATATAAATTTTTGAAAATTTTAATTTTTTATATATTTCATATGCAAAAATAGAGTATATTTAAGTCGATCCAATCGATATTTAGAGAAAACATGAATCGGGGAAGCGAAAGACAGGAAGTAGCCTAGGACTAGTAGAAGCTATGACCATATCGGATATGTCAAGTTTTGGGCCGATTTTGGAGATATAAATTTTTGAAAATTCTCTATTAATATTCTCTATTTTTGCATATGAAATATATAAAAAATGAAAATTTTCAAAAATTTATATCTCCGATATCGGCCCAAAACTTGACATATCCAATATGGTCATAGCTTCTACTAGTCCTAGGCTACTTCCTGTCTTTCGCTTCCCCGATTCATGTTTTCTCTAAATATCGATTGGATCGACTTAAATATACTCTATTTTTGCATATGAAATATATACAAAATTAAAATTTTCAAAAATTTATATCTCCGATATCGGCCCAAAACTTGACATATCCGATATGGTCATATCTTCGACTAGTCCTAGGCTACTCCCTGTCTTTCGATACCCCGATTCATGTTTTCTCTAAATATCGATTGGATCGACTTAAATATACTCTATTTTTGCATATGAAATATATAAAAAATTAAAATTTTCAAAAATTTATATCTCCGATATCGGCCCAAAACTTGACATATCCGATATGGTCGTAGCTTCTACTGGTCCTAGACTACTCCCTGTCTTTCGCTACCCCGATTCATGTTTTCTCTAAATATGAAATAAATCGACTTGAAAATTTCAGTTTTTTCATATAAAATATATGAAAAGTGAAAATTTTCAAAAATTTATATCTCCGATATCGGCCCAAAACTTGACATATCCGATATGGTCGTAGCTTCTACTGGTCCTAGACTACTCCCTGTCTTTCGCTACCCCGATTCATGTTTTCTCTAAATATGAAATAAATCGACTTGAAAATTTCAATTTTTTCATATAAAATATATGAAAAGTGAAAATTTTCAAAAATTTATATCTCCGATATCGGCCCAAAACTTGACATATCCAATATGGTCATAGCTTCTACTAGTCCTAGGCTACTTCCTGTCTTTCGCTACCCCGATTCATGTTTTCTCTAAATATCGATTGGATCGACTTAAATATTCTCTATTTTTGCATATGAAATATATAAAAAATGAAAATTTTCAAAAATTTATATCTCCGATATCGGCCCAAAACATGACATATCCGATATGTTCGTAGCTTCTACTAGTCCTAGGCTACTCCCTGTCTTTCGCTACCCCGATTCATGTTTTCTCTAAATATGAAATATATCGACTTGAAAATTTCTATTTTTTCATATGAAATATATGAAAAATGAAAATTTTCAAAAATTTATATCTCCGATATCGGCCCAAAACTTGACATATCCGATATGGTCATAGCTTCTACTAGTCCTAGGCTACTTCCTGTCTTTCGCTACCCCGATTCATGTTTTCTCTAAATATGAAATAAATCGACTTGAAAATTTCAAATTTTTCATATAAAATATATGAAAAGTGAAAATTTTCAAAAATGTATATCTCCGATATCGGCCCAAAACTTGACATATCCAATATGGTCATAGCTTCTACTAGTCCTAGGCTACTTCCTGTCTTTCGCTACCCCGATTCATGTTTTCTCTAAATATGAAATATATCGACTTGAAAATTTCAATTTTTTCATATAAAATATATGAAAAGTGAAAATTTTCAAA
Organism: Stomorhina lunata; assembly: GCA_933228675.1. NCBI lineage: Eukaryota > Metazoa > Arthropoda > Insecta > Diptera > Rhiniidae > Stomorhina > Stomorhina lunata. The sequence goes on along the minus strand of OW121740.1, from coordinate 81,255,671 downwards.
AATTTATATCTCCGATATCGGCCCAAAACTTGACATATCCAATATGGTCATAGCTTCTACTAGTCCTAGGCTACTTCCTGTCTTTCGCTACCCCGATTCATGTTTTCTCTAAATATCGATTGGATCGACTTAAATATTCTCTATTTTTGCATATGAAATATATAAAAAATGAAAATTTTCAAAAATTTATATCTCCGATATCGGCCCAAAACATGACATATCCGATATGTTCATAGCTTCTACTAGTCCTAGGCTACTCCCTGTCTTTCGCTACCCCGATTCATGTTTTCTCTAAATATGAAATATATCGACTTGAAAATTTCTATTTTTTCATATGAAATATATGAAAAATGAAAATTTTCAAAAATTTATATCTCCGATATCGGCCCAAAACTTGACATATCCGATATGGTCATAGCTTCTACTAGTCCTAGGCTACTTCCTGTCTTTCGCTACCCCGATTCATGTTTTCTCTAAATATGAAATATATGGACTTGAAAATTTCAATTTTTTCATATAAAATATATGAAAAGTGAAAATTTTCAAAAATTTATATCTCCGATATCGGCCCAAAACTTGACATATCCAATATGGTCATAGCTTCTACTAGTCCTAGGCTACTTCCTGTCTTTCGCTACCCCGATTCATGTTTTCTCTAAATATGAAATATATCGACTTGAAAATTTCTATTTTTTCATATGAAATATATGAAAAATGAAAATTTTCAAAAATTTATATCTCCGATATCGGCCCAAAACTTGACATATCCGATATGGTCATAGCTTCTACTAGTCCTAGGCTACTCCCTGTCTTTCGCTACCCCGATTCATGTTTTCTCTAAATATGAAATATATCGACTTGAAAATTTCTATTTTTTCATATAAAATATATGAAAAGTGAAAATTTTCAAAAATTTATATCTCCGATATCGGCCCAAAACTTGACATATCCAATATGGTCATAGCTTCTACTAGTCCTAGGCTACTTCCTGTCTTTCGCTTCCCTGATTCATGTTTTCTCTAAATATCGATTGGATCGACTTAAATATACTCTATTTTTGCATATGAAATATATAAAAAATGAAAATTTTCAAAAATTTATATCTCCGATATCGGCCCAAAACATGACATATCCGATATGTTCATAGCTTCTACTAGTCCTAGGCTACTCCCTGTCTTTCGCTACCCCGATTCATGTTTTCTCTAAATATGAAATATATCGACTTGAAAATTTCTATTTTTTCATATGAAATATATGAAAAATGAAAATTTTCAAAAATTTATATCTCCGATATCGGCCCAAAACTTGACATATCCGATATGGTCATAGCTTCTACTAGTCCTAGGCTACTTCCTGTCTTTCGCTACCCCGATTCATGTTTTCTCTAAATATGAAATATATGGACTTGAAAATTTCAATTTTTTCATATAAAATATATGAAAAGTGAAAATTTTCAAAAATTTATATCTCCGATATCGGCCCAAAACTTGACATATCCAATATGGTCATAGCTTCTACTAGTCCTAGGCTACTTCCTGTCTTTCGCTACCCCGATTCATGTTTTCTCTAAATATGAAATATATCGACTTGAAAATTTCTATTTTTTCATATGAAATATATGAAAAATGAAAATTTTCAAAAATTTATATCTCCGATATCGGCCCAAAACTTGACATATCCGATATGGTCATAGCTTCTACTAGTCCTAGGCTACTCCCTGTCTTTCGCTACCCCGATTCATGTTTTCTCTAAATATGAAATATATCGACTTGAAAATTTCTATTTTTTCATATGAAATATATGAAAAATGAAAATTTTCAAAAATTTATATCTCCGATATCGGCCCAGAACTTGACATATCCGATATGGTCATAGCTTCTACTAGTCCTAGGCTACTCCCTGTCTTTCGCTACCCCGATTCATGTTTTCTCTAAATATGAAATATATCGACTTGAAAATTTCTATTTTTTCATATGAAATATATGAAAAATGAAAATTTTCAAAAATTTATATCTCCGATATCGGCCCAAAACTTGACATATCCGATATGGTCATACCTTCTACTAGTCCTGGGCTACTTCCTGTCTTTCGCTACCCCGATTCATGTTTTCTCTAAATATCGGAAATATCGTCATGAATATTCTTGTTATAGATTACATTTTTTTATATGAAAATAATTTGTAAATCTTTTTTTGTTTTTGTTAGATTTTAGTTTAAAATGTTTTTGATTGAAAAATAATAAAATTTTTAAAAAAATTTATTTTTTGTTGCTATTTTTTGTAAAAAAATAAATATGTCTTTTTTCAAAATCATCTTAACAGTGTGTGGAACGTATTTAACATAGGTGTGGGACGTATTTAACTGACGAATTTATCTTCACACCCTTCCCTCTACAACATACTACACTAGCCCCCAATCAACATGCCTCATTAACCTCCAGACAACATGGTACAATAAACCCCCCACAACAAGCTCCGTTATCCGCATGGCGACAGGATACATATTCCTACCGGCAATATGCAACATTATCCCCCCGACAACATATCATAGTATCCCTCAGTGATACATCATTCTCCAGACAACATACTTCATTAGCCCCCAGTCAACATGCCTCATCAACCCCCAGACAACATACTACAATAAACCCCCCAACAAGGTCCGTTACCCCCCTGGAGCCATGCTACATACTCCTACCGGCAACATGTTACATTATCCCCTCGACAACATACTATATTATCCCCCAGCCAGCATGTAACACTGGCCTCCCAGCAATTGCCTCCATTATCCCCCGGCCGCCATGCCACATTATCTTTCCAGCAACATAATGGGTGCATATTGCACCCAATGCAATATGCCACACTACCCCCCAGACAACATGCCATACAAACCCCTCCTCAACAAGGTCCCTTACATTTGCAATAGCACATCGATTTGATGAAGTTTAAGTATTCTGGCATGCAACCCAAAAACACAGTGCCCAGTGAGGGTTGTGCACTTTAATTCGTACGAATTACCCAACTAGCAAAAGTTCTTGATTAGTTATGTAAAACTCTGAAGTTAGCGGACTGATTTAGGTCAAAGCTTTAACAATTATAAGCCATAAAATTATAGGGTATACACTCTTAGTTTTAGATACATACGTGAAATATATAGCTTTTGAATGGATGGATATCAGCTTTGTCGGAAAAGTTATTAAAGATTTACTTATTAATCTGAAGTTAGTTAATTAATTAAAATGAACACTTCATCAATAATATTTGGGATGTATTGTTCTTTCGATCTGTCCGATGGATGTTTGGAAAGTTTTGCTCTAGTTCCTTGTGCAATTTTAATGTGATTTAATTTATCAGCATTAAATCGATTCCCGGTCGGGGTTATAAGGGAGATTTCACTAAATGTGAATAGAGCTCGCCCATTTTCAATATCGAACTTTTCAAGAGATCAGAAATACTTTTGTCAAATGTTGTCCCTCTAGAAAGTTTATTTTAGGCGCTATCGCCCTGAATATCAATATTGTACAACGTCTTTATACTAAATGTCATCATCGTATCTTAGGCGAAGTTATACGGGATCAATTGTCAAACGTGAACGGATTTCTCCCAATTGCAATTAAAAAATTTAAATTTTCGTTGATATGTGAGATACTTACATACATATGTAGGTTTTGAACAGATATCATGTACTTAACAGCATTTTTGTACTTACCTATAATTTGATATAGAATACATTTTCAAATGTTATCATAATGTTCAAAAGTCAGACACAAAATTAAGATTAATGCAGAGTGTCTGTCTGCTAAAATCAGATATGTGGAGCTCCTGGATTTTACACAAAATTTTAGGATATTGTCCCACCCTGAATTTTCATTGTCGATCAAAACACCATCGCTTAAACGCTAAATTATATCTACCACAAATTACCTAATGCATCAGGATTTAGGTAATCCCCTGCGAAGGACGCTTTTAAATTTCATCAAAATAAACACCTGAGATATCGACAAAACAGGAGCTCCAAAAACTTGACTACAACAGAAAAAATACAGACAGGTAGACGGACGGACAAAAAAAACAGACGGACGGACAAACAAACAGACGGACGGACGGACAGACAGACGGACGGACGGACGGAGGTCGCGAAATCGATTCTCCTGCCGATTCTGAGTTGATCGGTACAATTTGAATGGTATTCGTAATCAGATTTGTGGAGTATAGATTTTAGAAAATCCTCACACAAAGAACGATGTCAAATTTCATCACAATCGGTCCATAAACACCTGAGATATCGCTGAAACAATACTTACAAAATGTAAACAAAATTTCTTAGACACGTACTTTGGGCAATTTGCTGTACATCAAATGTAGTGTTATGGCGATATCTCAATTGTTTATGGACCGCTTTTGATAAAATTTAATAACGTGCTTGGCGAGGGAATTTCCTAAAATCTGATATAAAATTTATGTAGGTCCGTGCTAAAGGAGGATGGTTTTTCTATTTCTGCATTTCATTTTTTCAACAAACATTCTCTAATGCGAACTTTGGGCAATTTGCGATACATCAAATTCAGTGTTTTGGCGATATCTCAGTTGTTTATGGACCGATTTTGATAAAATTTTACAAAGTGCTTTGGGAAACTATTTCCTACAATCTGATATATAACATATTATCACATGTACACCAGGAGTATCTTTTTTCTCTTGTTATTTAAAAGTGTGTTTCAATCAAAAATTTTAAAATTTTCGTCTAATTTTTGGTATTTTTTCGATATTTTCGGTGTTCATAAACCGATTTTAATGAAATTTAATAGCGTTCATTGCGGGAGAATTTCCTAAAATCTGATATATAATTTATGTAAGTCCATCCTCCAGGGGCTTCAGAAACTTGATTTCAACAGACAGATGGACGGACAGACAGACGGACATCGCTTAATCGATTCTCCTCCCTATTCTGAGTCGATCGGTATAATTTTTATGGGGTCTACGATCACTAATAAAAAAATTACAAACGGAATCACAAACTTATAATACCCTTTCACCTATTGGTGAAGGGTATAATAACAAATTATCAATTAAAATCACATTAGAAATGTCAAGGTATGCTATAATGTTTTGTTTTTTAAATAATCATCACTAGCCCGAAAGGAACCCCTTATAATCGTAATAAATATTAATTATTAAGCAAAAATATACTAAGTTCTCAGTTCTGCTGGAAAATTATACATATATATATATATATATATATATATATATATATATATATATATATAATTCCCCGACAACATTCCAATTAGAACAAGGGGTACTTCTCTCAGACAATGAGCTGAATCCGATTCTATTTTTAGACTCATTGAAAGGGACCTACGTTTTAACGCCGGCTCCGAACGGCAAATGCATTAATTAGAGAAAATTTACATACATATGTATATTTTTGTTATCATACTTATTGTTATCTTACGAATGTGCAAATTAAATTACCGCTATCAAATATATTTTTAGTTCCACAAGGCTGACGTCTACAATCCTGTTTGGAAGAAATAAAAATATTTATTAGTAATTGTTTAGGAATTGATTTAAATTATAGTTTTAGATTTTGCAAAAATAATTATTTAATTGCACTGCGTTACAATTTGAAACTTTTGTTCTTGCACCTGAACGAAACTATAAACACATGAAACTGGAGATTAAGTATAGAAAAATTGCATACTTAGTTTTTTATGAGGACATAATTTCTCCTTTTTTAAAGAACTTTAAAGTTTTAATGCCATACAATTTTAATTAAATAATTTTATTTATTATGCATTAAACACATAGACAACAGCAGGCTACACGAACACCGACTACAAAAGTCGTTGGCTGCAATCGTCGCCTCGTAGTCAGCTACTTAGTTATTTTGGGGACGGCAGCTACATTTAAGATGGTAGCTACATTTCGTAACACCTGTTTATGAGTGGTGCCAATATCGCGTTTATAACATGGACAAAATAACTATTTAAATTTTGATAAAAACGACATAAATTCATTTTATTAATTAACCTCCGAAATCAACGGTTTTCCCGTACCTGATGGTATGTCTATATCAAAAAAAAAAATTTATAGAAAGATTTTGGTGTGATCTCTAATAGTTTAAGAGTTATGGGCTTTTTAAATTTCAAGAATAATACGGTATAACTTTAGAAGTTTATATCCGATATTAACTTTTTTGGTATCAAACAAAAGCTACTGAAAATATCTTTTATATTCTATATAATATTCTTTATAATGAATAAGGAGCTAATATACTATAAACTTATTTCTGCAACCGACTTTTTTTATAAAAATTCGTTTATCTTAAAACAATATAAGTATGCTCTTTTATATAATGAATTTTATAAAGGACATACTGGGCTTTTATATAACATGAACTACGTAGCTCTAGCACACGTAGCGTGTGAGTTAGACAGTTTAAAAAATAACTTTTTAAAATTTTACTTTTATTGAGTTAGAGTTATATAAATATAAATATAAATTTTTACATAATATTTTATTTGATATTATTATATACATTAAATATATAAATATTCGATAAGTATGTAAATTGTTTACATAAATTCTCCTCATTGTATTTATGGTAAATAAATTCAAGTGGTTTAAATCGCTCATTTATTTCAATATTATATGGTGTTTACAGCACTAAATCTTTTATTGTCGCCAACAAAAATAGAAAATAGTTTAATTTTGGCTACAGCTACAACGGTGGTCGGTGGTCGTGTAGCCGTGTCGACTCTAAAAAATTTATTTCTATTTGAATGCATGAATTATAATTTTGTCAAGCTGTAGCCCGTAGCCTGCTGTTGTCTATGTGTTTAATGCATTATAGCTTTATAGGTGTCAAATAAAAGATAACAATCCAAACAAGTTTTTTGAACCTAAATACAAGAACGAAAATATTACAAAAATGTTATTATAAGGATAAAAAAGGATAACATTTTTGTAATATTTTCGTCCTTGTATTTAGGTTCAAAAAACTTTAAATTAAAAAATGTTTTTAAATATTTGTAGTAAACGCCTATCTATTTTCTATCGAGCGTTTCAAAACGATACCTTTACTATTTATCCGTAAAATGTGATTAATCATACATTTGAAGTATAAAAATTATTTATATGAGCAAAAATTATAGGTTTCTTGAGTTATTGAAAAAATAAGCTTAGTGCAAAAACTATGACACATTTTGAGGGTGATGATCTGGGGTCAAAAAAATGTCTATGCAAAATGAAACTACTAGCGCCAAAAGCGTTTGGCGCTAGTAGTAGTTACCGCTTTTCAAAAGTTGCAATTTTCTGTATAGGAGTCGAATCAAAAAATTTCGAAAACCACACCATCTCCGATTTCAATAAAATTGTGTATATAGCTAGCTTAGAGTGCAAAGGTGCCAACTGCACTTTTTAATTTTTTTTTCAGGAGAGACAAAAAACTGTTTTAAAAAAATCATCTAATATTTTTTTTTTTAATTTTTTTTATTGGAATTTTATTCGCTTTGTTGTTACATACACAGTAAGTTAAAAATTAAAAAAATACAGTATCTTTGAGTAATTATAAGTTTTGTCATTTAGCACCCTTTCAGTAAGTGTGTGAAGTTAAATTCGTCAAGTTAAATACGTCCCACAAAAATGTTAATAACATTATAGGACACTGTTAAATGGATGAATTTAAAAATATTTGCTTTTTTCGTAGAAAAAAAATGGGTCACTTTGGACAGACCTGAATGGGGTTGCGATATACCGGGTAAAAGCCCTAAGGAAGTAGATTCCAAAACTATATTCAGTATATGTAGTTGTTTCTCGTTTGAAGTCACATGGACAAAACTTTGAAGCTTTGTAGGGGCCATTTCAGACAAACCTGAATAAGGTCATACTGAGTGAAAGCTCTAGGGGAGTAGATTCCAAAACAATATTCAGTATATGCAATTCTTTCTCAGGACAGCGGGTGCAATGTAGTAGAAATTTATTTGAAGTGACTTTGAAATATAAAAACTTTTAATAGGAAATTTTCAAAATTTCCTATTTTTATAGGAAATTTTCAAAATTTCTTATTTTTATAGGAAATTTTCAAAATTTCCTATTTTTATAGGAAATTTTCAAAATTTCCTATTTTTATAGGAAATTTTCAAAATTTCTTATTTTTATAGGAAATTTTCAAAATTTCCTATTTTTATAGGAAATTTTCAAAATTTCCTATTTTTATAGGAAATTTTCAAAATTTCCTATTTTTATAGGAAATTTTCAAAACTTCCTATTTTTATAGGAAATTTTCAAAATTTCCTATTTTTATAGGAAATTTTCAAAATTTCCTATTTTTATAGGACATTTTCAAAATTTCCTATTTTTATAGGACATTTTCAAAATTTCCTATTTTTATAGGACATTTTCAAAATTTCCTATTTTTATAGGACATTTTCAAAATTTCCTATTTTTATAGGACATTTTCAAAATTTCCTATTTTTATAGGACATTTTCAAAATTTCCTATTTTTATAGGACATTTTCAAAATTTCCTATTTTTATAGGACATTTTCAAAATTTCCTATTTTTATAGGACATTTTCAAAATTTCCTATTTTTATAGGACATTTTCAAAATTTCCTATTTTTATAGGACATTTTAAAAATTTCCTATTTTTATAGGACATTTTCAAAATTTCCTATTTTTATAGGACATTTTCAAAATTTCCTATTTTTATAGGACATTTTCAAAATTTCCTATTTTTATAGGACATTTTCAAAATTTCCTATTTTTATAGGACATTTTCAAAATTTCCTATTTTTATAGGACATTTTCAAAATTTCCTATTTTTATAGGACATTTTCAAAATTTCCTATTTTTATAGGACATTTTCAAATTTTCCTATTTTTATAGGACATTTTCAAAATTTCCTATTTTTATAGGACATTTTCAAAATTTCCTATTTTTATAGGACATTTTCAAAATTTCCTATTTTTATAGGACATTTTCAAAATTTCCTATTTTTATAGGACATTTTCAAAATTTCCTATTTTTATAGGACATTTTCAAAATTTCCTATTTTTATAGGACATTTTAAAAATTTCCTATTTTTATAGGACATTTTTAAAATTTCCTATTTTTATAGGACATTTTCAAAATTTCCTATTTTTATAGGACATTTTCAAAATTTCCTATTTTTATAGGACATTTTCAAAATTTCCTATTTTTATAGGACATTTTCAAAATTTCCTATTTTTATAGGACATTTTCAAAATTTCCTATTTTTATAGGACATTTTCAAAATTTCCTATTTTTATAGGACATTTTCAAAATTTCCTATTTTTATAGGACATTTTCAAAATTTCCTATTTTTATAGGACATTTTCAAAATTTCCTATTTTTATAGGACATTTTCAAAATTTCCTATTTTTATAGGACATTTTCAAAATTTCCTATTTTTATAGGACATTTTCAAAATTTCCTATTTTTATAGGACATTTTCAAAATTTCCTATTTTTATAGGACATTTTCAAAATTTCCTATTTTTATAGGACATTTTCAAAATTTCCTATTTTTATAGGACATTTTCAAAATTTCCTATTTTTATAGGACATTTTCAAAATTTCCTATTTTTATAGGACATTTTCAAAATTTCCTATTTTTATAGGACATTTTCAAAATTTCCTATTTTTATAGGACATTTTCAAAATTTCCTATTTTTATAGGACATTTTCAAAATTTCCTATTTTTATAGGACATTTTCAAAATTTCCTATTTTTATAGGACATTTTAAAAATTTCCTATTTTTATAGGACATTTTTAAAATTTCCTATTTTTATAGGACATTTTCAAAATTTCCTATTTTTATAGGACATTTTCAAAATTTCCTATTTTTATAGGACATTTTCAAAATTTCCTATTTTTATAGGACATTTTCAAAATTTCCTATTTTTATAGGACATTTTCAAAATTTCCTATTTTTATAGGACATTTTCAAAATTTCCTATTTTTATAGGACATTTTCAAAATTTCCTATTTTTATAGGACATTTTCAAAATTTCCTATTTTTATAGGACATTTTCAAAATTTCCTATTTTTATAGGACATTTTCAAAATTTCCTATTTTTATAGGACATTTTCAAAATTTCCTATTTTTATAGGACATTTTCAAAATTTCCTATTTTTATAGGACATTTTCAAAATTTCCTATTTTTATAGGACATTTTCAAAATTTCCTATTTTTATAGGACATTTTCAAAATTTCCTATTTTTATAGGACATTTTCAAAATTTCCTATTTTTATAGGACATTTTCAAAATTTCCTATTTTTATAGGACATTTTCAAAATTTCCTATTTTTATAGGACATTTTCAAAATTTCCTATTTTTATAGGACATTTTCAAAATTTCCTATTTTTATAGGACATTTTAAAAATTTCCTATTTTTATAGGACATTTTTAAAATTTCCTATTTTTATAGGACATTTTCAAAATTTCCTATTTTTATAGGACATTTTCAAAATTTCCTATTTTTATAGGACATTTTCAAAATTTCCTATTTTTATAGGACATTTTAAAAATTTCCTATTTTTATAGGACATTTTTAAAATTTCCTATTTTTATAGGACATTTTCAAAATTTCCTATTTTTATAGGACATTTTCTAAAATCTGATATAAAATTCAAAATTTTTTTTTAAAAACATACTCTTTTTTAAATTTTTTTCTTTTTTTATTTGCCAATTTACGTACATCGATATCTTTTGCTTTGGCGATGTCTCGGTTATTGAATGATTTCCTAAAATTTGATATATAGTTCAAAAAACTTAAAAAAAAAAGTTTTTTTGACGAAATATATTTTTTTTAAATACAATTTTTTTTTAAAACAAAATTTTAAATTCACATCGAATTTTGAATTTTGGCGATATCTCAGGTGTTTATAGACCGAGTTTGATGAAATTTAATAGCATGCTGCTTTGGAGTATTTTCTAAAATCTGATATATAATTCAAAAATTAAAAAAAAAATATTGTTTTTTAAAAATTGTTTTCTAAAATTTGCCAATTTCAATACATCGATATCTTTTGCTTTGGCGATATCTCTGTTATTGATATACTGATTTTATTGAAATTCATTGTTGAATGATTTTTTAAAATTTGATATAAAGTTCAAAAATATTTTTTTTAATACACAGTTAAAAAAAAATTAAATTTGGTATTTTTCGGGAATTCAATTTAGAGTTTTTTCGAATTTAGGGTTTTGGCAATATCTCAGATTGTAATGTACCTATTTTGATCATATATAATATCGTTTTGCTTTGGAATTTCAAACAAAAAGACTTTTTTATACAAATTAAAACAATGCAATTTAAAAGAAAATAAAAAAAAAATTAGCATCAAATTTCGAGTTTTTTCTATATCTCAGTTGTAAGTAGTACTATATTTTGCAATTTAATAGTGTACTTCGTAGAACACTATTAACATCTAATACCTATACATATAAGTTATGACGGTATACCATCTAGAAGCTCATCAAATTTGATTTCAGCATACCGAAATATGTCTTAAAGTGACTTTTGAACATTATGATGGCCTTTATCCATATCTTAAGTAAGAGTTGTTGCCAAAAGTCTAATATAAATAGGTCCGCTAATATTTTCATTAAAGCAACCATTTAATTTATAATCTAACTTTAAAGATATATGTATTTAAATACGACCACTCTCGAGGTGCGAAATGTTACAATGTTGTGTAATTTCTGAAATTGTTTGTATTTCAATCTACCTTCAAAACGTTTTAGACCCAATATAAAACAAGGCTATTCATTAAATTAAGAATTATTCAAAAATTAAATGTATGAGGACCAGTGACATTTATAATAAAACTCAGAAAATAACGGTTACTTTTTTATTTTTATTTTTTTGATCAGAAATAGAAGTTATTTTGTGCCTTTCATTATTTCAGGAAAAATAAAAGTTATTTTTGCTTTATATTTTATCGCTCAAAGTATACCGGATATTTTTTATTTATATTTTTTTTTTGGTCAATTCATACCGAGAATGTTTAAATTATATTATATCGCTCAAAGTATACCGGGTATTTTTGTTTTATATATTATTGCTCAATTCATACCGGGTATTTCTGATTTATATTATATCGCTCAAATTATACCGGGTATTTTTGATTTATATTATATCGCTCAAATTATACCGGACATTTTTGATTTTTATTATATCGCTTAAATTATACCGGGTGTTTTTGATTTATATTTTATTGCTCAATTCATATCGGGTAAGTTTGATTTATATTATATCAATATGTGACGATTATTTTGATTTAATATTATATCAAGCAATGACTGCTGTTTATTATGTGATTTTAATTTTTTTAACAATTTCTGAGCGATATCTTTTAAAATTGATTTTTTAGAGCAGGAATCCGATTTTTAAAAGTTTTTAAATATTTTCCATAAAAAAGGAAAACTTAAAAATTTCCCATAAAAAAGGAAAACTTAAAAATTTCCCATTAAAAAGGTAAATTTCAAAATTTTCGCATAAAAATTGTAAATTTTGAAAATATCCCATAAAAATGGTAAATTTTTAAAATTTCCCATAAAAATGGTAAATTTTGAAAATTTCCCATAAGAATGGTAAATTTTGAAAATTTCCCATAAAAATTGTAAATTTTGAAAATTTCCCATAAAAATTGTAAATTTTTAAAATTTTCCATAAAAATGGCAAATTTTGAAAATTTCCCTAAAAATGGTATATTTTGAAAACTTCCCATAAAAATGGTAAATTTTTAAAATTTCCTATAAAAATGGTACATTTTGAAAACTTCCCATAAAAATGGTAAATTTTGAAAACTTCCCATAAAAATGTTAGATTTTTAAAATTTCCTTTTTTTTTAGAGCAGGAATTCGATTTTTAAAAATTTTTAAAAATTTTCCATAAAAAAGGAAAACTTAAAAATTTCCCATTAAAAAGGTAAATTTCAAAATTTTCGCATAAAAATTGTAAATTTTGAAAATATCCCATAAAAATGGTAAATTTTGAAAATTTTCTATAAAAATGGTAAATTTTGAAAATTTCCCATAAAAATGGTAAATTTTGAAAATTTCCCATAAAAATGGTAAATTTTGAAAATTTCCCATAAAAATTGTTAATTTTGAAAATTTTCCATAAAAATGGTAAATTTTGAAAACTTCCCATAAAAGTGGGAAATTTTGAAAATTTCCTATATAAATGTAAACATTGAAAATTTTGAAAACTTCTTATAAAAATTTAAACTTTTAAAACTTCTTAAAGAAATAGAAAATTTTTTAAAATAAAATTTTATAAATTTCTTATTATTTTATTTTTATTATTTTATTTATTTAAAGATATATAATTTAATAAATACATTATTCTTATGTGATTACATCGATATGGAATTCATTTAATATATTTAATATATCTAAATTTGGCATAACATAATGTTGTGAGCCAGATTGGCACTATGAACAAAATAATTTTGATTTAATGTGTGTTTTTTTTTAAGTTTAATAAAATTACTAATAACAATTATAAGACTAAAAAGTAAATTCGTTTATAATTAGTTTACGATATTTTTGGCAAGTTTCAACATAGTTATATAAGGAATGAAAGTCTTCTCCATTTAATATGTTAAGGACTTCATTTTCATCGAGATTAAATTTTCCAAAACAATTTTTCCTTATTTCTTTATATATTGGGCATACACCTATAAAGTGATAAGTATTTTCAGTTACATTTAAATTGCAAATTGTGCATAAGGGTGATGTGTTGTTGCTAAAGGATTTGCCATTTAAATCCAGCGAACCCCCGCGAGCCTTTATGAGGATGCTTGTAACTCTTGATGAAAAATTTGAGGCAAGTGTAGGAGTAACGTAGTAATTTAATTTGGAATACAAATCGTGATGCGAAGAATTACTAGCACTTGCTGTGTAGTCATAGCGTTCCTTTTCTTTTAATAAATTTATTATGTTTATCCCATCCAAACAGAGAGGGCGATTGTTGACAGCAGGAAAAAATTGTAGTCTCTGACAAATATTGGACCATTCTTTAGCCCAATATACATTACTTGTTATAACAGCCTCGGCTAAGATCCGAGGTAATCTACATTGGTTCATATTTAGAACTTTGGTTATATAAGGAAAGTGAAGTTGTAAAGTTGATGAAAATAATGAATCTAGACCAGATTCCAGGTACAGCATGTTATTAGGTGTTGATGATGGGAGATAAAGCATTTTTTAATAAAATACCGAAATAGTTTTTCGACAACATCATATTTTTGGAATCCCCAAACTTGAGCCCCATAAAACATTATGGATCTAGACGCTGCAAAAAATATTTTTAATTTGTTTCTTTTTGTTATTTGAGGATGGTTTATGAACTTTGACCACGTTGAATTAATAGCTAGCTTAGATGTAGCCAGTTTGTTGTTTAAATAAGTGTTAAATGATAAGTTATAAGTGATATCAACTCCCAAATATTTGTAGCTATTCACAATTTCAACATCTTCTACACCATAACTCCATTTTAACTGACTTGAGACACGTGTGCCAGAGCGAAATATCATAATCTTAGATTTATTTAAGTTTACAGATAGCTTCCAAGTAGAGCAATAACTATATAATGCGTTGATCATATTTTGGAGTTCAACGGAGAATCTGCCAATAAGACTATATCATCTGCATAAAGTAGAATTTTCACAGTTGTATCTACCACGTTAACACCAACGGGTAATACATCAGCCAAGTCGTTAAGGTACAATGAGAACAGTAGTGGGCTTAGTATGCAACCTTGTTTAACTCCAACATTGAAGTGAAAATATTCAGAGAATGATGTTTCATCCCAGATGCGGCATTCAGTGTTTTTGTATGAATTTTGCAGTAGCCGGATAAATTTCGAAGATAATCCTAAACAGGAGAGCTTATAAAACAAACCATTTCTTGGCACAGAGTCGAAGGCGCACGAAAAATCGACAAAAAAAAAGGCGTATGTAATTTTACCATTTAATTTATTGAGATGAACAATATTTACCAAATTGAAGATGTTGTCAACAGTTGAGTAATCCTTTCTGAAACCAGCTTGATATTCATTTAGTATGTTATTACGATTTACCCATTCAGTCAAACGGTTTAACATAATTGTGTTAAAAATTTTACAAATGGTGTCAATCAAAGATAAACCCCGATAATTAGCAGGTGCATTCAGATCTCCTTTCTTATACAATGGCAGCAAGATAGACTGACAGAAGCTATGAGGAATACTTTCATGTAAAAAGATTTTGTTAAAAACAGACAATACCTCGTTTATGAAGCATGGAGGAGCAAATTTGTAGAACTCGTAAGGAATCCCATCTTGGCCAGGTGATTTGTTAGACTTCAGAGTTTTTAATACTAACAGAATTTCATTACGTTCAATAGGGGAGTCCAAAAACACATCCGTAAAATAAGGCATGCACCATTTTATTTCATCTTCATGTACAGTATTATTCAGCATAGAACTAAAGTGTATACGGAAATCATCTGCAGTTAGGTTGCCTTTGATATGAGGCTGAGTAGTTTTAAACGAATTTTAAAGTCTCCACCAATCGCTACTTTTAACATTGTTTTATTTTATGACATTGTTGTTGTAAAATTCAAGTTTTCTGGTTTTACAGAGATTTGTGTACTTGGTTTTGGAGACAAAATATTTAAATTTATTTGCAACAGTATGCAACTTTCTATACTTTTTAAGATTTTTAAGCATCAAATTACGATAACGTACACATTTCCAGTTAAACCATTTTTGTTTAGGTACAAATATTTTTTTGTTACATTTAAATTTGGCGGCGTGTTTTATTTTAGAAGTAACGGATGAAATAATTTCGTTAATGTCATAATTTGATTGAAGATCAATGTTTTCAGATTGGGAGGAAAGTTTTTCAACATATATTGGTAACTGTTTGTTATTCCAACGTAATTTTGGAAGCATAGTTTCTCCATTTACGTTACTACTATATATTGATCTAATTTTTACACACAGAGGCATATGGTCGGAGTATGGTTTTGAGGCAATACGGAATTCAGAAACATATTAAAAAAAACTTTGCGAACAAATACAAATATAGTCAATCACAGAACTGCCCATTATACCACAGAAGCTAAATTCACCATCCTTATCACCATCAGTCCTACCATTGAGAACAATACCACCAATATTATCAATAAAATCCATTAGTTTTTTGCCTTGAGTATTAAAAATTTTATCTTTTGAACATCTTTTTTCATGGAAATGTAGTAATTGTTGAAAAAAAACGTCGATCTATAGTTTGCTTATCAGAAATTCTGGCATTTAAGTCACCAACAATGCAGAAATGCGTTGGATTAAAATTAAACACAAATTCAGCCAGGTTTGAAGACCAGTTTGTGCAATTTAAATACCTGGGAATTATGAAACAACGTTCATCATCAAATTTAGCTGCATTCGGCCAGCAAATTATTTAAGAAATCAGCGTCAGTGACTGTATTTGCAATTATTTTCTTATAAAGATGCAAAATTCACCAAGTCTAACTCTAGCAGATTGTTTATTTTTAGATATTTTCTTGCTTAACCGGCGCAAATTATATCTCACATGCTGTTCATCTTCAGTGTAATCTCTATTAATACATATTTTTAGCCCAACTAATTTCTTTTTGGCAACAATAACGTTGTAAGCTTGATAACTAGAATCAAGGTTGAAACAAAACGATTTACCTCCAGCTAACATACGGGTTGAAACAATTTTAATGTTTTCATTTAAGCAGTCAGAACATATTTTAGTGAATTCCGCCTTGGCAGCAATAACATTTTTACTACTTAGACCAGATACCATTACATTAGTTTAGCGAGTTTTACGATCTACGATTTCCAGTCTAGCTGTTAGTTTTTTAATATCTTTTTTTAGACTTAAATTTTCTTTCCTTAATTCCTCAATTTCGGCTTTGAGAGGTTCTAAGTCAGATTTCCTAGTGACATCTTTAAGTTTGTCATCTAGCAGATTGCACAGCCTATCCCATGAAAAAGCGTCTTGAACGGATTGGTTTGAGGATTGCATATTGGTGTTTATTAAAAGTTTTTTACTAGCGTTTTCAACAGTGTAGTCAGGAGAAGTGAAAACCAATGTACGCTTATTGTTCATTAGTCTAAAAAAAATTCTAAATTTCTTATTAAAAGGGAAAAAGAGAAATATTACAAACATTTCCATAGCAATGGAATAAAAATTTGAAAATTTCTAATAAAAATGGGAAATTTTGAAAATATCCTAAAAAGGGATATTTTAAAAAAGAAAAATTTTTAAGTTTTCCAATTATACCATTTTTATAGAAAATTTCCCTTTTTTATGGGAAATTTTCAAAATTTCCCATTTTTATGGGAAATTTTCAAAACTTCCTTTTTAAAATTTCCCATTCTTATGGGAAACTTTCGAAATTTACCATTTTTATGGGAAATTTTCAAAATTTACCATTTTTATGGGAAATTTTTAAGTTTTCCCATTTTTACGGGAAAATTTAAAAATTTACCATTTTTATGGGAAATTTTCAAAATTTCTCATTTATTTTCAAAATTTCTCATTTTTACCGGAAATTTTCAAAATTTCGCTTTTTGATGGGAAATTTTTTAGTTTTCCCATTTTTACTGGAAATTTTCAAAATTTCCCATTTTAATAGGAAAGTTTAAAAATTGACCATTTTAATTGGAAATTTTCAAAATTTCCCATTTTTACCGAAAATTTACCAATTTTATGGGAAATTTTCAAAATATACCATTTTTATGGAAAATTTTCCAAATTTTCCTTTTTTTATTTATTTATTATTTTGTATATCCTACACAACAAGATATAAATCTTATAATTATAGTGAAGGAATTGAATTAGTTTAAAATATGAAATGAACTACGACAATTAATAAATAAAAATAAAAACAATAATAAATTCGAAAGAAAAGGTATAATAATAATAATAATAATAATAATAATAATAATAATAATAATAATAATAATAATAATAATAATAATAATAATAATAATAATAATAATAATAATAATAATAATAATAAACGTTGAAATAAATTAAATTACAAATTAAATGGAAATATAAAATTATTAATATAATTAATATGACATTAAAATGTTGAATATTGCACGCGGTTTTAGAGATATGGCTTGACCAATCTAGATTCTCATTGAAAATAATACCCAAATTTTATGCTGATGACACACATTCAATTTTTTGGTTATTGAGCATAATATCAGTGCTAATGTTTAAATAAGTTGTTTTCCTATGTATAACCAAACATTCACATTTATGTGGATTTATTGTCAACTTATTTGCGGTAGCCCATCTATACACACTATCTAAGTCTTGATTTAATTTCAATATTTTGTACTGGACTTCGAATATAGATTTGTACATCATCAGCATATAAATTTAATTTTGTATGTTTTAGAATTAATGGTAGATCATTGACGTACATAGAGAATAGAAGAGGCAATAGTATTGATCCTTGAGGTACACCTTTAGTGATTGCAGTAGAATAATTACCGTTAACGAACACAGATTGGAAACGATTGCTTAAATAGGAGTTCAGTAGATCGTTTGAGGTAATCGAAAACCCAAACAGTCTTATGTGTGTGAAGATAAATTCGAATTTAACTAGCAAAGACAAAAACAACATATTTTAACAGAGCCACATTAACAGTCAACAGAGGTCTGTTAATCACTTAACATTTAGATGTTAAGTGACAATAAAATCGGAATTTAATAAAAAACTGAATAATCGGGCCATATTATTGAATGGTTCCCCTATACCACTATATACAAACGGTGAACTAAGGGGTATTTTATGGAACTGTAATAGTGGGATATCTGAGATAATTACCGAATTTGAGAAAAAGTGGAAAAAGTAAAACTCTACATAAATATAAAATTAAATTTTTGAGGAAATTCTGGAGAGGATTTCTCGAGTTACGTGAATGGTTCCAATATACCACTATATAGAAATGATGGCCTAATGAGTATATTATGGAACTGTTATAGTGGAATATCTGAGATAATTACCGAATTTGAGAAAAAGTGGAAAAAGTAAAACTCTACATACATATAAATTAAAATTTTTTGAGGAAATTATCATTTCATTTCTTTATAGTGGTATATTGGAACCATTCAGGTAACTCGAGAAATCCTCTCCAGAATTTCCTCAAAATTTTCATTTTATATGTATGTAGATAATAAATTATCTGCGAATGTTGTTTCAGTTAATAGATTTGAATTAAAATGATCAGCAATTACACAATCAGAATATAAAAGAGAAAGTTCTTCTAGGTAACTCAAAAAACAATCAGTTGGTATATACCGATTAGGTCGATAAGCACAGCCGATAAGTAACTTTTTGCCAAAAGAAACAATCTCGATGAACAAATAGTCAATGCTATCTCCGTTTAAGTCAGTATTTGAAACGTTAAAAGATATAAAAGTACACCTTAAATTATTTTTTATGAAAATAGCTACGCAACCACCACAAGTCTTACGGTCAGCTCTAAAAGTTTTATAGCCCTTAAGCTTTATTAACGAGTCAGGGATAGTTTTGTTAAGCCACGTTTCAGAAACGCATATCACATCAACATAATAGTTTTCGAACCATAATCTAAACTTATCAATTTTGATATTAAGACTCTGCGCATTTATATGACAGATTTTTATACCACTTTTTAAATTTGACACACGCAGCATATACATCGAGCCTTTATTGAAACCAATACTTCTATTATCCTGAATGTTTAATGTGATTGATAGGAAGTTTAATAAAGAAACAAACAACAATTATAAATTGCAATATTGAAGTTAGCCGTATTATTAGAAAGATTATAAAGTTAAAATTTTTTGTAAAGCAAAAGTGTTTAAACGTTAAAAACATAATTTGTAAATAATTTAAATAAAACAAGTAAGAAAGTGCTACATTCGGTCAAGACCAACCATACTATACCCTTCACCACTAAGATCAAAATTCTTCTTTTTCCTGTATAAAGACAAATTTTTGCAAAGTTTTGCCATAATGCAAATATTTTCTCAAAACTTATATATTTAAGCTGTTTCCGTCATTTGGACTTATATAAGAGCTAGGGTCAAATTGTTACAAAAATTATATACGCAACAAAAGAAACTTAAATTTCGCATTATCTTCAGATTTACGAGAATTTTACTGTTTTTTGTCTCATTAAGTGAGTTTTGACAGAAGAGTTTGTATGGGAAATTTGATACAGTTATTTTAGTTTATATAAGCAGTATTTGTTTTAAATTTCATGAAAAAATATTGATATTTGAGGCCAAAATATTAATTACGGGAAGTGGGACCTATGGAAGGTACCATAAATAATTTACCGATTTTGACCAATTTCAATAGCCATGGTCCCACTATCAAAAAAATGATCTGTGCCAAATTTCATCAAATTATCTTTAGAATTGCGACCTGTACTTTGATTACATGGTTTACATGGGGGTCCAGCCAGCCGTCCAGACGGACGGACTGACATCGCTAAATCGACTCAGAAAGTGATTCTAAGCCTATTGGTATATTAAAAGGTGGGTCTAAGACAAATATTTCTATGCGTTACATACAATACCCTTTCCACCTATGGTGGTGAAGGGTATAATAATAAATAAATTTAAATAAAAAAATAAAATATAAATAAAATAATGTGAAAATATAAAAAAATAATATAAAAATTTAAAGAAAACAATTAGTTTTGAAATTTTTCTAAGGAAATGACAAAATGATGAACAGTTAATTATCAAGAGGAAGAAAAAACTCATTCAACTGTTTAATGCTGTCAATGCGGATCGGCTGTTCAGTGATGTCATTTTTCACGAACACTAAACCACGCATTTTAAATACTGACTTTAAGTGATTACTCCTTTTGAGACGTAGTGCGGAAACAAAAATATGGTAGTTATACGAAGTCAGTTTCTTATTTATGTAAACGGGGTCTCAGATCTATAGCGCTCTGGTTTACTCAATTTAATACCAGAATTAGTGAACATCGATTGGTTTTTCTAAATGCATTGATTTATCAACGCATTTAAATCACGTTTACGTTTAGCTTCTGGAGTAAGAACTGGAGGAGAGGTTTTTTGAGCTTTTGGAGAGACTTCATTATTTGAGGCATCCATGTTATTCAAAAATTATTAATGGTTATGGTTTATATATAACTGTAATTAGCTCACTTATGTACCACACTGTATCTCTGGATTTATTTTAGTATCACCCCTAGGGTATGCAACAGTTACATGTTTCAAAAGTTTAGCAGAGACAAGAACCAGAACACTTTAGGAAAAGCTTTTGTATAAATAAAATACAGTGCTTATGTTCCACAAACGTTTGAATTAATGGTTTCAAGTTCTTATTTGAGATTTATTTGAGCTTTCAAACTGAATGTGTTCAGTGTTAATAACCAGCAACAAATAAATCAGCTGTTGCCTGAGAAGTTTGTTTAATGATATAAACATAAATCGATATCTTTTGCCTTGGCAATATCTCAGTTATTGATCTACCGAGTAGTGTGTTGCGTTGAATGATTTCCTAAAATTTGATACACAGTTCAAAAAAGTTTTTTTTTTTAATTGTTAAATTCGGTGATTTTTGGGACATCGAATTTAGAGTTTTGGCAATATCTCAGATTGTAATGTACCTATTTTTATCGTTTTGCTTTGGAGGATTTTCTAAGATCTGATATATAAATAATTTCTGTATAATATTCCTTAATTGTGGAATTTTAAACAAATTAAACAAATATAATTTGAAAGAAAATAAAGTTTTAGCTATATCTCAGTTGTAATTAGAACTATATGTTGCAATTTAATAGTGTACTTCGTAGAACATGAACACGAACCATTAACGTCTAATACCTATATATATAAGTTATGTCGGTATGCCATCTAGAAGCTCATCAAACTTGCTTTCAGCACACCGAAATATGTCTTAAATAAGTGACTTTTGAACATTATGATGGCCTTTATTCATATCTTACGTAAGTGTTGTTGCCAAAAGTCTAATCTAAATACGTCCGCTAAATATTCTCATTAAAGCAACCAATTAATCGTCCTATAACTTTAAAGATATATGCATTTAAATACGACCTCTCTCTAGGTGCGAAAAGTTACAATATTGTGTAATTTCTGAAATTGTTTGTATTTCAATCTACCTCCAAAATGTTTTAGACCCAATATAAAACAAGGTTATTCACTTATTAAAGTATTATTCAACTCTTTCATTTCTGTACTTTACTTTTGTAACACCATTGGTGAAGGGTATTTAAGGTTCGGCATAGCCGAATATAGCACTCTTACTTGTTCAAAATAAATTTGTATTTAACTGTAACCATTAATGTTAAATAAAAAAAATTAGTAAGCGCCGCAGGTGAAAAATTATTTCAAAAAAATCGCGCGATCTATTCAAAATTAAGAGTAATAAATCGATTTATATTTTGGAACTTTAAAGCACTGTATTCCTAAACTAAAAGGTTCTTGCCAAAAATGTGTATACTAGTGTTCCTAAAATTAAAAGATCTTTATGGGCTATACAAATTTTTAAGATCGGTGCGGTTCACCAGAACTAGACTTAAGCCGTCTAGTTCAGCTGAACTGCACCGATCTTAAAAAATTTTATAGCCCATAAAGAACTTTTAATTTTAAGAATAGTGTAAAAATTTTTGGTCGGAAATTTTTGGTTTGGGAGATATAGTGCTTTAAAATTCCGAAATGCAAAGCGATATATCTTATTTTTGCACCGATAGTTGCAATATGTATATCATGTGAAAGTGCTCCGAAATATCTTTCAGATGAGATATCCAAATCGGCTTTTAATTAACCCATTAAGGAATTATTAACAAAAATGTTAAATTTTACCCTAGGTTTTTCTACAAAAATGCTAATATCTCGAAAACTAATCGATATGACGTAAGCCATTGGTATATATACGTAAGTAGCCAACGTTTTAGGATTTCATTTGTAACTAATAGTGAGCCAAAATCTTTAGAGATATCGAGGGTTAAAGTTGATTTTTATTTTATCTTTCAGTTCCAAAGTCTGACTGAACTGCACCGATTTTAGTCATTTTTATGGACCATAATAAACTTTTAATTTTAAGAATAATAGTGTAAAATGAAATAAAATATGAAAAATTATTTAAAAAAAATCGCGCGATTTTTTTCAAATTATTTTTAGCTTGCAGCGCTTTTTACATTTTTATTTCAAATAAAAATTCATACTGAAAAGTTATTACCAAAAAATCGCTTGCCAAAAATGTTTACAAAGTTTTGTATTTCAATTAAACTAGACTTTGAAACTGAAAAAAAAAATAAATTTAAACCTCAATATCTCTGTTATCTTTAAAAATTTTGGCTGACTATTAGTACCAAATGAAAGCTTAAAAGGTTGGCTATTTATTTCTATATATCATTGGTTTATGTCATATTGATCAGTTTTTTAGATATGGACATTTTTGGACAAAAATCAAGGGTAAAATTTAAAATTTTTCTTTATAAATCTTTAATGGGTTAAATAAAAGTCGATTGAGATACCTCTTCTGAAAGATATTTTGGAGCACTTTTACATGATATACACTACATGATATACACACTATTATTTTGACATACCAGTTGTTTTTCTTCTTTTTTTATTTCCGGTCCTATGCAATTAAAAAAATAAATTAAAAATATTGAAAATAGTATCAAATATTGTAATTTATTAGAAAACAAAAGACCGGGAGCGGTTTTTATATGAAAGCTATGGTCAAAAATTGACCGATTCCTATAAAATTTGACATGCTGACTGAAAGTTGCATAAAACTTCTCTGTGTTAAATTTAGTAGTCATAGATTTTACAATTTTATTCAATTTATCAGCATAAATGTGATTCCCGGGGCAGGGTTATATGGAAGCTCTAACTAAATGTGAACCGATTTTACCCATTTTTGTCTCTCTAGCTCTTGTAGTTAAGGAACTACAGCCCTTTTCTCGGACGGAAAGACGGACATAAACCGTACTTTCTTTTTGTGTTTCTGTAAGTTTTTTATATGGGAGCTATGGTCAAATAGTAACCGATTGTGATTGTAAAATTTTGCACACTAGCTGGCATTCACATAAGACTTCCTTTTGTAAAATTTTGTTGCTGTAGCCCTTTTGCTTAAGGCGATATCGCGCTTTTATCTGCCGGACAGACGACATAAACCCCTTTTTCTTTTTGTATTTTTGTGTTTCCGTAAGTTTTTTATATGGGAGCTATGGTTAAATGGTGACCGATTGTGACAAAATGCACACTGGTTGGCATTGACATAAGACCTCCTCGTGCTAAATTTAGTGATTATATCTGTTATAGTTTTAGATTTATTGGCATTTAAGTGTATTTTAGGTGCAATTTTGGCAGTTTCTGTAAGTTTTTTGTATGGGAGCTATGACTAAATGTGAACCGATTTTGATGAAATTTTATATGCTAGGGCTTACGCAAAACTTCTATATACCAAATATTATCATCATAGCTAATATACAGTTTGTCAAGTAATTGTTTGCATTAAACAAAAATATTAAAAATGCAATTTAAATTTCGAAAATTGGACATCAAATCGTTTAAATTTGTTTCTTTTGTTTAATACATACCGTTAATGTTTACTACAAAAAGTCGTAAAAAAAATTAAAATAAATACATGCATTGCAACAACAACAATAAAAAAAGAAATATACTCAATTTAACTGGCGTCAAATAAATGTTTGCAGAATGAGTAAAAATAACACCAAATGTTCTAATTTACCGTTATATTTTTGTTGTATAATGTTTTATGAGTGAAATCCAATGAAAATGAAATAATAAAAAGTACAGTTATTAAAAAAAGAAAATTTGTGTGTATTAGGTGTCCTATTTTTATAAAACAAATGGCTGGAAAACTGATTTCAAAAGGCGTTATAAAATAAGTGTATTTCCATCACAGTAAGGGCAACCTTTCCAAGGAAAACGCTGAAATGTTCTCCCGTATGGTTAAGACATAATATCCTGTACCGAAAAAGAAGGAATATTGGAACTAAAAGGTTAAACATGGAGCCCAAAATATAAAACAATACATATCTAAAGTAAAATTATTAAAACCTTATAGGAAAATCGGCTTCCTCGGGGGAACCTAATCCCTAGAGGGCGCGTCCCCGGGTGGCGGATAGGGGGATGCCTCCCATTCATGGGGGGGAAACCAGCCACATAAATAGGTGGCGAGGAACCCCTTTCCATGCGTGGGTGGTAGGAGAAAAATCAAATATCTCCCGCGGACCAAACAGGTAGTAGTGGGTTAATACTTTAAACTAACCCCCCCCAAGCCCCGGTGTCATGCGTCTTTTTTACCGTGCTACGGGCTTTCGGTTCGCAGTCGGGGGTAAACGGTAGACTGTGTTTCAACGGTGCCTGGTTGGATACCTTAACGCCTCCACCAGTATCTAGTCGCTCTCGCGTTATAGGGGGCTATGACGCGGGTGACCTCAGTTCCCCCATACTCGTGGGAACAAAATTTCAAATAAAAACCAAAATATTTTAAAAAAAACCAAATTTAACACGGACGGGACTTCCTTGAAGGACAGCTTCAGGGCTAGACGGGACATACCAGGGAGGGACGACATCGACGAACTGACTCTTAGCGACATTAACACGGACATACTCCATCAGGAGAGACAATTACTGACGGACTTAGAGGAGTTGGGGGGGCTATTGGACGATCTGGACTCCTCTCACACCACCGGAGCCACACAGACTCTGGCGGACGTCTCGCTTGAGTCGGATTCAGAATTCGAGGTTACTGTAATCTCAAATTCTGGCCGATCTCAATCGGGATCTCCTTCAGGATCTAGGGACCCGCTGGTAGGAGAGACCCAGAGGGAACAGACTGACTCTGCCGGTTCTACTGCTATCACAAGTAGTGCGACAGAGGTCTCGTTGGATCTGGACACAGAGGGCGATGTCAAAGTGACACCGGCTTTTTGTCAGGGTCCAGCTGGATCTCTTTTGGGTTCTGTGGTTGCAGTGGAAAGGGAGAGCCAGGCTGAACTGGCTCCGGAAGCCCAGAAAGATCGTTCTGACTGCACCGACAGGACTGAAGCTACTCAGGTCTCTGAGGTTATCGTGCTTGACACCGACACGGAGAGCGATATCACAGTGATATCGACTTCGGGGCGGGGTAAGGCTAGATCACCTCTTAGATCTTTGGCTTCAGTTGTGAAGGAGAGCCAGGCCGATCTTATCTCGGGTACCCCTCCACTCCCCTTGGGACGGTTAGTTCGGCAAGACGCTGTGGTGGATGCACCGCCACAGGTTAAGCAAAAACCCAGCCGAACTAAATTCGCTAAGGCGAAGAGTGGGACTAGAAGTTCTTTGGCCTATCTCAAAAAGATGGCTGACAAGGACCCTAGTCTGCTCGATGCAAACGAGAGGAAGAAGCTCAAGAAGCATAGGCAGGCCGTAGCTAAATTCGAAAGGATTTACGGCTCTACCGATGACATCTTGGGCGTCTCCTCAAGTTTTATCAGGCGAGGCGAAGCTGTTAGATCTACAGAGTCCGGTAAAGGACATGTAGGAAAGTCAGTGGATGCTGGTAGATCCGCGTCACCTAGCAAGGTGTCTGGGGTGAAACCAGCCGAAGCTGGCAGTTCTACAGTTCCTAACAAGGACCCTGTGGCGAAACCAGCTTCTCCTCGCAAGAGGGCAAGAATGGAGCCTGCTACCGGCGCCCCCAAGTCTGGGTCTGCGATGGTTGGCAAGGCTGGTGTGGGTTGCGGATCCTCGACTACCTCTTCGGGCCCCCGTAAGGAAAGCGTGAAGAGAGCTAGATCCGGAGACGAGCAACCCACTACGTCTAAAAAGATCAAGAAGTCGGTCAGCCGGGACACAGTTCAGGCAGCTGTCTTAGATCACAATGATCCTCATTGTAGGATCAAAGATGATCTTTGGGAGCTGATTGAAGCCCGACTGATCGATAGTATTGGTCTTTTTAAGGGGCCGAAGGACGCCATATCATTCAAGGGTGCGGAATGGCAGAGAGGGGTGAAGATCGTTAACTGCGATAATGCGAGGTCTTTTGACTTTCTAAAAACCGTGGTTAACGGCTGCGCCGATCTCTGTCCGTCCGCCAAACTTGACGTGATTTTGGCTACGGAGCTCCCGGTTCGGCAGGTCGTGACAGCGTGGTTTCCACGTCCGGTAAGGAAGGTGGAAACCATACTGGCAGTCCTCCAGAACCAGAATAATTTCCTCACATCTGGTTGGAGATTTTTATCTTCTACCAGCTGTGAGGGAAACAGCGGAAGGGATATCAAGTTCACCGTGGACAAGATATCCCTTGACAAATTAAAGTCGACAAGGGGCGTTGTCAACTTCGGTATTGGAACCGTCAAGTTTAGGTTTTCTAAACATGGGGGATCCAAAGAAGCTGCTAGTGGTGCAGTTAAACCTACACCACTGTGAAGCGGCCTCGGCCGAAATGACAAGGCTACTTGTCGACTCCGGTGTAGATGTGGCCTTGATCCAGGAACCCTGGATTCGCGAGAACAGAGTTCAAGGACTCAAGGTCGCAGGCTACACCTTATTTGTCTCAAACACGGGCGACAAGGTGAGAACCTGTATTTTAGCTAGGAATTCATTAAACTTACGTCTACTCAATTCTTACAGTGGTGGGGATCTAACCGTTGTCGCGAGTGAAGCCGCATGCAAGAATGTCCTCACTGTGGCTTCAGCCTACTTCCCGTATGAGGCAGAGGACCCTCCGAGTAGCGAGGTGAGGCGGTTGGTAGAGTCCATGAAAAACAACACCTTCATCATGGGCTGTGACGCCAACGCCCATCACTACCAATGGGGTAGTAGCAACATAAACGAGCGCGGTGAGTCAGTCTTTGATTTCATTACTAATAACCATCTTAGGATCTGCAATAGGGGCAACGCGCCCACTTTCAGGACAAAAGATAGGGAGGAGGTATTAGACATCACACTGACAAACGCGAAGGACAATCTTATCGAAAACTGGAAGGTATCAAGTGAATGTTCCTTCTCTGATCATTGCTTGATCTCCTTCTCTGTCAATTTTAAGAGAGTCAAACCGAGTCCCTACAGGAATCCCCGAAAAACAAATTGGGAGTCCTTTAGGAGTTCTTCGGACACCATGGTGCGTAAGATTCCACTTAGAATCTATTCTGAGGCGGAAACGAACACTGTGGTGACAAAGCTCACGGAAAGTTATATAACTAGCTATGAACATAGCTGCCCTTTAACCTTCCCGGGCAAACGCAAACAGCCTAACTGGTGGACGAAGGAACTAAAGAACCTTAGGACATGTGTTAGAAGACTGTTTAATAAGGCCAAACTTACTCGCAGCGATGAGGATTGGACTTATTATAGATTGAGTTTCAACAAGTATAAGAGCGATCTCAAAAAAGCTAAAAGGTCAACATGGGTAACCTACTGTGAGACCATCGATTCTGTAAACGAGCTGTCGAGATTTAGGAAATTACTATCCAAGGACCCAACGGTCCCCGGATCTATCCTAAAACCTGATGGTTCTTGGACTGAATCTAGCCCTGAGACACTCGGACTACTTTTTGATACTCACTTCCCCGGCAATCGGAATCCAGATCCGGTTATTCATGGGCCTTCTATGGAGCGATTGGGCTCAATACCGAATAATCTGATAGACGAGATAGTCACTTCAGAAAGAATTAAGTGGGCTGTAAGTACGTTCTTACCGTACAAGTCAGCAGGCCCGGATGGCATTATCCCCGCTATGCTACAGAATTCTTCCGACTATTGTTTATCGATTCTTCATAGTATTTTTGCTAGCTGCCTCCATGGGGGCTTCACTCCTAGTGGGTGGAGGGAGGTAAGAGTGATTTTTATTCCTAAAGCAGGGAAGACTAGTCACTCTAAACCTAAAGATTTTAGACCAATCAGCCTGTCGTCTTTTTTCTTGAAGACACTCGAGCGACTGATTGATCTATTTCTTAGGAACTCTTTAGGTACGCGCATTATTAGCAACGCTCAACATGCTTATCTCAAGGGTAAATCTGTTGAGAGTGCGTTGCACGATGTGGTCAGTTTTATTGAAAAGGGCCTGAAATTCAGAGAATATACTTTGGCCGCTTTCCTCGATATCGAGGGTGCCTTCAATAACATTACCATTGAAGCAATCAGGGGTTCACTGGAGGACTTAAATATACAGGGCTTCCTAGTAGAGTGGATTGTGAATATGCTTAACAGTAGGATCATCAACTCAAATCTAGGTGATTGTAGTTTACGTAGGAAAGTAACTAGGGGTACTCCACAAGGAGGGGTTTTATCACCACTGCTGTGGTTACTGGCCGTCAATGTCATTCTAAGAAGACTTGACCAACTAGGGAGAAAGGTCGTAGCCTATGCCGATGACTTAGTATTGCTCGTATCTGGCAAGTTCCCAGATACAATAAGTAATATTATGCAAACGGTTCTAGGAGAACTTTCCTCCTGGGCCAGTAATAAAGGACTGGGGATTAACCCCGACAAGACGGAGTTGGTCCTCTACACCAGAAGGTACAAGGTTGAAAGGTTTAAACTTCCTGTGCTGAATGGTGTAGAGCTGAGATTGTCGCAGGAAGCCAAATTTCTAGGGATTATCTTGGACAGTAAGCTATCTTGGAAGAGAAACACTCAGGAAAGAATGAAAAAAGGGCTAAACGCATACTACTTCTGCAGGAATTCCGTGGGTAAAAAATGGGGCTTAAGACCGATAGTTGTGTATTGGATTTACACAACAATTGTAAGGCCTGTTTTAACATATGGTTGCGCAGTATGGTGGGAAGCAGTTAGCAAGGGTTCTTTTCTTACTTCTCTCAACAAGGTACAACGTTGTGCCAGTATTGGTATAACCGGTGCCCTTAAAAGCACACCTCAGGCAGCCCTAGACATCATGCTGTCGTTATACCCCCTTGATATCTTCATTAAGGGGATGGCTATGAGAAGTCTAGTAAGGCTGTACGAGGCGGGTATGCTTAGGTTTAGACATGTGGGACACTCCAGTATTCTGAGCTTAACTGGCTCCCGGGGCTTGGAGTCAGGTCTACCACGATCTGACTATTTAGTCAAGGAACTAATGTTCAGCTCAGCTCCAGAGATCGTAATCCCCGAAAGATCCGACTGGAATGGGCAAACAGCACTTTTTCAAGGCTTTTCGATCTTCACGGATGGATCAAAAATGGATTGCGGGACTGGTTCTGGAGTTTTCCTGTGGGATCAAAATATTAGGAAATCCTTTAGACTCGCGGATGAGTGCAGTGTCTTCCAGGCAGAGATTTTTGCCATTTGGAAGGCTACAGAGCTCATTCAGGGTCTTATAGCTGTTAACAGTGAGGTGACAATTTATGTCGATAGCCAGGCCGCGCTCAAGGCGCTGCGGGGTTATGGGGTTACCTCCAAATTAGTCAAAAAATGTAGGATAGCTCTTCATGAGCTATCACTTTGCTATAGGATTAGATTGTGCTGGGTTCCGGGTCATTGTGACATCGTTGGTAACGAAGTTGCGGACGAAGTTGCCAGACACGGCTCAAGTCTGGACTTAAGCCAAAGAGTGTTGGATTTGGCTCCGCCTATCTGTCACTTTTATCTAGGCATTAAGTCCTGGACTAGTCAGGAAACCACAAGGTTGTGGGGTAACATGGTCACGTGTAGGACATCTAGAGCTATATGGCCTAAACTGGACAGTAATGGCACAAAGCTTCTATTAAGTCTAAATAGGTCAAGCTTAGGAAGATGTATAGGGTTCCTTACGGGACATTGGGCCTTAAATTCGAGGCTACATAGGTGGGATAGCAGCATTTCAGACCTCTGCAGACTATGTCTAGATGAGGATTCGTCCGAGTCGGTGGAACACATTCTCTGTCACTGTCCAAGGCTGCAAAACCTAAGACTTAAACTTCTAGGCAGCAGATTCCTTGCTGACCTACAGGATCTACAACAGTGTAGGTTAATTGATATTGTAGGGTTCATCACGGGTCTCAACTGGCCTAGATAGGGTAGTCTTCTCTTCTACTCTCTATTACTTTTCTCTTCCCTATCTTCATTCTTTCTTTCTTCACTCTTTCTTTTCTCCCTCTCTGTTAAAGGATCACAATGGACCCCTGGGGTCTCCGAGTGTAGGTGTCTTTGACACCTCCTTTATTACCTAACCTAACCTATAGGAAAATCGGCACTAGGGGCTTAAGTCCGAAGTGAAAAATGATAATGGGCTAAGAGTATCCCAAGGAGCAATCCGAAATATACTGGTAAGACAAAAATATTCATATACAGTGGCTATGAAAAATCTACTTCTTTCAACATAAAATATTAAAAATCGCTTTATGCTTTCTATTTCGCACTTAGAATTAGTATTAGGGTGCATTATTTTCTCTAGCGATACTAAAATGAAGTTGTATTATCATGATGGATCCCCAAAAGTTTTGAAGCCGAGTTAAGTGGCCTGTAGCCAACTTGAAGAGATTTTTTTATATTTTACGTTGTAAGCAGTATACTTTTCTTAGCCACTGTAGATGAATATTTCCGTTTTACCAGCATATTTCGGATTGCTCTATGTGATAAACTTAGCCCATGATCATTTCTTACTTAGGAGTTAAGCCCCTAGTGCTGGGGTGCCCCTATTCACAGACGGTTTTAATAATTTTACTTTTTATTCATATTGTATTTTATTTTCGGCTGCATGGTTACCCTTTAAATTCTAATATTCCTTTATTTTCAGCATGGGATATGATGTCCTGTTCTACGATATTACCAATAATATCGCAGTTACAACAACAACAACATGTCCTAACCATACGGGAGAACATTTTGGCGATGTCCCTGGCGGAGTTACACTCAAAGTGTTGGAAATACGCTAATTCTATATCACCTTTCGGAATTAATTTAACAGGCATTTTTTTTTAATACAGGACAACTAATGCACATAATTTTTCTCTTTTTAACAACTCAACTTTTTATTACTTTATTTTCATTGTATAACACCCATAAAACATTATCAAATCAAAGATATAACTGTTAATACGAACATTTGGTGTTATTTTTACTCAATGTGCAAACATTTATTTGACACCCGTAAAATTGAGTATATTTACTTTTTAATTGTTGTTGTTGTAATGCGTGTAATTACTTCAATTTTTTTATGACTTTTTGTAGTAAACCGTTACATTAACGGTATATGTTAAACAAAAGAAACAAATTTAAACGATTTGATGTTTAATATTCGAAATTGAAATTGCATTTTCAATATTTTTGATTAATGCAAACAATTACTTGACAAACTGTAGTTTGTTATTTATTAGCAAATAAGCAATTAGCGTATGCGAGGTTATACTAGAGCTATGGTCAAATGTTAACCGATTTTGCCCAATCTCAATACCAAAATTTTCTCAGAGATGAAGAATGTTTTTACTAAGTTTCAGTGAGCTAGCTCCTTTCGTTTAGGCGTTATCGTGATTTCAACAGACAGACAGACAGACGGACATCGCTCAATCGTCTTAGAATTTCATAAGGATTCAGAATATATATTGTTTTTGATTTTTGAGCCAATATTAAGGAAATTACAAACGGAATGACAATCTCAATATACCCCCCATTCTTTTTGATGGTGGGTATAAAAAGAATTTTCAGGATGTGGCATAAGTATTTTGACATGTTTTTAGAGAGCGTATTTAAAAAAATTGGGACTTCGAGATCAACAAAAATTAATAATAATTATTTCAACTAATCAAAAATGTATCCTCCTTTAGCATTTAGAAATTTTTGGTCGTGGTTCGGAACAGAATCTGCCAAGAACTGTAGGAACTCTATTGAAATCTCTTTCCATTTGCGACCTCAATAACGGTTTTACTTTTTGTTCTTTATAAATCTGCAGATCTGGTTTACTTCCTGTATGACTACAAACTTTCTATAACATAAAAAACTGGACTTTGTGAAAGCCAATCCAGAGTTTTGAACACCAGCCACTGTTACAAATTTTGTGATAATTTTGCTCTTATGACATGGAGCATTATCCTGTTGGAAAATGAATGGTTCTCCGAATCAATTTATCGCCGGAGGGAAATGCATATTCATTCAATACTCTTAAATAATGATGATGGCTTATGGAACCGTCAACAGGAACCATAATAATTTTTCGCCAGCGGCGCTTTTCACATTTTTATTTCTAATTCTGCGGCGCTTCCTTCATTTTTATTTTAATCATAGTGTAATAATACAAGTGATATCAAGAGCCCAGCTGATGAATTCGCCTGGAAATTTAACAAACGAAAATTTGACAAAATGTAAGCAAACCTACAAAAACAACATGGGGTTTCATTTTGTCATGTTGTATTTCTTGTATTCTTGCCACCACCTGTAATGAATTCGTCTTGATTTTAATATTTAAAATTAAAGTCAAATAAAAATACATATTGAAAAGTTATTTCGAAAAAAAACGCTTGCCAAAAATTTTTACACTACTAAAGAGTGCTCTAAATGAAATTTGTAGTTGGATTTTCTTAAATAAAAATCTAACCTTTTAATATAAAAACTCTACAAAATACGCAAATATAATGACATATTATACAAAATCATTTAGCATTAAAATGTTTACTTAGTACTCGGGTTTTGCAAAATTATCGACTTTTTTCGGAAACCCTCCCATTAAAGATTTTACAGTTGCTTCTGATACCTTTTTGGAGCATGTGTTCCACCTGCGCTAAAAATCGGACATGTTCTTGGAAATCTTTCCTGTGTTATTCAATTCCTTTTTTACCAGAGCCCAATACCTTTCCACAGGCTGAAGTTCTGGACAGTTAGGTGGATTTGCCTCTCGTGGTACAAAAATGACATTATTCTTTGAGTACCACTCAAGTGCCTTTTTTCCATAATGGCATGATGCCAAATCGGGCCAAAAAAATGTAGTAACTCTGTGCTCTCTTAAAAAGGGTAACAACCGTTTTTGTAGGCACTCCTTTATATAAATTTCTGTGTTTATTGTGCCAGATGCCACAAATACTTTACTTCTTTTGCCACAACTGCAAATAGCTTGCCACACGAGAAACTTCTTAGGGAATTTTGTTTGTTTTTTTTTTGTGCGAAACTCTTGCCGAACATTGCCCCGTTTATCAGCAACATAAAAATCTTGACCAGGAAGTTGAGAAAAGTCTGCCAGTGTACGTATGTTTCATCATCCATCATACAACAGGTGTATTTTTTATAAAATCAGACTTCAATTTTTTCGCTCGTTTTTTTGCTTCTAAGTTCTTTATAGCATTGCGATCTAGAACCTTTTGGACTTTGTATGTCTTCATTCCAGCATAAGCTTTGACTCTATGTGCAATATTCGTAGAACATTTCACCGTACGAGCTGCTTTTCTTAAAGAAGTGTTAGGCGCTCTTCGAAAGAGTAGCTCGACTTCTTTTGCCTTACCAATATCTGTAGGACCTTTTTTCCTCCCTGATCCAGGTTTTCTTTCAATGCTCAGGTTTTCCTTATACCGTCTGATGGCATCAGAAACCGTTCGAGGGTCAACTTTCAAATTTTTATCTATTTTTTTAAAAGTCCATGACGGATTTTTTTGAAAAGTTTTAATTATATTTTCACGAACATTTTTTTCGCAGTCCATTTTGATTGAAATAACTATTGAAAATTAATAATTTCTAAAATAATAGTATCTGACATATCTATAGAAACTAACTTGATCAAAAAATAAATTATTTCCTGCACTATGGATAAATTTTGTCTAAAATAGTAAATGCATATTTTTTTTAGAACACTCTTTATTCTTAAAATTAAAAGTTTTGTATTTAAACTAGACTTTAAAACTGAAAAATAAAAAAAATCAAATTTAAACCTTTATATCTCTATTATCTTTAAAGATATTTGCTGACTATTAGTACCAAATAAAAGCTTAAAAGGTTGGCTACTTATTTCTATATATCATTTGTTTATGTCATTATCGATCAGTTTTTGAGATATGGACATTTTTGTACAAAAACCAAGGGTAAAATTTACATGATATATTGGTGCAAAAATAAGAGAGGTATTTCAATTTATATTTCTGAGCTTTAAAACACTATATCTCCCAAACCAAAAGCTTCCGACCCATTAAAACCCTGCCAAACAAAAGCTATATAAGTTCCTAACAGGAAAAAAATCGGTGCAGTTCAGTTGAACTAGACTTGTACCGGTAATAATTAAATTTGGGGTTCTGAACCCAAACATTACATGTTAAAAACTCCTTAAATAAACCTAATAAATTTGTAAAGAATAAATAAATAAGAAATTGTCTACAAATAAGAACTTACAATGTAACCACCATCCAAAAGTGACATAGTTTAATCGATATCCACAGACGTTTTGCACAGTTATATTATTCACACATTTCTATTATTATTTAAATTTTTCTATATTTTTTTAATGAAAAAGGTTTAGTTTGTAATGTCCTTGTTAAAACGAACACCTAGTAATAATACAACACATTTAGAATAATTTTTTAAATATTTTTAAAGAAGTTCCTATTGTACACAAACAACAATTGAGAACACAACGTCTCTACTAGAAAAATAGTTTTCAATAAAAAGGATATTCACAATGACAATGATTTATTCCAACCGCCTTCACTTAACATACATTTATATGAACTCCACGAAAACTTATTCGATTAATATTAATTCTATGACGATATATAAAATTTGATTAAGTCTAATTTTTTGATTTTGTAGGAGAGCAATTTTGAAGTAAAATTGTTTAAATATTTGTCCTATTCTAATTAAGATAATCAAATTGTGACAGAAGATTTGTTATTTGGAAAATAGCTTATAATTTCTTAAGCTTTTATTGCGAATTAGACTGCTATAACTTCCTGAAAGATCGCATTAAATAATTGAAATTTTGCCCATGAGTTGTTTTGAATATGGAGATTTTAAAGCTGTCCTTAACTCAAAATACAAAGTCAGAGAGAATCAGAGAGACTTTGCCCAACAGTTTATGCTAGAAACACAATCACGACAGCAGGCTACACGAACAGCGACTACACCGTTCCACGGCAGTCAGTTCTTCGTACTGAAATGACTCAGAAATTTTAGGATTCCGATATTAACAATAATATCGAGCCCTAACCGCCAAAAAGACTCAAACGGCAAAAAAATTAAATTTACAGGAGAAGAATTTTTTAAAATATCTTTGGAGAGTGAATTGTACTTAAGTCTTTATTGTTTTTGTTGTAAAATCATAACGGTCAATTTTACTGCCCTGATATTTTGTGAGATGATGCAGATGATCAAGAATAATAAATTTTAATAATAAAATGAAAATCGTCCATCATGTCGCTTAAGTCCTTTTGGCGGTTATGGCTCGATATCGCAGTTACAAAAACAACAACAACACCGACTACAAAAGTCGTTGGCTGCAACAGTCGCCTTGTAGTCAGCTACTTAATTATTTTTAAGACGACAGCTGCATTGAAAACAGCTGATATAGATTTTTGACTTTTGGACCATAAAAATTTTAAATTTGTTTTTAAAATAATAGCAGAAAAATTTTTAAATGCAATAATAAATATTGCTAAAATTGAGCATATTTCATTAATTAATAAATTTAATAAAATTAAATCAGAATGTCTGCAATAGAAACATCAGCTTATGAATGATGCCAATATCGTTTTTCTTGTACCTGATAGTATGTATAAATCAAAAAATTCTAATAGAAATATTTTAGTGGAATCACTTATCGTTTGAGAGTTATGAGCTTTTTAAATTTTAAGAATTATAAGGCAAAACTTTAGAAGCTTGTATCCGATATTAACTTTTTTGGTATCAAACAAAAGCTACTATAAATAATTTTCAAATGATATATATATTCTTCTGATTTATAATGGATTAAGAGCCCATATCCTAAAAACTT
Source organism: Stomorhina lunata (assembly GCA_933228675.1). NCBI lineage: Eukaryota > Metazoa > Arthropoda > Insecta > Diptera > Rhiniidae > Stomorhina > Stomorhina lunata. The sequence goes on along the minus strand of OW121740.1, from coordinate 81,218,718 downwards.
ATTTTTACAACCGATTTTTTTTTTTTTATAAAAATACGAATATCTTGACCTTTGTGTCAACGGCAAGATACCTGGGTATGTTTTCAAAACGATGTAGCTATAAACTGAATAATCAGATCGACTAGAAATTTCGTAATTACTTTGCCAAAAGTGTTTTACGTAAGTTTAATATATTATTATAGTAAGTAAGCCATTCATCATCTACCATTTCACTTTTACTTTTATTTTCACAATAAAAACTTATTTTCACTCCAAATTATAAATATAAACTAAATTTGCTGACGAAACTACATACAAACATTATTCCCACGACATTCCAATTGGAACAAGGGGCACTTCTCTCAGACAATGAGCTGCATTTTTAGAAAGGCACCTACGTTTTAACTCGGCTACGAACGGCAAATGTATTAGTTAGGAAAGTTTTACATAGCCTAATACTCAATAACCAATGGCTAGCTGAGTTATGAGGTGAACCGCTTTTTGTTTGAAAATTTAATTTTTTCAAGTGGGTCTATCAGGCGATCGAACTTGAGACCTGTGGTATGCTAGGCAGATGGCTAACCTGCTATACCACGGCGCACAGTGGTTCAGAATCGTTTTTCATTGGCCAAAACTGTGTAACTTTTTAACTATTAAAGATTTTTTAGTAGTAGTTTTTTAGTCAATAGATAGTGTAGGTTATATTAAGATCAGTACAGTGGTTTTTAAGAAATTTAAGCTTGAAATTCAATTTTCGATGTTTTTCTTTTTTATTTTGTTTCAAATCTGCCAACTCATTTTTGATCCACTTCCTATTAACCGATTTGGCTCAAATTTGGGCCACAAGTCGACCTTGGATAGCAATTTAATATTTTGTTATCCTTAGGGTGCCCCTTTTCTCGTTGAGGTATTTACAGTATTTTTACATATTACTTACATATTACCTAGTTTTTTTTAAATAAAAGAGTGTAACTTAATTTTTCTTTAAATATATATTTATTTGTAGTCATAAATAGATTGTAGACAAATAAAATAATATTTAATATTAATATTTGTATACTTTATTGCACTCAAATGTATAATTATTGTTTATTTCGCTGGAATATTTCTTGTAAATATTTTATATTCTGCTCTGTATTACTGCTGTACTGTAGCAGTGCTTTAACTTCGGCACTTAGGTCCGAAGGATTTACTTTCCATTGACTTCGAATGCTAGAGATGAATGGATCTGACGTTGCTAATAATATGTGAAATAAGTCTTCATTTGTAGAACTTCGTGACGTTTTACTGTTATTATGTTCTCTGTAAAATCTGTAATCCTTATTTCTTTTTTCCTGGGCTTCCTCTGATAAATCTCCAATTGGTAATAAATGGTGCTTAAGACGTCTTCTCCATGATAAAGAACTTTGTACACTGTTGCTGACATATTTCTATAATTGTATTTGGATGTATATATAGCAACAGTTTCCTTGGCATAATCGCCAAATTTTTTAGCATTAATTTGTTCATTGCACGCAAGTACTTCAGTAATTGTTTTAAATCTTGAAGTAAGATCTATATCAACACCTGTTATATCAGATGTAGTTTCAGCATCCAAAAAGAATCTTCTTCCGGTATTGCCATCGTTTGTATTGCCTGATCCTTGTTTTGATCTATAATTAACCCGTGTTTGAGAAATGCATCATGAACTTGTTTCTTTTTCAATTTTCTTTTGTTGGTGTCATTATTTCTTACTGATCCTGAAGATCCGAAGTCCAAATCATAGCTAATTTTCAGTATGTGTTTCTTAAATCTTATTCTCGTATGTACCGGTGATAATCCAAATTCAAATGCATCAATACTATCTAGTGACTTTGTAGGTTCTTGGTTTAACTGACTTGATGTTGCTTTACATATAATACAGCTGGAAGAAGCTTTTGTATCAGTCAAAGTCTGGGCAGTTTTTCCGTCTACCATTGAAAGTATTAATTGATAATTCAATTTAATAGTATGTTCATCTATCTCTAACTCTAGTGTTGAAATTTGAGCTCTGTAGTGCGATTCACTAACTTTTAAAACTTTCAAAAGGTTCTACCATTAACAACACATTTTGATGTTTGCACTAACCACTATGTTATTCACTAATTTAGTTTAAGCCACGGTAAAGTTATGTGGCAACCTTGTCAAAATAAGAGAAAAACACAAAGAAGAATAGAAAAAAACAAGCCAAAAACTATTTTTGTTGTAAATTTTAAGAACAACTTGAGTAAAATATTAAAAATAATTATTATTTTAAATACATTTTTATTTATTTTGATGATATATGAATACTACTGAATGAATACATACTACTATCAAAAGAAGCCGGTCGTCTGCTGAGCAGCCAAGTCATATAGTTAAATTATATTTGTTGTTATATTCTTATATTATATTTTCTTTAATTATAATTTTCGATCTATATAAAGAAACAATTTTTTAATACACTTTTCTAAATCACTTTTCTTAACCACTTTTCTTTAACATTAAACAGTATCAAAAATGTTGGCGTTAATAAACAACAATTTATTTGTTTATTAATAACAGCTGATTGAAACAGCTGACTTTAAACGTCAACAGAAATCGTTAAAGTGCTAGTGAATAGCAGTGTGGTTAATTTAGTTGTTTAACAATTTTGAAGAAACAATTGTGGTTAAAAAAGCGTAGTGAATCGCACTACTGATGTCACTTATTTCATTCTTAATGGTATCATGAGTTTCCTTTTTAAATTCAAATTTTATTGGTCTGTTTTTCCTCGTTTGGTGTTGGAATGCTTTTCAGAACCCGTTTTGTTCTCACCGGACTAGGAGAAAGAACTTTCTGAATGATATTCACTTTCGCTAATTGTTTTTCTGATCGAAGTTTATGCACAACCGATTTCTTCATTTAAATTCTTCAGTTTTCGTCTCTTAGATTTATCGCTACAGTTATCTAACGGTTTTTGTGGTCTTCCACAACTCCCAACATTTGTTGTTTCTGAAATGACCTGGATACGGAGAGTACCAATTCGCAAAGCGCTTGTAAAATTTACTTTTACTAAAGTCAACTTCCTTGTAATATCTATTCAATGTTTTGACGAAATTAGATACTTTGTTTTTTATTTCAAGTTGTGTTTCAATGTTGATACTATTTATGTTCAGTTTTGTTTGAATATGGCTTAGAACATCATCTTTATTTTTGTTTTTAAAATATTCTTCGGCCAATTCTTTATAGCTGAAAGTCTCCATATTTTAATTAAGCCGAAAATAATGTAATGTAAATAATGTGTGTAATGTAATAATAAAACTTCCAAATATTTATCAACCTTTTTACATCGAATACTTGTTCGAAACTAACAACTAATAACTTTCCTCTTATTGAAATAACTATCTGCAATTTGTATTTATGACAGTAAAGTAAATTTACTAGCAATTTTGATAGAATTTTGCTTGCAAAAATGTTGAGTATTTTCATTAAAATAAAAAAAGTGTTCTACGGGCGGGTGTGGGCGGGTGCAAAAGTATTGTGACGAATTTTAAACTTATCCGTCCCATTGTGCAAAGTTCACTGCTTGTAATTCTTCCCCTCGCTTTCTTGATGTTTCTGTTGGTGTTGTTGTTATTCTGTTTATGTCAAATAAGCAGAGCAACATGTTTCTCTTATGTACAGTAAAGATCATAGCAACATGTTTCTCTTTTATCTACATTCTCTCTCTCTCTGTTACTGTTAACTTCAGATAACCTGTTTGTACAACGTATGTGTGAGTGTGTTCTTGATCATGTGAGAATGTAGTGGAACACACATGAACTTTCGTAAGCCACATTGTTAGTGTAATCAACTACAGCTGCTCTTTGTTTACGTCTGCAGAAATTGCTAGAAACTCTCTTCTCTACTATATAAGGCCGATGGGCGAGTATTGTGGGAACAGTTTTAATTAAGACGCGTATAAAGAGAATAGTGTGACTAAGAGTATTTGTAAAGCAGTTTTGTGAAGTTTGTTTACAGTATTTGTGAAAGTGTGTTTTAAGTGATTAACTCTAAAGTTAATAAAAGTATTGCATTGTAAAACTACATACTACAAGTGTTTTAATTTGATTACGGTTGTTTGCAAAAAGAATTCCTTCCACGTTTTTAAAGGAAAAACGTAACAACTGGTGTCAGAAGTGGAATTGCAAAAATAACAACCATGGTGAAACTGGATGATCTAAGATTGGATCAACTCAAAAAGGAGTTGGGAAAGATGAACGTGCCAACAGCCGGCACTAAGGCTGAACTACAAAGAAGGCTCAGGGACGAACTCCATAATCAAGGTATTGACATTGCGACTTACGAATTTTAAACTAAAGAAGAAATGGAGGTTAGTACCCGTTCGATGACTAGCAGCCTAGACATAAATTCAATGTTAGCCGCGATGATGGAAAAGATGGAAATCAACAGCAATCAAACGAAAACCATGATTGCAGGTATGAAAACGGAACTTCTAGCTGAGGTAAGGCAGGAAAACAAACAGATAGAAGAAAAACTGGAAGAAATTTCTGGATCCACAAACAAACAACTTCAAGAAATTTCGACAACGATCAACAATCGCATCGATGGCGTTGAGATTGAAATTGAGAAATTTAACAAAAAACTAGCTGACTTAGAGAATGAAGTCGAAAAGGAGATTGGCGATCTAAAAGCGAAATTTAATGGCATACAACAACAGGCGGGTCCAGTGCGAGTTGTTCAAGAAACATCTGGATTAACGAAAGCACCCAGTTTTGATGGCAGCCTACCGTTTAATGTGTTCAAGTTCCAGTTTGAAACAGTCGCCGAGAGGAACCTATGGTACAACGACCAGAAAGCTGTGGAACTAATTTTGGCTCTAAAAGGCAATGCTGCGGAAGTCCTAGAAAGTGTGCCGTTAAGCTGTAGAAAGAATTTTGATGACATCATGTCTGCTCTTCAGCGTAAGTACGGTGGCGAACACAAGAAGGAAATTTACCGCCTGGAACTTCGCGGCAGAGTCCAGAAACCAAACGAAAGTTTGCAGGACTTTGCTTTGGATATTGAACGTTTGGTAGAGCAAATTTATCCTGGCGAAAATCAGACTTTCTTGGACCAGTTCAAGATTGAAGCATTTGTGAATGGTATACGAGATTCTGACGTTAAATTTGCGGTGTGTGCCACTCGAAAATCAACATTTGCTGAAACTGTGTCATTCGCATTAGCCCAAGAAACAGCAAAAATTATAGCTAAGCCACAAATGTGCAGATTGCGAGGTGTCGACGTAGTTGCTAACAACCAAACCAGTATGGAGAAACTGATAGAGAAAATGAGTCGAGTAATAGTTAAGAAATTGAGTAGAGTAATAGATGAGAAATTGAGCAAGCCGAAATCCAAGTGTTACAACTGCGGTAAGGAAGGTCATTTCCAGCGAAATTGCAGGGCACCGTTAAGACAATCGAGATCTGCTTCATCAGTCGAAGGCAGCCAGCAGGAGAAGTCCTGCAATACCAGAAGAGTTCCTGTAAGAGTTAAAAACTTATCCTGCCATGAACAAGTGAGCAAATCTGATTTGGAAATTGGTCAATGCGCAACCACTAAAGCGATAACTAACTGCGAGACAAAATCAGAGCCTGTTAAGATGTCCAGCAAAGAACAACAAGTGGCGAAGAACGTAGAGAGTAAGCATTGCGCCAAGACCAAAGTAAAGGGGTGCGTAGTTAATGTTCGGCAAATGCGTGTAGAATCCAGTGAAGATTGGTCTGTATTGCAGAGGAACGATCCAATACTGGGGAAAATAATGCAAGCCAAAGAAGAAGATAAGAGGCCAACCCGTAACCAGATATCGCAGGAAAGTCCACTGATGAAATCATATTGGGCTCTCTGGGATAGTCTGAAGATAATAGACGGTTGCTTATATCGCACTTGGGAGAGCGCCGATGGAAAGACAGTGCAAAATTTGGTCGTGGTGCCATCCTCTAAAATAAAGGAAGTGTTAAAGGAGTTTCATGATGGTCCTAGTGGAGGTCACCTAGGTGTAACAAAGACTTTAGAAAAACTGAAGCAGCGGTTCTACTGGGTTGGGTGTCCTCAGAGTGTGACTGACTGGATTGCTAATTGTCCAAATTGTATAGCAGCCAAGGGTCCAGTCCGAAGAAGTCGTGGCCAGCTACAGCAGTACAATTCTGGTGCCCCCTTTGAGCGGATAGCTATGGATGTGGCAGGTCCTTTCCCTGTAAGCGAGGCTGGTAATCGTTATGTGCTGGTGGTGATGGACTATTTTACCAAATGGCCTGAGGTGTATGCAGTACCTAACCAAGAAGCTAAAACAGTGATAGACGTCTTTGTGAACAACTGGATATGCCGCTATGGAGTTCCACTAGAGCTACACTCAGATCAAGGCAGAAATTTTGAGTCCGCGGTGTTCAGGGAAATGTGTGAGTTGTATGGTATAAGAAAAACGCGAACTACCCCTCTACATCCACAGTCTGACGGTATGGTTGAAAGGTTTGACCGTACGCTGGAAGAGTACCTAAGGAAGGTGGTCAGCACTCATCAGAGGGACTGGGATCAACACATACAAAAATTTCTGCTGGCATATCGAACAGCCGCTCACGACTCCACGTCCAAGACCCCTGCCAAAGTCGTTTTCGGAACCGAGCTGCGATTACCCGCAGACTTGCAATTTGGTACTAAGCCGATAACAAATTCTGAGGATCGTGGGCCTCACCTCCCAAGAGCAGGAAGACCTTAATGAACTTCATGACTTCGTCCGCAGCAAAATTAGAATGGTCAGCGACAAGATGAAGGCGAGATACGATCGAGCGGCCAATTCCCAAGGATTTAGTGAAGGACAGTTGGTACTCTTATACAACCCACAGCGAAGAAAAGGATTATCCCCCAAACTACAAACTCATTGGGATGGCCCGTACAAGGTTGTTAAAAGGATAAATGATGTGGTGTATCGAATACAAAAAGATAAGAGTCCAAGGTCTAAAATGAAGGTCGTACACCTCGAAAGATTGGCTGCCTACGGAAGAACGGAGACCTTGCCTATTCGGGACGAACAGGCTTGAGAGGGGGGCAGTGTGACGAATTTTAAACTTATCCGTCCCATTGTGCAAAGTTCACTGCTTGTAATTCTTCCCCTCGCTTTCTAGATGTTTCTATTGGTGTTGTTGTTATTCTGTTTATGTCAAATAAGCAGAGCAACATGTTTCTCTTATGTACAGTAAAGAGCATAGCAACATGTTTCTCTTTTATCTACATTCTCTCTCTCTCTCTGTTACTGTTAACTTCAGATAACCTGTTTGTACAACGTATGTGTGAGTGTGTTCTTGATCATGTGAGAATGTAGTGGAACACACAAGAACTTTCGTAAGCCACATTGTTAGTGTAATCAACTACAGCTGCTCTTTGTTTACGTCTGCAGAAATTGCTAGAAACTCTCTTCTCTACTATATAAGGCCGATGGGCGAGTATTGTGGGAACAGTTTTAATTAAGACGCGTATAAAGAGAATAGTGTGACTAAGAGTATTTGTAAAGCAGTTTTGTGAAGTTTGTTTACAGTATTTGTGAAAGTGTGTTTTAAGTGATTAACTCTAAAGTTAATAAAAGTATTGCATTGTAAAACTACATACTACAAGTGTTTTAATTTGATTACGGTTGTTTGCAAAAAGAATTCCTTCCACGTTTTTAAAGGAAAAACGTAACAGTATATATAGGCTTAAAGGGAACACTCTTGGCTTTCTTTGGGTGGTTTCGATTTTTGTTTCCATTTTTTTCCCTTTAAAAGTTATACACTACTAAACTTGAAATTTTATATGGTGATTTTAAATTTATTACATAGCACCTTAACTACAAATTATACAGGGTGCGCAAATACCATTTATTAAAACCAACAGTCTACCCAACATACCAAAAAAAAACCGCAGCCCATTAGCATTAATAGTTTTCAAGAAATCGTAATTAATATGAGGTCAAAAATTACAATTTTTCTTTCATTTCTAAATTAACTAAAATTCCTTGTCTTTAGCAGCATGCCACGCCCACTACAGTGAATATTTTGACCATTTTTTTTGGCCACCTTAGTTTTGATATGTTTTCTTTCTGATGGTATAAAAATTTTAAAAATCTATGTCAACAAAAAATATAGGTTTTGGCCAATGAAATTTGATTCTGAACCACCGTGCAACGGTGGTCGGTAGTCGTGTAGCTGTGCCGACGCCACAGACCCTATCAAATTTATACCGATCTTTCCAGGATAGCGAGGAGAATATATTAAGCCATGTCCGTCTACCTGGTGAAATCCAGTTTGTGGGGCTTCTGGAGGTTTACCATTTGTATAACAGATTTTAGGAAATCTTCCTACTCAACACGTTGTTATATTTCATCGGGACAAATGAAACAAAATTTCTATAAATTACAAAATATTTTTGATTTACATTTCGTTGGGATCAAATTTTGATGCCATCCAATGACACTAATGCTCAATTTACAAGTTGATATTTAAATACGTATTTAGTTAATTTTTATTTAAATTTAAATTGTACTTAAATACAGCTTAATTTTTTCAGTCAAAAATTATCTTTGCTATTTAACTGAGTCGAAAATATGGCAGCACTATTAAATGTCAAACATTTCTTGAGCAAACATCTGTTTTATTTTTTTTCTCACTTGAAAATTATCAAAACTAATTTTAAAGAAAATATTAAAGTGCCCCAAATTTTGTTATCCTCAATTTTAAAAGGTAAAAAAATAAAATGGTCAAGCGAAGCCCAAATTTCACGGCGTCCGAGGTGGACTACCTACTGGAAATAGTGAAAAAGTACAGTAGAGTGGGAGCTGAGGAGAAGTTAAAGGCTTGGAAGGATGTGGAGAAAGAATTCAACAGAAAATTCACACAAACATTTCGCAACCACAAAGTTCTAAAAACAAAATATTTAAATATTAAGGCGACTGCAAAACAAAACTTTGCTTTCGACAAGCGCCAGACCTATAAAACTGGTGGAGGGCCGCAGGAGAAATCGGCAGTAACCAAAACGAATGAGATGGTCTTAGAGATTTGAAGGAGAAGAATTTTGGGCAAACCATCTACATATGACTGTGATTATCAAGAAAATGATAAGTTTAATTACATAGGGCAACGGCAAAAATGTGCTCGATATGTGCACTATATACATTGGATGTATCATGGCTACCTTAGTACAAAAATGGTAAAATTTTTAAATTCTATGGCAAGATTTTTTTTAAAAAAGTTTTTTTTTTAATTGCAATTTTTTTAGACATTTCTTCAAATAATTAATGATAACTCAAAAACTACTAGTCCGATATTATTAAAATAAAACCAGAAAAATTTACATAGCCTTTGATTCGTCTATATATCGCGTTTCAATCGGATCAATAGTATCAAAGTTATAATAAAAAATCTAAGAAAAATATATATTTTTTACGTAAAAATGGCAAAAAATTTTGTTTTAAAAAAATCGTGAAAAATAGAAAACGGCAAAAAATGTTCAGATTCATTATTCGCAAAGCCACAAATAATAGCAACAAAACGAGATGTCGACCATAAAAATCGATTGATTATTTTCGAATTCATTCACAATTAAGTGAATTCACTCATTTTCACAAAATTTTATATTTTTGCTTGATATACGTATACAGGGTTTTTCAAATGTGTCGGTGTCGGAGTGCCGGTCGGATTATTGTGAGATTTGGTGAGGAACTTTCACCCACAAAATTTTAGCCAAATTGGACAACGCTAACACATGTCACTCAGGTCCTAAAGCTGACAAATCAAGTTTATATCGGAAAAATTTTATAATTTTTAAGTTTTTGCAAAATTAACGCTATTTATTCTTCCTTTTGCAAAAAAGTGGATCCTGGTCCTTAGGGCAAACACAATGAGATTTCCAATAAGCTACACATCTTTAAAATCGGTTAAACAGTTTTCGAGTTACTACAATTTGCACTGGCCATTACATGTCCTTGAGGACTTGCCGAAGGTAATTGACCAAAAAATTTTACTAAGTCAAATCGATGGAATATATCGAAATGCATTTCATTGTTTTATTCATGTATTTTCTTTTATTTTATATTTTATAATTTAAATTTGTTACAACATATAAAATAAGGAAATAAATATTATAAACTACAAGCTTTGGAATTTTCTTTTATGACATTTTCTATTATTGAATAACGAAGTATTGCTCTGAATACTCCAGCAAAAATCTGCAAAAATCATGTGTGCATCCCAGCGACCCTATTATCTTTCCTCCATTGTACGAATATCTTGGTGAAATCGTTCGCCCTGTTCCTCACTTAAGTCTCCTAGATTTTCAGGAAAACGATCTAAGTGACTGTGAAGGTAATGTAACTTGATGCTTACGTTGCATGCAAGATTCTGGAAGTGAGTTAACATCTCTTCAACGTGCGCAACATAATCATCATCCTTGTTATTTCCTAAGAAATGTTGTATAACCCATACAAACGAATCCCATGCATTTTTCTCAATTTCTGACATTGAACTGTGAAAATCGGTATCTTTGACCAATTTGCGAATTTGTGGGCCGTCAAATATTCCAGCTCTCAGCTTTTCCATACTCAAACTTGGAAACTTCCTTGAAATATACTGGAAACATTCACCATCTTTGTTAAGTGCTTTAACAAACTGTTTCATCATACCAAGTTTAATGTGAAGAGGGGGTAATATGATGCGATCTCGGGGCACCAGAGGTACATTTATAACATTCGGCATACCTGGATCCAGTGTTTCCCTATAAGGCCATTGTTTTCTCTTCCAGTGTTCTGACTTAGCTCTGCTGTCCCATAAACATAAAAAACAAGGGTATAGCCACTTTGTTGACCTAATAGGAAATTTACTATCTTAATACCAACACAAATTACCCAGTTATGTTCATTATACTTTATCTTCTTCATGACCAATGCAATTACAGAGTATTCTTCTTTTACCTTGGTTGAATGTGCAATTGGCAAGGAGTGAAATTTATTTCCATTGTGCAAAAGGACACACTTCAAGCTGCGTTTTGATGAGTCAATAAATAAACGCCATATCTATCTATGTAAGCCCATGGCAGTCATCAAACCAGGAATATCCGTGCAGTAGACAAAATCGTCCTCTTCTGCAAAATAGTGAAGTAAGCCTTTTTCTCGGGTATGGTAATACGAAACTTAAGTTTCCTCCGTTATGAGATTTGATTCCTTCATCCGGGATGCAAGTAATTCCGAAGATGCTTTTGACAATCCAAGTTCTCTTATTACATCATTTAGCTGGTCTTGATTCCATGGTCTCGGCGAGATATTTTTGTGTGGGATGAACTCGTCATTTTCAAATATAGGTAGTTCTGGATCTGAACTTCCTGACTGAGAACACATGCTTGAGGTTGAGTGTCCTTGTGAAGATGAAAGCACTTGACTACATCTTGGACCTTGACTTGTTGCGTTGTGTAATAGGAAGATATCAGTCAATTTTAGCGAAGTTTTATATTTTATTGTTTACATGTATATTGTAAGTTAAAAAAGAAAAAAATAAAAAATTTTAAACTAAATAAAATGTTTTTGTAAATTGTCTTCGGCAAGTCCTCAAGGACATGTAATGGCCAGTGAAAATTGTAATAACTCGAAAACTGTTTAACCGATTTTAAAGACATGTAGCTTATTGGAAAAATCATTGCGTTTGCACTAAGAACCAGAATCCACTTTTTCGCAAAAGGGGGAATAAATAGCTTTAATTTTGCAAAAACTGAAAATTTGTCAATTTTTTTTAGATTTAAACGCTATTTTTCAGATTTGGGGCCTATGCGCTACGTGTTAACGTTGTCCAATTCGAATAAAATTTTGTGGGTGGAAGTTTCTCAGCAAATCTCAAAATAATCCGAGATGCACCCCTTAAAATTGGAGAATTTATTTTTTAATACATTTGAAACCCCGCTATAATGCGTATATCAAGCAAAAAACTAAAATTTTGTGAAAATGAGCGAATTCACTAAATTGTGAAAAAAATCAATCGATTTTTATGGTCGATATCTCATTTTGTTGCTATTATATGTCGCTATGTGATAAAATAATAAATCTGGAAGTTTTTTGCCGTTTTTGATTTTTCATGATTTTTTTAAAACGAAAATTTTTGCCATTTTTACGTAAAAAATATATTTTTTTCTTAAGTTTTTTATTATAACTCCGATACTATTGACCCGATTGAAACGCAATATAAAGACGAAATAAAGGCTATGTAAATCTTAATTTTTGTGATTTTATTTTAATAATATCGGACTAGTAGTTTTTGAGTTATCATTAATTATTTGAAAAAACGTCTAAAAAAATTGCAATTTAAAAAAAAAAACAAGTAAGAGTGGTATATTCGGCTTTGCCGAATCTTGGATACCCTTCACCAATGGTGTTCCAAAAGTACTTAATGTAATTCGTAGCAATATTTGGTTATACTTGTATTATATGCAGAGAGTCTTTAAAATTAAGAGTCGGAAAACGAAAACCTTTTCGGTGGCGTCATCATCTAGAATAGTTATGCACCCAAAGGTTAGGTTGGGCAGGTGGCTGATGTCTAGGGAAGCTTCACTTGGGTTCTAGACTACAAGTAGAAAATGCATATTTAAGCCAGCCAGTAGCTTCGAAATAAAATAGACACATATTTTACGAACATTTAATAAAGTTCGATAGACCAGATAAACCGTGCTGAAAAGATGCTTCAAAATGTAGATGCCCTTAGATTTGCAATAGCACATCGATTTGATGAAGTTTAAGTATTCCGACATGCAACCCAAAAACGCTGTGCCCAGTGAGGGTTGTGCACTTTAATTCGTACGAATTATCCAACTAGTAAAAGTTCTTGATTAGTTATGTAAAACTCTGAAGTTAGCGGACTGATTTAGGTCAAAGCTTTAACAATGATTGTCAATGTATACAAGTCTTAAAATTATAGGGTATACACTCTTAGTTTTAGATACATACGTGAAATATATAGCTTTTGAATGGATGGTTATCAGCTTTGTCGGAAAAGTTTACTTATTAATTTGAAGTTAGTTAATTAATTAAAATGAACACTTCATCAATAATATTTGGGATGTATAGTTCTTTCGATCTGTCCGATGGATGTTTGGAAAGTTTTGCTCTAGTTCTTTGTGCAATTTTAATGTGATTTAATTTATCAGCATTAAATCGATTCCCGGTCGGGTTTATATGGGAGATTTCACTAAATGTGAATAGAGCTCGCCCATTTTCAATATCGAACTTTTCAAGAGATCAGAAATACTTTTGTCAAATGTTGTCCCTCTAGAAAGTTTATTTTAGGCGCTATTGTCCTGAATATCAATATTGTACAACGTCTTTATACTAAATGTCATCATCGTATCTATTATAATTTGTCATTTATTAGCTACTAAGAGATTGTCTTAGGCGAAGTTATACGGGATCAATTGTCAAACGTGAACGGATTTCTCCCAATTGCAATTAAAAAATTTAAATTTTTGTTGATATGTGAGATACTTACATACATATGTAGGTTTTGAACGGATATCATGTAATTAGCTGCATTTTTGTACTTCCTAGGTAGATTACCTATAATTTGATATATAATACATTCTCAAATGTTATCATAATGTTCAAAAGTCAGACACAAAATTAAGATAAATGCAGTGTGTCTGTCTAATAAAACCAGATTTGTGGAGCTCCTGAATTGTCCCACCCTGAATTTTATCATTGTCGATCAAAACAATTACAGAATGCATCAGGATTTAGATAATCCCCTGCGAAGGACGCTATTAAACTTCATCAAAATAAACATCTGAGATATCGACAAAACAGGAGCTCCAAAAACTTGACTACAATAGAAAAAAGGACAGACAGGTAGACGGACGGACATGTAGACGGACGGATAAACAAACAGACGGACGGACGGGCAAACAAACAGACGGACGGACGGAGTTCGCGAAATCGATTCTTGTGCCGATTCTGAGTTGATCGGTACAATTTGAATGGTATTCATAATCAGATTTGTGGAGTATATATATATAATAAAGAACGATGTCAAATTTCATCACAATCGGTCCATAAACACCTGAGATATCGCTGAAACAATACTTACAAAATGTAAACAAAATTTCTTAGACACGTACTTTGGGCAATTCGCTGTACATCAAATGTAGTGTTATGGCGATATCTCAATTGTTTATAGACCGCTTTTGATAAAATTTAATAACGTGGTTGGTGGGGGAATTTCCTAAAATCTGATATAAAATTTATGTAGGTCCGTACTAAAGGAGGATAGTTTTTCCTATTTCTGCATTTAATTTTTTCAACAAACATTCTCTAATGTGTACTTTGGGCAATTTGCGATACATCAAATTCAGTGTTTTGGCGATATCTCAGTTGTTTATGGACCGATTTTGATAAAATTTTACAGAGTGCTTTGGGAAAATATTTTCTACAATCTGATATATAACATATTATCACATGTACACCAGGAGTATCTTTTTTCTCTTGTTATTTAAAAGTGTGTTTCAATCAAAAATTTTAAAATTTGCGTCTAATTTTTCGTATTTTTTCGATATTTTCGGTGTTTATAAACCGATTTTAATGAAATTTAATAGCGTTCATTGCGGGAGAATTTCCTAAAATCTGATATATAATTTATGTAAGTCCATCCTCCAGGGGCTTCAGAAACTTGATTTCAACAGACAGACAGACGGACGGACAGACAGACAGACAGACGGACATCGCTTAATCGAATCTCCTCCCGATTCTGAGTCGATCGGTATAATTTTTATGGGGTCTACGATCACTAATAAAATTACAAACGGAATCACAAACTTATAATACCCTTTCACCTATTGGTGAAGGGTATAAAAATTTTTTGAAAAAAATTTGAGGCCCTATGCTCCACTGGGAGTCAAGGATAACAGAAGTAGTTTTTGAGTTATCATTAATTATTTGAAAAAAAGTCTAAAAAAATTGCAATTAAAAAAAAAAATTAAAAAAAATCTTTCCATAAAATTTAAAAATTTTACCATTTTTGTACAAAGGTAGTCATGATACATCAAAATTGTATAGTGAATTTAAGAGCACATGAAATTTTTTTATTTTGTTGTGCTGTGTTATCTTTTACTGAGAGCATGTGTGTAATGCATAAGTTTTAGTATATTTGAGTTAATTAGAAAATAATTCTTTTCTCTGTCCGAAAATCGCTGTAAAATCCAGTGCTTTGAACTATTAGAGTTCTTCCCTTTAAAAGTTAATTTTTTTTGTTTTTGTTTCTCTCTTACGGCAGTTATTTCTTTCTTGGCTTTATTCAAATTTTCGATCATGTATGCACTTAAAAATTTTGCCACGTATGTTCTTAGATAACATACATGATGAAAGAGAGAGAGAGAGCGATAAAATTGATATTCGTATTACCGTATTCTTTTATCCTCATAATTTAAAATCACATTTAGTGAAAGCTTTCAAAAAGATAAATTTGAACGAATGATATATACGGGTATACGCAAAATAAGCAATGATCTAAAAGCATTGCGAGGCTTGATAAAAGTTAGAATTCTTCAATTCGGGCTTTTTTGAAATCTAACTGCGAAAGAAGAAGTACCAAAAATCATAAAGTTTATTTAAACCAAAAAAAAAGTGATTTTTAAAGAATTTAAAATTTTTATTAAAACTCAATAAATAAATAAAAAAATAAGTTATATACATATATTATCCCGAAAACAAAACTTCAACTCTCGAGTGAAATCCAAGTTTTACAGGACGACTGAGTCATTTTGGTAGTCACATGTGGTACGCTCCCCACTCGAGAGATACACTTTAAATGCAGGATGAAACGCAAAATTTTATAAAGATTTATATTCGAAGCGTTATTCTATAAGAAGCTTCCATTGTAGTTGTGGAAAAATCACAAATTCTACACAATTATCAGTTCCATAGAAATCATCCCGGATCTATGAGAGACATAACCACAATTTTACCGGTAACCCATAGAAGTTCTTAAAGAGACGTCACAATCACAGATAGACATACATCAATGCCACTGATAAAAATATTTATTCATCTTAACCTCACCAACTTTAACACCGTTTTCCGTAGGCATCCATAGTCAACATCTCATAGTATTAAGACAATAACCACTTATACACCTCTTAAAATAACATAAAACCAACCAGCTTAGAAATTCAATTTCTCAAATTAACTGAATAATCGTTCAATATAGCCTCATACTCCAAATTTGTTACCCCAAAATTTCTACCCATAATCCTTAACCAACCTACTCTTCCACCATAAATTTGTTTAACACCAGTATTATTTCAATGCTTTGATTTATTTTTACTTTCCAAATTATAAGATACCTCACATCTTACTAACCTAGTTAAATAAGAAACATTTTTTTTTAAATATCTATTAACACCTAGTATTACATAATCAATTAATCATCTAATACTTATCCATAAAAATTGTCAAAACCTATATAATCAACATTTCGATGTAAATCGACTCTCAACAAGCAGAAGTACTTCAGCATCGTTGGAATCGAGATGTTACTGTAAGTTAAATTTGATTCTTTTATTCATTATTTTTTTTTGCGTATTTATTTTATTCATTCATTGTTTTAGTTTCATTCATTATTTTATTTTCATTCATACTTTTAACTCCATTCTTAATTCTCATTCATATTTTTCTCTTCACTACAAAGAAGCTTTATTGATGATAATGACATTTGAATTTTCTCTTATATAAATTGTTAAGATCTCTTTAAAGTTTCTTTGATGTAATGTAAATTAAGCCGTTATTTTATTTTTTTTGTATTCAATATCTTTTTCAATGAATTAATATCATTTATCACTAATTCAAGAGGATGTATTCTAGCTTTAAGAGCATAAAGTTTCAGAAATAATAATAATCGATCTATTCAGAAAAGAACAATGAATCTGTAATTCTCTCTTAATGTGAAACTTCAGGGACTAAGGTAAGATTTTGTGTGGTAGGGGTTTTCATAAAATTAAGCCCCTAGAAAACCAAGGATGGGAGGGTTTAGAGGCTCAGCTTTATCATCACAGCTGAAATAAAGATTTAGAAGTGAGGACGCGTGGTTGCAAATAGTGAGAATTAATTTTTTTTTTTACAAACAGGGCATGTAATCGCACGTAATTTTTTTTCTATTGTGCGGCAATGGCCGACTGGAACAAGAACCCAGCCCATTTCTCCCGATCTAGCTAGCTAGCCAGTACGTGCGTACGGTTCCATAGTTAGGCCAAACGTAGATATTGTTAAAAAGTTAACCAACCCCAGTCCGTGATATTATAGAAAATGGCGCCCAACGTGGGGCACCCCATAACGAACATTAGATCTTAAAACATATTGAATTTTTTTACACCTTTCATATTGTCTTTTGTGTTTGGGATTCCCACATGAACTTCATATTAAAAATATTCTCAAAAATTGCCAATGTAATAAATATGTTTTTGCTTATTATTGTAAATAGTGTTTTGTCCTTTAAAGAATCAAATTTCATTTTGATCCATTTGGAAATATTATATTCAAATTTAAATAATTTCGATATAATCCATTTCGAACATTATGTATATTAATTCCTTTATGTTTAGTACAGTAGTATCCGAAAACTTATCTTAAGATGAAAATAAGATGCTGACAAAATATCTAAATGGGTTCAAGAAGAAAAGCATTGGAATTACTATTATGTAGTTTTTATATTATTCCTAATCGTCCACTTTTCTTTCTGAGTTTGTTTACCTATTTTGTTGACATATTATTTAAATCTCAAAAAGCCTCATTTTTCATTTTTATCATTTTTTTTTATTTGTATCTTTATTTCCACACGTTCTTACTACACAGTCCCAAAGAAGTTTTACAGATCTTTTATTCTCATTAAAAACAAATATATATATATATATATATATTAAAATGTCACTCGTTCACAGTAACGAAAACATAACTTCTTTAGTTGAAGAAAGTAATTTGTCTCAATGTTCATTGTGCAAAAAGGACTATGAGATCGATGACATAGTAGTTTCAACACCCTGTCATCATGTATTCCATAAAGAATGCATAGTTTCTGTCCTTAGAGAAACACAGGAGTGTCCTGTGTGTGGCAAACTTTGTAGGCAAACAAAATTAAAGTCACATAAAATTTTAGCAGAGACTGGAAAACAATCAGCTACTAACCCAGCTGTGTCAAACCCTAACTCTAAATCAAATCAAGGGGCAATACCTAAAGCTCTAACTCAAAGTAAGAAACCAAGGCAGAATTTGGCTGACAATTTCCTTAACCAATCCCAAAGGTTTAACAGAAACGATAACGAAGTTAGATCGTTAGAAAGTTTATTCAACATTTCACAAAATAATTTGAATTCAGAAACAAGACACGAAAATATAGATTCTCATAACGTAAGTGATAATACACTCCAGTTTCTTATCAACGAAGCTGTGAGAAATCAATTAGCTTCAATGAACTTAAATCTAAATCCCTCAAATCGAACAAGTATAGGTAATCCATTCAATACATACCCTAATGCACAAAATCCAAGGATTGAGCAAATGGCTCGTACTAGTAATGCTATGCAAAGTTTTGGAAATCGCAATTCCAACAATAATTTTAATAGAAATTTTTCGAATAGACAAAATAATAGAAGACCAAATTTGAATCAAAACTCAGATTTGACCACTGACAAAATTTCAAATATAATGTCAGGTTGGCATATTAAGTTTAGTGGGCAAGATGAGGATGGTTTATCCATAGATAACTTTATTTATAGAGTTCAGGCTCTAACTATGCAAAGTCTTCGTGGAGACTTCGATCTTTTATGTCGACACATTCATCTTCTATTTAGCGGAAAGGCCATGGATTGGTTCTGGCGCTTTCACCGCACGTCGAATAGGTTAGATTGGGAAACTCTTTGCCTTGAACTAAAAAACCAATTTCGTGATCGTCGAACAGATTTTGATTTGAAAGAACAAATACGAGGTAGAAAGCAAAGAATAAATGAAAAGTTTGATGCATATTACGATTCAATTTTGCAAATTACAGACCGTTTACAAACTCCTATTAGTGATTTTGAACTCATTGAAATCTTAAAACGTAATTTAAAACCAGAAATTCGAAAGGAATTACTACATTTTGAAATCGAGTCTATATCTCTATTAAAGGAATTCGTAAGAAAACATGAGATTCTTGAAGAAGAACTAGAAACTCGAAGATATAGCAAAACGTTTATTCCTCGAAAAATAGTTTCAGAAATTGATTCGGATACTGTCGATGAATCCATTCAAATAGAGGAAATTAAAGAAATTATTTGTTGGAACTGTTCTGAAAAAGGTCACCGATTTTATGATTGTTTGGCGGAACGCAAAATTTTTTGTTATAGCTGCGGAACCCAAAATGTATTCAAGCCAAATTGCTCTAAATGCAATAAATTTCCAAAAAACTACCAGACCAACCACAGACCAAAACAGTTTCAATCAAAGTCAACCCAACTTTAAAATCTTTTGGATGTCAAAGGAATCAATGTTTCGAAAATTATATAATCAAATCTTCAGAAACAAATTGCACACCCTATTACTTAAAACCATATCATTTACGTTTAAAAGAATACAATGAAGCAAAATTACGAATTTTTAGTGAGGAACTATCCGAATCAGGTTTAGTAAAAAAGACCAAAAGAAATACCAAAAGGCTAAGAGAATACTGGAAAAAAGTCGTTAAAACTCGCAAATGTTTTTGTTCAGCTATTCTTTCTAATGCGAACCAATTTGATATACGACCATTTACAACAGTCACAATTTTTAATGAAAGCGTAGTTGGCTTAATCGACACTGGCGCAACTATATCTTGCTTTGCTGGCGATTACGCTCGAAAGTTTTTGGGAAATCCTAATCACTTGTATAAGAAATTTAAAATTGGCGTAAAGACTGCTGATGGTATAAATCATTATGCTGTTGGTAAAGTAACAACATTAGTAACGTTTCGTGAAGTTACTAAATCATTTTCAATCACTCCAAATTTGACCCAAAACTTATACTTAGGCGTAGATTTCGTTAAGGCTTACGGCTTAGCTAAAGATTTGTTTATAGAGAACACAATGAACAGTTTAAATTCTAATGTAGACGAGGTAGATGCAAATTTTCATAGTTTATGTAATGATCAAAAGATTCGTCTTGAGGCAGCTATAAACGCATTTCCCTCATACTCTAAAGAAGGTTTGGGTAGGACTTCACTTGTTACTCATACTGTAGACACTGCGGATAGCAAACCTATTAAGCAAAGACATTTCTCTGTGTCGCCTGCAATTGAAAAACTACTATTTTCAGAAATCGATCGTATGTTGGAATTGGGAGTGATCGAAGAGTCCCAAAGTCCGTGGTCATCGCCTGTGGCTCTAGTGCAAAAACCTGGCAAGGTCAGACTGTGTCTGGATGCTAGGAAGCTCAACAGTGTCACGGTAAAAGATGCTTATCCCCTACCTCTTATTGATGAAATTCTTAGTAGGCTCCCAAAAGCAAGATTCATCACGAGTCTTGATTTAAAGGACGCCTTCTGGCAAATTCCATTGGATGATAGGTCGAAGGAGAAGACAGCTTTTACTGTACCTGGACGACCTTTATATCATTTTGTCACAATGCCTTTCGGGTTATGCAATGCGCCACAGACGATGTCCCGACTAATGGACAAAGTGATCCCAGCCCATCTGAGAACAAAGGTCTTTGTGTATTTAGATGATTTGCTGTTGATCACGGAAACTTTTGATGAACACGTTTTATTACTACAAGAAGTCGCATTTTGTATAAGAAAAGCAAATTTAACCATAAATATTGAAAAAAGTAAATTTCTGCTTAGGCAAGTAAAGTATTTAGGTCACATCATCGGCCATGGAACCATAAAGACGGACCCGGACAAGGTACAGAGTATCCGAGAATTTCCTTTACCAACTTCCATTCGACAATTAAGACGATTTTTAGGTATCTGTGGATGGTATCGTCGTTTTGTCCGCAATTTCGCAACACTAACGACCCCCTTGACTGACATGTTACAGAAAAACAGAAAATTTACATGGTCCGAAGAAGCTAAATCTTCATTTGAAGAGCTTAAGAACTCCCTTTGTTCTGCGCCTGTGCTGCACAACCCAGACTTTTCACGTCCGTTTTCCATCCAGTGTGATGCGAGCAAATATGGGATTGGGGCTGTTCTCGCTCAGAGAAATGAAGACATGGACGAAGTACCAATTGCATTTATGAGTCATAAGTTAACGCCTGCGCAAAAGAACTACACGGTATCTGAACAGGAATGTTTGGCTGCTGTTATGGCCATAAAAAAGTTCCGAGCCTACGTCGAGGGCCATGAGTTTGAAATTATTACAGATCATGCGTCACTTAAATGGCTTATGAATCAGACAGACTTGCACGGACGACTTGCTCGATGGGCCTTAAAGTTTCAAGGCTTTACTTTTACAATTCATCATAGAAAAGGAACACAAAATATTGTTCCCGACTCTTTATCTAGAATACATTCTGAAAATACGGACGAAATTGAGTCTAGAACTGTCGAAGATGAATTTATCGCAGAACTTGATAACTCGGTTGAAATTGATTTGGAATCTAAAGATTTCAAATCCGAACAATACTTATCTTTAATTCAAAAACTTAGCTCTAAAATAGATAAAATACCTGATTTCAAAATAGCAGATGGACTAATTTATAAAAGATGTGAGTATGCAACTGGTGACGAAATAAGAGAACAGTTTTCCTGGAAACTTTGGGTTCCAACATCTATGACCCAAGATCTTATAAAAAGAGCCCATGACCATCCGCTATGCGCTCATGGTGGCGTTGGAAAAACATTACGGCGTCTAAAAACTTATTATTTTTGGCCAAAAATGGCAAGGCAAACTGCTGATTATGTGTCGAATTGTGATATTTGCAAACAAACGAAGGCTTCAAACCAATGTTTACGACCGCCAATGGGTCAACCATCCACTTCTGTGCGAGTCTTTCAAAAACTTTATTTAGATCTTTTAGGTCCTTATCCTAGGTAGTCATCAGGAAATATAGGAATTATTGCAGTTTTAGATCACCTTTCTAAATTTCACTTCTTAGAGCCAATTAAAAAGTTCACAGCTAATGTCATTATAGAATTTATTGAAAAACGTATTTTCCATATATTTGGTACTCCTGAGACTATAACTACAGACAATGGAGTACAGTTTAAATCTAACCTGTTTAAAAACTTTCTCGATTCTTACGGAGTTTTTCACAATTTTACCGCCCTCTATTCACCACAGGCTAACGCTGTTGAACGCGTGAATAGATCTGTTTTGGCTGCAATTAGGGCCTATGTAAAGCCGTCGCAAAAGGATTGGGATACTAAGTTATCTGCTATTAGTTGCGCATTAAGGAGCTCAGTTCATGTAAGCACAGGATTCTCACCATATTTTCTTCTGTTTGGTCAGAACATGCTTACCAATGGCAAGTCGTGTACTTTGTTACAACACCTTAATTTATTAGAAACACCAATAGAATTGAAAATAGATGAAAAACTAGAAATTTTGCGAGAACAGGCAAGGGAAAATATTAGAAAATCTTACGACAAGAATGTTAAATATTATAACCAGCGTTCACGTCCAGTGAATTTTGAAGTAGGCCAGATTGTGTATAGGCGAAACTTTGCTCAATCAAAAGCTATTGAACATTTTAATAGTAAATTGGCAAATAAATTTGAAAAGGCCAGAGTTAAAGCAAAATACGGTTCATGCTATTATGAATTGGAAGACATGGCTGGAAAACCGTTGGGCTTATTTCATACCAAGGATATCAAATCCTAATAATCAAATAACGATTCATTTAATTTCTTTATTTATAGGTCTTCAGCGTGTGCTTCATTATTTGAATAATTCACCAAACGCTGTTTTGTAATGCATAAGTTTTAGTATATTTGAGTTAATTAGAAAATAATTCTTTTCTCTGTCCGAAATCGCTGTAAAATCCAGTGCTTTGAACTATTAGAGTTCTTCCCTTTAAAAGTTCATTTTTTTTGTTTTTGTTTCTCTCTTACGGCAGTTATTTCTTTCTTGGCTTTATTCAAAATTTTCGATCATGTATGCACTTAAAAATTTTGCCATGTATGTTCTTAGATAACATACATGATGAGAGAGAGAGAGAGAGCGATAAAATTGATATTCGTATTACCGTATTCTTTTATCCTCATAATTTAAAATCACATTTAGTGAAAGCTTTCAAAAAGATAAATTTGAACGAATGATATATACGGGTATACGCAAAATAAGCAATGATCTAAAAGCATTGCGAGGCTTGATAAAAGTTAGAATTCTTCAATTCGGGCTTTTTTGAAATCTAACTGCGAAAGAAGAAGTACCAAAAATCATAAAGTTTATTTAAACCAAAAAAAAAAAGTGATTTTTAAAGAATTTAAAATTTTTATTAAAACTCAATAAATAAATAAAAAAATAAGTTATATACATATATTATCCCGAAAACAAAACTTCAACTCTCGAGTGAAATCCAAGTTTTACAGGACGACTGAGTCATTTTGGTTGTCACATGTGGTACGCTCCCCACTCGAGAGATACACTTTAAATGCAGGATGAAACGCAAAATTTTATAAAGATTTATATTCGAAGCGTTATTCTATAAGAAGCTTCCATTGTAGTTGTGGAAAAATCACAAATTCTACACAATTATCAGTTCCATAGAAATCATCCCGGATCTATGAGAGACATAACCACAATTTTACCAGTAACCCATAGAAGTTCTTAAAGAGACGTCACAATCACAGATAGACATACATCAATGCCACTGATAAAAATATTTATTCATCTTAACCTCACCAACTTTAACACCGTTTTCCGTAGGCATCCATAGTCAACATCTCATAGTATTAAGACAATAACCACTTATACACCTCTTAAAATAACATAAAACCAACCAGCTTAGAAATTCAATTTCTCAAATTAACTGAATAATCGTTCAATATAGCCTCATACTCCAAATTTGTTACCCCAAAATTTCTACCCATAATCCTTAACCAACCTACTCTTCCACCATAAATTTGTTTAACACCAGTATTATTTCAATGCTTTGATTTATTTTTACTTTCCAAATTATCTTACTAACCTAGTTAAATAAGAAACATTTTTTTTTTAAATATCTATTAACACCTAGTATTACATAATCAATTAATCATCTAATACTTATCCATAAAAATTGTCAAAACCTACATAATCAACATTTCGATGTAAATCGACTCTCAACAAGCAGAAGTACTTCAGCATCGTTGGAATCGAGATGTTACTGTAAGTTAAATTTGATTCTTTTATTCATTATTTTTTTTTTGCGTATTTATTTTATTCATTCATTGTTTTAGTTTCATTCATTATTTTATTTTCATTCATACTTTTAATTCCACTCTTAATTCTCATTCATATTTTTCTCTTCACTACAAAGAAGCTTTATTGATGATAATGACATTTGAATTTTCTCTTATATAAATTGTTAAGATCTCTTTAAAGTTTCTTTGATGTAATGTAAATTAAGCCGTTATTTTATTTTTTTTTGTATTCAATATCTTTTTCAATGAATTAATATCATTTATCACTAATTCAAGAGGATGTATTCTAGCTTTAAGAGCATAAAGTTTCAGAAATAATAATAATCGATCTATTCAGAAAAAGAACAATGAATCTGTAATTCTCTCTTAATGTGAAACTTCAGGGACTAAGGTAAGATTTTGTGTGGTAGGGGTTTTCATAAAATTAAGCCCCTAGAAAACCAAGGATGGGAGGGTTTAGAGGCTCAGCTTTATCATCACAGCTGAAATAAAGATTTAGAAGTGAGGACGCGTGGTTGCAAATAGTGAGAATTAATTTTTTTTTTTACAAACAGGGCATGTAATCGCACGTAATTTTTTTTCTATTGTGCGGCAATGGCCGACTGGAACAAGAACCCAGCCCATTTCTCCCGATCTAGCTAGCTAGCCAGTACGTGCGTACGGTTCCATAGTTAGGCCAAACGTAGATATTGTTAAAAAGTTAACCAACCCCAGTCCGTGATATTATATGTGTGGGAATAATAAAATTAAACTTTATAGAATACACAGATGTAGAGATAATAGACAAATTCCTCGAAGAAGAGAATAACGCAGTTGGTGATCAGAAGGAAATCGAAATTAAAAAAGAGGAAGGTAGGTTTATTTTCCGAAAGTCAAATTGTTAAGAAATTTTTTTTGCATGTAATTTTTATTCATTCAAATATTGCAGATTTGTCCTGGGTAAAGTACACACACAAAGTAAAAAGCCTACTAGTAAAAGTTTAAGAAAAGAAAAAGAGAAAGGAAAAGATTGTTGGTCAATGGTTGCTGATGCCAGATTAGAAAGACAGAATATGGAAATGCAGTTTTTGAAAGAAAAGCACGAGCTTGAAATGGAGAAGCTTAAGCTAGAAGTAGCTCTACTTAAAATAAAAATTAAGAATGCGGATGGGAATATCTAAATTTGTTGCTGATTTCTTTCCAAATCCACATCTTTTCAAGCATTATGGTTCCTAAATGTATCTGTGAACATGGTTTTAAATTCTCCTTCCATATTTTCTATGTAAATAACTTTTCCTCAGTGACAACTCGCAGTTTATGGACTGATACTTTTTATGTTTGAAAAATAATTTTATCAAGAATTTAAAAAAAAATATTATTTATTTATTTTTTACTTCCTTTTTATTTACTTATTTTTTGTTTACTTTTGCACACAAATTTTCAATAGCGGAAGTCACGAGCCTAGTAAACCTTGCACATCTTGTAAGCCAAAAATTGTATATGAAATATATTAGGTCTGCAAGATGTGCAAGGTTTACTAGGCAGTTTACAAGGATTCGTGATTTCCGCTAATGTTTTTTTTTTTTTGTAAAGAATCAATGGTACTTTTTGGAATCA
The DNA here is from genome assembly GCA_933228675.1 of Stomorhina lunata. Classification (NCBI taxonomy): domain Eukaryota; kingdom Metazoa; phylum Arthropoda; class Insecta; order Diptera; family Rhiniidae; genus Stomorhina; species Stomorhina lunata. Next base: position 81,192,784 of record OW121740.1, on the reverse strand, counting down.
ATTGTTAATTTTATTTTCTAACCTATTTTTATACATATGAATATAATAAATTGAATGCTCTAGTCAAGAAGCCTTACAATTTTTTTTAATTAAATAAAATAAACAAAATTTGTGCTTTAATATTAAAAAATTATTAACGTTTATTATTATGTTGAAAAGATTTTATTATTTTATTAATTTTAATAATTTATTAAATTTGTTGAAATTATTTGTTTTTTCGAAAGTCTTTATTGGTATTTTTTAATATAATGTAACGATATCGATTTCAATAGATGAATTTTTTATATATAAAAGCCATTTCGTGTGCGTTAGTGATCAAATTACAACCAAACCACTGAACAGTTTGAACCCAAACTTATACCATATATTTGTAAGGCAGAGCAGGTTTATGTTTATAAAAGAAATTGGTAGATGGCGATGTTGCAAAAATATGAACGATTGTATTTTTCACATAAAAATGTAAATAAAAATAATTTCTTTTGTACTCCCACAGGGCCAAAACAAAGTTATAAGTTATAATTATCGAACAAACTAATATCGTTTTCGCTATCATATAGTTCGTAGGTTTATTGGGAATCCATTTCATAATAAATTTTTAAAATAGTTGTTAATTAAATTATGGCGAGTGTTGCTGTTTTGACTCGAATTTGAGGGAAAAACGCTATTTCCTACACTATTTACGAAGTCGACGGCCGATTGCAGTTGGTCTGGTAGTGGTGGAAGCTAATTTTCTTTGTTCATACAACATATAATGTACAGAACAGCAGTTGCTACTACAACACCTTCCACTTTTTTTATATTTAGTCGAATGCCTAAAGATAAAATAGGAAACCCTTCTCTTCCAAACACCATAACTTTTTTCAACACAGTTACGTGTACGTATTTGCGACTCATTGTAAAGATTTTCTGTGGCATTTTGAACATTCAACAAGGGTGTTGCTATAAAACTTTTATTTGGATACCCACTGTCAACTACGATAAAACTTTCGCCAAACTCATTGTCCCAAAATCTGGAATAAATTTTGGAGTTCAGTAGAATGTTATAATCATGTGCGGATCCAGGCCACCTAGCAACTATATCAAGTATTTTCAAGTGAGCATCGCACATTGTTTGAACATTAATAGAAAAGAAGCCTTTCCGATTTCTGTATAGCTCAGCGTCATCTCCACCTGCCAATATAGATACGTAGAATGATATTGCATGTAAATATTTTAAATACGTTCAAATCTTGATTAGGTATGCTGTAAACTAACCTGGAGATATTACCCGTACGTGGGTACAATCAAGTGCAGCGACAACATGAGGAAATTTCGCGATGTCGTAAAATTCATCATTATTTTTTTTAAGTTGTTCTTCTGTTTCCGGAAAAACAATAAAACGGCTCCTCAACAGAGCAATATAATGTGTAACATTAGCTTCAACATTTGAAACTGTTGACGTTGATACACCGTACACATCACCGATGGTTCTTAACATTCCTCCCGTTGCGTAAATTCTTAAAGTTATCAGAAGCATGTGCTCTTCGCTAATTGAATGGTTCCTTTAATATGCATTAGCTCGAGTGATTTCATTTTTTAACTTGTCGGATAAATGTTTCACTTACCAGGTAGTTGGGTTTTTAATATGGGGTCCAATCAGCTCCAGAATGCTATAATCAGATTTCTTCGACATTCTAAATCTTTGGTAGAATTCAGTATCCCCAAAAATACTAAAGTGATTTAGTCGCGTCCTTATAGTACGAGGACGACGCATAATTTTTGACTTTAGTTTTAAACTAAGCTCTGCGTCATGCATATCCTCTTCGTCGGAGCTCATTGTTTTTTTTATATTTTTATCCGTGATAAACTTTAATTAGCAATAACTTTTTATATTTATCAAATTTATAATTTTTCTATATCATATATTTATATATTTTATAAAAATACGCGAAAAAAGAATAAATGTGAAAAATTCTTCAGCTGCTGAAAAAAAACAAACTGTCAAAAACATATTGCAGTATAAACAAGTTAAATCGAACTTAAATTGAATTTAAGTGGGAAGGGTTGGCCATTTAAGTTTCATTTAAATATTGTTTGTAAAAGCAAATTTTGTATTTAAATGGAATTTAAATTTAATTACAATTTGATTTCGAAGTCATAAACTGGGCATTAGTTTTAAAATGGGTTCTTCTACTTGAAACTCCTAAATTTGATGAGGTTGAATCAAGTTGTGTTTACATTATGGAGAAGAGAAAAGAGCTAAATATAAATGACATCGAATTATTTGACGAATTAGGTCTTGTTAAAAGTTACACCTTCAAGAAGTGGAATAAGGACAAAAAATCTGCTTAACAACCTTAGGTAGAAATTTTTAAACATTTAAAAGAAAGAGATATAAGCTTTGCAAACATTTTGAAAATGCTCCAACGTAGGATATTTATTATAAGTACAAATTAATATTAGAAGTTATCTGCATATTAATATAATGATCTCAAAAACTATGTTTCTATAACTTTTTTTTGATATGTATACATTATCGTGTGTGTTTACCTAAAAATATTGCAAATCCATAAACAAAATGTTTACTATTTATAAACAAGTAAGAAAGTGTGCTTAGTGCGTTTTGACACATAACAGAAGAGTTTGTATGGGAGCTATAGTCAAATGTGGACCGATTTCAACGAAATTTTGTACAGTGATTTAGGTTTACATAAGCAGTATTTGTTTTAAATTTCATGAAAAATATTGATATTTGTGGCCTATATATCAATTCTGGGAAGTGGGACCTATGGGAGGTACCATAAATAATGGACCGATTTTGACGAATTTCAATAGCCATGGACAAATATTTCTATGCGTTACATACATCAGCACAAACTTATAATACCCTTTCCACCTATGGTGGTGAAGGGTATAAAAATGTATTTTTGTTCTGTATTTTGGTTAAAAAAATATGGTCACCGTAATTATATATCAGATTTAAAAAATGGTTCCCTAAAGCACTCTGTAAAATTTTATCAAAAGTGGTCCATAAACAACTGAGATATCGCCGAAACACTAATTCGGCAAATTGCCGAACCGCCGTGGTATAGCAGGTTAGTCATCCGCCTAGCATACCAGAGGTCCTCGGCCAGACCCACTTAAAAAAAAATAAGTTTTCAAAAAAGCGGAGGTTCACCTCATAACTGAGCTAGCCACTGGTTATTAAGTATTAGGCTATGAAAAACTTCTCTAATTTAAGCATTTGCCGTTCGGAGCTAGCGTTAATACGTAGGTCCCTTTCAATGAGTCTTCAAAAACTCCATAAATCTGATCGTGAATACCATTAAAATTGTACCGATCGACTCGGAATCGGCAGGAGAATCAATTTATCGATGTCAGTCTGTCTGTTTGTCTATCTGTCCGTCTGTCTGTTGAAATCAGGAACCGTAACTGCTATAACTTTTATTGTAAAAGTCAGAAAATAAAAGTTATTTTTTGACTTTTATTTTTTCGATAAAAAATAACAGTTATTTTTGACTTTTGTTTTTTGAGCAGAAATAAAAGTTAGTTTTGTTTAAATTCGTGATAAATTTATTGAAAATTTTTATCAAAGATAATTTTTCAGTGAAAATAATTTGCATATACTTACTTATATTTTAGAATTCCATGCGCATTCATCTTGTGCGCATATTCTCCAATTTCTTATGCCAAGTTTTGAAAGATTTTCTTCTACTTAGTCTTTCCATCAAAGTTTTGGGCGCCCTCTTCTACGAGTTACCTCAGGATCATTATCAAACACTTTTCTTGCATCCATTCGCACAACATGTCCTAGCCAGCGCAGCCGCTGTTGCTTAATGCATTTTACTATGTCTATGGCAGCGTATAACTCATACAGCTCATGATTCATTCGATGTCGATACTCATTGTTGACGCAGACTGGTCCAAATATTTTTCGTAGGATTTTCCTCTCAAACACTCCAAGGATAGCTTCATCTACCTGTGCAAGTACCCATAATTCTGCACCATACAGTAACACCGGTAGTATAAGCGTTTTATAGAGCGTAATTTTAGTTCTTACGGAGAGGACCTTATTTCTTAGCTGTTTGCTTAGGCCAAAATAGCATCGATTGGCAAGTATTATTCTACGTTTAATTTCAAACCTTACATCGTTTTTGATGTTCACAGCGGTACCAAGGTAAACAAATTCTTTTACAACTTCGAAGCTATAGTTTTCTACGGGCACATGTGATCCAATTCTAGTGGTCTGTCTGCCTGAAGAAACCATCAGTTTTGTTTTTGATTCATTTACAGCTAGACCCTTTTTGTTTTATTCCTTCTCGATATTGGAAAATGCGGCAGTTACCTAGCGTAAAGTGCGCCCCATAATATCAGTGTCATCGACATACGCGAGTAGCATATATTTTCTATTGAAGATTGTACCACTTTTATTAACTGCTGCATCTCGCAAGATTTTCTCCAGGACAATATTAAAGATATCACATGATAGACTATCACCTTGTCTGAAACCCCGTTTAGTTATGAAAGACTCTGATAGGTTCTTACCTATCTTAACAGATGATATTGTATTAGTTAGTCTCATCCTGCATAACTTTATTAGCTTCGTGGGTATGCCGAACTCAGACATTGCCTCAAACACCTTCTTCCGTATCGGGCTGTCAAAAGCTTCTTTGTAGTCAACAAAGAGATGATACGTGTCAATTTGTTTCTCTTGGGTGTTCTCCAGGATCTGACGTAGAGTAAAGATCTGGTCAGTGGTTGATTTACCTGGTCTTTGGTACTTCCCAATTATTTCGTTAATTTTGGGCTTAAGCCTTTCGCACAGTATGGTCGATAGAATCTTATATGCAATTAAGAGGAAGCTTATCCCTCCATAATTTGCACACACAGTTTTATCTCCATTTTTGTGCACAGGACAAAGGACAGTAAGATTCCAATCGTCTGGCATGTATTCTTCTGACCATATTTAGTTGGGACATAAGCCTTATCAACTCATGTCCTCCGGCCTTAAAAAGCTCTGCAGGAAGACCATCGGCACCCGCAGCTTTGTTTGTTTTTAGTCGATTTATGGCGATTCTAATCTCATTTTGGTTTGGTGATAGACATATTACGCCATTATCATTGATTTGTTCAGGCGAGTCATCTTGATCGCTTTCATTTGATACCAACAATTTGAAAAAGTGCTCCTTCCACGCTTTTAGTACGGTTTCAGCATCCGTTACAAGGTTTCTTTGGTCGTCTTTGCAGGAGAAAATACAATTGCTAAAACCATCCGCTTGGTGTTTAACTTTTTGATAAAATTTACGCACTTCATTACAACTCTTATATAACTCAATCTCCTCGAACACCGTCTTTCCATTTCTCTCTTTTTTCTTCGGAATAGGCGTTTCTCTTCCCTCTTTCTTTCCCTATATCTTTCTAAAGTTCGACGAGTAACTACTGACTGCAGACTGCATTTTTCGCCGCGGTGGCATCGCGGCACTCCTCATCATACCAAGAGTTTTTTTTAAGAGAGTTTTAGAATCCCAATACAGTTTTTGCAGCAGTTTTCATAGAGCTGGCAATATGTTGCCATAGAGCGCTGATGTCGTTGGAAGTTGAAATATTTTTTCCGAGTAATTGAGCTACTCATCGCGAGTAATCTGTGGCAATTTGATGGGATTGTAGCTTGGTGGTGTTAAATTTCCTTTGCAATTCTGTCTGTATGTTTCGCGACACACTCAGGTGTGTTCTCACCTTGGCTGCAACGAGATAGTGATCGGAGTCCATATTGGTTCCCCGAATTGTACGCACACCAATACGCTTAATGAGTGCCTTCCGTCAACTACAATATGGTCTATTTGATTTTTTGTCATTTGATCGGGAGACACCCACGTAGCTTTGTGTATTCTACGGTGTTGAAATCTGGTGCTACTCACTACCATATTTCAAGCAGCCGCAAAAGAGACCAACCTTATAACATTGTCAGATGTTACGTTATGGAGGCTGAATTTACCGATAGTGGGCTCAAAACAACTTTCCTGTCCAATCTTTGCGTTAAAATCACCCAGTATTACTTTTACGTCATGATTAGAGCAGCTGTCATATACTTCCTCGAGTTGTTCATAAAGGGCTTCTTTTAAATCTTCATCTTTATCCTCTATGGGAGCGTGAGCACAAATTAAACTCAGATAGAAGTATTTTGCTTTAACACGTAATTTTGCTAATCTTTCGTAACTGCACAGTGTGTTGCGTAGAACATGCTAGGTGGACAAAATTCATTTTATAATTTCCAATTCATTTTTTTTGCAAAACATAAACAACACTTCCAAACTCCGAATTCCGAGAAAAGGTTGTTTGTCAAATTCGGAATAGATGAGTTAAATCGGTCGGAAGTCATATTTTTAATACAACTTTTTCAAACACTCAATTTGAATTTAGTGACTTAGTAGCAAATTGTAGTAGCATTGTGCAATATTTTCAAAATTTTTGTTATGGATATTAATAATGAGGGTAAGTACTACTTTTTAATGTATTTTTATACCCTTCACCAATAGGTGAAGTGATCGTAGACCACATAAAAATTATACCGATCGACTCAGAATCGGGAGGACGATTAAGCGATGTCCGTCTGTCCGTCCGTCTGTTGAAATCAAGTTTCTGAAGCCCCTGGAGGATGGACTTACATAAATTATATATCAGATTTTAGGAAATTCTCCCGCAATGAACGCTATTAAATTTCATTAAAATCGGTTTATAAACACCGAAAATATCGAAAAAATACCAAAAATTAGACGAAAATTTGAAAATTTTTCATTGAAACACACTTTTAAATAACAAGAGAAACAAGTAAGAGTGGTATATTCGGCTTTGCCGAATCTTGGATACCCTTCACCAATGGTGTTGCAAAAGTACTTAATGTAATTCCAAGCAAAATTTGGTTATACTAGTATTATATGCAAAGAGTCTTTAAAATTAAGAGTCGGAAAAAGAAAAACTTTTCGGTGGCGTCATCATCTAGAATAGTTATGCACCCAAAGGTTAGGTTGGGCAGGTGGCTGATGTCTAGGGAAGCTTCACTTGAGTTTTTAAGTGGTCCCTTTGTGAAAGATAATGATTACTAGACTACAAGTAGAGAATGCATATTTAAGCCAGCTTCGAAATAAAATAGACGCATATTTTACGAACATTTAATAAAGTTCGATAGACCAGATAAACCATGCAGAAAAGATGCTTCAAAATGTAGATGCCCTTACATTTGCAATAGCACATCGATTTGATGAAGTTTAAGTATTCTGGCATGCAACCCAAAAACACAGTGCCCAGTGAGGGTTGTGCACTTTAATTCGTACGAATTATCCAACTAGTAAAAGTTCTTGATTAGTTATGTAAAACTCTGAAGTTAGCGGACTGATTTAGGTCAAAGCTTTAACAATGATAAGCCTTAAAATTATAGGGTATACACTCTTAGTTTTAGATACATACGTGAAATATATAGCTTTTGAATGGATGGTTATCAGCTTTGTCGGAAAAGTTTACTTATTAATTTGAAGTTAGTTAATTAATTAAAATGAACACTTCATCAATAATATTTGGGATGTATAGTTCTTTCGATCTGTCCGATGGATGTTTGGAAAGTTTTGCTCTAGTTCTTTGTGCAATTTTAATGTGATTTAATTTATCAGCATTAAATCTATTCCCGGTCGGGTTTATATGGGAGATTTCACTAAATGTGAATAGAGCTCGCCCATTTTCAATATCGAACTTTTCAAGAGATCAGAAATAATTTTGTCAAATGTTGTCCCTCTAGAAAGTTTATTTTAGGCGCTATCGCCCTGAATATCAATATTGTACAACGTCTTTATACTAAATGTCATCATCGTATCTTAGGCGAAGTTATACGGGATCAATTTTCAAACGTGGACGGATTTCTCCCAATTGCAATTAAAAAATTTAAATTTCCGTTTATATGTGAGATACTTACATACATATGTAGTTTTTGAACGGATATCATGTAGTTAGCTGCATTTTTGTAATTTCTAAGAAGATTACCTATAATTTGATATATAATACATTCTCAAATGTTATCATAATGTTCAAAAGTCAGACACAAAATTAAGATTAATGCAGAGTGTCTGTCTGCTAAAATAAGATTTGTGGAGCTCCTGGATTTTACACAAAATTTTAGAATATTGGGCCACCCTGAATTTTATCATTGTCGATCAAAACACCATCGCTTAAACACTAAATTATATCTACCACAAATTACCGAATGCATCAGGATTTAGGTAATCTCCTGCGAAGGACGCTATTAAAATTCATCAAAATAAACACCTGAGATATCGACAAAACAGCAACTCCAAAAACTTGACTACAACAGAAAAAATGACAGACAGGTAGACGGACGGTGTACATGTGATAATATGTTATATATCAGATTGTAGGAAATATTTTCCCAAAGCACTCTGTAAAATTTTATCAAAATCGGTCCATAAACTGAGATATCGCCAAAACACTGAATTTGATGTATCGCAAATTGCCCAAAGTACACATTAGAGAATGTTTGTTGAAAAAATTAAATGCAGAAATAGGAAAAACTATCCTCCTTTAGTACGGACCTACATAAATTTTATATCAGATTTTAGGAAATTCCTCCACCAAGCACGTTATTAAATTTTATCAAAAGCGGTCTATAAACAATTGAGATATCGCCATAACACTACATTTAATGTACAGCAAATTGCCCAAAGTACGTGTCTAAGAAATTTTGTTTACATTTTGTAAATATTGTTTCAGCGATATCTCTGGTGTTTTTGGACCGATTGTGACGAAATTTGACATCGTTCTTTATGGGAGGATTTTCTAAAATCTGATATATATACTCCACAAATCTGATTATGAATACCATTCAAATTGTACCGATCAACTCAGAATCGGCACAAGAATCGATTTCGCGACCTCCGTCCGTCCGTCTGTTTGTTTGCCCGTCCGTCCGTCTACATGTCCGTCCGTCTACCTGTCTGTCCTTTTTTCTGTTGTAGTCAAGTTTTTGGAGCTCCTGTTTTGTCGATATCTCAGATGTTTATTTTGATGAAGTTTAATAGCGTCCTTCGCAGGGGATTATCTAAATCCTGATGCATTCTGTAATTTGTGGTAGATATAATTTAGCGTTTAAGCGATGGTGTTTTGATCGACAATGTTGAAATTCAGGGTGGGACAATTCAGGAGCTCCACAAATCTGGTTTTAGCAGACAGACACACTGCATTTATCTTAATTTTGTGTCTGACTTTTGAACATTATGATAACATTTGAGAATGTATTATATATCAAATTATAGGTAATCTACCTAGGAAGTACAAAAATGCAGCTAATTACATGATATCCGTTCAAAACCTACATATGTATGTAAGTATCTCACATATCAACAAAAATTTAAATTTTTTAATTGCAATTGGGAGAAATCCGTTCACGTTTGACAATTGATCCCGTATAACTTCGCCTAAGACAATCTCTTAGTAGCTAATAAATGACAAATTATAATAGATACGATGATGACATTTAGTATAAAGACGTTGTACAATATTGATATTCAGGACAATAGCGCCTAAAATAAACTTTCTAGAGGGACAACATTTGACAAAAGTATTTCTGATCTCTTGAAAAGTTCGATATTGAAAATGGGCGAGCTCTATTCACATTTAGTGAAATCTCCCATATAAACCCGACCGGGAATCGATTTAATGCTGATAAATTAAATCACATTAAAATTGCACAAAGAACTAGAGCAAAACTTTCCAAACATCCATCGGACAGATCGAAAGAACTATACATCCCAAATATTATTGATGAAGTGTTCATTTTAATTAATTAACTAACTTCAAATTAATAAGTAAACTTTTCCGACAAAGCTGATAACCATCCATTCAAAAGCTATATATTTCACGTATGTATCTAAAACTAAGAGTGTATACCCTATAATTTTAAGGCTTGTATACATTGACAATCATTGTTAAAGCTTTGACCTAAATCAGTCCGCTAACTTCAGAGTTTTACATAACTAATCAAGAACACTAGTTGGATAATTCGTACGAATTAAAGTGCACAACCCTCACTGGGCACAGCGTTTTTGGGTTGCATGTCAGAATACTTAAACTTTATCAAATCGATGTGCTATTGCAAATCTAAGGGCATCTGCATTTTGAAGCATCTTTTCTGCATGGTTTATCTGGTCTATCGAACTTTATTAAATGTTCGTAAAATATGTGTCTATTTTATTTCGAAGCTACTGGCTGGCTTAAATATGCATTCTCTACTTGTAGTCTAGTAATCATTATCTTTCACAAAGGGACCACTTTAGAACCCAAGTGAAGCTTCCCTAGACATCAGCCACCTGCCCAACCTAACCTTTGGGTGCATAACTATTCTAGATGATGACGCCACCGAAAAGGTTTTCGTTTTCCGACTCTTAATTTTAAAGACTCTTTGCATATAATACTAGTATAACCAAATATTGCTACGAATTACATTAAGTACTTTTGGAACACCATTGGTGAAGGGTATCCAAGATTCGGCAAAGCCGAATATACCACTCTTACTTGTTTTAATCAAAATCTATTAAGTTAAATTTGTAGCATTATTTCAAATATCCTATATATTTTAGCGTATTTTTTTTATAAGAAAAATTTCAGAATATGCAGAAATTCACCTCTGTCCGGGCTAGTTTTTTGACATTACGCAGAAATATCTTTATTGTTCCTAAAAATATACATAGTGTAACCGCTCTATATTCCTAATAAAGTTATTAGTTACCTTTCCAACACTATTAATATTTATTGTAAATTGTAAGTTATTAATTACCTTTCCAACACTATTAATATTTATTGTAAATGAGAATATTCTGATTGAGCAATAGGCAAACAGGTTCTAAAAACGAATCCAAAGAAACTGGTTATTGACCAATCAGAATAGATCTTCTATAATTTATTTTCAATTTTGCCTCTTGTTAAAATCCGTAAATTAAATAAAGATTATTGTAAAAGAAGATGCAGAAACAAAAGGACGTTTACGAAAAAATTATAAATTAAATTAAAAGAAAATAAAAAAAATTACAAGTTTAAAGCTCAGATGTGGGGTATTGAAAAAAAAAACTTAAAAATGTCGTCCCGACTATCCAAGCAACAACTTTTGGACGGTTTAAGAAATGCTGGGGTTGAAATTCCAGCAAATCCTTCATCTTCCCGGCTTCGTGAGCTCTATGACAACACATTGGGTGGAAATAATAGTAAAGAGACTGAGGATCCCTTGAGCAAATCTGCCGCTGCTGCTGTCCTTCCCGCTGATATTGGTGACGATGATTCCGCTGCTAATATTAAGACTGAAGCTCGTGGTTATAATAATTATAATAATTATAATAATAGTCCAAAATTCTGCTAGCGAAGTTGCTAGTTTGGATCTTCAACTGGAAATCCTACGAAAAAACACGAGTTGTGAAAACTTCAACATGCGATAGCAGATTTAGAAAATGGAGACATTGAGCATGCTATTATGAAGTTCGATGGCGAGAATCGAGCATACGGTATATATGATTTTTTACGAAATTTTGAACGAGTAATGAATATGGTAGCCGCTGATGAACTGTTCCAATACACTTCTTTGTGCAACTCGTTAACGGGTACTGCACGACTTCTATTAAATAAAACTGACGTTATAAGTTACAGTCAACTAAAGGCAGCGCAAATCAAAGAATTTGGTCGAGCCATAAATCGAGAAGAAATTTATAAGATTCTGGCTAATCACAAGTGGAATAAAAAAGACAACATTCGACGTTATGTGTTGGAGATGGAAAACATTGCGTCACGCTGTGGAGACATTGACGAATTCGAACTGATTGGCTTTATAATAGATGGTATGCAAGACAATACACCAGAGGCATACTTACTAATGAACGCTCGTACATTGGACCAATTTAAAGAGTCTTTAGATTTGTATGAGCAGCGCCGCGCAAGCCGTCCTTCTGTCAGCCGTGCTCCTATTTTAATGAATAAACCAGTGGCTACAAAAAAGGTTGCCGATGCCAATACTTCCCAATCTGATACAGCAAATGTACGATGTTACAACTGTACACAAATGGGCCACTACCAAAGCAAATGCCCTTACGATAAGCGACCAGATGGAAGCTGTTTCCGCTGTTGGAAAATGGGACACGATCACCGTAGCTGCACTAATCCAAAGAAAGTACTAACTCCACGTCAGTGGGTAGTTGCTACCGTAAGTTCCGAGGACACTGATGTTAAAGATGATTTTTATGAAGACACCATAGATGCTGTAAATAATGTAAGTATTGCCTTTTGTGATAGCAGGGTCAAGTGCAGAAGATTTATGAATCGTTTTTCTCTTTTTGATACCGGAAGTCCGACTAATTTTATTAGGAGGTCTTATGTTCCATTTTCTGTAAATAATACAGCTAAAATATCGAAGTATCGCGGCCTTGGAAAATCAGATTTGATGACTTATGGAACAACTGAAGCAAAAATTAAATTTAGGAACCGATGTGAAAAAGTAATACTCAATATTGTGCCGGACACAACTATGTCTATCCCACTTATACTGGGACGAGAATTTCTCAATAAATTTAACATTCACTTGTACCAAAATCTTAAAAAAATATTTCAAATAAAAGTAATGAATTCTTAGATGAAAATCAATCATTTTTCTGTGCACTTGATCAAGATAAGGGAATCAAAACAAAAAATCAATCAGCTGTTAATAGTGATATAGAAAAATATATCATAAATCGTATTTATTCAAATCACCACCAAACTTTAAATGGTAAATTACGTAATGATGATGAGACTTACAAAAACTCAATTTCTTCTTATGATAGAAAAGTATTATGTAGGGGCTATGATTTGGAATCTGAAATTTCTTGTGAAGATTAATATGTTGCCGGTAATTATTGTAATATAGAAGAGTTGTTATTTGATGTTTGTTGCGTTAATATGAATATTTCAGATATCTATATTGACCCGAATCTTAGTCAAACACATTTTGAAGCATTGCGTGATGTTATTAAAGAAAACTACATTGAAGCAAATGATATCGAAGTTAAAACTTACGCGTATGAAATGAATATTAGATTGTCTAGTGATGTCCCGTTTCACTTTTTACCCCGTCGTTTATCTTATTTTGAAAGAAAAGAATTGCAAAAAATTACTGATAAACTGTTGGCAAATAATATTATTAGGCCTAGTGAGTCTCCCTACTCTTCTCCCGTAGTCTTAGTAAAGAAGAAAAATGGAGAACTACGTAAATGTGTAGACTATCGTGCTTTAAATAAGCTTACTATTAGGGATAACTTTCCATTGCCTCTAATTGAGGATTGTATTGAATATTTGGGTGGAAAAAAGTATTTTACCACCCTTGACCTAAAGAATGGATTCTTTCATGTCAAAATTGCGCCAGATTCAATAAAATATACGTCTTTTGTAACACCATATGGTCAATTCGAATACTTACGTATGCCTTTTGGGTTAAAGAACGCCGGCAATATTCCAGCGTTATATCTACAATATATTTAGGGATTTAGTTGATAAGGGATTAATAATAATTTATATGGACGATATTATTATTGCCACAGCTGATTTTGAGACACATTTGAGGTTAATTTGTAAAGTATTGAATGTAATAAAAGAGAAAGGACTGAAGTTGCAGTTAGCTAAGTGTAAATTTGGTTATAGTAAAATAGATTACTTGGGATATTGTGTAAGTCCAGAGGGAATCCGTCCTGGTGATTCACATTTAGCAGCCATAAAGCTTTATCCCTTCCCTCGTACCCAAGCAGAAATGAAGACTTGCTTAGGACTATTCTCGTACTTCAAGAAATTCGTACCAAATCACGCAAGAATTTCAAGAGTCTTAAGGCAATTGACGAAAGATGGGAAATACACTCCAACAGAAGAGTGCTATAAGGCATTCAATACATTAAAGGACATAATTTAATCTGGCCCTGTTCTCGCTATTTATGATCCAAAAAAACAGACTGAATTACATTGTGATGCAAGTTCATCAGGTTTTGGAGCGGTTCTTTTACAACGGTAGAAAGACGGAAGTTTTCATCCAGTTATGTTTTTTTCGAGGGCAACTACTGCTGCCAAGATGCGCTATCATAGTTTCGAACTGGAAACATTAGCCATTATTTATGCCTTACGCCGGCTTAGGGTTTATCTACAGGGAATACCATTTAAAATTGTGACAGACTGTAACTCATTAACGCTAACATTAGGTAAGAAACTTTTAAATCCAAGAATTGCTCGTTGGGCACTTGAGCTAGAAGACTTTAATTATACCATACAGCATCGTGGTGGTGCCAGCATGGGACACGTTGATGCCCTTAGCCGCTACCTAACTGCCGGAACAGGTAATATTACTGATGCTTGTGTCGCTGCTGTTGAATATAAGCCAAAAAGAGGAAAACCTGAAATAATTGCCGCTATAGATGCTGAGGAAATCGATTTTTATATTCAAGTTGCTCAAACACGTGATAAAAAAATTGTTCTATTAAAACAAAGATTAGAAAATGGGAAAATAAAAGATTTCGAATTAAAAGATGGACTGGTTTTTAGAGTAGGAAAAGAAGAAACACTACAGTTATATGTACCCTGTGAAATGGAACTTAATGTTATTAGGCTCATACATGAACAAATTTGTCATTTAGGTGTAGAAAAAACTTGCAATCAATTAAAAAAAACTACTGGTTTCCAAAACTGCAACAAAAGGTAACAAAATATATAAGGAACTGCATTCAATGTATTATGTATTCTGCCCCCGCTCGTGTTAACGAACATAACCTACATAGCATTCCAAAAAAAAAACAGTTCCATTCGATACAATACATATAGACAATTTTGGCCCTCTGCCGTCCATTAATTCGAAGCGAAAGCATATTCTTGTAATAGTTGATGCTTTTACAAAATTTGTTCGTCTTTATCCGGTAATCTCCACCAGTACCAAAGAAGTTATAGCGTGTTTAGATAAATATTTTAGTTATTACAGTAGGCCAAGCGTATTGTGTCAGATCGTGGTACTTGCTTCACTTCTCTAGATTTTAGTGCCTATTTATTAGAAAATAACATATCGCATATAAAAGTAGCCACCGCTTCTCCACAGGCTAATGGACAGGTAGAGCGAGTCAATAGGGTAATAAAGGCCATGCTAAGCAAAATAACAGAACCTATCAGTCATGCAAATTGGTCAGTTATGCTAAGGAGAGTTGAATACGGTTTAAATAACACTGTGCATTCAACTACAAAGGAAAGCCCAAGCAAATTGTTGTTCGGTGTTTACCAGAGAGGTGAAGAAATTGACAAGTTTACGGAATATCTTGAAGAAAAACAAGAAAACACGGAATGCAATTTGAATGAGATTCGGTTGTCTGCTATAGATGCTATTGGAAAATCACAAGATTATGCCCAGCAACATTTTCAGCTTCGAAGCAAGCCAGCAATTAAATTCCAAGAGGGTGATTTTGTTGTCATCCGAAATGTAAATTCCGATGTTGGTACTAATAAGAAATTTATTGCAAAATACCGTGGCCCATACATAATTCATAAAGTTTTGCCACATGACCGTTATGTAGTTAGAGATATTGAGAATTGTCAACTGACTCAACTACCGTATGATGGTGTAATTGAAGCTTCAAGAATAAAAAAATGGTTGGTAGATGAAACAGCTTTTGAAACCCATATGCAATTGGCAATACTTTAAGTATTAACATTCGTTTATAAGTTATTCTAGATAAGACGGTTGCAAGCACAGACCATTTAGACGACCAAGTGAAACGTCAAGAACCTAACTCTTGGTTGTCTATATACTGGTTACAATCGAGGGCGATTGTGTTATCAGGTTGGCCGAAGCTGTAACCGCTCTATATTCCTAATAAATTTATTAGTTACCTTTCCAACACTATTAATATTTATTGTAAATAGTAAGTTATTAATTACCTTTCCAACACTATTAATATTTATTGTAAATGAGAATATTCTGATTGAGCAATAGGCAAACAGGTTCTAAAAACGAATCTAAAGAAACTGGTTATTGACCAATCAGAATAGATCTTCTATAATTTATTTTCAATTTTGCCTCTTGTTAAAATCCGTAAATTAAATAAAGATTATTGTAAAAGAAGATGCAGAAACAAAAGGACGTTTACGAAAAAATTATAAATTAAATTAAAAAAAAATAAAAAAAAAATTACAAGTTTAAAATAGTGTTTAGCAGACTTCAGTAGAACATATTTTTTTTTTATTTTTTTCAGAACACTCTATTTCAAGGGTAGCCTTTTTTGAAAAGTGGTTAAAATACACGAAGAATGAAAAAAACTCGCGTGTATATGACTACAACTCATCATAAGACTCCGATGATAGTAATAAAGTTAGGTAACTATTTTTACCTTGACTTGGTAAATATTTCCCCATCAATTAAAAAGGATTTCAGTACATGCATGTATTTTAGTTTTTGAAATATATTTATCTAATTTAAACAAAGTAACCCACACGAAAAATTAACCAAAAACTGTCAATAATAACTCAATATGACTACCACTATCTATAATCATCTTTACATAACATAAAATAATTTTGTCCACCTAGCATGTTCTACGCGACACACTGTGAACTGGGGTGAATCTGGAGACTAGGTTTCGCAACCAAATTCATGCCTACTCTCATGACAGCTGAAATATAGGTCACCTTTTGGTGTCTTGGCGACGAAGTGGCCATTCCATCTTACTTCCTAGACAGCAGTTAGATCACATTTATATTCCTCGAGGACATCCATCAACTGGGTCAATGCACCTCCTCTGTGGAGGGTTCGGATGTTCCATGTGCTGATCCTTAAATCATGGTCCTTTTTTCGTTTGCCATAGTCGTCAATATTAGGGGGCCGTTTTAATTCTTTTTTGCTTTTTCATACTAATTTTTTTTAGGAGTGGGTTACTAGCCCGACGTCCCAGACCCATGTTTTTATAGTTCTTATGGGTGAACTCGCTGCACATATTGGCTCACTACTTTAACGGGTGTTAACGTAGCTACCCGGGTGATACCACTAGGAGGTCAGTGTCCACAATTGAGATGAAGGATGACCAAGATTAGCCTGGATTTTACCAAGTAAAGACCGATCAGGACCGTTACTTGGTATCCAACATCCCCTACATCACCCATAATTTGCATATACTCAATAATTAATGGAGTTGAGTTTCGCAATCATAATTAGGGTTGAAAACACAAAAATAACTTTTATTTCTGCTCGAAAAAATAAAAGTTAAAAAATAACTTTTATTCATGATCGAAATAATAAATGTTAAAAATAACTGTTATATTTGCTCGAAAAAATAAAAGTTAAAAATAACTGTTATTTTTTCTCAAAAAAATAACTGTTATTTTTTTTTTTTTCTAAGAAATAAAAATCAGATGTTTAAAAATCATCGCATTTTATGAAAATTTGGCCGAAGACATTTTCTTCCGGTTGTTTTTTTTAATAAAAAATTCAAAAATAACAGTTATTTTCGGTCTGTGGTTGAAATCAAGTTTTTGGATCTCCTGTTTTGTCGATATCTCAGATGTTTATTTTGATGAAATTTAACAGCGTTCTTCGCGGGAGGATTACCTAAATTCTGATGTATTTGGTTATTTGTGATACATATAATTTAGTGTTTAAGCGATTTTTCAGGTGTGTTCATCGACAATGATGAAATTTATGGTGGTAGATATCCTAAAGTTGTATGTATAATTCATGTGGGTATACCTTCCAGGAGCTTCACAGTTCTGATTTAAGCAGACAGACACATTGCATTTATCTTTATTTTGTGTCTGACTTTTGAATGTTATGATAATATTTGAGTATGTATTATATATCAAATTATAGGTAATCTTCCTAGGAACATAAAATGCAGCTAAGTACATTAAATGCGTTAAAAACCTACATATCGTCATCTTAAAGACTAAATAACCTATCTGCAAAAATTTATATATATATAAATATATATAAAAATTTATATATATATAAATTTATATGTATATATGTGAACAATTTTGAACATCTAATATCACAAATGACCAAATTATTAAAGTTTTTGTACCTTTAGCAATCGTGTTGCCAATATGCTGGCAAAGATTCCTTGGTTGCTATGAACAATTCCGACAGGCGCCACTGAAATTTATTCAAAGTGAATTAAATCATAAGTTGTGCATTTGATCATGCAGTGATCTTTAGCAAAATTGTTACGCATAAATTACTCAAAATAAATTAAATCGTAGACTGTGCATTTAATTATGCTATGATCTTTAGCAAAGTTTTTATGCTAAGCCGACGAAGGTTTCTTAGTTGATATGACCAATTTCCGACAGGTAGCGCCTCTAAAAATCACTTAAAATCGTAAACTGTGCATTTAATCAGGCTATAGCAAAGTTGTTGCGCATGAGTCAACGGAGGTTTTTAAGTTGATATGACCAATTTCCAAAATGTCGCTTCTTTTTTGTATTCTTTCACTCCCATCACTTCTTTTCCACATAATTTCTTCAAGTGATCCTCTTTCAAACGTTCTTCTTCTACTCCTCCCTTATTCCCCTCCGTTCCTCCCGCCTTTTTTTTCTGTCTGACATCTATTTTTTAGTTTCATTATTCCACCAAGTTCCGGCCAGATGTTTTCGGTATTGTTCTTCTTCTTTTTTAGTCAGAAAACTTAACCCGTCAGGAGGACACGCCAAACACCACCACTCCGGAAGTCAATCCGTTAATTCTTGATGGGAGGGAAAACATAGGTGAATACTCCTAATAATAAAAAACCTTCATGGCAATACTGGCCTCAAATACAGCCCTGAAAAAATCACTATGAGAAGAAAATAAAAACGCTTCATTGACATCATTGTTCGGTACAGGAGGAGGAGGAATTTTAAAAACAACGCGTGGGAAAAGTGACGAAGAAGAGCCGCTTGCATTTCGTAAAATACGAGTCTGGTAAAGGTAAGAAAACTTCCTTTTAAAAAGAAATAGTTAATTTCTAACATTTTTTTTAGATAACACCGATTAGTTGTTGCTGTTGGAGATGTGGATGCCTCTGTTGACGATGCGGATTTTGTATGTTGACTAATGTGCCGCTGGCTAAATTAATAGGATCTCCCGGCTGGTGATCCTCTACAATATATTTTTGAACGGGTGTTGTAGAGATTAATATTTTCTTTTTTATTTGATTTATTTTTATGGTTAGACGATGTTGCTGCTGATGGCGATAATATATATTGCGTTCCCACGGCAGTCGGTTCTCCGTACCGGAACGACTCCAAGGACTGCCACTCTGAGAAATACCAACAATATCGCAGGTACAACAACAACAACATAATATATATTGCTCAAACTTGTTGGTAAATCATAAGAAGGCATTGGAGCTGAAGTGAGAAGAGGTAAAAAAACACTTGAAACATTCGAAATTAGCTGTTGGTTTTGCTGCATTTGTAACTTATTAAGATTCTTGGAAATATCACGTTTTAAAGCTGCTTATTGTGGGTAAGTAAATGGAGTTATCAGGGAGGGTGGAAGTTGATTTGAAGAAGATACAGGCAAAGTAAGAGCAGATACCACAGCACCGCTAGAGGCTGATATGTGTGGATGACCGAACTCGATATTTTTTTCCATAACTATCTGCTGTGGTGGTTGTTCGTAGTATTTGTAGATGATGACGATGATCCTGCTGCAGCTGTTGGCATTCGCCGATTTCAGTGTTTTCTCTAGTTCTTTTTTGTTTGTTTGTGATTGTAACTATTTTTTTTAAGTCTGTTGATAATAAACGTTCAATGGTGTATGCAACCTTTGCGCTCATGAAATCAATTAACTTTTGCCATAAATCCTCTTCGGCATATTTGTTAGAAATGGAAGGTTTTGATTTATTTTCTACATTTAACTCCAAATCAGTTAAAGTATACATTAAAAGTTTGTTCCACATTCTACGCAGCTTAATTGCTCTTAGCAACAATTTGCAACCAGTTTCTGGAGTGGGAAACTCTATACACAGCCATGTGTCGCAAATTAAAAATTAAATTAAAGAATTTGTATCAATGCTATAGAAAAAATAAGTAAACATTGGGCAGCTGGCATTCGAAAGCAGTTCATTAAATAAGGCTTAGCGGTCTCCAATAAATTTTGATAGCACCAAACTTGGTGAACTTCACTTAACACTTGTTTGGGTGTGTAATATGAATCATTTAGTTTCAAAATATCAAAACATTTGGCAAAATATGAATTCGGATGTATTGATATAAATGGTTTCAAGAAAGTATTAAAAAAAATTGCAGCAATAATTAAATTTATCTGCTAAAGCAATTTGGGGATAAAATCCACTTACGATAATAAGCTTAAGGAAAAGTACATCTCGTAATTTATCTGTTATGTTGTATTATGGTTAAGTAGTTTACGCTTACGTTGTTCTTGATATTTTTGATTACGCTTTATAGTTTTTAACATGCGAACTTTACCATGTCGTTGGGTTCTTTCTGAACTAGAGAGTTCTTCAGTTGTCTTGCTTGTCGTCATATTGCAAGTCTCCAGAATATTTTGAAGTTGATTGCGTAATTTTATAATTTCATAAAATCTCTGTTATTCTATTCCTAATTTATGACATTTGCGAGAATTTTCTCGTTTCCATTTGATTTGCCGCCATACGTGATATACTAGCATTAAGGTAAAATCATCACCTTGGTCAGATTCAAATGAAGATCGAGCTTCCTCACACTTGGGGTCGGTAAAGGCACAATTAGTAAATGGATTTTGAACACTCATGACTGCAGCCAATGTTAAATTTTTTTTCTACGGATGGAAATACACAACCCATTAAAAGCATTTTGCCAATAGAAATTTGTACTGGTAAATTTGAGAATGATTTTCCTAATGCTGTAAATTTTTTTTCTCTGACGTTAGAGCATTGTGCTGTTTTAAGCCCTATATAGTTTGTTTAATATTCTTCTCTTCAGGTGATTCTATTAAGGGAAATTGTCGAACATTTGGTAGGGCCATTGGCATCATTTGCAAGAGTATGCTGTCAAGCAGTACAGGAACAAATTCGGAGTCGGCTCCGAATTTGGGTCCTGTACGTCCAGCACGTCCTTTTCGCTGCTCAGCTAAAGATTTTCAAACCCAAAACTCTTAATCGCTGCCCTTTGCATTAAGCATCATAAAATTTCCCTTACTTTGCCGGAATCGATCACAAAATGTATACCGTTTACTGTCAAAGAGGTTTCAGCTATATTTGTAGGCACGATACATTTACGCATACCTTCAGGAGCATAGTCAACAACTTTTTATCAGCTAACGACAGACCATTGTGTAGAGGAAATATAATTCAATGAGATTGTTGTTCAGCATATTCTTTGGCTGCATCACAAACGGAAGTGATTTAATTAACTCCACTAACAAATATAAGGACGTCCCCGCGTTTATTAGAAGAATATTTCTGATCTATTAAATTAGGTACTTGTATAAATGGGGCTAAATCTAGACGACTTAAAATTTGTTGTGTTAAGCAATTCTAAAGATGGTGGTGGCATAAATAAAGTTTTGATAGGATACAACCGCCTGGGAACTTGTAAAAGTTAAATTTTTAATAAATATTTAAAAACCTTAGAATTTCTCAGTGATGAGAAATTCTAAGGGCAGGAGATGCTTGAAATTAAAGAAAGAATAAATAAAAAACACAAAGAGATTAGTGTTAATTAAAATTATTTATTTAAGTGTAGCAAGAGATGCTTACCCTTTAGTTGTTGAAATGGAATAGAAAGTTTTAATTTTTATTTTTATGCCTCGAAGGCTTTTTTAAACAACGTTATAACGGTACTTATATATCTAAAAACTTAACATTAAAACTTAACGAATGTTAACATAAGTGTTAACCATTAAATTTAGTTTTAGCGATTTTTACTTCATTTTAATACTTAAAGCTAACTAATAATTTTTATAATTCATTTTCACAATTTATTATGTTAATTTGAACATGGCGCCCCTCGTTGCGCTGGCGCAATTATTAAAAAGAAGGTGTGGCGCATAGTACTGCCGCTAGGGACCGGATTGCCTCGGACAGTATTTAATGAGTTGGCATGTTGACAGTGGTAGACTGCTGGAGCCGTTTGGCCTTTTTTATACGGCGAGTGGTGACTACCCGGTCACTTTGGTTGATGATTCGGCTGCTGCTGTTGTTGAGACGACTACGGCTGCTGTTTCTGGCAGTTGACCTTGGCGTACGTACATCGGTTGGACGGTTGGGTGTAGGGTTTGGTGCTGTAGGTCTTCGAGTACGTACTAGTGGGTTGCGTGTGGTGGAGCTGCTAGGTCGCATTGTAGAACCGGTTGAGTGCCTGTGACTTCTAGGTGACGATTTATTTCGTCTTGACGTGCGATTTAATTTCGCACGTGGTCGTTTTCCCAACCTCTCATGTACGCTTCTTCGTTGGTTTCTGCCCGGATGAAGTAGAGTATGATGTTATTGGCCACAATACATGCACGAGTCAGTACTATCGCAGCTGTAGACGCTATGCGTTCGAGCAAAGCAATTGATGCAATAATTGTGCTCTCTTACCACCCGATTGCGTTCATCATAACCCATGTCTATGAATCTCCGGCAGAACCGTAGCGAGTGATACTTATAGCATAGCTGGCACTGATGAATGCTGGGATCACGGGGAGTCATCATTCTGGAATGGATATTTTATTAGTGATTGTTTTGAGAAAAGTTGGTTAATGAAATATAGGAATATATTTGAATAAGGGATTGTATGTAATGATAAATATTTGTTTTACAGTTAATTTTTATTTGCCACAAACCGCATAATTATAGAAAAATTATTGGTCTAATGAACTATTGTAAGGCAAATATCATAATTTGGTTATGGGTCGAGTAATTGTCCCAGTTTTAGTACGAACATCGACAACTCTAATATGTTGATCAGACCCATGCGTCCTAACCGCCACTCGCAAGGTGGTAAAAGATCATCCATTACTATCACGAAGTCTCCTATCTTGAGATTGGGGGTGGAAAATGTCCACTTGTATCTTTTATGCAGGGATTTCAAATATTCTCCTTTCCATTGAAGGGACAGCTTGTGGTGAATAGATTTGAGTTTTTCCCATCGGGAAATAAGAGATAAATTGTCATTAGTTTGCTCAGGGAAAGACATAATTGGACCACCTCGTAGGAAATGGCCCGGTGTTAACGCAGTTAGATCGTTAGGATCTTCAGATAAAGGGGAAATCGGTCGAGAGTTTAATACCCCTTCAATACGGGCGAGTATGGTGGCAAACTCTTCAAAATTGAAACGATAAGCTCCGGCTACACGTTTTAAGTGGAACTTAAAACTTTTTACCGCCGCTTCCCATATGAGGAGCCTGCGGGGGAATAAATGACCACTCGAACCCATGAGAAAGGTATTTTTGAGCTATGTCTTCTGATGTAGTTTTTAAGAAAGTATTAAGTTCCTTCCGCAAGGCTCGATTTGCACCCACGAACTTTCTACCATTGTCTGAAACTATTCTTTGTGGTAGACCACGCCGTCCTACAAAGCAAGAAAAGGTTGCTTGGAAAGCTGGCGTTGAAAGGCTTGAGCAGGGTTCCAAATGAATCGTCTTTGTCGCAAAGCAGACAGAAACACAGACATAGCCTTTGATGATCGATGCAGTTCTTAGGCTAGAACTTTTAAGTTCGAATGGGCCTGCGAAATCGATGCCTGTAATGTTGAACGGGAATGAAAGGGTACATCGATCTGAAGTAAGAGCAGCCATTATCTGAGAGCATGCTTGTTTTTTATATATTATGCAATTCTTACAGAATCTTATGACCTTTTTAACTCGGAGCTTTAGCCGAGGAATGTAGAACTCAGTTTGGATCATACGGCACATCAAACTATTTTCGCCATGGACAAGAATTATGTGCAAGTTGACCAAATATAGTTCACAAAAGCGGGAATCACGTGGTAGTATGATTGGAAATCGTTCTTTAACTGGTAATGACGAATTAGCTAATCGACCATTGACACGTAGAAGACCGCCTGGATCCAAAAATGGGTTAAGCGTAAATAGAGCGCTATTTTTAGGAATTGGCTCAGATTTGGAAAGTGCTTTATATTCTTCTTGATAGCTTATCTGCTGAGACAGCATAAGAAGTCTAGATTTTACCGAGTTGATTTCACCTTGACCAAGCTGTTTGCAAATGATGGTTTAAATCGTCTTACGTACCGGAAGACGTAAGCTAGAACTCTTAAAGCTCGAGTATATGAAGAGAATCTTTTCAGTATATCCTCTGACGAGATAGCGACATGTAAGCTACTGACAGTTGTAGTTTCGCTTGTATTCTCAATATAATTTTCAGGAAGGGTTTCATAGGATTTAAATGAATTCAATGGGTCGTTCTGTGGCCATTCAGATTTGGGATTTGTAAGCCAAGGAGGACCATGCCACCAGAGATTATTATTAACCAGATCTTGCGGTCTACAGCCTCTTGAACCTATGTCTGCTGGATTACTGTGTGTCGGCACATGACGCCATTTTGCATTTGGTAATAGTGTGTGAATTTGTCCAATCCGATTAGATACGTAAATTTCTTTCCAATTGGCTGGTGGTTTTGCTAGCCATCCTAATACAATTGATGAATCACACCAAAGAGTTATCTCCGCCTTATTTAAGTTGAGTGATGTGATGGTATGACGTGCAAGTCTGGCAAGCATTACACTACCGCAAAGCTCAAGTCTCGGTAGAGTGATTGAGGCTAGTGGAGCAACTTTTGTTTTAGCCACTAATAAATTGGAAAAAACTATTGAGGAAGGAGTTTCTATCCGAAGGTAAATCGCTGCAGAGTATGCAAGTTTTGAGGCGTCACAAAACCCATGAATTTGAACATTGTTCACGGGAGTGAATTGAATCCAACGTGGAATTTGGATTTCTTTTATTTTTTGTAAGTCGGTGATAATTTCGTTCCAGATTCGGAGAGAATCTAGACTTACTAAATCATCCCAATCTATTTTTTCTAACCAAAGTTGTTGTATTAAAATTTTTCCCTTTATTACGACTGGAGAAATCCAGGGTCAAATAACTTGGCAACAGAAGATACTATTTTTCTTTTCGTAATTTGTGAAGCCTGAGGGATCGGCTCGAAAAAGTAACTGAAGGAATCAGTTAATGGGTTCCAACGAATGCCGAGAGCTTTCATTGTACTTGTGTCATGGAACTTGAGAATGTCTGAATCGTATAAGTCTTCTTTGGGAAAAGAAGTTAACAACTGAGAGTTGTTGGCTGTGATCTTTTTTAGTATAAGTCCAGCCGATTCAAGAGTTTTTAGAAGTTGATCTTGTGATTCTAATAAATCTTCAATAGAATGACCTCCAGTAAGAATGTCGTCCACATATGTTTCCTTCCGTAAAATTTTTGCTGCTTTCGGAAACCTTTCTTCTGAATCCGAGGCCAATTGAAGTAAAGTTCTTATTGCAAGAAATGGTGCGCAATTAACACCAAACGTAACAGTCTTCATTTGGTTATCTTTAACTGCCTCTCGGGAGGACTTTTGGAAAAGTATTCGCTGGAAAGCCCTGTCCCTGGAATCTATTAAAATTTGCCGGTACATTTTTTGCATGTCGCCGCTAAAAACATATTTGTAAAATCGCCAGTTTAATATAATAGTCATTAAATCAGCTTGGAGTGTTGGACCTGTATATAAAATGTCGTTCAGAGAGAATCCAGATTTTGTTCTACGGGAAGCGTTGAAGACGACTCTTACTTTTGTGGTTTTACTTTCAGGACGAACGACTGCATGATGTGGAAGGTAAAATGATTCGCACTTTTCACGTGAAAAGAATTCTTTCGACGTAGTTTCTTCCATGTGATCTAAGGTAATGTATTCAGTGAGAACATCATTATATTGCTTCTGAAGCAAAGGGTCTTTTGATAAAGTTTGTTCCATCCGAACGTATTGACTTAGAGCGGTAAATCTTGAGGGACCAAGAAATCTATCCTCAGGAAAATCCTGTCGAAATGGTAATCTAACCATATATCGACCATTTGGCAAACGCTTTGTAGTTTCTTCGTAATACTTTTCACAGTATTTATCTTCAGAAGAGATTGGTCGGGCCGAGGGTATTTCTTCTTGTTCCCAGAACTTTCTGATCAGCTTGTCTAGGCTGGTGTCTACTGATGAGCTGATATTTGCTGAACAAGAAAATATAGGTTTCGTCTGTATTGACCCGCTCAGAACCCATCCGAATACCGTCTTGTATGCTGTAGCCGAACCGCAGATATCTCGTCTTATTCCATCCAAGTTAATATAACGTTCACTGTCATTTCCCAGGACCAAGTCAATTGGTGATGCTATGCCGAAATGAGGATCAGCAAGATCGAGATCAGATAGATTTGCACTGCTCTTTACGTCAAATGAAGCTGAAGGGATTTTATTTGTTACTTTGGGCAGAACAATAGCTGTGACTGGAAGCCTGAAGTTGTTTACTTTTGAAACTAG
The DNA here is from genome assembly GCA_933228675.1 of Stomorhina lunata. Taxonomy (NCBI): domain Eukaryota; kingdom Metazoa; phylum Arthropoda; class Insecta; order Diptera; family Rhiniidae; genus Stomorhina; species Stomorhina lunata. The sequence continues at coordinate 81,166,289 of OW121740.1, read as the reverse complement.
GACTATATCACATTCCTTCTCTGAAGTCTGACTCTGCCCTTCAATTCCAATGATTTCAGCATATGATTTCCTTGATGGCAAATTAAGTCGATTTCTTATTTTTTCCGACAAAAATGTTCTTTCAGAACCAGGATCTATAAGGGCACGAATTGTAAAGAGTTCCCTTCTTGATTCTATTTGAACTAATGCAGTTCGTAATAAAATGTTTGTGCTACTCGTAGCATAATTTGCATTAATTTTTGATCTTGCAGCTTCTGACGTTGAAGGTTTATCAGATTCATTTACATTTGGAGCATTTGAGTTTTTATTATTTTGTTGACTCATTTGACCATTTTTGTTTTGATTATGTTCATTTTTCCGAAAAGGATTAAATGTGTTCATGTAAAGCAACGTATGATGTTGTTTGCCACAATTCATGCAAGTATTTTTACTCGTGCAATGCTTTTTGAAATGGGATGTTGAAAGGCAATTGTTGCAAATCTTGTTTTTGAAGACAAAATCAACCCTTTCTTGAATAGTAAGCTTGCGAAATTGTGAGCAACATTTTAGATTGTGATCTTTATCACAAATTTTGCAATTAGTGGAATTAATTTTCTCTTGAGATGAGTACATTTGAAATTGTGATCGGGAGTCACCTTTGCTGTGAGAAGCAGCTTTTGTAATTTTTATATTTGAAATTCTTTCTACGACTTCAACTCTTTTTAGGAGAAATTCGCTTAGTTTCGACCAAGGTGGTAAATCTCGGCTGGCATTTAAATGCGCTAAAGTCTCATGAGGTAATTTGAAATAAACTAAGTTGACTAACATAAGGTCTCATCCTTCTACGGAAACGCCCAAGGTCTCCAGCGTTGCCAAGCTATCGCTGACGGAACTGTGGATCCTTTGCAAAGATTCGTTGTCTTCTGTTAACGCTGCTGGAATATCGAACAACTTCCTAATTTGATTGTCTACTAGTACCCGTATGTTTTCGTACCGCAACTTCAGAGGGATGTTGAAAGGCAATTGTTGCAAATCTTGTTTTTGAAGACAAAATCAACCCTTTCTTGAATAGTAAGCTTGCGAAATTGTGAGCAACATTTTAGATTGTGATCTTTATCACAAATTTTGCAATTAGTGGAATTAATTTTCTCTTGAGATGAGTACATTTGAAATTGTGATCGGGAGTCACCTTTGCTGTGAGAAGCAGCTTTTGTAATTTTTATATTTGAAATTCTTTCTACGACTTCAACTCTTTTTAGGAGAAATTCGCTTAGTTTCGACCAAGGTGGTAAATCTCGGCTGGCATTTAAATGCGCTAAAGTCTCATGAGGTAATTTGAAATAAACTAAGTTGACTAACATAAGGTCTCATCCTTCTACGGAAACGCCCAAGGTCTCCAGCGTTGCCAAGCTATCGCTGACGGAACTGTGGATCCTTTGCAAAGATTCGTTGTCTTCTGTTAACGCTGCTGGAATATCGAACAACTTCCTAATTTGATTGTCTACTAGTACCCGTATGTTTTCGTACCGCAACTTCAGAGCTTGCCACGCCAATGCGAAATTGTCATCTGTTAACGTAAATCTTTTTACAATCGCCTCAGCAGTATCAGTCGTTTTGTTGCGAAGATGATAAAGCTTTTCCGCATTTGTAAGCCTTGGATGATTGATGTAAACTGCGGTAAACATATCGCGGAACGCCGGCCAATCCTCATAACCTCCAGAAAAATTTTGGGTATCACATGGCGGAAGCTTTAACCCAGAGTTGAAATTGTGAAAGGAAAGTGTCGGGCCGATACTTTCTCGCGCATCCAGACTGATTTTCGTAGATTTTACCAAGTTGAGAATTTTTGAAATAGTAAGGTAGTACACATCTACGCAGGAATCGTACTTTTATCTCTTCACTTAGCTCGAAAAGCATAAGTTCTTCATAAGAGTTGGTTACTTTATCCCAACGAGAATCGATATCCTTTTGCCTGATGTCTAACAGCGCCTCAGATTGATTTGAGAGATCTTGATCATTAGTTTTATTACATAACGAGATTAAATTATTCGTATCGAATGTAAATTGCCTTCTTAATTTCTCCATATTTATGATCAAGTGTGTTTAATTGGAATGTAAAACAATTGAAATATTTAAACAAATTTTGAAATAGTAGCAAGTTTTGTAAATGTGAATCGGAAATTCACAATTGTATTAAATCCTTCGTAATTTGGATTTTTAAATACTAGGATTTTTATCCTAGGGGCAAAAACAATTCTTTGCCCTTTTCTTAGATAGGATTCGGAAAATCCTTAAAATTTGTAAGTAATTTTATTTTAAACGATTTAGGTTCGGAAAATCTTTAAATTGAGATAAAATTTTTATAAGGAGCGATCTGATTGATAGTAATGGGCCTTTTTTTTAACCGCAAGAATATACACATGAAATATTTAAAAAAAAAGATTTATTTTGTTTAACTTTTAAACAAAATAAATTACTTTAAAGAAACTTTTCTTTAAAGTTAGCCGCTAGATATTTTTACGATTGGAATCCGCAATTGTCTCCCGAATTCATTTTTGTTTTTGTAAACGCAAATTTTTGTAAAGTAATTTCCCAACTGTGAGTAATGTGAATAATATAATTGAATAAATTTTGTACGTGCATAAAATTTTCAAAAAAGTTTTAAGTTTTTTAAGCAGGAAATTGTTTTTATTGAAAAGAAATTTTTAATTGTAAAAAATTTTTTAATTGCAAATTTTTAAAATTTTTCAAAACAAGCTTTGTTTGAGAAAACAATATTGTAAATGCCAAACTTAATTGTCTTAAGTTTTTTCTAAAACAAGAAATTGTTTTTATTGAAAAGAAAATTTTAATTGTAAAAAATTTTTTAATTGCAAATTTTCAAAAGTTTTAAAATTTTTTCAAAACAAGCTTTGTTTGAAAAAAAAAAATTGTAAATGCCACACTTAATTGTCTTAAGTTTTTTATAAAACAAGAAATTGTTTTTAATCAAATAAAATAACTTTCAATTGCAAAAAATTTTAAGTTTTCAAACAAGAAATTGTTGCTTTCCAAACTTAAAGCGCAAAAAAGTTTTTTCCAAACAAATGTTTCTTTCCAAAAAAATTTTCCAAAAGTTTTTATAAAATTCCAAAATTTGCATCCAAATTATTTTTAAAAAGTTTGTAAAATTCCAAAAAATTAAAAAGCAAAAAATTGCTTCCAACAATTATTTCCAAAAAGTTTGTAAAATTCCAAAATATTTAAAATCAAGAAATTGCATCCATTAATTATTTCCACATAGTTTGTAAAATTCCAAAATATTTAAAAGCAAAAAATTGTTTCCAATAATTATTTTCGAAAAGTTTGTAAAATTCCAAGATATTTTGAAGCAAGAAATTGCTTCCAATAATTATTTTCAAAAATTTTGTAAAATTCCAAAATATTTAACAGAAAGAAATTGCTTCCAATACTTATTTCCAAAAAGTTTGTAAATTTCCAAAATTTTTTAAAAGCTAGAAATTGCTTCCAATAATTATTTCCAAAAAGTTTGTAAATTTCCAAAAATTTTTAATAGCAAGAAATTGCTTCCAATAATTATTTTCAAAAAGTTTGTAAATTTCGAAAATTTTTTAAAATCCAGAAATTGATTTATTGTATATTCAAAAAATTATTAGTAGCCAAAATATTTGTTAATATTTGAAATCAAGGAATTGATATAAATAATTATTTGCCAAAAATTTGTTTAATTAATTTTGTTTTATAATTTTTCAAATTACTATTTTATTTTGCCAAAAAAAATTTCCAACTTGATATATTCGTTATATTAAAAAGCAAGAAATTGCTTAAAATTAAAAATAATTTTAATAGCCGTAAAATTTCCAACTAATTTTTTTTAAATTACTTTAAAGTTAGAGAAACTTTAATTCAAAACGCAGAAAAAATTCCAAAATTATTTTATGTTGAAGAAATTTCCAAAAGTATTAAAAAAATTTTCCATAACCATTTATGCCAAAAGTATCCACTGTATTTAAAATAAGAGAGAATTTTTTATAAATGCCAATTTTTATAAAATAATTTTCACCACAAATTTCCAATTAATAAAGAGATTTTTTTTTATTTTTAAGATTTAAATGACCAAAGAGATTTGGATCATTTATTTTTTAAAGCGAATTTTAATTAAGCGCAATGTTCAAAATATAAAAAAAAAAATTCTCATATATGTATGTAAAACACACCACCAAAGAGATTAAAATCACCACAGAGCATTTACTAATTTATCAGATTCTCTTAATTCCAACTCCACTTTAACTTTATTTTTCGTTGCTATTCCGTTGATTTATAATTTATTGAGTTTTTAAATTATTTGCTGTATTTTATTGAGAACAATTTTTTCATCAGTTATTTTCCTGATTTATTATTCCCAGAATAAAATTTGTTCGCCTTCATTTAATTTATTGAAAACAATTTATTTTTTATTTTCACCAATATTTTTATTGATGTGACCCACTGTGCGGTTTTGGTTATTTGCTTTTGCTTATGTTAACCACAAACTAATTTGTGATGTTAACGGTGTAATATATGGGAGCGAGATTAAGAGTACGAGAATATTGCTATTTAGCCGTAGTGATAATTAGTAATGTTTGTGTGTATTAGCCCATTCTCACGAGGCGACATGTCCCCTGAAAATGTTGCACGAAACAAGAGCTTGTTGGTCAGGGAAAGAGTGTTGCCTATGGGGGTAGCAAAGACCCACGAAACGAGTTTTCATGGGACAAATTGACGTTTCTTTTTCTTCTCTTTCGTAATCATGTTATTGATATACGAACAGTGCTACCAGTCTTACAAAATTTCTACCACAAACAATTATGGGGATGGTAATAATGTGTAATGAAATAATACAATAATAGCCCATTCTCACGAGGCGACATGTCCCCTGAAAATGTTGCACGAAACAAGAGCTTGTTGGTCAGGGGAAGAGTGTTGCCTGTGGGGGTAGCAGAGACCCACGAAACGAGTTTTCATGGGACAAATTGACGTTTCTTTTTCTTCTCTTTCGTAATCATGTTATTGATATACGAACAGTGCTACCAGTCTTACAAAATTTCTACCACAAACAATTATGGGGATGGTAATAATGTGTAATGAAATAATACAATGAGAAAATTACTAAAACTGTAAACAAAAAACAAAACAATAAAAAAACGAAAATAAAACATAAAACAAAAGAATCAGAATTAAAAAAATATTTTTTGAACATTTCAGTTGTTTTTCAAAATTTGTTCTAGTTTAAAATTTTTTTAAGTTTTCTATTTATTGTCAAATTATTGTTGTAATTCTGAATTGTCGAATTGTTGTTTTAAATTTTGGCATTAAAAAACTTATTATCCAACAACAAAATCTATGTTGTTTTTGGCTTGTTGTATTTGTTATTTGTTATTTGCGATATTATTTGGCTCAATAAGATCCAAAATTTCTTCAAAATATTCATCATTATTTAAATCTGACATCTTTACTTTTTTTATTATCTCTTGAGTAATTGAATTCAATTTGAAGCAAGTAAAAAACAATATCCCAGGGTTACCTATTTTTTTAAATGTCATACAATACTATTTTTCTATCATATGGTTAATTCTACATAATTAAATTAAAATAATATTCTATAAAACAATTACAAAAAAAAATTTATCCCCACTTTAGCGATCACATCCGAGTGTCGGTGAAAAATATATTCATCTGGCACTACTGCAATAGACAATTAAACGTCAAAATGTCCCCTCATTGTTTCAACAAAAAAAGTATAATGTAAACGCATCTTGAAACACGAAGGGACACCAAAAGAAAACGTCAAAATGTTTCAGGGGACATGTCGCATCGTGAAAATTGGCTATAAGAAAATTACTAAAACAGTAAACAAAAAACAAAACAATAAAAAAAAAAAACGAAAATAAAACATAAAACAAAAGAATCAGAATTAAAAAATATTTTGTGAACATTTCAGTTGTTTTTCAAAATTTGTTCTAGTTCAAAATTTTTTTAAGTTTTCTATTTATTGTCAAATTATTGTTGTAATTCTGAATTGTCGAATTGTTGTTTTAAATTTTGGCATTAAAAAACTTATTATCCAACAACAAAATCTATGTTGTTTTTGGCTTGTTGTATTTGTTGTAGCCATGCGTTAACCTGTATATATGAGCCTTGGTTTAAGGCTCATATATACAGGTTAATGCATGGCTACAACAAATACAATAAGCCAAAAACAACATAGATTTCATTGTTGGAAATATAGTTTTTAATGCCAAAATTAACAAAAACAATTGGACAATTCGGAATAACAACAATAATTTGACATTAGAAACAAAAACAAACTTTGAACTAAAAGAAATATTGAAAAAACAGCTGACGACGTCTTTTTAAATTTTCTTTAGAATGTATTTAATATTCCATTCACACTATAAGTTTTTAGGTATTTTCGGAAATGAAAACACCATCGAAAACTTTACCATTCACATTATGGAAATTTGGCATTTCATAAGTTTTCGAGAGAAATTTATTTATTAATCGCGATTAGTTTTAAATACCGAACATAAAATATTTTTGAACATTAAATTGCATCAAAAAACAATAAAATAATCACTTTTTCATCACTTCATAATGTTTTTTCAGAAATTTTTAAAAATTAAAATGATTGTTTTTTTATATTTTATTTTAAACTGACATTTATTTTTAATATTTTCATTTTTCTTACATGGAGTTGTAATAATTGGTATGAACTCAGTGTTGTATCGGTATTTTAATAGCTTTCATTGAAAACTAAAGTTTTCAATATTGTTTTAAGGTGAAAACTACTCTAACTAGTTTTCGAGCTCAATGTGAATGAGCTATAAAAATATTTGCATCCATTCATAAATAATTAAAAAAGACGAAGAGTCTAAAGATAGCTCTTTTATCAAAAAACAAGAATATCCTGTGTTGACTTCGCTCTAACCTTCATGGTTTAAGTCATTCCTTTTTAATTTTTTTATTTGGGATATTATTTGGCTCAATAAGATCCAAAATTTCTTCAAAATATTCATCATTATTTAAATCTGACATCTTTACTTTTTTTATTATCTCTTCAGTAATTGAATTCAATTTGGAGCGTAAGCAAGTAAAAAACAATAGCCCAGGGTTACCTATTTTTTAAATGTCATACAATATTTTTTTTCTATCATGTGGTTAATTCTACATCATTAAATTAAAATAATATTCTATAAAAAAATTACAATTAAAAATTAATTATATATTATTCATTAGCGAATTCTGAAAAAATGTATCCCCACTTTAGCGATCACATCCGAGTGTCGGTGAAAAATATATTCATGTGGCACTACTGCAATAGACAATTAAACGTCAAAATGTCCCCTCATTGTTTCAACAAAAAAAGTATAATGTAAACGCATCTTGAAACACGAAGGGACACCAAAAGAAAACGTCAAAATGTTTCAGGGGACATGTCGCATCGTGAAAATTGGCTAATACAAGTAATAAAAAAAGCACAAAAAAAAGGAAAACACACCACAGTGATCCCAGTAGGAAAAAATTCCAGTGATCCCAGTAAGAAAAAATTCAAGTGAAAATTAAATAAAATTTTTTTACAAAATTTTTTATACTTTAATACAAACGGAATAAAAATAAAATTTATTAAAAATAAAATTTATTGGAAATCTAGTGAATTTAAAGTGGAAGTGTTAGCGCTAAAAATATTTTTTTTTTGCTTATATATTTAACTGTGTAATTCCAAGTGAGCGGTATTTTAACTTAAAAATACATAAGCACAGTGGGCTCAGTCACTAAAAAAGTGAAAAATATTAAAAAATAAAAATAAATTTTGCAATTTAAAATTTTTTGAATAAATTAGTGGCAATTGGAAAATAACTCCCGTTAATAAAAATTTTACGCACAGTGGTCACAATTAAAGCTTGGCAATTTTTAATCAATTTTAAACAACTTAAAAAAAGAAAAAAAAAACTTTAGTGGCAACTAATAAAACTGAAGAAAATTTTTGTTGGCAATTTCCGAAATAAAATCAAAGTGAAATTTTTCCTGCACAATTTACACAGTGGTCCAACTCAAGAATCGGAATATATAAATATATTGAAATAATTAACACACAATTTGCACAGTGGTTTAACTCAAATAATTTAAATATGTAAACAAATTTTATACACTTTTGCACAGTGGTTTAAATTGAAAAATATTTTGATGGCGAATAAAACGTAATTAAAATTTCTAAATTAAAATCAATTCCTTGCTTTTTAATTAATACCAATTGGAAAAAAAATTTGTCAGAAGTTTTATTTTAATAAAATTTTTTTTATTTTTTAAGCAATTTCTTGCTATTTAAATAAAAATTCATTAATTATAAGTAAATTCAAGTTAAACCACAGCAAACCTTTTTGCATTACATACACATTAAAAAAAAAAACTTTTTACATTTTTAAATTAAATTTTGCACATTTAAATTAAAATTTAAATCACAGCGATCCTTGCTGTTACTTTATACCAATCAAATATTTACAATTTTGAAAACATTTTTTGAAAATTTATTGGCTTGAAAAAATTTTGTGTGCGTATTGAAAATTTATGCTTGGCAATTTTAAATTTACTATTTATCGGTAAATCGCTTTTACAATTCATCATTACAAGAAAAATATTTTGCGGTTTTAGTGATCGATACACTTGATCACTATTGGATTTAAAGTAAATTTTTACGAAATTTACCATCCAAACAAAAAATCATCTTTTAAATATTTTACTTTTTTTTAATTTTGCGGCCTTTAGTGATAAATAATATCGCTAGTGGATTTAATGTAAATGTTTTCAAAATTTACAATCCAACATCAAAATCATCTTTTAAACATCTTTTAACAACTCTAACTACTTGAAGAAATCTATACAATTACAAAATCTAACCAAATACAAATTACAAAGTATGTTGGCTAAAAATACTCGTCTTCTTACAAGATAGTTGCTTACCCTAAAGTTAATAGCATTTTTTCTCCTTTTATCTATTATTAAGATTTTAAGTCCCTTTACCAAGGACTGATTTTTTCAACAATCTTAAACGGTAACCAAGATTTTAAGTCAAAAGACTGATCTTCTTTAACTCTCATCAAGATTTTAAGTCAAAAGACTTATCTTTTTCAACTTTCATCAAGATTTTAAGTCAAAAGACTGATCTTTCTTATTCTAATAAGATTTTAAGTCCCTTTACCAAGGACTGATCTTTTTTAACACTTGTCAACGGTAATCAAGATTGAATTCCAAATTACAAAGGATTCATCAATCTCAAATCCAAATTACAAAGGATTCATCAATCTCAAATCCAAATTACAAAGGATTCATCAATATCATTCCAAATTACAAAGGAACTTCAAATAAAAACAAAACTAAAAATATCATTAAAAATTAAGGAAAAAATTCTCGCTTGATTGAATTTGCATTTCAATTAATTTTCAAATTTTTCTAAATTTCTGATTCCGTCAGAATACAAAAAAAAAAAAAAAATGTCTTCTCTACAAAATCGATTTGCATTTGATGCAAAAAATAATGATCAAGACCTTACAAATCAATCGGAGGATATCATGAAAGATATCGATGTACGCTGGGACAAGTTAGCAAAATCTTACGAAGAACTTATGCTTTCCGAGCTAAGTGAAGATATCAAAGCTACAGCCCAGGAACAATACGGTGCTTGTTTAGATGTCTATTATTTAACAATTACAAAAATTCTGAGCGTTGTTAAGTCTATGAAAACAAGTCTCGATGCTCGTGAAAGTATCAGACCGGTACTTTCCAATGTACCTAGTGGCTCTGGACTTAAGCTTCCACCATGTGACACTGAAATTTTCGCTGGAGGTTACGAAGATTGGCCAGCTTTTCGCGACATGTTCACAGCAGTTTACATAAATCATCCAAGGCTGACTAATGCGGAGAAACTCTACCATCTACGAAATAAAACTACGGATACCGCAGGAGCAATTGTGAAAAGATTTCCCCTGACATACGATAATTTCGCTCTAGCCTGGCAAGCTCTGAAGCTGCGTTACGAACGAAATCTCTTCAATATTCCAGTAGCAGTCGTAGAAGATAGTGAATCGTTGCAGAGAATACATAGCTCAGTTACTGATTGCTTGGCGATGCTTGAAACGTTAGGTGTATCAGTGGAAGGATGGGACCCAATGTTAGTAAACATGGTTTATTCAAAATTACCCCACGAGACTTTAGCACAATATGAACAGTCGCTAAATGCTAGCAGAGAATTACCCCCATGATCAGCTTAGTAACTTCATCTTAAAAAGGTGTGAGGTAGTAGAAAGAATCTCGGATATCAAATCCACAACTCTCAGCAACAATAACTCCCAGTCAAAAATTCATCTGTACGCTTCTCAAGAGAAACGTAGTATTATTAAATGTAAAATTTGCGACAAAGATCATAATTTAAGGATTTGTGCAGAATTTCGCAAATTTTCAATTCAAGAAAGAGTGGATTTCGTTTTCAAAAATCAAATTTGTAACAATTGCCTTTCAACTTCACATACAAAAAAACATTGTCCAAGTAAAAATACTTGTATAAATTGTGGCAAGCCACATCACATAATGCTTCACATGCGAACATTTAATCCTTTTCGAAAAAGTAACGACCACATTGAAAATAGTCAAACGAATCAGAATACTCAATCTGATTCTAATATCTCGATCACTAATAGTTCAAATTCTCAAGATGTAAATAGGTGGGACAACCATCAACTTCACAAGCAGCAAAATCAAAAATAAACTCGAATCACGCTACCAATTTCACAAATATTTTACTACGAACAGCATTAGTTCAAATTGAAAGCCGAGGAGAATTATTTACTATTCGAGCTCTTATTGATCCTGGTTCAGAACGAACATTTATTTCAGGAAAAATCAAAAATTTTTTAAACTTGCCTACAAGAAAATCTCATTTTGAAAATCTGGGTATTGGTGGCCAAAGTCAAACCTCAGATAAGGAGTGTGACATATGCTTGGTATCCAATATAAAAAACTTTCGACTTAAAGTTACAGCTATTGTTTTACCAAAAGTCACAAGCAAAATCCCCTCCATTTCATTTGCCGTTAGAAGTACTGCGAATCTCGCCGATCTTCACTTAGCAGACCCTCATTTTAACATATCATCGCCAATTGATTTAGTTTTAGGAAATGATAGTGAACGCTGTATCAATCTAGAAGGAATCAGAAGAGATGTCTGCGGTTCGGCTACAGCATACAAAATAGTGTTCGGATGGGTTCTCAGTGGTCCAGTTCAAACGAAGCCTATATTGTCGTTTTCATCATGTATCAATTCGGAAGATACAGATTCAGGCAAGCTGATTCAAAAATTCTGGCAACAGAAGCATATACCATCGGATCGTCCAATTTCCTTGGAAAATAATAATTGTGAGCAGTTTGATAACCAGCAAACGAAACTTTTAAATATTTATCATAAGAGACGAAACTTATTGGCTCATCTACATTTGCCACTCCGTGTCAAAATATGTTGAATTCACTTCAGCGAATCCAGTTAAAAACTACCAAACGAAAATTGTTACATTTGTGGTGAATTTCATAAATTTCTTGGCAATTATATCTTCACGTTATAAATGTACTAAAATATTTAAATTAGCTGGACTTTTACTCAAAAAGTTTACAGCAAGCAACTCCCAGTTGTTCACTTCTTTTCCCAAAGAAGATCTATTAACTGATTCCTTCAGTTCTAATTTTGAGCCTATCCCTCAGGCTTCTCAAATTCCAAATAAAGTTATTACCGATTTGCATAAAATTAAATCCCTTACAACACATCACAAAAAATCTAATGTAAATCGAGAAAGCTTTACTACTGTTCCCATCAGTAGCTTTCATACTCAAGTAAAATGCATTAAACCAAAATTATTTACAATCACTCAGAGAAAATGTCCTAATGCGAAACATTGGTTTATAAATTGGAAAGATGAGTATTTAAAATATCGTCAAAAAAATTACAAATGGAAATTTTCTCCATCAAAGTTAAAATTAGGAGATTTTGTAATTGGAAAAGATAATCAGCTCCGCGCCATGGACCTTAATGTAATGTTCGAACTGTGGACGTCTGTGCCGAAGCTGACACCATCACTTGCTTCATGGCGGAACTTTGCTACTTGCCTTAAAAATACGTTTTAAAGCCAGTAATTTCTCTTAATAATTATTTGGTTTGGGCAAGTAGACATTAAACGTGTAAACTAAATAATCACTTCTTACATACAATCTCCAAAAATTAATTTTCTATTCCCTTAACAGCTTTATATTTCCCAATATCATTTCCACTTGTTTCTATCATATTCGCATTCCTTATAACGCTTTCAATTTCAGAATGTCAAACCGTTTACCCCGCAACCCAGAGATCCACCAGTGCAAACTTTGTCATCGCTACCATTCTCGGAAGTTCTGTCGAAGTTTCAAGGCGAAGCGTCCACGAGAGGCTGGGTGAGTCTCCAACATCAGCAAACCGCCAAACAGCTAGCTCACGAAGTCGCAACCAAACTACCGCAGCCAACGGCAACGCCATACGCCGACGTCGAGTCATACGCCAGATTACCAGGAGACGCAACACCGATTCCAAGCAAGCTCGCAACCACCGCATCACTAACAACAACATTCGCCGACGAAAACGCCGGAACGAGCAACAAAATCAGCCAGAGACTTCAACCGCCGCTCCAAACCAACGCATCCTTTCGGAAGCAATCCGCTCTCTGGCCGAAGTTCTTTGCGCCTCCACTACCTCCCAGGTTTAATTTGCACAAGTGCAAGAGGGTCGCCATGTTTAAATTAGCATAAAGCTATTTATTTATTATTTTCACTATTAATTAAAATGAATTGTTAATGAATTTTTTATATGATTATTATTTTAGTTTTAAGTTATTATCATTGAATTTTCTTTAACTGTATTAAAATCGCTAAGTTCAATTAAACTTGTCAATATTTTATTTAACATTAAATAAATTGTAGTGTTAAACTTATCGAAAATAAGTATACCGTTATAACGTAGTTTAAAAAAGCCTTAGAGGCATAAAAATTAAAAAATAAACTTCCTATTCATCTACAACTGCGAAAGGGTAAGCATCTCTTGCTAATTAATAAAACCTTTATTTCTTAACACTAATTCCATTGTGTTCTTATTTCTCTTTTTCCTTTTATCAAGCAACTCCTGCACTTAGAATTTCTCATCCCTGTGAAATTCTAAGTCTTCAAATATTTATTTAAAATCTTATATTCTTAAACGAGCAATAATTATATATATATATATATATATAGAATGACTATCTCGAAAACGGCTCTAACGATTTTGATAAAATTTGGACAGTGGGTATCTTTTTTGATGTATAGGTCGAAGAAGGGACTTTTGGAACCTTTGCCTCTAAGAGGGTAAAAACGCTATATCTCCTTAAGTAATAGGTATAGAAACAAAATTTAAATTACGTTTTAAACAGCTATGAAAATAAACGGATAGGTGTTTGGTACTTTTTTGAAACTATGTCCGATAAGGGGTAAAAAAGGGTGAAAATAGTTTTTTTGGTACCTTTTTAACCCTCTCTTATATTTTAAACTAAGGAATATAAAAAAAACTTTGTACTGCAATCAATAGATGTGAAAGAAATATTGAACACGTATTTGGTACTTTTTTGATTTTGTGGCCAAAATGTGTAAAAAAGGGATAAACTGATAACTTAACATCTACAAAAGTAATATGAATAGGAAAATTATATTAACTGCTTTCTAATAAAATGTACCGAATTCAATTGGTACCAAAGAAGTACCAATTATGCATATGGAACTTTTTGAAATTAGGGGATAAAAAGGGGAAAAAATTAGTAATGTTATAACTTTAAAACAAATGAATGTTTGTCTGTATGTATGTTCTTTATAGAATAGTAAACTGTAAGTTTGATCATGTTATGCTCTTTAGCAAAGATGTTGCGGATAAGCCGGCGCACGGTGGTTCAGAATCAAATTTCATTGGCCAAAACCTATATTTTTTGTTGACATAGATTTTTAAAATTTTTATACCATCAGAAAGAAAACATATCAAAACTAAGGTGGCCAAAAAATTTGGTCAAAATATCCGCTGTAGTGGGCGTGGCATGCTGCTAAAGACAAGGAATTTTGGTTAATTTAGAAATGAAAGAAAAATTGTAATTTTTGATCTCATATTAATTACGATTTCTTGAAAACTATTAATGCTAATGGGCTGCAGTTTTTTTTTTGTTATGTTGGGTGGACTGTTGGTTTTAACAAATGGTATTTGCGCACCCTGTATAATTTGTAGTTAAGGTGTTATGTAAAAAATTTAAAATCACCATATACTCATAAAATTTCAAGTTTAGTAGTGTATAACTTTTGTAGAAACAAATGGAAACAAAAATCGAAACCACCCAAAGAAAGCCAAGAGTGTTCCCTTTAAGCCTATATATACTTTTGCACCCGCCCGGACCCGCCCGTAGAACACTTTTTTTATTTTAATGAAAATACTCAACATTTTTACAAGCAAAATTACTAGTAAATTTACTTTAGAAATCATTCACTGTCATAAATACAAATTGCAGATAGTTATTTCAATAAGAGGAAAGTTATTAGTGGTTTAAATTTTTATTCAAATGGTTGGTATCTTAAAAAAAACTTCCCTGAATTTTTTAGGGAATTTTTCAAAGAATTTTGAAAATATTTCATTTTGCACAGATATTTCAATTACCTGCTAAAAAATTATAGGGAAAAAACCTTTAAAATGTATTTCAGTAAAGTACAGAATGAATTTTAACAGTTAAAATTTTCCATTTTTTAAGGAATGTTACCTAGCCTGTTACTCATCAGCGTTAAAGGGTTTTATTATACTTAAAAATTATTATAATTGGTCTTTTATGACATTAAATAAAACTTCCTAAATTTATTCACTGCATTTTAAAAATTCCATGAAAAAATTTTTAAAATATCTTTCAGTGAAATACAGGATGAATTTGAACAGGTACAATTTTCCATTAGATTTTATGGACAGCTACCTAGGTAGAGTATTATAATATCAAAGCATGATATAAGGACAATAATTTGGAAATAAATGTTAGTTTCGAACAAGTATTCGATTTAAAAAGGATGATAAATATTTGGAAGTTTTATTTCAAAGCCCTTTAAAAGTACATTATTTTCGGCTAAATTAAAATATGGAGACTTTTAGCTATAAAGAATTGGCCGAAGAATATTTAAAAAATAAAGATGGTGTTCTAAGCCATATTCAAACAAAACTGAATATAAATAGTCTCTACATTGAAACACAACTGGAAATAAAAAACAAAGTATCTAATTTCGTCAAAACATTCAATAGATACTACAAGGAAGTTGACTTTAGTAAAAGTAAATTTTACAAGCGCTTTGCGAATTGGTTAGAAGGTGAACTCCGTATCCAGATCATTTCAGAAACAACAAATGATGGGAGTTGTGGAAGACCACAAAAACCGTTAGATAACTGTAGCGATAGATCTAAGAGACGAAAACTGAAGAATTTTAATGAAGAAATCGGGTGTGAAAACATTAAAGATAGTTTTCTGCATAAACTTCGATCTGAAAAACAATTTGCGAAAGTGGATATCATTCAGAAAGTCCTTTCTGCTAGTCCGGTGAGAACAAAACGGGTTCTTAAAAGCATTCCAACACCAAACGAGGAAAAACAGTTTACAAACGAGGAAGCACTTGCATTATTTCTGGATTTAAAGCTAACAAAACACCAGTATACTCAACTCAGATTGCGTGCGATCGAAAAAGGCTTAAATTTATACCCGTCATATCATCACATAATTGCAGCTAAAAAGGAGTGCTATCCTCCAAAGGAATCTATGAAAATCACACCAATTTCTGCACAGGTAAAACTGCAAGCTCTACTTGATCATACAGCTGAAATACTTGCGTGCAATGAACAAATTAATGCTAAAAAATTTGGTGATTATGCCAAGGAAACTGTTGCTATATATACATCCAAATACAATTATAGAAATATGTCAGCAACAGTGCACAAAGTTCTTTATCATGGAGAAGATGTCATTAAGCACCATTTATTACCAATTGGAGATTTATCAGAGGAAGCCCAGGAAAAAAGAAATAAGGATTACAGATTTTACAGAGAACATAATACCAGAAAAACGTCACGAAGTTCTACAAATGAAGACTTATTTCACATATTATTAGCAACATCAGATCCATTCATCTCTAGCATTCGAAGTCAATGGAAAGTAAATCCTTCGGACCTAAGTGCCGAAGTTAAAGCACTGCTACAGGACAGCAGTAATACAAAGCAGAATATAAAATATTTACAAGAAATATTCCAGCCAAATAAACAATAATTATAATTTGCATTTAACATTTGAGTGCAATAAAGTATACAAATATCAATATTAAATATTATTTTATTTATCTACAATCTATTTATGACTACAAATAAATATATATTTAAAGAAAAATTATGTTACATTCTTTTATTTAAAAAAAAAAAACTAGGTTATATGTAAGTATTATTAAGCAAAAATTAAAATTAGGGCCACCCTAATAAAAATACTGTAAATACCTCAACGAGGGCACCCTAAGGATAACAAAATATTAAATTGCTATCCAAGGACGACTTGTGGCCCAAATTTGAGCCAAATCGGTTAAGAGGAAGTAGGTCAAAAATGAGTTGGCAGATTTGAAACAAAATAAAATTGAAAAAAATCGAAAATTGAATTTCAAGCTTAAATTTCTTAAGAACCACTGTACCGATCTTAATAAAACCTACAATCGAATATGCTACAGATGTTATCTATTGATTAAAAAAAGAACTACTAAAAAAGCTTTAATAGTTAAAAAGTTACAGAGTTTTGGCCAATGAAAAACGATTCTGAACCACTGTGCGGCGGAGGTTTTTAGGTTGGTAAACCGAATTTCCGACAGGTGGCGCCACTGAAAATTACTAAAAATTAATTAAATCGTAAACTGTACATTTGATCATACTATGATCTTTTGCAAAGTTGTAGCGCATGAGCCGGCGAATGCTTTTTAATTGATATGAATAATTTCCGACAGGTGGCGCTACTGAAAATTACTCAAAGTCAATTTAATCGTAAGCTGTACATATAATCATGCTATAATCTTTAGCAATGTTGTTGCACATGAGCCGACGAAGGTTTCTTAGTTGGTATGAAGAAATTTCGACAGGTGGCGCCACTGAAATTTACTTAAAGTCAATTTAATCGTAAACTGTACATTTAATCATACTATAATTTTTAGCAAAGTTATTGCGGATAATCCGACGAAGGTTTATTAATTGGAATGACCAAAGTCCAACAGGTGGCGCCACTGAAAGTTGTTGCGCATGAGTCGACGGAGGTTTCTGTTGGTATGACCAATTTTCAAAATTATTTAAAATGAGTTAAACTGTAACTGTATAAAATAAAATATATAAAAACTTTAAAATTTGCCTCAAAGTGCTTATCATAAAGCCCCGAGCAAGGCTCGGTCAACCAGGCACTAATAATTATTCGATATTAAATAGATCAGGCAGATCTAATCAGCATTGTCAAGTTATATTCATAGTTATTGATGAACACGATAGTACTCTTAGTGATGCCGTAACCACCATATAGTTTTGTTCAGGTGCAAGAACCACGGTAACGCAGTGTTATAATTCGATTGGTGTTCATTAATTAGTTTATAACAAACAATATACATTCCGCATTGTTCAATCAAGCTTATATAATTTTTCATGGGGATAAAGTCAAATAAATTTTAAGATAAAAAGTTTTAGATCTTCTAAAACTATATCGTTGTGGTAAAAATTAAAATGTTTTATTTTGACTGTAGTTTTCAACTTATGTGTCAAAAGGCATAAAGGTCTGAGTGGTCATGTTAAGGTTAATAAAAAAAAACGGTTATAAAATATCCTTAAATTGGTAGACTAATAACTTTATTAGTTTATGTTTGATTTTGACTGTATTTTTCAGTCTTGTGTTGTATAATGTATGTGTGATTGTTGATTAAATATTAACATTAAATATTATATTAATAACTTAAGTTAAGTAGTACATTTAAAATATATCTAATAATTTTCAATATGAAATAATTGAAATATCTTTTAAAGAAATCTATAAAATTGAAGAGAAATACAAAAATATTTACTTCTTCCTAGTGGATTTCTCTGCATAGATATAATAATTGTATAATAAAAATATTAAATCGAGCTTAGAAATATTCATGTATATGATATTGGTGATCGTGGTTTAAGTGTGAGTGAAAAAGTATCAGGTGGCACTGCTACACATGCCGGATATGTTTTCACTTGTGATAAATCGGAACTGCAAACATCGTATTTATGCATTATATTTGCGAGCATTATAAATCCAAAGCCTTTTACCAAGTTCTGGCCAATACATGTCCTTTTTCCAATGCTAAAAGGTAGAAAATGCGGTATGTTTTTTTTAAGTTGGATGTTCTGTACTCTTTTTGTAACTGGATTCATTTTTGGTGGGTTTATTGGAGAAATGAAACGTTCAGGATAGAATTTGTCTGGGTCTGTCCAGTATTTTGAACTAGTGTTCAATTCATAGTTATTAATGAATACGATAGTACCTTTAGTGACGCCGTAACCACCTATAGCAACATCCTCAGTTGCGACATGCGGTACAATCGGTGACGAGCAGTACCTTAAAACTTCGTAAATAGTAGCAACAGTATATGGCATGCTATCGATATCCATAAGAGAAATAAATCGATGATTTTTGTCAATTACATCATCTATCTCGGCTTGAATTTTTTTTCCAGTCTCAGGATTTTTAACTATGTTAGCCAAAGCCAACATTACAAGATTTCCTATCGCAGAATGACCGCCTATGAAATCTTCCAGCATAAAGATAATTGTATCACGTGTCACATCCTCATTCTCAGCAAGACTTTTTAGTAAAGCATCGGTAAAATCTTTCTCTGGTGATTCGGGATCAATACCTCGTTCCCGATCATTGATTATACGTTCCAAAATAAATTTTCTTATTGCTTCTGACCAATGCACAATTTTTTTCATGTGATTAGTATAAAATGGACTCAACCAGGGCAAAAAGTCAACAGCGTACCCCTGATTTATCTCCCAAAAAATTTCGTCAAAACAACGAACTATAGTTTGGAATTCTTTGTCATCGTATTCGAAACGTACTGAGCACATGTACTGACTAAACATATTGGCACATGCTTGTTGAACAAGGGGCTTTAGACTTATTTCATCTCCCTCATTTCGGATTTTCGTACTTAAGCGATCTAAAAATTCTTGCATCTCATAACAGCCTACGTCAGACATTTTTTGATAATATGAAGTTGCATCACGAGGAGAACAGTGTTTTCGGGCTAAATTTCTGCGTTTCTGTTGAAGTTGAGACCAATCACAAAGAGCCAGTGCTAAAAATGAAATTAAAAAAAACGTATAATTTACAATGAAATAAAAATAAAAAGAGTTTACAAATTTTCATGTAGACGTCAGTGATGTCAGATGCAGGCAATTTTCCCTTTTGTAGGGAATTTTCTTTAAAAATTTTGGTAGTAGGGAAAAAAGGACAGATTTTTAAATTTAAGGCAAAAAGTAGGGAATTTACAAAATTTAAATTTTTTAAAGAAAGAAATTTAAATTTGACATTTTTTGTTGTAGAGAAATTATATATTTTTAGGCTCATAGAGCAAAATAAAAACAAGTAAAAGTGTTATATTCGGCTGTGCCGAATCTTATATACCCACTAGGGTGACAATGAAAAATCAACTTTGGATTTTTGATGATAAATCTGAAGATTCTTTTGCCACTTGGTCTAAAATATACTTGCTGAAAATTTGAGCCAAATCGGATAACTCTATCCCGTGCACCTTTGAGGTCAAAGTTCAAATTTTGGGAAATATAGTGTATTCGCCTATATTAGAGCTAAAAAAATAGCTTTTCGATATGAATTATACCGAAATACAATGGGATTAATGTGCCACATAGTGTAGAACTTGCATGCTGAAAATATTAGCCGAATCGGGTAACTCTATGCCGTGCACCTTTGAGGTCAAAGTTCAAATTTTGGGAAATTCTGTATATTTAACTATAATTGATTTAAAAATATCGTTTTTTTAAGTATATTCATTTAAATTGTTCAGAAACTGGATGTTTTAGATATTTCTAAAAGTATTCTGAAATATTATGAATAAATTTAACCCTTTTTTGCTACGGGGGTCAAGACGACCAAATTTCTTAGCTTTAAATACAACAGCTAATGACCATATAATGGACCCAACGACCACGAGTTGTCCTGATACTTTCAATAGTTCACAAAAACAAAATACTTCAAACACAAAAAGGCCATGAAAAGAAATTTTAACGCCGAGACTTGCTGCAGTTTTAGATAAATTAAAATTAAGCTCTGTAGATACTGTTCACTTGCTTATTGCAGTTTTGGATGCAGTTGGATTAAACTCATCAGAGTATGTTATTAACCGCACGTCTATTCATCAGCAAAGGGATGCATTCAGAAAAGCAAATAGTACTCGAATCGGGTTAAAACTTCAATCCAATACTCAGCCACTAACGATACACTGGGATACAAAACTGTTATCTGGCATATCAGGAAAAAACGAAGACCGACTGTCAATAATTGCAACCGCTCCCGATTTTGAACAAATAATTAATATTCCTGATATACCGGCTGGAACTGGCGTTGAAATAGCATCTGCAGTATATGATTCATTAGAAGAGTATCAAGTTTTGAATAGAATCGAGGCATTTTAAAGGGGCCTGCAATATATTAAAAAAAAAATACTTAGAGACATTTTGTTCCTAGGATGCAGACACCATGTGTTTGAAATAATTTTAGCAGCTGTTTTTAACGAAACAAAAATTTGTTCTTCGACTGGCCCAGAAGTCAGCTTATTTAAAAAATTCAAAAAACAATGGTCAAACGTAAAAAAGGATGAGTATATGACGGGATTAGCAATACCTCGAATAAAAGAAATAGTGGCTGATGATTGCGCTAAAATTTTAGATTTTGCAAATATAAAAGTTAAAGAGGACTTTCCACGAAATGATTCCTGGAATTGATTATCATATTTCTGGGTGGAAGTCCTCCTAGTGGGATAAAATTTTTTAAACCCGGTGCTCTTCATTTAGCTAGATGGATGGCTAAGGGAATATATTGCCTTAAGATATATTCGCAATCAATTCCCAGAAATCACAGAATTGGAAATAAATGGTCTAGTTGAAGTTGCAGGTTTTGTTATAAAGTGCTATGCATTTTTCTGGTTCAATTCTGATAAAGCGGAGCAAGCTCCCTTAAACGACATATTATTTTTGAGAAATTTAGAAGATTATAAGAAAATAAATGCACAAATTGCTGATGGAGCCATAAAAAAGTTTATTAATCATCTATATTACCTTAATGAAGAATGCGTAGCATTCAGTTTATTCGATGATAGAATAGACTTTGAAATAAAGAACAAAATGGCTAAAAAAATTTTGACTTTTATGGAAGAAGAAAACCTTGAGGAGGAAGAAATTTTGAAAAAGTTTTTAATTAAAAAAGAAAATCTTAATACTTTCTTCGCTAAAGATAATTCATCAATTTTGATTGAACTTGTATCCAAAAATACGAAAAGTGTTTTCAAGAGATTCCAAATTTCAATGGATTTTTTACAAAAAGACTCAAGTAGCTGGAAAGATTGTGAAGATTATAGAAAAGGAAAATTTATTATTCAAAAACTAAAGGTTGTTAATGACTGCGCTGATCGAGGTATTAAGCTTGTTGAAGATTATCATGAGAAGATCACAAAAGATGAACAGCAGCGACAGTATTTATTCAAAGTAAGTTATATTTAAATTTAACTAATTTACATTTAAATAATTATTGTGTTTCTTTTTAGGTTGTTCAAAACTATCGACAGCAATATACGAAGCATGCGAATTTAAATAATTAAGGAAATGATTACATTTAATCAAACTTACCGGAAAAGACCTCTCAAGTTGCCTTACTTTTTATATTAAAAACATATTTTTATTCCAATTAAAATATACTACTTTTGCTTCTATACGAAAAACATTCACATAAATATATATTTTTAAATATTGGTTTTAAAATTTCAGTTTTTCGTTTTTAGAAATAACTAGCCGTTGCAAAAAAGGGTTAAATTTACTCATAATATTTCAGAATACTTTTAGAAATATCTAAAACATCCAGTTTCTGAACAATTTAAATGAATATACTTAAAAAAACGATATTTTTAAATCAATTATAGTTAAATATACAGAATTTCCCAAAATTTGAACTTTGACCTCAAAGGTGCACGGCATAGAGTTACTCGATTCGGCTAATATTTTCAGCATACAAGTTCTATACTATGTGGCACATTAATCCCATTGGATTTCGGTATAATTCATATCGAAAAGCTATTTTTTTAGCTCTAATATAGGCGAATACACTATATTTCCCAAAATTTGAACTTTGACCTCAAAGGTGCACGGGATAGAGTTATCCGATTTGGCTCAAATTTTCAGCAAGTATGTTTTAGACCAAGTGGCAAAAGAATCTTCACATTTTTGTTTAAAATTCTGGAAAAAAATTTTTCCCATATATTTCATTGTCACCCTAATACCCACCCTCACCATCAAGTTGTTTTAAACTTAGAAACGTATTTTATATACTTATCTACGAGGAAGCAGCTAATTCAAAATGTGGACCAAATGTGGTATTGTTGGTAAAATATTTGGACTTAATTCGGTTGCAGTAGCTTTATAGTTCAACATTTAAAAGTATCTAAGTGGTTTTACTAGTATTTTGTCAAATAACCGGGTGTAGTTTTACTTTAATAAACTGTTAAATCCGTTTCGTTGCGTTTAATATGTAGTTAGGATAAACATGTTGATAGTAAAACAGCAGGTCCATATATTTTGTTAGGAGTTCCTAATTCATCTTCCGTATATAAAGTCTGGACATTGATTGACTACTATTTAATTTCCTTCGTGCAATCTTAATAGGATATATAGGAGTTCTAACTAAATGTGAACCGATTTCGCCCATTTTCAATACATAACTTTTTCAACATATCGAAAATATTTTTGTAAAATTTTGTCCCTCTAGCTCCTTTTGTTAAGGCGCTATCGAGCTTTAATCTGACGGACAGACGGACATAAAAACCCTTTTCTTTTTGAATTTTTGTGTTTCTGTAAGTTTTTTATATGGAAGCTATTGTCAAATTGTGATTGTAACAAAATTTGGACAACTGGCTGGTATTTACATAAGACTTTCTTGTGCTAAATTAAGTGGCCATACCTATTAATTTATTGTCATTCAAATATATTTATGGTGGAATTAAGGCTGTTTCCGTAAGTGTTTTGTATGGGAGCTATGGTTAAATATGAACTGATTCCGATGAAATTTTATATGCTGCCTAGTACTTATGTAAAACTGTTTTAATTTGTCATTTTAATGTTCTATTTAAATAAAGTTGGATTTAATTACTTTTTGTGATGTAGGGAAAATTGTAGGAAACATTTTTTTCTCGTAGGAAAAAAAGGGAATTTTTTTAATACCGTAGGGATATTCCAAAAGTAAAAAGAATCATATGAAGCGTTACCGGTGAAATGTAAATCGAACAAAAAATGCGTTAAAAGTAATATAATGATATGAATACACCAAATTTCAGCATTGGAAATGCAGTTTGATTAATTTCATGTGTGTTTGTTGTTGTTTTTAAAAATCTGAGCGTTATTGACCTGCTTCGTTGAAAGCAGCAAAGAGACTAAGTAAAATATTATTGTTTTTATACCCTTCACCACTAGGTGAAAGGGTATTATAAGTTTGTCATTCAGTTTGTAATTTTTTATTATTTGATTTTATGAAATTTTCCTACGCAGTACGCTATTAAATTTTATCAAAATTGGTTGAAAAACTCCTGAGATATCGCCAAAATACCAAAATTTATGTGTGATATATAAAATTTTTCATTGAAAAGTACATTTCAGAAAGAAAAGAAAAACCATAGGTACTCATGATGGACTTGCCTTCATAAATTATATATCATATTATAGGAAACCCCCCACGAAGTTTTCTGTTAATTTTCATCAAAATATCGCCAAAACACTACATTTGATGTTCCCCAAATTACCGAGTGCTCAGTTGATTAAAAAATACAATCGAAAAATTAGAAAAACAATTTTCCTTAACGATCGGCCCACATAAATTATATATTAGTCTTAAGGAAATTCGAAGAAGAGAAGAACGCTATTGAATTTCATGAATATTGTTCAATAAACACCTAAGACATGGTTAAAATAATAAAATCGATGTATTGCAAATTGCCAAATTCAAAATTTTTGAGAAAACTTTATTTGATTTTTTTGCAATATCTCAGGTGTTTATGGACCGATTTTAATGAAATTTAATAGTGTGTATTGCGGGAGTACTAAAATCTGATATATAATTCATGTCGGTGTATTTTCTAAGAGTTTTACAAAACTGATTTCAGCAGACGAAGATATTTTATACTCGTATATCTTAAATAAATGGTCTGATTTTTTAGCATTATAAAGGAAATATATTGATGTATAATGGGCCTGTGAAATTACACATCAGATTTTAGGAAACCGGAATATCTCGAAAACACTAAAACCAATGTATCACAAATTTCCGAATTTTAAATTTATTTTCTACTTTTTTAACTTTAATGGCTTTTTTCTTAAATCGGATTTATAATTCACGTAGGTTATGGTGCCTATGGAAATTTCCTAAAATGAGGCAATTTTCGGAACATTGAGTCTGGTGTTTTGACGAGTTCAAAAACATGATATATAATTTCATGTCAGTACTCCCTCCAGATGCTCTACAAACCGATTTCAGATGAACAAACTGCATATGAAATAAATTTGTGGTCTGACATTCGAACATTGTGAAACCATTATATCAAAGTATTATATATCAAATTCTAGGTAATCTTTCAGAACTTACATTAAATATCGCCAAGAGACCAGAATCAAGATACCATTTCTTAATAACAATCAATAGAACTTTTGTGACTTCATTTGTATTAAATTGTTGTATTGTACTGTTGTATATCGAAATGAGGGTTGTCTTTCTAGGATTTTCACAAAAAGTAATTTAGCCAAATTAAGTTAAGGTAACTCACTTAAATAAGTCTTCAGATGTTTCAATTATGTACTTTACTTTTAAAACACCATTGGTGAAGGGTATCTTAGATTCGGCATAGCCGAATTTAACACTCTTACTTGTTCTTTCTCATTTATTAGAATTTGATTACAGTTCGTGTTATGTCTGTGAATATACATGAGTGTAATGGTTGAGTAGGGGCACTCTACACAGTTACATTTTCTCTACAGTTACATTAAATTAAATCGCAAAAATGCGTATTAATTCTTAACAAAAAGGTTTGAAAAACGTAACAAATTTTAATAGAAGTTGAATTTTTACCTTAACAGTACAGTATAGTTGACGATTTTTTTTGTCAACTCCTAATGATTTTTTTTTACAAAATTTGATATCTTTTAAGAGGCTGGTCCATAGACTTTATCATATCTTTAGTCGGTTTGTTCGATTTGTATAAAAAAAATTTAGTCAATGCAATGCAATAACCTAATATTTTTTATACATGATATTAAAGCTTTAAATATTCAATAATAAGCCTAGTTTCCTCAAAATCCATAAAAATGTTTTTTTAAAAATAAAGTATTTGTGTATTAAAGTCAATTTTTATTAGGGGTTATATAGTTAAAAGTGTGTGATTTTCTCAAAATTTTGCAATTTGATGACAGTTTATATTAAAATTAAGTTTTTTTCTACAAATAAACATACAATTGTGATTATCTTTAGATTTATTAGCGTTTATTGAATTTCGACATATTTAAGGTCTTGCATTGGAGCTATGGTCCAATATTGGCCGATTTTAACAAAATTTAATATAGTGATATATTTTTGTTTTCATGAAAAATAATTCTTTTAAATTTCATCAAAATATACGGAAATTTGTGATTAAAACATAAATTCCGGTATATAATACTTATTTGAGGTATCCAATTTAATTTACTTTATTAAATTTTAATTTACTTTATAAATTTTTTTAAGAAATAAAAATTGTTCGATTTTGCAAAAACAAATTAGTTTTTTTTTTTAATTTCGATAAATTTAAAGCCGTTGATTACACAAAACATTTGTCTTTTCATGTTGTATGTCTAAATAAATAATAAAATGCTTTTTAGCTGAATTCACTTGCAAAAAGCGGAATATTAGCAGAATTTTTCATTTTAAAAAAATCTAAATTTGTTGCTATATGTTTCCGGGAGTGGTTTTTATATGAAAGCTATAGTCAAATAGGGTCCGTTTCCTATAAAATTTGCTGCATAAGACTTCTCTATTCTAAATTTAGTCGTCATAACTATTACAATTGTATTCAATTTATCAGCATTAATGTGATTCCCGGGCGTGGTTATATGGGAGCTCTAACTAAATGTGAACCGATTTCTCCCATTTTCAACTTTTTCAAGATTTCGAAAATACTTCTGTGAAATTTTGTTCCTCTAGCTCTTTTCGTTAAGGCACTAACGCGCTTTTATCTGACGGACAGATGGACATAAACCCCTTTTTCTTTTTGTATTTTTTGTGTTTCCGTAAGTTTTTTATATGGAATCTATGGTCAAATGGTGACCGATTTTAACAAATTTTTCACGCTAAGTTTAGTGGCTATAACTATTACAGTTTATCATTTATTAGCATTTAAGTGTATATGGTGGAATTTAGTCTGTTTCCGTAATAGTTTTGTATTTGAGCTATGGTTGAATATATGTATATGCTGCCTAGTGCATATATAAAACTTCTAAATATCAAATTTTATCATCATAGCTGTTACAATTTGTCATTTAAAAGCAAATAAGCGATTAGCCTAGACGAGGTAATACGGGAGCTATGGTCACATGTGGGCCGATTTTGCCCAATTTCAATACCAAAGTTTTCCCAGAAATGAAGAATATCGTTGCTAAGTTTCAGTGAATTAGCTCTTTTAGTTTTGGCGTTATCATGCTTTCAACAAACAGACAGGCGAATAGACGAACAGACATTTTTCAATCGTCTAGAATTTCATTAGGATTCAGAATATACATATATCCCTTTTGATTTTTAAGCCAATGTTAATAAAATTATAAAACGGAATGACGAATATATATACCCCCATTCTTTTTGATGGTGGGTATAAAAAGACGAAGAAAATTAGCTTTGGAAATATTATTAAAATTTATTTTTAACACAAATAAAATAAAATTTGTATATTTTTGTAAATAAAAAAAAATTCTTTTTAAAAATGGAAAAAATATATATTTTTTTAATTCAGCAGAATTTTTTTCAGATCAACACAAGGAAATAAAAAAAATTAGCAGAATTTGTTTTGAAATTTAGAAGAATAGCTTAATTATCGTCTGGCAACACTGCCTCAGACTATTTTTGCAAGATTATGTAAAGGCTTTGTAGAAAATACCACAAAGGTTTACGCACTAAAATTCAATATGAAATATACCGGTCGATATGTTAAAGTTATTGTGCAAAATTTATATAAGCTAAACGGACGATTTTTCAAGTCCCATGAATTAGTATTTATAGAACAAATTCATCACCCCTGGGCGGACGCTTCCTTTCACGGACGTGGACCTGGTGTCCGAAAAAATCTGTTTCTCCAAACAAGTAAATATTACAAAAGGCAAAACTTAACACTTTTTTGTATTTCTGTTTATCCTTTTTTTATTCTACGCGTAAGTAGAGAAGATTTGTGGAAAGAAATTTCATTTTTCTTTGTTGAGTGTGTATTTTTTACTAAATCAGATTATATAACATTGCATAGTGCGGTTATTCTCCGGTTTATTATTTTATGTAATTAACAGGGACCGTTACAATTATGACATTTATAATAAAAATCAAAATATAATTGTTATTTTACGATTTTTATTTTATTTGACAGAAATAATTTTTATTTTATGATTTTTATTTTTTTTGTCAAATATATTTGTCAAATTCTGACAAATATTTTTTGTCAAGATATTTGTCAAGATCTGACAAAAATATTTGTCAAAAATTGATTTTTATTTTTTTTGTTAAAAAATTTGTCAAGGTCTGAGAAATATTTTTTTTGGCAAACATATTTGTCAAGATCTGATTTTTATTTATTTTTAACAGAAATAATTCTTATCCTATTTTAATTTTTTTTTGTCAAAAATTTTTGTCAAATGAAAAACTTAAAAATAACAAAAATCAATACAGAATTAAAAAAAAAAATAAAAACTTCCCATAAAAACGGTAAATTTTGAAAATTTTCAATAAAAATTAAAATTTTGAAAATTTCCCATAAAAACGGAATCAAATTTCCCATAAAAATGTGAAATTTTGAAAATTTCTAATATAAATGGGAAATTTTAAAATTTTTCTGTAAAAATGGGAAATTTTGAAAATTTAACCTAAAAACGGGAAATTTTGAAAATTTCCCTTTTTTATGGAAAAGAAAAACGGTAAATTTTGAAAATTTTCAATAAAAATTAAAATTTTGAAAATTTCCCATAAAAACGGAATATTTGAAAATTTCAAATAAAAATGTGAAATTTTGAAAATTTCCTATATAAATGGGAAATTTAAAAAATTTTCTGTGAAAATGGGAAATTTTGAAAATTTCCCATAAAAATGGGAAATTTTGAAAATTTCACCTAAAAACTGTTTATTTCGAAAAAAAACGGGAAATTTTCAAAATTTCCTATAGGAAAAGGGTAATTTTGAAAATTTCCCATGAAAAGGGAAGTTTTGAAAATTTCCCATAAAAAATGGAAATTTTGAAAATTTTCCATAAAAAAGGGAAATTTTGAAAATTTCCCATAAAAAAGGGATTTTTTTTAAATTTCCCATAAAAAGGGATATTTTTAAAATTTCCCATAAAAAAGGAAAATTTTTAAAATTTCCACTAAAAAAGGAAACTTTAAAAATTTCCCAAAAAAAAAGAGAAAATTTTGAAAATTTCCCATAAAAATAGGAAATTTTGAAAATTTCACCAAAAAACGGGAAATTTTACAAATTTCCCATTTTTCTATGTTCAGCCAAAAGTTAAATTTTGTACCTCCGTGCTAAATTTAGAGCGTATTTAGTACTCTATAGCAAACTTAAAACATTTTTTTAATATTTTGCTGTGTTCTTTTCCTAGCAACTTTTCAAGAATACTTAATTTTTCATTTGAAGAAGGAAGGAAGGATTTGTTGTCAAACTTCTTAAATTAAAATTACTTTTTAAATATTTTTTGATGTGCTAAGATATTTTTAATAAATTGTGTGTAGCTAATATGTTTCAAAAGCTATATAGTAGGTACATTTACTGTTAGTTTATTGGATATTTAAGTCGGTCAAATTAAGCAATTTATGTAATTTGTTGAATAAAAATAAGTAATAATTGAATAAAACTTACAATTATTTCGATTACCACCAAAAAGGACATGGAAACGTAAAAAGTCTGGTCGACCGCCAAAATACTTTCCATTTTGATTGAGTACTTCACGAATTAAATCCAAATTATTCACAATTAGACACCGAGTTGTGCCCAATGTCAATGAATAAACATTTCCGAATTGTTTAGCCAATTCTGTAAAGCCCTGAAATGGTACTGCATAACGTCCTAGCAACGCCAGGTTTCCTAAGATGGGCCATGGTAATGGCCCTGGGGCTTGTTCATATACCTCTACAACTACTGCATCCGGATCCGTGACAATATTTCTTCTAACAGCAATATCCGTTGTGGCATCGGTAATATTTGTTGATTTTTTGGTTGATATGTTTAATGTCTTTTTAATTTTAACTTTTCTTACGCATTCATACACAACATTTAAGTAACCATACAAACAAATTATAGAAACTATTAGTGATAAAATCATCCATAAAAATCCCATATTTTATGGAATTTAAAAAATAGATATATATTTTTACAACACAAATTCGATGCACTTTAATATTAATATATTTATTATCTTTACTTTTTTAATTTAATTTATTGTATTTTTTCACAATACTTTACTTTATTTAGTCCGATTTTAATGTTCTTTCGCTTTTAATGTTCTACGCGGTTTATTTACAAAAATTTAACTGAAGCGAAAATGAACATTGACATTGCTTTTGTATTTATTAACTAAAATATTTGTGGACGTAGTTTTTACATACATACGTAAATATGTATGTTATGTATATAAGAATAAACATGTTAACTTAAGTATATATATTAAAGATTATCGAATTCGATTGATGTCTTCGATTCATACAGACAAAATTATATACTTACTTCTACTATGTTTGTACGTATATTAGCAATTATTTGTGTAGTTAACAAAAGTATAGAGGATAATGAGTAAAATTTTAATAGACAGTTAAAAATTTTACTTGCTTGACCGAAATACATACATATATATGTACATATATATATATATATATACATATATATTTATAGGTTAATATGTTTGTTCGCACTCTTGTACCTATGATTCTTCATAAAAATATACATACAAATATGCATACATATGTATGTATTTACTTGTACTTTAAAACATACATAAAATCTATGCATAATTACTAAATATTCTACATACATACAATTTTAAACATAATAAGTCTGTTTATTTTCACGGTATTTCCAAACCTTTCTTACTTTTCTTTTTGCTGTATTTGTTTTTTTAGGTGTCAATTTCGACTTAAAATTTTTTGTAAATTGCATTACCTGAATACATACTTACGTACTTATGCATATCATTTTGCAAATCGATGTTTAAGTAACGTTTTAAAATAAAACTGGATATTTTTGTTGCCTTAGGACTTTATACGGCATTAATTCGTCATGCCGGTTGTAATTGCTAAACGTCTTAAAATGTATATTGATTTTGTCGATTAAAAAAAACACATGTGGACAGATAAGTAAATGTAAGGAACATTAACTTTGAAGAGGTTTTAGGACATCACATCGGGTGTTTTTTATAGAGTGACACAAGTTTAAATCACATTAAAACAAGGAAATATATATTGAGTATCAATGAAACGGGCTTTATTGCTTCCAGTTTTATGAAATTATGTTTAATTAATTAATACGCAATATAGAATACAAATTTTCAACAACTTTTCGCAGCATTTGCGGCCGTTTTTTGCCGATAACTCTTCAAATGTCGATTTCCAGGTGTTCAATTGCGGTTTGTTGACGTAGACAAGTGACTTAACATAACCCCATGAAATTAGGCATCGTACTGCTGACCAACGTTTTTAAAGACATATAGGATGGGCCAATGACTTCGCCAGCACATAAAGCGCACCAAGCTGTAATTTTCTGGAGATGTTTTGACAAAAGCTTGCGGAATCTCCTTACACCAAGTGCGACAATTCTGCTTATTTACTTACCCATTCAACAATCGGAAAATAAAATTTTGAATGAAAAATCAAAATGAATTCAAATTCGCATTTGAAGCAATGACGCACAGTTGTTTACGGACGTTTTTTTGGAAATAGTTCTGAAACGACTGGAGATATTTCAATGCATTCCCATAATGTTTTCTTTTAAAAACTTGAAATATCTTTTTATGTTTCTTAAGAAAATATTTTTTTATTAGTGAAAAAAGTAGCTATCTTTTAGGGAAAAACTCAAAAAAGCGATATTTTTTTATGTTTCAACTTTGAGTATTTTTATCTTTTAAACGATAGAAGATATCTATAGTCAACTTGCACAAAAATTATTCAGAATTTTATTAATTTAGGGAATATTCTTAAAAAATTGTTGGTCCTCAGATGCGTCCACCAGATCAAAAAAAGCTTGAAAAATAGGTAAAAAATCAACCCAAAAATTCCTTTTTACCCAAATATCTCGAAAGCCAAAGGAGATAACCTACACATGTAAGCGTATTTTTTGTAGATATTCTCAAGGAAAGCTTAAATTTAAAATTTCGTTTCAATCCATCCATAAATGGATTTTTGGCCAATTCTTAAAAAAGTCGAACACCCTAGGTGACCAACTTTAAAGGTCCATCAATCCCCTGACCCCTCATGGATCAGTGTTTCTGAAAATCAACTCGAATGCTTCTTGACTACCACCGTTCCGAATTTCATTGGGTTTCGAGATATTTGGGTAAAAAGAAATTTTTGGGTTGATTTTTTACCTAATTTTTTAAGCTTTTTTTGATCTGGTGGACGCATCTGAGGACCAAAAATTCTTAAAAAATATTCGTTAAATTTATAATAAAATTCTATATAATTTATATGCAAGTCGGTTATAGATATCTTCTTTCGTTTAAAAGTTAAAAATATTCAAAGTTGAAACTTAAAAAAATTCGCTTTTTTTAATTTTTCCCTAAAATATAGCTATATTTTTTCACTAATAAAAAATATTTTCTTAAAAAAAGATTTTAAAGGTTTTCAAAGAAAACATAATGAGAAAAATTTCTCAAAAGGCAAAGCACCGATTTGAAAAAAATTATAATGTTTATATTTTCTGACATATCTGTTATTGAGTAGAAAAGTTTTTTCTGAAACGCGCTGCAAATAGAGTCAGTGTTGCCATATTTGTAAAAAAAAATCATTTTTTAAAACCCCTTTTTTCCGAGTTGGGAATTGGGGATTTTTTCAGTTAAAATTGGAAATTTTTTTTAGTCTATTGCTTTTACATCTTTTTGATCTAGGTTAAGTTAGGTTAGGCAGGCAGCCGATGTAGGTCAGCCTCACTTGGGTTCTAAAAAGCGGTTCCTTTGTGTTACCTGTAAGGGATAGACTGGAAGAAAAGAACAAAAATAATTACTCCAGGCTATTAATGAGAGGCTAATCAAGCCATACTGCAAATTTCCTTCCCTAGAAGTGGGATGTACAAGCCCCCCCCCCCCCCCCCCTACGCCTAACTTTGAATTCGATCCATCAGCGTAAACCTCTAGACAGCCGTCATCTGAAGATGGAGGTTCTCCAGAGATAGTCACAGTGAAATATTTGTCGAAGATAGGAGTGGATATGCAGTAATCAATATGGTCAGGGATATTTGTAATTTTGTCCAGGATAGTGGAATGTCTGGTTTTTGAGTGGGACCAGGTTCCAATTGTGCTCAGACGTACAGCCGAGTTAAGAGCAATTTGCATTGCCATTAGTTCTTAAGGCACCGGTAATCATTAGAGCGGAAGATCTTAAAATTTTGTTAAAATAGTCCCTATGGTTAGCCTTGGTGAGTGCTGGCCACCAGACTAGCTCACCATACATTAATATAGGCTTAACTACCATGTCGAAGAGCCAGGCAGTGTTGATGGGAGTAAGCCTCCAGGTTTTGCCAATGGCCCCTCTGCATGAATAGAGTGCAATAGACGCTTTAGACACCCTGGATTGGGTGGCTCCAGGACAGTTTAGAGTCCAGAATGACCCCCAGATATTTGACATGGTCAGTGAGCATAAGTTCAACCTTATTTAATTTAGGAAGGGTAAAGCTTGGTATTTTGTATTTACGCGAGAAAAGTACAAGTTCCGTTTTAGTTGGATTGACTCCAAGGCCATTGGAGACGCTCCATCGATAAAGTATGTCAAGAGCTGATTCGAGACGTTGTGACAGTGTGCTAAGGAATTTCCCTGACACTGCTATAGCAACATCGTCCGCGTATGCGATGGTGTTAAATCTCATAGAATCTAATTCAGTGAGTAGTTTATTAATGGCAAGGTTCCACAGAAGAGGTGATAGTACACCCCCTTGTGGAGTACCGCGACAAGCTGCTTTATAGATTGTAGCCGTGCCCATGGTTGAGCAGATGACTTTATAGGTAAGAAGCTTATCTACAAACGAGATAATAGATTTGTCGACCCTTAAGTCTTCCATTGCCGATAAAATCGACTCAGGTCGTATGTTATTAAAAGCCGAAATTCGCCGAACTCAAGAGATTTTTCAATATGACTAACTAGTGAGTGGAGTGCAGTCTCAACTGATTTGCCTTTGTTGTAGGCATGCTGTGAGTTGGACAGAAGCCTTGGATCTAATGAAGCACGAATGTGCGCCTCAATGATGCGTTCCAAAGTTTTAAGAAGGAAGGAGCTAAGACTAATGGGACTGAAGTCCTTCGGTTTCGTGTGCGAAGTTTTACCTGCTTTGGGGATAAAGACAACGTTGCACCTGGTCCATGCCTCTGGTATATGAGATAGTCTAAGACAACCGTCAACCATATAACAGAAGGAGCCAGTGCATTAAGAGATCGGTATTATATTGAAGATCAGCTGGAATAATACCATCAGGATCCGCAGCTTTGTACGGTTCGAAACTGTCAAGAGCCCATTGGATCCTATCCCTAGTAAGAGGGATGGGGGTGGACTCAAGTACATTGAGGTTAGTGGATGTGTCCGCACCTAGAGGTTTGCAACCTGGAATGTGGGTGTCTAAGAGGACCTCGAGGGTCTCAGATCCGCTCGTAGTCCAATGGCCGCTGTCCCTTTGGATATAGGCAGCTACCGAGGGCGATGAGGTCAGGAATTTGCGGAGTCTACTAGTGTCGGAAGAACCTTCGATGCCGCTGCAAAAGTTCATCCAGGACTGTCTCTACGCTTTCTTGACTAGATTTTTATATTTGTTAACGCAGGCTTTGTAGGGGGTCCAATTTGCGGTCCTTTTGGCGTTACAATGTCGGCGGACCACCAGAGAGGTTTCTTTTTACCTCTCCTGATGGTGAGTTTACATGCCTGATTTGTGGCTTGATTCAGGACGTCGCACGGTGGTTCAGAATCAAATTTCATTGGCCAAAACCTATATTTTTTGTTGACATAGATTTTTAAAATTTTTATACCATCAGAAAGAAAACATATCAAAACTAAGGTGACCAAAAAATTTGGTCAAAATATTCGCTGTAGTGGGCGTGGCATGCTGCTAAAGACAAGGAATTTTAATTAATTTAGAAATGAAAGAAAAATTGTAATTTTTGATCTCATATTAATTACGATTTCTTGAAAACTATTAATGCTAATGGGCTGCGGTTTTTTTTTTTTTGTTATGTTGGGTGGACTGTTGGTTTTAACAAATGGTATTTGCGCACCCTGTATAATTTGTAGTTAAGGTGTTATGTAATAAATTTAAAATCACCATATACTCATAAAATTTCAAGTTTAGTAGTGTATAACTTTTCAAGGGAAAAATGGAAACAAAAATCGAAACCACCCAAAGAAAGCCAAGTACTCAACATTTTTACAAGCAAAATTCTATCAAAATTGCTAGTAAATTTACTTTAAAGCTAACAAAACACCAGTATACTCAACTCAGATTGCGTGCGATCGAAAAAGGCTTAAATTTATACCCGTCATATCATCACATAATTGCAGCTAAAAAGGAGTGCTATCCTCCAAAGGAATCTATGAAAATCACATCAATTTCTGCACAGGTACAACTGCAAGCTCTACTTGATCATACAGCTGAAAGGTTGCTGCAATCACTTAAAGGAAGTGATTTAAAAAAACATGGAAACTGCAATTTAACTCTTTTTTGTAAATGGGGATGCAATGGATCTTCAGGACAAAAACAATATAAACAATTTTTATGTGAAAATATTTCTGACACAGATATGTTCATGGTGTCATTTGTGCCATTGCTATTAATAAAGAACTTAGAAGACTCGGAACCTTCGTCCAGCACAATGCAAACAAATTTTATTTGGAAAAATCATACTCCATCGTCCACGAAGTACTGCAGACCAATAAAATTTAAATTTAAAAAGAATAAGATTTATGGAACACATACTGAAAATAAGCTATGATTTGGACTTCGAAAAATGACACCAACAAAGAGAAAAGAAAATTGAAAAAGAAACAAATTCATGATGCATTCCTCAAACACGGGTTAACTATAGATCAACCAAAACAAGGATCAGGCAATACAAACGATGGCAATACCGCAAGAAGATTCTTTTTGGATCCCGAAACTACATCTGATATAACAGGTATTGATATAGATCTTATTTCAAGATTTAAAAAAATTACTGAAGTATTTGCGTGCAATGAACAAATTAATGCTAAAAAAGGAAACTGTTGCTATATATACATCCAAATATAATTATAGAAATATGTCAGCAACAGTGCACAAAGTTCTTTATCATGGAGAATATGTCATTAAGCACCATTTATTACCAATTGGAGATTTATCAGAGGAAGCCCAGGAAAAAAGAAATAAGGATTACAGATTTTACAGAGAACATAATACCAGAAAAACGTCACGAAGTTCTACAAATGAAGACTTATTTCACATATTATCAGCA
Source organism: Stomorhina lunata (assembly GCA_933228675.1). Classification (NCBI taxonomy): domain Eukaryota; kingdom Metazoa; phylum Arthropoda; class Insecta; order Diptera; family Rhiniidae; genus Stomorhina; species Stomorhina lunata. The sequence continues at coordinate 81,129,965 of OW121740.1, read as the reverse complement.
ACGTCAGATCCATTTATCTTTAGCATTCGAAGTCAATGGAAAGTAAATCCTTCGGAGCTAAGTGCCGAAGTTAAAGCACTGCTACAGGACAGCAGTAATAAAGAGCAGAATATAAAATATTTACAAGAAATATTCCAGCCAAATAAACAATAATTTTAATTTGCATTTAACATTTGAGTGTAATAAAGTATGCAAATATTAATATTAAATATTATTTTATTTATCTACAATCTATTTATGACTACAAATAAATATATATTTAAAGAAAAATTAAGTTACACTTTTTTATTAAAAAAAAACTAGGTAATATGTAAGTATTATTAAGCATAAATTAAAATTTGGGCCACCCTAATAAAAATACTGTAAATACCTCAACGAGAAAGGGGCAACCCTAAGGATAACAAAATATTAAATTGTTATCCAAGGTCGACTTGTGAGCCAAATCGGTTAAGAGGAAGTGGGTCAAAAATGAGTTGGCAGATTTGAAACAAAATAAAAAAGAAAAACATCGAAAATTGAATTTCAAGCTTAAATTTCTTAAGAACCACTGTACCGATCTTAATAAAACCTACACTCGAAAAAGCTACGGATGTTATCTATTGATTAAAAAAAGAACTACTAAAAAATCTTTAATAGTTAAAAGAGAGTTACAGAGTTTTGGCCAATGAAAAACGATTCTGAACCACTGTGCGTCGGTTAGTACGTTAACCGCATGATCAATATCATTGCGAGTGTTGATGCTCGGTAAGGAGGGAAGGAGACGTTCCAGGGTGCCCCTGTGGATAACCCAGTTTGTCTTCCTCTTTTTGATCTACATAACTACAAAATTTCATTGTGATATCTTTATCCATGTCATTTCTACAAAAAATAAAATAAAAAATTGAAATTATTTTCCTTAAAAAAGTAGAAAAATAATATTTTTTGTTTTACGATACAAAGTGTAAAAAGATTAACTCACTTCAAAAAGATTTTTACATAATGTTCATCTCCTGGACTTTCCCGATCCAATGATACTAAACACGTGTATCAAGCTTTAATACATAGCCTTTAAAAGCTCTGAAAACTTTGCCTCCCATAGCATTTTTAAGCTAAATATTGGAGTATTGGAGAGTAATGTGTGCAAATAAAGATAATGGTGCACAGTGATATTAACTCTGCAATTTCTAAACTACTAGACGGATTTTGACAAAGTTTGGAACGTCAAGAAATGAGGTGTGAGGCTTTTAGATCAATGTTTAAGAACGTATTTGTCGGTAGCACAGTGGGCTCTACAGTGGGCCAAAGTTGCCCACCTCGAGTATATAGAACTTTTGGGTCCGTATAACTTTCGCCAATTACTTCCGATCTAAAAGATTTTTACGTTTTCGAAAACGTCTTAAAAAAATTAAGAAAAAAACATGCTTATTTTACTACCTTATCTCTTATAGTCATTCAAAAGTTACAGAATTATTTCCAAAAAAAAGCGTCCGTAAGCCACGGCAAATGCATAAGTTAGAGAAGTTTTACATAGCCTAATACTCAATAACCAGTTGAGTTATGAGGTGAACCGCCGCTTTTTGAAAAATTATTTGTTTTCTAGTGAGTCTGGCCGAGGATTGAACTTGGGACCTCTGGTATGCTAGGCGGATACTAACCTGCTATACCACAGCGGTTCACAATTGCAATTAAAAAATTTAAATTTTCGTTGATATGTGATATACATACATATGTAGGTTTTGAACGCAAGTCATGTACTTAGCTACATTTTTCGTACTTGCTAGGAAGATAACCTATAATTAGATATATAATACATTCTCAAATATTATCATAATGTTCAAAAGATTTGTGGAGCTCCTGGAAGGTATACCCACATGCATTTTACATACAATTTTAGGATATCGTCCCACCCTGAATTTCATTATTGTCGATAAAAAAACCTGAAATATCGCAAACACTTGAAATTACCGAATGCATCAGAATTTAGGTAATCCCCTGCGAACTATTAAATTTCATCAAAATAAACATCTGAGATATCGACAAAACAGGAGTTCCAAAAACTTGACTACAACAGACAGACGGACGGACAGACAGACAGGTAGACAGACAGACATACGGACGTCGCGAAATCGATTCTCCTGCCGACTCTGAGTTGATCGGCACAATTTAAATGGTATTCATAATCAGTTTATATATCAGTTTTTAGGAAATCCTTACACAAATCCTCACACACTGTCAAATTTCATCACAATCGGTCCATAAACACCTGAGATATCGCTAAAACAATATTTACAAAATGCCAACAAAATTTCTTAGACAAGTTTTTTCGGCAATTTGCTGCACATCGAAAGTAATGTTTTCGCGATATCTCAGTTGTTTATGGACCGCTTTTAATAAAATTTATTAACGTGCTTGGCGGGGGAATTTCCTAAAATCTGATATAAAATGTATGTCCGTGCTCCAGGAGGAAAGTTTTTTTTATTTCTGCATTTCATTTTTTCAACAAACTTTTTCTAATGCGTACTTTGGGCAATTTGTTTTACATCAAATTTAGTGTTTTGGCGATATCTCATTTTTTTTTGTACCGATTTTGATAAAATTTTACAGAGTGCTTTAGGGAACCATTTCCCAAAATATATAATATATTATCACTTGTACTCCATGAGTACCTTTTTATACCATTCACCAATAGGTGAAAGGGTATTATCCGATTTTATTAGCGATCGTAGACTCCATAAAAATTATACCGATCGACTCAGAATCGGGAGGAGATTAAGCACTCTGTAAAATTAGATAAAGTTTGTTGAAAAAATGAAATGCAGAAATAGGAGCACAGACATACATAAATTTTATATCAGATTATATCCCCGCCAAGCAAGTTATTTTTTTTTCTTTCAATTTTATTGTACAGATCAATTCATAATCAATTTTTCTACTTAATCATTTACAGTTATATTTTTTATAAATATATTTTGTTTTATACATCGTGCATTTAGGGAAAAGATATTAAAAAAAACCCCATAAGTAGAACAGCAAAGTTAGAGGATAAAAACAAAGGATAAACGCTATTTAAACTAATGCGTTGATGTGTAGATAGCTTGAGCATCTACAACGATTTTTAAAGTTTAGAGACAATATATTAAGTTTATCTTTAACTAATTTTATGTTTGACATAGAGTGCAAAGTTTGTGTTGAAAAATGTATTGGAAAATTATATATCATTTTAAGTAGTTTATTCTGACATATTTGTAGTTTTTTAAGATGACAATCAGAGTTGACATAACAAGCAGGCGCCGCATAAAACATTATTGAATGGAATATTGTTTTTAATATAAGAAGTTTGTTGTGTGTATTTAGTTCAGACTTTCTGTTTATTAACGGATACATTATTTTAATTGTTTTATTAACCTTGTGTACTAAATATTTTATGTGCGCGTTAAATAATAGTTTTTTATCCAGTATTACGCCAAGATATTTAACCTTCTCATATCAGGGAATAGATTCGGTACGAACAATAAGATTGGTTTGTGGTAGAAATAAACTTTTTCTTCTTCTTGTAAATAAGATAGACTGAGTTTTTGAGGGGTTGATCATTATTTTCCATTTCTTAAAATAGTCAGTAACTATTTTAGTTGATTCCTCCAGGTTGAGTATGATGTCTTCCGGTAATATTTCTGAACTAAGTATTGCTGTGTCGTCGGCAAAAATAGATGAATTACATCCATGTAAAGCTGGAAAATCATGTGTAAACAGATTGTATAAAATTGGAGATAAACATGATCCTTGTGGACATCCGGCACGAATATCATAGTTCTGTGAAGATATATTTCCAATATGAACTTTGAATGTTCTGTTTGATAAAAAACTTTTAATTATTTTGACAAGTGCAGAGTCCAATCCAATTGTATACAGCTTATGAGTAAGAGCATTATGCCAAACAGAATCAAAGGCCGTTTTATGTCCATTAGGACCATTCCTGCCGACTTGGCTTCATTAAAAGAGTTCTTGACAATATTTCTTATTCTAACAAGAGGCTGAATTGTGTTGTGTTCCGAACGGAATCCAAACTGTTGTGGCGGTAAAATGTTGGTTTCTTCCATGAAACAAAATAGTTTTTCTTTAATAATTTTTTCAAGTATCTTAGACATTGTGTTTAGTAAGCTTATTGGACGATAGCAGTTAGGATTTCTGCTGTCTTTTCCAGGTTTAGGTATTGCGATGGTTTTTGATTCTTTCCAAATTAATGGAAAGTAACACAACTGTATGCATGAGTTATAAATTCGATACAGAACATTTAAACCTTTCGCTGGAAGTTTCTTCAAAAAAAATTTGAGATGCCATCAATTCCTGGCGCTTTTTTGTTTTTTAGATTTTTAATAATATTTTTTAGGGCATCAATGCTGACCGTTATAAGACTTAAGTTTTGATCATTATCAATTGTACTTAAGGTACTGCCAACTATTCCTTCTGTATTCAAATCACTTAAATTTGAAGAAATATTATGATTCGTAAAGAAATTTTGAGCAAGTATTTCAACTTTTTCGTTGTTAGTTACATACAAACTATTATTTTGCTTTAGTGTAGATATGCAATTAGTTTTTTTCTTAAGAGCTTTCGATATCCTCCAAAACTTTGAAGAACCTTTAGGTAAATTAGATAGAAAGTTGTTCCACTGCTGATTTTTAAATTCTAAAATTTGACTTTTTATGACATTGTTTAAGAAGTTCATTTATGACTTAAAAAGGGGGTTTTTTAATCTTATCCACTTCCTACGTGCACAGTTTCTTAGTTTAATTATTTTTAGAGTCGATTCTGGCAAATTTTTCACGTAAATATTTGGCATTGAAATTTTTGGTACACCGGCATCTATGGCGTCTTTCATAACATTTGTAAATTGTTCAATTAAGTAGTCAATATCATTTTCAGAACTAATATCCATTTGCAAAAGCGAATCAAATACATTCCAATTTGAGTTTTTAAAATTATATTTTTCAGAGACTAAGCGATTCGATGAAAAGTCTATAGAAATGTGTACTAGCATGTGATCAGAATTCAAACCATATAAAGTTTGTGCTGCAGATACTTTTTCAGGAATATTTTTTTTTTGTTTATTCCATTTATTGTAATTTTAAAGCCAATTGGCCAATTAATCAAAATTACAAAATCAACTTATAGTCAAAAAAGCATTAACAATAATAATAATAATAAAAAATTAATAATAATATTTATAATAATAACAATAATAATAACCCACTCATCGATAGCAAAAATATCCAAATATTAAATAGTTATGAAACTAGAAAGAAAAATAGTAAGATTATGATTATAGTTACAACTCTGAAAACTATCAAAGGAACTATGAAACTGCAATTCGGAAACATTCAAAGGCAATAAGATGGCTTTTCTGCAGCCTATAAGAGCTAGAGAATAATCTTAGTGACTTAGGAATAGAGTTATAAGACCTTGCCACTCTAACAAAATAAGATCTCTCTAATACTGAAGTCAGTTTAGGTAATAAAAGCTGTTTATTCCTAGTAGACTTAAGAAAAAATCAAGAACTGAGGCCTGACATGCACTACTTGTTATACCCTTCACCAATAGGTGAAAGGGTATTATAAGTTTGTGATTCCGTTTGTAATTATTAGTGATCGTAGACCCCATAATGATCGACTCAGAATCGGGAGGAGAATCGATTAAGCGATGTCCGTCTGTCTGTCTGTTGAAATCAAGTTTCTGAAGCCCCTGGAGGATGTTCTTACATAAATTATATATCAGATTTTAGGAAATTCTAATGATTAAACCGATTAAATTTCATTAAAATCGGTTTATAAACACCGAAAATATCGAAAAAATACCAAAAATTAGACGAAAATTTTAAAATTTTTGATTGAAACACACTTTTAAATAACAAGAGAAAAAAGATACTCCTGGTGTACATGTGATAATATGTTATATATCAGATTGTAGGAAATAGTTTCCCAAAGCACTCTGTAAAATTTTCAAAAAATTTCAAAATCGGTTCATAAACAACTGAGATATCGCCAAAACACTGAATTTGATGTATCGCAAATTGCCCAAAGTTCGCATTAGAGAATGTTTGTTGAAAAAATGGAATGCAGAAATAGGAAAAACCATCCTCCTTTAGCACGGACCTACATAAATTTTATATCAGATTTTAGGAAATTCCGCCGCCAAGCACGTTATTAAATTTTATATCTCAGGTGTTTATGGACCGATTGTGATGAAATTTGACATAGTTCTTTGTGTGAGGATTTTCCTCCTTTAGCACGGACCTACATAAATTTTATATCAGATTTTAGGAAATTCCCCCGCCAAGCACGTTATTAAATTTTATCAAAAGCGGTCCATAAACAATTGAGATATCGCAATAACACTACATTTGATGTACAGCAAATTGCCCAAAGTACGTGTCTAAGAAATTTTGTTTACATTTCGTAAGTATTGTTTCAGCGATATCTCAGGTGTTTATGGACCGATTGTGATGAAATTTGACATCGTTCTTTGTGTGAGGATTTTCTAAAATCTATACTCCACAAATCTGATTACGAATACCATTCAAACTGTACCGATCAACTTTGAATCGGCAGGAGAATCGATTTCGCGACCTCCATCCGTCCGTCTGTTTGTCTGTCCGTCCGTCTGTTTGTTTGTCCGTCCGTCCGTCTGTTTTTTTGTCCGTCCGTCTACCTGTCTGTAATTTTTTCTGTTGTAGTCAAGTTTTTGGAGTTCCTGTTTTGTCGATATTTTAGGTGTTTATTTTGATGAATTTTAATAGCGTCCTTCGCAGGAGATTACCTAAATCCTGATGCATTCGGTAATTTGTGGTAGATATAATTTAGCGTTTAAGCGATGGTGTTTTGATCGACAATGATAAAATTCAGGGTGGCCCAATATCCTAAAATTTTGTGTAAAATCCAGGAGCTCCACAAATCTGCATTAATCTTAATTTTGTGTCTGACTTTTGAACATTATGATAACATTTGAGAATGTATTATATATCAAATTATAGGTAATCTTCCTAGGAAGTACAAAAATGCAGCTAACTACATGATCCGTTCAAATCTACATATGTATGTAAGTATCTCACATATCAACGAAATTTTAAATTTTTTAATTGCAATTGGGAGAAATCCGTTCACGTTTGACAATTGATCCCTTATAACTTCGCCTAATATACGATGATGACATTTAGTATAAAGACGTTGTACAATATTAATATTCAGGGCGATAGCGCCTAAAATAAACTTTCTAGAGGGACAATATTTGGCAAAAGTATTTCTGATCTCTTGAAAAGTTCTATATTGAAAATGGGCGAGCTCTATTCACATTTAGTGAAATCTCCCATATAACCCCGACCGGGAATAGATTTAATGCTGATAAATTAAATCACATTAAAATTGCACAAGGAACTAGAGCAAAACTTTCCAAACATCCATCGGACAGATCGAAAGAACAATACATCCCAAGTATTATTGATGAAGTGTTCATTTTAATTAATTAACTAACTTCAGATAAATAAGTAAATCTTTAATAACTTTTCCGACAAAGCTGATATCCATCCATTCAAAAGCTATATATTTCACGTATGTATCTAAAACTAAGAGTGTATACCCTATAATTTTAAGGCTTATCATTGTTAAAGCTTTGACCTTAATCAGTCCGCTAACTTCAGAGTTTTACATAACTAATCAAGAACTTTTACTAGTTGAATAATTCGTACGAATTAAAGTGCACAACACTCATTGGGCACTGTGTTTTTGGGTTGCATGCCAGAATACTTAAACTTCATCAAATCGATGTGCTATTGCAAATGTAAGGGCATCTACATTTTGAAGCATCTTTTCTGCATGGTTTATCTGGTCTATCGAACTTTATTAAATGTTCGTAAAATATGTGTCTATTTTATTTCGAAGCTAATGGCTGGCTTAAATATGCATTCTCTACTTGTAGTCTAGTAATCATTATCTTTCACAAAGGGACCACTTAAAAACCCAAGTGAAGCTTCCCTAGATAATCAAAAAACTCATTAAATTTATTACGAATACTTTTGTATTTTTCACGTGAAACGCGAATAGCAGGTTAGTCATCCGCCTTGCATACTATAGGCCCAAGTTCGATCCCTGGCCAGACTCACTTGAAAAAATAAATTTTCAAAAAAAGCGGCGGTTCACCTCATAACTCAGCTAGCCACTGGTTATTGAGTATTAGGCTATGTAAAACTTCTCTAACTAATGCATTTGCCGTTCGGAGCCGGCGTTAAAACGTAGGTCCCTTCAATGAGTCTAAAAATATAATCGGATGCTCATTGTCTGAGAGAAGTACCCCTTGTTCCAATTGGAATGTTGTCGGAGAATATTATATATATATATATATATACAGTGAAAACTCCCATAAGCGGACAGCCACCGTCAACCAAAATTTGTCCGTTGTTGGGGAGTGTCCGCCTATGAGAGTATGATAAAAGAAAATAATTTTTATTGTTTATTTAAAGCATTAACACAAAATTCAATTCATATCTACATATGTATGTAATTAACAAAAAAAGGTTAACAAAAAATAAATTAAAATAATAATGTCTTACTTATTAAAAAATTCATGGTAAGACTTGCTTTAAAGGTACTAAAATACATAGTTACATACATACATAGTTTTTTGTTTCATATTTGCTTGCTTCTCTGTCGCTAAACGAGTTTGAAGGTGATTTTCTAATTTTTTTGCAAATGTAAAAGCTGCATAATCAGTTTTCACAAATTCCTTGATGTTGTAAAGATATTTCAAGGCATCACTACAATTCATAACTTTATTTGGAACTGTAACCCAATTTTCTTAATCTAAAGGTTCTTCTGGCTCCACTTCGCTTTCACTATTCGCTAATTCAATGACAATTTTATCATCTTCAGTAATAATATTTTCGACAATGGCAACGTAGCCTTCAGCATTGCTTAATCCACAGCCTTGTATCAATGATTGCAACTCTACTTATGGGATATCATCTTCGTCATCAAAATCCTGTGAACTGTATGCATTATTTTCTGGCTTTACGGAAGCAGTTTTTAATCGTTTCGGCGGTCACCTTATTCCACGCAGATGAGATGAAATATATAGACTTAAGGATATTGATTTTTTTTGCTACATCTGTATTTTCATCAAAAGCTGTTATCATATCCTTTACTATAAAACTTCGGTAGTAGAATTTTAAACTACGAATGATTCCTTGATCCAGGGGCTGACAAGTTGATGTTGTGTTTGGAGATAACCAGATAACTTTAATGTTTTCGAGTTTAACATCTCGCCTCGTATTCTTTTGTAAAAACTTTTAATTATTGATATTTTGTTTTTTTTGAAGTATTTTTGTCCTCTTTTTAGAGGTTTTTTGAGCAAATAATGCACAATTTTGCTGCCCGCGTCCGTTCAAGAGAGTGTCCGTTTTTAGGAGGAAAATTTGCTCTGAAAAATCAGTTTTGTGCAACGATAATCAAAACTTGTCCGCATATTGGAGGTGTCCGCTTAAGAGAGTGTCCGCTATTGGGAGTTTTCACTATATATATATATATTTTTTTTCACGCAATTCTTTAAGCGTAATAACACCTTTCTTAAAGTAAACAATGTACAGGATTATTTCTTTATTATTTTCTGTTTTTCTATGAACTAGCTTAACATCAGTGCACTGCAGCCCAAGGTTCGAAAGAATGGCTTTCAGTTGCATTGGGTCAGTTTTGTCCAAACCAGATATAACAACTTTGTATGGCCTATTATTTTTTGGAGTGTATGAAAAATACTAAACTTTGTTTTCTTTAAGATACTTAACTGGGCAACCATAATCACATTGAAGTTCGCAGATGAGTTTGTAGCCGATAGTCATTTTTCTGATTGAGTTACTCGCAATCGATAGCTTTTTACACATTTGATGTATTTTTTCCATATCATATTTAACTAAAGTAATAGGTGGTACATTAATTTTATTTACTTTTGTTGGTAAATCATCAACATTATCATTTCCTTGCTTTATCATCCATTAAAGTTTGTAATGGATAAAAATAATTTGGGTTAACAGATGTTTTAGAATTTTTGGATGTAGAACAATGTTGGGCAAAGTCTCTCTGATTCTCTCTTATTTTGTATTTTGCTACCCCTAGGGTTAGCAAAATATGAAATCAGAGAGACTTTGCCCAACATTGATGTAGAAGCAATTCCATCATCCGCTCTTTTTCTCTTACTCGAACTCATGTTCGAATAAGAGAACGTTCTATGTTCGCTCACTTGCTCACAGAAATCTCTCCGAATGGTGACGAAACAAAATCAGAAAAAAAACATATAATACAAAATGCATTAATTTTGTTATTGTTATTATAGTTATTTGAAAAAATAATTAACTGTATTATAAAAAGTTTTAAAATATAGAATTTGTGCGCGATCTTGTGTGTTGTCTTTCAGTAGCCACGTGAGACTGGAAGCACGTTATTAAATTTTATCAAAAGCGGTCTATAAAACAACTGAGATATCGATTGTGATGAAATTTGACAGCGTTCTTTATACCGCCGTGGTATAGCAGGTTAGTCATCCGCCTAGCATACCAGAGGTCCCAAGTTCAATCCCTGTCAGACCCACTTGAAAAAAATTAATTTTCAAAAAGCGGCGGTTCACCTCATAACTCAGCTAGCCACTGGTTATTGAGTATTAGGCGATGAAAAACTTCTCTAACTAATGCATTTGCCGTTCGGAGCCGGCGTTAAAACGTAGGTCCCTTTCAATGAGTCAAAAATAGAATCGGATGCAGCTCATTGTCTGAGAGAAGTACCCCTTGTTCCAATTGGAATGTTGTCGGGGAATTATATATATATATACTTTATACGAGGATTTCCTAAAATCTGATATATAAACTCCACAAATATAATTATGATTATCATCGTCAGGAGAATCGATTTCGCGACGTCCCACAGTGTGTTGCGTAGAACATGCTAGGTGGACAAAATTCATATTACAATTTGCAATTTCTTTTTTTTTTTTTTTTTTGCAAAACATATACAGCACGTCCAAACCCCGAATTTCGAAAAAAAGATTGTTTGTTAAATTCGGAATAGATGAGTTAAATCGGTCGGAAGTCATATTTTTAATACTACTTTTTCAAACACTCAATTTAAATTTAGTGACTTAGTAGCAAATTGCAGTAGCATTGTGTAATATTTCCAAAATTTTCGTGATGGATATTAATAATGAGGGTAAGTACTATTCTTTTTAATCAAAATGTATTAAGATACATTTTAGCATTATTTTAAATATCCTATATATTTTAGCGTATTTTTTATAAGAAAAATTTCAGAATATGCTGAGCTGTCCGAGCTAGTTTTTTGACATTACGCAGAAATATCTTTATTGTTCTTAAAAATATACATATTGTTTAGCACACTTCAGTACAACATATCTTTATTTTTTTTCAGAACACTCTATTTCAAGGGTATCCTTTTTTGAGAAGTGATTAAAATACACGAAGAATGAAAAAAAAAACTCGCGTGTATATGACTACAACTCATCACAAGACTCTGACGATAGTAATAAAGTTAGGCCACTATTTTTACCTTGACTTGTAAATATTTCCCCATCAATTAAAAAGGATTTCAGTATATGCATGCATTTTAGTTTTTGAATTATATTTATCTAATTTAAGCAAAATAATAATAATAATAACTCAATATGACTACCACTATGTATAAACATCTTTACATAACATAAAATAATTTTTTCCACCTAGCATGTTCTACGCGACACACTGTGCGTCCGTCCGTATGTCTGTCTGCCTACCTGTCTGTCCGTCCATCTGTCTGTTGTAGTCAAGTTTTTGGACCTCCTGTTTTGTCGATATCTCAGATGTTTATTTTGATGAAATTAAAATATCAAATATTGCTTACTTTCTCGATACATTTTTTACCAAAAAGTAGTAACCCTTGACAAAACAAAAGTTGAGTGTTTTCTTTCGACCAAGCGAGGAATGCACATGCGTGGGGGCTATGTTTTTTTGTTTTTGTAAAAATGGAACTTATACAAATTACAAATTAATAAACATTTTTTATTTAGAAAAACATTTGACTATTTTTATACCCTTCACCAATAGGTGAAAGGGTATAAAAAAATTACAAACGGAATCACAAACTTATATTCCGTTTGTAATTTTTTTATTAGTGATCGTAGACCCCATAAAAATTATACCGATCGACTCAGAATCGGGAGGAGAATCGATTAAGCGATGTCCGTCTGTCTGTCCGTCTGTCTGTCTGTTGAAATCAAGTTTCTGAAGCCCCTGGAGGATGTTCTTACATAAATTATATATCAGATTTTAGGAAATTCTCCCGCAATGAACGCTATTAAATTTCATTAAAATCGGTTTATAAACACCGAAAATATCGAAAAAATACCAAAAATTAGACGAAAATTTTAAAATTTTTGATTGAAACACACTTTTAAATAACAAGAGAAAAAATATACTGGTGTACATGTGATAATATGTTATATATCAGATTGTAGGAAATATATCAAAATCGGTCCATAAACAACTGAGATATCGCCAAAACACTGAATTTGATGTATCGCAAATTGCCCAAAGTACACATTAGAGAATGTTTGTTGAAAAAATTAAATGCAGAAATAGGAAAAACTATCCTCCTTTAGTACGGACCTATATAAATTTTATATCAGATTTTAGGAAATTCCCCCACCAAGCACATTATTAAATTTTCTCAAAAGCGGTCTATAAACAATTGAGATATCGCCATAACACTACATTTGATGTACAGCAAATTGCCCAAAGTACGTGTCTAAGAAATTTTGTTTACATTTTGTAAGTATTGTTTCAGCGATATCTCAGGTGTTTATGGACCGATTGTGATGAAATTTCTTTATGGGAGGATTTTCTCAAATCTGATATATATACTCCACAAATCTGATTATGAATACCATTCAAATTGTACCGATCAACTCAGAATCGGCACAAGAATCGATTTCGCGACCTCCGTCCGTCTGTTTGTTTGCCCGTCCGTCCGTCTGTTTGTTTATCCGTCCGTCTACATGTCCGTCCGTCTACCTGTCTGTCCTTTTTTCTGTTGTAGCCAAGTTTTTGGCGCTCCTGTTTTGTCGATATCTCAGATGTTTATTTTGATGAAGTTTAATAGCGTCCTTCGCAGGGGATTATCTAAATCCTGATGCATTCTGTAATTTGTGGTAGATATAATTTAGCGTTTAAGCGATGGTGTTTTGATCGACAATGTTGAAATTCAGGGTGGGACAATTCAGGAGCTCCACAAATCTGGTTTTAGCAGACAGACACACTGCATTTATCTTAATTTTGTGTCTGACTTTTGAACATTATGATAACATTTGAGAATGTATTATATATCAAATTATAGGTAATCTTTCTAGGAAGTACAAAAATGCAGCTAATTACATGATATCCGTTCAAAACCTACATATGTATGTAAGTATCTCACATATCAACAAAAATTTATGTGGGGTTTATATAACTCAAGCGGCTGACGATTGAGTGAACTTTACATGTATTTTGTTTTTGTTACAGTAACAAAACACATGTAAACTTCACTCAATCGTCAGCCGCTTGAGTTATATAAACCCCACATTAAATTTTTAATTGCAATTGGGAGAAATCCGTTCACGTTTGACAATTGATCCCGTATCCCGCCTAAGGCAATCTCTTAGTAGCTAATAAATGACAAATTATAATAGATACGATGATGACATTTAGTAAAAAGACGTTGTACAATATTGATATTCAGGACAATAGCGCCTAAAATAAACTTTCCCGACCGGGAATCGATTTATTGCTAATAAATTAAATCACATTAAAATTGCACAAGGACTTGAGCAAAACTTTCCAAACATCCATCGGACAGATCGAAAGGACAATACATCCCAAATATTATTGATGAAGTGTTCATTTTAATTAATTAACTAACTTCAGATAAATAAGTAAATCTTTAATAACTTTTCCGACAAAGCTGATATCCATCCATTCAAAAGCTATATATTTCACGTATGTATCTAAAACTAAGAGTGTATACCCTATAATTTTAAGGCTTATCATTGTTAAAGCTTTGACCTAAATCAGTCCGCTAACTTCAGAGTTTTACATAACTAATCAAGAACTTTTACTGGTGGGATAATTAGTACGAATTAAAGTGCACAACCCTCACTGGGCACTGTGTTTTTGGGTTGCATGCCAGAATACTTAAACTTCATCAAATCGATGTGCTATTGCAAATGTAAGGGCATCTACATTTTGAAGCATCTTTTCTGCATGGTTTATCTGGTCTATCGAACTTTATTAAGTGTTCGTAAAATATGTGTCTATTTTAATTCGAAGCTACTGGCTGGCTTAAATATGCATTCTCTACTTGTAGTCTAGTAATCATTATCTTTCACAAAGGGACCACTTTAGAACCCAAGTGAAGCTTCCCTAGACATCAGCCACCTGCCCAACCTAACCTTTGGGTGCATAACTATTTTAGATGATGACGCCACCGAAAAGCTTTTCTTTTTCCGACTCTTAATTTTAAAGACTCTTTGCATATAATACTAGTATAATCAAATTTTGCTAGGAATTACATTAAGTACTTTTGCAACACCATTGGTGAAGGATATCCAAGATTCGGCAAAGCCGAATATACCACTCTTACTTGTTTAAGAAAAATTCGACTTGGTTAGAAAGTAAATATATACTGAATACATTTTTTTTTTTAAATAATTCGATTTGGATATTGTAAATTTTTTTAGAACTCTTTTTTAGATCAGAAAATAAAAGTGCGCCGAATTTTATCAAATTGTGGGTTATACATTGAAATGTGAAAAATGGGGGTCCAAGGGAGGTACCTCAAGGAGTCGTCGGATTTCAACCAAAATTAGTAGGCCTTTTTTCAGGATAAAAAATAGAAGTGTGCCAAATTTGATCAAATTCTATTGAAAATTGGGGTTTATACATTGAGAAGAAAAATAAGTGAAAAAATTGGGGTCCAAGGGAGGTACCTCAAAGAGTCGTCGGATTTCAACCAAAATTAGTAGGGCTTTTTTCTGGATCAAAGAATAGAAGTGTGCCAAATTTTATCAAATTCTATTGAAAATTGGGGTTTATACATTGAGAAGAAAAATAAGTGAAAAAATGGGGGTCCAAGGGAGGTACCTCAAAGAGTCGTCGGATTTCAACCAAAATTAGTGGAGCTCTTTTCTTGGTCAAATAATAGAGTTATGCCGATTTTCATGAAATTCTGTTGAAAATTGCGGGTTATACATTGAGAAGAAAAATAAGTAAAAAAATGGGGGTCCAAGGGAGGTACCTCAAGGAGCCGTCGGATTTCAAAGTTTTTTTGAATTTTTCTTATCTATATATAAAACTAAATAAGTGTGCCAAATTTCATCGTTGTAGGATAACTCCTTCTATTTTTTGCAGTTAGATGTATGAAGAAATCTCACTGTGCGACGGCCGCTTCCTTGTGGATTCCAACGAAGCGCTTGTCGAGCAATGTTGGTATTTGGCCTTCGAAGTGTGTGGCCTATCCATCGCCATTTCCGTTGACATACCTTTATAGAAGAAGGGATTTGGTTTGTAGCGTTTAGTAGATCTTCATTTCTTACGCGATTTGGCCACTATATATTAAGGATTTGCTGCAAGCATTTGTTTGCAAAGGTTTGTAGGCGCTTATCGATGGCATTTGTGTCCTTAATACCATTTGTCAACTTGTCTGATTTGTTTATTAAATTTTATCCTATTAGTTTAATATAGTTTCAATTAATTCCTCAAAAATATTTTTTACTGCAATTTTCAACGAAAAAAACCTTAAATACAAAAATTGATATTAAGTTGATTTTTTTAATATGCATATCCGGTGATTTTTTGAAAGCTTTTGGATTTAATGTAAAAATCCAACATAGAGAAAAGTATGAAATATTTATTTGAGCTTGTAGAACGATAGAGACATATTTTTGATAAATTTTGCCATCATACAAACATTTTCTAGAAACTTGTATGTTTGTCAAAATAGTTGTTTTACAGATAGCTTATAATATTCGGTCACAAACGTACATGTTTTTATACCCACCATCAAAAAGAATGGGATTATCATTCCGTTTGTAATTTCCTTAATATTGGCTCAAAAATCAAAAACGATATATATTCTGAATCCTTATGAAATTCTAAGACGATTGAGCGATGTCCGTCTGTCTGTCTGTTGAAATCACGATAACGCCTAAACGAAAGGAGCTAGCTCACTGAAACTTAGTAAAACCATTTTTCATCTTTGAGAAAATGTTGGTATTGAAATTGGGCAAAGTCGGTTAACATTTGACCCTAGCTCCCGTATAACCTCGCCTACGCTAATCGCTTATTTGCTAATAAATATATAATATAATAGCAATGATGATAAAATTTGGTATATAGAGGTTGTGCATAAGCCCTAAGCAGCATATAAAATTTCATCAAAATCGGTTCACATTTAGTCATAGCTCCCATACAAAAAACTTACGTAAACAGCCAAAATTTCACCTAAAATACACTTAAATGCCAAGAAATCTAAAACTATAACAGATATAACCACTAAATTTAGCACGAGGAGGTCTTATGTCAACAGCTTATTAATGTAAAACTATATTCGGTTATGGAACAGTATTTTGTCCAAGGTAAATATTTGGGAAACCACTTAGATACTTTTAAATGTTGAACTATAGTAACTATACCACTGCATCCGAATTTAGTCCAAATATATTACCAACAATACCGCATTTGGTCAACATTTTGAATTAGCTGCACTCTCGTACAACTTGATGGTGGGTATACAAGATTCGGCACAGCCGAATATAACACTCTTACTTGTTTGCTTCTAGCATTGTCTATATTTATTTATTTTGCAATAACAACATCAAGAAACAGAAGCAAATAGAGCACGCTCTTATTGAAATTTTAACATATGCAAAGTCATATGACTTTTACAGAAGCAAGCTTTAAAGGTGTTACATTGGAAAATTTGACAGGTCAGATGACAAAAAACAAAAGGTGTAAACGTAGCTTAAGCAATACTTATTCTTGATTAAATTAAAAAATACTAAAATTTGTGTCTAAAATGTCTATTCCGGAAAGTTAGATTTATAGGTATAGTAGTTCTCCGAATTAATTAATCAAATTTAGAAAAATTTTATATCGATAGTCGCAGTACCAAAATAAATTTTTATACAAATTTCATCATATTATTTTGCGAATCTACTCAAAAAATAATTCTGAGTATTAAACCCATATTTTTTATAGTGGCAAATAACTAAAACAAAATCAAACAAATAATCCCAAGGTATTTGATATATATTTTTTTTAATTTATATTAAGTTTTTTTTAGAGTTTTGAGAAATAAAACAATTAAATGAAATTGTGCAAATCAGAAATCCACAAAAATGGTGTCAACAACTTTTATTCGTTCTAAAATTGTTCAATGGACGAATGTATGTAACGAATTTTAAAAGACGAATTCATCATGTTGGTTGAAAATAGTCGTTAATCCCAACTGTATTCGTACCATTACACAAACAACATTTTTAAGATTTCATATTCATATTTTCATACTTTTCACACTTTCCACACTTTTGTTGTTGTGACAAAAAAGCGCATTGAAGGTGGTACAAAGAGCGCGCTAAAAGTGGTATAAAGAAAATTAAAAGCCGGATTTATCAAAAAAGTTTTTTTTTTTAATTTTCACTGAATATACCTTATTAATTTCTGTGGTGTCAAATTTTATAAAATCCAAGTTTAAACAATTCCTAAAAAAGGTTTCTTTTTTTATATCTTTCTTATGTAATTGGGAAACACCTCCTGGTTTTTGGTTTAGCACAGTGTTTTTATTATGTATAATATTATTATTGAAATTAGCAGCAGTCTAATGAACATATTTTAAATAAAACCTGATTTTTAAAGTGTGCAAGAATAAGCAAAAAAATTATAATAAATTTTAAGAACCCGTCGCACGACAAAAGCAAATTTATGCGTGAATATTGCTTGATAAGCACTTACGATCCTATTTCATATATTTTCATAAGTGTGTCACTCTTTTTTTAAAATGTTGGAAACAATTTTCCACACATTTACCACACCTTTCGATGTGAATACGAATCAATGCAGTTTATTGTATATACTTATGTGTATTAGGGTGTTCACATTTTAATTTTTTGAGAAAAATATTAAATTAAGCACCTAAAGTTAGCAATATATCAAAAACGTCTTTTTGCCCTTTTTATTGTAGAGAACGACTTTGTTCAATAGTGTTTGGTCTAATTTTTTTTTCTGAATGTACCTACATCGAAAAAGATCCAAACAAAATGTATTTGACACATTTTTAAGAAACATGTGGAAATCTTATGCAACATTTTTAGAAACATAAAAATAGATGCTTTCAAAAGATATTTGTGATGAAATTCCGACGAAAAATAAGAAATCTAGGGGCAAAAGTAGTTAACACTACACCAACTATGATTGTTTTAAAACTTTGTGTAAAATTAAGTCACTGTTAACAATATTAAAATGTTTTTGTAATTAGAAAAGCTATGGCTAAAATTCCGTTTAAAAAAAAGTTTTTTAACTATTCCTTAACTTCAGCATCCATATGCAAAAATCTTGTCAGCCAGATTTTTTTCACCGCGAAAATTGTTAAGCTACGTTCAGACGGTGGTCAGATCTTACAATATTGTCACATCTGGCAATGTGCTGCCAATAAACTGACAATAAAGAATTGTCAGCAAAAGGCAAATTGTGTGTTTACACGGTTGTAAGAAAATTGTAAGAAAAGCTGTCAATTTCATTGTCAGAAAATGTCTGACAATTAATTAAGCTGACAATCTCAGCTTACAATAAATTGGCAGTTCACACGATTATCAGATATGTGTACACAAAAAATTGCCAGATCTATTGTCAGTCACAAAGCACATGAAAAATATTGTTTACTTTTGTGTTTTGGACTTGATATTTATATTTGTTTATTATAAAATATTAATCAAAATGGGAAAAACAGGCAATTGCCAAAATTTTAACAGTGTGTGTTTTCGAAAGCAGTGAAGATGAATGTGAAGTGGAGAAAAAACGTCTCACAGTGGGATTGTAGAAAACATTATGGAAATAAGTCTGCAACTTTTAAACCTTTAGGCCGATTTGAAAATAATTTTGGCCGAAATGTTAAAACCTGAAAAGCCTAGCTTTTACTATGGCGGCGCAATCGGCTCCCAAAGTAGGGCACCTCAGACTCATAAATCACTTAAAACTATATATAATTGTCATTTTCCAACCAATTTGAGGAATCATACTATATAACAAATACAAATCCTATTTTTACAGTTTTATTAAAATGCTAAATTTTTGTACCACCGATGTACTGTACTGCACCGATTTTTTTACTAATAAATGATCTTTATATAACCAATAGGCAAAAGGGTATTATAAGTTTCAGTTTGTATTTTTTCATTATTCGTCTTAGAACAAATAAAAATAATACCGATCGACTCAGGAGTCGGGGTCTAAATCGACTCAGAGAGTCGAATTTGACATGTCCATCTGTTAAAAGATATCGCCAAAATACAAAACTTAGAATTTTAAAATCTTTTTTTAAAAAAATTCAGTTAAAAAAATGTTTCAATTCTCATCGAATTTTGAATTTTGGCTATATCTCTAGTGTTTATAAACCGATTTTGATGAAATTTAATAGCGTGCTGCGTTGGAAAATTTCCTAAAATCTGATATATAATTAGGATTAAATAAATACGGTTTTTTAAATGCATTGTTTCAAATTTTCCAATTTGAGGACATCGATATATTGTGCTTTCGCGACATATTAGTTATTGATTTATCGATTTTGATGATTCTGCTGCGCTGAATTCTGTTATCCTTGACTGCCAGTGGAGCATAGGGCCTCAAGGTGTGCTGAATGATTTCCTAAAATTTGATATATAGTTCAAAAAAACTTTTTTTTAAATACAGTTTTTTACAAAAGAAATATTTTAGATTAGGTAATTTGTGAGACATCGAATTTGGAGATTTGGCGATATCTCTATTGTACCTATTTTGATGATATATAATATCGTTTTGCTTAGGAGGATTTTCTAATATCTGATTCATGCCGGTATACTATCCGTAAATTGAGGAATTTATACAAATAAAAAAAAAAATACAATTTAAAAGAAAATACAAAAATTTTAATTAGGCATCGAATTTTGGCTATATCTTAGTTGTTAGTAGAACTACATATTGAAATTTAATATTGTACTTCGTAGAACACTATTAACATATAATACCTATACATATAAGTTATATCGGTATGTCATCTAGGAGCTCATCAAACTTGATTTTAGCATACCGACATATGTCTTAAACAAGTGTCTTTTGAACTTTATTCATGACATAGACCTATTGTTTCAGGAAATTTCAATTTCGATCCATAATTTTTTGCTTAAAAAGTTTTATACCATATATGAAAAATTTTTCTAATCCGAAATCTATTAATGTTAACTCAGATAAAACAAAAATGTTGGCTGTTTTTAAGTTTTTTTTTTTACTAAAAGTGTTATTTGCTTTTTTAATTCATCTTTTTATAATATTTTTGTTCGAAAAACTTTAGATTGATATATAATAACACTATATTCCCAATTAAAATGTATGTTCAATATAATTTTACTTTGTTATTTTTATTTATTTATTTTTTTATGATATAAATCCTAAAAACCGTATGTTTTCAATTAAAACCAAGAAGTTAAAATTGTCTGACAATGATTTGATTGTAAGATGGTGGAATTTCATGCAGCTGACAATAAAAACGAAGCTGACAATTTTTAAAAATGTTCTGCCAATTTTAAATAGAGTGTTTACACGATTGTAAGATATCTGACAATTCCATTGTAAGGTGGTTGTGTGACAATGTGCTGACAATGCTTTAGCTGACAACGTTGTCAGCAAAAAATTGTAAGTTTACACGATTGTAAGAAATTTTCTTACAATTTTTCTTACAATATTGTAAGATCTGACCATCATGTAGACATAGCATTAGTTTCTCAACATGTTAACTTTCTTTTTAAAATCCTGTCATCTTCCATCTCTAATAGAGATTCTCTACTTTAATAAGATATAATCGTTGTAAATCGATGAAGAATTAAATATATTTCTTTCCTTGGACTATTTCTTGGTGGCAGCTTTCCATATTACTAAATATTTTATTTCCTTGAACACAAAATGATCAGAGATTTAATGTAGGCTGTATACACACTTTAAGATGTTGAAGAAAATCAGTGATCGCAATTTAATCGCGTATTTTTTTTTTTTTTTTTTTTGATTCACTGTAGGCCTCAGGATATTTGTTCGTGAATTTGAGCAACATACCGTTAAGTGAAAATGAAAATTCCAAATTTATCCATATAACACAAATTTATTCATTATATCTAAAATAGTATATATTTTTTGGACTTGTCGAAAAGTTTTATACTTTATGCGTTGTCTGTTTCCAAAAACATCCAGTTAAATAATAATTATGGTTCCAAAGACAATGTATATAATATGCTTAAAATTCTAGCGAAGCAGAAACTTGGCCTCAATCTTGTGCATCTAAATGCTCAAAGCTTAAACAATAAGATTTACGAATTTAAATACCTCTTTGAGTCATCTGGAGTTGATGTTATATGTATCTCCGAAACCTGGTTTCCATTCGACATTGATGACTCTGTATACCAAATCCACTGTTTTAAAATTGTACGTTCAGATAGGAAAGTAATAGTTAATGGAGCTGAAACTAAAGCTAGAGGAGGCGGAGTTGCAATTTATGTCAGACTTGGAATTACATGTAAAATAAAATTAATATCAGAAGCTGGCAGTAGCATTGAATATCTTTTTATAGAATTAACTACCAAAGAAAAAAATAAAATGCTGATTGGCTGTGTATACAGGCCTAAAAGAGATGTACCACTTGATGAATTCTTGAAAATGTTGGAAGATGTTTCCATACAATATAATGATGTCATTGTACTGGGCGATTTCAACAATGACTTACTTACAAGTAATCCTTTAATTGATCGTATGCTTTCTCTGAATCTACTCCCGGTAAATACTGTAAATCCTACTCACTACCACCGACTAGCGAATAGCCTAATTGATATGGTCTTTGTCAATCAGAAAACTAAAATTCTACTGTATGACCAAATTACGGCCTCAGTTTTTTCTAATCATGATTTAATATTTGTAACCTATGATATTCATGTAAATAATAATGGAACCTCGTTCAAGTATAGAGATTTCAAAAACATCGATTATACATTATTGAACTTGCATTTAGACTCTACTGACTGCGAACATATATACACACTTAATGTAAATGATCAAATTAGTTTTCTTCAAAGGAATGTTAACAAGATTTTCAATATATGTGTTCCTCTGAAAACAAAACTTATTAAATCCCATCAACATCCCTGGTTCACGGCTGAGATAAAAACCTTAATTGACAAAAGGAACGCTGCTCACAAAAGATGAAAAAAATACAAAACTCCAGAACTTTATTATATATTTTTAAATTAGCTCGAAAAGAGGCTGCAAAAAACATAATAAAAGCTAAAACTGAATTCTATAAAAGAAAATTTAATGAAGCTATAGATAGCAAATCTAAATTGAAGGAAATCCGAAAAATTGGCATTGGTCATAAAACCTCCCCATTATGTGATTCTGATATAGACCTCGACGAACTCAATACGAAATTTGTAAATTTTAATGTTCCACAACCAAGCTGCAATATGTATGACGATATATGCTATGCTCCAATAAAAAATTGTTTCAGTTTTCGTTGTGTTCTTCAATGTGATGTACTAAAAAGTCTTACGACAATAAGTTCAAATGCTGTTGGAACTGATGAAGTAAATCCTATTTTCCTAAAAGCCATAATTTCCAAAATTCTGCCATATCTCACGCATACAATCAATACGATTTTCACCAAATCCGATATCCCCCTAGACTGGAAGCTATCAAAAGTAATCCCTATTCCAAAATAAAATAATGATTTTCGTCCTATAGCCATCCTACCATTTATGTCAAAAGTTGTGGAGAAGCTCATGAATAATCAAATAAGGGAACACATTCAAACTCACAATCTTCTATCTGAAATGCAGTCTGGTTTTGTCAAAGGTAGAAGCTGCACCACTGCATTATTAAATGTAGTTGATGATCTAAGAGCCAAACTTGATGACAACATGGCATCTTTTTTAATACTTCTTGATCACAGCAAGGCTTTTGACACAGTCGATCACTCAATTTTATTGGCTAAGCTCAAAAAGTTATTTAATTTTTCGCAATCAGCGTGCAAACTGTTGGCTTCATACCTATCTGATAGATCTCAGATAGTACATTTAAATGGAAAATGCTCAAAGGTACTGAATATAAAAAGAGGAGTCCCTCAAGGGTCAATACTTGGATCTCTGCTTTTTTGCCTATACATCAATGATCTTCCTGATATAGTCAATTACTGTGATGTACACATGTATGCGGATGATGTCCAAATTTACTGCAGTAGTAATATAAACAGTATATCTACGTGTGTAGGTAATATAAATCACGATCTTTTAAAAATCAATGATTGGGCCACGTCCAATGGCCTATGTATAAACCTTTCAAAATCAAAATACATTCTTCTATCAAAAAATAAAGAAATTTGCAGTGATGCTTTTCAACTTCAAATAAATAATAATACAATTGAGCCGGTAAATTCTTCAAAGAATTTAGGAGTGATTTTTAACAATAAACTTTCATGTCTAATCACATTAGCTTTGTAATTGGACGAATGTATAGCATGCTTCGTAATCTTTGGGCCGTTAATCACGCAACACCATTTAAAACAAGACTGCTGCTCGCAAAAACGTATCTTATTCCCTCATTATTATAAGGTAGTGAAATTTTTTCAAATTGCGGAAATTCAGATTTTCATAAACTGAAAGTTGCATACAACAATATCGCCAGATATATATATAATAAACGACGTCACGATTCCATATCAATTTTTTCACACCAAATAAATCAAATGAACTTTGAAAATTTTCTTAAATATATAAAATGAACTTTGAAAATTTTCTTAAATATATAAATTTAATATTTATGCACCGCATAATTACTACAAATGAGCCATCATCCCTCCTTAACCGCATTAAATTCGCTTGATCCAATAGAGATAGAAAACTAATACAACAAAAATACAAATGTTTACTTTCGCAACGCCAGTTTTTTATACTAACTATTAGTCTTTGGAAATGTCTCCCAAATCACATTCAAACCATAGACAATGCAAATAAGTTTAAAACTGAATAAAAAAAATATTTTTGCTAAACTGTTTTTTTTATTTTTATATCTATATGTTTGTATTCATATTTTCACTGTTTTCAGACTGTTATGATTAATGATTCGTCTGAGTTTTTTATGATATACAATGTTAACTTATATATATTTAGTCCTTTAATTCCTGGTGGAACATAGTGCCTTACAATGTTTACTTATATGTTACCAATTAAATGTTTTATATATATATATAATTCCCCGACAATATTCCAATTGGAACAAGGGCTACTTCTCTCAGACAATGAGCTGCATCCGATTCTATTTTTAGGCTCATTGAAAGGGACCTACGTTTTTAACGCCGGCTCCGAACGGAAAATGCATTAGTCAGAGAAGTTTTACATAGCCCAATACTCAATAACCAGCGGCTAGCTGAGTTATGAGGTAAACCGCCGCTTTTTTGAAAATTATTTTTTTTCGAGTCTGGCGGATGACTAACCTGCTATACTACGGCGGTTCAATTAAATGTTTTTACTTAAATTATATTCCAATTTATCTTTATGTACTCTATCATGTTTAAACTCACTAGCACTATAATTTATAAGATTTTTTTTATCTTGTTGTGCTAGACTAATGCTATGTCTACATGATGGGCAGATCTTACAATATTGTAAGAAAAATTGTAAGAAAATTTCTTGCAATCGTGTAAACTTACAATTTTTTGCTGACAACGTTGTCAGCTATAGCATTGTCAGCACATTGTCACACAACCACCTTACAATGAAATTGTCAGATATCTTACAATCGTGTAAACATTCTATTTAAAATTGGCAGGACATTTTAAAAAATTGTCAGCTTCGTTTTTATTGTCAGCTGCATGAAATTCCACCATCTTACAATGCAATCATTGTCAGACAATTTTAACTTCTTGGTTTTAATTGAAAACATACGGTTTTTAGGATTTATATCATAAAAAAATAAATAAATAAAAATAACAAAATAAAATTATATTGAGCATGCATTTTAATTGGGAATATAGTGTTATTATATATCAATCTAAAGAAGTTTTTCGAACAAAAATATCATAAAAAGATGAATCAAAAAGCAAATAACACTTTTAGTAAAAACCTTAAAAACAGCTAACATTTTTGTTTTATCAGAGTTAACATTAATAGATTTTGGATTCGATTTTTTTTTATAAATATATTTGCGATGGTATAAAACTTTTTAAGCAAAAAATTATGGATCGAAATTGAAATTTCCTGAAACAATAGGTCTATGTCATGAATAAAGTTCAAAAGACACTTATTTAAGACATATTTCGGTTTGCTGAAATCAAGTTTGATGAGCTCCTAGATGGCATATCGACATAACTTATATGTATAGGTATTATATGTTAATAGTGTTCTACGAAGTACACTATTAAATTTCAACATGTAGTTCTACTAACAACTGAGATATAGCCAAAATTCGAAATTCGATGACGGATTAAAATTTTTGTATTTTCTTTTAAATTGTATTTTTTAATTTGTATAAATTCCTCAATTTACGGATAGTATACAGACACGAATTATATATCAGATATTAGAAAATCCTCCTAAGCAAAACGATATTATATATCATCAGAATAGGTACAATCTAAGATATCGCCAAATCTCCAAATTCGATGTCTCACAAATTACCAAATATAAAATATATTTTTTTTTTGTAAGAAACTGTATTTAAAAAAAAAAAGTTTTTTGAACTATTTATCAAATTTTAGGAAATCATTCAGCGCAGCTTGAGGCCCTACGCTCCACTGGCAGTCAAGGATAACGAATTATAGATCAGATTTTAGGAAATTTTCCAACGCAGCACGCTATTTCATTAAAATCAGTTTATAAACACTAGAGATATCGCCAAAATACAAAACTCGATGAGAATTGAAACATTTTTCTTAAACTGCATTTTTTAAAAAAAGATTTTAAAATTCAGAGTTTAGTATTTTGGCGATATCTTTTAACAGATGGACATGACAAATTCGACTCTCTGAGTCGATTTAGACCCCGACTCCTGAGTCGATCGGTATTATTTTTATTTGTTCTAAGACGAATAATGAAAAAATTACAAACCGAATGGCAAACTTATAATACCCTCTTACCTATTGGTTATATATAGATCAGATATTAGTAAAAAAAATCGGTGCAGTATGATACAAAAATTAAAAATTTTAATTTTAATAAAACTATAAAAATATGATTTGTATTTGTTATATAGTATGATTCCCCAAATTTGTTGGAATCATATATAGTTTTAAGTGATTTATGAGTCTGTGGTACCCTTCTTTGTGAGCCGATTGCGCCGCCATAGTAAAAGCAAGGTTTCTCATGTTTAAACATTTCTGCCAAAATTATTTTAAAATCGGCCTAAAGGTTTAAAAGTTGCAGACTTATTTCCATAATTTTTTCCACAATCCTACTGGAGACGTTTTTTCTCCACTTCACATTCATTTTCACTGCTTTCGAAAACACACACTGTTAAAATTTTGGCAATTGCCTGTTTTTTCCATTTTGATTGATATTTTATAATAAACAAATATAAATTTGAAGACAAAGACACAAAAATAAACAATATTTTTCATGTGCTTTGGACTGACAATAGATCTGGCAATTTTTTGTGTACACATATCTGATAATTGTGTGAACTGCCAATTTATTGTAAGCTGAAATTGTCAGCTTAATTAATTGTCAGACAATTTCTGACAATGAAATTGACAGCTTTTCTTACAATTTTCTTAAAACCGTGTAAACACACAATTTGCCTTTTGCTGACAATTCTTTATTGTCAGTTTATTGGCAGCACATTGCCAGATGTGACAATATTGTAAGATCTGACCATCGTCTGAACGTAGCTTAACAATATAAATCAAATAGTATCACATTGTTACCATACATCAGAGTGTCTTATGAAGATGAACAAGTGAAAAATGGGACATATAGGTTTGATTTAAATGGCAAAAAAATTGCTAAATATATTTCTCAAAAAAAAAAAAAAAAATATATATATATATATATATATATATATATATATATATATATATATATATGTGGAGCTGCAGAACAAAAGGTTCTTTTTGGATACTTTTTATATTTCGGTTTTTTGTTATTTTTGTAATATTTAGGTTAAAATCTTTCAAATACAATTGAGAAACCGTAATAATTTTGTTTTATTTAGTAATTACATGGACATTAAAAAAGTTTTACTAAACAAAAGGTTCTTTTTCCATAGTAAGTTACATATTTTTTCCCTTATTCGTGTAGTTTAGGGGGCACCTTATTTTATGAAAGTGCGCAATTAAACATTTACTCCCTCTAGAAATGTTGTAAGTAATACAGAAACATGCTACACAAATTTTTTCCGCCCACAAAGTGGTAAACTTTTTGGAATAGGAGAAAAAGGGAGTATTTTCGGTTTTGCCCAAATTATATAATAAGAGAACTAAGAAGCTTTATTTTAAGTCATCAATATTAAAAATAGTAGTAGTTTCAAAGATATTGCAATTTTCCCCAGAAAATGTGTGTCCTTGACGACTCGCCTAAGGATATGCAGGAAAAAAAATTATTTAAATCAGTTTTTAATTTTTTTTTTAAATTTTGTTTAAAAAATATTACAAATAATAATAATTTTGTATCACAAAACAAACAAATGGCAGAATAAAAACCAAAAAATGAGGTCCGTATCATTAACCATTTTGCCGTACCTGTGATTTCAAATAGAAGAGTTCAGCGAAAACTGTACCAATGTTCAACATTAATAAAAGTAATAGGAGTGTATTTACAAGTTTATGTTTGTTATTGTTATTTTAATATTGTAAAAGTTGAACACTTTCTTTCACGGGCTCAAATGTCATAATATATATATATATATATATATATATATATATATATATAATTATATATATATATATATATATATATATATATATATATATATATATATATATATATAATTAATTAAATACATTTTTTTTGGTTTTTAATTTTCGGAATCGCACACAAAATTTTTTTTTGTAATTTCCGTTCGTGTTAATGATTTTACGCGATGCGCGGAATTTAACACGGTTAAAACAAATATATATATATATATATATATATATGTGAACCGCCGTGGTATAGCAGGTTAGTCATCCGCCTAGCATATATATGTATATATATATATATGGACAAAAAATAGTGAATGTTATTTCCGTTTGTGTTAATGATTTTTCGTGATGCGCGCCGAAGTTATCACGGTTAAAACAAAAATTTCTAATTTTATTTTTATTAGTTTTTTGCAACTTATATATTTTCAGGTGTTCTGTCGTTTCATGGTATTATGGAAATTTATATATGTCTTAACACGAAGAAATAATGTAATTATGGAAGTGAAAAAAAAATATTTTTTAACAATTTTTTTTTATTTCTTTAAAAAATTCTTTTAAATTAAATTTGTAAATAAATCAAGGCAGCAGAACTTCACTAAGACTCACATTTTGTCAAATTTCGCGAAAATTGCGGTTAAAAAAAATAAAAAAAAAATTTTTTCACTTGCATAATTGCATTATTTCTTCGGGTTAATGCATATAACACAATGCTATGCATTGTGTTATTGTTGAGTGTTGATCCTAATTAAAAAAAAGAAGATAGTAAAAGAAAAATTGTGGTAAATACACAAAAGTTTATGTTTTAAAAGGCTCTTATAAGTTTGTCATTCAGTTTGTAATTTTTTTATTATTCGTCTTAGACCCCATAAAAATTATGCCGATCGACTCAAAATCGCCAGAGAGTCGATTTAGCCATGTCCGTCTGTCTGTTGAAATCATGCTCCTGGTGGGTGTACCCAGACGAATTATATACCAGATGTTAGGAAATTTTCCAACGCCATTTAATTTCATTAAAATCATAAACACCCGAGATATCGCTAAAATACTAAACTTCGATGACGAATTTTAAACATTTTTTTTTAAATACAGTTAAAAAAAAAAAATTAATTCTAATCGAATTTTGAATTTTGGCGATATCTCTGGTGTTTATAGGCCGATTTTGATAAAATTTAATAACATGTTGCGTTGGAGTATTTTCTAAAATCTGATATTTAATTCAAACATTTTTTAATACTGTTTTTTTTTAATTTTTTTTTAAATTTGTCAATTTGCGTACATCGATAACTTTTGCTTTGGCGATATCTCAGTTATTAATCTACCGATTTTGATGAAATTCAATAGTGTGCAGCGTTGAATGATTTCCTAAAATTTGATATACAATTCAAAAAACTTTTGTTTTAATAAACACAATTTTTTGACGTAATTAAATTTGTTTTTTGAAAAATACAGTTTAAAAAAAAATTAAATTCTCATCTAATTTTGAATTTTGAGGATATCTCTGGTGTTTGTAGACCGATTTTGATAAAATTTAATAGCATGTTGCGTTGGAGTATTTTCTAAAATCTGATATATTATTCAATTTTGTTTAATACTGTTTTTATTTTGTTTTTAATTTGTCATGATATTTTTTGCTTTGGCGATATCTCGGTTATTGATGTATGATTTTGATGAAATTTAATAGTGTGCTTTGTTGAAAAATTTCCTAAAATTTTGATGTACAATTCAAAAAAGTGTTATGTTCGGCTATGCCGAACCTTAAATACCCTTCACCAATGTTGTTACAAAAGTAAAGTACAGAGTGGAAAGAGTTTTTGGTCAATTACAAGTGTATATGTTTCTGAAGACTGATTTAGGTGCTTATTGGTTTTCTAATCTGAAAAAGTTTCAAATCTCGATAATTAACACTCCTTTTTAATGCATTTATGTCCTCATATATTTAATTTTTAGGCGATATATGAATAATACTGTAAGTACTTGGTTGACCGAGCCTTGCTCGGAGCTTTATGATAAGCATTTTTAGGCAAATTGTAAAATTTTTTTATATTTTTTTTTTTTGTAACGTAGTAAAATAAATTTAGAGGAAATACATTGTACAAATATTTAGTTAATTTTGAATTATTTTATTTGTTTTGTCAGATCAACACATAGTTTACAGTTTAACTCATTTTGAAAAAAAAAAAAAAACAGAAACCTCCGTCGACTCATGCGCAACAACTTTGCTAAAGATTATAGCCTGAGCAAATGCACAGTTTACGACTTAATTCATTTTGAGTAGTGGCGCCACCTGAAGTTGTTCATACCAAATATGAAACCTTCGTCTGCATATGCGTAACAACTTTGCTTATGATTACGATTTAATTAATTTTGAGTACTTTTCAGTGGCGCCACCTATCAGACTTTGGTTATTCCCATAAATAAGCCGACGAATTATCCGCAATAACTTTGCTAAAGATTATACCATGATTAAATGTACAGCTTACGATTAAATTGACTTTGAGTAAATTTCAGTTGCACCACCTGTCGAAATTTCTTCATACCAACTAAGAAACCTTCGTCGGCTCATGTGCAACAACTTTGCTAAAGATTATAGCATGGTTAAATGTACAGCTTACGAAGAAATTGACTTTGAGTAATTTTCAGTAGCGCCACCTGTCGGAAATTATTCAAACCAAATAAAAAGCTATAACTTTGCTAAAGATCATAGCATGATCAAATGTACGGTTTACGATTTAATTAATTTTTAGTAATTTTCAGGGCGCCACCTAACGGAAATTAGTCTTGTCAACTTAAAATCATTCGCCGGCTTATCAGCAACGTCTTCGCTATAGGGCATAACATGATAAAATTCACAGTTTACTATTCTATAAAGAACATACATACAAACATTCATTTGTTTAAAAGTTATAACATTATTCATTTTTTTCCCCTTTTTATCCCCTACTTTCAAAAAGTTCCATATGCATATTTGGTACTTCTTTGGTACTAATTGAATTCGGTACATTTTATTAAAACGCAGTTAACGTAATTCTTATTCATATTACTTTTTGAGATGTTAAGTTATCATGTTACCCCTTTTTTACCCATGTTGGTCCCAAAATCAAAAAAACCAAATACGTGTACAATATTTCTTTCACATCTATTGACTGCAGTACAAAGTTCCTTTCTATATTCTTTGGTTTAAAAAATACGAGTGGGTTAAAAAAGTACCAAAAAACTATTTTCACAAATTTTTTACCCCCTATCGGACATAGTTTCAAAAAAGTACCAAACACCTGTCCGCTTATTTTCATAGCTGTTTAAAACGTAATTTTAATTTTGTTTCTATACACTAAGAGAAAAATGACGATCTGATTTCAAGAAAAAAATCTACAATATAAGATTGCGAAATCTTGAATTTTCAATCTTGAAAATATAGCCAGTAAGATTTATATTCTTAAATTTAAGAATAAATTCTTAGTTATGAGAATACAATCTAAAAATAACATGCAATTTGTTTGCTTTTAAGATTTTAATCTTATTATAAGATTTTAAATCTTAATTTTAGATCGTATTCTTTATTTTAAGATTGTGATCTTGATTTCAAGATTTTATTCTTATTTTGAAGATTGTAAGTTCTAATCTTAAGATCGTATTCTTAATTTTGTAGATTTGTGTGCTTGTTTTAGGGAAATTTCTCAGTATTTTGTCATAAATTGTAATCCGCCGACCAAAGTAGTTGCGAAAAAGTGAAAAACTAATTTTTTGAGAAAAAATATAAATTTAATAAGAAATATAAATTGAAAACCTTAATCCGAATGAAGTGATCCTTTTAAATATTCCAATAGAAGGCAATTTAGTTCCGGTGTGTGATGGGGAGTATGAAATGAACTGTCCTTCACAAGAAATTTCATGAGATTTCTTGGACGATGACGCGTTGCTGAAAAATCTTTTGAAATAATTCGATCTGGAATGCGTTTTTCCGTACCTGCAGCGTAAGTTTTTCATCATATTTATAAATACATAAGTAAATTTCTTTATAAAAAATTATATTAATTTAATTTGTTTCAGGCTCAAATGTAACTTTTAGAAGTCTGCAGTATGTGAAAGCAGTGAAAAATTATTTGTCTGGAAAAATAAACAAGTTTTAATATTTTATTTAGAAAGTAAATTAAACCGCTAATAGTTTTGTCCTTTAGTTTGAAATTGATGAAGATACACTTTCGATGCCGTCGAAGGTATGTCAGGGGCTACAAAAATGTCCAGATGTAACTTCCACTTCATCGTCTTCTGTAAATGTGGAAGTTAACAAAAAAAGTGTTTGACAAGGTAAAAGTATTAGATAATTACTTAATACATTAAAATGTGTACAAAACATAAAATATTTTCGTTTATTTATATAGGATTTAGCTTCATTATTGAATGAATCAGTAAGTGACAAAAACAACCTAGAATTTTATGCTTCACGCAAAGATTTAAACAATAACTATCGTGATGAGCTGATCCAGATTATAGTACATCAAATTCTAAAAAAGGATCTCACACTTCATCCTCACGATTTCCAAGATATATTGACAGAAATATGCACACTTTTTCCAACGGAAGGTGAAGTCAAGGTATTTTTAGGATAAAATTTTTTACTAATTACCTATAATCTAAAATAAATAAATCAAAATTTTAAAATATAGGAATACTATTACATTCCTCGAAAGGGGAAAAAAATAATAAAAAATGTGTTTTATTTTATCACCAAATACGAATATTATAATAAGAAAAAACGTGCTTAAAATAAGATTTTCTGCTTGAAATCGAAACTTTTTCTGCTAGATAGTAGAGTAAATGCGAAAAATCTTATTTTAAGAATAAAATCTTATTTTTCAAGATTGTTTGTAAGATCGCAATCTTGAAAAAGTTCTAAGAACAAGATCGATAATTAAGAATGCGTTCTTATTATTTAAGATTATGTTCTTATTTATTAAGAGTGCATTCTTAAAAATTAAGAATTTATTCTTAATTAATAAGAACACATTCTTAGTTATCGATCCTGTGCTTAGATTTTTTTTAAGATTGCGATCTTACAAAGAATCTTAAAAAAATAAGATTTTATTCTCAAAATAAGATTTTTCGTATTTACCAGAGTTCTGCATCAAAACATTTGAAAAGCTTTTCAACACATTCGCTTTTTTTTAGATTCAACACTTTATTCGTTTTTGTTCACGCGAATCAAATTCGTGTAGAAACAAAAAAGACACTAAATTAAAAAAACACACAAGAGAACTGTAGAGAACTGTTGAGAGTAAAAAACTCGACACGACAACAAACAATTTCAGCAATCACAGTTTTGTTTCATAAAATATCGAATTAACACGAATCATTCGAGTTCATTTGTAGGTATATAAACATTTTTGCGTTGAAATGAAAAAAAAAAAAAATAAAATTAATGTTTACTTTCTTATTTTTATTTTTTATTTAACTTAAAAGTTCTTTTTATTTAACTTAAAAGTTCTTAAAAAAACTAAAATTAATTAATTCTTTACTAATTTTTAAAGTTATAATAAAATGAAATATACTTTTTATTTATATTTGTGTATATTGCAAATTATCAGACTTTGAGTTTTATTATATCAATCAATATGTGACAGTTATTTTGATTTAATATTATATCAAGCAATGACTGCTTTTTATTTTGTGATTAAGTTTTTTAAGCAATTTCTGAGCGATATCTTTTAAAATTGATTTTTTAGAGCAGGAATTTTATTTTTTATATAAAATCGGAAATTTTGAAAATTTTCCATAAAAATAGGAAAATTTAAAAATTTCCCATCAAAAAGGGAAATTTTTGAAATATCCTATATAAATGGGAAATTTTGGAAATTTCCCATAAACATTGAAAATTTTGAAACCTTCTTACAAAAATTTAAACTTTTAAAACTTCTTATAAAAATAGGAAATTTTTAAAAATAAAATTTTTGAAATTTCGAATAAAAAGGAAAATTTCCCATAGAAATGGGAAAAAAATTTTAAATTTCTAATAAAAATGGGAAATTTTTTAAATATCCTAAAAAACAGATATTTTAAAAAGGAAAACTTTTAAGTTTTCCAATTTTTCCATTTTTATGGAAAAGTTTTAAAATTTCCTATTTTTAAGGGATATTTTTAAAATTTCCCATTTTTATGTTAAATTTTAGAATTTTCCCATAAAACTGGGAAAATATTAAAATTTCCCATTCTTATTTTCAAAATTTCCTACTTTTATGGGAAATTTTCAAAATTGACCATTTTTATGTGAAATTTTCAAAATTTCCCATTTTTATGGCAAATTTTCAAAATTGACCATTTACATCGAAAATTTTCAAAATTTCCCTTTTTTATGTGAAATTTTCAAAATTTAAAATTTTTATGGAAATTTTCAAAATTTACTATTTTTTATCGGAAATTTTCAAAATTTAACATTTTTATCGGAAATTTTCAAAATTTATTATTTTTATGGCAAATTTTCAAAATTGACCATTTTTATGTGAAATTTTCAATATTAACCATTTTTACGGAAAATTTTCTAATATTACCATTTTTATTGGAAATTTTCAAAATTTACCATTTTTATGGTAAATACAAAATATTATTATTATTATTATGCAAATACAGAATATTAAAAATATATGTATACTAACCTCTTAATTTTTTACTTCTTTCACAAAACAAAATTATCAATTAATCAATCACTTCTTTCGCAAAAAAATGTTTTTTAATTAGCAGTTAATCAATCACTTAAAGAAGGGAATGTGCAACTGTCATTCATTTACTTAGATTGTTTTTAGAATTTTTAGTGTTACTCTCTTAATATACATGAAAGAAAAAAACACTCGTTGTAAATGAAACAAACAATGTTTTGATTCTCTTCTCATTTTTCTTTATTCGAATTGAGTTGTAACACCAAACTTGATTTTGCAGTACTCATTCGTTTCTCTTTCTTTTCTATTTTTCTTTTGCACTGATCGACACCATTTAAGAATTTTACTGTGATTTGAGATTAAGAATGTTTTGATGCAGAACTCTGGTATTTACTCTACTTTCAAGCAGAAAAAGTTTCGATTTCAAGCAGAAAATCTTATTATCAGCACGTTTTTTCCCTGAGTGTACCTTTTACTTTAGGAGATATAACGTTTTCGATTTTTCCCCTTACCCTTTTTAACCCTCTTAGAGGCAAAGGTTCCAAAAGTTCCTTCTTCTTCGACCTATACATCAAAAAAGGTACCCACTGTCAAAATTTTATCAAAATCGTTAGAGCCGATTAAATGGTTGCTTTAATGAGAATATTTAGCGGACCAATTTAGATTATACTTTTGGCAACAACATTTACATAAGATATGAATAAAGGCCATCATAATATTTAAAACTTATTTAAGACATATTTCGGTATGCTGAAATCAAGTTTGATGAGCTTATACACTATTAAATTGTAACATATAGTTCTACTTACAACTGAGATATAGATAAAACTAGAAATTCAATGCTAAATTACAGTTTTTTTATTTTCTATAAACACCAGAGATATCGCTAAAATTCAAAATTCGATGAGAATTACATTTTTTTTTTAATAACTGTATTTATCAAAATAACTATGTTTTTTCAAAAAACGATATTTTTTTTTAAAAAGCTTTTTGAACTGTATATACAATTTTAGGAAATCATTCAACGCAACACACTATAGAATTTCATCAAAATTGGTAGATCAATAACTGAGATATCGCCAAAGCGAAATAAAAAAAAAAAAAATTTAAGAAACAATTTTTTTTAATTTCGAATTCTATATCAGATATATCTGACCGATTTTTATCAAAATCGGTCTATAAATACCAGAGATATCGTCAAAATTCATTGAGAATTTAAAAAATATTTGTTTAAAAAACTGTATTTTTCATAAAAAAATTAATTTCGTCAAAAAACTGTTTTTTTAAGTTTTTTAAACTGTACATCAAAATTTTAGGAAATTATTCAACCCAGCACACTATTAAATTTCATCAAAATCGTACATCAATAACCGAGATATCGCCAAAGCAAAAAATATCATGACAAATTAAAAAAAAAATTTTAAAACAGTATTGAAAAAAAAAATTTTTGAATAACATATCAGATTTTAGAAAATACTTTAACACAACATGCTATTAAATTTTATCAAAAACGGTCTATAAATACCAGAGATATCCTCAAAATTCAAAATTAGATGAGAATTTAATTTTTTTTTAACTGTATTTTTCAAAAAAAAAAATTTAATTTCGTCAAAAAATTGTGTTTTTTTTTAACAAGTAAGTAATATATGTATATTGATTTTCGAATCTGAAAAAGTTTTAAATCTTGATAAATAACACGCCTCATTCATTTAATTTTTAGGCGATATATGAATAATACTTTAATTAGTGAATAACCTTGTTTTACATTGGGTTTACATTTTGAAATACAAAGAATTTTAGGAATTGAGAGAGGTCGTATTTAAATGCATATATCTTTAAAATTAGAGGACCGATTTAATGGTCGCTTTTATGAGAATATTTAGCGGACCTATTTAAATTAGACTTTTGGCAACAACAGTTACGTAAGATATGATATTTCGGTATGCTGAAATCAAGTTTGATGAGCTTCTAGATGGCATACCGACATAACTTATATGTATAGGTATTAGATGTTAATAGTGTTCTACGAAGTACACTATTAAATTGCAACATATACTTCTACTTAGAGCTGAGATATAGCCAAAACTCGAAATTCGATGCTAAATTACAATTGTTTCATTTTCTATAAGCACAAAAATTCAAAATTTGATGAGAATTAAAAATAACTATGTTTTTTCAAAAAACTATGTTTTATAAAAAACGTTTTTTTGAACTATATATCAAATTTTAAGAAATCATTCAACGCAACACACTATCGAATTTCATTAAAATCGGTAGATCAGTAACTGAGATATCGCCAAAGCAAAATATTTCGATGTACACAAATTTGGCATATTTTAGAAAAAAGTTTTTAAAAACAATATTAAAAAAAAATCGAATTATATATCAGATTTTAGAAAATACTCCATTGCAGCATGCTATTAAAATTTTTTTTTTAAAACAGTATTTTTTAAAAATTTTTTTTTGAATTATTAATCAGATTTTAGAAAATACTCCAATGCAACACTCTATTTTATCAAAATCGGTCTATAAACATCAGAGATATCGCCAAAATTCAAAATTCGATGAGAATTTAAACATTTTTTTTAAACCTTTGTTTTTCAAAAAAAGTTTTGAATTTCGTCAAAAAACTGTGTTTAAAAAAAAAAAGTTTTTTGAACTGTATATCAAATTTTAGGAAATCATTCAACGCAGCACACTATTGAATTTCATCAAAATCGGTAGATCAATAACCAAGATATCGCCAAAGCAAAAGTTATCGATGTACGCAAATTGACAAATTAAAAAAAAAAAAATTTTAAAAAACAGTATTTTTTTTTTAATTTTTTTTGAATTATATATCAGATTTTAGATATATAAATCTATTAAATTTTATCAAAATCGGTCTATAAACACTAGAGATATAGCTAAAATTCAAAATTCGATGAGAATTAAAAATTTTTTTTTTAAAACTGTATTTTTTAAAAAAATTTTTTAAAATTCGTCATCGAAGTTTAGAATTTTAGCGATATCTCGGGTGTTTATGGACCGATTTTAATGAAATTAAATGTATAATTCGTCTAGGTACACACACCAGGAGCTCCACAAACTTAATTTCAACAGACAGACAGACGGACATGTAACAAGCCATTAAATGATAAATCATGTCTTACTTTGGAATTTCTTTATTTACAACATACAATTTTTGGTGCATATCCTTAGGCACGTTTTCAAGAACATGCATTTTCGGGGGAAAACTGCAATAACTTTTAAACTACCTCATGGATTTTCGTCGATTTGAAATAAAGCTGTGTTAGTTCTCTTTAATATTTTATTATTTTTTCTTCTTAAAATTATTTATTTTTGGTCTAAATTTCGCAAAAACAAAAAATTACCAATTTTTCCCCATTCAAATGGGCTCTTAAGCTTTGGACCCTATGCGCGCCCATAGAGCGTTGTCCGATTTGACTCAAACTTTCAGATCTTAACTTTAAGACCTAGTGTCACAATATTCCGTAGAAAAATATTTGAAATCAAAGAAAAAAATGTTTCTGTCACCCTAGGGTACACCCATCAGGAGCTCCACAAACTTGATTTCAACAGACAGACGGACGGACGACAGACAGACGGACATGGCTAAATCGATTCTTCTTTCTGAGTAGATCGGTATAATTTTTATGGGGTCTTAGACGAATAATGCAAACTATTGGTGAAGGGTATAAAAGAATTAAAAAATTGCATTTTTTAAAAAAATTTGTTAAAATTCGTCATCGAAGTTTAGTGTTTTAGCAATATCTCGGGTGTTTAATGAAATTCAATAGCGTGCTGCGTAGGGAAGTTTCCTAAAATCCGGTGTATAGTTCGTCTGGGTACACCCGCCAGGAGCTTCACAAACTTGATTTCAATAGACAGAAGGACGGACAGACAGACAGACGGACATGGCTAAATCGACTCTCCTGAGTCGATCGGTATATTTTTCCCAAAAAATTCAAACCAAATGAAAGATAAAATATCAGTCAAAAGGATTTAAGCCAAAATTTCCATTTTTTTGGGGGAAATAACCGAAAATTAGCTAAAAAATATGTATATCTGAAATCAATTGATTTGAAAACGATCGTGAAATTATGTGGCCAAACTATATCAATCGGAAGTGTACAAAATATTATTGATTTATTTTTAGGATACGAGCCCGCTCAACGGGCCCAAATTTTTGAGCCCATTTGTATTGGGAAAACTGAGAGCATTTGCAGTTTTTACTACTTTTTAAACATTTACAATTATTTTTTTAGAGAAAATATAATGGAATCTGAAAGTGAACTAATGCAGCTTTAATTAAAGTTATCAATATTTGAAATTCATAAAACAGTTTTGAAGTTATTGTGATTTTTCCCTAAAAATTCGTGTCCTTGACAATACTCCTAAGGATTCACCGCTAGATAAAACTACTTTGGACAAAAAATCGCAAAGTAAGACATGATTTATCATTTTAAGACTTTTAAGTACTTTATAGTTTAATTTTGTTAAAATATAATAATATTTAATCAGTTTTTTCATAATCGAAAATGGGTCATTTTTCTCAGGTGGGTTTCAAACACATTTTTTAATTTTTTGAAAATTTTGTTTAACAAATATTACAAATTTGAATTTCTCTCAACGGTGTGTTAAAATAGATAAAAAAAGACAATAAAACTCAAAAAAATCGAGGTCGATTTTCCCGTACCTTGCGTTCGAATTTGAATAAATGCTTCATTAATCTTATTTATGTCCAATTTTTATAATGTTTATATAGAATAAAATTATCCATACTATGGAAAATATAAACAGGTTCTTTATTTTTAAAATTAGGTAAACTTAACCCTTTTTTCCGGAGTCAAAGATGAAAAATTTGATGTTTTGTTTGGTTTTTAAATACGTAATATTATTAATTTATTACTGAATTTTAATAAATATACTTAAAAGTAATTATTTTACACTAAGACAAAGTTTTTTGATTAAAAAAAAAATTATTTTAACCCTTTTTAGACATGGGGTCAAAAATGACCCAAGTTTTTTTGACCCAATTATTTTATGTTATGTAAAGATGATCATACATAATTGTAGTCATATTGAGTTATTATTGACCGTTTTTGGTTAATTTTATGTGTGGGTAATTTTGTTTAGATTAGATAAATATATTTCAAAAACTAATATACATGCATATATTGAAATCCTTTTTAATTTTTACATTTCAAAATAAAAATAGTTGCCTAACTTTATTACTATCATCGGAGTCTTGTGATGAGTTGTAGTCATATACAAGCGAGTTTTTTTAATTTTTCGTGTATTTTAACCACTTCTAAAAAAAGGCTACCCTTGAAATAGAGTGTTCTGAAAAAAATAAAAAAAATATGTTCTATTAAAGTGTGCTAAACAATATGTATATTTTTACGAACAATACAGATATTTATGCGTAATGTCAAAAAACTAGCCCGGACAGAGGTGAATTTCTGCATATTCTGAAATTTTTACATTAAAAAATAGTATTTACCCTCATTATTAATATCCATCATAAAATTTTTAAAATATTACACAATGCTACTACAATTTGCTACTAAGTCACTAAATTCAAATTGAGTATTTGAAAAAGTTGTATTAAAAATATGACTTCTGACCGATTTAACTCATCTATTCCGAATTTGACAAACAACCTTTTCTCGGAATTCGGGG
Organism: Stomorhina lunata; assembly: GCA_933228675.1. NCBI lineage: Eukaryota > Metazoa > Arthropoda > Insecta > Diptera > Rhiniidae > Stomorhina > Stomorhina lunata. The sequence continues at coordinate 81,089,419 of OW121740.1, read as the reverse complement.
TGTTATTTATGTTTTGCAAAAAAAAAAAGAAATTGGAAATTATAACATGAATTTTGTCCACCTAGCATGTTCTACGCAACACACTGTGAATTGATGAGAAAAATTCAAATTTGTAATATTTGTTTAACAAAATTTTCAAAAAATTAAAAAATGCGTTTTGAAACCCACCTGAGAAAAATGACACATTTTCGATTATGAAAAAAACTAAGTAAATATTTTTATATTTTAACAAAATCAAACTATGAAGTACTTACAAGTCTTAAAATGATAAATAATGTCTTACTTTGCAAATTTTTGTCCAAAGTAGTTTTTTCTAGCGGTGTATCCTTAGGCGTATTGTCAAGGACACGAATTTTTAGGGAAAAATCACAATAACTTCAAAACTGTTTTATGAATTTCAAATATTGATAACTTTAATAAAAGCTGCATTAGTTCACTTTTAGATTCCATTATATTTTCTCTAAAAAAAAAATTAATGGTCGAGAAGTAGTAAAAACTGCAAATACTCTCAGTTTTCCCCATACAAATGGGCACACAAATTTTGGGCACGTTGCGCGGGCTGGTATCCCCAAAATAAATCAATAATATTTTGTACACTTCCGATTGACATAGTTTGGACACATAATTTCACTATTTGAGTATCAGATTTTAGAAAATTCTCCAAGGCAACATGCTATTATATTTTATCACAATCAGTCTATAAACACCGGAGATATTGCCAAAATTCAAAAATCGATGAGAATTAAAATTTTTTCTTTTAAAAACTGTATTTTTCAAAATAATTTTAAATTTTGTCAAAAAAATGTGTTTGAAAAAAAATAAGTTTTTTGAAGTGCATATTAGGAAATCATTCAACGCAGCACACTACTGAATATCATTAAAATCGGTAGATCAATAACCGAGATATCGCCAATGCAAAGAATATCGATGTACGCATATTGGCAAATTTAAAACAAAAAATTTAAAAACAGTATTTAAAAAAAAAAAAATTTTGAATTATATATCAGATTTTAGGAAATACTCCAAGGCAACATACTATATAAATTTTATCAAAATCGGTATATAAACATCAGAGATATCGCCAAAATTCAAAATTCGATGAGAATTAAAATTTTTTTAATACCCTTCACCAATAGGTGAAAGGGTATTATAAGTGATCGTAGACCCCATAAAAATTATACCGATCGACTCAGAATCGGGAGAATCGATTAAGCGATGTCCGTCTGTCTGTCTGTCTGTCTGTCTGTCTGTTGAAATCAAGTTTCTGAAGCCCCTGAAGGATGGACCTAAATAAGTTATATATCAGTTTTTAGGAAATTCTCCTGCAATGAACGCTATTAAACTTCATTAAAATCGGTTTATAAACACCGAAAATATCGAAAAAATACCAAAAAATAGACGAAAATTTTTAAATTTTTGATTGAAAAACACTTTTAAATAACAAGAGAAAAATGATACTCCTGGCGTACATGTGATAAAATATTATATATCAGATTGTAGGAAATGGTTCCCCAAAACACTCTGTAAAATTTTATCAAAATCGGTCCATAAACAACTGAGATACCGCCAAAACACTAAATTTGATGTATCGCAAATTGCCCAAAGTACGCGTTAGAGAATGTTTGTTGAAAAAATGAAATTCAGAAATAGGAAAAACCATCCTCCTGGAGCACGGACATACATAAATTTTATATCAGATTTAAGGAAATTTCCCCGCCAAGCACATTATTAAATTTTATCAAAAGCGGTCTATAAACAACTGAGATATCGCCAAAACACTACTTGTGATGTACAGTAAATTGCCCAAAGTACGTGTCTAAGAAATTTTGTTTATATTTTGTAAGTATTGTTTCAGCGATATCTCAGGTGTTGAAATTTGACAGCGTTTTTTGTGGGAGGATTTCCTAAAATCTGATATATAAAATCCACAAATCTGATTATGAATACCATTCAAATTGTACCGATCAACTCAGAATCGGCAGGAGAATCGATTTCGCGAAGTCCGTCCGTCCGTCTGTTTGTCCGTCCGTCCGTCCGTCCGTCTACCTGTCTGTCCTTTTTTCTTTTGAAGTCAAGTTTTTGGAGCTCTGTTTTGTCGATATTTTAGATGTTTATTTTGATCAAATTTAATAGCGTTCTACGCATCGGATTACCTAAATTCTGATGCACTCGGTAATTTTTGGTAGATATAATTTAGTGTTTATGCGATATTTAGGTGTTCGATATTTAGGTGATCGACAACGATGAAATTCAGGGTGGGACAATATCCTAAAATTTTGTGTAAAGTGCATATGGGTATACCTTCCAGGAGCTCCACAAATCTGATTTTAGCAGACAGACACACTGCATTTATCTTAATTTTGTGTCTGATTTTTGAACATTATGATAATATTTGAGAATGTATTATATATGTATTATTGTGAACCGCCGTGGTATAGCAGGTTAGTCATCCGCCTAGCATACCAGAGGTCCAAGTTCAATCCCCGGCCAGACACACTTGAAAAAATAAATTTTCAAAAAAAAAAGCGGTGGTTCACCTCATAACTCAGCTAGCCACTGGTTATTGAGTATTAGGCTATGAAAAACTTCTCTAACTAATGCATTCGCCGTTCGGAGCCGGCGTAAAAACGTAGGTCCCTTTCAATGAGTCTAAAAATAGAATCGGATGCAGCTCATTGTCTGAGAGAAGTACCCCTTGTTCCAATTGGAATGTTGTCGGGGAATTATATATATATATTATATATCAAATTATAGGAAATCTTCCTAGGAAGTACAAAAATGCAGCTAAGTACATAATATCCGTTCAAAACCTACATATGTATGTATGTATCTCACATATCAACGAAAATTAAAATTTTTTAATTGCAATTGGGAGAAATCCGTTCACGTTTGACAATTGCTCCCGTATAACTTCGCCTAAGGCAATATCTTAGTAGCTAATAAATGACAAATTATAGTTATCTTTATACTAAACTAGCTTTATAACCCGCTACTTCGTTAGCGGTACAATTTGAATGGACAAAGTTACAAAATTTACCAAAATTATTTTTTACTTGCTTATCGATTCCGATATAATTAAAATTATGTATGTATTAGTTCTAAAGATACATATAGGTCAAAATAGGTACCTATCCTCTTCTGGTGTCATTTTCAGAAAAGTACTAAACACTCCTCCCTTATTTGCGTAGCTGATCCAATTTTGATTGCTAACCCAATTTAAATTTTGAATATTTAGCGTTACAAAAATTTCCTTTTTACCCGCTTTTTACCTCTAGTAGGCCAAATTTAAAAAATACCGAATACGTGTCCTTGTATTTTTATAGCTGGTTTAAATCAATTTTTGTTAATGTTTGTTTTTAACCCCTTAATTGAAAAAAGTACCAAACACCTGTCTCATATTTTTTAAATGTCAATCAATTATAAATTATTATTCTACCTTCATTGATTTAAACAATATGCATAGCTTAAAAAGAAAAAACCGATCTTTAAATTTTTTACTCGTTTTTGTCCTTTTCTACCCCATTAGTCGAAAAAGTACCAAACATGTATTTGATAAGTGTTTAATTTGCAAAAAGTACCAAATACTTATCCCTTAATTTTAAGTGCTGATCTTAGACCATGTTTGTTTCTACCACTTTTGGTTTAGAAGATATAATGCCATCGATTTTTCCCTTTTTTACCACTTTTATTGAAAAAAGTACCAAACACTTATTTAAAAAACCTACCTTTGAATATGTTCCCGTTTTTACCCTTTTGAACCCCATTTATAGTAAAAGTACCAACCACATGTTTAATATTTGTTGAATACTTATTGATTGTGGCACAAAGTCTTTATGTGTATTAGTTCAAAAGATGCGTATGGGTTAAAAAAGTACCAAAATATAGTTTTTAAACATTTTCACCCTTATTAGTTTCCAAAAAAGTACCGAACACATGTCTCCTTATTTTTTTATCAGATCCAAATTCAATTTCAACATTTAGCCAATTCACTATGTCTACTAAAGTGCTAAATCTCAAAGTGCTATTTAGAGTCAAATAGCACTACTGTGAACACCTGTCGTATATTAACCATTGTATATTTTGATAGACGTCATACTACTACACAGAAAAAGAAAAACAACAAGAACTTACCACATTGTCAGATTCCATTTCAAATTTGTATTGTATTTGATTTCGATTTTTTTGTTAAAAAAAAATTCGTAATTGTTTTTGTTTTTCTGTCAACAGAAAAAATTTGATAAGATCAATCATGCCAATTTTTTCAAACAAAAAACGCTGAAATATGAGCGTGGCATCACTGAATTAAATAGCACGGTGAGTAAACATAGGTTTCAAAGTGATATTGTCATATAATATTTTTTAATGGGAAATACCAACAAAATTTTTATGACAGCCATAAATATTTATGACAATAGGACAATAGCACACAATAGCAGAGACTGTGAATTGGCTAATTGTTTTTATCTATGTTATTTTCGGAGATATGATACTAATTTGTACCATTTTCCTCCCTGTTTTACCCATGAACGGCCAAATTTTAAAAAAATACCGAACTCGTTTTCCTTAATTTTTAGTTTTTAATTTTTGTTTCTATCACTTTTGGTTTAAAAGATATTACGAAACCGATTTTTCCGCTTTTTAACAAATAATTTAAAAAAGTACCAAACACGTATCTTATGCATTTCATAAGATACGTGTTTGGTACTGTAAATTATACTTCTTTCTTCATTAGCCAAAATGAAATTCATAGTTTAAAAAAGACTACCATTGAATATTTTCTCGTTTTTATCTTTTTGTACCTCATTTATCGTAAAAGTACTTGTCTAATAATTGTCTAAAAAATACTTGTCTAATAATTCTTTATCACTTGTCGATTGTGACGTTAACTGCGTCACTATGTTCATTATTTCAAAAGTTATAGGTTAAAAGTACCAAAATACAGTTTTTATCCTTTTTTAACCCTTATTAGCACCATATTCAAATAAGTACCAAACGCGTGTCCCCTTTTTTTCCAGCCGATCCGAAGCAAATTTCAACGTTGTTCCTATCGCTTTTAATTTCGGATCTTGAAAGATATTCATAGCTAAAAAGCAAAAAACCTACTCTTGAAAATGTTCCCTTTTGGACTCCATTAATCACAAAAGTACCAAATACGTATTTAATAGTTTTTTAATACCTATCGATTGTGATATCAATTATGTGTCTGTGTTTATTAGTTCAAAAGATACATATGGGTTAAAAAAGTACTAAAATATAGTTTTTAACCTTTTTTATCCTTATTGGTGCCATTTTCAAAAAAGTACCAAACACGTGTCCACTTATTTTTTTAGCCGATCCAAAGAGAATTTCAATTTTGTTTGCATCGATGTTGGTTTCGGAGATATGAAGTTATTAATTTCTCCCATTTCTACCCTGTTTATTAATTCGCAAAAGTACCAAATAAGTACTTAATTGTTTTTTAATATCTATCGGTTGCGATATAAATTATGTTTCTATGTTTATTAGTTCAAAAGATATATATGGGTTAAAAAAAGTACCAAAATATAGTTTTTACCCTTTTTTATTCTTATTAGTGCCACTTCCAAAAAAGTATCTAACACGCATTCCTTTATTTTTCTAGCCGATCCAATTCCAATTTCAACTTTGTTTGCATCGAGGTTGGTTTCGGAGATATAATGTTACTAATTTCTTCCTTTTCTATTCTGTTTTACCTTCTAAGATGTTGAATTTCAAAAAAGTACCGAACACGTGTTTCTTAATTTTAAGTGCCAATCTTAAACCAATTTAGTTTTTGTTACTATCACTTTTGGTTTGGAAGATATACTTTACCGATTTTTACCCCCAAAATAAAATAGTACCAAACACGTAGCTTATTTCTTTTCAATGTCAATCGACCAGTCAATGAATTATACTTCTGGCTTCATTAGCCTAAAAGATATCCATAGCTAAAAAGCAAAAAACCTACTCTTGAATATTTTCCCCCTTTTTTACCCTTTTGTACCCCATTAATCGCAAAAGTACCAAATTTGTATTTAATTGTCTTTTAATACCTATCGGTTGCAATATAAATTATGTTTCTATGTTTGTTTATTAGTTCAAAAGATACATATGGGTTAAAAAAACTACCAAAATATAGTTTTTTACCCTTTTATATCGTTATTAGTGCCATTTCCAAAAAAGTGCCAAACACGTATCCCCTTATTTCCCCAGCCGATTTAAATTCAATTTCAACTTTGTTTGCATCGATGTTGGTTTCGGAGATATGATATTACTAATTTCTCCCTTTTCTACCCTGTTTTACCTTCTAAGATGTTGAACTTCAAAAAAGTACCGAACATGTGTTCCTTAATTTTAAGTGCCAATCTCAGACCAATTTAGTTTTTGTTTCTAACACTTTTGGTTTAGAAGATATACTTTACCGATTTTTACCCCCAAAATTAAAAAAAGTACCAAACACGTAGCTTATTTCTTTTCAATGTCAATCTACCAGTCAATAAATTATACTTCTGGCTTCATTAGCCTAAAAGATATCCATAGATAAAAAGCAAAAAACCTACCCTTGAATATTTTTCCTTTTTTACCCTTTTGTCCCCCATTAATCGCAAAAGTACCAAATACGTATTTAGTTCTTTTTCAATATCTATCGGTTGCGATATAAAATATGTTTATTAGTTCAAAAGATACATATGGGTTAAAAAAAGTACCAAAATATAGTTTTTACCCTTTTTCATTCTTATTAGTGCCATTTTCAAAAAAGTACCAAATACTCTAGCCGATTTAAATCCGATTTCAACTTTGTTTCTATCTGTATTGGTTTCGGAGATATGATGTTACTGATTTCTCCCTTTTCTACCCTGTTTTACCTTCTGAGAGGTTAAATTTCAAAAAAGTATCGAATACGTGTCCCTTGGTTTTAAGTGCCGATCTCACACCAATTTAGTTTTTGTTTCTATCACTTTTGGTTTAGAAGATATACTTTACAGATTTTTACCCCCAATATTAAAAAAAAGTACCAAACTCGTAGTTTATTTTTTTCAATGTCCATCGACCAGTCAATAAATTATACTTCTGGCTTCATTAGCCTAAAAGATATCCATGGCTAAAAACCATAAAACCTACCCTTGAATATTTTCCCTTTTTTTACCATTTTGTATCCCTTTAATTGCAAAAGTGCCAAATACGTATTTAATTATTTTTTAATATCTATCGGTTGCGATATAAATTATGTTTCTATGTTTATTAGTTCAAAAGATACATATGGGTTAAAAAAAAGTACCAAAATATAGTTTTTACCCTTTTTTATCCTTATTAGTGCCATTTTCAAAAAAGTACCAAACACGTGTCCCCTTATTTTCCTAGCCGATTGAAATCCAATTTCAACTTTGTTTCTGTCTATGTTGGTTTCGGAGATATGATGTTACTAATTTCTCCCTTTTCTACCCTGTTTTGCCCGCTAGGCGGCCGATTTTCAAAAAAGTACCGAACACGTGTCCCTTAATTTTTAGTGCTTATCTCAAACCAATTTAATCTTCGCTTCTATCGCTTTTGGTTAAGGAGATATAATGTTACCGATTGTTCCCTTTTTTACCCTTTTAATTGAAAAAAGTACCAAACACGTATTTAATATTTTGTACTTGGCAATCGACCCCCCTATAAATTTTTTTTTCTAGCTTTATTGGTTCAAGTGAAATACAAAGAAAAAGAAAAATGGACCTACCCTAAATTTTTTTCCCCGCTTTTCCCCCTTTTTGAACCCTGAATCAAAAAAATACCAAATACGTGTCTAATATTTTTTTCTTCTTCACCGGCTCCGTGTTGAATTTTGTTACTCTGTTGATTGGTTCAAAAGATACACATGGGTTTAAAAAAGTACCAACATTTTATTTTTACCCTTTTTACCCCCTATTTGTCCCATCTGCTAAAAAGTACCAAACATGTGTCTACTTATTTTTGTAGCTGATCCCAACGCAATTTCAATTTTGGGCCTATGAGGTTTACTTCCGGAGATACAGCATTACTAATTTTTCCCTTAGAGACCGAATTTCCAAAAATCCCGTCTTAGTGGATCTATACTTTGAAAAAGGTACCCGCTGTCAAAATTTCAGCTCTCTAGCTTTCAGTCAGTCAGTCAGTCACGTTAGAGTTTTATATATATAGATAGAAGATATCATCATAGTATTTATTATAATAGATACGATGATGACATTTAGTATAAAGACGTTGTACAATATCGTTATTCAGGGCGATCTCTTGAAAAGTTCGGCTTTGAAAATGGGCGAGCTCGGTTCACATTTACTGTTATCTCACACATAACCCCGACCGGGAATCACTTTAATGCTGACATAAATCCGCGACTTCAAAAAGAAGTCTGCAGCGGTCAAATCCGTCGATCTTGCTGGCCAGTGCAAATCGCCAAAACGGAAGATTAGGCGCCCGGGAAATGCATCCTTCAGCATATCGGTTGTGGCACGTGCAGTGTGTGCCGTTGCACCGTCCTGTTGGAACCACATGTTTTCCAATCCCAATTCATCAAGTTGCGGCAAACGGAACTCGTTAATCATTGCTCTGTAGCGCTCACCATTCACAGTAACCGTTTGGCCCGCTACGTGTTCGAAGAAAAAAGGTCCGATGGCTCCTCCAGCGAAAACAGCACACCATACAGTGACTTTGAGCGGGTGTAGTGGCTCTTCGTGGGTTACATGCGGATTTTCACGTAAATTTTGCTTATTTACGTACCCGCTAAGATGGAAATGGGCCTCATCACTCATGATTATTTTTGATGAAAAATCATCTTCCTCTTTGTGGTGATTAAGGATGGCTTGAGCGTATGTTAGACGCGATTGGCGGTCAGCAGCTAACAGCTGATGCACCGTCTGGACTTTGTACGGAAACATCTTCAAATCTTTTACCAAAATTCGCTGTAAAGACCGTCGACTGATACCCATTTGCGTGGCACGTCGTCTGGTCGATGTCGACGGCGCTTTCATGACATCCTCGGCTACAGCAGCAATATTCTCTGCAGAACGGCGACTCCGGGGTCTGCCACGCCTGACAGCATCTCGTGTTGTGCCAGTCTCTTCGAGGCGAGCGGCTAAACGTCGCAGTATTTCACCAGTAGGCGTTGGACGACCAGGAAATCTGCGACGAAATTCACGTTGTGCCAAAGTCACCGACCGATTATTGTTTAAATAAATAGTCACCAATATTCCGCGTTCTGGAGCAGTGTAGAGTAACATTGATTATTAACGTGTATTTTGCAAGTGTTTGCTACACAAATGTCAAAACAGAATTGACATTAGGGGCCAATCGCAAAATTTAGAGCATTTTCTGATAGGAGGATTACTTTTGCGCCACCTTTTACTAGTATAACCAAATATTGCTAGGAATTACATTTAGTATGAACAAAAGAAAATTAATATGCATATGAAGCATTTGTGTGGGGCTCAACTAAGTCAGTAAACAGAAACTATATAATTATCAATATATTCTTACGATGTTGTACTTTACTTTTGGAACACCATTGGTGAAGGGTATCCAAGATTCGGCAAAGCCGAATATACCACTCTTACTTGTTTTTAATTGCATTTAAAAAAAATGTAAAATTCGTCATCGAAGTTTAGTATTTTCACCAGGAGCTCCACAAACTTGATTTCAACAGACAGACAGACGGACATGCCTAAATCGACTCTCCTGGCGATTCTGAGTCGATCGGTATAATTTTTAGGGTCTTAGACGAATAATGAAAAAATTACAAACTTATAATACCCTTTCACCTATTGGTGAAGGGTATAAAAAATTACAAACTGAATGACAAACTTATAATACCCTTTCACCAATTGGTGAAGGGTATACAAATATTATGTAAAAATTTACATAATATTTCGTTCTTTTGAACAGTTTTAATTGAACGGATAAAACTGTTCAGTTTGAAACGTACAACGACCATGCACACTAGGGTGTCCCTTATTTTTGGACCTCAATATTTTTTTGCGCATACCCGCTAAAAAGTTTCGAAATAATCATAGAAGGCTCCAGAAAAAAATTTACTTTGATATTAGAATGATAACCCGTGCCGACTTGCGACAAAGTTAATTGTTGTAAGTATGGGTAATTTTTGGTCAATATTGGTATAAGTCATTATAATTTGTACGTATTTTATTCAATTTTCAATATTTTTTAATATCTTACTGTTGTGTTTTTTTATTTTAGTAATTTTTAATAATGTTAATTTATATTTAATATGAAACTAGCAGAACCTGGTCCGCTTCGCTGATCCAAAATACATTTTTAACTCCTTTTTTTTTGAATTTTTTAGTTAATACTAAACTATACATAACTATATAGATTTTATAAAAGTGATTTTCATATCATGACAAAATATTGTTAAGATAGCTTTGATTATTATATCATGATGCAGCTTTCGTATTCATTCCTTTCAAGAAAATGAGCTTTCATATATATTATATATGTCTATCTAAAAAGGTAATTCCCCTTTTTACTCAGCTGGCAAATTAATGTCTTTTTTCGATGGTAATTTGCTATTCCAATAGTGTGTTTCATAAAGTGCGGTTTTATTATTAAAAAAATGTCATTCGAATTACGAAGTGATAAATGGTGCAAAATTACCACCTAATCGACAAGTTCTCACCGTTTTATTTTACAATATTCGTGAAGTCAAGCTGACTGTTAGTGAAAGTGCGAATCTTGTTATAAGAGAGTGCATTATATTTTGGGAAAAAGCCAGAATTCCTACGAAGGAAATCCCTAACTGCGTGAAGAAACTTGTTGATTTATATCATGTTTGGAGGGAGCTCCAAAAAAACGTTAAGGAAACTCAGTTGACTTTCAAGAATCGTGAAAATAATTTTGTAAAAGACCTTGATAACTTATTTGATATTGCACATGCAGATGCCTTTGACAGAATGAAGATAGAGGAAGACAAAGATTTCTTAAGGAAATAGAGAGAGCCAGGTCGACCGGGATGCTTAGGTGGAATTGAAAAAAAATTGGCGGAGAAAGAAGAACGAGTTAGGCAAAGACGATTGGAAGAAGAAGAAAGAAAGGTAAAACAAAGGGAGTTATTGGCTGTTGCATCTACTTCTTCGATAGATAACTTGGAATGTCTTGAGAATTCGGATGAGGAACAGATTTCGAACTCTGAACTTAGTACTCAGATTCCTTGCCCTGAAAAAAGTTTTAAAAGAGGCACGAAAAGTTTAATAACTCCTAAACTGGTAGCAGCTTTAGATCGATGCCAATTAAGCATAAGGGACTCAGTTTACATTCTCCATGCGGTTGTAGAAGCGCTTGGTCTGAACAGTGATGATTTCCCTATAAACAAATCCTCGATTCAGCGAATTCCTACTCAAGCGAGAAAATCCAGGGCAGAAGCAATAAAAACTGACTTAAAGAATAATTTGCCTGACGTAGTCACAGTTCATTGGGATGGAAAACTGTTACCTGGATTGCATGTACGAAGTTCAAAAGAAGAACGATTGCCAATTATTGCTTCATTTGACGATAGAGAACAGCTTCTTGCAGTACCGAAATTAGAGAGTTCTTCTGGAAAACATCTAGCTGTAGCCATTTCAACTGCTCTCTTTGACTGGATCCTCCATGACAAAGTACAGATAATGTGCTGCGATACAACAGCTTCCAATACTGGCCATTTCAGTGGAGCTTGTGCTATTCTGGAACATACTTTAGAAAGGGAATTGCTGCTTTTTGCTTGTCTTCATCATGTTTATGAGTTGGTCCTTAAAGATGTTTTTGAAACCAAGGTAAAACATATTACAAGTAGCCCAGATATTCCAATTTTCAAAAAGTTAAGAGATAATTGGAAAAATATTAACACTGATAACATTGAGTCACCACTAAATTTCGTTAAAGCACATATTGCTAAGACAAACATTACATCTTTGTTAACTTTTTATAAGACTGAACTGGAAAAATCTTTTGTTAGAGACGATTACCGCGAATTGGTTGAACTATGCGTTGTGTTCTTAGGAGGAGACACAGAGAATAAACTAAAACTCAGGCCCCCCGGAGCTTTGCATCAAGCGCGATGGATGGCGAGAGCAATCTATTCTATAAAAATATGTTTGCTTCAATCGCAACTTAAAATTACTGCAAAGGAAAAAAATGCTCTACAAGATGTTTGTTTATTTATCGTCACCTTGTATACCAAACCTTGGCTCGAATGTAAAATGGCAGTTAAAGCACCTAACCAAGACTTGTCCTTTTTGAAAGCTCTAAAAGAATATGAAAAAGTAGACGCGACAAGTTCCAAGGCATCCATAAGCAAGTTTATTCATCATTTATGGTATTTGTGTGAAGAAACAGTCATGTTATCACTTTTGATGAAGAAGTTGACACCAAAACCAAGACAAAAATGATTAATAATTTAAACAGAGGAATCTGTCCTCTAAACGCTATGTCCCATCGAAGGAAGAAATTACGCAAAATTTGTTTGGTAAGTACTTAATATTTTCTTGTTTCTTTTTCAAAGTTTTGTGGTTTAGTTTTTGCTTATTTTAATGGTTTTTTCTTCATTTCAGATATGACGCTGGATGATTTTGTGACTCAAAGAAGCAAACGATTTCTATCTTGACTACAGATCGATGACAGTTTTCTTCGGGAAGACGTATCTTCGTGGGGTGACAATTCTGCTTTTTTGGAAGCTAGAAGACGATTAAGTCGTTTGAAGGTAGTAAATGACACTGCTGAAAGAGCTGTTAAATTAATGCAAGATTTTAATGGTTTTATCATGGCTGAAGAAGAGCAAAAACAGTTTTTGTTGCGTTGTGTTCAGGAACATAGAAATCTGTATCCAGACTGTAAAAAAACTACACTAAAGAGAAGTTACCCTAATTCATTATTATTATAATTTGTAAATATTTAAATAAAAGTTTGTATTGATATTTTTTTAGTTTTACTCATATTTACTTTATTTGTTGCATTTTAATTAGTTTTGGATCAAGCCAAAATATCAGACCAAAACACAATTTTTTATTAAACTTTAGAGCTCGGTCGCCACGGGTTGCAATCATGCTACAGATATGAAATTTCATATTTAAGTACATTTTAGTATTTATAAAAAAATTGGAGGGTATTCGTTTCGAAATTCTAAAAAAAAAATTTTTTTGCCATATAAGGGACACCCTAATGCACACACACTATTATTTTTTTTCTATCAAAATGAAACAAAATAATGTATGCAAATGTATGTAAACACATAAATTAGCGATTTTTACATTTTTAGTATTTTACACTGACAAATGCTGTCCTTTTTTTACTGTTTGGTCCACTTATTAGCAGTTTAGAAAAACCACGTGTGAAACCCGACGGTTAAAATCAGAACGAGACAGATATTTTGCACATTCAAGTTGAAACTGTGCAAAAGAATTCAATAGATGTAAATTTTTAGAAAGTTATTTTTCAAACTGTCATAACTCACACGCTACGAGTGCTAGAGCTACGTAGTTTATGTTCTATAAAAGTATAAAAAGCTATACTAAATATGTACTTAAATCTGCGATCGGCAAAAGCTAGCCCGAGGGCATTTATCTTTTTTATGTTCACACATATTGCTCACACATATAGGAAAAAGATAACAAATGTTTATCTTAAGATAATCATTCTCTTATGGGAATGTAAACAAATGAGTTGTGTTGTTAGTATCCATAAACCAGAACTAGACTGAGGACGAAACTGTCAAGTACAGACGTCAAAAGTACATTTGAAAGACGTCATCTTCATATAAGAAATGTCATTATACATTTTTTTTTGCTATTTTTTCTATTTTTTTGTGCTTAGTAAAACATATGATCGCACTCTATGCGGTACTCTATGTTAGTATCTTACTAACAAAACAACTTGTTTGTTTGAGTAAAGGGCATAGATAAAAAAGAGCTACAAAAATAACCAACACAAACACAAGATGCAATAGTATTATTTTGCGGAACACTGACTTAAATCTATATTGTTATAAGATACTAACTGATTTTAAACGGCGTTGCCCGGGTTGGTAGTTAATGATTTTAACTTATTGCTGTGTTAACACTTCTTTAAAAATTAAGAATGAAATATTTTTTTTATTAATTTTTTCATTAAATCCTTAACTAAATTTTTTGCATATATATTTAATTGACTTTAGTGAATGGCAGTACTCCTCATAAATATCAAACAACATATCAAAAAACTATCAAACAATCGTCAAATTATCATCAAACAATCGTCAGTCAATCGTGAAACAACTACCGGACAATCATTAAAATTCATTAAACAGTCGTCAGTCAATCATTAAACAACCATCAACCAATCGTTAAAAAATCATCAAACTACTGTCATAAAATTGCCAGTTAATCGTAAAACAATTATCAAACAATCATTAAAAATCTTTAAACAGTCATTAGTCAATCAATCATCAAACAACTGTCAAACATTCGTCAAACAATCATCAAAAAATCATTGAAAATCTTCAAATCTCATGGTAAATTTTTCTTGGACTAAAAAAACATTTAGAAAAAAAAATGTCTACATTTGAAAGACGTCATCTTCATATAAGAAATGTCATTATACATTTTTTTTTGCTATTTTTTCTATTTTTTTGTGCTTAGTAAAACATATGATCGCACTCTATGCGGTACTCTATGTTAGTATCTTACTAACAAAACAACTTGTTTGTTTGAGTAAAGGGCATAGATAAAAAAGAGCTACAAAAATAACCAACACAAACACAAGATGCAATAGTATTATTTTGCGGAACACTGACTTAAATCTATATTGTTATAAGATACTAACTGATTTTAAACGGCGTTGCCCGGGTTGGTAGTTAATGATTTTAACTTATTGCTGTGTTAACACTTCTTTAAAAATTAAGAATGAAATATTTTTTTTATTAATTTTTTCATTAAATCCTTAACTAAATTTTTTGCATATATATTTAATTGACTTTAGTGAATGGCAGTACTCCTCATAAATATCAAACAACATATCAAAAAACTATCAAACAATCGTCAAATTATCATCAAACAATCGTCAGTCAATCGTGAAACAACTACCGGACAATCATTAAAATTCATTAAACAGTCGTCAGTCAATCATTAAACAACCATCAACCAATCGTTAAAAAATCATCAAACTACTGTCATAAAATTGCCAGTTAATCGTAAAACAATTATCAAACAATCATTAAAAATCTTTAAACAGTCATTAGTCAATCAATCATCAAACAACTGTCAAACATTCGTCAAACAATCATCAAAAAATCATTGAAAATCTTCAAATCTCATGGTAAATTTTTCTTGGACTAAAAAAACATTTAGAAAAAAAAATGTCTTCATCGGTCCAGCCGTTCTCAAGAGATGTAATTTTAAAGAAAAAAAAGAATTAAAAAAGAAGAGTATTCGCATTTGATCCCAAATCTGTTACATTTATTTATTAATGTAACAGACCAATTTATTGATAAAAAGCCAAAAAATGTTTGCGGAGAAACCAAATTCCTCGACGCGTTTCGATGGTTGGTTAAGCTATCTCTTCAGGAGGATTATCCCCAATTTAGACAGATCGAAAACCTCGCATTATTACTAAATTTACAAACATAACTTTTAAGAATTATGTTCATAAACCAAAAGTAAAAGCGTAGATTATCGACTGAACAAAAACAAACATTTTTCAGTTTCCATCTACCTTCACTTCCCACATTCTTGCTGCAGCCGTCGGCTACTATATGTAGAATGCTGTGAAGAAAGGGGGGGGGGGGGGTAAGATGTTTTAAAATAAACAAGTTTATTTTAAAAATAAGCTGAATGCATGCAGTTTTATCAAAAAATAACAAAATAGTCGGGATGTAAATACTATTCAAAAATAATAATAAATACTATTCGCAAATTCATTGGCCAAAACCTATATTTTTTGTTGACATAGATTTTTAAAAATTTTATACTAGCAGAAAGAAAACATATCAAAACAAACGTGGCCAAAAAATTTGGTCAAAATATTCCCTGTAGTGGGCGTGGCATGCTGCTAAAGACAAGGAATTTTAGTTAATTTAGAAATGAAAGAAAAATTGTAATTTTTGATCTCATATTAATTAAGATTTCTTGAAAACTATTAATGCTAATGGGCTGCGGGTTTTTTTTATTATGTTGGGTGGACTGTTGGTTTTAATAAATGGCATTTGTGCACCCTGTATAATTTGTAGTTAAGGTGTTATGTAATAAATTTAAAATCACCATATACTCATAAAATTTCAAGTTTAGTAGTGTATAACTTTTAAAGGGAAAAATGGAAACAAAAATCGAAACCACCCAAAGAAAGCCAAGAGTGTTCCTTTTAAGCCTATATATACTTTTGCACCCGCCCGGACCTGCCCGTAGAACACTTTTTTTATTTTAATGAAAATACTCAACATTTTTACAAGAAAAATTCTATCAAAATTACTAGTAATTTTTTTTTAGAAATCATTCACTGTCATAAATACAAATTGCAGATAGTTATTTCAATAAGAGGAAAGTTATTAGTGGTTTAAATTTTTATTCAAATGGTTGGTATCTTAAAAAAAAAAACTTCCCTGAATTTTTTTAGGGAATTTTTCATTTTGCATAGATATTTCAATTACCTGCTAAAAATTATAGGGAAAAAACCTTTAAAATGTATTTCAGTAAAGTACAGAATAAATTTTACCTATCCTGTTACTCATCAGCGTTAAAGGGTTTTATTATACTTAAAAATTATTATAATTGGTCTTTTATGACATTAAATAAAACTTCCTAAATTTATTCACTGCATTTTAAAAATTCCATGAAAAAATTTTTAAAATATCTTTCAGTGAAATACAGGATGAATTTGAACAGGTACAATTTTCCATTAGATTTTATGGACAGCTACCTAGGTAGAGTATAATAATATCAAAGCATGATATAAGGACAATAATTTGGAAATAAATGTTAGTTTCGAACAAGTATTCGATTTAAAAAGGTTGATAAATATTTGGAAGTTTTATTTCAAAGCCCTTTAAAAGTACATTATTTTCGGCTAAATTAAAATATGGAGACTTTCAGCTATAAAGAATTGACCGAACATCAAGTCAGTTAAACCAAGAACCTACAAAGTCACTAGATAGTATTGATGCATTTGAATTTGGATTATCACCGCTACATACGAGAATAAGATTTATGGAACATATACTGAAAATTAGTTATGATTTGGACTTCGGATCTTCAGGATCAGTAAGAAATAATGACACCAACAAAGAGAAAAGAAAATTAAAAAAGAAACAAGTTCATGATGCATTTCTCAAACACGGGTTAATTATAGATCAACCAAAACAAGGATCAGGCAATACAAACGATGGCAATACCGCAAGAAGATTCGTTTTGGATCCCGAAACTACATCTGATATAACAGGTGTTGATATAGATCTTATTTCAAGATTTAAAACAATTACTGAAGTACTTGCGTGCAATGAACAAATTAATGCTAAAAAATTTGGTGATTATGCCAAGGAAACTGTTGCTATATAAATATACATCCAAATACAATTATAGAAATATGTCAGCAACAGTGCACAAAGTTCTTTATCATGGAGAATATATCATTAAGTACCATTTATTACCAATTGGAGATTTATCAGAGGAAGCCCAGGAAAAAAGAAATAAGGATTACAGATTTTACAGAGAACATAATACCAGAAAAACGTCACGAAGTTCTACAAATGAAGACTTATTTCACATATTATCAGCAACGTCAGATCCATTTATCTTTAGCATTCGAAGTCAATGGAAAGTAAATCCTTCGGAGCTATGTGCCGAAGTTAAAGCACTGCTACAGGACAGCAGTAATACAGAGCAGAATATAAAATATTTACAAGAAATATTCCAGCCAAATAAACAATAATTTTAATTTGCATTTAACATTTGAGTGTAATAAAGTATGCAAATATTAATATTAAATATTATTTTATTTATCTACAATCTATTTATGACTACAAATAAATATATATTTAAAGAAAAATTAAGTTTCACTCTTTTATTTAAAAAAGAAAACTAGGTAATATGCAATATTTTCTTAAGCATAAATTAAAATTTGGGCCACCCTAATAAAAATACTGTAAATACCTCAACGAGAAAGGAGGCACCCGAAGGATAACAAAATATTAAATTGCTATCCAAGGTCGACTTGTAGCCCAAATTTGAGCCAAATCGGTTAAGAGGAAGTGGGTCAAAAATGAGTTGGCAGATTTGAAACAAAATAAAAAAGAAAAACATCGAAAATTGAATTTCAAGCTAAAATTTCTTAAGAACCACTGTACCGATCTTAATAAAACCTATACTCGAAAAAGATGACAGATGTTATCTATTGATTAAAAAAAGAACTACTAAAAAATCTTTAATAGTTAAAAAGTTACAGAGTTTTGGCCAATGAAAAACGATTCTGAACCACTGTGCGACGGCTGCAGCAAGAATGTGGGAAGTGAAGGTAGATGAAAACTGAAAAATGTTTGTTTTTGTTCAGTCGATAAACTACGCTTTTACTTTTGGTTTATGAACATAATTCTTAAAAGTTATGTTTGTAAATTTAGTAATAATGCGAGGTTTTCGATCTGTCTAAATTGGGGATAATCCTCCTGAAGAGATGGCTTAACCAACCATCGAAACGCGTCGAGGAATTTGGTTTCTCCGCAAACATTTTTTTTGGCTTTTTATCAATAAATTAGTCTGTTACATTAATAAATAAATGTAACATATTTGGGATCAAATGCGAATACTCTTCTTTTTGAATAATATTTACATCCCGACTATTTTGTTATTTTTTGAAAAAAAAAAAAAGAATATTATCCCCATTTTTGATTCCCGTTGATCCATTTTCAAAAAATTCAAAAAGCGAAAAACTATCCTATAGTATGAAAATATCCATATTTGTAATTTTTATATTTGACTTATATGGGAGGGGTCATGTCCATTTGAGATTTAAAAAAAAAACGTAGTCTATTTTAACCGCCGGTAACTCCTTATATACTGTAAAGTCGGCTCGGTCATCCATATTTGTCATTTTTAATATTTTACTTATATGGGAGGGGTCACGCCCACTTGAGATTTAAAAAAAAAATGTCCTATTTTACCCAGTCACAAATACTGTCAAAATTTCAGAAAAATTGGTCTTTAGGGTCATCCATGTTTGTTATTTTTAATATATGACCCTAAAGACTGCAATAACTACAGGGGTATAACACTTCTCCCAATACCTAGCAAAATACTAAGTCGTGTAATTTTGAACAGAATATCCGACGCAGTTTCCTCTACACTCCGCGAAAATCAGTTTGAGTAGAGAAAATCGTTCTTGTGTTGATCTAATCAGCACAGTAAGAATAGTATTAGAGCAATGTAATGAATTCCGCACTCCTATTTACCTAGCGTTTATCGACTTTATGAAGGCCTTCGACAGTGTCAATAGAAGCTATCTATGGGGAATTTTAGAAAATCGTAACATGCCGACGAAAATTCTCAACTTAATCCGTGCAATGTACGTTGATTTTAAAAGTCGAGTCCTACACAAGGGTAAACTATCGACAAGGACGCATATTATCCTCGTCATCGACAACATAATGCGTACGGCTCTAAATGGTAGACACGGTATCCAATGGACACCCTTTAAACAACTTGAGGGCTTGGAATATGCCGATGACGTATGTCTTCTAAGCCAAAGCTCTGGCCACCTTCAAGAGAATACTAACGCTATTACTACTGAATCTCGTATTTGCTGGTCTTGAAATTAATATTTCCAAGACAAAGATTATGCCCGTTGACACACATCAATGTGAATAACGAGGTTATTGGGCGTGTAGATACCTTCAATTACCTGGGAAGTTTAGTAACTACAAAAGGTGGTGCAGACGAGGATATTAAATCGCGTAGTTAGTACTCAGATTCCTTGCCCTGAAAAAAGTTTTAAAAGAGGCACGAAAAGTTTAATAACTCCTAAACTGGTAGCAGCTTTAGATCGATGCCAATTAAGCATAAGGGACTCAGTTTACATTCTCCATGCGGTTGTAGAAGCGCTTGGTCTGAACAGTGATGATTTCCCTATAAACAAATCCTCGATTCAGCGAATTCCTACTCAAGCGAGAAAATCCAGGGCAGAAGCAATAAAAACTGCCTGACGTAGTCACAGTTCATTGGGATGGAAAACTATTACCTGGATTGCATGTACGAAGTTCAAAAGAAGAACGATTGCCAATTATTGCTTCATTTGACGATAGAGAACAGCTTCTTGCAGTACCGAAATTAGAGAGTTCTTCTGGAAAACATCTAGCTGAAGCCATTTCAACTGCTCTCTTTGACTGGATCCTCCATGACAAAGTACAGATAATGTGCTGCGATACAACAGCTTCCAATACTGGCCATTTCAGTGGAGCTTGTGCTATTCTGGAACATACTTTAGAAAGGGAATTGCTGCTTTTTGCTTGTCTTCATCATGTTTATGAGTTGGTCCTTAAAGATGTTTTTGAAACCAAGGTAAAACATATTACAAGTAGCCCAGATATTCCAATTTTCAAAAAGTTAAGAGATAATTGGAAAAATATTAATACTGATAACATTGAGTCACCACTAAATTTCGTTAAAGCACATATTGCTAAGACAAACATTACATCTTTGTTAACTTTTTATAAGACTGAACTGGAAAAATCTTTTGTTAGAGACGATTACCGCGAATTGGTTGAACTATGCGTTGTGTTCTTAGGAGGAGACACAGAGAATAAACTAAAACTCAGGCCCCCCGGAGCTTTGCATCAAGCGCGATGGATGGCGAGAGCAATCTATTCTATAAAAATATGTTTGCTTCAATCGCAACTTAAAATTACTGCAAAGGAAAAAAATGCTCTACAAGATGTTTGTTTATTTATCGTCACCTTGTATACCAAACCTTGGCTCGAATGTAAAATGGCAGTTAAAGCACCTAACCAAGACTTGTCCTTTTTGAAAGCTCTAAAAGAATATGAAAAAGTAGACGCGACAAGTTCCAAGGCATCCATAAGCAAGTTTATTCATCATTTATGGTATTTGTGTGAAGAAACAGTCATGTTATCACTTTTGATGAAGAAGTTGACACCAAAACCAAGACAAAAATGATTAATAATTTAAACAGAGGAATCTGTCCTCTAAACGCTATGTCCCATCGAAGGAAGAAATTACGCAAAATTTGTTTGGTAAGTACTTAATATTTTCTTGTTTCTTTTTCAAAGTTTTGTGGTTTAGTTTTTGCTTATTTTAATGGTTTTTTCTTCATTTCAGATATGACGCTGGATGATTTTGTGACTCAAGCAAACGATTTCTATCTTGACTACAGATCGATGACAGTTTTCTTCGGGAAGACGTATCTTCGTGGGGTGACAATTCTGCTTTTTTGGAAGCTAGAAGACGATTAAGTCGTTTGAAGGTAGTAAATGACACTGCTGAAAGAGCTGTTAAATTAATGCAAGATTTTAGTGGTCTTATCATGGCTGAAGAAGAGCAAAAACAGTTTTTGTTGCGTTGTGTTCAGGAACATAGAAATCTGTATCCAGACTGTAAAAAAACTACACTAAAGAGAAGTTACCCTAATTCATTATTATTATAATTTGTAAATATTTAAATAAAAGTTTGTATTGATATTTTTTTAGTTTTACTCATATTTACTTTATTTGTTGCATTTTAATTAGTTTTGGATCAAGCCAAAATATCAGACCAAAACACAATTTTTTATTAAACTTTAGAGCTCGGTCGCCACGGGTTGCAATCATGCTACAGATATGAAATTTCATATTTAAGTACATTTTAGTATTTATAAAAAAATTGGAGGGTATTCGTTTCGAAATTCTAAAAAAAAAATTTTTTTGCCATATAAGGGACACCCTAATGCACACACACTATTATTTTTTTTCTATCAAAATGAAACAAAATAATGTATGCAAATGTATGTAAACACATAAATTAGCGATTTTTACATTTTTAGTATTTTACACTGACAAATGCTGTCCTTTTTTTACTGTTTGGTCCACTTATTAGCAGTTTAGAAAAACCACGTGTGAAACCCGACGGTTAAAATCAGAACGAGACAGATATTTTGCACATTCAAGTTGAAACTGTGCAAAAGAATTCAATAGATGTAAATTTTTAGAAAGTTATTTTTCAAACTGTCATAACTCACACGCTACGAGTGCTAGAGCTACGTAGTTTATGTTCTATAAAAGTATAAAAAGCTATACTAAATATGTACTTAAATCTGCGATCGGCAAAAGCTAGCCCGAGGGCATTTATCTTTTTTATGTTCACACATATTGCTCACACATATAGGAAAAAGATAACAAATGTTTATCTTAAGATAATCATTCTCTTATGGGAATGTAAACAAATGAGTTGTGTTGTTAGTATCCATAAACCAGAACTAGACTGAGGACGAAACTGTCAAGTACAGACGTCAAAAGTACATTTGAAAGACGTCATCTTCATATAAGAAATGTCATTATACATTTTTTTTTGCTATTTTTTCTATTTTTTTGTGCTTAGTAAAACATATGATCGCACTCTATGCGGTACTCTATGTTAGTATCTTACTAACAAAACAACTTGTTTGTTTGAGTAAAGGGCATAGATAAAAAAGAGCTACAAAAATAACCAACACAAACACAAGATGCAATAGTATTATTTTGCGGAACACTGACTTAAATCTATATTGTTATAAGATACTAACTGATTTTAAACGGCGTTGCCCGGGTTGGTAGTTAATGATTTTAACTTATTGCTGTGTTAACACTTCTTTAAAAATTAAGAATGAAATATTTTTTTTATTAATTTTTTCATTAAATCCTTAACTAAATTTTTTGCATATATATTTAATTGACTTTAGTGAATGGCAGTACTCCTCATAAATATCAAACAACATATCAAAAAACTATCAAACAATCGTCAAATTATCATCAAACAATCGTCAGTCAATCGTGAAACAACTACCGGACAATCATTAAAATTCATTAAACAGTCGTCAGTCAATCATTAAACAACCATCAACCAATCGTTAAAAAATCATCAAACTACTGTCATAAAATTGCCAGTTAATCGTAAAACAATTATCAAACAATCATTAAAAATCTTTAAACAGTCATTAGTCAATCAATCATCAAACAACTGTCAAACATTCGTCAAACAATCATCAAAAAATCATTGAAAATCTTCAAATCTCATGGTAAATTTTTCTTGGACTAAAAAAACATTTAGAAAAAAAAATGTCTTCATCGGTCCAGCCGTTCTCAAGAGATGTAATTTTAAAGAAAAAAAAGAATTAAAAAAGAAGAGTATTCGCATTTGATCCCAAATCTGTTACATTTATTTATTAATGTAACAGACCAATTTATTGATAAAAAGCCAAAAAATGTTTGCGGAGAAATAAAATTCCTCGACGCGTTTCGATGGTTGGTTAAGCTATCTCTTCAGGAGGATTATCCCCAATTTAGACAGATCGAAAACCTCGCATTATTACTAAATTTACAAACATAACTTTTAAGAATTATGTTCATAAACCAAAAGTAAAAGCGTAGATTATCGACTGAACAAAAACAAACATTTTTCAGTTTCCATCTACCTTCACTTCCCACATTCTTGCTGCAGCCGTCGGCTACTATATGTAGAATGCTGTGAAGAAAGGGGGGGGGGGGGGGGGGGGGTAAGATGTTTTAAAATAAACAAGTTTATTTTAAAAATAAGCTGAATGCATGCAGTTTTATCAAAAAATAACAAAATAGTCGGGATGTAAATACTATTCAAAAATAATAATAAATACTATTCGCAAATTCATTGGCCAAAACCTATATTTTTTGTTGACATAGATTTTTAAAAATTTTATACTAGCAGAAAGAAAACATATCAAAACAAACGTGGCCAAAAAATTTGGTCAAAATATTCCCTGTAGTGGGCGTGGCATGCTGCTAAAGACAAGGAATTTTAGTTAATTTAGAAATGAAAGAAAAATTGTAATTTTTGATCTCATATTAATTAAGATTTCTTGAAAACTATTAATGCTAATGGGCTGCGTAGTGTATAACTTTTAAAGGGAAAAATGGAAACAAAAATCGAAACCACCCAAAGAAAGCCAAGAGTGTTCCTTTTAAGCCTATATATACTTTTGCACCCGCCCGGACCTGCCCGTAGAACACTTTTTTTATTTTAATGAAAATACTCAACATTTTTACAAGAAAAATTCTATCAAAATTACTAGTAAATTTTTTTTAGAAATCATTCACTGTCATAAATACAAATTGCAGATATTCACTGCATTTTAAAAATTCCATGAAAAAATTTTTTAAATATCTTTCAGTGAAATACAGGATGAATTTTAACAGGTACAATTTTCCATTTGATTTTATGGACAGCTACCTAGGTAGAGTATAATAATATCAAAGCATGATATAAGGACAATAATTTGGAAATAAATGTTAGTTTCGAACAAGTATTCGATTTAAAAAGGTTGATAAATATTTGGAAG
Organism: Stomorhina lunata; assembly: GCA_933228675.1. NCBI lineage: Eukaryota > Metazoa > Arthropoda > Insecta > Diptera > Rhiniidae > Stomorhina > Stomorhina lunata. The sequence goes on along the minus strand of OW121740.1, from coordinate 81,064,900 downwards.
TTTTATTTCAAAGCCCTTTAAAAGTACATTATTTTCGGCTAAATTAAAATATGGAGACTTTCAGCTATAAAGAATTGACCGAAGAATATTTTAAAAATAAAGATGGTGTTCTAAGCCATATTCAAACAAAACTGAATATAAATAGTATCTACATTGAAACACAACTGGAAATAAAAAACAAAGTATCTAATTTCGTCAAAACATTGAATAGATATTTACTACAAGGAAGTTGACTTTAATAAAAGTAAATTTTACAACCGCTTTGCGAATTGGTTGAACTCCGTATCCAGATCATTTCAGAAACAACAAATGATGGGAGTTGTGAAAGACCACAAAAACCGTTAGATAACTGTAGCGATAGATCTAAGAGACGAAAACTGAAGAATTTAAATGAAGAAATCGGGTGTGAAAACATTAAAGATAGTTTTCTGCTCCGATCAGAAAAACAGTTAGCGAAAGTGAATATCATTCAGAAAGTCCTTTCTGCTAGTCCGGTGAGAACAAAACGGGTTCTTAAAAGCATTCCAACACCAAACGAGGAAAAACAGTTTACAAACGAGGAAGCACTTGCATTATTTCTGGATTTAAAGCTAACAAAACACCAGTATACTCAACTCAGATTGCATGCGATCGAAAAAGGCTTAAATTTATACCCGTCATATCATCACATAATTGCAGCTAAAAAGGAGTGCTATCCTCCAAAGGAATCTATGAAAATCACACCAATTTCTGCACAGGCACAACTGCAAGCTCTACTTGATCATACAGCTGAAAGGTTGCTGCAATCACTTAAAGGAAGTGATTTAAAAAAACATGGAAACTGCAATTTAACTCTCTTTTGTAAATGGGGATGCGATGGATCTTCAGGTCAAAAACAATATAAACAATTTTTATGTGAAGATATTTCTGACACAGATATGTTCATGGTGTCATTTGTGCAATTGCGATTAATAAAAAACTTAGAAGACTCGGAACCTTCGTCCAGCACAATGCAAACAAATTTTATTTGGAAAAATCATACTCCATCGCCCACGAAGTACTGCAGACCAATAAAATTTGAATTTAAAAAGGAAACTCATGATACCATTAAGAATGAAATAAGTGACATCAGAGCTCAAATTTCAACACTAAAACTATTAGAGTTAGAGATAGATGAACATACTATTAAATTGAATTATCAATTAATACTTTGAATGATAGACGGAAAAGCTGCCCAGGCTTTGACTGATACAAAAGCTTCATCCAGCTGTATTATATGTAAAGCAACATCAAGTCAGTTAAACCAAGAACCTACAAAGTCACTAGATAGTATTGATGCATTTGAATTTGGATTATCACCGCTACATACGAGAATAAGATTTATGGAACATATACTGAAAATTAGTTATGATTTGGACTTCGGATCTTCAGGATCAGTAAGAAATAATGACACCAACAAAGAGAAAAGAAAATTAAAAAAGAAACAAGTTCATGATGCATTTCTCAAACACGGGTTAATTATAGATCAACCAAAACAAGGATCAGGCAATACAAACGATGGCAATACCGCAAGAAGATTCTTTTTGGATCCCGAAACTACATCTGATATAACAGGAGTTGATATAGATCTTATTTCAAGATTTAAAACAATTACTGAAGTACTTGCGTGCAATGAACAAATTAATGCTAAAAAATTTGGTGATTATGCCAAGGAAACTGTTGCTATATAAATATACATCCAAATACAATTATAGAAATATGTCAGCAACAGTGCACAAAGTTCTTTATCATGGAGAATATATCATTAAGTACCATTTATTACCAATTGGAGATTTATCAGAGGAAGCCCAGGAAAAAAGAAATAAGGATTACAGATTTTACAGAGAACATAATACCAGAAAAACGTCACGAAGTTCTACAAATGAAGACTTATTTCACATATTATCAGCAACGTCAGATCCATTTATCTTTAGCATTCGAAGTCAATGGAAAGTAAATCCTTCGGAGCTATGTGCCGAAGTTAAAGCACTGCTACAGGACAGCAGTAATACAGAGCAGAATATAAAATATTTACAAGAAATATTCCAGCCAAATAAACAATAATTTTAATTTGCATTTAACATTTGAGTGTAATAAAGTATGCAAATATTAATATTAAATATTATTTTATTTATCTACAATCTATTTATGACTACAAATAAATATATATTTAAAGAAAAATTAAGTTTCACTCTTTTATTTAAAAAAGAAAACTAGGTAATATGCAATATTTTCTTAAGCATAAATTAAAATTTGGGCCACCCTAATAAAAATACTGTAAATACCTCAACGAGAAAGGAGGCACCCGAAGGATAACAAAATATTAAATTGCTATCCAAGGTCGACTTGTAGCCCAAATTTGAGCCAAATCGGTTAAGAGGAAGTGGGTCAAAAATGAGTTGGCAGATTTGAAACAAAATAAAAAAGAAAAACATCGAAAATTGAATTTCAAGCTAAAATTTCTTAAGAACCACTGTACCGATCTTAATAAAACCTATACTCGAAAAAGCTACAGATGTTATCTATTGATTAAAAAAAGAACTACTAAAAAATCTTTAATAGTTAAAAAGTTACAGAGTTTTGGCCAATGAAAAACGATTCTGAACCACTGTGCGACGGCTGCAGCAAGAATGTGGGAAGTGAAGGTAGATGAAAACTGAAAAATGTTTGTTTTTGTTCAGTCGATAAACTACGCTTTTACTTTTGGTTTATGAACATAATTCTTAAAAGTTATGTTTGTAAATTTAGTAATAATGCGAGGTTTTCGATCTGTCTAAATTGGGGATAATCCTCCTGAAGAGATGGCTTAACCAACCATCGAAACGCGTCGAGGAATTTGGTTTCTCCGCAAACATTTTTTTTGGCTTTTTATCAATAAATTAGTCTGTTACATTAATAAATAAATGTAACATATTTGGGATCAAATGCGAATACTCTTCTTTTTGAATAATATTTACATCCCGACTATTTTGTTATTTTTTGAAAAAAAAAAAGAATATTATCCCCATTTTTGATTCCCATTGATCCATTTTCAAAAAATTCAAAAAGCGAAAAACTATCCTATAGTATGAAAATATCCATATTTGTAATTTTTATATTTGACTTATATGGGAGGGGTCATGTCCATTTGAGATTTCAAAAAAAAACGTAGTCTATTTTAACCGCCGGTAACTCCTTATATACTGTAAAGTCGGCTCGGTCATCCATATTTGTCATTTTTAATATTTTACTTATATGGGAGGGGTCACGCCCACTTGAGATTTAAAAAAAAATGTCCTATTTTACCCAGTCACAAATACTGTCAAAATTTCAGAAAAATTGGTCTTTAGGGTCATCCATGTTTGTTATTTTTAATATATGACCCTAAAGACTGCAATAACTACAGGGGTATAACACTTCTCCCAATACCTAGCAAAATACTAAGTCGTGTAATTTTGAACAGAATATCCGACGCAGTTTCCTCTACACTCCGCGAAAATCAGTTTGAGTAGAGAAAATCGTTCTTGTGTTGATCTAATCAGCACAGTAAGAATAGTATTAGAGCAATGTAATGAATTCCGCACTCCTATTTACCTAGCGTTTATCGACTTTATGAAGGCCTTCGACAGTGTCAATAGAAGCTATCTATGGGGAATTTTAGAAAATCGTAACATGCCGACGAAAATTCTCAACTTAATCCGTGCAATGTACGTTGATTTTAAAAGTCGAGTCCTACACAAGGGTAAACTATCGACAAGGACGCATATTATCCTCGTCATCGACAACATAATGCGTACGGCTCTAAATGGTAGACACGGTATCCAATGGACACCCTTTAAACAACTTGAGGGCTTGGAATATGCCGATGACGTATGTCTTCTAAGCCAAAGCTCTGGCCACCTTCAAGAGAATACTAACGCTATTACTACTGAATCTCGTATTTGCTGGTCTTGAAATTAATATTTCCAAGACAAAGATTATGCCCGTTGACACACATCAATGTGAATAACGAGGTTATTGGGCGTGTAGATACCTTCAATTACCTGGGAAGTTTAGTAACTACAAAAGGTGGTGCAGACGAGGATATTAAATCGCGTATTAATAAGGCAAAATCTGCATTCGGCATTCTTCGAGCAATTTGGAAATCTCGGCAAATATCAACAACTAAGTTACGAATATATAACTCAAATGTCAAGTCCATCCTGTATTACGGCTGCGAAACATGGAAACGCACAAATGCCATCGATAAACGACTGCAAACCTTTACAAACAAATGCTTAAAACAAATTCTTAATATATGGTGGCCGAATCGCATAAGAAATGAAGATCTACTTAATGCAACAAACCAAATCCCTGCTTCCACAGAGGTATGTCAAAGGAAATGGCGATGGATAGGCCACACACTTCGAAGGCCAAATACCAACATTGCTCGACAAGCGCTTCGTTGGAATCCACAAGGAAGCGGCCTTCGTGTTGGTGCACCTGCTAGAACGTGGAAAAGATCAATTGATGCGGAGTTACAAGCAGCAAACTATTCATGGAATGATGTATGCCTAACATCTCGCAATAGAGTCCGATATAAAAGGATGGTTGAGGCCCTATGCTCCACTGGGAGTCAACAGAAGGAATATATGAGTTATATGGGAGGCGTCACGCCCACTTTAGATTTCAAAAAAACGTAGCCTATTTTAAAACCCTAATATCAAATTTCTGAAAAATCGGTTAGTTCGGCCATCTATATTTGTCATTTTTACTATGTGAGTTATATGGGAGGGGTCACGTCCACTTGAGATTTCAGAAAAAACCCTTGCCTATTTCAACCACCGGTCACACCTAACCATACTGTCAACATTTCAGAAAAATCGGTTCGGTTATGATGGCCTTTATTCATATCTTACATAAATGTTGTTGCCAAAAGTTAAACTAAATAGGTCCGCTAAATATTCTCATAAGAGCCACCATTTAAATACGACCTCTCTCAAGATGCGAAATGTTACAATGTTGTGTAATTTCTGAAATTGTTTGTATTTCAATCTACCTCCAAAATGTAGACCCAATATAAAACAAGGTTATTCACTTATTACAGTGTTACTCATATATCGCCTAAAAACTAACGGTCTTATGCTAAAAAAAATCTTAAATATTGCTTAAAGAATACGTTAGTTACCAAATACTTTAAGGCTATCAAACGATTGTTAAAAAATAGTATCCAAAAACAGATCTTTAACTAATGAATACGCCAAGTCAATTTTATGTGTTAATGCTGGCAACATCGTCATTCTCTCTTGTCTCTTTATAGTTAAATATACAAAACAACGAATTAATTACACAGGTCAACAGCAAAAATGTGCTCGAGTAACCACTATATACATTTGATGTATCATGGCTACCTTAGTACAAAAATGGTAAAATTTTTAAATTCTATGGCAATATTTTTTTTTTAATTTTTTTTTTTTAAATTGCAATTTTTTTTAGACTTTTCTTCAAATAATTAATGATAACTTAAAAACTACTAGTCCGATATTAATAAAATAAAATCAGAAAAATTACATAGACTTTAATTCGTCTATATATCGCGTTTCAATCGGATCAATAGTATCGGAGTTATAATGAAAAATTTAAGAAAAAAATATATTTTTTATGTAAAAATGGCGAAAATTTTCGTTTTAAAAAAATCATGAAAAAACGAAAACGGCAAAAAAACTTCCAGATTTATTATTTTATCGCATAGCGACATATAATAGCAACAAAATGAGATATCGACCATAAAAATCGATTGATTTTTTTCGAATTTATTTACAATTTAGTGAATTCGCTCATTTTCACAAAATTTTAGTTTTTTGCTTGATATACGCATGATAGCGGTTTTTAAAATGTATGAAAAAAATAAGTTTGACAATTTCAAGGGGTGCATGTCGGATTATTGTGAGATTTGGTGAGAAACTTCCACCCACAAAATTTAAGTCGAATTGGACAACGTTAACACGTAGCGCATAGGCCCCAAATCTGAAAAATAGCGTTTAAATCGAAAAAAAATTGTAAAATTTTCAGTTTTTGCAAAATTAAAGCTATTTTTCCCCCTTTTGCAAAAAAGTGGATCCTGGTCCTTAGGGCAAACACAATGAGATTTCCAATAAGCTACATGTCTTTAAAATCGGTTAAACAGTTTTCGAGTTACTACAATTTGCACTGGCCATTACATGTTTTTTAGGACTTGCCGAAGGCAATTGATCAAAAAATGTGACTAAGTCAAATCGATGGAATAGATTGAAAATGTATTTCATTGTTTTATTCATATATTTTATTTTTTAAATTTATTACAACATATAAAATAAGGAAATAAATAAATATTATAAACTACAAACTTTGGAATTTTCTTTTATGACATTTTCTATTATTGAATAACGAAGTGTTGCTCTGAATATTCTGGCAAAAATCTGCCATCATGTGTGCATCCCAGCGACCCTGGTATCTTTCCTCCATTGTCCGAATATCTTGGTGAAAACTTTCGCCCCGTTCCTCACTTAAGTCTCCTAGATTTTCAGGAAAACGATCTAAGTGACTGTGAAGGTAATGTAACTTGATGCTCATGTTGCATCCAAGATTCTGGAAGTGAGTTAACATCTCTTCAACGTGCGCAACATAATCATCATCCTTGTTATTTCCTAAGAAATGTTGAATAACCTATACAAACGAATCCCATGCATTTTTCTCAATTTCTGACATTGAACTGAGAAAATCGGTATATTTGACCAATTTGCGAATTTGTGGGCCGTCAAATATTCCTGCTCTCAGCCTTCAATACTGTATTTCTACAGTAACACGTGTCCCACAGAAATACGTGTTTTGGCCAAAACAGTATTTCGCGTACTTGTTTTGCCATACATTTCTCATTCATCCAAAACACTTTGGCAGTACCTGGATATTGTATAGTGGTTTTAAAAGCATCGAATTTTTTTATTTTGTTGCGTTGTGTAATAGGAAGATATCCGTCAATTTTAGCGAAATTTTATATTTTATTGTTGACATGTATATTGTAAGTTAAAAAAGAAAAAAATAAAACATTTTAAACTAAGTAAAATGTTTTTGTAAATTGTCTTCGGCAAGTCCTCAAGGACATATAATGGCCAGTGAAAATTGTAATAACTCGAAAACTGTTTAACCGATTTTAAAGGCATGTAGCTTATTGGAAAAATCATTGCCTTTGCACTAAGAACTAGAATCCACTTTTTTGAAAAGGGGGAATAAATAGCTTTAATTTTGCAAAAACTGAAAATTTGTCAATTTTTTTCGATTTAAACGCTATTTTTCAGATTTGGGACCTATGCGCTACGTGTTAACGTTGTCGAATTCGACTAAAATTTTGTGGGTGGAAGTTTCTCACCAAATCTCACAATAATCCGACATGCACCCCTTGAAATTGTCAAATTAATTTTTTTCATACATTTGAAAACCCGCTATAATGCGTATATCAAGCAAAAAACTAAAATTTTGTGAAAATGAGCGAATTCACTAAATTGTGAATAAATTCGAAAAAAATCAATCGATTTTTATGGTCGATATCTCATTTTGTTGCTATTATATGTCGCTATGTGATAAAATAACAAATCTGGAAGTTTTTTGCCGTTTTCGATTTTTCATGATTTTTTTAAAACGAAAATTTTCGCCATTTTTACATAAAAAATATATTTTTTTCTTAAGTTTTTTATTATAACTCCGATACTATTGATCCGATTGAAACGCAATATATAGACGAATTAAAGGCTATGTAAATCTTCATTTTTCTGATTTTATTTTATTAATATCGGACTAGTAGTTTTTGAGATATCATTAATTATTTGAAGAAACGTCTAAAAAAAATTGCAATTTAAAAAAAAAAAAATTTTTTTAAAAATCTTGCCATAGAATTTAAAAATTTTACCATATACAAAGGTAGTCATGATACATCAAAATTGTATAGTGGTTTTAAGAGCACATGCATTTTTTTTTATGTTGTTGTGCTGTGTTATTCATTGTTTCCTCCGGGTAGTCGAATTTCTAAAAAATGTTTTGTATGTTTTTAATATAAAATAACATTTATCTTCTTTTCTTAATATAAAATTATGTTTATGTTACATAAAAGCATAAACTAAACATATTTATAATACAGTAAAATAATAAATAGACAAATTTGTATTAAGGGTTTAAACCGATTATTTAAAAATCGAGTACTTTTAACTCACGTTGAGTATATCTGTGGCAATATGGAAGAATAGCTTAAGTCGAAAATTTAAGTTTTGAGATATTATCAATTTTGTGTAATTTTTCTTCTGCTTGATTTCTGTGAATAATTTATGAATTAATATATTGGTAACATGTTTATTAGTAAAGAAGGATGAATACTTAAAAAAAATATTGTTAAATTCAAAAGATTTCGCGTTTTTTCAACTTAAGTTCTTTTTCGAAACTGAAATTTGCCTTGAGCTGGATCTTAAGTAATTTCAAGCGGTTCTGTTTAAATAAAAAGTATATATTGTGTAGTTTTATGTAAATATAAGTTGCTTGAAAATAATGATTTTATTTTTTAAGGTCAACATTTATACAGCTTATGTGAACTTAAGCAAAATCGTTTATACGACGAAAGAAAAATATGAATATGTACAAAAAAATATGTATACATAAGTTGTTCTGACCAAATCATTATTGATTCAAAACACTTAAGCTAAAAAGTAAACATACATAAAATTGACAAAAACCCGAATTTTTTAATACGGACTAAGCTCATTTAAGCGCCATGGCTTCTGTAATGCAATAAACGCCTTAACTCAATTCTCTCTTATGTCGACTTAAGCTACTCTTCCATATTGACACAGATATATACATCACTATAATGTTTTTTGTAAATTTAATTGACCGATGTCTGTTTTTTGTTGAAAACACGATTTTTTTTTAAAAAATTAGAATTTGTATTATCAATTTCTTTGAAAAGTTTGATTTTAGTATGAAATACATATGTAAAATAGAGTATGAAATATAATGGAAATTAGATTTTATAAATTAACCACCCCCTGAAATCTTTTATATGATAAAAAATAGCAAATTACAAAAAATATGATAACGAAATTTAGCAAAAACATTATTTTTATTAGATAAGTCTGAAAACTTAAATATTTTCTTTAAAAGTTTTCACAAAATATTTGTCAAAACAGTTAAATATTTAACGTAGCTTTAAATTATGTAGACAGCTGCTTTACATTATTTGATGTTAACAAAAGATTAACATCGGTTTGTTAAGCTAACAATCGTTTTAGGATAATACTTTAAGGAATTTTGCTTAACTTTAGTTTACCAATCGTTGTTAAATTTTTTTGCATAAGACCGTAAATATGTTAATTATTAATTATGGAGACTTGAAACTTTTTCAGATTAGAAAATCAATAAACACCTAAATCACCTAAATCAGTCTTGAGAAACATACACACTTGTAATTGACCAAAAACTCTTTCCACTCTGTACTTTACTTTTGTAACACCATTGGTGAAGGGTATTTAAGGTTCGGCATAGCCGAACATAGCACTCTTACTTGTCTTTAATATATGAGTTATATGGGAGGGGTCACGCCCACTTGAGATTTCAAGAAAAAACCTAAACTATTTTAACCACCGGTCACACCATACCACACTGTCAAAATTTCAGAGAAATCGGTCCGCTAGTTTCGGAGACCCTTCCCAACAATAGGAAGAATATGTATAGCATTTGAAAGATGTTTTCAGTAGATGTTATTTGATACCAAAAAAGTTAATATCGGATATAAACTTCTAAAGTTATGCCGTATAAAACATATAACTATAAGAGATCACACCAAAATCTTTCTATACAAATTTTTTGATATAGACATACTATCAGGTACAGGAAAACCGTTGATGTCGGAGGTTAACTAATAAAATGGATTTGTGTCGTTTTTATCAAAAACAAGAAAGAAATATCGGATATAAACTTCTAAAGTTATGCCGTATATTACATATAACTATATGAGATCACACCAAAATCTTTCTATACAATTTTTTTGATATAGACATACTATCAGGTACAGGAAAACCGTTGATATCGGAGGTTAACTAATAAAATGAATTTATGTCGTTTTTGTCAAAAACAAGAAAGAAACATCGTTTCCCTGAAAATTTGTTCTGCACTCTCCAAGTCTTGGAAAATATGGTGAATCACCATCTTGTTAAATATCTGGAATCTAACAACCTACTAAGCGACCGCCAGTACGGATTTCGTAGGAGACCGCAAGGTTCCGTTCTTTCTTATACACTATTTCTTATATTCATTAATACCTTTTATATCAAACTTCCAATTCTATATACTCTTTTGCAGATGATAGTAACATTTGCCATTCGTATTCATTCAATTATAGACCAAGCCTCTTTGAGGTAGGTGCTATGAGACAACACATGAATGAAGCATTAAACCGCGATTTAGATACAATATCTGAATGGGGCCGCGCGAATAGAGTTGATTTTAATCCTCGAAAAACTCAATGTTCTTTGCTTACACACAAGCGCACGGCAGATCTTGTTACTTCATCTGTTTTCATGGATGGTGTACATATTCAGGAATCAGATGTTCTTGATGTTCTGGGCATGAGGATTCAGTGTGATGTTCGTTGGACTAACCACATTTTTCAACTGTCGAAAGAAGCATTCAAATGCCTCGGTTTTCTAAAACGGTGTAAGAGATACTTCACTCCAGCCGATCTTCGAACTATTTACACCACCTATATCAGACCGAAAATGGAATACAACTCTCATGTGTGGGCCGGTGTTTCAAAGTCTATTTGGAGCTTCTCGACCGAGTACAGGAGAGGTCGAAGGTGCTTATTGGTGACAGTAGGGTATCCAACTCTATTGACTCACTTGAACACCGTCGCAGTGTGGGTTGTGTTTCACTGTTCTATCGTTACTACTTTGGAATGTGCTCTAACGAAATCAGGGAACTTATTCCCGAAACTCGAATTTTCATGCGCAACACTCGTTTATCTGTTAGAGCTCATCCCTTCGTGGTCGATTTGACAGTAGACCGAACAACGCATTACAGAGAAAATTCGTTCTTTAGCCGTACTGTTCGTCCTAAATTAAAAAAAGGGTATTACAATTTTGTAATTTTTTCATTATTCATCTTAGACCCCATAAAAATGATGCCGATTGACTCAGAATCGCCAGAAGATTCGATTTAGTGTCTGTCTGTTGGAATTAAGTTTGCGGAGCTTCTTTTATATGTACCCAGGCAAATTATACATCAGATTTTAGGAAATTTCCGCTATTACATTTCCGAGATATCGCCAAAATACTAAACTTAGATGACGAGTTTAAAAATGTTTATAAGCCGATCGCGATGAAATTTAATATCATGCTGCGTTGCAGTATTTTCTAAAATCTGATATATAATCCGATTTTTTTAAATACTTTTTTGATTTTTTTATAATTTGCTAATTTGCATACATTTATATCTTTTGCTTTGGCAATATCTCAGTTATTGATCTACCGATTTTGATGAAATTCAATAGTGTGCAGAGTTGAATGATTTCCTATAATTTGATATACAGTTCAAAAAACCTTTTTTAAACAAACACAGTGTTTTAACGATTTTTTTTAAATATAGTTTTTTTTAATTTTTTTAATTCTCATCGAATATTGAATTTCTTCGATATCTCTGATGTTTATAGACCTATTTTATTTTCTAAAATTTGATACATAATTATTTTTTTTTTAAATACTGTTTTTTATTTTTTTAATTTGTCAATATAATAAATATGATAAATTTTGCTTTAGCGACATCTCAGTTGTTTATATACCGATTTTGGTGAAATTTAAATTTGAAATTTAAATTTAATAGTGTGCTGGGTTGAATGATTTCCTAAAATTTGATATACAGTTCAAAAAACTTTTTTTTTAATTCGGCAATTTGCGGGACATCGAATTTGGACTTTTTACAATATCTGAGATTGGTATGTACTTATTATGATGATATTTAACCCAGATAGCGCCGCTAATTTTTTTCTTTTTTTTGAAAACTTAAATTTTTATTTCGAAATTCATAAATTCAAAGGATTCTAAACATATAATATTAAATAATTTTTTTTCTTAAGCCCTATAGTTTTCTCGGAATCGGTTGTCCTTTTAAAAGGATACCGTCATTTAAAAGGACTTAACACTGCAATATAGTCATTTGACTTATTTTATTTAGAATACCTCTTTTATTTGTTGTTGAAAAAATATAGTTAACTGGATATAAACGATTTTTTTCCATTACGCACTATTTAAGAAAAACAGTGTTTCGGAAAGCACTAATTAAAAATTTAACCACGCTGAATCGTTTCCATCTACTGATTTTTTTTAACTGCAAAACTGCATAACAAAACATAAACAATAATAATAAAAAATAATAATAATAAAAAATAATAATTAAAATTACAGTTGCGCCAAGTGGGTTAATATCGTTTTGCTTTGAAAGATTTTCTAAGATCTGATATATATTTTATGGAATTTTAAGCAAATTGACGAATTTTATACAAAGAAAACAAAAAAAAATTTAATTCGGCATAGAATTTCGAGTTTTGGACATATCTCAGTAGACCTATATATTGAAATGTAATAATGTAATTAGAACTCTATTAACATTTAAAATACTATAAGTTATGTCGCTATACGATCTAGGAGCTCATTAAATCGGATTTCATCATACCGAAGTATGTCATAAATAAGTGTTTTGATTTTTGAACATTGTTGTTAGGGAACCACTGATCTCAACGTTCTCCATGAACAGCGGTTTATTTGTTTGCCAATTTTATTTTTAATGATTGATTGTTTTTTACATTTGTTTTGTAAACTGCTCCTTTGTCCTCCTCTTTGATCTTGTCATTTGCTTTAAAATATAAAAAAGAGAATGAGCTCTATTTCTTACTTGTCGTCGAAGAAGGAGGTACTAAACTACGGTAGGTGTTTTCTTGTAAATTTTGTATGTAATGATTTTCTAACAGTACATTTTTTATAGAAATAAACGTTACTGCAAACATTAAATTTTTAGTTTCCATCTGTTCATTGCAAACCTCCTGACCTTTGCTGCGGTCAGCGACATTTTTATTTCGCATTTTTTTTTTTTTGTTGCGAACCAAGTCTATGTGCCCTTTTATGTGTGTGTAATATAAAAACAGCCGCCAGCCAGCCACTGAGGAACTTTAGTTTTATATTTTAAATTTTATATTGAAAAAATGGCACCACCAGTACGCCGGAGCCCAGTGAACTTGAGAAGCGCAGTCAGTGTCGACACAGTAACATCTGATGCCCCTGATCATGAAATAAGTGTTACAAGTGATCACAGTGGTAATACAGCAAGTACACCAAGAGCAATAAATCATCAAGGGATGCTGCCAGCATCAAACACAAATAAAAGTACTATTGGCCGCCTTGAAGGCATTGAAAAGAAAATGCCACGCGATTTAAATTTTTGTGCAGCTTACAGTGAAATACTATGTAGAAAAAGGTTACGTGCGTAAAGTGTCGCCAGAAGATATTTGTCTGACATCGGAAAAGAAGTGGTTTTTACCACATTTTGTTGTAATTAATCCCAATAAGAATAATAAAAAAATAAGGTTGGTTTTCAATGCTGCAGCAAAGGTAAATGGAACGTCTTTAAACGGTAATTTACTGATTGGTCCCCAATATATCTCGATATTAACCGCCATTCTATATAATTTCCGGAGCAGGAAAGTCGCTGTCTGTGCAGGCATTCGTGAAATGTTTCATCATATAACCGAGTGACCGAATATCTCAACGTTTCCTATGGAGAAATGGTATCAAAACAACAAACCTGATGAATATGAAATGATTGTTATGACTTTTGGAGCCTCTTGCTCGCGGTGTTCAGCCATACACGTAATGAAGGCTAACGCTAAGGAACACCATGACTACAATCCGAGGGCAATAGAAGCCATATTGAATAGCCACTACATTGATTACTTTGTAGATAGTTTAGACTCAATTGAAGAGGCTATTGAAATTTTAAAGGAAGTTAGAGAAATTCAGAAAAACGGAGGTTTCGAGCTTAGAGGTTTTACGTCAAACTCGAAAAGAGTCTCCACGGCTCTAGATGGTGCTTCATCTTTAAAAATTATTGCAACCACTAACGTCATGGAAAAGGTATTGGGCCTTTACTGGGATCCAGCCTCTGATACATTTATGTTTAATTTGAAATTTAATAAAGTCAATAAAGATGTTATATCTGGAATGAAAAGGCCTACAAAGCGTCAAATATTAAGCGTTATTATGTCGACATTCGATTATTTAGGATTTTTAAGCAATTTTACTGTGGGAGGTACTACTGTGGTACTACGCAGCCTATGGAAACGTGATATCAGATATACCTGACGATATCAACGTAAGTTGGGAACGATGGCGGTTACAGCTTCAAAATATCTCAAATTTCCGTTTGACACGATTTTACTGCCTAATTGAAAAGAATAAACAAATTCAGCTGCATATATTTGTAGACTCCAGTGAAGAAGCCTTTGCTGCTGTTGCTTATTGGAGATTCGTCGCTATGGATGGAACTGTTAATGTAAGTTTTATCTGCTCGAAGACCAAATATGCACCCAGTATTAAAATGGATTTCGAGTAGTAATAGGGATTATAAGCCGTACGTAGCTCATAGAATAGCAGAAATACTATCGACAACCAATACTGATAACTGGAAATGGGTCTTCACTAGAGCCAATGTAGCCTAGAAGTTTTAATAATATTGATTTCTCCATAACATCACGGTGGAAAAACGGCCCAAAGTTTTTGGAACAAAATGAAAATGAATGGCCAAGTTATACAATTAAATCGCCTCCCCTAGAGGAACAATCCGAAGAAGAAATTCGTCCTAAAGTTGCATTTTTAGTTATTCAAAATAATTTTATAAGTTTTAAAAGATTTTCATCATTTACCCAAATGAAAAGAGCGATGGGGTGGATTCTTCGGTGTCGAAAAAAATATAATGATTCCGAGTTATATGGTCTCACTTCATGTGAACTAGAATCCGCTAAAAAAAGTTATGTATACTAGTCCAACGAGAATCATGTCCGGCCCAAATTGAATGTATAAAAAATGGACAACCAGTCCAAAAAACGAGTAGTTTGTTGCATCTGACGCCTTATGCCGACGATAATGGTATCTTAAGAGTATATGGACGAATAGATGTCGCTAGTTTTTTGCCATACAGTTCGCGGAGGCCTATTATAATGCCTAAGAACCACAGATTCACAAGACTTCTAGTTATGCATCAGCACTGCCTCATGAAACACCAAAATCACGAAGCTACTATCTCTCAAATACGTAACAAGTATTGGATTCCTCAATTAAGGACTCTGCTCCGGTTTGCCAGAATAAAAAATGCTAATTCAATAGCACCACTTATGGGACAACTGCCACTCGATCGTCTTGAGCAATATGTGGGGCCCTTTAAGTATACAGGTCTAGAATAATTTGGACCGATAAACGTGTCGATTGGAAGAAGGACAGAGAAAAGGTGGGTGGCGCTATTTACTTGCCTGACAATAAGGGCCATCCATTTAGAATTAGCGCACGACTTAACAGTAGATTCTTACATAATTGTCATGCGCAATTTTATGAATCGTAAATGTGCTCCAGCACGAATCCGTTCTGACAATGGGAAGAATTTTGTAGGTGCTGATGAAGAAGCGAAACGGTTTGGAGAAGTATTTGACATGAGTCAGATTCAGAACGAGTTATCTACCAAGGGTGTTGAATGGATATTTAATTGCCCAGCCAATCCTTCAGAAGGTGGTATTTGGGATAGGATGGTGCAATGCGTTAAAAGAGTTTTGCGTCATACTATGAAAGATGTGTCTCCGAAAGAACACGTTCTACAATATATTCTAATTGAAGCCGAAGGCATAATTAATTCACGGCCACTCACGCACCTACCTATAAGTCCTCATGATGAGGAGCCACTTACTCCAAATCATTTTCTGATTGAAAAAGGAAACGTTGCAGCAACACCTTCTATAAATGAATCTGATGTAAAGCTCTTCTCCTTCTGCAAGAAGTTTGCGGGACAGATTTTGGAAGCGGTGGATTGCAGAATATTTACCTACGTTAACCAGAAGGGTTAAATGGTGTAAGCGCACAGCTCCTATCGAAGTTGGTGATACGGTGTTTATCTGCAACCCTAATATCCCACGAAGTCAATGGCGGAGAGGTGTGGTCACTTGCGTCCATCTTGGTGATGACGGCATTGCAAGAAGAGCAGAAGTGAAGTTAGCGGTTCTAAACGTGGATGATGGTGAAGCTGATTGCTCCACGAGGATGGGAGTGTTAGGAAACCACTGATCTCAGCGTTCTCCGTAAACAGCGGTTTATTTGTTTGCCAATTTTATTATTTATGATTGATTGTTTTTGACCGCTCCTTTGTCCTCTTCTTTGATCTTGTCATTTGCTTTAAAATATAAAAAATAGAATGAGCTCTATTTCTTATTTGTCGTCGAAGAAGGAGGTACAAAACTGCGGTAAATGTTTTCTTGTAAATTTTGTATGTAATTATTTTCTAACAGTACATTTTTTATAGAAATACACGTTATTGCAAACATTAAATTTTTAGTTTGTATCTGTTCATCGCAAACCTCCTGATCTTCGCTGCGGTCAGCGACGATTGTTAATGCAGATAAAACATTTATGCTGTTTTCTACTAAAAGCGTTAGGGGCTGTTCGTGTAATTATGTAACGCTTTGTGCCCCTGTGTAAAACATTTTAATATAAATTCTCATACAAAATTCCTTCACCGTAACAAAGAGCGTTACGTCATATGTGAACAGCCCCTTATTTGCTTTTTTAACTCTTCATCTTTTTATAATATTTTTTAGATTGATATACATATAATAAGTCTATATTCCCAACTAAAATGTATGTACCAAGGCTCATATATACAGGTTAACGCATGGCTACAACAAATACAACAAGACAAAAACAACATAAATTTTGTTGTTGGATAATAAGTTTTTTAATGCCAAAATTTAAAACAACAATTCGACAATTAAGAATAACAACAATAATTTGACATTAGAAAACTTAAACAAAATTAGAACTAGAACAAATTTTGAAAAACAGCTGACGAGTTGCAGTCACTTGTTATAATTACACTATGGTTTGTATGTACAATTTAATTTTTTTTAAAACCTAAAATTTTTCCTCAGTATTGCTCTTCTTCAAGCAGCTTATATACAACCCCAGTAACAACAGTGTCAAAAGTTTGAAATATGAACATTTGATATCAAACATTTTTTTCAATTTTTTTTCAAATCTGAACAGATGTTTGAGATTTAAAAATGGTGTTATATAAATTTGATATCAAACATTATTTCAATTTTTTTTTAAATATTAAAAAAAATAAGGTTAAAAAACAATTTAATGTTTAAGATATTTTAAGAAATTCGTTTTTTCTTTCGAATTTATTAAAATAAACCTTTTTTCTTACTGGGACTAAGTAAAATATTATTCTAATACAGCAATAGTGAGGCCAAATTTTAAGTTTTAAATAAACTTACATTATACGTACATACATTTTAGTTGGGAATATAGACTTATTATATATCAATCTAAAGGAAAGTGCTTTCCGTACAAAAATATTAAAAAATATGAATAATTAAAAAAACAAATAACACTTTTGCTAGAAGACATGAAAACATTAATACAAAGCATTAAATCATTAACGGTCTTATGTTAAAAAAAAACTTAAATATTGCTTAAAGAACACGTTAGTTACCAAATACTTTAAGGCTAACAAACGATTGTTAAAAAATAGTATCCAAAAACAGTTCTTTAACTAATGAATACGTCAAGTCAATTTAACATGTTATTGCTGGCAACATCGTCATTCTCTCTTGTCTCTTTATAGTTAAATATACAAAACAACGAATTAATTATTCATTGTTTCCTCCGGGTAGTCGAATTTCTAAATAATGTTTTGTATGTTTTTAATATAAAATAACATTTTTCTTCTTTTCTTGCTGTAAAACTACGTTTATGTTATATAAAAGCATAAACTAAACACATTTATAATACAGTAAAATAATAAATAGACAAATTTTTACTAAGGGTTTAAACCAATTGTTTAAAAATCGAATACTTTTAACTCATGTTGAATATATATTCATCACTATTCATCACTATAATGTTTTTTGTAAATTTCATTGACCGATGTCTGTTTTTTGTTGAAAACATGAATTTTTTGTTAAAAATTAGAATTTGTATTATCAATTTCTTTGAAAAGTTTGGTTTTTGTACGAAATATGTAAAATAGAGTATGAAATATCATGGAAATTATATTTCATAAATTTCCCACCCCCGAAACCTTTTATATGATAAAAATAGCAAATTAGAAAAAATATGATAACTAAATTAAGCAAAAATATTAGGGGTACTCGTTTAAACTACTAAATGCCTCTTATACCTCTTAAAGCTTAAATATTTAAGACGTATTAAAATATGTGTCAAAAATTGTATGGAATATTTTTATACAGGCTATTAAAGTTTTAAGCAACAATTTTGGCTCTTAAATTGTCTGTTAAACATACGAGATGGGGTTGCCATAAAAGTATTTTTAATGTGTTTCAAATATTTCATAGAAAATAATTTTATCAGGGCAACACTGTTCTTTGATAAAAATAAAAACGGAAAAAAATATTAAAATTAAAATTGTTGGAACAATAATCAAAAAATTATAATGACAGAGGTAAGAAATGCGTGAAAATTATTTTCTACGTAAATTAATTTGTTCCATTATTACCATTAGCTTTTGGAAACCAAAATCAAGCGCAAGCGTGAAAAGCCTACACACAGGTGGACTGAGGAACAGACTTTGCTTTTATTACAAGCTGTTGCAGATATTGTCAAGGACAATCCTGAAGGATTCGAGGTATGTATTAAAAAGCGAATATAAAAAAGTGTTCCTAATTGAAACTTCCTCTTGATAGAAACCAACAAGCCAAAAATTTTATGAAAAAATCATTGGCACCATAGCTGCTTTAAAGTCAGTAACATGGCTATGTGCAAAGAACAAAATGAGGAATTTGAGAGCAACTTATGTTTCAGCAAATACATGGCGAATGAATACTGGCTCAGGATTGATGGAAAATGGAGATGAGTCAACTGTGCGTTCTCACATTTTAAAAATTTGCCCTCACTATGATGTGCTAGGAGATATTTATGGTCATAAGCAAAGCGTTGCTTACTTACTTACTTAAATGGCCTATATTACAACCTGTTAAGGTCAAAGGCCGAGCATATTTTAGAATTCCATGCGCTTCGATCTTGTGCGCATGTTCTCCAATTTCGTAAGCCAAGCTTGTTTAAATTTTCTTCTACTTGGTCTTTCCATCGAAGTTTCGGTCGTCCTCGTCTTCGAGTTCCCTCGGGATCATGTTCAAACACTTTTCTTGCTGGAGTACTTTCATCCATTCGCACCACATGTCCCAGCCAACGCAAACGCTGCTGTTTGATGCGTTTTACTATGTCAATGTCAGCAAATAACTCATACAGCTCATGATTAAATCGATGCCGAAATTCATTGTTAATGCTGATTGGACCATAGATTTTTCGTAGGATTTTCCTCTCAAAGACTCCAAGAACAGCTTCATCGGCTTGTGTAAGTGCCCATGATTCAGCACCATATAATAGCACTGGTAGTATAAGCGTTTTGTAGAGCGTAATTTTAGTTCTTGTTGAGAGGATTTTATTCCTAAGCTGCCTGCTTAGGCCGAAATAGCATCTGTTGGCAAGTATGATTCTTCTTTTAATTTCGATACTTATGTCATTATTTATATTTACTGCGGTACCAAGGTAGACAAATTCTTTAACAACCTCGAAGCTATAGTTGTCCACGGTTACGTGTTGTCCAATTCTAGTGGATTGCTTGCTAGTAGAGACCATTAGTTTTGTTTTGGATTCATTGACTACTAGACCCATTTTCATTGATTCCTTCTCAATACTGGAAAATGCGGCAGTCACCTCACGCAATGTGCGCCCCATAATATCAATGTCATCGGCAAAAGCGAGTAACATGTGCTTTTTGCTAAAAATTGTGCCAGTTGTATTAACTGCAGCACCACGCAAGATTTTCTCTAACAAAATGTTAAAGAGATCACATGATAAACTGTCGCCTTGCCTAAAACCTCGCTTAGTTAAAAAGGGTTCTGAAAGGCTTTTACCTATTTTAACTGACGATGTTGTGTCAGTTAATGTCATCCTGCACAACCTTATTAACTTCGTAGGAATGCCAAATTCTGACATTGCTTTATACAGCTTTGTTCGTATTGGGCTGTCAAAGGCAGCTTTGTAGTCAACGAAGAGGTGGTAAGTGTCTATTTGCTTTTCTTGGGTCTTTTCCAGGATTTGACGCAGAGTAAAGATCTGGTCAGTGGTGGATTTACCTGGTCTAAAGCCACATTGGTAGGCCCCTACTATTTCGTTCATCTTGGGTTTTAGCCTTTTACACAGGATGCTCGATAAAATTTTGTAGGCAATTGAGAGGAGACTTATGCCTCTATAGTTAGCGCATACGGATTTATCACCTTTTTGTGCACTGGACAAAGAACACTGAGGCTCCAATCGTCAGGCATACGTTCTTCTAGCCATATAGAATTCAGGAGTTGAAACATGTTCTTTATTAATTCATCACCTCCGGTCTTAAAAAGCTCTGCTGGTAATCCATCAGCACCCGCAGCTTTGTTATTTTTTAGACGAGATATTGCAGCTCTTATCTCACTTATGTTGGGTGGTGGGCATATAATGCCGTCATCACTGATTTGTTAAGGCATGTCATGGTCACTTTCACTTGATACCAGCAATTTGCAGAAGTGCTCATTCCATAATTTCAAGACGCTCTCAGTATCCGTTACCAGGTTTCCTTGATTGTCCTTACATGAGAGAACACAATTGCTAAAACCTTCAGTTTGGTGTTTGATTTTTTGGTAAAATTTTCTCATCTCATTTCGGCTCTTATACATCTCAATTTAATCAAAAACGCAATTCTCTATTTCTTTCTTTTTCCTTCT
The DNA here is from genome assembly GCA_933228675.1 of Stomorhina lunata. Classification (NCBI taxonomy): domain Eukaryota; kingdom Metazoa; phylum Arthropoda; class Insecta; order Diptera; family Rhiniidae; genus Stomorhina; species Stomorhina lunata. Next base: position 81,043,812 of record OW121740.1, on the reverse strand, counting down.
GAATATGCGTTTTTCTTCCCTCTTTTTTTCGCGGTATCTTTCCAAAGTTCCTCGCGTAACTACATTCTGTAGAGTTGCCATATAGGCTGCATTTTTTTCGTCTGTGGCATTACGGCATTCCTCATCATACCACGAGTTTTTAGGGCGAGGGGTTTGGAACCCTAGTGTCGATTTTGCAGCAGTTTTTAAAGCGTTGGCAATATGTTGCCACTGCTCATTTATATTACTGGAACTCGGAGCATTTTCTCTGAGAAATTGAGTTGCTCTTTGCGAGAAGTCGATGGCAGTTTGCTGGGATTTTAGCTTCGCAACATTAAACTTTCTTTGCGCTTCCGATTTTACCTTCCGAGAGACACTCAAGCGTGTTCTTACCTTTGATGCGACTAGATAATGGTCGGAGTCCATATTTGCTCCACGTATAGAACGCACATCCATCACACTTGATGCGTGTCTCGCATCAACTAAAATATGGTCAATCTGGTTTTTCGTTTTCTGGTCTGGTGAAACCCATGTTGCCTTGTGGATGTCAAGGTGTTTAAACCTGGTGCTGCTCAATATCATATTTCGGGCTGCCGCAAAGGAGATTAGCCTCATACCGTTGTCGGTAGTCAAATTATGGAGACTGAACTTACCGATAGTAGGTTCAAAGATGCTTTCTTTTCCAATCTTTGCATTAAAATCACCAAGGATTATTTTCACATCATGACTGGGGCAGCTATCATAGACTTCTTCAAGCCGGTCATAGAAAGCTTCTTTCACATCGTCGTCTTTATCTTCTGTGGGAGCGTGTGCACAAATAAGGCTTAGATAAAAGTATTTAGCTTTGACGCGAATTGTTGCTAACCTTTCATTTACTGGGGTGAACCTTGTAACAAAATTTCGCAATCTTTTGCTTACCATGAACCCGCAACCAAACTCATGCTTACTATTATGACAGCTGTAATACAGGTCGCCTTTTGGTGTTTTGGCGACGCCGTGGCCATTCCATCTTATTTCCTGTACAGCAGTCACATCACATTTATATTTATCGAGAACATCCATTAACTGGATCAGAGCACCTCCTCTGTAAAGGGTTCGGATGTTCCAGGTGCTGATCCTTAAATCATGATCCTTTTTACGTTTGCCATGGTCGTCAGCATTAGGGGGGCCGTTTTAATTCTTAAAATTTGCTTTTTCATAGTAGCTGATTTTTCCAGGAGTGGGTTACTAGCCCGACGTCCTAAACCCATGTTTTTATAGTTCTTATGGGAGAACACGCGGCACTTGTTAGCTCACTACTTTAACGGGTGTTAAGGTAGCTACCCAGGTGACACCACGAGGAGGTAAGTGACCACAGTTGAGATGAAGGATAGACCAAGATTAGCCTGGGTTTACCAAGTTAAACCAGTCAGGACCGTTACTTGGAATCCAACATCCCCTACATCACCCAAGCAAAGCGTTGCACCATGTTTTATTTTGGACACAAATGAACCTCTGGTTATCAGTTCCGAATCTGTAATTATCAATTCTGATTCTTCTAATGAAGAACACATTGAAGAAGTTGTTGTGACACCTTTGAACGATGATGAAACAAAGACTGCTAGTTCCATAAGCTTCACTCGGGCAAACACTCCAATAAAAAGATTGAAAACAGAAGGACCACGAAGACTTAAGAAGGAAAATAAGGATCCCATAAACAAACTATTGGAACTTCAAGAAAAAAAATTTAAAATTGAAATGGATAAACTGGAATTTGAAAAAGAAAAGAATAATACCGAACTAAAAAAAATTGAATTGGAAAATGAGCGCCTAAAGCTAGAAAGCGAAGAACGTAATAAAAAACTAGAACTGCAGTTAAAATATCAAAATTCCACCTAGTTTTCTAATGCCATTAAGGAATGTTTTATTTTAACAGTGAATTGTTCCTTTTGTTTTGAATTCAAAATACTTTTTCTTTTATAAATCACTCTTTCTATGTATTATTTTTTTATAAATAAATATACATATATATAAAATTAAGTGTGTAAAATTATTGAAAGCAATGCGTTTCGCTTGGCTACACCATCACTAGTTTCCAACGGCTCCTCATCGTTAAAACATGGATTTAATAATTCAAATTCGCACACAGTGTTGTCTTCCGATAAACCAAAATTTTCATCATTCTGTGTGATAAGAATATTGTGCAATATACCGCAAACAAGTATCCATCGACATGCAAATACAATAGAAGACTTATTTCGAATTTGAAGCTTCAGTTCTTTCAAACTATTGAACCGTTATTTTAGCAAGCCGAAGCAATGTTCAATTCGGATTCGATATTGACTGAACAGTCTATTAAACTCATTTCTCTGAGCCAAATTTGCTGCTGTAGAATTTTCTCTAAAAGGTGTTATGACGGTGGATGTCAGTTTGTAAGCGCTGTCACCTGCTATCCATTCTGCACCTGATAACATTTCTCCAGATTTTAATGACAAACAACAATTGTTATATATTCTGGCATCGTGTACGCTGCCGGGGTATCCCAGAACCATATGCCTTATTTTGAGCTTGTGGTCACAAACGGCTTGCACTTTTAGTGAATAAATATGCTTTCTTGAAAAATAAGCCTCTGGATCTTGAAAGGGCTTTTCCGACAATTTTACCTCCGTGCCGTCCACGTACCCTACACAGTGCGGTAGCTCATTAAGCGTTTGACCGACCATCTCTTTGCGCTCTACAGCATCTGGCCATGAAAGAAATTTGTCCTTTAATTCTTCGAGGGCAGTAAATATTCTATTAGTCATATCCTATGAAAATATTTATGTAAATTAAGAAAATTGGGCTTTAATTTTAAAACTATTTTTACTTGTATGACTCCACCATCACTGATACCAAATAAGCTCGCAATTTTGGTATAAGTAGCACCTTCTCCGCTGGAACCTAGTCTGTACAATGCAATGGCAAGCTGCATTTCAACAGAAAATTGTTTGCATGAACGTGGACCATTGAAAACTGCATGATCCTTTATTAAATTCAGAATATATTAGAAAGTAGACCAATTCATTCGCACAATTTGTTTGAATCTGTCTTCATCTAAATTTGACAATACTCTAGTTAAAAAATAATGGGATTTTGGCACCGAGTGATGAACAATGGGACATCCAAACCTTATGTATTTTGAACATACCATTATGAGTGTCAACTCTCCCATCAATGCGTTTTCCTGTTCCTGATGATTTCCTGGAAAATTGGTCAGTTTTTTTAAAACTAATTACTCAATGAAACTTTGAGCTTACCGACACCTTCAGAAATCTCCAGCATCATGCAGTCATTAACTAAAATTTTTTTCCATAAATTGAAAATTTTAGTTTTTTTACTTATTTTTGGCATTTTTAATAAAATTTGTTTTCAAAATCATACGGAAAAATAATTTAAGCATTAAGTTTACGAGGTGCGTTCGTTTTACATTATTGCTAAATAAAAAAAATTTAAGAGTTGCTAAAGTTAGTAGTTTAAACGAGTACCCTTATTATTTTTTATTAGATAAGTCTGAAAACTTAAATATTTTCTTTAAAAGTTTTCACAAAATATTATTTTTCAAAACAGTAAAATATTTAACATAGCTTTAAATTATGTGGACAGCTACTTTAAATTATTTTATGTTAACAAAAGATTACCATCGGTTTGTTAAGCTAACAATCGTTTTAGGATAATACTTTAAGGAATTTTGCTAAACTTTAGTTTACCAATCGTTGTTAAATTTTTTTGCATAAGACCGTAATAGATTATGGATTTGAAAAATTATTTATAAATATATTTTAATGAAAATTTGTGATGGTATAACGCTTTTAAAGAGAAAAAAAATATTTTTAGTAGCACAAATCCCAGAATTCCTAAAAATATTTAAGAAATTTCCAAAAATTACTATTTCTAGTTTTTTGTTCTAGTTGATTGGCCACTTTTAGGGCGACAAAGTACTTTTGCAATGTAATTGAAAACACCTTGGTTCACAAAAAATTTGTTTACAGCTCTCGTGTTGAAATTTTCGTAAACAATAGGTCTCATACGAGAGACTCTGGTTCTAACACCGAATGAAGAAGAAGTTATTTTTTAACTTTATTATAAACTTTTAGAAAATTATAAATTATATGTTCCTTAAGAAATTTGTTAAATAACTTAAAAATACTAAAAATAATTTTTACTCAAAAAAAAACAAGTAAGAGTGGTATATTCGGCTTTGCCGAATCTTGGATACCCTTCACAAATGGTGTTCCAAAAGTAAAGTACAAAATCGTAAGAATATATTGATAATTATATAGTTTCTGATTACTGACTTAGTTGAGCTCCACACAAATGCTTAATATCTATATTAATTTTCTTTTGTTCATAATTAATGTAATTTCTTTTGGTTATACTTAATGTAATTTAAAATTAAGAGTCGGAAAACGAAAAGCTTATCGGTGGCGTCATCATCTAGAATAGTTATGGACCCAAAGGTTAGGTTGGGCAGGTGGCTGATGTCTAGAGCAGCGTCACTTGGGTTCTAGAGTGGTCCCTTTGCGAAAGACAAAGATTACTAGACTACAAGTAGAGAATGCTTATTTAAGCCAGCCAGTTGCTTCGAAATAAAATAGACACATATTTTATGAACATTTAATAAAGTTCGATAGACCAGATAACCCATGCAGAAAAGATGCTTCAAAATGTAGATGCCCTTAGATTTGCAAAAGCACATCGATTTGATGAAGATTAAGTATTCTGGCATGCAACCCAAAAACACAGTGCCCAGTGAGGGTTGTGTACTTTAATTCGTACGGATTATCCAACTAGTAAAAGTTCTTGATTAGTTATATAAAACTCTGAAGTTAGCGGACTGATTTAGGTCAAAGCTTTAACAATCATTGTCAATGTATACAAGCCTTAGAATTATAGGGTATACACTCTTAGTTTTAGATACACACGTGAAATATATAGCTTTTAAATGGATAAATGTCAGCTTTGTTGGAAAAGTTATTAAAGATTTACTTATTAATCCGAAGTTAGTTAACTAATTAAGATGAATACTTCATCAATAATATTTGGGATGTATTGTTTTTTCGATCTGTCCGATGGATGTTTGGAAAGTTTTGCTCTAGTTCTTTGTGCAACTATAATGTGATTTAATTTATTAGCATTAAATTGATTCCCGGTCAGGGTTATATGGGCCCATTTTTAATACCGAACTTTTCAAGAGATGTCAAATGTTGAAAGTGTAGAAAGTTTATTTTTGGCGCTACCGCCCTGAATAACGACTTTGTACAACGTCTTTATACTAAATGTCATCATCGTATCTATTATAATTTGTCATTTATTAGCTACTAAGTGATTGCGAAGTTATACGGGAGCTATTGTCAAACGTGAACGGATTTCTCCCAATTGCAATTAAAAAACTTTCGTTAATATGTGAGATAAATACAATTATTACTTGCGATTTTATCGTATTTATTTAAAAACCTCTATAAACCAAAGTTATATTTTCTGATTCAAAACTCTATGAACCAAAAAATATTCAAACAATAATTTTAAATTTGGTTCAAAGAGAGTATTGAATATAATCTGTCAATGTGTACTTTAATTCGAAAGTATCATCAATATAGTAAAAGTTATTGATTAGTTATGTAAAACTCTGAAATAAACGGACCGATTTATATCAAAGCTTTAGCAATGATTATTTTGTCAATCTATACAAACCTGTGGATCAAATGGTATACACTACGTGAGATATATAGCATTTGAATGGATACATATCAGCTCTACATTAGTTGCTAACGCATCATAGCTTTGTCTTAAAAGTTATTGAATATTTATATATATAAGTAGTAATTTGTCAGTTTAAAACTGGAACCATTTTGAGCGCATGGGTACGCAAGGGTTAATTTGTATAAAAATGTAACTAAAGGCTTCTTTGAACGATTTGTTGAATTTTTATTGAAATATAATTATAAAAACATGTAATTTTTAGTACCTTTTTTGAAAAAAATTAATATTTTAGAAATTTTACTTTTGACCCTGGTAATAATAGGGTTAATGACATCCGATTTCAACCAAAGTTCACATATATATTTCTACCCATCGAAACAATATTAATTATAGTTCTGTTTATAAAAACTGCTAATATATAACAATTCGAGTGTTTTTTTGTAACTTTGGTGAAAAATTGGGTTTTTGTCCAAATCCTTTGACTTTAAGTCGCAGGTACGGCTAAGCCGTTATAGATATCGATTTAATTCTTCTTTTGTGCTAATCTGCAGGGTGTTTTTACTAATACTCTGGAACTTTTTTTTTACTTTTTAAAAATATTTTTTTTCGTTCTATACAAAAGTGACTTAACGTTATCCCATTTTAACGAAAATGGAGAATTAAATATCTTGGATCTCAAAAAAGTAAAACCAGTCAAACTTTATTAAAAATAAAAAGTTTTTTTATTGCCTATGTTCAGGAGCTTCTTCAAGGACATAAAATATTTTGGGAATATGTAGGTTTTGAACGGATATCATGTACTGAGCTGCATTTTTGTACTTCCTAGGAAGATTACCTATAATTTGATATATAATACATTCTCAAATGTTATCATAATGTTCAAAAGTCAGACACAAAATTAAGATAAATGCAGTATGTCTGTTTGCTAAAATCAGATTTGTGGAGCTCTTGGAAGGTATACCCATATGCATTTTACACTGAATTTCACCATTGTCGATCAAAACAACTGAAATATCGCTTAAACACTAAATTATTCTTCTTCTTCTGTTATCCTTGACTCCCAGTGGAGCATAGGGAATCAACCATCCTTTTAGTAGATCTTCATTTCTTATGCGATTTGGCCACCATATATTAAGGATTTGCCGCAAGCATTTGTTTGCAAAGGTTTGTAGGCGCTTATCGATGGCAGTTTCGCAGCCGTAATATAAGATGGACTTGACATTCGAGTTATATATTCGTAACTTAGTTGTTGTTGATATTTGCCGAGATTTCCATATAGTTCGGAGAATGCCGAATGCAGATTTTGCCTTATTAATACGCGATTCAATATCCTCATCGGCGCCACCTTTTGTAGATACCAAACTACCAAGATAATTAAAGGTACCTACCTACACATCCAATACCCTCGTTATCCACATTGATATGTGGCGACGGGTTTGCGCCATAGCCTCCAGGCATAATCTTTGTCTTGGAAATATTGATTTCCAGCCCAGCTGCCCGAGATTCAACAGTAATATCGCTAGTGTTTTCTTGAAGGTGAGCTGGTCTTTGGCTTAGAAGACATACGTCATCGGCGTATTCCAAGTCCTGGAGTTGCTTAAATGGTGTCCATTGGATACCACGTCTACCATTCAGTGCCGTGCGCATTATATTGTCGATGACAAGGATAAAAAGTATAGGTGATAATATACATCCTTGTCTTACTCCAGTAGTAACTTCAAACGGATTAGACAATTTACCTTTATGTAGAACCCGGCATTTAAAGTCCACGTACATTGCCCGAATTAAGTTCAGAATTTTCGTTGGCATGTTACGGTTTTCTAAAATTCTCCATAGATAGCACCTGTTGACACTGTCGAAGGCCTTCATAAAGTCGATAAACGCTAGATAAATGGGGGTGCGGAATTCATTACATTGCTCTAGTACTATTCTTACTGTGTTGATTAGATCAACACAAGATCTATTCTCTCGGAACCCAAACTGATTTTCGCGGAGTGTTTCAGAAACTGCGTCAGATGTTCTATTCAAAATTACTCGACTAAGTATTTTGCTCGGTATTGGAAGAAGTGTTATTCCCCTGTAGTTATTGCAGTCTTTGGAATTACCCTTTTTTGGTATTTTGACTAGTATACCTTCATTCCAAGAGGTTGGTAGAGCTTCTTCTTCCCATATTTTACGCGCAAATGGGTGCCACAGTCTCGCCGATCCTTTAACGTCACATAAAAGCATCTCCGCTGATATATTGTCATTGCCCGGGGCCTTGTTACGCTTAAGGCTTTTAATGGCATTCTTCACTTCTTGTATTGTTGGTGGGCTTTCTGAAATTCCACTGAATGAACAGTCATGGTTGGTTTCATTTTGGACTTCCGTCAGCGCTTCTAATCCAATGGGATTGTTGAAATGTTGACTGGAAGTGTTCCATCCAACATATTAATTGTTCATCCGGGGTTGAGAGAAGTGTACCGCTACAACTCAGAATGGGACTATTGGTGTAGGTAGGTTTGCCACACAACGCCCTTGATATATTGTATAAGGTCCTCATGTTCATCTACCCACATTCCTTCGTCCCTCCTTGCAGATCTTTTTATTCTGTTGGATAGGTCACGGTATGTTGTGTTAAGCTCCTCAACATCAGCGTTTGCATTTAGTTTTGCATTTTTTACGTTGTTGAACCAGGTCCCATGTTGCTTGTGTGAGCCATACTTTCCTTTTATTTTCCTTTTATGGAAATTATATCTACCACAAATTAAAGAATGCATCAGAATTTAGGCAATCCCCTAAAAAAAACACCTGAGATATCGACAAAACAGGAGCTCCAAAAACTTGACTACAACCAAAAAAAGGAAATCGCGAAATCGATTCTCCTTCCGATTCTGAGTCGATCGGTATAATCGATATAATACCCTTTCACCTATTGGTGAAGGGTATAGAAAACAAGAAGTAGTTTATGTTAGACTAATGGCAATTACATTTGGTAGTAATTCTTCAATCGATCAATATATGCTTTAGATTGTTATAAAGTTAGATAAATACTTCAGAAATAATATTTATTGTTCTTTCAATTTGGCAAGCCTTTTGTTCTTAGGGTATACTTAGACTCTTTAATTGATTGATATTGTATATAGATTTTGAAAGGATATTTTCAAAATTAATTTTTTCAATTTTATTAAGTTGTTTTTTGTGTTAATCACGGAAATCTTACCTATATTTTGATATTTTAAACTTACATAAATTAGACCTAAAATACATTTAAAAGTTAAACGCAAAAGTTCTATATTGTTCAAAATTTTGTATCCTGATTTCGGTGTCTTGACTTTATATCTGGCAACGAACAAATATCACAACATTTTAAAATACGTGTATATGTTTTTCTTATAGGAAAAGCACATGGTTAATCTTGAATGTCTGTGAATTTAGTAGGCAGAATTAGTACCAGTATATGCAATTATATATAATTGATATATTAACCTATAGGTTCAGTTAGATTTTTATACATATGTATATGTATGGTTTTGAACGGATACCATTGTAATGAGTTGTATTTTGCATAATTCATAAAAAGATTACCTACAATTTAATATAAATATTAGGGTAAATATCCTGTTTTTGATTTTTGGATATAATACTTTTTTCAAAGGTTTTACACGAGATAAAAACAATGGCTTAATTTTTTTCCCCGAATTCCAACTCCTTCCCCTGCCTTTTTAAAGGAAAAAACGATGTTTTTGAGCATCATTTTCTACTGAGCGGAAATATCTTAAAATAGCTTATTTTTTTTCTCATAATTCAATTCTACGAAAAATTTCAGTAAGATTGAGACTAATTTCCCACTTCTAGAATGTACTTACTACAGTATTCCACGGTTAAATACCTCAGCAAAAATGTCCAACTTTTTTGGGTATTTATCCGGGGAAGGTATTTAAACGTCCACGTTTATTTACCTCATAGAGGTACTTATAAGAATACCCTTAATTGCATTTAAGGGGTAATTATCAGAATATCAATTCATTTCTTGCTCATGAACAGTCATTGAAGTAAATGAGGAAAACGCAGTTAAAAATCAACAAAATATTTTATTAAATACAAATTCATATCAGAAAAAAATTAAAAAAATAAACATAACAAAATTCATATCACAAGTAAAAACAGAAAACTTTTAAAGTTATAAAAATAAAATACTGATGGTCAATTATTTGAAATATTCAGTAATTTTCGATTGTGTCATATTCGAAACTTCGTTTTTGAAAATTTTAGCCTCAAAATTTTCAATATCTTCCAGCTTAATATTTTTATTATCGGCATATCGGCGAATAACGTCAAGGGCTACTAGAGCATCTTTAAAGGTTGGAGTGGCATGTCCTTCCTCACAAACAACCTCATCATCTGATGAGTCGCCGTTTCCATTTAGGAGACCCTGGAGTATTTGTTCGTCTGTTAGCAAACCATAACATTGAAGGTTTTCATCGCATCTGATATATTGATCAAAATTATCTGGTGAAATATCGGCCTCCGTAAAGCTTTCTTGAACTTCCTCTACTTCCCCTACTTCTTCTGAAGGTTCACTGACTGTAAATCCTGCCTGAAATGTAAATTATTTAGATTTTAATTATTTACTTTTACAAAGTAAATTTTTCTGTATTTAATATTTACCTTACGAAAACAATTAATAATAGTATCTTCTTTAACCAGCCATAAAGCTCTTTTGATAAAATATAATGCATCTAAAATTGTTATCCCTTTTCAAATGCTATTATTTGCTTTCTTATAATAATTTGTCGGTAATTTGATTTGAAGGAATGAATGATGCCTTGGTCTAGAGGCTGTATTAATGCTGTTGTATTTGGTGGGAGGAATTGTACATTTATATTTTGTAGATCCACTGTGACTTTATGGCATGATGCATTGTCTACAAACAATACAATTTTTCTGTTTTCTTTCGACATTTCGTTGTCTATTTGTTGCAAGATGGAATTCCATAAACTACTGGTCATCCAAGCATTTTGGTTGGAGTAGTATGGAATAGGAACAGTTTTACTGGATTTAAAACAGCGGGGATTTCTATATTTACCAATTGAAAATACCTTTTTGTATGTTCCTACAGAATTACATACAAAAAGCAAAGTAACTCGCTGTTTTTGCGATTTATGACCTTTCACACATTCTCCTTTCCGAGGCAGAGTTCCACTTGGTAAAACTTTATAAAAAAGTCCACTCTCATCCGCATTAAAAATATTTTCAGGAGTGTAGTTTTGAAGAAGTACTTTAAAATTACTACCTTCTATATAATTTCTGGCGCCTGCCTCATCATTCTCATTACTTTCTCCATGTATCTTAGTAAATTTTAAGTTTTCTCTTCTCTGCCATCTCCATAACCAACCACTGTTTGGTTCAAAATCAGAATTCATTTTTATAGCAAACTCCTTTGCCTTATTCATTACCATTTGATCACATTATGAGGGCATTTTCCACATCTTCATGATTGGACTTTCGGCAACGTTTTAAATCCATATTCTTATTAGAATCTGCAACAGCACGATTTTTTTATTCATTCCTTATTATTCTGTTGACCGTTGAAATATCACAATTAAATTGTGCAGCCAATTGCTGCTTTGTTTTTTCTTTGCTTTTTGCAAGAGAGATCAACAAAAGTTTTTGCTTTATAAAAAGGGCCGTTTTTTTGGGAGCCATTTCTTTAAATCAATTGTTCACTTATTTTTCAAAATTAAAATTTTTACCACCAAAACAATAAACAATTAGGTACAAAGTTAACAGGTGCTTATATAAAATTCTGACAAAGTTGTCTAAAAAAGGCACTTTCAGAAAAATGCAGGAATATGTCAGTGTTGGGATTTTTTTAATTTAATTACCCGAATGAGGTATTTAAACGAAATTTACAAATTTATACATTGAGGTAAATAAACGAAGACAATTTAAGGAATATATGAGTGCTGGGGTTTTTTTTAGGTAATTAACCGGATTGGGTATTTAAGAGAAAGTTATTAAAGCGTGGAACTTTGTTTGAAAAAGTACGAAAAATTTAAGGGGATTTACAGTGCGAGGTAAATAAGCGAAAAAAGCCATTAAGCGTCGAGTATTTAGCCGTGGTATACTGTAGTTGACAGACATCACAATAAATGCATTTTTTAAATTTTTTTTCTTTTTTATATTAAAATATACCGCCTGAAAGTACATTTTTTACTAAAAACAAAATGCGTTGAAAAATTTTTTTTGTGACAATCCGTTGAATATTAATGATAAATTGAATTTTTGAATTTTGACCAAAATGTTGTTCAGTATAAATGATTGAATATTTTTTGCCATTTGTAGTGCATTTAAATAGCATTTGTCGGAGCTCTAATCGGCAGCATTGCGAATCATAAAAGATAAATTTATCCCATAATTATTTTAAGTTTTTAAGATCTCAAGTGAGATAATTTAAACATTTAAGGGTTCCGAGTTCATGGAGTAATCAGCGGAATTCTAAGTAAATTTCGGTTCATGTCTCATTTTTTAATACATTCAAAAATATTAGGGAAAATATTCGAAAGTAAACAAGTACATAATCAAAACTTCAATTTAGCATTAAAATTTAACGGATAATGATAAAAAAAATTTTCCAACGCATTTCTTTTTAGTAAAGAATGTATTTTCGGACGGCATACATAAGTATAAAAAATAAAAAAAAATTAAAAAAAGTTAATATTTCGTGATGTCCGTCAATTAGAGGGTGCATTCTAAAACAGGAAAATTAGTCTCAATCTTACTAAAATTTTCCGTAGAATTCAATTATGAGAAAAAAATCAACTATTTAAAGCTATTTCCGCGTAGTATAAAACAGCGTTTTGCCTTTAAAAAGGCAGGGGAAAAACTTGGAATTCGGGGGAAAAAATTAGGCCATTGTTTTATCTCGTGTAAAACCTTTAAAAAAATTATGATATCCAAAAATCAAAAAGGAAAATTTTCTCTCATACGAAGCCTAATAAATATACTTTATATAATAGTTCGCAAATAATGAGCAATCACTATGTTCAAAAGTCATACCACTAATTTTAGACATATGTACATCGTATTTCCGTCTACTGAAATCAGGTTTGTATAGCTCCTGGATGGCATGCCGATATAAGTTAAATATTGGATGTTAATAGTGTTCTATGAAGTTTATTATCAAATTTCAATATACATTTCTATTAACACCTGAGATATAACCAAAACTCGAAATTCGATGCCGAATTAAAATTTTATATATCCTTTTAAATTATATTTTTTTAATTTGTATAAAATTCTTCAATTTGTTTAAAATTCCTCAATTTGCGGATAGTATACTGACATGAATAATATTTCAGATCTTAGGAAATCCACTATCGTCAAAATCGGTATATAACAATATGAGGTATAGCCAAAACTCCAAATTCGATGTCCCGCAAATTGCCGAATTTAAAATATTTTTTTGTAAAAAAAATATATATTTTTGTAAAAAAAATATCTTTTTTTGTAAAAAAAAAAAATATATTTTTTGTGAAAAAAATATATTTTTTGTAAAAAAAATATATTTTTTTGCAAAAAAAAATATTTTGTTTTTGAAGAAAGTTATATCAAATTTTAGAAAATCATTCAACGCAGAGCACTGTTGAATTTCATCGTAATCGGTATATCAACAACTCAGATATCGCCAAAGCAAAATATATCGATGTACGCAAATTGGCAATTTAATTTTTTTTTAACAGTATTAAAAAAAAAATCGAATTATATTTCAGATTTTAGAAAATACTTCAACGCAGCACGCTATTAAATTTCATCAAAATCGGTCCATAAATACTAGAGATATCGCCAAAATTCAAAATTCGATGAGAATTAAAAAAAAAATTAAAATTGTAAATTTAAAAAAAAAAATTTTTAAATTCGTCAATTTAAACCCATCGAATTTTAGTATTTTGCCGATATCTCCGATGTTTATGGAAAAAATTGTTGTTTTTTCTCTTTTTTGGTTTTATAGACAAATAAAATAATTTTTATAGCGAAATAAATCAGAAAGATTTTTTATTAAAAAAGATCTTGTTATAAAAGCACTTATACTAAGTGTTATACCGATGTCCGATTATACGTTTGAACCACTGTAGATCAGATCTTAGTAAAAAATCGGTAAAGTATGGGACAAAAATTTAAATTTTACTTTTTGAAGTCGAATATCTCTTAAACCATAAGAGATAGCATAGATATGTAGCGTTGTTTTTGTAGATCTTGATCTATATATTTGTTAAATAGTATGATTTTTTAAATCGGTTGGGAAATGACAATTATACAGTGGAGGTTTGAAAAAGTTAAGTAGTTTGTTTTGGGGGTGAATAACTTTTCTGAAATTTTAACTTTTCTGTAGTATAAAAATACAAATACATATACACTCACGATCACCAGAATTGGTTCACTTCTTTAGTATAAATTTAAGCTTGCTGCTCTTAAGATAATTTACGAATAGAATTGTGAAGTACTTTTTCTGAAAGTACATCTGTTTGATTTGCCCTACAAAACATTAGTTCGATGTTACGTAGTGGATCAAGATTATTATCATTACAGATTTGCCTGATTTTGTGAACATAAAGTTAATTATATGGTGATCTAATGCTATAAAGCTCAAAATAAATTTATCGTCTCTAGTTATTCACAGTGAAATAGCATTTATTATTCTTGATAAAAATGTATAGAAAGTTTTAAGAAATACATTGTTGCCGTTTGGTAAGAGGATATTCCTTTCCAAAGGCTGAGGAAACAGGTTTCCTTCAGTTTAGTTTATTCCTAAGTCTAATAGATTTTTTTTTAAACTATTTTTCCATTAGTATTATGTTTACTTGTCTCCGTATAATGAAATATTTTGGACATTTTTGTAATTTCTGTCCTTAGTTTATAGCATTTATTTGAAAGTACCGATAAATAAATATTTTGCCCTAGTATATTTTCTAGGTATAGTATTTTTCTATAAATACAGTTTTTTTTTATTCAAATTTAAAAAAGTGACGAAATTTTCCATATTGTTAGAATTATTACTTGTTGTTTATAAACTTGTTTATTAATTGTAAAACGATATCATATCATACTTAGCTTTTGTTATTTGTTCAGAAATTTTATTGAAAATAAAATTATTACTTTTCAAACAGTTAAACCAAAAGGTTATGGGCCCAGCCAAATAAATAATAAAAAATTTTAAATTAAAGAATTCAAAATAGAAAATTTGTGAATCGATTTAAAAACAAAAATTTAAAATTAACGAATTTTAAAAGAGAAATGGCGTTCGGGCAAAATGAAAAATTTGAAAAGCTGGTGGGATCCGATAATTGGATAACTTGGAGCTTTGCTGTTGAAACCCAATTGAGATTAGAGAATCTTTGGAAGTATATCAATGTTGATCCGCAGGACTATGTTGCTGAAAATGACGAAAAAGCAAGATGCCGTATAGTTTTGGCTTTGGATAAGTCATTGTATGTGTATGTTCGTGAATGTTCAAAAACACATGAAGTTTGGAAAACACTAAGGAATTTATTCGAGGATTGAGGATTGGATCGAAAAGTTGGATTGCTACAAAAGTTGTGCTCAATTCAACGTGAAGACTGCTCGTCAGTTGAAGATTACGTGTCCCAAATCGTTACAACATCTCAAAAATTGGGATCAATTGGTTTTGTTGTGGACGATGAATGGTTGGGATGTGTTAATGCCAAAAGGCCTTATATGGCCTTAAGCATTAATATTGTGACATGCAGATACACCCTATCTGTTAGTTATATATATGAAAGCTAAGTGTTTTCAATAACGTCAAAATCATGCTGTCTCGTTCTCAAATAAGGCCTAAATCCAAATGTCAAGCGGTCCAAAACGTCAAAAATGTTGTTTCCGTTTTGGGTCCTACTAACTTAACTTCCTTCTTGAACTAACCGCCAACAGAAAAGGTAACAAATAAAAATTCCTCTCCTATATGTCCAAAATCCTAAAACATATTGTTTTTATTTATTTCTATTTACATATTGTCCGCTGGGTTTTCAACTAATTGAGCAAACAAATCAAAGCTTAATTTGTTAAACCAGCTCAGAGATCAACTAATCGAAATCTGTTTTCCAAACCAGCTCTTCATCCCAACATTTGGTCCTTCGAACCGGATTGGAGAAAAGCTTTCGAATATAATTCTCTGTGATTGATTAATTGTTCTAATTACTGCTCTTGGAGTTAATTCTTGCTCATCGTATTACATACTACCTGATTACCCGAATGAGGTATTTAAACGAAATTTACAAATTTATACATTGAGGTAAATAAACGAAGACAATTTAAGGAATATATGAGTGCTGGGGTTTTTTTTAGGTAATTAACCGGATTGGGTATTTAAGAGAAAGTTATTAAAGCGTGGAACTTTGTTTGAAAAAGTACGAAAAATTTAAGGGGATTTACAGTGCGAGGTAAATAAGCGAAAAAAGCCATTAAGCGTCGAGTATTTAGCCGTGGTATACTGTAGTTGACAGACATCACAATAAATGCATTTTTTAAATTTTTTTTCTTTTTTATATTAAAATATACCGCCTGAAAGTACATTTTTTACTAAAAACAAAATGCGTTGAAAAATTTTTTTTGTGACAATCCGTTGAATATTAATGATAAATTGAATTTTTGAATTTTGACCAAAATGTTGTTCAGTATAAATGATTGAATATTTTTTGCCATTTGTAGTGCATTTAAATAGCATTTGTCGGAGCTCTAATCGGCAGCATTGCGAATCATAAAAGATAAATTTATCCCATAATTATTTTAAGTTTTTAAGATCTCAAGTGAGATAATTTAAACATTTAAGGGTTCCGAGTTCATGGAGTAATCAGCGGAATTCTAAGTAAATTTCGGTTCATGTCTCATTTTTTAATACATTCAAAAATATTAGGGAAAATATTCGAAAGTAAACAAGTACATAATCAAAACTTCAATTTAGCATTAAAATTTAACGGATAATGATAAAAAAAATTTTCCAACGCATTTCTTTTTAGTAAAGAATGTATTTTCGGACGGCATACATAAGTATAAAAAATAAAAAAAAATTAAAAAAAGTTAATATTTCGTGATGTCCGTCAATTAGAGGGTGCATTCTAAAACAGGAAAATTAGTCTCAATCTTACTAAAATTTTCCGTAGAATTCAATTATGAGAAAAAAATCAACTATTTAAAGCTATTTCCGCGTAGTATAAAACAGCGTTTTGCCTTTAAAAAGGCAGGGGAAAAACTTGGAATTCGGGGGAAAAAATTAGGCCATTGTTTTATCTCGTGTAAAACCTTTAAAAAAATTATGATATCCAAAAATCAAAAAGGAAAATTTTCTCTCATACGAAGCCTAATAAATATACTTTATATAATAGTTCGCAAATAATGAGCAATCACTATGTTCAAAAGTCATACCACTAATTTTAGACATATGTACATCGTATTTCCGTCTACTGAAATCAGGTTTGTATAGCTCCTGGATGGCATGCCGATATAAGTTAAATATTGGATGTTAATAGTGTTCTATGAAGTTTATTATCAAATTTCAATATACATTTCTATTAACACCTGAGATATAACCAAAACTCGAAATTCGATGCCGAATTAAAATTTTATATATCCTTTTAAATTATATTTTTTTAATTTGTATAAAATTCTTCAATTTGTTTAAAATTCCTCAATTTGCGGATAGTATACTGACATGAATAATATTTCAGATCTTAGGAAATCCACTATCGTCAAAATCGGTATATAACAATATGAGGTATAGCCAAAACTCCAAATTCGATGTCCCGCAAATTGCCGAATTTAAAATATTTTTTTGTAAAAAAAATATATATTTTTGTAAAAAAAATATCTTTTTTTGTAAAAAAAAAAATATATTTTTTGTGAAAAAAATATATTTTTTGTAAAAAAAATATATTTTTTTGCAAAAAAAAATATTTTGTTTTTGAAGAAAGTTATATCAAATTTTAGAAAATCATTCAACGCAGAGCACTGTTGAATTTCATCGTAATCGGTATATCAACAACTCAGATATCGCCAAAGCAAAATATATCGATGTACGCAAATTGGCAATTTAATTTTTTTTTAACAGTATTAAAAAAAAAATCGAATTATATTTCAGATTTTAGAAAATACTTCAACGCAGCACGCTATTAAATTTCATCAAAATCGGTCCATAAATACTAGAGATATCGCCAAAATTCAAAATTCGATGAGAATTAAAAAAAAAATTAAAATTGTAAATTTAAAAAAAAAAATTGTTAAATTCGTCAATTTAAACCCATCGAATTTTAGTATTTTGCCGATATCTCCGATGTTTATGGAAAAAATTGTTGTTTTTTCTCTTTTTTGGTTTTATAGACAAATAAAATAATTTTTATAGCGAAATAAATCAGAAAGATTTTTTATTAAAAAAGATCTTGTTATAAAAGCACTTATACTAAGTGTTATACCGATGTCCGATTATACGTTTGAACCACTGTAGATCAGATCTTAGTAAAAAATCGGTAAAGTATGGGACAAAAATTTAAATTTTACTTTTTGAAGTCGAATATCTCTTAAACCATAAGAGATAGCATAGATATGTAGCGTTGTTTTTGTAGATCTTGATCTATATATTTGTTAAATAGTATGATTTTTTAAATCGGTTGGGAAATGACAATTATACAGTGGAGGTTTGAAAAAGTTAAGTAGTTTGTTTTGGGGGTGAATAACTTTTCTGAAATTTTAACTTTTCTGTAGTATAAAAATACAAATACATATACACTCACGATCACCAGAATTGGTTCACTTCTTTAGTATAAATTTAAGCTTGCTGCTCTTAAGATAATTTACGAATAGAATTGTGAAGTACTTTTTCTGAAAGTACATCTGTTTGATTTGCCCTACAAAACATTAGTTCGATGTTACGTAGTGGATCAAGATTATTATCATTACAGATTTGCCTGATTTTGTGAACATAAAGTTAATTATATGGTGATCTAATGCTATAAAGCTCAAAATAAATTTATCGTCTCTAGTTATTCACAGTGAAATAGCATTTATTATTCTTGATAAAAATGTATAGAAAGTTTTAAGAAATACATTGTTGCCGTTTGGTAAGAGGATATTCCTTTCCAAAGGCTGAGGAAACAGGTTTCCTTCAGTTTAGTTTATTCCTAAGTCTAATAGATTTTTTTTTAAACTATTTTTCCATTAGTATTATGTTTACTTGTCTCCGTATAATGAAATATTTTGGACATTTTTGTAATTTCTGTCCTTAGTTTATAGCATTTATTTGAAAGTACCGATAAATAAATATTTTGCCCTAGTATATTTTCTAGGTATAGTATTTTTCTATAAATACAGTTTTTTTTTATTCAAATTTAAAAAAGTGACGAAATTTTCCATATTGTTAGAATTATTACTTGTTGTTTATAAACTTGTTTATTAATTGTAAAACGATATCATATCATACTTAGCTTTTGTTATTTGTTCAGAAATTTTATTGAAAATAAAATTATTACTTTTCAAACAGTTAAACCAAAAGGTTATGGGCCCAGCCAAATAAATAATAAAAAATTTTAAATTAAAGAATTCAAAATAGAAAATTTGTGAATCGATTTAAAAACAAAAATTTAAAATTAACGAATTTTAAAAGAGAAATGGCGTTCGGGCAAAATGAAAAATTTGAAAAGCTGGTGGGATCCGATAATTGGATAACTTGGAGCTTTGCTGTTGAAACCCAATTGAGATTAGAGAATCTTTGGAAGTATATCAATGTTGATCCGCAGGACTATGTTGCTGAAAATGACGAAAAAGCAAGATGCCGTATAGTTTTGGCTTTGGATAAGTCATTGTATGTGTATGTTCGTGAATGTTCAAAAACACATGAAGTTTGGAAAACACTAAGGAATTTATTCGAGGATTGAGGATTGGATCGAAAAGTTGGATTGCTACAAAAGTTGTGCTCAATTCAACGTGAAGACTGCTCGTCAGTTGAAGATTACGTGTCCCAAATCGTTACAACATCTCAAAAATTGGGATCAATTGGTTTTGTTGTGGACGATGAATGGTTGGGATGTGTTAATGCCAAAAGGCCTTATATGGCCTTAAGCATTAATATTGTGACATGCAGATACACCCTATCTGTTAGTTATATATATGAAAGCTAAGTGTTTTCAATAACGTCAAAATCATGCTGTCTCGTTCTCAAATAAGGCCTAAATCCAAATGTCAAGCGGTCCAAAACGTCAAAAATGTTGTTTCCGTTTTGGGTCCTACTAACTTAACTTCCTTCTTGAACTAACCGCCAACAGAAAAGGTAACAAATAAAAATTCCTCTCCTATATGTCCAAAATCCTAAAACATATTGTTTTTATTTATTTCTATTTACATATTGTCCGCTGGGTTTTCAACTAATTGAGCAAACAAATCAAAGCTTAATTTGTTAAACCAGCTCAGAGATCAACTAATCGAAATCTGTTTTCCAAACCAGCTCTTCATCCCAACATTTGGTCCTTCGAACCGGATTGGAGAAAAGCTTTCGAATATAATTCTCTGTGATTGATTAATTGTTCTAATTACTGCTCTTGGAGTTAATTCTTGCTCATCGTATTACATACTACCTGATTACATACATATTTTCATAATTTCTCAAAAATAAAAAAGGTACGTTTGCATTTTGCTTTTTATCCCATTCTTAGTCTATAAAGTGCATTTGCTTAGCTCAAAAGAGCTATTTTATTTGATTTTAATATTTTGATTTTTTATGCTACTCGGTAGCCAACATACAATAACTTAAATATAAAATAAAGTAGAAATTTTGAAAAAATAATTAAAAAATACAATAAATAAACATACATCTAAACAAAATTAAAACAAATTAAATAAAATAATAAAAGGAGTTTTAACCAACGAAATTTTACCGAAAAAGAAACGAGGAATAAAAAAAAACCAACAAAATTAATTATTGGCTCTTATATTAGCCACAACGCGGGAAAAGTTTTTCAAACAAAAATTCGCCAATTCTCATCCTGATCACTGCCAGCAATTTTGTATGTTAAAGTAAGGTTTAAAGTGAATTTAAATAAAAAAGTTTCATTTAATTATATTATTCGAATCATTTAAATATTTATTTTATTTGCGAAGAATTTCTGTACGGTAAAAATTGCTTCCCCCCCCCAACATAATTTAATTCATCCCTTTTTTATTTCCAATTGTTCCATCATATTCCACATTCCTCATCTCCCCGATGTTCCACCATTATTTTTCAGGCCAATGCTAATGTACATTATGTTATGTTAAACTCTTTTTCCAGCTTTGTTTACAGACTAGATAACATTTTTACATTAATTTATGTTACGCTCTAAATTTACATTAATCCCTGAACGATTAAAGAGATTAGTTAATTCCCTTAATTTACAGTGGGTTTAACGAAGAGTACCCATCCAAGCTTTTAACATTTGTTCACTTTTTCTGTCGAAATATCAATAACTCTCTTTCGATCTTCTCAGTAATACAAGCTTTATTTACATTTGGTTAAAAACAAAAATTTCTTATATTCAAAAGCTTTTACAGTATTACCAAGAAGTGAAACTTATTTTTTTCAGAATATTTAAAACTATTTATTTGTGAATTAAATAATAATTTAAAACTTAACAAATAAAATAATAAATACTTAAATAGTGATATAAATAAATAAATAAATACTAAAATAGAGAAAATTACATAGATACATAATTTAAAACTAGTTAAAAGTGTTATATTTTGTTTAAAATTATAACGAACAAGTAACACTATTCAACACCAAAAATTTACTATTAAGCAAAACAATTCTGTTCTTGTGTTATATTCCCCTAAGACAAACAAAATTTATAGTGGTGAACACTGGTAACGCAGAAAGTTAATTTTATCCAGCATTACAGTAGTTCATCGATATATGTACGTCATCCATAATTGGGAACCACAATTACTAAAAATTACGCTGTTGATGAGAATTGCAGTGAAATAAACATATTTTTTTGTGATTTCCTACTAATTTCTCGATTTATTACTGATTACACTAGGTCACAAATAACAAACTTTTGTCTGTTATTTGTTTCTAGCATACTTTTTCTCATGGATTTGGACCTACTGAACACGAAAATGAATTTAAAAAAATTTTTCTGTCGATTGGTTTGCGAGATACAAATTTTTTAATTTTTTTTTAATTTTTGGAGGTACACTTACTATTTTGAGCATATCTTTAGTCTTCTTTGACCTATTTTATCCTACTACTACTCAAATTAAAGACAATTGAGCCGTCTACAACTTATTCTCAGAAAATTTTCAAATCGGGTTAGTAGTTTTGATGTTGGCGGCTTAAAAAGGTTAAAAAACTGGGTTTTTTTAGTAAAAATGTGGCTGAGCCCTTACTTAACAAAATCTGATGACAAATGGCCGACTTATTATTTTTTTGGTAAACGACCGAAATTCCGCTATTTCACGATTTTTTGATTTTCATTATTTGCACAGCTTACCTACCCAACGCAAACGAATAAATACATTTGAACTTAATTTAAAATAAACAAATTAGTCTTCGTATATTATTTTTTAATTTATTTACAGCACTACATGCTCAATGTATCGCACAATTAGCTAAACTAACGAAATTAAACTAACTAATTAAATTAAGCAAATCAACGCACAAAAAAAATGAGTAAAAACAAAGATATAAGTGTACATTTTATGCCATGTGGAAAAACTGCTGACTTCTTTGTTTTTTGTATTCGCTGCAATCGGTCTCACGTATTAGGGTCCAAATATAGTCACCCATCATAGCCGTGTCATAGATGCCCTGATAGCGTCGTTCCATAGCCTTCAATTCCTGATGAAAGCGCTCGCCGTGTTCGTCGCTCACGTCTCCTAAATTATCAGAGAAAAAATCCAAATGAGAATGCAGAAAGTGTATTTTAAGTGACATGTGCACTCCCATGGCTTCATAGTTCTTTACCAGATCCTCAACTATGTCCTTATAATTCGGGCTTTTGTTGTTTCCTAAAAAGTTTTCCACAACAAGCCTGAAGGAATTCCATGCTGCGGCTTCGATGGGTGATAACAGCTTTGGGAATTTTTCATCTTTCAAAATTTTTTTTATCTCGGGTCCTGCGAAGACTCCTTCTTTAATTTTTGCCAGCGAAAGGTAAGGGAAAATTGACCGTAAATAGGCAAAAGCTTCACCTTCTTTGTCTAATTTTTTGGCAAAATTTTTAATCAAACCCAATTTTATGTGCAGCGGCGGAAGTATTATATTTTCACGGTTCTCTATTAGTGGTTTGCGCTGAACATTCGCTTCTCCAACTACAGGTTTCGTTCGTACCGGCCATTTTTTTTTTATATAATGCTGATCATCAGCGCGGCTATTCCAAAGACACAGAAAACAGCAATGTCGCGTATAGCCTCCTTGGAGTCCACACAGAATGGCCACAACTTTAAGGTCGGCGCATATTTTCCAATTGTATTTCCTATACTCTATGCATTTCAGCAAAATGTCCATAGTTTCATAGTTCTCCTTTGAATGAACCGCATGAGCAATAGGAACAGATGGCTTTTCATTCCCATTATGTAAGAGAACTGCCTTCAAGCTCTCTTTGTTGCTGTCAATAAACAACCTCCATTCGTTGGGGTTGTGAATTTGGTGAAGCTCTTGGAACAAGCCTGAAATGTCCCTGCAAAAACATATTTGGTCTTTCTTTGTATAAAATTTTGCATACTCCTTGTGACGGTTTCTGTACGCTGTTACTTTCACTTCTGAAGCCGCAAATCCACACTGTATCATCCGAGACGCAAAAAGTTCGGATTTCTCCTTAGTGAGACCAAAATCGCGCACCCAATCGTTTAGTTCGGCCTGTGACAGTAATTTTCGCTTTGCACCCGGCTCAAATTCGCTTGCATTTGACTCGGACTCTTCTTCTGACGATTCTGCTTTTTAAAGAGATGCACCAGGGCACACTGGATATGGCACATCATGCGAATGTGGTACTGGAAGCGCAAACGATCCCACTTGAGCGTAGTTCCATTTAAAAAATCTTCCTACCCCACTGTTTGTGGAATGGCATAGCGGCTTTTTCCACATCATTGGTGTATCGAATTTCATATGGCGGCTAAAATTAAAATAAATTACTATATTCGCTATGTATAATGTGTTTAAATAAAAATTCTTACCTTCCGCCAGCTGCCCAGTTGGTTAAGATTATATAGCAAAGATCACATAGCGACTTAGGTGTCCATGGTTCTGTGATATTTGGTGAAATACCAAAATAATTCAAATAGTGTAATTGTACTGCTGGAGTAAACTTGTGTGCGTGATTTTTTTTTATAAACTGGCCACAAACATTGCAGAAATTGTCTGGATCGTTCAAACACTCGAACACACGTAGTCTTTTACTCATTGTCTTCCTTGCGTTTTCTAAATATATTTATTTAAATAAATAGTTTGTTGTAATGACAACTTGACTTTTCGCGATCAGAAACGCTAGTTAAATAACATGAATGAACTAAATGAACTACTTTAAATATGTTGCATTTTTACCAAAAGTACCTATTTTTTAAAAGAAAATACCTAGGTGAATAAGGACCAGAGAACTTCACTTGCTGATTAAAAAACCTTCAACAATAATAAAAGCACAAAAAACTTGTCTTTTATTTGTAAAAGATCAAACTTGCCTACACACACTCTTTTGCTGTTCATTTTAAAGCAACCGAACATATTTCCCTTCATTGAAAATGATTTTCTTTAAACTGGGAGTGAATGAATTAATCAAACTTGTTCGAACTTGTATACATGTTGTTCATTTTAAGGCAATCGAACAACTCGCATGTTGAATACAGTCTTATTTTTGTCATAGGTCGAATCAAACTTGTCCATTTGTGTAGTTGGCTTTTCCACTAAACATACAAAAATTTGATAAACACTGAAATGCAAAAAGCAAGAAATCATTGTGTTTGAATTTGTTCAAATTCAAGATCTTTTTTATTTTAGTTTACAGTGGTTTTTGATGTCTATTCGTATTGTCTAGATAAAATAGGTAATTTTTGTCGGAAAATGTTAATTCTGTTTGCAATTTGATCTTGCAAGTAATATTTATTATTACTATCATCAGCTAAAACGCAATCCGCACTATCTAAAAATTTAAAAATTTTACAGGAGAAGCAAAAAATTCTATCAGTCAGCATTGAAATTTTTTTTGTTGTTTTTATGTAAACAAAAATTATTTTCTTTTGTTTCTATAGAAAAAATGTATCTATTTGACAAATGTATATTCAGTATAGTATATATTTTTTTTTATAGAAAAACTTACGTTTTCTATAGAAAATCTTTTTTTTTATAGAAAAACTTACGTGTTCTATAGAAAAACTTACGTGTTCTATAGAAAAACTTACGTGTTCTATAGAAAAACTTACGTTTTCTATAGAAAAACTTACTTTTTCTATAGAAAAACTTACTTTTTCAATAGAAAAACTTACGTTTTCTATAGAAAAACTTACTTTTTCTATAGAAAAACTTACTTTTTCTATAGAAAAACTTACTTTTTCTATAGAAAAACTTACTTTTTCTATAGAAAAACTTACTTTTTCTATAGAAAAACTTACTTTTTCTATAGAAAAACTTACTTTTTCTATAGAAAAACTTACTTTTTCTATAGAAAAACTTACTTTTTCTATAGAAAAACTTACTTTTTCTATAGAAAAACTTACTTTTTCTATAGAAAAACTTACTTTTTCTATAGAAAAACTTACTTTTTCTATAGAAAAACTTACTTTTTCTATAGAAAAACTTATTTTTTCTATAGAATAACTTACTTTTTCTATAGAAAAACTTACTTTTTCTATAGAAAAACTTACTTTTTCTATAGAAAAACTTACTTTTTCTATAGAAAAACTTACTTTTTCTATAGAAAAACTTACTTTTTCTATAGAAAAACTTACTTTTTCTATAGAAAAACTTACTTTTTCTATAGAAAAACTTACTTTTTCTATAGAAAAACTTACTTTTTCTATAGAAAAACTTACTTTTTCTATAGAAAAACTTACTTTTTCTATAGAAAAACTTACTTTTTCTATAGAAAAACTTACTTTTTCTATAGAAAAACTTACTTTTTCTATAGAAAAACTTACTTTTTCTATAGAAAAACTTACTTTTTCTATAGAAAAACTTACTTTTTCTATAGAAAAACTTACTTTTTCTATAGAAAAACTTACTTTTTCTATAGAAAAACTTACTTTTTCTATAGAAAAACTTACTTTTTCTATAGAAAAACTTACTTTTTCTATAGAAAAACTTACTTTTTCTATAGAAAAACTTACTTTTTCTATAGAAAAACTTACTTTTTCTATAGAAAAACTTACTTTTTCTATAGAAAAACTTCCTTTTTTTATAGAAAAACTTACTTTTTCTGTAGAAAAACTTACTTCTTCTATAGAAAAACTTACTTTTTCTATAGAAAAACTTACTTTTTCTATAAAAAAACATGTTTTTATTTTTAAAGTAAAAGTTTGTTTTTTTAACTAAATGTATTTTTAATTTAGAAAACGTATTTTTTTTTAAATGTGTTTTTACATAGAAAAAAATTTAAGTTTATTTTTCTATAAAGAAATAAACGTATTTCTATAAAGAAATAAACGTATTACTATAAAAACGATTGAATGTTTAGCATAAAAATAATTTTTCTATACATTCAATCTCACTGTGTATATATATATTTTTCTGAATAACTCTTATTGCTCTATTCAATTATACAATTAGAATGTTATATCCCTATAACCGTAATTTTCCGTAAAACTTGAGGTGACGTGGAATAATTATACATACACATTTTTCTCTACTACGTCAATTAAAAAGTTACCAAACTAATAAAAAAAAATCTTATAAACCACTGTGCATTTTCCAATGCGTATTCCTTCTAATTTTGCCTTTGATAAACAAATTCAAAATGATGAAAAAATTCAAATAAGCTCACTTATCAATGTTGAATTGTACATGTTGTTTGTATTGTTGGCATATTATATTGCTCTATTCATATAGACGTTCGGTTCAAGCATGTTGTGTGTGTTAATGAGAATAAGAGCGGTTGGACACGATGAATTTACTGCAAGCCCTTCTCTTGCCTGTGCGAACTTATTCATAAAATGCTTTTGTTAATTATACACAAAATCAGAATTTGATGTGTACAGTAGAATGAATATGATTTTTAATCACGTTGAATTTTTGTTTATTCTTTCAAATGAACAAAAATTTTTGTGCTGAATGAAATCAAGAAATCCCGTGATTTTGAAGTTCTCTGATAAGGACCAAAGAATAATTTACCTGTCAAAAGTTGAATTTTGAAACACCGAATGCAATAGGCAAGTAAGGCTTATTGCAGTGACGAGTAAAAATTGGTTCAATGTGAGTAAAGCTATAAAAAATTAATGTAAAGTCATAAAAAACAGCAAAAAACCATTCTTGTTTTATCTACCTGCTGAACAGAAGTGTACTTCATTTATCAAAATATTTTCGCGGAACACACTCAAATTAATTCCAGGTATAACAGTTTCTATGACCGAGTGATAAAATTAAATTTTTTAATTTTTATGATTTAAAAAGACAAAGTTGCGCAAAATGTCATACCTTAATGAATTTAGTCAAAAACAATAATAGGCTTAATATGCCAAATTTTTGCTAAATTGGGTATTTTCACTTTATTGTCAATAAAACCAACATTTATTGATGTATTTTCACGAAACAAGGCTTCACTTATTTATAAGATTCACAGCTTTAACACCGTGAAATAAAAATGGCAAGTTTTTGAAACTTTCGATTTTTTATGAATTTTTGAAAAATAAAGATTTTTCGATTTTGCAAAAAAAAAAAAAACTTTTTTTTATATTTTTATGTCAATAACTCCACAACCGTTTATGATATGAAAAAATTGTCTTAACAAGACTTAAAGAAAATTTTGTGGTGAATCCGCTCGTGTTCCTTTCAACGAATTTGGATAAGCCGTTTCCAAGTTACGATAAAATAAATGGAACGACCTCTGTGAAAATCCGTAATTTTAGAAAAAAATTTAAAAAAAAAATCGTATCCATAAAATTTTAAATTTTGGGTGTTTTTGTACTTAGAGGGCCATAATACATCGAAATTAAATAGTTAGACTTCAAACCAATTTTTGCTGTTGACCAGTGATATTAACTTCTTTACACTTTCACAGACAGTTTTGAAATGTAATTGATAACCGTGTCTCCTTATGTTTAAATATGTATGAGCATGTAGTGCTGTAAATAAATTAAAAAAGACTAATTTGTTTATTTTAAATTAAGTTCAAATGTATTTATTCGTTTGCGTTGGGTAGGTAAGCTGTGCAAATAATGAAAATCAAAAAGTCGTGAAATAGCGGAATTTCGGTCGTTTACCAAAAAAATAATAAGTCGGCCATTTGTCATCAGATTTTGTTAAGTAAGGGCTTATTTTCTTTGGAAAAGTGTCAGCTATACGTAAAAAAAAAATTAAAATCGCTGTTAACATCGCGTTTTATATTTTATATGAATTTTTATATGAATTTTTCAGCCACATTTTTACTAAAAAAACCCAGTTTTTTAACCTTTTTAAGCCGCCAACATTAAAACTACTAACCCGATTTGAAAATTTTTTGAGAATAAGTTGTAGACGGCTTTAATTTGAGTAGTAGTAGGATAAAATAGGTCAAAGAAGACTAAAGATATGCTCAAAATTAAAAAAAAAAATTAAAAAATTTGTATCTCGCAAACCAATCGACAGAAAAATTTTTAAAATTCATTTTCGTGTTCAGTAGGTCCAAATCCATGAGAAAAAGTATGCTAGAACCAAATAACAAAATGGCTGTTGCCTAGTGTTATTTGTGCAAAATCTCAACAATTACTTATTGCAAAGATAGTGCGTTACAAACCACTATTTTTCTCCAATTATTTGTTCGGAATCTAATGTATTATTAGAAAATCTACATATATATTTTAAATAAAAGCAAAATTGGATATAACGAACGCTTTTATTGTTCCATTGCAAACCTTAGATAGCGAATATTAAGCAAATTTTTTACTCGATATAACGAATAATAAAACCAAACCAAAATTTCAAATAAATTTAAACATTATATACACAAATGAGTTTTTAAAAATCAACTAAAATTTCGTACAGTGTTTTTTTTATTGTAAAAGAAATACTTTCTCTAAATTTTTTAAAAATATACTAAAATTTGAGACCAAAATCTTATTTCCGGGACCTGCGGAAGAATCCATTACCAGAAGATTCATTTATTAAAAACCTTTTTATAAATACTTATTTTTATTCGTTAAAAACAAAATTTATAAAAAAAAAATCTGTTTATAAATTTTCTTGTGAATTTTTCTTTCAATAATTTTTTCTATCCTGTGCAATTATTCATAGTATCCAGTTTTTACCATCTCATTTAATAGTTGTTCATTATTTCAGAAAATATTTTGCAATATTTTTTTTTTAATAAGCAATTTTCATTACCACTCGGCAACACTTTTCCTTTTACAAAAGAATTTTCGTTTGTTTACTTTTTAAAAGCTTTTGTTTTTCTTTAACTCTCCTTTAAAATAACCTCAACTCAGAAAAGCTTTTGTTTGTTATTGAAAGAAAGAAGCGAGAAGTAATAAAAAAAAATAAGTAAACAAAAACATTAGGTCTATTCCTTGACCGAAGCGATAATGTTTTTTTGTATGAATTGATGAGGATTATTTCTTTCGAATTTATTTATGCTTCGACAAATTGGTACAATTTATACGAATTGGTTTTTTATATATATATTTTGATTTCTTTCATAAATGTTGTTTAACATAAATTACAATTTTGTACATAAAATATAGTTGGTTTATATTCTAGGTAAACTATTATACTTAACATCCAATGTTTGTCTTTTTGTCAGAAATATAAACTACATTTTGTTTACTATATAAAACACAAAATAGATTTGTCTAAGATTCGTTTTTTTTTTCAAATTTTATATGGGAACCAATTCATTAAATTTTGCCTTATACTGATTGATTTAATAACTTTTTATATCCTTTCTGCATTTTGTCTATTTTTCTATGCATTCCTATTTTTTATTGGCATACGTTGCATTTTTTGTTCAAATTTTTTATTAAACTTACAATTCTTGTTGTCCAACTTTATTAGGGAACAAACCTAATATTAGTTTTATTTACTGAAGTTACATATAAATTCGTAGCTAACAAAGTTCAACGACCTTCAAAGAGATCTGTTGTTTCAAAGCAGCTGTTTGCATAACAGCACACAATCTGTATGCGACAAACTGTTTAATTAAATCTCAAGATTACTATTTGGGGAGTTACAGCGTTTTTGGTGGTGGTATTGAAATACTGATTTATATACATTATATTAATCATATATTTATTCAAATCAATTTCAAATATTAAATTTTAGTACTCCTTATTTGAAACATTTTCTTTTATTTTCTCGAAATCTTGAATAACATTTTACTAGCATTCCATCGTAGTTGTTTTCATTCGGTTGATTATTATTATTAACGAATTTCATTTCTGCTAGTAACTTTTATTAAGATTAATTCGTTTCAAGTAATTTTTTTTAAAGTTTTGTTCGGATTTGAATAAATTTATAAAATCTACGTATTTCAGTTTATACCCGTTCGTATTTTTTCCCAATTTCGTTTTTCAAATCTAAGTCTAATTCAAACAATAAATTTCAAAATGTCGTTGGACAACTTTATCCGTTTAGCTGACGGGATTGTAGAGTTCGAGGCGGACCTTAATGACAACCAGTTTCCGGTGACTTCGCAGCATACTATTGAAGTCCATCGTGCGGAGCTAAAATCCAACTGGTGTCAAGTTAAGGTCGCCTATGATAAGTTCATACTCGAATCCGAAAAGGAAGCAGATCCCGAAGATCCCATAGACATAGAGTCCTTTAAATTCAAGTACAAGAGTACTTATATTACATATTGTAATTGTTTGACAAAATTGTCAGAGATTTCCGACTCTTTTCGAGTAGCTCGTGCTCCCATTTTGGAGCCAAGTACCTCTAGGGATTACGGTGTCATTAATCCAGCTTCCTCTCGCAGTCTAAACCTACCTCCAATCGAAATCGATACTTTCTATGGTAGCTATGCTTCCTGGCCTACGTTTCGCGATATGTTTGCGGCAGTTGTTTCGAACTCCAAAGCCAGTAATGTCGAGAAACCTTTCTATCTGACTCAAAAGACAAAAGGAGAGGCCAGGGAGATAGTCAAGAAAAGTCCACTTACCAACGAAGGATTCGATATGGCATGGAGGGACCTGTGTGTTCGCTATGAAAATCGAAGAGTCCTGGTAAATGGTCAGTTGAAGATTCTCTTCAACATCCAGACCATTAATTCCGAATCAGGAAAAGCTTTACAACAAATTCAAAGAGATATCAACTCGTGTATCTCCATCCTCAAACTTTACGGTATTGACGTATCAAGTTGGGATCCGATCTTCGTTTTTATATGTACGAACAAACTTCCAGAGACTATATTGACGTTGTGGGAGCAAGAACTAAAAGACAAGACTTCCATTCCTAAGTGGTCAGAACTTAGCGAGTTCCTATCCAATCGTTATAGGACCTTAGAATCAGTTTCCGAGATTCGGGGTACCAATAGTTCTAAAAATAACGAAATGAAGTCCAAAAATGCTCCAAATTCGAATTCAAAACCTAGACTTAACAGTTTCAAGACAAATGTTTCGGGCCCACAATGTCCATTGTGTCCCAAAGACAACCATATAATTCGAAAGTGTCCTAAATTCCTCAAAATGGACTTTCAACATCGCTTTAATGAAATAAAGAATCAAACTTTGTGTCTTAATTGCTTTTCGAAGACGCATAATGTGAGAAATTGCACAAGTAAGAACACGTGCTTCAAATGCCAAAAAAAGCACAACACACTTCTCCATAAAGATGTTGAAAGTCCAAGCACTTCACAAGCTCCCAGTTCGAGCCAAACTTCCAACCTCAATCCTGATTCGACTACATACACTGGCCCAACTACACGTAGTAAAATACAGTCCACAAATCCATCGAATTCAGGCAGTGTACAGTCGTGTTTTGCAACTAGTTCTAAAGGAGTTTTGTTGGGAACAGCCTGGGTTAATATATGCCATTTGGGCATGAGATATCAGGCGCGTGCCCTTATTGATTCAGGCTCCGAAGGCACTTTTGTTTCAGAGCGTTTATTCAATCGACTTAAGCTTTCATCGCAGCCTACTAGTGTCCAAATTTCAGGATTGAATAACACTGTTTCTGCAAAGGTGCAATGCCAATGTTCCTTTCTACTGGGCTCTCATTTGGACAGCAATATCTCCATTCCTGTCACGGCACTTGTGGTCCCACATTTGTCGAATAGCTTGCCTTCGCAAACAATTTCTGAATCAGACTTTTCCAATCTTCCAGATATTCCGTTAGCTGATCCTAAATTTTTCGTTAGTTCACAAATCGATATGTTAATTGGAGGTGACATTTTCCCTTCAATCATCTGTTCCGGGATCAGACACAATATTTGTCAATCCCTAATTGCTCAAGAAACCATCTTCGGATGGATTCTTACCGGTCCAATTTCCAATTCCTCCAGTCCTGGTCCAACAATAACTTCGTGTTTCTGCGAAATTTCCCTGGACAAGGAAATTTCTCGTTTTTGGGAGGTGGAGAATCTTCCAAAGAAGAACCTTATGTCTCCATCCGATCAGTACTGTGAGGACCTTTATCGTAGGACAACAGAACGGAATTCAGAAGGAAGGTATATAGTTTCGCTTCCATTCAAGGAAGAATTTCCAAATTCGTTGTACTTAGGTCACTCTAGGACAAGTGCCATGGCACAGTTTTTCCGAAATGAGGCTAGACTGATTCGGACTCCAAGCTTCAAACTTGAATATGACCAGGTTGTTCAGGAATACGAAGACCTGGAACATATGGTTCGAGTTCAATCTTCTAACCTATCGGAAAGTCCTAATGCTTACTATCTGCCACACCATGCTGTAATCAAGCCAGATAGCGTGACAACAAAAGTTCGTGTGGTATTCAACGCTTCGGCTCCATCGTCCAATGGGCAAAGCTTGAATTCCTTGCTCCACATAGGACCTGTGCTTCAGAATGACCTAACTCTGCTTATTATAAAATGGCGATTTTTCCGATTTGTAATAAATGCTGATATCCAAAAAATGTATAGGCAGATTCTAGTAAATGAAAATCATACTGCCTTTCAACGTATCTTATTTAAAAGTGATCCAAATGGTCCAATATGCGATTACGAGTAAAAAACAGTCACATTCGGAGTCAACAGTGCGCCGTATCCTGCTATTCGGACATTACTCGAATTGGCGGATGACGTTCAAGCCCTTTATCCTATAGCTAGCTCGATTCTAAGGAACTCGGTGTATGTGTATGATGTTCTCGCAGGAGCCCACACGAAGCAAGATTCTATCAGAGCTAGACAGGAATTGATCCAGGAAAGTGGACTTCGAATTCCAGAGATATCCTTGTAGATATACCACCCGACCATCTACTTCGGGAAGACTTCCTCCAGTTTGAAGAAAGCAGTTCCACAAAAACATTAGGCATCCGGTGGAATGCGCGTTCCGATGAATTTTACTTCGTTGCAAATCCACTTTCAGACCAAGAAGAGTTTAGTAAAAGGGAGGTCCTTTCGCAAATAGCCAAACTTTTTGATCCAGCAGGTTGGCTAGCTCCTTGCATAATCCAGGCAAAAATAATAATGCAGAAAATTTGGATGGATGGTACTGGTTGGGATGAAATCCTATCTCCTGATACGCTTTCTCAGTGGAAATCCTTTAGATCCAATTACTCCGTCATCAATACCATTCGGGTACCTCGATGGATTGGTTTTAGTCCAAATGTCGACGTTCAATTCCATGGATTCTGCGATGCTTCGGAAAAGGCATACGCAGCGGCATTATACGTCCGAATAGCTTATTCTAATTCGATTTCTACCTATCTAGTTACTTCCAAGACCAAAGTAGCTCCCATTAAAACCATTTCCACTCCGCGATTAGAACTTTGCGGAGCAGTTTTATTGGCAGAAATGGTCGATAGCCTACTTCCAAGGCTAGATATAGATAAATACTCCTACCATTGCTGGACGGATTCTACCATAGTGCTCTCATGGTTAGCAAAACCCGCTTGTAGCTGGCTCACTTTTGTGGCGAATCGCGTCTCCAAGATCAGCCAGGTGATTGAATACACTCAATGGCGGCATGTGAACTCCGAATGTAACCCAGCTGATCTCGCAAGCCGTGGTGTTACTCCACAGGATCTCTTGAACAATGATCTTTGGTGGTTTGGACCCCATTGGTTTAAAGCCAAACAATCAGACTGGCCTAGTTTCAACAACTCTAGTTTTCCAGCCAATGTTCCTGAAGCGAAAACCGTGATAGTACACTTTTCATATTTTAACAACTTTGAAGACCTGATAGAACGTTTTTCATCTTTTCCAAGGGCTTTAAGAGTCATGGCCTATGTCTACAGGTTTTTTCTTTAGAACAAATCCACGATTCCGTCATAGCTTCTACAAAAATTCCCTATCGCTCACTAGTTCAGAAATCAACTTCGTCCGAGATCAGCTTATTTTAGTCAGTCAAAAGGCGTGTTATCCAGAAGAATACAAGACTCTTTATTCCAAACATGATATTTCCAAATCTAGTTGTCTCCTAAATTTGAATCCATTTATTGATCCAGAAGGAATAATGCGTTCTTGTGGTAGGCTTGAATCCTCGCCTAACCTATCCTATAATGAAAAACATCCTATCATTATTCCTTACAGTAGTCACTTTGCGCGGATTCTAGTAAAATTTATCCACGAGATTAGCCTTCATGGAGGAAACCAGTTGATGTTGCGGCTTTACGGACTCAGTACTGGATCCCAAAGGCCAAAAATCTTATTAAAACTACTATTGGAAAATGTAGAACATGTGTCATCTACAAAAAGAGATGTCAAAGGCAAATGATGGCTGCTTTACCTAGTGAACGAACAGAGATTTCCCGCCCTTTCACTCACACTGGCTTGGATTTTGCAGGGCCTTTTGACATCAAAAGTTATTCCGGACGAGCCTGTCGAATTTCCAAAGGATATGTATGTGTTTTTGTGTGCTTTTCAACTAAGGCAATCCATTTAGAAGCCACTTCTGATCTATCCACACCTGCATTTCTAGCAGCTTTTAGCCGATTGTCCCCTTCACCTCCATTCCGACAACGGGACTACTTTCGTGGGAGCCTCTAAAGTCCTGGCAAAAGAATTTATCCAAACATCGCAGCAGCGTATACTATCCAATTACGCACATACTAATTACGCACTTTATCCCAGGGTGGACTATGGGAAGCTGGGGTAAAGAGTTTTAAAACCCATTTTCGAAAGATAGCCGGTTGCCACAAATTCACATTTGAAGAGTTCTCCACACTGCTATCCAAGATTGAATCCTGCTTGAACTCCAGACCTCTTTCGCCTATTTCGACTGAACCTTCTGATCTCTGCGCAATGACTCCAGGACATTTCCTCATCGGAACTCCAATCTTAGCTCCGATTGATCCTCAAATAAGTACTTCCCCGATTTCTGTAACAAATCGGTGGCAAAGACTTCAAGTTATCAATCAAAACGTTTGCTCCAGATGGAAAAATGAGTATTTAAAGGAGATGGGAAAAAGGGTAAAATGGCAAAGACCTGAGGTAAATCTTAGTCCAGGGGCGCTGGTAGTGATCAAGGACGAAAATCTCCCTCCGAATTCTTGGCGCCTCGGTCGAATCACCAAAATATTTTCGGATACCGATAATCGCGTACGAGTAGCGGAGGTTCTAACTCAGAGTGGATCTATAGTTAGGCCTATCGTGAAACTAATACTGCTTTCCAATGATTCCTAACTCACGTTTGCAAATTCGCATTTCTATCTTAAATCTATGCTTTTTTTCAGATCCATCATGCCTAGAAAGTCATCCAACTCATCTAAAGGATTCCTAGGAAAATATAACTCCTATCCGTGTCGTTTATGCAAGCGCCCACACCCTCTACGTACGTGTCGCAAGTTCCTTGCAATGAACATGGCAGATCATACCCTACTCCACGTCAACCCTAGGTTGGTAAAGATCTAATTCCATCTAGATCTCGTTCTAGATCTTCATCCCCAGAGCCATCGACTTCATCTCGAGCATCCAGAGCTACTAAACAATCTTCTTCTACCCAAAGACGTACGCCACGGAAAGATTCCAACAAAACCCAACAATCTAAATCCAGTTCCTCGGCTTCCACATCTAAGACGGTTACTTGGACGACCATACTTCGTCTCGCGGACTCCCATTTCTACGAATCTGGTCCAGTAGATATCGTAATTGGGGTCGATATATATCCGAAGGTCATATCCGAAGGCGTTATTTCCAGAACCGGGTTTCCGACAGCCCAAAGCACTGTCTTTGGCTGGATCGTCTATGGCCCTGCCACTTTATAAATCAAATGCACTTTAGGCAATGTAGCAAATGCAAACGTATTTTTCATTCCATTATATTTATTTAATTATTTAGTTTTAAGCTTACATTGAATTAAAACATGAGTTCCATTGTTCCAACTAATTAAAATCTATTTTCGTTTTTTTTCCTTACAGAAGCAACATTTTAGACTGGATCAGCTTGACTTCCATTGTTCATTGCATATATCCTGCAAGGCGGGCGGCAATGTTAATGCCAAAAGGCCTTATATGGCCTTAAGCATTAATATTGTGACATGCAGATACACCCTATCTGTTAGTTATATATATGAAAGCTGAGTGTTTTCAATAACGTCAAAATCATGCTGTCTCGTTCTCAAATAAGGCCTAAATCCAAATGTCAAGCGGTCCAAAACGTCAAAAATGTTGTTTCCGTTTTAGGTCCTACTAACTTATCTTCCTTCTTGAACTAACCGCCAACAGAAAAGGTAACAAATAAAAATTCCTCTCCTATATGTCCAAAATCCTAAAACATAATGTTTTTATTTATTTCTATTTACATATTGTCCGCTGGGTTTTCAACTAATTGAGCAAACAAATCAAAGCTTAATTTGTTAAACCAGCTCAGAGATCAACTAATCGAAATCTGTTGTCCAAACCAGCTCTTCATCCCAACGGGATGTTTACTACTAAAAGGTTTGCCTGATGTATATAGACCCATGATAATGTCTTTAGGAAGATTTCATCGGATTCAATCAAGATGAAATTGCTTCAAGATGTCCGTGCTGAAAATACAAAACATGCTCTAGTGAACGAAGATGCTACGGATGCAATGGTATAGGACATTTTAAAGCTGATTGTGCAACTTTAAAGAAAAAGAAGAACGTTAACAATAAAACTTCGTTTTTTGCATTGAGTGGTAGGTATATGGCTAACAAAAAATCGAAATGGTACATTGATAGCGGTGCTTCGGCATATATGACAAATGAAAAGACTTTTTTCAAGAAACTTGAGCCGTATGATGGTGAAATAAAAACGGCAGGTGAAAATTCTTTAAAAGTCAAGTCAAAGGGCGATGTTGATATACAAATATCATGTGAATTTGGTAATTATGTTATTCCAATTAAAACTATTTTTTATGTTCCAGATATTTCCGAAAACTTATTATCTGTAAGCGAATTATGTAGAACTGGTAATCAAGTTATATTTGACAAAAATGGTGGAAAGATTTTGGATTCAAATGGAAATATGATAGCAAGTGCTAATTGTGAAAATGGAATGTATAGTTTAAATATTTCAAGATCTCAAATAGCTTTAAATGCAAGTTCGAAGAACTCAATGAAATATGGCATAAACGTTTTGCTCATCTTTATTACGACGGTTTGAAGGA
Source organism: Stomorhina lunata (assembly GCA_933228675.1). NCBI lineage: Eukaryota > Metazoa > Arthropoda > Insecta > Diptera > Rhiniidae > Stomorhina > Stomorhina lunata. The sequence continues at coordinate 81,006,235 of OW121740.1, read as the reverse complement.
ATTACAAAATGGTATGGTTGCAGGATTGGAATTCAATTCAAACTCAACAAACATTAAAATGTGTAAAGGATGTGCTGATGGTAAGCATATTAAGTATAAATTTCCAAGTGAAGGCAATAGAGCATCAAAAATTTTGGAAATAGTCCACACTGATGTATGTGTACCTATGGAGGTAAATTCTCTGGGCGAAAGCAAATATTTTGTTATATTTGTTGACGACTACACACGAAAAATTTTCGTTTATTTTCTCAAAAATAAAACAGAGGTTTTCGAGAAATTCCAGGAATTTAAATCAGTAGCTGAAAACCAAACAGAACGAAAAATCAAAATACTAAGAAGCGACAATGGCACGGAATATATAAATAATAAATTTGAAGACGCTTTGAGAAGGTGGGGTATATTACACCAAAAATCTGTACCTTATAATCCAGAACAAAATGGATTTGCTGAACGAGTTAATAGAACTTTGACGGAAAAAGCTAGAGCTATGCTATATGATGCCGAACTTCCGAAACAATTTTGGGCAGAAGCAGTACAGACAGCTGCATATGTTGTCAACAGGTCTCCTCATAAGTTATTAAACTGCACACCTCAAGAATTGTGGTCAAGAAAAAAACCAAACGTACATCATTTAAGAATATTTGGATGTTTAGCAACTTCACTAATACCTAAAGAAAAACGTAAAAAATGGGATTCGAAATCAAGTAAAGGTATTTTTGTTGGATATGGTATTAATGTTAAAGGCTACCGAATTTTCGATATAAATAAAAAGAAAATCATCACATGTAGAGATGTTCAGTTTGAAGAAAATAAAAAAGGTTTTTATTTATTAGAAACTAAAGGTAAAGATTATTATTTTTTTATACCCTTCACCAATAGGTTATATATTATTATTATTATGTTATATATATTATAAGATTGTCATTCAGTTTGTAATTTTTTCTGTCTGTCTGTCCGTCTGTCTATCTGTTGAAATCAAGTTTGTGTAGCTCCTGGAGGGTGTAGGGAGATAAATTGTATATCAGATTCTAGGAAATTGACCTACGCAGTACGCTATTAAATTTCATCAAAATCGGTCCATAAACACCGGAGATATCGGCAATATATACATATATAAAAAAATGTTCGTAATAAAATAAAAGGTTTTTAAAATAACGGTTTACTGTAGAAAGCATTAGAAACATTAATATTGCGTTTAAGAATTCAGAATTTCAGCGGACGGTATGGCGTAGGTGTCAGGCACGAAGGTTTTCGGTGCTGAGATTCTGGGTTCAAAACTGGGTTGGGGCAAAATTTTTTTTATTTTTATTTTCAATTATAAATAACATTTAAATAATAATTTATTAATTTTTTAAAGTTAAACGAAAAAAAACAAAAAAAAATTGACCTCACACAGGGCTCGATCCTGGAACCCTCCATATCCTGAGTAAACCCGTTTATAATTTCTTTTATTTAAGAAATAATAGCAAAATAGTATTTGATTGCTTCTATTTTTTTATTTACTTAAATTTCAGAATTGAAAAATTTATAAAAGCAAAATAAATTTTGAATGCTTTATTTTTGAAACGTTTTAAACAACATCTTCGTAACAACCTTGATATTATTTTTTTTAAATCTATCATTTTTTCTCGTGAAAGTTATTAATATTTGTAATATTTTATTATGCACAAAATATTTTTTTTCCAATATTAACATACTTTTAAATTTGTCTTCTCTAAATGATGTATTTACCTTCAACTAAAAACTCGATTTTTTTGTTCTTTAACACGTTTCAAAAATAAAGCATTCGCCATCATCGACACACTGCATTTATCTTAATTTTGTGTCTGACTTTTGAACATTATGATAACATTTGAGAATGTATTATATATCAAATTAAAGGTAATCTTCCTAGGAAGTACAAAAATGCAACTAAGTACATGATATGCGTTCAAAACCTACATATGTATGTATGTATGTATGTATCTCACATATCAACGAAAATTTAAATTGTTTAATTGCAATTGGGAGAAATCCGTTCACGTTTGACAATTGCTTCCGTATAACTTCGCCTGAGGCAATCTCTTAGTAGCTAATAAATGACAAATTATAATAGATACGATGATGATATTTAGTATAAAGACATTGTGCAATATCGTTATTCAGGGCGATAGCGCCTAAAATAAATTTTTTAGAGGGACAACATTTGACAAAAGTATTTCTGATCTCTTGAAAAGTTCGGTATTGAAAATGGTCGAGCTTGGTTCACATTTAGTGAAATCTCCCATATAACTCCGACCGAGAATCACTTTAATGCTGATAAATTAAATTACATAATTGCACAAAGAACTAGAGCAAAACTTTCCACACATCCATCGGACAGATCGAAAGAACAATACATTTTTATTGATGAAGTATTCATCGTCATTCCATTTAAAAGCTATATATTTCACGTATGTATCTAAAACTAAGAGTTTATACCCTATAATTCTAAGGCTTGTTTACATTGACAATCATTGTTAAAGCTTAGACCTAAATCAGTCCACTAACTTCAAAGTTTTACATAACTAATCAAGAACTTTTACTAGTTGGATAATTCGTACGTATTAAAGTACACAACCCTCACTGGGCACTGTGTTTTTGGGTTGCATGCCAGAATACTTAATCTTCATCAAATTGATATGCTTTTGCAAATCTAAGGGCATTTACATTTTAAAGCATCTTTTATAGAGTGTTCGTAAAATAGACACATATATCGAAGCTACTGGCTGGCTTAAATAAGCATTCTTTACCTGCCCAACCTCACCTTTGGGTCCATAATTACTCTAGATGATGACGCCACCGAAAAGCTTTTCGTTTTCCGACTCTTATAATACAAGTATAACCAAATTTTGCTTGGAATTACATTAAGTACTTTTGCAGCACCATTGCACAGTAGGAAATTACGGCCAAAAATGTCTTTAATTTTTTTTGAGAAATTTTAGTGCCAGATTAGAGCTGACATTTCAAAACATGTAATCGTAATTTTTTATCATACTGCATTGCCTACTAAGGCTGTAATAATTCCTCAAAGTTTGAATATTTGTTTATATGTTCGTAATAAAATTATTTGTATATTTGAACGCATATATAAAATTCGCTTAATTTTGGAATACGTGTACAATTTTGACTTTTTCTTTTTTGAATTAAAAAGAAGATAGCTTTTACTAATCAACAGCGCTAATTTCAATATCTTTTGACCTATGCTTCATCTAGAATTCTAGCGGTTAAAACAACCATAAAAAATTAAAAAAAAAATATTACAAAGTTTGATAGACCGCGATTTTTTTTTAGAGATTTTTAGAGGTTGAAGCACAACACTCTCTAATAGCTGAATTCAATAATTAATAAGCCCTATGAATTTCATATCCATTTGCATCCCATTTCAAGAATTATAACGTTTTTAGTAACACCCCTTTTCCACAATTTTTTGCAATTTATCGCTAAAAAATCACTACTTGAAGTGAAATATAGGCGTGATGTAATATTTTTATGAAATTTTCTTTAGTTTCCTTTCTAATTCTATGCAAAATTTATATATAAAGATAAAAAACAACAAAATTTTGAATTTTGAATGACTTTTGTATAATTTATTTAAGTATATAGGTGGTGGTCACATAATTGTGGACGCAATAAAAATGTTTAAATCTGCAAATTTAATATTATTCAAGAACTCGTAATTTTTTTTATAAAAATATTCAATGTTTAGAGTTTTTCTGTAGGTATGTTAGAAGCATACAAAATCTGGTTTTAAGCTCATAGTATGAACCCAATATCTCTGAAAGGAGATATCCGATTTTGTCAAGTCATGTATCGTAGGATAGGTATTCTTTTCATATATTATCCTATTTAAGTAAATAATTTTTATAATCGCCAGCAAAGATTTTTTAGCATGTTTAGTAGTCCAGTTTTATGTGACCACAGACTTTATATTTTCTTAAAAAAATTATTTCAGTTTAACTAAGGGTATATTATTTATATACACTAAAAATTTCAAATACAAAAGTCAATAAATGACCAAGTTATTGAGTTTTGGCCGTATTCTCCCACTGTGCATTGGTGAAGGGTATCCAAGATTCGGCAAAGCCGAATATACCACTCTTACTTGTTTAGATATGAAAATGATACAAAAGAAAATTCGTCACCTGAAAATGATCAATCTGAAGCTAGTTCATTATCATTCAATTCCGTTGATTAAAATGAAGTGGGGGAAATTCAAGAGTCAAATGAAGATCCATCTGAAATATCAAATAATGACTGTCAAATTGCTGAAACTGAAAATGAAGGTGCAGTGGGGGTAACCAATGAACCAAGAAGTGAAAGGCTTGCAAGAAAAGAAATAGTAAGTTGGAATTGGTTAAGTTATTGTGCATAATTTTTCAGAAGACCCATGCAGTATTGAGGAAGCTCTCTCATCAAAAGAAAAAGTTAAATGGCAAGAAGCTATTATCAGTGAGTTAGCGTCTATTGAGGAAAATCAAACTTGGGAAGCAGTTTCAAAACCAGACAAATGTAATTTAATAAAAACGAAGTGGATTTTTAAAAAGAAGAAAGAAGCTAATGATTCTATTCGATATAAGGCCAGACTTGTAGTAAAAGGTTACACACAACGAAAGGGAATTGATTACGAAGAAACTTTTTCACCCGTTGTTCGTTATACATCAATAAGGTACCTGATGGCTTTAGCTGCTAGATATAATTTAAAGATTGAACAAATGGATGCAGTAACAGTTTTCTTACAAGGTGATTTAATAGAAAATGTTTATGTGGAACCGCCATCAATCGTAAAAGTGCCCAATGGTTATTTATTAAAATTGAAGAAAGCGCTGTATGGATTAAAACAAGCAAGTCATGTTTGGAATAACAAATTAAATGAAGCCTTACAAAATTATGGTTTGAAACGTTCTAAACTTGATCCATGTATATATTATCAAATTGAAGGTGAAAAAATTACTTTTATGGTGCTATATGTAGATGATATGCTTTTGTTTACTAATAATGATCATTTTATTGAAGTTTTTAAAACAAATTTAACTAATAATTTCAAAATGAAGTTTTTAGGTGAAGCAAAACGATGTTTGGGCATGCGAATAATTAAAACTAAAGAACACATTTCGTTGGACCAAGAAGAATACATTGAAAATATGTTAAAAAGGTACGAAATGGAAACATGCAATCCCATAGCCACACCAATGGATATCAATCAAAAATATCCGAAATCCGAATGTGAAGATGAAACAATTAAAAATGTACCCTATCAACAAGCCATTGGAAGCTTACTGTTTACCGCTCAATGCACTCGACCCGATATATGTCATGCTGTAATTTTTTTAGGTAAATTTAATAATAAGCCTTCCAAAATGCACTGGATAGCCGTGAAGCGCATTTTTCGTTATCTTAACCCCTTGACGTATTTCCACGAGTCTGACTCGTGGTAAAATTTCTGTGCCTAACATAATTATCACGAGTCTGACTCGTGGTAAAATTTCTGTGCCTAACATGATTATAACGAGTCTGACTCGTTTTGCGACAGTTCTAACGCATCAAAACTGGTTTGTTTAGTTCAAGTTGTGTGCGAACAGTTGGAAGCGAACTTCGTTGCGAAAACTGATACGTCAAGGGGTTAAAGGAACCATACATTATAAGCTGCATTTTCAAGCTAATGGTAATAATAATTTTATTTCTTACTCAGATTCTGATTGGGGTAATGATCTGGAAGATCGAAGGTCTGTTACGGGTTACGTGAACGTGTTACAAAATGCAGCAATATCTTGGAATAGCAAACGACAAATAACCATTGCATTATCCACAACAGAAGCCGAATACATGGCGTTATCAGCAACTATTCAAGAAGTCATGTGGTTACGTATGTTAGAAGAGGAAGTCAATTATCAGTTTAATAATGAAATACCAACAAAGATTTTTTGTGACAATCAAGGAGCAATTCATTTAGCGTCTAATGAAGTTTATCATTCAAGAACTAAACATATTGATATACGACATCATTATATAAGAGAAAAACAATTTTAAAATCAAGTATCTTTTGGTGGGGTTTCGACAAATGATCAACCAATGAACCAAGAAGTGAAAGGCTTGCAAGAAAAGAAATAGTAAGTTGGAATTGGTTAAGTTATTGTGCATAATTTTTCAGAAGACCCATGCAGTATTGAGGAAGCTCTCTCATCAAAAGAAAAAGTTAAATGGCAAGAAGCTATTATCAGTGAGTTAGCGTCTATTGAGGAAAATCAAACTTGGGAAGCAGTTTCAAAACCAGACAAATGTAATTTAATAAAAACGAAGTGGATTTTTAAAAAGAAGAAAGAAGCTAATGATTCTATTCGATATAAGGCCAGACTTGTAGTAAAAGGTTACACACAACGAAAGGGAATTGATTACGAAGAAACTTTTTCACCCGTTGTTCGTTATACATCAATAAGGTACCTGATGGCTTTAGCTGCTAGATATAATTTAAAGATTGAACAAATGGATGCAGTAACAGTTTTCTTACAAGGTGATTTAATAGAAAATGTTTATGTGGAACCGCCATCAATCGTAAAAGTGCCCAATGGTTATTTATTAAAATTGAAGAAAGCGCTGTATGGATTAAAACAAGCAAGTCATGTTTGGAATAACAAATTAAATGAAGCCTTACAAAATTATGGTTTGAAACGTTCTAAACTTGATCCATGTATATATTATCAAATTGAAGGTGAAAAAATTACTTTTATGGTGCTATATGTAGATGATATGCTTTTGTTTACTAATAATGATCATTTTATTGAAGTTTTTAAAACAAATTTAACTAATAATTTCAAAATGAAGTTTTTAGGTGAAGCAAAACGATGTTTGGGCATGCGAATAATTAAAACTAAAGAACACATTTCGTTGGACCAAGAAGAATACATTGAAAATATGTTAAAAAGGTACGAAATGGAAACATGCAATCCCATAGCCACACCAATGGATATCAATCAAAAATATCCGAAATCCGAATGTGAAGATGAAACAATTAAAAATGTACCCTATCAACAAGCCATTGGAAGCTTACTGTTTACCGCTCAATGCACTCGACCCGATATATGTCATGCTGTAATTTTTTTAGGTAAATTTAATAATAAGCCTTCCAAAATGCACTGGATAGCCGTGAAGCGCATTTTTCGTTATCTTAACCCCTTGACGTATTTCCACGAGTCTGACTCGTGGTAAAATTTCTGTGCCTAACATAATTATCACGAGTCTGACTCGTGGTAAAATTTCTGTGCCTAACATGATTATAACGAGTCTGACTCGTTTTGCGACAGTTCTAACGCATCAAAACTGGTTTGTTTAGTTCAAGTTGTGTGCGAACAGTTGGAAGCGAACTTCGTTGCGAAAACTGATACGTCAAGGGGTTAAAGGAACCATACATTATAAGCTGCATTTTCAAGCTAATGGTAATAATAATTTTATTTCTTACTCAGATTCTGATTGGGGTAATGATCTGGAAGATCGAAGGTCTGTTACGGGTTACGTGAACGTGTTACAAAATGCAGCAATATCTTGGAATAGCAAACGACAAATAACCATTGCATTATCCACAACAGAAGCCGAATACATGGCGTTATCAGCAACTATTCAAGAAGTCATGTGGTTACGTATGTTAGAAGAGGAAGTCAATTATCAGTTTAATAATGAAATACCAACAAAGATTTTTTGTGACAATCAAGGAGCAATTCATTTAGCGTCTAATGAAGTTTATCATTCAAGAACTAAACATATTGATATACGACATCATTATATAAGAGAAAAACAATTTTAAAATCAAGTATCTTTTGGTGGGGTTTCGACAAATGATCAACTTGCAGATTTTTTAACCAAGCCAGTCTCAAAAGAAAAACAATTGAAATTTTGTAAACTTTTGGTATTACACTAAGTAGATTTCGAGTGGAGGTGTTAGAATTATTACTTGTTGTTTATAAACTTGTTTATTAATTGTAAAACGATATCATACTTAGCTTTTGTTATTTGTTCAGAAATTTTATTGAAAATAAAATTATTACTTTTCAAACAGTTAAACCAAAACATATTTATTTGAACTTTGACCCTAAAATTTGTTTAATGGGGTATTTATTACTAATATTAATTTTTTGATCTTGATCTCTAGACAAAAAATCACGTGGATGGTAAAGTCAAATTTCAGATCTTCAATTTCTTAATTAAATTCTGTTTTAGTTTTTAAATGGTGTTTGAATCCACATTTTATTCCGCATACTGTATCACCGAAATATTAATACTTCGTCAGAAGCGTAATATTTTGCAGTGAACATAAAATTTCAAAAGTCGGTAATAGAGAGATGAGATTGTATTTCGTTTAATTCTTATTAACCCATTACCGCTCACTGTCACCATATAAGGAAACTTATTCAATTGATGGCAACTCTTAAAGGAACCGTTATGTCTCTTAATGTTAAAACAAATATCTCTTCTAAAAGATTTATTTAATTTGTAACAAAGCTCACAAGGTGCAATAAAGAGTGCAAGTGTTGTTTTCAATCATTTTAATTGCGCACTTTAATTCGGTTTAATTTTTGTACTTACATTTTAATATTTTTTGCTATTAAGTGGCCTAAAATAAAAAAACTTCAAGTTTTTATATTCTAATACATGTGTGAATTACTTTAAAATCATTTAGCTTTAGAAAAAGTGTTTCATATTATTATAAGGTATGATTTTGTTATGCTGTCCCCAGTTGGAAACAATGGGCGTTGCAATTAAATTTTTTTTCCAGATTTTTAATAAATTTTTGCAATATGAGCCATCGCAATACCTTTAGACAGGGTAGGAAGATCGCTCTAATAATTATCTCTCGCGAGAGATATTTATGAGAGCGATATTTATTTTTCAAAAATTTTTATTTTTTGATCTCAAATAAAAATTATGTTCAAAGATAAAAATTATAAAACTCGCTCGAGGAGCGCAAAAATAAAGAGCGCAAAATAGAAATCGATCATTAAAGCCAATATTCGTGAATATAATTTGAATACAATTCGAATATAATTTTTAGTTTGGATTTTTGTGATTTTTTTGGATTTAGGAGGCATAAGGTGTGGTATATTTGATACAAATTTGCTTGAAATTGATATTTGTTCAACAGACTAGCAGAAAAATCCGAAAGTAGTTTTTAGCAGAAGCAAAAACATTTTTTTCTAAAGAAAGAAGGATAAAAAAGAATGCACAAAATAATAAAAAAATATGAAAAATGTAAACAAAAAATATGTGTGTTTACAGTTGAAGTCAACTGTGTACACACATATATATTTGTATTCATATATATCTAAAAAAAAGAAATGCAAAAAATGAAACTGGGATTTTGTGTAGAAAAAACAACAAATATATGAAGATTTGCCTGTGTGTAATAGGAGAGCAGCAGAAAATGTTAATGTAAATAAAAATTTATGTTTTGGAGTTTTTGAGAAATTTTAACGCATAAAAAAATACCCAACGGTTTTGTGGTAAAAAAATCAGCGAAAACAAAAAAATTGTGGGGAAGCGCTTTTAAAAATTGTTCGGATATTAATCGTGTCCATTTACTTCTCCCGTAAGTAATATGAATAAAATAATTGTTGTCAAAAATATTAATATTTTTTATTTATAATTTTTATTTAAGTAATTAAATGTCGGTTTTATTTGACGGTTTAAATAGACAAATGCTTACAATTAAACTTCTAAATTTTCAACTTTGTTCGCATCCATTTTTAATTCTTAATTTGGGTATTTTAAAAAAGGATTATAGCTATTTTATGATCTGTGCACGTGCATTTTTTGCTTACTTCAGTTTTTTTTTAATAATAAAAAGTGACAAGCATGTATGTATGACTTGGAAGACATTTTTTATGTCATATAGATATATGTGAAAATAACTTCGTGGAAAATTATAAAATTTTTGGATGTTTAATGATATTTTATGACCCAAAAGGTTTTTTGTGTATGAATGAACGAGTGTTACATTATATGAGGTGTTTCCAACTAATGAATGTATTTTTGCAAGAAATTAAAAAAATTATTAAAGGGTACTACCTCAGGTATATATGTTTGATCAAATTATGACCATTGCACATGCAGAAATTTTTTTAAGAATTTTTGCGATTTTTATATTACCTAAACATTCGGATGACAGTAGGTATTTTAAATATACGCAGGTATGTTGATGTACGTTTCCAATAGGCGGTGAAAATAACATATATAATCGCAAGTTTTTGGATGAAAATATCATTTGTGTTTGTTTACTCGTAAAAAATGGGTCGAAAAACAAAATTTGAATTTCAAAAATATCTTATTATTAATGAAGAAAGTAATACATCAACATGCTTAGTTTGTCAAAAAATGTTAAAAGGCAAAATCTCTTAAAATATTAAACGTCATTATGAAAAATTGCATAATATCAAAATAGATGACATAGAAAATGACTTACCATCATCCTCAAATAACGGCGCATCCAAAGGAAAAAGTGCAAGTGTTCCAGTGTATTTAAGTAAAAATGAATTTCTGCTGTGTTGTGTTGGACTGGTGACTGTTAAGAGCATCCCATTCAGAATATTCGATGACGAAGAATATTTTAAAAAAATTATACGTCCCTACGAAGACTTCCATAAAACCAACATTAATTCAAAAAACATTGTGTGTTTTCTAAGTTCTGCTGCGAATAACATAAAAGATATTATTTCCAAATCTGTGCTCAATAAAATGGTTTCGTTAAAAATTGATGTTGCCACTCGAATGGACAAAAGTATTTTAGGTATAAACATTCAATACATAAATAATTCCAAAATCGAAATAAACACTATTGGAATGGTTCAGTTGAGGAGAAGGCATACAGCCCAATTTTTGAAAGAAGAAATTATTAACTGCCTTAAGGAATATAACATAGAAATTTCACAAATATACTCCTGTACTTCTGATAATGGAGCTAACGTTATAAAAACTGGAAAACTACTTCAAGAACTCCAGGAGGAAGCCCTAACACAAGAAGCGGATACTGAGAGTGACGATGAAAGTTTCCAGGAAGTTCATTCTTCTTTGACTTCCGTTATGGCTGTCGTTAGATGTGCAGCTCATACAATTCAATTGGCAGCATATGACGTTATAAAAACAATTGATATGGAATTAGATGAATGCCGAAAAATTGTTAAAATTCTGAGAACAACCTTTCGGAGTGGAAATCAGACAACATTATCCATGCCTATTCTAGATAATGCGACGAGATGGAATTCTACTTTAAAGATGTTGTTAAAGATGTTGCAATGATACTAATATAGCTGAGCCAAATTGGAATTTTATAAATAACTTTATAAATGCATTCAAACCTCTTTCGGAATGCACTAATAAATTATTGGCGACTTTTATAGGGACTGGTTGTGCTGTGAAATTGAGCTGGAGGACTTAGTGAATGCACCCAATATGTACGCACAGCTACTTTTAAAAGCAATGAAGGGAAGGAAAGAAAATCTGCTGCAAAATGATGCATTTATATCTGCAATTTATTTGGATCCGCGTTTCAACTTTATCAGAACGCCTTTTCTAACAGAGCAGCAAAAAAAAATCAGCCGTGGTAAGTATTAAAAACACACATAAATCATTTATATAAATTCTTAAAAGACAACATGTATTAATTTAATGTTTTTTTTATACTTTTAGCAACACCTGCTTAAAACGCAAGAAGTCATTAAACGTTTAGGAGGTCAAAGCCCAGATATTCAAACGCCGTCTAATTCAAGTCCTACCCCTACACCTACATCCGAATATTCAAAATTAGAGGCGAAAATGAATATTCTAATTGAACAAACTCCTCCAACCGACCGGACAACTAAACAAAAGCTGGAAAGTTTATGCAATGCCGAAAGGGTTCCTTTTAATACCAACATTTTGGAGTTTTGGAAGAATAGCAATATTAATGACCCTGATCTACAAAAATTATTTGATGTGGCATTAGCAGTTCCATCTACCCAAGTTTCTGTGGAAAGATCGTTCAGTGCCCTTTCAATAATTTTAACAAAAATGAGGTCGAAATTGTCCAAAGAGACTATAAATAATTTATTGATAGTTAAATTAAATAAAAATTTATTAGAGCATATCGAGATCACTAGTGAAACTGGTGAATAATTTTATTCAAATTATAAATAAATGTATTATTTTAAGTTAAACTAATACTTTAAAAATAAATGACAAATTAAACAAATTTCCTGTTTTATTTATTTTTTATTTACGATAGACCTTCATATTATATTATCTTGATAGAATTTTTAGCCTTTATCGATACCAAACTAGTTTCCTTTTTGAACATAGCAAACACAAAGAAATAAACTTCATAAATCCAGAAAAAAAGTTTCTTATAAGCGTTATAAGGAACCGTTTTATACGGATATAAGAAATTTATTTCTTATACGAATATATCTTGTATCAAGTTATGGTCGACATTTTAGATATCAATTAATTTATTATCAAAATATTTTGTTATCAAATCGCTTTTTCAAAATAAATTATTTCTTTTTTTATTTTAGGGAAAATTAAAAATTCAGTCTTGGTGTTCTTTGTTTCTTAAATAATTTCCTTTCTAATGTATTTTTATTTTTGGTGTTTGAAAGAGTTGAAATATCTTTGATTATACTAGTGGTCGTGGAATTTGATCAAATAATTTGATTAATATGTACCTACCTTAAGTAAATAATATTATATCACCCAATATCAAAACATGTCTTTTTTTATATTTTGTCAGATAACGTTCCACCATTAAACTGTTGGGTTCTTTTTTGCATCAAAATCTCTGAAAAATTCCAAAATATAAATTTGTGTTCGTATCCTACTTTTCTGCTGCTCTCCTATTACACACAGGCAAACCTGCATGTTTTTGTTGGTTTTGTTTTACACAAAATCCCAGTTGTTTTTTTCTTTTTTGTAGAAATGTAAGTATACGCATAAATATTTATATATGTAAGTATGTGATCGACGAAAATACACGTGTTGGCTTCTACATACACACAAATTTACATATTTGTTGTGTTCTTTTTTTCATTCAATTTATTTTATTTAAAAAAAATACTCTGAATTTTCTGCTGTTTTTTGCTGTTTTCCTATTAAGAATTAGCAGCTTCATTCAATAATGTGAAAATTGAATTCATACACACATTAATATGTATGTATGTGAAAAGGAATTCAAATGTTTTTTTTTTTGTTTCTCCTTTCATCCCTTTCTTTCTTTTTTGAAAGAAGAACAAAAAAATATTTTGAATCTTTTTAAAATACTAGGAAGCTTACTAATTTTTTTGTTCTCCTGTTAACTATTCAACAATTTTAGTCAAAAATGTCAACTTACAGCAACTTTATTTACCACCTACCACCTCCCCAGATGTCCGTTTTATAATCTAGAATTTACATTCGCTCCTGCTCATTTTTAAACTCTTTGAAAAGATCGTAAAATAAAAATTATATTCATATCAATGAACATAATCGAAAAAGTAAAAATGATTCTGTTCACGATACGAATGCAAAAAAAAAAAGAGATATAATTAAAATTGTTTTCGCGATTTTTATTTTTGCGCTCGGATATTAATCTCAAAAAAGAGCGATAAAAATAAAATTATGCTCGCGAGAATAATTTTTTCCTACCCTGTTTTATAATCTAGAATGAATAAATCTTTTTACATTCGCTCCTGCTCATTTTTAAACTCTTTGAAAAGATCGTAAAATAAAAATTATATTCATATCAATGAACATAATCGAAAAAGTAATAATGATTCTGTTCACGATACGAATGCAAAAAAGAAAGAGCGATAATTAAAATTGTTTTCGCGATTTTTATTTTTGCGCTCGGATATTAATCTCAAAAAAGAGCGATAAAAATAAAATTATGCTCGCGAGAATAATTTTTTCCTACCCTGCCTTTAGAGGTCAAAATGATTTTTTTGCGACTTCAGGAAGTTGTTGAGCAGATAATGCAAGATGATGATGTTGATGCTGAATATGATATTGTTGTCGTGCCACCCGATACTGCTGCCATAAGTGATGAAGAAGAAGGAAATGACGAGAACTTATTGTGTACTGATATGCCGAACGATGTTCCAGGAAAAGTAGAGCTTGTGTGCAGAGACAGAAGTGATTCAGATTGGAGTGACTGTGATGATAAGCCACTTTCATGTCTTATCAAAGATAACTTACAAGGCAAAAGAAATCAGGGTACCTATGCAAATCCTAAGTGGAGAAAAATTCTACCAACTTACAGTACAACATATGATTCTGGTGATGCAGTTTCGAATAGGGTCAAAAACTTCACAAACCTTTTTAAAAATCATAATCCCCATATTTTGTTTGAACAGTTTTTTGATGACGACGTAATTGATTTAATAGTCGAAAACAGTGTTTTATATGCTAATCAAAACAACCGTCACAACTTTACTCTAGATCGTGATGATCTTAAGCGTTTTTTTTATTTTGGGATTTTATTGTCAACCGGATACGTTACTCTACCTTCCGAGCGTGATTACTGGAGTTTGGATGAAGATTTAGGAGTTCCTTTGGTTTCAAAATCATTGAGCCGCAACATGTTTTTAGAAATAAAGAAAAATTTGCACTTTGCTAATAACGGTCTCGCTGAAAGTTAAAATGACAAAATGTTTAAACTTAGGGTCTTTGTAATCTCATTGAGAGAAATTCATGTAAGTGGGGTGTTATGCATGAAAATTTATCTATAGATGAGTCTATGATTGAATATTTTGGTCGGCATCCAGCAAAGCAATTTATTATGGGAAAACCTGTAAGGTTTGGTTATAAGAACTGGGCAGCAACAAGTTCCGATGGGTACTGCTATGCTTTTGACGTATATTGTGGAAAATCAACGCACGTTCCTTCGAGTTATGATCCTCTTGGTGAACGAGTTGTTCTCTCTCTTCTTGCAAAAATGCCTATTGTACCTGAAGAACATATAGTATACTTCGACAACTTCTTCACCAACTATCACCTATTATGTGAATTGAAAAGATTGGGATTTAGAGCAACGGTACAATTCGTGACAACAGAACTAAAAAATGTCCTGTTATTCCAGTAAAATAAATGAACAAAAAGGAAAGAGCTGAATATGACTTTCGTCATGATAAAAATAATGAAATAACTATAGTACGTTGGAAAGATAATAATGTCGTCACGATGGCAGCAAATTTTGACTTTGTTCATCCACTCGGTAAAGTAAAAAGATGGTGTAAAACTCGGAAAGAAAAGGCTGAATTTAGAATACCCAGAGTATTTGTAACTTACAACCAGGGAATGGGAGGCGCCGACCAAATGGACCAATCTATTAGTCTTTATAGAGTATCCATTAGAGGAAAGAAGTTGTGGTGGTGTATATTTACATATATTTTAGATTTAGCGGTTAGTAACGCTTGGCCAATGGACCAATTGTCATTGAGAAGATACATTGATAGGTCGTATTTGACGCCACGAATAACTAGAAAGCGTTCTATTTCTTCAACTGCTGATGATGCTAATCGAAGAAATAATGGTCACAATCCTGAGAGGATAACCAATCAATTGCGATGTGTTGTGTGTCATTCCAAGTGCAGATGTAGATGTGAATTATGCACAAAAACACTTTGTGTAGAACGCAATTTCGTAACTGAAACGCCCAAAAAATTTAAAATTTTTTAAATGAATTCCTTTTATTTTATCCACATTTAAGCAATAAAAATGAATGAAAAAAGTTTTTCACAAACAGTTTTATTTTGGGCGGTAATGGGTTAATCATGTCGAAAATTTTGTTTTTGGGCCTTTCCTTATATTTTAAATCATACAGGTCATAAAAAATGCCTTTTCGGTTCAATTGGTTTCACTCAACAAAGAATCTCAGAATATGTATAGTGCAGTCGAAAATCAGTTCTGTATACTTATGAGTACAAAATATTCCGTTATAATTGAGTCTCAAATGATTTTCATTTACTTAAACAAAAGCAAAAAAAATCCTAACATAATTTTTATTTCTTTTTTAGAAAAATAAAAATCATTTTTTGACTTATATTTTTGGTTTGGTTATGAAATTAATTTTAATTTAAAAATCAAAACATAATTTTGATTTCTGATTTCAAAAATTAAAATTAATTTTAATTGTTATTTTCTGAGAAATATTCATCAGAAATAATTATTAAAAGTTGATTTTTATTTTAAAACCCATAACTCTTACGGTCTCTGCTGCAAGCAATTCATTAGCCCCAAGTATGTCTTAGAGACATATGCTATTTTTCAAAATTTCGAGATTTATGTCATTTCCGGCTGAGGGTTGATATGGGTCAATTGTGTATAGATTTTTACCAAATTTCGGTTATCGATTTATATTTACAAACTATTTATATGTGCAAAACATAAGTAATAAAATGCAATTATCTTTAGATTTATAAGCGTTTTTGTGTTTTTCTAAGTACATATTTAAGACTTTTAGGTTTTAGCAGTTTTAATCGTACGGTTAAAAAATGACAATGTCTGTTTAGGCCCTGTAGTTATACAATTGAAATTATTGCCAACTTTAAACAAAACTTAAATAAACATTTAATGAATAATAATCGTTTATTAGGATATAAGTTTTTGCTATTATATTTAAATACTTTGCTTGTTTCAAAATACTACAGCGATATTTTAAATACTAAACTTGATAAAATAATTTTATTGAAACTTTTGTGTAACGTATTATGAGAGGTGTGAATTGAGTGCTTATAATACTATTCGGGATTGTAATAATTTTAATAATGTATAACCAGCTATTAAACTGCATCGGCTGGGCTTTGAAATTCCGACAGAGCATGTATTGGGTTTTGAACTTTCTTTTGTGAGCCCTTACGCACTTTTGCACGAACCTCCTCCGGCTTTTCAGGTCTTACCAATGGTTTTTTTTCTGGTGCTTTCATTTTCCATACCACAATAGGTGACTATATAAAAGAATTATGACAATAAATAAACCTTTAATGTAAAAATTACAAAAAAATAGATAATTACCGTAACAGTTCCTTGGCGTGTATACTTAGTAGAAGCAACGTATGAATATTTAACAGTTAAAACCACAGCGTTCATGAGATTCTTTGCTGCCTGAATTAAAGAAGTAGCGCTGTCCAACTGAAAAAAAGAACATTGATTTAATAAATATAAACAGAATAAAATTCGATTATTGTTTACAAAAATCATTTCTGTTGAAGTTTTATTAAAAATTAAGATTTATAAGCGTGTTTGTGATTTTTTTAGACGGTCTGTTCTGACAGCTTTCGTTAAATATGGATCGATTTAAACAAAATTTGATTGTTGTTTATATAACCAATATTTCTTCTATATTTATAAAAATATACTGAAATTTGTGACCAAAATCTCAATTCCGGGAAGTGAGACTTATGAGAGGAACCAAAAATAATGGACCGATATTGAACAATTTCATTATTTGAGAAATGAAAACTATATTCCGTGAAATGAACAAAAATTTAAATGTCAAATCGCAGGTATGACAAAACGGTTCAAGATATCAATTTTTTTTTAGTTTTATGGCTCTATTGTGTATTGTAACATAACATTAATTATGTTGGCAATTGCTATAACCACATTATATACTGAAAATAAATGTTATTTTCGAATTTTTAATTAAAAAAGCACACCCAAAAAAGCATTTGTTTTAAAATTCAATTAAACAGTTTTGATTCGTTTGGGCTATATTTTCGTTTGATCGTAAGCCTTTTACTTTTTTGATTTTTATTTTTTTAATCCGTTTATTATATTGCATAAACTCTGTCGGTTATTTATGTCGTTTATTATATCGCACAAATTCTGCCGGTTATTATTGCCGTTTATTATATCGCACAAATTCTGCCGGTTATGATTGTCGTTTATTATATCGCTCAATTTATAACAAGTATGTTTGTTTGATATTTTTTATTTTTTTCTTGTAAAAGTGACAAATACAAACTCATTATCAATAGAAAAAGTCTCAAAGAATTATATTCTCTATAGAAAAACTGCTTTCAAACAGTATTCCCTATACAAAAATGTTAAACAAAAGTATTCTCTATAGAAAAACTGTCATACAAAAATTTTTTCTACAGAAAAATCGATATTCTCTATAAGAAAATATAAAAATGTATTCTCTATAGGAAAACTGGCATTCTGTAAAGAAAAGTTGTTATACAAAAGTTTTCTCTATAAAAAAATGTCATACAAAATTATTCTCTACAGGAAAACTGTTATACTAAAGTATCTTCTATAGTAAAACTATTACACAAAAGTATTCTTTATAGGAAAACTTTTATACAAAAGTATTTTTTATAGAAAACTTTTCCATTTCTTTTGGAAAATTTTGAAAATGTCCCTTTAATTTGGCAAATTTTGAAAACTTCCTATATCTTTTGGGAAATTTTGAAAATGTCCTTTTATTTTGGGAAATTTTGAAAATGTCCCTTTATTTTGGTAAATTTTTAAAATTTCCCATTATTTTGGTAAATTTTGAAAATTTCCCATTACTTTGGGAAATTTTGAAAAATTTCCCTTTATTTTGGGAAATTTCAAAAATATCCAATTATTTTGGAAAGTTTTGAAAATTTGCCATTATTTTTGGAAATTTTGAAAAATTCCCATTATTTTGGTAAATTTTGAAAATATTCTATTATTTTGGGAAATTTTGAAAATTTCCCATCATTTTGGGAAATTTTGAAAATTTCCCATCATTTTGGGAAATTTTGAAAATGTTCTATTATTTTTGGGACATTTAGAAAATTTTTGGGACATTTAGTAAATTTTCAAAACACAAAGGAAAACAAAATAAGTAAAGATAAAAAAAAAAACAAGTAAGAAAAGCTATAGTCGGTCAAGCTCGACTTTATGATACCCTTCACTGCTAAGGTCAAATATGAACCAACAATTTAACAAGTTTTCCTCAGGTCTTAGAGACATACATATGCTATGTGGTATTTTTTCCAAATTTCGAGATTTAAGGAGATTTGTCACTTCCATGTGAGGGCCTGATATTGATTGTTACCAAATTGTTATTGGCTTATATTTACAAAATATTTATCTGTGCAAAGTCTTAGTAATACATGCATTTATCTTTAGATTTATAAGCGTTTTTGTGCTTTTATGTGGGAGGTATGGTCAAATATTAAGGTTATCATAAGCAATATTTGTGCTGAATATTATACTTAAAATACTAAATGGCTCTAAAGAATCAAAAACTCTATTCCGGAAAGGCATCCCTATGTGAGGAACCCGAAATAGTAATTAGATTTAACCTAAAAAGTATAGAAATCCTTGGACTAAAATATGTGTCTGTGCCAAATTTCATCAAATTATCTTGAAAGGTGAAATGTTTAAAAAACAATATTCAAATCAACGCGTATAACTCAAAGCAAGTAAACAACCATAGCGATACAATAATAGCTTTGTTCGTTAACTCTATATTATGTACAAAATATTTCAAAATTTTACTAAAAGTCGTTCGTTTATCCTGCAGCCACACGATAAAGTTTTCCTTTCAAGATTTTTACACACACTGTTTGTTAAAATTTATTAAAATTGAGTGTGTGAACAAGTATATTATAATTTAAATTGACGTGAAATTAAATGATTTAAATATTTAAAAGTAAAAAACAAAAAATATTTTAATAGGATTTTAATTAAAAGAGCATACATTTTAATTTAATTTATTTACGCATGTACTTTTATTATGGTTCTTTGCGGCTAAAGCCGTAAATGTCACATTTAAGAAAATAAAATTAAAAAACACATCAGAAAAATCGCAAAAGCAAGTTCAAAAGAGAATTCTGAAAAAGTTACGCAACTAAAATTGCCGTAAGGGACCAAAGTTTTAACGCCGGTAAATGCATTAGTTAGTGAAGTTTAACATAGCCTAAGTTTAACATAGCCTAATACTCAATAAGCAGAAGCTAGATGAGTTATGATATATTTATATTTATTTATATCAAGTGGGTCTGGCCGGTGATCGAACTTGGAATCTCTGGTGTGCTAGGCATTTCTATTTCACCTATGACCATATGATCGATTCAGTTAGACGAACTTATCCACCATAGTTTTTTCTTTTATGTTTTGTATTCCTATCCTTTATTAATCTACATTTACTTTGTACTTTAACCAACTGTCAGCTGGTAATGAAGACAAAGATTTTTGTTTTGACAAGTTTTTGTTTATTCTTTTTACGTTAATGCAAATTTGAATTTAGTATCAACTTGAAAGAGTTAATGAAAACATGTAAATCGCGGTTCCCATGCAATTTAATTGAAAAAAAATTAATTTTAGTTGAACCAGAATTTATGTTGATGGTCGTGGCTAAATACTGTTTTCACTAACTCTTTCAGGTTGATATATACATATATATATAATTCCCCGACAACATTCCAATTGGAACAAGGGTACTTCTCTCAGACAATGAGCTGCATCCGATTCTATTTTTAGACTCATTGAAAGGGACCTACGTTTTTACGCCGGCTCAGAACGGCGAATGCATTAGTTAGAGAAGTTTTACATAGCCTAATACTCAATAACCAGTGGCTAGCTGAGTTATGAGGTGAACCACCGCTTTTTTGAAAATTTATTTTTTCAAGTGTGTCTGGCCGGTGATCGAACTTGGAATCTCTGGTGTGCTAGGCGGATGACTAACCTGCTATACCACGGCGGTTCATAATAATATTAACTAAATTAAAGTAAAAAAGTATTTAACTTATTCAAAATGAAAAGCTTAAGTAACATTTTATTTAATTATTGTCTGTTGTATTTCTTTTTTTATTGTCTTGGTTTACTTACTGCATTTTTACAAATTTCTGAATTTGCATAATTTTACCTATCTAACATTCCGAAATTTGTTTTTTTGTGGCTTGGATCTACCCTCTGCGTCGTTTTCGACTCATATAAAACTAATGGCCACGTTCCATAACACATGCAAGTTCTTGACGATTGAGTTGATTCTGACGATTTCGTAAGGAATTGAGGTTCTATAAGCTACTCGTCTAGCTTACATTATGTTACGTTGAGCTTTTTCTCATTTCAAATTGTTTGGTTGCCAATATATCTCAATATGAAAGCTTTTATATTTTTTCAAACAAAATTTTTAGTTCAAAATGAAAAAGGAAACTCTTTATTCAATTTGTCAACAAAAATTACTCAAAATAAAATAAAAAAATGTTTTGAAGTATTTTAGAAACTATTGGATAAATAATAAGAATTTTTTTGCCAATACCATATGAAAAGCAAGTATAGATGTTAAGGACAGAGCGGGTTGGATAGTTCAACGATTAGCTTGTGAGACAAAATTAAGGAATTTTTAAATCAGTACAATACCAATGAAGTAGAGTTTTTTTTTAGCATTAACCTTATCCACCAAATGAGTAATATAATGTACTACCAAAACGAAAATATCATCTTCGATCTTTTGACCGTTTAATAGCCAGAATTAGGACCCTTAGCATTACCTGTCTTTAACAAACATCAGTTTTTTTATACACTCTGACTTCGGGAGTCTTACATCCGCATTAATGTTTGGATGAAGAGATTCTCTACTCACCAAAGCCGATAGAAATAGTAATATGTGTCAATTTTCTAGATAAGCTTCAGTCCAGTTCTAGTTCAGTTAAATAATAGCTATTTAAGTTATAGTTTATTCTAAAAGACACTTTATAAAATAAAGACCAAAAACTCTAATTTATTTATTAAAATACTTATTTATCAATAAAGAATCTTTTTTTCGCAAAAAAAGTCGTACATGTTTGTAAAAATTTTGAGTGGGATAACAAAATTTTATACAGAGGAATAATTTTTGTTCTATACGATCGATTTTTTCTTATCGCGTACCCTTGACATAACGGACGAGTGAAATTGTCTTACAGAACGGCAAAAATTATACAAAGCTTTCAGTTCTTACAAAACCCAAAACAAAATGTTTTTACTCATAGGACGTACATTTCTGAGTAAAACGTTTTACAGAACGTGGCCATTAAAAATTTTGAATTTAGTATCAACCTGTGAACCGCCGTGGTATAGCAGGTTAGTCATCCGCCTAGCATACCAGAGGTCCAAGTTCAATCTCCAGCCAGACACACTTGAAAAAATAAATTTTCAAAAAAGCGGTGGTTCACCTCATAACTCAGCTAGCCACTGGTTATTGAGTATTAGGCTATGTAAAACTTCTCTAACTAATGCATTCGCCGTTCGGAGCCGGCGTAAAAACGTAGGTCCCTTTCAATGAGTCTAAAAATAGAATCGGATGCAGCTCATTGTCTGAGAGAAGTACCCTTGTTCCAATTGGAATGTTGTCGGGGAATTATATGTATATGTATATATCAACCTGAAAGAGTTAGTGAAAACAGTATTTAGCCACGACCATCAACATAAATTCTGGTTCAACTAAAATTAATTTTTTTTCAATTAAATTGCATGGGAACCGCGATTTACATGTTTTCATTAACTCTTTCAAGTTGATACTAAATTCAAATTTGCATTAACGTAAAAAGAATAAACAAAAACTTGTCAAAACAAAAATCTTTGTCTTCATTACCAGCAGACAGTTGGTTAAAGTACAAAGTAAATGTAGATTAATAAAGGATAGGAATACAAAACATAAAAGAAAAAACTATGGTGGATAAGTTCGTCTAACTGAATCGATCATATGGTCATAGGTGAAATAGAAATGAGTGTTAATATAATTCTCGTTTTCAATTTCGCTTAAGAATTCAGTTAAATAGATGATCTTAACTACTGGCATCTAACAGTTGGTGACACAGTGTGCTGATGAAGTCCGTAGCGGGACAGAAAATGCAGCATTCCACACTGCTAAGGGTCACATAGTTTTTTCAGTATTCTTAAAAATTATTAATCTAATTTAAAAATCATAAAAAGTATTAAAGTTAAAAAATAAAAATTTATAATTCAGATTATCTCTTCAGATTTACGAGCGTTTTAGTGATTCTTGTCTCATTTAGCGCCTTTTGTCAGAAGAGTTTGTATGGGAGCTATGGTCAAACCTGGACCGATTTCAACGAAATTCGGTACAGTGATTTTGGTTTACATAAGCAGTGTTTGGTTTAAATTTCATGAAAAATATTGATATTTGTGGCCAATATATCAATTCCGGGAAGTGGGACCTATGCGAGGTACCACAAATATTGGACCGATTTTGACGAATTTCAATAGCCGTGGTCCCACTATCAAAAAAAAATGTGACAAATTATCTTTAGAATTGCGACCTCTACTTTGATTACAAGGTTTACATGGGAGTCCAGACAGCCATCCAGACGGACGGACTGACATCGCTAAATCGACTCAGAAAGTGATTCTAAACCTATTGTTATACTTAAAGACAAATATTTCTATGCGTTACTTCACCACCTATGGTGATGAAGGGTATAAAAACAACTACAAATTACTCAGCAAAACTGTCAAAAACGTAAAATTTCGTCACAGATTTTTATTGTTGGTGATGGAAAATAAATACTTAGAAAAATTGACGATATCAACATTTTTTTATTAAAAATTTTTTGGGATCAAACTTTTTCTGTATAAAAATTTTCAGTATCAAATTTTTTCTATACAATCAGTTTTGGTTCATTCTGGAATTTTTGAAACAACAATACATCGGAGAATAAACAGTGGATTATTCGAAGTGAATTAGCGTCAAAGAGGGCCTAGGTTTGCAAATAAACAATTATTAAACCAACTTATTGTAAAGGCCTATTTTCCGGAAGGTAAATAGAAATTAGAAAAGTAGGACTAAGTATATAAAAATATGGCGGAAAGGCCGCAATTAGTACTAATATTTTTAAAAGGATATGCACATGAGGACCCTTACATTTTCCAGGCCAAATTTGTTCTTAATTCTTTATTGCATCGAAACAATTAGTTGGTATTATACTCGCAAAAAAGGGTTTATGACTTTATGGGCTAAAAAACCCACCTTTGCCTTCTCTGTAAACCACTTCAAACAAATTGTCAAACGAAAGCGTTTGTGGTTGATTGTGGCCAAATGCGGCAGACACCTTGTGGAAAGCTTTCTCGTACCAAAGGTTAGGTTAAGCAGGTGGCTGACCATAAGGTCCCTTTGTGCTACCTGCAGGGGAGAAAGAATAACAAATTCTAGACTACCATAAATAAGAAGCTCTGCTTATGTGCCAACCAGATGCAACAGTAAAAGGGCGTATTTTACGAATGTTAATGTTCGAGATCTCTGATAGATTATGCAGAAACGGGAAGCCTAGACGAAGAGCCCTAATGTCAGCAAGTGCTGGACAGTGACAGAGGAGATGAATGATAGTTTCTTCCTCCTCGACGCACAGTAAACTGCCTAGTGGAAAAAAATGTACTTTCGACTTTATCAATAAAATACATATGGAATGAAAGCTGAGGCTCCTTCGATTCTAGAGGTGGTTTGGTTTTTCATGTGCGTTGCACCTATAAAGAACTACACAGTTTTAAACTCGAACTATTTTGATAATTTTTTCATAATTTTTAAGTAACAAAAAATTGCTTTAGAAAAATAAATATAAAAAATTCATTTTTTAATAAAAATGCATGCAATTATGTTTGTTTTCAAAAATGTGGCAGAAAGAATACAAAAATCCTAAAATTGAAATATTTATAACAACACTGTAAAAAAAATTGTGAAGATTTTAACCAAAAACTGTACTTTCCAAAAAAAAAAAAAATATATATAGCCAGCTTGGATGGACCCGAAAATATAGACCCATCAAAAAACTACTTTTATGAATCAATAATCTCATTTTCCGTATGTATATACTCAAATATGAGTAAAAAAGTTTTCTATGCCAACTTTTGAAATACAAAGGTTTTAAAAATCATCCATATTTGATATTTTTATCAAAGTTATAAATTTATATTTTTTATATTTGAAAATGTATGATAATAGAAGACAATGCATTACACGGTAATGAATACCAATGTTATTTCAATACCAATAGTTATGAGTATTTTTAATACTTAAATACTAAAAAGTGCTTAAAATATCGACGCTTTATATTCAAAAAGTGCTATCTACATTTTCGACCAAAATGGTTTTTAATGGAAACGTGTTCCTTGGCTTATCTTTCATATGTCATATACATTTTAAGAAAGAAAAATAATTTTAAAACATTTTTTTTTATAAATTGTGTTTGTGCTAACTACACATGTTGTCTTCATAATAAAAAAATAGTGCTATCTACAATAAAACAAGTAAGAAAGTGCTATAAACGGTCAAGCCCGACCATACGATACCCTTTACCACTAAGGACAAAGGTGTTCTTTTTCCTGTATAAAGACACATATTTGCTAAATTTTGCCATCATGGAAACATATTCTCAAAACTTATACATTTAAGTTGTTTCCGTCATTTGGACTTATATGAGAGCTAGGGTCAAATGTGGACCGATTATCTCGAAATTTGGCAAATTGATTACAGTTGTTAAAAAAATGATGAATGCAAAAAATAAACATAAAATTCTCATTATTTACGTGCGTTTTAGTGAATTTTGTCTCATTTAGTGCGTTTTGAGAAAGGAGTTTGTATGGGAGCTATGGTCAAATGTGGACCGATTTCAACGAAATTCGGTACAGTGATTTAAGTTTACATAAGCAGTATTTGTTTTAAATTTTATGAAAAAATTTTGATTTTTGTGGCCAATATATCAATTCCGGGAAGTGGGACCTATGGGAGGTACCATAAATAATGGACTGATTTTGACGATTTTCAATAGCCATGGTCCCATTATCAAAAAAAAAATGATCTGTGCCAAATTTCATCAAATAATCTTTAGAATTACGACCTGTAGTTTGATTACAAAGTTTACATGGGGGTCCAGTTAGCCAGCCAGCCAGACGGACGGACATCGCTAAATCGACTCAGAAAGTGATTCTAAGCCTATTGGTATACTAAAAGATGGGTCTAAGACAAATATTTCAATGCGTTACATACATCAGCACAAACTTATAATACCCTTTTGTGGATATAATAATTGTTATAAAATATACATTGTAATTTGTGATAAACCAACAAAATGGACCACAATTAACTACAGCGTACTGTAATCACGGATTTCTAAAATATACTTGGCCTTTGACCTTAACAGATTGTAAATAAAGGTCATATAAGAAAGAGAATACCTTGAATTCTATTAATATATTTATAATAAATCTTGTTTTATTCAAAAAAGTTAATAAAAAAAACTTAATTTGTACAAAATCTTAGCCTCAATTTGTATGGTATTGCAAAACAAAGTTTATTTACTACTCTTATAGTTTTTTTGTAGAAAGCACTTTTTGAATATAAGCCCTCGATATATTATATGTTATATTCTAAAAAGGGTTGTGGTAACCCTAAATAATAAGAGATTGGTTATATTTTATAAAAAACTATCACGCTTTATCATTTGGAATGTGAAATGATAGATTGAAATTAAAAAAAAAAAAACAAGTAAGAGTGCTATGTTCGGCTATGCCGAACCTTAAATACCCTTCACCAATGGTGTTACAAAAGTAAAGTGCAGAGTGGAAAGAGTTTTTGGTCAATTACAAGTATGTATGTTTCTGAAGACTTATTTAGGTGAATCCTACAAAATATGTATATTTATTTTATAATCTGAAAAAGTTTCAAATGTCATACATTTAATTTTTAGGCGATATATGAATAATACTTTAATTAGTGAATAACCTTGTTTTATATTGAGTCTATATTTTAGAGGTAGATTAATATACAAATTTCAGAAATTACACGACATTGTAACATTTCCCACCTTGAGAGAGGTCGTATTTAAATGCATATATCTTTAAAATTAGAGGACCGATTATATGGTTGCTTCGATGAGAATATTTAGCGGACCTATTTAGATTAGGCCATCATAATGTGCAAAAGTCACTTATTTAAGGCATATTTCGGTATGATAAAATCAAGTTTGATGAGCTTCTAGATGGAATACCGACATAACTTATATGTATAGGTATTAGATGTTAATAGTGTTCTATGAAGTACACTATTAAATTGCAACATATAGTTCTACTTACAACCGAGATATAGCCAAAACTCGAAATTCGATGATAAATTACAATTTGTTTTATTTTCTATAGACACCAGGGATATCGCCAAAATTCAAAATTCGATGAGAATTAAAATTTCTTTTTTTAATAACTGTATTTTTCAAAACAACTGTGTTTTTTTCAAAAAAACTATGTTTTTTAAAAAAAGTTTATTGAACTGTATATCAAATTTTAAGAAATCATCCAACGCAACACACTAATGAATTTCATCAAAATCGGTAGATTAGTAACTGAGATATCGCCAAAGCAAAATATGTCGATGTACGCAAATTGGCATATTTTAGAAAAAAAATTTAAAAAAATCAGATTTTAGGAAATACTCCATTGCAACTATATTTCATCAAAATCGGCCTATAAACACCAGAGATATCGCCAAAGTTCAAAACTCAATGAGAATTTAAAAAAATTTTGTTTAAAAAACTGTATTTTTCATAAAAAAAATTTTAATTTCGTAAAAAAACTGTTTTTTTTTTTAATTTTTGTACTGGATATCAAATTTTAGGAAATCATTTAACGCAGCACACTATTATATTTCATAAATTTTTTTTTTTAGAAAATACTCCAACGCAACATGTTATTAAATTTTATCAAAATCGGTCTATAAACACCAGAGATATCGTCAAAATTTAAAATTCGATGAGAATTTAAAATTCTTTTTTAAAAAACTTTATTTTTCAAAAAAAAAAAATTAATTTTGTCAAAAAAACTGTGTTTTTTTAAAAAGTTTTTTGAACTGTATATCAAATTTTAGGAAATCATTAAACACAGCACACTATTGAATTTCATCAAAATCGCTAATTTAATAACTGAGATATCGCTAAAGAAAAAGTTATCGATGTACGCAAATTGACAAATTTAATTTTTTTTAAACCGTACTTTTAAAAAAAAATTTTTGAATTAGAAATTAGATTTTAGAAAATACTCCAACGCAATATGCTATTAAATTTTATCAAAATTGGTCTATAAGCATCAGGGATGTCGCCAAAACTCAAAATTCGATGTAAATTTAAACAATTTTTTTTTTTTGAAAAACTGTGTTTTTTAAAATAAAGTTTTGAATTTCGTCAAAAACCTGTGTTTTAAAAAATAAGTTTTTTAAACTGTATATCAAATATTAGGAAATTATTCAACGCTGCACACTATTGAATTTCATCAAAATTGGTAGATCAATAACCGAGATATCGCCAAGGCAAAAGTTATCGATGTACGCAAATTGACAAATTTAAAATGTTTTTTTTTTTTTTTTAATTTTTGAATTATATATGAGATTTTAGAAAATACTCCAATGTAACATGCTATTAATTTTTATCAAAAACGGTCTATAAACACCAGAGATATCGCCAAAATTCAAAATTCGATGAGAATTTAAAAAAATTTAAGAAAACTGTATTTTTTAAAATTCATCATCGAAGTTTAGTATTTTAGCGATATCTCGGGTGTTTATGAACCGAATTTTAATGAAATTAAATAGCGTGCTGCGTAGGGAAATTTCCTAAAATCTGATGTATAATTCATCTGGGTACACCCACCAGGAGCTCCACAAACTTGATTTCAACAGACAGACGGACAGACAGACAGATGGACATGGCTAAATCGACTCTCCTGGCGATTCTGAGTCGATCGGTATAATTTTTATATGGTCTAAGACGAATAATAAAAAAAAATACAAACTGAATGACAAACTTATAATACCCTTTCCCCCATTAGTGAAGGGTATAATAATTATTACCCCACACCGGTAAAATTTAAGGGTTTCTAAAAATGTTAATTCATTTTTGAAAATAGTAGACCAAGAGATTAATGTGAAAAAAATTTCATAATTTCAATTTCCACTGTGGTGGAACATAAGCCACTTGCTCGTGAGATCTCAGCCTGAAGAATATTTCGAAATTGAATCGTAACTCCCCCCAGAAATGTTCTACGTAACATAAAAACATGCTGTGCATTTTTTTTAATTGCATAACATGTGCCGCTTCAGCCCACAAAGTGTACAACTTTGTTGTATCGGAAAAAATGAAAGTATTTTCGGTTTTACCTAAATTTTAACAACTAAGAATTAAACTATTTAAAAAAGTTTAATGAAATATAAAAGAGAACAATTTTAACTTTCATTTCATTTCATCAAAATTAAAAATCCATAAACTATTTTCTGAGATATTGCATACTTTCCCCGAAAATTGGTGTTCTTGACGACACGCCTAAGGACATGCAGCAAAAAAACTACTAAAGGATAAAGAAATTTTAATGTAAGGGATGATAAATAGTTGAGTTTTGTTAAAATATAACCAAATTTGCTTTGTTTTTTTGTTTTCATATTAAAAAATTATACTTTTTCTCAGGCCGCACGATGGGCCGGCTAGAAGAAGATAAGCCAAATAAATTAATTTTATTAATTTTTTTATTTTTTAATATTAACAAAAACCACTCAATTACAATCACCGGTACTTGTGCTATATTATTTCATAAAAAAGATAGACCATTTAGTGATGTTTAAGATTAAAGAAAAAAAATTTGTGTCAGCGCGCACCCTAAGGTCAATTTATATTACTTTTCAGAAAAATTACTGTAATTACTCATTTGAAGTTATTTTAAAATTGGTTTAAATTTAAGTATTTTACCAAGACTGGAGTGATGAATCACTGGAATTGAATGTTTATATATATAATAGGATGGGTCGTTTTTAGACTTTTGTCTCTGATCGACTTCTAATAGTGAAAATATGTGGCCAAATTATGTCAATCGGAAGTGTGCAAAATATTATTGATTTATTTTTAGGATTTTTAGGCCTAAAGTTTTTGAGCCCATTTTTTTTGCATTGGACCAACACTCAGTGGATGACACCTACGTATGTATATGCATTATGATGGAAGGAAAAAAGGTTGTGGGAAGGAGGATAGAGGGAGTAGTGTTTGGATATCATAATTAGAGGGGAAGACTGATGCAGGAAGTTTTTTTTCCAAATTCGTGTTGTACGGCTAAAAAACGAGTTTTCTCTATAGCGCGTCGTGCGCAATCCACTGGAAAATCAAGGGACGAGCTCTTGTTGAATTGCGTGTGTTACGAAGAAATGTACGGGTTTCTGGAACAAGATCCCTAATTTCGTTTGAGCACATGCCATTGTAGTAGCGATAGAACAGTGTAACGCAACCCAAATTACGACGATGCTCCAATGAGGCAATATAATTGGCTACCCTACTGCCACCTTCGCCCTCTCTTGCACACGGTCGAGAAGCTTCAAAATAGACTTTGAAGCACCGTTCCATACATGAGAGTTGTATTCCATTTTAGGTCGAATATAAGTGGTATAGATATTGCGGAGATCAGTTAGAGTGAAGTATGGGTTACACCGCGTAAGAAAGCCGGGACACTTGAATGCTTCTTTCGACAATTGAAAAACGTGATTAGTTCAACAGACATCACACTTAATTTTTATGCCTAGAACATCAAGAGTTTCTGATTCCTCAATATTTATACCACCCATAATTACAGATGATGCAACATTGTTCATAACACGTTTGTGTGTTAACACACAACATTGGGTCTTTCGAGGGTTGAAATCGTCCCTATTAGAACGACCCCAATTGGATATTGTAGAAAGTTCAGAATTTAACGTATCATTCATGGTTTGCCTCTTGGAATTGATATCCAACATGCTTGGCCTATAGGTGAATGAATACGAATGACAGATGTTGCTATCATCTGCAAAAGAGTAGATAGGATTTTAAGTTTGACAAAGAAGGTCATTTAGAAAAATAAGAAATAGAGTAGGAGAAAGAACGGAGCCTTGTGGTATCCCCGAATTAATATTGAACTCGTCGGACGATAGAAGAAGTAATTATTTTATACTAAAATAAAGTTTTTTTTAATTAAAAAATATATATTTTAATCCTTAATAGACATGACCCACAATATTCTTGGTACTTTTTTCAGCAAATTTTGATTAAAAATCATTAAAACTGATCAAATTATGAGCAAAAAAATAATTTTGTGCGAAATTCGTCGAATTCGAACACAAGGTATGGGAAAATGGTTTGAGATATCGACCTCAATTTGTTTGAGTTTTGTTGTCTTTTTTATCTATTTTGACACACCGATGAGAGAAATTCAAATTTGTAATATTTGTTAAACAAAATTTTAAAAAATTTAAAAATTCGTTTTCAAACCGACCTGAGAAAAATTACCCATTTTCAAGTATGAAAAAAACTAAGTAAATATTGTTATACTTTAACAAAATTTAACTATGAATTACTTACAAGTAGAGTTTGCAAAAAACCGTGAAAATAAGAAACCGCGGTTTCGGTTTTAAAACTTTTGGGTGTTTTGAAACCGAAACCGCGGTTTCTTGTTTTCACGGTTTTTTGCAAAATCTACTTGTAAGTAATTCGGTTCGGTTTTTAAATAAAACTATTTTGATTTAAATTTGTAGGAAAAATTTAGATAATTTAATTAAAACCGGAGAGACCGGAGATCGTTTTATTTTTTAAATCCATCAAGTATAAATATCATTGCCGATGAAAATTTATTTTCATCGATCGAAAAATAAAAAAGAGGGATTTATATTTGAAATATAAATATCCCCCATGATGAAAATTTTAAATATCTATAATGATAAATATCCGAACAGAAAAATATTTTATTGATTGTTTAATTTTTAACTTCTGTTTTGACTTTGAAAAAATAAAATGTTTATAAAATTTCAAAATTTTCAACAATGAATGTATGAATATGTTTTTAATTAATTGCAATGTTAAGGACATCGAAGTTAAAGATAATAGTTCTAATGGGAACTATTGGTGGTTTCTTTGATTCGCGACTCTATTTCTAAAAAAAATAACTTTTAAACGTTTTAAACGCATTTAGACAACGACCATTTGTTGCCCAAACACATTTCAATATAAAATTTGCAACAATAATTAAAATTATTGCTATTTATACGTCCTCAAAAATTTATTTTCATCGGATGAAAAAAAAAAGAAAATTATTTTGAACTGTACTGATAAATATCCCAAACGATTTTTTTATATTTTATTTTCATCGGATTTTTTTCAATCCGATGAAAATAAAATATAAAAAAAAACAAAATTTTTGAACAAATAAAAATCATGAGGGATTTTTAACATTTTTTTAAACTTCAATGATTGTTTTTTTTATGGATTTAAACATATAAATATTGTTTTAAAAGTATTAATATCCGGTCTCTTATTAAAACAAAATATAATTTACATTTATTAAAGCTCATATTATAATTTAATACTAAAAATCAGGAAAATAATTCAGGTTTTTTAAATATGATGGATTTCTTAAATAAGTCTTGTTTCTTTTGGAGAAACAGCAGAGCCCCTTTAGCGTGAATAAAACATGCATCCGAGCGGTAAATTGCTTCAATAGTCATTTTACAAACAGCAACGATTTAAAAGAATTTACAATTTCAAAATATATAGAATGACGCTAATCTAAGGTCGACAGCTTCTCTAAACTCTCATGAATACTTTGTTTTAGAAGAAGAGTAAACTTAATTCACGATTATGATGCTTTTTAACGCTTGTTTGTAAAATATTATTATTACTGACGAATTTTTGAAATACCGAACAGTTTTACTTACAGCTTCTAGGTTCAAATTTAAATGGGCATAAAACTGGGCATATGAAGCATACCATAACTGAAGCAGTGTTTGATTTTCAGATACAAATTTGATATTGATTTGTATCAAGTGAAATATTAAACACCATTAGCCTTTGTCTCATGGTTTCTTGCGTTTGCTTAGAATTACGCGTTCCTAAAATACGGTTGAGTCCCAGATTATAAAATTTACCATGAGAATCGTGAATATTTACCTTCATATACCGTCTTCCCCATACACCTCTACATTCGTCCATTGTAAACACCTTTTGTTTTTTTCAATCTTCTGCTTCATTTCATAGACCGTAATTTGTTTGACAAATTTATGATATGCTAATGTTATTTCCGAATTATACCAACAAAAAAATATGACAAATATATAGCTAAAACCGCGGATTTTTCTAAGGTTTTCGGTTTTGTGGCATAAAAAACCGAGGTTTCAGTTTCGGTTAAAACCGAACTGCAAACCCTACTTATAAGTCTTGAAATGATAAATCATGTCTTACTTTGCGATTTTTTGTCCATAGTAGTTTTTTCTAGCGGTGTCCTTAGGCGTATTGTTAAGGACACGAATTTTTGGACGAAAATCGCAATAACTTCAAAACTGTTTTATGGATTTCAAATATTGATGACTTAAATTAAAGCTGCATTAGTTCACTTTTAGATTCCATTATCTTTTCTCTTAAAAATAATTTGTGAGTGGACGAAATGTAGCAAAAACTGCAAGTACTCTCATTTTTTCCCATACAAATGACATAATTTGGCCACATAGTGTCATTATTAGAAGTCGATCAGAGACAAGTCAAAAAACGACCCACATTAATATATATATTGTATTGAAATAAAATTTATAGGATTTTGGGAAATAAAACTATTTTGAACGCAATTTTGTAGACAATTCAAAATGGATAATTTCATGAAATTTAATAAAAAAGAAAACAGGACAATTATTTTCATTTTTATTTAAAAGGACTGTCCTTTGAAAAAAGGACAGATGGTCACCGTACCTATAGATGAAGTAAATCTTTCCCCGGTAGTTCTTAACCCAGGAGCTACGAGTTGGACCAATAGCTCAGCCAGAAGCCAGTTAAATGTAGCGAAAAGTGTCTTTGAAGGTGAAGTCGTTAAAGACCCCGTAATCATTAGGGCAGCGGATCTGAGGATCTTGACAAAAGATCCTGGCTGGTTAGCCTTACTTAGAGCAGGACTAGACAAGAGCGCCATACATGAGCATGTGTTTGCAACCATTTCAAAGAGCCATGCAGTATTTGAAGGGGAAAGGCCCCACGTATTGCCTAGTTCTCTCTTCTGCACAAATAGAGTGCAATGGCAGCTTTAGACACTCAAGATTGGGTGTTTAAGCTCCAGGACCACTCCCAGGTACTTGGCATGGAACGTGAACACGAGTCCCGACTAACTTAGGGAGAGTAAACTGTACAGTTTTCTTCTTCTGTTATCCTTGACTCCCAGTGCACGGTGGTAAAATACGGCCAAAAATCAACAATTTGTTTATTTTGACTGAAACTTACTGAGCTGACAAATTATGGTCCTTTCTTTATATTGTATAAATTATATGGTAAAATTAAAAGTGGTTGGCCAAATAAAAGGAGACATATAAGATACATTAATAAAATGTGTTTAATAATTTTGAAAAATATTCAATAATTTTCATTTATGGATGAGTAGTTTGAGAGATATATTCAAATTTCCGAAAAAAAATTGTGCATTAGTCAAGATTTATTATTATATAAAAAAAAACATAACAAAAAGCTTAATATTTCAATAAAATGTAGAAAATTCATGAGAAAATGTTCAAGACCGTGATTTTCTTCTTCTTTCTGCATTTTTGATTTGTTCATTGTAATGTGGCCACCACCTGTGTTAACGTATTGCTTACAAAATTTCAATAAAAACAAAGTATTGTTCCATTTTTCTCAATCTTATTGTAAAAATTTAATTCAAGAACGTGTTGGCTAAAAAGAGGGCTGAAAAATTCAACGCCACGCCCAAATTATACAGGTCATTTAAACTTATTTAAACTCATTATATAATTTGTTATCCTAAATTGGTTTTTTGGTGGCAACTAAAGTAAATTTTAATCTAATCATTTAATAAATACTGCTTTATATTATTTTCAAGTATTTTATGGACCTTTTTCTTACTAAATTGCACCCTGTTGTAATTAAAAATGTTTTAAATATGTAAAAATATGAAGTTAGTAAAATGATTCTGGCAAATAGGCCGGCAAGAGAATGCGGCTGAAATTCGAAATATATACTACTAATACTTAACAGTAAAAGATCCAATTTATGTGTAACCTCTTTTAGCTCCTTTTTCTTAGATATGGCCTTTCAAAATTTTGATTTTTATGATTTTCACTAATTATTTAAATATCTCAAATTCACTTCAATTTTTGAAAAAACCAAACCACAGAAATTTCCAAAAAGTGCACAAAATTATTCACTAATAACAATTTTAAAAAGTGCTTAAAAATTTAGAACAAAAACTTTTGTGGAAAAATTATATCTGCTTTTATTCGAAAGTATATAAAAATCAAAAATTGGATACTTTAGAGTGTTGACTATAAACTACCATTAAAATTTTATCAAAATTATAAAATTAAGAAAAATCATTCTTGGCCGCCGTGCAGTGGCGGAGAAAAATGGAGAAAAATGGGTTATTTTTTTTTTTGTTTTTGAGAAAATTCAACTAAAAATAAACAATTTTTAAAAGAAATAATGGAATATTAAAGAAAACTAACACAGATTTATTTATAGTCAAAAATAAAAATCCATTAAGTAGTTTTAGTTATTCCATTTTCCCCCAAAAAGGCATGTCCCTGAAAACGCGCCTAAGGATATGAACCAAAATTTTTTTTGTAAATGGAGAAATTCCAAAGTTAGACATGATTTATCATTTATTCGCTTGTTAGTATTAAATAGTTCAGTTGTATTAAAATTTAATCGAATTTACTTAGTTTTTTTAATACGGCCAATACTCAATAACTTGGTCATTTCTTGCCGCTTTTTCTTTAAATTTTCTGTGTATATAAATAATATACCTTTAGTTAAACTGAAATAGTTTTTTAAGAAAATATAAAGGCTGCGGTCACTTAAAATTTGACTACTAAAAAATCTTTGGGGGCGATTATAAAAATTATTAATATTACAAGGATAACATATGATAAAATTACCTATCCTACGATACACGAACAAATTTTGCATGCTTCTTACAAAACTATAGAAAAACTCTAAACATTAACTATTTTTATAAAAAAGTTTACGTGTCCTTGAATAATATAAAATTTCTGGATTTTACAATTTTTATTGCATCCACAATTATGTGACCACTACCTGTATGCTTAAACAAACTATTTAAAAGTCACTCATAATTAAAAATTTTGTTGTTTTTTTATCTTCATATATAAATATTGCATAGAATTAGAAAGGAAGCTAAAGAAATGGCATTAAAAAATTCGCGTTCTATTAAACTTTGTATTAATTTTTTTTTAATTTTTTTTTATAGTTGTTTTAACTGCTAGAATTCTATATAAAGCATAGGCCAAAAAATATCGAAATTGACGAGGTTTATTAGCACAAGATATCTATATATATCTTTTTAATCCAAACAAGTAAGAGTGCTAAAGAGTGCTCTAAATAAAATTTGTAGTTGGATTTTCTTAAATAAAAATCAAACCTTTTAATATAAAAACTCTACAAAATACGCATATATAATGACATATTATACAAAATCATTTAGCATTAAAATGTTTACTTAGTACTCGGGTTTTGCAAAATTATCGACTTTTTTCGGAAACCCTCCCATTAAAGATTTTACAGTTGCTTCTGATACCTTTTTGGAGCATGTGTTCCACCTGCACTTAAAATCGGACATGTTCTTGGAAATCTTTCCTGTGTTCTTCAATTCCTTTTTTACCGGAGCCCAATACCTTTCCACAGGCCGACAGTTAGGTGGATTTGCCTCTCGTGGTACAAAAATTACATTATTCTTTGAGTACCACTCAAGTGCCTTTTTTCCATAATGGAATGATGCCAAATCGGACCAAAAAAATGTAGTCACTCTGTGCTCTCTTAAAAAGGGTAACAACCGTTTTTGTAGGCACTCCTTTATATAAATTTCTGTGTTTATTGTGCCAGATGCCACAAATACTTTACTTCTTTTGCCACAACTGCAAATAGCTTGCCACACGAGAAACTTCTTAGGGAATTTTGTTTGTTTTTTTGTGCGAAACTCTTGCCGAACATTGCCCCGTTTATCAGCAACATAAAAATCTTGACCAGGAAGTTGAGAAATGTCTGCCAGTATTTATGTTTCATCATCTATCACACAACAGGTGTATTTTTTTATAAAATCAGACTTCAATTTTTTCACTCGTTTTTTTGCTTCTTTTGGACTTTGTATGTCTTCAGCCCAGCATAAGCTTTGACTCTATGTGCAAAATTCGTAGAACATTTCACCGTACGAGCTGCTTTTCTTAAAGAAGTGTTAGGCGCTCTTCGAAAGAGTCGCTCGACTTCTTTTGCCTTACCAATATCTGTAGGACCTTTTTTCCTCCCTGATCCAGGTTTTCTTTCAATGCTCAGGTTTTCCTTATACCGTCTGATGGCATTAGAAACCGTTCGAGGGTCAACTTTCAAATTTTTAGCTATTTTTTTAAAAGGATTTTTTTGAAAAGTTTTAATTATATTTTCACGAACTTTTTTTCGCAGTCCATTTTGATTGAAATAACTATTGAAAATTAATAATTTCTAAAATAGTAGCATCTGACATATCTATAGAAACAACTTGATCAAAAAATAAATTATTTCTTGCACTATGGATAAATTTTGTCTAAAATAGTAAATGCATATTTTTTTTAGAACACTCTTTATGTTCAGCTATGCCGAACCTTAAATACTCTTCAAAAATGGTGTTACAAAAGTAAAGTACCGAGAGGAAAGAGTTTTTAGCCAATTACAAGTATGTATGTTTCTGAAGACTGATTTAGGTGAATCCTACAAAAATACCAATATATGTATATTGATTTTCTAATCTGAAAAAGTTTTAAATCTCGATAATTAACACGCGTTTTAAATGCATGTATGTCCTCATACATTTAATTTTTAGGCGATATATGAATAACGCTTTAATTAGTGAATAACCTTGTTTTATATTGGGTCTAAAACATTTTAGATAAGATTGAAATACAAACAATTTCAGAAATTACACAACATTGTAACAGTTCGCACCTTGAGAGAGGTCGTATTTAAATGCATATAAAGGGTGTCCCAACTAGAACGCAAGTTTTAAATTTTAAATAAAACAATAATGCGAGGTTTTCGATCTGTCTAAATTGGGGATAATCCTCCTGAAGAGATGGCTTAACCAACCATCGAAACGCGTCGAGGAATTTGGTTTCTCCGCAAACATTTTTTGACTTTTTATCAATAAATTGGTCTGTTACATTAATAAATAAATGTAACAGATTTGGGATCAAATGCAAATACACTTCTTTTTGAATAATATTTACATCCCGACTATTTTGTTATTTTTTGATAAAACACAGATATTAAAAAAAAGTGAAACTTTATTATACCGTAAAGTAGACAAAATGAGGTTATGTATGGAACACGATATCGTGCAGATGGCCGACACGGATTTGCTGCCACACACGCGAAGTATTTCATTAATGCAGCGTCCAATTTCCTCTTTTAATGCTTGAGTCGTCGTCGGCTTATTCGCATAAACCATCGACTTCAAAAAACCCCAAAGAAAAAAATATAAAGGTGTTAAATCGCACGATCTAGGCGGCCAATTCTGGCCTCTAAAACGCAAAATAACACGACCGGGAAATGACTGATGTAGCAATTGAATTGTTTCTCTGGCTGTATGACATGTGGCGCCGTCTTGTTGAAACCACATTTCCTCCACATTCATTTCTTCAATTATAGGCACGTATTTCACGATACGGAACACCATTGATTGTTTGCGCTTGACCTGCCTCATTTTCATAAAAAAAGGTCCAATGATTCCTCCAGCCCAAAAACCACACCACACAATGACACTTTGAGGATGCATTTAGTTCTCGTGAATCACTCGAGGATTTTCCTCACCCAAATGCGATAATTCTGCCTATTGACAAACCATCAAGATGGAAATGGGCCTCGTCACTGAAGATAATTTTATCGGCAAAATCAGATCGCGTGTGTGCCATAACCTCATTTTGTCTACTATACGATATAATAAAGTTTCTGTGTTTTATTTAAAATTTCAAAATTGCGTTCTAGTTGGGACACCCTTTATATTTAAAATTAGCGGACCTATTTAGAATAGACTTTTGGCAGCAACACTTACGTAAGATATAAATAAAGGTCATCATAATGTTCAAAAGTCACTTATTTAAGACATGCTTTGGTATGCTGAAGACAAGTTTGATGAGCTTCTAGAAATTTCCTAAAATCTGGTGTAGATGGCATACCGACATAACTTATATGTATAGGTATTAGATGTTAATAGTGTTCTACGAAGTACACTATTTAATTGCAACATACTTACAACTGAGATATAGCCAAAACTCGAAATTCGATGATAAATTACAATTTTTTTATTTTCTACAAACACCAGAGATATCGCCAAAATTAAAAATTCGATGAGAATTATTTTTTTAGTAACTGTATTTTTCAAAATAACTATGTTGTTAAAAAAAAAAAAAGTTTTTTGGACTGTATATCAAATTTTAGAAAATCATTCAACGCAACACACTATTGAATTTCATCAAAATCGGTAGATCAATAACCGAGATATCGCCAAGCAAAAGATATCGATGTACGAAAATTGACAAATTTTAAAATAATTTTTTTTTTTAAACAGTATTTAAAACAAAAAATGTAATTATATATCAGATTTTAGAAAACACTCCAACGCAACATCAAAGATATTGCCAAAATTTAAAATTCGATGAGAATTTATTTTTTTTTTTAAAAACTGTATTTAAAAAAAAAAAAAAATTTAATTCGTCATCGAAGTTTAGTATTTTAGCGATGTTTAGGGTGTTTATGCACCGATTTTAATGAAATTAAATAGCGTGCTGCGTAGGGAAATTTACTAATTCGTCTGGGTACACCCACTAGGAGCTCCACAAACTTGATTTTAACATACAGACATACGCACATGACTGAATCGACTCTCCTCCGATTCTGAGTCGATCGGTATAATTTGTATGTGGTCTAAGACGAATAATGAAAAAATTACAAACTGAATGACAAACTTATTATACCCTTTCACCTTTTAGTGAAGGGTATAAAAAGATGTTAAAATTTAACATGTGTTCCAAAATTAACCGAATTTTATTTATGGGATCATATATAAAATTAATTTTATTAAGAACATATAAATAAATATTCAAACTTTGAGGAATTATTATTATGTTTACCAATATTTAGTTTTTTTTTTGTATTGAAAACATATATGGCCAAGGCCGTGGGCTGGAACGTCACCAGTTTGCGCAATTTTCGACGTATATTTGATGAACAAAGTAAAAAAGTAGCGATAACTTTTGTTCACTCAAAATATATTCTCAGGCTGTAACTTTGGCGCAAAAAAATGTGCTTCTATTTCTTGCAAATTAAAAGTTACAGCCATTTGAAGTTAACTGGAACGTCACACTAAAAGAGAAGTGGTCTAAGAGCTTGTACAACATTTTCCAAATTCGTAATGTTTTCAAAAACCTGGACACGTTTCCCTCTAACATATCGTAGGTGAAAGATCAAAGAATACTCTACGCACAAAAAATTTATAAAAAATTGCATTTATAGCTGTTTTGGATGCAAAAATGCGAGACTGGAACGTCACCAAAAAAAAGACTGGAACAACACATAAAGTTCTCTTACTTAGGAGCCATGCAAAAACGACCAATGTGAGTAAATAAAACACTAAAATTTACTTAAAAAATTTTATTTGTTTAATTTTTATTGGATAAAAAAAAACAACATCACTTCATGTTTGATTATACTATTCAGTAGGTACGTAATTTCTTTCAAAAACAATATTAAGTGAAATTATTTTCTCATAAAGTTGTAAAGAAAAAATTAAATAAAATAAAATAGAAACCGATGCTCAAAAATTTTGATATATTAAAACTTCACAAATGTACTTTCTTTGTTTTGTGAGGCTTTGGACTGTAGACAAACAAATGACAATTGCAAAAGCACTAGATAATAAGAAAAAAAATTTTCATTGAATTCCCCTTTTCCGCGGCCTTGGCCATATGTATATTAAAGTAGGAACACAATTGGGACAAACGACTAATTTCGTCCACTAATTTCGGCTTTTGAAATTCGTCTTGTACATTGAACCCATTTGGGACGAATAACGTTACTGACGCCATTTTTAATGATTTTTCATTTGCACAAATTACTCACACTTTCGTACATATCGCGCACTCACAACATTTACAATTTTTTTTATTTTATTCTTTTATTTTTTCACAAGATTAATATGTTTAATTAATTTTATTTGAAATTATTATTTCCGAAAAATTGGTCGTTCGTTCCAGACTCCCAAAAAAGACAAAAAAGTTGTGGGTCTTTTTATTCCCTATGTTTGTTTAGGATTAAAACATTTATTTTTATATAAAAATCTTAGTCCTGATAAAAAATTTGCTACAAAATTTATTAAATTCCGTGATTTTGTCATAAAAATTAAAAACATCCAAATTTTTACTTTCGTCCCCGGGAAGGAAAGGGTTAAACTTTTTTAATATAAAAAATACATTTTTTTTATTTATATATAATATATCTTACAAATAAATTTATAA
The DNA here is from genome assembly GCA_933228675.1 of Stomorhina lunata. NCBI lineage: Eukaryota > Metazoa > Arthropoda > Insecta > Diptera > Rhiniidae > Stomorhina > Stomorhina lunata. The sequence continues at coordinate 80,964,708 of OW121740.1, read as the reverse complement.
AATATATACTATAATAGGCGCCGGTAACCATACCATAGGCGATCGTCTTTGTTTTAATATAACTTAAGAACTAGATCTCTTGAATGTTTGTTTTGTTAGATTTGCTACAGTCGAGTATTTCCTCCATTTTTGAGATTGAGCAAGAAATTAGGATGTGTGGTACTGTGAGAAATTTATTGCAGTTGGGTGGATCAGTTTTTTCAAAGTAATGTTTGGAGTTAAAAATACATTTACCCACTCTTAGTCGGGCCAGCATTATATATTGCGGTCGTGTTAGATTTTTATTGTATTTTGGTCTATTGATTGTAGTTTCGTTTTGTGATTTTTTTACCATTTTAAAAGGGTTTCTTATAGTTTTAGGAAAACATGGAATTTCTGTAATTTGTTGTAATTTCAAGGCCTTTTTTGCACCTAGGTCAGCGTTCTCATTTCCTTGAATTCCAATATGAGATGGGATCCATATTAGCTTAATTAGATGCGTGTTATCTGGAATTGTGGTTTTTTATTAGCGCTTTTGTTGCGCTTAGACTATCAGAACAAATTAGGGATTTCCCTCCTTTTTCAATGGCTAGATTTATGGACATTTTAATGGCAGAAATTTCTGCTATGAATATACCTGAGTGTTCAGGAAGCCTGGCTTCCTTTACAATGTCGAACTGTGAACTTGAAAGTTGTTTAGCTACAGCATAAGATGTCAATCCATTTTGGTATGATCCATCAGTGTAATAAATTTCGTCCGGTGAAAACTCACAAATTTTTTGGCATACTATTTTTTGAAGCAAAGGGGATCTGTTGTGTTTTTGGCAAAGGCGCTTAATCTACAATCTATTTTAAGTATGGAATTACGTTCAGTGTGAAGTATAGATTTTTGGGGTAAGGCTAATTTATGTTTTTTTAGAATTGCTATTATATTGTTAGTTGCTGAAGACGGGTTTTCTGAAGGTGAATTGAGGTTTTTCCAAAATGACTCATGCATACCATCAGATGCAATGGTGATCGATCTGGAAACCATATTAACTGATGTGTTCTCTAGTAAATTTTCAAAATCTATGAATTGAGCTCCATTTTTCAATTTTTCTAGTGGAGTCGTTCGAAGAAGTCCGGATGCGGTTCTGAAACATTCATTTATTGACGTATTTAATTTTTTCATGTTTTTCTGAGATGTCCAACCATATATAGTGATTCCATGTAGGAGTGTTCCTGTTGTTAAAGAACGACAGATGTTTAGTGCTGTTTCCATGTGTGGGCTTTTACCCCGGCAACAGATAAGTTTTAAAAGGTTATTAATTTTGCGTAGTTTATTTCCCAAATATTTTGTGAATTTTAGAGTCTAAATAATTCAGATTAGAGTTGACTTTTTCTGGATTTCCGGAGGTTACAGCAAATATGTTGTCAGCGTAGATTCCAACAAAATCTATTCCAGGTATATTTTCAAGAGATTTTGCTAACGAGTTAGCATATAATGTAAAGAGAACCACTGAGAGAGGGGAACCCTGAGGAATCCCATTTTCTAGTGGGAACGTTGTGGAAAAGTGACCATCAACTCTTACTGTTATGCTACGACCATGTAGGAAGGATTTTAAAAGCTGTAATATTTCGCCTGGGATTCCCCATTCTCTTAGTTCAGTTATTATAAAAGACGTTATTACCCGGTCAAATGCCTTTTCAATGTCTTCAGAAAGGCTGTGTTTACCTTTTTTGAGGTTGTAACGCAATTTTTCTTCGAGTTGGTGGCAAACGGTATGAACTCCGTGTCTAGGTAGAAAGGCGTATTGTAATTTAGACAAGTTTGATCTTGTATGTTTCCAAAACCTTTTTGCCAGGATTTTGTCTAGAATTTTGGAGAGAGCTGGTAGCAGTGATATGGGCCGGTAACCTTCTAAGCTGTTTTGGTTTTTACCTGGTTTTGGTATTGGTGCAAGAACTGCGTTTTTCCAGTCATGTGGATAGACTCCAGAGGTTAGGATGTTACTGTAGAGTTCACAAATGCATTTTTTAAGACTTTCTGGTGCATTTTTTATCATGGTGTTTGTAATTTTGTCTTGTGCTGGGGTGGATCCTTTAAGTGATTTTATAGTTTCTTCAAGTTCTGGAAGCAGAATATTTTTGTTCATTATTTTGTATTTTTGGTTAGTTTGATGGGTTATGCTGGTATCCTGATTGTTTTTTATTCTTATTATTTCGGAGTTAAAGACTTCATCGGCACTAAGGGACGACCAGTAGGAGCCAAATCTATCCGCTATCTCCGAGGGATGAGTTATGCTGTTTTGGTCAATGTATATTGTTGGAAAGTTAGTGGTACGATTTGTTTTCAGGTTGTTAAGCTTACTCCAAAGAGCAGCAAACTCTTCAAATCTTCTGCCATTTGGTGAGTTAGATGATGAACCCCACAAGACATTTTGGGATTTGAAGTCACCTAACAGTATATGGTGGGAGTTTAATACATTTGGAATCTCATTTATAATTGAACTATTTATATTAACATGGCTTTCTCTGTAAATGTTTGTAATGTAAAGATCTTCGTTTGCTCGAATTACTATTGTTTGAAAGAGTAGATTGTTTGTGGATTTTATATGATTTGTTACGTTAATATTATTTTTGACTAGGATGGCAATACCAGATTTGGCGTAATCATAGCTATTATTGTTGTGTTGAAAGATTTGGAACCCAGGAAGATGTAGCATATGAAGGTTTTTATTCACTATGTGAGTTTCTTGAAGCACAATAATGTTTGGCTTGTGTCTTGCAACTAGGAGTTCCAAGGAAAATTTTTTATTTGTGAAACCTTGTAAATTCCACTGGAGGATAGAAATATTAATGTTCAAAACCATCTTTAGTATTTATTTTTTTTTGGCCCTAAGGGCACTTTAAATTTACTTGTTCTTGTTTTTTTTTTGCCCTTGGGGCTCTTTCATTTAATTTTTTAGAGTTTTTGGAGTTATGAGAACATTTAATTCTGGAAAATTTTCATACATCTGAGAACATGGTGATTTACTTTTTTCTGTTGTGGAATTAAGTCCTAGACCACTGTTAATTTCTTCAATAATCATTTCTTCTGTTATGTTTTCATCGGTATTCGGTAGAAAATAATGTTCACTAATGTCATAACTAAATATAGATGTTTCTTGTAAATAGTAGTTTTTTTCTAATTGGATTTTGGGTTGAGAGAATTTTTGTAGGTAGGGGATTTTGAAATTTTTGAATTTATGTTTGTTGATGTAGTTGTTGTATGTGTAGATAAATTTTTGTTTGTTGATTCTGAGTAATCGTATGATGTTGCAGTTGCTGTTTCGTTTTGATCTTCTTTGCTATTGATAGATGAATTTTGTTTTTCCATTTTGTTGAAATCAGGTTCTTGAATTTTGTCTGTTGAATTTCGTTGGTTTGGTGCAGGAATAGTTTGGTTTTGTTTGCTCCTTTTTTGTGGGAGATTTTGTTTGTGTGTGGTGGGATCATTGTGTAGGATATTCGCATATGTGGTGTTCTTTTTGCCGTTTTTGGAGATTGGTGTTAGCATGTTTAGAGTTGGATTGTCGTTAAAAATCTGCAATGCCTCACGAGATGTACATCCTTTTGTTATTTTTATATGGTTTACAGATGTTTCCAGAAGGTTGGGCATTCAGGATCGTGCGATGGATGGCTGTCATTCTGGCAGTTAACGCAATATCTACTATTGCAAGATTCGTGTAGTTCACTTTGTCCACAAGTACGACATAATTGGATGTTTCTGCACCACTTTTTTGTGTGACCCAGCCTTTGGCAGTTAAGGCATCTCATAGGGTTGGGGATGTATTCCGAAACAGGAACTCTTTCCCACCCCAGTTTCAGAAATTCAGGACGGTAAATCAGATCGAAAGTAACTATTGCTGCTCCAGTTGTTAATATTTTGTCGTTCTCTCTTCTCATTATCTTTCGAACTTCCACCACCTTTTGATCTTTTAACAGTTGTTGGAGCTCTTCTTGAGGAATGTCTTTAATTTTGGATGAGAAGATTCTGCCCTGAACAGTATTTAACGCTTTGTGTAGAGATATTTTGACGGGGATGCTATCGATGTAATTTGCTCTTAGGAATTTTTCTGCTGCTTTATTGTCTCGTACCTTTATTAAAAGATCGCCACTTCGCATTTCCTTGACTTCTAGTCGGTCGAGGGAGATGAAGTTAAGTCCTCTTTTCACCTGAAATACGTTGTGGGATGCCAACGGTAGAACTTTCTTATCTTTTTCCAGTGATACAGTTGAGGCTACAAGATAGCGTGGCAGGTTAAGCTGATTGTCAGTTTATTCATGCAAAGGTAAGTAATCTTCAGAACGGAGGCGTTTGTTTTTGTTAGATTTGTTTATATCGGTTGAGGAGGCAAGCTCCCTAAACCGGTTGTAGTTCGGGGGATGGACCCCGTTCATCTTGCACCAACTAAGTTATTGAGGGAATTTTTTAAGTTTTTACAAGAATAGCTAAATAAATGTAAAAGATTAAAGAGATAAAAAGTTAAGCTTTAGTGGGTTTCTCTTTTGTTTGCAGAAAAAAACACACATGAAGTCTGTAGATAATAAAACTCAGACTGAGCGAAAACATGTCTTTACACGGCGAATGCCCGGCGGAGACTGAAAAAAATACATTTTTGTATAGATTTTTTATAGACTCAGAAATAAAATTAATTTTTAATTTAAAATGAGCACAAGTAAAAATCTTCACGAATTATGTTTATAAACCAAAAGTAAGAGCTCAGATTATCGACTGAACAAAACATAAACCTTTTTCAGTTTTCATGTTCCTTCACTTCCCTGTGTTAGTTTTCTTTAATATTTCATTATTTTTTCTTGTAAAAATTTTTTATTTTTGGTTGAAATTTCTCAAAAATAAGAAAATAACCCATTTTCTTCCCCATACAAATGGGCTCTTAAACTTTGGACCCGAACGTTGTCCGATTTGGCTCAAATTTTCAGAACAAAACTTTTAGACCTAGTGTCATAATATTCCGTTGAAAAACATTTTAAATCAAAGAAAAAAAATTCCTGTCACCCAATGTCCCAATGTTTTTTAGTTGTTTACGAATATGGGTGTAACAACAAAGCTTTTGGCTCAATCTCTCTGTTATTTGGTATTATTGTATATTGGACTCGTGTTGACAGCAATAATTAAAAATCATTATTGTGATACTTACCGTTATAGAAATAAAAAGGAAAGAAAATAAAATAAAATTTTTATTGGGACTGTTTGTTGACTTTAGATATATTTGCATACTTAATGTTATTTTTTTATTTTAATATTTTGTATAGCCCTTTATTCGCAGTAATAACGGCTTCTATACGACGCTGCATACTTTCACTCAATGTTAGCAATCATTTGGAGCAATGCCGTTCCAAGCTTCCACCAAATGTGCCCTCAGTTCATCTAAATTACCAGTGGTTCCGACAACACCTCTCGTATTAACTCCACAGAGGTGCGCGATGGGGTTAAGATCAGGTAACTGGGGCTGCCAGTCAAGGACTTTATACCCGTTGTCATTGAGCCATTTTTGTGTAACTTTGGATATTTGTTTGAGGTATTTGTCCTGATGGAAAATCGCAGAAAACGGGGAGATTGGTGGCTAAAACATTGCCATAGGACTATGCAGTAATCTGAGACTAACTCTAAAGTTTCTCGGAGGTCCTATAATGGTATGGTACCTAAAAATGGCTCAATGACAACAGGTACAAAGTCCTTGACTGGCAGTCCCTGTCACCTGATCTTAATCCCACCAAGCACCTCTGTGGAGTTGCTAAGAGGAGTTGTCGGAACCCCTGATAATTTAGATGAACTGAGGGCTCATGTGGTGGAAGCTTGGAACGGCATTGCTCCAACTGATTGTAAACATTTAGTAGACATTTAGTAGAGAGTATGCAAAGTCGTATGGAAGCCGTTATTAGTGCGAATAAAGGCTATACAAAATATTAAATTAAAAAATAACATTAAATATGTAAATAAATCTAAAGTCAATACTCCGTCCCAATAAAATTTTTGTATTGTTTTATTTTTAACGGTAAGTATCAAAATGATAATATTTAATTATACCCAGTAAGAACAGTGTAAAATGCTTGAAATATGATGACTTACATTTCAAACGTTATTTTCGAACTTTTTTCAAAGCTGAACAGATGATTGAGTTTCATATTTATTTTCAAATGAGGGTTCATTTGAGAATAAACGTTTGAAAAATGATAGTTTCTCAAATTGATAATAAAGGTTATTCTCAAATCATTATCAAAACCTAAGATGATTTGAGAATAATTTGAAAAATGGTGTTATAAAAATTTGATATCAAACCTTATTTCAAATTTTTTTCAAACATTAAAAAAAGTATTTATGTTAAAAAAATGTAATGTTTAAGGTATTTTAATTGAATGGCATTGCCTTTTAAAGAAATTCTTTATTTCTTTCGGACCTTTTAAAATTGATCCATATTTAACCTAGCACCTTACTTCTAAACCCATAGTTATGGGTCAATCAGACAATTTTTTATTGTGATAGTCCCTCTACCGAAGCAAATGTCTGTACCGAATTTCATCAAATTATTTTGATTAAAATTCACATGGACAACCACCTACCTATTGGGGAGTAGGGTAAAAAATTCAATAATATGCATAAGTAAATGTTCTTTATTTTTAAACGTTTTTTTACCTTACATTGAAAAAATATATTTTAAGCAAAAGGATTTACATATAATGCACTGTTTTCACAAACAAAATAAAAAAAACTTAAAACAAGTAAGAAAGTGCTATAGTCGGTCAAGCCCGACTATACGATACCGTTCACCACTAAGGTCAAAGATGCTATTTTCTCAAACATTTTCTCAAAACTTATATATTTAAGCTGTTTCCTTCATTGTAAACCGCCGTGGTATAGCAGGTTAGTCATCCGCCTAGCATACCAGAGGTCCCAAGTGTAATCCCTGGCCAGAACCACTTTAAATAAATAAATTTTCAAAAAAGCGGCGGTTCACCTCATAACTCAGCTAGCCACTGGTAATTGAGTATTAGGCTATGTAAAACTTCTCTAACTAATGCATTTGCCGTTCGGAGCCAGAGTTAAAACGTAGGTCCCTTTCAATGAGTCTAAAAATAGAATTGGATGCAGCTCATTGTCTGGGAGAAGTACCACTTGTTCTAATTGGAATGTTGTCTTGGAAATTATTATTATTATGTTTCCGTCATTTGGTCTTATATGAGAGCTAGGGTCAAATGTGGACCGATTATCTAGAAATTTGGCAAATTGATTACAGTTTTTACAAAAATTATGTATGCAAAAAAATAAACTAAAAATTATCTTCAGATTCACGAGCGTTTTACTGATTTTTGTCTCATTTAGTGCGTTTTGACAGAAGAGTAATTTTGGTTTACATAAGCAGTATATGTTTTAAATTTTATGAAAAAAATATTTATTTTTGAGGCAAAAATATCAATTCCGGGAAGTGGGACTTATGGGAGGTACCATATTTCATCAAATTATGCCAAATTTCATCAAATTATGTTTAGAATTGTGACCTGTACTTTGATTACATCGTTACATGCATAAACCAGAACTAGACTGAGGACGAAACTGTCAAGTACATTCAAGAGACGTCAAAAGTACATTTAAAAGACGTCATCTTCATATAAGAAATGTCATTATACATTTTTTTTGCTATTTTTTCTATTTTTTGTGCTTAGTAAAACATATGATCGCACTCTATGCGGTACTCTATGGTTACATGGGCCAGCCAGACGGACGGACGGACTGACATCGCTAAATCGACTCAGAAAGTGATTCTATGTCTATTGGTATACTAAAAGGTAGGTCTAAGACAAATATTTCTTTGCGTTACATACTTTAGCACAAACTTATAATACCATTTTCATCTATGGTGGTGAAGGGTATAAATATCAAAAATACAACGCCATTTTATATATGTTCCACATGTAGATGATATCCACATTTGAAAAACCTTTCAGAACTAGGTTTGATAATGATTTGAGAATAAAGGCATTTCACAATTTGAGAATAAAGTCCCCATTTTTGTGGAGAACGCTATTATTCTGAAATCAGTATCCAACGTTTGACCTTTGAAAAAACATTTATTTTCAAATCATCCTCAATTTGAGAATAAATCGTATTTCTTGCTGGGCAGTTGTCAACACGAGTCCAATATACAATATTACCAAATATCAGAGAGATTGAGTCAACAGCTTTGTTGTTACATTCGTAAACATCTTAAAAACATTGGGACAGTAATTTGAGCGACTGTATATCAAAAGCACTTTTGTTAATAATTTTTTTGTTGATTAAAAATTAAAAAAAAAACATAATTTTTGTCTGTGCTTTTTTGCGAAAATTACACGCTTTTTATTACTTTTGGTGCTTTTTAAAATTTGAAAGTTGACAACGATGGTCCAAAATGTTATCAGTAGACGAGTGTTTTTTGATTATCTCGTGAGAAGAGTTAAATAATTTTATTTGGGTATTGTCTTGTTTATTTTTAAGTTTCTTTTTGGCAGGGTTAGAATTTGTTGTAAAATTTGGGTTAACGGTACTGTTGGTTGTTAATATATTTTTGTATTTTTGCTTAAATTGCAGATTCAATTGAGATTTTCTTTAGGAATGTCAAAGGTTTGTGTGTTTTGGAGTCTGTTGTGATGACTTTTCGACTTTTTTAAAAATTCGCAAAAAAAAAAATAAATAAATTTTAGTTATCCTTGGGAAATCTACAAAAAATACGCTTACATGTGTAGTAGGGCGTCTCGAAAAAATAAAGTTCGCCGTACACCATCGAATATAAAGCATTGCTATGAGGCAGTTTCGAAAATTTTTTTTTGAAATTTTTTTAAAAAAAAATATCATACTTCAAGATCCGACTTTAAATGCCGAAGATATAACGAAAAATGTATTTTGGCGACCCCAATGTGCGATAAAAAAAATAAAAAAAAATTTTTTCGAAACTGTCATAGCAATGTTTTATATTCGATGGTGTACGGCGAACTTTATTTTTTCCCCATATAAGTCGAGACGCTCTAATGTGTAGGTTATCTCCTTTGGCTTTCGAGATATTTGGGTAAAAAGGAATTTTTGAGTTGATTTTTTACCTTTTTTAAGTTTTTTTTAAGAATATTATTTAAACTCTTAATAAAATATTGAATAATTTTTGTGTAAGTTGGTTATAGGTATTTTCTTTGGTTTAAAAGTTAAAAACATTCAAAGTTGAAACATAGAAAAGTATAATTAAATAAAATAAAATAAAAAGTATGTTTTTTTATTTTATTTTTTCCCTAAAAGATAGCTATATTTTTTCACTAATAATAAAATATTTTCTTAAGAAAGATAAAAAGATTTTTAAAGTTAAAAAAAAAACAACGAGAATGCGTATAAAACAAATTTCTTGGCATTTGAACTTGTGGTCCTCTTCAAAAAAATGCCAATTTGTTAAAGAAAATTTAGTTTAAAAAAAATTTCTCAAAAGGCAAAGCAGCGATTTGAAAAAAAATATATATAATTTTTATATTTTCCGACATATCTGTTATTGATGAAAAAAGTTTTTTTTAAAACGCGTTGCAAATAGAGTAAGTGTTTACTTTTTCTGCCTATAACTGAATGGTGCAATAGATCAGGAGCTAAAATATCATACTGCAAAACTAAATATATGCACATATGTAAAAAACATCTTGTAATTTTACGTCATGTAACATTGTAATACAAGATACACAAATTACAAAATTCCAATCACTCAAAATTCTTGGGCTAACTTTTAACAGCTATTATACATGGTCCTCTCACATTGACGCATTAAAAAAATCACTTTCAAAACGTATTGATATACTAAAATGCATAAGCGGAAGAAGCGGAAACTCTCATCCAAATACTGGAATCCATATTGTACGCAGTTTAATCCTATCAAAGATAGAATATGGTCTTGCTATATATGGCAAAGCACCCAAATCCCAACTCAATAAAGTCTCTCCCTCTTATCACCAATCAATAAGAATCGCCCTCGGGGCTTTTAAATCAACTCCAATTAAAAACTTAATGGCTGAAACAGGGTTATCCACTCTACAACAAAGATATAAACTAATTACCACAAACCTAATCCTTAAGATTATTTTTCCCTCGGAACAACACCTCGTAAGCCGTATCGGACATCTAATAAACCAACGTCCATTGCGTTATCCTTCAACGATCCTAAATTCAATAAATTACGCCACAGAAATGGGAATCAATATTAAACCGCAAAAAACCTATACCCCTACATCACCACCATGGAATTTAAAAAATCATAGTTTTATTCTCGATCTCATAAATATACCCAATGAATCCACACCTAATCATTTCTTTATTTCACTCTTCAAAGAAATTTCGTCCACATACAAAAGCAGGAACTGGAATTTTCTCTACACTGATGGTTCAAAGACCAATTCCTCCACCTCCTTTGCTATTATTAATTAATCTTTAAATATTGAATTATTGGCTTCGTTGGGTCCAACATGCTCAATTTTTACAGCAGAATCAACGGCAATCTACCATACAATTTGCAAATGCAAAAATTTCGGGGAAAATACGTTATTTGTTCCGATTCCAAATCTGCGATAACTGCAATCAAAAATGTAAAAATAAAAATATAGTAGTCTCCAAAATCCGTGATCTCTTAATAAAATATCATACTAAATTTAAACTAATGTGGATTCTTAGCCACATAGGTATTGAAGGAAATACATTGGCCGATGAAGCAGCAAAATTTGCTAATCATGCGCCCGTTTTTTCATATTTGTCACAAAATAAACAAGACATTAGAAACATTATCTATACAAATATTAAAAATGCTGAAAACACGGAATGGGCAAACTACCAACACATTTACAAAACGTTTAACCAGTATAATACTCCATCAATATACCCCAGAGAAGCCTCCAAAAAAGATCTACGAAATTATATAAGATTAAGATTAGGACATACTAATATTACCCAAAAACACATTTTTAATCCCAACCAACGCAATACCTGTCACCTATGTAACAATAATTCCTTATTAACCTTTGAACTCCTATTAATAAACTTTAGATATATAAAACAAGCTGAAGTGCATTTATTTGGAAAATGCTGCTTATTAGAATTCTTAAAAAACATAAATTTACATAAATAACATTAAATCTGTTAACATACTTTTAAAACATTGTAATATTTACAACTCAATCTAGTTAAGACAGAACTTAAGGTCAAAGACCTCAGTTGTTAGTACCTAAGCCTTCTTTATTTTCATAATTTATTGTGTTCATAAACTTTGTAAATAAATAAATAATAAGAGTCAGTGTGTACTTCATAGTTTAATTTTGTTAAAATATAACAATATTTAATTAGTTTTTTTCATAATCGAAAATGGTTCATTTTTCTCAGGTAGGTTTTAAAGCGCATTTTTTATTTTTTATTTTTTTGAACATTTTGTTATATAAACAAATATTACAAATTTGAATTTCTCTCATCGGTGTGTAAAAAAGACAATAAAACTCAAAAAAATTGAGGTCGATATCTCAAATCATTTTCCCGTACCTTGTGTTCGAGTTCGACTAATTTCGAAAAAAAAAAATAATTTTTTGCTCATAATTTGTTCAATTTTAATAATGTTTATATGGAATAAAATTATCCATACTATGGAAAATATAAACAGATTCTATGTTTTTAAAATTGGGTAAACTTAACCCTTAAAATTGGGTAAACTTAACCCTTTATTTATATATATATATATATATATATATATATATATATATATATATATATATATATATTCTTAAACGAGCAATAATTGTATGTATATATATATATATATATATATATATATGGACAGTGGGTACCTTTTTTGATGTATAGATCGAAGAAGAAGGGACTTTTGGAACCTTTGCCTCTAAGAGGGTAAAAACGGGTAAAAAGGGAAAAAAATCGAAAACGTTATACCTCCTAAAGTAATAGGTATAGTAACAAAATTAAAATTACGTTTTAAACAGCTATGAAAATAACCGGACAGGTGTTTGGTACTTTTTTGAAACTATGTCCGATAGGGGGTAAAAAAGGGTGAAAATAGTTTTTTTTGGTACTTTTTTAACCCACTCTTATATTTTAAACCAAAGAATATAGAAAGGAACTTTGTACTGCAGTCAATAGATGCGAAAGAAATATTAAACACGTACTTGGTACTTTTTTTAATTTTGGGGCCAACATGAGTAAAAAGGGATAAAATGATAACTTAATATCTCAAAAAGTAATATGAATAGGAACATTATGTTAACTGCGTTTTAATAAAATGTACCGAATTCAATTGGTACCAAAGAAGTACCAAATATGCATATGGAACTTTTTGAAATTAGGGGATAAAAAGGGGAAAAAATTAGTAGTGTTATACCTTTTAAACAAATGAATGTTTGTCTGTATGTATGTTCTTTATAGAATAGTAAACTGTGAATTTGATCATGTTATGCTCTTTAGGTTTTTAAGTTGACAATACTAATTTCCGAGAGATGGTTCCACTGAAAATTACTAAAAATTAATTAAAACGTAAACTGTACATTTCATCATGCTATGATCTTTAGCAAAGTTGGCGCTACTGAAACTTACTCAAAGTCAATTTAATCGTAAGCTGTACATTTTATCATGCTATAATCTTCAGCAAAGTTGTTGCGGATAAGCCGACGAAGGTTTATGAATTGGAATGAGCAAAGTCTGACAGATGGCGCCACAGAAAATTACTCAAAGTGAATTAAATCGTAAACTGTGCTTTTGATCATGTCATAATCATAAGCAAAGTTGTTACGCATGAGTCGACGGAGGTTTCTGTTGGTATTACCAAATTCTAAAATTATTAAAATGAATTAAACTGCAAACTATGCAAACTATGTGCTGGTCGGACAAAATAAATAAAATAATTCAAAATTAACTGAATATTTGTACAATGTCTTTCCTCTAAATTTATTTTAGTACTTTATAAAATAAAATATATAAAAACTTTAAAATTTGCCTCAAAATGCTTATCATAAAGTTCGGAGCAAGGCTCGGTCAACCAGGTACTATAGTCATTAAAAGCTCCGAAAACTTTTTCTCCCATAGCATTTTTACGCTGAATATTGGAGTATTGAAGTTAATAGTGCATTACTAACTGATTTTGACAAAATTTCGAACGTCAATAGAAGAGGTGCCAGGCATTTAGATCAATGTTTAAAATTGTTTGTAGTCAATTATCTCTTAAACTATAAGAGATAAGGTAAAGTACAGAAAGCATGTTTTTTTATTTTTAAGTTTTCGAAAAAGTAAAATCTTTCGGATCGGACTAAACTGACGAAATTTATATGGATCCAAAGGTTTTACATACCCGTGGGCAACTTTGGCCCAGATACGTTCAGATACGTTCTTAAACATTGCTCTAAAAGCCTAACACCTCTTCTATTGACGTTTAAAATTTCGTCAAAATCCATCCGGTAGTTTAAAATTGCTAAGTTAATACCACTATGCACTATTAACTTTATATGCACGCATTCGTCTCCAATACTCCAATATAGAGCGTAAAAGTGCTACGGGAGGCAAAGTTTTCAGAGCTTTTAAAGACTATGTATTAAAGCTTAATATACGTTAGTATTATTGGAACGGGAAAGACCAGGAGATTAACACCAAGTAAAACTTTTTTGTAAGTGCGTTAATTTTTTTTTTGTGTAGTAAAACAATATATATATATATATATATATATATATATATATATATATATATATATATATATATATATATATATATATATAGCTACTTTTTGAAAGAAAATAATTTGAATCTATGATATTCTGTAGATATGACATGTATAAAGATATCACAATAAAACTTTGTAGATATGTATATCGATAAGATCTAAAATTTTTTTACATTCAAGAACACCTTGATCTTTTAAGCCTTCTACAATTTCTTCTTTTTTTAGTTTTAAAAGTGTGAGAGTAGAAAACTTTAAATTTGGCAAATGTTAAATACATTTTTAGCTTTTAAAAATTTGTCTGTGTGGGCTTCGTTTTTAGTGACGATCAAAAAAATTATGTCTTTTGAGACAAGAAATATATTAATGTTTTGGATTGGTTTATCCGGTATTGTGTTTTCAAAACAATAAACGACATAGTAAAAGAGTAAAATTTAGCCAATTCACTATGTCTACTAAAGTGCTAAATCTTAAAGTGCTATTTAGGGTCAAATAGCACTACTGTGAACACCTGTCGTATATTAACCATTGTATATTTTGATAGACGTCATACTAAAGAGTGCTAAATAAAATTTGTAATTGGATTTTCTTAAATAAAAATCAAACCTTTTAATATAAAAACTCTACAAAATACGCAAATATAATGACATATTATACAAAATCATTTAGCATTAAAATGTTTACTTAGTACTCGGGTTTTGCAAAATTATCGACTTTTTTCGAAAACCCTCCCATTAAAGATTTTACAGTTGCTTCTGATACCTTTTTGGAGCATGTGTTCCACCTGCGCTTAAAATCGGACATGTTCTTGGAAATCTTTCCTGTGTTCTTCAATTCCTTTTTTACCAGAGCCCAATACCTTTCCACAGGCCGAAGTTCTGGACAGTTTGGTGGATTTGCCTCTCGTGGTACAAAAATGACATTATTCTTTGAGTACCACTCAAGTGCCTTTTTTCCATAATGGCATGATGCCAAATCGGGCCAAAAAAATGTAGTCACTCTGTGCTCTCTTAAAAAGGGTAACAACCGTTTTTGTAGGCACTCCTTTATATAAATTTCTGTGTTTATTGTGCCAGATGCAAATAGCTTGCCACACGAGAAACTTCTTAGGGAATTTTGTTTGTTTTTTTTGTGCGAAACTCTTGCCGAACATTGCCCCGTTTATCAGCAACATAAAAATCTTGACCAGGAAGTTGAGAAAAGTCCGCCAGTACGTATGTTTCATCATCCATCACACAGCAGGTGTATTTTTTTATAAAATCAGACTTCAATTTTTTCGCTCGTTTTTTTGCTTCTAAGTTCTTTATAGCATTGCGATCTGGAACCTTTTGGACTTTGTATGTCTTCAGTCCAGCATAAGCTTTGACTCTATGTGCAAAATTCGTAGAACATTTCACCGTACGAGCTGCTTTTCTTAAAGAAGTGTTAGGCGCTCTTCGAAAGAGTCGCTCGACTTCTTTTGCCTTACCAATATCTGTAGGACCTTTTTTCCTCCCTGATCCAGGTTTTCTTTTAATGCTCAGGTTTTCCTTATACCGTCTGATGGCATTAGAAACCGTTCGAGGGTCAACTTTCAAATTTTTAGCTATTTTTTTAAAAGTCCATGACGGATTTTTTTGAAAAGTTTTAATTATATTTTCACGAACTTTTTCTTTCGCAGTCCATTTTGATTGAAATAACTATTGAAAATTAATAATTTCTAAAATAATAGTATCTGACATATCTATAGAAACTAACTTGATCAAAAAATAAATTATTTCTTGCACTATGGATAAATTTTGTCTAAAATAGTAAATGCTAATTTTTTTTAGAACACTCTTTACTACACAGAAAAAGAAAAACAACAAGAACTTACCACATTGTCAGATTCCATTTCCAAATTTGTATTATGTATTTGATTTCGATTTTTTTGTTAAAAAAAATTCGTAATTGTTTTTGTTTTAATTTTGCCAATTTTTTCAAACAAAAAACGCTGAAATATGAGTGTGGCATCACTGAATTAAATAGCACGGTGAGTAAACATAGGTTTCAAAGTGATATTGTCATATAATATTTTTTAATGGGAAATACCAACAAAATTTTTATGACAGTCATAAATATTTATGACAATAGGACAATAGCACACAATAGCAGAGACTGTGAATTGGCTAATTGTTTAATTCGGGTGGTAAGTAAAACACACGAGATCAAAAATGTACTTATGTATACTTGCAGCAAAACTGAATTATATCTTATAAACAACGCGTTGTTTATAAGATATAATTCAGTTTTGTATCATTGGATCGGGAAAGTCCAGGAGATGGACACCAATTAAAAATCTTTTTTAAGTGAGTTAATATTTTTACACTTTGTATCGTAAAACAAAAAAATATTATTTTTCTACTTTTAGAAGGAAAATAATTTTAATTTTTGATATTTTGTAGAAATGACATAGATGAAGATATCACAATGAAAATTTGTAGTCATGTAGATCAATAAGATCTAAAAGCAATAGACTAAAAAAAATTCCCAATTTTAACTAAAAAATTCCCCAATTCCCAACTCGGGAAAAAAGGGTTTCAAAAAATGAGTTTTTTTACAAAAATGGCAACACTGACTCTATTTGCAGCTCGTTTCAGAAAAAACTTTTCCAATCAATAACAGATATATTATAAAATATGGACATTATTATTTTTTTCAAATCGGTGCTTTGCCATTTGAGAAATTTTTATTTAAACCAAAATTTTTTTTACAAATTGGCATTTTTTGGAGAGGGCATGTGCGAGGACCAAAAGTACAATTAGCAGGAAATTTGTTTTATACGCATTCTCATTATGTTTTCTTTTAAAAACTTTAAAAATATTTTTATGTTTCTTAAGAAAATATTTTTTTATTAGTGAAAAAATATAGCTATCTTTTAGGGAAAAACTCAAAAAAAAAAGCGAAAATTTTTTTAAGTTTCAACTTTGAATATTTTTAACTTTTAAACGAAAGAAGATATCTGTAACCAACTTGCACAAAAATTATTAAGAATTTTGTTACAATTTTAACGAATATTCTTAAAAAATTTTTGATCTTCAGATGCGTCCACCAGATTAAAAAAAGCTTAAAAAAATAGGTAAAAAATCAACCCACAAATTCCTTTTTATCCAAATATCTCGAAACCCAAAGGAGATAACCTACACATGTAAGCGTATTTTTTGTAGACCTTCTGAAGGAGAACTTAAGTTTAAAATTTCTTTTCAATCCATTCATAAATGGATTTTTGGCGAATTTTTAAAAAAGTCGAACACCCGAGGTGACCAAATTTGAAGGTCCATCAATCACTCTCCCGACCCCTCATGGGCCAGTGCTTTTGAAAACCAACTCGAATACTCCTTGACTATCACCATGCCAAATTTCGTTCAAATATCTCCAGTCGTTCAAAAGTTACAGAATTATTTCCAAAAAAAAGCGTCCGTAAACCACTGTGCAACGGAGAAAATTAGATATGTGCGAGCGAATAACTGTGGAAATTAATTATCCGAACATTTATTACAATTAATTGAAAATTAATTTTATCAGGCTTACATGGAATAGTTTCGATACTAATTCTTAGTTAATAGTGCGCGAATTAACGATATAAACTAGTTTTGGGATAACTCACTCACATGTAGTCATTAATTTCCTAGGGCATTGTAATGTTAAATGGATTATGTTCATATATTTGGATTACTTTTCGACAACCAAGTACAAGCGTGTAAGATAAAGTTACTTCAGTTGTTATCAGTAGGTCACCTTGGACACAATTTTATGCCAAAAAGTGTTATGAAAAAACATACTAAAATTTTTAAAATAATGAAAGTTTCTAAAAAAATTATGTTGTGGTTGGATCTTAAATTTGTAGATATCAAATTTGGTGAAATTCAAACCGATGTTAATTTAACTTGGATTGATCGAAAAATTGCACTTGCATAATAAATGTATATTAGGGTGACAACTTTTTGTATGAAGGAAAATGATTTTTCGAAATTTATAACTTTTTCTACGGAATATTGTGACACTAGGGCTAAAAGTTTAGATCTGAAAATTTGAGCCAAATCGGACAACATTCTATGGGCGCGCATCGAGTCCAAAGTTTAAGAGCCCATTTTATGGGGAAAAATGTTTTTTTTTGTTTTTACGAAATTTAGACCAAAAATGAATAATTTTTTTAATTTTAAAAAATAATAGAACATTAAAGAGAACTAACACAGCTTTATATCAAATCGTGAAAGACGAAAATCCATGAGGTAGTTTAAAAGTTATTGCAGTTTTCCCCCGAAAATTCATGTCCTTGAAAACGCGCCTAAGGATGTGCATCAAAAATTGTATGTTGTAAATAAAGAAATTAAAAAGTTAGACATGATTTATCTTTTAATGGCTTGTTACTAGTAAATAGTTCAGTTTTGTTTAAATATAATCAAATTTACTTAGTTTATTTCATGTTGGAAAAAGGTACATTTTCATATTTTTTGTTTTAATAAAAAACACTTAATATTACCAAAAACAATTATTTTCACGCTTTTTTTTTTATTAAAATTCGCTAATTATTACTTAATATTCCGTAATGTCGCTATGTACATTTTCAGAAAATTAAAAAATGATTTTTGAAACATGAAATAAACAAAGTAAATTTGATTATATTTAAACAAAAAATGAACTAAAGAGTGTTCTAAAAAAAATATGCATTTACTATTTTAGACAAAATTTATCAATAGTGCAATTAATAATTTATTTTTTAATCAAGTTAGTTTCTATAGATATGTCAGATACTATTATTTTAGAAATTATTAATTTTCAATAGTTATTTCAATCAAAATGGACTGCGAAAAAAAAAGTTCGTGAATATATAATTAAAACTTTTCAAAAAAATCCGTCATGGACTTTTAAAAAAATAACTAAAAATTTTAAAGTTGACCCTCGAACGGTTTCTAATGCCATCAGACGGTATAAGGAAAACCTGAGCATTGAAAGAAAACCTGGATCAGGGAGGAAAAAAGGTCCTACAGATATTGGTAAGGCAAAAGAAGTCGAGCGACTCTTTCGAAGAGCGCCTAACACTTCTTTAAGAAAAGCAGCTCGTACGGTGAAATGTTCTACGAATTTTGCACATAGAGTCAAAGCTTATGCTGGACTGAAGACATACAAAGTCCAAAAGGTTCCAGATCGCAATGCTATAAAGAACTTAGAAGCAAAAAAACGAGCAAAAAAATTGAAGTCTGATTTTATAAAAAAATACACCCGTTGTTTGATGGATGATGAAACATACGTACTGGCAGACTTTTCTCAACTTCCTGGTCAAGATTTTTATGTTGCTGATAAACGGGGCAATGTTCGGCAAGAGTTTCGCACAATAAAAAAACAAACAAAACTCCCTAAGAAGTTTCTCGTGTGGCAAGCTATTTGCAGTTGTGGCAAAAGAAGTAAAGTATTTGTGGCATCTGGCACAATAAACACAGAAATTTATATAAAGGAGTGCCTACAAAAACGGTTGTTACCCTTTTTAAGAGAGCACAGAGTGACTACATTTTTTTGGCCCGATTTGGCATCATTCCATTATGGAAAAAAGGCACTTGAGTGGTACTCAAAGAATAATGTACCACGAGAGGCAAATCCACCTAACTGTCGGCCTGTGGAAAGGTATTGGGCTCCGGTAAAAAAGGAATTGAAGAACACAGGAAAGATTTCCAAGAACATGTCCGATTTTAAGCGCAGGTGGAACACATGCTCCAAAAAGGTATCAGAAGCAACTGTAAAATCTTTAATGGGAGGGTTTCCGAAAAAAGTCGATAATTTTGCAAAACCCGAGTACTAAGTAAACATTTTAATGCTAAATGATTTTGTATAATATGTCATTATATTTGCGTATTTTGTAGAGTTTTTATATTAAAAGGTTTGATTTCTATTTAAGAAAATCCAACTACAAATTTTATTTAGAGCACTCTTTACTTACTAGTAACAAGCCATTAAATTATAAATCGTGTCTAACTTTGGAATTTCCTTATTTACAACATGCAATTTTTGGTGCATATCCTTAGGCGCGTTTTCAAGGACATGCATTTTGGGGGGGAAACTGCAATAACTTTCAAACTACCTCATGGATTTTCGTTTTTCACAAATTGAAATAAAGCTGTGTTAGTTCTCTTTAATATTCTATTATTTTTTCTTGTAAAAATTATTCATTTTGGGTCTAAATTACGCAAAAACAAAAAAATAACCCATTTTCCCCATACGAATGGGCTCTTAAACTTTGGACTCGATGCGCGCCCATAGAACGTTGTCCGATTTGGTTCAAATTTTCAGATCTAAACTTTTAGACCTAGTGTCACAATATTCCGTAGAAAAACATTTGAAATCAAAGAAAACAAATTTTCCTGTCACTCTAATGTATGTATATCCTATTGCTCTTGCTATGTAAATAAAATGATGTGATTTTTTATTTATTTTTTTTAGATTTTTAATATATACATAATACATAAATTAAATACTTACTCCAGAAACAATTAATTCTCCACTTATGTTTTGAACGTCTGCTTTTACTTTGGAAGTAATTTGTATTTGATGACAGTACAATGCAATGCGTTGTAAATAAGCTAATAAATCTTTTTTAGTAGAACTCTCTGGACATTGTTCAGCAATTTCTCGAGTTAATTTATCTAATTTAGTACCAGCTTCCGAAATTTTTTTTGCTGCATTAATTACATCCATAGTAGTTTTTAAAGGACCACGACCACTAAAAAAAAAATATTATTTTTTAGTTTATTATGTAGGTACGCATTTTTTATATATACAATTTTATTGCGATAAAATAATTTTGGTATTTTTAAATATTGGAATTTTCAAATTATATTTTGTCATAAATTATTACCATGGTATACTAAAATTATGATATGGGCATTTTCTGGGGTCCTGAACGTGCGTTCTCACTCTTTTGATGTACAAAAAATATACAGGTGTGTGATGAAAATCTATCGTTTTCAAATCGATCGATTTCAGATATATTTTTGAGGTAATTTTCGGTTATTTCCAAAAAAAAAAAAAAATGAAAAATTGGATTTTAGTCCTTTTGACTGATATTTTATCTTTCATTTGGTTTGAATATTTTTGGAAAATAACCGATAATTATCTCAAAAATATATCTGAGATCGATCGATTTGAAAACGACCGTTTTCCACCACATACCTGATAGAAAACAAAACTTTTCTTAAGCTACGTTCAGACGATCTAACAATATTGTCACATCTGGCAATGTGCTGCCAATAAACTGACAATAAAGAATTGTCAGCAAAAGGCAAATTGTGTGTTTGTAAGAAAATTGTAAGAAAAGCTGTCAATTTCATTGTCAGAAATTGTCTGACAATTAATTAAGCTGACAATCTCAGCTTACAATAAATTAGCAGTTCACACGATTATCAGATATGCCAGATCTATTGTCAGTCCAAAGCACATGAAAAATATTGTTTATTTTTGTGTTTTTGACTTCAAATTTATATTTGTTTATTATAGAATATTAATCAAAATGGAAAAAACAGGCAATTGCCAAAATTTTAACAGTGTGTGTTTTCGAAAGCAGCGAAGATGAATGTGAAGTGGAGAAAAAACGTCTCCAGTGGGATTGTGGAAAAAATTATGGAAATAAGTCTGCAACTTTTAAACCTTTAGGCCGATTTTAAAATAATGTTGGCAGAAATGTTTAAACATGAGAAACCTTGCTTTTACTATGGCGGCGCAATCGGCTCAGAAAGAAGGGTACCTCAGACTGATAAATCACTTAAAACTATATATGATTCCAACAAATTTGGGGAATCATACTATATAACAAATACAAATCATATTTTTACAGTTTTATCAATATTAAAATTTTTAATTTTTGTATCATACTGCACCGATTTTTTTATTAATATCTGATCTATATATAACCAATAGGTAAAAGGGTATTATAAGTTTGCCATTCAGTTTGTAATTTTTTCATTATTCGTCTTAAAACAAATAAAAATAATCGACTCAGAAGTCGGGGTCTAAATCGACTCAGAGAGTCGTATTTGACTATTCTTAGAATTTTAAAATCTTTTTTTTTTAAATGCGGTTAAAAAAAATGTTTCAATTCAATTCTCATCGAATTTTTAATTTTGGCAATATCTCTAGTGTTTATAAACCGATTTTAATGAAATTTAATAGCGTGCTGCGTTGGAAAATTTCCTAAAATCTGATATATAATTCGGATTAAATAAATACGGTTTTCTAAATTTATTTTTTTTAATTTGCCAATTTGAGGACATCGATATATTGTGCTTTCGCGATATCTCAGTTATTGATTTATCGATTTTGATGATTGTGCTGCGCTAAATTCTGTTATCCTTGACTGCCAGTGGAGCATAGGGTCTCAAGTTGCGCCAAATTATTTCCTAAAATTTGATATATAGTTCAAAAAACTTTTTTTTAAAATAAAGTTTTTTACAAAAAAAATATTTTTAATTCGGTAATTTGTGAGACATCGAATTTGGCGATATCTCAGATTGTACCTACTTTGATAATATATATAATATCGTTTAGCTTAGGATGATTTTCTAATATCTGATATATAATTCGTGTCGGTATACTATCCGTAAATTGAGAAATTTATACAAATTAAAAAAAAATACAATTTAAAAGAAAATAAAAAAATTTGAATTCGGCATCGAATTTTTGCTATATATCAGTTGTTAGTAAAACTACATGTTGAAATTTAATAGTATACTTGGTAGAACACTATTAACATCCAATACCTATACATGTAAGTTATGTCGGTACGCCATCTAGGAGCTCATCAAACTTGATTTTAGCATACCGAAATATGTCTTAAATAAGTGTCTTTTGAACTTTATTCATGACATAGACCTATTGTTTCAGGAAATTTCAATTTCGATCCATAATTTTTTGCTTAAAAAGTTTTAAACCATCGCAAATATATTTATAAAAAATTTTTCTAATCCAAAATCTATTAATGTTAACTCAGATAAAACAAAAATGTTGGCTGTTTTTAAGTTTTTTGCTAAAAGTGTTATTTGGTTATATATAATATTTTTATTCGAAAAACTTCTTTAGATTGATATATAATAACACTATATTCCCAATTAAAATGCATGTTCAATATAATTTTATTTTGCTATTTTTATTTATTTATTTTTTAACGATATAAATCCTAAAAACCGTATGTTTTCAATTAAAACCAAGAAGTTAAAATTGTCTGACAATGATTTGATTGTAAGATGGTGGAATTTCATGCAGCTGACAATAAAAACGAAGCTGACAATTTTTTAAAATGTTCTGCCAATTTTAAATAGAGTGTTTACACGATTGTAAGATGTCTGACAATTTCATTGTAAGGTGGTTGTGTGACAATGCTTTAGCTGACAACGTTGTCAGCAAAAAATTGTTAGTTTAGACGATTGTAAGAAATTTTCTTACAATTTTTCTTACAATATTGTAAGATCTGACCATCATGTAGACATAGCATTAGCATTTTGATAGCTCTATGTTTAGTGTAAAAGATGAATTTAATCGAGTTTAAGTTTTCATAATAATAGTTACAAACTTGTGGTTCCGAGTGTACACAAAATAGAAGTCAACTTTGTCTAACAATACTAAAACATAAAAAGTTGCAAAATGGAACGGAATATTCAAGAGTGATAAATTTATTTTAAAAGTGTATTAATGTAGGGCTCTATCCAGTATTTAGATGATAAAATATCTCTATTGGTTTTTGTTAAATTGGCTTAAGTTCCAGTCGCGCACGTACGTATCGCTAACTTACGATTTTTCCAAATGTTGTTTTTATTATTTTTACCAAAGCATTTTCCCATAAATATGTTAAAATTTTCTTTACAAAAAACTTAAGACTCAATTTATAGCGTGTCGCAACACTTACGAATAATAACAAGAAATAACATAACATTTTTTTAGTCAAAAAATTTTTAAGTTAAAAATTTGGTTTAATCAGACGTGCAAATGTGCAGTCAGATCCCGAGAGGTTAGTTTTAGTAACTGGTGTAATAACCAAAATCCAATTACAGAATTGCAACGCCAACAGGCAAGGAGTACGTGTGCCAAAGTATAAAGGCGTAAAAAGGCTCTGTACGAGCAATGCCTTCGTGCCAAAATTCTTGCTGCCCCGAGGAACTGCACCTCGGCCTGGCCATTCGTTAAAAGAGTAAAGAATAATGCTATTTCGATTGATAAAGCTAACCTTTAGCTGAATTATTTGCAAGCAATTCTCGCTTGCCGGATAGCATTCAACCTCTGCCCGAGCTCGAAAGAATATCTGTAACTACGCTGTAAAACGGGTTTTAGCGGATCTCAATATAAATAAGTCTCCAGGGCCGGATGTCATTCCAGCACTGGTCTTAATCCATTAGCTAACCTTTTCAGCACCTTGTACCATGCCGGTACATTTCCCCGGTGCTAATGTTACGAAAATCCCTAAAAAGGGTGAGGCTAACAACACTGAAAATTACCGCCCAATTGCAATTTGTTCTGCACTCTCCACCATCTTGTTAAATATCTAGAGTTTAACAACCTACTAAGCTACCACCAGTATGGGTTCCATAGGGGACGATCTACGGGAGACATGCTAGCCTTCCTATCGGAAAAATGGTGTCAATCAATACACCGTTTTGGTAAAAGTAAAGTTGTGGCTCTGGATATTTCCAAGGCGTTTGATAGAGTGTGGCACGGAGCACTTCTATCAAAACTAATTGCCTTTGGTGTCGGTAATAACTTCTCTCGGTTTATATCGAACTTCCTCAGAGATCGCACAATATGTTGTATATGAGTTGTTATAGATGGGTTCACTTCAAACGAATTCAAGATTAATTCAGGGGTACCGCAAGGCTCTGTTCTTTCTCCTACTTTATTTCTTATCTTTATAAATGACCTTCTACACCAAACTTTCAATTCTATCTACTCTTTTGCAGATGATAGTAATATTTGCTATTTATATTGATTCAATCGTAGGTCAAGCCTTCTTGAGGTTAGCGCTATGAGACGAAAGTGCTCATCGGTGACATTAGGGTATCCAACTCTATTGATTCACTGAAGCACCGTCGCAATGTGGGTTGTGTCTCACTGTTCTTCCGTTACTACTTTGCTCTAACGAAATCAGGGAACTTGTTTCCGAAACTCGGACATTTTTACGCAATGCACGTCATTCAGCTGGCTCGCATTTTTTCGTGGGTGATTGGCCGGTAGACCGAACAACACACTACAAACAAAATTCGTTCTTTAGCCGTACAGTCGTATGTGGAATTCGCTCCCCGCAGAAGTTTTCCCTACCAGTTGCAATATAAGCAAATTCAAATGAAATGTCCACAAACACTACTCCATCTATCTTCTCTCCCATAACCTATTTTCCTAGTTCCAACACAATGCATCGCACCCCTTAGTGCTGGTCCTAAATTAAAAAAAAAAAATTAACTTGTGCATTATCTCAATTCTAACTGTGTGTTAAATAAATTTTGGTGCGAATGCAATTTTTAAATAAGAAGATTAAAAAAATTATAAATTGATTTCTTTTTGAATTATAGTATTCTATTAAATAAAAAACGACCCACCCTAATATACATATATATATATATATATATATATATATATATATATATATGTATATTGGGACAAAAACTGGCAAAATAAGACATGATATATTATTTCAAGACCTGTAAGTATTTCCCAGTAAGAAAAAAAGGTTTATTCTCAAATTGAGGATAATTTGAAAATAAATCTTTTTCAAAGGTCAAACGTTTGATACTGATTTGATACTGATTTGCGAATAATAGCGTTCTCAACAAAAAGGGGACTTTATTCTCAAATTGAGAAATGCCTTTATTCTCAAATCATTATCAAACCTCATTCTCAAATGTTTTTCAAATATGGATATCATCTACATGTGGAACATAA
The DNA here is from genome assembly GCA_933228675.1 of Stomorhina lunata. Classification (NCBI taxonomy): domain Eukaryota; kingdom Metazoa; phylum Arthropoda; class Insecta; order Diptera; family Rhiniidae; genus Stomorhina; species Stomorhina lunata. The sequence goes on along the minus strand of OW121740.1, from coordinate 80,939,056 downwards.
ATAAAATGGCGTTGTACTTTTGATATTTTTGAGTTTGTTTATTTTGTTTTAGAAAACGGTGCATCATATTTGAATTCCTTTGCTTAAAATATAATTGTTTTATTGTTAAGTAAAAAAATGTTAAGAAACAAAGCAAATTTACTTATGCATATGAATATTATTGAATTTTTAATCTTCACATTTTTTAAGCAAGGTTTTATGGTCAAATATGGATCAATTTTAAAAAATCCGAATTTCTTTGAAATGCAATGACATTCCATTAAAATATAATTTTTTTTTTAACATAAACTATTTTTTCTAATGTTTGAAAAAAAATGAAATAAGATTTGATATCAAATTTATATAACACCATTTTTTAAATTATTCTCAAATCATCTTAGGATTTGATGATTTGAGAATAACCTTTATTCTCAATTTGAGAAACTATAATTTTTCAAACGTTTATTCTCAAATGAACCCTCATTTAAAAATGAATGTGAATCTCAAAAATCTTTTAGGGTTGGAAAAAGTTTTAAAAAAACGTTTGATATCAATTCATCAAGTCATCATATTTCAAACGTTTGATACTGTTCTTACTGGGCTAGTCCCGTTTCACACAAATCAGGTTTACTTGATCAGTTTTTCTTTAAATTTGTTTTAAACCTGCATTCAAGGCTTGATAAGACAAACCTGACTAATGTGAAAGTAGACTTAATAGTTAAATTTTGTTAAAATATAAAAATATTTACTTAGTTTTTTTCATATTCGAAAATGGGTAATTTTTCTCAGGTGGGCTTCAAACTCTTTTTTTAATTTTTCTCATCGGTGAGTTAAAGTAGATAAATAAGACAATAAAACTCAACAAATTGAGGTCGATATGTTAAACCTATTCCCTGTACCTTGTGTTCGAATTCGGCTAATTTCGCAAAAAAGTTATTTTTTGATCATAATTTGAGTAAATGCTTCATAAATCTTATTTATGTTTAATTTTAACAATGTTTATATGGAATAAAATTATTCATACTATGGAACATCTAAACAGATTTTCTTCTTAAAAATTGGGTAGACTTAACCCTTTTTTTTCGGAATCAAAGGTGAAAAATTTGATTTTTTTGTATTTTGTTTATTTTTTTTAAATACGTAATATTAATTATTTATTAGAGAATTTTAACAAATATACTTAAAATTAATTATTTTACACTAAGATTAAGTTCTTTTATATTAACTTATCAAAACTTATATTGTACATAATAAGTTATATAGTCATCAATGGCACTTTTCGTTGTAACTTTATAACTCAAGAACGGGATCACGTATCCAAACCAGATAGAAACCAAATAGATTCGCATTGACGAGCTCATGAAGAATATTTTGTGATCTTGAGAAAACGATCCCAATTCAACTGTTAATGGTTATTTTTCAACGGAAAAATTAAAGTTGGTATACAACTTTTAAAATTAGAGTTTTATTTTTCCGTAAAAAAATAAAACTCATTTGAGGAGTTTTATTTTTTCCCGTCTGAAAATAAAACTCATTAAAGGAGTTTTATTTTTTCCGTCAAAAAATAAAACTCACATTTTTTTTAATAAAAAGCTAAGTTTTTTATGTGTTAAGTTTGACAAACATAATTTTTTTTCCAAATTTTCTGGGGAAAGATTTAAACGCAGGTCACATAGTACCAATTTTAGTGCTAAGAATGGTTTTTCCATTCTTAAATGCCTTGCAGGGGCATTCTCATTGATTATTTATTTTTGTTTGGAACAAGTTGTTGTTTGGTGAAAGGGTATTTTAGATTCGGAATAGCCGATTATAGGACTCTTACTTGTTAAATTGTAACAATATAACCGATGACAAACTGTAATTTACATAAAATAAGTTTTATTTTCTGACAAAAAAAAATAAAACTTCTTCAATGAGTTTTATTTTCAGACGGAAAAAAATAAAACTCCTTTTTAATGAGTTTTATTTTTTGACGGAAAAATAAAACTCCTTAAATGAGTTTTATTTTCTGAATGAAAAAATAAAACTCCTCAATTGAGTTTTATTTTTTGACGGAAAAATAAAACTCATTTTTTAACAGTTTCATACCAACTTTTATTTTTACGTTTTACTCAGGAAAGAATGTCGCCGACTGTTCAAAGAGGCGAAAAGGACCGCTAACTAGACCCCCTATAAAGCCTCTGTTAACAGATTCAAAAACCTAGTTAGGAATGTGAAGAGACAGTCTTTGAGAAACTTTTGCAGCGGCGTCGAAGGTTCTTCTGACACTAGCAGACTTCGCAAAATCCTGACAACGTCGCCCTCGGTAGCTGCCTACATTCAAAAGGACAGTGGAAACTGGATGACGAGCGGATCTGAAACTCTTGAGGTCCTTTTAGAAACCCACTTTCCAGGCTACAAATCCCTAAACGCGTACACAGCCAATAATTACACCGTCTTCTAGTATAATTATTGGCTTTGTACGCGTTGAAGCACATCTGCGCGCTTGAATTGATCCAATTCTCCTCTCTAGCTCACAGCATGCCTATAACAAAGGTAAATCTGTTGAGATAACACTTCACACACTATTTAATCTTATTGAAAAATCTCTTGAGTTCGGCGAATTTACACTTGCCGCCTTCCTAGACATTGAAGGAGCCTTTAACAATATAAAACCAGAGTCGATTATGTCGGCAATGGAAGACTTAGGGGTCGATAAATCTATTATCTCGTTAGATAAGCTACTCACCTATAGAGTCATCACCTCAAACGTGAGCACCGCTACAATCTACAAGGTAGCATGTCGAGGGACCCCACAAGAAGGTGTACTATCCCCTCTCCTATGGAACCTTGCCATAAATAAACTGCTCATTAAAATTTGTTAACACCCTGTCACAACGTTTGTCATGCTTAAATGACTCCCAGTCGAACTAATGGCTCAGCAAATCGCCCTTAATTCGGCTGTCCGACTTAGCACTATCGGAACCTGGTCCCATTTGCAAACTGGACACTCCACTATTCTGGATAAAATTATAAATATCCCTGACAACATTGACTACTATATATGGTGATTCTTTACTGTAACTATCTCTGGAGACTCATGATCCCTTGACAACGACTGTTTGGAGGTATATACGGACGGATCCAAGTCAAAAATAACAATGGGAGGGGGCTTCTTCGTCTCACTATTAGGGAAGGAAATCTGTTTTAAGCTTCCTGATCATTGTAGTATCCTTAAATCCGAGATATCGGCCATATACAAAGCTGCCAAATGGTTAAGATACTACAGACAAAGATATTCGCTTCTGTATCGACAGTCAGGCTGCCATAAAATCCCTATCTAATGTCCACACAACATCCGTTCTCACACGTAAATGCCGGGCATCTCTTAACGAGATGGCGAGACATTGCAATATCAAACTTTTCTGGGTACCCGGGTAACTCCACTGCGGACAGACTTGCTAAATCGGGTGCTCTCCTAAGTTAAGATAACGGGCTTACCGTCATCCGCCTGCAAATCAGTAATTAGGCAACTTCTTTACGGATCAGCGCAGAACACCTGGTCCTTTGAAACCACTTTAATATCCCGGCAAACGTCGAGGAGGAGGAAATGGTAACTCATCTCTGCCACTGAAAATTTTAAGGGCTCTTTGTCTGGGGGCGCCTTTTCTGCATGATTTATCCGATGTAGTATTCACATTCGTAAAATAACTCATTTATCAGGGCTACATCCTTGCTTGAATAAGCCTCTTACCGATTGCCTGGAATTAATTATCTGTTTCTTTTCCAGTCTATGTTTGGCTACAGTAAAAAAATAAATGTAACAATAAATTTCTCCAAGGGTAAAATCACCAATGCATTGATATTTTCTACATGTATTATGGCTTTAGAAGAATATTTTTTTTTGTTAAAATAAATAAAATAAATATTTTATATGTATTTATGTTAGCAAAGTGTTCATAAAAAATCCATTTTGTATTCGCAAAAATTCATAACTCCAAAGGTTTTCAAAAGCAATATTTACTCCATAATCATCATATTTAATTTTTTGGTCATAATATAAGGAGATGCTTGGTAAATTTTAATAATGTTGAAACTTTACAATATCTTAATACATATTATTGGCTGAAAATTTTTTCGAAATTGTAAAAATTTAGATTTTTTTGTTGTTTTATGACAAAATTACGAAAATTTAAGAATTTATAAGTGAATTTCAAAAAAAAAACTCATAAAAATAATTATTTTATATTTTTAAACTAAAAAAAAAAATAATATTATTGTTATGATTTCACCATGAAAAATTTAAAATGAAATTTTTGAGCTTTGGCCTGGGAAAGAAAGGGTTAAAATTATCAAATTTTGAAAGTCTCAAAACTCAGTATACATTCTTCGTATGCTGAGCAATAATATTCATTAATAGTTTTATATTAAAATTGAACAGAAATAAATTTTATAAGCACTTGTATAAATAATGACCAAAAAATTAAATTTTTCGCCGAAAATTCAAATTTTAATCGCTTAAAGAATTCACCTATACAGTAGAAGCTCGAAAAAGTTAAGTCACAGAAAAGTTAAGTATATCGAAAAGTTAAGCAGTTCTTATTGACCACACTTTTTAGAGACAATTGTTTTTTATTTTCTTTTTCTGTTTCCAATATCATCTTTACTTCATTCATTTAATTCCTTAATACATATTTATACATGAGTTAAGGTCTATTTATTAGTTTCTATCCGTAGAAATACTTCCACTGAAACCAATTTTTTCTCAGATTTTTAAACAAAGATCACTATATTTTTGCCGTTTGGTGACTCTTCGGTCCAAAATTTGCTTTCGCTTAGAGTTTTTTTTTTTTTAATTTTTTGTTACTTCTTTGATGAATCATTAGTAGACATTTCATGGAAGTAGGGACTATAATCTCCACTGTGATCAATGTTTGTCTTCTCTTCCATATCCTATTAAATAATTACCATGGTCCAAATTTAAATAAAACTGATAGAAAATACTTCTAGAGTTCTATTTTATTGAATGCTTAGCTATTTTGTGCTCAAAATTTCTACAAATAACCACAAAACTGAAATTTATTTAGTGAACCTATTCAAGTGACGCAAAAATAATTCATATTTTTCTGCACTTATTACGAAAAGATGAATATATTTCAACTGTCAAATTTTTTTACAAACTTTTTTTGTTGATTTATCTCAACTAGTCAGCCTTTCAGAAAAAGTACATTACAATTCTATTCATGAATTATCTTAAGAGCAGCAAGCTTAAATTTATTACTAAAAAAGTGAACCTATTCCGGTAATGGTGAGTGTATATGTATTTGTATTTTTATACTATGGAAAAGTTAATCACGCCAAAAACAAACTACTTAACTTTTCCGAGTTTTGAAACCGACAGGTCGGCAACTGGAGTTCTCTCACAAAAACATCAATGACTCAAAAATTGCACAAATGCGCAGCTAAGAATAATAAGATTTATTAGCTAAAATCTTATATTTTAAAAGCATTAAAGCACTTTTTCCTGCACTTATCCGCAAAGTTATTCAAACTCAATGTATATATTAAAAATACCACATTTTAGAGGAATCTATTTTTTATTTTTTATTTTTTTTAATATTTCTAAAACATTTATCTAAACAAAAAATATTTTTTTTAAACGCTCATATACTTGAAGTTGACGGTGCCATTATAAAACTTTTACTTATCTCAATAAAAGCTATAATCACTTGAAATATCAAAATTTTCCTTTTTAATCAATGCGCACAAAAATAACAAAAATTATGTAACTTTAAACACACACTGTAAATAAAGTAAACTACCAAGAACCTATTTTTGCAGTTAGTGATACAGAATATTATCTATTTTCATATGGTACCAAATATGGTTATGAAGGTTAAAGTTCATCTTCTGCATTAATCGCTCCAAAGTGCGTCGACTACTAAGCATAACATCATATTGAGCCCGGGTTCGATCCCGTCTCAATTTTAGTAATTATTAATTTCTATTAAAATTATAAATTACCACAGCATCTTCCTTCGGCGGTAAGCCTAATAGATATGACGTGCAAATGCAGTGTTGTCTCCCCTTTCCAAAGAAGGTAACCTAATTCGTATATACTATACAGTATTTACATGAGTGTTAATTCCTTGAAAATAATGTGGCGCTTAAATCAAAATGAGCTAAAAAAATTAAGTTGTAAAAAATCATATATTTCACTCCTAGAAAATACATCGACATGAATTATACAATACACACTATTAAATTTCATTAAAATCGGTCCATAAACACCAGAGCAATTCAAAAAAAAAAAATCAAATAAAGTTTTCTCAAAAATTTTTAATTCGGCAATTTGCAATACATTGATTTTACTGTTTTAGCCATATTTTAGGTGTTTAAAGACCAATATCATATGTTCAAAACCTCATATTAAATTTCTGTTATATGTAGGTCTGCGTTTGCATAAATCAAGATACATACATATGACTGCACGAAATTAATGCAACAACCTTAAATTGCCAGTTTCAGCTATTTTTTAATTTTTAATTAAAAATCTTATACTTTAAATTTTTATGAATTTTAATTTAATATTTTTATGCTTTCTTTTTATATTTTTTTTATTATTATTAAGGAAAAGTAAAATTATTGTAAATCATCAATAAAATAGTATTTAAGAATTTAGTTTATGTAAATAAAACTGAGAATCAATAAATCAATCAAAGAAAGCGGTTTTTTTACTTAAGCTCTTTTTTGTTCACTATTTCGACATAGTAAAAAGTGCTAAGCTGGTGATCACAATGTCTCAAAGTAACAAGTAAGATTTTTATTATTTTATTTTTAGAAAAACATGTAAAGTGTATTTTTTTATTAATTGATGTCTATTTATTGTGTTTCGCGATATCAGTAAATTGTTTCTTGTAAATTATTTATAATTGTTGATTATTAATTATTGACATGGGGACTAAAATGACCCAACATTTTTTTTTCAAAAAATTTATGAAGGGAAACCCCTAAAATTGTTTTACAGCTTAAATGATGACAACAGATTTAATAAAATTAATCACTAAAATAAACCAAACATTTAAGTTTTCGAAAAAAAATTTGGATCGTTTTAGTCCCCATGTCTGTTAAGGGTTTAATAAAATATTTTTAATAAAACAATATAACCATTCTTAAAAATAATTTTAATCGAAATTCAATACTAAATTTATAACATTTCGTATTTTTGCCACTAAAAATCCAAATTTTGACCTTTGACCCCGATGAAAAAAGGGTTAAACTCACCCAATATCAAAGAAATTTCCAGTGGACATTCCTCAATGACTGGGAAATAAAATTCAGTATTAACTTTATCAAAAGAAAACTTAAATAAAATTTAATATGCATCTACTTAAATAATGTCCAAAAATTTACTTTTTCGCGAAATTTTACGATTTCAAGTCGCAGGTACGGCGAAACCATATGAGATATCAAACTGAACTTCTTTGGATTTTATTACCACATCTGTCTATTTTAACATGCCGATCAAAAATTTTGAATTCAAAAAGAAGAGTATTCGCATTTGATCCCAAATCTGTTACATTTATTTATTAATGTAACAGACCAATTTATTGATAAAAAGCCAAAAAATGTTTGCGGAGAAACCAAATTCCTCGACGCGTTTCGATGGTTGGTTAAGCCATCTCTTCAGGAGGATTATCCCCAATTTAGACAGATCGAAAACCTCGCATTGTTACTAAGCTTACAAACAAAACTAAGTTTACAAACAAAACTGTTCATAAACCATAAGTAAAAGCGTAGATTATTAGATGGTCTGTTACATTAATAAATAAATGTAACAGATTTGGAATCAAATGCTAATACTCTTATTTTTGAATAATATTTACATCCCGACTATTTTGTTATTTTTTGATAAAACTGCATGCATTCAGCTTATATTTTAAATAAACTTGTTTATTTTAAAACATCTTACCCCCCTTCTTCACAGCATTCTGCATATAGTAGTTGACGGCTGCAGCAAGAATGTAAGAAATGAAGGTAGATGAAAACTGAAAAATGTTTGTTTTTGTTCAGTCGATAATCTACGCTTTTACTTATGGTTTATGAACATAATTCTGAAAAGTTTTGTTTGTAAACTTAGTAATAATGCGAGGTTTTCGATCTGTCTAAATTGGGGATAATCCTCCAGAAGAGATGGCTTAACCAACCATCGAAACGCGTCGAGGAATTTGGTTACTCCGCAAACATTTTTTGGCTTTTTATCAATAAATTGGTCTGTTACATTAATAAATAAATTTAACAGATTTGGGATCAAATGCGAATACTCTTCTTTTTGAATTTTGGAAAATATATATACTGTGACGGACGCTACACACTTTCCTATACATGTTATTCTGTAAAATGCTATATTAACATCTATATTTTTTTAGCCTAATCTAAAGCATACTATAAGTTATCTTTACAAACTAAGTTCAATTGGAGAAAAAAGAAAAATTGCACTAGTTAAATTAAAAAAACCTTTATTTTTGTGACGGACGCTACACACTGTGTTCCTATTTTACTTGACGTTATTTATAAAGATTTTTTTTTTCCAATTGAACTTGTTTCGTAAAAAGAACTTACAGATATATGCTTTACATTAGGCTAAAAATATATAGATGTTTATATAGCATTTTACAGAATAATATGTATAGGAAAGTTTGTGGCGTCCGTCACAGTATATATTTTTAACAAAATGATATTTATTAAATACAATATTTGTCTTATTCATAAAGTAATAACCCCAGCAAGAAATAAGGTTTATTCACGAATTGAGGATGATTTGAAAATAAATGTTTTTTCAAAGGTCAACGTTTGATACTGATTTGAGAATAATAGCGTTCTTAACAAAAAGGGGACTTTATTCTCAAATTGGGAAACGCCTTTATTCTCAAGTCATTATCAAACCTCATTCTCAAAGGTTTTTCAAATGCGGATATCATCTAGATGTGGAACATAAATAAAATGGCGTTGTATTTTTGATATTTTTAAGTTTGTTTATTTTGTTTGTGAAATCAGTGCATTTTATGTAATTCCTTTTGCTTAAAATATATTTCTTAATGTAAGGTAAAAAACGATTTAAAAACAAAGAAAATTTACTTATGCATATGAATATTGTTGAATTTTTTACCCTACTCCCCAATAGGTGGGTTGATGTCCATGTGAACTTTAATCAAAATAATTTGATGAAATTTGGTACAGACATTTGCTTCGGTAGAGGGACTATCACAATAAAAAATTGTCTGATTGGCCCATTACTATGGGTGACTTTTTAGAAGTAAGGTGGTAGGCTAAATATGGATCAATTTTAAAAAGTCCGAAAGAAATAAAGAATTTCTTTGAAATGCAATGCCATTCCATTAAAATATTTTAAACATAAAATTTTTTTTAAAATAAATTCATTTTTTTAATGTTTGAAATAAGGTTTGATATCAAATTTATATAACACCATTTTTCAAATTATTCTCAAATCATCTTAGGATTTGATAATGATTTGAGAATAACCTTTATTATCAATTTGAGAAACTATAATTTTTCAAACGTTTTTGCTCAAATGAACCCTCATTTGAAAATAGATGTGAATCTCAATCATCTGTTCAGGTTTGAAAAAAGTTCGAAAATAACGTTTGATATCAAGTGTAAAAGTTATGATATTTCAAACGTTTGACACTGTTCTTACTGGGACACTGTCTATATCCACAGATTAAATTTAAGATATTAGGTGTAAAAAAATATACAGTGGGACAAATTTGATGCTTTTGAAATTTGATTTTTTTATTTTTGGGACACTAACAGCTAGCCACAGCATTCTTTAGACGAAAAATAAGATGTAAAAAGTGTAAAACTTTAAATAAATATAGGTAAATATTAAATTGTGCCCAAAAATCGCATTTTAACCGCGAACATGAAAATTAAGGAGATGAAATTCAGGAACAAATAAAACCATTATTTTCACTGGTTAACGAATCCTTTAAAAAAATATGAATTTTTTCCTAATAAAGAACATTCAGGTAAAAACTGTATCGTCCGTCACGTATTTATGGATTTTTGGTGAAACTGGAAATTTAAAAATATTTTATAAAAGCTGTTTTGTAATCCTCAGATTTTCCTCTATCTTTAACGTATTTACAATTTTTTTATTATGACCAATTTGATGAAAATTACAGAAACACGTGTTGAAAAAAAGTCACTTCCATTTTTTGTAAAGTCCGTCACAGCACTTTAAAAGCGAATATCCTTTTCCTCCAAATTAAGTATGTTAATTAACAAATGCCATTCGTTAGCACAATCGATGGGCTAATATTCTCTGAAATCTGTGCAAAGGTATCTAGTGTAGAACGACAATGGGATACATTTAAGTACAACAAAATCCGTACAAATGTATCGTCCGTCACGCAGGATTTGCCCATATGGTAAATTTTTTCATAACACAAATATGCAATTTTGAGAGTTTTAAAATTTTGTCCGTGGTTTAATGTTTTTTCGGATTTGCATTTTTTTTGGAAAATTTGTCTATAAAAACCGCTTGAGCGATTTATAAGATTTATAATGTTTCTCACCAAATGACACAATAATCCGACTGGCACTCCTCGAATTTAAAAATATAATTGTTTCAAACAAAAACAACGTCATAGGACATCTTAATTAATAAAAAAGAAGAAAAAGTAAGTTAAGGCATTAAAGACCCCAATATGCGGCGGCTCGAAATATGATAGTGAGCAGCAACTTGACATCCACAAAACATGGGTGTCACCAGACCAAAAAAAAAAAAATCAGATAGACTACGATACAAAAATTGATGCTGAAGATGAAACGCTTAAAAAGATATGACCTGCTAAAACCTTAAGTGGTTCTAATCATATGATTTAGAGTGTATGAAGAGAAATGCAGTAAGGCCCCAGCCTACATGGCAACTCTACAGAATGTAGTTACCCGAGGAAATTTGGAAAGGTATCACGAAAAAAAAGAGGAAAGAAAAACGCATATTGCGAAGGAAAAAGAAATAAATGGAGATCGTGTTTTTGATGAAATTGAGATATATAATAGCCGAATTGAGGTGTGAAAATTTTAACAAAATGTTAAACACCAAACTAAAGGTTTTAGCAATTTGTTTTCTCCTGTAAGGACAACCAAGAAAACCTGTTCACATATACTGGGAGCGTTATGTAATTATGGAAGGATCACTTCTGCAAATTGCTGGTATCAAGCAAAAGTGACCATGACATGCATAAACAAATTAATGATGACGGCATTATATGACTACCACCCATCACAAGTGAGGTCAGAACAGCAATATCTCGACTGAAAATAACAAAGCTGCGGGTGCTGATTAAGAGCTTTAATAATGTTTGTGTTTCAACTTCTTAAATCCATACGATTAGAAGAACGTATGCCTGACGATTGGAGTCTCAGTGCACAAAAAAGGTAATAAATCCGTATGCGCTAACTATAGAGGTATAAGTCTATTTTCAATTTATCGACCAATGTGGCTTTAGACCAGGCAAATACACCACTGACCAGATTTAGATTTTAACTAAACGAGGATTTAGGCAAGGCGACAGTTTATTGTGTGATCTCTTTTAAATTTTGTTAGAGAAAATTTAGCGTGATGTAAGTATGTAAGTATAATTATCTTCAAAGCCAAAAGCGATACAAACAAAAGAGAAATTAGCTTTATATTAGCTACGAAAAGAAGTTTAATACTTCTTTGGAAATGGCACCAATAGAGGGTTAAAAAGGGCAACAACAAATGCTTGATACTTATTTTTACCATTATGTATCTTTAGAACCAATACATAATGCGTTATGTAAGTACTTAAGATTTGTTTCATAAATTCTTGATTTTTTTTTTGTAATCAAAAGTCCAAAAGTTCAACGTTTTTCAAACCAAATGTAAAGATATTTAAATACACTAATTTTTCCAATTGGAACAAGGGGATATATATAATACTAGCTTTAGAACCCGCTACTTCGTTAGCGGTACAATTGGAATTGACAAAGTTACAACATTTACCAAAATAATTTTTTTACTTGTTTATCGATTCCGATATAAATTAAATTAAATATTTATTTATTTATTTATTCAAAATAATATAAAAAGCCTTTCATAGGCCAATAAATATATATTACAAATTTATTGGTTCTTAAGATACATATGGGACAAAATAAGTACCTACCCTTTACTGGTGCCATTTTCAAAAAAGTACTAAAAACGCCTCCCTTATTTTCACCTACCCTACAATTTTGATTGATAACCTAATTTAAATCTTGTTTTTGTCGCTTTTGATTTTGAATATTTTTCAAAAAATTCCTTTTTTACCCCAGGTCAGCCAAATTAAAAAAAATACCGAAAAAGTGTCCTGATATTTTTATTGCTGATCTTAACTCAATTTTTGTTAAGGAGGTATAATATTACCAATTTTGCTTTTTTTAACCACTTAATTGGAAAAAGTACCAAACACCTGTCACATATTTCTTCAATGTCAATCGGACAGTCCATAAATTATTCTACCTATTTATTGATTTAAACAATATGCATAGTTTTAAATGAAAAACCTCTAAATTTTTGACCCGTTTTTTGTCCTTGTCTTGATACTATTTTGATGTTTCTCGATTGTGGTATAAATTTTGTTTCTATAATATTTAATTCAAAAGTTATATATTGGTCAAAAAAGTACCAAAATTTAGTTTTTATACCCTATTTTTACCTCATTTACGAAAAGTACTAAAAACGTGACTTTTTATTTTTCTAGCAGATCTAAATCCAATTTAAATTTTGTTTTTAACGATATTAGTTTCAGAGATATAACTTTACTAATTATTTCATTTTCTACCTTATTTTAACCCCAGAACTGTTAAATTTGCAAAAAGTACTGCATACTTGTCTCTTAATTTTAAGTGCTGATCTTAGACCACTTTAGTGTTTGTTTCTATCACTTTAGGTTTAGAAGATATAATGTCATCGATTTTTCCCTTTTTTACCTCTTTAATTGTAAAAAGTACCAAACACTTATTTTAATTTTCTTCAATGTGAATCGACACATCTCTAATTTATACTTCTGACTTCGTTAGCTTAAATGAATACTTTCCCGTTTTCACCCTTTTGAACCCCATTTATCGTAAAAGTACCAAGCACATGCTTAAAATTCTTTAATACTTATTGATTGTGGCATAAAGTGAGGTTTATGTTTATAAGTTCAAAAGATACATATGGGTTAAAAATAGTATCAACATATAGTTTTTACCCTTATTAGTGCCATTTCCAAAAAAGTACAGAACACATGTCCCTTTATTTTTCTAGCCGATTTTATGATTTATCAATTTTCTAGCCTGTTTTACCCAGAAGCGGCCAAATTAGAAAAAAAATATATCGAACCCGTGTCCTTTAATTTTTAGTGCTGATCATAGACCAATTAAATTTTTGTTTCTATCACTTTTGATTTAGAAGATATTATGTTACCGATTTTCCTTTTGACTCCAAAAATTTAAAAAAGGGAACCAAACGCGTGTCTTATACTTCTTCAATGTAAATGGACCCGTCTGTAAATTATACTTCTGGCTTTATTTCTTTAAATTATCTTCATAGTTATAAAACAAAAAACACTTTAATATTTACCCGTTTTTACTCTTTTGTGCCTCATTTATCGTAAAAGTGCCAAGCATTTTCTTAACTTTTTTAGTCCTTATCAATTGTGATGTAAATTGAGTATTTATGTTTATTAGTTCAAAAGATACGTTTAGGGTTAAAAAGTACCAAAATATAGTTTTTACCCTTTTTATCCCTTATTAGTTCCATTTCCAAAAAAGTACCAAACTCGCGTCCCCTTTTTTCGCAAGATGATCCAAATCCAATTTCAACTTTGTTTCTAACGATGTAAATTTCGGAGATATGATGTTACTTATTTATCCATTTTCTGTTTCTGTTTAACCGCTAAACAGCACATGTCTTATACTTTTTCAATATGAATCCATGAATCCACCCGTCTGTAAATTATAGTTCTGGCTTCATAAGTTAAAAACCTACCCTTGAATATTTTCTCATTTTTATCTTTTTTACCTCAATTATCGTAAAAGTACCAAATACGTGTCTAATAATTCTTTGTTACTTATCAATTGTGACGTTTACTGCGTTTGTTATTTCAAAAGATACGTATGGGTTCAAAAAAGTACCAAAATATAGTTTTTACCCTTTTTTACCCTTATTAGTACAATATTCAAAAAAGTACCAAATACGTTTCTCCTTTTTTTCAGCCCACCCGAAGCTAATTTCAACTTTGTTCCAAACGTTTTGAATTTCGGAGATATGACGTTACTAATATTTCCCATTTTTTTCGTTTTAACCCCAAAACGGCCGAATTAAACAAAAGTACCGAATACATGTCCCTTAATTTAAAGTAACGATCTTAGACCGATTTAGTTTTTGTTTCCATCACTTTTGGCTTAGAAGATATATTTTTACCGAGTTTTACTCCCAAAATTAAAAAATACCAAACACGTATTTTACTTTTTTCAATGTCAATTGACCAGCCAATAAATTATGCTTTTGGCTTCATTAGCCTAAAAGATATTCTTAGCTAAAAAGCAAAAAACTTACTATTACTCTTTCCCTTGTTTTTACCCTTTCGTCTCCCATTAATCGCTGAATTACCAAATGCGTGTTTAATAGTTTTTTAATGCCTATCAGTTGCGATACAAATTGTGTTTCTATGTTTATTAGTTCAAAAGATACATATGGGTTAAAAAAGTACCAAAATATAGTTTTTACCCTTTTTATCCTTATTAGTGCCATTTTCAAAAAAGTACCAAACACGTGTCCCCTTATTTTCCTAGCCGATTCAAATCCAATTTCAACTTTGTGCCTATCTATGTTGGTTTCGGAGATATGATGTTACTAATTTCTCCCTTTTCTACCCTGTTTTACCTTCTAAGAGGTTGAATTTCAAAAAAGTACCGAACACGTGTCCCTTGGTTTTAAGTGCCGATTTCAGACCAATTTAGTTTTTGTTTCTATCACTTTTGGTTTAGAAGATATACTTTACAGATTTTTGCCCCCAAAATTAAAAAAGTACCAAACTCGTAGTTAATTTTTTTTTTAATATCCATCGTACAGTCAATAAATTATACTTCTGGCTTCATTAGCCTAAAAGATATCCATAGCTAAAAACCAAAAAACCTACCCTTGAATATTTTCCCTTTTTTACCCTTTTGTACCCTTTTAATCGCAAAAGTACCAAATATGTATTTAATTATTTTTTAATATCTAATATCTATCTATCTATCTATCTATCTATCTATCTATCTATCTATCTATCTATCTATCTATCTATCTATCTATCTATCTATCTATCTATCTATCTATCTATCTATCTATCTATCTATCTATCTATCTATCTATCTATCTATCTATCTATCTATCTATCTATCTATCTATCTATCTATCTATCTATCTATCTATCTATCTATCTATCTATCTATCTATCTATCTATCTATCTATCTATCTATCTATCTATCTATCTATCTATCTATCTATCTATCTATCTATCTATCTATCTATCTATCTATCTATCTATCTATCTATCTATCTATCTATCTATCTATCTATCTATCTATCTATCTATCTATCTATCTATCTATCTATCTATCTATCTATCTATCTATCTATCTATCTATCTATCTATCTATCTATCTATCTATCTATCTATCTATCTATCTATCTATCTATCTATCTATCTATCTATCTATCTATCTATCTATCTATCTATCTATCTATCTATCTATCTATCTATCTATCTATCTATCTATCTATCTATCTATCTATCTATCTATCTATCTATCTATCTATCTATCTATCTATCTATCTATCTATCTATCTATCTATCTATCTATCTATCTATCTATCTACCTATCTATCTATCTATCTATCTATCTATCTATCTACCTATCTATCTATCTATCTTTTTTTTTTTTTTTTTTTTTGTTGGACGTAGTGATAGCTCGCTATCAACTAGTGGCCCCACAATATCTCCACTAAACCACCCCGGCACTACGTTAGCATTTCATCAGGATGGGTAGTTAGTTCAGTGTCATTCCTACGTCCTCCTTATGTGCTCTACCTAAGGAGGTTCTATATTTCATTATTTGTGCATCTATATTTCATTATTTTGTTTATGAAACCTTCACAGTGTTTCCATGCAGTTTCTGATAGTAGCATAGTATTTATCATATTTTCGGGTGTAAGGGTAATCCCTAACCTGCTATTAAGGGCTGTCCTCAAATCAAGCCATTTTTCACAATCAAAGACTATATGCTCAGCGTCTTCTTCAAGCGCGCCGCAAGCATTACAGCTGCTTATTTCTCTCAGTTTAAATCTTTGTAGATATTTATTAAAACAACCGTGGTTTGTCATAACCTGAGTCAAATAGTAACCCATATTTCCATGCTCTCTTTGAATCCAATTTCTTATGTTTGGAATCAGTTTGTATGTCCATCTCCCATTTTTTTCTTGTGTCCACCGTTCTTGCCATTTGTTTAATATGTTTTCTCTAGCACTTTTCTTTATCTCCTGTGTTTTTGTAATTCGTTCTGTTGGGCTGTAGTTACTCCAGTTTATGTTCTTCGTTTTGAGATATATTTCCTCTCTCTCGAGTATTAAAAGGTCTATCGGTGGTACTCCTGCAAGTACCAAAGCTGCACTTGTGGATACGGTACGATATCCTGATATGATTCGTAGACCGCTGGCTCTTTGCGGTTTTTGCAATTCACGTATGATGTAGTTGCATTTCAAAGCATTTGCAAATGTTGGTGCAGCATACAAAAGCTGTGAGTGTACAACACTGTTTATAAGTTTTCTTATATATGATTTGGGGCCGCCACAATTAGGCATTATTCTGGACAGTAGGGAGGCCGTCCTCATAGCTTTGTCACGAATGTTCAGTGCATGTTGTTTAAAGCTAAATTTGTCATCTAATTGTTGACCAAGGTAACATAAATTGCGCTGGAAACTTATCTCTGTCGCCTGAAGTCTAATTTTTGGCATTCTAAAGAGTCTTCGATTTGTTACTAATATTGTCTCAGTTTTTGATGCAGCCAGTTGCAATCCATTTCTCCACAACCATCTGTCACAACGACATAAACAGTCATTTGCCACTATTTCAATTAATTCCGCGGTTCGCTGGTTAATAACAAGAGCTATATCATCAGCATAGCCTATTAGTTTTGCTCCATCTGGAAGGTCCAAATTTAGTAAGCCATCGTACATGACATTCCAAAGGAAAGGTCCCAATACTGAGCCCTGAGGTACACCGGCAGTAATTTTGTATTTCTTGATGCCACTTTCGGTTTCATATAACAGAATTCTTTCATCCAAGTAATCTGCAACTATGTTGTATAGGTAATTTTCAACACCTTTATTTTTGAAAGCTTTAAGAACTACATTCCACTTCACGGTATTAAACGCGTTCTTAACATCGAGTGTTATTATTGCACAGTATTCTCCTGCTGCTTTTGCTTGTAAAGCTTTGTTACAGACTTCGCTAATGGCGTCTATTGCACTTTTCCCTTTTCGAAAACCGTATTGCATAGGGGATAAACCCCCCCGATTTTCCACGCATTCTTCAAGTCTTGATAGTATTACATACTCTAAAAGTTTTCCCAATGAGTCCAACATACAAAGTGGCCTATATGAGCTAGGCTCATTTAATGGTTTATTTCCCTTTTGCAACAAGACTAATTTCTGTATTTTCCATTTAACTGGAAACGATCCAGTTTCGAGACACGAGTTAAAGACTTTTGTTAGGTATTCTGGCCATAACTCACACGTGATCTTTACCACTTCATTTGGAATGCCATCTGGGCCCGGGCTCTTTCCAATGCCTAGTTTTCGTCCAGCTTGCTTTATTTCATCTATACTTAAGGGTATAAAGTTGTTTGATTCAAATTGCTGTGCATTTGTTAATCCATCTTCATCGAAAGGAAAAAGTGTTTCTACTATTTTTGTTGCCCAAGTTGCTTCTTTTATTCCAGGTATAGGTTTGATTCCACCTAGTCTTTTCATTGCTATTTTATACGGCTTTCCCCATGGATCTTTATCTATTTCTTGACATAGTTCAGACCAACATCTTTTCTTACTATCTTTTATGGCTTTTCTCAAGACTTTACGTGATAGTTTGTAATCATCCATTAGGATGTCGTTTTCCGGATTTCGTGTCGACATTCTTCTAGCTGTAAGACATTTCATTCTTAGTTCACGGATTTCGTTGTTCCACCAGTATACAGGTCTTTTGTTGTTATACCTCTTTACTTTTGGCATTGATATGTTACAAGCCTTAGTAAGTGTGTTTGTTAATCTCTCAACTTCATTGTCTACATTTCGTATTTCAGGTGGGTGATTTGTAAGTCTCTCTTTGGATTTTGTAATGAAACCAGCAAGTTTCTCATCGTTCCGTTTTCTGGTATTCCATCTTGGCAGAACTACTTCCATCGGACGTATATTGGTGCACTCATTTATATTAAATGAAATGTACTGATGATCACTTAGAGTGATATCTTCTAATACGAGCCAATTTAACTTTTCGTTACAGAAGATTGGTGTACCAAATGTTATATCAATGATACTACATCCATTACTTCCCCTGAAAGTGAACTTATCTCCCACTTTAAATACTGTTAGCCCAATGCCAGCAATCATCTCGCTCACTATTGTACCTCTTTTATCAAGAACATTTGAATGCCATTCTGGGGATTTACTATTAAAATCTCCTCCAATAACCACTTTACACTTTGCGGATCTGATAGAAAGTTCAAGTGTATTTAGGGCCTCTGCGAAGTCATTATAGTTTAGGCTTGGGGAAAAATAGCAGCTATATATTCTAATTTTACCAATTGTTATATATACGAATCCAGCATTTTTTTCATCGACATTACTCACAATAAGGTTTCTATTTCGTACCATGATGGCAGCGCGTTGGTTTTTGTCCTCATACCAGATTTGGTGAGGTGGATTTTTGTACTGTTCGCTTATTAACAGTATGTCAGTATTATCTTCTATAGCCTTTTGCAGCATCAAATCCTGTGCTTCCTTACCTCGTCCAAGATTTACTTGTAAAAATTTCAAGCTCATTGTGATGGTCTGTTTCTCCTGTTGTTTACGCAAGCTGTGCTACCAATGTAGTGTCGGACATTTATTAAACCGTTCTCATGGCAAAGTATACACCTCATTTCTGCTTTACATTCTTTGGCTTTGTGTCCTATATTACAACACCTTCTGCATAGGTTTGACCATTTTACACTGATTTGCAATGTGGCCCTGGTCTAAACACCTGAAACAATGTGTAACTTTATTCTTGCTCCTGAGTCTACACATAATCCATCCTACTCTAATTTTCTTAGCTTGGAGTAATTTTACTGCTAAGGGCTCTGGTAGTTGGACAATCGCTTGTTTTGTATTTCCAAAAGATTTTTTAAAACTTAACATTTTGAATATTGAGGGATCCTCAGACTTAGTCTGTTGCATGAGAGCTTCAATAAGTTCTGATTCATCAGTTGCCTCATCCATATCTCTGATATCTAGGACATGTGTTTTGGTAACAGATCTAATCGTTACATCTGTGCCTAGCGTGTCACCAATAGCGCTTTTAAGCTTTTCGGCCTGTCCTTCGCCTTTCTTCAGAGTGACAAGTAACTCTCCAGTTCTTGTTCTTCTAATTCCGTGTATCTCCACGCCAATATTGTCAGGAGAGACTCTTTTTTTCATCTGTTTTATAACATCAGCATATGACTCGGTATTAGCTTTAATAGTTATAGCTTCTCCTTGCTCTCGCAGCTCGCGAAATTTATTTTGTTTAGGTTTTTTCTTCGTTACTTTGCGGTGGTTCACAGTTTGCCATTTGTTTGGCTCTTCGGGAGTCTTTGCATTGTTTATTACTTCCTGTGTCTCTAGAGCTTTTACTGCTGAGGAAGTTTTTGCAACTTTCCGTCTTCTTTCTTGGATCGGTGAAGTATAATCTACCTGGGTAGCCTTATTATTCATTTGTTTATATGTGTTGTTCACAATCACTAGGTTAATGTTTATTGCCTCTTTGTACTCCCTTAGCTGCTGATAAAGTGCGAGTGCACAATTAATGTTATCACGCAAAGTCTTGTGTATATTCTTTGCACCTGAAATAATAAGGTTTGCTGCACTTAGTTTATTGCCTAACTCAATAAAAATCTTTTCTTCAGATTCTCTGAGTTGGCATAGGTGTCTTTTCTCTTCTTCCACAATTTTAGCTTTGCGGTTATTCACAGGTGTGTCCAAGCTATTTTCTATCACATCCACGTCATTGCTACTTATGTTTTGGGATCGTGTGTATGATACATTTGATAACGGTGACCGTACTATCACCGAGCTTCTTCTAAAAGGATTTTCTACCTCATTGGCAGTTTGTTGTTGGATATTATTATTGTAGTTGTTATTCATTTAGTCTGTTGGGTCCCAACTCGGAGCCGCTATCTTTGTTTGAAGTGTAGTCACGTATTAATCCCATGGTTATCTATGCTTGCAGGAAACCATACGAGGGTAGACTTAGAATCCTTATGGGGGGTCCAATGCCAAAGTCATGGTAATCTATGCTAGCAGGGAGGCCATGCGAGGGTTGACTTAGAATCCTTATGGGGTCCTATGCCAGAGCCAGATCCGTGTTAATTAGGAAAAAATTCATCTGAAACCTACACCACCAACTTAACGGTGACAAACATTGAACGTACTCTAAGACTTGCCACGTTTTAATGGGACGGAGGCAGCTATGACATTAATCTAGGAGCCATTTCAATCGAATTTCACTTCCACTTACTCAGGTCCTAGAATGCCACAACCGTCAGCCCAGGGGTTCCATCATATCAAAATAAAAGTCCAGAAATACCATAATTAAGATCGTACTGGGCTTGATCTTAATGCCTTTTGGCGAAGTTAGAGGTTTCAATCGTGATTCAGCAATTGAAAGTTATTGCTTAATTTCTTATAACGTCATTTAGACTACACGACTGATCGCCTTCTCACTCTAGCTAGCTATCGGGGGGACCGATGGAGCCATTGCCCGGGATATACTTGGTCTAAGACCGGAAGTAGTGAGCTGCTTGGACAGTCTTGTTAAGGAATTGTTTCTGGCCATTCCCAAGTGAATGACGATCAGAAACTTTCCGCACTATGTGCACCTCTAAAGAAAGTCCCATATCCCTCTATCTATCTATCTATCTATCTATCTATCTATCTATCTATCTATCTATCTATCTATCTATCTATCTATCTATCTATCTATCTATCTATCTATCTATCTATCTATCTATCTATCTATCTATCTATCTATCTATCTATCTATCTATCTATCTATCTATCTATCTATCTATCTATCTATCTATCTATCTATCTATCTATCTATCTATCTATCTATCTATCTATCTATCTATCTATCTATCTATCTATCTATCTATCTATCTATCTATCTATCTATCTATCTATCTATCTATCTATCTATCTATCTATCTATCTATCTATCTATCTATCTATCTATCTATCTATCTATCTATCTATCTATCTATCTATCTATCTATCTATCTATCTATCTATCTATCTATCTATCTATCTATCTATCTATCTATCTATCTATCTATCTATCTATCTATCTATCTATCTATCTATCTATCTATCTATCTATCTATCTATCTATCTATCTATCTATCTATCTATCTATCTATCTATCTATCTATCTATCTATCTATCTATCTATCTATCTATCTATCTATCTATCTATCTATCTATCTATCTATCTATCTATCTATCTATCTATCTATCTATCTATCTATCTATCTATCTATCTATCTATCTATCTATCTATCTATCTATCTATCTATCTATCTATCTATCTATCTATCTATCTATCTATCTATCTATCTATCTATCTATCTATCTATCTATCTATCTATCTATCTATCTATCTATCTATCTATCTATCTATCTATCTATCTATCTATCTATCTATCTATCTATCTATCTATCTATCTATCTATCTATCTATCTATCTATCTATCTATCTATCTATCTATCTATCTATCTATCTATCTATCTATCTATCTATCTATCTATCTATCTATCTATCTATCTATCTATCTATCTATCTATCTATCTATCTATCTATCTATCTATCTATCTATCTATCTATCTATCTATCTATCTATCTATCTATCTATCTATCTATCTATCTATCTATCTATCTATCTATCTATCTATCTATCTATCTATCTATCTATCTATCTATCTATCTATCTATCTATCTATCTATCTATCTATCTATCTATCTATCTATCTATCTATCTATCTATCTATCTATCTATCTATCTATCTATCTATCTATCTATCTATCTATCTATCTATCTATCTATCTATCTATCTATCTATCTATCTATCTATCTATCTATCTATCTATCTATCTATCTATCTATCTATCTATCTATCTATCTATCTATCTATCTATCTATCTATCTATCTATCTATCTATCTATCTATCTATCTATCTATCTATCTATCTATCTATCTATCTATCTATCTATCTATCTATCTATCTATCTATCTATCTAAAGTACCAAATATGTATTTAATTATTTTTTAATATCTATCGGTTGCGATATAAATTATGTTTCTATGTTTATTAGTTCAAAAGATACATATGGGTTAAAAAAAGTACCAAAATATAGTTTTTACCCTTTTTTATCCTTATTAGTTCCATTTTCAAAAAAGTACCAAACACGTGTCCCCTTATTTTTTTAGTCGATTCAAATCCAATTTCAACTTTGTTTCTATCTATGTTGTTTTCGGAGATATGAATTTACTAATTTTTCCCTTTTCTGAGTTTTGCCCGCTATGCGGCCGATTTTTAAAAAAGTACCGAACACCTGTCCCTTAATTTGTAGTGCTAATCTCAAACCAATTTAAGCTTCGTTTCTATTGCTTTTGGTTAAGGAGATATAATGTTACCGATTTTTCCCTTTTTTACCCTTTTAATTGGCAATCGATCTCCCTATAAATTTTATTTCTAGCTTTATTGGTTCAAGTGAAATACAAAGAAAAAGAAAAATGGACCTACCCTAAATTTTTTCCCCCGATTTACCCCTTTTTGAACCCTGAATCAAAAAAGTACCAAACACGTGTCTAATATTTTTTTCTTTTTTACCGGCTTTTGTTACTCTGTTGATTGGTATAAAAGACACACATGGGTTTAAAAAAGTACCAACATTTTATTTTTTCCCTTTTACCCACTATTTGTCCCATCTGCTAAAAAGTACCTGATCCCAAGGCGATTTCAATTTTGGGCCTATGACGTTTACTTCCGGAGATACAGCATTACTAACTTTTCCCTTTTTTACCCCCTTACCCCCCGAATTTCCAAAAATCCCTTCTTAGTGGATCTATACTTCGAAAAAGGTACCCGCTGTCAAAATTTCAGCTCTCTACCTTTAGCCGTTTGGGCTGGGTGATAATGAGTCAGTCAGTCACGTTAGAGTTTTATATATATAGATTGAGTAAAAATGCGTTATCTGATTAATAACATTTTTCTTAAAAAAATCGAAATTTTTGAAATTTGGTTAAAAAAAACTCAAAAAATATATCCTTGCCTAATATGTCTTAAATAAAGTTTATTTGTCTGAGATATTCATATCATCAAATTATTGAATATCAAATCTTTTCTGCAAGTATCTAGAAACAAAATGGATAAAAATTGGAAACACTTTTGGAGGAAGTTGGTGGCTTCAGAAGTACCAACGATGAAAATACATATCACAGGTGTTAATCACAATCTAATTTTTTGCTTAAAATTATTTTGATCTGTTTATAGTGTAACTTTCCCATAAATCCAAACATACTGCTTCCAGACAGCAAATTGATACAATATTTGTATCATTGGCTACCAATGACCCCCACTTTTCACAAGGTGTTAATTCATTAAAAAAAATTAAATAAATTTACTTTTTTTTCACCTAATTGGTACCAATGGGTTGATTTTTTCTTAGATCTATCTAAAAATGTCTGTCTCTAGCTTTCTTTTCAATTTGACTCCAAATTAATATTGTTAAAGTTATTAATTTCACACTGAAAAAGGAGGTGTTTGACATACAGAAAAAGGAGTATATAGGTGGAAAGGGTTTAAAAGATTTGTGCTGATTTTAATAACGCAAAAAATGTAAGTCCTACCCCCATATTTAAGTATATCAATTGACTTTCTAAATTAATTATACGACGTCCTTTCGTTTGGCAGGCTGTCATGTAAGTTTATGTATGATCAAACAAATTTCATGATTTTTTTAACAACAATTCCTATGATACAAGTTTGATCCCTATCAGATAATTATTTCGGATACTATCAAAAGATCTTCCCTACCGGCATACATGGCTGTTTACCTCCACAATTTTATTTGTATAAGAATGAATATAAGCAAATATATTTCTTATAGAAGCCGAAATCCAAAATTTACAAAATCTAAAGACAAGTGAAGTTGAAGCTAAAACTTTCTACAGATAACTATTTTTTTAGTTTTAATGTGACCTATCTCTGATATGATAAAATTTATAAATTTGTTGACAATTTGATTTAATTTTTAATTTACTTGTTTTCTCTAATCTCGAAACATAAAAGGCAACCCTTGTTGTATATATATTTAGTTTTCGATTTATTTACTTACCGTGTAAAATCAGTCATCTCCATCATTATCATACACATATGTTTTGCCAAAAATATAATGTCGTTACCAGTATCATCCCATTTTGCCACCTCTGAGTCGAATGTAAGTTTTTCTCGACGAAATAGTTCTACCTGTTGAGCTATTTTCTGTTTATCTTCTTCTGTCATTTTGCGCATGGCTTCCTGTTTTTTGATATTATAGAATATTTTATTAAATATAAATCAGAAGTGAACAGAAAAAAAACGTATTTCTTACTCTAGCCGTGCATATTCCACTTATATCAGGATATTCGTCAACAGTTTGATCACCAGTATGGGCGCTTGCTGAGGTTTAATAAAGAAACATATTGTCAATAAAAATAAAGAAATATATTGTCAATTATATTAGACTAACAGGCTTAAATATTCAATTTTCAACATATCAAACGGCAAAGCGGCAATTCCACATATAATGAAGTGGATGAATTAACTTTATAAATACTTTCCCAGTTTATGTGTTAACAAATTAATAAAGAGTTATCCTTAAATTAATCTGACATCGTATACGTATCGAACCAGCTAATAAATATTGCTTTTTAGATTTGTGTGTACGTTGGTATTGTTTCCCAAATGTGTTAAAACTCTATTCGTTTTTAACAGGGACTGTAACGGTTACGACTTTTATAATAAAACTCAGAAAATAATAAAAAAATAAAAAAACTCAGAAATAAAAGTTATTTTGTGCCTTTTATTATTTCAGCCAAATAAAAGTTATTTTTGCTTAATATTTTATCGCTCAAATTATACCGGGTATTTTTAATTTATATTTTTTTGCTCAATACTCGGTGTATGTTTGATTTATATTATATCGCTCAAATTATACCGGGTATTTTTGATTTATATTATATCGCTCAAATTATGCCGGGTATTTTTTATTTGTATTTTATCGCTCAATTCATACCGGGTAAGTTTGATTTTTATTATATCGCTCAATATGTGACGGTTATTTTGATATAATATTATATCAAGCAATGACTGCTTTTTATTTTGTAATTTCAATTTTTTAAGCAATTTCTGAGCGATTGAATTTTTAGAGTAGGAATTTGTTTTTTTTTTTATATAAAAATCGGAAATTTTGAAAATTTCCCATAAAATAGTAAATTTTGAAAATTTCCCATAAAAATGGTAAATTTTAAAAATTTACCGAAAAAATGATAAATTTTAAAAATTTCCCGAAGAAATGGTAAATTTTGAAAATTTCCCACAAAAACAAGAAATTTTGAAAATTTCCCACAAAAATGGGAAATTTTGAAAATTTCCCACAAAAATGGGAAATTTTGAAAATTTCCCATGAAAATTAAAAATTTTGAAAATTTCCCATAAAAATGGGATATTTTGAAAATTTCCGATAAAAATGGGAAATTTTGAAAATTTCTTAAAAATGGTAAATTTTGAAAATTTCCCATAAAAAGGGAAATTTTGAAAATTTACCGAAAAAATGGTAAATTTTGAAAATTTTCTATAAAAATGGGAAATTTTGAAAATTTCCCATAAAAATGGAAAATTTTGAGAATTTCCCATAAAAATTAAAAATTTTGAAAATTTCCCATTTAAATGAGAAATTTTCAATTATATGTGATATTTTAAAAGTTTCCCATAAAAGTGGGAAATTTTGAAAAAAATTTCCATAAAAATGGGAAATTTTGAAAATTTCCCATAAAAACGGGATATTTTGAAAATTTCCCATAAAAACGGGAAATTTTTAAAATTTCCCACTTTTATGGGAAATTTTCAAAATTTTCCATTTTTAAGGGAAGGAAATTTTCAAAATTTCTTATTTTTATGGACGATTTTTAACTCTTCCCATTTTTATGGGAAAATTTCAAAATTTCCCATTTATATGGAAAATTTTCAAAATTTCACATTTTTAGGGGAAATTTTCAAAATTTCCCATTTTTATGGGAAATTTTTTAAAATTTACCATTTTTGTGGGAAATTTTCAAAATTTACCATTTTTATATAAAAAAAGATCAAATTCCTGCTCTAAAAAATCAATTTTAAACGATATCGCTCAGAAATTGCTTAAAAAAATTAATCACAAAATAAGAAGCAGTCATTGCTTGATATAATATTATATAAAAATAACCGTCACATATTGAGCGATATAATAAAAATCAAACTTACCCGGTATGAATTGAGCGATAAAATACAAATAAAAAATACCCGGTATAATTTGAGCGATATAATATAAATCAAAAATACCCGGTATAATTTGAGCGATATAATATAAATCAAAAATACCCGGTATAATTTGAGCGATATAATATAAATCAGAAATATCCGTTATAATTGAGCGATATAATATAAATCAGAAATACCCGGTATGAATCGAGCAATAAAATATTAATCAAAAATACCCGGTATACTTAGAGCGATATAATATAAATCAAACATACTCGGTATAAATTGAGCAAAAAATATAAATCAAGAATACCCGGTATATTTTGAGCGATAAAATATAAAGCAAAAATCACTGTTATTTTTGCCTAAAATAATAAAAGTAGCAAAATAACTATTATTTCTAACCAAAAAAATAAAAATCAAAAAAATAGAACGCTTACGATAAAATTAAAATTTAGGTCAAATGAATCAAAACTGTGTTATTGAATTTCAGAACAGATAAATTTTAATGCTTGCTTTTTTGATTTAAAAATTCAAAAATACTCGTTATTTTCAGTCCCTGATTTCAACACAAAAACAAGTAAGAAAGTGCTATAATCTGTCAAGCCCGACCATACGATACCCTTCACCACTAAGGTCAAAGGTGTTCTTTTATCTGTATAAAGACAAATATTTGCTGAATTTTGCAATCATACAAACATTTTCTCAAAACTTATTTATTAAAGCTGTTTCCGTCATTTGGACTTGTATGAGAGCTAGGATCAAATGTGAACCGAAATTTGGCAAATTGATTACAGTTGTTACCAAAATTATGTATGCAAAAAATAAACTCAAAATTCGCATTATCTTTAGATTTACGAGCGTTTTAGTGATTTTTGTCTCATTTTGTGCGTTTTGATAGAAGAGTTTGTATGGGAGCTATGGGCAAATATAGACCGATTTCAACGAAATTTGGTACAGTGATTTTGATTTACATAGGCAGTGTTTGTTTCAAATTTCATGAAAAAATATTGATATTTGTGGCCAATATATCAAATCCGGGAAGTGGGACCTGTGGGAGGTACCATAAATAATGGTCCCATTAATATGTTTCAAATTTCATCAAATTATCTTTAGAATTGCGACCTATAGTTTGATTACAAGGTTTACATGGGGGTCCAGCCAGCCAGCCAGACGGACGGACATCGATAAATCGACTCAAAAAGTGATTCTAAGCCTATTGGTATACAAATATTTCTATGAGTTACATACATCAGCTCAAACTTATAATACCCTTTCCACTGATGAATTCAAATGATTAGTGTTAATTCGTTATTTTACGAATCAAACTGTTATTGCTGAAATGGTTTGTTGTTGCTGACCGTGGACAACCATAGCTTTGAGGTTGTTAAAGAATTTGTCTACCTTGGTACCGCAGTAAATATAAATAATGACATAAATATCGAAATTATAAGAAGAATCATACTTGCCAACAGATTATATTTCGGGGTCTATGCAGGCAGCTTAGGAATAAAATCCTCTCAACAAGAACTAAAAATACGCTCTACAAAACGCTAATACTATCAGTGTTATTATATTATATACTGAATCATGGGCACTTGTACAAGCAGATGAAGCTGTTCTTGGAGTCTTTGAGAGGAAGATCCTACGAAAAATGTATAGTCCAATCAGCATAAAAAATGAATTTCGACATCGATTTAATCATGAGCTGTATGACATTGACATAGTAAAACGCATTAAACAGCAGCGTTTGCGTTTGCGCTAGCTAGGACATGTTGTGCGAATGAATGAAAATACTCCAGCAAGAAAAGTGTTCGAACATTATCCCGAGAAACGACCGAAACTTCGATTGTCTTTGCTTTACCGTATATTTCAATGTAGCGTACGACATTGAAAAAGAACATATTTTATTATTGTCTCGGAGGTATTTGAACAACATGCATCAAACCCATGTTACAAATTTAACAAAAAAAAAAAAACAAGTAAGAAAGTGCTAAAGTCGGTCAAGCCCGACCATATGATACCCTTCACCACTAAGGTCGAATAAAGAAAAATATTTGCTAAATTTTGACATCATACAAACATTTTCTCAAAATTTATATATGTAAGCTGTTTTCGTCAATTGGACTTATATAAGAGCTAGGGTCAAATGTAGACCGATTATCTCGAAATTTGGCAAAAATAAACATAAAATGCTAATTATCTTCAGATTTACGAGCGTTTTAGTAATTTTTGTCTCATTTTTTAAAGAAGTGTTGGTATGGGAGCTATGGTCAAATGTGAACCGATTTTAACGAAATTTGGTATAGTGGTTTTAATTTACATAAACAGTATCTGTTTTAAATTTCAAGAAAAAATATTGATATTTGTACCATAAATAATGGACCGATTTTGACAAATTTCTCAATATCAAAAAAATGATCTGTGCCAAATTTCATCAAATTATCTTATGAATTGCGACCTGTAGTTTGATTAGAAGGTTTACATGGGAGTCAAGCCAGCCAGACGGACGGGCGGACGGACTGACATCGCTAAATCGACTCAGAAAGTGATTCTAAGCCTATTGGTATACTAAAAGATGGACCTACGACAAATATTTCTATGCGTTACATACATCAACACAAACTTATAATACTCTATATAAAAAAAGTAAGAGTGCTATATTCGCCTATGCCGAACCTTTGATACCCTTCACCTATGGTGTTAAAAAATTAAAGTACAGAATGGAAAGAGTTTTTGGTCAATTACAAGTATATGAATATGTTTCTAATGACTGATTTATGCGAGTCCTACAGAAATAATACTATATGTATGTATATTGATTTGCTGATATGTGAAAGTTTAAAATCTCGATAATTTACACGGCTTTTAGGTGTATGTATGTATGTATGTATGTATACATTTAAATTTTTAGGCCGATATTTTAATAATACTTTAATTAATTTGTGAATAACCTTGTTTTATATTGGGTCTAAAACATTCTGAAGGTAGATTGAAATACAAACTATTTCAGAAATTTTACACCACGTAACATTTCGCACCTTGAAAGAGGTCGTATTTAAATGCATATCTTTAAAGTTAGAGGTCCGATTAAGATGGTTGCTTTAACGAAAATATTTATTGGGTATTGCTTTGTCTGTGGCTTTCAAGAAACATGTTAAGATACAAATGTAAGACATAAAAAATAATTTTTTGATATACTAAAAATTTGTGAGTTGTCTCCTATTAGAGCTATATTTTAAATGTCCATGATAAATATATTCGTATCATAGCTTTCTTTTTAAGAGTTTTTGATTATTTACGTAAAACTCTGGAGTTAGCGGACCCAGGTTTGACTTTTGGCAATAACATTTGGTATTTGTTCTTTGTCGATCTATTAAGCCTAGAGTACATGCACTTAGTTTAAGATATTTATGCAAGATATAAACATTTTGAATGAATATCACGTCAATATTGCAAAAACATGATTTATTGTGTATCATTACTATATTAAAAAGCTATTGATTAGATATCAAGTATCGAGAGCCTATATTCAATACCGTCTATGAACCATAATAATGTTTGGAAGGTGTATACAGGCTCTAAGTTTTAGATATATACATATGTAAGATATTGTGTATAGATTTTGAAATGATATTAAGGCAATGTGTGAAAGTTGTTTTCTGTGTAAATCGTGAAAAGCTACATTTTGATATGTAAAACTTATATGGGACCATTTGTTAAAAATTTTGTATCTTTATTTTGGTGTCTTCACTATATCTCGGGCAATTAATATACATACTATATATAAAAGTATTTAAAAATAAGTAAAAATTTTCTTATAGGAAATGTACATGGATAATCTTGATTGAATTTAATAGAGAGAATTAGGTAAGTTTTGATGCAATAATATCTCGAAGATATTTTTCTATCAATATGTGCAATTATATTTTCTGTTAGTATGTGAAATATATAGGATTTAAACGGATACCATGACCATATATAGTCCGACTTTTCAGAATTGTAATGAGTTGTATTCTGCATAATTCCTTCAAAGTTTACCTACAATTTAATATATAGTAATTACTATATGTTATAAATAAAGGTCCATCACTATGTTTAAAAGTCAAACCACTAATTTATGACATATTTGGTTTGATGAGCTCCTAGATCGCATACCGACATAACTTATAGTAAGGGTTTTCATGTAAACGCTTAAAACTTCGCAAATGAACTGTCAAAAAATATATGAAAAATTATTTGCGCAACTTTTAAATGTTTGCGCTGCAATTTAGACTCGCAAATTTAAGCAGCTTAATTGTACAATTGCTAAAACACATGTTTTTTTGTTAACATTAAAAATAGTGACACAGTAGATGAACTGTTTTTGCAATTTTAGCAGTAGTAAAATGCAATGCGCTTTCTCCGCTAGAACCCAACCTGTATAAGACAATTACGAGTTGCATTTCGACTGCGTGACGATTTGATGTTCCGCACCCGCAAGGATATTTATTAAATCTTCTACAATTTCATTTTTTGCAACAATTAAAACAAAACATTTTCAGAATTTTATAAAAGTTTGCCATTGTTTTTTTTTACGATATCTTTAGTGTTTATGGATCGATTTTGATGAAATTTAATAGCGTGCTGCGTAAAAACTGATGTATAATTCGTCTGGGTACACGCACCGGGAGCTCCACAAACTTGATTTCAACAGACGGACATGGCTAAATCGACTATCTAAGACGAAAAATGAACAAATTACAAATTGAATGACAAACTTATAATACCCTTTCACATATTCGTGAGGGGTTTCATTATCTTCAGATTTACGAGCAATTTAGTGACTTTAAAAATAATAGCTTGTATGGGAGCTATAGTAAAAAATCGATTTCAATTTGGTACAGTGATTCGCATTTACATTGATTCGCATTTACAGTGATTCGCATTTACATATACTAAAATTTGAGGCTACAATCTCAATTCCGGAAAACCAGATCCATGGAAGTACCAAAAATAATGAAGCTTTTTTAGCCGTTTTCAATAGCAATGGTCGCTCTGTAGAAAGAAATGTCTGTGGCAAATTTGATAATTTGATCTTTAGAATTAAGACCTGTTGTAATTTAAATACAAGCACTTCATGGGGTCCAGTCAGACGGAAATCGTTAAATCGACTCAGGAAGTGGTTCTAAGTCAACTGGTATACTTAAAGGTGGATAAAAGACCAATATTTCTATGTAAAAAGTAAAATAATAAATCTAAAAGTAAAATGGAACAAAATGTCGCATTCGCGTGCGACAGTGATAAAAATAAAATAAAAAATAAACCACTTATTTTTTGCATTGTGTTCGTAATCAACGATCTCTGTAATGTGTGAACCGATTTTACTCTTCCACATACACAATGAATGCTGATGTCGTAGCCTTGGTTTTAAAATGTAAACCGTTTGCGTTTCTGTAAAACAAAAATGGAATAATTTTGACAATGATGTTTTCTTTTTTAACACCTTCTAAAATTCTAAAATATTAATCAAATTTCAGCGAAATTTCGAATGCTGTTAAGACTTGAGTTGTACTTTCGAAATATAGCTCATTGAAATGTTATTTCAAATTATATTCTTTCTTCTTATTGTTTTTATCTCAATCGTCAGCACAGTAAGATTGAATGAAATTTTATTAACTTTATACTAAAGTTCAGAAAAAAATGTTTTTCAGCAATTAAATTTTAAGGTGTTGTTGGCCGCGGTAAATTTTACCTTTAAAAGATTTAATGTAAAATAATATAACAAATATAAAAAATAGAAATATAAAAACTATTTGTTTTTATCAATAATTTTTTTTTCGAAATATGTATTTCCAATTAAGTTTTTTTATAGTGGTTTTAGTAACCTTCTTGCTGTTTATGGACCACTTCATCCTAAAATATTAAATGTCATTGTGTCCTTCATTATTCTTTTTACAAGAACCCAATATCTCTCAATTCGTCTGAGTTCTGGATAGATTTGCTTCTTTTGGATTTACCATAATGATAGGAAGCAAGTTTTGCTTCCTATCAAATCATGTAACAATTTGCTTTATATGCCGTTTTTCTGTTGGACAAGTTAGAACTTTTCTCTAGAAGACACACGATTTTGTTTTTGTAATTAAGATCAGAAATACCCTTTCCGCAGACAGCAAGCCTGTTTTTTTTTGATAGCACCGAATTAATTATACTTCCTAACAACCAGAGAAAGCGTATTTCGTGACGCATTTGCTTCAAAGTCAACCGTTTTAAATGTATGGCTTGGACTTTTTTTAATTAGTTTTTTCCCTCACTTTTTGTTGAATATCTATTTCTGCACAAAATACTTTATGATTCATAACATATTTTTTTTGTATAATTTGAATTTATATCAAAACCTACTGCTATTATATATTTGCATATTTGAAAAGTTACAAAAAAATATTTATGCACTATTTATAAAATCTCAATCTTACTAGAAACCTTTGTGCAATTTAATATATCTCAAAGAACAATATTTAATCGATTATTTTTTTACTTTAGGTAAAAATAATAAAAAAAATTATTCTGTTTTCTACTTTTTATTATATTCTTTCTCATTTCAACGCTTTAGATCTCCATACCATAATAACAAGCTTATTGGAATCAAAAATGCGTTATTATACCCCACAAACATATACATTAGGGTGACAGGAAAATTTTTTTCTTTAATTTCAAATGGTATTCCGTTGAAAACCATTTGAAATTAACACTAGGTCTAAAAGTTTAGTTCTGAAAATTTGAGCCAAATCGGACAACGTTCAATGGGCGCGCATCGGGTCCAAAGTTTAAGAGCCCATTTGTATGGTGAAATAATTCTTATTTTTTTATTTTTGAGAAATTTCAACCAAAAATAAACAATTTTTACAAGAAAAAATAATGGAATATTGAAGAAAACTAACACAGCTTTATTTCAAAAATAGTCAAAAACAAAACTCCATGAAGTAGTTTTGGAGTTATTCCATTTTTCTCCTGAAAATGCATGTCCCTGAAAACGCAAGTAAGGATATGCACCAAAAATTGAATGTTGTAAATAAAGAAATGTCAAAGTTAGACATGATTTATCATTAAATGACCCGTTAGTATTGAATAGTTCAGTTTTGCTTAATTTTCTTAATTTTCATGTTGGAAAATGGTACATTTTTCTCAGGTTGGTTTCAAAAATTATTTTTTTAATTTTTCGAAAACTTTGTTAAACAAATATTACAAATTTAGAATTTACTCACCAGTGTGTTAAAACATATAAATGAGATAATAAAACTCAAGAAAATTTAGGTCGATATTTTGAACGGTTTCGCCGTACCTTCGAAAATTTTACTTGTATTAAATTTTAACAAAAAAAAAAAAAAAAATAATTAATATTGTTGCTTAGTTTGTGAAAAACCTATGCTGAAAGGTTTTTTAATATTGAACGAGATTAACCCTTTCTTCACCGGGGTTAAATGTCAAAATTTGGATTTCCTTAAAATTTTCATAGCGAGATTACGAAATATTAAGTAATAATTAGCGAATTTTAATAAAAAAAAAGCATTAAAATAATTGTTTTTGGCAATATTAAGTGTTTTGTTGTAACTGCAATATTATTGTTGATATCGCAGAAGTGGCAGTTTTTGGTCGGAATGCTAAGATTTCCGAGTCGTTCTGGTACGAAGAACCGAATGCCGTGGGAACGACCTTCGACTGTGGCCTAAATGTCTTATCGAAGCAATTTGCAATTGGTATTATGATTTTCATTCGTTGCTAATAATATTATTGTGAATTTCGCTTATTTGAATTATTAACAATAATATATTTTTTGTATCATTTTTTGCAATTTAAATAAAGAAAATTAAACTAAATTTTTAAATAATTTTTTGTGGAAAGTGTTAAAGTTTTAAAAAATAATATTAAGAAATATAAATATAATAAATGTAAGACAGAGATAACTTATTGAAACTGGCCAGAAGTAGAAAGAAATTGAGTGATGCTTATAATAGCTTGGAAATGGATTCAATAACGTACCCGCTGTAAACGGTGGATTAACACTGGAATTAAGGTGGAGTAAGCCAATTATAGCCGCCTCAATGTTGGTAAATATATGCAACTGTTGCCAGGTACTCAGCTCTCTTTTCAGTTACTTTCTTTTTAGTTTTTGGTTTCATGTCAGTCCACACCTGTTCAAACAAATGCTTCGATTTTATTTGTACAGATAGGTATCGTATAATAATCAAATCTTAATCCATTTGGTTGTTGTCCTTACAGGTGGTCCCAAACAAATTAGTACTAAAATGATTAATTATGTCTTAGTTTTCCATTTTCTTTTTCTAAAGTAAATTTTATTGTTGCATTTCGTTGTCCATCTCTTCAAGTCACCAGAACACAAGTAGTCAAAGTGTGCAACTTCTAAATGCAAGCGAAGTTAAATGAAAAACACATCTTTGAAAAAATGAGTACATTAAGCGACGATTTTAAAACAAAAACCGCTGAAATAACAAAAATCTCTGAATATTAATAAAACTGAAAAGTTTTTAATTATATTTTGTTGGTCCGTAAAAGAATGATGAGCTTACGAAATAAAGTCTAATTAGCTGATTAAATACGAAAACGTCAGAGTAATTCTAGCTTTACGCAAACAAATCGGATAACTGGAAATGCATTTCGTTTATAATAAAATAAATGAAAAGGAGTAACTGAAATTTGATTGCTATTGTGCAGATAAATAAAACCACCTCTATCTCCATACGATGAAAAACAAAGCTTTTTGTAAGACTTGCCATAAATTATAAACGGTTGGCCATTTTAACCCGTATCACATGTAATATTGGCAGAATTTAAACGGGTTCCACATGTAAACCAATTTTAATATCATATCGTATTTAAAATACGATAATTTATAATTGTTTTATGTGCACTATTATACTAATATATATATATATATATATATATAAATATATATATATATATATGTATATATATATATATATATACATATATATATCTATGTATATATATATATATATATATATATATATATATATATATATATATATATATATATATATACATATATATATCTTATTCGATCATGGATTAATATAATTGAATATTTAGGCCCGAAGTATAGTTATTTAGTTGAACAGCTTATATAAATTGTATACTTAAAAATAATTTTGAAATGAATAAATGAATGAATCATGTTATATAAAAGACAACTTCGAAGAGGAAGAATCGAACAACTAAATAACGAAAGAAAAATAAGTTTCATTACATCGACTACGTGTTTCCAAAGTCATATCTTCTACTGGTTCAAACTCAGTGTCTGTGTCCAAATCTTCAGAGCTCTGCAAAGAAAATTATTTACAAAGATAAAACAAAAACTAAAATAAAAAACATTTTATTACAAATTTGTACCTATCACCATGTGATGGGCAATACTTAATTATATAATAAAAATCGTAGGACATATTTGTATAACTTTCAATTACACTGAATTGTTATGGTTTTAAAGCAGAGAAGGCACTAACACCTATGCAAATTTGCAAATGCACTGATTACAAATTTGTTGATGAGAGTTTGTAAAAAATAATTTATGCTCTTATGAAGTAAATAATATGAAAAAGGGTAAATGTAGTAATTTAGTTTACATTACTTATCAATAAAAAAGTTTTTTTTTTTATTTATAAATTATGAACCAGGAGTACAACATTGGAAAGGATTGTACAATTAAATCCTATAAATATTTTCTTAACTTATAAAAAAATCATTCTTCAAATATTGCAATTAAATATAAATATAATATTGAGGTTGATATTCAGAAAATATATTCGATTTGAAATTTCGAATTTCCGGAAAAAGATTAATTAACAAATACGAAATAAATTTTTACTCAAATCAACAAATCTAATGAAAAATTGAAATTAGTGCTTTTGTATTAGTGCTTTTGTATTAGTTCCCGCCTTTATTCTTTTTAAACTCCGCTTAATTTTTAATTTTTTTATGATTTATTTTTGACCCATGTGAAACAACCTTAACTGCATCAGAACTTTATTTTTTTTTTGCAATTACTTTCCATCTATACATAGAATAGTCGATAAGTTGGATTTTTTTATGCGGGTTTTAAAAGCGTGGCCTGTTATATTAGTTTGGCAAAAGTAACAATCATTTGGTTTATGAGTAAGTTGATAATGCCAAGTTATAGGCGTAGAAAAGGGTAAAGAAGCTGAATGTTGAACTTTTTTTCTAACAACGATTGAATACTTTTTTTAAAATTTCATGTTCATAATCAAACATCAAACGATTGAATCCCTTGATATAAATTTCCATAACTTTATTATTATTTTATGAAATCACGTATATAAGCCAAATTTTTTACGTTTATTACTCATTTTTGATTTAATTGCTCCCGATTTATGTCAAGGTACAAAATTCAGTGACTTACGACGTCAAATTAAAAAATCAATCAAGTAAACTTTGTAGAGTAAAATTAACTAAAAGTCATATAAATTGTATTGGATTTTTAAAAATAGAATTTCATTTCATTTTCAATTTTTTATTTCAATACAGTAATCCTTCTAGCATACCAGAGGTCCCAAGTTCGATCCCTGGCCAGACCCATTGAAAAACAATTACAGTTTTCAAAAAATATAGGAGACCATATTTCTGTGTTTTTAAGTCTGTTAAGAAATTCAGGATCAGCTGATGTTAGACTAAGAACTGGTAAATATGTAAACCAATGTACGAAAAACTGTTTGGAAAATTTTAAAACATTTCTACTCGATAAGGACTAGCAGAAACTCTTAAGAATCCTGTAAGAGTTTCAAACCGTTTAAAAAAAGTGTCTGTATCTTAAATTTTTTATGAAGAATTCTTTCGATCTATATACATATTTAAAGACAATTGTAAGTAAATTCGTCTTTTTAATAAGATCTTTTATATTGCACTAAGTCTGAATTGTTCGATTTGATAAGAAAAATTAGTTTTGAAAAATCCATTTCTAATCTCGATTTGTTTTTTTAATAATACATTTTCTTGTAAATCCATTCGGCGCTGCTGAAAATTAAAAATTAACAAAATATTTATTGTAAGCACTAAAATTTCTTCTTCCTCCAATTGTTGTCGTTCGAAGATGAGATACAGCGAACATAATAAGTTTACGTACACATTATTGTATATACCGAGTAAGCCCTAAGGTTATTTAAGATATTTTTTCTAAGCTCAAGCGTTCAAAAGCGCATTTAATTCTCAAATCATTATCTTAAATGTGGAACTAAATAAAATAAATTTGATTTTTTAGGAGGGTGAAGATAAATTCGTCAGTTAAATACGTTATACACCTATGTTAAACACGTTCCACACACCGTTAAGCTGATTTTAAACAAGTAAGAGTACTATATTCGGCCATGCCGAACCTTAAATACCCTTCACCAATGGTGTTACAAAAGTAAAGAGAAAGAGTTTTTGGTCAATTACAAGTATGTATGTTTCTGAAGACTGATTTAGGTGAGTCCTACAAAAATACTAATATATGTTTATTGATTTTCTGATTTGATTTTCTGTAAGTATGTTCTTATACATTTAATTTTTGGGCGATATATGAATAATACTTTACTAAGTAAATAACCTTGTTTTATATTGGGTCTAAGACATTATGGAGATTGAAATACAAACAATTTCAGAAATTACACAACATTGTAACATTTCGCACCTTGAGAGAGGTTGTATTTAAATGCATATATCTTTAAAGTTAGAGGACCGATTAAATGGTTGCTTTAATGAGAATATTTAGCGGACCTATTAAGATATGAAAAAAGGCCATCATAATGTCCAAAAGTCACTTATTTAAGACATATTTCGGTATGCTGAAATCAAGTTCAATGAGCTTCTAGATGACATACCACTTAACTTATATATATAGGTATTAGATGTTAATAGTGTTCTACGAAGTACACTATTAAATTGCAATATATAGTTCCACTTACAACTGAGATATAGCCAAAACCCGAAATTCGATGCTAAATAAAAATTTTTTATTTTCTTTTAATTTGTATTTTTTTAATTTGTATAAAAACCGTTTTTGTTTAAAATTCCACAATTTGCGGATATTTTACCAATATGAATTATATATCAGATCTTAGAAAATCCTCCAAAGCAAAACGATATTCAAAATAGGTACATTACAATCTGATATATTGCCAAAACTCTAAATTCATTGTCCCGAAAATTACCGAATTTAATTTTTGAACTGTATATTAAATTCTAGGAAATCAACGCAACACATTACTAAATTTCATCAAAATCGGTAAATTAATAACTGAGATATCGCCAAAGGAAAAGATATCGATTTACGCAAATTATATAATTTTTTTTAAACAATAATTAAAAAAAAAATATCAAATTATATATCAGATTATAGAAAATATTAATCGGTCTATTAACACCAGAGATATCGCCAAAATATAAAATTCGATGAGAATTTAAATTTTTTTGGTTTAAAAAATGTATTTTTCTAAAAAAAATTTTAATTCCTTAAAAAAAAAATTAATTTCTTAAAAAAAAAATTTAATTTATTAAAAAAAAAAATTTAATTTCTTAAAAAAAATTAAAAAAAAAAAAAAAATTTGAAATGTATATCAAATTTTAAGAGCACACTATTGAATTTCATCAAAATCGGTAGATCAATAACCGAGATATCGCCAGAGCAAAATATATCGATGTACGCAAATTGACAAATTAAATTTTTTTTGTTTAAAACAGCATTTA
Source organism: Stomorhina lunata (assembly GCA_933228675.1). Lineage (NCBI taxonomy): Eukaryota > Metazoa > Arthropoda > Insecta > Diptera > Rhiniidae > Stomorhina > Stomorhina lunata. The sequence goes on along the minus strand of OW121740.1, from coordinate 80,899,435 downwards.
AAAAAAATTTAATTATGTATCAAATGTATATTTATAAACACCAGAGATATTGCCAATTTCATTAAAATCGGTAGATCAATAACAGAAATATCGCCATAGCAAAGAATATCGATGTACGCAAATTGACAAATTTAAAAAAAAAAATTTAAAAACAGTATTTTTTTGTAACAGTTTTTTTTTTTAATTTTGAATTATATATCAGATTTTAGAAAATACTCCATGCTATTAAATTTTATCAAAATCGGTATATAAACAATAGAGATATCGCCAAAATAAAAAAAAATAATAAAAAATTCCTTTAAAAAAAAAAAATTTAAATTCGTCATCGAAGTTTAGTATGTTAGAGATATCCCGGGTGTTTATGGACCGATTTTAATGAAATTCAATAGCGTGCTGCGTAAGGACAAACGGACGGACAACAGACAGACGGACATGGCTAAATCGACTTTCCTGGCGATTCTGAGTCGATCGGTATAATTTTTATGGGTACTAAGACGAATAATGAAAAAATTACAAACTGAATGACAAACTTATAATACCCTTTCACCTATTGGTGAAGGGTATAAAAAGACATTTATTTTTTACTTAAAAAAAAATAGCAACAAAAAATTAATTAATTTTATTAAAAATCATTTTAAACTAATATTAAAAAGTATTTTCATATATGTTTAATAAGAATATTCATGTCGATTTATCCGATATTTAGAGAAAACATGAATCGGGATAGTGAAAGATAGGAAGTAGCCCAGGACTAGTAGAAGCTACGACCATATTGGATATGTCAAGTTTTAGACCAATATCGGAGACGTAAATTATTAAAAATTTTAATTGTTCGTATATTTTATATGAAAAAACAGAGTATATTCAAGTCGATTCAATCGATATAGCCCAGGACTAGTAGAAGATATGACAAAATTGTATATGTCAATTTTTAGAAAATTTTGGAGATATACATTTTTTTAAAATTTTCATTTTGTATATTATACGAGAAAATGGAAATTTTAAAGTCGATTTATCCGATATTTAGAGAAAACATGAATTAGGGTAACGAAAGGCAGAAAGAAGTACAAGGCTAGTAGAAGCTATGACTACATTGGATATGTTAAATTTTAGGCCGATAAAAATTCATTTTTTTTTATGAAAAATTAAAATTTTCAAAAATTGATATCTCCGAAATCGGCCGAAGACTTATCCAATATGGTCTTAGCTTCTACTATTCCCGGGCTACTTCCCGTCTTTCGCTACCCCGATTCATGTATCTTCTAAATATTAGATATATGGACATGAATATATTTGTAATACTATGCATTTTTTATATGAAGAAACTTTATAAAATTTTATTTTTTAAATCTTAGTTAAAAATGTTTTTTTATTAAAAAAAAACAAAATTTTCCAAAAATTAATTTTTTTGTTGCTATTTTTTGTAAAAAAAAAATAAATGACTTTTTTTAAAATAAGCGTAAAAGTATGTTTGACGTACATATTTAATATAGGTGTAGGACGTATTTAACTGACGAAGTTGTCTTCAAACTCTTGATTTTTTTAGTTTAATTAAAAAATATCCTAAGTCCACAGTATCTGGAAAATAGGTAATAGATCTGGAATCGGAGAATTATGAAAATAAGATACATTCCAGAATGGAGTTATTTTTTACTAACTAGTGTAAAAACTATCCCATTTTGTTTTCTTGATTAAACCGTACGTAAACTTTATTTGCACACTGTATACGATATGAGGTTTTTGATGATTTATGATACAAGCAATTGGCTTACATTTGCTTCGGGTCTCAAGATTATATGGATCGTCCAACTCAACATCTTCGGGATCAAGTTCATCTTCATCCTTTTGATAAAAAATAAGCAATTGTTAAAATATATTGTAATAAGTTATATAAGTTTGTTATCCGCCAAAATAGTGATAGGTGAAAGAATGTATAAAAAATTATCTTTTAAGAAAATTTATTTTAAAAGAAAACAACCATGAAACTGTTTTATTTTAAGTTTAAAAAGGAACAGTTTATTTAAAAATGCGTTTTATTCAACGTATAAAAAAGGAATGAGTTGAAATGAATACATAGTAAATAAGAAAAATAAGGGAACGGTGTTCACATTGGCTAAGAGCTGCCAGATTGATTTTAAACTCCAACACTCCTGTCAATGTCGATTACAAAAATTTTATCGATTTCATAAAATTTTTATGTTTTGTTTTAGACAGGTTCTTCGTTAGGATGTCTAATCATTGTTTTACTTCATTTTCCCATTCTTTACGACCTCACGGAGATGATGGTTTCTTATATCAATGTGTTTTGTTCTTTTGTCATACACAGGATTTGATGCAACTTTTTCAGCGCCTTGGTTGTCAACATTTAATATAAAAGGCTTACCAGAAGTATATCCTAATTCGAACAAGAGCCTTCTTAAAAATATCGTCTCTTTAGCAGCGTCAGACAACGCCATGTATTCGGCTTCATTCCTGCTTAAGACAACACACGACTGCTTCCTGAATTCCAATGATACTGGACAATCAGATGTAAAAACAATTAAGAGTGGTATATTCGGCTTTGCCGAATCTTGGATACCCTTCACTAATGGTGTTCCAAAAGTAAAGTACAAAATCGTAAGAATATATTGAAAATTATATAGTTTCTGATTACTGACTTAGTTGAGCCCCACACAAATGCTTCATATGTATATTAATTTTCTTTTGTTCATACTAAATATAATTCCTAGCAATATTTGGTTATACTAGTATTATATTCAAAGAATCTTTAAAATTAAGAGTCGGAAAACGAAAAGCTTTTTGGTGGCGTCATCATCTAGAATAGTTTTGGACCCAAAGGTTAGGTTGGGCAGGTGGCTGATGTCTAAGGCAGCGTCACTTGGATTCTAAAGTGATATGTGTCTATTTTACGAACATTTAATAAAGTTCGATAGACCAGATAAACCATGCAGAAAAGATGCTTCAAAATGTAGATGCCCTTAGATTTGCAAGAGCACATCGATTTGATGAAGATTAAGTATTCTGGCATGCAACCCAAAAACACAGTGCCCAGTGAGGGTTGTGTACTTTAATTCATACGAATTAATCAACTATTAAAAGTTCATGATTAGTTATGTAAAACTCTGAAGTTAGGACTGATTTAGGTCAAAGCTTTAACAATGATTGTCAATGTATACAAGGCTTAGAATTATAAGGTATACACTCTTAGTTTTAGATACATACGAGTACGTGAAATATATAGCTTTCAAATGAATGGATATCAGCTTTGTCGGAAAATTTATTAAAGATTTACTTATTAATATGAAGTTAGTTAACTAATTAAGATAAATACTTCAACAATAATATTTGGAATGTATTGTTCTTTTGATCTGTCCGACGGATGGAAAGTTTTGCTCTACACCATTTTCAATTGCAAATGAGAAAATTCCAATTCAAAATGAGAATTTTCATTTGAAAATCAGAAAATTCGAATTGAAATTGAGAATTTACATTTGGAAATGAGAAATTTCCAATTGAAATTGAGAATTTTTATTTGAATTTGAGAAAATTGCAATTGAAATTGAGAAATTTCCATTTGTAGTTGAGAAATTTTTATTTGAAATTGAGATTTTTTTATTTGTAATTGAGAAATGTGTAATTGAAAATGAGAAATAAAAATGAGAAATTTTCACTTGTAATTGAGAAATTTACATTTGAAAATGAATTTTTTCATTTGAAATTGAGAAATGTGTAATTGAAAAGAAATTTCTATTTGTAATTGAGAAATTTTTATTTTAAATTGAGTTTTCCATTTGAAAATGAGAATTTTTGATTTGTAATTGAGAAATTTCCATTTGAAATTGAGAAATTTGTAATTGTAAATAAGAAATTTCTATTTGCAATTGAGAAATTTTCATTTGAAATTAAAAAGAAAAAACAATGAAAATTTCTCAATTACAAATGGAAATTTCTCATTTTCAATTACACATTTCTCAATTTCAAATGGAATTTTCTCAATTACAAATGAAAATTTCTCATTTTCAAATGGAAAACTCAATTTCAAATAAAAATTTCGTAAATACAAATGGAAATTTTTCATTTTCAATTAAACATTTCTCATTTTTAATTGGAAAACTCAATTTGAAATGAAAATTTCACAATTACAAATGAAAATTTCTCATTTTCAATTATACTTTTCTCAATTACAAATGAAAAATTCTCATTTACAAATGGAAAAATTCCCATTTTTAATTTAAAATTTCTCATTTTCAAATGAAATTTCTCAATTTCAATTGGAATTTTCTCAAATTCAAATGAAAATTTTCAACTTCAATTGAAACTTACTCATTTTCAAATAAAAAATTCTCAATTTCAATTGGAATTTTCTCATTTTCAAATGTAAATTCTCAATTTCAAATGAAAATTTCTCAATTCAATTTGGAAATTTCTCATTTACAATTGAAAATGGTGTAGTTCTTTGTGCAATTACAATGTGATTTAATTTATCAGCATTGAAGTGATTCCCAGTCGGGGTTATATGGGAGATAACAGTAAATGTGAACCGAGCTCGCCCATTTTCAATACCGAACTTTTCAAGAGATCAGAAATACTTTTGTTAAATGTTGTCCCTCTAGAAAGTTTCTTTTAGACGCTATCGCCCTGAATAATGATATTGTACAACGTCTTTATACTAAATGTCATCATCGTATCTATTAGAATAGATATGATGATGACATTTAGTATATAGATAATTATAATTTGTCATTTATTAGCTACTAAGAGATTGCCTTAGGCGAAGTTATACGGGAGCAATTGTCAAACGTGAACGGATTTCTCCCAATTGCAATTAAAAAATTTAAATTTTCGTTGATATGTGAGATACTTACATACATATGTAGGTTTTGTAATTAGCTGCATTTTTGTACTTCCTAGGAAGATTACCTATAATTTGATATATAATACATTCTCAAATGTTATCATAATGTTCAAAAGTCAGACACAAAATTAAGATAAATGCAGTGTGTCTGTCTGCTAAAATCAGATTTGTGGAGCTCCTGGAAGGTATACCCATATGCATTTTACACAAAATTTTAGAATATCGTCCCACCCTGAATTTCATCGTTGTCGATCAAAACACCTGAAATATCGCTTAAACACTAAATTATATCTACCACAAATTACCGAGTGCATCAGACTTTAGGTAATCCGCTGCTAAGAACGCTATTTAATTTGATCAAAATAAACATCTAAAATGTCGACAAAACAGGAGCACCAAAAACTTGACTACAACAGAAAAAAGGACAGACATGTAGACGGACGGACGGACGGACGGACAGGCAGGTAGACGGACGGACAAACAGACGGACGGACGGGCGTCGCGAAATCGATTCTCCTGCTGATTTTGAGTCGATCACTACAATTTCAATGGTATTCATAATCAGATTTGTGGAGTTTATATATCAGATTTTAGGAAATCCTCCCGCTGTCAAATTCATCACAATCGGTCCATAAACACCTGAGATATCGCTGAAACAATACTTACAAAATGTAAACAAAATTTCTTAGACACGTACTTTGGGCAATTTGCTGTACATCACAAGTAGTGTTTTGGCGATATCTCAGGTTATGGACCGCTTTTGATAAAATTTAATAATGTCCGTATGTCCGTGCTCCAGGGCAATTTGCGATACATCAAATTTAGTGTTTTGGCGGTATACTCGTCTTGAAAAATCGTCAATGAAGGTGACAAAATATTTGGAGCCTCAAGCGAGTTAGTCTTCAATGGCCGCGTTTTTTTTCTTCTTGTCACAATTTTTTGCAATATGTCCCGTTTGTACGCAGTTATAACATTTGCCTTTTGTATTGCTTTTAACGTATTTTTGCTGCTTTTGTAACTTGATGTCATTGCAAAAGCTTGTTGTGTGCGTGTTAGAACACGCCCCTTCACGCTCATTTCTCTCTTTGTGTCTCTTACTCTCTTCTATTTTTTGTTGCTTTACGGTACACAATTATGGTAAGATGTCTCCAATAGCTCATCTTGTATTTTAATACCGGTTTCTGAGAGTTTTTCGGCCAACTCAGAAAACTCGTTTATGTGTTTACATACACTTTTACCACCTTCCATGGTAAGATTTATGAGCCGCTTATACAATGACACCTTTTGAATTGGTCCTCTAGGCTTGTGGGTTTCTTCTAGGAGAATCCAGGCTTCGTGGGATGACTTACAATTTTTTATTGCGTTTAGCTGGTTTGGTTTCTCACACAACATGATTGAAGCTAGTGCCTTTCATCGTTGTCCTGCCAAACATCTTTAGCCTTACCATCTGCAACTGATTCCTTTTTTTTTCTGTTCCATTATTAATTTTCAAATGCCTACTATGTATGAGGACGCTTCGCATTTGGACACACCAACTATCATAATTGTCCTCATCTAATTTCTCAATTGGATATAGAGACGCCATTACATGCACTTCTTATTTCTCGGTTTTTAAGCAATTAATTAAAAAACACTTTTATTAAAAAAAAACTTTTTTAAAAACACTTTCTTAGAATTATGGCCTGAGCCCATAACCTGTTTCATTTTAAGTTTAAAAAGGAACAGTTTATTTAGAGATGGGTTTTATTCAACGTATAAAAAAGGAATGAGTAGAAAATCTACTGTGGCGAAAAAAGCCAAACCTCGTAAGACGGAACCAAATCCCTAGATCCCCAGGCAAGTAATCGCAAGGTTAGCTCCAAGAGGGCAAGGTCTAGTGATGAGCAACCCTCTACCAGTAAAAATATCAAGAAATCAGTGACCCGGGACATACTTCAAGCAGCTGTCATTGACCACAACGATCCCCACAATAGGATCAAGAGTGGTTTATGGGAGCTGATGACATTAGTCTTTTTGAGGGTGCCAAGGAGGCCATATCCTTCGAGTGTGCGGAATGGCGGAGGGGAGTAAAGAGTAAAGATCGTCAACTGCAGCAATGGGATATCTTCCGACTTCCTAAAAACTGTGGTTGGCGGCTGCGGCGACCTCTGCCAAACTTGATGTGGTAGAAGCCTCCAAGTTACCCTTGAGACCAGTTCTGTCGGTGTGGTTTCCTAACCCTGTCAGGGCCACGGAAACCATACTGTCTGCCTTGTAGAAGCAGAGTGGAAGGTTATATCTTCCACAAGTTGTAAGGAAAATAAGGGGAATCAGGAATCCTTCAAGGATCAGGAATCCTTCAAGGATCAGGAATCCTTCAAGAAAATAGAATCGGCAAGGGGTATTGTCAAATTCAGTCTTGGTGCCGACAAGTTTAGATATTCTAAACAAGGGGGAACCAAGGAAGCTGCTGGTGGTGCAGCTGAACCTACACTACTGTGAAGCAGCTTCAGCCGGAATGACAAGACTTCTCGAACATTGTTGCCACGACACTATTATTTTTGTAAATATTGGGAATATTTTTCAAAACAAAAATAAATTCTAATACATATTAAACAATTTTAGATTTTTATATTTTTTAGATATTTTTCGATCTTGTTGCCGTCAAGTTTAGATATTCTAAACAAGGGGGAACAAAGGAAGCTGCTGGTGGTGCAGCTGAACCTACACTACTGTGAAGCAGCTTCAGCCGGAATGACAAGACTTCTTGTCGAATATAATGTAGATGTGGCCTTAGTCCAGGAGCCTTGGATCCGCGGAAACAAGGTATGCGGACTAAAGGCCACAGGCTACAACTTATATACACCAAGTACGGGCGACAAGGTAAGAACATGCATTTTAGCTAAAAGTGAACTTAATTTACAATTTTCAATTTCATACAGCAATGGCGATCTAACAGTTGTCGTAAAGGAAGTCACGAGGCAGAAGATCCGCCGGGTAGTGATGTCTGCCATCTGGTGGAGTCCATTGTAAAACACCTCTAGTCCTGGGCTGCGTGGCCAACGCACATCATTACCAATGGGCAGTAAATTGTAAATTGAGTCAGTTTTTGATTTTATCACTACTTTTAGGGTGAAAGATAGAGAAGACGCTGACTAACAACAGATATAACCTTATCGATAAGTGGAGGGTCTCTAGCGAGTGCTCCCTTTCGGATCACTACCTGATCTCCTTCACTGTAAATTTCAATAAGGTTAAACAAGAACCCTTTAGGAAACCCAGGAAAACAAACTGGGAAAACTTTAGTAGGCTCCTAGCCGCGAAGACCGCAAATATTCCCTTGGGAGTTTTCTCTCTAAAGGAATCTGATGCCCAGGTGTCGGCACTCAGTAAAAGCTATTTGGACAGCTACCATGAGAGCTGTCCTTTAACTTTCCCTGGTAAACGTAAACAATCCAGATGGTGGTCTACGGATCTTAAAGATCTCAGAACTAAGGTCAGGAGGTTGTTCAATTAGGCCAAACTCACTCATTTGGAGGAGGATTGGTCAAAGTATAAGGAGGCATTCAACAGATATAAGAGTGATCTCAGACAGGTGAGAAAGGTGAGTCCATTGATTCAGTAAATGAACTATCCAGATTTAGACGGATGCTATTCAAGAACCCTGTGGTTCCTGGTTTCATCCAGAAGTCGGATGGCTTGTGGACGGAATCGAACCTGGAGAACCTGCTCATTTATACTCACTTCCCAGGTAGGTTAGGTTAGGCAGGTAGCCGATAAAGGTCAGCGTCACTTGGATCCTAAAAAGCGGTCCCTTTGTGTTACCTGAAAGGGATAGACTGGAAGAAAAGAACAAAAATAATTACTCCAGGCTATCAATGAGAGGCTAATCAAGCCATCCTGTAGCCCTGATAAATGAGTCGATCTTACGAATGTTAATACTCGCATGCAGAAAAGGTGCCCCCAGATTGAGAGCCCTTGAAGTCGAGAGAGCGGGGCAGTGACATTGAAGATGAGTCACTGTCTCCTCCTCTTCTATATTATGACAACTACGACAGTAGTCATAAAATTGAAGATTAAGTCTTCTGGCATGTATGCCAAAAACGCAATGACCTGTTAGGGTTGAAATAAGGTTGCGGAGTCTGTGACGGGGTAAAGTTACCAAGATGTTTGAACGTTGAGTGTTGTAGGTGGGCCATGTTTGCCTAGATATGGAGCAAGTGGTTTCCGAAGACCACTCGCTCTGCGCTGACGCAAAAAGTAATTGCCTAATTATTGATTTGCAGGCGGATAGCGGTAAGCCCGTAAATTGGTCGATGTTGTCCTGACGCAGGAGAGCACCGGATTTAGCAAGTTTGTCCGCGGTGGAGTTACCAGGTATGTTGTTGTGCCCGGGTACCCAGAAGAGTTCGATCTTGCAATGTCTCGCCATCTCGTTAAGAGATGCCCGACATTCGCGGGAAAGAACAGATGTCGTATTAACAGGAATCTAGATCCTGTCCCGAGCATACCGATTACGGTAGAATCGGACGCAAGACCGAACATCTTGATAGATAGGATTGTCGCTATGGAGAGAATTAAATGGGCCGTGAATACGTTCATGCCGTATAATTCGGCCGGTCCGGATGGCATTATCCCAGCTATGCTTCAAAATTCCTCCGACTATTGTCTGTCATTTTCATTAGCTGTCTTGGAGGCTTCATTCCAGGTGGATGGAGAGAGGTTAGGGTGATTTTCATACCAAAGGCAGGGAAGGCTAGTCACTCTAAACCAAAAGATTTTAGGCCAATCAGCCTGTCGTCTTTTCTTTTGAAGACACTAGAGCGACTGATTGACCTTTATCTTAGGAACTCGTTAGAAACACGCATCATAAGCAGGAGTAGGCATCCCATACCACCAGCAGCCGATGAATTTTATTTAATTTTCGTAAAAATTACGATCATTAATAAAACTCGTGGAGATGAGTATTAAAATCTTTCAGTTGGAATTTGGATGTTAACAGAGTTGGTTGGTGCCGCTTCATTAAAGAAAAGATAATAACAAAGTAGGCAAGAAACCAATCAAAATCCAATTTATAGCAACAAAACACATGGTTTGAGAGAACAAAGAAATATAATCTCGAACATTGTTGCCACGACACTATTATTTTTGTAAATATTGGGAATATTTTTCAAAACAAAAATAAATATTAAACAATTTTAGATTTTTATATTTTTTTAGATATTTTTCGATCTAAACATTTTTTTTTTTATAGAAAATGTTTTAAAAAATGTTTCTTTTCAATTAATTCTAAAGTTCGAATAATTAATTCCCAAATAAATGTTTTAATTAAAATATTTTTCTTTGGAAAATTTTTCGATAAAAATATTTTTCTATAAAAATTTTCGATCCGTGATCATAAATACCTAAAGGGTAAAACTGTTGAGAGTGCACTTCATGATGTGGTTGGTTTTATCGAAAAAGGGAGAAAGGGAGCTTTCAATAATATTTGGCCTTTTCCATTTTGACGCTTAAGAAACGCACTCATAGATACGGGTGCGCAGGGTTTTCTGGTGGAGTGGGTAACAACCATGCAGGATAAATAACTCTAGTCTAGGAGATTGCAACACTCTTAGAATAGTCACAAGAGGTACGCCACAGGGTGGATATTGTCCCCTTTACTTCGGCTAGTGGCGATCAACGTCATACTTAAAAGATTTTACCAAATAGGTAGGAAGATTCTCGCCTACGCTGATGACGTGGTTATACTGGTATCAGGCAAATACCTGAATACAATCAGTGAAATCATGGTACGGCACAAGGTGACCTCTCCTCCTGGGGAACTGACAAAGTACTGGGGTTCAACCCTGAAAAACAGCTAGTTTTATTCACCAGGAGCTACAAGGTTGAGAATTTCAAACTTCCAGTACTTAATGGGGTAGAGTTTGGACTATCATTAGAAGCCAAATTCCTAGGCATCATTCTAGATAGGAAGTTATCTTGGAAGAAGAATTCGCTTCAGAGAATGAAAAAGGGACTTAACGAATACTACTTTTGCAGGAACTCGGTAAGTAAAAGCAGGCTGCTCTTAAAGCCCTGGAAGGATGTAGTATCACCTAAAAACATCAAAAAGGTCAAGTCATGTAGATTAGCTATCATCAGCTTGTTAGATACATGTAGGGTAAGACTTTGCTGTGTTACAGGTCATTGCGACATCGAAGGCAATGAAACTGCTGACGAAATCGCAAGACTTGGTTCGAGTCAGGAACTGATGCTCGCGGTGACACCTTTTTAAGAACTGGCATAACTTTGACACTTGCACAATATCTAGGACATTATGGCCCAACTTAAATATACGCAAGACCAAGCTCTTGATAGGTCTTAGCAGAACCAGTCTTAGGAAATGCATAGGTTTTGTAACTGGCCACTGCTCCCTGAATTTACATTTACAGACTATGCTCAGACGCGGATTCGTCCTAAACGGTCGAGCACATCCTCTGCCATTGTCCTATGCTTAGAGACTTAAATTTCTAGGTAATAGATTCCACGAGGAACTGTGCGACATACAGCAGTGGGAACTGACTGACGTTGTAGGTTTTATACTGGGACTCAGATGGCTTAGTTAGACGGGTCTAACTAGGGTAGCGTTTTGGACAACACTTCTCTTCCCTACGACTCCCTTTCTCTATCTCTAACACTATCTAGAAACTTCTTCCTTCATTCTCCTCTCTCTCTCTTTGCTTATTTACTTTCAGAAATTATCACAATGATCTCCGAGTGAAGATGCCACTTTCCTGGCATTACCTTTTAACCTAACCTAACCTTCAAACTAGGTAAATATTTCCAGACTTTTGGCACTAAATTCTGACTAACTTTGTCTCACGATTGTTATTCCGCTTCAGTGATGGATATATATTTTCTAAACTACTTTTTTTAATAAAGAAAAACTTAATAATCATAAAAACAAAAACCTTTTTGCATTTTCATGAGCAAATCAAATTATTCCCAATACACAAATTTTTTACAGTTTGTGGGCGAATACCGCACGCTTTCTCCTATTGGAATCTACATAATATTTGTAAATTGGGATATTTTTATGGGGTACAAAGTTCCCCCGCGTCGATCTTACCACGTTTGAAACAAAAAAAAGTGTTACATAATATGTAAGTCTGATTGCATCGGTATGTATTATAGAATTTTTAAGGAGGAGGTGTTAAAAATTTTCAAAGTCAAATATTTTTCGTTGGTCGAAAATATTGTGTTTTTTCTGTTTCCTTCGACTTGTTACTATGAAGTTTTTTATTATATATTCGTAAAGAATGGCGTTCTAAAATGATTTTAATTTAAATTTTAAGTCAGTACAATTTTCACATTGACCGAGATTGGTCGAATTTTTAATTAATTAATGTGGGAAGTGAAGGAAGATGAAACCGAAAAATGCTTTTTACGTTTTTTTTTTCAGTTGATAATCTTAGCTTTTACCTTTTGTTTACTAACACAATTCGTAATTTAAAGCAAATTGGTACTGTCAAGTTAGACTCTCTAAACGTGGCGGATCCAAGGAAGCCGCTAGTGGTGTAGTTAAACCTACATCACTATGTAGTAGGTTTAGCAGAAATGACAAGGTTGCTTGTCGATTTCAGTGTTGATGTAGCTTTAGTCCAAGAGCCTTGAATTTGCGTAAACAAGGTTTGCGGGCTTAAAGTCATAGGCTACACACTTTTTGTCTTATGTAAGAACGACAACTTCCATTATTCCTAAGAATGAATTTAACTTACGTTTTCTTGACTCTAACAGTAGTGGAGATCAAACCGTTTGTTATGGCTAACATTATATGTTGTTGCTCTCCACTAGGTAATGATATCCGCCTTCTGGTGGATTAAATGGGTAAAACTCCCCTTATCCTGGGCTGCGAAGCTAACACGCATCGTTATCAATGGGGCAGCAGCAACATCAATGATCGCAGTTCACAATCTTTTAGACGATGACGTACCAATGCTTTTTTCGTCAAACGATGTCAGGCCGTCATTAATGCTACAATGAATCTCAATGTTAATGCTAAAAAACCTAGATGCACCGGGAGTTGAGTTTTTAACAAAAGTCATCATCAAGTCACACTGGTGATACCCGAGGTATAGAAGTTGGGTAGAGTGGTTCCAGTATTAAAATCTGGTAAAAATGCGAATCAAGGAGAATCATACAGACAAATCTCCTTGCTGTCACCGGTCGCAAAGACACTACAGGCTCTTTTCTTCCTGAAGCTGACGCAACATCTACCAGCTGCATCACATCAACATGGATTCCGTAAAGAACGCAGTATTAATACTGCATTTACTGCCATCACCACACATATACGACATTGCCTTAATCAAAAGAAACCATGTGAGCGCACTATAATGACCTGTCCAGAGCATTTGACAAGGTCAGACATGAAACCCTCTTTAAAGACATCGCCAACTCATGTCTTCCAAATTCCATCAAGTAAGTCATTTGTTGAGTTTAGAGAAAAGAAGTCAAAACCAAGTAGAGTTAAACAAGGAGTTCCACAGTGGAGTTCTCTCCCCGATCTTGTTTAATTTCCACCTCTCTAAACTTCCGGCACCAACCTTAGGAGTGGAAATAATAACATTTGCTGATGACTGTACAATTATGGCAAGGGGCAATAATATAGACAAGCTCTGCGATAGAATAACCTATATTTAAAGGACGTAAAAACTTTTTCACAGCTATCTCCACATGGACGGAGTATCGCTGGAAATGAATTTTTTTAAAAAATTCCGACAAAAACCGGCTCCAAAATCTTGGGAGTGACATTCGACAGCCAACTTCAGCACATGTCACCGCAACTTTCGGAATAAGAACCTTAAGTTGCTAGCTAGCAGCACTTGAGGAAAATATATATAAGGCAAATTATGCTGCATAGGTATGGTCACCAAGTGTGAGCGGAACGGAGTAGAAGAAGCTATCAAAATGCAGACCTCAGGACAGTAACAGGCCTTAAAATGTCCTCAGAAAGCCATCTACATAAGGAGACGAAAGCCCTTAAACTTAAGGAACATAGCCAAATGCCAACTAGGCATTTACTTCTATGATGTCATCGGATGGGCCATCCGCACCACCATCTAACGAAATTAGATTATCCCCCGAGAAATGTCAGGAAGGACTTTCGTTGCTATAAGAGTAATATCCGACAGTATACCATCCAGCCACTCAATATTACCTCATACAAAGCAGCTCTGAAAGATATTTATAAGAGCATGGTAACCTCAACGATAACTACCGGATGAATGTTGTACTTGGTGGTCGTCCCCCACTTATTGCAAAGGAGGAGAGAAGTCTGCCGAGAAATTCCACATAATAGCCAGCATCACTTCCAATGCATAGCAAACCCCCCTATCTCTAGATTCACAATGGACTCACCCTATCGAAGTCTGGAACTGGACTAAGAGGAGTCCCTTGATTTCAGATAACATTTGTGATATATTTTTCATATTTAATCACAGGTCACACTGTTACAACAACAACGGTGAGGTTGTTGAGTTTGTTACTAACAATCATCTAATTATCTGTAATAGGGGCAATATTTAGGACAAGAAATTGGAAATAGTTTTTAGACATAACACTGACCAACATTAATGGCAATCATATTAAAAACTCTAAGGTCCCAAGTGAGTGTTCCTTCTAGGTCCATTGCTTGATACCCTTTACAGTGAAATTTAACTTTCAACAGCAACTCTATAGGAATCCCCCTAAAACCAACTGGAAGACCTTTAGATTATTGGACGCCAAGGTAAACAAATCTACCACTATGGACTAATTCTTGGAGTAAACCGATACCGTGGTGTCAAAGCTCACGGTGAGTTATATGAGCAGCTTCACAAATAGTTGCCAAAATTATCGGAGAGAGAATGATTGGACCAATTATAGTGTTGTTCAACACGGTTAGACTATTGTGACACTATCATAGATCTTCCTTGTAACACTCACTTCCCAGGTAACGATTTTAGTACTTTTGTACCATCTATGGTGCATTCGGACATAAGACCGAACAATTCGTTAGACGAGATAGTTACTATGGAGAGAATTAAGTAGGCCGTGAATACCTTAATGACCTTAGGGAAATAATTCAAGAACTTTTAAACGATAAGCTCGATTATCATATGACATGGCTATTGAGGAGGAGTATTCGAGTTTAAGTTTAGAATTTGAAGTTTGTAGACTTACAGAAGGGAAGCTATATGCCCTCAAAGTAGAGCACGAAAATTAAAACGACCCAGAAGTCACATTTTTGATATGGTATAAATGTATCTACAAAAAACATTGACACACGTATGGTTTATTTCCTACCTACCCCCGTATCATCTGGCGTCTGTTTCCCATATTGGGCGGCCTGATGATATCTTGTTGGACCACACTACAGCAGTCCTTCAGTGCAGCTTTCACTGGACTGTAGTTGGGGTCCTGTCCGTTTGGATCTCAAATCCTATTTTTTGTCCGAACTTTTATGTAAATCCATAGGGCGTCTGTTTCCCACATTGGGCGGCCCTGTGGTCTGCGTCTGTTCCCTGATGGGGTGGCAGTTTTTCATTGACTTGTCTGTAAGTATAAACGGCGAAAAAACCCAACCATGTGATCATGGATTAACACAACCAAAAATCACGCCCACTGTGTCCGGTCGAGGGCTTCATAATCTCCGGATATAACAATCAATCAATCCGCGGTGCCAGTCTTAGGCCGTGGGGCTTCGAAAGTTACTGAGACCTGCTTGGTAAATGCACCTGGCCAAGCTAATCAAGCTACAAGTGCTACTAAATCTGCTGGGGAAAGGAACTCTATCCAGAATAGAACCTCAACCAGCAAAAAACCTGCCAACTCTGGCAAGAATGCTTTGTTCATGGTACCGAGTACTTCCAAGGATGCTTTGGCCAAACTCCCTGTTTCGGGTTCAAGCCCAATGCCTCCTGTGCATAAGGGAACCAAGGGCACAACGAACTCTGGTTCTAGTACCCTCCCTGCACTTCCCCCTAGGAGTCCTAGAGTTGAGACGCGAAGTCCCTCTCAAAAGATTCCTACTCAGCAAAGCAAGGAGACCCCTAACCTAGTTTTGGGTCCACCTACTGCGGCATGTCCCTCTAGGAGGCAATCTACCCCGGCCAGAAGGGCTTTCCTTCAGCGGCGTGCCGCTACAAGGAAACTTCAGTCGCTTATTGACAAGCCTGAAGACACCCTTACTCCTGAGCAGAAAGCATCCAAGGAATGGGCGACTAAGACGCTGGCTGACTCTCTGGCCAAGACTCCCTCCACGCCCTCGGACGCGCCTAAACGGCAACGCTCGGAGGAAGACTCTAGCCCACATAGCCAGCAGCCAGACACCAAACGACCTAAACCTATCAGGTTAATGGACAGATCTTTCAGCGAGGTTGCCAAAGGTCACCTCGTTAAGGCTGTCATTGACCGTAGCAACGCTGACGGAGCTATTTCACCCAAAAGGTGGGAAATATTCCGTGTTAAGTTAGTGGGAGTTGTCATTAATGTCCTAAAGGACAATCCTGGCCCCCCACCAAACTGCAGCGACGCTGGATGGTATCAAGGTCGTGCCAAATTGATGGCTTACCATAAGGAGCGATCTGCTATTCTGCTAAAGAAAGCAGTTCAGCTCATTGAGGGCATCTGGGATGGAGCTAGGCTTGACGTGGTCTCCAAGGAGGAGATTCCTCGCAGACCTAGGTCCACAGCCCTTGCGTCCGATGGCAAGTCCTCTGCCAAGGAGATACTGGAGCTCCTTCAGATAAGCAATCCCAACCTACCTGTCCATGAATGGAAGGTGGCTAAGATCTCTGAACCTGAAGGAGCTCTCAGAAGGATAACTGTTATCCTTACGCAAGAAACTTTAGCTCCACTCCGGGAGATGCGCGGGAAGATCTTTTACGGTTTCGAGGAAATCTCCCTGCACGTCTACCGGGGGATGATAAGGCTTCTAGTGGGAAGGCTAACAATTCATCTGATCCCCCTACCAGGAATGAAGCTTCCTGCCCATCGCTTCTTACGCAATCCTTAGAGAGTATTGACTCTCTCAGTGTTGCCGAAGAAGGGATGGAAATGGATGCTGACGAGGAAGCCCTCCTGAACCCCGACCCTGAGGACGAGGATCAGGATGACTTCAATGTCACGATCATTCCACTTGCCTTTTTTGAGGATGATGATGATGAAGATAACGCAAGTTAATCTTCATCACTCCAAGGCGGCATCTGCTGCCCTACTCCTCCGCATGGCCGAACGTGGGGAGGATCTAGCTCTAATCCAAGAGCCCTGGCTCAACTGTGATAGGATCTGTGGATTAACGCTTAAAGGCTATGAGCTAATACACACCAGTGGAACAGGTAGGCCAAGGGCGTGTATTTTAGCAAAGAGCTCACTTAATATCTTCATTCTTTCTGACTACAGTGATGAAGATACTACAATAGCGGCTTGGGAGACCAAGACAGGCTCCATTCTGGTCTCCTCGTGCTACATGGGGCACGACCAACCCAGCCCACCACCTAACGCTTTGGTTTATAAGACAGTGGACCTATCACGCAAGCAAAATCTGCCATTGGTCATAGGAGCTGACGCAAATGCACACCACGTCATTTGGGGAAGCTCTGATACAAACACAAGAGGTGAGTCAATTTTTGATTGTATTCTTTGTAATAACTTAGAGATAGTTATCTCCGGGTCAGAACCCACTTTTGTTGTTGCTAACAGACAGGAGGTCCTTGACATCACGATAGTTAGCAGCATGCACTCAGCTCTGATCAAGAACTGGAGGGTATCAAACGACTGCTCCTTTTCTGGTCACCGCTATATTGAATTTGAAATCACTCTACTACAGGAAACATTCACTCCCTACCGTAATAGAAGGAAGACAAACTGGGTTATCCACAGGGGCACCCTGGAACGTCTCCTTCCCTCCTTACCGAGCATCAACACTCGCAATGATATTGATCATGCGGTTAACGTACTAACCGACGTCCTGAATCAAGCCACAAATCAGGCATGCAAACTCACCATCAGGAGAGGTAAAAAGAAACCTCCCTGGTGGTCCGCCGACATTGTAACACTCAGAAAAGAATGTCGCCGACTTTTTAACGAGGCCAAAAGGACCGCAAATTGGTCCCCCTACAAAGCCTGCGTTAACAAATTTAAAAATCTAGTCAGGAAAGCGAAGAGACAGTCCTGGATGAACTTTTGCAGCGGCATCGAAGGTTCTTTCGACACTAGTAGACTCTGCAAAATCCTGACGTCATCGCCCTCGGTAGCTGCCTATATCCAAAGAGACAGCGGCCATTGGACTACGAGCGGATCTGAAACCCTCGAGGTCCTCTTAGACACCCACTTTCCAGGTTGCAAACCTCTAGGTGCGGACACATCCACTAACCTCAATGTCCTTGAGTCCACCCCCATCCCTCTTACTAGGGATAGGATCCAATGGGCTCTTGACAGTTTCGAACCGTACAAAGCTGCGGGCCCTGATGGTATTATTCCAGCTGATCTTCAATATAATACCGATCTCTTAATGCCCTGGCTCATTCTGTTATATGATGGTTGCCTCAGACTATCTCATATACCAGAGGCATGGACCAGGTGCAACGTTGTCTTTATCCCCAAAGCAGGTAAAACTTCGCACACGAAACCGAAAGGACTTCAGGCCCATTAGTCTTAGCTCCTTCCTCCTTAAAACTTTGGAACGTATCATTGAGGCGCACATTCGTGCTTCATTAGATCCAAGGCTTCTGTCCAACTCACAGCATGCCTACAACAAAGGCAAATCAGTTGAGACTGCACTCCACTCACTAATTAGTCATATTGAAAAATCTCTTGAGTTCGGCGAATTCACACTTGCCCCCTTCCTAGACATAGAGGGCGCTTTTAATAACATACGACCTGAGTCGATTTTATCGGCAATGGAAGACTTAAGGGTCGACAAATCTATTATCTCGTTTGTAGAAAGGCTTCTCACCTATAGAGTCATCTGCTCAACCATGGGCACGGCTACAATCTATAAAGTAGCTTGTCGCGGTACTCCACAATCACCTCTTCTGTGGAACCTTGCCATTAATAAACTACTGACTGAATTAGATTCTCTGAGATTTAACACCATTGCACACGCGGACGATGTTGCTATAGCCCAGTAAGAAAAAAGGTTTATTCTCAAATTGAGGATGATTTGAAAATAAATCTTTTTTCAAAGGTCAAACGTTTGATACTGATTTGAGAATAATAGCGTTCTCAACAAAAAGGGGACTTTATTCTCAAATTGAGAAATGCCTTTATTCTCAAATCATTATCAAACCTCATTCTCAAAGGTTTTTCAAATGTGTATATCATCTACATGTGGAACGTAAATGAAATGGCGTTGTATTTTTGAGTTTGTTTATTTTGTTTTTGAAAACGGTGCATCATATTTGAATTCTTTTGCTTAAAATATATTTTTTTATTGTTAGGTAAAAAAAAAAAATCAAGAAACAAAGAAAATTTACTTATGCATATGAATATTATTGAATTTTTAATGTTGACATTTTTTAAGCAAGGTTTTATATTCAAATATGGATCAATTTTAAAAAAATCCGAAAGAAATAACGAATTTCTTTGAAATACAATGCCATTCCATTAAAATATCTTAAACATTATTTTTTTAACATAAAATTATTTTTTTTAATGTTTGAAAAAATTTGAAATAAGGTTTGATATCAAATTTATATAACACCATTTTTCAAATTATTCTCAAATCATCTTAGGGTTTGATGATGATTTGAGAATAAATTTGAGAAACTATAATTTTTCAAACGTTTATTCTCAAATGAACCCTCATTTGAAAATGAATGTGAATCTCAAACATCTGTTCAGGTTTGAAAAAAGTTTGAAAAAAACGTTTGATATCAAATGTCAAAGTCATCATATTTCAAACGTTTGACACTGTTCTTACTGGGAGCAGTGTCAGGGAAATTCCTTAGCACACTGCCACAACGTCTCGAATCAGCCCTTGACATACTTTATCGATGGAGCGTCTCCAATGGCCTTGGAGTCAATCCAACTAAAACGGAACTTGTACTTTTCTCGCGTAAATACAAAATACCCAGCTTTACCCTTCCTAAATTATATAAGGTTGAACTTATGCTCACTGACCATGCCAAATATCTGGACTCTAAACTGTCCTGGAGCCTGAACACCCAATCCAGGGTGTCTAAAGCGTCTATTGCACTCTATTCATGCAGAAGGGCCATTGGCAAAACCTGGGGGCTTACTCCCATCAGCACTGCCTGGCTCTTCGACATGGTAGTTAAGCCTATATTAATGTATGGTGCGCTAATGATTACCGGTGCCTTAAGAACTACTCCATCTAAGGCGCTCTTCACTATGCTCAACTGGCTCCCGGTCGAACTAATGGCAATGCACATTGCTCTTAACTCGGCTGTACGTCTGAGCACAATTCGAACCTGGTCCCACTCAAAAACCGGACATTCCACTATCCTGGACAAAATTACAAATATCCCTGACCATATTGATTACTGCATATCCACTCCTATCTTCGACAAATCTTTCACTGTGACTGTCTCTGGAGAACCCCCATCTTCAGATGACGGCTGTCTGGAGGTTTACACTGATGGATCGAAGTCATCCCACTTCTAGGGAAGGAAATTTGCTTTAGGCTCCCTGATCAATGTAGTGTCTTACAATCCGAGATATCGGCTATTCACAAAGCAGTCAAATGGCTGAGATACCACAGAGTATACGATAGGGATATTCGTTTCTGTATCGACAGTCAGGCTGAATAAAATCCCTATCTAACGTCAATACGACATCTATTCTAACCCGCGAATGCCGGGCATCTCTTAACGAGATGGCAAGACATTGAAAGATCGAACTCATCTGGGTACCCGGGCACAACAACATACCTGGTAACTCCATCGCGGACAAACTTGCTAAATCCGGTGCTCTCCTGCGTCAGGACAACATCGACCAATTTACGGGCTTACCGCTATCCGCCTGCAAATCAATAATTAGGCAATTAAATACTTTTCGCGTCAGCGCAGAGCGAGTGGTCTTCGGAAACCACTTGCTCCATATCTAGGCAAACATGGCCCACCTACAACACTCAACGTTCAAACATCTTTGTAACTTTACCCCGTCACAGACTCCGCAACCTTATTTCAACCCTAACAGGTCATTGCGTTTTTGGCATATATGCCAGAAGACTTAATCTTCAATTTTATGAGTACTGTCGTAGTTGTCATAATATAGAAGAGGAGGAGACAGTGACTCATCTTCTATGTCACTTTCCCGCCCTCTCGACTTCAAGGGCTCTCAATCTGGGGGCACCCTTTCTGCATGATTTATCAGATCTAGCGAGTATTAACATTCGTAAAATCGACTCATTTATCAGGGCTACAGGATGACTTGATTAGTCTCTCATTGGTAGCCTGGAGTAATTATTTTTGTTCTTTTCTTCCAGTCTATCCCTTGCAGGTAACACAAAGGGACCGCTTTTTAGGACCCAAGTGACGCTGACCTACATCGGCTGCCTGCCTAACCTAACCTTATGAATAATTTTCTCTAATCGCAAAGCTAGAATTAAAATTCAAAACAAGTTTTTTATATCTTTATATGTTATTATTATCCTGTGCAAATAACATTATGCAGCAAATTACGAGTCATCGCCGTCAGCTTCAACAATTCTAATGGCAAATGAAAGTAGACTATTAAGTAAACAGAACTGCCAAAGGGTTTTGAAAAGTTAACTCGAATTTTATTTTTATGGCCTTTTGAAGTTAAGCCATTTCTGACTATTTTTTGCATTAAGAGTGAAACTTAAAATCATTTTAAAAGTATAAATTAAAATTTACTATCTCCAGCTAATCCTTGTTTATTGTTTACCATGATATCACGTTTTAATATTTTTGCTATTTATTTTGTATTTAAATTAAAATTGGTTTTTAGAAAAGTTTGAAATCAAATTTTTCGAACGAAAAATATGAATTTTGAACCCCACTATCTCCGATTTCGTTCAAATTTTGTATACACATTCTACTAGCTCATAAACTTTTCAGAGTTTTTCAACATTTTTAATTTCGCTTTCGTTAAGATTTTATGGGTGTCCAAAGTTCATTTTTTTCAAGATTTTGTTTAAAACATACCCATTTTATATGCCTAAAACTTTTGATTCGGTTATGGTTTTTTTTAACTAGGCTCATATTTCTTTATATGTTTTATATGTTATTTTCAGAAAAAAATCTAACCATTTATTGCAGATCAAGGAAGATCAATTATGTCCTTGCTCATTTACATATATCTCGAAAATAATATCTTCCATTTTCTTTATCCTTCTCCCAAATAGTGTAGACATCAGAATGCAAAAACCAAAAAAGTGAGCCCATGAGGGGATCGGAAAATAATAGACTTTTTGTAAAACAACTCACACTATTTCAGTACAAATTTACAAATTTAAAATTGTTTTCATGAAATAGTTTAAAATTCTAAAGCAAACATGAGTTGTTTTACAAAAAGTCTATTATTTCCCGATTCTTCCATGGGCCCAATTTTTTAGTTTTTGTATTTTGATGTCTACACTATAATCCATATTTGAAATAGGGATCAAGAAAATGGAAGATATGCTTTTTGAGATGTCCTTGAGTCAAGGACATAATTGATCTTCCTTGTTCTCCAATACATGACCAAATTTTCTAACTAAAATAATGTGAAAGTAAAGAACATACTCTGAAATATGAGCCTAGTTTTATAAAAATCTGATAACCTTATCAAAAGATAAAAAACGAACTTTGGACCACAGAAAAATCTTAGCCAAAGCTAAATTAAAAATTTTAAAGAACGTTAAAAATTGTATGACCTAAGAAAACATATATACTAAATTTCATCAATTTGGAGATGGTGTGGTTCAGTACGTGTTCGAAAATTTTTAATTTTACTCAAAATATTAATGAAAGTTTAAAATAATGTGAAAGTTTGACTTAAGTTAATTTAATTTAATATAAGAGGTGTGTTTTTCTTAAAATCTAAAAAACTATTTAGATTTTGATATTAATATTTTTATAATAAAAAGGAGCAACATCAAGAGGTCATAAAAATTAAATTCGAGCTAACTTTTCAAATAGTCTACTTTCATTTGCCATTGGAATTGTTGGGGCTAATTTTTCCTGTTGCACTGTGTAATAAAAAATAACAAAAAATGGTCGAGATGTAAATATGATTCAAAAAGAAAGATTATTTGCATTTGATCTCAATCTGTTACATTTATTGATTAATGTAACAGACAATTTATTGATAAAAGCCAAAAAATGTTTGTGGGGAGACCCCACCAAACAAACATAATTCGTAATGATTGTTACAAACGGGATAAGAATCTTAGTATAACTCCCATTCTTTTTATAATATATTTTTTATTAATGTCAACAGATCTTAGAGACTGAAACAAGAAGATTAAAATAATCTGTAACCGTGCTTTTGTGAAGTTTGTGCAAAAAAAAAATTATGTCAATATATAAAGTGAAACTTACCCTATTCATCAGCACCGCACGTCTTATTTCTCTTACACCATCATAAACTAAACGGGACGCATCAATAAAATCATTTTCATCGACATCTTTATTAGAATTGGATGAAAGCGCATTAACGGCAGCTTCAACACGTTGATCAAACTTAGACATAACTGGAGTGAAAAAGTAAAAAAGGTTTATATAACAAATGTAAGTACAAATTTGAATATTATAATACCTTGATCTCTTAGAACTTTCACAGCTTCAAGAACGCGTTTTGTGTATATGCATGGTTCGTAGTTGTCCATTTCTGCCTCAACTACATTACAGAC
The DNA here is from genome assembly GCA_933228675.1 of Stomorhina lunata. Classification (NCBI taxonomy): domain Eukaryota; kingdom Metazoa; phylum Arthropoda; class Insecta; order Diptera; family Rhiniidae; genus Stomorhina; species Stomorhina lunata. Next base: position 80,875,760 of record OW121740.1, on the reverse strand, counting down.
ACGTGCTGATCTTCCTTGAATTGCACCAGCAGTAGTTCGCAAGTCTTCAGCATCACCAACTTGCAAAGCCATGACACATTTGTTCACGTCTTCCAATATATGATTTTCTGATACAGCTAAGAAATCGTCAATAGTGGTGATGTCATCTACTGCTTCTGTCAGTATTCGAACTTGAACCTCCCAAGCTTGACGATAAGCTGTCATATTTTCTTGTGCTACTTTCGAGTTAGGGCGCACAGTTAAAATTGATGCAGCATTTATAACTTGAGGACAAAGACTTTCTATTTGTGCAGCAGCATAGCGCACCATTTTAACACCGTCTTCGTTATTAGACATGCTACATACCAGATTAGCAACTTCAACCAATTTCTCAGCGTGTTTGGTAAAAATATCAGCTTTTTCTCGAACTCTTTTCTCGTTACCCGTTTTTGCTGCCTCAATAAGATCAATTAAAGGGGTTGTTGTTTCTAAGAACGAGTCAGATACGTGATCTACTACAGCCTTTCTCAATTGACGACGTAAGTCCCGAGTCTTTCGGCACATTTGATCAATAGCTCTATCCAATCCAGAACTATTTTCCTTTTGCCCCATCTATTATCAATATTTTTTATTACTGGGAATACATTAAGCAAACGTTTTTTAAGGCATAAATACACTATGATCTTTGACCGAAAGTGGTTTAACCAACGTTCGTAATGTATTTGAACGACCTTAAAACCTGTCAGATTACCCATTTTTATTTTCATATTGGAGTTGGTTTTAAATTAGACATTTTGTTATTTAAATTTAGCAATATATCAAAAAAAGTAAATTTTTGAATTTCAAGGCAAACACATGAATTTAGAGACATATTCAGCTACCTTGGCCTAAGCTTTTCTGGTTCCTGAAATACAAAATGTTTCCTATAATTTTGTCTTTTTAACTAGCAGCAAGTTTCACGCTGTAACTTTCTTAATAGGTCATAAATTGCACTTTTTGAAATTTTTATAGTTGGATAAGTGAATTAGATTTCATTACCATAAAAAAACATCAGTACACTTAGAGAAATAATATGCATAAAACATAATACAGTAGTGAGCAAAATCTGAAATTTGCGACCAAATTTTACGTACCTATAGTTATCTAAAAATTTTGTATGGAGCTTCCCGATTAAATGTTTGGTTCTTCTACAAATTGAGAACAACTAAAAAAAATAATTTTCAATATTTTTCTTCTTATAACTCAGAAACTAAGAAACATATCGAAAAGCGCCATATCAAAACTTTAGATATACATGTTCTTAATATTGTTTATGTGTTTATGATAAATAATATCGGACAAAAAGTTATTTCACGTGTTTGATACAAAGTGTATTTTTAGTATAATAAAACATTTAAATTCTACTATTTTTCTACAGAAAAATATTTTTTTCCGAAAAAATTGTTATAAAAAGATATTTTTACCAAAAAACAAATAAATCAGCAAAAACTTATTTTATAGAAAAAATTTGTACACAAAAATATTTCTATCGAAAATTTTTTATAGAAAATAATTTTCATCGAAAAATTTTTAATAGAAAAATACTTTTATCAAAAATTTGTTTCTTCAAAAAATAACAAAATAGTCGGGATGTAAATATTATTCAAAAAGAAGAGTATTTGCATTTGATCCCAAACCTGTTACATTTATTTATTAATTTTTCGATCTGTCTAAATTGGGGATAATCCTCCTGAAGAGATGGCTAAACCAACCATCGAAACGCGTCGAGGAATTTGGTTTCTCCGCAAACATTTTTTTTGGCTTTTTATCAATAAATTGATCTGTTACATTAATAAATAAATGTAACAGGTTTGGGATCAAATGCAAATACTCTTCTTTTTGAAAAATTTGTTTCATAAAAAAATTGTTTAATAGAAAAATATTTTTATCGAAAATTTTTCTATAGAAACATATTTTTATTTAAAAAATATTTATACAGATATATATGAAATTATTTTATATGAGTTAAAAAAAGAAAATCAACTTTTAATAATTATTTTCAGAGTGTGAAAAGAAACGAAAACTTTCGCAAACATTTGTAAAATGTAAAGACAGATTCAGCTTTACTTCAATCGTTTTATTTCATGAACTGCCGTGGACCGCCGTGAACCGCCGTGGTATAGCAGGTTAGTCATCCGCCTAGCATACCAGAGGCCCAAGTTCGATCCCTGGCCAGACTCACTTAAAAAAATAAATTTTCAAAAAAAACGGCGGTTCACCTCTTAACTCAGCTAGCCACTGGTTATTGAGTATTAGGCTATGTAAAACTTCTCAAACTAATGCATTTGCCGTTCGGAGCCGGCGTTAAAACGTAGGTCCCTTTCAATGAGTCTAAAAAGAGAATCGGATGCAGCTCATTGTCTGAGAGACAATGTTCCAATTGGAATGTTGTCGGGGAATTATATAAACAAAACAAATTCATTTGAAAATCAAAGACCAAAAAACAAACATCTTATTTGCTTCAGTTTACCATATCAATCGAAAGTAAAAAACAGTCTCAGAAATGTTTGAACGAATAATTCGCTTAAGCTAATTTTCGTAAAAATCACGATCATTAATGAAAGTAAATATCAAACAAAACTCTGCCTAAGTTTTTTTTTGATCTGTTCTCTTTAGTTTTACTTAATAAAAGATCAAATTACTCAGCAAACATGTGCGAAATGTATTCTTGTTTGGTCCGTGTATAAATAAAACACAAATCATTTTGGCAAATATAAAATAATATAATTATTTGTATTTTGTTTCTGTTTTGCACATTGCAAAGACGGTATTAAAACAAATTCAAATGTTTTGTTTCATTTGTCAAATCAGTTTAGGATTTTAGTTTTTTTAGGTAAATAAAAAATTTTAGAGACTGAATTTTTAATTTTTTGTTTTTTGGACATGATTTGGCTCATTTGCCCTACACTAGCAAATTTTAATGAAATACTGTCGAACTTCTCTAATTTGAACTTCTACTACTTGAATTTTCCAGTTGAAGCGAATTCCGTGCCAACAGCATCTAGAATAGAAATCCCATTAGACTTTACTTCTATAAAATAAATTCCTCCATAAGTTGAAGAAATATGTGTTGAGTCACTACCGTTCGAATTTGAAACTTATGTTACTTTCATGATAGGTCAGATTTTTGAAGAACGGATGATAAAGTTAGATACCAAATTTCCTGCTGATGGAAGAAAAGTTATACTCTTTGTTGATAATTGTCTGGCGCACCCAAAAGGTATTCAAAGTATGTTGAAATCTATTGAACTGTTGTTGAACATATATGAAAATTACAACCTCTTGACCAGGGTGTAATTCGATGCTTGAAAGTTTTTTATAGAAATAGAATTTAAAAAAAGCTATAGTTTGTTATAAAAAATTGTAAACGAGATATTAATGTACTAGAATGCATTAACCATTTATCAATACTTTAGTATATAATAAATGCAATAAATAAAAATGAATTGCTGTTAAAAATAATTGTTTTTTCTTATTCTTGGAAACGTTTTTAAATTTGATTCCCAAAGTTAAAGTCTCCCTAAGTTGAAGCTTTTTCAATTTATTGAAGTTCGACTGTATTTTATTTTTATTAGTTTTATGTTGATTTTGACACATCTTATATATTTTTAGGTGTTCTGTTGTAATTTATATATGCCTTAACACGAAGAAATAATGAAATTATGCAAGTGAAAAAAAAATATTTTTTTTTAACCGCGATTTGCTCGAAATTTAGTAAATTGTGAGTCTAAGTGCTGCCTTGCTGCTGCCTTGACTTATGGATAAATTAAATTTAAAATAATGTTTTATTTAAATATAAATTTTAACAGGTACATATCTTTTTAAAATATATAATTCTTATTTGCTCCGTCAAATCGTTAATCCTTATAATATTTTGGTCCGCTTTAGATCTAAGGTAAAGCTTTATTAAAGAATAGTTTTAAGACCATTCCTGATCAATTTTGTGCTAAATTCGCGATGTGCTTCAGTGAAATGCTTTCAGATAAAACCTTCGCGTTCTCAGCTAATAAAGAGATGTTTGACAAACTTTTGATGCAAATCAGTTATAAATGACATCGCTTTCATGCCTTATTATACCCTTCACCAATAGGTGAAAGGGTATTATAAGTTGTCATTCAGTTTGTAATTTTTGCATTTTTCGTCTAAGACCCCATAAAAATTATACCGATCGACTCAGAATCGCCAGGAGAGTCGAAAATCGGTCCATAAACACCCGAGATATCACTAAAATACTAAACTTCGATGACGAATTTTAAAATTTTTTTTTAAAAAATAGTTTAAAAAAAAAATTTTTAATTCTCATCGAGTTTTGAATTTTGGCGATATCTCTGGTGTTTATAAGCCGATTTTGATAAAATTTAATAGCATGTTGCGTTGGAGTATTTTCTAAAATCTGATATTTTATTCAAAATTTTTTTTTTTCAATACTGTTTTTAAATTTTTTTTTTTTTTTTAATTTGCCATGATATTTTTTGCTTTGGCGATATCTCGGTTATTGATGTACGATTTTGATGAAATTTAATAGTGTGCTGGGTTGAATAATTTCCTAAAATTTTGATGTACATTTTGTTAAGTAAATTGAAAGTCTTGAATTTAATAATTAATAAAAGAAACAAAGTTTTTATTTAATCGAAAATTTAATTTAATACAAAAGTTTTCTTGTTGCGTTCAGGACCGCGTCATATACTCGAATGCTCGTTGACGGTTTAGTTTGAAAATACATAGTTGCTGTATTATACAATGTTGGATTTATAGGTATCTATCTACTACCTTTTGTTACGTTGACAGCTCGGCCAATCCTGAGTCTAAGTCGTCCTCGACTTCATCGTCATCGATATCAAGATCAGGCTCGCCACTGCACCATCTTTTCATCTTGTCGGAACTATAAACTGAACAAAACTTGCGGTTTGTTATTTGAAGACCTGGTATATCTTCGATCAAATATCTGTCGTTTCCTAGCACTTTCGTGACGGTATACGGACCGCGATACTTAGGTTCTAATTTCCGTGAGTCACCAGAGGATTGAGGTTCATTTTCTAAAAGAACCAAATCTCCTTCGATGTATGTCGTAGGTCGCTTATGTTTTATATCAAAACGTTTCTTCCACCTTTCTCGTTCTTGTAGGATGTTCTTTGCAGCCAAGGCACGTTTTTCATCGACAGTCACATCTTTATTAGGCATCACGTCGTCTTGTATAGCAGCTAGTAATCGATTTTGTGTTACATCAATGGGGTTGTAGTTATAAATCAGTTCATTAGGACAAAATCCGGTTGTTGAATTCTTCTGCGAATTAATGGACCACTGGAGGACATGTAACGTTTTGTCCCAATCTTTAGTTTCCTCGGTGGTAGTACGGAGGTAGTTTAAAATATTCTGGTTGAGCCGTTCAACCTGGCCATTCGCTCTGGGTGTTCGGACTGCTGTTTTCGTGTGTTGAATATTATTAACATCGCAATATTCCTCAAACATCTTTGATGTGAACGCTGTGCCACGATCTGTTACTATACGTTTTGGCAAACCAAAGTAACTAGAAAGTTCGTTTAATGCTGTTATCACTGGGGCTGTTTTGGTATTACGTACTGCCTTTACAACAGCAAATTTCGTGAACGCATCGGATATCGCTAGAACATGAGTATGACCACTTTTACTTTTCACGAACGGCCCCAAATGATCGATGTGTATTAAACGGAACGGTAGGGGTTCCAGGGTGCCGTAATGTAATTCACCTTCACGTTTACCACCCTTTGCTTTATTGTAGCAACACTCGGTGCATGCAGCTATGTATTCCTTGAGATACTTTCTCATACGTGGAAACCAAAATGAATGTTGAACTCGTTCAGTTGTCTTGTCAAGGCCAAAATGCCCTACATCGTCATGGCAGTGTTTTGCGACTCGCCATCGTACTGCTTTCGGTATCACTAACCGTAGTCCATTCTGCGTTTTCCGGTATAGTCGTTGGTTTTGTAATATAAAATCCGATTTAAGTTGACGATACTGATCTGATTTTATATCACCACGTAAAACTTTTATTATGTTGTTTAACTTCTCATCTTTTATTTGCATAGAAAAAATCCAATCATCACTTTCAACGTTTATTTTCATCACAAATCCGGCTGGTTCTGGCTCGCTTGCTGGCAAATCGGGTGATCGACTTAACGCGTCGACATGAGCCATACGTGAACCTTCTCGGTGAACAAACTCGCAGTCAAATTCGAGGAGCTTCATTAGCCACCTGGCAATTTTTGGAAGTAACTCTTTGCTAGTTTTGGCCCTGGTGATTGCCGCACAATCAGTCATGACCCGAAACGGTTTACCCAATAAATAAATTCGAAAGCGTTCTAACGTCTCCACCACTGCCAATACCTCCAACTCATAACTGTGGTATTTTGCCTCCGTATCTGAGCAATGTCGACTAAAATACATTACAGGTTGCCACCTGCCATCATTATTGCGTTGCAGAAGAACACCAGCAAGCCCAAGACTACTGGCATCGGTGTGAACCTCGTGGTCTGCTGCCATATTATACGTTACCAATACAGGTTGCTTACCAAGGATGTCGATCAGTTTTGAAAATGATTGCTGTTGAGGCTCGCCCCAATGAAAATTGTTTTCCTCACTTTTTCGCAGCAACGATGTTAGTGGTCTTGCTATGAGTGAATAGTTCTCCACGAATTTCCTGAAGAAACCTGTTAAACCAAGGAATCGGCGAACCTCGGTTACGTTTTTCGGTACCTTGTAGTTACGAATGGCACTTATCTTTTCATCACCGGGTGTGATACCTTCTATAGAAACGTTGTGACCCAAATATGTTATCTGTTCTGCGAGGAAGTTGCATTTATCCATGCGCAAGGTAAGACCACTCTCTTCCAAAATTTTTAGGAATCGTCCTAAGCGTTCAATACCTTCAGCCAACGTTTTACTGGGTATTATTACGTCATCTAAATAGATCAGCACTTCACCTGGCATCATTCTTTCGGCAACGTTGTTCATTACGGCTTGAAATACTGCCGGAGCATTTACGAGTCCGAAGGGCATTCTATTAAATTCGTAATGACCCTCGGATGTTACGAACGCTGTGAACTTCTTCGAGTCTTCTGCTATTTCGATCTGATGGTAACCCATACGCAGATCGAGCGTCGTAAAATAACGGTTACCTGACAATTTTGCAAACTGCTCCTCGATTACAGGCATCGGATACGGAATCTTCATGGTGATCTTGTTTAACTGGCGGTAATCAACACATAACCTGTGTTCTCCATTCTTCTTCTCTACAAGCACAACACCAGAAGCATATGGGGAGTTTGATTTTCGTATTATATCGTTTGCAAGTAGTTCTTCAACAATATTTGCGACTATGGCCCGTTTAGCAAAAGGCATCTTATACGGCTTAACACATATCGGCTGAGGTGTGGTGACTTGAATTTCCATTTGTTGTAGATTGCATTTACCCAACTCGTTGACGTTTTCAGCAAAACAGGCTTTACGTTCAATAAGCATTGGCTGCAATGGTTTACCGAAATCTTCAGACGTAGCTTCATTCGTATTTATTACATTTATATTTTGAATCCGACAATCACCTCCCTCTATGATGGTTCGTTTGCCTTCTTGGCAAAGCACATTACGGCCCAAATAAATATCGTGGGACAATAACTCATCGTTTACCACCATTAGATCAACTTCAAATAAAATGCTATCTATTTCCATATTTACTCTTACTTTTTCATCACTATGAAATTCTCCACCTGCAAAACCTCTCAAATTTTGACTACACTTAAATTTATTTTCAAAGTTGTTTGTTAACGTTTTTCTAATGAGACTGTAATCACAGCCCGAGTCGACAAACGCTTGCGTTTCAACGCCGTTCACTTTAACTGCTTTAGTAAGATTTTCGGTCGGCTTCGGAGTACTGCTAACAACTTTGTTTACATTTGCGTTTTCGTTTGGTTTTGTTCTGCAATCTTCTGTTTTGTGCGACGTTTTATTGCATTTTGCGCAACGCATTTTCTTCTGAGGCTCTGGGCACTTGGCAGAGTAATGTCCGTACTTGGAACAATTAAAACATTTAATGTTATCCATACATTTCTTACCTTCACTGATGTTGACCTCGGGTTTTGTGGCTTCATTAACATTTTTCCTTACTTTGTTGTACACTGCATTTGGAGTTTTAATTTCGTTATAATTACAATAGCTGTTGATGTCACAGAGGAGTTGGTTGCACGTTACGTAGTCGTTGGAGATTTTCTTTTTCAAGTCGGGATCGTTGATGCCATTTACGATGTGACGGGTAATAGCACTTTCGGTCAAACCACCCTTTTTACCAAAACACAGCATCTTGTAATAATACTCTTGTGGCATTTCGTTGAAGTGGCGAATCATTTGTGACATCTTTATGTGTACATCGGCTACATTTTCGGAACAAGGAAAATCTGCAAGAAATTGATTAATAAATTGTGTCCACGAGAGAAATACTTCCTGCATTGAGTCAATCCAATGCTTTGCAGGACCACTCATTTTCTGTTGTACAGCAAAAATTACGGATTGGTCATCCCAACCATACGCAGTCTTCAACATCTCTACTCGTTTTACAAATTGCAGGGAATTCAATGATTCATTCGACGTTGGGTTGAAATCGGGTAGAAGACTTATTATTTCTCTCATATTTGCGTAGTTATTTCCACTGTTGAAAACGTTTTGAGGAACAGGTTGTGTCGAAATATACGGTTGTGTTGAAGTATACGGCTGTGGTACTGCGTTACAATAACTATAAGTTGGTTGTGGCACGTAGGTTGATGCTGCTGTTCGTTGACCGTATGTGTTCGGTGGCATCTGCTGAGCATAACCTCTGGGTATAAACGTATTTACGGGGGTAACCACTGGAACGTGAGTTGTATGCATGTCGTACGATGATACATTTCGTGGTGTTATCATCGGCGTTGTTGAGGAGCACGGAGCAGATATCACGGTAGATATTGGAACGTTAGTTGCAGGCATGACGTATGATGATACATTTCGTGATGTTATCATTGGCGTTGTGATAGCGCACGGAGCAGAAATCACATTTTCAACGTTTGCATATCGTTCGCCATACACAGGACATGGTGACGCAAATGTAACATGGAACGGGTTCATTTGCTGTACGTTTGTTGAGGGTGTTGATGACGAGGCTGTCGTAAAACCATTGAATGAAACGCTATTCGTATGTGGGCCAGAATCGTTTAACGGAGATGACGCACCTTCTGGAACAAAACCCACCGGTTCATTCATTTTTGCTTCTGTTCGAATATTGGAAATCATCTCTTCCAATTGCAAAACTCGTTGTGCCAGGTCATCAGGTTTGAGGGGACTACGTGCCTCCACGTTGTTTGTTTCAAGACGTTCAATTAATACGGCTTTTTTTCCGGATGATGAAATACCTTTTTCTCTGCATTTCGTCTGCAGTTGTTTGACGGTCAAACTGTGTAGGTTTTCCATATCGTTGTTCAGGAATTCTTATCTTCGTTTAGGAATTCGTATCCCACTTCTGAGAATTGTTAAGTAAATTGAAAGTCTTGAATTTAATAATTAATAAAAGAAACAAAGTTTTTATTTAATCGAAAATTTAATTTAATACAAAAGTTTTCTTGTTGCGTTCAGGACCGCGTCATATACTCGAATGCTCGTTGACGGTTTAGTTTGAAAATACATAGTTGCTGTATTATACAATGTTGGATTTATAGGTATCTATCTACTACCTTTTGTTACGTTGACAATTTCAAAAAACTTAAAAAAAACAGTTTTTTGACGAAATTAATTATTTTTTATGAAAAATACATTTTTTAAACAAATATTTAAAAAAAACAGTCTCCGACTATCTCTTAAAGCGAACGGTTGTATTTTTTCCTTATTATTGTTACATTCTTTATTATTGTTGCAGTATATAAAATATCTAACGGTTCCTAATTTCTTCATTTCTATATACCCGCGTATAAAGACACTTATCAAAAAAAAATTAACAAAAACTAAGTTAAAGAAACAATTGTTAAAGAAAAAAACTAAAAATGCCTCCGGGGCCAGACCCTCCGGATAAATTCTTCAACAATAGTTTCCACCTATTAGGAGATTATATTGAAAACGTATCCAAAAAACAAAAGAGAAATGATTATCCAGATTTACCAGCTCAAAAATTGACATAAACTCTAACCCAAAATATGTGGTTATCACATCAGTTGATCCTAAAAAATCACTGACTGATATCAGTCCTTTTGCACTCCAAAAAAGTATTGAATCTGTTAGCAAAGAGATTAGCTCAATTTCTCAATTACGCGATGGTAGTCTCCTGATACTTGCTCGTAACTCACGTGTTGCAGATAAATTCCTTAAAACTAAAGCATTGGGTTTCTTATGTTCTGTTTCATGCAAACTCCACTCTTCCTTAAATTTTGTAAAAGGTGTCATTTATGCACCCTGTCTCAATAAAGTCCCAGAAGAAGAAATAGTCGAGGAAATGAAACTTCAGGGAGTTGCTGAAGTATATAAATTAACTAAACTCAATGAAGACGGCAAAACACGATCCCCAACTGGAAAAATGGTATTAACATTCAATTTACACCGCCTACCCTCCGTAATTGACGTGGCATGGTACAAATGCAAAGTAGAACACTATTTCCCTAACCCTATGCTATGTAAAAACTGCCAAAAGCTTGGACACACAGCAAAACGTTGCCAAGGAAACCCTACATGTCCACAATGTAGCCTGCTACCACATGAAAGTGAAAACTGTACTCGAACGTTCTGTGTTAACTGTTCAGGGGAACATTGGTCAATTGACAAGGATTGCCCACGTTATATCCAAATGAAGGAAATACTAAAAATTAAAACAAAAAATTACTGCAGCATCGGAGAAGCCCGTCACAAATATCAATTAATACATCCACCAAAAAATAGTAATACCATTACATACGCATCAATTGTTTCAAAACCCGCAACAAATAGAAAAGAAACCGCTAATAGACAAACAAGTAAAGAAAACCAACTAAAAATTCAAACAACCGTCCCATCAATAAAACTTGCGAACCAACCTTCAACATCAAAAACTGACGCAAACATCAATTACACTCCAAACACACCAACATTGAGCTCCAATAAAATAACAACAAAAATTACTAAACCCTCAAAAAATACTTTAACAACAAATTTCAATTCCAATACAAACACAACAACAAACTTCAATAAACTAACAACAACAAAAATCGCCAAAACTCCGAAAAATATTTTAACTCCATCAAAAAGCACACTTGAAAGCATTTCACAAACAAAATTAAATAAATTTCAGTCACCTATATCCAATTTAACACAAGAATTAATCAGTACCAGCTCATACTTCATTCCATTGGAATCTCATGATGAGATTTCAATGGATTCTTCATCTTCCTAATCGCCCAAAATGGCATCACAACAATCAAATTTTCTCTTACTATAATTTAAACACCCCACAAAATAGATACAAGTTTCACCATGGATTTTGACATTATTCAATGGAAAATGAAAGGCTTCTTTAACAACTACAGCAACCTACAATTAATAATAAGGGAATTCGATCCCAGTGTTATTTCCATCCAAGAAACACATTGTCCTTTTAACACAATCCCCATACTTCCAAAAAACTACAACGGATACTTCTTCAACGATATGCACAACAATTCTGCAAAACAAGGCATTGGGGTTCTTGTAAAGTCGAGCATCCCACACAAAGAACTAACAGTCAATTCGAGTTACCAAGTAATTGCTATTAAAATCTATCTCAATATAAAATTTACTATAGTCTATTTTTACATACCACCAGATAAACAAATTGATGAACAAGAATTATCATCAATTTTCTTCTCTTTCAATAGCCCTGTAATAATTAACGATGACTTCAACTGCTGGAACACCATCTGGGGTTCAACGAAGAACAACAACAGAGGACTTATTTTAGAAAAAGCAATTGAAAAGTCAAACTTATGCATTTTAAATGATGGTAATCCGACCCACCTTTCAACTCACGGTTTTCACACACATTGACATTTCATTCTGCACTCTTTCACTACTACAATTACTTAATTGGTAGTCATTGACGACCTGCATAATAGCGATCATTTTCCAATCAAAATTTCATTTCACTTCCGGGAAAACAACAACACCCCTATAAAATCAATTAAATATCTATTTCATCGCGCGGACTGGCCAAAATACTGCCAAAAAACTGAAGAGGAAATTTTGAGTAAAACTTTTTCTAAATCAAGCAACCGAGATGCAGCATTGCTCATTAAATCTATACGCACTACCGCAAATAAGCATATCCCCCAAACAAGAAATGCAGTACTTAATAAAAAAAACAGTCCCGTGGTGGAATGATTCGCTCTCGCTTTTACGTAACCAAAAAATGGTTGCATGGCAAACCTTCAAATCTAATCCCATACAGAAAAATCTTATATCTTACCGAAAAAACAATATGTTCGTTCGTTTACGTTAAAATTTGTACAAATTATTACAAAATATTACGGAAAGTCGTTCGTTTACCCAAAACTCAGTAAGAGGGGAAATGTAAACAGAGAGATTTTTTGAAAAAAGTGACAGTTTTTTTGCTGAGTATTTGTAAAATGTTACGGGGAAAAAAAGTTCAGTAACAACAACAACATGAATAAAAAACGTAAACAAAAGAAAAACAGGCAGCTGAAACTTTGCTGCAATTTTTATTTAGGTAACAATTTTAAATAAAAGAAATAAAATTAACTAAATTAAAGTTAAAAAGTATATAACTAATTAAAAATTAATAGTTTAGGTCATTTTTTATTTATTTATTGCTTATTGTATTGTTTTTTTCTTATTGTCTTAATTTTCTTACTGGATTTTTACAAATTTTCTGTTCGTTTACTTTTCTTGTACAAATGATTTGGTGAGAGTAAATTCGTTCATTTACTCAGTAAATACTCAGCTTACTGGACTTTTACTGGAAAGTAAACGAATAGACCTAATGCCAGATTTCGCAAAGAAGTAAAAAATGCCAAACAAGAAAGTTTTGAAAGTTTTACAGAAACCATAAATCAAAACACACCAATTGCGGATATCTGGAATAAAATAAATAGAATCACCCAGAGGACAAAAGCTTCAACCATTAAAGCAATAAACACCCAAGATGAAACACTCACTGATCCAATACTAATTGCTAATGCTTGCGGAGTAAAGTGGGCAGAATATGCATCTGATTCAAACTTTTCACAATTATACAACTTCAGTAAACAATCGTCCACCTCAACATCAGTGGGCCTTATCACTGATAAAGCAGCGTCATTTTTAGAAATACCTATAACAATGATTGAACTCTCTAGTTGTTAAAAAAAGTGAAGGGAACAACTCCTGGACTACAAAAGCTGGACTGTAAGCTACCAAATGATCAAACCATTAAGCTATAACTCCAAATTAAAATTACTTGAAATATATAATACTATATTCGATAGTGGCAACATCCCCCAAAACTGGAAGATCGCCATAGTGGTACCTATTCCAAAAAATAAAAATGCTTTTAGCACTGACGCTTACCGCCCCATATCGCATTGCAGCCAGATTGTCGTGGTTCACGGAGAGAAAAAAGTTAATTGCAAAAGAACAAGTTGCCTTTAAACCAAGTAAAGGATGTGACGACGCATTGCTACACCTTGACAGCTACATATCAAAAGCTCTATCCGCAAGAAACCACGTGACTACATTATCAATTGACTTCGAAAAAGCATACGACAGAATAGGCCTACACGTAATTCTGGATGTTCTTCAATCTTGGAACGTGGGAAAAAAATTTTCAATTTTGTAAAGTCGTTCCTCACAAATAGATACTTTAACCCTTTTACAGTTAGAGGAAATAATTTCCCACCAACTTTTTCTTCATTGGTAAGGTAGCTCTTCAATCGCAGTTAATTTTTCGATTTGGAAACAATAATTGAAAGGAATAAATTATCTTTTCTTGTAATTGTACTACCAAATTATACATGATTTTTTTCGAAACGAGCATAGTGTAAATTAAAAACTGGCGTTTTTACAACCGCGAACGAAATCGGTATATATCTTTGAACTATCATGGTGATATATGGTATGCCCTTTAACGTTTTAAAGATTAATATTTAATATCTTAGGAGTGAGACATATTTTAAACTTATCTTACACATTGTTCTTCCTTCAACGATTTTTTTGGTGGGAAGAATTTTACCTCTAAGTATGACTGTTTCTATATTACAGATTGTCCGAAAATGAGCAAGAAAGTTCTAAAAGAATATGAAAAAAAAAGTTAGTGCTGGATAAGTTAAGGGGTTAAAGTCAGAATTAATGGTTTCTTGTCAAATACATTCCCTTTGAGAAATGGCATCTCGCAGGGATCTCCACTTTCAGTTATGCTATTTCAAATAGCTTTCAATGAAATAAGCAAAATTTTAAACAAAATCCCAAATATTGACTACTGTTTATACGCAGATGACCTATACATATTATGTAAAAGAAATAGCAATCATGAAACAACAAACATATTGTCAAAGGCTCTCAGTGATATCACCAAATGGACCGATTTTTCAGGTGCAAAAATTTCAACACATAAATCCAAAAAGTTTCACATTTGTCGGAAACAAAACTGCGACTCTGATAATCACTATATTAGAGCCGATGGGATTGCTGTACAAAATGTTAACGAATTAAACATTTTAGGAGTAATATTTTTCCGCAGGTACAGTTGGAATGAACACCGTTTTAATTTGAAAAAATCATTGCTGGCAAAAGCTAATATAATTCGTTATTTGGCCTAAAACTATTAATGAGCACAAACTCCATAATTGACAATGACATCTCTTCACACATCTCCGCAAAAAGACCTAAATGTATTAAGTCTTCAATCGCTTTATCATTAGAGCATTAGCTATAGACATACCTACTAAGGTAGTTAAAAAAACCATCGAAAAACCTCCATGGAAGTTAAACAACAACTATATAGACTTATCGCTATCCGAATTAAAACAAGTAAGAGTGGTATATTCGGCTTTGCCGAATCTTGGATACCCTTCACCAATGGTGTTCCAAAAGTACTTAATGTAATTCGTAGCAATATTTGGTTATACTAGTATTATATGCAAAGAGTATTTAAAATTAAGAGTCGGAAAACGAAAACCTTTTCGGTGGCGTCTTCATCGAGAATAGTTATGCACCCAAAGGTTAGGTTGGGCAGGTGGCTGATGTCTAGGGAAGCTTCACTTGGGTTCTAAAGTGGTCCCTTTGTGAAAGATAATGATTACTAGACTACAAGTAGAGAATGCAAATTTAAGCCAGCCAATATAGACACATATTTTACGAACATTTAATAAAGTTCGATAGGCCAGATAAACCATGCAGAAAAGATACTTCAAAATGTAGATGCCCTTACATTTGCAATAGCACATTGATTTGATGAAGTTTAAGTATTCTGGCATGCAACCCAAAAACACAGTGCCCAGTGAGGGTTGTGCACTTTAATTCGTACGAATTATCCAACTAGTAAAAGTTCTTGATTAGTTATGTAAAACTCTGAAGTTAGCGAACTGATTTAGGTCAAAGCTTTAACAATGATTGTCAATGTATACAAGCCTTAAAATTATAGGGTATACACTCTTAGTTTTAGATACATACGTGAAATATATAGCTTTTGAATGGATGGTTATCAGCTTTGTCGCTGTGCTCGCCCATTTTCAATATCGAACTATTCAAGAGATCAGAAATACTTTTGTCAAATGTTGTCCCTCTAGAAAGTTTAATTTAGGCGCTATTGTCCTGAATATCAATATTGTACAACGTCTTTATACTAAATGTCATCATCGTATCTATTATAATTTGTCATTTATTAGCTACTAAGAGATTGCCTTAGGCGAAGTTATACGGGATCAATTGTCAAACGTGAACGGATTTCTAACAATTGCAATTAAAAAATTTAAATTTTTTGTTGATATGTGAGATACTTACATACATATGTAGGTTTTGAACGGATATCATGTAATTAGCTGCATTTTTGTACTTCCTAGGAAGATTACCTATAATTTGATATATAATACATTCTCAAATATTATCATAATGTTCAAAAGTCAGACACAAAATTAAGATAAATGCAGTGTGTCTGTCTGCTAAAACCAGATTTGTGGAGCTCCTGAATTGTCCCACCCTGAATTTCAACATTGTCGATCAAAACACCATCGCTTAAACACTAAATTATATCTACCACAAATTACAGAATGCATCAGGATTTAGATAATCCCCTGCAAAGTACTCTATTAAACTTCATCAAAATAAACATCTGAGATATCAACAAAACAGGAGCTCCAAAAACTTGACTACAACAGAAAAAAGGACAGACAGGTAGACGGACGGACATGTAGACGGACGGACAAACAAACAGACGGACGGACGGGCAAACAAACAGACGGACAGACGGACGGACGGATTTCGCGAAATCGATTCTTGTGCCGATTCTGAGTTGATCGGTACAATTTGAATGGTATTCATAATCAGATTTGTGAAGTATATATATCAGATTTTAGAAAATCCTCCCATAAAGAACGATGTCAAATTTCATCACAATCGGTCCATAAACACCTGAGATATCGCTGAAACAATACTTACAAAATGTAAACAAAATTTCTTAGACACGTACTTTGGGCAATTTGCTGTACATCAAATGTAGTGTTATGGCGATATCTCAATTGTTTATAGACCGCTTTTGATAAAATTTAATAACGTGCTTGGTGGGGGAATTTCCTAAAATCTGATATAAAATTTATGTAGGTCCGTACTAAAGGAGGATAGTTTTTCCTATTTCTGCATTTAATTTTTTCAACAAACATTCTCTAATGTGTACTTTGGGCAATTTGCGATACATCAAATTCAGTGTTTTGGCGATATCTAAGTTGTTTATGGACCGATTTTGATAAAATTTTACAGAGTGCTTTGGGAAAATATTTCCTACAATCTGATATATAACATATTATCACATGTACACCAGGAGTATCTTTTTTCTCTTGTTATTTAAAAGTGTGTTTCAATCAAAAATTTTCAAATTTTCGTCTAATTTTTGGTATTTTTTCGATATTTTCGGTGTTTATAAACCGATTTTAATGAAATTTAATAGCGTTCATTGCGGGAGAATTTCCTAAAATCTGATATATAATTTACGCAAGTCCATCCTCCAGGGGCTTCAGAAACTTGATTTCAACAGACAGACAGACAGACGGACGGACAGACAGACAGACAGACAGACAGACGGACATCGCTTAATCGATTCTCCTCCCGATTCTGAGTCGATCGGTATAATTTTTATGGGGTCTACGATCACTAATAAAAAAATTACAAACGGAATCACAAACTTATAATACCCTTTCACCTATTGGTGAAGGGTATAAAAAATCGAATACCACCAAAGAACAATTTTTATGCATCTTTGCAAAAGAGAAAATGCAACTGAAAAACAACGGTTGGTGTTTTTTATACGCAGACGGATCTAAATGTGAGGAATCATTACCCGCTTACGCTGTAGTGGACGATGAGGAAACTAACGTAGCACTTAGCACCATGTACCAGTTCTCCTCTATTTTTACAATTGAAGCTTGTGCAATTTTACGCGCTATTCAACATGCCGCTGTAATAAAAGTTAAAACCATAATTTTCACAGATAGTTTATCTGTTCTCAAACACAAAACACATTCAATAATAAGTGAAAAAAGTTATTAAAATTAGGGATGCCCTACTAAATAACGAAGGGAAAATACGGCTTTTCTGGGTCCCTAGCCATATAGGCATCATAGGAAACGAAAAGGCTGATATTGCTGCGCGGTACGCTTCCTACGCACCCATTTTGTTAGATGATACTGTAGAGAAAACTGACTTACGCCGACAAATAACGAGTTACATCAACATTGAAATCAAAAATAGCCAAACACAACATCCTTATTACATTAACATCAATCCGAACTTTATCCAACCTGTATACCCAACGAATGTGAATAAAAACATTTTGAAGACTTCGAATTGGTCAGTGAGTCTTCTCACACGATTACATATTAAAAAAGAACAGCAGCCTATAATTGCAAATTAACAGTAAACCACCTACTCAATGAATGCCCCTCTCTACATACTCAAAGGCTAAAATACTTCAACAACTCATCAGTTAGAGAAATACTCATTTTGTTAGAGAAATAAAAATCCTTGCATAATATATATATATATATATATATAAATATATATATTTATATATATATATATATATATATATATATATATATATATATATATATATATATATATATATATATATATATATATATATATATATATATATATATATATATATATATATATATATATATTTATATATATATACACTGCGGTTCATCAGGATAGAACCAACACATTTTAACTTAAAAAAGCTGTATAAATTACAAATACAGTTAGAATAAAAAAAATAGTTTTGCAGAAAAATAGTTGATAAATGATAATTTAAACATAAAGATTCGTATAAAAATGGATTATAACGGTACTTTTTCTCTTTCTTTGTAGTCAAGAATAAAAATGTTCATTTATTTTTTGGTTCAACAGAATAGAACCACCCATTAATTGGCCTATAAATCAAGCATACATGTTTTTTTTTGTGCTTGAAGATTGATTTTATTTTAATTATTTTCTCCAGATAACTATTTAATAATGTGTAAATTTACCGTTATTCACAATAACTTCATAAATTCTATTTTTCATTGATTCGTATAGGGATTTTAAATAGTCGAGGGATATTTCACTCCATGCAGCTTTTATTTCAACAATAAGCGCATCCTTGGTTTCATATTGCTTTCCTCCCTCGTATACCTTACGCGTTAGCCAACCCCAAACATTTTCTATAATGTTAAGGTCGGGTGAATAGGGTGGTCAGTTTAAGATCTCAATATTTTGGTTGGCAATCCACGATTTTACTACACGTGCCGTGTGTATAGGTGCGTTATCATGTTGATAAATCCACTCTAGTGGTCCAAAAATATCTTTTATCTTAGGGAAAGTTTGTTCCAATAGGGTTCTGTAATTATTTCCGGTCATTCGGGTACTTTGAATAACAAGGTCAATAGTGCCGTAGTATGAAATTGCAGCCCATACCATAACGCCCCCATCTCTGCTGTGATGGCGGCTCAGAAAATTTTCGTCTTTACGCATATCGTGAAAATAAAAGTTATAGCCATCGGGGCCATCCAAATTAATTTTTTTTTCATCCGAAAAAATCACTTTTCGCCAATCGTTATCGCTTAATTGCTTTTGAACATCCCATGTCATATGATCTTTGGCAAACTGAAGGCGCTGTTGTTGACGGATTGTATTTAATGGAGGTTTTTTTTTAGTTTCCGGAGTTGTAAATGTTCACTGCTTAAAATAGCGCGACGAACTGTTGATTTGCTTGCATTAACTCTTGCTAAATGCTTAATTTTAGAGATAGAATGAGCTGAATTTGAGGCAATTCGAAGAATTTTTCGCTTTTCCTGTGGTGTTAGAGCTGTCCAAGTTCCTCCTTTGTAATTTTTATTATATGTTTCACGATGTTTTATGTAAATGATTACCACATTATGACTTCGTCCGATTTTTCTAGCGATTTCGCGATAAGAATAATTTTCAGAATGGTAAACATCAATTTTTACCATTTCCGACGAATTTAAAGAACTCTTTCTTCCCACATTGATTAAGCTAACTGCTGTAATTTTAATTTTATTTGGTTTTTATAAAGCTTTATTATAACCGTCTACTTATTTAAGTAAAAAATGCAAGTGGTTCTATTCTGTTGAACCAAAAAATAAATGGAAAATTTTATACTTGACTACAAAGAAAGAGAAAAAGTACCGTTATAATCCATTTTTATACTATTTTTTTTATATATATATATTTATTTACAGTATCAACTATTTTTCTGCAAAACTAAATTTTTTTATTGTATCTGTATTTGCAATTTATACAGTTTTTTTACTTTAAAATGTATTGGTTCTATCCTGATGAACCGCAGTGTATATATACACATATGCTCAAAATAATAGATACACATTCATACATAATATTAAAATAAGGTTAACTCTGGAAATTCCCTCCAAAACGAGCTCTGTAATTTTTTTTCATTATGGTTGCATTTGTACAAATCATTTTAACGAAAAATATGGCAACTTCTTGCCTTTATTTAAATACAATAACGAAAGTTCTGGTCAAACCATAAAATTGCTTGATCATAATAATAGATACACTTGATTTATTAATCACTTTTTTTCGTTGTAAACTAAATTTTTGTGTTATTTGTTTTGTTTTTATGTGAAACGGTAAGAATAATTATTTTTTGATTAAAAATTATATAAAAATATAAATTTATTTTTAAGAAAATGGGACGCAATTATCATTGTACTGAAGAAGAGAAAAAAATTGTTAAAAACATGAGAAGTCACGGAAAATCGTAGAGGGAAATAGCGAAGAGCTTAGGAAGGTCCTTACATTTCGTTCAAAATGCTTTAACCGAAAAAAATACTAAAGAATCTCGTGGCAGACCAAAGAAATCCAGCTCGGAAACAGATAGACGAATAATCTTATTGGCAAAAAAAGATCCTTTTAAATCGTCAAAGGCTATTTCCGCGGATATTGACAATGAAATCAGTCCAGCAACAGTTCGTCGTCGTCTTGTACAAGCAAACCTTCCAGGAAGAATTGCCAGAAAAGTTCCGCTAATGCGCAAACAAAACATAAAAGTAAGATTACAGTTTGCTAAAGAACATTTTCTTTGGTCTGGAAATGATGGTGAAAAAAAGTGGCGAAATATACTATGGAGCGATGAAACAAAAATAAATTTGTTTGGAAATGACTGCCAAAGGAATGTCCGTCGACCCAAAGGAAAAGAATTCCACGTAAAATTTACCAAGAAAACAGTTAAACATGGTGGAGGAAATATTATGGTTTGGGGGTGCTTTTCATGGAATGGTATTGGTCCGATATACCGAATTGAAAACACAATGAAGGCAGAGGAGTACAAGGATATATTGGAAAATGTAATGCTTCCATATGCATCAGAAAATATGCCATTATTGTGGACATTTCAGCAGGACAATGATCCAAAACACAGTTCAAGACTGGTTAAAAATTGGCTATCACAAAATAACGTTCATGTTTTAAGCTGGCCAAGCCAATCTCCGGACTTAAATCCCATAGAGAATTTATGGAGTGAACTCAAAAAAAGGCTATCGAAGGAAGTTTTCAAAAACAAAGATGATTTATGGGAAAAAATTAAAAAAATATGGTACGACATCCCATTGGAGACTTGCCAAAAATTGATCTCTAGTATGCCCAGAAGAGTAAAGAAAGTAGTCCAGAATAAAGGTGGATGTACTGGATATTAACCAATTATTAATTTAGCTTTAATATTTTTTCAAACCTTCAATAGAAAAATAGTTTTTAATTAAACGTATCTATTATTTTGAGCACCAAAATCTAAGTCAATGACTTTATTTTGGAAAAATGATTTATTATGTGTGAATTTGTTTATGTTTTTTTGTTTAATTTTGAACTTTTTTATCTAATTAAAGTTTTACAGTTCATTTTCTTTTTATTTTATCGTTTAAAACATTTTTATTTTTTCTCCAATAAAATTATCTTGGGTGTATCTATTATTTTGAGCATATGTGTATATATATATATATGTATATATATAAAAATGCAATGTATGTATATAATTTTTTTCATCGAGCTGATAGTCCTGGCAGCTAGTGCTCGTAAATATTTTTAATCTTAGAATTTATTCATAAGATTAGATAAATAAATAAGCAAATATTTTTTAAATTCTCAATGAATTTTGGTGATATCTCTGGTGTTTATAAATCGATTTTTATAAAATTTAATAGCATGCTGCAATGGAGTATTTTCTAAAATCTGATATATAATTCGAAATTAAAAAAAAAATAGTTTTTTAAAAATGTTTTCTTAAATATGCCAATTTGCGTACATCGATATATTTTGCTTTGGCGATATCTCAGTTATTGATCTACCAATTTTGATGAAATTTAATAGTGTTTTGCGTTGAATGATTTCCTAAAATTTTATATACAGTTCAAAAAACTTTAAAAAAAAAATTATAGTTTTTAAAAAAAACATAGTTATTTTGAAAAATACAGTTATTAAAAAAAATTTAATTCTCATCGAATTTTCAATTTTGGCGATATCTCTGGTGTTTATAGAAAATAAAAAAACTGTAATTTAGCATAGAATTTCTAGTTTTATCTATATCTCAGTTGTAAGTAGAACTATATGTTACAATTTAATATTTCAGCATACCGAAATATGACTTAAATAAGTGAGTTTTGAACATTATGATCGCCTTTATTTATATCTTACGTAAATGTTGTTGCCAAAAGTATAATCTAAATAGGTCCGCTAAATATTCTCATTAAAGCAACCATTTAGAGTCACTTTTTGAGTTTGAGATCAAAATTAAATTTATTCTCTAATTAACTAATCTAAAAGTGCATATTATTTGCATTTGATTTTTTTGGGTGGTGGTTTAAACTTCATGGTGTTGCCATATCGATCAACAAGAAATGGCAACCTTTTTTTGCAAATGTCAAATGTGTTGTCAAAATGACAACTTTTTTTGTAGAAGAAGAAGACATTGCGCGAATTTCATAGTTATTATACAAATAACAATGATTTGGCCGTGTTCTAATAGTTCTTAACTTTCTTATAATTGTTTTATTTAAATTTTCATAAATTTTGGAGTCGATAAAATCTTCATCTGCACTTCCAAAAAATACCTATAAATTTCTGTTTGTTTACGTATTTTTATCAGCTGTTTATTATGCATGTGTGTTTTGAGAGTTCTCATTGAAGATTAAACCACCAACATTGACCGCTTAAACTAGAGAACAAAATAAGATAATCGACCACTCAAAAACGAAATTTAGAGATTAACATTAATTTAATCTCCGATCTCGAACTCAAAAAGTGGCTCTTAATCGGTCCTCTAATTTTAAAGATATATGCATTTCAAGATGCGAAATGTTACAATGTTGTGTAATTTCTGAAATTGTTTGTATTTAAATCTAAATCCAAAATGTAGACCCAGTATAAAACAAAGTTATTCACTTATTACAGTATTATTCATATATCGTCTAAAAATTAAATAAATGAGGACATACATACAATAAAAAGGAGTGCTAATTATCGTGATTTGAAACTTTTTCAGATTAGAAAATCAATAAACACCTAAATCACCTAAATCAGTCTTGAGAAACATACACACTTGTAATTGACCAAAAACTCTTTCCACTCTGTACTTTACTTTTGTAACACCATTGCACAGTGGGAGAATACGGCCAAAACTCAATAACTTGGTCATTTCTTGACTTTTCTTCTTGAAATTTTTAGTGTACATAAATAATATACCTTTAGTTAAACAGAAATAGTTTTTTAAGAAAATATAAAGTCTGTGGTCATATAAAAATGGACTTCTAAACACGCTGAAAAAATCTTTGCTGGTGATTATACAAATTATTTACTTAAATAGGATAATATATGAAAAGAATAGCTATCCTGTGATACATGACTTGACAAAATCGGACATGTCCTTTCAGAGATATTAAAACCAGATTTTGTATGATTCTAACACACCTACAGAAAAACTTTAAACATTGAATATTTTTACAAAAAAGATTACGAGTTCTTAAATAATATAAAATTTGCAGATTCTACAATTTTTATTGCGTCCACAATTATTTGACCACTACCTATATACTTAAATAAATTATACAAAGGTGATTCAAAATTAAAATTGTTGTTTTTTTTTATCTTTATATATAAATTTTGCAAAGAATTAGAAAGGAAACTAAAGAAAATGGCATAAAAATATTGCATCCCGCCTATATTTCACTTCAAGTAGTGATTTTTTCGCGATAAATTGTAAAAAATTGTGAAAAAGGGGTGTTACTAAAAACGTTATAATTCTTAAAATGGGATGCAAATGGATATGAAATTCATAAAGCTTATTAATGATTCAATTCAGCTATTAGAGAGTGTTGTGCTTCAACCTCTAAATATCTCTAAAAAAAAATCGCGGTCTATCAAACTTTGTATTTAAATTTTTTTTTTTTTATTTTTTTTATGGTTGTTTCAACTGCTCGAATTCTAAATGAAGCATAGGTCAAAAAATATGGAAATTGGCGCGGTTGATTAGTAAAAGGTATCTACTTTTTAATCCAAAAAAGAAGAAGTTAAAATTTTACACACATTCCAAAATTAAGCGAATTTTATATATGGGTTCAAATATGCAAATAATTTTATTAAAAACATATAAACAAATATTCAAACTTCGATCAATTATTACAGCCTTAGCAGGCAATGCGGGATGTAAATGGGATGCAGTTGTTGCCTGGGTTTCCAGCTAATAGGTAATAACTGTATTCAATTCCTACTCACACCTCCTAGTGGTACATCCTGGAAACCTGAGCAACCTAGTTGAAGATGCGGTAAAGATGCGAGTGGGATTCTAGGTCAGGGCTAACGTGAGGGGGAGTTATCTTAGAGCCATTCCGACGCATTTGGTCTAAGGGTCTAAGATAATTGTACATGTTAGTTTCGGATACAAGCGGGCGTCTGTCTCGGACCGAGCGGCTCGCTTTACAAACGTGGCTCTTGTCTTTGGACTCATCATCCATCGACTAAGCACTTACGATGTTTTAAGCATGGAAAGAAACAACATTATAGAATATACTACTCCAAGGGGTAATCAAGCGAGAAATCCCCCTGCTACGGCAGCTGGCACAAGGATTTTGGAGGTGCCTAATCTATGCAAGAACATCTTGATGAATGAAACCAATTCTAAAAAAGCAGGCAATGCAGTATGGTAAAAATTTGGGATTACATGTTTTGAAATGTCAGCTCTAATCAGAGACTAAAGTTTCCTAACAAAAATTAAAAACATTTATGGGGGTTTTGGCCGCAATTTCCTACTGTGCATTGGTGAAGGGTATTTAAGGTTCGGCATAGCCGAACATAGCACTCTTACTTGTGTGATTTTGTCTCAGTTTGC
Source organism: Stomorhina lunata (assembly GCA_933228675.1). Taxonomy (NCBI): domain Eukaryota; kingdom Metazoa; phylum Arthropoda; class Insecta; order Diptera; family Rhiniidae; genus Stomorhina; species Stomorhina lunata. The sequence goes on along the minus strand of OW121740.1, from coordinate 80,850,643 downwards.
TATCTAAAACCATTAAAAAGCAGTATGCACTTTTTTCCACGATTTATAAAATCTTCATTAAATTTTAGCAAACAATGACTTTTTGGTGCGCTTTTGCTTTTAGGTGCTAAATAGCAAAAAAATCCGATTTCGCGGTAGTTTGCAACCGGTATTTTGAAAAATTTACGTTCAAGTTGTCATTTACACCTGTCGTATGTTATACCCATATGGTGCACATTAACGAGATAAATATCAAACGATGCGAAACTGAAAGATCTACAAATCCTTATCTATTTTTTTGGAATTCTTTGAGGCGACCAAAAAATATGTGAACAAAATTAAAATGTGGCGAAAAGGATCTTCAAATTTTGGCAGCCATTAAGTAGTATTAGAAGTGACGAAATTAAAATTTAGAGATAAGTGGATTCATCCCCTTAGTGTTGTGCCTATTTCGTAGAACAACGACTTGGGTCTAAAGTCATGTATATGAAGAAAAAACTTGAATGCTTCTATCGATTTTATCGTTTTTTTAAATATACATGCTAATTACGCTTAGAAGCGCAAACATACCTGGAGTTTTGCGAGTTCAAAATTTGTAATTAGGTTTCCCGAAGTCCTAAGGGTACAAACATTATTCGAGTTTAAAGTCGGTTTCAAAGGAATAAAAACTGTTTGATTTTTATGTTAGGCTGTAGTTTAGAAAGGAACAGAAATACAAATTGGATTATTTTTCTTATAATAATACCAAAGTCATGATATGGATTTTTATTCAAAAAAGTACTTTTTATTCTAAATAGTACTTTTTATTCTAAAAGGTACTTTTTATTCTTAAAGGCACTTTTGATTCTATATATTGTAAAAGGTGTATTTAATACTACATATAAGGTATTTTAACCAGGGACTGTAACGGTTATGACTTTTATAATAAAACTCAGAAAATAACGGTTACTTTTTGATTTTTATTTTTTTGATTAGAAATAAAAGTTATTTTGTGCCTTTTATTATCTCAGGCAAAAATAACAGTTATTTTTGCTTTATATTTTATCGCTCAAATTATACCGGGTATTTTTGATTTATATGTTTTTGCTCAATTTTTACCGAGTATGTTTGATTTATATTATATCGCTCAAAGTATACCGGGTATTTTTGATTTATATTTTATTACTCAAATCAAATTCCTTCTCTAAAAAATCAATTTTAAAAGATATCGCTCAGAAATTGCTTAAAAAAATTTAAATCACAAAATAAAAAGCCGTCATTGTTTGATTTAATATTATATCAAAATAACCGTCACATATTGAGCGATATAATAAAAATCAAACTTACCCGGTATGAATTGAGCGATAAAATATGAATAAAAAATACCCGGTATAATTTGAGCGAAATAATTTAAATCAAAAATACCCGGTATAATTTCAGCGATATAATATAAATCAAAAATACCAGGTATAATTTGAGCGATATAATATAAATCAAAAATATCCGGTATAATGTGAGCGATATAATATAAATCAGAAATACCCGTTATAATTGAGCGATATAATATAAATCAAAAACAGCCACTTTTTGACTTCGAGATCGGAAATTAAATTAATGTTAATCGCCAAATTCTGTTTTTGAGTGGTCGATTATCTTATTTTGTTCTCTAGTTTAAGCGGTCAATGTTGGTGGTTTAATCTTCAGTGAGAACCGTCAAAACACACATGCATAATAAACAGATGTTAAAAAATACGTAAACAAACAGAAATTTATAAATATTTTTTTTGGAAGCCGACAAAAATGGATTATTTTAGTGCAGATGAAGATTTTAGCGACTCCGAAATTTATGAAAATTTAAATAAAACAATTATAAGAAATCCAAGAACTATTAGAACACGGCCAAATCTTTAAAGTATCAATAAATCAAATTTTAATTATATTCTACAAAAAAAGTTATGTCATTTTAATAACACATTTGACATTTGCAAAAAATGGTTACCATTTCTTGTTAATCGATATGGCAACAAGTTTAAACCGCCACACAAAAAAATTAAATGCAAATAATATGCACTTTTAGATTAGTTAATTAGAGAATAAATTTTATTTTGATTTTAAAGTCAAAAAGTGACTCTTAGGGAATAAATCCACTTCCCTCTAAATTTTAATTTTGTCACTTCTTAATTAATGGCTGCAATATATGAAGCTCGTTTTCTCCACTTTTTTTGGCCCTCGAAGAATTCCAAAAAAATATATAACATTTGTAGATCTTCCAATTTCGCATCGTTTGATATATATCTCGTTAATGTGCTCTATATAGGTATAATATACGACAGGTGTAAATGAGGAGTTTTTGAGCGTAAAATTTTCAAAATACCGGTTTTTCGTGGAGCACACTCGCATTTGAATGAAAATTTGAAAACTACCGCGTAAATCGAGTTTTTTGCCATTTAGCACCTAAAAGCGAAATCGCACCAAAAAATCATTGTTTGCTAAAATTTTAAGAAGATTTTCAAAATGGTGCAAAAAAGTGCATATTGGTTAAATGGTTTTAGAATGCAAATTGAGACAAAATCACATAAGGCATGAAAGCGATGTCATTTATAACCGATTTGCATCAAAAGTTTGTCAAAAATCTCTTTATTAACTGACAACGGTTTTATCTAAAAACATTTCAATGAAGCACATCGCGAATTTAGCTTAAAATTGATCAGGAATGGTCTTAAAACTATTCTTTAATAAAGCTTTACCTTAGATTTGAAGCGCACCAAAATATTATAAGGATTAACGATTTTATGGACCAAATAAGAATTTTATATCTTAGAAAGATATGCACCTATTAAAACTTATATTTAAATAAAAAATTCTTTTAAATTAAATTTGTCCATAAGTCAAGGCAGCAGAATTTCACTAAGACTCACATTTTGTCAAATTTCGCGAAAATCGCGGTTAAAAAAATCAAAAAATAATATTTTTAACAATATTAAAAAATATGTTGAGGCCCTATGCTCCACTGGGAGTCAAGGATAACAGAAGAAGAAAAAATATTTTGTTTCACTTGCATAATTGCATTATTTCTTCGTGTTAAGGCATATATAAACTACCATGAAACGACAGAACACCTGAAAATATAAAAGTTGTGTCAAAATCAACATAAGACTAATAAAAATATAATAGTTTTAAATTTTTTTTTAGAAATGTTTGTTCTAAAATCATTAACGCGAACGGATTTTACATTCCCTAAGCTCCCTTTATAGAACCCAAAAAAAAATTTAGTGTGCGATCAAAAAATTTTTTGAATTTTTTTATTTCCGAAAATTAAAACTATTTGATTTTTGTCCATATCTAGTTTCTAAATAAATGTTTATTATTTTCATAGTAAACATTTAAAAATAGAAAATACAATTTTGAACGATTGTTTTTTTTCTGATCGTCTGTTTCGACTGATGAAATGTATCAAATTCACTTACAAAAATTATAAATTTGAAAAAGTTTTTAGCACTTACGTTTTTACACAATCAGAACTAACATTATGATTGTGTAAAACTGGCCATTAGTCTCCTTTTGTTCCACTGTTATCTCACTTTAAAGGATCACAATGAACCCCATGGGGTTTCGAGTGAAGGTGTCGTTTTGACATCGCCTTTCAAACCTAATCTAAGTGTCTTTTTAAAGTAAGGTTGTATGGTCAGACATGGATCATTTCCAAAAAATCCGAAAGGGCACGCTCTATAAAAATGCTATGCAATTTTCTTAAACATTAAAAGATTTTTATAAAATCAAAAAAATAAAATAACTTGCTATGCCAAGTTTATACGACATCATTTTCAAATTATCTTATGGTTTAATAATTATTTGAGAATAACCATTATTATCAATATGAGAAACTATAATTTATTTTATTCTCAAATGAACTTACACATTGAAAAAGTTTTTTCCAAATATGTGTTTGTTATTTAAATATAATATATAATTTAATATATAATTTAATATGTCTTAGTTTGAAGTCCGAGCTTACAATTAGCCAAAACTACAACAAATTGATGATTTTATGAGTGTTATGATAAAAAAAACTTTAAATTTTAAACCGATATGTGGCAATGGACGAAATATGGAAGCATCATTTCACTCTGGAGTCCAATCGAGAGTAACCCGAGTAACCGCAGGTGATAAATAAACTCAAATACAACTCCTAGCAGACAGAAATTGCACATCAAAAACTTAAGAGGTGTACATTTTCTCAGTATTATATTGAAAGTGTACTTTTACTACTTTTAAAATAAGGTGTCCATATACATATCGTCGGCCTATATCTAAAATGGATTATCTGCAGATTTTAGAAATTGAGAGTTTGATACCATACGATTCCGTTTGACGCCTTTGCCTATAGTGTGAATTTTTTATCAAAATGTTAATTTATTCGCGACTTATTCACTTTTTTTGTTTAGTTTATATACACAAACAATTTTATTTCGAAGACAAAATGGTTTATCTACATTGTATTTGCTAAATAATCATAGAAGTTGTAAACTAAAAATTTGTAAAAACGTTAAATAATTAAAACTTATTCTACTTTTCTGATGAGGAGTATAAACTTCCAAAAATACATTCTCTTAACAACAAGAAGATATCTTCTTTCAAATAGAGACGAAAAATCTTAAAACCTTTTAACTATTATAAAAGATAATTCATTTTGAGAAATGCACTTTTTCAAAAAATAAATTATTACCAATAAAATGTAATTAACGTCGTATATAGTAGAATTTAAATACATAAAAGGATCCGAAATCATAAGGGAGTATTGTTTAATAGAAATTGCTAAAATTTCATAAATTATGTTAAACAAATCCACTTTCATTCAAATCCACTGTGAACAAAATGGTTTATCTACACATTAACACAAAAAATTTTGAAGACAAAACGGCTGATCTACCGTAAAATCGCGAATATTGGGTTTTATTTAATATATTTTTTTTTTTCAGAAAATGAGAAGGAGGTTACTAATCATACTGTAAAAGATCACTTTGTTAAAAACTCACTAATAAGAGAATTAGTTTTTTTTTTTCTTTTCTTGAAAAATCAGTATTTTGCAGATAAGCCATTTTATATATAGGCCAACGATATGTATATTTAAATGATGAGCATCTGACAGGGCATATAACAAATACACAAAATTACCTGTGCAAAATTGTTTACTTTTTTTACTCGATACACATTTTATTGTGATTTTTAAGGGATTTCCTTGTAAATGAATTGTATAACTGGGAGGATAGTGTATCAGGGCCTTAAAAAACAATGGATAAAATCTTACATTTGACATATATTCCGAAAGTAGATCTTGTAATGCTTGACGTACAGCATTGCATTCTGCAACAATACGTTCCCTTCGCTCATCTCGTGTACAATCTGCATCTGCCATCAGTGCAGCAGCACTAATTATGCTTTCTAAACGTTCTTCCAATAATTGACGTGAACGCTTTTCGCTGTAAGTCATTGGATCCATAATAATTCCCTCCTTATAAAAATGTTCATTATTATAAATACACATGTAGTTAAAAAGTAATGTAGTTATACTTACATCGAAGTCATCCAAAGCTGCAGCCAATTCCCCAGCACCGCTGTAAATGTCAGTTGGTTGGCAAGATTTTCCTTGTGCTACGTCACTAATAGTATTTACAGCATCACATACTTGCTTTAGAATGAAATCCCGATTAACTTTTGCCAAATCAAGTTCTGGGTGACGAACATAAACTTTTGAAGCAGTAAGTAGCATAGTGGAATGTTTCTTTAACATAGCTCTAGCAGCAGCAAGATCATCACGGAGTTGTGGGTCTTTAAGTTCTTGTTGTCTCTTTGCAGCCTGTTTAATAAGTTCGTTTGCATTTCTCCCAAATTGCTATAATCATCAAATACAATTTTCAAATTTATATATAAAAGTAAATAATAACTATAAAATATACTAAAGAGTGTTCTAAAAAAAATATGCATTTACTATTTTAGACAAAATTTATCCATAGTGCAAGAAATAATTTATTTTTTGATCAAGTTAGTTTCTATAGATATGTCAGATACTATTATTTTAGATATTATTAATTTTCAATAGTTATTTCAATCAAAATGGACTGCGAAAAAAAAGTTCGTGAAAATATAATTAAAACTTTTCAAAAAAATCCGTCATGGACTTTTAAAAAAATAGCTAAAAATTTGAAAGTTGACCCTCGAACGGTTTCTAATGCCATCAGACGGTATAAGGAAAACCTGAGCATGGAGCATGAGCATGGATCAGGGAGGAAAAAAGGTCTTACAGATATTGGTAAGGCAAAAGAAGTCGAGCGACTCTTTCGAAGAGCGCCTAACACTTCTTTAAGAAAAGCAGCTCGTACGGTGAAATGTTCTACGAATTTTGCACATAGAGTCAAAGCTTATGCTGGACTGAAGACATACAAAGTCCAAAAGGTTCCAGATCGCAATTCTATAAAGAACTTAGAAGCAAAAAAACGAGATTTTATAAAAAATACACCTGTTGTGTGATGGATGATGAAACATACGTACTGGCAGACTTTTCTCAACTTCCTGGTCAAGATTTTTATGTTGCTGATAAACGGGGCAATGTTAGGCAAGAGTTTCGCACAAAAAAACAAACAAAATTCCCTAAGAAGTTTCTCGTGTGGCAAGCTATTTGCAGTTGTGGCAAAAGAAGTAAAGTATTTGTGGCATCTGGCACATTAAACACAGAAATTTATATAAAGCAGTGCCTACAAAAACGGTTGTTACCCTTTTTAAGAGAGCACAGAGTGACTACATTTTTTTGGCCCGATTTGGCATCATGCCATTATGGAAAAAAGGCACTTGAGTGGTACTCAAAGAATAATGTCATTTTTGTACCACGAGAGACAAATCCACCTAACTGTCCAGAACTTCGGCCTGTGGAAAGGTATTGGGCTCTGGTAAAAAAGGATTTGAAGAACACAGGAAAGATTTCCAAGAACATGTCCGATTTTAAGCGCAGGTGGAACACATGCTCCAAAAAGGTATCAGAAGCAACTGTAAAATCTTTAATGGGAGGGTTTCCGAAAAAAGTCGATAATTTTGCAAAACCCGAGTACTAAGTAAACATTTTAATGCTAAATGATTTTGTATAATATGTCATTATATTTGCGTATTTTGTAGAGTTTTTATATTAAAAGGTTTGATTTTTATTTAAGAAAATCCAACTACAAATTTTATTTAGAGCACTCTTTAGTCACAAGCCTGTGTCTGCTATAATAGCTTTCTGACGTTTGTTGGGATAATCAAAAAATCAAGCTACCATATTCCATGAATATAAAAAATTTTAAATTTCATTAAATCCAAATTTTGCTGTTTTTTTAATGAAAAAGATTTTGTAATAAAAAAAAAAATGTTGGACATATATATTTTCAAAGTAAAACAACTGCTTCAGGAGCAAATTTAATGCTCAATAGTACATGCATCAACAGCTGCAACAATATCCGCAGTTAACACCACATATTCCTGTTTCCAAGGAGATTTCAATTATTGCAATGGTCTCCAAAACAAGATCATGCAGATTACTAATTTCATGCATCAGTATGGGATTAAGGTCACGGTCCATGAAACTAAGCTAAACATCATCAACATCAGCGTTCATTCTCCACCAAACAATGCAGTACAGATCAATCACAGATGACCAAAACACCAATACCTAGAACACCAAGGTAATGCGAACAGGTCAGGAGCTGCAGAGATTAAACCGTACATAATACCAGTAGCCAGCTGTCCAACCAGATATAAGAATTGCAGGTTTGCTGCAATTCCTGTGGATGCAATTGCCAATACTATATACCCCTTTACTCTATCGGCACTTTATAAGGTTTTATACAATTACGTTTTCCTACTTCCACCCACGATCCATCAATAAATAAACAATTTGAGCTATGTTGATTGTTGTTGTTCTTTGCTCGATATTTAGAAAGGATTTAAACCTAGATTATTCTTTTCTTCCCTGTACAAATACCCATATATAAGCAAAAAGTTTCCTCAGATTTTGGAGAATTGCAGGTTTTCTGCAATTCCTGTGAATGCAATTGGCAATACTATATACCCCTTTAATCTATCGACACTTAATAAGGTTTTATACAATTACGTTTTCCCACTTATACCCACTTCCACCCACAAATACGCATCTTAGAAAGTTAACTTATAAACAGAATCATCTTCTAGAGGCCAACTAGAGTATGTTATTTCATTAACCGTTTTTAAATCTTTGTAGCCCTGTGCAACGGGAATATGAAGCAACATCAATCTGAGATAATACTTGCCACATTCAGATACACTAACAGTATACACGCATCCAATAATACTATTACAGCCTCTTGTTCTTTTTTCCACCCAGTTTTATTATTAAATGCAGTGACGGACAATACAATAGAATCATTACCAAATTTTCGAATAAAATGTTGGTGTTCTTAATCGTATTTAATAAACGGATAAGCATCTTTATTCAAATATTATTTAGAATGTAATGAAGCCATATGTTGAGGGGAACATGCCATTAAAATGGGCATTCTAACTCAAAACACACATCGAGTCGGTCTTGTTAAACAATAGCTTTTTCACAAAGAAATTATGTTAAATCCGATTTAAACTAATGGAAAATAGTAAAAGAAAAACTTGGTCCAGAAAAATAAAAAAAAAATCATGAACTTTGTGAAAAATTAAGAAATATGGTAGGAGATTCCTAGATCCACATGTCAACTCAATGCGGTTCTTTAAAATAACGGTTATGGAACTAAATTTTGAGTATATGAATCCTTTTTAATTATTTTTATTGTAATATTAAAAAACATATCTGATTCTATTTATTGTCACCCATCTCATCTACTTTTTTAATATATTTTTTTTAATATTAAATATCTGAATATGTAAATTTTTATTTTAAGTTTAGTTTCAGCTTTGTAGTTATTTAAAGGAATGTTTAATACCAACCAGATACCGAATATTGTTTTATTTTTTAATCAAGTATAAATATCATTGTCGATGAAAATTTATTTTCATTTCGATCGATGAATAAAAAGAGGGATTTAGATTTGAAATATAAATATCCCTCATGATGAAAATTTTAAATATCTATAACGATAAATATCCGAACAGAAAAATATTTTATTGATTGTTTTATTTTTGAACTTCTATTTTGATTTTGAAAAAAATAAAATATTTCTGAAATTTTAAAACTTTCAACAACGAATATATGAATATGTTTTCAACTAATTGCAATGTTTTAGGACATCGAAGTTAAACCTAATAGTCCTAATGGAGCTATTAGTAGTTTATTTGATTCAAATCGCTTTGCAGGGATATTTCTAAAAAAAAACATCTAGACAACGACTATTTGTTGTAGAAAACCATTTCAACACAAAAATTTGCAATAACAATTGAATTTATTGTTATTTAAACGTCCTAAAGATGCTTTATACCAGGACAAATCCTCTTCTTCTGTTATACTTGACTCCCAGTGGAGCAAAGGGCCTGCAGCTGTTACCTGGCGTCTCCAGCTACCAGGTAAGAACTGTATCCAATTCCTACTCTAACCTCCTCGTGGTTCATCCTGGAAACCTGAGCAACCTAGTTGAAGATGCGGTAAATAACCCGTGTGGGATTCTAGGTCAGGGCTAATATGAGAGGGAGTTATCTTAGAGCCATTCCAACGTATTTGGTCTAAGGTCTAAGATAATTGTAATTGGAAAAGTACGAAAATGCAGCGTCTGCTCAACATGTTAGTTGCAGCGAGCGCCTGTCTCGGATCGAGCGGCTGCCTTTTCAAACGTTGCTTGTGTCTTTGGACCCATCACCAATCGACTTAGCACTTACAATGTTTTAAGCATGGAAAGAAACAACATTACAGAATATACTACCGCAAGGGGTTAATTATATGAGAAATCACCCTGCTATGGCAGCTAGTAGAAGGATTTTGAAGGTGCCTAATCTATGCAAGAACATTATGATGAATGAAACCAGGACAAATACAGAAATAAAATTTGAATATTTTCTTTTTTCATCGGATGAAAAAAGATGAAAATTATTTTGAACTGATAAATATCCCAAACAATTTTTTTATATTTTATTTTCATCGGATTGAAAAACGATACAAAATTTTTGGAACAAATAAAAATCATAAGGTATTTTTATTATTTTTTGAACTTCAATGATTGTTTTTGTATGGATTAATATATGAAAATATTGTTTTAAAACCCAGTATATTGATTAATCCATAATCGAGCAACAAAGGAGTAATGACTTGTTCATACATTTGTAGTAATAAGAGAGCTATCGAAACTTTTTATTTTGTTGTTTATGCCTTGCTTAATACTCCAAATGGATCAACAAGGGATGCATCAGTAAGTTTTTTTTTTTTTTGACATAAAAAAAATATTTTGCTCAAATTAAATTGGAATATATCAAAAAATAAACAAATACAAATTTGTTTACTATTTTTGTTTCGGTAATTGGTGAATTTTTAATTGCATGTTTTAAATAATATATTACGAGTTGTCTTTTCTTTAATTTTCTTGCAGAAGCACTTAAAGACACGTTTCGAATATAAATAAAAATCAATATTTTATTTTTGCAAAAAAAAATAACCAAATTTGTATTTTATATGAATGGTACCCTTTATGCTCCTTTAGGAAACAAAAACGATTACTCCCTCTGTCGTCATTTTCAAGACTAAAGTGAGTACTCCATAAGGAGCTTAAAAGGAGTACTTGTGTCTGCGGACATGCTGTGTTAAAAATCCTATGAGTTTCGGAGTTTTATGGAGTAATCCATTACTCGCTAACGAGCACTCTTTGGATGATCCTCTTTTTTACTGGGAAGTATTAATATTCGGTCTCTGATACCAATACGATTATTTTAATTTTAAAATTAGAACATCAATTTTATTAGCTTAATCAAAATTCGTATTTAGTGATTCTATTGTATTGTCAGTCACTGTAAATAATATTGTAGGACCTCATTGTAGTAAAATTTTTGAGCATTGATATCCTTTTCGTTGAGACGAAACCATGCAATGAGGGTTGAGTTTGAAAGGGAAATGCTATTGACTGGTTCATTAATGCTGTTTTGTAAAAAGCAGAGTTACGCAAACATTTAATTGCCTATAGCGATAGGCAAAGAAATTCTGCTTGCGCAGCTCACTCTCTTGTTGAAGCATGTGTACTGTAAACAACAAATTGCTTCTCTCGCGCTCTTTGAGTTTTTTTCAAACAAATTATGAGTAGCAGGAATGGATAACGTATGTATATTATTTGTTTATGTTATCTAGACTAAGAAAATGAAGTTGTTTCGCTGCTTCAAATACATTGCAAATTTGTTTATGTAGTAGTGCGTAACACTGGTATAAAGTATACCACTTATTGATTTTGTGTATGGCAAGCTGAAAAACTTAGTTTTGCCAAGATTCTAAAGGCAGAATCTGGAGCGCTTACATATCTCGTGTCTATAAATGTCCTTATTTTATCATATATTTAAGAACCTTGCTCAGTAATTTCTACAATAGCGCAGTCATAAGCCATACTTAAAAAGATATTTAACGGTTTTTATAGAGGCACATACTTCTACAATAATATGGCAGTTACATATGTATATTTTTATATATTTGGCAACTCTATTGAAATATTTGATATGTAATTCTTATATATGTAAATCAGGAATGGGCAGAGAGTAAAATATAATTATACTCTTCAAAACTCTTGAACAAAAGAGAGAACACACTGGCAGAAACACGAATTGATACATTATTTAGTTGATATTTTATTTAGTTGCCGCTGAGTGGCGGAATATCGCACTTTTTGTTGTTAAATATGCAGCATAAATTAGAAAATAAGTAGTATGTAGAAAACATTTTTGAAATTTTTTCCATAAAAAACAATTTGTTTTCGAAAGAATGTCAGGGACTGTTATGACTTTTATAATAAAACTCAGAAAATAACTGTTATTTTTTATTTTTTTAATCCGAAATAAAAGTTATTTTTTGATTTTTATTTTTTTAATCAAAAATAAAAGTAAATTTTGCCTTTTATTATATCGCACAAAGTCTGCCGGTTATAATTGCCGTTTATTATATCGCTCAATTTATAACGAGTATGTTTGTTTCATATTTTTTTTCCACATTTTTTATCGGTTATTTTTATTTTAATATTATATCAGGCAATTCTTGCCCTTTATTTTAAAATTTAATTCTTTTTAAACAATTTTTGAGCGATATCTTTTGTAATATACTTTTTCGAGCAGCAATTTTTTTTAATTTTTTCTTGTAAAAATGACAAATACAAACTCATTATCAATATAAAAAGTCTCAAAAAATTATATTCTCTATAGAAAAACTGCTTTCAAACAGTATTCCCTATACAAAAAATGTTATACAAAAGTTATATCTATAGAAAAACTGTCATACAAAAATATTTTCTACAGAAAAACCGATATTCTCTATAAGAAAATGGTTATACAAATGTATTCTCTATAGGAAAATTGTCATACGAAAGCATTCTGTATAGAAAAGTTGTTATACAAAAGTATTCTATATAAAAAAATGTCATACAAAAGTATTCTCTACAGGAAAACTGTTATAAAGTATTTTCTATAGTAAAACTATTATACAAAAGTATTCTCTATAGGAAAACTGTTATACAAAAGTATTCTTTATAGAAAACTTTCTCATTTCTTTTGGAAAATTTTGAAAATGTCCCTTTATTTTGGGAAATTTTGAAAACTACCTATATCTTTTGGGGAATTTTTAAAATGTCCCTTTATTTTGGAAAATTTTGAAAATGTCCCTTTATTTTGGGAATTTTGAAAATTTCTCATTATTTTGGGAAATTTTGAAAATTTCCCATTATTTTGGGAAATTTTGAAAATTTACCATAATTTTTGGAAATTTTGAAAATTTCCCATTATTTAGGGAAATTTTGAAAATTTCCCATTATTTTAGAAAATTTCTCATTATATTGGGAATTTTTGAAAATTACCCATTATTTTGGGAAATTTTCAAAATTTCCCAAAATAATGGGAAATTTTCAAAATTTCCCAAATAATGGGAAATTTTCAAAGTTTCCCAAAATAATGGGTAATTTTCAAAAATTCCCAATATAATGAGAAATTTTCTAATATTTCTATATTGGGAAATTTTGAAAATTTCCCATTATTTTGGGAAATTTTGAAAATTTCCCATTTTTTTTTCAAAATTTCCCAAAATAATGGAAATTTTCAAAATTTCCCAAAATAATTGGATATTTTCAAAATTTCTCAAAATAATAGGATATTTTCAAAATTTTCCAAAATTATAAGAAATTTTCAAAATTTCCCAAAATAATGGGAAATTTTTTAAATTTCCTAAAATAATGGGAAGTTTTCAAAATTTCCCAAAATAATGGAAAATTTTCAAAATTTCCTAAGATAATGGGAAATTTTCAAAATTTCCCAAAATAATGGAAAATTTTCAAAATTTCACAAAATAATGGGAAATTTTTAAAATTTCCCAAAATAAGGGGACATTTTCAAAATTTTCCAAAATAAAGGAACATTTTCAAAATTTCCCAAAAGATATAGGATGTTTTCAAAATTTCCCAAAATAAAAGGACTTTTTCAAAATTTTCCAAAAGAAATGAGAAAGTTTTCTATAAAAAATACTTTTGTATAACAGTTTTCCTATAGAGAATACTTTTTTTGTATAATAATTATACTATAGAAAATACTTTAGTATAACAGTTTTCCTGTAGAGAATACTTTTGTATGACATTTTTTTATATAGAATACTTTTGTATAACAACTTTTCTATACAGAATGCTTTCGTATGACAGTTTTCCTATAAAGAATACATTTTTATAACCATATTCTTATAGAAAATATCGGTTTTTCTATAGAAAATATTTTTGTATGACAGTTTTTCTATAGAGAATACTTTTGTGTAATATTTTTTGTAAAGGGAATACTGTTTGAAAGAAGCTTTTCTATAGAGAATATAATTTTTTGAGACTTTTTCTATTGATAATGAGTTTGTATTTGTCATTTTTACAAGAAAAAATTAAAAAAAATTGCTGTTCGAAAAAGTATATTACAAAAGATATCGCTCAGAGATTGTTTAAAAAGAATTAAATTTTAAAATAAACTGCAAAAATTGCCTGATATAATATTAAAAAAAAAATAACCGACAAAAAATGTGCAAAAAAATATGAAATTCAGCGATATAATAAACGGCAATTATAACCGGCAGAATTTGTGCGATTTAATAAACGACAGAGTTTGTGCGATATAATAAACGGCAATCATAACCGGCAGAGTTTGTGCGATATAATAAATGACAGAAATAACCGGCAGACTTTGTGCGATATAATAAAAGGCAAAATTAACTTTTATTTTTGATTAAAAAAATTAAAATCAAAAAATAACTTTTATTTCGGATTAAAAAAATAAAAATCAAAAAAATAAAAGGCTTACGATCAAATGAAAATATAGCCCAAACGAATCAAAACTGTTAATTTGAATTTTAAAACAAATGCTTTTTTTGGTGTGTTTTTTTTAATTAAAAATTCGAAAATAACGGTTATTTTCAGTCCCTGAAGAATGTTTTTTTCCTTAGAAAAATATTATTTTCTTTAGAAAAATACATTCTTTTCTATTGAAAAAATAAGTTATTTTTATAGAAAAACTTATTTTTTCTATAGAAAAACTTATTTTTTCTATAGAAAAACTTATTTTTTCTATAGAAAAACTTATTTTTTCTATAGAAAAACTTATTTTTTCTATAGAAAAACTTATTTTTTCTATAGAAAAACTTATTTTTTCTATAGAAAAACTTATTTTTTCTATAGAAAAACTTATTTTTTCTATAGAAAAACTTATTTTTTCTAAAAAAAAAACTTATTTTTTCTATAGAAAAACTTATTTTTTCTATAGAAAAACTTATTTTTTCTATAGAAAAACTTATTTTTTCTATAGAAAAACTTATTTTTTCTATAGAAAAACTTATTCTTCTATAGAAAAACTTATTTTTTCTATAGAAAAACTTATTTTTTCTATAGAAAAACTTATTTTTTCTATAGAAAAACTTATTTTTTCTATAGAAAAACTTATTTTTTCTATAGAAAAACTTATTTTTTCTATAGAAAAACTTATTTTTTCTATAGAAAAACTTATTTTTTCTATAGAAAAACTTATTTTTTCTATAGAAAAACTTATTTTTTCTAAAAAAAAAACTTATTTTTTCTATAGAAAAACTTATTTTTTCTATAGAAAAACTTATTTTTTCTATAGAAAAACTTATTTTTTCTATAGAAAAACTTATTTTTTCTATAGAAAAACTTATTTTTTCTATAGAAAAACTTATTTTTTCTATAGAAAAACTTATTTTTTCTATAGAAAAACTTATTTTTTCTATAGAAAAACTTATTTTTTCTATAGAAAAACTTATTTTTTCTATAGAAAAACTTATTTTTTCTATAGAAAAACTTATTTTTTCTATAGAAAAACTTATTTTTTCTATAGAAAAACTTATTTTTTCTATAGAAAAACTTATTTTTTCTATAGAAAAACTTATTTTTTCTATAGAAAAACTTATTTTTTCTATAGAAAAACTTATTTTTTCTATAGAAAAACTTATTTTTTCTATAGAAAAACTGATGTAAATAAAGAGTCAACCAGTTGTTAACTGAGTGTTAGAAGAATAACACATGGCGCATAAAATAAAAACGGAAAAGTTTTACGAATAAATAGAATGGAAAAATTCTGTAACTTCTAAACCGTTGAGCGGATTTTAACAAAATCCCACAGTGCGTTGTGTTTTGAAGGAAATATTGCTGAAAATTGGGGAGTGTTCAAGCAGAATTTTGATATCTATTCCATAGCTATTGAACTAAAACTGAAAAACTTATTTTTTCTATAGAAAAACTTATTTTTTCTATAGAAAAACTTTTTTTTCTATAGAAAAACTTTTTTTCTATAGAAAAACTTTTTTTTTATACCCTTCACCAATAGGTGAAAGGGTATTATAAGTTTGTCATTCAGTTTGTAAT
The DNA here is from genome assembly GCA_933228675.1 of Stomorhina lunata. Lineage (NCBI taxonomy): Eukaryota > Metazoa > Arthropoda > Insecta > Diptera > Rhiniidae > Stomorhina > Stomorhina lunata. Next base: position 80,834,624 of record OW121740.1, on the reverse strand, counting down.
TTTTTCATTATTCGTCTTAGACCCCATAAAAATTATACCGATCGACTCAGAATCGCCAGGAGAGTCGATTTAGCCATGTCTGTCTGTCTGTCTGTCTGTCTGTCTGTCTGTCCGTCTGTCTGTTGAAATCAAGTTTGTGCAGCTCCTGGAGGGTGTAGAGAGATAAATTGTATATCAGATTCTAGGAAATTGACCTACGCAGTACGCTATTAAATTTCATCAAAATCGGTCCAAAAACACCGGAGATATCGGCAAAATACTAAAATTCGATGGGTACAAATTGACGAATTTTAAAAAATTTTTTTAAAATTTACATATTTTTTAAAAAAAAATGTTTAAAATTCTCATCGAATTTTGAATTTTGTCGATATCTCTGGTGTTTATGGACCGATTTTGATGAAATTTGATAGCGTGCTGCGTTGAAATATTTTCTAAAATTTGACATATAATTCGAAATTTTTTTTTTTAAAAATGCTGTTTTTAAAAAAAAAAATTTAAATTGCCAATATATATTTTGCTTTAGCGATATCTGAGTTGTTGATATACCGATTACGATGAAATTCAATTTGATATACAATTCAGAAAACTTTCTTCAAAAAAAATTATTTTTTTTACAAAAAAAATGTATTTTTTTTACAAAAAAGTATATTTTTTTTTTTTTAAATATTTTAAATTCGGCAATTAGCGGGACATCGAATTCGGAGTTTTGGCTATATCTCAGATTGTTATATACCGATTTTGATGATATTTAATATCGTTTTGCTTTAGTGGATTTCCTAAGATCTGACATCTTATTCATGTCAGTATACTATCCGCAAATTGAGGAATTTTAAACAAATTGAAGAATTTTATACAAATTAAACAAATATGATTTTTAGCTATATCTCAGGTGTTAATAGAAATGTATATTGAAATTTGATAATAAACTTCATAGAACACTATTAACATCCAATATTTAACTTATGTCGGTATGCCATCCAGGAGCTACACAAACCTGATTTCAGTAGACGGAAATACGATGTACATATGTCTAAAAATAGTGGTATGACTTTTGAACATAGTGATTGCTCATTATTTGCGACATATAATAAGTATATTTATATTAAATTGTAGGTAATCTTTTTATGAATTATGCAAAATACAACTCATTACAATGGTATACGTTCAAAACCATACATATACATATGTATAAAAATCTAACTGAACCTATAGGTTAATATATTAATTATATATAATTGTATATATTGGTACTAATTCTGCCTACTAAATTCACAGACATTCAAGATTAACCATGTGCTTTTCCTATAAGAAAAAGATATACACGTATTTTAAAATGTTGTGATATTTGTTAGTTACCAGATATAAAGTCAAGACACCGAAATCAGGATACAAAATTTTGAACAATATAGAACTTTTGCGTTTAACTTTTAAATGTATTTTAGGTCCAATTTATGTAAGTTTAACCAGCGTTCGCAAAACTGCTACAACTTCTCTTTACTTGGATTTTGCTTTCGCTTTTCTTTCTAAAATTAACAAAAGTTCCATCCGAAGCTAAACAAAGAAACGAATGACAGACAGTTGAGAAAAACACTTGGCAGTGGTTGTTTTAAAAATTTGAATTTTGATTTTGCCTTTCTTTTGAAGAGTGCCAAAAGTAAAAACATAAGCAGCCTCGTTGCTTTTGAAAGTCACGAGCAGTCGAGCTGAAGAACTTTTTTGTGTTTGAAAGTTGTAAGTCATAACTTTCAAATACAGAAAAGTTATTTCATTTCGGATGCTCACTTTTTTGTTTTTCTGCGTAAACACATCTACATAGTATATGTATATTTTTGTGTGTATGATCGGTAAATGCATGTGTAAAATAAGGTGACGAAATTCGTCTACTTGCCTGTGTTGCCCTGTAGGAAATGTCAATAGTGAAGGTAGCACTAGCGCTTGTTCTGCAAATAGCTAATTGTCTTTTTTTATATAGTTAGGTAACTGGTTGCACACAGTGATTTCTTCGATTTAGTAAACCTTGCACATCTTGCAGACCTAGTATATTTCATATGGTCATATGGTCAAAGGTGTACTTTTCCTGTATAAAGAAAAATATTTGCTAAATTTTGCCATCATACAAACATTTTCTCAAAACTTTTATATTTAAGCTCTTTTTGTCATTTTGGCTTATATGGGGCCTAGGGTCAAATATGGACCGATTACCTTGAAATTAATCAAGTTGATTACGGTTTATACAAAAATTATGTATGCAAAAAATGATCAGAATTCTCATTATCTTCAGATTTACGAGTGTTTTAGTGATTTTTGGCTTATTGAGTGCGTTTTGACAGAAGAGTTTGTATGGGAGCTATGGCCAAATGTGGACCGATTTCAACGAAATATGGTACAGTGATTTAGATTTACATAAGCAGTATTTGTTTTAATTTTCATAAAAATATTGATATTTGTGGCCAAAATATCAATTCCGGGAAGTGGGACCTATGGGAGGTATCACAAATAATGGACCGATTTTGACCAATTTCAATAGCCATGGCCCCACATTATCTCTGCCGAATTTCATCAAATTATCTTTAGAATTGCGACCTGTACTTTGATTACATGGTTTACATGGGGGTCCAGCTATAAAAATAAATTCGGTGAAGGCTACAAAAATAAATTCGACACATTAAGGCTGTTGCACCAACTCTTACCCTTAAAATACTGATTCAATATTTTTTTATGCCAAAAGCATTAACAACCAAACCCTCAACAGAGAATAATGAAAAAACAAAAATTACAACAAATACAAAAAATGAAATCAAAAACATTGCATTTGAATTTATTCTTAATCGGTCGGGTATTAAACGAATGATTAATTCAAAGAATTTAGTCTAGGTGCTTTTGTAAAGATCTAAAGAAATCAAAGTTTTAGTCTCATTTGGTGTAACTATCAAAATAGTACATACGTATGCGGTTCTACTATGGCGGCTAAAAACGCGATTTGGGAATATTTTGACAAAATTGAAAATGAAGGTGTAGCGGTTTGTAAAAAGTGTGGAAATAAATTAAAAAGCTTTAATAGAATTTCAAATCTGAAGACTCATTTATTTAAAATACATAAAATTAATTTAAATGAAGGATGCCTCCAACCAGAGTCGCCAATTCTTTCTTGTAATACACTAAAAACAATTAAAAAGAAAAAGATTAAAATAGAGATAAATAAAAAACAATTTATAAGAGCCTACATAGGACTAGTAACTGAAGACTGTATATCTTTTAATACATTAAATTCTTCGAATATGCGAAGTATTCTTGACCCTATTTGCGATGGTCTAAAAGATGCTGATGGGAAAAAAATCACACTTAACTCAACAACCTGCAAAAAAACATTGAAAACGGTGGCTGATAAAATAAAATTAGAAATAACAAATGAATTAAAAAACAAGTTAATGTCATTAAAAATAGACAGCGCCACTCGTCTTTGCCGAAACATCTTTGGTATTAGCGCGCAATATGTTAATTCGGCCAAAATTAAATCCATTATTTTGGGCATGATTGAATTAAAAGGTGCTGGTGCAAGTACGTCTAAAAATCTGGCCGCGGAAGTATGCAATGTGCTTAAGCGATACGGTATAAATTTAAGCCAGGTTGTGTCAATAACTTCGGATAACGGCGCAAACATGTTGAAAGCGACAAATATTTTGTCATTTGTTTCCGAAGAAAATATTGAGGAGTGTGATGAGTTGTGTGCTAACGAGGAATATTTAAAAAAAATTGCCAACTTGGAAAAAGTTCCCAGCATTCTTATAGGAAATATACAAGTTTGTCGCTGTGTTGCACATACAACCCAGTTGGTAGCTCTTGATGTCGTAAAATCTTCGGACATACTTATGAATGTATGGAATTGTCGCAACCTTACAAAATATATCCGTAAAACGTCAAATAGATTTCGCGAAATATTTGAGATTAAACAATTAAAAATACCTCAACTTGATTGCCCAACTAGATGGGGATCGACATATACTATGTTGCACGATCTGCTTGCGGCCAAAGATGCACTCACTGAAATCGAGGATATCAAAAATAGATCTGAAGATGAAAATTTTGAGGTAGATGGATCCTTTTGGGATTTCGTTGAAAGCTATTGTACTGTTTTTAACCCCTTACAAAAAACAATAAAAAAGTTTCAAGAAGAACAGTTGCACTATGGAACTTTCTATGCACAATGGTTAAAACTAAAATTATGTACCGAGAAAATAGTAAGAAATTCTGACCAGGAACTGATAAAAACAATTGGTGAAAAGATTTTAAAGTCTATGGAAGTAAGAACAAAAACTTTGTTTAATAATAAATTCCTGATTTCATCTTTGTATCTCGACCCTCGTTTCCAACATACGTTGACTGAACAAGAAAAAGCCGATGCAATTCATCACCTAAAGTCAATTTGGGATAGAATCAATGAAATGAATCCTGCGAGTTCCTTAAGTTCCACGCAAAGTTCGGCTGAGAACCCACCTCTTTCTCATTCTTTTGACGAGGAAGAGGAACTCTTATATGAATATTTGGCACAAGGAGTTAATTATAACAACAGTACGTCGTCTAACGTATACACAAAAATTGAAAATCTACGACTTCCCTTTCAAAGAACCGATGAAGATGTGCTTGTTTTTTGGAAACAAAAACAATACACAGATCCAGAATTGTATGCAATCAGCAATGTTTGTTTTGGAGTACCACCAACACAGGTAAATATAAATACAACTTCGGTTCTTGTCAATTATTAAGTTACCAAAGTATTACTAATATATATATTGACAAAATATTTATGAAATTTTGTTTCTGCTAGGTCACTATTGAGAGAGCATTTTCAACACTTAGGCTGGTATTAACTGACTACCGTAATCGACTAAGTCAAGAGGTGCTGGAAGACATTTTGCTTGTTAAATTAAACCCAAGTTTCCTTGACGGAGCCATACAAACTTTGCCTTTATTTGAAGATGAAGAGGACGATAATTAATTTATGTATATATTTAATTTCTTTATTTTTTACCTTAAACATAAAAATGGAATTTTTACTTTTTAGTTATTTATTTTTAATAAAAAAAGAAAAAGAAAATTAAATTGCTGATTTTACTGATTAACTTTTTTTATCGAACTATATTTTGAGGTTTTTGTCCAACTATTAAGGAATTCTTATCAGGATATGAGAATCGTATACATATTTTGGAATCACTAAATCCACAATCCCAAAAAATTTACAGAAATTGTTTAATTATTTCCCATAAAATATTTTTCAACCCACTGTGCAACGCTGACCCCATATTAAATTATTTAACTTAAATGTTTATTGTGCATACATACTATGTACATTATCATCAATAGTAAATCACTATTGACATTTCCTACAGGGTACCTGTTTCTCTGTTTTAAAAAAATAAATACAACGGCTATAGGTGAGTGAGTATGTTTGTGTCAAAAAAGTTTGAGAAATTAAAAAAATATTTGTCTGCTTTTACCTACTCAGAATAAAAAAAATCAAAACAACGAAAACCATTCAACAGCGACTGAATAAAACTTTTGGAAACGAAGGCGCTGCTTTTGACATTGCTTTTGTTACTTATTAAAATCAAAAGTTGACGAAGTTGTAAATTTCAACCCGATTAATGTTTTATGTTTTGTACGATTGTTTAGAAATAACTTTTCTCTTTGACTTTTGATTTCGCTTTCGTGTTTTTGCAAAAGTTAAAATTGAAACAATTTGAAATTTTAAAAAGTGGAGGAAAGCAACAGCATTGAAAAGTAAAAATTTTGCGACTTTTGGAATTTTGACTTAAGTTTTATTAACACTGAGTTTAACATATCAAAATATAGGTAATATTTCCGTGATTAACACAAAAAACAACTTAATAAAATTGAAAAAAATAATTTTGAAAATATCCCTTCAAAATCTATATACAATATCAATCAATTAAAGAGTCTAAGTATACCCTAAGAACAAAAGGCTTGCCAAATTGAAAAAAACAATACTTTCCAAATATTATTTCTGAAGTATTTATCTAACTTTATAACAATCTAAAGCATATAACATAAACTACTTCTTGTTTTTATACCCTTCACCAATAGGTGAAAGGGTATTATAAGTTTGTGATTCCGTTTGTAATTTTTTTACTAGTGATCGTAGACCCCATAAAAATTATACCGATCGACTCAGAATCGGAAGAGAATCGATTAAGCGATGTCCGTCTGTCTGTCTGTCTGTCCGTCCGTCCGTCTGTCTGTCTGTTGAAATCAAGTTTCTGAAGCCCCTGGAGGATGGACTTACATAAATTATATATCAGATTTTAGGAAATTCTCCCGCAATGAACGCTATTAAATTTCATTAAAATCGGTTTATTAACACCGAAAATATCGAAAAAATACCAAAAATTAGACGAAAATTTTAAAATTTTTGATTGAAACACACTTTTAAATAACAAGAGAAAAAAGATACTCCTGGTGTACATGTGATAATATGTTATATATCAGATTGTAGGAAATAGTTTCCCAAAGCACTCTGTAAAATTTTATCAAAATCGGTCCATAAACAACTGAGATATCGCCAAAACACTGAATTTGATGTATCGCAAATTGCCCATAGTTCGCATTAGAGAATGTTTGTTGAAAAAATGAAATGCAGAAATAGGAAAAACCATCCTCCTTTAGCACGGACCTACATAAATTTTATATCAGATTTTAGGAAATTCCCCCCCCAAGCACGTTATTAAATTTTATCAAAAGCGGTCCATAATCAATTGAGATATCGCCATAACACTACATTTGATGTACAGCAAATTGCATACGTGTACGTGTCTAAGAAATTTTGTTTACATTTTGTAAGTATTGTTTCAGCGATATCTCAGGTGTTTATGAACCGATTGTGATGAAATTTGACATCGTTCTTTGTGTGAGGATTTTCTAAATCTGATATATAAACTCCAGAAATCTGATTACGAATACCATTCAAATTGTACCGATCAACTCAGAATCGTCAGGAGTATCGATTTCGCAACCTCCGTCCGTCCGTCCGTCCGTCTGTTTGTCTGTCTGTCCGTCTGTTTGTTTGTCCGTCCGTCTGTTTTTTTGTCCGTCCGTCTACCTGTCTGTAATTTTTTCTGTTGTAGTCAAGTTTTTGGAGCTCCTGTTTTGTCGATATCTCAGGTGTTTATTTTGATGAAATTTAATAGCGTCCTTCGCAGGGGATTACCTAAATCCTGATGCATTCGGTAATTTGTGGTAGATATAATTTAGCGTGTTTTGATCGACAATGATAAAATTCAGGGTGGGACAATATCCTAAAATTTTGTGTAAAATCCAGGAGCTCCACAAATCTGATTTTAGCAGACAGACACTCTGCATTAATCTTAATTTTGTGTCTGACTTTTGAACATTATGATAACATTTGAGAATGTATTATATATCAAATTATAGGTAATCTTCCTAGGAAGTACAAAACTACATGATATCCGTTCAAAACCTACATATGTATGTAAGTATCTCACATATCAACGAAAATTTAAATTTTTTAATTGCAATTGGGAGAAATCCGTTCACGTTTGACAATTGTTCCCGTATAACTTCGCCTAAGATACGATGATGACATTTAGTATAAAGACGTTGTACGATATTATTATTCAGGGCCATAGCGCCTAAAATAAACTTTCTAGAGGGACAACATTTGACAAAAGTATTTCTGATCTCTTGAAAAGTTCGATATTGAAAATGGGAGAGCTCTATTCACATTTAGTGAAATCTCCCATATAACCCCGACCGGGAATCGATTTAATGCTGATAAATTAAATCACATTAAAATTGCACAAGGACTTGAGCAAAACTTTCCAAACATCCATCGGACAGATCGAAAGGACAATACATCCCAAATATTATTGATGAAGTGTTCATTTTAATTAATTAACTAACTTCAGATTAATAAGTAAATCTTTAATAACTTTTCCGACAAAGCTGATATCCATCCATTCAAAAGCTATATATTTCACGTATGTATCTAAAACTAAGAGTGTATACCCTATAATTTTAAGGCTTATCATTGTTAAAGCTTTGACCTAAATCAGTCCGCTAACTTCAGAGTTTTACATAACTAATCAAGAACTTTTACTGGTGGGATAATTCGTACGAATTAAAGTGCACAACCCTCACTGGGCTCTGTGTTTTTGGGTTGCATGCCAGAATACTTAAACTTCATCAAATCGATGTGCTATTGCAAATGTAAGGGCATCTTCATTTTGAAGCATCTTTTCTGCATGGTTTATCTGGTCTATCGAACTTTATTAAGTGTTCGTAAAATATGTGTCTATTTTAATTCGAAGCTACTGGCTGGCTTAAATATGCATTCTATACTTGTAGTCTAGTAATCATTATCTTTCACAAAGGGACCACTTTAGAACCCAAGTGAAGCTTCCCTAGACATCAGCCACCTGCCCAACCTAACCTTTTAGATGACGACGCCACCGAAAAGCTTTTCTTTTTCCGACCCTTAATTTTAAAGACTCTTTGCATATAATACTAGTATAATCAAATTTTGCTAGGAATTACATTAAGTACTTTTGCAACACCATTGGTGAAGGGTATCCAAGATTCGGCCAAGCCGAATATACCACTCTTACTTGTTTTAAAATAATATCCTCTTGTTCTATAGAAAAATTTATTTTTTCTATAGAAAAATTTATTTTTTCTATAGAAAAATTTATTTTTTCTATAGAAAAATTTATTTTTTCTATAGAAAAATTTATTTTTTCTATAGAAAAATTTATTTTTTCTATAGAAAAATTTATTTTTTCTATAGAAAAATTTATTTTTTCTATAGAAAAATTTATTTTTTCTATAGAAAAATTTATTTTTTCTATAGAAAAATTTATTTTTTCTATAGAAAAATTTATTTTTTCTATAGAAAAATTTATTTTTTCTATAGAAAAATTTATTTTTTCTATAGAAAAATTTATTTTTTCTATAGAAAAATTTATTTTTTCTATAGAAAAATTTATTTTTTCTATAGAAAAATTTATTTTTTCTATAGAAAAATTTATTTTTTCTATAGAAAAATTTATTTTTTCTATAGAAAAATTTATTTTTTCTATAGAAAAATTTATTTTTTCTATAGAAAAATTTATTTTTTCTATAGAAAAATTTATTTTTTCTATAGAAAAATTTATTTTTTCTATAGAAAAATTTATTTTTTCTATAGAAAAATTTATTTTTTCTATAGAAAAATTTATTTTTTCTATGGAAAAATTTATTTTTTCTATAGAAAAATTTATTTTTTCTATAGAAAAATTTATTTTTTCTATAGAAAAATTTATTTTTTCTATAGAAAAATTTATTTTTTCTATAGAAAAATTTATTTTTTCTATAGAAAAATTTATTTTTTCTATAGAAAAGTTTATTTTTTCTATAGAAAAGTTTATTTTTTCTATAGAAAAATTTATTTTTTCTATAGAAAAATTTATTTTTTCTATAGAAAAATTTATTTTTTCTATAGAAAAATTTATTTTTTCTATAGAAAAATTTATTTTTTCTATAGAAAAATTTATTTTTTCTATAGAAAAATTTATTTTTTCTATAGAAAAATTTATTTTTTCTATAGAAAAATTTATTTTTTCTATAGAAAAATTTATTTTTTCTATAGAAAAATTTATTTTTTCTATAGAAAAATTTATTTTTTCTATAGAAAAATTTATTTTTTCTATAGAAAAATTTATTTTTTCTATAGAAAAATTTATTTTTTCTATAGAAAAATTTATTTTTTCTATAGAAAAATTTATTTTTTCTATAGAAAAATTTATTTTTTCTATAGAAAAATTTATTTTTTCTATAGAAAAATTTATTTTTTCTATAGAAAAATTTATTTTTTCTATAGAAAAATTTATTTTTTCTATAGAAAAATTTATTTTTTCTATAGAAAAATTTATTTTTTCTATGGAAAAATTTATTTTTTCTATAGAAAAATTTATTTTTTCTATTGAAAAATTTATTTTTTCTATAGAAAAATTTATTTTTTCTATAGAAAAATTTATTTTTTCTATAGAAAAGTTTATTTTTTCTATAGAAAAATTTATTTTTTCTATAGAAAAATTTATTTTTTCTATAGAAAAATTTATTTTTTCTATAGAAAAATTTATTTTTTCTATAGAAAAATTTATTTTTTCTATAGAAAAATTTATTTTTTCTATAGAAAAATTTATTTTTTCTATAGAAAAATTTATTTTTTCTATAGAAAAATTTATTTTTTTATTTATTTTTTCTATAGAAAAATTTATTTTTTCTATAGAAAAATTTATTTTTTCTATAGAAAAATTTATTTTTTCTATAGAAAAATTTATTTTTTCTATAGAAAAATTTATTTTTTCTATAGAAAAATTTATTTTTTCTATAGAAAAAATTATTTTTTCTATAGAAAAATTTATTTTTTCTATAGAAAAATTTATTTTTTCTATAGAAAAATTTATTTTTTCTATAGAAAAATTTATTTTTTCTATAGAAAAATTTATTTTTTCTATAGAAAAATTTATTTTTTCTATAGAAAAATTTATTTTTTCTATAGAAAAATTTATTTTTTCTATAGAAAAATTTATTTTTTCTGTAGAAAAATTTATTTTTTCTATAGAAAAATTTATTTTTTCTATAGAAAAATTTATTTTTTCTATAGAAAAATTTATTTTTTCTATAGAAAAATTTATTTTTTCTATAGAAAAATTTATTTTTTCTATAGAAAAATTTATTTTTTCTATAGAAAAATTTATTTTTTCTATAGAAAAATTTATTTTTTCTATAGAAAAATTTATTTTTTCTATAGAAAAATTTATTTTTTCTATAGAAAAATTTATTTTTTCTATAGAAAAATTTATTTTTTCTATAGAAAAATTTATTTTTTCTATAGAAAAATTTATTTTTTCTATAGAAAAATTTATTTTTTCTATAGAAAAATTTATTTTTTCTATAGAAAAATTTATTTTTTCTATAGAAAAATTTATTTTTTCTATAGAAAAATTTATTTTTTCTATAGAAAAATTTATTTTTTCTATAGAAAAATTTATTTTTTCTATAGAAAAATTTATTTTTTCTATAGAAAAATTTATTTTTTCTATAGAAAAATTTATTTTTTCTATAGAAAAATTTATTTTTTCTATAGAAAAATTTATTTTTTCTATAGAAAAATTTATTTTTTCTATAGAAAAATTTATTTTTTCTATAGAAAAATTTATTTTTTCTATAGAAAAATTTATTTTTTCTATAGAAAAACTGATGTAAATAAAGAGTCAACCAGTTGTTAACTGAGTGTTAGAAGAATAACACATGGCGCATAAAATAAAAACGGAAAAGTTTTATGAATAAATAGAATGGAAAAATTCTGTAACTTCTAAACCGTTGAGCGGATGTTAACAAAATCCCACAGTGCGTTGTGTTTTGAAGGAAATATTGCTGAAAATTGGGGAGTGTTCAAGCAGAATTTTGATATCTATTCCATAGCTATTGAACTACAAGATCGGAAAGAATCGACAAAAATTGGAATTTTTCTGAATGCATGTGGTCCAGAAGCTATTGAAATTTTCCATACTTTAGCTTTAACTGATCAGGAGATGTTCAAATTACTTGAACATGTTTTTAGATTTTTTTAATTGCATAACTCTAAGTGGAGTAAAATCCTAATGAGATAATAATTCTTATCTATAGTAAAAAAAATAATAATTTTCAACATTGGTCCTTCGAAGAGAAGAAAGAAAAAAAAACAGCATTGAAAAAATATACTTTGATATAAAATATAATCAAATATATACAGTCTGTCAATAATGAGTTTGCACATTGAAATTTTATAAATATTTTGAACTTTACTAATAAAAAGCCATTTACTGTTTTCTACTTAACATTTTTTTTAACTCTCATACATATGTCTGTTATGTTTGCATAACGTTTAAGAAAAAAAAGATGAAGTTCTGTAAAACAGAAACAAAAAAAAGCAACAAAAGCAATTACTTTTCAATTTTCTGACTGTCAAACAACTTTGCACAACAGTTTTTTTTGGTACTGTTGACGATTTGCAATTAAATGCCGTTATTTTTTGTCTGTTTTTTATATTTTACAAATCATTTCGTATGCAGCTTTGGAATTACGCAGTTTATTAAATAATTTATGCATTAAAAAATGCCGGGAAAACGTTTATCCTGCGATGTAATACAATTGATTTATTACAACCATCAATTGGATGCAAGTGCTCTGGAGCTGGCAGATAGGTTCCTAGTATCAAGAAGAACTATTTATAATATTCTTCAACGTGCTGAAAAAGAGAACAGGTTAGAACTAAAACGTGGAGGTGGCCCTAAGCCTAAAATAAACACACGCACAGAACGTTTACTTCTAAGAAAAGTAGACCAAAATCCAAAACTTTCCTTAAGAGAACTTGCGAAGGAGCTAGAAGATGAGTTTGATATTGATGTCTCTCATGAAACTATTCGGCAGACCTTATTGAAAAACAAATATTCTTCAAGAAGTGCCCGCAAAAAACCACTACTTTCTGTTGTAAATATTGAGAAACGGTTATCCTTCGCTATACAAAACATTTCGCATCCAGTAGATTATTGAGATGATGTGATATTCTGTGATGAAACCAAAATAATGTTATATTACAATGATGGGACAAATAGAGTGTGGAGAAAGCCGTTAACATCATTGGAAAATCGTAATATTATTCCAACAGTCAAATTTGGAAAAATGTCTATAATGGTTTGGGGTTGCTTTTCGAGCAAGGGTGTGGGTGATTTGGCTTTTATTGAGACAACGATGAATGCTCAACAATATCTAAGCATTTTAAAAACTCATTTAATACGAAGTGCAACAAATTTTGGGTTCTTCAGAGACAATAAGCCGCAATTTAAATTTTACCAAGACAACGACAAAAAACACAAATCGCACATGGTAAGAATGTGGCTACTTTACAACTGCAGTAAAGTCTTAGATGCACCCGCCCAAAGCCCAGATTTAAATACCATTGATAATTTGTGGGTGTATTTAAAAAAAAAGGTCGCCAAACGTCATCCTACTAACATGACAAGTCTAAAAGCCGCAATATTGGAGGAGTGGCGCAACATTCCAACCCACTACGACCTACAGAAGTTAATTAATTCAATGAAAAAAAGACTGCAATGTGTGGTAGACGCAAAGGGAGGCCATACCAAATATTGAAGCTTAAAACTGCTTTTTAATGCAATAATATTTAGTATAAGGTACAGATGTCAACAATTGTGCAAAGAGTTTCTTGACACCAAAAAAATGGAGTAATACTTGTATTGTTTAAGTTTTTTGCTTATTTTTTAACCAAAGTGGATTTTGTTTGTTTTAAATCAATGTATATAATGTAAATATTTGTAATGAAATAAAAAAAAATAATAATTTATAATAAACATACTTTTTTATGTTAAATGAAATAAAAACGTGTATTTTTTGTAATGTGCAAACTCATTATTGACATACTGTACAAGGAATTATTTTTCCACATAAAAAAAACACATATGTACAAACAAACAAAAACTTTAAACCTTTAAAAAGTAATAATAGCAAGCAGAGTTTTGTTATATAAGCCCCAAAGTCAAATCGACTCTGAAATTGGAGCGATTTTGGACAAATTACAAAATAAATTGGCTAGAAAAGCAGCGGTTGAAGAAACCAAGAAAAAAGCTTAACAAAAAAATGGGAGGAGTTCGAGGAAAATCATCAAAAATTGCAACGCCATGGAGCAAATTATGATCAATATTTCCGAGATAGAGCAAAGAATAAAGCAGAATCAGCACTAAAAGAACTCCACAAATTAATTGACGAGCAGATGCAGCAAGAAATGCAACAACAACAAGTGTAAAAACAGGAGATGCAACAACAACAACAGCAAATACAGCAACAATTACAAAACCGGAGGCAAATGATGATGGCGAACAACAATAATGCAAACGCCATCAACACAAAAGAAACGGAAGAGAAGAAAACTAAAGAAATTCTTGATGCCAAATTGAAGGTATTACTAACCCAATTCAGACGGAAGATAGTTCAACTGAATAAATCTCTTAAAGAAGAAGAAAGAAAGAAACGAGAAGTCGTTTGCTTTAAAAAAAAATTATCTACATGGGAATATCAAATAAAAGAAATAAGGCAGATATATTCAGAGGTGTCGATCAACTACCTGATGGGGAATGAAATTGACGAAGAATTTGAAGAGATAGAACTTCGCTATAAAATAAAAAATAAAGAACTGATAAATAAAATAACTAGATGCAGTGAAGAGCCGAAGCACATATCTTTAAAGAGCATCAACATACCGTGCTTCGGCGGAAAGGTGGAAGCATAGAGTTTCATTTCAAGACTTGTATATGAAATTATTTCATGAAAACCAAAAGTTATCGGAAAAGGACAAATTATATTACTTAGAAATTAATTTAAAGCACGAAGCTCTTAAGCTTATACAACATTTGTCAGTTACGGAGAATTTTATTTTATGGGAATAAATGAATTTTATTCACAAAACTAGTAGATATGAATTTAGACCAGCCCCTTACGATAGTGCATCAGCAGAAAGTCCAAAAAACCTTTTAAATACTACAAACGAATCAACGCAGTCACTAAAGGCCATGGGAATTATGTAGGAAATAACAAAGGAGTACACCAATAATAAAAACGCGAGGAGTACAGAAGTAGAAGCGGAAGAAGATGATATAGAAATTGAAGCTTTACTTAAAGCAGAAGAAGCAAATTATCGCCTAAAGATGAAGATGCTATTAAATATGTTGCTGAAGATTTTGGTGATGAAGCTAAGGATGACTCAGAATATGCGGATTTGATCATTTCGCCGGCATGTACTATAAAAATAGAAGTTCTATAAAAATAGAGTGGGTTAACCGATTTAAATGCTCGAGCTAGTTTTGAAAAGGGAATTGAATTCCCAGTTTTGAAAAGCGAATTACATTTGGAATTTAAATTTAATTCCCTTTTCAAAACTGGCTCAAGCATTTAAACCGGTTCACCCATTCTATTTTTATAGAACTTTTTATAATAGTATTACGTTACAAGTGAACCTCCACGGTCCTTCGAATCTTTAAAATCGATTTTCTTAAAATTCTGACGTGCTACAGCAAAACGCGACACAGACACGTATTTCTTTATTTTAAGCCTATTTTCATATTCTGTTAACATTTCTCAGGTGTACCAACCACTGTCGTACTGTGTAATAAGTACTTGAATATAAATCTTATTAAAAATATTGTTAAGATAGATGTTACTCAGCCGGTGCCAATATCCGCCCTGCAGAATGTTCAAATTACTTGAACATGTTTTTAGATTTTTTTAATTGCATAATTCTAAGTGGAGTAAAATCCTAATGAGATAACAATTCTTATCAATAGAAATATGAACATAAACTAATAAAACCGCATGCGCTGCGTGGGTCTTTGAGTGCACAAGAGTAAATAACCTGTAGTGAAATCAGTGGAAGCTGGTAGCTCTACAGTACCCAACAAGGACCCTGTGGGGAAACCAGCTATTCCTCGCGAGAGAGAAAAGATGGAGCCTGCTACCGGCGCACCCAAGTCTGGGTCTGTAAAGGTTGGTAAGGCTGTCATGGGTTGCGGATCTTCGGCCTCGCATTCGGCTTCCCGAAAGGGGAGCGTGATCCAGAGACGAGCAACCCACGACTTCTGAAAAGATCAAGAAATCAGTCAGACGGGATACAGTTCAGGCAGCTGTCTTAGATCACAATGATCCTTATTGCAGGATTAAAGATGATCTATGGGAGCTGATTGAAGACGGACTGATAAGCAGTATTGATCTTTTTAAGGGGCCAAAGGATGCTCTATCATTCAAGGGTGCGGAATGGCAGTGGGGGTGAAGATCGTTAACTAATGCTAATGATAAAGCGAGGTCTTTTGACTTTATAAAAACCATGAAAAACAACATCTTCATCATGGGCTGTGGCGCCAATGCTCATCACTACAAGTGGGATAGTAGCAACATTAACGAGCGCGGTCAGTTTTTAATTTTATTACTAACAACCATCTTAGGATCTGTAATTCTAATAATTAGGTGTTAAAATTGTAAGTAATAACTTAAGATTGTATTAGCGTTTACAAATTAGATTGTAAGCTAACAACATTGTGATAACTACCTTATTAAAAGGGATAAGCATTTCCGGTTTAATAAATAATTAATAAGCGAAAAGCAGCCATCTTGTAAAGATCTGACTAAGAACATTTTATTAAAAGAAACTGATTAAAAATAAAATATAAATTTCGTTTTCTTATATTTGGAATCACACGTAAATATTTTTACATGGTGTCAGAAGTGAACGTGTATGGAACGTGTAATAGTATCAAATATACTTGGTGCAAAAGTACATGTGTAAAATTTTTTCCAAAAAGCAATTAATCATAAAAAATCTTTTTTTGGAGTAGTCTGAGGACTAGAAAGTTTCTTTTAAGGAGTTTATAGTTACCTATATTCTTCAGCACCACTGTATAGCTCACGTATGAGATTCACTATTTTTTCTGGCACACCTTTGCTACGGAGTGCCGCCCACACGGCTGGATGGAGAACGGTATAAAATGCGCGTTCGAAATCGACAAAAAGCATGTACAAATGCGAGTTATATTCTTTCGATTGTTCGATAATAATTCGCAAAGTATTGATATGATCTACGCACGATCTCCCGGGCCTAAAATCAGCTTGTTTTTTACGTAATGTAGGCTGTATGGTAGGGGCAATTCTATTTAAGAGCAACTGAGCCATAACTTTATAAATAACGTTTAGCAGCGTTATTCCTCGCCAGTTTTTACCATGGCTGAGATCAGCTTTCTTGGGGATTGTAACTATTATGCCAGTTTTCCACTCTATAGGTATATGATTATTTACCCAAATAGATTGTATAATGGGTTTAAGGGATTCGGCTATTGGGGCAGCACCATATTTGAGTAGTTCTGCGGGAATTCCATCACTACCAACTGCCTTGTTGTTTTTTAAAGAGCATAAAACTGAAAATATTTCTGTATAAGAAGGTGGGGTGCTGTGTGCAGAGTGAGGTTTGACGGTAGTGAGAGTCAACCGATTACGCAATGTTCAGGGGTGCGTCAAGGCTGTGTCCTGTCACCGATGCTATTCCTAATTTTACTGGATGGTGTGATAGAACAAATATAGATGCCCCAAATGGATTACGCTGGAATTTGCATGAACGTCTAAATGATATTGATTATGCTGATGATTTATGTATGCTAGCACATCGCTTCGAAGATATCCAGCAAAAACTCCACTGTCTTGACATCAATGCCAGAAAGGTAGGCCTCAAAATAAACGTCAACAAAACAAAAATTATGAGAATTGGAACCAATAACTTAACACCGCTCACAATAAATGGAATCGTAATAGAGGACGTGGATAGCTTTTGCTAGCTCGGTAGCCGAATATCTAAGAATGGTGGATCCAACGCTGATATACAAGAACGCATAAATAAAGCCAGAACTGCATTCCACTCTCTGCACAAAGTTTGGCGCTCAAACAATATATCCAAACGTACTAAACTTCGCATATTCAACAGCAGTGTGAAATCTGTCTTGTTATATAGCAGCACCACATGAAGTACTGCAATGTACACCCAAAATAAACTAAACGTGTTTGTCAACCGCTGTCTTCGCCAAATACTACGTATTTCCTGGCCACAACGGGTGTCCAACGAAGAACTTTATCAACTAGCCTCCTGTCAGCCCATTGAAATCCAAATCCGACGTCAAAAATGGTCCTGGATAGGACATGTCTTACGCAGACCTACTGGCGAAATACCTAAAGCTGCTCTTGGGTGATGTAGGGGATGTTGGATACCAAGTAACGGTCCTGATCGGTCTTAACTTGGTAAAGCCCAGGCTAATCTTGGTCTTCCTTCATCTCAATTGTGGACACTGACCTCCTAGTGGTATCACCCGGGTAGCTACGTTAACACCCGTTAAAGTAGTGAGCTAATATGTGCCGCGAGTTCCCCCATAAGAACTATAAAAATATGGGTCTGGGACGTCGGGCTAGTAACCCACTCCTAGAAAAAAATGACTATGAAAAAGCAAAAAAGAATTAAAACGGCCCTCCCTAATGTTGACGACTATGGCAAACGAAAAAAGGACCATGATTTAAGGATCAGCACATGGAACATCCGAACCCTCTACAGAGGAGGTGCTTTGACCCAGTTGATGGATGTCCTCGAGGAATATAAATGCGATCTAACTGCTGTCCAGGAAGTAAGATGGAATGGCAACGGCGTCGCCAAGACACCAAAAGGTGACCTATATTACAGCTGCCATCAGAGAAAGCATGAATTTGGTTGCGGATTTATAGTCAGCAAAAAAATGCGAAACCTAGTCTCCAGATTCACCCCAGTTAACGAAAGATTAGCAACAATTCGTGTAAAAGCTAAATACTTCTATCTGAGTTTAATTTGTGCTCACGCTCCCACAGAGGATAAAGAAGAAGATTTAAAAGAAGCCTTTTATGAGCAACTCGAGGAAGTATATGATAGTTGCCCTAATCATGACGTAAAAATAATACTGGGTGATTTTAACGCAAAGATTGGACAGGAAAGTTGCTTTGAGCCCACTGTCGGTAAATTCAGCCTCCATAACGTAACATCTGACAATGGTATAAGGCTGGTCTCTTTTGCGGCTGCTCGAAATATGGTAGTGAGTAGCACCAGATTTCAACACCGTAGAATACACAAAGCTACGTGGGTGTCTCCCGATCAAATGACAAAAAATCAAATAGACCATATTGTAGTTGACGGAAGGCACTCATCAAGCGTATTGGATGTGCGTACAATTCGGGGAGCCAATATGGACTCCGATCACTATCTTGTTGCAGCCAAGGTGAGAACACGCCTGAGTATGTCGCGAAACATGCAGACAGAATCGCAAAGGAAATTTAACATCACCAAGCTACAATCCCATCAAATTGCCACAGATTACTCGCGACGAATAGCTCAATTACTTGGAGAAAATATTTCAACTCCCAACGACATCAGCGCTCTATGGCAACATATTGCCAGCTCAATGAAAACTGCCGCAAAAACTGTATTGGGGTTCCAGAACCCTCTTCCAAAAAACTCTTGGTATGACGAGGAGTGCCGCAATGCCACTGCGGCGAAAAATGCAGCCTATAGGGCAACCCTGCAGTCAGTAGTTACTCGTCGAACTTTAGAAAGATATAGAGAAAGAAAGAGGGAAGAGAAACGCCTATTCCGAAGAAAAAAGAGAGAAATGGAAAGACGTGTGTTCGAGGAGATTGAGTTATATAAGAGTCGTAATGAAGTGCGTAAATTTTATCAAAAAGTTAAACATCAGACGGATGGTTTTAGCAATTGTATTCTCTCCTGCAAAGACGACCAAGGAAACCTGGTAACGGATGCTGAAACCGTACTGAAACTGTGGAAGGAGCACTTTTTCAAATTGTTGGTATCAAATGAAAGCGACCAAGATGACACGCCTGAACAAATCAATGATGATGGCGTTCTATGTCCACCACCAAACCAAAATGAGATTAGAATCGCTATAAATCGGCTAAAAAATAACAAAGCTGCGGGTGCCGATGGTCTTCCTGCTGAGCTTTTTAAGGCCGGAGGAGATGAGTTGATAAGGCTTATGTCCCAACTTATAGAAGCAATATGGTCAGAAGAATACATGCCAGACGATTGGAATCTTAGTGTCCTTTGTCCTGTGCACAAAAAAGGAGATAAAACTGTGTGTGCAAATTACAGAGGGATAAGTCTCCTCTCAATTGCATATAAGATTCTATCGACCATACTATGCGAAAGGCTTAAGCCCAAAATTAACGAAATAATTGGGACGTACCAATGTGGCTTTAGACCAGGTAAATCAACCACTGACCAGATCTTTACTCTACGTCAGATCCTGGAGAAGACCCAAGAGAAACAAATTGACACGTATCATCTCTTTGTTGACTACAAAGCAGCTTTTGACAGCCCGATACGGAAGAAGGTGTTTGAAGCAATGTCTGAGTTCGGCATCCCCACGAAGCTAATAAAGTTATGCAGGATGACACTAACTAATACAATATCATCTGTTAAGATAGGTAAGAACCTATCAGAGTCTTTCATAACTAAACGGGGTTTCAGACAAGGTGATAGTCTATCATGTGATCTCTTCAATATTGTGCTAGAGAAAATCTTACGTGATGCAGCAGTTAATACAAGTGGTACAATCTTCAATAGAAAACATATGCTACTCGCGTATGCCGATGACATTGATATTATGGGGCGCACTTTACGCGAGGTAACTGCCGCCTTTTCCAATATCGAGAAGGAATCAAACAAAATGGGTTTAGCTGTAAATGAATCAAAAACAAAACTGATGGTTTCTTCAGGCAGACAGACCACTAGAATTGGATCACATGTGCCCGTAGAAAACTATAGTTTCGAAGTTGTAAAAGAATTTGTATACCTTGGTACCGCTGTGAACATCAACAACGATATAAGCTTTGAAATTAAACGTAGAATAATACTTGCCAATAGATGCTATTTTGGCCTTAGCAAACAGCTAAGAAATAAAGTGCTCTCCGTAAGAACTAAAATTACGCTCTATAAAACGCTTATACTACCCGTGTTACTGTATGGTGCAGAATCATGGGTACTTGCACAGGCAGATGAAGCTATCCTTGGAGTGTTTGAGAGGAAAATCCTACGAAAAATATTTGGACCAGTCTGCGTCAACAATGAGTATCGACATCGAATGAATCATGAGCTGTATGAGTTATACGCTGACATAGACATAGTAAAACGCATTAAGCAACAACGGCTGCGCTGGCTAGGACATGTTGTGCGAATGGATGAAAATACTCCGGCAAGAAAAGTGTTTGATAATGATCCTGAGGGAACTCGTAGAAGAGGGCGCCCAAAACTTCGATGGAAAGACCAAGTAGAAGAAAATCTTTCAAAACTTGGCATAAGAAATTGGAGAATATGCGCACAAGATAGAAGCGCATGGAATTCTAAAATATGCTCGGCCTTTGACCTAAACAGGTTGTTACAATAGGCCATTTAAGTAAGTAAGTAAGCTCTTGATTGGAATCCTCAAGGACACCGCCTTCCAGGACGTCCACGTAATACATGGATCAGAGTGGTAAAGCAAGAAGGAGCGAAATTAAATAAACCGTGGAATGAAATCAAGTCCCTAGCCAATGACCGTTCCCAATGGAGAGATTTTGTTGATGCCCTATGTTCATCATGATGAATTTTTATATAAAAATAAATAACTTGTAATTTTAATTTTATATAAATAAAAGGAAATATATATATATATATATATTCTTCAGCATTTCAATCGGATTGGGGAAAATTTCCAAGGAATTGTAAGGTTACTCGGAATGGCAACTATTGATCGTTTACCTGCTGAGTTGGACTGCTCTAACTTGGCAAACGACTGGCCATTTTGGAAACAGAGTTTCACTGTTTATATGATTGCCAGTGGTAAAGCAAAAGAACCGGAGGCAACAAAGATCGCCAATTTCATCTGGTTGATTGGCGCAGGTGGCGCTAAAATTTATAATACTCTGTTTCCCAACAATGGGACAGAAAAATCTTTATTGGGTACTGTGGAGTCAGAATTACCACCAACAAAAGATCCAGTAACAGAAAAAGACTCCGAAACTGGTAAGGCGGCAATAGCTCAGCGCAAGTTAGAGGATGTTATACGGAAATTCGATCAACACTGCCTACCACAGAGAAATGTGGCTATGGAATCTTATAAATTTAATAAGATTTCTCAAAAGGAACGTCAGACTTTTGGAGAATTTGAAACTGAGTTGCGCACACAAATTCGATACTGTGAATTTAAGTGCAAATGTGGAGTGGTATACGAAGATCGTATGTTACGTGACAGAATCATCATCGGAGTCTATGATAAAAAATTACAATTGAAGCTGTTGGACGGCAGAGATGAAGACTTGGAGCGCGTTATTGAAATATGTGAAACATACGAGGCAGCAAACGCCAATAAGGATATGCTAGATTCGAAACAAGTAATGATAGCTGCAGTGAAAGCAAATGAGAAGCCGTAATCTGTTGTAGGAGCAGTAAACAGATTCTGTTTCAACTGTGGAGGTCCCTGGAAAATCGGTCATCAAGCTGAATGCAGAGCCAAAGATGTCATTTGCCATTCGTGTTAAAAAAAAGGTCATTTCCAAAGAATGTGCCGTAAACCTCAGAAGAAAGCAACGGAAAAGAAACAGCAAGCTGGTAATGAGAAGCAGAAAGTAGCAGAGCTTAATAGGAATGAAGTACAAGGTAAAACAAATGGTAATTGTAGAAATTTAAGTAATATAAGTTATAATAATGTTCTTAGGATAAATTCAATAACACCGGATAGAAAACCATGGAAGAAGAATTATAGAATAGGAAATGAAACAATAACTTTTAAATTGGATACTGGGGCTGATGTAAACTGTTTACCTATTAGTTTTGTTAAGAAATTGAATAATGAGAATAATGAATTTCAAGTATATGATTAAAGTGATAATAAAGTTCAAATTTATGGAAACTGTGAACTTAATTTAATGGATTTTGATACAAAAGAGTGTGAAGATGTTGAGTTTATGATAGTTAGTGACAAGCGGGAACCAATATTGGGCTTAAATGCATCAAACGGTTAGATGTGGATAATATTAATGGAAGCGAAACTAAAGTATCATTCATGGATAGGCATCGTGGTGTTTTTCAGGGACTTGGGAAATTTCCGAAAACTTTTTCAATAACGTTAAAAGAAAATTCAAAGCCAGTGCTTCAATATAGGAAGAGGAATCCGAATTCACTATTGGACAAACTTAAACTTGAGCTTGAGAAAATGATAGAAGAGGGAATTATTGCACCTGTTGACTATCCGACTGACTGGGTGAATAATTTACAGTTAGCGGAAAAGCCTAATGGTTCAATTCGAATATGTTTAGACCGGAAATAGTACGTGATATCGGAAGGAAAAATTAAACCAGATTTGAAATATAGTGAGGTAATAATGAAAAAGCCTTGTAATAAATCGGACATTTTAAGGTTCCTAGGTCTTCTGAAATATTTGGCAAGATTTATTTCTAACCTTTCGAAACAAACAGCAGAATCACGAAATTTGAGACGGAATGATGTAAAATTTGAATGGACGGACACGGACACACCCTAATCCATCTAAAGATGGATTAGGGTGTGTTCTCACACAAAATGGCCATCCTGTAGTTTTTGCATCTCGAACAAAAGTGAGCAAAAATTGGCGCAAATTGAAAAGGAGCTATTGGCAATTGTTTTCGCATGTCAACGATTTCACTTTTATTTATATGGGTGCGATTTCATCGTCGAAAGTGATCATAAGCCTCTAGAAGCTCTTGTCAAACGTGATATTGATGATATGACAATGCGACTGCAACGAATGTTTATGTTTCTTCTCAAATACCCGGATATGAGTGTAGTGTATAAGTCAAGAAATGATATGTTAATAGCTGATTGCTTGTCCAGAGCTCAATTATCGGAAGTTTCTGAAATGTCTGAGCTTGCGCGTGTTATTCATAGGGTGACCAAATCGGCTTGTCTTACTCAGGAAAATTACAATTTTTATAGAAACATTCTTAAAAGTGATCCGGAATATTCTTGTATCCTCCTCAAGTACGTTGAGAATGATTTTCTAGGGTTTCATCATGAATTGAGTCAACGTTTTCATAAATTAAAATCCGAATTGTACGTTGAAACGAATAATTCCGTCAGAAATGCAGCGAAAAATAGCAATTTTACTACACGAGCCTCACCTTGGCATAGAGAAAACGCTTGCTCGCGCAAGAAAACTTTATTATTGGCCCGGAATGAATAGAGATATCAAGGAACTGGTTATCGCATGCAGAATTTGTGAAAAAAATAAACCATCAAAAAGAGCCTTTAATTCAGGAGGAAATTCCAAAATATCCATTTCATATTGTTGGAATGGATCTTTTTGAGTACGCAGGGCGTGAATATATTGCACTATTTGATTCGTACTCTAATTACCTATTATCCTCCAGAGTTCAGAGTGAAACTTCCAGCCATATTATCAAAATAATAGGTCAAATATTTAATGTGGTAGGATATCCAACAATTATTAGATGTAACAACAGTCCATTTGGATCGCTTGAGTTTAAACGTTTTTCGGAAGAATATAACATTCAGTTTAAGTTTTCAAGTACCGGATACCCTCAAAGCAACGGGCTAGCTGAAAAAGGGGTTGCAATAGCAAAAAATATTATTAAGCGATGTCTTGAAGTGAATGATGCTGATCGATTTCAATACTATCTGTTAGATTACAACACGACTCCGCTAGCAAGCATGCAAGTTGCTTCTTCTGAATTATTCTTTGGAAGGCTTTTAAAGAGAAAATTACCAGTAAGTGATCAACAACAACACTATTACAATAAGACCGCGAGATCATTACCAGTATTAAAAGAGGGTGAGTTAGTATTATTTAGGAAAAACGGAAAAGAGTAGCATTATGGCAGAATTGAATCATAAGTCAATGGTAGGTCTTACATAATTAGGGATAGTTTTAATAACTATTTCCGGCGCAATCGTCGTTTGATTTCCAAATCTAGGAACGAAGATTTTAACGCTAGTGACTTAGTATTTGAGGAGGGTAACGAAGGATGTGGACACACGAAGATGAGCACGAGTGACAGTGTTGCATGTAGCCTTGATTTCCCGACTGTCACAAGATCAGGTATCAGTAAGGACAACAGTAATGCCAACGAATCAGTACCTTCGGGTGATATTGATTCTTCTAATGAAACTGATAGAATTCAAAGAATCCCTGAAGCTAGTGAATCAGAGGCATCTGAGTCTATAAATTTACAGTTAGATGGCAGACAAGGCAGGGTAACTCGAAGTGGTAGAACTGTCAGGCCCCCGATGCCCAAACGCTAGTCTAATAAAAATATTAAAAAAAAGCGTGTAATAATTAGGTGTTAACATTGTAAGTAATAACTGAAGATTGTATTAGCGTTTAAAAATTAGATTGTAAGCTAACAACATTGTGATAACTACCTTATTAAAAGGGATAAGCATTTCCGGTTTAATAAATAATTAATAAGCGAAAAGCAGCCATCTTGTAAAGATCTGACTAAGAACATTTTAATAAAAGAAACTTATTAAAAATAAAATATAAACGTCGTTTTCTTATATTTGGAATCACACCTAAATATTCTTACAGTAATAGGTCCAACAAACCCCCGAAAAACAAATTAGGAGTCTATGGGACACCAGGGTGCGTAACATCCCACTAAGAACATTTTCTGAGGTGAAAGAATGCTGTGGTGTCAAAGCTCACGGAAAGTTATATGACTAGCTATGAACATAGCTGTCCGTTAACCTTCCCGGCCAAGCGTAAACAGCCTAATTGTGGGACGAAGGATCTCAAGAACCTTAGGACAACCGTAAGAAGACTGTTCAACAAGGCCAAACTTACTCGCAGGGATGAGGATTGGTCTAATACATCTAGCCCTGAGATGCTTGGACTCCTTTTTGACCGATCCGATTATTCAAGAGCTATCTATGGAGCGATGTGGTCGGTTTTATTGAAAAGGGATTAGAATTCAAAGAATATACTTTGGCCGCTTTCCTCGATATCGAGGGTGCTTTCAACAACATTTCGACTGAAGCAATTAGGGGTTCACTTGAGGACATAAATATACAGGGCTTTTTAATAGATTGGATTGTGAACATGCTTAACAGTAGGATCATCAACTCGAATCTAGGTGACTGTAGTTTATGTAAAAAAGTAACTTGGGGTACTCCACAAGGAGGGGTTCTATCACTATTACAAGGAACAACGTTGTGCTAGTATTGGTATAATCGGTGCCCTTAAAAGCACACCTCATGGAGCCCTAGACATCATGTTGTAACTGTACCCTCTTGATATTTTCATGAAGGGAATGGCAACCAGAAGTCTAGTAAGGCTGTTCGAGTCGGGTATACTTAGATAAAGGCATACGGAACACTCCAGTATTCTGAGCTTAACAGGCTCCTTGGGCTTGGAGTCAGGTCTACCACGATCTGACTATTTAAGTCAAGGAGTTAATGTACGGTCAGACTCATCAAACATTTAAATCAAATATTTTGAGTAAAATATTGTCAAAACAATATAATCAAAAATTTATAATCACACTTAGCACATTTATTTAACGATTTTTGTTTGATAAAATACAGAAAAAATACGTTCAAAGTAAAAACAAAAAATAAGTTTTCTCTATGGTCACACTGAGGATTAAATATTTTCCCAAAAAATATTTGATCAAACTTTGGCAAAAAAAATTGGGCATCTAGCAATATGTTTCTCATATTTTCTGTTGTTGTTTCTCAAATTTGATGTTGTTGTTACTCATATTTAATGTTGTTGTTTCTCATATTTGCCGTGTAGTAAAAATTTTAGTGATTTTGAATAGTAAACAATACAAATGACTAGCTGTCATTTACCCCTGTTTCATTTTACAAAAATTTTTGTAAGATCAAATAATTATTTGCTCAAAATTGTAAAAAAATATTTGCTCTTGTGTGGTCACATTAGGAACATTTTGGTTAGCTGGCAAATGATTTTGTTTTCTTAAAACCAGCATGTTTCTTGTTGGAACCTTAAACATATTTTGTGGTCAGACTACGAGGATCAAATAATTGATAATTTCGATTAAATGTTTAATCAGAGTGACCGTACTGTTTTCCAGTCGGATCTACCGTAATCCCTGATAGATCCGACTGGAAGGGGCAAACAGCACTTTTTCAAGGCATTTCGATCTTCGCGGATGGTTCTAAAACGGATTGCGGTACTGGATCTGGTGTTTTCCTGATAGATCAAAACGTAAGGAAATCCTTCAGGCTATATACGTAGATAGCCAGGATGCGCTCAAGGTGATGTGGGGACATAGTATCACCTCCAAACTAGTTAAAAAATATAGGAGCACTCTTTGACCTATCATTCAGTTGTAGGATAAGATTGTGCTGGGTTCCGGGTCATTGTAACATCGCTGGCAACGAAGTTGCGGACGAAGTCGCTCTCAAGGCTCGAGCCAAGACTTAATTCAAAGTGTGACAGATATTGCTAGACCTATCTGCCACTTTTATCTGGGCATTAAGTCTTGGATCAGCAAGAAAACCACAAGACATGGGGAAACATGGTAACGAGTAGGATATCAGGAGCCTAAACCGGACATTGGTGGAACCAAGATTCTACAAGGTCTGAATATGTCAAGAAGGTGTATAGGGTTCTTAACGGGACACTGCCTTAATTTCGAGGTTAAATAGGTGGGATAGTAGCATTCCGGACCTCTGCAGATTATGTCTATATGAGGATTCGTCCGAGTCGGTAGAACACATTCTCTATCACTGTCCAAGGCTATAAAATCAAAGGCTCAAACATCTAGACAGAAGATTCTTTGCTGAACTTCAGGATCTAAAACAGTGCAGTTTGCAAGATATTGTAGGGTTCACCACTAGTCTCAACTGGCTTAGAAGGGGTACTCTCCTTCTCCCCCTATAATTTCCTTTTCTCTTCCTCTATCTTCAATCTTCTTTTTTCTCCTCTTTCAGTAAAGGATCACAATTTACTCCTGGGGTCTTCGAGTGAAGACCAAGAAGAATGTTAACATTTTTTTTTCATATTCGAAAAAATCAAATAACTTTTTTCAGGTATTCAAAACCATTATTTTATTTTCACTTTATTTAAGTATTTAAGCAAAACGCAGATCAAAGCGAATTTATATCCTTATTTATTTTTATGTTATATCTTGTTTAACAGACTTAGCAGCTCTGTACATTTACTTTTTTAATATTTTGAGCATGTTGCTTATTCAATCAACGTCATTAGAACAAGATAAATATAGTTCTAAGACTTATAGAATATACTGTCGATTTGTATTTCAATTTATGTAAGAAAAAAGAAGAAAAGAAAGTCTCAATAAAAACAAGTAAGAGTGTTATATTCGGCTGTGTCGAACCATATATACCCACCATCAAGTTGTTGACCAAATGTGGTATTGTTGGTAAAATATTTGGACTAAATTCGGTTGCAGTAGTATAGTTAGTATAGTTCAATATTTAAAAGTATTTAAGTGGTTTCCCTAGTATTTACCTTGCACAAAATGTTGTTAGTTTTACATTAATAAGCTAATAATAAGTTAAATACTTTTCGTTGTGCTTAGTATGTAGTTAAGATAAACATGTTTGTTAGGAGTTCCTAATGCATCTACCGTATATAAATTCTGGAGTTTCCTATAAAAGTATTCCTATACAATTTGGCATACTGACCAAAAGTTGCAAAAAACTCCTCTGTTCTAAATTTAGTTTTCATAGATATTACAATTCTATTTAATTTATCAGCATAAATGTGATTCCCGGGGCAGGGTATATTTAGGAGCTCTAACTAAATGTGAAATGTTTTCACCCATTTTCAGTACACAACTTCTGTAATATATCAAAAATACTTTTGTAAATGTTTGGTTCTCTAGCTCTTTTAGTTAAGAAGCTATCGAGCTTTTATCTGACATAAACCTCATTTTTATATCCTTCACCAATAGGTGAAAGGGTATTATAAGTTTGTCATTCAGTTTGTAATTTTTTCATTATTCGTCTTAGACCCCATAATAAAAAATTATACCGATCGACTCAGAATCGCCAGGAGACTCGATTTAGCCATGTCCGTCTGTCTGTCTGTTGAAATTAAGTTTGTGGAGGTCCTGGAGGGTGTAGCGAGATAAATTCATCAAAATCGGTCCATAAACACCGGAGATATTGGCAAAATACTAAAATTCGATGGGTACAAATTGACGAATTTTAAAAATTTTTTTTAAAATTTACATATTTTTAAAAAAAAATTTTAAAATTCTCATCGAATTTAATAGCGTGCTGCGTTAAAGTATTTTCTAAAATCTGACATATAATTCGAAAATTCTTTTTTAAAAATGCTGTTTTTTAAAAAAAAATTTTTTTAATTTCCAATTTGCGTACATCGATATATTTTGCTTTGGCGATATCTGAGTTGTTGATATACCGATTACGATGAAATTCAACAGTGCTCTTCGTTGAATAATTTCCTAAAATATATGATATACAATTCAGAAAACTTTGTGCAAAAAAAATGATTTTTTTTACAAAGAAAATATATTTTTTTTACAAAAAAATATATTTTTTTACAAAAAAAATATTTTTTTTGAACAATATAGAACTTTTGCGTTTAACTTTTAAATGTATTTTAGGCCCAATTTATGTAAGTTTAACATATCAAAATATTGGTAAGATTTCCGTAATTAACACAAAAAACAACTTAATAAAATTGAAAAAATTAATTTTAAAAATATACAAAATCTATATACAATATCAATCAATTAAAGAAGAACAAAAGGCTTGCCAAATTGAAAGAACAATACTTTCCAAATATTATTTCTGAAGTATTTATCTAACTTTATAACAATTTAAAGCATATATTGATCGACTGAAGAATTACTACCAAATGTTATTGCCAAAAGTCTAACATAAACTACTTCTTGTTTCTGTTGTAGTCAAGTTTTTGGAGCTCCTGTTTTGTCGATATCTCAGATGTTTATTTTGAAATTTAATAGCGTTCTTCGCAGGTTATTAGGTAAATTGTGGTATATATAATTTAGTGTTTAAGCGATATTTCAGGTGTTTTCATCGACAATGATGAAATTCAGGGTGAGACGATATCCTAAAATTTTGTGTAAAATGCATATGTTTATACCTTCCAGGAGCTCCACAAATCTGATTTTAGCAGACAGACACACTGCATTTATCTTAATTTTGTGTCTGACTTTTGAACATTATGATAACATTTGAGAATGTATTATATATCAAATTATAGGTAATCTTCATAGGAAGTACAAAAATGCAGCTAAGTACATGATATCCGTTCAAAACCTACATATGTATGCATGTATCTCACATATCAACGAAAATTTAAATTTTTTAATTACAATTGGGAGAAATCCGTTCACTTTTGACAATTGCTTTTGACAAATCCGTTCACTTTTAACTTCGCTTAAGGCAATCTCTTAGTAGCTAATAAATGACAAATTATAAAAGATACGATGATGACATTTAAAGACGTTCTACAATATCATTATTCAGGGCGATAGCGCCTAAAATAAACTTTCTAGAGGGACAACATTTGACAAAAGTATTTCTGATCTCTTGAAAATTTCGGTATTGAAAATGGGCGAGCTCGGTTCACATTTAGTGAAATCTCCCATATAACCCCGACCGGGAATCACTTTAATGCTGATAAATTAAATCACATAATTCTACAAAGAACTAGAGCAAAACTTTCCACACATTCATCAGACAGATAGGAAGAATAATACATCCCAAATATTATTGATGAAGTATTCATCTTAATTAGTTAACTAACTGACAGATTAATAAGTAAATCTTCAATAACTTTTCCGACAAAGCTGATATCGATCCATTCAAAAGCTATATATTTCACGTATGTATCTAAAACTAAGAGTGTATACCTTATAATTCTAAGGCTTGTATACATTGACAAAACAATCATTGTTAAAGCTTTGATCTAAATCGGTCCGCTAACTTCAGAGTTTTACATAACTAACCAAGAACTTTAACTAGTTGGATGATACTTACGAATTAAAGTACACAACCCTTACTGGGCATCATCTTCATCAAGTCGATGTGCTCTTGCAAATCTAAGGGCATCTACATTTGAAAGCATTTTTTCCGCATGGTTTATCTGATCTATCGAACTTTATTAAATGTTCGTAAAATAGACACATATGTCGAAGCTACTGGCTGGCCTGAATAAGCATTCTCTACTTGCAGTCTAGTAATCATTATCTTTTACATTTCTACATTAGCCCCTGCCAAAACCTAACCATTGGGTCCATAACTATTCTACATGATGATGCCACCAAAAAGCATTTGTGTGGGGCTTAACTAAGTCAGTAATTGGAAACTATATAATTATCAAAAAAATTCTTACGATTTTGTACTTTACTTTTGGAACACCATTGGTGAAGGTGACACTGGTACTGTTCGGACGGAGTTTTTAAATCGTTCCCCGTTTTTATTTAAATATTTAGTAAAAACTGTTAATACACGCTGTTAAACACTATATAAAGACTTCTTATATTAAATTCAAGTTAAGTTATTAAAAACTAAGTGTTGACCACACGGTTTACCAACTCCTTTTAAATTATTAATTATGGAATGTTCAAACGTTAACTGCCAAATTACTGGAAACGACCGTATGGTATCCTGCTGGCTATGTGTTGGATGCTATCACTTGAAGTGTTGTGGCCTAAAAGCACGTGATGCTGATGCTCTAGCTGACACTCAAAAATCCTTGCATTGGACATGTCCAAATTGCAGAAATATAAGTGTTGAATTTTATAATCTATTTAAAAATTCTAAAGATGAATTTGACAAAATCAATAAAGAATTTATGCTGCTGCAATCTAAACTCAATAAATTTGGCGAATTATTCACCAAGTACCCAAATCTGGAAAAAATATACATCTTCTGCGAATAGTTTATCCCCTAAAAGGAAGAAGACAAACTCTGGATCTGTAGCTCCGAATATAATCTTCTCCAAAATTACAGGCTCTGCCCCCCCCATCTGATATCGACACTGAAATTTACCCACTTTCTCCTATGGAATGCACAAATGTGCCTACTAATACTGGACCAATATTTAACCCGGTTTCATCTGAAATTCCGCCAGTTGTTATTCATCCAGCTCTGAATTCTAGTAATAATATCCACTCTCTCAGAATTATTCCACCTAAGAAAATTATTTTTATCTCTCGTTTTGCATTTGAGACTTCAACTGGCGATATTGGATATTACATCAAGACTAAATTGAATCTTGATGTTGAAATAGTAATTCATAAGTTTAAATACACTTAGCCGAGAACTATTGCATCTTTTAAAGTTATGGTAGCCCCTGAATTCTTTGACCGCTCAATTGATCGCGAATTTGTTCATAGAGATGACAGAAGACCAGCTAACACTGTTCGATTACCCTTCCGTTCAACTAACTTTTCAAAAAACTGATCGACGACCATGATACTCAGTTAAATATTATATACCAAAATATAAATGGCATTAAATCAAAACTCTCCAACTTGTATATTGACAGTTTTGATCTAAACCATCAAATTCTTGTATTTTCTGAAACGTGGCTTAACAGCAATATTTTGAATTCTGAAATTCTCTGCAACAATTACATCATTTTTAGACGTGACAGAGTTACTTATACTACTGGCGGTGGAGTTTTGATTGCTGTATCTAAATGTTTGGAAGCCGTGGAAATTGATGACATCCCCTTAAATAATGTTGAATTTATTGCAGTCAAAATAAAACTTAACTCCAAATTCTGAGCAAATAACTTATCTTCAACACATCTCTGCAATAAAATCCGTCGTTCGTTTGACTAATCCTGATGATTTGGTCCTGGTGTTTGGAGATTTTAATTTAATATATTTGTCTTGGAAATTTCAACCCGATTCGTTTTGTTATTCTCCAATAAATATAAATAATTTCACTGGAGAATTCTTAAACAACATTTCGGATTTATGTCTTTTTCAAATAAATGGAGTATTAAATGATTCTAAAAAACTGCTCGATTCGTGAATGAACCTAAAGATTGGTCCTTGATCCGACATCTTCCTCTCACTAATCCTGAAGATCGTCATCATCCTACTATTGAAGTCAACTGTAATTATCCATTATTTGAGAAACCAATCAAAACACTTAGTAACGTTAAAGACTACTGTTTTAAGAAGACTAACTATGACGATTTAAACTACTTTTTATCCAATACAAACTGGCTTGAAATTTTATCGCTATCAAGTGGTACTCCAGAAGCAATTGTGCAACTATAAACTCCTTTTATAAAACTATATTTCATTATATCGATGATTGTGTACCTAAATTTAAAGTTGTCAATAAGTCTGGCCTTCCTTGGAATTCAAAACCTCTATCGAGATTAAAAAACATAAAAAATAAGTTTTATAAGAAATATAAAAAAACTGGACTTCTGAATAATTACTGTAAATATTCGTTATATCGCGCTAAATACAATTTACTCAATCTTAGCCTTTATAAAAATTATTTAAATAAAATGAAACTAAATATTAAACGCGATTCGAAAGCATTTTATAAATTCGTAAACTCGAAAAGAAATTCAATCGGATTTCCAACCTCAATGAAATACCTTTCAACTGAGACTTCTAATGATATGGAAATAAGTAATTTGTTTGCGGATTTTTTGCTTCAACTTACTCTAATGCAAAATACGACGCATTAAAAAATTATCCATTTTACATCGAAAATCAACAACCCATCTCATTTCAATTCGTCACTACTTGCAGTATGACTACTCTATTAATGAAATTAAAATCATCTTTCTACAGTGGACCTGATGGTATTCCTAGCTGAATTCTTATAAATTGTGCACAAACTCTAGCTACACCGTTAACAATTTTATTAAATATTTCTATAAAATATTTCTACTTTCCGAAACTATGGAAAAAATCGTTTATTATTCCACTGTTTAAATCGGGGAATAAATCTAATATAATAAACTATAGAGGTATCGCTAAATTGAGTGTGATTCCTAATCTTTTTGAACAATATCTTACTGAATTCTTAAGTCATCAACTCTCTTCAATAATTTCACCTTTCCAGCACGGTTTTCGTAAAAAATGTTCAACAACGACTAATTTACTTGAACTGACAACAAGAATTAATAATGGTTTTAAGAATGGATGTTATACTGACGTTATATACACTGATTTCAGTAAAGCCTTTGATAGAGTTAATCATGATCTTTTACTACATAAACTGTATATAATGGGATTCACGAACAACTGTTTGGAATGGATAAAATCGTATCTTTTGCTTCGTAAACAACGCACAGTGGTTTACGGACGCTTTTTTTTGGAAATAATTCTGTAACTTTTGAACGACTGGAGATATTTGAATGAAATTCGGCATGGTGATAGTCAAGGAGTATTAGTCAAGTTGGTTTTCAAAAGCACTGGCCCATGCGGGGTCTGGAGAGTGATTGATGGACCTTCAAAGTTGGTCACCTCGGGTGTTCGACTTTTTTAAAAATTCGCCAAAAATCCATAAACTTAAGTTCTCCTTCAGAAGGTCTACAAAAAATACGCTTACATGTGTAGGTTATCTCCTTTGTGTTTCGAGATATTTGGATAAAAAGGAATTTTTGGGTTGATTTTTTACCTATTTTTTTAAGCTTTTTTTGATCTGGTGGACGCATCTGAAGATCAAAAATTTTTTAAGAATATTCGTTATTCGTTATTGTAACAAAATTCTAAATAATTTTTGTGCAAGTTGGTTATAGATATCTTCTTTCGTTTAAAAGTTAAAAATATTCAAAGTTGAAACTTAAAAAAAATGTCGCTTTTTTTTGAGTTTTTCCCTAAAAGCTATCTTTTTTTCACTAATAAAAAAATATTTTCTTAAGAAACATAAAAATATTTTTAAAGTTTTTAAAAGAAAACATAATGAGAATGCGTATAAAACAAATTTCTTGCCAATTGGACTTTTGGTCCTCGCACATGCCCTCTCCAAAAAATGCCAATTTGTAAAAAAAAAAATTTGGTTTAAATAAAAATTTCTCAAAAGGCAAAGCACCGATTTGAAAAAAATAATAATGTCCATATTTTCTAATATATCTTTTATTGATTGGAAAAGTTTTTTCTGAAACGAGCTGCAAATAGAGTCAGTGTTGCCATTTTTGTAAAAAAAAACTCATTTTTTGAAACCCTTTTTTCCCGAGTTGGGAATTGGGGAATTTTTTAGTTAAAATTGGGATTTTTTTTTAGTCTATTGCTTTTAGATCTTATTGGTCTACATGACTACAAATTTTCATTGAGATATCTTCATCTATGTCATTTCTACAAAATATCAAAAATTGAAATTATTTTCCTTCTAAAAGTAGAAAAATAATATTTTTCTGTTTTACGATACAAAGTGTAAAAATATTAACTCACTTAAAAAAGATTTTTAATTGGTGTTCATCTCCTGGACTTTCCCGATCCAATGATACTAAACACGTGTATCAAGCTTCAATACATAGCCTATAAAAGCTCTGAAAACTTTGCCTCCCATAGCATTTTTAAGCTAAATATTGGAGTATTGGAGAGTAATGTGTGCAAATAAAGTTAGTGGTGCACAGTGGTATTAACTCTGCAATTTCTAAACTACTAGACGATTTTGACAAAATTTGGAACGTCAATAGAAGAGGTGTGAGGCTTTAAGATCAATGTTTAAGAACGTATTTGTCGGTAGCACAGTGGGCTCTACAGTGGGCCAAAGTTGCCTACCTCGGGTATATAAAACATTTGGGGGCGTATAACTTTCCTCAATTGGGTCCGATCTAAAAGATTTTTATGTTTTCGAAAACTTCTTAAAAAAATTAAGAAAAAAAACATGCTTACTTTACTACCAGTGCTTTTGAAAACCAACTCGAATACTCCTTGACTATCACCATGCCAAATTTCATTCAAATATCTCCAATCGTTCAAAAGTTACAGAATTATTTCCAAAAAAAAGCGTCCGTAAACCACTGTGCAACGTGTGAGTTTTAATAATTCCTTGTCCAAAAACATTTTCGTCAATTCTGGTGTTCCGCAAGGTTGTCATCTAGGACCAATACTATTTTTATTGTATATCAATGATCTTCCTTCAACAATAAAATTTTCAAATGCTGACGATGTAAAAATTTTCTCAAGTAGTGCCTCCTCTATTGTTCAACCGCATTTACAACAGGACTTAACTTCATTCTACGCCTGGTGTCAAATAAATTTATTGGATATAAATTTGAAAAAATGTATGCGTTTTCCAGAACTGCTAGACCAATTGACTTCTATTTCCTTGGTGACTACAAATTGGAGCTAGTTGATGTTTTTCTGGACCTTGGTGTTTTATTTGACACAAAGTTGTCGTTTGTTGAACATATAAATTTGTGTACTAATAAAGCTCGTGGTGTATTTGGTTTTATTAAACGATGGTCAAAGGAATTTGCTGATTCATCTATAACAAAGCAGTTATTCACAACCCTCGTAAGACCTATAATTGAGTACGGATCAATCATTTGGGATTATAACATCCATAGTGATCGTATTGAGTCTGTCCAAAAACAATTTTTGTTATTCGTTTTACGGAGCTCTTGCCCTTATCCATCAATATATCTTCCTCCGTTTAGAACCAGGTTATTGGAACTCAACTTACCAACTTTAAAAAGCCGCCGAACAATGCTGAATGAAATTTTTATTTTCAAACTTATTAATGGCAATATTTGCTCGGAGTTCCTGTTAAACAATTTATGTTTTAATGTTCCTCAACGCCCTACACGTTATTACCAGCCTTTAAAAATTCATTATTTTCAACAAAATTATGCTGACCCTTTTCGACGAATATGTCTAAACTTTAATGATCTTTACAATATTATCGATACAACTTTGAATGTTAATATTATTAAACGTAATTTGATTTTATATTTAAATAGACTAAATTAATTTGTTTGTATATTTTGTAAATTTGTTGTCTGTAAGGAGTTAATCCATAGACTAAATAAATAAATAAATAGTCGTGCAAAAAAGGGTATCCAAGATTCGGCAAAGCCGAATATACCACTCTTACTTGTCTTTTTGTATTTTTGCGTTTCCGTAAGCTTTTTATATGGGAGCTATGGTCAAATGGTGACCAATTGTAACAAATTGCACACTGGCTGGCATTGACATAAGACTTCCTTGTGCTAAATTAAGTGTTATAGTTTTAGATTTATTGGCATTTAAGTGCATTTTAGGTTAAAATTAGGCTGTTTTCGTAGATGTTTTGTATGGAAGCTATGGCTAAATGTGAACCGATTTTGATAAAATTGCATATGCTGCCTAGGGCTTATGTAAAACTTCTATATACCAAATTTTATCATCATAGTTGTTGTTGTAACTGTGATATTATTGTTAATATCGCAGAAAAGGTGTCCTAAGATTTCCGAGCCGTTCCCGTACGAAGAACCGACTGTAGTGGTAACGTATCATCATAGTTATAGTTCGTCATTTAATATCAAATAAGCGATTAGACTAGGCGAGGTTATACGGGAGCTATGGTAAAATGTTAACCGATTTGGCCCAATTTCAATACCAAAATTTTCTCAGAAATAATGAATGTGTTTACTAAGTTTGAGTGAGCTAGCTCTTTTCGTTATGGTAATTTCAACAGACAGACAAACGGATAGACAGACGGACATCGCTCAATCGTCTTAGAATTTCATAAGAATTCAGAGTCATATTCGCTGGTTTTTGAGCCAATATTAAGGAAATTAAAAACGGCATCACAAACTCAATTTACCCCCCATTCTTTTTGATGGTGGGTATAAAAACTTAACTTACATCCTTAAGAGTAAGAAAGAACAAAAAATGGTTAAATATATAACAGAAAAGTTGGGAGATAGTCATAAATGTAACATTGCATATCGAGGGTTTGTATTCAAAAAGTGCTATCTATAAATTCACAATTTTGCAGGAAGACAAAAAAACTGTTTTTATCATTAACCAAAGAGTAGTAAATAAACTTTGTTTTACCATACCATACAAATTGGGGCTAAGATTTTGTACAAATTAAGTTTTTTTATTAACTCCTTATATTTGCGCTTCTATAGCAGATAGCACTTTTTACGAGTTAAAATTTAATCGTTTTAAATACTAAAGCAAGTAGATAGCATTATTTTAACAACAAAAAATAAAATACAATGAAAATTGAGGCTTTTATCAAAATATCACGAATTTTAATAAAAAAAAATAAGTTTTTTAAATAAAACAACATTTATTATAAATAAATTAATAGAATTCAAGGTATTCTCTTTATTATATGACCTTTATTTACAATCTGTTAAGGTCAAAGGCCGAGTATATTTTAGAAATCCATGATTACAGTACGATGTAGGGAATTGTGGTTGTTGTTGTTGTAAAAGCTCTAAATTTACAATTTTATAATTTTGTTTTTATGGGGAATCTGTTTGGAGATCAAGGCCAAGAAATTGTGCTACTGGATGAGTCCACAAATCCTCAGGACTAAGTGAAGTAGGGTTGGCGGTACAGTCGAAAATGTGGGGGGGGGGGGGTATCATGAGGACCCTGACCACAAGCTGGGCATATGTTAGGGACGGCACGGTCTATGCGGGACCAAAAGATATTTAATCTATTGCTCCATCCCGATCTCAGTTGAGCCAGAACGACTCTTGTTTTCCGCGGCAGGTTCTTTTCTTCTTCTGCTATGGGCGGAGTTGGTGGCGTCTTTATGAATGTTGCTTAATGCTGACATGTACTAATCTAAAGGATCAAAAGGATCAAGTACATATCTTCGTATGCTATCCATATACACGCGAAGATCTTTCCTGACATGCCTCGGGGAAGATGCCAACTGTGAGATGTTAAAGTTTGGATGATTTCTCCGATGACATCCCAAAAGGAACTGCTGAGATAGCATAATGTTGTGTTCCTTTACTGGAAGGATCTTTGTTTCCTCGTGAAGATGATGTGGTGAGGTAATTTGTAGGCAGTCTGTAATAGTTCTTAGGGCTGCATTTTGGCAGCATTGAATATTTGTCCACTGAGTATCACTTAGCGAAACTGACCATACTGGAGCAGCATAATTTGCCACTGACCGACCAATCGCTTTATAGGTAGACAGCAAGGTTTCTTTGTCCATTCCCCAAGTACTGCCGGCTAGTGCTTTAAGGACCTTGTTTCTACATCGCAATTTATGCGCGACAGTTGTGGCATGTGCTGACGAAGTAAAAAGGCTGTCGAGTGTGACTCCCAGGATTTTCGGGTGGTTCACTGTCGGAATTGGTACACCATCGATCTCGACGCCAAGTTGTATGCTTACTTCTTTTGTCCAGGTGGTAAATAGGGTCGCTGAGGATTTGGTTGGTTGTATCTTCAGGTTACGTTCAATGAAAAAGTTGTGGATGGTACCGAGATAACGATTCACCTTCCCGTATAGGTCTTCCACATTATGGCCGGTTGCCATTATCGTGCAGTCGTCTGCATATGATATCACCTCAACGCCTTGCGGTGGAGCTGGGAGTTTAGAGAGGTAGAGTTTAAGCAGGAGTGGCGACAGGACTCCGCCCTGAGGAACTCCCTGTTTGACTCTACGGTGTTTTGAGCGCTGGTCTCTAAACTCTACAAACGACTGACGTCCACTCAGATAATTTACAATCCATCTCTTCAGATTTGTTGGCATTGTGGACATCAGGATATCCTGGAAGAGGGTGGCATGGCTTACCGTGTCAAAGGCTTTTGACAAGTCAAGCGCCACAAGGACCGTTCTTTCACAAGGCCTCTGCTGGTTTAAGATTTGTGCGATATGAGTGGTTATGGCTGTTAATGCTGTGGTGGTGCTGTGCATTTTGCGGAATCCATCCTGGTGGCGAGCTGCTGGAAGTTGGCTGGTCAGCTGGGGGAGGAGTAGAGCCTCGAGTGTTTTCGCGACTGGTGACAGGAGGGATATCGGTCTTTACGATGATCCCTCATTCGCGGGTTTCCCACGTTTTAATATCGGGATCACTCTACCCACTTTCCAGACATCGAGTATAGTGAGGCTGGTCATAGATAGATTTATGACACCTGTCAAAAACTCGACTCCCCACTTGCCTAGGTGTTTAAGCATCAGCATGGAAATTCCGTCAAGGCAATTGCCTTTGAAGGCTTAGCTGTACGGATGGCTTTAGCAACTTCCGCTGGTGTAAAAAGTTGTGGTGGGTCCGAGACTGGGAAATCATACAGTTTGCGAACAATACTACTTTTCGCCTTGTCTCTCTCGGGGTGCTCAATAAATAACCGGCTAAAAGCACGCGAGCACGCCTTCGGGTCTGATATGGTGTTATCGGCAAACTTAATCGCGACCCGATCATCTTTTTTCATAGGGTTCGAGAGAGATCGAACAGTGGTCCACAACTTACTTATACCAGCACCAAGGTTGCAGTTCTTCAGGTGTTCTAACCAACGGTTTCGCTTATCCTCGTTTACCAACCTGCTGATAACGCGGTTCAGCTGGACGATCCTGGGATCATCAAGGTTGGTATTTCGGATCGCATCACGCTCATCTGCTAATCCCACTGCTTCTGCTGGGAAGTGCGGCCTCACTACGGGTATTCTACCAGCAGGGATGAAGCGAGTGGCTGCAGCGTTGATGGTTACGCGAAACTCCCTCTCTGCTTCATGCATGTTCGAGGGTGGTTGCATATCTCTGAAGTGGCGGTCGGTGAATTCTCTGAAGCCGTTCCAGTCTGCTTTTTTCTGGTTTATGTACGTACGGCGCACGGTGGTTCAGAATCAAATTTCATTGGCCAAAACCTATATTTTTTGTTGACATAGATTTTTAAAATTTTTATACCATCAGAAAGAAAACATATCAAAACTAAGGTGGCCAAAAAATTTGGTCAAAATACCCGCTGTAGTGGGCGTGGCATGCTGCTAAAGACAAGGAATTTTGGTTAATTTAGAAATGAAAGAAAAATTGTAATTTTTGATCTCATATTAATTACGATTTCTTGAAAACTATTAATGCTAATGGGCTGCAGTTTTTTTTTTTGTTATGTTGGGTGGACTGTTGGTTTTAACAAATGGTATTTGCGCACCCTGTATAATTTGTAGTTAAGGTGTTATGTAAAAAATTTAAAATCACCATATACTCATAAAATTTCAAGTTTAGTAGTGTATAACTTTTGTAGAAACAAATGGAAACAAAAATCGAAACCACCCAAATATATACTTTTGCACCCGCCCGGACCCGCCCGTAGAACACTTTTTTTATTTTAATGAAAATACTCAACATTTTTACAAGCAAAATTACTAGTAAATTTACTTTAGAAATCATTCACTGTCATAAATACAAATTGCAGATAGTTATTTCAATAAGAGGAAAGTTATTAGTGGTTTAAATTTTTATTCAAATGGTTGGTATCTTAAAAAAAACTTCCCTGAATTTTTTAGGGAATTTTTCAAAGAATTTTGAAAATATTTCATTTTGCACAGATATTTCAATTACCTGCTAAAAAATTATAGGGAAAAAACCTTTAAAAGGTATTTCAGTAAAGTACAGAATGAATTTTAACAGTTAAAATTTTCCATTTTTTAAGGAATGTTACCTAGCCTGTTACTCATCAGCGTTAAAGGGTTTTATTATACTTAAAAATTATTATAATTGGTCTTTTATGACATTAAATAAAACTTCCTAAATTTATTCACTGCATTTTAAAAATTCCATGAAAAAATTTTTAAAATATCTTTCAGTGAAATACAGGATGAATTTGAACAGGTACAATTTTCCATTTGATTTTATGGACAGCTACCTAGGTAGAGTATAATAATATCAAAGCATGATATAAGGACAATAATTTGGAAATAAATGTTAGTTTCGAACAAGTATTCGATTTAAAAAGGTTGATAAATATTTGGAAGTTTTATTTCAAAGCCCTTTAAAAGTACATTATTTTCGGCTAAATTAAAATATGGAGACTTTAGCTATAAAGAATTGGCCGAAGAATATTTTAAAAATAAAGATGGTGTTCTAAGCCATATTCAAACAAAACTGAATATAAATAGTCTCTACATTGAAACACAACTGGAAATAAAAAACAAAGTATCTAATTTCGTCAAAACATTGAATAGATACTACAAGGAAGTTGACTTTAGTAAAAGTAAATTTTACAAGCGCTTTGCGAATTGGTTAGAAGGTGAACTCCGTATCCAGATCATTTCAGAAACAACAAATGATGGGAGTTGTGGAAGACCACAAAAACCGTTAGATAACTGTAGCGATAGATCTAAGAGACGAAAACTGAAGAATTTTAATGAAGAAATCGGGTGTGAAAACATTAAAGATAGTTTTCTGCATAAACTTCGATCTGAAAAACAATTAGCGAAAGTGGATATCATTCAGAAAGTCCTTTCTGCTAGTCCGGTGAGAACAAAACGGGTTCTTAAAAGCATTCCAACACCAAACGAGGAAAAACAGTTTACAAACGAGGAAGCATTTGCATTATTTCTGGATTTAAAGCTAACAAAACACCAGTATACTCAACTCAGATTGCGTGCGATCGAAAAAGGCTTAAATTTATACCCGTCATATCATCACATAATTGCAGCTAAAAAGGAGTGCTATCCTCCAAAGGAATCTATGAAAATCAGACCAAACCCAGCCAAATAAACAATAATTATAATTTGCATTTAACATTTGAGTGCAATAAAGTATACAAGTATCAATATTAAATATTATTTTATTTATCTACAATCTATTTATGACTACAAATAAATATATATTTAAAGAAAAATTATGTTACATTCTTTTATTTAAAAAAAAACTAGGTAATATGTAAGTATTATTAAGCATAAATTAAAATTAGGGCCACCCTAATAAAAATACTGTAAATACCTCAACGAGAAAGGGGGCACCCTAAGGATAACAAAATATTAAATTGCTATCCAAGGACGACTTGTGGCCCAAATTTGAGCCAAATCGGTTAAGAGGAAGTGGGTCAAAAATGAGTTGGCAGATTTGAAACAAAATAAAAATGAAAAAAATCGAAAATTGAATTTCAAGCTTAAATTTCTTAAGAACCACTGTACCGATCTTAATAAAACCTACAATCGAAAAAGCTACAGATGTTATCTATTGATTAAAAAAAGAACTACTAAAAAATATTTAATAGTTAAAAAGTTACAGAGTTTTGGCCAATGAAAAACGATTCTGAACCACTGTGCGGCGTTCAGAGACGATAAATTCGTTTGGTCGCTCCAGTCTAACGATTATGGGCAGATGATCTGAAGCTAGAGACACAACTGCGCGCCAGGTTACGCAGTTAATCAGACGCACCTCTTTGGTCTTCCCCAAGTAATGAGTGCCAAAGATCATGGTGCGCGTTAAAGTCCCCTAGAACCAGCCGAGTTTCTCCTTCTAAAAGGGTTCTAATGTCGGGACGGTAACCAGTTGGACAGCTGGTTACAGGCGGAATGTAGACATTATAGAGTTCTAACTCCGTGTCCCCTGATCTGACAGCAATACCCTGAACCTCAAGGTATTGGTCTCTACTGTCAAGATCAGGAGATAGAACTCTATACTGCACTGAGTTGTGGGTAATAAATGCGATGCCTCCACCGTGACTTCTGGTGCGGTTTTTTCGGAGAACGTTGTACCCGTTACAACTTTGCAGACTGGAGTTGTTGTTCAGTTTTGTCTCCTGGACCGCTGCGACCACGATGTTGTGTTGCTACATAAATCGCGTTATCTCGGAAGCAACGAAACTCTCCGACCACCCCCCGTCATGTTGAAGTCTTGAATAATTCCTGAGGTGACACCAGCCCAAGAGTTGCACAATAGCTGGATTTACATATGGTGCTGGCGGTTCTGGCACACTGTGCAGATCCATG
The DNA here is from genome assembly GCA_933228675.1 of Stomorhina lunata. Lineage (NCBI taxonomy): Eukaryota > Metazoa > Arthropoda > Insecta > Diptera > Rhiniidae > Stomorhina > Stomorhina lunata. The sequence continues at coordinate 80,791,088 of OW121740.1, read as the reverse complement.
GTCCAGGATTTGTTTCAATTGTGGTCCACTTTGCTGGTTTATCACAAATTACAATGTATATTTTATAAGAATTGTTATTATTTCCACAAATATTTTTAATGTAGATAGCTCTATTTTTTGATTATGAAGACAACATGTGTAGATAGGACAAACACAATTTATAAAAAAAAAATGTTTAAAAATTATTTTTCTTTCTTAAAATTTATATGATATATGACAGATAAGCCAAGGAACACGTTTCCATTAAAAACCATTTTGGTCGAAAATGTAGATAGCACTTTTAGAATATAAAGCGTCCATATATGTGGAGACGCGGAATAAAAGGTTCTTTTTGCATCATTCAAAATTTTTGGGAAATTAAATTTTTTGTGATTTCGCATTTTAAAGTATCAATGAACCGCAAAATATATTTAAGTTAGCTACTTACCAGTAGATGAATCTTTGTGCTCTAAATCACCACATTAAATCTTAAAAGTCTCTTTAAATAAGCACTTTTATTTTGGAAAAAGAACCTTTTGTTAAAAAAAAGTGAAAAAGTACCTTTTGATACAAAAAAAAATTAAAAATATGAAAAAATAATTTTTGTTTTGCAACGAAATTAAACCATAGCTCCCCCCAGAAGTAATCTACGTAACATAAAAACATGCAGTATTTTATATTTTTGCATTTTGAACAAAATTTGGTAATAAATTCTTAATATTCTGTCATTTTTCAATGGAAAATGAAAAAACTCTATATTATGACATTTGACCCCGGGAAAGAAAGTGTTAAACTTTTACAATATTAAAATAACAATGCCGTTTACATTATAAATAGTCTGAGGAAAAATATTCACTATTAGTTTTATTAATGTTGAACATTGGTACAATTTTCGCGGAACTCTTCGATTTGAAATCACAGGTAGGCAAAACGGTTAATGATACGGACCTCATTTTTTGGTTTTTATTCTGCTATTTGTTTGTTTTGTGATACTGAGAAGCAAACAAAATTTTCAAAAAAAATTAAAAACTGATTTAAATAAATTTTTTAGCTGCATATCCTTAGGCGAGTCGGTCAAGCCCGACCATATAATACCCTTCACCACTGAGGTCAAAGGTGTTCTTTTTCCTACATAAACCCAAATATTTGCTAAATTTTGCCATCATACAAACATTTTCTCAAAACATATACAGTAGTGTCGCAGAAAAAGTGAAAGTCGTTGTACCAAAAGACGTACCCGCCAAATTTGTTACATTTGACCCCAATAATCCAAATACAAAGTTTCATTCAGATCAGATATCGGGTAAGTTGACGCCAAAGTTTGGACATCATAGTTACACGGGAAAACTGGGGGGTTTCTTTAGATTTGTTCAAAATGTTTCTACTTAGAATATGTTTTTAAATACATTAATACGCATGCTACAGAAACAAAATGAGCTTTCCAACGAGATATAAGACAATAATATCGGTTGAAAGGTTTCCTAACAATTAAGGGTTTACCAAAATATTTTACGTCCTTAAAGACGCGATAAATTTTTTTTTATTTTTAATAAATTTTAAAAAGTTTGACTGAATTATCCTATTTTGTTGCAATGGGTTAACGTTAAGTCACTTGCATAGGATGAAAAAAATATTTTTTTTATACCGTTTTCAAAACTGCTTTTTTGTTTTTTCAATAGTTTGTTAAACGAATTCTAAAAACTAAAAAAAAGTTCCAGAGTGTTAGTAACAACACACTGCAAATTAGTACGGCTTAGCCGTACCTGCGACTTAAAGTTAAAGGATTTGGACAACAATCCAATTTTTCACCAATGTTTTTTTTTTATTATTTATTTACTTACTTATTTAATCGAGCCCATTTGGGCCATACATATATGATTAATACAGTTTTAATACGTGATGGAGAAAATATATAAATTCAATAAAAATCTTAATATACACATACACTTTTAAATTATTATTGATGAAAAACAATAGTTAAAGTAGTTATTATTTTAACTGAAATGTTGCAGATATTTAGTCTTGATTGTTGAAATTGCATTAGTAAATGTCCTTAAGTTTATAGGGAGCGTGTTCCATAACCTACAATTCCTTATCAAAAATGATCTTTCAAAAGCAGAGCATGAAATTTGTGGCAAAATAAACTGAGGGTTTCTTACAGATCGTGATGAATGAAATAATTCAAACAAGCAAGGAGGTGATTTAGTAGTTAATATGCGATACATAACTATAAGATTATTCATATTTATAAAGTTTTCAAAAGAACATGACAAAAAACGAACAGTGTAACTGGAAACATGATTTCTAAAATTAAGTTTAAATACAAATCTTATAATACGATTAAATATTAAACGCAACCTTCTTAACTGAGTTTTAATAGTCCCACTATAAATCTCCAAGCAGTATCTAATATGTGTCATTAGAAGTGAATGTGCCAAATTAATTCTTACACCAAGGGGTAGGTACCAGTCTAAATTGTATAAAGTCCTCAATGTAAAACATATTTTGCTAGAAACTTCGGATATATGAGGACCAAAGTTTAAGCTTGCATCTAAAGTCACACCCAAACATTTTAATGTTTCCACAAAATTTAACTGCAATGTCATCGAAGAGGATATTTAGGTTGTTTTGTTCTTCATTAACTAATCTAAATGTCAATGCTAATGTTTTTCTAGGGTTAAATTTCATTTTGTTGATGTTTGCCCAAGATATATTTTTCAAGACATAATTAATAGTAGACTCATGAGAATCAATGTAATCCTTTTCACCACTAATAAGGCATTTACATTACCTCGAAATCTAGTATTTACTAGATTTTGTTCAAAATCTAGTTGATTTTGACTAGATTTCCCATACAAAAATAAATCTAGTTATGACGTAGATTTTGGCAAAATCTACTTAAAATCTAGTAGTACTTAATGATGCAGCCCTGTTTATCTTCTAAAAAGTACTAAAAAAATACCACGCTGTGTAAATTAAAATGATATTTCAATTGAAAAGAAATCAAAACATAAGAAAAAAGTGCGACAAAATTAATAAAATAAATTAAATTTTGAATTAAAATTGAAATAAATTTGAATAAAAAATGTAAAAAATAAATGGGGAAGGAAAATAAATTAAGTTTGAAAAGTTTTGCTTTCGTTTTATATCATTAAACCAGCGTTACGCAAACATTTATTTGCCTATAGATAGCGATAGGAAAAGAAATTCTGCTTGCGCAGCCCATTCTCTTGTTGAAACATGTATACTGTAAACAACAAATTGTTTCTCTCGCTCTTTTTGAGTTTTTTCACACAAATTATGATTAGCAGGAATGGATAACGTATTTACATATATTGTTTGTTAATGCATTTGCTAGTTAGTCTGTCAGTTCGGTAATTTGAAAATAAATAAAAACAAAAAAATTAATGTTGTATGTCGTTTATAGAATAGTAAACTATGTAATGATCTTTAGCAAAGTTGTTTTGTAAAGCAAAGTTGTAAACTATACATTTGATTATGTAATGATCCTAAGCAAAGTTGTTGTGCTTAAGCCAAAGAAAGTCGCTAAGTTTGTAATAATAACCGTAAGGTACCGTTACCTTACGGTTATTGTAAAAACTTGTTTGGGAAATGCAGAAGAATACAAGTTGAGCCCTATTTGTTCTGATGGAGCCTAAGTAATGAGTCGTGAAAACAAAGGTCTTTTACGTCTTTTAACAGAAAGTGGAATTGCTAAAAAAAGGCAGATAACCTCATTGCATCTTATCTTATTTCAAGAAATTTTAAAAAGCATCTTTAACTTTTGTAGATCCATCATAATAATACAACGTGATTTAAGTATCGCTAGTGTTCACACGGTGAACAATAATGAGCAGTCACTCAACCAACACTGTTGTATAACAGTTATAAAATCAACTGCAACCAACTTCAGCTGCGAATGCAGTGATAAGCAAGAAGCAGTATGATTATTCTAGTTCGTTTTTAAAACTTACAACAAGTGCCGAGCTCGTGATCTATAACCCAAATCGTGAGAAGCTATTAAATAAAAACCTAAAACCCTAAAAAGTGAATTTATAAACCAAAAAATAAAGCTTACAAATATATTTAATCTAAAAGGAATTAAAATTTAAAATTCTAAAATTTAGACTTAAAACCTAAAGTGTAAAAGAAATCCTAAATATATAAAAATCATAAAGTTAAGTTTATAATTTGTTAAAACTTATAAACTAAAATCTTATACTATTTAAAACCCTAATTAAAATATTTAATTGTGCTAAAATAAACCTAAATTAAAACCCTAAATCTAATCCTTAAAACCCTAATAATTGCACAAAATATTGCACTTAATTGTTTAACATAAATAACCCTAACCTAAAATCTGTTTAAATATAAAATTATATACTTACCAAATATACCTAAAACTATATACATACTTTCTAAGTTCAATAAACATATAGAATTTATAACGTTTTAAAAGTTCTGCCTTTTTATTTATAAAAATTCACATCATATTGCCATCACCCTCTAACCCGTTTTTACACTAGTGAAAATAATGTACGAAGCGACTTTCAAAATTTCACGTTGAAAGAAGTAGATTTTTCCTAGCCACTGTCAAATGAATAACACATCATTTTAGTATTACTATTTATTATTTAATTTTCATTGAATAATATCATAAAACATTATAAAATTAAAAATATAACGGTAAATAACAGCATTAAATACCCTTTCAGCACAACTACTGTTAACGATATTTTCCAAAATACCGTTACCGTTAAAATGATTTTATCAATATTTTTTAAAATACCACTACAGATAAAACACATTTAGCACATTTACCGTTACCGATATTTTAAAAAAATACTGTTACGTTTACTGATAAATAACCATTACCGACATTTTATTTTTAAAGGCAATCCCCAATGTCCCAAAATTATTTGATGAGGAAACCAAATAAATAAATTATTGTAAAATTTCATGGCATATAAAAAGAAAGACTGTATAGACTTTTCCAACTCTGTTCAGTTAAATGACGTTGTTTTGCTGCTTCCAATACATAGCAAATTTGTTTATGTAGTTGTGCGTAACACTGCATTAAACTAATTCTGTTATGGAAATAAAATCTAGCAAATATAAAAAAAATTGAGTTCAACGATCTAGATTTTGATTGAGATTTGAAATCAAATTTACTAGATTTTAGAGTAGCGTAAATTCCCTATAAAGAGCAAGTTTATGTCATCTGCAAACATAAAGATTGTACAATTTGAACTCTCAGCATACTTAGGGTAGTCATTAACAAACATAAGAAACAATAATGGAGATAGTGAAGAGCCCTGGGGTAATCCACTTGTACATTCTAAAATTGAAGATTCTATTCCATTTAATCCAACGAATTGTCTTCTTCCAGTTAGATAGGAGTACATAAGTTTACAAAAGGCAGAGGAAAACTCAAATTGGGAATGGAGCTTGGTTGCCAATATATTGTAATCAATACTATCGAAAGCCTTGCTTAAATCTAAAGAAACAAGGGTAGATATTTTTCTTATATTAGTGTTTTGGCGTATATGCTCTGTAAGAGATAATAACAATCCTGACGTACTTCCTCCAGCACGGAATCCATAATGACTATCGTTCAATAATTGTCTGTCGTTGACATGTTTTTGGATTTGATCTTTTAGTATCGCCTCAAAAACCTTAGATACAAAATTTAAAATGCTTATGGGTCTATAATTTTCAATTAAATTTGTCCCCATCCTTTTTTGTATCGGTACAACACGTGAAATTTTCCATTTTTTGGGTTATATAGATGTAGTTAGAATAGTATTATATATAAATAATAGATAACGTTTCATAAAAGGGTATATCTTCTTACAAAATTTAGGAGGTATTTTGTCTGGACCTACTGAATTAGACTTTACACTAGAAAAAGCACAGAAAAGTTCTAATTGGTCGATGCATCTGAAGGAAAAACCATTGTTTCTAAATGCTGAAAAGTTTAGTAGATTACACAGCACAACAAAATAAAAAAATTTCATGTGCTCTTAAAACCACTATACATTTTTGATGTATCATGACTACCTTAGTACAAAAATGGTAAAATTTTTAAATTCTATGGCAAGATTTTTTTTTAGAATTTTTTTTTTTAAATTGCAATTTTTTTAGACGTTTCTTCAAATAATTAATGATAACTCAAAAACTACTAGTCCGATATTATTAAAATAAAATCAGACAAATTAAGATTTACATAGCCTTTAATTCGTCTATATATCGCGTTTCAATCGGATCTATAGTATCGGAGTTATAATAAAAAACTTAAGAAAAAAATATATTTTTTATGTAAAAATGGCAAAAAATTTCGTTTAAAAAAAAAAATCATTAAAAATCGAAAACGGCAAAAAGCTTCCAGATTTATTATTTTATCACATAGCGACATATAATAGCAACAAAATGAGATATCGACCATAAAAATCGATTGATTTTTTTCGAATTTATTCCCAATTTAGTGAATTCGCTCATTTACACAAAATTTTAGTTTTTTGCTTGATATACGCATTATAGCGGGTTTTCAAATGTATGAAAAAAATAAATTTTCCAATTTCAAGGGGTGCATGTCGGATTATTGTGAGATTTGGTGAGAAACTTCCACCCACAAAATTTAAGTCGAATTGGACAACGTTAACACGTAGCGCATAGGCTCCAAATCAGAAAAATAGCGTTTAAATCGAAAAAAATTGTCAAATTTTCAGTTTTTGCAAAATTAAAGCTATTTATTCCCCCTTTTGCAAAAAAGTGGATCCTGGTCCTTAGGGCGAACACAATGAGATTTCCAATAAGCTACATATCTTTAAAATCGGTTAAACAGTTTTCGAGTTACTATAATTTGCACTGGCCATTACATGTTCTTGAGGACTTGCCGAAGGCAATTGACCAAAAAATGTGATTAAGTCAAATCGATGGAATAGATCGAAAATGTATTTCATTGTTTTATTCATGTATTTTATTTTATATTTTATTTTTTAAATTTATTACAAAAATAAAATAAGGAAATAAATAAATATTATAAACTACAAACTTTGGAATTTTCTTTTATGACATTTTCTATTATTGAATAACGAAGTGTTGAATCTGAATACTCTGGCAAAAATCTGCCATCATGTGTGCATTCCAGCGACCTTGGTATCTTTCCTCCATTGTCCGAATATCTTGGTGAAATCGTTCGCCCTGTTCCTCACTTAAGTCTTCTAGATCAGGAAAACGATCCAAGTGACTGTGAAGGTAATGTAACTTGATGCTCATGTTGCATCCAAGATTCTGGAAGTGAGTTAACATCTTTTCAACGTGCGCAACATAATCATCATCCTTGTTATTTCCTAAGAAATGTTGAATAACCTATACAAACGAATCCCATGCATTTTTCTCAATTTCTGACATTGAACTGAGAAAATCGGTGTCTTTGACCAATTTGCGAATTTGTGGGCCGTCAAATATTCCTGCTCTCAGCCTTCAATACTGTATTTCTATAGTAACACGTGTCCCACAGAAATACATGTTTTGCCCAAAACAGTATTTCGCGTACTTGTTTTGCCATACATTTCTCATTAATCCAAAACACTTTGGCAGTACCTGGATATTGTATAGTTGTTTCAAAAGCATCGAATTTTTTTATTTCGTTGCGTTGTGTAATAGAAAGATATCCGTCAATTTTAGCGAAATTTTATATTTTATTGTTGACACGTATATTGTAAGTTAAAAAAGAAAAAAATAAAAAATGTTAAACTAAGTAAAATGTTCTTGTAAATTTTCTTCGGCAAGTCCTCAAGGACATGTAATGGCCAGTGAAAATTGTAATAACTCGAAAACTGTTTAACCGATTTTAAAGACATGTAGCTTATTGGAAAAATCATTGCCTTTGCACTAAGAACTAGAATCCACTTTTTTTCAAAAGGGGGAATAAATAGCTTTAATTTTTTCAGATTTGTGTTAACGTTGTCCAATTCGACTAAAATTTTGTGGTGTATGCACCCCTTGAAATTGGAAAATTTATTTTTTTCATACATTTGAAAACCCGCTATAATGCGTATATCAAGCAAAAAACTAAAATTTTGTGTAAATGAGCGAATTCACTAAATTGGGAATAAATTCGAAAAAAAATCAATCGATTTTTATGGTCGATATCTCATTTTGTTGCTATTATATGTCGCTATGTGATAAAATATTAAATCTGGAAGCTTTTTGCCGTTTTCGATTTTTCATGATTTTTTTAAAACGAAAATTTTTGCCATTTTTACGTAAAAAATATATTTTTTTCTTAAGTTTTTTATTATAACTCCGATACTATAGATCCGATTGAAACGCGATATATAGACGAATTAAAGGCTACGTAAATCTTTTTTCTGATTTTATTTTAATATCGGACTAGTAGTTTTTGAGTTATCATTAATTATTTGAAGAAACGTCTAAAAAAAATTGCAATTAAAAAAAAAAAATAAAAAAAAAATCTTGCCATAGAATTTAAAAATTTTACCATTTTTGTACTAAGGTAGCCATGATACATCAAATGTATATAGTGGTTACTCGAGCACATTTTTGCTGTTGACCTGTGTTATCTATTTGATCAGATTGCGAAGATACAAAGTATTGGTTTAATGTATTAGGATCATGTTGATCGAGGGGATGCTGTGATTTCTTTTCTAGTTTATTATTTATAATCTTCCACCATTCGCTTTTATTGGTGTTTTCAAATTTCGCTGACCAATATCTAGCCTTATGTCTCCATATCAAACTCTTCACTTTATTACGGTATTTGCAGTATGTTCTCCATGCGTCAGTCGTCTTAGTTTCCGTGTATGCTTTATATGCTAAATCCCTGAGATTCCGAGCGGTTTTGATATCCAATAGTTTACAAAAATCTTTATCATTCTTAATTTTCCTTGTCTTAATCGGAGTTACATTATGTATTGTATTTATTAACTCATAAAAAATATTAAGCTGGTCGTCAACATTATTTGTAGAGAATATTGCATTCCAATATTCTAATGAAACAATATTAGAAACCGCATTTGCGTCTATAGCGTCATAATCCTTGGACTCTACGATATTACTATCAATTTAAAAATTCAAATCAATACAAAGGTATACAAAAGCATGATCCGAAAGCATAGTCATAAATTGGCCAGAGTCTATTAATAATTTAGTGTCACTGATAAAAGCAAAGTTTATTAACGAAGTTGTGTTAAATCTACTATCATAATGAGTGGGAATTCGATTGTGTAGATAAGTTAACATGTACTTCGGCAAATATTTCTAACTGTACCGGCTTCTAATTCATTATAAAGATTGGTGTTAAAGTCACCAATAATAATTGAGTTAAAATATCGACTGCATAATTCACCTAAGATACCCTCTAAACCGCTTAAATTTCCATGTGGTGAGTAGATAACACCCACAAGAGTTTTTATTTGACCACGTCTAACTTCCACGAATAAGCCCTCACAACATTCAGGATCAGAAATACGAAATATTTCTCGCGCCTTTTCGAATGTAGTGCTACCCCACCACCTCTTATACTAAAGAGTGTTCTAAAAAAAATATGCATTTATTATTTTAGACAAAATTTATCCATAGTGCAAGAAATAATTTATTTTTTGATCATGTTAGTTTCTATAGATATGTCAGATACTATTATTTTAGAAATTATTAATTTTCAATAGTTATTTCAATCAAAATGGACTGCGAAAAAAAAGTTCGTGAAAATATAATTAAAAATTTTCAAAAAAATCCGTCTGGACTTTTAAAAAAATAGCTAAAAATTTGAAAGTTGACCCTCGAACGGTTTCTAATGCCATCAGACGGTATAAGGAAAACCTGAGCATTGAAAGAAAACCTGGATCAGGGAGGAAAAAAGGTCCTACAGATATTGGTAAGGCAAAAGAAGTCGAGCGACTCTTTCGAAGAGCGCCTAACACTTCTTTAAGAAAAGCAGCTCGTACGGTGAAATGTTCTACGAATTTTGCACATAGAGTCAAAGCTTATGCTGGACTGAAGACATACAAAGTCCAAAAGGTTCCAGATCGCAATGCTATAAAGAACTTAGAAGCAAAAAAACGAGCGAAAAAATTAAAGTCTGATTTTATAAAAATATATACCTGTTGTGTGATGGATGATGAAACATACGTACTGGCAGACTTTTCTCAACTTCCTGGTCAAGATTTTTATGTTGCTGATAAACGGGGCAATGTTCGGCAAGAGTTTCGCACAAAAAAAACAAACAAAATTCCCTAAGAAGTTTCTCGTGTGACAAGCTATTTGCAGTTGTGGCAAAAGAAGTAAATTATTTTTGGCATCTGACACAATAAACACAGAAATTTATATAAAGGAGTGCCTACAAAAACGGTTGTTACCCTTTTTAAGAGAGCACAGAGTGACTACATTGTTTTGGCCCGATTTGGCATCATGCCATTATGGAAAAAAGGCACTTAAGTGGTACTCAAAGAATAATGTCATTTTTGTACCACGAGAGGCAAATACACCTAACTGTCCAGAACTTCGGCCTGTGGAAAGGTATTGGGCTCTGGTAAAAAAGGAATTGAAGAACACAGGAAAGATTTCCAAGAACATGTCCGATTTTAAGCGCAGGTGGAACACATGCTCCAAAAAGGTATCAGAAGCAACTGTAAAATCTTTAATGGGAGGGTTTCCGAAAAAAGTCGATAATTTTGCAAAACCCGAGTACTAAGTAAACATTTTAATGCTAAATGATTTTGTATAATATGTCATTATATTTGCGTATTTTGTAGAGTTTTTATATTAAAAGGTTTGATTTTTATTTAAGAAAATCCAACTACAAATTTTATTTAGAGCACTCTTTATCAGAACGATCATTTCTAATTAGAAAATAATTAGGTATATCAACAGCTTTATCCAAAATGTGAGACTTTAGTCATGTTTCCGATATGGCTACTATATCTAAAGTCGCATCATTCATTATAAATTTAAATTCGTCAAACTTTGATGTACGTATAGATGGATTCAGACTTCTTATATTAATATGTCCTATATCAGCTTGTTTAATTTAAAGGTTTTTAGTATTCTGTTATCATTAATTAATGGACCTAGGTTTTCCATCGTAAATAGATAATTTAAAAAATAATGTATGTAATTCAATTCGTATAATAAAGATTTATAATAATAATATATTTAAGAAAAAAACAAAAATAAAGGCTAACTAAATTATTTACAATATATATTTTTTGTAGTTACTAGTATTAAAACTCCCCTGATCAGTTTAAGCTATGTTCCTGCCGTAGCTTAAAATGATCTACTTTCGATTTGAAAACAATTATGTTAATATATTGTTCTTCTTAATCACCTATGCTCCTAATCCAACAAATATTTAATAAAATTTTAAAAATGAATGAAATTTTAGATAGGATGAGGATTTAGATAGTATAACTAGTTGAATTCGCAATAATATTAAAATTTAATCGAAAACTGGGGATATTCTTTGTCTGTCTCACACTTTACATGATAAAGTGTGTACAGACAAGTGAAATATTACAATATGAAAAGTAAGTTTTATACAAATAATAATGTGTGATAATAACATGAAAGTTTTAGTGTAATATTTAATATTTAATTTACTTAGTTCTGAATTAAGTAGTAGAATTTTCAGTGATCTTAAAAAATATGTACTATAATAAATAATAAACAACTTCTTTCGTCTCATGTTAAATATTGACTGCTTTATTTAATAAAAATCAAGTAATTATATTTAAATTTTAAATTGCAGTAAAAGTACTGACTATAATCAAATTACAGTAAATTAAATTATAAAATGATATCGGTATTATTAAATTCTATTGGAATATTAGAATATGATATTCAGTGAATATACTCCAGACATAAATTGATACTTAAAGAATGTATGACATACTTTAAGTTCAATGAAATCTGTATGAGCAATTCCACTATTTACCACACCTCCCTTTTCGGAGAGAAAGGTCCTATTGAGATCATTGATCAAGTGATATCAGTAGGAGCTTTCTTTACAAATTTAAATTTATCAAAGATTACAAAAAAAATTTATATCTATTTATTTATTATTATTAGTTTTCTTTTTATTTTAATAATCATTATAACTATTTTTTTTTTTATACATATTTTTTTAAAAATTTATTTAATTGTATTTTTTTTAACCTAACTATAAATAAAAATCTATAAAACTATTTCTTAAAAATTTTAATATTGTTTTTATTAATTTTTAGTTTTTTATTGTTTATTTCTATAAAGACGTTATTTATATCGTCAATTTCAATTACTTTGTATGGTCCTTTATAGACAGGTTCTAGTTTGTGTGCTGTGTGATTTTTAATAAATACCTCTTGACCTATAGAAATGTCAGTATTCTTTACGTTCTGGTCATGTGAATGTTTTTGATTTAGTTTTGATTTGTTTATTAAAAGTTGAGCTCTACTTAATGCTGTTTGAAGTCGGAATTTGACTTCTGTTGTGTAATTGTCAAAGTTGTATATTGGGTCTATTTTATCTATCGGTGTAAATGGATTATTATTTGGATTATTAGGGAAAATAAGTTCAAAAGGGCAATATCCGTGTACCGTAGATGGGGTAGTATTGAAGGCATATGCAAAGTATTTTACCCATTCATCCCAATCATTTCGAGATGCGTGAATATATGAACGAATGTATTCGTTGAAAGTGCGATGCGATCTTTCAACTGTACCTAGGGTTTGATGGTGGTAAGGGGCTGATGTTGCTTTTTCCACTTTTAGAAGTGTAAGAAGTTCAGAAAGGACTTGATTATTGTATTCTGTACCCATGTCACTAAGTATTTTATTCATGGGTCCATAAATTAAGACAAATTGTTCTACAATTGCCTTAGCTATGGTTTTAGCGCTTTTATTAATTACCGGAATTGCTACTAGATACTTTGTTAGATCACATATGATTGTTAATATATATTGATTTTCCCTTTCCGTTATAGGAAGTGGGCCAACTGTATCAATGATTACAGTTTGAAAAGGTTTTTGAGGTGTTTTCGTAACAATCATATCGGGTCTTATATGCTTTGTTGTTTTATTGATTTGGCACTGAACACATTGCTTTACATATCGGTTAACATCTTTGGTGATATTTTTCCAATAATAATATTGTCTAAGTTTTTTAAGTAGTCTGGTTGTTCCAGGATGACCACCAAAAAAAGGGTTGTCATGAAATTTCTTCAATAAAAATTTTTGTTCATCTTTGTTAGTTATAATAGATATTTTTGGTGTTAGCGCTATTTGTAATTTGTTTATATGCTGATTTCCTTTAAGTTTAAAATTTTCAATGGATACAAAATTAAATATGCTGTCATTTAGATTCAATTGTATTTTATTTATATTTCTACTAAGTGCTTCTTTTTCAAGAATTGGAAAAAATTGATCTAGATCTATATTTCCATTAGCAATAGTATTTTGTATACAAACTTTTGGTAATAGTAATTGTTTTCCATGTTTGAAATGAAATGTGGAAACAGCTTTATCTAGGTCGACCTTAAGTTTTATCCATTTTCTTACGCAATCGAAGCTTTTTTTGAATTACATTATTCTTTTCTATATTTTTTTCTGCAGTTTTATTTTTGGATTGTGCACGTGTTGTTACCATAAAAGTTTTGTTTATTACAGGGATTGATTTAATATCACTAAAAGCAATTCGAGATAGCGCTTCCGCTCCTGAATTGTCTTTTCCTCTAATATGTTCTATAATGAAATCATATTCTTCCATTTCTAGACGAATCCTTGTTAGTCTACTTGATGGATTCTTTAAAGAATATAAATATGTTAATGGTTTATGATCACTACGGACTATAAATTTTTTTCCATATAGATATGGTCGAAAGTGATTAATTGCCCATTGGATTGCTATTAATTCTTGTTCTATTGGAGCTTTATTTGATTCTCCTTTTGTGAATGCTCGAGATGCGTATGCTATTGGAAGCTGGATACCATCATTTTCTTGTGATAATATTGCTCCACAAGCTACTTTACTAGCATCTGTTGTGAGGTAAAAAGTTTTTTCAAAGTCTGGATATTGAAGGATTCTAGGGGATAACAATGCTGTCTTGAAATGTTTAAAAGCATTTTCACAGTCAGTGGACCATATGAAAGGTACTTTCTTTCTAGTAAGTTTTGTTAAGTGTATCGAATAATATGCAAAATGTGGAATAAAGCGTCTGTAATAATTACAGAAAGCTACAAATCGACGAACCTCATCGCTATTTATTGTTCTTGGATAGTTTTTAATGGATTCATATTTGCTGCTGTCCGGTAAAATTCCCTTGTCTGTACATCTATGGCCTAAATAAGTGACTTCCGAACTAAAAAAAATACATTTGTCTGGATGTAATTTTAAATTACACTGTCTGCATCTTTGAAAAACTGCTTCCAAATTTTTAAGCATGTGCTTTATTGAACATCCCGTGACAATAACATCATCCATATATATAAAAGTTTTTGATGGTGCTAGCCCCGCAAATGCTAAATTCATCATTTTTTGAAAAGAATTCGGGGCTACTTTTAACCCATATGGTAAACGAGTAAAGCGAAATGAACCATTTTCTGTAGAAAATGAAGTAATGTCCCTGGATTTTTTATCCAATTCGACTTGATGGAATCCAGAGGTTAGATCCAAGCAGCAAAAAAACTTCGCTCTTCCCAATTGATCTAAAATATCCTCAATTCTGGGTAGAGGAAATTTATCTGCGATTAATTTTTTATTTACTTGACGGTAATCGATCACTAGACGCCATCGTTTTTCAGGATTATTTGGTAATGATTTCTTCGGCACTAGTATAATAGGACTATTATAGCTTGACGCCGAAGGTTCGATCAGACCGTCTTTTTGCAATTTTTCAACTTGTTTAGTTATCTCCCCCTTTTGTGAGTGTGGAGTTCGATAATTTTTAATGTATACGGGATTGTGATCAGAAACTCTTAATTCTTGTGTATAGAAATTATTTGTTGTAATTTTATCACTTTCCAACGCAAAAATGTCAATATATTTTGTACATAATTCAATCAATTCAGATTTGACAATTTCTGGGAAATTTTTTGTTAATTTCTCTAGAATTAGTTTGTTTCTAGTAATTTGAACTTTAGACGTATCTTGTATCTCATAATCAGATAGATTCTCGTATTTTATTGATATATTATGTAAAAATTTATTTTCGGAATTCGTATTTATGATTCTTATGTATGGAAAATTTTTGGAAACTATACCACCTGCTACATAGACACCGTCTTGTATTGTCTGATAAGGGACTACTAGGTCAGACATTTTACTTTCAATTGCTACTGCTCTAAAAACTTCAGCACGTGCTGGTAGCATTATAGTGCCATCGGCTAGTCTTTCAAGTAGTGGAATATTTATAGGATGGTTAAAATTGTATGGTCTCACCGAAAGGAAATTCAATTGTTCATTTTGTCCATATTGAATAATAGCATTATTTGTTTTTAAAAAGTCTAAACCCAGTATACCTTGAAATGGTATTGGAAATGTATCTGGAATTATTACATGGAATTTATGGGGAATTTGAAAATTTTTTACTTTCAAATTAATTGTAATTGATCCTAAAGATCTGATAAATCCTTTTCCTATTCCAGATATTTGAATAATATTCCTCGTGTAAACTTTAGATGAGTTAAGAGCACTAATTTTAATCAGGGAGACATCAGCTCCTGTATCTACCAAAAATGTATTTAAATTATTGTTAGTAGAAATCTCAATTTCTATAAAACTACTTAAATTAAGATTTAAATGGTATATTGAATTAATATTGGTTTCTTGTTTATTTAATTTTGGTACTGACCCCCCGTGCCTTGGGGGGAATTCTCGTTTTCCGAATCCCCCTGAGTCAATCTTACATGCCCTCTATTTTGAGGTTGATGGGATTGATGTCGATAACTATTACCCTGGTTTTCGCGTGGTCTATAATTATTACTATAGTTCCTAGAATTGTTATTTCTACGCCAATTTTGACCACGCCCGCGATTATTATTGAAACCACTATTTCTGTAGTTCATATTGGTAGGACCTCGTTGCTTAAAATAGAAAACTGAAGAATTAGAAACAGAAGCCTCAGTACTGGCTTCTATAAATTTGGAAACGACGTCGTTTAAAGAATTAAAATTGCCTGTCTTTATGATGAGTTTTACCTCATCACTTGTGGCATTTTTGGAAATCGCTTTGGCAGCATTTTGTCGAATTAATTTTTCTGCAATTTCCTGTGGGTAGCCTTCTCGAATATATACCCCACCTAGTCTCTTAGTAATTTCTTGAATTTCTTCCGCATATACAGTGGCCGATTTGGACTGCTGTTTTATGTTCATTAGTTTCGAACATAGTAGCTCAGACGACTCTCCTTTTATGGATGATTGTAATTTTACTTTAATTGCTTCTATAGTAGTTTCATTTGTAATAACATTCCTTGCATGTCCCCTTAATTTGGTTTTTATTACTTCTATTGCAACTGTCTCATGTCCATCCTTGATTTTGTCAATCAGAGCTAAGGCATCTACAAAACTTTGTAGCTCATTGACGTTACCATCAAATACAGGAACAATTTTTGTAGTTTTGTCTATAACTTCATCTTCTGTTCGTGGCATGGTGGAAGTTCTTTTATTTTCCGTTTCTTCACTATCACTTTCGTCTGTTTCTGTTATTTCTTCAGTGACCTCTTTGTTCAAATTTAGTGGGACTTTAATGTTAATTTTATATAAATGAAATATTTTTAAAAGTTTATCTCTTAACTTAAAAAAAATTTCATTAGCCTTATTTTTGTGTTCTGTTGTATATAAATGATAGTGTCCATGTAAGATAACTCTGATAGTGTTGTATGTTTCTATTAGTGTTTTTATGTGTTTATTTAGTGTTTCTTCCTTTATTGTCCGTTTTTTGTTAATGCATTTAAATGCTTTATTGAAGTCCTCTTCAAAAGGTTTTACACTGTCAACTATTTTCTGCCATTGCATAATTAATAAAATTAGATTTGTTGTCTTCTTCTTAAGACTGTATACAATAATCGTGTGATGTAGGCAATTACCATCAAAGCTAATATTATTGCGACTAACACCTCAAATATATTTAAGTCTTCATTTTCATGTTTATTTTCCATCTTCAACGTTTTTTCTATATATATTTCTAACTGTTTACTATGTTCGTCCATTTCTTTATTGTCATTTTTCCCTATTTCATAACCAGCGAAAAGCACTGGTATCGCTTTTAATATATTTTTCCACCAGGTCATTTTGTATATTATATTATATTATATTTTATAAATAAATAAATAAGAAAATAATGTTTACAAATCCACGAAAAAAAAAAAATTAACTTATAAAATTTGATTCGTTGTTTTTAAAAAAAAAATTAAATTACAAACTAAATGTAAAATATTTTCATACCATAAAAAAATTAATACAAATCAAAGATGAAGTAGTAGTATTTTAAATTGGATCCATCAAAAGTCCTTCCTGTTGCTGTTGTTTTCTCATCTAATGCCGTTGTTTGGTTGTTGATTTGTTCTGCCGATGTTTTGTTTAAAATTTTTTAAATTTAAAGTTTTTTATATATAATTTTTTTTTTTCAAACTAATTTATTTTCTTTGTCTTTGGGTGGACACAAAATTGTTATGGATTTCACAAAATATATGTATTTTTGGAAATCTTTTTTTTAAATTCTATTTTTTTGCTTTTATAAATCCTTTTGTTTTTTGTAATTTTATGTTCATTTAATAAACAACAATTAGTTTTCTTTTTTTCTTAGCAACTTTCTAAAAACAAAATGTCTTTTTTTTTTTCAATTGCAATTGTAATTTTTGTTTTTCAATTATCTTTTTTCTTAATTATATTTCTATTTTTAAAATTTGCACAAGAATACTTTAATTTTTTTCATTCTATTGTTTTTCACTTAAATTAAAATAAGATTGCCGAAGACTGCACGGTCGCCATATAATAAATTATAAACAACTTCTTTCGTCTCATGTTAAATATTGACTGCTTTATTTAATAAAAATCAAGTAATTATATTTAAATTTTAAATTGCAGTAAAAGTACTGACTATAATCAAATTACAGTAAATTAAATTATAAAATGATATCGGTATTATTAAATTCTATTGGAATATTAGACTATGATATTCAGTGAATATTCTCCAGACATAAATTGATACTTAAAGAATGTATGACATACTTTAAGTTCAATGAAATCTGTATGAGCAATTCCACTATTTACCACAGCAATGTTCAGCAATGTTAAAGACCTGGGTGTTGTTATCATTAAAGGTGATCTTGACTTTTTGTAGATCCGAGTTAATTAAACGAAATTTTTTAATTTTATTTTCCTTTCGTAGTTTGCGGCAATTGAAGGCTAGTTTTCCGGCTCGCGGTGTGAGGTGGTCGTTGAGAAAGATTATTTTCTGGATATCAGTTTCAATAACTTCTGATAGGTTTAGTGATCTTGTTTTGAAATAGTTGCACATAATGCTATCCCTTTTAAACAGAGTTTAGTTTTACCAATACTGAATTTCCATTGTTAATGAAGAAACATACATTAATATCGCTATCATTTGTATTAACTTCTAAGTAGTTAAAAATGTTGTGAACTACATTTAATATGTTTGGTTGGTTTCTCGGTAACCCATTTATGATAATGTCTCATCTATTTAAACATTTGTGGAGCATGTCATTATGATTTCTCATTATTTCAATTATACTTTGCTGTACTTTACTTTGGCTTTCAATCACTTCAAATTTGTTCTTAGTGGTTGTTTCAAGATTAAAGATAAGCTGGTTGCATTTATTTACTTCAGTCTTTAAATCGTTTAATTGGAGATTTAACTCTTGCTTTACTTTAACTAAAATTTCATCAAATTTATTCTGAACACCTTGAAGTCCTCGTTTTAATTCTTCACGAATGGAAAGATCTCCGGCTTCATCACTACCAGTTATATCATCCTTACAGGGACAGTTCGTAAAACCAAGGGTACCCTTACTTTTTATCGAGTTGCTCATATATCGAGTTGCTCATTTGAGATTCCTACACAGCTTGCATGATACCACTTGGAACAGAGGCAACAACATAAGCTCCCCTTAGACTTCGTTATATTTTTTCCGTATGATGGGTGTGCACAAACCTCTTTTTCATTAGGTGACATTTTAGCCTTAAATTAATACAATAGTTTGACGGCAGTTTTTATTTATCTTGCGGAAACAATCACCGGCTTTAATATAATATTGAGGTTATGTTATTGAAAAAATTGTTTACTTTCTTTTTTATAGAATTGATTTAAAAATTTACACAGTTTATTTATGAAATAATCTTAGCACTGTCTATTCTTATATATTTCACAATTTGTAGTGATTCTTGTTTAATTTAACATTATTTTTTAAATTTTATTTAGTTAACCACGATATTTTGTTTAACTTTCCATCGCAAAGTTGCCAGACGTTTTGTTATAAAATGTTATAAAAAAAGCGAGTTATTTGTTATTATTAGCAGTTTTTATAAACAGAACCATAATTATTATTGTTTTTATTATTATATTTGAATATTATATTGAACAAAAATTATTATATTTGAATTCAAAGAAGCCTTTAATTACATTTTTATACAAATTAACCAATGCGTACCCATGGGCTCAAAATGGTTCTAGTTTTAAACTGACAAAAATTTTTGTAGAAATTAACCCTCAAATAACCACGGAAAATTTACTTTTTATAAGAGATTTTCCAAAAATTTACTTTTTATAGAAAAATTTTTAAAAATTTACTTTTTATAGGACATTTTTCAGAAATTTACTTTCTATAGAAAATTTTAAAAAAAGTTGACTATTTATAAGAAAATTTTCAAAAATTTACTTTTTATAGGACATTTTTTAAAAATTTACTTTTTATAAGAAAATTTTTAAAAATATATTTTTATATAAATTTTTCTAAAATTTACTTTTTGTAGGAAATTTTTTAAAAATTTACTTTTTGTAGGAAATTTTTTAAAAATTTACTTTTTGTAGGAAATTTTTTAAAAAATTACTATTTATAGAAAATTTTTAAAAAATTACTTTTTACAGGAAATTTTGGAAACATTTTCTATCAACAGTCAATTTTCGAAAAAATTTTTATAAAAAGTAAATTTTCGAATAATTTCTTTAAAATTTCCTATAAAAAGTAAATTTTTTAAAAATTTCCTATAAAAAGTAAATTTTTTAAAAATTTCCTATAAAAAGTAAATTTTTTTTAAAATTTCCTATAAAAAGTAAATTTTTTAAAAATTTCCTATAAAATGTATTTTTTTTTAAATTTCCTATAAAATGTATTTTTTTTTAAGTTTCCTATAAAAAGTAAATTTTAAAAAAATTTCCTATAAAAAGTAAATTTTCGAAAAAAATTCTTACAAAAAGCAAATTTTTGAAAAATTTTCGATAAAAAGCAAATTTTTGCAAAATTTCTTATAAAAAGAAAATTTTTGAAAAATTTCTTATTAAAAGTAAATTTTCCCCTGGTTATTTGAGGATTAATTTCTAAAAACAAAATATGACAGAAAGAAGCTTTTGGAAGTATATTTTAGCACGCTATTATACACATACAAGTAGTTATTTGTCAGTGTTAAAATAGAATCATTTTGGGCCTATGGGTACGCAAGGGTTAATTTGTATAAAAATGTAATTAAAGGCTTCTTTGAACGATTTGTTGCATTTTTATACAAATATAATAATAAAAACATGTAGTTTTTAGTGCTTATTTTGAAAAAAATGAATATTTTAAAAATTTTACTTTTGACACTGGTAATAAAAGGGTAATGGCATCCGATTTCAACCAAAGTTCACATAAATATTTCTACCCATCGAAAAATAATAATTACGGTTCTGTTTATAAAAACTGCTAATAATAACAATTTTCGTGCTTTTTTTATAACTTTGGTGAAAAATTGGGTTTTTGTCTAAATCCTTTGACTTTAAGTCGCAGGTACGGCTTAGCCGCAGGGTTTTGTTACTAACACTCTGGGACTTTTTTTTTTGAATTCGTTTAACAAACTATAGAAAAACCCAAAAAGCAGTTTTGAAAACGGTATAAAAAATATATATTTTTTTCGTCCTATGCAAAAGTGACTTAACGTTAAGCCATTGCAACAAAATAGGATAAATAAATAACTTGAGGTGTCAAAAAAGTAAAACCAGTCAAACCTTTTAAAATTTATTAAAAATAATTTTTTTTATTGCATATGTTCGTTCTGCAGCTTCTTCAAGGACGTAAAATAATTTGGGAAACCCTTAATAATTACGAAATCTTTCAACCGATCTCGTTGGACAGCTCATTTTGTTATCTGTAGGATGCTGTTAAAAATGTATTTAAAAACTTATTCTAAGTAGAAACATTTTGAAGAAATCATAAGAAACCCCTCAGTTTTCCCATATAACTGGGATGTTCAAACTTTGGCGTCAAGTCGGCATGTGGACCGATTATCTTGAAATTTGGGAAATTGATTGATTTTAACAAGAATTATGTACGCAAGAAATAAACCCAAAATTCTCATTATCTTCAGATTTACGAGCGTTTTAGCGATTTTTGTCTCATATAGTGCGTTTTGATAGAAGAGTTTGTATGGGAGCTATGGTCAAATGTGGACCGATTTCAACGAAATTTGGTACAGTAATTTTGGTTTAAATAAGCACTATTTGTTTTAAATTTCATGAAATATTGATATTTGTGGCCAAAATATCAATTCCAGGAAGTGGGACCTATAAGAGGCACCATAAATAATGGACCGATTTTAACGAATTTCATAGCCATGGTCCCACTATCAAAAACATGATCGGCTCATGATTCTAAGCATATTAGTATACTAAAAGGTGTGCCTAAGATGCGTTACATACATCAGCATAAATTTATAATACCCTTTCCACCTACGGTGCTGAAGCGTATAAAAACTAAATGTTCTAGTGGTAGCAGGTCAGGTTTTTGTTCAGGTTCAAAGGCTGTTGCAACTCTCTTTGGCGTTAACTAACAACAATTATGTATATTATACAAATTTCGTGGAATAATATAAGCTTTATTTTGAGATATTAAGTGTATTCTTATTATTTGCCGTTCTAGAGTTATGGCTACATGTGTTAACTTTTTGACCAAAAATTGGGTTTTTTTCAAACTTTGATCAACGAGCGGCACGTGTTAACGTCGTTTAATTGAGCTCAAATCTCAATATCTGGAAAGGGGAATTGTTTTGTAGGGTCCAGATGAACAAAATTCCGACAGCGGATTTATTTGGTCACCCTAATGACCACTGTACATTGATTGTTCCAAAAAGTGAAAACTGAAAAATTTTAAGTTGTCCATCTTTAAAGGAAGCAGTGCGATATGGTAGCAGATTTGTTTTTTTACTAATTAAAGTCAAACTTTTTTCACAGTAAAAAATTTTGCCTCAATTATGTTGCGCGCAGATTAATCTTATAACTTACCCTCATATTGTTCATAAGTTCATCTTGGCTAGAAGCATTTTTAAGACGATTCAAGTCGTCTTCGACCACATGCAACGACTTCAACAGCAAGTGTACATCAACCATATCGGCAAGTATCAAAAGTCGCGTTACGGCTGAAAGTAAATTACGGGCTGCACGTACCATATTACCGCGTTTTAAAGAACTACATGGATCTTCAGAGAACTCGCGAGCTGCAATGCTCATTGCATCGCCGGTTTTTCGTACTTCATCGACTGCAGCCAACATTTCCTGTGTGATATCTGGATTTTCATAAGCAATTTGTTCACCCTTTTGAATAAAATTTTCTGTAGCCTTTTCAACAGCAGCAACTAAAGCACTAGCTCGTTTTGATTTTCCTACAAGCAAAATAAAAAGTACTATTTACTAGAATGATGCTATCAAAATAATGATATTATGATGTATTGGTATACAGTTTCATTCAAGTTTATGTTGATAATTATTTTATCTTAAAACAAATAAGAGTATGTACTATAATCAACTACAGCGAATACTTAATATCAACGTTAACCATTATTTGGGTGGCAGGGGAATAACAACAATTTACATTAAACATAAAAACTTTTTCTTTACTCGTACTAAAAATATAAATTAAAATACACACTAAACTAACAATAACAAAACATATAGCAAATGCAATCTAATTCTTTTTCTGAACGCTTATTCTCATTTTAAGATTCTGCCCTCTCATTTAAAAACGCTTTCCATTTGGCCAACGTTGCTTTATATCAACGCAAATCAGTTAGTGTAATAATAATCTTATGCAGCTTAAATCGAATAAAAAAATTCATTAAAAGTAGTGTAATGTTATGAATACACCTAAATTTCAGTATTGACAATACAGGCTGAATAATTTCCTATTTTTAAAAAATCTCAGCGTCATCAACCTGCTTCGTTTAAAGCAACTAAGAGAATTAGTAAAATATTTTTGTTTTCCTCTCAGAATTTTATTACAGTTCGTGTTGGTTGTGTGAATCAGAGAAGCACAATGGGTCAAATTTAAGCCACTTATAATGTTTAATTAATTTTATTATAAGTGACTACACTATTGTAATAAAATATCCAGTAGTGCGATCACTATGCTTTTTTAACCACAATCGTTTCTTTAAAAAAATTGAACAATTAAATTAACCATACTGCTATTCACTAACACTTTAACCATTTATGTTTACGTTTAAATCCAGTAAGAACAGTGCCAAAAGTTTGAAATATGGTGACTTTTACATTTGATATCAAACGTTTTTTTTTTTCAAACTTTTTTCAAACCTGAACAGATGTTTGAGATTCACATTAATTTTCAAATGAGGGTTCATTTGAGAATAAACGTTTGAAAAATGAAAGTTTCTCAAATTGAGAATAAAAGTTATTATCAAATCATTATCAAACCCTAAGATGATTTGAGAATAATTTGAAAAATGGTGTTATATAAATTTGATATCAAACCATATTTTAATGTTTGTTACAAAAAAAAAAAATAATGTTTAAGATATTTCAATGGAATGGCAATGCATTTCAAAAAAAATCGTTATTTCTTTCGATTTTTAAAAATTGATCCATATTTGACATATAATAACTAAATTAAAATAAAATAAAAATTAATAAAATCTAAATTAAAAATTCAATAATATTCATATGCATAAGTAAATTTTCTTTGTTTCTTAAAATTTTTTTTACCTAACAATAAAAAAATTATATTTTAAGCAAAAGAATTCAAATATTATGCACCGTTTTCAAAAACAAAATAAACAAACTCAAAAATATCAAAAATACGACGACATTTTATTTATGTTCCACATGTAGATGTTATTTATATTTGAAAAACCTTTGAGAATGAGGTTTGATAATGATTTGAGAATGAATTTGAAAATAAAGTCCCCTTTTTGTTGAGAACGCTATTATTCTCAAATCAGTATCAAATCAGTATTAAATCAGTATGAAATCAGTATGAAACGTTTGACCTTTGAAAAAAGATTAGAGAATAAACCCTTTTTCTTACTAGAAAGTCAGCTGTTTCAATCAGCTGTTATTTTTTACTAAAATTGTTGTTTGTTAACGCCAACATTTTTGGTGCTGTTTAATATTAAAGAAAAGTGTTTTAGAAAAGTAATTTAAAAAAGTTTTTCTTTTTCTTACTGGGAAGTCAGCTGTTTCAATCAGCTGTTTTTTTTTACTAAAATTGTTGTTTGTTTAAGCCAACATTTTTGGTGCTGTTTAATATTAAAGAAAAGTGTTTTATAAAAGTAATTTAAAAAAGTTGTTCTTTATAAAAATAAATTAGAAGTAAACAACCCCCCGGCCCGGCGTCAATCGTTTTTTACCGTACCATGGCCTGTGTTTCAATAATGCCTGGCGGATACCTTAACGACTCCTACAGTTACCAGTGGCTATGACGTGAGCGATCTCAATTCCCCTATACTCGTTTGATAAAAATTTCATCACCAACAAAAAAACAAACAAAAACAAAATTAACACGGACGGGACTTCCTTGGAGGACAGCTTCAGGGCCGGACGGGACAACTTGAAGTAACTCAAATTCTGACCGATCTCAGTCAGGATTTCCTTCAGGATCCCGGGATCCGCTGGTCGAAGAGACACAGTCTTGCTCTACCAGCTCCACGGTAACCACTCGATGTGCAGCAGAGGTTAGAAGTCTGCGGGGAAACCAGTAGAAGCTAGTAGCTCTACAGTATCTAACGAGGAACCTGCGGCGAAACCAGCTGCTACTCGCAAGAGAGCAAAAATGGAACCTGCTACGGACGCACACAAGTCTGGGTCTCTGAAGGTTGGCAATTCTATCGTGGGTTGTGGATCTAGTAGAACTTTCCTCCTGCGCCAATAATAAAGGACTGGGGAAAAAATCCCGACAAGACGGTTGAAAGTTTCAAACTTCCCGTGCTGAATGGTGTAGTTAAGACTGTCGTCTGAAGCAAAAATTTCTAGGGATTATCTTGGACAGTAAGTTATCTGTGAAGAGAAACATGCTTAAAAGGATGAAAAAAGGACTAAACGCTTACTACTTCTGCAGGAACACCGCTAGCTAAAAAATGGGGCTTAAGAACAATAGTTGTGTATTGAATTTACACAAACATTGTAATACTTGTTTTAACAAATGGTTGTGCTGTTGGCAAAGGTTCATTCCTGGCTTCTCCCTACAAGGCTAGACGTTGTGCTAGTATTGGTATACTAGACGTTGTGCAGCCCTAGACATCATGTTGTCACTGTACCCTCTTGATATTTTCATAAAGGGAGTGGCAACCAGAAGTCTAGAAATGCTGTACGAGTCGGGTATAGTTAGATATAGGCATGCGGTATTCTGAGCTTAACTTTACTGTTTAACACAGCACCAGAAATCGTAATCCCTGATAGATCCGACTGGAAGGGGCAAACTTTTTCAAGGCATTTCGGTCTTCACGGATCGTTCTAAAAGGGATTGCGGTACTGAATCTAGTGTTTTCCTGAGGGATCAAAACGTTAGAAAATCCTATAGACTGCAGTGTCTTCCAGGCAGAGATTTTTGCCATTTGGAAGGCTACAGAGCTCATCCAAGGTCTTATAGCTAAAAATAGTCAGGTGACTATATACGTTGATAGCCAGGCTACGCGCAAGGCACTGCGGGGACATAGTACTACCTTTAAACTAGTTAAAAAATGTATGATAGCTCTTTTTTCAGGTAGAGGATTAGATTGTGCTGGGTTCCGGATCGCTGGCTACGAAGTTGCTGCCTAAGTCGCTAGACAAGGCTCAAGCCAAGACTTGAGTCAAAGAGTGACAGATATTGCTCCACATATCCGTCACTTTTATCTGTAAAGTAAGTCTTAGATCAGCAAGGTAACCCCAAAAACATGGGGAAACATTGATACCTAAACCGGACATTAGTAAAACTAAAATACTACTAGGTCTGAATATGTCAAGCTTAAGAAGATGTAGAGGGTTCTTAACGGGACATTGTGCGTTAAATTTGAGGTTAAGTAGGTGGGATGGCAGCATTCCGGACCTCTGCAGATTATGTCTATATGAGGATTTGTCCGAGTCGGTAGAACACATTATCTGTCACTACCCAAGGCTCTAAAATTAAAGGCTCAGACATCTAGGCAGCAGATTCTTTGCTGAACTTCAGGATCTGCAACAGTGCAATTTGCATAACATTGTAGGGTTCACCACTGGTCTAGTTGGCTTAGACAGGGTACTCTCTTTCTCCCTCTATACTCTTCTTTTCTCCTTCTCTATCTTCAATCTCATCTTTTCTTCTCTTTAGTAAAGGATCACAATGGACCCCTGGGGTTTCGAGTAAACGTGTCGTTTGACACTACCATATTTAGAGATATATTCCATATTTAGAGAAAGCATTAATCGGGGTAGCGTAAGACAGAAAGTAGCCGTTTCTACGACAGTCAGATCTACGAACCGAAACGACCCGGAGCCTCAACAGCTTCCGCCAAGGACTGTCAACCCAGCAACACCAGCAATCAATGTATGTATATTTTTGTCATTTTTCACCTTTAAGGCAGTCCTACCAGGACAGGCTGGCCCAAATCTTTTTGGTCCGTGCCGGAGTCGAACAAAATCCAGGACCCTGGTTCTATACGGTTTGGCAGAACCAACTTTACAGGAATTCTGTAAAGTGCAATGGTTGCAATCTCCATCTCCCAGACAGCAACAACAGCTGTTCCTAATATATAGAAAATTAGTAGAATAGTGCCTGTTCCCAAGATTAAATTGCCTAGTAGTTGTTCTGATTTTGGACCTATTAGTATTTTGTCGGTTTTTTCCAAGATCCTGGAGGTAATTATTAGGAAACAGATGTTAACTTATTTAAATTGTTCTAATAGTATTAGCCCATATCAATCAGGATTTCGAAAAGGATATAGTACTACTGGGGTTTTATTAGATATCACTAAATCTGTTAGAGAAAATATGGATAAGGGCAAGATTAGTGTATTAATTTTTCTTGATTATTGTAAAGCGTTTAATTCCATAAGTCATTCTTTATTGGTACATACATTTCGATTTAACTTAGGTGCTTGTAAACTTATTTACTCATTTTTATCTGGATGTACTCAGTATGAACAAGTTAAGAAATGGACGTCTGGTACAATTTCATTAAATCGTGGAGTACCGCAAGGCTATATTTTAGGACCATTATTATTCCTCTTGTATGTGAATGATTTGATTAATGAATTGAATGTGTTGAGAAGTTACACTTATGTAGATGACATACAACTTCTTGTGAGCTTTGATATATTGACCTTGGCAAAAATGGAAAGAAATTAGAAATTAGTTGATTGGTCAACTCGTAATTGTCTAAAATTAAATCCTTCGAAATGCAATTTCAAAACATGATATTAATTTAAACATTTTACTTGATGGCGAATTGTTAGAAGTTGTTCCCCATTATAAGACTCTTGGTATTATTTTAGATAATAAGTTATCTTTTGACTTGCAGATTAATTCTGTTATATCACGTATCTCTTGGACGGTGCGTAAATTGTATAGTATTGCTTTTTATCTGCCTCTATCTATATGGAAGACGTTGTATTGCCTTATTTTTATGCCTGCCTTTACTTATTTATGGTATTGAGATTTACTCAGGTACTTCTCTCACGAATATGAAGATCTTGAAGAGTTATACGTTATATTTATGGACTTCATATTACTGACCATGTCTCGCATTATTATGAGGAGCTTTTGGGATGTGGTTTCTTTCAGTACGTTCGACAGAGGCAAATTGTTTTCTTTTACTAAACTTTTAAATATGGTACACCAAGTTACTTAATAAATAGATTCAATTTTTCAATATCTAATATAACACTCTCTTTAATTTGTTCTTTGCATTTTACTTCAGTAATGGACCATTCATTTAGAGTTAATATTGCGCGTTTATGGAATTACATAATACCCTATCAGGAAAGGAGATTTTCTAATACGATGTCGACATTTCAACGAATATTTTTAACAAACCTGGAAAAAGCTATTAATTACAGTTTTGTTTTGTTTGATTTATCCTATACTATTTCCTTTTATCAGCTGTTCTTGACTAATTTTAGTTTTTCCCCTATATATAATAAGTAGTATTAATTTTCTTTTTTAAAATTACTAAAAGTCATGTTTTTGTATTGGTAGTCTAGCCAAATAGGCCCTATGGGCTTGCGGCAACTTTTTCATTGAAATAAATAAATAAACAAATAAAACAAACAACTGCAGCAGCAACAACAACAGCTGCAACAATCTCCGCATTTAACACCACATATTGCTGTTACCACGCCCTAGGTAATTTCAATCGGCACAAGGAGTAACGGTGGGGGCTTAGCGTTCATTCTCCACCAAACAGTGCAATACAGATCAATCATAAATGACCAAAACAACATCAACCAATACCTAGAACACCAAGGTATCGCGGTCAGGAGCTGCAGAGATTGAACTGTATAATCTGTGCATCCCGCCAGTAGCCAGATGCCACCCGGTTATCATCCGGGGACGACATTCGCAGAACAGACCCAGACTAGGACTACTTAACATGGAGATCAGCAAATTGGTTTGCGAATTTAGAAGGAACAAGTGGATAGATCACCTAAAAACCTGCAACATGAGCTCCGGAGCCAATAAACTTTGGTCCACCGTGAGATCTCTCTTGCATCCCACGAAGCGAGATGACAGGATTGCAATAACATTCGGTAGCAATACCTTGTTAGATCCTAAGAGGTGTGCGAGACATTTTGGCCGCCAATTTTTAGAACATCTCGAGAGAGATATAGCTAAGAGAAGAATTGTGAGGAAGGTTCACGATCTCTTGTGATACCCGATGTATGGAAGTTGGGTAGATTGGTACCAGCGTTAAAACCTGGCAAAAATGCAAGCCAGGGAGAATCATACAGTCCAATCTCCCTGTTGTCACCTGTCGCAAAGACACTTGAGGCACTTCTCCTCCCGAGGCTGACACAACATCTACCAGCTGCATCTCGTCAACATGGTTTCCGCAAATAACACTGTACTACCACTGCGTTAACTGCCATCAAGACGCATATATGTCATGGCCTTAAGCAAAAGAAACCATGTGAGCGCACAATAATGGTAGCGCTTGACCTGTCAAAAGCATTTGACATAGTCAGTCATGCAACCCTCTTTGAAGACATCGCCAGCTCAAGTCTTCCAAATTCCACCAAAAGAAGGGTCGTAAACTATATGTGTGGCTGCAAGTCATTCGTGGAGTTTAGAAACCAGAAGTCAAAACCCCGTAGAGTTAAACAAGGAGTACCACAGGGTGGAGTTCTCTCCCCGATCCTATTTAATTTGGAGTGACATTCGACAGCTTATACTCTTCGTCAGCACATGCCATCGCAACTTGCGATAAATTACGCGATAGGGATTTGCACAGCAAACCCGACCCTCCTAACTCCTGATTCCCTATAGACTAACCCTGTTGAAGCGGCGCGTCATTTGGGACTGGATTTAGAGGATTCCCTGATTTAGGAGAACAATAATAACATAGTTGTTTGCATATTTTGATTAGTTCACGCTGTTACAACAACAACAGAAAATAGCCTAGGACTAGTAAAAGCTATGACCATATCGGATATGTCAAGTTTTGGGCCGATTTCGGAAATATAAATTTTTGAAAATTTTAGTTTTCGGAGATATGGTCTTATATAACAGATAGTGTCAAATATGGAGCGATCGCCTCGGAATTTAGAAATTTGATTTGAGTTTATACAGAAATTACACAGTAGCACATTTTTCAACGCCATAATCTTGAACCAATTGAGATAAAAAACCTAGCTGGGTTTTGAATTATTAGATAGAAGCCTTAAAAGAACGGCAGGTCAAAATTGGTTTGCCAAGTTTCGTTCTGGTGATTTTTCACTTAAAGATGAAAAACGCTCTGGTCGTCCAGTTGCAGTCGATGACTACCAAATCAAAGCAGTAATTGATTCGGATCCTCACAGTACACAGTATCATATACATGCATTGAAAATCGCCTAAAGCAACTTGGCTATGTACGAAAACTCAATATATGGGTTCCTCATGAACTGAAAGAAAATCATTTAACACAACGCATTCACATCTGTGATTAGTTAAAAAGCCGTAACGAAAATTATTCGTTTTTGAAACGATTGACAACTGGTAATGAAAAATAGGTTGTTTACAACAACGCCAATATTCATCAATAGAAAGTAATGTTATCAGTTTGGTGCAATTACAAAGTTGGTCACCTCGGATGTTCGACTTTTTTAAAAATTCGCCAATAATCCATTTATGGATGGATTGAAAATAAATTTTAAATCGAAGTTGTCCTGGAGAAGATCTACAAAAAATACGCTTAATTTATCTCTTTTGGCTTTCTAAATATTTTGGTAAAAAGAATTTTTGGGTTGATTTTTATCTGTTTTTTAAGCTTTTTTTATCTGATGGACGCATCGGAGGACCAACAATTTTTTAAGAATATTCCTTAAAATCTTAATAATGTTTGTGCAAGTTTTCTATAGATATCTTCTTTCGTTTAAAAGTTAAAAATATTCAAAGTTGAAACACTAAAAAAATATTAATATATAAATATTTTTTCACTAATAAAAAAATATTTTCTTAAGAAACATACAAAGATTTTTAAAGTTTTTAAAAGAAAACATAGCGCACCACGCTATTTATTATTTATTATCATTAAAATCGGTCAATAAACAACCGAGATATCGCTAAAATACTAAACTTCGATGACGACTTTAAACAATTTTTTTTTTAAAAATACAGTTTTTTAAATTTTTTTTTTTTTTTAATTCTCATCAAATTTTGAATTTTGGCGATATATCTGGTGTTTATAGACCGATTTTGATAAAATTTAATAGCATGTTGCGTTGAAGTATTTTCTAAAATCTGGTGTATGATTCAAATTTTTTTTTTAAATACTGTTTTTTTTTTTAATTTTAAAATTTGTCAATTTGCGTACATCGATAACATTTGCTTTGGCGATATCTCAGTTATTGATCTAACGATTTTGATGAAATTCAATAGTGTGCAGCGTTAAATGATTTCCTAAAATTTGATATATTGTTCAAAAAACTTTTTTTTTAAACACAGTTTTTTGTTCAAATTCAAAACTTTTTTTTGAAAAATATAGTTTTTAAAAAAAAATATTTTTTATACCTCTCACCAATAGGTGAAAGGGTATTATAAGTTTGTGATTCCGTTTGTGATCGTAGACCCTATAAAAATTATACCGATCGACTCAGAATCGGGAGGAAAATCGATTAAGCGATGTCCGTCTGTCTGTCTATCTGTCCGTCCGTCTGTCTGTTGAAATCAAGTTTCTGAAGCCCCTGGAGGATGGACCTACATGAATTATGTATCAGACTTTAGGAAATTCTCCCGCAATGAACGCTATTAAATTTCATTAAAATCGGTTTATAAACACCGAAAATATCGAAAAAATACCAAAAATAAGACGAACATTTTAAAATTTTGGATTAAAACACACTTTTAAATAACAAGAGAAAAAAGATACTCCTGGGGGTCAATTCTGGTTCTATGAAACGATGAAATGAAAAAAAAGTTTTCATTTAAGTTTTCACAACTAGTTTTCATAATACTTTTTCACCAACACTTATTTTCTGATTCTCGTTTGTATTATGAAAAAAGTGTTTTATTCCATTCGTTGCTATGAAACTTTATCAACTGTTTTATGATAATTGCCAAGCAAATGTCAAACGTAAAACAGGAAACAAATAATGTTGTTCTCGGCAACATCAATTTGCGTAATTATTAATTTTTATTAAAATTATTAATTACCAATTTCAATTTTTGTAATTATTAATTTCGATTAAAATTATTAATTACCACAGCATCTTCCGTCGGCGGTAATCCTATAGCAATAACACGCTGTCGACGAAAAATAAATAAAATTGGCTATTAAACAAAAAAGCTTAAACAAAGTGCTTGACTATATACAATAGCACTTACATCGTTGAATAATACAAAGCTATATCTTACTCTTCTTTTCACCACCTTTTGCTTCTCTACTATTCCCTTTCCAAAGAAGGTAACCCAATTCGTGTATACTCTTTATACAATTGTATAGGCAGTATTTGCCTGAGTGTTACTTCTCTTAAAAAAAAATATATACCTAAATTATTACCATTAGTACCGCCTAAAGCGGTAAGCCTCGTCGTCAGTTCCACTTTTCGTCTAGAATTTTTTTGTCATACATTTATGGATTATTATTATGAAAAAATTCTTTTCATATTCTTTATGAAAAAATTCTTTTCATATGAAAAAATTTTGACAGTTGGTTTCACTGTTTCACAAAACAAGAATCGCAATTGTTATGAAACGATGAAAAAATCTCGTTTCGTTTCAGTGATTTTTTCATATGATAATGATTTGACGTTTGTTTTCATTTTTTTACTAAATTAGAATCGCTACTTCTATGAAAACATGAAAAAACTTTTAATTTCATCGTTTCATAGAACCAGAATTGACCCCCTAATGTACATGTGATAATCTATATATATAAAACTCTAACGTGACTGACTGATTGACTGATTGACTGACTCATCATCGCACAGCCCAAACGGCTAAAGCTAGAGAGCTGAAATTTTGACAGCGGGTACCTTTTTTAAAGTATAGATCTACTAAGACGGGTTTTTTGGAAATTCGGCCTCTAAGGGGGTAAAAAGGGGTAAAAAAGGGAAAAATTAGTAATGCTGTATCTCCGGAAGTAAACGTCATAGGCCCAAAAATGAAATTGCGTTGGGATCAGCTGCAAAAATAAGTAGACACGTATTTGGTACTTTTTAGCAGATGGGACAAAAGGTTAAAAATAAAATGTTGTTACTTTTTTAAACCCATGTGTATCTTTTGAACCAATCAACAGAGTAACAAAATTTAAAACGAAGCCGGTAAACAAGAAAAAAATATTAGACACGTGTTTGGTACTTTTTTGATTCAGGGTTCAAAAAGGGGGTTAGGTTAGGTTAGGCAGGATGCAGACTGTAAGGTCCACCTCACTTGGGTCCATAAAGTTCAAAAAGGGGGAAAAGCGGGGAAAAAAATTTAGGGCAGGTCCATTTTTCTTTGTATTTCACTTGAACCAATAAAGCTAGAAATAAAATGTATAGGGAGGTCGATTGCCCAGTACAAAATATTAAATACGTGTTTGGTACTTTTTTCAATTAAAAGGGTAAAAAAGGGAAAAATCGGTAACATCATATCTCCTTAACCAACAGCGATAGAAGCGAAGATTAAATTGGCTTGAGATTAGCACTAAAAATTAAGGGACACGTGTTCGGTACTTTTTTGAAAATCGGCCGCCTAGCGGGCAAAACAGGGTAGAAAAGGGAGAAATTAGTAACATCATATCTCCGAAACCAACATAGACAGAAACAAAGTTGAAATTGGATTTGAATCGACTAAAAAAATAAGGGGACACGTGTTTGGTACTTTTTTGAAAATGGCACTAATAAGGATAAAAAAGGGTAAATACTATATTTTGGTACAAAAAGGTAAAAAAAGGGAAAATATTCAAGGATAGGTTTTTTGGTTTTTAGCCATGGATATCTTTAAGGCTAATGAAGCCAGAAGTATAATTTATTGACTGGTCGATGGACATTGAAAAAAATAAACTACGAGTTTGGTACTTTTTTTAATTTTGGGGGTAAAAATATATCTTCTAAATCAAACGTGATAGAAACAAATGCTAAATTAGTCTGAGATCAGCACTAAAAATTAAGGGACACGTGTTCGGTACTTTTTTGAAATTCGACCTTTTAAAGGGTAAAACAGGGTAGAAAAGGGAGAAATTAGTAACATCATATCTCCGAAACTAACACCGATGCAAACGAAGTTTAAATTGGATTTGAATCGGATAAAAAAATAAATGGTCACGTATTTGGTACTATTTCAAAAATGGTACTAATAAGAATAAAAAAGGGTAAAAACTATATTTTGGTACTTTTTTAACCCATATATATCTTTTGAACTAATAAACATAGAAACATAATTTATATCGCAACTGATAGGCATTAAAAAACTATTAAACACGTATTTGGTACTTTTGCGATTAATGTGGGACGAAAGGGTAAAAAAAAGGGAAAATATTCAAGAGTAGGTTTTTTGCTTTTTAGCTAAGAATATCTTTTCGGCTAATGAAGCCAGAAGCATAATTTATTGGCTGGTAAATTGACATTGAAAAAAGTAAAATAAGTGTTTGGTACTTTTTTAATTTTGGGGGTAAAAATCGGTAAAAATATATCTTCTTAGCCAAAAGTGATAGAAACAAAAACTAAATCGGTCTAAAATCGGCACTTTAAATTAAGAGACATGTATTCGGTACTTTTTTCTTTAATTCGGCCGTTTTGGAGTTAAAACAGGGAAAAAATGGGAAATATTAGTAACGTCATATCTCCGAAATTCAAAACGATAGGAATAGAGTTGATATTTGCTTCGGATGGGTTGAAAAAAAAACGAGAAACGTATTTGGTACTTTTTTGAATATGGTACTAATAAGGGTAAAAAAGGGCAAAAACTATATTTTGGTACTTTTTTTGAACCCATACGTATCTTTTGAAATAACAAACATAGAGAAACAGTAAACGTCACAATTGATAAGTAACAAAGAATTATAAGACACGTATTTGGTAAAAAGTATAAGACATGTGCTGTTTAGTGGTTAAACAGAAACAGAAAATGGATAAATTAGTAACATCATATCTCCGAAATTTACATCGTTAGAAACAAAGTTGAAATTGGATTTGGATCATCTTGCAAAAAAAGGGGACACGAGTTTGGTACTTTTTTGGAAATGAAACTAATAAGGGAGAAAAAGGGAAAAACTATATTTTGGTACTTTATTAACCCTATAAGTATCTCTTGAACTAATAAACATAAATACTCAATTTACATCACAATTGATAAGGACTAACAAAAATTAAGAAGGTGCTTCGCGCTTTTACGATAAATGAGGCACAAAAGAGTAAAAACTATGAATATCATTTAAACAAATAAAGCCAGAAGTATAATTTACAGACAGGTCTATTCACATTGCAGAAGTATAAGACACGCGATTGATTCCTTTTTTTAATTTTTGGAGTAAAAAGGGGGAAAAATCGGTAACGTAATATATTCTAAATCAAAAGTGATAGAAACAAAGATTAAATTGGTCTATGATCAGCATTAAAAATATGGTTAAAACAGGCTGGAAAGTGAATAAATCATATAATCGGCCAGAAAAAGAAAGGGACATGTGTTCTGTACTTTTTTTTGGAAATGGCACTAATAAGGGCAAAAAGGGTAAAAACTATATTTTTGTACTTTTTTTAACCCATACGTATCTTTTGAACTTATAAACATAAAGACTCACTTTATGCCACAATCAATAAGTATTAACAAAATATTAAACATGTGCTTGGTACTTTTACGATAAATGGGGTTCCAAAAGGTGAAAACGGGAAAATATTCATTTAAGCTAATGAAGTCAAAAGTATAAATTAGAGATGTGTCAATCAAAGGGGTAAAAAAGGGAAAAATCGATGGCATTATATCTTCTAAACCTAATGGATGGAAACAAACACTAAAATGGTCTAAGATCAGCCCTAAAAATTAAGGGACTTTTCAGTACTTTTTGCAAATTAAACAGTTTTGGGGTTAAAATAGGGTAAAAAATAAAAACATTAGTAAAGTTATATCTCTGATACTAATATCGACAGAAAAAAATTTAAATTGGATTTAGATCGAATAGAAAAATAAAAAGTCATGTTTTTAGTAGGTACTTTTCGTAAATGAGCTAAAAATAGGGAATAAAAAGGATAAAAACTAAATTTTGGTACCTTTTTGATCTATATATATAGTTTGTAAAAAAAGGAAACTTTTGTAAAATATTCAAAATCAAAAGCGACAAAACAAGATTTAAATTGGATTAGCAATCAAAATTGGGTCAGCTACAAAAATAAGGGAGGCGTGTGTATTACTTTTTTGAAAATGTATAGGGTAGGTACTTATTTTGTCCTATATGTATCTTAAGAACCAATAAGTATTTAATTTAATTTATATCGGAATTGATAAATAAGTGAAAAAGTTATTTTGGTAAATTTTGTAACTTTGTCAATTCAAATGGTGCCGCTAACGAAGTAGCGGGTTATAAAGCTAGTATATTATATATCAGATTGTAGGAAATGGTTTCCCAAAGGACTCTGTAAAATTTTATCAAAATCCATACCCAACTGAGATATTGCCAAAACACTAAATTTGATGTATCGCAAATCGCCCAAAGTACACATTAGAGAATGTTTGTTGAAAACATGAAATGCAGAAATAGGAAAAACCATCCTCCTGGAGCACGGACATACATAAATTTTATATCAAATTTTAGGAAATTCGCCCGCCAAGCACGTTATTAAATTTTATCAAAAGCGGTCCGTAAACAACTGATATATCGCCAAAACACTACTTGTGATGATGTGTGTGAAGATAAATTCGAATTTAACTAGCAAAGACAAAAACCACATATTTTAACAGAGCCACATTAACAGTTAACAGAGGTCTGTTAATCACTTAACATTTAGATGTAAAGTGACAATAAATTCGGAATTTAATAAAAAACTGAATAATCGGGCCATATTATTGAATGGTTCCACTATACCACTATATACAAACGGTGAACTAAGGGGTATTTTATGGAACTGTTATAGTGGGATATCTGAGATGATTACCGAATTTGAGAAAAAGTGAAAAAAGTAAAACTCTACATACATATAAAATAAAATTTTTGAGGAAATTCCGGAGAGGATTTCTTGAGTTACGTGAATGGTTCCAATATACCACTATATAGAAATGATGGCCTAATGGGTATATTATGGAACTGTTATAGTGGGATATCTGAGATAATTACCGAATTTGAGAAAAAGTGGAAAAAGTAAAACTCTACATACATATAAAATTAAATTTTTGAGGAAATTCTGGAGAGGATTTCTCGAGTTACGTGAATGGTTCCAATATAACACTATATAGAAATGATGGCCTAATGGGTATATTATGGAACTGTTATAGTGGGATATCTGAGATAATTACCGAATTTAAGAAAAAGTACAAAAAGTAAAACTCTACATACATATAAAATGAAATTTTTGAGGAAATTCTGGGGAGGATTTCTCGAGTTACGTGAATGGTTCCAATATAACACTATATAGAAATGATGGCCTAATGGGTATATTATGGAACTGTTATAGTGGGATATCTGAGATAATAACCGAATTTGAGAAAAAGTAGAAAAAGTAAAACTCTACATACATATAAAATGAAATTTTTGAGGAAATTCTGGAGAGGATTTCTCGAGTTACGTGAATGGTTCCAATATACCACTATATAGAAATGGTGGCCTAATGGGTATATTATGGAACTGTTATAGTGGGATATCTGAGATAATTACCGAATTTGAGAAAAAGTGAAAAAAGTAAAACCTACATACATATAAAATGAAATTTTTGAGGATATTCTGGAGAGGATTTCTCGAGTTACGTGAATGGTTCCAATATACCACTATATAGAAATGATGGCCTAATGGGTATGTTATGGAACTGTTATAGTGGGATATCTGAGATAATTACCGAATTTGAGAAAAAGTGGAAAAAGTAAAACTCTACATACATATAAAATAAAATTTTTGAGGAAATTCTGGAGAGGATTTCTCGAGTTACGTGAATGGTTCCAATATGCCACTATATAGAAATGATGGCCTAATGGGTATTTTATGGAACTGTTATAGTGGAATATCTGAGATAATTACCGAATATGATAAAAAGTGGAAAAAGTAAAACTCTACATACATATAAAATGAAATTTTTGAGGAAATTCTGGAGAGAATTTCTCGAGTTACGTGAATGGTTCCAATATACCACTACATAGAAATGATGGCCTAATGGGTATTTTATGGAACTGTTGTAGTGGGATATCTGAGATAATTACCGAATTTGAGATAAAGTGGAAAAAGTAAAACTCTACATACATATAAAATGAAATTTTTGAGGAAATTCTGGAGAGGATTTCTCGAGTTACGTGAATGGTTCCAATATACCACTATATAGAAATGATGGCCTAATGGGTATATTATGGAACTGTTATAGTGGGATATCTGAGATAATTACCGAATTTGAGAAAAAGTGGAAAAAGTAAAACTCTACATACATATAAAATGAAATTTTTGAGGAAATTCTGGAGAGGATTTCTCGAGTTACGTGAATGGTTCCAATATACCACTATATAGAAATGATGGCCTAATGGGTATGTTATGGAACTGTTATAGTGGGATATCTGAGATAATTACCGAATTTGAGAAAAAGTGGAAAAAGTAAAACTCTACATACATATAAAATAAAATTTTTGAGGAAATTCTGGAGAGGATTTCTCGAGTTACGTGAATGGTTCCAATATACCACTATATAGAAGTGGTGGCCTAATGGGTATATTATGGAACTGTTATAGTGGGATATCTGAGATAAATACCGAATTTGAGAAAAAGTGGAAAAAGTATAACTCTACATACATATAAAATGAAATTTTTGAGGAAATTCTGGAGAGGATTTCTCGAGTTACGTGAATGGTTCCAATATTCCACTATATAGAAATGGTGGCCTAATGGGTATATTATGGAACTGTTATAGTGGGATATCTGAGATAATTACCGAATTTGAGAAAAAGTGAAATAAGTAAAACTCTACATACATATAAAATAAAATTTTTGAGGAAATTCTGGAGAGGATTTCTCGAGTTACGTGAATGGTTCCAATATACCACTATATAGAAATGATGGCCTAATGGGTATATTATGGAACTGTAATAGTGGGATATCTGAGATAATTACCGAATTTGAGAAAAAGTGGAAAAAGTAAAACTCTACATACATATAAAATGAAATTTTTGAGGAAATTCTGGAGAGGATTTCTCGAGTTACGTGAATGGTTCCAATATAACACTATATAGAAATGATGGCCTAATGGGTATATTATGGAACTGTTATAGTGGGATATCTGAGATAATTACCGAATTTGAGAAAAAGTGGAAAAAGTAAAATTCTACATACATATAAAATGAAATTTTTGAGGAAATCCTGGAGAGGATTTCTCGAGTTACGTGAATGGTTCCAATATACCACTATATAGAAATGATGGCCTAATGGGTATATTATGGAACTGTTATAGTGGGATATCTGAGATAATTACCGAATTTGAGAAAAAGTACAAAAAGTAAAACTCTACATACATATAAAATGAAATTTTTGAGGAAATTCTGGAGAGGATTTCTCGAGTTACGTGAATGGTTCCAATATAACACTATATAGAAATGATGGCCTAATGGGTATATTATGGAACTGTTATAGTGGGATATCTGAGATAATTACCGAATTTGAGAAAAAGTACAAAAAGTAAAACTCTACATACATATAAAATGAAATTTTTGAGGAAATTCTTGAGAGGATTTCTCGAGTTACGTGAATGGTTCCAATATACCACTATATAGAAATGATGGCCTAATGGGTATGTTATGGAACTGTTATAGTGGGATATCTGAGATAATTACCGAATTTGAGAAAAAGTGGAAAAAGTAAAACTCTACATACATATAAAATAAAATTGTTGAGGAAATTCTGGAGAGGATTTCTCGAGTTACGTGAATGGTTCCAATATGCCACTATATAGAAATGATGGCCTAATGGGTATTTTATGGAACTGTTATAGTGGAATATCTGAGATAATTACCGAATATGATAAAAAGTGGAAAAAGTAAAACTCTACATACATATAAAATGAAATTTTTGAGGAAATTCTGGAGAGAATTTCTCGAGTTACGTGAATGGTTCCAATATACCACTACATAGAAATGATGGCCTAATGGGTATTTTATGGAACTGTTGTAGTGGGATATCTGAGATAATTACCGAATTTGAGATAAAGTGGAAAAAGTAAAACTCTACATACATATAAAATGAAATTTTTGAGGAAATTCTGGAGAGGATTTCTCGAGTTACGTGAATGGTTCCAATATACCACTATATAGAAATGATGGCCTAATGGGTATATTATGGAACTGTTATAGTGGGATATCTGAGATAATTACCGAATTTGAGAAAAAGTGGAAAAAGTAAAACTCTACATACATATAAAATGAAATTTTTGAGGAAATTCTGGAGAGGATTTCTCGAGTTACGTGAATGGTTCCAATATACCACTATATAGAAATGATGGCCTAATGGGTATGTTATGGAACTGTTATAGTGGGATATCTGAGATAATTACCGAATTTGAGAAAAAGTGGAAAAAGTAAAACTCTACATACATATACAATAAAATTTTTGAGGAAATTCTGGAGAGGATTTCTCGAGTTACGTGAATGGTTCCAATATACCACTATATAGAAGTGGTGGCCTAATGGGTATATTATGGAACTGTTATAGTGGGATATCTGAGATAAATACCGAATTTGAGAAAAAGTGGAAAAAGTATAACTCTACATACATATAAAATGAAATTTTTGAGGAAATTCTGGAGAGGATTTCTCGAGTTACGTGAATGGTTCCAATATTCCACTATATAGAAATGGTGGCCTAATGGGTATATTATGGAACTGTTATAGTGGGATATCTGAGATAATTACCGAATTTGAGAAAAAGTGAAATAAGTAAAACTCTACATACATATAAAATAAAATTTTTGAGGAAATTCTGGAGAGGATTTCTCGAGTTACGTGAATGGTTCCAATATACCACTATATAGAAATGATGGCCTAATGGGTATATTATGGAACTGTTATAGTGGGATATCTGAGATAATTACCGAATTTGAGAAAAAGTGGAAAAAGTAAAACTCTACATACATATAAAATGAAATTTTTGAGGAAATTCTGGAGAGGATTTCTCGAGTTACGTGAATGGTTCCAATATAACACTATATAGAAATGATGGCCTAATGGGTATATTATGGAACTGTTATAGTGGGATATCTGAGATAATTACCGAATTTGAGAAAAAGTGGAAAAAGTAAAACTCTACATACATATAAAATGAAATTTTTGAGGAAATCCTGGAGAGGATTTCTCGAGTTACGTGAATGGTTCCAATATACCACTATATAGAAATGATGGCCTAATGGGTATATTATGGAACTGTTATAGTGGGATATCTGAGATAATTACCGAATTTGAGAAAAAGTACAAAAAGTAAAACTCTACATACATATAAAATGAAATTTTTGAGGAAATTCTGGAGAGGATTTCTCGAGTTACGTGAATGGTTCCAATATAACACTATATAGAAATGATGGCCTAATGGGTATATTATGGAACTGTTATAGTGGGATATCTGAGATAATTACCGAATTTGAGAAAAAGTACAAAAAGTAAAACTCTACATACATATAAAATGAAATTTTTGAGGAAATTCTGGAGAGGATTTCTCGAGTTACGTGAATGGTTCCAATATACCACTATATAGAAGTGATGGCCTAATGGGTATATTATGGAACTGTTATAGTGGGATATCTGAGATAATTACCGAATTTGAGAAAAAGTGGAAAAAGTAAAACTCTACATACATATAAAATGAAATTTTTGAGGAAATTCTGGAGAGGATTTCTCGAGTTACGTGAATGGTTCCAATATAACACTATATAGAAGTGGTGGCCTAATGGGTATTTTATGGAACTGTTATAGTGGGATATCTGAGATAATTACCGAATTTGAGAAAAAGTACAAAAAGTAAAACTCTACATACATATAAAATGAAATTTTTGAGGAAATTCTGGAGAGGATTTCTCGAGTTACGTGAATGGTTCCAATATACCACTATATAGAAATGATGGCCTAATGGGTATATTATGGAACTGTTATAGTGGGATATCTGAGATAATTACCGAATTTGAGAAAAAGTACAAAAAGTAAAACTCTACATACATATAAAATGAAATTTTTGAGGAAATTCTGGAGAGGATTTCTCGAGTTACGTGAATGGTTCCAATATAACACTATATAGAAATGATGGCCTAATGGGTATATTATGGAACTGTTATAGTGGGATATCTGAGATAATTACCGAATTTGAGAAAAAGTACAAAAAGTAAAACTCTACATACATATAAAATGAAATTTTTGAGGAAATTCTGGAGAGGATTTCTCGAGTTACGTGAATGGTTCCAATATACCACTATATAGAAATGATGGCCTAATGGGTATATTATGGAACTGTTATAGTGGGATATCTGAGATAATTACCGAATTTGAGAAAAAGTACAAAAAGTAAAACTCTACATACATATAAAATGAAATTTTTGAGGAAATTCTGGAGAGGATTTCTCGAGTTACGTGAATGGTTCCAATATAACACTATATAGAAATGATGGCCTAATGGGTATATTATGGAACTGTTATAGTGGGATATCTGAGATAATTACCGAATTTGAGAAAAAGTACAAAAAGTAAAACTCTACATACATATAAAATGAAATTTTTGAGGAAATTCTGGAGAGGATTTCTCGAGTTACGTGAATGGTTCCAATATACCACTATATAGAAATGATGGCCTAATGGGTATATTATGGAACTGTTATAGTGGGATATCTGAGATAATTACCGAATTTGATAACAAGTGGAAAAAGTAAAACTCTACATACATATAAAATGAAATTTTTGAGGAAATTCTGGAGAGGATTTCTCGAGTTACGTGAATGGTTCCAATATACCACTATATAGAAGTGATGGCCTAATGGGTATATTATGGAACTGTTATAGTGGGATATCTGAGATAATTACCGAATTTGAGAAAAAGTGGAAAAAGTAAAACTCTACATACATATAAAATGAAATTTTTGAGGAAATTCTGGAGAGGATTTCTCGAGTCATGTGAATGGTTCCAATATACCACTATATAGAAATGATGGCCTAATGGGTATATTATGGAACTGTTATAGTGGGATATCTGAGATAATTACCGAATTTGAAAAAAAATGGAAAAAGTAAAACTCTACATACATATAAAATGAAATTTTTGAGGAAATTCTGGAGAGGATTTCTCGAGTCACGTGAATGGTTCCAATATACCACTATAAAGAAGTGGTGGCCTAATGGGTATATTATGGAACTGTTATAGTGGGATATCTGAGATAAATACCGAATTTGAGAAAAAGTGGAAAAAGTAAAACTCTACATACATATAAAATGAAATTTGTGAGGAAATTCTGGAGAGGATTTCTCGAGTTACGTGAATGGTTCCAATATTCCACTATATAGAAATGGTGGCCTAATGGGTATATTATGGAACTGTTATAGTGGGATA
This sequence comes from Stomorhina lunata, assembly GCA_933228675.1. Taxonomy (NCBI): domain Eukaryota; kingdom Metazoa; phylum Arthropoda; class Insecta; order Diptera; family Rhiniidae; genus Stomorhina; species Stomorhina lunata. The sequence goes on along the minus strand of OW121740.1, from coordinate 80,747,287 downwards.
TCTGAGATAATTACCGAATTTGAGAAAAAGTGAAATAAGTAAAACTCTACATACATATAAAATAAAATTTTTGAGGAAATTCTGGAGAGGATTTCTCGAGTTACGTGAATGGTTCCAATATACCACTATATAGAAATGATGGCCTAATGGGTATATTATGGAACTGTTATAGTGGGATATCTGAGATAATTACCGAATTTGAGAAAAAGTGGAAAAAGTAAAACTCTACATACATATAAAATGAAATTTTTGAGGAAATTCTGGAGAGGATTTCTCGAGTTACGTGAATGGTTCCAATATAACACTATATAGAAATGATGGCCTAATGGGTATATTATGGAACTGTTATAGTGGGATATCTGAGATAATTACCGAATTTCATTTTATATGTATGTAGAGTTTCACTTTTTTCACTTTTTCTCAAATTCGGTAATTATCTCAGATATCCCACTATAACAGTTCCATAACATACCCATTAGGCCATCATTTCTATATAGTGGTATATTGGAACCATTCACGTAACTCGAGAAATCCTCTCCAGAATTTCCTCAAAAATTTTATTTTATATGTATGTAGAGTTTTACTTATTTCACTTTTTCTCAAATTCGGTAATTATCTCAGATATCCCACTATAACAGTTCCATAATATACCCATTAGGCCACCATTTCTATATAGTGGAATATTGGAACCATTCACGTAACTCGAGAAATCCTCTCCAGAATTTCCTCAAAAATTTCATTTTATATGTATGTAGAGTTTTACTTTTTCCACTTTTTCTCAAATTCGGTATTTATCTCAGATATCCCACTATAACAGTTCCATAATATACCCATTAGGCCACCACTTCTTTATAGTGGTATATTGGAACCATTCACGTGACTCGAGAAATCCTCTCCAGAATTTCCTCAAAAATTTCATTTTATATGTATGTAGAGTTTTATTTTTTCCACTTTTTCTCAAATTCGGTAATTATCTCAGATATCCCACTATAACAGTTCCATAATATACCCATTAGGCCATCATTTCTATATAGTGGTATATTGGAACCATTCACATGACTCGAGAAATCCTCTCCAGAATTTCCTCAAAAATTTCATTTTATATGTATGTAGAGTTTTTCTTTTTCCACTTTTTCTCAAATTCGGTAATTATCTCAGATATCCCACTATAACAGTTCCATAATATACCCATTAGGCCATCATTTCTATATAGTGGAATATTGGAACCATTCACGTAACTCGAGAAATCCTCTCCAGAATTTCCTCAAAAATTTCATTTTATATGTATGTAGAGTTTTACTTTTTCCACTTTTTCTCAAATTCGGTAATTATCTCAGATATCCCACTATAACAGTTCCATAATATACCCATTAGGCCACCATTTCTATATAGTGGAATATTGGAACCATTCACGTAACTCGAGAAATCCTCTCCAGAATTTCCTCAAAAATTTAATTTTATATGTATGTAGAGTTTTACTTTTTCCACTTTTTCTCAAATTCGGTAATTATCTCAGATATCCCACTATAACAGTTCCATAATATACCCATTAGGCCATCATTTCTATATAGTGGTATATTGGAACCATTCACGTAACTCGAGAAATCCTCTCCAGAATTTCCTCAAAAATTTCATTTTATATGTATGTAGAGTTTTACTTTTTCCACTTTTTCTCAAATTCGGTAATTATCTCAGATATCCCACTATAACAGTTCCATAATATACCCATTAGGCCATCATTTCTATATAGTGTTATATTGGAACCATTCACGTAACTCGAGAAATCCTCTCCAGAATTTCCTCAAAAATTTCATTTTATATGTATGTAGAGTTTTACTTTTTGTACTTTTTCTCAAATTCGGTAATTATCTCAGATATCCCACTATAACAGTTCCATAATATACCCATTAGGCCACCACTTCTATATAGTGTTATATTGGAACCATTCACGTAACTCGAGAAATCCTCTCCAGAATTTCCTCAAAAATTTCATTTTATATGTATGTAGAGTTTTACTTTTTCCACTTTTTCTCAAATTCGGTAATTATCTCAGATATCCCACTATAACAGTTCCATAATATACCCATTAGGCCATCATTTCTATATAGTGGTATATTGGAACCATTCACGTAACTCGAGAAATCCTCTCCAGAATTTCCTCAAAAATTTCATTTTATATGTATGTAGAGTTTTACTTTTTCCACTTTTTCTCAAATTCGGTAATTATCTCAGATATCCCACTATAACAGTTCCATAATATACCCATTAGGCCATCACTTCTATATAGTGGTATATTGGAACCATTCACGTAACTCGAGAAATCCTCTCCAGAATTTCCTCAAAAATTTCATTTTATATGTATGTAGAGTTTTACTTTTTCCACTTGTTATCAAATTCGGTAATTATCTCAGATATCCCACTATAACAGTTCCATAATATACCCATTAGGCCATCATTTCTATATAGTGGTATATTGGAACCATTCACGTAACTCGAGAAATCCTCTCCAGAATTTCCTCAAAAATTTCATTTTATATGTATGTAGAGTTTTACTTTTTGTACTTTTTCTCAAATTCGGTAATTATCTCAGATATCCCACTATAACAGTTCCATAATATACCCATTAGGCCATCATTTCTATATAGTGTTATATTGGAACCATTCACGTAACTCGAGAAATCCTCTCCAGAATTTCCTCAAAAATTTCATTTTATATGTATGTAGAGTTTTACTTTTTGTACTTTTTCTCAAATTCGGTAATTATCTCAGATATCCCACTATAACAGTTCCATAATATACCCATTAGGCCATCATTTCTATATAGTGGTATATTGGAACCATTCACGTAACTCGAGAAATCCTCTCCAGAATTTCCTCAAAAATTTCATTTTATATGTATGTAGAGTTTTACTTTTTGTACTTTTTCTCAAATTCGGTAATTATCTCAGATATCCCACTATAACAGTTCCATAATATACCCATTAGGCCACCACTTCTATATAGTGTTATATTGGAACCATTCACGTAACTCGAGAAATCCTCTCCAGAATTTCCTCAAAAATTTCATTTTATATGTATGTAGAGTTTTACTTTTTCCACTTTTTCTCAAATTCGGTAATTATCTCAGATATCCCACTATAACAGTTCCATAATATACCCATTAGGCCATCACTTCTATATAGTGGTATATTGGAACCATTCACGTAACTCGAGAAATCCTCTCCAGAATTTCCTCAAAAATTTCATTTTATATGTATGTAGAGTTTTACTTTTTCCACTTTTTCTCAAATTCGGTAATTATCTCAGATATCCCACTATAACAGTTCCATAATATACCCATTAGGCCATCATTTCTATATAGTGGTATATTGGAACCATTCACGTAACTCGAAAAATCCTCTCCAGAATTTCCTCAAAAATTTCATTTTATATGTATGTTGAGTTTTACTTTTTGTACTTTTTCTCAAATTCGGTAATTATCTCAGATATCCCACTATAACAGTTCCATAATATACCCATTAGGCCATCATTTCTATATAGTGGTATATTGGAACCATTCACGTAACTCGAGAAATCCTCTCCAGGATTTCCTCAAAAATTTCATTTTATATGTATGTAGAGTTTTACTTTTTCCACTTTTTCTCAAATTCGGTAATTATCTCAGATATCCCACTATAACAGTTCCATAATATACCCATTAGGCCATCATTTCTATATAGTGGTATATTGGAACCATTCACGTAACTCGAGAAATCCTCTCCAGAATTTCCTCAAAAATTTCATTTTATATGTATGTAGAGTTTTACTTTTTCCACTTTTTCCCAAATTCGGTAATTATCTCAGATATCCCACTATAACAGTTCCATAAAATACCCCTTAGTTCACCGTTTGTATATAGTGGTATAGTGGAACCATTCAATAATATGGCCCGATTATTCAGATTTTTATTAAATTCCGATTTTATTGTCACTTAACATCTGAATGTTAAGTGATTAACAGACTTCTGTTAACTGTTAATGTGGCTCTGTTAAAATATGTGGTTTTTGTCCTTACTAGTTAAATTCGAATTTATCTTCACACACATACTTGTGATGTACAGCAAATTGGCCAAAGTACATGTCTAAGAAATTTTGTTTACATTTTGTAAGTATTGTTTCAGCGATATCTCAGGTGTTTATGGACCGATTGTGATCAAATTTAACATCGTTCTTTGTGGATTTCCTAAAATCTGATATATAAACTCCACAAATCTGATTATGAATGCCATTCAAATTGTACCGATCTACTCAGATTCGACAGGAGAATTGATTTCGCGACGTCCGTCCGTCTGTCTGTTGGTCTGTCCGTCCGTCTGTTTGTCTATCCGTCTGTTTGTCTATCCGTCCGTCCGTCTACCTGTCTGTCCTTTTTTCTATTCTAGTCAAGTTTTTGGAGCTCCTGTTTTGTCGATATCTCAGATGTTTATTTTGATGAAATTCGTACTTCGCAGGGAATTACCTAAATTTTGATGCATTCGGTAATTTGTGGTGGATATAATTTAGTGTTTAAGCGATATTTCAGGTATTTTGTTCGACAATGATGAAATTCAGGGTGGGACTATATCTCAAAATTTTGTGTAAAATGCATATGGGTATACCTTCCAGGAGCTCCACAAATCTCCACAATTTTAGCCGACAGACACACTGCATTTATCTTAAGTTTGTGTCTGACTTTTGAACATTATGATAACATTTGAGAATTTATTATTTATTTATTAGTAGTATTTAGAATACTTTTACAATACATTTTTATAAAATATTTAGAATAAAATAATTTGTTCAAGCTCTAATTTTCATCTCTAATAAATTTAACAACTTTTTTTCTAAAAATTTTAATATTTGTTTCATTTTTTAAAACATTTGGCATAGTATTATATTTTCTTAATCCTTTGTAGAAAAGGGAATGTTGCATAGAATTTGTATCTGAGCGTTGTAGTCTGAAGTCCTGATTATTCCTTAGATTATACGGTTGAACATCTCCGACATATCGCATTTGTTCTATTAGATACTCTGGTGCATCACCCATCTCCATTTTTTTAATAAAAATTATTGTGCTAAGCTCCAGTCTTTGGTGTATATTCATCCATCTTAGCGCATCTAGCATAAAATTTATAGATGTGTAACGGTTGCATTTTAATATGGCTCGCATTGCTTTATTTTGTAATTTTTGTAGTCTGTTTATTTGATTATCTGTACAGCAGGTATATAATATAGTTGATCCATATTCAAAATGAGGTTTAATAATCGTATTATACGTGTTTATTGCTGTTATAATTGAAATTTTATTTCTAATTCTTTTGAAAAATCCTATCTTCTTTCCAATCTTTTTACATGTATATTCTAAATGTTCTTTGAAGTTTAATTCATTATCAATTAAAAACCCTAGATATTTGATACTATTTACTTTTTCTATTATTACATCATTTATTTTAAATATTATGTTATTGTTCATGTTTATTTCCATTATTTTTGTTTTATTTTCATTTAATTTTAATTTATTAATTTGTAACCAATTGTTTATTTTATTCATATCTGACTGTAAATTATTATAACATATTTCATCAGTTGGTGCTTCTGAGAAGAGTAAGGTATCATCAGCATAAAGTACTATTTCGCAATTTTTCAGAACTTTTTCCATATCGTTGATATAAATGATAAATAAAAGCGCTCCTAGGACTGATCCTTGCGGTACCCCAAATTCAATTTCCGTTGATTCTACATTATTAACTTTTGTCTTTTGCCTTCGATTTCTTAAATACGATTTAAACCATTCTAATTCCTTGTCCTGTATACCGTATTTATATAATTTTTTAATTAATATATCTCGATCTATTGTTTCGAATGCCCTTTTGAAATCAAGGAACATGTCTATAATTTTATTGTTTCTCTTCATATACTTCCATCTGTTTATGACATAGTTAAGAGCTGTTTCACATGAGCATTTTTTTCGAAAGCCTGATTGGAATTTTGATAGAATTTTGTGTTTTTCTATATATTCTTCTAATTGGTTCTTAACGACTTTTTCGAGAATTTTTTCACAGGTTTTTAATCCATTTATAGGCCGGTATTCTTCACACTTTGCAGTATTTTTAACTTTTTCAATTTGGGGTAATTATCGATTCTTTCCAACTTCTTGGAAAAATTCCATTTTCTAGCGAGTTGTTTACTGTATGAAGTATTTTATTTCCTAATATATCCCAATTATCTAATATTAATTTATTTTTGATTTTATGGTAGTCAGGTTTATTATTTATTTCTTTACATATCATGTTTAATTCTTGTATATTTATTGCACGAAATTTAAATTTAATGTTTATCACAGATATATCATCTTCGTATTGCACATATTCAATGGAATTATTTATTTCCTTAATACTATCTACAAAATAATTATTAAATTTTTCAGCCAGTTGTAAATTATCCTTATATTCTATATCATTAAATATCACAGATTTTGGGGTTTTCAGTACTAGTTCTTTTATTTTGCTCCACATTTCTTTTTGATTATTTGTATTATTTATTTTGTTTTCGATGTATTTGTTTTTTTCGTTTTCAATTTTTACTTTGTAAGTATTTCTTATATCTTTATATATATTCCATGCCTCATTAGTGTTTTCGCAAATTGCTCTTTGGTATCTGAAGATTTTTTCTCTTTTTATTGACCTTAGTTCACTGCTAAACCATTTAGTGTTGTTATTATTTCTTTCTTTTATTTTCTTTTTTAATGTTAATCTTTTTATAGCACTTTGTAAACTGTTATCAAAATGATTTACATAAAAATCTAAACTATTTACTTCATTTCATTCTATAGTTGCACTTAGTTCATTTCTGAAGCGATATTTATTATATTTAAATATCTCCACTTCTGTTACTTCTTCAATAGATACATTTTTGTTATTTATAAGTATATCAATTGACTCATGGTCTGCTATTTTATTATTTGTATTAATTTTAGCTGCTATATTTTCATTATTTGTTATTATATAGTCTATAAGAGTTTTCGAGTTTTTTGTTATTCTAGTGCACATGTTCATTATTTGTTTTAGGCCGTTATCATTTATTATGCTTTCTAATTTAGTTTTATAAAAGTCTTTCTGCCAAACTATATTAAAATCTCCTATTATTAAAATATCACAGCTTTTTTCACATATTTCATCCAGTATCTCTTGAAAATCGTTACAAAATTCCGCTTTTTGGCTACTAGGTGATCTATATACCGTAATTATTATAAATGATGTTTTTTCATATTTTGCTTTATATGCACTAATCCAATATTTTGGTTCTTTAACATATTGATTAATTTTCTTAATGTTCCATTGCTTTTTGAAATATAAAATGACACCACCAGTTTTATTTGATTTAGATAGTGTAATGAAATGGTTATATTGCTTCATCTCTATCTCAGATTCTTCAATTTTCTCTGTTAGATGTGTTTCTGATAATACTATAAAATCTGGTTTTGTTTCCTCAGTTATTATTTCAAGTTGGTTAAAATTATTTATTAGCCCTTGTATGTTGGTATACATTCCATGCACATGCTTTCGTTGTTAGGCCTCAAGGCCAATTCTTCTCTTTTTTAAACTTACTTTATTTTGATAAACTGGGCATTCTCTATCGTTTGTGTTGTGATTTTCATCTAGTCCTAAATTAAGTCTTCTGTTTTCTTTTACACAGTTAACACATTTTCTTATAATTTCTTCATTGCATTGTCTACTGTTATGTTTTCCGTGGCATTTATAACATATTTCTTCATTTTTGCAATCGGAAGCGTTATGATTATATCCATGGCATTTGAAACATTGCATAACACTTGTGACGTCAAAAATTCTGCATCTTTCCCATCCAACATTGATTTTTTGATTAGCCATTATTTTAATATATGATTCATTATCTATTTTTATTTTTGCATTATAAATTGTTTTATTAAATCTTTTTGTTTCAAACATTTTCACAATTTCCATTTTACTATTTCCTAATACTTCATTTTGTTTTTTGATTTTTTCTAAAAGTTCTTTTTCTTGCATTTCTAAGTTCATATCTGTTACGATTATTTGCATTTCTACTATATATCAAATTATAGGTAATCTTCCCAGGAGGTACAAAAATGCAGCTAAGTACATGATATCCGTTCAAAACCTACATATGTATGTATGTATCTCACATATCAACGAAAAATTAATTTTTTTAATTGCAATTGGGAGAAATCCGTTCACGTTTGACAATTGCTCCCGTATAACTTCGCCTAAGGCATTCTCTTAGTAGCTAATAAATGACAAATTATGATAGATACGATGATGACATTTAGTATTAAGATGTTGTACAATATCGTTATTCAGGGCGATAGCGCCTAAAATAAACTTTCTAGAGGGACAACATTTGACAAAAGTATTTCTGATCTCTTGAAAAGTTCGGTATTGAAAATGGGCGAACTCGGTTTACATTTAGTGAAATTTCTCATATAACCCCGACCGGAAATGACTTTAATGCTGATAAATTAAATCACATTATAATTGCACAAAGAACTATGCAAAACTTTCCACACATTCATCGGACAGATCGAAAAAACAATACATCCCAAATATTACTGATGAAGTATTCATCTTAATTAGTTAACTAACTTCAGATTTGTTGTGCTTTTGTATTATTGAAATAAAAAGACAACTTTTAATAATAACTTAAAATATATTTATTTAATTCACAAGTTAAATACAGTAAAAGAGAAGCGTTGTCTAGATGACGGTTAAGAAGAATCTTATTTTAAAAATGACAAGTATGACACATATGCATGAGGATGCCAGGTTGTAATGTGGTTAATAGGGTTGCCCTTAACATCTCCCTTCTTAAGTTGCTTGAGGTGATCTGGAAATAGTAACGACAGGTTGTCTTCTTGAAACAATACGTTGAGGATTCCAAGCCTGTGGTGAGGAAGGAGGTGTTTCGAACTCTTCTGTTGCAGTTGGAGGGGTAATCTGGAACTCATTTAGCAGTATGTCCAATGGTAGTTCAGAGTTTTCAGTGTGTGCTGTAGCTTCTGAAGAGCTTCTTGGTCGTAGCTGGTCAGCATGAGATCTAACTAGAATCTTTCGATTGCCTAAATCGATAAATGTATTGTAAATCACGTTACCGACTCTTTCTATAATTTCTCCGGGTACCCAATAACTTTTGGTTAGTTTGAAGTTTTTTGCGTAAACTAGATCTCCTGGATTAAAACTTCTGTTTTTAGTACCGTGTTTGGTGTTGTACTGATTTTCCATTTTAGTATTGCTCTGATAATTAATGGTTGGAGGTTTCTTGATGATATCAAAAACGGTCCTCATTTTACGTCCAATGAAGGATTCTGCTGGAGAAAGCTTGTTTGGTGAGTTGGGGTTTGGAGTTGAACGATATACTTCCAAAAATGTATGGAGTATTTCTAGAGACGTTCCTTCCTTATCAGATTTTTTTAAAGCTCTCTTGAGCGTATCAACAAATTTTTCTGCCTGGCCGTTTGAGCTAGGATGAAATCTTACGGTTTTGGTATGTTGAATGCCACGTGCTTGGCACCAAGATTCAAAATTTGCTGAACAGAACTGAGTTCCGTTGTCGGAAACGATTTGCTCAGGATTGCCAAATTGAGAACAAAACTCGTTGAGGAATTTTAGTGTAGAAAAGGTAGTCATGGTATTTGTTTCATAAATTGCTGGATATTTGGAGTAAGCACCTACAATGACCAAGTAATATTTACCTTTAACGGGTCCTGCATAATCAATATGCACTCGTTCAAGAGGGTGTGTTGTCAAAGGCCATGAACATAGGTCTGTTCTTACTGGGTTTGTAGCGTTAAGTTGACAATTCGTGCAATTTTTATTGAAGTCCTGAATATCTTTATCAATATTCGGCCAATAAACATAACTTCTAGCTATGGATTTGCTTCTTTCAGAAGAGATGTGTCCTCTGTGTAATTGCTTGAGTATTTTATGCCGAAAGATATCTGGAACTATGACACGGTTGTTGAAAAGTAGAACTCCGTCCACTTGTGAGAGTGAATCTCGTCGATTGTAGTATCGAATTATTGATGAATCTATATTTTTATTTTCAGGCCAACCTTGGTTCATGTAATTCAGTACTTGTTGAAGGGTTTCATCATTTTTGGTTGCTTGAAGAACCATATTGAAGGAAACAGGAAGAACTGATACAGTTTCACTGAGGTCACTTCTTATATCATTTTCCATTGTAATCGATGCTATGATGAAATCGTCTGAGGGTTTTTCATGACTATCGATGAGTCTTGATAAGACATCAGCATGACCAAAATCTTCTGTATTGGTGTATTTTATCTCGAAATCATAAGCAAGTAGAATAAGTGCCCAGCGTTGAAGTCGGTTAGCTGTGTAAACTGGAATACCTGTCTTGGAACCGAAAATTGATAATAACGGCTTGTGATCGGTATGAAGTGTAAATTTTCTACCTAACACCATTTTGTGAAAACGTTGTACAGCAAATATAAGAGCTAATCCCTCTTTTTCAATTTGACTGTAATTTTTCTCCGCTGGTGTTAGAGATCGAGAAATGTGATGTATAGCCTTAATACTGTTGTCGGGAAATGTGTGGTATATGACTGCTCCAATACCATGTGATGATGCGTCCGCGGCAACATGTATAGGAAGATTCGGATTGTAATGCGTCAGAAGTAATTCTGAAGTGAGAATCTTTTTAAAGTTATCTAAAGAACGTTGACATTGTGGTGTCCACTCGAATGATTGCTCCTTTTTGAGTAGATCATCAAGGGGTTTGCGCAAGTGTCTCATGTGGGACACGTATTTGCCATAGTGGTTTATGGAACCTAGTAAGGATCGTACCTCACTAATGTTTTCCGGTGTTTTGAGATTTTGAATCGCTTTGATTTTATCTGCATCTGGTCGAATGCCTTGGCTGTCTATGACTTGACCCAAATATTTTATTTGTGGTTTAAAAAATTGACATTTTTCGAATTTAAGACGGAATCCGAATTCTTGAATGCGCTGTAGTAATTTATCAAGGTTGATTTTGTGTTCTGAAACAGTTTTGCTTGATAACATTATATCGTCAATGTAAGCTTTTGCACCATCAATGCCGGCACAAAGTTGATCCATTATACGTTGAAATGCGCCAGGGGCGGATTTTATTCCTGGTGTGAGGCGGTTGAATTTGTATAGACCTTTGTGTGTGTTGACAGTGAGAATTTCCTTACTTTCGTCCTCGACTTCAATTTGTAAATATGCGTCGGATAAGTCTAGGTGACTAAACACTGTGCTATCGTAACAATCAGATAAAATTTCTTCAGGTGTAGGAAGAGGATACTGGTTTGACTCGATCATGTTGTTGAGACCCGTAGAGTAATCTCCACAAATTCTAGTTTTACCATTTCGTCTGCTTACAACGATAGGTGCAGCCCACTTCGCTGTGTCAACAGGAGTGATAATATCAGCATCTTCCAATCTTTGAAGCTCGATTTCGACATCATTCCTGACTGCGTATGGTACAGGTCTTTTAGGAACAAATACTTCTTTGCAATTTGGAAGTAGTTTTATATGAACTTTGGTTTTTGTGCAAAGTCCTAACGATGAGTCGTCGAATACGGTATGGTATTTGCTTTTAAACTCTCCGATGTAGTCTTCAAGTTTTACTTGACGGCACCACGCTGATATTGGTTTGTCCCAAAGTTTAAATGATTCAATCCAATCAATTCCCATGATGTTTAAGTCATCGATGTCAGTAATGTAACATTGGAGTTTCATTGTAGTTTCACCGATGCGGATGTTGGCATCAAATTTTGCGAGAATGTTGATTTTATTGGTATTAACATCATTGGCGCTGTCATTGGTTGTAAATGCTTCAGGTTTACCGATAGCTTCCCAAGTTGTTATGGATATGATTGAAATGTCGGAGGCAGTGTCAATCTGCAATCGTACAGAGTTGTTATTAATTTCCAATTCAATATACTTACGTAGTTCTTGGAACTGTAAACGTTTTGTAGAAAAAACGGCGTTGGCTTTATAGTTAGACTTTGGAGTGTTGAACTTCTTTGTGTTTTTGTTGGTATTGCTGTTGTTGTTGACCTGGGGTGTTTTAGGAGTATACCCGTTTTTGGCGCTGATACAATAACCATCTTTGTGTCCTACTTGTTGACATGAGGAACACTTATGTTTGTTGAAAGGACAGAACTTTACGTAATGTAGATCTCCACAGAGCCAACATGGTAATTTTGGAAGCTTATGTAGTTTCGCCTTGTTGTTATTTTTGTCAATGGCACATACGACTTTTGTTTGATGTTGAATCATAGTGTTGTCGGTTTTCAAATCCAAAATTCTTTGAGTTTCATCTACAAGATGATCTAGGTTCATGGAATCCTTCGAGTCATCCAATAGTTTGAGTAGACGTAATCGAATTTCATTGTCTTTGCTAGACTTGAGGCCCAGAATGAAAATAAGACACTTGAATTGGTCAATACCCATTTCAGTTAGTTTGAACAATTCGCATTGCAAGTTCACTTTGCTGGCGTATTCACGGAAATCTTCGTTATCAGTTTTCGTGAGCTGTAACGTTGACTTACTTCGTTGTCAACTTTACCGAATAGCTTGTTGAGTTTTTCCACGGTGTCGTTGAGAGTCATCTCAGCCGGTTTTTTTTGTAACACGTAGTTTTTGAAACGTTCATGTACACGATCAGGCATTTTTCTCCACAGAAGTGCAACTTTATCTTGGTCTTCAAGTGCGCTTGCCTCTCTTTGGAAGATATGTGCGTAACGGTTGTGCCAAGTCTGGAAGACAAGTCCACTTTCTGGTTCGTAAACAAAATCTGTCATGGAGTGTGTGAGGGACTCCATTAATGCTGCCCTGGAGGTGCTTGCATGTTGACGATTTTGAAGATTCTTGATTCTGTAGGAGTTTCGATAGAAATTCCATCATCTGTGACTGTTGCTCCATTAGTTTAACAACTTTGTCGTCGGACATAATTGCGTAGTTTTTTTCTTATTGTTCACAATGAAGAAAATTTAGTTTTGTTTACAAATTAATTGATTAATTGCTTTTAATCCTCGTCGCCACTTTTGTTGTGCTTTTGTATTATTGAAATAAAAAGACAACTTTTAATAATAACTTAAAATATATTTATTTAATTCACAAGTTAAATACAGTAAAAGAGAAGCGTTGTCTAGATGACGGTTAAGAAGAATCTTATTTTAAAAATGACAAGTATGACACATATGCATGAGGATGCCAGATTGTAATGTGGTTAATAGGGTTGCCCTTAACAAGATTAATAAGCAAATCTTCAATAACTTTTCCGACAAAGCTGATATCGATCCATTCAAAAGCTATATATTTCACGTATGTATCTAAAACTAAGAGTATATACCCATAATTCTAAGGCTTGTATACATTGACAAACATTGTTAAAGCTTTGACATAAATCAGTCCGCTAACTTCAGAGTTTTACATACTTAATCTTCATCAAATCGATATGCTCTTGCAAATTTAAGCGCATCTACATTTGGAAGCATATTTTTTGCATGGTTTATCTGGTCAGAAACTATATAATTATCAATATATTCTTACGATTTTGTACTTTTCTTTTGGAACACTATTGGTGAAGGGTATCCAAGATTCGGCAAAGCCGAATATAGCACTCTTACTTGTTTTAAATTCTCATCGATTTTTAAATTTAGGCGATTTCTCTGGTGTTTATAGACCGATTTTTAATAAAATTTAATAGCATGTTGCGTTGGAGTATTTTCTAAAATCTGATATATAATTCAAAAATTTCTTAAAAAAAATACTGTTTAAAAAAAACAAAATTTAAATTTGTCAATTTGCGCACATCGATAACTTTTGCTTTGGCGATATCTCAGTTATTGATATACCGATTTTTATGAAATTCACTAGTGTGCAGCGTTGAATGATTTCCAAAATTTGAAATACAGTTCAATAATTTTTTTTTTAAAAACACAATTTTTTGACGAAATTAAATTTTTTTTTTTTTCAAAAATACAGTTAAAAAAAATTCTCATCGAATTTGAATTTTGAGGATATCTCTAGTGTTTATGGACCGATTTTGATAAAAATTAATAGCATATTGCGTTGGAGTATTTTCTAAAATTTTGTTATTTATTTATTTTGGTATTTAAGTTTTTAATTTTTTTTTTTTAATTTGTCAATTTGCGTACTTCGATATCTGTTGCTTTAGTGATATCTCGGTTATTGATGTACGATTTTGATGAAATTCAATAGTGAGATTTCCTAAAATTTTGATATACAGTTCAAAAAACTTTTTTAAAAAAACAGTTCTTTGACGAAACTATATTTTTTTTTAATGAAAAATACAGTTTTAAAAAAAAAATTTAAATTCTCATCGAATTTTGAATTTTGGCGATATCTCTGGTGTTTATAGACCGATTTTGATTAAATTTAATAGCATGTTGCAATGGAGTATTTTCTAAAATCTGATAAATAATGCGAAATTTTTTTTAGAAAAACATATTGTTTTTTAACAAATGTTTTCTTAAATATGCCAATTTGCGTACATCGATATATGTTGCTTTAGCGATATCTCAGTTATTGATCTACTAGTTTTGATGAAATTCAATAGTTTGTTGTGTTGAATGATTTCCTAAAATTTTATTTACAGTTCAAAACAATTAAAAAAAATATATATATTTTTTTTTTTTTGAAAAAAAAAATTTAATTCTCATCGAATTTTGAATTTTGGCGATATCTCTGGTCCTCTGCGAAGGGTAGTCATCTTGACGTCATGCAGGAGCTTACGCGCAATGAACCGTAAGGCTATGCTGGTGGAGTTGTTTCACCTCCGGTAGGGTCACCCATACCAGACAGTCTTAGGTGGAGTGCTATACTAAGAACTACCCACCCCCGTACCATCTGGCGTCTGTTTCCCACATTGGGCGGCCAGCTGTTACTTTCTAGATCCCACTACAGCAGTCCTTCAGTGCAGCTTTCACTGAACTGTAGTTGGGATCTGTCCGTTTTGGATTCTGAATCCGTTTCTTGTCCGAACTCTTTTTCAAAATCCACAGGGCGTCTGTTCCCACATTGGGCGGCCCTGTGGTCTGCGTCTGTTCCCCGATGGGGCGGCAGTATTTAATGACTTGGCTGTAAGTATAAACTGCAAAAAACCAACCATGATAACCATGGAACCTAAGGAACAAAAATCACGCCCCATGTGTCCGGTCAGGGGCTTCATAATCTCCGGATGTAATTCAAAATCTACCGCGGTGCCAGTCTTAGGCCGCGGGGCTTCGAAAGCTACTGAGACTTGCTTGGTAAATGCACCTGGCCAAGCTAATCCTGCTACAAGTGCTATTTCTAACGCTGGGAAGAGGAGTTCTGTTCCAAACGGATCCTCAACCAGCAATAAACCTACAACAACACCGGTTGTGCCTCTGTCCCTTGGACCGAGCACTTCCAAAGCTGCACTGGCCAAATCCCCTGCTTCGGGTTCTAACCCAAGTTCGGGTGTCCTCCCTGCACTTCCCCAAAGGAGTCCTAGAGGGGCGACGATAAATCCTTCTCGAAAGGCTCCTTCTCGGCACAGCAAGGAGACTGCGAACTTGAATTCGGGTCCACCTACTGAGGCATGTCCCATTAGGAAACACACTACTCCGGCCAGAAGGGCCTTCCTTCAGCGGCGTGCTGCTGCAAGGAAGCTTCAGACGCTTGGTGACAAGCCTGAAGATGCCCTCACTCCCGAGGAGAGTGCGGTGAGTCAATCTTTGATTTTATTCTCTGCAATAACTTAGAGGTAGTTAACTGTGGTTCAGAACCCACGTTTGTAGTTGCTAACAGACAGGAGGTTCTTGATATCAAAGATTGTTAGCACCACTTACTCAGCCTTGATCAAGAACTGGAAGGTCTCCAATGACTGCTCCTTTTCGGATCATCGTTATATCGAATTTGAAATCGTAACACAACGGGAGAAAGCCTCTCCTTATCGTAATAGAAGGAAGACGAATTGGGATATCCACAAGGCCTCCCTGGATCGTCTCCTTCCACCTTTACCGAGCATCAACACTCGAGACGATATTGACCAGGCGGTAAACGTACTAACTGACGCCCTAGATAAATCCACAAATTTGGCCTGTAAATTCACCGTTAGGAGGCGCAAAAACAAACCCCCCTGGTGGTCCACAGACATTGCGACACTTAGGAAGAAATGTCGCCGGCTGTTCAACGAGGCGAAAAGGACCGCAAACTGGTCCCCCTACAAAGCCTCCGTTAATAGTTTTAAAAACCTAGTTAGAAATGCGAAGAGACGGTCTTGGAGAAACTTTTGCAGCGGCGTCGAAGGTTCTTCCGATACTAGAAGGCTTCGTAAAATCCTGACATCGTCGCTCTCGGTAGCTGCCTACATTCAAAAGGACAACGGCTACTGGACGACAAGCGGATCTGAAACCCTTGAGGTCCTTCTAGAAACGCACTTTCCAGGCTGTAAACCCCTAAACGCGTACACAGCCAGAAATCACACCGTCTTCGAGTCCATACCGATCCCTCTTAACAGGGAAAGAATTAAATGGGCTCTGGATAGTTTCGACCCGTATAAAGCTGCGGGTCCGGATGGCATTATTCCAGCTGATATGCAACATAATGCCGCTCTCTTGATGCCCTGGTTAACTCAGATATATGATGGTTGTCTTAGGCTATCTCATATACCAGAACCTTGGACCAGGTGCAAGGTTGTCTTTATTCCCAAAGCGGGCAAAGCTAAACACACGAAACCGAAGGACTTCAGACCTATAAGTCTTTGTTCCTTCCTTCTAAAAACCCTGGAGCGCATCATTGACGCGCATCTACGCGCTACAATCGATACTACTCTCCTCTCTAGCTCACAGCATGCCTACAACAAAGGTAAATCTGTTGAGACTGCACTCCACTCACTAGTAAACCTTATTGAAAAATCTCTTGAGTTCGGCGAATTAACACTTGCTGCCTTTCTAGACATTGAAGGCGCCTTTAACAATATTAATCCAGAGTCGATTACATCGGCAATGGAGGACCTGGGGGTCGATAAATCCATTATCTCGTTTGTAGATAAGCTTCTCACCTACAGAGTCATCAGCTCAACCATGGGCACTGCTACGATCTACAAGGTAGCATGTTGCGGGACCCCACAAGGAGGTGTACTATCCCCCCTTCTATGGAACCTTGCCATAAATAAACTTCTTATTAAACTAGACTCTCTTAGATTCAACACTATTGCATACGCAGACGATGTCGCTATAGCAGTGTCAGGTAAATTTCTTAACACTCTGTCACAACGTCTTGAAACAGCTCTTGACATATTAAACCGTTGGAGTGTCTCCAATGGCCTGGGAGTTAATCCCACTAAAACGGAACTTGTACTTTTCTCGCGGAAATACAAAATACCTAGCTTCACTCTTCCAAAATTAAATAAGGTAGAACTTGTGCTCACTGACCATGCCAAATATCTTGGGGTGGTTCTGGACTCTAAACTGTCCTGGAGCCTTAACACCCAACTCAGGGTGTCCAAAGCATCTATTGCATTATACTCATGTAGAGGGGCCATAGGCAAAACCTGGGGACTCAATCCTAATAATACTGTCTGGCTCTTCGACATGGTTGTCAACAGGGACCGTAACAGTTATGACTTTTATCGAAAAAGTGAAAAAATAACAATTATTTTTTAACTTTTATTTTAAAAATCGAAAATAAAAGTTATTTTTTAACTTTTATTTTAAAAATCAAAAGTAAAAGTTATTTCTTAACTTTTATTCTAAAAATCAAAAATAAAAGTTATTTTTTAACTTTTATTTTAAAAAACAAAAATAAAAGTTATTTTTTAACTTATATTTTAAAAATCAAAAATAACAATTATTTTTTAACTTTTATTTTAAAAATCAAAAATAAAAATTTTTTTTTAAATTAACATGCTTAATAAAATAAACTGTGTGGGTATGTTAGTAAGTGCTACATATATATTTATTTCTCTATATTAAAGTTTGTATGCAGAATAAAGCGAATTCATTATTTATTTCAATATTTTATTTATAATTAGTAACATGTAAGTATTTTAATGAAAATGTTATTTAAAGCTAGATATTTAGTTACAAATTTTTGTAATTTTTTGGATATTATAATATTGGCTTATCTAAAAAGTATCTTTCGATTTTTTCCAATAGATGCTTTTATTTTAAATTTTAAATATTTCAGTCAAAAGGCAAATAGTTTTTCGAAAATTAAAAAAAATATATAAAAATAACTTTATTACCGTTAAAAAAGGGAAGAAATAACTTTTATTTCTGATTAAAAAAATAAAAGTTAAAAAATAACTTTTATTTTTGATTTTTAAAATAAAAGTTAAAAAGTAACTTTTATTTCCGATTTTAAAATTAAAAGTCAAAAAATAACTTTTATTTTTGATTTTTAAAATAAAAGTTAAAAAATAACTTGTTATTTTTCATTTTTAAAATAAAAGTTAAAAAATAACTTTTATTTTTGATTTTTAAAATAAAAGTTAAAAAATAAAAAGTATCTCAGCTTATAAATATTTTGACCAAGACCATCCAAACGGTATTTTTGGTTTTGTTCTACGATAACTCCTTCTGGTTGATTTTTTTAATCAAAAATTTTAAAATAACAGTTATTTTCGGTGCCTGGTTGTCAAGCCCATACTAATGTACGGTGCGCTGGTTTGGTGGCCTGCACTCACCAATTCAAACCAGCGGAATTCTTTTACCAAAATCCTAAGAACATCTGCTCTAATGATCACGGGTGCCTTAAGGACTACACCATCCAAGGCGCTCTTTGTAATGCTCAACTGGCTTCCAGTCGAACTAATGGCACAGCAAATCGCCCTTAATTCAGCTGTGCGACTTAGCACCATCGGAACCTGGTCCCATTCGAAATCGGGACACTCCGCTATTCTGGATAAATTCATGAATATCCCTGATAACATCGATTACTGCATTTCCATCCCACTCTTTGACAACTCCTTCGCTGTTACTATCTCTGGAGATCCATCATCCCTTAATGATGGTTGTTTGGAGGTATATACGGACGGATCTAGGTCAAAGATTGGCGTGGGAGGGGGCTTCTTCATCCCACTTTTAGGGAAGGAAATCTGTTTTAAGCTTCCTGATCAGTGCAGTGTCCTCCAATCCGAGATTTCGGCAATATATAGAGCTTCCAAATGGCTAAGATACTACAGAATATACGACAGCGATATTCGCTTCTGTATCGACAGTCAGGCTGCCATAAAATCCCTATCTAATGTCTACACGACATCTGTTCTTACCCGTGAATGCCGGGCATCTCTAAATGAGATGGCGAGACATTGTAACATCGAACTTTTTTGGGTACCCGGGCACAACGACATACCTGGTAACTCCACTGCGGACAGACTTGCTAAATTCGGTGCTCTCCTGAGTCAAGATTGCATCGATCAATTTACGGGCGTACCGCTATCCGCCTGCAAATCAATAATTAGGCAACTTCTTTATGGATCAGCACAGAACACCTGGTCCCTTGAAACCACTTGTTCAATATCTAGGCAAACATGGCCCACTTATGACAACAGGCGATCGAAGTGCTTGGTCTCCATACCTCGCCACAGACTCCGCAACCTAACCTAATCAGAAGGCTTAACCTTCAACACTACGACTACTGCCGAAGCTGTCACAACGTAGAAGAGGAGGAAACGGTTACTCATCTTCTCTGCCACTGCCCCGCTCTTTCAACTCTAAGAGCCACCTCTCTGGGGGCACTTTATCTGCATGATTTATCCGATCTAGCGAGCATTGACATTCGCAAAATAGACTCATTTATCAAAGCTACAGGCTGGCTTGAATAAGCCTCTCATTGATGGGCTGGAATTAATTATTTTCGTTCTCTCTTCCAGTCTATCTCCCGCAGGTATCACAAAGGGACCGCTTCTAGGACCCAAGTGACGCTGACTAACATTGGCTGCCTGCCTAACCTAACCTAACCTATATCTCTGGTGTTGTTGCCAAAAGTCTAATCTAAATAGGTCCGCTAAATATTCTCATAAAAGCAATAAAAGCAAGGTTATTCACTAATAAAAGTATTATTCATATATCGCCTAAAAATTAAATGTATGAGGACACACATTTAAAAGCCGTGTTAATTATCGAGATTTGAAACATTTTCAGATTAGAAAATCAATAAACACCTAAATCAGTCTTCAAAAACATACACACTTGTAATTGACCAAAAGCTTTTTCCGCTCTGTACTTTACTTTTGTAACACCATTGCTGAAGGGTATTTAAGGTTCGGCATAGCCGAACATAGCACTCTTACTTTTTTTTTATTTATTTAAACTGGATACAACGGTATCGTTACGGACGTCTAAAAGGTTCGACATGTGTTTACTGGAAAATATATCACTGGTTTTGCACCATTTTATAACATTATTGATGCCTTCAAATACTTTTAAATGAGGAAAAGGAGGCGTTATGTCAATAGCATTGATATCGCTGCTATCTGAAGCCTCCTCATCTCTACTCTCTGCATCAGATGCGACAGTAAAGACATCTTTATTCCATCCCTTGATTTCATTTATATTTACGTAATTGTTTGGCATAATTACGTTCAATAGATCAAAATTTATTTGAAGAACCTCAAATAAAAAAATAAAAATGAAAAACTTCGAGAAATTTTTTCCCAATTTTTCATATAGTCCATTATAAGTGTGTGCAAACATTAGTTTTTTTTCCCTGTATATAATAAATAGTATTAATTTCATTTTTTATAATTACTAAAAGTCATGTTTTTGTATTGGTAGTCTAGCCAAATAGGCCCTATGGGCTTGTGGCATCTTTTTATTGAAATAAATAAATAAATAAATTAGTACCCCCTGTTCTAATTATAGAGCGTTTAATTTGGTTTTTCCCTATTTGGTTCTAAATCATAAAAAAAAAAATATGGTTATCTTCTGGTTATTGTTGAATCTTTTCTTGATCTTGGAACCTTGTTTAATCCTAAATTAGATTTCATATCCCACACCACCTTAACTGTAAACAAAGTTAGAGGGTACCTCGCTTTTATAAAGAGGTGGGCAAAGGAATTTTCAGATCCGTATGTAACAAAACAACTTTATGTGTCGCTAGTCAAGCCTATTTTGGAATATGGATCCATAATTTGGGATGCTTATTATGAGATTCACAATGATCGGATAGAGCCGGTGCAAAAACAATTTTTGTTGTTTTGCTTACGCGGTCTTCCATGGAGTCACTAATTTAATCCCCCAAAGTAGAAAGTAGATTAGCCTTAATTAAGTTACCTACTCTCAAAAGTAGACGAACTATGTTAAATGTCTCTTTTATGTTAAATCTTTTAAATAGTAACATTAATTGTGAATTTTTATTAAAATCTGTCAATTTAAATGTTCCGAGCCGTAACTCTCGGTATTATAAGCCTTTGTTTATTAAATTCTGTGGAACCAATTATGATGTCGCCGATCCACTTGTTAGATTATGTAGGCCAGGGGTACTCAACGGGAGAACATCTTAAAATACTTATGTGTTTGTGGTTTTACATGTGTTAGTGTAAAAATAACCTTATGCAGCGTTACCGATGATATGTAAATCGAACAAAAAATGCGTTAAAAGTAAAACAATGATATGAATACTCAGAAATTTTAGCATTGGCAATACAGGCTGAATAATTTCATGTGTGTTTGTTGTTGTATTTAAGAAATCTGAGCGACATCAACCTCCTTCGTTGAAAGCAGCAAAGATACTAAGTAAAATATTATTGTTTTCCTTTCTCACTTATTGAAATTTGATTACAGTTCGTGTTATGTCTGTGAATATATGTTAAAAAGCCGATTAGTACTCGGCTCCTGAGTGCAAAGGCTGAGTAAGGCTGATGTAGGCAATATAATAATCTATATCAGTTTGTTGAGCGCTCTGAAATTAGAAACTGTGGTTCTAATTTCAGAGCGTCCAATACATCGAAATGACCGGTTCTAATTTCTGGACGGTTCGAATTTGTGAGATTTCTAATTTGTGAGATTCCACTGTACTTAAATCTCGAAATTTTAAATAAAAAATTTGCACAGATATGCCGGTAAAAATTTAGAAAAATTTTAGAAAAATTTCTAAAGTTACTGGTCTATATATGACCTTAGTAGTGAACGGTATTAAATAGTCCGACTTGCCGACTAAAGCCTTTTTCACATTTTAGTTATTAGTTTGAATATAATACAGGCAAAGCCGGGTATAACGAATCTCGATTTAAAGAAAATTGGATATAACGAACGTTATTTTAATCAAATTTTATACGCGATATAACGAATTCTAAAAAAACATTAAAAAAATTTACATAAATGTAAGGGTTATTTAAATGAGTTTTTTAAAATCAATAAAAACGGCAGAAAAATAAGCATTACGGTTAGATTTTCGAGCTGTTTTGCGATTTACACGTATTCAAGTAGCTTTTGACCGATTTCAACGAAATTTTCGTACATATACTAAAATTTGAGGTCTGAACAGGCAGACGAATGGACAGATATCGTTAAATCGACTCAGTTTTTGATTATGTGTAGATAAGTATACTTAAAGGTGGTCTCAGACCAATATATCTATAGTGGTGTAAAGTATAAAAACTTCGCGATATTACGCATCTTTCTATATTACAAATGAGCCTGACATTATATCTTTCGTTATACCGGGAGTTGCCTGTACAGTAAAAATACAGTAACAAACAAATATATTGCTAGGACGTTTCTTATTACATATAGTTAAACCACAGCAGTGGTATAATGCATGCATTATATTTTTATAGCATCTACATATACATTTGTTAACTATAATACTCTTTCAAGAAGAAAGCTAAAAAAATCAACTTGAAACCTAACTATCTTTGTTACCTTATAAGATAAGTATTTATTGATACATATATATATAATTCAATGACATAAAGCAATGACTACTTAAATTTATACATTATTTGTTTGTGTAATATCAGTTTTGGAGATATAGACACTTTTGTAAAAAACGTATTTGTTATAATTTTGTTATAATCGGTGAATAAATAACATTTAGCCAATTCACAGGTCTCTGCTATTGTCCTATTGTCATAAATATTTATGACTGTCATAAAAATTTTGTTGGTATTTCCCATTAAAAAATATTATATGACAATATCACTTTGAAACCTATGTTTACTCACCGTGCTATTTAATTCAGTGATGCCACGCTCATATTTCAGCGTTTTTTGTTTGAAAAAATTGGCAAAATTAAAACAAAAACAATTACGATTTTTTTTTAACAAAAACATCGAAATCAAATACATAATACAAATTTGAAAATGGAATCTGACAATGTGGTAAGTTCTTGTTGTTTTTCTGTGTAGTAGTATGACGTCTATCAAAATATACAATGGTTAATATACGACAGGTGTTCACAGTAGTGCTATTTGACCCTAAATAGCACTTTAAGATTTAGCACTTTAGTAGACATAGTGAATTGGCTAATTGTTTTATAGATTAATGTTTTGTAACATTCAAGCACGATATTTCATAAAAACCAAGTTTCTTGCAGAAAACATTTATACTTAAAAGCTAGTCAGTAAAGTTAAGCTAAAAAAAATATTCTATTTCTTATCATTTTCCTTTCATTATTACCAAAGCAATTACGTTTGTACATAAATATTTTAATACACTAAGAGTTACAAAACTATGTAAAAATACCTTTTTTCTTCTTACTAGGGCCCTTGGTGTTGACCAGTGTTGTTACTTGTAAAACTAATGGCTCAAGAGTCTTTTCCACCGACATAGTGCGAATTTCCAAATTTTTTGGATCCCACTTCATTGCGATTTGTCCAAAATCCGATAATGTACCCATTGTAGACTTTTTATAAGAAGTCTTTTCGATAAATGTTTACAAGTAGACGCCTTCTTAGATACACAAATAAAACAAAGTGGAATCGAAATTTTCCAAACTCTAGTCTTTTAATGTTTAATGAACAATTTTACAAAAATATGTGTTTAAAGCTATATAATTGATAAATCCTTATTATGATTTTAATTTATAGATTGTAATTTATTTAAATAGAATTTATTTTTCAACCACTACCAATATTGTGACACGGTTTTACAACTTCGTTCGAACAAACAAAAGAATCCATTATTTTTTCTCATTTTGTTCCCTAAGGTTCGGACAATTAACACCGGGTCTACACCAAAAAAAAAATTAACTTTATTATTGACAAATTGCTTATATTATAGATATTGCGTGCACAGTGTGTCGCGTAGAACATGCTAGGTGCACAAAATTATTTTATGTTATGTTAAGGTGATTATACTTTGTGGTAGTCATATTGAGTTATTATTGACAGTTTTTGTTTAATTTTATGTGTGGGTTATTTTGTTTAAATTAGATAAATATATTTCAAAAACTAATATACATGCATACACTGAAATCATTTTTAATTGATGTAGAAATATTTACATGTCAAGGCAAAAATAGTTGCCTAACTTTATTACTATCATCAGAGTCTTGTGATGACTTTAAGTCATATACACGCGAGTTTTTTTCATTCTTCGTGTATTTTAACCACTTTTCAAAAAAGGCTACCCTTCAAACAGAGTGTTCTGAATAAAGATATTTCTGCGTAATGTCAAAAAACTAGCCCGGACAGAGGTGAATTTCTGCATATTCAGAAATTTTTCTTATAAAAAAAATACGCTTAAATATATAGGATATTTGAAATAATGCTAAAAATTTAACTAAATAGATTTTGATGAAAAAAAAAATACATGAAAAATAGTACTTACTTATTATTAATATCCATCACAAAAATTTTGGAAATATTACACAATGCTACCACAATTTGCTAATGATGCTATGTCTACATGATGGTAAGATCTTACAATATTGTAAGAAAAATTGTAAAAAAATTACTTCAAATCGTGTAAACTTACAATTTTTTGCTGACAACGTTGTCAGCTAAAGCATTTTCAGCACATTGTCACACAACCACCTTACAATGAAATTGTCAGATATCTTACAATCGTGTAAGCACTCTATTAAAAACTGGCAGAACATATAAAAAAATTGTCAGCTTCGTTTTTATTGTCAGCTACATGAAATTCTACCATCTTAACACGGCATTCACATGCAAGTGCAAGCTCAATACATTTATATTTTTTTACTAACACAATCACACTTCTGCAAGTTGTAGGCTCACTGGCAATCGATTTTGATTGCCAGTGATTTTTTTACTTGCATGTCAGAAGAATACGTATACACAACTTGTAACAAGTCACCTACGTGTGTAAACGTACTGTAAGCTACGTTCAGACGATGGTCAGATCTTACAATATTGTCACATCTGGCAATGTGCTGCCAATAAACTGACAATAAAGAACTGTCAGCAAAAGGCAAAGTGTGTGTTTACACATCGGCGTGAAAATATAAAACGGAGATATAAAACTTTTTTGTTTTTTCTCTCTTTCACTCAAAGTAAATAAAATATTTGTGTTGGGTTTAAATTTCTCTGAGCGAATCAAATAAAAACCCACCCCCTCTCAATCTTTTAGAATTTTAGAACAATTTTACTCATTTTAGTACATTTTCTAATGTGGCAACAATGAGTTTTAAAAAAAAGATATAAAACTTTTACAACAAACACATGAAAATAAAATTAAATAAAATAAAATTTAACAAATAAAAAATTATTAATTCGTAGTAGTAATTTAAGTTATTTTGTATAATATAATTATAATATTTTAGTATTTTGTATAATATAATTATATTATTTTAGTTTTTGTTGTATTTTGAAATTAATTAACAGCCTGTTTTTCGAAAATGAAAATATTGTTTCGTTCGTAAAAATAACGAAACGTAAATCAATTTGGTTTTTGTAAAATGAAATAAATTGTAGTGAGTGACAACTTAAAAGCTTTCGTGTCTTAAGCTTTTTTTGGGTTTTTCTTAAACAAATTCACTCGTATAAAGCGAATGAAAACGTTAAAATTTCTCGATAACCAAAGGTCTTTCGTGTATGAAATAAAAACTAAGGGCCTGATATATTTATTTGTGCAAAGTTTTAAAACAAATGCATCTTTAGATTTATAAACGTTTTTGTGCATTCATGATTATTTTAGCTACTTTTGAGAATTTGTCTTGTATGGGAGGTATGGTCAAATATGGGTCGATTCCTACAAAATTAGGTACACTGATTAAGGTTATTATAGGTAATATTTGTGCTGCATGTTATTGAAATAGAACTAAATTAGTGGCTGTAAAGGACCTAAAACTCTATTTGGGGAAGGCATTCCAATGGATGGTACCCGAAATAGTAAACCGATTTTGACCAAAAAGTATAGGGATCGTTCTTGGACCAAAATATAAGCCTGTGTCAGGAAGTTATTTTGAGTCAATTGGTATACTTAAAGGTGGGTCTCAGAGCAATATTTCTATGCGTTACAAACATCAGCACAAACCCAATATACCCTTTCCACCTAATTTAATCGGGAACTGAGGGAGGCCGTTTAAAAACTTTAAAACAACTTGAGTTGCAAATATATCAAATATACCATCTATCATCGGCAACTGCTCCAAAAGTTGCAGTGCATGGTTTGCCTAAACCTGTTATTATAAGTAAATTGTCCCCACGTGAACACAGTAAGAAGAACCCGTTCGAACGATGAAGTTATATTTGAGAAGGTTTCCTCATTTTCTTCACATTTATTAGTGGCCGCGAATGCCTCCCATCTATTTAGGCATCAACACCACAACCTATATCAACCAAAAAAGAAAAGAAAACAAAATAGCCAGGTAATGAAAGAATTGGTACTATTGAGGAAACAAGTAGCCCCACAGGAGGCAATTTTAGGTGTGATGCAGTCTCAGGATGTATCTGTGAAATTTCCAAAGCTGCAAAAACTATAGCTGATTTTATTAAATATTTAAAATAGATTTTAATTTGGTAATTGTGAATTTTTAAAATTAAAATATAATTTTCTTTTTTTTATTTTTATAAACAAAGGCAATTGACTGACAGGGTTACCACCGACAAGCTACATGTTACATATAAAAAAGCTTGGATATTTCAAAATACATATATTGGCAATAATGTTTCCTTACGAAAGAAAAAAGCTCTTTTTATGTCAAAATTATATTGACGAAAGCTTTTAAACGTTTAAGAAAAACCTAAATTTGAGGTTAATCGTAAGCAAACGAAAACAAATGTGACAAGACTTTTGTTTTCGAAAAACAGGCTGTAACTATTGCTTTTGTGCTTTGTAATATTTTATTTCAGCCATTGAAGGCTTTATATTATGAACGTAAATGAATAAGTATATAAATTAATACAAAAATAAATAAAAATTATATTAAAATAAATCAAATAAAAATAAGTTACAAAAATAAAAATTGAAAGCAAATTAAAAATAAACTCTTACTCATAACTGTTTTTCAGCTCATTTCAAAATTCACTTAAGTCACGTTTCGGACCCTAGCTCCGAAAAATGGCGTTGTATATTACTTTGGCTATATAGGGGTAATAGAGGGCCTAATTGGGCTTAGTTTGGTATATCACACTATACCCTACACCGTTTTAGGTAGAACAAAGTTGTTAAAAAAAGTTTTGAAATAGTCAAATTTCACTCAATTTACTTTCCGGGCCCTAGCTCCGAAAAATGGCGTTGTATATTACTTTGGCTATATAGGGGTAATAGAGGGCCTAATTGGGCTTAGTTTGGTATATCACACTATACCCTACACCGTTTTTGGTAGAACAAAGTTGTTCAAAAAAGTTTTGAAATAGTCAAATTTCACTCAATTTACTTTCTGGGCCCTAGCTCCGAAAAATGGCGTTGTATATTACTTTGGCTATATAGGGGTAATAGAGGGCCTAATTGGGCTTAGTTTGGTATATCACACTATACCCTACACCGTTTTTGGTAGAACAAAGTTGTTCAAAAAAGTTTTGAAATAGTCAAATTTCACTCAATTTACTTTCTGGGCCCTAGCTCCGAAAAATGGCGTTGTATATTACTTTGGCTATATGGGGATGATAGAGGACCTAATTGGGCTTAGTTTCATATATCACTCTATACCCTACACCGTTTTTGGTAAAACAAAGTTGTTCAAAAAAGTTTTGAAATGTTCTAAAATAAGCAATCTTAAAATTTCACTCATTTTAACACCAAGAACATACTGCCGTGGGAACATCGTTTTATATGCCTTGTTGTTGTTGAAAAAAAGTTTTATATCTTCCCAATTTGTTGCCAGGCTAAAATTTTTAAAAGCACCGGCAAATAAGTTGCCACTTCGTATAGTTCTAATTATTAGAAGACAGGCGTTGCCATGTATGCCATATATATAAGTGAGATGCCACATAGTTTAAAAAGTGTATGGCATCCTGTAACTCATGGGCAACTACACCAGACAAAATCACTAGGAAGAGTTGTAAATTTTTTTGACCCTGTTATATCAAGAAAGCAAAAGGAAACTGGAAATAAAAGATAATATTTGCACCACACGCATCACTCTATAGTTTATTCTTACTTTTCGGACTTCGTACATACTTCACATGTTTTTGCTGATAAAATGCTTTACAAATGTATTTTTATGAACATTTAAGATATATTTTAATCTATTTATTTTTGACAAACAAGAATATTATATAAAACAAAAAAGATCGTTAAACTTTTATAAGAAAAATGCATGTGAATTGTTTGAAAAAATATTTTTAATAATGTTCTATATATAAAGATGTCTACCAAGTTATTGAGATGTTTCAAATGATAAAGAAAATTCAAATAATATTAGAAAATAAAAGTTTGAATACAATACAAATTTAATCAAATCGTACATACTTTTCATAAAAATCACAGAATGATGATAAATTCAATAGGAAGGCATAAAATTCAATACTTGTTTGAATAAAGGAATTTATGCCTGAACTTTATTTTTTCCATAATTTTCAATTCAAATCTCTAGAACTTCTAAAAATTTTCCATGAATAAAACCAGGAAATTCTTAATGAAATAAAAATGAATAAAAAACATTTTCTTTCTCCAACACAATAAAGCTTTTAGCAAAAAATATTGACAAGATAAGTCATGTAAAAACATGATTTAGAAATAAAATAGCCCACAGTAATTTAATATTGATTTATATAAATAAAAAATGTTCTTTATAAATTTTTGTTATTTTACCGCCACTAGAGGTTTTTTTCAATTTGCTTTAAATTGAAGTCTAGATTTGAATAAAAATACAAATATGCATAAATTAACCAAATTTGGAAAATCAAAACAAATTGATAATGGGCAAATTAATATTAGCTGTGTTTTTTTCGAAGTTTATATCTATATCTATAAAGATTTCGAATAAAACGGTATTGCTACTTAGCTTTATATACTTGGTAATACTTTTTATTTTGCTTATTTTATGTCAAAACATTTGCAGATCTTCGATTCATGATGATTTTAAGAATCATCTTAATAATTTGATAAGACCCAGAACTTAAAAGCAAGTAACAGTTGGACTCAACGTCCAAAGCTTTCTTCATTTAAAACCATAACCTACATACATACATACATATCTTTCTCCTTAACTATCTAAAAGTGCCGATTTATCCCATTTCTGTCTTAAAGTGTATCTATTCCATCAAACGATAAGCCAATATGTGTCACACAAAGTTTAATGATTCATAATCTAAAGAAACTTAACCTGCCTCTAGAATTATCTGGAGAGTAGCGACATAAGATACAACTAGAGACTTAAAGCTACTCCATCAGTACAACATGACAATTTTAAGTATAACATAGCTAAGTTTTAACTTATTTTTGGCTAAATTTTCACAAAATAAGCATATCTTTAATTTTTGTTGAACAATATTTCAAAAAACATATTTTCAAATAATTATTTTTTTATTTTAAGACATTTTTTAGTGTTGTAAATAGGAAAAAAATTTCAAACTTTGGCAGCATTTTTATCACTGCTTAATTTTTAAGTTGCTATAAATATAACTACTTATGAAATTTATATCTACTTAATTTTGTACTGGAAGTTTATACAAACTTCGAAAAAATACAGCTATTTAAATAAAAGCAGAAACTCGATTCGGAATACCCAGCAAACAAAATATCTTGAAGTAAAGTTGTTTCCTAAAAACTTATTAAAGTGCATACACTTTCATACAAAAGTTTTTTTAACAGCTAAGTTACTTACTTATATCTTTCTATTTCTGAAGAAAATTTATTGATAACTTTTCATTTCTATAAGAAGTAAACCGATTACTTTCTATTTCAATAGCAAAGTTATCGATAACTTTCTATTTTTATAGAAAAGTTATCGATGACTTTCTATTTCTATAGAAAAGTTATCGATAACTTTCTATTTCTATAGAAAAGTTATCGATAACTTTCTATTTCTATAGAAAAGTTATCGATAACTTTCTATTTCTATAGAAAAGTTATCGATAACTTTCTATTTCTATAGAAAAGTTATCGATAACTTTCTATTTCTATAGAAAAGTTATCGATGACTTTCTATTTCTAAAAAAACAAGTTACCGATAACATTCCATTTCTATAGAAATGCTATCGATAACTTTCTATTTCTATAGAAAAGTTATCGATAACTTTCTATTTCTAAAAAAAAGTTATCGATAACCTTCCTTTTCTATAGAAATGTTATCGATAACTTTCTATTTCTATAGAAAAGTTATCGATAACTTTCTATTTCTAAAAAAAAGTTATCGATAACCTTCCATTTCTATAGAAATGTTATCGATAACTTTCTATTTCTATAGAAATGTTATCGATAACTTTCTATTTCTAAAAAAAAGTTATCGATAACCTTCCATTTCTATAGAAATGTTATCGATAACTTTCTATTTCTATAGAAAAGTTATCGATAACTTTCTATTTCTAAAAAAAAAGTTATCGATAACCTTCCATTTCTATAGAAATGTTATCGATAACTTTCAATTTCTATAGAAAAGTTATCAGTTACTTTATATTTCTATAGAAAAGTTATCGATAACTTTCTATTTCTATAAAAATTTTTATACCAAAAATTTTTTATAAAAATTTTTATATCGAAAATTTTTCTATAAAAATTGTGTACCGAAAATTTTCTATAACAAGTTTTAAACCGAAATTGTTTTATAAAAGTTTTTCTATAAAAATTTTTAAACCGAAAATTTTTCTTTAAAAATTTTTATACCGAAAATTTTTCTATACAAATGCTTATACCGAAAATTTTTCTGTAAAAATTTTTACACCGAAAATTTTTCTATAAAAACTTTTATACCAAAAATTTTTCTGTACAAATACCGAAAATATTTCTATAAAAAATTTTTATACTGAAAATTTTTTTTTATAAATATTTTTTTATAAAATTTTTATACCGAGTACATTTCTTTAAAAAAATTGTATACCTAAAAATTGTTATACCGAAAACTTTTCTACAAATATTTTTATACCGAAAATTTGTAGATCGAAAATTTTTATACCGAACATTTTTCTATGAAAATTTTTATACAGAAAATGTTTCTATAAAAATTTTAATAACGAAAATTTTTGTTTAAAAATTCCCAGCAAAACTTTGGTAATGGCAAGTACTCTGGTAACCGGTTACCTTGTAATGACTACAACATACCCTCCGAATAACTAATAAGTTATTACAGAAGTACTTATTTGTAATTAAGATGGTAATTTAAACTGAATGGCCCCGGTTCGAATCCCACCAATACCAACAATTTTTTTTTTATTAAAAGATCGATGATTTTTAATCTTAAGAACTTAAATATTACCTTCTGTAAAAAAAATGTTGGAAAACTAACTCATGGTAATGAAAAAATACCATCATGAGTTAATTTTGATTATGTGGGGGATGTTGGATACCAAACGCAGTTCTGATTGGTCTTAACTTGGTAAGCCCAACTTATCTGGGTCATCCTTCATCTCAACTGCCGACACTGACCTCCTCGTGGTATCACCCAGGGAACTTGCTTAACACCCGTTAATGTAGTGAGCTAACATGTACCGAGAGTTGTCCCATAAGATCGATAAAAATGGGTTAGGACGACGGGCTAGTAACCTTCTCTTGGAAAAAATAATTAGTATGAAGAGGATAAAATTAGAATTAAAATGTTCCACCAAATAATGCGAGAAGAGGGCGTCCGAAACTTCCATGGAAAGACCAGGTAGAGGAACATTTTTCAAAGCTTGGCCTATAAAATTGGAGAATATTCACACAAGATCGAAGTCCATGGAATTCCAAAATATGCTCGGACTTTGACCTTAACAGGTTGTAACTATAGGCCATTTAAGTAAGTAAGAGTCAATTTTATATAACCAAAAAGTAAGGTTTAAACTATTTAAGTTTTAAAATTGTTTAATTTAGAATTTCTTTCGGTGTAATTGCCATCCTCGTTAGAGTTTATTAACTCCTTCTTTTACACCCTTGGGTGGGAAATTTAATAAATTCTAACGAGTAACGGTTTCTACTAGTTTAATTTAGTTTACTGCCATTTTGGTTTATAAAAAATATATACAATTCATCTTGAATTACCAAGTAGAACACATCATATCATAAAGGTAAAGAGAAATTAAATAAAATATTACATTTTAATTTAAACCATAAAAATATTTGTTTTTATTTATTCCACAATAAACATTCTGGTCTATTCGTCCCGGATTTTGGAGAATCATAAAGGAACTGAAGCTTCTTGGAAAAGATTATTAATAATCTTTTTATTTTTTACAGATTTCCACCACATCAACAATCAACCACAGTCCACTTAATTAAATCGTTTTATTGTCAAAAACATATATAAAACAAGGTGCGTAATCTGAATTTTAAAAGTGTCTTAAAGTTTCAAGTTTTAAAAAAAAAAAAGTGGAAATAATAAACAAATAAAGTGATTCTCTTTTACTTTTATTATTGCTTTTACTTACATACATATTTTTTGTATATACATACATATGTTTTTGATTTACTATTGTGATTGATCGTTTAACCCGTTTTTACATTACTTATATAGTGTAGTATCACCCTTAATTACTAAAACGGAGCCGGCTCTTAAAAGACGGACATAAATAAAAAATATTTTATAAAAATAAATAATTTAAATAAATTGTTTAATTTTGCGAATAATTTATTATTAAATAAATAAAATTATAATTTAAAAAAATTCTGTGCGTGCGTAAAACAAGGGTGAAATAAAATAAAGTAAAAAAAAAAATTATAATATTGTTGGAATTTTTTGTTTTTCTTTGCTCCTTTGTTTATTAGTTGCATACACCCTACGGTCGGTCGGTTTGACTAATATATCGTTTGTGACATTAATTCAAGTAAAATTTTAAATTTATTAAATAAATTAAATTTTCTTTAAATAAATATTTATAATTTGTAAAAATTTTAAAATTTAGAAAATTTTTGGGAATTTTTATATAGTTTCCATATATTGAATTAAGAGTAATACACACAAATTAATATTTTTTGAATTAGTTTTCGACCAATAGTGCTTATTAAAATATTTTGAGAAATTATTAAGAAATTAATTAAAGAAAAATGCCTTCCACACCCTTTGAAAATTTTATTCGTACTTCGGATTCTCTAATCCAATTTAATGACTTCGTCAATAGTTTAAAAAAAGAAGACCAAAGCATTTATACGCTTCAAGGTCATTTCAATCATTTAAACCATTTATGGAAAAAAGTTTTAAGATCAAATGACGAATGTATGGAATTTTTAAA
The DNA here is from genome assembly GCA_933228675.1 of Stomorhina lunata. NCBI lineage: Eukaryota > Metazoa > Arthropoda > Insecta > Diptera > Rhiniidae > Stomorhina > Stomorhina lunata. The sequence continues at coordinate 80,713,520 of OW121740.1, read as the reverse complement.
TAGTGCGGAAAATCCAAATAAAAGGGATATTGGGGCAGCATTAAAAAAGTATAATTCGGCTTATACTTCTCAAATTGAGTGTTTCGCGAATTTGCAAAGCAATATAGAAAAACTTAAAGAAGTTAAAAAGATTAGTGATTCTCCGGCATCTTCGGTAACAGTCCACAACACAGGTCATAATTTAGTGTTGCCACCTTGCGATGTGGACACTTTTGAGGGTAATTACTTATCCTGGCCTGGGTTTAGAGATTTATTTACTGCCCTCTATGTAAATAGTTCACGGTTAACCAACATTGAAAGGCTTTGTCACCTTTTGAGGAAAACCAGTGGGGAAGCCAAAGAGATCGTAGAAAATTTTCCGCTTTCCGATGAAAGCTTTGATTTGGCTTGGGAAAGTCTTCGGAAGACTTATGAAAACCCGCGAATGTTGGTTAACAACCAGCTCAAGTCACTGTTTAAGCTTCCGGTACTTGATAAAGAAACTGGTGTAGGGCTCAAAAATTTGCAAAGAGGAATAAATACTTGCCTTTCTGCCTTATCAATTTATAAAGTGTAGACCGAATATTGGGATCCAATTATAGTCTTCATGTGCGTTCAACGTCTTCCAGACTCTACAGTTACCTTATGGGAGCAGAGTATAAAAGACAAGTTCGTCTTATCTGCCTGGAAAGACATGGATGCATTCTTGACGGAAAGGATACAAACGTTGGAATGCCTTCGTGATGTTAGGGAACCACTTAATCAGAAAAAAGCTGCTAGTCAAAAAGTGAATGCGCACCACACGACTTCGTCTTCCAATAATAATTGTGTAATTTGTAAAAATCAAAATCATTTCTTACGGGATTGTAAACGATTTAAAAATCTATCAATAGCTGACCGTTTTTCGGCGGTTAAGAAGTTTCATTGTTGTGTGAATTGCTTGTCACGCACACATGAAGCGAAAAATTGTAAAAGTAATTATAGTTGTGCTACATGTGGTAAAAGGCATCATACTATGTTACATAGAAATTTGCCAGCATCAGAAGAAACATCTTCTAATGCACCGAGTGCTTCCACTCAAATTAACCCTACGGCTAGGACCTTTGTGCCAGGACTACCTAGTACTTCGACAGGTATTCAATCATCGACTTCGATAAATCGTCAGACATATCATGTGTCTCAAAATCGGAGTGTTCTCTTAGGGACAGCAATGGTGACTATACGTCACCAGGGTACTACGTACCCAGCTAGGGCTCTTATTGACCCAGCTTCGGAAAGCTCATTTATTTCTGAACGGGTCCAGAATCGGTTGAAAATATCTGCGCATTTTACGAATGCCACCATTTCTGGTGTAAATGAAACCGTTTCTGCTTCAACTCGAAAAATTTGTTCGGTTGAAATAGGCTCTCCCTTGGACTCAAATATAGTTTTGAGAACTCTGTTTCTTGTATTACCGAAAATTTCTGGTAACTTACCTTCGTTCATTGTTGATAATCGAATGAAGGAGAATTTGCCAAGTTTACGTTTGGCAGATTCTAACATTTTTGATAGTAGACCAGTCGATTTACTATTAGGTGCGGATTTATATCCACAAATAATGTTAGGAGAAATTCAACGTAATGTGCTAGGAACTTTGTTGGCCCAGAATACAATCTTCGGTTGGATTCTCAGAGGTCCCGTTTCACAACCTTCGGTGCACGTGTATTCTACACGCGTTGAATTTTCTGAAGAAGACAATTTAAATCAAAGCTTACTTCGCTTCTGGGAATTGGAGGAAACGCCAAAAAGAAAATCTATTTCTATTGTCGATCGCAGATGTGAGGAGAACTACCGGAAAACTACTCGTCGTGGATCTGATGGACGGTATATTGTAACCCTTCCTTTTAAACCGGAGTATCCCGAACATATTTCTTTAGGCTTGTCGCTAAATAATGTTCGAGCTCAATTTCTACGAATTGAGACATCACTTCTGAGGAAGTCTACAATAAAGAAGATGTACGATGACGTTGTCAGGGAATATCTGGAGTTGGAACATATGAAGGCAGTTGAGGACAATGCGGAACGAATTCTGTCTTGCTACTTACCCCATCACCCGGTAATAAAATTGGACAGGAAGACAACAAAATTAAGAGTAGTTTTTAACGCATCGAATAAAACTTCTAGCGGTTTTAGTTTAAATGATTGTCTTGATGTAGGACCTACACTGCAAGCGGATTTAGTTCTTCTTATATTACGCTGGAGATTTTATAGGTTTGTTTTCAACTGTGATATAACACAAATGTATAGGCAGATCAGACTTGATCAAGCTCATACTCCATTTCAACGAATCTTATTTCGTGACTCTCCTTCGGAGGAAATTAAAGAGTATGAGTTACAAACTGTAACTTTTAGAGTTAATTGCGCTCCACACTAGCCATTCGTACCTTGTTGCAACTGGCTGATGACTGTGAACATGAGTATCCCCTCGCATCACAAATCCTTCGGAGATGTATGTACGTTGACGACGTTTTGAGCGGAACTCATGATATATCAACTGCTCTGGTCGCTCGTGATCAAATTATAGCAGCTTTGTCTTCAGCTTTGAACTTCGAAAATGGACTTTTAATGATAAGTCCATTCTAGAGGGCTTACCTCTCAATCATTTAGTTAATGAGAAGCTTTTAACTTTTGTCGAGTTTAGCAGTTCGAAAACATTAGGACTTCAGTGGAACGCTCAATTGGACGTGTTCTATTTTAAAGTTGATCCAATTGCCCATCGCGCTAAATATACTAAACGGGAAGTACTTTCAATTATTGCAAAGTTATTTGACCCTGTTGGCTGGCTTAGTCCAGTAATAGTCATAGCCAAGATGATTATGCAAAAAATTTGGAAAGACCAAATCGAATGGGAAGATTCTCTCAAGCCTTCTACGATGGCTGAATGGGATAAATTTGTTTCTTCATATCATGAAGTGAATTCTATTCAAATTCCTAGATGGGTTCGTTATGTACCTGAGTCTACGGTTGAAATTCATGTCTTTTCAGATGCCTCGGAAAAGGCATACGCGGGGGCCGTATATATTCGTATACAAACTCCAAACAACGAAATTTTTACCAATTTGCTTACTAGCAAAACAAAAGTGGCGCCAATTAAATCAGTCTCTTTACCGCGTCTTGAATTGTGTGGTGCTGTCTTAGCTGCCGAGCTCTTATCAAGCGTGTTAAGAGAAATCGATGTAACCCTGAGCCAAGTATTTTGTTGGCCCGATTATACAATCGTCCTTGCTTGGTTAAGAAAAGATCCTTGTTCTTGGACCACATTTGTGGCCAATAGGGTCTGCCGGGTGCAAGAAATAGTCGGTAAGCATAATTGGAATCACGTTTTCGATTTTTCATGATTTTTTTAAAACGAAGATTTATGCCATTTTTACATAAAAAATATATTTTTTTCTTAAGTTTTTTATTATAACTCCAATACTATTGATCCGATTGAAACGCGATATATAGAAGAATTAAAGGCTATGTAAATCTTAATTTTTCTGATTTTATTTTAATAATGTCGGAATAGTAGGTTTTTAGTTATCATTAATTATTTGAGGAAACGTCTAAAAAAAACTTGCAATTAAAAAAAAAAAAATTAAAAAAAAAATCTTTTACCATTTTTGTACAAAGGTAGTCATGATACATCAAAACTGTATAGTGGTTTTAAGAGCACATTTTTTTATACCCTTCACCAATAGGTGAAAGGGTATTATAAGTTTGTGATTCTGTTTGTAATTTTTTTATTAGTGATCGTAGACCCCAAAAGCGATGTCCGTCTTTTATAAACACCGAAAATATCGAAAAAATACCAAAAATTAGACGAAAATTTTAAAATTTTTGATTGAAACACACTTTTAAATAACAAGAGAAACAAGATACTTCTGGTGTACATGTGATAATATATTATATATCAGATTTTAGGAAATGGTTCCCCAAAGCACTCTGTAAAATTTTATCAAAATCGGTCCATAAACAACTGAGATACCGCCAAAACACTAAATTTGATGTATCGCAAATTGCCCAAAGTACGCATTAGGGAATGTTTGTTGAAAAAATTAAATGCAGAAATAGGAAAAACCATCCTCGTAGAGCACGGACATACATACATTTTATATCAGATTTAAGGAAATTCCCCCGCCAAGCACATTATTAAATTTTATCGAAAGCGGTCCATAAACAACTGAGATATCGCGAAAACACTACTTGTGATGTTGATTGCCCAAAGTACGTGTCTAAGAAATTTTGTTTACATTTTGTAAGTATTGTTTCAGCGATATCTCAGGTGTTTACGGACCGATTGTGATGAAATTTGACAGTGTTCTTTGTGGGAGGATTTCCTAAAATCTGATATATAAACTCCACAAATCTGATTATAAATACCATTCAAATTGTACCGATCGACTCAGAATTGGCAGGAGAATCGATTTCGCGACGTCCGTCCGTCTGTTTGTCCGTCCGTCCGTCTACCTGTCTGTCCGTCCGTCCGTCTACTTGTCTGTCCTTTTTTCTGTTGTAGTCAAGTTTTTGGAGCTCCTGTTTTGTCGATATTTTAGATGTTTATTTTGATCAAATTTAATAGCGTTCTCCGCAGCGGATCACCTATATTATGATGCACTCGGTAATTTGTGGTAGATATAATTTAGTGTCTGCTTTTTGAACATTATGATAACATTTGAGTATGTATTATAAAACAAATTATAGGTAATCTTCCTAGGAAGTACAAAAATGCAGCTAACTACATGATATCCGTTCAAAACCTACATATGTATGTATGTATCTCACATATCAACGAAAATTTAAATTTTTTAATTGCAATTGGGAGAAATCCGTTCACGTTTGACAATTGCTCCCGTATAAGTTCGCCTAAGGCAATCTCTTAGTAGCTAATAAATGACAAATTATAATTATCTAATTATCTAATTAATTATAATTATCTATCTATTATAACAGATACGATGATGACATTTAGTATAAAGACGTTGTAAAATATCGTTATTCAGGGCGATAGCGAATAAAATAAACTTTCTAGAGAGACAACATTTGACAAAAGTATTTCTGATATTTTGAAAAGTTCGGCATTGAAAATGGGCGAGCTCGGTTCACATTTACTGTTATCTCCCATATAACCCCGACCAGGAATCACTTTAATGCTGATAAATTAAATCACATTATAATTGCACAAAGAACTAGAGCAAAACTTTCCACACATCCATCGGACAGATCGAAGGAACAATACATCCCAAATATTATTGTTGAAGTATTCATCTTAATTAGTTAAGTAACTTCAGATTAATAAGTAAATCTTCAATAAATTTTCCGCCAAAGCTGATATCCATTCACTTAAAAACTATATATTTCACGTATGTATTTAAAACTAAGAGTGTATACCTTATAATTCTAAGGCTTGTATACATTGACAATCATTGTTAAAGCTTTGACCTAAACCAGTTCAGAGTTTTAAATAACTAATTATGAACTTTTAATATTTGGATAATTCGTATGAATTAAAGTACACAACCCTCACTGGGCACTGTGTTTTTGGGTTGCATGCCAGAATACTTAATCTTCATCAAATCGATGTGCTCTTGCAAATCTAAGGGCATCTACATTTTGAAGCATCTTTTCTGCAGGGTTTATCTGGTCTATCGAACTTTATTAAATGTTCGTAAAATGGACACATATCACTTTAGAATCGAAGTGACGCTGCCTTCGACATCAGCCACCTGCCCAACCTAACCTTTGGGTCCATAACAATTTTAGATGATGACGCTACCAAAAAGCTTTTCGTTTTCCGACTCTTAATTTTAAAGATTCTTTGCATATAATACTAGTATAACCAAATATTGCTAGGAATTACATTTAGTATGAACAAAAGAAAATGAATATACATATGTTGTGCTGTGTAATCTAATAGATTATAGAATTACATTGTATTCAATATATTGTCCTCCAAGACATAACATTAAAAAAATATAAATTTAATGATTTTTTCAATACACTTGGCTCAAGATTCATAGCGGCTGGTGATTATAACGCGAAACACACACACACTCTAAAGACCTCTGCAGACATCGATTCTGCGATAAATGTATTTACAGATGTCATCACGAATGCGGCTTGTGTAGCAACACCAATTTTTAAAACCAAAAAAGGTATTCCAGAACACTTCCGAAAATATCCAAGCTCTTGTAAACGAGAAAAGAAGGAAGGAAGAAGACGTTGGCAAGAATGTCGATCCCCTGCCTTAAAAAGTCGTTTAAATGATTGTCAAAGAAAACTAAAAGCCGCACTGAAGATTAATCAACAAAAATCTCTTGACACATATTTAAAAAACTTAGATTCCTCTAAGGAAACTAAGCCTGTGGAAGGCTGTTAAACACATGCAATGTCCAGTTGCATGTGAGTCTCCAACTAGGCTCGAAAACGGTTCTTGGGTAAGAGATCCACGTGAAAAAGTTGTTGCTTTTGCCAATCACTTAGAAAAGGTTTTTACTTCAAACGAAACAGACTCTAACATAAGTCCTGAGATTATAGACAACAACGTGTTTTCTCCATTGAAATTACGCCTTACATTGCTTCTATCAAATATACATAAACTTGACCTTAAGAGGTCTTCTGGAACTGACAGAATTTCTCCGTCAATGATTATCCATCTTCCAATTTCAGCTATAAGAATTTTATTATTTATATTCAACGCGATTCTTCGTTTGGGATATTTTCCAATGTCCTGGAAGATATCAGAAATCGTTAAGATTCCAAAACCAGGCAAGGACATTACTCAAGTTTCATCTTATAGGCCTATAAGCTTACTTTCGATTATCTCGAAATTGTTTGAAAAGCTACTAATTTGCACTTTAAGCACAATCATAAATTGGATGGATATTATTCCTGACCATCAATTCGGTTTCCGCGAATGTCATGGTACAGTTGAACAAGTACATAGAATAACAACAATGGTCAGGAAGGCCTTCGAAAATAAACAATACTAATCCGCCTTGTTCATCGATATTTCACAAGCATTCGATAAGGTCTGGCATGAGGGACTTGTAAGCAAAATTGTAAATCTGCTTCCAGCAAGTACACATAAGCTCTTAAAAAGTTATTTGTCCAAAAGATGAATATTCTATAGCAGATATGCCAACGAATGCTCAAACATACACATCCACTTCCGCAGATGATACAGCATTCATTAGTACTCATTCCGACCCCAAAATTGCTTCAGCATTATTACAATCCCATATTCATGAGTTTCAAGCATGGCTGAACAGATGGAAAATTAAAGTAAATCCGACCAAGAGCGTTCATATAACGTTTACTCTAAGGAGAGATAACTGCCCTGCAATTAAAATTAACAACGTGACCATCCCCGAGAGTTCTCACGTTAAGTATCTTGGTGTTCATTTGGATCGCCGCCTTACATGGTCCCATCACATTGACAGCAAGATAACTCAGATAAAATTAAAATCCGCTGAACTAAACTGGCTTATTGGCACACAATCTGCTTTAGAGTTAGACTACAAGGTCCTTTTGTAAAAAAAAAAAACGATAATTAAACCAATATGGACCTACGGTATTCAGCTTTGGGGAACGGCTTCTACCTCGAACATCGCCAAATTACAGAGACGACAATTCAAGTTGTTACGTTTAATAACCTGTGTCCCTTGGTATATACGAAATAACAACATTCATAAAGACTTGAATGTTGATTCAATAATAAAATACAGGCTTAAAAAGGAATATATAATATCGTTTTGCTTTTGGAGGATTTTCTAAGATCTGATATATAATTCATATCAGTATATTATCCGTAAATTGTGGAATTTTAAACAAAAAGTCGGTTTTTATACAAATTAAAAAATACAAAAATACAATTTAAATGAAAATAAAAAATTTGAATTTAGCATCGAATTTCGAGTTTTGGCTATATCTCAGTTGTAAGTGGAACTACATGTTGCAATTTAATAATGTATTTCGTTAAACACTATTAACATCTAATACCTATGCATATAAGCTATGTCGGTATGCCATCTAGAAGCTCATCAAATTTGATTTCAGCATACCGACATACATATGTTTTAAATAAGTGACTTTTGAACATTATGATGGCCATTATTCATATCTTACGTAAGTGTTGTTGCCAAAGGTCTAATCTTAATAGGTCAGCTAAATATTCTCATTAAAGCAACCATTTAATCGGTCCTTAAACTTTTAAGATAATGGGTGTTTTTTTTAGAGGTATAGAACTTCGAATTGAAATAAAACACAAGAAAATCGTTTTAATGTCCATCAATTTGGCTTTATTGGAAGGATAATTTTATGCCATTAATGTTTAAATATGACTTCGGGCATGTGGCCGCCGCGGCTGGCTCGAATAAAGCCAATTCTACAGGTCCAATTTTCAACTACTTTTTCGGGCATATGGGGCCGTATGTTGGCAATAACGCCACGAATGTTGGCTTCCAAGTCCCCTAACGTTTCTGGTTTGTTGGCGTAGACGAGCGACTTCACATATCCCCAAAGAAAATAATCCAGTGGTGTCAAATCGCACGATCTTGGTGGCCAATTGACAGGTCCATTCCGAGAAATTATGCGCTCATCGAATGTTTCCTTCAATAAATCAATTGTGACGTGCGCTGTGTGGTATGTAGCGCCTTCTTGTTGGAACCACAACTCATCCACATTCATGCCATCCAATTGGGGAACAAAATAGTCGGTTATCATGGCTCTATACCGGTCTCCATTTATGGTAACTGACTCTCCAGCATTATTTCGGAAGAAGTATGGCCCAGTCAGTTTTTGTGGATGTAATGGCGTCTCAAGGGTCTCATGTGGATTCTCTTCACTCCAAATGCGGCAATTTTGCTTGTTGACGTAGCCATTCAACCAAAAATGAGCCTCATCACTGAACAAAATTTTGCGATGAAAATCAGCATCGAGATCAATCTCATTTTCGGCCCATACACCAAAATCACGACGCATTGCATGGTCTCGCAGCTTTAATTCTTGCACAAGCTGGATCTTGTAAGGTCGCAAGCCAAGATCTTTGCGCAAAATCTTCCATAAAGTTAATGGACAAAGCTCCAATTACTGTGCACGGTGGCGAATCGATTCATTCGGGTCCTCTTCAACACTTTGCTCAACAGCGGCAATTGTTTCTTCGGTGCGCACTGTTCGACGTCGCTGCGGATGCGTATTATCACATAGATTAAACGTAGTGCGAAAACGATCCATGGTTAACCGAATTAATTGCTCTGATGGACGATTATGTCGACCATAAAATGGACGGAGCTTGCGGTAAACTTCGCGAACTGAACCATCATTTTCGAAATAAATTTGCACGATTTGCAAGCGTTGTTCTTTTGTCAACCTGTTCATGATGAAATGGCAAACCAAACTAAATATTAATCACTTGACAGCTGACAAAATGGAAGCCAGTTAAAAAAGTGATGCCAACTTAAAGTTCTATACCTCAATAAAAAACACCCGATATATGCATTTAAATACAACCTCTCTCAAGGTGCGAAATGTTACAATGTTGTGTAATTTCTTAAATTGTTTGTATTTCAATCTGCCTCCATAATGTTTTAGACCCAATATAAAACAAGGTTATTCACTTATTAAAGTATTATTCACATATCGCCCAAAAATTAAATGTATTTTAAAAAATGTTTGTTTTTGAACTTGTAATATTTTCCAGGGACCGTAACAGTTATGACTTTTATCGAAAAAGTCAAAAAATAACAATTATTTTTTAGCTTTTATTTTAAAAATCAAAAATAAATGTTATTATTATTATTATTTTTACACTTTTTCCTGTACATATAATCATTTATACAGAATATACCTCTCAAATACAGTACTATACTCTATAATAAAGTACGTATGATCACCGTATCTATAATATTGTAGATGTTGACCAGTGATGTCAAATTTCTTTAATTAGAAAGATAAATCGGGGCTCATATATTTTATAACTTAACCGACTTGAAACGATTGTTTTATTGATAGCTCTTTTTTTTAATATTTGAAAGCCAAATTTAATTATTTATTTTGTGTTAAATAACTTTAGAAAGCTTAAAATAATTGTTGGTGGATTGCGTAAGTAATCATATTTTATTATTTTAGCTAAGTTGTGCTCAAAAAATTTTAAAAACATATGTACAAAATAAAACTAATAAAATAAAACTAAACAAAAACATATACAAAATTATAGTACATGTTTGTACATTTTTCTACCGACTTACAACACTTTTGAGACTTTTTATATTGGGTAATTATATTTATTTATTTTATTACTTCTAAATTTGTATATATAACAACATTAAATATAAATAATATAGAGTAAAATATACATTTATTTTCAGTCTTATAAACGAAATCCGAAATCTACAATACATAACTAATGTGACAAATAATTAGTTTTGTATCCAATAATATGTACATATATTGAGAATAAATTTGTATTAAAATGTAAAATGAAATTTGCCACATTCGATATTTATTTTATTTCGTAAAAACGACTTTTCAACTTGTCAACATTATATACAAATTAAAATTATTATAAAATTTAATAGATTCGAATGTAATATACTCAAAATATGTATATTTTTGTTTTAATTTTTTTCACATATGATCATACCATACGCAAATAAGTATGTCGAAGTCATTCCTTGTTCATAAATTCAAAGAATCAATAAAGATCATGAACTTGTCAGTATTATATTCTATATTCGCAATATCACATTAAAGCGGGTTTTCCCCGTTTTTGTGGATCGCATAAATGATTCATAAATTGACCAACTGGTATGACTAGCACCATAAAAATATGTTCGAGTAGCAAGTTACAAAGGTGCTTTTATATTTTTATATTTATATATATATATATATATAATATTAAAAAGAACGCACTTCCCCTAGTATACCATATATGACAGTGTGTTATAAAATATATTAATTCAATTTTTGTTTCAAATTATTACACTTAGGAATATTATAAAAAAATATTAAAATAACTGTTAATGGAATGAGTCTTTTTACCTATAAAATATTTACTTTTATAGTGTATCTAAACCATTTTTGGAGACCAATTTCATTTTTATATAATCCAGTCCTACTTACCTACCAATACACTTATACTATATTTACTTGTAAACTTTAATTATTTTTTTGTGTTGAGAGCAGTCGATGTGCGAGGACTAAATACTAAAGAAAATGTTTTTGTTGGTAGAGCGACGCATGCTGGAACTGTTTTAATGCTTGATAAATCTGTAGAACTAACGTCATATTTCTGGAGAATATTTGAGAGTATAATAAAACCAAAACCCCTTACAAGGTTTTGACCAATACAGGTACGCTTTCCAATACTAAAAGGCAAAAAGTGGGGAATATTTTTTTTTAATTGCACTTTTCCCTGATGCAAATTCTTCGACTTAATGGAATTTTGGGATTTAGAAAAGGTATTTAGGACTGAACATTCTGATACCGATGAGCTTATAGCAAGTGTATCTTTATCGTATTCAATACCTGAGTCAGAACCTTCTGAGTTGCGTCGTTTTGTGACAGTTATAGTGTCAGTAATGTTTTTGGTACATATTTTTATGTTTTGAGTGTTTGGAAATCCCAACTCGTCTAATGTTTCTAAAAACCGATGTGGTTGAAATATTTCTGGATTTTTCCAATAGACTGAACTAGTATTCAATTTATAGTTGTTAATAAATACAACAGTACCTTCAGTTACTCCGTATCCTGCAATAACAGTATCCTCTGTTGCCACATGAGGCACAATGGGAGATGAAGAATAACGTAAAACTTCAAATATTGTAGCCATTGTATACGGCATACTATCCATGTCATACAGATTGATTTTCTTCTGTCCTTTATTGGTTATGGCATCGGCCTCAAAACGAATTTGCTTTCCAATTGATGGATTTTTAGCAATGTAAGCCAATGACATCATTACAAGATTTCCCACAGCAGAATGTCCTCCAATAAAATCTTCTAACATATAAATAATAGTGTCTCGAGAAACGTTTTTGTCTTCGATCAAGCTCTTTAAAAGAGCGTCTGTGAAATCTTTTTCGGGTTCATCTAAATCAATATTTTCTTCTCGCTCATTAATGATTCGTTCTAATATAAACTTTCTAATATTAGAGGACCAACCGACAATCGTGTTTGTGTGTCTCTTGTAAAAAGGCGACAACCATGGCAAAAAGTCTAAGGCGTACCCTTGATTAATTTCCCAAAAAATTTCATCGAAATATTTGACAATCATTTGAAAATCTTTATCTTCGTAATCAAATCGAATCGAACACATGTATTGTGTAAACATATTTGCACAAGTCTGTTGAATTAGGGGTTTAATATCAAACTCTTCACCTGGTATTATTTTATCTTTAAGTTTTTCCATTAGTTCTCCAGCCTCAAAAGAACCTACACTTGACATTTTTGAGAAGTATAAAGATGAATTTCGAGGTGAACAATGTCGTCGAGCAAGATTTCGACGTTTTTGTTGAAGAGCAGACCAATCACACAATGCCAGAGCTGTAATACAATTAAATACCCAAATAACAATAATAATAAGTCTCATATATTATACTAAAAATAAATAGCATGAACAAAAATATATGACAACCCACTTACAATTATTACGATCTCCACCAAATAATTTATGATATCGCAAAAAATCTGGACGACCTCCAAAGAATTTTCCATTTTGATTAAGTACTTCACGTATTAGCTCCAAGTTATTAACCACCAAACAGCGAGTTGAGCCAAGCGTCAAAGTATATATATCTCCAAGTTCCTTCGATAACTCTGTAAATCCTTCAAAGGGAACTCGAAATCGTGACAATAATGGTAAATTACCAAATATAGGCCAGGGAACAGGACCAGGAGCTTGTTTGTACTCCTTTACTATTATTTTTTTATCTTCACCAACATAATCTATTAGGCGAACTTTTCTTCCGTAATTGTAAAGAACTCGAATGTATATTCCCACGACAAGGGACAATAAAACTATAACTAAAATAAGTGTTAACGGCAACATATTGTGCGCTAATATTTTGTTTAAATTTTTAGTTTACGCAATGACCAAGTAATAGCAACCAATAACTGTAATGACAGAAAATATTTTTGACTTTAATCCACTTGTTAGCTTAGCGGATGCTTTGCGTATGCTATTTTGGAAAGTAAAGATTCTTAACTGAGCGTTGTTTGTTCTCTACTTTAGCTTTTATACGTGCTCCTCCTTAAGGTGTTTTTACTTACATATTCATAGAAATATGCAAATATATTGAAAGTGTATTCTCATATCAACCTCAGTAAACGACAGTATAATAATTTTTTTCGATTCGAATGGTCAGTACTTATTAAAATAAAACAATCAGAACGAAACAGAATTAATAATACATACACCCAAAGAAAAGTTAATTTAAAATCAATAAAAAACATACGGAATTATTGATAAACATAAATGAAAGTTAAATGTTCGTTCTTCAATAGTGAACGATATTAATGAAATATATAATCGGATCCAGATAATTTTAATATAAAAAACAACATCAAAACTTTTTTGTAGTTAATTTGAGTTATTAATTTAAAATAAAAAATGATTGGGTGTTTTTCCACTCTCAGAATGGATGTTGAACTCACCTCCATACTACCGTAATGCAGGGACTCTATCACTGAACCATATAATCAACTATAGCATAAATTATATATATATATATATATATATATATATATATATATATAATTCCCCGATAATGACCAGGGCTACTTCTCTCAGACAATGAGCTGCATCCGATTCTGTTTTTAGGCTCATTGAAAGGGACCTACATTTTAACGCCGGCTCCGAACGGCAAATGCATTAGTTTGGTCTTGACCGGGGATCGAACTTGGGACCTCTTGTATGCTAGGCGGATGACAAACCTGCTATACCACTGCGGTTCACAATAGTAATACCTAATATAATATAATAAAACGTAATATAATACCTAACATAATCAAATGATTTGATTATATTCTTCATAATAATATCGGCGCAACAATTAAATAATGCTGTAGCGTTATTTACAAAACATAGAATGTTCACCAGTGCAAAAAAACCTGTGCCTAGTTTCTGTAATTCTCGCATCGATAAATTACACAGCACAACAAAATAAAAAAAATTTCATGTGCTCTTAAAACCACTATACAATTTTGATGCATCATGACTACCTTTGTACAAAAATGGTAAAAATTTTAAATTCTATGGCGAGATTTTTTAAAATTTTTTTTTTTTAAATTGCAATTTTTTTTTAGACGTTTCTTCAAATAATTAATAATAACTCAAAAACTACTAGTCCGATATTATTAAAATAAAATCAGAAAAATTAAGATTTACATAGCCTTTAATTTGTCTATATATTAATCGGATCAATAGTATCGGAGTTATAATAAAAAACTTAAGAAAAAAATATATTTTTTACGTAAAAATGGCAAAAATTTTCGTTTTAAAAAAATCACGAAAAATCGAAAACGGCAAAAACCTTCCAGATTTATTATTTTATCGCATAGCGACATATAATAGCAACAAAATGAGATATCGACCATTGATTTCTTTCGAATTTATTCACAATTTAGTGAATTCGCTCATTTTCACAAAATTGTTATGGTCGATATCTCATTTTAAATAAATCTGGAAGTTTTTTGCCGTTTTCGATTTTTCATGATTTTTTTAAAACGAAAATTTTTGCCATTTTTACGTAAAAAATATATGTTTTTCTAAAGTTTTTTATAATAACTCCGATACTATTGATCCGATTGAAACGCGATATATAGACGAATTAAAGGCTATGTAAATCTTAATTTTTCTGATTTTATTTTAATAATATCGGACTAGTAGTTTTTGAGTTATCATTAATTATTTGAAGAAACGTCTAAAAAAAATTGCAATTTAAAAAAAAAAAAATTAAAAAAAAAATCTTGCCATAGAATTTAAAAATTTTACCATTTTTGTACTAAGGTGGCCATGATACATCAAATGTATATAGTGGTTACTCGAGCACATTTTTTCTGTTGACCTGTGTTATTCGAGTGGAACAATGAAAATAAAGAAACAACTAGTGGAATTGAAACAAAATGTAATTTTTTTTACCCAAGTGTTTCCGCACGTATTAAATCGCCGAAAAAGAAACTTTTAAACTAAAAAGTAAAAACAAATACATTGCTTCATTTTATTTATTCAAATATTTTCCATTTTAATTAATTTCAATTATCAAAAATGCATCAATATATTTCGGCGATCGTTTTGTTCGGCAACTAACATCAACACACTAAACATTTAAAATAATTTATAAATATATATGTATGTGTCTATATATATCTATTTTTTCTTATTTTTAACTAATTTTTTTTAATCTTTTTTCTAACATTTTTTTTGGACACAACTACTTTTTTGTATGATAAATTTTTTCTTTTTCTATCAGCTGTTTTCTTTTTGACAGATATATTAGAAATTTCCAATAAAAACGCAATCAGTATTGCTAGTTCTCACTTTGAGTTACAGAAATACTATTTTCTTCCATTTTCTTTTCGCTGTGAAAACTTATCACTTTGAGTTACAGAAACGACCTACTGTATAAATGTAGAAAAAACAAGTAAGTGTGGTATATTCTGAATGCCGAATCTTGGATACCCTTAGAAGTACAATATCAATAGAGTTTATTTTTAATTCTATAGTTTCTGATTACTGAACTTTACCTCAAATATTGGCGCAATAATATTTTAGATTTAAAGTATTCGGTGAAAAGAAAAAAAATAAAGGTATGCTTTTCGCAATTTACACAAAAAAAAGTTAAAGACCTAAATTTATTACATTTTTTACGTTTCTTCAATTTGTCGACGGCCTATATTCATACCCTCTATGAACCAGTTTGCCCAAATAAGTATTTGGTGCCAAAATAAAATATTTTAATGAAAAAAAAATAATTTTTTTATTTATTTTTTTTTTATTTTTTATTATTTAAAAACCTCTATAAACCAATAAAATAATAATTTTAAATTTGGCTCATAGAGGGTATTGAATTTAAGCCATCGATGTGTACTTTAATTGGAAAGTATCATCCATATAGTAAAAGTTCTTGATAAGTAATGTAAAATTCTAAAGTTAGGGGACCGATTTAAATCAAAGCTTTGGCAATGAATGTTTTGACAATATATATATATATATATATATATATATATATATATATATATATATATATATATATATATATATATATATATATATATATATACATATATGTGGAGCCGCGGAACAAAAGGTTCTTTTTGCACACTTTTTACATTTTGGTTTTTTGTTATTTTTGTAATATTTAGGTTGAAATCTTTCAAATACAATTGAGAAACAATAATAATTTTTTATTTAGTAATTAAATGGACATTAAAAAGTTTTACTAAACAAAAGGTTCTTTTCTACTTTTTTTGTAACAAAAGGTTCTTTTTCCACAATAAGTAAGTTACATATTTTTTCCCTTATTCGTGTAGTTTAGGGTGCACCTTATTTTATGAAAGTGCGTAATTGAACCTTTGCTCCCCCTAGAAATGTTCTAAGTAATACAGAAACATGCTTCACAAATTTTTTCCGCCCACAAAGTGGTAAACTTTTTGGAATAGGAAAAAAGGGAGTATTTTCGGTTTTGCCCAAATTAAATTTTTTTACTGGAATATAAAAGGCAACTTAAGAAGCTTTATTTTAGGTCATCAATATTACAAATCCAAGAAGTAGTTTCAAAGATATTGCAATTTTTCCCAGAAAATGCGTGTCCTTAACGACTCGCCTAAGGATATGCAGCTAAAAAAATTATTTAAATCAGTTTTTAATTTTTTTGAAAATTTTGTTTCAAAAATATAACAAATAATACATTTGCTTCTCAGTATCACAAAAAAAAAAAACAAATGGCAGAATAAAAACCAAAAAAATGACGTCCGTATCATTAACCGTTTTGCCGTACCTGTGATTTCAAATCGAAGAGTTCCGCGAAAACTGTACTAATGTTCAACATTAATAAAAGTAATAGTGAATATTTTTCCTCAGACTATTTATAATGTAAACGGCATTGTTTTTTTATTATTGTAAAAGTTGAACACTTTCTTTTCCGGGGTCAAATGTCATAATATAGAGTTTTTTCATTTTCAATTGAAAAATTACAGAATATTAAGAATTTATTACAAAATTTTGTTAAAAATGCAAAAATATAAAATTCTGCATGTTTTTATGTTACGTAGATTACTTCTGGGGGGAGCTATGGTTTAATTTCGTTGCATAACAAAAATTATTTTTTCATATTTTTATTTTTTTTTGTATCAAAAGGTACTTTTTCACTTTTTTTAACAAAAGGTTCTTTTTCCAAAATAAAAGTGCTTATTTAAGGGGACTTTTAAGGTTTAATGTGGTGATTTAGAGCACAAAGATTCACCTACTGGTAAGTAGCTAACTTAAATATATTTCGCGGTTCATTGATTTTTTAAAGTGCGAAATAACAAAAAACTTAATTTCCCAAAAATTTTGAATGATGCAAAAAGAACCTTTTGTTCCGCGGCTTCACGTATATATATTGAATATTTACTTATAAATCTATAGTTAGTTGACTAATGAATATGAATAGTTAATCAATAATATTTGGGATGTATTGTTCTTCCGATCTGTGAAAGTTTTTACTTCTGATGACTCTTAAATAAACTAATAAATACAATGGCTACATGTTCTTACGATGCACAGTGGTTTACGGACGCTTTTTTTTGGAAATAATTCTGTAACTTTTGAACGACTCGAGATATTTGAATGAGATTTGGCATTGTGATAGTCAAGGAATATTCGAGTTGGTTTTCAAAAGCACTAATCCACGAGGGGTCGGGAGAGTGATTGATGGACCTTCAAAGTTGGTCACCTCGGGTGTTCGACTTTTTTAAAAATTCGCAAGAAATCCATTTATGGATAGATTGAAAAAAAATTTTAAACTTAAGTTGTCCTTGAGAAGATCTACAAAAAATATGCTAACATGTGTAGGTTATCTCCTTTGGGTTTCGAGATATTTGGGTAAAAAGGAATTTTTGGGTTGATTTTTTACCTATGTTTTTGAGCTTTTTTTGATCTGGTGGACGCATCTAAGAATATTCGTTAAATTTGTAATAAAATTCTATACAATTTTTGTGCAAGTCGGTTATAAATATCTTCTTTCGTTTGAAAGTAAAAAATATACAAAGTTGAAAGTTAAAAAAAATTTCGCTTTTTTTTAATTTTTCCCTAAAAGTTAGCTATATTTTTTCACTAATAAAAAAATATTTTCTTAAGAAACATAAAAAGATTTTTAATGCTTTTCAAAGAAAACATAATGAGAATGCGTATAAAACAAATTTCTTGCTAATTCTACTTTTGGTCCTCGCACATGCCCTCTCCAAAAAATGCCAATTTGTAAAAAAAAAAATTAGTTTAAACAAAAATTTCTCAAAAGGCAAAGCACCGATTTGAAAAAATTATAATGTTTATATTTTCTGACATATCTGTTATTGATTAGAAAAGTTTTTTCTGAAACGCGCTGCAAATAGAGGCAGTGTTGCCATATTTGTAAAAAAACTCATTTTTTAAAACCCCTTTTTCCCGAGTTGGGAATTGGGGAATTTTTCAGTTAAAATTGGGAATTGGAATTGGGAAAAAAATAATATTTTTTTGTTTTACGATACAAAGTGAAAAAAGATTAACTCACCTCAAAAAGATTTTTACATACTGTTCATCTCCTGGTCTTTCCCGATCCAATGATACTAAACAGGTACATCAAGCTATAATACATAGCCTTTAAAAGCTCTGAAAACTTTGCCTCCCATAGCAATTTTAAGCTAAATGTTGGAGTATTGGAGAGTAATGTGTGCAAATAAAGTTAATGGTGCACAGTGGTATTAACTCTGCAATTTCTAAACTACTAGACGGATTTTGACAAAATTTGGAACGTCAAGAGATGAGGTGTGAGGCTTTTAGATCAGTGTTTAAGAACGTATTTGTCGGTAGCACAGTGGGCTCTACAGTGGGAGTAAGTTGCCTAAATCGGGTATATAGAACCTTTGGGTCGGTATAACTTCCGCCAATTGGGTCCAATCTAAAAGATTTTTATGTTGTAATTTTTCGCAAAAATCTCTAAAACTAAACAAGGTATTACGACTAGTTTTGTACATAGTATGGACCTGTGTATGCGAAATTCAGAAATATAAATTTCGGAACAAGTTCTGAAATGCAAATTAAAAGTTTTGAATACAGAAGAGTATGCTTTTTGCAAATTTCATTTTTTTTAGAAAAGCGGCCCATGTGACCCGATTAATAGCCGGGCTCTATCAGATTTTTGCACAGATCTTAAGAACATTATACTTAATACAATTTTGTTAAAAAAAGGTTTTGAAATAAAATAAACAATTTGTTTGCAGTCACAAGAACACAAGTTTTGTAAAAAAATTACTGATTTTCGACTACCGCTGGTTGTAGGGTGCATGTCCAAAATTTTTAGAAATATAGTTTATACTAATCCCTTAAGTCCAGCCTTTTAGAAAATGTAAAAAACGAATTGAGTCTTTTGAAAAAATTTTTCAAAAATATTGAAAAAATAATATTACTTTTTTTGAAAAAAAAAAATTTCACGCTTTTTTCGGTACACAAACTTTGAAGAATTTTTCTGTGTTATTAAGTTTACAAAATAAAAAACTTTTTTCTTCCAGTTCATTTAGAAATTTATTAGCAATCTTGCAGTTTTTTTTTTTTTAAATTTTACGTAGTACGAGGAAAGATTAATAGGCCAAAAAGGCCAGAAGACATACCATAAAAAGCAAAAAAAAAATTTGGATTCAAATATTTCTTAAACTATAAGATATTAGGTAGTAAAGTAAGCATGTTTTTTTCTTAATTTTTTAAGAAGTTTTCGAAAACATAAAAGTCTTTCGGATCGGACCGAATTGGCGAAAGTTATACGGACCCAAAGGTTCTATGTACCCGAGGTAGGCAACTTTCTCCCACTGTAGAGCCCACTGTGCTACCGACAAATATGTTCTTAAACACTGATCTAAAAGCCTCACACCTCATCTCTTGACGTTCCAAATTTTGTCAAAATCCGTCTAGTAGTTTAGAAATTGCAGAGTTAATACCACTGTGCACCATTAACTTTATTTGCACACATTACTCTCCAATACTCCAACATTTAGCTTAAAATTGCTATGGGAGGCAAAGTTTTCAGAGCTTTTAAAGGCTATGTATTATAGCTTGATGTACCTGTTTAGTATCATTGGATCGGGAAAGACCAGGAGATGAACAGTATGTAAAAATCTTTTTGAGGTGAGTTAATCTTTTTACACTTTGTATCGTAAAACAAAAAAATATTATTTTTCTACTTTTTTAAGGAAAATAATTTCAATATTTGATATTTTGTAGAAATGACATGGATAACGATATCACAATGAAATTTTGTAGTTATGTAGATCAAAAAGATCTAAAAGCAATAGACTAAAAAAAATTCCCAATTTTACTGAAAAATTCCCCAATTCCCAACTCGGGAAAAAGGGGTTTTAAAAAATGAGTTTTTTTACAAATATGGCAACACTGCCTCTATTTGCAGCGCGTTTCAGAAAAAACTTTTCTAATCAATAACAAATATGTCAGAAAATATAAACATTATAATTTTCTTCAAATCGGTGCTTTGCCTTTTGAGAAATTTTTGTTTAAACTAAATTTTTTATTACAAATTGGCATTTTTTGGAGAGGGCATGTGCGAGGACCAAAAGTCGAATTAGCAAGAAATTTGTTTTATACGCATTCTCATTATGTTTTCTTTGAAAAGCTTTAAAAATGTTTTTATGTTTCTTAAGAAAATACTTTTTTAATAGTGAAAAAATATAGCTAACTTTTAAGGAAAAATTCAAAAAAAAAGCGAAATTTTTTTTAAGTTTCAACTTTGTATATTTTTAACTTTCAAACGAAAGAAGATATCTATAACCGACTTATTACAATTTAAAATTTATTACAAATTTAACGAATATTCTTAAAAAATTGTTGGTCCTCAGATGCGTCCACCAGATCAAAAAAGCTTAAAAACATAGGTAAAAAATCAACTCAAAAATTCTTTTTACCCAAATATCTCGAAACCCAAAGGAGATAACCTACACATGTTAGCATATTTTTTGTAGATCTTCTCAAGGACAACTTAAGTTTAAAATTTCTTTTCAATCTATCCATAAATGGATTTTTTGCGAATTTTTAAAAAAGTCGAACACCCGAGGTGACCAACTTTGAAGGTCCATCAATCACTCTCCCGACCCCTCGTGGATTAGTGCTTTTGAAAACCAACTCGAATACTCCTTGACTATCACAATGCCAAATTTCATTCAAATATCTCGAGTCGTTCAAAAGTTACAGAATTATTTCCAAAAAAAGCGTTCGTAAACCACTGTGCAGCGTCTGGTGGCCGTGCAAAAGAAATCGAGCTCCATATACAATGGCGTCAAACTTTTACATGAATAAAGAATTTTATTGATATCCAAAACAGTTTTTGTTTTATTTATTTATTTTGTAGCGCTCTTATTGAAAATCTCTTTATTAAATGTCTATTTTAAATTATTCAATTAATATGACGTATTTTTATATACATATTTTAAAATTGCTGTTTTTCCTTGAGCGTGCATGTTAATTTATTGTAGCTTTTACTTCAATTTTCAACATCCAGTAATATCTACATAAATAAGTATATTCTATCTTATTTCTAAAAAGGTAAATATTATTCAAACCCGAGATTTTGATACAAAATAATGATATAATATGTGTCACAAAATACGTCTTTATTTTCAAGCATTTAGCGTGACGTGTTTTCAACCATGGCGCACTTACCAAACCAAATGTAATATGTTAATGTACATCAACTACATGTTCCAGATTTGTTGTTTTATACTTGTACGAGGGCCACCTTGTAAGTATGGGAAATTAGCAAAACTAATGATAATATCTTAAATCTGTCAACACCATCCTTAACTCACTGTAAACACAACAAATATCACTTGTGCATCAAAACTTTTTGAGTACATTTATGCTATAAAATGTCAAACAATTTTATTGTGTTTACAGATTTTTGCCATTGACATAAGTTTTTCCAAGGGAAAGCATTGTATTAGGGATAACATTAAAATAAAACTTCTTAATTTGTTGGCAAACAGTCCACAGTTGATGTTAGTGTTATTTTTCTCGTAAGTTAATGAAAATCATACACCGAATCAAAAATTATAGGTGATCATACCCATACCCCAAACCCTGTAATAAGTACAGCTATCAAAAACTGCACAGATCAAGTTCAATTTTTAAGGACTCATCTATGTCAGTCTTTTAAAAAATACATAGTTTCAATACATACAACGTAAATGCATATGTATGTATGTTAATTTTCTGTCAACATAGAGTGTTCTTAATAGTTTGAATTTATTTAATGATCAGCTCTCAATCGCATCATCTTTATTTAATATTATTATTTTTTTTTAATATTAAACAGTATGTGAAAATAAAATGTTCCTGTAGTTAATAAAACATAAATTTCTCCACCTTTTTTTTATAATTTCAAAAAATACGTTAATTTGATCATTAATATCTTAAATAGTAACACAAGCGAAAAGTCAAAGAAATGGTATGTTAATAGGGGAAATCACACTTTATTGCAAACTACCCTTGCAGTGCTTGCACATCTAGAAACCTAGGAATTATTCTAGTACTAGCTGATTTTACCCTCGCTGCCCGGTTTGGTAGTTAAAGTTTTTAACTTATTGCTGTGTTAACACTTTAGTTAAAAATTAACAATTATGAAATATTTCAATTAATTTTTTAATTGAATACTTTATTAATATATTTGCATATATATTTAATTGACTTTTGTGAATGGCAGTTAGCATTTTTGGAAAATTTTGATCAAATATGAGTCTTTTTTGACTTCACTGCACGATTAAAATGATCATTTATGATATCATTTATGAGTCAAAAATGATCTTTTTGTGTGAGAAAATGGTATCCTTCATGCGACTCTTTAAAACGAGTCTTAAATGACTCGTTTTGCTGATTAGAATATGAATGCACACATTTTGCTAGATTTGTTAAAAAAAATCTTTTTAATTACGCAACACAGTATGTAGGGTAGAAGGGGGAGCATTTGCCACTTTTTTTAAAGTGCTCTAGGTTTCTTACCGTGAGAGTTATCACAATTTTTTTGTTCTTCATATTTACCTATATATGTTAGCTTTAAACTGTGTTGGTTCAGATTGCCTACGGCTTTTCTTTATGTATCAAATTTGAAAAATAGCAAATTAACTAAAAGTGGCCAATGTGCCCCATCCATGGGGCACATTTGCCAATAAGTTTGGTACAAAAAAAGAAGTAAAAAAATTGTTGTAATAAAGTAAATTTTTATTTCTATAAAGCTTTAATATACAAAACAAACAAACCAAAAAATTAATTCAAGTTCATTTCACATGGATAAATTTAACAAAACAGTAAAAAATTCAGAGATCAAAATTTAAACTATTGGGCCTCTGTTAACATTGTACTGTGACATATCAACATTAAAAAAAAAAATGTTAAGATGGAAGATGGATTGGGTCTTGCAACCAAAATACGATATCCTTTTTAGAGATATTACAAATGTCGGGCTTTGTCGACAAGTTGCTTTGTTATATGTGCATGGCAAATGTGCCCCAGGTAGAGTCGTTAGATGTAAAGAACTATTTTTCACATAAGAAATAGATTTATTGATAAAAACTTAACATATTTGTTCTCAATACTATATTGTTTATTAAACTAATGAATAATTTTTTAGGATAACAAAAAAAAAACAAGGAAAACATTACAAAAATACTTGTAGCAAAATATTTTTTCAGGGTCTGCTGAAACAATAAATCACGCCTGATGTTTTAAATATGAAAGCTACAGCAGTCAAAATTTGAGATATAGAATATCAATGATAAACGAATATAAAATCGATTACAGCATCAAAAAAGATAAGTTAGTTTTCAAGAAAATTAGTGGTGGCAAATGCGCCCCTATGGCAAATGGTCCCCCTCCTACCATATATCTATTTTTAGAACACGTCATATCTATTTTTAGAACAGTGAAGTTGCGTTAATAATTATAGAAATTGATGTTGTCGAGACCGAGGATCGAACCTAGGCCGCTGAAAATGATATGTTATGCTAAGTAGTCGACGTGCTAACCAACTAAACCACATCACCCATAATGAGATACGAGTCTTTTTGTGGCATTTTTTTATCACCTAAAAATAATTATATTACGCACGTTTTACAAGATTTTTTTTTTGCTATTTTCAACTAGTCGCTTGCGTCTATGAGTCGTTTTGTACACTTTTTTGATCACCAAACGCTTTCAAGGTATTTTCTGGGTCTTTTTGTGGTCTTTTTTGAACACCAAACTGATTACAATAGCATAAAAAACAGTCTATTGGGATCGTTTGCACTATAAGATTTTGACTGCACACATTCTGCAAGAATTGCTTGTGCTTTTGTAAACTAGTCGTTTTCTAAGCATTTAAGGAGTCTTTTTGGAATCTTATTTAGATCACCAAGCTGATTAATCAGTTTTTGATCATCTATACGAATTCCAAAAGACTCATTTTGCTAGATTATTGAAAAACTATCAAAAAATCGTCAAATAATCATCAAACAGTCGTCAGTCAATCATGAAACAACTATCGAACAATCATTAAAAATCATTGAACAGTCGTTAGTCAATCATCAAACAACCATCAATCGTAAAAAAATCATGAAACTACTTTCACAAAATCTCTAGTTAATCGTGAAACAATTATCAAGCAATCATTAAAAATCTTCAAACAATCATCAGTCAAACCAATATTTCTTCATCCGTTTTCCTATTCGTGCATCCGTTTTCCCATTTTTCTTAATGTAGAATCCTAACTTGGACCAAAAAAACATTTAGAAAGAAAAAATGTCTTCATTGGTCCAGCCATTCAATACAATTTTAAAGAAAAGTGGAATTTTATCCCCATTTTTCAATTCCCAGGTCCTCGTTGGTCCATTTTCAAAAAATTCAAAAAGCGAAGAACTATCCTATAGTATGAAAATATATTTTTAATGTTTAACTTATATGGGAGGGGTCACACCCACTTAAGATTTTAAAAAATTTTGCCTATTTTAAACCTTAATTTGTCAAAATTTCAGAAAAATCGGTCCGCTCGGTCATCTATATTTATCATTTTTAATATATGAGTTATATGGGAGGGGTCATACCCACTTGAGATTTCAGAAAAAACCTTGCTTATTTTAACCACCGGTCACGCTATTAAATTTCATCAAAGTCGGTTTATAAACACCCGAAATATAGAAAAAATACCAAAAATTAAAATTTTTGATTGAAAAAGACTTTTAAATAACAAGAGAAAAAGGATACTCAGGGTTGAAAATTACTTCAGTTTTTCACAGTATAAGCTTTATGCCTAACTGAAACTGCACCCTGTAGGAGATTGAGTGTCAATTGTCTAAAAGTTACTAGTAATTTTCTACTACAGCAAGTACTAGTGCAAACGGAGTTGAAACTTTAGTAGAAAAGCACTAGTACTAGAAGTGGTTTTAGTGCACCACTTGCAGATCGATAGAACTTTGTTTAATGGAACAAAAATTCGTCTATATCTGTGTTGGTACTGCTTTTAAAATTAAATTTATTTAAGTATATTTTATTCTATTTACATATTTAAGAATAAAATACTTAAATACAAAACGTAATTTTATTCATCGGCTTTTCTCTTTTTAAAATGATACATCAATTGAAATACTCCAAACATTTAGTTATAAAGTAAACAACTTGGCAAGCCTACGACAATTTTGTATTTTTGTATTCAAATTTGGTTTTTGTGTAGCTTGTGCGTCAAAAACATAGAAAATATAAATAATATAAAATATAAAAAAATTAAAATAAAAATAGTTTAACGTTGATGGTACGCATGGAAAGCAGAATCTCAAACAAATCAAGAAGGTATGTAAATAAAAACAAGTAAGAGTGGTATATTCGGCTTTGCCGAATCTTGGATACCCTTCACCAATGGTGTTGCAAAAGTACTTAATGTAATTCCTAGCAAAATTTGATTATACTAGTATTATATGCAAAGAGTCTTTAAAATTAAGAGTCGGAAAAAGAAAAGCTTTTCGGTGCGTCATCATCTAAAATAGTTATGCACCCAAAGGTTAGGTTGGGCAGGTGGCTGATGTCTAGGGAAGCTTCACTTGGGTTCTAAAGTGGTCCCTTTGTGAAATATAATGATTACTAGACTACAAGTAGAGAATGCATATTTAAGCCAGCCAGTAGCTTCGAATTAAAATAGACACATATTTTACGAACACTTAATAAAGTTCGATAGACCAGATAAATCATGCAGAAAAGTTGCTTCAAAATGTAGATGCCCTTACATTTGCAATAGCACATCGATTTGATGAAGTTTAAGTATTCTGGCATGCAACCCAAAAACACAGTGCCCAGTGAGGGTTGTGCACTTTAATTCGTACGAATTATCCAACTAGTAAAAGTTCTTGATTAGTTATGTAAAACTCTGAAGTTAGCGGACTGATTTAGGTCAAAGCTTTAACAATGATAAGCCTTAAAATTATAGGCTATACACTCTTAGTTTTAGATACATACGCGAAATATATAGCTTTTGAATGGATGGATATCAGCTTTGTCGGAGAAGTTATTAAAGATTTACTTATTAATCTGAAGTTAGTTAATTAATTAAAATGAACACTTCATCAATAATATTTGGGATGTATTGTCCTTTCGATCTGTCCTAAATGTGAATAGAGCTCTCCCATTTTCAATATCGAACTTTTCAAGAGATCAGAAATACTTTTGTCAAATGTTGTCCCTCTAGAAAGTTTATTTTAGGCGCTATGGCCCTGAATATTAATATTGTACAACGTCTTTATACTAAATGTCATCATCGTATCTTAGGCGAAGTTATACGGGAACAATTGTCAAACGTGAACGGATTTCTCCCAATTGCAATTAAAAAATTTAAATTTTCGTTGATATGTGAGATACTTACATACATATGTAGGTTTTGAACGGATATCATGTAGTTAGCTGCATTTTTGTACTTCCTAGGAAGATTACCTATAATTTGATATATAATACATTCTCAAATGTTATCATAATGTTCAAAAGTCAGACACAAAATTAAGATTAATGCAGAGTGTCTGTCTGCTAAAATCAGATTTGTGGAGCTCCTGGATTTTACACAAAATTTTAGGATATTGTCCCACCCTGAATTTTATCATTGTCGATCAAAACACGCTAAATTATATCTACCACAAATTACCGAATGCATCAGGATTTAGGTAATCCCCTGCGAAGGACGCTATTAAATTTCATCAAAATAAACACCTGAGATATCGACAAAACAGGAGCTCCAAAAACTTGACTACAACAGAAAAAATTACAGACAGATAGACGGACGGACAAAAAAACAGACGGACGGACAAACAAACAGACGGACAGACAGACAAACAGACGGACGGACGGACTGAGGTTGCGAAATCGATACTCCTGACGATTCTGAGTTGATCGGTACAATTTGAATGGTATTCGTAATCAGATTTCTGGAGTTTATATATCATAAAATATATATTTCATCACAATCGGTCCATAAACACCTGAGATATCGCTGAAACAATACTTACAAAATGTAAACAAAATTTCTTAGACACGTACTTTGGGCAATTTGCTGTACATCAAATGTAGTGTTATGGCGATATCTCAATTGATTATGGACCGCTTTTGATAAAATTTAATAACGTGCTTGACGGGGGAATTTCCTAAAATCTGATATAAAATTTATGTAGGTCCGTGCTAAAGGAGGATGGTTTTTCCTATTTCTGCATTTCATTTTTTCAACAAACATTCTCTAATGCGAACTATGGGCAATTTGCGATACATCTAATTCAGTGTTTTGGCGATATCTCAGTTGTTTATGGACCGATTTTGATAAAATTTTACAGAGTGCTTTGGGAAACTATTTCCTACAATCTGATATATAACATATTATCACATGTACACCAGGAGTATCTTTTTTCTCTTGTTATTTAAAAGTGTGTTTCAATCAAAAATTTTAAAATTTTCGTCTAATTTTTGGTATTTTTTCGATATTTTCGGTGTTAATAAACCGATTTTAATGAAATTTAATAGCGTTCATTGCGGGAGAATTATATAATTATATATGATATATAATTATATATGATATATAATTTATGTAAGTCCATCCTCCAGGGGCTTCAGAAACTTGATTTCAACAGACAGACGGACGGACAGACAGACAGACGGACATCGCTTAATCGATTCTCCTCCCGATTCTGAGTCGATCGGTATAATTTTTATGGGGTCTACGATCACTAGTAAAAAAATTACAAACGGAATCACAAACTTATAATACCCTTTCACCTATTGGTGAAGGGTATAAAAACAAGAAGTAGTTTATGTTATATGCTTTAGATTGTTATAAAGTTAGATAAATACTTCAGAAATAATATTTGGAAAGTATTGTTTTTTTTTCAATTTGGCAAGCCTTTTGTTCTTAGGGTATACTTAGACTCTTTAATTGATTGATATTGTATATAGATTTTGAAGGGATATTTTTAAAATTATTTTTTTCAATTTTATTAAGTTGTTTTTTGTGTTAATCACGGAAATATTACCTATATTTTGATATGTTAAACTTACATAAATTGGACCTAAAATACATTTAAAAGTTAAACGCAAAAGTTCTATATTGTTCAAAATTTTGTATCCTGATTTCGGTGTCTTGACTTTATATCTGGTAACTAACAAATATCACAACATTTTAAAATACGTGTATATCTTTTTCTTATAGGAAAAGCACATGGTTAATCTTGAATGTCTGTGAATTAAGTAGGCAGAATTAGTACCAATATATACAATTATATATAATTAATATATTAACCTATAGGTTCAGTTAGATTTTTATACATATGTATATGTATGGTTTTGAACGTATACCATTGTAATGAGTTGTATTTTGCATAATTCATAAAAAGATTACCTACAATTTAATATAAATATACTTATTATATGTCGCAAATAATGAGCAATCACTATGTTCAAAAGTCATACCACTATTTTTAGACATATGTACATCGTATTTCCGTCTACTGAAATCAGGTTTGTGTAGCTCCTGGATGGCATACCGACATAAGTTAAATATTGGATGTTAATAGTGTTCTATGAAGTTTATTATCAAATTTCAATATACATTTCTATTAACACCTGAGATATAGCCAAAACTCGAAATTCGATGCCGAATTAAAATTTTATATTTCCTTTTAAATCATATTTGTTTAATTTGTATAAAATTCTTCAATTTGTTTAAAATTCCTCAATTTGCGGATAGTATACTGACATGAATAAGATGTCAGAACTTAGGAAATCCACTAAAGCAAAACGATATTAAATATCATCAAAATCGGTATATAACAATCTGAGATATAGCCAAAACTCCAAATTCGATGTCCCGCTAATTGCCGAATTTAAAATATTTAAAAAAAAATATACTTTTTTGTAAAAAAAATACATTTTTTTTTGAAAAAAAAATCATTTTTTTTGAAGAAAGTTTTCTGAATTGTATATCAAATTTTAGGAAATCATTCAACGCAGAGCACTGTTGAATTTCATCGTAATCGGTATATCAACAACTCAGATATCGCTAAAGCAAAATATATCGATGTACGCAAATTGGCAATTTTAAAAATTTTTTATAAAAAAACAGCATTTAAAAAAAAAATTTCGAATTATATGTCAGATTTTAGAAAATACTTCAACGCAGCACGCTATCAAATTTCATCAAAATCGGTCTATAAACACCAGAGATATCGACAAAATTCAAAATTCGATGAGAATTTAAAAAAATTTTTTTAAAAAATATGTAAATTATAAAAAAAAAATTTTAAAATTCGTCAATTTGTACCCATCGAATTTTAGTATTTTGCCGATATCTGTTTATGGACCGATTTTGATGAAATTTAATAGCGTACTGCGTAGGTCAATTTCCTAGAATCTGATATACAATTTATCTCGCTACACCCTCCAGGAGCTGCACAAACTTGATTTCAACAGACAGACAGACGGACAGACAGACAGACAGACATGGCTAAATCGACTCTCCTGGCGATTCTGAGTCGATCGGTATAATTTTTATTATATTTATTATTTATCTAAGACGAATAATGAAAAAATTACAAACTGAATGAAAAACTTATAATACCCTTTCACCTATTGGTGAAGGGTATAAAAATGTAATCTTAAATCCTGTGCGTAATCGTAAAATTCTGCACATTCATGTTTAATTATTAAGATGCTATTGTTGATTTGACGATGGTCCCGATATCGCCTTGAGAA
Organism: Stomorhina lunata; assembly: GCA_933228675.1. Taxonomy (NCBI): domain Eukaryota; kingdom Metazoa; phylum Arthropoda; class Insecta; order Diptera; family Rhiniidae; genus Stomorhina; species Stomorhina lunata. Next base: position 80,683,045 of record OW121740.1, on the reverse strand, counting down.
AAGAGATTCAACTACAAAAGACCAACCGTTTGGGAAAATTAAAAAAAGAAAATATGTAAGCAATGAAAACGCTGAAAATGAAGACTTAAATCGCATGATTAAATTTAATATTTGTTTTTATTAATCTAATAAATAAAACTATTAAAAATTATAATTAAGAGTAATTTTTACAAGGGGAACAAAAGAAAAAGGGACCACAATATGGGGACTGTTTGCATACATTAGTACTAGTAATAAACTGGTTTTGATGCAACCAATGAAGTCAATGTGTCGTGGTATTAAACTGGTTCCATTGCAACTAATTATACCAAAATGTACTAGTGCACTATTAGAACCTATGGTACTAGTAATTTTCTAAACACACTCAATGCTAATTTGAACATTAAGATGGTATAGGAAAGTTTACAGTTGCGAACTAGTACTGGTACTCTTGGTACTAGTTAAGCACTAGTAAAGTACTAGTTTGATCTCCGACAGGGCAGTAACAAAATCAGCAAAAGCTAAATGAAAAGAAAAAAAAGAAAAAAGTAAAGCTGACTGGTGCAGCTGACTGATCGTTTATTTTGGCTTACGCACACAGCCCATGAGAAATACTTGTAAATTTAGCTGATGCTGCCAACTTCAAGTTTTTTTCTCTTTCGCCTTTTGCTTGACTTTTTCCTATGAAGTTTTCTCGGCTAAGCACAACAGTTAAACACACACACACACCAAAAATTTAAGTTCAAATCAGTCAGCTAAAGGCGACGCAGCGCTTGTAGTTTTATATTAAGATATCTATATCCCAGTAAGAACAGTGTTAAACGTTTAAAATATGATGACTTTTACATTTGATATTAAACGTTTTTTTCAAACTTTTTTCAAACCTGAACAGATGTTTGAGATTCACCATTAATTTCAAATGAAGGTTCATTTGAGAATAAACGTTTGAAAAATGATAGTTTCTCAAATTGAGAATAAAGGTTATTCTTAAATCATTATCAAGATGATTTGAGAATAATTTGAAAATGGTGTTATATAAATTTGATGTCAAACCCTTTTTTAAAATTTTTTTTCAAACTTTAAAAGAAATTTAATGTTTAAGATATTTTAATGGCATTGCGTTTCATCGTTGTAACTTTTTTTCTGCGGATTTTTTTAAAATTGATCCATATTTGAAATTATGGAACAATGGCCAATTTTAATTGCGTTGCCCCTTTACTAAATTTCATAAAATTATTTTGATTAAAAATACAATAATATTCATATGCATAAGTAAATTTTCAATGTTTCTTAATTTTTTTTTACTTTAACATTAACTTTCAAAAACAAAATAAACAAACCCAACAATATCAAAAATACAACGCAATTTTATTTATGTTCCACATGTAGATGATATCCACATTTGAAAAACCTTTAAGAATGAGGTTTGATAATGATTTGAGAATAAAGGCATTTCTCAATTTGAGAATAAAGTCCCCTTTTTGTTGAGAACGCTATTATTCTCAAATCAGTATCAAACGTTTGACCTTTGAAAAAAGATTTATTTTCAAATCATCCTCAATTTGAGAATAAACCTTTTTTCTTACTGGGGTGTGTCGTATTTATGAATATGATGGGAAAGAGACAAAGAGGAATATATGTAATTGCGTGTGTATGTGTGTATATTTATAATACTAAGAAATGGTGTTGTAAGCAATATCAGTAATATTCAAGTAAACAGCAAATTAAATAAAAACAAGAAGAAAGCGCTATAGTCGGTCAAGCCGACCATACGATACCCTTCACCACTAAGGTCAAAGGTGTTATTTTTCCTGTATAAAGACAAATATTTGCTAAATTTTGCCATCATACAAAACGTATATATTCAACCTGTTTCCGTCATTTGGACTTATATGAGAGCTAGGGTCAAATGTGGACCGATTATCTCGAAATTCAAATTGATTACAGTTGTTACAAAAATTATGTATGCAAAAAATAAACTTAAAATTTTCACTTTCTTTAGATTCACGAGCGTTTTAGTGATTTTTTGTCTCATTTAGTGCGTTTTTGAAGAAGAGTTTGTATGGAAGCTGTGGTCAAATGTGGACCGATTTCAACGAAATTTGGTACAGTGATTTAAGTTTACATACATTTCATATCGAGAAAAAATGAAATCGTCCGAGATGCTGCAGCTAATACATCTGAAACAATTTTCAACAGCAAACATATTCTACTTGCGTTTGTCGACGACATTGACATCATGGGACGGACGCACATTTCGCGATTCGACTGCCACCTTTTCAAGTATCGAGAAGGAATGTAATAAAATGGGTCTAGTTGTCAATGAATCAAAACAAAACTGTTGGTTTCTACAAACAGGCAATCCTTAAGAATCGGACCACATGTGATCATTGAGAACTATACCTACGAGGTTGTAAAAGAATTTGTTTACCTTGGTACCGCCGTCAGCATAATTAACGACATAAGTTTCAAATTCAAACGTAGAATCATACTTGCCGGCAATGCACAGTGGGAAAATACGGCCAAAACTCAATAACTTGGTCATTTCTTAACTTTTTTTCTTGAAATTTTCTGTGCATGTAAATAATATACCTTTAGCTAAACTGAAATAGTTTTTTTTAAGAAAATATAAAGGCTGTGGTCACTTAAAACTGGACTACTAAACATGCTGAAAAATCTTTGCTGGCGATTTTAAAAATTATTTACTTTAATGGGATAATTTATGAAAATAATACCTATCCTACGACATACGTCTTGTCAAAATCGGACATGTCCTTTTAAGGATATTGGCCTCATAATATGAGCTTATAACCAGATTTTGTATGCTTTTAATAAATCTACAAAAAAACTCTAAACATTTAACATTCTTATAAAAATAATTACTAGTCCTTGAATAATATAAAATTTGTGGATTTAAAAATTTGTATTGCGTCCACAATTATGTGACCACTACCTGTATACTTAAATAGACTATATAAAGGTCACTCAAAATTGAAAATTTTGTTGTTTTTTTATGTTTATATATAAATTTTGCATTGAATTAGAAAGAAAGCTAAAGAAATATCATAAAAATATTACATCATGCAAAAATTTCACTTCAAGTAGTGATTTTTTTTCGCGATAAATTGCATAAAATTGCGAAAGAGGGGTGTCACTAAAAACGTTATAATTCTTAAAATGGGATGCAAATGGATACGAAATTCATTACTGATTCAATTCAGCTATTCGAAGCAGTTGTGCTCCAACCTCTAAAAATCTCTAAAAAAATTGGCGGTCTGTTAAACTTTGTATTTAAAATTAAAAGAAAAAAAATTTTATAGTTGTTTTAACTGCCAGAATTCTACATAAAGCATGGGTCAAAAAATATCGAAACTGGAGCGGTTAATTAGCACAAGGTATCTACTTTTTAATCCAAAAAAGAAAATAACTTAAAATTTTACACTTTTTCCAATATTATCCGAATTTTATTTATAGGTTCAAATATACAGTAAATTTTATTAAGAACATAAAAATAAATATTCAAACTTTGAAGAATTATTACAGTCTTAGTAGACAATGCAGAATGGTAAAAATTTCGGATTACATGTTTTGAAATTTCAGGTCTTATCTGACATCAAAGTTTGTTAAAAAAAAAATTAAAAACAACTTTGGGGGTTTTGGCCATAATTACTGTGCAATGGAGAAATTTGATAGAGGGTTATTTTATTCAAAATGAACTTGATCAGGCAACTAATTAACCAACGCATAAATCATTTAAAAAATACACTTTTCCAAAAGTTTTTATTGCGTTCTTTTTCATAAAAATAGTTTTTCTTTAAAAATATTCAATTTTTGACCTTTCAGCTGGACAAATTTAATTTTAGCTTGACACTGGACAAGCACTTAAAAAGCTGGACAATCCAGTCGAATCCAGCCTGACTGGCAACTCTAGGGTCCAGCCAGCCAGCCGAAAGTGATTCTAAGTCTATTGGTATACTAAAAGGTGGGTCTAAGACAAATATTTCTATGCGTTACAAACATCAGCACATCAGTTATACCCTTCACCACCTATGGTGGTGAAGGGTATAATAACTTGGAAATGAAAAAGTAGCTGCTTTCAGCAAAAGCAGCAAATACAAGTAAATTTCTTTGACTGTGCTGCACAAGAAGAAACTGCAAAAGCCGACAGCCAGAGCAAACGAACTCATTTCGTTTGTTGGCTTCTGCTTTTGTCTTTCACTGTGTGTGTATGAAATTATATCAACAGGTATTGAAAACACATTTTTTTATTTAGCAACATAAATTGAAAGCAAAAGCCGAATTTTTGTACTTTTTCTAATATTCAGGCAGCATTTGCACCGCTGCTCATGGTGTACAAGTGATAATATATCTATATATCACATAAATATATATATATATATATATGTTGGACAAATATCGGGTGGTTAAATTTCAAGGGCCGATGTTAATTTTGAATAAAACACAAACTATTTAGGAAATTATTGTAATTTTATTTTATATGCAAGAAAAGAAATTGTACAGCTTCCGTGAGATGTGATAACGACACCTCAATCACTGAGGTCGAAACTTTAAAAATACTTGGTCTGGTCGTAAACAAAAAATTTTATTAGAACAGCCAAATAGACATTTTATCGGATTCTCTCACGAAACGATTAAATATTATTAAATGTTTATCAAGTCACAAGTTTAATTGCAACACGTTTACATTGATATCTATAATAAAAGCTCTTATAATATTAAGAATTAACTACGCTTTGCCCTTCTTTGGTTATTCCGCAATAACCAACCGCAATAAGAATGGCTCTTGGAGCATTCCGTACAACGCCCGTAACAAATATGTTATTCGAATCTGATATATTCCCTTTAGAACTGCAACGAGACCTATTAACATCCCGTTTAATTAAATCTATACATAATAATCAAGACACACCCCTTAACGCGATTGCTAAAAAATGTATAAATAGCAGAAAAGTTCCAAAAATTCAATCGCTACTGTATAAAGTAATTGAATCTGCAAATATATTAGACTTACCAACTAAAACATACTCCATTAAACAAAAAATTGAACCCCAGTGGCATTTTAAACAGACATCTATAGACCTGAGTTTAAATAATTTTTCAAAACCTTCAACTGACACATTGATATTTAAGAAAATGTTCTTAGAAATCCATAATAAATACAAAAATTACTCTTTTATGTACACAGACGCGTCTAAATCGAATGACTCGGTAAGCTATGCAATAATATCAAACAACAAACTTATTAAAACAGCAGTGCTTCCAAATTACACATCCATATTTACGGCAGAAATTATCGCCATCATAGAAGCTATTCATTCCATTAAATTCAAAAATGGCTATTTCGCAATATGCACTGACTCTATGTCTTCTTTAAAGGCAATATCCAATACATTCAACAATAATACCTACGCTTCCTCCATACGAAACTTTCTTATCAAAAATTTCCCCAAAGTAATACTAATATGGAACCCAGGTTACTGTGGAATCGAAGGCAATGAACTCGCCGACAAGTTAGCAAAAGAAGCCCATAAGTCAACGACTTAAATGCTTTTTCAACAGTTTACCATCTCCAAAAATACAACACTTTCAATTCGACTTCCGATTGGTATAAAACAATAAACATTAACAAATTGACAATTGACAAATTTTTAAAAAATAAAAGAGATCCTTTAAGTAGAAAAGATTACATTCAATTCGAACGTATCCGTTTGGGATACTCTAATCTCTCACATGGCCATATAACACTAGGCAACAGCCATTTTGTTATTTGGTTCTTGCATACTTTTTCTCATGGATTTGGACCTACTGAACACGAAAATGAATTTTTTAATTTTTTTTTTTAATTTTTGGAGGTACACTTACTATTTTGAGCATATCTTTAGTCTTCTTTGACCTATTTTATCCTACTACTACTCAAATTAAAGACAATTGAGCTGTCTACAACTTATTCTCAGAAAATTTTCAAATCGGGTTAGTAGTTTTAATGTTGGCGGCTTAAAAAGGTTAAAAAACTGGGTTTTTTTAGTAAAAATGTGGCTGAAAAATTCATATAAAAATTCATATAAAATATAAAACGCGATGTTAACAGCGATTTTAATTTTTTACGTATAGCTGACACTTTTCCAAAGAAAATAAGCCCTTACTTAACAAAATCTGATGACAAATGGCCGACTTATTATTTTTTTGGTAAACGACCGAAATTCCGCTATTTCACGACTTTTTGATTTTCATTATTTGCACAGCTTACCTACCCAACGCAAACGAATAAATACATTTGAACTTAATTTAAAATAAACAAATTAGTCTTTTTTAATTTATTTACAGCACTACATGCTCATATTTACATATTTAAACATAAGGAGACACGGTTATCAATTACATTTCAAAACTGTCTGTGAAAGTGTAAAGAAGTTAATATCACTGGTCAACAGCAAAAATTGGTTTGAAGTCTAACTATTTAATTTCGATGTATTATGGCCCCCTAAGTACAAAAACACCCAAAATTTAAAATTTTATGGATACGATTTTTTTAAAAATTTTTTTTTCTAAAATTACGGATTTTCACAGAGGTCGTTCCATTTATTTTATCGTAACTTGGAAACGGCTTATCCAAATTCGTTGAAAGGAACACGAGCGGATTCACCACAAAATTTTCTCATATCATCACGGTTGTGGAGTTATTGACATAAAAATATAAAAAAAAAGTTTTTTTTTTTTGCAAAATCGAAAAATCTTTATTTTTCAAAAATTCATAAAAAATCGAAAGTTTCAAAAACTTGCCATTTTTATTTCACGGTGTTAAAGCTGTGAATCTTATAAATAAGTGAAGCCTTGTTTCGTGAAAATACATCAATAAATGTTGGTTTTATTGACAATAAAGTGAAAATACCCAATTTAGCAAAAATTTGGCATATTAAGCCTATTATTGTTTTTGACTAAATTCATTAAGGTATGACATTTTGCGCAACTTTGTCTTTTTAAATCATAAAAATTAAAAAATTTAATTTTATCACTTGGTCATAGAAACTGTTATACCTGGAATTAATTTGAGTGTGTTCCGCGAAAATATTTTGATAAATGAAGTACACTTCTGTTCAGCAGGTAGATAAAACAAGAATGGTTTTTTGCTGTTTTTTATGACTTTACATTAATTTTTTATAGCTTTACTCATTGAACCAATTTTTACTCGTCACTGCAATAAGCCTTACTTGCCTATTGCATTCGGTGTTTCAAAATTCAACTTTTGACAGGTAAATTATTCTTTGGTCCTTATTCACCTAGGTATTTTCTTTTAAAAAATAGGTACTTTTGGTAAAAATGCAACATATTTAAAGTAGTTCATTTAGTTCATTCATGTTATTTAACTAGCGTTTCTGATCGCGAAAAGTCAAGTTGTCATTACAACAAACTATTTATTTAAATAAATATATTTAGAAAACGCAAGGAAGACAATGAGTAAAAGACTACGTGTGTTCGAGTGTTTGAACGATCCAGACAATTTCTGCAATGTTTGTGGCCAGTTTATAAAAAAAAATCACGCACACAAGTTTACTCCAGCAGTACAATTGCACTATTTGAATTATTTTGGTATTTCACCAAATATCACAGAACCATGGACACCTAAGTCGCTGTGTGATCTTTGCTATATAATCTTAACCAACTGGGCAGCTGGCGGAAGGTAAGAATTTTTATTTAAACACATTATACATAGCGAATATAGTAATTTATTTTAATTTTAGCCGCCATATGAAATTCGATACACCAATGATGTGGAAAAAGCCGCTATGCCATTCCACAGACTGTTATTTTTGCCTCACCACAAACAGTGGGGTAGGAAGATTTTTTAAATGGAACTACGCTCAAGTGGGATCGTTTGCGCTTCCAGTACCACATTCGCATGATGTGCCATATCCAGTGTGCCCTGGTGCATCTCTTCAAAAAGCAGAATCGTCAGAAGAAGAGTCCGAGTCAAATGCAAGCGAATTTGAGCCGGGTGCAAAGCGAAAATTACTGTCACAGGCCGAACTAAACGATTGGGTGCGCGATTTTGGTCTCACTAAGGAGAAATCCGAACTTTTTGCGTCTCTTATGATACAGTGTGGATTTGCGGCTTCAGAAGTGAAAGTAACAGCGTACAGAAACCGTCACAAGGAGTATGCAAAATTTTATACAAAGAAAGACCAAATATGTTTTTGCAGGGACATTTCAGGCTTGTTCCAAGAGCTTCACCAAATTCACAACCCCAACGAATTGACAGCAACAAAGAGAGCTTGAAGGCAGTTCTCTTACATAATGGGAATGAAAAGCCATCTGTTCCTATTGCTCATGCGGTTCATTCAAAGGAGAACTATGAAACTATGGACATTTTGCTGAAATGCATAGAGTATAGGAAATACAATTGGAAAATATGCGCCGACCTTAAAGTTGTGGCCATTCTGTGTGGACTCCAAGGAGGCTATACGCGACATTGCTGTTTTCTGTGCCTTTGGAATAGCCGCGCTGATGATCAGCATTATATAAAAAAAAATGGCCGGTACGAACGAAACCTGTAGTTGGAGAAGCGAATGTTCAGCGCAAACCACTAATAGAGAACCGTGAAAATATAATACTTCCGCCGCTGCACATAAAATTGGGTTTGATTAAAAATTTTGCCAAAAAATTAGACAAAGAAGGTGAAGCTTTTGCCTATTTACGGTCAATTTTCCCTTACCTTTCGCTGGCAAAAATTAAAGAAGGAGTCTTCGCAGGACCCGAGATAAAAAAAATTTTGAAAGATGAAAAATTCCCAAAGCTGTTATCACCCATTGAAGCCGCAGCATGGAATTCCTTCAGGCTTGTTGTGGAAAACTTTTTAGGAAACAACAAAAGCCCGAATTATAAGGACATAGTTGAGGATCTGGTAAAGAACTATGAAGCCATGGGAGTGCACATGTCACTTAAAATACACTTTCTGCATTCTCATTTGGATTTTTTCCCCGAGAATTTAGGAGACGTGAGCGACGAATACGGCGAGCGCTTTCATCAGGAATTGAAGGCTATGGAACGACGCTATCAGGGCATCTATGACACGGCTATGATGCAGCGAATACAAAAAAACAAAGAAGAAGTCAGCGGTTTTTCCACATGGCATAAAATGTACACTTATATCTTTGTTTTTACTCATTTTTTTTGTGCGTTGATTTGCTTAATTTAATTAGTTAGTTTAATTTCGTTAGTTTAGCTAATTGTGCGATACATTGAGCATGTAGTGCTGTAAATAAATTAAAAAATAATATACGAAGACTAATTTGTTTATTTTAAATTAAGTTCAAATGTATTTATTCGTTTGCGTTGGGTAGGTAAGCTGTGCAAATAATGAAAATCAAAAAATCGTGAAATAGCGGAATTTCGGTCGTTTACCAAAAAAATAATAAGTCGACCATTTGTCATCAGATTTTGTTAAGTAAGGGCTTATTTTCTTTGGAAAAGTGTGTTAACATCGCCTTTTATATTTTATATGAATTTTTATATGAATTTTTCAGCCACATTTTTACTAAAACAACCCAGTTTTTTAACCTTTTTAAGCCGCCAACATCAAAACTACTAACCCGATTTGAAAATTTTCTGAGAATAAGTTGTAGACGGCTCAATTGTCTTTAATTTGAGTAGTAGTAGGATAAAATAGGTCAAAGAAGACTAAAGATATGCTCAAAATAGTAGGTGTACCTCCAAAAATTAAAAAAAAAAAATTAAAAAATTTGTATCTCGCAAACCAATCGACAGAAAAATTTTTAAAATTCATTTTCGTGTTCAGTAGGTCCAAATCCATGAGAAAAAGTATGCTAGAAACAAATAACAGACAAAAGTTTGTTATTTGTGACCTAGTGTAATTAAACTGCCAACTCCACAGATCTGTAATTGCGCCGTTCAGCCAAAAAATCTCCTTAAGCACATCCTTACTTCTTGTCCCAATTTCCAAACTCAACGAAATCATCACCTAAAAACCCCAACAGATGCTTTGTTATCTATTTCCAATCCTACGCCTGAATCTATACTGAATGTAATATCATTTTTAAAAGATTGTAAATTATATTATCTAATATAATACTTAAATGCAAATAGTAAAAAAAAATAACACTTATATTTGATTTGTAGAGCCTAAGGCCCTGTAGCCATGGCCTCGTTAATCATTAGTTTATAATTTGTAATTATTTTCTAATGCTATAAATAAAATAAAATAAATAAATATTTGTTATTACCCCACATTTTTTATTTTATCTTTTTGTCTTTCAATGTTAAATGTACGTCAATTCTTGCTTCATCGTTTTAGCGTTGCCTTTTCTTTTTTAATTAAATTCATTGTCAACCTCAAATAGTAATGGGTTGGGTTCCACAGTATGCACAAAAACAATGCTTTAAACTCTCACAATACAAAGAAATGGGCTCAACATGTCATATTAACGCCCAAAGCCTACTCCACAAAATGGACGAATTTCGTTTTTTGTTCGAGGATACTAAAATGGATATAGTGTGTGTATCCGAAACCTGGTTCGCGAGAGATCTTCCAGATAGTCTTGTTACTGCTAATGGGTACAAGATAATTCGCATTGATCGAAGAGGTCATGCAGGTGGGATAGCAATTTTTATCAAGCATGGAATACGATACAAGGAAATTTTGAGATCCAACGACAATGATAAAATTGAATATTTATTTGTTAAAATTTTTGGCGGTGATGCAAAACTTTTGCTTGTTGTAGCGACTGACTTTAATTGTAATTTGTTATCTAATTCAAGCTCTCATTTTTCTGATCAGCTTACGTCAATTGGACTACACATTGCCAATACTGTGCACCCTACTCATTTTACTAATAATAGTTGTACTTTGCTTGATTTATTCATATTAGGTAATATGTCGAACTTGTTACTATATGATCAAATAAACGCACCAACTTTTTCATAACACGATCTCATTTACATTTCGTATGATTTTAAGTTTCATAAACACAATACCACAACTTGTTTTCGAGATTTTCGACATATAAATTATGTTTTGCTGGAAGAAACCTGCAATTCGATCAACTGGAGCAGTATCTACAATATGCCATCTGCTGACGAACAACTCCATTTTTTAAATAGCTATTTATTAAATCTATACGATATTTCAATACCCTTGCGAACATACCGAGTTAATAGCGAAAATAAGAGCTGGTTTAACTCCAATATAAAACTACAAATCCAAGCTCGTGATAATACTTACAGACGTTGGAAAAGGTTTAGAACTCCTGAACTATTTGAGGAATACTGCAAGGCCCGTCGATTTGTTAATAAAACCATTTACAAGGCCAAAACTTCATATTACGAAAATCGTTTCGCATCAGCTGTGGACTCCAAGAAAAAATGGCAAACGATACGTGAAATTGGTATTGGTAATAAGACTATCACAGTTTGTGATGTTGATGTTAACAAATTAAATGAAACATTCATAAATCTTCCATCCAGTATGCCAACGAATACGACTCAATCACCTGCTTCATCTGAACTAATACAACAGCCAACTGAAATCCCTCCGTTACACCGCTTTGAATTTTCATGTGTGTTTGAAGACGATGTTTTATCTTGCTGTAAATCAGTCACTTCAAATGCAGTCGGCCATGATCTAATTCATCCTAGATTCATCAGACTCCTATTACCTAAAATATTACGTTATATCACGTACATATTCAACACAATAATTACCACCAGTAACTTCCCTGCCTGCTGGAAATATGCTAAGGTTATACCTGTTCCCAAATCTTCTAAAGAATATCGCCCTATATCGATACTTCCTTTTTTGTCAAAAGTTTTTGAACGTTTGTTGCACAACCAGAAAACATATATATTTAAATAACAATCAGCCCTTGTTTAGTAAACAATCTGGTTTCAGAGCTGGTCATAGCTGTGCCTCTTCGTTAATAAGTGTATCTGAGGATATCAGGCGCAACATTGGTGATGGTGGTGTCACTTTCTTGGTACTTTTGGATCACTCCAAAGCATTTGATTCTGTCAACCATGAAATACTTTGTAAAAAGATATATAACAATTTTAATTTTTCTACAACTGCTACATCACTAATCAAAACGTATCTAGCCAATCGATTCCAGTCCGTATGCGTAGGTGAAACTATATCCACTACTTTATCTTTATCCAAGGGAGTACCACAGCGCTCTATTCTTGGACCACTTCTGTTCACCTTATACATAAACGATCTACCTAAATGTCTTTCACATAGTAATATTCAGATTTATGCTGATGACGTACAAATATATATTAATTGTACTAAAATCTCTATTAATGATTGTATTGGTAAACTTAATCAGGACCTTGACAAAATATACGACTGGGCTTCATCAAATAGACTATGCTTAAATCCCACGAATGCCTGATGGTCACTCAAAGAAATCAAAATATTGTTGTTGATCTTCCGATCAAATTAGGAAATCAAAATATTTCGACTGTTGATTCAGTTAAGAACCTTGGTGTAATCTTCAATAATACACTTTAATGGAATATGCACATTAATTATATCTCCGGAGTTATTTTCTCTATATTGTTGAAACAGTAAAGCTCGATTAGCTGTAGCCTACAATGCAGTTCTTCGTTATGTATATGATATAAGAAGATATGATGGAACCTCTCGGTACTCTAAGTCATTATATGGAGTCAGGCAACGCTCTACGATTCAGAAAGACCCTATTTTCAACTTTTCAAACGTCCTAATATCAACTAAAAGTTATATATTTTTGTTGCTATTTATTTTGTGATTTAAATCCAATGATTTCTTTTTTATTATTATTATTATTGTTTTTAATTAATTTTACTTATTATTATTGTTAATATTATATTTTTGTTTCATTTTACGATTTTTAAATCTATTATCACATTTATATTGTTATTCGTATAAAAATTGCATACTGTAACTTAAAGGATTAATGTAGGGTTCATATAACTCAAGCGTCTGACGATTGAGTGATATTTAAATGTGTTTTGTTATTGTAACAAAAAGAAAATACATGTAAATTTCACTCAATCGTCAGACGTTTAAGTTATATGAACTCTACATAACTTCTTGTTGTATGTGATTTTCAAATAAATAAATAAATAAAATATACCCATATTGTTTTTATACCCTTCACTAATAAGTGAAAGGGTATATAAGTATATAAGTATATAAGTTTGTGATTCCGTTTGTAATTTTTTTATTAGTGATCGTAGACCCCATCAAAATTATACCGATCGACTCAGAATCGGGAGGAGAATCAATTAAGCGATGTCCGTCTGTCTGTCCGTCCGTCTGTCTGTTGAAATCAAGTTTCTGAAGCCCCTGGAGGATGGACCTACATAAATTATATATCAGATTTTAGGAAATTCTCCCGCAATGAACGCTATTAAATTAAAATCATTAAAATCGGTTTATAAACACCGAAAAAAATACCAAAAATTAGACGAACATTTTAAAATTTTTGATTGAAACACACTTTTAAATAACAAGAGAAAAAAGATACTCCTGGTGCACATAATATATTATATATCAGATTGTAGGAAATGGTTCCCCAAAAATGTAAAATCGGTCCATAAACCACTGAGATATCGCCAAAAAAATAAATTTGATGTATTGCAAATTGCCCAAAGTACGCATTAGACAATGTTTGTTAAAAAAATGAAAGAAATAGGAAAAACCATCCTCCTTTAGCACGGACATACATATATTTTATATCAGATTTTAGGAAATTCTCCCGCCAAGCACGTTATTAAATTTTATCAAAAGCGGTATATAAACAACTAAGTAATGTGCAGCAAATTCCCCGAAGTACGTGTCTATGAAATTTTGTTGACATTTTGTAAGTATTGTTTCAGCGATATCTCAGGTGCTTATGTACCGATTGTGATGAAATTTGACAGCGTTCTTTTTATTTTATATTTTTATTTATTTATTTAAGGTCTATAGGTTAAACCCTTTCAGACCTATTAAGTTTATACATTTTTAATTACATTGATTCAAATTCAAAATAATATTACGTTTGATAATAATGGGTGGTTAAATTTCAAGGGCCGATGTTGATTTTGAATAAAACACAAACTATTTAGGAAATTATTGTAATTTTATTTTATTATTTTATTACTCAATTATGTATGGAACAAAATGTCGGCCAAATGGGCGACGCGACCACGGCGGCACACCTCCATCCGATGGTCCAAATTGTCGATGACCCTGAGGCATAATGGAGGTTTTATGCCGTTAATGTGGCGAATTATCTCAACCTTTAGTTCTTGAATTGTTGCTGGCTTATCGACGTACACCTTTTCTGTCAAATAACCCCAAAGAAAAAAGTCCAACGGTGTCAAATCACATGATCTTGGCGGCCAATTGACATCGCTATTACGTGAGATAACACGGCCATTGAATTTGTTGCGCAAAAGAGCCATTGTTTCGTTAGCTGTGTGGCAAGTGGCACCGTCCTGCTAAAACCACATATCGTCCACATCCATATCTTCCAATTCGGGCCATAAAAAGTTCGTTATCATCTCACGATAGCGAACACCATTCACAGTAACTGCCTGACCGGCCTTATTTTGGAAAAAATATTGCCCTATGATGCCGCCAGCCCATAAACTGCACTACACAGTCACTCTTTGTGGGTGCATTGGCTTTTCGACAATCACTCTTGGATTCTCATTCGCCCAAATGCGGCAATTCTGTTTATTGACGAATCCACTGAGGTGAAAATTTGCCTCATCATTGAAAATTGATCATCCACTGTTGCCATTTCTTGCTACCATTCTGCCCATTCACGACGTTTGGAATGGTCAAGAGGCTTTAGTTCTTGAGCCAATTGCACCTTGTAAGCGTGTAAATGCAAGTCTTTATGCATAATGTTCATCAACGACGAGCGTGAGAGGTGCAATTGTTGGGCACGATGACGAGTTGAGGTGGACTGCTCTTCAGCCACACTATCGCGAACAGCAGCAATATTTTCTGCAGTACGAGCTATACGAGCATGCAGTGGTGTTCTCACATCTTCTAAAGACCCGGTTTGCTCGAATTTTTCCACGATTTTTGCTATTAAACGCACATCTGGACGATCACATTGACCAAAAAAATCACGAAGTGCACGATATGCATTTTGATTTGAACGCCCATTTTCATAATAAGTCTGGATAACTTTAACACGTTTCTGGATTGTGTATCTCTCCATGGTTCAAATTGAGTAAGTCTGAAATAGAGAAATGTCAAATAAAATTCGGAAAAAAACTTGGCGTTTAGGTGTGGTTCACATTCAACATCGGCCCTTACAATTTAACCACCCTTTATAAATAAATATATATATATATATATATATATATATATATATATATATATATATATATATATATATATATATAAATATATATGTATATATATATATATATCAATGTTGGGCAAAGTCTCTCTGATTTTTAAATTTGCTAACCCTAGGGGTAGGCAAAATACAAAGAAAGAGAGAATCAGAGAGACTTTGCCCAACATTGATATATATATATATACATATTAGGGTGGGTCGTTTTTTAACTTTTGTCTCTGATCGACTTCTAATAGTGAAATTATGTGGCCAAATTATGTCAATCGGAAGTGTGCAAAATATTATTGATTTATTTTTAGGATACGAGCCTGCGCAACGGGCCCAAAGTTTTTGAGCCCATTTGTATGGGGAAAACTGAGAGTATTTGCAGTTTTTCCTACATTTCGTCCATTTACAATTTATTTTAAAGAGAAAAAAACTAAGGCAGCTTTAATTGAAGTCATCAATATTTGAAATCCATAAAACAGTTTTGAAGTTATTGCGATTTTCCCCCAAAAATTCGTGTCCTTGACAATACGCCTAAGGATACACCGCTAGAAAAAACTACTTTGGACAAAAACTCACAAAGCAAGACCTGATTTATCACTTTAAGACTTGTAAGTACTTCATAGTTTAATTTTGTTAAAATATAACAACATTTACTTAGTTTTTTTCATAATGGAAAATGGGTAATTTTTCTCAGAACGCATTTTTTTAATTTTTTGAAAATTTTGCTAAACAAATATTACAAATTTGAATTTCTCTCATCGGTGTGTTAAAATAGATAAAAAAGACAATAAAACTCAGAAAAATTGAGGTCGCTATCTCAAACCATTTTTCCGTACCTTGCGTTCGAATTCGACGAATCTTTTTATGTCAAATTTTAATAATGTTTATATGGAATAAAATTATCCATACTATGGAAAAAATAAACAGGTTCTTTGTTTTTAAAATTGGGTAAACTTAACCCTTTTTTCCGGAGGCAAAAATGAAAAATTTGATTTTTGGTATTTTTTTTATTTTTTAAATACATAATGTTATTAATTTATTACTGAATTTTAATAAATATACTTTAAAGTAATTGTTTTACACTAAGACAAAGTCTTTTTTATTAAAAAAAAAATTGTTTAACCCTTTTTGAGGTCAAAAATGACCCAAGTTTTTTTTCTTGCACTTTTTTCAGCAAAAAACCATTAATGTTATTATTTTGATTAAATTTTGATTAAAAACCATTAATGTTATTATTTTGATTAAATTTTGATTAAAAATCATTAATGTTATTATTTGACACCAAGATTAATTATTTTTTATTATAAAAAATATTTTAACCCTTCAAACACACCGATGAGAGAAATTCAAATTTGTAATATTTGTTAAACAAAATTTTCAAAAAATTAAAAAATGAAATGAAACCCACCTGAGAAAAATGACCCATTTTCGATTATGAAAAAAACTAAGTAAATGTTGTTATATTTTAACAAAATTAAAGTATGAAGTACTTACAAGCCTTAAAATGATAAATCAGGTCTTGCTTTGCTAGTTTTTGTCCAAAGTAGTTTTTTCTAGCGGTGTATCCTTAGGCGTATTGTCAAGGACACGAATTTTTGGGGGAAAATCGCAATAACTTCAAAACTGTTTTATGGATTTCAAATATTGATGACTTCAATTAAAGCTGCATTAATTCACTTTTAGATTACATTATCTTTTCTCTTTAAAATAAATTGTAAATGGACGAAATGAAAAAACTGCAAATACTCTCAGTTTTCCCCATACAAATGGGCTCAAAAATTTTGGGCCCGTTGCGCGGGCTCGTATCCTAAAAACAAATCAATAATATTTTGCACACTTCCGATTGACATAATTTGGCCATATAATTTCGATCAGAGACAAAAGTCAAAAAACGACCCACCCTAATATATATATATATATATATATATATATATATATATATATATATATATATATATATATATATATATATATATATATATATATATATATATATATATTTATATATATATATATATTTATATATATATATATAAATTTCCTTCCCCCGCCACGCACTGTAAGTATGTCTAAGGAATTCTGTTTACATTTTGTAAGTATTGTTTCAGATATATCTCAGGTGTTTATGGATCGATTGTGATAAAATTTGACAGCGTTCTTTCAAATTGTACCGATCGACTCAGAATCGGCAGGAGAATCGATTTCGCGACGTCCGTCTGTCTGCTTGTATGTCTTTCCGTTTGTCTGCTGTAGTCAAGTTTTTGGAACTCCTGTTTTGTCGATATCTAAGATGTTTATTTTGATATAATTTAATAGCGTTTGATATAATTTAATAGCGTTCTTCTTCCTAATCTCTGATGCATTCGGTAATTTGTGGTAGATATAATTTAGTGTTAAAGCGATATTTCAGGTGATTTGATCGACAATGATGAAATTCAGGGTGGGACGATATTCTAAAATTTAATATAAAATGCATGTATACCTTCCAGGAGCTCCACAAATCTGATTTTAGCAGACAGATACACTTACATACATTTATCTTAATTTTGTTTCTGACTTTTGAACATTATGATAACATTTGAGAATGTATTATATATCAAATTATAGGTAATCTTCCTAGGAAGTATATATATATATATATATATATATATATATATATATATATATATATATATTACAGAAGCTGCCTACAGGTAATAATAAATTTTGGAAGCTGACGAAAGCAGTGAAGGATAAAATAATTTGTTGTTTAACAATAGATGGCGTCCAAAAGCATAACAATGAAGAAAAAGCTGAAATAATTTCTGAAGTTTTCGAAAATTGCCACAAAACGACATGTAATATGACTTCGTCAGTAGACAATATTGTAGAAAAGCATATAGATTGGTTGAATGTTCAAAGTATAACAGATGACATGCAGCAAAGCTTGTCATCAGTGGAAGAAGTAAAGTTCTTCATAGGTACACTGAAAAACTCGAAAGCACCCGGACTAGACGGGATAAACCCCATTATATTGAAAAACATGACAAATACTTTTTACGCATTAATTACACAAATTTTTCATTGGTGCTTGTGCAATGGTTATGTCCCAAACATTTTTAAAAAAGCGAAAGTAGTTCCAATATTAAAACAGGGAAAAGACGCAAAATCGCCTACGAGTTATCGTCCAATCAGCATGCTGAATTGTTTAGATAATGTCTTTGAAAAAATCGTACTACAAAGAATAAACGATTACATTGAAACTAATAATATAATACAAAAAGAATAATTCGGTTTTCGAAAAGAACATTCAACAGTTCACCAAGTAAAGAGAATTGTAAACTTTATCTCAAACAACAAAAACGATCGAAAAAGCACTGGAATAGTGTTATTAGACGTGGAAATGCATTCGATTCTATCTGGCACAACGGTTTAATTTTTAAACTCCATAAGTTTGGTTATCCAATTTATTTACAAAAAATTGTACAATGTTTTTTAAATGAGAGGTCTTTTGTAGTAAATATTGATACAGAATTCTCCTACCATCGTAATATTCCAGCTGGAGTACCCCAAGGTTCGGTGTTATCGCCTGTACTATATTCAATATATACATCAGACTTTGAAATACTTAAAGATCAGTCAGTGGCATTGTACGCAAACGATACTGCCATTATAACGAGAGGTAAAGTTTCAAATGGCATAGTCAAAAGGATCTTTTACATGCTCAAAAATACTTTAAAAAATGGAAAATAAAAATAAACGAAAACAAAACCTAAGCAATAATATTTCCTTTCAATAAGTCGCCGAAAAGAATACCTTCGATACCTTTATCATGATACCATTTAATATCTTGGAATTGAGCTAGATAAAAAACTGACTTTTAGAAATCATGTTCTAAAAACTTGCGAAAAGGCAATTAAATTTGGAAGAGCGCTTTTTCCACTGTTAAACCGAAAATCTACTTTGAATTATAAAAATAAAATTTTATTATACAGAATGTGTATACGACCTATTATGACTTATGGATGTCAGGTTTGGTCAAAAAGATGTGCTAAAACCAATCTAAAAAAGCTGCAAATAATCCAGAATAAAAATTTAAAAATTATTTTTAATTTACCTAGAAGATACTCAACCATTAGATTGCATCAAAAATATCAACAAGATTTGTTTAAATCAGTAATAACTAATTTAACACAAAGATTTGAAGAGCGAAATAGAGCTTCAAATTATGACATAATAAGAAATTTGTAATATATAAAGATTTGATAAATTTTTGATGAAAATTATATAAAAAGTCTTTATTTTTAAGTTTGATTAAAATTATTTTATAATACAAGTAAACTGCAAAATAAGAATGAAACAGTAAATAACTTCAAACAAATTGCGGCCGCTTTTCGCAACCAACAACTGTTCTCAGCTATACAGTCAATTGTATTTACACACACACACAACGACGGCTTATCGCCATCACAAAGTGTGCGCAGTCCATACAATTCACCATTGAACTGCTCAATTCAACCTGCAAAATAAGAATGAGCTCGTAATGTTGAGTGCTCTGCTTATATACTCTCAAGCAGAAGCTTTTAACGAAACAAAAGTTAATTTAATATTTAACGAACTCAACGAAAGAGCTTTTCTCATATGCAGCGTTGTGTCTAATAGTAATAATTCAACAGTGTTGTATTTAATAGTAAGAAAAGTCACGCATGCGAGTGACTTACATATAAAAGTTAAAATATATTAATGTCAAGTGAATTTAATAAAAGAATAAATAAATATAATAGGTGATCTGCTACATTCTCCCCCTTTGACGTACAAGATCTCGACCCGAGCAGTGCGTCAACATCTTACAAGGCTTCCTTCTACTAGGCTTTTCATGTCTTTCTTCTACTAGGCTTTTCACGTCTTCCTTCTACTAGGCTTTCATGTCTCCATTCTACTAAGCTTTCTTCGGTCGTCCTCTTCTCTTCATGGGATGAACTGGAGCTGGATCAGTCTTCTTGTTAGTACCTCTATATAGCGTTAATGCCGACGCATGATAGGTACCAAGCGGTATAGTCAAATTTTGTGGTGATGATACTTCAAAAGAGCATGACCCAATCTTCTTTGTAATTATATATGGGCCATCACGTTTAGGCACAAATTTTGATGTTATGCCTTTGGATGCATTACTTAGCACGTGAGTAGTAACCATTACTTCCTTACCAACTTCGAAATTAGGTTGTGGTCGTCTTTGTTGATCAGCATACACTTTGTTCTTATCTTGGACTTTTACCTCAGCCTCTTTTGCATTCTTCAGTGTGTTAGCAATACATTGGAGATATGTTGATATTTCAGGAATAAAACTCTCGGATTCTATAATCGACCTTACGTCATGCTTGACGTCATCTAATGTACGTAGTTCTCGTCCGAATGTAAGGTATGCAGCACTGTAACCAGTACTTTGACATTTGGCGGTATTCATGGCAAAGCGTATTGCAGCCAAATTTTCATGCCAATTATCGTGTTGATGATGAACCAAAATAGCTAGTTGACCTTTTAAATCTCTGTTCTTACGCTCTACAGGATTTGCTTCTGGGTGATAGACGGGTGTGAATTGCTGCTGTATACCAAGACAGAACGTTACTTTCTGCATTATAGCTGGCACAAATTGTACACCGTTATCGGATTTTATTCGTCTGGGTATTCCATACCGTAAAAATATTTCGTCTATGAGTATTTTAGCACATACTTCTGCAGTTGCATCTTTTAACTTAAAAATTTCAGTCCACCGGCTGGCAACATCTTCAACTATCAGTATCCATCGATACCCATGTTCAGTCTGTGGCAAAGGACCAAACAAGTCTACTGCAACAACTTCGAATCGCTGTTTGCTGCTGGTTGTCTGCAAAAGTCCTGCCGGTTTCAAATTAGTCGCTTTAAATCGCTGACATTCAATACAGCTTTTGACGTACTTTGCAATCTCGCTGCGCATTCCTGGCCAAAAATATCTGCTTGCAATTCGAGCTATAGTTCTCTCAGTACAGTAATGTCCTGCCGTGCTTTCATCGTGGTAAACTTTAAGAATTTCTGGACGTTCTTGAATGGGTACTACGAGCTGAGCATCTTCGCAGTCGTCGTTAGCGTAACAATATAAAATACCATCATTTAATAGATAACTTCTGTTAATCCAACGAATGGAGTTCTCATCTTGTTTCTCTAAGGATTCGATAATTTCTTTTAAATAGTTATCTTTCATTTGTTCTTCTCAAACTTCCTTTGGAGTCTGTGCCGGTACATCGACATAAAATGCACAAAGACAAGTATCCTCATTTGTAGCGTCGTGATCAGAGCATAGCGGTCTGGACAGCATGTCGGCAACAGAATTCGCCTTACCAGGAAGGTGTTCGATCGTAAAATTGTGCTGCTGAATTTGTAAGCCCCAACGAGCAAGTCTTCCTGTAGGTGATTTTAATGTGAGCAACCATTTCAATGGTTTGTGGTCTGTTAGGAGTTTAATTTCCTCCCCCTCAATATAGCCACGAAATTTATTACAGGCCCAAATAATTGCAAGAGCCTCTCGTTCCGTTGTGGAGTAATTGCGTTCGGCGCTAGTCAATAAACGGCTCGCATATTCTATAGGGTGTTCTTCCTCACCCTCCCCCTGGAGTAAAACCGCTCCGAGTGCATACGCGCTTGCGTCCGTTTTGATTAAATAGGGCATGTTCTCAACTGTCTGCTTCAATACTGGTGAAGTAGTTAAGGCTTCTTTTAGGAATTCAAATGCCTTGGCTTCTTCCGCTTCCCATTTCCATACAGAAGTCTTTTTTGTGAGGTTAGTCAGTGGTCTGGCAATTTCAGCATATCGATCAATGAAACGCCTATACCAAGAGCAAGTTTGGATGAATGAGATTAGTTCCTTCAAATTTCTAGGTGCCTTTCGTTCCACAATAGCTTGAATTTTGCACGGATCTACAGCTATTCCCTCTGGTGTAAGCACATGTCCAAGAAATTTTATATTGGAACAGCAAAATTTGCATTTAAGAATATTCAAACGTAATTCAAATAATAATAGACGTTGTAGCACTATATCCAGGTTTTCTAAATGTTGTTCAAAAGATTCTGAGCAGACTATTATATCGTCAAGATAGGCAAAAATACAAATATCCAGAATTCCAGTTTTAAATCGGTTTATTAGCCTTTGGAAAGTTGCCGGAGCATTTCGTAAGCCAAAAGGCATTCGTCTAAAACGGTATGTTCCAAAAGGGGTTATAAAACAAGTTTTGTCCCTATCATCTTTTTCTACTTCAACCTGATAGTAGCCACTTTGCAAATCTAACGTAGTCATAAACTTTGTACTTTTTGCAGAATGCAACAAGTCGTCCATTCGTGGTAATGGATACCTATCCGGAACTGTTATTGCATTTAATTTCCTGTAATCAATACAGACGCGAATTGACCCATCCTTTTTGGGTACCATGACAACCGGTGATGACCATGCAGATTCACACTCTTCAATGATGTCATTTTCCAGCATATTTTCTATCTCTAGTCTTAATTCATTTGACTTCGAAAACGAAAGACGATAAGGTGGAGAGGCTATTGGTTGATGGTTACCAGTATCTATTCGGTGAACAGCATACGGCGTAGGTCTACCCAAACTACCAAATACGTCCTTATGCTTTACCAGCAATTTATCCAGTTGCAACTTTTCTTCTGAACTTAGTTGAGCACCATCACTTGGTTTTAAAATTGTATAATCAAAGGAATACAATGGAGTAAATATTGGTTCGTCATCTTTTGGTGGTCTATAAACCACACCACTAAAATGGCCAGTATCCTTTGATCTGTCGGGGGTCACTATATCAGGTGGTATTGCGTCTCTAAATATTGCCTGAATCGAGTGAGGCGAGTAATCATTCTCCTTGGTATAATCAGGACCATAGGTCTCAAAATCAGACACGTAGGTACGACACATTCTCTTAGGAGTGATTTCCAGTTGCTGTGGGATAGTTGGGACATCTGTAGCACGTTTGATAGTTTTTGAAACTTTAATAGATTCTATCAAGTTTAAATTTAACGGCCACGATTCACAGAAATCAAACTGCTGTGTAGGACAATCTTCGAAATACCAGTATCTCTGTCCCATATTCAAAACTATGCCAGCCTCTTCCATTAAATCTGATCCTATTAAAGTTCGGTTACACTTATCTTCAGGAAAAATTATAAACTTAACACTCAGACATCTTCCACCAATGTTCACCTCACAGACAGTCGTTAAGCACTTCCTTTCACATGATGTGCCATCTGCTAGAGATACATTACAAATAATGGATTCGTATTTACATCCTTTAAAGTCCATGATCTTTTTCAAATTAGTGCTAGCTACACTAGTTTTTGCCCCTGAATCAAAGTACGCCTGTCCAGGAACACCAAAGAGCTGCACATTTACTACTGGAATATTTCGGCCAATACACAATCCTAGGGAGTTGAAACTTACACCCATCGGTGAACTACCATTTACTTTTTTGCTGCAGTTTGGACAATTTGCTCTCACTACACCTGGGGAACCACAACCATAACATGCAAACTTCGGCTTAGGAATTACAGGATCACTTTTTGGTTGCGACGCCTTTATCAAGTCCTGTTTTTTAAAACAATTCTCCACCGTATGTCCTTTTTTACGGCAAAAAGAACAACGCTTAGGACCACTATTTACATTTTCTGTATCAATGTTCACTGCGCGTTCACTTAAAACATGCTCCGCTTCTCGAGCATCCACCAATAATTCCTCGAAACTTTTAACTTTATGACGGAAAAGTCTTTCACGAATTTGAGAGTAAAGCATTCCAAACACCATATCAAGCTGATCACTTTCCGATGGACAATTTTGCAATTGTGCGAACAATGCACGCTTCTTACGGATAAATGTATCAGTAGCTTCGTTTTTCTGCTGCTTAATCTCATAAATTTCGGCATATATTCTCCATGCTGGTTTCGGAGGAGAAAAAGATTCACGCATCATACGAAGAACATCATCAAAACTTTTTGCATTTGCCTTAACACCACGCCACCACTCAGCAGCGTCGCCCTCTAAAAGCATCGGCATACCATTAATAGCATCACTGTCGGATATTTTCTCTACCAATTTAAATGTGGAAACGGCAGAAATAAATTCCTCCACCTTCAATGGGTTTCTTTCACTACTATATCGACTGGAACAGCCGCTAAAGGAGCCAGATTTTTCATTGGGTTTACCTACAGCACCTAAAAGTTCTTGGAATTGCTCCGTAGATAGCGTCACCATGATTCTATTTGCTAAACGTTCACTTCTTCTTACTGCAGTATTTGCCACGATTTAAAAGTTTTTTTTTTTTTTTTAAATTTATATTTAGGCGTTGTTCACGGCCTCTTAGTTGGGCGCCAATTTATAAAGATTTGATAAATTTTTAATGAAAATTATATAAAAAGTCTTTATTTTTAAGTTTGATTAAAATTATTTTCTAATACAATTAAACTGCAAAATAAGAATGAAACAGCCCTGTCGGAGATCAAACTAGTACTTTACTAGTACTTAACTAGTACTAAAAGTACCAGTACTAGTTCCCAACTATAAACTTTCCTATACCATCTTAATGTTCAAATTAGCATTGAGTGTGTTTAGAAAATTACTAGTACCAGAGGTTCTAGTAGTGCACTAGTACATTTTGGTACAATTAGTTACAATGGAACCAGTTAAATACTAGTACTAATGTATGTAAAAAGTCCCCATATTGTGGTCCCTTTTTAGTTTGTTCCCCTAGTAAAAATTACCTTTAATTATAAATTTTTCAATAGTTTTATTTATTAGATTAATTAAAAAAAATATTAAATTTAATCATGCGATTTAGGTCTTCAATTTCAGCGTTTCCATTGCTTTCCATATTTTCTTTTTCTAATTTTGGTTGGTCTTTTGTAGTTGCAAGGCTTTTCTCAAGACGATATCGGGACCATTGGTAAATACAGCAATAGCATCTAAATAATTAAACATGAGTATGCAGAATTTTACGATTACGCACTGAATTTAAGATTACATTTTTTTATTTACATACCTATTCTTCTATTATCCTTGACTCCCAATGGAGAATAGGGCCTCAATACCTATTATTTCTTTTTTGAGATTCTGCTTTCCATTCGTAACATCAACGTTAAATTCATTTTTATTTTAATTTTTTTAATATTTTCTATTTTTTTATTGTTTTTTATATATTCTATTTTTTATTTTTTTGTTGACAAAAACTAAACTTCAATACAAAAATACAAAATTGGCTTGCCAAGTTATTTATTTTATAACGGAATGTTTAAAGTCTTTTAATTGATATAGCAATCCTTTTTAAAAGAGAAAAGCCGATGAATAAAATTACGTTTTGTATTTAAGTAATTTATTCTAAAATATATAAATAGAATAAAATATACTTAAATAAATTTTAAAAGCAGTACCAAAACAGATATAGACGAATTTTTGTTCCATTAAACAAAACTCTATCGATCTGCAAGTGGTGCACTAAAACCACTTCGAGAACTAGTACTTTTCTACTAAAGTTTCAGCTCCGTTTGCACTAGTACTTGCTGTAGTAGAAAATTACTAGTAACTTTTAGACAATTGACACTCAATCTCCTACAGGGAGCAGCGTTACCGTTATGCGACTAAAGTCGCATTTTGCAACTTTTTCAGGTGGCCTGCAACGCAACCTGCGACTTTTCTTCCATGACACTTTTTTGCGACTTTTTCGAATTTTGTGCAACTTTTGACACTTTTTTTTTTGAAAAATTATTAAACATTTTTTTTTAGCCCGTATTTAAATATTTGTACTAAAATTTTCTTTAATGAAGCCCACTATACGGTAACTACATTTTTTATACATATGGTAGCACTATGCCATTTGCAAATGTATTAAAAGGGCTGACTTAAACGTAAGTGTATATATCTCCCTTACACTAATTAAATTGTCGCCCCAGACATGTAGTGTGTGAATGAAATACTTATAATAAAAAACAAAGTTTCCAGTCTTTTCTTCATTATTTTGTTGTGTTTATGAAAAAAGGTGAAAAACTCACAAAGAGGAAAAAAAATAACGTTTTCTGAAAAATTTTGTATAAAAGAAAAATAATTTTTATTAAAGTGGAAATAAAGAGTGTTTAAACAAATTTGTCTTTCCATTAAGTTAAATAAAACTCAAGCAAAGAAAAATAAAAACTACAAATTCATTTTGCATTATACAAAATCCTTTAACATTGCCTCGTTTATCAGCAAAAAAATCTTGGCCGGGAAGCTGAAAAAAGTCTGCCAGTACGTATGTCCCTCATCCATCAAACAACAGGTGTATTTATACCCTTCACCACCAAAGGTGGAAAGGATATATTGGTTTTGTGTTGATATATGTAACACATAGAAATATTGGTCTGAGAACCACATTTTAATATACCGACCGACTCGTAGCCATTTAACGATTTCCGCCCGGCTTCCTAAGTGGAAATCCATGTAAGCTTGTTATCAAAGTTCAAAGATAATTTGATGAAATTCTGCACAGACTCTTATTTTGGTCCAAGGACAATCCCTAACTTTTTGAGCAAAATCGGATTACTATTTCGGGTACCTCCCATAGGGATGCCTTCCAGGAATAAAGTTTTTGTCACTTTACAGCCATACATTATTTTGTATTTTATGAATAATCAGCACAAATGCTGCTTATTTTAACTGAAATCAGTATACCTAATTTTGTAGGAATCGGCCCATATTTGATCATGCCTCCTATGCAATACACATTCTCAAAAGTTTTTTTACGTAATACCCAGAAAAGCACAAAAACGCATTTTATTACAAAAACTTTGCACTGATATATGAAGACTTTATTTTGAATGTGGAATAAGTCCACATTCCAAAAAAAATTAATTAACGACGGGGAAAGGTTCTGTAATTGTGGATCTTACTATGCGAAAAATAATTAATTTTAAATTTACAAAACCTAGTAAAATATTGACAGTCAAACATTTTGTAGTTAACGATTTGATACCAATTTTATTTTGAAAGTGGTTTGAGTCCCATATATTTTTCAATCTAAAAGAAAAAATTATTCAAACAAAATAAAAATTTCAAATTTATTTGTTTTGAAAGTGGGTTAAGTCCAATGCATTTTTGAATTCTAAAAAAATATTTACTCGAACAGAGTAAAAGTTAAACTTATACTCATAGTAGTAAGATTCTTTTAATTGATATTTAAAAATATCTGCAATTTCCTACAATTAAAAAAAAAATACTGAAAATTTAGCGGAATGATTTTTAATTTTTTAAAAATTTACTCTTAATAAGAATTTTTTCAAAAATTTAATTTTTATAGGAAATTTTTCAAAAATTTACTTCTTATAAGAAATTTTTCAAAAATTTACTTTTTATAGAAAAATTTTCTTTTTATAGAAAATTTTTCAAAAATTTTTTTTTTAAAGAAAATATTTCAAAAATTTTGCTTTTATAGAAAAGAAGAAATTTTTCAAAAATTAACTTTTTATAGGAAATTTTTCAAAAATTTACTTTTTTGACGAAATTTTTAAAAAATTTACTTTTTAAAGGAAATTTGTTAAAAATTTGCTTTTTATAGGAAATTTTTTAAAAATTTGCTTTTTTAGGAAATTTTTCAAAAATTTACTTTTTATAGGAAATTTTTCAAAATTTACTTTTTATAGGTTGTTTTTAAAAAATTTTTTATAGGAAATTATTCAAAAATTTACTTTTTATAGAAAATTTTTCAAAAATTAGGAAATTTTTCAAAAATTTACTTTTTATAGGAAATTTTTCAAAAATTAGGAAATTTTTCAAAAATTGACTTTTTATAGGAAATTTTTTCAAAAATTGACTTTTTATTGGAAA
Source organism: Stomorhina lunata (assembly GCA_933228675.1). NCBI lineage: Eukaryota > Metazoa > Arthropoda > Insecta > Diptera > Rhiniidae > Stomorhina > Stomorhina lunata. The sequence goes on along the minus strand of OW121740.1, from coordinate 80,654,839 downwards.
TTTTTCAAAAATTTGCGTTTTATAGGAAATTTTTCAAAAATTTGCGTTTTATTGGAATTTTTATTCGAAAATTTACTTTTTACAAGAATTTTGCTATTAAGTCCCATACATTTTTCAATTCAAAAGTAAAAATTCTTTCATACAAAACCAAAAATTTAATTTTTATTTGTAACAGTTTAAGTCCTATACATTTTTCAATTCAAAAAATTAATATTTTAAAATGTTTGTTTTGAAAGTGATCAAAACTTAAGATTTAATTTACTAAAATTGGTCACGTATATTTTTAAAAACATTAAAACGCAAAACCCTTTATATCTCAATTTAAAAAAAAAATGGACTTAATCCACTTTCAAAATAAGGTCTTCATATATTTCGTTAATTTTGTTATTTTTAGAAATTTATATAAAATTCGTCATCAATTTGTTTAAATTTCCTCAATTTGCGGATATTATACCGACATGAATTATATATCAGATCTTAGAAACTCCTCCAAAGCAAAACGATATTAAATATGATCCAAATAGATACATAACAATTGCCGAATTTAAATTTTTTTTTGTAAAAAAAACTACATTTTTTTAAAAAAGGTTTAGGAAATCATTTAACGCAGCGCATTATTAAACTTCATCTAAATCGGTATATCAGAGATATCGCCAAAGCTCCAAATTCGATGTACGCAAATTGGCGAATTAAAAAAAAATAAAAAGAAGTATTAAAAAAAATAACTATATTTATCAGATTTTAGGAAATTTTCAAATGCTATTAAATTTCATCGTTAACCGCCGTGTTATAGCAGGTAGTCATCTGCCTAGCATACCAGAAGTCCCAAGTTCGATCCCCGGCCAGACCCACTTGAAAAAAATAAATTTTCCAAAAAAAGCGGTAGTTTACCTCATAACTCAGCTAGCTACTGGTTATTGAGAATTAGGCTATGTAAAGCTTCTCTAACTAATGCATTTGCCGTTCGGAGCATTAGTTAGTTAGCCGTTGTATTTTTTAATTTTTTTTAATTCGACAATTTGTGAACATCTAATTTTAGTACCTTGGCGATATCTCAGGTATATAATGTGGTAGACCGCCACGAGCTCTACAAACTTTATTTCAACAAACAGTCGATCAATCTGAGTCGATCGGTGTAATTTTTTGGGGTCTAAGACGAATAATAAAAAATTATAAACTGAATGACAAACTTATAATACCCTTTTCACCTTTTGGTGAAGGGTATAAAAATATTTATCAGTAGAGGAGATAGGCTTTTAGAGCAACTTTTAAGAACCTATGTATCAGTAGCACTGTGGACCAAAGTTGCCCACTCGTCTATGTAAAACATCTGGGTTCGCATAACATATTGGTCCGATCCCAAAGATTTTACATTTTTGAAAACTTAAAAAAAATTAAGAAAAAACATGCTTACTGTACCACACTTTCTCTTATAGTTTAAGAGATATTTGACTCTAAAAATTGTTTGCCATGACTTTTAGTCTTTTTTGGGTTATAAATCTTTTTTGGTAAGACGGAAATTAAAAAAATAATAAAAATACTGTAAGACTGCTGATAAATTTCTAAATGAAATAGAAGAAAAAACTTTTAATTATGCAAACTTTATAACACAAATAATTCAAAGTTTGTGTACGGAAAAAATCCAAAAAATAACGGTCTAATTTATAAAAAAAATAAATTTTGACTTATAAGCTTATAATATTTATCATACACTTATTGTTTAATAAGCCATTTATACAAACAATTACACACTTTTATAGTTTTTTTGCTTTAATGTTCATAATACCATCAGCCTAACCACAGAACATTTAAAGTCGACTTTAACCCGAAAAACTCGACTTTATTTTGAAAATCTTACCACAAAACAAATTTTATATTAAATTTTTAAACTTCATTTTAAAAACTAAAAAAAGCTTTTTTTCTTTTGAATATTTTTCATTTTGTGATCCGTTGGAAAAAAAATGTTAAGTCGAAATTGGAAATTTTTCACAATTTTCAGTCATTAGATACATTTTAAAGTTAATTTCTTTAAAACGAAGTAGGGTAATATGACAATTATTGTTTTCTATTATTTTTCACAAAAATTAAATTTTTTTTTGTAAAAATTGATGATCATTTAAATAATTTTTAATCATATTATGAAAAAATTAATAATATTAAGATATGCTATTTTGTTTAAAGAACACAAAATTTTCTTAATATTTTGTTTTTGGAATTTTTGAAATTTTATTTTATTATTTATTTTTATTGAAGAAAGCTTTTGTAATATTTGAATGTATTTGTTTAAAAATATTTATAAAGGCTTATTTTAAAAATTTCTTGTGGTTCGAAAAATTACAAAAGTCAACTTTAAAATAAAGTCGATTTTACATAAAATCGACTTTAAAATTTGTTTTGTAGGTAGGCTGCATGTTTTTAAATTGTCATTTTTTGCTGTTCAAAAAATATTGTATATATGAAGTAGCTCAATGAAAGCGTCACTGCCTAGCAGTCGTAAGTCGGTGAGTTCAAACCTCAGTGAAGAAAGATTTTTTTTAATTTATACACTTTTTTAAATTTTTCTTATTAAAAATGATTTTTTCTTTAACTACATTTTAATTAAAAAACATTTTGAAGAAAATTTACTCCAATTTAGTTAATTTTTTTTAGATTTTAGAAAACCCTGCCGCTAAGCAAGCTACTGATTTAATATAAGATATACTGTGAAAGTATACATATATATGGTGTTACTAGGTGTTACTTTAGGTAGAATCAACATATTTTTGAATAAGGGGAAATGTACTATCGATTTGTTGTAGGTATCAATGAAATTAATGCATTTAAGTTTTAACATACAAATCAATTTTTGTTAACAAACTATTTGAGACATCGCAGATATATAGTATTAAATAAAATAAAAATCTTATTTCTTGTTCATCAAATGTATTAAAATTTAAATATTTTTCTTTGTTTGTTATCAAATGTATTAAAAATAAAAAAAAAAATTAAATAACAAAATTTTTTTGCAACCAAACCTTTTTAATGTATGCTAGTTGGGTAGAGCCCCTATGCTCCACTGGGAGTCAAGGATAACAGAAGTTGGGTAGAGCCACAATAAAAATTTTAAATTTTATAATAGGTTACAACGGTATAATAAGATATACTTTTATGAATTCAATTTTTCCCATTTTTTGCTTATAGCAGCTTTTAAACCTATTTAGTTTCTTTTTAAATTAGGCTGTATACATATTTTTTTTATTTTTGAAAAAAAAACTATTTTTTTTTAACATTTAATTATATTTTTAAAAATTTTGGACATGCGCCCTACAACCAGCGGTGGTCGAAAATCAGCTATTTTTAGAATTAATTTAAGTGTTTTGTGTCTGAAAAAATTTGATTATGGATTTCAAAGCTTTTTTTAATTAAATTAATTATATTAAGTATAATGTTCGTAAGGTCTGTGCAAAAATCTAATAGCGCCCGGAAAATTTGAGTTAAAAAAAATCAAATTTTCGAAAAGCGTACACTTCTGTATTCAAAAATGTATATTTAAATTTTGGAACTCTTTCTGAAATTTATATTTCTGTATTTCTAATATTTTTATCTATAGTTTATATTCATTCCTAAAGCCTAATCTTTTAGAAAATGTAAAAAGAAATATTAAGTCTTTTGATTTTTTTTTTTTTCAAAAATATAGAAATATTTTTTTTAAAGAATTTTATGTTTTTAAGACTTTTTCGTGTTATTAATTTTACATAATTAAAATTCTTTTCTACTAGTTCATTTATAAAATTTATCAGCAATCTTACAGTATTTTTTTAACAAATTTATAAGCCAAAAAAGGCCAGAAGTCATGTACCAAAAAAAATGTTTGGGGTCAAATATCTCTTAAACTATAAAAGAAAATGTGGTACAGTAAGCGAGATTTTTTCTTTATTTTTTAAGAAGCTTCCAAAAATTTTAAAATATTTGTGATCGGACGAAATTGGTGAAAGTAATACAAACCCAAAGGTTTTACATACCCGAGTTGGACAACTTTGTTCCACTGTATATTCCATTCTGCTACTGATAGATAAGTTAAACTGATGTTTTAAATTTCGTCTAAATCCGTCTAGTTTAGAAATTGCACCACTGTGCAATATTTCATTCGATACACTCTTTATAATAATTTTGAGAAGTCAAAAACAAATTAATCTTGGGTGGCAGAGCGGTAAGCTTTTCGACAACCTTATGAATAGGTAAGTACAAAAATATTGGTTTCGTTCGTAACCAATAAATTAATTAAAATTTGAATCCAATAGATTTATAGTTCGGACAAAAAGAAAGTGCACCAATGAAACTGATGTTGAAACTAGGCAGGTGGAGGAAGATTCACCAGTTGCAGTGCAATCAAGTTCGGAGTCAGAAGAGGACGAAAATTCCCAACAACCCTCATGCTCTTCAAAAAAAGCAAAAGTTTCAAGAAAATATTCAAAAGAATGGGAGTTGCGGTACAAATGGCTCAGACAAGATCCGGAAACTAAAGGGGCATTCTGCATTGTCTGCAAGCAACTATTGGTTAGACAAAAGAATCTTCTACAGCGACATGCAGATACGAAAAAACACCTCTCCAACATGAATCAAGCCTCGGAAAATCTAAAAACTCAGCTAACGGATTTTTTGCCACAAAAAAATACAGATTTTAGAAAAAATGTTGCCGCTGCTGAAATAAAGCTTGTCCTACGTATGATTAGCAAAAATCAATCATTTAAATCCATGGATGGACTTAGTAAATTTTGTTCTTCGATCTTCCCAGACTCAAATATAGCTAAATCTGTAAGTACAAATATTTTTTAAAAGACACTAGTAGGCAACAGGAAAGATAAAAAACAGTTGCAACATATTTACAGCTTTAAGCCCCATTCGTAATGTTCAATGGGTGTTCAGAGTTAAAATTTTATAAATTCAAAATACGTTTTTATGCATACATATATCTCTGTGGCGGATGGCAAATCGTTGATTTTTCACTTTTTCGTGGGATATTTTGTCTTTATTAGGGACATAACAAAAAATTTTACATGGTTCTTCATCTTTTCAGTTTATTTGGTCCTAAAAAGCTTCACGCAACAAGGGCACAGTTTAATTGCTTTAAATATTTCTTTTAGTTAAATAGAAATTTTTATTGAGTAAAAAATTGTTTTCGAAAAACTTAAAAGTTACTCCCTAGTAAGAGAGCAAAATAACAAATCATGAAAGGAATCAAGTTAATATTTCTTTCCGATTGGATTAGATTTCTATAACTTGAAGTAAATGACAAGAATTTTTGTTTGATTGGTTTTTAAAATAAACAATTAAATTTAAATATAGACTACAAACTTTAACAAAACCAAGTTTACTGCAATATTTTTTATTTCAATACCTCCTGAATGTTATAACACTAGCATGAAGAATGTACAAGAATAGTCATAGGAAATTTTTTTTCTTTTAGATATCATGTGGTCGAACTAAGTCGAAAGAAATTGCAGATTTTCTTGGAAGAGAAGGCCATCAAAACATTGTTAATAAAATGAAAACTCAGCAGTTCAGTCTTATTATAGATGAAACGACTGACATTTCGACTGACAAATGCCTAGTTATTGTCGTGAGATTATTCAACAAAGATCGTGGTGAGACTGAAGACAACTTTTTCAAATTGATCCAGCCTGAAGACGGAAGAGGCAAAACCATATCTAAGTGTGTACTTAATGCACTAAGTATATGTGATATACCGCTATCTAATTTCATTGGGTTAGCTACTGATAATGCTTCTAGTATGGTAGGAAAAAATATTGGAGTATTCACTTTACTTAAGAAGGAAGTGCCTCACTTATTCCATCTAGGTTGTGTTTGCCATTCTGTAAATTTAATGAATATTTCAGCGTTGGAATGCATTCCTGAAGATGTAGAAAAGTTATCAAAAAATATTTTTAAATTTTTTCGAAGCTCAACCAGGCAAATAGATTTTAAAGATTTGCAGTCTATTTTTGATGTACCAGAACACAAGTTGCTAAGACTTTCGGACACAAGATGGCTTTCATTCGAATCTGTTGCAAAAAGAATTACCGAGCAATGGAAAGTTCTTCAACATTATTTTATTCGAGCACAATTCGAAGAGAAATGTACAAAAACATTAGAAAAAATACTTGTAATTCAAGAAGGCCTTTCACCTACAACTTTCATTTACATGAAGTTCCTAGTGTATATTTTAGGTATAATGAATAAATTTAACAAATATTTTCAAAGCGAGTCGTCTCAAATAATCTATCTTATAACATATACCAAAGAAATTGTATTTGAAATTTTGCAAAACTTTTTAAAAAAGGAGTATATTGTTGAAAAAATAGAATGCATTAACTACAGAGATGCTTCAAACATCAAAGATGTTGAAAATGTTTATATAGGACATGAAGCTGAATCAGCAATACGTACTGAAAACATTTCAAATATTGAAATTGTTGAAATTAAACAAAATATACTTAAATTTTACCAAAAAATTTGCGATGAAATAAAATTACGGATTAATATTGACGATAAAAAACTTAATGCTATAAGATTTTTGCAGCCAAGTTTTTTTACATCAAAAATAGATATTAATTATAATGATATCATATCTGAATTTAGTTTAGTTGTAAGTGAGCCAGAAGATTTTATTAGTGAATATAAGTCTTTAGAAAGTAAATCTACTGATGAATTATATAAAAAGATATTTGCAATATATAATCCAGAGAAGTTTTGGTATACAATAGGTAATTTAAAAAATTCATTAAATGAACCCTTGTATCCGAACTTGTATAAACTAGCTATACATGTTTTAACTCTACCTCACAGCAGCGCAAGTGCTGAAAGAATGTTTTCAAAGTTATGTTTAATGAAAAATAAACTAACTAACAGGTTAAAAGTCGAAACATGTAATTCAATGTTATCTGCCCTAAATTTACTCGATTGTCAAATTGAAGACTGGAAACCAAGTGATAAACTTATTGAAAATTATAGAAACCAAGTTTCAAAAAAATAAAGATATGCTGTGATTTCATATTGTCATAACTTTTTTTTTTAAACTATAAGTCAAATCAAAAATTTTCTACCACGTACTAATCGCAACATCTCCATACATATTCTCCTGATTCATCCAATTTGTATAGTTCTTCAAAATGTTTAATTTCGCTTTAGTGGTGCAAAGTTCGTTTTTTCAAGATTTTTTTCAAAACATACCCATTTTATATGCCTATAAATTTTGATACGGTTATCAGATTTTTATAAAACAAAACTCATATTTCAGCGTATGTCCTTTAGTTTCATGTTCTTTTAATTAAATTTAAATTAATCATGTATTGGAGAGCAAGGAAGATAAATAATGTAATTGACTCAAGGATATCTCAAAAAGCGTATCTTCCATTTTCTTCATCCTTCTCTCAAATATGGTTTATAAAGTTGACATCAAAATACAAAAACCAAAAAAAGTGGGCCGATGGGGGAATCCAAAAAAAAAAAAAAATATTTGTAAAACAACTCATATTATTTTAGTACAAATTAGTTTTTTATATTTTTATTTTGCTTTAGAATTTAAAACGATTCATGAAAAAAGTTTTAAATTTAAAAATTTGTACTGAAAAAAACACTTTTTTGGTACTGGAAAAACCCCTTTTTTTGTTTTTGTATTTTAATGTCAACATTATAAACCATATTTGAGAGATCGTTTTCAAATCAATCGTTTTCAAATCCAATAATTTCAGATAATTTTTCTAATTTCCATAAAAAATTTGAACCAAATAAAAGACAAGATATTAGTCAAAAGAAATATCCGAATATTATCTCAAAAATTGATTGAAAACAATATATTTTATCACATACCGGATATATTTTAGTATTTAAAGAATTTAAAAGTTTATGGCAATATAAAAGTTTGTTAATTTCATATTATTTAATTTTAAGCTTATGATATTTATGTAAAATAAGATTTTTAAATATGAATTGTTTTTTAGTTTGTATGAACTGTTATTTTATTTTTATTTTTTGTTCATTGTTTAAATAAAAATGTTTGAAAAAACAGTGTGCGACTTTTTTTTGTTGAGTGCAACTTTTTGTGCAACTTTTTTTTTTTAAAGCGACTTTTTTTGCGACTTTTTCAAATTTGTCAGCGGTAACGCTGAGTGCAGCACTTCTTTCAAAACTTATTGCCTTTGGTGTCGGTAATTGCTTGTCTCAGTTGATATCGAGCTTCCGCAGAGACCGCTCTTTACGAGTTGTAGCAGATGGGTTCTCTTCAAACGAGTTCAAGATTAATTCAGGAGTACTTCAAGGCTCTGTTCTTTCTCCTACTCTATTTTTATTTTTATAAAAGACCTTCTACGTCAAACTTCCAATCCTACCTACTCTTTTGCAGATATTAGTAATTTTTGCCATTCATATTCATTCAATCGTAGGCCAAGTTTCTTGAGGTTGACGTTATGAGACCAAACCTAAATAAATCATTCCTCTTAAGTAATTGCTCCTGCTCTGTACCTCATTAGAATGGTCGAGACTTCTTGGTAAGCATATGCAAACTTGAGGCCACACTTCCAAAATTCGGAACAAATCGCCTGTAGTAAATGCATAGCCCCAGGAAGCTGCGTGGAGATTTGTTGGTTGCCCCAAGTATTTTACTTCTTTCAGGAACAGAGCACATTTCATGGTACTCAAGGTAAGATTGACCTCCGCTATGCGTCTAAGGACTTTCTCCAGATTTTTCAGATGTTCATCGAAGGTTTTTCCCATGACGATAAAGTCGTCTAGGTACATCAAACATGTTTTCCACTGAAGTCCTCTCAATACTCGTTCCATTAGCCGTTCGAAAGTAGCTGGCGCGTTGCAGAGTCCAAATGGCATAACGTTGAACTGGCATAGCCCATCAATTGCACTAAAAGCTGTTTTCTCTTTGTCTTTCTCTAAGATCTCCACCTGCCAGTAGCCGCTTTAAAGATCTAGCGTAGAAAACCATTTCGCTCCACCTAATGTGTCCAGGGTGTCATCGATTCTTGGTAAGGGGTAGCAGTCCTTTTTCGTAACATCGTTTAGCTTTCGGTAGTCAACACAAAATCTGGTGCTGCCATCTTTCTTCTTAACCAGTACCACCGGAGAGCTCCAGGAACTTGCGGATGGCTCAATTACTCCACTACGCTCCATTTCGTTGACCAACTCCTTAACTTCGTCACGCTTGGCCAGGGGAATACTTCTAGACGCTTGTTTAATTGGCCTCGCCTCGCTTGTATCAATTTCATGTTTCACTACTGCTGTTCTTCCCTGGAGTTGAGTTTTTAGAGCTTTTCCAGTTATGATGTCATTCTCGAGCTTTGATTCTAACACCCACAAACTGATGTCTTCCCAATATCCCTCCATACGGACCCATATCAATGATTCTGACAGTGGTGGCAGTTTACTATGCTCGACAGTTATCAGTTTCCTAACATTGGGCTTGCTCTCGTAACCAACATCGAGGGGTATCTCTACATTTCTCCAAATCATTATTTTTGGCCCCAGGTGTAATCTAACGCCATTCATAATCATAAAATCTGCACCGATTATTACTTCGTCCACAATACGTGGTTATCGTGCAGCTTGGCAATGGCTACTTTAGCACTTACTCTCCAGTTGCAGTGCGCAGGTTAATGCCGTTCAAGGATTCAATGTTCTCACGCACCAAATCGGCCCTAATAACACTGCTCTGCAGCCAAATCCTCCTTTTAATAAAATTATGTGGACTACATGGATTTTGATGCGCTAAACTCAGATCCGTTGTCGGTTTTTTCCATCAGATCTGGATTTTTTTATGGGCGTGGCAAATGTTTCCCCTTAAATTAGTCAGGTACGGAGACAGGTACGGAGAAGATGCATAACAAAATTGCATTTATTTTAGTCCAATATAATTTTACTGTTTTGTGAACCGCCGTGGTATAGCAGGTTAGTCATCCGCCTAGCATACCAGAGGTCCCAAGTTCAATCCCTGCCAGGCCCACTTGAAAAAAATTAATTTTCAAAAAAGCGGCGGTTCACCTCATAACTCGGCTAGCCACCGGTTATTGAGTATTAGGCTATGAAAAATTTCTCTAACTAATGCATTTGCCGTTCGGAGCCGGCGTTAAAACGTAGGTCTAATGAGTCTAAAAGTAGAATCGGATGCAGCTCATTGTCTGAGAGAAGTACCCCTTGTTCCAATTGGAATGTTGTCAGGGAATTCTATATATATATAATTTTTCTGTATCTCTTATCGTTTTTGGAGTTATTTAGAAATTAATGGAGAAAAATTTTTTTCGTGCGTAATTCGAAATTTTTTCAGGTTAAAAATGTAAACCATAAAAATCGGTTTAAAAATGTGAATTTTGTTACCAATTTACCGCAGGTACCCAATATATTTTATAAAAAATACCGTTGTATTTTAGCTTCATTACCTAATGAAATCTTATGGTCATATGTAAGGTTGGTTGCATTGCAATATTGGGTACCTGCGGTAAATTGGTAATAAAATTGGATGAGTCGTTCTCGAGTTATAACGAAATAGGTCTCCGTACCTGACTAATTTAAGGGGAAAATTTTGCCACGCCCATAAAAAAATCCAGATCTCATGGAGAAAAACCGAAAACGGATTTGAGTTTAGCGCATAAAGATCCATATAGTCCGCATAGTTTTAAGAGGAAAGACAAAAAATGAATTTTTGCAGAGCAGTGTAATTGACTGAGACGCCCCTGTGTCTATGATAAAAACATGCCTTTGGATTGTGGTTCCACCTATTGGCTGTGTTCGGATGAAGAGACAGATTTATATTGTCTTCTCGGTACCCTGGAATTTCGCTCGAAATGCCCTTCTTTACCGTAGTTAAAACACTTGGATTTTGGCTTGCTCAATTTCTCATCTACCGCAAGGCAAAGTACTGTAAATTTTCGTTAGGTAAAGTTTAAGACGGTAAATTTCCTTTATGTGTTCGCCACCGTACTTACGCTGAAGAGCAGATACGATGTAATCAACATTTTTTCTGCAGCTTAACGGCACACTTTCTAGAATTTCAACTGCATTGCCTTTTAGAGCCAAAATTAGTTCTACAGCTTCCTGGTCGTTGTCCCATAGATTCCTCTCGACGACTGTTTCAAAACTGGGTGTTTTGTTTTACCGGATGTTTCCTGAATAACTCGCACTGGACCCCCTTGCTGTTTTATGTCGTTAAATTTCGCTTCTAGATCAGCCAGTTTCTTGTCAAATTTGTTCTCATTGACTTTCTCTTCTAGATCGCCAATCTTCTTTCCGACTTCATTCTCTATATCAGACAGTTTTTTGTTAAATTTTTCAATCTCAAAGCCATCGATGCGATCGTTGTAGATCGTTGCCGAAATTTCCTTAAGTTGTTTATTTGTGGATCCTGAAATTTCTTCCAGTTGTTCTTCTTTTTGTTTGTTGTCCTGCCTTACCTCAGCATTAAGCATCTCGTTGTTACCTGCAATCATAGTTCTTGTTTGCTTATTGTTGGTTTCTATATTTTCCATCATCGCGGCGAACATTGAGTTTCTGTCTAGGCTGCCAATCATGGAACGCGTACTAACCTCATTTCTTCTATACATTCGAACTCGTAAGTTGCAATGTCAATACCTTGATTTTGTAGTTCGTTCTTAAGCCTTCTTTGTCGTTCGGCTTTGGTGCCGGCAGTTGGCACGTTCATCTTTCCCAACTCCTTCTTGACCTGATCCAATCGTAGATTATTGAGTTTTAAGATGCTTGTTATTTTTTTCTTTAAATATTTGAAAAAAATCTTTTTGCAAATAACCGGAAACAAAATTAAAACAATTTATGTAGTTTTACAAAGTTATCGTTTTATTAACTTATAGAGTTACATAGTTCACTTTTAACACAAATTGTAAACAAACTTGTAACTTTACAAATATTCTTAGTCTCACTGTTCTCTTACGCGTACAAATAAAAACTCTCCACGATATCAGTTCGTCAGCCTTTTATAGTAGAGAAGAGAGTTTCTAGCATTTTCTGCAGATGTAAACAAAAAGCTGCTGTCGTCGATTACACTAACAATGCGGTTTACGAATGTTCATGCTTGCTGTATTATCTCACATGATCAAGAACACACTCACCCATATGTTGTACAAACGGATTATCTGAAGTTAACAGCAACAGGGAGAGAGAGTGTAGATAAAGAGAAAAATGTTGCTCTACTCTTACAGCAAAACATTAAGAGAAAAATGTTATTCTGCTTATAGACACAAACAGAAACACAACTACACCAACAGAAACATTCTAGAAAACTAGGGGAAGAATTATAACTTTGCACAATGGGGCGGATAACCTAAAAATTCGTGACAATATAAATTATGAAGGCCAGTTCATCATGAGTATGGGTTTTCTTTTCAATGAAAAATTGTATATGTCGCACATAAATTTTTGTGTTTTGGTGATATCTCAGGTGCTTTTAAACGATTTTGATGAAATTTAATAGCATGCTACGTAGAAAAATTTCATAAAATCTGATATACAATTTATGTCGATACACTCTCTAGCAGCTCCACAAACTTGATTTGCAATCATCTCGCAAGGCTGTTTTTGCACTTTGAAGGTCATCGACTAAGAAGGATGAATAGCATGCACCTGGTGAGCTAAGACCTTTCTTATCTATTATCACTGAACAATTCCCTATTAACTCCAATAAATATCAAATAGAGTTACAGTGGCAACCTCTCTATATTATTTCCGTTCAGAGGTTCGAAAGGCTTAATTCCTAATTTTTAAAATCAAATTCATTTTAGTGTTTATATCATTCCCGTAATACATTCACCTGAATCAAGTCATAAGCCTTAACTTTTAAGAATTAACAGATATGATTTTAAATTCTCTGTGAATTCATTCTTAGCGAATTTAAAATCAGTTAGATTTAATTCATTTTATTTAATTCTTAATCTAATACAAAAAGAATAAAAAATTTTATTTATAAACAAATCATTTTGTAAAGGCATACAAAAATAAATATATTCAAACAAACCTTGCAGTTCAAAAATATCTTATACCTATAAAAGAGCGAAATGAAATAAATCTCCACGAAAAACCATAAATAAGTTTCAGGATTGCATTAGGAATTAAATATCATTTAATACCCATGAAAAAAATTCCCCATTTTGAAGGATAAAGAAATGACTCTTTCTTAAGTTATTGGGTTTAAGAAGGGTGTTTAAGCTGAGGTGATTTCCTTCTCGATCTTAACAAAACCAAGTTAAATTTGTTTAAAATAAATGTATAAAAAGTCATATGATTTTAATGTGATTCATTCATTATCGACATACATATGTATATATATATTTTCTAATTGTACTAAATTATGTAATTATATTCTAATTCTATCATAATTGTGTATATGTATATGAATCTCAGTTATGTAATATATCTTCTTGCGAAGAAACTGATGTTTTTAGACCTGCAGGCCATATACAAATGACATTTCTGTGGAAAAATTCAAAAACTTATTAAGTTGACTCAGGCGAAATTTGAAAAAATAAAAAAACTGTTTGTCATTGGTCATAAGATCAGAAAAACTATTTAAAATATAATATATACACATAAAACTAAAGATTTTTTGTACACATAATCTATAATCTCATCCAGATTCGAAAACATATAAAATCCATTATTTCCCAGCAACACAATAAAACCAGACATAATATACTCTTAGATATCAGCACATTTGTACATGTATATGTATGTATTTACAAAAACTAATGCCACAAAAATTAATTATTTTAATACATTTTTTTAAGAAAATATTTATAATTAGCAGATTTCTTCATTGATTGCATTTCTGGTAAAGATTAGGTCGTTATAAACGAAAGACCTTTGATATTACTATATTTCTGCATACCTAAATATATTTTAAAAGTTATAGTTTAACAAACAAATGCAAAAAATACACAAGTTTGCCGTAAAATAGCCACATTAGGGTAGTTCTGAACGAACATTAAAGAATACATGCATACTTTTATTAAATGTGTATGCTTTCTGATAAAACATAAGAATATTTTAATAGGTTATGATAAATTTTGTTCTATTTTGTATTTAGGGATTTTACAAACATTGTATATCGCACTTGTTCCAAAAATACCCTACTAATAAAAAACTTCAATTTTTTTATACCATTCACCAATAAATATCTATATATTAAATTTGTCATTCAGTTTGTAATTTTTTCATTATTCGTCTTAAATCCATCCATAAAAATTATACCGATCAACTCAGAACCGCCAGGAGAGTCGATTTAGCCATATCCGTCTGTCTGTCTGTTGAAATCAAGTTTGTGGAGCTCCTGGTGGGTATACCCAGACGAATTATACACCAGATTTTAGGAAATTTCCCTACGCAGCACGCTATTTTAAAAAATCTTTTTAAAAAATGCAATTTAAAAAAAAATTAAATTCTCATCGAATTTTGAATTTTGTCGATATCTCTGGTGTTTATAGACCGATTTTGATAAAATTTAATAGCGTGTTGCATTGGAGTATTTTCTAAAATCTTATATATAATTCAAAAATTATTTTTCTTAAAATACTGTTTTTTTAAGAAAATTTTTTAAAATTTGTCAATTTGCGTACATCGGTAACTTTTGTTTTGGCGATATCTCGGTTATTGACCTACGGATTTTGATGAAATTCAATAGTGTACAGCGTTGAATGATTTCCTAGAATTTGATATACAGTTAAAAAAATTCAAAACTTTTTTTTTTTTAAACACAGTTTTTTTAAAAAAAATTGTTTAAATTCTCATCGAATTTTGAATTTTGGCGATATCTGTGATGTTTTTAGACCGATTTTGATAAAATTTAATAACATGTTGCGTTGTTGTATTTTCTAAAATCTGATATCTAATTCGAAAATATTTGTTTAAAAATACTGTTTTTTTTAAATTTTTTTAAAATTTGTCAATTTGCGTACATCGATAATTTTTGCTTTGGCGATATCTCAGTTATTAATCTAGCGATTTTGATGAAATTCAATAATGTGCTGCGTTGAATGATTTCCTAAGATTTGATATACAGTTCAAAAAGCTTTTAAAAAAAACACAATTTTTTGACGAAATTATTTTTTTTTAAATAGTTTTTTAAAAAAAATTTAATTCTCATCAAATTTTGAATTTTGACAATATCTCTGGTGTTTATATGCCGATTTTGATAAAATTTAATAACATGTTGCGTTGGAATACTTTCAAAAATATGATATATAATTCAAAAAACTTTTTTAAAATACTGTTAAAAAAAATAAAATATGTCAATTTGCGTACATCGATATCTTTTGCTTTGGCGATATCTCGCTTATTGATCCACCGATTCTGATGAAATTTAATAGTGTGCTGCGTTGAATGATTTCCTAAGATTTGATATACAGTTCAAAAAGCTTTAAAAAAAACACAATTTTTTGCCGAAATTAATTTTTTTTAAATACAGTTTTTTTTTAAAAAATTGAATTCTCATCAAATTTTGAATTTTGACGATATCTCTGGTGTTTATATATATATATAATTCCCCGACAACATTCCAATTGGAACAAGGGGTACTTCTCTCAGACAATGAGCTGCATCCGATTCTATTTTTAAACTCATTGAAAGGGACCTACGTTTTAACGCCGGCGAATGAACGAACGGCGAATGCATTAGTTAGAGAAGTTTTTCATAGCATAATACTCAATAACCAGTGGCTAGCTGAGTTATGAGGTGAACCGCCGCTTTTTTTTTTTTTTTGAAAATTTATTTTTTTGAATCTGGCCGGGGATTGAACTTGGGCCTCTGGTATGCTAGGCGGATGTCTTACCTGCTATACCACGGCGGTTCTGGTGTTTATATACCGATTTTGATAAAATTTAATAGCATGCTGCAATGGAGTATTTTTTTAAATCTGATATATAATTTTATTTTGTATTTTTAAATATTGTTTTTTAATTTTTTTTTCTAAAATATGCCAATATGCAAAAAAAAAACATAGTTTTTTGAAAAATACAGTTATTTATTAAAAAAAATTATTTAATTCTCATCGAATTTTGAATTTTGGCGATATCCCTAGTGTTTATAGAACATATAAAAATTGTAATTTAGCATCGAATTTCGAGTTTTGGCTTAATTTCAGTTGTAAGTAGAACTATATGTTGCAATTTAATAGTGTACTTTGTAGAACACTATTAACATCTAATGCATATACATATAAGTTATGTCTGTATGCCATCTAGAAGCTCATCAAACTTGATTTCAACATACCGAAATTTGTCTTAAATAAGTGACTTTTGGACATTTTGATGGCCTTTATTCATATCTTACGTAAGTGTTGTTGCCAAAAGTGTAATCTAAATAGGTCCACTAAATATTCTCATTAAAGCAACCATTTAATCGATCATCTAATTTAAATACGACAAGGTGCGAAAAGTTACAATGTTGTGTAACTTTTAAAATTGTATTTCAATCTACCTCCAAAATGTAGACCCAATAAAAAACAAGATTATTCACTAATTAAAGTATTGTTCATATATCACCTAAAAATTAAATGTATGAGGCGTTTTAATTATCGAGATTTGAAAATTTTTCAAATTAGGAAATCAATAAACATATATTAGTATTTTTGTAGGATTCACCTTAATCAGTCTTCAGAAACATACATACTTGTAATTGGCCAAAAACTCTTTCCACTCTGAACTTTACTTTTGTAACACCATTGTTCGGCATAGCCGAACATAGCACTCTTACTTGTTTTTTTTTAGTTTGATATACTTTTTTCAATGAGTATAGTTTTCAAAACTTTTCCCTCAAAAAAGTTAGAATTTCAAGTTTTTGATTTAAAATCAAGCTTCTTTTGTTTATATTCACCCTAATGTTTTGCACGAAATGAATTACCAAAAAATATTTTAATTCAATTTGGACTGGTTTGAATTAAAAATAAAAAAGTCAATTCAAATTGGAGTAGAGGAATGAAGAAACATTATATTCATTCACGTTGATTTTAAATCCCCATGTGAATCAATTCACTAAGAATTAAAAATTAACACCTTTTTTAAATTGTTTTATGGGAATTAAACTTTAGGTATTGTTAAATCATTTTTGAATTCCTAGGAATTAAGCTAATATTTAAATAAGCCTTTCGAAGGTCTGTTTCCGTTAGATTAAGCTTAGATTACTCACTGTTATTTTCTTTTCAGAAAGATTCAATAATAAAATACAAGCATTAATAACAAAACAAGTTGTACGAATTTAAAAAAGAGGTTTGTATCAATATAATCTTTTTGCCTTAAGTGCTTATCGCTATTGCTATTCTATGGGTCATTCTGAGGAAATTTGCGCCGAAGTTTGGTTTCAAATTTGTTGCTTTTGAAAGAAAAATGTCTTACATTATCAATCCCAAATATAAAACAAGTAAGAAAGTGCTATAGTCGGTCAAGCCCGACCATACGATACCCATCACCACTAAGGTCAAAAGTGTTATTTTTTCTGTATAAAGACAAATATTTGCTAAATTTTGCCATTATACAAACATTTTCTCAAAACTTTTATATTTAAGCTGCTTCCGACATTTTGACTTATATGAGAGCTAGGGTCAAATGTGGACCGATTATCTCGAAATTTGGCATATTGATTACAGTTGTTATGTATGTAAAAAATAAACTTAAAATTCCCATTAACTTCAGATTTACGAGCTTTTTAGTGATTTTTGTCTCATTTAGTGCGTTTTTAAAGAAAAGTTTGTATGGGAGCTATCTTCAAATGTAGACCGATTTTAACGAAATTTGGTACAGTGATTGTTGACATAAGCAGTATTTGATTTAAATTTCATGAAAAAATATTGATATTTGTGGCCAATATATCAATTCCGGGAAGTGGGACCTATGGGAGGTACCATAAATAATGGACCGATTTTGACGAATTTCAATAGCCATGGTCCGATTATCAAAAAATGATCTGTGCCAAATTTCATCAGATTATCTTTAGAATTGCGACCTGTAGTTTGATTACAAGGTGGGGGTCCAGCCAGCCAGACGGACGGACGGACGGACATCGCTAAATCGACTCAGAAAGTGATTCTAAACCTATTGGTATACTAAAAGATGGGTCTAAGACAAATATTTCCATGCGTTACATACATCAGCACAAACTTATAATACCCTTTCCAACTATGGTGGTGAAGGGTATAACAAACGGTAAGCTGTAGTACTCCTCCAAGTGCGCGAAGTTTTACACCATTTAAGTTATTTTTTTCAACTGATCGTAAAGTTAATGTTTTGAAAAATGTAAAATGTACCGTTCAAAATGTTTGTAAATTTTTGCAAAGGAATGCAATTGGAGGAGTATAAAAGCTTTCCAATACAGCTTGCCGTAAGTTTTACATTTGAGTATGAAAGTTTTGCAGGAGTTTTATTTTAATATTTAAATTGATCTTACGTGTGTATTTTTTTTTTAATATTAACCTTAAGCACTTACAACTTTTTGCATAGAAAAGCTTTTAATATACTTTATTTTTATTTTTTTTTACTTTAGTTGTTACTTTGCTTGTCCAATATTTATAAATTTGTTCTTTTTTTAAAAAACTTTAAATCAAGAAAATCGGTTTATATATAGATCAGATATTAGTAAAAAATCGGTGCAGTATGGGACAAAAATTTAAAATTTTATTTTTTGAAGTCGAATATCTTTAAACCCGTAAGCGATAGCACGTGCATGTAGCTATGTTTTTTTTTTTTTGTAGATCTTGACCTATATATTTGTTATGTAGTATGATTTCAAATCGGTTAGGAAATGACAATCATATATCGTTTTAAGTGATTTATGAGTCTGAGGTGCCCTACTTTGTGGGATTGTGCCGCCCCAGTAAAATCTAGGCTTTCCAGGTTCAAAACTTGTGCTACCCAACACTTTTGCTTTATCCACATATTTTTTTAAATCCGCCCAACGATTTAGAAGTTAGGAACTCATTTATTTCCGTTCTATTTTGAAACCATCCCACTGTGCAGCGTTCTTTAATTCTTATGACAATATATTTGCAAAATTTTTTAATCATTTAAACTTTTCTCCAGACATACGAGTATACCTATTTTTAACTCAATTTCGTAGTTAGGTGGTATATGGAGTGAAATGACAGATTGCCACAAAATTGAACAATTTGATATTAGTTTATACAAAATTTATGTGTAAAAAAAAAAATATATATAAAATTGTCAATTTAACAGGTCTATGAGTGTTTTTATAATTTTTACATTTAAGTAACTTTTTAAAGCTGTGTATGTGAGCTAATTTTAAATATGGTCCGATTTCGGGAAGCTTAACATTTAGCCGTATCCCCGACTATAGACGTAGCAATGGTAGGCACTAAGATAAATTGGCTTAAATACAAGAAATATCTCAGCACTCACTGCACAGAAAACATTCCGCTACATATACCGGAAGATATAGATCTCTCCATTATATATCTGGAAAATATTATTAAATTGGCTGTTAAACATGCAATAGTATCCCCCAATCAATATATCACATCCCCCCACTCACTCACTCACAATAATACCTAATACCTAATTCTCCGGAAACTTGCTGCACAACCCCCAATATCACATGCTTCATTGCAACCCCACAACAATCTACAGTACCAACCGAGAACAAGATACATTACTACCGATACTACTACCCGATGATATGCTACATTACCCCCCGGCAACATGTCACACCATCCCCCATACAAAACTCCGCTTTTACCCCCGGCAATATGCCACATTACACCCCCACAACAAGCTTCGCTAATTCCCCAACCATCATGCTACTTTACCGCCCTGGCAATGTGCTGCATCATCCCCCTACAACACGCTTCATTAACACCCCACAATATGCTGCATTACCCTCCGGATGATATGCTGCCTAACTTCCCCAGTAACAGGCTTCAAAACCCCGCCAACGGTATACTACATTACCCACAAGATAAAATGGTGCACTACCCCCTCACATTAAGCTACCCCAACCCCTCACAACATGCTGCATTTCCCTCTCGACAAGTCAGGTGTAATAGAATATACTCAGCCGATGTCGAATGGCTTTTGGCTGAAAAAATAAGAGCTCGAAGAGAATGGCAAATTCATAGATCCCACAAATCTAAAATTGCATAAAATCACTAAGGAAATTACTAGCATCCCAAAGAGCTGAATCCCTGGAAACTTATCTAAAAGGACTAGATCTGACTACAATCTGACTATTCATTATGGTGAGCTGCTAAAAGCTATAAAAATCCAATCATTCGTAAACCACCTTTAAGAACTACGAGTGGAGGCTGGGCAAGAAGCGACTCAGAAAAAGGTAATCTGTTTGTAAACCACCTGAAAAATGTATTTACCCCCAACTTATCAAATGACATGTTGGAGCTACCCCCTGTTGTACAGCAACGTAGAACAACGATAAGGTTTGAGACTCGGGAGGTTATACAATCTATCCTTGACTTAAACCCCAAAAAAGCACCTGGATTTGACAAAGTGAGCAATAAAATGTTAAGAGCTACCCTTAGTAGTAATAAGAATAATAACATTTATTTTTAATGCAATTCTACATCTAAAATATTATCCTCCAGAATAAAAAGTTTCATTAATTACTATGGTTCCTAAGCCAGGTAAAGATCACACAAAAGTAGAGTCATATAGACCTATAAGTCTTCTATCTAATATGTCAAAGCTATTTGAAAAACTGTTGGTTACCAAATTAACGCAAATTTTGGATGAAATCGTATATATTCCCAGTCATCAGTTCGGATTTAGAAGAAAGCATAATGCAATTGAACAAACACATAGACTTGTAACTGCAATTCGAAAAACTTTTAAAGAAAAGACATATTACTCTGCTCTCTTCATTGATGTATCACAAGCATTTGACAAGGTATGGCATGAAGGTTTATTTTACAAATTGAAGCAAATTTTCCACATAGACATATACATGCTCCTAGATAGCTACCTCACCCAGCGTAAATTTATTATTAAAGAAGTAGGCTTCTTAAGTACTCCACAACCTATTGAAGCTGGTGTTCCCCAAGGCAGCATATTAGGACCAATTCTTTATATTATATACACCTCTGATATGCCTACATAGATGGGAACTTTGCAGCACCAGTACTTTTTCAGTATTTTTTTTATTTTACTGATTACTGAAAGAAAAAATCAGTATTCAGTAATTTTTACTGATTACTTAAAAAAAATTTCAGTATTCAGTAAATTTTACTGATTACTGAAAAAAAATTTCAGTATTCAGTAAATTTTACTGATTACTGAAAAACATTTTCAGTAATCAGTAAATTTTACTGATTACTGAAAAAAATTTTCAGTATTCAGTAAATTTTACTGATTACTAAAAAAAAATTTCAGTATTCAGTAAATTTTACTGATTACTGAAAATTATTTCAGTAATCAGTAAATTTTACTGAATACTGAAAAAAAATCAGTAATACTGATTATTGAATGCAGTATCCAGTGGTTTTGATTATATAATTAAAAAAACAAGAACTAAACTACACAACAAATGAACATATTTTGAAAAGTGCAAGGCCGTGACTATGTGGGTCCTATTCTACTATCGAATTGTAGTAAAACCCTATACTCAGTTTGTCTAGTTTTTTTTTATGGGCCACCAAAGTTTCCCAATATTAGCATGATGCCAAAAAAATCAGTTTTTCCCGAATTGCTAATCAGCACTTAAAAATATCGCTTTACTATGTGGGAAAAATGTAGCCAAGAGCATGTAAAATATTTCTTAATAAAATTTTATGATGTCTTTTTATACCCTTCACCAAATAGGTGAAAGGGTATTATAAGTTTATTAGTGATCGTAGACCCCATAAAAATTATACCGATCGACTCAGAATCGGGAGGAGAATCGATTAAGCGATGTCCGTCTGTCTGTGTGTTGAAATCAAGTTTCTGAAGTCCCTGGATAATGGGCTTACATAAATTATATATCAGATTTTAGGAAATTCTCCCGCAATGAACGCTATTAAATTTCATAAAAATTTTTGATTGAAACACACTTTTAAATAACAAGAGAAAAAAGATACTCCTGGTCTACATGTGATAATATGTTATATATCAGATTGTAGGAAATAGTTTCCCAAAGCAAATCGGTATATAAACAACTGAGATATCGCCAAAACACTGAATTTGATGTATCGCAAATTGCCCAAAGTTCGCATTAGAGAATGTTTGTTGAAAAATGAAATGCAGAAATAGGAAAAACCATCCTCCTTTAGCACGGACCTACATACATTTTATATCAGATTTTAGGAAATTCCCCCGCCAAGCACGTTATTAAATTTTATCAAAAGCGGTCCATAATCAATTGAGATATCGCCATAACACTACATTTGATGTACAGCAAATTGCCCAAAGTATGTGTCTAAGAAATTTTGTTTACATTTTGTAAGTATTGTTTCAGCGATATCTCAGGTGTTTATGGACCGATTCTGATTACGAATACCATTCAAATTGTACCGATCAACTCAGAATCGGCAGGAGTATCGATTTCGCAACCTCAGTCCGTCCGTCCGTCTGTTTGTCTGTCTGTCCGTCTGTTTGTTTGTCCGTCCGTCCGTCTGTTTTTTGTCCGTCCGTCTACCTGTAATTTTTTTTTGTAATTTTTTCTGTTGTAGTCAAGTTTTTGGAGCTCCTGTTTTGTCGATATCTCAGGTGTTTATTTTGATGAAATTTAATAGCATCCTTCGCAGGGGATTACCTAAATCCTGATGCATTCGGTAATTTGTGGTAGATATAATTTAGCGTTTAAGCGATGGTGTTTTGATCGACAATGATAAAATTCAGGGTGGGACAATATCCTAAAATTTTGTGTAAAATCCAGGAGCTCCACAAATCTGATTTTAGCAGACAGACACTCTGCATTAATCTTAATTTTGTGTCTGACTTTTGAACATTATGATAACATTTGAGAATGTATTATATATCAAATTATAGGTAATCTTCCTAGGAAGTACAAAAATGCAGCTTACTACATGATATCCGTTCAAAACCTACATATGTATGTAAGTATCTCACATATACACTAAAATTTAAATTTTTTAATTGCAATTGGGAGAAATCCGTTCACGTTTGACAATTGTTCCCGGATAACTTCGCCTAAGATACGATGATGACATTTAGTATAAAGCGCCTAAAATAAACTTTCTAGAGGGACAACATTTGACAAAAGTATTTCTGATCTCTTGAAAAGTTCGATATTGAAAATGGACGAGCTCTATTCACATTTAGTGAAATCTCCCATATAACCCCGACCGGGAATCGATTTAATGATAATAAATTAAATCACATTAAAATTGCACAAGGACTTGAGCAAAACTTTCCAAACATCCATCGGACAGATCGAAAGGACAATACATCCCAAATATTATTGATGAAGTGTTCATTTTAATTAATTAACTAACTTCAGATTAATAAGTAAATCTTTAATAACTTTTCCGACAAAGCTGATATCCATCCATTCAAAATCTATAAATTTCACGTATGTATCTAAAACTAAGAGTGTATACCCTATAATTTTAAGGCTTATCATTGTTAAAGCTTTGACCTAAATCAGTCCGCTAACTTCAGAGTTTTACATAACTAATCAAGAACTTTTACTGGTGGGATAATTCGTACGAATTAAAGTGCACAACCCTCACTGGGCACTGTGTTTTTGGGTTTCATGCCAGAATACTTAAACTTCATCAAATCGATGTGCTATTGCAAATCTAAGGGCATCTACATTTTGAAGCATCTTTTCTGCATGGTTTATCTGGTCTATCGAACTTTATTAAATGTTCGTAAAATATGTGTCTATTTTATTTCGAAGCTACTGACTGGCTTAAATATGCATTCTCTGCTTATAGTCTAGTAATCATTATCTTTCACAAAGGGACCACTTTAGAACCCAAGTGAAGCTTCCCTAGACATCAGCCACCTGCCCAACCTAACCTTTGGGTGCATAACTATTTTAGATGATGACGCCACCGAAAAGCTTTTCTTTTTCCGACTTTTAATTTTAAAGACTCTTTGCATATAATACTAGTATAACCAAATTTTGGTAGGAATTACATTAAGTACTTTTGCAACACCATTGGTGAAGGGTATCCAAGATTCGGCAAAGCCGAATATACCACTCTTACTTGTTTCTGTTGTAGTCAAGTTTTTGGAGCTCCTGTTTTGTCGATATCTCAGATGTTTATTTTGATGAAGTTTAATAGCGTCCTTCGCAGGGGATTATCTAAATCCTGATGCATTCTGTAATTTGTGGTAGATATAATTTAGCGTTTAAGCGATGGTGTTTTGATCGACAATGTTGAAATTCAGGGTGGGACAATTCAGGAGCTCCACAAATCTGGTTTTAGCAGACAGACACACTGCATTTATCTTAATTTTGTGTCTGACTTTTGAACATTATGATAACATTTTAGAATGTATTATATGTCAAATTATAGGTAATCTTCCTAGGAAGTACAAAAATGCAGCTAATTACATGATATCCGCAATTGGGAGAAATCCGTTCACGTTTGACAATTGATTCCGTATAACTTCGCCTAAGGCAATCTCTTAGTAGCAAATAAATGACAAATTATAATAGATACGATGATGACATTTAGTATAAAGACGTTGTACAATATTGATATTCAGGACAATAGCGCCTAAAATAAACTTTCTAGAGGGACAACATTTGACAAAAGTATTTCTGATCTCTTGAAAAGTTCGATATTGAAAATGGGCGAGCTCTATTCACTTTTAGTGAAATCTCCCATATAAACCCGACCGGGAATCGATTTAATGCTGATAAATTAAATCACATTAAAATTGCACAAAGAACTAGAGCAAAACTTTCCAAACATCCATCGGACAGATCGAAAGAACTATACATTCCAAATATTATTGATGAAGTGTTCATTTTAATTAATTAACTAACTTCAAATTAATAAGTAAAGTTTTCCGACAAAGCTGATAACCATCCATTCAAAAGCTATATATTTCGCGTATGTATCTAAAACTAAGAGTGTATACCCTATAATTTTAAGGCTTATATACATTGACAATCATTGTTAAAGCTTTTACCTAAATCAGTCCTCTAACTTCAGAGTTTTACATAACTAATTAAGAACTTTTACTAGTTGGATAATTCGTACGAATTAAAGTGCACAACCCTCACTGGGCACAGCGTTTTTGAGTTGCATGTCAGAATACTTAAACTTCATCAAATCGATGTGCTATTGCAAATCTAAGTTCATCTACATTTTGAAGCATCTTTTCTGCATGGTTTATCTGGTCTATCGAACTTTATTAAATGTTCGTAAAATATGTGTCTATTTTATTTCGAAGCTACTGACTGGCTTAAATATGCATTCTCTGCTTGTAGTCTAGTAATCATTATCTTTCACAAAGGACCACTTTAGAACCCAAGTGAAGCTTCACTAGACATCAGCCACCTGCCCAACCTAACCTTTGGGTGCATAACTATTCTAGATGATGACGCCACCGAAAAGGTTTTCGTTTTCCGACTCTTAATTTTAAAGACTCTTTGCATATAATACTAGTATAACCAAATATTGCTACGAATTGCATTAAGTACTTTTGGAACACCATTGGTGAAGGGTATCCAAGATTCGGCAAAGCCGAATATACCACTCTTACTTGTTTAAAAATGTTTAAGAAAAAATTTTTTTATCATAACTTTTTAGAAATCCTGATTTTTCACACGTTATATTTTGTAAAATTATAGCCACCATAATATTAAACAACTTTTGTGAACACACCTGCATAATCTAAACGTGTTTAGATACCAAAAAAGGTCATAAACTCCCTTGTGCATACAAACAGAGGTTCCAAGTTCGATTCTCGGCCACACCAGTATTAGCCTATGTTTAACTTTTCTAACTAATGCATTTGCCGTTAGGAACCAGAGTTAAAACGTAGCTCAATGAGTCTAAAAATAGAATCGGATGCAGCTCATTGTCTGAGAGAAGTACCCCTTGTTCCAATTGTAATGTTGTGGGAATTTTCTTTGTATGTACTCAAGTTCCTAATTTTCTAATGACGTCACCATGTTAATGTAACGATTTAAACAGCTAATGAGTAAGAAGTTCCTATTCAGTATTTTAGCTGTTTATCTTATAACTTGGTAATCAAAAGATTTGCTGGGTTACTTTACTCCCTATTTGTAACTTAATAAGGCAAGTACCATAGATGGGCTTTTTGTAGTACCATTACTTACTAAGTGCTTTCTACAATGACATTTCTGTGTTAAAATAAAAAAGTTTTTTTTTAATTTTTGCTGAAAAACTCTAGATACTGCAATCTAATCATTAAGCAGTAAAATATACTGATCACTGAATTTATTTGCAGTAATCAGTAAAATTTACTGATTACTGATTTTTTTTTCAGTAATCAGTAAAATATACTGAATACTGAACATTTTTTTCAGTAATCAGTAAATTTTACTGATTACTAAAATTTTTCTTCGGTAATCAGTAAAATTTACTGAATACTGAAAAAAGTTTTCAGTATTCAGTAAAATTTACTGAATACTGATTTATTTTTTCAGTAATCAGTAAAATTTACTGAATACTGATTTTTTGTTTCAATAATCAGTAAACATTTACTGATTACTGAAACGCTTACTGCAGTAAAAAAGTAATGCAGTATGCCCGTGTATGTATGCCTACCAATATATATACAAACACGTTCACATTTGCAGATGATACTGCCATTCTAAGCATTAATGAAAACCCAGTTGAAGCATCTAAGAATTTACAGAACCACATATTTCAAATAGAAAAATGGCTAAACCAATGGAAAATAAAAGTGAATGAACAAAAATGCATTCATATCACCTTTACATTGCGTAGAGACTCGTGCCTTCCAGTTAAAAATAATAACCAATCTATCCCCTAATAATCAGAATTGAAATACCTGGGTATTCACTTGGATCGACGTCTTACGTGGAAGAGTCACATAGATACCAAATTGACCCAATTTAAACTAAAGTCAGCCCAACTTAACTAGCTAATTGGTAAAAATTCTAGACTTAGCCTAGATTGCAAAATTCTTCTATACAACTCTATTATTAAGCCAATATTTTGTTACGAAATTCAATTGTGGGGCACTGCCTCAGATTCAAAGGCGGCAAAATAAACTTTTAAGAATAATTACTGGCGCCCCGTGGTACGTTAAAAACACCAACTTACACAAGGACCTTGAAATTCCGTTGGTTAAAACCAGGGACCGTGTCAAAAAAAAATTTTATTATAATTGACAACAAATTTTAGATTTCTTTTTATTAAAATTAAAAACAAAAAAAATAACAAACAAAAATAAAGAAATAACAATAAAAAATTTTTGTCAAATAAAAAAAACAAAAATTTGTTTTTAAAAAAAAATAAAAACAGGTTTTGTTTTTTTAATTTTGTCAAATTGTTTTCTCGACACATTTTGTTTGAAAAAAGTGTCAAATATATTTATTTGACAATATATTTGACAACGCGAGTTTTGGCTAAACCATTGCACCAATTTTAATAAAGAGTAAGTAGATACAAGTGTTTTTGATGCTGTATTTTATATATGATACAGACACCGTCTCTATCTCTCTCTCTTGTGAATGCATTCCTTATATTGATGATTAGCTGTTATTTAATTTCGTACTGATTCTGATTTGAAGTAACCGATTTGTGGTAAGCGATTCAAAAGTGACTTTAAGTCTTGAAAAAGTGTTTTGTATTTATTCTTAATTAATGAACTCGCGAATATATTAAAGGTAAATTTAATCAATACTTTGTAATGGGCCGAAAACTTGACGAAACACTTCGAAAGTATTTCGTTGGAAGTGGTGAAGATTCGAAATGCAAAAGTTGTTCCCAGAAAGTAAATTCAAGCTTTACAACGTTGATGAAGCGGCATTTAAAACGAAAACATGTGGATTTGTATGAGGATTATTCCAAGCAAATAAAGCTGGAAAATGAAAATGAGGATGATGAAAACAACAAAAAAATAAAATTTAGCTTAGAAATGTCACCAAACCAAATTATTAATATTTGTATTGATTTTGTGGTAAAGCAATCGTTACCACTATCATTTTTTGATTCTGAACCCTTTAACGCTTTAACTAGTGGAATATTTGAAAGTTTAAAAATTCCGAAAATTTCCTCAAGAAATATAATGACATTTGTTGAAGAAAAAAACGCAAAGCTAATTGCTAAAATTAAAGATATAACTGATGGCAAGATTATTTCCTTAAAAATTGATACGGCCACACGCGCGGATAGGCGGATCTTGGGCGTTAATGCTCAACTTTTCCACAATGGAAAAATTATAATAATAACATTGGGATTTACTGAGGTCAACAAAAGCCACACCGCAATAAATCTTAAGGTAGAGATAGATGAGATTTTAAATTTGTACAACATCAAAAAGAGTCAAATTTATTCGGTGACTACCGATAATGGCAGAAATCTTGTTAAAACTGTTGATCTCTTGGCAGAGGAGCCGCTATTGTTTGTCTTATGTTTGTTTGGTTGCTGTAGCGCATTTCAAAATTAACCAAAAAATTATATGTTTTTCTGTGGCTATTGTACATCTTCCTAATGAGATACTTTTAATCAAAATTGGTACAGTGGTTTATCCACAATTCGTGTTGTCAAATATATTGTCAAATAAATATATTTGACACTTTTTTCAAACAAAATGTGTCGAGAAAACAATTTGACAAAATTAAAAAAACAAAACCTGTTTTTATTTTTTTTTAAAAACAAATTTTTGTTTTTTTTATTTGACAAAACTATTTTATTGTTTTTTTTCTTTATTTTTGTTTCGTTTTTATTTTTGATATAGTGAATCAATTTAAAAAAGTCAATTTGATTTGTCAAATATTTTGTTGACAGTCAACTGGTTTGATATTTTCGGTCCCTGGTTAAAACAGAAATAGCGAAGCGTGTTGTTAATTATGTCAATAAATTGGCATTTCACTCAAACCACTGGCTCGAAATATACTAAATGGTCGTGGCCATATCCGGCTCAGAAGGAGGGATACTAGCGACCTGTACAGCAGCTAAAGAAGATGGATTAATAATGAAAAAAATCCTACTCACGCAAAGAATTATGAAGTTGCAAATGGATTTTCATAATTAAGATTTTAAGATTTGATTACTTATTAGGTCTATTCGTTTACTTTCCAGTAAAAGTCCAGTAAGCTGAGTATTTACTGAGTAAATGAACGAATTTACTCTCACCAAATCATTTGTACAAGAAAAGTGAACGAACAGAAAATTTGTAAAAAGCCATTAAGAAAATCAAGACAATTAGAAAAAAAACAATACAACAAGCAATAAATAAATAAAAAATGACCTAAGCTTTTAAATTTTGATTAGTTATATACTTTTTAACTTTAATTTAGTTAATTTTATTTCTTTTACTTAAAATTGTTAACTAAATAAAGATTGTGGCAAATGGTCAGCTGCCTGTTTTTCTTTTGTTTACGTTCTTATTTCATGTTGTTGTTGTTACTGAACTTTCACGGCAGGGATGTCAACGTCATACACAGTTGTGCAAATCAAACTCACATGTATACTTACGTTCTTTTATTTTGCGAGCGTAAAATATGATTTTTTACTGAGAAATACTCTTTTTCAGCGGGAAATATCGCAAGGCCTGTTTTAAGGCCTCTAAATTGAAATAATATAATATCGATAAATATACAATAAATATAAAAAGGCTGGTTGAAATAAGCTGGAATCCTTGTATGTAGTAGGTGCGTCTTTTCGAAAATTTCTTAATGTAGGCTTTTTGCAAAAAATTGTTTCTTTTTGTATTTAAACTATCCAAATGTTCAGGTAAAAACTGGAGAATTATTTTTAAATTAAATATCTTTTTTCTGCATAAAATTAGCTGTGAACCAATGTACTTATGTATATTAACTTTATTTGCCTATTGCAAAGTTAAAATAATATTTATTTATCGTTTAGACAATAACGGTAAAGTAAAACTTATTTAATAATCGTGAAGACTACGATGTTTCTACATTAAAAAAATAAAATTAACCTCATCTTTTTTTTATTTATCAAAATCCGCATTGATAAATAAAAAATACTTGTCTTCGTATTTTTCTGCATTTTTTAGCAGTACAAATCTCAAGGCCTCGCAACCGCACATTCTTCCCGCTAGGAATGTAAGAGTCAAGAGTAATCTCACCAACACAATCATAATTGACACTTTTTCTCAAAAATTCTCTATGTTTAAATTTCCCCTCTTACTGAGTTTTGGGTAAACGAGCGACTTTCCGCAATATTTTTTAATAATTTGTTCAAATTTTAACGTAAACGAACGAACATATTGCTAGTTCATGGTAAATGAATTAAAAAAAAAAAAAACATGTAGGAGGTACTTGAAATAATGCACCGATAACGAACAATTTTAATAGCTATGGTCTCACTACAAAAAAAATATGTCTGTGCAAAATTTACTCAAATAATTTAAATTTTAACTAAGTTAAAACTGACTCAGAATGTGATTCTGAGTCTATCGGTATACTGAAAAGAGGATCTCAGCCAATATTTCGGCATTATATAGTATAACTGAACAAACTTATTATATCCTTCTTGTAACATATAACACAAAAACCATAAGGGAAGTTTCCAGATTTTCAGTGCTTTTTTGCGAAAATTACTTGTTTTTTGGTGATTTTTAAAATTTGAAAGTTGACAACGCTGCCCATCAGTATATTAAAGTTTTATAAATACCCATTTCAAACTCTATTTGAATTTGGACATTGAACAAAATTTTTACATATAAGATATACATCTACAAAACTCCGTTTTTTTTAACAAAACATTTTATTGAATATATAAATATAGTAAAATTTGTTCTAACCTTTCTTAAATCAATTTCAGAAAAAAAGTATTTTAAAAACTGTCTCTGCAACTGACGTGAAATTTTTTCACTATTCGACTGACGTGGTAGAACAGTAGACACCATTTTAAATATTTATACATTCCAAGTTCTATTTTATAGGAATTGTAATATTATCTATAATTAAAGGTAAGATACTTAGGTCACTACTAATTATTATAATTTTCAAAATCAATGATTCAATTCATGTTATACAGCAATTATTTATATCGTTCAATACTGACCTAAAAATATACATGTTACAAAAAAAATTAATAAAAAAAAAACTCGTTTAATTTTTTGACAAATTTTTTTTTTTTTTTGTTTTTTATTAACATTTAAACAAAACATAACAATATAAAAGAAAATAAATTCAGTGGTTAAATTAAAAGCTATTCCAAGTTGAACGCTGACGTGGTTGACTAATAGACACTTTTTTAAATAAACAAGCACGTGCTTGTACCATAACCTCTTTTGTAACACTAGCAAGTGTATAATTATGTAATAAAAAGGTACTGAGAACACCAGAGCCGATGCTTGTAAAATAACGGCGTTAAAACTTTTTTTTTATTTTTGGGTGTCTGGTAGACTACACGTCAGCTGCAGAGGGTTAAATATCAACTGATCTATTTATACAAAAACAAAACAGCAATTACTTGTGTTTAAAACAATGGTCGCCAGCTCGAACTGAATTCAGCATTCTGAAATCACATGTATTCTTACGCTCTTCACACGCATTCTTACGCTCTTTCATTTAGTCTGCAATCAACCACCGAAAAATGCACATTTTTTCTTGTAAATTCAATACACTCAAAAAATGTTTGTCGTCTCGCTTTTTGAATTGTATTATGACAATAAAAAAAATTAAAGAAGAATGAATAGTATTATGAAATTAATACTTTAAATTAAAATAGTAACGTTATGTAGAGCTACTTTTAAGATAGTTTTTAAATTTTATTATATGTTTTAGATTTTCATGTTCATACAAATAATTTTTTAGTATAATAAAATTCTTTTGTTTAAAGTTTTAACTTACTAGTAAAACCAAAAACTGTTATGGTTTTTTAAAATAAAGACTAATAGATCTGATTGAAAATACCATAATTTTATTAAAATATTTTTTCGAGTGTGTAAAATATTTCTCACCAATACAACTAACACTTACTAATACAAATGTTTTGGCTACCACTGGTTTAAAACAGACGCGACCACCGCGAAGTAAGTGCTTACCAGAAGTTTTCTTATTCTCATTTATTTAGTCGTCATTCAACCTTTGACGGATGCACACGAGTGGAGGCTGTTATAAGTTTTGTTAATTTTTTTGTATTTTTTGTTATTGTTTTTTTCAGATACACTGTGAGATTGAATGTTAGAATAATTATTTTTACGCTAAACATTCAATCGTTTTTATAGAAAATATTTAATTTTTTTTAGTAAAAAATACGTTTATATTTTCTTTATAGAAAAATAAACTTAAATTTTTTTCTATGTAAAAGTATGTTTTTAAAAGAAAAAAAAAAAAACGTTTTCTAAATAAAAAATACATATTCTAAAGAAAACAAACTTTTTCTTTAGTAATAAAAACATGATAAACCTTCTTAAAGACATGTTTTTTATAGAAAAAATAAGTTTTTCTATAGAAAAAGTAAGTTTTTCTATAGAAAAAGTAAGTTTTTCTATAGAAAAAGTAAGTTTTTCTATAGAAAAAGTAAGTTTTTCTATAGAAAAAGTAAGTTTTTCTATAGAAAAAGTAAGTTTTTCTATAGAAAAAGTAAGTTTTTCTATAGAAAAAGTAAGTTTTTCTATAGAAAAAGTAAGTTTTTCTATAGAAAAAGTAAGTTTTTCTATAGAAAAAGTAAGTTTTTCTATAGAAAAAGTAAGTTTTTCTATAGAAAAAGTAAGTTTTTCTATGGAAAAAGTAAGTTTTTCTATAGAAAAAGTAAGTTTTTCTATAGAAAAAGTAAGTTTTTCTATAGAAAAAGTAAGTTTTTCTATAGAAAATGTAAGTTTTTCTATAGAAAAAGTAAGTTTTTCTATAGAAAAAGTAAGTTTTTCTATAGAAAAAGTAAGTTTTTCTATAGAAAAAGTAAGTTTTTCTATAGAAAAAGTAAGTTTTTCTATAGAAAAAGTAAGTTTTTCTATAGAAAAAGTAAGTTTTTCTATAGAAAAAGTAAGTTTTTCTATAGAAAAAGTAAGTTTTTCTATAGAAAAAGTAAGTTTTTCTATAGAAAAAGTAAGTTTTTCTATAGAAAAAGTAAGTTTTTCTATAGAAAAAGTAAGTTTTTCTATAGAAAAAGTAAGTTTTTCTATAGAAAAAGTAAGTTTTTCTATAGAAAAAGTAAGTTTTTCTATAGAAAAAGTAAGTTTTTCTATAGAAAAAGTAAGTTTTTCTATAGAAAAATTAAGTTTTTCTATAGAAAAAGTAAGTTTTTCTATAGAAAAAGTAAGTTTTTTAGATTGTATTTATAAAAAAATATACTATGCTGAATATACATTTCTAAAAAGTAATGTTTTCTGCATAGAAACAAAAGAAAATAATTTTTGTTTACATTAAACAAAAAAAAAAGATCAATACTCCTCCGCATGTTCATTTCACGCTGGTTCAGTGGTAACTAAAATAAAAATAAACAACCAAATTTATGTCAATTCTTGCTTCTGCCTGTGTATCCTCTCTTTCGCTCACAAATACAATCACATTCCTCTCTTTGGTCATCCCTGGTTTAAAACAAAAAAGCAATCCTGAAACAGAAGTTTAATAAATAAAAATCGTACCATTATGCACTGTGGACACTTGTCAACTTATTATCAAACAAAATATTTACTTTCGAAACAATAAAAAAATTCCTTTGTCCGGCTAGGTGGAGAATTTATTTATTTATTATTAATGATTTTCTAGTACAACAAGACATATTATCTTATAAATTATAGGACTAGAATCAGAAAAAGTTAAGACTGTTTAACACAAAAATGTGACAAATAATCAGAGTTTACATTATTAAAAAAATAAAAAGAATAAAAATTTTTAGTCATTAAAATGATTGTTAAGTAATTTCCTAAAGTTCATTGCGTTGTTGGTGCTTTGAAGATAATTAGGAAGTTGATTCCAGAGACGCACAGTGGTTCAGAATCGTTTTTCATTGGCCAAAACTCTGTAACTTTTTAACTATTAAAGATTTTTTAGTAGTTCTTTCTTTAATCAATAGATAACATCTGTAGCATTTTCGATTGTAGGTTTTATTAAGATCGGTACAGTGGTTCTTAAGAAATTCAAGCTTGAAATTCAATTTTCGATTTTTTTCATTTTTATTTTGTTTCAAATCTGCCAACTCATTTTTGACCCACTTCCTCTTAACCGATTTGGCTCAAATTTGGGCCACAAGTCGTCCTTGGATAGCAATTTAATATTTTGTTATCCTTAGGGTGCCCCTTTTCTCTTTGAGGTATTTACAGTATTTTTATTAGGGTGGCCCTAATTTTAATTTTTGCTTAATAATACTTACATATTACCTAGTTTTTTTTTAAATAAAAGAATGTAACATAATATTTCTTTAAATATATATTTATTTGTAGTCATAAATAGATTGTAGATAAATCAAATAATATTTAATATTGATATTTGTATACTTTATTGCACTCAAATGTTAAATGCAAATTATAATTATTGTTTATTTGGCTGGAATATTTCTTGTAAATATTTTATATTCTGCTCTGTATTACTGCTGTCCTGTAGCAGTGCTTTAACTTCGGCACTTAGGTCCGAAGGATTTACTTTCCATTGACTTCGAATGCTAGAGATGAATGGATCTGATGTTGCTAATAATATGTGAAATAAGTCTTCATTTGTAGAACTTCGTGACGTTTTTCTGGTATTATGTTCTCTGTAAAATCTGTAATCCTTATTTCTTTTTTCCTGGGCTTCCTCTGATAAATCTCCAATTGGTAATAAATGGTGCTTAATGACATCTTCTCCATGATAAAGAACTTTGTGCACTGTTGCTGACATATTTCTATAATTGTATTTGGATGTATTTATAGCAACAGTTTCCTTGGCATAATCACCAAATTTTTTAGCATTAATTTGTTCATTGCACGCAAGTACTTCAGTAATTGTTTTAAATCTTGAAATAAGATCTATATCAACACCTGTTATATCAGATGTAGTTTCGGGATCCAAAAAGAATCTTCTTGCGGTATTGCCATCGTTTGTATTGCCTGATCCTTGTTTTGGTTGATCTATAATTAACCCGTGTTTGAGAAATGCATCATGAACTTGTTTCTTTTTCAATTTTCTTTTCTCTTTGTTGGTGTCATTATTTCTTACTGATCCTGAAGATCCGAAGTCCAAATCATAGCTAATTTTCAGTATGTGTTCCATAAATCTTATTCTCGTATGTAGCGGTGATAATCCAAATTCAAATGCATCAATACTATCTAGTGACTTTGTAGGTTCTTGGTTTAACTGACTTGATGTTGCTTTACATATAATACAGCTGGATGAAGCTTTTGTATCAGTCAAAGCCTGGGCAGTTTTTCCGTCTATCATTGAAAGTATTAATTTATAATTCAATTTAATAGTATGTTCATCTATCTCTAACTCTAATGGCTTTAGTGTTGAAATTTGAGTTTTGATGTCACTTATTTCATTCTTAATGGTATCATGAGTTTCCTTTTTAAATTCAAATTTTATTGGTCTGCAGTACTTCGTGGACGATGGAGTATGATTTTTCCAAATAAAATTTGTTTGCATTGTGCTGGACGAAGGTTCCGAGTCTTCTGAGTTTTTTATTAATCGCAATGGCACAAATGACACCATGAACATATCTGTGTCAGAAATATCTTCACATAAAAATTGTTTATATTGTTTTACAAAAGAGAGTTAAATTGCAGTTTCCATGTTTTTTTAAATCACTTCCTTTAAGTGATTGCAGCAACCTTTCAGCTGTATGATCAAGTAGAGCTTGCAGTTTTACCTGTGCAGAAATTGGTGTGATTTTCATAGATTCCTTTGGAGGATAGCACTCCTTTTTAGCTGCAATTATGTGATGATATGACGGGTATAAATTTAAGCCTTTTTCGATCGCACGCAATCTGAGTTGAGTATACTGGTGTTTTGTTAGCTTTAAATCCAGAAATAATGCAAGTGCTTCCTCGTTTGTAAACTGTTTTTCCTCGTTTGGTGTTGGAATGCTTTTAAGAACCCGTTTTGTTCTCACCGGACTAGCAGAAAGGACTTTCTGAATAATATCCACTTTCGCTAATTGTTTTTCAGATCGAAGTTTACGCAGAAAACTATCTTTAATGTTTTCACACCCGATTTCTTCATTAAAATTCTTCAGTTTTCGTCTCTTAGATCTATCGCTACAGTTATCTAACGGTTTTTGTGGTCTTCCACAACTCCCATCATTTGTTGTTTCTGAAATGATCTGGATACGGAGTTCACCTTCTAACCAATTCGCAAAGCGCTTGTAAAATTTACTTTTACTAAAGTCAACTTCCTTGTAGTATCTATTCAATGTTTTGACGAAATTAGATACTTTGTTTTTTATTTCCAGTTGTGTTTCAATGTAGAGACTATTTATATTCAGTTTTGTTTGAATATGGCTTAGAACACCATCTTTATTTTTAAAATATTCTTCGGCCAATTCTTTATAGCTGAAAGTCTCCATATTTTAATTTAGCCGAAAATAATGTACTTTTAAAGGGCTTTGAAATAAAACTTCCAAATATTTATCAACCTTTTTAAATCGAATACTTGTTCGAAACTAACATTTATTTCCAAATTATTGTCCTTATATCATGCTTTGATATTATTATACTCTACCTAGGTAGCTGTCCATAAAATCAAATGGAAAATTGTACCTGTTCAAATTCATCCTGTATTTCACTGAAAGATATTTTAAAAATTTTTTCATGGAATTTTTAAAATGCAGTGAATAAATTTAGGAAGTTTTATTTAATGTCATAAAAGACCAATTATAATAATTTTTAAGTATAATAAAACCCTTTAACGCTGATGAGTAACAGGCTAGGTAACATTCCTTAAAAAATGGAAAATTTTAACTGTTAAAATTCATTCTGTACTTTACTGAAATACCTTTTAAAGGTTTTTTCCCTATAATTTTTTAGCAGGTAATTGAAATATCTGTGCAAAATGAAATATTTTCAAAATTCTTTGAAAAATTCCCTAAAAAATTCAGGGAAGTTTTTTTTAAGATACCAACCATTTGAATAAAAATTTAAACCACTAATAACTTTCCTCTTATTGAAATAACTATCTGCAATTTGTATTTATGACAGTGAATGATTTCTAAAGTAAATTTACTAGTAATTTTGCTTGTAAAAATGTTGAGTATTTTCATTAAAATAAAAAAAGTGTTCTACGGGCGGGTCCGGGCGGGTGCAAAAGTATATATAGGCTTAAAGGGAACATTCTTGGCTTTCTTCGGGTGGTTTCGATTTTTGTTTCCATTTGTTTCTACAAAAGTTATACACTACTAAACTTGAAATTTTATGAGTATATGGTGATTTTAAATTTTTTACTAACACCTTAACTACAAATTATACAGGGTGCGCAAATACCATTTGTTAAAACCAACAGTCCACCCAACATAACAAAAAAAACTGCAGCCCATTAGCATTAATAGTTTTCAAGAAATCGTAATTAATATGAGATCAAAAATTACAATTTTTCTTTCATTTCTAAATTAACCAAAATTCCTTGTCTTTAGCAGCATGCCACGCCCACTACAGCGGTTATTTTGACCACCTTAGTTTTGATATGTTTTCTTTCTGATGGTATAAAAATTTTAAAAATCTATGTCAACAAAAAATATAGGTTTTGGCCAATGAAATTTGATTCTGAACCACCGTGAGACGTATGCACAAGATAAAAAATTGAAATTCATATGTATGGTTACGATGCCGAAAAGCTTTTCTTTTTCCGACTTTTAATTTTAAAGACTCTTTGCATATAATACTAGTATAACCAAATTTTGGTAGGAATTACATTAAGTACTTTTGCAACACCATTGGTGAAGGGTATCCAAGATTCGGCAAAGCCGAATATACCACTCTTACTTGTTTCTGTTGTAGTCAAGTTTTTGGAGCTCCTGTTTTGTCGATATCTCAGATGTTTATTTTGATGAAGTTTAATAGCGTCCTTCGCAGGGGATTATCTAAATCCTGATGCATTCTGTAATTTGTGGTAGATATAATTTAGCGTTTAAGCGATGGTGTTTTGATCGACAATGTTGAAATTCAGGGTGGGACAATTCAGGAGCTCCACAAATCTGGTTTTAGCAGACAGACACACTGCATTTATCTTAATTTTGTGTCTGACTTTTGAACATTATGATAACATTTGAGAATGTATTATATGTCAAATTATAGGTAATCTTCCTAGGAAGTACAAAAATGCAGCTAATTACATGATATCCGCAATTGGGAGAAATCCGTTCACGTTTGACAATTGATCCCGTATAACTTCGCCTAAGGCAATCTCTTAGTAGCAAATAAATGACAAATTATAATAGATACGATGATGACATTTAGTATAAAGACGTTGTACAATATTGATATTCAGGACAATAGCGCCTAAAATAAACTTTCTAGAGGGACAACATTTGACAAAAGTATTTCTGATCTCTTGAAAAGTTCGATATTGAAAATGGGCGAGCTCTATTCACTTTTAGTGAAATCTCCCATATAAACCCGACCGGGAATCGATTTAATGCTGATAAATTAAATCACATTAAAATTGCACAAAGAACTAGAGCAAAACTTTCCAAACATCCATCGGACAGATCGAAAGAACTATACATTCCAAATATTATTGATGAAGTGTTCATTTTAATTAATTAACTAACTTCAAATTAATAAGTAAAGTTTTCCGACAAAGCTGATAACCATCCATTCAAAA
Source organism: Stomorhina lunata (assembly GCA_933228675.1). Lineage (NCBI taxonomy): Eukaryota > Metazoa > Arthropoda > Insecta > Diptera > Rhiniidae > Stomorhina > Stomorhina lunata. The sequence goes on along the minus strand of OW121740.1, from coordinate 80,616,013 downwards.
GCTATATATTTCGCGTATGTATCTAAAACTAAGAGTGTATACCCTATAATTTTAAGGCTTATATACATTGACAATCATTGTTAAAGCTTTTACCTAAATCAGTCCTCTAACTTCAGAGTTTTACATAACTAATCAAGAACTTTTACTAGTTGGATAATTCGTACGAATTAAAGTGCACAACCCTCACTGGGCACAGCGTTTTTGAGTTGCATGTCAGAATACTTAAACTTCATCAAATCGATGTGCTATTGCAAATCTAAGTTCATCTACATTTTGAAGCATCTTTTCTGCATGGTTTATCTGGTCTATCGAACTTTATTAAATGTTCGTAAAATATGTGTCTATTTTATTTCGAAGCTACTGACTGGCTTAAATATGCATTCTCTGCTTGTAGTCTAGTAATCATTATCTTTCACAAAGGACCACTTTAGAACCCAAGTGAAGCTTCACTAGACATCAGCCACCTGCCCAACCTAACCTTTGGGTGCATAACTATTCTAGATGATGACGCCACCGAAAAGGTTTTCGTCTCTTACTTGTTTAAAAATGTTTAAGAAAAAATTTTTTTATCATAACTTTTTAGAAATCCTGATTTTTCACACGTTATATTTTGTAAAATTATAGCCACCATAATATTAAACAACTTTTGTGAACACACCTGCATAATCTAAACGTGTTTAGATACCAAAAAAGGTCATAAACTCCCTTGTGCATACAAACAGAGGTTCCAAGTTCGATTCTCGGCCACACCAGTATTAGCCTATGTTTAACTTTTCTAACTAATGCATTTGCCGTTAGGAACCAGAGTTAAAACGTAGCTCAATGAGTCTAAAAATAGAATCGGATGCAGCTCATTGTCTGAGAGAAGTACCCCTTGTTCCAATTGTAATGTTGTGGGAATTTTCTTTGTATGTACTCAAGTTCCTAATTTTCTAATGACGTCACCATGTTAATGTAACGATTTAAACAGCTAATGAGTAAGAAGTTCCTATTCAGTATTTTAGCTGTTTATCTTATAACTTGGTAATCAAAAGATTTGCTGGGTTACTTTACTCCCTATTTGTAACTTAATAAGGCAAGTACCATAGATGGGCTTTTTGTAGTACCATTACTTACTAAGTGCTTTCTACAATGACATTTCTGTGTTAAAATAAAAAAGTTTTTTTTTAATTTTTGCTGAAAAACTCTAGATACTGCAATCTAATCATTAAGCAGTAAAATATACTGATCACTGAATTTATTTGCAGTAATCAGTAAAATTTACTGATTACTGATTTTTTTTTCAGTAATCAGTAAAATATACTGAATACTGAACATTTTTTTCAGTAATCAGTAAATTTTACTGATTACTGAAATTTTTCTTCGGTAATCAGTAAAATTTACTGAATACTGAAAAAAGTTTTCAGTATTCAGTAAAATTTACTGAATACTGATTTATTTTTTCAGTAATCAGTAAAATTTACTGAATACTGATTTTTTGTTTCAATAATCAGTAAACATTTACTGATTACTGAAACGCTTACTGCAGTAAAAAAGTAATGCAGTATGCCCGTGTATGTATGCCTACCAATATATATACAAACACGTTCACATTTGCAGATGATACTGCCATTCTAAGTATTAATGAAAACCCAGTTGAAGCATCTAAGAATTTACAGAACCACATATTTCAAATAGAAAAATGGCTAAACCAATGGAAAATAAAAGTGAATGAACAAAAATGCATTCATATCACCTTTACATTGCGTAGAGACTCGTGCCTTCCAGTTAAAAATAATAACCAATCTATCCCCTAATAATCAGAATTGAAATACCTGGGTATTCACTTGGATCGACGTCTTACGTGGAAGAGTCACATAGATACCAAATTGACCCAATTTAAACTAAAGTCAGCCCAACTTAACTAGCTAATTGGTAAAAATTCTAGACTTAGCCTAGATTGCAAAATTCTTCTATACAACTCTATTATTAAGCCAATATTTTGTTACGAAATTCAATTGTGGGGCACTGCCTCAGATTCAAAGGCGGCAAAATAAACTTTTAAGAATAATTACTGGCGCCCCGTGGTACGTTAAAAACACCAACTTACACAAGGACCTTGAAATTCCGTTGGTTAAAACAGAAATAGCGAAGCGTGTTGTTAATTATGTCAATAAATTGGCATTTCACTCAAACCACTGGCTCGAAATATACTAAATGGTCGTGGCCATATCCGGCTCAGAAGGAGGGATACTAGCGACCTGTACAGCAGCTAAAGAAGATGGATTAATAATGAAAAAAATCCTACTCACGCAAAGAATTATGAAGTTGCAAATGGATTTTCATAATTAAGATTTTAAGATTTGATTACTTATTAGGTCTATTCGTTTACTTTCCAGTAAAAGTCCAGTAAGCTGAGTATTTACTGAGTAAATGAACGAATTTACTCTCACCAAATCATTTGTACAAGAAAAGTGAACGAACAGAAAATTTGTAAAAAGCCATTAAGAAAATCAAGACAATTAGAAAAAAAACAATACAACAAGCAATAAATAAATAAAAAATGACCTAAGCTTTTAAATTTTGATTAGTTATATACTTTTTAACTTTAATTTAGTTAATTTTATTTCTTTTACTTAAAATTGTTAACTAAATAAAGATTGTGGCAAATGGTCAGCTGCCTGTTTTTCTTTTGTTTACGTTCTTATTTCATGTTGTTGTTGTTACTGAACTTTCACGGCAGGGATGTCAACGTCATACACAGTTGTGCAAATCAAACTCACATGTATACTTACGTTCTTTTATTTTGCGAGCGTAAAATATGATTTTTTACTGAGAAATACTCTTTTTCAGCGGGAAATATCGCAAGGCCTGTTTTAAGGCCTCTAAATTGAAATAATATAATATCGATAAATATACAATAAATATAAAAAGGCTGGTTGAAATAAGCTGGAATCCTTGTATGTAGTAGGTGCGTCTTTTCGAAAATTTCTTAATGTAGGCTTTTTGCAAAAAATTGTTTCTTTTTGTATTTAAACTATCCAAATGTTCAGGTAAAAACTGGAGAATTATTTTTAAATTAAATATCTTTTTTCTGCATAAAATTAGCTGTGAACCAATGTACTTATGTATATTAACTTTATTTGCCTATTGCAAAGTTAAAATAATATTTATTTATCGTTTAGACAATAACGGTAAAGTAAAACTTATTTAATAATCGTGAAGACTACGATGTTTCTACATTAAAAAAATAAAATTAACCTCATCTTTTTTTTATTTATCAAAATCCGCATTGATAAATAAAAAATACTTGTCTTCGTATTTTTCTGCATTTTTTAGCAGTACAAATCTCAAGGCCTCGCAACCGCACATTCTTCCCGCTAGGAATGTAAGAGTCAAGAGTAATCTCACCAACACAATCATAATTGACACTTTTTCTCAAAAATTCTCTATGTTTAAATTTCCCCTCTTACTGAGTTTTGGGTAAACGAGCGACTTTCCGCAATATTTTTTAATAATTTGTTCAAATTTTAACGTAAACGAACGAACATATTGCTAGTTCATGGTAAATGAATTAAAAAAAAAAAACATGTAGGAGGTACTTGAAATAATGCACCGATAACGAACAATTTTAATAGCTATGGTCTCACTACAAAAAAAATATGTCTGTGCAAAATTTACTCAAATAATTTAAATTTTAACTAAGTTAAAACTGACTCAGAATGTGATTCTGAGTCTATCGGTATACTGAAAAGAGGATCTCAGCCAATATTTCGGCATTATATAGTATAACTGAACAAACTTATTATATCCTTCTTGTAACATATAACACAAAAACCATAAGGGAAGTTTCCAGATTTTCAGTGCTTTTTTGCGAAAATTACTTGTTTTTTGGTGATTTTTAAAATTTGAAAGTTGACAACGCTGCCCATCAGTATATTAAAGTTTTATAAATACCCATTTCAAACTCTATTTGAATTTGGACATTGAACAAAATTTTTACATATAAGATATACATCTACAAAACTCCGTTTTTTTTAACAAAACATTTTATTGAATATATAAATATAGTAAAATTTGTTCTAACCTTTCTTAAATCAATTTCAGAAAAAAAGTATTTTAAAAACTGTCTCTGCAACTGACGTGAAATTTTTTCACTATTCGACTGACGTGGTAGAACAGTAGACACCATTTTAAATATTTATACATTCCAAGTTCTATTTTATAGGAATTGTAATATTATCTATAATTAAAGGTAAGATACTTAGGTCACTACTAATTATTATAATTTTCAAAATCAATGATTCAATTCATGTTATACAGCAATTATTTATATCGTTCAATACTGACCTAAAAATATACATGTTACAAAAAAAATTAATAAAAAAAAAACTCGTTTAATTTTTTGACAAATTTTTTTTTTTTTTTTGTTTTTTATTAACATTTAAACAAGACATAACAATATAAAAGAAAATAAATTCAGTGGTTAAATTAACCCTCTGCAACTGACGTGAAATTTTTTCACTATTCGACTGACGTGGTAGAACAGTAGACATTATTTTAAATATTTATACATTCCAAGTTCTATTTTATAGGAATTGTAATATTATCTATAATTAAAGGTAAGATACTTAGGTCACTACTAATTATTATAATTTTCAAAATCAATGATTCAATTCATGTTATACAGCAATTATTTATATCGTTCAATACTGACCTAAAAATATACATGTTACAAAAAAAATTAATAAAAAAAAACTCGTTTAATTTTTTGACAATTTTTTTTTTTTTTTTTGGTTTTTTATTAACATTTAAACAAAACATAACAATATAAAAGAAAATAAATTCAGTGGTTAAATTAAAAGCTATTCCAAGTTGAACGCTGACGTGGTTGACTAATAGACACTTTTTTAAATAAACAAGCACGTGCTTGTACCATAACCTCTTTTGTAACACTAGCAAGTGTATAATTATGTAATAAAAAGGTACTGAGAACACCAGAGCCGATGCTTGTAAAATAACGGCGTTAAAACTTTTTTTTTATTTTTGGGTGTCTGGTAGACTACACGTCAGCTGCAGAGGGTTAAAAGCTATTCCAAGTTGAACGCTGACGTGGTTGACTAATAGACACTTTTTTAAATAAACAAGCACGTGCTTGTACCATAACCTCTTTTGTAACACTAGCAAGTGTATAATTATGTAATAAAAAGGTACTGAGAACACCAGAGCCGATGCTTGTAAAATAACGGCGTTAAAACTTTTTTTTTATTTTTGGGTGTCTGGTAGACTACACGTCAGCTGCAGAGGGTTAAATATCAACTGATCTATTTATACAAAAACAAAACAGCAATTACTTGTGTTTAAAACAATGGTCGCCAGCTCGAACTGAATTCAGCATTCTGAAATCACATGTATTCTTACGCTCTTCACACGCATTCTTACGCTCTTTCATTTAGTCTGCAATCAACCACCGAAAAATGCACATTTTTTCTTGTAAATTCAATACACTCAAAAAATGTTTGTCGTCTCGCTTTTTGAATTGTATTATGACAATAAAAAAAATTAAAGAAGAATGAATAGTATTATGAAATTAATACTTTAAATTAAAATAGTAACGTTATGTAGAGCTACTTTTAAGATAGTTTTTAAATTTTATTATATGTTTTAGATTTTCATGTTCATACAAATAATTTTTTAGTATAATAAAATTCTTTTGTTTAAAGTTTTAACTTACTAGTAAAACCAAAAACTGTTATGGTTTTTTAAAATAAAGACTAATAGATCTGATTGAAAATACCATAATTTTATTAAAATATTTTTTCGAGTGTGTAAAATATTTCTCACCAATACAACTAACACTTACTAATACAAATGTTTTGGCTACCACTGGTTTAAAACAGACGCGACCACCGCGAAGTAAGTGCTTACCAGAAGTTTTCTTATTCTCATTTATTTAGTCGTCATTCAACCTTTGACGGATGCACACGAGTGGAGGCTGTTATAAGTTTTGTTAATTTTTTTGTATTTTTTGTTATTGTTTTTTTCAGATACACTGTGAGATTGAATGTTAGAATAATTATTTTTACGCTAAACATTCAATCGTTTTTATAGAAAATATTTAATTTTTTTTAGTAAAAAATACGTTTATATTTTCTTTATAGAAAAATAAACTTAAATTTTTTTCTATGTAAAAGTATGTTTTTAAAAGAAAAAAAAAAAAAAACGTTTTCTAAATAAAAAATACATATTCTAAAGAAAACAAACTTTTTCTTTAGTAATAAAAACATGATAAACCTTCTTAAAGACATGTTTTTTATAGAAAAAATAAGTTTTTCTATAGAAAAAGTAAGTTTTTCTATAGAAAAAGTAAGTTTTTCTATAGAAAAAGTAAGTTTTTCTATAGAAAAAGTAAGTTTTTCTATAGAAAAAGTAAGTTTTTCTATAGAAAAAGTAAGTTTTTCTATAGAAAAAGTAAGTTTTTCTATAGAAAAAGTAAGTTTTTCTATAGAAAAAGTAAGTTTTTCTATAGAAAAAGTAAGTTTTTCTATAGAAAAAGTAAGTTTTTCTATAGAAAAAGTAAGTTTTTCTATAGAAAAAGTAAGTTTTTCTATAGAAAAAGTAAGTTTTTCTATGGAAAAAGTAAGTTTTTCTATAGAAAAAGTAAGTTTTTCTATAGAAAAAGTAAGCTTTTCTATAGAAAAAGTAAGCTTTTCTATAGAAAATGTAAGTTTTTCTATAGAAAAAGTAAGTTTTTCTATAGAAAAAGTAAGTTTTTCTATAGAAAAAGTAAGTTTTTCTATAGAAAAAGTAAGTTTTTCTATAGAAAAAGTAAGTTTTTCTATAGAAAAAGTAAGTTTTTCTATAGAAAAAGTAAGTTTTTCTATAGAAAAAGTAAGTTTTTCTATAGAAAAAGTAAGTTTTTCTATAGAAAAAGTAAGTTTTTCTATAGAAAAAGTAAGTTTTTCTATAGAAAAAGTAAGTTTTTCTATAGAAAAAGTAAGTTTTTCTATAGAAAAAGTAAGTTTTTCTATAGAAAAAGTAAGTTTTTCTATAGAAAAAGTAAGTTTTTCTATAGAAAAAGTAAGTTTTTCTATAGAAAAAGTAAGTTTTTCTATAGAAAAAGTAAGTTTTTCTATAGAAAAAGTAAGTTTTTCTATAGAAAAAGTAAGTTTTTCTATAGAAAAAGTAAGTTTTTCTATAGAAAAAGTAAGTTTTTCTATAGAAAAAGTAAGTTTTTCTATAGAAAAAGTAAGTTTTTCTATAGAAAAAGTAAGTTTTTCTATAGAAAAAGTAAGTTTTTCTATAGAAAAATTAAGTTTTTCTATAGAAAAAGTAAGTTTTTCTATAGAAAAAGTAAGTTTTTCTATAGAAAAAGTAAGTTTTTCTATAGAAAAAGTAAGTTTTTCTATAGAAAAAGTAAGTTTTTCTATAGAAAAAGTAAGTTTTTCTATAGAAAAAGTAAGTTTTTCTATAGAAAAAGTAAGTTTTTCTATAGAAAAAGTAAGTTTTTCTATAGAAAAAGTAAGTTTTTCTATAGAAAAAGTAAGTTTTTCTATAGAAAAAGTAAGTTTTTCTATAGAAAAAGTAAGTTTTTCTATAGAAAAAGTAAGTTTTTCTATAGAAAAATTAAGTTTTTCTATAGAAAAAGTAAGTTTTTCTATAGAAAAAGTAAGTTTTTTAGATTGTATTTATAAAAAAATATACTATGCTGAATATACATTTCTAAAAAGTAATGTTTTCTGCATAGAAACAAAAGAAAATAATTTTTGTTTACATTAAACAAAAAAAAAAGATCAATACTCCTCCGCATGTTCATTTCACGCTGGTTCAGCGGTAACTAAAATAAAAATAAACAACCAAATTTATGTCAATTCTTGCTTCTGCCTGTGTATCCTCTCTTTCGCTCACAAATACAATCACATTCCTCTCTTTGGTCATCCCTGGTTTAAAACAAAAAAGCAATCCTGAAACAGAAGTTTAATAAATAAAAATCGTACCATTATGCACTGTGGACACTTGTCAACTTATTATCAAACAAAATATTTACTTTCGAAACAATAAAAAAATTCCTTTGTCCGGCTAGGTGGAGAATTTATTTATTTATTATTAATGATTTTCTAGTACAACAAGACATATTATCTTATAAATTATAGGACTAGAATCAGAAAAAGTTAAGACTGTTTAACACAAAAATGTGACAAATAATCAGAGTTTACATTATTAAAAAAATAAAAAGAATAAAAATTTTTAGTCATTAAAATGATTGTTAAGTAATTTCCTAAAGTTCATTGCGTTGTTGGTGCTTTGAAGATAATTAGGAAGTTGATTCCAGAGACGCACAGTGGTTCAGAATCGTTTTTCATTGGCCAAAACTCTGTAACTTTTTAACTATTAAAGATTTTTTAGTAGTTCTTTCTTTAATCAATAGATAACATCTGTAGCATTTTCGATTGTAGGTTTTATTAAGATCGGTACAGTGGTTCTTAAGAAATTCAAGCTTGAAATTCAATTTTCGATTTTTTTCATTTTTATTTTGTTTCAAATCTGCCAACTCATTTTTGACCCACTTCCTCTTAACCGATTTGGCTCAAATTTGGGCCACAAGTCGTCCTTGGATAGCAATTTAATATTTTGTTATCCTTAGGGTGCCCCTTTTCTCTTTGAGGTATTTACAGTATTTTTATTAGGGTGGCCCTAATTTTAATTTTTGCTTAATAATACTTACATATTACCTAGTTTTTTTTTTTTTTAAATAAAATAATGTAACATAATATTTCTTTAAATATATATTTATTTGTAATCATAAATAGATTGTAGATAAATCAAATAATATTTAATATTGATATTTGTATACTTTATTGCACTCAAATGTTAAATGCAAATTATAATTATTGTTTATTTGGCTGGAATATTTCTTGTAAATATTTTATATTCTGCTCTGTATTACTGCTGTCCTGTAGCAGTGCTTTAACTTCGGCACTTAGGTCCGAAGGATTTACTTTCCATTGACTTCGAATGCTAGAGATGAATGGATCTGATGTTGCTAATAATATGTGAAATAAGTCTTCATTTGTAGAACTTCGTGACGTTTTTCTGGTATTATGTTCTCTGTAAAATCTGTAATCCTTATTTCTTTTTTCCTGGGCTTCCTCTGATAAATCTCCAATTGGTAATAAATGGTGCTTAATGACATCTTCTCCATGATAAAGAACTTTGTGCACTGTTGCTGACATATTTCTATAATTGTATTTGGATGTATTTATAGCAACAGTTTCCTTGGCATAATCACCAAATTTTTTAGCATTAATTTGTTCATTGCACGCAAGTACTTCAGTAATTGTTTTAAATCTTGAAATAAGATCTATATCAACACCTGTTATATCAGATGTAGTTTCGGGATCCAAAAAGAATCTTCTTGCGGTATTGCCATCGTTTGTATTGCCTGATCCTTGTTTTGGTTGATCTATAATTAACCCGTGTTTGAGAAATGCATCATGAACTTGTTTCTTTTTCAATTTTCTTTTCTCTTTGTTGGTGTCATTATTTCTTACTGATCCTGAAGATCCGAAGTCCAAATCATAGCTAATTTTCAGTATGTGTTCCATAAATCTTATTCTCGTATGTAGCGGTGATAATCCAAATTCAAATGCATCAATACTATCTAGTGACTTTGTAGGTTCTTGGTTTAAAAGTAAGTTTTTCTATAGAAAAAGTAAGTTTTTCTATAGAAAAAGTAAGTTTTTCTATAGAAAAAGTAAGTTTTTCTATAGAAAAAGTAAGTTTTTCTATAGAAAAAGTAAGTTTTTCTATAGAAAAAGTAAGTTTTTCTATAGAAAAATTAAGTTTTTCTATAGAAAAAGTAAGTTTTTCTATAGAAAAAGTAAGTTTTTCTATAGAAAAAGTAAGTTTTTCTATAGAAAAAGTAAGTTTTTCTATAGAAAAAGTAAGTTTTTCTATAGAAAAAGTAAGTTTTTCTATAGAAAAAGTAAGTTTTTCTATAGAAAAAGTAAGTTTTTCTATAGAAAAAGTAAGTTTTTCTATAGAAAAAGTAAGTTTTTCTATAGAAAAAGTAAGTTTTTCTATAGAAAAAGTAAGTTTTTCTATAGAAAAAGTAAGTTTTTCTATAGAAAAATTAAGTTTTTCTATAGAAAAAGTAAGTTTTTCTATAGAAAAAGTAAGTTTTTTAGATTGTATTTATAAAAAAATATACTATGCTGAATATACATTTCTAAAAAGTAATGTTTTCTGCATAGAAACAAAAGAAAATAATTTTTGTTTACATTAAACAAAAAAAAAAGATCAATACTCCTCCGCATGTTCATTTCACGCTGGTTCAGCGGTAACTAAAATAAAAATAAACAACCAAATTTATGTCAATTCTTGCTTCTGCCTGTGTATCCTCTCTTTCGCTCACAAATACAATCACATTCCTCTCTTTGGTCATCCCTGGTTTAAAACAAAAAAGCAATCCTGAAACAGAAGTTTAATAAATAAAAATCGTACCATTATGCACTGTGGACACTTGTCAACTTATTATCAAACAAAATATTTACTTTCGAAACAATAAAAAAATTCCTTTGTCCGGCTAGGTGGAGAATTTATTTATTTATTATTAATGATTTTCTAGTACAACAAGACATATTATCTGTTAGGCGAGGCGAGACGTAAACTACAAAAAAAACAACCTATCGATCTGACGTCGATTTTAGAACTCAATTTTTATTTACAAAACTTAACCTAAGGTAAACTAAAACTCTTATTATCTAATTTTATCTAAATTTATCTAACAACACATGTGGCAAGCATGTGTTGTTACAATACTTATGTATACTGAAATTACCTAAAATAGCTTATCTTACACACACCAGTCTTGTGTGGAAAATTACCATTGATAAGATCAACAGTAGGTAAAAATATCCTTTGATAATACTATTTTAAATATACATACATTTTCCAAATGTATAATTCAGTGCACAACATGGTAAATCTTATAATATAGAATTTATACTTCTATAAGATTGAACATACTGCCGGCCTTGAAAGATCATAATCTTTCAACAAAAAAAATATGTTTTGTACATATACGTAATAATAAAATACTCAGGAAAGACAGTTCTTAGTTCTTCTTAGTTGGACATCTAGTTGATTTTTGACTGTATAGGCTTTTATGATGAGATGGCGATGAAAACCCAGCATATTTTACGGCCTTAGTACCACTGCATGAAACTAGTAGGAAGGTTTTTATGTTACGACCAGAATAGATACATATTTATAGTATATTCAGCTTTGAGATAACAGCATTTCAAATGATTGATTTGTAGACTACCGGCTCAATGTATCGAAACGGCTTGAGAAGTTTTGCCAAGGCTGTCAACTCACCAACAACAACACAGATTTTTAAATGTTGTAAATATTTCTTGCTTCAGATAGCTGGAATTCCTCATACAGCTTATTATAATTGTCGTTATGACTAGCTTGATTTTATAAAATAACAAAGCTTTTGTCATTGTCTTCATAAATTGTTTTCCATTTTTCTTCAAGGTCTTCAATAGATTGATTGGTTTGTTCTATTTTTCTAAATCATCAAAAATATTTTGGTTGGATGAATATTGTTCCACTACATTTTGGATTCTTCTTATGATCCATATGTCTTTGTATTCATATTTTAAACATTGCTGTAATTCCTCTTCTCTTTGATTCATGCTCATTAAATTAAATACTTTTCGTCATTAAATACTAATATGCAGTTCTTTCCTTCTTTCTTGCTGTTTCTTCGGTAATACTTCATCAACTCCTTCAGCAAAAACATAGACACTCCCTCTGATGAATCTCTCTTAGTATTTAAATATTGTAAAATATATATTTTTTCATAATATTAATTTTCACCTTAAATGTTAGAGTTAGTATTTTAATTAATTATTTACCTATACAATATGTATTAATTAATTAATTATTAATTTTTAACATTTCTTTACAATATTATAGAATTACATTACTTTTTAATAAAATGTTAACAGAATTCTATTACTTTTCATTATTGATGTAAATCATTGTTAAATATTTATTAATAAAAATTTAAATTCATTGATAGGAAAAGAATGAACATTGATGATATTTCGCCTCATATCTTCATTGTTGATTCTTACGTCTATCATATGAATAAGCCATCTGAACCTAATGTGGTTCGGATGACCCTCCCCCCTCCAACATTTTAGGAGGAAAAATATTAAAAAAATCTTTTAAAATAAAATTTCTGACTACCATCACATTAAACATTTGTCACTTTTACAGGCTCAACTGATCCTGTGGCTATCCAGCCTAGCTTAGTATTTTGAAACACTATTCTCTTACATTTCGATTTTATTTGACCTACACTTAATAGATCAAAAAATATCTCTGACCCAATTACCATGTCGATAGCTCCTGGAATATTATAATTCGGGTCTGCTAAATTGATTCCTTCCATATTCCCAACCACAAACTTCTGTTCTGGAACATTGGACATAATTTCTTGAATAACTAATACCTCAATATTCTTATTATAATTTGACTCTTTAGATCTTAGCTTTATTGAAACCTTTCCATCTACTTTAGACCTATTCTTACCTAAACCTTCAATTGTATTGTAGGACTTCAAACTTTTTAATTTTAATTTATTCTTAAATCGTTTGGTCATAAGACAAACCTGAGACCCACTGTCTAGAAGAACTCGAGTGTTAACCCACTGGTTATCAGCATTCTTAACTTCTACTACAGCTGTTGGTAGTAAAACGGAAGACTTAGTTTTGTTATTTTCATTTTTGCTAAATGGACTTTTAACTTTTGCTTTATGCAATAACGTATTGTGCTGCTTATTGCATAATTTGCATCTAATATTTCTAGAACATTCCTTATACAAATGACCAGAATTTAAACATTTATAGCAAACAACATGTTCTTTCGTTTTTCTCCATTTTTCTTTGATTGAGAGGCTTTTAAAGTTAGAACACTTATACAAATTATTTTTGTGGTCACAATTTGAAAAGCATTTATAATTGCTGTTTCTTTTTGTCTGAGCGCTTTTAACTGATTCTAGAGATATCTTTTCTCGACATTCCATTTGCTCATCATGGTTAATAAACTGTCGACTTGCCTCTAAAGAATAGTGCATTTGCTCTATAAACTCTACTAATTTGTGTACTTTTGGAAGTTCCCTAGATCCTCCCAAATACTGTTCGAATTGGACTCTTAAATTGTCGTCCATCTTCCTTTGAAGAACAAAGCAAAGAAACGCTTGTTGCATTTCTTCAGAGCTAATTTTTATAGCATCAAGTGCCTGTAAACTCTCATTTACCTCATCCATAAAAGTTTTTATGCTTTCTAAATTAAAACAGATTTGTGGTGCATCCAAAATGCTTTTAAAATAAATAGACGTAATGGCTCTTTTATTGGAATAATATTTTCTTAAAATATCCCAGGCTAATTCAAAGTTTTCAGCTTTAACTGGCAATTTTGCAACCAACTTAAGTGCATCACCAGTTAACTTAGCTTTTAGAATACACATTTTTTGTGTATTAGAAATTGGTTGGTCAATAATTAGTTGCTCGAAAAGCTCACTAAACGTATCCCACTCTGTATAGCTTCCACTAAATATAGGAATGTCTATTTTTGGTAGTGTATACGGAAGATTTGTAGTATAACATTCTATGGCTGGAATGTTTTCATACAAATCTTTTAAAGAATAAAACACTTCCGTAAGTTCGTCGTCAGGGAACTGGCCCAAATATTCTAAAAATATATTTTCAGCTACTTTATATTTTTCCCTAACTACTTCTATAGAAGCCTGTCTTATCTTAAATTTATTAATTTTTTCCTCCAATTCATTCAAAACGTATTGGAATTGTCTCATAAGACCACTTTGAACTTTTGGCTGAAGATCAACTTCTAATTTCTCTATCACTAATTTATTTTTAAAGTGACTATACACAATGTCAAAATTTTGTATAGCCTCCTTTATTTCAGCTACAAAATTCGTTTTGAAATATGAACTATTTTCAATAGTAACTGAAGGAGGATGGAGCCCTAAGTCATTCTTAATAAATTTTTCTTTTACGTAATTAAATCTAGCCCTAAGTTCCATAACAGCTTTCCTAAATTCATGGCTGGGAATCTCATGCTCGGCTAATTTATTTAAATTATTATATAATTCTACTACCTCACAACCTAACTTCTCCTGTTCTTTAACTAAATCTACCTGATTCATTTTTACTTTTTATTTAAAATTAATTAAACAATTTTTTTTTTTTTAATAAATTGTTATATTTTATAATTTTTTTTAATATAAAGTTAATAAATATTATTTTTTTTTAATTTCGCGAACCGATAGTTAAATTTTTGTTAAGAACGAGAAAACACGAAAAAACAATCTTTCACTTATTTTTCGTTATTATATTATATTTTAAAATACTTTTATGATTTTTAAATTATCAAAAAATTTAAGACATAACTTAAGGTTACGCACACAAAAACACGGGGTCACCAAAATGTTAGGCGAGGCGAGACGTAAACTACAAAAAAACAACCTATCGATCTGACGTCGATTTTAGAACTCAATTTTTATTTACAAAACTTAACCTAAGGTAAACTAAAACTCTTATTATCTAATTTTATCTAAATTTATCTAACAACACATGTGGCAAGCATGTGTTGTTACAATACTTATGTATACTGAAATTACCTAAAATAGCTTATCTTACACACACCAGTCTTGTGTGGAAAATTACCATTGATAAGATCAACAGTAGGTAAAAATATCCTTTGATAATACTATTTTAAATATACATACATTTTCCAAATGTATAATTCAGTGCACAACATGGTAAATCTTATAATATAGAATTTATACTTCTATAAGATTGAACATTATCTTATAAATTATAGGACTAGAATCAGAAAAAGTTAAGACTGTTTAACACAAAAATGTGACAAATAATCAGAGTTTACATTATTAAAAAAATAAAAAGAATAAAAATTTTTAGTCATTAAAATGATTGTTAAGTAATTTCCTAAAGTTCATTGCGTTGTTGGTGCTTTGAAGATAATTAGGAAGTTGATTCCAGAGACGCACAGTGGTTCAGAATCGTTTTTCATTGGCCAAAACTCTGTAACTTTTTAACTATTAAAGATTTTTTAGTAGTTCTTTCTTTAATCAATAGATAACATCTGTAGCATTTTCGATTGTAGGTTTTATTAAGATCGGTACAGTGGTTCTTAAGAAATTCAAGCTTGAAATTCAATTTTCGATTTTTTTCATTTTTATTTTGTTTCAAATCTGCCAACTCATTTTTGACCCACTTCCTCTTAACCGATTTGGCTCAAATTTGGGCCACAAGTCGTCCTTGGATAGCAATTTAATATTTTGTTATCCTTAGGGTGCCCCTTTTCTCTTTGAGGTATTTACAGTATTTTTATTAGGGTGGCCCTAATTTTAATTTTTGCTTAATAATACTTACATATTACCTAGTTTTTTTTTTTTTTAAATAAAATAATGTAACATAATATTTCTTTAAATATATATTTATTTGTAATCATAAATAGATTGTAGATAAATCAAATAATATTTAATATTGATATTTGTATACTTTATTGCACTCAAATGTTAAATGCAAATTATAATTATTGTTTATTTGGCTGGAATATTTCTTGTAAATATTTTATATTCTGCTCTGTATTACTGCTGTCCTGTAGCAGTGCTTTAACTTCGGCACTTAGGTCCGAAGGATTTACTTTCCATTGACTTCGAATGCTAGAGATGAATGGATCTGATGTTGCTAATAATATGTGAAATAAGTCTTCATTTGTAGAACTTCGTGACGTTTTTCTGGTATTATGTTCTCTGTAAAATCTGTAATCCTTATTTCTTTTTTCCTGGGCTTCCTCTGATAAATCTCCAATTGGTAATAAATGGTGCTTAATGACATCTTCTCCATGATAAAGAACTTTGTGCACTGTTGCTGACATATTTCTATAATTGTATTTGGATGTATTTATAGCAACAGTTTCCTTGGCATAATCACCAAATTTTTTAGCATTAATTTGTTCATTGCACGCAAGTACTTCAGTAATTGTTTTAAATCTTGAAATAAGATCTATATCAACACCTGTTATATCAGATGTAGTTTCGGGATCCAAAAAGAATCTTCTTGCGGTATTGCCATCGTTTGTATTGCCTGATCCTTGTTTTGGTTGATCTATAATTAACCCGTGTTTGAGAAATGCATCATGAACTTGTTTCTTTTTCAATTTTCTTTTCTCTTTGTTGGTGTCATTATTTCTTACTGATCCTGAAGATCCGAAGTCCAAATCATAGCTAATTTTCAGTATGTGTTCCATAAATCTTATTCTCGTATGTAGCGGTGATAATCCAAATTCAAATGCATCAATACTATCTAGTGACTTTGTAGGTTCTTGGTTTAACTGACTTGATGTTGCTTTACATATAATACAGCTGGATGAAGCTTTTGTATCAGTCAAAGCCTGGGCAGTTTTTCCGTCTATCATTGAAAGTATTAATTTATAATTCAATTTAATAGTATGTTCATCTATCTCTAACTCTAATGGCTTTAGTGTTGAAATTTGAGTTTTGATGTCACTTATTTCATTCTTAATGGTATCATGAGTTTCCTTTTTAAATTCAAATTTTATTGGTCTGCAGTACTTCGTGGACGATGGAGTATGATTTTTCCAAATAAAATTTGTTTGCATTGTGCTGGACGAAGGTTCCGAGTCTTCTGAGTTTTTTATTAATCGCAATGGCACAAATGACACCATGAACATATCTGTGTCAGAAATATCTTCACATAAAAATTGTTTATATTGTTTTACAAAAGAGAGTTAAATTGCAGTTTCCATGTTTTTTTAAATCACTTCCTTTAAGTGATTGCAGCAACCTTTCAGCTGTATGATCAAGTAGAGCTTGCAGTTTTACCTGTGCAGAAATTGGTGTGATTTTCATAGATTCCTTTGGAGGATAGCACTCCTTTTTAGCTGCAATTATGTGATGATATGACGGGTATAAATTTAAGCCTTTTTCGATCGCACGCAATCTGAGTTGAGTATACTGGTGTTTTGTTAGCTTTAAATCCAGAAATAATGCAAGTGCTTCCTCGTTTGTAAACTGTTTTTCCTCGTTTGGTGTTGGAATGCTTTTAAGAACCCGTTTTGTTCTCACCGGACTAGCAGAAAGGACTTTCTGAATAATATCCACTTTCGCTAATTGTTTTTCAGATCGAAGTTTACGCAGAAAACTATCTTTAATGTTTTCACACCCGATTTCTTCATTAAAATTCTTCAGTTTTCGTCTCTTAGATCTATCGCTACAGTTATCTAACGGTTTTTGTGGTCTTCCACAACTCCCATCATTTGTTGTTTCTGAAATGATCTGGATACGGAGTTCACCTTCTAACCAATTCGCAAAGCGCTTGTAAAATTTACTTTTACTAAAGTCAACTTCCTTGTAGTATCTATTCAATGTTTTGACGAAATTAGATACTTTGTTTTTTATTTCCAGTTGTGTTTCAATGTAGAGACTATTTATATTCAGTTTTGTTTGAATATGGCTTAGAACACCATCTTTATTTTTAAAATATTCTTCGGCCAATTCTTTATAGCTGAAAGTCTCCATATTTTAATTTAGCCGAAAATAATGTACTTTTAAAGGGCTTTGAAATAAAACTTCCAAATATTTATCAACCTTTTTAAATCGAATACTTGTTCGAAACTAACATTTATTTCCAAATTATTGTCCTTATATCATGCTTTGATATTATTATACTCTACCTAGGTAGCTGTCCATAAAATCAAATGGAAAATTGTACCTGTTCAAATTCATCCTGTATTTCACTGAAAGATATTTTAAAAATTTTTTCATGGAATTTTTAAAATGCAGTGAATAAATTTAGGAAGTTTTATTTAATGTCATAAAAGACCAATTATAATAATTTTTAAGTATAATAAAACCCTTTAACGCTGATGAGTAACAGGCTAGGTAACATTCCTTAAAAAATGGAAAATTTTAACTGTTAAAATTCATTCTGTACTTTACTGAAATACATTTTAAAGGTTTTTTCCCTATAATTTTTTAGCAGGTAATTGAAATATCTGTGCAAAATGAAATATTTTCAAAATTCTTTGAAAAATTCCCTAAAAAATTCAGGGAAGTTTTTTTTAAGATACCAACCATTTGAATAAAAATTTAAACCACTAATAACTTTCCTCTTATTGAAATAACTATCTGCAATTTGTATTTATGACAGTGAATGATTTCTAAAGTAAATTTACTAGTAATTTTGCTTGTAAAAATGTTGAGTATTTTCATTAAAATAAAAAAAGTGTTCTACGGGCGGGTCCGGGCGGGTGCAAAAGTATATATAGGCTTAAAGGGAACATTCTTGGCTTTCTTCGGGTGGTTTCGATTTTTGTTTCCATTTGTTTCTACAAAAGTTATACACTACTAAACTTGAAATTTTATGAGTATATGGTGATTTTAAATTTTTTACTAACACCTTAACTACAAATTATACAGGGTGCGCAAATACCATTTGTTAAAACCAACAGTCCACCCAACATAACAAAAAAAACTGCAGCCCATTAGCATTAATAGTTTTCAAGAAATCGTAATTAATATGAGATCAAAAATTACAATTTTTCTTTCATTTCTAAATTAACCAAAATTCCTTGTCTTTAGCAGCATGCCACGCCCACTACAGCGGTTATTTTGACCACCTTAGTTTTGATATGTTTTCTTTCTGATGGTATAAAAATTTTAAAAATCTATGTCAACAAAAAATATAGGTTTTGGCCAATGAAATTTGATTCTGAACCACCGTGAGACGTATGCACAAGATAAAAAATTGAAATTCATATGTATGGTTACGATGCCGTAATTGTATAATATACCTGCCTCTTTGGGATCTTGCAAATCTTAGACGACTAGGTATTCCGGCTCTTTTGTTACAACAATTTTATGGAGAAAAAATAAACATTTACTTTTCAAAAAATTATTAAAAGACAGATTCATAAAGCGGCGCGAATATTGGGTTATTCTGTCAAATTTTTTTAAACCGTAGACATTGCGAACGATATTATTATAAGTGGTGTTTAGTTTTCTCATATCACGAGAAAAAAGCCCAGAAAAGATTTCAGATCCATATAAAAGTTTTGGAAGTAGATATGTTTTAGCTCGTATATTCAAGGGTGTAGGATGTTGTGTTGCCCATAAATTACGCAACATACTATATACCCTTCCACACGCTTGACTAATATGCTCCGACCAAGTTAGTGTACTGTTAAAGGTCACACCCAAGTTTCTTGCAGTGTTCGTTAATTCAATTTTCGAACCACCAATGGAAAAATTAATCTCAGTTTCCAATTTCATGTCATTTTTACTAATAATGAGAAAGACAGATTTTTTTGGGTTAATTTTTAGACCATTATTAGAAGCCCAGACAAAAATTTTCTCTAGATCATAATGCTGGCGTAATTTCATAGCAAGAACTGATTTTTTTTTTTTATTTATTTATTAGTAGTATTCTTAATACTTTTTCATTACATTTGATTACATTTAAAAACATTATTTTTCTCTTTTAAAGCTTAAATTTCATTTACATTTTTAATAAAATTGACAAGTTTTTTTCTAAAAATATTATTGTTTGTTTCATTTTTAACTTTATTTGGCATCATATTATAAGTTCTTAGACCTTTGTAAAATAATGATCGTTGTGTATTACTATTGTTTGCTCGTTCTAATCTGAAATTTTGATTATTCCGTAGATTATATGGCTGCACATCTCCGACATATCGTAGTTGTTCTGTCAAGTAATCCGGCGCTTCACCCATTTCCATTTTTTTTATTAAAATTATTGTGTTGAATTCCATTCTTTGTTTTATACTCATCCACTTTAAAGTTTCTAACATAAATCTTATTGACGTAAAACGATTGAATTTTAGTATGGACCGCATTGCTTTATTTTGTAGTTTTTGCAATCTATTTATCTGATTATCTGTGCAACATGTATACATTATAGATGACCCGTATTCAAAATGTGGTTTTATTATTGTATTATAAATGTTTATTGCAGTAATTATGGACACTTTATTTCTTATTCGTTTTAAAAATCCTATTTTTTCCCAATTTTTTTACACATATATTCTAAGTGCTCTTTAAAATTTAATTCATTGTCTATTATGAACCCCAAATATTTTATTTTATTTACATTTTCAATTATTACATTATTAATCTTGAAGACTCTATCACTGTTCATGTTTATTTCCATTAGTTTTGTTTTATTTTCATTTAGTTTTAATTTGTTCATTTTTAACCATTTATTTATTTTTTCCATATCTATTTTCAATTTTTCATAACACATATCTTCTGTTTGACCTTGCGCAAAAATTAGGGTATCGTCGGCATATAGCACTATTTCACAATTCTCTAAAACATGTTCGATGTCGTTAATATATATAATAAATAGCAGAGCACCTAGAATTGAACCCTGAGGTACACCAAAATCATTCTCCTTCTCCACCGATTTTACATTGTTGACTTTTGTCATTTGTCTTCTATTGGTTAGATACGATTGAAACCATTTTAGTTCATTATCTTGTATTCCATATTTTTCCAGTTTTTGTATTAATATATCTCGGTCGATAGTTTCGAAAGCCCTTTTGAAATCAAGGAAAATGGCCACAATTTTATTATTTTGCTTCGCGTATTTCCATAGATTTGTAACATAATTCACAGTAGTCTCACATGAGTGTTTTCTTCTGAATCCTGATTGATATTTCGACAGTATTTTATTATTTTCTATATATTCTTCCAATTGATTTTTAACGATTTTTTCCAAGATTTTTTCACATGTTTTTAGACTGTTTATGGGCCGATACTCCTCGCAAATCATTGTATTTCTAATCTTTTCAATTGGCGTTATAACTGATTCTTTCCAGCTGTTTGGAAATATTCCGCTTTCTAGGGATTTGTTTATTATGCTAAGTATTTTATTGCCAAATACGTCCCAATTGCCTAATATAAGATTAATATTTATTTTATTATAGTCTGGTTTGCTCTTTATATCCTTACATATGCTCTTTAACTCAGTTAAGTTTAATGCACGAAACTTAAATTTACTATTTATCACAGGTATATTATATTCACATTGCACGTGTTCGATTGAGTTATTTATTTCCTTTATACTGCTTATAAAATAATCATTAAAATGTTCAGCTATTTGTAAACTGTCTTTATATTCTATATTTTTAAATATCACAGTTTTTATCACGGATCTGGGGTTTCCTAGCACTAGTTCCTTTATTTTTCTCCACATTTCTTTTTGGTTATTTGTACTGTTTATTTTGTTATTTATATATTTATTTTTTTCGTCTTCAATTTTGACTTTATATAAATTTCTTATTACTTTATATTCATTCCAAGCCTCATTTGTATTTTCATTTATTGCACTTTGATATTTAAAAATTTTTTGTCTTTTTAAGTTTTAAGCTCATTACTAAACCATTTATTATCGTGTTTTTCTTTTGGTTTCTTTTTAACTGTAAATTTTTGTATTGTTTTTTCTATACATTTATCAAAATGATGGACATATTCTTCTAAATTGTTAATTTCACTGCACTCTATTACTGCATTTATTTCATTGTTAAAACGGATTTTATTATATTTAAATATTTCTACATCATCTATTTGGTCGTTTAATATTTGCTCGTTTTTTATAAAAATATCTATTGATTCATGGTCTGCTATTTTATTGTTTACGTTTGTTTTTGCGAAAATATTTTCATTATTGGTTATAACATAATCTATTAAGGTTTTAGAATTCTGTGTTATTCTCGTATATTCGTTTACTATTTGCTTTAGGCCATTATCATTTAGAATACTTTCTATTTTAGATTTATAAAAGTCTTTTAACCAGTCTATATTAAAATCACCAATTATTATTATATCACAGTTTTCTTCACACAGTTCTTCTATTATTTGTTCAAAGTCAATACAAAATTCTGATTTTTGGCTGCTTGGAGATCTGTATACTATTATTAATATAAATGTTGTTTTTTCGTAATTTGCCTTATATGAACTAATCCAATATTTTGATTCTTTTATATATTCACTTATTTTATTTATGCTCCATTGTTTTTTGAAATATGCAATTACACCTCCTGTTTTTCTCGATTTGGATAAGGTTTTAAAGTTGTTATAATGCTTTATTTGGAACTCTGATTCATCCACTGTATCAGTCAAATGAGTTTCCGATAAAATTATAAATTCTGGTTTATTAATTTCTATAATTGTCTCTAATTGGGTAAAGTTGTTGAGAAGTCCTTGAATGTTTGTGTATATTCCATGTATTTGCTTTATCTTTTCCTTTGGTTGTTAGGCTGCAATGCCTATTCTTCTCTTCTTTAGATTAAGCTTGTTTTTGTATACAGGACATTCTTTAGAATTTGTAGCATGATTTTCCTCCAGTCCTAGATTAAGCCTTCTATTTTCTTTCATACAATTTATGCACTTAGAAATTACTTCTTTATTGCATTCACTACTCCTATGTTTTTCATGACACTTGTAGCATATTTCTTCATTTCTACATTCAGACGCTCTATGGTTATATCCTTGACATTTAAAACACTGCATTATATTTGTTCCATCGAAAACTCGGCATCTGTCCCAACCAACATTAATTTTTTGACTTGATATAACTTTAGCATACGCATCACTATCTATTTTTATTTTAGCATTATGTACTATTTTATTAAATCTTTTTATTTCAAACATTTTTATAACTTCCATATTACTATTTTCCAAAACCTGGTTTTGTTTTTTCATTTTTTCAATTAGTTCTATTTCGGATATTTTAAAGTTCATGTCCGTTACAATTATTTGCATTTCTATTTCTCTTGGTACCGTTATTTCATATTTCTCACTTATTTCATTTTGTATAATTTCTTTCATTTTTTCTCTTTCTTCGACATTTTCACTTTGAATTACTAGTGTTCCATTTTTTCTATTTTCTACATTTTTGATTTTGAAATCTACTGGATTTATTTTCTCATTTAATTCAGCTTTAGTTTTAATAACACTTTGTTTTTCTTTGGGCTTAATAATTAGTGGGATATTTTTTGACACATCTGGCATCACTACATTTTTTGCTGTTTGTGCATATGTCATTTTTGTTTTGGTATTTGTTTCATTTATTGCTTTCTTAATTTCACTGCACATCCTTGTATTACTTCTTTCTATTGTTTCATACATATTTTTATTCTCAATTTCTTTTACATTTCCACATAAGTTTTTAAATACTTCTACATTATTCTCACACATTTTTTGTATTTTATCTATTTTCTTAAATCTTTCGTTATATCTTGTTTCAATTGCTTCCAATAATGCCTTGATTTCATTTTCATTTTGTTGTAACGAGCTTTCGAATTCATTTTTATATTCTACCAATGTTTGTTTGTTTTTCTTTACTGTTTCTTGGATGTCTCCCAAAACAAGATCTACATTTTGAATATATCTCATACAATCATCACATATAAAACGAACATAATTGTCTTCATCAATAATTTTTGCCGAATATTGATCAATACCGGCACATCTTTTTGAAAAATGAAACACTTTATCACAAACTCCTCCACATCTTATTCCAGCTTCTCCCCTTATTGCTGATCTGCATTTACTGCATTCAGTCATTATTTAATTATTTTCAACAGATTCACACTTCCGACAAATATTTTATAATATATTGTTTACTTTAAGATTTTAAATAGTATCTATCTATTTTTAAAACAATTTTTTTTTAGTTTTTATTAAAGTTTTCACAGAGCTTTATTTTTTTCGCTTCTTGTTCAAACAGTGTTGAACATAATGATCCAGTAATACCAAAAACGAAAATTTACCATCATCCAAGTTGCCTCTAATATCCTCTATAACATCTGAAAGCCGTGTTATGCAGCTATGTTGAGGTCTGAAACCTGATTGTCGGCTAGTCAACAAACTATTTTCGTTAACATGAGTGTAAATATTTGAATAAAGTATATGTTCAAATACTTGAGAAAAAAAGGTAAAATGGCTATGGGACGATATTCATTGGCAGATTTAGGTACAGGGACAATTTTGGCATGCTTCCATACTTTTGGGTATGTACCGCTCATAATGATATTATTAAAAATGTGTAAAATTAATTGAATTATCAAAGGTAGAATAATCTTAACAAATATCGGATCAATTCCGTCTAAGCCAATCGAGTTTGATTTAATTTTATAAAAAGTATTAATAACGTCAAAAATCTCAACAGTTTGAAAGTTAAATTGCACGGGAGACACGGGAGTGCTGGGGTGATTGTAAAACTCGGTGTTAACATGAGGTTGTGGTATATTTGGATCACTGTGCGACGTACAGGTTCCATAGTAAAAAAAGGAATTAGTGATTAAGAATTGGAAGTCCTTCTTTTCTTAAAATGTAAGTAGGAGATAGAAGAGCAGTATTATGAAACTTATTATTTTGATATTATCTACTTATCCATGATGGGTAACCAACAATGCTTTACAATACGTCGGGTTACTAAACCAGAATGAGTCCGCACTTCAGCTACTCTAACTCGTTTATTCGATCTATGGTGAATATCTTCCACACGGCCTAGTCTCCATTCACTCGGCGAAAGAATATCGTCCTTTACTATCACAAAGTTACCTAATTTACCGAATTTTCCTTAACTGTATTAAATCGATTAGTTAAATTAAAAGTTGTCAATATTTTATTTAACATTCGTTAAATTTGTATGTTAAATCTAGCGTTTAAGAAACAACGTTATAACGATGTTCCAAAAAAACCTAAATGCAGTAAATTGAAATATTAAACTTTCTATTCATCTAAAACTTCTAAAGAGTAAGCATCTCTGCTCCTCTCAATAAAACTATATTCTAAACCCATGATAGGCAAATTAGCCCCTACGTGCCGAGCACCAATCGTCATTTTCACATTCACGACAAGAAGCAAATAGAAAAAACAAACCAAAATACGAAAAATACTCATTTACATGATAATAGTCAATTTGCAACAACAAAATACATGCAAAAGAGAACAAAAAAAATATTTATTCAAACTATTCATGGAATGATGTATGCCTAACATCTCGCAATAGAGTCCGATATAAAAGGATGGTTGAGGCCCTATGCTCCACTGGGAGTCAAGGATAACAGAAGTCTCTTTATTTGTAAAGTCACCAATACATTGATATTTTCTGTGTTCTCTTTGTGCCTACCATTGTTCTAAACAATTTCTTTTGTCTCTAAAAATCTCTTTTGTGTTCTTATTTTCTTTTCCCTTTTTCAATCATCGCCTGCACTTAAAATTTCTCATCTCTGAGAAATTCTAAGTTTTTAAATATTTATTAAAAATTAATAAATATTTAAAATTAAATAGATTCACCCAAATTTATTCACCATTTATATTGTTTATGTTTTTTTTTGGATCTTGTTTTATTTATTGTATCTTCATTTACTATGGGTGACATGCCAATTTATTGGTATAATATACAACACGCTTAACCAACGGAGTCCTAATATGCTGCCTTCAATAGGTTCTGGAGTACTTAAGAAGTCTCCTTCTTTAATAATAAATTTGCCATGGGTTAGGTAACAATCTAAAAGCATGTATCTATCCATGGGGAAATTTGCCTCAATTTGTAAATTAAACCTTCATGCCATACTTTGTCAAATGCTTGTGATATATCAATGAAGAGAGCATAGTAATATTTTTTTTCTTCAAAAGCATTTCGAATTGCAGTTACAAGTCTATGTGTTTGTTCAATTGTACGATGCTTTCTTCTAAAACTGAACTGATGATTGTATCTGATTTCATCTAAAATTTGCGTTAATTTGGTAACTGATCTTTACCTGGCTTAGGAACCATAGTGATTAATGAAACCTTCCATTCTTGAGGACAATATTTTAGATGTAAGATTGCATGTTATTATTCTTATTACTACTAAGGGGAGCTCATTTAATACCACAGGGGGTAACAGCATTATGTCATTTGATAAGTTGGGGGTAAAAACATTTTTCAAGTGGTTTGCAATAAACGTCTGCAAGTATTGTATATGCTTGTTAATCAAAAACGTATATGCTTGTTAATCAAAAACGAATACACCATAGTAGTACTCAATACTTGTAGTATAAATGAGGGAATGAGTGTAACCCACAAAGTCAGTAACTGATGCTTTTGCTTATAAGTTAAGAAAGATAATTTTATCTATTTACAACTGTTTCTTGTTCCAAAATACTTGGATAACTATAAGTATTTATAAGTATTTCGAATAACTTGTGGTAAATGCAAAGATAATTTCGTAGCAATAATGTTTCTATATTGAAATACTAACATTTTTTAGTGTTCGTGTGTATGTACGGCCAAAAAACCCACTGGGCTTTCTGGCCGTTTCTGATATGTGAAATAAAACGAGGAAAATTACAAAATAATTTAGAAGTTCATTCAATAATTACAAAATAATTCAAAAATTCACAGTTGACTGACCTCTCTCTTTGCGAATAGACGTAATTAATTTAACGTGCGTTAGTGCTCTTAATAAAATTTAATTCACGTGTTCTTTCGTATTTAACTTCTATAAAGTGATTAAAAATCTTTAAAAAAAAATACTATAATATAACTTTGAAATAAAATACAATAATGAATATTCCACCTGACCGTGGTGGTCAGGGTCCACCGCAAGGGATAACCTTCGATACTACCAAAAAAATGAATATAATGACCATTGGTGAGAAGTTCTTAGTAATGGAAAGGGTCAATAGTTCTGACACACTTTCCAACGTTTCTCCGTTTTTAATCAAGAAAGTTATTGATAGCGTCGCTGGAGGCGAAGTTTTGCAGTGCAAGAAATTACTAAGTAGAAATATACTAATTCAAACCAAAACATTTATGCAAGCAAATAAATTGATTCAACTCTCATCATTATCACCTGAAATACAGGTTTCTTTAACGGAACACCCTGGACTCAATTTTGCAAAAGGCGTCATTTACTCCAATGACCTACGTGGAATTAATGAGACTGAAATTTTAGCAGAGTTAAAAGACCAAAATGTTGTTGCTGAATATAAAATTACGAGAAACATTAATGGATCCCGGCAGGAGACTGGACTGATTATATTAACTTTTGCTATTACTAATTTACCCAGTGACTTATCCATTGGTTACGAAAAAGTTAAGATTCGTCCCTATATACCTCTTCCAATGAAATGCAAGAATTGTCTGCAATACGGTCATATTTCTAAAGTGTGCAAAAATGAAAAGATCTGTGCGAATTGCTCTAACGCTTTTCATACAGATCCAGAACTCAATGAAAAATGTGAACATGAAGCCGCCTGTATAAACTGCAAAATAGCAAACATCGAATATCATAATCATCCAACTTTTGACAGAACATGTCCAATATTCCTTAGAGAAAAGGAAATTCATTCTATTGTTACCTTAGAAAAAGTTAGTAAGAAAAAAGCTACTATAATTTATAGACAACGTCATTCCCAAACAAATACCACATACGCCGCTGCAGCAAAAACAACAATAAACGCCACCTTACCCTCCACAACTATGCGCCCCCCAACTGAAAACTCCAAACCCCGCTTAATTAAAGATTATTCTGAAATAGCTAGCGATTTTGATAACTCTCAATCCGAAATGGACACAGACCAACTGAGCTCATCTTCCCAACTCATCTCCGGAAAAAGACCGATTATTCTTCCAAAAAATGCCACAAAAAGACTTAAACAAAAAGTTAAGGAAGCAACCCGCAAATCCAAAAGGAATAAATAGAATATTATATATTTTTATTATATTAATACTTTTATTATTCCCTTATGACTTCATTTCATTACATTTTTTTATACATATCTCTCCAGTTTTCTATGCTCTTAATTATGTTTAAAAGTCATTCCGTATACTCATTTAAGAAAATATCCAAAAACAACAAATTCTCTATTATTGCAATTACATTCCGTTTTTTTAAATTTTGTATTCTATATTTTTTATGTTCTTTATTCTCATATGCTCCAACTCTTCCAAATTGTTGTATAATCATAAAATTAAATCTAATATATTTACTAACAATTCGCTCATCTCTATCTCTCATCTTCTCTCCATTGTTCTCTCTCAGTTCTCTAAATTTGTCAACTCTTTTCATAACTCTTCACATTTCTCCCTCTAATACTCTACCTAGTATCTACTTAATTTACCCCTCTTATTTTGTAATTAATAAATCCAAAAATACTCTCCTACTCTATATAACGGTATTTTTCAATAAATATATTTCTAAATCCCTTAAAGTAATCAATTCTCTCTTAATATTTTTCAAAGTCTGTAAGTCCGCTCAATTATTAAAACTTATTTTATTTTTAACTCATATTTTACAACTAAATTTTTACATTACTGTTCTAAGATCTGTTATTAGTAGGGTTCGTTTTTTTTATGCTACATTACTATTTTACTTCCCAAATATATGATACTCAACTATTTGTATTATGGCTCTTAAAATAATTCAATGGAATATGAATGGCTACTTAAATAATTATCAAGAACTCCAACTCCTTATTAAATCTCATAATCCAAAAATCGTTTCTATTCAGGAAACGCACCTTCATTCGTTTTTAAACATACCCACTCCGATTAATTACAACTTATACGCCATTAACTCATCTTCCACTAGATATGGTGGTGTTGCAATACTTGCCCACAAATCGTTACAACAAAGGCAGATTAATGTCATTTGCAATTTTGATACGATTTGTATTGAAATAGTTTCCAAAATAAAATTTCAAGTATTCAGCGTGTATATACCGCCGAATTCCAATTTCACAACGCGGAATTTAGAAAATGCTTTCAACACAAACACCCCATCCTTAATTACAGGAGATTTTAACAGTGCCCATAGAAATTGGGGATCACACCTCAACAGCCCAAAGGGAAATGTGTTAGCCAACTATATCGACAATTCTAATTTTATCTTACTTAACGACAATTCTCCAACTCACCTAAACACACATGGGTCTTTTTCCTATTTAGACCTATCCTTTTGCTCTTCTAGCTTCGCATCAGAAGTTGAGTGGAAAACAGAAACAAGTCTGTGTGGTAGTGATCATTACCCCATCGTAATTTCTTTATTTTCTTCAGCGGTAGAACAAAATTATGCATGTAAACCCAAATTTAACACTAGTAAAGCTAACTGGTACAAATATAAAGAACAATGCGAAACGCATATGCATGTAAGACCTTTTTCCGATAACATCAATAAAGAAACAGCAAATATCTGCAAAATTATACTTCAGTCTGCTAATACATCTATTCCTCAATCCCATAATAGGTTTAGAAATGTACCCTGGTGGAACAAGGCGTTAAATGATTTAAAAAATGAAAAAAACCGATTATGGCATTTATTTAAAAGAAATATGACCCAAATAAATTTATTAAACTATAAAAAAGTTAATGCTCAGTTCAAAAGAAAATTAAAACTATCCAAAAGTAATTCAATTAACAATTTTACCTCTTCAATTAATCCAACAACTCCCACTGATAAAATCTGGTCAAATATACGAAATTTTACAGGATACAAAGCTAAACATAGTATTCACTGCATCTCTTCACTTGATAACCCAAACATTAAACTAGTTGATAGAATACAGATTAGTAACGAATTTGGTAAATTCTGGTCAGAAAATTCTTCTGACTCTAACTATTCTGGTAATTTTCAGATGAACAAGCAAAACACCTTAAACAATCCTATTTTATATGAACCCTGTTCTGAGGCATTAACCATTGAAAACAATATTTCTTTTATTGAGTTCGAATCCACATTAAACAAATTGAAAGGTAAGACTCCTGGTCAAGATCGAATAACTTATATAATGTTAAAAATGTCACCATTAAACTTCAAAAAGAGAATCCTACAACTTTATAATTCAATATTTCTTAGTATTATCCCTCAACAGTTTAAAAATAGCTTAATTATACCCATCTCAAAACCTGGATCTGACGTGACAATGATTAAATCGTACCGCCCCATATCATTAAATCCATGTTTATCTAAAGTGTTAGATAAAATAATTTCAAACAGGTTATGGTGGTTTGTTACCGCTAACAAATTACTTAATAACCGTTTTAGAAAGGGGAGCTCGACAATTGATAGTCTGCTTTATGTAGACTATCAAATTGCAAAGTGTCTCTAGTCACGAAAGCATGCGACAATTATATCGCTAGATTTTGAACGAGCATTTGACCAAGTAGGTATTCATGCCATAGTAGACCAATTAAAAGAATGGGAAGTCGGCCCAAAAATTATCCTTTATGTTATCCACTTTATGACTAACAGAAGGATCACGGTTCGAATTAACAATTGTCACTCAAAGTCATTTCCTCTCTCAAATGGAATACCCCAAGGTTTGCCACTATTCTTTTCGTTATTGCATACAATAAACTTAGTCAAATTATATCTCGCTATAAGGAAATCGATTTTTGTGCCTATGCAGACGATTTCAACCTTATAGTCCGATCGGATAGGGTCAAAAATCTGAACCTCAACCTTGACAATCTTTTTAATAATATTAAAACATGGGGCGAATCCTCAGGAGCGTCCCTATCAAGAACTAAGTGCAAATACATTCATATATGCAGACTTAAGAACTGCACTTGCAATATTCAATCCTCATACTTAAATCTAACCAAAGTTGATACTCTTAGAATTTTAGGAATATTCATCAACAAAAAATACAGGTGGAATGATCATATAGAATATCTACGAACTGTTTTAACGAAAAGACTTAATATTATTAAGTGCCTTTCAAGCACCAGATTAAGATGCAATACTAATACTCTAGTCTCGGCTACTAAGGCTCTAATTCTATCTAAAATTACCTACTGTTTACCACTATTCGGATATGCTCCCAAAACACAACTCAGTAAGCTTGATACCATAGTAAATTCAGCCATAAGATCTTGTTTAGGGGCATTGCGTTCAACACCAGTGAACAACATGCTTTTTGAAGCAAACATATTGCCAGTTTATACTCAAAACGATATTCAAACAACAAAACTATACCGAAATATACTATATAACAACAATGTCCTAGTCAGCAGATTATTTAAAAAAATTACAAAATCCAAAAAAATTCCCAAAATCCCCTCAACTATCTACAGAATCGTTCAAAACTGTAAAAGGCTTGATATTCCTTTAGTGATACCTAACTCTAATACCAGACAAAAGCACTTTCCTCCTTGGTTTTTAAGAAACAAATCCATAAATACTTCGCTTCACGAACTTAATAAATCCAACTCAAATAAGTTTGAATTTAAAATGATGTTTTTGATGTTAAAAGATACCTATAAAGATTATCAATTTATCTATACAGATGGGTCAAAAATCGATACACACACATCCTTTAGCATAACTACGGAAAATCGCATAATAAAATCAGCTATTCTGCCTCCACACACCTCCGTATATTCTGCTGAATTGATAGCTATTTACGAAGCTTTATGTTACATTAAATCTAAACACGGAAAGTTCGTCATATGCTCTGATTCCCTTTCTTCTCTTCAGTCTATTAAAAACATTACAAATAACAATTATTACGTTGCTAAAATTGGAAATATTTTAATCAGTAAGTCTTCGGACATAATCTTGGTTTGGATCCCTGGACACAGCGAAATCCAGGGTAATGAGTTTGCCAATTCCATCGCAAAAGAAGCCACAAAACAACCGCTTCACTTAACACAAAATTTTAACCGTAAAGATATCGATCATCTTATTGTAAAATTCTATTCTGATAGCAATAAAAATCATATATATTTAACTTATGCTCATCCTGGTACAGGAGAATTAACAATACTAAGAAACCAATTGGGGATTTTCCATCGCTAAATCAGCAGCTAGTCAGTAGACTAGATTTAATTAAATTTGAACGCCTCCGTCTTGGACACACATTAGCCACTCACGGGCCAATTTTCAATATCAATTATTTACGCTTCTGCAACTGCAATATAACATACCCAACCAAACCTTCCCATTTCCTTTGTGAATGTCAAAAAACCTTAAACTCAAGAACAACATATTTCCTTAATATTAATCCCCTTGACCTTTTATCTAACCCTTCTATAGAGAACATAAAAACAATAAATTATTTTCTTAAAAAATGTAATCTTTATAAAGAAATTTGAAATCAATTCCAGTTTAAACTAACGTATACTCCATATTCGAGCTGAAGGCCTCGCTGCCATTGCCAATTTAACATTAGCTTTTAATTTTAATTATAAGTCTAATGAATAAATAAATAAATAAATAAATAATTCAAAAATTCATTGAATAATTAGGGAAAATTCACATATATACATATACTCAAGTATACAAATTAATAATAAATGTCTTCGACGAATCCAACAATTTGTCGGCAAAATGGGCATAGCGTAAGGGTTCCGGTTTCTTCGTGTTATTTTTTTTTTAATTTCGTTGAAACATGGAACTACAAATTTTAGCAAGCTTGCAAGGCTTCATGAGAGTAGTTATCTTATTATTTCACATAACACTCCATTTGGAATAGTGGATACGAGTATTGTTTCTGAGTCGCTCAAATCTGTATCGTCGCATGAAGATATGAATAGTAATTGTGGATGGTATAAAGTGGAAAAAATGATGTGGACGATTGCGCCGCAGGCAAAAATGGGGGTTTGAAAAAAAATCGCGCGATTTTACTTACATGTCTTTGATATCCAAAGTAAATTATAAGCAATTGCTTATAGCCGCACGATGGTACAACTACAAATGTGGCATCCTCTAAATAATGTCGACCAGCAATTTCTACATCTTTGATAATATCTATCATGGGTAAAGAACTTACTTTAAGAAACTTACATGTCTTTGATATCCAAAGTAAATTATAAGCAATTGCTTATAGCCGCACGATGGTACAACTGCAAATGTGGCATCCTCTAAATAATGTCGACCAGCAATTTCTACATCTCTGATAATATCTATCATGGGTAAGGAACAAAATAAGGTGTATGCAAACTCTGTCTCTAATACCGTAGTTTGACGCTGCTTGCATTACACACTTCACCAAAGAACTTTAATAACTGTCACCTCCAAATCACTTTTAATATTTAAATTACAAATTAAAGTGGGTACAATATCAAAAATATTTTTGGGCGTTCTGACCGCCTAAAGGCCGGACTTAAAGCCCAAAATTGTTTAGGCTTTACGACCGCTTCTTCTTTGGGCTTTCTGATCGCTTTGGGGGCGGCCACAACACCCAAAATGAATTTGGGCGTTTTGACCGCCTAAACAGAAGTCATAAGGCCCAATTTTTTTTAGGCCTTATGTCCGTGGGGCGTTATTTCCGGGCACCGACCCAAAGGTTAGGTTTAATAAAGTTCGATAGATCAGATAAACCATGCAGAAAAGATGCTTCCAAATGTACGTACACTCAACCAAAAAAAGTCAGTAATATTAACGAACAAATTTCGTAGACCCTTAACGAATATAAATTGTTAAATCAGTAGATTTTTTTTCAAATCTAACAAAAAATTATTCAGAACAACAATTTTTTTTCAAATCTACAGAAATTATTTGAGTTAAAATTTAACAAAAATAATTCGTTCCATTTAATACAATTTCGTTATAAAATGACTATAATTACTTTAAACAACAAAATTTTGTTGAAAATATAGTAAATATTCGTAAAAAAATCTACACATAAAATTCGTTGAATATACCTGCCTATATATGATTAAACAAATAAATATTTTCGTTCATCTAAAGAAAATTATTTAATTTAAATAATCAAGTGTATCAATAGATATTATAGATTTTTTCAACAAAATAATTTTGTAATATTAATAAAATTTTTTTAATTTTGCTATTAAAAAAATTATGTGTATTCTAAAAGATAATTATAGAAAATATATATTCTTTTAACAAAAATATTTGTATTACATTAATAATTTTTCGTTAATATTGTTAAAAAAAATGGACAAGGCTCAAAAAAGCGTATTTAAAATATTTAGTGTTAAACATTTTATCAAATTTGCAAGAAAAATAAACGTAAACGAAAATAAATAAAGAAAATTTACTACACAGGTAAGTAAAATTAAAATCTTAGTTAAAGAAAATTGTTTTAAGTTTTCCTTTAAAAATAAGAGACTTTTAAACAAATGCATTTAAATAAAGAAAATTATTAATTAAAAAAAAAAATACAATGAAAAAAACAATTGCTTAAAATAAACTTTTTGGAAAATTTGCTATAAAAATAAGAAATTTTAAAAAATTTTTCAAAAAAGGAATTTAAATTTTTTTTTATTAAAAAGACATTTCTTTTAAAAATAAGATATTTTGAAATTTTTAAAAAATATGAAATGTTTCCTATTTTTATAGGAAATTTTTTAAAATTTTTCTATTTTTACTGGAATTTTTTCATAAATTTCCTATTTTTATAGGAAATTTTTCAAAAACGTCCTATTTTTATAGGAAATTTTTTCAAAAATTTCCTATTTTTATAGGAAATTTTGTCAAAAATTTCCTATTTTTATAGGAAATTTTGTCAAAAATTTCCTATTTTTATAGGAAATTTTGTCAAAAATTTCCTATTTTTATAGGAAATTTTGTCAAAAATTTCCTATTTTTATAGGAAATTTTGTCAAAAATTTCCTATTTTTATAGGAAATTTTGTCAAAAATTTCCTATTTTTATAGGAAATTTTGTCAAAAATTTCCTATTTTTATAGGAAATTTTGTCAAAAATTTCCTATTTTTATAGGAAATTTTGTCAAAAATTTATTATTTTTATAGGAAATTTTGTCAAAAATTTCCTATTTTTATAGGAAATTTTGTCAAAAATTTATTATTTTTATAGGAAATTTTGTCAAAAATTTCCTATTTTTATAGGAAATTTTGTCAAAAATTTCCTATTTTTATAGGAAATTTTGTCAAAAATTTCCTATTTTTATAGGAAATTTTGTCAAAAATTTCCTATTTTTATAGGAAATTTTGTCAAAAATTTCCTATTTTTATAGGAAATTTTGTCAAAAATTTCCTATTTTTATAGGAAATTTTGTCAAAAATTTCCTATTTTTATAGGAAATTTTGTCAAAAATTTCCTATTTTTATAGGAAATTTTGTCAAAAATTTCCTATTTTTATAGGAAATTTTGTTAAAAATTTCCTTTTTTTATAGGAAATTTTGTCAAAAATTTCCTATTTTTATAGGAAATTTTGTCAAAAATTTCCTATTTTTATAGGAAATTTTGTCAAAAATTTCCTATTTTTATAGGAAATTTTGTCAAAAATTTCCTATTTTTATAGGAAATTTTGTCAAAAATTTCCTATTTTTATAGGAAATTTTGTCAAAAATTTCCTATTTGTATAGGAAATTTTGTCAAAAATTTCCTATTTTTATAGGAAATTTTGTCAAAAATTTCCTATTTTTATAGGAAATTTTGTCAAAAATTTCCTATTTTTATAGGAAATTTTGTCAAAAATTTCCTATTTTTATAGGAAATTTTGTCAAAAATTTCCTATTTTGATAGGAAATTTTGTTAAAAATTTCCTATTTTTATAGGAAATTTTGTCAAAAATTTCCTATTTTTATAGGAAATTTTGTCAAAAATTTCCTATTTTTATAGAAAATTTTGTCAAAAATTTCCTATTTTTATAGGAAATTTTGTCAAAAATTTCCTATTTTTATAGGAAATTTTGTCAAAAATTTCCTATTTTTATAGGAAATTTTGTCAAAAATTTCCTATTTTTATAGGAAATTTTGTCAAAAATTTCCTATTTTTATAGGAAATTTTGTCAAAAATTTCCTATTTTTATAGGAAATTTTGTCAAAAATTTCCTATTTTTATAGGAAATTTTGTCAAAAATTTCCTATTTTTATAGGAAATTTTGTCAAAAATTTCCTATTTTTATAGGAAATTTTGTCAAAAATTTCCTATTTTTATAGGAAATTTTGTCAAAAATTTCCTATTTTTATAGGAAATTTTGTCAAAAATTTCCTATTTTTATAGGAAATTTTGTCAAAAATTTCCTATTTTTATAGGAAATTTTGTCAAAAATTTCCTATTTTTATAGGAAATTGTGTCAAAAATGTCCTATTTTTATAGGAAATTTTGTCAAAAATATAAATTAATTTTGGTTCCCTGTAATAATAAATAAAAAAATTTTAATAATTAGTTAAAATTGTTAGTTTATTTTAATAAAAATTCTTCAATATGAAATAAAAGTCGATTGCATTTTGTGGAAAGTTTGAAGAAAATTCTTTGATATAAGTAAAAATTTAATAAAAAATTTTTGTATATTCAACAATTTTTTTATTTAGCTTAACAAAATTTCATAAAAATATCTAAGCAAAACAACAAATATGTTTAGTAGAAACAAAGAAAATTTATTTAAAACAACACATTTACTAAATTTAAAAAGTAATCCATTAAATTTAATAAAATTTCTGTTAGCTGTATAATAACCTACTTTTCTTCATTATTACATGCCGTTTTACAGTATTTACGAAGTTTTTTGGTTGAGTGTATAATCAAACTAGTAAAAGTTCTTGATTAGTTATGTAAAACTCTAAAGTGAGCGGACCGATATAGATCAAAGCTTTAATAATGATTATTTTGTCAATGTATGCAAGCCTTAGAATAATAGGGTATACACTCTTAGTTTTATACGGGAAATATATAGCTTTTAAATGGATGGATATCAGCTTTATCGGAAAAGTTATTTAAGATTTACTTATTAATCTGAAGTTAGTTAACTAATTAAGATGAATACTTCATCCATAATATTTGGGATGTATTGTTCTTCCGATCTGTACGATGGATGTGTGGAAAGTTTTGCTCTAGTTATAGTGTGATTTAATTTAGCAGCATTAAAGTGATTCCCGGTCGGGGTTATATGGGAGATTTCACTAAAATAGGCGAACCATTTTCAATCCCTCTAGAAAGTTTATTTTAGGCGCTATCGCGCTGAATAACGATATTGTACATCGTCTTTATACTAAATGTCATCATCGTATCTATTATAATTTGTCATTTATTAGCTACTAAGAGATTGCCTTAGGCGAAGTTATACGGGAGCAATTGTCAAACGTGTACATATTTCTCCCAATTGCAATAAAAAAATCTAAATTTTCGTTGATATGTGAGATACATATGTAGGTTTTGAATGCAAATCATGTACTTAGCTGCATTTTTTGTACTTGCAAGGAAGATTACCTATAATTTGAAAGTACCTGGTTGACCGAGCCTTGCTCGGAGCTTTATGATAAGCATTTTTAGGCAAATTTTAAAAATTTTTATATATTTTATTTTATAAAGTAGTAAAATAAATTTAGAGGAAATACATTGTACAAATATTTAGTTAATTTTGAATTATTTTATTGATTTTGTCCGATCAACACATAGTTTGCATAGTTTACAGAAACCTCCGTCGACTCATGCGCAACAACTTTGCTAAAGATTATAGCTTAATCAAATGCATAATTTATGATTTAATTCATTTTGAGTAGTTTTCAGTGGCGCCACCTGAAGTTGTTCATACCAACTAAGAAACCTTCGTCTGCTTATGCGTAACAACTTTACTTATGATTATAACATGATCAAATGCACAGTTTACGATTTAATTAATTTTGAGTAATTTTCAGTAGCGCCACCTATCGGACTTTGGTCATTCCCATTAATAAACCTTCATCGGCTTATCCGCAACAACTTTGTTAAAGATTATAGCATGATTAAATGTACAGCTTATGATTAAATCGATTTTGAGTAATTTTCAGTAGCGCCACCTGTCGGAAATTATTTACAACAAATAAAAAGCCTTCGCCGGCTCATGCGCTACAACTTTGCTAAAGTTCATAGCATGATCAAGTGTACAGTTTACGATTTAATTAATTTTTAGTAATTTTCAGTGGCGCCACCTAACGGAAATTAGTATTACCAAATTAAAAACCTTCGCCGGCTTATCCGCAACATCTTCGCTAAAGAGCATAACATGATCAAATTCACAGTTTACTATTCTATAAAGAACATACATACAAACACTCATTTGTTTAAAAGTTATAACATTACTCATTTTTCCCCTTTTTATCCCCTACTTTCAAAAAGCTCCGTATACATATTTGGTACTTCTTTGGTACCAATTGAATTAAAACGCAGTTAACATAATTCTTATTCATATTACTTTTTGAGATGTTAAGTTATCATGTTATCCCTTTTTTACCCATTTTGGCCCCAAAATCAAAAAAGTACCAAATACGTGTTCAATATTTCTTTCACATCTATTGACTGCAGTACAAAGTTCCTTTCTATATTCTTTGGTTTAAAAAATAAGAGTGGGTTAAAAAAGTACCAAAAAACAATTTTCACCCTTTTTTACCCCCTACCGTACATAGTTTCAAAAAAGTACCAAACACCTGTCCGCTTATTTTCATAGCTGTTTAAAACGTAATTTTAATTTTGTTTCTATACCTATTACTTTAGGAGACATAGCGTTTTCGATTTTTTCCCCTTTTTACCCGTTTTTACCCTCTTAGAGGTAAAAGTTCCAAAAGTCCCTTCTTCTTCGACCTATACATCAAAAAAGATACCCACTGTCCAAATTTTATCAAAATCGTTAGAGCCGTTTTCGAGATAGCCATTCTACATATATATATATATATATATATATATATATATATATATATATATATGTATATATATATATATATATATATATATATATATATATATATATATATATATATATATATATATATATATATATATATATATATATATATATATATATATATATATATATATATATATATATATATATATATATATATATATATACAATTATTGCTCGTTTAAGAATATAAGATATAACACATTCTCAAATATTATCATAATGTTCGAAAGTCAGACACAAAATTAAGATAAATGCAGTGTGTGGAGCTCCTGGAAGGTATACCCACATGCATTTTACATAAAATTTTAGAATATCGTCCCACCCCGAATTTCATCATTGTCGATCAAAACACCTGAAGTATCGCTTAAATACTAAATTATATCTACCCGAAATTACCGAATGCAGCAGAATTTAGGTAATCCCCTGGAAAGAACGCTATTAAATTTCATCAAAATAAGCATCTGAGATATCGACAAAACAGGAGCTCCAAAGACTTGACTTCAAAAGGCATACGGACAGACAGACAGGCAGATGGACGGACGGACGGACAAGCAGACAGACGTCGCGAAATCAATTCACCTGCCGATTCTGAGTCGATCGGTACAATTTGAATGGTATTCACAACCAGATTTGTGGAGTTTATATATCAGATTTTAGGAAATCCTCCCGCAAAGGACGCTGTCATCACAATTTCATCACAATCGGTCCATAAACACCTGAGATATGGCTGAAACAATACTTACAAAATGTAAACAAAATTTCTTAGACACGTACTTTGGGCAATTTGCTGTACATCAAAAGTAGTGCTTTGGCGATATATCAGTTGTTTATGGACCACTTTTGAAAAAATTTTATAACGTGCTTGGCGGAGGAATTTCCTAAAATCTGATATAAAATTTATGTATGTCCGTGCTCCAGGAGGGTGGTTTTTCCTATTTCTGCATTTCATTTTTTCAACAAATTTTCTCTAATGCGTACTTTGGGCAATTTGCGATACATCATACTTAGTGTTTTGGCAATATATCTCAGTTGTTTATGGACCGATATTGATAAAATTTCCTAAAATCTGATATATAATATATTATCACTTGTACATCATGAGTATATTTTTTCTCTCGTTATTTAAAAGTGTTTTTCAATCAAAATTTTTTCGATATTTCATGTGTTTATAAACCGATTTTGATGAAATTTAATAGCGTTCATTGCGGGAGAATTTCCTAAAATCTGATATATAATGTATGTAGGTCCATCCTCCAGGGGCTTCACAAACTTGATTTTAACAGACAGACAGACGGACATCGCTTAATCGATTCTCCTCCCGATTCTGAGTCCATCGGTATAGTTTTTGTGGGGTCTACGATCACTTACAAACGGATGCACAAACTTATAATACCCTTTCACCTATTGGTGAAGGGTATAAAAAACAAGAAGTAGTTTATGTTAGACTTATGCACTCAACCAAAAAACTTAGTAAATACTGTAAAACGGCATGTAATATTGAAGAAAAGTAGGTTATTATACAGCTAACAGAAATTTTATTGAATTTAATGGACTTATTTTTTAATTTTGTAAATGTGTTGTTTTAAATAAATTTTCTTTATTTCTACTGAATATATTTGTTATTTTTTTAGATAATTTTTAAGAAATTTTGTAAAGCTAAAGAAAAAAACTGTTGAATATACACATATTTTTTAGTTATTTTTTATTTATATTGAAGAATTTTCTTCAAACCAACTACAAATTTGTACATAATTTTATTAATATTTAAGATTTTTTATTAAAATTAACTGCCAAATTTACCTGCGGTTTATTCATAGTAAATAAATTATTTCTTGAAAAAACTATTTTTTGTAGTATTAAACATCTTATATTTATATATGAGTATGTATATTATTTAATATCTAAATATATTATTCTAATACAAAAAATGTTAAAAAATTAAGAAATATAAATAATGGAGCGATAAAATATTACACAGTTTTTAATTTTCTCTGGTGCTGCCAGTACAATCACAAGTTGACACACGTGTTAGACCCTTCACTGTCTCAATACGATCTTCCAATACAGTATTGTTGACCAAACTCCATACAATTGGAACGCAGATTCTTAGCTGATGGATAATGATGTTTAAAATCTATAACTTTCTGTAAAAATATAAAAAATGTTAACAAAATTATTGCCTTTTTAAAAGAAATTGCTATAAAAATAAAAAATGTTCCTATAAACAAAATAAAAAGAAAAAATTTCCTATTTTTATAGGAAATTTTTCAAACAAATTTCCTGTTTATAGGAAATTTTTCAAAAATTTCCTATTTTTATAGGAAATTTTTCAAAAATTTTCTATTTTTAGAGGAAATTTTTCAAAAATTTCCTATTTTTATAGGAAATTTTTCAAAAATTTCATATTTTTATAGGAAAATTTTCAAAAATTTCATATTTTTATAGGAAATTTTTCAAAAATTTCCTATTTTTATAGGAAATTTTTCAAAAATTTCCTATTTTTATAGGAAATTTTTCAAAAATTTCCTATTTTTATAGGAAATTTTTCAAAAATTTCCTATTTTTATAGGAAATTTTTCAAAAATTTCCTATTTTTATAGGAAATTTTTCAAAAATTTCCTATTTTTATAGGAAATTTTTCAAAAATTTCCTATTTTTATAGGAAATTTTTCAAAAATTTCCTATTTTTATAGGAAATTTTTCAAAAATTTCCTATTTTTATAGGAAATTTTTCAAAAATTTCCTATTTTTATAGGAAATTTTTCAAAAATTTCCTATTTTTATAGGAAATTTTTCAAAAATTTCCTATTTTTATAGGAATTTTTTCAAAAATTTCCTATTTTTATAGGAATTTTTTCAAAAATTTCCTATTTTTATAGGAAATTTTTCAAAAATTTCCTATTTTTATAGGAAATTTTTCAAAAATTTCCTATTTTTATAGGAAATTTTTCAAAAATTTCCTATTTTTATAGGAAATTTTTCAAAAATTTCCTATTTTTATAGGAAATTTTTCAAAAATTTCCTATTTTTATAGGAAATTTTTCAAAAATTTCCTATTTTTATAGGAAATTTTTCAAAAATTTCCTATTTTTATAGGAAATTTTTCAAAAATTTCCTATTTTTATAGGAAATTTTTCAAAAATTTCCTATTTTTATAGGAAATTTTTCAAAAATTTCCTATTTTTATAGGAAATTTTTCAAAAATTTCCTATTTTTATAGGAAATTTTTCAAAAATTTCCTATTTTTATAGGAAATTTTTCAAAAATTTCCTATTTTTATAGGAAATTTTTCAAAAATTTCCTATTTTTATAGGAAATTTTTCAAAAATTTCCTATTTTTATAGGAAATTTTTCAAAAATTTCCTATTTTTATAGGAAATTTTTCAAAAATTTCCTATTTTTATAGGAAATTTTTCAAAAATTTCCTATTTTTATAGAAAATTTTTCAAAAATTTCCAATATTTATAAAACTAAGAAATTTTTCAAAAAAAAACTAAGAAATTTTTTTAAAAATGGCTTTATTTAAAGGCATTTGCTCAAAATTCTCCTAGTTTTAAAGGAAAATTAAAAAAAAAATGGTTGTACAATTTTCTTTAGCTATGATGTTAATTTTACTTACCCTTGTGGTGAATCCAATTAAATTTTTATCACTAAAAATTTTACACACATTTTTTTTAATTTTGTCAATTTTTTCAACAAAATCAACGAAAAATTATAAATGTTTTTACATTTACATTTATACATTTAAATTTTTGTTAAAAGAATCTTTTCGAATACACATATTTTTTCAATAACAAAATTAAAGAAATTTTATCAATATTACAAAAGTATTTATTTGAAAAAATCTATAATATCTATTGATATAATTGATTATTTAAATTAAATAATTTTCTTTGGATGAACGAAAATATTTATTTGTTAAAACATCTATAGGCAGGTATATTTGAAGAACTTTATATGTAGATTTTTTTACACATAGTTACTACATTTTTTATAAAATTTCGTTGTTTTAAAGTAATTTTAGTCGTTTTATAATGAAATTGTTTTAAATGGAACGAATTATTTTTGTTAAATTTTAAATCAAATAATTTCTGTAGATTTGAAAAAAAATTGTTCTTCTTAATAATTTTTTGTTGGAATCGAAAAAATTTTATTGATTTAACAATTTATTTTTGTTAAGGGTCTACGAAATTTTTTCGTTAATATTACTGACTTTTTTTGGTGGCAATTACATTTGGTAGTAATTCTTCAGTCGATCAAGATATGCTTTAGATTGTTATAAAGTTAGAAAAATACTTCAGAAATAATATTTGGAAAGTATTGTTCTTTCAATTTGGCAAGCCTTTTGTTCTTAGGGTATACTTAGACTCTTTAATTGATTGGTATTGTATATAGATTTTGAAAGGATATTTTCAAAATTAATGTTTTCAATTTTATTAAGTTGTTTTTTTTTTGTTAATCACGGAAATCTTACCTATATTTTGATATGTTAATCTTACATAAATTGGACCTAAAATACATTTAAAAGTTAAACGCAAAAGTTCTATATTGTTCAAAATTTTGTATCCTGATTTCGGTGTCTTGACTTTATATCTAGAATCTGATATACAATTTATCTCGCTGCACACTCCAGGAGCTCCACAAACTTGACAGACAGACGGACAGACAGACAGACGGACATGGCTAAATCGACTCTCCTGGCGATTCTGAGTATAATTCGGTATAATTTTTATGGGGTCTAAGACGAATAATAAAAAAATTACAAACTGAATGACAAACTTATAATACCCTTTCACTTATAATACCCTTTCACATAAGAAATAAGAAATTTTGGATTTCCTATAAAAATAAAAAAAATTGGAAAATTTTCTATAAAAATAGGAAATTTTGAATTTCCTGCAAAAAAATGTTTAAAAAATTTCCTATAAAAATAAAAAAATTTCTATGAGGATAAGAAATTTTTGAAAAACTTCCTGTAAAAATAAGATATTTTTTTTTAATTTTATATTAAAATAAAAATTTTAAAAATTTGCTATAAAAATTAGAAATTTTTTAAGAACTTCCTATAAAAATAAAAAAAATTAAAATTTCCTATAAAATTAAGAAATTTTTTAAAAATTTCCTATAAAAATAAGAAATAAGAAATTTTGAATTTCCTATAAAAAAAAAAATTAAATTAAATGTCCTATAAAAATAAAAAAAAAAAATAAAAAATTTTCTATGAGGATAAGAAATTTTTGAAAAACTTCCTGTAATAATATATTTTTCTTTTTAATTTTATATGAAAATAAGAAATTTATTTAAAATTTCCTAAAAAAAATAAAAAAAAAAAATAAAATTTCCTATAAAATTAAGAAATTTTTGAAAAACCTTGTATTAAAATAAGAAATTTTTGAAAAATTTCCTATAAAAATAACAAATTTTTTAAAAAAACTCCTACAAAAACAACAAAGTTTTGAAAAAAAAGTATTAAACTAATCGAATGTCGTTTTTAGTTTTTATTTTATCCTATAAGTAAACTTCATAGACATACTATAAGTTATCTATTGTATAACCACTAATACTCATTCCATCCATTTTGCAAAACTATAGGAAAACAAATAGACTTACTTAGTGGAAAAATACAACAATACTCACTTATAACAAAAAACTTAACTACTCATCAATACACACTCAAAATGGTAAAACACAGAAATGGATATACACGGATGAAACTATGCAGATGTATAGTTTACAAACAGATTACCTTTCTCTGAGTCGCCTCTTTTAGCTGCTCGCCATAATGAATAGTCCGATTGTGGGGTCGCATCTAGTTCTTTTAGATACATTTCCAGAGATTCAGCCCTATGGGATTCTAATAATTTCGTAAGAGATTTAATGCAATTTCTAAATCTGTTTTTAAATTGGGGGGATCTATGGATTTGCCATTCTCCTCGAGCTCTTCTTTTTTCAGCCAATAGCCGTTCGACATCGGCAGAGTATATTCTATTACACCTGACTTGTCGGGTAGGGAATGCAGCATGTTGAAGGGGGTTGATATAGCTTGTTGTGAGGGGGTATTAGAGTATATTATCTTGTGGGTAACGTAGCATGTTATTGGCGGGGTAGGGCAGCATGTTACCAGGAGAGTTATGCAGTATATTTTCGGGGGGGAATGCAGCATATTGCGGGGGTTTAATGTTGCGT
Source organism: Stomorhina lunata (assembly GCA_933228675.1). NCBI lineage: Eukaryota > Metazoa > Arthropoda > Insecta > Diptera > Rhiniidae > Stomorhina > Stomorhina lunata. The sequence goes on along the minus strand of OW121740.1, from coordinate 80,571,097 downwards.
GTTGTAGGGAAATGATGTAGCATATTGCCAGGGGGCTAAAGTAGCATGATGATTGGGGGTAGTGTATAATGTTGCGGGGGATTAGCGAAGCTAGTTGTGGGGGTGTAATGTGGCATATTGCCGGCGGTTAAAGCGGATGTAGCATATTGCCAGGGGGCTAAAGTAGCATGATGATTGGGGATCTTGTTGTGGTGGTGTAATGGGGCATATTGCCGGGGGTTAAAGTGGAGTTTCGTATGGGGAATGGTGTGACATATTGTCGGAGGGTTAATGTTCACCGTTGGTACTGTTGTTTGTTGTGGGGTTGTAATGAAGCATATTGTATTGGGGGTTGTGTAGCAAGTTCCTGGGGGATTGGGTTTCAGGAATTATTGTGTGTGATGTGGTTTACTCCAGGGGGTAAATGTTGAATGTTACCAGTGGGGGGATGTGGCATGTTGACTGGGGATTGCTGTAGAATGTTTACCAGCCAATTTGAGATTATTTTCGTTTATGTAGCTCTATTAGATAATCTGACTTCCATCGTTAAGCAGACCAATGATGATGATGCTTTCAGTTTCCTCCATCGGCTTAGGAGTGATATCAGGGTTTGCAGTTCGGTTTTAACCGAAACCTCGGTTTTTTATGCCTCAAAACCGTAGAAAAAACCGCGGTTTTAGCTATTTCTTTTTCATAATTTTTCGTTGGTATTATTCAGAAATAACATTAGCTTATCATAAATATGCACGCAATTTATTTATGAAATGAAGCAGAAGAATGAAAAGAAAACAAAAGGTGCCTAACAATGGACGAAAGGACAATTGCAAGGGGAAGACGGTATATTACGGTATATTTTATAACCTGGGACTAAGTCGTATTTTCAAAACGTGTAATTCCAAGCAAACGCAAAAACCATTAGACAAAAGCTAATGGAGTTTAATATTTCGCTTGATACAAACATAGTAGCATGTACTATAGATGGAGCAGCAGTCAATATCAAATTGAATCTGAAAATAAAACACTGCTGCAGTTTAGTTGTTATTGTTTTTTTTTTTTTTTTGCATCAAAAATTTGTTATAATTCCAGAAGTGGAAGAATTTGAAACCGACGAAACGAAGACAATTTTGAAGAAGGCGACGATGAAACTTTGAAGCATTTAAAACCGATTGCCCATATAAATTTGAACCTAGGCTATAATAAAAACTGTTCGGTATTTCAAAAATTCGTTAGTTCGTAATAATATTTTACAAAAAAGGGTTAAAAAGCATAAAAATCGTAAATTAAGTTTTCTCTTAGATTTCTGTTTCTAAAAGAAAGTATTCATAAAAAGTTTAGAAAAACTTTTAAAAACATTTTTGCTTCATTTTTCGACTTTGAAATTGTAAATTCTTTCAAATATTCGTTGCTGTTCGTAAAAGTGACTGTTGAAGCAATTTGTTGCTCGGATGCAAATATTATACAAGCTAAAGGTGCTCTGCAGTTCCGCTTAAAGAAACAAGACTTATTTAAGAAATCATCACAAGACTTATTTAAGAAATCATATTTAAAAAACCTGAATTAATTTCCTGAATTTTAGTATTAAATTATAAATGAGCTTCAATAAATATACTATATACATATTTATTTTGTTTTAATAAAATTAACTAAATTTTACTACAAATTTAAAACAAAATACTGCCTAAGCACAGAACAAATTTTAAAGTCGATTTTATATAAAATCGACTTTATTTTAAAGTTGACTTTTGTAATTTTTCATAGCATAATAAATTTTTAAAATAAGACTTTAAAAATATTTTTATACATACAAATACATTCAAGTATTACAAAAGCTTTTTTCAATAAATAGAAAAAATAAAAAAAAATTCAAAAAATACTAAAAACAAAATATTAAGAAAATTTTGTGTTTTTTAGAAAAAACAGCATATCTTAATATTTTTAATTTTTTCATAATATGATTAAAAATTGCTTAAGTGATCAGCAACCTTTACATAAAATTTAATTTTTGTGCAATAAAAATAGAAAACAACAATTGTTTTAATTAACTTTAAAATGTATATAATGACTGAAAACTGTAAAAAATTTCCAATGTCGAGCTAACATTTTTTTCCAAAAGAACACAAAATGAAAAACATTCGAAGGAAAAAAAGCTTATTTTAGTTATTAAAATGAAGTTTTAAAATTTGTTTTATGGTACAATTTTCGAAATAAAGTTTTAAAAAAAAACGAAACGAAACCGGCCGGTTTTGGGTGTTTTAAAACCGAAACCGCGGTTTCTCATTTTCATGGTTTTTTGCAAACTCTAAGTGATATATTTAGATCAGCCATTGCACTCAGGAGCCTAGTACCAATTGGCTTTTTAACATATATTCACGTCCATATCATATTCATCCTAAGTTCGATCCCCGGTCTCGGCAACTTTAATTTCAGTTGTACAGTGATGAATAATAAAAAGCTTTCGCTTTTCTACTATCCCTTTCCAAAGAAGGAAACCCAATTCGTATTTGCCTAAGTGTTACTTCTCTTTAAAAAAAATCTGTCTATCTAACTACAAATTAACCATCTTTTAGTTGACTAATAAAAGACTAATATTAAGTTAGTTAAAAAGTCATGCAATGACATCGCCATGTTAAAATAGGCAATTTTCTTCGGTAAAAGTAATCCAAGCATCAGCCACAACTAGTTGCCGAAAAATTAATTTAAAGTTAACTGAGTTGCTTGCTGGGAAGAAATAGAATTTTGTTTGGGAATAAATAAATATTATGTTTGTTCCCGTACTCTAACAAAACTACCCAAAATAGTCCAAAGTTGTCAGAAATTACTCAAAAACAACAATTTCAATTGAAAAATTTGTACGGGAACACGTTTCAGTTAGTTTGGGTTGTTTCGTTAAAGTACGGGAACAAACATATTTTCATTCAGTTGTTTTCATGTGATATAAATACATATTAGGGTGCACCTAATTTTACGAAAGTGCGAAGTTCAACCGAAACTTCCCCAGAAATGTTCTACGTAACATAAAAACATGCATGAGCATCAGCCCACAAAGTGTTAAATTTGTTTGTATTGGAAAAAATTGAAGTATTTTAGTTTTGAGTTTTGCCCAAATTTTAGAATTAAATTATTTAAAAAAGTTTACTGAAGTTAATTAAAATAGCATTATTTCAAGTCACTAAAAATCCATAAAGTTGTTTCGGAGTTATTGCAATTTTCCCCGAAAATTCGTATCCCTGACGACACGCCTAACGATAAGCTGCCAAAAAATTTGCTTAAGGAAAAGTACATTTCAAAGTAAGACATGATACGTTAAAATATAGCAGAATTTACTTAGTTTTTTTTTTCATTTTAGAATATTATACATTTTTTATTTTTTAAAAATTTTGTTCAACATATATAACAAATAATAAATTTCCTGTTGTTGATTACTTAAAATAAAGCTACTTTAATTATTTTTTATATTCCATTATACTTTTTTAAAAAAGAAAATACTCCCATTTTCTCCCATACAAAAAAGTTTAACATTTTGTGGGCGGATGCGGCATGTGTTTCCCTGGTGCAATTTTCAAAAAAAATTTGCACAGCATGTTTTTATGTTACGAACATATTTGGGGGGAGTTTCAGTTCAATTTCGCACTTTCTTTAAATAAGGTGCACCCTAATATACATACATAAGTAATATACATACAAGACAATTAAGCAATGTCTAAAAAATATAATATAAACTATCTAATTACAAAAACCATGGTAAATCGAAATCCTAAAAATCCAGAAAACTTTAGTATTTATTTCACAAAAAGAAGTTATCACTATATATCTCAGGTATACTTAAAACGAAATTAAATTTACGAATTAGTATTAAGTTTGGGAACTAAAATTCAAGATGTTTTTGAATTTCGGGCCCACGTTGAGTTGAAAACAATGTTCCAAAAAAACTCAATAAAAGTATTCATGATGTAGAGTTCATATCCAAGTACAAGAGTAAAATTGTCTTGGACACACATTTTCAAATTACTCTTACCTTTGATGTAAAGAATTTGTTGAAACGGTAGATTTTATTTATTGACTATCCATTTCCAGTGCTGCCGTTTTGTGTACTTCTAACCAAAATTGGTTACTTTTTTACTTAATAATGCATTGTTTTCATTTTGGTTACTTTTTTCGGGAAAGTTCATAAAAGTGAACTTCGACGATTTTCTTCAAGATATTACTGTGAGAACATCTTTACTTTATGATTGATATATTTTAGTTTTTAATTATATTACTTTTCCACCCTAACACCTTAATAACCAATGTAGAAAAAAGTACATACAGCCTGTTTTTGAAACTAGAAATTTTTTAAATTGTACGTCAACTTACGAAAAAATTTAACATTTGGTTTTTGAAATTTTTTTTGAGTGAAACAAGAAAGAGCTTTTAAAATTTTGGTTCGTAAATGAAATGTATAGACGAAAGTAAATGTCAAATCAGGCAATTAAAAAAATCGAATCGCCTGGGAACAAAAAAACGGTTATTTATTTTTTTTTTTGTTTAGGACCTGAACACAATACAATGCATTGTGTTGAAACCATAGATTATAAATAGATAGGAAAGAATCAGCTGTTCCATATGACAACTCACACGTATAGGTTGTGTGTAACTACCGCCATCTTGAAGAATGAAAAATCAAAACAAATACAAACATTTTATTTACCTTTAAATTACACAAAATCAATTGCTTCAACAGCAGAAATTTTCCAAAAACAAGATTCTTATAATTTTTTTAAACATTTTGGTCATATTTTATTAACTGAAATATAATTTGTTTTCTATAAAACAAATAATTTTTTTTTTCCATTTTTAACGTTTTTTTTTATTAAGAAATGAAAATAAACTGAGTTGCTTTTTTTAGTTTCAAAAATATACTACTTTTTTTAGATAGTACAACTAAACGTACCTTGCAGTTTGGAAATTTGAATAGTGAAGTTTCTAGCATGTTACTATTAATTTTAGAAATTACAAATAATAATTTTCCTACTAATTTTTAGTATATTTTGAAAAATTATGCTATAAAAATAAAAAAAATTTAAAATTATCTTAAAAAATAGTAAAATTTTTGAAAAATTACCTATAAAAGTACTCATTTTTTGAAAAATTTTCTATAAATATACTAAATTCTTGAAAATTTTTCTGCAAAAATAGTAAATTTTCCTATAAATATAGTAAATTTTTTAAAAATATTCTATAAAAATAGTAATTTGTTTTAAAAATTTCCTATATAAAAAAGTAAATTTTTGAAAATTTTCCTTTAAAAATAGTATTTTTTAATTTCCTATAAAAGTAGTAATTTTTTAAAAAATTTCCTATAAAAAAAGTAAATTTTAAAAAAAAAATTTATAAAAATAGTAAATCTTTAAAAAATTTCCTTTAAAACTAGCAAATTTTTTAAAAATTTCCTATAAAAATAGTAAATTAAAAAAAAAAACCTATAAAAGTAGCAATTTCTTTTACAAAAATTTCCTATATAAAAAGTAAATTTTTGAAAATTTTCCTATAAAAATAAAAAATTTTTGAAAAATTTCCTATAAAAATGGTAATTTTTTTTTTAATTTCCTATAAAAATATTAAATTTTCCTATAAAAATAGTAAATTAAAAAAAATCCTACAAAAATAGTAAATTTTTGGAAAATTTCCTATAAAAATAGTATTTTTTTTAATTTCTTATATAAAAATGGTACATTTTAGAAATCTTATCATAGGTCATTTTTTTATAGGAAATTTTCAAAAACTTTGGTTTTTAAGCCAGATTTTATATTTTGTTTAAAACTATTGAAATATTAATTATATCTTCAAAATAATATACAAATATTTCATTAAAAGTACCTATTTTTTCAGAACTTTTAATACAACTGTGCTTAAAAACCAACTGTGGGGATTTCATTTTTCACTAACACTACTAACAAAAAAAATTTTCAAACACAATGATAGATTTAGGTTTTTTTGACAGCTAATTCAGGTTTATTTGACAGGTTTTCCCTTCTATGATTTTCTATGGTTGAAACTATTAAAAGGTTGTGGGAGGGGGAATAGGTAGTGTTTGTAAACATTTGATTTAAAATTCCCTATATTGCAAATGGTTGGAAAAACTTCTGCGGGAAGCAAATTCTACATGCGAACTGTACGGCTAGCATATCGTCTATATGTAGAGTATCGTCTGTCCAGTCGACTACGAAAGGATGAGCTCTAACAGATAGACGTGTATTGCGTAAGAAAGTTCATGTATCGAAAACGAGTTTCCTGATTTTGTTAGAGCACATTCCAAAGCAGTAACAATAGAACAATAGAGTTGGATAACCTACTGTTACCGATGAGTACTTTTGCTCTCTCCTGTACTCGGTCAAGAAGTTCCAAAATAAACTTTGAAGCACTTGCCGATACATGAGAGTTGTATTTCACCGGTACGCAATACATTTTTCGGAATAGGGTCTATGTAAGAGTGCGAGAGAGGGCGAAAGTGCTAATTGATGACAGCATGGTATCCAACTCTATTGAAACACTGGGGTGTCACACTTTTCTATCGTTTGTAAGAGCTACTATCGAGCTTCTCGACCGAGTGTAGGAAAGGGTGAACGTGCTCGTCGGTATGCAATTTTATTGAGACACTGGAGTGTCACAATGTTCTATCGTTTCTAGTTATTTTGGAATCCGGTCTATCGAAATCAGGGAACTTGTTCCTAAACCCCGAACTTTTTTGAATTGAAAAAATGTTTAATTTTGAAAAAAAAAATTTTTTTAATTTTTTTATTGTTTGTTTTTATTTATTTTTGATTTATTTAATTTTAGGGTTAACATCATTTTACAAAAGTCTTAAGTATTACAGGAAACGCTTTCAGAAAAGTAATAAAATATATCATGGCAATACTATTATTTGATATTTCATTACGAAGCTTTTACTTTCAAACGAAAAAAGAAAATGAACTCAAATTAGGCTTTTCTATTCTTTGATCCGAAATTAGTCTTTTCCATTTCACTCAAAAGTTAACGTTTTGATTTCAATATTGTACATATTGATGACTTTTATTGGATAAAACTCTTAGCCGCACTTTTGATAATTGTCGATAATGTTTAATTTTTTGGGCATTTTGATGTCAACTTTACAAAAACTTCACAAAAATTACGCAAAATTTTAAGCAAAAGACAAACATTTGTTTTGTAGACAAAAATAAAAAAATACTTTGTAACGTACAAATTTTTAATTTGACGAGCAGGTATTGTTTTTGCTTTCTTTGTAAGCAAATATAATACTGTTCTTAAATTGCTTTTTTCAGTAAAATCGCTCTTAAAATATAGCGAAAATGTATACAAACACAAAAGAGAAAGAATGCAAATGTTTTTGCATTCATTCTATTTTGTTTTCCTATTTTTTTCTGTAACAATTCGTTATATCGAGTACAGAAAATGACTGTTTGTTCGTAATACAAGGTACTCAATGGACAAAATATGACCGTACGTTAAGTCGCGAATTCGTTAAACTGAGTATACATTAAACCGGGATACTACTGTAGTTACACATGTTTGTCGAAAGAAACTAAAACAATTGTTGAAAAAACGCACCACAGAGCTTATTAGACATTCGCACCATAAAGTAACATTTCTATTTAATGATGCAATTTTACTCTACATACTAGTCCTTGTAGTTACATTAAAATTAATCGCTAAAAACTTAAATTTTTCGTGCATTTTTTGATTCTGATTTTTATACAGTTCACCAATAGTATTTGTCATTCAGTTTGTAATTTTTTCATTATTCGTCTTAGACCCCATAAAAATTATACCGATCGACTCAGAATCGCAAGGAGAGTCGATTTGCCTGTCTGTCCGTCTGTCTGTCTGTTGAAATCCAGTTTGTGGAGCTCCTGGCGGGTGTACGCAGATGAATTATACACCAGATTTTAGGAAATTTCCCTACGCAGCATTTATTTAAATCGGTCCATAAACACCCGAGACGAATTTTAAAAAATTAAAAAGAAAAAAATTTAATTTTCATCGAATTTTGAATTTTCAGGAATATCTCTGGTGTTTATAGATCTATTTCAATAAAACTAATAACATGTTCAAAAAAATTTTTTTAAATACTGTTTAAAAAAATTAATTTGCAACTTGCATACATCGATATCTTTTGCTTTGGCGATATCTCGGTTATTGATCTACCGATTTTGATGAAATTCAATTGTGTGCTGCGTTGAATGATTTCCTAAAATTTGATATACTGTTCAAAAAACTTTTTTTTTTAAACACAGTTTTTTGACGAAATTTAATTTTTTTTTTTTTTTTTGAAAAATACAGTTTTTTTTTAATTTAAATTCTCATCGAATTTTGAATCTTGCCGATATCTCTGGTGTTTATAGATTGATAAAATACATAGCATACTGCGTTGGAGTATTTTCTAAAATCTGATATTAATTGAAAATGTTAAAAAAATATTGTTTTTTAAAAAAATTTTTATAAAATTTGCCAATTTCCGTACACCGATATCTTTTGCTTTGGCGATATCTCAGTTATTGTACTACCGATTTTGATGAAATAGTGTGCTTCGTTGAATCATTTCCTAAAATTTGATATACAAAAAGTATATCAAAGTTTCTTTTAAAAATACACAGTTTTTTTATTTTTTTTTTTTAATTCGGTAATTTTCGAACATCGAATTTAGGGTTTTAGCAATATCTAATATTGTAATGTACCTATTTTGATTTTTGGATGATTTTCTAAGATCTGATATATATTTCATGTCGATATAATATCCTCAAATTGTGGAATTTCGAACAAAAAGACGGGTTTTATACAAATTAAAAAATACAATTTAAAAGAAAATAAAAAAATCGGACCCACAACCTCTTAACATAAATTCATGGTTCAACTAAAAATTAATTTCTTTCAAAAAAATCTCATTTAGCATAAAATTTCGAGTTTTGCCTATATCTCAGTTGTAAGTAGAACTATATGTTTCAATTTAATAGTGTACTTTGTAGAACACTATTAACATCTAATACCAATATATATATGTTATGTCACCAAACTTGATTTCAACATTATGATAGCCTCTATTCATATATTACGTAAGTGTTGTTGCCAAAAGTCTAATCTAAATATAAATTTCGTATACCAAGTTTCGAAAGATTTTCTTCTTCTTGGTCTTTCCATCGAAGTTTTTGATCATTATCAAACACTTTTCTTGCATTTCCAACGCAGACGTTGTTGCTTACTGCGTTTTACTATGTCTGTGTCAGCGTATAACTGGTTCATTCGATGTCGATACTCATTGTTGACGCAGCCTGGTCCAAAGATTTTTCGTAGAATTTTCCTCTCAAACACTCCAAGGATAGCTTTATCTGTCTGTGCAAGTGCCCATGATTCAGCACCATACAATAACACGGGTAGTATAAGCGTTTTATAGAGCGTGATTTTAGTTCTTACAGAGAGGACTTTATTTCTTAGCTGTTTGCTTAGTCCAAACTAGCATCGATTGGCAAGTATGATTCTACGTTTGATTTCGGAGCTTATATCGTTGTTGATGTACACAGCGGTACCAAGGTATACAAATTATTTTACGACCTCTAAGCTATAGTTCTCAACGGACACATGTGATCAATTCTTTTTTTTTGTTTTTAATTCATTTACAACTAGACCCATTTTGTTTTATTCCTTCTCGATATTGGAAAAGGCGGTAGTTACCTCGCGTAAAGTGCGTCCCATAATATCAATGTCATCGGCATACGCGAGTAGCATATGTTTTCTATTGAAAATTGTACCTGTTGTATTAACTGCTGCATCTCGCAAGATTTTCTCTAACACACATTGAAGAGGTCACAAGATAAACTGTCACCTTGCCTGAATCCCCGTTTAGTTATGAAAGACTCTAATAGGTGCTTACCTATCTTAACAGATGATATTGTATTAGTAAAGCATGGATTAGTTGAACTTAGCGCGAGGCCGCCGGAACGGAACGTCACAGCTGATCGTTTCTGTTGTGTGTAAAGCAGTTAGAGCAGTTAGTGAATTCTGCTGTCACTTTACCTTAAAGTCTGAATCTGTTGAAAATAGAAAATCCTTAAGTTCTTAAGTGACATTAATCAAGAGTGTTGTCAATATGTTGATATGGAAGGACGCTAAAATGAAAAATACATTGTAAAAACGCTTAATAATATTTGTAGTTTTATAATTATACTGAAATTATAGCATAATTTTCATGAATAATGTTCATAGTTAATTTTTCATATAATCAGGGGTGTCATAGAAACCAATTTCATTGGTATTGGTTTTGAAAACGATAAAAAAATTAAATTGGTGTCATGAATTCCAATATTAATGTTCGAACTACATTTTGTATTGGTTTTATCATAAAACCAATACAAAATGTAGTTACATTCTACGAATGTTTGCAAAGGGTTTCGTTTGTTTGCACACTCTGGTTTTATGTGTCACGGAAAATAATATTATTGGTTTAGTATTGGAAATAAACCAAGCAACTTACAGTTAACAGATTTCATTTCAAAATTGGTATATCTATTTAAAACAAAGGCGTTACTGGCCAGCTGGTGCCTTTTTCGATTTAAAGATCCACTAAGAACGGATTTTTGATAATTCGGCCTTGTGGGGGATAAAAAAGGGTAAATTCAGTAACGATATGATTCCCAAACTAAAAACAATAGAACTAAAATTTAAATCGAGTTTGGATCAAAAATAACAGAACAAGTGGTAAGTAATTTTCGAAAAAAAGGGGAGAAAAACAGAAAAATTATTTTTGGTACTTTTTAGCTTTAACTTTCTAATAAAAAGAGATGGGTTAAAAGTTTACATAGAATTTGTTATCATGTAATAAGATAAAAGCAAGTTTTGGTACTTTTCTGTGTCTTTGGAATCAATGAACCTTATCGACAAACATAAAAAATTTCAAAAATGGGGAAAATTGAAAGGCTAGAATATTCTTTGTGTAAAAGTACTGGCGAAGCAAATGCATATCAATTTAACGGATATCCCATGTAAGTGACAATCGTCCTTTGATTGGCTGTGGTTTGTTTCTTGGTGTAGGTAGATTCAATTTTTTTTCAGTCCAAAATTCGGTCATTCCATTATGTTGGGGTATACAAGCTTCATTTGTCCAAATAGCTAATTATTTTTTTTAATAATTTTTATTTTATTTTTTATTTGATTTTTGATGTTTCACAAAAAATTTCGATGAAATCATAAAAAATTGATTCGAACATTTTGTTTGATTTCAAACCAATAATAACAAAATCGACTTGGTTTCATAACACCAAATAATACCAGTATTGGTTTTCAAAACCGATAAATTTAAAAACCGACTTGGTTTCTATGACGCCCCTGAATATATTAATAAATTATCTGTTTTTATACAATGTCAGAGTAAAATATATGTTTGGTAATTTTTTTTACAAAAAAAGTTAATTTTATGTTATTTATTGAGCCAAAAGTTTGATAGCCGAAATGGTTATGGCAATAGGCCTTTAAGAAGCTGTGATTTGAGATGGCGCTGTTTTATTTTGACAAACCTGAAGCAGTTGAGCATTTTAAGGCCGACATTTCTGATGTCATTGCTGAGTTACTACCACATACACTCGAACAAGTATTCCAATATTGGCCAACTCTGAAGAGTTAATGGTAAGACCGCGACATCCACATGAATGAACTAATATTCCACCTCTTACCAGTAAAGTTTTATAAATAAATTTGCGTAATTTCAAAAGGATTTTTGAATTTTAACATTTAACATTTTTATTGACCCACCCTTAAAAGTCCCACCCTATATAGACTTCTGTATAAAATATTAGACTTCTGTATAAAATGTATGTATTCGGCAGAGCCCAATATTGCGCTATATATGTTGTTTTTTAATAAACATAAAATATAAAAAAGCCGCTATTAAAAACAGATCTAAAAATCGCTGTAACTCTTTCGTATATTTCACTACTGACAACACTGTACAATCAGCTGTTTAAATATAGACAAATCTAAAAATATCAACAAGTTGAAAAAAAGTGCAAAAGTGAAAAACAAAAATATAAACATTTTAAGAAATTTAATTCAAAGTGTTTGTTTTAAGTTCTTTATACATTTTCAATAATTTTAAAAAATTTAAACACAAAAAAATTTCTTTCACATCCATTGTTTCTTTTTTTTTTGTGTATACAACAAACTGTTCAGGCGACAAATAATTTGTTTTGTTTGTTTATGTCAAAATCATATGGCACGTCTTAAGTTTTTAAGTTGTTCAATAACTGTTCTAAATTCAGACGTTAAGTTGGCCGTTAAGTTCAACTAATCCACCCTTAAGTGCCATCCTCCATAACTTTATTAGCTTCGTAGGGATGCCGAACTCAGACATTGCTTCAAATACCTTCTTCCGTATCGGGCTGTCAAAAGCTGCTTTGTAGTCAACAAAGAGATGATACGTATCTATTTGTTTCTCTTGTGTCTTCTTTAGGATTTGACGTAAAGTAAAGATCTGGTCAGTGGTTGATTTTCCTGGTCTAAAGCCACATTGGTATGTCCCAATTATTTCGTTAACTTTGGGCTTTAGCCTTTCACACAATATGGTCGATAGAGTCTTATATGCAATTGAGAGGAGGCTTATCCTTCTATAATTTGCACATACAGTTTTATCTCTTTTTTTGTGGACTGGACAAAGGACACTGAGATTCCAATAGTCCGACATGCGTTCTTCTGACCATATATATTCTAGGAGCCGGGACATACACATTATCAGCTCATGACCTCCAGCCTTAAAAAGCTCTGTTGGCAAACCATCGGCACCAGCAGCTTTATTATTTTTATACCCTTCACCACCATAGGTGGAAAGGGTATTATAAGTTTGTGCTGATGTATGTAACGCATGGAAATATTTGTCTTAGACCCATCTTTTAGTATACCAATAGGTTTAGAATCACTTTCTGAGTCGATTTAGCGATGTCCGTCCGTCCGTCTGGCTGGCTGGACCCACCTTGTAATCAAACTACAGGTCGCAATTCTAAAGATAATCTGATGAAATTTGGCGCAGATCATTTTTTTAATAATCGGACCATGGCTATTGAAATTCGGCAAAATCGGTCCATTATTTATGGTACCTCCCATAGGTCCCACTTCCCGGAATTGATATATTGGCCACAAATATCAATATTTTTTCATGAAATTTAAATCAAATACTGCTTATGTCATCAATCACTGTACCAAATTTCGTTAAAATCGGTCTACATTTAAAGATAGCTCCCATACAAACTTTTCTTTAAAATAGCACTAAATGAGACAAAAATCAGTAAAAAGCTCGTTAATCTGAAGATAATGGGAATTTTAAGTTTATTTTTTACATACATAGTTTTTGTAACTGTAATCAATTTGCCAAATTTCGAGATTATCGGTCCACATTTGACCCTAGCTCTCACATAAGTCCAAATGTTGGAAGCAGCTTAAATATAAAACTTTTGAGAAAATGTTTGTATGATGGCAAAATTTAGCAAATATTTGTCTTTATACAGAAAAAATAACACTAACACTTAGTGGTGAAGGGTATCGTATGGTCGGGCACGTCTCTCCATATCTTACTTTTTTCTGCGGAATAGTCGTTTTGCTTCCCTCTTTTTCTCTCGATATCTTTTTAAAGATCTACGAGTAGTTGCTGACTGCAGAGTTGCCCTGTAGACAGCACTTTTCTCAGCAGTGGCGTTGCGGCGCTTCTCGTCGTACCAAGAGTTTTTAGCATGAAGGCTTTGGTACCCTATTGCCGATTTTGCAGCAGACTTCATTATTTGGCAATATGCTGCCATAGCGTGTATATGTTGTTTGAGCCAGAGTTATTCTCTCTTAGCAATTGAGTTGTCCGTTTGGTGTAATCAGTGGCAATTTCTGAGATTTTAGTTTTTTCACATCATACGTGTTCACAACTTGGCTACAACAAGGTAGTGATCGGAGTCTATGTTAGCTCCTCGCAAGGAACGCACATCTAATACACTTGATGAGTGTTTTCCATCAACTAAAATATGGTCTATTTGATTTTTCGTTAGTTGATCAGGAGACACCCATGTAGCTTTGTGTGGAAATCTGGTGCTGCTCACTCATACCATTGTCAGTGGTTACGCTGTATAGACTAAATTTACCAACAGTAGGCTCAAAACAACTTTCATGCCCTAACTTTGCGTTTAAATCATCCAATATTATTTTAACGTCGTGGTTAGGGCAGCTATCGTAAACTTTCTCAAGTTGTTCATAAAAGGCTTCTTTTACATCATCATCTTTCTTCTCTATTTAAACAAGATTTCGCAATCTTTTGTTAACCATAAAACCGCAACCAAACTCGTGTCTACTCTCATGACAGCTGTAATACAGGTCGCCTTTCATTTCTGTACTTTACTTTTGTAACACCATTGGTGAAGGGTATTTACGGTTCGGCATAGCCGAATAAAGCAAAACGGTTTTTGTACTAAACAATAAAACATTTTTCATTTTGATCGTTTCAAAACATAACTTTTTAAATCGATTGCATCAAAACATAACTTTTTACTTTTTCAAATCATTCTTGCGGTTAGAATTAATTAAACATATAACTCAGATCTTATGACTTCAAGTACTAGTTATTCCCATATGGACTATTTAAGTTATAGTAAAAAAATGTATTCTCAATTTACTTATAATGATTTAAGATGAAATTATTACATTTTGGTGCAAACGCCTAAAGGAGCACAGTTTTTGAGATATGAAAATATTGCAAGTTTTTTTTATTTACAAAAATATAACCTCTATTTAATAAAAGTATTTTCTGAACTATTCGACCGATTTTTTATTTTAATTTTTTATTGGAAGGTAATAAAAATTCTGCAACAAAGTCAGATCGTTTGTATAATGTAATCGAGAAATGACTGAGTCACAGTAGATTTAATAGGTAATTTTTGTTTACACTTAGTAAGAGGTGGTGTAAAATTTCTTCTTCTGTTATCCTTGACTCCCAGTGGAGCATAGGGCCTCAACCATCCTTTTATATCGGACTCTATTGTGAGATGTTGGACATACATCATTCCATGAATAGCTTGCTGCTTGTAACTCCGCATCAATTGATCTTCTCCACGTTCTAGCAGGTGCACCAACACGACGGCCGCTTCTTTGTGGATTCTAACGTAGCGCTTGTCGAGCAATGTTGGTATTTGGCCTTCGAAGTGGGACTTTGTCGCATTAAATAGATCTTCATTTCTTATGCGATTCGGCCACCATATAATAAGAATTTTCCTTAAGCATTTGTTTGTAAGGGTTTGCAGTCGTTTATCGATGACATTTGTGCGTTTTCATGTTTCGCAGCCGTAATATAGGATGGACTTGACATTCGAGTTGTATATTCGTAACTTAGTTGTTGATATTTGCCGAGATTTCCAATAGCTCGAAGAATGCCGAATGCAGATATTGCCTTATTAATACGCGTCTACGCCACATTTTGTAGTTACTAAACTTTCTAGGTAATTAAAGGTATCTACACGTCCAATAATCTCGTTATCCACATTCATGAGTGTCAACGGGTTTGCGCCATAGCCTCCGGTTATAATCTTTGTCTTGGAAATATTAATTTCCAAACCAGCTATACGAGATTCAGCAGTAATAGCATTAGTATTCTCTTGAAGGTGGCCAGAGCTTTGGCTTAGAAGACATACGTCATCGGCATATTCCAAGTCCGCAAGTTGTTTGAAGGGTGTCCATTGGATACGTCTACCATTTAGAGCCGTGCGCATTATGTTGTCGATGACGAGGATAAAAAGTATAGGTGATAATATACATCCTTGCCTTACTCCAGTAGTAACATCGAATGGATCTGATAGTTTACCCTTGTGTAGGACTCGACATTTAACATTAACGTACATTGCCCGGACTAAGTTGAGAATTTTCGTCGGCATGTGACGATTTTCTAAAATTCTCAATAGATAGCTTCTATTGACACTGTCGAAGGCCTTCATAAAGTCGATAAACGCTAGGTAAATAGGAGTGCGGAATTCATTACATTGCTCTAATACTATTCTTATTATGTTGATTAGATCAGCACAAGAACGGTTTTCTCTAAACCCAAACTGATTTTCGCGGAGTGTAGAGGAAACTGCGTCGGATATTCTGTTCAAAATTACATGACTTAGTATTTTGCTTGGTATTGGGTGAAGTGTTATACCCCTGTAGTTATTGCAGTCTTTGGGGTCACCCTTATTGGTATTTTGACTAGTATACCTTCATTCCACGAAGTTGGCAGAGCTTCTTCTTCCCATATTTTACGCACAAATGGGTGCCACAATCTCGACGATCCTTCAACATCACATAAAAGCATCTCCGCTGAAATATTGTCATTGCCCGGGGCCTTGTTGCGTTTAAGGATTTTAATAGCTTTCTTCACTTCTTGTACTGTTGGCTGACTGTCAAAAATTCCTCTTAATATACTGTCATGGTTGGTTTGATTATGTAAAATTAACATAATAATTTTGTTTGATATAATTGTTTATGTTTATATTTTATGGCAATTTTTTACTTACATTATTTTAGATTAAATACTTTTAAACAAATTTATTGCAAAAAAAAACAGAAAAAATTTTAGATTAAAAGAAAATCGTACTTTATTTCATAGCCATATTTTACTTAAAAAAATTCTGGTTTTTTAAATTTTGGTATTTTTAACTTTTTTTAGTATGAACATTTTGTGCTTAGTAGGATCCAGATCGGTGCCAAAAGGACAATGTTACAGAAGACAAAATTTATTATCCCACTTTTAAATTATTAAGAAATCAAAAAAAAAAAAAAAAAACAGCTACGACTGTTACATATTTTAACCATAGAATTGAAAATCCTCATTTTTCTATTTAACAGTTTGTTCAGATCTTTAGCGTTAAGTCGAAAAATTTTACTTACTTTTTCAGAAAAGTAAAAGTATTAACAAGCTATTTTAATGTATTTTGTTTTGTAGTGTGCTACATTACACCTTTATTCTTTTACTAGGCAAAGAACTCTGGATTATGAATACCTTTAATATAAACATAACATTGTATAAAGTAGTAGATTTGAGAAGATATGTGGGAGCCTATGATCTAGCAATCAGCCGGTTGGGTTAAGAACAGGGGTACTGGCTTAGAAGCTCGGGTTTCTGCTACAAACACCTAAGCAACTTCATTTAAATTAGATTAATACTTTTGCTTTTCACATCACAGCTTTTCTTAAACCTATTAAACAATAAAACATAACTTTTTCTTTTCCAAGGGAAGGTTTATTAAAGTGTGTAATCTAATGAGTTTTGGATCATGAACCCATCAACCGGCCGATTGCTAAAGGCATATACATTACATAACTTTGGACCGCTTTTAAATCAGAACCAAACCGGAATTCAAAATTTTGAAGAACTTCAAAAATTGTATGAACTAGGAGAATATATACGGCATTTCATGGGTTCTTGAACGTACGTTTGTAAGATTTTTCCATATGTTGTTTTCATTATTTTTTCCATACCTTATAAATACCTTAAAATGTTCTTAATCAAAAACTTCAAATCTCAAAAACAAAAAATAACAAGAAACAATATAACATTTTTTTATAGCCTTCACCAATAGGTAAAAGGGTATTATAAGTATGTTATTCAGTTTGTAATTTTTTCATTATTAGTCTTAGACCCCATACAAATTATACCGATCGACACAGAATCGAAAGGAGAGTCGAGAGTCTGTCTGTTGTGGAGCTCCTGGTGGATGTACCCAAACAAATCATAGACCAGATTTTAGGTTTTTAATATGCAGTACGCTATTAAATTTCATCAAAATCGGTCCATAAACACCATAGATAAGGGTGGGTCGATTTTTGACTTTTGTCTCTGATCGACTTTTAATAGTGAAATTATGTGGCCAAATTATGTCAATCGGAAGTGTGTAAAATATTATTCATTTATTATACCCTTCACCAATAGGCGAAAGGGTTTTATAAGTTTGTGCATCCGTTTGTAATTTTTTATTAGTGATCGTAGACGTAGAAGTTTCTGAAGCCCCTGGAGGATGGACCTACATAAATTATATATCAGATTTTAGAAAATTCTCCTGCAATGAACGCTATTAAATCATCAAAATCGGTTTATAAACACCCGAAATATAGAAAAAATACCAAAAATTAGACGAAAATTTTTGATTGAAAAACACTAAATAACAAGAGAAAAAGGATTCTCATGGCATACAAGAGATAATATATTATGTATCAGATTATAGGAAATGGTTCCCCAAAGCACTCTGTAAAATTTCCATAAACAAATGAGGTATTGCCAGAACACTAAATTTGATGTATCGCAAATTGCCCAAAGTACGCATTAGAGAAAGTTTGTTGAAAAAATTAAATGCTCTTTTAAAACGGGCATACATTAATTTTATATCAGATCTTAGGAAATTCCCCCGCCAAGCACGTTATCAAATTTTATCAAAAGCATTTCATAAACATGATATCGCCAAAAAACTACTTTTGATGTACAGCAAATTGCCCAAAGTACGTGTCTAAGAAATTTTGTTTACATTTTGTAAGTATTGTTTCAGCGATATCTCAGGTGTTTATGGACCGATTGTGATGAGGTATTGCCAGAACACTAAATTTGATGTATCGCAAATTGCCCAAATTACGCATTAGAGAAAGTTTGTTGAAAAAATTAAATGCTCTTTTAAAACGGGCATACATTAATTTTATATCAGATCTTAGGAAATTCCCCCGCCAAGCACGTTATTAAATTTTATCAAAAGCATTTCATAAACATGATATCGCCAAAAAACTACTTTTGATGTACAGCAAATTGCCCAAAGTACGTGTCTAAGAAATTTTGTTTACATTTTGTAAGTATTGTTTCAGCGATATCTCAGGTGTTTATGGACCGATTGTGATTAAATTTGACAGCGTTCTGTCTGATTATGAATACCATTCAAATTGTACCGATCGACTCAGAATCGGCAGTAGAATCGATTTCGCGACGTCCCACAGTGGGGTGAATGGTACAGAAAGTGGCGATTAATTCATAAAAGTCGTAATTTTAAAATATTGTTATTTTTTAATGATAAATATTAATAAATACATAAAAGCCCAATATTTAAAAGAACAAATTTTGAAAAAGCATAAATTGTTAACCTTTTATGGGCTTTTTTCTATTTTGGATAAAATGGTCTTATTTGACTATTTTTGCTGTAACTTTGGAATTAAAAACGATAAATTAATAAATTAAATTGTAAATTAGAGCATATTTTATGTGTCTTTAGAAAAAATATTTTTTTTTGTTTAAATAAATAAAATAAATATTAAATATTTGTTTATGTTTAGTTTTAACAAAAATACGTTTTTTCAAAATTCATAACTCCAAAGATTTTACTTAAAAAAGTCACATTAGAAAATATTATTTTTTATTTATAAATATTTGTAAACACAAAACAAACATTTCAAAAAATAAACATTAAAAAAATATAAAGCTTCTTTATTTTCTTCATTTAGTTATTTATAAAAGCAATATTTACTACATAATCATCATACTTTTAAAATTTCGCGGAAATGTAATTTGTTGGTCATAATTTGAGGAGATGCTTGGTAAATTTCATTTATGTTCAAATTTAACAATATCATAATGCATATTATTGTCCAGTATATAGAGAATGTATGCTGGATGTTTTTTCGAAATTGTATGACATTAACCCATTCTTTCCCGGGCTCAAAAGTAAAAAATTTGGATTTTTTAGTTTTTTTATGACAAAATTAGGGAAATTTAAGAATTTATTAGCGAATTTCGGAAAATCATATAAAAATAATTATTTGTATCATTAATTTCATAAAAATAATTATTTGATTATTGTTATATTACCATGAAAAATAAAAAATTAAAAATTTGAGATTTGCCCCGGTAAAGAAAGGGTTACAATTATCCAATTTGAAAAAGAGACTCACTATAAATTTTTTATATACTGAGCAATAATATTGATTAACAGTTTTATCAAAATTGAATAGAAATAAATTTAATAAGCACTTGTAAAATAAAGACCGAAAATCGGCGAATTAAAATCGTTGGTACGGTGAAACTGTTAAAGAATTGACCTCCGTTTTTCATTAATTTTATTTTACTAGTTGTATATTTTTAATTACCGGTGAAATAATTTTTATATTCTTATATTTTCTAAGTAAAATTTTCGAAAATATAAAAAATGAGTTTTGAAACCGACCTGTCGGCAACTAGAATTCATTCACAAAAACTTCCATAACTCAAAAATCGCACTAACGCGCAACAAAATATTTTGGGATTTATTAGCTAAAATATTATACTTTAAGACCATTTAATCATTTTTTCCTGCACTCATCCGCAAAGTTGTTAAAACTCAATGTATATATTAAAATTACCAAATTTTTAGAGCAATTTATTTGTTTATTTTTTAAATATTTTTAAAACATTTATTTAAATAAAAAATATCTTTTTAAATGCTCATATACCTGAAGTTAACGGTTCCATTAAAAAACTTTTACTTATAAAAGTTTTAATAAAAACTATAATCACTTGAAATATCAAAATTTTTTCTTTTAATCAATTGGCGCAAAAATAACTAAAATTATTGAACTTTGAACACACACTGTAAATAAAATAAACTACCAAGAACTTTTATTTTTGCAGTTAGTGATGTAGAATTTTATCTACTTTCATATGGTACCAAATATGGTTGTGAAAGTTAAAGTTCATCTTTTGAATTAATCGCCATTATTGAAGGCTTTCGCCCCAAAGTGCGTCCGTCTGCCTGTTTGTATGTCTGTCCGTCCGTCTGTCTGTCTACCTGTGTGTCCGTTCGTCTGTCTGTCTACCTGTGTGTCCGTTCGTCTGTCTGTTGTAGTCAAGTTTTTGGAACTCCTGTTTTGTCGATATCTCAGGTGTTTATTTTGATGAAATTCAATAGTGTTCTTCGCAGGGGATTACCTAAACTCTGATGCATTCGGTAATTTGTGGTAGATATAATTTAGTGTTAAAGCGATATTTCAGGTGATTTGATCGACAATGATGAACTTCAGGGTGGGATGATATCCTAAAATTTTATATAAAATGCATGTATACCTTCCAGGAGCTCCACAAATCTGATTTTAGCAGACAGACACACTGCATTTATCTTAATTTTGTGTCTGACTTTTGAACATTATGATAATATTTGAGAATGTATTATATGTCAAATTATAGGTAATCTTCCTAGGATGTACGATGATTTGCGTTCAAAATCTACATATGTATGTATCTCACATATCAACGAAAATCTAAATTTTTAATTGCAATTGGGAGAAATCCGTTCACGTTTGACAACTGCTCCCGTATAACTTGTCCTAAGGCAATCTTTTAGTAGCTAATAAATGATAAATTATAATAATGGTGATATTTAGGCGATAGCGCCTAAAGTAAACTTTCTAGAGGGACAACATTTGACAAAAGTATTTCTGATCTCTTGAAAAGTTCGGTATTGAAAATGGGCGAACTCGGTTCACATTTAGTGAAATCTCCCATATAACCCCGACCGAGAACCACTTTAATGCTGATAAATTAAATCACATTATAATTGCACAAAGAACTAGAGCAAAACTTTCCATTCAGATTAATAAGTAAATCTTCAGTAACTTTTCCGACAAAGCTGATAGTTATCCAACCATTCAAAAGCTATATATTTCATGTATGTATTTAAAACTAAGAGTGTATTCTTGGGGTATAACTTTTGAACAATTTGCTAAATAATCAAAAAATACCTATCAATGCCATATAGACCATGAAAATCTATGATGAAAAGTGGGGGCGTTAAAAAAGTTCCCCCCAAATCATTTTGAAGTTTAGTATTTGGATTTACAATTTTTTTATAATTTTTTTCTTTAATTTTAAGTTTATATCTTTCAATGAAGATAATTTGTAGTATCTGAAGTTAATTTATAGTACATGACTATGTATGGTATCTAAAACATAAAAATTCATATATTAATATTTTTTGGAAGCTTTTAGAAAAACGGATTTCTTGATAAACACATCAGTAGCCACCCCGTTCTGGTAGGTATTTTGTTTTGGTTATACGCCTAGTGTATACCGTATAATTCTAAGGCCTGTATAAATTGACAAAACTAGCATTGTTATAGCTTTAATCTAAATCGGTCAGCTAACTTCAGAGTTTTACATAACTAATCAAGGTCTTTTACTAGTTGGATGATATGTACCCTCACTGGGCACTTCGTTTTTGAGTTGCATGAAAGAATACTTAATCTTCATTAAATTCGAAATCGAATCTTCGAAAATCGAGAACCTAAGTGACCCTGCCTTCGACATTAGCCACCTTTCCAACCTAACCTTTGGGTCCATAACTAGTCGAGATGATGACGCCACCTAAAAGCTTTGTTTTCCGACTCTTAATTTTAAAGACTCTTTGCATATAATACTAGTATAAGCAAATATTGCTAGGACTTACATTTGGTATGAACAAAAGAAAAATAATATACATATCAAGCATTTGTGTGGGGCTCAACTAAGTCAGTAATCAGAAACTATATAATTATCAATATATTCTTATGATTTTGTACTTTAATTTTGGAACACCATTGGTGAAGGGTATCCAAGATTCTACACAGCCCGAATATACCACTCTTACTTGTTTAAATTTTTTTTTTTTAATTTGCCAATTTGCATACATCGATAAATTGGCTTTAAAAAACCATATTCTATTTTAAAAAATGTACTTTTTATAATTATAAGCAGTAAAACATGATTTTTATCAACGTTTCATTTTTCGATTCTGGTTGACCATCCGGACGAAATGCCCATATACAAAACATGCGTGCAAAAAATAACAAAATTGTCGGGATGTAAATATTATTCAAAAAGAAAGAGTATTCGCATTTAATCCCAATCTGTTACATTTATTTATTAATGTAACTGACAATTTATTGATTAAACCAAAAAAATGTTTGTGGGTACAACCAATTCCTCGACGCGTTTCGATGTTTGGTTAGGAAAAGTTTACTACTTTTAGACATATCGAAAACCTCGCATTATTATCCATTATACAAACACAATCATTACGAATTATGTTTGAAAATAATAAGTAACAGCACAGATTATCAACTAATGAAAAGTAAACACACAAACATTTTTCACTTTCATCTTTTTTCACTTTCCACACTCTTGTTGCAGCCGTTGCACTTTGGGGCGAAAGCCTTTAATAATGGCGAATGGAATTCAAAAGATGAACTTTAACTTCCACAACCATATTTGGTACCATATAAAAGTAGATAAATTTCTACATCACTTATTGCAAAAATAAAAGTTCTTGGTAGTTTACTTTATTTACAGTGTGTGTTCAAAGTTCAATAATTTTTATTGTTTTTGCGCGCATAGATTAAAAAAGAAAATTTTTATATTTCAAGTGATTATAGTTTTTAAAAAAGGCTTAATTATAAGTAAAAGTTTTATAATGGAACCGTCAACTTCAGGTATATGAGCATTTAAAAACATATGTTTTGTTTACATACATAAATGTTTAAAAAAATAAATTGCGCTAAAAATGTAGTAATTTTAATATATATATTGAGTATCAAGGGATGTTAATGGGATGCAATTGTTGCCTGAGTTTCCGGCTAACAGGTAATAACTGTATTCAATTCCTACTCACACCTCCTCATGGTACATCCTGGAAATCTGAGCAACATAGCTAAAGATGCGGTAAAGAATCCGAGTGGGATTCTAGGTCAGGACTAACGTGAGGGTGAGTTATCTTAGAGCCATTCCGACGTATTTGGTCTAAGGGTCTAAGATAATTGTACTTGCTAAAGTACGAAACTGTAGCATCTGTTCAACATGTTAGTTGCAGCTACAAGCGGGCGTCTATCTCGGACCGAGCGGCTCGCTTTACAAACGTGGCTCTTGTCTTTGTACTTACCATCCCTCGACTTAGCACTTACGATGTTTTAAGCATGGAAATAAACAACATTATAGAATATACTACTCCAAGGGGTAATCAAGCGAGAAATACCCCTGATACGGCAGCTGGATAACAGAAGAAGAATTGAGTATCAACAACTTTGCGGATAATTACAGGAAAAAATGCTTTTATTGTCTGAAAATATAAGATTTTAGCTAATAACTCCCAAAATAGTTTGTTGCGCATTTCTGCGATTTTTGAGTTATGGAAGTTTTGTGTGTTGTCGACCGGTCAAAATTCATATTTTATATTATCGAAAGCAACGAAGGAGTAATGACTTGTTCCTTCAGTTGGAGTAATAGGCGAGCTATCGAAACTTTTTATTTTGTTGTTTATGCCTCGAGTTTTTTTTTTACATTGGATAATTTTAACCCTTTCTTTCCCGGGGCAAAGCTCAAAATTTTAAGTTTTAATGGTAAAATCATTACAATAATAAAATAATCATTTTTATGAATTTAACAAGTAAGAGTGGTATATTCGGCTTTGCCGAATCTTGGATACCCTTCACTTAATGTAATTCCTAGCAAAATTTGGTTATACTAGTATTATATGCAAAGAGTCTTTAAAATTAAGAGTCGGAAAAAGAAAAGCTTTTCGGTGGCGTCATCATCTAGAATAGTTATGCGCCCAAAGGTTAGGTTGGGCAGGTGGCTGATGTCTACTGAAGCTTCACTTGTTAGAACCCAAGTGGTCCCTTTGTAAAAGATAATGATTACTAGACTACAAGTAGAGAATGCATATTTAAGCCAGCCAGTAGCTTCGAAATAAAATATATATATTTTACGAACATTTAATAAAGTTCGATAGACCAGATAAACCATGCAGAAAAGATACTTCAAAATGTAATCACATCATTTGATGAAGTTTAAGTATTCTGGCATGCAACCCAAAAACACAGTGCCTAGTGTGGGTTGTGCACTTTAATTCGTACGAATTATCCAACTAGTAAAAGTTCTTGATTAGTTATGTAAAACTCTGAAGTTAGCGGACTGATTTAGGTCAAAGCTTTAACAATGATAAGCCTTAAAATTATAGGGTATACACTCTTAGTTTTAGATACATACGTGAAATATATAGCTTTTGAATGGATGGATATCAGCTTTGTCGGAAAAGTTATTAAAGATTTACTTATTAATCTGAAGTTAGTTAATTAATTAAAATGAACACTTCATCAATAATATTTGTGATGTATTGTTCTTTCGATCTGTCCGATGGATGTTTGGAAAGTTTTGCTCTAGTTCCTTGTGCAATTTTAATGTGATTTAATTTATCAGCATTAAATCGATTCCCGGTCGGGGTTATATGGGAGGTTTTACTAAATGTGAATAGAGCTCGCCCATTTTCAATATCGAACTTTTCAAGAGATCAGAAATACTTTTGTCAAATGTTGTCCCTCTAGAAAGTTTATTTTAGACGCTATCGCCCTGAATATCAATATTGTACAACATCTTTATACTAAATGTCATCATCGTATCTTAGCCGAAGTTATACGGGATCAATTGTCAAACGTGAACGGATTTCTCCCAATTGCAATTAAAAAATTTAAATTGTCGTTGATATGTGAGATACTTACATACATATGTAGGTTTTGAACGGATATCATGTAGTAAGCTGCATTTTTGTACTTCCTAGGAAGATTACCTATAATTTGATATATAATACATTCTCAAATGTTATCATAATGTTCAAAAGTCGGACACAAAATTAAGATTAATGCAGAGTGTCTGTCTGCTAAAATCAGATTTGTGGAGCTCCTGGATTTTACACAAAATTTTTGGATATTGTCCTACCCTGAATTTTATCATTGTTGATCAAAACACCATCGCTTAAACGCTAAATGATATCTACCACAAATTACCGAATGCATCAGGATTTAGATAATCCCCTGCGAAATACGCTATTAAATTTCATAAAAATAAACACCTGAGATATCCACAAAACAGGAGCTCCAAAAACTTGACTACAACAGAAACAAGTAAGAGTGGTATATTCGGCTTTGCCGAATCTTGGATACCCTTCACCAATGGTGTTCTAAAAGTAAAGTACAAAATCGTAAGAATATATTGATAATTATATAGTTCCTGATTACTGACTAAGTTGAGCTCCACACAAATGCTTGATATGTATATTAATTTTCTGTTGTTCGTACTCAATGTAATTCCTAGCAATATTTGGTTATACTAGTATTATATGCAAAGAGTCTTTAAAATTAAAAGTCGGAAAACGAAAAGCTTTTCGGTGGCGTCATCATTTAGAATAGTTATGGACCCAAAGGTTAGGTTGGGCAGGTGGCTGATGTCTAGCTTAGAAATAAAATAGACACATATTTTACGAACATTTAATAAAGTTCGATAGACCAGATAAACCATGCAGAAAAGATGCTTCAAAATGTAGATGCCCTTAGATTTGCAAAAGCACATCGATATGATGAAGATTAAGTATTTTGGCATGCAACCCAAAAACACAGTGCCCAGTGAGGGTTCTTCACTTTAATTGGTACGAATTATCCAACTAGTAGAAGTTCTTGATTAGTTATGTAAAACTCTGAAGTTAGCGGACTGATTTAGGTAAAAGCTTTAACAATGATTGTCAATGTATATAAGCCTTAAAATTATAGGGTATACACTCTTAGTTTTAGATACATACGTGAAATATATAGCTTTTGAATGGATGAATATCAGCTTTGTCGGAAAAGTTATTAAAGATTTACTTGTTTATCTGTAGTTAGTTAATTAATTAAAATGAACACTTGATCAATAATATTTGGGATGTATTGTTGTTTCGATCTGTCCGATAGATGTTTGGAAAGTTTTGCTCTAGTTCTTTGTGCAATCATAGTGTGATTTAATTTATCAGCATTAAAGTGATTCCCGGTCGGGGTTATATGGGAGATTTCACTAAATGTGAACATTTTCAATACCGAACTTTTCAGGAAATCAGAAATACTTTTGTCAAATGTTGTCCCTCTACAAAGTTTATTTTAGGCGCTATCGCCTTGAATAACAATATTGTACAATGTCTTTATACTAAATGTCATTATCGTATCTATTATAATTTGTAATTTATTATCTACTAAGAGATTGCCTTAGGCGAAGTTATACTGGAGCAATTGTCAAACGTGAACGGATTTCTCCCAATTGCAATTAAAAAACTTAAATTATCGTTGATATGTAAGATACATACATATATATGTAGGTTTTGAACGGATATCATGTACTTAGCTGCATTTTTGGACTTCTTAGGAAGATTACCTATAATTTGATATATAATACATTCTCAAACGTTATCATAATGTTCAAAAGTCAGACACAAAATTGAGATAAATGCAGTGTGTCTGTCAACTAAAATCAGATTTGTGGAGCTCCTGGATTTTACACAAAATTTTAGGATATTTTCCCACCTGAATTTAATCACTGTCGATCAAAACACCTGAAATATCGCATAAACGCAAATGCATCAGAATTTAGGACGCTATTAAATTTCATCAAAATAAACACCTGATATCGACAAAACCGGAGCTCCAAGAACTTGACTACAACAGAAACAAGTAAGAGTGGTATATTCGGCTTTGCCGAATCTTGGATACCCTTCACCAATGGTGCTGCAAAAGTACTTAATGTAATTCCAAAATTTGGTTATACTAGTATTATATGCAAAGAGTCTTTAAAATTATGAGTCGGAAAACGAAAAGCTTTTCGGTGGCGTCATCATCTAGAGTAATTATGGACCCAAAGGTGAGGTTGGGCAGGTAAAGAATGCTTATTTAAGCCAGCCAGTAGCTTCGATATATGTGTCTATTTTACGAACACTCTATAAAAGATGCTTTAAAATGTAAATGCCCTTAGATTTGCAAAAGCACATCAATTTGATGAAGATTAAGTATTCTGGCATGCAACCCAAAAACACAGTGCCCAGTGAGGGTTGTGTACTTTAATACGTACGAATTATCCAACTAGTAAAAGTTCTTGATTAGTTATGTAAAACTTTGAAGTTAGTGGACTGAATTAGGTCTAAGCTTTAACAATGATTGTCAATGTAAACAAGCCTTAGAATTATAGGGTATAAACTCTTAGTTTTAGATACATACGTGAAATATATAGCTTTTAAATGGAATGAAGATGAATACTTCATCAATAAAAATGTATTGTTCTTTCGATCTGTCCGATGGATGTGTGGAAAGTTTTGCTCTAGTTCTTTGTAAATTACATAAAATTTATCAGCATTAAAGTGATTCTCGGTCGGAGTTATATGGGAGATTTCACTAAATGTGAACCAAGCTCGACCATTTTCAATACCGAACTTTTCAAGAGATCAGAAATACTTTTGTCAAATGTTGTCCCTCTAAAAAGTTTATTTTAGGCGCTATCGCCCTGAATAACGATATTGTACAATGTCTTTATACTAAATATCATCATCGTATCTATTATAATTTGTCATTTATTAGCTATTAAAAGATTGCCTCAGGCGAAGTTATACGGAAGCAATTGTCAAACGTGAACGGATTTCTCCCAATTGCAATTAAACAATTTAAATTTTCGTTGATATGTGAGATACATACATACATATGTAGGTTTTGAACGCATATCATGTACTTAGTTGCATTTTTGTACTTCCTAGGAAGATTACCTTTAATTTGATATATAATACATTCTCAAATGTTATCATAATGTTCAAAAGTCAGACACAAAATTAAGATAAATGCAGTGTGTCGATTATGGTGTTTGCTTCTCTAAATTGAATGCTTTATTTTTGAAACGTGTTAAAGAACAAAAAAAAAAAATAGAGTTTTTAGTTGAAGGTAAATACATCATTTAGAGAAAACAAATTTAAAAGTATGTTAATATTGGAAAAAAAATATATTGTGCATAATAAAATATTACAAATATTAATAACTTTCACGAGAAAAAATGATAGATTTAAAAAAAAATAATATCAAGGTTGTTACGAAGATGTTGTTTAAAACGTTTCAAAAATAAAGCATTCAAAATTTGTTTTGCTTTTATAAATTTTTATAAATAAAAAAATAGAAGCAATCAAATACTATTTTGCTACTATTTCTTAAATAAAAGAACTTTAAAAAATTAACAAATTATTATTTAAATGTTATTTATAATTGAAAATAAAAATAAAAAAATTTTGCCCCAACCCAGTTTTGAACCCAGAATCTCAGCACCGAAAACCTTCGTGCCTGACACCTACGCCATACCGTCCGCTGAAATTCTGAATTCTTAAACGCAATATTAATGTTTCTAATGCTTTCTACAGTAAACCGTTATTTTAAAAACCTTTTATTTTATTACGAACATTTTGTGTTTTACCTTGATTTATATTGGGTCTAAAGAATTCTGAAGGTAGATTGAAATACAAACAATTTCAGAAATTTAAATTCATATGTCTTAAAAGTAAGGGGACCGATTAAAATGGTTGCTTTAACGAGATGTTTCTGGGGTATTGCTCTTTCGGTGCAAATGTAAAACATATTAAATAATAAAACAAAAAAACAAGAAGTAGTTTATGTTATATGCTTTAGATTGTTATAAAGTTAGATAAATACTTAAGAAATAATATTTGGAAAGTATTGTTTTTTTCAATTTGGCAAGCCTTTTGTTCTTAGGGTATACTTAGACTCTTTAATTGATTGATATTGTATATAGATTTTGAAGGGATATTTTCAAAATTATTTTTTTCAATTTTATTAAGTTGTTTTTTGTGTTAATCACGGAAATATTACCTATATTTTGATATGTTAAACTTACATAAATTGGACCTAAAATACATTTAAAAGTTAAACGCAAAAGTTCTATATTGTTCAAAATTTTGTATCCTGATTTCGGTGTCTTGACTTCATATCTGGTAACTAACAAATATCACAACATTTTAAAATACGTGTATATCTTTTTCTTATAGGAAAAGCACATGGTTAATCTTGAATGTCTGTGAATTTAGTAGGCAGAATTAGTACCAATATATACAATTATATATAATTAATATATTAACCTATAGGTTCAGTTAGATTTTTATACATATGTATATGTATGGTTTTGAACGTATACCATTGTAATGAGTTGTATTTTGCATAATTCATAAAAAGATTACCTACAATTTAATATAAATATACTTATTATATGTCGCAAATAATGAGCAATCACTATGTTCAAAAGTCATACCACTATTTTTAGACATATGTACATCGTATTTCCGTCTACTGAAATCAGGTTTGTGTAGCTCCTGGATGGCATACCGACATAAGTTAAATATTGGATGTTAATAGTGTTCTATGAAGTTTATTATCAAATTTCAATATACATTTCTATTAACACCTGAGATATAGCCAAAACTCGAAATTCGATGCCGAATTAAAATTTTATATTTCCTTTTAAATCATATTTGTTTAATTTGTATAAAATTCTTCAATTTGTTTAAAATTCCTCAATTTGCGGATAGTATACTGACATGAATAAGATGTCAGATCTTAGGAAATCCACTAAAGCAAAACGATATATCATCAAAATCGGTATATAACAATCTGAGATATAGCCAAAACTCCAAATTCGATGTCCCGCTAATTGCCGAATTTAAAATATATTTTTTTTTTTAAATATACTTTTTTGTAAAAAAAATACATTTTTTTTATAAAAAAAATCATTTTTTTTGAAGAAAGTTTTCTGAATTGTATATCAAATTTTAGGAAATCATTCAACGCAGAGCACTGTTGAATTTCATCGTAATCGGTATATCAACAACTCAGATATCGCTAAAGCAAAATATATCGATGTACGCAAATTGGCAATTTTAAAATTTTTTTTAAAAAAAACAGCATTTAAAAAACAAAAAATTCGAATTATATGTCAGATTTTAGAAAATACTTCAACGCAGCACGCTATCAAACTTCATCAAAATCGGTCCATAAACACCAGAGATATCGACAAAATTCAAAATTCGATGAGAATTTAAAAAATTTTTTTTAAAAAATATGTAAATTTTAAAAAAATTTTTTAAAATTCGTCAATTTGTACCCATCGAATTTTAGTATTTTGCCGATATCTCCGGTGTTTATGGACCGATTTTGATGAAATTTAATAGCGTACTGCGTAGGTCAATTTCCTACAATACAATTTATCTCGCTACACCCTCCAGGAGCTGCACAAACTTGATTTCAACAGACAGACAGACAGACAGACAGACGGACATGGCTAAATCGACTCTCCTGGCGATTCTGAGTCGATCGGTCTAAGACGAATAATGAAAAAATTACAAACTGAATGACAAACTTATAATACCCTTTCACCTATTGGTGAAGGGTATAAAAAGGACAGACAGGTAGACGGACGGACAAACAAACAGACGGACGGACGGACGTAGCGAAATCGATTCTCCTGCCGATTCTGAGTTGATCGGTACAATTTGAATGGTATTCATAATCAGATTTGTGGAGTATATATATCACCCACAAAGAACGACGTCAAATTTCATCACAATCGGTCCATAAACACCTGAGATATCGCTGAAACAATACTCACAAAATGTAAACAAAATTTCTTAGCAACGTACTTTCAGCAATTTGCTGTACATCAAATGTAGTGTTTTGGCGGCATCTCAATTGTTTATAGACCGCTTTTGATAAAATTTTATAACACGCTTGGCGGGGGAATTTCCTAAAATCTGATATAAAATTTATGTATGTCCGTGCTAAAGGAGGATGGTTTTTTTCTATTTCTGCATTTCATTTTTTCAATCTGCATTATCTGATATATAACATATTATCACATGTATATCAGGATTATCTTTTTTCTCTTGTTATTTAAAAGTGTGTTTCAATCAAAAATTTTAAAATTTTCGTCTAATTTTTGGTATTTTTTCGATATTTTCGGTGTTTATAAACCGATTTTAATGAAATTAAATAGCGTTCATTGCGGGAGAATTTCCTAAAATCTGATATATAATTTATGTAGGTTCTTCCTCCAGGGGCTTCAGAAACAGACAGACAGACAGACGGACATCGCTTAATCGATTCTCCTCCCTATTCTGAGTCGATCGGTATAAGTTTTATGGGGTCTACGATCACTAATAAAACAAACGGAATCACAAACTTATAATACCCTTTCACCTATTGGTGAAGGGTATAATAACCGTCACATATTGAGTGATATAATAAAAATCAAACTTACCCGGTATGAATTGAGCGGTAAAATACAAATATAAAATACCCGGTATAATTTGTGCGATATAATATAAGTCACAAATACCCGCTAAAATTTGAGCGATATAATATAAATCAAAAATACCCGGTATGAATTAAGCAATAAAATAAAAACCAAAAATACCCGGTATAATTTGAGCGATAAAATATAAAGCAAAAATAACTGTTATTTTTGCCTGAAATAATAAAAGTCACAAAATAACTGTTATTTCTAACCAAAAAAATAAAAGGCTTACGATAAAATTAAAATTTAGGTCAAACGAATCAAAACTGTGTAATTGAATTTCAGAACAGATAAATTTAAATGCTTGCTTTTTTGATTTAAAATTTCAAAAATACCCGTTATTTTCAGTCCCTGTTAAAACGTACTTACATGCGAATAAATGATAAACTATACTAGCTATGGCCACAAAATTTAGTACAAGGAAGTCTTATGTCAATACCAGCCAGTGTCAAATTTTGTTACAATCAGTCACCATTTTACTATAGCTCCCATATACAAATTTATGTAAGCGCGATAATGTCTTTGTAATAGCTAAGATGTCTAAATTTAGAACATAGAAGTTTTATGCAACTATTGGTCAGTATATCAATTTTTTTAGGAAATGGTCCATATTTGACACAGCTTTCATACAAAAAACACTTTCGGAAACCACTAAAACACTAGATAACAGTTATTAAATTATAAACTGTGACAGCTATAGCCACTAAATTTTGAATGAATAAGCTTTATATAAATACCTGGCAATGTATACAATTTTGAGACAATCGGTCAACATTTGGCTATAGTTCTTATACATCACCTACAATCAAAAAGATTTGGAGGTACATTCAGCATATTAAGATTGCACCTATGAAATTAGATAGTTATCAACCAATGTTCTGTGCAGACTTTATATACGGTAGATCAGTGTTTCGCACGAGCTATTGCTTCGCTGCCCCGTTGAGATATTTCCAACAAGCCACGGCCAAACCAAACTTTTCTGCCAAAAATACATACATTCATATATGTATACCTACATATTTACCCAGACAAATACTTTATGTTACAGACTAAAGTTTTCTATGCATGTATAGTTCAGGCTATATTTAATCTGAAATTATAATCCGTTATGTGATGGAAATCGATCGTTTTCAAAACGATTGATTTCAAACATATTTTTGAGATCATTTTCGGTTATTTTCCCAAAAGGCATGAAAATTTTGGCTTTTATCCTTTTGATTGATGTCTTATCTTTCATTTGGTTTGAATTTTTTGTGGAAAATGGGTAAAATGATCTAAAAAAAATCTAAACTCTATCGATTTCTATCACATACTGGAATATGTATTTCAAATTCCATACAGCATGACAAAAAAAAAAACACAAAAAAATTATTATCAGTCATTGAAAACCAAAACAATAAAAAGTAGCAACGATTTGCTCGAGTTCTTCGCAGCCCTCCTAAAATGTCCGTACGGAACACGAGGGGCCGCGGACCCCCACTTGGGAACCAGTGCGGTAGATACATTAGGAACTCCTAACAAAATATTTGGACCTTATTACTATTAGCATGTTTCTCCTAACTACATATTTAGCTTAAAGAAAAGTATTGAACAGCTTATTAATGTAAAACAAGTAAGTAAGTGCTAAAGTCAGTCAAGCCCTACCATACGATACCCTTCAACACTAAGGTCAAATGTGTTCTTTTTCCTGTATAAGACAAATATTTGCTAAATTCTCAAAACTTATACATTTAAGCCATTTCCGTCATTTGGACTTATATGAGAGCTAGGGTCAAGTGTGGACCGATTACCTCGAAATTTAATTACAGTTGTTACAAAAATTATATATGCAAAAAATAGACTTAAAATTCTTATTATCTTTGGATTTACGAGCGTTTAGTGAATTTTGTCTCGTGCGTTTTGATAATACCCTTTCCACCTATGGTGGTGAAGGGTATAAGTATACCCGGTTATAGGACTAAATTTTGTGCATTGTAAATACTAGGGAGACCACTTAGATACTTTTAAATGTTAATCGATAAAGCTACTGCAACCGAATTTAGTCCAAATATTTTACTAACAACTTACTAGAGTAAGAAATTTTTTCGAATTTGGTCCACATTTTGAATTAGCTGCACCCTCGTAGATATATGAAATGTGTTTCTAAATTTAACACAACTTAATAGTGGGTATATGATTCAGCACTGCTGAATATAACACTCTTAATTGTTAAAAATAAAGTTTATACAAAAGCTTACAGCTGTGCTTATGCTGTCACCCTAAAGATAACACAAATTGTAGCAGTATTCAATAAACATGTAGCAACAAATTTCGAATTTTAATAAATTTTTTTTTGGATATGAAAAATTCTGCTAAATACATATATGCGTTTTGCGAGTGAATTCTGCTAAAAAAAAACATTTAGCAGAATTTTTTAAGGGTTTGTAAGGTAAGTAAGTTGCCTACTTTGGGTATGTAAAACCTTTGGGTACGTATAACTTGGTCTTATCCAAAAGGTTTAAGAACAAAAAATAATTTGAGTTAATGCTTCATAAATCTTATTTATGTTCAATTTTAATAATGTTTATATGGAATGAAATTATCCATACTATGGAAAATATAAACAGGTTCTTAGTTTTTAAAATTGTGTAAACTTAACCCTTCTTTCCGGAGTCAAAGATGAAAAATTTGATCTTTTGTATTTTTAATAAACGTAATTTATTGCTGAATTTTAATAAATATACTTAATAGTAATTATTTTACACTAAGACAAAGTCTTTTTTATTAAAACAAAAAATATTTTAACCCTTTTTAAACATGGGGTCAAAAATGAGCCAGCCAAGTTTTTTTTGGCACTTTTTTCATCAAATTTTGATTAATGTTATTATTTGACACCAAGATTATTTTTTTTTTATTATCAAAAATATTTTAACCCTTCGAAGACATGAGAGCAAAAATTAAAAATTTTTGGGGACAATATGGTCCCCATAAATTTTTAGGATTAATATTTTTAAACAAATAAACATAATCTTACTTACTTTACTTAAATGGCCTGTAATTACATCCTGTTTAGGTCAAAGGCCGAGCATATTTTAGAATTCCAAGCACCTCTATCTTGTACGCATATTCTCCAATTCCGTCTTTCCATCGAAGTTTTGGACGCCCTCTTCTACGTGTTCCCTCTGGATCATTATCGAAGACTTTTCTTGCCGGAGTATTTTCATCCATTCGCACAACATGTCCTAGCCGTTTAATGCGTTTTACTATGTCTATGTCAGCGTATAACTCATACAGCATATGGTTCATTTGATGTCGATACTCATTGTTGACGCAGACTGGTCCAAAGATTCTTCGTAGAATTTTCCTCTCAAACACTCCAAGGATAGCTTCATCTGTCTGCGCAAGTGCCCATGATTCAGCACCATACAATAACACGGGTAGTATGAGCGTTTTATAGAGCGTGATTTTAGTTCTTACAGAGAGGACTTTATTTCTTAGCTGTTTGCTTAGTCCAAAATAGCATCGATTGGCAAGTATGATTCTACGTTTGATTTCGAAGCTTATATCGTTATTGATGTTCACAAGGTATACAAATTCTTTTAGAATTATTTCGTTAACTTTGGGCTTTAGCCTTTCATACAGTATGGTCGATAAAGTCTTACATGCAATTGAGAGGAGGCTTAGTTTTATCTCCTTTTTTGTGGACTGGACAATGGACACTGAGATTCCAATTGTCCGGCATGCGTTCTTCATATGTATTCTAGGAGCCGGGACATATACTTTATCAGCTCATCACCTCCAGCCTTAAAAAGCTCTGCTGGCAAATCATCGGCACCAGCAGCTTTATTATTTTTTAATCGCGCTATTCAGGTTGGGTGGTGGACATATACACCGTCATCGTTGATTTGTTCAGGTGTGCCATCTTGGTCGCTTTCATTTGCAACCAACAACTTGCAAAAGTGCTCCTTCAACTTGCAAAAGTGCTCCTTCCACGCTTTCTGTATCTGTGACCAGATTTCCTTGGTCGTCCTTACAGGAAAGGATACAGTTGCTATAACTTAAGCATTAGACGCATGATTAATTTTTTGGTAAAATTTACGGATTTCATTTTGTGTCCAATACAACTCAATCTCCTCAAACACACGTCTCTCCGTATCTTTCTTTTTTCTGCGGAATAGTCGTTTTGCTTCCCTTTTTTTCTCTCGATATCTTTCTAAAGATCCACTAGTAGCTGCTGACTGCAGAGTTGCCCTGTAGGCCGCACTTTTCTCAGCAGTGGCGTTGCGGCGCTTCTCGTCGTACCAAGAGTTTTTAGCATGACGGCTTTGGTACCCTATTGCCGATTTTGCAGCAGACTTCATGAAGTTGGCAATAGGTTGCCATAGCGTGAGATATCGTTTGATCCAGAGCTTTTCTCTCTTAGCAATTGAGTTGTCCGTTTGGTGTAATCAGTGACAATTTGCTGAGATTTTAATTTCTTAACGTCATACTTCTTTTGCGCTTCTGCCTGTACGCTCCTCGACACACTTAGACGTGTTCTCACCTTGGCTACAGCAAGGTAGTGATCGGAGTCTATGTTAGCTCCTCGCATGGAACGCACATCTAACACACTTGATGAGTGTCTTCCATCAACTAAAATATGGACTATTTGATTTTTCGTTAGTTGATCAGGAGACACCCATGTAGCTTTGTGTATATTAAGGTGTGGAAATCTGGTGCTGCTCACGACCATATTGCTAGCAGCCGCAAAAGAGATTAATAGTTACATATATGACTATATTTACACACGTATATACAACATATGTTTATAACCAAATTGTAACATAGAGTGAATACCCCAACTATAGCAAATATATATCTTATTTAATATGTAAAAATAATATATTTATAACAAACAAATATTTATGAATTACTGATATAATTGATTTCTGTATCTCACGATGTGTCGATACATAGTTGTTGTCTATCATTTCTTTTGTTTTCGAGTAGCACTTTGTTGTCAAGTAGCACTCTGTTGTAAAGCACCCACCATAAATAACTCTCGAGCATTAACAATCTTTCATACTTTTCTACATACACTCGATTTGTATGTAGAACAAGTATCCAAATTCTCAATGCCCAGATTTTTGATTTGGCGTTACTACAAGTGTTTGTTACTAAGCATGCACAATCATGTTTCTTTCTTCTATACCCATAAGCTGTATAAAAGACAAGAATTCACAATTCTGCATGCCCAATATTACAGGTTTTTATGGTTGTTACCAAGTCTTGATTAAATATATTATGGTTTTGAAGGTTTCGAGTCAGTTTCAGAAAAATTGCGAAGATAAGAACATCAAATTTAAACCGAATATTTAAAATCAAATCCTTGTCCGAACATTTGAAAATAAAAATATTAAAAAGGATATAGAAAGGACATAAAGTGAAAATTTGTGTCAGGACATTTTTAAATTATAAAAATATCCTTGTGGACTTTAACTTATTAAAAAATATTTAATTGTAATTGTAAAATAGTAAAACCATTGTGAAAATTATTTATAATTATTAAAAGGATAAAAATATCCTAGCGAAGTTAAAATTAATTTAAAACATTAATATTTAATTAAAATATGATGAAAAACATAAAATATAATAAATAAACCATAATTAAATTTGTATTTAAATAAATAAAATCAGGATAATTAAAAACAAAATAAGAAAATTCTTTTGAGTTTTATTTAAATAAAAGGAATTGAACAACAAAACTGGCGCAGTCGGTAGGATGCCCAATTATCCTTAAGACTGTTTGACTAATTAATATAGTAAAATTTAAAGGATAATAGACATTTCAATGTCAAACTGGGCATTCCTTTGTGAACATTTGTTTGAAGCGAAAACGCTCAAATTTTGAATAAATATAAAGTGGATAGTTCCTTATAAACATTTATGTGAAAAAAAGTATTTGTTTTTATGAACAGTTAATAAAATTTGAATTGAACTTAAAAGGCAATGGTGAAAAAATTAAACTTTTTTGTTCCTAACGTATATCCAAATAAAACATTTAAAAGACATACTATATAAATAAAATTTAACGATTATTAAAGACATATATATGTATAATACAATTAAAAAAAAAAGAGTTCGAAACAAGCATTAACTTACTTTACTACAAGATTATAAAAAAAATAAAGAAATATTTTTATAATCAAATAAAAAAAGTGAAATTTTTTTTTTTCTAAAAAAAATTAAAAATTTATAATAAATTAAAAAAAAAAAACTACATACATGAACGTTTCCTATATAACTCCATTTAAAGGATATAGATACAAATAAAGCTAAAAGAAAAAGAAATTATTTAAACAAAAAGCTTAAATTTCCGAAGTTCAGAGGCAATATTTATTACTATACCCAGTAAACGAGGACATCCATTGAAGAAGTTCATCTAAACTGGAGAAAGGAGCAGCAAATAAGTATTTTACATTTTTACTAAGTATTATCTTTCAAACATTACATTACTTAAATATTATATAAAATTTTTCTTGCTGTATTTCGATATTACGGCAA
Source organism: Stomorhina lunata (assembly GCA_933228675.1). Classification (NCBI taxonomy): domain Eukaryota; kingdom Metazoa; phylum Arthropoda; class Insecta; order Diptera; family Rhiniidae; genus Stomorhina; species Stomorhina lunata. The sequence goes on along the minus strand of OW121740.1, from coordinate 80,532,408 downwards.
AATTTCTTTCTTTTTACATAACTTACGTATTTACGATTTTGAACTCGGTTATTAAAGATTTATATTTTGCTCAAATAAATACATACGTATTATAAATTAAAAATGGCACATGGAAATGTTCCTTTCATTCCAGCTACTCTGGATCCCATTAGGTTTTTAGAGAAATTGCCTATTTTTTCAGGAAACAAGAAAGATCTTTATACATTCATATCTCTAATTGATAGAATAAATCCCCTTTTTACACAATATGATGAACCTTCACAAATGCTTTTTGTTGATTTGATCAAAAGTAGGTTTGACGGTAAAGCTAAGGAAGCAATTGAAATTAATTTTCATGCTCAAAATTGGCCGGAAATTAAGTCCATTTTAATTAATTACTTTGGGGAAAATCAGAGCGTAGAACAACTCTACGATAATCTTCGGTCTGTAGTTTTTAAAACAAACGTGATAGACTTCTACAATGAAATAAAGGACAAGCTGAGAAGTTTGAATAACAAAACAGGATTAAACGTCAACAGTGAACAAATTGCTAGGAATAATATGAGGACTGCTCTGAATATCTTTAGAGAAAAAATACCCGAACCGATGAAAACCATATTAGCACGTAGGAATCCGGAAACACTTGAGGAAGCTGTGAATATTCTTTTCACGTCAGGATACGCTAATTATGAAAACATCGAGAAAAACGGTAACTTTGGTAATAGGACTAGCAATAACAATAACAGAAATTTTAAGGGCGTCTCAAATAATGGAAATATTCAATCACGTCCGAGTGTAAGTTTCAATAGGAATGGAACCGGGTATGAAAATAATTTGAATAACAACCACTTTAAAAGATCCTATTATAACAATGGCCATCAACAGAATAGTAACAACAACAACGGTAACCGAAGTAATTTACATTTTAATCAAAACAATAGCTTTAGCAACAATCCCCGTAATGTTAGCAATCAAAACTATAGCCGAAATTTTCAAAATCAGAATCGTAATTTTGTTTGTAGACAACCTATTCCAGAACCAATGGATATTAATGTTATTCGAAACTTGAATACACCAAATAATTTCCAAGATATGGCTATATTTCAGAATAGTAATTCTTTTTGTGGACCACCTATTCCAGAACCAATGGATATTAATGTAATTCGAAATTTCAATACCCCAAATAATTTCCAAGATATGGCTATATCTCAGAATGTATCATATCCTAATGCCACAAACAATATTCCGAACTCTTCTAACCAAAATTCTTACTTTAACGCTTCTTCATCTGAATTTACCGATAATATGACTCAAACTCGTTCTTTCAAAATATATCCATACCAATCAAATCAGAGACACAATTCAAATCTAATTAATAGCTCTCATCATCTGGCTCAAAATAACGTACCACAAAATTTTCCTTTTCCGGCCTCTCCAGAGAACTACCATATATAATATTAAAAAATAAACTTAAATTTATAGTAGATACTGGAGCAACAAATTCTATTGTAAATCCAGGCTTATGCAATCCAAAGTGGAAAATTGATTCTGCCATGATAACATTAAAAACATTGCAAAATGAAATAGTTTCTAACACAATTTACAAAGTTCCTATGTTTTCTGAACTGGGTGATATAGACGAAAAAATTTTACTAATAGAATGCAAATTTCATGAAGACTATGATGGAATTATAGGCAATGACATCCTACGTACGTATAGAGCCGTGATCGATTATAATAATAACCAATTAAAAATAAATAACAAAATTGTTCCACTTTTGTATCCGAAATTTCAAAAAGTTAAGTTAATTACCAGCGTTGAATGTGGACTAATTCATGTCCTAGAACAGCACAATGATATAGGCGAAACTATCGTTAATGAAGGTATTTATGATGCTCAAAATTTTAAAATTGAAATAGATACTGTTGCTAAATGTCCAAACGTTATACACCTTAATGAAAATAATTCGTGGCCAGTCACTCCTGATAATTATCATTTAGTTGACGATAATCCACTTTACGAAAATAATATTGAAACCTCTCTTTTTGAAAAAATTAGAATGGATCATTTAAACTCAGAGGAAAAATTAAATCTTAAATCTATTTTAAATGACTTTAGTGAATTGTTTTATGAAACAAATTCTAATTTGACATTTACAAACGCCATCAAGCATAGGATAATTACTAAAGATGAAATCCCAGTATTTTCAAGGAACTATAGGTACCCCTACATACACAAAGATGAAGTTAAAAGACAAATTAGAGAAATGCTAGATAGCGGAATCATAAGGCCTTCTAAATCAGCGTACTCAGCCCCTATATGGATAGTTCCCAAAAAAGATGATGCTAGTGGGTTAAAAAAGTGGCGATTAGTTGTTGACTATAGGAAGCTCAATGAAAAGACAGTAGACGATCGATTCCCTATCCCAAACATTGAAGAAATTTTAGACAAGTTAGGTAGGTGTATGTATTTTACCACATTGGATTTGGCTAAAGGATTTCACCAGGTTGAAATCGACGAACGCGATATCCACAAGACGGCATTTTCAGTAGAAGGAGGTCATTACGAATTTGTTAGAATGCCCTTCGGACTGAACACGGCACAAGCCACATTCCAACGGCTAATGAATGACATTCTTGGAGATTTAGTGAATAAAAATTGTTTGGTATATCTAGACGACATAATCATTTATTCTACCTCCATTCAGGAACACATGAATGCATTACGGCTTGTATTTGAAAGATTGAAAACAGCAAACTTAAAAATCCAAATCGATAAATGTGAATTTTTTAAAAGAGAGACAGAATTTTTAGGTCATGTGGTGACACAAAGCGGTATAAAACCGAATCCAAAAAAGTGGAATGTGTAGTAAACTATCCATTAAGTGGGTACTATCGCAAATTTATGAAAGATTATTCAAAAATCGCCAGACCAATGACAAGGTATTTGAAAAAAGATAGTAAGGTTGATATAAATGATCCGGCTTACATAGAAAGTTTTAGAACTCTTAAGATGCTTCTGACCAATGATCCAATTCTTGCTTATCCCAATTTCAATAAACAGTTTGTCCTAAACACTGATGCTAGTAATTTTGCATTGGGTGCTGTACTATCGCAGGACAACCATCCAATTTGTTATGCGAGTAGAACGCTCAATCAACACGAAACCAATTACAGCACAGTAGAAAAGGAGTTGCTAGCTGTGGTATGGGCCGTAACATATTTTCGCCCATATCTGTTTGGAAGAAAGTTCATTATACAAACAGATCATCAACCCTTACAGTGGCTCTGTTCAATTAAAGAGCCGAATTCAAAATTAATAAGGTGGAGACTGAAATTAGAGGAGTACGATTACGAAATAGTATACAAGCGCGGTATAAATAATGGGAATGCTGACGCATTGTCTCGAATTGGACCCCAGATAAATTTAATTCAACCACCATGCTCAAACATAATATCAATAAGCGATGCTCCACTTAACGTGTACAGGAACCAAATAGTCATCGAAAGGTCAAATTCTCCAACTTTAACTTTAATAGGAAAATAATATCTGCAAGAAATTTTGATGAAACCGACATGATTAGTATTAAAAAAAATTATTTTCGTCCAACAAGAGTTAATGCTATTTTTATTCAGGATACTGATATTTTTGAACTTTTTAGAGATACTGTAGAAAAATATTTTTCAGAAAATTCACTGTTAAAAATAGCAAAGTGCAGCAATTGTATTGAAGATATTGTAGATGAAAATGAACTTTACGACTATATTAAAAATGAACATCAGAAAAATAACCATCGTGGGATAAATGAAAATTTTGAGCAACTCAGGACGAAAATATACCACCCAAATCTAAAATTACGCATTCAGCTATATATTAATAATAGTAATATTTGCAACATTGAAAAATACGACCGCAATCCAATTAAATTAAATTTTAAAATAACAGAAACTCCAGATAGGCCAAAGCAAATAGTACACATCGACGTATTTTATAGTTTAGAAATAATGTCTATTTTTAACAATAATAGACAAATTTTCTAAATTTGCTCAAGCGATTAGAATTTAGAACAGGTCTTGGGTAGAATTTAAAAGGGCTCTTGTTCAATACATTAGTATCGTAGGTCATATTGATAAAATCATAACTGACAATGAGTTAGGATTTAAGGCATTACCATTCTAAGGCAAAGACAAATTGAAATACATTTCACCTCAAACAAAAATCATGCATCTAATTCTGACGTGGAACGCCTCCATAATACTATTAACGAACATTCGTCTACTCAGACATGATCCTGAAAGAGATAGTGACTCAGTTGAGGAGAAAATGTATAAGGTTATTACATTTTATAATAATACAGTACACTCTACTATAGGGTGCAAACCTATCGACTTTCAAAATGGTATCATAAGAACCGAGGACTACCCGAAAATCAAAGAAAGAATACTCAAATTAAAACAAAAATCAATATCAAATCTAAACAAAAGCCGCGAGGAATGTGAAATTCAAACTGGTCCTGTTTATCTAAGGTGTGAAAGAGGTGGGAAAAATCATGCAAAATTTCGAAAAATTAATGTAACTAGATTTGATAATGATCACGTAATAACGCAAACATGCTAGTGAGAAATTTTGGAATGTTTATAATCAATAATCTTTATATGTTTAAAATATTCAATTCGTTTTTTCAAAAATTATACATATTTAGAAATATTAAAAATTACAATTGTATTCTTAAAACAAAACAAATACATTTTACAAAAAACACATATGTAAAGATGTATTTATTGTCGATCATATTAAATAATAATAAGTTTGTTATTTGAAATATTAAATATCAATTTTAGGATAATAATGAAAATAATAAAAAAATGAAATAATAAAAAAAGAAGGCATCTTTTTTGAACATAAATGAATTTTTTTTGTTTGTATAAATTTTCTATCAAAATAAACTCTAGGAAATAATATTTATATCAAAAGTATGTATGTTTCCTCGGAGCGTCAATCAAACGATGGGGGAGTTACATATATGACTATATTTACACACGTATATACAACATATGTTTATAACCAAATTATAACATAGAGTGAATACCCCAACTATAGCAAATATATATCTTATTTAACATGTAAAAATAATATATTTATAACAAACAAATATTTATGAATTACTGATATAATTGATCTCCTTGTGGACTTTAACTTATTAAAAAATATTTAATTAAAATTGTAAAATAGTAAAACCATTGTGAAAATTATTTATAATTATTAAAAGGATAAAAATATCCTAGCGAAGTTTAAATTAATTTAAAACATTAATATTTAATTAAAATAGATGAAAAACATAAAATATAATAAATAAACCATAATTAAATTTGTATTTAAATATATAAAATAAAATCAGGATAATTAAAAACAAAATAAGAAAATTCTTTTGAGTTTTATTTAAATAAAAGGAATCGAACAACAAAACTATTAATCTCATACCGTTGTCAGTGGTTACGATGTGTAGACTAAATTTACCAAAAGTAGGCTCAAAACAACTTTCATGCCCTAACTTTGCGTTAAAATCACCCAGTATTACTTTAACGTCGTGATTAGGGCAGCTATCGTAAACTTCCTCAAGTTGTTCATAAAAGGCTTCCTTTACATCATCATCTTTCTCCTCTGTTGGAGCGTGAGCACAAATCAAACTCAGATGGAAGTACTTAGCCTTGACGCGTATTGTCGCTAGCCTTTCGCTTACTGGTGTGAACCTGGAAACAAGATTTCGCAATCTTTTGTTAACCATAAAACCGCAACCAAACTCGTGCTTACTCTCATGGCAGCTGTAATACAGGTCACCTTTTGATGTCTTGGCGACACCATTGCCGTTCCATCTTATTTCCTGGAGAGCAGTCACATCACATTTATATTCATCGAGAACATCCATCAACTGGATCAGAGCACCTCCTCTGTAGAGGGTTTAGATGTTCCAGGTGCTGATCCTTAAATCATGGTCCTTTTTTCGTTTGCCATATTCGTCAACATTGGGGGGGCCGTTTTAAATCTTATTTTTGCTTTTTCATAGTAAGTTTTTTCCAGGAGTCGGTTACTAGCCCGACGTCCTTGACATATGTTTTTATCGTTCTTATGGGAGAACTCGCGGCACTTGTTTGTTCACGACTTTAACGGCTGTTAAAGTAGCTACCCAGATGACACCACTAGGAAGTAAGTGTACACAATTGAGATGAAGGATATACCAAGATTAGCCTGCGTTTACCAAGTTAAACCGATCAGAACCGTTACATGGTATCCAACATAATCTTAGTATAAAATATTTACTTAATGCTTTTTTATCAAAAGTTGCTGGAAAAAGTGACAAAACAATTTGTAGATAATTTTTGCCAACATGTCTTTTAAGGGTTAAAATATATTTTATAATAAAAAAAAAATTAATCTTGGCAAAAATTATTTTTGCTCCCATGTCTTTTAAGGGTTAAAATAGTTTTTATAATAAAAAAATTAATCTTGGCAAAAATTATCTACAAATTGTTTTGTCACTTTTTCCAGCAACTTTAAACAAAAAGGCATTAAGTAAATATTTTATACTAAGATTAGGTTTATTTGTTAAAAAATATTAATCCTAAAAATTTATGGGGACCATATTGTCCTAATAAATTTTTAATTATTGCTCCCATGTCTTTGAAGGGTTAAAATATGTTTTATAATAAAAAAAAATAATCTTGGTGTCAAATAATAACATTAATGGTTTATAATCAAAATTTGATCAAAATAATAACATTAATGGTTTTTTTAATTAAAATTTGCTGAAAAAAGTGCCAAAAAAACTTGGGTAATTTTTGACCCCATGTTTAAAAAGGATTAAAATATTTTTTTTTAATAAAAAAGACTTTGTCTTAGTGTAAAATAATTACTTTTAAGTATATTTATTAAAATTCAGTAATAAATTAATAATATTACGTGTTTAAAAAATAAAAAAAAAATACAAAAGATCAAATTTTTCATCTTTGACTTTTTATATTTTAACAAAATTAAACTATGAAGTACTTACAAGTCTTAAAATGATAAATCATGTCTTACTTTGCGAGCTTTTGTCAAAAGTAGTTTTTTCTAGCGGCGTATCCTTAGGCGTATTGTCAAGGACACGAATTTTTGGGGGAAAATCGCAATAACTTCAAAACTGTTTTATGGATTTCAAATGTTGATGACTTGAATTAAAGCTGTATTAGTTCACTTTTAGATTACATTATCTTTTCTCTTTAAAATAAATTGTAAATGGATAAAATGTAGCAAAAACTGCAAATACTCTCAATTTTCCACATACAAATGGGCTCAAAAACTTTGGGCCCGTTGCGCGGTCTCGTATCCTAAAAATAAATCAATAATATTTTACACACTTCCGATTGACATAATTTGGCCATATAATTTCACTATTAGAAGTCGATCAGAGACAAAAGTCAGAAAACGACCCACCCTAATATACATGTTTAGTATTTAATTATATCATAAACTGAATTTTTATAAAAAAAAATATTTAAATTCATTAAATTATTAAGAAAAAGTTTAAGTATTAGCAAATTTTGGTCTCTTATTTTGGCGTTTACATGAGTTCGTATTTGTTTCGCGACAAAGGAACCAATGCTTAAAACACATAAGGACATGCTATGAATGTTACATTTTGCTTTTGTTTGAAATTTGTTAAGTTTTCTATAAAAAAATACTAGTAGTATACGTAATATTTAACGAAAGATTTATTGATGTTTTTTTTTTAACGAATTGATCTGAAAAAACTGGGAAATATGGGTGTTTTTTTTTTCGACGTAGATACAGAATATATAGGTTTTGCTCTTGTGTCCAATAGTGTGTACCACGGTGTTATAATTGAATGTCTCAAAATTTAAACAAAAATTTACGTAGTTTTTTACTATTCTATTTCCTACAACAATGGAAACATACCAAAAATTTTATCCAAAAAATCGTGCTTATCAAGAAGTTTTAGTATGAAAATGGGTTATTCTATTTGAAACTCCTAAATGTGTGAGAGAAACGAACTAAATATAAATGACACCGAATTATTTGACGAATTAGCTCTTTTTAAAACTTACACCTCTTCAAAACACTTTAAGAAATGGAATAAGGACAAAAAATGTGCTAAAGAACGTTGGGTAGAAATTTTTAAACATTTAAAAGAAAGAGATAAGCTTTACAAACATTTTGAAAGTTGTCGAATATTGTTAAGTTTTACCCAGTGTGTGTAAAGGAACGAAACCTTTCGCAAACATTTGTGGAATATAAAGAGAGATTCAGCTTTACTTCAATCGTTTTGTTTCATGAACCAAACAAAACAAAATCATTTAAAAATAAAAGAGCAAAAAACAAATAATATTCTTTGCGCTCATCTTCTTTACTTCAGTTTAACATACCAATCGTACATTTAAGTAAAAAACAGTATCAGAAATGTTTGCACGAATCATTTATTCTGGCCAATGTGGCTATTTTGACACTTTTGCGGCTAGATTTAGCATTTTTATTTTAGCTGCAAATTTTTCATTTTGCAGTTAGCATTATTTTTAGCATTTTTCAATTACATATTTAGCATTTTTTAGCATTCTTTTTTTATATTGAAAATATTTATTTACTCTTAATTTCAAAATCTACCACAATTTTTTGTTGATTACACATTTAAATATGTACCCCCGGCAAAAAATTGAATGGAAGTGGCATCACAGTGTTTATGTATCAGAAAAAAAAATTAACTTGCTACAACTGCCGAAGAGTACAATGGGTTCTACAGACATCATTATTTTCGCACAGTTTCAGCACCGTAGGGTTAGGTGCTGATGTATGTAACGCATAGAAATATTAGTCTTAAATCCAAAAGACATGTAATCACTTCCTCACTTCCATCTCGACGATTGGCAGGAAACTACGGCTATAAATTTTTCACACTTTTTGTGAATATTAAAAACGGCATAGTCTTGTCGTGTAGAGCATTAAAAGATATTAAGAAAAATAATATATTAATTTCGGATCATTAAAAAGTTCAAAAGGGTTGAAACTTGAAAACATCCATTTTTATCTCACGGAAATTTAAAAAAAACTATACACCTGATATTTGTATATATTCATATGCGTTGGCGAATCTACAGACTATTTTAGATTTAAAAATTTTGCTAAGGTTGACAATTTATTGCGGTTAAAAGTTCGTTATTTTTAAAAACCTGAATAATATATCTTATGTTTGAAGCGATATAAAAACATAATCATTAATTTGATTTAAACAGGTTTCACCTTCACGAAATGCTTAAGTTATTAGCTATTAAAAGATCTTTAAAAATACACTATTTCCAATCAGAGTTCATGCAAAAATGAAGGATCTAAAAAATCATAAAATAAGGGAAAAATTTCCAACTTTTTATCTTGAAAATTTTTATTTTAAAAAGAAAGCATGAATTGGTAAGAAAGATGCAAATGTCCAACATAACTTTACTGCCGAGAGCTTAATAAAATATTTACAACCATACCTTCTGCAGAAGATGATACTCTAACAAACAATTATCTTAGCACCATTGAAAACAACATATCTAATGAATTTCAATTTCGCTGTGTTACCAATGAAGAAGTACTATTATGCTTTACTACTATGGAGTCTAATTCTATGGGCTGTGACAATATAGATCCCCGATTTATAAAAATCTTACTGCCAAAGCTGCTTCCATTTTTAACACATATTTTCAATACAATTTTTACTACCTGCGTTTATCCTGATAGTTGGAAACAGGCTAAGATAATTCCTATTCCTAAATCTAACTCTGAATTTCGGCCAATTGCAATACTACCTTATATCTCCAAAATAATTGAAAAGCTCATGTATCTACAAATTTATGAGCATATACAAAGCTTTAATCTACTTACATCCCTACAATCTGGCTTCCGAGCGAAACATAGTTGCGTTACTGCATTAATTAACTTGTGCGAGGATATTCGAATGTGCCTTGATGAGGGGAATATAAATTTACTGGTACTTCTCGATCACTCGAAAGCTTTCGATACTGTCGACCACTCCATTTTAAGTATCAAATTACAAAAGCTGTTTGTATTTTCCACAACATCCAACAACTTACTTAAATCGTACTTATGCAATAGACGTCAATCGGTGTTCTTAAACAGTGGATACTCACCCTCTATTGCGGTTAGAAAAGGAGTTCCACAAGGATCAATTCTGGGACCACTATTATTCTCAATTTATATAAACGACTTACTTGATAAATTATATTTTATTCTGCCTTTGATTTTTAAATTTTATTGAAATAATTAAGCTTGAGGCATCCGTTTTATTTTAAATTTTTAATTTATTTATTTTTCAATATTTCGTCATCCATCGGATGACATCTTCTAAAATATAATAATTAAACATAAATTACATTAATAAATTTCTCATAATTTTTCACTACAATAACCACTGTTCACAAATAATATTAAATGACAAACACACAAACAAAACTTACAAGGAGTGACAATAATTTATTAAAAACGCGAACTTAACTATTATGTGTTTATTATTGTACTGATTTCTTATATTTAGATTTGTTGATGATGTGTCTATAGCTTTGAGCGCAGTTCTCGGTGTCCGTTTTATAATTTATTCTTTTCTCTTGTGGAGTATTGATAATATGGAGCATTTCTATGGTGTACCGTTTGTTATTTCTCTCTTCTGTTTGTACGATTGTAATATTTTCAAAATCTGGTGAATGTCCACTTTGTGCACAGTGGGTTGCTAATGCTGTTTTTTGTAAATTGTAATTATTTTTGTGTTTAATATCCGACTTATGACCCGCGATTCCTGTTTTTTAAGTTTGTTTTTCGTTGTTCCTATATATATTTTTTGGCATTGGTTGTTTTTGTCTCCGTTACGTTTTATTTGATATATTAAATTAGATTTGTCCATTTTATCAATTTTACTTTTTGTGTTTGTAAATAATTGTTTTAAAGTGTTTTGTGATGTTGGTGCTATTTTAAATTTGTTCTTATTATATATCGTTGATTTTTCAATTCTATTCGTTAAATGTGGTATATATGTCATTGATTTGTATATTTTTGGTGTCGCTTCTCGTGGGATCGTATTCGTACAATTTTTGTTTTTGTTTATAATATTCCGTATAATGTTTTCAGGGAATGCGTTTTTCCTTAATGTTAATATGATTTTGTTTATATTTTCTTTATGAAACTCTTGGTCACTTATTGCCAAAACTCTTCTCACTAAATTGTTGGCTGTGTTTTTTATAATCTATTTCGGCTGGCATGAATTAAAATTTATTATTCGTCCTGATGATGTAGGTTTTTGATACCAGTCGATTTTGATTAGATTTCCTCTTCTTATTATTAGTGTATCCAAATACAGTCTCGTCAATTTCGTTAACTTTAACAATTCCAAATAGGTCGTCTACATATTTTGTTAGTAGTCTTGGTTTATTGCCATCTTCAAAACATTGTTTTAGAAGTTGTTCCATTACTATATCCGCCACGACCGGTGATGCTGATGATCCCATCGGAAGTCCTCTATATTGCGAATAAAATTTATCCTTATATCTAAAGTATCTGTTGTCTTGTATACAAAATTTCAATATCCTCGTGAATAAGTCTTTTGGTATATTTGTGTGTTTTTCGATCTCATCCCACTTGCCCTTGATCACGTCTATTGCGTATTCCACCGGAATACTTGGAAATAAGGATATTACGTCAAATGATACTAATTTTTCGTCATCACATATTGCACTATTGTTGATCTTATGTCTAAATTGCACCGCATCCCTTACATTATATTCTGAATCTTGGGTTAGGTTTTTCAGAATATTAGTCAAGAATTTGGACAATTCACTAGCTGGTGAATTAATTGACGAGCAAATTGGGCGTAGAGGAAATCCTTCTTTGTGTATTTTTGGTAGTCCGTAAATTCTTGGAGCAGTTGCCGTGTCAGTTTTAAGTCTTATTCTATCTATCACAGAGATTATATTGCACTTATGGAGATCTTCTACCAGGTCATTATTCTTCTTATGTAGAGATGATGTTGGATCTTTTGACAGTCTCCTGTATGTCATCATGTCACTAAGAATATTATTCATTCTGTTCTCATAGTCATCTTTCTCCATAGCCACAGTCACATTCCCTTTATCTGCATTTAATATATATACATTTTTATTTTTCTTTAAAAAGTTTCTCGTCAGTCCCACTGCGCGCAGCTGCGTTTAATACAAAACGTTCTCTTGGATTTAGAGAGAGTTTGTTAACGTGGTTTTCGATCATAGTTGTAAATTTCGATCTTGCCATTTCTTGCTCTTCTTTGCTGTCTAGTGTTTGTATGCAATCTTCTCCATCTGCAATATATTTGAACATAGGGAATTGTTCTTTTGTTGTTGGTATTGCATGTTTCTCTCCTAAAGATAGTAACCATTGCACATCATCGGGAATTTGAGTTTTTGATTTGTTTATAAACCAATTCTCATTTGTTGTAATGTTTAATTCTCTTCTTTTTTTTTCTTTGTTTATATTTTAATGTGTCAAATTTGTTGCTATGGCGCTTTTTGATCTCTGTGTTCTTTTTGTTCCAAATAATCGTCTCGCTATCCCAATATTGTTGTTGTTCCTCTGGTGTGAAGTGTTTATTTATCTTCTTTTCTATTTTGTTAATGTAATTTTCAGTGTAGTTTAAAATGTGGTGTTTTTGTTGTAAAAGAAAATTCAATATTTTTATGTGGAAATTCTGTTCTAATATGATTAACTTATTATTTATTATTCTATTTCTGGGGTCAGTAGATTTAAATATGTTATAAATATTCCTAGTTGAATCTTCCAAAAATCTCGGAGTTATACCCATATTTCTACACTTCATCAAAAAGGTTATTGAGGATTTTGTGTTTAATTGTCGAAATTTTAGTTTTTTATGTTTATTTATATATCCGTTTATGTTGTGATGTTTATTTTTAATGTTTTTGTAAACCATGGTGTTTATTTTAACCGGCGTGCTTTCCGTGATAATAACTTGATAAATTATATTTTATTCTGCCTTTGATTTTTAAATTTTATTGAAATAATTAAGCTTGAGGCATCCGTTTTATTTTAAATTTTAAATTTACTTATTTTTCAATATTTCGTCATCCATCGGATGACATCTTCAGGAAAAACTAAAATATAATAATTAAACATAAATTACATTAATAAATTTCGCATAATTTTTCACTACAATAACTACTGTTCACACATAATATTAAATGACAAACACACAAACAAAACTTACAAGGAGTGACAATAATTTATTAAAAATACGAAAGTCGGATATCAAACACAAAAATAATTATAATTTACAAAAAACAGCATTAGCAACCCACTGTGCACAAAGTGGACATTCACCAGATTTTGAAAATATTACAATCGTACAAACAGAAGAGAGAAATAACAAACGGTACACCATAGAAATGCTCCATATTATCAATACTCCACAAGAGAAAAGAATAAATTATAAAACGGACACCGAGAACTGCGCTCAAAGCTATAGACACATCATCAACAAATCTAAATATAAGAAATCAGTACAATAATAAACACATAATAGTTAAGTTCGTGTTTTTAATTAATTATTGTCACTCCTTGTAAGTTTTGTTTGTGTGTTTGTCATTTAATATTATTTGTGAACAGTGGTTATTGTAGTGAAAAATTATGAGAAATTTATTAATGTAATTTATGTCTAATTATTATATTTTAGATTTTCCTGAAGATGTCATCCGATGGATGACGAAATATTGAAAAATAAATAAATTAAAAATTTAAAATAAAACGGATGCCTCAAGCTTAATTATTTCAATAAAAGTACCTGGTAGACCGAGCCTTGCTCGGAGCTTTATGATAAGCATTTTGAGGAAAATTTTAAAGTTTTTATATATATTATATTATAAAGTGCTAAAATAAATTTAGAGGAAAGACATTGTAGAAATATTCAGTTAATTTTGAATTATTTGATTTATTTTGTCCGACCAACACATAGTATGCATAGTTTACAGTTTAACTCATTTTGAATAATTTTGGAAATTATTCATATCAACAGAAACCTCTGTCGACTCATGCGCAACAACTTTGCTAAAGATTATAGTCTGATCAAATGCACAGTTTACGATTTAATTCATTTTGAGTAGTTTTCTGTGGTGCCACCTGTCGGACTTTGCTTATTCCAATTCATAAAACTTCTTCGGCTTATCCGTAACAACTTTGCTGATGATTATAGCATGATTAAATGTACAGCATACGATTAAATTGACTTTGAGTAAATTTCAGTAGCGCCACCTGTCGAAATTTCTTCATACCAACTAAGAAACCTTCGTCGGCTCATGTGCAACAACTTTGCTAAAGATTGTAGCATGATTAAATGTACAGATTACGATTAAATTGACTTTGAGTAAGTTTCTGTAGCGCCACCTGTCGGAAATTATTCATACCAACTAAAAAGCCTTCGTCGGCTCATGCGCTACAACTTTGCTAAAGATCATAGCATGATCAAATGTACAGTTTACGATTTAATTAATTTTTAGTAATTTTCAGTGGCGCCATCTGTCGGAAATTAGTCTTATCAACTTTAAAACCTTCGCCGGCTTATCCGCAACATCTTCGCTAAAGAGCATAACACAATCAAATACACAGTTTACTATTCTATAAAGAACATACATACAGACAAACATTCATTTGTTTAAAATAATACTAATTTTTCCCCCTTTTTATTCCCTAATTTCTAAAAGTTCCATATGTATATTTGGTACTTTTTTGGTGCCAATTGAATTCGGTACATTTTTTTAAAACGCATTTAACATAATGTATAATGTTCCTATTCATGTTACTTTGGAGATGTTAAGTTATCATTTTATCCCTTTTTTACCCATTTTGGCTCCAAAATCAAAAAAGTACCAAATACGTATTTCATGTTTTTTTTTACATCTATTGATTGCAGTACCAAGTTTCTTTCTATATTCTTTAGTTTAAAATATAAGAGTGGGTTAAAAAGGTGCCAAAAAAACTATTTTCACCCTTTTTTACCCCCTATCGGACATAGTTTCAAAAAAGTACCAAACACCTGTCCGCTTATTTTCAAAGCTGTTTGAAACGTAATTTTAATTTTGTTTCTATACCTATTACTTTAGGAGACATAGCGTTTTCGATTTTTTCCCCTTTTTACCCGTTTTTACCCTCTTAGAGGTAAAAGTTCCAAAAGTCCCTTCTTCTTCGACCTATACATCAAAAAGGTGCAAAGGTGCAACTGTACGCGGATGATGTCCAAATATATATGGATAGTAACCTACAACTCATTCAGGAGATTGTCGATAAGCTGAATATTGATCTAAACAATATCTACAGATGGGCCACTTCTAACAAGCTTTTAATGAACCCACATAAGTCCAAGTGTACTATTATTTATAAAAAAAAACAACTCGAATTAACTTAGACCTTGATATTAAATAAATGTTAAATAATCATAAAATTGAATGTGTGTCGTCTGCAAAAAATCTTGGCGTCATTTTCAACAACCATTTGGATTGGTCCAATCATATTAGGAAAGCTGCTGCAAACACACAATTAATGTTACGAGGATTATGGTCTATACAACACTTTACCCCATTAAATATTATAATTTTGATTGCCAAAATTTATTTAATGCCTATACTGTTATATGGTAGTGAACTTTTCGCCAGCTGTGACTCGGCAAGTAGTAACATATTGAGCAAAACGTACAAGAACATTATAAGATATGTATACGGCCTACGAAAGTATGATCATATATCGTCTTTTTCAAGCAAGCTATATAATACATCTCTCAAAAATTTATTGAACATAAAAGTCCAAGTCATGTTACATAAGATTATATACACTAAGGAACCACCATATCTACACAATCGTCTTATATTTGCTAGATCAAATAGAGGAAACAAAATAATTTCATGTAGACACCGTAGCCTGGTGTCTGAATACCAATTTTTCGTACACTCTATCCGTCTTTGGAACTCGCTTCCTAATAACGTTCAAACAAACAACAACGCTAAAGAATTTAAAAAACTTTTATTTTTGCATATTTCATGAATGATTGAAAATTTAAATTACTTTATTATTTTTCAATTTGTTTACATAATTAATTAATATTGTATTTTTTTATATTTTTTTTTTAACTTTTTTATTTTTCATTTATTGTATTATTATTTTTTTTAATATTATTTTTAAATTGATAATGTATCTCTAACACTTTATATTACAATTCAATTCTCATACTATAATTATACGATTTTATATACAAATAAATAAATAAAATAAAATAAAAAAAAATTGTTGCGCATTTGTATATTGTTAAATTTTGTTGTTTGGCTGAACTAATAAAATAGGTTCGTCTTTCAAGAAAATTGGTTACGAGTACATACAAAAAATTTTTCTAAAAAAAACTCCGTGAAAGATTTTAGAAATTTGCTTCCCTGCATGGGGATTTTTTCGCAAATGGCCGGAGAAAGGTGTTTTCAATACTACAACATTCTTGGCCACCCCGTGGTACTATGCCAAAAATTTGGTTTATAGCCCTACTGAACAACCACAAAAACCTTATAATCTGACACAAATAATTCTTTTGATCATGGGACCATGGCAATTTAAATTCGTGAAAATCGGTCGCTTATTTATGGTACTTCCCATAAGTCACTTCGCGGAATTTGTATTTTGACCAGAAATATCAGAATATTTTAATGAAATTAAAAACAAATACTGATTACACAGCACAACAAAATAAAAAAAATTTCATGTGCTCTTAAAACCACTATACAATTTTGATGTATCATGACTACCTTTGTACAAAAATGGTAAAATTTTTAAATTCTATGGCAAGATTTTTTTTTAAAATTGCAATTTTTTTTAGACGTTTCTTCAAATAATTAATGATAACTCAAAAACTACTAAAATTAAGATTTACATAGCCTTTAATTCGTCTATATATCGCGTTTCAATCGGATCTATAGTATCGGAGTTATAATAAAAAACTTAAGAAAAAAATATATTTTTTACGTAAAAATGGCGAAAATTTTCGTTTTAAAAAAATCATGAAAAATCGAAAACGGCAAAAAACTTCCAGATATCGACCATCAAAATCTATTGATTTTTTCCGAATTTATTCACAATTTAGTGAATTCGCTCATTTTCACAAAATTTTAGTTTTTTGCTTGCTATACGCATTATAGCGGGTTTTCAAATGTATGAAAAAAATAAATTTTCCAATTTCAAGGGGTGCATGTCGGATTATTGTGAAATTTGGTGAGAAACTTCCACCCACAAAATTTTAGTCGAATTGGACAATGTTAACACGTAGCGCATAGGTCCCAAATCTGAAAATAGCGTTTAAATCGAAAAAAAAAATTGACAAATTTTCAGTTTTTGCAAAATTAAAGCTATTTATTCCCCCTTTTGCAAAAAAGTGGATTCTAGTTCTTAGTGCAAAGGCAATGATTTTTCCAATAAGCTACATGCCTTTAAAATCGCTTAAACAGTTTTCGAGTTATTACAATTTTCACTGGCCATTACATGTCCTTGAGGACTTGCCGAAGACAATTTACAAATACATTTTACTTAGTTTAAAATTTTTTATTTCTTTCTTTTTTAACTTACAATATACATGTCAACAATAAAATATAAAATTTCGCTAAAATTGACGGATATCTTCCTATTACACAACGCAACAAAATAAAAAAATTCGATGCTTTGAAACCGCTATACAATATCCAGGTACTGCCAAAGTGTTTTGGATGAATGAGAAATGTATGGCAAAACAAGTAAGCGAAATACTGTTTTGGGCAAAACACATATTTCTGTGGGACACGTGTTACTGTGGAAATACAGTATTGAAGGCTGAGAGCAGGAATATTTGACGGCCCACAAATTCGCAAATTGGTCAAAGATACCGATTTTCTCAGTTCAATGTCAGAAATTGAGAAAAATGCATGGGATTCGTTTGTATATGTTATTCTACATTTCTTAGGAAATAACAAGAATGATGATTATGTTGCGCACGTTGAAGAGATGTTAACTCACTTCCAGAATCTTGGATACAACATGAGCATCAAGTTACATTACCTTCACAGTCACTTAGATCGTTTTCCTGAAAATCTAGGAGACTTAAGTGAGGAACAGGGCGAACGGTTTCACCAAGATATTCGGACAATGGAGGAAAGATACCAGGGACGCTGGGATGCACACATGATGGCAGATTTTTGCCAGAGTATTCAGAGCAACACTTCGTTATATAGAAAATGTCATAAAAGAAAATTCCAAAGTTTGTAGTTTATAATATTTATTTATTTCCTTATTTTATATGTTGTAATAAATTAAAAAAATAAAATATAAAATAAAATACATGAATAAAACAATGAAATTCATTCTCGATCTATTCCATCGATTTGACTTAGTCACATTTTTTGGTCAATTGCCAGTGCAAATTGTAGTAACTCGAATACTGTTTAACCGATTTTAAAGATATGTAGCTTATTGGAAATCTCATTGTGTTTGCCCTAAGGACCAGTATCCACTTTTTTGCAAAAGGGGGAATAAATAGCTTTAATTTGCAAAAACTGAAAATTTGACAATTTTTTTCGATTTAAACGCTATTTTTCAGATTTGGGGCCTATGCGCTACGTGATAATGTTGTCCAATTCGACTAAAATTTTGTGGGTGGAAGTTTCTCACCAAACCTCACAATAATCCGACATGCACCCCTTGAAATTGGGAAAATTTATTTTTTTCATACATTTGAAAACCCGCTATAATGCGTATATCAAGCAAAAAACTAAAATTTTGTGAAAATGAGCGAATTCACTAAATTGTGAATAAATTCGAAAAAAATGAATCGATTTTTATGGACGATATCTCTTTTTGTTGCTAGTTTTTGCCGTTTTCGATTTTTCATGATTTTTTTAAAACGAAAATTTTCGACATTTTTACGTAAAAAATATATTTGTTTCTTAAGTTTTTTATTATAACTCCGATACTATTGATCCGATTGAAACGCGATATATAGACGAATTAAAGGCTATGTAAATCTTAATTTTTCTGATTTTATTTTATTACTAGTAGTTTTTGAGTTATCATTAATTATTTGAAGAAACGTCTAAAAAAAATTGCAATTTAAAAAAAAATTAAAAAAAAAAAAAATCTTGCCATAGAATTTAAAATTTTTACCATTTTTGTACTAAGGTAGCCATGATACATGTGTTATGTATAGCGAAATGACTTAAATGCTCTGAAGATAATGACAATTTTGAGTTTATTTGTTGCATACGCAATTTCTCTAAAAACTGGTATGAAATAGCAAAATTTCGTACATAAATATATATAAATATGTAGGTACATATACTTCAATAAATATTCTGTTACTTTTTAATCAGTTTGTTTCATTAAAATGATGTGGAATAAGTGTTTATAGAAAGGAATTGTGAAAAATGAATCATTTATACAGATATATTAACCAAAGTAACAAAAAATAATAAAATTAAAGTGTTAGCATTATTTTTTGGCAGTTTAGGTTTTTGTTTAGCATTTTCCATAAACCAAAAATGACTTTTTCTATCGAAAAAAATGACTTTTTCTATAGAAAAAATGACTTTTTCTATAGAAAAAATGACTTTTTCTATAGAAAAAATGACTTTTTCTATAGAAAAAAATGACTTTTTCTATAGAAAAAAAATGACTTTTTCTATAGAAAAAATGACTTTTTCTATAAAAAAAATGACTTTTTCTATAGATAAAATGACTTTTTCTATAGAAAAAATGACTTTTTTCTATAGAAAAAAATGACTTTTTCTATAGAAAAAATGACTTTTTCTATAGAAAAAAACTTTTTCTATAGAAAAAATGACTTTTTCTATAGAAAAAATGACTTTTTCTATAGAAAAAATGACTTTTTCTATAGAAAAAATGACTTTTTCTATAGAAAAAAATGACTTTTTCTATAGAAAAAATGACTTTTTCTATAGAAAAAATGACTTTTTCTATAGAAAAAATGACTTTTCTATAGAAAAAAATTACTTTTTCTATAGAAAAAATTACTTTTTCTATAGAAAAAATGACTTTTTCTATAGAAAAAATGACTTTTTCTATAGAAAAAATGACTTTTTCTATAGAAAAAATGACTTTTTCTATAGAAAAAATGACTTTTTCTATAGAAAAAATTACTTTTTCTATAGAAAAAATGACTTTTTCTATAGAAAAAATGACTTTTTCTATAGAAAAAATGACTTTTTCTATAGAAAAAAATGACTTTTTCTATAGAAAAAATGACTTTTTCTATAGAAAAAATGACTTTTTCTATAGAAAAAAATGACTTTTTCTATAGAAAAAATGACTTTTTCTATAGAAAAAATGACTTTTTCTATAGAAAAAATGACTTTTTCTATAGAAAAAAATGACTTTTTCTATAGAAAAAATGACTTTTTCTATAGAAAAAATGACTTTTTCTATAGAAAAAATGACTTTTTCTATAGAAAAAAATGACTTTTTCTATAGAAAAAATGACTTTTTCTATAGAAAAAATGACTTTTTCTATAGAAAAAATGACTTTTTCTTTAGAAAAAATGACTTTTTCTATAGAAAAAATGACTTTTTCTATAGAAAAAATGACTTTTTCTATAGAAAAAATGACTTTTGCTATAGAAAAAATGACTTTTTCTATAGAAAAAATGACTTTTTCTATAGAAAAAATGACTTTTTCTATAGAAAAAACGAATTTTTCTATAGAAAAAATGACTTTTTCTATAGAAAAAATGACTTTTTCTATAGAAAAAATGACTTTTTCTATAGAAAAAATGACTTTTTCTGTAGAAAAAATGACTTTTTCTATAGAAAAAATGACTTTTTCTATAGAAAAAATGACTTTTTCTATAGAAAAAATGACTTTTTCTATAGAAAAAAATGACTTTTTCTATAGAAAAAATGACTTTTTCTATAGAAAAAATGACTTTTTCTATAGAAAAAATGACTTTTTCTATAAAAAAAATGACTTTTTCTATAGAAAAAATGACTTTTTCTATAGAAAAAATGACTTTTTCTATAAAAAAATGACTTTTTCTATAGAAAAAATGACTTTTTCTATAGAAAAAATGACTTTTTCTATAGAAAAAATGACTTTTTCTATAGAAAAAATGACTTTTTCTATAGAAAAAAATGACTTTTTCTATAGAAAAAATGACTTTTTCTATAGAAAAAATGACTTTTTCTATAGAAAAAATGACTTTTTCTATAGAAAAAATGACTTTTTCTATAGAAAAAATGACTTTTTCTATAGAAAAAATGACTTTTTCTATAGAAAAAACGACTTTTTTCTATAGAAAAAATGACTTTTTCTATAGAAAAAATGACTTTTTCTATAGAAAAAATGACTTTTTCTATAGAAAAAATGACTTTTTCTATAGAAAAAATGACTTTTTCTATAGAAAAAATGACTTTTTCTATAGAAAAAATGACTTTTTCTACAGAAAAAATGACTTTTTCTATAGAAAAAATGACTTTTTCTATAGAAAAAATGACTTTTTCTATAGAAAAAATGACTTTTTCTATAGAAAAAATGACTTTTTCTATAGAAAAAATGACTTTTTCTATAGAAAAAATGACTTTTTCTATAGAAAAAATGACTTTTTCTATAGAAAAAATGACTTTTTCTATAGAAAAAATGACTTTTTCTATAGAAAAAATGACTTTTTCTATAGAAAAAATGACTTTTTCTATAGAAAAAATGACTTTTTCTATAGAAAAAATGGCCTTTTCTATAGAAAAAATGACTTTTTCTATAGAAACAATGACTTTTTCTATAGAAAAAATGACTTTTTCTATAGAAAAAAATGACTTTTTCTATAGAAAAAATGACTTTTTCTATAGAAAAAATGACTTTTTCTATAGAAAAAATGACTTTTTCTATAGAAAAAATGACTTTTTCTATAGAAAAAATGACTTTTTCTATAGAAAAAATGACTTTTTCTATAGAAAAAATGACTTTTTCTATAGAAAAAATGACTTTTTCTATAGAAAAAATGACTTTTTCTATAGAAAAAATGACTTTTTCTATAGAAAAAATGACTTTTTCTATAGAAAAAATGACTTTTTCTATAGAAAAAATGACTTTTTCTATAGAAAAAATGACTTTTTCTATAGAAAAAATGACTTTTTCTATAGAAAAAATGACTTTTTCTATAGAAAAAATGACTTTTTCTATAGAAAAAATGACTTTTTCTATAGAAAAAATGACTTTTTCTATAGAAAAAATGACGTTTTCTATAGAAAAATGACTTTTTCTATAGAAAAAAATGACTTTTTCTATGGAAAAAATTACTTTTTCTATAGAAAAAATGACTTTTTCTATAGAAAAAATGACTTTTTCTTTAGAAAAAAATTACTTTTTCTATAGAAAAAATGACTTTTCTATAGAAAAAATGACTTTTTCTATAGAAAAAATGACTTTTCTATAGAAAAAATGACTTTTTCTATAGAAAAAATGACTTTTTCTATAGAAAAAAATGACTTTTTCTATAGAAAAAATGACTTTTTCTATAGAAAAAATGACTTTATCTATAGAAGAAATGACTTTTTCTTTAGAAAAAATGACTTTTTCTATAGAAAAAATGACTTTTTCTATAGAAAAAATGACTTTTGCTATAGAAAAAATGACTTTTTCAATAGAAAAAATGACTTTTTCTATAGAAAAAATGACTTTTTCTATAGAAAAAATGACTTTTTCTATAGAAAAAAATACTTTTTCTATAGAAAAAATGACTTTTTCTATAGAAAAAATGACTTTTTCTATTGAAAAATGGCTTTTTCTATAGAAAAAATGACTTTTTCTATTGAAAAATGGCTTTTTCTATAGAAAAAAATACTTTTTCTATAGAACAAATGACTTTTTCTGTAGAAAAAATGACTTTTTCTATAGAAAAAATGACTTTTTCTATAGAAAAAATGACTTTTTCTATAGAAAAAATGACTTTCTATAGAAAAATGACGTTTTCTATAGAAAAAATAACTTTTTCTATAGAAAAATGACTTTTTCTATAGAAAAAATGACTTTTTCTATAGAAAAAATGACTTTTTCTATAGAAAAAATGACTTTTTCTATAGAAAAAATGACTTTTTCTATAGAAAAAATGACTTTTTCTATAGAAAAATGACTTTTTTTATAGAAAAAATGACCTTTTCTATAGAAAAAATGACTTTTTCTATAGAAAAAATGACTTTTTCAATAGAAAAAATGACTTTTTCTATAGAAAAAAATGACTTTTTTCTATAGAAAAAATGACTTTTTCTATAGAAAAAATGACTTTTTCTATAGAAAAAATGACTTTTTCTATAGAAAAAATGACTTTTTCTATAGAAAAAATGACTTTTTCTATAGAAAAAATGACTTTTTCTATAGAAAAAATTACTTTTTCTATAGAAAAAATTAATTTTTCTATAGAAAAAATTACTTTTTCTATAGAAAAAATTACTTTTTCTATAGAAAAAATTACTTTTTCTATAGAAAAAATTACTTTTTCTATAGAAAAAATGACTTTTTCTATAGAAAAAATGACTTTTTCTATAGAAAAAATGACTTTTTCTATAGAAAAAATGACTTTTTCTATAGAAAAAATGACTTTTTCTATAGAAAAAATGACTTTTTCTATAGAAAAAATGACTTTTTCTATAGAAAAAATGACTTTTTCTATAGAAAAAATGACTTTTTCTATAGAAAAAATGACTTTTTCTATAGAAAAAATGACTTTTTCTATAGAAAAAATGACTTTTTCTATAGAAAAAATGACTTTTTCTATAGAAAAAATGACTTTTTCTATAGAAAAAATGACGTTTTCTATAGAAAAAAATGACTTTTTCTATAGAAAAAATGACTTTTTCTATGGAAAAAATTACTTTTTCTATAGAAAAAATGACTTTTTCTATAGAAAAAATGACTTTTTATTTAGAAAAAAATTACTTTTTCTATAGAAAAAAATGACTTTTCTATAGAAAAAATGACTTTTTCTATAGAAAAAATGACTTTTCTATAGAAAAAATGACTTTTTCTATAGAAAAAATGACTTTTTCTATAGAAAAAATGACTTTTTCTATAGAAAAAATGACTTTTTCTATAGAAAAAATGACTTTATCTATAGAAAAAAATGACTTTTTCTTTAGAAAAAATGACTTTTTCTATAGAAAAAATGACTTTTTCTATAGAAAAAATGACTTTTGCTATAGAAAAAATGACTTTTTCAATAGAAAAAATGACTTTTTCTATAGAAAAAATGACTTTTTCTATAGAAAAAATGACTTTTTCTATAGAAAAAATTACTTTTTCTATAGAAAAAATGACTTTTTCTATAGAAAAAATGACTTTTTCTATAGAAAAAATGACTTTTTTTATAGAAAAAATGACTTTTTCTATAGAAAAAATGACTTTTTCTATTGAAAAATGGCTTTTTCTATAGAAAAAATTACTTTTTCTATAGAACAAATGACTTTTTCTGTAGAAAAAATGACTTTTTCTATAGAAAAAATGACTTTTTCTATAGAAAAAATGACTTTCTATAGAAAAATGACGTTTTCTATAGAAAAAATAACTTTTTCTATAGAAAAATGACTTTTTCTATAGAAAAAATGACTTTTTCTATAGAAAAAATGACTTTTTCTATAGAAAAAATGACTTTTTCTATAGAAAAAAATGACTTTTTCTATAGAAAAATGACTTTTTTTTATAGAAAAAATGACCTTTTCTATAGAAAAAATGACTTTTTCTATAGAAAAAATGACTTTTTCTATAGAAAAAAATGACTTTTTCTATAGAAAAAAATGACTTTTTCTATAGAAAAAATGACTTTTTCTATGGGAAAAATGACTTTTTCTATGGAAAAAATGACTTTTTCTATGGAAAAATGACTTTTTCTATAGAAAAAATGACTTTTTTCTATAGAAAAAATGACTTTTTCTATAGAAAAAATGACTTCTTCTATAGAAAAAATGACTTTTTCTATAGAAAAAATGACTTCTTCTATAGAAAAAATGACTTTTTCTATAGAAAAAAATGACTTTTTCTATAGAAAAAATGACTTTTTCTATAGAAAAAATGACTTTTTCTATAGCAAAAATGACTTTTTCTATAGAAAAATGACTTTTTCTATAGAAAAAATGACTTTTTCTATAGAAAAAATGACTTTTTCTATAGAAAAAATGACTTTTTCTATAGAAAAAATGACTTTTTCTATAGAAAAAATGACTTTTTCTATAGAAAAAATGACTTTTTCTATAGAAAAAATGACTTTTTCTATAGAAAAAATGACTTTTTCTATAGAAAAAATGACTTTTTCTATAGAAAAAATGACTTTATCTATAGAAAAAATGACTTTTTCTATAGAAAAAAATGACTTTTTCTATAGAAAAAATGACTTTTTCTATGGAAAAAATGACTTTTTCTATAGAAAAAATGACTTTTTCTATAGAAAAAATGACTTTTTCTATAGAAAAAATGACTTTTTCTATAGAAAAAATGACTTTTTCTATAGAAAAAATGACTTTTTCTATAGAAAAAATGACTTTTTCTATAGAAAAAATGACTTTTTCTATAGAAAAAATGACTTTTTCTATAGAAAAAATGACTTTTTCTATAGAAAAAATGACTTTTTCTATAGAAAAAATGACTTTTTCTATAGAAAAAATGACTTTTTCTATAGAAAAAATGACTTTTTCTATAGAAAAAATGACTTTTTCTATAGAAAAAATGACTTTTTCTATAGAAAAAATGACTTTTTCTATAGAAAAAATGACTTTTCTATAGAAAAAATTACTTTTTCTATAGAAAAAATTACTTTTTCTATAGAAAAAATTACTTTTTCCATAGAAAAAATTACTTTTTCTATAGAAAAAATTACTTTTTCTATAGAAAAAATTACTTTTTCTATAGAAAAAATTACTTTTTCTATAGAAAAAATTACTTTTTCTATAGAAAAAATTACTTTTTCTATAGAAAAAATTACTTTTTCTATAGAAAAAATTACTTTTTCTATAGAAAAAATTACTTTTTCTATAGAAAAAATTACTTTTTCTATAGAAAAAATTACTTTTTCTATAGAAAAAATTACTTTTTCTATAGAAAAAAATACTTTTTCTATAGAAAAAATTACTTTTTCTATAGAAAAAATTACTTTTTCTATAGAAAAAATTACTTTTTCTATAGAAAAAATTACTTTTTCTATAGAAAAAATTACTTTTTCTATAGAAAAAATTACTTTTTCTATAGCAAAAATTACTTTTTCTATAGAAAAAATTACTTTTTCTATAGAAAAAATTACTTTTTCTATAGAAAAAATTACTTTTTCTATAGAAAAAATTACTTTTTCTATAGAAAAAATTACTTTTTCTATAGAAAAAATTACTTTTTCTATAGAAAAAATTACTTTTTCTATAGAAAAAATTACTTTTTCTATAGAAAAAATTACTTTTTCTAAAGAAAAAATTACTTTTTCTATAGAAAAAATTACTTTTTCTATAGAAAAAATTACTTTTTCTATAGAAAAAATTACTTTTTCTATAGAAAAAATTACTTTTTCTATAGAAAAAATTACTTTTTCTAAAGAAAAAATTACTTTTTCTATAGAAAAAATTACTTTTTCTATAGAAAAAATTACTTTTTCTATAGAAGAAATTACTTTTTCTATAGAAAAATTACTTTTTCTATAGAAGAAATTACTTTTTCTATAGAAAAAATTACTTTTTCTATAGAAAAAAATTACTTTTTCTATAGAAAAAATTACTTTTTCTATAGAAAAAATTACTTTTTCTATAGAAAAAAATTACTTTTTCTATAGAAAAAATTACTTTTTCTATAGCAAAAATTACTTTTTCTATAGAAAAAATTACTTTTTCTATAGAAAAAATGAATTTTTCTATAGAAAAAATGACTTTTTCTATAGAAAAAATGACTTTTTCTATAGAAAAAATGACTTTTTCTATAGAAAAAATAACTTTTTCTATAAAAAAATGACTTTTTTCTATAGAAAAAATGACTTTTTCTATAGAAAAAATGACTTTTTCTATAGAAAAAAATGACTTTTTCTATAAAAAAATGACTTTTTCTATAGAAAAAATGACTTTTTCTATAGAAAAAATTACTTTTTCTATAGAAAAAATGACTTTTTCTATAGAAAAAATGACTTTTTCTATAGAAAAAATGACCTTTTCTATAGAAAAAATGACTTTTTCTATAGAAAAAATGACTTTTTCTATAGAAGAAATTACTTTTTTTTATAGAAAAAATGACTTTTTCTATAGAAAAAAATGACTTTTTTCTATAGAAAAAATGAACTTTTTCTATAGAAAAAATGACTTTTTCAATAGAAAAAATGACTTTTTCTATAGAAAAAATGACTTTTTCTATAGAAAAAATGACTTTTTCTATAGAAAAAATGACTTTTTCTATAGAAAAAATGACCTTTTCTATAGAAAAAATGACTTTTTCTATAGAAAAAATTACTTTTTCTATAGAAAAAATTACTTTTTCTATAGAAAAAATTACTTTTTCTATAGAAAAAATTACTTTTTCTATAGAAAAAATTACTTTTTCTATAGAAAAAATTACTTTTTCTATAGAAAAAAATACTTTTTCTATAGAAAAAATTACTTTTTCTATAGAAAAAATTACTTTTTCTATAGAAAAAATTACTTTTTCTATAGAAAAAATTACTTTTTCTATAGAAAAAATTACTTTTTCTATAGAAAAAATTACTTTTTCTATAGAAAAAATTACTTTTTCTATAGAAAAAATTACTTTTTCTATAGAAAAAATTACTTTTTCTATAGAAAAAATTACTTTTTCTATAGAAAAAATTACTTTTTCTATAGAAAAAATCACTTTTTCTATAGAAAAATTACTTTTTCTATAGAAAAAATTACTTTTTCTATAGAAAAAATTACTTTTTCTATAGCAAAAATTACTTTTTCTATAGAAAAAATTACTTTTTCTATAGAAAAAATGAATTTTTCTATAGAAAAAATTACTTTTTCTATAGAAAAAATTACTTTTTCTATAGAAAAAATGACTTTTTCTATAGAAAAAATTACTTTTTCTATAGAAAAAATTACTTTTTCTATAGAAAAAATTACTTTTTCTATAGAAAAAAAATACTTTTTCTATAGAAAAAATTACTTTTTCTATAGAAAAAATTACTTTTTCTATAGAAAAAATTACTTTTTCTATAGAAAAAATTACTTTTTCTATAGAAAAAATTACTTTTTCTATAGAAAAAATTACTTTTTCTATAGAAAAAATTACTTTTTCTATAGAAAAAATTACTTTTTCTATAGAAAAAATTACTTTTTCTATAGAAAAAATTACTTTTTCTATAGAAAAAATTACTTTTTCTATAGAAAAAATTACTTTTTCTATAGAAAAAATTACTTTTTCTATAGAAAAAATTACTTTTTCTATAGAAAAAATTACTTTTTCTTTAGAAAAAATTACTTTTTCTATAGAAAAAATTACATTTTCCATAGAAAAAAATACTTTTTCTATAGAAAAAATTACTTTTTCTATAGAAAAAATTACTTTTTCTATAGAAAAAATTACTTTTTCTATAGAAAAAATTACTTTTTCTATAGAAAAAATTACTTTTTCTATAGAAAAAATTACTTTTTCTATAGAAAAAATTACTTTTTCTATAGAAAAAATTACTTTTTCTATAGAAAAAATTACTTTTTCTATAGAAAAAATTACTTTTTCTATAGAAAAAATTACTTTTTCTATAGAAAAAATTACTTTTTCTATAGAAAAAATTACTTTTTCTATAGAAAAAATTACTTTTTCTATAGAAAAAATTACTTTTTCTATAGAAAAAATTACTTTTTCTATAGAAAAAATTACTTTTTCTATAGAAAAAATTACTTTTTCTATAGAAAAAATTACTTTTTCTATAGGAAAAAATTACTTTTTCTATAGAAAAAATTACTTTTTCTATAGAAAAAATTACTTTTTCTATAGAAAAAATTACTTTTTCTATAGAAAAAATTACTTTTCTATAGAAAAAATTACTTTTTCTATAGAAAAAATTACTTTTTCTATAGAAAAAATTACTTTTTCTATAGAAAAAATTACTTTTTCTATAGAAAAAATTACTTTTTCTATAGAAAAAATTACTTTTTCTATAGAAAAAATTACTTTTTCTATAGAAAAAATTACTTTTTCTATAGAAAAAATTACTTTTTCTATAGAAAAAATTACTTTTTCTATAGAAAAAATTACTTTTTCTATAGAAAAAATCACTTTTTCTATAGAAAAATTACTTTTTCTATAGAAAAAATTACTTTTTCTATAGAAAAAATTACTTTTTCTATAGAAAAAATTACTTTTTCTATAGAAAAAATTACTTTTTCTATAGAAAAAATTACTTTTTCTATAGAAAAAATTACTTTTTCTATAGAAAAAATTACTTTTTCTATAGAAAAAATTACTTTTTCTATAGAAAAAATTACTTTTTCTATAGAAAAAATTACTTTTTCTATAGAAAAAATTACTTTTTCTATAGAAAAAATTACTTTTTCTATAGAAAAAATTACTTTTTCTATAGAAAAAATTACTTTTTCTATAGAAAAAATTACTTTTTCTATAGAAAAAATTACTTTTTCTATAGAAAAAATTACTTTTTCTATAGAAAAAATTACTTTTTCTATAGAAAAAATTACTTTTTCTATAGAAAAAATTACTTTTTCTATAGAAAAAATTACTTTTTCTATAGAAAAATTACTTTTTCTATAGAAAAAATTACTTTTTCTATAGAAAAAATTACTTTTTCTATAGAAAAAATTACTTTTTCTATAGAAAAAATTACTTTTTCTATAGAAAAAATTACTTTTTCCATAGAAAAAATTACTTTTTCTATAGAAAAAATTACTTTTTCTATAGAAAAAATTACTTTTTCTATAGAAAAAATTACTTTTTCTATAGAAAAAATACTTTTTCTATAGAAAAAATTACTTTTTCTATAGAAAAAATTACTTTTTCTATAGAAAAATTGCTTTTTCTATAGAAAAAAATACTTTTTCTATAGAAAAAATTACTTTTTCTATAGAAAAAATTACTTTTTCTATAGAAAAAATGACTTTTTCTATAGAAAAAATGACTTTTTCTATAGAAAAAAATGACTTTTTCTATAGAAAAATTACTTTTTCTATAGAAAAAATGACTTTTTCTATAGAAAAAATGACTTTTTCTATAGAAAAAATTACTTTTTCTATAGAAAAAATTACTTTTTCTATAGAAAAAATTACTTTTTCTATAGAAAAAATTACTTTTTCTATAGAAAAAATTACTTTTTCTATAGAAAAAATTACTTTTTCTATAGAAAAAATTACTTTTTCTATAGAAAAAATTACTTTTTCTATAGAAAAAATTACTTTTTCTATAGAAAAAATTACTTTTTCTATAGAAAAAATTACTTTTTCTATAGAAAAAATTACTTTTTCTATAGAAAAAATTACTTTTTCTATAGAAAAAATTACTTTTTCTATAGAAAAAATTACTTTTTCTATAGAAAAAATTACTTTTTCTATAGAAAAAATTACTTTTTCTATAGAAAAAATTACTTTTTCTATAGAAAAAATTACTTTTTCTATAGAAAAAATTACTTTTTCTATAGAAAAAATTACTTTTTCTATAGAAAAAATTACTTTTTCTATAGAAAAAATGACTTTTTCTATAGAAAAAATGACTTTTTCTATAGAAAAAATGACTTTTTCTATAGAAAAAATGACTTTTTCTATAGAAAAAATTACTTTTTCTATAGAAAAAATTACTTTTTCTATAGAAAAAATTACTTTTTCTATAGAAAAAATTACTTTTTCTATAGAAAAAATTACTTTTTCTATAGAAAAAATTACTTTTTCTATAAAAAAATTACTTTTTCTATAGAAAAAATTACTTTTTCTACAGAAAAAATTACTTTTTCTATAGAAAAAATTACTTTTTCTACAGAAAAAATTACTTTTTCTATAGAAAAAATTACTTTTTCTATAGAAAAAATTACTTTTTTATGGAAAAAATTACTTTTTCTATAGAAAAAATTACTTTTTCTATAGAAAAAATTACTTTTTCTATAGAAAAAATTACTTTTTCAATAGAAAAAATTACTTTTTCAATAGAAAAAAATACTTTTTCTATTGAAACAATTACTTTTTCTATAGAAAAAATTACTTTTTCTATAGAAAAAATCAAAAATGGCTATTGCTTCTATAGAAAAACTTATGTTTTCTACAAAAAAAAACTTAATATATCTATAGAAGAACTTATTGTTTGCATAGAACAACTTTTTTTCCATAGAAAAACTGATTTTTTTTTATTGAAAAACTGATTTTTTTATGTAAAAACTGAATTTTCATAGTATTTTTTCGATAGAAAAAATATATGTATGTAAATGTATGTATCTGTAAAGAAAATATAAAAGTATCTTATTATTTTATTTATTTATTAACTACCATACAATCGATTTAAAAATTTTTCTAAACTTAACATACACATCTTATGAGATTCTACACAGGGTTGAAAATTACTTCAGTTTTTCACAGTATAAGTTTTATGCTTAACTGAAACTGCAGTAACAAAACCAGCAAAAGCTAAATGAAAAGCAAAAAAGAAAATAGTAAAGCTGACTGGTTGAGCTGACTGATCGTATATTTTAGCTGACGCACACAGCCCAAAGAGAAATAGTTGTAAATTTAGCTGATGCTGCCAACTTCAAGTTTTTTTCTCTTTCGCCTTTTGCTTTTGCTTGACTTTTTCCTATGAAGTTTTCTCAGCTAAGCACAAAAGTTAAACACACAAAGTTGAAATCAGTCAGCTAAAGGCGACGCAGCGCTTACAATTTTGTATTAAGATATCTATGTGTGTCGTATTTATGAATATGATGAGAAAGAGACAAGGAGGAACCCTGTCGTCTAATGAGTAGTTAACTACAAAAAAAGTTAGCTTTAAGTTAATATGTATCGACTATCTTAAAGTCAACTACAATGCAATGGAGAATTTACATTACATAAAGGGTATACCAACACTGAGCAGTATGTTTTTTTAGAAATAATAGAAATTTTTTTCTAAAAAACTTCAACAACATATAATTTCGATTTAAAAATAGGAATTGTATAAATTAATTAAAAGCTGCAAGATTTTCAACATATGAAGTGGCACAGCGTGATAGTCTCCACTTAGCAATCATGAGGTAGTCGGTTCGAATCCTGACAAGAACAAGAGGTCCGTGAGACCTCGGTTCAAATCAGGCCGACATAAAAAAATTATTTTTTATTTTTATTTGAAACAGACGTTTATTTCTAACTACAAAATGTTAACTTCAAGTTAACGGGTAGATATCTAACTTTAAGTTAATTAAGAGTAATGCAGAGTCGGACAATTGACTACTTCCTAGGACATCGCCATGTTAAAATAGTTAGTAAATTACATAGAGAAGTAATCCAAGTGTCAGTTACAACTACTTGAGAAATAGTTAGCTTTAAGTAAATGTAAAGTTAACTGAATGTCCGACAGGGAATATATGTAATTGCGTGTGTATGTGTGTATATTTATAATACTAAGAAAAGGTGCTGTAAGCAATATCAGTAATATTCAAGTAAACAGCAAATTAAATAAAAACAACTTGAAAATGAAAAACTAGCTGCTTTCAGCAAAAGCAGCAAATACAAGTAAATTTCTTTGACTGTGCTGCACAAGCAGAAACTACAGAAGCCGACAGCCAGAACAAACGAACTCATTTCGTTTGTTGGCTTCTACTTTTGCCTTTTGCTGTGTGTGTATGAAATTATATCAGCAAGCATTGAAAACACATTTTTTGTTTAGCTAAATAAAATGAAAGCAAAAGCTGAATTTTTGTGCTTTTGCAGCATTTGCAACGCCGATTCTACATAAAGCATTGCAACAATTAAAGTTTTTGGTATATTATAAAATAGCATTGTCTAGTAGTTAAAGCAAAAAGATAAAAAAAAACCTTTTTTTTTAAAGAAATTTGTAAATTTACTCCTTTAACAACTTCTTTACAGAAGTTGTAAAGTGGGTTAATTCAGCAAATTTCTTATAGTAGCATAACTTGAAGACCTGCTTTTGCCTTCGAATCTGGTCGTCAACTCGATGCAAACCTCGTTAAGCATTTTTTGATTATATTTTCTGTGTAGACGATTAGTGGAAAACCTTCTGGGTAAACCAAAAACCATTTTTAAGTTCTTATTTTGGATAATTTGGAGCTTGTTTAGATACGACTTAGCACCTCTGTGATACCAAACTGAACATCCATATGTCATTATTGGACGAATACACATTCTATACAATAGAAGTTTATTTTCCGTATTTAGTTTTGATTTTCTGTTTAATAGAGGTGTAACAACCCGCAAAGTTCCCGTAAAGATACGACAAAGATTTATTATTTTATTTAGTTTAACTTTTATTTTACTATCAATGAAACAAAACTCAACACAACAAATTCAGTACATCCAATCTATTACTATTGACTACAGCTGATTCTTGCATGGTTGTTATTCATCATTTGACAAGGGTTGCCACATCCCTCCAATGTTTTTAAGACGAATTTTTAAATTTTCTCCATTAGCTTCAGCCCTTGGTGTTCCATTAAGCTGGTGATCTCCAGGTTCGGGCATATAGGAAGGCTGCTCGTCACACGCTGTTAAAAGTTTCGGGTTTTCAGGATCTGGAATGGTTTTAGCTGTCGAATCTGCAGTAGAAAGTAGAGAAGCATCTGGAACTTTTTTCAAATGGCTTACATTTCTAGAAAAGGCTTTTCCTCCACCCGAGACTTCTACAATTTTACCTTTTCTTGCTGTTACCACATATTCTGTTGTATCAAAGTTTGGTGTCAATTTATGGGGAAATGAAATATTTTTCAAAAGTACTTTGTCTCCTACAGATATATCATTTTCCTTTGCCCCTCGTCGCTTGTCCGCTATCTCTTTACCTTTTTGTTTGTTTAACCAATCCTTATCTTTTTCAGCGGAATCTGTATATTCTCCCGACAAGTCACTTAACGTAGGTAATTTGTCTCTAATCACCCTATTGAACATGAGTTCAGTTGGAGGCACACCTGTAGTAGTATGTGGTGTAACATTATACATATGGACAAATTTTTGAAGTTCTTCCAGATAATTCCTTTTATTTGTGGATGCTATTTTCAAACGTTTTACTAACGACTTATTCATGTTTTCCACTTCCCCGTTTGCCTGGGGCCAGTAGGGTGGTGAACATATTTGTTTTATAGCATTTATTTTGCAATATTGGTTAAATTCTGCACTTATGTACTGCCTACCATTATCAGTCTTTAAGTACTTAGGCAGCCCTAATCTGCAAAATATCTCCTTCATTGAATCAATAATTGCTTGTGAAGATATTGAGCGAAGGAGTTTGAACTCCATATACCTTGAATAATAGTCAATAAAAACCAGAACATACTGGCCGTTGGGTAATGGGCCCAAAAGGTCAGTAGCTAGAGTTATCCAGGGTCCAGCTGGGAGAGGGTTGGATGGTTGTGATACTATAAGACAATCTCTACAAGCCTTTACAAAATTTTCAGCCTCCCGGTCCATACCGGGCCACCAAACTTTTGACCTCAATCTGCGTTTCACGGCCGACTCTCCTGGATGGCCTTCATGAGCCAGCTCTTTTAGTCGCAGTGATTTTGGAATAACCAATCGAGTGCCTCGCAAAAGTATACTGCCAACTGTTGACAATTCGAGACGAAAGTGGTAAAAACTGTTTGATAGGGCGGACTTCCAAGAATCGCTACTTAGACATGTCATCGCGTCAACTATTTCCTCATCTTGAACACTATTGGCAGCAATTTCTGAAATAGAAAGTGCTTTGGGAACACAATTTTCAACAACGTAACAAATGCTTTGGTCCCCTTTCCAGTCAAAGGAGTTGGATTTAGTCACTTGACATAGTCTGGATAAAGAGTCAGCAATATTTTCTTTACCTGCTCTATATATGACCTTAAATTTAAAAGCTTGAAGACGTAATAGCCATCTCTCAATACGGGCGGGAGGTTTTGAAGTGGGCTTGAAAATAGCTTCCAACGGCTTATGGTCTGTTACCAGCTCAAACTCTAACCCTGCTAAGTAATAATAGAATTTTTCAACTGCCCAGACCAACGAAAGGCTTTCTTTCTCCGTTTGGGAATACCGCTTTTCTACATCCGATAGGCTCTTGCTGGCAAATGATATGATGTGTGCTTCATTGTTGCGATCGAATTGTACTAACACTGCTCCTAGAGCTACGGGGCTAGCATCAGCAATCAAACGTGTCTTACGTTTCAGATCATAATATGACAAATTTGGTATATCTGCCAATAGGAGCTTTAAGCCCTCGTTTTTCTCAATATCCCACTTGAATTTATTTCCCATCTTCAGGAGATTTCTTAGTGACTCGGTACGATTTGCTAAATCAGGAATGAACTTTCCAACGTAGGTAACCAAGCCGAGAAAACTGCGTACTTCTTCTTTATTTTTAGGATCTCTAAATGATTTTATTACTTGGACCTTTTCTGGATCAGCTTCAATGCCCTTATCGGATAGCACATGGCCAAGAAATTTAAGTTTTTGTGTTTTCCAAACACATTTCTCTTTATTCAGATACACGTCATTATCATGGAATATTTTGCGTACCATCTCGACCGCTTTATCGTGTTCATCTTCATTACTCCCAAAGATTATAACATCATCAATGTAATTCATAGCGTTAGTGCACGGTGCTAACATTTCTTCTAGCATTCGCTGGAATATTTCAGGAGCGGAGTTTACTCCAAATAGTAAGCGTTTGTATCTATACAAACTTCGAATGGTAATAAAGGTTGTAATTTCTCGACTCTTCGTCAAGTTCCAACTGATGGTATGCATTTTTCAAATCAAGTCGGGAAAAATACT
Organism: Stomorhina lunata; assembly: GCA_933228675.1. NCBI lineage: Eukaryota > Metazoa > Arthropoda > Insecta > Diptera > Rhiniidae > Stomorhina > Stomorhina lunata. Next base: position 80,496,434 of record OW121740.1, on the reverse strand, counting down.
TAGCTCCCCTCAACTTAGCCTTATTTGCCCTACGCATATCGACACATAATCGTATGTCGCCGTTTTCCTTAAAAGCTAACACTATAGGCGATATCCAGGAGCTTGGGCCTAACACTGGTTCAATAATGTCCTGAGATAAAGCTCCATCCAGCTTTTGCACCACTTTATCTTCTAAAGCAATAGGAACTCGTCTAATGGGCTGTTGAACTGGTAGCACTTTAGGATCAAAAGATAACTTTACGACCACGTTTTTCCACTTAGGAAACGGCTTGATCTCTTCAACTCGATTTACGTTTAAGCCAAGTTTTAAAACGTTGAGTTTAATAGCTGTTTCTCTGCCCAATAAAGATTGTCTACCATTTTCAATCACATAAAATGTAGAAATTATTTCAGGGCCTTGGTTAATAGATATTGGCGCTTCAAATACACAGATTACATTAAGTAATTTTTCAGAAGCATATGCTCGAAATTGAGTTAAAGACTATGTCCGAACGTTAAATAATATGTTCCTTCCCTGAAGGCGTTGCCAATCATCATAGCTCAAAAGGTTGAAACGAGATCCCGAGTCAATTATCATCGATATTAAACTATCCGCGATTCGACACGTCACAGTATCTTCGGTTTCATCATCACTAATAATCTTAAAACAATTACTCCCCATTTTCTTGTTGCCAACTTCCGACTCTTCACTATCTACAGATCGTACTACATTACGACGACGTTTAGTTTCGAAGTTAGTATCATGTACTACCCGCCGTTTTATATTCGTTCTGCATTTGCGAGCAAAGTGGAAGACACGAGAACACTTATTGCATTTCATCGTACGAGCTGGGCAACTACTTGAATTTTCAACATGATCAGCATGCCCACATCTGCTGCACTCGTTTGCCCTAAATGCTGGGCGCCACTTCTTGGAATCGACTTTGTTTATGGTATTTTCATCTGGTCTACACATCATTGATTGCGACTGCTTGCCAATTTGTTCATCTACCCGGCATGCATCCAAAATTTCGTCTAGAGTGTGTTCTTTTTCCAATAATTTTCGTTTTAGCTCAACAGGTGCCCATACGTCGATAATCTTGTCCTTTAAACAAATTTCTTCGATTTCGGATTTGTTATTCCCGAATGAGCATTTAGCTATATGTTGCCGCAATCTTAAAACAAATGTATTAAAACTTTCACCTTCTAGAGGATTAATGCTACGAAAAAGATGTCGTTCAAATGCGGAATTTCTTCTTGGTGTAAAATATTCATTAAGTTTATCCACTAAAATTGTGTAAACATCATTGTTTAGTTTTTCATCATATTGGACCACTGCTCCCGGTAATGAATAGGCTACAGCTTGCAGCTGTTGTCCCCCAAAATGCAGCAACTTATTCCTCTTCCGTAAGACTGATGTTATCTCTTCCGCGTCCACATAAATTTGAAAAGCACGGAGCCACTTCTCCCATTCAGAACGTACCAACGATTTCTCTATAGAATCGCATAAAAATGGTTTAATTGTATCAGCCATGATTGTTGGTAGTTATCTTTACCGACACCTGAAATGCATACAAAAAAAAAATTAATTTTCCTTACCAACCAGACTATGTCCATAATTCTTTATTTTTATTTACTACTGGCTTGCGTAAAAACACCCAGCCTCTGATCTTTGTCAGATTGTCAACTTGTGGCTTGCGCATAGCCCCGGCCATTTGCTTTAAAGCAAAAGTCTCTTTATTCGGCCCGTAGCCTCTGGCATAATCCAGTTAACATTTTCAACATATTTTCTTTTTTTTCAGCCTGCATCACTAGCACGGCTTCTGACACTTGTCAGTTAATTCTTGTAACCATTAACTAAAACGTTCCATTTTTTTCATGGCAGATACATTGACTTCAACATATTTCATCATTTCATTTTTTCCTTCCCTTCAACAAACCTTCAACAACTTTTCCAAACAAAACAATGTTTCTTTTAAAAAAACGAGTTCACATCCTCGTCGCCACTGTAACAACCCGCAAAGTTCCCGTAAAGATACGACAAAGATTTATTATTTTATTTAGTTTAACTTTTATTTTACTATCAATGAAACAAAACTCAACACAACAAATTCAGTACATCCAATCTATTACTATTGACTACAGCTGATTCTTGCATGGTTGTTATTCATCATTTGACAAGGGTTGCCACAAGAGGGAAAAGTGTCCTTCCACATTTTAAAGCCTTGTCACAAGTTTGCAATATATGTTGCCTAAAGGAAAGTTTTTTATCAAGAGTTATGTCTAAATATTTTATACTGTCTTGTAAGGATTTGTTATATGGAAATAATATTGCCTGAGTTTTGTTATTATTAATCATAATCTTCCATCTTTCAAAATATTTTTTGCAATTAGATAGACCTCTATTCATTTGCTTAACTATAGCGTTAGAAACTTTTCCATTATAGCTTGGCTGAATCGTCGGCATAAAACGCAGCAAGTTGATTTTTGACGGGTTTAAAATCCGAAATAAATATCGAGTACAAAGTAGGCGATAACACGGAACCTTGTGGTACCCCGGCGGGAATGCTTCTTTGCGTAGAAGTTGTATCATTTACTTTGACTTCAAATGTTCTATCTTTTAAAAAGCTTCTTATGATCTTTTGAAGATATATAGGAAAATTAAATTTATTAAGCTTGAAAATTAAACCATCTTTCCATATGGAGTCAAAAGTCTTTTCAATATCTAGAAAAATTATACCTGTACTTTTTCGACAAGCTTTGTTATTATGTATTAATTTTACTACTCTTTTGATTTGATGAACCGTATAATGCTCTCTTCTGAATCCGAATTGATCGTCACTTATTATATTATGGCTATCTGTGTGATCTTTTATTCTATATAAGATATTTTTTTAAAAAAAATTTGTCTAGAACACTGAGCATACTAATTGGTCTGTAGCTTTCTAGTAGTTTTTTGTCTTTACCGGACCTTAAAATAGGTATGAATATTTTAGGAAAATATCCATTAACCAAAACCCTATTAAAATTTGAGGTCAAGAAATTAAAAAAAGAGTCTGGCATCTTCTTTACTATAATCGCCTTTATACCATATTTACCTGGTGCTTTTTTGTTTTTTAATTGTTTTTGTAAAGAATTTCACCTCTTCCATGGTAGTTAAGTCCCCCTTTATATTTACTATAGGCTGCGTGTCAATCCACCTTGAATGTTTAGTTACATAATTTATCAAACAATTTAGTGAGTGCTTTTGAACTTACTAAATTGCTTGATAAATTGTGAGATCGTTCAAAAACATCAGAAATAACATTGGCTTTTTGAGAATTCTCAACAACATCTTGTGTATTGACAGTAAGATTAGCAACGGCGCACGGTGTTTCAGAATCAAATTCCATTGGCCAAAACCTATATTTTTTGTTGACATAGATTTTTAAAATTTTTATACCATCAGAATGAAAACATATCAAAACTAAGGTGGAAAAAAAATAAGTCAAAATATTCGCTGTAGTGGGCGTGGCATGCTGCTAAAGACAAGGAATTTTGGTTAATTTAGAAATGAAAGAAAAATTGTAATTTTTGATCTCATATTAATTACGATTTCTTGAAAACTATTAATGCTAATGGGCTGCGGTTTTTTTTTTTTTGTTATGTTGGGTGGACTGTTGGTTTTAACAAATGGTATTTGCGCACTCTGTATAATTTGTAGTTAAGGTGTTATGTAAAAAATTTTAAATCACCATATACTCATAAAATTTCAAGTTTAGTAGTGTATAGCTTTTAAAGAAACAAATGGAAACAAAAGTCGAAACCACCCAAAGAAAGCCAAGAGTGTTCCCTTTAAGCCTATATATACTTTTGCACCCGCCCGGACCCGCCCGTAGAACACTTTTTTTATTTTAATGAAAATACTCAACATTTTTACAAGCAAAATTCTATCAAAATTACTAGTAAATTTATTTTAGAAATCATTCACTGTCATAAATACAAATTGCAGATAGTTATTTCAATAAGAGGAAAGTTATTAGTGGTTTAAATTTTTATTCAAATGGTTGGTATCTTAAAAAAAAACTTCCCTGAAATTTTTTAGGGAATTTTTCAAAGAATTTTGAAAATATTTCATTTTGCACAGATATTTCAATTACCTGCTAAAAATTATAGGAAAAAAACCTTTAAAATGTATTTCAGTAAAGTAGAGAATAAATTTTAACAGTTAAAATTTTCCATTTTTTAAGGAATGTTACCTAGCCTGTTACTCATCAGCGTTAAAGGGTTTTATTATACTTAAAAATTATTATAATTGGGGTTTTATGACATTAAATAAAACTTCCTAAATTTATTCACTGCATTTTAAAAATTCCATGAAAAAATTTTTAAAATATCTTTCAGTGAAATACAGGATGAATTTTAACAGGTACAATTTTCCATTTGATTTTATATACCCGTCATATCATCACATAATTGCAGCTATCCTCCAAAGGAATCTATGAAAATCACACCAATTTCTGCACAGGTACAACTGCAAGCTCTTCTTGATCATACAGCTGAAAGGTTGCTGCAATCACTTAAAGGAAGTGATTTAAAAAAACATGGAAACTGCAATTTAACTCTCTTTTGTAAATGGGGATGCGATGGATCTTCAGGACAAAAACAATATAAACAATTTTTATGTGAAGATATTTCTGACACAGATATGTTCATGGTGTCATTTGTGCAATTGCAATTAATAAAAAACTTAGAAGACTCGGAACCTTCGTCCAGCACAATGCAAACAAATTTTATTTGGAAAAATCATACTCTATAGTCCACGAAGTACTGCAGACCAATAAAATTTGAATTTAAAAAGGAAACTCGTGATACCATTAAGAATGAAATAAGTGACATCAGAGCTCAAATTTCAACACTAAAGCCATTAGAGATAGATGAACATACTATTAAATTGAATTATCAATTAATACTTTCAATGATAGACGGAAAAACTGCCCAGGCTTTGACTGATACAAAAGCTTCATCCAGCTGTATTATATGTAAAGCAACATCAAGTCAGTTAAACCAAGAACCTACAAAGTCACTAGATAGTATTGATGCATTTAAATTTGGATTATCACCGCTACATACGAGAATAAGATTTATGGAACACATACTGAAAATTAGCTATGATTTGGACTTCGGATCTTCAGGATCAGTAAGAAATAATGACACCAACAAAGAGAAAAGAAAATTGAAAAAGAAACAAGTTCAAGATGCATTTCTCAAACATGGGTTAATTATAGATCAACCAAAACAAGGATCAGGCATTACAAACGATGGCAATACCGCAAGAAGATTCTTTTTGGATCCCGAAACTACATCTGAAATAACAGGTGTTGATATAGATCTTATTTCAAGATTTAAAACAATTACTGAAGTACTTGGTGATTATGCCAAGGAAACTGTTGCTATATATACATCCAAATACAATTATAGAAATATGTCAGCAACAGTGCACAAAGTTCTTTGTCATGGAGAAGATGTCATTAAGCACCATTTATAACCAATTGGAGATTTATAGTTTTAAAACTTAAAAACTATAATTCAAAAAAAAACACAACACTTTCACTTTTCGGAATCAAATTCCAACTGTATTTTATTTTTCTTCTTACACTTCTTTTTATATTAAGTTTTACAATTTTTTCTTATGACCAAAATATCGATTAGTAATGAAATTAATTGTTGAAAAACAATTCCGAGAAATTAATAAGGAAGGTAAAAGAATGTTTTATTGCAAAACAGTTCTTAATAAATTTGGTTGCATTTATTACAATGAACTAAATAAAATAATGCATAAACGGTTCTTGGAATTAAAGCGTGAATGAACTAAATAAATTTATTAAATGCATAAATGGTTCTTGGAATTGCTTTTTAAACAAAGTAGGAAAGTAGGTAAATTAAAGTATGTATATATATATATTTATGTATATATATATATATATATATATATATATATATATTTATATTATATTGACTCGTGTTGAGGGAATAATGGGAGACATTATAACACCCCCACCGTTTGTTTGAGGCTCCGACGAAATTTTTAAGATTGAAATATTTTTCTTTGTAATATAAAATATTATACTTAAGGTAATTATTACAATAATTATTATTATATCTATACTTATGCCAATTATGTTTGTGTTTTTATTCTCATATAATATTGTTTTTATTGTTTCTTTATGTTTTAATTGTTCAATGTATAATGATTCTAACTTTAAATTGGCCATATCATTAGGGTTTTTATTAACTTTTGTAATTATGTTAGGTAATATAAATTTATCATAAACTTTAATTTTTACATTTAGGAATGTTGTATTTTGGGCATTTATTTCACAGTTTTCAAATTTTAACATAAATGTTCCAACCATACTTATATTATATTTGTTACAATTGTGTGTAAATTTATTGAAAAAGTTTTTAAATACGAGAACGCCAGGCGTGACCTCGGTTATAATTGTTTCCTCCAGTTTCTCCATATTGCAAAATGCTTCTGTAAAATTTATTATGTTTGCTAAACAACTGTCATTTAATTTAATCAAATTCTTCCTCATATCATTCTTTACGTTAATTTTAAAAATGTTATTCTCCGAATCCATCAGCACTTCCTTATTTTTTAGTGCAACTGAGTTATTCTCAGCATTTGGGATTGGTTCAAATAGAATTTTTGAGAGGGTATTTTTTGAATATTGTGGTACAAGGAGAATAATTAAGATGTTAGAATCTTGCAAAGCTACGGTTACTTTTATATTTACGTAACTGTCAAAGTCATTAATTAGGTCTAATTCGATTTTTGTCATTATGTCTGAAGGTATAACGCCAAGTTTACTAGAGAATATAATTTGTCCGATGTTATCAATATGGTTTCTTAGAAGTGAGATATCATTGTTTATTTGGTAAATATGTGAAAGGAATGTGACTTCTGTTTCAAGAGTTGCTATTTCGTTCCGTAAGAAGTTTTTGAAGTGGCTCAAATAAGTTTCTATTATATTTTGCTTCTGGTTTATATGTTTTGTAATATTATGTATTTGAGCAGTTATCATGTGATTAAAATGTATTATATTGTCGGTTCTTTCAGTTATAATTTGCTGGTTCTTGTGAAGTGAGTTCAAGGATTCGTAGATTTGGGTCTCATCGTCACTATCCAATGTTCCTGCTACAAATTTTAGACCTTTTCCTAAAATGTTTACAAGTCCTCGTTTTGCTCTGAACTGTGGGGTAAGATTGTCTATTTTAGCCTTGAGAAGAAAGAAGTTCTTGTTTGTCGTATCTAATAGAGTCCTTGTTTCGGTGTTGGTTGTATTCAGGGTATTTATATTTTTAGATATTAAGTCCAAAGTTTCCTTATAGAACGTTGTATTGACGACGTGAATTATTTTGCTATAATGTTCTATAACTTTGACTTCGTCTGTTTTTATTGGTAAGTATCCGTTATTGTTCGTTAAATCTTGAATGTCTATTGATTGCGATGTGACGGTTGTGAAAAATGTCAGAGTAAGTATCCAATTTGCCATCTGAAAGAAAAATAGTTGATTTATTAGTTATTGTCAGGGTTGTCTCTGTCTTGATATTTCTTTTTAGGTTTCACATGTGTCTTATAATATTTGTGTCCAGTTCTAACTGTCTGTAAATGGTCGTCATCTATTTTAACTGCATTAATTTTCCTATATTTATTGTGGTTTTTACCACCTCTTATTTCTTTAATATAATTTGTTTCATTCTCTAGTTCTATATCTTTTCTATTTTCGTTTAATTTCTGTATATATTTTCCTTTTTTTAATTCCATTAAGTCGTGAATTTCCTTGTATCTGTCTTCGTGTACTTTGCCGTTTACAAAGTCAATTGGTTTAATACCTGTAGTTCCATGTACCGTATTGTTATAAAATCCTATTATTCTTAACATCTTGTCTTCAATAGTTTCACCCTGGTTTTCTTTATCATGTCTTAGTAGTCTTATGTGTTCATTAATAGTGTTATGTAGTCTTTCAATGTCCGCATTGGACGTATGGTTACTATTCGAGGTATAATGAATGTCAATTTTTTCTTTTTTTAAGAACTCTTGCATCGGTATGGCTTTGAATCCCAGTTCGTTGTCTACAATAATTTTATTTATTTTTCCGTACGTATTAATTATCTGTAATAGTTTTGTTTTGAACTCTGTCCAACTTCTTCCATTTATTTGAAATGCTAAGGCGAATTTTGAAAATTTATCAATTGCTGTCAAAAACAAATTTTTATTCAGAGTATAAAATACGTCTATGTGTAGTACTTCGAGTGGTTTATGTGGAGTCTCTGTGATTTTATAAGGTATCTTTGGAGGTTTTCTGTCGTACTTCTCCAGGTTGCAAACTTCGCAGTTATTTATAAATTGTGTTATCCTAAGTTTAAGTTTTGGATTGTATATGCGTGTGATTAGCTCTCTATATACTGCTTCTATTCCGCGATGGTTTTTATCAAGGTGTTCGTTTTTTATAATTTCGGCTAACCGGTTTTCATCCTCTACATCTTCTGTTTGTAGTGTACATCTTATTATCCTAAATTTTTCGTTGTCAGCAAATAATTCTTTATAAGTATTACTAAAAGTTGTATAAAATTCTTCTTCCATTAAAATAGCGTTTAGCTGTGTGGGGTTAAAGTGATTTTTAAGTAGAGTGATAGCAGTTTCCCTATCCATTTCTTTCATGTAGACAATTTTTCTTTTATTACCAAATATACATATATTTTTTTATCTTTAGCGATCCGGAGGTGGTTTTTATTATGATGACCTGGTTTTTGAACATATTTATTGGTGATTTCGTCTTTATTATTCTACCATCGGATTCTAATATATTTACACTAACGGGTTCGGTTTCGATCCTGGACAAGGCATCAGCATTAGAGTTCTTAGTTCCCTTCTTGTACTTTATTTCGTAATCAAACTCCGATAGTTTTAGCCTCCACCTTACAAGTTTTGAGTTAGGTTCTTTAATAGAAAAAAGCCATGTTAAAGGCTTGTGATCAGTTTCTATTGTGAACTTACGACCAAAAAGATAAGGTCTAAAATATTTTGTGGCCCATATGATTGCCAATAACTCTTTTTCTATTGTGCTGTAGTTTATTTCATGAGAGTTGAGGGTACGGCTGGCATAACATATTGGGTGATTATTTTGGGAAAGTACTGCTCCCAAGGCATAATTGCTGGCATCAGTTGTTAGTGTGAATGTCTTCGTAAAATCCGGATATGTTAATATTGGGTCGTGTGTTAATAATGTCTTAAGAGTATTAAAGCTTTTTGCAGTCCTTCTTTAAGTATTTAGTCATGGGTTTAGCTATCAACGAATAGTCCTTAATAAATTTCCTATAATAGCCGGTTAATCCTAGGAATTGTTTGATTTGTTTTGTAGTTTTGGGTATTGGAAAATTTACGACGCATTCTATCTTTTTAGGATTAGGCTTAACTCCCTCCGTAGTAACTATGTGTCCAAGAAATTCAGTTTCTTTTTTTAGAAATTCTGACTTGTCTAATTGAATCTTTAGGTTTGTTTCTCGTAGTCTTTCAAATATGAGTGTAAGTGAATTCATGTGCTCTTGTAAGGATGTCGAAAATATAATTATATCGTCTAAATATACTAGGCAGATCTTGTTAATGAAATCATGTAGTATATTATTCATAAGTCTTTGAAATGTTGCCGGGGCTGTCTTCAGTCCGAATGGCATACGTAGAAACTCATAGTGTCCCCCTTCGACACTGAATGCGGTTTTGTGAACGTCCTCTTTTTCTATTTCGATTTGGTGAAAACCCTTTGCCAGATCGAGAGTAGTAAAATATTGGTTTCTTCCCAATTTTTCCAGTATCTCGTCTATATTTGGAATAGGAAATTTGTCGTCGATCGTAGCTTCATTTAGCTTACGATAGTCGACAACTAGTCTCCATTTTTGTTTTCCGCTAGCGTCTGCCTTCTTAGGCACTATCCAAATCGGGGCAGAATATGGTGAGTTACTATTTCTAATTATTTTATTTTCTAACATGTCTCTAATTTGGTCTTCTACTTCTTTTTTATGAACATATGGGTATCTATATGATTTTGAGAATATTGGTGCATTATTGGTTGTTCGTATTTTATGTTTTATAGCAGAGGTGAATGAAAGTTTTTCATTTTCGTGGTAAAAGATGTCACGGTATTTATCTATTACGTGAAATAGTTGTGATCTTTCTTCAGAATTCAAATGTTCTGTTCTAATTTGATCATTTATTGGTTTAGAATTTGATACAAAGTTAAACTCCATATCAGTGATTTCTTTGTTCATCATCCCATTATTGTGTAATTCTTTAATATAGTTATTTTCATCGTCTAGTTTTTCTTCATCACTTTTAATATAAAGGGGAATTTTATTTTCTCCTAATCTAATTGTATTAGTTTCGAAACAGATTTTTGCTTTCATTGCCCTAAGTAAATCATTACCAATAAGGCCGTCATAAAATTCGTGGAATTTTATTATGTAAAACTCTATTCTTTCTAGGTTTGTGTCGAATTCTTTAAATGTAGGGATTATGGCTTTTTCGTAGAGGGTTATCTTGTGTTGCAAGGTTTTAATGATAATTGGTTCGATTTTCTGTATCCATCTGGGATGACATATATTTGGGTTTAGAATGGAATTAGTTGCGCCTGTATCTATGATTAACTTTAGGTATCCTAATTTTGATTTAACTTTTATATATGGAAGTTCCCTGAGGCTGAATAATGAAAATTTTCGTCCTCGGTTGGTTTAGTCTGTTTTTCGAATTTATTAACGTCCATAGGTTCTGGTCTTGGGAAATTGTTTGTATGTGGTAATTCCTGTTGTCGGAAGGGATTCCAATTGTTTTGTCTTTGGAACGTTTGACCATTGTGGCCAGAGTTTTTGTGGTTTCCTCGCCAATTATGGGTGTTATTTGGATTATTCCGATAGTGGTTATGGAAATTAGGTTGTTGATGTGAGAGGTTTCTTTGTGTATCGTAATTATTTGGTCTTGCTACATTATAGTTATTATAAGATCTGTTGTTATGTTTCTGAGTCTGTGGATTTTTGTATTCCTGGTTTGGCGGTCTATGATTGAAGAATGTCGTGTTTGATGAAGTGACATATGCATGTCCTGACTGGAATAAGGTTTCCATTGCCGTTTCTAGGCTGTCGGGATTTCTGCATATTAGAATAGTTCGCATGGGTTCTGGTACTTTTTCCTTAAATATATTTAAGGCAGTTTTCATATTGTTCTTTGCACATTCGTTGGCTGCTGGGCCAGAACCGATAGACAAAACGGTTTTGTTGTTGAGATTTCTAAGTCTTTGTTTAATTTCATTATAAAATTCTATACTATTCGTTTTGAAAGTTGTACTTTTAAGCCTGTCAAAAAGTTCTTCTAAACTGTATCTATCACCGAAATTATTATTTAATACGTTCTTTATGTCTGTCCATGATTGAGCCTGACAGTTGATTTCGATAACTTCTCTTGCCTTCCCAGTAATTCTACTTTTAATAATGTCAGAAAATAGTAGTTGTGATGGTTGGTCGTACGCTGTTAATAGAGGGTGAACCCTATCTATTAAATTGATGAAAGTTTGTAGATTGCGGTAATCGCCGTTAAATTCTGGGAGTTGATTTAAATATTTCATGGGATCAATACTAATAGAGAGTGGTTGGCCTTGTTCGGTCATCTTGTCGGTTATGTTTTATCTCTCTAATATTTCTCTATAAAGATATCTTAGTCTTTTCCTGAAATGGCGTGTATTTCTAGTAATTCTTCTATTTCTATCTTCTTCTACGTTAATGTCCGTTAGGCACCCGTCGTTCGATTCGATCCCTGAGTCCAAATTATAGTCTGGGTAAGTATCTCTACTGTCTTCGGTAAAATCTATGTCTGAGGGATAATCAGATAGTGAATCGGTATCACTCATTGAGCAACTTGATCACTTGGAGAAGGAGGAAAAAAAATATACAGCTTCTCTTCTCTTTTTTTTTTTGTTCAAAAAGCACTTCTTAGACAATAAAATACCAATTTATGTTTTAAATATTACTTAAATACCTTAGGAAATTTAACGGTGGGTTTGTTGTTGGTTGGTTGTTAGTTCAATGTTGTTTGATGAGTTTGTTGATCCAGTTTTTTTTTTGTGTTGATGGGGTTGTGTTGTTTCTTTCCTTAGGGAATTCGTTGATGGGTTTGTTTTTGCTTCAATGTTGTTTAAGTTTGGTTTCTTCGTTGGGTTGGTTTCTCCGTTTGGTTAATCGTTGGTTCAATGTTGTTTGATTTTTGTAGGGTGATAAATTTGTTGATTAAGTTTTTTCTCTTTTTGTTTTCAAAAAGGTTTCTTTTCTTTTATCTTTTAAGAAGAGTACTTTAAAATTTTTGTAAAAAAAAAAATTTCGAAAAAAGTTTTTATCCTTTAATCTTTTAAAGGAAAAATTTTTTTATAAAAAAAAATTTCGAAAAAAAGTTTTATCCTTTAATCTTTTAAAGGAGTGTTTAAGGATGCTTTCTTTTTCATCCCTTTTTTTTTTGAAAGGACCGCACTAAGAATAGATATTCACGTTCTACCACCTTTACGTTGGGTAGGACTTGCGGTATCCTACCGACTGCGCCAGTTTTAAAACTTAAAAACTATAATTCAAAAAAAAAACACAACACTTTCACTTTTCGGAATCAAATTCCAACTGTATTTTATTTTTCTTCTTACACTTCTTTTTATATTAAGTTTTACAATTTTTTCTTATGACCAAAATATCGATTAGTAATGAAATTAATTGTTGAAAAACAATTCCGAGAAATTAATAAGGAAGGTAAAAGAATGTTTTATTGCAAAACAGTTCTTAATAAATTTGGTTGCATTTATTACAATGAACTAAATAAAATAATGCATAAACGGTTCTTGGAATTAAAGCGTGAATGAACTAAATAAATTTATTAAATGCATAAATGGTTCTTGGAATTGCTTTTTAAACAAAGTAGGAAAGTAGGTAAATTAAAGTATGTATATATATATATTTATGTATATATATATATATATATATATTTATATTATATTGACTCGTGTTGAGGGAATAATGGGAGACATTATAACACCCCCACCGTTTGTTTGAGGCTCCGACGAAATTTTTAAGATTGAAATATTTTTCTTTGTAATATAAAATATTATACTTAAGGTAATTATTACAATAATTATTATTATATCTATACTTATGCCAATTATGTTTGTGTTTTTATTCTCATATAATATTGTTTTTATTGTTTCTTTATGTTTTAATTGTTCAATGTATAATGATTCTAACTTTAAATTGGCCATATCATTAGGGTTTTTATTAACTTTTGTAATTATGTTAGGTAATATAAATTTATCATAAACTTTAATTTTTACATTTAGGAATGTTGTATTTTGGGCATTTATTTCACAGTTTTCAAATTTTAACATAAATGTTCCAACCATACTTATATTATATTTGTTACAATTGTGTGTAAATTTATTGAAAAAGTTTTTAAATACGAGAACGCCAGGCGTGACCTCGGTTATAATTGTTTCCTCCAGTTTCTCCATATTGCAAAATGCTTCTGTAAAATTTATTATGTTTGCTAAACAACTGTCATTTAATTTAATCAAATTCTTCCTCATATCATTCTTTACGTTAATTTTAAAAATGTTATTCTCCGAATCCATCAGCACTTCCTTATTTTTTAGTGCAACTGAGTTATTCTCAGCATTTGGGATTGGTTCAAATAGAATTTTTGAGAGGGTATTTTTTGAATATTGTGGTACAAGGAGAATAATTAAGATGTTAGAATCTTGCAAAGCTACGGTTACTTTTATATTTACGTAACTGTCAAAGTCATTAATTAGGTCTAATTCGATTTTTGTCATTATGTCTGAAGGTATAACGCCAAGTTTACTAGAGAATATAATTTGTCCGATGTTATCAATATGGTTTCTTAGAAGTGAGATATCATTGTTTATTTGGTAAATATGTGAAAGGAATGTGACTTCTGTTTCAAGAGTTGCTATTTCGTTCCGTAAGAAGTTTTTGAAGTGGCTCAAATAAGTTTCTATTATATTTTGCTTCTGGTTTATATGTTTTGTAATATTATGTATTTGAGCAGTTATCATGTGATTAAAATGTATTATATTGTCGGTTCTTTCAGTTATAATTTGCTGGTTCTTGTGAAGTGAGTTCAAGGATTCGTAGATTTGGGTCTCATCGTCACTATCCAATGTTCCTGCTACAAATTTTAGACCTTTTCCTAAAATGTTTACAAGTCCTCGTTTTGCTCTGAACTGTGGGGTAAGATTGTCTATTTTAGCCTTGAGAAGAAAGAAGTTCTTGTTTGTCGTATCTAATAGAGTCCTTGTTTCGGTGTTGGTTGTATTCAGGGTATTTATATTTTTAGATATTAAGTCCAAAGTTTCCTTATAGAACGTTGTATTGACGACGTGAATTATTTTGCTATAATGTTCTATAACTTTGACTTCGTCTGTTTTTATTGGTAAGTATCCGTTATTGTTCGTTAAATCTTGAATGTCTATTGATTGCGATGTGACGGTTGTGAAAAATGTCAGAGTAAGTATCCAATTTGCCATCTGAAAGAAAAATAGTTGATTTATTAGTTATTGTCAGGGTTGTCTCTGTCTTGATATTTCTTTTTAGGTTTCACATGTGTCTTATAATATTTGTGTCCAGTTCTAACTGTCTGTAAATGGTCGTCATCTATTTTAACTGCATTAATTTTCCTATATTTATTGTGGTTTTTACCACCTCTTATTTCTTTAATATAATTTGTTTCATTCTCTAGTTCTATATCTTTTCTATTTTCGTTTAATTTCTGTATATATTTTCCTTTTTTTAATTCCATTAAGTCGTGAATTTCCTTGTATCTGTCTTCGTGTACTTTGCCGTTTACAAAGTCAATTGGTTTAATACCTGTAGTTCCATGTGCCGTATTGTTATAAAATCCTATTATTCTTAACATCTTGTCTTCAATAGTTTCACCCTGGTTTTCTTTATCATGTCTTAGTAGTCTTATGTGTTCATTAATAGTGTTATGTAGTCTTTCAATGTCCGCATTGGACGTATGGTTACTATTCGAGGTATAATGAATGTCAATTTTTTCTTTTTTTAAGAACTCTTGCATCGGTATGGCTTTGAATCCCAGTTCGTTGTCTACAATAATTTTATTTATTTTTCCGTACGTATTAATTATCTGTAATAGTTTTGTTTTGAACTCTGTCCAACTTCTTCCATTTATTTGAAATGCTAAGGCGAATTTTGAAAATTTATCAATTGCTGTCAAAAACAAATTTTTATTCAGAGTATAAAATACGTCTATGTGTAGTACTTCGAGTGGTTTATGTGGAGTCTCTGTGATTTTATAAGGTATCTTTGGAGGTTTTCTGTCGTACTTCTCCAGGTTGCAAACTTCGCAGTTATTTATAAATTGTGTTATCCTAAGTTTAAGTTTTGGATTGTATATGCGTGTGATTAGCTCTCTATATACTGCTTCTATTCCGCGATGGTTTTTATCAAGGTGTTCGTTTTTTATAATTTCGGCTAACCGGTTTTCATCCTCTACATCTTCTGTTTGTAGTGTACATCTTATTATCCTAAATTTTTCGTTGTCAGCAAATAATTCTTCATAAGTATTACTAAAAGTTGTATAAAATTCTTCTTGCATTAAAATAGCGTTTAGCTGTGTGGGGTTAAAGTGATTTTTAAGTAGAGTGATAGCAGTTTCCCTATCCATTTCTTTCATGTAGACAATTTTTCTTTTATTACCAAATATACATATATTTTTTTATCTTTAGCGATCCGGAGGTGGTTTTTATTATGATGACCTGGTTTTTGAACATATTTATTGGTGATTTCGTCTTTATTATTCTACCATCGGATTCTAATATATTTACACTAACGGGTTCGGTTTCGATCCTGGACAAGGCATCAGCATTAGAGTTCTTAGTTCCCTTCTTGTACTTTATTTCGTAATCAAACTCCGATAGTTTTAGCCTCCACCTTACAAGTTTTGAGTTAGGTTCTTTAATAGAAAAAAGCCATGTTAAAGGCTTGTGATCAGTTTCTATTGTGAACTTACGACCAAAAAGATAAGGTCTAAAATATTTTGTGGCCCATATGATTGCCAATAACTCTTTTTCTATTGTGCTGTAGTTTATTTCATGAGAGTTGAGGGTACGGCTGGCATAACATATTGGGTGATTATTTTGGGAAAGTACTGCTCCCAAGGCATAATTGCTGGCATCAGTTGTTAGTGTGAATGTCTTCGTAAAATCCGGATATGTTAATATTGGGTCGTGTGTTAATAATGTCTTAAGAGTATTAAAGCTTTTTGCAGTCCTTCTTTAAGTATTTAGTCATGGGTTTAGCTATCAACGAATAGTCCTTAATAAATTTCCTATAATAGCCGGTTAATCCTAGGAATTGTTTGATTTGTTTTGTAGTTTTGGGTATTGGAAAATTTACGACGCATTCTATCTTTTTAGGATTAGGCTTAACTCCCTCCGTAGTAACTATGTGTCCAAGAAATTCAGTTTCTTTTTTTAGAAATTCTGACTTGTCTAATTGAATCTTTAGGTTTGTTTCTCGTAGTCTTTCAAATATGAGTGTAAGTGAATTCATGTGCTCTTGTAAGGATGTCGAAAATATAATTATATCGTCTAAATATACTAGGCAGATCTTGTTAATGAAATCATGTAGTATATTATTCATAAGTCTTTGAAATGTTGCCGGGGCTGTCTTCAGTCCGAATGGCATACGTAGAAACTCATAGTGTCCCCCTTCGACACTGAATGCGGTTTTGTGAACGTCCTCTTTTTCTATTTCGATTTGGTGAAAACCCTTTGCCAGATCGAGAGTAGTAAAATATTGGTTTCTTCCCAATTTTTCCAGTATCTCGTCTATATTTGGAATAGGAAATTTGTCGTCGATCGTAGCTTCATTTAGCTTACGATAGTCGACAACTAGTCTCCATTTTTGTTTTCCGCTAGCGTCTGCCTTCTTAGGCACTATCCAAATCGGGGCAGAATATGGTGAGTTACTATTTCTAATTATTTTATTTTCTAACATGTCTCTAATTTGGTCTTCTACTTCTTTTTTATGAACATATGGGTATCTATATGATTTTGAGAATATTGGTGCATTATTGGTTGTTCGTATTTTATGTTTTATAGCAGAGGTGAATGAAAGTTTTTCATTTTCGTGGTAAAAGATGTCACGGTATTTATTTATTACGTGAAATAGTTGTGATCTTTCTTCAGAATTCAAATGTTCTGTTCTAATTTGATCATTTATTGGTTTAGAATTTGATACAAAGTTAAACTCCATATCAGTGATTTCTTTGTTCATCATCCCATTATTGTGTAATTCTTTAATATAGTTATTTTCATCGTCTAGTTTTTCTTCATCACTTTTAATATAAAGGGGAATTTTATTTTCTCCTAATCTAATTGTATTAGTTTCGAAACAGATTTTTGCTTTCATTGCCCTAAGTAAATCATTACCAATAAGGCCGTCATAAAATTCGTGGAATTTTATTATGTAAAACTCTATTCTTTCTAGGTTTGTGTCGAATTCTTTAAATGTAGGGATTATGGCTTTTTCGTAGAGGGTTATCTTGTGTTGCAAGGTTTTAATGATAATTGGTTCGATTTTCTGTATCCATCTGGGATGACATATATTTGGGTTTAGAATGGAATTAGTTGCGCCTGTATCTATGATTAACTTTAGGTATCCTAATTTTGATTTAACTTTTATATATGGAAGTTCCCTGAGGCTGAATAATGAAAATTTTCGTCCTCGGTTGGTTTAGTCTGTTTTTCGAATTTATTAACGTCCATAGGTTCTGGTCTTGGGAAATTGTTTGTATGTGGTAATTCCTGTTGTCGGAAGGGATTCCAATTGTTTTGTCTTTGGAACGTTTGACCATTGTGGCCAGAGTTTTTGTTGTTTCCTCGCCAATTATGGGTGTTATTTGGATTATTCCGATAGTGGTTATGGAAATTAGGTTGTTGATGTGAGAGGTTTCTTTGTGTATCGTAATTATTTGGTCTTGCTACATTATAGTTATTATAAGATCTGTTGTTATGTTTCTGAGTCTGTGGATTTTTGTATTCCTGGTTTGGCGGTCTATGATTGAAGAATGTCGTGTTTGATGAAGTGACATATGCATGTCCTGACTGGAATAAGGTTTCCATTGCCGTTTCTAGGCTGTCGGGATTTCTGCATATTAGAATAGTTCGCATGGGTTCTGGTACTTTTTCCTTAAATATATTTAAGGCAGTTTTCATATTGTTCTTTGCACATTCGTTGGCTGCTGGGCCAGAACCGATAGACAAAACGGTTTTGTTGTTGAGATTTCTAAGTCTTTGTTTAATTTCATTATAAAATTCTATACTATTCGTTTTGAAAGTTGTACTTTTAAGCCTGTCAAAAAGTTCTTCTAAACTGTATCTATCACCGAAATTATTATTTAATACGTTCTTTATGTCTGTCCATGATTGAGCCTGACAGTTGATTTCGATAACTTCTCTTGCCTTCCCAGTAATTCTACTTTTAATAATGTCAGAAAATAGTAGTTGTGATGGTTGGTCGTACGCTGTTAATAGAGGGTGAACCCTATCTATTAAATTGATGAAAGTTTGTAGATTGCGGTAATCGCCGTTAAATTCTGGGAGTTGATTTAAATATTTCATGAGATCAATACTAATAGAGAGTGGTTGGCCTTGTTCGGTCATCTTGTCGGTTATGTTTTATCTCTCTAATATTTCTCTATAAAGATATCTTAGTCTTTTCCTGAAATGGCGTGTATTTCTAGTAATTCTTCTATTTCTATCTTCTTCTACGTTAATGTCCGTTAGGTACCCGTCGTTCGATTCGATCCCTGAGTCCAAATTATAGTCTGGGTAAGTATCTCTACTGTCTTCGGTAAAATCTATGTCTGAGGGATAATCAGATAGTGAATCGGTATCACTCATTGAGCAACTTGATCACTTGGAGAAGGAGGAAAAAAATATACAGCTTCTCTTCTCTTTTTTTTTTTGTTCAAAAAGCACTTCTTAGACAATAAAATACCAATTTATGTTTTAAATATTACTTAAATACCTTAGGAAATTTAACGGTGGGTTTGTTGTTGGTTGGTTGTTAGTTCAATGTTGTTTGATGAGTTTGTTGATCCAGTTTTTTTTTTGTGTTGATGGGGTTGTGTTGTTTCTTTCCTTAGGGAATTCGTTGATGGGTTTGTTTTTGCTTCAATGTTGTTTAAGTTTGGTTTCTTCGTTGGGTTGGTTTCTCCGTTTGGTTAATCGTTGGTTCAATGTTGTTTGATTTTTGTAGGGTGATAAATTTGTTGATTAAGTTTTTTCTCTTTTTGTTTTCAAAAAGGTTTCTTTTCTTTTATCTTTTAAGAAGAGTACTTTAAAATTTTTGTAAAAAAAAAATTTCGAAAAAAGTTTTTATCCTTTAATCTTTTAAAGGAAAAATTTTTTTATAAAAAAAAATTTCGAAAAAAAAGTTTTATCCTTTAATCTTTTAAAGAAAAAAAATTTTTTATATAAAAAAAAATTTCGAAAAAAAGTTTTATCCTTTAATCTTTTAAAGGAGTGTTTAAGGATGCTTTCTTTTTCATCCCTTTTTTTTTGAAAGGACCGCACTAAGAATAGATATTCACGTTCTACCACCTTTACGTTGGGTAGGACTTGCGGTATCCTACCGACTGCGCCAGTTTTAAAACTTAAAAACTATAATTCAAAAAAAAAACACAACACTTTCACTTTTCGGAATCAAATTCCAACTGTATTTTATTTTTCTTCTTACACTTCTTTTTATATTAAGTTTTACAATTTTTTCTTATGACCAAAATATCGATTAGTAATGAAATTAATTGTTGAAAAACAATTCCGAGAAATTAATAAGGAAGGTAAAAGAATGTTTTATTGCAAAACAGTTCGTAATAAATTTGGTTGCATTTATTACAATGAACTAAATAAAATAATGCATAAACGGTTCTTGGAATTAAAGCGTGAATGAACTAAATAAATTTATTAAATGCATAATGCATAAATGGTTCTTGGAATTGCTTTTTAAACAAAGTAGGAAAGTAGGTAAATTAAAGTATGTATATATATATATTTATGTACGTGTACATATATATTTATATTATATTGACTCGTGTTGAGGGAATAATGGGAGACATTATAACAATTTATCAGAGGAAGCCCAGGAAAAAAGAAATAAGGATTACAGATTTTACAGAGAACATAATACCAGAAAAACGTCACGAAGTTCTACAAATGAAGACTTATTTCACATATTATTAGCAACATCAGATCCATTCATCTCTAGCATTCGAAGTCAATGGAAAGTAAATCCTTCGGACCTAAGTGCCGAAGTTAAAGCACTGCTACAGGACAGCAGTAATACAAAACAGAATATAAAATATTTACAAGAAATATTCCAGCCAAATAAACAATAATTATAATTTGCATTTAACATTTGAGTTCAATAAAGTATACAAATATCAATATTAAATATTATTTTATTTATCTACAATCTATTTATGACTACAAATAAATATATATTTAAAGAAAAATTATGTTACATTCTTTTATTTAAAAAAAAAGTAGGTAATATGTAAGTATTATTAAGCATAAATTAAAATTAGGGCCACCCTAATAAAAATACTGTAAATACCTCAACGAGAAAGGGGCACCCTAAGGATAACAAAATATTAAATTGCTATCCAAGGACGACTTGTGGCCTAAATTTGAGCCAAATCGGTTAAGAGGAAGTAGGTCAAAAATGAGTTGGCAGATTTGAAACAAAATAAAACTGAAAAAAATCGAAAATTGAATTTCAAGCTTAAATTTCTTAAGAACCACTGTGCCAATCTTAATAAAACCTACAATCGAAAAAGCTACAGATGTTATCTATTGATTAAAAAAAGAACTGCTAAAAAACCTTTAATAGTTAAAAAGTTACAGAGTTTTGGCCAATGAAAAACGATTCTGAACCACTGTGCGGCGTCCAGATTACTCTTGATCGCTTTTGTAATTTTCCAAAATTTTTGTTTACCTTTAGGCAAATTTTGCAAAAATAATTTCCAGTTGTTATTACTGTCCTGAGAAACATTTTGATTAATTAGGGTATTAAGTTGATTCAAAATACAAATTAAGCGTTGCCTCTCGGGGGGTTGGTAACACCTTTGCAACTTGCGTTTAAATATGTTTCGCTGACCAATTAAATACAAACTTAATTGGAATAGTTTCCCTTGCTAGGCACATTTCTTTCCGAGAGGAATTTTGTTGGATGCTTCCGTCAGCACACGTATTAAATCACTTATGATACCTTCAATGTTTGTCTCCGGGATGTTTATTGTTTCTAATTCACTTATTTGAGAGTCTACCCAATTAGAAATCAAATTCCAGTTTGCAGAATTGTATAGTGGAACTAACATATTCTTTTTAACAATTGAGCCATAAATTTCACAGGAAATCGGTCAGAGTTTAGAAGGCCTGGGTGTGTTTCAATCGATGACATGTTCAAATTTGAATTTGAAAGAACGAGGTCAATTGTCGACGGGCGTGATGACTGAGGCCCCTGTCCATAGCGGGTGAAATCCAATGGAAAATAAAAATAACTGTTACTCATTTGATGATTGTATAAACTTACACCAGCAGTGTTATTGTCAAAACAGTTCCAGCTGGTATGATGGGCATTAAATTCCCCAAAAACGAAAAATTCAGTTGAAGAATTTGTTATTTTGTCTATATGATCGAAAAAACTTGGTGTATATTCTGGACTATAGGCTGATGTGATCCTAATGGGGCGGCCGTTTATTTTTAGAGTAATGGAAATGTTTTCTATTTTCATGGTGTTAAAATTGGATACTAGTTTATGAGGAATTGAGCTCCTTATTGCAATAAGAACCCCTCCCCCATGTGTTCGTCTGTCTTTCCCATCAATTTTATAGTTTGAAATTTTAAATTTGTTGTGTGGTTTTAAATAAGTTTCATTAATAAAAATTAAATCGATTTGTTTTTGAATTAAAACTTGCTCCAATTGGAGTATGGGACTACTGTTTGTTATGCCTTGGGCATTAAAGTGCATAACACGAATCATGGTTACTACTTCTTGATTATATGACATATCTGAGCATATCCGAGTACTCTCATTTTGTCATATTTTTTTTTACATTTCTCCAACGCATTCAGAGCTTCAAAGTAAATATCAATTATTTTTTCATTAAATAAATCATCGTCATTATTAAGACCAGATGCACTCTCACGCGGTGCTCTTTATTGGTTGTTCGATTCCCTTGGCCAAGCATAACTTGGTCTTGCTTCATCGTTGCCAATAGGAGGGAAATCTTCTGTTGAGAAATTAAATCCGGGCCTGTTTCTGGTAGGATTGCCTCTCGGTTGGTTTCTTCAGATTCTTTGGCGGATTTCAAGATATTCTCGTCTAGATGGACAGCGTGGATCATCTGCCCTGTGGTTGATGTTTCTAAGGTTATTTTTAACACAATTAAAACATTTATAAACAACTGGTCCTTGGGTTGGGACCTTGTCAACTGGACATCTGGAGTAGACATGCGGACCGGCGCAACCAATGCAATTATTACTTCTGCGACAGTTTGAAGAACCATGGCGCATTTTGAACATTGAGTTGGGCTGCTGCGTGAGGGATTTCTCCAGTGAACCGCTATGTTATGAAAATACTTAATTCTTAAAATTTCTCTTTTAGAAATCTAGCTTTTGTTGAGTTCTATCATGTAAATTGCATTATCTTCTGGTTCTTTTTGTTATGATCTCTTTTATGCTGATTGGAGTGATGTTGAAGGCTTGCTTAGTTTGAATTTGTTTTGATCCTTAATTGGATGTGTATAAAACTTTACATTTCTTTCCTTTAATGCTTTTTTGGCATCTTCATATAAGGGTAACGTGTTGGGTAAGACTTTGGTGAGTCAGTTTCATCCAAATCGGATAATGCTTCGAAACTATTTGTAGACCTTCCATCTACTTTTTGATATTTATATTTTGGATTATTTCCCCAAAATTTGGTACGTTTTGTGGACATAGCCATAAATTATATATTAAGTTTTAAATGTTTATTTTTTATTTTTGACGTGAAAATCAGCTGTTTAATAATACCGTCTTATTACAATAAATAGTTAGTACGCACTGATAAAAGTATCTTTTTCAAAAAAAAAATCGAATGTTTTCTATAAAAACGGTTAAATGTTTAGCATTAAACTATTTAATTTCATATAACATCACAACATCTCACAGTGTATCTGGTAGAAAAAACAACAAAATTTGATCAAAATAACGGCTTACCTAAAGAGCATAAGAAAAAAGAGGCGTTGCTTATAAACAATTGTTTGGTGAAACGTCCACCGCTGATTTAGTTAAAAAACTCTGCCTATGCTGAAAACACTGCCTACGTTTTTTATTCTGTTCTCTTTAGTTTTACTTAAAAAAAGATCAAATCACACAGCAAACATTTGCGAAATGTTTTTGTTCTGAGTTTTTCGGTTTTGTTTTTTTTTTTAACTGACTAAGTTCGTGTTTCGTTCGTGTACAAATAAAACACAAATCATTTTGGCAAATATATTATCACTAGCTTTGTAACCCGCTTCTTCGTTAGCGGTACAATTTGAATGGACAAAGTTACAAAATTTACCAAAATTATTTTTTACTTGCTTATCGATTCCGATATAAATAAAATTATGTATGTATTAGTTCTAAAGATACATATAGGTCAAAATATGTACCTACCCTCTACTGGTGTCATTTTCAGAAAAGTACTAAACACTCCTCCCTTATTTGCGTAGCTAATCCAATTTTGATTGCTAACCCAATTTAAATTTTGAATATTTAGCGTTACAAAAATTTCATTTTTACCCGCTTTTTACCTCTTGTAGGCCAAATTTAAAAAAATACCGAATACGTGTCCTTATGTTTTTATTGCTGGTTTAAATCCATTTTTGTTAATGTTTGTTTTTAACCCCTTAATTGAAAAAAGTACCAAACACCTGTCTCTTATTTTTTAAATGTCAATCAATTATAAATTATTTTTCTACCTTCATTGATTTAAACAATAGGCATAGCTTAAAAAGAAAAAACCTAGCTTTAAATTATTTACTCGTTTTTGTCCTTTTCTACCCCATTAGTCGAAAAAGTACCAAACACGTATTTGATAAGTGTTTAATTTGCAAAAAGTACCGAATACTTGTCCCTTAATTTTAAGTGCTGATCTTAGACCATGTTTGTTTCTACCACTTTTGGTTTAGAAGATATAATGCCATCGATTTTTCCCTTTTTTACCACTTTAATTGAAACAAGTAAGAGTGGTATATTCGGCTTTGCCGAATCTTGGATACCCTTCACCAATGGTGTTCCAAAAGTACTTAATGTAATTCGTAGCAATATTTGGTTATACTAGTATTATATGCAAAGAGTCTTTAAAATTAAGAGTCGGAAAACGAAAACCTTTTCGGTGGCGTCATCATCTGGAATAGTTATGCACCCAAAGGTTAGGTTGGGCAGGTGGCTGATGTCTAGGGAAGCTTCACTTGGGTTCTAAAGTGGTCCCTTTGTGAAAGATAATGATTACTAGACCACAAGTAGAGAATGCATATTTAAGCCAGCCAGTAGCTTCGAAATAAAATAGACACATATTTTACGAACATTTAATAAAGTTCGATAGACCAGATAAACCATGCAGAAAAGATGCTTCAAAATGTAGATGCCCTTAGATTTGCAATAGCACATCGATTTGATGAAGTTTAAGTATTCTGACATGCAACCCAAAAACGCTGTGCCCAGTGAGGGTTGTGCACTTTAATTCGTACGAATTATCCAACTAGTAAAAGTTCTTGATTAGTTATGTAAAACTCTGAAGTTAGCGGACTGATTTAGGTCAAAGCTTTAACAATGATTGTCAATGTATACAAGCCTTAAAATTAAAGGGTATACACTCTTAGTTTTAGATACATACGTGAAATATATAGCTTTTGAATGGATGGTTATAAGCTTTGTCGGAAAAGTTTACTTATTAATTTGAAGTTAGTTAATTAATTAAAATGAACACTTCATCAATAATATTTGGGATGTATAGTTCTTTCGATCTGTCCGATGGATGTTTGGAAAGTTTTGCTCTAGTTCTTTGTGCAATTTTAATGTGATTTAATTTATCAGCATTAAATCGATTCGGGTTTATATGGGTCGGGTTTATATGGGAGATTTCACTAAATGTGAATAGAGCTCGCCCATTTTCAATATCGAACTTTTCAAGAGATCAGAAATACTTTTGTCAAATGTTGTCCCTATAGAAAGTTTATTTTAGGCGCTATTGTCCTGAATATCAATATTGTACAACGTCTTTATACTAAATGTCATCATCGTATCTATTATAATTTGTCATTTATTAGCTACTAAGAGATTGCCTTAGGCGAAGTTATACGGGATCAATTGTCAAACGTGAACGGATTTCTCCCAATTGCAATTAAAAAATTTAAATTTTTGTTGATATGTGAGATACTTACATACATATGTAGGTTTTGAACGGATATCATGTAATTAGCTGCATTTTTGTACTTCCTAGGAAGATTACCTATAATTTGATATATAATACATTCTCAAATGTTATCATAATGTTCAAAAGTCAGACACAAAATTAAGATAAATGCAGTGTGTCTGCTAAAACCAGATTTGTGGAGCTCCTGAATTGTCCCACCCTGAATTTCAACATTGTCGATCAAAACACCATCGCTTAAACGCTAAATTATATCTACCACAAATTACAGAATGCATCAGGATTTAGATAATCCCCTGCGAAGGACGCTATTAAACTTCATCAAAATAAACATCTGAGGTATCGACAAAACAGGAGCTCCAAAAACTTGACTACAACAGAAAAAAGGACAGACAGGTAGACGGACGGACATGTAGACGGACGGACAAACAAACAGACGGACGGACGGGCAAACAAACAGACGGACGGACGGGCAAACAAACAGACGGACGGAGGTCGCGAAATCGATTCTTGTGCCGATTCTGAGTTGATCGGTACAATTTGAATGGTATTCATAATCAGATTTGTGGAGTATATATATCAGATTTTAGAAAATCCTCCCATAAAGAACGATGTAAATTTCATCACAATCGGTCCATAAACACCTGAGATATCGCTGAAACAATACTTACAAAATGTAAACAAAATTTCTTAGACACGTACTTTGGGCAATTTGCTGTACATCAAATGTAGTGTTATGGCGATATCTCAATTGTTTATAGACCGCTTTTGATAAAATTTAATAACGTGCTTGGTGGGGGAATTTCCTTAAATCTGATATAAAATTTATGTAGGTCCGTACTAAAGGAGGATAGTTTTTCCTATTTCTGCATTTAATTTTTTCAACAAACATTCTCTAATGTGTACTTTGGGCAATTTGCGATACATCAAATTCAGTGTTTTAGCGATATATCAGTTGTTTATGGACCGATTTGGGAAATATTCTGATGGGTTCTGCATTGATACAGGGTAGAAACTCGATGTGGCACTGGATTAGGCTCTCGCTCAGGATGACCATGGACTTCGGGTTCGGTGTAGTCTTCAGATGACGCTTCGGGTGACTGGGGGTAATAAAATCTTGGGGTAAATAGAAAAAAAAATAAAAAGTGTAGACCTTTCTTTTTATGTTAACAAAAATTCATTTATATATTTTTTTTTTGTATTAAAATAAAATAATTAAAAAAAATTAGGGTGCAATATGACCAGACATAACATTAATGATTATGGTAGCCGGGGTAGAGTTTTGTGGCTGCAGTTGGCGTTGTGGTTGTTGTTGTTGGTGCTGCTGACAGGAGCAGGAACAGCCCTGGTTATTGGCGCCGGATTTCTTGGCGGCCTTCTTCCCTCTCTTGTTCCTCTTCTTCTTCGGAGCCTTAGAACTGCCGCTTGCATGAGTAACACTGTTTTGCACGGGTTTCTGGGTATTTCGTTGCCTTTTATGTCGGTGGAGAAGCGTGTGGTGCTCGGCACAACACTCCATGCACCTTTCACGGCTCTTGCACTTAGACACCATGTGAGTGTGTGCCAAGCAGTTGAAGCAGTATTGAAAACGTTTAACAGTTTCCCACCGCTCCCCCACCGGCATTCTGCGAAACTTGGGGCAAAGCCTCAGTGCGTGCTCACTCTTACACAAGCGACAGTCCCTAAGGCTCTCATCACGGGGTGGTCGCTTCTCCCCAGCTGAGGATTCTTCGGGCTTGCGGTGAACCTCTAAACGACGGGATGCCATTTTTACTGCAGAACGGAAAAGAAAAAGACGTAGAAGAGAGAAAAAAAAACAATCAGTGGGTTTCTGAAGTGGGTAAGAGAACTAGCTTCACGATAGGCCTAGTAAAAATGCCTGAAGCCGTTCTCACGTCCGCAGTGCGGACTTTGCTATCTTGCCCTATATAAGTCTTCTCTATACGACCTAGCCGCCATTCATTTGGGGGTAAATTATCCTGACGAATCACAACTAAGTCGCCTACTTCAAAATCTTTTTGTGGGTATTTCCATTTTACTCTACGATGGAGTTTCTTAAGGTATTCCTCCTTCCATCTCAAAGCAAATTGGTGGTGAAGCACCTTGAGCTTTTGCCACCTATTGGCAATACTCAAACGAAGATCAGAATGATCGGGTTCAGGGGGTGTCAAAAGTGGTGCTCCTACCAAAAAATGTCCTGGGGTTAATGGAACTAAATCTGTGGGATCCTCACTCATTGCCGTTAAAGGTCTCGAGTTAAGGCATGCTTCGATGCGGGTTAACATCGTTACAAACTCCTCAAATGTGAATTTCTGCACACCAGAAATTTTACGTAAGTGAGTTTTTACACTCTTTACGCCGGCTTCCCACAAGCCGCCCATATGAGGAGCTCCGGGGGGTATAAAATGCCATTCCACTGGCTGAAAACTGTTTCGTACTAATAGTCTATTTCTCATATCGCTTAAAAACTGCTTTCGGTCAACCTCAAGTAAATTAGCTGCACCGACGAATGCGGTTCCATTATCGGAGTACAAATGTGCCGGACATCCTCGGCGTGAGAAAAAACGAGCGAAAGCCGCTAGGAATGTTTCCGTCGACATATCACCGGTTGCCTCTAAATGTATTGCTTTCGTTGCAAAACATACGAAAACCAGAACATAGCCTTTGGTGATTCGACAACCTCTACCAGCATATGATTTTATGTCGAACGGACCTGCGAAATCTAGTCCGGTGTGTGTAAACGGTCTCGACAGAGAAGAGCGTTCAGGGGGTAAGGCAGCCATAATTTGCTGACCGGACTGTTTTCGATATATGGTACATTCCTTACAGTTTCGAATTACTGTACGAATCAAGTTTTTCAATTTCGGGACCCAAAACTCACTTCTCACTAGCCGGAGCATTAAAGAATGTCCACCATGAGCAGAGCATTTATGAACATGTTCCACAAATAAACGGGTAAAGCGTGCAGAATACGGCAATATTTTTGGATAACGTTCATCATATGTCAAACCTGGTGACCGAACTAGTCGACCATTTATTCTGACATATCCTTTTGAGTCTATAAACGGGTTGAGTGTAAGCAAATTACTCCCCTTTGACAACGGGTTACCTTTAGAAAGTTGGTTATATTCTGGGATAAACATTCGTTGACATGTTAAAACTAAACGATCTCGAGTGAATTTCATCTCAGAATGGGTTAACTCTAAAGTGTTGTGCGAATATTTCCTGGTTTGCAAATATTCGAAACACCTGAAACAATACGATAAAACACGCATCGCATGGGGTAAATCTGAAAATCGCTCGAGTATGTCGTACGATTGTTCAATCTGCGTAGAATATGTTTGAACTTCTGGGTTTATATGATTGATATGGGGTTGTTGAGGCCAATTTTCTCGGGGTTGACGCAGCCACTTAGGACCGTGCCACCATAAAGAATTATCGGCTAGGTCTCGGGCTGAAGTTCCACGACTTGCCAAGTCCGCTGGATTGTCTTTAGAATCAACGTGAGACCAATTTTCAGTACCAACTTTCTTAAGGATCAAAGCTACTCTATTCTTGACAAAGGTTGGCCAATGACACGGGGGTTTTTTGAGCCAAGATAAAACTATAGTAGAATCAGTCCATAGATAAATCTTTTCCTTGTCAAGATTTAATTGACTACACAGGGATTCTACCATATTCGCCATCAAAGCCGCTCCGCAAAGTTCTAAACGGGGTAATGTTTCGGACTTAACTGGAGCTACCTTTGTCTTTGACGCTAGCAAATGTGACGTTATATTATTTGATGATAAACTTCTTACATAGAGTGCTGCACCATATGCCTTTTCAGATGCATCGCAAAATGCATGAAGTTCAATTTCCTGATTTGGATGAAAATTAACCCATCTGGGTATCCTAATTTTCTCAATATTCAAATAGTCATCTAAAAATGTTCGCCATTGAATTAGGGTAAGGGGTTTTAAACATTCGTCCCAATCTGTCTTATCTTTCCATATCTGTTGCATTATGATTTTTGCAACGATAATCTTTGGAGAAAGCCAACCGGCGGGATCAAACAATTTTGCAATTTCAGATAAGACAGCACGTTTAGTAACGAAATCCCGATTTGACTGCGTAACAAGTTTAAAATAGAAGCTGTCGTGATCAGCGTTCCATCGCAAGCCAAGGGTTTTAGTCGTACTTGCATCAGAAATTCTCAAGAAGTCCGCATTAAGCAGATTCTCGCAGGGTAAACCCTCCAGTAGACGTATATGATTAGCCGTCCATTTTCGCAAAACGAAACCAGCCGATTCAAGAACATGGGTTAGCTCATTGCGTCTCCTGAAGGCATCTTCTAGTTCATGGGAGCCAGCTAGTACGTCGTCGACATACATTTGGGTTCTCAGAATTTCCGATGCTAAAGGATTCAGGGTTTCATTATCATTTGCAAGTTGAATTAGGGTTCGAATCGCTAAATACGGTGCACAATTTACACCAAACGTGACCGTATTTAACTCATAATCCTGTACGTCTTCATCGGGATTCGAGCGATACAATATTCGCTGGAATGGGGTTTGGTCGGGACGAATTAAAATCTGACGATACATTTTCTCGATATCTGCATTGAAGACATACCGAAAAAGTCTCCATCGCAGAATAAGAACTGTTAGATCTGCCTGTAAAACAGGCCCGGGGTGTAACAAAACTATTCAAACTCACGCCGTTGGAGGAAAGGTTAGAAGCATTAAATACTACTCTCAGTTTAGTAGTGGAACCTTCGGGTTTAAACACGGCGTGATGGGGTAAATAATACGATGTCGTATTTATATCTAGGGGTTCTACTGCCTTAGTTTGTCCTAATTCGAAATACTCGCGTATCACACTATCATAAAGTGATTTCATATCAGGGGTTTTCAAAAGACGCGTTTCATTTCGTTTGAACTGACACAAAGCACTATTTCGAGAATCGCCTAATGACACTTCATTTGAGATATCTCGTCGAAATGGGAGTGAAACTACATAGCGACCATCGGGGTTTCTATAGGTCGTAGTCCGGTAAAGTTCTTCACAATATTTTTCAGCTTCGGTCAACTCTGTGGCTTGTGGAACTTCTTCAAGTTCCCAAAACCGAGCAATTTGGTTATTCAGTTCTAGCTGATTGCAGAATGATGCAACTGAATGTAGGGGTTTACGTTGAAAAACTTCACCAGTAACTATCCAACCAAAAACTGTTCTCTGTGCGATCAAGTTGCCATTCGGATGTATTCTAACATCCGTAGTTAAAATCTTTGGATAAACGTTTCCTCCTAACAGAATGTCCATTCGGGTACACATGACGTCGGTCATTGTAATCTCGGGGAAATTTGAGGTTACCATGTTAGCTAGAGAACACGATGGCAACTGACCGGTTATTTTCTCAACTACATATGCTTGAATTTGAAGTTTGAAATCGGGGTTGATCGGCGATCCGATCGTAAAAGCACACATTGTAGAAGATTTTCCAGCTAAGCAATCCATCATGCCTGTGACACTAGTCATAGGCACTGAAAATGTGGGAATAGCAAGCTTTCTTTGTAACCTCTTTGAAATAAAGGTACCTTGCGATCCAGGGTCAACTAGAGCTCGGGCCGCACATTTGATATCGTTCATCAGAACAAAACAAGTTGCTGATCCTAATAGAACAGCGGAATCGGGGTAAGAGTTCAAATGTGCGGAATATGTGTTAACATTCCGAGCCGCTTCTGAAGTTGAAGGGTTAAAATTTATCGGGGGTTGAGATGAATTGCTAGTGGAGTTCGGGTTTGAAACGGGTACTGTGTACTGGTAAGGTACATTAGTAGCAGAAGCTACTGGAGCATGGGGTGTGGTAGGTGCAGGAAATTGTCCCTGTTGCCTAAAATCCTTGTGAAGCATCGAATGATGCTTCTTTTTACACAGAGAACAAACGTGAATACTTTTACAATTTTTAAATTAGTGTGATGTTGCCAGACAGTTCGAGCAGCATTTAAGCCTCTTGACTGTCGCGAATCTTTCATCTACACTCTGATTCATAAACGCTTGACAAAGTCTTAATGGATGTGGGCCTTGGCAGAGGTAACAGCGACTTACCGTTGGAGTTGTATTGGTATTTGTCGCAAAACTTTGTACTTTTCTCGAATCATTTTGGGGTTTTTTCGAGACATTAAAACTTTGGCCTTTCCACTGATTTCGGGAATTAGCAGATATGTTCTGGGTTTGAACAGGGTTCGAATGCGACTGCCTAATGTCTGAAATTGATTCGAGCGTTTTAAACCGAGCAGTCAAAAATTCATCCATATCTTTCCACTTTGAAGTTTCAGATGAAGATTTCTTAGACTGCTCCCAAAAACTGAGAGTGTTTTCTGGCAACTTTGTGGCGCAAATATAAACTAGGATAACGTGGTAAAAAATCTCGGGAGTAACTTCCAGTAACGATAGATTGGTTATACAATCGTTAATCGTTCTTTGTAAATTTTTAATATTCGGACCTGTTTCTTGACTGACGGATTTAATGCTTAAAAGAGTCCTTAGCTGTTCGTTAATGAGGGCAGTTTTGTTTTCATAAGTGTCAACCAATTTCTTCCATGCAATTGCATAGCCATCATTGGTTAACGGTACAGTCTGTATGACATCATGAGCATCTTTTGCGGTTTTTTGTAATAAATAGTAAAGTTTTTGAACAGGGGTTAAACGAGTGTTGTTGCCATACAACGCTGAAAACATGTCACGAAATGAGGGCCAGCTCTTATAGTCACCGTAAAAAATGGGGGTATCGCATGGGGGTAAATGAACTAAAGGTGACGAGCCTAGATCTTTCTCCAATAATTCAGCCTTGGCAGCGGCTTTCAATCTGTCTAAATTGGAGTTAATCAAAGAAAACCCGCGAGTATATGTACAATAGGAAGTCATATACTTGGCTTTTATTTCCACGATTAATTGGCTCTTGAGCTTGCTAGCCTCAATCAACAGACTGTCATATATTGATCGAACAGCTTCCCATAATCTGTTAAGTTCTTTTTCATGGCTCATAAGAGAACCAATACTGTGATCATTGATAGGGATAATGGAAATATAGGCTTCGAAATCAGCCAATCGATCACAATTAAGAATTAAGGCAGATATATCCATTTTTGATCTTAAATTATAGGAAGTAATCTTGACAAAAAACAAAGAAAATCGAGAAAAAAAAAGATAAAAGGCAAAAAAGACTTCAAAATATGGGGTTACTTTGATTAAAAATCAAAAAAATATATAAAATCCAAGACCAAATTTTCAAAAAGTGAAAAATATTTAAAATAAAATCGAAAATGGATAAAAAATCAATAAAATTCAACAAATTTTCACTAGAAAAAGGCCAAAAATTTCAAAATAATGAAGAAATCAACAATAAAGTCAACAACAAAATCGATTAAAATCAGCAATAAAAATCGAATAAATTTTTCAAAAAATAATAAATTGGGTAAAATTCAAATTTATTATAAATAAATTTAAATAAAAAACAGTTAAATTAGCTCAAAGTTTGATATACTGAAAGTAATTTCACTTATTGTTCGCTTTTTCAGAATAAATTAACGGGTAACCGGGTTAAAATTGCAATATTTATCAAATTCACGATAAAAAAATTAGTCGAATTACAAATTTCTTTCAGTGTAAATTACTTTCGTTTATAAAAAGTATAAAAAACAAACTTTGAAAAGCACTAGCACTGCAAACTTAAACGGGTACTCGCTTTGGGTTTCACAAATTGTTAATCTTCGAATAAAAAATTAATCTCAATTATTTATTGAAATAATATTCAGTAAAAAATGCACAAAATTATTTAATTAACAATAATTAAATATAAAAAATGGATATAAATGCACTTTATTACCGAATAATAATGAGTAACCGGTTTAATCGACCGAATAAAAAGTTGCAGCACTAGCGGCGTGTGTGTGAGTATGAGCAAGCAAAGCAAAACAAGTAAAAAAGAAAAAAACATCAACAACCACACAGTGTATATTTCGCTTGTTAATATTAAATGAATATCACTCTCACTGATCACTGGATTTTAGTTAAAATAACAACAAATTATTTTGTATTTTCTTTTTAATATTTTTTATTTATTTAAAGGTACTGAAAACACTTAAATAAAAAATATTTTTAATGCGTGTCCGTCTGTTTTTGTTTACTTTTATTTCTTATTAAATGGGGGTATTAATTTAAAGCTTTCTGTTAGCAGCAGAAAACTGTTGTTAACAGCAATAAAAAGAATAAAATTAAAAACAACAAAAACACTTCAAATAAATGAATATTTTTTAAATAAAATAAAATACGACAATCGCGATTAAAATAACAAAATGTGGGTATATTTTATTTGAGAAAAATTACAAAATAACACTCGCGTGATCAGAGCAATATAAAGGAAAAAAAATAATAATAAATACACTTGCGTAAACGAATTTGTGTTTTGCCGACGGCAAATTGCAATTTTTATGTAGGGGTTTGTTCGCACTTGTTGGTTTGTTTTCTTTTTATTTTATCACACACTTTCACACACTTTTTTAAATAAATGATAGAACGTACCTTTTTTTATTATTTATTTTGGGTAGAAAAAAAATGATTTTATAAGGAATCCTGGGTTGAGATGAAAAATTAAAAACGGGTAAATCTTCGGGGGATCTGCAAATAAAATATATTTTCTTATAAAATATTCCACGAACAAGGGGGGTTCGGATTTATCCGGTGAAGGACCAAAAAATGTTCTCGGGAATATTTTAATTAGAAAATATAAGAATAAAAAAAACACAGAGTATTAGGGGTTGTTTACAAAATTTTAATTTAATATTTATTTTATTTCTTTTCGGGTGGTATCGGGGTTTTACGTACCGTTCGGGTTGGGGTTTACAAGAGTAAGAGACTTTGACAATATGTAATAATAGAAAAAGAGCGGATTAATTTGCGCCAAAGGAAAACATAGAAAAGGCCACTGAACAATAATTTGACAGGTGGCCTTTTACACTATGCGCGTAAACAAACCGATTCTAATGAAATTTAATAGCGTTCATTGCGGGAGAATTTCCTAAAATCTGATATATAATTTATGTAAGTCCATTCTCCAGGGGCTTCAGAAACTTGATTTCAACAGACAGACAGACAGACAGACGGGCATCGCTTAATCGATTCTCCTCCCGATTCTGAGTCGATCGGTATAATTTTTATGGGGTCTAAGATCACTAATAAAAAAATTGCAAACGGAATCACAAACTTATAATACCCTTTCACCTATTGGTGAAGGGTATAAAAAGTACCAAACACTTATTTAAGTTTTTTTCAATGTGAATCGAAATGTCCCTAAATTATAGTTCTGATTTCATTACCTAAAATCATATTCATAGCTAAAAAAAAAAAATAAAAAACCTACCTTTGAATATGTTCCCGTTTTTACCGTTTTGAACCCCATTTATAGTAAAAGTACCAAGCACATGTTTAAAATTTTTTGAATACTTATTGATTGTGGCACAAAGTAAGTCTTTATGTGTATTAGTTCAAAAGATACGTATAAGTTAAAAAAGTACCAAAATATATTTTTTAAATATTTTCAGCCTTATTAGTGCCATTTCCAAAAAAGTACCGAACACATGTCCCCTTATTTTTTTATCCGATCCAAATTCAACTTCAACATTGTTTTTATCTATGTTATTTTCGGAGATATGATACTCATTTGTACCATTTTCTTCCCTGTTTTACCCATGAACGGCCAAAATTTAAAAATTACCGAACTCGTTTTCCTTAATTTTTAGTGCTGACCATAGACCAATTTAATTTTTGTTTCTATCACTTTTTCTCCCTTATTATTTCCATTTTAAAAAAAGTACCAAACACGTGTCCCCTTTTTTGTCAGACGATCTAAATTCAATTTCAACATCGTTTCTAATGATATTAGTTTTGGAGATATGATGTTATTATAATTTATCCATTTTCTACCCTGTTTTACCCCTAAGCGGCCGAATTTTAAAAAATGACCGAAACCGTGTCCGTTCATTTTTAGTGCTGACCAGGCTAATTTAATTTTTGTTTCTATCATTTTTGGTTTAAAAGATATTATGATTTTTCCCCTTTTTAACAAATAAATTAAAAAGTACCAAACACGTATCTTATGCTTTTTAATATGAATCGACCCGTCTGTAAATTATACTTCTGGCTTCATTAGCCAAAATGAAATTCATAGTTTAAAAAAACCTACCCTTGAATATTTTCTCGTTTTTGTCTTTTTGTACCTCATTTATCGTAAAAGTACTTGTCTAATAATTGTCTAAAAAATACTTGTCTAATAATTCTTTATTACTTATCGATTGTGACGTTAACTGCGTCACTATGTTCATTATTTCAAAAGATACATATAGGTTTAAAAAGTACCAAAATACAGTTTTTATCCTTTTTTTAACCCTTATTAGCACCATATTCAAATAAGTACCTAACGCGTGTCCCCTTTTTTTCCAGCCGATCCAAAGCAAATTCCAATGTTGTTCCTATTGCTTCTATTTTCGGGGATATGACGTTACTAATTTTCACTTTTTTGCCCTGTTTTATACCCAAAACTGACAAATTGACACAAGTACCAAGTACGCGTCCCTAAATTTTAAGTACCGATCTCAGACCAACAAAGTTTTTGTTTCTATCACTTTGGGCTTAGAAGATATATTTTTTTACGATTATTTTATTACACTTATTTTATTTTTTTCAATGTCAATCGACCAGTCAATAAATTATCCTTCTGGCTTCATTAGCTTGAAAGATATTCATTGCTAATAAAGCAAAAAACCTACCCTTGAAAATTTCCTTTTTTACGCGTTTGGACTCCATTAATCACAAAAGTACCAAATACGTATTTAATAGTTTTTTAATACCTATCGATTGTGATATCAATATCAATCAAAAGATACATATGGGTTAAAAAAAAAGTACTAAAATATAGTTTTTACCCATTTTTATCCTTATTGGTGTCATTTTCAAAAAAGTACCAAACACGTGTCCATTTATTTTTTTAGCTGATCCAAATAGAATTTCAATATTGTTTGCATCGATGTTGGTTTCGGAGATATGATGTTACTAATTTCTCCTGATTCTTCCGTTTTACCTCCTAAGAGGTCATATTTTAAAAAGTACCGAACACGTGTCCCATAATTTTAAGTGCCGATCTCAGATCAATATAGTTTCTTTATCGATCACTTTTGGATTAGAAGATATATTTTTTTTCCGATTTTTACCCTCAAATTAAAAAAAGTACCAAACACGTATTTTATTTTTTTTTTCAATGTCAATTGATCAGTCAACAAATTATACTTCTGGATTCATTAACCTAAAAGATATTCATACCTAATAAGCAAAAAACCTACCCTGTTTTCCCCATTAATCATAAAAGTACCAAATACGCATTTAATAGTTTTTTAATACCTACCGATTTCGATGAAAATTATGTTTCTATGTTCATTAGTTCAAAAGATACATATGAGTTAAAAAAAAAGTACCAAAATATAGTTTTTACCCTTTTTTATCCTTCTAGTGCCATTTTCAAAAAAAAAATACCAAACACGTGTTCCCTTATTTTCATAGCCGAATTTTGTTTGCATCGAGGTTGGTTTCGGAGATATGATGTTACTAATTTCTCCCTTTTCTATCCTGTTTTACCTTCTAAGAGGTTGAATTTCAAAAAAATAGTTTTTGTTACCATCACTTTTGGTTTAGAAGATATATTTTACCGATTTTTACCCCCAAAATAAAAAAAAGTAACACGTAGCTTATTTCTTTTCAATGTCAATCGACCAGTCAATGAATTATACTTCTGGCTTCATTAGCCTAAAAGATATCCATAGCTAAAAAGCAAAAAACCTACTCTTGAATATTTTCCCCTTTTTTACCCTTTTGCACCCCATTGATCACAAAAGTACTAAATTCGTATTTAATTGTTTTTTAATATCTATCGGTTGCAATATAAATTATGTTTCTATGTTTATTAGTTCAAAAGATACATATGGGTTAAAAAAAAGTACTAAAATATAGTTTTTTACCCTTTTATATCGTTACTAGTGCCATTTCCAAAAAAATGCCAACCACGTATCCCCTTATTTTTCCAGCCGATTTAAATTCAATTTCAACTTTGTTTACATCGGTGTTGGTTTCAGAGATATGATGTTTCTAATTTCTCCCTTTTCTACCCTGTTTTACCTTCTAAGAGGTTGAATTTCAAAAAAGTACCGAACACGTGTTCCTTAATTTTAAGTATCAATCTTAAACCAATTTAGTTTTTGTTTCTATCACTTTTGGTTTACAAGATATACTTTACAGATTTTTACCCCCAAAACATAAAAAAGTACCAAATATGTAGTTTTTTTTTCAATATCAATCCACCAGTCAATAAATTATACTTCTGGCTTCATTAGCCTAAAAGATATTCATAGCCAAAAACCAAAAAACCTACCCTTGAATATATTCCCTTTTTTTACCCTCTTGTACCCCTTTAATCGCAAAAGTACCACATACGTATTTAATTATTTTTTAATATCTATCGGTTGCGATATAAATTATGTTTATTAGTTCAAAAGATAGATATGGGTTAAAAAAGTACCAAAATATGGTTTTTACCCTTTTTTATCCTTATTAGTGCCATTTTAAAAAAAGTACCAAACACGTGTCTCTTATTTTCCCAGCCGATTCAAATCCGATTTCAACTTTGTTTCTATCTATGTTGGTTTCGGAGATACGATGTTACTAATTTCTCCCTTTTCTACCCTGTTTTGCCCGCTAGGCGACCGATTTTCAAAAAAGTGCCGAACACGTGTTCCTTAATTTTTAGTGCTAATGTCAAACCAATTTAATCTTCTATCGCTTTTTTTTAAGGAGATATAATGTTACCGATTTTTCCCTTTTTTACCCTTTTAATTGAAAAAAGTACCAAACACGTATTTGATATCTTGTACTTGGCAATCGACCTCCCTATAAATTTTATTTCTAGCATAATTGGTTCAAGTGAAATACAAAGAAAAAAAATGGACCTACCCTAAATTTTTTTCCCCGCTTTTACGCCTTTTTGAACCCTGAATCAAAAAAGTACCAAACACGTGTCTAATATTTTTTTCTTATTTTCCGGCTCCGTTTTGAATTTTGTTACTCTGTTGATTGGTTCAAAAGATACACATGGGTTTAAAAAAGTACCAACTTTTTTTTTTACCCTTTTTACCCCATATTTGTCCCATCTGCTAAAAAGTACCAAATACGTGTCTACTTATTTTTGTAGCTGACCCCAACGCAATTTCAATTTTGGGCCTATGACGTTTACTTCCGGAGATACAGCATTACTAATTTTTCCCTTAGAGGCCGAATTTCCAAAAATCCCGTCTTAGTGGATCTATACTTTGAAAAAGGTACCCGCTGTCAAAATATCAGCTCTCTAGCTTTAGCCGTTTGGGCTGTGCGATGATGAGTCAGTCAGTCACGTTAGAGTTTTATATATATAGATTATTTGTATTTTGTTTCTGTGTTCAAATGTTCAACAAAATGTTCAAACAAATTCAAATGTTTTGTTTCGTTTGTTTTCATACCTGATTCAAATGCTTCAACGGAAAGGGTATTTTGTTTTAAAGACTATCGGTCTTATGTTAAAAAAAAAATCTTAAATATTGCTTAAAGAACACGTTAGTTAACAAATACTTTAATGCTAACAAACGATTGTTAAAAAATAGTATCCAAAAACAGTTCTTTAACTAATGAATACGTCAAGTCAATTTTACATGTTAATGCTGGCAACATCGTAATTCTCTCTTGTCTCTTTATAGTTAAATATACAAAACAACGAATTAATTATTCATTGTTTCCTCCGGGTAGTCGAATTTCTAAATAATGTTTTGTATGTTTTTAATATAAAATAACATTTTTCTTCTTTTCTTAATGTAAAATTATGTTTATGTTACATAAAAGCATAAACTAAACACATTTATAATACAGTAAAATAATAAATAGACAAATTTTTATAACCGATTATTTAAAAATCGAGTACTTTTTACTCATGTTGAGTATATATACATCACTATAATGTTTTTTGTAAATTTCATTGACCGATGTCTGTTTTTTGTTGAAAACACGAATTTTTTGTTTGAAAAGTTTGATTTTAGTATGAAATACATATGTAAAATAGAGTATGAAATATAATGGAAATTAATTACCCCCTGAAACCTTTTATATGATAAAAAAAAATAGCAAATTACAAAAAATATGATAACGAAATTTAGCAAGAACATTATTTTTATTAGATAAGTCTGAAAACTTAAATATTTTCTTTAAAAGTTTTCACAAAATATTATTTGTCAAAACAGTAAAATATTTACGGTCTTATGTTAAAAAAAATCTTATATATTGCTTAAAGAACACGTTAGTTAACAAATACTTTAAGGCTAACAAACGATTGTTAAAAAATAGTATCCAAAAACAGTTCTTTAACTAATGAATACGTTAAGTCAATTTTACATGTTAGTGCTGGCAACATCGTCATTTTCTCTTGTCTCTTTATAGTTAAATATACAAAACAACGAATTAATTATTCATTGTTTCCTCCGGGTAGTCGAATTTCTAAATAATGTTTTGTATGTTTTTAATATAAAATAACATTTTTCTTATTTTCTTAATGTAAAATTATGTTTATGTTATATAAAAGCATAAACTAAACATATTTATAATACAGTAAAATAATAAATAGACAAATTTTTACTAAGGGTTTAAAGCGATTATATAAAAATCGAGTACTTTAAACTCATGTTGAGTATATATACATCACTATAATGTTTTTTGTAAATTTCATTGACCGATGTCTGTTTTTTGTTGAAAACACGAATTTTTTGTTAAAAATTAGAATTTGTATTATCAATTTCTTTGAAAAGTTTGTTTTGAGTATGAAATATGTAAAATAGAGTATGAAATATCATGGAAATTATATTTCATAAATTCCCCACCCCCGAAACCTTTCATATGATAAAAAAAATAGCAAATTAGAAAAAATATAACTAAAATTAGCAAAAATGTTATTTTTTATCAGAAAAATCTGAAAGAATTAAATATTTTCTTTAAAATTTTTTACAAAATATTATTTGTCAAAACAATAAAATATTTAACGTAGCTTTAAATTATATAGACAGCTACTTTAAATTATTTGATGTTAACAAAAGATTAACATCGGTTTGTTAAGCTAACAATCGTTTTAGAATAATACTTTAAGGAATTTTGCTTAATTGTAGTTTACCAATCGTTGTTAAATTTTTTTGCATAAGACCGTTAACGTTTTTAAGGAAAATAATTTCAATCTTTGATATTCTGTAGAAATCACACGGATAAAGATAGTTATGTAGACCAATAAGATCTAAAAGCAATAGACTAACAAAAAAAAAATTCCCAATTTTAACTGAACAATTCCCAACTCGGGAAAAAAAAAGAGTTTTTTTTTCCAAAAATGGCAACACTGACTCTATATATAAACATTATAATTTGTTTCAAATCGGTGCTTTTCCTTTTGAGACATTTTTGTTTAAATAATTTTCTTTTGCAAATTGTCATTTTTTGGAGAGGTCGTGTGCGAGGACCAAAAGCCCAATTGACAAGAAATTTGTTTTATACGCATTCTTATTATGTTTTCTTTTAAAAGCTTTAAAAATCTTTTTATGTTTCATAAGAAAATAGTTTTTATTAAGTGAAAAATATATCTATCTTTTAGGGAATAACTCAAAAATAAGCTACATTTTTTTATATTTTAAATATTTTTAACTTTTAAACGAAAGAAGATATCTGTAACTAACTTGCACAAAAATTATTCAAAATTTTATTAAGAATTTATCGAATATTTTTAAAATTTGTGGGCTTCTAATGCGTCCACCAGATCAAAAGAGCTTAAAAAAATAGGTAAAAAATCAACCCAAAAATTTCTTTTTACCCAAATATCTCGAAAGCCAAACGATGTAAGCGTATTTTCTTTAGATCTTCTAAAAGCCAACTTAAGTTTATAATTAAGTTAAGTTTTCAATCCATCCATTAATAGATTTTTAGCGAATTTTTAAAAAAGTCGAACACCCTAGGTGACGAACTTTGTATGTCCATCAACAACTCTCCCGACCAGTCTTTTTGAAAATCAACACGAATGCTCCTTGACTACCACCCTGCCAAATTCAAATATCTGCAGTCGTTTAAAAATTACTGAATTATTTCCAAAAAAGCGTCCGTAAACCACTGTTCGGCGTAAATTATTTTTTTTTTCATCATAGAAATATGGGATCGGGACCAATCGACGCTGTATTTTTTTCTGATAAAAATCATACAAAAAAAAAGTATTTTTGATTTTTTATCAGTTACAGCGCACAGTGGGATGATTTAAAAATAGAATGGAAAAATATTTGTAACTTCTACACCGTTGGGCGGATTTTTATAATATCTTACTGAACCCAAATTTAAGATTTTAAATAAAATTACAATGTACATTCATTTAGGTTGGGAATACAGTGGGATGATATATCAATTCAAAGGAAATTGTGTTCTCCGTACAAGAATAAAATAAACAAGCAAGAGTTCACCAATGGTGTAACAAAAGTCAAGTATAGAAATGAAAGAGTTTTTGGTCAATTACAAGTATGTATGTTTCTGAAGACTGATTTAGGTGAGTCCTACAAAAATAATATTATATGTATATTGATTTGTGATCGTAGACCCCATAAAAATTATACCGATCGACTCAGAATCGGGAGGAGAATCGATTAAGCGATGTCCGTCTGTCTGTCTGTCTTTCTGTCTGTCTGTTGAAATCAAGTTTCTGAAGCCCCTGGAGGATGGACCTACATAAATTATATATCAGATTTTATGAAATTCTCCCGCAATGAACGCTATTAAATTTCATTAAAATCGGTTTATAAACACCGAAAATATATTTTAAAATTTTTGATTGAAACACACTTTAAAATAACAAGAGAAACAAGTAAGAGTGGTATATTCGGCTTTGCCGAATCTTGGATACCCTTCACCAATGGTGTTCCAAAAGTACTTAATGTAATTCGTAGTGGTTATACTAGTATTATATGCAAAGAGTCTTTAAAATTAAGAGTCGGAAAACGAAAACCTTTTCGGTGGCGTCATCATCTAGAATAGTTATGCACCCAAAGGTTAGGTTGGGCAGGTGGCTGATGTCTAGGGAAGCTTCACTTGGGATCTAAAGTGGTCCCTTTGTGAAAGATAATGATTACTAGACTACAAGTAGAGCATATTTAAGCCAGCCAGTAGCTTCGAAATAACATAGACACATATTTTACGAACATTTAATAAAGTTCGATAGACCAGATAAACCATGCAGAAAAGATGCTTCAAAATGTAGATGCCCTTAGATTTGCAATAGCACATCGATTTGATGAAGATTAAGTATTCTGACATGCAACCCAAAAACGCTGTGCCCAGTGAGGGTTGTGCACTTTAATTCGTACGAATTATACAACTAGTAAAAGTTCTTGATTAGTTATGTAAAACTCTGAAGTTAGCGGACTGATTTAGGTCAAAGCTTTAACAATGATTGTCAATGTATACAAGCCTTAAAATTATAGGGTATACACTCTTAGTTTTAGATACATACGTGAAATATATAGCTTTTGAATGGATGGTTATCAGCTTTGTCGGAAAAGTTTACTTATTAATTTGAAGCTAGTTAATTAATTAAAATGAACACTTCATCAATAATATTTGGGATGTATAGTTCTTTCGATCTGTCCGATGGATGTTTGGAAAGTTTTGCTCTAGTTCTTTGTGCAATTTTAATGTGATTTAATTTATCAGCATTAAATCGATTCCCGGTCGGGTTTATATGGGAGATTTCACTAAATGTGAATAGAGCTCGCCCATTTTCAATATCGAACTTTTCAAGATATCAGAAATACTTTTGTCAAATGTTGTCCCTCTAGAAAGTTTATTTTAGGCGCTATTGTCCTGAATATCAATATTGTACAACGTCTTTATACTAAATGTCATCATCGTATCTATTATAATTTGTCATTTATAAGCTACTAAGAGATTGCCTTAGGCGAAGTTATACGGGATCAATTGTCAAACGTGAACGGATTTCTTCCAATTGCAATTAAAAAATTTAAATTTTTGTTGATATGTGAGATACTTACATACATATGTAGGTTTTGAACGGATATCATGTAATCAGCTGCATTTTTGTACTTCCTAGGAAGATTACCTATAATTTGATATATAATACATTCTCAAATGTTATCATAATGTTCAAAAGTCAGACACAAAATTAAGATAAATGCAGTGTGTCTGTCTGCTAAAACCAGATTTGTGGAGCTCCTGAATTGTCCCACCCTGAATTTCAACATTGTCGATCAAAACACCATCGCTTAAACGCTAAATTATATCTACCACAAATTACAGAATGCATCAGGATTTAGATAATCCCCTGCGAAGGACGCTATTAAACTTCATCAAAATAAACATCTGAGATATCGACAAAACAGGAGCTCCAAAAACTTGACTACAACAGAAAAAAGGACAGACAGGTAGACGGATGGACATGTAGACGGACGGACAAACAAACAGACGGACGGAGGTCTCGAAATCGATTCTTGTGCCGATTCTGAGTTGATCGGTACAATTTGAATGGTATTCATAATCAGATTTGTGGAGTATATATATATCAGATTTTAGAAAATCCTCCCATAAAGAACGATGTCAAATTTCATCACAATCGGTCCATAAACACCTGAGATATCGCTGAAACAATACTTACAAAATGTGAACAAAATTTCTTAGACACGTACTTTGGGCAATTTGCTGTACATCAAATGTAGTGTTATGGCGATATCTCAATGTATTTTTTTCTGATAAAAATCATACAAAAAAAAAGTATTTTTGATTTTTTA
Source organism: Stomorhina lunata (assembly GCA_933228675.1). NCBI lineage: Eukaryota > Metazoa > Arthropoda > Insecta > Diptera > Rhiniidae > Stomorhina > Stomorhina lunata. The sequence continues at coordinate 80,451,969 of OW121740.1, read as the reverse complement.
TCAGTTACAGCGCACAGTGGGATGATTTAAAAATAGAATGGAAAAATATTTGTAACTTCTACACCGTTGGGCGGATTTTTATAATATCTTACTGAACCCAAATTTAAGATTTTAAATAAAATTACAATGTACATTCATTTAGGTTGGGAATACAGTGGGATAATATATCAATTCAAAGGAAATTGTGTTCTCCGTACAAGAATAAAATAAACAAGCAAGAGTTCACCAATGGTGTAACAAAAGTCAAGTATAGAAATGAAAGAGTTTTTGGTCAATTACAAGTATGTATGTTTCTGAAGACTGATTTAGGTGAGTCCTACAAAAATAATATTATATGTATATTGATTTGTATACCCTTCACCAATAGGTGAAAGGGTATTATAAGTTTGTGATTCCGTTTGTAATTTTTTTATTAGTGATCGTAGACCCCATAAAAATTATACCGATCGACTCAGAATCGGGAGGAGAATCGATTAAGCGATGACCGTCTGTCTTTCTGTCTTTCTATCTGTCTGTTGAAATCAAGTTTCTGAAGCCCCTGGAGGATGGACCTACATAAATTATATATCAGATTTTAGGAAATTCTCCCGCAATGAACGCTATTAAATTTCATTAAAATCGGTTTATAAACACCGAAAATATATTTTAAAATTTTTGATTGAAACACACTTTTAAATAACAAGAGAAACAAGTAAGAGTGGTATATTCGGCTTTGCCGAATCTTGGATACCCTTCACCAATGGTGTTCCAAAAGTACTTAATGTAATTCGTAGTGGTTATACTAGTATTATATGCAAAGAGTCTTTAAAATTAAGAGTCGGAAAACGAAAACCTTTTCGGTGGCGTCATCATCTAGAATAGTTATGCACCCAAAGGTTAGGTTGGGCAGGTGGCTGATGTCTAGGGAAGCTTCACTTGGGATCTAAAGTGGTCCCTTTTAGAAAGATAATGATTACTAGACTACAAGTAGAGCATATTTAAGCCAGCCAGTAGCTTCGAAACAACATAGACACATATTTTACGAACATTTAATAAAGTTCGATAGACCAGATAAACCATGCAGAAAAGATGCTTCAAAATCTAGATGCCCTTAGATTTGCAATAGCACATCGATTTGATGAAGTTTAAGTATTCTTACATGCAACCCAAAAACGCTGTGCCCAGTGAGGGTTGTGCACTTTAATTCGTACGAATTATACAACTAGTAAAAGTTCTTGATTAGTTATGTAAAACTCTGAAGTTAGCGGACTGATTTAGGTCAAAGCTTTAACAATGATTGTCAATGTATACAAGCCTTAAAATTATAGGGTATACACTCTTAGTTTTAGATACATACGTGAAATATATAGCTTTTGAATGGATGGTTATCAGCTTTGTCGGAAAAGTTTACTTATTAATTTGAAGCTAGTTAATTAATTAAAATGAACACTTCATCAATAATATTTGGGATGTATAGTTCTTTCGATCTGTCCGATGGATGTTTGGAAAGTTTTGCTCTAGTTCTTTGTGCAATTTTAATGTGATTTAATTTATCAGCATTAAATCGATTCCCGGTCGGGTTTATATGGGAGATTTCACTAAATGTGAATAGAGCTCGCCCATTTTCAATATCGAACTTTTCAAGATATCAGAAATACTTTTGTCAAATGTTGTCCCTCTAGAAAGTTTATTTTAGGCGCTATTGTCCTGAATATCAATATTGTACAACGTCTTTATACTAAATGTCATCATCGTATCTATTATAATTTGTCATTTATAAGCTACTAAGAGATTGCCTTAGGCGAAGTTATACGGGATCAATTGTCAAACGTGAACGGATTTCTTCCAATTGCAATTAAAAAATTTAAATTTTTGTTGATATGTGAGATACTTACATACATATGTAGGTTTTGAACGGATATCATGTAATCAGCTGCATTTTTGTACTTCCTAGGAAGATTACATATAATTTGATATATAATACATTCTCAAATGTTATCATAATGTTCAAAAGTCAGACACAAAATTAAGATTAAGCTCCTGAATTGTCCCACCCTGAATTTCAACATTGTCGATCAAAACACCATCGCTTAAACGCTAAATTATATCTACCACAAATTACAGAATGCATCAGGATTTAGATAATCCCCTGCGAAGGACGCTATTAAACTTCATCAAAATAAACATCTGAGATATCGACAAAACAGGAGCTCCAAAAACTTGACTACAACAGAAAAAAGGACAGACAGGTAGACGGACGGACATGTAGACGGACGGACAAACAAACAGACGGACGGACGGGCAAACAAACAGACGGACGGAGGTCGCGAAATCGATTCTTGTGCCGATTCTGAGTTGATCGGTACAATTTGAATGGTATTCATAATCAGATTTGTGGAGTATATATATATCAGATTTTAGAAAATCCTCCCATAAAGAACGATGTCAAATTTCATCACAATCGGTCCATAAACACCTGAGATATCGCTGAAACAATACTTACAAAATGTAAACAAAATTTCTTAGACACGTACTTTGGGCAATTTGCTGTACATCAAATGTAGTGTTATGGCGATATCTCAATTGTTTATAGACCGCTTTTGATAAAATTTAATAACGTGCTTGGTGGGGGAATTTCCTAAAATCTTATATAAAATTTATGTAGGTCCGTACAAAAGGAGGATAGTTTTTCCTATTTCTGCATTTAATTTTTTCAACAAACATTCTCTAATGTGTACTTTGGGCAATTTTCGATACATCAAATTCAGTGTTTTGGCGATATCTCAGTTGTTTATGGACCGATTTTGATAAAATTTTACAGAGTGCTTTGGGAAAATATTTCCTACAATCTGATATATATCACATGTACACCAGGAGTATCTTTTTTCTCTTGTTATTTAAAAGTGTGTTTCAATCAAAAATTTTAAAATTTTCGTCTAATTTTTGGTATTTTTTCGATATTTTCGGTGCTTATAAACCGATTTGAATGAAATTTAATAGCGTTCATTGCGGGAGAATTTCCTAAAATCTGATATATAATTTATGTAAGTCCATCCTCCAGGGGCTTCAGAAACTTGATTTCAACAGACAGACGGACGGACAGACAGACAGACAGACGGACATCGCTTAACCGATTCTCCTCCCGATTCTGAGTAGATCAGTATAATTTTTATGGGGTCTAGGATCACTAATAAAAAAATTACAAACGGAATCACAAACTTATAATACCCTTTCACCTATTGGTGAAGGGTATAAAAGGATACTCCTGGTGTACATGTGATAATATATTATATATCAGATTGTAGGAAATGGTTCCCCAAAGCACTCTGTCCGTCCGTCTACCTGTCTGTCCGTCCGTTCCCGTCTGTCCTTTTTATACCCTTCACCAATAGGTGAAAGGGTATTATAAGTTTGTGATTCCGTTTGTAATTTTTTATTAGTGATCGTAGACCCCATAAAAATTATACCGATCGACTCAGAATCGGGAGGAGAATCGATTAAGCGATGTCCGTCTGTCTGTCTGTCTGTCTGTCTGTCCGACCGTCTGTCTGTCTGTTGAAATCAAGTTTCGGAAGCCCCTGGAGGATGGACTTACATAAATTATATATCAGATTTTAGGAAATTCTCCCGCAATGAACGCTATTAAATTTCATTAAAATCGGTTTATAAACACCGAAAATATATTTTAAAATTTTTGATTGAAACACACTTTTAAATAACAAGAGAAACAAGTAAGAGTGGTATATTCGGCTTTGCCGAATCTTGGATACCCTTCACCAATGGTGTTCCAAAAGTACTTAATGTAATTCGTAGTGGTTATACTAGTATTATATGCAAAGAGTCTTTAAAATTAAGAGTCGGAAAACGAAAACCTTTTCGGTGGCGTCATCATCTAGAATAGTTATGCACCCAAAGGTTAGGTTGGGCAGGTGGCTGATGTCTAGGGAAGCTTCACTTGGGATCTAAAGTGGTCCCTTTTAGAAAGATAATGATTACTAGACTACAAGTAGAGCATATTTAAGCCAGCCAGTAGCTTCGAAACAACATAGACACATATTTTACGAACATTTAATAAAGTTCGATAGACCAGATAAACCATGCAGAAAATATGCTTCAAAATCTAGATGCCCTTAGATTTGCAATAGCACATCGATTTGATGAAGTTTAAGTATTCTGACATGCAACCCAAAAACGCTGTGCCCAGTGAGGGTTGTGCACTTTAATTCGTACGAATTATACAACTAGTAAAAGTTCTTGATTAGTTATGTAAAACTCTGAAGTTAGCGGACTGATTTAGGTCAAAGCTTTAACAATGATTGTCAATGTATACAAGCCTTAAAATTATAGGGTATACACTCTTAGTTTTAGATACATACGTGAAATATATAGCTTTTGAATGGATGGTTATCAGCTTTGTCGGAAAAGTTTACTTATTAATTTGAAGCTAGTTAATTAATTAAAATGAACACTTCATCAATAATATTTGGGATGTATAGTTCTTTCGATCTGTCCGATGGATGTTTGGAAAGTTTTGCTCTAGTTCTTTGTGCAATTTTAATGTGATTTAATTTATCAGCATTAAATCGATTCCCGGTCGGGTTTATATGGGAGATTTCACTAAATGTGAATAGAGCTCGCCCATTTTCAATATCGAACTTTTCAAGATATCAGAAATACTTTTGTCAAATGTTGTCCCTCTAGAAAGTTTATTTTAGGCGCTATTGTCCTGAATATCAATATTGTACAACGTCTTTATACTAAATGTCATCATCGTATCTATTATAATTTGTCATTTATAAGCTAATAAGAGATTGCCTTAGGCGAAGTTATACGGGATCAATTGTCAAACGTGAACGGATTTCTTCCAATTGCAATTAAAAAATTTTAATTTTTGTTGATATGTGAGATACTTACATACATATGTAGGTTTTGAACGGATATCATGTAATCAGCTGCATTTTTGTACTTCCTAGGAAGATTACATATAATTTGATATATAATACATTCTCAAATGTTATCATAATGTTCAAAAGTCAGACACAAAATTAAGATTAAGCTCCTGAATTGTCCCACCCTGAATTTCAACATTGTCGATCAAAACACCATCGCTTAAACGCTAAATTATATCTACCACAAATTACAGAATGCATCAGGATTTAGATAATCCCCTGCGAAGGACGCTATTAAACTTCATCAAAATAAACATCTGAGATATCGACAAAACAGGAGCTCCAAAAACTTGACTACAACAGAAAAAAGGACAGACAGGTAGACGGACGGACATGTAGACGGACGGACAAACAAACAGACGGACGGGCAAACAAACAGACGGACGGAGGTCGCGAAATCGATTCTTGTGCCGATTCTGAGTTGATCGGTACAATTTGAATGGTATTCATAATCAGATTTGTGGAGTATATATATATCAGATTTTAGAAAATCCTCCCATAAAGAACGATGTCAAATTTCATCACAATCGGTCCATAAACACCTGAGATATCGCTGAAACAATACTTACAAAATGTAAACAAAATTTCTTAGACACGTACTTTGGGCAATTTGCTGTACATCAAATGTAGTGTTATGGCGATATCTCAATTGTTTATAGACCGCTTTTGATAAAATTTAATAACGTGCTTGGTGGGGGAATTTCCTAAAATCTTATATAAAATTTATGTAGGTCCGTACAAAAGGAGGATAGTTTTTCCTATTTCTGCATTTAATTTTTTCAACAAACATTCTCTAATGTGTACTTTGGGCAATTTTCGATACATCAAATTCAGTGTTTTGGCGATATCTCAGTTGTTTATGGACCGATTTTGATAAAATTTTACAGAGTGCTTTGGGAAAATATTTCCTACAATCTGATATATATCACATGTACACCAGGAGTATCTTTTTTCTCTTGTTATTTAAAAGTGTGTTTCAATCAAAAATTTTAAAATTTTCGTCTAATTTTTGGTATTTTTTCGATATTTTCGGTGCTTATAAACCGATTTGAATGAAATTTAATAGCGTTCATTGCGGGAGAATTTCCTAAAATCTGATATATAATTTATGTAAGTCCATCCTCCAGGGGCTTCAGAAACTTGATTTCAACAGACAGACGGACGGACAGACAGACAGACAGACGGACATCGCTTAACCGATTCTCCTCCCGATTCTGAGTAGATCAGTATAATTTTTATGGGGTCTAGGATCACTAATAAAAAAATTACAAACGGAATCACAAACTTATAATACCCTTTCACCTATTGGTGAAGGGTATAAAAGGATACTCCTGGTGTACATGTGATAATATATTATATATCAGATTGTAGGAAATGGTTCCCCAAAGCACTCTGTCCGTCCGTCTACCTGTCTGTCCGTCCGTTCCCGTCTGTCCTTTTTATACCCTTCACCAATAGGTGAAAGGGTATTATAAGTTTGTGATTCCGTTTGTAATTTTTTATTAGTGATCGTAGACCCCATAAAAATTATACCGATCGACTCAGAATCGGGAGGAGAATCGATTAAGCGATGTCCGTCTGTCTGTCTGTCTGTCTGTCCGACCGTCTGTCTGTCTGTTGAAATCAAGTTTCGGAAGCCCCTGGAGGATGGACTTACATAAATTATATATCAGATTTTAGGAAATTCTCCCGCAATGAACGCTATTAAATTTCATTAAAATCGGTTTTTAACACCGAAAATATCGAAAAAATACCAAAAATTAGACGAAAATTTAAAAATTTTTGATTGAAACACACTTTTAAATAAAAAGATACTCCTGGTGTACATGTGATAATATGTTATATATCAGATTGTAGGAAATAGTTTCCCAAAGCACTCTGTAAAATTTTATCAAAATCGGTGCATAAACAACTGAGATATCGCTTTGGCGGTTATATGTGTTCGTTAAAATAAATAAAACACAAGAACCGAATTTTAAAGTTTTGTATAAAAATTATTTATTTACAAAAATTACGTTTTTATTTTTTAAAAAATTAAAAGAAGAATGAAAAAGATATTTTAATTTTCAAATGACAATAAAAATTAAATTCAATGTTTTTGTGATTTAAAAATAATATTACAAAACAAGTATTTTTAAAACAAGTGTGTTTTAATTAGTAAATAAGATAAATTTATATTACGCCACAGTACCCCCGCCCTAGAGACAACAACATTTTAAATAGGAGCGAAAGTAACTCTGCGACCTGAACGAAGTTTTATTCCATCGTTGCTTTCTGAGTTTTGTGGCGGAACGTTTTGATTTGAAGGTTTTGGTATATTGTCCGACTTTTCATCAAATATGTAGGCAGGCTTGAGGCGGTCGATAGATATAACTTTTTCTTTTTCAGATATTAACAGCTTGAAAAATTTATCACTGCGGCTGATTACCTTATACGGACCATCATATGGACGTTGCAAAGGCTTTCGAACTGCATCGTGTCGAACGAAAACATGACTGCATGTTTTCAATAAGTTTGGAACAAAATTGTTAATTGAAGAATGACATAATGCTGGGGTAGCTTTGAGCATTTCCATCTTTTCACAAAACGTTTTTACCCATTCAGTACCTATACTAGACCAGTCATTTGTTTCAAAAAAATCTCCGGGAAGACGAAGGTTGGTTCCAAATACCACTTTTGCAGGAGTACATTCGATATCTTGAATTACTGTAGAACGCAAACCCATTAAAATTAACGGCAAATTATTGACCCAATTTTGGTTTTCGTAGCATTTTAGTGATGCTTTTAGAGAACGATGCCATCTTTCAATGAGACCGTTTGCTTGGGGGTGATAAGGGTAGTGTGAACAGTCTTTATACCAAGAATTTTACAAAATTCACGGAATAGTGAACTTTCAAATTGTCTTCCCTGATCTGATGTAATTTGTGCGGGAATGCCATATCTTGAAATCCACCCATTAAGTAATGCAATGGCTACTGCTTCCGCTGTTATATCTTCAAGTGGTATTGCTTCTGTCCACCTAGTAAATCTATCGATACATGTTAAAACATACCTGTAGTTTTTGCATAGTGGCAGGGGTCCAACAATATCTATACTGATGAGCTTGAAGCGCTGTTTTGGTAACTCAAAATTACCAAGAGGACTCTTTATATGACGTTGAATTTTGGATGACTGGCAGGAAACACAATTTCTTGTCCAATTTCGAATATCTTTTGAAATTGAAGGCCAAACAAAACGGATTTTTAGAAGTTCTGTTGTTTTGTTTATACCTGGGTGCGACAAACCATGTAAATATTCAAAAAGAGGTTTTCGAAATGTTGAGGTTATGAAAGGTCGAATATTGGTAGAAGATACATCACAGTAAATTTGTACATCAGCATTAGGCATCTTGATTTTCTTTAGCGACAAACTTTGTGGATTTTTTATTAATGTCAGTAGCTCTTCATCAGTTTGTTGCTCTTTCGCCAGCAGCTCATAACTTAAAGGAGAAGGCATTGAAATTGCATTTAGGCGAGATAACGCATCAGCAACTACATTATCCTTTCCGGGGACATAACGAATATCTACGGTGTGCTGTCCAATATAGTCCAAATGCCTTAGCTGACGTGGTGAAGCCTTTTCTGGTTTTTGCATGAACGCAAAAGTCAATGGCTTGTGGTCAGTGTAAATTGCGAACTCTCGTCCTTCCAAAAAATATTGAAAATATTTTAAGGTAGAATATGCAGCTAAAAGTTCTCGATCATATGCACAATATTTAGCTTGGGTTTTGTTTAAACATTTAGAGTAAAATGCAATTGGTTTCCACTCATCCTTTATTTGCTGTTGAAGTACACCTCCCATTCTAGTATCTGAGGCAGCTACCCAAAGAGAAGTGGGGGCATTTACCAATGGATATGACAGTAGAGTAGCATTTGCAAGTTGTTCTTTGCATTGCTGAAAAGCGTTCTTGATTTCTGAAGTCCAGACTATTTTCTTGTTGTCATTTTTCTTACAACCAGAATGTAATGCATGAAGAATGGCTTGGTGATGAGCAGCATTGGGTATGAAACGTCTATAAAAGTTGATCATACCCAGAAAACGTCGCATATCATTGACTGTTACTGGTTCTTTATAGTTAACAATGGCTTCAACTCGTTCTGGTAATGGTTTTAAACCATGAGGAGTCACTAAGTAACCAAGAAACTTAAGTTCTGAAACAGCAAAAACTGATTTTGATGCATTAATTGTTATACCATATTCTCGAAGTCTTTCAAATAATATCTTCACGTGTTTTTTATGTTCCTCAAGACTTGTGGACGCAATGAGTATGTCATCTATATATGCGTAGCAAAAATCTAGACCACTTACGACTTGATTGATGAATCGCTGAAAAGTTTGGGCTGCGTTGCACATACCAAATGTCATACAAGGAAATTCAAAAAGTCCAAAGGGGGTGATGATTGCGGTTTTTTCAATATCCGATTTTTCAATAGGTATTTGATGGTATGCTTTCACCAAATCTACCTTGCTGAATATAACTTTAAATCCTAGCATGAATCCAAAGTCATAAATGTGAGGAACAGGGTAACGATCAGGAATCGTAACAGCATTAAGACGACGATAATCACCGCAAGGACGCCACTCTCCATTTGGTTTTTGAACAAGATGTAGGGGACTCGCCCAAGAGCTTTTTGATGGTCTACATATTCCATCCTTAACCATTTTATCGAATTCTTTTTTTACAATTTTAATTTTCTCTTGTGATAACCTGCGAGCTTTAGCAAATACAGGAGGACCTCTTGTTTGTATATGATGAGTGACAGAATGTTTCAAATCTTTTAAAAATAAAGTTGATTTTATCAGATCTGAAAAATTATTGAGCAGTTCAGAAAAATATGAGTTTTCTTGGACAGATTTAATAGATAATGGATTAGTTTCATTATACAGAAAACCTTTGCTTTGCGACTGTGAAAAAATCTGTTGTGTTTGACATCTACTAATAACCCAAAATGGCTCAAAAAATCCACTGAAATTTTGTTGATTTATTTGCAGCATATAATTTTAAAGGAGATGGGCTTTGTTTACGTTTAGAGTTGACAGGAAAAACTGAAACGTCTGCGCCGGTATCAACATTTCTTGTTGATACCTGCAATTTGATATTTTGTCTTGTAGAAAAAGGCGACTAATTTCTCGGCATGCCCCATCTGTCACCAAAGACGAGGTGCCTATTAGTTTTCCGCAGAATTTGTGGCAAAGAAAGTACAAGGCTGGACACATTTGGTAGCTTTCCGACCAAACTTAAAATGATACCAACAATATGGTTTGTTTTTATCTGTAGATTGTTCTCGAGTTCGTGAGCGACTTGCATTTCGACTTTGGCTTCTTGATCGATTATTTCCTAAAAATAAAGCTTCCATCTGCTTTGTAAGTGTTTCAATTTTTCTTTCAAGAGCACTTATCTCCGCTGTTGCTGACGTTGAAATCGCATTTATATCCCATATTTCTGAAGTGTCTGAGATCTTGTCTGCCATAAGAGCTAACTTGCTCAAAGATTCACTACTTACAGACAATATAGCTTGCGTTTGTTTAGGAAGGCGTTGCATCCATAAATTTTTTAGCAGCTCGTCAGAAACCTTACCGGATGATAACGTTGTCATCTCACGTAAAAGTGCAGAAGGCTTTCTGTCCCCCAACTGAACGTCGCGTAGTAACTTTTTCAGTTGCTTTTCTTCTGAATCAGTAAAGCGTTCTTGCAAGCGTTTCTTTACATATTGGTTTCAAACATATTGGTTTCTGGAGGATGTAAGATTAAATCACTTACTTCCGCAAGGATATTTGCTTCAATAGATCCAACAATTGTATGAAACTTCGTTAAATCAGACGTAATGCCACTAGTGATAAATTGGCTTTCGACTTGCTTAAACCATAAAGCAGGATTTGTCTTCCAAAATGGCGGTACCTTCACGGAAACTCTCGCAATTTCATTTGCAGGCGGCAATGAAGAAAATTCGTCTTCAGAATTACTCACCGACATCTTTGTGTTCTTCTTTGATTCTCAAACAGCGAATTCAATAAACGGGGTCACCAATTTTGGCGGTTATATGTGTTCGTTAAAATGAATAAAACACAAGAACCGAATTTTAAAGTTTTGTATAAAAATTATTTATTTACAAAAAATTACGTTTTTATTTTTTAAAAAATTAAAAGAAGAATGAAAAAGATTTTTTAATTTTCAAATGACAATAAAAATTAAATTCAATATTTTTGTGATTTAAAAATAATATTACAAAACAAGTATTTTTAAAACAAGTGTTTTTTAATTAGGAAATAAGATAAATTTATATTACGCCACATCGCCAAAACACTGAATTTGATGTATCGCAAATTGCCCAAAGTTCGCATTAGAGAATGTTTGTTGAAAAAATGAAATGCAGAAATAGGAAAAACCATCCTCCTTTAGCACGGACCTACATAAATTTTATATCAGATTTTAGGAAATTCCCCCGCCAAGCACTTTATTAAATTTTATCAAAAGCGGTCCATAAACAATTGAGATATCGCCATAACACTACATTTGATGTACAGCAAATTGCCCAAAGTACGTGTCTAAGAAATTTTGTTTACATTTTGTAAGTATTGTTTCAGCGATATCTCAGGTATTTATGGACCGATTGTGATGAAATTTTACATCGTTCTTTGTGTGAGGATTTTCTAAAATCTATACTCCACAAATCTGATTACGAATACCATTCAAATTGTACCGATCAACTCAGAATCGGCAGGAGAATCGATTTTGTGACCTCCGTCCGTCTGTCCGTCCGTCCGTCTGTTTTTTTGTCCGTCCGTCTACCTGTCTGTAATTTTTTCTGTTGTAATCAAGTTTTTGGTGCTCCTGTTTTGTCGATATCTCAGGTGTTTATTTTGATGAAATTTAATAGCGTCCTTCGTAGGGGATTACCTAAATCCTGATGCATTCGGTAATTTGTGGTAGATATAATTTAGCGTTTAAGCGATGGTGTTTTGATCGACAATGATAAAATTCAGGGTGGGACAATATCCTAAAATTTTGTGTAAAATCCAGGAGCTCCACAAATCTGATTTTAGCAGACTGACACTCTGCATTAATCTTAATTTTGTGTCTGACTTTTGAACCTTATGATAACATTTGAGAATGTATTATATATCAAATTATAGGTAATCTTCCTAGGAAGTAAAAAAATGCAGCTAATTACATGATATCCGTTCAAAACCTACATATGTATGTAAGTATCTCACATATCAACGAAAATTTAAATTTTTTAATTGCAATTGGGAGAAATCCGTTCACGTTTGACAATTGATCCCGTATAACTTCGCCTAAGATACGATGATGACATTTAGTATAAAGACGTTGTACAATATTGATATTCAGGGCGATAGCGCCTAAAATAAACTTTCTAGAGTTACAACATTTGACAAAAGTATTTCTGATCTCTTGAAAAGTTCGATATTGAAAATGGGCGAGCTCTATTCACATTTAGTAAAACCTCCCATATAACCCCGACCGGGAATCGATTTAATGCTGATAAATTAAATCACATTAAAATTGCACAAGGAACTAGAGCAAAACTTTCCAAACATCCATCGGACAGATCGAAAGAACAATACATCCCAAATATTATTGATGAAGTGTTCATTTTAATTAATTAACTAACTTCAGAATAATAAGTAAATCTTTAATAACTTTTCCGACAAAGCCGATATCCATCCATTCAAAAGCTATATATTTCAAGTATGTATCTAAAACTAAGAGTGTATACCCTATAATTTTAAGGCTTATCATTGTTAAAGCTTTGGCCTAAATCAGTCCGCTAACTTCAGAGTTTTACATAACTAATCAAGAACTTTTACTAGTTGGATAATTCTTACGAATTTAAGTGCACAACCCTCACTGGGCACAGTACCGTCTTAACAATAAGGGCACATGGGGCACGTGCCCAGGGCCCCCAAAGTCATAGGGGCCCCCAAAAAGGAATAATTTTTAAAAAATTTTAATCACCCCTAATAATAAGTCAATAATAAGTGAAAAGTTTATTAAATTTAGTATTATTTATTTATGTATTTATTATTAGTATTATATAGTAAAATTACTGTCTATATTATAACATAGTATCGTTAATTATATTTACAACTGCTGTAAAGTCGTTTTATTACTAATACAAAAAGTTTTAAAAATTCATAAATAGCTAAAGTTAGCACCACTGATACCTACACATAAAAGTTAATGATACTTTTAAAAGGGTGATTCCCCGTTTTTATTGCTTTTGTAATCAGTAAATAGATTGTGTGGAGTTGTTCATTTGTTAACGATTTTTTATAAAAGTTTAAAAGTATTCTTTGTAAACAAGTAAAACATAAAGTGTAAACTGTTAATTTCGTTATGTCGAAAAGAACATATTTAAGTGGTTCACAAAAGAGAAAAAATGTTATGATTCAAAAGGAAATATGCGAGAAACTGCCAAAACTTACTTCTTTTTTTGCGGTCGATAAAACAATTGCTCAAAGTGATTCATTATCTCAAAATCAAGATTCTTCCCAATTTGAAAAGGAAATTTGTAACGAAAATAATAGCAAGCAAATCTCAGATGAAAGAACGGTCATATTCTCTACAAATGCTGGACCATCTACTTCGAGCTGCTCAGATTTACCAACAACAAACCAAAAAAATGTATCTTCTGATCCTGGTACTTACAGTGATGAGATTTTAACAGAAGAAGCTCGTATTTTTTGGATTCGAAAAGGACCAGAATTTTTTCAAAATAAAAATTCCGATTTCTCATGTACATCCACAACTTTTCCAGATTCAAGTGGAACGACAAAAACTAGGTATTTGACTATAAATATTTTCACTCGTAAATTGACGAATGGTGAGATTTTAGAAAGAAAATGGCTCATTTATTCACCATCAAAGAAAGCTGTGTATTGTTTTTGCTGCCGTTTATTTAATACCAGTTCAGGTAATAGCTTTAGTTCTCCAGACGGTTATAAATATTGGAAGCATATAAGTAACAAGATAATGGAGCATGAAAACACTTTGCAGCATAGGCAGTTAATGTTAGATTACATCGCAAGATGCAGTACTTTTGGACGAATTGACAGTGAGTTGCAGTCTCAACAAGATACGGAAATAAATTATTGGAGGAATATTCTTAGAAGAATTGTTTCAGTAGTTAAGTTTTTAGCTTCAAGAGGTCTGGCTTTTCGGGGAGACAATGAAATATTTGGGTCCCAAAATAATGGAAATTATTTAGGATGTATCGAACTAATCAGTGAATTTGATCCTTTTCTTGTCGAACATATTAAAAAATTTGGAAATCAAGGACGAGGAAATACATCATACCTGTCTGCAAATATTTGTAATGAATTTATTAACATTATGGGCCAAAAAGTTTTGCAAACGATTATTATCGAGCTAAAAGCATCAAAATATTACTCTATAAGCGTGGATTCTACACCAGATCTCACCCATGTTGACCAGCTTACCTTTATCGTTAGATACGTAAAAGACGGAGAGCCTATTGAGAGATTTTTGCAGTTTTTGCAAATTGCTGGACATACTTCTCAATATATATCAGACACAATTTTAAACTTTTTAGAAAGCCATAACATTTCCATAAATGATTGTCGTGGACAAAGTTATGATAACGCATCGAATATGGCTGGAAAATTTTCTGGTGTTCAGAAAAAAATAAAAGAAAAATGTGAGTTTGCTATTTTTATTCCATGTGCGGCACACTCACTTAATTTGGTAGGTGTTCAAGCTGTTGAATGCGTATCAGAAGTTATAACATACTTTGGATTTGTTCAGAAATTGTTTAGTTTTTTCTCGGCTTCGACGAAAAGGTGGAAAATTATGACATCATATTTAGGCGAAAATAAAGTTCTAAAGTCTCTTCCGGATACAAGGTGGTCTGCTCGTGCTAACGCTATTACAGCCCTGAAAAATAGTTACACTCACATTTCTGAAGCTTTAACATCAATTGCAAGGGACATTGACCAACCAGGAGAAACAAGAAATGAGGCTGAAAGCTTAGCAAAAAAATGGAAAAATTAGAGACAGTTCTTCTTAGAGAGATATGGGATGATCTTTTAAATACTCTGAACAAAACAAATATAAGTTTACAAAATGAATCTATGACCATGGATGTTGCAACAAAACTTTATGCATCTCTGGTTGATTATGTTAGTAACGTACGCAACAACTTCGATCAATACGAATCGGCTGCTAAAGAAAAGAAACCAAATGCTGAGTACAAGGACAAATCTGAAAGAACAAGGATCCGCAGCACACGAATCACATTTTTTGAAGGATCAGCAGAAAATGTACAATTAAACGGCAAAGAAAAGTTTCGTGTAAATACGTTTTATCCTATAATTGATACGTTGTGTACTAATTTAAAAAAACGTATGAATGCATACCAAGAAATAGAAGAAAGATTTAACTTTCTTTCACAGTTAACAACAATTGATTCTGAACTGTTGAGACAAAAATGTAAAGAATTTGCAAAATATTATAAAAACGACATAAATGCTTTTGAGTTCGAATCAGAATGCTTTCATTTAAGGCAGTATATCAAAAATTTAAGAAATGAGCCAACGGATTTACCTGTTTTAAGTATGTATAAGCACATAAGATCCAATAACCTAGAAGAAACTTTTCCGAACGTCGAAGTTGCTACACGCATATTTCTTTGCCTAATGAGTACAAATTGTAGTGGCGAACGTTCATTTTCGCAACTTAAGAGAATAAAAAACGAATTACGAACGACTATGTTGCAGGAAAGGCTTTGCAGTTTATCAATTATGTGCATAGAGAGTGATGTTCTACAAAAAATAGACTTTGGCGATATAATACAAGATTTTGCAGCACAGAAATCACGAAAAAAAAACATTATCATAAAACATCAATGCAAACTCCGTTTTATTTTGAAAATAAATATGTACATTAAAAAATAAAACATATGCGTTTTTTTAGCCATTTTTGATATTCAGGGGGCCCCGAATCTCTGGTGTGCCCCGGGGCCCCGACATGCCTTAAGACGGCACTGACTGGGCACTGTGTTTTTGGGTTGCATGCCAGAATACTTAAACTTCATCATTTGTAGATACCCTTACATTTGCTATTGCAAATGTAAGGGCATCTACATTTTGAAGCATCGTTCTGCATGGTTTATCTGGTCTATCGAACTTTATTAAATGTTCGTAAAATATGTGTCTATTTTATTTCGAAGCTACTGGCTGGCTTAAATATGCATTCTCTACTTGTAGTCTAGTAATCATTATCTTTCACAAAGGGACCACTTTAGAACCCAAGTGAAGCTTCCCAGGATATCAGCCACCTGCCCAACTTAACCTTTGGGTGCATAACTATTCTAGATAATGACGCTACCGAAAAGCTTTTCTTTTTCCGACTCTTAATTTGAAAAACTCTTTGCATATAATACTAGTATAACCAAACTTTTGCAACACCATTGGTGAAGGGTATCCAAGATTCGGCAAAGCCGAATATACCACTCTTACTTGTTTCTGTTGTAGTTAAGTTTTTGGAGCTCCTGCTTTGTCGATATCTCAGATGTTTATTTTGATGAAATTTAACAATGTACTTCGCAGGGGATTACCTAAATTCTAATGCATTCGGTAATTTGTGGTAGATATAATTTTGTTTTTAAGCGATATTTCAGGTGTTTTGATCGACAATGATGAAATTCGGGGTGGGACGATATCCTAAAATTTTGTGTAAAGTGCATATGGGTATACCTTCCAGGAGCTCCACAAATTTGATTTTAGCAGACAGACACACTGCATTTATCTTAATTTTGTGTCTGACTTTTAAACATTATGATAACATTTGAGAATGTATTATATATAAAATTATAGGTAATCTTTCTAGGAAGTACAAAAATGCAGCTAAGTACATGATTTGCGTTCAAAACCTACATATGCATGTATGTACCTCACATATCAACAAAGAATTACATTTTTTAATTGTAATTGGGAGAAATCCGTTCACGTTTGACAAATGCTCCCGTATAACTTCGCCTAAGCCAATCTCTTAGTAGCTAATAAATGTCAAATTATAATAGATACGATGATGAAATTTAGTATAAAGATGTTGTACAATATCGTTATTTAGCGCGATAGCGCTTAAAATAAACTTTCTAGAGGGACAACATTTGACAAAAGTATTTCCGATCTCTTGAAAAGTTCGGTATTGAAAATGAAATTAAACTCGGTTCACATTTAGTGAAATCTCCCATATAACCCCAACCGGAATCACTTTGATGCTGATAAATTAAATCACATTATAATTGCACACAGAACTAGAGCAAAACATTCCACACGTCCATCGGACAGATCAGAAGAAAAATACATCCCAAATATTATTAATTAAGTATTCATCTTAATTAGTTAACTAACTTCAGATTAATAAGTAAATCTTCAATAACTTTTCCGACAAAACTGATGTATCTAAAACTAAGAGTGTACACCCTATAATTCTAAGGCTTGACAAAACAATCATTGTTAAAGCTTTGATCTAAATCGGTCCGCTACCTTCAGAGTTTTACATAACTAATTAAGAACTTTTGCTAGTAGGATGATACGTACGTTTTTGAGTTGCATGCCAGAATACTTAATCTACATCAAATCGATGTGCTTTTGCAAATCTAAGGGCATCTACATTTGTATTCATCTTTTCTGCATGGTTTGTCTGATCTATCCAACTTTATTTAATGTTCGTAAAATAGACACATATATCGAAGCTACTGGCTTAAATAAGTATTCTCTACTTGTAGTATAGTAATCATTATCTTTCACAAAGGGACCACTTTAGAACCCAAGTGACGCCGCCTTCGATATCAGCCACCTGTCCAACCTAACCTTTGGATCCATAATTTTAAAGACTCTTTGCATATAATACTAGTATAACCAAATATTGCTAGGAATTACATTTAGTATGAACAAAAGAAAATTTGTGTTGTGCTCAACTAAATCATCAATCAGAAACTATATAATTATTAATAAATTCTTACGATTTTGTACTTTACTTTTGGAACACCATTGGTGAAGGGTATCAAAGATTCGGCAAAACCGAATATACCACTCTTACTTGTCTGATCTGAGAATGTTTCAAATCTCGATAATTAATATGGCGATATATGAATAATACTTTTATTAGTGAATAACCTTTTTTTATTTTTGGTCTAAAACATTTTGGAGGTAGATTGAAATACAAACAATTTCAGAAATTATACAACATTGTAAATTTTCGCACCTTGACACAGTGGACGAATCAAGCAATTTAGCGGCATTTTATTAATAACTTTTTAAGTTTTTTAATGAAACTTAGTATATGTATTATATATTGAATGAAGAATAAGTGGACTAAATATAATTGGAATTGGACCGTTATTTCTGGTACCTCCCGCACAAATGTTTTTTTTTTCGAAATAGGGGTTGACACCCAATATATTAAAAATAATATCACATTTGGCAAAAGTAAATTTATTTCCAACAAAAGTTGGAATTAAATATTTCTTTGCATTTCTACCTATTTAAGGTCCTATTATGGGAAATTAAACATTATTTTAAAAAGTTTGCGAAAAGTTCGTATACATTTTTTTTATTTTTTTTTTACAGTTCATATTTTTATTAACTAAAGTTGTTAATTATAAAAAAATAAATTAATAGAATATTTATAATGAAATGAAACACTTTCCTAGTATATGGAACAGTTTTTGTTGTCTATGCTTTCAATGGGAATCATGCATTAAACACATAGAAAACAGCAGGCTACACGAACACCGACTACAAAAGTAGTTGGCTGCAATCGTCGCCTCATAGTCAGCTACTTAATTATTTTGGGGACGGCAGCTACATTTAAGATGGCAGCTACATTTCGAAACACCTGTTTGTGAGTGGTGCCAATATCGCGTTTATAAGATGGACAAAATAACAATTTAAATTTTGATAAAAACGCCACAAATTCATTTTATTAATTAACCTCCGAAATCAAAAAAAAATTTATAGAAAGATTTTGGTGTGATCTCTAATAGTTTAAGAGTTATGGGCTTTTTAAATTTCAAGATAATACGGCATAACTTTAGAAGTTTATATCCGATATTAACTTTTTTGGTATCAAAAGCTACTGAAAATGTCTTTTATATTCTTATATATTCTATATAATATTCTTTATAATGGATAAGGAGCTAATATACTATAAACTTATTTCTGCAACCGACTTTTTTTATAAAAATTCGTATATCTTAAAACAATATAGATATAAGTATGCTCTTTTATATAATGAATTTTATAAAGGACATACTGGGCTTTTATATAACATGAACTTCGCAGCTCTAGCACACGTAGCGTGTGAGTTAGACAGTTTAAAAAATAACTTTTTAAAATTTTACTTCTATTGAGTTAGAGTTATATAAGTATAAATTTTTACACAATATTGTGTTAGATATATATATATATATATTATATACATATATACATTATACACATTAAATATATAAATATTTTATAAGTATGTAAATTGTTTACATAAATTCTCCCCATTGTATTTGTGGTAAATAAATTCAAGTGGTTTAAATCGCTCATTTATTTCAATATTATATGGTGTTGACAGCACTAAATCTTTTATTGTCGCCATCAAAAATAGAAAATAGTTTAATTTTGGCTACAGCTACAACGGTGGTCGGTAGTCGTGTAGCCGTGTCGACTCTAAAAAATTTATTTCTATTTGAATGCATGTATTCTAAATTTGACAGGTTGTAGCCCGTAGCCTGTTGTTGTCTATGTGTTTAATGCATCAGAAACATAACCGTTTTCTTCTGTAATAAGCTCTGAAATCAAATTTTGTACATCCTTGTCAATTTTTACAGCATTTCTGGAGTAGGCATGAGGTTGCTTTGAAAGCGAAGATATTAATGGATCTGATGTTAAAAAAGTTAAACAATTTTTTCGAGTGTGATATTCTCTAAAATTTCTTAAATCCTTATTTCGGAATTCCTGTGCCTCTTCCGACGTCGGCACTGTGAAGTAATATTTTGTGTACGGAATAAGGCATATAGAACCATGGATACATTTCTACAAAAATCTCTGCTGTCTGCCAACAATACATTTTAAAAGCATGTCTATTAACTTTGTATCCACATGCCATAGTTCGTAAAATTACACTGAATCTGGAAATTATTTCTTCGCTAACCCCAGTTAAAAGTGCAGCCAGCTTTGGTTGCTTAAAGAATTTTCTGGCCGTATTTCCATTATTGGGATGTAAATGGGATGCAGTTGTTTCCCGATCCAGGTTTAGGAATATCCACTAATAACCCCATTTCCGTTCTCAACTTTTGTTGTATTTTTAATTTAGTTTCCTGTAAAACAGATTTATCAGCACCTCGAACTTGCCACTTTTTAATCGGTAGCCTATACGCAATATGTAAAATGCATTCAAAGCACCTTATCCAGGTGTGCAGTGTTGACAATCCGTAATCATACATATCAGCCTTTATCGGTCGATTTTTGATAGCATTTAAGTTATTCATGATCTTTGGTGTTGCTCCACATATTCCACACGTTTGTGATGATAATTCCGAAATAATGCTAAAAATTTTGCCATCAATCATTGTCATATAAAACTCGTGACGAATTTCAAAATCCTCAAACGTTGTTGGATTTATTTGAAGTATTTGCTCTATTACGCTGTTCAAAATTCAACAACGTGTAGTTGCACTTCTTCCATTTTTTTCTGAGATTGCTTACAAAGCTGTTCAATATTTTTTTGATGTTTCGTCACTGTTCCACGTTATATTTTGTTTTGTCTATTATATTATTAAATACATAATTTTCGACAGCCAACAATTTTTTAGTAGATGTTTTTTCATCATACCATATTGAAAAAAGTGCACGCTTAGAAACTTCCATCATACCTAAAATTGCATTTATTAATAAACGGGGACGAACGGGGATTTTATTTTTAACGTTTCACAACAACAATAGTCCAAGCTAATAAATAAAATAAGAATTTGAATAACACCGAGTAACTCCAAAGAGATGCACTCTTCAAAACTTACGTATATTAGATTACAAATATGTTAATACGCTTAGTAAATACTACTTAGAATTTCTATTAAACTGGATAATCACAGGTCACAAAAATAATTATTTAAATAAGCACATACTTTCCACTTACCATAAAAAAAATTATTAAACAAATTTATGAACAACTGATCTTTTGCTGACACAAGAAACGCACTTAATAATTTTACGCCAAATTCTGATAATTCATCAGCTGAAAAATTAATCAAGTTTGGCAACTAATAGCAGAGCGAATATTGTGAGCAAAAGAAAATTAAAAACACCAATTTGCTCAGTGGAGTAACGGTAATCGAAATAATGAAAAACATTTGTTGATTTAAAAGTTTTAAAAATGCAATTAAATGACGCTAAATCTATGGATTCGTCCACTGTGCTTGAGGGAGGTCGTATTTAAATGCATATATCTTTAAAGTTAGAGGACCGATTAATTGGTTGCTCTAATGAGAATATTTAGCGGACCTATTTCGATTAGACTTTTGGCAACAACACTTACGTAAGATATGAATAAAGGCCATCATAATGTTCAAAAGTCACTTATTTAAGACATATTTCAATGCAACACACTATTGAATTGAGATATCGCCAAAGCAAAAGAAATCGATGTACGCAAATTGACATATTTTTGAATTGTTTTTTTTTAAACAATATTTAAAAAAAAAAATTTCGAATTATATATCAGATTTTAGAAAATACTCCATTGCAGCATGCTATTAAATATTTAAAAAAAAAAAAAAATAATAATAATAATTTCGTCAAAAAACTGTGCTTTTTTAAAACAGTTTTTTGAACTGTATATCAAATTTTAGCA
Organism: Stomorhina lunata; assembly: GCA_933228675.1. Lineage (NCBI taxonomy): Eukaryota > Metazoa > Arthropoda > Insecta > Diptera > Rhiniidae > Stomorhina > Stomorhina lunata. Next base: position 80,430,114 of record OW121740.1, on the reverse strand, counting down.
AATCATTCAACCCAGCACACTATTGAATTTCATCATTTTCGAATTATATATAAGATTTTAGAAAATATTCCAACGCAGCATGCCATTTCATTAAAATCGGTCTATAAACAGCAGAGATATCGCAAAATTTCAAAATTCGACGAGAATTTAAAAAAAAAATTAAAAACTCTATTTTTCAAAAAAAAAAAAATAATTTCGTCAAGAAACTGTGTTTTTTTAAGTTTTTTGAACTATATATCAAATTTTAGGAAATAATTCAAGGTAGCACACTATTGAATTTCATCAAAATCGGTAGATCAATAACCGAGATATCGCCAATGCAAAAGATACGCAAATTGACAAATTAAACAAAAAAAAAAATAAAAAACATTATTTTTCAACAAATTTTTTTTGAATTATATATCAGATTTCTAAATTTTGTTTTATCTGCATTAACAATAATAAATTTTGAATTGGAAAAACCATTTATAAGTATATATTAATGAAAATTTGCGATGGTATAAAACTTTTTAAGGAAAAAATACAAAAGTTAAAAAAATATTTTTAGTAACACAAATCCCAGAATTCCTTAAAAGATTTGAAAATTTTGCAAAAATTGGTATTTTTAGTTTTTATGCTCTAGTTGCTGGGCCACTCTCTGGGCGACAAAATACTTTTGCTATGTGATTAAAAGCACCTTTGCCCCTAAAAATTTTTAATTATAAACTTTGTTATACGTTTCTTAAGAAATTTTTTAAATAACTAAAAAACACCAAAAACACTTTTTACCCAAAAAAAATTAAAAATGGTTTATTTTTAGATATTAAATTTAAGCACTTATAACTTTTTACATAGTAAAGCTTTTAATACACTTCTTGCTCGTAAAATATTTTAAATTTTGTTCTTTTTTTAGAAGAAACATAGATCAGATATTAGTAAAAAATCGGTACAGTATAGGACAAAAATTACAATTATATATCGTTTTAAGTGATTTATGATTCCGAGGTGCTCTACTTTGGGGGCCGATTGTGTAGCACCAGTACAATCTAGGCTTTCTAGGTTCAAACACTTCTGCTATATCCGCATTAAAGCCGCATAACGCTTTAGAAGTAACAGATTTATTTCCATTCTATTTGATATATCAGACTGAATTGTTACGTTTTGTTTTTATTTAATAATATTATTCAAAATTTTTTTTGAAGTAAATTTACTTAATTTTTTATTCTAAACAAGTAAGAAAGTGCTGTAGTCGGTCAAGCCCAACCATACGATGCAATTCACCACAAAGATCAAAGGAAAAGAAAAGATTCTTGTATAAAGACAATTTTTTTCTAAATTTTGCCATCATACAAACATTTTCTCCAAACTTATATATATAAGCTGTTTCCGTCATTTGGACTTAAATGGTCAAATGTGAACCGATTATCTCGAAATTAGCAAATTGATTACAATTTTTACAAAAATTATGTATACAAAAAATAAACTCTACATTCTTATAATCTTCAGATTTATAAGCGTTTTAGTGACTTTTGTCTCATTTAGTACGTATTGACAGAAGAGTTTGTATGGGAGCTATGGTCAAATGTGAATCAATTTCAACGAAATTTGGTACAGTATTTGTTTTAAATTTGTTTGTTTTAAATTTCATGAAAAAATATTGATATTTGTGGCCAAAATATCAATTCTGGGAGGTATCATAAATAATGGACCGATTTTGACGAATTTCAATTGCCATGGTCTTACTATCAAAAAAATTATCTGTGCCGAATTTCATCAAATTATTTTTAGTATTGCGACCTGTACTTTAATTGCATGGTTTACATGGGGGTCTAGCCAGCCAACCAGCCAGCCGTCCAGTCAGACGGACGGACTGACATCGCTAAACGAAAGACAAATATTTCTATGCGTTACATATATCAGAATAATAAAGAAATTATTGTAGAATAGCCTCAAAAAGAAAACCGTTCAAATTTGCGAGCATCTGCTAGTTAAAAAGCATCAATTTATTAATATATTCATTAGGGTGTCCCTTATTTTTGGACCTCAAAATTTTTTTGCGCATACCCGCTAAAAAGTTTCGAAATAATCATAAAAGGCTCCATAAAAAAATTTACTTTGATATTAGAATGATAACCCGTGCCGACTTGCGACAAAGTTAATTGTTGTAAGTATGGGTAATTTTTGGTCAATATTGGTATAAGTCATTATAATTTGTACGTATTTTATTCAATTTTCAATATTTTTTAATATTTTACTGTTGTGTTTTTTATTTTAGTAATTTTTAATAATGTTAATTTATATTTAATATAGCAGAACCTGGTCCGCTTCGCTGTTCCAAAACTCCTTTTTTTTGGAATTTTTTAGGTAATACATATGTATGTATAAATTTTCTGAATTTTGTCAAAATAACTATACATAACTATATAGATTTTATAAAAGTGATTTTCATATCATGACAAAATATTGTTAATATAGCTTTGATTATTATATCATGATGCAGCTTTCGTATTCATTCCTTTCAAGAAAATGAGCTTTCATATATATTATATATGTCTATCTAAAAGGGTAATTCCCCTTTTTACTCAGCTGGCAAATGAATGTCTTTTTTTGATGGTAATTTGCTATTCCAATAGTGTGTTTCAGAGAAGAGATTGAATGGCTGTTTTCTTGCTTTGAATGTATTCACACATAAATGAAAGCTTGCCGTCTTGGTAAGCCCAACTTATCTGGGTCATCCTTTATCTCAACTGTGGACACACACCTCCTCATGGTATCACCCGGGGAGCTAGTTTAACACCCATTAATATTGTGAGTTAACATGTTCCGAGAGCTGTCCCATAAGATTGATAAAAATGGGTTAGGATTACGGGCTAGTAACCCACTCTTGAAAAAAAAATGCAATGAAGAGGATAAAATTAGAATTGAAATGTCCCACTAGCTAAGTAGAGGAACATTTTTCAAAGCTTGGCCTATAAAATTGGAGAATATTCGCACAAGATCGAAATCCATGGAATTCTAAAATATGCTCGGACTTTGACCTTAACAGGTTGTAACATTTAAGTAAGTAAGAGTCAATCTTATGTAAAAACTTATACAAAAAAGAAGATTTAAATTGTTTAAGTTTTAAAATAATTTTAAAAAAGTTTTAAAATAATTACAAAAAATCGTATAAAAATATTTTTCCAAAAATTACAACAAAGCAAAAAAAAGCAGGGAAAAACAAAGTTATTTTCACATGATTTTGTATCTAAAAATAAAAATTGTTTATATTAATTATAAGCTGCTAAGTTTTCAACATATGAAGTAGCTCAGTGGAAGAGTCTCTGCCTAGCAGTCGGAGGGTTTGGGTTCGAGCCCCCATGGGATCATAAAAAAAAAATTGTATTTCGTTTAAAAATATATGTTTTTAATAAAACAACAACAAAAAAGTTGTTGCTGTTGTTGTTGTTGCTTTTAAATTGCTTACCCAAGTCATTACTTTTCTGCAATTGGTAAGTACTTGCCTCCAATGACATCCCCATGTTAATGTAATGACTTAAACAGCGAATAAGTAAGTAGTTCGTGTTCAATAGTTTAACTGTTTAACTCATTATTTGGTAATGAAAAGTTTTGCTGGGATTCAATCATTCATTTTTTAATAGTGAATGCTAGAGTGTTTACGAAATATTATGAATGATTTTAGTTGTGTTAGAAGACAAGTTGTGCACAAGACAAAACTATAGTTGTATAGGTGGGCAAAGGCAAAAAGAAAGAAACAGGTTGCCAGATGTAATGGATGCAAAATCGTTAAATTTATAGTAAAAAGTCGTCAAACACTGGGACGGCAGAAAAAGAAATTAACCGTTGCGTGTAAGTGTTAGGGAGATCAAGTTTTGAACTTGCAAAACATATGTTTTACTAGGGCGGACAATCACAGACCTCAAAATAGGGTACCTTAGATTCATAAATCCGTTTTAAGTAATTTATAAACAAACTCTTTAAGAAGTAAGCTTTACTAGGTAATATGTATGTGTAACTCTATTCAAAAACAAGTCAAAGTGGTATATTTTCTTTTGTGCTTTATCGGTTAGCGGGATTTCAATTTTTTAGCATTATTTACCGCTAAGGTACGAAGAGATCATAACAAAAACGTAGGCAGAGTTGCCGTTTTTATACTTTTAACTAATATTGGTAATTTTTTGTAATGTGTATGTATTTAGTTCGTTTTAAAAACAAGTTTTCGATTGTATTTTTTTATATTATTATTATAAAAAAAATTTTCTATAATAAAATTTTTTTCTATAATAAATTTTTTTATCAAAAATTTTTGTATACATTTTTTGTTATTGAAAATCTTTCTATAGAAAAATATGTTCCATACAAAAATACTTTTTAAAAAAATCTTTCTATAGAAAAATATTTTTTTATCGACAATTTTTCAATAGAAATATATATTTTTATCGAAAAATTTTCTATAGTTCTAGTTTAGTTTTCGTTGCGAACGGATGTAATTATAAACGCTAGTATTTCTAAAAATCGCAAATAAATAACATACATAAAAAATAAAAAGTGCTACATTTCTATATAAAAATCATATTGAAAAATTCAAGTGAAGTGTTTATTTCTTTTACTAAAAAATAAAAAGCCAAATTTATTCCAATAACAAACCAAATATTGAAAATATATAAAACGAAAAATGAGCAAAGTGTTCTGCAAAAAATGCGACAGCGAAATCACAACACCAACATATGTGAAGTGTTATCATTGCAATGCAAATTACCACTTCTCTATCTGCTGTAGTTTGTCCGAATTTACGTACGCCAACATGTATGGAGAGAGGAAAACAAATTGGAAATGCGCCGATTGCAAAACTCGAAGCAAATCCCCCCTCACCCCTACAGTCGTAGCTGACGAAATAAATCAACAAAAGCAGCAAAGAAGCAGTGATGATGAGAATGCCGGTGATCTAAATCGTGCGAAGATGTTTAAAGATTCTCTCTCCCTCAACTCGGTCAACTCTACTCTATGCTCAGTCCAGTCAGATGTCAACGACCTCAAAACTGACATGAAAGAGATCAAAACCAAAATTGAGCAAGTTGCTAATAACATAAACACCTCGCACTTGCAAATTAAGGATGAGATACAATCAGCATTGTCTACAATAACAAGCACCCTGTCAAAACTGGTCGATCAAGTAAATGTTCTCGCTGCCAATGACAAAAAACGCGAAGAACAAATAAGTGAAATGGATGTAAGAATAAACAAGCAAATATTTAATAGCAAAAAACATTGAAATCAAAAATGTAAACAATCACGACCTCAATCCGTATGATGTTGTTAAAGCAATTGCTTATTCCCTAAATGTGGAGATCAAAGAAACAGATATAAACAATGCATATAAGATGAAAAAGAAAGGAGAAAAAATTATTGTTGAATTTTCTTCACTGAGCAAAAAAAGAGAACTTATGAGTAAAATTGTTCGTCACAGAGTGGATGCCCAAATTGTAAACAATGAAGACAGCAACATCAAGTATATTTACATCAACGACCAATTAACCTTTCACAATCGACAATTACTATGGATCGCAAAAACAAAAGCTAAGGAAGCAAATTGGAGATTTGTTTGGGTCAGAGACGGAAAAATTTTTACTCGTAAAAATGAAAACACCTCGCCTGTTTACATTAACAATGCGGCTGATATTGAAATAATAACAAATGTAAATCAATTTTAAACATAAACAGTTTTTTTTAAAAACTTCTTTGCCTATTTTTTACATGCAAATAAACACAAATAAACAAAGACTTAAAAACAAACATGAATCAAACATTAAATAATTTCAAAGAAATAAATAAACAGTTCTTAAGTTATCCCACAACTTTTATTTTCATGAACATTCGATCACTTAGAATGAATTTTAACCCATTTCATACAAGTATTAGCGATATAATTAATAAACTTAACTTCATAATACTAGTTGAAACAAATATTTCTGATAGTGAAAATATACTTTATAATATCCGAGGCTTCAATTCTGTTTTTTTAAACAGACACGGTAGAGGAGGAGGAATAGCTATTTTTATAAGAGAAAATATACATTTTACTCAAATACTAACAAATGCAACATCATTTGAACATATTCATCTTGATATTCTAGTGAAGAGCAAATCTTTCTCTCTTATTGCCATTTACCGCCCCCTAATCAAAATGTTCCAATTTTTATCACTGAACTAGAAGATGTTATAAACAAAACAAACAAAAAAAAAGAAATTATTCTTGTTGGAGATGTAAACATCGACATAAACAAGCCCAACAAAACAACAACATCTTACCTTGACTTGCTATCATCTAATGGTATGAAACGAATGATAAAAGAAAGCACACGAGAAGATGTAAACAAAAGCACAGCCACTTGTATAGACCACATATTTGCAAAAAATAAACAAACATACCCAGATCAAGTCGCAGCAATAATAACAACAACAATAACTGATCACTATTCTCTTTTCTTCGCTACTCACCATGAAGAAAGCATAAAAGACTGTGAACGAGGTACAACAATGCCTGAGCGTAAATTGAATAACAAAACAGTATGGCAAAAAATAAAAGAAACAAACTGGAATCAAATAATATGTCAAGTAAATACTGTAGATGATTTGTTTAATAGATTATTAGTTACTTTTCATGAAATATACAAAAATTCGCTAATAACTATAAAACCGGGTAAAAAAAGATCGATTAATCCTTGGATAAATGATGAATTAATCCAAAACTGTGAATTTCGGTATAAACTTTTCAAAAAATGGAGAAAGAACAAAAAAAATAAATTTTATGAATCTGAATATAAAAAATATAGAAACTATCTCAATAAACAAATAAACAGTGTAAAAAACAACTACATATTTTAAAACAAAATTTATTGAAAATAAAAATAATATACGTGTAACGTGGCAACTAATTAACGAAATTATCGGGAAAAAGAACAATAACATAGATGAACATATCGTAAAAAACTTCGGGTCAAATAACCTAACAGATTTAACGAATGATTTTGCTATAAACATAAAAGACAATATCAACAAGGTAGTGCATAATTGCCAAATAAAAACCTTAAGCAACAGAACAACAACGCTCCAAAACTCATTTTTCTTGACAATTGCAAATGAAGATGAAGTATATAACATCTTAAAGACTCTAAACGTTTTTAAAAGTGCAGGTGTTGATGACATAAGATCCATAGATATAAAACAAAATGCAACAGAACTTAAAACAATTATAACGCATCTTATCAATCTAAGCCTAGATACCGCCACTGTTCCTAGCGCATTGAAAACGTCAATTATCAGACCAATTTATAAAGCAGGTTGTAAGACGGATAACAATTATAGACCTATTGCCATTTTGCCAGTAATTGAAAAAATTTTAGAAGAAGTTGTGGTTAACCGATTAACGTCATTTCTCAAGAAATATAAAATTATCAACAATAACCAGTTTGGCTTCCAAAAAGAAAAAAACATTAATAAATTGTTAGGAAACTTCGCAACCTACATAAATCTTAATTTAAGCAAAGGTATGCATTGCCTCACGTTATTCATTGATTTTACCAAAGCCTTTGACACTTTGTCACATGAAAACTTGCTTCAAATGCTTGAAAAAATTGGAGCTAGGGGAAAAACCCTACTCTGGTTCAAGAGTTACCTGACTTGTAGATCCTATCAAGTAAAGATCAAAAATACTTTAAGCAACTGCGCAACGATAGACTATGGGGTACCACAGGGATCAAAACTAGGACCTATTCTCTATATAATCTATGCCAATGACTTGCTTAACACCCTAAAAGAAAGCAAAACCTTTGCATATGCAGACGATACCGCAATAGTAGTATCTGATATAAACATACAAACAGCAACAAGAATCATGCAAGCCGAGCTTGACATAGCTAATAAATGGTGTCACGACAACGGGCTAATCATAAATGCAATAAAGACAAAACTGATGCACATACGGCCACGACACCTTTCACAAACACAAATGAACCTAATATTTCATAGCACTGATTGTTTACATAACACATCAAACACCCTCAATACAACATGCTACAGTTGCAACGCATTAATTGAATTGGTCGGTAACTACAAATAATTAGGGATTTTAGTTGACAGCAACTTCAAATGGAAGCCACATATTGAAAATTTACAAAAAAAATACGCAAAACTGCATATATGCTCTACCATTTAAGCTACTGTTCCACTTACAGTGTGCTTAGACAAGTATATTTCTCATTAGCAGAGTCTCATATCAGGCATGGCATCTCAGCATGGGGTAACTCTACACACTGCAGAGCATTGCAAAACACACAAAACCAATTGCTCAAAATACTACAGAAAAACTCTCATTTCCATGAAACTATAAATACAACACAAACTACTTTTCAGCAAAACCCAGCCCAATATAGACAACAAAACTCAAATCAACACATTGGTACAAATGCTAGCAGAGCCAAAGACTTGAATATGCTTAGTATTAAAAGTATTTATCAACTAACATTAGAAAATGCATTTTATAAAGATGGAAGATTTCTAAACACCATAGATCACATACACAACACAAGGAGCCGTGCTCAGGGAAGATACAAAGTCCAAAGGTTCCAAAACGAGTACGGTCGAAGCACTTTATTTTCAACAAAATTCCCAATAATATAATTAATGAAAAAAATATAACTAAAAGAAAAAAACAATAAAAAAAAGTATTTTATAAGTTCGCAATGAATGCGCATTTGTATATGTATTAAAATTGAAACTATATCCTGCTGACAAGCCGAATGGCTTAGTGGGTTTTTTTAATTCTGTAATATATATATGATTTTATATTCATTTTAAGAAACAAATTGTAAAAAAAATATGTTGAATAAATAATGCATACAGCTTGAAAAAAAAAAATATATTTTTATTGAAAATTTTTACTATAGAAAAATATTTTTACCGAAAATTTTTCTATGGAAAACATTTTTATTGAAAATTTTTCTAAAAAAAAAAATATTGAATTGAAAATTTTTGTTTAGAAAAATATTTTATTGAAAATTTTTATAGCAAAATATTTCATAGAAAAATATTTTTATCAAAAATTTTTCTATAGAAAAATATTTTTATCGAAAAATTTTCAATAAAAAAATTTTGGCCCAATAATTTAGCGGGAAAGCGAAGAAAAACATATGGCAGCACTGATAACAACGCAGACATATTATACGAATACTTTGCGCATAGAACGTAAAATGAGAGAGTGGTTCGAATTTTTTCTAACTTAAAATGTGACATCAAACTATTTCGTTGATTAACGTGCAGTGCAATAATAAAATAGTGTGTAAAAAAGCAATCAACGAAAATGTGTGAATCAATGAAGGCATCTGTATAAAAAGTTATTGCCTTTGTAGGCAATGCAAAAGCAACATGCATACGTTGCTGTCAATATTTGTGAATGTATTCAGTCTCTTCTCTGGTGTGTTTCATAAAGTGCGGTTTTATTATTAAAAAAATGTCAGTCGAATTACGAAGTGATAAACAAAATATTTTCCTTATCGGACTGCCAAGCCACCAGATAAATGGTGCAAAATTACCACCTAATCGACAAGTTCTCACCGTTTTATTTTACAATATTCGTGAAATCAAGCTGACTGTTAGTGAAAGTGCGAATCTTGTTATAAGAGAGTGCATTATATTTTGGGAAAAAGCCAGAATTCCTACGAAGGCAATCCCTAACTGCGTGAAGAAACTTGTTGATTTATATCATGTTTGGAGGGAGCTGCAAAAAAACTGTAAGGAAACTCAGTTGACTTTCAAGAATCGTGAAAATAATTTTGTAAAAGACCTTGATAACTTATTTGATATTGCACATGCAGATGAAGATAGAAGATTTCTTAAGGAAACAGAGAGAGCCAGGTCGACCGGGATGCTTAGGTGGAATTGACAAAAAATTGGCGGAGAAAGAAGAACGAGTTAGGCAAAGACGATTGGAAGAAGAAGAAAGAAAGGTAAAACAAAGGGAGTTATTGGCTGTTGCATCTACTTCTTCGATAGATAACTTGGAATGTCTTGAGAATTCGGATGAGGAACAGATTTCGAACTCTGAACTTAGTACTCAGATTCCTTGCCCTGAAAAAAGTTCTAAAAGAGGCACGAAAAATTTAATAACTCCTAAACTGGTAGCAGCTTTAGATCGATGCCAATTAAGCATAAGGGACTCAGTTTACATTCTCCATGCGGTTGTAGAAGCGCTTGGTCTGAACAGCGATGATTTCCCTATAAACAAATCCTCGATTCAGCGAATTCGTACTCAAGCGAGAAAATCCAGGGCAGAAGCAATAAAAACTGACTATAAGAATAATTTGCCTGACGTAGTCACAGTTCATTGGGATGGAAAACTATTACCTGGATTGCATGTACGAAGTTCAAAAGAAGAACGCTTGCCAATTATTGCTTCATTTGACGATAGAGAACAGCTTCTTGCAGTACCGAAATTAGAGAGTTCTTCTGGAAAACATCAAGCTAAAGCCATTTCAACTGCTCTCTTTGACTGGACCCTCCATGACAAAGTACAGATAATGTGCTGCGATACAACAGCTTCCAATACTGGCCATTTCAGTGGAGCTTGTGCTATTCTGGAGCAGACTTTAGAAAGGAAATTGCTGCTTTTTGCTTGTCTTCATCATGTTTATGAGTGGGTCCTTAAAGATGTTTTTGAAACCAAGGTAAAACATGTTACAAGTAGCCCAGATATTCCAATTTTCAAAAAGTTAAGAGATAATTCGAAAAATATTAACACTGATAACATTGAGTCACCTCTAAATTTCGTTAAAGCACATATTGCTAAGACAAACATTACATCTTTGTTAACTTTTTATAAGACTGAACTGGAAAAATCTTTTGTTAGAGACGATTACCGCGAATTGGTTGAACTATGCGTTGTGTTCTTAGGAGGAGACACAGAGAATAAACTAAAACTCAGGCCCCCCGGAGCTTTGCATCAAGCGCGATGGATGGCGAGAGCAATCTATTCTATAAAAATATGTTTGCTTCAATCGCAACTTAAAATTACTGCAAAGGACAAAAATTCTCTACAAGATGTTTGTTTATTTATCGTCACCTTGTATACCAAACCTTTGCTCGAATGTACAATGGTAGTTAAAGCACCTAACCAAAACTTGTCCTTTTTGAAAGCTCTAAAAGAATATGAAAAAGTAGACGCGACAAGTTCCAAGGCATCCATAAGCAAGTTTATTCATCATTTATGGTATTTGTGTGAAGAAACAGTCATGTTATCACTTTTGATGAAGAAGTTGACACCAAAACCAAGACAAAAATTATTAATAATTTAAACAGAGACGAAAGTTCAGATTCCTCTAAACGCTATGTCCCATCGAAGGAAGAAATTACGTAAAATTTGTTTGGTAAGTACTTAATATTTTCTTGTTTCTTTTTCAAAGTTTTGTGGTTTAGTTTTTGCTTATTTTAATGGTTTTTTCTTTATTTCAGATATGACGCTGGATGATTTTGTGACTCAAAGAAGCAAACGATTTCTATCTTGACTACAGATCGATGACAGTTTTCATCGGGAAGACGTATCTTCGTGGGGTGACAATCCTGCTTTTTTGGAAGCTAGAAGACGATTAAGTCGTTTGAAGGTCGTAAATGACACTGCTGAAAGAGCTGTTAAATTAATGCAAGATTTTAATGGCCTTATCACGGCTGAAGAAGAGCAAAAACAGTTTTTGTTGCGTTGTGTTCAGGAACATAGAAATCTGTATCCAGACTGTAAAAAAACTACACTAAAGAGAAGTTACCCTAATTCATTATTATTATAATTTGTAAATATTTAAATAAAAGTTTGTATTGATATTTTTTTAGATTTACTCATATTTACTTTATTTGTTGCATTTTAATTAGTTTTGGATCAAGCCAAAATATCAGACTAAAACACCATTTTTTATTAAACTTTAGAGCTCGGTCGCCACGGGTTGCAATCATGCTACAGATATGAAATTTCATATTTAAGTACATTTTAGCATTTATAAAAAAATTGGAGGGTATGCGTTTCGGAATTCTAAAAAAAAAATTTTTTGCCATATAAGGGACACCCTAATATTCATGGTTATCTAGTTTATTCGAACATTGTCAGCCGATAGATTAATAGATTTTCCCAAATTCATATTTTAGTGTTTTTTGAGCAGATTCAAGCTAAATTTCAGACGTCATAATATACAATATTTGAAGAAAAAAGTGTATCACATGATAAACTGTTATATTTTAATATTTACAGAATAGAAATATGCATAGTTTTTTGCATAGTTATCGCTAAAATTTGTTAATTAAAATTATGCAAAATATTATTGATTTATTTTAAGGATTTAAGCCCGCGCAACAGGCACACAGTTTTTAGTTCTTTTTTTCAGTGGTCTCCCAATAATTCGTAATCGTAAGGGACTTTCCATTTCTTACGAATTATAGAGGTTTCCGATTTAGCAGGATTAAAATAAAATAAATACGAATTAACGGGGCTTTTTTAATTTATTTACTAAAAAGTTAAAAAAACAGTTGCTAAAAATAAAATAATAGCAAATTCATTTACTAAGTGTAAAATATGTGCAATTTGAATAGCAAACAAAAAACAATAAATAAAAAACAAGTAAGAAAGTGCTAATATTAAGGCCTTATGTTCCACCAGGAATTAAAGGACTAAATATATATATAAGAAAGTGCTATACGATACCCTTCACCACTAAGGTCAAAAGTGTTATTTTTTCTGCATAAAGGCAAATATTTGGTAAATTTTGCCATCATACAAACATTTTCTCAAAACTTATATATTTATGCTGCTTCCAACATTTGGACTTATATGAGAGCTAGGGTCAAATGTGTACCGATTATCTCGATTGATTACAGTTGTAACAAAAATTATGTATGCAAAAAATAAACTTAAAATTAACATTATCTTCAGATTCATATGTGTGGTCATATGTGGACCGATTTTAACGAAATTTGGTACAGTGATTTAGGTTTACATATGCAGTATTTGATTTAAATTTTGTGAAAAAATATTAATATTTGTGGCCAATATATCAATTCCGGGAAGTGGGACCTATGGGAGGTACCATAAAGAATGGACCGATTTCGACGAATTACAATAGCCATGGTCCCATTATCAAAAAAATGATCTGTGCCAAATTTCATCAAATTATCTTTAGAATTGCGACTGATAGACGGACGGACGGACATCGCTAAATCGACTCAGAAAGTGATTCTAAGCCTATTTACATACATCAGCACAAACAATACCCTTTCCACCTATGGTGGTGAAGGCTATAATAAAACTGACAAATGTTGTTTTTATAACTCTGACAGAGTCTTATGCGTGATTCTAAGCCTATTTACATACATCAGCACAAACAATACCCTTTCCACCTATGGTGGTGAAGGCTATAATAAAACTGACAAATGTTGTTTTTATAACTCTGACAGAGTCTTATGCGTGCGTTTTGAATGTATGGACATTTTACGATTTAACCTGAGTTTTTCAAGGGACCGACAGTTTATTACGAATTTTCGGGAATTACGATTTATCGATGTGTGATGTAAATGGGATGCAGTTGTTGCCTGGGTTTCCTGCTAACAGGTAATAACTGTATTCAATTCCTACTCACACCTCCTAGTGGAACATCCTGGAAACCTGAGCAACCTAGTGGAAGATGCAGTAAATAACCCGAGTGGGATTCTAGGTCAGGGCCAACGTGAGAGGGAGTTATCTTGGAGCCATTCCAACGTATTTGGTCTAAGTGTCTAAGATAATTGTACTTTGTAAAGTACGGAACTGTAGCGTCTAGTTGCGGCTACAAGCGGGTGTCTGTTTCGGATCGAGCGACTCGCTTTACAAACGTGGCTCTTGTCTTTGGACTCATCATTCATCGACTTAACACTTACGATGTTTTAAGCATGGAAAGAAACAACATAACAGAATATACTACTCCAAGGGGTAATCATGCGAGAAATCCCCCTGCTACGGCAGCTGGCACAAGGATTTTGGAGGTGCCTAATCTATGCAAGAACATCCTGATGAATGAAACCAATTCTATTTGAAGAAATCGGACTATAAGACCTAATATGGGCATGAAAGAAAGTTTAAAGTTTGCGACATGGAACGTACGCACATTATACGAAACGGGGAAAATAGAACAACTAAGACGAGAAATGTTAAGTTATAAAATTGATTTGCTGACGGTGCAAGAAGTAAGATGGACAGGGCAAGGGGAGATACGGAATGAAAATACTGTGTTTCTTTACTCCGGTCCCCTGGAAGGCGATGAGCATAGTAGAGGTGTGGGATTCCTAATATCAAAAAAAAAAATAGCTAAGTCCATAATAGCGTGGTATCCTATCAGTGAGAGGCTCATGGCAATAAAGATTAAAACTAAAGCTCGCAATTTGATAATTATCAATGTCTACGCTCCGACTGAAATCCAATCTGAAAATGATAAGGATGAATTTTATGATGTACTTAGCAGTTGGATGAACACCAACGTACATAACTGTGATATTACCATGATACTTGGCAACTTTAACGCCAAGGTAGGTTCAATTAATACCGGTTTGGAACGTTATATTGGTAAACCCGGTGTCGGAGTAAGAAACGATAATGGAGAAAGGCTGATCGAGCTATGTTGCGAAAAGAATCTTGTTGTGGGTGGCACTATTTTCCCTCATAAAGAACAGCATAAAATAACCTGGATTTCGCCGAATGGCATCACAAAGAATCAAATCGACCATATTTTAATAAATTCTAAGTGGCGATCATCTTTACTTGATGTACGCTCGAGACGCGGAGCTGATATAAATAGCGACCATCATTTAGTGATGTGTAAAATTCGACTAAAGGTTGCTGCTCTGAGATCTGATACGGCGAAAGCAGATCGGAAAAGAGATGTAGGGAAACTGGAATCCGAAAGTCATCGGAATGCCTTTATTACTTCCATAAGGAATCGTCTTCCAGATGTAATAAACAGCAACGGTGTCAGTATTAATGAAATCTCCAGGTGTGTCACACAAACATACAATGAAGTTGGTCAACAAATGCTAGGATTTAAATATCACAAAAGAAAGATTTGGATTACACAGGCAACATGGGACTTGATAGAATAACGCAGATCCCTTAAAAATACAATGCTAAATGAAAACGGAGATGATGGAGCCCTCAAAGCAACATATCGTGATCTATTTAATAAAATAAAGAAGTCTGCAAGAAGGGACAAGAGAATGTGGATAGACGAGCAAGCGAGCCAAGCTGAATCAGCTGCAAGCAAAGGCGATATGAAGACCTTGTATAACATATCAAGGGTTTTGTGTGGCAAACCTTCTTACAGTAACAGTCCTATCTTGAGTAGTAGTGGCACACTCCTTTCAACTGCGGATGAGCAACTAATACGCTGGATGGAGCACTTCAAGTCAACACTTAACAACCCTATTGGATTAATACCACTGGCTGAAGTGCATAATGAAACCAACCATGATAGTATATTCAATGGAATTTCCGACAGTCCGCCAACAATACAAGAAGTGAAGAACGCTATTAAAATCCTTAAACGCAACAAGGCCCCGGGCAATGACAATATTTCAGCGGAGATGCTTTTATGTGATGTTGAAGGATCGTCGAGATTGTGGCACCCATTCGTGCGTAAAATATGGGAAGAAGAAGCTCTGCCAACCTCTTGGAATGAAGGTATACTAGTCAAAATACCAAAAAAGGGAGACCCTAAAGACTGCAATAACTACAGGGGTATAACACTTCTCCCTATACCTAGCAAAATACTAAGTCGTGTAATTTTGAACAGAATATCCGACGCAGTTTCCTCTACACTCCGCGAAAATCAGTTTGGGTTTAGAGAAAACCGTTCTTGTGTTGATCTAATCAACACAGTAAGAATAGTATTAGAGCAATGTAATGAATTCCGCACTCCTATTTACCTAGCGTTTATCGACTTCGACAGTGTCAATAGAAGCTATCTATGGAGAATTTTAGAAAATCGTAACATTCCGACGAAAATTCTCAACTTAATCCGGGCAATGTACGTTGATTTTAAAAGTCGAGTCCTACACAAGGGTAAACTATCAGATCCGTTCGATGTTACTACTGGAGTAAGACAAGGATGCATATTATCACCTTTACTTTTTATCCTCGTCATCGACAACATAATGCGTACGGCTCTAAATGGTAGACACGGTATCCAATGGACACCCTTTAAACAACTTGAGGACTTGGAATATGCCGATGACGTATGTCTTCTAAGCCAAAGGTCTGGCCACCTTTAAGAGAATACTAACGCTATTACTGCTGAATCTCGTATAGCTGGTCTTGAAATTAACATTTCCAAGACAAAGATTATGCCTGGAGGCTATGGCGCAAACCCGTTGACACACATCAATGTAAATAACGATGTTATTGGGCGTGTAGATACCTTCAATTACCTGGGAAGTTTAGTAACTACAAAAGGTGGTGCAGACAAGGATATTAAATCGCGTATTAATAAGGCAAAATCTGCATTCGGCATTCTTCGAGCAATTTGGAAATCTCGGCAAATATCAACAACAACTAAGTTACGAATATATAACTCGAATGTCAAGTCCATCCTGTATTACGGCTGCGAAACATGGAAACGCACAAATGCCATCGATAAACGACTGCAAACCTTTACAAACAAATGCTTAAGAAAAATTCTTAATATATGGTGGCCGAATCGCATAAGAAATGAAGATCTACTTAATGCAACAAACCAAATCCCTGCTTCCGCAGAGGTATGTCAACGGAAATGGCGATGGATAGGCCACACACTTCGAAGGCCAAATACCAACATTGTTTGACAAGCGCTTCGTTGGAATCCACAAGTGTTGGTGCACCTGCTAGAACGTGGAGAAGATCAATTGATGCGGAGTTACAAGCAGCAAACTATTCATGGAATGATGTATGCCTAACATCTCGCAATAGAGTCCGATATAAAAGGATGGTTGAGGCCCTATGCTCCACTGGGAGTCAAGGATAACAGAAGAGAAGAAGAAGATGTGTGAATTATCGGAATTTTACTATATTCCTTTATCTTTTAAAAATATTTTTGAATAGATTAGGAGTAATCTATTTAATTTAAATATTTATTAATTTTTAATAAATATTTAAAACCTTAGAATTTCTCAGTGATGAGAAATTCTAAGGGCAGGAGATGCTTGAAAATAAGGAAAAAAGAAATAAAAAACACAAAGAGATTAGTGTTTAAAAAATTATTTATTGTGTAGCAAGAGATGCTTACTCTTTAGTTGTTGAAATGGAATAGGATTTATGTTTTGCAAATTTAATGCCACGAAGGCTTTTTTAAACTACGTTATAACGGTACTTATATATCTAAAAACTTAACGAATGTTAGTATAAGTGTTAACCATTAAATTCAGTTTTAGCGATTTTTAATTCATTTAAATACTTAAAGCTAAAATAATACAATTTTTATAAAATTAATTTTAAATAATTTACAACTCATTATGTTAATTTGAACATGGCGCCCCTCATTGCGCTGGCGCAATTAAAGAGAAGATGAAGTGGCGCATAAGACTGCCGCTAGTGACCGGATGGCTTCGGACAGAATCTGACGATTAGGGGGTTGTTGTCGTTGTTGGATCTTAGTAGCCGTTTTGCTCGGCGCTGGCTTGACGTCCATTGTTGTTGCTAATGCGATGTGAGCTGTTGGTGGAACGATGACGAACTGATGGCCTTTGGAGAGGAACTGCTGTGGGACGAGTTGATGTGCTGCGTGACCGGTTATTAATGTTGCGAACAGACTCGTTGTTTTGGTCGTTGACTCGGGCTCGGGTGTTTTGGGGGTTTGGAAATACCAGTCTATCCCCTAGTCTCTCATGGACGCTTCGTCTGGATGCGGTGATGCGAGTACGTCGTGGCTGGTGCAGCAAAGTGTGATGTAGCTGCTCGCAGTACATGCAGGTGTCTGGACTGTTGTAATGGGACACCATGTGAGTTCGGGCCAGACAATTCACACAATACCGGTACTTGCGTGCCACCCTGTTACGATCTGTAGGACCCATCGCCAAAAAACTCCGACAGAACCTGATAGAGTGATATCGATGGCAGAGTTTGCACTGATGGATTTTGGGATCTCGTGGAGTATGTGTCGTCATTCTGTAATTATTATATTGTTAGTTTATGATTTGATATAGGTTGGTTTAAATAAAATATAGGAATATATTTTGAATAAGGGATTGTATGTAATGATCAATATTTGTTTACAGTTGATTTTTACTTGCCACAAACCAGATAATTATGGAAAAATCATTGGTTTATTATAAGGCAAATAGTAGAGTTTGGTTATTGTCCCCGTTTGTGTCCGGACATCTACTAAACTCCACTTGCAGTTTAGTAACAGATCATCCATTACTATCACGAAATCGCCTATTTTTAAATTAGGGTTGGAAAATTTCCATCTGTATCGTTTAAAGTATGAAACACAATTGGAACGAACGACCAATTTTTCGGAACGAATATTCGTCGTTAGAAAAAGAACATATGGGCTTATATGAAAGTGCTCACAATAGATGCATACGACGAAATTCGTCGTGCGTTTGGAACAGTGCGATAGGTTTATTTCTATTTCATACGCAGACGAACGACGAATGTAGAGTGGCTGTATTTTCTTTTTGCTGTAAAAAATTAATATTGTATGAGTTCTTGTTAAATATGGTCACCTTTAAATTTGTAAACAAAAAATATTTATTTGAAATAAAATAAACTAAAAATATTTATCGTGTGAAATAATCAAATAATAAAATGGAAAAAATACAAACGGTGTAAGTGCGCGATATTTACGAAAGAGTGATTAAAATGCGCAAATCAAAAATTCAAAAAAAATGGCGTCAACAACGTTTATTCGTCCCAAATGTGTTCAATAGACGAATGTAAAAGACGAATTTTTAAAACCGAATTCGTCGTGCTGGACGAAAATAGTCATTCGTCCCAATTATGTTTCTACCTTAAGTAAAGGTTTTAAATATTTGTCTTTCCACTTTAGGGACCAATTTTTTGCATTATATTTGTTAAAATTAAATTTTTCTTGAGTAGGGATACTCAAATTAGTTTTTAGAGATTTGGGAACAGTAATGCTATCGCTGAAAGCATTTATGGTACTTGTGGAAACAAGTTTTAAAAAGTTTGAATGGGAAGATATATATTTGTTCTGAGAATGAATTAACAACTGGGAGTTGTTTGCTGTGATCTTTTTATTTAAAAGTCCAGCTGATTCGTGATTTTTTATAAGTTGGGTTGAAGGAATTACGTCACTGTTTGTATTTTTTCGTAACGGTTTTTCTGCTTTCGGAAAGACATCTTGTAAATCCAAGGCCAATTTAGTGAAAGTTCCGTTTGCAGAGAATGGTTCGGACTTCACCCCAAATATCTCAGTTTCCTTTTGGTTATATATAATTGCCTCCCGGGGGGACTTCAAGCCAGAGTTGTGTTTAAAAAAAGATGAAAGTGCCGGACCGATACTTTCTTGCACATCCAGACTACATTTCGCTGATTTAACTGGATTGAGAATTTTTGAAATCGTTGAGTAGTACATATCAACGCAGGAATCGTACTGTTCTTGGGCAGTAGCTTTTATCTCTTCACTTAGCTCGGAAAGCATAAGTTCTTCATAAGAGTTACCAATTTTATCATAACGAGAGTCGATATCCTTTTGTCTTTTGTTTAACAGCGCCTCAGATTGATTTATGAGATCTTGATCATTTATTTTGTCACAAAATAGGATTAAATTATTTGTATCGAATGCAAAACGCCTTCTTAGCTTCTCCATTTTTATGATCAAGTTTTAAATTGGTATATAAACCAATTGTGAAATCGGTTAATTTGTTTGTTTTTAACAAATTTTTAATAAAGTAATTTATTGTAACTGTGAATTGGAAATCCACACTAATATCCTTTGTAAATGGGATTTTGGTAACTAGGACTTTTATCCTAGGAACAAGAACAATACTTTTTTTAAATTGGATTCGGAAAATTCTTTTTTAGAAATCGTTTTTATTTTCGCAAGTACAGTCTTTTGTAATTGGGATCTTGATATATATCGAGATTTGGATTCGGAAAATCCCTTTTATATTTTCGCAAGAACAATCCTTTTTTAATTAGGATCTTGCTTTATTGTGAGTTGGATTCGTAAAATTCGTTTTTTTAGAGAATATTTATATTCGCAAGAACAATCCTAAGTAGAAAGGATCTTGCATTTTAATATTTGACTTCTGAAAATCCGTAAATTTCAGAAGAATATTTTATTTTTGTAGAATTGGCTTCGGAAAACCCATAGTTAGGAAAATTTTTAAATAAGCTTTGTATTAGTAATGGGCATTGTAAACCGCAAGTATACACGCAAGAGATTGCTTTTTAGAATATTAAGAAGAGATTTATTTTGCTTAGTTGTAAAGCAAAATAAAATACTTTAAAGAATCTTTTCTTTAAAGGTAGCCGCTAGATCATTTTGATGATTTATTGGAGTACAAAATTGCCTCCCAGATTCGCTTTTGTATTCGTCAACACAAATTTTTGTAAAGTAATTTTCAATTATGTTGCATTAAGGGAAATTTAATCGCCAAAAGATTTTTAAAGATTTGTAAATTCTTTATACGAAATTTGAAATTTGTGAAAACAAGAAATAGTTTAATGCAAAATTTTTATAAAAGTTTCAACTCAAAATTGCTTTTATTTAAAAAATTTTAATTGCAGAAAATTTTAATTTTGATAAGGAATTATTTTTATTTGAAAATTTGTAGTTGCAAAAAAATTTTTTTAATTGCAAAAATTTTCAGTTTTGTAAACACGAAATTGTTTCTATTTAAAATTTTTAATTTGCGAAAAGATTTTAAAATTTTGTAAGTTTTCCGAACAAGAAATTTGTTTTTATTGAAAAGAAATTTTTGCAAACATTTTCAAAAATTAGAAATTTTTCAAAAAAAAAAAATGTTTTTATATGAAAAGAAATTTTGAATTGAAAAAATTTTAAGTTTTTCAAAACAAGAAATTGTTTTGATTTGATGAAAAAAAAATGTTGTTTTTCTTTGAAACAATTTTTATTCCAAAAAGGTTTTTAATTGCAAAAAATTTTTAAGTTTTTAAACAAGAAATTGTTTTTATTTGAATAAATTCCCAGTAAAACTTTTCATTACCAAATAATGAGTTAAACAGTTAAACTATTGAACACGAACTACTTACTCATTCGCTGTTTAAGTCATTACATTAACATGGGGATGTCATTGGAGGCAAGTACTTACCAATTGCAGAAATGTAATGACTTGTGTAAGCAATTTGAAAGCAACAACAACAACAGCAACAACTTTTTTGTTGTTGTTTTATTAAAAACATATATTTTTGATCGAAATACAAAATTTTTTTTATGATCCCATGGGGGCTCGAACCCAGACCCTCCGACTGCTAGGCTGAGACTTTTCCACTGAGCTACTTCATATGTTGAAAACTTAGCAGCTTATAATTAATATAAACAATTTTTATTTTTAGATCCAAAATCATGTAAAAATAACTTTGTTTTTCCCTGCTTTTTTTTGCTTTGTTGTAATTTTTGGAAAAATATTTTTATACGACTTTTTGTAATTATTTTAAAACTTTTTTAAAATCATTTTATAACTTAAACAATTTAAATCTTCTTTTTTGTATAAGTTTTAACATAAGATTGACTCTTACTTACTTATATGTTACAACCTGTTAAGGTCAAAGTCCGAGCATATTTTAGAATTCCATGGATTTCGATCTTGTGCGAATATTCTCCAATTTTATAGGCCAAGCTTTGAAAAATGTTCCTCTACTTGGTCTTTCTATCGAAGTTTCGGACATCCTCCTCTAACATTAGGTAGTGGGACATTTCAATTCTAATTTTATCCTCTTCATTGTATTTTTTTTTCAAGAGAGGGTTACTAGCCCGTAATCCTAACCCATTTTTATCGATCTTATGGGACAACTCTCGGAACATGTTAACTCACAATATTAATGGGTGTTAAACTAGCTCCCCGGGTGATACCATGAGGAGGTGTGTGTCCACAGTTGAGATGAAGGATGACCCAGATAAGTTGGGCTTACCAAGTTAAGACCAATTAGAATCGTGTTTGGTATTCAACATCCCCTACATAATAAAAATTGACTCATGATGGTATTTTTTCATTAACGTGAGTTAGTTTTACAAATTTTTTTTACAGAAGATAATATTTAAGTTCTTAAAATTAAAAAATCATTTGAAAAGACTCTTTTAATAAAAAAAAAAACTAAAAAAAATTGTTGCCCTTGGTGGGATTTGAACCGGGGCCATTCAGCTTAAATTACCATCTTAATTACAAATAAGTACTTCTGAAATAACTTATTATTTATTCGGATGGTATGTTGTAGTCGTTACAAGGTAACCAGTTATCAGAGTACTTGCCATTACCAAAGTTTTGCTGGGTTATTTTTAAAAAAGTTTTAAATTGCAAACAAAATTTTTACGTTTTGTAACCAAAAAATTGTTTTTATTTGAAACAATTTTAATTGAAAAAAATGTTAAAGTTTTTAAGCATGAAATTTGTTTTTATTGAAAAGTAATTTTGAATTGCAAAAAATTTTAATTTTTGAAAACAAGAAATTATTTTTATTCGAAAATTTTTAAGATGCCAAAATTTTTTAAAGTATATTTTAAAAAACCAAGAAATTGTTTCTATTGTTTGAAAAAAAAAATTTTGTAAATGCAAAACTTTTCAAATTGTCTTAAGTTTTTTATAAAACAAGAAA
Organism: Stomorhina lunata; assembly: GCA_933228675.1. Lineage (NCBI taxonomy): Eukaryota > Metazoa > Arthropoda > Insecta > Diptera > Rhiniidae > Stomorhina > Stomorhina lunata. The sequence continues at coordinate 80,407,301 of OW121740.1, read as the reverse complement.
TTGTTTTTAATCAAAAACAAAATTCTTTAATTGGAAAAAAATTGTATGTTTTGTAAAAAGAAATTGTTTCTATTTAAAAATTTTTAATTTTGCAAAAAGTTTTCAAAATTTTGTAAGTTTTCTGAAACAAGAAATTGTTGCTATCCGAAATTTAAATCGCAAAAAAAAAATTCAATATAAAAATGTTTAGAAATATCTTTCCATAAAAATTTTTCAAAAAGATTTTATAAAATTCCAAATATTTAAACGCAAGAAATTGCTTTAAATAATTATTTCCAAAAAGTTAGTAAAATTCCAAAATATTTAAAAGCAAGAAAATTGCTTCGAATAATTTTTTCCAAATAGTTTGTAAAATTCCAAAATATTTAAAAGCAAGAAATTGGTTTATATATTAAAAAAATTATTAGTAGCCAAATATTTGTTAATATTAGAATCAAGGAATTGATATAAATGTAATAATTATTTGCCAAAATTTTGTTTAAATAATTTTGTATTATAATTTTTCAAATTAATATTTTATTTTGCCAAAAATTTTCCAAATTTATTTATTCGCAATATTAAAAGCAAGAAATTGCTTAAAATTAAAAATAATTTTAATAGCCGTAAAATTTCCAACTAAATTTTTTAAAATTATTTTAAAGTTAGAGAAACTTTAATTCAAAACGCAGAAAAAATTCCAAAATTATTTTATTTTATGTTGAAGAAATTTCCAAAAGTATTAAAAAAAATTTTTTCCATAACCATTTATGCCAAAAGTATCCACTGTATTTAAAATAAGAGAGAATTTTTAATAAATGCCAATTTTTCCAAAATAATTTTCACCACAAATTGCCAATTAATAAAGAGATTTTTTTTTTATTTTTAAGATTTAAATGACCAAAGAGATTTGAATCATTTATTTTTTAAAGCGAATTTTAATTAAGCGCAATGTTCAAAATATAAAAAAAAAAATTCTCATATATGTAAAACACACCACCAAAGAGATTAAAATCACCACAGAGCATTTACTAATTTATTAGATTCTCTTAATTCCAACTCCACTTTAACTTTATTTTTCCGTTGATTTATAATTTATTGAGTTTTTAAATTATTTGCTGTATTTTATTGAGAACAATTTTTTCATCAGTTATTTTCCTGATTTATTATTCCCAGAATAAAATTTGTTCGCCTTCATTTAATTTATTGAAAACAATTTATTTTTTATTTTTACCAATATTTTTATTGATGTGACCCACTGTGCGGTTTTGGTTATTTGCTTTTGCTTATGTTAACGGTGTAATATATGGGAGCGAGATTAAGAGCACGAGAGTATTGCTATTCAGCCGTAGTGATAATTAGTAATGTTTGTGTGTATGTATATTTTTCCTGTTGATTATTCTCTTTGGATGATCTTTGCTTTGTTAAATGTAAAAAAGGTGGTGGTTTTTAAATTGTTATGGACTTGTAATATTTTGAGATTTTGTATGCAAATTTTGTAGAACAAAAATTAAAAATTTTTACGAATATTTAAATGATCTTAATTTTGGAAAAAATTAAGAGAACTTTGCTTTAAATTTTTTTTTCATTCTTGGCAAATTGAAGAGTAGCACTTTTTCTTTGGCAATTTGTTGGTTTTTTTTATATTAAAATTTTAAAACTCTTTTGTTTTAAAATTTTATTGGCATTTTAAATTTTTTATAATTTGGCACTTTTGGAATTTTAAAATTTGGAAACTTAAAATTTGTGGCCTTTTGAATTGAAAAATTTAGATTTTTTTTCAGGCTTTTTTCCCATTTAATTAATTTTTTTTTTTTTTGGCGAAATTTTATACTTAATAGATTAAGAGAATCGCACTTTTATTTTAATTTTTGGCTTTTTTTATATAAATTTTCACTCTGCACTCGCGAAAAATTCATTTATTTTATGAATACTCACTTTTTCCTAGGATTCTTTTATTTTACTTGCTTGATGTTGTTTTGCCGTCTTCAAATTTAAAGTTGATGTTTGTAGAAAATTGATGAGAACTTCTTTTGGGGAAAAAGACTTCTAGGTAGAGATGAAGAGGACCACGGGATGGACACCAGTTCACTGAAGGAGACGAAGGACCATATATTTATTCAATATTTATTCATTTTTAATAAATATTTAAAACCTTAGAATTTCTCAGTGATGAGAAATTCTAAGGGCAGGAGATATTTGAAAATAAGGAAAAAAGAAATAAAAAACACAAAGAGATTAGTGTTTAAAAAATTATTTATTGTAGCAAGAGATGGTTACCCTTTAGTTGTTGAAATGGAATAGGATTTATGTTTTGCAAATTTTACGCCACGAAGGCTTTTTTAAACTACGTTATAACGGTACTTATATATCTAAAAACTTAACATTAAAACTTAACGAATGTTAACATAAGTGTTAACCATTAAATTCAGTTTTAGCGATTTTTAATTCATTTAAATACTTAAAGCTAAAATAATATAATTTTTATAAAATTCATTTTAAATAATTTACAATTCATTATGTTAATCTTATTTGCCAATATAAAAATAAAATAAATTTTAAAATAGTCAAAAATTTCGTTAATTTAAACGATCAAGTAGAGTTTTAGTTGTGAATAAATTAAGATTAGCGACTCTCTTTGTCATAAGCAAATAAATATTTAGCTTTCAAGATCATTAAAAAGCTTCGCTTTCTTTAGCCTCTTTGATATTTTTGAGTTTATAAAAGAAACCTCAAGTTTTCTTAAGAAATTTTCGGCTTTTAATATTTATAGGAGCAACGCAAAAAATAATCCACATTTCCTGCAAAAATTGACATTTTGCAAAGGCCTCCTACTAATAAAGACAAGTTCAGGATCCTAAAAATAAAAATCTTAAAATGTTAGAAACCTTAAAAATTAACGGTCTTATGAAAAAAATCTGTAATCTTGCTTAAAGAACTCGTTAGTTAACAAATATTTTAAGGCTAACAAACGTTTGTTTAAAAATGGTATGCAAAAATAGTTCTTTAACTAATACAGTAAAATCTTTTTTTACACGGTATGTACGTTCCTAAGAAAACCGTGTAAATCAAAACCGTGTAAAAAAATACACGATTCATATGTAAATTTGAGGATCTGTTCCACAATCTATAAAAATCGTGTAAAATTAAAAAAACTCAAATATTTTCTTAAAAAACCGTGCAAAAGAGTTATGTTATATTTCATTAAGAAATAATAAATCAAAACAATTTATATTTATTACAAGAAAATAAATTTAGTTTACAGTTTAAATTCAATCCGTTACCACAAAAAATTAGGAAACAAGAGTACAGCAACTCATCGCTAGTTGATAACAATCGTGTACGTTTATTACGGATTGGCTTAAAAATAGCACCATCGTCAGAAGATATGTCTGACACTGTTGGGTTTTGATCTAATGCAGAATAATCTTCATTATTAGCGGCCTCTATAGGTTTTTTGGTTATAAAGTCTGTTAAAAGAAGTTGTTTTTTTGGTTTTTCCAGTTGCTTACATAATTCTCGGTACCTAGCAACACAAGATTTAAGTTTGCGTTGGAATTGTAACACACGCTCCATGTTAGGATCATGGTCAATAAAATGTTGTTCAAAACTTGTTGCAAATTTCAAGCCCTCACGAATTAAATTAGCCGTTAAATCCTTATCTTCACCTTCGTCTTCGTCGATATCGACTTCTTTATTCTCATTGATTGTCATAATTTCAATTAAGTCGTCATCATCAATAGGACCTTCTTGCATTAATTCATCGATGTCAGCCGTTTGGATGTTATCAAACAAATCGCCACCTATATTATTTGAAAGACTTATAATTTCAGAAGAAATGTCTGATCTTTGCACCACTGAATTTTTTTTAAATTCGTGTTATATCAAAAATTACGTGTAAAAAAAATTCAAATTTCTTCTTGACGAACCATGTTATTTCAAAATCGTGTAAAAAAAAGACCGTGCAAAAAAAGATTTTACCGTAAATTCTCCACCTCCCAAAAACTCTTATATGATAGAAAAATGCAGAGTGGAAAGAGTTTTTGGTCAATTACAAGTATGTATGTTTCTGAAGACTGATTTAGGTGAATCCTACAAAAATATTAATATACATATGTATATTGATTTTCGAATCTGAAAAAGATTCAAATCTTGATAATTAACACGCCTCATACATTTAATTTTTAGGCGATATATGAATAATACTTTAATTACCTTGTTTTATATTGGGTCTACACAACATTGTAACATTTCGCATCTTGAGAGAGGTCGTACTTAAATGCATATATCTTTAAAATTAGAGGACCGATTAAATGGTTGCTTTTATGAGAATATTTAGCGGACCTATTTAGATTAGACTTTTGGCAAAAGCAGTTACGAAAGATATGATATTTCGGTATGCTGAAATCAAGTTTGATGAGCTTCTAGATGGCATACTGACGTAACTTATTTGTATAGGTATTACTATTAAAATGCAATATATAGTTCTACTTATAACAGAGATATAGCCAAAACTCGAAATTCGATGCTAAATTACAATTTTTTGTTTTCTATAAACACCAGGGATATCGCCAAATTCAAAATTCGATGAGAATTAATTTTTTTTTAATAACTGTATTTTTCAAAATAACTATGTTTTTTTAAAAAACTATGTTTTCTTAAAAAAAATTTTTTAAACTGTATATCAAATTTTAAGAAATCATTCAACGCAACGCTCTATTGAATTTCATCAAAATCGGTAGATCGCCAAAGCAAAATATGTCGATGTACACACATTTGGCATATTTTAGAAAAAAATTTTTAAAAAACAATATTTAAAAAAAATCGAATTATATATCAAATTTTAGAAAATACTCCATTGCAGCATGCTATTTAATTTCATCAAAATCGGTCTATAAACTCCAGAATTCAAAACTCGATGAGAATTAAAAAAAAAATTGTTTAAAAAACTGTATTTTTCATAAAAAAATTTTCCTTTCGTCAAAAAAACTGTTTTTTTTAAATTGAACTGTACATCAAATTTTAGGAAATCATTCAACGCAGCACACTATTAAATTTCATCAAAATCGGAGGATCAATAAGCGAGCAAAAGCAAAAGATATCGATGTACGCAAATTTACATTTTAATATTTTTTTTAAGCAGTATTTAAAAAAAATGTTGAATTATATATCAGATTTTAGAAAATACTCCAACGCAACATATTATTAAATTTTATCAAAATCGGTCTATAAGCACCAGAGATATCGTCAAAATTCAAAATTCGATGAGACTTACAAATTTTTTTAACTGTATTTTTCAAAAAAAATTTTAATTTCGTTATTTTAAAAAAGTTTTTTGAACTGTATATTAAACTTTAGGAAATCATTCAACGCAGTACACTTTTGAATTTCATCAAAATCGCCAGATTAATAACTGAGATATCGCCAAAGCAAAAGTTATCGATGTACGCAAATTGACAAATTTAAAAATTAAAAAAAAAACAGTATTTCAAAAAAAAAAATGATTTAGATATCAGATTTTAGAAATTACTCCAACGCAACATGCTATTAAATTTAAAAAAATCGGTCTATAAACATTAGAGATATCTCCAAAATTCAAAATTAGTAGAGTTTTTAAACATTTTTTTTTTAAACCTGTGTTCTAAAAAAAAAGTTTTGAATTTCGAAAAAAAATTGTGTTTTTTTAAAAAAAGTTTTTTGAACTGTATATCAAATTTTAGGAAATCATTCAACGCAGCACACTATTGAATTTCATCAAAATCGGTAGATCAGTAAACGAGATATCTCCAAAGCAAAAGTTATCGATGCACAGTGGTTTACGGACGCTTTTTTTTGGAAATAATTCTGTAACTTTTGAACGACTGGAGATATTTGAATGAAATTTGACATGGTGATAGTCAAGGAGTATTCGAGTTGGTTTTCAAAAGCACTGGTCTATGTGGGGTCGGGAGAGTGATTGAAGGACCTTCAAAGTTGGTCACCTCGGGTGTTCGACTTTTTTAAAAATTCGCCAAAAATCCATTTATGAATGGATTGAAAAGAAATTTAAAACTTAAGTTCTCATTCAGAAGTTCTACAAAAAATAGCTTACATGTGTTGGTTATCTCCTTTGGGCTTCGATATATTTGGATAAAAAGGAATTTTTGGGTTGATTTTTTACTTATTTTTTTAAGCTTTTTTTGATCTGGTGGACGCATCTGAAGATCAAAAATTTTTTAAGAATATTCGTTAAAATTGTAACAAAATTCTAAATAATTTTTGTGCAAGTTGGTTATAGATATCTTCTTTCATTTAAAAGTTAAAAATATTCAAATTTGAAACTTAAAAAAATTTCGCTTTTTTTTGAGTTTTTCCCTAAAAGATAGCTATATTTTTTCACTAATAAAAAAATATTTTCTTAAGAAACATAAAAATATTTTTAAAGTTTTTAAAAGAAAACATAATGAGAATGCGTATAAAACAAATTTCTTGCTAATTGGACTTTTGGTCCTCGCACATGCCCTCTCCAAAAAATGCCAATTTTAAAAAAAAATTTTGGTTTAAATAAAAATTTCTCAAAAGGCAAAGCACCGATTTGAAAAAAATAATAATGTCCATATTTTCTAATATATCTGTTATTGATTGGAAAAGTTTTTTCTGAAACGAGCTGCAAATAGAGTCAGTGTTGCCATTTTTATAAAAAAAACTCATTTTTTGAAACCCTTTTTTCCCGAGTTGGGAATTGGGGAATTTTTTAGTAAAAATTGGGAATTTTTTTTAGTCTATTGCTTTTAGATCTTATTGGTCTACATGACTACAAATTTTCATTGTGATATCTTTATCTATGTCATATCTACAAAATATCAAAAATTGAAATTATTTTCCTTCTAAAAGTAGAAAAATAATATTTTTTTGTTTTACGATACAAAGTGTAAAAATATTACCTCACTTAAAAAAGATTTTTAATTGGTGTTCATATCCTGGACTTTCCCGATCCAATGATACTAAACACGTGTATCAAGCTTTAATACATAGCCTTTAAAAGCTCCGAAAACATTGCCTCCCATAGCATTTTTAAGCTAAATATTAGTGTATTGGAGAGTAATGTGTGCAAATAAAGTTAATTGTGCACAGTGGTATTAACTCTGCAATTTCAACTAGCGCTGGTTGTAGGGTGCATGTCCAAAATTTTTAGAAATATAGTTTATACTGATCCCTCAAGTCCAGCCTTTTAGAAAATGTAAAAAACGAATTGAGTCTTTTGAAAAAAATTTTCAAAAATATTGAAAAAATAATATTACTTTTTTTGAAAAAAAAAAAAAATAATTTTCAGGCTTTTTTCGGTACACAAAATTTGAAGAATTTTTCTGTGTTATTAAGTTTACATAATAAAGAACTTGTTTCTTCCAGTTCATTTAGAAATTTATCAGCAATCTTGCAATATTTTTTAAAAAATTTAACGTAGTACAAGAAAAGATAAATAGGCCAAAAAAGGCCAGAAGACATACCATAAAAAGCAAAAAAAAAATTTTGGATTCAAATATCTCTTAAACTATAAGAGATAAGGTAGTAAAGTAAGCATGTTTTTTTCTTAATTTTTTTAAGAAGTTTTCGATAACGTAAAAATCTTTTAGATCGGACCCAATTGAGGAAAGTTACACTCCCCCAAATGTTTTATATACCCGAGGTAGTCAACTTTGGCCCAAATTTTGTCAAAATCCGTCTAGTAGTTTAGAAATTGCAGAGTTAATACCACTGTGCACAATTAACTTTATTTGCACACATTACTCTCCAATACTCCAATATTTAGCTTAAAAATGCTATGGGAGGCAATGTTTTCAGAGCTTTTAAAGGCTATGTATTAAAGCTTGATACACGTGTTTAGTATCATTGGATCGGGAAAGTCCAGGATATGAACACCAATTAAAAATCTTTTTTAAGTGAGGTAATATTTTTACACTTTGTATCGTAAAACAAAAAAATATTATTTTTCTACTTTTAGAAGGAAAATAATTTCAATTTTTGATATTTTGTAGATATGACATAGATGAAGATATCAAAATGAAAATTTGTAGTCATGTAGACCAATAAGATCTAAAAGCAATAGACTAAAAAAAATTCCCAATTTTTACTAAAAAATTCCCCAATTCCCAACTCGGGAAAAAAGGGTTTCAAAAAATGAGTTTTTTTACAAAAATGGCAACACTGACTCTATTTGCAGCTCGTTTCAGAAAAAACTTTTCCAATCAATAACAGATATATTAGAAAATATGGACATTATTATTTTTTTTAAATCGGTGCTTTGCCTTTTGAGAAATTTTTATTTAAACCAAAATTTTTTTTACAAATTGGCATTTTTTGGAGAGGGCATGTGCGAGGACCAAAAGTCCAATTAGCAAGAAATTTGTTTTATACGCATTCTCATTATGTTTTCTTTTAAAAACTTTAAAAATATTTTTATGTTTCTTAAGAAAATATTTTTTTATTAGTGAAAAAATATAGCTATCTTTTAGGGAAAAACTCAAAAAAAAAGCGAAATTTTTTTTAAGTTTCAACTTTGAATATTTTTAACTTTTAAATGAAAGAAGATATCTATAACCAACTTGCACAAAAATTATTTAGAATTTTGTTACAATTTTAACGAATATTCTTAAAAAATTTTTGATCTTCAGATGCGTCCACCAGATCAAAAAAAGCTTAAAAAAATAAGCAAAAAATCAACCTAAAAATTCCTTTTTATCCAAATATCTCGAAACCCAAAGGAGATAACCTACACGTGTAAGCGTATTTTTTGTAGACCTTCTGAGGAGAACTTAAGTTTAAAATTTCTTTTCAATCCATTCATAAATGGATTTTTGGCGAATTTTTAAAAAAGTCGAACACCCGAGGTGACCAACTTTGAAGGTCCTTCAATCACTCTCCCGACCTCTCATAGACCAGTGCTTTTGAAAACCAACTCGAATACTTCTTGACTATCACCATGTCAAATTTCATTCAAATATCTCCAGTCGTTCAAAAGTTACAGAATTATTTCCAAAAAAAAGCGTCCGTAAACCACTGTGTGGCGCCGATTGCGTTTTTATTTGAAATTTCCAATACATCTGTCAAAAAGAAAAAAAATAAGTTGTGTGTAAAATGGTATAACAAAATTAATTAAAATCAAGAATAAATAGATATATGAATTAGGGTGGGTCGTTTTTTACTTTTGTCTCTGATCGACTTCTAATAGTGAAATTATATGGCCAAATTATGTCAAACGGACGTAAGCAATTTTTGGTGCATATCCTTAGGCACATTTTCAAGGACATGAATTTTCCTTTTGCTCTTGTAAAAATTATTAATATTTTTGTCTAAATTTCGCAAAAACAAAAAAATAACCCATTTTTCCCCATACAAATGGGCTCGTAAACTTTGGACTCGATGCGCGCACATAGAACGTTGTCCGATTTGGCTCAAATATTCAGATCTAAACTTTTAGACCTAGTGTGACAATATTCCGTAGAAAAACATTTTAAATCAAAGAAAAAAAATTTTCCTGTCACCCTAATGTATATATATATATATATATATATATATATATATTTATATATTTTTCAAAATGTTTAGTGTGTTGTTGTTAGTTTCCCAACAAAACGATCGCCGAAATATGTTGGTAGGAATTAGTCCACACGTGACATAAGGAAGAGAACCACGTTTGTTCCTCAACCCATCCGGATACATTTTTTGATATTCTTTCAATTCTCTGAAATTTATTAAAATCAAAAATATTTAAATAAATAATATGAAGCAATTAATTACATTTTAATCAATTATAAAGACTCACCTTCTCCGAATTCATTTCAATTATGTATTTGTTTTTACTTTTTTGTTCAAATACGTGCGAATTTTTTTGACAGATAAAATGATAAGCGCACATTTTCAATATATTTGACGTAAGTTGTTGAATGACAGATGGTTTTCACAAAAATAAATTACAAAAACACTTGGGGTGAAAAAATTACATTTTGTTTCAATTCAACTAGTTTTTCCTTAATTTTCATTGTTCCAATCTAATAATTTATCGATGCGAGAGTTAGTCCCAGTTTACATTGTACAATCTTTATCGCTGCGATTTTTATCGTTCTTTCTTTAAAATTGCATTTGCGTTTAAATTGTACGATTTTTATCGCCGATATTTTTTATTGACGTATGCATAGGTACATAATTTTAGACATTTTCTTTTTTAAGTGCTCAAACAAGTATTTTTCGTGTAAAAAAATTGTTTTTCGAAATATATATTGATAAATACCAATTAATAAGTGAGTTTCTTTATATTTTTAAATTTAATTCAATTGAAAATAAAGCCACTTGAACGTGAGCACTCATGAATAAGAAAATAAAACAAGTGTCAAAATATACTTGCAGCTAACTTCACGATTAAAATTACGAATTGGGGAATAAACGAATTGCAAGAGTATATGCATATGTGTACTACTTTTAGTTTCACTCTTCCCTAAGTATTTTTACTCCCCCTATTTTCCCACAAAAGTTGTACAATGTAAACTGGGACTTACAGAAATTAGCCACAGTGTGTGAGATTTTGTTCTGGCGTATACATTGATAATTATCTGATTTCAAGCTTTTGTCTTAAGCTGTATTGCCGTTTGCCTCTTGCTGTAAGATACTTTTAGTGTCAATTTTTTTTATGAAAACTGACAATTCCAACCTTTCTATGCTTTTAGACATCAGGGCGACCAGACAGAAAAAAAACTTAATTTGTAAATTTGCAGTACAACTTTGGAAATTTGGCAATATCTCGGATGTTTTTGGGCTTACAAACTGATTGGCAAACTTATAATACTTTGTCACCTTATATTGACAGGTGTAATAAGGAATAGTTATTTACTACCCGATATGACTAATGAGGGTATTAATTTTAGAAGTTACAGAATTAATACCAAAAAATTCGTATTACTCACCACTGTATTTATATACAATGTTATCAGTAGATAGCACTCGTTAAACATAAAGTTTTTTATTTTTACAGATAATAGTTCCCACGAACGTAATTAACAACTTATAATACATATGTATGTATTTAAGAAATCGTATCGATTTTAAACTAAAAGAATTACCATAGTATATTCTAAACAACCAAAACCAAAAGACTTAAATTTGGATAACATTTTTTTATTGGAATAATAAAAATGTGTAACTTACTTACCAATTCAATTATTAAAGTGCGTATCATTAATATTATTTGCTTTAAAACATAAAATTAATTGTATATTGAAAATTGCTGTTCTAAAATTTTAAATCATTTAAATTTTTAACAAAAACGTTGGAAAATCTGGGGACTAGGTTTACGTTAAAACTTAAAACTAAAAAAAAACATTACGCTATTTTTCTACTTTCTGCGAAATGAACCTTTTTAGTAAAACTCTGGTGTTTTCTTTCTGGAAAAAATGTTACACTAATGTAACATTTTAATATTCTTCGTGTTCTTCAAAAAAAAATAATTCATTTAAAAATCACCGTTTTCTTTACGAAACACGTTTTACGAAAAATTGTAAAAAATTAAACATGTTGAGCCTTTTCTGTTCAGAGCGGCCGGAAAACTGTAATTTTTCACAGCAACTAGTTACCTTTTTATTTATTTTTTTGTTGTGTAAATTTTTTTAAAACTGAAACATTTTTGCATCTTATTTTTAGTTATATCAGCTATTTTTGTTCAAATGTGTTTGGTTTAAATTTCTTTCTAAATGTACAAGTATCGAAAAAATTAAAAGGATTTGCTATATTTATAAGAAAAACTACATATTAATTTCAAAAAATGTAATGAAACTTCCAAGTGTGTCAAAGTATTAAGACGTGAAAAAGCTCTGTACGAACAACGCTCTCGTGCTAAAATTCTTGCTGCTCCTCGGGACAGCAAGAGTTTTTGGTCATTCGTTAAACAAGTCAAGAATAAAGCTAGTTCTACAAGTTCTGTTTTTTAAAAGGATGGCCAAGCTGAATTATTCGCAAGCAATTCTCGCTTGTCAAAAAGCACTCAACCCCTGCTCGAGCTCAATAGAGTACCTGTAACTATGAATTGCAATTTCTTCTCCAAAGTTTTGGAGAGTATAGTGAACCACCATCTTTTATATATGGGAAAATCCGAAAATGTAAACCAATAACAAAATTTTAAAACTGTCAAAATTACGTATTTGTGTTTATGAGGTTTTTTAATTTGACTAGTGCAATTTTTTCTTTTTTCTCCAATTGAACTTGGTTTGTAAAGAGAACTTATAGTATGCTTTACATTAGGCTAAAAACATATAGATGTTAATATAGCATTTTACAGAATAATATGTAAAAGAAAGTGTGTAGCGTCCGTCACAGTATATATTTTTTTCAAAATGATATTTATTAAATACAAAACTTACGAACACATGTGTGTCTTATTCATAAAGCATTAACACTGTCTATATCCACAGTTTAAATTTAAGGTATTAAGTGTTAAAAAAACATACAGTGGGGCAAATTTGATGCCTTTGAATTTTTTTTTTATTTTTGGACCACGAAAAATAAGATGTAAAAAGTGTAAAGCTTTAAATAAATATATTTATGTAGGCGTTTTGTGAAATATTATCTTGTGCCCAAAAATCGCAATTTTAACCGCGAAAATAAAGAGGAAGGAGGTGAAATTATTTTCACTGATTTAAAAAAAAATATGAAATATGAATTTTTCCTAATATAAAGCATTCAAGTAAAAACTGCATCGTCCGTCACGTAGCGTCCGCAACAGTTCATTTATGGATTTTTGGTGAAACTGGAAACTTTAAAATATTTTATAAAAGCTGTTTTGTATTCCTCTGATTTTCCTCTATCTTCAATGTATTTACAATTTTTTTATTACTATGACCAATTTGATGACAATTACAGAAACACGTGTTAAAAAAAAATTTACTTCCATTTTTTGTAGCGTCCGTCAAAGCACTTTAAAGCGAATATCTTTTTCCTCCAAAACAAGTATGTAAGTTAACAAATGCCATTCGATAGTACAATTGCTAATATTCTCTGAAATCTGTGCAAAGATATCTCTTGCAAAACGGCAATGGGATTCAATTAAATACAACAAAACCCGTACAAATGTATCGTCCGTCACGCAGGATTTGCCCATATCTAGGAACTAACAACCTACTAAGCGACCGTCAGTATGGACGCTCTACGGGAGACCTACTAGCCTTCCTATTGGAAAAATGGTGTCAATCAATACATCGTTTGGGTAAAGTTTTGGCTCTTGATATTTCCATAGCTTTTAACAATGTGTGTCACGGAACGCTTCTAACTTATTATACTTTGGAATTTGCTCTAACGAAATCAGAGAGCTCGTTCCCGAAACTTGGATTTTCTTACGCAATGCACGTCAATCCCTTCTTGGTCAATTGGTCGGTAGACCGAAAAACACACTACAGACAGAAAAAATCGGTTTTTAGCCGTACAGTTTGTATGTGGAAGTTCTTCCCTCGGAAGTTTTCCCTGCCAGTTCCAATATAGGAAAAATCAAATGTCCATAAATCTACTCCATCTCCCATAACCTATTTTCCTAGTTCCAACACAATGCATTGCGTAATTAGGCGTCATCCTCTGAGCGCTGAATCTGTTTTTTATAACTAAGGGCATTTATTAGGGTGGGTAGTTTTTTGACTTTTGTCTCTGTTCGACTACTAATAGTGAAATTTCTGGCCAAATTATGTTAATCGGAAGCTTGCAAAATATTATTGATTTATTTTTAGGATACGAGCCCGCGCAACGGACCCAAAGTTTTTGAGCCCATTTATATGGGGAAAAATGAGAGTATTTGCAGTTTTTGCTATATTTCGTCCATTTAAGATTTATTTGTAAAAGAAATAACGTATCCTTGACAACACGCCTAAGGATAAACCGCAAAATTACGAGAGACAAAAACTGGCAAAGTAAGACATGATTTATCATTTCAAGACTTGTAAGTACTTAATAGTTTAATTTAATAAAAATATCAAAATATTTACTTAGTTTTTTTCATATTCGAAAATGGGTCATTTCTCTCAGGTGGGTTTCAAAACACTTTATTTAATTTTTCGAAAATTTTGTTTAACACATATTACAAATTTGAATTTCTCTCATCAGTTTGTTAAAATAGATAAATAAGGCAATAAAATTAAAAAAAATAAAAAACTAAAAAAAACGTCGATAACTTAAACCATAAAATTATCCACGCTATGGAAAATATAAATAGGTTTTTTTCTTAAAATTTGGGTAGCCTTAACCCTTTTTTTCCCGGGTCGAAGGTGAAAAATTAAATTTTTTGTATTTTTTTATTTTTTAAACACGTAATATTATTATTTTTTTAGAGAATTTTAATAAATATACTTAAAAGTTATTATTTTAAACTAAGATTAAGTTTTTTATTAAAAAAAAAAAAATATTTTAACCCTTAATAGACATGGGTGCAAAAATGATCCAAAATTTTTCTTGGCCTTTGTTCAGCAAATTTTGATTAAAAAGTATATAAATTATTAAAAAACAAGTTTTGAAACCCACCTGAGAAAAATTACCCATTTTCGAATATGAAAAAAATTAAATAAATATTATTTATTAATATTAAATATTATTTTAAAATATTATTTATCTTAACAAAATTAAACTTTTAAGTACTTACAAGTAGAAGGCCAATGTACGCGGCAAGCGTTTGATTTGTCATTGAAGCGGCAATGGAAAAAAGTAGAACAAAGTTCTAATTTTTCGCTCGGCAGATTTTTTCAGTGCTGCCAGATTTAATTATATCCTACTCAAATATTTTTTTATATAAATATTTTTGTAAACAAACGCAAATATTATGCGCTGGCAATACTACGACCGCATGCCGCGTGTATTGTTGTCAAGGGCACTAATTTCTAGGGGAAAAGTCACAATATCTCCAAAACTGTTTTATGGATTTCAAATTTAAAACTTCAAGGAAAGCTGCATTTGTTTACTCTTATGTTCCATTGTCATTTCATTTACAAATAAATCTTAAATGGACGAAAAGCAGCAAAAACGGCAGATACTCTAATTTTTCCCCATACAAATCAATAATATTCTGCACACTTCCGATTGACACATAATTTCACTATTAAAATTCGATCAGAGACAAAAGAAAAAACGACCAATTATAAAGTTAATTTCGATAAATTAGTCACTGTTAGCAAAATTAGAATTTAATATAAAGTTTTTGTAATAAATTCCATGGATAAAATTGCTTATTAAAGCGCATTTTTTTTCTTTTATTTAAGTTTGGTCTCCAAATCCATTGTCGTTGGTTGACAGATTTGTTATCGCGATATTTGTTTTGCTGGCTTTTCAATATGTTTATTTTTATACCATTCACCAATAGGTGAAAGGGTATTATAAGTTTGTCATTCAGTTTGTAATTTTTACCTTTTTCAAAGTTCGGCCTCTAAGGGGGTAAAAATTCGGCCTCTAAGGGGGTAAAAAGGGGTAAAAAAGGTAAATTAGTAAAAAAAGGTAAATTAGTAATGCTGTATCTCCGGAAGTAAACGTCATAGGCCCAAAATTGAAATTGCGTTGGGATTAGCTGCAAAAAAAGTAGACACGTGTTTGGTATTTTTTAGCAGATGGGACAAATAGGGGGTAAAAAGGGTAAAAATAAAACGTTGGTACTTTTTTAAACCCATGTGTATCTTTTGAACCAATCAACAGAGTAACAAAATTCAAAACGGAGCCGGTAAACAAGAAAAAAATATTCGCCACGTGTTTGGTACTTTTTTGATTCAGGGTTCAAAAAGGGGGAAAAGCGGGGAAAAAAATTTAGGGTAGGTCCATTTTTCTTTTTCTTTGTATTTCACTTGAACCAATTAAGCTAGAAATAAAATTTATAGGGAGGTCGATTGCCAAGTACAAAATATTAAATACGTTTTTGGTACTTTTTTCAATTAAAAGGGCAAAAAAAGGGAAAAATCGGTAACATTATATCTCCTTAACCAACAGCGATAGAAGCGAAGATTAAATTGGTTTAAGATTAGCACTAAAAATTAAGGGACACGTGTTCGGTACTTTTTTGAAAATCGGCCGCCTAGCGGGCAAAACAGGGTAGAAAAGGGAGAAATTAGTAACATCATATCTCCGAAACCACACGTGCTTGGTACTTTTTTGAAATGGCAGGTAAAACAGGGTAGAAAAGGGAGAAATCAGTAACATCATATCTCCGAAACCAATACAGATAGAAACAAAGTTGAAATTGGTTTTAAATCGGCTAGAAAAATAAGGGGACGTGTGTTTGGTACTTTTTTGAAAATGGCACTAATAAGAATGAGAAAGGGTAAAAAGTATATTTTGGTACTTTTTTTTAACCCATATGTATCTTTTGAACTAATAAACATAGAAACATAATTTATATCGCAACCGATAGATATTAAAAAATAATTAAATACGTATTTGGTACTTTTTCGATTAATGGGGTACAAAAGGGTAAAAAAGGGGAAAATATTCAAGGGTAGGTTTTTTGCTTTTTAGCTATGGATATCTGTTAGGCTAATGAAGCCAGAAGTATAATTTATTGACTGGTAGATTGACATTGAAAAGAAATAAGCTACGTGTTTGGTACTTTTTTTAATTTTGTGGGCAAAAATCGGTAAAGTATATCTTCTAAACCAAAAGTGATAGAAACAAAAACTAAATTGGTCTGAGATTGGCACTTAAAATTAAGGAACACATGTTCGGTACTTTTTTGAAGTTCAACCTCTTAGAAGGTAAAACAGGGTAGAAGAGGGAGAAATTAGTAACATCATATCTCCGAAACCAACATCGATGCAAACAAAGTTGAAATTGAATTTAAATCGGCTGGGAAAATAAGGGGATACGTTTTTGGCACTTTTTTGGAAATGACACTAATAACGATATAAAAGTGTAATAAACTATATTTTGGTACTTTTTTTAACCCATATGTATGTTTTGAACTAATAAACATAGAAACATAATTTATATTGCAACCGATAGATATTAAAAAACAATTAAATACGAATTTGGTACTTTTGCGATTAATGGGGTACAAAAGGGTAAAAAAGGGGAAAATATTCAAGACTAGGTTTTTTGCTTTTTAGCTATGGATACCTTTTAGACTAATAAGGCCAGAAGTATGACATTGAAAAGAAATAAGCTACGTATTTGGTACTTTTTTTATTTTGGGGGTAAAAATCGGTAAAGTATATCTTCCAAGCCAAAAGTGGTAGTAACAAAAACTAAATTGGTTTAAGATTGGCACTTAAAATTAAGGAACACGTGTTCGGTACTTTTTTGAAATTCAACATCTTAGAAGGTAAAACAGGGTAGAAAATGGAGAAATTAGTAACATCATATCTCCGAAACCAACCTCGATGCAAACAAAGTTGAAATTGGAATTGGATCGGCTAGGAAAATAAGGGAATACGTGTTTGATCCTTTTTTGGAAATGGCACTAATAAGGATAAAAAGGGTAAAAACTATATTTTGGTACTTTTTTAACCCATATATATCTTTTGAACTAATAAACATAGAAACATAATTTTTTTTTATATCGCAACCGATAGATATTAAAAAACAATTAAATACTTATTTGGTATTTTTGCGAATTAATAAACAGGGTAGAAACGGGAGAAATTAATAACTTCATATCTCCGAAACCAACATCGATGCAAACAAAATTGAAATTCTGGATCGGCTAAAAAAATAAATGGACACGTGTTTGGTACTTTTTTGAAAATGGCACTAGAAGGATAAAAAAGGGTAAAAAGTATATTTTGGTACTTTTTTTTAACTCATATGTATCTTTTGAACTAATAAACATAGAAACATAATTTACATCGAAATCGATAGGAATTAAAAAACTAATAAATGCGTATTTGGTACTTTTATGATTAATGGGGAAAACAGGGTAAAAAAGGGAAAATATTCAAGGGTAGGTTTTTTGCTTTTTAGCTATGAATATCTTTCAAGCTAATGAAGCCAGAAGGATAATTTATTGACTGGTCGATTGAAACTGAAAAAAATAAAAAACGGGTTTGGTACTTTTTTAATTTTAGAGGTAAAAATCGAAAAAATATATATCTTCTAAGCCAAAAGTGATAGAAACAAAAACTTTGTTGGTCTGAGATCGGTACTTAAAATTTTGGGACGCGTATTTGGTACTTTTGTTAATTTGTCAGTTTTGGGTATAAAACAGGGCAAACAAGTGAAAATTAGTAACGTCATATCTTCGAAATTAAAAGCGATAGGAACAACGTTGAAATTTGCTTCGGATCGGCTGGAAAAAGGGGACACGCGTTTGGTACTTATTTGAATATGGTGCTAATAAGGGTTAAAAAAGGATAAAAACTGTATTTTGGTACTTTTAACCTATATCTTTTGAAATAATGAACATAGTGACGCAGTTAACGTCACAATCGACAAGTAATAAAGAATTATTAGACAAGTATTTTTAGACAATTATTAGACAAGTACTTTTACGATGAATGAGGTACAAAAAGATAAAAACGAGAAAATATTCAAGGGTAGTCTTTTTTAAACTATGAATTTCATTTTGGCTAATGAAGCCAGAAGTATAATTTACAGACGGGTCGATTTATATTGAAATGCATAAGATACATGGTTGGTACTTTTTTAATTTATTTGGGGAAAAAGGGGGAAAATCGGTTACGTAATATCTTTTAAACCAAAAGTGATAGAAACAAAAAAGGACACGGTTTCGGTCATTTTTTAAAATTCGGCCGCTTAGGGGTAAAGCAGGGTAGAAAATGGATAAATTACAATAACATCATATCTCCAAAATTAATATCATTAGAAACGATGTTGAAATTGGATTTAGATCGTCTGACAAAAAAAATGGGACACGTGTTTGGTACTTTTTTGAAAATGGAACTAATAAGGGAGAAATATCGTAAAAACTATATTTTGGTACTAGATAACGCAATATCTTCTTAATCAAAAGTGATAGAAACAAAAATTAAATTGGTCTATGGTCAACACTAAAAATGAAGAAAATGGTACAAATTAGTATCATATCTCCGAAAATAACATAGATAAAAACAATGTTGAAGTTGAATTTGGATCGGATAAAAAAATAAGGGGACATGGCACTAATAAGCGTGAAAATGTTAAAAAACTATATTTTGGTACTTTTTTAACCCATACGTATCTTTTGAACTAATACACATAAAGACTCACTTTGTGCCACAATCAATAAGTATTCAAAAATATTAAACATGTGGTTGGTACTTTTACTATAAATGGGGTTCAAAAGGGTAAAAACGGGTAACGGTAACGGTAAAAACATATTCAAAGGTAGGTTTTTTATTTTTTTTAGCTATGAATATGATTTAAGCTAATGAAATCAGAACTATAATTTAGGGACGTGTCGATTCACATTGAAAAAAACTTCAATAAGTGTTTGGTACCTTTTTCAATTAAAGTGGTAAAAAAGGGAAAGATCGATGGCATTATATCTTCTAAACCAAAAGTGGTAGAAACAAACATGGTCTAAGATCAGCACTTAAAATTAAGGGACAAGTATTCGGTACTTTTGCAAATTAAACACTTATCAAATACGTGTTTGGTACTTTTTCGACTAATGGGGTAGAAAAGGACAAAAACTAGTAAAAAAATTATAGATAGGTTTTTTTTTTCTTTTTAAGCTTAAATCAATGAAGGTAGAATAATAATTTATAATTGATTGACATTTAAAAAATATTAGACAGGTGTTTGGTACTTTTTTCAATTAAGGGGTTAAAAACAAACATTAACAAAAATGGATTTAAACCAGCAATAAAAATATAAGTACACGTATTCGTTATTTTTTAAATTTGGCCTACTAGAGGTAAAAAGCGGGTAAAAAGGAAATTTTTGTAACGCTAAATATTCAAAATTTAAATTGGTTAGCAATCAGAATTGAATCAGCTACGCAAATAAGGGAGGAGTGTTTAGTACTTTTCTGAAAATGACACCAGTAGAGGGTAGGTACCTATTTTGACCCATATGTATCTTTAGAACTAATACATCATTTTAATTATATAGGAATCGATAAGCAAGTAAAAAATAATTTTGGTAAATTTTGTAACTTTGTCCATTCAAATTGTACCGCTAACGAAGTAGCGGGTTATAAAGCTAGTTTTTTAATAAAATACAATCATTTTAAAAATATATTTTGCACATAAATCTAAAACTCTTAAATAGTTCAAAAAAAGATACCTTCCGAATATTGTTTATGAAGAACCCATCGAAATCGTTCCACTTACCTGGGAGATTAAATTGGTTTACCACTAATATAGTCCTGATATATGCACATTAAAAACGCATATGTGAAATATGCATCTACAACTAGAAAATGTTTGCATCGGATACCAAGGCTAGAAAACACTTCTCAAATATTTTCGCTTGAGTATTTATCTTAATAAGTCCATGTAGTTATTTAAAATTTTAACTAATTTTACTTTTTCGATATAGAAATAATATATTAGTAATCCATTCAAAAGTTGTATATCTCACTAAGGCTTCTAAAGCTTGTATAGAATGACAAAACAATTACCCCAAATATTATTGCCAAAGGTTTGAACCAAAACCGTTTAAAGTTTTAAATAACTAACCAAGAACTTTTTTAAATCCATAATACGTGAACCACCGTAGTATAGCAGGTTAGTCATCCGCCTAGCATACAGAGGTCCCAAGTTCGATCCCTGGCCAGACTCACTTGAAAAAAATAAATACAATTTGAAAAAAAGCGGCAGTTCACCTCATAACTCAGCTAGCCACTGGTTATTGAGTATTAGGCTATGTAAAACTTCTCTAACTAATGCATTTGCCGTTCGAAGCCGGCGTTAAAACGTAGGTCCCTTTCAATGAGCCTAAAAATAGAATCGGATGCAGCTCATTGTATATATATATATAAACTAGTCGGCAGAATTATTTTGACATACCAGATGTTTTTCTTCTTTTTCTGTTTCTATGAAATTAAAAAAGTAAATTAAAAATATTGAAAATAGTTAAAAATATTGTAATTTATTAGAAAACAAAAGACCTTTCATATTTTAAAAGTTTTGTATAATTAAGAGGTCGTGGGTTCGAATCCGGGCTCAGGTTCATATCATAAATTTTTATTTTTTAATTTTAATAATTTTTATGATTTTTAAATTAGATTAATAATTTTTAAGAATACTGAAAAAACTATGTGCACTTAGCAGTGTGGAATGCTGCATTTTCTGTCCCGCTACGGACTTCATCAGCACACTGTGTCACCAACTGTTAGATGCCAGTAGTTAAGATCATCTATTTAACTGAATTCTTAAGCGAAATTGAAAACGAGAATTATATTAACACTCATTTCAATTTTACCTATGACCATATGATCGATTCAGTTAGACGAACTTATCCACCATAGTTTTTTCCTTTTATGTTTTTTGTATTCCTATCATTTATTAATCTACATTTACTTTGTACTTTAACCAACTGTCAGCTGGTAATGAAGACAAAGATTTTTGTTTTGACAAGTTTTTGTTTATTCTTTGTACGTTAATGCAAATTTGAATTTTTAGTATCAACTTGAAAGAGTTAGTGAAAACATGTAAATCGCGGTGCCATGCATGGGCACCGCGATTTACATGTTTTGACAAAAACTTGTCAAAACAAAAATCTTTGTCTTCATTACCAGCTGACAGTTGATTAAAGTACAAAGTAAATGTAGATTAATAAAGGATAGGAATACAAAAAACATAAAAGGAAAAAACTATGGTTTATAAGTTCGTCTAACTGAATCGATCATATGGTCATAGGTGAAATTGAAATGAGTGTTAATATAATTCTCGTTTTCAATTTTGCTTAAGAATTCAGTTAAATAGATGATCTTAACCACTGGCATCTAACAGTTGGTGACACAGTGTGCTGATGAAGTCCGTAGCGGGACAGAAAATGCAGCATTCCACACTGCTAAGTGTCACATAGTTTTTTCAGTATTCTTAAAAATTATTAATCTAATTTAAAAATCATAAAAATTATTAAAATTAAAAAATAAAAATTTATGATATGAACCTGAGCCCGGATTCGAACCCACGACCTCTTAACATATATTCTTGGTTCAACTAAAAATTAATTTCTTTCAGTTTTGTATAATTCTTTTTTAATTGAAACTAAAAAAGGAAATTTTAGGATGTGGCATAAGTATTTTGACTTATTTTTACAGAGCGTATTTAAAAAAATTTTGAGCTTCAAGGTCAACAAAAATTAATAATAATTATTTAAATTAATCAAAAATCTCCTTTAGCATTTAAAACGATTTGGTGGAGGTTCGTAACAGAATCCACCAAGAACTGCAGAAACTCCATTGAAATCTCTTTCCAAGCATTTACGACCTCAGTAACCATTTTATCATTTGATCTGTCAAATCCGCAGATTTGTTTTGCTTTCTGTATGACTATACATTTTCTATTACATAAAAAACTGGACTTTCTGTTGGAAAATTAATGGTTCTCCGATAAATTTATCGCCGGAGGGAAATGCATATTCATTCAATACCCTTAAATATTGATGATGACTTATGGAACCGTCAACTGGAACCATGTTCCCTACTCTTCCCATGTTATTATATGGTGTTGAATCATGGACACTTGCACAGACAGAGGAAGCTATTCTTTTAGCTTTTAGGAGGAAGATTTTACGAAAAATTATTGCACCAGTTTGCATCAACTACGAATATCGGCATTGAATGTACGATGATCTGTATGAGTTATACATTTGTATGAGTTATACATTGATATGAGTTATACATTGATCTGTATGAGTTATACATTGATATTACAAAATTTCAATTCGTCACCTTTCAGCTGGACAAATTTAATTTTAGCTTGACACTGGACAAGCACTAAAAAAGCTTTACAATCCTGTCGAATCCAGCCTGACTGGCAACCCTAATTGCTTACCATATACCTACTAAATATAACATTTATAGTTTCATTGAGCAAATGATTATCCGACGACACTATTGACTAGCTACTTCTTACTTACTTAACACTAAAAACAAATTAATTTTTTTAATTCGTATATAATTTAGTTAAAATATTTAATTCGTAAACTGCAATGGCTATGAACTTTTTTAAAGCAATCTCTTGTTAAGCAAAGTGCAACGACTGACTTTTTACACACCCATCTTATTCTACTGAGGCATTTGCGGCATCTAAGAATGTTTTTATTCTCTTGGAAAGTGAATTTCGGCAGTAATAGAAATATGAAGTGAGCGCTTCGAATATGTAGCCGATAATCTTACTGGCGCATTTTAGACTAAGACTTATCTATTTCAAAAATATTAAAAAAATTTTATATGAATTGAAAAATTTGTATTTTTGTCTCTATATCCAATGATTTAAAATATTCACATTAGAGTGCCAGTCATTTTTTAAAAGTTGGAATTTGTATGCGACCAACCCCCAGATTTGTTCGAAATGCTAAAAAAAATAATGCCTTGAAAATTTTAGCTCAATCGGATGAGGAAAAAGCGTACCCATGACCAGCGCAAAATTTGCAATATGCCTGATTTTTTACTTTGGTTCATTAAATTAATACTTTAAAATAAAAAATTCCATATGATTTACAATTCTATGTCAAAATCAGTGTTAATAAAACTTAAGTCAAAATTCCAAAAGTCGCAAAATTTTTACTTTTCAATGCTGTTGCTTTCCTCCACTTTTTAAAATTTCAAATTGTTTCAATTTTAACTTTTTCAAAAACACGAAAGCGAAATCAAAAGTCAAAGAGAAAAGTTATTTCTCAACAGTCGTACAAAACATAAAACATTAATCGGGTTGAAATTTACAACTTCGTCAACTTTTGATTTTAATAAGTAACAAAAGCAATGCCAAAAGCAGCGCCTTCGTTTCCAAAAGTTTTATTCAGTCGCTGTTGAATGGTTTTCGTTGTTTTGATTTTTTTTTATTCTGAGTAGGTAAAAGCAGACAAATATTTTTTAATTTCTCTAACTTTTTTGACACATACATACTCACTCACCTATAGCCGTTGTATTAATTTTTTTAAAACAGAGAAACAGGTACCCTGTAGGAAATGTCAATAGTGATTCACTATTGATAATAATGTACATAGTATGTATGCACAATAAACATTTAAGTTAAATAATTTAATATGGGGTCAGCGTTGCACAGTGGGTTGAAAAATATTTTATGGGAAATAATTAAACAATTTCTGTAAATTTTTTGGGATTGTGGATTTAGTGGTTCCAAAATATGTATACGGTTCTCATATCCTAATAAGAATTCCTTAATAGTTGGGCAAAAACCTCAAAATATAGTTCGATAAAAAAAGTTAATCAGTAAAATCAGCAATTTAATTTTCTTTTTTTATTAAAAATAAATAACTAAAAAGTAAAAAATCCATTTTGGTATCACTGTACCAAATTTCGTTGAAATCGGTCCACATTTGACCATAGCTCCCATACAAACTCTTCTGTCAAAACGCACTAAATAAGGCACAGCAACTAGTTACCTTTTTATTTATTTTTTTGTTGTGTAAATTTTTTTAAAACTGAAACATTTTTGCATCTTATTTTTAGTTATATCAGCTATTTTTGTTCAAATGTGTTTGGTTTAAATTTCTTTCTAAATGTACAAGTATCGAAAAAATTAAAAGGATTTGCTATATTTATAAGAAAAACTACATATTAATTTCAAAAAATGTAATGAAACTTCCAAGTGTGTCAAAGTATTAAGACGTGAAAAAGCTCTGTACGAACAACGCTCTCGTGCTAAAATTCTTGCTGCTCCTCGGGACGGCAAGAGTTTTTGGTCATTCGTTAAACAAGTCAAGAATAAAGCTAGTTCTACAAGTTCTGTTTTTTAAAAGGATGGCCAAGCTGAATTATTCGCAAGCAATTCTCGCTTGTCAAAAAGCACTCAACCCCTGCTCGAGCTCGATAGAGTACCTGTAACTATGAATTGCAATTTCTTCTCCAAAGTTTTGGAGAGTATAGTGAACCACCATCTTTTATATATGGGAAAATCCGAAAATGTAAACCAATAACAAAATTTTAAAACTGTCAAAATTACGTATTTGTGTTTATGAGGTTTTTTAATTTGACTAGTGCAATTTTTTCTTTTTTCTCCAATTGAACTTGGTTTGTAAAGAGAACTTATAGTATGCTTTACATTAGGCTAAAAACATATAGATGTTAATATAGCATTTTACAGAATAATATGTAAAAGAAAGTGTGTAGCGTCCGTCACAGTATATATTTTTTTCAAAATGATATTTATTAAATACAAAACTTACGAACACATGTGTGTCTTATTCATAAAGCATTAACACTGTCTATATCCACAGTTTAAATTTAAGGTATTAAGTGTTAAAAAAACATACAGTGGGGCAAATTTGATGCCTTTGAATTTTTTTTTTTATTTTTGGACCACGAAAAATAAGATGTAAAAAGTGTAAAGCTTTAAATAAATATATTTATATAGGCGTTTTGTGAAATATTATCTTGTGCCCAAAAATCGCAATTTTAACCGTGAAAATAAAGAGGAAGGAGGTGAAATTATTTTCACTGATTTAAAAAAAAATATGAAATATGAATTTTTCCTAATATAAAGCATTCAAGTAAAAACTGCATCGTCCGTCACGTAGCGTCCGCAACAGTTCATTTATGGATTTTTGGTGAAACTGGAAACTTTAAAATATTTTATAAAAGCTGTTTTGTATTCCTCTGATTTTCCTCTATCTTCAATGTATTTACAATTTTTTTATTACTATGACCAATTTGATGACAATTACAGAAACACGTGTTAAAAAAAAATTTACTTCCATTTTTTGTAGCGTCCGTCAAAGCACTTTAAAGCGAATATCTTTTTCCTCCAAAACAAGTATGTAAGTTAACAAATGCCATTCGATAGTACAATTGCTAATATTCTCTGAAATCTGTGCAAAGATATCTCTTGCAAAACGGCAATGGGATTCAATTAAATACAACAAAACCCGTACAAATGTATCGTCTGTCACGCAGGATTTGCCCATATCTAGGAACTAACAACCTACTAAGCGACCGTCAGTATGGACGCTCTACGGGAGACCTACTAGCCTTCCTATTGGAAAAATGGTGTCAATCAATACATCGTTTGGGTAAAGTTTTGGCTCTTGATATTTCCATAGCTTTTAACAATGTGTGTCACGGAACGCTTCTAACTTATTATACTTTGGAATTTGCTCTAACGAAATCAGAGAGCTCGTTCCCGAAACTTGGATTTTCTTACGCAATGCACGTCAATCCCTTCTTGGTCAATTGGTCGGTAGACCGAAAAACACACTACAGAAAAAATCGGTTTTTAGCCGTACAGTTTGTATGTGGAAGTTCTTCCCTCGGAAGTTTTCCCTGCCAGTTCCAATATAGGAAAAATCAAATGTCCATAAATCTACTCCATCTCCCATAACCTATTTTCCTAGTTCCAACACAATGCATTGCGTAATTAGGCGTCATCCTCTGAGCGCTGAATCTGTTTTTTATAACTAAGGGCATTTATTAGGGTGGGTAGTTTTTTGAATTTTGTCTCTGTTCGACTACTAATAGTGAAATTTCTGGCCAAATTATGTTAATCGGAAGCTTGCAAAATATTATTGATTTATTTTTAGGATACGAGCCCGCGCAACGGACCCAAAGTTTTTGAGCCCATTTATATGGGGAAAAATGAGAGTATTTGCAGTTTTTGCTATATTTCGTCCATTTAAGATTTATTTGTAAAAGAAATAACGTATCCTTGACAACACGCCTAAGGATAAACCGCAAAATTACGAGAGACAAAAACTGGCAAAGTAAGACATGATTTATCATTTCAAGACTTGTAAGACTTAATAGTTTAATTTAATAAAAATATCAAAATATTTACTTAGTTTTTTTCATATTCGAAAATGGGTCATTTCTCTCAGGTGGGTTTCAAAACACTTTATTTAATTTTTCGAAAATTTTGTTTAACACATATTACAAATTTGAATTTCTCTCATCAGTTTGTTAAAATAGATAAATAAGGCAATAAAATTAAAAAAAATAAAAAACTAAAAAAAACGTCGATAACTTAAACCATAAAATTATCCACGCTATGGAAAATATAAATAGGTTTTTTTCTTAAAATTTGGGTAGCCTTAACCCTTTTTTTCCCGGGTCGAAGGTGAAAAATTAAATTTTTTGTATTTTTTTATTTTTTAAACACGTAATATTATTATTTTTTTTAGAGAATTTTAATAAATATACTTAAAAGTTATTATTTTAAACTAAGATTAAGTTTTTTATTAAAAAAAAAAAAATATTTTAACCCTTAATAGACATGGGTGCAAAAATGATCCAAAATTTTTCTTGGCCTTTGTTCAGCAAATTTTGATTAAAAAGTATATAAATTATTAAAAAACAAGTTTTGAAACCCACCTGAGAAAAATTACCCATTTTCGAATATGAAAAAAATTAAATAAATATTATTTATCTTAACAAAATTAAACTTTTAAGTACTTACAAGTAGAAGGCCAATGCACGCGGCAAGCGTTTGATTTGTCATTGAAGCGGCAATGGAAAAAAGTAGAACAAAGTTCTAATTTTTCGCTCGGCAGATTTTTCAGTGCTGCCAGATTTAATTATATCCTACTCAAATATTTTTTTATATAAATATTTTTGTAAACAAACGCAAATATTATGCGCTGGCAATACTACGACCGCATGCCGCGTGTATTGTTGTCAAGAGCACTAATTTCTAGGGGAGAAGTCACAATATCTCCAAAACTGTTTTATGGATTTCAAATTTAAAACTTCAAGGAAAGCTGCATTTGTTTACTCTTAGGTTCCATTGTCATTTCATTTACAAATAAATCTTAAATGGACGAAAAGCAGCAAAAACGGCAGATACTCTAATTTTTCCCCATATAAATCAATAATATTTTGCACACTTCCGATTGACACATAATTTCACTATTAAAATTCGATCAGAGACAAAAGAAAAAACGACCAATTATAAAGTTAATTATAAAATAAATTAGTCACTGTTAGCAAAATTAGAATTAAATATAAAGTTTTTGTAATAAATTCCATGGATAAAATTGCTTATTAAAGCGCATTTTTTTTTCTTTTATTTAAGTTTGGTCTCCAAATCCATTGTCGTTGGTTGACAGATTTGTTATCGCGATATTTGTTTTGCTGGCTTTTCAATATGTTTATTTTTATACCATTCACCAATAGGTGAAAGGGTATTATAAGTTTGTCATTCAGTTTGTAATTTTTACCTTTTTCAAAGTTCGGCCTCTAAGGGGGTAAAAATTCGGCCTCTAAGGGGGTAAAAAGGGGTAAAAAAGGTAAATTAGTAAAAAAAGGTAAATTAGTAATGCTGTATCTCCGGAAGTAAACGTCATAGGCCCAAAATTGAAATTGCGTTGGGATTAGCTGCAAAAAAAAGTAGACACGTGTTTGGTATTTTTTAGCAGATGGGACAAATAGGGGGTAAAAAGGGTAAAAATAAAACGTTGGTACTTTTTTAAACCCATGTGTATCTTTTGAACCAATCAACAGAGTAACAAAATTCAAAACGGAGCCGGTAAACAAGAAAAAAATATTCGCCACGTGTTTGGTACTTTTTTGATTCAGGGTTCAAAAAGGGGGAAAAGCGGGGAAAAAAATTTAGGGTAGGTCCATTTTTCTTTTTCTTTGTATTTCACTTGAACCAATTAAGCTAGAAATAAAATTTATAGGGAGGTCGATTGCCAAGTACAAAATATTAAATACGTTTTTGGTACTTTTTTCAATTAAAAGGGCAAAAAAAGGGAAAAATCGGTAACATTATATCTCCTTAACCAACAGCGATAGAAGCGAAGATTAAATTGGTTTAAGATTAGCACTAAAAATTAAGGGACACGTGTTCGGTACTTTTTTGAAAATCGGCCGCCTAGCGGGCAAAACAGGGTAGAAAAGGGAGAAATTAGTAACATCATATCTCCGAAACCACACGTGTTTGGTACTTTTTTGAAATGGCAGGTAAAACAGGGTAGAAAAGGGAGAAATCAGTAACATCATATCTCCGAAACCAATACAGATAGAAACAAAATTGAAATTGGATTTAAATCGGCTAGAAAAATAAGGGGACGTGTGTTTGGTACTTTTTTGAAAATGGCACTAATAAGAATGAGAAAGGGTAAAAAGTATATTTTGGTACTTTTTTTTAACCCATATGTATCTTTTGAACTAATAAACATAGAAACATAATTTATATCGCAACCGATAGATATTAAAAAATAATTAAATACGTATTTGGTACTTTTTCGATTAATGGGGTACAAAAGGGTAAAAAAGGGGAAAATATTCAAGGGTAGGTTTTTTGCTTTTTAGCTATGGATATCTTTTAGGCTAATGAAGCCAGAAGTATAATTTATTGACTGGTAGATTGACATTGAAAAGAAATAAGCTACGTGTTTGGTACTTTTTTTAATTTTGTGGGCAAAAATCGGTAAAGTATATCTTCTAAACCAAAAGTGATAGAAACAAAAACTAAATTGGTCTGAGATTGGCACTTAAAATTAAGGAACACATGTTCGGTACTTTTTTGAAGTTCAACCTCTTAGAAGGTAAAACAGGGTAGAAGAGGGAGAAATTAGTAACATCATATCTCCGAAACCAACATCGATGCAAACAAAGTTGAAATTGAATTTAAATCGGCTGGGAAAATAAGGGGATACGTTTTTGGCACTTTTTTGGAAATGACACTAATAACGATATAAAAGTGTAATAAACTATATTTTGGTACTTTTTTTAACCCATATGTATGTTTTGAACTAATAAACATAGAAACATAATTTATATTGCAACCGATAGATATTAAAAAACAATTAAATACGAATTTGGTACTTTTGCGATTAATGGGGTACAAAAGGGTAAAAAAGGGGAAAATATTCAAGACTAGGTTTTTTGCTTTTTAGCTATGGATACCTTTTAGACTAATAAGGCCAGAAGTATGACATTGAAAAGAAATAAGCTACGTATTTGGTACTTTTTTTATTTTGGGGGTAAAAATCGGTAAAGTATATCTTCCAAGCCAAAAGTGGTAGTAACAAAAACTAAATTGGTTTAAGATTGGCACTTAAAATTAAGGAACACGTGTTCGGTACTTTTTTGAAATTCAACATCTTAGAAGGTAAAACAGGGTAGAAAATGGAGAAATTAGTAACATCATATCTCCGAAACCAACCTCGATGCAAACAAAGTTGAATTGGATCGGCTAGGAAAATAAGGGAATACGTGTTTGATCCTTTTTTGGAAATGGCACTAATAAGGATAAAAAGGGTAAAAACTATATTTTGGTACTTTTTTAACCCATATATATCTTTTGAACTAATAAACATAGAAACATAATTTTTTTTATATCGCAACCGATAGATATTAAAAAACAATTAAATACTTATTTGGTATTTTTGCGAATTAATAAACAGGGTAGAAACGGGAGAAATTAATAACTTCATATCTCCGAAACCAACATCGATGCAAACAAAATTGAAATTCTGGATCGGCTAAAAAAATAAATGGACACGTGTTTGGTACTTTTTTGAAAATGGCACTAGAAGGATAAAAAAGGGTAAAAAGTATATTTTGGTACTTTTTTTTAACTCATATGTATCTTTTGAACTAATAAACATAGAAACATAATTTACATCGAAATCGATAGGAATTAAAAAACTAATAAATGCGTATTTGGTACTTTTATGATTAATGGGGAAAACAGGGTAAAAAAGGGAAAATATTCAAGGGTAGGTTTTTTGCTTTTTATCTATGAATATCTTTTAAGCTAATGAAGCCAGAAGGATAATTTATTGACTGGTCGATTGACATTGAAAAAAATAAGATACGTGTTTGGTACTTTTTTAATTTTAGAGGTAAAAATCGAAAAAAAAAAATATCTTCTAAGCCAAAAGTGATAGAAACAAAAACTTTGTTGATCTGAGATCGGCACTTAAAATTTAGGGACGCGTATTTGGTACTTTTGTTTATTTGTCAGTTTTAGGTATAAAACAGGGCAAAAAAGTGAAAATTAGTAACGTAATATCTCCGAAATTAAAAGCAATAGGAACAACGTTGAAATTTGCTTCGGATTGGCTGAAAAAAAGGGGACACGCGTTTGGTACTTATTTGAATATGGTGCTAATAAGGGTTAAAAAAGGATAAAAAGTGTATTTTGGTACTTTTAACCTATATCTTTTGAAATAATGAACATAACGTCACAATCGACAAGTAATAAAGAATTATTAGACAAGTATTTTTAGACAATTATTAGACAAGTACTTTTACGATAAATGAGGTAAAGATAAAAACGAGAAAATATTCAAGGGTAGTCTTTTTTAAACTATGAATTTCATTTTGGCTAATGAAGCCAGAAGTATAATTTACAAACGGGTCGATTCATATTGAAATGCATAAGATACGTTTGGTACTTTTTTAATTTATTTGTTAAAAAGGGGAAAAATCGGTTACGTAATATCTTTTAAACTAAAAGTGATAGAAACAAAAATTAAGTTAGCCTGGAATCAGCACTAAAAATTAAGGACACGGTTTCGGTCATTTTTTAAAATTCGGCCGCTTAGGGGTAAAACAGGGTAGAAAATTAATAAATTATAATAACATCTTATCTCCAAAACTAATATCATTAGATAACGCAATATCTTCTTAATCAAAAGTGATAGAAACAAAAATTAAATTGGTCTATGGTCAGCAATTTTTTTAAATTTCATGTGTAAAACAGGGAAGAAAATGGTACAAATTAGTATCATATCTCCGAAAATAAAATAGATAAAAACAATGTTGAAGTTGAATTTGGATTGGATAAACAAATAAGGCGACATGTGTTCGGTACTTTTTGGAAATGGCACTAATAAGGGTGAAAATGTTTAAAAATTATATTTTGGTACTTTTTTAACCCATACGTATCTTTTGAACTAATACACATAAAGACTCACTTTGTGCCACAATCAATAAGTATTCAAAAAAATATTAAACATGTGGTTGGTACTTTTACTATAAATGGGGTTCAAAAGGGTAAAAACGGGAACATATTCAAAGGTAGGTTTTTTATTTTTTTTAGCTGAATATGATTTAAGCTAATGAAATCAGAGCTATCATTTAAGGACGTGTCGATTCACATTGAAAAAACTTAAATAAGTGTTTGGTACTTTTTTCAATAAAAGTGGTAAAAAAGGAAAAATCTATGGCATTATATCTTCTAAAAAAAAAGTGGTAGAAACAAACATGGTCTAAGACCAGCACTTAAAATTAAGGGACAAGTATTCGGTACTTTTTGCAAATTAAACACTTATCAAATACGTGTTTGGTACTTTTTCGACTAATGGGGTAGAAAAGGACAAAAACGAGTAAAAAACTTAAAGATTGGTTTTTTTCTTTTTAAGCTATGCATATTGTTTAAATCAATGAAGGTAGAATAATAATTTATAATTGATTGATATTTAAAAAATATGAGACAGGCGTTTGGTACTTTTTCAATTAAGGGGTTAAAAACAAACATTAACAAAAATGGATTTAAACCAGCAATAAAAATATAAGTACACGTATTCGTTATTTTTTAAATTTGGCCTACTAGAGGTAAAAAGCGGGTAAAAAGGAAATTTTTGTAACGCTAAATATTCAAAATTTAAATTGGGTTAGCAATCAAAATTGGGTTAGCAATCAAAATAGGATCAGCTACGCAAATAAGGGAGGAGTGTTTAGTACATTTCTGAAAATTACACCAGTAGAGGGTAGGTACCTATTTTAACCTATATGTATCTTTAGAACTAATACATAATTTTAATTATATCGGAATCGATAAGCAAGTAAAAAATAATTTTGGTAAATTTTGTAACTTTGTCCATTTAAATTGTACCGCTAACGAAGTAGCGGGTTATAAAGCTAGTTTAGTATAAAGACATTGTACAATATCGTTATTCAGGGCGATAACGCCTAAAATAAACTTTCTAGAGGGACACGTTTGACAAAAGTATTTCTGATCTCTTGAAAAGTTCGGTATTGAAAATGGTCGAGCTCTGTTTACATTTAGTGAAATCTCTCATATAACCCCGACCGGGAATCACTTTAATGCTGATAAATTAAATCACATTATAATTGCACAAAGAACTAGAGCAAAACTTTCTACACATCCACCGGACAGACCGAAAGAACAATACATTATTATTGATTCTTTCGGACAGACCGAAAGAACAATACATTATTATTGATGAAGTATTCATCTTAATTACATATAAAAGCTATATATTTCTAGTATGTATCTAAAACTAAGAGTTTATACCCTATAATTCTAAGGCTTGTTTACATTGACAATCATTGTTAAAGCTTT
This sequence comes from Stomorhina lunata, assembly GCA_933228675.1. NCBI lineage: Eukaryota > Metazoa > Arthropoda > Insecta > Diptera > Rhiniidae > Stomorhina > Stomorhina lunata. The sequence goes on along the minus strand of OW121740.1, from coordinate 80,373,963 downwards.
GACCTAAATCAGTCCGCTAACTTCAAAGTTTTATATAACTAATCAAGAGCTTTTACTAGTTGGATAATTCGTACGAATTAAAGTACACAACCCTCACTGGGCACTGTGTTTTTGGGTTGCATGCCAGAATACTTAATCTTCATCAAATCGATTTGCTTTTGCAAATCTAAGGGCATCTACATTCTGAAGCATCTTTTATTAAGTGTTCGTAAAATAGACACATATCGAAGCTACTGGCTGGCTTAAATAAGCATTCTCTACCTGCCCAACCTAACCTTTGGGTCCATAACTATTCTAGATGATGATGCCACCGAAAAGCTTTTCGTTTTCCGACGTAGCTAAATATTGCTAGGAATTACATTTAGTATGAACAAAAAAAATTAATATACATATCAAGCATTTGTGTGGGGCTCAACTAAGTCAGTAATCAGAAACTATATAATTATCAATATATTCTTTTTTTTATATCGCAACCGATAGATATTAAAAAACAATTAAATACTTATTTGGTACTTTTGCGAATTAATAAACAGGGTAGAAAAGGGAGAAATTAATAACTTCATATCTCCGAAACCAACATCGATGCAAACAAAATTGAAATTCTCTTTGGATCGGCTAAAAAAATAAATGGACACGTGTTTTGAAAATGGCACTACAACAATAAAAAAGGGTAAAAACTTTATTTTGTTACTTTTTTTTAACTCATATGTATCTTTTGAACTAATAAACATAGAAACATAATTTACATCGAAATCGATAGGTATTAAAAAACTATTAAATGCGTATTTGGTACTTTTATGATTAATGGGGAAAAACAGGGTAAAAAAGGGAAAATATTCAAGGGTAGGTTTTTTGCTTTTTATCTATGAATATCTTTCAAGCTAATGAAGCCAGAAGGATAATTTATTGACTGGTCGATTGACATTGAAAAAAATAAGATACGTGTTTGGTACTTTTTTAATTTTAGAGGTAAAAATCGAAAAAAAAAATATCTTCTAAGCCAAAAGTGATAGAAACAAAAACTTTGTTGATCTGAGATCGGCACTTAAAATTTAGGGACGCGTATTTGGTACTTTTGTTTATTTGTCAGTTTTAGGTATAAAACAGGGCAAAAAAGTGAAAATTAGTAACGTAATATCTCCGAAATTAAAAGCAATAGGAACAACGTTGAAATTTGCTTCGGATTGGCTGAAAAAAAGGGGACACGCGTTTGGTACTTATTTGAATATGGTGCTAATAAGGGTTAAAAAAGGATAAAAAGTGTATTTTGGTACTTTTAACCTATATCTTTTGAAATAATGAACATAACGTCACAATCGACAAGTAATAAAGAATTATTAGACAAGTATTTTTAGACAATTATTAGACAAGTACTTTTACGATAAATGAGGTAAAGATAAAAACGAGAAAATATTCAAGGGTAGTCTTTTTTAAACTATGAATTTCATTTTGGCTAATGAAGCCAGAAGTATAATTTACAAACGGGTCGATTCATATTGAAATGCATAAGATACGTTTGGTACTTTTTTAATTTATTTGTTAAAAAGGGGAAAAATCGGTTACGTAATATCTTTTAAACTAAAAGTGATAGAAACAAAAATTAAGTTAGCCTGGAATCAGCACTAAAAATTAAGGACACGGTTTCGGTCATTTTTTAAAATTCGGCCGCTTAGGGGTAAAACAGGGTAGAAAATTAATAAATTATAATAACATCTTATCTCCAAAACTAATATCATTAGATAACGCAATATCTTCTTAATCAAAAGTGATAGAAACAAAAATTAAATTGGTCTATGGTCAGCAATTTTTTTAAATTTCATGTGTAAAACAGGGAAGAAAATGGTACAAATTAGTATCATATCTCCGAAAATAAAATAGATAAAAACAATGTTGAAGTTGAATTTGGATTGGATAAACAAATAAGGCGACATGTGTTCGGTACTTTTTGGAAATGGCACTAATAAGGGTGAAAATGTTTAAAAATTATATTTTGGTACTTTTTTAACCCATACGTATCTTTTGAACTAATACACATAAAGACTCACTTTGTGCCACAATCAATAAGTATTCAAAAAAATATTAAACATGTGGTTGGTACTTTTACTATAAATGGGGTTCAAAAGGGTAAAAACGGGAACATATTCAAAGGTAGGTTTTTTATTTTTTTTAGCTGAATATGATTTAAGCTAATGAAATCAGAGCTATCATTTAAGGACGTGTCGATTCACATTGAAAAAACTTAAATAAGTGTTTGGTACTTTTTTCAATAAAAGTGGTAAAAAAGGAAAAATCTATGGCATTATATCTTCTAAAAAAAAGTGGTAGAAACAAAGATGGTCTAAGACCAGCACTTAAAATTAAGGGACAAGTATTAGGTACTTTTTGCAAATTAAACACTTATCAAATACGTGTTTGGTACTTTTTCGACTAATGGGGTAGAAAAGGACAAAAACGAGTAAAAAACTTAAAGATAGGTTTTTTTCTTTTTAAGCTATGCATATTGTTTAAATCAATGAAGGTAGAATAATAATTTATAATTGATTGATATTTAAAAAATATGAGACAGGCGTTTGGTACTTTTTCAATTAAGGGGTTAAAAACAAACATTAACAAAAATGGATTTAAACCAGCAATAAAAATATAAGTACACGTATTCGTTATTTTTTAAATTTGGCCTACTAGAGGTAAAAAGCGGGTAAAAAGGAAATTTTTGTAACGCTAAATATTCAAAATTTAAATTGGGTTAGCAATCAAAATTGGGTTAGCAATCAAAATAGGATCAGCTACGCAAATAAGGGAGGAGTGTTTAGTACATTTCTGAAAATTACACCAGTAGAGGGTAGGTACCTATTTTAACCTATATGTATCTTTAGAACTAATACATAATTTTAATTATATCGGAATCGATAAGCAAGTAAAAAATAATTTTGGTAAATTTTGTAACTTTGTCCATTTAAATTGCACCGCTAACGAAGTAGCGGGTTATAAAGCTAGTTTAGTATAAAGACATTGTACAATATCGTTATTCAGGGCGATAACGCCTAAAATAAACTTTCTAGAGGGACACGTTTGACAAAAGTATTTCTGATCTCTTGAAAAGTTCGGTATTGAAAATGGTCGAGCTCTGTTTACATTTAGTGAAATCTCTCATATAACCCCGACCGGGAATCACTTTAATGCTGATAAATTAAATCACATTATAATTGCACAAAGAACTAGAGCAAAACTTTCTACACATCCACCGGACAGACCGAAAGAACAATACATTATTATTGATTCTTTCGGACAGACCGAAAGAACAATACATTATTATTGATGAAGTATTCATCTTAATTACATATAAAAGCTATATATTTCTCGTATGTATCTAAAACTAAGAGTTTATACCCTATAATTCTAAGGCTTGTTTACATTGACAATCATTGTTAAAGCTTTGACCTAAATCAGTCCGCTAACTTCAAAGTTTTATATAACTAATCAAGAGCTTTTACTAGTTGGATAATTCGTACGAATTAAAGTACACAACACTCACTGGGCACTGTGTTTTTGGGTTGCATGCCAGAATACTTAATCTTCATCAAATCGATTTGCTTTTGCAAATCTAAGGGCATCTACATTCTGAAGCATCTTTTATTAAGTGTTCGTAAAATAGACACATATCGAAGCTACTGGCTGGCTTAAATAAGCATTCTCTACCTGCCCAACCTAACCTTTGGGTCCATAACTATTCTAGATGATGATGCCACCGAAAAGCTTTTCGTTTTCCGACGTAGCTAAATATTGCTAGGAATTACATTTAGTATGAACAAAAAAAATTAATATACATATCAAGCATTTGTGTGGGGCTCAACTAAGTCAGTAATCAGAAACTATATAATTATCAATATATTCTTACGATTTTGTATTTTACTTTTTTAACACCTTTGGTGAAGGGTATCCACTCTTACTTGTTATAAAAAGACATTACCTCCAATGTCATGGGGAATACGACCTTAAAGGGAGGGATCGTATGTTAAAAATGTATGAAATTCAAGCAAGTTTCTTTTTGAAGGTTATTATATATGACCACAATACTACTAATGTTAATGTCATCGATAGTATTAATACTCCTGATAACGCTATCAATAGTAATGATAGTGTTGCTAATACTAGTATCGGGTGTTTTTTATTGAGGTATAGAACTTTAAGTTGGCATCACTTTTTTAACTGGCGGCCATTTTGTCAGCTGTCAAGGGATAAATATTTAGTTTGGTTTGCCATTTCATCATGAACAGGTTGACAAAAGAACAACGCTTGCAAATCGTGCAAATTTATTTCGAAAATAATGGTTTAGTTCGCGAAGTTTACCGCAAGCTCCGTCCATTTTATGGTCGACATAATCGTCATCAGAGCAATTAATTCGGTTAACCATGGATCGTTTTCGCATTACGTTTACTCTATGTGATAATACGCATCCGCAGCGACGTCGAACAGTGCGCACCGAAGAAACAATTGCCGCTGTAGAACAAAGTGTTGAAGAGGACCCGAATAAATCGATTCGCCTGCACAGCAATTGGAGCTTTGTCCATCAACTTTATGGAAGATTTCGCGCAAAGATCTTGGCTTGCGACCTTACAAGATCCAGCTTGTGCAAGAATTAAAGCCGCGAGACCATGCAATACGTCGTGATTTTGGTGTATGGGCCGAAAATGAGATTGATCTCGATGTTCAGTGATGAGGCTCATTTTTGGTTGAATGGCTACGTCAACAAGCAAAATTGCCGCATTTGGAGTGAAGAGAATCCACATGAGACCCTTGAAACGCCATTACATCCACAAAAACTGACTGTTTGGTGTGCTCTATGGGCTGGTGGAGTCATTGGGCCATACTTCTTCCGAAATAATGCTGAAGAGTCAGTTACCATAAATGGAGACCGGTATAGAGCCATGATAACCGACTATTTTGTTCCCCAATTGGATGGCATGAATGTGGATGAGTTGTGGTTCCAACAAGACGGCGCTACATGCCACACAGCGCACGTCACAATTGATTTATTGAAGGAAACATTCGATGAGCGCATAATTTCGCGGAATGGACCTGTCAATTGGCCACCAAGATCGTGCGATTTGACACCACTGGATTATTTTCTTTGGGGATATGTGAAGTCGCTCGTCTACGCCAACAAACCAGAAACGTTAGGGGACTTGGAAGCCAACATTCGTGGCGTTATTGCCAACATACGGCCCCATATGCTCGAAAAAGTAGTTGAAAATTGGACCTGTAGAATTGGCTTTATTCGAGCCAGCCGCGGCGGCCACATGCCCGAAATCATATTTAAACATTAATGGCATAAAATTATCCTTCCAATAAAGCCAAATTGATGGACATTAAAACGATTTTCTTGTGTTTTATTTCAATTCGAAGTTCTATACCTCTAAAAAAACACCCAGTAGTAACGACACTAGTTTTGATATTTGATCGAAAGAAGAAAATTTAAAATCGCAAAGGAAAGCATCTTTCACTGTTGCATTAGCTTTAGCAAAGCAATGTCGCCCATTTGAAGATGGTACCTTTTTTTTAAAATTGACCACTAATGTCCTGGAATGTTTTGGCGAAAAATTTAAGGAAGCTGTACTGCTTTGCCAAAATATTTCAATATCCCGAAACACAATGTTCCGGCGGACAGAGGACCTTAGCAATTATATTTACTTAGCTGCTAAGAATAGACTGAAAAATTGTAAGTATGAGTTTACATGCAGAGTGTTTTACCGAACGTTTTGATTGGATATTTTTTGCATTGTTTAGGATGACATATCGGTTTCATCGGACTGGACCACTCTAATTGAGCTCGTTTGCATGTGCAACAGAGAACTTCAAAATCACGGGATTTCTTGATTTCATTCAGCACAAAAATTTTTGTTCATTTGAAAGAATAAAGAAAAATTCAAGGTGATTAAAAATCATATTCATTCTACTGTACACATCAAATTCTGATTTTGTGTATAATTAACAAAAACATTTTATGAATAAGTTCGCACAGGCAAGAGAAGGGCTTGCAGTAAATTCATCGTGTCCAAACGCTCTTATTCTCATTAACACACACAACATGTTTGAACCGAACGTCTATATGAATAGAGCAATATAATATGCCAACAATACAAACAACATGTACAATTCAACATTGATAAGTAAGCTTATTTGAATTTTTTCATCATTTTGAATTTGTTTATCAAAGGCAAAATTAGAAGGAATACGCATTGGAAAATGCACAGTGGTTTATAAGATTTTTTTTATTAGTTTGGTAACTTTTTAATTGACGTAGTAGAGAAAAATGTGTATGTATAATTATTCCACGTCACCATAAGTTTTACGGAAAATTACGGTTATAGGGATATAACATTCTAATTGTATAATTGAAGAGAGCAATAAGAGTTATTCAGAAAAATATATATATACACAGTGAGATTGAATGTATAGAAAAATTATTTTTATGCTAAACATTCAATCGTTTTTATAGTAATACGTTTATTTCTTTATACAAAAATAAACTTAAATTTTTTTCTATGTAAAAACACATTTAAAAAAATACGTTTTCTAAATAAAAAATACATTTAGTTAAAAAAACAAACTTTTACTTTAAAAATAAAAACATGTTATTTTTATAGAAAAACTAAGTTTTTCTATAGAAAAAGTAAGTTTTTCTATAGAAAAAGTAAGTTTTTCTATAGAAAAAGTAAGTTTTTCTATAGAAAAAGTAAGTTTTTCTATAGAAAAAGTAAGTTTTTCTATAGAAAAAGTAAGTTTTTCTATAGAAAAAGTAAGTTTTTCTATAGAAAAAGTAAGTTTTTCTATAGAAAAAGTAAGTTTTTCTATAGAAAAAGTAAGTTTTTCTATAGAAAAAGTAAGTTTTTCTATAGAAAAAGTAAGTTTTTCTATAGAAAAAGTAAGTTTTTCTATAGAAAAAGTAAGTTTTTCTATAGAAAAAGTAAGTTTTTCTATAGAAAAAGTAAGTTTTTCTATAGAAAAAGTAAGTTTTTCTATAGAAAAAGTAAGTTTTTCTATAGAAAAAGTAAGTTTTTCTATAGAAAAGTAAGTTTTTCTATAGAAAAAGTAAGTTTTTCTATAGAAAAAGTAAGTTTTTCTATAGAAAAAGTAAGTTTTTTTATAGAAAAAGTAAGTTTTTCTATAGAAAAAGTAAGTTTTTCTATAGAAAAAGTAAGTTTTTCTATAGAAAAAGTAAGTTTTTCTATAGAAAAAGTAAGTTTTTCTATAGAAAAAGTAAGTTTTTCTATAGAAAAAGTAAGTTTTTCTATAGAAAAAGTAAGTTTTTCTATAGAAAAAGTAAGTTTTTCTATAGAAAAAGTAAGTTTTTCTATAGAAAAAGTAAGTTTTTCTATAGAAAAAGTAAGTTTTTCTATAGAAAAAGTAAGTTTTTCTATAGAAAAAGTAAGTTTTTCTATAGAAAAAGTAAGTTTTTCTATAGAAAAAGTAAGTTTTTCTATAGAAAAAGTAAGTTTTTCTATAGAAAAAGTAAGTTTTTCTATAGAAAAAGTAAGTTTTTCTATAGAAAAAGTAAGTTTTTCTATAGAAAAAGTAAGTTTTTCTATAGAAAAAGTAAGTTTTTCTATAGAAAAAGTAAGTTTTTCTATAGAAAAAGTAAGTTTTTCTATAGAAAAAGTAAGTTTTTCTATAGAAAAATTAAGTTTTTCTATTGAAAAAGTAAGTTTTTCTATAGAAAAAGTATGTTTTTCTATAGAAAACGTAAGTTTTTCTATAGAACACGTAAGTTTTTCTATAAAAAAAAAGATTTTCTATAGAAAACGTAAGTTTTTCTATAAAAAAAAAAATATACTATACTGAATATACATTTGTCAAATAGATACGTTTTTTCTATAGAAACAAAAGAAAACAATTTTTGTTTACATAAAAACAACAAAAAAAATTTCAATACTGACTGATAGAATTTTTTGCTTCTCCTGTAAAATTTTTAAATTGTTAGATAGTGCGGATTGCGTTTTAGCTGACGATAGTAATAATAAATATTACTTGCAAGATCAAATTGCAAACAGAATTAACATTTTCCGACAAAAATTACCTATTTTGTCTAGACAATACGAATAGACATCAAAAACCACTGTAAACTAAAATAAAAAAAAGATCTTGCCTTTGAACAAATTCATACACAATGATTTCTTGCTTTTTGCATTTCAATGTTTATCAAATTTTTGTATGTTTAGTGGAAAAGCCAACTACACGAATGGTCAAGTTTGATTCGACCTATGACAACATGCGAGTTGTTCGATTGCCTTAAAATGAACAACATGTATACAAGTTCGAACAAGTTTGATTAATTCATTCACTCCCAGTTTAAAGAAAATCATTTTCAATGAAGGGAAATATGTTCGGTTGCTTTAAAATGAACAGCAAAAGAGTGTGTGTAGGCAAGTTTGATCTTTTACAAATAAAAGACAAGTTTTTTGTGCCTTTATTATTGTTGAAGGTTTTTTAATCAGCAAGTGAAGTTCTCTGATGTGCAAATGGAAATTATATAGGTACAAAGTTTAAGGTTCATTAAAATTTGTTAAGTCATTTAGTGTTCATGATCGCACAAACACACATTTTAATAAACTTACGTATAATTTTCATACATCATTTATAAGGATTTATAAATGCATAAATTAATGTGTTATACACAATAAATGAAAACATAGATAAGAGTAGTAGCAACAAGCCCTTCAATACAAAATATAGAAAAATACATGTTATCCATCCCCGTTCTATACAAAAGAGAACATAAAACATAAACAGAGCGAGAGTAACAACATTTTTTTCTGGTATACGTATTTGTTTGCTGCGTAGGCAGAATTTGTTTTTTTTTCTTGCTTTGTCCCAGTTTACATTGTACAACTTTTGTCGTTGCAATTCTTAGTTTGTGGGAAAATAGGGGAAGTAAAAATACTAGGGGAAGAGAGATACTAAAAGTAGTACACATATGCATGTACTCTTGCAATTCGTTTATTCCCCAATTCGTAATTTTAATCGTGAAGTTAGCTGCAAGTATATTTTGACACTTGTTTTATTTTCTTATTCATGAGTGCTCACGTTCAAGTGGCTTTATTTTGAATTGAATTAAATTTAAAATTTAAAAATATAAAGAAACTCACTTATTAATTGGTATTTATCAATATCCATTTCGAAAAACAATTTTTTTTACACGAAAAATACTTGTTTGAGCACAAATGTATTGTTTTTTTTACCACACGAATATACTTAAAAAAGAAAATGTCAAAAATTATATACCTATGCATACGCCAATAAAAAATATCGGCGACAAAAATCGTACAATTTAAACGCAAATGCAATTTTAAAGAAAGAACGACAAAAATCGCAGCGATAATAATTGTACAATGTAAACTGGGACGTAGGTATTTTTCAATTTTGGGCGGCTCATGGGCAAGCTTTAACCCTATCCGATTAAACTTAAATTTTCAAGAGATAATTTTTTTAGCATTTGGAACAAATCTGGCCGCATACAAATTCCAACTTTGAAAATAACTGGAACTCTAATTTATGCATTCCTTAAAAAATTTTTTAAATAACTAAAAAACAATAAAAATATTTTTTCCAAAAAAAGCGGTTGAAAATTGGGTTTTTGAAAATATTAACTTCAAGCACTTATAACTTTTTACATAGTAATGCTTTTTATACATTTACTTTTAAAAAAAGGACAAAATTTTTTATTTTTGAAGTCAAATATCTTTAAAACTGTAAGAAAAATAATATGGTTTTTTAAATCATTAAAAAAATGACAATTACATATACAGTGGTGGTCACATATTTAGCACACTAGTTATGCTTTTTTTCCAAACCGCATATTTTTCTGTTGGAGTAATAATTTTCTTTTTTTTTTGCCACGATGTGTAGCTTATGGTGTGATCGACAAGTCCTGTTACTCTTTTTGTTATTCCCTTTCTTCAATTGCCTCATATATAATTTATTTGTTGGTAATACGTAATTGGAGCTGGACACAAATTTAGCACAAATATTAAACATTTTACATTTCTGATATTTTTTGAATTTTTAATAAATTTTTGGTAAGTTTTTCATCATATTGTGTACAGTTGAAGGTTTTTCAGAAATAAAATATTTATTAGACATGGCCAAAAATAAATGGTGCACAGATACGCAACGACAGGTGATTTGTGAAATAAATTTGAGAGGATGTCCTGTAAGTGAAATAGCAAGTATTTTAAATTGCTCCAGAAAGATGGAATATAATGCTTTGAGCCATATAAAAGCACACGGAACAATTAAAAAGGGTTCACGGGCGCCTAGACCAAGAAAAACGATAACAAAAGAGGATTATTTAATACAAAGAATGTCAGTGGCCCACCCTTTTTAGAGCTCCAGTGAAATAAATAGTGAAGTGTCATCAAAATACGGTATTGATGTCTCCGACAGAACGATACAAAGACGCCTTAATGAAAAAAATTCGCGTGGCTGTATTGTGCAACACAAGCCACATGTGTCAAAAAGGAATTTGAAATCACGAATTTCTTTCGTCCAATAGCATTTGGAAAAGCCATTAGATTTATGGAAAAACATACTTTGGAGCGACGAATCAAAGTTTTGCAGATTTGGATCTGATGGAAAGAGATATGTATGGTATCTTTCAAACATGCAGCACAACCCAAAGTATACGTCAAAGACTGTAAAACAAGGTGGAAGAAATGTGATGGTGTGGCTTGCATTCTCAGGGCATGGAGTTGGTCCAATACACAAAATTGACACACGTATGGATCAACACGTTTATAAAAATATTCATGCCGATATCATTATACCATAAGCAGAGGCAAAGATGCCACCTAGCTGGTGCTTCATGCATGACAATGACCCTAAACACACTTTACGTACTGTGAAGTGTTGCTTGGAGGAGAGTCAAATAGATGTTTTGAAATGGCCAGCTCAATCTCCAGATCTCAATCCTATTGAGAATCTTTGGAATGATATAGAGAAGCATATAACAAGCGTAAAACCTAACAACTTAAATAATTTATGGACGGAAATCCAAAAAATATGGCATGCTATCCCAAATGAGCGATACCTTTCTCATGTGAAGAATGTGCCTAAAAGATGTGCGGTAGTTATACAAAATAAAGGATATCCTATAAAATATTAGGTTTTTTTCAAGAAATTTTAATTAATAATTTGTTTTTAATTTTTAATAAATATTGTTTTTAATTTGTGCTAAAAATATGTCCAGTATTTTTTATGGGTTAGTTTTAAATAATTGCAAAAATAAATATAATTTAAAAAAAATATGTATATAAAAGGAATACGACTTCATCTTCGCATCACGTGTAATACATTACAAAAAAAAGTAGTGAAAAAAATTTAATTAGGACTTAATATTTCCTATAAGAGACCATTTGTGCTAAGTACGTGACCACCACTGTATGTCGTTTTAAGTGATTTATAAGTCCGAGGTCCCCTTCTTCGGGCGCAGATTGTGACTCCCTAGTAAGAGCTGGTTTAAACCTTAAGCTCCCCAACACTTCTGCTATATACACCTTAAATTATTTCAAAATCGTCCTAACTGTTTAGAAATTGCGGACTTATTTTCATTATTTTCTTCAACCATCTAACTATGCGATGTTTTGTCGGAAACCTAAAAACTTTGCTTTGACTTTCTTATCTTCGCAATAACCAGAATTTCGGCACTAGTTTTATATAATAATGTTATTTAATTTACTATAAACAAAAAAAAAATATTGCACATTGTTGGAACAGATATGATATTTTTATAGCCTAAATTTATCAGATATTGTTTATATTTCACCACTAAAATTGAAATACGAATCATGACTTATCAATTGTATGGGAAAAATAATTCGAAAAATTCTAAATTTTAACGTAAAACTGTCATTATTATTAAAATTTATATCGCAGTTGATAAACATGCAAAAATATCAAACAAGTGTACGGTACAATCGTATACAATTTCTTTTAATGGGGTAAGACGGGAACGTAACAATTTTGTAAAGTTAGGAAATTTGTTTTTAATTTTTGCATATCTTTGTTTTAATTTACGAAATTAAATTGACAAGCACAAGTAAGAAGACGCATCTTCGAACTGGAATAATGATAAATTATAAAAAACAAAACCTGTTTTGGTACTTTTTTTAACTTATGTGCATTAGAGTGCCAGTTATTTTTCAAAAGTTGGAATTTGTATGCTGTCAACACCGGATTTGTTCGAAATGCTAAAAAAGTAATCTATTGAAAATTTACACCACCATAGGTGGAAAGGGTATTATAAGTTTGTGCTGATGTATATAACGCATAGAAATATTTGTCTTAGACTCTTAGAATCATTTTCTGAGTCGATTTAGCGATGTCAGATGCCCATGTAAACCTTGTAATCAAACTACAGGTAGGATAATAGGACCATGGCTATTTAAATTCGTCAAAATCGGTCCATTATTTAAGGTACCTCCCATAGGTCCCATTTCCAGGAATTGCTATATTGGCCACAAATATCAATATTTTTTCATAAAATTTAGAACAAATACGGCTTATGTAAATTGAAATCACTGTACCAAATTTCGTTGAAATCGGTCCTCATTTGTCCACAAAAACTCTTCTTCAAAAACGCACTAAATGAGACAAAAATCACTAAAACACTCGTAAATCTAAAGATAATAAGAATAGTTTATTTTTTGCATACATAATTTTTGTAACAACTGTAATCAATTTGCCACGTTTCGAGAAAATCGTTCCACATTTCACCCTAGCTCTCATAAGTCCAAATGACGGAAACAGCTTAAATATATAAATTTTGAGAAAATGTTTGTATGATGGCAAAATTTAGAAAATATTTTTCTTTATACAGGAAAAATAACACCATTCCCTTAGTGGTGAAGGGTATCGTATAATCGGGCTTGATCAACTACAGCACTTTCTTACTTGTTTTTTGAAAATTTTGTTCAACAAATATTATAAATTACCGTTTCAGGTTCGTAAAAGAAACAAATAAGAAAAAAATTGTGTCGATATTTTTAACCGTTTCGCCGTACCTATGATTTAAAATCTTAGTATTTCGCGAAAATGTAATTTTTTGGCCATAACTTGATTATATGCTTGTAAAATTGTACCTAAGTTCAATTTAAATAAAAGTAATAATGAATATTTTAGCTAAGTTTTTGGAGGATATATGCTTTTTTCCCGGGGTCAAAGGTCAAAATTAGTTGTTTTCAAAGATTTTAAATCGTAGATGTCCAAACATCTCTTTTCCTATAACTAGTAATAGAAAAGTCCCAGTTTACATTGTACAATCTTTATCGCTGCGATTTTTGTCGTTCGTTCTTTAAAATTGCATTTGCGTTTAAATTGTACGATTTTTGTCGCCGATATTTTTATTGGCGTATGCATAGGTACATAATTTTTGACATTTTCTTTTTTAAGTATATTCGTGTGGTAAAAAAAACAATACATTTGTGCTCAAACAGGTATTTTTCGTGTAAAAAAAAATTGTTTTTCGAAATGGATATTGATAAATACCAATTAGTAAGTGAGTTTCTTTATATTTTTAAATTTTAAATTTAATTCGATTGAAAATAAAGCCACTTGAACGTGAGCACTCATGAATAAGAAAATAAAATAAGTGTCAAAATATACTTGCAGCTAACTTCACGATTAAAATTACGAATAGGGGAGTAAACGAATTGCAAGAGTACATATGTGTACTACTTTTAGTATCTCTCTTCCCCTAGTATTTTAACTCCCCCTATTTTCCCACAAACTAAGAATTGCAACGACAAAAGTTGTACAATGTAAACTGGGACTACTTTGATTCTAAATAACTTAATTAATAATTAAAAAGTTCCAAAGTAAGACATGCTTTACAATTATATGGCCTGTAGGTTTTAAATAGCTGAGTTTTGACAAAATTTTATGAAATTAACTAAGTTTTTTCATATTAGAAAATTTTACTTTTGTCCATGAAATAAATATTAAAGGAAGTGCCACTTTATTTTTATTTTGTAAACATTAACCATTTGACAAGAAAGAATATCTGAAGTTTACTCGAAAAATGAGGCTACCTTACTTTAAAAAAAAAATCCCATTTACACTCAGAAAAAAAATTGAACTAGAATTTAGGAAAATTTACTAAATTTGAGGAAAACATGGTTGTCGTATAGCGCCAAAGCCATATTTTATAGCAATTAAGTAAAAAATCCTCTATTTCACTTGTAGTGTTTGAGGAAACTAAGTTAGTAACGTTTTTGAACTGAGATCCACAAAATTGCTCCTAGTAGGTGTTTTCAAAGTCTACCGAGTCCTTCCTTAAACTTTTAGAAACACAAGCTGTGAATATTATCTCACAAGTCTCAGCAGTTTGCCCGTAATTCGTTATTTAGTAAAACACATGAAATATTCTTTATTTTAATGATATAATTGAGATCTTATGTGTTTTAGCATCTACAGAGCTACAAAGTACAAATTTTATTAGACTATTTATTGAAAATATTAGTTATTTTAGCGTTATTTTTTTATTTTTCAAACTACACATTTTAGTTTACAAATTTCCATAAAATAATCTACGAGTGTGGCAACGATCTGTGTAATATTGACAAAATATACAAACTTCAAAGCTATTCTTTATAGTCAAAAATTTTGAAGTGGCACTTCCTTTAATATTTATTTCATGCTTTTGTCTTAGGTCGGTTTCAAAAATCATTTTTGATTTCTTGAAAATTTTGTTCAACAAATATTATAAATTATAAATGATCGTTTCAGGTTCTAAAAAGAAACAAATAAGAGAATAAAACACAGAAAAAATGATGTCGATATCTTGAACCGTTTCGCCCTACTACTATTCCGCGAAAATGTCATTATACCCTTCACCACCATAGGTGGAAAGGGTATTATAAGTTTGTGCTGATGTTTGTAACGCATAGAAATATTTGTCTTAGACCCACCCTTTAGTATACCAATAGGCTTAGAATCACTTTCTGAGTCGATTTAGCGATGTCCGTCCGTCCGTCCGTCTGGCTGGCTGGCTGGCTGGACCCCCATGTAAACCTTGTAATCAAACTACAGGTCGCAATTCTAAAGATAATTTGATGAAATTTGGCGCAGATCATTTTTTTGATAATGGGACCATGGCTATTGAAATTGGTCAAAATCGGTCCATTATTTCTGGTACCTCCCATAGGTCCCACTTCCCGGAATTGCTATATTGGCCACAAAAATCAATATTTTTTCATGAAATTTAAAACAAATACTGCTTATGTCAACTTTAATCACTGTACCAAATTTTGTTGAAATCGGTCCACATTTGATCATAGCTCCCATACAAATTCTTCTTTAAAAACGCACTAAATAAGACAAAAAATCACTAAAACGCTCGTAAATCTAAAGATAATGGAAATTTTGAGTCTATTTTTTGCATACATAATTTTTGTAACAACTGTAATCAATCTGCCAAATTTCGAGATAATCGGTCCACATTTGACCCTAGCTCTCATATAAGTCCAAATGACGGAAACAGGTTGAATATATAAGTTTTGAGAAAATGTTTGTATGATGGCAAAATTTAGCAAATATTTGTCTTTACACAGGAAAAATAACACCTTTGACCTTAGTGGTGAAGGGTATCGTATGGTCGGCTTGACCGACTATAGCGCTTTCTTACTTGTTTTTTTGGTAATAATTTGATTATACCTAAATTCAATTTTAATAAATGTAATAATGAATATTTTTACTCAGTCTGTGGAGAATGTAAAAGTTTAACACTTTTTTCCCGGAGTTAAAGGTCAAATTTAGTTTTTTTAATTTTACATAGGAAAATAGCGGAATATTAAAAATATATTAAAGAATTTTAACCCAAATGCAACAAAGTATTTATTTTTATAAATATTTATGTTTGTTTTATTCTCTTATTTGTTTGTTTATGAACCTGAAACGATAATTTATAATTTATAATATTTGTTGAACAAAATTTTAAAAAAATCAAAAAAAAATGATTTTTGAAACCGACCTGAGAAAAAGGTAAAATTTTCTAATATGAAAAAAACTAAGTAAATTTTATAATAGTTTGACGAAATTCAGCCATTTATTACTTACTGGCCATATATTTGCAAATCATGTCTTACTTTGGAATTTTTTTAATTCTAAAGTATTAATTACGCTATTTGCAATCAAAGTAAAAAAAACAGGTATTTTGTAATTTTGGGCGGCCATGGGCACGCTATCCCGCCATTCGATTGACCTAAAATTTCCAAGGAACTATTTTTCATGCAATTCGAACAAATCTGGAGTTTGGCCGGAAACGTATTTCTTCAAAATAAGTAAGAGTGTTAAATTCGGCAATGCCGAATCTTAGATAGCCTTCATCAATGGTGTTTAAAAAGTAAAGTACATAATCGAAAGATATGTTGTTTTCTGAAGACTAGTTTAAGTGAATTACCTTGGTTTATACGGCGGCTTAAATTTGTATACATACATACATATATTCCATATGCATATTTTCTGGCCGTTCTAAAAAGTTCATAAATATGCAATTTTATGTTAACTTTGTAAGCCGTTGGGTCCCTTTTCAATAATATTTAGTAAATATTATTCCATCTTTATGTATAATAAAATTCACCAATTATGTATTATGAATATAAAAGATATTATTGGTTAGTTATCTAAAGTTAGCGGACCGATTTTTGTCAAACTTTGGGCAACAATATATGGGAGTAATTGCTTTGTCAATCTATGGAAGCCGTAGAATCTTAGGGTAGAGATTTTA
Source organism: Stomorhina lunata (assembly GCA_933228675.1). Lineage (NCBI taxonomy): Eukaryota > Metazoa > Arthropoda > Insecta > Diptera > Rhiniidae > Stomorhina > Stomorhina lunata. The sequence goes on along the minus strand of OW121740.1, from coordinate 80,357,186 downwards.
AATTGTTATCAGACCTATATTAGAAAAACTTATATATATATATATATATATATATATATATATATATATATATATATATATACATGAAACTTTTTTTGAAACTACAATTTTTTCAAATTGTACGTCAAATTACGAAAAAATTGAACTTTTGGTTCTTGAATTTTTTTTTTGAGTGAAACGAGAAAAAGCTTTTAAAATTTTGGTTCGTAAAGGAGTTAAAGACGAAAGTAAATGTCAAATCAGGCTATTAAAAAATTGTAATCGCCTGGGAAACAAAAAACGGTTATTTGATTTTTTTTCTTTAGGACCTGAACACAATATAATGCATTGCGTTGAAGCTAGGAAAAGGTTGGGGAGGTGGAATAGGTAGTGATTGTGGACATTTGATTTAAACTTCCCTATATTGCAACTGGTTGGAAAAATTTCTGCGGGAAGCAAATACTACATACGAACTGTACGGTTAGCGTATCGTCTATCTGTAGAGTACCGTCTGTCTACTGGTCAATCGATTACGAAAGGGTGAGCTCTTACAGATAGACGTGTATTGCGTAAGAACAAGTTTCCTGATTTCGTTTGAGCACTTTCCAAAATAGTAACAATGGAACAATAGAGTTGGATAACCTACTGTTACCGATGAGCACTTTTGCTCTCTCCTGTAATCGGTCAAGAAGTTCCAAAATAAACTTTGAAGCTCCGGCCCATACATGAGAGTTGTATTTCACCGGTACGAAATACATGTTTCGGAATAGGGTCTATGTAAGAGTACAAGAGAGGGCAAAAGTGCTCATTGATGACAGCATGGTATCCAACTCTATTGAACCACTGGAGTGTCACACTTTTCTATCGTTTATACTTTAGAATGTGCCCTAACGAAATAAGGGAACTCGTTCCCAAACACAAATCTTCTTACGCAATATATGTCTCAGAATGTAGGAAAGGGTGAACGTGCTCGTCGGTATGCAACTCTATTGATCCATTGGAGTGTCACAATGTTCTATCGTTTCTAGTTACTTTGGAATCCGGTCTATCGAAATCAGGGAACTTGTTCCTAAAACCCGAACTTTTTTACTTAATACTCGTCTTTCTCATACCCAGAACATCATTGAAAAAATGCTTAATTTAATTTTGAAAAAAAAAAATATGTTAAATTTTTTTGTTTTATTTTTATTTATTTTTGATTTTATTTATTTTTAGGGTTAACATCATTTTACAAAGCCTTAAGTTTTACAGGAAAAGCTTTTAGAAAAAAAATTTTCATGGCAATACTATTATTTGATATTTCATTACGAAGCTTTTACTTCCAAACGAAAAAAGAAAATGAACTCAATTTAGAGCTTAATCGTTAGGCTAGTATTCGATTGCCTTCTAACGTATGACAGTTTTGTGAACAGGCTGTTAAGTTATTGAACCGCCGTGGTGTTGCAGGTTAGTCATCCGCCTTGCATACCAGAGGTCCCAAGTTCACCTCATAACTCAGCTAGCCACTGGTTATTGAGTATTTGAGTCTAAAAATAGAATCGGATGCAGCTCATTGTCTGAGAGAAGTACCCCTTGTTCCAATTGGAATGTTGTCGGGGAAATATATATATATATATATATAGCTTATCTATATATATATATAGATATATATATATATATATATATATATATATATATATATATATATATATATATATATATATATATATACTTAAGCTATAATATTAGGGAAGTATTATTATATCCTAGGTATCAAGGCTATAAGATCTAAACAAGTTCTAGTTGAAGATGTATATTTCACATATCCATCAGGACTATATTAGAAAGTTAGTGGTTAACCAAGTTCATCTACCAAGTAAGTGGACCGATTTAGATGAGTTCTTCATGAACAATATTTGGAATGTGTCTTTTATCGAACTCTTTTATAGACTCGTAATAAAGGCTGTTAATTTGACTAAATTATTTTTTGTGTAAATCCTAAAAGGACAACCGTCATTTCGATATACAACACTACAATACAACAATTTAATACAAATGATGTCCCAAAAGTTCTATTGTTTATTATTTAGAAATGGTATCTTGATTCTGCTCTCTTGGCGATATCTCTATTGTAATGTGTTATATCAGAACTGTACTGAGATGTATTTAATGTAAGTTCTGAAAGATTACCTAAAATTTGATACATAATACTTTAATGTCATACATATAATGCTTTCACAATGCTCAAATGTCACACCACAAATTTATGTCATATACAGTTTGTTCATCTGAAATCGGTTTGTTGAGTATCTGGAGGGAATAGCGACATAAAATAATATATCATGTTTTTAAACTCGACAAAACACAAGACTCAATGTTTTGAAAATTGCCTCATTTTAAGAAATTTCCCTACGCACCATAACCTACATGAATTATAAATCCGATTTTAGGAAAAAACCAACTAAGTTAAAAAAGTAAAAATAAATTAAAAATTCGAAAATTTGTGATACATCGGTTTTAGTGTTTTGGAGATATTCCTGTAGGTCGTAACTCAAACTGATAAGGTTTCACAGCGAAAAGTATGAAACAAAAAATTCCACCGTTTCTCGACCTAAAAGAAAAAAATATGAGAACTAGCAACACTGATTGCGTTTTTATTGGAAATTTCCAATATAACTGTCAAAAAGAAAACAGCTAGTAGAAAAATAAAAAATTTATCATAAAAAAAGAAGTTTTGTCCAAAAAAAAAATTTTTAGTAAAAAGATTTATATAGATATAGACATATAAATATATATTTATATATTGTTTTGAATGTTTAATGTGTTGAAGTTAGTTGCCGAACAAAACGATCGTCAAAATATATTGATGAATTTTTGACAATTGAAATTAATTGAAATGGAAAATATTTGAATAAATAAAATAATTGCTTCATTATATACAACATTTTGTTTAATTATATGTTTTAATTATTTATTTGTTTTTACTTTTTAGTTCAAAAGTTTCTTTTTCTGCGCCTTTAATACACGCGGATTGTTTTGACAGATAAAACGAAAATCTTTTCGCATCATTCACTTACAGAAATAGTTTTACTCGCACATTTCCAATAAATTTGACGTAAGTTGTTTAATGACAGACAGTTCTCACAAAAAAAATTACAGAAACACTTGGGTGAAAAAAATTACATTTTGTTTCAATTCAACTTGTTTTTTCTTCATTTTCATTCCAGAGTTACAGAAACTAGGCACAGGAGTTTGTGTACCGGCCCATTATACATCAATATATTTCCTTTACAATGCTCAAAAGTCAGACCATTTATTTAAGATATACGAGTATAAAATATCTCCGTCTGCTGAAACCACTTTTGTAAAACTCCTAGAAAATACACCGACATGAATTATATTTCAGATTTTAGGACGTACTACCGCAATACATTTCATTAAAATCGATCCATAAACACCTGAGCAATTGCAAAAAAATCAAATAAAGTATTCTGAAAAATTTTGAATTTGGCAATTTGCAATACATCGATTTTACTATTTTAATCATACCTTAGGTGTTTATTGACCAATATTCATAAAATTCAATAACGTGCTCCGCGACTGATATATAATTTATATGGGCCCATCGTCAAGGAAAATTGTTATCCTTATTTTTCGATTCTATTTTTTAAACAAATAAGCACTTTCGGCAATTTGGGGAGCATCAAATGTGGTGTTTTGGCGATATTTCAGGTGTTTATGGGCCGATTTGAAGGCTAGCCCATCATGAGTATGGTTTTTCTTTTCTTTCTGAAATGTACTTTTCAATAAAAAATTTTATATACACTTTTTAGCAGCTTCACAAATTTGATTTCAACAGACAGACAGACGGACATCGCTTAATCGATTCTACAGCCGATTCTGAGTCGATCGGTAAAAATTTTGTGGGGTCTGCGACAAATAATGAAAAAATTACAAACTGAATGACAAACTTATAATTCCCTTTCACCTATTGGTGAAGGGTATAAAAAATTCCCATATTCGCTCTCTATTATACATACATAATTGCAACGACATTCCAATTGGAATCAGAAAATGAGCTGCATCCAAATCTATTTTTAGACTCATTAAAAGGGGCCTACGTTTTAACTTCACAAAGGTAATAATTGAGTTAAAAAATAATTTCTCGTTTTTTCGGTGTTAGTTCCAGAGTCTCTCGAATTAGACCTATTGTTTAGGGAAATTTAAATTTTGATCCATAATTCCTTCGAAAGCACGCCAGCTGTAAAAAAAAGATTACCTAATTTTTAAGTTCTTTGTCGTCCTGAAAGTGGTTAAGCAACTAGAGAAAAAAAATATTTTTAATTTTTGTTTTTTAGCAATTTTGGGATTTCTGTTATGAAAAATATTTTTTTTTAATTTTTTTTTAAATATATTAATAATATATTAATTAAAAAATATTTATTAATAATTTTTGTAATCCAAAATCTATTCATGTGAATGCATATAAAGCAAAAATTTAATGTTTTTTGCTTTTTTAATTCTTTATCTTTTTATAATATTTTTATACGAAAAATACAATTTTCTTTAGATTGATATAAACATGTATTTGTATTGTATTTTATGTACTATCAATGATTTTCATATTTATATTACATTTTTAAGTTATTATCTTACAAGATATTACAACGAATATACAGTGAGCGTCAATATAAAGTATACACGTCTATCTCAAATGGTCAAGTCAATTTTTTTTGTTTTTAACACTTCTTCTTTTTTCAAGGTTGCACTTTTCTTAAACCATATTTAGTGCTCTCCAATTTAAAGGAAAAAAAACTTAAAATTCCAACAACAATTTAAGTTCAGCAGAAAAAACAAAATGCACTCCATATTTAACGCGTCAATATCAGGGATGTCAGCGTCATACACAATTGTGTAAACCAAACTCACATGTACACTTACGCTCTTTTATTTTGAGAGCGTAAAATATGATTTTTTACTGAGAAACACTCTTATTCAGCGGGAAATATCGCAAGGCCTGTTTTGAGGCCTCTAAATTGAAATAATATATTTATATCAATAAATATACAATAATTATAAAAAGGCTGGTTGAAATAAGCTGAAGCCCTTATATGTAGTAGGTGCATCTTTTCGAAAATTTCTTAATGTAGAGTTTTTGTAAAAATTATTTTTTGTTTGTATTTAAACTATCCAAATGTTCAAGTAAAAACTGGAGAAATATTTTAAAATTAAATATCTGTTTTTCTACATAAAATTAGCTGTGAGCCAATGTATTTATGTATGTTGACTGTATTTGCAAAGTTCAAATTATATTTATTCATCATTTAGACAATAACGGTAAAGTAAAATTTATTTAATAATCGTGAAGACTACGATGTTTCTACAAGAAAAAAAATAAAATTAACCTCTTATTTATCAAAATCCGCATTGATAAATAAAAAATACTTGCTTTCGCATTTTTCTGCATTTTTTTTCGCAGTAGAAATCTCAAGGCCTCGCAACCGCACATTTGTCCCGCTAGGAATGTAAGAGTCAAGAGTAATCTCACCTACACAATCATAATTGACACCACTGGTCAATATTAAGTATACAGCAGGCGCGACCACCGCGAAGCAAGTGCTTGCCAGAAGTTTTCTTATTCTCATTTATTTAGTCGTCATTCAACCTTTGACGGATGCACACGCGTGGAGGCTGTTATGAATTTTGTTAATTTTTTTGTATTTTTTGTTATTGTTTTTTCAGATACACTGTGAGATTGAATGTTAGAATAATTATTTTTACGCTAAACATTCAATCGTTTTTCTAGAAAATATTTGATTTTTTTTAGTAAAAAATACGTTTATATTTTCTTTATAGAAAAATAAACTTAAATTTTTTTCTATGTAAAAGCACGTTTTTTAAAGAAAAAAAAAAGTTTTCTAAATAAAAAATACATATTCTAAGGAAAACAAACTTTTTCTTTAAAAATAAAAACATGATAAACCTTCTTAAAATAAGTTTTTCTAAAGAAAAAGTAAGTTTTTCTATAGAAAAAGTAAGTTTTTCTATAGAAAAAGTAAGTTTTTCTATAGAAAAAGTAAGTTTTTCTATAGAAAAAGTAAGTTTTTCTATAGAAAAAGTAAGTTTTTCTATAGAAAAAGTAAGTTTTTCTATAGAAAAAGTAAGTTTTTCTATAGAAAAAGTAAGTTTTCTATAGAAAAAGTAAGTTTTTCTATAGAAAAAGTAAGTTTTTCTATAGAAAAAGTAAGTTTTTTAAATTGTATTTATAAAAAAATATACTATGCTGAATATACATTTCTAAAAAGTAATGTTTTCTTTATAGAAACAAAAGAAAATAATTTTTGTTTACATAAAAACAAAAAAAAAAAAGATCAATACTTCTCCACATGTTCATTTCAAGCTGGTTCAGCGGTAACTGAAATAAAATAGAAATAAACAACCAAATTTATGTCAATTCTTGCTTCTGCCTGTGTATCCTCTCTTTCGCTTACAAATACATCCCTGATTTAGACTCTAAAGCAGGGATGATCAAAGAGAGGAATGTGATTGTATTTGTGAGCGAAAGAGAGGATACAAAGGCAGAAGCAGCGTTACCGTTATGCGACTAAAGTCGCAATTTGCGACTTTTTCGGGTGGCCTGCGACGCAACCTGCGACTTTTCTTCCACGGCCCTTTTTTGCTACTTTTTTGAATTTTGTGCGACTTTTGACACCTTTTTACAAAATTATTTAAAATTTTTATTTTTAGCCCATTATCAATATCTCAACTAAAATTCCCCTCAATGATTTTAACTTAAGTATAAATACCATCAATTTGAGAAGTATTTTTGTACAATAAAAAAATAAAACAAATAAATTTTGGCGGCAGAGCCGATAGCCTTTCGACAACTCCCGCATAGCTACGTACAAATATTGGTTTTGTTCGTTTGTCATTATTTCATTAATATTTTACATTTATAGTTCCAGCAAAAAGAAAAAGTGTTAATGAAACTAAGCAGGTGAAACACTAGTTAAAATACAATCAAGTTCTGAGTCAGTTTTGAAGTTTTCCAGCAATCCTCATGCTCTTCGAAAATACAGAAAGTTTAAGGAAATATTCTAAGATATGGAAGTTGCATTAGTGAATGTAAAATCCGTTCTCGTTAATGATTTTACTTGATGCGATCAGAATTTATGATGGTTAAAATAATAATTTCTAAAAATATTTTAAAAACCATTTTATTTTATTAAGTTTTATGTTGATTTGGACACAACTTTCAGTTGTTTTGTCATTTTATGGTTATTTATACATGCTTTAACATTTGGTCCGTCAAATAGTTAATTCCTTAATTATTTTGGTGCGCTTCAGATCTAAGGTAAAGCTTTTTTAAAGAATAGTTTTAACACCATTCCTGACCAATTTTGTGCTATATTCGCAATGTGCTTCAGTAAAATATTTTTAGATAAAACCTTTGCGGTTTTTTTGACAAACTTTTAATGCAAATCATTATAAATGACATCGCTTTCATACCTTTTATGTGATTTGGTCTCAGTTTGTTATCTAATACTATTAAAAGCAATATATACTTTTTTTCCACGATTTTCAAAATCTTCATAAAATTTTAGCAATAAATGATGAGAAAAAAATTAAAAAGTCGCAAAAACGTGCTTCAATTTTGGCAGCAATTAAGTAGTATTAGAAGTAACGAAATTAAAATTTAGAGGGCAATGGATTCATCCCCCAAGTATGGGGTCTATTTCATAAAACAACGACTTGGGTCCAAATGAAACAAAAGAAGAAGAAGACGAAATATGAAAAAAAGCGTAAATGCTTCGTTCGGTTTTTTACGTTTTTGAAATTTGCGTGCCAATTACTCTAAGAAGTGCAAACTTGCGCTACTAAGATTTTGTGTTCAATATACCTGAAGTCTTAGGAGTTCAAATCTGTAATTAGATTTTCCGTACACCTAAGAGTACAAAAATTATTCGAGTTGAAAGTCGGTTTTTTAGGAATTAAAACTGTTTGGTTTTTGCCTATATATCTTTTGTGAATTGTTTTATGGTTTTTTGTTCATTGTTTAAGTAAAAATGTATTAAAAAAAATGTGCGACTTTTTTTTGTTGAGTGCTACTTTTTGTGCGACTTTTTTTTTAAAAAGCGACTTTTTTTGCGACTTTTTTAAATTTGTCAGCGGTAACGCTGGGCAGAAGCAAGAATTGACATAAATTTGGTTGTTTATTTCTATTTTGTTTCAGTTACCGCTGAACCAGCGTGAAATGAACATGTGGAGGAGTATTGATCTTTTTTTTTTTGTTGTTTTTATATAAACAAAAATTATTTTCTTTTGCTTCTATAAAGAAAACAACTTTTTAGAAATGTATATTCAGCATAGTATATTTTTTATAAATACAATTTAAAAAACTTACTTTTTCTATAGAAAAACTTACTTTTTCTATAGAAAAACTTACTTTTTCTATAGAAAAACTTACTTTTTCTATAGAAAAACTTACTTTTTCTATAGAAAAACTTACTTTTTCTATAGAAAAACTTACTTTTTCTATAGAAAAACTTACTTTTTCTATAGAAAAACTTACTTTTTCTATAGAAAAACTTACTTTTTCTACAGAAAAACTTACTTTTTCTATAGAAAAACTTACTTTTTCTATAGAAAAACTTACTTTTTCTATAGAAAAACTTACTTTTTCTATAGAAAAACTTACTTTTTCTATAGAAAAACTTACTTTTTCTATAGAAAAACTTACTTTTTCTATAGAAAAACTTACTTTTTCTATAGAAAAACTTACTTTTTCTATAGAAAAACTTACTTTTTCTATAGAAAAACTTACTTTTTCTATAGAAAAACTTACTTTTTCTATAGAAAAACTTACTTTTTCTATAGAAAAACTTACTTTTTCTATAGAAAAACTTACTTTTTCTATAGAAAAACTTACTTTTTCTATAGAAAAACTTACTTTTTCTATAGAAAAACTTACTTTTTCTATAGAAAAACTTACTTTTTCTATAGAAAAACTTACTTTTTCTATAGAAAAACTTACTTTTTCTATAGAAAAACTTACTTTTTCTATAGAAAAACTTACTTTTTCTATAGAAAAACTTACTTTTTCTATAGAAAAACTTACTTTTTCTATAGAAAAACTTACTTTTTCTATAGAAAAACTTACTTTTTCTATAGAAAAACTTACTTTTTCTATAGAAAAACTTACTTTTTCTATAGAAAAACTTACTTTTTCTATAGAAAAACTTACTTTTTCTATAGAAAAACTTACTTTTTCTATAGAAAAACTTACTTTTTCTATAGAAAAACTTACTTTTTCTATAGAAAAACTTACTTTTTCTATAGAAAAACTTACTTTTTCTATAGAAAAACTTACTTTTTCTATAGAAAAACTTACTTTTTCTATAGAAAAACTTACTTTTTCTATAGAAAAACTTACTTTTTCTATAGAAAAACTTACTTTTTCTATAGAAAAACTTACTTTTTCTATAGAAAAACTTACTTTTTCTATAGAAAAACTTACTTTTTCTATAGAAAAACTTACTTTTTCTATAGGCTTTTTCTATAGGCATCCGTCAAAGGTTGAATGACGACTAAATAAATGAGAATAAGAAAACTTCTGGCAAGCACTTGCGCCTGGTCTAAAGTTTAGACTCTAAAGCAAGAAATTAGAATATTCGACGAATTTTTTGAGGAATACACCAGTTACAAAATGCCCTCTGAAAGTATACTCCGTTCAAAATATGTTTAATGTATATGGGCAAATCCCGCGTGACATTTGTACGGATTTTTTTGTACTTAAATTAATCCCATTGTCGTTTTACACGAGATATCTTTGCACAGATTTCGGAGAATATTAGGCCATCGATTGTGCTCTCAAATGGCATTTGTTAATTTACATACTTACTTTAGAGGAAAAAGATATTCGAATTTAAAGTGCTGTGAGGGACGCTACAAAAAATGTAAGTGCCTTTTATTTAACACGTGTTTCTGTAATTTTCATCAAAACGGTCATAGTAATAAAAAAATTTTAAATACATTGAAGATGAAGGAAAATCAGAGGATTACAAACCCGCTTTTATAAAATATTTTAAAGTTTCCAGCATTTTTTTTATGTTTTTTTAACACCTAATACCTTAAATTTAATCAGTGGATATAGACAATGTTATTGCTTTATGAATAAGATAGACATGTGTTCGTAAATTTTATATTAAAGAAATATAATTTTGTAAAAAATATATACTGTGACGGACGCTACACACTTTCTTATACATATTATTCTGTAAAATGCTATATTGACATCTATGTATATATTTTTTGCCTAATGTAAAGCATACTACAAGTTCTCTTTACAAAAAAAGTTCAATTGGAGGAAAATGAAAAAATGAAAATGCACTAGTCAAATTAAAAAAACTTTTATTTCTGTGGCGGACGTTACACACGATGAGCCCTTTTTTACTTGACGTTATTTATATCAATCCAATTACTTTTGTTGGGGTTTCAATAAAAAATTGTATCCATTATATATTCTAAAGGATCAATGTATGGTAAATTTTTCCTTAAACACAAATATGTGATTTTGACAGTTTTAAAATTTTGTCCTTGGTTTAATGTTTTTCGGATTTGCCCATATACAATAATTATTAGATACGTATTAAAAATGAATATTTATGAATCTCCATCGATAAAACTACAGATGTGACAAGAAAAAATGGGGCAAATGTTATTATTGACATTTTGAATCCCAGAAATCTCAAAGCGAAAATATTTAATTCACTTTGCAGTTTTGGATAAGATTAATCATTTTACAATTGCCGATACAATCAAATTGCTAGACAAACATTTTAAGAATGACATAAGTAGTTTTGCTGCACTATATATGGTGAAAGCTGGAAACACCATTGCAGTTTTTTATCCAAAAATGACACATGGCACTTGTATTGCCTATGATTTGGAGTATATGCGCACATGATTGAAGCGCATGGAATTCTAAAATACGCTCGACCTTAACAGGTTTTTGATTTAGGCCATGTAAGCAAAGTACAAAGTACAATGAGGAAATTTGATAAAGGGTAATTTTATTATAAAATGAACTTGATCCAGCAATCAATTAATCAACAAATAAATAAAAAAATACACTTTTGCAAAAGTTTTTATTGTTTTCTCTTTCATAAAAATAGTTTTTCTTGAAAAAATTTCAATTCTTCACCTTTCAGCTGGACAAATTTAATGTTAGCTTGACACTGGTCAATCCAGTAGAATCCAGCCTGACTGACAACCCTAGTCTCAATATATAAATCCTGAAAAAGAAATTAAAAAAAATTTAAACCAGGACAAATTTAGTTTTTATTTCATCAAATTTAGGCTTTATTAAAAATTATATTTAAAAGCTACAGACAACAGGTCTTTCACTAATTGAGCAATATAAATCAAAAATATTGAAAAATACCAAATTGTAGTACAAACAATTTTTTTATATATGCTTATATTTTATTATTGAATCTTTCTGAAAAGAAAATAACAATAAGTAATCAAATCTTAATCTAACTTAACATTATATAGAGGTTACCAGTGCAACTCTATTTCAAATTTATTCGAATTAAGAGAAAATTAGTTAGTTGCCAGGTCCAAGGTATCCATCCTTCTTAATCGTTGGTGACCTTCAAATTGCAAAAGCTGCTTTGCGAGATGGTTTGGGTGAATTTGCAGCTTGGAAATATATTTTGTACAAAACCTTCTAATCTCTTCTTGGACAAGGAGAACATTCAAACCTCTGTGAATGTTATTTCTTATGTACCAATGAGCCAAAGTTATTAAACGTAAGAGCTTGAATTGTCTTCTCTGTAATTTGGCAATGTTCGAGGTGGAAGCCGTTCCCCATAACTATAGGTCCATATTGGTTTAATAATTGTTTTGTACAAAAGAACCTTGTAATCTAATTCTAGAGCAGATTGTGGGCCAATAAGCTAGTTTAGTTCTACGGATTTCAGTTTTATCTGAGTTATCTTGCTGTCAATGTGATGGGACCATGTGTGGCGGTGATCTAAATGTATACCAAGATACTTAACGTGAGAACTCACGGGAATAGTCACATTGTTAATCTCAGTTGTCTCTTCTTAGAGTAAACGTTGCCTCTTATTAGATTAAACGTAACGTGAACGCACTTGCTCGGATTTACTTTAATTTTCCATGTATTTAGCTATACTTCAAGCTCATGAATATGGGACTGAAATAATGCAGAGGCAAGTTTGGGATCGGAATGAAAATTCTAAAACACGCTGTATCATCTGCGAAAGTAGAAGTGTATGTTTGAGCATTCGTTGGCATATCTGCTGTAAAGATAATATTGTTACGTTTTTCCTTTAAAAACGTGAAAGGAATTCGTTTTGCAAACAACCGTAATCAAATTAACAGCCTGTTCACAAAACTGTCATACGTTAGAAGGCAATCGAATACTAGCCTAACGATTAAGCTCTAAATTGAGTTCATTTTCTTTTTTCGTTTGGAAGTAAAAGCCATAAACCAGAACTAGACTGAGGACGAAACTGTCAAGTACATTTAACAGTACGTTTACACACGTAGGTGACTTGTTACAAGTTCTGTATACATATTCTTCTGACATGCAAGTAAAAAAATCACTGGCAATCAAAATCGCTTGCCAGTGAGCCTACAACTTGCAGAAGTGTGATTGTGTTAGTAAAAAAATATAAATGTATTGAGCTTGCATTTGCATGTGTAAATGCCGTGTAAGACACGTCAAAAGTACATATAAAAGACGTCATCTTCATATAAAAAATGTCATTATACATTTTTTTTGTGCTTAGTAAAACATATGATCGCACTCTATGCGGTACTCTATGGTAAAAGCTTCGTAATGAAATATCAAATAATAATAATAGCCATGAAATATTTTATTACTTTTCTGAAAGCTTTTCTTGTAAAACTTAAGACTTTTGTAAAATGATGTTAACCCTAAACTTAAATAAAACCACAAATAAATAAAAACAAAAAATAAAAAAATCTAACATTTTTTTTCAAAATTAAATTAAACATTTTTTGAATGATGTTCTGGGTATGAGAAAGACAAGTATTAAGTAAAAAGTTCGGGTTCCCTGATTTCGATAGACCGGATTCCAAAGTAAGTTGAAACGATAGAACATTGTGACACTCCAGTGGCTATAAAGAGTTGCATACCGACGAGCACGTTCACCCTTTCCTACACTCGGTCAAGTAGCTCTTACAAAGACCCTATTCTGAGACATGTATTGCGTAAGAAGATTTGAGTTTGGGAACGAGTTCCCTTATTTCGTTAGGGTACATTCCAAAGTGAATACGATAGAAAAGTGTGACACTCCAGTGGTTCAACAGAGTTGGATACCATGCTGTCATCAATGAGCACTTTCGCCCTCTCTTGCACTCTTACATAGACCCGGAGACATGTATTGCGTACCAGTGAAATACAACTCTAATGTATGGGCCGGTGCTTCAAAGTTTATTTTGGAACTTCTTAACCGAATACAGGAGAGAGCAAAAGTGCTCATAGGTAACAGTAGGTTATCTAACTCTATTGTTCTATTGTTACTACTTTGGAATGTGCTCTAACAATATCAGGAGCTCGTTCTCGATACATGAACTTTCTTACTCAATACACGTCTGTCTGTTAGAGCTCATCCTTTCGTAGTCGATTGACCAGTAGACAGGCGATACTCTACAGATAGACGATACGCTAGCCGTACAGTTCCCTCCCACAACCTTTTCCTAGTTTCAATACAATGCATTGTCCTAATCAAACCCGTTTTTTGTTTTCCAGGCGATTCTTTCAGCTTTTTCTCGTTTCACTCAAAAAAGAATTTCAAAAACCAAAAGTTCAATTTTTTCGTAGGTTGACGTACAATTTGAAAAAATTATAGTTTCAACAAGTAAGAGTGGTATATTCGGCTTTGCCGAATCTTGGATACCCTTCACCAATGGTGTTAAAGAGGTAAAATACAAAATCGTAAGAATATATTGATAATTATATAGTTTCTGATTACTGACTTAGTTGAGCCCCACACAAATGCTTGGTATGTATATTATTTTTTTTTGTTCATACTAAATGTAATTCCTAGCAATATTTAGCTATGTCGGAAAACGAAAAGCTTTTCGGTGGCGTCAACATCTAGAATAGTTATGGACCCAAAGGTTAGGTTGGGCAGGTAGAGAATGCTTATTTAAGCCAGCCAGTAGCTTCAATATGTGTCTATTTTACGAAAACTTAATAAAAGATGCTTCAGAATGTAGATACCCTTAGATTTGCAAAAGCAAATCGATTTGATGAAGATTAAGTATTCTGGCATACAACCTAAAAACACAGTGCCCAGTTAGGGTTGTGTACTTGATTAGTTATATAAAACTTTGAAGTTAGCGGACTGATTTAGGTCAAAGCTTTAACAATGATTGTCAATGTAAACAAGCCTTAGAATTATAGGGTATAAACTCTTAGTTTTAGATACATACGTGAAATATATAGCTTTTAAATGGAATTAAGATGAATACTTCATCAAAAATAATGTATTGTTCTTTCGGTCTGTCCGATGGATGTGTAGAAAGTTTTGCTCTAGTTCTTTGTGCAATTATAATGTGATTTAATTTATCAGCATTAAAGTGATTCCCGGTCGGGGTTATATGTGAGATTTCACTAAATGTAAACAGAGCTCGACCATTTTCAATATCGAACTTTTCAAGAGATCAGAAATACTTTTGTCAAACGTGTCCCTCTAGAAAGTTTATTTTAGGCCCTATCGCCCTGAATAACGGTATTGTACAATGTCTTAATACTAAATGTCATCATCGTATCTATTATAATTTGTAATTTATTAGCTACTAATAGATTGCCTCAGGCGAAGTTATACGGAAGCAATTGTCAAACGTGAACGGATTTGTCCCAATTGCAATTAAAAATTTTAATTTTCGTTGATATGTTAGATACATACATACATACATATGTAGGTTTTGAACGGATATCATGCACCTACTCAGTCGCATTTTTGTACTTCCTAGGAAGATTACCTATAATTTGATATATAATACATTCTCAAATGTTATTATAATGTTCAAAAGTCACACACAAAATTAAGATAAATGCAGTGTGTCTGTCTGTTAAAATCAGATTTGTGGAGCTCTTTGAGTATAAACATATGCATTTTACACAAAATTTTAGGATATCGTCTCACCCTAACTTTCATGATTGTCGATCAAAACACCTGAAATATCGCATAAACACTAAATTATATCTACCACAAATTACCGAATGCATCAGTTACGCTATTAAATTTCATCAAAATAAACATCTGAGATATCGACAAAACAGGAGCTCCACTGAAATATCGACAAAACAGGAGCTCCAAAAACTTGACTACAACAGAAAAAAGGACAGACAGGTAGACGGACGGACAGACAAGCAGACGGACGGACAGACAAACGGACAGACGGACGTCGCAAAATTGATTCTCCTGCCGATTCTGAGTCGATCGGTACAATTTGAATGGTATTCACAATCAGATTAATATAGTTTATACATCAGATTTTAGGAAATCCTCACACAAAGAACGCTGTCATCACAATAGAAAAAATAAGTTTTTCTATAGAAAAAATAAGTTTTTCTATAGAAAAAATAAGTTTTTCTATAGAAAAAATAAGTTTTTCTATAGAAAAAATAAGTTTTTCTATAGAAAAAATAAGTTTTTCTATAGAAAAAATAAGTTTTTCTATAGAAAAAATAAGTTTTTCTATAGAAAAAATAAGTTTTTCTATAGAAAAAATAAGTTTTTCTATAGAAAAAATAAGTTTTTCTATAGAAAAAATAAGTTTTTCTATAGAAAAAATAAGTTTTTCTATAGAAAAAATAAGTTTTTCTATAGAAAAAATAAGTTTTTCTATAGAAAAAATAAGTTTTTCTATAGAAAAAATAAGTTTTTCTATAGAAAAAATAAGTTTTTCTATAGAAAAAATAAGTTTTTCTATAGAAAAAATAAGTTTTTCTATAGAAAAAATAAGTTTTTCTATAGAAAAAATGAGTTTTTCTATAGAAAAAATGAGTTTTTCTATAGAAAAAATAAGTTTTTCTATAGAAAAAATAAGTTTTTCTATAGAAAAAATAAGTTTTTCTATAGAAAAAATAAGTTTTTCTATAGAAAAAATAAGTTTTTCTATAGAAAAAATAAGTTTTTCTATAGAAAAAATAAGTTTTTCTATAGAAAAAATAAGTTTTTCTATAGAAAAAATAAGTTTTTCTATAGAAAAAATAAGTTTTTCTATAGAAAAAATAAGTTTTTCTATAGAAAAAATAAGTTTTTCTATAGAAAAAATAAGTTTTTCTATAGAAAAATTAGGTTTTTCTATAGAAAAAATAAATTTTTCTATAGAAAAAATAAGTTTTTCTATAGAAAAAATCAGTTTTTCTATAGAAAAAATAAGTTTTTCTATAGAAAAAATAAGTTTTTCTATAGAAAAAATAAGGTTTTCTATAGAAAAAATCAGTTTTTCTATAGAAGAAATAAGTTTTTCTATAGAAAAAATAAGTTTTTCTATAGAAAAAATAAGTTTTTCTATAGAAAAAATAAGTTTTTCTATAAAAAAAATAAGTTTTTCTATAGAAAAAATAAGTTTTTCTATAGAAAAAATAAGTTTTTCTATAGAAAAAATAAGTTTTTCTATAGAAAAAATAAGTTTTTCTATAGAAAAAATAAGTTTTTCTATAGAAAAAATAAGTTTTTCTATAGAAAAAATAAGTTTTTCTATAGAAAAAATAAGTTTTTCTATAGAAAAAATAAATTTTTCTATAGAAAAAATAAGTTTTTCTATAGAAAAAATAAGTTTTTCTATAGAAAAAAATAAGTTTTTCTATAGAAAAAATAAGTTTTTCTATAGAAAAAATAAGTTTTTCTATAGAAAAAATAAGTTTTTCTATAGAAAAAATAAGTTTTTCTATAGAAAAAATAAGTTTTTCTATAGAAAAAATAAGTTTTTCTATAGAAAAAATAAGTTTTTCTATAGAAAAAATAAGTTTTTCTATAGAAAAAATAGTTTTTCTATAGAAAAAATAAGTTTTTCTATAGAAAAAATAAGTTTTTCTATAGAAAAGATAAGTTTTTCTATAGAAAAAATAAGTTTTTCTATAGAAAAGATAAGTTTTTCTATAGAAAAAATAAGTTTTTCTATAGAAAAGATAAGTTTTTCTATAGAAAAAATAAGTTTTTCTATAGAAAAGATAAGTTTTTCTATAGAAAAAATAAGTTTTTCTATAGAAAAAATAAGTTTTTCTATAGAAAAAATAAGTTTTTCTATAGAAAAAATAAGTTTTTCTATAGAAAAAATAAGTTTTTCTATAGAAAAAATAAGTTTTTCTATAGAAAAAATAAGTTTTTCTATAGAAAAAATAAGTTTTTCTATAGAAAAAATAAGTTTTTCTATAGAAAAAATAAGTTTTTCTATAGAAAAAATAAGTTTTTCTATAGAAAAAATAAGTTTTTCTATAGAAAAAATAAGTTTTTCTATAGAAAAAATAAGTTTTTCTATAGAAAAAATAAGTTTTTCTATAGAAAAAATAAGTTTTTCTATAGAAAAAATAAGTTTTTCTATAGAAAAAATAAGTTTTTCTATAGAAAAAATAAGTTTTTCTATAGAAAAAATAAGTTTTTCTATAGAAAAGATAAGTTTTTCTATAGAAAAAATAAGTTTTTCTATAGAAAAAATAAGTTTTTCTATAGAAAAGATAAGTTTTTCTATAGAAAAAATAAGTTTTTCTATAGAAAAAATAAGTTTTTCTATAGAAAAAATAAGTTTTTCTATAGAAAAAATAAGTTTTTCTATAGAAAAAATAAGTTTTTCTATAGAAAAAATAAGTTTTTCTATAGAAAAAATAAGTTTGTCTATAGAAAAAATAAGTTTTTCTATAGAAAAAATAAGTTTTTCTATAGAAAAAATAAGTTTTTCTATAGAAAAAATAAGTTTTTCTATAGAAAAAATAAGTTTTTCTATAGAAAAAATAAGTTTTTCTATAGAAAAAATAAGTTTTTCTATAGAAAAAATAAGTTTTTCTATAGAAAAAATAAGTTTTTCTATAGAAAAAATAAGTTTTTCTATAGAAAAAATAAGTTTTTCTATAGAAAAAATAAGTTTTTCTATAGAAAAGATAAGTTTTTCTATAGAAAAAATAAGTTTTTCTATAGAAAAAATAAGTTTTTCTATAGAAAAGATAAGTTTTTCTATAGAAAAGATAAGTTTTTCTATAGAAAAGATAAGTTTTTCTATAGAAAAGATAAGTTTTTCTATAGAAAAGATAAGTTTTTCTATAGAAAAGATAAGTTTTTCTATAGAAAAGATAAGTTTTTCTATAGAAAAGTTAAGTTTTTCTATAGAAAAGATAAGTTTTTCTATAGAAAAGATAAGTTTTTCTATAGAAAAGATAAGTTTTTCTATAGAAAAAATAAGTTTTTCTATAGAAAAAATAAGTTTTTCTATAGAAAAAATAAGTTTTTCTATAGAAAAAATAAGTTTTTCTATAGAAAAAATAAGTTTTTCTATAGAAAAAATAAGTTTTTCTATAGAAAAAATAAGTTTTTCTATAGAAAAAATAAGTTTTTCTATAGAAAAAATAAGTTTTTCTATAGAAAAAATAAGTTTTTCTATAGAAAAAATAAGTTTTTCTATAGAAAAAATAAGTTTTTCTATAGAAAAAATAAGTTTTTCTATAGAAAAAATAAGTTTTTCTATAGAAAAAATAAGTTTTTCTATAGAAAAAATAAGTTTTTCTATAGAAAAAATAAGTTTTTCTATAGAAAAAATAAGTTTTTCTATAGAAAAAATAAGTTTTTCTATAGAAAAAATAAGTTTTTCTATAGAAAAAATAAGTTTTTCTATAGAAAAAATAAGTTTTTCTATAGAAAAAATAAGTTTTTCTATAGAAAAAATAAGTTTTTCTATAGAAAAAATAAGTTTTTCTATAGAAAAAATAAGTTTTTCTATAGAAAAAATAAGTTTTTCTATAGAAAAAATAAGTTTTTCTATAGAAAAAATAAGTTTTTCTATAGAAAAAATAAGTTTTTCTATAGAAAAAATAAGTTTTTCTATAGAAAAAATAAGTTTTTCTATAGAAAAAATAAGTTTTTCTATAGAAAAAATAAGTTTTTCTATAGAAAAAATGAGTTTTTCTATAGAAAAAATGAGTTTTTCTATAGAAAAAATAAGTTTTTCTATAGAAAAAATAAGTTTTTCTATAGAAAAAATAAGTTTTTCTATAGAAAAAATAAGTTTTTCTATAGAAAAAATAAGTTTTTCTATAGAAAAAATAAGTTTTTCTATAAAAAAAATAAGTTTTTCTATAGAAAAAATAAGTTTTTCTATAGAAAAAATAAGTTTTTCTATAGAAAAAATAAGTTTTTCTATAGAAAAAATAAGTTTTTCTATAGAAAAAATAAGTTTTTCTATAGAAAAATTAGGTTTTTCTATAGAAAAAATAAGCTTTTCTATAGAAAAAATAAATTTTTCTATAGAAAAAATAAGTTTTTCTATAGAAAAAATCAGTTTTTCTATAGAAAAAATAAGTTTTTCTATAGAAAAAATAAGTTTTTCTATAGAAAAAATAAGTTTTTCTATAGAAAAAATAAGGTTTTCTATAGAAAAAATCAGTTTTTCTATAGAAGAAATAAGTTTTTCTATAGAAAAAATAAGTTTTTCTATAGAAAAAATAAGTTTTTCTATAGAAAAAATAAGTTTTTCTATAGAAAAAATAAGTTTTTCTATAGAAAAAATAAGTTTTTCTATAGAAAAAATAAGTTTTTCTATAGAAAAAATAAGTTTTTCTATAGAAAAAATAAGTTTTTCTATAGAAAAGATAAGTTTTTCTATAGAAAAGATAAGTTTTTCTATAGCAAAAATAAGTTTTTCTATAGAAAAGATAAGTTTTTCTATAGAAAAGATAAGTTTTTCTATAGAAAAGATAAGTTTTTCTATAGAAAAGATAAGTTTTTCTATAGAAAAGATAAGTTTTTCTATAGAAAAGATAAGTTTTTCTATAGAAAAGATAAGTTTTTCTATAGAAAAATAAGTTTTTCTATAGAAAAAATAAGTTTTTCTATAGAAAAAATAAGTTTTTCTATAGAAAAAATAAGTTTTTCTATAGAAAAAATAAGTTTTTCTATAGAAAAAATAAGTTTTTCTATAGAAAAAATAAGTTTTTCTATAGAAAAAATAAGTTTTTCTATAGAAAAAATAAGTTTTTCTATAGAAAAAATAAGTTTTTCTATAGAAAAAATAAGTTTTTCTATAGAAAAAATAAGTTTTTCTATAGAAAAAATAAGTTTATCTATAGAAAAAATAAGTTTTTCTATAGAAAAAATAAGTTTTTCTATAGAAAAAATAAGTTTTTCTATAGAAAAAATAAGTTTTTCTATAGAAAAAATAAGTTTTTCTATAGAAAAAATAAGTTTTTCTATAGAAAAAATAAGTTTTTCTGTAGAAAAAATAAGTTTTTCTATTAGAAAAAATGAGTTTTTCTATAGAAAAAATGAGTTTTTCTATAGAAAAAATAAGTTTTTCTATAGAAAAAATAAGTTTTTCTATAGAAAAAATAAGTTTTTCTATAGAAAAAATAAGTTTTTCTATAGAAAAAATAAGTTTTTCTATAGAAAAAATAAGTTTTTCTATAGAAAAAATAAGTTTTTCTATAGAAAAAATAAGTTTTTCTATAGAAAAATTAGGTTTTTCTATAGAAAAAATAAGTTTTTCTATAGAAAAAATAAGTTTTTCTATAGAAAAAATAA